>JAYKYS010000003.1:28265000-33265000 GCA_036924285.1 Asterella californica
AAATGAAATGTTACCACAAATAACCTAAACCGTGTTACAGATGCAGGTCCGGGTAATAATCTATCAGAAGTCTCATGCGTCCTGTCCATTCCGTGCTTATAATTCCGGTACTCCGGCATGACAGTTTACGTCCGCACTCGTCATCATTCGTTAGACTACCGTAGTGTTAAGATTCTTAAACATCACTCTCAGTTCCTTTCGAGAAGGAACGGGAGGCTGATCTCCAAAGTTGAAAGTCTCTCCTTTTGTCATTCAGTTACAGGAGCGAACCCTATGACAATTGAGGATTAAGTGTAAGTACCTGCCTGATTCTTCTCCCAGTGACGTAAATTGCCGGTAAGTGTGACCATGGACGCCGCTGCGGTACGTTCTGGTGAATCTGGTCTCCCTTCAGTGGCCTTTCGCGCGCCTATAACAAGGCGAGATCGTTCAAGCACTGATTAGAGTTTAGATGCACTAGATGCATGATCGGACCGGAGATTCTTGAGCTCCATGCATGCTCGTTGCTACAGATTTGCAGCCTGAGATTCCTGACATAGAGAAATCAATCCGGACCTCCTTCGAGTGCGTGCTAGGCGAAGGTCCAATACGTGCTCGTAGCTACTGCTCGAGTACGAACTCGCGAGTCTCCCGATTGTGCATGACGAGGGACGATCTAGTAGGTGGAGAGTGACGGTTCTCGTTCCTCGGAGGAAAGGTGAGGCGAGAAATACTCTCGAGTACTGTTGTTTCGTGTCGTTTTCATAGGGTTCTTGTTATGAAACAGGCTCTTGAACTATTGCCGTATTCTGGAGCTTTCGGTCCTAAGATGTTCGGTGTAATTTTCAAACAGTCTCCTCCAAGGTTGCTGGAAGTAAGGACCGTCTACGCCGCTCAAGG
Source organism: Asterella californica (assembly GCA_036924285.1). Taxonomy (NCBI): domain Eukaryota; kingdom Viridiplantae; phylum Streptophyta; class Marchantiopsida; order Marchantiales; family Aytoniaceae; genus Asterella; species Asterella californica. The sequence goes on from JAYKYS010000003.1 coordinate 28,265,880, forward strand.
CGACAGACTTGTGTGACACCCAGCTTCAGTTATCATTTTCTAAACTGGTCTGCCAAGCGGTCGCTTGAAGTTTGTACATAAGCACTGTTTCCCCTTGTCTTCAGTACACAGAGGCGTTCTCAGTTTCGCTTCCCTCCCAAATTCCGATGGACACCCTACACTTGTTAGGTACGGCGTCTCTTCTTCCGGATTACCTCTTTCCAGGTCTATTTCACTAATGAATTTGTCGCTTCTTCTTGCACAGTGTCACTACTTTGCGAAGCGGACGATTATGCTTCGAAGGCTTCGTTGGAATTCCGGGGAAGTGCCAACCGGGAAACAAGTTGCATCACATCTTACACGGGCGCCAGGGAACCCGTCTGTTTCTTCATCGAGGATCGGGAATTTACCAGAAACGTTAAATCTCTTAGGTTTCAGAAGTTCGTTGTCAGTGACGAGATTTACCTGGAATCTGCCCCAGACGTCATCACACTGTCCTGGTAACCGCTAAAGAATTAGAAAGGGACAAGGAACCTGAGCGTCTCCAAGTTCTTGCGCTGCTGTTGAGCTTGAAAGTGGTCTTCAAGGTTTTCTTCTTGTTCCAGAATCAGCAAAATGGCCGAGTACTTTCCAGCCCCTGGAATGAACCACTTGTTTGTTCCAGGACCTACTAATATCCCTGAGAGGATTTTGCGATCTATGAACAGAAACAACGAAGACCATCGATCTCCGGCATTTCCTGTTTTCTCCAAAGCTTTGATCGAAGATACGAAGCGTTTGTTCAAGTCTACTAAGGGCACGTGCTTCATCATTCCCACAACAGGAAGTGGCGGATGGGAAAGTGCGCTGACAAACACACTATCTCCAGGCGACAAAATTCTGACATACCGGTTAGGCCAATTCAGTCATCTTTGGGTCGACCGAATGAAACGCCTGGATTTCAAGCCCGACGTGGTGGATCTTGAGTGGGGCACCGGAGTAGACCTGCAGCAGTTCCGGTTGAAGCTCTCTGCTGACAGATCACAGGCATATAAGGCTGTTTGCATCGTTCACAATGAGACCTCTACCGCAGTCACTAACGACATTGCAGGAATGCGGAGAGTACTAGATTCAGTTGGTCATCCAGCGCTTCTGCTTGTTGACGCAGTGTCTTCGATTGGCGGGCTGGACTTTCGAATGGATGAATGGGGGGTGGACGTTGCGCTTACTGGTTCTCAAAAAGCTCTTTCCATGCCATGTGGTCTAGGCATTATATGTGCAAGTCCCAAGGCGCTTGAAGCCTTCAAGACTGCTAAGTCGCTTAGAGTTTTCTTCGATTGGGGTGATTATCTGAGTTGTTACAAGTCGGGAGCATATTGGCCTTATACTCCTTCGATCCAATTGCTCTATGGTTTGCGCGCTGCTCTGGATATGATTTTTGAGGAAGGTCTGGACAACGTTGTTTCGAGACATCGTCGTTTCGGAGAAGCCACTCGTTTGGCAGTCAAGGCGTGGGGGCTCCCGTTGTGCACTAGAAATCCGGATTGGTACAGCGATACAGTCACATCGGTGATGGTACCGCCACACATCGACAGCGGTACGGTGGTAAAGCTTGCCTGGAAGAAGTATAATCTTAGCTTGGGAATCGGCCTCGGGGATATTGCCGGTAAGGCTTTCAGAATTGGCCACATTGGCAATCTGAATGAGTTGCAATTGCTCGGTGCTCTGGCGGGTGTCGAGTTGGTTCTGAATGAAGTTGGTGTCCAAGTGCCTCGCGGAAGTGGTGTAGTAGCGGCGGGCACTTATTTGTCCAAGTCCACTCCTTTGATCGTCTCCAGACTCTGAGAGTGTTTCTAGGAGGGCTCTGCAGATCCTTTGAGGTCAGAATATTCAGAGTGGCTGGACTGGAGATCACATTCAGTTAGCTGGATCTTTTCGTTGTGACAGATCCAGAAGCACACGGTCGGGAATTTGGAACAAGTGCATATCAAACAGCATCAACTGAGTTGGTGCTCAGGAATCGGGAACTAAGAGAAAGCATACCAGAAGAGTCAGGCAGAACACAAGAATCGAACGCTTTTGCTGTCAGGTATGAAGTGATCTTCACTCCGCATCAGTCGGCCGCATCCCCGAGAAGATGAAGATTTGTTGGGCTGGCCAGAGCAAGGAATGCTTTCAAGTGGACATTTCACAGAAAACCTATTGTGACTTACTCGAACCTGCCGCTGTTCGGCAAGTTTGAGTATAAATTTCGGAACGGAGACTATCAGTGTCGACCTGTTCATCTCCCCACTCACCTTTCGATGTTAGAGAAGGTAGAAAAAAACCGTTCATACTTGCTTTCGCCTAATTGTACATTTTGTCTATGGTTCTAAGTCTGATATAGAACACAGAAATTCATGTGGTTGGTACACTGTCCTTAATGGTGTTCATCATGCCAAATTGCCACTATGTACCTGAAAGTCCTCTGCGCGTCATCGTCCAGATGTGGAAATATATCCAAGATTCTGGATCCTACGGGGAAATCTTCTCAATGAGCCTTATGTCGTGTACCTCATGTGTTCGCTTCGCACTCCCACGTTGCGACATTCCATTGACATGGTTTCTTTCTTAGACCTCATAACTGGACGAATACGGATCCAGTATACGACGAAGCTCGAATGACCTGATGAGAAACGAATGCTTTCCACTGTCTCTGCAAGAAATGTGAAGGACACTTGAGAAGAAAATCAGGACCAAAGCTGCTAACGTATGGTGAGTTCCAAGAGTGAGGTGTCGTTTAGTGGAGTTAAACCTTTTCGAGCCAAAGACAACCGGAATAGGTATGTACTTTTCTTTATGAGAGGAAAGAAATCCCGAATTCCGATTCTCAAACTATTACATGATCAAAATATTAACAAGCTTTCTCACTTTGCAGCAGGCGCTTACGTTCGTTCATTCTCCATTCTTACTCATTGGAGATGGTTGAGATGGTTCCTGAGAGTCGCGGGGAGGATGAGAGTGAGAGTGTATGTGAGAGGGGAGGGTGTTAGAGTGTAATAGAGTGATTTTTTTACATATTTTTTCATTTTCTTTTTCTCTTTTTTTTGATTTTAGAATTGACTCGAGAGATGATTGAGTATTAAATAGTTTCAGATTTTTTTAAAAATTTAGAGTTAGAGAGGGTATTTTTAGTGTTTCTGATCATATTTAGTGTATTTGTTTTTTTATCTCTACATATCAGGGTTAAAGGTTCTTCTTTTTTCTTTTCTCCTTTTTTTTTTTTTTTTTTTTCTTTCTATTTTTTCTTTTCTGTTTGGAGATGTTTCTATCACGAGTATCGTTTGATCGGATATCATCTTTTCTTTAGCTATGGGTACTCTCTCTCTCATGAGATCGAGACACACCATGTCCGGTGTGCAATCAGTTATTTATCTCGCAAGGAGTAAAATCTCATGTGAGAAAGATGCACAAGAGCTATGATACGATCACATGAGATGCCCATGTTAGCCGAGATTGGAGGTCTACACGTGTAGTCATTATGGCACCATAAGCTCTTCTTTCTGGAGTTCCTCCAGAGTCGTGGGAGTGGTTGAGAGTCAACTCTGGCACTATTCTGAGTTTGTTCGAGACGAGTTTCCCTTGTCCGCATTTGTTCCATCGGTCATCTCGTGCTCTTCATGACGGGGTGAGACATTCCGTCTACCTCTTGACATGTTGACACTGTATTGTCACACCACAAGTATCCCATTATTTGTATATGTGCTTATATAAATTTCATTAGGTAGGACTATCTTACAGGTTACTCTAGTTCGAAGATCTAAATCTAGAGTGGTTACTCTAGTTCGAAGATCTAAATCTAGAGTGATCAAAAGTAGTCATAACTAGCTGAGATAGTTATAACTAAGTTGAGGAAACTATTAGAGGTTCCACTATGACACTATGTGACAAGTGCGGAGCTCTAAATATGCTTCTCAAAAGTATGTAACTTTGTTGACCATCGCTGATTGGATGCATGATGAAAAGTCATGCACAAAGATCTAAAGATGTTCCTCAAAAGACGTATTAGTTTGTTGTCGTCTTCCGATTGGATAGCGTGAAAAGTTAACACTTTACAAAAATTAAAGTAGGAGAATCTCTTACTTTTGTAAAGTAGAAAAAGTAATGTGTGTGCTATTCTTAAAGTCTTAGTAGTCTTTAGAAGTTTTATTATTTTGGATTGCACACTTATCATGAGATAACGTAACTTAGTGAAAGTTACCACGGCAAGAAGTTGTGGAGTATATAAGGAGGAGTTGAGAGGATGGAAGACACTCTCATTTTCCTGTCTGTAAGTAAAGTGAGCATTGGAGACCTTGGGAGTCCTTGAGTATTTTGCGATGCAATGTTGAGAGCGGGATTAGAACTTGTTTGCAGGAACGCTATTAGAGGGACCGATGTGACCATACGGGTCAGAGAGTTGAGTGAAGTGAGCATGGGTGTACTTAAATCTTTGTAATTAGGGTGCACTAGTAATCCTAGTCATCTGAGGTACCCTTGGGTGAGAGACAGGCCGGCTTACATTTTGGTTCCGTTGTCGAGACCTCGATACAAAGATTCGTATTTAGTCTTTAATACAGTTCATGTTTGTTTTTTAGCATGAGTTCAGAACCTTTGTACATACACTATGTTATAGAGGGCAAGATAAGCTTTCCAATAAGCTTGATATCTCAGAGAGATCAATTGTAAGGAGAGAGTTATGTCTTTCGGAAGTTAAGGGGGTTTTTCGATATCAAATAGTGAGCTCTCGAGAAAGAGTTTATAGTCATTTTCATGTTTTCAGTTTTTAGAGTTAGACCTTGAAATCTTCCATGCTTATAGCTTACAAGATAAGCTATCTAGGCACCCAAATCATGAGTGAATTGATCGAGTAGAACTAGAGTTATGACATTCGAAGCGAAGGGGGGTCAAATCTGTTGTATCGCATGCTGAAGTGAAAGAGTGAAAAAATTTCAGAATTCTTGAGAAGGTTATGTTCGATCTCTGAGGCTCAGAGTTGACAAGTTAAGCTTCTACTTAGTAATGTGAGAGATTGCTAAGCGAGAAGATCGTCGAGTGATCAAACGTGTCAAACAAGCTATATGGTGAGAAAGATGTATGACGAAACATCGTCATGGAAGGATAACAAGAGTGGAAATTGAGGTTGAGCAAGATTCCTCAAGGCTACGCGGTGATAGTTATCGCGGATCTGGCGAAAAGAGAATTTCGACTAGAATTTGAGGAAGAAGTAGAGAGTAGTCGTAAGAATCTGGAGAAGAACTCGAGGTGCTTTGTGTGTGGAGAAGAAGGACATAAAGTAAGCAAGTGTCCTACGAAGAATAGACTTTTGCGTGAGCGAAGAGGGTTGGTTGACTTAAGCTTGCACATAGGTCCTTCTTCCCCTAGACAAGGCGTCATTGACCTTACAATCTTTTGTCCTAGATGTGGAGTGGACGGGATTTCAGTTGAGCATGAGTGTAGCGCAGTGGTTGCTTTACTAGAAATCGTAGCCGAAGGTCTCGAGAGAAGATTGAGTGTAGAAACGAAACGAGTGAAGACCTCTAGCGAGGATGGAGATAATATGTCACAAGTTAAATAAGATGACCACGAGGGTCAAGCTTATTCCAACCTTTGGAGAGGAGAGAGCTCAACGGGGAAATTGTGGATTGCGGTGAAATTCGATCTTCACATCCACAAGCAGTACCTTGAGTAAGAAGAAGAAAAGAAGAGAAGAATGGAGAAACTTCCGGTGTTTTATGGAAAGGATGGAGAAGACGTGGAAGGATTTGTGAGGGACTTCAAAGAGCATGCATTGGCAATGGAGATCGAAAGAAGAGCGAGTGGGTAGGGTTGATACCTGAATTTTTGGAGAATTCTGCATTGACATGGTATGAGGATAGGAAGAAGAGAAGCGTAATAGGGACTCCAGTTGATACTTGGGAAGTATTGACGGAGGCCTTAATTGAAACTTTTCTTCTTGATGAAAGTTATGAGAAGTTAATGGTAGAGGTAACTTACCTCAAACAAGGAGAGAAAGAGAAAGTAAGGACTTACGCCGAGAGGTGGAGAAATCAGAACAAAAGTTTCGGGTGGTTTTACGAAAGAGTGGAGATGTAATAGAGTTAACGATGGTGGGTATTGGAGCAATGTTCACAAAGAATTTTATTGGAGGATTGAGGCCGAAGATTCGATCACAAGTGCGGTATGAGAGACCAACTTCGAAGGCTGATGCAGTGAAGATCGCAACCAGGATGGAAGAGAGTCTGGATGGAGACGACTTGCAACCATTGACTGTTGGGACAGCATGTGGGGATGTGCAAGTGCCGAACATGCCAACTCTGACGACTACGAGTGTTCCGACTGTTTGTTTTCAGAATCTGACTCCGATAGCTCCTACTAGTGCGGCTACAGCCATTGTATCATCCAGATCTGTTATTCTTGACTTTCGTGATGAGTTGAAAAGTCTGACAGAGTCTCTGGCAGATTTGAAGATCAATATGGTGAATTAGTTGCAACACCGGAGTCCAAATGTTGGAGGGGGCTCACGAGGTTATGAGAACTATCAGTCCAGAGGTGGACCACCGCAAAAATCACCGAGTAACTACACGAGCCAAGGATGTTTTACGTGTGGAGGATCACACTTCCAACGTAATTGTCCAAGTCGTAATGGTGGAACGGCGGATGGAGCTTCAACTTCACAAAGCAAGGACAAGGGTGTGGCATGCATTGACATCTTGGAGCCACGAGATGTACGAGAAGGTTTTCAATCTGTAGAGCTGTTGGCTCAAGAGAGGAAGAGGATGAGGACGCATTTCGACGAGGGAGAACCTGTCGTGATGGAAGATTCTCCGAGTCAAAATACTCGGAGTAGCAAGTCTTCTTCAAAAACCAAAGAGCGGCGGAAGAAATTGAGAAATATTGATTTCATTATTTCAATGGAGCAATCAAAATACAATGTGGTGGAAGACGTGGGTAAGCAACGAGCAAACATTACTGTGGGACAGTTGATTGCTCTGAATCCTTCGGTGAGGAAAGAACTTCGTAGCGGTCTAAGCTCTTGACGAGGTCGGAAGAAGAAGATAAATCCTTCTACGGTCGGCGTGAGTGCTTTAGATACTAGTGAAAGAGAGGTGTGCAACAAGGCATCAAAAGTAGAGACTCGTATCAATGGGAGAGATGTCTCAGATGTTCTTGTCGATGGAGGATCGGCAATAAATGCCATCTCGGAACGACTCATGAGAAAGCTGGATCTAGTACCAACTCGTCCTTCTAGTATCACGGTTGGCATGGCTAACAAACAACGAGTTAGGCCATTGGGAGTGTTGGAGAGAGTTTGTGTGTCAGTAATGGGAGTGCAAGTAAACTTGACATTTCAAATCTTGAAATCTATGAAATGTTGCTCGGAAGACCTTTGCTTTGAGCAGTACATGCAACAGATAACTGGCACAAAGGTTATTTACGCATCGGATCAAATCACCACCGGATCAAAGTTCCATTACTCAGAGATCAAGTTGGGACCTCAGAATCAGATCGACCCACATCGGACTACTGGGAGTCAGAAGTTGTTGATACTACTTCTGATGTGGGTACCAATTCTTCAGATTCAGAATCTAAAAATTCATCAGAGGAGGAGAGAGAAAAACGAAATGTGGGTGTGAATGTAGTGGATCTTTTCCCCTCTCTGGAAGTGCAAAGAGATCGGGATAAAGAACCTTTGACTCCTCAGGAGGTGGAGAGAAGAATTTCCACCCTACGTTATGGATCGAATGTTACTAAAGAGGAGAAGGATCGGTTTGAGGAGATCTTTCGCAAATACATTCATGTATTTGCATTTAGTTACAAGGATTTGAGAGAGGTCACACTTGAGCAACACCGTATCGAGTTGGAGAAGGAGGTCAAATCGGTGCGACAGAAGCAACGAAGAGTGAGTCCTCTGATTGCTGATATGGTGAAAGAAGAGATCGAGAAGCTGCACACTGCTGGATTCATTTACAAGGTGGAGCATTCTGAATGAGTATCACCCATTGTGATCGTAAAGAAGAAAAATGGCAAATTGAGGGTATGTATTGATTACAAAAAGCTCAATGTTGTCACAAAGAAGGATTATTATCCTCTGTCTTTCATCGACGAGATCTTGGAAAAAGTGGCGGGAAACGGATGGTACAGCTTTGGAGATGGTTATAGCGGATATAACCAGATCAAAATGGCATCGGAACATCAACACCTTATCACTTTCACTACTCCGTGGAGTACGTTTGCATTTCGAGTTATGCCATTTGGTCTGTGTAATGCTCTTGCGACGTTTCAAAGGTTTATGAACAAAGTATTCGAACCTTTCTTAGGAAAGTTTGTGAGAGATTTTATAGATGACTTTTGTGTTTACGGAAGTAAGGAGAAGCATTTTGAGCACCTTGTAAAGGTCTTAGAATGTTTAGATGTAGCAAATGCATCTCTCAATCCGGAGAAATGTATTTTTGGGTGTGAGGAAGGATTACTCTTGGGTCATATCATATCCAAAGACGGCATTGCCGTAGATCCAGAGAAGGTGCAGAAGATCTTAGAACTCCCTTTTCCTAGTACTCTCACTAAGCTGCGACAATTTTTAGGTATGGTGGAATATTATCGAAGGTTTATACTCTCGTTCTCACATAAAGCATATGCTTTGACTATATATATATATGTTGATTTTAGGAGATGAAGAAGCTCTAGCCACCTTTGAGGAACTGAAGAAAGCTCTTACTTCAGCTCCGATCTTGGTTAAGCCCGATTGGAATAAACAATTTATTCTATATACGGATGCTTCAAATATAGCAATAGGATGTACTTTAAGTCAGTATGATGTTGAAGGTAGAGATCATCCTATCGCATATGCTAGTCGACAAATGGTCAAGGCAGAGAGAAATTATTCTGTGATAAAGAGAGAAGGATTAGCAGTGATCTACGCTCTGAGAAAATTTTGACATTATCTCATAGGAGGTAAGTTCACTATCGTTACAGATCATAAGGTATTGAAGTACATCTTCAATAAACCTATGGTCGAAGGACGATTAGCAAGGTGGAAGCTTTTATTGTCAGAGTACGACTATGAGATCTGCGATCAATCAGGAAAGAAACACGCGAATGCAGATTTGTTATCTAGAGCTTACGATGACGATGGAGAGGAGCCGGTGGATGACACCTTTCCTGACGAAGATTTGATGATCTTGATGAGCAACTCTAGTATCCCAATAGAATATCAAGAAATTTGAGATTTTGTTACAGAAGGTGTCTATCCAGATGTGATACGGACCAAAGAGAAGAAGGCATTGGTAAAACGAAGTCAACCTTACTCGATGGTGGAAGGTGTGTTATTTCGTGAAGGAGTTGATGGGGTCCTGAGAAGAGCTGCGAGCAAGGAGGAGTCTCTCCGACTCATGGAAGAATTCCATGACGGTCCAGTATGTGAAGGACATTTTGCAGGCAAGTTGACGGCCCTCAAGATACTTGACGCATGATATCATTGGAGGGGGATGTTTAGAGATTGTCTGACGTATTGTAAAACTTGTGATGTTTGTCAAGCTTTCGCTATCATATCCAGTGTTTCTACTCCTCTTAGATCTATTCCGGTTCTTGGACCTTTCGAGAAATGAAGAATAGATTTTGTTGGACCTTTGCATCGCACCCCTCGCAACAATAAGTATATTGTTGTAGCCACAGATTACCTTACAAAGTGGGTAGAAGCTAGACCTCTTGTAACTATTGGAGAAGTTGAGGTAGGTAGATTTCTGTACGAACGGATCATTACTCGGTTTGGATGTCCCTTGGAGTTAGTTTCTGATAGGGGTCGAGAATTTGTGAGTGGTATGACTACTGCTATGTGCACACACTTCTCCATTTCTCAGAGGGTTACTACTTCATATAAACCTAGTTCAAACGGTTTGGTAGAGAGGACAAACTTTACCTTGTGTCAAATGTTAGCAAAGGATGCTGACATGGAAGAGGCCAAACACAATTGAGACAAGCGTCTTCATGCGGTTCTATGAGAATATCCTACAATAGTGAAGACGTCTACGAGATATTCATCTTTCAAGATGGTGTATGGATTGGAATCCATATTACCAATCCAGTTTGACTTAACCACCTTTCAGAACCTTGCAAGCTGGATTGAAGAGAAAGGACGGTCCAATAGCTGAGAAAGAGAGGAGAGAAACCTTGTTGGAGCTGGAAGAGAATAGAGACGATGCAGCTCAACGAATTGAGATGGCTCAGCTACAACAGAAGAAGAGCTATGACAAGCGCTTGACGAAGAACAAAACGAGATTACAGCCATTTCAAGAGAGTGAGTGGGTGATGTTATGGGATGCTATTAGACACAAACGAGTTCAAAAGAAGTTCTTACATCGATATTTTAGACCTTTCATCATCCCCAAAGTGTGGAGTAATAACACCTATGATCTTCACGAAAGGAGTGGTACGTTTTTCGACCGAGTGAACCACAACAAGCTGAAGAAGTTTCATCAACGTGATACTTCACTCCGAGGACGGAGTGAAAATTAAGTCTGGGGGTAAATATCACACCACAAGTATCTCATTATTTGTGTATGTGCTTATATAAATTTCATTAGGTAGGACTATCTTATAGGTTACTCTAGTTCGAAGATCTAAATCTAGAGTGATCAAAAGTAGTCATAACTAGCTGAGATAGTTATAACTAAGTTGAGGAAACTATTAGAGGTTCCACTATGACACTATGTGACAAGTGCGGAGCTCTAAATATGCTTCTCAAAAGTATATAACTTTATTGATCATCGCTGATTGGATGCATGATGGAAAATCATGCACAAAGATCTAAAGATGCTCCTCAAAAGATGTATTAGTTTGTTGTCGTCTTCCGATTGGATAGCGTGAAAAGTTAACACTTTACAAAAGCTAAAGTAGGAGAATCTCTTACTTTTGTAAAGTAGAACAAGTAATGTGTGTGCTACTCTTAAAGTCTTAGTAGCCTTTAGAAGTTTTATTATTTTGGATTGCGCATTTACCATGAGGTAACGTAACTTAGTGAAAGTTACCACGGTAAGAAGTTGTGGAGTATATAAGGAGGAGTTGAGAGGGTGGAAGACACTCTCATTTTCTTGTCTGTAAGTAAAGTGAGCATTGAAGACCTTGGGAGTCCTTGAGTATTTTGCGATGCAATGTTGAGAGCGGGATTAGAACTTGTTTGCAGGAATGCTATTAGAGGGACCGATGTGACCATACGGGTCAGAGAGTTGAGTGAAGTGAGCATGGGTGTACTTAAATCTTTGTAATTAGGGTGCACTAGTAATCCTAGTCATCTGAGGTACCCTAGGGTGAGAGACAGGCCGACTTACAAAACACCAAGGACGAGGCGGCGTGGTTACTGTTCCTCCTACTTCCTCGTTGGTGTCTCCGTTATACTCGAGGTGGCAGAGGAGGACATCGGGAGGTGGCGGTCCGTCTTCGGAGATTCCGTGCAGGTGATTGGGCGGCCTTATAGGAGGAATCAGTCCGTGCGGTACGAGGTAGGAGTGAGTCTGTCTCTATACGTGATGTCTCATCTTCCGTCCGCATACGACGTTGTAGGATGTTAGGTCAGGTTGGAGAGTACAGTAGAGCTGCTAGAGCACTGCATCTTTTGTCATTGGCATGTCCTACTGAGGAGACGATCGCTGTGTTGCGTTTCCTTTACTCCTCACCGGGTGATCCCTCACCACCTGAGGTTCAGGACTATCAGCCTGAGGAGCCATTATGTCTCGATAGATCCTTGTTTGCCCAGGTCTTGTGTACAGCTCCACGTCTATCCTCTGGAGGTCTGTCTGGGATGGTCTACGAGCATCTCCCGGATTGTTTCCAGACAGACTACCCTTCTAGTGGTTTCACAGAGCTTTTTCAAGTAGCGGCAGCAATAGCTCAAGGACATATTCTTCAGTCTATAGCTCAGGTACTAGGGGCAGCTAGACTTTTGGCCATGACGAAGGATGGGGGAGGGATTCGACCGATAGCCATCGGTGAGATTCTCTTACGACTTATCAGTCGTACCATTGCCTTTCAGCTTCGAGATACTTTTCAAGACCACCTTTGTCCACATCAGTTTCGAGTTGCGACGCCGGGAGGTTGTGAGTTTGTGTCTTTCGGCATTAGGGCTCTCTTGGACATCCATCCCGATTGAGTTGTCCTACAGGTAGACGTAGAAAATACTTTTAATAGCATTTCCCGCACTTTCATCTTTAGGGAGCTCATGGATGGCGAGGGATCTCTGACGGGTCTCGTCCTTTTCGTGCGACTGTTCTATGGTTCTTCTTTTTCTCTTTACTACCAACACGGTCCTACGATACAGGGGGTTACAATCATCAGCTCCGCTGCAGGTACTCGTCAGGGAGATCTTTTGGGTGGACCCCTCTTTGCCTTAGCTCACTATAGAGCTCTCTTGACCACCGCCTTGGCTGCTCCAGGTTGTGTTTTTCCATCTCTAGCTGATGATACGCACATCGTAGGTCCAGCGGACCAAGTCGATGTTGCCTTTGACCACCTTGTCTCTCAATTGGCCTTGGTAGAGCTGAAGGTGAAGGTGTCAAAGTGCAAGGCTTGGTCTCCCATAGGTATACCGTCGGATCTACAGCTCCCGGAGGGATTTGTTATCCCTACAGATGGTTAAGGCATCCTCGGAGTACCTGTGGGTACAGAGGATTTTGTCTCTCGATTCTTAGATGTTGTCTTGGCGGAGGACGTTTTGCATATCAAGGATCTCCTTATGTTGGAGGATCCTCAGGTTGGCTTTGGTATTCTTTCCTCTTCCATTGCACGACGTCCTAGTTACTTACTCCGCACAGTACCTCCATGTCCTATCTTCATCTCGCGTCTTAGAGAGTTTGATAGGAAGATCATGGGGGTGTTTGGCGACATCATAGGACCGGGGACTTTTGACTGTGCGATAGGACCTCTCGCACGTAGGTAGACATCTTTGCCGATATCATGTGGCGGGGTGGGTCTATTATCCATGGAGGAGACTGCTGCGGCAGCCTTTTTGGGTAGTTGGGCCCTCTCAGCACCTTGGCTCTGTTGCCGTTTTCTCGTGCGAGATAGACTTATTCTCGAGAGTTATGTGACAGAGGTGGAGGATGGTTCTTACCCACTACAGATGTGTCTCCGTGAGACAAGAGATAGTTTGACTCTTGAGGCACGTGAGGCACACCCTCGATTTGATACCTTAGCTACCGATGGATCTCGCGGACTACAATCTTCTCTGACGGGACACCACTTCTAGCAGGTTCTCCATGCGCTCTTAGTGGATCCTTCCATCTCACGAGATACTAGAGCTCGACTCCGCTCTTGTTCGGGCAAGGGTGCAGGCTCTAGGCTCATAGCTCGACCTTGCATTAGAGCGTTCTGACTCGCATCGACTATCTTTTCTACAGCGATGAGGTTCCATCTAGGCTTGATCCAGCCTGTTGCTTCGGCACTATCTATCTATGAGTGCGGTGTCTAGCTCGACACATCGGATCGTCATCTTGCTCGATGTCCTCATGGTGGAGAGCGAATAGCTACCCACGATGCCATTAGAGACGTCGTGTTTGTCTTAGCACGGGAGAGCGGTCACATGACGTGGAGAGAGCGTTGGTATGCCCTTCAGACAGGAGGATCAGTGAGAGCTGACTTGTACATGATGAGGAAGGATCAGGTCTCAGTGGCTGATGTGGTTGTCACGGATCCGACACGAGACTCAGTGGCGGCACAGGTGATCACCCATCCCTCAGGATGGACTGCAGGCGTGGCGGCAGCAGCGAAGGTGACCAAGTATAGGGGTATGCAAGTGGGACATCGCTTCATCCCCTTAGCTTTGGAGATATACGGATCGACAGGCTTGGAGTTCGACGTCTTTCTGAGAGATTGTGCTAGAGCCTATCATGAGAGGCGCCAAGGGGTACCACTTTCTCTTTCTTTCTGCACCACATTTTTTAGGCAGCGAGTTTCCATTGCTCTACAGAGAGCTTTAGCAGGGGCCGTTCATAAGAGAGCAATCGCAGTAGGTGATGCTTTTTCAGGTGCACCAGTTGTTTGCAGACGTACTGACTTTCTGGTCTCCGACATTATAGGCGCAACAGGCGATTTTAGAGCTACTGATAGCGGGGCTTAGCCCCGCTGTTCTTCCCTTCGGGGTGGTTGTTGCTTGACTCTTCGGGTCCTTCTTTCCCTTGTAAGGCTTGATGGGGTCTTCCTATCCGTTTGCTATTCATTGGTTTGCGTTTTTGCCTTGGAAAAATTCTTACTCATTCGCTTTTCGTGAAAAGGATCACATGAATCGAGGCCCAAAAGATAGTCTTCGAACCTGGGTCTCACACACTCTTAGATGATATCCCTTCTCCTATGCGTGCTTCTCATGCGTGAACCTCTTCGCGGGCAGGGTCAGACTAAGGAGCCGGGCAGAAGAATGACAGTGGAGGGTTTATGAGACGTATAAGTTCTTTCTCTGAGATGTTGAGGTCGTGGATTCGAATTTTTTCTTGTGAACAAGGACTAGGGTTCCTTGTTCTCTTTGGGTGTGCGACAGCCACTTTAGGGTTCTTGCTTTACTACTAAAGGAAAATCTCTAGAGTTAGGAGTTAGAAGAATTCTTCTTCTGTTACAAAATGGATAGCTCTTTTAGCAACCGGGGAGTGCGAGGAACAAGCTCTTGCTTTAGTGTTAAAGGAAAATCTCTAGAGTTTAAGAGTTAGAAGCGGACAGTGCAAACGAACGATCATTCATTACATGTAGGAGGAGGGATATCACCGAGTCACACACTGAGAGGTAGGATCTATATCAGTTCTCTTAGCAATCGGGTAGTGCGAGCGAACAGATCATTCAATACGGAAATATTAAAGTTGATTTGATTAATAAAAATATTAGTTTTGAAGATCCAAAAATCCTTCGTCCTAATTTCCGCCCCACCAATATATAGAAGTTCGTGTAGTAGTGCGAGCTGCTGCAAATTCATGCTGCAGCCCGCGCCAGCCCATTGTAAAACCTATGTGGGGTACCTTTTGGGTGTGGGATGCTCGTTTAACCTTTGTATTAATCTTGTGTCACGGGCTTATTTTCAACATGAGAAAATCCTGTAAAACAGTCATTATGTGTTGTCATCGTAAGATGCAAAAGATGTGATCGAGAATATACGAGATATTTGACCATGAAAAGTGTATTTGCAATCAAGAAAAAAGAGCAACAACATTGAGAGCGAAATATTCAATCCAACCCTTGAGTATTTTTGCTTTTATACACAAAAGTTTACAACCAGACGTCAAACATATAAAATTATCCACACAAGTTCTCCAAACTAAAATTAGAAGACAACCTCCCTACGTAGGCCCGAAAAATACCTTCCCAACGGTACCCAAATTGTTCGAAACGGATCTCCCTACCAACAGTTATCCATCCTCAAAGATATCAATCTTTTTCTCCACTGCCTTCCTCTCCTCAGAAGTTGATTTCGATGATACCCAACAAGTCCTAAACTGACCCTCAAGTAGGAAGTTATGCCGTCTCAAAGGTTGAACCTCTCACTTCTTCTTTCATTAACTTCGAGACGCTTCTTGAAGTTCACTTGAAAAATAAGTTGACTAAACTCCAATTTGATCCTCCCAAGTTGTCTCTCTCATCCAGCCGATTCTAACAATATCAATATTGTCTGAAACAGACTCATGTGCAAGGAGTTATGTCCTTCCAAAGAATGTTTTTCTCTCAACTTCTCAATTCAACTTCAGGATGCGTTCCGAAGTTCAATAATTTATTGCTTAGCAACTTCTCCAACTTGACCTTCCCAAGATTTTATCCATCATATCACCAAGTGTCGACTTGGTGGTATTTTGGATAAAGATGATGTGGCTAATGTTGATCGGATCAATGTCACAATGGATCAAAATGATGATATGATAGTCCACATGCATGTCATGTAGTGCCTGCATGCATGTGCCAAGTGTCGACTCCATGTCAACATGCAATACGTGTCAGCGTCATGTCATGTCATCCGAGAGCCTAGTCAGCACTACAATGTCAATAGATTGGCACCTCAGCAAAAAATACCACATCAGCAAAAAATTGACATGTGTCAAATTTTCACAATGCACTTTCTGATTTTTAACAAGTCAGAAAAATGCCATGTCAGCACTCAGTCTGCCACATCATCATTTCATCTCGTCAACTCGTAGAATTTTCAAACCCCCCATAACTTTTTCATCTGAGCTTCGATTGCATCGATTCAAAAATATAAATTGATCTACGCAACGAGCTCTATCCAATTCATTTTGAGCAAATGGATGAAAGTTTTTGTCCAACCTTCCCTTTCAACTTGTAGTCGATCCATGACATGACAACGTATGAGGAGAGATATCACCGAGATACACACTGGGAGGTAGAATCTATATCGATTACACCAGCTTTAAGAGATCAGATGTTTTTGTCTGGAATTGATTATATGAGTTAAAAGTTTCAAACAAAAATGGTTCGTCCTATTAAAATGTATAGTAAAAGTTATCCATAACATTAATACATAAGGAGGAGATTAATTACCGTAATTTCTTTTTCAAAGGATTACAGAGATTGTTGATGAAGATCGAATATCCGATGCTAGAACCGATTATGATTTACAATAACAACACTAGTTGTCTATCACTCGTTAAAAATCTAATATTCCATGCTTGAACGAAGCATGTAGAAACACAACATCATTCTGTTTGGGATGAAGTCGGAAAAGAATAATGTCGCAAAGAGTACATTTCTCAAAGAAATTGTGAAACTTCTAGTTGTGGTCGACTAGAATTGCAAAGCAATCAGCTAGATATAACTAGACCTCTAACATTAAATCCTTATTGTTGGACCATAATAACAGATAGTGTACGTAGAGCGCAACAACTATCAGTTCCGTCCTTGTAGACATCGTGTAGATGTTAGAATCCTCTTTATTACATATGAAACATTTTTTGTGAAATGACTTGTTGATGGTGTCATTCCACTCACTGTCCAAGCTCGTGAATTAAAGGTCTTAAGACATCAGAGTACCAAATGTTCCTTCTTATTGATGATAAAACTTTCAGATTGCTTGTTATAAATCTCCTCGATCACATCCGGATTTAGATATTTTGTCTTAATGTCCATCTGATGCGCTTCATAACCCTTCTCGACTTCGACAATTAGCAAAGTACAGACTAGATTCAACTTCATCACCGGACTATAAGTATCAAGAAAATCTATATCTTAGATTTGAGTATAATCTTTTGCGACTAAGAGTGCTTTATATCGAACGATTGAACCATCTGCATCATACTTCACTTTGAAGATCCATCATATATATTCTTTTCCTCCCCAATGATAGGTTGATCACAACCAAGTTTTAATATCAATAAAAAATTGATATTCTTCATTAATCGCCTTCATCCACTCTATATATCTATTTTTTTATGGTCTCTTCTAAACTTTGTGGCTCCTTCATAGTGGTGTCAAAGTGTGAAGTAAATTCTCCAAGTACTTCTATGAAGGTTTGATTATCCTCTCACTTCTCATTGTAGTCTCTGATGCCGGATAAACTACTTCATACAGCAAGACTCCGTGAAGAGGAAACTCTCACTATCTCTTCATCTAGAATTTCTGTTACTTGTGTACTAGTAAGCTCAAATGACTCCACAGTAACCTGATCTTCTTCTCCTATATTGATATAATCCAGTATAAGATAACTTTACATGTCATATCGTGGACCAGCTATGGCATGAAACAAAGGTCTTGGGAAAAATATTTCCCAAACTTGCTTGAGACAATTCTGACACCTGCATTGGATAAATCTCGTTGAGGAGATCAAAACTGATGTTTAAATTGTCGTGAACAAAGCAAAGACGAAGAAGTTACAATGATTTTAACTTTTCAAGATTTATGATGATGATGGATCTGTAGACCGCTGGTGGTGCATTACTATTTACTTATATTTTGTTATTTATGAAGGACTGCTGGTCGGCAAACAGTGGTTTGTCGGTGGTGCATGTTAAACATCTATATATTGTTATTTATGATGGATCATCGGTACGCTATCGTATCGGATTTTGCGTGAAAGTTGTCTAAGGTGGATAGCGTACATCAAATCATTGAATCCTGAATTCAAGCACATAGCCGGTAAGGATAATCCAGTAGCAGACATGTTGTCTCGAGCAAGGTATGAAGGAGAGGAAGATATGATCGAGGAGCACATTCCTACTTGGAGCGTTCTACCTTGGGAGGATAGTATGTCTAAGGAGGATCTTCTTGCGCTTCGGATTCGTCAACTGGAAAGAAGATCCGAGGACATAGAGATTGCAGTTGATAGGTTGAGAAAGGCTCGGTTGAAGAATAAGGGCAGGTTTGACGAGCGTCACCGGTTGCGGCCAAAGGAGATTAAGGAAGGCGATTGGGTGTTGGTGTATGATTGTAGCTTGGACAACCAACACAGTGCGTTTAGAAAATTTTCTAAGCGGTGGTTTGGACCATATGTGGTTCTTGTTGTACATGACAATGCTACATATTCACTTCGGGAGTTTGATGGATCAAAGCTCAAAGTTCTCATTGCAGGGAAGCGTGTGAAACTCTTCAAGAAGCGAGATGAAGAGATAAGCGTGAAAGAAGTTGGAGCGGAGTTTGATCTCTTGGACGACGACGAGGATGATTTGGTTCCTGAGGATGCTGATAACGATGACATCATTCAAGACGACGAAGACGTTGTGTGATGCCGTCCACAACTTGTAAGTGTTTGTGGCGCATGCCGGAGGATGCGCAAGTTTAGAGGGGGTGGATGTCGTGTTGTGAGACGTCCCACATGTGAATTCAGTGGAGTTCAGTTGTGTTTTCTTTTGTGTTCGGTGAACCTTTTGTGTAGTTCGCATGAGAGGGTATTAGATGTCACGTTCACAGAGATCTGGATGTGAGATCGCACGATAACAAGATGTGCCGACTCAATGATCCGTGAACGTTCGCGTGAATGGCTCTTGTTGTCAAACATAGGTATAAGATAGTGGGTTGGGGGTTTGTGAGGTATTCTTCTGGAGGGGTAGTTTTCATGAGTGTGTCTTAGTGTCTTACGTGATAAGAAGGAGCGGCAGGAGTTGTATTCATGGATGGAGGACTAAATCGAGTTCCAAATCTGCCATTTCCGAACCCGTTTCATATCAAGCTTCACTTGATCCACCGCGATCACTTTCGACAGTGGTTCGTCGCCTACTTTGGAGAAGAGTTCATGGGGAGGATGATGGACTCGCCTACTCCGGTGATCTTACCAATCGTCACGTATGGAGAGGACTGGGACTTGACAGTGTACATCTTACTTTGACGAGGGCCAATGGACTTGAATTATCCAGCCAACATCCCTTTCAACGTCTGGGTGGATGTTCGGTGTCACTGTCGGCGGAAGATCAATCATCAATGCGAGGTTTCTAGCTGTGGAGATGTAATGTGCTGAACAGAGACAAGAAAGAGAGAAACAAGCACAAAAATGAGCGTCGTAATATATACCAATTGTCAATGTACATACACTGCCGGTTCTTTCTCCCTAAGAACACAAAACAGAGAAACAAACCAGAGCGGTTTGTAATCTGCTTCAAAACTCCTTAGAACGAGTCTCTGAATCTCAACCCAGATCTAAAACTATCGAAGCGTAGCTCAAAGCAAGAGAAACATCTCTTTGCTAACAAAAAGAACTGCACCAGTATCACACGATTCAAACCCAAGTCCAAACAACGTCCATGTACAAGCCCTTAGCTAAAGCTAGCTACCACAAGTTGTACATAACCAACTACATCTCTGACTAACTCAAAAAGAGTAAAAACCGTAGCGAAAGAACCGAAAAAGATCTATCCGAGAACTTTCTCCTTTCGTCAAACGGTCTTCAGATGTCGATATGGTCTTCTTCCTTAACTCCATTGGTCTCAAGAACTCTCAAATCCAACTCTCGACTGCCGAGATATCGCTGATTTCGGTCGTAAGTGATCGAATCTTCAAAAACTCCTCTCTATGGCTTAAAATCGCGCACACCGTCCAAACGAATCGTCTGATCTGGTATCCGTCTTCTCTGGTAGGTAGATCTAGCTACCTTGAACCCAGTGAGACTCCAAACAAGCCATTTGGAGTTCCCCTTGCAAAACCACACAAGAAATTTGTCGCAAGAGATCAAAAACTGACATAAATCGACTCCATGCTGCTCAAACTTGCTCACCACACCCCAACCAACAATCCAATCCACACACGGTCTTCTCTTATTAGATGAAGACTCCTTGATTGCATATGCACCAAGAACGAAGAGCTTGGCTCACCGATCGCAAAGAACAACCTAATCTCAAATCGTAGACGATAAAAAAATGACGTAAGCGCTTCCTTACGAGTCAATTTCACTCAAAACTCCCAAATCGCTCGCTGAAATTTATATCGT
Organism: Asterella californica; assembly: GCA_036924285.1. NCBI lineage: Eukaryota > Viridiplantae > Streptophyta > Marchantiopsida > Marchantiales > Aytoniaceae > Asterella > Asterella californica. The sequence goes on from JAYKYS010000003.1 coordinate 28,286,248, forward strand.
CTTCAATTTCCTGAAGAACTCAGCGTTTTGATCCCGATGGATCCAAAGACAACAAGTTTGGACTCCGGAACTGTCCGAACGGTCCAACTCTTTCTCACAAGTCATTGATGTCTTCAAAAATCTTCCCTGCGTCTCAATTTTCTCCCAGAACACAATCCTCGATCTGTCTCTTCACGAACCGTCTTAACCAACACGTAGTCTGCACAGATCTGGACCGAATGACACCTTGCTCGCATGCATTGGACTTCTCAATTCTCCAAACCGTCTACCGACAAGTCATAGAAACAAGTTAACCCCTTAAGCTGTCCCCTTACGCCAGTCACCGTACGTACAAGTTTTCTCAGATAATGAACTAGCAGGCCCCTTCCATCCTTAGTTTAGCATCAGGCCGCAAATATCCAGTCAGCAATAATAAGCTAAGGCCTAGCTTGATTTTCCCTTCTTTCGAGTCTCGTAACTTCTCCACTAGTCGTCCAAATGATGTAGATGAAATGCCTATGGAAAGTTGACAATGAGCTCTACACATCGATGTAATGAAAGTGAAGATCCGAAGTTGCGCAAAAAGTCTATAAGCTAAGGTCTAGCTTACTTTTCCCATCCTTCGAATCTCGTAACTTCTCCACTAGGCATCCAAATTGAAGTGCCCATGGGAAGCTGACAACGAGCTCTACTCATTGATGTAATGAAAGTGAAGATCCGAAGTTGTGCAAAAAGCCCGTAAGCTGAGGCTTAGCCTGTTTTTCTCATCTTTCGAGTCTCGGAACTTCTCCATTAGACATCCAAATGAAGTAGACGAAATGCCCATTGGAAGCTGACAATGAGCTCTACCCATCGATGTAATGAAAGTGAAGATCCGAAGTTGTGCAAAAAAGCTCATTTTTTATCCTCTGAGTGTCTTTGGAGCGATAATGATAAGCATCAAAATAGATTTTCAGGTAGGAGAAGGTCCACGACACGACATCCACCCCCTCTAAACCTATGCATTCTTCAGTATGCACTAGAGATACCAACCTAGGAGTGGACTGGCACGCATCTCGTCTTGTCGTCCTACTTCCCATCGTAGACAACCTCATCTTCAAGCTCTTCTGCATAATCCTCATCCTCGAACTGAAACTCTGTCAAGATATCTGCTAGATCGACCTCCTCATCCCTCTTTCTGAAAATATTGACACGTTTACCTATCACTGGTACCTTCAAGCTCGTTCCGTCCAACTCTTGCAAGACGTAAGCTGCGTTGTCATGAACCTTCTTCACCACATATGAAGCAAACCATCGCTTGGAAAACTTCCGCAATGCACTATGCTGGTTGTCTAGACTGTTGTCATAGACTAACACCCAATCACCTTCCTTGATTTCCCTATGTCTTAAACGATGTCGCTGATCAAATTTGACTTTGTTCTTCAACCGTGCTTCTCGTGACCTATCCAAAGTAGCTTGGATATCCTCGGGTCTTGTCTCTAACTGTCTAATTCGAATAGCAAGAAGTTCTTCCCTAGTCAGATTGTCCTCCCAAGGTAACACACTCCATGTTATAACGTGTTTTCAGTCAGCATGATAGGTTTCTGACTTGTGATGAGTTCCACTGGCATGTAACTTGTTACTGAGTTGTGTGTCTTTCGATCTGTCTATAACACAAATGGTAAGAGTCGAGGCCACTCGTCCACCCTTCTGTTGCAGGCCTTCACCAAAGCCTTCACAACGGACGGATGACCGCATTCGCTCTTGACATTCCTTTCGAGGTTGTTTGTAGTTGTCAGTAACAACCTCACCCCACACCTTGCAAAGAATTCACGAGCCTCATGTGCATCTAACTCTCCCCTATCTGCAGTGATCTTTCCCACACATCCATATTGACAAACAACCTCTTCCAAGAAAAATCTACATATCACTTCAGTTGTCTTTGTACGAAATGCCCTACCCTCGACTTGATTTCAAAGATCTTCTTGAGCAAGTACCAAGTATCTCATCTACCACAATCCAACCAACATAGTCACCAAGTCTACGATCCACTTGAAGTGGATTGCCAAGGAGTAAATCGTTTATATTATACATTAGATAAACGTTGAATTTTGCATTTCCATACAATACAACTTTCACACAATCAGAAGGGCTTATTACATCTACATTTTTCTCGATCACAAGGCACACAAAATTGTTTATCTATTACACAACCATCCTAATACTTTTACTCCTCATGGTCTCAAAATGCTAATAAGTTCTATATTTGAGTTGTTATCCAGTGAGTACTTTACTATGACACCAAATGTGTCAGTTATGTTCTCATCAAGTGATGGAGCACTCTATTTTTACCAAAATACATCAACTATGGAGTTCTATTGTAGTAGTGTTAGGAAATACAAATTACCGAAAGAACGTATATAGACAAAGATGAAGAAGGAAGTGTCATGATATGTGGTGATTCACAATATGGATTTCTTTCCGAAACAGTTTGGAAGATTTCAAGAAATGTCATTACGACCTCGTTAAGTAGCAACGACTACTTTCTGCAACAACTGTACACATAGTTTGCCAATGTTCCAAATCAATTTTGTAATTTGATACATCTTTATAATAAAGATAATTTTTGATTATTATTTTCTTTTTGGATTATTCCAAGAAGTGCAACCCGGATCATATAAATATGATGGAGAATAATGTTGGAGATTGAGTATTGCTATACAAACATAATCAACTTGTGGCTATTGATTGCATTTTCAGACAAGTGTTATGGAGAAGATGTAAGAGAAGGAACAGTGATCTTTGAAGTGTTTCAGTAAATAGATGATCATTGTACACTTCTTTTTTCTTCAGTGAGTGCGGATACAGTCAAAGAAGCGATAGACTCATTCGTGTTATGAGAATGCAAGCACGTGCAAGAATTTGGTAGGAAAGAGACATCTAAACCCTTGAGAGTTCCACGTGAGGATGAACTCGATTCATCAGATGTACTTACAACAGATGCAAGTTCATTTCTTGCTATTGTTCCTTTGTCTGAGAATGTCGAGTTGCCTCGAGGAGAGCTTAGTATAGTATATCGACAAGAGATGAAGATCTATCATTGTTCAAAAGACGTAGTACTTGGTATTCACTCCATGTGATATTTTTGAATACGGTGGAATTAATTCTTATAGCTGAAGGTTCAATTTTTGGACCAATGGATGAGTCATGTGTGGATGATGTTTCTGTTGGAGATAATCAAGAGGGGTTATAGTCATGATGTTGATGGATGAGGTGGACAACACGGTAGTGAAGAGAGATTTGTCAAATTTCTTTGATGGTCATTTGCTTTTACTCCGTGGGTCAATTCTCAAGATTATGAAAAAATGATCTGATACTAGACGAGCTCTACACTACAATTGAAGAGATGGATTTTGATACAAACGAGGATGAGCATGAACGGGAGAACGAGGACAAGTCAACATACACGAAGAAGACACAACCATATAATTGTGTTAAGCGTCAATCGATAGATCTGGCTTTGAAGTTGCATAAGGATATGGAGAAAAAAACCAAGAATCATATAACGGAAGAGATTATTAATATAACTCTGGTCCCTGACTAGCTCTGGCGCTTGACTGGATGTGGTTGTGGAAGCGATTGCTTCAAGCATGTGCGAAAGGGTGTTGTACGAAAAGAGGTGAAGCTCTATTACTATATGAATCATAATAGACGAACTAAATACACCTTTTTCAAGTTTGATGGAAGAAGTGAAGATCATAAGGAAGGATAACACATGACGTTTGATGGTCAAACAATCTGCAAGCAGGCTTTCTACCAGATCTATGGATTCTCAAAGGCATCTTTTTACAACTGTGAGGCAAAATGGAAGAAAGGTACGAAGAAAGATTTATTAGAATACATGATTGCATAATCATTGCCTTCGATCATTATCGCTTGCACTTTTCTTCATCAAATTCTCATCACAATGAGTGAAGTCATGCCACACTTGCAAGATCGTGGTACTAACAATCACTATCATTGTTTACCTTCTTGCTATAGCAAAAAATATATATACAAAGAAATCAAGACCTTCGTCTTGATTTAGGTTTGACGATTTGATCGTCTTCGTCTTGATGGAGATGAACGACGTGAGTTCAATTTCAAAATCCGCATTCTATGGAATATGAAATGAGAATTTTGATAACTTCACCATTCACAAAACTAATGCATTTGCAAACTGTGTTGAATGTACTATTTTGAAGGAGAAATTGATGCGGGAGAGGAGAACTTTTGAAAGAGTAGAACTCGAGTTGGAGCGAGAACAACACTTGAAGATATAGATGTCCAAGCATAATTACTACTATGCACACAATGAGCTTGTTATGACGTACCCTAATGAATACACGTTTGTGATTCATGACAAGATAGATCAAGCCAAAAGATGTGCGTCGTGTCTATCTTACAAGTTGAAGTCTCTCATGGATCAACATCAACCTTTGTCATTTTGACCATCACAAGAGATATTAACACATGGATACGGTCCAAGTATCTTTCCTCATATAGATTGAGAGGTTTATGACCTAGGGGTTCTAACTTTACCATCACTTCATTAGCAAAACTTTTCCTTGATTGTGAAAACTTCACTGGCGATAGGAGAGGAGATCTCGCTACCGAGCAAAATCCTACTCATCCTTTGTTCAAGACATTACTGGACAAACAAGTGTTCAAGAGAAGTTTTCTGGACACAAGAAAGATTTCTGCAGAGAAGTTCTATGGTGTGTCAATTCACAAGCCGTAAATTCTTCTTTGAATGCATACGGCACTTCATTCTACTTCTAAAAATTCTCTTTCTCCAGGTGGAAATCTCTGCAAAGGATAACTGAACTAGGTAGTCATGGCCTTTTGTAGCAAACTCGTTGCACGAGGAGTTTTCAAAACTATGACAACGTCATTTCTCATGGTGAGACATACACACGAGGATGTTGATGCATATATCTCGAAGCATCGTGCATTTGAGTGGTAAGGACATCTCCATTTTATCACAATTTAAAGGTCGAAGTGTTTGATGCTGACCTCTTTGATTCAAGAGGTCATAGATTACAGGAGCTACGTTCAAGATTTCATCCTCAAAATATCAAGACAATCATCTCCGGTTTCCTTCTGTTTCTACGTGCGAGATATGTACCTTTGTATCAGGTGAAAGAAAGTTTTACCAGACCTTGGCTTCCAACCAAAGAGAGATCTCTTTGGAATTGCAAAGATCCTACATCAACAAGTGATACTTCGATGATGCTATGTGATGGTGAACCCAAGTCGAAAAGAATGACAACATCTCATGCAAAAATAAATGAAATAGTTTTGTACATACAAAACTACATTCAATACGAGATGTTCAAGTGGATGAGGATCAAGAGAATGATGTCATTTCTCACTTAATGCAATATTGGAAAAATATTGTACAATCATTTACTAGCGGATGGACTGCTATGGAGGATCTTCTGTTGACAGATGGTTTCTGACCAGGAACAAATCATAAGACATGGTACAAAGTTCCTTTGAATGACATCTCACATGTGCAACACTCAGAAAATGATATCTTGGATAAAAAGCTTGCTCAGGAGCCGGCAGGAAGAGATGAGATATTTGTTGGTAATCCTGTTGAAAGAGAACGTGAGTATTTTATATCCTTAATCGACATCCAGCCAGGAGCAATGTTGCTGATTCGTCCATCTGATGAGTTTCCTATCAGAAACTGCTTGTGGATGATCAATGTGTTCTCAGGTGTTGATCGCAAGTCGAGATCTTCTCATTTCAATGAAGTACAAATAGAGTGGTTGCGTCCTAAGCGTACCTCTAGCAGTGCTTCAGACACCCAATGATACGCTAAATGTATGCAGAAAAATACGTCTTGGGAGAAAGATCCCTCTTATGTATGTCATATTAAACAAGCACGACTTAGTCTACCTTCTATACTTACTAATGTAAATGAAATATCATTGGTACTCCTACTAATATACGAATATCCAACTATATAAAATTTAATATACAATGTCATATTAAACAAGCATGACTTAGTCAAAGCTTATAAGTATGACATTATAAAATTAATAATATAAAGGAAATACATTGGTACCCCTACTTATGGATATAATAAATGAATTGGAAAAAAAACTAGACTAAGTTAAACTAAATCACATCAATGTAGACTAGGCACATATTACAAATTTAATATATTACTCATATTTTGCATATAAAATACATCTAACTAGCAATTGATTTCAAACTTAAAAACTAATTACATAAAGTACAACATGACTATCATTGACTACCTTCTAAACTTAAATCAAACGTATCCTTGAAATGGTTATGAGTTACAGAGTTACAAGTAACGCATACAGAAACATAATTATGTCAGTGTAACTGTATTTATTTAATTATTATATCATCATAAAAATATTATATATATTATATATTACATAATTTTTGTTTTATAACCTAAGAATAAAACATGCATGATACAATAACTTTGTCTAAGACTTTAACATACTGTTCCACTTGAAAGGTTAACAGAATGTGACATGCAATTATTACAGATTCAACAATAACACTTGGTCTAGTATCATCTGTGTAATTTAAATCACAAGCTTAATAGTCTTATGATTAAAGTATACGACTAGTATCTATATTTTGCACAATGTTTGTACATAATGCTAGAAACAAGTGCAAACCTTTAAAATGTATAATTCAATATGCAACTCATTAATAGAATTTCAATATTTTCACAAAAATTCAAGTTGAATGGAATGCAACTATTTGCAACACAATTTCATTGACTACAACAAATAATCTAAGTACAATATCAAGTTGAACACATCAAATAATTACAAATAATTTGAAGTGTTTCCATGCACTTCCAAATATTCAGATCTCATGAACTTAAGATAATGCAAAAGTCTAATCAGAAATTACTCAAAAGTTCTACAATATTATGAGTAAAATGTACTCATCTCTAATTCTAGAAGCTACAACTCTCTCTAGAAATTCCAAAGTTAGATAGTTACATATTTATCAAATGAGTATTATAGAGACTCTGAGTCAGCCCATTCGCTTTTAAATTTATAGATCAGACTGTCTTTAAGTTAAACATCATCATGTATATTATGTTAGATTTTTACTCCTCATATATTAAAAATTAATTCTTAATATGTACTAAGTCTTTAAGTTACTAGTCTATACATTATTTTGAGATGTTGCATTTTATTTTATTTTTCTTCTTATTCATTTTAGTATACCCATTAATAGGTCCATGAGGTTTTACGGTTTTAAACCCTAAACGCTAGATCAAATATCACTGGTACTCCTAGAGTACCAATGATATTATTAAGTGTGGAAGGTAGACTAAGTGATGCTTGCTCAACAATATGTCATTGACGTTGTATATAATATATGTACTTTTATATTAGTTATATTTACTGAGTTAGATATAGATAGTTAGATATTTAAATGAGTAATATTATATTAGAGGCTCAGTCCATTCACTTCTTATAGATCAGACTGTCGTTAAGTTATAGTTGAGTTTATTGTATATTAATATGTTAGCTATATAAGTAATATATTAGATTCAAAATATGTAATTAGTCTATAGATATTATTTTGATGTTCAACTTGGCAATGCATTTTACTAATATATAATTTAAAGTCATGCTTGTTTAATATGTCATTGACATTGTATATTAAAAGTTATATACTTAGTCTAGTTCGATATTTATTTTGAGTATATTTTTCATTGAACACTTATATATTCCTCCAATAACATCAAACGAGCAAAAGTTCACAGAAGTTGATCGGGCATGCACATTTCCTCTTCCTTCTCTTTGCCAAAATGTCACTTTGGATGCATTTTTTACAATAGTAGTCTAATCTTGTGCTTAAACCGCGGTTTCGCAATCTCGTTTGGCCAGACCGAACTCGGGTCGACAACTACAGTAGCTCTAGCGTCGGGTGGGTCAATGTACCATGATAACCGGGTGGTCAAGACGGGGAGCTCTGGCTCAGCGACCAAGAGAAGCATGCTCCCAATCTTAGTCTTCTGCCGGCGAATGCTCCGGAAAATCTGAATGAGATATTTAGGTTCTGATTACTGGTATTATTTATAATCTTGTTGATTTTCTTAACTTTTTCAAAAATATGTTATTTTCTCTTAAATTTGTACAACCTTCTAACTGTAATATACACAGTGACTTCTGTCTGATTTGTATTTTTCTAAAACCCGAACAATTTTCACAAGAAACTTCACCAGCATGTCTCTGTCTGCTGCATCCGGACATTGTCACTGTGTTCCTAAACCCTAACCCTAGACATTGTTTGAGTCTGAGATATATACCGCGAGGGTGTACAATTCGAATGGCAAAATATGCATGCAACATGAGCTTCATGGGAACTCTTGTCCACTTGTGGTTATCAAAAAATATATAAATAATTAGAAAATTTATATAATTAATTTAGAAAATTAAAATATATACGAATGTTAAATATTAGGAGAGCCTAGATACGTGAGAAAATCCCGACGTAACCCATAAAAAGAGAAACCCATAAAGAGAGAGATGAAAAACACGGTTTTGACATTATAAATCAGAAGCGTGTTTAAGACATTATTTGTGTCATTATAAGTAAATAAATATTCAAACTAAATCGAGAAATTTAATTTATTACCTAACCCTTGTATATTTTTCTCCTCTATCAGAAGATGTAAGAGGTGAATAGGCATCCCCAACGTACTTGTACAGTGAAAATCGTTTTCTCTTAGCAAAAAATCTATAAGTGTTATAAAAATATAATATAATAAACTATAATAAAAATTAAAATCACTTATAAATATTAAAAATTAATTTCTCCAGGAGCAGATAACTGATCGAGACAGAACCCATAAGTCGAGAGCAGGCTGAGACGTCCCTCAGGGTATAAGTCCGGGATTGAGATTGTAAATAAGCGTCACTTAACAAGGCATTTAATATATATCCTAACCCTTCCCATCGAGAGGGTTAGGATATATATTAAACACCCATGTACACGAAGTGTACATGGGTGAATAATAAGCAGCCTTGTTGGTGAATAATATACACTGGTGCCAGAACTGGAGATCTCTGGGTGTTAACACATTTACAAGCTAGGACACTGTGAGTAGGTAGCTTAGGGTAGTGTCACTTGTTACGGTTAGCCGGTTACTTTCATTATGAAAAATGAAAAAGAAAAGGAGATTTGTTTATAGTAGTGTATTTTGTCATATTAGAAGAAGATGCAGAAGAAAAGACAGAGCGAGTCGCTGTGAAATTGAAAAAAGAAAGAAAAAAGTTTAAATTGAATAAATCGTTATCGCATAGCACCGCACTTCTGTTGCAAGCGTAGCCCCTTGTTATAACACATGTAAATAAAAGAATTTATTTTTTTATTATTTTAACAAAAAATTTATAAATAATAAAACTAAAAGTTCTTTTTAATTTTATATCAATATAGTTTTATATCAATAGTTTATATATATAATAGATTTTTAATTTAACTGAAATATAATAATTTAAAAATTATTATAAAATTATAAAATTATTGAAATACCTCTTGACCTGCACATGTCTTTATCTCTAAATCAATAGGGCTGAATTGGCCTCTTCAGGGGCAGGTCATCAACCTTGTCGACTATACCGTTAGGATCAGCGCAAGCTATTTTGTACTCGTCATAAAGGCACGTGCAGAGAAAACTGTCTCCATAGATGGTGGCATCATCCGATAGACCGGGCCGGGCAAACTTGCCATACCGGCATACGCAGTCTAGGGTCGCGCAATCTTGACAAATGCGAAGGGTTATGAAAGTGTAATACTGAAGTGTAATCATAAGGATTATCGACTTGTCTCGATTAGTATATGTATATTGTTGGACATAATAATTATTCAGATTCAAGAGATGATCAGATTTCTTTTGTTTTCTAAATTTTTATTGCAAACAGGAGATGATATAACGAGAGAACTAAATGATAGATGAATATAAATGTAAAATCTCGTCTGGAGAGATACAAAAGTATGAAGACATTAACAAGCTTACAATCTAACTTGTTATTGGAGAATAAGGATTCTATTACCCGAGTCCAGAGATCAAGATACATCTACTTGAGTACTAAGGGACAAGAAAAGCATTCATATCCAAATGTGCAACAATTTTATATGGGAGTTCCCGCAAGTAATATCGTTCAAGTTCTCTAGGTTGAACGATATCCTCACTAAATTCCCCTGGTGGTCACATTCCCACCTTTAAAGTAATTGATGTTGGGAAAAACACACATTTCTCCATGTTAATTTCTAGGTGGGATATATCGATAAGGTCGATCAAATACTTGACCAATTGTCATGATGAAACCCAGAGTATGAATAACAGTATGAAAGAGAATACTTTTTTTCTTTTTTGCAGCTTTCTCTTTTTCTGAAGAAAAGATTCTTTTTGCTCCAAAAGACCTCAAAATCTCTGTAAATAATATAAAATAGTTTGGTTTGAGATCAACCATAATTTTGTAAAGCGAGTGAATATCTTTAATTTGATCTTTTATTTCACAAATTCCAAGTCGAGAAGATGACGTAGTCACCAAAACTATTTTCGGTATAAAAGTTAAATTTCTCAATTCGCTAAAAGTAAACTTGCAAAATAAGGTCTTCTGGGTCACCCAAAGCACTTGTAATCATAGTAGGGGTTTAATGACCATATATCTCATTTACTCTCTAGTGACTACAGGCACCATTACTCGCGTCAGCATCATGGTTGGTTGTTAATTTCGGACGGAGGAGTTTCATGTGACTTCCCAGCTGTACTTCTTTGCAGTACTCGACTCGACCAGCTCTGCCATATGTAGTCTTCAACTTGTCTGTAATCTTCAATGTAACTTCGGTCTGCATTTTATGATAAATGTTGCATTCTGAGGAATTTAGTCATCACAAGAGGAAAGTGCAGCTGTTCATACCAGGTCTTGCGATAACAAACAGAGTATCAGATCTTGGAGAGGTCACCTGGAGAGAGTGGGGAGGAGTTGGAATGAGGGGGCGGAGTGGCACGGCCGAGGGGGGGGGCTAGTTTAGCTCTCCACTTAGCGAGAGTGGATACACGCAGGGGCACTTGTACGAAGGTTTACGCGAATTAGGAAGTGATTAGCGAGTTAGGGTTGCGGTTTTGGAGTGGTAGGGTTGTTCGTGGTGTTCCGGAAACAACAAGCGTGAAGAAATGCTGGGCAGAGACAGCGAGAGTGAAGAGAGTGAAGTCGAGTGGAGGAAGAAGCACGACAATTATGAAACGCTTTACTTCGGAGCGGTAAGAAGAGTCGGGTCGGACAAGAGCTTAGATCTGGAAAAAAAGAGAGCAAGAAGAGAGTCCCTAAACCTAATAGACTCGAGGCGGATGGGGAACCCGGATAGAAGCACTGCGACGGTAGAGGGCCTCCTGCACTCGCAAAAGAAACGTAATGTAGAACGAGAGGAGGAGGCAGAATCGGTAACCAGGCCGGACGAGACTACTCCTGTGCCGGTGGCTCCGATGGAAGAAGGTACTGCCTCCCAGGGAGAGGCCCCTGAGGCTGCTCCCCGTGGAGGAGTTATGACTGTGAGTCCACAGGGGGATGTCGGCACGGTTCTCGATGGAGCGAAGGACAAGCTCGACGGCGGAAGCCCCCGTTCGGGTGACGAGAAGGAGAAGTCACACTCCTGCCTCGAAGCATCACCTAAGACGGGCGAACCTGCACAGACGAGTACGAAGGACACAGTAGAAACAGGAAACCTGCAGGAGAATAAAACAGGCAAGGATGCGCATAGTGAGAAGAGAAAGCCGAGCGTACAAAATAGCTGGGTCAAGCCGTTGAAAGGGATAGGGAAATCGGGTTTGAACCCGTACCTCGAAGGATTAAATCCTCTTGCAGGAGCCGGGATGTCGGATGGAGAGCTGAAAGAGGCACTTCTAAACATCCAAAAGAATCAACTCCTCGGAGAACTGAAGAACGGAGTGAAAGTGAACCTCGATAGGAACCTGGTGGCGAGCCGGCTAGCGCTTCTGAAAACGACGGCGGTAGTTTTGTCGACGATTGACTGTAGCCCCTCCAGAGACGCCTTTGAAACGTGGGCCCTCAGGAGACTTGGGCAGGGAATGAGGGTACAATAAACCAACTACGAATGCTTAACCGGAAAAACTTTCTAGTGGTACTAGCGACGCCGGATCAGCGAAATCAAGTACTCAGAGAAGCCCCACTTTTCAGTAATGGGAGGATAGTGCTGGCAGCACCCTGGACACCGGTACACAGAACACAGGCGGAAAATCCAAAAGCAGTGGCCGTTTGGGTGGACCTACCTCTGGTCGACCCAACTTTCGAGATAGAAGCTGACACTCTACTGGCTGCAATCGGACCGGTGCTGTACAAGTCGTCAACGAAAGCAACAAATGCTTACCCGCACATAAGGGACTATGTGTTAATTGGCCCCGACGCGGAACTAAAGGACCACCTACAGATTCAGTTGGGAGTGGGGACAACGGTGGCTCAGCCCATAGTCTACCAGTCGTTACCTGACACCTGCTTCTCGTGTAAGAGAAGGGGGCACTTTGCGAGAAACTGTCCAGAAAACGTTAGGAAAGGGGCGGCTTCGGGAAAAGGATCGGTAGAGGGGAAGAGACAGAAGGAGGCAACTGCAGCGGTCCCTCCGGTCGAAGCTCCACAGAAGACCAGCAAGGAAGGGGAGTTCACAAAAGTAACTAAAAAGAAATGGTCGCGAAAGGTCCTTAATGGGAGGACTACACAGACTCAGACGAATCGGTTCAATGTGCTAGAGGTGGAAGAGGAGACAACTGAAGCAAGAGGAAAAGCGAAGGAAGGAGAGAAGGAGGAAGGGGAAAAAAGGGGGAGGAGGGGATGGGATCCGAAAGAGGAGAAGAAACCATAACGACATTTAAACCTCTTGACGAAGGGCTCAGACCTGCTTGCCAGTCTCTTGTAGCCAGCGATGCGGAATCTACCCAGACACAACTCCCCTCGAACGAAGCCAAAGAGGCCCTCCCGGACTTGAACATGGTAGTCGGGCTTATCCAACAATCAGGAAGCTGTCAGAAAGAGTTGGAATTGACACGAAGTGGTGAGACAACAACTGAAGAAAAAACTGACAAGGATGTCGATACAGGAAAGGCCATCAAGTCGGCAAAGTCAGGCCGAGGAGAGGAGCATCAGGCAACCACAGAGGAGAATCAAGGCCAAGAGGTCGCGATGGTGTTAGATAGAGTAAGAGATGTAGCTGAGGACGAGCTTCAAAGGGACAGCGTGGCTGAAGACACGTGGAGCGGGTCTTCTCTCGAGGCAGAGATGCCTTCAGCCCAGAGGGCGAGAAGCCCCAAACACAAATTCAAGGAAGCTTCCACTGGAGATGGAAGAAAAGGAAGAGGCCAGGAGACTTCTGAACTGTAAACCCTCCGCGGTCCTATCGATCAACTACCCCCCGATCTCTCAACCTCCACGATCGTCATCCACGAATCTGCAACATGTCGGGCCTGTCTCTCACTCAGGGGTCACCTCTGATGACTTTGATGGAAGCACACCATGAACTTGAAGGAAAAATGCTGAGTTCACTCATTCATAAGCCTAAGCGACCCGCATCGCGTGACTATCCTTCGCCGCTGGCTAGGAAGAGAAAAAGTGCAGGCGGACATCATTGCCTTACAGGAGATGAAGACAGAAGAACAGCGATTAGAGTTTAATTTAAAACAGGTGGTGAAGGAAGGAACTGTAAACCCTCCGCGGTCCTATCGATCAACTACCCCTCGATCTCTCAACCTCCACGATCGTCATCCACGAATTTGCAACATGTCGGACCTGTCTCTCACTCAGGGGTCACATCTGATGGCTTTGATGGAAGCACACCATGAACTTGAAGGGAAAATGCTGAGTTCACTCATTCATACACCCACAAACTTATCAACTAAAAATCTCCTTAAACACATCAACTAAAATCCTCCATTCTAACGACGTCTCTCAAGTTCTCACATGCTAAAAATATCTCACACTCTCTATATTACTCAAGTTGTCATTACGACAATGTGAAAACAAGGATGAGGAGCTCTTCTCTACTCCTCTATTTATACATTCTAGGTTTTTACTTTGGTGCCCCCGGTAACTGAGCCGTAACTACTTTTACCGGGTTTTACTAAGATATTACTTAAGGTAAAAGCATTGATCACATGGGCTTTTTACCTTTTCACATGGGCTTATTCCTTCAAAGTCAACAACTTCTAGAAGGATTCTGGAATATTCTCAAGGAATCTCGAATTTCCACCCCCCCTCTACAATAGGATCCACTAAAAAGGAAACATGTGGAATCTCTTCTTGTTTTTAATGCCCACAAAGTCCACAACTTTAATCCAACCACTAATATCAAGTCAAAAAGGAGATAAGGGATACTTTCCACCTCCTTTCTACCTTTTAGACAAGATGACAAGATAGTAGTGCTCACTCTTTAGCAAATATCTGAATTCTGCCAAAAGTACAGCTAAGTTTAACCATAACTAACTTTTAGCTAGTCATGACTAACTTGATACATCCTTAAAATACTTTGGCAGCCAATAAACATTCTCAACACTTAGTTATAACTAAACACCTTACTAATAGATAAACTTCCTATGTGTAACATAGGTCGTTACATTTTACCCTCGGACTAAATTTTCGCTCCGTCCTCGGAGTGAAGAGAGAACTTTCGTCGATGAAACAACTTCAACTTGTCATGATTTACTCGATCAAATCTCCTTCCTCCCAGCTCCTGAAGGTCATATGTGAAGTTGCTCCACACCTTATCTACAACAAAAGGACCAAAATATCTCGGAAGAAACTTCTTCCTAGCCCTCTTGAATCTGATAGCATCATACAACATAACCCAATCTCCGACTTGAAAAGGTTTTACCTCCCTCTTGCCCAACCGTTTGTCGTAACTCTTCTTTTGATATGCTTGAGCTCGTTCCATCCGGATCATTGCTACCGTTCGGATCTCTTCCAACTCCATGAGTTGCTCCCTTCTTGATCGGACCACGTCTTCTCCTCTTGACCTCTTCAACTTTCGTTGAATAGTTTGAAAAGTATCCAATTCGAATTGGATCGACAACTTGGACTCCACTCCATAAACCAGTCGAAATGGGGAGTATCCAGTAGAAGTCTTTGTTGTCGTTTGGTACTCCCATAAGATGACATGGAGCCTCTTATCCCAAGTATGTTTCGCAGTTTCAACACCAGCATCTTTGGCGAGCATCGTACAAAGTGTAAGATTGATCTTCTCCGCAAGACCATTAGCATTTGGTTTGTATGAGATCGTTACTCGTGGCTTGATAGAAAAGTGTTGTAGCATAGCAGTAGTCATGCTCCCTACAAACTCTTCTCCTCTATCTGAGACCAACTCTAACGGACATCCAAATCTCGTGATGATCCTCTCCCATAGGAATCTACCGACTTTTGTTTCATTGGTCTCTCTCAAAGGTCTAGCCTCTACCCACTTGGTACAATAGTCAGTGGCGACTACAATGTATCTATTGCCTCGAGGTGTCTTATTAAGAGGACCTACAAAGTCAATACCCCATTTCTCAAACGGCCCTAATACTGGAATTGATCTTAACGGAGGTGTTCTAGTAGACTTTAGAGCAAATGCTTGACATACGTCACAAGTTTTGCAATAGTCTAAACACTCTTTGAAAATCCCTCTCCAGTGATAACCCACATCCAAAATCTTGAAGGCTGTTATCTTACCAGCAAAGTGACCTCCGCAAACAGTTCCGTCGTGAAACTCGTGCATTAGCTTGAATGCCTCCTTATGACCAACTGCTCTCCTTAGTAACCCATCTGCTCCTTGATGAAACAGAATTCTCTCCATCATGGTGTAAGGTTTGCATCTCTTGATCAACGCGTTACGTTCTCGAGTATGCATACCTTCTGGAAAAGAGCCATCTACAAGGAAACTCCAGATTTCCTTGTACTCGTCCGGTATCTCCTCGATGCTTGTGATGGTCATCAGATGCTCGTCTGGAAATGAATCATCAAACGGTTCTTCTCCCTCATCATCATAAGCCCTTGACAAAAGATCAGCATTCGCATGCTTCTTCCTTGGTCTATCTTCGATCACATAATCGTATTATGTTAGAAGGATCTTCCAACGAGCAATACGATCTTCGGCATTAGGCTTATTAAAGATATACTTTAAAGCCTTGTGATCTGTGACTATGGAAAATTTCCCTCCTAGCAAGTAGTGTCGAAATTTCTTCAATCCAAAGATCACCGCTAATCCTTCTCGTTCAGTCACGGAGTAATTCTTCTCCGCTGGAACCATCTGCCTACTAGCATAAGCTATAGGATGATCATGCCCATCTCCATCTAGCTGACTTAATGTACATCCGATTGCTACATTGGAGGCATCCGTATACATAATAAATGTTTTACTCCACTCAGGTTTAGCAAGTATAGGAGCTGTCACTAATGCCTTTTTCAGCTCCTCAAATGCTTCCTTTGCCTTCTGATCATGCACTATCAAGTCAAAATCAACTCCCTTCTTCATGTACATAGTCAAAGCTATTGCTTTGTTTGAGAAGGAACCTACGATAATATCCAACCATGCCAAAAAACTGCCTCAACTTTGTCAAGTTGATCGGAAATGGAATATCCACAATCTTCTTCACCTTCTCAGGATCTACCGCAATCCCATTCTTGGAAATGATGTGCCCTAACAGCAGACCTTCTTCGCAGCCAAAGATGCACTTCTCTGGATTTAGAGAAGCGTTGGCTTGCTCCAATTGCTGCAAAACTTTGATCACATGATCAAAGTGGTCCTCCTTTCGTCCGTACACACAGAAATCATCAATGAAATCCCGAACAAACTTCCCTATGAATGGTTCAAACACCTTGTTCATGAACCTTTGAAACGTGGCCGGAGCATTACACAATCCGAATGGCATCACCCGAAATGCAAATGTTCTCCAAGGAGTAGTGAAAGTAGTCAATTGTTGGTACTCCTGTGCTATCTTGATCTGGTTATACCCACTATAACCATCACCAAAGCTGTACCATTCATGACCAGCAACTTCCTCCAAAATCTCATCTATAAATGGTAGAGGATAATAATCCTTCTTGGTAACTGCATTCAGCTTCTTATAGTCTATGCACACTTGCAGCTTACCATTCTTCTTCTTGACAATCACAATGGGTGAAACCCATTCTGAGTTCTCCACCTCATAGATGAAACTCGCCTCCTTCAACTTGTCTATCTCCTCCTTGACCATCATTGCCGTTGTGGGATTGACCCTTCTCTGCTTCTGTCGAACTGGTCTTGCGTGCTCCTCCAATTCGATTCGATGAGTCTCGAGAGTCACCTCCTTCAAATCCTTGTAGCTGAAAGCAAACACATGGATATATTTTCGAAATATATCTAAGAATCTACTTTTCTCTTCTTGAGTGACATTGATACCAAACTTCAGGGTAGAGAGTCTTCTCAAAATCTCTACCTCACTCAACTCTTCTTTGTCAGGATCTTTCTCCACTACTGGTCGAGGCAACAAGTTAATAGCACTAAGCTGATGTAATGATTCATCTCGATCAAATCCTTCGTCCTCAGACGAGGATTCTTGATCGTAAGAATCTCGGGTATCTACTTCTGATACACTCTGATCATCCTCCGTATCAGATTCCCAGTAGTCACTAGTGGGTCTATCAGAGTCAGAAGTCACAACTCCAACACCCGAGAGAGGAACTATCACTCTATGATCTCTAGGCCCAATCCGTAAGTATCTCTTGTGCCACCTATCAGTGGTGCGCACAGCTCTCAACCAAGGCCTACCTAGGAGCAAATCATAACTAGAGTCCTTTAACACTTTAAAGGACATCAACGTTTGAACTCCCATCACAGACACGACCACCTTCTCTAACACACCAAGAGGTATTACCCGTTGCTTGTTAGCCATCCCCACGACAATGCTAGCCGAGCGAGTTGGTTCCATCCCCAACTTCTTCATCAACATCTCCGATATGGCGTGTGACGTGCTTTCTTATCTGGGAATACACCGGGTATCTAGCTGTAGAGAGTACGTGTCGTACTCTGTGA
Organism: Asterella californica; assembly: GCA_036924285.1. Lineage (NCBI taxonomy): Eukaryota > Viridiplantae > Streptophyta > Marchantiopsida > Marchantiales > Aytoniaceae > Asterella > Asterella californica. The sequence continues at coordinate 28,304,320 of JAYKYS010000003.1, forward strand.
CTCAGAACCAGCAACCACCCAAACCTCTCTCTGACCTCCAAGTACACTCTGAACCTATCTCGGTACGATATCCTCACGTCCTCTCGGCAGATCTCTCTCTTACTCGACTAGGAATAGAACCGAGGTAACAAGCGCGGGCAACCTGTTCTTGCCATCACCGCAAGCACTCTTGGGTCTGCTGGTCATCACTCCAGCCTCACCACAAGAGAAATACCAGCACTCCTAATAGAAAAGAAACTAAGCGCAACGTCCGCACACAAATCCAAACCAAACCAACTGGGCTGGGCGTACAAGCAGGCATGCGAGTATGGAGAGGATCCAAACACAGGAAATACAGTCAACAACTCTCCATACCCATGATCAAGTGCTCTGAAGCACCGGCAAAAACCTCCAGGCCGACCTGTTCTCCAAGGAATCTTAACTCTTGCGCCTTTCAGAGCAAGAACCTCTCAACTTTAACTCGCTGTCACTCCTCAACCACAGCTCAGAATGAGATGAAACCAAGACCAGCAGATAGCCTGTAGAATAATCTCTCTATTAAGGTATTACATGCAGAGAGATCATCTCTGAGTTGGCATCTATGCCCTTCCAAAGTTCGCTGTTTCTATAACATGATACTATTTCAACAGAACTTTGCTGTTCGATTCCTCACAAACCACTCGATCAAAACAGCTCAAACTTCTCAAGAAGCTAATGTGTCACCATCACTACCACTTTGTAAAATTTCACCAGCAGATCTTCAACCAAACTCTTGGAACGATCAAGCCCTTATCGCTGTTTTTATAACATGATACTATTTCGACAGAACTTTGCTGTTCGATTCCTCACAAACCGTTCGATCAAAACGGCTCAAACTTCTCAGGAAGCTAATTAGTCACCATCACTACCACTCTGTAAAATTTCACCAGCAGATCTTCAACCAAACTCTTGGAATGATCCAAGCCCTTTTTGTCAATGACACAAGGTGATATGCAGACCCTTGTGCACAAAAACAACGTTTCCCTTCAACCCAATAATCCAAATGGTCTCAAATTTCACAGGTAGGTAGCTGACTGTACCTTCTCAGACCCTGGAAGGTTTCATATCGAAATTCGACCTCAAACTCTCCATATCTCTCTCAATGTCTCATGTTTACAGTCGCCTACTATCATAGTCTCCGATTTGAGACACCCAACTTCAGCTGACCATAACTTTTTCACTCCGGCTTGTAATCGATCGATCTCGGATTCCATCGGCAAGCCCATCTCAAGAGCTTTCCAGCAACAGTCAATTCATCTCCAGCAACCTCATAGAACTCCCAGAAAGTGAGAAAGACTTCACGGAACTGAAATTGGTCACGAATCTGACCCCCTCATCTTCAATTGATCGTAACTTTCTCATCCGCGCTTCAAATCCAGCAACCATTGAGTCTACGGGCATCCTCGTCTCCCAAGCTTTCCAACCATATCTCACAATCCGCAAATGGACCACGGGAAGTGTCTATACCCTCGAAAACGTGAAAGGAACTTAGTAGAAGGTGATTGGTCAAACTTTCGACCAATGAGAAACAAGCTGACAAAAAGGGTTTTGTCTTCATTCACATGACAAACACACAAAGAACGAATTTTTATCCAAGAGTACCATTTAGGCCTCAAAGTTTATATTGAACAAACTCCAAACACGTTGTCGCGCTACTTGGCGGCTACATGTTATATTTCTATTCCGACGCTTTGAGTTTAGTAGTTCTAGAAGTTAGCTTATATTTCTTCTAGTCGTTTATGTATATGTTTGACACCTTTGCATATGGTGTTAACACTATTTTGAGTCTTAGTAGGTTGATCACCATGTTGATAGGGCTTAAGCTCATGGGTTGTATTTGCGTGTCGCCCATGCACGCTTTCTAGCTGATTTAAGTTATTTTTCGGGGCTGCGTGTCGTTTTAAGTAATTTAAGTTTTACGCTGGCACTCTAGGGGGCTTGACGTGGTAGCCTATGAGTAAAACTAAGTTGCCACGTGGTTTAGGGTACTAAAGGACAACCAAGTGGAGCTATGAACTCCCATTGGTCCATTTTTGTCTTTTGTTAAACTCTAAATTTAGAAACAGCGCTCTAGAGTAGAGTTCGAGCATTTGGTGAGGGATCTTCGAAATCTGAGAGCACAGGGAGAGAGGTCTCGTCATGCCAAGCACTTCCAGTGAAAATTTCGATCGATTTGAGTCAATAAAGACGGAGTTATGAGCAATTGAAGTTCGGATTGTGCTAGAATTGAATCATTTTGGTTGGATTTAGGGTTTTCAGTGTCATTCGCAGCAGATTTGAGGAAATTGCTTCAAAACTTCGAGGTTGTGTTCTCCGCCAGCAGGGCTAAGATTTCACAAAAAGTTTCATATCGATTGAGCAACTGAGTAATTCAGGGCGGCCGCTGAAGCTGAGGGGGTCTGAAAAGCTCTTAATCTAGAGCAGCGACTTCAGAGGAGGAGATCTACAGTTCTGTGTACATTCAGGAGTCCCAACTTCACTGGGATGTTCAGCACCCTGTAGACTGCAAATCCTGTAAGAAACTTTGAAATTGATCGAGCCAAACTCCTGTTATAGGTTGAAATAGCCAGCTAGGTACCAGAAATTGCCGTAGTTTTCTTGCTCAAAACTTTTCTGTTCATATCTCCGTGTCAGAATTTGATCTCAGGCTGAAATTTTGTCTGTGAGTTCAGTAGTACCTCATTTGCATGTAGGGGAAGTTTAGAGGTCTAAACCTTCATAGTTTTCCTCTCCGTGAGTGTCAAAGTTCACCGTCGAATCCTATTACTGCCAGCTAGACCTGAATTTCGCCTTCTGGGTATATTACTAGATCTTACACATCTATGTGAGTGTTTATAGCCTCTGTTGTAACCTGAAAGCCAACCTCTTGAGTGAACAACCACAGCCAGAAGCCCGGTGCTTTCCTAGGTAGACGGATTACACTCCGACATACTCTCTTTTGGTGAACTCGACGTGAAACACCTAGGGTGGGAGTTTTCTTAAGAGTGTTACAGGATCAGATATCATGGCCAACCAAGGATCATCAAGTGGAGGTGCTGCTGCTGCTCAGCAACCTATTCAGTTTGATGCTGCTACGATGAAGATGTTCCAGGCTTTTTCCATGTTCATGCAGCAGCAGCAGAGCACAGAGAGGAAGGAGGTGTTAGCAACCAAGGCGTTGCAATCTGTGGTGCACCAGATGGACCAGTTCAAGGGTACAGATATTTCCAAGTATGTGCGATACTATGCTAGGGAGATGGAGGTGAACAAGGTGCCTGAGAAGAAGATGGTAGAGAACTTTGAGCTTGCTGTTGTCCCTGAGATTCGTGGGCGTGTGAAGGAGCTCAAGCAGCAGCAAGGACAGAGTTGGGAGAGCTTTATGCGAGCTTTGAAGGAGGAGTACTACACTGAAGATTCAGAGAGGGTGACCAAGAGAACGTTCTTGGAGTGGGTGGTTAAGCCCAACAAAGGTTTGTCTGTAAATGAGTTGTTAAGGGAATTTGATCGTCAGTATGCTCAGCTTTCTAGGACAGAAAAGCTTACATTAGAGGTGGAGAAGACCGAGCTTTTCCTACAAGCAGCGGACGTGACTATTCAGGAGAAGCTTGAGCTGTTGCTGGAAGACAAGAGTGAGGAGAGAGGATTGAAGACTGACTGGAAGGAGGTTGAAGAGGCTGTTTCTTTGCTGACCAAGAGACAGAGAAGAAGGGACAAGGTGGTGGTAAGTGAAGCAGCACCTCTGATAATTCCTGTCAAGCAGTTGCCTACTAAGCCTGGTTTGGTAATTGCTAGAGAGGAAGACTCACCGCTTGATGAGTTGATTAAGGGTATGAAGGAGCTTAAGCTTAAGCTCACTAGGCTAGAAGAGAAGGAGCAGAATGTACAGCCTGCTATGCAGCGACCTCAGATGAGAGAAGGCTTTGTTCATCGTTGTATATGGTGTGATAGCCTAGACCATGTAAGAAGAGATTGTGGGGAGTTTTCAGATGCATTGAGGAAGGATCTGATCTTCTTCAAAGATGGTAAGATCCATCTGAGAGAGACTGGGATGATGCTGGGAACCAACTTTGGCAAAGGTGGTATGAAGAGACTTGTGAATGATATATCAGCATCACATGATGTTTCTCTTGTGAATGCTGCTACGTGTGGAGTGAAAGTGGAAATGGAGAGAGAGAAAGGGACTACTGGGTTGTGGTCAGATGTAGTGCGGTCCGTAGCTAGAACAGAGCTAGACAAGGATGTGCTACGAAGGGTTGACAACTCAATTAGAGAAACTACAGGATGGAATGACTCTGTGGATACTATGTCAGTGCATGCTTATGTTGCAAGAAGTCAGCATGAAGCTCTACTAGAAGAAAAACGCAGGAGGGAGGATGCAGGTGAGGCTTCTACAGCCAAACGACCTGCTACAAGGAGTGAAAGGGCTAGACCAGATGCAAGGCAGGAGACAACACCTACTCGGGAGGAGACTATGGAGGATCTACCATCTACAACACCAAAGGAGAAGGAGAGAAGCAAGGAGAAGGGTAAGATGCCTGCATACAAACTTCAGTCCGACATTGAGATTGCTACAGACTTGAAGCAGGTGTTAGAGAACCGTATCTTGAATGGGAAAGTTGAGTTTACTTTGGGTGAGATTCTTGGGATTGCAAAGCGTGAGTTCCATGAGGTTATTATAGATATCATCAAGAGGAAACGTCAGATTTTGGGTGAAGCAGCTACGCTTAACGCTCTAGGGACCAAACTGTCGGAAGATGAGGAAGATGAGATTGCTGGTTATTGCTCTCAAGTATCAGAGGGAAGATCAGATCAGCACGTGAGGTTTGAAGATGAGGTGGAAGCATCGCAGAAGAGCCATTATTCTCACAACCATTGGGCGAGAGCAACCACAGAGACCTTAGTGAAGCTGGGAGATCTAGAGGAACCTGTGGTGGCATTGATTGATCATGGCTCAGAGATTAATCTGATGTCTAAGGAGCTGTACAAGCGTGGGAGGTGGCCTATAGACACCGACCATGGATGGCTTATCCGTGCTGCCAACAACCAGCGAGGAGAACTCTATGGTGCTTGCCCCAACATCAAGGTAACTGTGGGTGACATTAGTGATGTTCAGAATTTCTTTGTGCAAGACATGTCAACCTATCCTATCATTCTAGGACAGCCTTACATTACTGCTGTTAGAATGGAGACACGAGTTATGGATGATGGTTCAGCCTATGCTAGGATACGTAGTAGAGACGGCAAAAGAGCTGTTCAGTTTTTGACCGTTGCTGCAGAACATGAGAGGAATCGTGATAGCTTGAGAGACCGTCCACTACCTAAGATTACTCAGGAGTTTAGAGAGTCTAGGGGTTTTGGCAGAGTACCATTGAAGAGCGAGACTTCAACGGTACAGTAGAGATAGGATTCTCGCATGATCCAGTAGAGCAAGAAGCTTTATCCACTAGCTTCTTAGGACTGACATCATGTGGATCAGTGTGTTATAGGAAGGTTGAGAATCTGAAGAGGTTTGAGAGACAACATATGAAGTATGTACAACAATCTTTGAGAGATAGTGGAGAGTTAGCAGGAGATGAATACATATCTGGAGTGTTTGAAGAGCAGTATTTGGTAGATACTATAGGGGAGTTGAAATCTATATTAGAAAGCTCTACAGATGATGTAGATAGAGTGGTGAGAGTGAGCTCCAAGGAGCTTTATGATGTAATTGATAAGTTTATAGATCGACAAGAAGTGTATGTGGAGACCAAGTACAAGTCAGTGGCAAAGAAAGTCAAACCAGTGGCTTTGCCTTTGCCACTCGATTACAATCAGAAGATGGAGCAAGCTGCACGAGAACCCACGCTCAGAGGACCGAGAAGAATTGGGCACCAGTTCACAGAAACAACACTGAAGGAGCTGAAGATTGGAGGTGATGGATTTCTTACCGAGCAAGAGAAGAAGAGCTTCAGGGAGATGCTATCTAGGCATGGTAAGGCGTTTGCGTTTGAGTCACATGAAGTAGGATGTGTAGATCCAAGTGTAGTTGCACCTATGGTAATCTTTACTATACCGCATGTGCCTTGGAATCTACGTCCTATCCCTGTACCTAGAGCTCATCTACCAAAGCTGATAGACTTGCTCAATGAGAGGATTAGGATGGGTATCTTGGAACCATCTATAGCTCCCTACTCTAGCAGATGGTTTACTGTTCCGAAGAAGAGTGCAGCTTTGAGATTTATTCAAGATATGCAGCCAGTTAACAAGGTGACTATCAGGAATATGGGTATAGGACCTATTGTAGACGAGTTTGCAGAGGCTTTTGCTGGTCGTGCTATCTATTCAGTGGGAGACTTATATTCAGGTTACGATCAGTTTCAGTTATTCTCTGAGAGTAGAGACTTGACTACAATGAGGACACCTCTGGGGTTACTAAGGATGTGCACCTTGCCACAAGGTGCTACCAATTCTGTAGCACATATGATGAATGGCATGAATAAAGTTTTGAGGGATTTCATTCCTGAAAAAACTATGCCATTCCTTGATGATGTGCCGATCAAAGGGTGTGCTGAGGAGGAGAAGAATGAGGTAATGGATCAGAGGGGGTGCCGTAAGTTTGTTGCAGATCACATAGCCGACTGTGATAAGATATTGAGTCGACTGGAGGAGGTTCATTTGACTTTATCAGGAGCAAAGTCTGTATTTGGAGAACATGAGGTGTTAATAGTGGGACATCTGTGTGGATCTTATGGTCGGAAACCTTGTCCAAACAAGGTTGATGCCATCCGAAGGATGAAGGAGACATGTGGATCGGTTACTGAGGTGAGAAGGTTTCTAGGTGCATGTGTGTTTTATCATATATGGATTCCACACTTTGCACATGTAGCAGATCCGTTGTACAAGTTGCTGAGGAAGGGGCAGAGATTTCAGTGGCAAGAGGAGCAAAGCGAGTCTATGAAGAAGTTGAAGGATCTGTTGTCTTCACCACCAACTCTACGGAAGGTAACATATGAGTTGGGCAGACATGTTATCCTTACTGTTGATACTAGTCCTATTGGCATTGGGTGGGCTATAGGACAGGATGATGAGGATGGAAATAGATATGTGGTGCGTTTTGGAGCTAAGGTGTTAAGTTCACGGCAGAGAGACTACCCTCAGGTCAAGAGAGAGCTATGGGGAGTAGTTACTGCGATGAAGAGTGATAAGGAATACTTGATAGGAGCACCTGTGGTTGTGGAGACAGATTGCTTACCTCTCTTGGGAATGATCACTAGCTGTACAACTCCAGATATTGCTATGTTGAGGTGGATAGCATATATCAAGTCCTTGAACCCAGAGTTTAGACATATCGCAGGAAAGGACAATCCTGTGGCAGATATGTTATCAAGGGCTAGGTATTACGATGAAAAAGAAATGATAGATGATCAGGAGGATGTGGGAACAGAGTTCTATTCTAGTGCTCTTGCTAGAAGGGATAGAAGCTGTTTTGCAGCTCCATTGGAGTTATTTGAGGAAACTATGTACGATGGCGAGTGGTTGGATCTTGGGCGCTATTTGAGTTCATTGGAAAGGCAAGAAGGCTGGTCTGATGCAGATTTCAAGAGGATCCGTAGAACAGCTTATGGGTACTTTTTATATGGAGGACATCTATGGAAGCGCCCTAAGCTACAAGGAGGTGTACCACAGCGGGTGGTATGTGACCTAGAATTGAAGCAGAAGCTGATCAAGGAGTTCCATGAGAGTCTATGGGCCGGTCATAGAGGAGTTTGGGCTACATTTGCCAAGATAAAGGAGAAGTATTGGTGGAAGGGTATGTATAAGGATGTAGTACAGTTTGTTTCATCCTGTATACCTTGCCAGATGTATTCCAACGTACGTCATCGTGATGGATTGCATCCTACTTATCCTTTAGCCATTCATTACAAATGGGTAGTTGATCTGGTAACTATGCCATTTGGACTTGGACAAATGAGGTATCTAGTCTTGGCTAGAGAAGATCTATCTAACCAAGTTGAAGGTCGTGCCCTGAGGACGAAGACCACTGCTAGTGTTTGCCGCTTTCTACTTGAAGATGTTATTTGTAGGTATGGGTGTGTGGGGAAGATCACTGCAGATAGGGGTGAGCTGGATTCACAAGAAGCAGTTGAGTTCTTCAAGCGATTGGGAATCAAGTTGGCGTTAACCACTGCTTACAATCCTGAAGGGAATGGTAAGAACGAAAGAGGTCATCCGCCAATCATCAAAGCTTTGGTAAAAGCTTGCAAGGGTAAGATCCGTGAATGGCCTAGACTGCTACCGTTTGCTTTGTGGGCAGATCGTACAACTCATAGTACCGTTACAGGTTACATGCCAGCAGAGTTGATACTAGGACAGAAACCTGTGATGCCGATTGAGGAGGTTGTGCCTACTTGGAATGTTTTGCCATGGGAAGATGATAGAAGTACGGAGGATCTTCTTGCATTAAGGATCCAGCAGTTAGAACGAAGACCTGAGGATGTTGCCAAAGCTGTCGAAAGATTAAAGATTGCTAGAGAGAGAAACAAAGGAAGATTTGATAGAACGCATAGATTACGACCCAAACCAATTAAAGAAGGTGATTGGGTCTTAGTCTATGATAGTAGTCTTGATAATCAGCATAGCACTATCAGAAAGTTCTCCAAGAGATGGTTTGGACCTTATGTGGTGTTAGAAGTTTATGATAATGCCACATACTCCTTGAGAGAGTTAGATGGTGCAGTGCTCAAGATACCAGTCGCAGGAAAGAGAATCAAGCTCTTTAGAAGGAGAGGGGAGGATCGGAACGTTGCAGAGTTTACAGAGGATGAAGCTGAAGACTCAATGCAGGTTGAAGATGAGTTTGAAGCCGAAGTTGAAGAGTCTTGATCTGGATGGCACATACCGGAGGATGTGCAGGTTCAGAGGGGGTGGATGTCACGCTACTTGGCGGCTACATGTTATATTTCTACTCCGACGCTTTGAGTTTAGTAGTTCTAGAAGTTAGCTTATATTTCTTCTAGTCGTTTATGTATATGTTTGACACCTTTGCATACGGTGTTAACACTATTTTGAGTCTTAGTAGGTTGATCACCATGTTGATAGGGCTTAAGCTCATGGGTTGTATTTGCGTGTCGTCCATGCACGCTTTCTAGCTGATTTAAGTTATTTTTCGGGGCTGCGTGTCGTTTTAAGTAATTTAAGTTTTACGCTGGCACTCTAGGGGGCTTGACGTGGTAGCCTATGAGTAAAACTAAGTTGCCACGTGGTTTAGGGTACTAAAGGACAACCAAGTGGAGCTATGAACTCCCATTGGTCCGTTTTTGTCTTTTGTTAAACTCTAAATTTAGAAACAGCGCTCTAGAGTAGAGTTCGAGCATTTGGTGAGGGATCTTCGAAATCTGAGAGCACAGGGAGAGAGGTCTCGTCATGCCAAGCACTTCCAGTGAAAATTTCGATCGATTTGAGTCAATAAAGACGGAGTTATGAGCAATTGAAGTTCGGATTGTGCTAGAATTGAATCATTTTGGTTGGATTTAGGGTTTTCAGTGTCATTCGCAGCAGATTTGAGGAAATTGCTTCAAAACTTCGAGGTTGTGTTCTCCGCCAGCAGGGCTAAGATTTCACAAAAAGTTTCATATCGATTGAGCAACTGAGTAATTCAGGGCGGCCGCTGAAGCTGAGGGGGTCTGAAAAGCTCTTAATCTAGAGCAGCGACTTCAGAGGAGGAGATCTACAGTTCTGTGTACATTCAGGAGTCCTAACTTCACAAGGATGTTCAGCACCCTATAGACTGCAAATCCTGTAAGAAACTTTGAAATTGATCGAGCCAAACTCCTGTTATAGGTTGAAATAGCCAGCTAGGTACCAGAAATTGCCGTAGATTTCTTGCTCAAAACTTTTCTGTTCATATCTCCGTGTCAGAATTTGATCTCAGGCTGAGATTTCGTCTGTGAGTTCAGTAGTACCTCATTTGCATGTAGGGGAAGTTTAGAGGTCTAAACCTTCATAGTTTTCCTCTCCGTGAGTGTCAAAGTTCACCGTCGAATCCTATTACTGCCAGCTAGACCTGAATTTCGCCTTCTGGATATATTACTAGATCTTACACATCTATGTGAGTGTTTATAGCCTCTGTTGTAACCTGAAAGCCAACCTCTTGAGTGAACAACCACAGCCAGAAGCCCGGTGCTTTCCTAGGTAGACGGATTACACTCCGACAACGTGCCGTTGACGATGCCGTCGGCCACGAAGCACGTAAACACGATGTACAAACTACGCTCAATAGAGAGTCAGAATCCCGACTCTAAAACGGTTGACAATAAACGGAACTACAAAAGGAACAGATGAAGCTATTATCTGGTTGTAATAATCTTCACCGAAGTTCCTCACGACAAACTCACGATGCGCCACCTTTGGACGACTGTAACATCGTATTTCGACCCAAGTGTTGAACGGAACTCTCGCTGGGAAGTTAGATCCAACGGAGGATCCATACCACATCAAAGCAAGATGTAGTTAGTAAGATCCCAAACAGCGTCGTAAGTGACAATGGGAAGAACGATAGGATCCGGAGTAGCCATCACCGCAGCCATAAACGACTCTCCCCAATGAGCTATCATAAATACTCGAAAGTGATCTCGCGGCAGACAATGGATCTTAATGACGAACGGATGCGCAAGTGGAAGATCAGGAGCACGAAAGGGTTCTCCGTTCATGCCTACCACTCGCACTGCCGCTTACTTCATCCGATGATACTGATCACACTCCACTAGACTTGGATACTCTACACTCTATATCTCAAGCTCCGTGCACCTCTCTTCTTATACATCAATCTCACATGTGACGACAAGAGTACTACTCTTATCTCCACTCAGCGAAGAGTACACGGATCGTCCACGTGGAGCCTTATCTTTTGACACGATAAGGTCCTAGTGGCTCTTCAACACCAAACATGTACGAAGGATATGTGGTGGTTTCACACCCTAGCCAATCCACAACACGACATCCACCCCCTCTGAACCTGTGCATCCTCTGGTATGCACCAACCTAATCATACGTTGTGGTTGGCATCATACCACTTCTTCCTCATCTTCTTCTTCGGGAGTCTCCCCTTCGGGCTCTACGCTCTCATCCGGACTCTCATCTTGATCTTGAGAGAGATCAAACTCGATACTGATCTCCTCAATGTCTAGGTCTTCATCTCGTCGCTTAAAGAGTTTTATCCGTTTTCCTGCAATTAAGCCGTGCACCATCCAACTCACGTAGTACGTATGTGGCGTTGTCATGAATACGAACAACCACGTAAGGCCCAAACCAGCGTTTAGAAAACTTTCTCAACGCTCTATGCTGGTTATCCAAGCTGCTATCATATACCAACACCCAATCATCTTCCTGGATCTTCTTAGGTCGTAGTCGATGTCGCTTATCAAATCTGTCTTTGTTCTTCAAGCGAGCTTTTCGTAACCGTTCCAGGGCTAGCTCCACATCCTCTGGTCTCCGCTCCAACTGACGAATCCTAAGAGCGAGAAGATCCTCTCTAGAGAGATTATCTTCCCAAGGTAAAACACTCCAAGTAGGTATCTGCTCTTCGATTGGCATGATCGGTTTTTGCCCTTGCATTAGTTCTGCTGGCATGTACCCGGTCACCGAGCTATGAGTTGTACGATCGGCCCATAGAGCAAATGGTAGAAGCCTTGGCCATTCTCTCACCCTTCCGTTGCAAGCTTTCACAATCGCTTTCCTGATGGGAGGATGGCCACGCTCACTCTTCGCATTTCCTTCTGGGTTGTAAGCCATGGTAAGAGCTAACTTGATTCCCCGCCTCTTGAAGAACATATCAGCTTCGTGAGCATTCAGTTCTCCGCGGTCTGCTGTAATCTTCCCAACACATCCGTATCTGCAGATCACATCTTCAAGTAGAAATATGCACACCCCTTCTGTAGTGTTTGTGCGTAGAGCGCGTCCTTCGACTTGGTTCGATAGATCCTCCCGTGCCAAAACCAAGTATCTCATCTGCCATATCCCAACCGGCATCGTAACCAGATCTACTACCCACTTGTAATGCATTGCAAGTGGATACGTAGGATGAAGCTCATCTCGATGCCGGATGTCAGAGTACATCTGGCAAGTTACACACGTCTCCACAAATCGCACTACATCTCTGTACATGTTACGCCACCAATATCTCTCTTTGAGTTTGGTAAAGGTGGCATAAATACCCCGATGTCCAGCCCATAAGCTCTCATGGAATTCTTGAATGAGCTGGGTTTGCATCTCTTGCTTACACACAACCCGTTGCGGCATCTCGTCACTCCGCTTGGAGCGCTTCCACAGGTAGCCCCTTGTTGTATGTAGTTGTAAGCCTTCCTCCTGATCTGTTTGAACTGAGCATCATTCCATTCTGGTTGCTTGGTCAGCGAACCAAGATAACGCCCAATGTCTAACCATTCTCCTTCGTATAGCTCTTCCATGAATGAGTTTTGATGTTCCTTCATTCCTTTCTGAGCTCTACAAAAGACGGTCGTGCCTATATCCTCTGTGTCTTCTGTCAAATCCTCTTCATCTTCATATCTGGCCCTAGACAACATATCTGCTACCGGGTTATCTTTTCCCGCTATGTGTCTAAATTCTGGATTCAACGACTTGATATAGGCAATCCATCGCAACATAGCGATATCAGGGGTGTTACAATTCGTAATCATCCCTAACAGTGGCAAACAATCCGTCTCCACTATCACCGGTGCTCCAATCAAATAGTCTTTCTCAACTTTCATCGCAGTAACTACCCCCCATAGCTCTCGCTTTACTTGTGGGTAGTTTCGCTGTCGCTCACTCAACACTTTGGCTCCAAATCTGATTGCAAACCGATTTCCATCCTCATCATCTTGTCCCACTGCCCACCCAATGGCTATCGGACTTGTATCAACCGTGATTATCACGTGTTTGCCATCTTCATAACTCACCCTTCGTAGCACAGGTGGAGAAGACAACAACTGCTTCAGCTTCTGCACCGCTTCAATATGCCTCTCCTCCCATCTGAACTTCGTGCTCTTCCGTAACAGACCATAGAGTGGATCTGATACATGAGCAAAATGAGGAATCCACACATGATAAAACACGCAAGCTCCTAAGAACCTTCGCACCTCTGTTGTTGAGCTACATGTGTCCTTCATCCGCTGTATGGCATCCACCTTGTTAGGATCAGGTTTGCGACCAAACCATCCGCATAAGTGCCCCACAATCACAACCTCTCGAACTCCAAACGAAGACTTAGCACCAGATAGTGTCAAGTGAACCTCCCCGAGCCGTGATAAAATCTGATCACAATTTAGAATATGATCAGCCACAAATTTTCGACACCCCCTCTGATCGACTCTCTCATCCTTTGTGAAGCCTTGGTTTTTCGTTTTTTGTTAATTAACTGATTAGTTGTAAAGTAAATAAGAAGAATAGATGATAGAAGATAAACAATATGAGTAGAATAGTGTTAATTAGAAGTTTAGAGAAAGAATCTCAGTTCTGGAGGAATTTATCGAATCTATGGAGACACTGAAAGATGATTTTCTCATAAATGAATTCCTCGGGCGAAGACCTTTCTAACGGTATGTTGTGCGAGGCAATCGGAGACCGAACGACGAAGTTACAGTCGACGGAAGAATGTCAGTCGTCAAGAGGAAAACCCTAACTTCAGCACGTGCAGGAAAGCCTATCGCGGGATATAAGCAAGGTAACAAGTTGTTTACTTTACTCTTTTACTATTCCCAGAGCGAGCGATAGCAGGGCGCAGAGAGCCGCATTTACCGAACGCCGAAGTACGTCAGTTACGGGCGAGGAAGCCAATTCGCGAGTGAACGGCGAGGAAGCCAATTCGCGAGTGAACGGCGAGGAAGCCAATTTGCGAGGAAGTACGTCAGTTACGGGCGAGGAAGAGATTGTAGCGAGGAATCCGTTTGTAGCGAAGATCGTTGCAGTGATCCTAGGGATGCGCGGGATGCAGACGACTAAGGCGCCGAGGCTCCGAGCCTTTGAAGTTAATCGACTAGCTCTTCGCCGCTACGACAAAGAGCTCGAGGAAATGGGGTTATCATTCCTCTTGCTTCCTTGGTGGGGGATGGTTTCCTCCAAATTGGTGCACGAGTTGAAGGTCTGCAAGCAGCATCCGGCCGATGAGCACTATGGACGACCGAATAACTGGACCGAAGCTCACTGGTCCGCTGTTTTGGGAATCGACGATGCAGGTCGGGAAGGAGATCTTCTGTTTGACACCACCTCTGCCGCTGCTTCGCCCGAAGCAGTGAAGACCTTCCCGAATCTGTTCAAGGAGTTACCTCTAGGGAGGAACGGCTACCGAACAAGCGATTACTGCGATCCGAAGAAGAGAGAGGTAGCCGATGCGATTATGGCGATCTTCAAGCCACGAAGAACGACATACTTGTCAAATTGGCAAATCAACTTTATCGAGCAGCTCTTCGCCGGACGAAGAGCACATTGGGCGAGGATCATCCACCGACATGTGCTGAAACTTTGGAATGCGAATGACTTGGCATACATAGGACCCTTTGTATCGGTGTTCTATATGGGGATGGGGTTGCTATCTGACGAGCAGCAGACGAAGTTAGGTTTTACCGCAGCTGCCGAAGAAGATGAATTTCAGGTGGTACAGACTCCAGCTCGGGATGTACAACTCGAGAGGTTCTTCGACGAAGTCGAGACCGAAGGAACACAAGCCGAAGTAGCAGTGGAGGTAACGAAGAAGAACGAGGCATCGACTTCAACGCCAACTCCAGAGAAGACACCCGAAGCAGTTACGGCCGAGGACGAAGATGTAGTCGAGATATCTCCTCCAATTCGCAGGAGTGGAAGGAAGAAACCTCTCGAGGAGACGCCGAGGTCTGTGCAGAAGTCCCGGAAGAAGATGAAGATGACGAGGACAGTCCGCGCCGATGATCAGCCAGTGGACGAAGAAGTAATTGAGGAAGCTGATGAAGGAGACACTCCTCGCACAGAGAAGAGCATGGACACTACACCGAAGACTACTCTTTCTCTATCGACGATAGGAGAGATTGAACAACTTACCTCTTCGGCGAAGTACATCCAGGAGGTGGTCGCACCCTTGCTGTATAGCTTAGAAGGGAACCGAGGAACGTACGAGGAAGTAGTCGGACGGAAGCTGAATCTCGCGGAGTTGGTGCAGACGATGCACTTCGGCCGAGGTAACTGGAAGGAAGAGAAGGAGAATTTGCGAGCAGCTCTTGTCATGGCCCAGAAGGAGACGCAGACGAGGACCGAGGAACTGAAGAGTGTGACATCGGAGAAAGAAGGACTTCTTCAACAGAAGTTGGATCGAGAGAGAGAGCACGAGAAAGTTCTTTCCCTGATGAAGAAGGAGTTGGACGAAGTACGACTTCAGCGGGACAGGAACCTGGATGTCGTCGCGGAGATGACGCAGGAGATCGAGGATCTGAAGCGACGCACAATCAAGGCCGAGGAGCTGAGTGCTCAACTTCGGAGTAGGGTCGAGCCGGTGCTGAAGAACTACTTCGCCGTTGAGCTGGACACCGAAGAAGTGGGATTTCTTCGCCAGGTTAGAGAGGAGTTTTTAGCTGCAGATGCGGAGGGTACTTCAGCTAGGAACCGGGTAGCTAGGTTAGGCCAGCGAGTAGTTAGGGAGCTTAGGGAGGTTAGAGCAACCGTAGAGTTCTCAGTTTGTGAGATAGGTAGAGAGTTAGCAGTAGAAAGCGGTGTCGTTCCTGGTGTCGTTTTGGACACAAGACCTTCATCCGGCGGACCAGAAGTAGTCCCGACTTCTTAGGAAGAAGATCTGTCATCTTCGGGGAAATCTGTATATAAGCGTTGTGTTGTTCGTATTCTGGACCTCTATGTGTTTTATCATTTTTGAGTTTTCTATTTCCTGAGTTTGCGGAGCCATTGAGTGTTTTGTCTTCGTCTGAAGATTTACCTACGAAGTATCGTAGTTTGCTGTGGTAGGAATTAGTCTGGGTGCCGAAGAATTTGCTGTTGACATTTGAAATCAGAGTAGAACGTTTACGGCGAGGACTGAGAATAGACCAGCATCTGCGGAGTTAGTTTACTACGAAGACGGTTTTGGGCGAAGTTGACTTTGGAAGAAGTTGTTCTTTGGTAGAACACTTAGGAAGAAGTTCAATCTGGTTCTTCGGTGGAAGAAGAGTCTTCTTCGCCAGAGATTTCCGAGAGCAGTAGTAGTGAAAGTAACTCAGTGTGAAGATATTTAGCATTTATGTTGTTAGAGGCTACTTAGTAGCACTTCAGCAGTACTTCTTCGTGTGACATTTCCGTCCGTGGCTCTGTTTCTCTGTTGTTCATCTGTTTCTTGAGGTCCCTGACCTGTTCAGTACCTGTTATGTTTATTTGTCAGGATTGTCAACTCTGTCTTGTTGGATAGATCTGAGTTTGATCTCTACCGGGACTGATTTCTGCCCGTGAGAATAAAAGACAACTATAAAGAATCACCTTTGTCACGTGTTTACTACTTTTGGATGATCTTTACTTGCATCTCTGTGGGTTCGATCCTTAAATTACTACTTTCGAGCATCTTTTGGTTTTCTTGTGTGTTACATATAGAAGACTGAATAAATTTTGGCGCCGCTGCCGGGGATGCGAATGCTGAAATTATCCAAGATTAGTGAACAGAAGTCCAGAGACATGTATGTCGACGGGCAAGCCTGATCCTCCTGAAACGTGCAATCTGAGAGAGACAGGAGGCGAGAAAGACGAGCAGAATATCGAGAACAAATTCTGGAAGAAGCTCGTCGGTTGAAAGAAGAGCATAAGAAGAGAGAACGAGGTTGGAGAACACCTAACTCAAAAGAATGGAAGAGAAAGGAACCAAGCCTTGGTGAATCAAGTTCACCCCGGACACCAAAGTCATTACCTCCAACCCCTTTCGAATCTGCTCAAAGAGAACTTGACTTCGAAGAAGTTACCACTCGGCTAAGTGCTGAGAACGAACATCCAGAAAGTGAAGTAGGGTGGAAACCTTTCCCCGAAGTCAATACTGTTTTATATCCGCAGTTGTTTACTCCTGACCCAGAGGCAGGAAGTACTTCTGCAGATCAAGATCAGTTTACTTCTTCGAATGAAGAAGCTGCAACTAAGGCAGTAGAAGCTGTTACTACCTTAGTGGAACTTTTACAGGCGCAGGAACTTATTCCTCAAGCACTGGTGCGGGAAATCCTTCCGTTAACTCCAGTGACTCAGAAGGACAGCGCTGCTCCTTACTTACAGCCAACCACAGGACCGTCCATATTCAAGAAGAGACAAGCCCAAGCAGCTGCTGCTGCGGGTATTGCCCCTGCTGTCCTCGTTCAAGCTGCAGTACCAGCGCCGATTCCAGCTCCTGCCAAGATAGCAACTCAAGTTCCAAGGGCTCCTTTTGTTCGAAGTATGGCAGGCCAACCCATCACGAAACATGGTTACCCAAAGTTCAGAGGAGGATCTTCAGATGACGATGAGGATGCAGATGCTTACATTAAACTGTTTGAATCTGTATCTGTCACTAATAAGGAAGATGCTGAACCAGATCGGCTGCGAATCTTTCCGAGTCTTCTCAGGAAGAGAGCACGCAGCTGGTACAATCATGCAAATAGAGTACCAGGAGACATCGATACTTGGGACAAGCTGAGGACAAAGTTCTTAGAGCGATTCCGGGAAATTGGGTACAATCGTCAAGTTCTGGGAAAGCTGACCAGACTGATCAGAGGAAAGAAAGAGAGCTTAAAAGATTATGTTCAAAGATTCTACAATCTACTGGACAGAATTCCGAGGATGGGTACAGCCAACCCATACTCTATGGATCAAGCCACAGAATGGCTAGTTACAGGCTTACCGATTGAGATGGAGATCTGGTGTCGCAGAGGAAAGATGGACGCCATCGAAGAGGTTGTTGCCTCAGCAGAAGCATTTGAAGCGTCCACTCTCGGAAGTAAAGGAGGATGGATAAAAGGGAAGAAGAAAGGAAAGAGAGAAAGGAAGGAAGGTAAAACGACTCGAAGGAAGAAGCAGAAGAAGGGTCGCAGAGAACCTTCTTCCTCCGAGGAATCTTCTGACGATGAGTCTTCTTCGGCCGAAGCCGAAGAGTCTTCATCGGCGAGTTCATCTTCTTCGAGCGAAGAAGAACGAAGAATGAAACGCAGTTCTTCGTCCAAAGAAAAGAAAAGCTCGAAGGAAAAGAAGGGCAAGAAAAAGGGGGATAGTAATCAACTCATGGAGGAGATGATTAAAGGGTTTGCAGACTTGAAAGTGCAATTGGTACGATCTCCTGAAGGGAGAAAATCACCTGCTACATCTCGTTCAAGTTTATGGTGTACGACATGCGGTAAATCAGGACATGCTAATACGGAATGTAAGAACAACAGAACATTTCAAGCACAATCGCTTGAATGGGCACCAGCATTCGAATCATATTATAGCTCATTCTTTGTGGAAACTCCGGACGAAGTATATGGAGTATTAACGAATCCACCCCCAACACAGCCAGCAATTACCCCAATTCAACCCATACCAATTCAAAGGTTTGCACCAAAAGAGAGGGCCCTGAATGTATCTCAGAAACGTTTGATGAGTCCGTCAGGAGCAAATAAACCACCACCCCATGGGTCTTGTTTTAATTGTGGCAGTTTGGAACATTGGTCACCAAACTGCCCTCAACCAAAGAAATCGATGGGATATGTAGCACTTTGTGGAAGGTGTCATCAGCCAGGACATGCCACAGCAGATTGTACTAACCCACCCGCAGAGAAGAGAGGGGTTCGCTTTGATCCCAAAACAGAACGTCCTGGAGAAGCTCAACTGCACAAGGTAGACCTGGAAGAATGGAAAGCCACTGGAGATGAAGGATGGCCACCAGAAGAAACTTGGGTTTGCAAAGTGGACACCAGAAGCTCCTTCAAATCCAAGAGAAAGGCAGAAGAAGCGCCCATAAAAACTCAATCGAAGAAAGAGCTAAAGAAGCAGAAGAAGGCTGCGGAGAAAGCCAAGAAGAAGATAGTTGAGGAGGAAACTGAGGAAGAGGAAGAAGAAATACTGAAGAGCGTAAATCCTCCGAGACTACCAGTTGACATTACGGACGAAGTCCGCGAACTCCTGAAGAAGGAGTTACTACGAGCAGGAACTTCGGCAAGAGAAGCTGATACAACTTCGGCCGAAGTACCAGAACGATCAACTTCGTCCGTACCCAAGATTTTCTGTTCTTCGGCCACTGAAGACAAGACTGCGGCCAAGAACGAAGAGGTTCCGAAGAAGCACAATCGACCGGAACCGGTGAAGAAAGAACCTGTGGCAGTACCACACTATGATGTGGTAGCTGATCTGGAAACACAGAAGGCTAACATAAGTTTCAAGCAGCTGATTGAAGATAACAAAATCTACAGAAAATTGTTACTTCAAGCACTGAAGAAACCCACTAAAGCAAGAAGATCAAAGTTGCCTTCTCTGTTTCACATCGAGGCAGAAGACCTGGGATCTCCAGAAGTGGAAGTGGAGGTTGCAGGCTGTGTAATTAGGAAAGTGCCAATTGACTCCGGGTCAGGAGTCAACATAATGACAGAAGACACTGCACACGCGTTGGGTTTCAGCAAGTTTGAAGAAACTCAGCGGGTGTTACGGCTGGCAGATCAAACGAGAAGACGACCACTTGGGCTACTGCGCAACATTCCCACCTTAATAGGCGGAATTTCTTTTAAACTTACTTATGTTGTGCTGCGCCCTTTGGTTAAATCTGGTTATCAAATTTTGATTGGGAGGCCATGGTTGTATGGTGCCAAGGTACTAACAGATTGGTACCGGCACCGTTTACAGTTCAAAGATCCACAGAAACCAACTGATAAGGCTGTGATGGTTTCTTGGAAGAAGATAACACATCAGGGCGAAACAGAGTCGACTGATGAAGGTTACACTTCAGGATCTGATTCATCAACAAGTAGCGCAGGAGAAAGGAAAGGAGACCCTTATTCGATGGTCAACTATCTACAGTGCTATGAAATTGATGAAGAAGAAGATATGAACGAGGCCGAATAGCAATCACAGCTAGGTCACGGGAGTGCAGAGACCAGTCATACAGATGGTATAGTCCTTCCAGGAGCATCCCAAGACCTACTGATAAGCGAAGGTAAGAGCTTCAAGATTTCTGTTGTGGTACAAGGAGAAGAGTTGGAAGTGTATCGTCAGATGCTGATCCATTACCAAGATGTCTTCGCCTGGACTGTGGAGGACATGAAGGGGATACCTGCATAGTGGGGAGAACACCGTATCGACCTCATTGAAGGATCAGTACCTGTACGACAAAGGCAGTACCGACTCAACCCAAAATACTCTTTGATGGTTAAAGACGAGATAGATAAGTACCTAAAGGCAGGTATTATTTTTCCTGTGTTAAGCAGCGAATGGGTAGCACCCATAGTAGTGGTACCCAAGAAGCAAACAGGAAAGATAAGAGTCTGTCAAGATTTTAGAAAGCTGAATGCAGCAACCAAGAAGGATCATCACCCTTTACCTTTTACTGATACCATTTTGGATCATGTATCTGGAAAGGAATGTTACAGCTTTCTGGATGGGTTTTCAGGGTACAATCAAGTGTCCATAAGAGAGCAAGATAAGGACAAGACTACCTTTACTACGGATTGGGGCACTTATGCTTATCATAAGATGCCTTTTGGACTATGCAATGCACCAGCTACCTTTCAGAGGATGATGACCTCAATTTTTCAAGATTATTTGCGAAAATTTTTAGAGATCTTTATAGATGATTTTTGTGTTTTTGGCACACGTGAAGAACATGCAGCGTGTTTAGCCAAAACTTTTCAGAAGTGTAGGGAAGCCAGACTTGCATTACATCCTGAGAAGTGTTTCTTCGTGATGACTGAAGGAATACTTCTTGGACATAGAGTATCAGGTCGAGGCATAGAAGTAGATGTAGAGAAAGTTAGAGTGATACTCTCCCTACAGCCCCCTATTGACATCAGCGAGTTGAGAGCCTTCCTAGGACATGTTGGATATTACAGAAGGTTCATCAAAGATTACGCCATACTTGCTGCGCCGCTGACAGAATTGCTGAAGAAGACGACAGAGTACCATTGGCACGAGAAACAGCATGAGGCGTTTGAGACGTTGAAGAAGAAGTTGGCAGAAGCACCTGTCATGCGACCCCCAGACTGGGAGAGACCTTTTCAAGTGTATGTAGATACTTCTGCGTTTGCTATAGGAGTGGTTCTCAGTCAGAAAGATGATGAGAAGAGAGACCACCCAATCTACTATGCGAGTAGACAACTTTCAGCAGCAGAAAAGAACTACACCACTACTGAACGTGAAGCGCTGGGAATGGTGTACTCAGTAAAGAAGTTTAGACATTATCTTCTTGGCTATGAGTTTGTTTTTCATGTGGATCATTATGCATTGAAGCATCTAGTACAGAAGTCAGACTTGTCAGGAAGGATAGCAAGATGGATGTTGTTACTTCAAGAATTCACTTTCACAGTTCAGACCAGACAAGGGATTCATCATGAGAATGCTGATTACTTGTCTCGACTGAGAACGGGAGAACGAGTGGATACTGTGGCAGACGACTTTCCAGATGAGGAATTGTTTCAGCTGACCGTAGCACCTGCTACAAAGTACTATGATCTGTACAGATATTTACAGACTTTGCAGTGCCCAGAAGAAATGGATGCTGAACAGCGAACAGTCTTCATACATCAGGCGGGACCCTACGAGATGAAGAACGGGATATTGTTCAGAAGAGGGCCTGATGAAGAACTTCGAAGATGTCTGGAAGTGCATGAGATACCACAAGTGGTAGGAGCACTACACTCGGAACCTGAAGGTGGACACTATGCGCTGAGAAACACTGTGAAGAAGATCCTCTCAGCTGGATACTGGTGGCCAACGATGTACAAAGATGTTCAGGAGATCATCAAGAAGTGTGATAACTGTCAACGAGTGGGTAAGCCTACGCCAACCACTCAATGGCCGTTACATCCGATACTCCCATTAGCACCATTCGAGAAATGGGGGATTGATTTTGTAGGACCTATACAACCTGCAACACGCCGCACAAGAAGAAGGTACATACTGATAGCTACTGATTATGCAACGAAGATGGTTGAAGCAGCAGCTACCAAGAAAGACGATGCAGCCACTGTGGCTGAGTTTCTGTACACACAGATCATTACTCGATATGGATGCCCACTGGAGTTGGTGAGTGACCGAGGTACACATTTTTTAAACAAGATGATAGAAGAACTGACAGATTACTTTGGTATAAAACACCGGAAGACAACACCGTACAATCCAAAAGCTAACGGATTGACAGAGAAGTCTAATGGAGTGTTGTGCAAGATTCTGAACAAGGTGACAGTGAATCATGCATATGATTGGGATACAAAGTTACCGGCTGTCTTATGGGCATTTCGGAATGCAGAGAAGATTACAACTCGACAAACACCCTTTTTCCTAACATATGGCATGACACCGATTATGCGAGTTGAATTTGATGTGCCTACTTACAGAATCCTGTCTGAAGATAGACTGTCAGTGGAGGAGAGTCAACTGTTACGACTTAAGAGTCTGATGACACTTGAGGAAGACCGTGAAGAGTCTAAACGACTAACGGAGATCATTCAGATGAAGCGGAAAGAGAAGCACGATAAGAAGATCCGCAAAGTGGACATCAAGGATGGAGATTTAGTACTACTGTATGACAGTAGGTACACTAAATTTCCAGGGAAGTTACACTTACGTTGGATGGGTCCTTACAAAGTAACGCGTCGTTATAGTAATGGTTCGGTTCAGTTGGAAGAGCTCGATGGAACATTGTTAGCTACCCGAGTCAATGGGTGGAGGATCAAGAGATACTACTCTTAAGTGTTCGCGGGGTCGCTTCACAATTGAGAGGGGGAGTATGTGAAGCCTTGGTTTTTCGTTTTTTGTTAATTAATTGATTAGTTGTAAAGTAAATAAGAAGAATAGATGATAGAAGATAAACAATATGAGTAGAATAGTGTTAATTAGAAGTTTAGAGAAAGAATCTCAGTTCTGGAGGAATTTATCGAATCTATGGAGACACTGAAAGATGATTTTCTCATAAATGAATTCCTCGGGCGAAGACCTTTCTAACGGTATGTTGTGCGAGGCAATCGGAGACCGAACGACGAAGTTACAGTCGACGGAAGAATGTCAGTCGTCAAGAGGAAAACCCTAACTTCGGCACGTGCAGGAAAGCCTATCGCGGGATATAAGCAAGGTAACAAGTTGTTTACTTTACTCTTTTACTATTCCCAGAGCGAGCGATAGCAGGGCGCAGAGAGCCGCATTTACCGAACGCCGAAGTACGTCAGTTACGGGCGAGGAAGCCAATTCGCGAGTGAACGGCGAGGAAGCCAATTTGCGAGGAAGTACGTCAGTTACGGGCGAGGAAGAGATTGTAGCGAGGAATCCGTTTGTAGCGAAGATCGTTGCAGTGATCCTAGGGATGCGCGGGATGCAGACGACTAAGGCGCCGAGGCTCCGAGCCTTTGAAGTTAATCGACTAGCTCTTCGCCGCTACGACAAAGAGCTCGAGGAAATGGGGTTATCATTCCTCTTGCTTCCTTGGTGGGGGATGGTTTCCTCCAAATTGGTGCACGAGTTGAAGGTCTGCAAGCAGCATCCGGCCGATGAGCACTATGGACGACCGAATAACTGGACCGAAGCTCACTGGTCCGCTGTTTTGGGAATCGACGATGCAGGTCGGGAAGGAGATCTTCTGTTTGACACCACCTCTGCCGCTGCTTCGCCCGAAGCAGTGAAGACCTTCCCGAATCTGTTCAAGGAGTTACCTCTAGGGAGGAACGGCTACCGAACAAGCGATTACTGCGATCCGAAGAAGAGAGAGGTAGCCGATGCGATTATGGCGATCTTCAAGCCACGAAGAACGACATACTTGTCAAATTGGCAAATCAACTTTATCGAGCAGCTCTTCGCCGGACGAAGAGCACATTGGGCGAGGATCATCCACCGACATGTGCTGAAACTTTGGAATGCGAATGACTTGGCATACATAGGACCCTTTGTATCGGTGTTCTATATGGGGATGGGGTTGCTATCTGACGAGCAGCAGACGAAGTTAGGTTTTACCGCAGCTGCCGAAGAAGATGAATTTCAGGTGGTACAGACTCCAGCTCGGGATGTACAACTCGAGAGGTTCTTCGACGAAGTCGAGACCGAAGGAACACAAGCCGAAGTAGCAGTGGAGGTAACGAAGAAGAACGAGGCATCGACTTCAACGCCAACTCCAGAGAAGACACCCGAAGCAGTTACGGCCGAGGACGAAGATGTAGTCGAGATATCTCCTCCAATTCGCAGGAGTGGAAGGAAGAAACCTCTCGAGGAGACGCCGAGGTCTGTGCAGAAGTCCCGGAAGAAGATGAAGATGACGAGGACAGTCTGCGCCGATGATCAGCCAGTGGACGAAGAAGTAATTGAGGAAGCTGATGAAGGAGACACTCCTCGCACAGAGAAGAGCATGGACACTACACCGAAGACTACTCTTTCTCTATCGACGATAGGAGAGATTGAACAACTTACCTCTTCGGCGAAGTACATCCAGGAGGTGGTCGCACCCTTGCTGTATAGCTTAGAAGGGAACCGAGGAACGTACGAGGAAGTAGTCGGACGGAAGCTGAATCTCGCGGAGTTGGTGCAGACGATGCACTTCGGCCGAGGTAACTGGAAGGAAGAGAAGGAGAATTTGCGAGCAGCTCTTGTCATGGCCCAGAAGGAGACGCAGACGAGGACCGAGGAACTGAAGAGTGTGACATCGGAGAAAGAAGGACTTCTTCAACAGAAGTTGGATCGAGAGAGAGAGCACGAGAAAGTTCTTTCCCTGATGAAGAAGGAGTTGGACGAAGTACGACTTCAGCGGGACAGGAACCTGGATGTCGTCGCGGAGATGACGCAGGAGATCGAGGATCTGAAGCGACGCACAATCAAGGCCGAGGAGCTGAGTGCTCAACTTCGGAGTAGGGTCGAGCCGGTGCTGAAGAACTACTTCGCCGTTGAGCTGGACACCGAAGAAGTGGGATTTCTTCGCCAGGTTAGAGAGGAGTTCTTAGCTGCAGATGCGGAGGGTACTTCAGCTAGGAACCGGGTAGCTAGGTTAGGCCAGCGAGTAGTTAGGGAGCTTAGGGAGGTTAGAGCAACCGTAGAGTTCTCAGTTTGTGAGATAGGTAGAGAGTTAGCAGTAGAAAGCGGTGTCGTTCCTGGTGTCGTTTCGGACACAGGACCTTCATCCGGCGGACCAGAAGTAGTCCCGACTTCTTAGGAAGAAGATCCGTCATCTTCGGGGAAATCTGTATATAAGCGTTGTGTTGTTCGTATTCTGGACCTCTATGTGTTTTATCATTTTTGAGTTTTCTATTTCCTGAGTTTGCGGAGCCATTGAGTGTTTTGTCTTCGTCTGAAGATTTACCTACGAAGTATCGTAGTTTGCTGTGGTAGGAATTAGTCTGGGTGCCGAAGAATTTGCTGTTGACATTTGAAATCAGAGTAGAACGTTTACGGCGAGGACTGAGAATAGACCAGCATCTGCGGAGTTAGTTTACTACGAAGACGGTTTTGGGCGAAGTTGACTTTGGAAGAAGTTGTTCTTTGGTAGAACACTTAGGAAGAAGTTCAATCTGGTTCTTCGGCGGAAGAAGAGTCTTCTTCGCCAGAGATTTCCGAGAGCAGTAGTAGTGAAAGTAACTCAGTGTGAAGATATTTAGCATTTATGTTGTTAGAGGCTACTTAGTAGCACTTCAGCAGTACTTCTTCGTGTGACATTTCCGTCCGTGGCTCTGTTTCTCTGTTGTTCATCTGTTTCTTGAGGTCCCTGACCTGTTCAGTACCTGTTATGTTTATTTGTCAGGATTGTCAACTCTGTCTTGTTGGATAGATCTGAGTTTGATCTCTACCGGGACTGATTTCTGCCCGTGAGAATAAAAGACAACTATAAAGAATCACCTTTGTCACGTGTTTACTACTTTTGGATGATCTTTACTTGCATCTCTGTGGGTTCGATCCTTAAATTACTACTTTCGAGCATCTTTTGGTTTTCTTGTGTGTTACATCCTTCTGCTCCTCTACACATCCTTTGATTGGAATGTCATCTAAGAAAGGCATGGTCTTCTCCGGGATGAAGTCTCGAAGAACTTTGTTCATCCCGTTCATCATGTGTGCAACAGAATTTGTTGCCCCATGCGGCAATGTGCACATCCTCACCAAACCCAACGGTGTCCTCATAGTAGTGACATCTCTACTCTTTTCAGCAAGCTGAAACTGATCGTATCCAGAGTAGAGGTCTCCTATCGAGTAAATGGCTCTACCAGCGAATGCTTCAGCAAACTCCCCCACAATAGGTCCGATCCTCGTATTTCTGATGGTCACCTGATTCACCGGTTGCATATCCTGAATGAACCGTAGCGCTCCGCTCTTCTTCGGCACTGTAAACCAGCGGCTGGAATACGGTGCAAACGATGGCTCAAGGATTCTCATCCGCATCTTCTCCTTTAGAAGCTCCATAAGCTTAGGCAGATGTGCCCTAGGTACGGGAATTGGTCTTAAGTCCCAAGGCGTATGCGGTACCGTAAATATGATCATCGGTGCTACAACGCTTGGATCTACACATCCAATATCTGAAGGCTCAAAAGCAAATGTTTTCCCGTGCCTACTTAACATCTCCTTGAACTCCTTCTCCTCAGCAGGTAGAAGAAAATCTGTAGAACCAACCTTCAACTCCTTAAGCGTAGCTTCTGTAAACTTGTGACCTATCTGATCAGGATACCGTAAGCTCTTCTCCTTTGAGGCTTGTTGAACTCGTTGGTCAGAGTCGCTAGGTAGCGGTTGTGCAACCGGCTTCACCTTTTTATCCACCGTTTTATACCTGGTCTCAACTCTGACTTCAGGTATCTGGAATGACTCTATAGCCGAGTAAAGCTCCATAGAACGTATGTAGACAACTTGGTCTTCATTCCCTTGCTCAGCCTTACGAAGCTCTTCGAAAGGATCATCCAAATCCATCTCCATGTAAACGCCCTCTATCTTATCCTCCTCACTAAGCACACCAACTCTTTTTAGATCTTTTTGGGTTCTTTGCACAGCTTTCTTCTCCCATTTCTGAAGATCAGCAAGCTGTGTATACACAGCAAATCCACTCTCCGAATATCTCACCACTCCTGTACAAAAGGCACTATCCTTCTCCAACGAGAGTACCTTCTCTTGTGTATCGGTACCACTATACTCTCGCTCTATAGTGGCCCTCTGGAAAAATCCTTAAAATCTTCAGTGACTTTGGGTAGAGACACGCTCCGCAAGTAATCTCGGTTACGCTCATGATTAGCAGACACAGTCAAGAACTGTACCGTTGTTTTGCCATCCTGACTTCTGATCCGAGCATAAGCGGAACCGTCATCCAACACCTTAGTCTCCATCCTTACAGCTGTAATGAATGGTTGACCAAGAATAACTGGATAGGAAATAGTATCTTGAACAAAGAAGTTTTGTTCAAGTACCACATTCCCTATCTTAACCTTCACATCCGGACAAGCACCATAGAGTTCTCCTCGTGTGTTGTTTGCTGCTCGGATCATCCAACCATGATCTATATCAACAGGCCATCCACCCTGCTTGTAAATGTCCTTAGAGACAATATTGATCTCAGATCCATGATCGATGAGAGCAACCACCGGATCTTTCATCTCTCCTACATTCACTAAGGTTTCAGTAGTTGCTCTTGCCCAATGCCCTCTAGTGTAATGACTAGAGATCTTATCGTCCTCTTCCTTGTCCACATCAAACCGAACTTTACGAGTGTTGTAAGAATGAACCAACTCTCGCTCCTCTTCCTCTGTAATCACTGTGTCTAGAGCACTGGACACTGCGGTCTCTCCCGTCAATTGTCTCTTCCGCTTGATAATGTCAATGATGACATCATGAAACTCCTTCTTCGCAATCCCGAGGATCTCTCGCAAGGTAAACTCAATCTTTGTATTGAGCACCTTCTCCTGCAACACCTCTTTCATGTTGGTTGCTGCTTCAATGTCTGATTGCAGCTTATACATGGGAGCTTTGCCCTTCTCCCTACCCTTACCCTTCTCTGCACTCCCAGAAGGTAAGACGTCATCCATAGCTTCTTCTCGTAGAGGTGTAGTCTCCTGTCGGAGTCTATCTCCTCTTAGTTGTCTCTTGGGAGCCGCTCTCTCCTCACTTGGACCAGCCTCGTCTCTCCTACGCTTCTCTTCCATGATAGCTTCATGTTGAGCCTTGGCTACGTAGGCATGAACGGACATAGCATCTACGGGATCATCCCATCCAGTAGCACTCCTGATTGCTGTGGCTGTTCTGAGCAACTCCTCCCTTGCCATTTTCCCTTTTCTGTTAGTGCTCACAGCGTGACTCCACATATCAATGGTATCCTCATGTTTCAAAAAGGCACTCTCCTTTTTGCTAATCACCTCGACTCCATAGGTAGAAACTTCTACCGATGCCACATCATGCACTGTTAGATGATCCTCCAAAACTTTCTTCATCCCTCCTCTACCGAAGTTGGTCCTCAGAGTCTCTCCGTTGTCTCTCAAGGCGATCTTTCCTTCCTTCCAGAAAATTATACCTTACTGCAAGGCATCAGTGAAACTCCTGCATTCCTTCCGTTGATGGTCGGTGTTGTCACATCAAATACACCTCTGAACATATCCTTGTTTTGGTGCAGGTCTCCCTTCAGGTGCCCCATCCTTCTCCTCCAACCTTGTCAACTTGATCTGTAAGTCTCTCATCTTCTTCTCCAAATCTTCCATTGCTTGATTCCGCTGTGGTACAACCGTAGTGATAGGAATAGTAGGAAGTGAAATAGTAGGTAGAGGAGCAGTCTGCACCGTTGGCTGCCTTCGTGGTATCACAATAGGCGGTGGTCTTGGTGCTTGAGTCACAACCACCTTCCCTCTTCGATATTCTCGCTTCGCAAGTACTCCCACTGCTTCGCTAACGTTCTTCCAATCAGATGTAAGACCATTGTCTTTCGTCCGATCTTCCAACAGCAACTCTAACTCCCTTTGTAGCTCGCTGTTGGCTGACTGTAAAAATAGCTCCACTTTGTCATTCTCAAGTGTGAGCTTCTCCATCCGAGATAGTTGAAGAAACTGTCTCTCAAACTCCCGAAGTAGTTCGGTAGCAACTAGTTCCTTGTTGGGTTTGTTCACCCACTCCATGAATGACTTCTTAGTCACTCGATCTGCATCCTCCAAAGAGTATTCCTCCTTCAACTGAAGAGAAAACTCCTCCCAGTTAGCCCCATGAGCTTGAATGAGCCCCTTCACATGTTCCCGTAACTCCGGGACAACAGCGAGCTCAAAAGTCCGTACCATCTCCCTCTCTAGTACCTTACTCAACTCTATCTCTCGAGAATAGAACTTCAGGTACTTGGAGATGTTTCTCCCTTCAAACTGATCCAATGTCCTCACCATCGAATGCAAAGCCTTGGTAGCCATCGCCTCCTTCCGCTGAACAGCTTGTTGTTGATCCATGTACAGAGCAAATGCTCGGAACATTTGCCCTATAGCAGGATCAAGCTGCAGCGGAATCGTGCCCGAAGGGTTTCCAACTCCTTGTCTCTCGGCCATGGTAAAGTTCTGAGAAGAACTTCACTAACTCTCCACCCCAGAAGTTTCACGTCGAGTTCACCAACTGTCGTGTGACGTGCTTTCTTATCTGGGAATACACCGAGTATCTAGCTGTAGAGAGTACGTGTCGTACTCTGTGACTCAGAACCAGCAACCACCCAAACCTCTCTCTGACCTCCAAGTACACTCTGAACCTATCTCGGTACGATATCCTCACGTCCTCTCGGTAGATCTCTCTCTTACTCGACTAGGAATAGAACCGGGGTAACAAGCGCGGGCAACCTGTTCCTGCCATCACCGCAAGCACTCTTGGGTCTACTGGTCATCACTCCAGCCTCACCACAAGAGAAATACCAGCACTCCTAATAGAAAAGAAACTAAGCGCAACGCCCGCACACAAATCCAAACCAAACCAACTGGGCGTACAAGCAGGCATGCGAGTATGGAGAGGATCCAAACACAAGAAATACAGTCAACAACTCTCCATACCCATGATCAAGTGCTCTGAAGCACCGGCAAAAACCTCCAGGCCGACCTGTTCTCCAAGGAATCTTAACTCTTGCGCCTTTCGGAGCAAGAACCTCTCAACTTTAACTCGCTGTCACTCCTCAACCACAGCTCAGAATGAGATGAAACCAAGGCCAGCAGATAGCCTGTAGAATAATCTCTCTATTAAGGTATTACATGCAGAGAGATCATCTCTGAGTTGGCATCTATGCCCTTCCAAAGTTCGCTGTTTCTATAACATGATACTATTTCAACAGAACTTTGCTGTTCGATTCCTCACAAACCACTCGATCAAAACAGCTCAAACTTCTCAAGAAGCTAATGTGTCACCATCACTACCACTCTGTAAAATTTCACCAGCAGATCTTCAACCAAACTCTTGGAACGATCAAGCCCTTATCGCTGTTTTTATAACATGATACTATTTCGACAGAACTTTGCTGTTCGATTCCTCACAAACCGTTCGATCAAAACGGCTCAAACTTCTCAGGAAGCTAATGAGTCACCATCACTACCACTCTGTAAAATTTCACCAGCAGATCTTCAACCAAACTCTTGGAATGATCCAAGCTCTTTTTGTCAATGACACAAGGCGATATGCAGACCCTTGTGCACAAAAACAACGTTTCCCTTCAACCCAATAATCCAAATGGTCTCAAATTTCACAGGTAGGTAGCTGACTGTACCTTCTCAGACCCTGGAAGGTTTCATATCGAAATTCGACCTCAAACTCTCCATATCTCTCTCAATGTCTCATGTTTACAGTCGCCTACTATCATAGCCTCCGATTTGAGACACCCAACTTCAGCTGACCATAACTTTTTCACTCCGGCTTGTAATCGATCGATCTCGGAGTCCATCGGCAAGCCCATCTCAAGAGCTTTCCAGCAACAGTCAATTCATCTCCAGCAACCTCATAGAACTCCCAGAAAGTGAGAAAGACTTCACGGAACTGAAATTGGTCACGAATCTGACCCCCTCATCTTCAATTGATCGTAACTTTCTCATCCGCGCTTCAAATCCAGCAACCATTGAGTCTACGGGCATCCTCGTCTCCCAAGCTTTCCAACCATATCTCACAATCCGCAAATGGACCACGGGAAGTGTCTCTACCCTCGAAAACGTGAAAGGAACTTAGTAGAAGGTGATTGGTCAAACTTTCGACCAATGAGAAACAAGTTGACAAAAAGGGTTTTGTCTTCACTCACATGACAAACACACAAAGAACGAATTTTTATCCAAGAGTACCATTTAGGCCTCAAAGTTTATATTGAACAAACTCCAAACACGTGCCGTTGACGATGCCGTCGGCCACGAAGCACGTAAACACGATGTACAAACTATGCTCAATAGAGAGTGAGAATCCCGACTCTAAAACGGTTGACAATAAACGGAACTACAAAAGGAACAGATGAAGCTATTATCTGGTTGTAATAATCCTCACCGAAGTTCCTCACGACAAACTCACGATGCGCCACCTTTGGACGACTGTAACATCGTATTTCGACCCAAGTGTTGAACGGAACTCTCGTTGGGAAGTTCAGATCCAACGGAGGATCCATACCACATCAAAGCAAGATGTAGACAGTAAGATCCCAAACAGCGTCGTAAGTGACAATGGGAAGAACGATAGGATCCGGAGTAGCCATCATCGCAGCCATAAACGACTCTCCCCAATGAGCTATCATAAATACTCGAAAGTGATCTCGCGGCAGACAGTGGATCTTAATGACGAACGGATGCGCAAGTGGAAGATCAGGAGCACGAAAGGGTTCTCCGTTCATGCCTACCACTCGCACTGCCGCTTACTTCATCCGATGATACTGATCACACTCCACTAGACTTGGATACTCTACACTCTATATCTCAAGCTCCGTGCACCTCTCTTCTTATACATCAATCTCACATGTGACGACAAGAGTACTACTCTTATCTCCACTCAGCGAAGAGTACACGGATCGTCCACGTGGAGCCTTATCTTTTGACACGATAAGGTCCTAGTGGCTCCTCAACACCAAACATGTACGAAGGATATGTGGTGGTTTCACACCCTAGCCAATCCACAACACGACAGCGTTGACAGCCGATCCTCCATCCACCAATATGTCAGAGACGTAGTGACCATTCAACCGGACTTCAATCTTTGAAGCCCTAGTGCATACCTCTGAAGCATGCACATCCACCACACCAACTCCCACAGACTTTGATGTCTTGCTCTTGGGTTTCTTCTTCTTGCTTTTCTTAGAACTCAGTCCTCCTCTGAGTTCTCTTCGTAAGCTGGGATTAAGTGCGATCAGTTGTCCAATAGTGATGTTGGCTTTCTGAGCACCCACATCTTCAACCACATCATATCCCGCTTGGGAAGATGAAATGGTGAAATCCGCCATCCCTAGCTTTCTTCTTGGCTCCCTTGGTGTACTCGAAACATTACTCGAACGAGTACTTCTACTTGCTGACTCCTCCATGAAAACCGGTTCATCAGAAAATCGAGTTCTTTTCCTTTCTTGAGCTAAAAGCTCCACCGGTGCATGAGAAGAGTTTGAACTCTCTCCTTTCTCGTAGATGGGATCTCGCACGACATCGATAGTAGCCACCCCCTTGTCTCGTCCTTGTGATGGATTTCCTCCATCCACATTCATTCTGATAGCTTCGGCACCTCTTGCTCCGTTGTTAGGACAATTTCGCTGGAAATGAGAACCTCCACACGTCCAACAAGTGATTCCTCCAAAGTTACCTTGGTTGCCTCCAAAGTTACCTTGATTTCCTCGGTTGGGATTGTTGTCGTAACCTCTTTGACCTCCTCCTCCACCTTTGTTCCTCCATTCTCGTAACTGCACCACGTTTATCTTGAGATCCGCAAGAGTATCGGTGATGCTCTTTAGCTCGGCATGAAAATCAGAGGTGGCAATAGACATCGTTGTTGGGACAAACGGTCTTGGCACCACCGTTGGAGTAGGAGCTGACGTTGAAGCAATCACCAATTGTGATGGTGCAGGTGCGATCATTGTGGCTACACCAGGAGTCGGAGTCGACACCAGAGCAGCATGATGAGGTTGGATGATATCTCCTTCATCCAAACTCTCTTCCATGTTTGTCGCAATCTTGATGGCATCCGCTTTGGTTGTTGGCTTCTCGTACCTCACTTGGGTTCGAATTGAAGGTCTCAACCCTCCCACCAAGTTCTTGGTCAACACTGCTCCAATCCCTGCCATCGTTAGCTCCACATTGTCTCCACTCTTCCGTAGGACCGTCCGAAACCGTTGCTCCAACTTATCCACCCTTTCGGCATATTGCCGAACTTTCTCGTCGTCCTGTTGCTTCAAATGAGTAAGCTCCACCATGAGCTTCTCATAACTCTCTTCTGGAAGAAATTCTTCGATGAGTGCATTACTCAACGTCTCCCATGTGTCCTCAACTGCACCAGGTGTCTTGCTCTTCACTCGGTCGTCATACCACGTAAGAGCAAAATCTTCTAAAAACTCTGGCAGTAACAACACCCATTCTTCCTTCCTTCTCACGTTGTTTCCGATGCAACCCGTTTTGAAATCTCGTACAAATGGTTCTACATCTTCATTGTCCTTCCCATGAAACATTGATAACTTCCCCATCTTGTAACTATTCTTTCTACCCTTCTAATTTTTGTGCAATAACTACTCGCTAAAAGAGTACGAACATCACCAATTCCATTCGCGAATAATCTACCATAGGTAAAATGAAAGGAAATGGTTGTAACAACACCTCTTGTGCCATCTCTTCTCCCAAGGTAATCATGAGCCTGAGTCGCATCACCGCCTTCTCCACCATCCGAATGACGATCTCCATCACAACTCAGCTGAGTCCTCTTTTGAAGTCGACAACTTCTCCGTCTTAGCTCTTTGAGTCTCGTCCAACTTCTCGACTACTGACGTAAGTAGGGCGGCCACATCGACGCACTTGTGTCCTCTGGATAGATCACCCACTCCACAACTTGGACAAGGATCTTCGCCTAGAAGATGAATTGGCGTTGGTGACGATGGACCCACTCGAAGACTTAAATCAGTAAACTCCCGCTTCCCTTTAGCTCTCTCGGTTCTGATTCTAGTTGGACAATTCATTACTTTGTGTCCCAACCCTCTACAGAAATAACACCACAAGTCGGTTCTACTCTTCTCCTCGGAGATTCTACTTGAGGTTTAGTACTAGGGTTTTCAAACTCGACGATAATCTCTCTCGAACTTTCTCCGACACTTACTATGACATCTAAACCTTGAGGAAGGTTTCTAAGTCTTTCTTTCTCCCTCTTCAGACCTCATCTTTTCATGATTTCTTTTGTCTTGGATAGCTTATCAGCCACTCTAAAACACTGGAAAGTTTCTCAGGAAAATAAAATTCACAGAAAATCTGACAATGACTGTAAATTTTTTTCAGATAACAAAATTCCTCAACTCTCACGAATAGACCCCCTCAACTTTGAAAATTCATTGCTCCCTCTCTAGACCATCTTTTCCTATGATTTCTTTTGTCTTAGATAGGTTATCAGCCAATCTAAAACACTAGAAAGTTTCACAGGAAAATAAAATTCACAGAAAATTTGACAGCGACTGTACAAATTTTCCAGAGAGCAGAATTTCTATACTCACAAATTTATCTCCTCTAATAACTTTTCTCTCCTCCTTTCTCTACAACTCTTGTTGCACCCTCTTTCAACTCTCCTCAAACCCTTTCTACGTGAACAAGATGTAAAGAATGACTTCGAACGCGTCATATATCACTACGGGATACACGAAAGGTTCTAACGTTGCTAACATCGCGTTAGCTCTCTCTCCTCCCAACTTCTCTCCATGTGCTCTCTCATAATCTCTTTTTGTCGAATATAGAACTGAACTCTAAACATCGTTCAACGATCCCTTCAAGTGAGGTCTCGGCAACGGAACCAAAAATGTAAACCCTCCGCGGTCCTATCGATCAACTACCCCCCGATCTCTCAACCTCCACGATCGTCATCCACGAATCTGCAACATGTCGGGCCTGTCTCTCACTCAGGGGTCACCTCTGATGGCTTTGATGGAAGCACACCATGAACTTGAAGGGAAAATGCTGAGTTCACTCATTCATACACTCACAAACTTATCAACTAAAAATCTCCTTAAACACATCAACTAAAATCCTCCATTCTAACGACGTCTCTCAAGTTCTCACATGCTAAAAATATCCCACACTCTCTATATTACTCAAGTTGTCATTACGACAATGCGAAACAAGGATGAGGAGCTCTTCTCTACTCCTCTATTTATACATTCTAGGTTTTTACTTTGGTACCCCCGGTAACTCAGCCGTAACTACTTTTACCAGGTTTTACTAAGATATTACTTAAGGTAAAAGCATTGATCACATGGGCCTTTTACCTTTTCACATGGGCTTATTCCTTCAAAGTCAACAACTTCTAGAAGGATTCTGGAATATTCTCAAGGAATCTCGAATTTCCACCCCCCCTCTACACTAGGATCCACTAAAAAGGAAACATGTGGAATCTCTTCTTGTTTTTAATGTCCACAAAGTCCACAACTTTAATCCAACCACTAATATCAAGTCAAAAAGGAGATAAGGGATACTTTCCACCTCCTTTCTACCTTTTAGACAAGATGACAAGATAGTAGTGCTCACTCTTTAGCAAATATCTGAATTCTGCCAAAAGTATAGCTAAGTTTAACCATAACTAACTTTTAGCTAGTCATGACTAACTTGATACATCCTTAAAGTACTTTGGCAGCCAATAAACATTCTCAACACTTAGTTATAACTAAACACCTTACTAATAGACAAACTTCCTATGTGTAACATAGGTCGTTACAGAACAAGGATTGTGGATTACGCGGAGGGTGGCAGAGGAGGGGCTACGCTCCTAATAAACGATCACGTGAAAGTCGTACAGCATGGAGTAAAGGGTGACGGGTCTGTTGCTTGGGCCATCATCGACTCGGTTATCGGACACATCGGGGTCGCCTCGGTTTATGCTCCGAATAAAAGAGAAGGAAGAAGAGGGCTATGGGAATGGATTGCCAACAAGACGAGAGAAGGAAAGTGGATTTTGCTGGGAGACTGGAATATGGTCGAGATGCCAGACGATAGTGTGGGGCCCTCGCCTCTCCTTCATGGCAGCGAGCTCCGTATCTAGAGGAACACCCTCATGCAGGCCGATCTGGTCGACGCCTTGTTCTGTGCTATACGGAGAGAAGGATCAGTTTACACTAGACAGGTCCAAACTGGAGGTAGACGGGATCAGGCGAGGCTGGACAGGGCCTATCTAAACAACAGCGCGGACTAGTGTACAGGGGTCACACGGATAGTCCATGATGGTAGACAAACTCTCTCGGACCACATACCGATCACGGTGGAAATCCAGCTTAAGGAAGAAGAAACAGGAGGGAGAATTAAAAGGACGACCTACTTCAAGATGGAGGCAGAGATGCTTAAGGATGCGAGTATCAGAGCAAAGATAGAGTCGGTATGGAGGGATCAGCAAAGAAAGACCGGCGATCCAAGGACTAAGTGGGCGGTGGACTGGGCCAAGACACGAAGAGTACTGATAGAGGAAAAAAGAGCAGCAGGTCGAAAGGTCTCATCCAAAGCTGGTCTTGAGGGAGAACTGCAGAGACTTAGGGTGCTAGCGAGTGGAGAAGACTCGGAAGAAACGAAGAGAACACTTCAAGTGACAGAGGAAAAAGTCAGACGGAGAGAACACTTTGACGCCATCCTCTGGAGGAAGAGAAGCCGCATCAGATGGCTGAAGGAGGGCGAGGCCCCCTCCCGATACTTTTTCGCGCAACTCAAGGCTAAACATAAGCGAGAAGCGATGAAAGGAGTGGTGCTGGAGAACGGGGAGGTCATGGAGGACCATGGGGAAATCCTAACCAGAGTGCACAGGTTTTACTCTGGACTTTTTAAGAATGACGCGGAAGTAGCCAGAAATAAAGAGGAGAGGGAAGAAGTGCTGCTACTCACTTCCAAGTGGGTCTCCGAGGGGCAAAACGAACAACTAGTGGCCCCCCTACCAGCGAGGAAGTGGAGAGGACGGTCCTAAACTTCCCAAAGGAGAAATCGCCTGGCATCGACGGCGTCACCTACGAGATGTTGCAGGCCTGCTGGTCTTTTATCAAAGAGGACTGCACGACAATGGTGACCGAATTCTGGAGGACCGCCAAGATAGACGAGAAGACACGGCAGGGGGTTATCAAACTTCTACTGAAAGGAGGAGACAGAAACGAGTTGGACAACTGGCGACCGATAACTCTACTCTCGGCAACTTACAAGATACTCAGTAAAATTCTGGTGGAGAGGCTGAAAGAGGTTATAGGAGATGTTGTGGATGAGCAGCAAACCGGTTTCATCCGGGGAAGAGACATACATGACAACATTCTGAGCTTCAAGCTGGGTTAGGAAATGGCGGAAGCAAAGGGCTGGAAGTCTCTGTTCCTTAAAATTGACTTCATGATGGCGTACGACCGGGTCTCTCAGATTTATCTGTGGGACACGATGGGGTCCATGCGCTTTGACTCACACTTCGTGAACCTGCTTAAGGGCCTGACGGAAGACGAGATGTCCAAAGTCCACATAAACGGAGGCTTTACAGAAGGAATCGAATTAGGAAGAGGGGTGCGTCAAGGGTGCCCGGTGGCCCCCTTCCTGTTCGCCATAGCCACCCAGCCCTTGATGAATATGATCAAGAGGGCCAGGGAACAAGACGAGATCGAAGGGCTATGGTCGGGAGAGGCCCCTCCCATGTTACATCAGCTCTTTGCTGACGATACAGGGATAATCATCGAAGGAACGGAGGATTGCTTTAAGGCAACAAAAAGAGTGCTCCACAAATACGAGAAAATATCAGGGGCGGAGCTAAACCTGGAAAAGACAATGGTTATTCCGATGGGAATGGAGGAGATACCGAGATGGTTGGAGGAAACTGGCTGCTTATTGACGAGGCCTGGACAAATGATAAAATACCTGGACGCGTGGATCGGGAGGAATCTGTCTGAAAGTCAGGTTATCGAGAGGATTGTAGGGCGAATTCAAGACAGACTACAACACTGGTCCAATCGAATGCTCTCCTTGCCTAGTCGGACGATCCTCTTGACCCACGTGCTCCGGGCCATCCTGGCTTACCAACTCACGGGAGTAGACTGTTCGATCAACGGCCTCAAAAAGCTAGAAAAGATATGCAGGACCTTCCTATGGGGCAGAAACTCGGAGGGCAGGCCGAAGGTCCCGGTCGTGGCTTGGGAGACGATCACGAATCCCAAGATGGATGGGGGCCTAGACATAGTTCCCTTCACAAAGGTGGCCCAGGCACTCAAGCTTAAATACATCGCTAAAATCCTTAACGGAGGCAAGCAAGATTGGGTGAACATTGCGAAGTGGGGCATTAAAGACAGCATGAAGGGAAAAAGATATAAGAAGATGACGGAGGGTTGGTCCCCGGAAGACTGCATTCTGATGTTGCCAGGATTCAAGGTGCGGAGCCTGCCCACCCTAGATAATATGTTACAGAGCTGGAAGAAGGTGGCGAACAAGATTGTTTTCGAAGGGGAAAGGGTGCAATTACCTAGGAACCTGCCAACTAGGGTGGTGGAGGAGTTGTGGGCTAGAAAGGAAGGGATCGACGATCTAGGAAGGAGGGAAGTGTTGAGGGAGCTAATGTAGTGACGTAGGATTTCTCCTTTTGCCCATTTAGTATACAAGATATCGTTCCCACAGAGGATTTGCACAAGTAACGCTGCTCTAAGTTCTAAGATCTGTTCAAACACACAAACACACGGGTTTTGCCTAGAAATCCCGTCTTCTCACAAAACCACACAAAACAACACGTCTTCCAGACACGCCAAATGGTGCTCTGGACCCAAACAAACAACTATCAATTACAATATCATACAACTATTCACAGAGAAGCTCGGGAAGACGATCTTCCTGCTTCCAGGTTGCTTCTTCCGGTCTTCTCGATACCGTCTTCCCGAAGCGATTCTCGTCTTCTGGGGGTTTAGCTCGTCTTCTCACACCTCCAGAAGGCTGTCCGGCTTCGCAGAAGTCGACTAGTAACAGTCGTTACATCTTACTCTCACATTCACATTCCAACGGGTTGGATAAATCACAGGGTGTATGCCCCCTGTAGCCTTCCCAGGCTTCTGCCTACGGAAGTTGTCTTCCTGCAGCACTACAACGACATTCACCTTCACGGAAGCTCAATAGAAGTATCGGAAGCTCACTAGAGAAGATAAGAAGATGGGGAAGATGGGGGAAGATGGAAAGAAGAAGAAATCCAAACAAGAGAAAACAAGATGAAAAAGGGCAATTAAGATTCCGACAGGCTTCTAGTCCGGATCCTGACTAACAAGCCATCCCTGCTTGTAATAGTTTGGGGAGGAAGACAACAAACGTGAGTACTGTAGCACCGTCTTCTACTCGAGGATGTCGTCTTCTGTTGCGAGAAGAAGGCTTCTTTCTTCTTCACTTCGCTGCTCTGACTGCTCTGTCTTCTGGGATCCCTTACCCAGAAGACCGTTCGTACGTAGATCCCAAGTGCTCTACTGAACGAGTCAAGCTACACTCCACAACTGTTGACATTCACCGCCACTCAAGAAGAACACTTCCCATGCACAATTGGGAGCAAATTCAATACATTCCACCACCCAGAAGTCATGAGCGAAGCTGCTGCACTCAAATCCACAATCTATTCCCCGAGAAGAAGTCGCAAGGAAAGCATTGGGAAGCTCACTCCCTCTACTTCTTGCGTCTATTCCTTGACACACCAGCCTAGCTAACAGGACTGCACGAGGATGCCGTTCCCTGTTCCTAGACTGTCCACTACTTCTATCTACATCTTCGAACCACTGCTGGTGCGAATATGCATACCCCTCCTGTATATTCCAAGACTATTCGTATGTTTCCAACAACGGGTGTAGTGCGCTAAGACTGTCTCTGCTCTAATGTGTCTCGCCTGCCTGCTTGTAGAATCGGTGTGTATGTTCAGTTACTATAGAATCCTACAGAACTGGCAGAACTGGCAGAGCTCCATTTCCTACTCTACGATCCTACTTAACCATCTGCCTCGAGAGTCAGGGGAGGCGACCACCAGGGAGAGAGAGAGGCGCTGACAAGAGGTTGTCACCTCACATGCATGCGGTCCCTCTTCCCAATTAGCCCTCCACTGTGTTACTCCTACGCTACCTATGCTGCCACATGGGGTCCTAACTATTTTTACATGAAAAACTGCCACCCTTAAGATAGCATGTCCGATCCTACTAAATCTGGAAGTGTCGATTAAGTTTGCTAACTACTCTGATTGCTCGGTGGCAATCTCCACATGATCTGCTCCTACCGGAGCTACTACCTCGACTTCTGATGGGCTGGGAAGCCCTGCACTTACCTCGGGTACCACTGAGGTAGCTTCCCTCTCCTCGCTCTTCGCTGGCCCTGCTGTTTCTGCGGCTGCGTCTTCCTCGGCTTCGACTTCGGAAGACGGAATGGTCTTCTGGGAAGACGAGTCGAATGGTGCGTCTTCGGTCTTCTGAGGCACAGATGCAGTACTAGGGACCATGGCGACCTCATAGAGGTCCGGGGAAGTCGCTTCCTCCACGCGGAATACATGGGAAGACGGCTCGTCTTCCTGTCTTCCAGAAGACATCATGTCTTCCGGGGCGTCTTCTGGAGTCTTCTCGTCTTCCAACGCTATCACCACCAAGTGTACAGCGAGATCGAACTCCTCCTTCTCCATTCCGGATCCAGTCGAGGGTGCTGGGGCTTGGGAAGATGCGGTTGCAGGTGTCGGAAGTGAGGGAAGACCATAAAGTGTCTTCACTCCTTCTATCTGTCTATCCAGGTACCTGAACATGCTATCTCTGCATTCCACCAACCTCGTCTTGGACCCGCTGTCCCATTCCCTAGCTAAGGTAAGTAACTTCTTACCCGCGGTGAAGTTGAACTTCTTCCGAAGCGCTTCTACCGACTGAGCTAGCATCTTCTGCGCACGAGCCTCCGCTGCTTCCCTCTGCGTCCTCTCCACTGCAGCTCGTGCTTCTGCGGCTTCTCGCTGCATCTTCCAAGTGGTCTGCTCTTCTGTGAGGGCAGTGATCTTCTCCCGCACGCGGAGAACTTCTTGATCGCGCTGCTGTACTCGCGTCTGCAACTCCTGGTTGCTCTTCCGAAGTTGCATCGACTCCTTGGCAGAAGCGGCTGCTTCCGCCTTGTACCTGGCTGCAAGCTTCTCCGTAGTGCGGAGGCTAGCTTCCAGCGACTCCGTCTTCTGCTGGCTGTCTTCCTGTCGCAGCAAGGTGTGCAGGCCGAATCCAGGCTGTAAGGGCTTCTCCTGTGCCCTCGCTCTCCTTTCCAACAACTCCATAGCGGGCTGGATCTCCTTCTGGAAGTAGGCATTGAACTCCTCCAGTCGTCTTCCTGCGGAAGACAAGTTCATTTCCACCACTCGCTCCATGGTGTCGACTTCGTCTTCCAGAGGCAAGGAAGCCTCTTCCACCACTACGGCCTTCATCTTCTGCGCACGAGAAGAAGCTACTCTTCTCATCTTCCGAGGTGGAAGACTCCTCGTGGCAGGAGCGGCTCTCCTCTTTGCGCTTCCTCGCATCGCAGTAGGAGTGCCCATCCATCCTTCGTCTTCTGGAGTCTTCGGAAGACTCCCAGGTGTTACAAAAGCTGTCTTCTGCTCCGATCGAGTACTCAGCAAGTCTTCCTCCGAGTCCGACTCCGATCCTGAATGAATGAGGGAGATGGGTGTCCTCGGTACACTTCTGTGACCCATCTTCCTCACTGACGTGGCGTCTTCCGACCCACTAGACTCGTCTTCCCTCACCAGAAGTGTCTTCTGGTGGGAGCCGGGTCTCAGCTGTGGCATCAGAGTGGGAGGGGGCGTTGCTGCTGTCTCTCGGTCATCGTTTTCCGAGGTCTCCTCCTTCACCTCCTGTCGCTCCGTTGGCCCATACACTGCCAGCTGATCTTCCCTAAGATCCCCCATGGCTACATACAAGTAGCAGAAGAAGGGCGTCAGATGTCCTCCCGTCGGGGTACCCAAGTATGCTAACTCCGTCTGTACATAGTTGTGGATGTACGCGCCCCAGTAGATTGGCACTCTGTCATCTCACACTGATTCCAGGAACTCTACGTCCTGATCTCCTAAGTACCTTGTCTTCTGCGTTTTTTTCTTGGGGAAAAGATGCAGAAACAACTTCGCCAGAAGTCGCTTCTTCGGCTCCCGGTAAGACTCTATCTTCCAACCGTTCCTCCCCTGCCTGTCTTCCACGAAAAGGCAGGTGGTACTCCCAGGCACATGCCATGAACTCACAATCCTAGGCAAGATCTTCTTCTCGTACCAATATCCTCGGTTCTCGGTCTCAGGCCTGTGAAACGCCTTACGCCACCAGTCTTCAGTCCAGGAAGACGGTCTTCCCCGAGCTACTCCTGCCTTCGCAGGTACACGGTTACGCGGTGGTAACGCGGTCCACACCTCCTCCAGAAGCCCTTGATCTGCGAGGTTCCAATCCCACAGGAAGAAGTCGAGACCCAACTCCTTGAGGAAACCGAGTAAGAAGACAAGGAGCTTATCTTCTTCTCTGCCGCTGGTAACACCAAGTCTCGCGGATGCATCGACATACCTGGAAGATCTATTGCACTAAACCACAAGCACCTATTATGAGCTGAAGGCTCAGTTCTTCCCGAGTGCCCACAGTCTAGCTTCTACTTCTCAGAAGACGAAACTAGTCTTCCAGAAGACAGCTACTCCGTCTTCCGGGATTCTAACAGTACTTCCTAGATAGCTCTCGTCTTCCGAGCTATATATAAACAATCCTATCTAAGCAAGGCCTCGCATGGATTACCAAGAAGACAACCCACCTTGCATTACATCCTACTTCCTATCAGAAGATACAAGATATGCGAGAAGTAGAGTATGAGAAAGGTTCAGAAGATGGTTGCGGGCTCCTGCGGTGACAGTGGCCTCTGGGAAGACACTTGGGACAACTTCTGATTCAATGTCTTTCTCGGAAGACTTCT
The DNA here is from genome assembly GCA_036924285.1 of Asterella californica. Lineage (NCBI taxonomy): Eukaryota > Viridiplantae > Streptophyta > Marchantiopsida > Marchantiales > Aytoniaceae > Asterella > Asterella californica. The sequence goes on from JAYKYS010000003.1 coordinate 28,347,489, forward strand.
CGAAGTCAGACTTCCCTTCACTGGTCTCACCTGTCTTCGTCTTCCTACACGCAATCTATCCTCACAACAGACTCAAGACAACTGCACTCTGTTCTTCTGACTTCTCACCTCTCATACGCACTCAGAAGAAGCTTGCTGCATGATGGGAAGACATGACCCTCGACCATTCTCTCCAGATTCTGCCAGCAAGACTTCTCACAACTCTCTTCTAAGTTCGGGAAGAAGAAGGAACGGCTGCTATGGGTCGGACAGAAGAGACCCGAATGGACCCTCGCGTCTTCTCGCTCATTTTGCCAGCCTTCCAGTCTTCTAGTCTCTCTAGGAAGATGGGGAGTTGAGAAGCTTGGAAGACCGGGAGGCACAGGCCTAGTTCTCGACTTCCAACTTCTCGAATTAACACAACAACTCACCACTTCACTCAGGATTCGTACCAAGTCTCTCTAAACACAAAAGCAAAGCAAATCCACTCTTGATACTAATTGTGTTCAGTCGACTTCCGAAGACAGTCTTCCGAAGATGTCTTCCGAAGACAGTCAAGTTCAAGAAGCGTCTTCCGAAGATGTTCCCATCTTCCGAATCGTCTACTGTTCCAAGTTTCGGGGATAGAGAGGTAGGGGGGTAGGAAAATTGATAGTTGGGGTCTCCAATTTGAGGGCTAGGAGTAGGGAAGCTCGAATTGAGCTCGGGAAGAAGCAAGGAGATGTCTCGACAGAAATTGGGCAGCGCTTCCGTGCCCAATGTCTCAATAGAAAGAATGGGGGTGGGGTAATCGATCAGGCTGCCTGCACACAATCAAGGAAGCGCGGGGAGTACCAAGAAAAGGCGAGAAGAAGTGGGAGGAGAAAAGAACAGGGGGAAGAACCTCTACAGTCTTCTTCGGCTCCCCGAGTTGCCTTCGACCTCCGCGCGCTTCTGGCTCTTGTCCTAGCTTCCAATGCGGCTCCACACGACTGCGCCTGCTGTCAATTTCGGTCCACACCTTGATTCCACCTCTGCTTCTACTCGCCACTCTTCACTGTCAGCTTCTCGAAAGCTCCACAGAAATGCCTCGCTTTCTCTGCTGTTTGTGCTCCCGTAATTCAATCTCACCCTTCGCCTAGCTGCCAACTTACTCTCTCCTACCTCGATGTCTCACTTGATTCCTCTCTCAATGCTAGCTCGCGAAGCTCACTCTCTCAATCGATCTTCTTCAGGCGCGCTATGCTGCGGGAAGTTGGAAGGTGTCTAATGTGCTTCCTCACGCATCTTCTCCGCAGATTAGGGGTTCTCGTCCTTGGTGTCTTCCTGACCTACCTACCTATTCGGTGCGCTCCAGTAGGTACACCTACTGTCTTACCCGAAAACTCGTGGTTGGTCCTTCGCGGTCGCTGTCTTCTGGAAGATAGGTGTCTTCCGCCGTCTTCTCGTCTTCTGAAGACACCACTGAGAAGACGATCTTTCGAAGACGGTCGTCTTCTGAAGAAGTCAACTTCTTATTACAAACAGCTCTTAAGATCATCTTCCTGTTAAGGAAGACGTAACCTTAAGTAACAACGCTTCTTCAGTTATACAAACAAGTCATTATTCTTAAAAATTTCAAAAATTCGTGCATCCTGTAATTTGTGGGCACCACAGCTAAAGAAGAGCTCTCTGACCTCTCTGAACGCCCTGAAACTTAAGGATCTACATGATTCATGGGGGGGGGGGTCTCGCTATCGAGGATAACAGAGGTGCAGGGAGAGGCAGAGAACAGCAACATCGCTAAGCTAACGCGTTGGGCCGGGACTACGCAGATGATAAGAGGAGGGCTACAAGACAGCGAGAACTGGCTATGGAGACTTGAAGGCAAAACAGTGCAGGGGTGGAGCCTAGACTTCAGAAGTTGGAAGGGGCTGCTACCGGCTAAGGCGAAAAACCTCGACCTAATAAACGCGAGATGGGAGAGAAATGACTCAGAGGATATTTGGGAAGCTAGATGGAGAAGAGTATGGCAGAAAGGTGGCAACTTGAGGACTAATCTCTGGCTATGGAGGCTTCTAAACCATGGATTTTTCACTAACAGGAGGGCGAAGCAGATGGCTATTGGTGACGGGTGATGCGCGAAGGGCTGTGATGAGTTAGAGACCATTAAGCATTTGTTCTGGGACTGCACGGTGGTAAAAAGAAGATGGGAGAGGTTACGGGTTCACGAAAGGGATTGTGAGCTTCTCTACGCGGAAGGAAGCGGTCTGCTAGAAACCATCGATAAAGCAATGGCAATTCGGAAACGCAACCCCGCCCTCCTCCACCTTCTAGTGGAACACTCCCAGGCGGCGTGGGCTGAGAGAGCGGAGCGAATTTTCAGAGGTGAAAGATCCGACCGCCCGGCATCAAGGATAGTGGCTGAAGCCAGCAAAGCGCTATGGGCGGGTCTTCGCGACGACGCTGGCAACGAACAGAAAATGGCTTGGGAGGCGGCGATGAAAACACTAGGGGCTATACAAAGGAGATGGCAGTCCCAAGTCTCAAGCAATCAAGAAGGAAGACTTTCTGACAGCGTGCGACGAGAAAGTACCTAAGTCATGATGGTTAAAAGAGAAAAGAACGAGAGAAAGGCGAGGAATACTACGGGGAAGAGGAGGACGACGGCGTTGAAAAGGGGGAGACCTTCGGAGCAGGAGCCCGACGCGAAGCAAAGGTCGAAAGAGGAAGACGTCAGCAGACGACACAATCATGAGCGTCGGGGCACCGGATCGAGGTGGGGCCGCAATCTCAAGGACTTTGCTCTGGCAGAGAAGAAGACCCTTAACAAGCGTGTTAGTAACCTCAAAACGAGCATCATGAGGGACAGTACTACCTCGAGATCCGTGCCGAATGCTAAAGCGGGGCATGTCCACGATGACCTCGTTGATCTGGAGAGGGCGATGGCGAACAAGGGGCCGAGGCGCGGGAACAAGCGGGCGACTCCCAACCTGTTTGCGAATTGGGGGATCAATCACGAGTTACCCCTCACTCGCACGAGGAATAGCGTGCAAACTGAGTGCGATGGTCATGAGAGGGCAATTAGGCATTCTTCCGCACAGCAGAAAGAATCGCTCGATATCAGGTCGGTTTAGGTCGCGTAGGCCGTGTAGTACCAAGAGGGCGAGGACTCTGGAGAAACATAGCGATGGTAACCCCGCTAGAATTGGCGGGGACTGCATCACTTGGTACCCGGGTGTGGGTGCCCAGGTTGTTTTCACTATAATGATAATAAAGTCACGGTGAGCGCACTGTTGCTCCTTTGGTTAAAAAAAACAAAAAAACAAAAAACAAAAAACAAAAAAAAACAAACAAAGTATCAATAGTACATTCCATATCTATAGTATTCCATTCAGTAGACCGAGCTTGTCATGTTATCTCTCTCTTTTACGCACCCCTTTAGAGAAAGTGTAAAATTAGCGATAAGCTCCTTGTCTTCAGACTTGTGGATCACTCTAAATGAGTTTTGGGCTTGCAGTATGGAGGAAAGTTTACTAAGTAATCAGGTGGAGTCGAGCTCGAGGTTCAAGATTGATCTGACATCTTGACATCAACATCCAAGGAACAAAATGATTAGTGCTATTACAGAAGTATGCCCCACGGATCCGACTTGTGAGCGGGAAGATGAGATCTAGATTCTAAAGAATGGGAGGTGAGAGAGAACTTCCAGATCAAAGCGCTATCTTTACATTTCTTTCCATAACCATCATGCTCTGTGGTTCATAGCACACCAAGATCATCCAGGGTTTGCACCTTGAGGCTTCATTCTTTCTGTTGAGACAAGCCATTCTAAACGGCCTTACAAAGAAACTTTAAGACGCAAGACCACCGGCCTTGGTGTAAGCAATGCACTATATCCTAGATTCTACAAAAAGAAACTAGTTTTGTTGTCTTCTCGCACATGAGCAACCCTCGTTCATCGATAATTGTGCAGCTATCTTTCTTACAAGAAAGGATCTTTTTCTTGTTTGACATATCACGGAACTCCATATTGCCGAATTCCTCTTCAAGCCGTATCATTCTTAAAAGAGTTTCCCTCTTCTTCTTCTCTCTTTTCTGCCACCTTAGAATCTAACAAGCAAAAAGGAAAAGACCAACAGAATCCCGGGCACCCTCAGGCTGAATTCTAACCGCTATCTACTGGGATAAAACTCGATATCCTTTTGTATATGCCGTATACAAATCTCACAAATGCCTTTTGAGTACTTATGAACGCTTTTTTAAATACGCTTCGTCTCCAGAACACACATCAGCAACGGGTAAAATTCAGCGGACGTAAAGTACGTCGACAAAGAACAACAACAGTGTAGTCCGACAACTCGTACGCGTGCTCTTTAAGTGCAGATACAACGGATATCGATGGTAAGCAGGCCATTATGCATCGCCATGTTATTTTAAGCACAAGATTATACTACTACTGTAAAACCGCAACTGCATCGCAAGGGAAACCCTCTGCACATATGCGCTATAACAAACAAACATCACTTTCTGAGAAAGGCGCCATTACCCCTTACCAACCAACACATTTGTGTTAACAGGAAAAATACCTCGTCATCAAGACAGCACGATACTTTGTTTGTTTACAATACTTTGTTAACCTAGACTGGTCTTGAGCCCTCACATCGCCATATTACATACGTCCATACGTTCGAAAAGGATTCTGTACACTTCAACCCTGAAAATGTCTACAATCGCTACCATTTCTGTCCACTACGAACATTTACGAGACGCAGGTTTCCGTTCTACAGCGATGAGATTTGGCTTTCCTTGCTCTCACAAATGCCACCGTCCTAGACTCCAAATCTTGATTTTACAATCAATGCCCTATCCTCGCCGCACAGGCCTCATGTCATCCTAAGTTCTGGAAGTCGACTCTGTGCTGCTGATGTAACTTCTCCTCATTAATGAATCCAAATTTTACATCCTCACAACTACTATCGAACACTTCTTCCTAACCACAGACTACTGTGACAGAGAGGGATTTGTGATACGACCAAGAAACAAGATCAGTCCTGTCACATTCTCCTTGAGAACGAACAAGAAAGGATGATCTGCCACAAAATCTACGGGAACAGTATAAGACATCATCCGGCACTCAGCAGCGGTGGCAGCAGTTGCCTCAGTACCCTCCTCATTTACCTCAATGAAACACTGATGGTACACGTTCGACAAGTACAAAACATTGGAACCCTCGACCATATCGGAGAAATCAGCTCCTGGAGAGAATGCAGCTTTTAAACCTAGAGCTCGAAGTACATCTGCGGCCTCAAACTTCACTGAGATTTTGAACTTGGGCAGTCGAAGCTCAACTTCAAGCTCCCCCCCTGTCCCCACTAAGTACGTCGTTAAAGTTTTAGCATCTAGATCTTTCTCTAGTTTTACTATACCATCTTTCCGGTCAGGAAGAATGAAGAACATGGAAAATGAGCGATTGTCATCTCCTTGGACGTATGGCACCTCCAACACTTTGTTGTTTTTGACCCTTCTGATGAACTGTTTTTGCGCAAGTCATGTAGGGAACACTCACTGTCGTTCCGTCCAACAAATGAAAATCACCATTCTTAGTTTCCTCGGGATTGAACTGTTTCTTCCATGTGCCCTTAAAGTAGAGGGCATTTGCCAAGACCATGGCAGTATTTTCATTCACTGAGTCGGGAGGCAGCAAGTCCTCAATTTTACCTCTGGTCTCATCTGACACCCACTTGTTAATGGTCGTGCGCTCCTCTTCTGCCTGCTCAACACATCAGCACGAGTAAGATACCGGTCTCATGAGCTCAATTCTCTTGCCCGGGACATGTCCGGGACTTTGCCAGTGGTTGATGGTACAACTCACCTAAAGTACACTTTCTCAAACACCACCAAGAAGTTGGTGAATAGTTACTTGACCCTATTCAGCCAAAAAGCTTTTAACCAAGTGGTTAGTCAGAAAACAACAAAGAGCAGCCACAGTTGCAGTTAGACAGCAAGTTTCATTACAGTTTAGTTCAGTCTAAATTTCCCCCTCAGACTAGTGCACTAGCAATTAGGGCCCTCCACATTCACTACACCTTCAGGTCTAGATCTGGCATTCCTTACAGCCACTCACAGGCATATCTTTTTTAGGTTATGGAAGATCTAGAAATAGAACTATGGCATTCGGAAGAACATTTTTTGTCAAAGAGAGAAACATTCTCCAATAGAAGACCCCTTGCTTACTCGCTGTTATATCCTGCTGGAAACAGCTTTAGGGAATGGAGCAACTCCAACTCAAGAATATTTTGCCACTCTAAGGCATATATGACAGTCCATGAATTTACCTTGGCTCCGAAGTCCGCTGCCGAGGCTTCCGTTCCGTAGTATTCCTTAACAGTATCATGGAAAGCAGGCTTCAAGGTTGATGACTTATCAACCCACAGACCATTGGCGAAGGATAACAACGGACCACCCACGTGACTTCCATCCTTGAAAATAGCGGTCTTGAGCTGAGAGGTATTTTGATGCATAGCCTCGCCTTGGGGAAGCTTCAAAACAGTTTGAATTTCTTCGAGGGTCTTCCCTTTCGCCCCGACGCCAGCCATGGCTATTACAGTTGCGATACTTATTGGCGACATCAACGAATTACCTTTGTCCAGTACAGTTTCATTCTGTTTTGCCACCTGCTTGTGGAGGTCCAAAGCGAACCCTGTCTGATGCTCTACAGCGAGCGACATGTCCATTGCTCTTTCCGATCAGCTGTCTCGTTCTCCAAGCTGGGAAAGAGTGGTTGTCTCGTTCTCCAAGCTTTCTCAACTCTCTTTCTCTAATCCTATATCGGAATATCTTCTTCCTCTCCTCCTCCTTACCAAACACTGTTGCCGACACGCGTTATGTCAAATAACGGATTGCACAAATCGGTAAGAACCACTGTTCTTCAGTTTTTCTCTCTCCAGCAAACTGTCAAGGAGAACTGGATCTGATCCGCTGATAAAATTAGAGCCCAACTCAACTTATTGAATTGGCCGCGAAGTTAACGTACAGCAGTTCGTCAGCGAGTAAAGAAAAGAAATGCTGCAATTCGATCACGTTCGCACGAGGCTTCCCTCGTATTCTCCCTCACTCGGTCATCATGTCTGCTTTGACTGCAGACTCAGTCGAGACCTAGAGTCGTGTCTAGCGCGACACGTAGTCCATATTTTAGTGTCCGACTTGGCAGATTCGAATGAACATGTTAGCCTCTCTGCGGTCGGAGCGCAGGAGGTTTCAAGCTTGTTTCCTTACAGTTACTCGTACAGGAAACTCTATAACTTATATAAATTTCATATTTATTTGGAGTTTTAGCATGTGAAATGTGATGTGCATCCTTTTGTTCTTTTTATAAAAGAGAAGAGGTGATGTGCAAAATATGCATGCAACATGATCTTTTGGCCTCGGAAGGAAAACAATAATCACTTTCTCTCAAGGAATAATTTTGCATTTTCATTCCTCATTTTATCGTCTCATTGTCATTCATTTTTACCATTGACTATTATTTTAGATGGGAAGTTCTCCTAATTCAGACACAAGAGATTATTTCTCTGTGTGTTTTCATTGCTGTGAAGCATTTATATATTGGACTATATTGGAGTATAACGCTCCGACCGCGGAGAGTCAACATGTTCATTCGAATCTGCCAAGTCAAGACCTAGAGGCACGACTCTATGTCTCGACTTAGTCTGCAGTCAAGGCAGACATGATGACCGAGTGACGGAGAATAAGAGGGAAGCCTCGTGCGAACGTGATCGAATTGCAGCATTTCTTTTCTTTACTCGCTGACGAACTGCTGTACGTAAACTTCGCGGCCAATTCAATAAGTTGAGTTGGGCTCGTCGTAGAACTCTAATTTTATCAGCGGATCAGATCTAGTTTTCCTTGACAGTTTGCTGGAGAGAGAAAAACTTAAGAACAGTGGTTCTTACCGATTTGTGCAATCCGTTATTTGACATAACGCGTGTCGGCAACAGTGTTTGGTACGGAGGAGGAGAGGAAGAAGATATTCCGGTATAGGATTAGAGAAAGAGAGTTGAGAAAGCTTGGAGAACGAGACAGCTGATCGGAGATAGCAATGGACATGTCGCTCGCTGTAGAGCATCAGACAGGGTTCGCTTTGGACCTCCACAAGCAGGTGGCAAAACAGAATGAAACTGTACTGGACAAGGGTAATTCGTTGATGTCGCCAATAAGTATCGCAACTGTAATAGCCATGGCTGGCGTCGGGGCGAAAGGGAAGACCCTCGAAGAAATTCAAACTGTTTTGAAGCTTCCCCAAGGCGAGGCTATGCATCAAAATACCTCTCAGCTCAAGACCGCTATTTTCAAGGATGGAAGTCACGTGGGTGGTCCGTTGTTATCCTTCGCCAATGGTCTGTGGGTTGATAAGTCATCAACCTTGAAGCCTGCTTTCCATGATACTGTTAAGGAATACTACGGAACGGAAGCCTCGGCAGCGGACTTCGGAGCCAAGGTAAATTCATGGACTGTCATATATGCCTTAGAGTGGCAAAATATTCTTGAGTTGGAGTTGCTCCATTCCCTAAAGCTGTTTCCAGCAGGATATAACAGCGAGTAAGCAAGGGGTCTTCTATTGGAGAATGTTTCTCTCTTTGACAAAAAATGTTCTTCCGAATGCCATAGTTCTATTTCTAGATCTTCCATAACCTAAAAAAGATATGCCTGTGAGTGGCTGTAAGGAATGCCAGATCTAGACCTGAAGGTGTAGTGAATGTGGAGGGCCCTAATTGCTAGTGCACTAGTCTGAGGGGGAAATTTAGACGAACTAAACTGTAATGAAACTTGCTGTCTAATTGCAACTGTGGCTGCTCTTTGTTGTTTTCTGACTTCTGACCCTATTCAGCTTTTTGGCTGAATAGGGTCAAGTAACTATTCACCAACTTCTTGGTGGTGTTTGAGAAAGTGTACTTTAGGTGAGTTGTACCATCAACCACTGGCAAAGTCCCGGACATGTCCCGGGCAAGAGAATTGAGCTCATGAGACCGGTATCTTACTCGTGCTGATGTGTTGAGCAGGCAGAAGAGGAGCGCACGACCATTAACAAGTGGGTGTCAGATGAGACCAGAGGTAAAATTGAGGATTTGCTGCCTCCCAACTCAGTGAATGAAAGAACTGCCATGGTCTTGGCAAATGTCCTCTACTTCAAGGGCACATGGAAGAAACAGTTCAATCCCGAGGAAACTAAGAATGATGATTTTCATTTGTTGGACGGAACGACAGTGAGTGTTCCCTACATGACTAGCACGCAAAAACAGTTAATCAGAAGGGTCAAAGACCACAAAGTGTTGGAGGTGCCATACGTCCAAGGAGATGACAATCGCTCATTTTCCATGTTCTTCATTCTTCCTGACCGGAAAGATGGTATAGTAGAACTAGAGAAAGGTCTAGATGCTAAAACTTTGACGACGTACTTGGAGGGGACAGGGTGGGAGCTTAAGGTAGGTGAGCTTCGACTGCCCAAGTTCAAAATCTCAGTGAAGTTTGAGGCCACGGATGTACTCGGAGCTCTAGGTTTGAAAGTTGCATTCTCTCCAGGAGCTGATTTCTCCGATATGGTCGAGGGTTCCAGTGTATACTTGTCGAACGTGTTCCATCAGTGTTTCATTGAGGTAAATGAGGAGGGTACTGAGGCAACTGCTGCCACCGCTGCTACGTGGCAGATGATGTCTTATACTGTTCCCGTAGATTTTGTGGCAGATCATCTTTTCTTGTTCGTTCTCAAGGAGAATGTGACAGGACTGATCTTGTTTCTTGGTCGTATCACAAATCCCTCTCTGTCGCAGTAGTCTGTGGTTAGGAAGAAGTGTTGTTTGAGAGTAGTTGTGAGCTCGAGGATGTAAAATTTGGATTCTGTAGTGAGGAGAAGTTACATCAGCAGCGCAGAATCGACTTCCAGAACTCAGGATGACATGAGGCCTGTGCGGCCAGGATAGTGCTTTGATTGTAAAATCAATATTTGGAGTCTAGGACGGTCGCACTTGTGAGTGAAAGGAAAGCAAAATCTCATCGCTGTAGAACGGAATATAGGAAAAGGAGAGAGAGAATCGATGCAAGAGAGAGAACAAGTATTTGTAAGTTTGTTTACTGAATGAATAATGAGGTAGGAGGCTAATAAACCAGTTATTTATACTTTGGTACAAGTGCAGGCAATGCCTGCGAAAGACATGAGTCCAAATATCCTGAACTAGTTGCTGTACGCATATTCATACTATACAGCCTAATTCTAACACGGAAACGTGCGTCTCGTAAATGTTCGTCAGTGGACAGATCATGGAGTTTACTCTCGTAGATATGTTAATGACAGAAATTGTAGCGATTGTACATGTAGACATTTTCAGGGTTGAAGCGTACAGAATCCTTTTCGAACGTATGGACATATGTAATATGGCGATGTGAGGGCTCAAGACCAGTCTAGGTTAAGAAAGTATTGTAAACAAACAAAGTATCGTGCTGTCTTGATGACGAGATATTTTTCCTGTTAACACAAATTTGTTGGTTGGTAAGGGGTTGGTAATGGCGCCTTTCTCAGAAAGTGATGTTTATTTGTTGTAGCGCATATGTGCAGAGGGTTTCCCCTGAGATGCAGTTGCGGTTTTACAGTAGTAGTATAATCTTGTGCTTAAAATAACATGGCGATGCATAACGGCTTGCTTACCATCGATATCCGTTGTATGTACACTTAAAGAGCACGCGTGCGAGTTGTAGGACTAGTACTGTTGTTGTTCTTTGTCGACGTACTTTACGTCCGCTGAATTTTACCCGTTGCTGATGTGTGTTCTGGAGACGAAGCGTATTTAAACATGTCATTTGCATAAGTACTCAAAGGCATTTGTGAGATTTGTATACGGCATATACAAAAGGATACCGAGTTCTCCCAGTAGATAGCTGTTAGAATTCACGAAAACCGTTCACTAATAAGCGTCTTTCTTCTGTTGGTCTTCTCCTTTTTGCTTGTTAGATTTTAAGGTGGCAGAAAAGAGAAAAGAAGAAGAGGGAAACTTTTTTAAGAATGATACGGCTTGAAGAGGAATTCTGCAATATGGAGTTCCGTGATATGTCAAACAAGAAAAGATACTTTCTTGTAAGAAAGATAGCTGTAAAATTATCGATGAACGAGGGTTGCTCATGTGCGAAAAGACAACAAAACTAGTTTCTTTTTGTAGAATCTAGGATATAGTGCATTGCTTACACCAAGGCCGGTGGTCTTGCGTATTAAAGTTTCTTTGTAAGGCCGTTTAGAATGACTTGTCTCAACAGAAAGAATGAAGCCTCAAGGTGCAAACCCTGGATGATCTTGGTGTGCTCTGAACCACAGAGCTCGATGGTTATGGAAAGAAATGTAAAGATAGCGCTTTGATCTTGAAGTTCCCTCTCACCTCCCATTCTCTAGAATCTAGATCTCATCTTCCCGCTCACAAGTCGGATCCGTTGGGCATACTTCTGGAATGGCACTAATCATTTTGCTCCTTGGATGTTGATGTCAGGTATAATACAAGGAAGATTGGATAGTTGGGAATATGTAACAAGCAGTGACATCCAGGCATATTGACACTAGAGAAATTAGCGAAGTTCGTTAGCTTGCATTGTAATAAAATGGTTCAGTTTTTTCTGGAAGAAAGTTTAGAATCTTCATTATACTGAAAAAAGAGAACTACCGTAGTCCTGCACAACCGTGAAATGCGAACGATTTTCGAATTTCTAGAGCAGAGGTGGACTGAAGCACCAGCGTAGTGATGAAATATGAGAAGGGCTGTTTACACTCTAACTGATATTCTTCTGTAACCATAACTGCAAGATAGATCACGTGAGTTCCTTCCAACAACGCGTCATACTCATGTACCAAAAACTTTGTAGCTCTCATGGCTCGATCTCAATCATAGAACGTATATATGCAACACAATTCCAAGTCCGTTCTGAAAGTCCTATTTATTCCCTTGGATTTCAGAATTCTAGACCATGGTCATATATTTGGAGGTTACGGTAAACAACGGGTTCGAATATATACTTCAAATCATATAGAAATAGTGCGTAATGATTTACTGACACCCACCGATCGATGATTCAGGATAACATGGAACATTTGAAGTTTTGGATTGCATGTCTAATACATGAATTATCGGTTAAGGGATCATGCGGTAAAGCGTCTACTTCATGACAGCATTGGCGATCGCTGCGTTCAGATCTTCTAGCAATTGTCCTTCAGTGAGAGAACATGCAGACTGAATCACAGATAGGGCATGAATATTTTGATGCATTTGGGAAAAGAATGGACTCTCCATCAACTCCCGAACCATGCACTCCATGCTCATACCAATATCGGTGCAGGAAGATTTGATCAAACATTCTTGCACCACTTTACTGGATATATTATGCATGGCAAGATGAACTAATTTTCCTTCCAGCCTTCTGACTAATTTCCGCGCAACGTCTAGCCATTTCGAGCTATTCAACAAGTCTAGCAGAAGATAATGCCCCACTGGATCTCGGGACAAACGAAGGCCATAGTCTGCAATTTTCTCCACTAGAAGTAGCTGGTATGCTTCCGGTGCTTTTTTCAAGCATCGCTGGATCATGATCACGCCACCAAAACCATCACAAGACTTATTCCCCTCTATGATTTCCATAAAATGAACTACCAGGGTTTTAAAAATGAACACGCATTTGCAAGGACTGAAAAACCTCAAGCAGCAGTAGACGACGGACTGTCCTTGTCGATCGATCGCGAGCCTCAGAGTATCTTGTTCCAAGCTGCTCAATACAACACAGATATGCGTGGGAAGGCTCTTGAACATCTCGATCATTTTCTGCACAAGTCCTTTCCCGTTAGAGCTGCAGGCGATACTGATGAGTTGCAGCGGTTTCTTGGTGACGATCTTCAGCACTGTCAAAGATTGATCTTCACTTCCCACCTCGAGCAGCTTTTGCACAAAATGACATCCTAAAAGGTGCGTGGTGAGCTCCGTGACGCGATCCGATCGTAACGATCTGAGTGCCATGAGGATCTGCCTGAGGAAAACCAGATCTCCGTTCTCTAAAATCTTCAGCACGTTTCGGCAGTGACCTGGAGAGGTGGCCCACACGAAAAGGGTTTTGGGCCACAAGTTGGAGCGATTTTTGTACGAATCCAAAGTGGATCCGGAGGGAATATCCACAGCCACTTCACGGCGCCCAAGGGTCTGGATGGTACCCAATTTTTGAAATTTTCTTGTGTGCGGCTGAAAGACTGAACCTGTATATACGGCCCGAATATTCCCACACGATTGCGTACGGCCTAGCTTTGCGACTTCCATGTTGGCCTTGTACTCGTAGTTGCGGTCATCTTCATTTGTCGATGTATTCCTAAACGCCATTGCGTAATATTAAAATTTTGGTAGTCCAGATTCCAGAAGATATAACACGTAAAACACGGCACCAAACGTAAAGTAGCTTGAACACGAAGATCGGAGGGCTCGTTTGAGGAATCTGTTATGCCTACGCGCGCGTTTACAGAACATAGTTTCTGAAGCTTGGAATCAATCAATGACCTTTGGAGGAATCAATGAGAATTAAAGTAGATACAGAATACGATCATGGGATCCGTGTCTTCGCTTCGAAGCTAATCGTATAAACTTGGTAGCTATAGGGATGACTCCACAATACACCACGAGCTCTAAAACCGCTTCATACTTTCCTGTACTCGTGATAAGAAACTGACATTGACTGATGAACTACTGCAGTTGGGAACTTCGTTCGCTCGATATTTACTCCTCTCCGAGGAAGAAAACGTAAGTGTACGGTCGACAATCTGTCCTCGGATGAGTATAAGTGTCCTGCGACGACGAATGGTTCAAAGTGCTGAGCCCTGCAGCAACTTAAGTGAGTATTTCTGGATGTCGCAGCAAGTCAAGTGTATCGATCTAAGTGCGCGAAAGGTCAAACTTAACGGCCATGGAGATTTTTCCATACCCCGTTAACGTTGCAGTTACTGTTGTTTTTGGTGTTTCAGATCAGCCTCAGAGTCTGCCGTATCGATTGTTGAGTTGACGTCAAATTACGTTAGACCTCAATCTGGCCGCGGCCATCAAGACACAAGACTAGGTACTGTTCGCTCTTGGCTTCAAACTCTACATGTGATTGTTTTCCGATTTCAAAAGTTTAGCCGAAGTCGTCGCGCTACGACGTCCTACGCCCCGGCGTACGATTGTGAACGGCCAGCAGAAGAAACGTACCTTTTGGGCTCTGTGCACGTTGTGAGTTACGTTTGGCTTACGTTTAGTTACTTCTTCAGAAAGTGGAAAGCAGGTCTATCTGACTCAGCAGATTTAGTCGGCCATGTGAAGCTCTTCAGAAGCTGAAATCCAAGCTAGTATGTCGCAACTGCCTTAAGCAATTCTGTCCGCAAACCGCGCGCAGGAATCGATCGCAGAAGACGCTACCAGAGAGCGATTCAAAAAGATGATGTAGCCTGCAGGCAGCTGGTATCTTGGTCGTGAGCGGCACTGATTCTTACTCAGAGTGAAGCTACGTATTAGTCTCAGCTAGTTTTGCGGATCTCAAGATCGCTCGGTCATCATCCTTAGCTCACCGTTTTCCCCTCGGAACTTGGTTCAGTTTCGGATGTAGCTACGAAACCTTAGCTTGAGCTCGACTTCCAGGGCATCAATTTGCCCCATGCATATGGCCAGCTTTCAGTCCCGGCGCGCAGAGATCACTCTGGAAGTGGTCGGAATTGTTACAATACAGTCAGTTCCTAACACCAACACGACGAAGGCCTAGGACCGATCGTATGTAGAAGTTTGTAATGGATGCACGTTCGAATTCCGGAAATACATTCCTTCCTTTAATTTGCTCCAGGACTTCATTTCACCTTATGAATCCATTCGATACATATAAAAAGCTACAGAACAGTTCAAAACAATTCGACACATGCTGATCAAATAGCCAATCGACCGTTCGGGTATTGGTCTGCAGCGCTAGCTTAAGAATGATTTGGGAAGGATAACGGCATCATTCTCGAGCACCAGGGCTCAGCGCTGGATTTGACGAAGGTCGGGTCGACGCAGTTTTGAACTTCGGACACCTTAGAGTGGACAGTGGCCGTTGATTCAGCCGAGAACAGTATAAATTTTCTCGTCGGTGCCAACCAGTCAGAATTCTCTTTCATCGTTTCATCTCCGCCCTTCTTCGATTCTCAGAAGTGTTGTTCGTCGTAGCTAGCTATAGCTAGGACTTTGATAAGAAGTTAATTTGAGTTCTAATCATTTGCACTGAGTGCGCATGCGAGAGTACGGAACCTGTTGCTTCATGACAACCTTGACAATGTTAACGTTCGGGGATCCGGATATCTTCATTGTAGGGGTGGTCATCGTTCTTGTGGTATTAGCGATCCTAATGTGCCGATACATCTACGTCTCTGATTTCCTACCGATCGAAGCAAGTCGGAGAGAGGCAGGCAGGCGCAAGGCCGCACGAACTAATCGATCCCCAGATCTGGCCATGGTCACGAAAGATGCAGGAGATGGGCCTCATTTAGTTCGGAAAGCAAAGGCATTCGTACAGCTAGCAGATTTAGTGTGACTCTCGCGGTCCACATAATGCGCAATATACACATTTGCGATCATGAGAACCGACAGACGAAGAAGTGCGGCCGCAAAGTGATCATGAGGTTTGAAGCGGATAGATGATGGCATTCGTATCGTGCACTCGGAGCAAGCAGAGGGAGGAATGTCCAGGTCGCACGGGCTCATGTGTATGAATACGGTCTTCCGCGATCTATGGGCTAGAGCACAACGCTTATTACTTCCATACAACGGTTTAGAGTACTCGGTATGCGGCAATCGAAATTCTGAAGATCATGAGGCTGAATTTAGATTCTCGTCTAGAGTTACTTCATATTCCAAGCTACTCGAACCCTCTAGCTGTAGGAGTTCTAGACAGATTGTTTTCATTGCTCTATAGATAACTTTAGCTTACATGTCACAAGAGAGAATGGTAGTAAGAAACATCACCTCTTGTGCACAAACCACAAAGTCTAGTTTGCTGTGGAAGATATAAAAAAACTATTTTTGCTATCTAATCATTTAGAAAATAAGGTATATTTATACTAGACATAATTAGGGATGGAATTCTTTTTTAGAATTAGTTAAATGTTTATAAAACTCGAAAATTCAGATCACATATTCAAATTAATCATTTAATTTAATTCAGTATATTACGAAAAAATCTCTTATAAACTTTGGCAGCGGCTAACAACAACCAAGTATCTCCTACTGAGTTCTTGTTTCAACTTTCACGAACTTTAACTTTCAAAGAGATAATTTCTTTAGAAAATTAAAAATATATATATATATAATTTATAAATTGATTAAAATTTATGTTGTATTTTACATATTTCATCATGATCGATAATTGAAAGAGAAAAATCTTAATTGATCAATACAAATAATCCACACTTGGATACTTCAATACATAAATATATATATAAATTGACATGTTATGATACTCAAGTTTGGTCCGTTCATTCAGTAGATGACCAATCATAGAATTTACAACACGTACATGATTCCCTATAGACTCATTCTTTACTTGACTCTCAGGGATTGACTGTTTCAGATTCTAAAGCAGTGAGTGTTTCACTCTAGGGCTCCAAGTGTATATCCTCGGTCTTCGTTATCTCTTCAAAATAATTTTCATTTTGACATATGAATTTCATCATTGTCCATGGTGTAGAAATGGTCATATATACACACAAACTTCAGTTAGTGGTGTAAACTTATGCAGCTTCCGCTTACACCTGTGGAAACATATTCTTTAAACTAACTCAATTCTTAATGTAGATTATATCCTCACCAAAATGGCTCACAGTCCACATCATACACATTCAGTTCCAAAGAATAGAGAGTACCTTTAGTGCATATAGTGCCTTCACAGCGAATATCTTCTATAGTGTAAATCGTTAGTGAAATATGAATTACCGTCTATGGTGGAAACTGTATTTGAAAATCTGTCCATGGTATACATATAGTACATAGTTTGAACTGTATTTACAGATGTTCTAGGAGGGAACTTGTACAGTCCGAAAGTATTAATAGATTCAAACAAAAAATACACATTCAAATCACACCTTCTAGAGTCTCTAGAAATCAGATTATACAGTTCCGAGGTGTTTATAACCTCAAATTAGAAATATATGTTCAAATTACACCTATCATTATAATAACATATTGTCTAGAACGAAAAATATTACATAATATAAACTATAAGGTTATATATGCATAGATCGAAGTTCAGTTTTGATATATTTGAAACTAAACAGAAAAATATATAGATCAAACTTCAGAAGCTCCATTCGCAAAACTATCAAATTTCAGAAGCTTCATGTGCAAAATTTTATGTAAAGCATAAACATCCGTTTGAGATCCTTCATCATTGTTCTACAGCAGTAGAATATTGCTCTTTTGACATATAATTCATTTAATGTTTTAAATGAATATTGTAATGATATAATTTAATCTTTCCGTCCAATTCTCTTGTGAAAGGACCTGTAACAAATATCATTCTGATTGTAAGAGACCAATTCACTAGTTTAGACAATAGCTCTTCCTAGTTTAGACAATAGCTCTTCCGGAGGCTGATTAACTGATCCAATAAGTGATTTCATCTGTGTCTCTTGTAATTTAAAAATAAAAAACCTGATGCTTTTCATTACTTCACTGTTCTTATGACATTTCATCACTCTTGCTGCAATAGACAGTTTAGAGTTTTTATGAAGATCCGTTGTTTTGATCATCTCCACCTAGAAAATGATCAAACAAGAAATCAGTTTGGATCTCACATCTCTAATCAGATACACAAACATGTTTCACCAGATCGCTTACATGTTAATTAAGCTATTTTTGATCGACTGTAACTTACGAGTCACTAACAAAAAGGATAAAGATTGCTTGGTCTTGGTCATAAATAAATTAAGAAATTTTTGAAAAGCAGACTGTCATGAAAAGTTCTTATCTAGCTTAAGTCGAAGAATTAAAACCTTCCAAAACTTTGTTTGCATTATGTATCTTCTCTTTTTCTTCAATGGTCGCATCCTTGTTGGCGTTCATCAGACTGAGCATGGGTTCTGTTCTATATAACAGAACAGAAAACCAAACCATAATTAAATTGGAGATATACTAACTTACAGTAAAATATATGCAGATGTGTAAAAGAGCAAGTCAAGAAAAAAAAACTAATATAGAACTTCAATGTATATGTACGTACTTACCTTAACAATGACTTGTTTGACTTTGTTTGAAAAAGCATTCAAATGCTCATTTTCTTTGTCATTTGAGAATTTCACTTTCTTCTGGTCAATAGAACATTGAATCAAAGTTACATTCTCGACCACTCGAATGAGAACTCCAAGTGCTCCGTCGATAGAATTGTAAATACTTGTTAGTTCTCATTTTCCTCGTGGAGGAATAACGCTCATGCTGGTACTGCTAGTATTTATCGAATCAGGACTGCTCGTAGGTGCGGACAACAATAAATGAAGACCTTTCTTGTTGTTTGGTAGTTGACGTCCGCGTGGACGTACTTTTCGGACAAGCAACATTCTCCCTATATGTGAACACATCAGTAGCATTCTGGACAATAACATTCTGATTCGCAAAAAAACCAGTGTCATTCATGGATAACCTCTGTTGAATCAATATCAGTTCAGGATTCCGGTCTTCTGTAACATTTTGTTTTTCAGTCTTCTGGTCAACATCGAAAACAATGTCCTTCACAGATGTCATCACTCGACGAGTTTGATAACGAACAAGAGCATGGTTTTGGACCGCAATGTCCTAATTCAACAAAGAAACATTCTCACCCACATGTGACTAATACTGCTGTCAGAAATTAGAATCAACCACCTGCCATATTTAAACCCACGGCACCACCATCCAAGAACAAAATCAGTACTCAGTTATATTCTTACACTGATGCAGGATGCATATCTTCTTAAATTAAACACTGAATACGGCAGAAGTTGAAAACACTCGTCACCCGATCACAAGATTCAGAACTGATTTCAATTTCGGATGTCCTCTGCTCCTCATCTTTTGTAGTCCCATCTGTTACAGTCTCACGTCCTACGACTTCGTCTGGTCTTCTGAATTCAAGCTTGCTTCTACTGCACGTCATCAACTCTCTTGACGAAACTCTTGAATGCACATCCTCATCAAGCTTAGATATAGTAGTCTTATCCAGATTTTTTACCACAACATGCAGATTTTCACCATTAGCTGAAAGCAAATGAGAGTCTTCAAGGTCTGTCGATTTGTCTAGATCTTGTGAAGTAGAAAGTAAAATGAGAGGATCTGTAAAATATATCGCAGGAAACTGAATGATCTCATTCTATCATGAACAGGACAAGGAATATCAGTATATCAGTGACTCATGATCGATATCAGTGTAGATTTCTCAAAGTGAATGAGAAAGTGAACAGAACAATTACTATTATGCAGGGCTGAAAGAAGAAACATGTTACCAGCTGAAAAGAATAAACAAGTTGGTGCACTTCTCCAGTCCTATGCTCAGTCATGTGAGCATTCGGTGTAAACAAAATCTCATGCTCTTCATAGAGTTTGATGATTTAGAAAGCATACTCATGAAGAGGAACAGATGAGCTCAAACTCAAAATCTTCTCTTCTCCAAACGCTTTAGATGCTCGAATGCACTCAAGCCAACTCTCCTGATGAATACCGCTCATCAAATAACTATTTAGAGTTCTCATCTGTAGTGTAGTCAATGGTTCGTAAACGCCACACAACTGGACGTGGACTACCACATCAACTTTCGAACTGTTCTGCAAATTATGTACCTGAACAACCTGAAGAAAGTCAAGATGATTTTCAGAAGACTCTACATGCTCTACAGTGCAACATCTCTTGCTTTTCTTGTGGTCCTTAAACCACCCCTTGAGAAGATCATCTGCTTTAATGGACAATGTATTCCCTCTGAACACAAAATTGAGTGGATGCAACCCTGCATAAATCTTGTGAAGAAACTCTAGTGTATTCTTGTAAGCTACTGAATCCTCACAAAAATTTGCTGACCAAGCACGTGTTGGGTCATAGGATTGCTCAGATCGGAGAATGCTACCTGTAACTTGCTCAAAATCACATTGTACTGAGATTTATCAAGATAGTACTTCCTCAAAAACTTCACTCCAGTATTCTCATCTTCTTATTTGTACCGTCCATCTTCCTACTCCAAGACTGACGGTACAAATAATCATGTATGTATATAGAGTAATCTCAGTTTTCACATCAAAGTCATCAACTGTCACCGTAGTCCATAAAGATTGAGAACCCGCTTGCTTTTCGATGAGATCAACATTATAAATGTTCGGTGATTGCTGTTTGGACTTATCATGAATGTTAGATTGCTGCTTCTTCATTTTGGATACCGATGGCAACTTCGTAGTTGAAACTTTTTGCACCACAGAACCGTTAGATAAAGTATGACCCTCATTTATAACTATCTCCATGATCCGAACAACTCTAGCAAACTTCACATTCAACAGATCTTAATAATCTTTCTTTTGCATAGCCAGCAAAGTCTTCCAACAGATCTCTTCCATCACGAAAATGATTGCCTCTTCAGTAGTAAATCTCATTGTGCACAGAAAAATGTCGCAACCTCTTGACACTCAACAACAAGAAACATCATGAAGAAGGTACGCTAAGTCCAGAATAAACTATTGAGAACACTATGTTTTAAACTTGCATGAACGTACGTAATCTCTTAAGACTCTTGAGCACAAAAAAGGAACCGAGATAGGTTCAATGAAGAGTATAGACGCATCTAGTCTCATAACGGGACGGAATCGAGGATGAACACTCTTGAACACACTTGAACTCCTAGAAGACATCTTGTCCTTGTTTACTACTCCTGAAACACACGCAGCTAATCATGCGGACGAGTCCTGAATGCACTTGGCCTGAAAGTGTAAAAGAGATCCAAAAGAGAAGATTCAAGATTGAGACTAGAAAATGAAGTCCGTGCTGATCATGTTCAGACTGAGGAGGTCTGGATGCCCAGGACATTCCTTACTCTAAACAAGCAAAAGCTATCTAGCTAGAATGATCTGACATAATCTCTGTAAGATTTAGAGATGTATGTATTTGCCAGTTGAGAGAAGTATCAAATCGGATGTATACCTCATCAAACTCTTATCAGCTTAGTGCCGACACGAAGATGTAACACGATTTGTTCGCAGTACAGTGAGGTGACTTAATCAAGCGAAGCAGAAGAAGAGAACAAGAGGTACCACAACCAATAAAAGTACCAGTAGTACATGATGGTCAGTGCTTAAAACCGTAGAAGATGGATGTCACTTTGTTATATGTCGTCACTTGGACTTCTCAGAAAGTTCTCACTCTGAAGGCAACTTGGAAAATAGCTTCTAAAGTCAGCATGGCTTTCTGAAGTTCATCTTCAGTCTCAACGTTAATCGTCTCTAGTGTCAACCATTTCCTCAGAGCGTTTGTACTCTCACCAGTCTTCTTACTCTCAGTGGTGTTGATGAAAGTATTCCACCTTTTGATGGAATGTGTATTTTGTGCCGTACATCTGCATCCGCATTATCGTCATGCACAAAGAGTGCATCTTCACTCTAGCTAAGAACTGCATAGACAATACAATTGCATCAACGTAGCTGTCGATAACAACCTCAATTCTGTACAAGAAGCTCAATTCTCGCAAGTGCACTATGATTATCTCCAGTTACATAGAAGCGTCAACTTCGAAGAGAAGGTGAAATCTGATTTGCTTTCATAGGACAATTGCGAGGATCAACAACTATTAAGAAATTTTTGTAGCGAGCATATGCATTTTCTTGCATTGCCTTCTTCAACCTCCCGATAAAAGAGTGATTGATAACTCGAATATGATATGGTCTCCAACTGTCGCTGTTCGGTTCTACAAATGGCTTCACGAACTGATTGATGCAGATCTAGATCACATCGCCTGTTACAAGACAACATCCGATAGCCTTATTCCTTACGTTGTTCTTCAGGTCTTGAGTGAATATTGTCTCTTGCATTGAAGTTAACATACGGAGAGGAGCATTCGACTCAAAAAGAACATAAGCACGAGCTAGATCTGGAGAACTCGAGCGACTAGGATCTTCCTCAACATCTGGACTGACGAGAGGAACACTAGTTGTAGACGAAGATTTGTGACGAGATTGACTAATTCCACCAGAAGAGATGTTAGGACTCGAGTCACGTGACATAGAATGACTTTGGTCCCAATTCGGAGGTTGAGGTGGTCGTGACCAAGATAACTGACTAGGACCTTCAGAACGATGGCTGTCTTTCTCAATCAACGACTCCCTTCGAGCAGCCTTAAACGCTCGAGTTTCTTAAGCCTCATCGATAGTTATCAATCTGATTTTAGCTTTTGATCTTGACCTCTTCCAGATATTTCTCTCTACAATTTCCGGATGAGGAAGATACACTGCACTATGCCACAAGAGCAGAAATCAGCAGATGCATAATCACCTTTTTTATCATCCTGTTCTAGAAGCTTGTACTTGGGGCTAGTCTCCACAAATTCTTTGAAAGATTGCGGCATCTGTAGAGAGAAAACGATGTGGCAAGGTTAGGAAAGAGAAAGAGACGAGAAAGATAAGAAGTATTATTTTTAGTGGCCATCCGATCTTACGAGGTGATAATGACAATGTCCGAGAAACAAGACGGACATCTCGAGAACTTAATGACTAGCAATCCATGCACTTCATGGATCGTCTTCTGGCCACAAAGGACAATCCATGCACTTCATGGGTCGTCCTCCGACCGCAAAGGACAATCCCTAAAGAGAAGACGACCTAGGCTGGAGGCCTGGATCGTCTTCTCCAATCCCTGAAGGCTGCTCCCTCCACCAAGAAGACGACCCATGATGTTTATGGAGTGTCCACTTGTGCTTGAAGACAATCCATGAACTTCATGGACTGGTTGCTTGTTCATGCAAACAACCCATGAAGTTCACGGTGTCGTGTCATGGATCGGCTCCTACCTGAAATTCAAATCTTGATGCTTATCGCTCCAAAGACGTTCATGGAGGAAAGTGAGAAAAGCAAGCTAGGCCTCAACTTACAGGCTTTTGGCACGACTTCGAATCTTCACTTTCATTGCATCGATGGGTAGAGCTCCTTGTCAGCTTTTCATAGGTACTTCGTCTACTTTGTTTGGACGCCTAGTGGAGAAGTTAAAAGACTTGAAAGATGAGAAAAGTAAGCTAAGCCCCAGCTTACGGACTTTTGGCACAATTTTGGATCTTCGCTTTCATCGCATCAGTGGATAGAGCTCTTTGTCAGCACTACATAGGCACTTCGTCTATTTCGTTTGGATGCCTAGTGGAGAAGTTACAAGATTCGAAAGATGGGTAAAACAAGCTAGGCCCCAGCTTATAGCCTTTTGGCACGACTTCGGATCTTTGCTTTCATTGCATCGATGGGTAGAGCTCGTTGTCAGCTTTCCATGGGCATCTTGTCTACTTCATTAGGACGCCTAGTGGAGAAGTTATGCGACTCGAAAGAAGGAAAAATCAAACTAAGTCTTAGTTTACTTGCTGACTAGGTATTTGCGGCTCCAGGCGCTATACTAAGGATGCAAGGGGTCTGCTTCCTGATTATTGGAGAAAAGTGGTACGTACTGTGATTGACATAAGAGGGTTGTTTAAGGGGTTAGCTTGCACCTTCGATCTGTAAATGGATGGTTCGAGAGATTTAGAGGTCCAATACAAGCGCGTAAGGTATCATTGGGTTCAGATCTGTGCAGGCTACGTGTGGGTTAAGACGATTCGTGAAGAGACGGATCGGGGGTTGTGTTCTGAGAGAAAATGAGACGCAAGAGGGAGGTTTGAGAGATTTCAGTTACCTGTGAAGAAGAGTTGGACCGTTTGGGCCGTTCCGGAGTCCAAACTTGCTATCCTTAGATCATCAGGATCAGAACACCGAGTTTTACAGGAAATTGAAGATGCTACGAAGTTTCATCGGACGGTTTGGGAGTTCTGAGTGAAATTGACTCGCAAGGAAGCGCTTACATCATATTTTAGTTCGTCTACGACCTCAGACTGGTTTGTTCTTCGCAATCGGTGAGCCAAGCTCTTCGTTCTTGGTGCCTACGCGATCTAGGAGTCTTCATCTACGCATAGGAGAAGACTATGTGTGGATTGGATTGTTGGTTTGGGTGTGGTGAGCGATTTTGAGTCGCAGAGAGTCGATTTACGTCAGTTTTTTGCAACTTGTGACCAAATTTCTTGCGCGGTTTTGCAAGGAGAACTTCAAACGACTTGTTTGGAGTTTCGTTGGGTTCAGGCCAGCTAGATCTACCTACCAGAGAAAACGGATATCAGATCAGGCGATCCTTTGACCGGTGTGTGCGGTTTTAAGCCGCAGGGAGGAGTTTTTGAAGGGTTGGTCACCTGCGACCGAAACTGACGATATCTCGGCTGTTGGGAGTCGGATCTGAAGGTTTTCTGGGTCAACGGAGTCAAGGAAGAAGACCCTATCGGCATCTGAAGACCGTTTGACGAAAGGAGAAAGTTCTCAAATAGGTCTTTTTTGATTCTTTCGCTACAGTTTTCATCCTTTGGAGTTCGTTAGAGATCTAATTGGCTATATGCAGCTTGTGGTAGCTAGCTTTGGCTAAGAGCTTGTACATGGATGTGGTTTGGACTTGGGTTTCAATCGTGTGATATTTTGTGCAGCTCTGTTTGTTAGCAAAAAGAAGTTTCTCTTACTTTGAGCTACGCTTCGGTGGTTTTGGGTTAGGGTTGAGATTTAGAGGTTCGTTTTAGGGACTTTGAAGCAGATTACAGACTGCTCTAGTCTGTTTCTTAGTTTTGTGTTCTTAGGAAGAATGAACCGACAATGTACATACATTTGAAGTTGGCATTTGCAGCATTCGTTTTCGTGGTTGTTTTTCTCTGTCTTGTCTCTGCAGCACACAACATCTTCATAGTCAGGAACCTCGTGTTTTCCTGGACATCTTTCATCCAATATCCGACGCGACAACGGTGGTGAACTCGACGTGAAGGTCCGGGGTGGAGATTTCTTCTGTGTTTGAACTTGGAAGAGGAGATCAACAATCAAGGATGAAGATGGATACGGTTGTTCGAGAGGATGCTGTCAACCTGGGATAATGGATATGTAGATGGTTGGAGATCATGGGAGGATGGGAGGATGAGACGAGTCATGACTATGGATGGGATGGACGGATCAGAGGGATACCAAGGATATAGTTAGATGCAGCAACTGCACGTTTGTTTCAAGCCTTCAGTTTGTTTTTGCGATAAGAGCAAGGGAACCAGCAAAAAGAGGCTTTGAGGTCGAGGGCGCTTCGAAGGATGATCGACAAGCTCGATCTATTTGATGAGGAAGACATCTCAAAGTACTTGAGATGTTACAAGACGAAGATGGATTTGGATCAAGTATCGGGGAAAGAGATGATCGATATCGCTCCGGTGCTTGAGATAAGAGAGCATGCGAAAGATCTAACAAAGCATTTTGGGAGAAACTAGGATACATTTTCACATGCGCTGATGGAGGAGTATTTCTTGAGAAACTCAGATCGAGTAACCAAGAAATCATTTTTGAGATGGGTTAACGGACCTAACAAAGGTTACATCTTACAGAGCTGTTAAAGAAGTTCGAGAGACAATTCTCTCAACTACCTTAGATGGACAAGCTGTTTTTTCAAGCTGCGGATGAACCATGGCAGGAACAGTTGGAGCTACTTCTGGAGAATGGGGAGGAAGAAGAAGAGTTGACAAGGAATTGGGAGGTTGTGCATGAAGCGGTTGAGCTTCTTGTCTGGAGACGTACAAGAGAAAGGGTTACAAGGTTGACACCTCTATTGTTGACTACCACACCAGTTCGAGTAGTATCTGAAATTCAACCTCCATTTGTGGTTGTAGAGGAGAAGGATCTAATCATCAAGGACCTACAGCAAAAGATGCAAGATGTACAAGCTAAGGTTACTAGGTTGGAGGATAAGGGATCGTCGATCAAGAAGGTGCTTGTACCCAAAACAGCTTGGGTACATCAGTGCGTGTGGTGTGATGGTACTGACCATCAGCGAGACGATTGCATCGACTTTGCAGAGTCTTTGCAACGAGAGGTAATTTCTTGGGAGGATGGAAATGTTGTGTTCAGAAGTACGAGTACTCTCTTTCAAGCCAACGTTGATAAAGGAGGGATGAAGAAGTTTGTGGATGATTACTTTGCGGCACATGCAGTTGTAGCTATCGAAGCTACAAGTTATGGTGCTAGGGTGGAGGAGATTGAGCTTGATCTCCATATGGATGATTTAGATGAGCACGTGGATCTAAGCGAGCTCAAGTTGGATACTGCATCCACGATGCAGCGCGAGAAAAAGTGACAAAAAGAGACTTCTTCAGGGAAGCAAGCTGGAGAGGATAAAGTTCAACAAGAAACTATTCTTTTCGAACTGGCAATGGAGGACGATCCTTCACAACCGGAGGAGATGGTTGGAGTGCAGAAAATGGACATGGCTGATCTGGTTGCAGACATACAACAACCAGATATTGGTATAGCGATTGATGTGAAGGGAGGTTGGGAGGAGCGCATTCAATATGTCAAGGTTGAATTCATTTCATGGGAGATCTTGGGTGCAACTTCAAGGGAAGTCCATGATGTCAACATTAACATCATTAAGGACGAGCGACCTGCTGAGGGTGAAGGAGAGTGGATGGATGCTCCTGAGGTTACAGGTATAGGATGATGGGTAAGGATGGCTTACAGGTTTCATCAATGGCTTAGGAAGCCATTGATGAAGGTGATTATGCTTGAGAGGATGTGAAAGTTTACATGTAGGGTTGGGAGGATGAGGCTTAAGAGGTTGTAGAGACTTTCAGAAGAAGAGATCAGGGAGGATGATGGTTGAGGAGGATATCATTATACAGCGAGACAATGATGGTTGCGGTTGAGGATTTTACTTGCAATAGTGTGATACTTTTTTTTCAGAAAACAAAAAACAAGAGATGGATACATACGATGACATGTACAGACTTGAGGTTGAGGATTACAGTCGGGATATGTGGTGATGATTGGGATGACAGAGACGTCTACTACGACATTTGGGTCATAAACATCGACGGTGAGGTTCTATTGGATGGATGGAAGACATTTCTATGATATGATGAGTTATTCCTTCTACGTCTTCGCATATTGAAAGATGTGTAGATCTAGAGGGGGTGATTGGATATGACGTTGAACAAGAGGGTTGATGAGCACAGATCCAATGAAGATCATGACAGAGGTGCAACTTCAAGATGACGATCAGGTTGCAGACTTGAATATGAGGTTGATTGAGATGGGAGGGAGGATGACAAGATGGTGTGAGTGCCGGTCCACTCCTTGGTTGATATTCTGGTGCATACCGGAGGATGCATAGATTTGGAGGTGGTGGATGTTGTGTCGTAGACCGGCTCCTACTTGAAATTCAAATTTTGATGCTTATCGCTCCAAAGACGCCCATGGAGGAAAGTGAGAAAAGCAAACTAGACCTCAGCTTACAGACTTTTGACACGACTTCGAATCTTCACTTTCATTGCACCGATGGGTAGAGCTCCTTGTCAGCTGTTCATGGGTACTTCGTCTACTTCGTTTGGACGCACAGTGGAGAAGTTACAAGACTCGAAAGATGAGGAAAGCAAACTAAGTCCCAGCTTACGAGCTTTTGGCACAATTTCAGATCTTTGCTTTCGTCGCATCAGTGGACAGAGCTCTTTGTCAGCACTCCATAGGCACTTCGTCTACTTCGTTTGGACACCTAGTGGAGAAGTTACAAGATTTGAAAGATGAGTAAAACAAGCTAGACCTCAGCTTACGGCCTTTTGGCACGACTTCGAATCTTCGCTTTCATCGCACCGATGGGTAGAGCTCGTTGTCAGCTTTCCATGGACATCTTGTCTATTTCATTTGGACGCCTAGTGAAGAAGTTACGCGACTCGAAAGAAGGAAAAATCAAGCTATGTCCTAGTTTACTTGCTGACTAGGTATTTGCGGCTCCAGGCTCCTTGTACTAAGGATGCAAGGGGTCTGCTTCCAGATTATTGGAGAAAACTGGTACGTAATGTGACTAACATAAGGGGGCTGCTTAAGGGGTTAGCTTGCACCTGCGATCTGTAAGCGGACGGTTCGAGAGATTTGGAGGTCCAATGCAAGCGCGCAAGGCGTCTTTGGGTTCAGATCTGTGCAGGCTACATATGGGTTAAGACGGTTTGTGAAGAGACGGATCGAGGATTGTGTTCTGGGAGAATGAGACGTAGGAGGGAGATTTGGGAGATTTCAGTTATCTGTGAAGGAGAGTTGGACCGTTCAGACCGTTCCGGAGTCCAAACTTGATGTCCTTGGTTCCATCAGGATCAGACCACCGAGTTCTACAGGAAATTGAAGACGGTACGAAGTTTCATTGGACGGTTTGGGAGTTCTGAGTGAAATTGGCTCGCAGGAAAACGCTTATATTAGATTTCCGTTCGTCTGCGACCTCAGATTGGTTTGTTCTTCGCAATCGGTGAGCCAAGCTCTTCATTCTTGGTGCCTATGCGATCGGGGAGTCTTCATCTACGCATAGGAGAAGACCATGTGTGGATTGGATTGTTAGTTTGGGTGTGGTGAGCAATTTTGAACAATAGGGAGTCGATTTACGTCATTTTTTTGCAACCTGCGGCCAAATTTCTTGCGCGGTTTTGCAAAGGGAACTCCAAAAAACTTGCTTGGAGTCTCGTTGGGTTCAAGGTAGCTAGATCTACCTACCAGAGAAAACGGATATCAGACCAGGCGATCCGTTTGAGCGGTGTGTGCGGTTTTAAGCCGCAGGGAGGAGTTTTTGAAGGTTCGGTCACCTGCAACTGAAAACCGAGATATCTCGGCTGTTGGGAGTCGGATCTGAAGGTTTTCTGGGCCAACGGAGCCAGGGAAGAAGACCCTATCGACATCTGAAGATCGTTTGACGAAAGGAGAAAGTTCTCAGATACATCTTTCTCGGTTTCTTCGCTACGATTTTCATCCTTTGGAGTTCGTTAGAGATCTAGTTGGCTATAGACAGCTTGTGGTAGTTAGCTTTGGCTAAGAGCTTGTACATGGATGTGGTTTGGACTTAGGTTTCAATCGTGTGATATTGGTGCAGCTCTGTTTGTTAGCAAAGAGAAGTTTCTCTTGCTTTGAGCTACGCTTCGGTGGTTTTAGGTCAGGGTTGAGATTCAAAGGTTCATTTTAGGGGATTTGAAGCAGATTACAGACCGCTCTGGTTTGTTTCTCAGTTTTGTGTTCTTAGGAAGAAAGAACCGGCAGTGTACATACATTTGAAATTGGCATATATTACAACATTCATTTTCGTGGTTGTTTTTCTTTGTCTGTCTCTGTTCAGCACGCAACAGCTCCACAGCCAGGAACCTCACGTTTTCCTGGACATCCTTCACACAATATCCGAAATGACAACGCGCTGTTCACGAGTCGAGGTAGACATCTCATAAACTCCATGGGTTGTTGATCCCTCTGCGATTTCAGTCCATGATGTTCATAGGTCGGTTAACACAAGAGGTAGAACACGAATCCACAAAAGAACTCACCTGAATGAAAGTTCAGCGTTGATCTCTTTGCAAATATGTGTTGAAGTCTTGTCCTTAGAAAAGTTCTTCATATGCAAGTCGTAAGGTGCAAAGTCTCCTTTCGGTTTCGACAGATCTGATGTCAGATGAAATAGACACAATCAAGCTATCACCATGGGTTCTTTACGACTCTCCACAAGCATCAGCTGTAACACGTCAGGTTCCAGCAAACCAACCATGAGGAACCATTTTGCTTTCCATGTCGTTTCCAGACTTAGCACTTGAGAAAATGTCACACGCCGTATATGACACTATTTGATTAGAACTCATATTAGAAGCAGTTTCAAGATTTATGTCTAGAGGTCAAAATCCGGTGTAGGTATTTCAAGCTAAAAATAAAATTATTGCATAAGAAACTGGGTAGAACCGACCGCTAGAGGAATTTCAGCCGATAACTCGTGAAAAGAATAATGAAAAATGAACTAATGAATTCCTCCTTCAATAGTGTAGTTTTTCTTATTGACGGTGGAGATCAATGTCAAAAATAAACCAGCGTATGAGATTTTACGATTTCATCAGATTGATTTCATCCAAGCCGTTGATGGATGAAAAAGCTACCAAATGAGAATCTAATTGGATATTCGCATCTATCCTACCTCCACTATAAAAGAAAGATGACGTCGATCATTATTTCTCTCCCACTTTCATGATTATAGAGATGAATTGTCCACATCTTTTAATTTTGCATTTTTCACATTTATCTAGTTTTCTAGTTGTAATATCATGTGATAAAGCAGGCAAATCCAAAATCAGGAAAGTTTCTTATAGAAGAGGATACGATTTGGCACTGCAAGTTGATCTTCAGTGAAACCTCTTCTCATTTTGAATTTGATGAGTCAAGAGAGGCTAGAAGAAAAACTAGACAGATAACGGATATCATATTTGCTCCACTTGGTCGAGCGCCCAATGACGAGCAAGCTCTCATGTGGAGACAGTTGCGTAATTCTAGCAAAATTTTCATTTTTGAATGTTCTAAGAAGTCAAAGAGAGTCCTTGTTATCTCAATCGCTTGCATCAAATGAGTCCTTTATTCTTCCAAGAGATATAAGTGGAAAATCTTATCAGTGGAGTGCCTATCAAGACCGACGAGACATGTCAGTCGAGGCTCACAATCTACATATGTTCATCGGAGATCAAAGAGACACAACACTTCAAAGAAACTTTATGAGACAATTCACTTTCTCAGAGAAGTTCAGGTGAACTGTCCAACTGCACACCCCCTAGAAAAGTTGATGAAAAATTTCATCCATTGTAAAATAAATCCTGATATTATAAGAAGAGATCGAAGGAAGTTTTACAAACATCATCTAATCTCTAGGCACATTTACTTCTCGTAAAAGCGTGTTGAAGATTTTTTGTTACAAGAATAGTTGATCTTATTTTTCTTGTCGCATTGTAAGAGATAGCCCGACGCAACCAGTTACCATCTTCTCGACAATCTATCAAAAAGTGAGGTTTATGATTCTACAAGACAGATATATCCTCTTCGGTTGACGAGGACAAGATGAAGCTTTTGTGTTCTTCTTTGTTAACATGATATTGACATCAGTACTATCCGCTGATGAGAATTTCACGACATAAATAGATTTTTAAGATGTGATTTCTTTGAGCAGATGAAGAATCAACAGGATTGATCACATGCAAGACCAAAAAAAAGTATCGATTGTTTATTCCTTTCTACTATTGTATCTTGTTTTTTGAATAACGTAACTCTCAATACATGAGCAATCCATGAGATCCGTCGATGAACATCGTTCGAGATGTTGTCTGACTTGTTCATATTATATGTTTTACAGAGTTTGTCATAACTAGTTTAAGCCTCATTGTCATCAAAAAGCTGAAGAATGTGGTACTAATGCAAGGAGAAAAAAGAAAGTTCTATCTTCACCCAAAGATTACGTGTACTGTTCCAAAGATGGATTGGATCAAGCGAACACATGCGTTCTGCGAGTTTCTAAAGTTTTGAAGCTGCTGACGGTTCTTCTAGGAGTTCATCTTGTAGGTGCATTTATTTTTAATGGGACATTTCAAACCAGAGTTTTTCTTATTTTAAACAATATTAAGTCTGATTCTAATCTGAGTATCTCTATTCAGCATCGTATGATATCTGAATGGGAAGGTCCTTTGCCATCAATTTTATACTTACAGTTGGATAACACAGTAAGAGATAACAAAAACAATATTGCTTCTGCTTATCTTGCTATGTTAGTAGATAGACAAAATCTCAAGAAAATAAAAGTAGGTTTTCCCATGATAAAACTTACTCATGATCATGTTGATCAGATGTTTAGTAGATTCTCCCCAGCTCTCCAGTCAAAGAACACTTTTATCTTATCACAACTTGGTGCCATCATCAGATAAGCATACACTCCACAGCCTCATGTTACTCTTTTTGAGGAAACTTACAACTTCAAGTGTTTAATTGAAGAAGCACCTCGTCCAGTTTGACCTCTTCATGATATCATTTACAACTGACAGTTCAAAACAAAACAAGACGAGTGCAAGCAGGTTCAGATATGGAGTAAAAAGTTCTTAACACATGCCAACTGGGTCCCAATAGAAGAAGTTTGCCAATTGGAATTCTTTTCAACGAGCATGCATCGGACTTGCTACCATTGAAGTCTTACTCGGAAGCAAAACCTAGTAAAACTATGTTGACGAGGTCAATGGAAGGAGAAGAAAGTGGACCTAACGCATTACTAAGTGTGGTTAGCATCAAAAGAGATATTTAGAATACATTTTATACGTATTTGGACGAGATCAAGAAAATATGATGGAATTATTGATTCTATAGTTAAGAACAAATTGCTAGGCAGATATTATCTGGGTGTCCATTTACATTGACTCGATCTTGGATTTGACCTTTAACTCCTTCATATGATGTTAATAATAGAAATACAATTGTCATGAACGTAGTGGTAACTGTTGACAAACTGGAGACAAGACTATTTGATAAAAAAAGACCATTGTATGCAAGAACACGACAAGCAAGACCAGGAAGAATTACATATGATCGTCTACTCAAGATTGGTGATGCTTAAAGATTTAGGAGAGAATCAGCTACTTGCGAAGGACGACAAGTCCTTTTGGGTCTGTAAAGTATTATGAGTTTTGACTCGTGATGAGAGCGATGAACCTTATAGGATAGAAATCTAGTGACACAACTGAGTTGGTTGATCTTTCCATCAGAAAATAGTATCCAGAGAGACATAAGGTTTTGGATGGTACAAGAAGACTTGCACTCTACAAACAAAGGTTATATTTCAGAAGTACGGAGTTTAGCTTTTGATTTTAATCTGACCACAAGTAACCGACTGCGTAAGATAACCATAGTCTTGATAAGGAATCATTGTTCTGACTAGAACAAGTGATAGCAATTGAAGCAAGCATTCGACCTACAGATGATAATGAAGAAGTAGAAGACAAAGAATGCGATGAAGATATCATTGAAGATCAAGATGGACATGAGATAGCCAGTGGTGAAGCATCAAACAGTACTAAAGACTAGACACTCGCTCTCAAGAGTCTTAGTTTTACTTTATTTACGTGAATTATGAGAAGAGTATAGCATATCCCACTGTGCGATTTCATTTTTTATCTTACTCCTCAATGAATTTCATGGACGCTTTTGTAGCTGAACTTGCTTAAAAAGTCTTGAATGGATTTCTCCTTCAATTATGTTAATGTCAGGCAATACATGTTTATGACACTATGTTTAATGTAATCCAACGTATCTTTGTATAATTCTTCTTGTTAAATATAATTCTACAAGATACGAGTATGAGCGATCTATGAACTCTATGGATGATCTATGTCTTAGCTTGTATTGTACATATTTACAAATGAAGAATATTATCTATTTCTGTCTTGTATTGCTCTCGTCTTTTATAAAATACATGTTAGGTCCCGTTATGAGTATCTCATTTCATTTAACGTCTTAGCTCTGTAAAATGATGAAATTTAAGTTTTCTCATAAGCTGATATATATGTAAGATATTATCAGATTTTGACAATCGGTCTGAAATTGGGTTATTTGCTACTTATAAGAAAATTATTCTAATTATATAAATCTTTTCTATCAAAATATAAATAAATTTTTAAAATTGATGAATCCAGTGAAATTGATATCGATCTAAAAATATCTTATTTCGACCAGTTTCACTGCTATGGGCTATGTAAGTTCTTGAAATTCCAAAATCCCCTTCGAGTTCTTGTTTTGATTAGCGACTAATTGGTTTTTGTTAGCAAGTGTTAGCCAATACATGAAGTAGTTTTACTTGCAGAGATTCTTCAGAAGATCTTATCTTGACCGTCTATCTCATGGAAAACTTGATATCCTTTGGAAAGTAACCGGATTGATTTCACATACGTATTTAACAATAATCGTATATATAGAGTACTTCGAGCTATCCATTTCTTGACAAATTCGTGTAACATTACCGTAATAAGTCCAAAAGAATCCTTTCCTTTTCCAACTAAAGTGCTTATTTCTAATTCTTTTCATTATTGAGAGTAAAACTATAAATTCTTCTTATTAATCTAAAATTTCCTCTTGATAGTAAGAATTCTAGATCATGCAAGAAAAGTGATGTATTCTTTATACTCAAGTTTTTTAATTGCTTCCTTGGCATTTAGTAATATATTTCTTTTTACGGGGACCAAGTAATGCTCCCTAATGCAAGCATCAGACAAGAAATGCTGTCAAGTTAAAATATATATATAATATAAAAAATATAAATGTGCCGTCACGTATTCCCTATCACACTCGAGTAGTGGATATAACAACGCTCGACAGTATTAGACTACTGGTAGCAACATTATTTAGGCCTCAAATTATCACTAGTGGGTGCATCTCCACTGCAGGTCATTAAAGGGTCCTCTAGCAAGTTCGGGAGCAAGTTCAAAGGGAAAATCTTTCCGCTCTTAATCTTTATAGCATCTTATAATTTAATATTATATGATTAAATAAATATCTCACTTCTCTACCTTGAAATTTTCAATAAAGACTCTTCAATGTTACACCATCTAAAGAGTATGTAGTACTTTATATTTCTGTTCTTTAAAGATCTTACAGTTAAACTTACCTAGGCTATTCTTAATCTCTAAAATGGAGATAGTGATCTCTATACTGGTACAATCGTGTGGAGATGCCATTAGGCTCTATTTCCATGGGCGTTTTTGTTATGCATAACTATATGTAGATAGTGAAAACCTGGAAAGGAAGGGGTTTTTTGTTGTGTAGCGGGACAGACGAATGGAATCCTTTGTGAAAAACCTGAAAGATTGATGAAAGATAGATTCGGATAAATCATGAACCATAACATCGTAATTCTATTGCAAACGTAGCTTTTTTTTATAATTAATTGCTTTTTACACTCGTGTTTGTTTGACAACTTCTCGTGTTTAAGGGAGAATCGATGTCTTTTTTTCGTCATTTATAGAGATAGTGCATATGTGATTTATTGTTGTCTCCTCCATCTTTCGATGTAAATATGCAGTAGATTAATTTATTATCTAAATTTTCTTGCCATAAAAATTAGATAATAGACTATTATCATAATAATTAATATGTAAATAGCTATGGTTCAAGACTTGCACCTTTAGAAGCACGAAAGTCTACTTATGCTTTATGGTGTCCGGGTCTTCTCGCGTTTCCAAGTTTAGATTAACGATTTTGATTTTTCTTATCAATTTGATATAAGATTTTCACTTTACACTTTCAGTTATATATTTTCCCTATAACAGCAAGTCAACAAATGTTTCCAAGAGTTCATCCTGCATGTATATCATATGTCATTCAACTCACGGAAGCTAGCCCTTCTTTATGTGAGAAAGTTAAATTTACTAAACATAACTAATGTTTCATAGGGTTTTTCTCTCCACCTTTGGTTTGATGGTTTTCACCGCATTCTATCCCACTGTGGGGCTTTTGCCATTTCTCTGTTATCTTATCTAATTTTCTCTTTCACAATTCAAACATTCGAGAACCAATGAAGGTGGAGAGTACACTTGAACACGTATTCAAGTGGGAGACTCGAGATTCGTCTCCAACGCAGCGCTGGGATAGATGTTTTTCGGTTTCCGGCAAACTTCCGGTGATAGTAAGCAGTAGTCCTCTATTTACAAACGAATGTTGATAATGATGTTGATGTTAGTTAACAAAATGAACTGATAATTTATTCATTGCTTACGTTTTCTATCGGCAAAATGGTGGAAAACTTTTTTCTCAACCGGCAACCGATAACTTACCATGCCACTCGTTTTACCTTATCACGTGTCATAACCAGTGACTTCTTCTGATTCATAAAATGTGAATGTTAATGTTGAGTTATGCTGACTTGCTGTCAGTTGCAAAGCTTGGGTTCTGTTTTGTTGCGAAGCTTCGTTTGTCGCTATACATATTACTGCTTGGAGATTTTGTGTACCGAAGGAAACAGAAACAGAACCTTGGACTTGGCACATTTGTCAACCCAAGTCCATCACCTCGCTGGAACTTGTAGCGTGACCGCCAGATTAGCTGGGGTCACCAAGTCTACCACACGGTATGTGGACATTATGGATCAGACTCCGGACTCAAGAGCTCTTTCGCTTCACATCCTTGATGACAAGATTACCCCGCACAGAATCACGGTTGTCGTTTCCCGTATACCGTAGTTCCATCGAGGCAATTCTTTCGGTGGAATATTATTAGTGATGATTCATTTTGAGATTTAGTTAATATTGAATTTCATTGTTTATCCTTTCGGTCAATATGTATTTGACTCATTAAAATTAGTGAGAAATAATAGTAAACAGTCCAAAACAGAAACATTTATGATGATCTAAATTTTTGAAAATTAGTGAGCAATAATAGTAAATAGTCCATTACAAAAAAAGTTTATGATGATTAAATTTTTCCCCCCTGAAATCCCGTTAATTCATTTCACTCTTTTACTTGTAATTAGTTATGATTTTTGGTATTCACCAATTTTAAAATTATTTACTGAGTGAAATTCCTTTACACGACGATATACTTAAAAACGGAAGAGTTGTATTACCTTGGTATCTATTATCGTACCGTGGAATATACGGTACCGTCGTATCATACATAGAAATTAAATTCCCGGGTGCCGGGAGAGCTGTTAAATTTATATTGAATTTCCTTAGATTCTTTAGTTTTACAGTAATGTAGAAGATACGCACTAACTAAATCCAGGGATTCTCTACGACTATTCTGATTCTGAGTATGTTGCAGAAATTGTGCACATGAAATCTCCATCTGTATGAATCCATCTAAACGGGATCGTGACATGATGAGTTCAATTTCATGTCACGTTTAGATAGACTGAACAGTAGAATTGGTATAAGTTTGTCCTATTGATCTGATGGACCTTTCTGCAACACAGTTTAGAAAAGTGTAGTCAATGCAAATCCCTGAATTCACTGCACCACATCTTCTCAGGTACTGTAAGAAGAACCTTTTCTCTTTTTGCAACACCACAAAGAAAAGACGCTAGCTGTTGACTAGATCTAGATCATAATGCTTGACATTCGGGGCACTGATCTCGTTTCTCCGAAAGAGCTCGCGTAGCTCGATCGAGCCAATGAAGTTCCAGAGGATCCGGACAGAACGTACTATCAAACCGTTGAGATCAACTGCTGGCAAGCCTTAAACCTTAATTAAGGTCGACAACTAACGTACAGAAGAAACCTTTAGTTTACCCTACAGATTGGAGTTGATAGAAACTCTGCATTGCCAGTTCGCAAGGGGCTTACGCTCCGCTCTTCTTAGTACTCATGTCATCATAGCTAGAGGCATAAATGACGATAAAATAAAGAGCAGTACTGACACAATTTGTATGGCTACCGTAGACGGACCTCTTCTATATATGTTCGTAACTGACATATCTGTGTTTCCTCGACACGCTGAACTTTGTTAGGCCTACCGATCATTATGAGCACGTAGTCACTGAGCACCTTCATTCATTCAGAAAAGCCGTCTACGGCTAAGCTTAAGCATTGAGCACCAATTCTCGGTGTCATTTTAAAACTGCTTGAGGATCTGATTGACAGAGGAGACGGATTAGCATGCCGCAGTGTTTTCGAAAGAGAGAGGTGCATGGAGTTCTTTGCCCATGCGGTTTTGAGATGAAATTCAGAACTGAGCTTCTGTCACTACTACAAGCTCTTGTGCTCCTTTCTTTTCGTGTTTCATTTTTGCCTTTACGGGCCTCTATAGCTACTGCAGAACCGATAAATTGTACAACGAGCTTTCTGTATAATGGAGAAAGAAAAGCTTTTGAGAACTGCTCCTACCTTAGGAAACAAAGTGCGAGCATTGCTTGGACGTTCGATGTCAATAGCGGAACACTCGATGTAGCTTTCTCAGGTTCTCTACAAGTTACTGATGGCTGGGTAGGATGGGGGATCAACCCTGACTGTCCTGCGATGAGTGGGAGCAGCGCCCTCGTTGCGTATCGCGGCAACAATGGAAGCAAAGTGCTCCCTTACATGCTCCGGGATGAATTGCTGGACAAGAATCCACGTCCTCTGAGATGGAGCTCAACCGATTATCCAACTTCCAAAAGTGCTGTAGAGATGTCTGGATCGGATGTGATTATATTTGCCTCGTTACAGCTACCGACGACTCAGAACCAATTATACCTAATCTGGAATCGAGGCACTTCCGTTGTCGATGATGTTCCTGTGGGTCCGTGTGACACAAAATCGAACTCGGTCGCAAGCTTCGATGTATACAAGGGAGTGAGTGGAAGTGGCCGTCCACGGCGGACATGTTCAAAACAAGTGAGTTTGACTTCACATTGTGCATATAACATATATATATATATATATGGACCTTGTGATCTTTGCTGGCTGCTGGAATATATAGTACTCTCACGATTATCTGTATTCCATAACTGGTATATACCGTTCCATGATTGCTGTTTCCTGAAATGATCTCCATTCCGATGTTCAAATTGATGATCAGAGCCCCTGGGTTATGTATATTACTTTACTGGACTTCTAGTCCGGGGTCGATGTCGATGTCCAGCGTGAAGGATTTCATCTCGGTTTACATTGAGATGAGTTCTGACGAGACTCTGCATTCTACAATGGTTCTCTACATTGACATGCATTATACATCCTTTCCAGATTTTCTTTTCTCTGATCGTTGTGTGATTTTTCTGTTATCTGTTCATACTGATCACTATCTAGAACAGAGTATATGCTCCATAGTTATAACTTCCCATATCTATGCTGCGCAAGCTTTCTCGATTTGGTCACTCTGGACTAGTCCTTGAAGTAGGTCTCTAGTCCAAACGATATTGCGCATGCATATTGTGGGCTCTAGTTGCATTCTCCAGCGTCGAGAACTGATTGCATTCGTCTGATTGGCAGAAATTTACAGCAACATTGGCCTCGGGTGTACTTGGAACGACCCTTGGGTACATCGCTCTGTGTGTTCTCGGTTACCGAATGTTTCCTCTGCCGTTCGCATTCTTGACCTTGTCAGTTGGAGGAGGTTGTTTCTGTGTCGGGGCTCTGCTACATGGTGCAACTCACGAGGAGGTGTCGTGGGATAGGAAGTACCACCGCAATATTGGCCTGGTCATACTCTGCTTAGCCCCAATCCAGGTGAGCCACAACCTCTCCATGTGTTCTCGATGCATGTTCATACCTCCGAAGTGCTTTTTATCTCCAGCCATGAAGAGAAGATAAACGTTACGTTTTGGAAGCCTAGGATTATATTACATCTTCAGGCTCTGGGCTCAGTTCATGAACAGAGCTGAGTTGAGCTGAGTAGCTTCCAGTGAACTTATCGTCACATCCGCTTTCTCTTTCTCTCGTTCAACTGGCAGTGTTCGTTTACAGTCTCGAAGTTTGACTTCCAAGGCGTAAAACTTTGAGAACTCGCCTTGTCGTCTGCACATCCTTTTTGGTCTAAGCTTGAATCATGAGCAAGGTTCTGACTTTCGGTTCCGACTGCAGATTTTGCTTAGTATTCTAAGGACCATCTGTCCACAAGACACAATCGAGACCGAGCCTACAAATAGACACACTGATCGTGAACTACTTGGAATATCAACTCGTCCCTAGCTAGCTCTAATATACCATCGTCACTGAAGAAAGTCAGTACTAAGTACAGTAAGCGAACGGGATTGAGTTACGTTGTAAGAAAGAGTTTTAACTGCGTTCAGAAGCTACGTAGTAAGCACGATGTACATAGTAGAACTTGTCGTCATAGAATTGCCATATTCAGTCACTAACCAAAACCTAAAGCAAATCGTCCATTCTTTCATTTCTGATTCGAACCATCTGTAGTGGATCTTCTAGACTAAGCGGAACTTGTAATATATTTTGGTCATTCATTTCAGAATTCTTTTCCTTCACCGTTATTGCTGTATATTCCAAAATGATGACCATCATGTTTCTCGTATCGGATTTTTGGGCATGTTACTTATGGTCACCTTGTAAGAAGTTGCATAACAAAATACATTCAGATCGTTTTTTCTCTCAGAGTCTTCGAATGTAACTTAAATTTGATAACAGAAGATTAATGATAAATAAGAAGAAGTACGAAGGTTCAGTAATAATGGTTAAGACGTAATAGTCTAAAGGTGCATGAGTGCTTTACAAAAGTGATTGTTGAGAGGGTACCATTTTCATATGAAAAGGTAGTTTTTTACAAAGGATATGAGAGTCTGAAAGAGATAACAAACTTTCAGTATAGCTCTCTCCTCAGATTTAAAAGCTACTAATTAAAGAATCAGAGAATCATGGTTAGCATTAGACATCTATATGCAATGAAAATTGTAGGATTTAGAATAATATGATATTAAGTATAATTATATAATAATTGAAAGTTGCATGTAAGATTTTGGACATTTAAATGTTGATTTTTTACTTCAATCAAATTTTACTTCCACTACATAAAAATTCCATTGCAGATAGTTCTTCATTTAAATTTTGTATATAGATTCTGATATCTATTTTATATAAAATTTGCGAATTTGT
The DNA here is from genome assembly GCA_036924285.1 of Asterella californica. Lineage (NCBI taxonomy): Eukaryota > Viridiplantae > Streptophyta > Marchantiopsida > Marchantiales > Aytoniaceae > Asterella > Asterella californica. The sequence goes on from JAYKYS010000003.1 coordinate 28,388,115, forward strand.
GAATTGTGATGATACAGAATATTCATATCAATATCTAACTTTCCATGTAAAAGCCTACTTTAAATTCAGCTTTGTCAGAATAACTACGGTATAAAAATCTAATTCATAATACCTTATACTTTGTTAAGTTTGTTACTGAATAATCTATAATTAATTTGCTGGATACTTAAGAAATGTTTTCACTGAGGATACGTCACATTTTATTATCAGGATATACAATTTTCACAAGAATTGTCAGAATAAGACTGATAGAACCTTAAAGTAAAACTTAATAGTTACGTTTTAAAAGCTTTCTTCCTATATTATCAGGATTGTATTTATTTGCATATATGCAATAACAGTTAATATCATTTTGTATACATATATGTATGTAATTCATGGTGCTGTACGTAACGAAATTTAGATTGTTTAGTTGAGTGCATGTAGATATGGAAAAAGTGATACGTGTATGTTCTATATATTTTGTCTAGAATATTTGTCCTATGAAGTATTTAAACACAATTACGGTTTAAATTTATATTAACTTTAGAAGATTATATTCTATTTTTAATGACGTAAAACAGTCATCCAGCAAAGTGTGCTCTATCAGTCAAGCTCCGGAGCGTTGTACATCATTAAGCTGAGTACAAAATGGCTAGCAAGAGATTGGTGCATCGCCATCAGTTTTGATGGGTTTTTATTTGTACTATATTCCAAACTCGCTGAGAATGGCTTGGTCTGGTCGATATCTGGGCAAGACATTTAATTGATCATACCTCTAATATATTTGTTGGACTTTACTTTACCTTTTTTTACATTGCATTACTTGATTACAACTCTGAACCAGTATAGCAGGTTTAGTAAGTAAACCTGCTAGATGAGGTGTCACCTCATCTGAATATAGGATAGACATATTAACAATCAGCCATGTATCTATACGAAAAGTTTAATTTAAAATATTATTATAATAGATTATTAGCTCTGTTATTATTAAAATTTTTTATAACAGTTTATTCATGATCATATAGGTTATCTATTATCTGTCCTATTAGTAGGATGTATTCACATGGCGTTAAGCTTGCTGAACCTGATATTGCCCATCAGTTGTGGTCAAATAATGCAATGTTAAGACTATGCGATAAAGTAAATTTCTTACATCTGGGTAGGTCTCATACCCATCGCATCATGTACAGTATGGGGCGATTACCGTCACAGAGCTGACTGGATTCTAGAGACGCAGACGACTAAAATTTACTTCACAGCACTCTTAATATATTTCTCAGATTTGACACCTTATCTTTTTTAACTTTGTATTACTTTACTTCACCCTAATAAACAATAGCAGGTTCAACAAGTCAAAATATTATGTCATCTGAATATGAGAAGTGCATGTAAGCAGCAATCCATGTATCTTCACTAAAATTTAGTTTCAAATATCTTTACAACAAATCATCCACCTATGTGAGATTTTTATTTCTCTTTTGTATTGTATTCGCATAACGGTAAACCTGCTGTTGCTTGTCAAAGATGACGTAAAGTAATGAAAAATTAAGAAAAGTGGGTCAAGTCAAACAATTGTATTAGGGGTGCGGTCAAGTATATCTCTGCGCAGAAGATTACTTGCCTAAGATACGGTACAGTAGTCGCAGCCAGCCTGTCTACCGGAATGTCGCAGCGACCAGCTCGTTCCACGCCGCACGCAAGTCAAACCTACGACCTTGGCCACGCAGCGACAGACATCGTCGGAGTCCTGGCTTGCTACGAGTTTAGTTTGAGTACTGTACGGTTGAGTTCAGTTTGTCGAGTTGCGTTTCGAATTTACTGTTTGTGATTCTAGTAGACTCCCGTGACCTGTCAGCTCTCGCTCCCGCCGTCATGGGAGATCGATCGCGATTCCCGTGAGGCTGAATGGTCACGTTCCGACCTGACATGGAGCCAAGTTGGCGACCGGCCCAATACAGCAAGCAGACGTCCTGGACCACTCTTTTCCTGAGCTGGTTCTGTCGAAGTAGGTAAGCCCTAACCGCGAGGTCCAGTCAGAAGGAATGTCGCTCCTCGAAAGCTGTTGCGGTAGATGCCATGTCCACAGTTTCTGTAAGCAAAAGCTTCAGCAGGCTGTAGATGCTCACGTCGATCTGCTCTTGTTCCATTCACGTTCCGCAGATGGAGACCTTCTTTACGCCTTTTAATAGTGAGATAACTGACCAGAAGGAGGAGGAGTGAGGGATCATCTTCCATTTCTTCGCAAGTCACTCCAAGTGTTTATGTAGCTTCTCGATCAAGCAGCTTACTTATGCTGCAGAGTTGGTAATTGTTGTTTCTCTGGCCTCGTGCTAACGGGATCCAACAGGTTTTTGTCCTCGATAGAGTAGATCTCACCCTTCTGGACCTTGGGAGAGAGCGAGAGAGAGAGAGAGAGAGAGAGAGAGAGAGAGAGTGAGTCTGAGCAGATACCACTCGGATTCGTTGGAATTCAGTGTAACGAGTGCAAATTGACCACTTCTCTAAAGAATGGTTTGGATTTCGTCGGACAGAAAGGGAAATGAGGTCTGGGGACAGTGGAGTAGGGGAACAGAGATTCCATGTGAGGGTAATTCTATTCTAATTCAATTCCCAAAGAGTAGAAAAATCTGCATCGATTAGAAGGCAAGGAAGCATGAAAGACTCAAGTAGAAGACAGGGTGGCATGATGAATTCTCTGTCCATCTGCCAATCATCTGTCGCTATATATTGCGCAGCTTTGAGTTCATGGGTGTCGAAGACCTCAAGTTTGGTAAACCTTCATGGGGGCCCGTCAGGTCACCATTACCGTGGTTCGTTCATTCGGTGAAAGCTGATGCGGACGTACGTAATCTACCGTGTCAGGCTTTTGTTTCCCTCACGGTTTCCGGCGTTCGTCTAACTTTCCTGTCCGACAGATATTAGGTGAAACTAGGTATTTCCTGATCGGGAAACTCACCGCATAGATGCTTCCAGATGAGAGGGCAGATCAACTCTCTCACTGGCTTATTCTGACGTTCCTCTCTGTTTCTAAACCAAGACGACGAGGACTGTGAACCTCTCCCACCTTACTTACAGTCGTGACAGGAGAGAGATGAGGATTGTCGTTTCCAACGTATTCGTCGGAAGTTCCCAAGTGTGATCAAACTTCGCTCTCGTCGAGACGAAGAACTGAAGTGGAGTGTACGCTCTGCTGTGCTTCCGACCCCCGTGAGACCTGAACTGTTGATGATGTTCCCACCTCAACGGGACTACATGGGAAAGTTTACAGTGACCTTATAACTTCCTCAAGAGTGCAGCATTCCAGTCTGCGGGCACAGCCGCTAGTCTTTCATGATCAGACTGATATTGCAAGGAGAGTGGATCACAACGTCCAACCACTTTGAAGTTTGAGCTGGAAGGTGATTGCAGGGTAGAAGAAGAATCACCTTCCCAGCATAGCTCGCGAATAAACGGCTGTACCTCATCTCGCCATTATAATTTCCCGCATTTCAGTCTTAATTAGTATCAGTGATCATGATAACCTATCACCCCAAAACGTTCTTAGCATTCCGGTTTCGTTTGCTGGCCTGCCTGAAGATATAAACCAGACGATGGACATTGACCGTGTCACATATACATGTATCTGTAACGGGATCTGAGCACGCGGTGGCATAAAGTCTTGGGTGACGTCCTGATCATGATTAAAACTATGCTGTGTCCAGCCTCCAGTTCGAACACATTTTGCTCGTTCGACCGAACCTTTGCTCTGCACGACATCTGTACATGTAAAGTTGGAGCTTCTTCAAGTCGCACGGCACGGAACCGAACATACAACTGAAAACCAACTCTTGCGGAAGATCCGTTGCCGGCCACTCTCTGAGCTGTTGTATTTTAGAAACTCCGAAATTGGGTCCTGGAATTAGTTCATAATTACTAACTTACTTACAGTACTTACTTACTTCTTGCATTTGGAGACAGTAGCGATGAAGGCTGCTTACAGGTTCGGAGAGAAAAGGGTAAGTACTGTAGTACTGTACCTGTTTCTGGAGCCCCAGATATCATCACTTAACAGCTTGCTGCCCTCCGCAGAGATACAGAGAAGAGGGAATCGATCGTGTGTGTAGTAGTTGATAGAGGCTCTAAGCTTTTGACTCAGTATCTCAAGCGAACAGTAGGTAGTACAGTACAGTTCGTGCTCCTGTTGTTGTTCAGACGGAAGCTAGAGATCAGAGGACATCTGAGACATCAGAGGTACGACTCAGAGCCTGCTTCACCGTTCCAGAGTCTGTGACAACGACTGGAGGCGGACTCTTCGTTAGGGTTGCAGCTCCTTGTACTCGTCGAACCCCTGCTTTGTTGCAAGTGTGCTGCGCTGTTTAGACAGCGAGTTAGCTTTAGCAGGAGCGGTTAACAGGAGAGCAATTGTAGTAGACGATGCTACTTCATGTGCAACTGTTGTATGCAGAGTTTTTACTTACCCGTGTGATATTATAGGGGCGATAGGTGACCTTAGAGCTACTGATAGCGTTGCTTAGCCCCCGTGTTGTTCTTTTCGGGGCATTTGTTGCTTTGCCATTCGGGTCCTTCTTTCCCTTGTAAGGATTGATGGTGTCTTTCCATCCGTTGGCTGTTCATTCCGTCGCGTGTTTTCTCGCTTTGTTTCAAGTCAAACCATCTCTTGCTCGCTCTCCCTCTCGACCTTGGAACTTTCTCACACGCCGGAAGGAAAGTACGAACGTAACGGCTTTCCCACACTTTCGGCGCAGGCTAACAACTTTAGAACTCTACTCGACACGGCCGAAGAATGCCTATTCGCGTAAAGCAGAAAATCAGCAAACAGCTCTTTAGAAGTTCAGATGGAGAAGTCCTTAGTACGACCAGTTAGCCATCATGTTCAGTGTTGGAACGGCTCCAATTGCAAGCCTTCATGCATCGTCGCTATTTCTCTCTAATCTCGAGGACACACACCCTAGCTTCAACACGAGGAGTACCCATCTCTTCTCTTCTCTGTGAAAAATCGAAATACCACCTTACGAAGCTGCTAACGTGGTAAGAGTTCCCCCTCACCAAAAGATTGGCGGTTCCAGTCTTCCAGACTGGATGATCGTGTCCATCATTATACCATTGGCCGACAATCATTCCATTATATCTAGATCCTCCCGGGTATCTTCAGAATCTGCGGGAGAAGGTACAAGAGAAGCTGCATGTATAACTTCTCTCAAGTGAAAGACGATGAACCATACCACCCTGGCTTCTACGCGAGTCATGTGGGATGAAGTTTTGTGGGCCACCTTTGATTTTCGGTCTGTGCACGTTCAGTTTTGAGCTTTTCCGGTGTATCATGTTTGACTCCAGGGATTAGAAAGTGGGGAATACTAGACTTTCCAGCTGATCCTCTCAACGCTGAAACCTTCCTGATGATGATAACCTTCCTGGCGAAGACAATAATTACACATCCGTCTTCTTGTGGATAGCGTTCGATCACAAACTCAAGGAAACGAACGTTCGAACCAGCTGATGAAAATGATGTTTATCAGGTGCTAATTGTGTGTGGGATCGATCCGATAAAGGTAGTGACGAGTTTTGAAGTGCTCACCAAAAAGGTGGTCCATGGCCAGTAGTGGTATCAGGGCGTCATGCCACTTAGGTCAAGATGCATGGTTTGGATACAGTAGATCGTGCACGCACAGACGATTTTCATGGGTTTATAGGGCTAACCAAACAGAACACTGACGAGTCCCGGGGAGAAATTGCGCAACGATCTCCAAACTGATGTGTAGAAAGGGGTAGCGCGATCGATAGCTACCATGCATCGACAACTACAGGAATTAAGTGGGATATCCCTCCAAGCCGAACGCAGAAGTAGACTGTTCAGTAAGCATTTTATCGTCGCATTAGTGCAGTACTAGTGCTGCCTTACCGGTTCGTTCAGGAGCATGCTCCGCTGGAGATGCTCTAATTAGTATGACACTGTATATATTAAACTCAAGCAAACGCTTTCACTTCACTTCCATCTCCTTCAGGCGAAGCTCGCGATCGACCGGAGTCAGGAGTAGGATCTGAGTACAAGGCAGGACCGACGCTTGCAATTGTATACGTATTTCCCACCAGGTTCTGTAAGCTGCCCCACCGTCACGTCCACATGAACCATACGCACGGAGTTGGAACTGAACTATTTACCTTCAAAGCCTCAGGAATGAGGTGTCAGCTTCGGGGGATATTCATGAATATGGCAAGACGTAAACTGCCATAAACGAAGAGTAAGGAATCGAAGAAGCACGAGAGTTTCGAAGGAACTCACGTGCTTCTTCGATTCCTTACTTCACAAGTCACTCAGCTAGAGATGATTGCCGCGGTAAGTGGGCCAACTAAGTATAATATTAATATAGCAGTCGTCTAACTTGATATTATCATGATTACTCGTAACTCTTGTCTAAACATCCACCAGAAAAGAAATATCTTCGTAGGGTCGGCTACTTCTTTCCGCTTCCATTCCGTTCGACCGAGAATATCTTTCCGATCTCAAGGTTGGGCTGTGCTCCACTGCCTCTACACTTGGAGCATTGCCTGTCTTTGCTATAATCAGCCCTGCCAGGTGGCTCGTCCTCCGCGCTTCAACTGATCTCACCAGACCCACGAGGCTGTGCCTTATCACCTGGGGCCCACGACTTCGATCGTCAGACAATGTAAAGTAGTCATCGCGAGTCCCGTTCAAGTCCCACCTGTATAATATTAGTATCATGTTATTTTCTCAAACTCTCGTCTCTCTAGATCATCACTCCTAATCTTCGAAACTTTACGAGCTTCCTACGCAAGCCAATGATTGCAAGGGAAGAAACCGGCCCCACGGTCAAGAACGACACTACAATTCACTTCACGTGTGAACTTGTGTGGGTGCAACTACTGTAGGAAGGAAAAGCTTACAAGCGAAGCGGGAGAAGAGAGTAACGCCAGAAGATATTGACGAAGAAGTGTATAGCAAACAGTGACAAGTGAACCACAATTCAGATACATACATATATGATTACTCAGCTTGGGGCAAGTGTAGAAGTTTCTTTCACTAGTAACAAAATTCAGATACTCATTCTTGGAAACCCCTATTTTTTTTGTGACTAAATTTTCTTCGTCAACCCGGAGCTGCACACTCCCGACTCCATATTAGGGCACTAGGTATGAGGCTCACAGACCTAGGAGATTTGTTTCTCTCCAAGATCCAGTGATCCACTTCGTAACTTTCACTTTTTTTTCTCGATTCTTCAGATTAGACCAATTTCGTTGCTCTGGCCGGTTCACAGAGACCTAACACTCTCAGCTAGTTAGCTAGCTAGCTATCTATGCAAAGAAACTTACATTTCTCCCAAATTGATTACTACTAGACTTGTAAACTGTATATACAGAGCTCCCTTCCGGCGCCGTGCGACCACAAGACGCCATTAGTGCGTCACACCGCAGCCCAGAAGGTACCGCTCTCCTCTCACAGGGAAGAAAGAAAGAGTAAAAACGGTTGCCGATGACGGTGTATGGATCGAGTCCTTTCTCTACTGTCTAGCTGCATGTGACTACATGTATATGGAAACATCTCTTACAGGATTTTATGAACTGTAAGGGCCATTACCTCGTCTCAGTAAGCACAGAGCTATATTCCTCGAGAAGGCGCTCCGCATGAACTATTCGGCCCTTTCAGTAGTTCCCCTCATGATCACCAAGATAATAATCACCGATTCACTCGATCCAGCATCCAGTCACCGGGCCGGAAAGTAGCAGAAGGAACACCACGAACATAACACTCTCAGCACCAAGCTCTAAAGATGCTGGCTGCACCGCAAGTAAGATGGCCAAGGGGGGCCCGGCCAACAACCACAGACAGAATCTTAGCTCACGAGCGTAGCCTAGCTAACGAACGCTCGACAGGTAGTGATGGAATCGAAGTCCCCAGTCAGCATTGTATCCATGTAAAAGCCCGTGACAGGTGATGATCATCAGATGCCAAAATTGAGTCACTGGCGTATGGACATGAAAGCCTGAGGCTGCCTCAAGCGGTTGACCAGGGCGCTGAATGCCTGCGAGAGGTCCAAGTACTTGAGGAAAGAGCAGTAGCCCACACAGTCCGCGAAAGTGAATCGGAAAGTGTTCTGCGGAGGTGTCATCGTCGGCGTAGACACTGTCGTCTGCCTCGTAAACCTGAGCCAACATCTGGTGAAGATGTTTCCCTGCTGCTGATTCCTGTCCGCCACTGAGGACTGTAACCAAAGATGCGCAGCGCTTCCCAGCAGAGGAGTTTTGAGCGTCCGTCCATATTCTTCGTAGATGTCATTCCGCCAGTTTTCTGAGTCGGTACGTATACTGATGAGATGCAGAAAGTGTTTTCTTTTCTGCGGCAATATGTCACGCAGGCTCGTGTATTGAGCCTCTCTGCAGTCGAGCCAGGCCTGGGCACCCAGGCCACGCAATTCCGTAGCCATGTTCAGGCCTCCCTGTTTGCAGCTGTCAGGTCCAAGCTTAAACATCCACGGGAAAAGGGCGCAAAACCGCCCCAGACTCGTCTTCATTGACGGGTTCAGTAAATCGTAGTTCTGTACAAGAGAAGAGGAAACTGATTCAGCTTCCTTCAAATATCTACTTGGTGGCACAGCAAGGGATAAACCTATTCCAAGCTCCCATATCCTAGGCCTATACAACTCCATGATCTGGAATTCTCACTCACAACAAACAAACAGCTACATCCATTCTTGAGACGAGTAGACCTGAATAAAACCGGTAGATTTACGAGAGGGCTCGGTTTCAACATTGAACGACTCACTGACTGACTACTGGTTGAACTGGTTCGTAGTTCGTGCAAAAGCATGGACAGAACTGACCTGCTCAGATTTTAATGCCACCCCAACGCTCCAAACAGGTACGGACGATTCGTTGGTTGTCAGAGCTTCCACTCTTCAGCAAATATCACCGCTCGTCTTGCAAGGGAGCGAACTGCCCCCAGTTTACCATGAACAGTTGTCGTCGGCTTTCTGATGCAATTTGAAGACATTGTCTCTCAATGGCAATCGATCACGCACTTGATAAAGCGGCTTTTGAAGCGCTGATCACGTAGAGCTAAAAGGTAGAGACGCTAGAAACCAGACATTTGTCTTGGCCGAATTGCTCAGCGGCAAATGCACAATTTTAAAGCCGACGAGAAATCTCGACAAATGGCCACCCAGATGAGAATTGGTGCCAGTGAACGCGAGAAATTCAGACGCTGATGATGATGAGCTTGTCTGTAGATCTTCGTCTTCGTAGCAATATAAATTCGCGGTTTGGTGTTCAGGTGGAAGCAACCGTGACAGATCTTTCCTTAGCTGGTTCGAAGATACCCCTCGATGATGGCTGACACAAGCCTGCTAGTCGTCGTCGTGGACGTGGTCGTCAGTGAATCCAAGACCTACTTGTGAGGGAGGGAGGAGGAAGAAAACCAAATCCTACTTCAAACAAAATTCCACACAAAATGGGAGTTGGAAAACTGAGTCAGGAATCTCTTGAGCTTCCTCCCTGCGGAGAATTGAAGTGCTCTAAGAGGGGGCAGCCCTTCGGCAGCGGGGTAAGAGAAGAGAGGAGAGGGGGAGGAGGAGTTGATAGTTCGCTGTTGTGTTGTAGTAGTTCCCCACTCTGGGCTCTGTGACCAATATGAGCTTGCTGCTAGCAGGATCAGATCGGCCCTGCCTGCCGAATGCCGCAAGCTACAGATCAGATCTACACCTACGATTCCTCCCGCACCACCACCGCTGATACTTCTCCTCCTGGCTTTACCGCCGTGACTGCCCCGACACTTGTGCGTGTGCAATTTTCCCCGGGATACAAGCGCGTGGGAAGCAAGGCGATGGTGGTGCGGCGTGACCAAAAGCCCAAATCCAAAGAGGTGCGCCCGCCCAGGCATCAGGCATGGCGTGCCTCGGGTACGTCTCCACTCCACTCCACTCCCAGTTCCCGTCCCAGTCCAGTCCAGTCCAGTCCACTACGCGGTTCACTACTGACTCAGGAATGGCGATGGCGTCGCAGCCTTGCTTGCTAACTTCGTCGTCCGATGTTTACGCGGAAATTGCTTGCACAGTTCTTTGCGATTTCCAGGTACATACTCGTCAAACTGTTCTCGTTGCCGTCGTCAGTCAGTCCGTCAGATGAGCGACAGAAGAAGATCAAGAAGAAGCCTGAATTCCCTTGATACCAGATGCATAGAAGCACAACTCCCCGCGATCGCCTCCCGGGAATCCTTATAAGGAGGCTCTTTCGCGGTCTTCTCCCCGCCGGTACAGTACGTAGTCGGGAAACCTGGCCACCGGGTGCCACGCACGCAACTCGCTACATAGCCCGGCTTCGGAACATTCTTTTCTATTCGGCTTTTACACGGCTGCCGTTAATTGCTCCCATAATAAGGACGATATATGGAATGATTGGCTGCCACCGGCGAATGGCGGTATGTCTTGTCCGAAGGGCTCCGGAACCTCCCATGCCCGGTTATCGCACCGCCTGTCTCCTGTGAGTGTCTAGCTACCGTACAGTATATGTGACGCACTACACCGTAACCCGGGATGTGCACACCCCAGAATACCTCTCTGGCAGATAAGTCAGCAATTAATAAACTGTACCGAATCTGCAGCTTTTAGGCCTCCCCTTTCGTCTTTGACCTGAATTTTAATACCACATAAAAAGACGCTCCGTATGCTCGTGTTGATAGACTGTGGGAAAACTGTAGACATCGAAGACCCTTTCTACTGTAAATAGTAGACAGGTGTATATGTAAATTATACACGAGAATCATGGGCGGATCGGAGTCGCAAGTCCGAAGGCCTAGGAACGGCCGACGGCCCCTCCCGTCCGTCGTATGTTGTACGTACTGCTATGCGCCCAGCGAATGATTATGGTGGCCCTTTTGCAGTTTACTATATTTACTTATGGGCTCGTTTGGACGGTTGTGAAAATTACGCTCGCCAGTGCTTTACTGTCATGCCGATGCTTTAGTGCAGTCTGCTGCCTTTCCGTCACTTTTGGTGCAGTACTGCCGCTAGTGGCTGTATCGCACCACCGTAGTCACCATTTGACGTAGTAAAGTAATATTATGACAAAATCTTTGACCTCGGTTAATTCGTTTGGTTAGAATTGATAGTACAAAACCTTCACTCTCCAGAACTAATACCTCTCTATACGTACTTACACGTAACTATAGAGTGTGAAAACTATTCTGGTAACAGAAAGATGTGTGGTCATTTATGCCAGGAAGGTAAGTAAATATGAGTGAGTTAGTGTCGCTGAACATCCTTTTGGCTGGTCTATGGTCATAAGATGGATAGACTCCACTTCACTTTTATTGTGATGAATGATCCGAAACTACTAGAAACTAGATTCACCTAACTAAAAGGAAATGTAAAATAATTTATCATTTGATCTCATGATAGATTACCAAAATCATATGAATAACGTCATGTGTCCGGAAATATTTGACTAATAATCATGTCTAAGTTATATTAAGTATATGCATGTACATGTCATACAAAAAACAGATGGAATAAATGCATGTATATTTCATAGAATTGTTTTTCTTATGGGCGTGAACTTGTTCAAACATGTCTTTCTTTACACTCCTTAGTGACATTCTTGCTGTTAAAGTGCTGACTTCTCTCTCCACCGAATCTCTCTGAAACATCAAGCCCGATAGTGTCTGCCCTGGATAAAGATTACCTGGTTAAGTGTTATAATTTTATAATGGTTAGAACTTTGCTACTTTGTAAAGCAGATACTCGGAAACCTGTTATTTTGTTATCTGTTATGGTTTAGATACCTCTGTTACTTTGTAAATACTCTGTTTCTACTCTGGATATGTGTTATTTTAGAAGATGTATTTATAATTGATAATAACTATCGATCATGAATCTGCAGCAACTATTTGTAGGTACAGAAAATACAGTAAAGTTGCTGCAAGAAAATCAAGTTAACGATTATATTTCTTTATCTTCACTTAAGTATCTAACCTTGAGATGAAAGAAGAGAGTTAACTCACGTACTTCAACATTTGGAAGAATTGAACTTGGCCTGGAGTTGCAGATGTATGTGGATGGTTTAATTGATTTTGTGATGACCACTGAGGATACAAAAGATCTGATAACAAAAATCAGACTTATGTAAAAAGAGTCTTATATTTATTTTCCTTATCTCTTGTTCAAAGTGATATGAATTCTCTAACTTTTTTCAGTGAAAAGCTTCATACTGTATCATGTAAGAACTGAGTTCTTAATTTTAAACATCATCTCAACTTTTCATTCATATGCTTATCATCTATTGTCTGTACAGTAGGTACTTTTTGTTCTTATGTTGTTATTTTATTAAGTTTTCTTGTTTGTGTTATAACATATGAATTAAGTATTAGTTATGCGTTATGACACTTAGATAATTACGATATTATAATATTTTTTATTAAATGTTAGAATTTTGGCACTCTAGAGCCATAACATTTATCCAGGTTACACTGTAGAAGTTTTAGAAGATGACAACCAATTGCAACATCATCACAAATGAAACTATTGGCATCAGCCACATCCATCAAACCATCGATTTCAACAATCATAGTTACATGACTAGAGACAGAAGTCGAATATGACCAGCGCACACTATATACCCTAAGCGCAAGATCCAAACGAGCTCGAGATATTCCAACAGTGGGATCAGCACAGCAATATCAAATGCATGCAGACAATGCTACCAAAGAAACCTTCTTCGGGAAGTTTGATCCCTCGAGAAACTACAGTTAACCCCTAGTGCATGGTGGTGATGGTAACGCTACAGCATTTGTATTTCCCACCGGGTAGAAAACAAAGAGTTATGCTTGTAATGGAAATGCGGGGTTATGCATCAGCGATTTATCAGTATCTAAATTCTTTCCTTCTCCAGGTTCCACAGCGACTCTCTCCTTTTTCTCTCTCTTCTGAATCGTCTCTTAAACCCCGGGTATGCATACAAGTACTCCTGGTGGCCCTGAGCACCTCTTTTTCGTGGGTCTGGTTCAGAGAATCCAGAATTTTACTACTATATAGAAAACAGTTTTGGTGATTACGTCTTGATCAGAACATAGAATCAATAAAATAATTAATTAAATTAATGCTCTCACTAGCTAAATTAATGCTTACAAATTATGACTCATCTGAAAACAAACTGATTAGTATGGATAGAGACATGTTAAAATGAAGATTTCAGAGTTTCTTGGAACAGAAGGGAATCATTTCCTCAAACTCAAAAAGAAAAGATTTTTTTTCATACTATATTCATACCAGGGTGTTAATACTAGAAAATACACTATATGAGGAAAAACTCTCCTCTTCCTTTCTGTTTTTCACAATCTAAGTATAGCTACTGTGCTAACGAATAGCAACAAGGACATGTTACCCCACATGGTCATATAAAAGTCGATCGTACTGCATTCTGAGCTAGGGTTGTATAATAGATAGTCAGAACATGAAACCACAGCCATATTATCTGCATAAATTGCTGTGAAAGAAATAATTATTAACTAGCAAGTTTGGGTTTTTCTTCGCGTGTCATCTTCCTTCGAACTCAAGGAAATGAGTGAATAAGAAACATGACAAACCGAAATGCGTATAAGTTCGAACTCGCTTTGACGTTACAACCCAAGTCAACCCCACATTGACAAGATTATTCCTTTCCTTCCACTTAGAGTTACTGTTACTGGGCTAGTTTGTGACGAGGCCGTGACGAAAGTCTTGTAGCAGCGGGTCGAGAACATCCAATGAAGGTTTTCTGAGTGGACTCCTCACCTTTCGTGTCTCTTGCCGAAAGAGAATCACGAAATATATGAAAAAAGAGAAATGTCATTTCATTTCACTGACGTTTCTTAGGAAGGTCTCATTTGTATGGGTTTGGTGACTGTTTATTAGGAGTAATATGCTATATCCAGATACAGGTAGTGTCCAGCCTTTCACCTGCTGGCAGGCGCCGCTACCTCCGGGCAAGAGCTACTTTCTTACCCTGTGCCAGTTCAGTAGTGAAAAGAAGTTAACTAGGTGAAAATAGGTTTCACCTGTTCGGATTCGGTGGTGTATCCTGGGCACTTTCTGGATCTTTGCTGCATCGCTTCAGAACTTATCACTGACCAAGTTACTGTACGCCGGAAGTTCTAGTGCTCGGAGTAGAAATTTGGGTCGGGTTTTCATCGCTGGAACCGGATTTCTAAACAAGTCACCGGATATATTTTCTACGGTGGCTCTTTCTTTTGCACTCTACTCTATTATCTAGTTATGAACTCGTTTAAGCGGTTGTGAAATTTTTGCCTCGCTTGCTTTACTTTCATTCCGGTGCTTTATTATACTCTACTGTCTTTTCGTCACTTTTGGTACAATATTGTAACTACTGTAGTGGTCGTATTGCATCAACGCAGTCATAGTTTGACGTAATATAGGAATAATTGTATCAAAATCTATAACCTCAGTTTTTTCGCTATACAAGTAACTATAACTGTGATTACTTGAATTGAACAAATATTTATGTAACGAACAGTAGTAACCTTCATTCTAACTCGATCAGATGGTAACAGAATATGTACTCAAATAGTGCGTGTGAATGAATGAAAAATTCTTTAATGTACAAAAGTAAAATGGCCGTAGTTTGTCCAAGGAAAGCTTTGTCTAGAGTAATGTATTGTTTAAGGTGATGTTTTTAAATCATTATAAGTTTTTGATTTTTTGGTAATTCTAATAAATTCTACTGAACTTGTTTATTGTTTAAGCTCACGTCCGTTTTGAACAAAACGTTCTGTGGGTGTCAGGTGTCCGTAGGAAAAGTCAATGGTCTCTTGGCTTCAGCAGTAACATTCACTCGCAGAATACAAATATTTTTGGAAGGTTCCAGCTTTGACACGCACTAATGTTACAGTCGAGAAATCAAAATTTTTCTCATTGACAAAACATTTGTAAGAGATGAGTGCTCACCGTTAAAGAAGCCAGAACAGGTCAGTAACTCTCCAGCGTACCCTTGGTGGGCATATTGCACTGGAAACTCGTCGTTTCAGGCCAGGTTCTGCGAAATATAGTAGAGTGCCAAAACGCCGTCAAAATTATCTTCACTCGATTTCTGCTTTATTTATTTTTCATGTACTGAACATGCGACACAATGAATAGGCAACGGATGGAAAGATCCCATCAAGCTTTACAGGAGAAAGAAGGACCCAAAGGGCCAAGCAACCAATGCCCCGAAAGGAGAAAGCACATCGGGATTAAGCTTCGTTATCAGTAGTTGTAAAGTCGTCTATCGTTCTTAAAATATCACAGATCGGTAAATCAAAACTCCTACATACAACAAGTGTACATGAAATAGCATCGTCTACTGCAGTTACTTTCTTGTGGACCGTGCCTGCTAAAACTCTCAATAGAGCAATGAAAACTCGTTGTCTAAAACCGTAGTACAAAGAGAAAGAAAAAGTGATACCCGTGAGTCTTTCATGGTAAGCTCTAGCACAATCTCGAATAAAAACATCGAACACCGGGGTTGTTAGTCCGTATACCTCCAAGACTAAGGGGATGAAGCGATGTCCCTCTTGCATATCTTTATATTTCATTACCTCCGTTGCTGCCGTTATCTTGGAGATGAGTGTTCACTTTTATCGATAGAATCTACTGATTGTTCAATTCAGGACATGTAAAGTTTTAGGTTATCATACGTGTCACCTCATCGGCTACTATGGTACAGCTCTCCAGTTCATCCTGCAACTCAACCTCTCGGTTACAGGGTTACCACCCCAAGTCACGATTGCAGGTTTCTACACATGAACCTATACAAACGGGTCCGTAATGATAAGTACGTAGGGTCCGGGCAATTCAATGAAGTCGCATGTGCCTCATCAAGGTCTCGTCCACGCCGGGCACATGGACGGCATAGACGTAATGGACGGTAACTACTGTACATTAGTGGGTGTCATTTCTGGGTTTCCAGAAACTGCAACGCTCTCGGGTTTTTCTCGCGGATTATTTTATTTTTCATCATGAAGTAACCGAGCATTCACGGCTACGTCCACGAGGTAGTCCACGACTTACTAGCTGAATCCGTCAGCTTAGTCCGGTCTTCCAGACGGGCGCTGCCGACCAAGGTTTCACTCCAAGCTGTAGTCTGAATTCGACGGTCGTAGTTTCATCGACGACCGCAGTTCCATCGTTGTTCTTACAGCTAGTTATTTCAAACTCTGACTCAGAGAACACGTTCGTTGCAAGAGCTTGAGAAACTAGCTCAATTTTCTTGTCATTCAACTGTATTCAAAAATAATACGTTAAAATTACAATACGTATTGTGTGGCTACTGCGTGAATAATTTGGAGCAATCTGCTTCTTTTAATCTACCTGGTAGCCCATGTAAGAGAGTCCGGAAATCATGGTCATTTTCCGCGGCGTGCCTTCACGGCCGCTACACCTAACTCACTTGATTCACCAGCGGGCGTCATCCGACGCAGTTCGCTGACATCGCCCGTGATGAAGCAGGGTCCGCTTGGACTGCCTTCATCACTATTCAGGAGATGACACCCACTATTCTCTATCGTATTTAGTGCCACTCACAGTAATCCGGCAAAGTAGATTTAGAGCACCTCATCAGTATTAGTGTATAGAAATAATAAAGTAAACTGTTATTTATATAATAACCATTAGTTCTAACTATACTGAAATATATAGATTTAAATAAATAATATTTATCTTTCTTTGTCTTGAAAATCATTTTTACAGCTTTTTACAAGACCTCCACTCTCGTAACTTTTAAGGGGAGTTTTCTGAATCTGCTTGTTCATTTCCCACGTCCATTCTCTCAGAAATAGCGGTTGCAAAATTACCTTTTAATATTAAAATATAGTTAACATATATTTCAAGACTTTAAATAGATATTATTGTGACACTTCGACCAGTGTTATGAAAATCTGTTGTCATTGTATTGTAGTTTCAGTTCAACACAATGATTCTGTCAAGTTTTATATTTTACACTTGAATAATATAAGGTTAAAAAAATCAAGACCACACCATAATTAGAATATATACATTAATTATACACTCACAATAACTACAGATACACATTAAATACAATAAAGAGTATAGTAATACAATATGTCAAGTTCATCAAAAGAAAACTAAGAACTAAAAGTGTTTAGCAGTCCAAAACCTCTCCCTCCGTCAACTGAGTTCTTTACAACGTTACAGTCCACCACGACCAACTGTGAATAGTGACTGCGAGAAATCACATACGTGCAGTACTTCGGAGCATTTACTTCGCGAGTGTGAGAGCTGCTGTGGCACTTTGTTACACCACTGGATGGTACTCGTTGAGATCTCTATACTCGTGGATTCTTCATCAACTTTCTTCTGGATGGGATCTGTATCTCTTTCTGCTGGAGTCCTTGCCCACATTTATCTGTGCAATAAAGCGCAGATAAATGAACTCTACCTCGTACTTATGTCAGCCGTGGTCTCTCTGCGTGGACTAAAGGCACGATGATGTTCCTAAGCTTCGCCACGTCAGAAAGGGATACTGTGTGAGGGTGAGAGCTACTGTGGCACTTTGTTACACCACTGGATGGTACTCGTTGAGATCTCTCGTGTCGTGGATTCTTCATCAACTTTCTTCTGGATGGGATCTGTATCTCCTTCTGCTGGAGTCCTTTCCCGCATTTATCTGTGCAATAAAGCACAGATAAATGAACTCTACCTCGTACTTACGTCAGCCGTGGCCTCTCTGCGTGGACTAAAGGCACGACGATGTTCCTAAGCTTCGCCACGTCAGAAAGGGATACCACGTTTTGCATATGCACCAAATTTCCAAACAACGTTTTAATTTGTCGCTGATCTCTTCCTTGTCAGTGAGCTCAATTCACTTCTAAATCAGCCATTAGCGAATGTTAGTCGGTACTTCTCCCACTCAAAAGCTTTTGAAGCGGGAAAGAATCGCTTGACCGCGTTGAATGTGACGAGAGAATATGCTGGCTCAGGGTCGGCGTGGAGGCCGGGGCAGCATGCATTAGAAGAATTTAGAAAGGTCATCGAGTACTGTAGATATGTCCAAAAGCCAAAGATCCCGTACCTTGTCCTCAGGTAGAAAGATGGCAGCTTGGGCTTAGCAAACTTTAATTTCTATGGCACGGTTAATACAGGGACAGGCCATTCGAAGTTCCAGAAGCAACCAGATAAATTCTATCACGCCGTCTACAGATAGGAGCAGAACAACGGGATACGGTATGCCTTCTGTGGCCGGCCGGTCTCTTGTTCTCGAGCTCGACAAGTTCATTGACTGCCCTGGAAACTGGACGGAAGTCGTGGCGTGTACTGCTCTGTAGGAAGAGTTCTGAACAGAGAAGCCTATTGGTGTGCCATCGACAAACATCTCTCCAACAAGATCACGCCTTAAAGTTCCTTCTACGCTATGTACATATATTTAGCTGAAGATCAGTGGTGCACCGGGACCGAGTGTTGAGTCCTCTCCTGAGGTGAGCTATTCCTGCTGGGAAAGGCCTGGAGATAATCTGCCAGCCAGCTCGCTCGAGCTCGTTCGACTGTTTATCTGTTCGAGATCCTTTCTGAGCTCACGCAAGTACAGAGTCCAGACTGTACAGTGGGTTCACGGCACCGTGGTCCTGGACGTTTCAATAGCCAAAAAAGCCAAGCCATGGATGACGATGATGCTTCCGTGGAAACAAGTGGCCGCATACGGTGCTTAACAGCAGTAGAAATTTAGCTCACAGGCCAAGTTGTGCTCGGTTGGCGTTGCCAAGGTGGAAGGACAGGTGTAAAGACTGAATACTCTTGCAACTCACGTGATGGTCTAGAACAGAGAGGGTGTCCCGGTCCACCACCTGGAGCAACGTGTTCCTTCCGATTGGATCCTTGCGGACCCAGAAGGTGTATTTGGACGCTGAAAAACATCATCTTTCCTGTGGCTTGCCTCTAAGTCGCTGACTAAAATACAAGTATATCACGAATGTGCGAACCTCTGTGTCATTCTTCTGCCGCGTCAGCGATCGCCAGCCTATCTGTCCAGTTAAAAACAACGCATCTCATGTGGAGTCCCGAGTTCTGTCTCTGTAACTAGATCGTAATCTGAGCTACTGCAACCCATTTCTGGAGGAGTAGCTAGTAGGAGGACGAATATGTGAGACACGATCAGAAGATTGATAAAATAATTTGTCTTCCTACCGAGTTTGGCCACTTTCTCGGTTGAGTTCTATGAGACCAAACGAGCATATATTCGAAGGGAGAGGGAGGGGAAGTGTTAGTGAAGCCTCCCGCCAACCCAGCCTGAAATACCATGTCGCCCAGCCCGATCGAACTTTAGAAAATGCTTTGAAAGATGCGGCAACTTCCAAATGGGCACAGAAATCACCGGTATACTATAGCTATTATGATCAGGTCAGATGTGGAGTATTTACTGGCATGGTGAACTGCGCAACCGAAGAACTTTGCCATAAAAGACCCGGTATGGTCTGGTCCGGTCTGCCCTCAAGTGTAGTCTGGTCGGTACAGTTTGATTAGCGCAGTCGATCGATTTGGGTGGGGTTTCAACCTTGGCCATCATCATCATGAGGGAAAGGAGAAAGTGATTATGTTTGTGAATGGTATCTCACTGTTGCGGATATAGCATCCGCATGGATAAGAAGTGAGAACTTTTGACGAGTGCCAGCATCTCTTTTCAGTCCATTGTCCCTTAAAGAGTGAAGTTCTTGAGTAACTGGTACTGTAATGCTTCGTTTGTTAGACGTCATGTTGCCATGATGGTGTACTATGGTCCGATGTTCGAATGGCTCTCGAAAGCAAAGGGAGCTGGGAGAAATACCCACAGTAACTTTCCATTGGTAGAGTTCAATTCTATCGAAGGTAAAGCAGGCCTGGGCCAGGAGGCATCATTTCCAGTCTTTAGGGTTTAGTCAGGCCTTCTGGCACCACAAACTTGATGTGCCTTTCCAGTGTGTTGAGCTGAGAGATGTGGCGTGTCTGCTGTGGGTGAGGTGTAGGACGAGCCTTGAACTCTCAACACTCGTCTGTACTTGGTGCAAACAATGAAGCTCACATTCAACGAGCTCAGCAGTCCACAAATTCACACTTTTCCTAGCTTTCTACCGGTAGTCAACATGTCGGTGAGCACTGCCTCATGGGGTTGGCCTAAAGTTCAACCTCATTTCACATCGGGAACGACATCTCAGGTTTTAAGCTCTGAAAGGCAAGCTGATAGTTTAGAGCTTAGAGCTTTAGTTTAGAGCTTGTATTTCACACTCTAATTTAATCTCCTTGCGTCTGTCCAATGTTAAACTTTGACTCAGGATACAGCGAATCAACTCTACAGATCCCTGGAACCTTCCGGCGTACTGTTTTTCCTGAAACTTGAGAACCATAAAAGGACTCGAACATTTGTTGATGAATATCTAACGTCGGGAAAACAGGTAGCCTCTTACTAATCTAGAATGAACTTACAGAGGAATGCACGTTCGAGTGACCTGTCCATTTGTCAAGATGATCATTGCATAAGAACGTAAATCAAATCAATCCTTGTGGTGCGTACCTACATGCTTAGATGACCGTGTGGTCATCTAAGCGAGGGAAGTGCACAAGCAAAAGGTTGGGAGTTTATGTAAGAAGGAGGAGAAGGATGATCATGTCAAGGGATACATCCAGCTTCTATCTATATAAGGCTTTTCGTTGGTACCCGTTGCGTGCAAAATGGAGAATTTTATGGACCAGTGTAACCGACCAACTTTAACGGGAAATAATAGGCAAAATTCATAATGTGATGGAAAAGCCTCGTGCTGTGGGACCCGACGACAACAAAGCACATACAAGTATATCCACGTACCTTTCGTAGCTATGATGAAAACCAAGGAAACACATTGCATATATATGAAGGTTCTAAACGTCTTGCGAAGATCACAATCCTTGCGTGTGGAGATGTAAAAGCATCCTTGGAAGTACAAAGAGAAACTTTTGGTCTCTGTGGTGAAGAACCGGTTTACTTGTAGAGACTGGAAATGTGTAGTACGCTTTTAAATGACCTTACATGTCAAAAGCAAGATCGTCGTATGAAGTATTCTGGAATCTATTGTCAGGCTTCAAGTGTAGCAGAAACTTGTCTTGATAGGTCGGAAGTGTCCCAGTGCATGAAGAAACAAAACCATCGAGTACGCTCAGTGTGATCATAGACCTCGTGAACATCTTCTCGTCGCATCGTTGCTGCCACCTCATCCGCGACTTTGGAAGTCTTAATAAAGGCAAATCTGTGCTGTCTTTCGCTGGACGAGCCACAGTCTCATCCCTTATGCTTCAGGGTACTTCAGAATTTTAGTAAAAGTATGGAACGTAATTATTCTCTTTCTTCCTCCAGCATTTAAAATTCTTATTTATACTTCGTTTGACACGTGAGAGCTTGAAGAACTAAGTTGATCGGAATTACCTCTTTTAAAGATTCATCTTGGTTGCAATTGGTTAGAGCTTTCTATTATTTTTTTACAAAGCTTTTATTTTACTTCGAATTTTAATATCTGAATCGTGCATAAATCACTAACTTTATTATTCTTTCTAGAGTCTTTCGCACTTAGTCTAATGTTATTACTCTTTGTAGACTCTCTCGCAAAAATCCCCAAGATGATGTACCCAGGCAAGGATCTTTCCTTGTACCTGTTTCTTACCAGGGTAAAATGTAACCAACCCGCTAGAACCCGAGTATTTCAGCATCTGAAATACGCTTTTATTTCCTTGATGTCAGCAGTTGTTTAGTGGATTGTCATCTTCAGCTGAAACCGCATGGTAGACTATAATGGATAGCACCATGACAATGCTCGTCTAGACAAACCTGTAGAGAATCATGAACTCAGGGTAACTTGTGCCCGCTTGCTGTTATTGGAAAGGATATAAGTGTTATATTAAGCAGAAATTCTATACTATGCTGAAAGGAAAGATTAAATTATCTCTAAAAGTTAATTACTAGAAGAACCTGGAGATACGAGAAGATCCCTATATAATCCATAAGGGAAGCATAGACTCATCCGCTTCAAAGACTGTATATTTTGCTAACAAAAATTATATAAAATGACTTGTTACCTAACCCTTCTTGACGTAAAGATTGAATACTAAACTAATCCCTTGCTAAGGTGTACATTTCCTACTCCTTGAAAACTTAAATACAGTTTCCTACCATAAGGCTTATACTGGTCATGTTAGACAAAACTGATTCTGGACAACAGGAAAGTTTGTTCATAAGGCAAGCTGGACGAGAATTTACGTAACATATATCTTTAGTGCTCGTTGATGAGACTTACTTGTACACTTCCGATTAAGTCATGGAACGTTACGTTGCTTTTGATGTCTTTGCGTTACTTGAGTTCAAAATTCGCTTTGCGATTGCCACGAAAAGTTAGATGAGACAGACAAAATTTAACGCAAAAGTTGGCAAGGACGGTGGACAAGCCTGAATAAAAGAATGGATCACCTTCGATGATTCGTGTAGCATTTTTTATGTTCTAATAGCTGTAATGGAATTCGGTGGCAGCTCTAAGCTCTGTAAGCTCTTACAGGTTTTAACGAGAGTTTCGAACCTATCCCACATAGGCTTGACATCTAATCTCGAACGTAGTAGTTCCAACCGGGGAAACTGCACATGGTATAGTTGTCTATTAATTATAAGTACTTCGTGACGTTTTGACATAAAGATACAGTGTTACATTATCTATTTATAATTTTAAACATAAGTTTATATTTAAAAGAAATTTATGAAAATGACGCAACTCATCACTAAATCTTTCCGAAGAGATAATCAGCATTGTTCAAAGTAAATAAATAAATGTAGACTGCGGATGCAAGTTTGAGATGCAGAACTAGAATGTTCATTCTCGTTAGAACTGTCATAAAGTTATATCTGGTGCCGGTTGCTTTCTTTCATTGATCTCGACGGAGGGGAGCACAAATCTGGTTATCCCGTCAACTCCAGGAAGGGAACTGTTTGAGACTTTGTACTTCAGTTGCTTCACGAGGCAAAATTGAGAATAAGCATCCAAAGCATACATCCGGCCGGGAGCCGGAAGACTCAAAGCGGTGTCGTAGTGTGATCTGTCTACCTAGGAAAGCGCCGGGCTTCTGGCTGTGGTTGTTTACTCAAGAGGTTGGCTTTCAGGTCACAAGAGGGGCTATAAACACTCACACAGGTGTGTAGGATCCTCTAATATGCTCAAAAAACGAAATTTAGGTCTAACTAGTAGTAATAGATTTAGGCGGTGAACTTTGACACTCAAGGAGAAGAAAACTATGAAGGTTTAGACTTCTAAACTTCACTTACATGTAAATGAGGTACTACTGGACACACACACGAAGTTTCAGCCTGAGATCAAATTCTAGCACCGAGATGTTGACAGAAAAGTTTTGAGTAAGAAAATTATGGCAAGTTTTGGTACCCAGATGGCTATTTCAACCTAGAACAGAAGATTGACACGATCAATTTCAAATATTCTCACAGTATTTGAAGTCTACAGGATGCTGAACATCCCTGTGAAGTTGGGACTCCTGAATGTACACAGAACTCCAGATCTCCTCCTCTGAAGTCGCTGCTCTAGATTAAGAGCTTTTCAGACCCCCTCAGCTTCAGCGGCCGCCCTGAATTACTCAGTCACTCAATCGATATGAAACTTTTTAGGAAATCATAGCCCTGCTGGCAGAGAACACCACCTCGAAGTTTTGAAGCAATTTTCTCAAATCTGCTGCAAGTGACACTGAAAACCCTAAATCCAACAAAAGTGATTCAATTCTAGCACAATTCGAACTTCAATTGGTCATAACTTCGTCTTTATTGTCTCAAATCGATCGAAAATTTCACTGGAAGTGCTTGGCATGACGAGCTCTATCTCCCTGTGCTCTCAGATTTTGAAGTCCTCTCACCAAATGTTCGAAATATCCTTTAGACCTCTGTTTCTAAACTTAGAGTTTTACAAAAGACAAAAATGGACCAATGGGAGTTCATAGCTCCACTTGGTTGTCCTTTAGTACCCTAATCCACGTGGTAACTTAACTTCACTCATAGGCTACCACATTAGCTCCCCTAAAATGCCAACGTAAATCTTAAACTACCTAAAATGACACGCAACTCTGAAAGATAACTTAAACCGGCTAGAAAGCGTGCATGGGCGACAAGTAAGTACAGCCCATGAGCTTAAACCTCTATCAACATGGTAAATCTAAGTTATGTACTTTCACAACATAGATAAGCATGATATCATTTGCACAAGCGCAGGAGTGCCTGAACAAGATAGATAACATACTATCAACCTACTAAGACTCAAAATATATAACACAATAGTGTCAACACCGTATGCAAAGGTGTCAAATATATGTATAAAGGACTAGAAGTAATATGAGCTAACTTCTAGAACTACTAAACTCAAGCGTCGGAGTAGAAGTCAAGCATGTAGCCGGCAAGTAGCGCGACATCCACCCCTTCTGAACCTGCACATCCTCCGGTATGTGCCATCCAGATCAAGACTCTTCAGCTTCGGCTTCAAACTCATCTTCAACCTGCATTGAGTCTTCAGCTTCATCCTCTGTAAACTCTGCAACGCTCTGGTCCCCCCCTCTCCTCCTAACACAAGAAGCAATTGAGTTCTTCAAGCGATTGGGAATCAAGTTGGCGTTAACCATTGCTTACAATCCTGAAGGAAATGGCAAGAGTGAACGAGGTCATCCGTCAATCATCAAAGCTTTGGTAAAAACTTGCAAGGGTAAGATCCGTGAATGGCCTAGACTGCTACCATTTGCTTTGTGGGCAGATCGTACAACTCATAGTACCGTTACAGGTTACATGCCAGCAGAGTTGATACTAGGACAAAAACCTGTGATGCCGATTGAGGAGGTTGTGCCTACTTGGAATGTTTTGCCATGAGAAGATGGTAGAAGTACGGAGGATCTTCTTGCATTAAGGATCCAGCAGTTAGAACGGAGACCTGAGGATGTTGCCAAAGCTGTGGAAAGGTTAAAGACTGCTAGAGAGAGAAACAAAGGCAGATTTATAGAACGCATAGATTACGACCCCAAACCAGTTAAGGAAGGTGATTGGGTGTTAGTCTATGATAGTAGTCTTGATAATCAGCATAGCGCTATCAAAAAGTTTTCCAAGAGATGGTTCGGACCTTATGTGGTGTTAGAGATTTATGATAATGCCACATACTCCTTGAGAGAGTTAGATGGTGCAGTGCTCAAGATACCAGTCGCAGGAAAGAGAATGAATCCAACTCACCCCTACCTGCAGTGATCTTTCTCACACACCCATACCTACAAATAACATCTTCAAGTAGAAAGCGACAGACACTAGCAGTGGTCTTCGTCCTCAGGGCACGACCTTCAACTTGGTTAGATAGATCTTCTCTAGCCAAGACTAGATACCTCATTTGTCCAAGCCCAAATGGCATAGTTATCAGATCCACTACCTATTTGTAATGAATGGCTAAAGGATAAGTAGGATGCAATCCATCACGATGATGTACATTGGAGTACATCTGGAAGGGTATACAAGATGAAACAAACTGTCCTACATCTTTATACATACCCTTCCACCAATACTTCTCCTTCATCTTGGCAAATATAGCCCAAACTCCTCTATGATCGACCCATAGACTCTCATGGAACTCCTTGATAAGCTTCTGCTGCAATTCTAGATCACATACCACCCGCTGTGGTACACCTCCTTGTAGCTTAGGGTGCTTTCATAGATGTCTTCCATACAAAAAGTAACCATAAGCTATTCTACGGACCCTCTTGAAATCTGCATCAGACCAGCCTTCCCAATGAACTCAAATAGCGCCCAAGATCCAACCACTCGCCATCATACATAGTTTCCTCAAATAACTCCAATGGAGCTGCAAAACAGCTTCCATCCTTTCTAGCAAGAACACGAGAATAGAACTCTGTTCCCTCATCCTCCTGGTCATCTATCATTTCCTTCTCATCGTAATACCTAGCCCTTGATAACATATCTGCCACAGGATTGTCTTTTCCTGCAATGTGTCTAAACTCTGGGTTCAAGGACTTGATATATGCTATCCACCTCAACATAGCAATGTCTGGAGTTGTGCAGCTAGTAATCATTCCCAAGAGAGATAAACAATCTGTCTCCACAACCACAAGTGCTCCTATCAAGTATTCCTTGTCACTCTTCATCGTAGTAACTACTCCCCATAGCTCTCTCTTGACCTGAGGGTAGTCTCTCTGCCGTGAACTTAATACCTTAGCACCAAAACGCCCAACATATCTATTTCCATCCTCATCGTCTTGCCCTACAGCCCATCCATGCCAATGGGACTAGTATCAACAGTAAGGATAAGAGATCTCCCCAACTCATATCTTATCTTCCGTAGAGCTGGTGGTGAAGCCAAAAGATTCTTCAACTTCCTCATAGACTCGCTTTGCTCCTCTTGCCATTGAAATCTTTGCCCCTTCCTCAGCAGTTTGTACAACGGATCTGCTACATGAGCAAAGCGTAGAATCCATATATGGTAAAACACACATGCACCTAGAAACCTCCTCACCTCGGTAACTGACCCACATGTCTCCTTCATCCTTCGAATGACATTAACCTTGTTTGGAGAAGGTTTCTGACCATAAGATCCACATAGGTGCCCCACAATCAACACCTCCTGTTCTCCAAATACAAACTTTGCTCCTGATAAAGTCAAATGAACCTCCTCCAGTCGACTCAGTATCTTATCACAGTCAGCTATGTGATCTGCAACAAACTTACGGCACCCCCTCTGATCCATTACCTCATTCTTCTCTTCCTCAGCACATCCTTTGATCGGCACATCATCAAGGAATGGCATAGTTTTTTTAGGAATGAAGTCCCTCAAAACTTTGTTCATGCCATTCATCATATGTGCTACCGAATTGGTAGCACCTTCCGATAAGGTGCACATCCTTAGTAACCCCAAAGGTGTTCTCATTGTAGTCAAGTCTCTACTTTCAGAGGATAACTGAAACTGATCATACCCTGAATATAAGTCTCCCATTGAATAGATAGCACGATCAGCAAAAGCCTCTGCAAACTCGTCTACAATAGGTCCTATACCCATATTCCTGATAGTTACTTTGTTAACTGACTGCATATCTTGGATAAATCTCAAAGCTCCACTCTTCTTTGGAACAGTAAACCATCTGCTAGAGTAAAGAGCTATAGATGGTTCCAAGATACCCATCCTAATCCTCTCACTGAGCAAGTCTATCAGCTTTGGTAGATGAGCTCTAGGTACAGGGATAGGACGTAGATTCCAAGTCACATGCGGTATAGTAAAGATTACCGTAGGTGCAACTACACTTAGATCTACACATCCTACTTCATGTGACTCAAACGCAAACGCCTTACCATGCCTAGATAGCATCTCCCTGAAGCTCTTCTTCTCTTGCTCAGTAAGAAATCCATCACCTCCAATCCTCAGCTCCTTCAGTGTTGTTTCTGTGAACTGGTGCCCAATTCTTCTCGGTCCTCTAAGCGTCGGTTCTCGTGCAGCTTGCTCCATCTTTTGATTGTAGTCGAGTGGTAAAGACAAAGCCACTGGTTTGACTTTCTTTGCC
The DNA here is from genome assembly GCA_036924285.1 of Asterella californica. NCBI lineage: Eukaryota > Viridiplantae > Streptophyta > Marchantiopsida > Marchantiales > Aytoniaceae > Asterella > Asterella californica. The sequence goes on from JAYKYS010000003.1 coordinate 28,415,672, forward strand.
ACTGACTTGTACTTGGTCTCCACATACACCTCTTGTCGATCTATAAACTTATCAATTACATCATAAAGCTCCTTGGAGCTCACTCTCACCACTCTATCTACATCATCTATAGAACTTTCTACTATAGATTTCAACTCCCCTATAGTATCTACCAAATACTATTCTTCAAACACTCCAGATATGTATTCATCTCTGGCTAACTCTCCACTATCCCTCAAAGACTGCTGTACATACTTCACATGTTGTCTCTCAAACCTCTTCAGATTCTCAACCTTCCTATAACACACTGATCCAAATGATGTCAGTCCTAAGAAGCTAATGGATAAAGCTTCCTGCTCTACTGGATCAGACGAGAATCCTTTCTCTACTGTATCGTTGAAGTCTCACTTTTCAATGGTACTCTGCCAAAACCCCTAGACTCTCTAAAATCCTGAGTAATCTTAGGTAGTGGACGGTCTCTCAAGCTATCACGATTTCTCTCATGTTCTACAGCAACGGTCAAAAACTGAATAGCTCTTCTGCCATCTCTACTACGTATCCTAGCATAGGCTGAACCATCATCATAACTTGTGTCTCCATTCTAACAGCAGTAATGTAAGGCTGCCCTAGAATGATAGGATAGGTTGACATGTCTTGCACAAAGAAATTCTGAACATCATTGATGTCACACACAGTTACCTTGATGTTGGAACAAGCACCATAGAGTTCTCCCCTCTGGTTGTTGACAGCACGGATAAGCCATCCATGGTTGGTGTCTATGGCCACCTTCCACGCTTGTACAGCTCCTTAGACATCAGATTAATCTCTGAGCCGTGATCAATCAACGCCACCACAGGTTCCTCTAGATCTCCCAGCTTCACTAAGGTCTCTGTGGTTGCTCTTGCCCAATGGTTGTGAGAGTAATGGCTCTTCTGTGATGCTTCCACCTCATCTTCAAACCTCACGTGTTGATACGATCTCTCCTCTGATACTTGAGAGCAGTAACCAGCAATCTCATCTTCTTCATCCTCCGATAGTTTGGTCCCTAGAGCGTTAAGCGTTAAGCGTAGCTGCTTCACCCAAAATCTGACGTTTCCTCTTGATGATATCTATGATAACCTCATGGAACTCACGCTTTGCAATCCCAAGAATCTCACCCAAAGTAAACTCAACCTTCACATTCAAGATACGATTCTCTAACACCTGCTTCAAGTCTGTAGCAATCTCAATGTCAGACTGAAGTTTGTATGTAGGCATCTTACCCTTCTCCTTGCTTCTCTCCTTCTCCTTTGGTGTTGTAGGTGGTAGATCCTCCATAGTCTCCTCCCGAGTAAGTGTTCTCTCCTGCCTTGTCTCTGGTCTAGCCCTTTCACTCCTTGTAGCAGGTCGTTTGGCTGTAGAAGCCTCACTTGCATCCTCCCTCCTGCGTTTTTCTTCTAGTACAGCTTCATGCTGACTTCTTGCAACATAAGCATGCACTGACATAGTATCCACATGATCATTCCATCCTGTAGCCTCTCGAATTGAGTTGCCAACCCTCCGTAGCACATCCTTGTCTAACTCTGTTCTAGCTACGGATCGCACTACATCAGACCACAACCCAATAGTCCCTTTCTCTCTCTCCATTTCTACTTTCACTCCACGCATAGCAGCATTCACAAGAGAAACAGCATGTGATGCTGATATCTCATTCACAAGTCTCTTCATACCACCCTTGCCAAAGTTGGTTCCCAACATCATCCCAGTCTCTCTCAGATGGATCTTACCATCTTTGAAGAAGATCAAATCCTTCCTCAATGCATCTGAAAACTCTTCACAATCTCTTCTTACATGGTCTAGGCTATCACACCATATACAACGATGAACAAAGCCTTCTCTCATCTGAGGTCTCTGCATAGCATGCTGTACATTCTGCTCCTTCTCTTCTAACCTAGTGAGCTTAAGCTTAAGCTCCTTCATACCCTTAATCAACTCATCAAGCGGTGAGTCTTCCTCTCTAGCAATTACCAAAGCGGGCTTAGTAGGCAACTGCTTAAAAGAAATTATCAGAGGTGCTGCTTCACTTACCACCACCTTGTCCCTTCTTCTCTGTCTCTTGGTCAGCAAAGAAACAGCCTCTTCAACCTCCTTCCAATCAGTTTTCAATCCTCTCTCCTCACTCTTGTCTTCCAGCAAGAGCTCAAGCTTCTCCTGAATAGTCACGTCCGCTGCTTGTAGAAAAAGCTCGGTCTTCTCCACCTCTAGTGTAAGCTTCTCTCTCCTAGAAAGCTGAGCATACTGACGATCAAACTCCCTTAACAACTCATTTACAGACAAACCTTTGTTAGACTTAACCACCCACTCCAAGAACGTTCTCTTGGTCACCCTCTCTGAATCTTCAGTGTAGTACTCCTCCTTCAAAGCTCGCATAAAGCTCTCCCAACTCTGTCCTTGCTGCTGCTTGAGCTCCTTCACACGCTGTCGGGTTGAGAGTCTTCTTGGGAAGGGCGAACCTTCTAGCTGTGATATGAGCTTGAAGGTTGTGTTCAATCTACTCAGAGAAGCGTTGGGCTTCAGGCTGTGACTGGTTTACTCACAGGATAGGCTTCAGGTCTCAAGGTGATATTGAAAAACACTCATATGAGTCTCTTGGCTCTTCTGATATGTTCAGGAAGTAAAGTTCAGACTTAACTAGCAACGATAAGATCAGATGACGAACTTTGACACTCAGGATTGAGAAATATGTCAAGGTTCAGACTTCAAAACTCCTCCTACATGTCAGTGAGGTCCTACTGGATACACATACAAAGTTTCAGCTTCAGATCAATTCAGAGCACTAAGATATGAGTAGAAACTTTCTGAGTAGAGAAATTACGACAATTTCTGGTACCCAGACAGCTATGTTGACCTAGAACAGAGAATTGGCTCGATCACTTTGGAAAATTCTTACAGGATTTGCAGTACACAGCTTGCTGAACACTCCTGTGAAGTTGGACCTCCTGATTCCACACAGAACTCCAGATCTCGCTCTCTGAAGTTGCTGTTCTAGATTGAGAGCTTTTCGGACCTCCTCTACTTCAGCGGTCACCCTGAATTACTCACTCACTCAATTGACATGAAAATTTGGAGATAGTCGTAGCCTTGCTGACAGTGAACGCAACCACGAAGGTTTGAAGCGATTTCCTCGATTCTGCTGCAATTGACACTCAAAATCCCAAAATCAACAAAAGTGATGCAGATTGACACAATCCGAACTTCAATTGGGCATAACTCCTTGTTTATTGATCCAAATCGATCAAGTTAAGTTAAAGTTGAGTAAAAGATCAAGTTAAAGTTTAAAGTTGAATTTAAGAGAACTTAATACTAAAAGTTAATTGTTCATAAATCTTCCATTTGAAAATCTAGTAAAACAAAAATATTTAAAACTATTACATTTCCATTTAACTTCATATAGATATAATTTGAAATTTAATTTAAATCTGATGTAGACTATACAATCAATAGAGATGTAAAGCTCATTAATTACTACTTATTTATACTTGAAACTGAATGATATAATATATTATATCTTTAAAGAAAAATTTAAGACTTGACTAAAATTCGTACGGGAACCCTTTATTAGACTAGTAGTTATGATTTCTAAAGTTAAGTCCAGTGAACCCGGAGCTTACTTTAAACCATATGTGACTATGACATAAATTTTCAATTTTAAAATCGTTGTATGGATCTCTGAAATGGTAATTAACCAATGTGCGAGGTGTATATTTGGACACAGTTCATTTCAACTTTGGAATGATTTGGAATGTGCTAAAATATTGACTGAGTAAAAGATATAGCAATAAGATAGGAACCCACGATTGCCTAAGTCCATCTTTTAAACAAGTTCTTTTAAACTCCGATGCTTTAAGGGAGTTTGGAGGTAATACTCCTTTTAACTTATTAGTGTAAAGTGCTAAATGACAAGTAATCAATTAGCAAGAACGATGTTTAGGGCAGATTCCGAGGTCTCCTCAGGCTGGTGGAGGGACAGTCACCATTAGAAGAAACTTGTAAACTGCAAGATTTTGGACTGCAAGGATTTGTGGTTTCATGAGAATAAGCTGTACATGTATACAAATTATTACGAAGAAAGAACTGTTCTGGGGTGTTGTGTGTGTGTAATCAGTCACCTGCAGAAGTAGTAAGAATCCATTGAAAAGGAGGCAAATCAACTTGAATGGGAAATATGACAATTCTGCACGCTACGCATAACACGTCTGCCAAGGTATAACATTTATTGTTTATGAAAAGTTTTAGTTTCTCAGAACACCTCATCGATCTTTAGATTTCTACTGAACGTTTACATATGACGACGAAAACTTGCAGCTGGGTTTTGTCGTGGGAGATGCATATTCAAGTATGAATCAGAGTAAAGTATCAGACAAGAAAACGCTCGCCATTTGAAAAAGCGCACAGATGGGACAAAGTGTGACGGCCGAAAGCAGTGATGAATTCACAAGGAAAGTTCCGACAACAATTGTATATAGTTGCTGTATATATTGACTATTTGTATGGTGAAAGCTCCCAAAAAATACACAAAGAACGAACTTCGATGAACAGACGTCTTGAGGTCGTGAGCATATTTGCGTTGCCTGGACGCACAGGGAAGCTTTAGTCAGTATGCTCGTCTGCCTGCATTAATTCCTCACATTCACACCAAGTTTCCATCGTTTTATGCACGTGCCTTGAATTTCGTACAATCATCGGCATAATTTTTTCTAGAGAAGCAAAACAATACTTCTCACACTTCCCCAGAAGTACTCGTTTCATCATCCTCATACACTTCTTCCTTGTACGTACATCATAGCGTTCTACACCAGCTTTGTAGACCTGAACTAGCTGTCAGGAAGAGTCAAATCACTAGTCGGGTTTCGTTGGACTGATCGGTGACCAAACATCTGCTACTTGCAATTCAACAGTTCATCTGTGCATAAACAGTAGAATACTGACACAGTATATATCATAACAACTGTAGCTCATTCATACAAGAGAATGAGGTCCCCTGGCCGGTTCTGGACGATGCTGTACGACTCAGTTGATCAAGTCGATACAAATGGTTTGTTGACAGATAGAAATCATGACAGAATCTGTACATCTTCCTTCCTTCCAGTGACAGACAGCAAATATCTTCTGCACAATATCTCTGCCGCACGTCGGTGATGTGTTTCCGTACAATACCCTCCCCTCGAAGAGAAGAAAAGAAAAGGAAACGAAGCTTCGAATATTTCCCCTGAAAGTCCCAAGGTACGAGAGAGAGAGGTCATAACCTGGCCAGAAATACAGAGATCGATGTCCAGATGCCTAGTACTTACTCTAAGAGAATACTTACTCTCAGAGAAGAAAGTTATTCTAATAGAATTTACACAATGTTATTTGTTAAACCACAGGTGGCAGTATATTAGCTGTGGGATATCTCACCACTAATCATTTTACTCTGTTTGTTTTCTCAGATGGACTCTCTCAGTCGAATTATGCCCAGCTGAGCACAATGAATCATTGTCCTCAGACCTTAAAAATGAATCCCAGATCTTCACAGCGTGACATCGGACTGCTTTAGAACAATCATCCAAAGATGAAAGCAAGGAGAACCTCAGAAAAAGAATATTTATAAAATTTGAATAGTTTTCATAACGAGACTTTGCTCGCTAGAAGAACTTGAATTTCTGCATAAGAACATCACTCTCAGAAAATGGCTTGAAACCCTGTAGTTGGCCGCGCAGCGGCCGACCAAAGATGTTTTCAGAGTGGTATGTCCTATCGGATATACATTTCCGGTTTGCCGGAAATGTATATTCGGCAATGTAAGTCTGCTGGCTGGAGGGACTGAGGAAGGGTAAAGCCCCCTTTCTTCCTTTTGGCCTTGGTCTTTTTCCTCTCCACTTGCTTACTCTCCTCACTCTCGTTTTTTCCTCTTGGCATTTTTCACACTTGGTTTTATTCTCTGATAGACAATTTTGGGTCTTTCTAATTGATTAGTTGTTGCTTATATTTACTTGTTTTTTCTTTTTCTTTTTCTTTCTCTCTCTTGTTTCTTTTTTCTACTCTTAGAGATTTTGTTATTTATTTTATTTTTTCCCTCATTTAGTTCTTTTTTGTAGTAGAACGGTGTAGATCAGATTAATTTTCTACAATATTGCTTATTTTTAGTAACAAATAGAGCGTGGTTATAACTGATGATTTTGGACCGACCTCTGGACGGATATGCTTGTGGACAGCTTTAAGGCATATTTATTATATCCATGCCACCTAGAATATATCCTAGGCGTTTTGGAGGCCGACACGCATCTTGAGGATGTCTGGAGGTCCCGATAGATATGGTAAGGATCCCCGAGTCATTGTTATCTAAGTATGTACAGATCATGACACTTTTGGGATCAGGAGCTGGACACGCTTGTGTGTTTCACTTTCTGTTTGCCACCTCTGAGCAGCAGATAGACCAGATGGCTAGAGATGCTGAGCAAGTACCCGTAGACCCATATGTAATCTCAGAGGAGGGTGTTCTGGAGAGAGGAAGGGCAAGATAGTTGCAGACCATTTATTCACTCATCTAGATGTGCTGCGTGCTCTTGGTATCAAAACTCATGGAGATCAGGTACACTTACTTCCAATGTACTAGAATATGCTTGTGCAACCGGTTTTATATTTGTTATATGTCATGGTTACTTGTTTTGTAGTATTATATGCGTATCACAAGTCGTATGTATCATATTGCATGTATTGCATGTATAGGATGTAATTCATGCTGAGGATCATCATGTTGCGGTTCCAGACTCTCAAATCCCACAGACCTTAGATTTCAGATTCTGATAGATAATCCACAGGGTCAATCGTCAACCCAAGCTCCCGTCGCTGAGCCGGTGCTCCCTCTTTATGGATTTGTAGCATATTCTAGATTACGTGAGTTCTTTCAGACCTTTCGAATGCGGTGTCCTCACCACAGATGTGTGCACTACTTTTTACCACCCATTATTTCAGCTCTCCATCAGAGTTGATCATTGATGTAAATATGTCTCGACACACGTATGGATGGAGGTCTACTGAAATGGAGATATATAATAGCGTCCTGGATGTTATCCATCACTTTTACCATGTAGGATTATCAACGGATTTGGGTTTTGAGCAACTAGATTTCGTGTTTAGAGAGGGTGGGTTAGCCCCGATATCTAGAAGCTATTTTTTTAATTTCAATCAAGGAAGCATCGTAAGATAGGCTGGGTAGAGGTGACATTGGATAGATGGACAATGTTGAAAGATGAAGTGCAGTCTGAAGTGCAAGCTAAGCATTTTTTGAACTTGATCGAAGTCAATGTCGGAGGTGCGTGTTTTTGGATTCTTCTAGCTCTGAATTCTTGTATATGATTGATAACTGCTGAATGCTTGAGTGATTTATTTAGTTTATCATCTGTGAGTGGATTGGTTGTAGACAACTCCGTCATGTTATTTGTTTTGTTTTGTTTTGTTTTGTCGACTTTAGGTACAATTCTATTCGTAACAGTTATAATGACACCTGCTCGTTCATCGACTCAGATTCGGGTAAGGTGATAGAGATGATGAACATGACACGCATTGAGACCGATAACAATTGTTGGTTGATCGAGGATCGTGCATTCGAGCTAGACATACACGGTTGATCGCATGAGATTTGTACCGGACGAGGTGGTACACGATGACAAGTCATCCGCAGATGCAATATTGCTTCGTCACGGTATTGTGTTGTAAAAGGACTTGTGGCACAAGTGCAAGAACGTGATCAAGAAGTTCTTGGTTGACTTACAAATGAAGAAGTGCTCTCCAGCGGGTGTGGAGGACGCTGAGGTGACCATTGATCTTGAGCTTCTGACCAAGAGGCATCTTGTCACTTGGCTTCGTGGACAAGGAGCTTCCATTGTTGGTAATAAGTCCGGGCTTGTTCAACGGGTTGTCCAGTTGAGAAGGTTGGAGGAAGGAGACTCAATAAGATCCAGACGCTTCATGTATCTTGAGCTTCAAGAACATGGGATTGCAGACAAGTTGAAGGGATGGATTTACACTTGTTGTCAACTTGACGCAAGGAGAACAGTGAGTACGGATGGGCGTTATATGCAAGAAGAAGATGCATCGACATTGTATTCTGATATCAAGAACGCTGCAGACCATTGAGCACGATACATGTCTGACCTTTCAATATCTGACTGGGGTTTTCAAGTGCTGTAGTGTCCCTGACCTGAACAAATCAACCTATGACAAGTATTACGAACGAGGTAAGCTTACAACCCATTGTTATATTAGTCATATTTTTAGATATACATAATTTTTCAAGATCTCTTGTAACCGTTGACTTTGTAGATTCGCCTACACATCGAGCAATGGTGGAGTTTCTTGACAAGGCTATCACGCATACGAAGATGCATTTTTACGTGAGCTAGAGAGAACTATATGTCAAAGAAATTCAATTCAGTTATAAACAAGTTTGTGATGAAGAAGATTCACTTCCCTCGGACTCATGAGGCTCGTCTTGCGACATGCGCTATGGATTCGTATGAGAGTATCATTCGTGAGTCTGTCAAAATATTTCGACGTCGACCACAACACACTTCAGTGCGATAGCTACTTCGTGAGTGTTGTCTCCACGGACCATGGCTTGGAAGACATCGCTGAGTGAACGGCTATTCGGTGAGCGGACTCTGCAAGACTGATAAGTAGGTGCACCGGTTCATACGAATATTGATATTTATTGCGTATAACAGCGATGGCTGTGGTTGAGCTTCCTCTAACTTGTGTTTCTCATCTTTCATCAGATCTCATCATCTGACAACGAGCACTAAGTTGTATTCGCTATAGTGTGAGTTTGGATGTTTGACGAGTAGATTCACTACTTATGCTCCCGGTACGTCTCATATATAGCCTAGTAATTCATCATTTTTAAAACAATTTTTTTTATATATATCTCTTTCATATGATTTGGGATCAGTTGTGAGATGTTGTGAACTATTACTCGATATAATTTTTATTTATTTATTTTCTCATAAATAGTTCATTGTCCGTTTCAAATGATCTTAGTTTGCATGTTGCTTCAGACAGGCGTTAGAGAACCTCTAGTCAAACCAGGTTATTTTCTCCTACTAAAACTTATGTATAATATCTGTTTCCATAGGTTATTTAGACTATCTATTTATTTACATAAATAAATAGTTTACATATTCTAAAACAGATTTTATACAAACCTGTATTGACAGGTTTCAAAACAGGTCGGTGTTTCGACCGGTATATAAACCTGTTCCGACAGGTTTCAAAACAGGTTTTATGTAAACCTGTTTCAAAACAGATTTATAAAAACCTGGTTGGACAGGTTAAAAACCGGTTTTATATAAACCTGTCGAGACAAGTTTCAAAACAAGTTTTATATAAACTGATCGAAACTGGTTTTATATACCGCTTGGACAGGTTTTAGAAATCTGTTTCGACAGGTTTCAAAATAGGTTTTATATAAATCTGTAGAAACAGATTTTATAAACCTGTTTCGATAGTTTTATAAACTTCTTTGGAGATAATTATTTTTGCTGTTGATTTTTGCTTTTGAAATCAACAGCAAAATCAAATTTCTAAAACTTTACATATCAAATTATGTACCTTCATTGGGAGTTGAAATCAACTAGCTGGCCATCCCAGCGAAGATTCACTCCCCTCACAAGAGAGGAGGAGGCACAAGCCAATAAAATCAACGGAAAACCCAACTGATGTAAGAAATGCAGAGCAAACCATCCATAGCAAAATAGAGAAGTAAACTCGAAATAGTTCAGGAACTGTCAAAAACACAGAAGCGAAACCATATCTATATCATACAAAACTATTATACAGAAAAAAAATCGTTGCACGCACAATTGGAAGAAAAATAATCAAATGCAATGGTTACGGCACGAAACCTGTGTGCTTCTTGCCAGGCTCCTCCCAAGTCTGTTGTAGTGCTGTCTGCAATTACTGAGGAAACTGAGTCCTTTCTTTCCACCCAGCAGAGTAAATTAAATATAGATATATCATAAAGCGTTGCTTCTTTGGGACTATTTCCGAATAAGAGTAAGCCGCACAAAGAATAAAAGGCTCGACGTCCATTTCTAGTGTGGCTGCAAATAGATCACAGGCATCACAAAAAAAAGAGAAAAGTACTTGAAATTGTGAAACAGAAATGAATCTAGCTTTACGAATGGGTTCTAGTGATGTATGATACTTGAATATGTCAACCTGTGAAAACTTCCATACGCCTTCCAAACAAATCTCAATTTGAGTTTAGAATGAAAATCTTGTACAGCATTCTTATGAGATCGATAGAGGTCAACAAAGCGATTGGCGGGGCTCGGAAGATATCGGATTGAGGACAAAAAAGCTCGAACTAACAACCGTCGATTGAGATCAAGAAAGAAACAGTAAGGTTGAGAGACCGAAGAGCCGTTGACAGTCAGAGGATCTCGAAGAGAACAGCAAGGTTGGGAGGCCGGACCACAAACGAGCACCGAGCAGACCACCCAAGAAAGAAACCGCTGGAATTGAGAGCTCTAAAATATCAAAAGACAGTCGTCACACGATGAGCAGTAATCAAAAGTCTTCTTGAGCTCCACTGCACTCAAACTAATGCCCAATGTCAAAAGAATAGCCAAAGTTACCACAAAATGCAGCGAAAGGATAAAGCTAATGCTAGCACAGTGGCACCAAAACCACCATGGCAACAAAAGCACTGATGCAAATGTAAAGCGTGAGCCCTGCCATCCACGATCCACGGTTCTATCAAAATGATAATAAGATGTAAAGTCCAGTCGAGTCACAAAGCTCAACAAGAAACGACGAGTGCGCCCTTCTCCACCAAGTAAACCTTCTAACGGCGAGGACACTTCTGATGGAGATAAAAATGACAACTGTGTGAAAATCCACCGTATTAACTAAACACATCAACTGCAAAACGTCAGTGCGAGAAAGTCCACCAAGAAAATGAAATGCTAAAACATTAGATCCATGGTCTCCAAGCATGTCCATCAAGAAAACAAAATGCTAAAACCTCTGATCCACCGTCTGCAAGAGACAACTGAGAATCTGATCACGATACAGCAAAAACATGATCCACAATACGACCAAGGTGAGCCCACCAAATGACCAGTCCAAACCCTACCACCGTCATAACACAAAATGAACCAAGTGCGAAAGTATGTCCGATGTAAAGATAACAGCTATAACACAAACAAGTGAAGTGCACGAGAGCAGAAAACCCTAGAGCATCTCATGATGTTGAACAGGAAGGAGCTCCAGTTCCCTGTCAACTTTCGATACACTACAGGGAGAGGAATGCCACGCCTGCACCCCATCCCTTTTATACCACAACTTGTGGTTGAAGCTCTAAAGTGAACAGGATCGATCTCCATAGTCCTGCGCCTCCACGTTCAAGCTAGTGTACGATGGGAACCATTTAAAGTACAAGATAAGTTCCAGTCGGAAACACACATTCAGATTCTTTTCACCTCCAATGTAGAGCTCGAGTATGGTAAGACCTGCACGCAAGGCCTGGCCCTCAGGCTGGGGTTGGCTCGTGAAGCGGTCGAGTGGTGAGCCCCCGACCTCTCTTGGTCCACATGGGCGAGCACGGCTTTTTGCTCTTATACGGAATCCGTATAAGACCAAAAGGCTCCACGGGAAATAGCTGTGAAGACGAAACAAGTGGAGAACTTCGCTCTTGTCAGTTGAAATGTCCGGGCAGCGAGCCCCAAATCTATGTTTTATAAAGTCCGTCATGCTCTGATTCTTCCAGTCCGTCATGCTCTGATTCCACCTCCTCAAAGCTTTGAGTCCCCACTACTTATGTTAGCTGCATGTCTTCAGCGCTCACGCATTTATCAACCTTTCCAAGTTTGTAACTGTATAATATTACTCACCGTAAAGCACTATCTAGTTTTCACGTTCTCTTCTAAGAATGCTTTCACTGTTCACCTCTTCCAAGTCGGAAGAAGAGTAAATGCACAGGTGGATTAACTTATTACCTTACCCTTTTCTCGAGGAAAGGGTTAGATAATACATTTAATCCGTTGAATTAAATGTATTATCACCACTATAATCTCAAAGGCGCATCTTGACTTTCTCCACTTATGGGTTAAGTCTGGCTCCTCCCACAACTGTAGGTCTAGCTAACATATACTAATTAAAGAAAAATTAAACTATTTTATCAACTTAAGATTTAATTACCATCTAAAGCATATATCTTTTATGATACATAAAAGGAGCAAAAGTTCTCCGTAGTTGATCAAGCATGCATATTATTATTCATTCACATTCTCATCTAGTAAGAGGATTTCAAGTGGCGTTAGTAGCTTTGAGTTAATTTGAAACGTTACATCAGTGACATTACGCTTCGTAAGTTCACTTAGCTAGTCTAGTGAGATTACAAAGCATAATTGTATCATTACCTCATTGCAAAATACTTCCATGAAAAGATGCATGCATGTTAGACATCCTTACTAGTACTGCAGTGGCGGACTAGTTTAAATAAATAACTCTGAATAAAAATAACATAAATTTGAACCTGAAATCCAAATATTGCATTACGCAGGGAAATGCACTCATAGGAGTGCATTATCCTATTCATAATGCATTCCTATATAATCAATCATACACGCTTTTACATATTAGAGGAAAAAGAAAGTTGTCGTAGTACACATGTACATGTTCCTTGGCACGACAGGAGAAACAACATTAATCTTGTCCTACCTACAAGAAGAAAAGAAGATTAAGACAGTCGACAGACCACAAGATCATGTACTAACTATTTGTCATGAATGATAATGATGTTCTCATACGGTTCTCATACGGTTCTCATACTTTATTTCCGTTGCCACAAAGGTTCAGAATCTGCAAGAATATCGTACGTCGACTCTCCCTACGACAGAATGACATGCAGATTGACATCGTTCGTACACTGTCATGCTTCTTCTTAGTACTAGTACAAAAACCATCATCGATCGATCGTCTGTTACCCATTCTTTTTCATGGGTGGATATAGTTCACTTCCCATTCCATGCCATCTCGATGAATTCGGTTCATCCAATCATTCGAATTCATTGGCCTTGTTCTCTTTTCCTGGTCGTATCTCCTCTCAGATTTCCACAGTTCCTCGAACCGTCGATTCTGTATCCCACAGACCGGGGCATACCGGCAAACCGGCAAACCAGACCGGCAAACATCCGATCCAACAGATTTGGTCCTCATAACCATACTATAATATTATTTAATCACATACTCACCTGAACGTCAGATCCAGATTGTGGCATAACTCCCTCGAGCTCTTCTAGATCTGTTCCTTTCCTTTTCTTTTCTAACTTCAGTCGTCAAGACTTCCGAACGATTCAAGGAAAAAAGGAGAGGACCAATAAAGGAATTTCGAACGCACCCTTCTCGAGCTCGATGGTCAGACCACGACGGTGCAGAAAAAGTAAATTCTAAACTTTTCTACTCTCCTCAGTTTGGAGTATATGTTAACGTACTATTATGCGAGTATAAATGATATTTGGCAACTTTTCGGGAGTCCCCAAAACGCTATTAGCCTACGAGCTCGAGATGTGTGTACTGGAGTTAGTCAATGCACCCACCGACAGACAACATCTCGTCGACTGAAAAGTCATGCAAAGTTTAGTACGTGGGAGGGACAGCCAATGCATCCACTCATGAACAAGAAGATAGATTCTGAAGCAGATTCGACAACAAGATGCTGCAGCAGCCCTGCCTTACCACCGTCCTCATTTGGGCTGACTAGTTCAACGATCATAACTTTTCCCAGAGATGCTTCCTGCTGGCCATGGCCAGATATCCCAATTATGCTGCATTGAAATGATAAGAAGCGTCGCGGCCATGCTTCGATTCACTTGGAGACTTCGAACATGTACGTTAGTACCGTGAACTCGTCCGTGGGTTGTTGGACCCGTATAAGATTCAAGCAGTGAACTCGTCCTTGGGTTTCATGGGTATAAGACTCCAGCAGAGAAATTAATGAGGAAGGACCATCATGCAAGAAATACGAAATGTTGACTGTCGTTCGTTCGTCGTCGTAGCAGTCATTCATGGAAGTACCGTACTTAGAGCAGTAGATATATGTCGGCTTCTGATCATGAGAGTTGTTTAGAGGTAGGTAATCTGAGCTCTGCTTCGAGACGTTCCGAACGTAGTTCTATGATGTATACACACACCAAGAGAAGAGGTATTGAAGGGCATTCTGCATCGATTGTATATATATATATCAAAGCTCCCACATATAGCTACTAGGTATCTGATCTCGAGTCGAGTTGATGGATGCTTTCTTCAGAGCCATTGCTCGCACACGTGAACTTCATGGAGGAGTACTTAAATTAATTTACTTTTAGAAAAAGTTGAGAAGTTGGTTTGGGATCCATGGAGCTTGGGCGTTTCTCCGACAGATGCGCGAGCTCTGCTTCGAATCTGAGAGCTCTGGAGTGTCCACCTAGGTGTGTGGTCCTCGTCAAAGCTTAGCCTAGCTCTCTCTGTGCAGTCTCCCTCGGTCAAGTGACTAGTCAAGCCGAATTTGACGCATACGTTTTACTCCTTTGCCACTGATTAATATAAACCGTGTAAATGTCCGCCTGAAATCGAGGAATCTCTGCACGAATGTTTACCAAGACTTTCGAGAGAAACTCGGTCGACGTCCGAGCTCGTTTTAATTTGTGCTCGGTTCGATCCATTTTGGGAAGACAAACACGTCTGATCTTACTCATCCTTGCCATTCTGTGCTCAAGGATCTGGCTATTGCTAAGATCTGCGCTCTTGAATCCACTCCCGTGTTTATTTTGAAAGTAACATCGAGACGAATCACATTCGGAGGAATAACTGGATTCTGTTACTTCTGTAATTATAAGTGTTTCAGAAACTAATTCAATGGCAAATCTGTCATTGAATTCGTTTCTGATCGATCGAGGATGGCCGGGGATCATGCGGTACCGGCTGTTATGGGAGGAATTTCCGTCCTCCGGATCCAATCTATCGGGAAGGAATTTATGAAGAAACAAATTATATATAAGTGTATACCTCTCACGGGAGTCGATAACTCGAAACTGAAGTTTCTGAAGCATAAGGGTTTTGCCACTATATATGTATATCCATGCGTGATTTTCATGGCTCAGTGAGAAGACACAGACTGAAGATTCTACTTTCGGCTCCCCCGAGATCGACGTCTATCCAAATTAAAGGGTAAAGGTTTAATAATTCAGTATATGTATGTTGGTTCTTGTATATTAATTATCTACATATTCGAAGTCTCATTACGTGATCGTGAGATACGCACGTTCGAGCGTTTAGCGTGTCCTCGGTAGACGCTTTCGAAAGTTGCTTCACCTTCGCAGCGATGCATGCCGTATGAGTACCAACGCAGTCGACAAGAAGGGATCTCGTTCGAACGAATGGCTTCGAAGGTTCTGTTGCGGCCGGAAAGGAACGACGTGGAGGCTTCGAGAGTTTCGAACCAAGCCTTCCAGATCCTTGGACGTTGGCCGTTCTGGCCGGGCTGTCCTCAGACGATGAGCGAGTCCATGCCAATATGGGTCAAGACTCCAGAGAAATTGAAGTGGAAAGCTCCACGTACGTGCGATATATAGCTCGAGCTCGAGTGAGCTCAAGCGCAGCCCAGAAGCGAGATAAAATGCCATGTGATGTGATGGATGGGCCCAAGTCGAACTCGTCGGTGCTAGATTTACAGGCCGGTCGATCATCTGCGGGCCCTCTTTGACGTCAGAGAATCTACTAACTCGCCAGAATTCGAAGACCAATTACAGCAGCCATGGCCAAGATATTAATGATGGGCTAATGAGTTCAAGGCAGATGAGAGATCTCAAACCTTATGGAATCATGGGATTTTACGTTTGACTAATGAAAAGACCGTCTAATTTTAAGAGTCTAACGTCAATTGCAAGTGAAGCTTTCCGTGATATCCTTAGAGTTTGGTGCCGGGCCCAGCCTCTGCCACCTCATGAAGAATGTGTCTTGAGCAGTACTGGAAGGAAATGATTTGCTCCATCGCATTCTAGATATATAGCTAGCGGCTCATCGAAACTTGGGCCATCTTTGTCGAAGTTGCTGAAAATACTTGTAATTAACCAACAATTCAATATATACGTACCTGTAGCCAATGTGGTGATCATGATTGAGTACTAGGGTGTGGAGTGGTGGGATCAGTCAGTCACAGGAACATGAATGAATGAGAATCTGATAAACTCGAAATATATATCGATCGCGTCTTATATCGATCATATTGGGGCCCTTTGACGTCAAGGAATTTTTCTGCCCGACGTGCGTGGATTCTCGCTGCTGTAACGGTAAGCCTACTAGTGTCAAGAATGACGAGGAGGGCGGCTGTTGTTGGATCGATGATTTCCAATCATCGATCCATGAGATATCTACTTGCCTCCTCAGTCTCGACGTTTGTTTTTAACCTGAGCCCTCTCAGATCAGTTCTATTCAAAATATATTTCGGTGTTCCCGTCTCTTTGTGACGTTTGCTCTGAGAGGGCAGAGACAGCACACTCGAGGGCTGCCTTCCCATTGGCACCGCAACCAACCGTCGACTCTTGTAGATCTAGATCAGAGCGCTAGCTGCACAGAAACATACTTGCGCAAGCACGGTATTCGACAACCGTCATGATGAAGAAAGAGAAAAACAATTCAACTGTACTTATATCCAAGATTTTACTTCCTTTGTTCCGTTGACAGTCGATATCCTTCGTCGTTTCTCCACGAGGCTCAGCTTATACCTGAATATGCATCTAGCAGCACTGCAGGTGCAGGTGGGACTGACATGAGACGGGGTTTGAAGCTCAGGTGAAAGCTGGATTTGTGTTCCTGAAGTGCTTCGTCCCGAATTTAGAATCTGAAAGAACATCTTAGAAAGAATTTGATGAACCTGCAGCTGGAAGTGATTATGTATGATTTCAAAGTTACATATCGTGGATCATATCCAGCTAGCTGCTATATCATACTATCTTAATTACATACCTCTGCAAGAACTGAGACGCATCGAGAAGAATGCATGGTATGAGCAAATTAAGGGCGACTGACTTGGCTTTAACTGCTGTGTAGCTTAAAGCTTGTTTCCCGCAGAGGAGATCATACCCTCCACACGTTCATGAGTAGTATTCATGATCACTGACAGTTGAAACAATTGGTGCATGCAACGCTTTGATTTTCAGTGACAAATTGAATAAATATGAAGTGCACATTACCAGGTCCGTTACAGATGTCGACTGCAGCTTTGGCCGCCTTTCTAACGCTCCCATGGACGAATCAACTTTTCTCCTTGCTAAAAGTAGTGCCTTAAAGTTTGCCTTTGCAACGCGAGCTTCGAACTCAAGTGTAAGGAAATAGATCTTGATCACTGCCAGAAGTAGCCCCTTACCTCTGAAGTTGGAGATCTA
The DNA here is from genome assembly GCA_036924285.1 of Asterella californica. NCBI lineage: Eukaryota > Viridiplantae > Streptophyta > Marchantiopsida > Marchantiales > Aytoniaceae > Asterella > Asterella californica. The sequence goes on from JAYKYS010000003.1 coordinate 28,433,095, forward strand.
GAGGTCTCTTTCAAGAGATTGAGATGTTATGAAGTTACCCTAAATCAAAATCCATCTTGGCAAGAAGAGCATGTGACCCGAACTGTCCGGACTCCGAAGTTGAGGAATGTGAAGGTTTTCCTATATATAGTAGGGGGTGTCATTTCACACCTTAAAAGTTCCCTCTCGGGCTCGAGTTTCCCGCGGGAGAAGTCTGGCCTATTTTCGTGGGTAAGTCTTTTATTTGCCGTGCAAGCAGCCCGGGTGTTTTTCTAACTGAAATTACGAAGAGATTTCATCCTGTTGATTGTACGGGAGATTTGCTCGGGTCTGGGGTTAGAATTCACTCACACCTGAGCCTCAGTAATTCGGGCACAGCATCTTTATTAAATATTCGGAAATGACACCCCCTAGTGACAAGCAGAGGACGACTCCCTAAACCCAACAACTTGAAACTATGCCATGTTTCTTTGATGTAGACGTGATTGTTTTATTTGTTAGCTTCCGCATCCGCCAGTATCCGGGATATCGTATGTGGGGTCGAATCCTCATGCCGGGAGGGTTCGTGCAAGGGCAGCACCTTCCGGCTGCAGAAAGCCCCACGGCGAAGAAGAGGCCATAAAATATGGCGTCGCGGGCAAAACCCGCTTCTTACTTGAAAAGGGAAACAACTCGTGGAAACAAATGGCCCCGTATGTATATATCATTTTAATCATTTCATTAAAACAACCTGCAAATCCTATCTTAATTAGAATATTCTTTAAAAATCAGCATTTGTAACTTTTCGGGTACATTATTTATAAAAATGTATTTCAAAATTTTAGGAAGCAGAAAATGACATTATTTCTAAAAGTTTCTAAATATAATTTTTCATTCTATATAAATCATCCTATAAGAATTTTGTTAAATTCATTTAAATGACAATATTTTCTTTCCAAGCGATTACAACCAATCAATATTAATGATCTTCGAGGTGTCTCTGACTTTTTAGTTCTTATTCGAAAAAATAATAATGATTCCAGTATTCTTGTTTCGTGAGGAACTAAGCAAGCCGCAACTTAATTGTCAGGCTTGTGGTGGAGAAGGTAAGGTCCACGTGGTCTTGCAATCATAACTATTTTGATGAGTGAGCGTATTCAGTATCCTTCATAATTTGCTCCTCCTCATCAACTCTCCGAGTCTCAGCACTATACAGTTTGCTTGACAGATTCATGTCCCTTTAAACAGTTGATCATGAGCAACATTCGATACACCTCTGTTGACTTGAAGTTTATACACATCATTTCCGATTCTTTTATACATCTTGTTGGGTGACACGGGATATTAGTATCATATTAAATAATAGACAAATATCCAAGAAAGTTTTTAGATTTTCTGTAAATTTAAATCAAAGTAGAAAATATATTCTGATTAGTAATTTGTGAGTTTCATTCTGAACATACATATACATATATAAGCTTTTTAATTATGTTTTTTCCCAATATAAAATTTGTTTTTATATCATAAGATGAGTATTTTATACTGTTTAATCATACTCATAAATGAAATGATAAATTGCAAGCACTTGGCACATCTAATGACGTTCGATATCTTTTACATATGCAGGTCGGTATTTTCCTTAGAGAGTCAAACCTAGTTAGGACAAACAGACAAGACAATCATAGTAAAATGAAAACGCTCAATGCTAGAAACTATCGAGCTCCATCATCTAGGTTATAAGTCAGGGATGACGACAAAGTTTTCCGCTACAATGGTTACAAAGGTCAGAACTATTTAAGTTGTGTTATGTTACTAAATTCTTCCAAATAAAGTTTCAAAAGAAATACGATTATTTAATTATTATCCATAAATAAGACTTGACTCGGATTAATTTATACTATTTACATTATTTGAATAAGACTTGACTCGAATGTGGTACAAACAGTTTACTCATGGTAAAACCCTCGAAGTCGAAGGGCTCGTCGTATTCATTTAAAAGAAACAAGAAAAGTAAATCAATATCTTTCGCCATGGCCACCAGTGCGTCGGTGGCGGCTGGCGTTGTGCCAACTTCTTGCAGTCCAAAACTTTTATGACGATCAGGATTCTGAGCGTCCATTCTCGATAGATAGATCGAAGTTCTAGTCAAGCATTTTTGCAGTCTTACCTGAAATCAAAAGTCGAATGATTATTTATGGAATAGAACGTCAGATCTAATCGAATGGCTGCTGCAGCTACTAGTACTGAGGCTTGTCCAATTTCATCATTCCACTCCGGTAGCTTCTCTCTGTTCTGGACACCACTCTAGTTTCAAATGGTGTCCAGAATCAAAGGAAAAACCTCTGAACTCATGAAAGATTTGCTCTTCCGGCCTCATACTTAAACTGCCGTCGGATACATCTTCCATTCTGTTTCTTTTCCGACTCTGAGTTTATCTCTGACGAACATTTCTCCGAAGCAGAACTCCTTCGAACGTGATTCCAGGTCCGAAGGCCAAAGCAGCGCCCCACTCCTCGTGGTGAGGTCGGCGCCTGATCTCATCGAGCACGTAGAGAACAGAGGACGCAGAAACATTGCCATAGTTAGCCAGGACATGTCTACTCGAGCTCAGCTTCTCAGGGTTCAGCTTCAAGTGCTCGTCAACCGTGTTGAGAATAGCCGGACCACCTGGATGAACGGCCCAGAACACTTCGTTGAATCCCAGATGCAAATTCTCAGGAGCTTGGTCCAGCAGCTTCCTGCAGAAAGGGCCAAGGTGCTTGCCCAGCAGCCCTGGCAAGCTTTTGTCCAGATAGAAGTACAAGCCATCCGACTTCAGCTTCCCTTGAACTATATGCTCAGTGTCCGGAGCCAGTGAAACTCCGGCCCAATGAATCTCGAACAACGAGCGCTCGATTCCCTGCCGGGGCTTAGCTCCCACGATCACTCCGACCGCTCCATCTCCGAACAGTGAAGCTCCGACGATGTCGTACATGGACTTTTCGTTCGGAGCTCGGAAGCTCGTCGCAATCATTTCGCTGCAGGCGATGAGCACTCTGCTGCCGGGATTGTTCTCCGCCAAGTCCTTGGCTATGCGGAGAGCTGTGATCCCTGCGTAGCACCCGAGCGCGTACAGCATCACTCGGTGCACATCCTCTCGAAGTCCCAGCAGCTTCACTAGGCGCACATCTGCGCCTGGAATCGCCACGCCACTCATAGTGACGACGATCAGGTGGGTGATGTCGCACGCTGGCCGTCCCCACTCCTGCAGAGCGCCGCGCACGGCCTCTGCTGCTAGCTTCGGTACTTCCTCCTCCAGTAGATCGTGCCGCTGTTCGATACTCGCTTGCCCGGGCGTGTAGAACTCCGAGTGCTTCCTCAGTGCCTCCTCGTCCAGCAGCATGTACCTCGTCTTGATTCCTGACTTCTCGCCTGCAGAGGGACCATGTCACAATGGCTCATGCTCACTCGATGGACCACTCGCTTTTGCGTTTCCAGTATTCCCATGAGAGAGAGGGAGAGTACTCGTTCCAACAAAAGGTAGAGTAGTTTCAGGAGTAGGAACTAGTCAAGCACATTCTACCAGCATGATGGTCGACCGAATCAGTACGGCAATGAAGATGGAAAGGGAGGCGAATATAAAGTTGGGGTAGTTGTAATGTCAGAACTTTGAAATGTGGTGCTGTGTACTTTCAGTTCGAACACGGTACAACGTTCTGTTGTCTGGATTCAGTGGAACCCTTGTTGACACTTCTTAACTGGATTTAATTTATTGTTTTGACACAGAACAGAGCTCAGCCCACGGCCGAGACTTGCAACTTATACCGGGAAAAAGAGCTTTCAGATAGACATTGCCATCATGCGAATGGTGAAAGACACAGCAGTAATGGTTAGAAGCGTTGCCTTACATACCGGATCTTTGAAGCTAAGGCTCAACGACAACAAGATATATACAGCTAAGTACTAGATAACTACGAGAAGAATGGAATCAGATATCTACTTCAGTACACTTTGCAGAGCATACATTATCTGAAGTAGTCAAAGCCGGAAGCCAACGGGTGAGGATAATTACTAAAACTTACAGATTCTCTGCATCTTTTGTTTGAGCTCTGTTTTGTGAGAGCAATGTGTGACTCGAAAGTAGAAGTCCGTATAAGAGCTCTGTACGATCCGGTTCGGTGGTACGGCTTTCCCGATGGCCAATATGCTCGCAGTGTCTTTGATAAGTATGGCATTGCTTGACCTGCTACGGTTTTGCATAGGTCCGTTCTGGCTGTAGATGTCCAAATCTCCCATCAGTTGTGCAGTCGATCGTAAGGTCGTCATCCTATCCATTTGAGCTGCCATGCCATTTGAGCTCGAGCTCGAGCTCGAATTCGATCTCGACTTCTGCTCCTTACCCATGTGGATCTTCAACGCAGCTTCCGGATCCGGCAGCTGCTTTCACTAGTACTGCAAATCTATGGTTATTGCCTACGGTCAGGAGGGGACGAGGCGGAGTAGATGATCCGAAACAGGGGAGGCAAAATCAACGAAGGAGGACGAGTTGAATCTGAACTTTAATTTTGGAGAACAGCAATGTAGCAACAATCGGAGTTTGGCACTAAATTCTGCAGCTACTTCTTGCAGGAATGCCAAGGCCTGACAGAGTACCTTGAGCTCACCGCTGCTACACGCTCGAACAGCCAAATGAGTACGTTGTAACTGAAGAGAGTAGAGTGCATCGGAATGTCAAGGGAGGATGTAGAGTCTGGCTGATGGAAGTAAACTGCCAATATTTGTACGCTGCAGAATTCACTAAAAGGAGGCCCAATATACACATAGAGAGTGAATTCCGATGAGGCTGCTCAATTCTTGCACCAATCTTTGTGTTTGTGAGCAATCCAGCATACTTCTGACGCATATGGCGAAGTCCTCGTGCCTTTGACTGAAGATGTTTTGATGATTTGTCGTTCTTCGTACGTTGTTCCTCGTTAAGTCATACTGAACCGTTCTTTCCAGGAACGGCACTTTTCTGGTTGGGAAGACCAGACCACATGCACCACGTCCTTACTGTGTTAAACCCAAACATGACTGCAGTCTCTCTCGAGTCTCAACTCGACACACTCTTAACAAAACCATCATCATGTCCCTACACTTCCGAAGGTGTTACGTACATGGTTTTACATCAAGCCAATTGGCTTGATCACACCCCCAATACGATCGCTGCGCTTGATCACACCCCTCTTAACGTTTGGTTGCTTGATCACACCCCCAACCTCCCATCGTCCGTCCTGCCGGTCGACCGCGCCATGTAGATCAAGCCGTTATGCCAGGTCATAACGACAGTTCGACGTGGAACGTGCGCCATGTCATATTGACAGTCTGACGTGGTGAAATCGCCACGTCACAGTTGGGTAGTCTGACGTGGTGTGTAAACGAACGATTTGTATGACGTGGAGCGTGGACGAGCTGTTTACTTTGAGCGGAAATGAGCGGGAAAGACGGGGCAATGCGAGAAAGGCGCCAGTATCGTCCGGCCAGTCTCACAGTAACGCGCGAGATGTATTTACAGATTTTTCGCACTCAAAATGCGAGGTGATGCGAGATCGAAGAGATGAGGGTGATGTGAGATCGAGGAGACGGGTGAAAAGTTACGAGCGAAGACGAAGGCAAAGGCTGTTGTTGTTACCGTTAGACGTGTTGATTACAGAGTGTACACAGTCGTGTGTAAAGTTTCCGTGCGCTGAGCTGAGTAGTTTATAGAAACGATACTACTCATAGAAACGATGTGTTCACTTGCAGAATTCGAAGAATGTATCGGCAATGTCTCTTCTCAGTGGGTTTCAGCTTCCATTCAACGAATAATCAAGAACAAGCTGTCTGGTTCTGTCTCTTATGTTGCCTGCAACTTCCCGGGGTGTTATAAGCGTGTAAGTGAACCAAGCATGACAACGAGCTCAACCAGGAAGGTGTTGTATTTCAGTCATACGCAGCCGGGGCGAAAGACGTGGCACCCATGTGGTCAAAGAGGAAGCAGGAGACAATATCGATTTCATCTAGGATTGATTGATCACAGTGTGAAGGACCGTGCAGAAACCGCATTACCAATAGTAATTGTGTGGACTGTTGGAGAGAAACTATTGGGCATGACAGCAGAGGAGTTCGAGACACTAACAGTAGAAAAGCAAGATGAAATATTGAACACTGTGTGCTCAGAGAAGTGGCGTTTTAAAATTGGATTGAATGCATAGCAGAATCGCTATACAGTGTTTGATGTGGAGCTTGAGATGGAGCAACCGGATGAATTTCAAGATGCTGTGGAAGACCTTGCGAATGCAATGGATTGTTGTACTTTTTATCCATCTATGGTGGAAGATACTAAGTGCATATCGAAGGAAGATACTAAGTGCATATCCGAGAACGTTCAACTTGTCGAGATAGAGAGGCTACATGACATGGCCTTGTTACTGATGGGGAGAGCAAATGAGATAGATGTAGTTGCAGAAAACATTGTTCGAGAAATGAACACTGTAATCGAACTGCAGAGAGAACAAAGAGAGGACCTTTCTGAATTTGGAGATGCACTTCGTAAACTTAGACAGTTGTAGACTTAGTAGACTTCAGGAGGAGTGTGGTTGTGAAAACTCAAATTTGGATATGGAGAAGAATGATATTTTCATGGTTCATTGTTGCAATGAATGGTTAATTGCACTGGGAGTCAATGAGTTTACTCTTGTATGCCACTCGTGTTTGTGCATGATGTTTCCCCCTAGCAGTGTGTAATGTTCTTAGTGTTACCCTCACCAGCTCAGAGGCGATACATCTTGTATCGCACTGTTGCTGATCGATACAGACTCTCCAGTCTGTATCGCTTCGACCTTATCTTATCCCTCGGAGCGATACACTATGTATCGCACTCGATGTGCGAAATAACGCATGTATCGCTCAGAGAAGGAACGATACACGTAATGTTTCGTTACTGCGGGGCGATACAGCTTGTATCGCATCATTGTGCGAAATAACCCCTGTATCGCACTCGTTTACGTAATGTTTCGTTCTTGGCGGGCGATACAAGCTGTATCGCCCGGGACGATACAGCCTTGTACCGCACAGGTCTGGTCGAGGGATACAATCTGTGTCGCAGAGCGTAGGAGCGATACAGACTGTATCGCTCCGACCAGGGTTAGGGTTAGCCACCCTGATCGGTGCGATACAGGCTGTGTCGCATTGAGAGGGGGCGATACAGATAATGTATCGCCCGGCCTCTGCGATACAACCTGTATCGCTCGACGATCGAGTACACTGGTCGGAGCGATACAGGCTGTATCGCCCCGACCAGGGTAAGGGTAAGGGTTAGCCACCCTGATCGGTGCGATACAGGCTGTGTCGCACTGAGAGGGGGCGATACAGGTAATGTATCGCCCGGCCGCTGCGATACAACCTGTATCGATCGACGATCGAGTACACTGCTCGGGGCGATACATGTTATATCGCCCCGACCAGGGTAAGGGTAAGGGTTAGCCACCCTGATCGGTGCGATACAAGCTGTGTCGCATTGAGAGGGGGCGATACAGATAATGTATCGCCCGGCCTCTGCGATACAACATGTATCGCTCGACGATCGAGTACACTGCTCGGGGCGATACATGCTGTTCGCCCCGACCAGGGTAAGGGTAAGGGTTAGCCACCCTGATCGGTGCGATTCAGACTGTGTCGCACTGAACGGGGGCGATACAGAAAATGTACCTGACTGTGCGATACAACCTGTATCGCCCGACGATCGAGTACACTGGTCGGGGCGATACAGCCTGTGTCGCACAGTTATGGAGCGAAACATCTTGTATCGCTCGACTATCGGTGATAAATAATGTAGACATGACACATGTTTCGCTTGTGTTCGGAGCCTAACAGGCTATATCGCACCGAACAGGTACCCTTCGCCCTGTGTTGTTCGGTTCTGGTGTTTGTTTATAACCATAATTTATATGAATTCAAAATAATAATATTGTAACCATTGATGAGAAACTTTTATCAAAAGTTTTATAACTTTACTTGCAAGGAGTAGAAACTTGAAGTTATCACTATTCTCACTTGAGAAGATGGAGGTAACCCATAGACATACTGTGTGGTACTGACCTCCATACTATATGTACTTCCTCTTTGGTAATATTGCTCCAATACTCTTGTAAAGCCCTAATAGGATCTTGAGCTTGAATCTGAGAATATCTAGTCTCCACATAAGAGACTGTCTCCTCTGGAGTACATCCCCAATGAAGAAGCCAAGGCAACAAAGTTGCCTCTAAATACTGTTCCTTATCACACTCGATGGTGAAAGGAGAAAAAGGAGGAGGGTGGATAGCATTGAAGGGATGATTTGTAGAATTCTTCACTGGACTATCATCCACCAGGAGAACATCTCTCGTGCTCAAGTTGTAGCGATGTAGATACGAGAAATCTTTCAGGTATAAATGATTCCCGAACCCTGCTTCCCTCTCTATGTTATATTTGAAACACGACTCCTGAGCCAACACTCTACATACCTGATAAAAGATAAGAAAAGAAGGCAAGACGGACTGTATAAGAAGTATGACAAATTTGATATAAATAACAAAAAATCTGAACATGAATGGAAGGAGGATAGCAGTGTTGCGTAGATGCAAATACCTTCCCAGTTGCAACTCCAGGGGGTAAATAATGCTTGGCGTCCATTGCATGTAGTAGAGTTGCAGTGTTGACCAAAGTACGGGATGTCCATATAATAACCTGGAACTTATCGAGACAAATGTCCAAAAATGCTTTCACTCCAGGTCGAGCCACATACCTGTAGTAAACATATATGGTAAACGAAGTAAGAGATTAAACTCAAATTTGAGATCTAAACATGTCTAGATTGCTATTTATACCAAGTTGAATGGATAGTGACGTACCATACAGAAGGCTTAGGGGTATTCTCCACTACATATCCCTTCTCACGAGCCTGCATCAACTCCTCCTCAGTCCTCCCAACTTTAACCAAAAGACCATTCAAATCAAGAATAAGAGTCTTCCGTCTTATGGTAGTAGGGTGAATAAGACGAGGTAAGAACTCAGGGGTCTCTTGTATACGAGCTATTTCTTCTTTTCCCACCATTATCTCGTAGTCCATAGCTCCTAGTTCCAAAAGCTTTTCTGCAAGCTGTGCTTTCTTCTCATCGACGGTAGTGGTTAATGCAGCAAGTTCCTCCTTCTTCCTCTTGATGCTATCGTAGAGAATAATCTCTTCACCTGCCAAAATCATCTTCGACTTGTAAACATTGTACATGCCCTTACACAGCCAAGACTTCTTTGGAAACATACATATCAGTACAATGTTTCTAAACAGTAAAGTGAGCAGAAAACCGTAAATAAGAAGAAATTCAAAACAGAGGAAAAAGAGCATCTCACTGTATGATGGAGGTGGAGGAGCTCTCTGTGAAGATTGAGGGTCTTGAGTTTGTTGAGAAGACGACGGATCTTCAACCGAAAGTTGTACTTGATTAGAAAGACAACTAAAAATACTACTACAAAACTTTGAAATCATAAACAAATGCACGTAATAAACTTATAGAGGAGGAAGCAGACATCTTACCTAGAGTACCTCCTTGCGAAGACCCAGCATGTTGGATCGGCTCCTCCACTTGTTGGGAACTCAAGAAGATGCGAGACTCCGGAAGTATACCCGCATGTCTCATGAAATGGGTCAATATCATACCCACCCAAGTCTCTGGATGCCTCACCAACTTCTCCTTACTCATATGCTTTTTCAGGGCGGAGATCTCAGCATCTAAAGAGTCCAAGATGAACTCAGCCCAATCATAGTCTTCTCCGCTCTCTTCTACTTTACTCTTCAAGTAAAGAGCCAAGTGTCCATGTACCTCTTTAGGATGTCTACGAGCTAGAAGTATGCAGTTGATGAGCTGAAAGATAGGTCTCCACTCTGGATATTCACACATCCATAACAAATATCTTTTCCCTTTCTCATCTTTTTCTGGGAACCAATCATCTATCAAAGCTCTCTTAACATTGTGGGGACGAGGTACTGTAGTTCCCATGGGTAGAACTAATGCTTCTCGAACAAAAGACTCATCCAATAATATCTCGTGTCCTTCAACGGTGGCACGATGAATAGTTGGATCATAAGTGTCTATGAATTGTAGACAATATGATATCTGCATACATTGTAGGGTTTAGGGTTTAGAGTTTACATACATGACACACACATACATTACAATAAGAGGAAGTGCACTAAGCACACTTGCATGTGTGAAAAGAAAAGCTTTCATATACAAATAGAAAGAAAGAAGGGACTGATTATGCAGACTTACATCTGGACGAGGAAAGTCGAAGGAGAATGTCACAAGTAATCCCACTCGATCTATAGCCTCTTCTTCAACTCCAGATAATGCATTTTCAATGTCCTCTTTCAGCACCCAGCACCATTTTAAATGATACCGATCATCTTCCTTTGAATGATATTTGAACATCGAAGGTCCTTCTCTCATTTTCTCCATAGCAGCTGGAAAATAGCAGACAACGGAGAGTATCGGTAAGGGAGTTTCGCGACGGGCGAAACAGCCCGTGTATCGCAACCAAGAAATAAGCGAGACTGCCTGCTTCGCCCCGCTAGAGCGATACACAGGCTGTATCGTCCGAAGGGAGCGATACATGGCGTGCTTCGCTCCCTTTCCTGGCGATACAGACTGCGTCGGCCCGATGTTCCTCGCCATCGGGGCGAAACAAGTAACTGTTTCGCTCCGCTAGAGCGATACATGGGCTGTATCGCCCGAAGGGAGCGATACATGGCGTGCTTCGCTCCCTTTCCTGGCGATACAGACTGCGTCGGCTCGATGTTCCTCACCATCGGGGCGAAACAAGTAACTGTTTCGCCCCGCTAGAGCGATACATGGCGTGCTTCGCTCCCTTTCCTGGCGATACAGACTGCGTCGGCCCGATGTTCCTCGCCATCGGGGCGAAACAAGTAACTGTTTCGCCCCGCTAGAGCGATACGTGGGTTGTATCGCCCCGCTAGAGGGCGATACACAAGCCTGCATCGCCTCAGGGTGGAAGTCGCTTCCACCCTGAGGGGCGATACACAAGCTGTATCGCCCCGATGGCGATGAACTATTTTGAAGGGGGCGATACAGCCCATGTATCGCCCCGCTAGTGGACGATACAGCCTGCATCGCCTCAGGGTGGAAGTCGCTTCCACCATGAGGGGCGATACACAAGCTGTATCGCCCCGATGGCGATGAACTATTTTCAAGGGGGCGATACATGGGCTGTATCGCCCCGCTAGAGGGCGATACAGCCTGCATCGCCTCAGGGTGGAAGTCTCTTCCACCCTTCGGGGCGATACACAGGCTGTATCGACAGAAGAGAGCGAAACATTGCATGTTTCGCTCTCTTACCTAGCGATACAGCCTGCGTCGCCCCGATGACGAGGAACAATTTTCAATCACGGGGCGAAACAAGTAACTATTTCGCCTCTGTACAGCGATACATGGCGTGTATCGCCCCGCTAGAGGGCGATACACAGGCTGTATCGACAGAAGGGAGCGAAACATTGCATGTTTCGCTCTCTTTCCTAGCGATACAGCCTGCGTCGCCCCGATGGCGAGAACAATTTTCAATCACGGGGCGAAACAAGTAACTGTTTCGCCCCTGTACAGCGATACATGGCGTGTATCGTCCCGCTAGAGGGCGATACAGCCTGCATCGCCTCAGGGTGGAAGTTTCTTCCACCCTTCGAGGCGATACACAGGCTGTATCGCCAGAAGGGAGCGAAACATCACATGTTTCGCTCTCTTTCCTGGCGATACAGCTTGCGTCGCTCCGCTCGACCAAGGAGTACACTACGCGAGGTGATACTCACCATGCATCGCGCTAATCTTGCCCGATACTGCATGTATCGCTGCTCTTTTGCGGCGATACACGTCGTATCGCTCTTAAACCCCTAAATTTCTACTCGTTTCGACGCGACACCACCTGAATCGCCTTAAATTCATGCGATGCATGTTGAATCGCACACTATCTACACCCGAATTTCAACATTTCACGACATTTCACAGAGATAAAGTTTGATTCGAAACTTACTTGGATCAGCCTCCTCGTCTCTGCGATTCGTCTCTCTTGCATTTGGTGCCCTGCCTCGTCCTCTTCCATCACCTCGTCCTCGTTTGTCACCTCCTCTACCACCTCCTCTGCTCTTACTACCTCTCGTTCTCATCATTCCGATTCAAGAAAGAATCGATCAGAGATTACAGGTTTCTCTTAAACTTCTAAAAAACCTACAGCATTACTCGATCACTTCGAACAAGTCTCCTCCTCTCTATCTCCTCACTCACCTCTACCTCTTTCTACTCTCCTCACTCACCTCGTCCTTCCTCTCCTCTCTACAGTCGTCGCTGAAGTCTCACTCTCTTCACTCACCCTAAAGCTCTCCTCTCCTGTAAAAACTGCCTTAAAGTGTGCGAACTCCACTCGACATTCTCAAGAGGAACTCCACTCGACTTCTCAACACGCTCAACGCTCGTTACAACTTCTTACACGGTTCTCAACGTCCGAACCATGTCACAGAAGTTTCCGCGCCCTTTCTCTCCCCTCTTCACCTCGCCAGCTGTTCTTTCTTTATAGTGTATAGGTCACCGCAACTGTACACCGGTTGAAGATCATCAGTGAAAACAGCTGGCAACGCACTATGTCCGTAGATTGAAAATAACGAGGAGCTATGCTAGATGTTATCCAATCTCGTTGTTGGGTTCCCACCAGTCTCTCTGTCGAAAGCAATGACATGTCCACATGGCCATCTCATCTCTTGAAGTTCTGTACATGTACACTTTCCTGCACCACCTTGTGCTAGTTTCACCACATGTGTTACTCCATTGGTATGGTCGCGGACGGTAGCCTCGAATGGAGAAGACACTTGACAGAGAAAACTTTCTGCAGCATGTTCATTCTCCATGAGCCGAAGTCTAGCAAAACGAGTCAATACACTTGTTTCTTGCTGAAGCTGTATCCTCCGCTTAGTGAACTGCTGCATAATATAATACCATAAATCCAACAGGATCTTCAATGGAGCATTCCAGCGGATTGGTCTCAGAGCACTATTCATACTCTCAGCCAAGTTAGATGTGACTTTCCCATAACGTGGTAGAGGAAACGCATATCGGCTATACCTCTCTGGTTGTATATTCCTCAAATATTCAGCCAGGTGTCTACCTCTTTCCCCTGATCCATCCAGCTTGTCAAGCACTTCATTGTACCTACAGATGAGACATTATACATACAAATGAGATAATAGCTATAACTCAACCAACAAAAAACTTCAATAATTCAGTGAGAAAAAGATTGAGTGAGAAAAGAAAAAAGTATAGAGTGTCTTACATTTCTCTCGTCTTGGCGTACAAGCAATTCAGAAATGGTCTCTCCGCCTCTTTGCCAAACCTCGTCCGTACATTCATTCGGATGTGTTGTCCACAATGCCCGTGGACAACTTCAGGGAATACATCTGAAACAGCTCTTTCTAAGCCCTTCTGTCTATCGCTGATTATCACAGTCTGAGGAGAAATAATACCATGTATAGAGTTGCGGAGATGTTGACAGAACCATGTCCAGTTTACAGTGTCTTCTTGTGGTGCAACTGCGAAGCCTAAAATGATTGCTTCATTTGCACCATCCAACACTGAAGCTAGAAATATTTTGCATGGAAACTTTCTGGACTTGCTATGACAAGCATCCAAACATATCACTTTCTGACACAAAGGAAATATATCACGAGTGGCACTAGGACACACATAATATCTACTAAATATTGTTGTGTTACATTCCCAAGTACCCCAATCCACAACTGCCATGGGATCTACTTCAAGTATACGTCTACATACAGAAGGAATGTAATAGAAGGATGATGCTTGATTACCCTCCAACCAGTCCCGAGAATGCTCTCGACTCCTCCACACCTGATAGTAAGGAGCCCTCTTATTGAATGTAGTTCGAAGATCCTCCATGAGATTTTGTATGGGAGTGTTGGGGTCAATAGCGACTCTGTTACACATGACTGCAGCAAGGAATTTCGAGTTTGATGCAGGTCCACGCCAGTATCCGATCTGACTAGGACAACTGTGCTCTAAATCACAAATAGTAATAGTAATTCGGCCTGTGAACTTGCCCTTCTGTGCTCTAACTCTCCATTTGCATGGATGCTCCATATCACTATCCCGAGCATTAGCCCCATAAAAGGTAGTTCTCCCAGCGGATTGATATCGAAGTCTTTCACCACAATGACCGTTAACTGATTCTCTTCTTGATTGACCTTGTGGAGGTTCTGACCGACCAGCTGCAAGCTGCCTTACTGAGGCTCTACGTCTTTGTGTATATTCGTGGAAGCTGCGAGGCTGACTGTTTCTGTGACTCGTTTCAGCACTATTTGATGTTACAGATCTATCTTCGAATAATTTTCTACAACGAGCCTTCGCTCCATACCTACACACTCTAACTCTATAGTTCTGAGAGTTTTTCAATTTATGACTCGCTCGGCTATTCAAAAAACACCAACAGTCAACTGCGAAATCGAACTCCTTAAAGGATTCAAATTCTGACCCGAGACACACTTTGCTTGCAATAGCTCTCAAGGACTCCAAAGTCTTGCCTTGGAGTAACCGATTCACTCCTCTGGCATCGGCCATTTCTCGTCGCCATCTTTCTAGCACGCTCTCCTCAGTAAGATCCTCAGAACGTACATCCATAGTGAAGCTCCTTTCTTCATCTTCGAAATGCAATCCGTCTAAACAATCATCATTGTCGCTCTCAATATCGAGATTCATAACATTGTATCGTTCGGTCGGCATATCGTTATCTCTGAATCTGTCCTTCTTATCACTCTCCACCGGCCCGTCCTTCTGATCACTCTCCACTCTCCACCGCCCCGCACTTCTTATCACTCTTCACTCTCCACTTCGCTTCGCTCTGATCAATACTCTCGGATTTTTTCAGTTCTATGTGATCTTCGCCATTGTTAATGTGCGGGAAATGTTATGATCTATTTCAAATGTGTTATGATCTCTTTTACGGATAAAATTTGTCACTGTCTCGTTCCAGTTCTTTTCCGCGAAACACACCCACTCGTCAGACGGTACATTTGCATGCCCCAAGTCAGACATGGCCACGTCACCATGTGAACACACCACGTCAGACTATCCACCTGTGACGTGGCGATTCCGCCACGCAGACTGTCAATATGACATGGCGCACGTTCCACGTCGAACTGTCGTTATGACCTGGCATAACGGCTTGATCTACATGGCGCGGTCAACCGGCAGGACGGACGATGGGAGGTTGGGGGTGTGATCAAGCAACCAAACGTTAAGAGGGGTGTGATCAATCGCAGCGATCGTACTGGGGGTGTGATCAAACCAAGTCCCGTATACAAAATAGTCTGATGTAGTAATAACTGATCTTGAGAGTGATATGGATGACCGGAGACTGAACCTAGATGATAGTAAATGTCATAATTAAAAGCATTTTAGAATTTCGTGTGTTGGATTGTAGTTCACTTTGGTCGTGGATTTACTTTGCGCAATGCACCTTGTACTTCCGTAATTTCTTGGTTATATCAAATAGCCCAACGGTTATCACATAACCATCCGATTACAGAGATCTAGATAGCCCACGGGCTATTACGGGTGTCCAAGTTTAGGAAAAGATTTCTTCACGCCTGAAAAGATAAAAGCTGAATTGCGAATTACTGGAGACTCTTTTCGTTACCGTAATTTCGTATGCTTATGCGATTTCCGCCCCAACGCTATGCAGGAACGATCATACATACATCGAAGAAAAAGAATGGCGATGACAAAAATAGCGACTATCTCTATTGCCACTGATCTCTCCATGTCCACTTTCTCTGTTACACGTGCATATTCACCTCATCCATCTTTTGCGTAGGCAAATATGCTATATTATTAACCTTTTTTGTATGAGTATATTTAATATTATTATTTATAAATATAAATATAAATATAAATAATTTATTACTTGGTTGGATTAATGTTTCATTGCTAGCAATCTCTCTCACTTTTACTCTTGGAAGCTAATTTGTTTGCTCTTTCGTTATGGGTTGTGTATTGATCGCCTCGTAAATCTAGATGCAATTAACATTTAAATACTTATAGTTAACTTTGAATCTTCTTTAGATTTTATTATAGAATTACCGTATAGCACATAATTGTTTTCAGATAACTGGCAAGAGTTCCCCAGAAATTCATGTTGCATACATATTGGCCGAAGCAATAAATTAAATCCACATTGTGATCTAAAAATCTCTAGAGTTTATTACAACAGTAACACCCTTATCATGTAACTGTTGCGCATGCGACTACAGATAATGAAGAATAGTTTTAAAAGGGTTTTTTAATAGTTTATGCCGTTTAACGGTTTCATAAAGACATTACATAGTGTTCTGACACAGCACGTAATGTCCTCCTCTGATGAGGACATTATCCCCACTTTAACACTTACCTCAGTGAGCGTCTCGTTCATCGTTTCTGCATTCTCATAGCATATTATGCATAGATCTTGCATGCATATTCATATGCCAAGTGTCATGCATGCTGCCATTTCATGCAGCATGCATATTCTCTACACATTTTATCCTTCCGGGAAGAGGGACTTGTGTAAAATACCGTTTTAATTTTCAAAACTGAAACACTTGGGTGTTAAAGTTGCAGTTAAGTTCAGCTCTACTTAGTTGTGTAATATCTTTTGCTAAATAGTGACATCGAGTCTTATCTTAATATACATCAAAACGTCCAAAACGGCAGAGCGGAGGAAAAGGACAAGCCAGGGTTTCGAGAGGAGAAATTCGACAGCGGGATAGGGCGGGAGATAGACAGGCGCGGGTAGAGGAGGTTTAGGAGAGGCAGAGAGCATAAATGTTTCTCGTCTTTGACACAAGACGACTTGTTCTGAATGCGCTAAAAGGTCTGGGTTTATACTCACAGTGCATACCGGGACGTTCAAAACGGCAGAGCGGAGGAAAAGGACAAGCCAGGGTTTCGGGAGAGGAAATTCGACTGCGGGATAGTGCATGCCGAGAAGTCCGAGAATAACCCATAAGTCAGGTACAAGAAAGTGCACTCCTGGACCCATAAGACTCTCCTTATTCTGTTTAAAAAATCACATTTTATTTCAGATTTAATTTATCACCTAACCCTTCCCGCCGGAAAGGTTATGTGATAAATTAAACCACTGTACATTATTCCCCTCTTCCGAACTTGGAAGAGGTGAATATACATCTTAAATCACCTTAGTTACTCTTAGTTTTGTTTGTGTAGTTACGTTAGCTTTCTTTGTTACATTAAAACTAGCTTTGTCAACCCCTATTAACTAATCTCTTTTCACTTCCTTAACTGTTACAGTGGGTGGATATCTGAATCATTACTGGGAATGCACTTGTCTTTCCCCTGATGAAGCGTGATGTAACTTCAGAAGTTAGGAGTTCTACCCTCGTTTTTCAATGACTCACTCTGCAGTCTGGTGCTCATTAAATGTATACATATATGGTTTACTAATCAGTTTCCTTATAATTTTAGAAACTATATTCTGAAATATATCACACAGTATATATAATTTAATTTAATTTTGTATAATGTTATTTATAGCAAAAATCTCCGATAGTTTTATCGTGAAGTGTTAGGTTGAAATCTGATTTTCACATTTCTTTCTCTTCGGGATCCTCACTTTTGTATGTTGTCGTCAATTTTCTGTTCGTGACTTTTTACATGTTGAATATCGTATGCCTAGTATCATTTTAAATACTTTTCTTTATATTCAAGTTTGTATCATGATAATATTAGATAAGAAAACTTATCCCAAATACTATGTTATCTTGTATTAGATCTTAATTAGAGATAATATAGATCTTCATTTGCAACTTTCGTACGTATATCCAGTCATAGAATTCAGACTCTCCTATCCAGTAATTGATGCAAGAATAGATTCTCGATCGTGTCAACACTGAAAGTAACCTTATGGTTTTCATGATATTGGTCATTGTGATAAAATTCTAACACATACTGCACTCTACGATAACGCACAGAATGCTGTCTAACATGGAGCAAGAATGCGAAGTCTGAGAAAACTTCATCATTACTCAGGATCGGAATGATCAGACTTTATACAGTGTTAGAAACTTAGATATCAGTGAAAGAACTTGTTGATAGTGGATCGGACGAAGATAAGAAAAGAAACGATTGAGTGTCTCTTTAAAGAACGCTTGAGTCTGATCATTCGAAATGTATGAAATCAAGAATTAAAAATAAATCCAAGAAGACTGAGAGTAAGTGAACACTTGATGAGAACTGTAGTAGCATCTCTACGTTACATTTCCAACACCTTCTCTTGAGAAAGAGATGATAATTGATAAACTCCGAGAGCACTTCTGCATTTCTGAAATTTGTTAGTAGGAGAACTTTAGTAAATATATCAACGTGTTGATCATCGGTATATACCCATATGATAGTTACCTCCTGACTTCTGATCTTTTCTCTTATAAAGTGCATTTGCACTTCAATATGTTTAGTCCGAGCGTGAAAAAATGAGATTTTGGTCAACGCGATGCAGCTCATGTTATCATGAAAATTTCAGTGGCATCCAGTTGTGAAGATTCAATATCTTCAAGCATCCACCTTAGCCACATTGCTTCCTTCGCTGCATTGCATGGTGTTCGATATTCAGTTTCAGTCGAAGATAGTGAAACAGTTGTATGTTTCTTACTGGAGCATATCGCCGCTCCACTGAGAGAAAAATAAATTCTGATGTTGATTTTCTGTCAACTGTGTCCTTAGCCCTGTCTACGTCCGTGCGTACCTTCCAACTTGATAATCGGTCCAGTTTGGAACTTCAAACCAAAATTCCATGTTCCTCTAAGATATCGCAGAATCTCTTTTATCATCTTTAGATGAGAAACGCATTGTGACTAACTTTTCCCACAGCGTAGCTTATATTTTTCTGAAAGTACTTGATATTTCGTCAAAAATCACATCTCGGCAAATAACAACTTTGTTTGTCTTATAGTTTAAAAGTAGATATGCCTTCTCTCTATCTACATATCCAAGAAATGTGCATATCTGGCTTCTGTCATCCAGTTTCTTCTGAACTTCCTCAGGAACGTGCACGTATGCTACACAGCCAAAAACTTTGAGATGAGAAATATCTGACTTCTCACCACAAAATGCTTCCTCGGGAGTTTTTCCTTTACTGCTGAAGTGAGACTCCTGTTAAGGATATATACTGTAGTAGTTATGACCGGTTCTGCCCAAAACACGATGGAGCATGCTTTCAGCATGCTCTTGACCGTTTCAACCACCACTTGATTCATACGTTTGACTATTCCATTTGTGGTGTATGTACAGTAGTTAACTGTTTATTAGTCCCTTTGCTCGTGTAATAATGCTCTACTTCTTTTGATAGAAACTCTCCTCTCCGGTCTGATAGGATTTAACTTCATGTCGGTCTAGAGCTCAAGGCGTGTAATGAATGAATTTTTTTCAAGCATTGAAATACCTCTGACTTATGAACAAAGAAATACGTCCACATTTTCCATGAATAATTATCTACTATAAAGAGATAGTACTTGCATCTCCTAGGGACATTACTTCAATGGTCCTCTAAGATCAAGAGTGTTATGTGCTCTCTTTGCGTTGTTTTTCTGAAATTTATTTCTCATTTGTTTACTTTTGATGCAGGCACAAATTCTTGTTTCAGACTGTAGTTTGGGTAAACCAATCACGATCTCTTCCTTGTCTAGTCGACATATTTGATCGTAGTGAAGATGTCTGAGCTTGTGATGCCATAAAACAACATCATCTTGTAATGCACTTAACATTGGTGCGATAGTAGTATCTGCTCTTAACTCGTAGAGTCTCTCCTTCTTCACTCTTTTTGCAATAATACGATTGTGATCTTTCATATCATGCACTATACGATCCTATCAAAAGTAACTCCGAGACTTATCTCTGTGATTTTTCCAACACTCAAAAGATTATGCACTATGTCAGGAACATGCCAAACTTCTTGAAGTGTTTGTGTTTGGTCAGAAGATAGACGTACACAGATATCACCAGAACCTCGTACCTCATACATCTTTTCGTCTCCCATTCCAATCATGAGATCTTTATTCATCGGCTAATAATCTTCAAACCACTATAACGAGCTGTCATGTGACTTGACGCACCAGAGTCAATCCACCAACCTTCGTTCGAATCAGCAGCTACTAGTGCAATGAAGAAAAGATGTTGGTTGTTGGTTCAAGTAGTTCTTCATCTATTGTTTTTGTCAAGGTACTAGAGTTCTTTTTGTTGGATGTTGTCGTATAACATATTTTTGTCTAAGAATAAATTGGATATATGGCTGTGTAGAGGTATGTAGCTTGAACATGTTTGCTCTAAATCTTGATATTTCAACCCAAATATTTCTCTATCTACTTTCTAGCACAAGTGACATTGTACCCTCTCTATTCAAGATAAAAGTTTGCATGATCCAAACAATATGTATAAGTTGTAGAAAACTCGTTAAGAACATATCTCACTATGCTCTATTTGAAATATTCAACTCTGTATCATTTAATTGAAAGTAACTCTACATCACTAGAAGAACAATTTAATAGCTTTCCAATGACGCTAGCTACCCGTCAATCTAATGATCACAATTTTATCTATTATAGTCAAAAGATGCTCTAGTGTAGTTCAATCAACTTCGTATCCATATCTATAAACTAATCGAGTCCTAGGACAACTTGATCTCCTAAGCATTGAGCAAAGTAAAGCATGCACGGCTCAAGGCAATACTCAATACACAACATAGCACCAATGATGGTAGTACTTGGTAGCTCCGAAAATCCAAACAATGACTCTTGATTCATCATGACTCCTTGTTCATTTGCCACATAGAGCTGAAATCAATCTCACACCTTCACAATGTTGACTTGTATGCTAGCATGGCACTTTCAATAGTAAACTCCTCCTCAATTGCTCGAGAAGAATCAAAAGGTGACAACAGATATAACTTAAAGTCTAAATCTACTAATAATAGAAACTTCTCTAAACTTAGAGACCTTAGTTCTCTTAAATCGGTCGACCAATGATAATCAAACTTCATAAGAAAATTTTATTGGACCTTCACACTTATCCTAAATAGTTTTCAGGTCGAAACCTCAATCCAACTCTCAGATATAGATCAAATGTTAATATATGCTAACTTAAGAGCTTACAGACCCATGTATGCTGATCCAAGACCTTGAACAACCTATTTCATTATTCATGATGAAATTTCCAAATATATTATTGATCATGCATCTCTCTATCTTGGAATGTTTCACTCAGAAATTTAATCCAAAACTAAAAAAATAGCCAAGATCCCGTCATTGCCATAGTTCGCAAGACTCGTCATGTCGTGTCTACACCACTCAACTTCATTCTGTTGACAATCCAAAATGATCAAGAATCAAATGAACTTGATATCGAAATGACCAACTCGTCATTAACTCTCCAACCTAACTCACAACTCCTCAAAAATCCTTACAAGTCTTTGGAAACAATAAAAAACCATAGCAATGGCTATGAATTTCACCCCCTTTCACTCAATTGATCATAGCACTCTCAATCCTCCATGAATTCACTCAGCCTAGATTGTATCCTCGGTGAGAGCTTTTCAATATATCCTTCTTCATTCATGACATCCGAAGCATCCAGAAACCATAGAAAAAGTTATGAGAAACAACTAGAACACCATTGGTTCAAAAATAGATCAATGAGAGCAAAAAGAGGTATAATTTTATCTTCTTTTCACTCAATGTTCTCCACTAGAACTACTTGTAACATTAGACAAAGAGACACTAGACATCAATAAGACTAAAAGAAACTATAAAATATCTTGAGACATGTTGAAGGATTCTTTACAGAATGTAAATACGCAAAAGCGTTCAACTAGAATGAGACAGCTGAGTTCCCGATTAATATAGAGTCAATATTACAACCTGAAAATGATCAACAATGAAAAGTACGACAAAAATGATGAAGCTATCACTCGGTTGAAATACTTTTTCCCAAAGTTTCTCACGATCTATGCTCTGTGATTGATCTTTGGTCTATAATGACATCAATTATCGACCTAAAAGTTGAAAAGAACGTTGCCCGGATAGTTGAGATTCAATTTTTGTCACCGCAAGATATACATCGTCAGATCTTAAGTCTCTCCGTATGTAATAATCGAAAGTATCACCCATCATTTGATTTCTTTGTCTATCGATCTGATTTGATTTTGCTCTCCAATAGAGAAAATCTTCATTTCTCAATTTCTCTTGAAACAATTGGAATTTCTTCTAGCTAGCAGTGCTTGTCCGGATGTATTGTCGTTGCTTAGCTGCAAGTTTGAGACTTCTAAGTTCATCTCTTTCTATAATGCAAGACTTTGTAATTCATTGAAAGTCATCGCATCCATTCTCACATCAATAGCTTTAACAAAACTATCATTCACGAGTGGGAAGCTTTGAAGAATCAACAGGATCAAATCCTCGTCGCCTGTCGTTCCTCCTAAATTTACGAATTCTTCCACCAACCTCTTGATTGTCGTGAAATGAACCTCTATCGAAGTTCTTTCTTGCATCCGGAGGTTGTTTAGTTTCTATCGGATGATCGTCTCTTTCCTCTCGATGCAAATTCATATTTCTTGCTGAACAGATCTCAAGCTTGTTTTGAGGTTTCTCTGCGCTGATGTCAACTATCTCGTTGTCCTTGATATTCATCATAATACTTGACATGGCCTGCTGATCTCTCTTTCTCCAAGCCTTTGCTATGATCAGAACTATCGCTCCATTAGGTTGCGATTCATCTCCAATAACTATATCCCACATATCGTAATTTGCAAGTATCCTTTGAGCTCAAAATTTTCATATCAGATATTACAACTATCTAGCTTGTGATTCTCTGAAAGTAAATTATCACTCATTGTTGTCATCACAACCTACTTGTCACTTAGAAATCAACCTGCTATGATGCCATGATAAAATTCTAACACAAACTGCACGCTACGATAACACGCAGAGGATGCTGTCTAGCCTAGAACAAGTAAGAGAGAGGGGTTCAAAGATAATTTTATCATATCCCAGGATTGGAATGATAAGACTTTATACAGTGTTAAAAACTTAGATATTAGTGAAGGAACTTGGTGGCAGTGGATAGGAAGAAAGAATAGAAAAAAAGCTATTGATTGTCTCTTTAAAGAAAAAATATAAATCTTTGAGTCTGACTATACGGAGTGTATGAAATCAAAAATTAAAAAAAGAATTCAATAAGACTCATGGTAAATGAACACGTGATGAGAACTACAGTAGCATCTCTACGTTACATTACCAACATACTGTACGGAATAATCCTGAGAACTTTCATACAAAGAGTCGATTTTGTCTTCAGTAATAGTACTGTTTCGGATTTGTTTCCATCATCTGGAAAGGGAAGTTTGACTCTGCTCTAAAATGGAGCAAGTATCGCTTCGAATTCCAGATGCTCACGTACTGATGCTCGCCTACGCTTAACGTTTCAGCGGCCTCACTCTCTACTTGCTCTTCTCTCAAGCTCTTCTGTCTGGCAGCACGGTCAAACAAAGCAACAAGCGGACCACCGAAGACATACTGGAAGAACTAATCTCAATCATCAGAGATGGGTGTGCACAAGGAATACAGAAATGACTGGTAAGTCTAAACCAGTCTCTCTGCATGTCGATGTTAACTGCCTTGTTCAAGTACTGTACACATGGGGGTGCAGACGGTTGAGAACTCGAACAGACTAACAATTTGTGTAACGATCATGAAAAAAGTAAATCTTTTGACGACGAAATTAAGGAATCATTCTCGTGAATTCATACGCGATAGTGGCATGAACTATATTAAATAGTGTTAATAGCTACAGTAACGCAGAGTTACCGTGAACGGTTTAATATATGATGCAGTTATTCGCTGACAAGTTTCCTTGTAGTTCACATAATTTATATCTTAGTTCAGAACTAAGCATGAATTCAGATGCAAAGGAAACGCTTCGTAGTAGTGTCGCTGCAATGCAATTGCAAGGTGGGAATCAGGTTCTGAGATTCTGTACAGAAAACGTCTCCAAATTGAGTCCTCTTGTTCGTTTGATCACTAGATAATAGACTTGAGAATATACAAACCGTGTTTCGTTCGTTGTGTTGCAAATTTAGAAATTAGCACTGCAAGTGTTTCAAAATAACAAGACTTTATTTCTCTCAACAGAATATTATTACCCGGTACCGGTAAGTATTAGTAATAATATGATCAGCATGTGAGAACTGATAAGCAAGAGAAGTCGCACATAAATATTCTGAGATCAGTAGTGCTCACTTTACTAATTATCACTCTGATATGGTACACACTTAGAGGGACTCTTCTGATCCTTATTATACAAGAGTCTTAGTAGACCTAATATGCTAATATGTATACTGAATATACTTGACGTCACATCAAAATAACGTACCTGACTGCTGTCAAAGAATATAACAACACTCTCTCATATGCATGTCAAAGTCTTGTCACTAGTCACCTCTTCTTTCTTTTCTTTTCACATTTTTACATTGTCCGTTACTTTAGATGTGACCTCCCAGGATATTTAACATGTACTGTTCGGTCAGTATCGATTATAATCCTGTCAACCTTCAGTCACATTCATTAGAACGTTGGGCAGGAACCGGAACTCCACAAATTCTGTTTATAATTTGTGGCGTTGAAGGTGCTGCATTCAGTACGTAAATATCTTAATTGTTCATGTCTCTTGTGTCGAAGGTTTTTAACTTCGAACTCTCGTCACTTCCGTCACTCTCTTCAGCTAGCACGCGGCAAGCAATTCTGCTTTTCAGCTATTGCCCAAGTGTGAAATTAAGGAGTTCTCGAGTACGTACGAGGAGATGGTGCGCAAAGGTGGACGCGGTCGCCTCGAGAATTCCAATGCGAAAGCACGTCCAGGCCGAGGGCAGGTGGAGCAAAGAGTTGATAAATCATGGCGCCCCTACGAGAAGATGCTGCGTAGAGCTCGAGGTGGGCGCGCTCGCTTCGAGAATTCGATTATGAGAGCACTTCCAGGCGTAGGGCAGGTGGATCAAATAGTTGATAAATCACGGCCCCCCTACAAGGAGATAGTGCGCAGAGGCGGGCGCGGTCGCGTCCAGAATTTGATTGTGAAAGAACTTCCAGGCCTAAGGCAAGTGGAGCAAAAAGTTGATAAATCACGGCGTCCCTACGAGGAGATGATGCGCAGAGGTGGGCGTGGTCGCGTACAGAATTCGATGGTGAAAGCTCGTCCAGGACTAGGGCAAATGGAGCAAAAAGTTGATAAATTACGGCGCCACTCCGAGAAGATTGTGCGCAGGGGTGGGCATGGTCGCGTCCAGAATTCGATGGTGAAAGCACGTCCAAGCGTAGGGCAAATGGAGCATATATTCTATAAACCATCGCGCCCCTATCATGGAGTTACCTTCTACAGGCTGAATGGAAGCCTAGGTGGGGAAGGGAACGTTAACCTGTGGTAAGCTACAGCAGGTCGATAGTACGTAATTGGTGCAGTGAAGCTAGTCGACATTGTTCATCGATTTACGCATTACCGAGTGAATGTTCACGTCCAAATGCATGCGATGGATTACATTGCATTGCTCTTATGGATCTCCACGTCTCTAGTGATGCTTTTTTTCATTCTCTTTCGTGGTGTGTATAGGTTCCAGGATCTGCAGCACCACTCAGTCAAAGCAGCACGCTGAACGGAATTTCGGTTATCAACCTTAATATGCGTTGTTCTAAACACACGTTTGGAATTGTCGCTTAGGATTCAGGAATCTCTAGCTTAGGCAGGGTACCATCGATCGATTGAATTTTTTTCTTAGCCTTAGCAAAGGCTAAGAAAAAAATACATCATTTCGTCACATGCTTCTAAGTCGAAGTCCACCGAAGTCGCCGTTTGGGTACTAACTGAAGTGACAGGATGACGCGTCATGATTATAACCTCGGTATACGGCACGGCGTTTCAGCGAAGGAAAATCAGCGCGGAATAAACCTCAGGCCCCACCACCCATAAGTCTTCACCTTTAAAATGTTCTCGGTCCTTTTTCTTTTGTTTAAATTAGCGGAGTTTGCTGGTTATCGCACCATGCTTTAGGCTTTTAAACTTTTTGGTTTTATCATTAGGTTTTCGTTATTCTATAGTGGAGTTTGCTGGTAATAGTAAAACTTTAAGGAGAAAAGTTTGCTTTTACCGTCCAACGTTACATGTTTGAAATGGAAAACAACTCCCTTGATTTCACCTCAATGCACACTTGAGCCCACTTTTATTAAATAAATTATAATGAATAGTTTACCTATTTGTTCCTGCAGTGTTTCTGTTTTGATTTGTCATTTTGTGGGTTATCAAAGAGTGATTATTACTGTATAGAAAGTAAAGTTATCGGGAGGAAAGGAGATACCGTGGCAATTTGAATACACACAAAAGATATTTGCGTAGGTTGCCTTCAGCGGTCCGTTGTGTTCCCATTTCTTTCTACTTAGTCAAGCGCTAATCCCAATGGCAGTATTAAGCATAAACTAGCT
The DNA here is from genome assembly GCA_036924285.1 of Asterella californica. NCBI lineage: Eukaryota > Viridiplantae > Streptophyta > Marchantiopsida > Marchantiales > Aytoniaceae > Asterella > Asterella californica. The sequence goes on from JAYKYS010000003.1 coordinate 28,459,664, forward strand.
TTACGTGGTTATTAAGTACATTTGGCATAAACGAGAACGGGACGCGCTTGGTCCATATATATATCTTCATTCTATTATATATCTTGGAATTTCCAACAAATAAATCTATCTTCTTCTTTGAAACAATGTTGCCAAAACAATAACTCAAAAAGACTTTTTAAACTGAATGATTGCTAGCAATTTAGAGTAAGATGTAGTCCCATGAAGAAGAAAAGATACTTGAGAACATATTGGCTCTGTGGATTCTGGATGAGCAAATTACTTACAGTGGGCTCGATCCCCTAGCTAGGGATAGGAAAAGACACTGTCAGCTAGCTAGGATCATCTCTAAAGCTTTCAAGAACAATAAGCTATTGTTTCAGTAAGTAGTGATTGGTCCGATAGTACAAGGACTCATCGTAACCATTAGACGAGCATCGTAATTCTCTTAAAGCCCGTGTACCCCTATATGATCTCTACACCCATGCGTTCTTGCAATTGGTCACCCGGAGTTACCTCCAATCCTGCACACCATTGCACTGTTTCCTTGATACGTCACTTCTTCTCTTGGAGCAGTTCTAAACAATACTACTCTTTAAGTTCAGAAATTTGCTTGATCACCCCTCCAGTAGGTTTATTATGATGTCTTTTAATCTCTGTCGTTCGTTATAAAGATTTTTATCACTTTAAGCAAAAAAACTAGTATGTCTTTAGATGTGCTTTTCATGTTACCTATTTTTCAGACTGCAATCTTTCACAGATCTCAAGAAATATTCGAAATGTGAACCTAGAGGTCACTCTGACACTTCTTTTAGGCTAAGCTATAATTCTAGCATGATATGCAATCATATCATGAACAAAATTTAAGGGAGTAGTAAAAAATGAATATTATGAAATCACTAACAAAACTAATGCTTTAGATGTGCGATTGCAACCTCTTTGATAGTTATTGCTCACTCAGATAACCATCATAAATTTCATATCCTACTTGCAACTTGGAGGAATGATCTCTAAACGCTTATTAAATGAAAAATATGTTCAGTTGTCAATGAACTAATTTTATGCCATTGGCATAAAATTGATGATGTGTATTGATTTAAAGTAAATGTGTATTCATTCTTACAGCAGAGAAAAATGTATTGATCACTGAAGTGATCAGTTAATATATGGGCTGCTTAACTATTACTCCTTTGCGGGTAACAAATCTGCAAAAAGTTATATGGTTCCTAGTTAACTCATGCACCCTAACCGTAGGCATTTACTACACCTAAATTGATTAAATTTGTTTCTAATTCTACTGTACGTTTTAAAATTTAGTTCTTTTGTAACAAGTAAATTGGTCCAGGAGTATGAGTCCATGAAGAACGTATATATTTTTCATTTGAAAAGGAAAGATCAGATTCTGAAAATCTTCTTCATCAGTCATGGAAGTATAATTCACAATCAGATGACTAGCCTTATGATGAATAACTTCAAATGGAACGTATATCCAATTATATCATATCATAATATATCCACATGATTATCTCTAAGACTTATAAAATCTTTACTTCGTGTTTTGCAAGATAAAATTTTCAGTCTAATTACTTTTAGTGGTAAGTTTTAAGTCTACCACATTTCATGGAACCTGATGAACAGTCAATGTATTAATTACTTTCTTTCATGATCAGTTCTCAATACATTTTCTGTTATTGTTACAGATCTTGGAATTGTTAGAGTAAGTAGTTCTGCATCATGAGTGACATGCATTCACTTCGCATATTGACGTTTCAAGCAATTCAATAAATCACCTAATATTTGTTGTTGATGCATGAGTGTAAATAGAGCAATGTCATGACATCCATATGTTCCTTATCTTAGGATTCCGAAACGTTCACGGATTGAATTAATTCTATAAAAATAATCACGGATCAGTCATAAGATTCCATTAATTAATTTACTAAAATTCATAACAAGTAATAAATGGAATCAGATGAATTTATCTATATGATACAGAAGAGTTAATTAATAATGTAATTATTTATTATACAACGCCGTTCTAATACCAAACTGAATGCCCACTGTCCACTCTATCTTAGTAAACCAAAACGCTGTTTTCTAGCGAAGACGATAGTATATCATAATAATAATAATAATATTTTAGACTAGCCCTTTACTTAAAACGGACTAATTATACAATGCAGGTTTTGTACAAGAGAGCCAAGTCGCTGTACCCAGACATGAAATGTTGTGAACTCCAGAAACAAAAGAGACTTCGCAGCTCTCGATATGATATATGCAATCATAGCTTCGAATTCCCAGTCTGGTTGCAATCATGGGTTTTGTGATGACAGAGTTTTAGTTTAAGAAGTTCATCTGGATCTTTCCCAAATTCTCCACTGCATGTACGTGTAGACAATCAACAACTCCACAGGAGGTACATGAATGTAAGGCTAGCTAGTACATGTATGCACTCACTCGCGATCGCTAACAGATGCCCTTCGAACCTCAGTCCAGAAACTACGCGTGAATTTAGCTAGTACATAACGTAGTAGCGTCCCTGCATGGCGATGTTTGGTCAGAATCAGATTCTGAAATTCTGTGACAGTCTAATTATAATTAACAAACTTCTCAAAACTGAGTCGTCCTCTTGTTTCTTTTACGAGATAATTCTGAGGCGTTTACCATGATCGTTTCGATCGTCTGTACTGTTCAGTCGGGGTCGATTATAATCATGCTAAGACGGATGGCGACCGATTGCGATAGGCTAGTAAGTGTGATGTAATTGTGATTAATTTATGTGGTCTAGTCAAAGGTGTTGATGTATTCCCTGACACAAGATCCTCATGATCACTGCTGACTGATTCGAGACGCCGGTTTCTAAGTTATCAGTTATACAGTATACGGAGCAAACATGAAACGAGAAAGAATTCGAACCTATACAGCAGCAAACATGAACCTTCATTCGCTCGTCATGTCATTCAGCAATCATGGTTCGGATAATTTTGTGTACGTACAGTAGTTGTAATGTCTTCGATACTAGCTAGGACGGCGATCGCTCTCAACCTTCAGTCACATTCATTGGAACATTGGGCGGGAACCGGTCTCAATTCTGTCTATAATTTGTGGCGCTGGACACTGCAATTGCAGGGAAGGTGCTGCATGCAGTACGTATATATCTTAATTGTTCCAACACTCTCTTTAGCTAGCACGCGGCAAGCAATTCTGCTTTTCAGCCAGACCCAAGTTCTCGAGTACGTATCATCCGGCTAGGATCCGTAGATGGTGCGCAAAGCTGCAGGTGTGCGCAGACGCCTCCAGAATGTGAGTGTGAATGCACGTCGAGGCATAGGGCAGGTGGACCAGAGAGTTGATAATGCACGGCCCTACAAAGGAGTTACCTTCTACAGGAGGACTGGAAGATGGGAAGCGAATCTCTGGTATACTACTGCAGCAGCTAGCTAGTTAGTTTAATTTGGCCATAGCGCAAGTGAAGCGAGTTGTCAATACCCATCGATCCACGCATTACCTTCCAAGTGCACCTTAAACACAACGTGCGTGCATGCAGTGAATTACATATAATACACGTGTAGTGATGCAGTTTTCATTCTTTTTCGTTCGTGTGTGTATAGGTTCGAGAATCGGCAGCACTACTTAGGTAAAGTAGCACTCTGAATGAAGAAACTCTAAATATATGTTTGGTATTATTGCTGACTATCGTCGACCGAAATTATAGCTTGAATGTAAAGGAATCTCTAGCTAATTAATTAGCGAGGGCTACCGATGGCTTCAAATTCTGGTGGTCCTATTGATCATTTGAATTTACTCCTTAGCCTTAGCAAAGATGGACTCCTTCAAGTTAGTTCCTGTTCGGACGAAAACACACGAAGTTCGGGAAATCCTTGAAGTTCCTTGACGTTTGGGTATTGACTGAATTGACTGAATCCTGACTCCTTACGTACCATCCTACTGCAAGTGCTTCGTTTTCTGCGTTGGAGGCCGCGAGGTATGGCGAACTAGGAGCTCGAGAATTAGGAGAAACCCGCCAGTGATCAGTTTGAAATTCATTATTATTAAGTTGATGCATGCCTGCAGGCTGTACGACCCTCGAGCTCTAAACCGATTTCATGTTGATGCTTGGCAGAGCTTACGACAAGGCCATCTTGTTTACGCGCTCCTCAACGGATAACCTCAACTTCGATCCCAGTGACTACGCTGAAGACATAGAGAAGGTACGTAATTTTCACGTGGTTGGACTGACCACGTAGTATGCATGTTGTGCAGTGGACAAGAAAGCCATAGATCCATAGTAACTGATAAACTGCAATCTATGGCGCATGCGTACACGACTGCGTAGGTATTATAAATATATCACTTAATGAGTTATTCCACACGCTGATCTGACAAATCACAACTATCTAAGAATATACCTTAAAATGATATTACTTGTTAACTTAAAGATGAACTAAAAGGAAATTCGGGTTGTAGCAGCATGCATACAGGGGAGATTAATGGGAATAATGTAATGTTATTAGAGATTAGTCATTAGTAAGCAATTAATATTAGAGATTAGTAACAGTCTCAAGACGTCTGTATTTTGGCATGCGCAGATGAAAGGGATGAGTTTCCTCCAGTTCAGACAAGTCTTGCGGGATACAAGTCGACAGGCAAATTGCCGAATTGTCAACAAGGCGCTCAAAGGGGTTCTCATTGACCAGAACGGGACGTGGGAGGTCAAATACCAGCCCTTGAAGAGTCAAGGAAAGCCCATGTACATAACGTTCGCTCACCCTCCCGGGCGCTGTGATAATGCTCTGGCAAATGTTTATGACTTTTCACTCACAAGCTGTAGTACCTCTATAGCTAGCTAGATTCTGAACTACACTTTCGTACATTAGTTGAATTATAATTATCGGCAATATATATGTTCGAAATGGTTGATTTCCATATTGTTGAACAGAAAGTTATATAGTAACCTTCTTACTAGCTAGTTAAATTTGTCGCTTCATGCATTGGTATACAATGATATCAATTTCTTCTCAAAATTCCATCGACTTTATATATATAATGATGATTAATCACTTATTATAAAACGCAAAGTCAATTGTTATGTACAGATCTGTTCATGTGGGATGGTGCGATACAGAAGAAACAGCCTTAAGGTAAAATATCTAGCTTTAATTTAATTAACTAGCAACCAAAAGAAGTTTATATCGTTTGCCGCTAGCAACTGCAGTACTTACGGATCTAACTATAACGTAATTAACGTTAATTAACAGGGCTTATAATGAAGCAGCTCTAAAACACGACGGTCCGGGAGCTGTCATCACGAGTTTCCACGGAAAGCGAGCAGGTTCGTACGTACGAACTTAAGGCCCACTGTGACATTCTTTCTCACCTGGTCCAATCCAGCAGAAACATGCAGCGCCATATGTGTTGCACATCGATCCCTGCAGATCGACGTTACCCAAGTATTACATAGCAGTTCATATATCAAATAGTTGCGAAAGAATGGAGCTCCTTTTTTTGCTCTTCTTTTTGCTCTTCTAGATTCGAATGATCATGAATGTAGTAGCCAATTTTCTCTTGCAACTGTTGACTACAGATGTAATTACACGAGCAAGATCCTCACGGAAGACCACATCCCGGTTCAGGGCGCCGAGAAACAAGCTCAGCACGGAGCTCGAGGTGGTGGCTAACATAGCCAGCGCTGTTACAGGAATTGATGAACCTATAGCTAGAGGACCTTCGAATTGGGAGTGTAACCTTAAAGACACTCCGATGAGGCTGGAGCAAGCCTCTCCAGCAGCAGGATCTGAACCTCAAGCTCCCATGGAGTCGACCTCTCAAGGGGTATACGTACATGCAGATAGAGGAGATCACGGTCCCCTGAATCTGTGGTTAGAGACGATGCAAATGCTGGCGATGGAATCTAGAAGTGGAGTCAGATTTCGCGAAAGATCCGCGTCTACTGAAGAAACGATCATATGCATAAGTCCTTCGTCTGCTGCATCCACGCAGCTCAAACTACTTTTGCCTGCAACGACAGAACTGCCAAATCTCCTCGTCAGAATGGAAGGGAAAAGTTCTTCATGCGGCCGAAAACTTGGGCCTGAGGATATTCTGGATATGATGGCAATAGACAACGAACGTCGTGCGGATTATCAATGCGAGCCATCGGATTACTGGACACAATTGCAATATCACGATCATGAGCAGGTCAGTTGAAGCTGTTCGCATGACTTTTATATTACGAGATAGTGAGGTTTAATTTGGACTGGGAAAAGATACTTCCATGGCAGCTCCTTGAGGTCCTTGAGAATTTCGAATGGTAACTGTCTGCTGTTTCTTCAATGATTAGTTACTCATATATATCAGACTTGCTTATCTTACTTGGCGACTGCAGAACATGCATGGGTACCTCGTGCAGCCCGTTCCAAGTTGTCAGTGTTTTACTCGGACTCCTCAAGACTTAGTAACAAATGGCCATGGGAACGCCTTCAAGCTAAGTCATCTGAAGATGCTCCCTCCTTTTGACATTGATTTATCACTGTCCATGAACTAAAATGTTCATTTTAGGTTGTAGTAGATGTACTTTTCGAGCTTGAGAATCAGAATTGGAAGATCTAGATTCTTTAGCCTAAGTGTATCTTAGTCAGACCAGATGATGGACCTTCTGCTTCATATTCCTGTATATAACATCTGAAAGCTCAGTTATATTCGCCCTTGAATCGATTCGGAACTTGAAGAACAAGTTTTTATCTTCCATAGAGGTCTAGCTAGCTAGCTCAAAGGTGAGATTCAGATCCGAAAGATGGAACGAATCACTGTGTACAATTAGCTTCGCCACAACAGAGTTGATCCATGTTGTGAGGGCACTGGTAATACACTTGTAATATACTGCATCACATCGCACTGGTAATACACTTGTAATACACTTGTAATATACTCACATCAGTGTAGCCGAATAGAGAGATTGGTTGAGGAGAATGTTTGTATTCTAAATATTGGTCTAAAGCATCATTGATATAACGAAATGTGCACTTTGTGGCGATGATGTGTTTTAGTCATAGGTTAGCCATATATTTGGATAATACACTAATGCTAAAGGCTAGATCAGGACGAGTGTCCAGTTGATTGAGTCTTTTGCGCTCTAATATGGATAAGAAGCATACTGCACCTTCTCTTCATAAGATGCAGGACAATCTTCAGTTCAGAACTTTTCTCTTGGGGTCAACGGTGTACTAACAGGTTGGTAATTATATAAGTCAAACTGAAATAACTTTTAGGTCAGATATAAAGTTTGACTGAGCTTGATCCATCTTTTTGCTCGATTCTGATTATCTCTATACTCAAGCAATGGTGGATATTATCGATGTCACTCATCTTGAACCTGGCGCTGAGGTTACTTTTGATTTATGTTAATAATCTTTCTCTGATGCTTCTTATGATTGTGTCGTCAACATAAAGTGCTAGGATGGCAAACTGATTATCCTTATGAATGTAATATACGCTATTATCAGCTCCTAGCTTATTGAACCCAAGAGAAAATAAGAACTTATCTACGATCAAGTACCATTCTCGAGAAGATTGCTTCAACTTCATAATATGTACGAAATAGCCTGCACATTTTATGAGTTCTTGGGGCGTTGACGTCGTAGAGGACAGTCATGTAGGTCTCTTCGTTCAGCATCCCGTTCAGAAATGTTGTCTTCAAATCCATTTGGTGCACATGAAGGTTGTGTTAAGATTGTTAATATCATTCACATTGATTGCACATAGACCACTAGGGAGAAGATGTTCATGTAGTCGAGTCTGTACACTTGAGTGAATCTTCGGACCACCAACCGTGTCTTGTATCGGACGATGGACCCATCTGAATTCAACTTCAACTTGAAGGTCCACTTGTTGGTTATGGACGTTCGTCCGTGTAGTAAGTTCTTGAGTGTCCACATATCATTCTCCTCGTGAGACTTGAGCTCTTCGGTGATGATCTCATATCATCGAGCAGTGTCTAAAGATGAAACATCCTCTTGATAAGAGTTGGACTCCATCGAGACTGATCTCAAAGTCACCACTAAAGCACTCTTCTTATTGGTGCATGTCTTCGAGATCAAGGTTGTAGTATCATAACATTCTGCTGGATCGCACTTAGGAGGGTTTGATTGACGTGTGGATCATCGAAGTGGTGGTGGTGCTTGGATCTCGGTGGGAGGAAAGATGTTGCAATCTCAACCTCACTTGAGTGTGGTGGTGGAGACTATGGTGGTGAGCGATGTAGGTATGGGTGTAGCATGCTCATATTCTTTACATCAATCAGGGGACTATGCTTGGTTCGGAGAGGGAAAGATAAATGCATAGTAGAATAAGTTGAAAAAATATATCGACAGTGCGATTGTGGACTACTATAAATGAGCTAACCACATACTGAGTTGGTGCGTGATGTACGCCTCAGCCTACTCCTCCTCGAGATCTCGTCAAGAGATAGGAGGAATGAGGTCCAGACCAAGGCTACTGTCTAAAGAAGGACCGAGGCCAAAGTCAACAGAAAGGCTGAAGAGGAGAGGTGGAATAAAAGGAGGCGAAACAAACAGACTAAGAGAGAGAATAGTAGCTCCTACTGAGGGCATAGGAGTTGAACCCGAAGGAGGAGGATGGTGATAGAAAAGAGCACATCATTCTAAACTTCATCCTCGGTGATAGCAATGAGAGCGGCGTTAGGAGAGGATGAAGTCAATGTGAAGAAAGACTCGTCAAATAGAACATCACGAGAAACAAAAGTATGACCGTCAAATTTACACTGGAGACGATATGTCTTGTTTTGACTACTATCACTAAGGAAGATGCACTCATGAGAGTGACTATCTAACTTAGAGAGGTGAGTCTCATGGATGTTGACAAAAGTTGTGTAGACAAAAACTCGAAAATGTGAAATGGAGGGTTTGCGATCATGCCAGAGCTCAAAAAAAGTAGTGGCGGAATCGATGACCTTGGTGGACAATGATTCAGAACATATGTGACGTAGTTAAGAGCCTCACCCCAAAACTATTTATCTAAGCCTGCTGAGAACATCATAGCTCAGATAGAGTTCAAGAAGGTGTGGTTTTTATCCCGTTCTGCTGAGGAGGATCAGGAACGGTCAGCTGGCTGTGGATACCATGCTCTTGGTAATATGCATCAAAGAGGATAGATCAGGACTCACCATTGTTGTCGAAGAGCAGAGTCTTGAGTTTGACGTTCGGTGAATGTGTGAAACTCCTTGTAGGTTGTGAAGCAATCACTCTTGTAGTAGAACAAACTAACAACAGTATATCGAGAGTAGTCATCGGTCATGGTCATGAAGTACTCATAGTCAGAAAAAGTACAAAGAGAAATGCGACCATTGATATCATAATGGACAATTTCAAGAATCTCAGTGATGACGGTACGTGGAAACTTTGTGCAAGCTTGCTTGTCATGTAAGCACATAGCGCAAGTGAAATCGTGAATGGTAGACAAGTGTAAGCTGAAAACGGACTGATGATGATAAATTTAGTCAAGTCGAGAAAGACTGATGTCGCTTGTGCTAGAGGTCGGTAGTTGGAGTTGCGAACGTGAGATAAGCTGATGATCCTTGCTCATCTTGGAGTCCGGCTACTGTCAAGCAATAGCCGTGGTGATTGGAAGGCATGTCGCATATGACAGTATACCTCTTGGGAGAGGATTGACCCCGGTGGTCAATCTCGGTTGGGGTTCTGGATCGCGATGTACGATCTGTGGTTGTGAAGAATGAGGAGCTTGGGATTGGATTCAACTGTGCTTGTTGAGGAGGTACGGACTATGTTGACTGTGTGAAGTGGTGCAAGGGTAAGATGATTTCCAGTTATCACGGTTGGTCGATCAATCAACACTGTCATCTTCAAGTCCTAGTCTCTTCTGAGATATTTCAAGGGCATTATGAGAAACAATGATTGATAGTTAGCTCGGGAGTGCTCAGCCTGCAACTGTGCATGGTGTGCTTGCGAGAGAGATTGAATGTGCATGGGAGTAACAGATTAGTCCAACAAGTAAAGATCGTTGCTTAGCAAACATGGGCAATTGGACATCTATTTTTATCCTCTAAATAGCAAGCACCGTTACCAAATATACATCATCCGTCTTTGGAATAAAACATTCGAGCAGAAAAGAGATTCTTTTGATATGCGAGGACTTGCAAGACGTCCTTAATTAATATGTTGTCGTTGTTGAGGAGTTTGACTTCAACGGCACCGTGATCTTCAATATGGACTGTGGTGTCATCACCTAAGAGAATTTGATCTTGAAGAGCATTTTCTCGTTTAGTGTATTTACAAAATTGATCACAATCGAACGTCATATGGTGCATCGCACCGGTGTCAACTTATCAATGGTGGTCCACACTCGAAGTGTAAATTCATTGTGAAGCTGAGTCATCAGTATGCACCTCTCATTGTTGTTGTTGTTGCGCTGGCGGTTTTTTTGACTGTGAGAACACTAATTCTAGTTTTGATTATCGCCTTGCTGCTGAAACTGATTAGACTGAGGTGCTACTGCTGGAAGCTTGATTGGGCAGTTTTGGACGCAATGTCAACTCAAATTGCACCCAAAACACTGAATAATGTCTTAGGCTGATTCCATTCGGAGCGGTTGCCGTTTTTGCCTTGCTTTGATGGTTGCCTCTTTCCTACGAACAATGCGGTCGAAGGTTCGTGTTGCATCTTTCGACGGAACGTTTCTTCAATAAGAAGAAACAAGATGAGATCTTGCAACGGCAAGTTGGTGTTGCATCTCATCACTTGTGAGAATATTTGATAGCTATTATGCATGTTGTCCATGAGTGTAAGTGTTGCTCCTGCGCGTCTACTTGCACACCTGCGGACGCCAACTGCTCAATGATGAATTTGAAGATGTTTAGGTGCAATGTGACCGTGTCATTTATCCTCATCTTGAGGGTTCTTTCTTTCAAATGCATTTGTGTAATGTTATGGAGATAGCGAATTATGATACGGCATAACTGCCAACTTAGAGATTATCTCTCTGCATGTAATACTTTAATAGAGAGATTATTCTACAAGCTACCTATTGGCCTTGGTTTAATCTCGTTCTGAGTTGTGGTTGAGGAGTGACAGTGAAGTAAAGTTGAGAGGTTCTTGTTCCAAAAGGCGCAAGATTTAAAGCTCTTTGAAGAACAAGTCGACCTGGAGATTTTTTTAGTGCTTCAATGCACTTGATCATGAATATGGAGAGTTGTTGACAGTATTATTTGTGTTTGGATCCTCTCCATACTCGCATGCCTGTTTGTACGCCCAGTTGGTTTGATTGGATTTGTGTGTGGGCGTTGCGCTTAGGTTTCATTTCTATTATGAGTGCTGGTATTTCTCTTGTGGTGAGGCTGGAGTGATGACCAGCAGATCCAAGAGTGTTTGCGGTGATGGCATAAACAAGTTGCCCGTGCTTGTTATCCCAGTTCTATCCCTAGTCGAGTAAGAGAGAGATTTGCCGAGAGGACGTGAGGATATCGTAGCGAGATAGGTTCAGAGTGTACTTGGAAGTCAGAGAGAGATTTGGGTGGTCGCTGGTTCTGAGTCACAGAGTGTGACATGTACTCTCCACAGCTAGATGTTCCAAACATTTGCTCTGTACATGAATCAACAACGGAAGGAGGCGATGACTACCAAGGCTTTGCATTCGGTGGTGGGGACATTGGATCAGTTTGAAGGGAGAAACATCTCCAAGTACCTGAAGTTCTATTCTCGAGAGATGGAGCTGAGCAAGGTACCAGAGAGGGAGATGATACGGACGTTTGAGTTTGTTGTTGTCTCGGAGTTACGGGAGCATGTGAAGGGACTCATTCGAGCTCATGGAGCTAACTAGGGGGAGTTTTCTCTTCAGTTGAAAGAGGAATACTCTTTGGAGGATGCAGATCGAGTGACTAAGAAGTCATTCATGGAGTGGGTGAACAAACCCAGCAAGGATCTAGTTGCTGTCGAACTACTTTGAGAGTTTGAGAGACAGTTTCTTCAACTATCTCGGATGGAGAAGTTCACACTTGAGAATGACAAAGTGGAGCTATTTTTACAGTCAGCCAACAACGAGCTACTAAGGGAGTTGGAGTTGCTGCTGAAAGATCGGACGAAAGACAATGGTCTCACATCTGATTGGAAGATCGTTAGCAAAGCAATGGGAACTTGCAAAGCGAGAATATCGACGGGGAAGGTGGTTGTAAGTCAAGCACCAAGACCATCGCCAATTGTGATACCACGAAGGCAACCAGCGATGCAGACTGCTCTTCTACTTACTATTTCGATTCCTACTATTCCTATCACTACGATTGCACCACAACGAAATCAAGCAATGGAAGATTTGGAGAAGAAGATAAGAGACTTATAAATCAAGTTGACAAGGTTGGAGGAGAAGGGTGGGACACTTGAAGGGAGAGCAACGAATAGAAAAGAGAAAATAACAAAGGAGGAGTTGCTCAGAACAGCCACGGTAATCAGGAGTGCTACTGCATGAGATGATCTCGTATATTCAATGTCTGTACATGCTTATTTGACGAAGAGCCAACATGAGGCTCTCATGGAGGAGAAGCGCAGACGAGATGAAGCAGGCCCTAGTGAAGAGACAACAGCTCCTAAGAGATAAACAAGATGAGAGAAGTTCAGACCGGAGACTATGCCTCTACCAGAGGAGACTATGGAAGATATCTTATCCTCTACTCTTGAAAAATCAGAGAAGAGTAGAGGTAAAGAGAAGGAAAAAAAACTCAATTGGCAGGAGATACCACTGTGTCTAATGCATTAGGCACAATGATATCAGAAAAGGAAGAGTTAGAACTAGCTCAATGCTTCATGAATCGCAAGGTTCGGTTTGAAGACGATAGTGATGACAAGATCTCTAGTCATTACACTAGAGGACATTGGGTTAGAGCTACTATCGAAACCTTAGTGAAAGTAGGAGAGATGACAGATCTGGTGGTTGCTCTCATTGATCATGGATCTGAGATCAATATTATCTCTAAGGACATCTACAAACAAGATGGATGATTTATTGATATAGATCATGGTTGGATGATCCGAACAGCGAACAACATAGAACTCTATGGAGCTTGTCTTGATGTAAAAGTGAAAGTTGGAGATGTAACTATTGAACAAAACTTTCTTTGTTCAAGATAGTACATCATACCCCGTGATACTCGGTCAACCTTACATTACAGCTGTGAGGATGGAGACCAAGGTTTTGGATGATGGATCTGTAAGCCGGCCTGTCTCTCACCCAAGGGTACCTCAGATGACTAGGATTACTAGTGCACCCTAATTACAAAGATTTCAGTACATCCATGCTCACTTCACTCAACTCTCTGACCCGTACGGTCACATCGGTCCCTCTAATAGCGTTCCTGCAAACAAGTTTTAATCTCGCTCTCAACATTACATCGCAAAATACTCAAGGACTCCCAAGGTCTCCAATGCTCACTTTACTTATAGACAGGAAAATGAGAGTCCATTCCACTCTCTCAACTCCTCCTTATATACTCTACAACTTCTTACCGTGGTAACTTTTACTAAGTTCTACATGGTAAGTGCGCAATCCAAAATAGTTAAACTTCTAAAGGCTACTAAAATTTAAGAATAGCCCACACATTACTTGTTCTACTTTACTAAAGTAAGAGATTCTCTTACTTTAGTTTTTGTAAAGTGTTAACTTTCCAAACCATCCAATCGGAAGACGACAACAAACTAATACGTCTTTTGAGGAGCATCTTTAGATCTTTATGCATGACTTTCCATCATGCATCCAATCAGCGATGGTCAACAAAGTTACATACTTTTGAGAAGCATATTTAGAGCTCCGCACTTGTCACATAGTGCCATAGTGAAACCTCTAATAGTTTCCTCAACTTATTTATAACTATCTCAACTAATTATGACTAGTTTTGATCACTCTAGATTTAGATCTTCGAACTAGAGTAACCTATAAGATAATCATACCTAATGAAATTTATATAAGCACGCACACAAATAATGGGATACTTGTGGTGTGACATTTACTCCCAGACTTAATTTTCACTCCGTCCTCGGAGTGAAGTATCACGTTGATGAAACTTCTTCAGCTTGTCGTGGTTCACTCGGTCAAAAAACATACCACTCCTTTCTTGAAGATCATAGGTGTCATTACTCCACACTTTGGAGATGATGAAAGGTCCAAAATATCGACGTAAGAACTTCTTCTGAACTCGCTTGTGCCTAATAGCATCTCATAACATCACCCGCTCACCTTTTTGAAATGACTGTAACTTCGTTTTGTTCTTCGCCAAACGCTTGTCATAGCTCTTCTTCTGTTGTAGTTGAACCATCTCAATTCGTTGAGCTGCATCGTCTCTATTCTCTTCCAGCTCCAACAAGGTTTCTCTCCTCTCTTTTTCAGCTATTGGACCACCCTTTCTCTTCAATCCAGCTTGCAAGGTCTGAAAGGTGGTTAGGTCGAACTGGATTGGTAATTTGGATTCCAACCCATACACCATCTTGAAAGGTGAATATCTCATAGACGTCTTCATTGTTGTACGATACTCTCATAGCATCGCATGAAGACGCTTGTCCCAATTGTGTTTGGCCCCCTCCATGTCAGCATCCTTTGCTAACATTTGACACAAGGTAAAGTTTGTCCTCTCTACCAAACCGTGTGAACTAGGTTTATATGAAGTAGTAACCCTCTGAGAAATAGAGAAATGTGTGCACATAGCAATAGTCATACCACTCACAAATTCTCGACCCCTATCTGAAACTAACTCCAAGGGACATCCAAACCTAGTAATGATCCGTTCATACAGAAATCTACCCACCTCAACTTCTCCAATAGTTACAAGAGGTCTGGCTTCTACCCACTTTGTAAGATAATCTGTGGCTACAACAATATACTTATTGTTGCGAGGGGTGCGATTCAAAGGCCCAATGAAATCTATTCCCCATTTCTCAAAAGGTCCAAGAACCGGAATAGATCTAAGAGGAGTAGACACACTAGATTTGATAGCGAAAGCTTGACAAACATCACAGGTTTTATAATACGTCAAGCAATCTCTAAACATCCCTCTCCAGTGGCATCCTGCGTCAAGTATCTTGTGGGCCGTCAACTTGCATGCGAAATGTCCTCCACATACTGGACCGTCATGAAATTCTTCCATGAGTCGTAGAGACTCCTCCTTGCTCGTAGCTCTTCTCAGGACCCCATCAACTCCTTCACGGAATAACACACCTTCCACCACCGAGTAAGGTTGACTTCGTTTCACCAACGCCTTCTTCTCTCTGATCCGCATCCCATCTAGATAGACCTTCCATAACAAAATCCCAAATTTCTTGATATTCTATTGGGATAATAGAGTTGCTCATCAAGACCATCAAATCTTCATCAGGAAAGGTGTCATCCACCGGCTCCTCTCCATCCCCATCGTAAGCTCTAGATAGCAAATCTGCATTCGCGTGTTTCTTTCCTGATCGATCGCAGATCTCATAGTCGTACTCTGACAATAAGAGCTTCCACCTTGCTAATCGTCCTTCGACCATAGGTTTATTGAAGATGTACTTCAATGCCTTATGATCTGTAACGATAGTGAACTTGCCTCCTATGAGATAATGTCGAAATTTTCTCTGAGCATAGATCAATGCTAATCCTTCTCTCTCTGTCACAGAATAATTTCTCTCTGCCTTGACCATTTGCCGACTAGCATATGCAATAGGATGATCTCTACCTTCAACATCATACTGACTTAGAGTACATCTTACTGCTATATTTGAAGCATCCGTATATAAAATAAATTGTTTATTCTAATCGGGCTTAACCAAGATTGGAGCTGAAGTAAGAGCTTTCTTCAGTTCTTCAAAGGCGGCTAGAGTTTCTTCATCTCCTAAAATCAACACGTAATCTACTGCCTTCTTCAGATATATAGTCAAAGCATATGCTTTATGTGAGAACGAGAGTATAAACCTTCGATAATACCCCATCATACCTAAAAACTGTCGTATCTTAGTGAGAGTACTAGGAAAAGGGAGCTCTAAGATCTTCTGCACCTTCTCTGGATCAACGGCAATGCCGTCCTTGGATATGATATGACCCAAGAGTAACCCTTCCTCACACCCAAAAATACATTTTTCCGGATTGAGAGATGCATTTGCTACATCTAAACATTCTAAGACCTTCACAAGGTGCTCAAAATGCTTCTCCTTACTCCCGTAAACACAAAAGTCATCTATAAAATCTCTCACAAACTTTTTTAAGAAAGGTTCAAACACTTTGTTCATAAACCTTTGAAACGTCGCAAGAGCATTACACAGACCAAATGGCATGACTCGAAATGCAAACGTACCCCACGGAGTAGTGAAAGTGGTCAGATGTTGATGTTCTGGTGCAATTTTGATCTGGTTATATCCGCTATAACCATCTCCAAAGCTGTATCATTCGTTTCCCGCCACTTCTTCCAAGATCTCGTCGATGAAAGGTAGAGGATAATAATCCTTCTTTGGTACCGCATTGAGCTTCTTGTAATCAACACACACCCTCAATTTGCCATTTTTCTTCTTTACGATCACAATGGGTGATACCCATTCAGAATGCTCCACCTCGTAAATGAACCAGCAGTGTGCAGCTTCTCGATCTCTTCTTTCACCAGATCCGCAATTGGAGGACTCACTCTTCGTTTCTTCTGTCGCACCGGTGTCGCGCTACTTGGCGGCTACATGCTTGACTTCTACTCCGACGCTTGAGTTTAGTAGTTCTAGAAGTTAGCTCATATTACTTCTAGTCCTTTATACATATGTTTGACACCTTTGCATACGGTGTTGACACTATTGTGTTATATATTTTGAGTCTTAGTAGGTTGATAGTATGTTATCTATCTTGTTCAAGCACTCCTGCGCTTGTGCAAATGATATCATGCTTGTCTATGTTGTGAAAGTACATAACTTAAGGTTTCCATGCTGATAGAGGTTTAAGCTCATGGGTTGTACTTATTTGTGGCCCATGCACGCTTTCTAGATTGGTTAAGTTATCTTTTAGGGTTACGTGTTATTTTACATGCCTTCGCATGAAGTTTAAGATTTACGCTGGCACTTTAGGGGCTGACGTGGTAGCCTTTGAAAGAAGTTGAGTTACCACGTGGATTAGGGCACTAAAAGACAACCAAGTGGAGCTATGAACTCCCATTGGTCTGTTTTTGTCTTTAGTTTAACTCTAAATTTAGAAACAGAGCTCTAAAGGAGAGTTCGAGCATTTGGTAAGGGGACTTTGAAATCTGAGTGCACAAGAGGGTAGAGCTCGTCATGCCAAGCACTTCCAGTGAAATTTTCGATCGATTTGAGGCAATAAAGACGAAGTTATGACCAATTGAAGTTCGAATTGTGCTAGAATTGAATCACTTTTGTTAGATTTAGGGTTTTCAGTGTCACTTGCAGCAGATTTGAGGAAATTGCTTCAAAACTTCGAGGTTGTGTTCTCTGCCAGCAGGGCTACGATTTCCTAAAAAGTTTCGCATCGATTGAGTGACTGAGTAATTCAGGGCGGCCGCTGAAACAGAGGGGGTCTGAAAAGCTCTTAATCTAGAGCAGCGACTTCAGAGGAGGAGATCTGGAGTTCTGTGTACAGCCAAGAGCCCCAACTTCACAGGGGTGTTCAGCATCTTGTAGACTCCAAATCCTGTAAGAATATTTGAAATTGATCGAGCCAATCTTCTGTTATAGGTCGGAATAGCCAGCTAGGTATTAGAAATTGCTATAGTTTTCTTGCTCAAAACTTTTCTGTCCATATCTCCGTGTCAGAATTTGATCTCAGGCTGAAACTTCGTGTGTGAGTTCAGTAGTACCTCATTTGCATGTAGGGGAAGTTCAGAAGTCTAAACCTTCATAGTTTTCTTCTCCGTGAGTGTCAAAGTTCGCCGCCGGATCCTATTACTGCCAGCTAGATCTAAATTTCGCTTTCTGAGCATATTACTAGATCTTACACATCTGTGTGAGTGTTTATAGCCCTATTGTGAACTGAAAGCCAACCTCTTGAGTAAACAACCACAGCCAGAAGCCCGGTGCTTTCCTAGGTAGACGGATCACACTCCGACATCGATTTGACTTCCTTCTCTAACTCAATACGGTGTTGCTCTAGTGTGACCTCCCTCAGATCCTTGTAACTAAATGCAAATACATGAATGTATTTGCGAAAGATCTCTTCGAAACAACTCTTCTCCTCTTTAGTAACCTTCGATCCATAACGTAAGGTGGCAATTCTTCTCTCCACCTCCTCGGGAGTCAACGATTCTTTGTCTCGATCTCTTTGCACTTCCGGAGAAGAGAAAAGATCCACTACATTCACACCCACATTTCGTTCTTCTCTCTCCTCCTCTGACGATGTATTTTCAGATTCTGAATCTGAAGAATTGGTACCTACATCAGAAGTAGTATCGATAACTTCTGACTCCCAGTAGTCCGATGTGGGTCGATCCGATTCCGACGTCCCAACTTGATCTCCGAGCAATGGAACTTTGATCCGGTGGTGATTCGATCTGATGCGTAAATAACCTTTGTGCCAGTTATCTGTTGCATGTACTGCTCGAAGCCAAGGTCTTCCGAGTAACATTTCATAACTTGACTCTTTCAAGATTTGAAATGTCATGTTTACTTGCACTCCCATTACTGACACACAAACTCTCTCCAGCACTCCCAATGATCTAACTCGCTGTCTGTTAGCCATGCCCATCGTGATACTAGAAGGACGAGTTGGTACTAGATCCAACTTCCTCATGAGTCGTTCTGAGATGGCATTTACTACCGATCCTCCATCGACAAGAACATCTGAGACATCTCTCCCATTGATACGAGCCTCTACTTTTGATGTCTTATTGCACACCTCTCCTTCACTAGCATCTAAAGCACTCACACCGACAGTAGAAGGATTTACTTTCTTCTTCCAACCTCGTCGGGAGCTTAGACCGCTACGAAGTTCTTTCCTCATCGAAGGATTCAGAACAATCAACTGTCCCACAGTAATGTTTACTCGTTGCTTACCCAAGTCTTCCACCACATTGTGTTTTGATTGCTCCATCAAAATTGTGAAATCAGTATTTCTCGATTTCTTCCGCCGTTCTTTGGTTTTTGAAGAAGATTTGCAACTCCGAGTATTTTGACTTGGAGAATCTTCTATCACGACTGGTTCTCTCTCATCGAAATGCGTCCTCATCCTCTTCCTCTCTTGAACCAACAGCTCTACAGATTGAAAACCTTCTCGTACATCTCTTGGCTCCAAGATGTCAATGCATGCTACACCCTTGTCCTTGCTTTGTGAAGTTGAAGCTCCATCCGCCGTTCCACCATTACGACTTGGACAATTACGTTGGAAGTGTGATCCTCCACACGTAAAACATCCTTGGCTCGTGTAGTTACTGGGTGATCCTTGCGGTGGTCCACCTTTGGATTGATAGTTTTCATAATCTCGTGAGCCCCCTCCAACATTTGGACCTTGGTGTTGCAACAAATTCACCATATTGATCTTCAAATCTGCCGGAGATTCTCTCAAACTTTTCAACTCATCACGAAAGTCGGGAGTAACAGATCTAGATGGTACAGTGATTGTAACCGCACTAGTAGGAGCTATCGGAGTCAGATTCTGAAATCGAACAGTCGGAACACTCGCAGGCGTCAGAGTTGGCATGCTCGGCCCTTGCACATCTCCGCATGCTGCCTCAACCGTCATTGGTTGCAAGTCGTCTCCATCCAGATTCTCTTTCATCCTGGTTGCGATCTTCACTACATCAGCCTTCGAAGTTGGTCTCTCATACCGCACTTGTGTTCGAATCTCCGGCCTCAATCCCCCAATAAAATTCTTTGTGAGCATTGCTCCAATGCCCACCATCGTTGGTTCTACTACATCTCAACTCTTTTGTAAAACCACCCGAAACTTCTGTTCTAATTTCTCCACCCTCTCGGCGTAAGTCCTTACTTTCTCTTTCTCTCCTTGTTTGAGATAAGTTACCTCTACCATTAACTTTTCGTAACTTTCATCAGGAAGAAAAGTTTCAATTAAGGCCTCCGTCAATACTTCCCAAGTATCATCTGGAGTCCCCACTACTCTTCTCTTCTTCCTATCCTCATACCATGTCAATGCATAACTCTCAAGAAATTCAGGTATCAACCCTACCGACTCGCTCTTCTTTCGATCTCCATTGTCAATGCATGCTCGTTTGAAGTCCCTCACGAATCCTTCCACGTCTTCTCCATCCTTTTCGTAAAACATCGGAAGTTTTTCCATTCTTCCCTTCTTTTCTTCTTCTTACTCAAGGTACTGCTTGTGGATGTGAAGATCGTACTTCATCGCAATCCACAATTTTCCCGTTGAGCTCTCCTCTCCAAAGATTAGAATAAGCTTGACCCTCATGGTCATCTTATCTAACGTGTGACAGACTATCTCCATCCTCGCTAGAAGTCTTCTCTTGTTCCGTTTCTACACTCAACCTTCTCTCGAGACCTTCGGCTACAGTTTCGAGCAAAGCAACCACTGCGCTGCACTCATGCTCAACTGGAATCCCATCCACTCCACATCTCGGACAAAAGGTTGTAGGATCAATGACGCCTTGTCTAG
This sequence comes from Asterella californica, assembly GCA_036924285.1. NCBI lineage: Eukaryota > Viridiplantae > Streptophyta > Marchantiopsida > Marchantiales > Aytoniaceae > Asterella > Asterella californica. The sequence continues at coordinate 28,480,232 of JAYKYS010000003.1, forward strand.
GGGAAGAAGGACCTATGTGCAAGCTTAAGTCGACCAACCCTCTTCGTTCACGCAAAAGTCTATTCTTCGTAGGACACTTGCTCACTTTATGTCCTTCTTCTCCATACAAAAAACACCTCGAGTTCTTCTCTAGATGCTTACTACTAATCTCTACTTCTTCCTCAAACTCTAGTCGAAATTCTCTTTTTGTCAGATCAGCGGTAACTATCACCGAATAGCCTTGAAGAATCTTGCTCAACCTTAATTTCCACTCTTGCTATCCTTCCATGACGATGATCCGTCATACATCTCTCTCACTATATAGCTTGTTTGACACTTTTGATCACTCGACTATCTTCTCGCTTAGCAATCTCTCACATTACTAAGTAGAAGCTTAACTTGTCAACTCTGAGCCTCAGAGATCGAACGTAACCCTCTCAAGAATTCTAAAATTCTTTCACTCTTTTACTTCAGTATGCGATATAACAGATTTGACCCCCCTTCACTTCGAATGCCATAACTCCAGTTCTACTCGATCAATTCATGCATGATTTCGGTGCCTAGATAGCTTATCTTGCAAGCTATCAGCATGGAAGATTTCAAGGTCTAACTCTAAAAACTGAAAATATGAAAATGACTGTAAACTCCTTCCCGAGAGCTCACTCTTTGATACCGAAAAACCCCCTTAACTTCCGAAAGACATAACTCTCTCCTCACAATTGATCTCTCGGAGATATCAAGCTTATTGGAAAGCTTATCTTGCCCTCTATAACATGGTGTATGTAAAAAGGTTCTGAACTCATGCTCAAAAAACAGACATGAACTGTACTAACGACTAAATACGAATCTTTGTATCGAGGTCTCGACAACGGAATCAAAATGTAAGTCGGCCTGTTTCTCACCCAAGGGTACCTCAGATGACTAGGATTACTAGTGCACCCTAATTACAAAGATTTCAGTACACCTATGTTCACTTCACTCAACTCTCTGACCCGTATGATCACATCGATCCTTCTAATAGCGTTCCTGCAAACAAGTTCTAATCTCGCTCTCAACATTGCATCGCAAAATACTCAAGGACTCTCAAGGTCTCCAATGCTCACTGTACTTATAGACAGGAAAATGAGAGTCCCTTCCACTCTCTCAACTCCTCCTTATATACTCTACAACTTCTTATCGTGGTAACTTTTACTAAGTTCTACATGGTAAGTGCGCAATCCAAAATAGTTAAACTTCTAAAGGCTACTAAAATTTAAGAATAACCCACACATTACTTGTTCTACTTTACTAAAGTAAGAGATTCTCCTACTTTAGCTTTTGTAAAGTATTAACTATCCAATCGGAAGACGACAACAAACTAATACGTCTTTTGAGGAGCATCTTTAGATCTTTATGCATGACTTTCCATCATGCATCCAATCAGCGATGGTCAACAAAGTTACATACTTTTGAGAAGCATATTTAGAGCTCCGCACTTGTCACCTAGTGCCATAGTGAAACCTCTAATAGTTTCCTCAACTTAGTTATAACTATCTCAACTAATTATGACTAGTTTTGATCACTCTAGATTTAGATCTTCGAACTAGAGTAACCTATAAGATAGTCATACCTAATGAAATTTATATAAGCACGCACACAAATAATGGGATACTTGTGATGTGACAGATCTGCTTATGCACGGATCAGAAGTCAGGATGACAAGAGAGCGGTACAATTTCTAATTGTATCGACAAACCACAGACGGAACAGAGATTATCTGAGAGATGGCTCCTTGCCTAGAGTCATTGAGGAGTTCAAGGATTTTTAACGTGTACTACTATAGAGCGAGGATATTGTGGTACAAGGAAGAGGATAATCTCGTTTGAGAAAAATAGTGCTTTTTGTACAGGAGTGGTGAGATATTCGGAGAGTGGATTTGCTGTATATACACAGCTCGCTGATCTTCAGAAGTGGGAGAAGAAAGTTGTGCAAAGAACCGAAAAAGATCTAAAAAGAGTTGGTGTGCTTAATGAGGAGGATAAGATAGAGGGCGTTTACGTGGAGATGGATTTGGATGAGCTTCACAAGGCTGAGCAAGGGAATGAGTATCAAGTTGTGTACATACGTTCTATGGAGCTCTACTCGGCTATAGAGTCGTTCCAGATACCTGAAGTCAGAGTTGAGACCAGGTATAAAACGGTGGATAAAAAGGTGAAGCCGGTTGCACAACCGCTACCTAGCGACTCTGACCAACGAGTTCAACAAGCCTCAAAGGAGAAGAGCTTACGATATCTTGATCAGATAGATCACAAGTTTACAAAAGTTACGCTCAAGGAGTTGAAGGTTGGTTCTAAAGATTTTCTTCTACCTGCTGAGGAGAGAGAGTTCAAAGAAATGTTAAGGAGGCACGGGAAAACTTTTGCTTTTGAGCTTTTCAGAAATTGGGTGTGTAGATTCAAGTGTTGTAGCACCGATGATCATCTTTACGATACCGCATGCGTCTTGGGACTTAAGATCAATTCATGTATCTAGAGCACATCTACCTAAGCTTATGGAGCTTCTCAAGGAGAAGATGAGGATGAGAATCCTTGAGGCATCATTTGCACCATATTCCAGTCGTTGGTTTCCAGTACCCAAGAAGAGTGGAGCGCTACGGTTGATTCAAGATATGCAACCGGTGAATCAGGTGATCATCAAAAATACGAGGATCGGATCTATTGTGGGAGAGTTTGCTGAAGCATTCACTGGTAGAGCAATTTACTTGATAGGAGACTTCTACTCTGGATATGATCAATTTTCAGCTTGCTGAAAGGAGTAGAGACGTCACTACTATAAGGATGCCGTTGGGTTTGGTGAGGATGTGCACATTGCCGCAATGGGCAACAAATTCTGTTGCACATATGATGAACGGAATGAACAAAGTTCTTCGAGACTTCATCTCGGAGAAGACCATGTCTTTCTTAGATGACATTCCAATCAAAGGATGTGTAGAGGAGCAGAAGGATGAGAGAGTCGATCAGAGGAGGTGTCAAAATTTTATGACTGATCATATTCTCTATCTATCAGGTGCTAAATCTTCGTTTGGAGTTCGAGAGGTTGTGATTGTGGGGCACTTATGCGGGTGGTTTGGTCGCAAACCTTATCCTAACAAGGTGGATGTCATACAACGGATGAAGGACACATGTAGCTCAACAACAGAGGTGCGAAGGTTCTTAAGAGCTTGCGTGTTCTATCATGTGTGGATTCCTCATTTTGCTCATGTATCAGATCCACTCTATGGTCTGTTACGGAAGAACATGAAGTTTAGATGAGAGGAGAGGCATATAGAAGCGGTGCAGAAGCTGAAGCAGTTGTTGTCTTCTCCACCTGTGTTACGTAGGGTGAATTATGAAGATGACAAACACGTGATAATCACGGTTGATACAAGTCCGATACCGGATGAAACTTCGTATCGCCTTCAGTTTCTTGAAGAACTCTGCGTTTTGATCCGATGGATCCAAGGACAACAGGTTTGGACTCCGGAACGATCCGAACGGTCCAACTCTCCTCCACAGGTAACTGAAGCATTCCAAATCTCTCTCCTACGTCTCAATTTCTCCCATAACACATCTCTCGATCCATCTCTTCATGAACCGTCTTAACCAATGCGTAGCTTGCACAGATCTGAACCCAACAACACCTTGCACGTTTGCATTGGACCTCCTAATCTCCTGAATCGTCCGTTGACAGGTCGCAAGTGCAAGCTAGCCCCTTAAGTTGTCCCCTTACGTCAGTCACAATACATATCAGTTTTTTCCAGTAATGAGGAAGCAGGCCCCTTGCGTCCCTAGTATAGAGCTTGGAGCCACAAATACCCAGTGCGTAGAGTAAACTAGGGCCTAGCTTGATTTTCTCTTCTTCGAAGTCTCGTAACTTCTCCACTAGGCGTCCAAATGGAGTAGACAAAGTGCTTATAGAAAGTTGACAATGGACTCTATCCATTGATGCGATGAAAGTGAAGATCTGAAGTCGTGCCAAAAGTTCGAAAGCTGAGGCCTAGCTTGTTAAATTTACCCATCTTTTGAGTCCCGTAATTTCTCCACTAAGCGTCTAAATGAAGTAGATGAAGTGCCCATGGGAAGCTGACAACGAGCTCTACCCATTGATGCGATGAAAGTGAAGATCCGAAGTTGTGCCAAAAAGCTCGTAAGCTAGGGCCTAGCTTGTTTTACCAATGAGTGTCTTTGGAGCGATAACTGTCAAAATTTGATTTTCATGTAGGAGTCGGTCCACGACACGACAACGTGTTTTGATGTTGTGGAGGCACTAGGACCTTATCGTGTCAAAAGATAAGGCTCCACGTGGACGATCCATGTACTCTCCGCTAAGTGGAGATAAGGGTTAGTACTCTTGTCGTCATATGCGAAGTTGCTGTATAAGAAGTGAGGTGCACGGAGCTTTGGATATAGAGTGTGGAGTATCCAAGTCTAGTAGTGAGTGTTATCAGTATTGTCAGATGAAGTGAGAGGTAGTAAGAGTGACAAGCAGAATAGAGAGTCATTTCGTGCTCCTGATCTTCCACTTCATCATTAAGCTCCATTTTCTATCGCGTGATCATTTTCGAGTGTTTACGATGGCTCATTGGAGAGAGTCGTTTATGATTGCGGTATTGACTACTCCGGATCCTATCATTCTTTCGATAGTCACTTACGACGTTGTTTGAGATCTTCCGGTCTAAATCTTACTTTTATGTGATATGGATCCTGGATTGGATCTGAACTTTCTAGCGAGAGTTCCGTTCAACACTTGGGTCGAAATACGTTGTTACATTCGATCAAAAGTGGTACATCAAGAGTTTATCATGAGGAATTTCGGAGAAGATTATTATAACCAGATAATAGCTTCATTCGTTCTTTTTGTAGTTCCGTTTATTGTCAACCGTTTTAGGGTCGTGATTCTGACTCTATATTGAGAGTAGTTTGTCTTTCATGTCTACATGCTTCTTGACCAACAGTATCGTCAACAGCACGTGTTTGTAGTTTGTTCAATATAAGCTTTGAGACCCAAATGGTACTATTGGATAAAAATTTGTTCCTTGTGTGTTTGTCATGTGAGTGATAACAAAAACATTTTGTCAACTTGTTTCTAATTGGTCGAAAGTTTGATCGATCATCTTCCACCAAGTTCCTTTCACGTTTTCAAGGGTTAGAGACACTTCCCGTAGTCCATTCGTGGAATGTTAGATATGGTTTGATAGCTTGGGAGACGAGGATGCTTGCAGACTCAATGATTGCTCGATTTGAAGCACAGATGACATCGTTTTGATTAATTGAAATTGAGGGGGTCAAATTCATGATCAATTTTGTTTCCGAGAGGTCTTTCTCACTTTCTGAGAGTTCTGTGAGGTTGTTGGAGACGAATTGACTTTTGCTGGAACGCTCTTGAGATGGGCTTGCTGATGGGCTTTTAGATCAATTGATTCCAAGCCGGAGTGAAAGAGTTATGGCCGGTTGAAGTTAGGTGCCTCAAATCGGAGGTTATGAGAGTAAGCGACTGTAATTAGGAGACATTGAGAGTGACATGGAGAGTTTGGGGTTGAATTTTGCTATGAGACCTTCCAAGGTCTGAGAAGGTACAGTCAACTACATAACTATAAAATTTCAGACCATTTGGATTATTGAGTATAAAGATATCTTTGTTTTTGTGCACAAAGGTATGCATATCGTCTTGTGTCATTGACAGTTAGGGTTTGAAACATTCCGAGAGATTGGTTGAGGATCTGGTAGTGAAATTTTACAGAGTGGTATGATGGTGACACTTTAGCTTCCTGAGAATTTTGAGTCATTTTGGTTGAGTGGTTTCTGAGGAATCAGACAATAAAGTTCTGTCGAAAGAGTATCATGAGCTCGTGAATATTATAGAGATAGTGAACTTTGATAGAGCATTACTGCCAACTCATAGATGATCTCTCTGCATCTAGTATCTTAATAGAGAGATTATTCTACATGCTACATATTGGCCTTGGTTTCATCTCGTTCTGAGCTGTGGTTGAGAAGTGACAGTGAGGTAAAATTGAGAGGTCTTTGCTCTGAAAGACGTAAGATTTAAAGCTCTTTGAAGAACAGGTCGACCTGGAGATTTTGTTAGTGCTTCAATGCACTTGATCATGAGTATAGAGAGTTGTTGACAGTATTACTTGTGTTTAGATCCTCTCCATACTCGCATGCTTGTTTGTACGCCCAGTTGGTTTGATTGGATTTGTGTGCGGGCGTTGCGCTTAGGTTTCGTTTCTATTAGGAGTGCTGGTATTTCTCTTGTGATGAGGCTGGAGTGATGACCAGCAGACCCAAGAGTGCTTGCGGTGATGGCAAGAACAGGTTGCCCGTGCTTGTTATCCCGGTTCTATCTCTAGTCGAGTAAGAGAAATATTTGTCGAGAGGACGTGAGGATATCGTAACGAGATAGATTCAGAGTGTACTTGGAGGTCGGAGAGAGATTTGGGTGGTCGCTGGTTCTGAGTCACAGAGTGCGACACGTACTCTCCACAGCTAGATATCCGGTGTATTCCCAGATAAGAAAGCACGTCACACGACAACGGCAATAACAAAGAATACGCAAATTGATTGGATACAGACAATTGGAGAGAATGTATCAGTATAATCAAGCCCATACGTCTACATAAAGCCGCGGATCACAAGACGAGTCTTTTATCGATCAATAGTTCTACTGGATTTCAGCTTGACTTTAAGCAACCACAGACAAGTGATTGGACGTTGATTAAGGAGCAGCTCAGCAAATTCTCACATACCATTGATAGAGTATGGATGAAGCTCCATCTGAATAACTCGCAACCAGTTCTCAACTTGAGGAGATCTGGGTACTTGAGTATAGGATGTGAGCTCCAAAAGAACATCAATTGTGATAGTCACAAGTGCTCGTCGTCTCGAGGAGCGAGTACGGAGAAGGAGAACTGACGGATCATAGTTCTCGTCCTCATCACGTGTAAGAGAACCCCACGAGTACTACGAGTAGATCGACCTGGCGATAGAACAAGGTGCGTAGGTGGAGAAGGAAACTCCTCGGGGACAAATGATGATTGTTTAGGAGAAAAAGACAGTCCGTAGTGACGACGTTGGTTAGGATGTTTGGAAAGAAGAAAGAGGGTCTCTTACAAAGTCCGAGTAGGAGTAAGTTGCTCAGCAATTGAAGGCACTTTAGATGTGCGAGGAGAGCGAGCATGTTGCCTTAGATAAGACATGACTTCTATGCTGGAATGTTAGTCGATGTGGTTCTATAGCGTCGAGAGCTAGAGGGTGTGTAGTGAGACATCATGAAACTGATCGTCAAAAGCAAGATCAGAAACCTGATGATAAATCGAACGCGGAGAACTTACCCGAATAGAGAAAAAAGATCACAGGAATAAGGATCGGAGAGGTGGTGTTGGAGCGTTCACTAGAATGATTTTAGGTGGTGTTAAAGGCTGAAGAGTGGATAAGGAGTTTGGTGTAGCTTAAGACGGCTGACTGGAAAGAGGTACTTGTGGTGATATCAGTGCAAGCAGAATATATTGATTGGAAGGAGGTAGCGGTGGTGGTACTGATATAATTGATGATGATATGTTTTCACGCAAATGAGAATGACTGTTGTAAAAGATAAGTATGGGTTTCTTCATCAATCGGGTCTACTGGTGTTGAAGATGGAATATTGTTGAGCAAAGACTCCTCCTCAAACACAACATCATGTGATACAAATAAGTGACTATCACTTATCCATTGCACTTTATATCCTTGGGAGCTATACTTTAGTAAAATACTCATAAGTACGATCATCAAATTTTTCTCTAATTTCATTTGGCACCTGGGCATATGCTTTGCAGCCAAATACTCTCAAGTGAAAAATATTAGATTTTTGATTATGTCAAAGCTCATGTGGTGTCTTATTAGGAGCAATTGCTTTCGTGGGACTGCGATTCTGTAAATATTTAGCACAAGTGACAGCCTCCCTCAGTAGAGTTTAGCTAACTTGACTTAGGGAAGCAGGCAGCGGGCAGCATTAAACAAAGTTCAATTTTATTGTTCAGCAACTGCATTTTGTTGTGGGATATATGTCGTGGTTAGTTGATGTTGAATCCATGCATACTTAAGTACGCATTAAACTCAGATGACAAATATTCACCTCCGTGATCGGACCGAAGAGTGGAAAGCTTGCTTTGAGTTTGATTTCAGCCCAAGAAAGGAATAGCTTAAAGGTCTCAAAGCAATCACTTTTTTGACGTAGAAGTCGTAAACATCGTATTAGGAGTAATCAGAAATAAAAGTGGCATAATATTAAAAGCCATTGAAGGTTTGAGTAGCAATGCGACCATCGAGTTCAGAGTGAATGAGTTGAAAGAGACGTGTGACGCGTGTAGTAGCGTGCTTCAAAAACTTGAGACGAGCTTGTTTGCCATGCAAGTAGGTGGAACACGTGTGTGGCAGAATTTTTGAATATGAATGTCGTGCACTGCATCTTGATGAGTTAATTGTTTCAACCGGTTAAGACTAATGTGACCTAACTGGCGATGTCTCAAGTGAGCCGTCTTACCAAGAGTGCAAAGATTAACCCTTGGGGCTGGAAATTAATTTGGAGAAAAGGGAGGATATTTTCCAGCAAATTCTCATCTTAGAAAGAAAATAGCAGAAATGTATGTGCAATAACTGAAAAATTATCTTGAAATAACCCCGCTTGAATAACATTGGAGAATGCATAAAGGTGAGGTTGAGAAAGGACCGAGTTTGTAGTCGTGGTTGCTCCGTGGTTGATTGAGATGTATAGCAGTTAGACACAATGGTACCACAGTGGACCGTGGTAGGGTGATGAATTCTGAAATGCGGACTGCGTATGTAGGCATCCGAGGTCCGATCAAGCTCTAGCTGGGATGAGAAACGACTTTCACGTTTGACGTTACGATCAGAGACATCGGGACTGTTAGACTTGACTTTCGCGGACGAGAAGTTGAACGTGAATGAATAACCATTTTTGGATTCTCAACTCAAATTGACCAAGGTCGGTCGCGATCAAATAGTGATGGGAAAAGTGACGAGGTGGAGCGAAGGTCGTAACTTAATTAGTTGGAGAAAACCCAGTTTCTTACACTCCCTCTTAAAGAACAAAACTGAAATTCCTTACTGATCTCTTCCAAATAAGTCAAGCATTGGTAAATCAATAACTAATTTCGGGTCTGATAAGGACTTAGTAAGAAGATCGGCAGTCATACTAGCTGTAGGACAGAATTGCAAGCACAAGTCACCAGCAGTAGCTAAATTGCTTAGTGAAGTGATACCGAACGACGATATGATTCGTCCTAGAGTGAAATTTGATGGTATCTATAAGTGCCAAAGCACTCTGATTATCACATAAGATAAGGGTACAACTAAGAAATGAACACTGAATATTAGTGAGTCCTTCGCGAAGCCAAATAGTCTCAAAAGATATACTCCGCCTCAGTATTAGACAATGCAGATGACTTTTGCCAAATAAAACCCTAGCTGATAGCACCGTGGGAGAAGATAAAGTAGTATTCACACGTAGAATGACGCTGGTCCATTTCACCAGTCCAGTCCACATCACTGAAGCCTACTCATATGCTATCATTTGTTTGTACATGCTATTTTCAAATTTATGAACATTGTCCAACTCAGCAAACGAGGAAGAGGGTTAAAAAAATGTCTATACTTCAAGTAGTACTTAATGGTACCTTTTAGATATCAAAAAGTGTGTTTGATGGTTTCAAGTAGTACTTAATGGTACCTTTTAGATATCAAAAAGTGTGTTTGATGGTTTGAATGTGAGGATGTCCAAGATTGGACATAAAGTATGCAAGGACATTGATCATATAAATCAAGTCAAGACGAGTGCTGTAGAAGGTCCAAAGTAATGAGCTGTTGGCGTACGGGAATTCATAACACTTGACCTTATCGTTAAAAGATAATGCCATGGAAGTGGAGACCGTCCCAGCGTCTTGAAAACCAATACTAAGTAGCTTGTTAAAAAATAAATGACAAAGTGTCAAGTTAACCAAAAATTCTGATTTAAATCCATGTTTCTCATATTTTATTCTCTGTGTGAAACCGTTATCACCAGAAACAGTTTTTATGTTTGAAACCCAAAAGTGCCACTATATCAGCAATGGGATGTCTTATCAGAATCAATTTCAACTCAAAATCTCTAAAATTTTGAGTTCCGGCAGACTAGCCCACCAAAAGTACATCTACTTGTCATGTTATTATTCGACGTCTAAAGTTGATGATCTTGTTCCAATAAACAATTCGTCTGGAATCAAAATCGATTTTCTGAAATTCAGTTGAGAATTGCCAAAACTCACAACTAGAATTTATTTTCCAAGAAAAATTTTAAATCACACCAGGACTTGAACCTGAGACCGCTGTCTCTACCGCTGTCTCAATGCGAACCGTAGAATGAGGTCTTCCGGGGTTACTAGGAGCACTTATATTCATACGGGGGTTTAGGCATCTACAATATAGTTATTATATTCCAAAGACGAATTGTTTTTCTGACAAGCGTATAATTGTCTTCATAGTAGGATACAATGACTACTGAAAGGAAAGAAAGAGAAAATCAAGTTCCTCTTAATTATAATTTAATAAGTGGCTTGTTCAGATGACTTGTTTGACACTTCAACTAACACATACCCACCTTTGCTATTACAAGAGATAGTTGGAATAACTTTTGCATCCCTCTATCGAACATTACCTTCCCATTAAGGATGAGGGTTACAATGATAGCATAAGAATCCTCAAAGTAAAATTACACATCGTTCGACTCTCTTGCCTTTTGATTCCAAACAGAGTCTCCAACAATGTAACTGAACTCACAGCATACGTCTCTGGAAAATGAAACTGAATACTAGAATTTGGAAGTGAGCGCCTCTTTCTTACCACTTCTTGCACTTAAAGAGTTATAAGACTTGAAGAATCACATATGAGCTTCGATTGAATATCTTCCAATAACAGCACATGGCTTTCCCCATAACCAATACCCACCCTCATTAACAAGGGACAGATCAGGTGATTTTGCCCTCACTTCTTAGGCGCGAAACCCCCTGCCTTAATCAAGTGGCACCTCCACTGCCAATAGATACTAACAAATCTTCAACAAGTTGCAGCGCTGCAACTTTTCATACCTAAATTAAAACACTGATCGTTCTCGTTCCTCAGTAGCAACTCCTCATCAATCTCAATGCAGCCGTTTAACGAACAACCGAGAGCTTTTCTAGAGCCATCATACACAACAGCAGCATAAACTTCAAAATGTTAAAGTGACACTCTACACTCTATCCGCAGTTCTATTTCTCCTATGTAATCTCACTGAGAGAGTATTTATGCTATGATCAAACACCCTTCTAATTTATCTCGAAAGTAAAATACGCCGTTTTTCACCCTTCTCGCATTATTTCTCATACAAGCGAAGGATTCGGTGGAACTGGAAGCTTGATGTACTCAGCCAAGTAAGTCTTAGAAGAAAGAAAGATGTAACCGCTAAAAGACTGATCATCGAGAAGATGGTAGTGAAAACACGAGCGTTTTTCAGGAGGTTTCACTGTAATGCAACAGCGACCATCGTACAGACCTCCCATCATGTTGGCTCAGACTATACTCACAACTGCAGTAAATGCGTCAATCCACCAGCGGCTACGATATGCATATCATCCAGACAGGTTTAGAGAGTAAGAAGAAGTCAAAAGACTTTGACAAATTTGATTTCCTACATGGATACAGACTCCAACCGAACTGCAATGACTTGCGTCATTCCAAAAGGTCAACCAATCCACACATACCCATTATTACCTTCCAAGCTCCTCACATTTAAAGCAAGAGAGCGGAATCTCTGATGACCTAGTGCTACGAACAAGTTGACCAGTCTGACTTGCTGCTTCTTGTCAAGGAACACGGTCATGAATAGTCTGACATCTAGGATTAGGCAGATGGAGACCGGGTGTCCTGCTGCTCGAGAGACAAAACTTCGAATCTGCACCCAGCCCTTGGCTATGGCTGCCGAAGCCTACACAAACAGAAAGTGTTAAACAATAAGAGCTTGACTTGATACAGTTGCGCACGGCTTGAGTAATACCAACAGCGCTACGAGTTATTTGCGAACTGATCTTCGGAAGTTTCAGGAGCTTACAGTGAAGACCATAACCACCGTGGTTGTTGAGAAACGCCTTGCGCAAATTTTCCACGTATAAACCTTTCAAGGAGCAGTAAGTGCCCCTCCACCGGGACCATCACTTTGTTCATCAAGATCCTCTTGATACCACCAAGTCATTGGCATTTTCCGTTCCTCCTCCATGTTCTCTTTCCACGCTTTTTGAAACAAAGCCGTCGACAAGTAACGCTCTCCGAAACTTGGCAAAACACACTTCCAGAGGAATTTCAAATTCAGTACTTACATATTACACTGGAACCTACATCCATCGCCATACTACGGTAGAAGTTGGTTATTGACCTGGTTCGAGGACAATGAAAGTTCATAAACGAAATGCTTCAGTGGTGTGTAAAACTCCAGACGAAGAAAGACTATATTCTTACCACGATCAATTTGCCTTTATTCTCTGGCCTTTGGCCTATTTGAAGAGCAGCATGTACTGCGGCTCCAGAAGATATTCCAACCATCAAACCTTCCTCCTGATGGAGTCTTCGTGCGGTATCAAAAGCATCCCTACTATGTACCTGGAGAACGAGACATTTAGTGACATTCTCGTCGCTGAAATATACTACTGTACACATTAATACTGAAAAGGACGAGTTTCCTGACCTTGATGACTTCGTCTAAGATGTTCACGTTCAGTACTGACGGAATAAAACCAGCTCCGATACCTTGGATCTGATGGTAGCCTGCACGACCGCCTGTTCCAAGGGCATGCTTGGGAGATTAAATCGGGAGGACTCATTAACAAATGTACAAACGAGGTACGGGTCAGAGATGAAGCATCAGGGACAAGCTAGTGGGCTTTTCAAAGAAACTTTTCAACGTCAACTGTGGGACGCATCGAGCCATTTGATGGTACTCACAAATTCTTGAGGTTCACAAGTTCCTAGGCTTCCGACCGACCTTGACAGCACTTCTACTGCACCTTACTCGCTTGCTCACTCAGAAGATACTACAAACATTCTTCAATTTCACTTCAAGTTCACTCAATCACATAGCAACTCCGGAGTTCACAAATATGTGAAGACTACAAACCTGAAAGAACGGCACACTCGGCAGGTTCCACGGCAACAATTTGTACGTATCTATTCATTTTCTTCAAATATTCTCCACAACCAGTTATAGTGCCACCGGTACCGACGCCTGCTACGAAGAAATCAATCTACATCAGAAAGGAAGTGTCAGTAAAAATACTTAAATCTTCTACTGAAGACAGCCTAGTTCTGTCCAGTCGATTACTTCCCCATTTAGAAGCGTTGTTCGACGGCCTGTTCATGGATTTAATGTGGGGCCCAACGTAAAATCCCGAGTGATACAACTAACAGGCCGAAACCGCCAGAACAGATATATCCTCCTTCGTTATGTCTAGGTGTTACCTTTCCCTTAGTATCCCTCCAAATTTCCGGTCCTGTTGTCTCGTAGTGAACTCGCGGATTTGCAGCATTGTTGAACTGCTGAAGGGTAACCGCTCCAGGAATCTTGCTGACAAGTTCTTCAGCTTTTTTAATTGATCCTGTCATTGCCAATCTGGCTGGAGTTAAAACAACCTGTGCCACAGAGCAACAAACATGAGCCCACGTAACTGAAATAAAGCCGTTGTGAGACTTGTAGGAAAACAATGCAAAAAGTGGAAAAGGAGAAACAAGACACACCAGATTAATCAAATCGAAGTGTAAAAGAAGTATAGCTGAAAAAGTGGTCAAGAGTGCTACGCTACAATCTTGGTGGGTACATCAGAAATGCATTGTAAGGCAGGAGCCCACAAGCACCAGTTCACAAGAGAGACGAAAAGATTACTCTGTACTGATAGCATGAAAAGCGAGCTGTTAATACAAGCAAAGATCGACGCGGTAGCTGCAACAAATCAGCATTAAGATGGAACTTCGAACAGGGCCACAGCACATCCCATAACACACTGCCAAGGAGCTTTCTCAAAGAAAAGGCTACCGAGTACGGAAACACCTAAAAAAGAGCTAATGGAATACCTTGGCACCAAAAGCTTGCACGAGAATACGCCGCTCAACACTCTGATCTTCTGGCATTGTCAGTATGAGATCATAACCCTTCGAAGCACAAACGAAAGCAAGCCCAATTCCGGTATTTCCGCTCGTGGGTTCCACGAGTGTGCTTTTTCCTGGCTCAATGAGACCCCGCTTCTCTGCATCTTCGACCATTGCAAGTGCTATTCTATCCTTAACACTTCGGCATGGTTGCAGGGCTTCCAACTTACAGGCAATCCGGGCACAGCATCTTGAGGCTACTTTATTCAGATAAACCATTGGCGTGTCGCCAACCAGCGACAGCACATTCTGATGAATTTTCCCATCCGCCTTCGTCTCTGGCATTTCTACAGCGGCGCCTGTTGCCTGTAAGCGCGAGTCATCCATGTACCTGAGAGCCATTATCGCCAAAAGTATGAGAAATAAAACCTGAAAAGAAAAAAAAAGAACTGATCTTCTCTATCTACTTCGGACGAAGAGATAGAACTCCTCACAGCGTATACGTCACGAGGACCATCACGGATGGATAATTCCCAATTACCAACAGAATCCGTCACTTCAAACGAACAAAAGCTGAAAATGATCACAAACCTGCAGTTAAAGACGCCACTCCTCCTTTCATTCGCGAGTTTCCGGAGTAATGATGCCGAAGAAGAGGAGAGCAGGCAAGGAATACAGAGTCCAGACCCTAAGAACTCAGAACCGAGCCCAAATTGCGTGGATTTACAAGAAGAGGTGGCCTTAAGCCCACCTTGCCTACAAGCTGGGGCCAGAGCTGAGGAAGTGCCACAATTGCTAGAACGCAATAATCCCGACGAGCTAATACGACTACAGGATTGAGCTGAGACTTCAGAAGGCCTGCATACACAGATCTGGGCACCATGACTTCCCCTGTTTCCACCGAAAGGGTCAAAATCGGTGACTACTCTACAGGCACAAGAGCTAACTCCGCGTACCATCATGATCTCCATGCATCTAACCTCAAAAGTCTCGCATTTACGTCTCCGATCTTTCTTGCCCGCCCCGCCTCTAGATGTCGTCTCCCTGAACCCAGCCCCTCGCTCCCTCTTCGTCCGCAGGTAGCACTTCCGTTTCCTCGAGCAAAAGCAAAGTCGCCCACTCTCCACTGCTGCACCAACATCTGCCTCTTGCCACTCACCTCGACGCGAAGGCCGTCATCCATATGCGGTCGATGATTTATTAATAGAAAGAAACACGCGACGCAATGTCCATTTAATCCATTAATGTCCAGGATTAATCCATCGCATCGCTCACTGGGACTTCACGTCCGGTCGTCACTGCTGTCCTACTGTTTGCGGGCGAGTTTACGTCCATATAGCACTTCCGGCTTTCCGCCGCGACTAATCACTATAGGATTGTACCGTAGTGACAAGCTAATAGGCATCTCCAACGTCCTTGTACAGTGAATTTCGTTTTCTCTTATCAGAAAGCCTGTAAGTGTTATACAAATACATTATACTAAGTTAAAATTAAAAATTAAAATTATTTATAAATATTATATGTTAGTCAGCCCCGGAATATCTAACTCATCTAGAGAGAACCCATAGACGAAGAACGGACCACTGCGTTCTTGGGGTATAAGTCCGGAGGAATAATTGTAAAACAGTGCCGTTTACCATGGACATTAAATAATGTTCTAACCCTTCCCGCCGGAAGGGTTAGAACGTTATTTAGTGTACACTCAACACTTGAGTGTACATGGGTGAATAAGCCAATGATTTACTTGATCGGACCCCTAGAACGAATCGCGGACTTGATCGAACCTCTCTTATAATTCTCTTCTTGATCGGACCTCCAACCTGCAACAGCCCGTAAAACAAGTAACATGGGTATTACAGTGGGCGAAACATCGATGTTTCGCCCACTAGAGAGGCAAAACATATATGTTTTGTCTCTCTGGGAAGAGGTACCCCTTCCCGGATTATGAGAGTGGGCTTGATTTTTTGAACTTCTATTCGCACGTCTTCGTCGTCTCGTTTCTACAGTCCGAGCTGTACTCTGACATGGCTGAGTTACTTGCTCACGTCTTCATGGTGTGGCTTCTATAGTCCGAGCTGTACTCTGACATGGCACAGTTACTTGTCTTGCGTGCTATTGCAGGTTGGGGGTCCGATCAAGAAGAGAATTATAAGAGAGGTCCGATCAAGTCCGTGATTCGTTCTGGGGTCCGATCAAGTAAATCCCTGGTGAATAAGCAGCCTATAGCTAATATTTACAGTGAAACCTCGTTATAGATTTGTTCTAACGTAAACTCGGTATTGATAATCACTATCACACTGTTACAGTGTGATAGTGATTATAAATACCGAGTAAATTTGAAGAATTTACTAAAGAATATGATTATATACCGTACTTTGTTACGTAACATCATGTATGGATTATGAAACGATTGTTATTTTTCATGTTTATAGTTTCAGGATTTTTGTTAAATTTGAAAAAAATATAACTGTTACGTTGTATGAAAAGTTCATTTAAGTTTTCATAAAACTTTAATCTTTATAATATTTTCTGAGTACCCTAAAATATATAATCACATTCTTGAGATGTCTTTTGAAGATGTAACTATAAGTTTATATTCATCTTCTTGAATTCTATGTTTGTAATCATCATTACGTATATTATAGCACAACATTTATTATCACACAAATGCGGAGCACCAAGTGTGTAATTATAACGAGGCTTCACTGTATTATGCATCCAAATTTACTTCTGCAGTCAGGGAGCGGAGAAAAACATACGTGAAGACCGGGAATGAAAATTCGACTGGGGTAATGGTGGCAGCTTATTCCATGGGAAATTAGTTTACCATTGCAATGCAAAATTTCAGAAAAATGAAGACGCAGGTTTTAATATTGAAGGCATTAATGAATTATAGATTAGAAAACTTAATATAATTACAATTTTCAAGTTAATTCTTTCTCTGGTCTTTCTTGCAACGTTGTTTGGACTCCTTTGTCATGTCCTCCTTGTATATCTTGGAGTTAGCTGGAAACAAAACTAACTAAATGGTACAGGCACTATGTCAAGCCGTTTAAATTAGATCATAAAGTCATTCATTCTAAACGAATAACAATAATATATATTAATGAGAGGGTGAATATACTAATTTGTGTATATATCAAATGGTTTTGAAACTATTCAAAATGTTACAAAATATTGTGATACAAACAGCAGCTCATAGTAACCAAGATCCGTTCATTGGATCTTGGTTCTCGGATCAGAGTCGAGAAAGTACATATGTATTAATTTCATGAGATTTTATAAATTTAGTTTTTCATTCATGAATATACATTTAAGAATCCCAGAATTAATTATTATTCTAAGTAGTTAATTTTGCATAAGTGTGTAAATCAGATAAAACATTTCACAACAATCAATAAATATATGTTATTATAAAACGTATGAATAGTATCTGAACGTCTAGAAGGAGATGAGGTTATTAAGAAACTCGAGAGGACTAAAAAGAGACTAGCACCTAAATACGAGCAAGTAGGATGGATAAATAGAAGACGTTTGAGTTAAGGGGGGAGAGGAGGTTACGTCCATGCATGGATGCCAAAGAGTGAGGAGTCATGAGCTAGAGAAAGTGACATGGATCTTAATGACATGCATGGATGTCCAAAAGAAAGTGACTTATGAGAAAATTGAGAAAGAAGGATGTTTATGAGAAGGACGTCTATGAATTGCATGGATGTCCATATAAGAAGATGGCAAGAAGATCGCACCGATGAGTGAGGAGGTAAGCATACACGGAATGCAAGGATGCTTAGAAAGAGAGAGGAGGGTAAGGAAAGAAAGCTTGACCAACTCAGAACTCACTTTTTGCAACTAATGTTTGCATATATTTTACTACGAACAAAACTTTTATGTATTTATTTATTTATTTATTTATTTATATAGTTTATTGTGTGTTACATTTTCTTTACTTTTCTACTTCTTTCTATGTGTTCTGTAAGTGTGAAATGGTCTTCTAATGTGTATGGGAGAATAAGATCTAACAACTCACATGCTAAATATCCATATATTGCATCTGAAACTGAATTTGTACTAACTTTTCAAACATATAAGTATTGTCAGTAAGCCCATATTCAAGTAAAAGCTCTAGTGATTATGTCTCACATTCGATAAAATTACTACCACTTCCTGCAAGGGTATATGTGAAATAAGTTGCTAGTGTCATATAATATTTTTCTGTTCCAATCATTTCGAATGGCTACATTACTGTACATTAATGTTGTGACGTTTACTTAGCCTGTACACTTTAGAAGTGTACATGAGGTGTTATTTATGAGTTAATTCTCCTGTTAGGAAGGGTTAGCTCCTAAATAATGCCTCAAATATAGATTTTATCCGTAAACAGAATCAGACTTATAGACGGTTAGTTCCAGATACAGTGACTTCACTTATGGGTTCTCTTGCTTTCGGAAGTCCGTGTGTCTCATGACCCTGACATGTTTAAATTAAACTTTGTAAATATAGTCATTTAATTTTAGATATATAAATTTAGACATTTAAAACCAAGGCTTGATTTTTTTCTTTCCTCCGTACTTCCGTCTTCCGACTTGTATTTAAAAACCTGTAAATTTACATTACAGCCCCTTTGTTCACTATACAAGGCCATAGAGCCTTCCGCGTATTTTAAAGTTTTTGTCCTTTTCTTCCTATTTGTACAAGGCCGTGGGGCAGGATATTAGCCTTCACTAAAATTACAAGTATATGAGATCATGAGAGATGATGAAACCAAGCACGTGAAAACATGCATCTCAAGCGACGTATCTCGTTGCTATCTAACTTGCATGTCCTTGGAACTAGAGGAAAACCAGGTTTAGGCCGCAAGAAGAGGTAAGCCACAAGGTGAAGAGAAGAGATGCATATTATAGAGTTGGGAAGTCCTTATTAAATAGAGCAAGAGAAAAAAAACTTTTGAATCTTTTTTATACAGAAGAGAGATGGAGCAAGACCATCACTATTTCCTCTAGTCATTCGGAGGGAGCTAAGAATGAGGAGATCCGGCTTATAAGCAGTTGTTGCATCAGCAACACAAACGCAAAGGATAAACCAGACAACATGTACAAGGATCGTCTGGAATCCACTCTAATTTCATCTAGGTCTAAGTATCGTTGACAAAGGTCAGACACGATATCGTTCCTCCCATCCAGAAAGGAGAACTGGAGGTCCAACGAGGTAACAAACACACTATGTATTGTGATGTATAACAGTCCATCCACACAGCAACGTCGTAGACAACCGGGAGCACGATGGTCTATTCGTTAACTCACCAAGGTGTGCTCTTCTGTCGATTACAGGTCGTCAGAATAACGTCACAAGAGCATCACAAGGATCTTACAGGAAATAGTGTTAATTGTTAAACGCCCAATTATCAGTCGTGTGCCTTGTAAATAATTTTTCTTTTATGTGAATAGGTGTTACTTAAATATATAATTCTCTTATATTTTATGAGTGTAATAGTATAGTAATATTTTAGTAGTGTAAGAGGAATAGTAATTTTATGAGTAGTAATAGTAGTGTTTTAGTAGTATAGTGCATAGTAGTAATAGTATAGGTGCTCATAAAATTTAATTTAATTTTTAAGAGCAAATTTTATTTTTCATCAAAGACACAATAAACTATTTATGAAGGTAAATATATATAATACATATCACACATGTTTACTATGCATATCTTGTGAGATTGCTTAGACAATCCAACCCTTGCATTTCAAATATAAGAATTTTAACGTAGTCTTGGAAAGTTCGTCCAAACCTTGACCCTCAACCTTTATAATGCTAGTGGATCATCTTCTGTCAAAAGTGGCACGACGACTTTTAGTTAAAACATGTCAGCATCACCAATTTAAGTTGCCTTTGTGAAGATAATCTAGTTTGGTTTAAATTCTAAGTATTGCCTGACTTTTTAAACCTAAACCAGTTACAATGCATAAGTGATGGCCAGATCCATGATGTCCCTGACCTATTGAAAACAGTTAATATTTACAAACATTCGCCTCCAGCCTCCACAATATCACACCATCTTATGCACAAGTGAAATCATCTTTTCGTCATCTTCTGGACCTTTTTCGCATATGCTTCAAGACGAGTTAAGTCGTCTGCGTGCGTCAGTGCTAGTATTCGGTGGCTCCAGTCGATGAATTTAGCGGTAAACCCATCGCTTGACGACTGTTTGCTGTCTATATGACCAATTGATAGCTCACGAAGACGTAAAGGGTTGGAGTGAGAGGACAGCTCTGTCTCCGAAAGATTCGCCTTCTACCATCGATCAGTACCGCACGCTTGATGTGGTGGTGCAGCTTCTCAACGTTCTTGGGAGCCTTTGGGGTTCTGTTTCCCCTTGTTCGGCTTGATGGGGCCTTCCCATCAGCTTGGTTTCCATTGCGTCGCTTTTGTACTTCTCAACCTACCCGCTACATTTTACCTTTTGTGTTGCATTTCGACAAACGGTAGTTCGTCTCGCCACACAACATCGTTAGTCTTTGTCACATGGAGGAAGAAATAGAAATGTAACTCTTCATTTTCTCTTCCGGGCTTTTGTTTTGCGTGTCTGACGAAGTCCTCAGCGAACAATCATTGTTCTTCAGGATTCAGACGAGGTTCTGACTCAACCTTGATTAGTGTTCCATCATCACATTACGGATCAGCGAAGTGTTGGCCCTACCACTCCTGTCTTGCTCAGAAACGCCTTGGACCTGACAAGGGTTTGCGATTCTGGCTAGAATTTAATTCTAGCTAGAACTTTTTCTGGTTTTCAGAATAATTGTCCTTGATCGAGGAGTACAGTTCTAAGTTCAGCTTCGCCTTCAGTCTAGATTCTAGAACCGTTTGGTTCATCTCAGCACGCATCTGTTCGTATTTCTGCTTTCGACCAGGATCCTTCCCAGCTTCTCATAAGGACTGTCTAAGTAACTGAATATAACTCGTATGATCACAGATGCCTGCGCTTGTCACTGGGAATGGCCCTCTTTCAACATCAGGATCGGAGATTTTTTCAGACCCATCGAAAGGCAAACATCAATTCTCAATGATTCTCAAGAATCATAATATCAATAAGTGGGAGGCGATTAAGATCTCGGAAACTGACAGTAGTGAGAGTCTTAAGGCCACCTCACGCTTATTGGGAATCATTCCGTCGTTTCTACAATCATGTTTGATCATCATTGTTCATCCTGTTTGGTAACATCAGAGCTGTCAACTAAGAGTAAACATCTCAACTCACAGTTCACGTGCTGTAGATGAGCAGGAGAGGAACATCTACAAATTCACAGCAGATCCTCCTCTTCACACATCACGGCTCAACGATACAACCGTAATCTCAGGTTTATTACTGTCTCTGAAAGTTACCTTTTGGCGATATTTGACTCTTTCGCGGCTGTTCCTACTGTCGCATGATGGCAAACGCGGAAGGAAGTGGCTGAAATACACGTACCCAATTCTTCTATGACCCTTCCAAAGTCAGATCTGCAAACCTCCGTCTGGCCCATTCCTCAATGTAAGCAAGCTTCACCATCCCAACCCATGAAAAATAACATAAAATAACATGACAATAAATAAGAGGGTGACGATGAATCACAAACTTGGAAACAACTCTGGATTAAGGTTGTCCAGTTTGCATCCTGCTCACAGTTCTATCTCAGTTAACTGATGATATTACCCTTGCACTAACGCAGACAACTTTGAGAATCTCGTATCCAGTGTAACAACACTTAATCCTAAGCTATCACTAGCCGCTTCACACTCACATTAGAACCAAGAACATAGCTCAGAGCCCAAAATCGCAGTGCTTCTAAGAACATAGCTCAGAGTTAAAACTTGCACCTGATTCTACAGATTCAAAGGCTGAATATGAGGGATCAGGCGAGCATTTGGACGTGGATTATGTTGTTAAGGGCTGAGTGGGTGAGCCAGAATGGTCGAAATGTTTATCTACCCGACCTCAGCAGGACTGCAACCAAGCAGGACCAAGTTGTACCCGTTCTCCAACGTCGCCGTTTGATGGTAACCTACTAGAGGAACGATCAGACAAGGTGCTAGAATCAACTGGCAGAGTTGGAACTTCACTTGTTTCTAATCTGAGGGCAGTCCTCTGGCACTAGCAAGCTTGGCAACCACAATCGGCAGAAAGTGGGAAGAAGCTTTTGACTGAGGTAGTCAAGTTTGCTAGCGCCAGCAGACTTCGCTCAGTTTCCACAATTGCTTAAAGCTACTCTCCACACGTTAGTCTGATGAAATCGGTCCATTCGGTCATTAGCAAGTATGAGTGCCGAACATTGACACTCACAGTTTTGCCCGGATGTGAAACATTTCAATTCTTCAACTGCGATCTGTATAAGGAAGATGCACAGAAAGGAAAGTGGACATTTCTAATCCACTCAAGCCGTCCCTCTAATAGCGCTAGAAGGATGAAATCGCTTATAGACTGGAGTGATAGACCTTGCCAGCGGTACAGACTCACAAGGACCTACTGACAGATGAAACAGTGAGGAAAGGGATCGAAACTATTTCAGCGCAATAATGCCAAAAGTGAACAAAACTACAAGTACGAAAAGAAAAAGTTACGAAAGTTATACAGAAAGCTAAGAATTAAACTGAGAGTCATTCTTGTCTGTGACTCTCATTTCATGCATTTCTGTATGATCATGATATGATCACCTCTTATTAGAAACAGGTAAAATCCTACAACAGCTCCTGCCTGTGTTTACCAACCTTGAGAAATGACAGTAGAAAAGAACAGCATGGTTGTTCCAACAACACCAATAGTTAGATGCTCCTATAACAAAGAATCTGGACGTGAGCAGCTGACACTTACCTTGATTACCACAGGGAGAAAAGAACGTGTGGAGCTCAGATGAAGGCGACAGTCGTGAAATATAAGATCCAAGGATAGCCAGCAAGAATCTAAAAACCAATATATTCACAATCACTGAGAAGTTGGGAACTCTTGCAGCAAAAGATGCTAAGAATCATTTACAGCCTAACTGATTGGCCCGGGAGGGGGTGGAATAGTAGCAGCAGTATAGACGTCTCAGACAAAGACCCGGAAACGGGGAGAGACTAGTTACAGGACTTACAAGACACACTATTTTCTCGGAGGACGAGATAAGAGCAAAAGTAACAGCTCGCATGGAGATTCTAAACTCTGCTCTTCAGCTCGATTATTTTTCATCCAGCCTTCCGGGATATACAGCTTTTGCTCCAAAGGGATCGAATTAATCCACAACTCAACCTTCATTCGGAGCAATGAAACAGCTTGCTGATAGTAACCTGAAGCACCCCAAACCATAGCACCACTACCATCACCAATTGATAGGTAGGTCAGTAAATACTAACACCTACTCTGGCGGGACAACGAGAAAACAAACCCTCCAAAACTTCCGTGCTCAGCTGCACGGGAGTTAGGTCACCGAGCTCTTCGGAAGTGAGGGATGGATGCGAGAATCACAGATTTATGCAACGACCTCCTTTTGACTTCTCGGATGCACAAGTCTGCCGCGTAGAGCATCAGACGGATCACGAAACTCCACAAGTGGACAGGAGGAAGCTGCGGGAGATTATTTCTACTGTTGTCGCAGCACCGGAAAGAGGAGGTGGCAAAGATCAACCAACCACATGCGAATCTCGTTCGGCGCAGCTCCAGCATGGGTCCACTGATTGTAGAGCTAAGAATCAAAGCAGAGTACCAAATATAGTCTTTATATCTACGAGCATTCGGTCCAGGCTTGTGGACAGAAGTCCTCTGCAGACAGTACAATGTTGACTCTTTGTCTCCGTAGGCCTATCTCCGATTGATCAGCGTGGGGTTGAAGGTTTCAGAGGAGTTGTAACATTCTTCATCTTTCTCACACTCCCAGCTCCGAGACTTCAACCTGCTCGAACAAAGACTTTCCACTGAAGAAGATACTACAACAAGGAGGTTTATGCCTTTGTGTCAATAAGGTGTTATCACTTTATACCGACTTGGGATATAACAACACCCGCGATGCGAGGATAATTGTATATAATGTAAAGTGGTTTAAAAAATAGCATATGAAATTATTTAGGACTTATTTAAATTTTGCTAGAATTGATTAAATTAAAAGTCTATGAATAGGTCACATAGATCAACTCAATTTATTCATGAACTCGGCAAACGGACATTACCAAGAGACAAGACAAATGTGTTATCCCCTATACCTTGATGATTGTGTCGACCTTAAGGAGTACGGCATCTTATTTAGCGACAAGTGTTGTTAGCGACAAGGTTTGGGTTAATATGGGAGGTAAGTCATCGGGGGCATTAGCGGTGTCAAAGTTAAATGGAACTATTCCTAAATGACTAAAAGGAAAAAAACCATAACTTCTCAGCGGATATTTTGTATTAAATCGTGATTCGGTTTAGGTTTTTCTTACTACATCGATCGATTGGTGTCGATCCTATGGAGTACGGCATCTTATATATTACTCATTTAGCTACGCGTGCTGTTACTCTTATTCTTAATATTTGTTAAGAAATAACTTCTCAACAAATAGCTTTGTATAAAATCGTGGCTCGGTTTGGGTCTCCCTTATTAGTTAACAATGTGATCTCTTCATTAATTGTTTTTTACCTCTGATGCCTATAATCATTAACATTCATCTGTTATAAAATAAAATACACAAAAATATTCAATATTCAACCTAAACCGACACGAACTTCAGCAAGGTGATTATAAAAAGAATATCACGATAATGTTCCCTTGCATGATCATCATTAGATGATTATCAAACTTCCGTCCAGAATGCTCCTAATCATGAGAGTGTCTTCCTAATCGAAAAGGAGAATTTTCCCCTAAACTCGTAGGTGTCCCGGAAATTAGAAAATTGAGCCATGTAAGTACCTCTAGGGACTTAGGGATGCCGGCAAGTTCTTTGAGGGGTATGAATTTCATAATATATTTTCCACGCGAGACGTTGAGATTTTACCGGCCAGATCTACTCTGTTAGCCCCAACTCACCGGGGAGTTGTTGTGGAGAATAATCGTGTATTCCTCTGTCCTGCCTTACACTATTACTGGCAGATCTGGAGTCCAACTGGACTATGACCAGATTGACAGATTCTAGTACAAAGTCCAGAGTCCAGACAGCCAGCAGAACTTTCTCCGCGCTGCATTCCGGTACGTTGTTCCCCTGCAAAGATTTCTCCCAGACTCCTTGGACCCAGAGCCGCTCTTGGAATTACTTCAGTCATAACTAAAGCTTCTGTAGCATATGCGAGAATAAAGAACCTCGTTCTCCGAGAGGCTGCTGAATCAGTTGATATGCCTGCAGAAGATCAAATGAAGTACATCAGTGCATACTGTAAAGTGAAGAATTGCTCTTCGCTGAGTCTCTGCATAGAACCGACATAACACAATCCAAATATCAGTATCGGTTGATGTTGGCTTCTTCCCGTCTGTTCTCGCAGAAGAGTTTACTCAACTAAAACAACTTCCAGTAGTTTATGAGCACTATAATCACATGCACCTTGAGCACAGACTGTACATTCATGGGAAGGAATGGAGGAAGAGGTTCGTTGGATTTGACCGAGCAGAGACACGAGCCCGGCCGCCACTTTGCAGGAAAAGCTTGAATGGGGAGGAAGATACCTTCAGTTCCACATGGATGTCAGTCTGAGAGACGTCGTGATTCGTGTGAATGGCCGAGATACTTACACTTCTGAAGAGAGCAGTGCTTCATAAATCCGCGAATCTTGAGGTATCTCAACAGTAGAGGACCTGACCCAACTAACTCGACTTTATACCGCAGTGGGCCTTACTCTAGCCACACCTACTGACTTATTGACCTGTCGTTTCAGGTAACTGCTGGTACACTCACTCTAGAGTCGAGTCTAGAGATGCACCCACCTTTCGGAACGTTTCCACATCTGAGGAGAATATCTGGGATTTGCTTTCATTATGTACAACATCTTATTCCGGGGACTTTTTAGTAGCTATATTCTCTAGCACCGACTACTGTAACAAAATTATATTATCAGACTAGCGTAGATTCACAGGGTTTGGGGACGGGTACAATTAAATCTTATACTTATTTTCCTATGATTGAACAGCATACATCTGCCAATTCCACTATAGAAAGAGGGAAGTAATTTTTCTCTTTTTTCCTCTTTCTACTTTAGGCCACGGTATTTCTTTTTCTCTATGTTTTTTCTCTGAAAAGTTACTTAGATTCATAAGTAACTTTTAACTATATAGATCTTAGTTTTGTCTAGATATATTGAACTGAAACAAACCGCAAAGTGTAAAGCTTGTGAATAGCTTTCAGGCGCATCTTTATTCTTATGATTCTATGAAAGAATGAGAACTCTGTGATAAAAGTAATTCTACGTGAGAGGTTATTTTTCTCTGCTCCGTGATGGTGAACTTGTAAAAGGGGAGTTCTACGTGGCTTGGAGCTCTTATAGTAGAACTGGGGATATAAAACAAGCAACCGATATTGGAAATTTTAGTGTCAACATCCACTTGACCGAAGACTTCAACACACAACAAAATAAGAAAAGAAAAACAATGTACATAAAATGTCTGAAAGTCACCAACAAAAAGAAGTGGAAATTATATCACAACTAATCGAATGAGTATATCAAGGTGCTCGGAATATAGATACTGGAAATGCATGACATGGTGACGTCAAAGTAGACAATGATATTTGTTATTTTTATTCTTGTCGACTTGCAGAAGACGATCATAACAGAATAAACATAAACGTCTATTATATAGCTATGCAATGCACAGCCAAAATTTCTGTATCATATGATTACTGTCAGCGGTACCTAACAGGTATGGAAGAGAAGTCGCTGGAAAGCGGCTCCAAAAAGAAGTTGTGGTCCGGCATAATGTTTGGCACTTTTTTCTGGTGAGCCTTGAATAAAAGTCATCTACTCATTTAAGTTATCATCATTTTCCACCGACTTGATGATATTACTTTTTATATCTCTGAATGTTTAGTACTAACTACTTAGATGCTTCAAGAGGGTCTGAACATCATTATTGCTTCTTTCAATAATTGCCATGCATAAATGAAAGAAGCAATATTAGGAGAAATACTGAATATATTGATAGTATTTACTAAATCACTCAAGCCACTACGTCATGCCTTCTTGGTAAGGGAATCTTAAATCATTACATTATCCAGAATATGATATTACTCAAAATTTAGAATTTCCATGATAGTAAATCAAATTGCATTTTTGGTTTATTAATCACAGTTCAATCGTCAGATGTCCATTTGGTGTGATCAGTCTATGGTTCAAACTGAAAGTCCAAGTAAGCTGCATGGTTTCCGTAATAATGTTAAGTTACCTGAAAAATTTAATTGAGAGTACATTCTGTGATGGCGGCTCCCCCTCTACTAATTGTGATTAGTCTTAGTTACACTTTTAGTGATGAGATGCCCACCGCTAATGGGTGGACGGAAGTGGTATTTAGTGGCATTAACTTATTTTGGAGCATGCATATTCTCCATCTGAAGATGGGGAGGGCAACATGCTTATTAATTTATTATTAAATTTTTTTGTCAAGAAGGGTTAAGTAATAAAATAATGTCTATCATCAAATTAATAGGCATTTCGTACTGGTGCGTGTTCCTATGCTTAGGGGTTATGTTTAGATCTCGTTACAAATGCGTCTATCATTTAATATTTATAAAGTTTGTTTAATATTGAATATAACTTAGTGTAGAATTATCTTATAATATATATATATATATATATATATTGTCTGATAACAGAAAGAGACACCGAAGTTCTCCTAAGTTGATCCATCTTCGTGGATAAATAATTCCCTCTAAAAAGCCACGATCCGAAGCACAGCAAACCGCTTCCAATAATTTCGGTATGAATGCGAGACTACGTGTTATCGTCTTTACATTTTAGCTGATATTGGTTTCTGTATTGTGTATATACTATACTATTTAAAACTATATATTGTCAGTTATCAGACAGGAGAACTACAAACTATATTTCTAGATATTAACATTTTAATTAAATTTAGATTGATTGTGATTGAAGAGATCCCTTTACTGTGGAATTTGATTCAAGGTTCGAGGTAAATCGAGACTACAAGTAGAGAAATGAAATTTCTAAATTATCGAAATTTTGATATTATTTTAGAAAAGTTAGCTAAAGTAATCATATCAAAATAACTATAATTGAGAACCAAATTTAAATTTCATTACCAAATTCGTTTCATACTTCAACTTGAAATTCCATCCAAACCTTGATGTGCATTATCACTAACATGGTTTCATATCTGTTAATAACTTAGGTTCTACAATCTAAAGCACACAAAAGTAAAATTATAATAAAAGAGTAAAATACTTTAAAATACCGGTATTGATTATTTAAACCAAGATTGATCATAGTGGTGATCTCTCTTTACTTCTGATAACCCTTCTTTCATAACAAGACTATACTACATTGGTAATCAAATGAACTGATTTTATTGCCCATGTAGTTTATCTCATTTGTATCATCTACTGTTAATTGTGAAATTTGAACTTGAGTAATATTAGTACCTCCGTCAATTCATCTCCAGTTTTTATTATTAAAATATGTGATAATAAACTAAATTAGTACTATTTTGTGTGCATGTATATTAAAGTTGTATGAACCTTTCTTAAGAAGATATGAGTTTATTCTACTCAGAATATTCTACCTCTCAATGAGTTATGAAATGAGTAGAATAAATGTATCATTGAGTTTTTATTTCTCCTATATATATATATGTGTGTGTGAGAGATAACTTAACCTACCCCACCATGGAGTAACCCATCGCCTACTACACTCGAATTTTTACATACTAAAACTCATAGTCTCCCGCAGCGGTTTAGAGTTATGATCATGAAAAGATTATTGTGACCTCATATCGCTGATTAGAGTTACAATCAAAATATTGCGATACCTTATCAGATTAGAGTAAACTTATTTACCATGAAGGTTCTTTTTAGATCTACTTAATGTTCTATATTTTTCCCTATTATTGCGTTGTTCTTATCTTTTATATTTATGCTTTATTGCTTTCACTAAACTTTCCTGATATACATGGAGATAAAATAAAGGATATCGAGAGTGGGATATATTTAATTTAAAGTATCCTTATAAATATTATAAATTCTTATGAAAATTAAAGATACATGTGTATATATATCCACACTATTATAGACGAATAATAATGGATGATTATAAATGGACATATTAATTATAAAGAGAATAAACAGAGGAAGAATTTATTTATATAATCATATTTGATATTGAATAATATAATATTCTTGTAAATATTTTCAAATGTTAATGACAATGAGCCCTGAGCTTGGCTATCATTCAGATGCATCCTCACGTTTTCCAAGCTACCATTACTCAACAAGCTTTGTACGTATATTTATCAGCAAATCCTATCAATTCTTGAAGGTAAATTTATCATATTTCTCAATATCTTTTCATTATTTTGCGAAGAGAACATTGCATTTAGAATCATTTTTATTGAAATTGGATTGAAATTAGTATTCGAGCCGCTAACAAGCTAACAGTAAAGTCACCGGATGTTATTTAACTTTAGTTGAAGGTGACACTCATTAGTGGTTTGACGGCAACACTTCAGCATACAACTTTGGGTGATCTTTGGCACGCGTCTCAGGTGATCTCCCGCCAACACTCCCGCCAACAAATTTAAAAAATCATTCGAGTGATCTTTGGCACGAACACTAATCCTCCTCTTTGAAGTATTAATGGCGTGCGATGAACTTCAGGAGAGAACAAGGTGAAGAAATAAGCATGTTCGATTCATTTTGGACATTTTTGTATTTTATTAACAGAAAATTATAAAATATTATATGAAAATTATAGAGTAAGCAATGATCAAAATTGAATCTATTTGTAAATATTAAATGATGGTTCAACAGAATATGCGAAAATAACCCATAAGTTAGATGCACAGAAACGCATCTTCGAGATACAAATACTACAGTCTACTGAATAAACTTTTTTCTATTTAATATATTATTTTATCATCTAACCGTTCTAGATTGAAAAGTTAGGTAAACTAAGCTTGCTACCTCTTCCAAATAGGCATGCAGGTGACAATAGTTCTTGATGTTTGGTTAATGGTAACACTTCAGACGACTTGAAACTTTCGATGATAGGGGAAAGACAGCAATTTGCTTTATCACACCCCCAGTAGGTTCCGAGTTTGATCACACCCCTCTTACGATGTATGGCTTGATCACACCCCTGACTGGCTGTTGCCTGTAAAACCAGTCACTTTGTGATGTTACTCACATGTGAGACTGCACATATTAAATTTCAGAGCATGTATAGTCTAACTATTTTGAATAGTGTTAAATATTTTGAATTACAGTGATATTTAATCAAGGTTGGAAGTAATAAAATGATGAACCAAAAAATAGAATGACTGGTTCTACTGTCAATAAACCATCAGGGGTATGATCAAGCTTAAGGAACCTACTGGGGGTGTAATCAAGCAAATTGCTGGGAAAGAAGGTGAGAACTATAGTTTATTTTTGGAGTTGGAGCGGATATACATCCCAAATGACATTTGGGGACAAGTTTATTGCACGTTGTTAAGAAACATGTACAATAAAATATTTTGTTTTTACTGGTTACGTAATCTAGACTAACATCTAGAAATACTTCGTGATATGGATTAGACACATGAAGAAGAGTTTTGTCTGCTACACATTTTTCTTGCATGAACGATAACATATCTAAATTAAAAACTATCTTGAATACAATGCATAACTGAAAGTCTTTTTTAAACTCTACTTTATGCTAACTCCGGGTCATCTAGAACTAATAATTATAACCATTATAGGGTTACTAGCTGATTATTCCGGGTCACCTGGAACTATATAGTATATCCATTCTACAGGTTTAACTTAATAGTTTGGTTCACAGACTCATAACTAGAACTAATATACTATACGCAGTGTAGGTGTTTGACTCAAAAGTTAAAGGAAAGTGACACTCAATAAGTGCTACATTGTGAAACATAACCCATAAGTTAACTGCAGACCGGAGCATCTCTGAGACTCCAAGTGACGACCTGCTAACAAATATAATATATTATAAATTAGCACATTAATTTAATGTCTAACTCTTCTTGATGAAAGCGTTTGGTAATTAGCTACCCTCTTCCATCTTCAGATAGAACCGAGGCTCAATATAATATACATTCATGTGAGTAGGCGGGTGAATATATATATGCACGCTCCCCAAAAAGAAGCATGAACAGACAAAAACTACTGTAGCGTAACAGACCTAGAGAATGTTTCTTTTCGCATATTGCATATGCAAAAGTTCCGAGGTCAGAAATAGGGAATTCACTAAGTTTAATTTATTACCTAACCCTTCTCGACGGAAGGGTTAGGTAATAAATTAAACGATATATTAAATGATTGAATAAGGTGAGCAGGTTGTCGCATTAATTATATTCTCGAAAGTGCATCTGGACCCTTTTCACTTATGGGTTAAGTCTGGCTCTTCCTGCAGTTGACGAGACAGCTAACATATAATAATAATATTATATAATTAACATCTAACACTTATATTTTTGTTGATATCATTGAAGGAACAAAAGTTCCCCAGAAGTTCATCGAGCATGCATATTATTGACTATATATTATTTACCCTTCTTTCAACATTTTGCCCTTTGTTGCTAGCACAAAAGAATCATGCCCTTCAATTAAATGAAGATCCTCAAAAGTAATTTCTTCTTAGAAAAGATATATAAAATTATCATACATTTCAAATCTATCGTGAAGCTTGTTGTATTGAATATCGCAGAGGTCTCTATTAGCCCGTATCTGCACTATGGTAATTTAATTCTCACTGTAAAATTACATCATTGATCTCTTTTGAGAAGAAAGGTTTGATATCAATTAAACCATAATTAAAATGAGTTGTTCATCCAGATTGAACCTCTATGAGGTCCTCTAGCATCCACTGCGTCGCAATCGGTGTACTTTACTTATGGGTTTGTTTTGCCTTTTTAACCCGCTGTTGTGCTCGTTTAGACTTCTAAGAAAATTTTACTAGATTGAAAAAATTCTTGACTCCGCTCATATCCATGGTCTGCCTACGGTTTAAGTCATTTAGGCACCTTGCAAAAATACCATCTCTATCACGCGAACCAAGTTCTTTGCATATTCACCCTCTTCCAATTTCTGAAGAGAGAATATACATTGCTTTTAATTTATTTTTTATATTTTCTCTTGAAAAGGATAAGTTATAAGCTGAGAAATTGAAAGTATTAGTACTCGTGAAAAGTACAAACATTAATATCAGAAAGTCTCAAGGTGTTGCTTATGCGTTTTCAGTGATTACAATGATAACGTGTAATCAAATAAGTAATGTAGAATTTAAATTTAGCCTTTTCAATTTAGTTGAGTAAATTTAACTTTGACTGTCTTCAGTCCACCTCTGTGTTCTTCAAATCTAAACAAGCTAAATTTAAATTTAACTTTTACTGTCTTCAGTCCACCCCTGTGTTCTCAGAATCGAAACAAGCATCAGTAAGTACTGTCGATGTATTTTTTCACTATTCATTAAAATCAATTTTCAATCAATCTGTTATGAAGATTTTGTAGTTTGTTTAGATGTTTGTCGTTTTCCTTCCCTGAGCCAAAAGGGCACTTTGGATGCATATTCACTTTCTATGGTATTCCTCCTGGTCCAAGGCATAAAATCTTAGAAAAATATCTTGATTAAAAGTAGTCCTGGGTTCTCTCACATCCATGCCACGACTCCTGGTTAAGTTGTTAATTTGCTTTGGTACCTTGTAGAAATACAAACTTTATCCCTTTCCATGACATGCCTCCTCGTCCAAGATATTTCGGGACTTGTAGAAATATAAGCTCTTTTCTCTTTTCCGATCTTGCATGCATAATATCTCTTTCAAGTTCGGAAGAGGGGAATAATGCAAAGCGGTTTAATTTATCACTAACCATTCTCGAAAAAAGGTCAAGTGATAAATTAAACCTTCAATAAAACATACTTTTGATAGAAAAATGTCTTTTTTACCATTCCTGGAGCACACTTCAACGTACATGCGATGTAAATTTTCTCCACAAGTTTTGGCATGCACTCTATATAAAATATATTATATAATTTTATTTCTTCTGTTTAACACTTATAGAACTACAACTAATAGTTCTTAAATAATAATAATCCAATACAGATTAACATGTACAGAAGTTTGATAAGAATTCACTTTACTCTACAATTAATTTGCTACTAGATTTAGCTTCTCTGATCACACTTGTCTTTTTTCTTTCCTCGACCAGAAGTGAATGTTATGTGCATATTATTCACCTCCGTAACATGCAGGTTATTTTGGAGTTAAGTTTTCTCTGCGGTTGGATCCAAGTCAGGATACATCTCAGCCGTTAATTAGATTGAGTATAGTCGAAGTTGGAGTAAAAACAAAAAAGAAACACATGGAACAGTAGCAAAAGAGACTCAATATGCATCCAAACTACACTTCCATAAAAAAGAAAAAAAAGATAAACGTTTAACATACAACTAAAATAATTATCGGTAATTTGCTAACAGCAACCTTCAAAAATGATTCAGCGAAAAATTTAATGTAAAGCAAACAGTCACTCGGAAAATACTGCTGGACAAGGTTATGTTAAACTTCACAAAATTTAAAGAGTTATATTTAGATCATTAAATTTAGATTGCACTTGGTAACTTCATTATACATGCTCATTTCAGTCATATAAAAACCATAAGTGACTAACTCTAACAAAACCATTCTTTGGTATAAAGATCAGTTCTTCTCACGAATAAAAATATTTTTAGTTTATAATCTAACCCTTCCAGGAAAAAAATTAAAATATAAATTAAAGCTATTTATATATTCCCCTCTTCCAAACTTGGAAGTGGTGAATATGAATCTAAACTCTTCTCTCTTCAATATAACTACCATTATAGTTTGTTACAAGTCCTGGATTTTCTGTCAATGTGTATGGACATATTTTACTCAGAGTGATGAAAGAAAATAAAGATGGTGAAATTATGATTTAAGATGAATTTTGATACTTTGATCACGATTTGTTTTACATAGAACCAAACCGTGTGGGAAAGTTTTGTCAACAAAATGGCAGTCATAAACATGAACGGATTTTTTCAGTGGGAGGCATAAATTTCGTAGACGCGAGTCACTATTATGAAAGCCATACTATTTATTATTTACCTATCTTTCGAGTTGAAGCTTCGATAGAATTAGTAGCAGAGAAGGTGAGAAGCAGGTTAGAGACGATTACTTTTCAGCTGATGTTCGGGTTGAAGCAAATATGCAAGAGACGCAAAATTGGAAAAGGAGATCTTCCGACCTGCCGGATTCGAACCAGCGACCTAAGGATGTCTGTTGCGTCTACAGTCCTCCGCTCTACCAACTGAGCTAAGGTCGGTTGCTGCTTAAGGAGGATAGAGAACTATAGTAATAGCTTTCAGATATGTTACAACAGTAAACAGGCCCGTAGAAGATCCGAAGAATATATGTATACACTAAATACACTCACGGGAGTATACATAATGGAAGAAGATAATAAAAATATGAAGGATATCAAATAACAATATTGTAAATATATATATATCTGTATAAAGAAAAAACCCATCCACCATACTACCGTAGTGCCAATAGATATACCCTCAATCTGGAAATGGAGTTCTAAAATAAAGGAATATCGTGGATGAGGGAACATTTTACATTTTAACCATTTGATGTGAGAGACAGATTCCTCTTCCTCCCTTCTGCTGCTGTAGCGCTTCTCTATTCAGAGAGAGTTTTTTGAAAAGAACTATCTTGAAATAACTTGCTTCCATAATAGAGCTTGCTGGTTGGGGAGTGTGGGGGAAGAGAGGAGGGGAGGGAAGAGAGTGTAGGTTGAGAGGGTGGAGATTGCATGGGTGAGTTGGTGCAGATTTGTGTATATTTTTTTTTTTTCGTTTTGGATTCTAGAATTGATACATTCAGGAAAGAAATGAGCGAGTAGTAAATATTTTTGAGTTTTTTAGGGTTATAGAGTCTTCTGTTTAGATTTTTTGAAGGTTTTTTTGCTAATGTGTTTTTTATTCTTGGAGGATTAGAGTTCTTTATTTGAGAGTATATTTTTGAAATGTTTTTATTAGGAGTACCGTTTGGTTGGATATCGTCTCTTTTATAGCTATAAGTACTATTTCTTCATTGAGATCGAGATTGATCCGAGACACACCATGTACGACGTGCGATCAATTATTTATCTCGCAAGAGGTAAAGTCTCATGTGAGAAAGATGCACAAGAGCTATGATTGGATCACATGAGATGCTCATGTTAGTCGAGAGCGGAGGTCCATATATATAGTGATTATGACATCGTTAGTCTTTCTTCTTGGAGTTCTTCTTGAGTTGTGGGAGTTGTTGAGAGTCCAATTGACACTATTCTAGGATTGTTCAAGATGAATTTTCCTTGTCCTCGTTTGTTCTATCGGTTACTCGTACTCTCCATGACGAGGTGAGACAAACATTCCGTCTATCTCTCGACATGTTGACACTGAACACCAAAGACGAGACGATATGATTATTGTTTCTCTTACTATCTTGTTGGTGCATCCGTTATACTCGACGTGACAGAGTAGGACATCGAGTAGTGACGGTCTGTCTTCAGAGATCCTCCTGTTGACTGGGCAGCCTTACAAGATGGATTAGTACGTGCTGCATGAGTGAGTTTGTCCTTACACGTGACGTCTCATCGATGTGTATGATATTAGATCAGGTTGTAGAGTATAGTAGAGCTGCTAGAGCATTACATCATTTGTCAGTAGCATGTCCTACTGAGGAGACATCACTTCGTTGTGTTTTCTTCACCCCTCATCGAGTGAGCTCCCACCACCTGAGGTTCAAGACTATCAGTCTGAGGAGTCATTATGTCACGATAGATCTTTGTTTG
Organism: Asterella californica; assembly: GCA_036924285.1. Classification (NCBI taxonomy): domain Eukaryota; kingdom Viridiplantae; phylum Streptophyta; class Marchantiopsida; order Marchantiales; family Aytoniaceae; genus Asterella; species Asterella californica. The sequence continues at coordinate 28,516,365 of JAYKYS010000003.1, forward strand.
CTTACATCTTGTGTCTACATCTACAACTTCATGTTTATCTTCTAGAGGTCTGTATGAGATGGTCTACGAGCACCTAGGGGTTTGTTTTCAGACAGATGACCTTTCTAGTGGTTTCAAGGAGCTTTTTTGGTAGCAGCAGCAGTAACTCAAGGACATATTCCACATTCTATAGCTCAGGTACCGGAGGCAACTAGACTTTTGGTCATGATGAAGGATGGCAGAGGGATTCGACTGATAGCCATCAGTGAAATTATCTATACGACTTATTAGTCGTACTATTGTTCTTCATCTTTGAGATACTTGTTAGGACCACCTTTGCCCATATCAGTTTGCAGTTATGACACTTGGAGGTTGTGAGTCTGTGCTTTTCTGGCATTAGGGCTCTCTTGGACATCCATCCCGATTAAGTTGTCTTACAAGTGGACGTGAAAAATGCTTTTAATTGTTTCTCGCGCTTCCATCTTTAAGGAGCTCATTGATGACGGTGGATCTCTGACGAATCTCGTTCTCTTCATGCGATCATTTTATGATTCTTTCTCCGCTCTTTATTGTCAATACGGTCCTTCGATAAAGAGAGATTACAGTAATCAGCTCTGCTGCAGGCACTCGTCAGAGAGACGTTTTGGGTGGATCTCTTTTTGTCTTAGCTAACTATAGAGCTCTCTTGGCCACCACCTTGATTGCTCCAAGTTGTGTCTTTCCATCTCTAGCTGATGACACGCATATCGTAGGTTCGATGGACCAAGTATGTGATGTCATTGATCACCTTATCTTTCAATTGACCTTGGTAGGTTTGAGAGTGAAGGTGTCGAAGTGTAGGGCTTGATCTCTTGTAAGTATTCCGTCGGACCTCCAGCTCCCAGAGGAATTTGTTACACCTAGAGATGATATACGTATCCTTGAAGTACCGATGAGTTCAGAAGACTTCGTCTCTCTTAGATGTTTCTCTAGCAGAGGACGTTTTACATATTCAAGATCTCCTTAGGTTAGAGGACCCTTAGCTTATATTTGGTATCCTTTCCTCTTTCATTGCATGTCGTCTTGGTTACTTACTCCTCACAGTACCTTCACTCTTATCTTCATCTCGCGCCTTAGAGAGTTTGATAAGAGGATCATGGAGTCTTAGATGACATCTTAGGACTTGAGATCTTTGAGTGTGTGTTACGACATCTCACACGTAGACAGACATCATTACCTATATCATGTGTCGGAGTAGGTTTATTATCTATGGAGGAGATTGCTCTGGTAATCTTTTTGAGTATTTGAGCCCTCTCAGCATCTTAGCTCTCTTGTCATTTCCTCGTGCGAGATAGACCTATTCAAGAGAGCTATGTGACAAAGGTGGAGGATGGTTCGTACCCACTACAGATGCGTCTCCGTGAGACAAGAGATAGTTTGATTCTTGAAGCAAGAGATAGTTTGATTCTTGAGGTACTGAGGCACGTCCTTGATTCGGTACCTTTGCTACGATGTCATGTCGGATTTTGCGTGAAGGATGTCCAGGAAAATGCGAAGTTCCTAGCTGTGGAGATGTACTATGCTGAACAGAGAAAAACAACCACGAAAACAAACGCTGCAATATATACCAACTCCCAGTGTCCATACACTATCGATTCTTTCTTCCTAAGAACACAAAACTGAGAAACAGACCAAAGCGGTCTGTAATCTGCTTCAAAGCCCCCTAAAACGAACCCCTGAATCTCAACCTTGACCCAAAACCACCGAAGCGTAGCTCAAAGCAAGAGAAACTTCCCTTTGCTAACAAACAGAGCTACATCAATATCACACAATTGAAACCCAAGTCCAAACCACATCCATGTACAAGCTCTTAGCCAAAGCTAGCTACCACAAGCTGTATATAGCCAACTAGATCTCTAACGAATCCCAAAAGGATGAAAAACCGTAGCGAAAGAATCGAAAAAGACCTATCTGAGAACTTCCTCCTTTCACCAAACAGTCTTCAGATGTCGATAGGGTCTCCTTCCCTGACTCCGTTGGCCCAAGAAACCTTCAGATCCAACTCTCGACAGCCGAGATATCGTCGATTTTCGGTCGTAGGTGAGCGAACCTTCAAAAATTCCTCCATGCGGCTTAAAACTGCACACACCGCACAAATGGATCGCCTGATATCCGTCTTCTCTGGTAGGTAGATCTAGCTATCTTGATTCCAACGAGACTCCAAACAAGTCGTTTGGAGTTCTCATTGCAAAACCACGCAAGAAATTTGGTCGCAGGTTGCAAAAAACTGACGTAAATGAACTCCTTGCAGCTCAAACTTGCTAACCACACCCAAACCAACAATCCAATCCACACATGGTCTTCTCTTATGCGTAGATGAAGACTCCTTGAACGCGTAGGCACCAAGAACGAAGAGCTTGGCTCACCAACCGCGAAGAACAAACCAATCTCAGGTCACAGATGAACGAAAATCTAACGTAAGCGCTTCCCTGCGAGCCAATTTCACTCAGAACTCCTAAACCGCCTGATGAAACTTCGTATCGTCTTCAATTTCCTGAAGAACTCGTTGTTTTGATCTCGATGGATCCAAGGACAACAAGTTTGGACTCCGGAACGGCCCGGACGGTCTAACTCTCATTCACAAATCATTGAAGCTCTCAAATCCTCTCCATGCTTCTCAATTTCTCTCAGAACACATCTCCCGATCCGTCTCTTCACAAACCGTCTTAACCCACAGGTAGCATGCACAGATCTGAACCCAATGACACATTGCGCACATGCATTGGACTTCTCAATTCTCCAAGATGTCCACCTACAGGTCGCAGGAACAAGCTAACTCGTACAAGTTTTCTTCAATAATGAGGAAGCAGGTCCCTTGCGTCCTTAGTATAGCGCTTGGAGTACGTACCAGTTTTCTTCAATAATGAGGAAGCGGACCCCTTGCGTCCTTAGTATAGCACTTGGAGCCGCAAATACCCAGTCAGCAGAGTAAACTAGGGCTTAGCTTGATTTTCTCTTCTTTCGAGTCGCGTAACTTCTCCACTAGACGCCCAAATGAAGTAGACAAGATGTCCATGGAAACCTGACAAGGAGCTCTACCCATCAATGCGATGAAAGTGAAGATCTGAAGTCGTATCAAAAGCTCGCAAGCTAGAACCTAGCTTGTTTTACCCATTTTTTGAGTCTTGTAACTTCTCCACTAGGCGTCCAAACAAAGTAGACGAAGTGCCTATGGAGTGTTGACAAAGAGCTCTATCCACTGATGCGATGAAATTGGAGATCCAAAATTGTGCCAAAAGTCCGAAGCTGGAGCTTAGCTTGTCTTCCCCATCTTTCGAGTCTTGTAACTTCTCCACTAGGCGTCCAATCGAAATAGACGAAGTGCCTATGGAGTGCTGACAAAGAGCTCTATCCATTGATACGATAAAAGTGGAGATCCGAAATTGTGCCAAAAGTCCATAAGTTGAGGCTTAACTTGTCTTCCTCATCTTTTGAGTCTTGTAACTTCTCCACTAGGCGTCCAAACGAAGTAGACGAAGTGCCTATGGAGTGTTGATAAAGAGCTCTATCCACTGATGCGATGAAAGTGGAGATCCAAAATTGTGCCAAAAGTCCATAAGCTGAGATCTAGCTTGCTTTTCCCATGAATGTCTTTGGAACGACAAGCATCGAAGTCTGAATTTCAAGTAGGAGTCGATCCACGACACGACATCCACCCCCTCTAAACATGTGCATTCTCTGGTATGCACCAGAGATACCAACCAAAGAGTGGACCGGTACGCATCTCGTCATATCGTCCTACTTCTCATCGTTATCATGTCGGATATTGCGTGAAGGATGTCCAGGAAAATGCGAGGTTCCTGGCTGTGGAGATGTTGTGTGCTGAAACAAAGACAAGAAAGAGAAAAACAACCACGAAAACGAACGCTGCGATATATACACTCCAAATGTATGTACACTGCCGGTTCTTTCTCCTAAGAGCACAGAACTGAAAAACAGACCAGAGCGGTCTGTAACCTGCTTCAAAGCCCTTAAAAACAACCCTTGATTCTCAACCCTGACCCAAAAACATCGAAGCATAGCTCAAAGCAAGAGAAACTTCTCTTTGCTAACAAGCAGAGCCACAACAATATCACGCGATCCAAACCCCAAGTCCAAACCACACCCATGTACAAGTTCTTAGCTAAAGCTAGCTACCACAAGCTGTATATAGCCAACCAGAACTCTAACTCAAAAGAGCAAAATCCGTAGCAAAGAAACCGAAAAAGTCTATATGTGGACTTCCTCTTTTCGCTGAATGGACTTCAGATGTCGATAGGGTCTCCTCCGTTGACTCTTTTAACCCAAGAAACCTTCAGATCTGACTCCCAACAGTCGAGATATCGTCTATTTTCGGTCGTAGGTGATCGAATCTTCAAAATTCCTCCATGCGGCTTAAAACCGCACACACCGCACAAACGGATCGTCTAAACTGATATCCGTCTTCTCTGGCAGATAGATATAGCTACCTTGAACCCAACAAGACTCCAAACAAGCCGTTTGGAGTTCCCCTTGCAAAACCACGCAAGAAATTTGGTCGCAGGTTGCAAAAAACTGACGTAAATCAGCTCCCTGCGGCTCAAACTTGCTCACCACACCCAAACCAACCATCCAATTCACGTATAGTCTTCTCCTATGCGTACATGAAGACTCCCTGATCGCGTAGGCACCAAGAACGAAGAGCTTGGCTCACCGATCGCGAAGAACAACCCAATCTCAGGTCGTAGGCGAACAAAAATCTGATGTAAGCGCTTCCATGCGAGCCAATTTCACTCAAAACTCCCAAACCGTCCGGTGAAACTTCGTATCGTCTTCAATTTCTTGAAGAACTCGTTGTTATGATCCCGATGGATCCAAGGACAACAAGTTTGGACTCCGGAACGGTCCGAACGGTCCAACTCTCCTTCACAGGTAACTGAAAACTCCAAATCTGCTTCCTCAAAACACAACTCCCGATCCGTCCCTTCAAGAACCGTTTTAACCCACACCTAGCCGGCACATATCTGAACCTACGACGCCTTGCGCGTTTGCATTGGACCTCCAAATCTCTCGCACCGTTCGCTGACAGATCGCAGACGCAACCAAGCCCCTTAAGCCGCCCCCTTGTATCAGTCTCTGTACGTACGAAGTTCTCTCAAATAATAAGAAGCAGACCCCTTGCGTCTTTGATATAACGCCTGAAGCCTCAAATACCCAGTCAACAAGTAAACTAAGGTCTAGCTTGATTTTGCCTTCTTTCGAATCGCATAACTTCTTCTCTAGATGTCCAAACGAAGTAAACAAGATGTCCATGGAAAGCTGACAATGAGCTCTACCCATCTATGCGATAAAAGTGAAGATCCAAAGTTGTGCCAAAAGCCCGTAAGCTGAGGCCTAACTTATTTTCTTCATTTTTTGAGTCGTGTAACTTCTCCACTAGGCGTCCAAATGAAGTAGACAAAGTGCCTATGGAATGCTGACAATGAGCTCTATCCACTGATGCGATGAAAGCGAAGATCCGAAATGGTGTCAAAAGCCCGTAAGCTGGGGCCTAGCTTGCTTTCTCCATCTTTCGGTCTTGTAACTTCTCCACTAGGTGTCCAAACGAAGTAGACGAAGTGCCTATGGAGTGCTGACAAGGAGCTGTATCCACTCATGCGATGAAAGTGGAGATCCAAAATTGTGCCAAAAACTCGTAAGCTGGGGCCTAGCTTGTCTTCTCATGAGTGTCTTTGGAGCGACAAGCATCGAAGTTTGAATTTTAGGTAGGAGCCGGTCCATGACACGACATCCATCTCCTCCAAACCTATGCATCATCCAGTATGCACCAGAGATACCAACCAAAGAGTGGATCGGCACACACACTCGTTCTCATGTTGTCATCCTCCTTCTCATTTCAGTCAACCTCATCCTCAAGTCTGCAACCTGATCGCCATCTTGAAGTTGCAACTCGGCCATGATCCCCCTAGATCCATGCTCATTGCATCTCTTCTCCAACCTCCCATCCAATCACCCCCTCTAAATCTACACATCTTTCAATATGCGAAGACATAGAAAAATAACCCATCATATCATAGAAATGTCTTCCAGTAGAACTTCACCGTCGAGGTTTGTGACCTTAGTGTCGTAGTAGACATTCCTCGTCATCCCAATCATCACCACATATCACTGTAACCCTCAAACTCAAGTCTGTACATATCATCGTACGTATCCATCTCTTCTTTTTTGTTTTCTGAAAAAAAGAACCACACTGCTGCAACCAAAATCTTCAAACGCAACCATCATTATCTCGTTGTACAATGGTATCCTCCTCAATCATCATCCTCCCTGATCTCTCTTTCTGAAAACTTTGCAACTTTCCAAGCATCATTCACTCAACCTAAATCATCTTCAGCAATGACTTCTCCCCTGTAAGCCATCCTTACCCATCATCTTATATCCGTAGCCTCGAGAGCATCCATCCACTCTCCTCGTCCTCAATAAGTCGTTCGTCCTTGATGATGTCAATGGTGGCATCATGGACTTCTCTTGTAGCAAGACCTCCCGTGAAATGAATCCAACCTTTGCATCTCGAATGCACTCCTCCCAACTTCTCTTCACATCCATCATTGCATCAATATCTGGTTGTTGTATGTTTGCAACCAGATCAACCATGTCCGCTGTCTGCATCCCAACCATCTCCTCTGGTTGTGAAGGATCGCCCTTCATTGTCTGTTTAAGAAGCATAGTTTCTTGTTGGATCTTATCTTCCTCAGCTTGCTTCTTCGACGAAGTCTCTTCTTGTCCTTTCTCCTCGCTCTGCATCATAGATGTAGTATCCAACCTGAGCTCGCTTAGATCCTCGTGCTCACCCAAACCATCTCTATGGAGATCATGCTCAATCTCCTCCACCATAGCACCATAACTTGTAGCTTCGATAGCTACAACTGCATGTGCCGCAAAGTAATCATCCACCAATCTCTTCATCTCTCCTTTATCAACGTTGGCTTGAAGGAGAGTACCTGTACTTCTGCACCCAACATTTCCATCCTCCCAAGAAATAACCTCTCGTTACAAAGACTCTGCAAAGTCGATGCAATCATCTCGCTGATGGTCAGTACCATCACACCACACGCAGTGATGTACCCAAGCTGGTTTGGGTACAAGCTCCATCTTGGTCGACGATCTCTTATTCTCCAACCTAATAACTTTAGCTTGCAGATTTTGCATCTTTTGTTGTAAGTCCTCGATGGTTGGATCTTTCTCCTCTACAACCACAACTGGAGGTTGAACCTCATATACTATCCGAACTGGTGTTGTAGTCAACGATATAGGTGTCGATCTGGTAACCCTTTCCCTTGTATGTCTCCAGACAAGAAGTTCAACCGCTTCATGCACAGCCTCCCAATTTCTTGTTAACCCATCTTCTTCCTCCCCATCATCCAGAAGTAGCTCCAACTGTTCCTGCCATGGTTCATCTGCAGCTTGAAAAAACAGCTCCGTCTTGAAGCTCTCCAAAGTTAGATTGTCCACCCGAGGTAGTTGAGAGGATTGTCTCTCGAACTCCTCCAGCAGCTCTATTGGTTGTAAACTCGATTCACCCATTCCAAAAATGATTTCTTGGTTACTCGATCTGAGTTTCTCAAGAAATACTCCTCCATCAGCGCATGTGAAAATGTATCCCAGTTCTTCCCAAAACGCTTTGCTAGACCCTTCACATGCTCCTTTATCTCAAGCACCACAGCGAGTTCGAATGTCTCGATCATCTCATTCTTCGATACCTGATCCAAATCCATCTCCGTCTTGTAACATATCAAGTAGTCTGAGATGTCTCTCCCATCAAATAGATTGAGCTTGTCGATCATCCTTCGAAGCGCTTTCGTCCCCAAAGTCTCCTTTTGTTGGTTCCTTTGCTCTTGTCGCAAAAACAAAGTGAAGGATTGAAACAAATGTGCAGTTGCCGCATCCAACTGCACCCTTGGTATCCCCTCTGATCCGTCCATCCCATCCACAGTCATGGCTCGTCCCATCCTCCCATCCTCCCATCCTCTCATGATCCCAACCGTCTACAAATCCATCATCCCCGGTCCGCAGCATCCTCCTGAACAACCGTATCCTTCTTCATCCTCGTTCATGATTGTTGATCTCTTCTTCCAAGTTCCAACACAGAAATCTCCACCTCGGACCTTCCCGTCGAGTTCACCACCGATATCGTGTCGGATATTACGTGAAGGATGTCCAGGAAAACGCGAGGTTCCTAGCTGTGGAGATGTTGTGTGCTGAAACAGAGACAAGACAGAGAAAAATAACCACGAAAACGAACGCTGCGATATATACACTCCAAATGTATGTACACTGCCGGTTCTTTCTCCTACAAAACTGAAAAACAGACCAGAGCGGTATGTAACCTGCTTCAAAGCCCTTAAAAACAACCCTTGATTCTCAACCCTGACCCAAAAACATCGAAGCGTAGCTCAAAGCAAGAGAAACTTTCCTTTGCTAACAAGCAGAGCCACTACAATATCACGCGATCCAAACCCCAAGTCCAAACACACCCATGTACAAGTTCTTAGCTAAAGCTAGCTATCACAAGCTGTATATAGCCAACCAGAACTCTAACGAACTCAAAAGAGCAAAACCTGTAGCAAAGAAATTGAAAAAAGTCTATCTGTGGACTTCCTCTTTTCGCTGAATGGACTTCAGATGTCGATAGGGTCTCCTCCGCTGACTCCGTTAACCCAAGAAACCTTCAGATCCGACTCCCAACAGCCGAGATATTGTCGATTTTCAGTCGCAGGTGATCGAATCTTCAAAAATTCCTCCCTGCGGCTTAAAACCGCACACACCGCACAAACGGATCGTCTAAACTGATATCCGTCTTCTCTGACAGATAGATATAGCTACCTTGAACCCAACAAGACTCCAAAGAAGCCGTTTGGAGTTCCCCTTGCAAAACCACGCAAGAAATTTGGTCGCAGGTTGCAAAAAACTGACGTAAATCAGCTCCCTGCGGCTCAAACTTGCTCACCACACCCAAACCAACCATCCAATTCACGTATAGTCTTCTCCTATGCGTACATGAAGACTCCCTAATCGCGTAGGCACCAAGAACGAAGAGCTTGGCTCACCGATCGCGAAGAACAACCCAATCTCAGGTCGTAGGCGAACAAAAATCTGATGTAAGCGCTTCCATGCGAGCCAATTTCACTCAAAACTCCCAAACCGCTCGATGAAACTTCGTATCGTCTTCAATTTCTTGAAGAACTCGTTGTTATGATCCCGATGGATCCAAGAAAAACAAGTTTGGACTCCGGAACGGCTCGAACGGTCCAACTCTCCTTCACAGGTAACTAAAAACTCCAAATCTGCTTCCTGCGTCTCAATTTCTCTCAAAACACAACCCCCGATCCGTCTTTTCAAGAACCGTCTTAACCCACACGTAGCCGGTACATATCTGAACCCAACGACGCCTTGCGCGTTTGCATTGGATCTCCAAATCTCCCGCACCGTCCGTTGACAGATCGCAGACGCAAGCAAGTCCCTTAAGCAGCCCCCTTGTATCAGTCTCTGTACGTACGAAGTTCTCACAAATAATAAGAAGCAGACCCCTTGCGTCTTTGATTTAACGCCTGAAGCCTTAAATACCTAGTCAGCAAGTAAACTAGGGCCTAGCTTGATTTTGCCTTCTTTCGAATCGCATAACTTCTTCTCTAGATGTCCAAACGAAGTAAACAAGATGCCAATGGAAAGCTGACAATGAGCTCTACCCATCTATGCGATAAAAGTGAAGATCCGAAGTTGTGCCAAAAGCCCGTAAGCTGAGGCCTAGCTTATTTTCTTCATTTTTCATGTCTTGTAACTTCTCCACTAGGTGTCCAAACGAAGTAGACAAAGTGCCTATGGAATGCTGACAAGGAGCTCTATCCACTGATGCGATGAAAGCAAAGATCTGAAATGGTGTCAAAAGCCCGTAAGCTGGAGCCTAGCTTGCTTTCTCCATCTTTCGAGTCTTGTAACTTCTCCACTATGCGTCCAAACGAAGTAGACGAAGTGCCTATGGAGTGCTGACAAGGAGCTGTATCCACTCATGCGATGAAAGTGGAGATCCAAAATTGTGCCAAAAACTCGTAAGTTGGGGCCTAGCTTGTCTTCTCATGAGTGTCTTTGGAGCGACAAGCATCGAAGTTTGAATTTCAGGTAGGAGCCGATCCACGACACGACATCGTAGCTAACCTCATCTTCAAGGTCTTCTACATAATCCTCATCCTCAAACTGAAACTCCGTCAATCCGCTAGATCGACCTCCTCATCTCTTTTTGAGAATCTTGACACGTTTACGTGCCATTAGTACCTTCAAGCTCGTTCCGTCCAACTCTTGCAGGGCGTAAGTTGCGTTGTCTTGAACCTTCTTCACCACATACGGACCAAACCATCGTCTGGAAAACTTCTGGAGTGCACTATGCTGATTGTCTAGACTGTTGTCATAGACTAACACCCAATCACCTTCCTTGATTTCCTTAGGTCTCAAACGATGTCGTTGATCAAATCTGACCTTGTTCTTCAACCGTGCTTCTCGTAGTCTATCGAAAGCAGCTTGGATATCCTCAGGTCTTCTCTCTAACTGCCTAATTCAAATAGCAAGAAGCTCTTCCCTAGTCAGATTGTCTTCCCAAGGTAACACACTCCATGTCAAAACGTGTTTTCAATCGGCATGATAGGTTTCTGACCTGTGATGAGTTCCACTAGCATGTAACCTATCACCGAGCTGTGCGTCGTTCGATTTGTCCATAACGCAAATGATAAGAGTCGAGACTACTCGTGCATCTTTCCGTTGCAGGCTTTCACCAAAGCCTTCACAATGAACGGATGACCATGTTCACTCTTGGCCTTCCCTTCCGGGTTGTAAGCAGTTGTCAGTGACAACCTCACCCCACACCTTGCAAAGAATTCATGAGTCTCATGTGCATCTAACTCTCCTCGATCTGCAGTGATCTTTCCCACACATCCATATCGATAAACAACCTCTTCTAAGAGAAATCTACATACCCCTTCAGTTGTCTTTGTTCGAAGCGCCCTACCCTCAACTTGATTTGAAAGATCTTCTCTAGCAAGTACCAAGTATCTCATCTGCCATAATCCAACTGGCATAGTCACCAAGTCTACCACCCACTTGAAGTGGATTGTCAACGGATAAGTCCGATGTAATCCATCTCGATGTCGGATGTTCGAGTACATCTGACACGTCAAACAAGACTCCACAAAAGATACGACATCCTTGTACATATTTTTCTACCAATACTGCTCTTTCATCTTCGTAAAAGTGACCCAAATCCTTCGATGTCCAGCCTAAAGACTCTCATGAAATACCTTGAGCAACTTTTGCTGATCTTCCTTGTCGCAAATCACTCGTAGCGGTATCTCACCTTTCTGCTTCGGTTGCTTCCGAAGAAATCCATCCTGCAACATGAAGTTGTAGGTCTTCCTTTGAACTCTCCGAAACCTCTCATCCGTCCAACTTGTCTGCTTAGCCATCGTACTAAGGTACCTCCCAATGTCAAGCAAATCATCATCATACAATCCTTCAACAAATAACTCATCTTCCCTTCCTGTCTGTGCAATCGAATAGAACTCTGCACCCACGTCGTCAATGTCTTCAACCATCTCATCCTCTCTATCATATCGAGCTCGAGATAACATATTCGTCATCGGATTATCCTCCCTACGATATGTCTAAACTCCGGGTTCAACGACTTGATATATGCGATCCATCATAACGTCGCAATATCAAGAGTTGAACAATTCATGATCATCCCTCACTACGGCAAGCAATCAGTTTCAACCACCACTACTGCTCCAATCAAATACTCTTTTCTCAGTTTTCATAGCTGAAACAATATCTCACAGTTCTCTCTTCACTTGCGAGTAAGCACATTGTCGAGCACTTAACACATTCGCTCCGAACCTAACCGCAAACCTGTCTCCATCCTCATCATCTTGTCCTACTGCCCATCCGATTGCAACCGGACTTGTATCTACAATAAGAACCACCGGCCTAGCACCCTTGTAATCAATTCTTCCCAAAACTGGAGGAGATGATAGTAAAGACTTCAGCTTCCGTACCGCATCAGTATGCTCTTCCTCCCATCTGAACTTATAACCTTTATGCAACAACCCATATAATGGATCCGTCACATGCGCATAATGAGAAATCCAAATGTGATAGAATACACAAGCACCCAAAAATCTTCTTACTTCTGTCAACAAGTTGCAAACCTCCTTCATCCTTCCAATTGCATCCACTTTGTCCGGGTCTAGCTTCCGACCAAACGATCCACACAAATGATCAACGATCAAGACTTCTCTAACCTCAAATGTAGACTTCACATCTGATAGCATGAGATGAACTTCCTCAAGTCGAGATAAGATCTTCTTACAGTCTGCTATGTGATCGATGACATATCACCGCCACCCCCTCTGATTTAATGCTTCATCCTTCTCATCCTCTACACATCCTTTGATGGGGATGTCATCCAAGAACGGCATCGACATTTCAGAGATGAAGTCCCTTAGAACTCGATTCATTCCATTCATCATGTGTGCTACCGAGTTGATAGCTCCTTGTGATAAGGTACACATCCTAACCAACCCCAAAGGTGTCCTCATTGTCGTGAAGCTTCTGCTCTTCTCCGCTAGTTGAAACTGATCATACCCTGAGTAAAGATCTGTAACGACCTATGTTACACATAGGAAGTTTGTCTATTAGTAAGGTATTTAGTTATAACTAAGTGTTGAGAATGTTTATTTGCTGCCAAAGTACTTTAAGGAGGTATCAAGTTAGTCATGACTAGCTAAAAGTTAGTTATGGTTAAACTTAGCTGTACTTTTGGCAGAATTCAGATATTTCTTAAAGAGTGAGCACTACTATCTTGTCATCTTGTCTAAAAGGTAGAAAGGAGGTGGACAGTATCCCTTATCTCCTTTTTGACTTGATATGAGTGGTTGGATTAAAGTTGTGGACTTTGTGGGCATTAAAAACAAGAAGAGATTTCACATGTTTCTTTTTTAGTGGGTCCTAGTGTAGGGGGGGTGGAAATTCCTTGAGATTCCTTGAGAATATTCCAGAATCCTTCTTGAAGTTGTTGACTTTGAAGGAATAAGCCCATGTGAAAAGGTAAGAAGCCCATGTGATTAATGCTTTTACCTTAAGTAATATCTTAGTAAAACCCGGTAAAAGTAGTTACGGCTGAGTTACCGGAGGATACCAAAGTAAAAACCTAGAATGTATAAATAGAGGAGTAGAGAAGAGCTCCTCATCCTTGTTTTCACATCGTCGTAATGACAACTTGAGTAATATAGAGAGTGTGGGATATTTTTAGCATGTGAGAACTTCGTTAGAATGGAGGATTTTAGTTGATGAGTTTAAGGAGATTTTTAGTTGATAAGTTTGTGGGTGTATGAATGAGTGAACTTAGCATTTTTCCCTTCAAGATTCATGGTGTGCTTCCATCAAAGCCATCAGAGGTGACCCCTGAGTGAGAGACAGGCCCGACATGTTGTAGATTCGTGGATGACGATCGTGGAGATTGAGAGATCGAGGGGTAGTTGATCGATAGGACCGCGGAGGGTTTACATTTTTGGTTTCGTTGCCGGGACCTCACTTGAAAGGATCATTGAAAATGTTTAGAGTTCAGTTCTATATTAGACAAAAAGAGATTATGAGAGAACACCTGGAGAGAACGTTGGGAGGAGAGAGAGCTAATGCGTTGTTAGCAACATTAGAACCTTTCGTGTATCCCGTAGTGATATATGACGCGTTCGAAGTCATTCTTTACATCTTGTTCACTTAGAAAGGGTTTGAGGAGAGTTGAAAGAGGGTGCAACAAGAGTTGTAGAGAAAGGAGGAGAGAAAAGTTATTAGAGGAGAGAAATTTGTGAGTTTAGAAATTCTGCTCTCTGGAAAATTTGTACAGTCTCTGTCAACTTTTCTGTGAATTTTATTTTCCTGAGAAACTTTCCAATGTTTTAGAGTGGTCGATAAGCTATCTAGGACAAAAGAAATCATAGGAAAAGGTGATCTAGAGAAGGAGCAATGAATTTTCAAAGTTGAGAGGGTTTATTCGTGAGAGTTGAGGAATTCTGTTCTCTGGAAAAAGTTTACAGTCAGTGTCAGATTTTCTGTGAATTTTATTTTCCTGAGAAACCTTCTAGTGTTTTAGATTGGCTGATAAGCTATCCAGGACAAAAGAAAAATTGAGAAGATGAGGTCTGAAGAAGGAGAAAGAATTTTTCAAAGTGGAGGGGGTTGACAACCATGAGAGAAGTGAAAATATACAAATTTCAGTTCTCTGAAAATTTGTACAGTCATCACCATCTCTTCTGATTACGGAAGTTTCTGTTGAAACTTCATGATTTAGTAGCTTGGAGGTTGAGCTACTGGAGACCACAAAAATCTTGGAGAGATCTCTTACCAACTAAGAGATATACGTTTCGGCATACAAGGAGGTCTTGAAGATACTTCATGAGGAATCCAGTTCGAGTGCCGAGGTGGAAGAAGAGACGTTTAGGAGTTCGAACAGAGACGGAGAAGCCCAAGTTAAGTATAGATGAGTTACGAACATGCATCTATAGCACTTGGGATGCCCTCTTTATCCTATACCAAGAAGCTTCCGCGACCATTGGCAGAGATTTGAAGAAAGCCGAGTTTAAAGCATCATTCACTGTGGAGGCCACGAATGCTCCTGGTGAAGTAGAGTTGGATCCTTACAAGAGTGAGTTCAAGATGTCTGTTGTGATTAGTACAAACGATGGTGAGGAGGATCATATCTTCGATAGTTAATTTTAGATTAGATTTTATTTCATGTATAGCATGTATAATACACGATTTCCAATATAAAGCTCGAAAGAGTTAAGAAAGTGATGTAGAATTATTTTCCTCTATGATATTTTGTCTACTTAATGGCTGAGAAGGTGCAACATGAGTGGAAATTCAAAAGATTGGAAAGTTAGACTTAGAAACCTTCTTCAAGGTTTAGATGTCATAGTAAGTGTCGGAGAAAGTTCGAGAGAGATTATCGTCGAGTTTGAAAACCCTAGTACTAAACCTCAAGTAGAATCTCCGAGGAGAAGAGTAGAAACCGACTTGTGGTGTTATTTCTGTAGAGGGTTGGGACACAAAGTAGTGAATTGTCCAACTAGAATAAAAACCGAGAGAGCTAAAGGGAAGCGGGAGTTTACTGATTTAAGTCTTCGAGTGGGTCCATCGTCATCAGCGTCAATTCATCTTCTAGGCGAAGATCTTTGTCCAAGTTGTGGAGTGGGTGATCTATCAAGAGGACACAAGTGCGTCGATGTGGCCGCCCTACTTATGTCAGTAGTCGAGAAGTTGGACGAGACTCAAAGAGCTGAGACGGAGAAGTTGTCGACTTCAAAAGAGGACTCGACTGAGTTGTGATGGAGATCGTCATTCGGATGGTGGAGAAAACGGTGATGCGACTCAAGCTCATGACTACCTTGGGAGAAGAGATGACACAAGAGGTGTTGTTACAACCATTTCCTTTCATTTTACCTATGGTAGATTATTCGCGAATGGAATTGGTGATGTTCGTACTCTTTTAGCGAGTAGTTATTGCACAAAATTAGAAGAGTAGAAAGAATAGTTACAAGATGGGGAAGTTACCATTGTTTCATGGGAAGGACAATGAAAATGTAGAACCATTTGTACGAGACTTCAAAAGGGGTTGCATCGAAAACAACGTGAGAAGGAAGGAAGAATGGGTGTTGTTACTGCCAGAGTTTTTAGAAGATTTTGCTCTTACGTGGTATGAAGACCGAGTGAAGAGCCAGACACCTGGTGCAGTTGAGGACACATGGGAGACGTTGAGTAATGCACTCAACGAAGAATTTCTTCCAGAAGAGAGTTATGAGAAGCTCATGGTGGAGCTTACTCATTTGAAGTAACGTGACGACGAGAAAGTTCGGCAATATGCCGAAAGGGTGAATAAGTTGGAGCAACGATTTCGGACGGTCCTACGGAAGAGTGGAGACAATGTGGAGCTAACAATGGCGGGGATTGGAGCAGTGCTGACCAAGAACTTGGTGGGAGGGTTGAGACCTTCAATTCAAACCCAAGTGAGGTACGAGAAGCCAGCAACCAAAGCGGAGGTCATCAAGATTGCGACAAATATGGAAGAGAGTTTGGATGAAGGAGATATCATCTAACCTCATCATGTTGCTCTGGTGTCGACTCCGACTCCTGGTGTAGCCACAACGATCGCACCTGCACCATCACAATTGGTGATTGCTTCAACGTCAGCTCCTACTCCAGCGGTGGTGCCAAGACCGTTTGTCCCAACAACGATGTCTACTGCCACCTCTGATTTTCATGCCGAGCTGAAGAGCATCACCGACACTCTTGCGGATCTCAAGATAAATGTGGTGCAGTTACGAGAATGGAGAAACAAAGGTGGAGGAGGAGGTCAAAGAGGTTACGACAACAATCCTAACAGAGGAAATCAAGATAACTTTAGAGGCAACCAAGGTAACTTTGGAGGAATCACTTGTTGGACGTGTGGAGGTTCTCATTTCTAGCGAAATTGTCCAAACAATGGAGCAAGAGGTGCCGAAGCTGTCAGAATGAATGTGGGTGGAGGAAATCCATCACAAGGACGAGACAAGGGGGTGGCTACTATCGATGTCGTGCGAGATCCCATCTACGAGAAAGGAGAGAGTTCAAACTCTTCTCATGCACCGGTGGAGCTTTTAGCTCAAGAAAAGAAAAGAACTCGATTTTCTGATGAACCGGTTTTCATGGAGGAGTCAGCAAGTAGAAGTACTCGTTCGAGTAATGTTTCGAGTACACCAAGGGAGCCAAGAAGGAAGCTGGAGATGGCGGATTTCATCATTTCATCTTCCCAAGCGGGATATGATGTGGTTGAAGATGTGGGTGCTCAGAAAGCCAACATCACTGTTGGACAACTGATCGCACTTAATCCCAGCTTACGAAGGGAACTCCGAGGAGGACTGAGTTCTAAGAGAAGCAAGAAGAAGAAACCCAAGAGCAAGACATCAAAGTCTGTAGGAGTTGGTGTGGTGGATGTGCATGCTTCAGAGGTATGCACTAGGGCTTTAAAGATTGAAGTCCGGTTGAATGGTCACTACGTCTCTGACGTATTGGTGGATGGAGGGTCAGTTGTAAACGTCATATCGGAGAGGTTGATGAAGAAGTTGGGGATGGAACCAACTCGTCCGGCTAGCATTATCGTGGGGATGGCTAACAAGCAACGGGTAAGACCTCTTGGTGTGTTAGAGAAGGTGGTCGTGTCTGTGATGGGAGTTCAAACATTGATGTCCTTTCAAGTGTTAAAGGACTCTAGTTATGATTTGCTCCTAGGTAGGCCTTGGTTGAGAGCTGTGCGCACCATTGATAGGTGGCACAAGGGATACTTACGGATTGGGCCTAGAGATCATAGAGTGATAGTTCCTCTCTCGGGTGTTGGAGTTGTGACTTCTGACTCTGATAGACCCACTAGTGACTACTGGGAATCTGATATGGAGGACGATCAGAGTGTCTCAGAAGTAGATACCGGAGATTCTTACGATCAAGAATCCTCATCTGAGGACGAAGGATTTGGTCGAGATGAATCATTACATCAGCTTAGTGCTATTGACTTGTTGCCTCGACCAGCAGTGGAGAAAGATCCTGACAAAGAAGAGTTGAGTGAGGCAGAGATTGTGAGAAGACTCTCTACCCTGAAGTTTGGTATCAATGTCACTCAAGAGGAGAAAAGTAGATTCCTAGATATATTTCGAAAATATATCCATGTGTTTGCTTTCAGCTACAAGGATTTGAAGGAGGTGACTCTTGAGACTCATCGAATCGAATTGGAGGAGAACGCAAGACCTGTTCGACAGAAGCAGAGAAGCGTCAATCCTACAACAGCGATGATGGTCAAGGAAGAGATAGACAAGTTGAGGGAGGCGAGTTTCATCTACGAGGTGGAGAACTCAGAATGGGTTTCACCCATTGTGATTGTCAAGAAGAAGAATGATAAGCTGCGAGTGTGCATAACTATAAGAAGCTGAATGCAGTTACCAAGAAAGATTATTATCCTCTACCATTTATAGATGAGATTTTGGAGGAAGTTGCTGGTCATGAGTGGTACAACTTTGGTGATGGTTATAGTGGATACAACCAGATCAAGATAGCAGAGGAGTACCAGCAGTTGACTACTTCCATTACTCCTTGGAGAACATTTGCATTTCGAGTGATGCCATTCGGACTGTGTAATGCTCCGGCCACGTTTCAGAGGTTCATGAACAAGGTGTTCGAACCATTCATAGGAAAGTTTGTTCGTGATTTCATTGATTATTTCTGTGTGTACGAAAGAAAGGAGGACCACTTTGATCATGTGATCAAAGTTCTGCAGCGGTTGGAGCAAGCTAACGCTTCTCTGAATCCAAAAAAGTGCATCTTTGGCTGCGAAGAAGGTCTGCTGTTAGGACACATCATTTCCAAGAAGGGGATTGCGGTAGATCCTGAGAAGGTGAAGAAGATTGTGGATCTTCCATTTCCAATCAACTTGACAAGTTGAGACAGTTTCTTGGCATGGTTGGATATTATCGTAGGTTTGTCTTTTCCTTCTCAAACAAAGCAATAACTTTGACTATGTACATGAAGAAGGGAGTTGAGTTTGACTTGATAGTGCATGATCAGAAGGCAAAAGAAGCATTTGAGGAGCTGAAAAAGACATTGGTGACAGCTCCTATACTTGCTAAACCTGAGTGGAGTAAAGCATTTATTCTGTATACGGATGCCTCTAATGTAGCTATCGAGTGTACATTAAGTCAGTTAGATGAAGATGGGCATGATCATCCTATAGCTTATGCTAGTAGGCAGATGGTGTCAGCGGAGAAGAATTACTCCGTGACTGAACGAGAAGGATTAGCGGTGATCTTTGGATTGAAGAAATTTCGACATTACTTGCTAGGAGGGAAATTTTCCATAGTCACATATCACAAGGCTTTAAAGTATATCTTTAATAAGTCTAATGCCGAAAGTCGTATTGCCCGTTGGAAGATCCTTCTAACAGAATACGATTAGATTGACCAGGGAAAAAGCATGCGAATGCTGATCATTTGTCGAGGGCTTATGATGATGAGGGAGAAGAACCATTTGATGATTCATTTCCAGACGAACATCTGATGACTATCACAAGCATTGAGGAGATACCGGACGAGTACAAGGAAATCTGGAGTTTCCTTGCAGATGGCTCTTTTCCAGAAGGTATGCATACCCGAGAAAGTAACGCGTTGATCAAGAGATGCAAACCTTATACCATGGTGGAGAGAATTCTGTTTCATCAAGGAGCAGATGGGTTACTAAGGAGAGCAGTTGGTCAGAAGGAGACATTCAAGCTAATGCACGAGTTTCACGACGGAACTATTTGCGGAGGTCACTTTGCTGGTAAGATAACAGCCTTCAAGATTTTGGATGCGGGTTATCACTGGAGAGGGATTTTCAAAGAGTGTTTAGACTATTGCAAAACTTGCGACATATGTCAAGCATTTGCTCTGAAGTCTACTAGAACACCTCCGTTAAGATCAATTCCCGTGTTAGGACCATTTGAGAAGTGGGGTATTGACTTTGTAGGTCCTCTTAATAAGACACCTCGAGGCAATAGATACATTGTAGTCGTCACTGACTATTGTACCAAGTGGGTAGAGGTTAGACCTTTGAGAGAGACCAATGAAACAGAAGTCGATAGATTCCTATGGGAGAGGATCATCACAAGATTTGGATGTCCGTTAGAGTTGGTCTCGGATAGAGGAGGAGAGTTTGTAGGGAGCATGACTACTGCTATGCTACAACACTTTTCTATCAAGCCACGAGTAACGACCTCATACAAATCAAATGCTAATGGTCTTGCGGAGAAGACCAATCTTACACTTTGTATGATGCTCGCCAAAGATACTGGTGTTGAGACTACGAAACGAGCTCAGGCGTATCAAAAGAAGAGTTACGACAAACGGTTGGGCAAGAGGGAGGTAAAATCTTTTCAAGTCGGAGATTGGGTAATGTTGTATGATGCTATCAGATTCAAGAGGGCTAGGAAGAAGTTTCTTCTTAGATATTTTGGTCCTTTTGTTGTAGATAAGGTGTGGAGCAACTTCACATATGACCTTCAGGAGTTGGGAGGAAAGAGATTCGATCGAGTCAACCATGACAAGTTGAAGCTGTTTCATCGACGAAAGTTCTCTCTTCACTCCGAGGACGGAGCAAAAATTTAGTCCGGGGATAAAATGTAACGACCTATGTTACACATAGGAAGTTTATCTATTAGTAAAGTATTTAGTTATAACTAAGTGTTGAGAATGTTTATTTGCTGCCAAAGTACTTTAAGGAGGTATCAAGTTAGTCATGACTAGCTAAAAGTTAGTTATGGTTAAATTTAGCTGTACTTTTGGCAGAATTCAGATATTTTCTAAAGAGTGAGCACTACTATCTTGTCATCTTGTCTAAAAGGTAGAAAGGAGATGGAAAGTATCCCTTATCTCCTTTTTGACTTGATATGAGTGGTTGGATTAAAGTTGTGGACTTTGTGGGCATTAAAAACAAGAAGAGATTCCACATGTTTCTTTTTTAGTGGGTCCTAGTGTAGAGGAGGGGTGGAAATTTGAGATTCCTTGAGAATATTCCAGAATCCTTCTAGAAGTTGTTGACTTTGAAGGAATAAGCCCATGTGAAAAGGTAAGAAGCCCATGTGATTAATGCTTTTACCTTAAGTAATATCTTAGTAAAACCCGGTAAAAGTAGTTACGGCTGAGTTACCGAAGGATATCAAAGTAAAAACCTAGAATGTATAAATAGAGGAGTAGAGAAGAGCTCCTCATCCTTATTTTCACATCGTCGTAATGACAACTTGAGTAATATAGAGAGTGTGGGATATTTTTAGCATGTGAGAACTTCGTTAGAATGGAGGATTTTAGTTGATGAGTTTAAGGAGATTTTTAGTTGATAAGTTTGTGGGTGTATGAATGAGTGAACTTAGCATTTTTCCCTTCAAGATTCATGGTGTGCTTCCATCAAAGCCATCAGAGGTGACCCCTGAGTGAGAGACAGGCCCGACATGTTGTAGATTCGTGGATGACGATCGTGGAGATTGAGAGATCGAGGGTAGTTGATCGATAAGACCGCAGAGAGTTTACAGATCTCCCATTGAGTAAATTGCTCTTCTTGCAAACGCTTCAGCAAATTTATCCACAATCGGTCCTACCCTAGCATTTCTGGTTGTTACTGCGTTCATCAGTTGCATGTCTTGGTGAACCGCAGCGACCTATTCTTCTTAGGCACTGTAAACCATCTGCTCGAATACGGTACAAACGACGACCCCAAAATCTTCATCCGCATCTTCTCCTTCACCAACTCCACTAGTTTAGGCAAGTGAGCCCGCGTTACTAGAATTGGTCTCAAGTTCCATGACACATGTGGTATCATGAAGATAACCATCGGGGTAACAACGTACGGATCTACACGCACAATCTCATGTGGCTTGTAGTGACGCAGGATTACTCCTTTTGCCCATTTAGTATACAAGATATCGTTCCCACAGAGGATTTACGTAAGTAATCGCTGCTCTAAGTTCTAAGATCTGTTCAAACACACAAACACACGGGTTTTGTCTAGAAATTCTGTCTTCTCACAAAATCACACAAAACCACACGTCTTCCAGACACGCCACATGGTGCTCTGGAACTAGACAAACAACTACCAACTAAAATATCACACAATTATGCACAAAGAAGCTCGGGAAGATGATCTTCCTGCTTCCAGGCTGCTTCTTCCGGTCTTCTCAATACCGTCTTCCCGAAGCGATTCTCGTCTTCTGGGGGTTCAGCTCGTCTTCTCACACCTCCAGAAGGTTGTCCTGCTTCGCAGAAGTCGACTATTAACGGTCGTTACACCTTATTCTCACACTCACATTCCAACGGGTTAGATTAATCACAGGGTGTATGCCCCTTGTAGCCTTCCCAGGCTTCTGCCTACGGAAATGGTCTTCCTCAGCACTACAACGACATTCACCTTCACGGAAGCTCAATAGAAGTCTCGGAAACTCACTAGAAGAAGGTAAGAAGATGGGGAAGATGGGAGAAGATGGGGAAGAAGAGAAAATCCAAACAAGAGAAAAACAAGATGAAAGGAGTAAATTAAGATTCCGACAGGCTTCTAGTCCGGATCCTGACTAACAAGCCATCTCTGCTTGTAATAGTTTGGGGAGGAAGACAACAAACGTGAGTACTGTTGCACCGTCTTCTACTCGAGGATGTCGTCTTCTGCTGTGAGAAGAAGGCTTCTTTCTTCTTCACTTTGCTGCTCTGACTACTCTGTCTTCTGGGATCTCTTACCCATAAGACCGTTCGTACGTAGATCCCAAGTGCTCTACTGAACGAGCCAAGCTACACTTCCACAACTGCTGACAGTCACCGCCACTCAAGAAGAACACTTCCCATGCACAATTGGGAGCGAATTCAAGGAACCCACCATCCAGAAAACATGAACAAAGCTTCTGCACTCAAATCCACAATCTATTCCCCGAGAAGAAGTCACAATGGCATTGGGAAGCTCACTCCCTCTACTTCCTGCGTCTACTCCTCGACACACCAGTCTAGCTAACTGCACGAGGATGCCGTTTCCTGTTCCTAGACTGTCCACTACTTCTATCTACATCTTCGAACCACTACTGGTACGAGTATGCAGACCCCTCCTGTGTATTCCAAGACTATTCGTATGTTTCCAACAACGGGTGTAGTGTGCTAAGACTGTCTATCATGTGTCTCTGCTCTAATGTGTCTCGTCCGCATGCACCATAGAATCGATGTGTATGTGCAGTCGCTACAGAATTCTACAGAACTGGTAGCACAGACAGAACTCTATCTCCTACTCTGCGATCCTACTTATGTCACTGCCATGAGAACCAGGGGAGACGACCACCAGGGAGAGAAAGGCGCTGACAGGCGGTTGCTACCTCACATGCAAGCGGTTCCCCTGCCCGAATTGGCCATCCACCTTGTCCTTCCTACGCTACCTATGCTGCCACATTAACTAACCATGCTATCACCTAACTAATATTACATGGAAAAACTGCCATCCTTAAGATAGCATGTTCGATTCTACTATATTTGGAATTGTCAATGGAGTTACTAACTACTCAGATTGCACGGAGGCAATCTCTACCTGATCTGCTCCTATCGGAGCTCCTAACGCGGCTTCTGATAAGCTAGAAAGCCCTGCAGTTACCTCGGGTGTCACTGAGGTGGCTTCCTCCTCATCGTCCTTGGCTGGCTCTGCTGTCGCTGCTGCTGCGTCTTCCTCGACTTTGGCTTCTGCTTCGGAAGACAGAAGCGTCTTTTGGGAAGCGGAGTCGACCGGTGCTTCTTCCGTCTTCTGAGGCACGGGTGCGGGACTAGGGACCATGGGGACCTCATAGGGATCCGGGGAAGTCGCTTTCTCCACGCGGAATACCTGGGAAGACGGCTCGTCTTCTTGTCTTCCAGAAGACATCTTGTCTTCCGGGGCGTCTTCTGGAGTCTTCTCGGCTTCCAACGCTGTCACCACCAAGTGCACAGCGAGGTCGAACTCCTCCTTCTCCATTCCGGATCCAGTCGATGGTGCTGGAGCGGAGGAAGATGCGGTTGCAGGTGTTGGAAGCGAGGGAAGATCATAAAGTGTCTTCACTCCTTCTATCTGTCGATCCAAGTACTTGAACATGCTCTCCCGGCATTCCACCAACATTACTTTGGACTCGCTGTCCCATCCTCTAGCTAAGGTAAGTAACTTCTTACCCGCGGTGTAGTTGAACTTTTTCCGAAGCGCTTCCAACGACTGTGCCAACATCTTCTGTGCACGGGTCTCTGCTACTTCCCTCTGCGTCTTCTCAGCTGCAGCTCGCGCTTCTGCGGCTTCTCGTTGCGTCTTCCATATGGTATGCTCTTCTGCGAGGGCGGTGATCTTCTCCCGCACTCGGGTGACTTCCTGATTGCGTTGCTGTACCCGCGCCTGCAACTCCTGGTTGCTCTTCTGAAGTTGTATCAATTCCTTGGCAGAAGCGGCTGCTTCCACCTTGTATCTTGCTGTGAGCTTCTCCACAATGCGTAGACTAGCTTCCAGCGACTCCATCTTCTTCTGGTCTTCTCCCTGTCGCAGCAAGGTGCGCAGGCCGAATCCAGGTTGTAAGGGCTTCTCTTGTGCCCTCGCTCTCTTCTCCAGCAACTCCATAGCTGGCTGGATCTCCTTCTGGAAGTAGGCGCTGAATTTCTCCAGTCGTCTTCCTGCGGAAGACAAGTTCATCTCCACCACTCGCTCCGCGGTGTCGACTTCGTCTTCCAGAGGCAAGGAAGCCTCTTCCACCACTACGGCCTTCATCTTCTGCGCACGAGAAGAAGCTACTCTTCTCAGCTACTTGGCGGCTACATGTTATATTTCTACTCCGACGCTTGGGTTTAGTAATTCTAGAAGTTAGCTCTTATTACTTCTAGTCGTTTATGTATATGTTTGACACCTTTGCATACGGTGTTAACACTATTTTGAGTCTTAGTAGGTTGATTACCATGTTGATAGGGCTTAAGCTCATGGGTTGTATTTGCGTGTTGCCCATGCACGCTTTCTAGCTGATTTAAGTTATTTTTCGGGGTTGCGTGTCGTTTTAGGTAGTTTAAGTTTTACGCTGGCACTCTAGGGGGCTTGACGTGGTAGCCTATGAGTAAAACTAAGTTGCCACGTGGTTTAGGGTACTAAAAGACAACCAAGTGGAGCTATGAACTCCCATTGGTCCGTTTTTGTCTTTTGTTAAACTCTAAATTTAGAAACAGAGCTCTAGAGTGGAGTTCGAGCATTTGGTGGGGGATCTTCGAAATCTGAGAGCACAGGGAGAGAGGTCTCGTCATGCGAAGCACTTCCAATGAAAATTTCGATCGATTTGAGTCAATAAAGACGGAGTTATGAGCAATTGAAGTTCGGATTGTGCTAGAATTGAATCATTTTGGTTGGATTTAGGGTTTTCAGTGTCACTCGCAGCAGATTTGAGGAAATTGCTTCAAAACTTCGAGGTTGTGTTCTCCGCCAGCAGGGCTACGATTTCACAAAAAGTTTCATATCGATTGAGCAACTGAGTAATTCAGGGCGGCCGCTGAAGCTGAGAGGGTCTGAAAAGCTCTTAATCTAGAGCAGCGACTTCAGAGGAGGAGATCTACAGTTCTGTGTACATTCAGGAGTCCTAACTTCACAGGGATGTTCAGCACCCTGTAGACTGCAAATCCTGTAAGAAACTTCGAAATTGATCGAGCCAAACTCCTGTTATAGGTTGAAATAGCCAGCTAGGTACCAGAAATTACCGTAGTTTTCTTGCTCAAAACTTTTCTGTTCATATCTCCGTGTCAGAATTTGATCTCAGGCTGAAATTTCGTCTGTGAGTTCAGTAGTACCTCATTTGCATGTAGGGGAAGTTTAGAGGTCTAAACCTTCATAGTTTTCCTCTCTGTGAGTGTCAAAGTTCACCGCCGAATCCTATTACTGCCAGCTAGACCTGGATTTCGCCTTCTGGGTATATTACTAGATCTTACACATCTGTGTGAGTGTTTATAGCCCTATTGTGACCTGAAAGCCAACCTCTTGAGTGAACAACCACAGCCAGAAGCCCGGCGCTTTCCTAGGTAGACGGATTACACTCCGACACCGGGGTGGAAGACTCCTCATGGCCGGAGCGGCTCTCTTCTTTGCGCTTCCTCGCATCGCAGCAGGAGCGCCCATCCATCCTTCGTCTTCTGGAGTCTTTGGAAGACTCCCAGGCGTTGCAGAAGTAGTCTTCTGCTCTGATCGGGTACTCAGCAGGTCTTCTTCCGAGTCGGACTCCGATCTTGAATGAATGAGGGAGATGGGTGTCCTCGGTACACTTCTGGGACCCATCTTCCTCAGTGGTGTGACGTCTTCCGACCCACTAGACTCGTCTTCCCTCACCAGAAGCGTCTTCTGTTGAGAGCCGGGCCTCAGCTGTGGCATCAGAGTGGGAGGGGGCGTTGCTGCTGCCTCTCGGTCATCGTCTTCCGAGGTCTCCTCCTTCACCTCCTGTCGCTCCGTTGGCCCATACCCTCCCAGCTGATCTTCCCTAAGATCCCCCATGGCTACATACAAGTAGCAGAGGAAGGACGTCAGGTGTCCTCCCGCCGGGGTACCCAAGTATGCTAGCTCCGTCTGTACATAGTTGTGGATGTATGCGCTCCAGTAGATGGGCGTTCTGTCATCCCACACTGATTCCAGGAACTCCACGTCGTGATCTCCTAAGTACCTTGTCTTCTGCGCTTTCTCCTTGGGAAAGAGATGCAGAAACAACTTCGCCAGGAGGCGCTTCTTCGGCTCCCGGTAAGATTCTATCTTCCAACCGTTCCTCCCCTGCCTGTCTTCCACAAAAAGGCAGGTGGTGCTCCCAGGCACATGCCACGAACTCACGATTCTAGGCAAGATCTTCTTCTCGTACCAATATCCTCGGTTCTCGGATTCAGGCTTGTGAAAAGCCCTGCGCCACCAGTCTTCAGTCGAGGAAGACGGTCTTCCTTGAGCTACTCCTGCCTTCGCAGATACACGGTTACGCGGTGGTAACGCTGCCCACACCTTGATCTGCGAGGTTCCAATCCCATAGGAAGAAGTCGAGACCCAACTCCTTGAGGAAAGGAGTGGCCTCGGCCAATTCTGCCACTGGTAACACCAAGCCTCGCGGATGCATCGTCATGCTGGAAGATCTGTTGCACTAAGCCACAAGCACTTACTATGAGCTGAAGGCTCAGTCCTTCCCAAGTGCCCACAGTCTAGCTTCTACTTCTCAGAAGACGAAACTAGTCTTCTAGAAGACAACTACTCCGTCTTCCGGGATTCTAACCGTACTTCCTAGATAGCTCTCGTCTTCCGAGCTATATCTAAACAATCCTATCTAAGCAAGGCCTCGCATGGATTACCAAGAAGACAACCCACCTTGCATTACATCCTACTTCCTATCAGAAGATACAAGATTCGTGAAACATCAAGTGCATAACAAGTTCAGAAGTCGGTTGCAGGCTCCTGCGGTGACAGTGGCCTCTAGGAAGACACTCGGGACAACTTCCGATTCAATGTCTTTCTCGGAAGACTTCCCGAAGTCAGACT
Source organism: Asterella californica (assembly GCA_036924285.1). Taxonomy (NCBI): domain Eukaryota; kingdom Viridiplantae; phylum Streptophyta; class Marchantiopsida; order Marchantiales; family Aytoniaceae; genus Asterella; species Asterella californica. Next base: position 28,543,506 of record JAYKYS010000003.1, read on the forward strand.
TCCCTTCACTGGTCTCACCTGTCTTCGTCTTCCTACGCGCAATCTATCCTCACAACAGACTCAAGACAATTGCACTCTGTTCTTCTGACTACTCACCTCTCATACGCACTCAGGAGAAGCTTGCTGCTCGGTGGGAAGACATGACCCTCGACCATTCTCTCCAGATTCTGCCAGCAAGTATTCTCACGACTCTCTTCTAAGTTCAGGAAGAAGAAGGAATGGCTGCTATGGATCGGACAGAAGAGACCCGAATGGACCCTCACGTCTTCTCGCTCATTTTGCCAGCCTTTCAGTCTTCTAGTCTCTCTAGGAAGATGTGGAGTTGAGAAGCTTGGAAGACCGGGAGGCACAGGCCTAGTTCCCAACTTCCAACTTCTCGAAATAACAAAACAACTCACCACACCACTCGGGATTCGTACCAAGCCTCTCTTAACACAAAGCAACACAAATCCACTCTTGATACGAATTGTGTTCAGTCGACTTCCGAAGATAGTCTTCCGAAGATGGTCAAGTTTAAGAAGCGTCTTCCGAAGATATTCCCATCTTCCGAATCGTCTTCTGTTCCAGGCTTCGGGGGTAGAGGGGTAGTAGGGTAGGGAAATTGATAGCTGGGATCTCCAATTTGAGGGCTAGGAGTAGAGAAGCTCGAATTGAGCTCGGGAAGAAGCAAGGAGATGTCTGACAGAAATTGGGCAGCGCTTCCGCACCCAATGTCTCAATAGAAAGAATGGGGGGTGGGGTAATCGATCAGGTTGCCTGCACACAACCAAGGAAGCGCGGGGAATACCAGACAATGGCGAGAAGAAGTGAGAAGGGGAAAGAACGTGGAGAAGAACCTCTACAGTCTTCTTTGGCTCCCCGAGTTGCCTTCGACCTCCGCGCGCTTCTGGCTCTTATCCTAGCTCCAATGCGATGCCTCCCGACTGCGCCTGCTGTCAATTTCTGGCCACGCCTCGATTCCACCTTCGATTCTACTTGCTACTCTCCAATGTCAGCTTCTCGGGAGCTCACAGAAACGCTTTCGCTTTTTTGCCGTTTGTGCTCCAGCAATTCGGTCTCGCCCTTCGCCTAGCTGCCAACTGATTCTCTCCTACCTCGATGTCCTCACTCGATTCCTCTCTCAAAGCTCACTTGCGAAGCTCACTCTCTCCAATCGATCTTCTCAAGCGGGTTGTGCTGCGGGAAGTTGGAATGCGCCTAATGTGCTTCCTTACGCATCTTCCCCGCAGATTAGGGTTTTCGACCTTAGGTGTCTTCCCCGACCTACCTACCTATTCGGTGTGACCCAGTAAGTACACCTATTGTCTTACCCGAAAACTCGTGGTTGGGCCTTCGCGATCGCTGTCTTCTGGAAGACAGGTGTCTTCCGCCGTCTTCCCGTCTTCCGAAGACACAACTGAGAAGACGTTCTTCCGAAGACGGTCGTCTTCCGAAGACGGTCGTCTTCCGAAGAAGTCCACTTCTTATTAAAAAGCTCATAAGATCATCTTCCTGTTAAGGAAGATGTAACCTTAAGTAACAACGCTTCTTCAGTTATACAAACAAGTTATTATTCTTAAAATTTTCAAAAATTCGTGCATCCTGTAATTTGTGGGCACCACATGGCTCAAAGACAAATGCTTTCTCATGTCGTGAAACATCTCCTTGAAGCACATCCTCTCTTCTGATAGAAGAGACCCATCAGATCCAATCTTCAGCTCTTCAAGGGTCTTCTCCGTGAACTTATGTCCTATCATTGAAGGATCTCTCAAACTCTTCTCCCTTGAAGCTCGATCCATCTGTTGGTTAGTATCATCCGGCAAAGGACCAACAATTGGCTTTATCTTCTTATCCACTGTCTTGTACTTCGTCTCAACTCGAACCTCAGGTGCACAGAATGACTTGATCACGGAATAGACCTCCCTTGAATGAATCTCCAGAACCTTATCCATATCCTCCATCCAATAGACACGATCTCTCGCAAAGGATCCTCCAACCCATCCTCTTCATAAACACCAGAAATCCATTCATCCCTTTCTAGCTCACCCAACTCTTTCAACATCAACTCAACATCATGCAAATGTTTTTGTTCTTTTTTTTTCAGCTCTTCTACCTTCTTATAAATAGCAATCCCACACTCTGAAAACCCAACAAACCCTGCACAAAAAGCACTATCTCCTTCAAGCGAAAGTACCTTCACTTGCGCACCACCACAATCTTGCTCTATAATGATACTCAACAAAATTCTTGAACTCTTCACTCACCCTTGGAAGTGGTTTCTCTCTCAGACGGTCTCGATTGCGCTCGTGATTGGACAGTACAGTCAAGAATTGTTCGCTCTTTTCCCATCTTGACTTCGAATCTTGGCATAAGCAGAACCGTCATCTAGTACCCTTGTCTCCATCCGAGTCGTTGTGATGAAAGATTGATCAAGAATGAGCGGGTATGATGTTGCTTCTTGAACAAAGAAGTTTTGCTCGATAGCAACATCACTTATGCGCACTTGGATGTCTGGACAAGCTCCATACAAGTCTCCTCTTGTGTTGTTGGCTGCTCTTATGACCCATCTATGTTCTATGTTGATCGGTCATTTCTTCTTCTTGTACAGCTCCTTCGACATGATGTTGATTTTTGATCCATGATCGATCAGAGCAACCACCGGCTCATCCAAGTCTATGATCCTCACCAGCGTCTCCGTCGTAGCTCGAGTCCAGTGACTGTGATTGTAATGACTTGAGCTTTGTTTTCTATCCTCCTCTTCATCCTCAAAATGTACTCTACGTCTTTGATCTCTTTCTTCTTTTGAAGAATAAACACTGCACTTTGCAAGCTCTCTCTCCTCATCCACAGACATCCTAGTATCCAAGGCATGTGATAAACCAGTCTTCACTCATAATATGTCGCTTCCGTTTGATGATGTCGATGATGACATCATGAAACTCGCGCTTAGCAATGCCCAAAACTTCCCTCAAAGTAAACTCCACCTTCACATTTAGAATGCGATCTTTCAATACTCCCTTCAAGTCTGTTGAAGCCTCGATGTCCGACTGTAGTTTGTATGCAGTCGGTTTATCCTTCTCCTTCTGAAACTCCTTTGCTCTTTCTTTCGATGGAGAAGGAGCATCATCCATCGGTAGATCTTGAGCTCCTACATCTCGAAGCTCTTGACGAACCTTCTCTCCTCGAGTCTGTCTCTTGGAAGAAGTTCCTTCTCATGCGTCCTCTGAATCTCGCCTTCTCTTCTCTTCCAACAACGCTTCGTGTTGGTTCTTGACGATGTAAGCATGCATCGATAGAGCTTCTATCGGATCTTCTCATCCAGTATCCTTTCTGATCGTAGAAGCTGTCCTCAATAGTGTTTCTAGTGTCATTTTCCTTTCTGTTTCATGAAGATGGAAGATGACCATAATCCACTCAGCTCAACATGCTCGTTGAAACTCCTTTCAGCTTGGTCTTCAACCTTTGTGCCATAAGTTCCAACCTTCACAATCGCAATCGCTTGCACTGATAAGTGATCCTCAACCAACTTCTTCATCCCTCCTCTATCAAAGTTGGTCTGAAGAAGTGCGCCGGTATCTCTCAGCGCTACCTTCCCATCCTTCCAAAAGATCACCCCTTGTTGTAAAATATCAGTGAACTCCTTGCAATCTCTACGTGGATGAATCATCCTTCTTCGGAAATACTACAGGTGCTTGGACAACTGAAATAGCTAGAGCAACTGGTGCTACTTGTCTAGCAATATGAACCACTGGTCGGACTACAAGAACAAGTGTTACAACAGTCGGTGTTGGTGCTAGTCTCCTAACAGAAACCTTTTGTCGTCTTCGCTCCCTCTTGGTAAGCAGATCAACAGCTTCCTCAACCTTCTTCCAACTACTGATCAAACCATCGTCTTCCTCCCGATCCTCCAGAAGTACCTCTAGCGTCTCTTGCAGCTTCTCATCTGCAGCCCGAAGAAATAACTCTGTCTTGTTGGACTGCAACGTCAACTTCTCCATCCTAGTCAACCTAAAAAACTGTTTCTCAAACTCCTTGAGCAACTCAATAACTTGTAAACCCTTCCTTGGTTGCTCAACCCACTCCAAGAATGATTTCTTGGTGACCCAATCAGAGTCTTCCAAGAAGTACTCATCCATCAAGGCTCGAGAAAATATCTCCCAATCCTTGTTAAAATGCTTCGTTAGCATTTTAACATGATCTCTAATCTTTGAGGCTACTGCCAACTCAAACGTCTCAATCATCTCATCTTCTAAGACCCGGTTCAGCTCCATCTCCTTCACATAATGTCTCAGATATCTTGAGACATCTCTCTCATCGAATTGGTCAATCTTGCTGACCACCGCTTGAAGCGCCTTGGTTGCCAAAGCTTCCTTCCGCTCATCAGACTGTTGCTGCCGCAAGAACATCGTGAAAGCTTGAAACATCGATGCAATCGTCAGATCCAACTGCACCTTTGGCAATCCACCCGAACCACTAGCTCCGTTCTCATCACCGTTCCCGTCTCTGCTCATGGACTGTCAATCTCTTCTTCAAGGTTCAAACACACAAGAAATCTCCACCCTAGACCTTCACGTTTGAGTTCATCACCGTTGTCGTGTCAGATTTTGCGTGAAGGATGTCCAAGAAAACACGAAGTTCATGACTGTGGAGATGTACTATGCTGAACAGAGACAAGATAGAGAAAAACAACCACGAAAGTGAACGCTGCAATATATACCAACTCCCAATGTACATACACTGCCGGTTCTTTCTTCCTAAGAACACAAAACTGAGAAACAGACCAGAGCGGTCTGTAATTTGCTTCAAAGCCCCTAAAACGAACCCTTGAATCTCAACCCTGACCTAAAACCACCGAAGCGTAGCTCAAAGCAAGAGAAACTTCCCTTTGCTAACAAACAGAGCTACATCAGTATCACACGATTGAAACTCAAGTCCAAACCACATCCATGTACAAGCTCTTAGTCAAAGCTAGCTACCACAAGCTGTATATAGCCAACTAGATCTCTAACGAACCCCAAAGGATGAAAAATCGTAGCGAAGGAATCGAAAAAGACCTATCTGAGAACTTTCTCCTTTTGTCAAACAGTCTTCAGATGTTGATAGGGTCTCCTTCCGTGACTCCGTTGGCCCAAGAAACCTTCAGATCCAACTCTCGACAGTCGATATATCATCGATTTTCGGTCACAGATGATCGAACCTTCAAAAATTCCTCCCTGCGGCTTAAAACTGCACACACGACTTAAACGGATCGTCTGATCTGATATCCATCTTCTTTGGTAGGTAGATCTAGCTATCTTGATCCCAACGAGACTCCATACAAGTCGTTTGGAGTTCCCTTTGCAAAACCACGTCAGAAATTTGGTCGGAGGTTGCAAAAAACCGACGTAAATGGACTCCATGCGGCTCAAACTCGCTCAGCACACCCAAACCAACAATCCAATCCACAAATGGTCTTCTCTTATGCGTAGATGAAGACTCCTTGATCACGTAGGCACCAAGAACGAAGAGCTTGGCTCACCGATCACGAAGAACAAACCAATCTCAGGTCGCAGACGAACAAAAATTTGACGTAAGCGTTTCCCTACGAGCCAATTTCACTCAGAACTCCCAAACCGCTCGATGAAACTTCGTATCGTCTTCAATTTCCTGAAGAACTCGTTGTTTTGATGCCGATGGATCCAAGGACAGCAAGTTTGGACTCCAGAACGACCCGAACGATCCAACTCTCCTTCACAGATCACTGAAGCTCTCAAATCCTCTCCCTGCGTCTCAATTTCTCTCAGAACACATCTCCCGATCCGTCTTTTCACGAACCGTCTTAACCCACACGTAGCCTGCACAGATCTGAACCCAATGACACCTTGCGCGCATGCATTGGACTTCTCAATTCTCCAAAACGTCCATCAAAGGTAGCAGGAACAAGCTAACCTCTTAAACAACCCCCTTACGTCAATCACAATACATATCAATTTTCTTCAATAATGAGGAAGCAGACCCCTTGCGTCCTTAGTATAACGCTTGGAGCCGCAAATACCCAATCAGAAGAGTAAACTAGGGTCTAGCTTAATTTTTTCTTCTTTCGAGTTGCGTAACTTCTCCACTAGGTGTCCAAATGAAGTAGACAAGATGCCTATGAAAAGCTGACAATGAGCTCTATCCATTGATGCGATGAAATTGAAGATCCGAAGTCGTACCAAAAGCTCGTAAGCTAGAACCTAGCTTGTTTTACATATCTTTCAAGTCTTGTAACTTCTCCACTAGGCGTCCGAACGAAGTAGACGAAGTGTCTATGGAGTGTTGACAAAGAGCTCTATCTACTGATGCGATGAAAGTGGAGATCCAAAATTGTGCCAAAAGTCCGTAAGCTGGAGCCTAGCTTGTCTTCCCCATCTTTCGAGTCTTGTAACTTCTCCACTAGGCGTCCAATCGAAGTAGACAAAGTGCCTATGGAGTGCTGACAAAGAGTTCTATCCATTGATGCAATGAAAGTGGAGATCCGAAATTGTGCCAAAAGTCCATAAGCTGAGGCTTAACTTGTCTTCCTCATCTTTGAGTCTTGTAACTTCTCCACTAGGCGTCCAAACAAAGTAGACGAAGTGCATATGGAGTGTTAACAAAGAGCTCTATCCATTGATGCGATGAAAGTGGAGATCCGAAATTGTGCCAAAAGTCCATAAGCTGAGATCTAGCTTGTTTTTCTCATGAGTGTCTTTGGAACGACAAGCATCGAAGTCTGAATTTCAAGTAGGAGCCGGTCCATGACACGACAACAGATGGATCCTTTTGATTGTAGTCCCTTTGACGAGAAATCACTTCCAGCAGGGTTCTTCATGCGTTCTTAGTTGATCTTTCCGTCTCATGAGATACTAGAGTTTGACTTCGCTCTTGTTCTGACAAAGGCACAAGCTCTTGATTCATAGCTCGATCTTGCATTAGAGCGTTTCAACTCGCACTGATTATCTTCTCTACAACGATGAGATTCCGTCTAGACTTGATCGAGCATGTTGCTTCGACATTGTCCACTTGCAAGTGTCGTGTCTCGCTCGACACCTTGCTCGTTGTCCTCACAGTGGAAAGCGAATAGCCACTCATGATGTCATCAAGGACGTTGTGTTTGCTATAGCACGAGAGAGCGATTACACGACGTGGAGAGAGCGTATTTGTCTTTCAGACGAGAAGGTCAGTGAGAGCTGACTTGTACATGATGAAGGAAGATTATGTCTCAATGACAGATGTGGTTGTCACGGATTCGACACGAGATTCGTTGTGTAACCTATCCCAGGATGAACTACAAGCGTGGCGGCAGCAACGAAGGTTATCAAGTATAGGGGTATGCAAGAGGAACATCGCTTCATTCCTCTAGCCTTGGAGATATATGGATGGACAGTCTCGAAGTTCGATGTTTTTATTCGAGATTGTGCTAGAGCTTACCATGAGAGATGCCAGAGATATCACTTTTTTTCTTTTTGCATTGTGTTTTCTAGACAGTGAGTTTCTCTACAGAGAGCTTTAGCACGTGCGATCCACAAGAGAACAATTGTAGTAGTCGATGTTACTTCATGTGCAAATGTTGTATGTAGAGTTTTGATTATCGATGTGTTATATTTTAGGAGGAGTTTGATTTACCAGATGTGATCTACGGATGTGTGATATTTTAGAAAGAGTTTCCATTGCTCTACAGAGAGCTTTAGCAGACGCGATCCACAAGAGAACAATTGCAGTAGGCGATGCTACTTCATGTGCACTTGTTGTATGCAAGAGTTTTGATTTAATGGTGTGTGATATTTTAAGAGGAGTTTTGATTTATCAGACGCGATCTATCGGTGTGTGATAGTTTAGACGTGATCCACAAGAGAACAATTGCAATAGGCGATGTTATTTCATGTGCACTTGCTGTATGTAGGAGTTTTGATTTACCGGTGTGTGATATTTTAGGAGGAGTTTTGATTTACCAAGCATGATCTATTGATGTGTGCTATTTTAGAAAGAATTTTGATTTATCAGACATGATCCACAAGAGAGAAACTGGAGTAGGCGACGGTGTGTGCTATTTTAGGAGGAATTTTGATTTATCAGACTGTGGAGAACAATTGCAGTAGGCGATGTTACTTCATGTGCACTTGTTGTATGTAGAGTTTTGATTTATCGGCGTGTGATATTTTAGGAGGAGTTTGACTTACCAGGCGTGATCTACCTGTGTGTGATATTTTAGAAAGAGTTTTCATTGCTCTACAGAGAGCTTTAGCATGCGCGATCCACAAGAAAACAATTGCAGTAGGCGATGTTACTTCATGTGCACATGTCGTATGCATGAGCTTTGATTTACTGGTATGTGATATTTTAGAAGGAGTTTTGATTTACCAAGCGCGATCTACGGTGTGTGATATTTTAGATGCGGTCCACAAGAGAACAATTGTAGTAAGCGATGTTATTTCATGTGTACTTGTTGTATGCAAGAGTTTTGATTTATCGATATGTGATATTTTAAGAGAAATTTTGATTTATCAGACATGATCTATTGATGTGTGTTATTTTAGAAAAAATTTTGATTGATCAGATGCAATCCACAAGAGAAAAATTAGAGTAGGTGATGTTATTTCATGTAAACCTATTGTATGCAGGAGTTTTGGTTACTGAAAGTGTGATATTTTAAGAGCGATAGCGACATTAGAGGTGATGATAGCGGGTGTTCTTTTTCCTTTCTTTCGGGGATTTGGTTGCTTTGCCCTTCGGTTCCCTCTATCCCTTGCTAGGCTTGATGGGTCTTTCCATCGGTTGGCTATTGATTGCGTGGCGTGTTATCTTTCAAAAATATCTTGTTTTTTTGGTTTTTTTAAAGCCTCTTTTCGCTGTGGGGCTTTCTGCAGCCGTATGCTGCTGCGTGTTATCTTTCATAATCACTTCAGTTTTTCTCTTCTCTTCACTGCGCGATTCAAGCGGCGACGTTTGAGGTGAAGCGCGTCACGTTCGGTTCTGACTTGCAGCGTCCAGTGCGCGCGCCATTGTCAAGGTGCATTGCACCTACTGTACTCTGTTCTCAACCTTCAGTACCCGCTCCCTTGTTCACCTTCCATCATGGACATTTCCCCGGTATTATTCTCAGTTCGAGTTCTGATCGAGTTTTGATTCCCTTCGATGACAAAGCCTTGAATTTTGATAGACATAGCTGACTGAGAGTCCACACTGATGCGTTGAGCGCTTGCTTCGTATGTGGTTTTAAGCACTCCATGCCGATGGTGACTTTCTAATACAGGACCGCTTTACTTAAAGGTCAGCATGGCCAAGAATGTATCACTTAGCCGATATGCCTTCCATGTTTTTTACGACACCTTTCTTGTTTGATTTGATTTTACAGCTGCATTGACGCGGGAGTCTGAGGATTCATTATGATTTCGGTGTTGACACATACACGAGAAGAGCGAATGAGGTTATTACTGATCTAAGTCTTCCCACGTGTAACGGTTAAAGCCAAATCTATCACAGGAGGTGGCTTGTGCAGAAACTGTCGATGTGTCATGACCCACATGTCAAATTTGCAGTTCAATGAGCTTAAGGAGTAGCTCCTGAAACAGCCAAACAGCAAAAAACGAGAATATAACAAAACTGTTAATTTTCATTTGAATCCCGCAGCAAACTGGGAGAAATCGTACTCGCAGATGTAAATAGAGCTTGACGTTTGTATGTTGCATGTCCTGTGTTCAGCGCGATTCTCCAGGGTCTTATCAGTAACAGTGATGAATACTGTAACGCTGCGCTAAAGAGTTCGGAGGAGTAACCTGAAAACTGTGAAGTTCTGAAGCTACAGCTCTCGAACTCGTTCCACTACTCGTTGATACAGGGTGCAAACAAAGAATGGCCGTTTCAAGTCTACATCAAGTCTATTTCTTTCAAGAGCCAATTTATACATACGCTGCCTGGAAGGATCCGAATCTGTTCCAAAACTGGGGAATGTGACCAATTCCAGATAGGAGAAATTAGGTCTCAGTAGACATAATAACAATCCTCTTCAACGCGCATATCCAGCAATACCGAGAGAGTTCGTTCTACTGTCAACGTGTGTCTTCCCGACGATCCCTTTCGTAGACCATAGTTCATGTAACATCTCCGATTGACAAGTCAAGGAAGCAGAAGTTCGCTCGCGTGTAGCCATAGTGAAAATGTTTCAGATCTTGAGATCGGGTGGAACGGTCTCCTCGAAATCTTTCTCTGGAGTCACAGTGGTGTCCGGAACCGGAAAACTGAAGACACCTTTTATCTTTTCTCTCAAATGGTGATGCTCCTCAGTGTCTTCTGGTTCTTCAGGTGCAGCAGTCATAATCAGTCCGCCTTCGGGAATAGGCACGTCTTCAAACTTTGGATGCGATGCCACTACTCCACGCGGACTGGCCGCATGGCCGTGTTCATGGGCAATCTCAACACCCTGTTCTCCATGACCATTGACCCCAGCGGGATTGGCAGGTGGTGAATGATGATCATGGTGTCCGGTAATCTTCTCCTTCACCGCTGAGATCTTCTCTTTGATATGCTCGACAAACCCTGGCTTGTGTCCCGGGCTTGTCACGTCCGATTGAGTTTCCACTTGTGGTTCAGTCTCCATTTTGCCGCCCTCTCGCTCGTTAACTCGCTCCCTTAGCTCGAATACCTTCACCTTCACTAGAAAGGCAACTGGCACAGAAAGTATACGTAGCACCTGCCTTTATAGACCCCTAACGTCTGACCCAAACTTTCAGTTTCAAATCGAAACTCGTTTCTCAAGACCCCACACTTCCTGGTTGGCAGAAGATGGAGGAAACTGCCTACAAGATGATGGAACCGATGGCGAGTAAATAAGTAGATCTGTTTGGGAGATAACGAGAATGAGCAAGTAAGGAATTGCTGCGACTGTTTCTTATACAGCTGTCAGTGTATCAGTGTGTATGTACCTTGAGCTAGAGGTGAACAGCAATGGAGCGGCGCGACATGAGGAATACAGGTCTGTCCATGTCTTCATCATCCGAGCTGGACACGTTCCAACTCTGACTCCGCACGTCGCTGGGGGTTTCCGTGTGACGGTGTGCGTGTGTCAGAGACGACTTCAGGCTTGCCTTCGATTATAGTAATCAGCTCTTCGTAGTTCAGAACTTCAGACGTGCTTTATTCTCATGAGGATTAAGTCAACTGTGAATATCTGCGGCTGGAGTAAGTAGATCATTATTGTTGAGTCTCAATCTTGAACCTAAGAGAGAGATACTGTTGCTTGTTCGAGTATGTTCACGCGTCTGTCTACCTTGGAGAACAAGAGCCAAATTGAGTCATGGACTAGACTCCGAGCTTCAGGATCTCGTCAACCTGAAGTAAAAGTCACACCTGGAATCTACTGAAAGAGTAAATTGCAGTATGGAGAACATAAGAATGAAGTCTTTGCTCTATGGGTTGGGGTCTCCCCTTCTCTTTGAAAAAAAAAGAATGAAGTCTTTGGTCGTGCTACTCAGTAATTTAAAGCCGATGCAGTCTTCAGCTGTTGAAAATGTTGCGGAATAGCCCTCTCAACTCCATGGAGTTAATATATCGATGGAGGCAGCCAGCCATGATCCGCTCCATGATTATGCTTTTGACCAGATTGATTCGTTCTAAACGAAAGAACGAGGAAGCTGAGGTGTTGCCTCATGGGCCTCACCTTAAGCACGACTTGGTCGTCGTGTTGTTTACCCCAACATTCTTTGACGTTGGAAGATTGGGCCCGAGTTGCCTTTGACAACTAGCCAAAAGACAAGTACTTTGAACCAGATTTTCACAGGAACTAGGTAAAACACTGCAAGCATCTCTCAGTGCTACCGTCCTCATCGATGGTCGCCAGTCTGTCGTGGGTGAAAATTAACGATCACCGTACGAGAAAAAGTGAGCGAGCAGCTCCTGTTAATTTTCTCATTTGCAGTCACACCCCTACCAGAATTACTACAAGTAAAAGCAGAGTTCGCAGTGTGTACCAGAGTTTATGTTTAAAGTATGCGATAAAAGTCTTGATTGTTGAAGAAGACTTCAAGCAGGATTATCTTTAATTTATCTCACATTTGATATTAGTTGCACTTGGTTTTGGATCCTCTATCGTCTACACATTAATAGTTTCTTCAGAGTCACCCAACAACGACACTTGCTGGATCGAACGAAATTACACTGCACCATTGATGACTTCGGTGCTCTGTGATTAGAGTCCACTGTCCACTCCAATAGTTCATAAAGATGATCCTCTTGGATCATTCTCACGTAGATGGAATCATCATCCCGAGGTGCTTGTAGCGTTGAACAGGATAAAACAATGAACTATGCACTATGATCAAAAAGAACTTGCACAAACACATTATGTCAACAAAATATCGAAAAAAAACATCATTAAATCCACTCCAGCTGCAACTTTCCTTCTAGAAGTATCAAGAACCTTACAGGCTTCTGTCAACTAAACTGAACTACGACCCAAAATCTTTTGCCATGTCAAGTTCATCATTCCTCTTCCTAGTCACAAATGCTCGTTCTGTAGCTTTAGAAGTACCACCGAAGTTTTACTCGCTACCAGCGGCGTGAATAAATAACATCGATAAAATCCTGGAGCGTTGTGATTTGCTGGAGGATTGAGTCACCCACAAGTAGAAATCTGCTGCAGGGCCTACCTCTAAGCCGGCTTCTACCAGCTCTCGTATCTCCTCACACACACGAATAGTAACCAGTACAACATGTCCACTCATTCGGGTGTACAGCAGTCTTAACGAACGAGTCGACAACACTAGCGGTACACTAGTTTCTGAAAACTCTTTCTTGTGAACGAAGCTCCTACACAGTGGACTCGTACAGTTTCTGAAAACTCTTTCTTGTCAACGAAGCTCCTACACAGTACATGTATATTCTGTGTACAGCTCATATCTATTCATGCAATATGTATATATGAGAAGGCCATTTAGTATAACTTCTGCTAAAATTCTTTAGAACTGTCTAGAACTCTTACACAGCGCACGGGATATATGTATTCACTGTCTTGTACAGCAGTCTTAACGAACGAGTCGACAACACTAGCGGTACACTAGTTTCTGAAAACTCTTTCTTGTGAACGAAGCTCCTACACAGTGGACTCGTACAGTTTCTGAAAACTCTTTCTTGTCAACGAAGCTCCTACACAGTACATGTATATTCTGTGTACAGCTCATATCTATTCATGCAATATGTATATATGAGAAGGCCATTTAGTATAACTTCTGCTAAAATTCTTTAGAACTGTCTAGAACTCTTACACAGCGCACGGGATATATGTATTCACTGTCTTTTGGTAGAATTTTAGCATTGTCTAGAACTCTTACACAGCGCACGGGATATATGTATTCACTGTCTTTTCGTAAACTTGTTGGGAACTGTCTAGAACTCTTAAGACAGTGCACTCATATATGTGGTTCACGTCTTTCATACACATATCTTATGCACTCATATGTACACGAGAAGGCCACAGTGAACTTCTTGAAAACCATATCTGAAACGTGAAACAAGTTCCTTCTATATACGTCCATTCGTTGTGGGATGCCCATTCCTGTGGGGCCACAGGAATGCTCCACAGCCAAGAAAAAAACGAGTAGAGCAACTCGAACGAACTAGAACAACTAGGGAATGTAAACAGGTAATCAAGTACTATGTCCATCCGTTTCCTTGCACACAACAACGAAGAAACTACAGCAACTGTGGACTAAGGGAAAACTAGAGCAACTATGATGATTAATCATAGTTCTTCCTGTACAAGTAGGTCCATTCCTTGCACACAACAAAGAAAAAACTACAGCAACTATGGACTAAGGGAAAAATAGAGCAACTATGATGATTAATCAAGTTCTTCCTATACAAGGGTAGGTCCATTCCTTGCACACAAGGAAAAAACTACAGCAACTATGGACCAAGGGGGAAACTAGACAACTATGATGGCACAGGCAATTAATAAGCAGACCATCAAATGCAAAAATCTACAAGAAAGGCACTTGAAACGAGTCCGCTTCTCCCCTTCTCTCCTGTTCTGGACCACTTCATAGCTTCCTACTTGCAGATACTTTTGGAGTGTATTCCGCCGATCATGATCGAGTTCCCGAACTGGCTCCGCCATGGGAAGACTCGTGGCAGTATACATAGCTCGGTGCAGAACAACAGGTTGAGTTTCAGCACCAGCTGAAGCAGATATACTACAACAAACACGAACATCGCCTCATCAGACCTTACGTATTAATTTCTGATAAGAGAATTTCGTCCACCTCCATTCAGTCCTTGATGCTCTCGTGTCCCTCAAGTTCCCTCGATCGAGGTTCTTCTCTCGTCCGCTCCGTCTTCGCGTCAGAATAGCCACCCATCCCGGTGGCTGGATCTGTATACGTAGCCTCCCTAGCGGTGTGACCTCCTGGTGTCGTGATTGGACTCCGGTGCTCATGAGCGTGGCTTCCAGGCAGCTTGTCCTTCACCTTCTGCAAAAAGCTTTCCCCCTTTGGAGACTGCGCTTTCGTAGTATCAGATTCTGTATGTTTTCTAGGAGACCCGCTATGGTCGTGTCCCGTAAGCTTCTCCTTGACGTCACTCACCTTCTCTTTCACTTTCTCGATCAGTGAAGGCTTGCCGGTATCAGAAGGTGCGTCCATTTCCCTTCTGTGCTCCCCGGTATAAGTACTAGCAGGTGCATCGAATTCCCTTCTGTGCTCCCCGGTATACGTACCAGCAGGTGCGTCGAATTCCCTTCTGTGCTCCCCGGTATACGTACCAGCAGGTGCGTCGAATTCCCTCGTGCGCTCCTGTTCAGATGCCATCGTTCGATCTCTCTTTGAACCCTCGAGAACTGTTTTAAGTACTTGAACAGGAACAGTGAGTGAATATGAATTTATGAAAGGCAGACGGAAGCCAAGACTTCACTGCTGAGCTTATATGAGAGAACAAGAATGCTTGATTTCCCACTCGATAAGTGAACTTATATGAACTGATTGAAGAACGTCACCCGGTAGCTGACTCTGCTCGTTTGCCTCCGTATGAATGCCTTATATAGTTAGCGGATTAGTACTGAGGATGAGACATTGCTCGAAGCTGACGATGATTGTACATGGAGACCATTTGCAGCAAACACTCGTCAGGTTCTGAAGGCTTATGACACGACTGCAAGCAGAAGACACTGGCAGCTGTTCTCTTTTTCTGCTTATTTTTAACGAAGTGACCACTGGCATGGATGAAGTGATTTGGACAAGTTTTATGGGCCCGATCTTACTGAGGAAGCGGAACAAGAATAGAGCTTTGAATCAGTAGAACTCTGCTCGGAGATCAAGCCTTGACGAGCTATGGACAGTGGACACGCCTGCCTTGAACAGTACTCACTCCAAACTCGTCTTACAACATTATTAGCATTGAGGTTTCAAGTCTCCTGGCCTGTTTGCTCGCGTGTTCTCTTCCAGTAGGGTGTATTTACATCGCCTAGATCTCTTTATTGCAGAACTCACATAGTCTACTTTTGGGTTAACTTTTGAGTTAGATGGTTTTATTTCAGATTATAGTAGAGATTACCACGATAGATGTAAGAGGTACTATAATTTTGTTCGCCTTATATTATGCATTTTAGATAACGTGTTTCCATTTCTCAACAAAGAACTTTAGCTGAGATTATCCAGAAGAGAATAATTACAGAGATGTAATCACTTCTGCACCAAATGTAAGCAAGATTTTTTATTTGTCTACATTTGATATTTTAGAGAGATAGAGGACTTTAGAGCTAGGACCATTTCTATCATTTTGAAATCGAGATCTAAATTTGAATTTTGTTGAACTTGTTACAAATGGTAATGTGACTTCACATAACATAGAGCTTAAATTAGTTCTTGGATCATATCAAATAGAGCTACGGAGTAAGAGCTGTGAGGATTTTATGAATTTTAATTTTTTTTGGACAAGTGCCGATGAGTGTTAGATGATGGTGTGACACCAAAGGTTACGATATTATACGAAGTTCTAATGTGGCACTTGTGGACATGGATAGGAGAATGTTGCGTGAGAATGTAATATTTATCGACGAAGTGAGGATAGCATGTGTTCCATCTGACGAGTCTACTGATGATATCAAAGAACACTTTTTTTCAAAGAAAAAAAATCTCATCTCTTTCTTCATCTTGTCACAACTTATTGACGTCATCAGACAAGCATTTGCTTCACGACGTCATGTTAATATTCTCGAAGAAATTTACAACTTCAAGCGTTTCATTGAAGAAGTGCCTCGTTGTGGTAAAACAGCTGCTCATAACATACGGGTCCTCGTTCACTGAAAACACAACTCAAAAACAGTTAAAATTCGGACATTTGGGTAGTATTTAAATGAGAGAATTCACAAATTTTGCTAGTTTCATGGATAGCTGGTTAATTTTTTCCTAGATGGATGCAAAAATCATCAAATAGTCCCCAAAAAGCATAATTTTGCCAATCTATAAACATTTCAAAAGTTCCAAAATGAATTCCAAAATCTTACCTCATACAAACAGATGATAAATAACAATACATGCAAATGTCGTTAAAATAGATGATCCCGGAGAGTT
The DNA here is from genome assembly GCA_036924285.1 of Asterella californica. Lineage (NCBI taxonomy): Eukaryota > Viridiplantae > Streptophyta > Marchantiopsida > Marchantiales > Aytoniaceae > Asterella > Asterella californica. The sequence continues at coordinate 28,560,044 of JAYKYS010000003.1, forward strand.
AAATTGTCCATGACGAAACACACGTGTATGCAACTCATTAACTTCATGGATGACATCTCTCATTATGAGTACAAAGGTTACTAGTTCAATAAATATCAAAATTACTCAATCTAACGAATAGAAAAAGTGCAAATATATTCCTGTTGCATGAATTTCACGAGTAGTTCATGAAGTATCAACAATATGATGCTCATGATCAGTCGAAAGCATGAGTGGAATATGTACTTCAATATTTACAAACTGGATGAGTACAATCGTGATATATATTATCACACGTCTTGACAAGAAGTATCATCGATTTCATTTTATACGTTATCATTATCATCATCATCGATATCTTCAACTTGGTTATATTCTTCTACGTCGTGATTGTGTTGTATGTAAGCAACTTCAAATGGTGTAGCTGCAACAACTTGATCTTGCACCAACTTAAATAATTAATGCTTGATCTGATTCATGGTTGTCTTCCATAACTATCATTATTCGTGAGAACAAATTGAAAGAGAGAAATGTGACATCCATCAAATCAAGGTCCTGCTTGAAAAGTGTAGCTCTACCTCTTCCAATTGCCCTCCGCTTCTTTGGATAGTACTTTTCAGGAAAGATCCGAAGATGGAGTTGTAAAGCACGGTACCTCTACAGTGTGTGGTTCATCCTTGATATTCTGAGATTTGACCTCCAGTACTTGACAGACCCAAAAAGACTCCAAATCAAGAGCTAATACAACTAAGAATGATTGTTCTTGTATCTCGGACATGTCTCCAACCTTGTCGTGTCGTGGACTGACTATGGAAAGAAATCGAGGTTGAGAGAAAAAATTTTCCATCTTAGGTCCAAAAGTATTTCTGACAACACCATTGCTTAGTTCTCATCGAGGAGACCAAGACTGATATTTTGATTGTCGTGAACATAGCCAAGATGAAGAAGTTACGAGGATCGAAAGTTTTAGAGTTTGACGAACAGTGGATGATGATGTGGCAAAAAGTTTCTGACATGGCACATGCTGACATGGAAAATGGCTGATGTGGCAGAACTTTTTTGACTACAAAGTTTCATTGAGCGATTTGAGAGATGTGAGAGAAATTGGCTCGCAAGGAGACGCTTTTCATTTGCTTGTGATATGAAGTTAAGTTGCTTTTCGTGATCGATGAACCAAGCTCTTAGTTCTTGATACTTATGCTATCAGCGAGTCCTTATCTATTCCTAAGAGAAGATTTTACGTAGATCAGATAGTTGTGTTGTGCGTGATGAGTGAAGTTGAGCCGCAAGAAAACGATTTACATCAATTTCGCTTCTTGTGATCAAATTTCTTGCGTGATTTTGCGAACGGAACTCCAAACGACTTGTTTGGAGTCTTGTTGGATCCAAGGTAGTCAAATCTTCCTATCAGAGAAAATGGATCTCATATCAGACCGTCCGTTTGCAAGTGTACATGATTTTAGACCTCGAGGAAGTTTTTGGAGGTTCGATCATTTACGACAAAAATTAGAGATATTTCGGCTGTGGAGAGTCGAATCTTAGAGTTCTTGAAACCGACATAGTCAAGGTGGAAGACCCTATCGATATATGAAGATTAGTGAAAAGAGAAAGTTTTCATATAGGTTTTTTCATTTTTTCACTACGATTTTTATCTTTTTTTAGATTCATTAGAGTTCTAGTTGGTTATGTACAACTTGTGGTAGCTATTTTTAGCTAAGACTTGTACATGGGTGTTGCTTTGATCTGGATTTGAATCCTTCGGGATTAGTGTAAAACTTTTTGTTAGCAAAGGATGTTTCTTTTACTTTGAGCTATGCTTCGGTAGTTTTGGTTCTAGGTCCAAAAACTTGTTTTAGGAGGTTGGGTGTAGATTACAGATTAGGTCTCTTTCTCAGTTTTGTGTTCTTAGAGAAAAAAAACGAGAGCGTATATAAAGTGGGAAGTTGGTATATCTTACCAAGTGTTCTCGTGGTTGTTTCTCTCTTTCTTGTCTCTGTTTAGCAGACGATATCTCCACAGCCGAGAACCTCGTATTTTCCTAGACAATCTTCACACAAAATTCGATACAATAATGTTAGATGGATCAAATCAGAGATAGTTCTCTTGTCCATGATGACAATGCAGATTCTGACGTACGACAAAAATACACTTCCATCCAACAAGTCGAGTACTTCCATAAGTAATATATGGAGACAGAGTGGACGACTATTGGTGAACTGCGTAAGAAGTTGGCTATGGAGACACGTAACTATCTTGACATGAAGACGTAGTCCAAGGAAATGTTAATCCTAGAGGGTCATTTCCAAGTTGCATTTCGCACAGAGAAAGTATACGTGCAAGAAAGAATATTTCATAAGTGAGAACACAAGCAGATGAAGGTGCAGAAGGTGAGATCCGAAGGCTATAAGAAAAGAGATGATGACATGAAGACTTCATGATAGAATGTCTTATAATGTATAGACTACGAACGCAAGTTGTCGATACTTTTGAGAGTTGAGGAGAGAGAGTTCTGTTTTGATCTTGATGGATCTAAGGACATCAAGTTTGGACTCCAGAACGGTCCAAACGGTCCAACTCTCTTTTGTAGATCACTGAAGCACTCCAAATTCCCTTCTTTATGGCTCAATTTTGTCTAGACACCCCCCGATCTACCTATTCACGAATCGTCTTAACCAACACACAGCTTGCACAGATATGAACTCAATGACACATTGTGTGCATACATTGGACCTCTCAATCCTCTGAAATATCCGTCAATACCTAGTAAGTATCGATAAGTTAAGGCTTAGCTTGATTTTTCCATCTTTTGAACTTCTTAGCTTAATCATTAAGCTTCAATTTAAAATAAATGAAGTGCCCATGAGAAGCTAACAACGAGCTCTATCACTTCGTGCAATGAAAGTGAAGATCTGAAGTTGTGTAAAAAGCTCATTTTGGTCTTATGAACGTCTTTGGAAGGATACTGAAAAGCATCGAATTTGGATTTTCAAGTAGGAGCTGATCCATGACACGACAACATACAAAATGTTGTCATGTCATGGATATTGACTTGTGGTGCCCACAGTTTGCAAATTTTGAGATTTTTCAAAAATTTTAAGTTAACGTCGTGTATATATAATCGAATTAACCTTGTACTTAAGTTTAACCCTGCTTAGCGGGAAGATGAACTTAAGATAAATTTTGGAAAAAAGTCGACGTCTTCTAGAAACCAGAAGACATCTTCTGGAAGATAGAATCTAGAAGATACAATGCGAGTCTTCTAGGAGAGTCCCGTGACTATAATTGCGGTACCAGTTGGAAGACATAGTAGGTGTTAGGTGGACCTAGAGAGCAGCCACCTAAGCAGTAGATAGGACTAGGGCCGACATGGCACCTACTTAAAATACGGACAGCAGGAAGAAACATACGGACAGTCGAGTAGTAGATAGGAAAAATACCGAATCAAGGAAGAGATGCGAAAGCGCCATGTCTTTTTCCTTCCCCCCTACTCGAATTCGAAAACACCTTGAGAGAGATTTCAGAATTTCACAAAGAGGAATTGTTGTGACCAAGTGAGAGGTTGTGAGGACGATCGCCTTCAGCAAGAAGAGAATAAGAGTAGTCGCATGCAAGAATTCTCGAAGAGTGCATGATTTGAAATTCTGATATCAGAGATTGGAGCTTCAGGCTGCAGACAGTAGAGCCTGAAGTAATACGAGATAAGGTTTTTATCAAGAAGAGGTCGCTCGCGAGTTGGCAACAATCAAAGCGCTCACAACAGAACTTGCGTAGGAGGCGGTTGGAGAGAAAATAGAGAACAGCGCATCGACACCAACACATTACGAGGTTCTTCTCTCTTCTCTTCTTTTTTCATCACCTTACCTCCTTTCTGTTCATATGATACATTCTTCCTCGATTTCTTGCAGGAACCTTGTCTATCCCCTCCCTCTTCCTCTGAAAATTCCAAGGAGTAGATTGCAAGCGGAAGCGTTGCTTGATTTTTTGACAGTCTTCTTCCAAATCTCACTTCCTGAAATTGAATTTGATCTTCTCACCTTTTGTCTTGAACCCCTTTATTTCTGACCATCTATTTCCCTACCCCATTGTGCTTCTACTCTCAGAATCCACGGTGTCGTGATGTGAATTATTCCACATAGTGAATAATTCACCTCCAGTTAGAAGTTAGTCTCTCTGAGTGAAGCTAAGACCTCAAAGAAGTCGATTCTGGAGGAAGTGAGCATTCAAAAATCTGAAAAGACCACGGTGTAGGTCTCGTCGCGCTGATCACCGTGGTATGTTCAGAAGTTACAAACGGAGTTGCAGGCAAAAAGTTACTTGGGGTTCTTCTACAAGATTTCTGATACCAGGAAATTTACCATAAATCTGAGTGAGTACGAAAAATAAATTTTAGATTTTTCTCATGTAGATTGTAGTATTTAGTATTTGTTTAAAATTCTAAATGTACAAAAAAAGCATTTCTAGAGAAAGTTATGGCACTTCGTGTTAGCAAAGAAAAGACGAAATACCGCAGCTTTCTAGCATATTAGCTTAGAAACTGGTCTTCAAAACCTGTTGTGAGATCAGCTTCCGTGATGTAGCTGAGAAACTTGTATGGAGGAGGTCTCCGGATCAAATCCCTTCAGACTCACAACCAGCTTGGAGTAGACTGGCCCCTTCGAGGGAATATGAGGGGCACCAAGTTGCCTAGGAGAAGGACACTAGATGTCCCTTAAACGTACCGTGAATGCGGGACGCCTCTGTCTACCCTTGCACTAGTGCAATCACCTAGTGTGGATGCTAGAGTGAGATTACCACCGGGTTTCGAAATGAACCTCTCACCTTCGGGTTGTTGGAGTAATTAGTACGAATTCGGTTGCGGTCCTCTAAGTCCTGGGGTAGCGAGATGGCATCAAAGATACTCCAAGTCGGTACCAATTCTTTTGTAGAAAAATGTAGAGTTCGAAATATTATTCACTTGGGTCGAAAAATCAAGTGAAACTGATACCTGAGGCCATACTTACGGCACTTCAAAGTTTAAAGGGGAGGAAAATGACAATGATGATAACTCGGGCTCCACGTGTCAGAACGAGGTGATTCCGGTGGCCAGAGGTAGCCGTGGTGGAGTTACTTCGAGTGGAGGTGTCAGATGCTGAATGTACAGCCAAGTCGGTGACCGTCCGTACAGATGAACCTACGAAGGCTTGTGAATTAGTCTTCTTACGTGTAGATTTATTATCAGTGATTTATTTTTTCTGTTGCCATCTGTTTAGGGCGTCTTTTACCCCTGCCAAGTGACACTAAAGGTTACGTAGGGTGGAGGAAAACCCATAGGGTGTACTCCGGAGAGAGAGAATTCTCAGTCCATTATCACATTATCGTAGTTTGTCGATCATGGAGCAGTGTAGAATTTACCGTGCGGAGACTATCGAGTAGAGGGAATCGAAGAGCTAGGAGAAGATTTTACTGAGGTTACGTCTGAAGAGATTTGCTGACTGATCAGAGTTTTGACATCGAGAGATTGAGCTTAGTAGAGAGAATCGAGTAGAGAGGAGACCTACAACTTGTACGCACACTTTTCTGGAGAGAAAACGGGAAGCTTCTAGGTGAAAGCGCTGGTGCTTCACAGGAGCAGTTCTCTGATATTCTGAGTTACTGAACGTGAGATTTGCAGTCTGAATGATCTGAAGTTGAAGATTTACTTGCACGCCGTGTGTTTTATCTTGGCCGAACCGAGAACGTGGTGGTGTGTTTTCTTGCGATCCGTATTCCGTGTGTGATTTTTCGCCTTCCTCTTCACGATCATATCACAGCTAGAAGGTTCTGTAACGACCTATGTTACAGATAGGAAGTTTATCTATTAATAAAGTATTTAGTTATAACTAAGTGTTGAGAATGTTTATTTGCTGTCAAAGTACTTTAAGGAAGTATCAAGTTAGTCATGACTAGCTAAAAGTTAGTTATGGTTAAACTTAGATGTACTTTTGATAGAATTCAGATATTTTCTAAAGAGTGAGCACTACTATCTTGTCATCTTGTCTAAAAGGTAGAAAGGAGGTGGAAAGTATCCCTTATCTCCTTTTTGACTTGATATGAGTAGTTGGATTAAAGTTGTGGGCATTAAAAACAAGAAGAGATTCCACATGTTTCCTTTTTAGTGGGTCTTAGTGTAGAGGGGGGGTGGAAATTCGAGATTCTTGAGAATATTCTAGAATCCTTCTAGAAGTTGTTGACTTTGAAGGAATAAGCCCATGTGAAAAGGTAAGAAGCCCATGTGATTAATGCTTTTACCTTAAGTAATATCTTAGTAAAACCCGGTAAAAGTAGTTACGGCTGAGTTACCAGAGGATACCAAAGTAAAAACCTAGAATGTATAAATAGAGGAGTAGAGAAGAGCTCCTCATCCTTGTTTTCACATCGTCGTAATGACAACTTGAGTAATATAGAGAGTGTGGGATATTTTTAGCATGAGAGAACTTGAGAGACGTCGTTAGAATGGAGGATTTTAGTTGATGAGTTTATGGAGATTATTAGTTGATAAGTTTGTGGGTGTATGAATGAGTGAACTTAGCATTTTTCCCTTCAAGTTCATGGTGTGCTTTCATCAAAGCCATCAGAGGTGACCCTTGAGTGAGAGACATGTCCGACATTTGCAGATTCATCGATGACGATCGTGGTGGTTGAGAGATCGGAGGGGTAGTTGATCGATGGGATCGTGAAGGGTTTACAGCACAGCTCTCAACCAAGGCCAACCTAGGAGCAAATCATAACTAAAGTCCTTTAACACTTGAAAGGAAATCAATGTTTGAACTCCCATCATAGACATGACCACCTTCTCTAACACACCAAGAGGTCTTACCCGTTGCTTGTTAGCCATCCCCACGACAATGCTAGCCGGGCGAGTTTATTCCATCCCCAACTTCTTCATCAACCTCTCCGATATGGCGTTTACAGCCGACCCTCCATCCACCAATACGTCAGAGACGTAGTGACCATTCAACCGGACTTCAATCTTTGAAGCCCTAGTGCATACCTCTGAAGCATGCACATCCACCACACCAACTCCCACAGACTTTGATGTCTTGCTCTTGGGTTTCTTCTTCTTGCTTCTCTTAGAACTCAGTCCTCTTCTGAGTTCCCTTCGTAAGCTGGGATTAAGTGCGATCAGTTGTCCAACAATGATGTTGGCTTTTTGAGCACCCACATCTTCAATTACATCATATCCCGCTTGGGAAGATGAAATGGTGAAATCCGCCATCCCCAGCTTCCTTCTTGGCTCCCTTGGTGTACTCGAAATATTACTCGAACGAGTACTTCTACTTGCTGACTCCTCCATGAAAACCGGTTCATCAGAAAATTGAGTTCTTTTCCTTTCTTGAGCTAAAAGCTCCACCGGTGCATGAGAAGAGTTTGAACTCTCTCCTTTCTCGTAGATGGGATCTCGCACTACATCGATAGTAGCCACTCTCTTGTCTCGTCCTTGTGATGGATTTCCTCCACTCACATTCATTCTGACAGCTTCGGCACCTCTTGCTCCGTTGTTAGGACAATTTTGCTGGAAATGAGAACCTCCACACGTCCAACAAGTGATTCCTCCAAAGTTACCTTGGTTGCCTCCAAAGTTACCTTGATTTCCTCGGTTGGAATTATTGTCGTGCACTTCTAGGGTCCATCTTCCTCGGAGACGTGGCGTCTTCCGACCCACTAGACTCGTCTTCTCTCACCAGAAGCGTCTTTTGGTGAGAGCCGGGCCTCAGCTGCGGCATCAGAGTGGGAGGGGGAGTTGCGGCTGCTGCTCGATCATCGTCTTCCGAGGTCTCCTCCTTCACCTCCTGTTGCCTTGTTGGTCCATACTCTGCCAACTGATCTCCCCTAAGATCCCCCATGGCTACGTACAAGTAGCAGAGGAAAGGTGTCAAGTGTCCTCCCGCCGGGGTACCCAAGTACGCTAGCTCCGCCTGTACATAGTTGTGGACGTATGCGCCCCAGTTGACATTCTCTCCAGCATACACGGCTTCTAGGAACTCCACGTCCTGATCTCCAAGGTACCTCGTCTTCTGCGCTTTCCCCTTGGGAAAGAGATGCGGAAACAACTTCGCCAGAAGTCGCTTCTTCGGCTCCCGGTAAGATTCGATCTTCCATCCATTCTTACCCTGCCTGTCTTCCACGAAAAGACAAGTGGTGCTCCCAGGCACATGCCACGCACTCACGATCCCGGGCAAAATCTTCTTCTCAAGCCAATACCCTCGGTCCTCGGATTCACCTCTTTGACCTCCTCCTCCATCTTTGTTTCTCCAATCTCGTAACTGCACCATATTTATCTTGAGATCCGCAAGAGTATCGGTGATGCTCTTCAACTCGGCGTGAAAATCAGAGGTGACAGTAGACATCGTTGTTGGGACAAACGGTCTTGGCACCACCGTTGGAGTAGGAGCTGACGTTGAAACAATTATCAATTGTGATGGTGCAGGTGCGATCGTTGTGGCTACACCAGGAGTCGGAGTCGACACCAGAGCAGCATGATGAGGTTGGATGATATCTCTTTCATCCAAACTCTCTTCCATATTTGTCGCAATCTTGATGGCCTCCGCTTTGGTTGCTGACTTCTCGTAAACTCACTTGGGTTCGAATTGAAGACCTCAACCCTCCCACCAAGTTCTTGGTCAACACTGCTCCAATCCCCGCCATCGTTAGCTCCACATTGTCTCCACTCTTCCATAGGACCGTCCGAAACCGTTGCTCCAACTTATCCACCCTTTCGGCATATTGCCGAACTTTCTCGTCGTCACGTTGCTTCAAATGAGTAAGCTCCACCATGAGCTTCTCATAACTCTCTTCTGGAAGAAATTCTTCTATGAGTGCATTACTCAACGTCTCTCATGTGTCCTCAACTGCACCAGGTGTCTTGCTCTTCACTCGGTCTTCATACCACATAAGAGCAAAATCTTCTAAAAACTCTGGCAGTAACAACACCCATTCTTCCTTCCTTCTCACGTTGTTTCCGATGCAACCCCTTTTGAAGTCTCGTACAAATGGTTCTACATCTTCATTGTCCTTCGCATGAAACACTGGTAATTTCTCCATCTTGTAGCTATTCTTTCTACCCTTCTAATTTTTGTGCAATAACTACTCGCTAAAAGAGTACGAACATCAGCAAATAATCTACCATAGGTAAAATAAAAGGGAATGGTTGTAACAACACCTCTTGTGCCATCTCTTCTCCCAAGATAATCATGAGCCTGAGTCGCATCACCGTCTTCTCCACCATCCGAATGACGATCTCCATCACAACTCAGCCGAGTCCTCTTTTGAAGTCGACAACTTCTCCGTCTCAGCTCTTTGAGTCTCGTCCAACTTCTCGACTACTGACGTAAGTAGGGCGGCCACATTGACGCACTTGTGTTCTCTTGATAGATCACCCACCCCACAACTTGGACAAGGATCTTCTCCTAGAAGATGAATTGGCGCTGGTGACGATGGACCCACTCGAAGACTTAAATCAGTAAACTCCCGCTTCCCTTTAGCTCTCTTGGTTCTGATTCTAGTTGGACGATTCACTACTTTATGTCCCAACCCTCTACAGAAATAACACGACAAGTCGGTTTTTACTCTTCTCCTCAGAGATTCTACTTGAGGTTTTGTACTAAGGTTCTCAAACTCAATGATAACCTCTTTCGAGTTCTCTCCGACGCTTACTATGACATCTAAACCTTGAGGAAGGTTTCTAAGTCTAACTTACCAATCTTTCGAACTTCCACTCATATTGCACCTTCTCAACCATTAAGTGAACAAAATATCTTTGAGGAAAATAACTCTATTTTCTTAACTCTTTCGAGTTTTATACTGAAAATCGTGTATTATACATGCTATACACGAAATACAATCCAATCTAAAATAAGAGTCCATGATAATATCCTCATGATCATAGTCTGTACTGATCGTAGCAAACATCTTAAAGTCACTTTTGTAAGGATCACACTCTACTTCGCCAGGAGCATTCTTGGCCTCCACAGTGAATGATACTTTGAACTCAACCTTCTTCGTATCTGCGCCGATGCTCGCAGAAGCTTCTTGATATAAAGCAAAAATGGCACCCCAACTGCAATAGATGCTTGATCGCAACGCCTCTATACTTAACTTTGGCTTTTCCGTCTCCGTTCTAACTCCCAAACATCTCTTCTTCAACCTCGGCACTCGAACTGGATTCCCCATGACGTATCGTCAAGACCTCCTTGTATGTCGAAGCGTATATCTCTTAATCGGTAAGAGATCTCTCCAAGATTTTTGTGATCTCCAGTAGCTCAACCTCCAAGCTACTAACTAATGAAGTTTCAATAGAAAATTCCTTAATCAAAAGAGATGGTGATGATTGTACAAATTTTCAGAGAACTGAAATTTGTATATTTTCACTTCTCTCATGACTTTCAACCCCCTCTACTTTGAAAAATTCTATCTCCCTCTTCGGACATCATCTTCTTATGATTTCTTTTGTAGTAGATAGGTTATCAGCCAAGCTACAATCCTGGAAAGTTTCACTGGAAAATAAAATTCACAAAAAATCTGACAATGACTGTAAACTTTTTCCAGAGAGCAGAAATCCTCAAACTCGGAAATTTTTCTCCTCTAATAACTTCTCTCTCCTCCTTTCTCTACAACTCTTGTTTCATCCCCTTTCAACTCTCCTCAAACTCTTTCTAAGTGAACAAGATGTAAAGAATAATCTCGAATGCGTCATAGATCACTATGGGATACACAAAAGGTTCTAATGTTGCTAACATCGCGTTAGCTCTCTCCCCTCTCAACATTCTCTCCATGTGTTCTCTCATAATCTCTTTTTATCTAATATAGAACTGAACTCTAAACATTTTCAATGATCCCTTCAAGTGAGGTCCCGGCAACGGAACCAAAAATGTAAACCCTTCACGATCCCATCGATCAACTATCCCCCTATCTCTCAACCACCACGATCGTCATCGATGAATCTGCAAATGTCGAGCCTGTCTCTCACTCAGGGGTCACCTTTGATGGCTTTGATGGAAGCACACCATGAATCTTGAAGGGAAAAATGCTAAGTTCACTCATTCATACACCCACAAACTTATCAACTAAAAATCTCCATAAACTCATCAACTAAAATCCTCCATTCTAACGACGTCTCTCAAGTTCTCACATGCTAAAAATATCCCACACTCTCTATATTACTCAAGTTGTCATTACGACGATGTGAAAACAAGGATGAGGAGCTCTTCTCTACTCCTCTATTTATACATTCTAGGTTTTTACTTTGGTACCCTCCGGGAACTCAGCCGTAACTACTTTTACCGGGTTTTACTAAGATATTATTTGAGGTAAAAGCATTAATCATATGGGCTTCTTACCTTTTCACATGGGCTTATTTCTTCAAAGTCAACAACTTCTAGAAGGATTCTGGAATATTCTCAAGGAATCTCAAATTTCCACCCCCTCTCTACACTAGGACCCACTAAAAAAGAAACATGTGGAATCTCTTCTTGTTTTTAATGCCCACAAAGTCCACAACTTTAATCCAACCACTAATATCAAGTCAAAAAGGAGATAAGGGATACTTTCCACCTCCTTTCTATCTTTTAGACAAGATGACAAGATAGTAGTGCTCACTCTTTAGCAAATATCTGAATTCTGCCAAAAGTACAGCTAAGTTTAACCATAACTAACTTTTAGCTAGTCATGATTAACTTGATACCTCCTTAAAGTACTTTGGCAGCAAATAAACATTCTCAACACTTAGTTATAACTAAACACCTTACTAATAGACAAACTTCCTATGTGTAACATAGGTCGTTACATGACGTGGAGTTCCTAGAAGCAGTGTGGGATGAAGGAGTGTCCGTCAACTGGGGCTCATTCTTCCACATATATGTAGGAGCTAGCGTATTTAGGTACCCCGGCAGGAGGACACTTGACACCTTTCCTCTGTTACTTATACATAGCCATGGGAGATCTCACGGAAGGTCAGTTGGTGAAGTATGGACCAACAAGGCAGCACGAGACGAAGGAAGAGACCTCGGAAGAAAATGACCGAGCAGCAGCGATGACTCCCCCTCCCACTCTGATGCCGTAGCTGAGGTCTGACACTCATCAGAAGACGCTTTTGGTGAGGAAAGACGACTCCAGTGGGTCGGAAGACGCCACGTCTCTGAGGAAGATGGGTCCTAGAAGTGTACCTAGGAAGATCACCTCCCTCATTCATTCGGGATCGAAGTCTGACTCGGAGGAAGAACCGCTGAGTACCGGACCGGAGCAGAAGACCGCTTCTGCAACACCAAGGAGTCTTCTGAAGACCCCAGAAGGAAAGGGTGGATGGATACTCCTATTGCGATGCGAGGAAGCGCAGTAAAGAGGACCGCTTCTATCATGGGGAGAGATCTTCCACCCGGGAAGATGAGAAAAGTAGCTTCTTCCCGTGTGCAGAAGATGAAAACCATAGTGGTGGAAGAGGCATCCTTGCCTCTAGAAGACAAGGTCGCCACCTCCGATCGAATTGTGGAGATGGACCTATCTTCTGCGGGAAGAAGGTTGGAAGAGTTCAATGCCTTCTTCCACTCAGAAATCCAGCCCGCTATGGAGTTTCTGGAGAAGAGAGCTAAGGCTCAGGAGAAGCCGTTACAGTCTGGATTCGGTCTGCGCACCTTGATGCGTCAGGAAGAAGATCAGAAGAAGACAGAAGCGCTGGAAGCTAGTCTTCGCACTACGGAGAAACTCGCAGCGAGAAACAAGACTGAAGCAGCCGCTTCTGCCAAGGAGCTGGTGCAGCTTCGGAAGAGCAACCAGGAGTTGCAGGCGCGTGTACAGCAGCACGACCAAGAGGTTCTCCGAGTGCGGGGGAAGATCACCGCCCTCGTAGAGAAGAAGACAACATGGAAGATGCAGCGGGAAGCCGCAGAAGCGCGAGTTGCAGAGGAGAAGATGCAACGGGAAGCAGCGGAAGCTCGTGCGCAAGAGATGCTAGCACAGTCGGTGGAAGCGCTTCGGAAGAAGTTCAACTTCACCGCGGGTAGGAAGTTGCTTACCTTGGCTAGAGAATGGGACGAGGAGTCCAAAGCGAGGTTAGTAGAGTGCAATGAGAGCATGTTCGGGTATTTGGATCGGCAGATTGAGGGAGTGAAGACACTCTATGATCTTCTCTTGATTCCGCCACCTACAGCTGCGTCTTCCCAAGCTCCAGCACCATCGACCGGATCCATATTGGAGAAGGAGGAGTTCGACCTCACTGTGCACTTGGTAGTGACAGCGTTGGAAGCCGAGAAGGCTCCGGAAGACGCCCCGGAAGACAGAAAGAAGAACCATCTTCCTAGGTATTTCGCATGGAGGAAGCGACTTCCTCGAACCCCTATGAGGTCGTCATGGTTCCTCGCACCGAACCAATGCTCCAGAAGAGCGAGGGAGCACCAGTCGACTCCGCTTCCCAGAAGACGCTTCCGTCTTCCGAAGCAGAAGTAGAGTCGGAAGCCGAAGCCGAAGTCGAGGAAGAAGCAGCAACAGCGACAGTAGGACCAGTGACGACTATGGAGGAAGTCACCTCAGTGACACCCGAGGTAATCGCAGGGTTTTCTAGCTTATCAGAAGCCGCGTTAGGAGCTCCGATAGGAGCAGATCAGGTAGAGATTGCCACCGAGCAATCAGAGTAGATAGTAACCGACGTTGACATCTCTAGATTTAGTAGGAATGGAACATGCTATCTTAAGGGTGGCATTTTTCAGTGCAAAATAAGTTAGGCAGCCATGTGGCAGAGTAGGAAGCGCAAGAATAGGCAGGGGAAACCGTTTGCATGTGAAGGGGCAGCTTTTCTCACCCTGGTGGTGGTTCCTTCTGTTTCCTTGTGGCAGATGCATAAGTAAGATCGAAGAGTAGGAAATCTAGTTCGTTAGTTACACACACTACACCCGATGTTAGAGACATACGAATAGTCTAGGATTATACTGGAGGGGTCTGCATGCTCGTACCAGCAGTGGTTCGAAGATGTAGATAGAGATAGTGGACAGTTTAGGAACAGGGAACAGCATCCTCGTGTAGTCCTGTTGTCTAGACTGTTGTGTCGAGGAGTAGACGCAGGAAGTAGAGAGAGTGAGCTTCCTAATGCCAATGTGACTTCTTCTCGGGGAATAGATTGCTGATTTGAGTGCAGAAGCTTAATCCGTGTCTTCTGGATGGTGGGTTCCTTGAATTCGCTCCCAATTGTGCATTGGAAGTGTTCTTCTTGAGTGGCGGTGACTGTCAGTAGTTGTGGAATTGCAGCTTGGCTCGTCCAGTAGAGCACTTAGGATCTGCATACGGACGGTCTTATGGATAAGGGATCTCAGAAGACAGAGTAGTCGGAGCAGCGAAGAGAAGAAGAAAGAAGCCTTCTTCCCTCAGCAGAAGACGACATTCTCAAGTAGAAGACGATGCAACTGTACGCACGTTTGTTGTCTTCCTCCCCAAATTATTACAAGCAGGGATGGCTTGTTAGTCAAGATCCGGACTAGAAGCCTGTCAGAATCTTAATTTCTCCTTTTTATCTTGTTTTCTCTTGTTTGGATTTTCTCTTCTTCCCCATCTTCCCCCATCTTCCCCATCTTCTTACCTTCTTCTAGTGAGCTTCCGAAACTTCTATTGAGCTTCCGTGAAGGTGAATGTCGTTGTAGTGCTACAGGAAGACCATTTCCGTAGGCAGAATCATGAGAAAGCTACAGGGGGCATACACTCTGTGATTAATCTAACCCGTTGGAATGTGAGAGTGAGTAAGGTGTAACAGCCGTTACTAGTCGGCTTCTGCGAAGTGGGAGCAGTCTTCTGGAGGTGTGAGGAGCCGAGTTGAACCCCCAGAAGCTGAGAATTGCTTCGAGAAGACGATACTGAGAAGACCGGAAGAAGTGACCTAGAAGCAGGAAGAGCGTCTTCCTGAGCTTCTCTGTGAATAGTTATGTGATATTTTAGTTAGTAGTTGTTTGTTTAGCTCCAGGGCACCTTTTGACGAGTCTGGAAGACGTGTGGTTTTGTGAGAAGACGGGATTTCTAGGCAAAACCCGTGTATTTGTGTGTTTGAACAGATCTTAGAACTTAGAGCAGCGTTACTTGTGCAAATCCTCTATGGGAACGATATCTTGTATACTAAATGGGCAAAAGGAGTAATCCTGCGACACTACATATAGTGAGCATCATTTTTGGCGCCGCTACCGGGGATTTCATCTTAGTAACTTCTGTTCTAAGCTTCCTGGATCTGTGTGCCAGTAGTTAGTTTCATTTTGAACTAACTTCGATTGTAGTTGAATGTGTTGTGGGACTCTATCTTGCTAGAAGACAGGAACCGCAACCGGAAGCTGATGAGATACATTAGGGGGAACAGGAACAAGCCGCTTCCCTGCTTCCAAGAGTTTCTTGGAAGACTCGATCTTGGAAGACTGCAGTGAGTACAACATGAAGCAGGAGAAGAAGACGTTCCAAACCTGTGATCGTTTGTTCAAACCTTCAGTCTGTCGGATCTAGTATTAGAAGAAGAGGGACATCTCTTCTCAGCACTCTGGTGGATGTCCCCGACCACAGGAAGAAGCAGAAGACGCACAGATAAAGATCCTGAGTGGGTACATTCATCCCAGCGAACCGCTTCTAGAGAGCAGCGGATATCCCTGAGACACAAGAAAGGAAAGAAGAAGAGTTCAGGAAGATCCGATCAGTAGAGTTGGAAGAACCTTTCATCTCGAGCATAATCTTTGGAGAAGACAGAAGCCAACCGGATGATCACGTGTATAAAGTTGATTTTGGTACTGGTTACTCGGAAGACGTCTTCCCAAGTGTGGAAGAAGCTTCTCAAGGTGAAGAAAGACTGGAGGAGATCGTTCCAGACGTCTCGGAAGGCGACAGCGACAGTAGTTCTGACTCAGAAGATGACCTTCGTGATTCAGACAAGCCTGGACCTTCGAGAAGACCATCTCCACCACCTGGGCCTGAGAGAGGAAGAAGTTGGCAGTCGCATCAGCCGGCAATCGACATGACTTCCCACACTCGGCAGAAGTACCATCCGTACGACGATGATGCTGACGCGGACGACTTCATCACGATGTTCGAGACCATCTCTCGATCCAACAAAGAAGACTCGGATATGTCCACAGACTCCATGTATTTTTCAGTTTAATCATAGGGAAGGGAAGGAAATAGATGGATAAAATGTTGAATGATGGGTTAGTAATGACCGCTTGGGCTACTCTGAAGGTAGCTTTTCTGAAAAGGTTCAGAGGAGTGGACTATGATCGGATGACCCTCATAGAACTTCAGAGGCTCGAACGGAAGAAGAAAGAGACACTGCGGGATTACACCGAGAGGTTTGAAGACCTCCTGGATCACATCCCTCAGAACCAAGGAAGACCCGGTTATTGTGCCCAGCAAGCCGTGGACTGGTACTTGGGAGGATTGTCTCAGGATATGGAGTTGTACTACAGAAGAGGAGGAGGTGATGATTTAGTAGAAGTACAGAAGCATGCCGAGCAGTATGAAACCTCGAGCATCACTCGGAATATGACGAAAGACAAAAAGAAGACCTCGAAGAAGTCCAAGAAGTCTTCTAGGAAGTCCAAGTCCACTGAAACTGATAACAGTGATTCGGAAGCATCCTCTACTTCGGAAGAGTCTATTGTCGAAAGTTCAGAATTTGAATCTGAACAAGACAAGAAGACACGGAAGAAGAAGAAGGAGAAGACACGAGCAAGGGAAGAAGTTGTGCAGAAGATGCCTCAGACTCAGATCATTCAGTCTGCACCTGATCCCCGGATCGATGAAGTTCTGAAGCAGTTTGCCGACTGAAAGTTCATCTTCTGAACTAGAAGGACAAGCGGAAGCAACCTACGGCTTCCCGGCCAAACCTTTGGTGCACTCTTTATAACTCTTCCGGGCACACCAGAGATCAGTGTACGCAGGACCAAGCAGTCAATTGGGCAGGCTGGGAAGAAGACGATGAAGGATATCTACACGATCCCAGTGGGGAAACTTGCTATAGGATCGAGACGATACAACCCTTCACTCCTACTCCTCCCGTCCAATATAATCGTTATGTACCTAGGGATAGAGCTAGTAATGTACAGATCAGGACACCTTGGCAACCTTCTTCATCACAACGACCTCTAAATCCTCTTCCTGGAGCGTGCAATAATTGTGGAGAGACAGGACACTGGTGGTCCACCTGTCCTCATCCGAGAAGACAGATTGGGCAAGTGCCCTTGTGTGGGAACTGTAAGGAAGCATGTCATTTCACAAGAAATTGTCTCAGACCTTACGGCCACGACATATGGTTAGATTTGCAGAGACCACGCCTCCTGCAGAAGTTGCATAAGCTTCTAAACTCGAGTTAGCAGTGGTACAGCACATCACGATAGAAGAAGAAGATCTTGAGGATTGTACTGTCACACCACAAGTATCCCATTATTTGTGTGTATGCTTATATACATTTCATTAGGTATGACTATCTTAAAGGTTACTCTAGTTTGAAGATCTAAATTTAGAGTGATCAAAAGTAGTCATAACTAGCTGAGATAGTTATAACTAAGTTGAGGAAACTATTAGAGGTTCCACTATGGCATTATAGGACAAGTGCGGAGCTCTAAATATGCTTTCCAAAAGTATGTAACTTTGTTGACCATCGCTGATTGGATGCATGATGAAAAGTCATGCACAAAGATCTAAAGATGCTCCTCAAAAGACGTATTAGTGTGTTGTCGTCTTTCGATTGGATAGCGTGGAAAGTTAACACTTTACAAAAGCTAAAGTAGAAGAATCTCTTACTTTAGTAAAGTAGAACAAGTAATGTGTGTGCTATTCTTAAGTCTTAGTAGCCTTTAGAAGTTTTAGTATTTTGGATTGCGCACTTACCATGAGGTAATGTAACTTAGTGAAAGTTACCACGGTAAGAAGTTGTAGAGTATATAAGGAGGAGTTGAGAAGGTGGAAGACACTCTCATTTTCCTGTCTATAAGTAAAGTGAGCATTGGAGACCTTGGGAGTCCTTGAGTACTATGTGATGCAATGTGGAGGGCGGGGTTAGAACTTGTTTGCAGGAACGCTATTAGAGGGACCGATGTGACCATACGGGTCAGAGTGTTGAGTGAAGTGAGCATGGGTATGATAGAATCTTTGTAATTAAGATGCACTAGTAATCCTAGTCATCTGAGGTACCCCTGGGTGAGAGACAGGCCGGCTTACAGAGCAGATAGGGGCGAGTTGAGAGGTGCAGAAGCGAAGGAGTTCTTTGCTCGTTATGGAGTAAAGCTTCGGCTTACTACTGCCATGAATCCAGAAGGTATTGGTAAGAGTGAACGAGGACATCCTTCTATTGTTCACGCTTTGGTAAAAGCATGTGATGGTAGGCCTAGAGAATGGCCGAGACTACTTCCATTTGCTTTGTGGGCTGATAGAACTACACATTGTACTACGATTGGCTATATGCCAGTTGAGCTATGCTGGGGCAGAAACCGATCATGCCTGTTGAGGAGGACTTTCCTACGTGGGCTACGCTACCGTGGGAAGATGGTATAGATCATACTTCACTCCTTGCTTTATAGGCAGTTGGAGCGAAGGGAGGAGAATCTTGTTGAGGCGCAAGAGAAGCTGAAGGTGGCTCGAGTCAGAAACAAAGAGCGTTTCGACAAGACTCACCGACTACGACCAAAGCCAATACGTGTTGGTGATTGGGCTCTGGTGTATGATAGCACGCTGGAGAACCAGCATTCTACACTTCGTAAGTTCTCGCGAAGATGGTTCGGGCCTTATGTTGTGTTAGATGCATATGAGAATGCCACTTATAGTTTACGTGAGCTAGATGGTACTCCTTTGAAACTATCTGTGGCTGGCAAACGAGTGAAGTTGTTCAAACAATGTGGAGGATCAGTAGATTTGTTCAACTTTCTGGAGTTTGAACAGAGGGTGACAAGAGATGAAGACGCCTCGACTACTGAAGAGATTGAGGCGGACGAGAGCGATGATAATGAAGAGCAGACATAAGACTAAAGAGGTTGGCACATGCCGGAGGATGTGCAGGTTTGGAGGGGGTGGATGTCGTGATGTGAATCATTTTACATTGTAAATAATTCACCTCTCTGTCAAGCGTTAGTCTCTCTGAGTGAAATTAGGACCTCAGAGAAGTCGACACTGGAGGATGTTATATATTTTGAGTCTTAGTAGGTTGATTACCATGTAGATGGAGTTAAGCTCATGGGTTGTAATTACATGTCGCCCATGCATGCTTCCTAGCGAGGTTAGGTTATCTTTCGGGATTACGTGTCGTTTTACTGTCTTCGCATGTAGTTTAGGGTCTATGCTGGCACTTTAGGGGCTTGACGTGGTAGCCTATGTGCAAAATCAAGTCACCATGTGGTTTGGGACGCAAAAGGACAGGGGAGTGGAGCTTTGAACTCCCATTGGTCCAATTTTGTCTTTGTGTACTGCTAAACTTAGTAGTAGGGATCTTAAGAGGAGTTCGAGCATTTGGTGAGAAAACTTCGAAATCTGAGAGCACAGGGAGATAGGGTTCGTCGTGCCAAGCACTGTCAGTGAAATTTTTGATCGATTTGGAGCAATAAAGAAGGAGTTATGGCTGATTGAAGTTCGATTTGTGCCAGAATTGCAGCACTTCTGTTGATTTTGGAGTTTTCGGTGTCAATCGCAGTAGATTTGAGAAAATCGCTTTAAACCTTCGAGGTCTCGTTCATTGGCAGCAGGGCTACGACTGTCCCCAAATTTTCATGTCAATTGAAATTGTGAGTAATTCAGGGCGACCGCTGAAGCAGAGGGGGTCCGAAAAGCTCTCAATCTAGAGCATCAACTTCAGAGAGCGAGATCTGGAGTTCTGTGTACAATCAGGAGGTCCAACTTCACAGGAGTGTTCAGCAAGCTGTTTACTGCAAATCCTGTAAGAATTTTCGAAAGTGATCGAGCCAATTCTCTGTTCTAGGTCGAAATAGCTGTCTGGGTACCAGAAATTGCCGTAATTTCTCTGCTCAGAACGTTTCTGTCCATATCTCGACACTCTGATTTGAACTCAAGCTGAAACTTCGTGTGTATGGTCAGTAGGGCCTCACTTACATGTAGGAGGAGTTCTGAAGTCTGAACCATCGTATGTTTCTGATTCTGGACCGTTAAAGTTCGCTGTCTGACCTTATTACTGCTAGTCTGACCTGATTTTCACTTCCTGAACATACTGGAGGGTCAATTCGACCTGAGTGAGTGTTTATACTGTTCCCTTTTGATCTGAAGCCTACCTCTGTATAGTAAGAAACCATAGCCCAAAGTCCAACGCTTCCCTGAGTAGACTAAACACAGCCTTCAAGCTTATATCACAGCCAAAAGGTTCCGCCCTTCCCAGGAAAACTCTCAACTCGACACCGTACTCTAGCCGATGGTTCACAGTACCTAAGAAGACAAGAGCACTATGCTTCATCCAAGACTTGCAGTCTGCCAACAACATCACAATTCGAAAAATGTTGGGACAGGACCTGTGGTTGATGAAGTAGCTGAGGCGTTTGCTGGAAGGTCAATCTATTCTATTGGAGATCTGTTTTCAGGTTATGATCAGTTTCAGCTTGCTTTGGAGAGTAGAGACTTGACTACCATACGTACACCTTTAGGATTGATGCGGATGTGTACTCTTCCTCGGGGTGCGACAAACTCAGTAGCCCATATGCAGAATGTGATGCATAAGGTATTACGAGAGTTTGTACCTGAGGTCACTATTCTTGATGATATTCTCATGAAAGGCTGTCCGATGGAAAACAAAGACGAAGTTGTGACTTCTGATGGATGTAGAAAGTTTGTTGCTGACCACATTCCGGATGTGGAAAAGATTCTAATGCATTTGGAGGAGGTACACCTAACTCTGTCAAGTATCAAATCTCGCTTTGGAATGTTAGAGATTGTGGTGGTGGGTCATTTGTGTGGTACTTTTGGAAGGCGTCCAAACCTAGAGAAGGTAGATGCTATAGCAAGGATAGCTGACTGTACCAACATCACTGAGGTTCGATGATTCTTAGGAGCTTGTGTGTTCTTTCGTGTGAGTATACCTCATTACGCACACATTGCCGAGCCTCTGTATGCACTTCTGAAGGAAGAGGTTTACTTGGCGGCAAGAACATCACGAGACGATGGAGCAGCCGAAGAAGATTCTGAAGTCTCCACCTATACTAAGGAGGCTTAACTACGAGAGCGGGAGACCTGTTATACTGACTGTTGATACGAGTCCAAAGATGATTGGATGGGCGGTTGGTCAAGAAGATGCAAAAGGTGTGCGGTTTGTTTCAAGGTTTGGAGCTCGGATCTTAACAGATAGACAACGTAACTATCCTCAAGTGAAGCGTGAGTTGTGGAGACCTGTTACTGCTATGAAGGTAGATCGAGTTTTCTTGATAGGAGCCCGTGTGATATTAGAAATAGATTGTTTGCCTTTGTTGCGTATGATAGCAAACTGCAATACACCAGACATAGCAATGCTGCGATGGATTGCTTATGTCCGGAGTCTGAACCTTGAGGTAAAGCATATAGCAGGGAAGGACAATCCAGTTGCAGATATGTTGTCTAGGGCTCGTTATACAGATGAAGATGAGATGTTTGCAGAGGTGGAGAATGAAGAAAAGAGAGATGTTTGGTGCCAAGTTGGTCAGTAGATTTTAGACTTGGAACAACTGCCGTTCAATGAGGAGTTCTACTCAGAAAAGTTCCACGATATTGGATTCTATTTGAGTTCACTATGCAGAAGAGAAGGATGGAGTGATGTAGAGTTCAAGGAGATCAGACGGAAGGCGTACAGTTATCTTCTATGTGAAGGTTATCTGTGGAAATGTCTGAAAAGAAGAGACGGAATGCTGGCTAGAGTAGTGGATGATCAACCAACAAAGCTTAATCTGCTGAAGGAGTTTCATGATACCTTGTGGGCTGGACATCGTGGAGTATGGGCTACTTACACGAAGATGAAAGAGCGTTACTGGTGGAAGGGTTTGTATCAAAACGTGGTGGACTTTGTTGGGTCTTGTCTACACTGCCAGTTCTACTCTAAGGTCCGTTACAGAGATGGACTTGTACCTACTTATCCACCTAGTATCCATTTTCAGTGGGTTCTTGATCTTGTGATGATGCCACCGGGGTTATGAGGGATGCGTTATTTGGTGTTGGCTCGAGAGGATCTTTCCAACTATATGGAGGGACGAGCACTACGAACGAAGACTACAGAGAACATATGCAGGTTCGTGCTTGAAGATATCATCTGTCGCTATGGATCTATTGGGAGATTACGTGCAGATGGAGACGAGTTGAGAGGCGTAGAGGTGAAAGAGTTCTTTGCTCGTTATGGAGTAAAGCTTCAGCTTACTACTGCCATGAATCCAGAAGACATTGGTAAGAGTGAACGAGGATACCCTTCTATTGTTCATGCTTTAGTGAAAGCATGTGATGGTAGGCCTAGAGAATGGCCGAGACTACTTCCATTTGCTTTGTGGGCTGATAGAACTACACATTGTACCACGACTAGCTATATGCCAGTTGAGCTTATCTTGGGGTAGAAACCGATCATGCCTGCTGAGGATGACTTTCTTACGTGGGCTACGTTACCATGGGAAGATGGTCTACATCGTGCTTCACTTATTGCTCTACGTACCAGGCAGTTAGAGCGGAAGGAGGAGGATCTTGCTGAAGCACAGGAGAGGCTGAAGGTGGCTCGAGTCAGAAACAAGGAACGTTTTGACAAGACTCACCGACTACGACCAAAGCCGATACGTGTTGGTGACTGGATTCTGATGTATGATAGCACGTTGGAGAATCAACATTCTACGCTTCGTAAGTTCTCTCGAAGATGGTTCGAGCCTTATGTTGTGCTAGATGTTTATGAAAATGCCACTTACAGTTTACGTGAGTTGGATGGTACTCCTTTGAAGCTATTTGTCGTTGGCAAACATGTGAAATTGTTCAAAATGCGTAGAGGATCAGTAGAGTTGTTCAATTTTCTAGAGTCAGAGTAGAGGACAACAAGAGACGAAGATGTCTCAGTTACCGAAGAGGCTGGGGTGGAGGAGAGTGACGATGATGAAGAACAAGCAGAAGACTGAAGAAGTTGGCACATGCCAGAAGATGTGCAAGTTTGGAGGAGGTGGATGTCGTGATGTGAATCATTTCACATAGTAAATGATTCACCTCTTTGTTAGGAGTTAGTCTCTCTAAGTGAAGTTAAGACGTCAGAGAAGTTGATTCTGGAGGCTGTGGACATTGGCGGCTACGGATTACGCTTCTACTCCGACCTTGGGAGTCAGTAGCGGTTGAAGTTAGCTTGATGTTACTCCTAGTCCTTCATGCATATATTAACACCGTTGTGTTATACGTTTTAAGTCCTAGTAGGCTGATAGTATGCTAGTTATCTTGTTCAAGCATTAGTGCGCTTGTGCAAGTGACTTCTTACTTGTCTATGATGTTCAATGTACATAACTTAGGGTTTCCATGCTGATAGGGGTTTAAGCACATGGGTTGTAGTTACTTGCCGCCCATGCACGCTTTCTAGCTGGTTTAAGTTATCTTTCATGGCTGCATGTCATTTTAGGTAGTTTAAGATTTACGTTGGCATTTTAGGGGACCTAACGTGAGTGAAGTTAAGTTACCCCGTGGATTAGGGTACTAAAGGACAACCAAGTGGAGCTATGAACTCCCATTGGTTCGTTTTTTGTCTTTTGTAAAACTCTAAATTTAGAAACAGAGGTCTAAAGGAGAGTTCGAGCATTTGGTGAGGACACTACGAAATCTGAGAGCACATGAAGATAGAGCTCGTCGTGCCAAGCACTGTTAGTGAAATTCTTGATCGATTTGGAGCAATAAAGAAGGAGTTATGCCCAATTGAAGTTCAGATTGTGTCAAAACTACGTCACTTTTGTTGGATTTGGGGTTTTCAGTGTCAATTGCAGCAGAATTGAGGAAATCGCTTCAAACCTTCGTGGTTGCGTTCACTGTCAGCAGGGCTACGACTGTCCAAAAAGTTTCAAGTCAATTTAGTGAGTGAGTAATTCAGGGCGGCCGCTGAAGCAGAGGGGGTCTGAAAAGCTTTCAATCTAGAGCAGCAACTTCAGAGAACGAGATCTGGAGTTCTGTGTACAATCAGGAGTCCAAACTTCACAGGGGTGTTCAGCATCCTGTAGACTCCAAATCCTGTAAGAATCTTCGAAAGTGATTGAGCCAATTTTCTGTTATAGGTCGAAATAGCTGTCTGAGTACCAGAAACTACCGCAATATCTTTGATCAGAACTTTTCTGTCCATATCTTGGTGTCAGAATTTGATCTCAAGCTGAAACTTCGTGTGTGTGCTCAGTGAGGCCTCTTTTACATGTAAGAGAAGTTTAGGAGTCTGAACCATCATAATTATCCTTTTCTTGAGTGTTAAAGTTCACCGCCTGATCTTATTACTATCAGTTAGACCTGAACTTTGCCTTCTGAGTAAATTAGAGGTTCATACAGATCTGTATGAGTGTTCATAGTGCTCTGTTGTAACTTGAAAGGCCTATCCCTTGAATGATCCACCACAACCAGAAGCCCAACGCTTCTCTGAGTAGGCACAACATAGCCTTCACGGTTAAATCACAGCCAGAAGGTTCCGCCCTTCCCAGGAAAACTCGCAACTCGACAACGTCCAAGAACCTCTCATTTTCCTAGACAGCCTTCATGTAGAATCTGATACGATATGATGGTGAACTCGACATGAAGGTCTGGAGTGGAGAATTTTGTGGTGGAACTTGGAAGAGAATATCAACGATCATGAACGAGGATGAAGATGGATACGGTTGTTTGGGAGGACTGCAGACTGCAGACTTGGGATGATGGATATGTGAAGTCTTGGGACCATGGGAGGAAAAGATGAGCCATGACTATGGACGGGATGAAGAGATCAGAAGGGATATCAAGGGTGCAATTGGATGTAGCAACTGCACCTATATTTCAAGCTTTCATTTTGTTTTTGCGACAAGAGTAAACAAGGACTGTGATACGTTTTCACAAGCGTTGATGGAGAAATATTTTTTTGGAAACTCAGATCAAGTAACCAAGAAAGGAAGCAGCTACTACATCTTCTCTGTTGGAAACACCAGTTACTCTTCTGAAGCGATCCCCTAACGACTTCTTGCGAGACTTGTGGAATCAGAAGGCGGATGTAACCTTCCAATAGCTTTTGGATGACAACGCTGGTTATAGGAAGTTGTTACAATCCGTGCTTCGAGGATCGAGGAAGAGGAGGATAACTAAACTTCCCAAGAGCACCCCGATCCTAAGGATAGAGCATGAAGACTTGGGAGCGCCAAAACTTGATAGGGAAATCCATGGCTGTCTTCTGAAGAAGGTACCCATTGATTCCGGCTCCGGAGTTAACATCATGACTGAAGAAACGGCGCATGCCCTAGGCTTCACTGAGTTCCAGCCTACTCCGAGAATCCTCAGAATGGCGGATCAGACCAGAAGAAGACCTTTGGGACAACTGAAAGATGTCTTGACGATAATTGAGGGAGTATCTTTTTACCTCACTTACATCATCTTGCGACCTGTAGCTAGGGTTGGATATCATGTGTTGATAAGAAGACCATGGCTGTATGCTGCAAATGTAAATACCGATTGGAGAAGACATCGTTTGAGATTTCCCAATCCTACACCCAAGCCAGGTGAGAAGACTAAGGTCTCGCTTCCTTGGATCAAGATTGGACACCAAGGTGAAACACCTTCTACGACAGAAGGGTACACTTCAGAAGACTCAGCTGCGTCTTCTGACAGTGATGAACGACATAATGAGTTTGTGGTGAATAACTTGTGTACTACAGAAGTAACAGAGATAGCAGAAGAAGTGATCTATGGATACATTGAGTGTTACGAAGTTGCGGAAGAAGAGCTTCCAGAAGACGAAAGTACCGTCTTCTCTTCGAGAGATCCGATAGTTGGTCTTCCACAAGACGAAGATATCGTCTTCCCTTCAGAAGATCCGACAGTTGGTCTTCCAGAAGACGAATCTGAACCGGGAGAAGCTCCCAAACCGGAATACTTTGGTGCCAGTGAGTACAGTCACACTGAAGGAATGATAAACCCGGATGATCTTCAAGAAATGGAGGTTGCTCCTGGGAAGAAGCTGAGGCTTTCCAAGGTGATCGAGGGCCAGCAGTTGGAAGACTTTCGAGAACTTCTGACGGAGTTCTAGGCTGTCTTCGCGTGGACCATAGAAGATATGAAGGGCATACCTCGAGAGTTGGGAGAGCATCGCATTGACTTGTTGGAGGGCGTTGTTCCTGCACGGCAGAGGCAGTATCGGCTCAACCCCAAGTACTCGCTTCTGATGAAGGACCAGATTGACCAATACCTGAAGGCGGGAGTCATCTTCCTAGTGCTTAGCAGTGAGTGGGTAGCTCCTATTGTCATCGTGCCGAAGAAGCAGACATGGAAGATCCGAGTGTGTCAGGACTTCCGAAAGTTGAACTTGGCCATGAAAAAGGATCATCATCCTTTACCGTTCACCGATTCTGTGTTAGACCAGGTAGCAAGACATGAGTTCTACAGCTTCCTGGATGGATATTCTGGGTACAACCAAGTTTCAATCAGAGAAGAAGACAAGTCGAAAATCACTTTCACTACTGATTGGGACACGTACGCGTACAATCAAATGCCGTTTGGTTTGTGCAACGCGCCCGTCACATTCCAGAGATTGATGATTACAATCTTCAAGGAGTATCTTCGTACTTTCATGGAGATCTTCTTGGATGATTTCTGTGTGTTTGGATCGAAAGAAGACCACTTGATATTTCTAAGGAAGTGTTTTCTGAAGTGTAGAGAACATCGTTTGGCTGTTCACCCTGAGAAGTGTTTCTTTGGTATGTCAGAGGGGAATTTTGCTAGGACATAGGATTTCCGGAAGAGGTATAGAAGTCGACTGTGCTAAGGTAGAAGTCATCATGAAACTTCACCCACTTGCTAACATGACTCAGTTGAGAAGCTTCCTAGGCAACGTAGGATACTACAGGAGGTTTATTGACAAGTACGCAGAGGTAGCAGGAAGACTTACTAAGTTGCTGAGGAAGGACGAACCTTACATTTGGTCTTCTGAGCAGCAAGAAGCATTCGAAGAAATGAAGAGGCTTCTGTCGGAATCCCCTGTCCTAAGGCGACCTGATCGGGAGAGAGTCTTCCATATTTATGTGGATGTTTCTGCTTTTGCCATAGGGGTGGTATTGAGTCAGAAAGATGAGAAGAAGAAGGATTATCCCATCTATTATGCGGGAAGACAACTCAGTGATGCAGAGAAGAAGTACTCTACAATTGAAAGGGAGTGTCCCGGCATGATTTACTCCTGTAGAAAGTTTAGGCACTATCTTCTAGCCAACCCGTTTGTCTTCTATGTGGATCATTTTTCTTTAAAACATCTTGTGAAGAAAGCAGATTTGTCTGGTAGGATAGCTAGGTGGATTCTTCTACTCCTGGAATTTACTTACACAGTTGAGTACAGGCTTGGAAGACATCATGTTAATGCTGACTACCTATCCAGATTGGAGATAGAACAACGAGAAGATGAAGTGGAAGATGAGTTCCCTGACGAGAAGCTGTTTTCAGTTTTCGCAGAGACACTTTCATCTGAGGAGGGCGTACCGCCATCTTCCCAGAAGACGAGACTAGATCTTCTGATCCAGTCTTTGCGACTTCCACAGAAGAGTCGATCTTCAAGGACTTGAGGAAGTTCTTGGAAGATCAACAGTATCCCGAGGGATTGGATGCGGAGCAGAAGGCTGTCTTCTTACGCAAGGCAGGTCCTTACGCCATCTTCCAGGATATTCTGTTCACCGGTTGATAGCTACCGACTATGCTACCAAGATGGTGGAGGGCGAAGCCACAAGAAAGAACGACGCCGCAGTGGTAGCCAGGTTCCTTTGGCACAACATTATCACTCGATACGGATGTCCGCTGGAATTGATATCAGATAGGGGTACTCATTTCTTAAATGAGACTATTTCCCTCCTGACCCAATACTTCAGGATAAAGCATCGGAAGACGACACCGTACAACCCGAAAGCGAACGGACTAACAGAGAAGTCAAATGGTCTTCTATGTAATATCCTGAATAAGGTAACTGTTAATCATGCGTATGATTGAGACACGAAATTGCCATCTGTGGTATGGGCTTTCAAGATTTCACCTAAAGTCACGACCCAAAAGACACCCTTCTACCTAACTTATGACATGACACCTATTGTGCCCATCGAGTTAGAGGTCTCCACTTACAGGTTAGCCGTAACCGACCGCATGGAAGAAGCGGAAGGCCAGGAGCAGCGTCTTCTAAACTTTGTAGAGTTTGAAGAAGACAAGAATGCAGCTTTGGAGAAGACGTACGAAGTACAAGCGCAACGTAAGGTGAACTATGATGGCAAGCTGAAGAAGGTGACCGTCGTAGATGGGGACTTGGTTCTTCTCTACGACAATCGACATCTTAAGTTCTCCGGGAAACTTCATCTTCGCTGGATGGGTCCTTACCGCGTCTTGGAAGTCTTCACCAACGATTCCTTGCAGTTGGAAGAGTTGGACAGTACGTTGATGACCACTCGTGTAAATGGGTGGCGTGTCAAGAAGTACTGGACGTGAACAGAAGTGCTGAAGCGCTGATGTTTGCGAGGACGTAAACATGTGAGGGTGGGCGTATGTGGTGCCCACAAATTACAGGATTCACGAATTTTTGAAAATTTTAAGATTAATAACTTGTTTGTATAACTGAAGAAGTGTTGTTACTTAAGATTACGGCTTCCTTAGAAGGAAGATGATCTTATGAGCTGTTTGTAATAATAAGTTGACTTCTTCGGAAGACGACCGTCTTCTGGGAAGCGTCTTCTCGATGACGTCTTTGGAAGACGGAAGACGACAGAAGACACGCATCTTCCGAAAGATGGCAAACCGCGAAGGCCTAACCACGGATTTTTCGAGTAAAGGAGTAGGTGCACCTACCAGGTAGCACCAAACAAGTTAGGTAGGTCAGGAGTGTCGAAACTCCTAAACTACGGGGAAGACAACGCAGGAAGCGCATTAGCACAGAAACCTACCTGCTTCCCGCATCGAGAGGTTGGAGACTAAGAAGATCGAATTAGGCGGCGAGTTGATTTGAGTGAGGAAAGCAGCGAGTGAAATCGAGTGAGGACAAGGTCGATTCGAAGTTAGAAGGAAGGCGAAGTCGAACTACTGAGTGCAGGAAGCGTAGTGAATGAAAGGCGTTTTCTGTGAGCTCCCGAAAGCTGACATTGGAGGGTGGCTGAGTGGAATCGAAGGTGGAATTGAGGCGTAGCCAGAAGCTGACAGCGGAAGCAGCCTTGTGGGGTCGCATTGGAGCTGGAGCCAGAGCCAGAAGCGCGCGGAAGATCGAAGACAGCTCGGGAAGTCGATAGAAGACAGTAGAGGTTCTTCCCATGTTCTCTTCCCTTCCCTCCTGCTTCTCGTCTTTGCTTGGTATCCCCCGCGCTGCCCTTGTGGTTTTCAAGCAACCTGGTCGCTCAATTCTCCCATCCCCATTTTCCTATTGTGACATTGGACGCGGAAGCGCTACCTAATTTCTGTCAGAAATCTTCTTGCTTCTTCCCGAGTTCAATTCAAGCTTCCCTACCTCTAGTCCTCAAATTGGAGATCCTAGCTATCAATTTTCCCACCCTACTATCCCTCTACTCCCAAAACCTTGAACAAAAGACGTTTCGGAAGATTGGAACAGCTTCGGAAGACTGTCTTCGGAAAACGCTTCGAAAGCCTGACTGTCTACGGAAGTCGACTGTACACAATTCGTATCAAGAGTGGATTTGCATTGGTTTTGTGTTAAGAGAGGCTTGGTACGGATTCGAGTGGCTTGGTGAGTTGTTTTGTTATTTCGAGAAGTTGGAAGTTGGGAACTAGGCCTGTGCCTCCCGGTCTTCCAAGCTTCTCAAATCCACATCTTCCTAGAGAGACTAGAAGACTGGAAGGGCTGGCAAAATACGCGAGAAGACGTGAGGGTTCATTTCGGGTCTCTTCTGTCCGACCCATAGCAGCCCATTCCTTCTTCTTCCCGAACTTAGGAGAGAGTCGTGAGAAGTCTTGCTGGCAGAATCTGGAGAGAATGGTCGAGGGTCATGTCTTCCCATCATGCAGCAAGCTTCTTCTGAGTGTGGATGAGAGGTGAGAAGTCAGAAGAACAGAGTGCAAAAATCTTGAGTCTGTTGTGAGGATAGATTGCGCGTAGGAAGAAGAAGACAGGTGAGATCAGTGAAGGGAAGCTTGACTTCGGGAGGTCTTCCGAGAAAGACATTGAATCGAAAGCTGTCTTGGGAGTCTTCCCAGAGGCCACTGTCACCGCAGGAGCCCGCAACCATCTTCTGAACCTGTTATGCACTCTATGTTTCACGAATCTTGTATCTTCTGATAGGAAGTAGGATGTAATGCAAGGTGGGTTGTCTTCTTGGTAATCCATGCGAGGCCTTGCTTAGTTAGGATTGTTTAGATATAGCTCGGAAGACGAGAGCTATCTAGGAAGTACTGTTAGAATCCCGAAAGACGGAGTAGCTGTCTTCTGGAAGACTAGTTTCGTCTTTTGAGAAGTAGAAGCTAGACTGTGGGCACTTGGGAAGGACTGAGCCTTCAGCTCACAGTAAGTGCGCGTGGCTTAGTGCAACAGATCTTCCAGTATGTCGATGCATCCTCGGGGGTTGGTGTTATCGGCAACATAGTTGGCCGAGGTCACATCCTTCCTCAAGGAGTTGGGTCTCGACTTCTTCTTGTGAGATTGGAATCTCGCCGACCCGGGACTTCTGGAGGAGGTGTGGGCAGCTTTGCCACCTCGCAACCGTGTACCTGCGAAAGCAGGAGTAGCGCGAGGAAGATCATCTTCCTGGACTGAAGATTGGTGACGCAGGGCCTTCCACAGGTCAGAATCCGAGGACCGAGGATATTGGCTCGAGAAGAAGATCTTGCATCGTGAGTGAGTGGCATGTGTCCCGAAGCACAACTTGCCTCTTCATGGAGGACAGGCAGGGAAGGAACGGATGGAAGATCGAATCTTACCGGGAGTCGAAGAAGCGACTTCTGGCGAAGTTGTTTCTCCATCTCTTTCCCAAGGGGAAAGCGCAGAAGACGAGGTACCTTGGAGATCAGGACGTGGAGTTCCTGGAAGCAGTGTGGGATGAAGGAGTGTCCGTCAACTGGGGTTCATTCTTCCACATATATGTACAGGCGGAGCTAGCGTATTTATGTACCCCGGCGAGAGGACACTTGACACCTTTCCTCTGTTACTTATACATAGCCATGGGGGATCTCACGGAAGGTCAGTTGGTGAAGTATGAGCCAACAGGGCAGCACGAGGCGAAGGAGGAGACCTCGGAAGAAAACGACCAAGCAGCAGCGATGACTCCCCCTCCCACTCTGATGCCGCAGCTGAGGCTCGGCACTCATCAGAAGACGCTTTTGGTGAGGGAAGACGACTCCAGAGGGTCGGAAGACGCCACGCCTCTGAGGAAGATGGGTCCTAGAAGTGTACCTAGGAAGACCACCTCCCTCATTCATTCGGGATCGGAGTCTGACTCGGAGGAAGAGCCGCTGAGTACCAGACCGGAGCAGAAGACCGCTTCTGCAACACCAAGGAGTCTTCCGAAGACTCCAGAAGGAAAGGGTGGATGGATACTCCTACTGCGATGCGAGGAAGCACAGTAAAGAGGACCGCTTCTACCATGGGGAGAGATCTTCCACCCCGGAAGATG
Source organism: Asterella californica (assembly GCA_036924285.1). Taxonomy (NCBI): domain Eukaryota; kingdom Viridiplantae; phylum Streptophyta; class Marchantiopsida; order Marchantiales; family Aytoniaceae; genus Asterella; species Asterella californica. The sequence continues at coordinate 28,591,747 of JAYKYS010000003.1, forward strand.
AGAAAAGTAGCTTCTTCATGTGTGCAGAAGATGAAGATCATAGTGGTGGAAGAGGCATCTTTGCCTCTAGAAGACAAGGTCGCCACCTCCGATCGAATTGTGGAGATGGACCTATCTTCTACGGGAAGAAGGTTGGAAGAGTTCAGTGCCTTCTTCCACTCAGAAATCCAGCCCGCTATGGAGTTTCTGGAGAAGAGAGCTAAGACTCAAATTCGGTCTGCGCACCTTGATGCGTCAAGAAGAAGGCCAGAAGAAGACAGAAGTGCTGGAAGCTAGTCTTCGCACTACGGAGAAACTCGCAGCGAGATACAAGACGGAAGCAGCCGCTTCTGCCAAGGAGCTGGTGCAGCTTCGGAAGAGCAACCAAGAGTTGCAGGCACGTGTACAGCAGCGCGACCAAGAGGTTCTCCGAGTGCGGGGAAAGATCACCGCCCTCGCAGAGGAGAAGCCAACCTGGAAGATGCAGCGGGAAGCCGCAGAAGCGCGAGTTGCAGAGGAGAAGATGCAACGGAAAGCAGCGGAAGCAGCGGAAGCTCGTGGGCAAGAGATGCTAGCACAGTCGGTGGAAGCGCTTCGGAAGAAGTTCAACTTCACCGCAGGTAGGAAGTTGCTTACCTTGGCTAGAGAATGGGACGAGGAGTCCAGAACGAGGTTGGTAGAGTGCAAGGAGAGCATGTTCGGGTATTTGGATCGGCAGATTGAGAGAGTGAAGACACTCTATGGTCTTCCTTTGATTCCGTCACCTGCAGCTATGTCTTCCCAACCTCCAGCACCATCGACTGGATCCGAGTTGGAGAAGGAGGAGTTCGACCTCGCTGTGCACTTGGTGACAGCGTTGGAAGTCAAGAAGACTCCGGAAGACGCCCCGGAAGACAGGATGTCTTCTGGAAGACGGGAAGAAGAACCGTCTTCCCAAGTATTTCGCGTGGAGGAAGCGACTTCCTCGGACCCCTATGAGGTCGCCATGGTTCCTCGCACCGAACCAATGCTCCAGAAGAGCGAGGGAGCACCAGTCGACTCCGCTTCCCAGAAGACGCTTCCGTCTTCCGAAGCAGAAGCAGAAGCAGAAGTAGAGTCGGAAGTCGAGGAAGAAGCAGCAGCAGCGACAATAGAGCCAGTGACGACTATGAAGAAAGCCACCTCAGTGACACCCGAGGTAATCGCAGGGCTTTCTAGCTTATCAAAAGCCGCGTTAGGAGCTCCGATAGGAGCTGATCAGGTAGAGATTGCCACCGAGCAATCAGAGTAGATAGTAACCGATGTTGACATCTCCAGATTTAGTAGGAATCGAACATGTTATCTTAAGGGTGGCAGTTTTCAATGCAAAATTAGTTAGGCAGCCATGTGGTAGAGTAGGAAGCGCAAGAATAGGCAGGAGAAACCGTTTGCATGTGGAGGGGTAGCTTTTCTCTCCCTGGTGGTGGTTCCTTTTGTTTCCTTGTGGCATATGCATAAGTAGGATCGAAGAGTAGGAAATCTAGTTCGTTAGTTACACACACTACACCCGATGTTAGAGACATACGAATAGTCTAGGATTATATCGGAGGTGTCTGCATGCTCGTACCAACAGTGGTTCGAAGATGTAGATAGAGGTAGTGGACCGTTTAGGAACAGAGAACGGCATCCTCGTGCAGTCCTGTTGTCTAGACTGTTGTGTCGAGGAGTAGACGTAAGAAGTAGAGAGAGTGAGCTTCCCAATGCCAATGTGACTTCTTCTCGGGGAATAGATTGCTGATTTGAGTGCAGAAGCTTAATCCGTGTCTTCTGGATGGTGGGTTCCTTGAATTCGCTCCCAATTGTGCATGGGAAGTGTTCTTCTTGAGTGGCGGTGACTGTCAGCAGTTGTGGAATTGCAGCTTGGCTCGTCCAGTAGAGCACTTAGGATCTGCGTACGGACGATCTTAGGGGTAAGGGATCTCAGAAGACAGAGTAGTCGGAGCAGCGAAGAGAAGAAGAAAGAAGCCTTCTTCCCACAGTAGAAGACGACATTCTCAAGTAGAAGACGGTGCAACTGTACGCACGTTTGTTGTCTTCCTCTCCAAATTATTACAAGCAGGGATGGCTTGTTAGTCAAGATCCGGACTAGAAGCCTGTCAGAATCTTAATTTCTCCTTTTTATCTTGTTTTCTCTTGTTTGGATTTTCTCTTCTTCCCCATCTTCCCCCATCTTCCCCATCTTCTTACCTTCTTATAGTGAGCTTCCGAAACTTCTATTGAGCTTCCGTGAAGGTGAATGTCGTTGTAGTGCTGCAGGAAGATCATTTCCGTAGGCAGAAGCCTGGGAAGGCTATAGGGGGCATACACTCTGTGATTAATCTAACCCGCTGGGATGTGAGAGTGAGTAAGGTGTAACAACCATTACTAGTCAACTTTTGCGAAGTGGGAGCAGTCTTCTGGAGGTGTGAGGAGCCGAGTTGAACCCCAGAAGCCGAGAATTGCTTCGGGAAGACTGTACTGAGAAGACCGGAAGAAGTGACCTGGAAGCAGGAAGAGCGTCTTCCTGAGCTTCTCTGTGAATAGTTGTGTGATATTTTAGTTAGTAGTTGTTTGTTTAGCTCCACGACACCTTTTGACGAGTCTGGAAGACGCGTGGTTTTGTGAGAAGACGAGATTTCTAGACAAAACCCGTGTATTTGTGTGTTTGAACAGATCTTAGAACTTAGAGCAGCGTTACTTGTGCAAATCCTCTGTGAGAACGATATTTGTATACTAAATGGGCAAAAGGAGTAATCCTGCGACACTACAATGAGGAGTTTGCAGGTGTACAGTCTTTTGTTCGTTGGCTGGATGATGTAGATATGTTGATGGAGCAGATGGGAGGTAGGGTGGTGATCCCCATCCATTCTCGTGAAGTCTATGAGGAGATTGTCTCGAACTTGCGATATCGTCCTCATCCGAGATTGGAGAATGGATGGAAGGATGCAGTCTGTTAGTGTGGCTTACGTCAGAAAGCACACGCCAAGTATAAAGCTGAAGCGAGGAAGGTGAGACCTGTAGCGACCCAATTATCTGTTGATTCTCAGCAGCAGATGGAGTTAGCGGCTGCTGAGCCTGTGCTTAGAGATCCTACACAAGTAGGACACAAGATTACTCAAAAGACACTCGAGCAACTTCAGATAGGAGGAAGTGGCTTCTTGACTGAAGTGGAAAGACGAGTCTTCGGGAAGATGATAGTTAGTCATAGTAAAGCATTTTCTTTCTCAGCTGAGGAGATTGGTTGTGTGGATCCTAGTGTGATAGCTCCGATGGTTATCTTCACTGTTCCTCATGTACCTTGGGACTTGAAGTCGATTCCAGTCCCTCGTGCTTTACTACCGAAGGTCATTGAGTTGCTGAAGGAGAGGGTACGAATGGGTATTCTTGAACCATCTATGACTCCGTTGTCGTGATGTGAATCATGTTACATTGTAAATAATTCACCTCTCTGTCAAGCGTTAGTCTCTCTGAGTGAAATTAGGACCTCAGAGAAGTCGACACTGGAGGATGTTATATATTTTGAGTCTTAGTAGGTTGATTACCATGTAGATGGAGTTAAGCTCATGGGTTGTAATTACATGTCGCCCATGCATGCTTCCTAGCGAGGTTAGGTTATCTTTCGGGATTACGTGTCATTTTATATGTCTTCGCATGTAGTTTAGGGTCTATGCTGGCACTTTAGGGGCTTGACGTGGTAGCCTATGTGCAAAATCAAGTCACCACGTGGTTTGGGACGCAAAAGGACAGGGGAGTGGAGCTTTGAACTCCCATTGGTCCAATTTTGTCTTTGTGTACTGCTAAACTTAGTAGTAGGGGTCTTAAGAGGAGTTCGAGCATTTGGTGAGAAAACTTCGAAATCTGAGAGCACAGGGAGATAGGGTTCGTCGTGCCAAGCACTGTCAGCGAAATTTTTGATCGATTTGGAGCAATAAAGAAGGAGTTATGGCTGATTGAAGTTCGATTTGTGCCAGAATTGCAGCACTTCTGTTGATTATGGGGTTTTCGGTGTCAATCGCAGTAGATTTGAGAAAATCGCTTCAAACCTTCAAGGTCTCGTTCATTGGCAGCAGGGCTACGACTGTCCCCAAATTTTCATGTCAATTGAAATTGTGAGTAATTCAGGGCGACCGCTGAAGCAAAGGGGGTCCGAAAAGCTCTCAATCTAGAGCACCAACTTCAGAGAGCGAGATCTGGAGTTCTGTGTACAATCAGGAGGCCCAACTTCACAGGAGTGTTCAGCAAGCTGTTTACTGCAAATCCTGTAAGAATCTTCGAAAGTGATCGAGCCAGTTCTCTGTTCTAGGTCGAAATAGCTGTCTGGGTACCAGAAATTGCCGTAATTTCTCTGCTCAGAACGTTTCTGCCCATATCTCGACACTCTGATTTGATCTCAAGCTGAAACTTCGTGTGTATGGTCAGTAGGGCCTCACTTACATGTAGGAGGAGTTCTGAAGTCTGAACCATCGTATGTTTCTGATTCTGGACCGTTAAAGTTCGCTGTCTGACCTTATTACTGCTAGTCTGACCTGATTTTCACTTCCTGAACATACTGGAGGGTCAATTCGACCTGAGTGAGTGTTTATACTGTTCCCTTTTGATCTGAAGCCTACCTCTGTATAGTAAGAAACCATAGCCCAAAGTCCAACGCTTCCCTGAGTAGACTAAACACAGCCTTCAAGCTTATATCACAGCCAAAAGGTTCCGCCCTTCCCAGGAAAACTCTCAACTCGACATCTGGTGCTTCCACTGAGAGCTCTTGGGGTGATTGATTGAGAAGGTTGAGTTCACTACAAGGAGAAGAGATGGATCGCAAGAGTGCTGCTGCTGCTACTTCTACGCCTGCTGCATCTACGTCTACTGCAGCTCCTTCTGTAGCACCAGCGGCTACAGCGACATCTGCACCTGGTCTGGATACGGCTGAGATTCTGAAGACACTTGCGGCCCTGGTCCAACAACATCGGATCATTGGAGGTGGTGAGTTGAAGTCTACCAAGGCTTTGCAAGCAATTGTGAATAGATGCGGTAGATTTGAAGGTAGAGATATTTCTAGATATCTGCGTGAATACAGAGGAGAGATGGAACTAGTTAGAGTTACTGATGCTGAGATGATAGGGAGTTTCGAGTTAGCTGTAATCCCTGAGTTGCGGGACCAGGTTAGGGATGTACAGAGAAGAAATCTAGGTGTCTGGATGAGTTTCGAACGATCTCTTCGAGAGGAGTTTCTCGAAGAAGATTCAGACAGAGTCACTAGAAGAACGTTTCTGGATTGGGTTGAGCAGCAACCTGGTCGTATGATGAACCTGAATGAGATGCTGAGAGAGTTTGATCGGTGATACCGACAACTCTCAACTCTTGAGAGGATAACCTTAGATGCTAGGAAAACCAAGCTTTTCCTGCAAGCTACCGATGATGCTACGGCAGATCGGTTATGCTTTATGTTGGCTGACCGATCGGCTGAAGGAGGAGTTACTACTGATTGGGGGAGAGTTGAGGATGCTGTTGCTGTATTGACGAGACAAAGGCGTGGAAGAGTGGCTGTGGGAGGACGTCCGCTTGCAGAAGTATCTGCTCAACCTCGCACTGCTCCTCAAGTACAGCAACCTCTAGCTCTTGCTCCGGCTCCTAGACCTGCTATACCGGCTGCAGTACCTTTGATACCAGTGGTGCCAGTTCCTGCACAAAGGGCACCGGTTCAGAGACCTGCAGAGAACCATGGACAGCAGAACCAGATCGAGGATTTGATTCGACAGATGAGAGAACTGAAGGTGGAGCTAGCTGGCCTGCAGAGAGAGCAGCCACCGGCGCCTGCTGCTGCACGTCCAAGAGGTGCTCCTGTTCGTAGATGTATCTGGTGTGACAGTCAAGATCATTTCCGAGGGGACTGTCAAGAGCTCACGGCTGCTCTACGAGATGGTGTGGTTCGCTACCAGAACGGTAGGCTGCACCTTTCTTCTACTGGAGAGCCGCTAAGCACGCAGTTTGGACGAGGAGGCATGAGGAGTCTACCTCAGATTACAGCTGCTGCAACTGTACATGCATTGATGGCACCACCGGTAAATCCTGATGTATATGCCGGTCACATTGAAGTTTCTTCTAGTCCTACGTTGCTAGATAGGACTACTGAGAAGAAACCTGTTCAAGTTCCTTCTGAAGTACTGAAGAGAGGAGCAGAAACTATCCGTAGGGTCACAGGGTGGGGAGATCCTGTTGATGCTGCGTCTATCAAAGCATTCTTGGACGTGGATAGACACGTCCACTGGCAGGATGCTTCTGTGGAAGAGAAGAGGCGGCGAGAAGCCTCTGAACTTGATACTGGAGTTCCAGAGGAGACTGGGGACAGACGGAGAGCCACAAGGAGACGAGCAGCTCCTCCCGAAGATATCTCTTCTACTTCTGCAGCTCCCCCACCTGCACCAGGTCCGATGGAGGACGTGCAGAGATCCCAGCAGGAGCCAACGACTGCTGGTAGACAGTTCACTGCCAAAGAGAAGGGGAAAGGACCGGCTTACAAGTTGGCAGCAGATATAGAGACTTCAACTGATCTCAAGAGCATCTTGGAGCAGAGAATACTTGACGCGCGAATCGAGTTTTCTCTTCGAGAAGTTCTTGGTATTGCGAAGAGGGAGTTTCACGAACTTATTATCGACATCATCAAGCGGAAGAGACAGGTGATGTCCGAGCAAGTAGAAAGTCAGATGATTGATGTGGTAGGAGCTTCTGTGAATGATGCGGAGTTCGGAAAGGTGCATTTTCAGGAGGCTTATGATACAGAGTACCAGCAAGAAGCGTTAGTTGCTGGTACCAATACTGCTGAATTCTAAGATGAAGAAGCTGGCGACGAGAGTCCTGCTACTGATAGTGATTTCAGGAAGAGACACTGGGCTCGTGCTACGACTGCGACACGAATTCGCCTTGGAAGTCTTGAACCTGTTGCTGCTTTGGTTGATCACGGTTCAGAGATCAACATCATGTCACGGGAGGTGTATGAGAGAGGTCAGTGGCCTATCGAACTGAACCATGGTTGGGTGCTACGAGCTGCAAACAACCAGAAGGGTGAGTTATACGGCGCTTGTCCCAACGTGAGAGTGAAGCTGGGTGATGTGGAGGTAGATCAGCACTTCTTCGTGCAGTCTTCTGCTTCTTATCCTGTGATTCTTGGTCAGCCTTATATCACCGCAGTTAGAATGGAGACGAAGGTGATGGATGACGGATCTCACTATGCTAGGATCCGTAGTCCAGATGATAGACGTTCTGTGCAGTTTCTGACCGTTCGTACGAACCACGAACGAAATAGACAGACTTTGAGAGATTCTCCTATCTGTAGGGGCAAGGATTTTCTGAAACCACTCTTGTAGGACGGGATATCAAGAGTGATGGATCTGATACTACTATGATCCTGCTTGAGCAGCCTGTGGGGTCACAGCAGACTGATGAAGAGGTTGCTCAAGATTCTGAAAATAGCTGCACTGTACATAGTTGGAAATCTGGTTTGATGGCTTTCAGTTCTGATGATTGGAGTGAGTTCACGCGAGTAGAGGATTTGACTGAGAAGAATAGGAGGTAGATGGAGAAGTATGTAGAAAATCTGCACTGTACAGGAGTTCTGAACGAAGGTGAGATGATTTCTGGTGTTAACGAGGAGTTTGTAGGTGTACAGTCTTTTGTTCGTTGGCTGGATGATGTAGATAGGTTGATGGAGCAGATGGGAGGAAGGGTGGTGATCCCTATCCACTCTCGTAAGGTCTATGAGGAGATTACCTCGTGCTTGCAATCTCGTCCTCATCCGAGACTGGAGAGTGGATGGAAGGATGCAATCTGCTGGTGTGGCTCTCGTGAAGAAGCAGAGGTTCACATCAAATACAAAACTGTAGCGAAGAAAGTGAAACCAGTGGCGACTCAGTTATCTGTTGATTCACGACAGCAGATGGAGTTAGCGGCCACTGAGCCTGTATTGAGAGATCCTAAACAGATAGGACATGAGTTTACTCAAGAGACACTCGAGCAGCTCCAGATAGGAGGGGGTGGCTTCTTGACTGAAGTGGAGAAACGAGCTTTTGAGCAGATGATAGTTAACCATGGTAAGGCATTTTCTTTCTCAGCTGGAGAGATTGGTTGTGTGGATCCTAGTGTGATAGCTCCGATGGTTATCTTCACTGTTCCTCACGTACCTTGGGACTTGAAGCCGATTCCAGTCCCTCGTGCCTTGCTATCGAAGGTTATTGAGTTACTAAAGGAGAGGATGCGGATGGGTATTCTTGAACCATCTATGGCTCCGTACTCTAGCCGATGGTTCATAGTACCTAAGAAGACAGGAGCTTTACGCTTCATCCAAGACTTACAGCCTGCTAACAACATCACGATTCGAAATGTTGGAACAGGACCTGTGGTCGATGAAGTAGCCAAGGCATTTGCTGGAAGATCTATCTATTCTATTGGAGATCTGTTTTCAGGTTACGATCAGTTTCAGCTTGCTTTAGAAAGTAGAGATCTAACTACCATGCGTACACCTTTGGGGTTGATGCGGATGTGTACTCTTCCTCAGGGCGCAACAAACTCAGTAGCTCATATGCAAAACGCGATACATAAGGTGTTATGAGAGTTTGTACCTGAGGTTACCATCCCATTTCTTGATGATATCCCCATGAAAGGCTGTCCGGTGGAGGACAAGGACGAAACTATGACTGCTGATGGTTGTAGAAAGTTCGTTGCAGACCACATCCGAGATGTGGAGAAGATTCTGATGCGCTTGGAAGAGGTACACCTCACTCTGTAAGGTACCAAATCTCGTTTTGGAATGTTAGAGATTGTGGTGGTTGGTCACTTATGCGGTACTTTTGGAAGACGGCCGAACCCAGAAAAGGTAGATGCTATAGCAAGGATAGCAGACTGTACCAACATCACTGAGGTTCGACGATTCTTAGGAGCTTGTGTGTTCTTTCGTGTGAGTATTCCTCATTATGCACACATTGCCGAGCCTCTGTATGCACTTCTGAGGAAGGGAAAGAGGTTTACTTGGCGGCAAGAACACCACGAGACGATGGAGCAGCTGAAACAGATTTTGAAGTCTCCACCTGTACTAAGGAGACTTAGCTACGAGAGCGGAAGACCTATCATACTGACTGTTGACACGAGTCCAAAGGCGATTGGATGGGCAGTCGGTCAAGAAGATGCAGAAGGCGTGCGGTTTGTTTCAAGGTTTGGAGCTCGGATCTTAACAGATAGACAACGTAACTATCCTCAAGTGAAGCGTGAGTTGTGGGGAGCTGTTACTGCTATGAAGGTAGACCGAGAGTTCTTGATAGGTGCACGTTGTCGTATTGTACATAGGTCTATACAGTGAAAAGTATTGCAGAGAGACTTTTTTCTATATTGTGTAAAGGAAGCTGCCCTGCAGCTTAACAAGCTAGGCAGGAGCTAAGCTGGGGCTATGCTTGACAAGCTGCCCCCAAGCTTGGGTTAGAATATCACCCCTAAAGGAGTCGAGAGACACCAGAATGCAAAGCTCGACGAGGAGAGCGACCTCATGCTTCTAGTTTTGACAGAAAGTGTTTTAAGCAATAGTTAGTACGAGTTTTAGGCTGTGAAATATGTGAAAGAGGGAAATCTGTCGATTCTGGTTCGTGACTCGAACTCAGAATCGGATAGCGTGAGCGTGTAGGTGTTCACAAATACTATAGTTTTGACTCCTTGTTCATTAAAAATGGAGTTGTATAGAGAAGTTAGTGTAGGAAAGGCTAGTAAAGATTTTACAGAAAAATTTCTTCAGGTAAACATATGTACAAAAGTTTTTACCTTCTTGAACGGAACCAAAGGCCATCCCAGTGATAGGGCGCCTGCCTAGGAGGGAAGTGGTCTCAGGATCAATCCCCCCTGGCCTCTGGTTCTTATTCCGGCATGTTGGCCTCCTGGAAGGGAGTCTATGTTGGATATGCAGCCACGTCCTGCATATCTAGGGGCGGGAGACCGGTATCTTCCTTAATCGTGGGCTTCCTGACCTAAGCCTCCGCATGCCATCCTGAATATACTATGGGAGATACCTGGTGCGCATATGGGGGGGCTGTAAGCCCTGTGGGGCGGCCTCATAAGTGTTGGGGCTTCGGCCTACATTGGATGGCTTGTAGTATATTCAGGGTGGCATCAAGATGGCATCGAGGGCACGGGAAACTTTTGTTGATTATTATGTACGCATAAGGACAGCAGAGGAACAACTTTAGATGGGGCCTTAAAATTAAAGCGAAAGATTACCATGGAAGCGGAAGATTACAACAGAACACTGAAGCGGAAGATTACAGCGGAAGCGGAAGGTTACAACGGAAAACTGAAGCGGAAGATTACAGCGGAAGCGGAAGATTACCGCGGAAGCTTGAAGCGGAAGATTACAGCGGAAGCGGAAAACTACAGTGGAAGCGGAAGATTACCGCGGAAGCTTGAAGCGGAATATTACAGCGGAAGCGGAAAACTACAGCGGAAGCGGAAGATTATCGCGGAAGCTTGAAGCGGAAAACTACAGCGGAAGCGGAAGATTACCACGGAAGCTTGAAGCGGAATATTACAGCGGAAGCGGAAAACTACAGCGGAAGCGGAAGATTATCGCGGAAGCTTGAAGCGGAATATTACAGTGGAAGCGGAAAACTACAGTGGAAGCGGAAGATTACAACAGAAGCTTGAAGCGGAAGATTACAGCGGAAGCAGAAGATTACCGCGGAAGCTTGAAGCGGAAGATTACAGTGGAAGCGGAAGATTACAACAGAAGCTTGAAGCGGAAGATTACAGCGGAGGCGGAAGGAGGAGAATTAGAGTTTAAGAGGGGGGCAGGTTAGCTAAGGCCCTGCTTCTGATAAGTGACTGCGCTTATAAGGACAGCAGGGGGGCAGCTTAAGCTGGGGCCTTAACTTTTAGGTAAAATACCTGCGGCGACTGGGGATCGGAGGAGAGTTTTTTTTTGCAAAGGAAGGTTTTCTGAGAGAGCGGAAGCGGAATACGGAGGAGAAGCTAAGAAGCTGGGGGAAGATCAAATTGCTGACAGATTGAATTGGGAGAGCATCGTAAGAGAGAGAGGCATGAGTTTTAGGCTTGGACGTTGTTTAAATAAACTATTCTGGGGAGAAATTACTCTCAGGAGACAGTTCTATTGAGAGATCGTTTGGAAATCTACAGGGGACTTTTGATCGACGTTGGATCAGATTTCTGAGAGTTTCAGTTGGGGCAAGGAGAGGAATAAGATTCAGGGGTCCGAATTTCTCTATTAGGTTCGGATTGAGACGTACTGGGTAGACTTTTGGCTTGACGGATGAAGACAGGTGCGCAGGAGAGGAAGAGAGAGATTTTCTGTACAGTTGGAGAAATTGGTGGTGCAGACGACACTGTAATAAAGTTAATTGAATCTTGAGAGACCTATGTGTGTACCCAGTGTGTGTTTGAGTGCTTGTTTTTGTAATTGGTGAGCACAAGGAGCAGTGTTTCGAGATCACATCGTCAGCAGCAACCTATTTTCTTTTCTGGTCATTTTTCTCTGATCGATCACAGTCAGGAGGTCCGCCCTCCCCAAGAAAGACTCTCAACTCGACATCTGGTGCTTCCACTGAGAGCTATTGGGGTGATTGATTTGGAGAATTGACTGAATTGAGAAGATGGATCACAGTGCTGCCGTACAAGGTGTAGCTGCTGCTCAAGGTGCTCCTGTTCAAGGGACTCCTGGTCAAGATGGAATTGGCTCTCAAGGAGGACCTACAGTGGTTCCAACAGCAACAGCACAGCCTGCTGTAGACACATCTCAGATTCTTCAGGCGTTGGCTGCCTTGATTCAGCAGCAGCCTGCACCTGGGGGAGCTGAGCAGAAGTCCACAAGGGCATTACAAGCTATTGTTGGTCGATGTGGACGATTTGATGGAAGAGATGTTACTAGGTACCTACGGGAGTATGTGGGTGAGATGGAGTTGGTCAGGGCACCTGAAGTTGAGGTAATTCTGAGCTTTGAGTTGACTGTTGTCCCTGAACTGAGAGAGAAGATGAGAAATTTACAGAGAAGACATTTAGGTGGGTGGACTCTGTTTGAACGTGCATTGAGAGAAGAGTTTCTAGAAGAGGACTCTGAAAGAGTCATCAGAAGAACTCTCATGGACTGGATAGAGCGTCAGCCTGGACGTTCCATGGGATTGAATGAGGTAATTCGTGAGTTTGAGAAGAGGTATTCTCAGCTTTCTGGTCTAGAGAAGTTGACGCTGGATGCTAGGAAGACGGAGTTGTTCTTGGAGGCTCTGGATGAGTTCACAGCAGATAGGCTTTGTTTCATGTTGGCTGATCGAGGGACTGAAGGGGGAGTTACATCTGATTGGAGGAGAGTGGAAGAAGCAGTATCTACCCTTGCTAGGCAACATCGTGGTAAGATGGTGTTACAGCTAGAAACGTTACCAGAGCAGCAGAGAGTAGCTCCTCCAGTTCATGTAGCTCCTCCTACAATACCTCAGGCACCTATAGTGGTTCCTCAGGCACCTATAGTGGTTCCTCAAGCTCAGGCACCTATAGTGGTTCCTCAAGCACCTATAGTGGTACCTCAAGCGCCTATAGTACCTAATCCAGCACAGAGAGGACCTAGACAGCAGCAGCGACCTGTTGAGAATCGAAATCAACATAACTTGATAGAAGAACTCACTCAACAGCTGAGAGATTTGAGGGTTGAGATGGCAGACCTGAGGAGAGACCAACGACCAGTTGCACCAGGTGCTCGACCTATAGGAGGAACCTTTACCAGGAGATGTATTTGGTGCGACAGTCCAGATCATCTCAGAGGAGACTGTCAAGACTTGGCGGTTGCCTTGCGAGAGGGCGTAGTCAACTATCAGAATAACAAGTTGTACTTAACCGCCACAGGGCAGCCTCTGAACACGTATTTTGGGAGAGGAGGAATGAGGAGTTCTCTTCCAGCACTTACTGGTGCGAATACTACAGCGATGACTGCGGGTTCTGCAGAGGCTGATGTGTATACTGAGAAGGTTGAGGTGCGCTCTAATCCAACTATGGTTGAGCAGGCTAATGAGGTTTCAGTTGAAATGATGAAGAGAGGTGCAGAAAGCATTAGGAGAGCTACTGGATGGAGAGACCCAGTAGATGCAACTTCTATTCGAGCGTTTTTAGAGACGAGTGGTGAACAAGATGCCATGATCGAAGACAAAAGAAGAAGGGACGCTTCTGATTTAGATGCAGGAGTACCAGAGGACAGTGACCGTCGGAGAGTTACGAGGAGGAGAGCAGCGGAACCATCACCATCTGTACCAGCTGGTAGATTTCCTGCTGCAGAGGATATACCTTCTACCTCTACAGCTCCACCACCTGCAGTAGATCCTATGGAAGGTGTACAGGATTTGCCACAGGAGCCTACTGCTGCGGATAGAGTGCGAGGGAAAAGGTTTACAGCATAGGAAAAGGGGAAAGCTCCAGCTTACAAGTTAGCGGCAGACATTGAAACAACAACAGACTTGCGTGCTGTTCTGGAGCAACGCATTTTGGATGCTAGAGTTGAGTTTACTCTTCGTGAAGTGCTTGGTATCGCAAAGAGAGAGTTTCATGAGTTGATAATAGACATCATGAAGAGAAAGAGACAGGTGGTGTTGACTGAACAAGTGAGTAGTCAGATGGTTGGAGTAGTGGATGCTATTGGTGTTGATCCGTTCAGAGGTGATAAGTATGAGGCATGGGTTGCTGGTCCTGCTGTTATTGAGAATGAAGATGAAGAGTATGAGGAGGATAGGTCAAGCGCGGACAGCGATTTCAAAGAAAAGCATTGGGCAAGAGCAACAACTGAGACGCAGGTTCGACTTGGGGGACTTTTTGAACCAGTACCTGCACTTGTGGATCACGGGTCAGAGATCAACATCATTTCCAAAGAGGTGTATGAGAAGGGGCAGTGGCCAATCGAAAGGAATCATGGTTGGGTACTTCGTGCAGCAAATAATCAGAAGGGTGAGTTATACGGAGCTTGTCCTAATATGCGTGTGAGGATTGGAGATGTAGAGGTTGATCAGCATTTCTTTGTACAGTCATCTGCCTCCTATCCTGTCATACTGGGCCAACCATACATCACCGCTGTTCGAATGGAGACAAAGGTGATGAATGATGGGTCTCATTATGCCAGAGTTCGGAGTCCTGATGATAAGTACTCAGTACAGTTTTTGATGGTTTGTTCAAGACATGAGGGGAACCGACAAACCCTTAGAGATTCTCAGACGAAGAGATGTAAGGGTTTTCGCAGTCCACTCCTGTAGAGCGGGAAGACAGGGGTGTAGAACCTACTGTTGAGATCCCGTCAGAGCTGGAAGCGAGACATGTTCAAAGGTCTGGAGACAAGTGTGGTGTACAGAGTTGGCAGTCCGGATTGCTGATGTTTGAGGCAGATGGCTGGAGTCGATTTACAAGAGTTGAAGATATGAGGAAAAATACAAAAAGATGGATGGTGAACCAGGTATCAGAGTTGTGGCGTGTAGGAGTTCTACCTGAAGACGAAGTAGTTTCTGGCTTGTTTGAAGAGTTTATGTCTATACAGTCAGTTATTGGTTGGTTAGACAATGTGAGTAGATTGATGGAGGGGGAAAATAGTGTGGTGGTGATCCCTATCCACTCTCGATGCATATATGAGGAGATTGCTACATACATGCAGTTCTTTCCTCATCCGATGCAGAATAATGAAGGGAGAGAAGCAAGTTGTTGGTGTGCACTCCCTCAAGAAGCAGATGTCCATGCGAAGTACAAATCTGTACTGAGAAAGGTAAGACCGGTAGCAGCTCAACTACCTGCTAACTCCCAACAGCAAGTACAGTTAGTGGGGACTGAGCCTATATTGCGTGATCATAAACGAGTAGGACACCAGTTTACTCAGAAGACATTGAAGGAGCTCCAGATAGGAGGGGGTGATTTCTTGATTGAGGACGAGAAAACCGTGTTTGAGCAGATGATAGTGAAGCATGGTAAAGCATTCTCTTTTTCAGCAGAGGAGATAGGTTGTGTGGACCCAAAGGTTATAGCGCCTATGGTTATATTCACAATCCCTCATGTGCCTTGGGACTTGAAACCGATCCCAGTTCCTCGTGCTTTGTTGCCTAAGCTCATCGAGTTGTTGAAAGAGAAGGTACAGATGGGGATACTTGAGCCGTCTATGGGGCCATATTCTAGCAGGTGGTTCACTGTACCCAAGAAGTCAGGAGCTTTGCGTTTTATTCAAGACTTACAGCCTGCGAATAACGTAACCATATGTAACGTTGGGACGGATCCTGTGATTGAAGAGGTAGCAGAGGCATTTGCAGGGAGAGCTATTTATTCGATAGGAGATCTATATTCTGGTTATGATCAGTTCCAGCTGGCTGTGGAGAGTAGAGATTTAACTACTATGCGTACGCCCCTGGGATTGATGCGGATGTGTACTCTTCCACAAGGAGCGACGAACTCGGTGGCTCATATGCAAAATGCGATGCATAAGGTACTAAGGGAGTTTGTGCCTGATGTTACCATTCCATTCCTAGATGATATTCCTATAAAGGGTTGCGCGGTTGAAGACAAGGATGAAGCAGTACTTGCGAATGGATGTAGAAGGTTTGTTGCAGACCATATCAGGGATGTAGAACATATCTTGACTCGTCTGGAGGAGGTACATCTCACCCTATCAGGAGCTAAGTCCAAGTTTGGTGTGTCTGAGATTTTAGTGGTTGGACATCTGTGTGGTGCTTTTGGAAGGCGACCAAACCCCGAGAAGGTTGAAGCTATAGCTAGGATGGCAGACTGTAAGAACATTATGGAGGTTCGACGCTTTCTAGGTGCTTGTGTATTTTATCGCTTATCCATTCCTCATTATGCTCATGTTGCTGAGCCTTTGTATGCATTATTGAGGAAGGATAAGAGGTTTGTATGGACCTCAGTCCATAGAGAAGCTATGAATAGACTGAAGGAGGCTCTACAGTCTCCGCCTGTTTTGAGGAGAGTAGACTACGGGTGTGGGAGACCTGTCATGGTCACAGTAGATACTAGTCCAAAGGTGATTGGCTGGGCGATAGGTCAAGATGATGCGGGTGGACTGCGACTTACCTCTAGGTTTGGAGCTAGGATCTTGACAGACAGGCAACGAGATTATCCTCAGGTGAAGCGTGAGTTGTGGGGAGTGGTGACAGCGATGAAGACAGACCGTGAGTTTCTGATTGGTGCTCATGTAGTTCTAGAAACGGATTGTCTACCTCTACTAGGCATGATATCCAACTGTAGCACGTCAGACATAGCGATGTTACGCTGGATTGCCTATATTAGAAGCTTGAACCCAGAGCTGAAGCATATAAAAGGAAAGGAGAATATGGTCGCAGATATGTTGTCAAGGGCTCGATTTGTGGATGAGGATGTCATGATTTCAGAAGCTGAGGAAGAAGAGAGAAAGGATGCTCAGTGTCACGTTAATCGACGGGTTACAAACTTGGAGCCGTTGATGTTCAGAGAGGAGCTTTACACAGGTAGACTTCGTGACATAAGGTATTATCTGAGCTTGTTGGAGAGGCAGGAGAGGTGGAGCAAAGTAGAGTTCAGAGAGATAAGGAAACAAGCTTACAAGTATCTTCTGCATGATGGGTATCTTTGGAGACGACCACAGAGAAGAGATGGGATGTTCATACGAGTAGTGGACGATCTGCAGACTAAGCAGCAACTAATGAAGGAGTTCCATGATACCTTATGGGCCGGACATCGAGGGATTTGGGCTACCTATGTCAAGTTGAAGGAAAGGTATTGGTGGAAAGGTCTGTACCAGGATGTGGTAAATTACGTCAGTTCCTGCTTACACTGCCAGTTCTATTCAAAGATGCGGTATAGAGACGGTCTCGTGCCGACTTATCCGCCTTGTATTCACTTCCAGTGGGTTCTCGACTTGGTGGTAATGCCTCTAGGGTTATGGGGCATGCGATATTTGGTTTTGGCTCGTGAAGACCTGTCCAACTTTGTAGAAGGACGAGCTTTAAGGACGAAGACCACAGAAAGAATATGTAAGTTTGTTCTTGAGGATATTATCTGTAGATATGGGTCTGTAGGAAGGCTACGGGCAGATAGGAGAGAACTACGTGGTACGGAAGCGAAAGAGTTTTTTGCTCGATATGGTGTGAAGCTCAAGCTTACTACTGCGATGAATCCAGAAGAGATTGGCAAGAGCGAGTGAGGACATCCATCGATAGTACAGGCTTTGGTGAAGGCGTGTGATGGTAAGCATAGAGAGTGGCCTAGGTTACTCCCTTTTGCTTTATGGGCGGATAGAACAACTCATTGTTCTACTACATGGTACATGCCTGTTGAGTTAATGCTAGGACAAAAACCGATGATGCCAGCAGAAGAAGACTGTCCTACCTGGGCTACCTTGCCATGGGAGGACAATGTGGACCGTGTGCAGCTTCTCTCACTACGAATCAGACAGCTAGAATGTAGAGAGGAGGATCTCTCTGAAGCGCAGCGACGGTTGAAGGCGGCTCGACTTGGGAACAAGGAGAGGTTTGATAAGACTCATAGACTACGACCAAAACCGATACAAGTTGGGGACTGGGTGTTGGTATACGACAGCACATTGGAGAACCAACACTCTACAGTTCGAAAGTTTTTGAGAAGGTGGTTTGGCCCTTACCTTGTCTCTGATGTACATTAGAATGCTACTTATTCCTTGCAAGAGCTAGATGGCACGCCTTTAAGGCTTCCAGTTGCAGGGAAACGAGTGAAGTTATTCAAGAAGAGAGAGGAGACTGTGGAGCTAGCTGAGTTCTTAGGTTCAGAGCAGACAGGAGCAAATGAAGACTTTTCTGAGACGGTCGAAGAGAGCGAGGACGATTCGGAGGACCACGAGGATCGGTGACGGATTGGCACATACCAGAGGATGTGCAGGTTTGGAGGGGGTGAATGTCGTATTGTACATAGGTCTATACAGTGAAAAGTATTGTAGAGAGACTTTTTTCTATATTGTGTAAAGGAAGCTGCCCTGTAGCTTAACAAGCTAGGCAGGAGCTAAGCTAGGGCTATGCTTGACAAGCTGCCCCCAAGCTTGGGTTAGAATATCACCCCTAAAGGAGTCGAGAGACACCAGAATGCAAAGCTCGACGAGGAGAGCGACCTCATGCTTCTAGTTTTGACAGAAAGTGTTTTAAGCAATAGTTAGTACGAGTTTTAGGCTGTGAAATATGTGAAAGAGGAAAATCTGTCGATTCTGGTTCGTGACTCGAACTCAGAATCGGATAGCGTGAGCGTGTAGGTGTTCACAAATACTATAGTTTTGACTCCTTGTTCATTAAAAATGGAGTTGTATAGAGAAGTTAGTATAGGAAAGGCTAGTAAAGATTTTACAGAAAAATTTCTTCAGGTAAACATATGTACAAAAGTTTTTACCTTCTTGAACGGAACCAAAGGCCATCCCAGTGATAGGGCGCCTGCCTAGGAGGGAAGTGGTCTCAGGATCAATCCCCCCTGGCCTCTGGTTCCTATTCCGGCATGTTGACCTCCTGGAAGGGAGTCTATGTTGGATATGCAGCCACGTCCTGCATATCTAGGGGCGGGAGACCGGTATCTCCCTTAATCGTGGGCTTCCTGGCCTAAGCCTCCGCATGCCATCCTGAATATACTATGGGAGATACTTGGTGCGCATATGGGGGGGTTGTAAGCCCTGTGAGGCGGTCTCATAAGTGTTGGGGCTTCGGCCTACATTGGATGGCTTGTAGTATATTCAGGGTGGCATCAAGATGGCATCGAGGGCACGGGAAACTTTTGCTGATTATTATGTACGCATAAGGACAGCAGAGGAACAACTTTAGATGGGGCCTTAAAATTAAAGCGAAAGATTACCATGGAAGCGGAAGATTACAACGGAAAACTGAAGCGGAAGATTACAGCGGAAGCGGAAGGTTACAACGGAAAACTGAAGCGGAAGATTACAGCGGAAGCGGAAGATTACCGCGGAAGCTTGAAGCGGAAGATTACAGCGGAAGCGGAAAACTACAGTGGAAGCGGAAGATTACCGCGGAAGCTTGAAGCGGAATATTACAGTGGAAGCGGAAGATTACAACAGAAGCTTGAAGCGGAAGATTACAGCGGAAGCAGAAGATTACCGCGGAAGCTTGATGCGTAAGATTACAGTGGAAGCGGAAGATTACAACAGAAGCTTGAAGCGGAAGATTACAGCGGAGGCGGAAGGAGGAGAATTAGAGTTTAAGAGGGGGGCAGCTTAGCTAAGGCCTTGCTTCTGATAAGTGACTGCGCTTATAAGGACAGCAGGGGGGCAGCTTAAGCTGAGGCCTTAACTTTTAGGTAAAATACCTGCGGCGACTGGGGATCGGAGGAGAGTTTTTTTTTGCAAAGGAAGGTTTTCTGAGAGAGCGGAAGCGGAATACGGAGGAGAAGCTAAGAAGCTGGGGGAAGATCAAATTGCTGACAGATTGAATTGGGAGAGCATCGTAAGAGAGAGAGGCATGAGTTTTAGGCTTGGACGTTGTTTAAATAAACTATTCTGGGGAGAAATTACTCTCAGGAGACAGTTCTATTGAGAGATCGTTTGGAAATCTACAGGGGACTTTTGATCGACGTTGGATCAGATTTCTGAGAGTTTCAGTTGGGACAAGGAGAGGAATAAGATTCAGGGGTCCGAATTTCTCTATTAGGTTCGGATTGAGACGTACTGGGTAGACTTTTGGCTTGACGGGTGAAGACAAGTGCGCAGGAGAGGAAGAGAGAGATTTTCTGTACAGTTGGAGAAATTGGTGGTGCAAACGACACTGTAATAAAGTTAATTGAATCTTGAGAGACCTATGTGTGTACCCAGGGTGTGTTTGAGTGCTTGTTTTTGTAATTGGTGAGCACAAGGAGCAGTGTTTCGAGATCACATCGTCAGCAGCAACCTATTTTCTTTTCTGGTCATTTTTCTCTGATCGATCACAGTCAGGAGGTCCGCCCTCCCCAAGAAAGACTCTCAACTCGACAACGTGTGATAGTAGAAACAGATTGTTTGCCTTTGTTAGGAATGATAGCAAATTGTAATACTCCAGACATAGCAATGCTACGATGGATTGCTTATATCCGGAGTATGAACCCTGAGCTGAAGCATGTAGCAGGAAAGGATAATCCTGTTGCAGACATGTTATCTAGAGCTCGTTATACAGATGAAGAAGAGATGTTTGCAGAAGTTGAAGATGAAGAGAAGAGAGACGTTTGGTGCCAAGTTGGTCAACAGACTTCAGACTTGGAACCACTGTCGTTCTACGAGGAGTTCTACACGGAGAAGTTCCGCGATATCAGATACTATCTGAGTTTATTATGCAGACAAGAGGGTTGGAGTGATGCTGAGTTCAAGAAGATTAGACGAAAGGCGTACGGTTACCTTCTACATGAAGGTTATCTGTGGAAACGTCTGAAGAGAAGAGATGGGATGCTTACTAGAGTAGTGGATGATCAACCGACGAAGCTGAATCTGCTGAAGGAGTTTCATGACACCTTGTGGGCTGGACACCGTGGAGTTTGGCCTACGTACACGAAGATGAAGGAGTGATACTGGTGGAAGGGTTTGTATCAAGACGTAGTGGATTTTGTTGGGTCGTGTCTGCACTGCCAGTTCTACTCTAAAATCCGTTACAGAGATGGACTTGTACCTACCTACCCACCTAGTATTCATTTTTCGTGGATCCTTGATCTTGTGATGATGCCGCCGGGGTTGTGGGGGATGCGCTACTTGGTATTAGCTCGGGAAGATCTCTCCAACTATGTGGAGGGACGAGCGCTACGGACGAAGACTACAGAGAACATATGTAGATTCGTGCTGGAAGATATTATCTGTCGTTATGGATCTGTTGGAAGACTACGAGCTGTCACACCACAAGTATCCCATTATTTGTGTGTATGCTTATATACATTTCATTAGGTATGACTATCTTAAAGGTTACTCTAGTTTGAAGATCTAAATTTAGAGTGATCAAAAGTAGTCATAACTAGCTGAGATAGTTATAACTAAGTTGAGGAAACTATTAGAGGTTCCACTATGACACTATAGGACAAGTGCGGAGCTCTAAATATGCTTTCCAAAAGTATGTAACTTTGTTGACCATCGCTGATTGGATGCATGATGAAAAGTCATGCACAAAGATCTAAAGATGCTCCTCAAAAGACGTATTAGTGTGTTGTCGTCTTTCGATTGGATAGCGTGGAAAGTTAACACTTTACAAAAGCTAAAGTAGGAGAATCTCTTACTTTAGTAAAGTAGAACAAGTAATGTGTGTGCTATTCTTAAGTCTTAGTAGCCTTTAGAAGTTTTACTATTTTGGATTGCGCACTTACCATGAGGTAATGTAACTTAATGAAAGTTACCACGGTAAGAAGTTGTAGAGTATATAAGGAGGAGTTGAGAAGGTGAAAGACACTCTCATTTTCCTGTCTATATAATTAAAGTGAGCATTGGAGACCTTGGGAGTCCTTGAGTACTATGTGATGCAATGTGGAGGGCGGGGTTAGAACTTGTTTGCAGGAACGCTATTAGAGGGACCGATGTGACCATACGGGTCAGAGTGTTGAGTGAAGTGAGCATGGGTATGATAGAATCTTTGTAATTAAGGTGCACTAGTAATCCTAGTCATCTGAGGTACCCCTGGGTGAGAGACAGGCTGGCTTACATTTTGGTTCCGTTGCCGGGACCTCGATACAAAGATTCGTATTTAGTCGTTAGTACAGTTCATGTCTGTTTTTGAGCATGAGTTCAGAACCTTTGTACATACACCATGTTATAGAGGACAAGATAAGCTTTCCAATAAGCTTGATATCTCCGAGAGATCAATTGTGAGGAGAGAGTTATGTCTTTCGGAAGTTAAGGAGGTTTTTCGGTATCAAATAGTGAGCTCTCGGGAAGGAGTTTACAGGCAGTTTCATATTTTCAGTTTTTAGAGTTAGACCTTGAAATCTTCCATGCTGATAGCTTGCAAGATAAGCTATCTAGGCACCCAAATCATGCGTGAATTGATCGAGTAGAACTGGAGTTATGGCATTCGAAGTGAAGGGGTGTCAAATCTGTTATATCGCTTGCTGAAGTAAAAGAGTGAAAGAATTTCAGAATTCTTGAGAGGGTTATGTTCGATCTCTGAGGCTCAGGGTTGACAAGTTAAGCTTCTACTTAGTAATGTGAGAGATTGCTAAGTGAGAAGATAGTCGAGTGATCAAAATTGTCAAACAAGCTATATAGCGAGAGAGATGTATGACGGATCATCGTCATGGAAGGACAGCAAGAGTGGAAATTGAGGTTGAGCAAGATCCCTCAAGGCTATGCGGTGATAGTTACCGCTGATCTGGCGAAAGGAGAATTTCGACTAGAATTTGAGGAAGAAGCAGAGAGTAGTCGTAAGAACCAGGAGAAGAACTCGAGGTGCTTTTTGTGTGGAGAAGAAGGACATAAAGTGAGCAAGTGTCCTACGAAGAATAGACTTTTGCGTGAGCGAAGAGGGTTGGTCGACTTAAGCTTACACATAGGTCCTTCTTCCCCTAGACAAGACGTCATTGATCCTATAACCTTTTGTCCTAGATGTGGAGTGGACGGGATTCCAGTTGAGCACGAGTGTAGCGCAGTGGTTGCTTTGCTAGAAACAGTAGCCGAAGGTCTCGAGAGAAGGTTGAGTGTAGAAACGGAACGAGTGAAGACCTCTAGCGAGGATGGAGATAGTCTGTCACACGAGAGATAAGATGACCATGAGGGTCAAACTTATTCCAACCTTTGGAGAGGAGAGAGCTCAACGGGGAAATTGTGGATTGCGGTGAAGTGCGATCTTCACATCCGCAAGCAGTTCCTTGAGTAAGAAGAAGAAAAGAAGAGAAGAATGGGGAAACTTCCGGTGTTTTACGGAAAGGATGGAGAAGACGTGGAAAGATTTGTGAGGGACTTCAAAAGAGCATGCATTGGCAATGGAGATCGAAAGAAGAGCGAGTGGGTAGGGTCGATACCTGAATTTCTTGAGAATTCTGCATTGACATGGTATGAGGATAGGAAGAAGAGAAGCGTAGTGGGGACTCCAGTTGATACTTGGGAAGTATTGACGGAGGCCTTAATTGAAACTTTTCTTCCCGATGAAAGTTACGAGAAGTTAATGGTAGAGGAAACTTACCTCAAACAAGGGGAGAAAGAGAAAGTAAGGACTTACGCCGAGAGGGTGGAGAAATTAGAACAAAAGTTTCGGGTGGTTTTACGAAAGAGTGGAGATGTAGTAGAACCAACGATGGTGGGCATTGGAGCAATGCTCACAAAGAATTTTATTGGGGGATTGAGGCCGGAGATTCGAACGCAAGTGCGGTATGAGAGACCAACTTCGAAGGCTGATGCAATGAAGATCGCAACCAGGATGGAAGAGAGTCTGGATGGAGACGACTTGCAACCAATGACTGTTGGGACAGCATGTGGAGATGTGCAAGGGCCGATCATGCCAACTCTGACGCCTGCGAGTATTCCGACTGTTCGATTTCAGAATCTGACTCCGGTAGCTCCTACTAGTGCGGTTACAGTCACTGTACCATCTAGATCTGTTACTCCCGACTTTCGTGATGAGTTGAAAAGTTTGACAGAGTCTCTAGCAGATTTGAAGATCAATATGGTGAATTTGTTGCAACACCGCAGTCCAAATGTTGGAGGAGGCTCACAAGGTTATGAGAACTATCAGTCTAGAGGTGGACCACCGCAA
Organism: Asterella californica; assembly: GCA_036924285.1. Classification (NCBI taxonomy): domain Eukaryota; kingdom Viridiplantae; phylum Streptophyta; class Marchantiopsida; order Marchantiales; family Aytoniaceae; genus Asterella; species Asterella californica. The sequence continues at coordinate 28,615,419 of JAYKYS010000003.1, forward strand.
GGATCACCAAGTAACTACACGAACCAAGGATGTTTTACGTGCGGAGGATCACATTTCCAACGTAATTGTCCAAGTCGTAATGGTGGAACGGCGGATGGAGCTTCAACTTCACAAAGCAAGGACAAGGGTGTAGCATGCATTGACATCTTGGAGCCACGAGATGTACGAGAAGGTTTTCAATCTGTAGAGCTGTTGGCTCAAGAGAGGAAGAGGATGAGGACGCATTTCGACGAGGGAGAACTAGTCGTGATGGAAGATTCTTCAAGTCAAAATACTCGGAGTAGCAAATCTTCTTCAAAAACCAAAGAACGGCGGAAGAAATTGGGAAATACTGATTTCACAATTTCGATGAAGCAATCAAAATACAATGTGGTGGAAGACGTGGGTAAGCAACGAGCAAACATTACTGTGGGACAGTTGATTGCTCTAAATCCTTCGGTGAGGAAAGAACTTCGTAGCGGTCTAAGCTCCCGACGAGGTCGGAAGAAGAAGGTAAATCCTTCTACTGTCGGTGTGAGTGCTTTAGATGCTAGTGAAGGAGAGGTGTGCAACAAGGCATCAAAAGTAGAGGCTCGTATCAATGGGAGAGATGTCTCGGATGTTCTAGTCGACGGAGGATCGGCAGTAAATACCATCTCAGAACGACTCATGAGGAAGTTGGATCTAGTACCAACTCGTCCTTCTAGTATCACGTTTGACATGGCTAACAGACAGCGAGTTAGGCCATTGGGAGTGCTGGAGAGAGTTTGCGTGTCAGTAATGGGAGTGCAAGTAAACATGACATTTCAAATCTTGAAAGAGTCAAGTTATGAAATGTTACTCGGAAGACCTTGGCTTCGAGCAGTACATGCAACGGATAACTGGCACAAAGGTTATTTACGCATCGGACCGAATCACCACCGGATCAAAGTTCCATTGCTCGGAGATCAAGTTGGGACGTCGGAATCGGATCGACCCACATCGGACTACTGAGAGTCAGAAGTCGTCGATACTACTTCTGATGTAGGTACCAATTCTTCAGATTCAGAATCTGAAAATACATCGTCAGAAGAGGAGAGGGAAGAACGAAATGTGGGTGTGAACGTAGTGGATCTTTTCCCTTCTCCGGAAGTGCAAAGAGATAGAGACAAAGAACCGTTGACTCCCGAGGAGGTGGAGAGAAGAATTGCCACCTTACGTTATGGATCGAAGGTTACTAAAGAGGAGAAGAGTTGTTTCGAAGAGATCTTTCGCAAATACATTCATGTATTTGCATTTAGTTACAAGGATCTGAGGGAGGTCACACTGGAGCAACACCGTATCGAGTTAGAGAAGGAAGTCAAACCGATACGACAGAAGCAACGAAGAGTGAGTCCTCCAATTGCGGATCTGGTGAAAGAAGAGATCGAGAAGCTGCACACTGCTGGATTCATTTACGAGGTGGAGCATTCTGAATGGGTATCACCTATTGTGATCGTAAAGAAGAAAAATGGCAAATTGAGAGTGTGTGTTGATTACAAGAAGCTCAATGCGGTCACAAAGAAGGATTATTATCCTCTACCTTTCATCGACGAGATCTTGGAAGAAGTGGCGGGAAACGAATGGTACAGCTTTGGAGATGGTTATAGCGGATATAACCAGATCAAAATTGCACCAGAACATCAACACCTGACCACTTTCACTACTCCGTGGGGTACGTTTGCATTTCGAGTCATGCCATTTGGTCTGTGTAATGCTCCTGCGACGTTTCAAAGGTTTATGAACAAAGTGTTCGAACCTTTCTTAAGAAAGTTTGTGAGAGATTTTATAGATGACTTTTGTATTTACGGGAGTAAGGAGAAGCATTTTGAGCACCTTGTGAAGGTCTTAGAATGTTTAGATGTAGCAAATGCATCTCTCAATCCGGAGAAATGTATTTTTGGGTGTGAGGAAGGGTTACTCTTGGGTCATATCATATCCAAGGACGGCATTGCCGTTGATCCAGAGAAGGTGCAAAAGATCTTAGAGCTCCCTTTTCCTAGTACTCTCACTAAGCTACGACAGTTTTTAGATATGGTGGGGTATTATCGAAGGTTTATACTCTCGTTCTCACATAAAGCGTATGCTTTGACTGTATATCTGAAGAAGGGAGTAGATTACGTGTTGATTTTAGGAGATGAAGAAGCTCTAGCCGCCTTTGAGGAACTGAAGAAAGCTCTTACTTCAGCTCCGATCTTGGTTATTCTATATACGGATGCTTCAAATATAGCAGTAGGATGTACTTTAAGTCAGTATGATGTTGAAGGTAGAGATCATCCTATCGCATATGCTAGTCGGCAAATGGTCAAGACAGAGAGAAATTATTCTGTGACAGAGAGAGAAGGATTAGCAGTGATCTATGCTTTGAGGAAATTTCGACATTATCTCATAGGAGGCAATTTCACTATCGTTACAGATCATAAGGCATTGAAGTACATCTTCAATAAACCTATGGTCGAAGGACGATTAGCAAGGTGGAAGCTCTTATTGTCAGAGTACGACTATGAGATTTGCGATCGACCAGGGAAGAAACACGCGAATGCAGATTTGCTATCTAGAGCTTACGATGGCGATGGAGAGGAGCCGGTGGATGACACCTTTCCTGACGAAGATTTGATGGTCTTGATGAGCAACTCTATTATCCCAATAGAATATCAAGAAATTTGGGATTTTGTTACGAAAGGTGTCTATCCAGATGGGATGCGGACCAGAGAGAAGAAGGCGTTGGTGAAACGAAGTCAACCTTACTCGGTGGTGGAAGGTGTGTTATTCCGTGAAGGAGTTGATGGGGTCCTGAGAAGAGCTGCGAGCAAGGAGGAGTCTCTACGACTCATGGAAGAATTCCATGACGGTCCAGTATGTGGAGGACATTTCGCAGGCAAGTTGACGGCTCATAAGATACTCGATGCAGGATATCACTGGAGGGGGATGTTTAGAGATTGCTTGACGTATTGTAAAACCTGTGATGTTTGTCAAGCTTTCGCTATTAAATCTAGTGTTTCCACTCCTCTTAGATCTATTCCGGTTCTCGGACCTTTCGAGAAATGGGGAATAGATTTTGTTGGGCCTTTGAATCGCACCCCTCGCAACAATAAGTATATTGTTGTAGCCACAGATTATCTTACGGAGTGGGTAGAAGCTAGACCTCTTGTAACTATTGGAGAAGTTGAGGTGGGTAGATTCTTGTACGAACGGATCATTACTAGGTTTGGATGTCCTATGGAGTTAGTTTCTAATAGGGGTCGAGAATTTGTGAGTGGTATGACTACTGCTATGTGCACCCACTTCTCCATTTCTCAGAGGGTTACTACTTCATATAAACCTAGTTCAAACGGGTTGGTAGAGAAGACAAACTTTACCTTGTGTCAAATGTTAGCAAAGGATGCTGACATGGAAGGGGCCAAACACAACTGGGACAAGCGTCTTCATGCGGTTCTATGGGAGTATCGTACAACAGTGAAGACGTCTACGGGATATTCACCTTTCAAGATGGTGTATGGGTTGGAATCAAGATTACCAATCCAGTTCGACCTAACCACCTTTCAGACCTTGCAAGCTGGACTGAAGAGAAAGGGTGGTCCAATAGCTGAGAAAGAGAGGGGAGAAACCTTGTTGGAGCTGGAGGAGAATAGAGACGACGCAACTCAACGAATTGAGATGGCTCAGCTACAACAGAAGAAGAGCTATGACAAGCGCTTGGCGAAGAACAAAACGAAGTTACAGCCATTTCAAGAGGGTGAGTGGGTGATGTTATGGGATGATATTAGGCACAAGCGAGTTCAAAAGAAATTCTTACGTCGATATTTTGGACCTTTCATCATCTCCAAAGTGTGGAGTAATGGCACCTACGATCTTCAAGAAAGGAGTGGTACGTTCTTCGACCGAGTGAACCACGACAAGCTAAAGAAGTTCCATCAACGTGATACTTCACTCCGAGGACGGAGTGAAAATTAAGTCTGGGGGTAAATGTCACACCACAAGTATCCCATTATTTGTGTGTATGCTTATATACATTTCATTAGGTATGACTATCTTAAAGGTTACTCTAGTTTGAAGATCTAAATTTAGAGTGATCAAAAGTAGTCATAACTAGCTGAGATAGTTATAACTAAGTTGAGGAAACTATTAGAGGTTCCACTATGGCACTATAGGACAAGTGCGGAGCTCTAAATATGCTTTCCAAAAGTATGTAACTTTGTTGACCATCGCTGATTGGATGCATGATGAAAAGTCATGCACAAAGATCTAAAGATGCTCCTCAAAAGACGTATTAGTGTGTTGTCGTCTTTCGATTGGATAGCGTGGAAAGTTAACACTTTACAAAAGCTAAAGTAGGAGAATCTCTTACTTTAGTAAAGTAGAACAAGTAATGTGTGTGCTATTCTTAAGTCTTAGTAGCCTTTAGAAGTTTTACTATTTTGGATTGCGCACTTACCATGAGGTAATGTAACTTAGTGAAAGTTACCACGGTAAGAAGTTGTAGAGTATATAAGGAGGAGTTGAGAAGGTGGAAGACACTCTCATTTTCCTGTCTATATAATTAAAGTGAGCATTGGAGACCTTGGGAGTCCTTGAGTACTATGTGATGCAATGTGGAGGGCGGGGTTAGAACTTGTTTGCAGGAACGCTATTAGAGGGACCGATGTGACCATACGGGTCAGAGTGTTGAGTGAAGTGAGCATGGGTATGATAGAATCTTTGTAATTAAGGTGCACTAGTAATCCTAGTCATCTGAGGTACCCCTGGGTGAGAGACAGGCCGGCTTACAGAGCAGATAGGGGCGAGTTGAGAGGTGCAGAAGCGAAGGAGTTCTTTGCTCGTTATGGAGTAAAGCTTCGGCTTACTACTGCCATGAATCCAGAAGGTATTGGTAAGAGTGAACGAGGACATCCTTCTATTGTTCACGCTTTAGTAAAAGCATGTGATGGTAGGCTTAGAGAATGGCCGAGACTACTTCCATTTGCTTTGTGGGCTGATAGAACTACACATTGTACTACGACTGGCTATATGCCAGTTGAGCTATGCTGGGGCAGAAACTGATCATGCCTGCTGAGGAGGACTTTCCTACGTGGACTACGCTACCGTGAGAAGATGGTATAGATCATACTTCACTCCTTGCTTTACGAACTAGGCAGTTGGAGCGAAGGGAGGAGAATCTTGCTGAGGCGCAAGAGAAGCTGAAGGTGGCTCGAGTCAGAAACAAAGAGCATTTCGACAAGACTCACCAACTACGACCAAAGCCAATACGTGTTGGTGATTGGGTTCTGGTGTATGATAGCACGCTGGAGAACCAGCATTCTACACTTCGTAAGTTCTCGCGAAGATGGTTCGGGCCTTATGTTGTGTTAGATGCATATGAGAATGCCACTTATAGTTTACGTGAGCTGGATGGTACTCCTTTGAAACTATCTGTGGCTGGCAAACGAGTGAAGTTGTTCAAACAACGTGGAGGATCAGTAGATTTGTTCAACTTTCTGGAGTCTGAACAGAGGGTGACAAGAGATGAAGACGCCTCGGCTACTGAAGAGATTGAGGCGGACGAGAGCGATGATGATGAAGAGCAGACAGAAGACTAAAGAGGTTGGCACATGCCGAAGGATGTGCAGGTTTGGAGGGTGTGGATGTCGTGATGTGAATCATTTTACATTGTAAATAATTCATCTCTCTGTCAAGCGTTAGTCTCTCTGAGTGAAATTAGGACCTCAGAGAAGTCGACACTGGAGGATGTTATATATTTTGAGTCTTAGTAGGTTGATTACCATGTAGATGGAGTTAAGCTCATGGGTTGTAATTACATGTCGCCCATGCATGCTTCCTAGCGAGGTTAGGTTATCTTCCGGGATTACGTGTCGTTTTACATGTCTTCGCATGTAATTTAGGGTCTATACTGGCACTTTAGGGGCTTGACGTGGTAGCCTATGTGCAAAATCAAGTCACCATGTGGTTTGGGACGCAAAAGGACAGGGGAGTGGAGCTTTGAACTCCCATTGGTCCAATTTTGTCTTTGTGTATTGCTAAACTTAGTAGTAGGGATCTTAAGAGGAGTTCGAGCATTTGGTGAGAAAACTTCGAAATCTGAGAGCACAGGGAGATAGGGTTCGTTGTGCCAAGCACTGTCAGCGAAATTTTTGATCGATTTGGAGCAATAAAGAAGGAGTTATGGCTGATTGAAGTTCGATTTGTGTCAGAATTGCAGCACTTCTGTTGATTTTGGGGTTTTCGGTGTCAATCGCAGTAGATTTGAGAAAATCGCTTCAAACCTTCGAGGTCTCGTTCATTGGCAGCAGGGCTACGACTGTCCCTAAATTTTCATGTCAATTGAAATTGTGAGTAATTCAGGGCGACCGCTGAAGCAGAGGGGGTCCGAAAAGCTCTCAATCTAGAGCACCAACTTCAGAGAGCGAGATCTGGAGTTCTGTGTACAATCAGGAGGCCCAACTTCACAAGAGTGTTCAGCAAGCTGTTTACTGCAAATTCTGTAAGAATCTTCGAAAGTGATCGAGCCAGTTCTCTGTTCTAGGTCGAAATAGCTGTCTGGGTACCAGAAATTGCCGTAATTTCTCTGCTCAGAACGTTTCTGCCCATATCTCGACACTCTGATTTGATCTCAAGCTGAAACTTCGTGTGTATGGTCAGTAGGGCCTCACTTACATGTAGGAGGAGTTCTGAAGTCTGAACCATCGTATGTTTTTGATTCTGGACCGTTAAAGTTCGCTGTCTGACCTTATTACTGCTAGTCTGACCTGATTTTCACTTCCTGAACATACTGGAGGGTCAATTCGACCTGAGTGAGTGTTTATACTGTTCCCTTTTGATCTGAAGCCTACCTCTGTATAGTAAGAAACCATAGCCCAAAGTCCAACGCTTCCCTGAGTAGACTAAACACAGCCTTCAAGCTTATATCACAGCCAAAAGGTTCCGCCCTTCCCAGGAAAACTCTCAACTCGACACCGTACTCTAGCCGATGGTTCACAGTACCTAAGAAGACAAGAGCACTATGCTTCATCCAAGACTTGCAGTCTGCCAACAACATCACAATTCGAAAAATGTTGGGACAGGACCTGTGGTTGATGAAGTAGCTGAGGCGTTTGCTGGAAGGTCAATCTATTCTATTGGAGATCTGTTTTCAGGTTATGATCAGTTTCAGCTTGCTTTGGAGAGTAGAGACTTGACTACCATACGTACACCTTTGGGATTGATGCGGATGTGTACTCTTCCTCGGGGTGCGACAAACTCAGTAGCCCATATGCAGAATGTGATGCATAAGGTATTACGAGAGTTTGTACCTGAGGTCACTATTCTGGATGATATTCTCATGAAAGGCTGTCCGATGGAAAACAAAGACGAAGTTGTGACTTCTGATGGATGTAGAAAGTTTGTTGCTGATCACATTCGGGATGTGGAAAAGATTCTAATGCATTTGGAGGAGGTACACCTAACTCTGTCAAGTATCAAATCTCGCTTTGGAATGTTAGAGATTGTGGTGGTGGGTCATTTGTGTGGTACTTTTGGAAGGCGTCCAAACCTAGAGAAGGTAGATGCTATAGCAAGGATAGCTGACTGTACCAACATCACTGAGGTTCGATGATTCTTAGGAGCTTGTGTGTTCTTTCGTGTGAGTATACCTCATTATGCACACATTGCCGAGCCTCTGTATGCACTTCTGAAGGAAGAGGTTTACTTGGCGGCAAGAACATCACGAGACGATGGAGCAGCCGAAGAAGATTCTGAAGTCTCCACCTATACTAAGGAGGCTTAACTACGAGAGCGGGAGACCTGTTATACTGACTGTTGATACGAGTCCAAAGATGATTGGATGGGCGGTTCGTCAAGAAGATGCAGAAGGTGTGCGGTTTGTTTCAAGGTTTGGAGCTCGGATCTTAACAGATAGACAACGTAACTATCCTCAAGTGAAGCGTGAGTTGTGGAGACCTGTTACTACTATGAAGGTAGATCGAGAGTTCTTGATAGGAGCCCGTGTGATATTAGAAATAGATTGTTTGCCTTTGTTGCGTATGATAGCAAACTGCAATACACCAGACATAGCAATGTTGCGATGGATTGCTTATGTCCGGAGTCTGAACCTTGAGGTAAAGCATATAGCAGGGAAGGACAATCCAGTTGCAGATATGTTGTCTAGGGCTCGTTATACAGATGAAGATGAGATGTTTGCAGAGGTGGAGAATGAAGAAAAGAGAGATGTTTGGTGCCAAGTTGGTCAGTAGATTTTAGACTTGGAACAACTGCCGTTCAATGAGGAGTTCTACTCAGAAAAGTTCCACGATATTGGATTCTATTTGAGTTCACTATGCAGAAGAGAAGGATGGAGTGATGTAGAGTTCAAGGAGATCAGATGGAAGGCGTACAATTATCTTCTACGTGAAGGTTATCTGTGGAAATGTCTGAAAAGAAGAGACGGAATGCTGGCTAGAGTAGTGGATGATCAACCAACAAAGCTTAATCTGCTGAAGGAGTTTCATGATACCTTGTGGGCTGGACATCGTGGAGTATGGGCTACTTACACGAAGATGAAAGAGCGTTACTGATGGAAGGGTTTGTATCAAGACGTGGTGGACTTTGTTGGGTCGTGTCTACACTGCCAGTTCTACTCTAAGGTCCGTTACAGAGATGGACTTGTACCTACTTATCCACCTAGTATCCATTTTCAGTGGGTTCTTGATCTTGTGATGATGCCACCGGGGTTATGAGGGATGCGTTATTTGGTGTTGGCTCGAGAGGATCTTTCCAACTATATGGAGGGACGAGCACTACGAACGAAGACTACAGAGAACATATGCAGGTTCGTGCTTGAAGATATCATCTGTCGCTATGGATCTATTGGGGGATTACGTGCAGATAGAGATGAGTTGAGAGACGTAGAGGTGAAAGAGTTCTTTGCTCGTTATGGAGTAAAGCTTCAGCTTACTACTGCCATGAATCCAGAAGACATTGGTAAGAGTGAACGAGGATACCCTTCTATTGTTCATGCTTTAGTGAAAGCATGTGATGGTAGGCCTAGAGAATGGCCGAGACTACTTCCATTTGCTTTGTGGGCTGATAGAACTACACACTGTACCACGACTAGCTATATGCCAGTTGAGCTTATCTTGGGGTAGAAACCGATCATGCCTGCTGAGGATGACTTTCCTACGTGGGTTACGTTACCATGGGAAGATGGTCTACATCGTGCTTCACTTATTGCTCTACGTACCAGGCAGTTAGAGCGGTGTCGTGTTGTGGTTCGGCTCCTGTGTGAAATTCCTGTGTAACCTATGTTGTGTTTCTTTTCCGTGTTTCGTGAACCGTATCGCGTAACTCGCCGAACGGTGTGATGAGTGCCACGTTTGTGATTATCTGTTTAAGTGATCGCACGGTAGAGGAACGTGCCAAGTCATCGATCTGTGCGCGTTCACTTTAGTGGTCCTTGTCGCCGCATTTGTGTATAAAATGGTGAGTCGAAGGTTCATACGGCATTCTCTCTCAACGGGTGATTCGTAAGGGTTCTCGGTGGTTTGCATGGAGGAGTGAAGAACTGCATGAGTGATGGTTATGGACGGAGGTGTGTTACCGGCTCCGGATCTTCCTTTCCCGAATCCGTTTCACATCAAGCTTCATTGCATCCACCGCGATCACTTTCGACAGTGGTTAGTTGCGTACTTTGGTGATGAGTTCATGGGGAGGGTGATGGAGTTACAGCTTCCGATGATCCTTCCAATCGTAACATACGGAGAGACTTGGGATATGACGGTGTATATTTTGTTGTGAGGAACAATGGATCTCAACTATCCATCGAACGTTCCTTTCAATCTTTGGGTCGATGTCCGGTGCCATTGCAGACCGAAGATCAATCATGGGGCTTGGATCGTGAGAAACTTCGGGCAAGAATATTACAATCGAGTGATAGCTTCACCGTTTCCTTTTGTCATACCTTTTATTGTAGAACGTTTCCAAGTTGTAATATTGACGTTGTATTAGTCTGCGACTCACTGGTTTCATTCTGGTTGAGCGCTTCTGTGTAGTTACGGACCGCGAAGAATCCATCGACATATCTGAAGGATTTTGTGAAGTCTTAGAGTGTTGTTGATGTCTTGTGTCTCCTTGGAGAGTAAAAATTCGTTCTAAGGGAAAAGTTAAGAGGAGAAAAGACAAAAAGTAAAGTTCTTTTTGCTCTTATTGGTCCACTTTTGGACCAATGGTGTTCTAGCTGATCCTCGCGACGTTTCTGTGGTTTCTGGAGGCTTCAGAGGGCCATTCGCGAAACGGAGGGTATGGTTGGAGAGCTCTCGACTGGGGCTACAATCTGGGCTGAAGAATCGATCGATTTGATGAAAGTATGAGCGCGTTATGATCGATTGAGTGGAGGGGGGTGAAATTTGTACCTACTGCTACGTTTCTGGTTGTTCCGAGAGACTCGCGAGGAGTTTTGAGGAGCTGTCTGTTGGGTTGGAGAGCTGACGACGTGCTGGTCGTTTTGATATCAATTTCATCAGTTTCTTGATCGATTTGGATTCTGAACCGACCGATTGAAGTTGAGAAGTGCAGATGGGATAAGACGGGACAGCGAACTGTGATAGCCATGGATAGTTTGTTATTGCTTAAGATCTGAGTCGAATTTCTGAGTGAAACTTTCCAGGATTGAAGAATGTCTTATCAGTAAGATACTTGGGAAGTTTCACCTCAAATGGTCGAGTAGTTTGTTCAGAATCTTGGATCAAATGTACCTGGGTCTGTAAAGCTCTGAAGTTAGCACAGATTACGGTTTGATCCATATCTGAGAATTGGTTTGAGATTTCGACCTGAAAATTGTTCAGGGTAGGAGTGAAAGGTCCAATCAAGCTTCCTGTGAAGTTTGATCATCATTGGTCGAGTGGTTTGGAAGGACTGAGGTCTCAAAGTTCGAAAATACTTCTGTTATTAGCTATTTCGGGTTTTTCGGTATCATCTATGATCATTTTGGTCATTTTCGATCAATTTGGAGAGGAGTTTGTTGCTGAAACTGCCATGCCTGCATGCAATTCGACATTGGAGGGTATGGGGCTGATTTCAGCTCTTGGTGATGAAGGAGAACGGAGTCGCCATGAGTCTTAAGCCGTTGTTTGGGTTCTCGGAGCTGCCAGGTACTACCGCCGTTGGTGCTATATTGAGATCTGAATAGTGTTTTGGAGTATGCATGCTTTACCTTGCTGGAATGCTTGGTAGACCAGGGTGTACAACAAGTTGTATCGATACTCTATCAAGTTGATTGAGTGATCTTATAGCGTCTTCTGGTTGTACTATGAAGTTGTGATAGTTGGATTGATGGGCAGTTAGCGTCGCTGGGGAGCTATTCAGAAGTCAGGCTTCCAGTGATATAGAGGAATAACTTCAGTTAGATAATACAGATCTGAGTATTTTTAGTTAGAATACAAAAGATCTATTTGTAACACAAGTTTATGCAACCTATACGTAACCTTGGATCGTAGCAAGCTTTAAACTTGAGACGAGCGGATACAAGATCACTCAGGCTAGAAGAGTAGATAGTGAAACATTTGAGTGGAAACATCCAGATCTAGATCCAACCTTGTCAAACCACATACCTCTGCACAGCCATATACCCCGTGTATTCCTAGACAGAAAAACACGTTATACGATAGCTGGTGAACTCGACGTGAAAAGTCTAGGGTGAGAGGTACGTGCGTGGTTTTGCCACCATGGACATTGAAGGGTTGGGTCATTACGTAGATGAGGCTTCTACATCTGGAGAGGCACCAAAGGTGACCAAGCTTTCACGGTCTGATATGCGATTGCTTGAGGCATTCGCGTTGGTAATGCAACAATAGCAAGCCACTGAACGAAAAGAAGCAATGGCTACTAAAGCCTTGCAATCTGTTGTGGGGTTGCTAGATCAGTTTGACGGGAAGAACATATCCAAGTACCTAAAGTACTATTCCCGAGAGATGGAGTTGAGCAAGGTGCCTGAAAGAGAGATGGTGAGTACATTTGCGCTTGCTGTCGTACCTGAACTACGAGAGCACATGAAGGACATCATCCGATCTCATGGTGCTACGTGGGAAGGATTTACTCTTCAGCTGAAAGAAGAGTATTCTTTAGAAGATGCAGACCGAGTGACTAAGAAGTCATTCATGGAGTGGGTAAACAAACCCAACAAAGGGCTTGTTGCCACAGAGCTATTTCGGGAGTATGAGAGACAATTCCTTCAGTTGTCTCGGATGGAGAAGCTCACATTGGAGAATGACAAGGTGGAGTTGTTTCTACAAGCAGCCAACAATGAATTACAAAGGGAGTTGGAGCTGCTTCTAGAAGATAGGATGGAAGACAACGGACTCACGATTGACTGGAGAAAAGTCTCTGAAGCAGTGAGTGTACTTGCCAAACGAGAGTACCGGAGAGGGAAGGTGGTGGTAAGACAAGAAGAGAGACCACCGCCGATCATAGTACCTCGTAGGCAACCAATGGTACCCAATGTGCAAGCACCTATTGTGCATGTACCTCAAGTTCCACTTCCTACTATTCCTGTCCCGAAAGTTGCACCGCAAAGAGATGCTATGGAAGAGCTGGTAAAAGGGATGAGGGACTTGCAGATCAAGTTAGCAAGGTTGGAAGAGAAGGGAGGAGCACATGATACCAAACTTGCTCCTAAGCAAGATTATGTACAGAGATGCATTTGGTGTGATAGTTCTGATCATGCTCGAAGAGAGTGTGGTGATTTTGCCAAAACTCTACGAGATGGAGTAGTCTATTGGAAGGAAGGAAAGATTGCTCTGAAGGATAACGGAGAGATTCTTAGAACCAACTTCGGGAAAGGAGGAATGAAGCAAGTACTGGAGGAGTATCTATCTCAACATGCTACTGCGTCGGTAGAAGCTGCTACTTATGGAGTTGAGGTAGTACGAGAAAGAAGTGCTTCTAAGAAGGATGGAGATACTCTTGATATGTGGAGCCATGCGGTAAGCACGAACAAAAGGGGGAAAATGGCAAGGGAGGAGTTGCTCAGAACAGCCACGGCAATCAGGGGTGCTACTGGATGGGATGATCCCGTGGATACAATGTCTGTTCACGCTTATTTGGCGAAGAGTCAACATGAGGCTCTCATGGAGGAGAAGCGCAAACGAGATGAAGCAGGCCCTAGCGAAGAGAGAACAGCTCTCAAGAGGCAAACAAGAGGAGAAAAGTTCAGACCGGAGATCATGTCTCTACCAGAGGAGACTATGGAAGAGGTCATATCCTCTACTCCCGAGAAGTCAGAGAAGAGCAGAGGTAAGGAGAAAGGTAAATCTCCTTCATACAAGCTTCAGTCTGATATTGAAGCTGCTACGGATCTGAAAGGAGTACTAGAAGAGAGAGTACTCAATGCCAAGATCGAGTTTACCTTACGAGAGATCCTTGGGATTGCCAAGAGAGAGTTTCATGATGTCATTATTGACACCATCAAACGAAAAAGGCAATTGGCAGGAGAAACCGCTGTGTCTAATGCATTAGACACGAGGATATCAAGAGAGGAAGAGTTAGAACTAGCTCAATGCTGCATCAACCGCAAGGTTCGGTTTGAGGATGATAACGATGACAAGGTCCCTAGTCATTACACTAGAGGACATTGGGCTAGAGCTACTACCGAAGCCTTAGTGAAGGTAGGAGAGATGACAGATCCGGTGGTTGCTCTCATTGATCATGGATCAGAGATCAATATTGTCTCTAAGGACATCTACAAGCAAGGTGGATGGCCTGTTGATATAGATCATGGTTGGATGATCAGAACAGCGAACAACACACGAGGAGAACTCTATGGAGCTTGTCCTGATGTGAAAGTAAAGGTGGGAGATGTAACTATTGAACAAAACTTCTTTGTTCAAGATAGTACGTCATACCCGGTGATACTCGGTCAACCTTACATTACAGCTGTGAGGATGGAGACCAAGGTTTTGGATGATGGATCTGCTTATGCGCGGATCAGAAGTCAGGATGGCAAGAGAGCGGTACAGTTTCTAACTGTATCAGCAAACCACGAGCGGAACAGGGATTATCTGAGGGGTGGTTCCTTGCCTAAGGTCACGGAGGAGTTCAAGGATTTTTGACAAGTACTGCTATAGAGCGAGGACATAGTGGTACACTTGAGAAAGTACTCTCGCTAGAGAAAGAAAGTGCTTTTTGTACAGGAGTTGTGAGATTTTCTGGGAGTGGATTTGCTACACATACACGACTTGCTGACTTGTAGAAGTGGGAGCAGAAAGTTGTGCAAAAAACTGAAAAAGATCTAAAGAGAGTTGGTGTGCTTGAAGAGGATGATAAGATAGAAGGTGTTTATTTGGAGTTAGGATTAGGAGATTTCATCGAGGAACTTGTTATGCATGAGCAAGAAGATGAGGATCATGTGGTGGAAGTACACTCTAGGGAGCTCTATACAGCTATAGAGTCATTCGTAGATCCTGAAGTTAGAGTTGATACTAGGTACAAAACGGTAGACAAGAAGATAAAACCTGTTGCTCAGCCATTACCTAGTGATTCTAACCAGCGAGTCCAACAATCTTCGAAGGAGAAAAGCTTGAGAGATCTTAACCGGGTCGGTCACAAGTTCACTGAAGCTACGCTCAAGGAGTTGAAGGTTGGTTCAGCAGATTTTCTTTTGTCTGTGGAGGAGAATAGATTTAGGGAGATGTTAACTAGGCACGGGAAAGCTTTTTCTTTTGAAGCCTCAGAAATCGGATGTGTAGATCCTAGCATTGTGGCGCCAATGATCATATTCACAGTTCCACATGCTCCTTGGGATTTGAGGCCAATTCCTGTACCTAGAGCGCATCTACCGAAACTCATAGAGCTCTTGAAGGAGAAGATGCAGATGAAGATCTTGGAACCATCGTTTGCACCATACTCTAGTCGTTGGTTTACAGTACCAAAGAAGAGTGGTGCATTACGGTTCATCCAAGATATGCAACCTGTGAACCAAGTGACCATCAGAAATACAGGCATAGGACCTATCGTCGGAGAGTTTGCTGAAGCGTTTGCTGGGAGGGCTATTTACTCTATAGGAGATCTTTACTCTGGATACGATCAGTTTCAACTTGCTGAACAGAGTAGAGATATCACCACCATGAGGACACCGTTGGGGTTGGTCAGAATGTGCACACTACCACAAGGAGCAACAAACTCGGTAGCGCACATGATGAACGGGATGAACAAGGTTCTTCGTGAGTTCATTCCTGAGAAGACCATGCCTTTCTTGGATGACATTCCAATTAAGGGATGCGTTGAGGAGGAGAAAGATGAGACAATGGATCAGAAGGGGTGTAGAAAATTTGTTGCTGATCACATTTCAGATTGTGATAAAATCTTATCACGACTTGAAGAGGCGCACTTGACACTATCAGGTGCTAAGTCTTCATTTGGAGTGCGAGAAGTTGTGATTGTGGGGCATCTATGTGGATGGTTTGGACGCAAGCCTGATCCTGGTAAAGTGGATGCTATACGACGGATGAAGGACACTTGTGGTTCAACAACAGAGGTGAGAAGGTTTCTTGGAGCTTGTGTCTTCTATCATGTGTGGATTCCACATTTTGCACATGTGGCTGATCCTCTTTACGATCTGTTGAGAAAGCACAAGAGGTTTGCATGGGAGGAGCGGCATACTGAGGCGATTCAGAGATTGAAGCAGTTGTTATCTTCTCCACCTGTACTTCGTCGTGTGAGCTACGAGGATAGCAAACCAGTGATACTTACTGTTGATACTAGTCCGATAGCCATTGGATGGGCAGTAGGACAAGATGATGAAGAAGAGAATCGGTTTGCAGTCAGATTTGGAGCAAAGGTGTTGAGTGAGCGACATAGAAACTATCCTCAAGTGAAGAGAGAGTTATGGGGAGTAGTTACAGCTATGAAAGCTGAAAAGGACTATTTGATTGGAGCGCCAGTAGTAGTAGAAACAGATTGTTTACCATTATTAGGGATGATTACAAATTGTAACACTCCTGATATTGCTATGCTACGCTGGATTGCTTACATCAAGTCCTTAAATCCTGAGTTCCGACACATAGCGGGGAAGAACAATCCAGTAGCTGATATGTTATCTCGTGCGAGGTATGAGGATGAGGAGGAGATGATAGAAGATACAGAAGACGTTGGTACTACTGTTTTCTGTAGAGCTCAAGGAGGTGAGAGTGAGCATTCGAAACTGTTCATGGAGGAGCTATATGAAGGAGAATGGATAGACATAGGACGCTATCTAAGCCTGTTGACTAGACAGCCAGGATGGAGTGATGCTCACTTTAAACAAATCAGGAGGAAGGCTTATAACTACTTGCTACAAGGTGGTTATTTGTGGAAACATGCTAAGCAAGGTGGTAAGATGCCACAAAGGGTTGTGTGCAAAGTTGACATGCAGAAGTTACTCATGCAGGAGTTTCATGAGAGCTTGTGGGCAGGACATAGAGGTATTTATGCCACCTTTACAAAGCTGAAGGAGAGATATTGGTGGCGTAACATGCATAGAGATGTAGTTCAATTTGTGGAGACATGCCAAACTTGTCAAGAGTATTCAGGAATTCGGCATCGAGATGGGTTACATCCTACTTATCCACTTGCAATGCATTATAAGTGGGTAGTAGATCTTGTTATTATGCCAGTTGGTATATGGCAGATGCGTTACTTAGTTTTGGCACGTGAGGATTTGTCCAACCAAGTGGAAGGGCGAGCCTTACGGACAAAATCCACAGAGGGAGTCTGCAAATTCTTGTTGGAAGATGTGATTTGTAGATATGGTTGTGTTGGGAAGATCACGGCTGATCGAGGGGAGCTGAACAATGATGAGGCTAAAGCGTTCTTCAAGAGGTGTGGTGTGAAGTTAGCTCTCACCACAGCCTACAATCCGGAAGGTAATGCGAAGAGTGAACGTGGTCATCCTCCTATTGTGAAAGCTATTGTGAAAGCTTGCAAGGGGAGGGCGAGAGAATGGCCAAGATTTCTTCCGTTTGCATTATGGGCTGATCGTTCGACTCATAGTTCAGTTACGGGATATATGCCGGCGGAGTTGATACAGGGACAGAAACCTATCATGCCCATTGAGGAGCACATACCCACTTGGAGTGTTCTACTTTGGGAGGATGGTATGTCTACAAAAGATCTTCTTGCTGTCCGAATCCGTCAACTAGAAAGAAGACCTGAAGATGTAGAGATTGCATTGGAGAAGCTGAAAGAGGCGCGCTTGAGAAACAAAGACAGATTCGATAAGCGTCATCGATTAAGGCCGAAGGAGATTAAAGAAGGAGATTGGGTGTTGGTCTACGATAGTAGCTTGGACAACCAACACAGTGCGCTTAGAAAATTCTCTAAGCGATGGTTTGGCCCTTATGTGGTTCTTGTCGTGCTTGACAATGCCACATATTCACTAAGAGAGCTTGATGGGGCAGAGCTCAAGGTTCCCATTGCAGGCAAGCGTGTGAAACTCTTCAAGAAGCGAGATGAAGGAATAAGCATGGAGGAAGTCGGAGCTGAGTTTGATATCTTGGATGATGACGGAGAAGATTTGGATGACGAAGATATTGCTAACGACAACATCAGTGAAGAAGATGAAGATATAGTGTGATGCCGACCACAACTTGTGAGTGTTGGCGCATACCAGAGGATGCGCAGGTTTAGAAGGGGTGGATGTCGTGTTGTGGTTCGGCTCCTGTGTGAAATTCCTGTGTAACCTATGTTGTGTTTCTTTTCCGTGTTTCGTGAACCGTATCGCGTAACTCGCCGAACGGTGTGATGAGTGCCACGTTTGTGATTATCTGTTTAAGTGATCGCACGGTAGAGGAACGTGCCAAGTCATCGATCTGTGCGCGTTCACTTTAGTGGTCCTTGTCGCCGCATTTGTGTATAAAATGGTGAGTCGAAGGTTCATACGGCATTCTCTCTCAACGGGTGATTCGTAAGGGTTCTCGGTGGTCTGCATGGAGGAGTGAAGAACTGCATGAGTGGTGGTTATGGACGGAGGTGTGTTACCGGCTCCGGATCTTCCTTTCCCGAATCCGTTTCACATCAAGCTTCATTGCATCCACCGCGATCACTTTCGACAGTGGTTAGTTGCGTACTTTGGTGATGAGTTCATAGGGAGGGTGATGGAGTTACAGCTTCCGGTGATCCTTCCAATCGTAACATACGGAGAGACTTGGGATATGACGGTGTACATTTAATTGTGAGGAACAATGGATCTCAACTATCCATCGAACGTTCCTTTCAATCTTTGGGTCGATGTCCGGTGCCATTGCAGACCGAAGATCAATCATGGGGCTTGGATCGTGAGAAACTTCGGGCAAGAATATTACAATCGAGTGATAGCTTCACCGTTTCCTTTTGTCATACCTTTTATTGTAGAACGTTTCCAAGTTGTAATATTGACGTTGTATTAGTCTGCGGCTCACTGGTTTCATTCTGGTTGAGCGCTTCTGTGTAGTTACGGACCGCGAAGAATCCATCGACATATCTGAAGGATTTTGTGAAGTCTTAGAGTGTTGTTGATGTCTTGTGTCTCCTTGGAGAGTAAAAATTCGTTCTAAGGGAAAAGTTAAGAGGAGAAAAGACAAAAAGTAAAGTTCTTTTTGCTCTTATTGGTCCACTTTTGGACCAATGGTGTTCTAGCTGATCCTCGCGACGTTTCTGTGGTTTCTGGAGGCTTCAGAGGGCCATTCGCGAAACGGAGGGTATGGTTGGAGAGCTCTCGACCGGGGCTACAATCTGGGCTGAAGAATCGATCGATTTGATGAAAGTATGAGCGCGTTATGATCGATTGAGTGGAGGGGGGTGAAATTTGTACCTACTGCTACGTTTCTGGTTGTTCCGAGAGACTCGCGAGGAGTTTTGAGGAGCTGTCTGTTGGGTTGGAGAGCTGACGACGTGCTGGTCGTTTTGATATCAATTTCATCAGTTTCTTGATCGATTTGGATTCTGAACCGACCGATTGAAGTTGAGAAGTGCAGATGGGATAAGACGGGACAGCGAACTGTGATAGCCATGGATAGTTTGTTATTGCTTAAGATCTGAGTCGAATTTCTGAGTGAAACTTTCCAGGATTGAAGAATGTCTTATCAGTAAGATACTTGGGAAGTTTCACCTCAAATGGTCGAGTAGTTTGTTCAGAATCTTGGATCAAATGTACCTGGGTCTGTAAAGCTCTGAAGTTAGCACAGATTACGGTTTGATCCATATCTGAGAATTGGTTTGAGATTTCGACCTGAAAATTGTTCAGGGTAGGAGTGAAAGGTCCAATCAAGCTTCCTGTGAAGTTTGATCATCATTGGTCGAGTGGTTTGGAAGGACTGAGGTCTCAAAGTTCGAAAATACTTCTGTTATTAGCTATTTCGGGTTTTTCGGTATCATCTATGATCATTTTGGTCATTTTCGATCAATTTGGAGAGGAGTTTGTTGCTGAAACTGCCATGCCTGCATGCAATTCGACATTGGAGGGTATGGGGCTGATTTCAGCTCTTGGTGATGAAGGAGAACGGAGTCGCCATGAGTCTTAAGCCGTTGTTTGGGTTCTCGGAGCTGCCAGGTACTACCGCCGTTGGTGCTATATTGAGATCTGAATAGTGTTTTGGAGTATGCATGCTTTACCTTGCTGGAATGCTTGGTAGACCAGGGTGTACAACAAGTTGTATCGATACTCTATCAAGTTGATTGAGTGATCTTATAGCGTCTTCTGGTTGTACTATGAAGTTGTGATAGTTGGATTGATGGGCAGTTAGCGTCGCTGGGGAGCTATTCAGAAGTCAGGCTTCCAGTGATATAGAGGAATAACTTCAGTTAGATAATACAGATCTGAGTATTTTTAGTTAGAATACAAAAGATCTATTTGTAACACAAGTTTATGCAACCTATACGTAACCTTGGATCGTAGCAAGCTTTAAACTTGAGACGAGCGGATACAAGATCACTCAGGCTAGAAGAGTAGATAGTGAAACATTTGAGTGGAAACATCCAGATCTAGATCCAACCTTGTCAAACCACATACCTCTGCACAGCCATATACCCCGTGTATTCCTAGACAGAAAAACACGTTATACGATAGCGGAAGGAGGAGGATCTTGCTGAAGCACAGGAGAGGCTGAAGGTGGCTCGAGTCAGAAACAAGGAACGTTTTGACAAGACTCACCGACTACGACCAAAGCCGATACGTGTTGGTGATTGGGTTCTGATGTATGATAGCACGTTGGAGAATCAACATTCTACGCTTCGTAAGTTCTCTCGAAGATGGTTCGGGCCTTATGTTGTGCTAGATGTTTATGAAAATGCCACTTACAGTTTACGTGAGTTGGATGGTACTCCTTTGAAGCTATTTGTCGTTGGCAAACGTGTGAAATTGTTCAAAATGCGTAGAGGATCAGTAGAGTTGTTCAATTTTCTGGAGTCAGAGTAGAGGACAACAAGAGACGAAGATGTCTCGGTTACCGAAGAGGCTGAGGTGGAGGAGAGTGACGATGATGAAGAACAAGCAGAAGACTGAAGAAGTTGGCACATGCCGGAAGATGTGCAAGTTTGGAGGAGGTGGATGTCGTGATGTGAATCATTTCACATAGTAAATGATTCACCTCTTTGTTAGGAGTTAGTCTCTCTAAGTGAAGTTAAGACGTCAGAGAAGTCGATTCTGGAGGCTGTGGACATTGACGGCTACGGATTACGCTTCTACTCCGACCTTGGGAGTCAGTAGCGGTTGAAATTAGCTTGATGTTACTCCTAGTCCTTCATGCATATATTAACACCGTTGTGTTATACGTTTTAAGTCCTAGTAGGCTGATAGTATGCTAGTTATCTTGTTCAAGCATTAGTGCGCTTGTGCAAGTGACTTCTTACTTGTCTATGATGTTCAATGTACATAACTTAGGGTTTCCATGCTGATAGGGGTTTAAGCACATGGGTTGTAGTTACTTGCCGCCCATGCACGCTTTCTAGCTGGTTTAAGTTATCTTTCATGGCTGCATGTCATTTTAGGTAGTTTAAGATTTACGTTGGCATTTTAGGGGACCTAACGTGAGTGAAGTTAAGTTACCCCGTGGATTAGGGTACTAAAGGACAACCAAGTGGAGCTATGAACTCCCATTGGTTCGTTTTTTGTCTTTTATAAAACTCTAAATTTAGAAACAGAGGTCTAAAGGAGAGTTCGAGCATTTGGTGAGGACACTGCGAAATCTGAGAGCACATGAAGATAGAGCTCGTCGTGCCAAGCACTGTCAGTGAAATTCTTGATCGATTTGGAGCAATAAAGAAGGAGTTATGCCCAATTGAAGTTCAGATTGTGTCAAAACTGCGTCACTTTTGTTGGATTTGGGATTTTCAGTGTCAATTGCAGCAGAATTGAGGAAATCGCTTCAAACCTTCGTGGTTGCGTTCACTGTCAGCAGGGCTACGACTGTCCAAAAAGTTTCAAGTCAATTTAGTGAGTGAGTAATTCAGGGCGGCCGCTGAAGCAGAGGGGGTCTGAAAAGCTTTCAATCTAGAGCAGCAACTTCAGAGAACGAGATCTGGAGTTCTGTGTACAATCAGGAGTCCAAACTTCACAGGGGTGTTCAGCATCCTGTAGACTCCAAATCCTGTAAGAATCTTCGAAAGTGATTGAGCCAATTTTCTGTTATAGGTCGAAATAGCTGTCTGAGTATCAGAAACTACCGCAATATCTTTGATCAGAACTTTTCTGTCCATATCTTGGTGTCAGAATTTGATCTCAGGCTGAAACTTCGTGTGTGTGCTCAGTGAGGCCTCTTTTACATGTAAGAGAAGTGTAGGAGTCTGAACCATCATAATTATCCTTTTCTTGAGTGTTAAAGTTCACCGCCTGATCTTATTACTATCAGTTAGACCTGAACTTTGCCTTCTGAGTAAATTAGAGGTTCATACAGATCTGTATGAGTGTTCATAGTGCTCTGTTGTAACTTGAAAGGCCTATCCCTTGAATGATCCACCACAACCAGAAGCCCAACGCTTCTCTGAGTAGGCACAACACAGCCTTCACAGTTAAATCACAGCCAGAAGGTTCCGCCCTTCCCAGGAAAACTCGCAACTCGACAACGTCCAAGAACCTCTCATTTTCCTAGACAGCCTTCATGTAGAATCTGATACGATATGATGGTGAACTCGACATGAAGGTCTGGAGTGGAGAATTTTGTGGTGGAACTTGGAAGAGAATATCAACGATCATGAACGAGGATGAAGATGGATACGGTTGTTTGGGAGGATGCTGCAGACTTGGGATGATGGATATGTGAAGTCTTGGGACCATGGGAGGAAAAGATGAGCCATGACTATGGACGGGATGAAGAGATCAGAAGGGATATCAAGGGTGCAATTGGATGTAGCAACTGCACTTATATTTCAAGCTTTCATTTTGTTTTTGCGACAAGAGTAAACAGGGACTGTGATACGTTTTCACAAGCGTTGATGGAGAAATATTTTTTTGGAAACTCAGATCAAGTAACCAAGAAATCATTTTTGGGATAGATCAATCGACCTAACAAAGATTTATAGTCTACAGAGCTGTTAAAGGAGTTCGAGAGACAATTCTCTCAACTATCTCAAGTGGAGAAGCTAACCTTGGAGACCTACAAGACACAGTTGCTTCTTCAAGCTATTGATGAACCATGGCAAGAACATATGAAATTACTTTTGGAGGATGAGCAGGAAGAAGAAGGGTTGACAAGGAGGTGTGCAAGAAACGGTTGAGCTTCTTGTCAAAAAGAACGTACAAGAGA
Organism: Asterella californica; assembly: GCA_036924285.1. Lineage (NCBI taxonomy): Eukaryota > Viridiplantae > Streptophyta > Marchantiopsida > Marchantiales > Aytoniaceae > Asterella > Asterella californica. Next base: position 28,638,131 of record JAYKYS010000003.1, read on the forward strand.
AACGGTTAAAAGGTCGACATCAATATCAATTACTACCACATCAGTTCTGGTAGTATCTGAGGTTCAACCTCCAATTGTGATCATAAAGGAGGTTCTAACCATTAAAGACTTACGACAAAAGATGCAAGATCTGCAAATTAATATTACTAGTGTAACCATGCATAGTTAACTATACTCATAGTTAGAACTATGTGTAGAGTTGACTATAGCGGGACCATGGTATGTGGGACCGGATAAGATATGTGTAGAGTTATCTATACTGGGACCATGATATGTGGGGCCGGATAAGAATGTGTGGTGATATTTGATTGGTAGTTGATTGTGTGGGTTGCATAGAAGCCATGTCATCAATCCGTGTGAGGATTGATGAGTGGTTAGTATAGATTGGGGTGTGCACTTCTCTAACTATATAAAGAAGGAGAATGGTCCTTGAAGGACATTCCACCTTGAGTTGAGTTGAGAATTCTTCCGTCTATTCATGAATGTTCTTGAGGATCGCAATTAGAGTTTCTGTAGTGTTACAATGGTATCAGAGCAAGGCTCTTCTTCCGAGAGAGTGGATTACACCTCTTCGGAGAAAGAATTGCAAAGAAACCTTGTGATTAGATGCACATGAGTGGAGAGAAATTTTGAATTTTCAATAGTAGTGAGAGAAAGTGATAGAAATAGTGAAAACTCGAGCTGCTTACAGTCCTTGTGAAACTTTGAGAGAAAGTTGAAATCATTTCAACCTTTAGTATGTTATAGAGGGAGGACTAAACTACCTATGACACTTGAAATCTCATGGAGATCACTTATAGTTTGAAAGATATGACATTCAAAATGTGAGGAGGTTTTTCAGATTTTTTTGGTTTTTTCACATTTCGCTCTCGGGAAGGAGTTTACAGTCATTTCCATGTTTTGAGGTTGTCAAATCTCAAGTAAAATCTTTGCAAATTTCTAATTGGCAAGATAAGCTATCCAAGGGTTCAACAAATGCGAGATTTGACCCAAGGAAACTCGAGTTATGGTCTTCGGAAGATAGAGGGTCAAACTGCCAAAATTGCAAAATTTGATACAAATGGAAGGAGGGATTCATAGAGTTCCAGATTTTCCGTTTTTGAATCCATTTCATATCAAACTCCTCTACATTGCACGTCATCATTTTCAGGTTTATTTGGTGACGTACTTCGGAGATGCTTTCATGACGCAAGTGATGAACTCACCTGTCCTTGTGATTCTTCCGATCGTAACGTATGCTGCTACGTGGGACCTCACGCTCTATATCTTGCTTTAGGAGGATATGGATCTGAATTTGAATCGACCACCAACCACCGTCAACACTTGGTGCGCAGTTCATTATACATGTTGTCCCAAGGTGACATACCGTGAGGAAATAGTGAGAGAATTTGGAGAGGCATTCTATCAAGAAGTTATCTCGTCGCCTCAACCTTTTGTGATACTTTTGTTCATGAGGCGTTTTCGTGTAGTGATACTAACATTGTATTGAAGGTAGTAGATGTAAGGACTGAGAGTGTTGAGAGACGTTAGAATGAGTGGAAATAATATGGAGCAACAAGACACGGAGATGCGTGAGATCATGCAGAACATGCTCAATGACTTTCGAGAGATGACGACAGTGGTGAAGACACTAGAGAGCAAGATAGCAACTCTAGAGGGAGAGAATGTGAGAACAATGGAGATGGGTGGTCCATCACAAGTTCCAACGCAAGCAGCGGAGACAATACATAGAGAAGAGGTTGTTTTAGGGGTCCAAAGGGCAGTGGAGGAGGAAGATGCTCTATTGCTTCGCATGAAGAAGACGTGTAACATGGAATCTTATCGAGGTAATCGAGCAATGGGTATTCTAGAGAATTGAATTTCTCGTATGAATCGCTACATGAGACTTTTTCAAGCACAAGTCAATGATTACTCTGCGGGAGTATTTGCAAGTGGTTACTTGATGGATAAAGCGCTTACATGGTACGATACATGGGAGCGTTCGATGATTGCTGGAGGAAGTCAAGTAACATGGAGCAATATGCAAGAAGGTTTGCTGCAGAATTTCCAATCAGTGGATTCAGTGCAGATGACTCGAATGAAGCTCTAGGATCTCAAGCAAAGAGGAAGTCTCCAAGAATACGTAGAGGAATTTCAAGATCTACAAGTAGCTATTTCTGATATGAGCCAGGCAGAAGCTTTAGACGTGTTCAAACGTAGATTGAAGGAGAAAATTCGCCAAGAAGTCATGATGAATAATCCACGTACCGTGTTCGAAGCAATCGGTTATGCCCAAAGAATTGTTGGTGCATTAGGTATCGCTAGAGGAGGGGAACCACCAATCGTACCGCGAGTTCAATATGGAGGTCCAATGCCCATGGAATTGGATAATCTTCGGCAACGAGACGGTTATGCACGACAATTCTATGGAGAGGATTGGAGAGATCGTGCTAGAGAGCAACCAAGACGAGAAGTGATACCACGAGGTGGCGGTGTCGGAGGTGGAGTTCGTAACTATGTACCTCGAGGACTTCCGAGGGATGGTGATACTGGTGAAGGCATTCGAAATCAAGAGCTTCAAGGAGAGACACGGCGTTGTTATAACTGTGGGAGAATTGGACACATAGCTTCTCATTTGTCGCACTCAATTCCCTCGAGGAAATAGAGCTACTTATCGAAGACCTCTGAATCATCTGAATGATAGAGCAGAGGAAGGTGGAGAGGAAGGAGAGATGCAGTACAACAATCTAGTTTTGGAAAACAAAGAGCACCAGTAGATTTACCTCGTCGTCGTACTGGTTCAACAAAGAGAAGAAAAGACGAGAATGGAGGACAAAAGAAGGAGTTAAATGGATTGACACGAAAGACTACGCAACTAATCGTTACTGATGGAGTGTTAGAAGGCATTAAGGTGAGAGTGTTGATTGATCCTGGCGCAACTGAGAACTTTCTGTCGCGTTCAGTTGCTATGAGATTGGATTTGGCTTTGGAAAAGGACGACAAGGAAGAAGTAGAGCTGCCAAACGGGCACACTGAGATGATTGAGTCTCTCCCACGGAGTGTAGCGCTCACTAGAGGGCAATATTCAAAAAAGATTGAATGGCGAGTTATTCGATTAGCTCGTTATGATGTCATTTTGAGTATGCCTTGGATGGAACAATACAATCCGGAGGTGGATTGCAGAAAGAAGATTGTGAAGAGTAAGAGGTGGATAGTTTTTGGAGACAGAGTAAGATCTCGACCTAGAAATATACCTCTGTATGTGATAGAACAGACCGCTATTCATAGTGGTGATGTATGTTTCTTGGGGTTAATAAGAGAAGCTTATAGTTCCAACTATGGTGGCGATATTTCGGATAGTTTCAAAACGATTGTAGAAGAATTCAAAGATGTTTTCCCAAATGATTTACCTTCCGGATTACCACCAAGAAGGCGAGTGGATCACAAGATTGAGGTACTTCCAAGTAGTGCACCTCCTTGTAAAGCACCATATCGATTAGCACCGTACGAGTTGGAGGAGTGCAAAGCTCAAGTGGAGGAATTGTTACACAAAGGATTCATCCAACCTAGTGTATCTCCTTATGGAGCTCCGGTCTTGTTCGTGAAGAAGAAGGACGGGAGTATGCGAATGTGCATAGACTATCGAGCTCTCAATCTTCAGACTGTGAAGAATAAGTATCCATTACCTCGAATGGATGACTTGTTTGATCAACTACGAGGAGCAAATTACTTCACCAAATTGGATTTACGAAGCGGTTATAATCAGATCCGGATTGCTGAGCCAGATGTACAAAAGACTACTTTTCGTACAAGGTAAGGTCACTTTGAGTACTTAGTGATACCTTTTGGTCTCACTAATGCACCCGCTACATTTATGGGTCTAATGAATGACATCTTTCGACCATACTTGGATAGATCTGTCATTGTATTCTTAGATGATATTCTTGTCTATAGTAAGACATTGCAAGAGCATAAGATGCACTTACAGGAGATTCTACAAGTACTTAGACAAAACCAGCTATATGCCAAGATCTCTAAATGTGAGTTTGGCAAGAGTGATGTAGATTACCTAGGACATCGTGTGAGTGGAGCAGGATCCAAGTCATGAGCAATAAGATTGATGCAATCCAAAAGTGGAGTGCTCCAGAAGATCAAACCCAATTAAAGAGTTTTCTAAGACTTACGGGGTTCTATCGTAGATTTGTCAAAAACTTTGCACAAGTTGCACAGGACTTGACAAACCTATTAGGTCAAAGACAAAAATTGAAATGGGATACATCTCATGAGCTTGCCTTCCAAGCCCTGAAGGACGCGCTGTTACAAGCACCAATCCTTACGTGGTATGATCCTACAAAACCCATTAAGTTGACCACAGATGCATCAGGTATAGCAATAAGAGCAGTGTTACAACAAGCATGGGCAGATGGCTAGCATCCTGTAGCTTTTTTTTCTCGTAAGTTGCTTCCTGTAGAACGCAACTATCATATCACGAAAAGAGAGGAGTTAGCTATTGTGTTGGCTACCAAGCATTGGAAGCACTACTTGGGAGATAAGGAGTTTGTGGTAGAAACAGACCACAAATAATTGGTTTACTTGTAGACGCAGAAGGACCTCTCCAAACGTCAAATTCAATGGGCGGAATGACGACAATGCTTCAACATGCAGATTATATACGTGGAAGGGAAAAAGCAACTTGCTGATGCGTTAACTCGAATGCCTCGAGTTAATCACATGTCGACAGAAGTGTAGATCCATTTCGATTGGTGGCAACAATTGATGGAAGCTACCAGAACGGATGAGGAGATCGTGGTAGCAACTAAGCACACCAAGCTTACCAAGATGTATGGATTAGCATTCAAGGACGACAAAGTTTGGATTCCCAACAATCTAGAGCTTCGTACGACTATCTTGACAGAATGTCATGATTCAGCGATTGCCGATCATGTCGGAATAGAGAAGACTTTGGAGGCGGTGCAACGCATTTATTATTGGTCAAAAATGCACGATGATGTGATGAGATACATCAAAAGTTGTCTTGCTTGTCAACAGAACAAGGCAACCAATCAAACACCGGCAGGCTTACTCCAACCATTACCTATTTCTACTAACCGATGAGAACATGTGAGTATGGATTTAGTGTGTGAACTACCTCCAACTAGTACGGGATTTGACTCTATTGTAATTTTTGTTGATAAGTTGAGCAAAATGATTCATATTCGTCCAACCAAGAAGACTGTTACTGCACCAGAGCTGGCTCAAATCTACTTAGACGCTGTTTTTGCTCAACATGGTCTTTCTAGAGTCTTAATTACTAATAAGGGATCACATTTTACAAGCATGTTTTGGAAAACCTTGTTTGGGTTATTCAAAACTAAGCTTGCTATGTCCACAGCTTACCATCCTCAGAGTGATGGACAAACAGAACGGGCTAATCAGACGATAGAAGATATGTTACGAGCTTTTACGATTTTAGAGCAAGCGAGGTGGGATGAACTCCTACCTTTAGTAAAGTTCTCCTACAATAACTCTGTGTACGCATCGACAAAAGCTACACCGTTCTACTTAATGTACGACGCACATCCGCTCACTCCTTCTAGTTTTACTAGATTTGGATCAGGACAGGAGTCAACAACCAAAGTTGCAGTCGTCAACGAATTTGTGCAGAAGATCCATGTAGGTGTTCACCAAGCCAAGGAGAAGATTCAAACTGCTCAAAATCGTCAAAAGCAATATGCAGATGCTCATCGTCGTCATGTGGAGTTTGACATTGGGGAGAAAGTGTGGTTATCTATCACTAACTTGTCGTTAGTAAGTGTTCAAAAATTTAACCCCAGCTACATCGGTCCATTCACCATCTTACGACGAGTTGGAGCTGTGGCGTACAAATTACAACTTCCGGTTCATATGCGCATGCATCCGGTGTTTCATGTTTCTTTATTGAGGAAATATGTTCCACGTTCTCCTCGTTTCACCAATCCTCACGTAGCACCACCATTGCTAGAAATAGTGGATGATCATGAGGAATACGAGGTAGAAAGCATACTGAACAAAAGTCTTCGTGGTACTCGATATCCCAAGATAGAATACTTGGTAAAATGGAAAGGATATCCATTATATGAGGCTACTTAGGAACCACTAGGAAATTTGACTAATGTCGACTTGTTAGTTCAAGCTTATGAACATTCTATCGTCAACAAGGACGTTGCAACTTAAATGGAGGGAGGTTTGTAACCATGCATAGTTAACTATACTCATAGTTAGAACTATGTGTAGAGTTGACTATAGCGAGACCATGGTATGAAGGACCGGATAAGATATGTGTAGAGTTGACTGTATTGGGACCATGGTATGTGGGACCGGATAAGAATGTGGTGGTGTTGATATTTGATTGGTAGTTGATTGTGTGGGTTGCATGGAAGCCATGTCATCAATCCGTGTGAGGATTGATGAGTGGTTAGTATGGATTGGGGTGTGCACTTCTCTAACTATATAAAGAAGGAGAATGGTCCTTGAAGGACATTCCACCTTGAGTTGAGTTGAGAGTTCTTCCGTCTATTCATGAGTGTTCTTGAGGATCGCGATAAGAGTTTCTGTAGTGTTACAACCAGGTTGGAGGATAAAAGATCATCGACTGAGACCGAGCTTGTACCCAAACCAACTCGGTACATCAGTGTATGTGGTATGATGGTACGATCATCAAGGAGAGGAATTTTCGCACCCTTAGTCTCAAGATCGGACGCAAACGCGAACAACAGAACCCTAGTGGACTTGCACTAGGTTGTGAATGCTTCGAGTAGGAGTTAGCGGTGTGACCCAGATGTTGAGAACAAAATAACCTTAAGTGGTTCTCTGAACCAAGGTTGGAACGTTGGGTTAGGACGTGGGGGCCTATCCCAAGTGGACTCCATACAAACATTGACTTAAGGAGACAAGTCTAGAAACAGATCAAAATGCAAGACCAAAACATAAGCTTGCGACCTAGGTCTGAGACGCCGGATCGAGATGTGGGTCCGATGACTTGGACCGTGGTTCGGACGCTGGTCGAACCACAAGGTCCAAGTCTGACACTGGATCACAGTTCCTTAGAAAAATCTTAAGTGTTGGAGCTCCAACAACGTTTTAGGTCGTGGATGAAGCTCCAAGTAAGATCTCGAGGCGAGTAAGATATCATTGGAAAGGTCTCGACAAGAGCTTTCCATTGATATGTAAAAATCCTCGAACTGACCTCTGAGCTGAGAATTATAGCTGATCCCATGATCGGGATGTGATATCATTTTCAAGGACTAAAGAAGAGGACGGGGTCACTGATCCCCAGAAGTATATATGAGGGGGGTTCGTTGCCTGGGTGGACCAAGGTGAGTCATCCGATTCCAGGGTTCAACGGATGGACTCTGGAGACATGAAGTGATGGCTAGACTAGCATCAAAGCGTGTTCTGATCTAGACTTGGACGTCTAGACTCAAGAACAACCCAAGGGCTAAGGAACAAGACGGCGTATTAGACCAACGTTCAGGAACCTGGACCCAGACGGACATCAAGAGCGGTTGGACCGCTAGGTGTGCTGGAGGCACTGTTTAGGACCCTGGACTTTATGAGAAGTCCGTCGAAGTCATGTTGTGACTTGTTCATATTTTGAGATCGACCTAACCGGGTCTAAGTCGACCTACTGAGCAAGAGCTTCTGCTGACGCAACAAGGCGATAGGTGCACGAAAGGAATGCATGGATTTTGCAGAGTCTTTGCAACGAGAGGTTATTGCTTGGAGGATGGAATGGTTACAATCAGAAATACGGGTACTCTCTTTCAAACCAACGTTGATAAAAGAGGGATGAAGAAGTTGATCGATAATTATTTTGTGACACATGCAGTTGTAGCTACCGAAGCTACAAGCTATGATGCTAGGATGGAGGAGATTGAACATGATCTCCATAGGGATGATTTGGATGAGCACGTGGATCTAGACGAGCTCAAGTTGGATAACACGATACAGAGCGAGAAGAAGAGACAAGAAGAGATATTTTTAGAGAAGCAAATTCGGGAGGATAAGGTTCAATAGAAAACTATTCTTCCTGAATTGGTAATGAAGGACGATCCTTCACAATCGGAAGAAATGTTGAAAGACAAATAATGAAAATGAGTGAACTGGTTGCAAACAAACAACAACCAAATATTGAGATGATGACAATGTGAAGAGAGGTTGTGAGGTTCGAGATGCGAGAGGTTGGGTTCATTTCATAAGAGGTCTTGGATGTGACTACAAGAGAAGTCCATGACGCCAACATTGACATCATCAAGGATGAACGATATGCTGAAGATGAAGGAGAGTGGACAGACACTCTCGAGACTACGAGTATAAGATGATGGGTAAAGATGACTTAAAGAGGAGAAAGTCATTGCTGAAGGTGATTAGGGTTGGGAGGATGATGTTTGGGAGGTTGTAAAGGTTTTCAGAAAAAAAGATAAAAGAAGATGATGTTTGAGAAAGATACCATTGTACAGCGGGATAATTATAGTTGCGGTTTTTGTTTGTAGAAATGTAGATTTTCTGAAAAGAAAAAACAAATAGGAGAAATATATGTACGATGACATGTATTGGTTTGAGGTCGAGGACTACAATCAAGATACATGGTGATGATTGGAATGACAGGTGATGTCTACTAAGACACTAAGATCACAAATCTCGACATTGAGGTTCAATTGTATGGATGAGAGGTGTTCCTATAGTATGATGGTTTATTCCTTCTATGTCTTCGGATTCGTATTAAAAGATGTGTAGATTTAGAGAGGATGACTCAAGATAAGCGAATGGTTGAAAGCTGAAGAAAAAGAAAGACAACACGGATCCAGGGAAAATCATGACAACGTTACAACCTCGAGATGATGATCATGTTGTAAATTTAAGGATGAGGTTGACTAAGATGAGAAGTAGGAAGACGGTGTGTGTGCTGGTCCACTCTTTGATTGATATCTATGGTGCATACCGGAGGATGCACATATTTAGAGGAGGTGGATGTCATATCGTGGACAAGCTCCTACTTGAAAATCCTATTTAGGGGTTCTATATTTCCGTTCCAAAGACATTAATGTAAAGAAATAATGACTTTTTGATCTATTTCAGATCTCGACTTTCATTGCACCAAGTGAAAAAGCTCATTGTAAGGTTCCCGAAGACACTTCATTTGTTTCATGTGGATGCTTAATGATGACGGTATAGATTTCGAAAGATGAGAAAATCAAGCTAAGTCTTAGCTTACTGAAGCTGATTGGGTGTTTGCGGTTCTTAGTTCTATACTAAGAATAAAAGGGGGCTGCTTGATCATGATATGGAAAAAACTCACTTACTATGAACTGACATAAGAGGGTAGCTTAAAATGTTAACTTGTATCTGCGATCTATCGATGGACGATTTGGGAGATTGAGAGTGTGGTGCCCACAAATTACCGGATGCACGAATTTTTGAAATTTTTAAGAATAATAACTTGTTTGTATAACTGAAGAAGCGTTGTTACTTAAGGTTACGTCTTCCTTAACAGGAAGATGATCTTAAGAGCTGTTTGTAATAAGAAGTTGACTTCTTCGGAAGACGAATGTCTCCTGCGGAAGAGCGTCTTCTCAGTTGCGTCTTCGGAAGATGAGAAGACGGCGGAAGACACCTGTCTTCCAGAAGACAGCGACCGCTGTCGTGTTGTGAGACGTCTCACATGTGAATTCAGTGTAGAACGGGTGTTGTGTTTTCTTTGTGTTCGGTGAACCTTTTGTGTAGTTCGCATAAGAGGGTATTAGGTGTCACGTTCACAGAGATCTGGATGTGAGATCGCACGATAACAAGATGTGCCGACTCAATGATCCGTGAACGTTCGCGTGAATGGCTCTTGTTGTCAAACATAGGTATAAGATAGTGGGTTGGGGGTTTGGGAGGCATTCTTCTTTGGGGTAGTTTTCATGAGTGTGTCTTAGTGTCTTACGTGATAAGAAGGAGCGGCAAGAGTTGTATTCATGGATGGAGGACTAAATCGAGTTCCAAATCTGCCATTTCCGAACCCGTTTCATATCAAGCTTCACTTGATCCACCGCGATCACTTTCGACAGTGGTTCGTCGCCTACTTTGGAGAAGAGTTCATGGAGAGGATGATGGACTCGTCTACTCCGGTGATCTTACCAATCGTCACGTATGGAGAGGACTGGGACTTGACAGTGTACATCTTACTTTGACGAGGGCCAATGGACCTGAATTATCCAGCCAACATCCCTTTCAACGTTATCGTGTCGGATATTTTGTGCGTGAAGGATGTCCAGGAAAACGCGAGGTTCCTGGTTGTGGAGATGTTGTGTGCTGAAACAGAGACAAGACAGAGAAAAACAACCACGAAAACGAACGCTGCGATATATACACTCCAAATATATGTACACTGCCGGTTCTTTCTCCTAAGAGCACAGAATTGAAAAACAGACCAGAGCGGTCTGTAACCTGCTTCAAAAGCCCTTAAAAACACCCCTTGAATCACTACCCCGACCCAAAACCACCGAAGCGTAGCTCAAAGCAAGAGAAACTTCTCTTTGCTAACAAACAGAGCCACAGCAGTATCACAAGATCCAAACCCAAGTCCAAACCACATCCATGTATAAGCTCTTAGCTAAAGCTAGCTACCACAAGCTGTATACAACCAACCAGAATTCTAACGAACTCAAAAGAGCAAAACCCGTAGCGAAGAAACCGAAAAAGACCTATCTGTGGACTTCCTCTTTTTGCTGAACGGACTTCATATGTCGATAGGGTCTCCTCCGCTGACTCCGTTAACCCAAGAAACCTTCAGATCCGACTCCTGACAGCCGAGATATCGCCGATTTTTGGTCGCAGGTGACCGAACCTCCAAAAACTCCCCCCTGCGGCTTAAAACCGCTCACATCGCACAAACGGATCGTCCAAACTGATATCCGTCTTCGCTAGCAGATAGATCTAGCTACCCTGAACCCAACGAGACTCCAAACAAGTCGTTTGGAGTTACCCTTGCAAAACCACTCGAGAAATTTGGCCACAGGTTGTAAAAAACTGACGTAAATCAGCTCCCTGCGGCTCAAACTTGCTCACCACACTCAAACCAACAATCCAATTCACACACGGTCTTCTCCTATGCGTACACGAGGACTCCCTGATCGCGTAGGCACCAAGAACGAAGAGCTTGGCTCACCGATCGCGAAGTACAGCCCAACCTCAGGTCGCAGGTGAACGAAAATCTGATGTAAGCGCTTCCCTGCGAGCCAATTTCACTCAGAACTTCCAAACCGCCCGATGAAAACTGGTATCGTCTTCAATTTCCTGTAGAACTCGGTGTTCTGATCCCGTTGGATCCAAGGACAGCAAGTTTGGACTCCGGAACGGTCCGAACGGTCCAACTCTCCTTCACAGATAACTAAAAACTCCAAATCTGCTTCCTGCGTCTCAATTTCACTCAGTACGCACTCCCCGATCCGTCTCTTCCCAAACCGTTTGAACCAATGCGTAGCCTGCACAGATCTGAACCCAACGACGCCTTGCGCGCTTGCATTGGACTTCCAAATCTCCCGCACCGTCCGCTGACAGGTCGCAGGCGCAAGCAAGCCCCTTAAGCAGCCCCCTTGTTACAGTATGTACGTACGAAGTTCAACCCTCAATAATAAGAAGCAGGCCCCTTGCGTCTTTGATATAACGCCTGAAGTCCTAAATACCCAGTCAGCAAGTAACCAGGAGCCTAGCTTGATTTTACCTTCTTCCGAATCGCATAACTTCTTCTCTGGATGTCCAAACGAAGTAAACAAGATGCCCATGGAAAGCTTACAACGAGCTCTACCCATCCATGTGATGAAACTGAAGATCCGAAGTTGCGCCAAAAGCCCGTAAGCTAGGGCCTAGCTTGTTTTCTTCATCTTTCGAGTCTTGTAACTTTTCCATTAGGCGTCCAAACGAAGTAGATGAAGTGCCTATGGAAAGCTGACAAAGAGCTCTATCCACTGGTGCGATAAAAACGAAGATCCGAAGTGGTGCCAAAAACCCATAAGCTGGGGCCTAGCTTATTTTCTCCATCTTTCGAGTCTTGTAACTTCTCCACTAGGCGTCCAAACGAAGTAGACAAAGTGCCTATGGAAAGCTGACAATGAGCTCTACCCATCTATGCGATGAAAATGGAGATCTGAGATTGTGCCAAAATCCGTAAGCTGAGGCCTAGCTTGTCTTCTCATGAGTGTCTTTGGAGCGACAAGCATCGAAATTTGATTTTCATGTAGGAGCCGGTCCACGACACGACATCCACCCCCTCCAAACCTGTGCATCCTCCGGTATGCACCAGAGATACCAACCAAGGAGTGGACCGGCACTCAACCATCTTGTCATCCTCCCTCCCATCTCCGTCAACGTCATCCTCAAGGTTGCAACCTGATCGTCATCTTGAAGTTGCTACCCTGCCATGATCCTCCCTAGATCCATGCTCGACTTTCTTCTCCAACCTCCCATCCAATCACCCACTCCAGATCTATACATCTTCAATATGCGAGGACATAGAAGAAATAACCCATCATATCATAGAAATGTCTTCCATGCGCCCTGTAGAACCTCACCGTCGAGGTTTGTGAACCAAGTGTCGTAGTAGACATCACCCATCATCCCAATCATCACCGCATATCCTGACTGTAACCCTCAACCTCAAGTATGTACATGTCATTGTACGTATCCAACTCTTCTTTTTTTGTTTTCTGAAAAAAAAGACCACACTGCTGCAACCAAAATCCTCAACCGCAACCATCATTGTCTCGCTGTACAATGATATCCTCCTCAATCCTCATCCTCCCTTCTTCTGAAAATCCTCACAACCTCCCAAGCATCACTCCCTCAACCCAAATCACATGTAAACTTTCACAACCTCTCAAGCATAATCACCTTCAGCAATGGCTTCTCCCCTGTAAGCCATCCTTACCCATCACCCTATACCCGTAGCCTCGATAGCATCCGTCCACTGTCCTTCATCCTCAGCATGTTTGTCCTTGATGATATCAGTGGTGACATCATGGACTCTCAGTGTAGCTGCACTCAAGACCTCCCGTGAAATGAATCCAACCTTGGCATCTCGAATGCACTCCTCCCAACCTCCCTTCACATCCATTGTCATCATCTCTGCATCTGGTTGTTGTTTGTCAGCAATCAGATCACCCACATCCGCTATTTGCACCTCAACCATCTCCTCTGGTTGTGAAAGATCATCCTCCATTGCCAGTTCAGGAAGAATAGTTTCTTGTTGAATCATATCCTCCTGAGCTAGCCTCCCTGAAGAAGTATCTTGTTGGTCCTTTTTCTCGCACTGCATCGTGGATGCAGTATCCAACCTGAGCTCGTTTAGATCCTCATGCTCACCCAACCCATCTCTATGGAGATCATGCTCAATCTCCTCCACCCTAGCACCATAACTTGTAGCTTCGTCAGCTACAACTGCATGTGCCGCAAGGTAATCATCCACAATCTTCTTCATCCCTCCTTTACCAACGTTGGCTTGAAGGAGAGTACCCGTACTTGTGAATGCAACCTTTCCATCCTCCCAAGAAATAACCTCAAGTTGCAAAGACTCTGCAAAGTCGATGCAATCGTCCCATTGATGATCAGTGTCATCACACCACACGCACTGATGTACCCAAGCTGGTTTGGGTACAAGTTCCATCTCAATCGATGATCCTTCATCCTCCAACCTAGTAACCTTAGCTTGCAGATCTTGCATCTTTTGCTGTAGGTCCTCAATGGTTGGATCCTTCTCCTCTACAACCACAACTGGAAGTTGAACCTCAGATACTACCTGAACTGGTGTGGTAGTCAACGCTGCATGTGTCAACCTTGTAACCCTTTCCCTTGTACGTCTCCAGACAAGAAGCTCAACCGCTTCATGCACAACCTCCCAATTTCTTGTTAACCCTTCTTCTTCCTCTCCATCCTCCAGAATTAGCTCCAACTGTTCCTGCCATGGTTCATCCGCAGCTTGAAGAAACAGCTCTGTCTTGTAGCTCTCCAAGGTTAACTGGTCCACCCGAGGTAGTTGAGAGAATTGTCTCTCAAACTCCCTTAACAACTCTGTAGGCTGCAAACCTTTGCTGGATCGATTGACCCATTCCAGAAATGATTTCTTGGTTACTCGATCTGAGCTTCCCAAAAAATACTCCTCCATCAGCGCATGGGAAAATGTATCCCAGTTCCTCCCAAAACGCTTTGTTAGACCTTTCACATGCTCCCTTATCTCAGGCACCACAGCGAGTTCGAACGTCTCGATCATCTCCTTCTCCGGTACCTGATCCAAATCCATCTCCGTCTTGTAACATCTCAAGTACTTTGAGATGTCTCCCCCATCAAATAGATCGAGCTTGTCGATCACCCTTCCAAGCGTTTTCTTCCCCAAAGCCTCCTTTTGTTGGTTCCCTTGCTCTTGTCGCATAAACAAAGTGAAGGCTTGAAACAAACGTGCAGTTGCTGCATCCAACTGCACCCCTGGTATCCCCTCTAATCCGTCCATCCCGTCCATAGTCATGGCTCGTCCCATCCTCCCATCCTCCCATGATCCCAACCGTCTACAAATCCATCATCCCAGGTCCACAGCATCCTCCAGAACAACCAAATCCATCTTCCTCCTCGTTCATGATTGCTGGCCTCTTCTGCTCAGTTCTAACACACAAATATCTCCACCCCGGACCTTCACGTCGAGTTCACCACCGTATCGTGTCGGATATTTTGTGCGTGAAGGATGTCCAGGAAAACGCGAGGTTCCTGGCTGTGGAGATGTTGTGTGCTGAAACAGAGACAAGACAGAGAAAAACAACCACGAAAACGAACGCTGCGATATATACACTCCAAATATATGTACACTGCCGGTTCTTTCTCCTAAGAGCACAGAATTGAAAAACAGACCAGAGCGGTCTGTAACCTGCTTCAAAAGCCCTTAAAAACACCCCTTGAATCACTACCCCGACCCAAAACCACCGAAGCGTAGCTCAAAGCAAGAGAAACTTCTCTTTGCTAACAAACAGAGCCACAGCAGTATCACAAGATCCAAACCCAAGTCCAAACCACATCCATGTATAAGCTCTTAGCTAAAGCTAGCTACCACAAGCTGTATACAACCAACCAGAATTCTAACGAACTCAAAAGAGCAAAACCCGTAGCGAAGAAACCGAAAAAGACCTATCTGTGGACTTCCTCTTTTTGCTGAACGGACTTCATATGTCGATAGGGTCTCCTCCGCTGACTCCGTTAACCCAAGAAACCTTCAGATCCGACTCCTGACAGCCGAGATATCGCCGATTTTTGGTCGCAGGTGACCGAACCTCCAAAAACTCCCCCCTGCGGCTTAAAACCGCTCACATCGCACAAACGGATCGTCCAAACTGATATCCGTCTTCGCTAGCAGATAGATCTAGCTACCCTGAACCCAACGAGACTCCAAACAAGTCGTTTGGAGTTACCCTTGCAAAACCACTCGAGAAATTTGGCCGCAGGTTGTAAAAAACTGACGTAAATCAGCTCCCTGCGGCTCAAACTTGCTCACCACACTCAAACCAACAATCCAATTCACACACGGTCTTCTCCTATGCGTACATGAGGACTCCCTGATCGCGTAGGCACCAAGAACGAAGAGCTTGGCTCACCGATCGCGAAGTACAGCCCAACCTCAGGTCGCAGGTGAACGAAAATCTGATGTAAGCGCTTCCCTGCGAGCCAATTTCACTCAGAACTTCCAAACCGCCCGATGAAAACTGGTATCGTCTTCAATTTCCTGTAGAACTCGGTGTTCTGATCCCGTTGGATCCAAGGACAGCAAGTTTGGACTCCGGAACGGTCCGAACGGTCCAACTCTCCTTCACAGGTAACTGAAAACTCCAAATCTGCTTCCTGCGTCTCAATTTCATTCAGTACGCACTCCCCGATCCGTCTCTTCCCAAACCGTTTGAACCAATGCGTAGCCTGCACAGATCTGAACCCAACGACGCCTTGCACGCTTGCATTGGACTTCCAAATCTCCCGCACCGTCCGCTGACAGGTCGCAGGCGCAAGCAAGCCCCTTAAGCAGCCCCCTTGTTACAGTATGTACGTACGAAGTTCAACCCTCAATAATAAGAAGCAGGCCCCTTGCGTCTTTGATATAACGCCTGAAGTCCTAAATACCCAGTCAGCAAGTAACCAGGAGCCTAGCTTGATTTTACCTTCTTTCGAATCGCATAACTTCTTCTCTGGATGTCCAAACGAAGTAAACAAGATACCCATGGAAAGCTTACAACGAGCTCTACCCATCCATGTGATGAAACTGAAGATCCGAAGTTGCGCCAAAAGCCCGTAAGCTGGGGCCTAGCTTGTTTTCTTCATCTTTCGAGTCTTGTAACTTTTCCATTAGGCGTCCAAACGAAGTAGATGAAGTGCCTATGGAAAGCTGACAAGGAGCTCTATCCACTGGTGCGATAAAAACGAAGATCCGAAGTGGTGCCAAAAACCCATAAGCTGGGGCCTAGCTTATTTTCTCCATCTTTCGAGTCCTGTAACTTCTCCACTAGGCGTCCAAACGAAGTAGACAAAGTGCCTATGGAAAGCTGACAATGAGCTCTACCCATCTATGCGATGAAAATGGAGATCTGAGATTGTGCCAAAATCCGTAAGCTGGGGCCTAGCTTGTCTTCTCATGAGTGTCTTTGGAGCGACAAGCATCGAAATTTGATTTTCATGTAGGAGCCGGTCCACGACACGACAACGTCTGGGTGGATGTTCGATGTCACTGTCGGCGGAAGATCAATCATCGTGTGTGGATCACAAGGAACTTTGGGGAGGAGTACTGTAATCAAGTGATGGCTTCTCCATTTCCTTTTGTAGTACCTTTCATCGTAAATCGGTTCCAGGTCGTCATCTTGACCTTGTACTGAATCTTAAGTATTGAGTACGATCTCTATAGTTCGACGAATGTAATTAACCTAAGGTTGGGGCCGATGCTTTGAAGGCATGAGAGGATAGTAAGGTTATAGTTGTTCTAGGGTACCAAGTAGAGGACAAAAGAGGTTTTCAGATCTGTTTTCTTATTGGTCCATTTTCGACCAATCAACGCCATTCGAGATCTGTAGACGGCTTTAGGGTTTTGGAGGTCTTCCCGAGGGTCATTTGAGGAGTGAGTGGTCTTGTTGGAAAGCTCTCGAGACGGGCTACACTCTGGAGACAAAGATCTGGCGATTTGGAATTCTGAGGAGAGAGTGATGGACGTTGAAAGCCAGGGGGTCAAATCGGTACCCCGAGCCACGTTTTGGAGTGATCCGGGAGTTTGAGAGGTGATCTTTAGGAGCTGTCAAGGGGATCGAGTAGTTCACTCCGTGCTGGTTGTATTGATGTAAAACAATCCTACATTTGGGTTGGATTTGCTATTGAAATGATCAATTGAGGTTGACTGTTACAGTTGAGAGGTATGAGAAAACCCGCTTTCTTTGGATTCAAAGCTTGAGTTGCTCCGTGCACATGGGATTGGATCTCTAAGTGAAACTTTCCAGGATGAGAGTGTGCCCTATCAGCTAGTCACATGTGAAATTTCAGTTCAATTGGGTAAGAGAATGTGTGGAGATCTAGGATTTTGGTCATCGAGATCTGGAAAGCTCAAAAGTTAGCACAGGCAGGTGGCTTGATTCATTGCGGACAGTTGGGGTCAGATCTGAGACTGAAATTTCATACAGTAGTAGAGAAGGGTCAGAGGGGATGTCCTGTGAAGTTTGAGCCTGATTGGATAATCGAGGTGAAGACACGAGATTGTCAAAGTTCAGTTTGCAGCGGGGCGAGAAAGACGTAGAGAGATTCTGCTTAAATCTCTTGGTTGGAGTTGAACAAAAAACGACTTGAAGATGGGAGGTGTGCTTCTTGGAGGTGTCGTGTGGATGACAAGGAGGCTGTATTGTGAGATTGGTACGGCGATCACGCTCAGTGGAGGTGCCACGTCTTGCTGAAGCTGAGGTACCGTTATCCTCGGTATCACGCCCGGAGTTCCAAGCTATTTTGCTGCCGATATGTCTTGTATCGTTGGGAAGCTTGTGTAGTAGGCGGTCCTTGCTGTGGACATCTTCCTAAGCAAACTCGTATCAACGAACAATAGAAGGTCAGAGTCTACAATTATGTAGTTTGTCGAGAAGAAGTAGTGAAGCGGATGTGGATGAGAGATTGTATGAAGAGTGCTTGGGATCTAAAGCAGACACGTATCGTGTATGAGCCTTGTCTTTATCTAGAGTGGAATCGAGCTCCGAGTCATTTGTGTGATGCACATGTGCTACACTTGGATCAAGTTAGCTCGCTAGTAACCTACAAAAAAGACTGATAGATTAGATATTGAGAACATAAGTTTTCATCGGTTAGGTCGTAGATCCAGTTGTATCTCTCTACAGCCAGATACCCCGTGTATTCCCAGACCATATTTCATGCCCTACGACAGTTGGTGAACTCGACGTGAAACGTCTGGGGTTGAGAGATACGTTTTTCCAATCATGGACGCTGAGAGCTTATCTCAATTCATAGATGAGGCTTCTACGTCTGGAGAGGTCCCGAGGGTGAATCCACTAAAAAGGTCTGATATGCGATTGCTTGAGGCATTCGCGTTGATCATGCAACAACAACAAGCCGCTGAACAAAAGGAAGCAATGGCTACTAGAGCTTTGCAGTCTGTTGTGGGTTTGTTGGATCAGTTTGATGGAAAGAACATCTCCAAGTACCTCAAGTACTATTCTCGGGAGATGGAGTTGAGTAAAGTGCCGGAGAGAGAGATGGTCAATACATTTAACTTGCTGTCGTACTAGAGATACGAGAGCATGTGAAGGAGATCATTCACTCTCATGGCGCTACATGGGAAGAGTTTACTTTTCAATTAAAAGAAGAATATTCTCTAGAAGATGCAGATCAAGTGACTAAGAAGTCATTCATGGAGTGGGTAAACAAACCCAATAAAGGGCTTGTTGCTACAGAGCTATTTAGGGAGTTCGAGAGACAGTTCCTTCAGTTGTCTCGGATGGAGAAGCTCATATTGGAGAACGACAAAGTGGAGCTGTTTCTGCAAGCAGCTAACAATGAGCTACAGAGGGAGTTGGAACTACTTCTGGAAGACAAGATGGAAGATACTGGGCTCACGGCTGATTGGAAGAAGGTTTCTGAAGCAGTGGGTGTACTTGCGAAGCGGGAGTATCGGAGAGGGAAGGTGGTGATAAGGCAGGAAGTGAGACCACCGCCAATCGTACTACCCCGTAGGCAACCAACAATGCCTAATGTACAAGCACCTACGGTACAAGTACCTCCTATTTCATTTCCTGCTGTTCTTGTCCCTATGGTTGCACCTCAAAAAGATGCAATAGAGGAATTGGTAAAAGGGATGAGAGACTTGCAGATTAAGCTAGCAAGGCTAGAGGAGAAAGGAGGAGTATTTGAGGGCAAAACCGCTGTCGTGATGTGAATTATTTTACATTGTAAATAATTCACCTCTTTGTCAAGCGTTAGTGTCTCTGAGTAGAGTTAGGACCTCAGAGATGTCGACACTTGAGGATGTTATATATTTTGAGTCTTAGTAGGTTGATTACCATGTTGATAGGGTTTAAGCTCATGGGTTGTATTTGCGTGTCGCCCATGCACGCTTTCTAGCTGATTTAAGTTATTTTTCGGGGCTGCGTGTCGTTTTAGGTAGTTTAAGTTTTACGCTGGCACTCTAGGGAGCTTGACGTGGTAGCCTATGAGTAAAACTAAGTTGCCACGTGGTTTAGAGTACTAAAGGACAACCAAGTGGAGCTATGAACTCCCATTGGTCTGTTTTTGTCTTTTGTTAACTCTAAATTTAGAAACAGAGCTCTAGAGTGGAGTTCGAGCTTTTGATGGGGGGCACTTCGAAATCTGAGAGCACAGGGAGATAGAGCTCGTCATGTCAAGCACTTCCAGTGAAAATTTCGATCGATTTGAGTCAATAAAGACGGAGTTATGAGCAATTGAAGTTCGGATTGTGCTAGAATTGAATCATTTGGGTTGGATTTAGGGTTTTCAGTGTCACTCGCAGCAGATTTGAGGAAATTGCTTCAAAACTTCGAGGTTGTGTTCTCCGCCAGCAGGGCTACGATTTCACAAAAAGTTTCATATCGATTGAGCAACTGAGTAATTCAGGGCGGCCGCTGAAGCTGAGGGGGTCTGAAAAGCTCTTAATCTAGAGCAGCGACTTCAGAGGAGGAGATATACAGTTCTGTGTACATTCAGGAGTCCCAACTTCACAGGGATGTTCAGCACCCTGTAGACTGCAAATCCTGTAAGAAACTTCGAAATTGATCGAGCCAAACTCCTGTTATAGGTTGAAATAGCCAGCTAGGTACCAGAAATTGCCGTAGTTTTCTTGCTCAAAACTTTTCTGTTCATATCTCCGTGTCAGAATTTGATCTCAGGCTGAAATTTCGTCTGTGAGTTCAGTAGTGCCTCATTTGCATGTAGGGGAAGTTTAGAGGTCTAAACCTTCATAGTTTTCCTCTCCGTAAGTGTCAAAGTTCACCGTCGAATCCTATTACTGCCAGCTAGACCTTAATTTCGCCTTCTGGGTATATTACTAGATCTTACACATCTGTGTGAGTGTTTATAGCCCTATTGTGACCTGAAAGCCAACCTTTTGAGTAAACCAGCCACAGCCAGGAGCCCTACGCTTCCCTGAGTAGATTACACACAGCCTTCAAGCTCATATCACAGCCAGAGGGTTCGCCCTTCCCAGGAAGACTCTCAATCCGACATCTGGTGCTTCCACTGAGAGCTCTTGGGGTGATTGATTGAGAAGGTTGAGTTGCTACAAGGAGAAGAGATGGATCGCAAGAGCGGAGCTGCTGCTGCTGCCTCTGGAGCTGGAGCATCAACGTCTACTGCTGCACCGTCAACTGCACCTGCGTCTTCTACAACGACAACTGCATCTGGTCTGGACACGGCTGAGATCTTGAAGACGCTTGCGGCCCTGGTCCAACAACATCCGATCGTTGGAGGGGGTGAGTTAAAATCCACCAAGGCTTTGCAAGCGATAGTGAATAGGTGTGGAAGGTTTGAAGGTAGAGATATTTCTAGATATCTGCGTGAGTATAGAGGAGAGATGGAGCTGGTTAGGGTTACAGATGCTGAGATGATAGCAAGCTTTGAGTTAGCTGTCATTCCTGAGTTGCGGGACCAAGTTAAGGATGTACAGAGAAGAAATCTTGGAGTCTGGATGAGTTTTGAGCGATCTCTTCGAGAGGAGTTTCTTGAGGAGGATTCAGAGAGAGTTACTAGGAGGACGTTCTTAGACTGGGTTGAGCAGCAACCTGGTCGTATGATGAGTCTGAGTGAGTTGCTGAGAGAGTTTGATCGGAAATACCGACAACTTTCAACTCTAGAGCGAATCACCCTAGATGCTAGGAAAACAGAGCTTTTCCTGCAGGCTACCGATGATGCTACGGCAGATCGGTTATGTTTTATGTTGGCCGATCGATCTACTGAGGGAGGTGTTACTATGGATTGGGGGAGAGTTGAGGATGCTGTGGCTGTACTTACAAGGCAAAGGAGAGGAAGAGTGGCTGTGGGAGGACGTCCGCTTGCAGAAGTGGTCACTCCACCTTATGCTGCTCCTCAAGTACAGCAGCCTTTGGTCCCTGCTCCCAGACCTGTTGTCCCAGCTGCAGTTCCTTTGATGCCAGTTGTGCCAGCACCGGCACAAAGGGCACCTGTTCAGAGACCTGCGGAGAACCATGGTCAACAGAACCAGATTGAAGACCTGATTCGGCAGATGCGAGAGCTGAAGGTAGAGCTAACTGGATTGCAGAGAGAGCAGCCACCGGCGCCTGCTGCTGCACGTCCAGGAGGAGCTCCGGTTCGTAGATGTATTTGGTGTGACAGTCCTGATCATTTCCGAGGAGACTGTCAAGAGCTCACAGCTGCTTTGCG
Source organism: Asterella californica (assembly GCA_036924285.1). Lineage (NCBI taxonomy): Eukaryota > Viridiplantae > Streptophyta > Marchantiopsida > Marchantiales > Aytoniaceae > Asterella > Asterella californica. The sequence goes on from JAYKYS010000003.1 coordinate 28,660,046, forward strand.
AGATGGTGTGGTTCGCTATCAGAACGGTAGGCTGCACCTTTCTTCTACTGGAGAGCCGTTGAGCACGCAGTTTGGGCGAGGAGGCATGAGGAGTCTACCTCAGATTGCTGCGGCGGCAACTGTACATGCATTGATGGCACCACCGGTAAATCCTGATGTATATGCTGGACATATTGAGGTTTCTTCTAGTCCTACGTTGCTAGATAGGACTGTTGAGAAGAGTATTGCTACCGTTCCTTCTGAAGTACTGAAGAGGGGAGCAGAGTCTATTCGTAGGGTCACAGGATGCGGAGATCCTGTAGATGCTGCTTCTATCAGAGCATTCTTGGATGTAGATAGACACGTTCATTGGCAAGATGCTTCTGTGGAGGAGAAGAGGCGGCGAGAAGCCTCTGAACTTGATACTGGAGTTCCTGAGGAGATTGGAGATAGACGGAGAGTCACAAGGAGACGAGCGGCTCTTCCTGAAGACATCCCGTCTACTTCTGCAGCTCCTCCACCTGCGCCAGGTCCTATGGAGGATGTGCAGAGATCCCAGCAGGAGCCAACGACTGCTGGTAGGCGGTTTACTGCCCAAGAAAAGGGGAAGGGACCGGCTTACAAGTTGGCAGCGGATATTGAAACTTCTACTGATCTGAAGAGCATCTTGGAGCAGAGGATACTGGATGCACGGATCGAGTTTTCTCTCCGAGAAGTTCTTGGTATTGCAAAGAGGGAGTTTCACGAACTGATCATCGACATCATCAAGCGCAAGAGACAGGTGATGTCCGAGCAGGTAGAGAGTCAGATGATAGATGTAGTAGGAGCTTCTCTGAATGATGCAGAGTTTGGAAAGGTCCATTTCCAGGAAGCTGATGACAAGGGATACCAGCAAGAAGCGTTGGTTGCTGGTACCAACACTATTGAGTTCGATGATGAGGAAGCTGGCGAGGAGAGTCCAGCTACTGATAGTGATTTCAGAAGGAGGCATTGGGCTCGTGCTACAACTGCTACACGAGTTCGTCTTGGAAGTTTGGCTGAACCTGTTGCTGCTTTAGTTGATCACGGATCAGAGATCAACATCATGTCACGAGAGGTGTATGAGAGAGGTCAGTGGCCTATCGAGTTGAACCATGGTTGGGTGTTACGTGCTGCAAACAACCAGAAAGGTGAGCTATACGGCGCTTGTCCTAACGTGAAGGTGAAGATAGGTGATGTGGATGTAGATCAGCACTTCTTCGTGCAATCTTCTGCTTCATATCCTATGATTCTTGGTCAGCCTTATATCACTGCGGTTCGTATGGAGACCAAGGTGATGGATGATGGATCTCATTATGCTAGGATCCGTAGTCCAGATGATAGACGTTCTGTGCAGTTTCTGACCGTTCGTACGAATCACGAACGAAACCGTCAAACTTTGAGGGATTCTCCTATCTGTAGGGGTAAGGGTTTTCTGAAACCACTCTCGTAGGACGGGATAGCGAGAGTGATGGATCTACTGCTACTATGATCCCGCTTGAGCAGCCTGAGGGATCACAGGAGGTTGATGGAAAGGCTGCTCAAGATTCAGAAAGTAGTTGCACTGTGCATAGTTGGAAATCTGGGTTGATGGCTTTCAGTTCTGATGATTGGAGTGAGTTCACACGGATGGAGGATTTGACTGAGAAGAGTAGAAGGCAGATGGAGAGGTGTGCAGCAAATCTGCGTTGTACAGGAGTTCTGAAGGAAGATGAGATGATTTCTGGTGTTTATGAGGAGTTTGTAGGTGTGCAGTCTTTTGTTCGTTGGCTGGATGATGTAGATAGGTTGATGGAACAGATGGGAGGTAGGGTGGTGATCCCCATCCATTCTCGTGAAGTCTATGAGGAAATTATCTCATACTTGCGATATCGTCCTCATCCGAGACTGGAGAATGGATGGAAGGATGCAGTCTGTTGGTGTAGCTTACATCAGGAAGCGGAAGTACACGCCAAGTATAAAGCTGTAGCGAGGAAGGTGAGACCTGTGGCGACCCAATTACCTGTCGATTCTCAGCAGCAGATGGAGTTAGCGGCTGCTGAGCCTGTGCTTAGAGATCCTACACAGGTAGGACACAAGTTTACTCAGGAGACACTCGAGCAGCTCCAGATAGGAGGGGGTGGCTTCTTGACTGAAGAGGAGAAACGAGCTTTTGAACAGATGATAGTTAGCCATGGTAAGGCATTTTCTTTCTCGGCTGAGGAGATAGGTTGTGTGGATCCTAGTGTGATAGCTCCGATGGTTATCTTCACTGTTCCTCACGTACCTTGGGATTTGAAGCCGATTCCAGTCCCTCGTGCCTTGCTACCGAAGGTGATTGAGTTACTGAAGGAGAGGATGCAGATGGGTATTCTTGAACCATCTATGGCTTCGTACTCTAGCCGATGGTTCACAATACCTAAGAAGACAGGAGCTCTACGCTTCATCCAAGACTTGCAGCCTGCCAACAACATCACGATTCGAAACGTTGGAACAGGACCTGTGGTTGATGAAGTAGCTGAGGCGTTTGCTGGAAGGTCAATCTATTCTATTGGAGATCTGTTTTCAGGTTATGATCAGTTTCAGCTTGCTTTGGAGAGTAGAGACTTGACTACCATGCGTACACCTTTGGGATTGATGCGGATGTGTATCCTTCCTCAGGGTGCGACAAACTCAATAGCTCATATGCAAAATGCGATGCATAAGGTGTTACGAGAGTTTGTGCCTGAGGTCACTATCCCGTTTCTGGATGATATTCCCATGAAAGGCTGTCCGGTGGAGGACAAGGACGAAGCAGTGACTTCTGATGGTTGCAGAAAGTTCGTTGCAGACCACATTCGAGATGTGGAGAAGATTCTGATGCGTTTGGAGGAGGTACACCTCACTCTATCAGGTACCAAATCTCGCTTTGGGATGTCAGAGATTGTGGTAGTGGGTCATCTGTGTGGTACTTTTGGGAGGCGTCCGAACCCAGAGAAGGTAGATGCTATAGCAAGGATAGCTGACTGCACCAACATCACTGAGGTTCGACGGTTCTTGGGAGCTTGTGTGTTCTTTCGTGTGAGTATTCCTCATTATGCACACATTGCCGAGCCTTTGTATGCACTTCTGAGAAAGGGAAGGAGGTTTACTTGGCGGCAAGAACATCATGAGACGATGGAGCAGCTGAAGGAGATTCTGAAGTCTCCACCTATACTAAGGAGGCTTAGCTACGAGAGCGGGAGACCTGTGGTACTGACTGTTGATACGAGTCCAAAGGCGATTGGATGGGCCGTTGGCCAAGAAGATGCAGAAGGTGTGCGGTTTGTTTCAAGGTTTGGAGCTCGGATCTTAACAGATAGACAGCGTAACTATCCTCAAGTGAAGCGTGAGTTGTGGGGAGCTGTTACTGCTATGAAGGTAGATCGAGAGTTCTTGATAGGAGCTCATGTGATACTAGAAACAGATTGTTTGCCTTTGTTGGGTATGATAGCAAACTGCAATACACCAGACATAGCAATGCTACGATGGATTGCTTATGTCCGGAGTCTAAACCCTGAGCTAAAGCATATAGCAGGGAAAGACAATCCAGTTGCAGATATGTTGTCTAGGGCTCGTTATACAGATGAGGATGAGATGTTTGCAGAGGTGGAAAATGAAGAAAAGAGAGACGTTTGGTGCCAAGTTGGTCAGCAGACTTCAGACTTGGAACCACTGCCGTTCAATGAGGGGTTCTACTTAGAAAAGTTCCGCAATATTGGATTTTATCTGAGTTCGTTATCCAGAAGAGAAGGATGGAGTGATGCAGAGTTCAAGGAGATCAGACGGAAGGCGTATAGTTATCTTCTACGTGAGGGTTATCTGTGGAAACGTCCGAAGAGAAGAGATGGGATGCTTACTAGAGTGGTGGATGATCAACCGACAAAGCTTAATCTGCTGAAGGAGTTTCATGATACCTTGTGGGCTGGACATCGTGGAGTATGGGCTACATACACGAAGCTGAAGGAGCGTTACTGGTGGAAGGGTTTGTATCAAGACGTGGTGGACTTTGTTGGGTCGTGTCTGCACTGCCAGTTCTACTCTAAGGTCCGTTACAGAGATGGGCTTGTACCTACTTATCCACCTAGTATTCATTTTCAGTGGGTTCTTGATCTTGTGATGATGCCACCGGGGTTATGGGGGATGCGTTACTTGGTGTTGGCTCGAGAGGATCTCTCCAACTATGTGGAGGGACGAGCACTACGGACGAAGACTACAGAGAATATCTGCCGGTTCGTGCTTGAAGATATCGTCTGTCGCTATGGATCGGTTGGGAGATTACGTGCAGATAGAGGCGAGTTGAGAGGCGCTGAAGTGAAGGAGTTTTTTGCTCGTTATGGAGTAAAGCTTCGGCTTACCACTGCTATGAATCCAGAGGGCATTGGTAAGAGTGAACGAGGACACCCTTCTATTGTTCATGCTTTAGTGAAAGCATGTGATGGTAGGCCTAGAGAATGGCCGAGACTACTTCCATTTGCTTTGTGGGCTGATAGAACTTCACACTGTACCACGACTGGTTATATGCCAGTTGAACTTATGTTGGGGCAGAAACCGATCATGCCTGCTGAGGAGAACTTTCCTACATGGGCTACGCTACCATGGGAAGATGGTATAGATCGTACTTCACTCCTTGCTTTACGTATTAGGCAGTTGGAGCGAAGAGAGGAAGATCTTGCTGATGCGCAGGAGAGGCTGAAGGTGGCTTGAGTCAGAAACAAGGAACGTTTTGACAAGACTCACCGACTACGACCGAAGCCAATACATGTTGGTGATTGGGTTCTGGTATATGATAGCACGTTGGAGAATCAGCATTCTACACTTCGTAAGTTCTCTCGAAGATGGTTCGGGCCTTATGTTGTGCTAGATGTGTATGAGAATGCCACTTATAGGTTGCGTGAGTTGGATGGTACTCCTTTGAAGCTACCTGTGGCTGGCAAACGTGTGAAATTGTTCAAGAGACGCGGAGGGTCAGTTGAGTTATTCAACTTTTTGGAGTCGGAGCTGAGGACAACAAGAGACGGAGACGTCCCAGTGTCTGATGAGACTGAGGCGGAGGAGAGCGATGATGATGAAGATCAAACAGAAGACTGAGGAGATTGGCACATACCGGAGGATGTGCAGGTTTGGAGGGGGTGGATGTCGTGATGTGAATTATTTTACATTGTAAATAATTCACCTCTTTGTCAAGCGTTAGTGTCTCTGAGTAGAGTTAGGATCTCAGAGATGTCGACACTTGAGGATGTTATATATTTTGAGTCTTAGTAGGTTGATTACCATGTTGATAGGGTTTAAGCTCATGGGTTGTATTTGCGTGTCGCCCATGCACGCTTTCTAGCTGATTTAAGTTATTTTTCGGGGCTGCGTGTCGTTTTAGGTAGTTTAAGTTTTACGCTGGCACTCTAGGGAGCTTGACGTGGTAGCCTATGAGTAAAACTAAGTTGCCACGTGGTTTAGAGTACTAAAGGACAACCAAGTGGAGCTATGAACTCCCATTGGTCTGTTTTTGTCTTTTGTTAACTCTAAATTTAGAAACAGAGCTCTAGAGTGGAGTTCGAGCTTTTGATGGGGGGCACTTCGAAATCTGAGAGCACAGGGAGATAGAGCTCGTCATGTCAAGCACTTCCAGTGAAAATTTCGATCGATTTGAGTCAATAAAGACGGAGTTATGAGCAATTGAAGTTCGGATTGTGCTAGAATTGAATCATTTGGGTTGGATTTAGGGTTTTCAGTGTCACTCGCAGCAGATTTGAGGAAATTGCTTCAAAACTTCGAGGTTGTGTTCTCCGCCAGCAGGGCTACGATTTCACAAAAAGTTTCATATCGATTGAGCAACTGAGTAATTCAGGGCGGCCGCTGAAGCTGAGGGGGTCTGAAAAGCTCTTAATCTAGAGCAGCGACTTCAGAGGAGGAGATCTACAGTTCTGTGTACATTCAGGAGTCCCAACTTCACAGGGATGTTCAGCACCCTGTAGACTGCAAATCCTGTAAGAAACTTCGAAATTGATCGAGCCAAACTCCTGTTATAGGTTGAAATAGCCAGCTAGGTACCAGAAATTGCCGTAGTTTTCTTGCTCAAAACTTTTCTGTTCATATCTCCGTGTCAGAATTTGATCTCAGGCTGAAATTTCGTCTGTGAGTTCAGTAGTACCTCATTTGCATGTAGGGGAAGTTTAGAGGTCTAAACCTTCATAGTTTTCCTCTCCGTAAGTGTCAAAGTTCACCGTCGAATCCTATTACTGCCAGCTAGACCTTAATTTCGCCTTCTGGGTATATTACTAGATCTTACACATCTGTGTGAGTGTTTATAGCCCTATTGTGACCTGAAAGCCAACCTTTTGAGTAAACCAGCCACAGCCAGGAGCCCTACGCTTCCTTGAGTAGATTACACACAGCCTTCAAGCTCATATCACAGCCAGAAGGTTCGCCCTTCCCAGGAAGACTCTCAATCCGACACCGCTCCAAAGCAAGGGTATGTGCAGAGATGTATGTGGTGCGATAGCACTGAACATCACCGGAAGGAGTGCGGAGACTTTGCTGACATCCTACGGCAAGGAGTGATCTACTGGAAGGAGGGGAAGGTTGCCTTGAAGGAGACAGGTGAGATCCTTAAAACTAACTTTGGAAGAGGAGGGATGAGGCAAGTTTTAGAGGATTATCTTTCACAACATGCTGCGGTATCAGTAAAAGCCGCTACCTATGGGGTTGAGGTAGTGAAAGATAGAGATAGTATTTCTGAAGAGGAAGTAAAGGCGAGTGAAATATGGAGTCATGCTGTGACCACAATGGAGAAAGGAAAAGCAACAAGGGGTGAGTTACTCAAGGTGGCCACGACAATCAGAGGTGCTACTGGATGGAGTGATCCAGTAGATACAATGTCTGTACACGCCTACTTGGCAAAGAGTCAACATGAGGCTCTCATGGAGGAGAAGCGTAGGAGAGATGATGTTGGTCCTAGTGAGGAGAGAAGTACTCCTAAGAGGCAGTTACGAGGTGAGAAACCTCGGTTAGATACAACGCCGGTGCGAGAAGAGACTATGGAGGAAGTTCCACCATCTACTACAGAGAGGTTAGAAAGGAGTAAGAAAGGTAAGCCTGCTACCTACAAGCTGCAGTCGGATATTGAAGCTGCTACAGATTTGAAGGGGGTGTTAGAAGAGAGAGTGCTCAACGCGAAGATTGAGTTTACTTTACGAGAGATCCTAGGAATAGCAAAGAAGGAGTTCTATGATGTCATTATTGACACCATCAAGAGGAAGAGGCAGTTGACAGGAGAGATTGCTATGACTAACGCTCTAGATACGAGAATAACGAAGGAGGAGGAGCAAGAGTTAGCTAAATATTGCACCAGTCATAAGGTTCGATTTGCTGTAGATGAAGATGAGGGAGATGATATGATTTCTAGTTATTATACTAGGGGACATTGGGCTAGAGGTACTACGGAGACCTTGGTGAAGATAGGAGATTTGGTAGATCCGGTGGTTGCTCTCATTGACCATGGATCAGAGATTAACATCGTATCTAAAGATGTCTATAAGCGAGGGAAGTGGCCCATTGACACAGAGCATGGTTGGATGATCCGGGCAGCGAATAACACACGGGGAGAACTCTACGGTGCTTGTCCGGATGTAAGGGTGAAGATTGGGGATGTAGTCATAGAGCAAAACTTTTTTGTTCAAGACACTACTTCGTATCCGGTAATTCTTGGACAGCCATACATTACGGCTGTAAGGATGGAGACCAAGGTGCTGGATGATGGATCTGCATATGCTAGGATCAGAAATCAAGACGGTAAGAGAGCAGTGCAGTTTCTAACTGTACCGCCTAACCATGAGTGCAATTGGGAGAACTTGCGGAGTGGTTCTCTTCCTAAAGTCACTGAAGAGTTTAAGGATTTTTGCATAGGGTCACCATAGAGCGAGGGTATGGTGATACCGATACACAGAAGGAGGTACTCTCGTCAGCGAAGGGAAGTGCCTTTTGTACAGGAGTTGTGGGATTTTCTGAGGGTGGATTTGCTTTATATACGCAGCTTGTTGATCTACAGAAGTGGGAGCGGAAGGCTGTGGAAAGAGTTGAGAAAGATCTAAAAAGAGTGTGTGTACTTGACGAGGAGGGTAGAATAGCAGGTGTTTACATGGAGATGAGATTAGAGGATCCTTTGGAGGAACTTACCAAGATTGAGAAAAGGAGTGAAGATCAACTGGTGGAAATAAATTCTAGAGAGCTCTATTCGATCATAGAGTCATTCCAGAAACCAGAAGTCAGGGTTGAAACCAAGTACAAAACGGTAGATAGAAAGGTTAAGCCTGTAGTTCAACCTTTACCCGATGACTCCAACCACCAAGTTCAGCAAGCTTCGAAGGAGAAGAGCTTAAGGGATCCTCGCCAAGTGGGTCACAAGTTTACTGCAGCTACGCTCAAGGAGTTGAAGGTAGGATCCGCAGATTTTCTCTTTCCTATTGAAGAGCGAGAGTTCAAAGAGATGTTGAGTAAGCATGGGAAGGCTTTTTCTTTTGAAGCTTCGGAGATAGGATGCGTGGATCCGAGCGTAGTAGCTCCAATGAAGTTGGGAATCCGAGCGTAGTAGCTCCAATGAACACTCCTGTGAAGTTGGACCTCCTGATTGTACACAGAACTCCTGATCTCGCTCTCCAAAGTTGATGCTCTAGATTGAGAGCTTTTCGGACCCCCTCTGCTTCAACGGTCGTCCTGAATTACTCACAGACTCAATTGACATGAAAATTTGGGGACAGTCGTAGCTTGACTGACAGTGAACGTGACCACAAAGGTTTGAAGCGATTTTCTCAAATCTACTGCGATTGACACCGAAAACCCCAAAATCAACAGAAGTGCTACAATTCTGGCACAAATCGAACTTCAATCAGCCATAACTCCTTCTTTATTGCTTCAAATCGATCAAAAATTTCGCTGACAGTGCTTGGCACGACGAACCCTATCACCCTGTGCTCTCAGATTTCGAAGATTCTTCTCCAAATGCTCGAACTCCTCTTAAGCCCCCTACTACTAAGTTTAGCAGTACACAAAGATAAAATTGGACCAATGGGAGTTCATAGCTTCACTCCCCTGTCCTTTTGTGTCCCAAACCACGTGGTGACTTGAATTTGCACATGGGCTACCACGTCAAGCCCCTAAAGTGCCAGCATAGATCCTAAACTACATGCGAAGACATGTAAAACGACACGTAATCCCGAAAGATAACCTAACCTCGCTAGGAAGCATGCATGGGGGACATGTAATTACAACCCATGAGCTTAACTCCATCTACATGGTAATCAACCTACTAAGACTCAAAAATATATAACATCCTCCAGTATCGACTTCTCTGAGGTCCTAATTTCACTCATAGAGACTAACGTTTGACGGAGCGGTGAATTATTTACACTGTAAAATGATTCACATCACGACAGCGTCATCGGTTGCGGCCAAAGGAGATTAAGGAAGACGATTGGGTGTTGGTGTATGATTGTAGCTTGGACAACCAACATAGTGCTCTTAGAAAAGCCACCCCCTCCAAACCTGCACATCCTCCGGCATGTGCCAACCTCTTCAGTCTTCTGTTTGTTCTTCTTCATTGTCACTCTCCTCCGCCTCAGCCTCTTCAGTTGCTGGGGCGTCTTCATCTCTTGGCATCCTCTGCTCAGACTCCAGAAAATTGAACAAATCTACTGATCCTCCACGTTGTTTGAACAACTTCACTCGTTTGTCAGCCACAGATAGTTTCAAAGGAGTACCATCCAGCTCACGTAAATTATAAGTGGCACTGTCATAAACATCTAGCACAACATAAGGCCCGAACCATCTTCGCGAGAACTTACGAAGTGTAGAATGCTGATTCTCCAACGTGCTATCATACACCAAAACCCAATCACCAACACGTATTGGCTTCGGTCGTAGTCGATGAGTCTTGTCGAAACGCTCTTTGTTTCTGACTCGAGCCATCTTCAGCTTCTCTTGCGCTTCAGCAAGATCCTCCTCCCTTCGCTCCAACTGCCTAGTTCGTAAAGCAATGAGTGAAGTATGATCTATACCATCTTCCCACGGTAGCTTAGTCCACGTAGGAAAGTCCTCCTCAGCAGGCATGATCGGTTTCTGCCCCAGCATAAACTCAACTGGCATATAGCCAGTCGTGGTACAATGTGTAGTTCTATCAGCCCACAAAGCAAATGGAAGTAGTCTCGGCCATTCTCTAGGCCTACCATCACATGCTTTTACTAAAGCGTGAACAATAGAAGGGTGTCCTCGTTCACTCTTACCAATGCCCTCCGGATTCATAGCAGTGGTAAGCCGAAGCTTTACTCCATAACGAGCAAAGAACTCCTTCGCTTCTGCACCTCTCAGCTCGCCCCTATCTGCTCGTAGTCTTCCAACAGATCCATAACGACAGATGATATCTTCAAGCACGAATCTACATATGTTCTCTGTAGTCTTCTTCCGTAGTGCTCGTCCCTCCACGTAGTTGGAGAGATCTTCTCGAGCTAACACCAAATAGCGCATCCCCCATAGTCCCGGCGGCATCATCACAAGATCAAGGACCCACGAAAAATGAATACTAGGTGGGTAGGTAGGTATAAGTCCATCTCTGTAACGGACTTTAGAGTAGAACTGGCAGTGCAAACACGATCCAACAAAATCCACTACGTCTTGATACAAACCCTTCCACCAGTATCGCTCCTTCATCTTCGTGTATGTAGCCCAAACTCCACGGTGTCCAGCCCACAAGGTGTCATGAAACTCCTTCAGCAGATTCAGCTTCGTCGGTTGATCATCCACCACTCTAGCCAGCATCCCATCTCTTCTCTTCGGACGTTTTCACAGATAACCTTCACGTAGAAGGTAACCGTACGCCTTTCGTCTGATCTCCTTAAACTCTGCATCACTCCATCCTTCTCTTCTGCATAATAAACTCAGATGGTATCCGATATCGCGGAACTTTTCCGTGTAGAACTCCTCGTAGAACGGCATGTCGGAGTGTAATCCGTCTACCTAGGAAAGCGCCGGGCTTCTGGCTGTGGTTGTTCACTCAAGAGGTTGGCTTTCAGGTCACAATAGGGCTATAAACACTCACACAGATGTGTAAGATCTAGTAATATACCCAGAAAGCGAAATTCAGGTCTAGCTGGCAGTAATAGGATTCGGCGGTGAACTTTGACACTCACGGAGAGGAAAACTATGAAGGTTTAGACCTCTAAACTTCCCCTACATGCAAATGAGGTACTACTGAACTCACAGACGAAATTTCAGCCTGAGATCAAATTCTGACACGGAGATATGAACAGAAAAGTTTTGAGCAAGAAAACTACGGCAATTTCTGGTACCTAGCTGGCTATTTCAACCTATAACAGGAGTTTGGCTCGATCAATTTCAAAGTTTCTTACAGGATTTGCAGTCTACAGGGTGCTGAACATCCCTGTGAAGTTGGGACTCCTGAATGTACACAGAACTGTGGATCTCCTCCTCTGAAGTCGCTGCTCTAGATTAAGAGCTTTTCAGACCCCCTCAGCTTCAGCGGCCGCCCTGAATTACTCAGTTGCTCAATCGATATGAAACTTTTTGTGAAATCGTAGCCCTGCTGGCGGAGAACACAACCTCGAAGTTTTGAAGCAATTTCCTCAAATCTGCTGCGAGTGACACTGAAAACCCTAAATCCAACCAAAATGATTCAATTCTAGCACAATCCGAACTTCAATTGCTCATAACTCCGTCTTTATTGACTCAAATCGATCAAAATTTTCACTGGAAGTGCTTGGCATGACGAGACCTCTCTCCATGTGCTCTCAGATTTCGAAGATCCCCCACCAAATGCTCGAACTCCACTCTAGAGCTCTGTTTCTAAATTTAGAGTTTAACAAAAGACAAAAATGGACCAATGGGAGTTCATAGCTCCACTTGGTTGTCCTTTAGTACCCTAAACCACGTGGCAACTTAGTTTGACTCATAGGCTACCACGTCAAGCCCCCTAGAGTGCCAGCGTAAAACTTAAATTACTTAAAACGACACGTAGCCCCGAAAAATAACTTAAATCAGCTAGAAAGCGTGCATGAGCGACACGCAAATACAACCCATGAGCTTAAGCCCTAACAACATGATAATCAACCTACTAAGATTCAAAATAGTGTTAACACCGTATGCAAAGGTGTCAAACATATACATAAACGACTAGAAGTAATATAAGCTAACTTCTAGAACTACTAAACTCAAGCGTCGGAGTAGAGATATAACATGTAGCCGCCAAGTAGCGCGACATCCACCCCCTCTGAACCTGCACATCCTCCGGTATGTGCCATCCAGATCAAGACTCTTCAGCTTCGGCTTCAAACTCATCTTCAACCTGCATTGGGTCTTCAGCTTCATCCTCCGTAAACTCTACAACGTTCTGGTCCTCCCCTCTCCTCCTAAAGAGCTTGATTCTCTTTCCTGCGACTGGTATCTTGAGCACTGCACCATCTAACTCTCTCAAGGAGTATGTGACATTATCATAGACTTCTAACACCACATAAGGTCCAAACCATCTCTTGGAGAACTTCCTGATAGTGCTATGCTGATTATCAAGACTACTATCATAGACTAACACCCAATCACCTTCTTTAACTGGTTTGGGTCGTAATCTATGCGTTCTATCAAATCTGCCTTTGTTTCTCTCTCTAGCAGTCTTCAACCTTTCCACAGCTTTGGCAACATCCTCAGGTCTCCGTTCTAACTGTTGGATCCTTAATGCAAGAAGATCCTCCGTACTTCTACTATCTTCCCATGGCAAAACATTCCAAGTAGGCACAACCTCCTCAATCGGCATCACAGGTTTTTGCCCTAGTATCAACTCTGCTGGCATGTAATCTGTAACGGTACTATGAGTTGTACGATCCGCCCACAAAGCAAATGGTAGCAGTCTAGGCCATTCTCGGATCTTACCCTTGCAAGCTTTTACCAAAGCTTTGATGATTGGCGGATGACCTCTTTCGCTCTTGTCATTCCCTTCAGGATTGTAAGCAGTGGTTAACGCCAACTTGATTCCCAATCGCTTGAAGAACTCAACTGCTTCTTGTGAGTCCAGCTCGCCCCTATCTGCAGTGATCTTTCCCACACACCCATACCTACAAATAACATCTTCAAGTAGAAAGCGGCAGACACTAGCAGTGGTCTTCGTCCTCAGGGCACGACCTTCAACTTGGTTAGATAGATCTTCTCTAGCCAAGACTAGATACCTCATTTGTCCAAGTCCAAATGGCATAGTTACTAGATCAACTACCCATTTGTAATGAATGACTAAAGGATAAGTAGGATGCAATCCATCACGATGACGTACGTTGGAATACATCTGGCAAGGTATACAGGATGAAACAAACTGTACTACATCCTTATACATACCCTTCCACCAATACTTCTCCTTTATCTTGGCAAACGTAGCCCAAACTCCTCTATGACCGGCCCATAGACTCTCATGGAACTCCTTGATCAGCTTCTGCTGCAATTCTAGGTCACATACCACCCGCTGTGGTACACCTCCTTGTAGCTTAGGGTGTTTCCATAGATGTCCTCCATATAAAAAGTACCCATAAGCTGTTCTACGGATCCTCTTGAAATCTGCATCAGACCAGCCTTCTTGCATTTCCAATGAACTCAAATAGCGCCCAAGATCCAACCATTCGCCATCATACATAATTTCCTCAAAAAACTCCAACGAGGCTGCAAAACAGCTTCTATCTCTTCTAGCAAGAGCACTAGAATAGAACTCTGTTCCCACATCCTCCTGATCATCTATCATTTCTTTCTCATCGTAATACCTAGCCCTTGATAACATATCTACCACAGGATTGTCCTTCCCTGCAATATGTCTAAATTCTGGGTTCAAGGACTTGATATATGCTATCCACCTCAACATAGCAATATCTGGAGTTGTACAGCTAGTGATCATTCCCAAGAGAGGTAAACAATCAGTCTCCACAACCACAGGTGCTCCTATCAAGTATTCCTTATCACTCTTCATCGCAGTAACTACTCCCCATAGCTCTCTCTTGACCTGAGGGTAGTCTCTCTGCCGTGAACTTAAGACTTTAGCACCAAAACGCACCACATATCTATTTCCATCCTTATCATCTTGTCCTATAGCCCATCCAATGCCAATAGGACTAGTATCAACAGTAAGGATAACAGATCTGCCCAACTCATATGTTACCTTCCGTAGAGTTGGTGGTGAAGACAACAGATCCTTCAACTTCTTCATAGACTCGCTTTGTTCCTCTTGCCCCTTCCTCAGCAACTTGTACAATGGATCTGCTACATGTGCAAAGTGTGGAATCCATATATGATAAAACACACATGCACCTAGAAACCTTCTCACCTCAGTAACCGATCCACATGTCTCCTTCATCCTTCGAATGGCATCAACCTTGTTTGGACAAGGTTTCCGACCATAAGACCCACATAGGTGTCCCACTATTAACACCTCCTGTTCTCCAAACACAGACTTTGCTCCTGATAAAGTCAAATGAACCTCCTCCAGTCGACTCAGTATCTTATCACAATCAGCTATGTGATCTGCAACAAACTTACGGCACCCCCTCTGATCCATTACCTCATTCTTCTCCTCCTCAGCACACCCTTTGATCGGTACATCATCAAGGAATGGCATAGTTTTTTCAAGAATGAAATCCCTCAAAACTTTGTTCATGCCATTCATCATATGTGCTACAGAATTGGTAGCACCTTGTGGCAAGGTGCACATCCTAAGTAATCCCAAAGGTGTCCTCATTGTAGTCAAGTCTCTACTCTCAGAGGATAACTGAAACTGATCATACCCTGAATATAAGTCTCCCATTGAATAGATAGCACGACCAGCAAAAGCCTCTGCAAACTCGTCTACAATAGGTCCTATACCCATATTCCTGATAGTCACCTTGTTAACTGGCTGCATATCTTGGATAAATCTCAAAGCTCCACTCTTCTTCGGAACAGTAAACCATCTGCTAGAGTAGGGAGCTATAGATGGTTCCAAGATACCCATCCTAATCCTCTCATTGAGCAAGTCTATCAGCTTTGGTAGATGAGCTCTAGGTACAAGGATAGGACGTAGATTCCAAGGCACATGCGGTATAGTAAAGATTACCATAGGTGCAACTACACTTGGATCTACACATCTTACTTCATGTGACTCAAACGCAAACGCCTTACCATGCCTAGATAACATCTCCCTGAAGCTCTTCTTCTCTTGCTCAGTAAGAAATCCATCGCCTCCAATCCTCAGCTCCTTTAGTGTTGTTTCTGTGAACTGGTGCCCAATTCTTCTCGGTCCTCTGAGCGTCGATTCTCGTGCAGCTTGCTCCATCTTCTGATTGTAATCGAGTGGTAAAGGCAAAGCCACTGGTTTGACTTTCTTTGCCACTGACTTGTACTTGGTCTCCACATACACCTCTTGCCGATCTATAAACTTATCAATTACATCATAAAGCTCCTTGGAGCTCACTCTCACCACTCTATCTACATCATCTATAGAACTTTCTACTATAGATTTCAACTCCCCTATAGTATCTACCAAATATTGCTCTTCAAACACTCCAGATATATATTCATCTCCTGCTAACTCTCCACTATCTCACAAAGACTGCTATACATACTTCACATGTTGCCTCTCAAACCTCTTCAGATTCTCAACCTTCCTATAACACACTGATCCACATGATGTCAGTCCTAAGAAGCTAGTGGATAAAGCTTCCTGCTCTACTGGATCAGGCGAGAATCCTATCTCTACTGTACCGTTGAAGTCTCGCTCTTCAATGGTACTCTGCCAAAACCCCTAGACTCTCTAAACTCCTGAGTAATCTTAGGTAGTGGACGGTCTCTCAAGCTATCACGATTCCTCTCATGTTCTGCAGCAACGGTCAAAAACTGAACAGCTCTCTTGCCGTCTCTACTACGTATCCTAGCATAGGCTGAACCGTCATCCATAACTCGTGTCTCCATTCTAACAGCAGTCATGTAAGGCTGCCCTAGAATGATAGGATAGGTTGACATGTCTTGCACAAAGAAATTCTGAACATCACTAATGTCACCCACAGTTACCTTGATGTTGGGGCAAGCACCATAGAGTTCTTCTCGCTGGTTGTTGGCAGCATGGATAAGCCATCCATGGTCGGTGTCTATAGGCCACCTCCCACGCTTGTACAGCTCCTTAGACATCAGATTAATCTCTGAGCCATGATCAATCAATGCCACCACAGGTTCCTCTAGATCTCCCAGCTTCACTAAGGTCTCTGTGGTTGCTCTCGCCCAATGGTTGTGAGAATAATGGCTCTTCTGCGATGCTTCCACCTCATCTTCAAACCTCACGTGATGATCTGATCTTCCCTCTGATACTTGAGAGCAGTAACAAGCAATCTCATCTTCCTCATCCTCCGACAGTTTGGTCCCTAGAGCGTTAAGCGTAGCTGCTTCACCCAAAATCTGACGTTTCCTCTTGATGATATCTATGATAACCTCATGGAACTCACGCTTTGCAATCCCAAGAATCTCACCCAAAGTAAACTCAACTTTCCCATTCAAGATACGGTTCTCTAACACCTGCTTCAAGTCTGTAGCAATCTCAATGTCAGACTGAAGTTTGTATGCAGGCATCTTACCCTTCTCCTTGCTTCTCTCCTTCTCCTTTGGTGTTGTAGATGGTAGATCCTCCATAGTCTCCTCCCGAGTAGGTGTTGTCTCCTGCCTTGCATCTGGTCTAGCCCTTTCACTCCTTGTAGCAGGTCGTTTGGCTGTAGAAGCCTCACATGCATCCTCCCTCCTGCGTTTTTCTTCTAGTAGAGCTTCATGCTGACTTCTTGCAACATAAGCATGCACTGACATAGTATCCACATGGTCATTCCATCCTGTAGTTTCTCTAATTGAGTTGCCAACCCTTCGTAGCACATCCTTGTCTAGCTCTGTTCTAGCTACGAACCGCACTACATCTGACCACAACCCAGTAGTCCTTTTCTCTCTCTCCATTTCCACTTTCACTCCACAGGTAGCAGCATTCACAAGAGAAACAGCATGTGATGCTGATATCTCATTCACAAGTCTCTTCATACCACTCTTGCCAAAGTTGATTCCCAACATCATCCCAGTCTCTCTCAAATGGATCTTACCATCTTTGAAGAAGATAAGATCCTTCCTCAATGCATCTGAAAACTCTCCACAATCTCTTCTTACATGATCTAGGCTATCGCACCATAGTAGGTGCTTGTGGTTTAGTGCAACAGATCTTCCAGGTATGTCGATGCATCCGCGGGGCTTGGTGTTACCAGCGGCAGAATTGGCCGAGGTCACTCCTTTCCTCAAGGAGTGACCTCGGCCAATTCGGTTGTATATGGTGCGATAGCCTAGATCATGTAAGAAGAGATCGCACTTCCTTGATTGTGTGCAGGCAGCTTGATCGATTACCCCACCCCCCATCTTTCCTATTGAGACATTGGGCGCGGAAGCGCTGCCCAATTTCTGTCAAGATATCTCCTTGCTTCTTCCCGAGCTCAATTCGAGCTTCCCTACCCCTAGTCTTCAAATTGGCAAACCCAACTATCAATTTCTCTACCCTACTACCTCTCTACCCTCGAAACTTGAAATAGAAGACGATTCGGAAGATGGGAACATCCTCGGAAGACGCTTCTTGAACTTGACTGTCTTCGGAAGACATCTTCGGAAGACTGTCTTCGGAAGTCGACTGAACACAATTCGTATCAAGAGTGGATTTGCTTTGCTTTTGTGTTTAGAGAGACTTGAGACGAAGCCTGAGTGGTGTGGTGAGTTGTTGTGTTATTTCGAGAAGTTGGAACTCGGGAACTAGGCCTGTGCCTCCCGGTCTTCCAAGCTTCTCAACTCCACATCTTCCTAGAGAGACTAGAAGACTGAAAGGCTGACAAAATGAGCGAGAAGACGTGAGGGTCCATTTCGGGTCTCTTCTGTCCGACCCATAGCAGCCGTTCCTTCTTCTTCCCGAACTTAGAAGAGAGTTGTGAGAAGTATTGCTGGCAGAATCCGGAGAGAATGGTCGAGGGTCATGTCTTCCCATCATGCAGCAAACTTCTTCTGAGTGCGTATGAGAGGTGAGAAGTCAGAAGAACAGAGTGCAATTGTCTTGAGTCTGTTGTAAGGATAGACTGCGCGTAGGAAGACAAAGACAGGTGAGACCAGTGAAGGGAAGTCTGACTTCGGGAAGTCTTCCGAGAAAGACATTGAATCGGAAGCTGTCCCAAGTGTCTTCCCAGAGGCCACTGTCACCGCAGGAGCCCGCAACCATCTTCTGAACCTTTCTCATACTCTACTTCTCGCATATCTTGTATCTTCTGATAGGAAGTAGGATGTAATGCAAGGTGCGTTGTCTTCTTGGTAATCCATGCGAGGCCTTGCTTAGATAGGATTGTTTAGATATAGCTCGGAAGACGAGAGCTTTTTAGGAAGCACTGTTAGAATCCCAGAAGACGGAGTAGCTGTCTTCTGGAAGACTAGTTTCGTCTTCTGAGAGTGGAAGCTAGACTGTGGGCACTCGGGAAGAACTGAGCCTTCAGCTCATAGTAGGTGCTTGTGGTTTAGTGCAGCAGATCTTCCAGGTATGTCGATGCATCCGCGAGGCCTGGTGTTACCAGCGACAGAATTGGCCGAGGCCACTCCTTTCCTCAAGGAGTTGGGTCTCGACTTCTTCCTGTGGGACTGGAACCTCGCAGATCAAGGGCTTCTGGAGGAGGTATGGGCCGCGTTACCACCGCGTAACCGTGTACTTGCGAAGGCAGGAGTTGCTCGGGGAAGACCATCTTCCTGGACAGAAGACTGGTGGCGTAAGGCGTTTCACAGGCTTGAGACCGAGAACCGAGGATATTGGTACGAGAAGAAGATCTTGCCTAGGATTGTGAGTTCATGGCATGTACCTGGGAGTACCACCTGCCTTTTCATGGAAGACAGGCAGGGGAGGAACGGTTGGAAGATAGAGTCTTACCGGGAGCTGAAGAAGCGACTTCTGGCGAAGTTGTTTCTGCATCTTTTCCCCAAGGAAAAAGCGCAGAAGACGAGGTACTTAGGAGATCAGGACGTGGAGTTCCTGGAATCAGTGTGGGATGACAGAGTGCCAATCTACTGGGGCGCGTACATCCACAACTATGTACAGACGGAGCTAGCATACTTGGGTACCCCGGCGGGAGGACATCTGACGCCCTTCTTCTGCTACTTGTATGTAGCCATGGGGGATCTTAGGGAAGATCAGCTGGCAGTGTATGGGCCAACGGAGCGACAGGAGGTGAAGGAGGAGACCTCGGAAGACGATGACCGAGAGGCAACAGCAACGCCCCCTCCCACTCTGATGCCACAGGTGAGGCCCGGCTCTCACCAGAAGACGCTTCTAGTGAGGGAAGACGAGTCTAGTGGGTCGGAAGACGCCACGCCAGTGAGGAAGATGGACCACAGAAGTGTACCGAGGACACCCATCTCCCTCATCCATTCAGGATCGGAGTCGGACTCGGAGGAAGACTTGCTGAGTACCCGATCGGAGCAGAAGACAGCTTCTGTAACACCTGGGAGTCTTCCGAAGACTCCAGAAGACGAAGGATGGATGGGCACTCCTACTGCGATGCGAGGAAGCGCAAAGAGGAGAGCCGCTCCTGCCACGAGGAGTCTTCCACCCCGGAAGATGAGAAGAGTAACTTCTTCTCGTGCGCAGAAGATGAAGGCCGTAGTGGTGGAAGAGGCTCCCTTGCCTCTGGAAGACGAAGTCGACACCATCGAGCGAGTGGTGGGGATGAACTTGTCTTCTGCAGGAAGACGACTGGAGGAGTTCAGTGCCTACTTCCAGAAGGAGATCCAGCCCGCTATGGAGTTGTTGGAAAGAAGAGCAAGGGCACAGGAGAAGCCCTTACAGCCTGGATTCGGCCTGCGCACCTTGCTGCGACAGGAAGACAGCCAGCAGAAGACGGAGTCTCTGGAAGCTAGTCTCCGCACTACGGAGAAGCTTGCAGCCAGGTACAAGGCGGAAGCAGCCGCTTCTGCCAAGGAGTCGATACAACTTCGGAAGAGCAACCAGGAGTTGCAGACGCGAGTACAGCAGCGTGATCAGGAAGTTCTCCGAGTACGGGAGAAGATCACTACCCTCGCAGAAGAGCAGACCACTTGGAAGATGCAGCGAGAAGCCGCAGAAGCGCGAGCTGCAACAGAGAAGACGCAGAGGGAAGCAGCGGAGGCCCGTGCGCAGAAGATGCTAGCTCAGTCGGTAGAAGCGCTTCGGAAGAAGTTCAACTTCACCGCGGGTAAGAAGTTACTTACCTTAGCTAGGGAATGGGACAGCGAGTCCAAGACGAGGTTGGTGGAATGCAGAGATAGCATGTTCAGGTACCTGGATAGACAGATAGAAGGAGTGAAGACACTTTATGGTCTTCCCTCACTTCCGACACCTGCAACCGCATCTTCCCAAGCCCCAGCACCCTCGACTGGATCCAGAATGGAGAAGGAGGAGTTCGATCTCGCTGTACACTTGGTGGTGACAGCGTTGGAAGACGAGAAGACTCCAGAAGACGCCCCGGAAGACATGATGTCTTCTGGAAGACAGGAAGACGAGCCGTCTTCCCAGGTATTCCGCGTGGAGGAAGCGACTTCCCCGGACCCCTATGAGATCGCCATGGTCCCTAGTACTGCATCTGTGCCTCAGAAGATCGAAGACGCACCATTCGACTCGTCTTCCCAGAAGACCATTCCGTCTTCCGAAGTCGAAGCCGAGGAAGACGCAGCCGCAGAAACAGCAGGGCCAGCAAAGAGCGAGGAGAGGGAAGCTACCTCAGTGGTACCCGAGGTAAGTGCAGGGCTTTCCAGCCCATCAGAAGTCGAGGTAGTAGCTCCGGTAGGAGCAGATCATGTAGAGATTGCCACCGAGCAATCAGAGTAGTTAGCAAACTCAATCGACACTTCCAGATTTAGTAGGATTGGACATGCTATCTTAAGGGTGGCAATTTTCCATGTAAAAATAGTTAGGACCCCATGTGGCAGCATAGGTAGCGTAGGAGTAATACAGTGGAGGGCTAATTGGGAAGAGGGACCGCATGCATGTGAGGTGACCACCTCTTGTCAGCGCCTCTCTCTCTCTCCCTGGTGGTCGCCTCCCAAGGCAGATGGTTAAGTAGGATAGCATGGTAGGAGAAAAGCTCTCTGAGAGCTCTGTCAGTTCTGTAGAATTCGGCAGTAACTGAACATACACACCGATTCTACAGGCAGGCAGGAGAGACACATTAGAGCAGGGACAGTCTAAGAACAGGGAACGGCATCCTCGTGCAGTCCTGTTAGCTAGACTGGTGTGTCGAGGAGTAGACGCAGGAAGTAGAGAGAGTGAGCTTCCCAATGCCATTGTGACTTCTTCTCGGGGAATAGATTGTGGATTTGAGTGCAGCAGCTTCGCTCATGTCTTCTGGATGGTGGAATGTATTGAATTCGCTCCCAATTGTGCATGGGAAGTGTTCTTCTTGAGTGGCGATGACTGTCAGCCGTTGTGGAAGTGTAGCTTGACTCGTTCAGTAGAGCACTTGGGATCTACGTACGAACGGTCTTCTGGGTAAGTGATCCCAGAAGACAGAGCAGTCAGAGCAGCGAAGTGAAGAAGAAAAAAGTCTTCTTCCCGCAACAGAAGACGACATCCTCGAGTAGAAGACGGTTCTACAGTACTCACGTTTGTTGTCTTCCTCCCCAAACTATTACAAGCAGGGATGGCTTGTTAGTCAAGATCCGGACTAGAAGCCTGTCGGAATCTTAATTGCCCTTTTTCATCCTGTTTTCTCTTGTTTGGATTTCTTCTTCTTCCCATCTTCCCTCATCTTCTCCATCTTCTTATCTTCTTCTAGTGAGCTTCCGATACTTCTATTGAGCTTCAGTGAAAGTGAATGTCGTTGTAGTGCTGCAGGAAGACAACTTCCGTAGGCAGAAGCCTGGGAAGGCTACAGGGGGCATACACCCTGTGATTGATCCACCCCGTTGGAATGTGAGTGTGAGAATAAGGTGTAACGACTATTACTAGTCGACTTCTGCGAAGCCGGACAGCCTTCTGGAGGTGTGAGAAGACGAGCTAAACCCCCAGAAGACGAGAATCGCTTCGGGAAGACGGTATCGAGAAGACCGGAAGAAGCAACCTGGAAGCAGGAAGTTTGTCTTCCCGAGCTTCTCTGTGAATAGTTGTGTGATATTGTAATTGGTAGTTGTTTGTTTGGGTCCAGAGCATCATTTGGCGTGTCTGGAAGACGTGTGGTTTTGTGTGGTTTTGTAAGAAGACGGGATTTCTAGGCCAAACCCGTGTGTTTGTGTGTTTGAACAGATCTTAGAACTTAGAGCAGCGTTACTTGTGCAAATCCTCTGTGGGAACGATATCTTGTATACTAAATGGGCAAAAGGAGAAATCCTTCGTCACTACATATAGTGAGGAACCATTTTTGGCGCCGCTGCCGGGGATTTCATCTTAGTAACTTCTGTTCTAAGCTTCCTGGATCTGCGTGCCATTAGTTAGGATTCGTTTCGAACTAACTTCGAAACGAATCCTAACTGTTGAATGTGTTGTGGGACTCTATCTTGCTAGAAGACAGGAACCGCAACCAGAAGTTGGTAAGATACATCAGGGGGAGTTGGAAGAAGCCGCTTCCCTGCTTCCAAGAACTCCTTGGAAGACTCGATCTTGGAAGATTGCAGTGAGTGCAACCAGAAGCAGGAGAAGAAGACGTTCTGAACTTGTCTACCCCTAGTCTTCAAATTGACAAACCCAACTATCAATTTCTCTACCCTACTACCTCTCTACCCCTGAAACTTGAAATAGAAGACGATTCGGAAGATGGGAACATCCTCGGAAGACGCTTCTTGAACTTGACTGTCTTCGGAAGACATCTTCGGAAGACTGTCTTCGGAAGTCGACTGAACACAATTCGTATCAAGAGTGGATTTGCTTTGCTTTTGTGTTTAGAGAGACTTAATACGAAGCCTGAGTGGTGTGGTGAGTTGTTGTGTTATTTCGAGAAGTTGGAACTCGGGAACTAGGCCTGTGCCTCCCGGTCTCCAAGCTTCTCAACTCCACATCTTCCTAGAGAGACTAGAAGACTGAAAGGCTGGCAAAATGAGCGAGAAGACGTGAGGGTCCATTTCGGGTCTCTTCTGTCCGACCCATAGCAGCCGTTCCTTCTTCTTCCCGAACTTAGAAGAGAGTTGTGAGAAGTATTGCTGGCAGAATCCGGAGAGAATGGTCGAGGGTCATGTCTTCCCATCATGCAGCAAACTTCTTCTGAGTGCGTATGAGAGGTGAGAAGTCAGAAGAACAGAGTGCAATTGTCTTGAGTCTGTTGTGAGGATAGACTGCGCGTAGGAAGACGAAGACAGGTGAGACCAGTGAAGGGAAGTCTTCCGAGAAAGACATTGAATCGGAAGCTGTCCCAAGTGTCTTCCCAGAGGCCACTGTCACCGCAGGAGCTCGCAACCATCTTCTGAACCTTTCTCATACTCTACTTCTCGCATATCTTGTATCTTCTGATAGGAAGTAGGATGTAATGCAAGGTGGGTTGTCTTCTTGGTAATCCATGCGAGGCATTGCTTAGATAGGATTGTTTAGATATAGCTCGGAAGACGAGAGCTATTTAGGAAGCACTGTTAGAATCCCGGAAGACGGAGTAGCTATCTTCTGGAAGACTAGTTTCGTCTTCTGAGAGTGGAAGCTAGACTGTGGGCACTCGGGAAGAACTGAGCCTTCAGCTCATAGTAGGTGCTTGTGGTTTAGTGCAGCAGATCTTCCAGGTATTTCGATGCATCCGCGAGGCCTGGTGTTACCAGCGATAGAATTGGCCGAGGCCACTCCTTTCCTCAAGGAGTTGGGTCTCGACTTCTTCCTGTGGGACTGGAACCTCGCAGATCAAGGGCTTCTGGAGGAGGTATGGGCCGCGTTACCAATGCGTAACCGTGTACCTGCGAAGGCAGGAGTTGCTCGGGGAAGATCATCTTCCTGGACGGAAGACTGGTGGCGTAAGGCGTTTCGCAGGCCTGAGTCCGAGAACCGAGGATATTGGTACGAGAAGAAGATCTTGCCTAGGATTGTGAGTTCATGGCATGTACCTGGGAGTACCACCTGCCTTTTCATGGAAGACAGGCAGGGGAGGAACAGTTGGAAGATAGAGTCTTACCGGGAGCCGAAGAAGCGACTTCTGGCGAAGTTGTTTCTGCATCTTTTCCCCAAGGGAAAAGCGCAGAAGACGAGGTACTTAGGAGATCAGGACATGGAGTTCTTGGAATCAGTGTGGGATGACAGAGTGCCAATCTAGGAATCCAGAGGCGAGAGTTTCCTGGGAAGGGCGAACCTTCTAGCTGTGATACGATCATGAAGAGGAGGACGAAAACCTCACACGGAATACAGATCGCAAGAAATCACACCACCACGTTCTCGATCTGGCCAAGATAAAACACACGGCGTGCAAGTAGATCTTCAACTCCAGGTCATTCAGATTGCAAAGCTCATGTTCAGTAACTCAGAATATCAGAAAACTGCTCCTGTGAAGCACCAGCGCGTTCACCTAGAAGCTTCCCGTCTTCTTTTCAGAAAAGATGTGCGTACAAGTTGTAGGTCTGCTATCTACTCGATTCTGCTCTCTACTCTCAGACAGAAGTTCTCTTCAGACGTAACCTCTGTGTAAAATTTCTCTCCTCAGCTCTACTGTTTCTCTCTACTCGATAGCTCCCGCACGATAAACTCTACACTGCTCGATGATCGACAATCTTCGATAATGCGATAATTTGCAACTGACTGAGAATTCTCTCTCACTAGAGTACACCCCTCTGGGTTTTCCTCCACCCTACGTAATCTTCAGTGTCACCTGGCAGGGGTAAAAGGCGCCCTAAACAGATGGCAGCAGAAAAATAACTCACTGATAATATATCTACACCTATCGGAATCACCTCGTTCTGACACGTGGAGCCCGAGTTATCATCATTGTCGTTTCCCGGCCCCCTTAAACTTCGAAGTGCCGTAAGTATTGCCTCAGGTATCAGTTTCACTTGATTTTTCGACCAAGTGAATAATATTTCGAACTCTACATTTTTCTACAAAAGAATTGGTACCGACTTGGAGTATCTTTGATGCCATCTCGCTACCCCAGGACTTAGAGGGCCGCAACCGAATTCGTATTAATTACCCCGCCAACCCGAAGGTGAGAGGTCCATTTCGAAACCCGGTGGTAATCTCCCTCTAGCATCCACACTAGGTGACTGCACTAGTGCAGGGGTAGACGGAGGCGTCCCGCATTCACGGTACGTTTAAGGGACATCTAGTGTCTCGCCCCTAGGCAACTTGGTGCCCCTCATATTCCCCCGAAGGGGCCAGCCTACTCCAAGCCGGTTGTGAGTCTGAGGGGATTTGATCCAGAGACCTCCTCCCTACAAGTTTCTCAGCTACACCACGGAAGCTGATCTCACAACTGGTTTTGAAGACCAGTTTCGAAGCTAATATGCTAGAAAGCTGCGGTATTTCGTCTTTCCTTTGCTAACACGAAATGCCATAACTTTCTCTAGACGTGCTCTTTTTGTACATTTCGAATTTTAAACAAATACTACAGACTACAATCTACATGAGAAAAATCTAAAAAGTATTTTTCGAACTCACTCTGATTTATGGTAAATTTCCCGGTATCAGAAATCTTGTAGAAGAACTCCAAGTAACTTTTTGCCTGCAACTCCGTTTGCAACTTTTGAACATACCACGGTGATCAGCGCGACGAGACCTACGCCGTGATGTTTTCAGATTTTCGAATGCTCACTTCCTCCAGAATCGGCTTCTCTGAGGTTTTAACTTCACTCAAAGAGACTAACTTCAAACTGAGAGGTGAATTATTCACTATGTGGAATAATTCACATCACGACAGCGTACATCCACAACTATGTACAGACGGAGCTAGCATACTTGGGTACCCATGTCTTCTGGATGGTGGAATGTATTGAATTCGCTCCCAATTGTGCATGGGAAGTGTTCTTCTTGAGTGGCGATGACTGTCAGCCGTTGTGGAAGTGTAGCTTGACTCGTTCAGTAGAGCACTTGGGATCTACGTACGAACGGTCTTCTGGGTAAGTGATCCCAGAAGATAGAGCAGTCAGAGCAGCGAAGTGAAGAAGAAAAAAGTCTTCTTCCCGCAACAGAAGACGACATCCTCGAGTAGAAGACGGTGCTACAGTACTCACGTTTGTTGTCTTCCTCCCCAAACTATTACAAGCAGGGATGGCTTGTTAGTCAAGATCCGGACTAGAAGCCTGTCGGAATCTTAATTGCCCTTTTTCATCCTGTTTTCTCTTGTTTGGATTTCTTCTTCTTCCCATCTTCCCTCATCTTCTCCATCTTCTTATCTTCTTCTAGTGAGCTTCCGATACTTCTATTGAGCTTCCGTGAAGGTGAATGTCGTTGTAGTGCTGCAGGAAGACAACTTCCGTAGGCAGAAGCCTGGGAAGGCTACAGGGGGCATACACCCTGTGATTGATCCACCCCGTTGGAATGTGAGTGTGAGAATAAGGTGTAACGACTGTTACTAGTCGACTTCTGCGAAGCCGGACAGCCTTCTGGAGGTGTGAGAAGACGAGCTAAACCCCCAGAAGACGAGAATCGCTTCGGGAAGACGGTATCGAGAAGACCGGAAGAAGCAACCTGGAAGCAGGAAGTTTGTCTTCCCGAGCTTCTCTGTGAATAGTTGTGTGATATTGTAATTGGTAGTTGTTTGTTTGGGTCCAGAGCACCATTTGGCGTGTCTGGAAGACGTGTGGTTTTGTGTGATTTTGTAAGAAGACGGGATTTCTAGACCAAACCCGTGTGTTTGTGTGTTTGAACAGATCTTAGAACTTAGAGCAGCGTTACTTGTGCAAATCCTCTGTGGGAACGATATCTTGTATACTAAATGGGCAAAAGGAGAAATCCTTCGTCACTACAAGTTCAGTGCCTACTTCCAGAAGAAGATCCAGCCAGCTATGGAGTTGCTGGAGAGGAGAGCGAGGGCACAGGAGAAGCCCTTACAACCTGGATTTGGCCTGCGCACCTTGCTGCGACAAGAGGAGGACCAGAAGAAGACGGAGTCGCTGGAAGCTAGCCTCCGCACTACGGAGAAGCTTGCAGCCAGGTACAAGGCGGAAGCAGCCGCTTCTGCCAAGGAGCTGGTACAGCTTCGGAAGAGCAACCAGGAGTTGCAGGCGCGGGTACAGCAGCGCAATCAGGAAGTCGCCCGAGTGCGGGAGAAGATCACCGCCCTCGCAGAAGAGCAGACCATATGGAAGACGCAGCGAGAAGCCGCGGAAGCGCGAGCTGCAGCTGAGAAGACGCAGAGGGAAGCAGCAGAGGCCCGTGCGCAGAAGATGTTGGCACAGTCGGTGGAAGCGCTTCGGAAGAAGTTCAACTACACCGCGGGTAGGAAGTTACTTACCTTAGCTAGAGGATGGGACAGCGAGTCCAGAGCGATGTTGGTGGAATGCCGGGAGAGTATGTTCAGGTACTTGGACAGACAGATAGAAGGAGTGAAGACACTTTATGGTCTTCCCTCGTTTCTGACACCTGCAACCGCATCTTCCCACGCTCCAGCACCATCGACTGGATCCGAAATGGAGAAAGAGGAGTTCGATCTCGCTGTGCACTTGGTGGTGACAGCGTTGGAAGACAAGAAGACTCCAGAAGACGCCCCGGAAGACAAGATGTCTTCTGGAAGACAGGAAGACGAGCCGTCTTTCCAGATATTCCGCGTGGAGGAAGCGACTTCCTCGGATCCCCATGAGGTCCCCATGGTCCCTAGTCCCGCACCCGTGCCTCAGAAGACGGAAGAAGCACCGGTCGACTCCACTTCCCAAAAGACGCTTCTGTCTTCCGAAGCATAAGCCGAAGCCGAGAAAGACGCAGCAACAGCGACAGCAGAGCCAGCAAGAGACGAAGACGAGGAAGCCACCTCAGTGACACCCGAGGTAACTGCAGGGCTTTCTAGCTTATCAGAAGCCGCATTAGGAGCTCCGATAGGAGCAGATCAGGTAGAGATTGCCTCCGTACAATCTGAGTAGTTAGTAACTCCATTTCAATTCCAAATATAGTAGAATCGAACATACTATCTTAAGGATGGCAATTTTCTCATGTAATATTAGTTAGGACACCATGTGGCAGCATAGGTAGCGTAGGAAGGACAAGGTGGATGACCAATTCGGGCAGGGGAACCGCTTGCATGTGAGGTGACAACCTCCTGTCAGCGCCTCTCTCTCCCTGGTGGTCGCCTCCCCTGGTTCTCATGGCAGCAACATAAGTAGGATAGTAGCGTAGGAGAAAGGGCTCTGCCAGTTCTGCCAGTTCTGTAGAATTCTGTAGTAACTGAACATACACACCGATTCTACAGGCAGGTAGGCGAGACACATTAGAGCAGAGACAGTCTTAGCGCACTACACCCGTCATTGGAAACATACGAATAGTCTTGGAATATACCGGAGGGGTCTGCATACTCGCACCAGCAGTGGGTTGAAGATGTAGATAGAAGTAGTGGACAGTCTAGGAACAGAGAACGGCATCCTCGTGCAGTCCTGTTAGCTAGGCTGGTGTGTCGAGGAGTAGACGCAGGAAGTAGAGGGAGTGAGCTTCCCAATGCCCTTGTGACTTCTTCTCGGGGAATAGATTGTGGATTTGAGTGCATAAGCTTTGTCCATGTCTTCTGGATGGTGGGTTCATTGAATTCGCTCCCAATTGTGCATGGGAAGTGTTCTTCTTGAGTGGCGGTGACTGTCAGCAGTTGTGGAAGTGTAGCTTGACTCGTTCAGTAGAGCACTTGGGATCTACGTACGAACGGTCTTCTGGGTAAGGGATCCCAGAAGGCAGAGCAGTCAGAGCAGCGAAGTGAAGAAGAAAGAAGCCTTCTTCCCACAACAGAAGACGACATCCTCGAGTAGAAGACGGTGCAACAGTACTCACGTTTGTTGTCTTCCTCCCCAAACTATTACAAGCAGGGATGGTTTGTTAGTCAGGATCCGGACTAGAAGCCTGTCGGAATCTTAATTTACTCTTTTCATCTTGTTTTCTCTTGTTTGACTTTTCTCATCTTCCCCCATCTTCTCCCATCTTCCCCATCTTCTTACCTTCTTCTAGTGAGTTTCCGATACTTCTATTGAGCTTCCGTGGAGGTGAATGTCGTTGTAGTGCTGCAGGAAGACAACTTCCGTAGGCAGAAGCCTGGGAAGGCTACAGGGGGCATACACCCTGTGAATGATCTAACCCGTTGAATTGTGAGTGTGAGAATAAGGTGTAACGACCGTTGCTAGTCGACTTCTGCGAAGCAGGACAGCCTTCTAGAGGTGTGAGAAGACGAGTTGAACCCCCAGAAGACGAGAATCGCTTCGGGAAGACGGTATCGAGAAGACCGGAAGAAGCAATCTGGAAGCAGGAAGATCGTCTTCTCGAGCTTCTCTGTGAATAGTTGTGTGATATTTTAGTTGGTAGTTGTTTGTTTAGTTCCAGAGCACCATTTGGCGTGTCTGGAAGACGTGTGGTTTTGTGTGGTGTTGTGAGAAGACGAGATTTATAGGCAAAACCAGTGTGTTTGTGTGTTTGAACAGATCTTAGAACTTAGAGCAGTGTTACTTGTGCAAATCCTCTGTGGGAACGATATCTTGTATACTAAATGGGCAAAAGGAGAAATCCTTCGTCACTACAGAGAGGTCGAATACAAGCACGCAAGGTGTCGTGCGCATACACATCGTTACACAACATACACCGCTGTCAGAGGTACACCACACATACACATAACATATGGACGATGTCATACACATACACAAGTGTACCACAATCTGAATAGAGAAATTACCATCTCCAACACCACAGCAAGGATTACTCACAAACGGTCAAGCCAAACCCACTCTAAGCACGAAGAGAATCCGGGTTACACTCAACTAGACTATCCACCATA
This sequence comes from Asterella californica, assembly GCA_036924285.1. NCBI lineage: Eukaryota > Viridiplantae > Streptophyta > Marchantiopsida > Marchantiales > Aytoniaceae > Asterella > Asterella californica. The sequence continues at coordinate 28,689,973 of JAYKYS010000003.1, forward strand.
GCCTGGAACTTGAAGGCTCAACTCAAAGAACTAAGGCCTCCAAGCCCTACCTGCGAAGTTTACCCCTAGTGGGCTCTCCCACCAACTCGCCCTAACGGCACTAACGGCCTTACCGGGATGCGCCACTTCGCACTCGCTCAACCTAGCCGAGGTGTCCAAACTGACGTGACAGCTGTCGTGTGCATACACATCGCTACACAACATACATCGCTGTCAGAGGTACACCACACATACACATAACACATGGACGATGTCATACACATACACAAGTGTACCACAATCGCCCCCTTAACTGGCGGTTAGGTCCCTCTAACTCCAGATAGCTCCATATCCCAACTACGTGATACACACCTTCATGGGTGCAAGGATCAGGAGGCCGGGTGCTACATCGCCCCATCGTTAGTCGCCTGTCTGCAATCCATACCACGCAAAGATCTAATCGACTATCTCCGCTATATACATCGAGGACAAACCCACCGTCCAGCAGGAACTACACTGAGAGGTGGAGTCAAACATGACATGTGCCAACCTCTCGAACAACCATCATACACCAACATACGGGCTGCTCCACCAGCAGACCCACACAACATACACCTCAAGCCCGCGCGTACAACTGCTAAGCTTGGGTCCACGGTACCATCAATGTTGGGAAGATGACATGGCGCGCAATTACGCACATGGTCCTTCCACACAACACCATCACGACCCTCTAACATGAGTACTCCAGAAGGTAACACCTCACGCACTCGTAAAATAGTGCGCCCTGCGGTCACGTCCAACGTCGTCGGTGCAGTCTGCTGTAGATAGATATAATCGCCAGGATGAAACCTACGAATCAACGGCCGATAACCTCCTCCTCGGATAGTCGCATATCGCAACGTGTCTCTATGCTGGGCAATCGCTAGGTTCTCAAAAGCCATAGGCATAACTCTCCGAAATGTCTCTGCTCGTTGAGAACATGCTCTCACCCACATATCCGCGTCATCAAGGTCCAACACCTCAGCAGAATCACGACGAATGGCCGAAGGTAGATCTGGATCTCGGCCATACAACAGAAAATACGGTGAGAAGGAAGCCAAAGACGCTTGTCGGCTGAAACGGTAACCCATAGCCAACCATGGTAACTACACATCCCAGTCTCCCAAGTGGCCCTTCTGCAAGCCATACTTGCGCAATCCTCTCTTCACCGTCTGAACTACCCTCTCCGCCAAACCATCCGCCTCAGGATGATCTCGAGATGTAGTCCGATGATCAATCAGCGCCTGATCACACAAGGCCTGAAACTCACCAAGGAACTCTGTACCTTGGTCTGTCAGCACTTCAGCTGGTGCTCCAAAACGACTCAGCACTCGATCTAAGAACGCATACGCTGTCCCTTCACTCGTCTTGTCTGGTAATGCCACCAACTCAATCCACTTGGAGAAGTGCTCCACCATCATCAACACATACCGGTGGTGACGTACGGTCAACGGTAAGGGTCCCGCAAAATCCAAACTCCAACGGTAACCCAACCCCATAATCGGTAAGGGGTGTAATTGTGGAGTAGGAGCATTAAACGATGCTCGTACTCGATCACAAACCACACATCGTGCGACAAACTGTTGCACATCGATGTGCATACCACGCCACCAATACTGTCCTTGGAGTAAGCTATGTGTACGCTTCACTCCAAAATGTCCTAACTCCTCATGGGCATGTCGTACTAACTGTGCCCTCTGGGATGGATGTGGCACTATCCGTACCCTCCCATCACCCCACACTCGAAGTACATGTCGTCCTTCTCGTCGAAATCTCTTCGCTCGTTGAAGGACACGATCTCGCTCCTTGGCACTTACTGTGCCTACTACCACACAAGTACGTAGATACTCCATCACGGTGTCGTATTGTACATAGGTCTATACAGTGAAAAGTATTGCAGAGAGACTTTTTTCTACACTGTGTAAAGGAAGCTGCCCTGCAGCTTAACAAGCTAGGCAGGAGCTAAGCTGGGGCTATGCTTGACAAGCTGCCCCCAAGCTTGGGTTAGAATATCACCCCTAAAGGAGTCGAGAGACACCAGAATGCAAAGCTCGACGAGGAGAGCGACCTCATGCTTCTAGTTTTGACAGAAAGTGTTTTAAGCAATAGTTAGTACGAGTTTTAGGCTGTGAAATATGTGAAAGAGGGAAATTTGTCGATTTTGGTTCGTGACTCGAACTCAGAATCGGATAGCGTGAGCGTGTAGGTGTTCACAAATACTATAGTTTTGACTCCTTGTTCATTAAAAATGGAGTTGTATAGAGAAGTTAGTGTAGGAAAGGCTAGTAAAGATTTTACAGAAAAATTTCTTCAGGTAAACATATGTACAAAAGTTTTTACCTTCTTGAACGGAACCAAAGGCCATCCCAATGATAGGGCGCCTGCCTAGGAGGGAAGTGGTCTCAGGATCAATCCCCCCTGGCCTCTAGTTCCTATTCCGGCATGTTGGCCTCCTGGAAGGGAGTCTATGTTGGATATGCAGCCACGTCCTGCATATCTAGGGGCGGGAGACCGGTATCTCCCTTAATCGTGGGCTTCCTGGCCTAAGCCTCCGCATGCCATCCTGAATATACTATGGGAGATACCTGGTGCGCATATGGGGGGGCTGTAAGCCCTATGGGGCGGCCTCATAAGTGTTGGGGCTTCGGCCTACATTGGATGGCTTGTAGTATATTCAGGGTGGCATCAAGATGACATCGAGGGCACGGGAAACTTTTGCTGATTATTATGTACGCATAAGGACAGCAGAGGAACAACTTTAGATGGGGCCTTAAAATTAAAGCGAAAGATTACCATGGAAGCGGAAGATTACAACGGAAAACTGAAGCGGAAGATTACAGCAGAAGCGGAAGGTTACAACGGAAAACTGAAGCGGAAGATTACAGCGGAAGCGGAAGATTACCGCGGAAGCTTGAAGCGGAAGATTACAGCGGAAGCGGAAAACTACAGTGGAAGCGGAAGACTACAACAGAAGCTTGAAGCGGAATATTACAGCGGAAGCGGAAAACCACAGCGGAAGCGGAAGATTACAGCGGAAGCTTGAAGCGGAATATTACAGCGGAAGCGGAAAACCACAACGGAAGCGGAAGATTACCGCGGAAGCTTGAAGCGGAAGATTACAGTGGAAGCGGAAGATTACCGCGGAAGCTTGAAGCGGAATATTACAGCGGAAGCGGAAAACTACAGCGGAAGCGGAAGATTACCGCGGAAGCTTGAAGCGGAAGATTACAGTGGAAGCGGAAGATTACAACAGAAGCTTGAAGCGGAAGATTACAGCGGAGGCGGAAGGAGGAGAATTAGAGTTTAAGAGGGGGGGCAGCTTAGCTAAGGCCCTGCTTCTGATAAGTGACTGCGCTGATAAGGACAGCAGGGGGGCAGCTTAAGCTGGGGTCTTTACTTTTAGGTAAAATACCTGCGGCGACTTGGGATCGGGAGGAGAGTTTTTTTTTGCAAAGGAAGGTTTTCTGAGAGAGCGGAAGCGGAATACGGAGGAGAAGCTAAGAAGCTGGGGGAAGATCAAATTGCTGACAGATTGAATTGGGAGAGCATCGTAAGAGAGAGAGGCATGAGTTTTAGGCTTGGACGTTGTTTAAATAAACTATTCTGGGGAGAAATTACTCTCAGGAGACAGTTCTATTGAGAGATCGTTTGGAAATCTACAGGGGACTTTTGATCGACGTTGGATCAGATTTCTGAGAGTTTCAGTTGGGGCAAGGAGAGGAATAAGATTCAGGGGTCCGAATTTCTCTATTAGGTTCGGATTGAGACGTACTGGGTAGACTTTTGGCTTGACGGGTGAAGACAGGTGCGCAGGAGAGGAAGAGAGAGATTTTCTGTACAGTTGGAGAAATTGGTGGTGCAGACGACACTGTAATAAAGTTAATTGAATCTTGAGAGACCTATGTGTGTACCCAGGGTGTGTTTTAGTGCTTGTTTTTGTAATTGGTGAGCACAAGGAGCAGTGTTTCGAGATCACATCGTCAGCAGCAACCTATTTTCTTTTCTGGTCATTTTTCTCTGATCGATCACAGTCAGGAGGTCCGCCCTCCCCAAGAAAGACTCTCAACTCGACATCTGGTGCTTCCACTGAGAGCTATTGGGGTGATTGATTTGGAGAATTGACTGAATTGAGAAGATGGATCACAGTGCTGCCGTACAAGGTGTAGCTGCTGCTCAAGGTGCTCCTGTTCAAGGGACTCCTGGTCAAGATGGAATTGGCTCTCAAGGAGGACCTACAGTGGTTCCAACAGCAACAGCACAGCCTACTGTAGACACGTCTCAGATTCTTCAGGCGTTGGCTGCCTTGATTCAGCAGCAGCCTGCACTTGGGGGAGCTGAGCAGAAGTCCACAAGGGCATTACAAGCTATTGTTGGTCGATGTGGACGATTTGATGGAAGAGATGTTACTAGGTACCTACGGGAGTATGTGCGTGAGATGGAGTTGGTCAGGGCACCTGAAGTTGAGGTAATTCTGAGCTTTGAGTTGACTGTTGTCCCTGAACTGAGAGAGAAGGTGAGAAATTTACAGAGAAGACATTTAGGTGGGTGGACTCTGTTTGAACGTGCATTGAGAGAAGAGTTTCTAGAAGAGGACTCTGAAAGAGTCATCAGAAGAACTCTCATGGACTAGATAGAGCGTCAGCCTGGACGTTATCGTATAACGTGTTTTTCTGTCTAGGAATACACGGGGTATATGGCTGTGCAGAGGTATGTGGTTTGACAAGGTTGGATCTAGATCTGGATGTTTCCACTCAAATGTTTCACTATCTACTCTTCTAGCCTGAGTGATCTTGTATCCGCTCGTCTCAAGTTTAAAGCTTGCTACGATCCAAGGTTACGTATAGGTTGCATAAACTTGTGTTACAAACAGATCTTTTGTATTCTAACTAAAAATACTCAGATCTGTATTATCTAACTGAAGTTATTCCTCTATATCACTGGAAGCCTGACTTCTGAATAGCTCCCCAGCGACGCTAACTGCCCATCAATCCAACTATCACAACTTCATAGTACAACCAGAAGACGCTATAAGATCACTCAATCAACTTGATAGAGTATCGATACAACTTGTTGTACACCCTGGTCTACCAAGCATTCCAGCAAGGTAAAGCATGCATACTCCAAAACACTATTCAGATCTCAATATAGCACCAACGGCGGGTAGTACCTGGCAGCTCCGAGAACCCAAACAGCGGCTTAAGACTCATGGCGACTCCGTTCTCCTTCATCACCAAGAGCTGAAATCAGCCCCATACCCTCCAATGTCGAATTGCATGCAGGCATGGCAGTTTCAGCAACAAACTCCTCTCCAAATTGATCGAAAATGACCAAAATGATCATAGATGATACCGAAAAACCCGAAATAGCTAATAACAGAAGTATTTTCGAACTTTGAGACCTCAGTCCTTCCAAACCACTCGACCAATGATGATCAAACTTCACAGGAAGCTTGATTGGACCTTTCACTCCTACCCTGAACAATTTTCAGGTCGAAATCTCAAACCAATTCTCAGATATGGATCAAACCGTAATCTGTGCTAACTTCAGAGCTTTACAGACCCAGGTACATTTGATCCAAGATTCTGAACAAACTACTCGATCATTTGAGGTGAAACTTCCCAAGTATCTTACTGATAAGACATTCTTCAATCCTGGAAAGTTTCACTCAGAAATTCGACTCAGATCTTAAGCAATAACAAACTATCCATGGCTATCACAGTTCGCTGTCCCGCCTTATCCCATCTGCACTTCTCAACTTCAATCGGTCGGTTCAGAATCCAAATCGATCAAGAAACTGATGAAATTGATATCAAAACGACCAGCACGTCGTCAGCTCTCCAACCCAACAGACAGCTCCTCAAAACTCCTCGCGAGTCTCTCGGAACAACCAGAAACGTAGCAGTAGGTACAAATTTCACCCCCCTCCACTCAATCGATCATAACGCGCTCATATTTTCATCAAATCGATCGATTCTTCAACCCAGATTGTAGCCCCGGTCGCAAGAGCTCTCCAACCATACCCTCCGTTTCGCGAATGGCCCTCTGAAGCCTCCAGAAACCACAGAAACGTCGCGAGGATCAGCTAGAACACCATTGGTCCAAAAGTGGACCAATAAGAGCAAAAAGAACTTTACTTTTTGTCTTTTCTCCTCTTAACTTTTCCCTTAGAACGAATTTTTACTCTCCAAGGAGACACAAGACATCAACAACACTCTAAGACTTCACAAAATCCTTCAGATATGTCGATGGATTCTTCGCGGTCCGTAACTACACAGAAGCGCTCAACCAGAATGAAACCAGTGAGCCGCAGACTAATACAACGTCAATATTACAACTTGGAAACGTTCTACAATAAAAGGTATGACAAAAGGAAACGGTGAAGCTATCACTCGATTGTAATATTCTTGCCCGAAGTTTCTCACGATCCAAGCCCCATGATTGATCTTCGGTCTGCAATGACACCGGACATCGACCCAAAGATTGAAAGGAACGTTCGATGGATAGTTGAGATCCATTGTTCCTCACAACAAAATGTACACCGTCATATCCCAAGTCTCTCCGTATGTTACGATTGGAAGGATCACCGGAAGCTGTAACTCCATCACCCTCCCCATGAACTCATCACCAAAGTACGCAACTAACCACTGTCGAAAGTGATCGCGGTGGATGCAATGAAGCTTGATGTGAAACGGATTCGGGAAAGGAAGATCCGGAGCCGGTAACACACCTCCGTCCATAACCACCACTCATGCAGTTCTTCACTCCTCCATGCAAACCACCGAGAACCCTTACGAATCACCCGTTGAGAGAGAATGCCGTATGAACCTTCGACTCACCATTTTATACACAAATGCGGCGACAAGGACCACTAAAGTGAACGCGCACAGATCGATGACTTGGCACGTTCCTCTACCGTGCGATCACTTAAACAGATAATCACAAACGTGGCACTCATCACACCGTTCGGCGAGTTACGCGATACGGTTCACGAAACACGGAAAAGAAACACAACATAGGTTACACAGGAATTTCACACAGGAGCCGAACCACAACACGACATCCACCCCTTCTAAACCTGCGCATCCTCTGGTATGCGCCAACACTCACAAGTTGTGGTCGGCATCACACTATATCTTCATCTTCTTCACTGATGTTGTCGTTAGCAATATCTTCGTCATCCAAATCTTCTCCGTCATCATCCAAGATATCAAACTCAGCTCCGACTTCCTCCATGCTTATCCCTTCATCTCGCTTCTTGAAGAGTTTCACACGCTTGCCTGCAATGGGAACCTTGAGCTCTGCCCCATCAAGCTCTCTTAGTGAATATGTGGCATTGTCAAGCACGACAAGAACCACATAAGGGCCAAACCATCGCTTAGAGAATTTTCTAAGCGCACTGTGTTGGTTGTCCAAGCTACTATCGTAGACCAACACCCAATCTCCTTCTTTAATCTCCTTCGGCCTTAATCGATGACGCTTATCGAATCTGTCTTTGTTTCTCAAGCGCGCCTCTTTCAGCTTCTCCAATGCAATCTCTACATCTTCAGGTCTTCTTTCTAGTTGACGGATTCGGACAGCAAGAAGATCTTCTGTAGACATACCATCCTCCCAAGGTAGAACACTCCAAGTGGGTATGTGCTCCTCAATGGGCATGATAGGTTTCTGTCCCTGCATCAACTCCGCCGGCATATATCCCGTAACTGAACTATGAGTCGAACGATCAGCCCATAATGCAAACGGAAGAAATCTTGGCCATTCTCTCGCCCTCCCCTTGCAAGCTTTCACAATAGCTTTCACAATAGGAGGATGACCACGTTCACTCTTCGCATTACCTTCCGGATTGTAGGCTGTGGTGAGAGCTAACTTCACACCACACCTCTTGAAGAACGCTTTAGCCTCATCATTGTTCAGCTCCCCTCGATCAGCCGTGATCTTCCCAACACAACCATATCTACAAATCACATCTTCCAACAAGAATTTGCAGACTCCCTCTGTGGATTTTGTCCGTAAGGCTCGCCCTTCCACTTGGTTGGACAAATCCTCACGTGCCAAAACTAAGTAACGCATCTGCCATATACCAACTGGCATAATAACAAGATCTACTACCCACTTATAATGCATTGCAAGTGGATAAGTAGGATGTAACCCATCTCGATGCCGAATTCCTGAATACTCTTGACAAGTTTGGCATGTCTCCACAAATTGAACTACATCTCTATGCATGTTACGCCACCAATATCTCTCCTTCAGCTTTGTAAAGGTGGCATAAATACCTCTATGTCCTGCCCACAAGCTCTCATGAAACTCCTGCATGAGTAACTTCTGCATGTCAACTTTGCACACAACCCTTTGTGGCATCTTACCACCTTGCTTAGCATGTTTCCACAAATAACCACCTTGTAGCAAGTAGTTATAAGCCTTCCTCCTGATTTGTTTAAAGTGAGCATCACTCCATCCTGGCTGTCTAGTCAACAGGCTTAGATAGCGTCCTATGTCTATCCATTCTCCTTCATATAGCTCCTCCATGAACAGTTTCGAATGCTCACTCTCACCTCCTTGAGCTCTACAGAAAACAGTAGTACCAACGTCTTCTGTATCTTCTATCATCTCCTCCTCATCCTCATACCTCGCACGAGATAACATATCAGCTACTGGATTGTTCTTCCCCGCTATGTGTCGGAACTCAGGATTTAAGGACTTGATGTAAGCAATCCAGCGTAGCATAGCAATATCAGGAGTGTTACAGTTTGTAATCATCCCTAATAATGGTAAACAATCTGTTTCTACTACTACTGGCGCTCCAATCAAATAGTCCTTTTCAGCTTTCATAGCTGTAACTACTCCCCATAACTCTCTCTTCACTTGAGGATAGTTTCTATGTCGCTCACTCAACACCTTTGCTCCAAATCTGACTGCAAACCGATTCTCTTCTTCATCATCTTGTCCTACTGCCCATCCAATGACTATCGGACTAGTATCAACAGTAAGTATCACTGGTTTGCTATCCTCGTAGCTCACACGACGAAGTACAGGTGGAGAAGATAACAACTGCTTCAATCTCTGAATCGCCTCAGTATGCCGCTCCTCCCATGCAAACCTCTTGTGCTTTCTCAACAGATCGTAAAGAGGATCAGCCACATGTGCAAAATGTGGAATCCACACATGATAGAAGACACAAGCTCCAAGAAACCTTCTCACCTCTGTTGTTGAACCACAAGTGTCCTTCATCCGTCGTATAGCATCCACTTTACCAGGATCAGGCTTGCGTCCAAACCATCCACATAGATGCCCCACAATCACAACTTCTCGCACTCCAAATGAAGACTTAGCACCTGATAGTGTCAAGTGCGCCTCTTCAAGTCGTGATAAGATTTTATCACAATCTGAAATGTGATCAGCAACAAATTTTCTACACCCCTTCTGATCCATTGTCTCATCTTTCTCCTCCTCAACGCATCCCTTAATTGGAATGTCATCCAAGAAAGGCATGGTCTTCTCAGGAATGAACTCACGAAGAACCTTGTTCATCCCGTTCATCATGTGCGCTACCGAGTTTGTTGCTCCTTGTGGTAGTGTGCACATTCTGACCAACCCCAACGGTGTCCTCATGGTGGTGATATCTCTACTCTGTTCAGCAAGTTGAAACTGATCGTATCCAGAGTAAAGATCTCCTATAGAGTAAATAGCCCTCCCAGCAAACGCTTCAGCAAACTCTCCGACGATAGGTCCTATGCCTGTATTTCTGATGGTCACTTGGTTCACAGGTTGCATATCTTGGATGAACCGTAATGCACCACTCTTCTTTGGTACTGTAAACCAACGACTAGAGTATGGTGCAAACGATGGTTCCAAGATCTTCATCTGCATCTTCTCCTTCAAGAGCTCTATGAGTTTCGGTAGATGCGCTCTAGGTACAGGAATTGGCCTCAAATCCCAAGGAGCATGTGGAACTGTGAATATGATCATTGGCGCCACAATGCTAGGATCTACACATCCGATTTCTGAGGCTTCAAAAGAAAAAGCTTTCCCGTGCCTAGTTAACATCTCCCTAAATCTATTCTCCTCCACAGACAAAAGAAAATCTGCTGAACCAACCTTCAACTCCTTGAGCGTAGCTTCAGTGAACTTGTGACCGACCCGGTTAAGATCTCTCAAGCTTTTCTCCTTCGAAGATTGTTGGACTCGCTGGTTAGAATCACTAGGTAATGGCTGAGCAACAGGTTTTATCTTCTTGTCTACCGTTTTGTACCTAGTATCAACTCTAACTTCAGGATCTACGAATGACTCTATAGCTGTATAGAGCTCCCTAGAGTGTACTTCCACCACATGATCCTCATCTTCTTGCTCATGCATAACAAGTTCCTCGATGAAATCTCTTAATCCTAACTCCAAATAAACACCTTCTATCTTATCATCCTCTTCAAGCACACCAACTCTCTTTAGATCTTTTTCAGTTTTTTGCACAACTTTCTGCTCCCACTTCTACAAGTCAGCAAGTCGTGTATGTGTAGCAAATCCACTCCCAGAAAATCTCACAACTCCTGTACAAAAAGCACTTTCTTTCTCTAGCGAGAGTACTTTCTCAAGTGTACCACTATGTCCTCGCTCTATAGCAGTACTTGTCAAAAATCCTTGAACTCCTCCGTGACCTTAGGCAAGGAACCACCCCTCAGATAATCCCTGTTCCGCTCGTGGTTTGCTGATACAGTTAGAAACTGTACCGCTCTCTTGCCATCCTGACTTCTGATCCGCGCATAAGCAGATCCATCATCCAAAACCTTGGTCTCCATCCTCACAGCTGTAATGTAAGGTTGACCGAGTATCACCGGGTATGACGTACTATCTTGAACAAAGAAGTTTTGTTCAATAGTTACATCTCCCACCTTTACTTTCACATCAGGACAAGCTCCATAGAGTTCTCCTCGTGTGTTGTTCGCTGTTCTGATCATCCAACCATGATCTATATCAACAGGCCATCCACCTTGCTTGTAGATGTCCTTAGAGACAATATTGATCTCTGATCCATGATCAATGAGAGCAACCACCGGATCTGTCATCTCTCCTACCTTCACTAAGGCTTCGGTAGTAGCTCTAGCCCAATGTCCTCTAGTGTAATGACTAGGGACCTTGTCATCGTTATCATCCTCAAACCGAACCTTGCGGTTGATGCAGCATTGAGCTAGTTCTAACTCTTCCTCTCTTGATATCCTCGTGTCTAATGCATTAGACACAGCGGTTTCTCCTGCCAATTGCCTTTTTCGTTTGATGGTGTCAATAATGACATCATGAAACTCTCTCTTGGCAATCCCAAGGATCTCTCGTAAGGTAAACTCGATCTTGGCATTGAGTACTCTCTCTTCTAGTACTCCTTTCAGATCCGTAGCAGCTTCAATATCAGACTGAAGCTTGTATGAAGGAGATTTACCTTTCTCCTTACCTCTGCTCTTCTCTGACTTCTCGGGAGTAGAGGATATGACCTCTTCCATAGTCTCCTCTGGTAGAGACATGATCTCCGGTCTGAACTTTTCTCCTCTTGTTTGCCTCTTGAGAGCTGTTCTCTCTTCGCTAGGGCCTGCTTCATCTCGTTTGCGCTTCTCCTCCATGAGAGCCTCATGTTGACTCTTCGCCAAATAAGCGTGAACAGACATTGTATCCACGGGATCATCCCATCCAGTAGCACCCCTGATTGCCGTGGCTGTTCTGAGCAACTCCTCCCTTGCCATTTTCCCCCTTTTGTTCGTGCTTACCGCATGGCTCCACATATCAAGAGTATCTCCATCCTTCTTAGAAGCACTTCTTTCTCGTACTACCTCAACTCCATAAGTAGCAGCTTCTACCGACGCAGTAGCATGTTGAGATAGATACTCCTCCAGTACTTGCTTCATTCCTCCTTTCCCGAAGTTGGTTCTAAGAATCTCTCCGTTATCCTTCAGAGCAATCTTTCCTTCCTTCCAATAGACTACTCCATCTCGTAGAGTTTTGGCAAAATCACCACACTCTCTTCGAGCATGATCAGAACTATCACACCAAATGCATCTCTGTACATAATCTTGCTTAGGAGCAAGTTTGGTATCATGTGCTCCTCCCTTCTCTTCCAACCTTGCTAACTTGATCTGCAAGTCCCTCATCCCTTTTACCAGCTCTTCCATAGCATCTCTTTGCGGTGCAACTTTCGGGACAGGAATAGTAGGAAGTGGAACTTGAGGTACATGCACAATAGGTGCTTGCACATTGGGTACCATTGGTTGCCTACGAGGTACTATGATCGGCGGTGGTCTCTCTTCTTGTCTTACCACCACCTTCCCTCTCCGGTACTCTCGTTTGGCAAGTACACTCACTGCTTCAGAGACTTTTCTCCAGTCAATCGTGAGTCCGTTGTCTTCCATCCTATCTTCTAGAAGCAGCTCCAACTCCCTTTGTAATTCATTGTTGGCTGCTTGTAGAAACAACTCCACCTTGTCATTCTCCAATGTGAGCTTCTCCATCCGAGACAACTGAAGGAATTGTCTCTCATACTCCCGAAATAGCTCTGTGGCAACAAGCCCTTTGTTGGGTTTGTTTACCCACTCCATGAATGACTTCTTAGTCACTCGGTCTGCATCTTCTAAAGAATACTCTTCTTTCAGCTGAAGAGTAAATCCTTCCCACGTAGCACCATGAGATCGGATGATGTCCTTCATGTGCTCTCGTAGTTCAGGTACGACAGCAAGCGCAAATGTACTCACCATCTCTCTTTCAGGCACCTTGCTCAACTCCATCTCTCGGGAATAGTACTTTAGGTACTTGGATATGTTCTTCCCGTCAAACTGATCTAGCAACCCCACAACAGATTGCAAGGCTTTAGTAGCCATTGCTTCTTTCCGTTCAGTGGCTTGCTGTTGTTGCATTACCAACGCGAATGCCTCAAGCAATCGCATATCAGACCATGAAAGCTTGGTCACCTTTGGTGCCTCTCCAGATGTAGAAGCCTCATCTACGTAATGACCCAACCCTTCAATGTCCATGGTGGCAAAACCACGCACGTACCTCTCACCCTAGACTTTTCACGTCGAGTTCACCAGCTATCGTATAACGTGTTTTTCTGTCTAAGAATACACGGGGTATATGGCTGTGCAGAGGTATGTGGTTTGACAAGGTTGGATCTAGATCTGGATGTTTCCACTCAAATGTTTCACTATCTACTCTTCTAGCCTGAGTGATCTGTATCCGCTCGTCTCAAGTTTAAAGCTTGCTACGATCCAAGGTTACGTATAGGTTGCATAAACTTGTGTTACAAACAGATCTTTTGTATTCTAACTAAAAATACTCAGATCTGTATTATCTAACTGAAGTTATTCCTCTATATCACTGGAAGCCTGACTTCTGAATAGCTCCCCAGCGACGCTAACTGCCCATCAATCCAACTATCACAACTTCATAGTACAACCAGAAGACGCTATAAGATCACTCAATCAACTTGATAGAGTATCGATACAACTTGTTGTACACCCTGGTCTACCAAGCATTCCAGCAAGGTAAAGCATGCATACTCCAAAACACTATTCAGATCTCAATATAGCACCAACGGCGGGTAGTACCTGGCAGCTCCGAGAACCCAAACAGCGGCTTAAGACTCATGGCGACTCCGTTCTCCTTCATCACCAAGAGCTGAAATCAGCCCCATACCCTCCAATGTCGAATTGCATGCAGGCATGGCAGTTTCAGCAACAAACTCCTCTCCAAATTGATCGAAAATGACCAAAATGATCATAGATGATACCGAAAAACCCGAAATAGCTAATAACAGAAGTATTTTCGAACTTTGAGACCTCAGTCCTTCCAAACCACTCGACCAATGATGATCAAACTTCACAGGAAGCTTGATTGGACCTTTCACTCCTACCCTGAACAATTTTCAGGTCGAAATCTCAAACCAATTCTCAGATATGGATCAAACCGTAATCTGTGCTAACTTCAGAGCTTTACAGACCCAGGTACATTTGATCCAAGATTCTGAACAAACTACTCGACCATTTGAGGTGAAACTTCCCAAGTATCTTACTGATAAGACATTCTTCAATCCTGGAAAGTTTCACTCAGAAATTCGACTCAGATCTTAAGCAATAACAAACTATCCATGGCTATCACAGTTCGCTGTCCCGCTTTATCCCATCTGCACTTCTCAACTTCAATCGGTCGGTTCAGAATCCAAATCGATCAAGAAACTGATGAAATTGATATCAAAACGACCAGCACGTCGTCAGCTCTCCAACCCAACAGACAGCTCCTCAAAACTCCTCGCGAGTCTCTCGGAACAACCAGAAACGTAGCAGTAGGTACAAATTTCACCCCCCTCCACTCAATCGATCATAACGCGCTCATACTTTCATCAAATCGATCGATTCTTCAGCCCAGATTGTAGCCCCAGTCGAGAGCTCTCCAACCATACCCTCCGTTTCGCGAATGGCCCTCTGAAGCCTCCAGAAACCACAGAAACGTCGCGAGGATCAGCTAGAACACCATTGGTCCAAAAGTGGACCAATAAGAGCAAAAAGAACTTTACTTTTTGTCTTTTCTCCTCTTAACTTTTCCCTTAGAACGAATTTTTACTCTCCAAGGAGACACAAGACATCAACAACACTCTAAGACTTCACAAAATCCTTCAGATATGTCGATGGATTCTTCGCGGTCCGTAACTACACAGAAGCGCTCAACCAGAATGAAACCAGTGAGCCGCAGACTAATACAACGTCAATATTACAACTTGGAAACGTTCTACAATAAAAGGTATGACAAAAGGAAACGGTGAAGCTATCACTCGATTGTAATATTCTTGCCCGAAGTTTCTCACGATCCAAGCCCCATGATTGATCTTCGGTCTGCAATGGCACCGGACATCGACCCAAAGATTGAAAGGAACGTTCGATGGATAGTTGAGATCCATTGTTCCTCACAACAAAATGTACACCGTCATATCCCAAGTCTCTCCGTATGTTACGATTGGAAGGATCACCGGAAGCTGTAACTCCATCACCCTCCCCATGAACTCATCACCCAAGTACGCAACTAACCACTGTCGAAAGTGATCGCGGTGGATGCAATGAAGCTTGATGTGAAACGGATTCGGGAAAGGAAGATCCGGAGCCGGTAACACACCTCCGTCCATAACCACCACTCATGCAGTTCTTCACTCCTCCATGCAAACCACCGAGAACCCTTACGAATCACCCGTTGAGAGAGAATGCCGTATGAACCTTCGACTCACCATTTTATACACAAATGCGGCGACAAGGACCACTAAAGTGAACGCGCACAGATCGATGACTTGGCACGTTCCTCTACCGTGCGATCACTTAAACAGATAATCACAAACGTGGCACTCATCACACCGTTCGGCGAGTTACGCGATACGGTTCACGAAACACGGAAAAGAAACACAACATAGGTTACACAGGAATTTCACACAGGAGCCGAACCACAACACGACAACGTTCCATGGGATTGAATGAGGTAATTCGTGAGTTTGAGAAGAGGTATTCTCAGCTTTCTGGTCTAGAGAAGTTGACGCTGGATGCTAGGAAGACGGAGTTGTTCTTGGGGGCTCTGGATGAGTTCACAGCAGATAGGCTTTGTTTCATGTTGGCTGATTGAGGGACTGAAGGGGGAGTTACATCTGATTGGAGGAGAGTGGAAGAAGCAGTATCTACCCTTGCTAGGCAACATCGTGATAAGATGGTGTTACAGCTAGAAACCTTACTAGAGCAGCAGAGAGTAGCTCCTCCAGTTCATGTAGCTCCTCCTACAATACCTCAGGCACCTATAGTGGTTCCTCAGGCACCTATAGTGGTTCCTCAAGCACCTATAGTGGTACCTCAAGCGCCTGTAGTACCTAATCCAGCACAGAGAGGACCTAGACAGCAGCAACGACCTGTTGAGAATCGAAATCAACATAACTTGATAGAAGAACTCACTCAACAGCTGAGAGATTTGAGGGTTGAGATGGCAGACCTGAGGAGAGACCAACGACCAGTTGCACCAGGTGCTCGACCTATAGGAGGAACCTTTACCAGGAAATGTATTTGGTGCGACAGTCCAGATCATCTCAGAGGAGACTGTCAAGACTTGGCGGTTGCCTTGCGAGAGGGCGTAGTCAACTATCAGAATAACAAGTTGTACTTAACCGCCACAGGGCAGCCTCTGAACACGTATTTTGGGAGAGGAGGAATGAGGAGTTCTCTTCCAGCACTTACTGATGCGAATACTACAGCGATGACTGCGGGTTCTGCAGAGGCTGATGTGTATACTGAGAAGGTTGAGGTGCGCTCTAATCCAACTATGGTTGAGCAGGCTAATGAGGTTTCAGTTGAAATGATGAAGAGAGGTGCAGAAAGCATTAGGAGAGCTACTGGATGGAGACACCCAGTAGATGCAACTTCTATTCGAGCGTTTTTAGAGACGAGTGGTGAACAAGATGCCATGATCGAAGACAAAAGAAGAAGGGACGCTTCTGATTTAGATGCAGGAGTACCAGAGGACAGTGACCGTCGGAGAGTTACGAGGAGGAGAGCAGCAGAACCATCACCATCTGTACCAGCTGATAGATTTCCTGCTGCAGAGGATATACCTTCTACCTCTACAGCTCCACCACCTGCAATAGATCCTATGGAAGGTGTACAGGATTTGCCACAGGAGCCTACTGCTGCGGATAGAGTGCGAGGGAAAAGGTTTACAGCACAGGAAAAGGGGAAAGCTCCAGCTTACAAGTTAGCGGCAGACATTGAAACAACAACAGACTTGCGTGCTGTTCTGGAGCAACGCATTTTGGATGCTAGAGTTGAGTTTACTCTTCGTGATGTGCTTGGTATCGCAAAGAGAGAGTTTCATGAGTTGATAATAGACATCATGAAGAGAAAGAGACAGGTGGTGTTGACTGAACAAGTGAGTAGTCAGATGGTTGGAGTAGTAGATGCTATTGGTGTTGATCCGTTCAGAGGTGATAAGTATGAGGCATGGGTTGCTGGTCCTGCTGTTATTGAGAATGAAGATGAAGAGTATGAGGAGGATAGGTCAAGCGCGGACAGCGATTTCAAAGAAAAGCATTGGGCAAGAGCGACAACTGAGACGCAGGTTCGACTTGGGAGACTTTCTGAACCAGTACCTGCACTTGTGGATCACGGGTCGGAGATCAACATCATTTCCAAAGAGGTGTATGAGAAGGGGCAGTGGCCAATTGAAAGGAATCATGGTTGGGTACTTCGTGCAGCAAATAATCAGAAGGGTGAGTTATACGGAGCTTGTCCTAATATGCGTGTGAGGATTGGAGATGTAGAGGTTGATCAGCATTTCTTTGTACAGTCATCTGCCTCCTATCCTGTCATACTGGGCCAACCATACATCACCGCTGTTCGAATGGAGACAAAGGTGATGAATGATGGGTCTCATTATGCCAGAGTTCGGAGTCCTGATGATAAATACTCAGTCCAGTTTTTGACGGTTCATTCAAGACATGAGCAGAACCGACAAACCCTTAGAGATTCTCAGACGAAGAGATGTAAGGGTTTTCGCAGTCCACTCCTGTAGAGCGAGAAGACAGGGGTGTAGAACCTACTGTTGAGATCCCGTCAGAGCTGGAAGCGAGACATGTACAAAGGTCTGGAGACAAGTGTGGTGTACAGAGTTGGCAGTCCGGATTGCTGATGTTTGAGGCAGATGGCTGGAGTCGATTTACAAGAGTTGAAGATATGAGGAAAAATACAAAAAGATGGATGGTGAACCAGGTATCAGAGTTGTGGCGTGTAGGAGTTCTACCTGAAGACGAAGTAGTTTCTGGCTTGTTTGAAGAGTTTATGTCTATACAGTCAGTTATTGGTTGGTTAGACAATGTGAGTAGATTGATGGAGGGGGAAAATAGTGTGGTGGTGATCCCTATCCACTCTCGATGCATATATGAGGAGATTGCTACATACATGCAGTTCTTTCCTCATCCGATGCAGAATAATGAAGGGAGAGAAGCAAGTTGTTGGTGTGCACTCCCTCAAGAAGCAGATGTCCATGCGAAGTACAAATCTGTACTGAGAAAGGTAAGACCGGTAGCAGCTCAACTACCTGCTAACTCCCAACAGCAAGTACAGTTAGTGGGGACTGAGCCTATATTGCGTGATCATAGACGAGTAGGACACCAGTTTACTCAGAAGACATTGAAGGAGCTCCAGATAGGAGGGGATGATTTCTTGACTGAAGACGAGAAAATCGTGTTTGAGCAGATGATAGTGAAGCATGGTAAAGCATTCTCTTTTTCAGCAGAGGAGATAGGTTGTGTGGACCCAAAGGTTATAGCGCCTATGGTTATATTCACAATCCCTCATGTGCCTTGGGACTTGAAACCGATCCCAGTTCCTCGTGCTTTGTTGCCTAAGCTCATCGAGTTGTTGAAAGAGAAGGTACAGATGGGGATACTTGAGCCGTCTATGGGGCCATATTCTAGCAGGTGGTTCACTGTACCCAAGAAGTCAGGAGCTTTGCGTTTTATTCAAGACTTACAGTCTGCGAATAACGTAACCATACGTAACGTTGGGACGGATCCTGTGATTGGAGAGGTAGCAGAGGCATTTGCAGGGAGAGCTATTTATTCGATAGGAGATCTATATTCTGGTTATGATCAGTTCCAGCTGGCTGTGGAGAGTAGAGATTTAACTACTATGCGTACGCCCCTGGGATTGATGCGGATGTGTACTCTTCCACAAGGAGCGACGAACTCGGTGGCTCATATGCAGAATGCGATGCATAAGGTACTAAGGGAGTTTGTGCCTGATGTTATCATTCCATTCCTAGATGATATTCCTATAAAGGGTTGCGCGGTTGAAGACAATGATGAAGCAGTACTTGCGAATGGATGTAGAAGGTTTGTTGCAAACCATATCAGGGATGTAGAACATATCTTGACTCGTCTGGAGGAGGTACATCTCACCCTATAGGAGCTAAGTCCAAGTTTGGTGTGTCTGAGATTTTAGTGGTTGGACATCTGTGTGGTGCTTTTGGAAGGCGACCAAACCCCGAGAAGGTTGAAGCTATAGCTAGGATGGCAGACTGTAAGAACATTACGGAGGTTCGACGCTTTCTAGGTGCTTGTGTATTTTATCGCTTATCCATTCCTCATTATGCTCATGTTGCTGAGCCTTTGTATGCATTATTGAGGAAGGGTAAGAGGTTTTTATGGACCTCAGTCCATAGAGAAGCTATGAATAGGCTGAAGGAGGCTCTACAGTCTCCGCCTGTTTTGAGGAGAGTAAACTACGGGTGTGGGAGACCTGTCATGGTCATAGTAGATACTAGTCCAAAGGCGATTGGCTGGGCGATAGGTCAAGATGATGCGGGTGGACTGCGACTTACCTCTAGGTTTGGAGCTAGGATCTTGACAGACATGCAACGAGATTATCCTCAGGTGAAGCGTGAGTTGTGGGGAGCGGTGACAGCGATGAAGACAGACCGTGAGTTTCTGATTGGTGCTCATGTAGTTCTAGAAACGGATTGTCTACCTCTACTAGGCATGATATCCAACTGTAGCACGCCAGACATAGCGATGTTACCCTGGATTGCCTATATTAGAAGCTTGAACCCAGAGCTGAAGCATATAAAAGGAAAGGAGAATATGGTCGCAGATATGTTGTCAAGGGCTCGATTTGTGGATGAGGATGTCATGATTTCAGAAGTTGAGGAAGAAGAGAGAAAGGATGCTCAGTGTCACGTTAATCGACGGGTTACAAACTTGGAGCCGTTGATGTTCAGAGAGGAGCTTTACACAGGTAGACTTCGTGACATAGGGTATTATCTGAGCTTGTTGGAGAGGCAGGAGAGGTGGAGCAAAGTAGAGTTCAGAGAGATAAGGAAACAAGCTTACAAGTATCTTCTGCATGATGGGTATCTTTGGAGACGACCACAGAGAAGAGATGGGATGTTCATACGAGTAGTGGACGATCTGCAGACTAAGCAGCAACTAATGAAGGAGTTCCATGATACCTTATGGGCCGGACATCGAGGGATTTGGGCTACCTATGTCAAGTTGAAGGAAAGGTATTGGTGGAAAGGTCTGTACCAGGATGTGGTAAATTACGTCAGTTCCTGCTTACACTGCCAGTTCTATTCAAAGATGCGGTATAGAGACGGTCTCGTGCCAACTTATCCGTCTTATATTCACTTCCAGTGGGTTCTCGACTTGGTGATAATGCCTCTGGGATTATGGGGCATGCGATATTTGGTTTTAGCTCGTGAGGATCTCTCCAACTTTGTGGAAGGACGAGCTTTGAGGACGAAGACCACAGAAGGGATATGTAAGTTTGTTCTTGAGGATATTATCTGTAGATATGGGTCTGTAGGAAGGCTACGGGCAGATAGGGGAGAACTACGTGGTACGGAAGCGAAAGAGTTTTTTGCTCGATATGGTGTGAAGCTCAAGCTTACTACTGCGATGAATCCAGAGGGGATTGGCAAGAGCGAGCGAGGACATCCATCGATAGTTCAGGCTTTGGTGAAGGCGTGTGATGGTAAGCATAGAGAGTGGCCTAGGTTACTCCCTTTTGCTTTATGGGCGGATAGAACAACTCATTGTTCTACTACAGGGTACATGCCTGTTGAGTTAATGCTAGGACAGAAACCGATGATGCCAGCAGAAGAAGACTTTCCTACCTGGGCTACCTTGCCATGGGAGGGCAATGTGGACCGTGTGCAGCTTCTCTCACTACGAATCAGACAGCTAGAATATAGAGAGGAGGATCTCGCTGAAGCGCAGCGACGGCTGAAGGCGGCTCGACTTGGGAACAAAGAGAGGTTTGATAAGACTCATAGACTTCGACCAAAACCGATACAAGTTGAAGACTGGGTGTTGGTATACGACAGCACATTGGAGAACCAACACTCTACAGTTCGAAAGTTTTCGAGAAGGTGGTTTGGCCCGTACCTGGTCTCTGATGTACATCAGAATGCTACTTATTCCTTGCAAGAGCTAGATGGCACGCCTTTAAGGCTTCCAGTTGCAGGGAAACGAGTGAAGTTATTCAAGAAGAGAGGGGAGACTGTGGAGCTAGTTGAGTTCTTAGGTTCAGAGCAGACAGGAGCAAATGAAGACTTTTCTGAGACGGTCGAAGAGAGCGAGGACGATTCGGAGGACCACGAGGATCGGTGACGGATTGGCACATACCAGAGGATGTGCAGGTTTGGAGGGGGTGAATGTCGTATTGTACATAGGTCTATACAGTGAAAAGTATTGCAGAGAGACTTTTTTCTATATTGTGTAAAGGAAGCTGCCCTGCAGCTTAACAAGCTAGGCAGGAGCTAAGCTGGGGCTATGCTTGACAAGCTGCCCCCAAGCTTGGGTTAGAATATCACCCCTAAAGGAGTCGAGAGACACCAGAATGCAAAGCTCGACGAGGAGAGCGACCTCATGCTTCTAGTTTTGACAGAAAGTGTTTTAAGCAATAGTTAGTACGAGTTTTAGGCTGTGAAATATGTGAAAGAGGGAAATTTGTCGATTTTGGTTCGTGACTCGAACTCAGAATCGGATAGCGTGAGCGTGTAGGTGTTCACAAATACTATAGTTTTGACTCCTTGTTCATTAAAAATGGAGTTGTATAGAGAAGTTAGTGTAGGAAAGGCTAGTAAAGATTTTACAGAAAAATTTCTTCAGGTAAACATATGTACAAAAGTTTTTACCTTCTTGAACGGAACCAAAGGCCATCCCAGTGATAGGGCGCCTGCCTAGGAGGGAAGTGGTCTCAGGATCAATCCCCCCTGGCCTCTGGTTCCTATTCCGGCATGTTGGCCTCCTGGAAGGGAGTCTATGTTGGATATGCAGCCACGTCCTGCATATCTAGGGGCGGGAGACCGGTATCTCCCTTAATCGTGGGCTTCCTGGCCTAAGCCTCCGCATGCCATCCTGAATATACTATGGGAGATACCTGGTGCGCATATGGGGGGGCTGTAAGCCCTGTGAGGCGGCCTCATAAGTGTTGGGACTTCGGCCTACATTGGATGGCTTGTAGTATATTCAGGGTGGCATCAAGATGGCATCGAAGGCACGGGAAACTTTTGCTGATTATTATGTACGCATAAGGACAGCAGAGGAACAACTTTAGATGGGGCCTTAAAATTAAAGCGAAAGATTACCATGGAAGCGGAAGGTTACAACGGAAAACTGAAGCGGAAGATTACAGCGGAAGCGGAAGATTACCGCGGAAGCTTGAAGCGGAAGATTACAGCGGAAGCGGAAAACTACAGTGGAAGCGGAAGACTACAACAGAAGCTTGAAGCGGAATATTACAGCGGAAGCGGAAGATTACCGCGGAAGCTTGAAGCGGAATATTACAGCGGAAGCGGAAGATTACCGCGGAAGCTTGAAGCGGAAGATTATAGTGGAAGCGGAAGATTACCGCGGAAGCTTGAAGCGGAATATTACAGCGGAAGCGGAAAACTACAGCGGAAGCGGAAGATTACCGCGGAAGCTTGAAGCAGAAGATTACAGTGGAAGCGGAAGATTACAACAGAAGCTTGAAGCGGAAGATTACAGCGGAGGCGGAAGGAGGAGAATTAGAGTTTAAGAGGGGGGGGCAGCTTAGCTAAGGCCCTGCTTCTGATAAGTGACTGCGCTGATAAGGACAGCAGGGGGGCAGCTTAAGCTGGGGTCTTTACTTTTAGGTAAAATACCTGCGGCGACTTGGGATCGGGAGGAGAGTTTTTTTTTGCAAAGGAAGGTTTTCTGAGAGAGCGGAAGCGGAATACGGAGGAGAAGCTAAGAAGCTGGGGGAAGATCAAATTGCTGACAGATTGAATTGGGAGAGCATCGTAAGAGAGAGAGGCATGAGTTTTAGGCTTGGACGTTGTTTAAATAAACTATTCTGGGGAGAAATTACTCTCAGGAGACAGTTCTATTGAGAGATCGTTTGGAAATCTACAGGGGACTTTTGATCGACGTTGGATCAGATTTCTGAGAGTTTCAGTTGGGGCAAGGAGAGGAATAAGATTCAAGGGTCCGAATTTCTCTATTAGGTTCGGATTGAGACGTACTGGGTAGACTTTTGGCTTGACGGGTGAAGACAGGTGCGCAGGAGAGGAAGAGAGAGATTTTCTGTACAGTTGGAGAAATTGGTGGTGCAGACGACACTGTAATAAAGTTAATTGAATCTTGAGAGACCTATGTGTGTACCCAGGGTGTGTTTTAGTGCTTGTTTTTGTAATTGGTGAGCACAAGGAGCAGTGTTTCGAGATCACATCGTCAGCAGCAACCTATTTTCTTTTCTGGTCATTTTTCTCTGATCGATCACAGTCAGGAGGTTCGCGCTCCCCAAGAAAGACTCTCAACTCGACAACGGTCACATCATCATGGATATCTCGCTGGTCTGGAACACCATCTCCACCCTCAGGATCTGGAGACTCATCATCTACTCTCTGACCAGAGAAAGATACGACTTGACCCTCCATACTAGAGTTCATGGCCAACACACAAAGAAAGGCAGATGCATGCCACCTTGGCACTATCTCCTCATCAACCTCGTCATGCCATCGAGCCTTAGTCTGATCCTGCTGACTCGTGCACGGGTTGCGACTCAACCCATCGGCATCTAGGTTTGCAACTCCAGGTCTATGTACTACTTGGAGTCATACTCCTGTAAGATCAGAGCCCATCGTGCAAGCTTCTCTGTAAGCTTATCGGACTCCATCAACCACTTGAGCGGCTGGTGATCAGTGATGAGAGTAAAAGGGTTCCCAAACAGATAACATCGAAAGTGTGCAACAGCCCACACTGCCGTCAAACACTCTCTCTCATACGAACTATACCTCGCCTCCGCTGAATTGTTGGAGCGACTGGCATACGCCACCACGAACTCCTTTTTCTCATCATCATGCTGAGTCAGCACTGCTCCAAGTCCCAACATACTCCAATCGGTGTGCAGTTGGAAAGGACGTCCCCTAACGGGTCTCCTCAAGATGGGAGCAGATGTCAACCTATCCTTGAGCTCTACAAAAGCTCGCTCCTGCTCATCTCCCCACTGCCACTCCTGGTCCTCCTTCATCAGCTTGGTCAACGGCTTCGCAGTTACACTAAATCCCTTCACGTATCGACGATAAAAGTTCGCCAAACCAACAAATGCCCGAACTCGACTCACATCTGTGGGACGCGGGATACGTGCAATAGCCTCAACCTTCGTCTGTTGAACACCCAATCCACCTGGATAGATGGTGTGGCCCAGATACTCTACCAACTCCTGGAAGAACTTACACTTCCCAGGGTGTAACTTCAACCCATGAGCTCTCAACCGCTCAAACACATCCCGTAAGTGTCTCTCGTGCTCCTCCACTGTAGCACTATAGACTAAGATGTCGTCAATATAACATCTGACAAAATCCAATCCGGCTAGGATTCTGTCCATCACCCTTTGGAACTCAGCAGGGGCGTTCTTCAACCCAAATGGTAAGAACCGCCACTGATACAAACAATCCTTGCCATGAGAGTCAATTCCTCAGAATGCTGTCTTGGACTTATCTTCTTCTCTCACTGGCAACTGATGATACCCTGCTCGAAGATCCAAAGTACTGAAGACCTTCACATGCCCCACTGCATCAAAGATCTCCTCAGGTGTCAGCATGGCATACTTATCGGACTTCGTTTGCCGATTGATAGGACGGTAGTCCTCACACATCCGTCTATCCGTGTAGTTGCCATACATATCTTTCTTGGCTGGCATAACTGTGGCAGATGCATACTCTCCATGTGACATCTCCACCAACCCAACCTCCAACAAGTCTTGAGTCCTACTCTGGATCAAGGCTCTCTCCATATCACTGTATCTGTAAGGACGTCGAAAGATTGGGGTGTCATTAGCCAAGTCGATCCGTATACCAGGTCTCTTCAAGGTACCCAAATCCTTCATACTGAAGGCAAAACAATTCCTGTAGCTCTTCAGGAATCTTTGGACTCTTCGTCTCTCCTCTCCTATTAGCTTGGGTCCAATCTCCGGCTCCCAAGTATCCTCTGTCACCATGCTAGAGGTAGAAGACGAAGTCGTTGACTGCTATCTTGTAGCCTCTGGAGCAGTTTCCTTCTGCTCACCACCAACAACCTCCACCGCTACTGTGCATAAAACTTCTGCAGTTCTAGCTGCAAGCTCCACACTCTCTCCTATGACATCCCATGATGTCCAAGGACGACGAACTCCACTTGCCTCGCCCCCAGCCTTTGCCTCCACCGACCCGGTAGACAAAGAGCTCAAGAGTGCTCGAGCAGTAACACCTGTCGATCGCATCCGACGCTGCTCAGCCAATCCAAGGCTAACAATCCATGTCAAGCAATTCAAGTCCATTGCTTGACCCAATACTTGACGACGTGAAGCCTCTGACACCGAAGCTACTGCCGTCGTACCCGTATCGAAACCCATCGCTCGCTCTCTCTCATCGGCATTGGGCTCCACCAACTGCCGTCATTGAGCATCCCACACAAGCCCAGGTCCTCCATCTCTGTAAGCGTGTGACGCTGGAAAGCTTACCAAAGTGGGTAACGCTACCATGGGCCGTCCCACTAGGTTCACCACTGCCATGAGTGACCTATCGACGACTCTCACTACTTGAGATCGTCGTCCTGCATCCAAGATGCTATCAACCGTGAGATGCGCTGGTCGTCTCACTCCATCGTGTGCGCGTTTAAGCACCTCTCTCGGTAACAAGTTCGTCCACCACAACCTTGGACGATGTGCACGAGATCCTACTCTCGCTGCATCCAACAACACTGCTGGTCCAATCCAAGACCGCACTTGGTGCACACTCGTCATCATCTGTGTACGAGCATCACCCAACAAAGGAACGTTCTCCAAGATGTACGCTGGAGAATCCATCTGATGCATCTGGAGATGTCGTAAGATCCGTAACATCTCCCAGAACATCCTAGATCGCGGGTCATGTAAACCCTGACCTCTCCCAACACGCGTGTGACCTTGACATGGCCATCCGGCTATCACCAAGTGAATGGTGTCAACAAACGTAAGATCATGCGCCCCCAGCAGCGAAATATTCGACGATAATGCTTGCTGGTATCCTCTAACAGCTGATATGAGCAACAACTCAGGATATCTCTGCACCAAACGTGCCACATGTCGCAATGAGATGCGTCTCGCAATCTCATCTCTCTCCACATACAAGTATCGCTGTACTTGTATACCTGCTTGCAATACCGCAGCCAAACCTGTGCTGATCCCTCCAAACAGCTCCAGCACACATACACCCTCCTCTGGATACTGCCACACAATGGGAGTCGTATCCAACGGTGATAAGGTCACAGGGCCAGTAGCAGGAACAACCCTTTGTTCCTCTACTGGTGGTACAAAGGTTTCACTCCAAGCCTGCTGCACCAACTGATCAGCATACTGCTGTAACTCTCCACTCGAACTCCAGAGTGGAACATCCAAGGCAGATGGTACTAACGTAGATATGCTAGGCATGTCCTCCACCTCCTCAAAGACCGGAGTATCCTCCGCATGGGCATTGCCTTCCAACAATTCGTCCGGCCAAGTGATGACCGAACTGAACCCTGCAACGGATGCCATCGTCCCTGGTGTAGGCTCCGTCGTCCCAACTCTAGCACTGAACCGCACTGGTAAGCGGCTCACTCGTCCTTCACCGGACTGCCAACCTGGTCTGTAAGATGTTGTCTCCGTCCAATAGTCGATCACGAACCCCATAGGGTACAACACAGCACCTCCAACCAATACATCATAAGACTCTGCGGCTGTAACGATGGCCTTGGCCCTCACCATAGAGCCATCCGTGGGATGATCTGGCCGAACTCTCACCGTCAACATCTCACGTGTCATATGTAGAGCCGTACCTCCTGATCCCCCTAGAGATGTCTGCAACTGGAATGGACATCTCTCCACCTCGGACTTCTTTAGGCCCAAACCAATACACGCCGCCTTTCCCAACATCAACGGTTGGGCTCCAGAGTCTAACAAGACCTTCTGGGGTCGATACACTTTCCCTGAAGGTGCCACCAAACAGAAGATACCACTTCTGTTGTCCAACAACACCACACCTGGTGCCAAACCAGCACGGTCAATCGCCGACCTAGCTGGTAACTCATCTAACCTAGCAGCCGCCGCTTACCAAGTACCACTGGTAGCTGTCCTGATCCTCGACTCCATGGACACGTCTACCACCTCTCGCTGAACTAATCTTCAGCACTAGAGGTAACTACATCCTCGCTCTCACTGAGCGTGGCCGCCAACTGGAACACTGGAGCCAAGTTGACTCCCAATGCCCTCATATCCGAGGCTGAGAATAGTGAGGCTCGCAAAACTGCTTTAGCCGCCCCCAACATCGAGTTCGACGTCGCATCCACAAACGTCGAAGGTGGACTCACATCACACCCACTCCTGGATGTCGATGCCTCCAACTCTACTGCACCATCGGTAGGCCGTTTAGGAATCATAGATGTGGTCCTCAACGCCTCCGATAACGTGAACGACTGGGGAAGTCTGGCCTGTCTACCAGCCTCCCCGCGTTGTGGATCCAACTCCACTGACGCTCCTCGTGGCTCAAAGACACGTATTGCACCTCGAGTCATTGCCGCAGATGCCTCAATCTGCGCCACACCAGCCATGAAGTCGAAGTCACCTCCTTCTCCTCCATAAGACGTGGAAGCCTCAGTTCCACCTGATCTTCGCTGGGCCATAGTCATACTAGCTATCCTCTGCTCCAACTGCTCAATCCGAGCAGCCATACCTGCTTCTGACGTGGTAGCAGGCGGTGGACCGATCGGTCCTCTCCCAGGTGCTGGACCTCTACTTCCAGCTCGACCACCACGGCCTCCCTGAGCTCCTCCGCCTCGTCCACGGTCAGTCTTTCCTTGTCGCAACTCGGGATGGAGATCAAAACAACGGTCACTACTGTGACTAGGTCGTCCGCAATACTCACATTGCCTAGGTACTGCTGGAGACGTCCCTGATGTCCCTGATGTCCCTGACGTCTCATAACCTCTCCTCTGTGGACAGTCCCTCTGCTGATGAGGACCATCACAAGTCCAACAAGGACCCGCTTGCTGCTGACTAGAGAAGGACGGCATGGGCTTCTGCCCACCAGATCCTCCAGCACCTCCCTGAGATCGTGACTGCTCCGCACGATCCTTACCACCACCACCACCACGCTGTTGCGTAGCTTGTGATCCTCGAGAAGAGGTGGTCGCTCCATGTGGTGTCTCCTTGCTGAACCCAGCAACCACCACCCTCTCCTCCACCATGTTGAGCTCAATCCGCTCAGCCAGACTAAAGACAACCGTCAACGTCGGAGCGGTATCTCTAAGGAGAGTAGCATCTCTAACTCTCCTACGCAGCTCCCGGTCTAGTATCCCATACCAGAACTGGACTGCCTGTGCTTCTGTCACCCCTTGGGTAACGCTGATCAACCGCCTCATGCGAGTAAATGCTTCGCGTAGGCTCTCTCCCGTCTTCCGCTGGAACTCCTGCAGACTCCTCAACTTGTCGGTCCGCACACCCTGATAGTTCTTCCTCAAACATTGGAAGAACTAAACCACAGGGTTAAACCCTGGTGGTATCCCACTCACACTACCACCTGCTCCACTATCTGTGGACGCACCACTGGTAGTAAGTACTCCGCCACCTGCGGCTGTACCACTGCTACGGGCACCCGAAACTACGTCTCGGTGCTACGCCTCCCGAAACTGCGACAGTAGTGATAGAAACGTAGTTGAGAGATCAATGTTGTCTCCACAACTCGATCTCAACACTGTAATCTCGTCTGAACTCATGATAATCGTCCATCGGCGGTCCCTCCATGTGCTGGAACAAACCCTTCCACGCCATGAAAGGTGTAAACAGCTGTGGGTTCCGCATCTGCTGCAGATCGCACCAACTGTCGAACTCCTGGATGAAGTCATCCAGCTCAATGGTACCAACTGTACTCGAGTAACGTCGAGGTCCCTTCGTGACCCCATAGATCTCGTCCATGTCCCACAACAACGATATGACGACACTAGACTCACCACCAGAAAACGCGCTGTCTGCGTCTGACTCGTCCTCTGGAACAACCGACGGCAATGGTGTAGGTAGTCGGTACCTCACCCCACTCTGTGTATACCCACTGTCCGAGAAGTCCCCACCAGAACCTCCCGAGAACTCCGTGATGAGAGAATCCCGCTAACACACTCCCCAACTGGAATGTTGCAATCCCCGTCACCACCGTAACCACCACTTGCCTAACCTCGCTCCTACTGAGCTCACCTATCCCCTACTAGGACGGTCAAGGTAAGGACAACTTGTACCTGCCATCATCACAGGCAGCCTCTCACAGTCTGTTGGTCGTCACTCCAACCGCACCGTGAGACAGACAAAGGTAGTCTGACTGGTCCGCAACTCCAGCCTCACTACCGACAGCACACTCGAGTGAACTCACTCTGGAAATCAAGCGCCAACACAAGCAAACGCGGCGCACAAACAGGAAGCAGAGTATGGAGGGGTTCCAACCACAAGAAGTCCAAACGATAACCCTCCACACTCAAACATTCACATAAAGGGAAACCCAGCCCCACCCGGACTGACGACTCCTTGTCGGTGACCACATGGACAATATATGGTCACCAACTGTCGTAACTGACACTAGAGGTCACTAACTAGATGTCCACACCTCTAGTAGCTCCAAAAACATCCACGTGGTAGCTCTACTAGCTCACCCAAGACAACTGCCACCAATTGCCTCCATACGCGTCTCTACGGTGTAGGCAAACACTACCACAACTATAGCTTCCCCCTAATACTGTGGGGTCGTCCTACCACTCCTCTAGGGACGTGCGAGAAGGTCTCCTGCTACCTTATACAAGTCCATAAGTACTTGCACGCATCCTTGTAGGACACCAAGAGCTATTGGTCTAGTGGTAAAGCCAAAGCTAAGACTACAGAGTCAGGAGTCCAGGTCCAAGAATAGTGTTGGGATGGGTGACTAGTTGGTTTTACCCTTCCCACACAACTGAAGCTTGGATACCTCTCTCACGCATGCCAGCAAGCTGGCTTGCGGCGGGCGCGGGCTCGAGCTCAGGCTCAGCTCCGCTCCGCCTCCGCACTCTCGCACTCCGCTCTCACGCCTCCTAACACGCACTCCACACCTCGACACTCCCGCTCACTCTCCGCTCCGCTCCGCTTGCAGTAGAGTAGAACAGGTACAACACACCACAAGAGACTCGGCTCCACCTCGAATTGCAGAAGATTGCACCAAAACAGCCTCCAAAACAGCGAAAACAGCTTGCGGGTGCACACGGGTAACCCAAAATCTGACGTAAAACGGCAAGAACACCCAGAGCCAACCCGAAAACCACCACAACAGATTCGCAAATGCACCACACACACTTCGTGAATGCACACACACACAAAACAACTCCTAAACTCGAGTTTCCACACGAAATTGAGCCAAAATCTGACGTAACTAGCCTTTTTGTGCTTTCGGGTGACACTGCAGCGAACTTCGACATGCCATAACTTCTTCAATCCTTCGCCAAACTCCACGAGACTTAGTGCGCTAGAATCGTCTCTCCAATGCGCTTCCAAAGAGCCCATTCCGGCCCGACATTGACAAGTATTCCGTCTGCCACGCCCAAACGCGCAATCCGGCTCCAACAACACACTTCAAGAACATTCCGCAAAATTTCTGCAGCGCTTCCGCATGACAGAAATCTCCACTCGACCCCAACAACAGCAAATCGATCTGCGACCAGCAATGTAGCATGTGCCCACACACCTCGATCACAACTCCAACAATCAAGCACGAACGACAACGGCCGAAGATACCAACGGACGATTTCAGATCAGCGGGTTCCTACTGAACTCCATCTCGACCTGCACTTAGTTCTTTGAGTAATCTGAATAGAGAAATTACCATCTCCAACACCACAACAAGGATTACTCACAAACGGTCAAGCCAAACCCACTCTAAGCACGAAGAGAATCCGAGTTACACTCAACTAGACTATCCACCATAGCCTGGAGCTTGAAGGCTCAACTCAAAGAACTAAGGCCTCCAAGCCCTACCTGCGAAGTTTACCCCTAGTGGGCTCTCCCACCAACTCGCCCTAACGGCACTAACGGCCTTACCGGGATGCGCCACTTCGCACTCGCTCAACCTAGCCGAGGTGCCCAAACTGACATGACAAGGGCATCATTAGGTTCAGTTTTGTATAGACGGTTCGTGAAAAGGTGGATCATAGTGTGTGTTCTGGAGAAAATTGAGACGTAGAGAAAGAGATTTTTAGTGCTTCAGTGATATACGAAGGAGAGTTGGATCGTTCGAGCTATTCCGAGATCCAAACTTGTTGTCCTTCAATCTATTAGGATCATAACATCAAATTCTTTAGGAAATTGAAGACGATACAAAGTTTCATCAAGCAATTTGGGAGTTTTGGGTGAAACTGGAAGTGCTTACTTCAATTTTTCATTCGTCTACGACTTGAGGTTAGACTGTTCTTGACGATCGGTGAGTCAAGCTCTTTGTTCTTGGTGTCGACATGATCAATGAGTCTTCATCCATGCATAAGAGAAGATCGGTATGTGAATTAGATTGTTGGTTTGAGTGTGGTGAGCGAGTTTGAGTCATAAGGAGTCGATTTATGTCAATATTTGCTTCTTGCGAGCAAATTTCTTGCGTGATTTTGCAAGAGGAACTCCAAACGACTTGTTTGGAGTCTTGTTGGAATCAAGGTAGCCAGATCTACCTATCAGGAAAGATGGATCACAGATCAAGCTATTCGTTTGGACGGTGTGCGTAGATTTAGATCACAAGGAGGAGGTTTTAGGACTTCGATCATCTACGATAAAAAATTGTTCAAGAGTCAGGAAGGAAGACCATATCGACATCTGAAAATCATTTGGTGAAAGAAGAAAGTTCTCATATAGGTCTTCTTTGGTTCCTTCGCTATGATTTTTGTCTTTTTGGATTTGTTAGAGTTCTAGTTGGTTCTGTACGGCTTGTGGTAGCTAGTTTTAGCTAAAGGTTTGTACATGGGTGTTCTTTGGATCTGGATTTGAATCATGCGATACTGTTGCAAAGCTTTTTGTTAGCAAAAGGGTGTTTTCCTTGCTTTGAACTACACTTCGGTAGTTTTGAGATTCAGAGACTTGTTTTAGGAGGTTGGGTGCAGATAAAGATCACTCGGTTATGTTTCTCAGTTTGGTGTTCTTAGAGAAAAAAAAATGAGAGTGTATAATGAGAGTTGGTATATCTTGCGAAGCTTGTTCTCGTGGTTGTTTCTCTCTTTCTTGCCTTTGTTCAGCACAAGATATCTCCACAACCATGAACCTCATATTTTCTTGGACAACCTTCACACAAAATATGATACGACAACGCTGACCCATCATCAAGAACCTTCATCTTCATTTATGTTGCCGTAATATATGATTGTACAAGAATAGCAGATACAATGTTGTTTCTTGCACAAAGAAGTTTTGGTCAATAGCAACATCACCAGTTCGTACTCATACATTCGAACAGGCCCCGTACAGATCTAACATGATATTAATCTCTGAATCATTATCGGTAAGCACTACAATAGGCTCTTCCAAATCTCCAACCCTTACAAGAAACTTCGTTGTTACCTTAGCCCAATGATTGTGACTGTAGTAGCTAGTAATATCTTTCTCATCCTCGAAGTACACATGTCGAGTCTGTCTCTTCTCTTCTCTTGTTGACTGCACACAACTCTTCGCAAACTCTTTTTCTCTTCTCCAGTCACTTTGATATCAAGAGCATGCGTGAAGGCTTCACTTCTGATTTATCATTTCCTTTTATGATGACATTATGGAACTCCCTTTTAGCTATCTCCAATACCTCCCGCAAGATAAACTAAAAAATGAATGCAAGAATGCAATGAAAATGCATTCTTTCAAGATTTCCTTAATATTTGTTGCTGCTCCAATATCCGACTTGTATGTAGTCGGTTTACCCTTCTCCTTAGTTTATCATTTCGCCTTCTCTACAGATGACGAAGGAGCATCATCCATAGGTAGATCCGGAGAAGTTGTCTCTTGAATTTCTTGTCAAACTTTCTCCCCTCGTGTTTGTCTTTTCGCAGAAGTTCCTTCAGCTGCATCATCCATTATCCTCTTCTCTTCAAGCAGTGCTTCGTGCTAGCTCTTTGCAATGTATGTGTGTATCGACAATGACTCGATTGGATCCTCCCATCTTGTAGCTCCTCGAATGGTTGTAGCAGTTCTTAGTAATGCCTCGTGACATCTTCTCTTTTTACGATGTAGAAATGACAAATGATCAAAGTCCTCTAGGCTCTACGTGTTCGTCAAAATCCTTCTCTCGAATCTCAACCCTAGCACCATAAGTTGAGGCATGTACTACTCCAACGTCATGTGCCGTTAAGTACTCTTCAACTAACCTTTTCATTTCTCCCTTGCAGAAATTAGTCTGAAGGTGCTCTTTCATGTCTTTCAACGTCACCTTCCATCCTTCTAAACAGTATGTCCCGCCATAATGTCTCAGTGAAGTCACCAAAATCTTTGCAGGGATGGTTTGTATCATCACATCAGATGCACCGCTGCACCCAAGCATGTTTCAACATCGATCTTGTCTCGCTCGTTGCTCCTCACTCCTCAAGCCTTGCAAGCTTAATTTGGAGATCCCTCATCTCACGCATTATGTCATCAAGTCCCAAATCTTCTTTCTTTAAAGTCACAGCAAGAGGTTGAACCACATGCACTACCACCACAAGAACAATTGATATTGATCGAGTGATATGTGCAAGCGTTGTTACCACTAGAATTGGCACAAATCTCCTTATTGGCACCTTCTCTCTTCTTCGTTTTCTCTTGGTCAGTAGTCCAACTGCTTCTTGGACTTCCTTCCAACTGGTCGTTAGTCCCTCATCTTCATCCTTAACTTCCAAAAGAACCTCCAGCTTCTCTTGCAGCTTCTCATCCGTTGGTCAAAGAAATAGCTCGGTCTTGTTCTTTTGCAATGTTAACTTCTTCATCCGAGTGAGTCGTGAGACTGTTTCTCAAACTCCTCCAAAAGCTTAGTGGCTTGTAGAACCTTACTATGTCGTTCCACCCAGTCCAAAAAGGATTTCTTGGTAGCTCTATCAAGGTCCTCCAAGAAATACTCGTCTCTCATCGTCCTCAAAAATTCTTCCCAATCCTTTTCAAAATGCTCTATCAATGCTCTTCAAATGCTCTTTGATCTCTGGCACCACAGCCAATGGAATAATTTCTATTATTTCATTCTTGGAGATACGATTTATCTCAATCTTTTTAGCGTAATCTCTCAAGTACTTTGAGACATCTCTCCCGTAGCTTCCATCCAATCTTCCACATCGACCAATAATTACTTGTAGAGTCTTTGTTGATTTTTGCTCAGCTCCTCCAATTGCATGTTGCTGCTGAATCAAAGTAGCCAATGCTTGAAGAATCTGAGTTGTATCAACAGCAGATTGTGCACTTACCACTAGAGCTACAGTAGGTACTCCTTGAGGACCAATTCCATCTTGACCAAGAGTCCTTCGAACAAGAATACCTTGGGCAACAACACCTTGAGTAGTAACAACACCATGATCCATCTTCCTCACTCAATCTAACAAATTCTCCAAATCAATCACACCGATCGACTTTCATAACAATACAGCGTCTTCATTGCCAATGCTTTTTTTCGTTTGTTCGACTGTTGTTGCTGTAAGAAAAACATAAATGCTTGAAACATTCACGATGTAGCAAGATCCAACTGCATCTTTGGTAGTCCTCTTGAACTACTCGTTTCATCTCCTTTCCCGTCTCCACTCATCGTTGAAGACTTTCACTTCTAAACTTCCACAACTTTCCACCTCGGATCTTCCATGTCAAGTTTATCACATGTTGTATCTACATTTGTGCAAAAAATGCACCTGAAAATATACGAGATATCATACCATAAAAAGTTTACAGAAGCTGATAGTGAGAAGATACGCAACGATGCACAAGTGCGAACAATGTCAACCCAAAAACTAAAAGTATTAACACTTATTATGCTTCTGCAAACACGGAATGTAAATCAAACTTAAATAGTATGTATGCTCTTTACCCAAGTCCTCCAAACCTTAATCTGGCACCTGCACTGAGCAGCTTTCTAAAAATCCTTTCCAACCATACCTAACATGTCCCAAATGGACTTCCCTGCAAAGAGTTATTTTCTTTAGAAGTTTCACAGTATGTATCCTTAAGTTCTATCAAATTTACAGTAAACTTTGCTCCCTCATAAGTTTCTCATAAGAGCTCCAAATGCAGTGATTTCAGTTGGGCTGGAAAGCACTTTTCCACAGCTTTCCAATGATATCTATAGTGCCCTAATCTGGATCCCACAGCAGAAGTTATGGACGTTTTCAAGTATATTTTTCCCACCTCCACCACGAGTACACTTACAACTTCGAGGCCAACCTCGATGTTGAGCTCCTAGGAACATCGAGGTCAGCCTTCTCAAAACCTCCCCGTTGGCCAAGTCTCTCTACTACCCCCCTTGTTCCACCCTTTATGTCCTTTACACTATCAAAACATCGAGGTCATCCTCGATATTAGACCCTCCAAAAATCTGAAAACCTTGCTCCAACATGGAGGTCAGCCTCTATGTTGGCACTGAACTCAACTCCAAATTTAGCCCTTAAAACCGGCAACTTGTCGATGTGTGTACTAAAAAGCTCCCCAGTGAAAGAATTTCACCACTATACTAGGCACCCCTTGAATGTCCACATGTCATCTTCGTAGAGAGCCAAATGGTATGCATGCCGCATGCTAGGTGGTATGCCTGGAGGCTGTCACATGGCAACCATGCAGGCATCCACGTCAATCCATTTTCCACCTAATTGCTCCATCAATGCACCACCTAGTCAGCCTCTACCGCCAAAAGAATGTGAGCGGTCGAAGATCATAGATGTTATAGCGAGATGTTTCATCTTGCAAGTTGGAGTTCGTTTGTGGACGAAAGCAATAAAGAATGATAATCCTTTTGTCATTGAAGAATGACTTCACCAGTACTTCCCAGTGTTCGAGAAGCTAATGGTAAGTTCTCTCGACCATATTATTCTTTTGCTTTTTGTTTTTATGTTGAATTGTTTTATCGTTGATCTCTCTCGATCCTTGCATAAGGAGAAATCAAATCATGGTCCTTTGACTAAGGGCATAAGTTGTCGTGTTATGATGCGGCTCTTGTGTGAAATTCCCATAGAACTCAAGATGTGTTTTTTTCTATGTTTCATGAATCTTATTGCGTAACTTGCCGAACGGTGTGATGGATGCCACGATTACGATTATCTGTTTGAGTGATCGTACTGTATTGAAACATGCCGAATCAGCAGTTCGTGTGTGTGTTCATTTTAGTGATCATTGTTGTTGCATTCAGATATAAGATAGTGGGTCGAGGGTTCATGAGATATTAAGAAGTTTGCAGTTGAAACTGCCATGCTAGCATAGAAGACAACATTGTGAAGGTGTGGGGCTAATTTCAGCTCTAAGTGACAAAGGAACAAAGAGTCGCGATGAATCAAAAGTTGTTGTTTAGATTTTCAGAGCTATCAAGTACCGTCATCGTTGGTGCTATGATGTGAACTGAGTATTGTCTTGAGGTGTGCATACCATACCTTGCTGGAAGCTTAAGAGACTAAGATGTGTAGCAAGTTGTACTGGACTGTACATATATGATTACGAAGTTTGGTTGAGTTCTTAAAGTCGCGTATGGAGAATGCTGCACTAGATAGAGTTGTGGTAGTTGCATTGACCGGAAGCTAGTAAATAGACAAACATTTTGGGTTGAAAGATCAAGATTCAGAGCCAACTTGTTCAAGCCACAAACCTCTACACAACCATAGACATAGTGTATTCTCAGACAGAAAAACACGATATACGACAATGTTCAAATAATTCTTTTGTCCAACCAAAGAGACGTGGAGCTAAAGCCAAAACTCTTTTGTAGATTTTCTCTCACTAGTTCACTGATTACACACAACATGCCAAGAAGTACCTCGAGGCAATTGAGAAAAGAGATCTTGAACCCCTTGGAGACTTGGACACCAGATTTTGCAATTGGTCACGAGAAGACTCGTAGTCAAGTTGTAGATGGCATGTGTTCAAAGTGGACGTACGACGCATATCCAATGTTGTTCTTCGTCCAGTTGTATATGTTGACCATAGCTATGTTCCGTATGGTTTGAACTTCAAGAAGTGTATGCACAATGACGTAGTTGCATTCTCTCATAATGATATTTATGAGATGGTAACAAATTTCAGCCTTGTCACGACTTTGGATTACTAGACTGTTATCATTTTCCATGATCTTTTGCAAGTGACATCTACATCCAAGGCACTTCACGAGCTTGGATGTAGTGTTAATGTCAGCGTTTGGGTCAAGTCCAACTGCAAGAATGGAGGTGGACCATGACTTATTATGAACCACGAGTATTACACCATCAGTTTTTGATCTCGTGATGATAAAATTTCAATGAGACATTTTGATACCAGTGTCGCACGCAGATTTGTTATGTCATAAGCAAACCGAGCTTGTTGTGGATACTGCTTTAATCTTTTTTTTGTTTCTCGTTCTGACGTGCGTTGTAATCCACGAATCTCATAGGTGCACCTTTGTCTTACATGTCTCACTTTGTATTTTTTCTTGTTGCGTCCATACATTCCATGGATGCTCTTTGAGTATTCGTGTAACAGAGTTTAATATTTTCTTCTGTCTTGTGGTTAGTCCTCCATCATCGACATTATAGCTCCAACTGCTACCTACAAGATTATGTTGTCAGACGGCAAACTTGCCAATATCTTTCAGAAATCTCAACTGATAAACGACTATTCTTGAGCAAGTGACTAGATTATGGATTTGTGTTTCGAGTCTAGTACCACCCTCGTATGCGCTCTTCAAGCTGGCAGATATTGCTCTCGTTGTTGAGATTAGTCCGTGACAGTTCATGTATGTAACGTCCCATGTGCTACAACTCAAGAACCTACCCGATGTAGGAGCAAAGACACGCAAAGGAGGAAAGCCTAACGTAGATGTTTCAGCTGATCCTACTGATAATTCAGTTGTTGTTAGTCTTCTAGAGTTGGAGAAGTACTTTTGCTTGAGCCCATTGAGGTTGTCACAAACAATGTGCAAGAGGATTACTCGTCACATCATGACGACGTTGAAAATGACACACAAGGACCTAGCCAAGTAGCAGATCTCATGGCCGTAGTTCCATCCCATGTTCCTCACTCGAAAGCATAGAGATAACTCAGTTGAAGAAGTTAGAATTGCAGTAGTTTTTCGCATGTTTTGAACTCCTCCGCAACTACTATTGTACTTCTTATAATGAGAAGATATGTAAAGTTTATTTTTATTATTTCTTCAGTCTTATCTGTCGAAGTTATTGTTATGTGCTATAATTTGTGAGACTGAAAACAAATGAAATTGAGTGTTTGAAATACTTTTTTCTCAAATTTTTTCTCTGCAATCCGTATTTTATTGAAGTTCAAGATTTCACAAATGAAGGAGATCAAAGAACACAAACTGAAAAAAAGAACTCATGAGCGAATACCCGGTTGTTATGAGCGACTGTTGGTAACTGTATGTAAATTCATTTTAATTTTAGTGATTTATTTATTTGATTTTAGTGATTTTAAAATATATATAATAGCCAAGTATAGAATGCTAGTGATAATTGAAGAAAAACTCGTTCTTTTTACCCCAGCAAGATTAGACTACAAATATATCCCATTGCCTTGGGAACTGAGCAGTTTCTGTAACCTTATCTATGGTACTTATATCTACCACTTGCAATGTACCCAAAAATGATGGAGTATATATTTGTATATATATTTTTTATCATATTTTTCTGATAATATAGAGCTATACATAAGAATCTGGTAACAATACGGCTGATAACTGCTTGTTCCAACTCGGAGGAAGAACTACGAGGAGGAGAATTGCATGCAATCTGAACTTCTGTTCTCCTTTTGTTATCAAAGAATTATATAAATATTAAATAATATAAATATTAAATAAATATAAATAATTAAAATATTTTATAGACATTATTTGTTAATCCATGCTTGAAAACACGAAGAAAACAGACAAAAATCCATAAGTGTAGACTGAATTCTCGTGCTTCAGAAAGTACAAGTCCAGGGTACTGTACTCATGAATACATAATCTTAATCTTACGTTTAAATTAAATAAAACGGACATGCATTTCCCCTCTTTCGAACTGGGAAAAGGATGACTATGCATGCTTATAAAAAGGCATAGAAAAATCACCATAGTCAACTGTTCCCGTGAACAGTACGTAAGTGGAACCCCTACCACGTAACGGATAATTTTATCCGTATCAGAGAAGGAGAGGATTTATCTTTGTTCGTTTTCGTTACAGGTCGAAGGAAGGCTCGGACCCTCTAGTCGGACCCTCTAGCCCCTCCACGTTTTGACGGATAAATGCACTGCTCTCACGTGTGAATTAATTGGAAACGGTAATCGTTTTCCGTGCCTGGGAGATTGCTCTCTGCCCGTTTATGCTGCCCGTGCTATCACCTAAACCGCGAGGGTTTCTCACTTCCCTCTATCGGAGGGAAGCAAGAACCCTAAGACTGCGACCTGCGGTCGCACAAAATTTCGATAGAAATTTCGAACCTGAGACCTCTTTGTACTGAACGAACCCATCCACCAGTGCGCTGTTGCTTCACCTTGACAGAGATTTTCTCAAGTCACATTATAACACCTATTTCTCTCAAATCCGCTACACCCTGCCCGGTATGTGCTTGTTTGGGCAGCTACATTAACGCTGCAGCGTGCGAATGCAGAGCTTTAATCCGTCAAAATGTGGAGGTGCTTGAGGGTCCCTCTAGTCTACCAGCGCATGGTACCAGCAGGGCCCACCACCACTCATGAGTTTTTGTGAAATCGCAAAGAATCATTAGGCAGTAGGGTGGCTGGCAGTAGCCGGTGCGGCACTTGATTAGAAAGGGGGCGGGAAGAAGTTAATTTGCCACGAGGGAACTACCCTTAGGTGGCAGCAAGGAGGCAAGTGAATACTAAGAAGTCTAACGACCAAGCCATTGAGCTAACGGTAGTAGTAACGCCGGGTGGACAGGAGAGGTAAGAATATAGACTATTCCTCAAGTGTAGTAACAATATAGGTAATGGGTCCCACCTCAAAGGCTTAAACCCTGCTGAGAGGACTATCGCGGGATTTGACAGTCTTGTAGGAAATTCAAGATTCTTTCTGCAGGAAGCTCTCCCGACAACAATTCGATGCACCAATGCAGGTTTTTGCGAGCAGCCAAGGATTGCAGGGGCCTGTAGACACCATAGCCCGAAGGATGAGTTCTCTTTGAGAAGGAGCTTGTCGAATCTATTATGAAAGAGGGTAGCAGTGATATGAAAATACGTTGGGTTCAATCTGTAGGGAGAAAGCTCGAGACATAGTAAATCTTGGGGCGACGGGATACATCTAGACAGGACTAGACTGAGGAAAACGGGAAGGTTCAGGAGGAAGGTATACCCCAGGAGGAAGGCTGGAATGAGCTATCAAAGATAGTTCCGACGACGGGAATGTGAGGATAATTCTTATAGAGCGTTCGTAGAAAGAATGGTTTTTATGGAAAACTGTAATCAGGAACAGGTAAGCTGACAGGAACGGACAGATCATGAGGAATTCCCGAATTCAGGAATAGTCAGAATCAGTTGGGGATCGCCGTGAAGCTTTACTCTACTTGAAGCACTCTCGAGAAATATTTCATTTCCCGATAAGGAATCTTGCTCTCGAGCTTTGACACCACCTAATGAGCCGGCTGCACCATGCCCGCGCTGAAGGGCACCCCGTCAGCACCGACGACAAAGGCTCGTCCTTCGCCCAGCTGATCCAGCAGCTTCGAACGGAGGGACGTTCTGGACCGATGTTGGAGTTTTCGCGACGCTGGGGAGAGCTCACACCCGTCATCATCAACTTGGACTACATCCGTTCCGCTCTTACCCATTGCCTTCGAGAGGCGTTCGTGACCATGCTGCGTACCGGTCAGAGATATCACTCACGAGCTGATATTAACACACTTTCTAATACAGTGGATGAGGTTATGCCGGATATCATCGGCCGTGCTCTTTACACTCGATTATATTCGCTTACCCGCGCGACGGGCATCGGAGTTGATTCATTTCCGACTCCACCTTCGAGCTCAAACGATCGCTTGGCTGCGCCGATCGCTCGAGCCATAAACGGGATCGGAACATTCCGCCCAGTTGACGTACCTGAGACTGTGGTCTACGCACCCACTTTGGAGACGGATCCAGGGCACTCTGGGGGCACCTGCGCCAACGGGAGTGTGATTGAGTATATGCACCTGCTGGAGGAGTTTAGGCAACTAGGTTGGCCATTGGCGACCATCGACAAGCACACGCTGGCTGGAACGTCTTGGTACTTGCTTCCGGTCGAGCGTCACGATCCAGGATCTGAGATTTTCGACGTGATCGCCCGTTTCCCGACAGCAGCTGGTAACATCACAGACACTGACTGCATCTCCCGGGCATATTGTATTCGTCCTGCTGTCGACGGTGTTGTCCCAGAGATGGTGACGATGGAGAGCGCCCCGTCGAGATCTAGACAGTACGGCACGGTCCTGAGACATGTCAGGCTGCATGAGCCACAGGCATTTCTCGGAGTGGAGTTAGGCGCTCCTGTGGATGCGTACTTCTTATGATCTTCCACAGCCTAGAGTTCTATCTGCTCTCTCAGAGATGATGATGTTTGAATGTGGAGGAAGAGAAACTAAAAGTAGAACATATGATAAGAAAATGTGTCTATGTCATGAAAGCGCGCTTCCCGTTTTAGTCGGAATTTTGTTAGTTTATGATCTCATCTATATTCTAGTTTCTTTGAATTATATAGGAGAGTATTTTGAGTGCTGTATCCGTGAATTCCCGAAGACTTTGTGAACGTGGACTTGAAGTTAGCTTCGACACTGAGCGGAAAAAGTTTCCATTTTTGATAAAAGCTTGCTCATACATTTCATTGTGTGTCTAGCATTTCCACCATACGAACTTTACTGGAAGTGCAGTCACCACTAGACGGAGTGGATGACTACAGTTGGCAACATAGAATCGTTCATTTCGTCCTTTCTCCTGCCGGAAGTTCGACCTGCTTCTTATGGCTTTATGCATATGCGTATTAGTCGACGTCTCAGTCGGTGCGGCATGCACTCATTAGACTAGACTAGACTAGACTAGACTACAGTAATGTGCGTCGGTTGTAGAGTGGTGGAGTCTACCCTACACTCTACATGAAATTAATCTAGTGAAACGTTAGAGCATGTCCACAAGTCTCTTCATATTGTAATTTATAGGTAGTTTTAGTAGTTTGCTTTCACCCGGATTCTTTAACGCAGTTTGTAAGTGTCAGTAGTTTACAGTCACCGCTTTTTGAATTCTAAGATCGTTAAAGATATCTTTCAGCAAGCTTCATATATAGGGTCTATTATTTGACTGTTTGACTATTTGTCTATTTGTTCGGTAGGATACAGTTCCGGAGACTGGTTTCAAGTTTTCTCGCTGCGACATTCAGAAGTAGATTCTTCCTTCTCAGTTGAAGACAGCTCGTTTAGAAATTCTTCTATTTAGAAATTCAATCATTATACTAAGCTTAGACGGTGGCGATGTTCTTTGTATTGATAACGGTGGTGTAAATTGTGGTAAAATAATTTCAATACATAATAGTATTCTTTTCGAAAGCAGTAGTTTCTTGGTAAGCATTCTCTACTGTACTTTAACGAAAAGGTTTTATTGTCATTGAGAAATCTTCCCTATTGATACATACAGATTCTTGCATTCCAGACTTGGTCGTCGTGGTGCTGCGCATATAGCTCCAAGAGAGGTCTCTTTGTCGATTATTGAATCAAACGCTACAACAGCTTAAATATTATGATCATATTCATTTCACCAGGCTCCAAATCAACATAGTAAACTACAAACCATTGTAGTTTACTTTATTCATTTAAAAATTTAATGAATAAGAAAAAGAACTCCACTCAAATCATAAAGTAGTTTAATTTTATTACGTGAATGTAGACGTGGATAACGCCTATGACTATATAATGAGATTCTCTTTTCTGCTATAATGCGCGGAACTCTGGCAAACTCTGGCTTACGGTATTGTGTAGGACAGTAAAGAATTCAGACGCAGGAGTTAGACTGGTTCATTTAAAATTATCAAGGGAACGAAAAGGATGGAAAATGATAACAAGAGGGTATGGGACTGAACAGTCTTTTTCTCATAATTTGATTCGACTCACCTACTAGTTCCACGTGATGAAGGTCGTATTTATACGTACAGTCCTTCCATTCAAACTATAATTCTCGGTCCCAGTGGGACATTTGATGACAAACTGGAAAGGCATGGCTGAAATTGAGGACGTAGGCAGAGAAGACACGTTAGCTTTTTGCAGAGCCTGTCTCTGATTGTATCAAACATTGTAAAACAGGTAATTTGACTTCTGTCATTATTGTGGCTTCAATTCCTCGAATCGAACGGTGTTGATGATTTAAACGATTCTCAAATTAACATCTACGTTGCAAGAAAACGAAGGTATAAAAGATTGTCTAAACTACTCAAGGTAAGGACTTGACGTACTAAGAACTGAAACTCCTTCCCATTATCAATGCATATCGGCCAGGCACGCTTTGATCAAGCTCTGAACCTACGCCGTAGACGGTCAAGTTTTTGTCCATTCCAGCGTAAATGGTCGATGCGGATTGAGTTTCTGTGTCCATTTTCCGAACCACATGCTTCTATCGCACTCGTGGACTCGGTCAAAACAGGCCTTTCGTCTCCCGAGTTAGTCAAAGATGCTTTCTTCCTGGATCAACCCTCGATTATCCGTCACTCTGATAAAGGTGAGTGGGGATGCAAGAGTGGCACCCACAGGAATGTTTTCCTTCTCGTCCTCGAGATAAGCACCTGAAAACCACGACACTGAATTTCATATGTGAGTATATATGTTGAATATACAAAGAAAGAAAGTTATGGGTTCTTCCTCTGTGAATGCTTTCATCTTACGGAAACCGGATTCTGAAGTTTCTGCGAGAATGCCCAATTAAACATACACTATCAACACAAACTGCCAGGGAAGACGTGGCGTGACGTGCTAGAGCAGTTCTTGTTTACACTGGAAACCCCTTGTTTACACCTACACCCTAAAACTCTATATATTTGCCTGCAGCTGCAGGCTGGCCAGACTTGCAATCGAGTTCTGAATGGCACCTTGCCTGCTGCTAGCTACTTTACCCAGCAGATATTCATTGGAGATAGTAGAGATTTTCATCGTGTCAGTAATACGGTCGGAACCATAACATTCAAGAAATGTGTATGAAGAAGGAGATGGTAGTTAGTTCACGATGACGTGCAGCAGGAGCAAGAAGTTGTGTGAAGTATGACTGAAAAGAAACGAAAGAATGTTGAGGTTTTCAAATTCGGCAAGAGGGTGGAGCTAAGCCTAGGACATACTAGAGCTTCTGCAGGATCCAACACCAAGACAGTTTGCCT
Organism: Asterella californica; assembly: GCA_036924285.1. Classification (NCBI taxonomy): domain Eukaryota; kingdom Viridiplantae; phylum Streptophyta; class Marchantiopsida; order Marchantiales; family Aytoniaceae; genus Asterella; species Asterella californica. The sequence continues at coordinate 28,734,539 of JAYKYS010000003.1, forward strand.
GATAGGAGCGAACAGACTCTCATATAGTGGATGATATGTCTACTAATATATGGTTGTATAGAGCAAAAATATATTTTGGCCGCCGCGCTCTCTATGCTCGTCAAGAAAAAGCTCTTTAAATTCACTGAGTGTCAAGGTCTAACTTAGGTCCATATGAAATAGTTTGCCTAAGACTTCCACATCAGTGGAAGTCATGACCTTGCTGCTAATGCTCGTGTAGTAACTTCACCTACTGGAAAGTGAACTGAACACCTACATATGTATGGAATGCCGGCAGTTTTAATTCGCTTCTCTTTCAAATTGTTTTTCAACTTTTATGTTGTACAGTAGATACCAATACCCATTTTAGCAAGACCTGTCAGGAAAGATTCACCGCAAAAGTAACTGATATACAAATCACGCATAGAAGGATGACCCTCACCATTGACCATTCGAGGTCAATGGTGAAGGTGGCGTATATAGGACATGTATTGCACTGTCTTGTTTATGGACCCTATACACAAGAGAGAATGGGACTCCCAGCCGATGACTATTATCACAATATCTAGATATAAGAAGTTCTTGACATAGAATTAAAGAACATTGTGAACACGCCACCGGAAGCCCGTCTACGTGTTATATGCAGAAATTTTAGTCCTTTACATCATCAAGTAGTGACGCAAACCTCGCACCTATCAATGAAATCAACAAATTCTGAGATTCTCAAACTAAAGTAGTACTGTACATGTTGCTTAAATGAGCATGCAAGTGCAAGTGCAAGTGCAAGAGCAAGAGCAAAAGAAGATTCACCATGTAGAGACGATTGCGCCGGGACATTCGGGTCAGAATCACATCCATCCGGACCATGGACGCTTTGCTCACGTTCGCTCTGGGCCAACACCGAAATATGAGGAAGTTGTAGAGGACAACTGACCCTCGCCGCTTCCTCGAATTCGATCTTGTTCACATCGATGTCACGTAAGTAGTAAGGCTTGACGGAGTTCATACCCTTGTACCTGTAAGAACATGCCGCACTTGTAGAGTTCTTGCTATCATCTAGATGCAAAGCGGAAGGGCTCACTTTCTTCTTACAGGATCGCACATGATTCTGCTTCGGTGGAGGAGTTCCTGGGGCCGCCGGAGAGGAAGGTTCGCCCAAGTGTACATCCATTTTACAAGACAAAGACTGTAAATTGAGACCGATGATGACATGCAGAGAGAAGGATAGGAATGCCAGCCCAGGAAAGAGAAAAACAACTTAACTTGTGCTGCTTGTCATCGTACTCCCATTCAACTAGACATTGTCGAGAAATCTATCGAAGCATAAGAACGCAGATCCTGCGTTCGAAGAACACGTGGCAGATCTAGTCCGGATCCAATCTGTCCATTCAAGGCTGGGCGGAATGGTTGAACTGGATAGACCGATCCAACAAATCAAAGTTCCGCTGGAAGTATAAAACTCAAATTACTTGCAACGTTCCAGAGAAGAGGCGAGTATATTCTAGAGTAGTAGTCTTACGCTGGAGGCATTTGACATCGTATATATGGCAAAAGGTGTGCAGAAGAACGGATGATACATATTTCTTAAAGCAGAACGTGGTCTTTTAATTTGGTGAGTGGACCGGGACAAGGTCGACTGGGAAGGTGCTCCCAGACCTTTACGGTGCGGTAGAAGGCCTGACGGTCTAGGTAACATGCAGAACCGGAGATGGAGTAGAAGGTGACGTTACGACAAGAACGCTTTTGAATGTTTGGGCGCTCCGGAGCGCTCAAGAACATTCAAAACCTTCATTCCGGACGTTCAAAACCAGGAGCGGTAGCGTTTGCCTGGAGCGTGGAGACGCGCGCGCGCCCACCAGAAGGGTCGACCGATGAGGTTGAACTGGTGAAGGAGCGCAAGGTTGATGATTTGTGACACCATTCTGAAGGATTGGACCCCTAAGCGTGCATACAGAAATGTAGTAATCACGAAACTTCTTGAGATTTTTCTTAGTTCTAGATCTGGAGCACAACCGAGCGTGCTGTTCGTAGTCTCTGATGGAGGGCAGGCAGAAAGGCTTGCGTTTTATGTAGCACTCTTACGCTACTTTCAGCTGGGCTGTCTTCCGGGTGTTTTGGAGTTCGGGCAATCCTGCAGTTTCTCGCGATCGAAAGCACTGCAGCGAATGTTGACGGTGTTAACATTGCCGTAATCCGGCATTACCTGTTCTTGGGCGCTGAGTTCTGCAGATGGTGATGTTGCTAGCTTCTTGTAAACAGGCCCGTTCTTGACAGCCCTATCCAAACTTAACACTCCCTTCTTATCATGAAGGGAGTGTTAAGATTGGATAGGCTGTCATATTCTTTAGAAGTTCATACTTTGACGCTAATGGCCGTTTCTGCTGTAAGCTGCACCTCGAGGTCGCGGCCCTAAAACGGTGTGAGTTTGGTGTGTTTAAAATTTCTGTTTCTCCCGCTGTTACCACTGCAGAGCTCCTTGAGAGCTCGAATCAGTCCATGACGCAGATCATGGCTTTCAGTTTCCTTTCCAGATTTTGGTTCCTTCCTGCTCAGATTATTCAGATACCATGTGGACCGGAGAGGATCGTGGAGATGAGACTGGGGTTCTGGGTTTAAACCCAGGACTTCTGCTTCGAAGGAAAACGGAATCTGAACATTTTGGCCAACGATAATTGCTAATCAATATCCGACTATGTTCCTGTATAGCTGGATGCTGCAAAGGCGGGAGATGTTTCCTTCCCACGCGCCAATATGCTCCTGTCTTACAGGAAGACATAAGTGTTATGTAGAAATTCTGTAGTAAATGGATTGGAAAAGTTAAATTGAACTATAAATACTAAATGTTAATCGCATCTAGAGTTGGGGGAGTGTAAGTGTGGGAGATTACTTCCAATGAAACATTAATTCAACCCAGCTGTTAATTTACTAACTAATTATTCCTAACAGGAAAAGGTTAGATAATAAATTAAACTCTTGTATATTTGCCATCGAGGGGATTGTAGAATAAGATCCTGTCTAGTTAATACAATGGTTAAATTCGAATGAGGAGTGGTTACAAGAAGGACTTGAGAAATCTACCAACAACTGTGTAATCCATCTTTTCTGTACAATTTGTTTAACTTGATAACAGATCTACGTATTGATCACGATCTATCATCGCTGATTGATCTTCTGCCTACTTAATGCTATAATATGTATATGTAACTATATATTGCAATATTTACGAGATGATCGAGAAACACATAAAATGCATCTTGTTTACTTTTGCAACTTCTTGGTATACTTCTTCCTCTATATATAAAACGAATAGATAGATAGGAAGTGTAGAAAGATTTCAATTTCTCATATCCATGAAGATCTTCTTTTGCAGCATGCCTTGTATATTCAGTAGTGTTCGTGCTGACATTTGTATCAGGCTCTTCAGATTACACTGCCTTGTTCGGTATACTGATAAAGAAGATTAGTCAACGTTTTCTTTTCGTTCGTCAGAGACAAAACCGAATTTTCTGTTAGAATATAATGTGAATACCCTTTTACAGTAACCAGTTCAGGTTATTAGGTGGTGACCTTTTGTAAAGTCACCAAGGCCAAGACCAAAAGTATATTATCCAGGCCCAAGGCCATTGTACATTATTGAGTAATCTAGTTACTTGGTTCTGCCCACACTCTCTTGAGGAGCTCTCTCACACTCTCATACTGTCCTTATGCCGTGACTTAGAGTTTTTGCCTTAGCCTATTCTACCAGTAGTTCATTTTTAACATGATATCAGAGCTTTGCTTTGTTGATGCACTAGCACAATAACATAGGCACTAGGTAGGTCTTCGGCCCTTAGGTGAGAGCAGCTGGAGGACGCTTCAACTGCTGCGAGAAGGACGTTTCACGCACCAAGATTCTGTACATTCGCTAACAGAACTTCACCGTTCCAGCGATCAATCTGATACAGAATGTCTGCCCCCTTTGACACCCAAGGCTGGGCTAAGTTCGACGGCACATATTTCACGCTTTGGAAACGCAAGACAACCTTGTGGCTCAGGACCCATGGTGTTCTTGATATCATAGAAGGGAACGTGCAGAGACCACGTGCCACTACACCCGGAGGTACTGCGGTACCCATCCCTCCCCCTGCTACCGGACCCGGCAGCATCGCAGATTGAGATCAGCGTGATCTCAATGCGCTCGCAGCGATCAACGAATGCTGCGAGAACAGTGTGACAGGACATCTAACATCCTGCACCACGAACGATGCATGGTCCACCTTGACCAGACACTTTGATGATCAAGACATGGTGACCAAGATGCACTTAAGAGAGAAGTTGCGGGTTTTAAAGATGAAACCCAACGAGACTGTCACCCAGCATGTGAACAACTTCAAGTCTCTCATCCAGCAGATGACTTCAACTGGATTGATAATCATCAACGAGGAGCAAGTCCTCGCGTTGATGGGCAGCATGCTCAACAACTACCATTTATTCTTGTAGACAATGAGAACAAATCCAAATCTCTCACTACATGACCTCATCACCTTCCTCATCCAGGAGGAAACGATCGGGCGCAAGTTATCAATGAAATCATCTACTGCTTTGTTTGCAGGACGCGGCAAGGAGGACGCAATGGTAACAACCGGCGCAACAATGATGATAATCGACAAGGCGGTAATCAGCCACCGAAAAGACCGCCAGATCCTAACGAGAAATGTTTCCAGTGCAACAAGTCCGGACACCGCATCGCCGAGTTTTCTGTCACGTCAGTTTGGGCACCTCGGCTAGGTTGACCGAGTGCGAAGTGGCGCATCTCGGTAAGGCCGTTAGTGCCGTTAGGGCGAGTTGGTGGGAGAGCCCACTAGAGGTAAACTTCACAGGTAGGGCTTGGAGGCCTTAGTTCTTCGAGTTGAGCCTTCAAGCTCCAGGCTATGGTGGATAGTCTAGTTGAGTGTAACCCGGATTCTCTTCGCGTTTAGAGTGGGTTTGGCTTGACCATTTGTGAGTAATCAGTGTTGTAGTGTTGGAGATGATAATTTTTCAATACAGATTACTCGAAGAACTGAGTGCAGGTCGAGGCGGAGTTCAGTAAGAGCTCGCTGATCTGAAATCTGAAAATCGTCCGCTGGTATCTTCGGGCGTTGTCGTTCGTGCTTGATTGTTGGAGTCGTGATCGAGGTGTGTGGGCGCATGCTACATTGCTGGTCGCAGATCGATTTGCTGTGGTTGGGGTCGAGTGAAGATTTCTGTCATGCGGAAGCGCTGCAGAAATTGTGCGGAATGTTCTTGAAGTGTCTTGTTGGAGCCGGATTGCACGTTTCGGTGTGGTAGACGAAATACTTGTCAATGTTGGGCCGGAGTGGGCTCTTTGGAAGCGCATTGGAGAGACGATTCTAGTGCACTAAGTCTCGTGGAGTTTGGCCAAGGATTGAAGAAGTTATGGCATGTCGAAGTTCGCTGCCATGTCAGCCGAAAGCACAAAAAGGCTAGTTACGTTAGATTTTGGCTCCATTTCGTGTGGAAACTCGAGTTTAGTAGTTGTTTTGTGTGTGTGTGCATTCGCGAAGTATGTGTGGTGCATTTGCGAATCTGTTGTGGTGGTTTTCGGGTTGGCTTTGGGTGTTCTTGCTGTTTTACGTCAGATTTTGGGTTACCCGTGTGCACCCGCAAGCTGTTTTCGCTGTTTTGGAGGCTGTTTTGTTGCAATCTTCTGCAATTCAAGGTTGGGCCGAGTCTCTTGTGGTGTGTTGTACCTGTTCTACTCTACTTCAAGCGGAGCGGAGCGGAGAGTGGAAGCGCATTGGAGAGACGATTCTAGCGCACTAAGTCTCGTGGAGTTTGGCCAAGGATTGAAGAAGTTATGGCATGTCGAAGTTTGCTGCCGTGTCACCCGAAAGCACAAAAAAGGCTAGTTACGTCAGATTTTGGCTCAATTTCGTGTGGAAACTCGAGTTTAGTAGTTGTTTTGTGTGTGTGTGCATTCGCGAACTGTGTGTGGTGCATTTGCGAATCTGTTGTGGTGGTTTTCGGGTTGGCTTTGGGTGTTCTTGCTGTTTTACGTCAGATTTTGGGTTTTGAGGCTTCGAGGAGCAGAGGTGCGTGAGTGCGGAGTGCGAGAGTGCGGAGGCGGAGCTTGAGCTTGAGCTTGAGCCTGAGCCCGCGCCCGCCGCAAGCCAGCTTGCTGGCGTGCGTGAGAGAGGTATCCAAGCTTCAGTTGTGTGGGAAGGGTAAAACCAGCTGGTCACCCATCCCAACACTATTCCTGGACCTGGACTCCTGACTCTGTAGTCTTAGCTTTGGCTTTACCACTAGACCAATAGCTCTTGGTGTCCTACAAGGATGCGTGCAAGTACTTATGGACTTGTATAAGGTAGTAGGAGACCTTCTCGCATGTCCCTAGAGGAGTGGTAGGGCCACCTCACAGTATTCAGGGGAAGCTATAGTTGTGGTAGTGTTTGCTTATATCGTAGAGGCGCGTCTGGAGGCAATTGGTGGCAGTTGTCTTGGGTGAGCTAGTAGAGCTACCACGTGGATGTTTTTGGAGCTACTAGAGGTGTGGACATCTAGTTAGTGACCTCCAGTGTCAGTTACGACAGTTGGTGACCATATATTGTGCATGTGGTCACCGACAAAGAGTCGTCAGTCCGGGTGAGGCTGGGTTTCTCTTTATGTGAATGTTTGAGTGTGGAGAGTTATCGTTTGGACTTCTTGTGGTTGGAACCCCTCCATACTCTGCTTCCTGTTTGTGCGCCGCGTTTGCTTGTGTTGGCGCTTGATTTCCGGAGTGAGTTCACTCCAGTGTGCTGTCGGTAGTGAGGCTGGAGTTGCGGACCAGTCAGACTACCTTTGTCTCTCTCACGGTGCGGTTGGAGTGACGACCAACAGACCGTGAGAGGCTGCCTGTGGTGATGGCAGGTATAGGTTGCCCTTACCTTGACCGTCCTAGTAGGGGATAGGTGAGCTCAGTAGGAGCAGGGTTAGGCAAGTGGTGGTTACGGTGGTGATGGAGATTGCGACTTCCGGTTGGGGAGTGTGTTAGCGGGATTCTCTCATCACAGAGTTCTCGGGAGGTTCTGGTGGGGACTTCTCGGACAGTGGGTATACACGGAGTAGGGTGAGGTACCGACTACATACACCATTGCCGTCGATTGTTCCAGAGGACGAGTCAGACGCAGACAACGCGTTTTCTGGTGGTGAGTCTAGTGTCGCCACACCGTTGTTGTGGGACATGGACGAGATCTATGGGGCCACGAAAGGGCCTCGACGTTACTCGGGTACAGTTGGTACCATTGAGCTGGATGACTTCATCCAAGAGTCCGACAGTTGGTGCGATCTGCAGCAGATGCGGAACACACAGCTGTTTACACCCTTCATGGCGTGGAAGGGTTTGTTCCAGCACTTGGAGGGACAGCCGATGGACGATTATCATGAGTTCAGGCGAGATTACAGTGTTGAGATCGAGTTGTGGAGACAACATTGGTCTCTCAACTACGTTTCTATCACTACTGGCGTAGTTTCGGGAGGCGTAGCACTTGCGAGTTCGGGTGCCAGTAGCAGTGGTACAGTCGCAGGTGACGGAGTACCTACTACCAGCGGTGCGTCCACAGGTAGTGGAGCAGGTGGTAGTGTGAGTGGGATACCACCAGGGTTTAACCCTGTGGTTCAGTTCTTCCAATGTTTGAGGAAGAACTATCAGGGTGTGCGGACCGACAAGTTGAGGAGTCTGCAGGAGTTCCAGCGGAAGACTGGAGAGAGTCTACGCGAGGCGTTTACTCGCATGAGGCGGTTGATCAGCGTTACCCAAGGGGTGACGGAAGCACAGGCAGTCCAGTTCTGGTATGGGATACTAGACCGGGAGCTACGTAGGAGAGTTAGAGATGCTACTCTCCTTAGAGATACCGCTCCGACGTTGGCGGTTGTCTTTAGTCTGGCTGAGCGGATTGAGCTCAACATGGTGGAGGAGAGGGTGGTGGTTGCTGGGTTCAGCAAGGAGACACCACATGGAGCGACCACCTCTTCTCGAGGATCACAGGCTACGCAACAGCGTGGTGGTGGTGGTGGTGGTGGTGGTAAGGATCGTGCGGAGCAGTCACGATCTCAGGGAGGTGTTGGAGGATCTGATGGGCAGAAGCCCCTGCCGTCCTTCTCTAGTCAGCAGCAAGCGGGTCCTTGCTGGACGTGTGATGGTCCTCACCAGCAGAGGGACTGTCCACAGAGGAGAGGTTATGAGACGTCAGGGACATCAGGGACGTCTCAAGCAGTACCTAGGCAATGTGAGCATTGCGGACGACATGAGTGGTGACAGTAGTGACCGTTGTTTTGATCTCCATTCCGAGTTGCAGCAAGGGAAGGCTGATCGTGGACGAGGCGGAGGAGCTCAGGGAGGCCGTGGTGGTCGAGCTGGAGGTAGAGGTCCAGCACCTGGGAGAGGACCGGTCGATCCACTGCCTGCTACGACGTCAGAAGCAGGTATGGCTACTCGGATTGAGCAGTTGGAGCAGAGGATAGCTAGTATGGCTATGGCTCAGCGGAGATCAAGAGGCTTCCACGTCTTATGGAGGAGAAGGAGGTGACTTCGACTTCATGGCCGGTGTGGCGCAGATTGAGGCATCTGTGACAGTGACTAGAGGTGCAGTACGTGCCTCTGAGCCACGAGGTGCGTCAATGGAGTTGGATCCACAACGCGGGGAGGCTGGTAGACATGTCAGGCTTCCCCAATCGTTCACGTTATCGGAGGCGTTGAGGACCACATCTATGGTTCCTAAACGGTCTATCGATGGTGCAGTAGAGTTGGAGGCATCGACATCCAGGAGTGGGTGTGATGTGAGTCCACCTTCGACGTCTGTGGATGCGACGTCGAACTCGATGTTGGGGGCGGCTACAGCAGTTTTGCGAGCCCCACTATTCTCAGCCACGGATATGAAGGCATTGGGAGTCAACTTGGCTCCAGTGTTCCAGTTGGCGGCCACGCTAAGTGAGAGCGAGGATGTAGTTACCTCTACTGCTGAAGTAGTTCAGCGAGAGGCGGTAGACGTGTCCATGGAGTCGAGGATCAGGACATCTACTAGTGGTACTTGGCAAGCAGCGACTGCTAGGTTAGATGAGTTACCAGCTAGGCCGGCGATTGACCGTGCTGGTTTGGCACCAGGTGTGGTGTTGTTGGACAACAGAAGTGGTATCTTCTGTTTGGTGGCACCTTCAGGGAAAGTGTATCGACCCCAGAAGGTCTTGTTAGACTCTGGAGCCCAACCGTTGATGTTGGGAAAGGCGGCGTGTATTGGTTTGGGTCTGAAGAAGTCCGAGATAGAGAGATGTCCATTCCAGTTGCAGACATCTCTAGGGGGATCAGGAGGTACGGCTCTACACATGACACATGAGATGTTGACGGTGAGAGTTCGGTCAGATCACCCCACGGATGGCTCTATGGTGAGGACTAAGGCCATCGTTACAGCCGCAGAGTCTTATGATGTGTTGGTAGGAGGTGTTGTGTTGTACCCTATGGGGTTCGTCATCGACTATTGGACGGAGACAGCATCTTACAGACCAGGTTGGCAGTCCGGTGAGGGACGAGTGAGCCGCTTACCAGTGCGGTTCAGTGCTAGAGTTGGGACGACGGAGCCTACACCAGAGACGATGGCATCTGTTGCAGAGTTCAGTTCGGTCATCACTTGGCCGGACGAGTTGTTGGAGGGCAATGCCCATGCGGAGGATACTCCGGTCTTTGAGGAGGTGGAGGACATGCCTAGCATGTCTACGTTAGTACCATATGCCTTGGATGTTCCACTCTGGAGTTCAAGTGGAGAGTTGCAGCAGTATGCTGATCAGTTGGTGCAGCAGGCTTGGAGTGAAGCTTTTGTACCACCAGTAGAGGAACAAAGGGTTGTTCCTGCTACTGGCCCTGTGACCTTATCACCGTTGGATACGACTCTCATTGTGTGGCAGTATCCAGAGGAGGATGTATGTGTGCTGGAGCTGTTTGGAGGTATCAGCCAGGTTTGGCTACGGTATTGCAGGCAGGTATACAAGTACAGCGATACTTGTATGTGGAGAGAGATGTGATTGCGAGACGCATCTCATTGCGACATGTGGCACGTTTGGTGCAGAGATATCCTGAGTTGTTGCCCATATCAGCTGTTAGAGGATACCAGCAAGCATTACCGTCGGATATTTCGCTGCTGAGGGCGCAGGATCTTACGTTGGTGGGCATCATTCACTTGGTGATAGCCGGATGGCCATGTCAAGGTCACACGCGTGCTGAGAGAGGTCAGCGTTTACGTGACCCGCGATCTAGGATGTTCTGGGAGATGTTACGGATCTTACGACATCTCCAGATGCATCAAGTGGATTCTCCAGCGTACATCTTGGAGAACGTTCCTTTGTTGGGTGATGCTCGTACACAGATGATGACGAGTGTGCACCAAGTGCGGTCTTGGATTGGACCAGCAGTGTTGTTGGATGCAGCGAGAGTAGGATCTCGTGCACATCGTCCACGGTTGTGGTGGACGAACTTTCCGGGCGCGCCTACTAGCAATGCAACTCCTCCTCTCACACGGATCGACCCAGTTCGCACGTCCTTTGAAAGGTCCACGCCTCTCACTGCACGCCCAACGGTAAATACTCGACCACAAAGGTCAGGAGGGGCCTTAATGGCCCCCGTAGACTAGGAAGTCCCCATATCTGGGGACTCTCACGCGTGTCCAGGCACCATCCGCATGCATCAGGAGATGGGGCACTACCCCATCCCAATACTCCAAGGAGATGGTGCGGAGGCAGTCCTCCTCCCATGTCGTGGGAGGACGCCGTGACCTCCGCTGACTTGGGAGGCAGGGGCTGGCGCGGATCCCGGAAGATCTGCGTCAGCAGCCTTAACTCCTCCTCCGGCCTTGGCTCCCTTACGGCCTCTCCGGAACCCGCGCCAGGTCTCGTCAATGCGGCCGCATCACCGGACACTGTGGTCAGCCGTCACGTCGTCACTACAGCCGCGTCACCCGCGTAGGGCCTTCTAGGCCCGACCCAGCCTACCAGACCTGACCCGGCCCGGCTTACAAGGTTCGACCCGACTTTTAACCAAGTTTTATCTTGGATTTTTTCTGACTTGCATCCCGCAAATTCTGAGTTCTTCAGTTTATCTTCCCGGTCGCGATCTCTTCCGTGACTACTAGAAGGCTTTCAAGATTTTACATCTGGTAGTCGGACTCCTCCACCGACGCCACCTCGACCCTGTGCCCTTGTTACTACAACAGGTCCCCATCCGTTTGGGAAAATTACTCCCAACGAGGTCGCGGTGGGCGTGCCCCGTCAGGAGTCCTCGAGGACTGAGGAGTCTTCGCTGGTTGAGGACTCCTTGTGTGTATTGCTCGAGCGGTGCGTGGCCTCCGGCGCGAAACTCGGAAGCCTCTCGCGTCTCTCTACCTTGTGGCATCAGCGACTCGGCCATATCAACCATCATCGAGTCCATGAGCTGCGCCACCGCAGGTATGTTACCGGCCTCCCTTCCTTCTCACCCTCTGAGGAAATTTGTCAAGCTTGTGCACACGGCAAGCATGCATGCACTAAATTCCCACGTGCCAACTCCACTCGATCAACTCGTCCCCTGGCACTGGTCCATTCTGATATTAGTGGTCGCATCTCCCCTTGCACTTTTTCTGGCTATGAATATTTCATCACCTTTATTGATGACTACTTGCGCTACACTGTCACTCGTCTTCTCTACTATAAGAGTGACTGTTTTGCTACTTTTCGGAACTATCTTGCATTTGATGAGCATGCCACTGGTCAATCTCTTGTCACTTTGCGATCTGACAACGGCGAGGAATATCATTCAGCTGCTTTTGACGCTTTTTGTCGTGAGCGCGGCATCCAACGTCAATTCACAATCCCTTACTCTCCTCAGCAGAATATTGTTGCTGAGCGTAAGAACCGCAGCTTGATTGATGTTGTCTGTTCTATGCTTTTCACTTCCAATCTTATCAAGCCCTTCTGAGACGAAGCAATTACCTGCGCCACCTTCCTCCAGAACCGGTGTCCGTCTCAGGCTATCTCGTCTATGACCACACCTTATGAACTTTGGCACTCCTATGCCTCCACAACTCCTCGTCGATCCTATCTCTCCTTTTTGTGCGTCTTTGACTGTCGCGCTTTTTCTCAGGTCCTCGAGGTTGAGCGCACAAAGCTCGATGATCGCTCTCACGAGTGTATTTTCCTTGGCTATAGCGGCCAGAGTAAGGGCTACCGTCTCTAAAGAAAATCTGACGGTCATACTTTCACCTCTCGTGATGTTATCTTCGATGAGTCTCCTTGGACTCTCTTTCTCACATCCGCCCCTTCTGCTGATCTCCCACTCACTCAAGCATCTCTTGAGACCGACGTCCATTTTTTTCATATTGTGCTTGCCTCTTCTGCTGGCCAGCTTACGTTCCGTCCGTCTCTCTCCGTTTCTCTTCAATGGGAGTTCCTCTGCCGTCTCCTGTCAGTCCAACTCCAACCCCATCCGTTGGTCTTGGATCTGGAGGAGGAGTCTCTAGCAGTCATGGCCTTGGCGGAGGAGTCACCAGCAGTACACAGTCCAGTGGAAGTAGTCGCCCTCCACGTTCTCACTCCTCAAGCCACACACACAATCTCTCTCCTCCTGCAGAGAACTTGAGCCTACGTCATCCTTACCTTCGGCGCACATCACCACGCTCACCACGAGTTTTTGGTCCTACCCACAGCGAATCCTCTCTTCTTCCATTGGATTTCTCAGCACCGCCCCCACTGAGACGATCAGCTCGACATTCAGCTCCTCCACAACGGAACCCAGATGAAGGCTATGACCCTTCATCGCTGATCCCAAAGTCTCAGAAGAACACCAAGCGTGCATTGATGATAACTCTCAAACATGTGCCAATGGAACCTGTTTCTTACACAGAAGTAGTATCTTCTCCTGATGTCGATCAGTGGAGAAGAGCAATAGAGGAGGAGTTAGATTCTCATGAATCTAACGGTACTTGGAAGCTCACCGACTTGTCACAAGGACGTCGGCCGATAACATGTAAGTGGACCTTTAAGTTAAAACTTAATACCGATGGGTCCATTGTCTGATATAAGATGAGACTAGTGGCTCGTGGTTTCACCCAGATCTACGAGTTGGATTACACAAAAACTTTTTCTCCTGTAGTCCGTATTCAATCAATACGGCTCATCCTTGCCATCTCAGCGCAGTATAATCTACATGTACATCAAATGGATGTTAAAACTGCGTTTCTGAATGGAACACTTAATGAAGAAATATACATGTGTGTTCCGGAAGGAGTGACTACAGCAAGACGCAGTCAAATATGCAGATTGCTTAAGACTCTCTACGGTCTTAAGCAATCATCAAGAGAATGGTACTTGATCATCGACAAATTCTTGCTTTCTCTTGGATTTACTAAGTCCGGTGCAGATGGAAATGTTTACTACTTGCACCAGAAACAGCACTTCGTCATCCTTGCCCTCTACGTGGATGACACTGTGATTGCCACTAGCAGTGAGGCTCTACTATCCCATGTAAAAGGGAAATTGAGCTCACGATTCAAAATGACTGACATCGGTCCAGTCCATCACTGCCTTAGCATTGAAATTAACCATGATCCATCTTCTGGCACTATCAGACTTAGTCAAACTTTGTATTCGACACAGAAACTATTTCAGTTTGGCTTACAGGAATGCAAACCTATAAGCACCCCTCTAGTTACATGTGAGAAACTTTCCTCGGATGACTCTCCTGTCACTGAGGATGAAAAGAAGCTATGTAATAGTTATCCTTAGTGCAGTTGGCTCTATTAATTGGGCCGCAGTATGCACTCGTCCTGATTTGTCTTATCCCATTAGTGTACTCTCTCAGTTTATGAGTAGTCCTAGACCTAGACACATTGTCGCTATGAAGCGGATTTTTTGTTACATCAAGGGAACTTTGAATTTATACCTTGAGTATGCTCAGTCACCCCAGCCCTACTCTCTGTTCGGTTACTCCGATGCTGACTGGGGAGGACATGCGGAGACAAGACGATCCACATCAAGTCATTGCTTCTACTCTGGAGAGCCATCAGCTGGTCCTCTAAGAGACAGACGTCAGTAGCCCTGTCAAGTACAGAGGCAGAATATGTAGCTCTTAGCACGAGCTGTTCAGAGACAATCTGGATACGTCAGCTCTTGACTGACATCGGATTGCATGACAAGGAGTCGACCGTTACATATTGTGACAACCAAAGTGCTATGGCCCTTGTCGACACTAGCAAGTTCCACGACCGTACGAAGCACATCGACATCCGATATCACTTCATCAAAGATCACGTCGCTGGAAAAGTTATAGAAGTTAGATATTGTCCTACTGAGGACATGGTTGCAGATATTCTGACAAAGAGCTTACCAGCTCCCAAGTTGGACTATCTATTACCAAAGCTAGGAATGTTTTCTAGCTAAGTAATATTTTTATTCGAACTGTTACTGAGTGGGAGTGTTAGAATATAATGTGAATACCTCTTTTACAGTAACCAGTTCAGGTTATTAGGTGGTGACCTTTCCTAAGGTCACCAAGACCAAGACCAAGAGTATATTATCCAGACCCAATGCCATTGTACATTATTGAGTAATCTAGTTACTTGGTTCTGCCCACACTCTCTTGAGAAGCTCTCTCACACTCTCATATTGTCTTTATGCCGTGACTTAGATTTTTGTCTTAACCTATTCTACCAGTAGTTCATTTCCAACACATTCTATCGATGTCCGTTCAGTCTCTCCAAGAACTCATTGACCCTCGACTTTCTTCCCCTTTTGATAGTTACGCTTCCTAAATTGCTATCTCAGCTATTTTCCCAAGGCTTCAAATCATGATACTCTCTACTTGAAGGACCTCTACAGAAACTGTCATGTGGTCTGACAATCCACCATCTCAATATTCCACGTACTCTGCGGGAGTTTCTAGCATAGACCTACATCAAGAAATTAGAGTTCTCTAACATGTGCAGGAGTGGAAAGAAAATGACTTTTTACAAGGATAACAGTGCCATTGACATCAGTCAATCTTCACGTTCTGTTGTCTCTTTCTTATCTCTTTCCTTCATGTTGAATAAGAAGAGGAAATTGACAAGATACCCATATGTGCAAAAATGTACATCACTCTTGACTGAAGATATCATTTAAACAAAAACTCAGGTGTGCATTTGGTTGCGAAGTTTCAGTGCTGCATCTATAGGGAGCTTCCCGTGTGATATTCTTAGAGTCGAGCCAACCTTCTACTTCTTTCACTATTCTTTCGATCACGGTTATCATCTCCATGAAAGTTGATGAAACTGAATAGAAAACGTCTAAGAAATGTAACAAGAAACTCAGGAGACTCGTTAAGGATATGTCGACACAAAGAGTAGATATTTACTAGAAAACATACATGTGTTCTCAGACGATGTTCGTAATATGTGAGGCATGTTATCGTCTATCGCGTCTTTAGCGTTTCAAATAAAGTCAAACACAAAGTATCTATAGAAACTATAACCGCATACAAGTCTTGATAGTACTAACACGATAGGACCTATTCTGTAGTTATCCTGCAACCGCAAGATAAAAAGATGAACATCTATATAAAGAACACATAAATATTAGTCAAAGAGGCAAATATGTAAAGGTTCAATTAATTCAAATCTTTCTGGGAAAGGTTAAGTAATCTATTAGTGGAATCGTACAACTTGTTAGCACTGGACAGGTTGGTGCTCGTACGGGGAGAATGCAAAACAGGTAACTCGAGTTAACTGACACTGAACCGAGAGACTTTGAGTTATTTGATGATAGATATTGGAAATCTTCTATGCAATGTAGAAGAAGATTACTCCATATCTGCATCTACACATCTAGAAACCAAAGCTTGAATATTCATATGGTAGTGCTTATATGTGAGCTGATTCACAATCCTTTTGGGTACCTAGTCTGTGAAACAAAACTTTACCTCAACCTTATTCTATGGCTTTTTAACTAGGTATAAATAGAAATTTTCTTTCACTTCTCCTTATGCTATGATCATCCAATTGTATGGATTCCATGGATGGCCATGCGCCTAAGGACTGATTCAATGAAGAAGGTGGTGGTGTCCATGTAATCCATGGACTCTTCCAGACGATTACGTCTTTTATAGCTCTTCGTTCGAGCGTTGTTCCCCTACTCACCTGTCCATGGAATTCATGGACTCTTCCAAACGATTTCTTCTTTTTCTCTAGCTCTTCGTTCAAGCATTGTCCCCCTACTCACCTCTCTCTTTCTAACTTATGTGGATTCTATGGTTTTCTGCCTCTTCACACATCGACATGATACTCTTGTGACTTTCTTCTTGAGAGTATTCACGTAATCTATTACTGTTTTCTCTCTAAATATTTGTTTTTTTCTCGTTGGTTCTTTTTTTTTTCTTTTTGACACCCATACATTTCATAGATGTACGTGTCACTTTCTCCCATCTGTTGGCATTCATGCATTACATAGATACGATACCGTTTGACTTAAGCATCTATTATTTGCCCCCCTCTCACATCTTTTCGCTTTCTTTCTTCTTTCCTAGAGGAGGTATACAGTTGACTTGTAAAGAGGACTCCTCGTAGTTACTTGATGACTTACGGTCGATTTTTTTATTATTCATACACTATAGATTAATTACTAAAATTCTAGTCCTCCGTGAGACTCTTCTTCTTGCACTTGCACTGGTGCCAACTCAGCAAGGGAATAATCATAATTGTATATTCATGTTTCAGCTGACCCCATTATTCATACATGACATGCGGTCGACAGCCATGGTCATGCTTGACATAACCATTATCTGGAAAAGTTTTTTCTTCGTCTTGGCTTTGATGATATATCTGTTCAGTCTGGTTTTGAGTTCTGGTAGAGACACAGCATGGAATACTCTTGAATGATCACTTGACGGCCTTGATGTTGGGCAAGGCTATCCTTTGAAGTTTGGTCCCCCTTCTCTTTTCTCTTTTCGTTGCCCACTATCCTCTTTCTTCTTCAAGCTCGGAGATCGGTGACTGGTGGATTTTCTCCTACCATAAGTTTCTCTACTAACTCAACGGTGGATGCCTCTTGCTTCACAGATGACACTACCTTCTATAGACTTCAAGCTGCATGACCCTAATCCTCGGATTCACTTCTATTGAGTCTGGTAAACACACTTCATACTGTTTTTGTCGTGTGTCACCGTTTGTTTTTGTCGCAGGAAAATAAAATAAAATTTACTACAATCAGTTAACGAGCTACGTATGAAAACATAATAATAGACAAAATAACTGATGCACCTAAATCTACACTCCTCGGTAGATCTTTGTAGAGATACGGTCAAACCTGGTTTATTGTTAGGAATCTAGAGTAGTCATTTTGTAACAATGAAAAATATATAAATTCATGACAATAAACTATTTTATTGTTAACCAGATATTTTATTGTTAACGGTTAGATAACAATTACATAGACACGAT
Organism: Asterella californica; assembly: GCA_036924285.1. Classification (NCBI taxonomy): domain Eukaryota; kingdom Viridiplantae; phylum Streptophyta; class Marchantiopsida; order Marchantiales; family Aytoniaceae; genus Asterella; species Asterella californica. The sequence continues at coordinate 28,751,971 of JAYKYS010000003.1, forward strand.
GTTATAACAATTATGATAGAATACGAAAAAGAAAGTTGAACTGTTTGAGTTACATACATCTGGGTCTGTTCAATTTGACTGTATGATCAATCTCAAGGAGAATAATTTCATTCAAACTACATTAACAACTAGTAATATCACTTGATCGAACTCTAATACCAATCACACATGAACATATCTTTTCGTCTGAATTATCTCTTCTCATTCTGTTCTCCCATTAATTTTAGTGCAGATGAATACATTGTTTATGTTTGTGATTTTTATTCTCATAATATTTTTATTCTTTTATTTATGATAAATAAATCAATTATTTATCATCTTTTATTTATTAAAATCCATAAAATTCATTTAAAATATATTTTATTTGCATACATATATAACATTTATCCGTTCATCTTTACTCAAGACAGAGTACATCTAACAATTAACGTCTAACATCTAACAAGTTTACTCTACTCTGCAATGCAGAGTAAAGATTTCGTAACAATAAAAAAACATTTACCATTAAACGGGTATCAATTATCCAAGTTCGACTGTAACGGATGGCATATCTTCTCATTTGTGATAGAAATAGGTAGGAACTTCTCTTCCTTACCAATAAGAGCGATTATGGTTGATGCTCGTCCACGTTACACTTTTGAGTCTTGACATCCCTTCATACCACGATCTGTATCATCAATGTCCATTTTTCAGTTGCAAGCACTCTGTAACAATCTTGCTTCATGTATTCTATATAACGGTCAAAAGTCACGACAATCAGGTTGTTCCAAGACTCCTTATGCGATTGATCCAGTTGCTCTTGCAGTCTTTATTGCTAAACGTTTCTCCCACAATCCGACCTTGCGAGTCTTTATTGCTAAAACGTTTCTCTCATACTTTCTTCAAGGTCGGATGTCATAATCCTGTCATAGTCCCTCGATATGGTGTCGAACGAGACTTCGAAAACAAATATGTCAGTAACATCATAAGCTTATAACAATGCAATACTTCTTGTAGATGAACCATTAGTACCTCGGCATGAACTTGTTAGTTCTTCTAATAATCTTGAGAGAAGTTAAAGGTTGAACTTACATAAATGAACTTGTCCAAGTTGGCTGTTGGCTGCCATTTATATCTCAATCGGTAAAACATATACAAAGACCAAGAATATGTCTACTGTAAGGATTTACAATAGCAATGCTGGCCAAAAGACAACAACCGTGCCTCGAAGTACGTATCGAGAACGATAGGTCCAGTCGAACCTTCTAACAATGCTTGAACTCATTGCAGCTGCAACAATATCCGGTCGACGTCACATGTGGAGGACCGTCCTTTGCCCAACTATCACTTCAGAATCTTCACCTAACAAGCAAAGTCCACAACATGATTTGGACGTCGTTCCACAATGACCTTGCGAATTCCACCTGCAGAGCCTTAAGCATTGATAAGTGATCAGATCTAACAGCTCAAACGTCTATATACACGTCATTTGCTGCGACCGGCGCGAAGGAAGGCCTTGATCTTCCATCTCCAACTAGTGTTGCCCTGAATTTCCTCTAACCTCGGGATGATACTGTTGAAATCGGGTCTTCTCAATGGTTCTCTGTCCCAACACTCCTCTATCAACCTGTATGAAAGCCTTCAATTAGCTGCGTAGGTGAAACACAGTCGGCATATAAAGCAGGCTCAAAATGAATGCACCTTCTAAGTTGATACTTTCAGCTCTAAATCCATCCTTTGGAGAACTTCTGATGCAAATTCTAGAGTTCTGCGAGGTTACGGATTTATATAAGCCAACGAAAAATCCCACCAACAGCTCGTAACATCCACAACCATTAATGGACACGAACCAGAAAGTGTTTGCAAGAATCCAAGGGAAATCTCTGTCAACTACGAGCTTCAGTCACAGGAGTTTTAGGCTCGTATCCGCCAATGAACCTTTGCAGGAAGAACTGAAAGGACTCGCGACATTCAGCAAGGTCTCTTACTCTCGTAATAAAGGCGGATAACGCCGGCCCCCATGCTTAAAAGGCGGCCTTTTATTTTGGTCGCTGTACATCCTCGCAACGTTATAGTCTTCGGATTCTTCAGGAAAAGGAATATGACCCTCAATCATCTGCGAAGTTCGCGAGAGGCCTCATGTCATCACTCAGAGCCTAAATAGTACTTCCATCGACGCAGAATGCAGCACCCTACTAAGTCACCCAAATCGATTCTACGCAGCAATGAAGCCGATGAAAGATAGAAGACTTTACCTCCTGAAGTATGATCCCAAACGAGAAAACATCAACTTTCTTGTCATATGCTTGACGAGTGTATATCTCAGGAGCCATGTATCGACCTGCGTCGAATTCTAAGATTTTAGCATCACACATACTGACCCTTCATCCGTCAAGCTACGTAACTTTTACCTCCAAACTGGTTGGCGTAATGAACAGCTACGCCCAATTTCGAGAGTAATGCCCGATACTAGAGTAGCTAAACTTTCAATCTGACAGAACTATTCATCCGATACCGCGTGGATGCGGAAAATTAGTGAGTAATCGCCAGAATCCACCTACTTTTGGAAAGGTTGATGGAACTCACAGAAACTTCCGGAGTGTTTCACCGAGACAGAATCCTTCACAGACGCCTCCATATCTTTTATAGAATGACTTAGACCGAAATTAGCCACTTTGATGTGCCCACTCGCGTCCCGCAAGAGCAGATTACTGGCACCAAAGGAGCATATTTTCTTATTATCTTCACGACAGATGGCTCAAACTGCGCTACATCTAAGTGCACGTAAAAGTAAGAGATGTCCTATTTCGATGAGGCTGCATTTGAAAGGACAATAAAAACACTCCTCGTTGCGTACAAGAGCTTTGTGCAACGGCAGGACCCAACGAAATCCTCTGGCAAAAGTCCGTACGAACTGGCAAACCGTCGTCACTCTAGCCTGTATTACAGGCCTGTAGTACTTCAAGTGCAGACTATGCAACACGCTCATGATCATGATCACCTGGGTTTCAAGTCACGATGAACAACAGCTTCCGGTTTATGCTCGTGCAGGTAGTTCATACCCCTGAAAATGACAATCCATCCCGTTAGTACACTCTGCTGCACAGAAGAACACTACACTAGACATTAAAGAAACGAAGGACCTACCGGTACAAGTGTATCAACTAACACGACAACAAGCCTTACAGTTCGAATTTTACAAACACATCATCAAGCTCAATCTCATGATCGTAGGTTAAAAAAAGGGTATACAGAGCCAACAGTATGCAAAATCCACGAGTTAGCAACGAGACTGGTGTTGGGACAAACTAAACCTGGCAATATCCAGAGCAAAGAGAACAGCCTTTTGTGGCTCCAAGCGTCCTCGGTTCTCCTCCATGTATTTTTTCAGGTTACCCTAAAAATAAGCAAGGTCAATATGAATCCTGTAGGTGACTATGCAGAGCATTCGGGGTGTAATAAACGACACGAAATGGTGGAATACTTTTGACCGCTGCAAAAGTTCGTTCCTTTACATCAATTTTGTTGAGTATATTATATCAAATACATACAATTCACAGAGTAGCCTTGAACATCCAGTATCTCGTTCGTCTATTCTTACTCCAGAAAGAAACTCCGTGATGATCATCATGGGGCTTGTCTGAGTGACAGCTCCAAGGAACTGCACAACGTTGGGATGGCGTAGCTTCAGCAGTAGAGCCAACTCGTCTTTAAATTTGCGTCTGACCAATTTTCAAGGGAAAGAAAAACCTTGGCATCAGACGTGTAAGCACACAAGACACATTATCTGCGAGATGATAGACCCACTTCCGCTGGTATGGAAGGACAGTAAGGACCAGGAAAAACTCCCATATTATTAGAATGGGTGCACTTTGACTCAGTCCAATACAACATCCGAGAACTGCCAGTTAGACATCGGTCGCATGTGCAGGAGACACTTGCAGGATCTGCCGGGACCCTCAACGTAGAGAAAACCTCAAGTAAGCATAAGTGAACGCTATACGTACACAAAGTTGTCGTTTGAAGCAATAATTCCAGGGAGAACCTTGACCAAAACTTTCGTCCCCTGCCATATAGCGACTCTGTACAATTCGCCCTGTGTTCAGGAGCAGAAATTAATAACCACTCCTTGCCTCTGAACTGAAATGCAATAAACAGGAAGGAGGAAACCAAATTGCTGTATGACACGATTGAACTTGCCGTATGTCAGACTTAGTTCCTGGACTGGACCACATGTTACACTTTACTTAGTAAGTCTTCGTCTATGGAAAGTTCTGAATATGAAACGAGCATGAAACGGCCTAGAAAGGAAGGAAATAGCCAGGAAAATACAAGAGATCATGATAAGTGAGGAGTTGAATAGTAACGAGATTAGTACCTTTGCGATCGGTGTGTCTAATTCAACACCGAAATTCAATGTCGATTGTTTGATCTCATATTCAGGAACCAAAGCACTTGATATGCGCATTAGGGAATTGGGAGAATTTTTCTGGATAAACCAATGAACGGGAGGTTAGGACAGCGACAAGAGGCTGGAAACCAACAGCAACACGAGATCAACTAGTTGCAGGACGAGTAAATGACGCACCGCCAATCTCCCGTGATTCGCTTCAAGGAGTTTGCAAATCTCTATATTCCCGTAGTGTTGTGCATCGGCTAAAGGCTGGCAATTCCGCCAATAAAAACATTAGCATGACTGTACAGGAAGGGCGTATCACGAAGTATTTAAGACTGATAGATCCTTTTTCCGGGTACTGTTTCAAGTTGTAACTTTGCATACGCCCTTCCTGTACAACTTAAGTATCGCATGCATCAAATAACGGTACGACTGGCGTTCGTTACTCCAGCCTGCTGTGACGAAAAAGAAGTCCTACATACCGTGCTGCCCCAGCGATCCTCGGCGTTCACATCAGCCCCGTTTTCAATCAACAGCTTCACAATCTCGATCTTATTCTCGCATGCTGCTATGTGCAAAGCTGTCCGCTGATCAAAATCTGCTGCATTGACGTCGATCTTCTTGGCCATCATAGCGCGTACTCCTTGCATATCTCCATTGGATGCATAGAACAGGAGTTGCAAAGTGGCGTCGAGTTGCTCTGCCGAAAGAAGCTTTTTAGATTCCTCTTTCGAGAGACCACAGAGTTGCTTTCCTGGTGCTAGCGATGATTGCCTTACGAAACCGAGACTCCGTTTCGCAGATGTGGTATCCATGGACCTTAAATGGTACAAACGGAAGACGGAAAGTATCAGCCACCGCCAAACTGGAGAGATATCGACATCAAACCTGGCAACATTGGACTGACACAACGGAGAAACTCTCCGTCGCCTGGTTGACATGCTAAGTCAGGTATCTGGTAATGATCCGAATGACTGCCTGTCCAACAACTCATAAAACCCCCACCGTCTAGCTGTCTGCTAGGAAACAAACTTACATGTCTGATTCAGGACAACCTGCTATGATAACATTTATGGCATAACACACAAACATTACAAGGAAGGTGAGACAGCAGCTTCCTAGCAGGTCTACATGGACACAACAACCTTCCCTTCACTAGCTAACAACGGTTATGACGACCGACAAACAGCTACCTTATCCAAAATATTCCGTCCAAAGAGGCAAACTATGAACCATTTCCGGAATTTCATACACTTGCACACGTTCTAAGACGAAAAAGTTAGTATAAGAAAAAGAGGAATCGACTGGGAATTTCCGCAATGTTCTTTTCCCTGGACAACGGTATGATTTAATTACAAACTATTTCTGCCACTCGAGTAACTAAGAACTCTCCAGGTTTTCTAGCTCTAATTAAGGCCTTATCACAAGCAGTGGCTGCCAAATGCCTCAGAGGTGATACTTAATTTCTCCGCTGTGATACTCCTAGGCTCCGCTCTTCCACACTTGACCAAGTTACAAGAGCAATTTAAACCACACTCAGACAACAAGCATTCTTGCTCAACTACGGGCAAGGCGCAAGAAACTGACTTTGGAGCTCAGAAGTTCAGACCCACCCGTTTCAGTTTGCCAAATCTGAAATAAGAGAAGTCAAGCCGTTGGGCCGACAGCGATCAGGATGCACGACAACAGCATTCTCTGAAGTTCGATACTTCCTAATACAGCGATAATTACACGGAAGGATAGGAAGGCTATTCGCTAAGAGTGTAGGATTGTTTGAAGTAATACTCCACGCTTCGGGCATCTGCCTACAGACCTATCTGGTTCAGATGCTGGTATCAATGGATTTCTATGGCACCAGGACGAACGGACATAATTGTGTCTACTTAACCAGTACTAGCTCTCAAGTAATTTCACACTCCAAATTTGAGTCCCCATGCATCGAACATATTTAAATTCATGATTCATAAGTCTCATTCCAAAGCTGAAACCCAGTTGTTCTGGCCAGTTCCTAATATCAGCATCAAGGATATATTTGCAGCGAGTACGGACATTGACGCGAAGACACCAACACAAGGGTACGTGTATTTAGTACCTCAAACTGAATGTGATTAACCTACTTCAGGTGGTGGATCCAGGTGAAAGTCCATCAAACGGCAATGAATGTTATATGCAGATATGTTCACAGCGTAATCCAAGAAAATCGGTGTTCTTGAGTCTGTGTCAAGGAAGCCTACAATAGCACCTAAAGCTGGAAATCTGACACGAGTTTCCAAGAAAGACCAGAAAAGAATGCAGAGGGTCAGAGGTCAAAAGGGTGGATCAAACTCAAGAACCTACTAGATCCTCGCACCGATTAAATTCGCCCTCTAATCAAGCAGAGACTCAGAGCCCACCACTTGTACGTGTGGATCGAAACGCCTTAGGACTGTTGTGCCGCACTCGAAATAAAGTTACCTTTTGCGTGTGCTGCACGGAAAGCACTTCCCAAATATGCGGAATCCCGCCCAAGATCTACCATTAATCGCACAAGACCGGGTTCCAACCGTCTTGATCTGGGCAGAACTGGGAACGTGGACACAGAGAGATAGTCCAAATGAACATGTTAACGATTCAGTTGTGGGATTGATCTTCCCGTTGCACAATTAGGCAAAAGACGTGCTCCAGCCTCCGTCACCTTTGAGGGTGAACTAGGGAATTGTGAGACTCGGTGTCATCACTACATATTTTCCCAAGCGAGGTTCGTGCAGTTTATGAAATAATTCAGCTGAGCACTTGCTTGACAACAGATTCCCGATCTATAAACTGGAGTCGAAGAGTGACAAATGCATAACTTCCTGATATTTCGCCGACTGACGGGAGACGAGAAGATTCAGACTGGAATAAGACTTGCTTTACCTTAACAAATTGACCACCCGCCGCAACTTTCCCTTTACATCAAATTTGCTGGGTGAGTACACTTTCGCATCCTCTGAGCCATCTCTGACCACGTCTGACATCGCGCTGCTTCTCTTCCCTGATACACAACAGGGCAGTTATTGCGCACCTCAATTCCAAAACTACTACAAATGAATCACCCACAGGTTCTGAACCATGAGCTCCCACCCTCCACCATGATGTCTACTGCAGTAGCGTCGACAGATCAATGGAGCTTCAACAGACTGGCTGCGAACCAAATCGCTAATCGTCAACCCCGTCTCTTTTCTCTACCGGTCTACAGTGCCACTCTGTCTGTCCTCACTATCCAACGCCACAATCTCACAACACACGACAGAAATCACAAGATCCCTTCGCTCACAACTTCCTTTAGACGACTTGCAGCGCTGCATTTGACACACCCCCTGTCCCCGGGCGATTCCACGACCAACTACTCCACCCACTCCTCTTACTCTACGGACTCTATCCCTGCCAACAGTTTCTTTCCTTCAACTGAGACGTCAGGGACTAAGTGGGAATCGTGAGTCACTCGAAATGGTACGCACCTTCGTTACCGCGGGGTACAGAGTACTTCCCATTGAAACACCTACACGCTACAGATAGACCCGAGCCCCGCTCAGGATCAGAGTTCTCGTATAGCCTAAAAGTCCTTCCTACCCCTATCTCTCGCTCTCTCTCTCCACTCTGTCACCCAGAGCCCCGTGCTGACTATAGTAGCCAACAGCGGCTCTAACGGACCAGAGAATCCAAGTTTGCTTATCAACTGATTAGCAGTGGTAGAAGCATTCCCCTCTGCACCTAGAGAGCCCTCATTCGTATAAAAGCTTTTGTCCTTTGGTATCGTCACCTGCAGCTTCGCTATTGCCGGCTTCATCCACACGTTAAGGACTCTAGTGCGTGCTCGGCCCAAGCACCACTGACAGCATTTAAATAAGATACACTTCCCTCCTAGATCTCGTCAGATTCAGATGGGCTGGCCCTTCGCGGGATCTCAATCCTCCCCAGTTCAGCGCTCCATAAAGATCACCTCTCTTTCACCGTGCTCATGTAAATCTTTCTATATTCCTTACCTCTCCCTTGGACACCAAATCAGAACAACTCCATCGCTCTCTCAAGACTCGAGACTCAGGAGTGGAGTGAGGGTCCCAAGTCCACCTAATCCCCACTGGCAGGCGCAAGCTCGCCGGGAGAGATTCTCGACTAACTGATTTCCGAGTGGAGTGAGGGTCGCCGGCGGCAACGACACTCTAGGAGGGAAAACCTCAGCATCAGGCAACATCCGTCCCGGTAACTTCGTTCGAACGGTGCCTTCTTAGAGCACATCCCGGAGTAGCCTTTCCCAGCCGGCGGTCGCGGCTGGAAAGCCAGACTGACGAGACAAGTTGCCGACGTTGAAAGGTTGGAAATGCGCGTACTGTAGATGGCCCCTCGCTATTAAAAGTGAAAGAAACCTTTTCCCGGGAACTTGGGAACGCGCACCGCAAGCTCGTCAATCTTTAGCCTTACGTTTGAAGATTACAGAATTTTCCAACTCACAGAACACGTTTACCGGGAAATTTCACGGACAGGGTCACAGCCTCTGTAGTTGTATCAAGGCCTCGGCCCCAGTTCGGTTCGAGCCGAACCGAACCAAGAAACTGTGATTTAAAGCGGTTTAGGTTTGGTCAACCACAGTTTGATTTGATTCAAGTTAAGCATAATTTATATGGTTCGATTTATAACGATTAAAGTTTAAAAATTCGGTTTAAAACTGATTCGGTTCAATATTCCATAAAGACGATTCAGATGGTTCTATATTGTGGTTTTAAATCATTTAAATTATGGTAAAATAATATATATTTTCATAGTTGTATATATAATTTTTAACTCCAAAACTCTTGTATTATAAATTATGAACTACATTTTTAGTTAAAAACTAAACGATTCAGATCATAGTTTATACAATTTGATCAAACTGGTTCAGATTCAGATTTCTTTAAATGGTTTGACTTATTAATTTCGTAGTTTAAATGGTTTGATTTAAATGGTTTTGTGGTTAAAACGATTTCTGGTTTAAATGACTCGGTTCACTATCGATCTAGGTTCAGATTTTCTTTAATTAGTTCGATCTAGAACGATTCAATTCAGACTTTCTCAAACCGAACCGAACTGGGGCCGAGATCTAGTTGTATGTGCTACCCGGTCATCTACACCCAGCTTAGCATGGAACAAGATCGACTCGAACCTTTGAGGTCCTGACTGGACCTGCCAAGGCAAGGTCCCGGAAGTTCCTCCTGTTCCGGGTCTGGCCTTGTTCGACTTCAGTTCGAACCATCAACGACAGGAACCTGCTATCACCAGTCAACGTCTTCCCTAGTTCCAATTCGGCGTGGAAGTGCTATTCGTTCTCCACCAATATAAATGGCCATCAAGTTCTCTAGCAATGACTAGGGTAGCATCTAATTTCTAACTGGCCGCTTCCAGTGTGTTGTGTATCCATCAGACATCCAGCAGCACAACAGGCCAGAGAGGATGATTCACCGGTTAGCACCAGTGGACAACTTCAGCCCGGAGCTCCGCGCAGTCCTGAAAGTGGGTAGTACTATCTAACCCACAGATACTCCAGGAGTCCAGATGAACTGTGATACATGATATAACTTTTTATGATGGAAGTCGCGACGAGCTATCAAGAATCGACGCCATGAAATCATCATATATCACCTGCCACCATAGCCACGAGGTTCACTGTCTTGCGAGCCAGAGTCTACACGTGCTGCTGCATAAGTCAACATTCACGAACTGCTGCATAAGAAGAAGAAATATTGTCCTCGGAAGCATTGAAGCAACAAGGGAGAATCCGCGACGGAATAGCGCCAGTCACAGCGCCGATGGCAGGATTAGGTCTGCCCCTGACGAAAGAAATGGAACTGAGGTTGGTTTTCCACTAGTGCCTTCGAAACCTTAGGTTAGAACGTGTCGCTTTACGCTTTATACACACTCTGTTCCTGAATTTCTATTTGTACCAAATAGCTCGATTCCATCAGTGTATTGTTATTTATGCTCTCCACTTAAACCCCGAGTACGAGGATAAAAGCGTGAACGAGAATATTCATTTTTTCCTCGCAGTGTTGTTTGAGTCTGAAAAAAAGTCCCTTTTGCTCCAAGAAACCTTGAAATCTTCATATTAGTCTTTCTATGTGAATATTAAATAGTTTATTTCGAGATGGATCAAAACTTGTAGAGCTGGTGAATAGCTTTAAGTTGATTTTTTATTTCACAGATTCCAAGTTGTGATGAAGAAATAGTGATCAAAAGCATTTCTTACATAATGGTTAAACTTCTCATTCTCTGAAAGCCAACCCGTAAAATAAGATATTCTAGTTAAGCGGAGCTTTAAAGAATTAATTTGTTGAGAATCGTGAACTTGGATCTACATTCGAGGTGAACTATACCAACTATTATATGATGTTATCACGAGATGCCAAAAGAAATATTTGTCCTGAAACAGTTATGGATATTATTATAATTTTTTGTATGGATGATCTTCATTTGAATATAGTGAATTCTACAAATATACGAATGGGAAACGAAGGAATTATGAAAATGATATCAAACACCTCATAAACATTCACGATTAGTTCTAATTTTTGTTACTCGAGTATAGCGAAATTGGATAGCATTATGGTACAGTAATATAGTTGATTTTATGGTTGAGTTTTCTTGACTTTAGTTAAAATTATCTTCACTTTAGAATAATCTTGATTAGTGATTGGTTCTGAAATTTACCTGACAAAAATGGACTGTATTAAACGGTATATATATAAATACAATGCCATGTAACCGTTTGTTCCGGTGGAGCAAATGACAATGAAACCGAACATAGGATCGAAATGTGCATCTCGTTTGTTCCACCATAGTGAAAGACTAATCTGAGATTAAACTGATTCTATAAGCAGGAAGACGATCTATAACCATCCAGCACATGTGTTCATTATGAAATGTTACATCCGTAGCGTTGGACTTTCAACACAACATAGGTTTCATATATCAGCAACACCTTCTGACGTGTTCCCTTTTTCTTTTCTTTTTTCTTTAATTATAAGCAGGAGATGGATGCAGGACTTGACTATAAAACTGAATAATAGACTATAAATGTTCATCGATATTACGTCACGAGAAGACATAGACAAGCTTAAGAATTCAACCCTGATGTGTTCTTATCTAAGCTATCCAATCTTTGTCATTTATCTATCACAAGAATGTAAAGCATTATAGAGTCTCGTGCTTGTATACAGTTAACTGGTTATCACGACTTCAAACGAAACAAAGTGAATATATATTCAAGCATAATAAGAACGTTCTTTTCTCTTTTTCAGCGTTTTGTACTTTTATGTGTATCTTGTGAGACCAGATTGTCAAGAAGGACACTCTTTTTGCACAGTGATACCAAGAATCATCATACCAAGAATAAAGGCCAGTTTTAAGCTCTAAACAGTTATTCTTTGTCCGTACAGTGAAGTAGTTCTTTAACAGTAGAAAAGTTTCCACAGCTATGCCTGAACAAAAGAAATTAGTGTATATGATGTGGTCTATACTGTAATATGCTGAGGTTGTCAAAGTCTCCATAACTACATGTGGTACGGTGAATATTTTGGGAACTCAAACTATATTTGATTGGCTAGGCAAAGCGCGACTCGATGACATGGTATTATCATAAATTGGTACCAAGTTACATCAAAGTAAAAGAGCACACTCTTACTTTAATATTGAAGTGTGACAGAGCAATATATTGTTTCTTTCCTCTGCTAAGAAGAAATAAGAAATGGTATTTTTGGATTTTCCCTAGTCACAGGTTCAATGTTGTCTAGAGTAGACTGCAACCAACACCAGAGTTGAATTTCCCATCGATAATTTTACAAGTTGTATGTCATTTTTTGCTTCCTCGTTGTAGAAGTAGTTTGACGCATATCTAGTGTCTTCTTATGGATGCGAGAAAGAGACAAATTATCTCTCGTATGTAATAGCACGTGCTGATAAAGATAAGTGAGTTGATGTGATTAATAAACATATTTGAAAATCATGTTGAAGTTGCAAAGAAATGTATACTAAACCATTGTAAAGGAGTGTGTGAATTAGAGGAGACGTAGAGTACTCTACCCTACCGATATAAACTTCATCTAGAAACTAAACGGACATGATTCCAAACTGAAAGAATTCGAAGGGAACTACAGTGGAGGTTGTTGATGGGAGAATATATATATATATGCATACTCAATTAACTTCTGGGGGACTTTTGTTCTCTTCATGATACGTAAGAAAATAATTATTTTATAAGTAAATAATAATAATAATAATTTAATTATTATATATTTGGTAGATTAACAAGTGTGAAAAGAACCAAATTTAACCCTAGATGTGTAAAATAATCAATAATTTTATTTATTAATCAAATAATCAATAGATTAATTTACCAATCTTTTTCTCTTGTTGATTGAATAATAAGTTAAACCACATGTGCATATTCTCCTCCTTCCGAACTTTGGAATGGGTGAATAATAAATATATGCTTTCTAATATATGTTGTTGATGGGAGAATGGACTCTGGGCCAGTGAGACCCTTTTCTGTCGAGATTAACGTTCGGTATTCGTTAACTTCCCGGCCCACAGGAGACCAAGTCAATGAAGACTTCCACTGTGCACTACACAGGAATAGCTGTCGGCTTCGTGCTGATCTGTCTGCTTTATCCCAGATACGACTTTCCGCTTGCCGATACGCTGTCTCTTGTCACTCTTTTGTTGCTAAACTTGTCCTTTTCTGACTCCCTCACTCACATAACAGAAGATGACTTATACCTTTCACTGTATACTCGAATAAGCGACACCTAAAAGGTAAGTTACAAGAGAGAATTCACCATATTCTCCAAAAAGGGACAAGATGAAGGGACATCTAACGGAGAAGGAACGGGCAAAAGCGACATGTTCGTGATATCATTATCACGATCTCTCTCAGTGACAAAGTTTCACGTATCACTATACAAATAATAATATGCTTTCTGGCAGAAGGGAAAAAAGAGGACAAGAATGAAAATAGAAAAGAACCCGCAGATGGGAATCCGCGCAGATCACAGTGAAATATTCTTATTTGGTTCGCATACGAGAGAATTATTTCTGATTGTGTTATCAAAAAATATTCCTATATTCATTATATAATAACTAATTTTAGATTTGAAATTTGAAATAACTACTAAGCATTAACAAAAGAAAAAGTTACAGATTATCCAAACATAATCTATAAAGTTAGTGTGTAAAAATACGCTTAAGAAATTATAAATCTAGACTTTATTACCAAACAAACATTAAACTACTAGAACTAATTAGCGTGCTGCACTTTTTCCATCTTGGAATAGGTGAATATATATGCATGCAGCATGGACTTTTTGGCAGAGAGAAAGAAAAGGACAAGCGCGCAATGCGAACAAGAAATCTTGTACGGTCTTTGACTAGGACAAAAACTGAGACTTTTTATCAAGAAAAATGGTAAAATATATGCATGCCCTATCAACCTTAAGGAGCTTTTGCTATGTATTAGTAATATATTTATGTTACTAATATATATAAGTATAAATATATAGTCTCTACTAAGATTATATAAAAAATACTTTTATATTATATTATAAGTTATCAATGAGAATTACGAGTAGTTTCGGAAAAATATCCATAAGAAAAAAACACACCCGTACATGGTTCTAAACGTACACGTCCAAGACCTTGATACATAATACACGTGAATTAATTGTAACATTATTATTACCTAACCCTTCTGCAAAGTTAGGTAATAAATTAATTCATATCTCTTCTCCTACCCTCAATAATAATGTTAGGAAGTTAGAAAGGGCTCCCAATTTGCGGTATATGTGTAAGGATATTCATTACACATATTTAGCTGTTGGCAAATGTTTTAGATTCCGCTGTCTTATTTTCTTGAGTATACTCATCGACGTCAAATTTGAGGGCCGTTCTTCATCTTTGAACGGAAGGTCTTTCATAAGCTACCGAAGATCGGTAACAGAGATGATTGAGTCCCAAGCCTCTAAAGCGAAAAGTTTGGGGTTCAAACCCTCCTGCTCTCGGTTGGAGATGTTCAACGTCAAATGATGCTGTTCAGTTTGCTGTAAGCTTACTGAATTCGTGAACTTTGATTTATGGTAAATGGTAATTTTTTTACCTTGTCCGTTTATCTCTTCAAGGGGCATCAGACTGTCCTTTGTGGATAACACAGCGTACCCGGACCAGATTCACACGACAGCTTAAACCCCCGGTATGGTTATAATAGCATGAAAAGAGAATATTCTTTTTTTCTCTTTGTACTTAAGATTCACAAAAAATATTCCTTTTTGTCCACAGAAACCGTATGAATTGTATTCCAAGATTTCTCAATCTATACTAAATAGTTTGTTAATAAATGAATTATAAAGTGTAGAGTGTATGGATTGATTGAGCTATGATTTCAACTTCATGTATGCGTATAACAGCAAAAATAGAATATTCTATTTTATAGTGTTATTCGAGTCTGAACAAAAAAATTTATTTTGCTTCAAGGAACTCTAATTTTGCATTTTAGTACCTACTTCGTTTTATTGAAGCTGTTGTCGATTCGGACGTTCCATGGGTCTTCCGTCGACCACTTGTATTTCTCTTTCAATATTAAATAATTTACTTCGAGACGAATCATAACTTGTAAAGCTAGTGAATAATTCTGATTTCATTTATTATTTCACATATTCCAAAGCGAGATGAAGATTTACTCACCATAATCATTTTTTGCATAACTGTTACATTTCTCACTTCTCTGAAAGCAAACTCGCAAAATGAAATTTTCTGCTTACCAGGATCACTTGTAGTCAAAATCGGGGTTTAAGTCCATGTTTCACAGATTCAGTTCCCGTGTGAAAGTTTTATCACCAAAAATAGTTTACGTTTGACGGTTAGACTTACTACTACCTCCGAAATAAACCCGCAAAATGAAGTATTCCGGCATTATAGTCATACCGGGGGTTTAGTGCAAAATTGTTTTCCTTATATGATTTATAAACAAGAACTCCAAAATATCCAGTTTAAACTAACAACCCCAGACGCACAAAAACATCTTGAAATACTTGGCAGTTTCATTATGTTTTGCAAGGCTTATCATTTTGATATACAAGATACAGAGCTTCCAGAAAATTCGGCATCTCCTACGTATATTCTTATACTAGGAATCAGAGGTATGTGAGAAACATAAAACGATTTTCTCTAATGATTAAATATAGTTCCTAGTAGTACCCAGTTGAAAACCCCCCTTAGCAGAGACACTTTGAGTTTTTTTGTCGTACTGCTGTATGTTTTAGTTATATGTGTATGTTTTATGTATATTTTAGTTACATAAAAGCGAAAATTGGAAATTTATAAATGGGTAGTAATATGACTTTCTGTATTTCATTTTTATTCTTGGTTTTCGTCAAAGCATCAATCCATTGAAACATTAGGGGGTGCAAACTTAAAACTTGTGTGAAAGATTCTCGACCCGCGAGAAAGAGTTATGATTTCTACTAAGTCTTTGAAGATATTTTCTGCGGGCAGCTCTAGAAAAACATACACAGGCATATTTTAATTATTTTTTTTTATCTATTTTGTTATATTTTTGGAGTAGAAAAATCTTCTTTTTATCATAATGATTTCAAGTGACCTTAGTTAAAAATAATTAAGAAAGTCACTGTAATCTCAGTTCATCGTGCGCCGAAATTGAATCGCGGTTTAGTGAAAAACTAACCACGCAAAAGTTCCGGCTTTTCTCTTTTGCGCCGTGTAGAAATAATCCGACTTACTGTATCCGACGTGAGAATTACCCGTCACCCTTTGTCCGTGCGTACGTTTATTCCCGCGTTTCCTCATGTTACAGTGACTCCTTCTTCCTTTGGTATCGGAAAGGTATCTCTGTTGATACGCGAGCACAGCCTCGAGTCGGTCGGTACAGTTGGAGCCTAAATGACATGGATAGGGCCCACAGCTGGAGCATGTTCTCGAATCCGATTCAACGACCAAAACGCCACCAACCCTTGACGACCGTAAAGCGTGGTCTCATCATCCATTTGGCGACACATCCTTCTGTTTATTTTATCTGGCTATTCATTGCGTCGCGTGTTCCCTCTTTATCTTAGAACCGTGGTTGAAATTTCAGCGCTCGGGCTAACCGGCATTCTTTGTATTCTGAACCGGCTGGAATTTCGAAAAGTCGGGTTGAAATGGTGTCCAGCCGGATCTTTTTGCAGGTTAAAGTTTTACAAAACGAAAATTTAACTGTTAGAAAAACCGGGAAGATGAATAAATGATTGAGAAAAACCGATTCCCGTTCATTGCCGTGGGATAATTTCCGGTCTCAAAACTTTTTACCCCGAGCACTGGCCCGTTGAATTACTTTGAAGTTCACGGGAAGATAGCGCAATGGTCAGTTCCTTTGTCTCAGTTGCGCCTGACCTAGTGTGGGTCCCACGCTCGTCCACGAGGGACATACTCGCCTCGCCACGTGGGTGGTCGAACCACAAGACCGACTGGCAGTGAGCAAAATCTCATATATATACTTAAATTTAACTCAAGAGTCCGCCCTTTTAGGAAATGGAACGTCTCAAGTTCCTGGTGTAAAGAAAAGATAAAATATAATTGCGGAGCTAGCGTTTCATCCGGATCTACTTTTCTTTTCCTTTTTTTTCTGGTTTTCATACGATTTCATCCGTCTTTTTCTTTACATGATAAAATTAATTTTTCTGATTTTTGCAATATAGCAAAAATAGGAAAAAGATATTCTAGTGTAATAGCCTCTCCTCCGCACCTCGGGATCCTTAACCAGTTAGGAAAATCTACTCACTGCTATATGATATGCATGCAACATACACTTTTGGGGAATTTTTGTTCACTTGTTGTTAAAAGAATATTATATTAAATTAACAAATCAAATTTAAATATAATGATTAAATCCACCTAAAGTTGCATGGCAATCCAGACATAACCCACAAAGAAAGAGACGACAAGCGCAAGTTCGAAAGTATAACTGCAAGAGACTACTAGTTGGATGGCAGTCCAGACATACTCACAAAGAAAGCGAAGAC
Organism: Asterella californica; assembly: GCA_036924285.1. NCBI lineage: Eukaryota > Viridiplantae > Streptophyta > Marchantiopsida > Marchantiales > Aytoniaceae > Asterella > Asterella californica. The sequence goes on from JAYKYS010000003.1 coordinate 28,769,401, forward strand.
AGACGCAAATCGTATATCAAAACGACTTCTGCTGCAGTGGAATACTCAGCAAAGAAACATTCACTGAACCAGGCAATTCATTCATTGCAGAGCCCTCTCCAACGGAAAACTTAGGTAATATCAATATATTTATCTCTTCCATCGAAAGATGGAAGATGTGAATATTGCACCGGTGATTAATTTTTATACTACTCTCTAACTTGATACATCCTTAAAAGTCACCGTGTTTTCCTTCCTTAAAATCGTAATAAAGACTTTTTACTGGTAGAATCTTCATATTACTCTCTCACTTAATATGTTCCTTAAAAGTCATAGTGTTTCCCTTACTTCAAAATCATAACAAACACTGTTTAATACTTCTCATAGGTTCAACTTGCTGATTGTTTTAGGTATAACATGTGAACCTATTTCATGCGATGAGATGCTTCAGTTTTTAAGACTAAAAATCATCTTAGAAATCCATCTAGAAAACAAACGTGGGGAAATTTGATCTTAAAAATGAAGATACTTTATGCCAAAACTCTAAGATAAAGATAAAACGATATTTATCGCTATACGAGTCGAGATCTCTCGATAGGTGTCAAACCGCAGCCCGTAAGCTCCGATAAAATCTCTTATGGGGTTTTCTTATAAAGGTTTGGAAGGTAGCTAGAGAAATATTCTGTAATTAACACGTAAAATAAGTAGAGTTCCAGTTTTAATGTTTCTAGTCAGAGTGTTACTCATGGTATCTTTAAAACCCCGGTGCCTCTAGAAATAGTCCTGGTAACCAGCAGGACCTTGTTTTGCGGTTCACATTTTGGGACCAAAGTAATTTAACCGATAAACCTAAAATACTTTTGCTGATTAAGTTATTTTGCAAAAATAAAATCTGTCAAGCAAGGTCTTAAATCAAAGCTTTTTGATAGTTTTCCAATCTGCAACTCACTTCAAAGTAAACTGTTACGTATCGTTTGAAAATTGTTCAAACGAAAACCCTAGGGTTTATTGGAACAAAGCAGGATTATTTGTTCTCTTCAAACCCAAAATACACGGGGAGAAAAAAGGAATATACCTGTTCATCCTTTTATACCCGCCCTGGGAGTTTAACTTGAAGCTTTTATAAGAAAAATACAATTTTCTGAAATTCGCGTCAACTTATGGGTTAAATTGCAGTATACACAAGTGAACATCTACTCGTCTTGAAAGTACAATATAGCAAGAGGGACTGTAGGAAGGGACTCATGCTTATGAGATATCTCCCGAGGGAGCATATCAAGTAAACAGGGAGTCCTGACCTGCAGGGCAGGTTACAGCGTAACATAACAAACGAATGATTTCGAAAATCTGTTGTCGAAGTAACTCTAGCCTATATACTTCTTACTAATTTTATCGGTGTATCTTCATAAGCATCCTCCATTGTGTTTCTGTATCGGTTTATAATTATAATTATTGAGAGAAACACGATGAGCTTAGAAATATATGTTTCATTCCAGGAAATCTCCTAAAATCCTCAAGGGGTGTACCTCTAAGCAACTCGATGTAAAATGAAAAGATCTTTACAGTAACACTGGTAATGACCTATTTGTGAAAGTTTAATATCCCCTATTAGCTTCTACAGAATGAATACATATAAGCGAAAGTAAAAATGGAAAAAAATGAAAATGAAAGAAAATCCTATTTACCGTGCTTTACAAGGCAAGGCAAAGTCATTCCGGTGGCCCAGTGGGACATCAGAAGAACACATCCCAGACCCAGCCCAGGTTTTTCCTGCTTACCCGTAATTGACGGGTAGTTATTTTATAATTGACGGACTACTGTGTTAATTCACCGGCGATTTTTAGCAAATTTCGAATATTATTTCACCTTGTCTGTTGTCTGAAATTATCCGACGAATTCTCTACTTCTACTGCATTTTTGCAATTTTTTGTATTTTTTTGCATGAAAAGTTACCGCGGCACGTCACACGTGATGCCGAATCTAGGCTGGGGGTGACACATCCACTTTGTCGGTTGCTTGCAACGAAATCCCAGACGATGTTGCCGATCAGCATTTCCCGACTCGCTTCGTCGTACCGTGACATGGCACGATGTCGACTGCTTGGCTGCAGTACGGGATTCCTACGACGAATCATTCCACTTCAGAGACTTGAGACTGGATAGCATCGGAGTGCCATTGTCGTACTATTTTATTATTTATTCAAATATATTGTCATTACAGGAAGAAAAGTAATTACATTTTCATAACTTGGAAATCTGCTCGGCTCTAGTTAGTAGCCGGTAGGCAACAGGAGAGTCAGAGATCTGCAGAGAGATGTGTTTACGAGAGAATGTATTTATGATACTATTTGACATCAGATTCATCAAAAAAGCGCTGTAGAATAATGGTGAAACATCGAATCTAGAATTCATAAGTCTAGGATTCGAATAGTGATAAATATACTTGAACCTTGTATGATCGCGTCATAAAAAGTACAACAATCTTAGTGTAGAAGTGCATCTCGACCTAACATTAGGATAAATGAGAAATGTCTTTCTAAACTCAGTTTTTCTTTTATGTCCAAGCCCTTCTACGAAGAAGGATTTAGACAAATGTAAATCTTCCTGCATATGCATCTAAAAGCTACATCTGCAACAATATGGACAAACGTAAAATTCAAGAGAAAATTTGTCCCTGGTGTTGGTGAAAGATACTTCAGAAAAAATTTATCTTCTAATGTTATGCGAAGAAAAAAAAGACGAATTATAACTGATCATTAAAGTTTTTTACATTTATATATAGAGCATTGTTGAAGTGTAACTAGTTATATATAAACATAGATCTTGATTTACTTTTTGTTTGGATATCAGAGAAAATGCCACAACTGGATGAAGCTCCTTTAAGCTAACCGTAAACCTTTAAATGTAGCATGCAAAGATACTGTGACTCCGAATATAAAGATCTTCCTCCTATGATAGTCATTGCCATACTTTATTAGATGAGATAGGTAGACTTGATGAGTTTTAATTCCAAATGGTGGTTAAAGGAGGTGAAATCTGAATGATGTCTCTCATTGTCCATTTGAAGAATAAAGAATTTTAAGATATTTAAACTCCAAAAGGTTCAAGCGGTCATTCACGTTTTTCTCTCCATTTTCATCATTGCCTTCGTTGCTAAGTCGCTGGCCGTTCTTCTCATTTTGCTCTTTGCGACTTACTCTTCTTTACAACTTCTTCGATATTTATTTTGGCATCACTGGATGTCTATTTTGTCATTCTGCCGCAACTCTTTTCACATAGCTAGCACTGATTATTAATTTGACTGGCTTCTTGTTTGCGAGATGTGGTGAGATTTGAAGCGGTGGGGCTTGACTTCATACTACAAGATGGAGGGATTCAATCGCTCTTTAGTGACTTACACGTTCAGCTAAGTAGAGTGTAAAACTCCAGTTGATTCTTGAACTCGTCTCTATGGCAATCTTCCTTGTGTTGTTGCAGTTTGTTAACCTTCAGGACTCATCTCTGAACTAAATTGTGAAGTCTATGTGGGAGTTTAGGGACTAGACAAGACACCAACTCAGATCATAGTCTCAAGCAAAACTTTATTTCTTCGAGGAGCTTGTCCTTTGAATGCAAGAGGTTTCTCTCTTCTTTTACTCGTAGTCACTCACTTTATTTTCGAACCAAGCATGAAGACAAAGAGTGAAGGTGGTCTTGGTTATTTGTTTGATATCTAGGATGATTTGGTCTGAGCCAAGGCTTGATGTTGTCATGACGCATCTGAAAGTATTTCTTTTTGACATATGTGTTATGTCCTTGGTGGATTGAAGAGAAAATCTCGTCTTTTCAAAGTCCACAAATTGCAAGAGCTTTTCCTAGAGTTTTGTTCCACTTGTGATTTACTTTCTGTTGAGCTGGGTTTGGCTAGTTCTCAATTGCTCATTTTGTGTGCATGTTTCTCTTTGTTTGAGACAGAGTCGAAAAGAAACAGATTTGTTGTTTATAGACATCTAGCTCGTCTTGCAGGCTATATAGAACGCATATGCTTCCCCTCTAGCACTAGGATATGCTCTCAAACCACGTGGGAAAGTGGGGTGATGTTCACATGGGATTCAAAGTACATTTTTGCATGTACTTTTGTTGGCCCAAAAGAACCATTGACAAAAGATGTCTATGGTGAGGGGGTTGTGGTTGTCTTCCCGGAAGTACTCTCGAAAGTAATTCTCAGTGATAAACTAACTTGCAATAAATTATTTTTATAGAAAAATATATACTATTACTTTGTCTCAGGACTTGTTTCAGAGGGATCAGTTACGTTTACTATAACAAGTTGCAACACTCTTCAACTGAAAACATGACTTGACTTGTTGTTCTTTGACTGGTTTCATAAAACCCTTCTCGTATTCCTTTTTATTTCCCCTAAATGTTGGAGCAGTCTCGAGAAACTTTTTGTAAACAAGACTACATTAGAATACTCTCGTTGACGATATCCTTATTGACTTTTATCATACGGTTACTGTAAGATGTTAGAAAAATACATTCCATAGTTTCTTCAAATATAACTTAAAATGATATGCATGCTCGAACCTTGGATTCAAAACGATTCGGAGAACTATGTTTCTAAAGAAAATTACACAAATCTGTTTACGAGACATTCTTGGAAACATCCACTCTGAATATGTCATTTCAGAAAAATACCTCTTTCAAGATTCTTATAAGCATCAACTGACTTTTTTTTTCAAGAGTTGCCTTTTGAGAATATGCACATAATGTATATGTTTGTATATATCTCGGAGATGTCAGTGAATATGGACTTTGAGTATCATTTGCCATATTTATCAGCTTTTTGACTCTTATTATTTTAACTATATATTTTTAAAGCTTTTTAAATATTAATATTAAATATAATTTAAATTTTTTGTATTATATAATAAATATATAATTTTTGGAAATTTTAAGATCTTTATTTTTTATAATTTACAAATTTAAATTAAAGCTTCTTAAAGTTTCATATTTTATTATATTTTTTCTAGAACTTGAAATTACTAATTATAATATTTAAGTCTTTTATTACTTATATATGTACAATAATTTTCTAAATAATTTCTAATATTATTATAAATGGTATTAAACTGAAAAATAATTCATTAATAATAATTAAATAATACTATAAGCATCCATTTGTTTCATACATCCATTAGGTTGCACATGGTATAGTAATTGAACCCCCGAGGCTAATATCAAGAATGTTACAACAAGATATATTCTCAAGTAGATCACGACACCGTCTATAATCTCTTGGTCAGCAACATTTTGTATGTATAATATCATCATTCTGATATTATCGTCCTCAAGGTGATAGCGACCACTGGCACTCATTGTAACCCAAATGTCAACATGCAGCAAGTGTAGATCCATCATTAATGTATTTTATTGATTTTTTCTATAATATCTAAAAAATAAATTTTGTATTTACATTTATTATTATATATTTAAATTGATTTTCTAAATATCTATTATTATTATTACGAATAATATTATATTAAAACTTTCATTAATTAATAACAATTAAATAATATTATAAGCATCCTTTTGTTTCGTACCTTCATTAGGTTGCACATGGTATAGTAATAAGATTCAACTAAACCCCCAGACTCATATCAAGAATGTCACAGCAAGACTTGTCTCAAGTAGACCACGACACTATCTCTGATCTCTTATTCATTGATCGGCAGCATTTTATACGTCTAATGTCATCATTCTGATATTATCGTCCTCAAGGTGGTAATGACTACTGGCACCCACCGTCTTCTTAACATTCAATGGCAGCAAGTGTAAATCCATCACTTCAGTTTGTCAGCACCACCATGAGCTTGAAACTTTGAGTACATATCATCTAGATACTATCACGACCTCGTATGTCAGCTACTCATCGAATAAGTTCAACTTTGTTCTCTATAACTTTAGCTCCTTGAGATTTGAACCATGCAACCAATTGTCTCTGATCAAGAGCTCTAGATCAGCAATCACCTGTTCATCGTCAACTTCGATGACAATCCGCTTCTTGTTTTGCACATCAACCAAGAACTTCTTGATTATGTTCATTGCACTTGTGCCACAATTTTTTTTGACTCACAATCCCATGACATAGCAAGATAGCTATAATTAATGATTTATCATCATGCACCACCTCGTCAGACACAATTCTTCTTGCTATCAATATTTGAATCTCTTCTCGAAAATACGATCTTCACTCAACCTAAGTCTAAACTCAACTAGAGTTAATGTCGATCTCAACTCGAGTCATATTCACCAACTTGATAATATAGACATTTTGAACATCGATGAAAGCACATGTTGCGTAATACTTATTTGGCTGGACTCGTATCTCAAGTTGAAATACAAAATAGAGTTTCTTACACGAGTAAAAATCCAAAAATATTAGATGGTTTAGGTTCAGCTAGAGGTTGGTCACTCAACATGTAGGCATACAACATGCATAACTCTCGATGGAATTAAACAAATATCCTCTACTCTCATCATCGAGAGTTCATGATGTCGACATCGAGGAATTGTATCACTTTCGAAATGTAGATGTTGCAAAATCGATGAATAGAAACACCAGAATGCGAGTTCAAGTCTATCAAACCTCACAACCAAATGCAAGACACTATTTTATCAATACAGTAGAGTTTGTCTTGAGATCATATCTGTACATGTATATATATCGAAAAGAATTATATATTATAGATGAGAAGAAGAACTCTCAATCATTGAGAGTTCATACTAATTTGAACTTAAGGTGTTAAATGTATACATAAGATGTGTATTGTGTTCCGTTTCATTCAGGCTTGAATTCTAAACTTAGCCGTTGTGGTTATTTTCCAAGTAAATTGTTTTTTCAATCATTAGGAATTTTGGACCATAATTCGTTTCACTAGAGCATCCGACCTGCAGTTGGAACTCTCAGTGATTAAGATTTCTTGTTTTCAACAAAGCAGAAAAGTATTGAGGAATTTTCAGCCATTGAGAGTTCTAGGTAATATATATATATATCTGTATGCGATAAATGTGAAGCTACCGAATTGTTGAAAGCCCTTTTTGTACTGACAGCAGAATAAATGTAAAACAAATCCATCGTAATAACTGTTTGGTTCATAACTGAAATTGCGTCCACAGTTAATGACAAAACCCTCCCGCTAATAGCTCCGAAACAAGTAAGAACATACATAAGAATATTTTATAGTTTTATTGAAATATCAAGACTGTATGGATGAGTAAGAAATATCAAGACTGTATGGATGTAAAAAGTTTTGTCTGTTTGACCACTCTCGATGATCGGGAGTCATTTTGTTTTGTTTATGTTATTTTGTTTTCATTTTTTTGGTCTCGATGATCGGTGCAAGGAGTCAAAATTATAGAATACATGAAAAAAATAAAATTAAGTCTTGGTGATCTAATGTTTTATGATGTAAGATTTTTAAAAATTGTTGTTGATTCAATCCAAATTTCTGTTATAAAATTTATGTCTTTCACAAAATTAGGACTCTTGATGCCAAGAGTTACATGTTATAGATAAAAATGAATAAAATGTCATAACAATCTTAAATTTTATTATCTAGCAGATATTTGGTAACTTTTGATCCACGAGAGTACCTCTAGCTTTAATTAATTGATTCTAATTATGTATACTATCAATGAGTACTCTCGAAGATTGAAAGTCCCTTATCTAGAGTTGTATATGTTTCACTGAGTTGTGAATGTTCTAACGGATAAAAGTTCATATACATTTATTCTCCTGATGATAGAGAAACAAAAATAACTTTTTGTAAAGTAAAGTCAACATTTTAACTGAGAATAAGTAACTCTCGAGCATCGAAACTACAAAACCAAATCGACACATTGTGACAAGTGCTAAGTTATGATTCTCAACAAATGGTTAAGTTTTTACTTCGTCCAAATCTCAATGTTCATAGTTTCTAGTATGTTCCATGATGGTCTTTATGGTCCACAGCTCTCGATGCTCAAAAGTCTCAAATACTTGAGAAAATAATCACAACGACTTTGTTTTACTTCCTCCAAAACTTCCTTGCACGTCACTTATGCTCCCTAGAGCGGACTATGATCCATAACTCACGATGATCCAAGTTCTCAAAAAAACCACAGCAGTTACGTTTCTACCTCGTTCAAAATGATCACTCTCAATCATTGAGGGGATCATACTGCATCATTGATGCTCCCTGATGCGCTGAGCGCATTTTCTAGAACTCATGGTGATCAAAAGTTCCAATACAGTTGAGAAAATGATCACAACGTCAAACAATTTATAGTTCGGATGGAAATGAGATTGAATCCTCTTTCTTTTTCATCTTTCTCAATACACTGGAGGTCTTATGTTTTCACTATCTTAATTGAAAACAAAAAATTCTTAATGATTGAGAGTTCTTACTTTATTAAGACTGTAAACATATATATTATTAGTACATAGTACAATTTATTTCGTATACACTCTCCAAACTATGTGGATTTATTCCTACGACCACTTCAAATGATCTAGATAACATCATCTATTTTTCTCGATCAATCAGTTCTGTAAACTTTTATTCGTGTTCTAATGGCTTTATTCGTCAATTTCACAACATCAACTCTCTGAAAGTGAGAGAACTCTCGATGTTGACACCACGAGCTATCGATCACAAGAATCAAGAATATTTATATAATTCTATCGAGAGTTATACATGTCGTAATGCCAAGTGGTCAACCTCGGCGTAAACTATATATGACTTCGACGACAGTGATAAAAAACTAGAATTTGAGAGACATCACTCATCGTCAACGAGCAGTTTGTTCAGATTAGAAAAATTATGAACTAACACTTACGATTGCATCTCCTTCTTCTTGTTTGTCTACCTTTTGAATGTGGCTTGAATCCGTCAAACTCGAAGATTCTTTCCATTTTGAAAATTAAAAAAATTTGTTGTGGAGGGTGAAGCTAATCCTACCTCTGTATGAACACAATCCAGTTGTGTAAATCCTGATGTAGCATACAAGCTAATATAACAAAGACTGTGAACTATATTTACAATGTCATTATATGATTATAAAACTCCATCACGCAAGAGCTCTAACCATATATGTGTCGAGCAAGCCACTTAAACTTCAATTATCAAGTCTGATGGATGACACCAAATGCAGACGACAAGAAAACCTCTTCACATCCACGATACAGACATCTAATCTAAAGAATATCTCTCTAAGTCTAGGCAAAGCTGCAAATCCTTCCCGAAGGGCAAGGAGTACGAAGTAGGTATGAAGGAGGGGCCACATGAAAACCTTACGCAACTTTCAAGTTTCCAGAAATTGCATCCATTGATAGGTTAGACGAAGAGGTGAATGGGAAAAAATATCTCCGGCTGGTTACTTAACCACCAGTTCGCCCTCAACCCTTCTCTACAATTTTCTCTCGGGATGTTATTTCGAAGCATTGGTTCCTATATCTCGTGAAAGAAACATCACTATACTGTACTTGCACGTGATAGTAGAACTTTTTAATTTTCAAAAACTGAATATTCTTTTTTCATGGCTGAGAGTGACTTGATCTTCTTCTTATGAGTTCAAAGCCGTCGGTTGTCAACTGTCAAACAGCTGGGGCTCATTTTGGAGTTCCGCTCTATACTTACATTGTGAACCCTACTTCACTTTCTGGTGTGGCGGAATAAAATATTACCGTATACGCATAATTTGATTAGACTAAGATTGTTTAGTTCTAGTTAGGATGACTTTGCGATGAGGGCCCCCCACCGCTAAAGTAGTGGCAGTAATGGTTTAACATAAAATTGACATAAAACCTCAAAGTGATTGTGAGTGCAACTCATGAAAAGACGAATGGAGAGATGAATATGCTTGCGTCAAGTAGTATGATCAAAGTACTTGTTCAAACCACAAGGAAATGAGCATGTCAATGAGCATGAAAAAGTTGGAAGAATTTCATATTATATCTCGTGTGTTCTTGGATTTGAAGACCATGATGGTGAAATAGAACCCAAAACGGATAGAGACATGAACATTTTAAAAATCTGGGGGTGGCCAGTGGAACTACATCAAAGACGAGAGAAGTCTACAGACCATGGCCATGCTAGATCAACTTGGGGAACTTTTGCTCGACTTTTGTTAATAGAAAAGATGTATGTGTTATTTGGAATTTTCATTAAATTAGTAATAAGAAATAGATTTATCTATAAACAGAAGATAATCTCACCTAGAGTTACAAGACAGTCCAGACATAACCCATAAAACAAATGTGGACAAACGCGTTTCAGAAACTACAAATGTGAGAGATATTAACAAACACATTTAATTTTTCAATTTAAACACCTTTCCTAACCGAACTGTATGATTGTAGTGTTGTCTGATATCTAAAAGTCCACTGATGATACTTAGATGGAGAAGTGTAAGATAAACATCAGTAAAGAATTTGCATAAGTTAAACAACTCTTTTCCAACTCATTCACAAAATCAAAGGTTTGAACTGAATATTCTTTTTCTAAACCGAAAACCCGTAGCTGAGATGGTTGAGTCCCAGACCTCTGGGGTTCAAACCCTCCTGTTCTCGGTTGGAAGTGCAACAAAGTCACTGTCGCGTGAAATTGGTCCGAGTACGCTGTGGTTACTTGCAAATGACAGTCCAATGTTCCTTGAAAGGATAAACGGACAAGATTAAACATTTATCATTTATTATTTATATTGCAGTTTGCAATAAACGAATATCAGAAAGTACAACCAATTTGCGGTTTTAATAAAAGATTGCTTTCGTTGTACCAGGAAAATGGAACGAAAAGTTCTTTCTGATTTTGAATGAACATGAGCTCAGTTCATAATACGTATTATTGAGTGAGTCAAAATATGTGTAATTGCGTCAGTCAACCGTGTGATTATCATGAACCGGAACACTGAACATTTATACCTTTACTTTACTCGAACGCGTCTCGAAACGGAAAGTGATCGATCCTCAGTCGATCCCTTGACAAACTTTGACGACTAATCTTCACCGGTCACCCTGAGCACTCGATAATTCCCGTGTATCTGTGCTAGTAGGACAGTTTGAAAGTACTAGGTTCAATCCTCAACGGTCTGGTTTCGGGCCAAAGTTCGCGCAGTGGAGAGAGCCTCAGGATAATACTGGCGGTTACACGACTACGCCACGCCAGTAACCGTAGACAGGCAGACACGCGCGTCCGACACCCAAACTACTCCAACCAGACTAACTCTCGCGCGTCTCTCTTTCAGCAGAGAGAAACATGTTGGAGTTTACGACTGCGTTTGGGAGTATGATGGTTCATCGTTTAGGTTTAGGTTGATAGGATTGTGAAATGGGATACGGTTTTTGCCATCACGGAACGGAAAAAAGATGGCAGACATGACCGATCGGATTGCTTTGGAGCCGAAGTCGGATGAGTGCAGATGAGTGCGAAGCACAGGCCGGGCGCTGAGTGTAGTTTTAGTACTCCGCGCGTCTGGCCCCGTATGAGTGTGAAGCACAGGCCGGGCGGTCATAGACATGCGAGTTACAAGAGTATAGCGAAACCACATGTTTACTGCAAGTGGCTCCTTTCATCGGCGACGATCCTCTGCAAACAAACATGGGGTGAACAGGATTTCTGGTCATAATGACCTTCCTAAAGAAAGAGAAGAAGACGTTGCCAGTCGAGTAGAACCAAATTATGGCAACAAATTGTTAAGTTTGAGGGCCGCTCTGAACGAGAAAGAGTTGCAGCTAGTGGAGCTTCGTGAGCAGCACATCAGTGTCGTGAATAGAGCGGCTATTGCTCGCAAAAACTGGGAGGACGCTCTAAAATCGAAGGATCAAGTTATTATTCAGCTTCAGAAAGCATTACACGTGAAGAAGTGTGAGCTTGACAGGTGTGACAGAACTCTGCTATCAGCCTCGGACGTTAAGAATCTGGCGTCTTACCTATAAATCTCACAGTTTGAAACACGCGTGCCCTTACCAGACACTAACGCCGGAGTCGTTCTTTCAATAAATCTACAGAATGAGCTGAGTTTGAAGGCCGCCTTGATACGCAGTGTGTATTATGTGGTAAAGGATCTGGTTCGCTTTTGGCTTACGACGACAGAATCAAACTACAGCCAGCCGTTATCGGCTTGAGGGTAGAGCGGTAGAGCGCTAGATAATCGAACATCTCTGAATAGCTATCCCCTACCGTGCAACAGAGTTTTGGATAAATGCCCTTCTTAACATGAAGAGAAGTATCCCTGTTGTGTTCAGTTCTTGCTCGCCCGTCCGCAAGTCTTCTTGACCAAGTTGTACCAGGAGTCCCGGACACTGAAGTCGAGATAGACAAGCTGCATCGACTGGATTTGAAGCCAAGCTTTGGCTGACTTCGATTAGGTTACCTTCGTCTCTGCTGATCCTCCTCTTTAACCTGAATTGCAGACAAGAGAGAGTGAATGAAGAAAACGTTCAAAGACTTTTGCAGCAGCGAGAAGAGGAAGAGGTAATCACGGCGAAACGGGGTTATCCAGCTCTCAGAAACATTTGTAAAATTTACTATCTTCATGGCAGCAGGAAATGAATCCCTTTCTTTGGGGACACGGGCACGACTTGTCGTAACGTGCTTGTTGCAGCGTCCTCACCTGTTCCGCAAGGCGAAATACCGGGTCAAACTTCTTCCGCGGTCTTCAGGCAATCACGGGACTGAGCCCGTTATTTGTCATAAATTTTTGTCGCAGAATGCACAGCTCGACCAGAAAGAACGCAAGATTTCTCATTTGGAAGCAAAAAACACTCAATTTGTTCAAGAGGTGGTGGACCAACAGAAGTCAATAACTAAACTAAAGAAACAGTTTGACGATAGAGATAGGCAATGCGCCAGTCACTTACACAAGGTGAGATCCACATAACTTCTCAGATACAGGTGCAGTTTGGACTCAAATTCAGCAATTTTACATCAGCACAAGGCTTTAGCTGAATTTGTGCTGCTCCTGCTTTCTTTGATCAGGGTTTAGGTTGTGGTGAGCTTACCTGATTCTACTTCAATCATAACCTTGTGCAGATCGACGTGATAAATGGCAGGGTAAAGGATCTCAAAGTTGCTCTGCAGAAAAAGGAAGAAGTACGATCAGCTGCTTTCCTTCGACAATCACACTTAGTTACACTTATTATTTCCTTCCCCTTCGACAGTAGGATCTTGCAGACCTATAGTTACCTCAGATATCTTGTATGATCGCCAAAAACTGTAATTTAGGATATTCGCGGTAATTCAGGATATTTCCGAGGTATAGTAAGAATGAGATGAACATCCTTGCTGTTGTCGGTATTCTGACATACTTCCTCTCTGCCTGCTACGTTGATCCGGATATCAGATTGTTGAAACTCAACAAAAGTATTGTCAAGAATTGAAAACGTTGCTCTGGAAGCGCGACTCATTCATCGGCCAGCTTCAACTTGCAGAACAGCAACTGCAATCTTCTTTAGCCAGGTCTGCTTTCCGCACATCCTGTAACTCTATAATGCTGAGTACCATAAAACGCTACTGGGAGTCAGAAATATTCGTACAAACAGAGAGTGAGTATCTAGATCAGCCTGCAGTGAATGCGACCATTTACGGAAAAAATACCTAGTAAACTGGATCCGACTACAATCGTTTTCTGTAGTCAGTGAAATTATTTAAATCCCAACGTCCGACCGAAATAACATATGCGACTAAACGGTAAATGGTGTAGCGAACGAAAGGGCCAAGTAATAAAAGAATTAACTGATAAAGCTAGAAAAAGAAAGACTAAACGTCTTTTTCCCAACGGACGGAGGAATTTGAAATTACGAACTCGGCCCTTGTAGGATAAACTTGTTCTTGACGTGGTGTCTAGAAATCTGAACCTTAATATTGCCTGCGCTATTGGCCTAGAGATTACTTCTGTGCTCATGACTGGTTGAGTGAAAATCCTTCTTACTTCTGCATACCTTCGTGATACAGACAAGAAGCTGATTATGAGGCTTTACAGTGTGCCAAGCAGAAGTTAGAAGATGAAAGAGATGCTGCTGAAAAGGTTTGTGAAGGAGATCCTTATACCAACGAACATACCAATATACCTTTCCAACATTACGTAAAGTGCAGATTAGGAACTCCGGAGCACTTAAGTCCAAGCGCGGTCTCCAGGAATTTGCGTAGCAGCAGTACCGAAAGCAGTCCCTAGAAAGTGGAATGTGCGTAAGAACTTATCTAGTTGGGAATAAGGGAAACTATTCCGATGAATGTTCGTTTGTTCGTGTTTTGCACATCATTTCAAATTGCAATCAGTTCTTGCGCCATGACCGCCCGACCGTGCAGCATCTGGCGGAACTTCGCCAAATCATTGACAATCGCGATGCCGGGTCTTTGCACAGCAAATGCGAGAAGGTGAGTCAAGTTGTCGGGAAGAGGTTCTGCGTTTTTCCTCATACTGAGGGAGTAGAGTAGTACTAAATTTTCCTCATACTCCCTAGACTTGCAGCACAGTATGTCAGGCTCACACGGTAGACGTTTGTATGTCAGCAACAGTTTGTAAGTCAACAGTCAGTTCTGCGTCACCTCAGCTCCAACTCATGGTTAGAGCTGTGGCAAAGTCAGGGCCTCAGTCACCGAATTCTGACCAAGAAAAAGTTAAAAACATCACCGAATGCCTACATCCGCCACCTTTGTTACATTCGCTTTGGCAGTACCCCGGCAAACTCCCCGCATATGTTTGACCAGTATAAGTTTACAGTCAGTAAGTCAGTAAGATGTTTTAATTAGAGATCGGTTTTCCAAAGGTAGATTATATTAGAATTACGTAAATCATGGAGATTTGGTGTCCACAAACACCAAAGGCTGGTAGATAGCTAGACAATAGGCTATATGGTTGAAATAATATTAACTTCGCTGTAAGCATCCACATTAAGATGCTGATATTTAGGAGGACTTTCCACAGAACTTGAAGGAGAAGGAAGGTTGTCTTCGTAAGCAAAGGCGCCAGATCCAGGAGTTTGAAAGGTGTTTGGAGTCCGCTGAAGAAGCCCTAGCCGCTAAACGAAAAGATCACCAACATCTTCTACAAGAAAACCGACGGTAAATCAATTTCCAGTAACTTGCTGAGGTTATGGAATTCTACGTAAGATAAGTTCCCAGTATCGCAAGTCGTTGATTCCGTAATCCGTGTGAAGCAAAGCCACCTCAGTTTTTGGGTTTGAAGTTGATGCCACTCTAACTAAGAGGAAGCCGTGTCAGAAGATAGAAACTGCGGTGTTGTCTTCTGCGCTTCCCTCAAGTTACAAGCGTGCAATTTCTCCGCAACTGCGGACCTAGCTCTGTCGCGGTATTGGGGTGACCTTTTCCCGCAAAACAAATGATCATACTATTCAGGATCTAGAGGTCCTCATAAGCTGTACTTCAGCAATTTAACACACCTTATGAAACTTTCACCATGCTATGAACTTGAGCAGGTTAGTAGAGAAGTATGATTCACTTAGGCAAGACTTCGAAGAGAGTGAACAGAGGCAGCGTCAGCTAGAGTCGAATTTGGAGGTTATACAGGAAAGGCTTGTTAACGCTGAAAGGTGAGCCTCTTATATCAAGAAGTCAAATAATATGCTGATGAAGTCCTCACAGTATGTCAACTGTATTTCAAGTGCTCCTTGCAAGAATACAACCTGGTGGTAGACACAGAAGCATTTGTCCAAGTTCAGTAACCTTTAGGTGGTCTTTACTTGACCTGAAGTCTAGTTTTTGTGGCAGACGTTTAAATACCTAGATGAGAAACCGAGCTCCAACATGCTTACACGAGATTCTTGATATGATTCTAGGGTCATCTCTGAGGCTGAGCAAGCAGCCACTGCAGAAGCTGCACAGTATTCTCCATCGCTAGAAAGATCGATCACCGCCGGTCAGTACCCTTGGATGAGATAATACCACTCTTTTCAAGGACTTCGAGTTTGTCAGTTAGACAACTTTGTCGACGGTAAGTCAAGTTGGAAAATGAAGTGTTCTTTCAAGTAAGTAACAGATTTCCAGGTGCTGACAAATCCTTGATTTCTGATTCATGCAGACCCCGCGGGCGACGACTTAATGGACGACTTTTTAGAGCTCGAAAGGGACTCTAACGAAAGTGTAAGTGTTCGTGGCTAGTGTAACAGTTACGTTAACTGAACGTTTTCTAGCTTAACTTAACGCTAATGTTAACAGCTTAAAATTGTACGTAACGTAAATTGCACGTTTAAGTTCCGTGTAAGTGTTCATATTTCCTATAAAGAAGCTGTCTCTAATTTCTAGTGGGGTGGAAACAGCTCTAAAAGCCATGGAACTCGGCTTTTGTAGCCCAACTTCTACTAAAGAACTAACGTACAATCTGCAAATGTATGTGAGCTTGATGAAAAATTATTGTGAAATTATCGTGTAACCAGGTTGGGCAGGTGCATAATGGCGGATTTTTTCTCAGAGAACCCAAACAACCATCCAGAACTCCAGTTCCGTTTGAGGCTTCTCTTGTTCGAGCAGCTTCTTCGACCAGGAATCCGCTCTCCTCCGCTAGGAGAGCAAAAGATGGGAGCAAAGTGAGGAATCCTCTTGTATCTGAAGTATTGGACGCCTTTGTAAGCAAGCATCCTCTCAGTGTCGACCACAATCAACGGCCACCTAAGGCCCGGACGTATCAAGAACGAGCTCAAACTACGAAACCCTTTTATCAGCCTGTCAATGAGGCCGCAAAGAAAGCTGAACGAAAGGCTTGGTCTGTGGCGGATACCACGCAAATAAACCCGACTGGGACAATGGTCAATGGACGACCCACTGAGAATGTTGTTGCAGTGTCGGGATTAGAAAGTCAATCTTCTAAGACTTCTCAACCATCTTCGCCTAGTAAACCAGACACGGGCTCTTATTCGGAGATGGATCGAGAGGCCGCTGAAGAGCGTAGTCCCACACTCGTTGAGGCATTTCAAAACTCTTCTATTGGTACCCAAAAAAAAACTCCTACTTGCATTTATACCTCCAGGAAAAGAACAAGCTCTCATCTGCAACCAAGTCCCTCTCTGACCGACGATTCTCAGACACCTTCGCCCACAGACCGAAGGAGAGCCTTGGCAATGGCCGCAAATGAAACAGGAGCAGTACAAAAAAATGGTTGGAGTATGCGGGAATGCTCTTTTCACGAAGCACACCGACCTTCTGTTCGGGAAGGAGAATCTGCAAGCTCGTATGGAAACAAAAAGAGACCACCACCGACATTGCGACTTCCAGGAAGTCATGAATCTGCTGAATATTTCGCAGCTCAGTCTCTAGAGCACGTGGACGGAGAAGTGAATCATTCCCAAATTGGACGTGATAGGAAAGGAAGATCCGTGCGCCAAGAAATGAATGGAACAACAAAAATCTCCAGCGGTGGGAGGAATACCTCTCACGGCACAGTAAAGCTACCACCCACTACAAAAGATCAGGTAACGAAAAACTGGCGAAACGAAGATGCGTTGCGGCCATCAACTCCCCCCTCAGACCACTACCAAGACTCAAGCGAGACTGCACTCAAATCACTCCAAGGTCAGTAGACTCCAGCAGCAGACTCCAGCAGCAGACAACCCAAAATTCTGCAACCTGCGTTCAAACAAGCTTGAATCAGCGGATGCACCTGCACCACGCAGCACACATAAGCTAATCTGTAACTCGGATATGAAATTTATGTAACTCACAATGAAATGGACTCTTGCTCTCAGACGAAGTGATAAAAAGAGAAAGAGGATGGCGACGAACCGAAGCCAATATGCGGGCCGCTCTTTGCAGAAGGCTTGCAGAGCTCAACGGGACATATCATAGCATAAAAGGAGAAGAGATGGTAGAGATGGTAATCCTAGCCCGAAAATCTGCTACTATAGAGTTTCCTTTCCGACAATATATAACTTCCAACGCTCCCCTGAACCTGAAGATTGTAATGTCAGTACTTACCAGTACAGCTCTTCAGGAACATGTATACAGGTTGGTGTTATTCCAACTAATGTTCTCTTAGAAATCGTACGTGACCATTGGTCATTGTAATTAATTTCCTGAATCATTCAGGTGGAGCGAGCAAGATACGAAAGTAGACGACCTGTCCAGCGAGGAAAAACTTGACTTTGGACTGTAAAGCCGACAACAAGTGATCTGTGCACTTTCTGAATTGCTGCTTGCAACTCCAGTCGAACATAGTTATCAGGTATAGGTAACAATCCAATTGAGCCCTGTATGATCTTATGCGAAGTACGGTCTTTCGTCACTACAACAATAATCTGTGCCGATATGACGTTTCCGTGATGATTCCTTGGAGTTCCGCAGAGACCACAACGTGAAGGATCTCGAATAACTTTAGCTCGAGCGCTCCAGCTGGTTTGTCGACATCAGCATGAATGAGTGAGTATATAAGAGTTTCACGTTCTTCTAAGCTTCAACGTAAGGCGTAAAGAAAAGGACAGAAGATATTTGGATCCCAAGAAACACCTGGCGGAAATGCAACCCTCACATCAGTTAGAATCAGAACCAACGAGTCCATCTTGACTAATTGCACACTAATCCGTTCTTGTGTTCTTGCCTATCTCAGAATAGATGGTGAAGAAAACCTCTATAAAATCTGCAGTTTGCCTGTTCAACTCAACTCAGAGGATGATGTGTTAGGCGCACAAGCGCCCATCATTCGTAACTGTAACCTGAAGGTGTATTGCAGTACGTTGCCTGTTCAACTCAACTCACAGGATGATGTGATGGGCGCACAAGCGCCCATCATTCGTAACTGTAACCTGAACGACGGTTGGCAAATTACTGGGTATGTCGCAGTATCTGGATGTGTGCTGAAGCATGACACTGAAACTTCAGAATCACTTCCACGTCGAAATTAAATGTAGTTTATCCTATGGATTCCAACGACTCTATAGGATAGGCCAATAACCTTTCAGTGAGCGATGCTTTTCATTTCTTCGTTCTAAATCTAACCTTATCGCCAACCGGGTTGTTCGCTTTTATGAATTAAGCCTCTATTAGCAGAAACGAAAGTAGTAAGAGAAAACTTTGGTGGAATATGAATACCTGGTAAGTATGTCAATATGCACCGCACAATTATGAATTAATCCCCTACTAGAGGAAACGAAAGTAAAAAGAGAAAAAACTTCGGTGGAATGTTATGAATACTGACATATATGTCAGTCTGCAGGGAAGAGCCCCAGTGAGGCGGGTCTCTGGCTTGGAACAGGCACCTCAAGTAGCTATTGCCGTGAAACCACGAAGGAGTGCGAGATTAGAATACGGTGAGATGCAGAAAACTAAGGGTCCGCTGTCTACAGTTGAAAGGTGATGGTTGTGTTTCTAAACATGTTTGTTAAACGTGTGCTTGAAGAACTTGAATTGTACTTTAGATCAACTAGATCAAATTTCAAAGCGTAGATATTATGTTATACTCATCCTGATATCTTATATTCTGAACTCTGTAAATCTATTTGAACCTCAAGTTTTATCGCGTTAGCTACATCCGTCGCTGTAGATATCGACATTTCTAAATGCATAAGCAAACAAGAAAGGAGATAAAACTTAACAAGCCTCCAGGTGAAGATAGAATTCTCTTTCGTATACTGATGCTTGTGTCTACTCAATGTTCATTCCCATTGAAGGCCGTTAGCAACATTCCTATTGCAGGCTAATCCATCCTCTCACCATCCTCTCAACTGGAACTTGAGAGTAATGTTCCAGAGCATTATATTTCTGCTTCACGGAGTGCAGCCAGCTTCCCGTGAACGAGGAGATCTCAACTTGAAGATGGGAGGAGGGTTTAACTTACAGTATCTCTTTATCTTGTGTTTGTCCATGATTGTGCAACACAAATGAAAATCTTGGCATAGAATTTTATTCCAAGACCCAGCGTATGACAGGTGCGCAGAGTTTGCCAGGGTTTAGAGTTTAGTTGAGGGCCAGGATTTAGCTCCTGCCTTAGCTACTAGAGAACCAAAAGCATCCAACATAATGACTTCCTACATTTACAAGTCGAAAAGATTATAGATCGAATGAGACTGAAGGACTATAGAGCGAATTCACATTCGCTGAGAAGTGTCTACCGACGGTAAAAGGAAAAACATCTATACAGTATGATTGAACTCAAGACCCTTCTTCAAAGATCTACGCACCTCATTCTTGTCTTCAAGAATCCACAGCGACTCTTTCACATCGCTCTATTACCTACCCTCTCCTCTACAGTAACACCACTGAACACTCAATTACCTCACTCCTTGATTCGATCTCAGTTCCACGCTACCAAAACTAGAATACCTCTACGAGAACCTTACGCGTGGTTCAACTAATGTCACATACCCGCGTGCACACAGTACGGCTCTGTCGCGAACCGTAACTTGTACTTCATGAAAATGCAGGATATATGAACAAGGATTTCTACCTGTACCTGTTGCGGTCATTTATCCCGGACACTGAAATGGTATCTTGTGCAAGTACGCAAACCAAACCGCGAACTCATATTATACGGCTTTTTGCAGTATATGGTAGCGCCGAACCGTTTGGTCTTTCCATTTGTGGGTTGTCATCGATTTCTCGATGTGCAGAGTGCATCAGTCTAATCCACACGAGCTGGTTGACTCGTAATCCATGAGTGCTTGGAAAGAATATCAGAAATGCAAGAAGGTGAAGGTGTTCGACTTGACTTGAAGCATACTATAAGGGTCCCGTTTTGGATAAGTTACGGGCATTTTTCTGATTCTAGATCGGGTGCTCTGATATGAAGCTTGATTAATGCAGATCTATTTAGTCCCATACTGTCGCACTGCGTTGTGTTTTCTAGCGAGACAGAAAAGCTAAAAACGCTTTTCAGAATACCCATCCACTGGGGACTTCACAGTCGCAGTTGTTTCTTTCATTCACATTGTGATATAGGAAAAGGAGAGAGAGACCAAGTATGTGTAAGCTTGTTTTCTTTCATTCACATTGTGATATAGGAAAAGGAGAGAGAGACCAAGTATGTGTAAGCTTGTTTACTGAATGATAATATTGAGGTAGGAGGACCATAGTCAGGTATTTATACTTTGGTACAAGGACAAGCTAGTCCTTCGAAAAGGTATGAACAAAATTACCTGAACTAGCTTCTGTACTTATATTCATTCTATACCGCCTAATTCCAACACATGAGTCACCGGAACAGTATCCAACTCGATTAGTTAACTTGCTGATAGCGATATAAACCAAATGGCTTCTGTTTGTCAAACTGTGTTTCACCTTCACTCTCCTCAGAACATTGTTGGGATCCATCCGTTTGCTATTCATTGCGTCACGTTCTCTCGTTCGGATCCTAGAACAGAAACTCTGCATCCATGAAATCTTGAGTTACTAGTTGGACTTTGCCGGCTAGGACCCAACGTTGGACGTCTTATCTATCGACATTACCATGATCGACGTAGAAGGTGGGATCCACGCTCTCCAACCCACCAAGAAAGGCCATAAACGAAGGTTCACTGTATAGAGATTTACTTGATCTCACTCCTATACGTTTTTCGGACTACCCGTTTTAACTTTGTATTACTCGAGTGCACCCCTGACTGGAAACAGCAAGTTCAGCATGTTTACCTGCCTCCACTTTCTATTATTTGACAGAACCCTTTACTGGAAAATAGCAAGTTCAGCATGTTTATCGTTACCTAAAGACACTGCACTAAGACAAGTATGAAATAATATTGACTGATACTCTGTTGTAAAGGTAATTTAAATAAACTTTTGGTTTGGATACATGACTGAAAGTTAACATGCAGTTCTCGCATTCTCATGATGTGCCATTTTGACCTGCTGTAGCCAGTCAAGAATGAAATTTAGTACAGTAAAGTTAAAAAAGTGGACTCAAGTCTAAAAAACGTATCAGAAGTGCGGTAAAACATATTTGGTTCACTGTTGATGAACGTAGCATCCAAGCTCAGGATACGGTAACAGTTTGGTGCTTGTAACACTGAACTGCTTTTGCTTTTGTGTTTTCCACTGGGTGCTTGTAACACATTACATTTGACACTCTCCTTCTACATACTAATTACTTAACTACATCAAAGAATATCCTGCCCCACTGACTTGTACAGCGAGAAAAATTGAGTACCTTCCGTAATATTATAATCTTTTTCGTCATTCAGTAGCGTAAATTTAGCGCTCACTGAGTATTGAATGAAGTGATATAGATAATTTAAAAACTTTCTAACGCACTACTAATATCCTGCCTCAGTTCAATTCTCAATCATTAAAAAGTGAGTACAATTATTCTGTCTCAATTGAAACTTGAATCATTATGTAAGTCACCATCTACTGTCAAGTTTCGTACAGTAAAAATCAAAGTGTTAAATTTAAGTATTTAAATTTTAAATACTAAATTTACACTATTATATTTAGAAAATTAAATTAAAACACGTATTACCTGAAGAAAACACGTGGACTTTTGAAACAAAAAGAATCATAATCGATGTGAATTATGGATTACGTATCGTACGTATAAATCAACTCTCATTGAGGAATAACAATAAACTCGAAAATATATATTTACAGCTAACACTTCTTACGCGGAGATTAGAAATAAATTATACCTCATGTACACTTTGTAAGTATACATGAATGAATATACAACCTCAATGTATCTTTGTGTGTAACATCCAGACTAGATCACGATGAACCTCAATCCTGCGAACCAAATACATAATTATATTTGTTGGATGACAACGAACTGAACAGCTCTTCATTGCGCGCAAGGAGAATGAAATGTTATTCTCCTCGCTTGCATAATCATCTCCTCCATCTTCAGATATCGATGGAAAGGTAAATATGTAAGACAATTTAAATTTTTATTTATAATAAAAAATAATTTAGAAGAATTTAGTTATAAATTAAACTCAAACTTAAAAAGACTTTGTCACTTGTCCCGATGACTCCTTCTAGTAAAGTCGGATCGTATCCACAAACATTCATGTGTCTCATTGGTTTTACGCTCAGTATAACACCCAAGTGGCCAACCGGGAGATAGTACTGTTTACATTAATAGTTTAATTTAGATATCTAAATCTAGAACATCTATTTAAACCATGAGATCCTCCCATAACCCGTTTCTTTCTGCAACAAATAGTGGACGGATTCACGCGAATCACTTTTGGTGGGTTTTCCACTAAGGTGGCACAAATGATATTGGCGTGTTTTGATTCGTGCTTTTTACTTTAAATCTTCATTTTTATTACAATTTTTTTCTCTGACCAAATTCTGCAGAGTACTGTCAGATATGACAGATTTATATTCAAGATTTTACTTGGTATAATTTGCTTTTTTCTGGTCAAATTTTAGAACCAATCACATAGCTAGCTTATCTTTAAAATGTTACTAATGACACCGTATGTGAGCCCATCAAAAAATAATACTACTCTAGTGGAAATTCTTGGTCCAGTACAAAAAGAAATTCTTCCTACATGGCAATCGACGTCCAGAAGAAGGTACATGGAAAACTAAACATAGTCAGATTTGTAAAGTATTTGTGGAAAACCGGCCTAAGCGGTAATTTATTTGGTCACACTCTTGAAACTGTGTTTTCACTTATTCAACCCTCGGTTTATAGATGTCACTTGGTCACATCTTTTGTCAGTTTTTTGGTCGCTCGTCCGACGTGAAGTCCTTGCTGGAAAAGATTCAACATAGTGATATTTGCGACATGATGTAGCAAACGGAGTTGGAGAACTTTACTACTCAATGACAGTTTACGATCATTCAGTATTGTTAAAGAAGTAAACCAAGTGAATACTCTTCACTGTACAAGTTATATCAGTAAAGGGATCAGTCGACTCATCATCTCTCAAGAGGAGGGTTGTTATATACTCTAACCTATGGACAAGAGGTTAGTTACTAGTCCGTCATTAGTCATAGAGATGTGTCTAAAGAGGTGACTATAGAGAGACTATAGAGATGACGATAGATGTGACTATTAGAGGTGAGTATAGACTAGACATTATCTTTAACACCCCCTCTTAATGTCAGTGGTACTGAATATACACCAAGTTCAAGTCTCAATTTTTGAAACCTGTCTGAAGACAAAGGCTTGGTGAATATATCAGCAGTTTGGTCATCAGTTGTTACCCATTGAGTAACAACCTCTCCCGAAATTATTTTTTCCCTGATGAAGTGGACTTGCACTTCAATGTGCTTTGTTCTAGCACGATGCACTGGATTTTTCGCCAATGCTATTGCACTCATGCTATCAGTCCAGATTACTGTTGGAGTGTCTTGGTTGACACCTACATCCTCCAACATCCATCTTAGCCAAATGGCCTCTCGTGCGCATTACACAGGCCACGATATTCTGCTTCAGAGGAGGATAAAGCAATAGTTGGCTGCTTTTTACACTGCCAAGTGATGGCACCTCCTCCCAGCATAAATGCGAATCCAGACATTGATTTACGATCTGTAGAATCACCTGCCCAATCAGCATCTGTAAATCCAACAAGTCCAATTGACTTATCTGAGCTATATCTGAGCCCATAGCTGGTAGTTCCCCTGAGGTAGCGCAAAACTCTCTTTGCTGCCCTCATATGCATAAGTGTGGGAGACTCCATATTCTGACTGAGTTTGCTGACTGCAAACGAAATATCTGGTCTTGTAGTGACAACCAGATAAATTAACTTTCCAATCAGCTTCCTGAACTCTGTTGCATCTGCCTGCTCATCATCAACAGAAGAACTTTGCCACTCCTTTGAGATAACCATAGGAGTAGGCGCAGGCTTGCACTTCTCCATCTGAAAATCCTGAAGTATACTTTCTGTATACTTTGCTTGAGAGAGGTATAACATTTCGTTGCGTAGAAACTGAACTCCAAGACAAAAGTTGAGAAGTCCTAGATCCTTCATATCAAACTCTTGCATTAAAGCTTGCTGAATCTTCTTTACTCCTCCTTGATTACTTCCGGATATTATCAGGTCATCCACGTACAGTAACAGTAACACAATACCTTGAGAAGTAATCAAAACATAGAAGTTTGGATCACCTCTTGTAGGAGAGAAGCCTTGCTGCTTCAAGAAGGTGTCGATTCTTGTGTACCAAGCTCTTGGAGCTTGTTTGAGGCCATATAATGCCTTGTGCAGCTTGCACACTAACTGTTCACCTCCTTGACGAACAAAACCAGGTGGTTGCTGCAAGTAGATATCTTCTTCAAGAATGCCATTAAGGAATGCATTCTTAACATCCATTTGTAGACACTTCCAACCATGTTGTTTTGCAAGAGCACAAAGAATTCGGATGGAGTTAAGTTTTACCACAGGTGTAAAGGTCTCTTGAAAATCTTCTCCTGCAGTCTGCAAATAACATTTTGCAACAAGGCGAGCTTTGTATCTCTCAATCGTTCCATCCGCATGCCTCTTGATCTTATAAACCCACTTACAGCCAAGTGCTTTCCTGTTTGCTGGAAGAGTTACTAGGCTCCAGGTTGCATTTTTGAGCAGTGCATCATATTCTTCCTGCATAGCACGTCTCCAGTGATCGTTACTGAAAGCTTCCTCGAATGTAATAGTCTCTCCATCACCTTGAGCTTCAGCCATGAGAATATAATCCTCTAGCCTTGCAGGAACCTTCCTTGTTCTGATAGGTCTCCTTGGTTGGGTAGCAAGATTCGAATTTGGAGTAGGCTGATGAATGAGAGGCGAATCTGCTGTAGTTGGACCTGATTCAATAAGCTCAACTTGTGTGGGTGGTGTAGGAGGTGGTTCTAGTTGAGCTTGAGGTTCTTCTTCATGGATCTCTGAAGTAGGTGTATGAATTGAGAGAGGTGGCAGGTCAGAAAGTTGGTGTTGTGAGTTTCGAGATGAAGGTTCCTCTAAAAACACTACATCTCGACTGATGATGATCTTTCTTGCAGCACTCAATAGCCTATATCCCTTTTCTCTTGCTGGATATTCTATGAATGTACAGATCTGGGATCTATCATCAAACTTTTGCAGTAATTTTCGAGGAGTTGAAACATATGCTTTACATCCAAAAATTCGTAGGTTAGAGAGGTCTGGTTTCTTCCCTGTGAAAGCTTCGAATGGAGTTTTGTTGTTCACAACATTTGTTGGACTTCTGTTGAGAAGGTAGACCGCAGTAGTGACAGCTTCAGCCCAAAGATCTTTTGGAAGATCTTGCTCAAGAAGAAGACTTCTTGCCATCTCCACAACAGTTCTGTTCTTCCTTTCAACAACTCCATTTTGCTGAGGCGTGTAAGCTGTACTCAACTGCCGCAGTATCTCCTTCTCAGCGAAATATTGGTCAGCTGCCTTGGAAGTGAACTCTCCTCCTCTATCACTTCGTAGCTGCTTCACTTGCTGTCCAGTCTGTCTTTCTACCATGTTAACAAGCTGTTGAAGATTCGAGAGTGCTTCAGACTTTCTTAACAGGAAGAAAACCCAAATGTATCTCGAGAAGTCATCAACAACCAGCATAAAGTACTTAGAACCTCCAAGCGAAATAGTCTCAATAGGTCTACAGAGATCTGTACGTAACAGTTGAAGGATATATCTGTTGTCCTTGTTGCAGTAGTCTTGAAGAACTTCCTTCGAGTCTGTTTAGATCTGAGACAAACTTCACATGGGGTGTTTACAGGGGCGAGTTTGGAAACACCAAGTGCTAAGTTTTCATGAAACAACTTCTGCATTCTCTGATAGTGTAAATGTCCAAGTCGTAGATGTCATAACTGGCTCGTCTCTGTTACAGCAGCAAGAACTGGAGCTACCAAGGGTAAGGCTTGTAACTCATACAAGTGGCCAACCTTCAGCCCTGTAGCTACTACAGATCCTTGGTCAAGAATTGAACATCTTTGTGCATCGAATGACAGTTGAAATCCGTGTGCAGCAAGTTTACCAACACTCAGGAGATTATACACTACACCAGGTACAAACCAGACACCTCCAATGATTCTTATCTGACCTGAAGGTAGCTTAATACGAATGTTACCTTCCCCCTAGACTTGGTAGCCCTTACCATCTCCTAGTCGAATCTCTGGTCCATTAAGAGGATGAAAGTCTTGAAACCACTCCTTCTTTGAGGTGATATGATTTGATGCTCCAGAATCAATCCACCATTGTTGGTCATGTGTGTCTGTATACATGGCAGTGAAGAACAGCTTCTCTTCGTGATCAGTTGTCTGTATGAAGTTACCTCTGTTGTTTGTGTTGGAACGTTGATCAAATGCCTTCTTCCTGCACTCATAAGCATAGTGACCACGTTTCTTACAGTAGTTGCAGTTCCCAGGTTTCGGTTTGTTGGAGTTGCCCTCTGAATCTAGTTTGTTGTATTTGCCTTTCTTGTTGTCCCAATGCTCCTTTTGTTTGGATTGCGATTCTTGAGTTCTACCCCGCTTATGATCTCTCTTCTTGGAGAAGAAAGCTGCATCAGTTGTTGTAGTTGTTTGAGTTGACTTGGTTTCGATATTCATTGCTTCTTGCAAAGCTAATGTTTGCAGTTCTTCAAATGAGACAGGCTCCTTACGAACATCAACTGCTTTGACGAAGTGCTCATACGGTTCTGGTAAGCTCTGGAGCACTACAAGCACCAAGTCGTCCTCATCTATATCTCCACCCAGATTCTTCAGTTGTTGTAGCAACCCTTTGACAGTATTGAAGTGCTCTTCGAGTGAGATGCCTGCAACCATCTGCAAAGTGTTTAACTTTCTGCGTAGCACTCTCTTCCTCCCTCGAGCAGCTCCTTCGTGCTTCTTGGTGAAAGTATCCCAAGCATCTTTAGAGGTTTTAGCCTCCAAGATATCCATGATTTCCGAGTCTTTAATTGTCATCTTGATGATGGCAAGTGCTTGTTGATCTCTCTTGTTCCAAGCTTTGACAGCAGCTGGTGAATCGGTAGGTCTTTCTTCTTCACCCAAGACTATGTCCCATAAGTCGTAGTTCTGAAAAATGGCTTGAACCTTGAAGCACCATATTGGATAGTTGGTGCTATCCAACTTATGATGATCATGAAGTAGGTTGTCACTAACGTTAGCCATCGATCGAAAGTAAAGTAGGTGGAAAAAATCTGGAACTCCTCAAAGTGGTAGTGGAGGTGGAAGTAGCGTCTATATTATAATCCTCTGCAGTCTTGTCCTGCATGGCAAAAATCTCAGAAACGCGAAAATCGATCGTTGAGGCCTTCAAAAGTGTGGTCAAAGATCCGTTGACCAAGGTTTCCCAAAGTGCAACTTCCTTATACGAGGTCCGTTTGGGTCGAAAGTTGAACCGTTGGAAAGCTCAGAAAGATAGAGCCTTTTTAACCCCAAATCCACTCTCAGATCTGCCTAATTCGACCTCCTTCCCCTCCAAAAACGCAGTCAAAGGTAGTTTGACCGGAAATTTACGTCTTCTTTCTCACTTTTCAGTTGAAAGTGGTGTGCTCCCTCTAAGTCCTTTTCACTCTCTGGTTCCTCATTCTTCTTGCTAATGCTCGTGCCTAAGCTCTGATACCATGTTAAAGAAGTAAACCGAGTGAATACTCTTCACTGTACAAGTTATATCAGTAAAGGGATCAGTCGACTCATCATCTCCCAAGAGGGGGTTGTTATATACTCTAACCTATGGACAAGAGGTTAGTTACTAGTCCGTCATTAGTCATAGAGATGTGCCTAAAGAGGTGACTATAGAGAGACTATAGAGATGACTATAGATGTGACTATTAGAGGTGAGTATAGACTAGACATTATCTTTAACAAGTATTAGCTCAATCTCCGTGGATCGACGTATAAAGATATAGAGATACTTGGGTTTATGCGCAGTTTGCTGAATGACCATTTATCCTCATTTGGTACTACTGAATGGCAGTTTACGACCATTCAGTATTAGCTCAATCTCTGTGGATCGGAGTATAAAGATATAGAGATACTTGGGTTTATGCGCAGTTTAATGAATGACAATTTATCCTCATTTGGTATCGAGCTTAAGTTACATTATCATCATGAGTTTACTGAATGACGATTTACTTAAATAAAATGCCGTCGTGGATTTACTGAATGACGATTTATTGTCATGTACTCTGTAAAGCTCATGGTCCTGATCACGAATTATACTGAATAGCAATGTATAGCCATTCAGAATTGACCATACGTTAAATAACTGTCACGAGTTTACTGAATGGTCATTCAGTCTGACCCACCACGAGTATACTGAATGACAACTGGCGACGCTTGCCTCGATTGCGATGCCTCCTCTAGCAAAGACTCCACGTCGGACAAGTGACAGTAAACTTGATGGAGGGTGTGACCAAGTGACCTCGAATGTGACCGAGTAAATTACCCGCCTAAGGATTAAGGACGGTCTTCCACACTCACGTCCATACTTTAAGATAAGAAGAATTGTCAGAAAATTCAGTCTAGTCTAACAGAGAGTTTTGTCTCATTTTGTCCGCTTGGCCTCTTCTTTCTATCAGGTTAAAAGTCCAAATTACATGCATATTCACTTATTATAAAAAAATCCTATTGTATCGAAGGAAAGAGAAGACTAATGGAGATTAGTTCAAATGTTTCTTACTTTAAAAACCAAACATCGCGGATCATAGAGACTTGCCTCAGTTCTATTTAAAATTAAATTAAAGATTTATTAAACCATACTAGATTTATATCAAATTACTTTAAATTAAATGCTTGTCAATATTCTTTGATGTTGTCTTTGCTAACGAACGTAACCAAGATACTGAATCTGATATAATTTCATCGCTACATGACCAAATCTTGAGAAGCAAGAATTTTAGAATCAATACAGCTAGCATAGTGGTAGATCTTAAACTTGGTTTAAAAAGGATCACGGGATCAATCGCTGTTAGTCTCCGTCGAGATCATGAATTGATCTTGTGGGAGTTTGATCCCATAACCCCTGGAAATAGTAGAAAATACACTCCCTTTGCCACTCACTTTCTGCTGTACCAGTCGGTAGAATAATATGAGTGCAAAGTGGATGTTTGCCGAAAGCAAGGAAGACGACAAGAAGAGTTAAGGACGAGCGAAATATTTAACGGCGATAGGTGATGGAGGCTGGAACGGAGCGTTACGGTGTTGTCGTTGAAGTAAAAACAGTGTTAAATCTAGGTCGTTCTTGATGATCATGGACCAAAAACTTAATGGTGATGTTTCTTCTCTAGGCGTGGGAGAGGGATGTGGTTTCTCATGCGAAGCGGTGTGATGCAGGAGGTTGAAGAGCGCAGGACGGTGTTGCTGTTTCGCGAGGCTAGAAGGGAGCAGACTTCTTCAGACACGTAACTTCATGTGACATCGTGAAGTTACGTGCATGTGATTTTTTCTTGAAAGCGTGCGCGAGAGGAAGTTGCTGGTCGCAAACTTTCTTCGTGCGATTTGTTGACCGCTTCACTTTGTTCATGTTTGGAGCGGTGGCTGCCTGCTTCACCGTGCCGTTTTTTTCTTGCTGCTTGCTGCAGTGCTATGTAAGCCGGTCTGTCTCTCACCCAGTGGTACCTCAGATGACTAAGATTACTAGTGCACCTTAATTACAAAGATTCAGTTATACCCCATGTTCACTTCACTCAACTCTCTGACCCGTATGGTCTCATCGGCTTCTCTAATAGCATTCCTGCAAACAAGTTCTAATCCCGTTCTTTACCTTACATCGCATAGTACTCAAGGACTCCCCAAGTCTCCAATGCTCACTTTACTTATAGACAGAAAAATGAGAGTGTCTTCCACCCTCTCAACTCCTCCTTATATACTATATAACTTCTTACCGTGGTAACTTTCACTAAGTTACGTTATCTCATGATAAGTGCGCAATCCAAAATAGTAAAACTTCTAAAGGCTACTAAGACTTAAAAATAGCACACACATTACTTGTTCTACTTTAATAAAGTAAGAGATTCTCATACTTTAGCTTTTGTAAAGTGTTTCCCATCTTCTTATCTTCTTCTAGTGAGTTTCCGAGACTTCTATTGAGCTTCCGTGAAGTTGAATGTCGTTGTAGTGATGCAAGAAGACCGTTTTCGTAGGCAGAAGCATGGGAAGGCTACAGGAGGCATACACCCTGTGATTAATCTAACCCGTTGGAATGTGAGAGAGTAAGATGTAACAGACGTTGCTGGTCGACTTCTACGCAGGAGTAGTCTTCTGGAGGTGTGAGACGCCGAGTTGAACGTCCAGAAGCCGAGAATTGCTTCAGGAAGACAGTACTGAGAAGATCGGAAGAAGTGACCTGGAATCAAGAAGCGTCTTCCCGAGCTTCTCTGTGGATAGTTGTGTGATATTTTAGTCAGTAGTTGTTTGTTTAGGTCCAGAGCACCTTCTGAAGGGTCTGAAAACCGTGTGGTTTTGTGGGAAGACAAGATTTCTAGACAAAACCCGTGTGTTTGTGTGTTTGAACAGATCTTAGAACTTAGAGCAGTGTTACTTGTGCAAATCCTCTGTGGGAATGATATCTTTTATACTAAATGAGCAAAAGGAGTATTCCTGTGACACTACATATAGTGAGCACCATTTTTGACGTCACTGCCAGGGATTTCATCTTAGGAACTTCTGTTCTAAGCTTCTTGGATCTGTGTGCCAGTAGTTAGTTTCATTCTGAACTAATTTCGATTGTAGTTGAATATGTTGTGAGACTCCATCTTGCTAGAAGATAGGAACCGCAACCAGAAGCTGATGAGATACATCAGGAGGAACTGGAAGAAGCCGCTTCCCTGCTTCCAAGAGCTTCTTGGAAGCAGGAGAAGAAGACGTTCCAAACTTGTGACCGGTTGTTCAGATATCCAGTCTGCCGGATCTAGTGTTAGAAGAAGAGAGACATCTCTTCTCAGCACTCTGGTGGATGCCTCCGACCAGAGGAAGAAACAGAAGACGCACGGATAAAGACCTTGAGTGGGTCAAGTCACTCCAGCGAACCGCTTCTAGAGAGCAGCGGATATCCCTGAGACACCAAAGGAAAGAAGAAGAGCTCAGGAAGGTCCGATCAGTAGAGTTAGAAGAGCCTTCCATTTCGAGCATAATCTTTGGAGAAGACAGAAGCCAACTGGGTGACCACGTGTATAAAGTAGATTTTGGTACTGGTTACTCGGAAGACGTCTTCCCAAGTGCGGAAGAGGCTTCTCAAGGTAAGAAAGATTAGAGGAGATCGTTCTAAACGTCTCAGAAGGCGACAACGACAGTAGCTCTGACTCAGAAGACGACATTCGTGATTCAGACAGACCTGGACCTTCGAGAAGACCATCTCCAGCACCTGGGCTTGAGGGAGGAAGAAGTTGGCAGTCTCATCAGCTGGCAGTCGACATGGCTTCCCACACTCGGCAGAAGTATCATCCGTACGACGATGATGCTGACACGGACGATTTCATCACGATGTTCGAGATTATCTCTCGATCCAACAAGGAAGACTCGGATGCCGACAGACTCCGTGTATTTCTTAGTTTGATCGTAGGGAAGGGAAGGAAATGGATGAGTAAAATGTTGGATGATGGGTTAGTAATGGCCGCTTGGGCTACTCTGAAGGTAGCTTTTCTGAAGAGGTTCAGAGGAGTGGGTTACGATCGGATGACCCTCGTAGAACTTCAGAGGCTCGAACGGAAGAAGAAAGAGATACTGCGGGATTACACCGAGAGGTTTGAAGACCTCCTGGATCACATCCCTCAGAACCAAGGAAAGATCCGGTTATTGTGCCCAACAAGCCGTGGACTGGTACTTGGGAGGATTTTCTCAGGATATGGAGTTGTACTGCAGAAGAGGAGGAGGTGATGATTTAGTAGAAGTACAGAAGCATGCCGAGCAGTATGAAACCTCGAGAATCACTCAGAATATGACAAAAGATAGAGGGAAGACCTCGAAGAAGTCCAAGAAGTCCAAGAAGTCTTCTAGGAAGTCCAAGAAGAAGTCCAAGTCCACAGAAACTGATAACAGTGATTCGGAAGTATCCTCTACTTCTGAAGAGTCTTCTGTCGAAAGTTCAGAACAAGAGAAGAAGACACGGAAGAAGAAGAAGGAGAAGACACGATCAAGGGAAGAAGTTGTGCAGAAGATGCCTCAGACTCAGATCATTCAGTCTGCATCGGATCCCCGGATCGATGAAGTTCTGAAGCAGTTTGCCGATCTGAAGGTTCATCTTCTAAACCAAAAGGACAAGCGGAAGTAACCTACGGCTTCCCGGCCAAACCTTTGGTGCAACCTTTGTAACTCTTCCGGGCACACCAAAGATCAGTGTACGCTGTCTTGATATGAATCATTTCACCTAGTAAATGATTCACTTCTCTGTCAAGCGTCAGTCTCTCTGAGTGAAGTTAAGACCTCAGAGAAGTCCATTTTTGGAAGATGTTATATATTTTGAGTCTTAGTAAGTTGATTACCATGTTGATAGGGCTTAAGCTCATGGGTTGTATTTGCGTGTCGCCCATGCACGCTTTCTAGCTGATTTAAGTTATTTTTTGGGGCTGCGTTGTCGCGCTACTTGGCGACTACATGCTTGACTTCTACTCCGACGCTTAGGTTTGGTAGTTCTAGAAGTTAGCTCATATTACTTCTAGTCCTTTATGTATATGTTTGACACCTTTGCATACGGTGTTAACACTATTTTGAGTCCTAATAGGCTGATAGTATGTTAGTTATCTTGTTCAAGCATGTGTGCGCTTGTGCAAGTGACTTCTTACTTGTCTATTACGTTCAATGTACATAACTTAGGGTTTCCATGCTGATAGGGGTTTAAGCTCATGGGTTGTACTTACGTGTTGCCCATGCTCGCTTTTTAGCTGGTTTAAGTTTACTTTCAGGGCTGCGTATCGTTTTAGATAGTTTAAGTTAAACGTTGGCACTCTAGGGGGCTTGACGTGGTAGCCTATGAGTGTAGATAAGTTACCAGGTAGTTTAAGGCACAAAAGGACAGTCAAGTGGAGCTATGAACTCCCATTGGTCCATTTTTGTCTTTTGTAAAACTCTAAGTTTAGAAACAGAGCTCTAGAGTGGAGTTCGAGCATTTGGTGAGGGATCTTCAAAATCTGAGAACACAGGAAGAGAGAGCTCGTCGTGCCAAGCACTGTCAGTGAAATGTTTGCTCGATTTGGATCAATAAACAAGGAGTTATGCCCAATTGAAGTTCGAATTGTGCCAAAACTGCGTCACTTTTGTTGATTTTGGGGTTTTCGGTGCCAATTGTAGCAGAATTGAGGAAATCACTTCATAACTTCGTGGTTGCGTTCACTGTCAGGAGGGCTATGACTGTCCAAAAAGTTTAGAATCATTTGAGTGACTGAGTAATTCAGGGCGGCCGCTGAAGCAGAGGGGGTCTGAAAAGCTCTTAATCTAGAGCAGCGACTTTAGAGAAGGAGATTTGGAGTTCTATAAACAATCAGGAGTCCCAGTTTCACAGGAGTGTTCAGCAAGCTGTGAACTGCAAATCCTGTAAGAAACTTTGAAGTTGATTGAGCGAATTTCCTGTTATAGGTCGAAATAGCTATCTGGGTACCAGAAATTGCCGTAATTTCTCTGTTCAGAAAGTTTCTACTCATATCTCGGTACTCTGAACTGATCTCAAGCTGAAACTTCATATGTGTATCCAGTAGGACCTCATTTACATGTAGGAGAAGTTCTGAAGTCTACACCTTCATAGTTTTCCTCTCTTTGTGTGTCAAAGTTCACCGCTTAAACTTATTACTACTAGTTAGATCTAAATTTCGCTTTTTTGAGCATATTAGAGGATCCTACACAAGTGTGTGAGTGTTTATGGCCCCTGTTGTGACCTGAAAGCCAACCTCTTGAGTAAACAACCACAGCCAGAAGCCCGACGTTTTCCTAGGTAGACGGATCACACTCCGACATACTCTCTTTTTGGTGAACTCGACGTGAAACACCTAGAGTGGGAGTTTTCTTGAGAGTGTTACAAGATCAGATATCATGGCCAACCAAGGATCATCAAGTGGAGGTGCTGCTGCTGCTCAGCAACCTGCTCAGTTGGATGCTACTACGATGAAGATGTTCTAAGCTTTTTCCATGTTTATGCAGCAGCAGCAGAGCACAGAGAGGAAGGAGGTATTAGCAACCAAGGCGTTGCAATCTGTGGTGCACCAGATGGACCAGTTCAAGGAGACAGATATTTCCAAGTACGTGCGATACTATGCTAGGGAGATGGAGGTGAACAAGGTACCTGACAAGGAGATGGTGGAGAACTTTGAACTTGCTGTTGTCCCTGAGATTCGTGGGCGTGTGAAGGAGCTCAAGCAGCAGCAAGGACAGAGTTGGGAGAGCTTTATGCGAGCTTTGAAGGAGGAGTACTACACTGAAGATTCAGAGAGGGTGACCAAGAGAACGTTCTTGGAGTGGGTGGTTAAGCCTAACAAAGGTTTGTCTGTAAATGAGTTGTTAACGGAGTTTGATCGTCAGTATGCTCAGCTTTCTAGGACAGAGAAGCTTACACAAGAGGTGGAGAAGATCGAGCTTTTCTTAAAAGCAGCGGACGTGACTATTCAGGAGAAGCTTGAGCTGTTGGTAGAAGACAAGAGTGAGGAGAGAGGATTGAAGACTGACTGGAAGGAGGTTGAAGAGGCTGTTTCTTTGCTGACCAAGAGACAAAGAAGAAAGGACAAGGTGGTGGTAAGTGAAGCAGCACCTCTGATAATTCCTGTCAAGCAGTTGCCTACTAAGCCTGCTTTGGTAATTGCTAGAGAGGAAGACTCACCGCTTGATGAGTTGATTAAGGATATGAAGGAGCTTAAGCTTAAGCTCACTAGGTTAGAAGAGAAGGAGCAGAATGTACAACCTGCTATGTAGAGACCTCAGATGAGAGAAGGCTTTGTTCATCGTTGTATATGGTGTGATAGCCTAGACCATGTAAGAAGAGATTGTGGAGAGTTTTCAGATGCATTGAGGAAGGATATAATCTTCTTCAAAGATGGTAAGATCCATCTGAGAGAGACTGGGATGATGTTGGGAACCAACTTTGGCAAGGGTGGTATGAAGAGGCTTGTGAATGAGATATCAGCATCACATGCTATTTCTCTTGTGAATGCTGCTACATGTGGAGTGAAAGTGGAGATGGAGAGAGAGAAAGGGACTATTGGGTTGTGGTCTGATGTAGTGCGGTCCGTAGCTAGAACAGAGCTAGACAAGGATGTGCTACGAAGGGTTGGCAACTCAATTCGAGAAGCTACAGGATGGAATGATCCTGTGGATACTATGTCAGTGCATGCTTATGTTGCAAGAAGTCAGCATGAAGCTGTACTAGAAGAAAAACGCAGGAGGGAGGATGCAGGTGAGGCTTCTACAGCCAAACGACCTGCTACAAGGAGTGAAAGGGCTAGACCAGAGACAAGACAGGAGACAACACCTACTCGGGAGGAAACTATGGAGGATCTACCATCTACAACACCAAAGGAGAAGGAGAGAAGCAAGGAGAAGGGTAAGATGCCTGCATACAAACTTCAGTCTGACATTGAGATTGCTACAGACTTGAAGCAGGTGTTAGAGAATCGTATCTTGAATGAGAAGGTTGAGTTTACTCTGGGTGAGATTCTTGGGATAGCAAAGCGTGAGTTCCATGAGGTTATCATAGATATCATCAAGAGGAAACATCAGATTTTGGGTGAAGCAGCTACGCTTAACGCTCTAGGGACCAAACTGTCGGAGGATGAGGAGGATGAGATTGCTGGTTACTGCTCTCAAGTATCAGAGGGAAGTTCGTATCAGCACGTGAGGTTTGAAGATGAGGTGGAAGTATCGCAGAAGAGCCATTACTCTCACAACCATTGGGCAAGAGCAACCACAGAGACCTTGGTGAAGTTGGGAGATCTGGAGGAACCTGTGGTGGCATTGATTGATCACGGCTCAGAGATTAATCTGATGTCTAAGGAGCTGTACAAGCGTGGAAGGTGGCTCATAGACACCGACCATGGATGGCTTATCCGTGCTGCCAACAACCAGAGGGGAGAACTGTATGGTGCTTGTCCCAACATCAAGATAACTGTGGGTGACATCAGTGATGTTCAGAATTTCTTTGTACAAGACATGTCAACCTATCTTATCATTCTAGGGCAGCCTTACATTACTGCTGTTAGAATGGAGACACGAGTTATGGATGATGGTTCAACCTATGCTAGGATACGTAGTAGAGATGGCAGAAGAGCTGTTCAGTTTTTGACCGTTGCTGTAGAACATGAGAGGAATCGTGATAGCTTGAGAGACCGTCCACTACCTAAGATTACTCAGGAGTTTAGAGAGTCTAGGGGTTTTGGCAGAGTACCATTGAAGAGCGAGACTTCAACGGTACAGTAGAGATAGGATTCTCGTCTGATCCAATAGAGCAAGAAGCTTTACCCACTAGCTTCTTAGGATTGACGTCATGTGGATCAGTGTGTTATAGGAAGGTTGAGAATCTGAAGAGGTTTGAGAGGCAACATGTGAAGTGTGTACAGCAGTCTTTGTGGGACAGTGGAGAGTTAGCAGGAGATGAATACATATCTGGAGTGTTTGAAGAGCAGTATTTGGTAGATACTATGGGGAGTTGAAATCTATAGTAGAAAGTTCTATAGATGATGTAGATAGAGTGGTGAGAGTGAGCTCCAAGGACCTTTATGATGTAATTGATAAGTTTATAGATCGGCAAGAGGTGTATGTGGAGACCAAGTACAAGTCAGTGACAAAGAAAGTCAAACCAGTAGCTTTGCCTTTACCACTCGATTACAATCAGAAGATGGAGCAAGCTGCACAAGAACCGACGCTCAGAGGACCGAGAAGAATTGGGCACCAGGTCACAGAAACAACACTGAAGGAGCTGAGGATTGGAGGTGATGGATTTCTTACCGAGCAAGAGAAGAAGAGCTTCAAGGAGATGCTATCTAGGCATGGTAAGGCGTTTGCGTTTGAGTCACATGAAGTAGGATGTGTAGATCCAAGTGTAGTTGCACCTATGGTAATCTTTACTATACCGCATGTGCCTTGGAATCTACGTCTTATCCCTGTGCCTAGAGCTCATCTGCCAAAGCTGATAGACTTGCTCAATGAGAGGATTAGGATGGGTATATCTTGGAACCATCTATAGCTCCCTACTCTAGCAGATGGTTTACTGTTCCGAAGAAGAGTGGAGCTTTGAGATTTATCCAAGATATGCAGCTAGTTAACAAGGTGACTATCAGGAATATGGGTATAGGACCTATTGTAGACGAGTTTGCAGAGGCTTTTGCTGGTCTTGCTATCTATTCCATGGGAGACTTATATTCAGGTTATGATCAGTTTCAATTATCCTCTGAGAGTAGAGACTTGACTACAATGAGGACACCTTTGGGGTTACTAAGGATGTGCACCTTACCGCAAGGTGCTACCAATTCTGTAGCACATATGATGAATGGCATGAACAAAGTTTTGAGGGACTTCATTCTTGAAAAAACTATGCCATTCCTTGATGATGTGCTGATCAAAGGGTGTGCTGAGGAGGAGAAGAATGAGGTAATGGATCAGAAGGGGTGCCGCAAGTTTGTTGCAGATCATATAGCTGACTGTGATAAGATTCTGAGTCGACTGGAGGAGGTTCATTTGACTTTATCAGGAGCAAAGTCTGTATTTGGAGAACAAGAGGTGTTGATTGTGGGGCACCTATGTGGATCTTATGGTCGGAAACCTTGTCCAAACAAGGTTGATGCCATTCGAAGAATGAAGGAGACGTGTGGATCGGTTACTGAGGTGAGAAGGTTTCTAGGTGCATGTGTGTTTTATCATATATGGATTCCACACTTTGCACATGTAGCAAATCCGTTGTACAAGTTGTTAAGGAAGGGGCAAAGATTTCAATGGCAAGAGGAGCAAAGCGAGTCTATGAAGAAGTTGAAGGATCTGTTGCTTTCACCACCAACTCTATGGAAGGTAACATATGAGTTGGGCAGATCTGTTATCCTTACTGTTGATACTAGTACTATTGACATTGGATGGGCTATAGGACAGGATGATGAGGATGGAAATAGATATGTGGTGCGTTTTGGAGCTAAGGTGTTAAGTTCACGTCAGAGAGACTACCCTCAGGTCAAGAGAGAGCTACGAGGAGTAGTTACTGCGATGAAGAGTGATAAGGAATACTTGATAGGAGCACCTGTGGTTGTGGAGACAGATTGTTTACCTCTCTTGGGAATGATCACTAGCTGTACAACTCCAGATATTGCTATGTTGAGGTGGATAGCATATATCAAGTCTTTGAACCCAGAGTTTAGACATATTGCAGGAAAAGACAATCTTGTGACAGATATGTTATCAAGGGCTAGATATTACGATGAGAAGGAAATGATAGATGACCAGGAGGATGTGAGAACAGAGTTCTATTCTAGTGCTCTTGCTAGAAGAGATAGAAGCTATTTTGCAGCCCCGTTGGAGTTTTTTGAGGAAACTGTGTATGATGGCGAGTGGTTGGATCTTGGGCGCTATTTAAGTTCACTGGAAAGGCAGGAAGGCTGGTCTGATGCAGATTTCAAGAGGATCCGTAGAACAGCTTATGGTTACTTTTTACATGGAGGACATCTATGAAAGCGCCCTAAGCTACAAGGAGGTATACCGCAGCGGGTAGTATGTGACTTGGAATTGCAGCAGAAGCTGATCAAGGAGTTCCATGAGAGTTTATGGGCTGGTCATAGAGGAGTTTGGGCTACATTTGCCAAGATGAAGGAAAAGTATTGGTGGAAGGGTATGTATAAGGATGTAGTACAGTTTGTTTCATCCTGTATACCCTGCCAGATGTACTCCAATGTACGCCATCGTGATGGATTGCATCCTACTTATCCTTTAGCCATTCATTATAAATGGGTAGTTGATCTGGTAACTATGCCATTTGGACTTGGACAAATGAGGTATCTAGTCTTGGCTAGAGAAGATCTATCTAACCAAGTCGAAGGCCGTGCTCTGAGGACGAAGACCACTGCTAGTGTCTGCCGCTTTCTACTTGAAGATGTTATTTGTAGGTATGGGTGTGTGGGAAAGATCACTGCAGATAAGGGTGAGCTGGATGCACAAGAAGCAGTTGAGTTCTTCAAGCGATTGGGAATCAAGTTGGCGTTAACCACTGCTTACAATCCTGAAGGGAATGGCAAGAGCGAAAGAGGTCATCCGCCAATCATCAAAGCTTTGGTAAAAGCTTGCAAGGGTAAGATCCGTGAATGGCCTAGACTGCTACCATTTGCTTTGTGGGCAGATCACACTCATAGTACCGTTACAGGTTACATGCCAGTAGAGTTGATACTAGGGCAAAAACCTGTGATGCCGATTGAGGAGGTTGTGCCTACTTGGAATGTTTTGTCATGGGAAGATGGTAGAAGTACGGAGGATCTTCTTGCATTAAGGATCCAGCAGTTAGAACGAAGACCTGAGGATGTTGCCAAAGCTGTGGAAAGGTTAAAGACTGCTAGAGAGAGAAACAAAGGCAGATTTGATAGAACGTATAGATTACGACCCAAACCAATTAAGGAAGGTGATTGGATGTTAGTCTATGATAGTAGTCTTGATAATCAGCATAGCGCTATCAGAAAGTTTTCCAAGAGATGGTTCGGACCTTATGTGGTGTTAGAAGTTTATGATAATGCCACATACTCTTTGAGAGAGTTAGATGGTGCAGTGCTCAAGATACCAGTCGCAGGGAAGAGAATCAAGCTCTTTAGAAAGAGGGGAGGACCAGAACATTGCAGAGCTTACTGAGGATGAAGCTGAAGACTTAATGGAGGTCGAAGTTGAATTTGAAGCTGAAGCTGAAGAATCTTGATCTGGATCTGGCACATACCGGAGGATGTGCAGGTTCAGAGGGGATGGATGTCGCGCTACTTGGCGGCTACATGCTTGACTTCTACTCCGACGCTTAGGTTTGGTAGTTCTAGAAGTTAGCTCATATTACTTCTAGTCCTTTATGTATATGTTTGACACCTTTGCATACGGTGTTAACACTATTTTGAGTCCTAATAGGCTGATAGTATGTTAGTTATCTTGTTCAAGCATGTGTGCGCTTGTGCAAGTGACTTCTTACTTGTCTATGACGTTCAATGTACATAACTTAGGGTTTCCATGCTGATAGGGGTTTAAGCTCATGGGTTGTACTTACGTGTTGCCCATGCTCGCTTTTTAGCTGGTTTAAGTTTACTTTCAGGGCTGCGTGTCGTTTTAGATAGTTTAAGTTATACGCAGGCACTCTAGGGGGCTTGACGTGGTAGCCTATGAGTGTAGATAAGTTACCAGGTAGTTTAAGACACAAAAGGACAGTCAAGTGGAGCTATGAACTCCCATTGGTCCATTTTTGTCTTTTGTAAAACTCTAAGTTTAGAAACAGAGCTCTAGAGTGGAGTTCGAGCATTTGGTGAGGGATCTTCAAAATCTGAGAACACAGGAAGAGAGAGCTCGTCGTGCCAAGCACTGTCAGTGAAATGTTTGCTCGATTTGGATCAATAAACAAGGAGTTATGCCCAATTGAAGTTCGAATTGTGCCAAAACTGCGTCACTTTTGTTGATTTTGGGGTTTTCGGTGCCAATTGCAGCAGAATTGAGGAAATCACTTCAAAACTTCGTGGTTGCGTTCACTTTCAGGAGGGCTACGACTGTCCAAAAAGTTTAGAATCATTTGAGTGACAGAGTAATTCAGGGCGGCCGCTGAAGCAGAGGGGGTCTGAAAAACTCTTAATCTAGAACAGCGACTTTAGAGAAAGAGATCTGGAGTTCTACAAACAATCAGGAGTCCCAATTTCACAGGAGTGTGTCAGCAAGATGTGAACTGCAAATCCTGTAAGAAACTTTGAAGATGATCGAGCCAATTTCCTGTTATAGGTCGAAATAGCTATCTGGGTATCAGAAATTGCCGTAATTTCTCTGTTCAGAAAGTTTTTACTCATATCTCGGTACTCTGAACTGATCTCAAGCTGAAACTTCAAATGTGTATCCAGTAGGACCTCATTTACATGTAGGAGAAGTTCTGAAGTCTACACCTTCATAGTTTTCCTCTCTTTGTGTGTCAAAGTTCACCGCTTAAACCTATTACTACTAGTTAGACCTAAATTTCGCTTTTTTGAGCATATTAGAGGATCCTACACAAGAGTGTGAGTGTTTATGGCCCCTGTTGTGACCTGAAAGCCAACCTCTTGAATAAACAAGCACAGCCAGAAGCCCGGCGCTTTCCTAGGTAGACGGATCACACTCCGACAGCGTGTCGTTTTAGGTAGTTTAAGTTTTACGTTGGCACTCTACGGGGCTTGACGTGGTAGCCTATGAGTGTAGATAAGTTACCAGCTAGTTTAAGGCACAAAAGGACAGTCAAGTGGAGCTATGAATTGCCATTGGTCTATTTTTGTCTTTTGTAAAACTCTAAGTTTAGAAACAGAGCTCTAGAGTGGATTTCGAGCAATTGGTGAGGGTACTGTGAAATCTGAGAGCACAAGGAGAGAGAGCTTGTCGTGCCAAGCACTGTCAGTGAAAAGTTTGATCGATTTGGAGTAATAAAGAAGGAGATATGGCTGATTGAAGTTCGATTTGTGTTAGAGCAGCACTTCTGTTGAATTTGTGGTTTTGAGTGTCAATTGCAGCAGAATTGAGGAAATCGCTTCAAACCTTCGTGGTTGCGTTCATTGTCAGCCAGGCTACGACTGTCAAAAAAGTTTCAAGTGATTTGAGTTACTGAGTAATTCAGGGCGGCCGCTGAAGCAGAGGGGGTCTGTAAAGCTCGCAATCTAGAGCAGCAACTTCAGAGAACGAAATCTGGAGTTCTGTGTACAATTAGGAGGTCCAACTTCATAGGAGTGTTCAGCAAGCTGTGTACTACAAATCTTGTAAGAAACTTCGATACTGATCTAGCCAATCTCCTGTTATAGGTCGAAATAGCTGGCTGGGTACTAGAAATTATCATAATTTCTCTGTTCAGAAAGTTTCTACTCATATCTTGGTGCTATGAATTGATCTCAAGCTGAAACTTCGTATGTGTATCCAGTAGGACCTCATTGACATGTAGGAGAAGTTCTGAAGTCTAAACCTTCACATATTTCTCAATCCTGAGTGTCAAAGTTCGCCGTCAGATCTTATCATTGTTAGTTAAGCATGAACTTTGCTTCCTGAACATATTAGAAGAGCCAAGAGATTTGTATGAGCGTTTTTCAGTATCACCTTGTAACCTGAAGCCTATCCTTTGAGCAAACCAGTCACAGCCAAGAGTCTAGTGCTTCTCTAAGTAGACTGAACACAGCCTTCAAGCTCATATCACAACCAGAAGGTTCCGTCCTTCCCGAGGAAAACTC
The DNA here is from genome assembly GCA_036924285.1 of Asterella californica. NCBI lineage: Eukaryota > Viridiplantae > Streptophyta > Marchantiopsida > Marchantiales > Aytoniaceae > Asterella > Asterella californica. The sequence continues at coordinate 28,812,569 of JAYKYS010000003.1, forward strand.
TCAACTCTACATCTGGTGCTTCCACTGAGAGATCTTGGGGTGATTGATTGAGAAGGTTGAGTTTACTACAAGGAGAAGAGATGGATCGCAAAGGCGTTGCTGCTGCTACTTCTACGGCTGCTGCATCTACGTCTACTGCAGCACCTTCTGTAACACCAGCGACTACAACAACATCTACATCTGGTCTGGACACGGCTGAGATCTTGAAGACGCTTGCGGCCCTGGTCCAACAACATCCGATCGTTGGAGGGGGTGAGTTAAAATCCACCAAGGCTTTACAAGCGATAGTGAATAGGTGTGGAAGGTTTGAAGATAGAGATATTTCTAGATATCTGCGTGAGTATAGAGGAGAGATGGAGCTGGTTAGGGTTACTGATGCTGAGATGATAGCAAGTTTTGAGTTAGCTGTCATTCCTGAGTTGCAAGACCAAGTTAGGAATGTACAGAGAAGAAATCTTGGAATCTGGATGAGTTTTGAGCAATCTCTTCGAGAGGAGTTTCTTGAGGAGGATTCAGGAAGAGTTACTAGAAGGACATTTCTAGACTGGGTTGAGCAGCAACCTGGTCGTATAATGAGCCTGAGTGAGTTGCTGAGAGAGTTTGATCGGAGATACCGGCAACTTTCAACTCTAGAGCGAATAACCCTAGATGCTAGGAGAACAGAGCTTTTCCTGCAAGCTACCGATGATGCTACGGTAGATCGGTTATGTTTTATGTTGGCCGATCGATCTGCTGAGGGAGGTGTTACTATGGATTGGGGGAGAGTTGAGGATGCTGTGGCAGTACTGACAAGGCAGAGGAGGAGAAGAGTGGCTGTGGAAGGACGTCCGCTTGCAGAAGTGGTCACTCCGCCCTATGCTGCTCCTCAAGTACAGCAGCCTTTGGCCCCTGCTCCTAGACTTGTTGTCTCAGCTGCAGTTCCTTTGATGCTAGTTGTGCCAGCTCCGGCACAAAGGGCACTTGTTCAGAGACCTACGGAGAACCATGGTCAACAGAACTAGATCGAAGATCTGATTCGGCAGATGCGAGAGCTGAAGGTAGAGCTAGCTGGATTGCAGAGAGAGCAGCCACCGGCGCCTGCTGCTGCACGTCCAGGAGGAGCTCCGGTTCGTAGATGTATTTGGTGTGACAGTCCTGATCATTTCCGAGGAGACTGTCAAGAGCTCACAGCTGCTTTGCGAGATGGTGTGGTTCGCTATCAGAACGGTAGGTTGCACCTATCTTCTACTGGAGAGCCGTTGAGCACGTAGGTTGGGCGAGGAGGCATGAGAAGTCTACCTCAGATTGCTGCGGCTGCAACAACAACTGCATTAATGGCATCGCTGGTAAATTCTGATGTATATGCTGGGCATATTGAGATCTCTTCTAGTCCTACATTGCTAGATAGGACTGTTGAGAAGAGTGTGGCTCCAGTTCCTTCTGAGATACTGAAGAGAGGAGCCGAGTCTATTCGTAGGATCATAGGATGGGGAGATCCTGTAGATGCTGCTTCTATCAGAGCATTCTTGGATGTAGATAGACACGTTCACTGGCAAGATGCTTCTGTGGAGGAAAAGAGGCGACGAGAGGTCTCTGAACTTGATACTGGAGTTCTTGAGGAGACTGGAGATAGACGGAGGGTCACAAAAAGGCGAGCAGCTCTTCCAGAGGACATCCCATCTACTTCTCAAGCTCCTCCACCTGCACCAGGTCCGATGGAGGACGTGCAGAGATCCCAGCAGGAGCTGACGACTGCTGGTAGGCGGTTTACTACCCAAGAGAAGGGGAGGGGACCGGCTTATAAGTTGGCAGCTGATATTGAAACTTCTACTGATCTGAAGAGCATCTTGGAGCAGAGGATACGGGATGCGCGAATCGAGTTTTCTCTCCGAGAAGTTCTTGGTATTGCAAAGAGGGAGTTTCACGAGCTGATCATCGACATCATCAAGCGCAAGAGACAGATGATGTCTGAACAAGTAGAAAGTCAAATGATAGATGTGGTGGGAGCTTTTGTGAATGATGCAGAGTTTGGAAAGGTGCATTTTCAGGAAGCTGATGACCAGGTCTACCAGCAAGAAGCGTTAGTTGCTGGTACCAACACTATTGAGTTCGATGATGAGGAAGCTGGCGAGGAGAGTCTAGCTACTGATAGTGATTTCAGAAGGAGACATTGGGCTCGTGCTACAACTGCTACACGAGTTCGTCTTGGAAGTTTGGCTGAACCTGTTGCTGCTTTAGTTGATCACGGATCTGAAATCAACATCATGTAACGGGAGGTGTATGAGAGAGGTCAATGGCCTATCGAGCTGAACCATGGTTGGGTGTTACGTGTTGCAAACAACCAGAAGGGTGAGTTATACGGCGCTTGTCCTAACGTGAAGATGAAGATAGGTGATGTGGATGTGGGTCAACATTTCTTTGTGCAGTCTTCTGCTTCATATCCTGTGATTCTTGGCCAGCCTTATATCACTGCAGTTCAAATGGAGACCAAGGTAATGGATGACGGATCTCATTACGCTAAGATCCGTAGTCCAGATGATAGACGTTCTGTGCAGTTTCTGACCATTCGTACGAACCACGAACGAAATCAGCAGACCTTGAGGGATTCTCCTATCTGTAGGAGTAAGGGTTTTCAGAAACCACTCTCATAGGACGGGATAGCGAGAGTGAAAGATCTACTGCTACTATGATCTTGCTTGAGCAGCCTGAGGGATCACAAGAGGCTGATGGAGAGACTGCTCAAGATTCAGAAAGTAGTTGCACTGTACATAGTTGGAAATCTGATTTGATGGCTTTCAGTTCTGATGATTGGAGTGAGTTCACGCGGATAGAGGATTTGACTGAGAAGAGTAGAAGGCAGATGGAGAGGTGTGCAGCAAATCTGCATTGTACAGGAGTTCTGAAGGAAGATGAGATGATTTCTGATGTTTATGAAGAGTTTGTAGGTGTACAGTCTTTTGTTCGTTGGCTGGATGATGTAGATAGGTTGATGGAACAAATGGGAGATAGGGTGGTGATCCTCATCCATTCTCGTGAAGTCTATGAGGAGATTATCTCGTACTTGCGATATCATCCCCATCGGAGACTGGAGAATGGATGGAAGGATGCAGTCTGTTGGTGTGGCTTACATCAGGAAGCGGAAGTACACGCCAAGTATAAAGCTGTAGCGAGGAAGGTGAGACCTGTGGCGACCCAATTACCTGTTGATTCTCAGCAGCAGATGGAGTTAGCGGCTGCTGAGCCTGTGCTTAGAGATCCTACACAAGTAGGACACAAGTTTACTCAAGAGACACTCGAGCAGCTCCAGATAGGAGGGGGTGGCTTCTTGACTGAAGAGGAGAAACGAGCTTTTGAACAGATGATAGTTAGCCATGGTAAGGCATTTTCTTTCTCGGCTGAGGAGATAGGTTGTGTGGATCCTAGTGTGATAGCTCCGATGGTTATCTTCACTATTCCTCACGTACCTTGGGACTTGAAGCCGATTCTAGTCTCTCGTGCCTTGCTATCGAAGGTGATTGAGTTACTGAAGGAGAGGATGCAGATGGGTATTCTTGAACCATCTATGGCTCTATACTCTAGCCGATGGTTCACTGTACCTAAGAAGACAGGAGCTCTGCGCTTCATCCAAGACTTGCAGCCTGTCAACAACATCACGATTCGAAACGTTGGAACAGGACCTGTGGTTGATGAAGTAGTTGAGGCGTTTGCTGGAAGGTCAATCTATTCTATTGGAGATCTATTTTCAGGTTATGATCAGTTTCAGCTTGCTTTGGAGAGTAGAGACTTGACTACCATGCGTACACCTTTGGGATTGATGCGGATGTGTACTCTTCCTCAGGATGCGACAAACTCAGTAGCCCATATGCAGAATGCGATGCATAAGGTGCTACGAGAGTTTGTACCTGATGTCACTATCCCGTTTCTGGATGATATTCTCATGAAAGGTTGTCCGGTGGAAGACAAAGACGAAGTTGTGACTTCTGATGGATGTAGAAAGTTCGTTGCAGACCACATTCGGGATGTGGAGAAGATTCTGATGCGTTTGGAAGAGGTACACCTCACTCTATCAGGTACCAAATCTCGTTTTGGTATGTCAGAGATTGTGGTGGTGGGTCATTTGTGTGGTACTTTTGGGAGGTATCCGAACCCAGAGAAGGTAGATGCTATAGCAAGGATAGCTGACTGCACCAACATCACTGAGGTTCGACGGTTCTTGGGAGCTTGTGTATTCTTTCGTGTGAGTATTCCTCATTATGCACACATTGCCGAGCCTCTGTATGCACTTCTGAAAAAGGGAAGGAGGTTTACTTGGCGGCAAGAACATCATGAGACGATGAAGCAGCTGAAGGAGATTCTGAAGTCTCCACCTATACTAAGGAGGCTTAGCTACGAGAGCGGGAGACCTGTAGTACTGACTGTTGATACGAGTCCAAAGGCGATTGGATGGGCAGTTGACCAAGAAGATGCAGAAGGTGTGCGGTTTGTTTCAAGGTTAGGAGCTCGGATCTTAACAGATAGACAACGTAACTATCCTCAAGTGAAGCGTGAGTTGTGAGGAGCTGTTACTGCTATGAAGGTAGATCGAGAGTTCTTGATAGGAGCTCATGTGATACTAGAAACAGATTGTTTGCCTTTGTTGGGTATGATAGCAAACTGCAATACACCAGACATAGCAATGCTGCGATGGATTGCTTATGTCTGGAGTCTGAACCCTGAGCTAAAGCATATAGCAGGGAAGGACAATCCAGTTGCAGATATGTTGTCTAGGGCTCGCTATACAAATGAGGATGAGATGTTTGCAGAAGTGGAGAATAAAGAGAGGAGAGACGTTTGGTGCCAAGTTGGTCAGCAGACTTCAGGCTTGGAACCACTGCCGTTCAATGAGGAGTTCTACTCAAAAAGGTTCCGCGATATTGGATTTTATCTGAGTTCGTTATGCAAAAGAGAAGGATGGAGTGATGCAGAGTTCAAGGAGATCAGACGGAAGGCGTACAGTTATCTTCTACGTGAAGGTTGTCTGTAGAAACGTCCGAAAAGAAGAGATGGAGTGCTTGCTAGAGTGGTGGATGATCAATCGACGAAGCTGAATCTGCTGAAAGAGTTTCATGACACCTTGTGGGCTGACATCGTGGAGTATGGGCTACTTACACGAAGATGAAAGAGCGTTACTGGTGGAAGGGTTTGTATCAAGACGTGGTGGACTTTGTTGGGTCGTGTCTGCACTGCCAGTTCTACTCTAAGGTCCGTTACAGAGATGGGCTTGTACCTACTTATCCACCTAGTATTCATTTTCAGTGGGTTCTTGATCTTGTGATGATGCCACCGGGGTTATGAGGGATGCGTTACTTGGTGTTGGCACGAGAGGATCTCTCCAACTATGTGGAGGGACGAGCACTACGGACGAAGACTACAAAGAATATCTGCAGGTTCGTGCTTGAAGATATCATCTGTCGCTATGGATCGGTTGGGAGATTACGTGCAGATAGAGGCGAGTTGAGAGACGCTGAAGTGAAGGAGTTTTTTGCTCGTTATGGAGTAAAGCTTCGACTTACTATTGCTATGAATCCAGAGGGCATTGGTAAGAGTGAACGAGAACACCTTTCTATTGTTCACGCTTTAGTGAAAGCATGTGATGGTAGGTCTAGAGAATGGCCGAGATTACTTCTGTTTGCTTTGTGGGCTGATAGGACTACACACTGTACTACGACTAGCTATAGGCCAGTTGAGCTTATGTTGGATCAGAAACCGATCATGCCTGCTGAAGAGTACTTTCCTACGTGGGCTACGCTATCGTGGGAAGATGGTATAGATCGTGCTTCACTCCTAAATTTACGTATAAGGCAGTTGGAGCGAAGGGAGGAGGATCTTGCTGATGCGGAGGAGAGGCTGAAGGTGGCTCGAGTCAGAAACAAGGAACGTTTTGACAAGACTCACCGACTATGACCGAAGCCAATATATGTTGGTGATTGGGTTCTGGTATATGATAGCACGTTGGAGAATCAGCATTCTATACTCCGTAAGTTCTCTCGAAGATGGTTCGGACCTTATGTTGTGCTAAATGCGTATGAGAATGTCACTTATAGTTTGCGTGAGTTGGATGGTACTCCTTTGAAGCTATCTGTGGCTGGTAAACGTGTGAAACTGTTCAAGAGACGCGGAGGGTCAATTGAGTTATTAAACTTTCTGGAGTCAGAGCTGAGGACAACAAGAGACAGAGATGTCCCAGCGTCTGATGAGACTGAGACGGAGGAGAGCGATGATGATGAAGAACAAGTAGAAGACTGAACAGGTTGGCACATGCCGGAGGATGTGCAAGTTTGGAGGGGGTGGATGTCGTGATGTGAATCATTTCACCTAGTAAATGATTCACTTCTCTATCAGGCGTCAGTCTCTCGGAGTGAAGTTAAGACCTCAGAGCAGTCCATTTTTGGAAGATGTTATGTATTTTGAGTCTTAGTAGGTTGATAGGGCTTAAGCTCATGGGTTGTATTTGCGTGTCGCTCATGCACGCTTTCTAGCTGATTTAAGTTATTTTTTGAGGCTCCGTGTCGTTTTAGGTAGTTTAAGTTTTACGCTGGCACTCTACGGGGCTTGATGTGGTAGCCTATGAGTGTAGATAAGTTACCAGGTAGTTTAAGGCACAAAAGGACAGTCAAGTGGAGCTATGAACTCCCATTGGTCCATTTTTGTCTTTTGTAAAACTCTAAGTTTAGAAGCAGAGCTCTAGAGTGGATTTCGAGCAATTGGTGAGGGTACTATGAAATCTGAGAGCAAAGGGAGAGAGAGCTTGTCGTGCCAAGCACTGTCAGCAAAACATTTGATCGATTTGGAGCAATAAAGAAAGAGTTATGGCTGATTGAAGTTCAATTTGTGTCGGAATTGCAACACTTCTGTTGAATTTGGGGTTTTGAGTGTCAATTGCAACAGAATTGAGGAAATCGCTTCAAACCTTCGTGGTTACGTTCATTGTCAGCCGGGCTACGACTGTCAAAAAAGTTTCAAGTGATTTGAGTTACTAAGTAATTCAGGGCGGCCGCTGAAGCAGAGGGGGTCTGTAAAGCTCGCAATCTAGAGCAGCAACTTCAGAGAACGAAATTTGGAGTTCTGTGTACAATCAGGAGGTCCAACTTCACAGGAGTGTTCAGCAAGCTGTGTAATGCAAATCTTGTAAGAAACTTTGAAATTGATCTAGCCAATCTCTTGTTATAGGTCGAAATAGCTGGCTGGGTACCAGAAATTGTATAATTTCTCTGTTCAGAAAGTTTCTACTCATATCTTGGTGCTCTGAATTGATCTCAAGCTGAAACTTCGTATGTGTATCCAGTAGGACCTCATTGACATGTAGGAGAAGTTCTGAAGTCTAAACCTTCAATCTTGAGTGCCAAAGTTCACCGTCAGATCTTATCGTTGCTAGTTAAACCTGAACTTTGCTTCCTGAACATATTAGAAGAGCCAAGAGACTTGTATGAGCGTTTTTCAGTATCACCTTGTAACCTGAAGCCTATCCTTTGAGCAAACCAGCCACAGCCAAGAGTCTGGTGCTTCCCTAAGTAGACTGAACACAGCCTTCAAGCTCATATCACAGCTAGAAGGTTTCGCCCTTCCCGAGGAAAACTCTCAACTCTACAACGCAGGACCAAGCTGTCAATTGGGCAGACTGGGAAGAAGACGATGAGAGATATCTACACGATCCTAGTGAGGAAACTTGCTATAAGATCGAGACGATACAACCATTCACTCCTACTCCTCCCGTCCAATATAATCGTTATGTACCAAGAGACAGGGCTAGTAATGTACAGACCAGGACGCCCTGGCAACCTTCTTCATCACAACGACCCCTAAACCCTCTTCCTGGAGCATGCAGCAATTGTGGAGAGATAGGACACTGGTGGTCCATTTGTCCTCATCCGAGAAGATAGATTGGACAAGTGCCCTTGTGTGGAAACTATAAAGAAGCAGGACATTTCACGGGAAATTGTCCTCAGACCTTACGCCCACGACAAATGGTTAGATTTGCAGAAGCCGCATCAGCTTCTAAACTCGAGCTAGTAGTGGTACAGCACATCACGATAGAAGAAGAAGATCCTGAGGATTATACGGATTGTCTCCATATTGAGGAAGACGAACCAGACCCCGAGAAGCGTGAAGGAAAGGAACCTCAGCTGCAGAAGACGACTGCAGCTCAGAAGATGAAGTCACTTGAGACAGCTTCCTCTTTTACTTTGGCGGATGGTACTGTTTGGAGCCCTTGCCCGGATTCAGACAGTTGGCCCCCAGAAGAAGTCCTGGATGAAGCGGTGTTCAAGGTAAGTATCAGAAGCAAAGGGAAGTCCAAATCCCGTCAGAAGGAGATCAAGAAGAAGAAGCAGCGTAAGGAGAGGTCATCTTCCCCTGAGCGGCCTTCTTCTCCTGCTTACGACCGAGAAGATCCGAAGTACTTTGCTCTTGACATTAGGCAAGAAGTTGAAGTGATCATGCAAGAAGAGCTGGAGAAGCGACGGAAGATAGTACAGCAGCTTCGAGTACGGCAGCCCCTGTCTCACAGGAACAGCTTCCAGTCGAAGGAAGACACCATTCTGATCTTCTACCCAAGGAAGCAGCTACTACGTCTTCTGTGTTGAAAACACCAGTCACTCTTCTGAAACGATCCCCTTATGACTTCTTGCGAGACTTGTGGAATCAGAAGACGGATGTAACCTTCCAACAGCTTTTGGATGACAACGCTGGTTACAAGAAACTGTTACAATCTGTACTTCGAGGATCAAGGAAGAGGAGAACAGCTAAACTTCCCCAGAGCACCTCGATCCTAAGAATTGAGCATGAAGACTTGGGAGCCCCTGAACTTGATATGGAGATCCATGGTTGTCTTCTGAAGAAGGTACTCATTGATTTCGGCTCCGGAGTTAACATCATGACTGAAGAAACTGCGCATGCTCTAGGCTTCACTGAGTTCGAGCCTACTCCGAGAATCCTCAGGATGGCGGATCAGACCAGAAGACGACTTTTGGGGCAACTGAAAGATGTCTTGACTATAATTGGAGGAGTTTTTTTTACCTCACTTACATCATTTTGCGACCTGTAGCTAAGGTTGGATATCAAGTGTTGATAGGAAGACCATGGTTATATGCTGCAAATGTAAATACCAATTGGAGAAGACATCGTTTGAGGTTTCTCGATCCTACACCCAAGCCAGGTGAGAAGACCAAAGTCTCTCTTCCTTGGATAAAGATTGGACACCAAGGTGAAACTCCTTCAACGACTGAGAGGCACACGACAGAAGACTCAGCTGCATCTTCTGACATTGATGAACGATATGATGAGTTTGTGGTGAATAACTTGTGTACTACAGAAGTAGCAGAGATAGCAGAAGAAGTGATCTGTGGATACATTGAGTGCTACAAAATTGCGGAAGAAGAGCTTCCAGAAGACGAAAGTACCGTCTTCCCTTCGGAAGTCCGACAGTTGGTCTTCCTGAAGACGAAAGTACCGTCTTCCGTTTGGAAGATCCGACGGTTGATCTTCCAGAAGACGAATCTGAACCGAATACTTTGGTGCCAGTGAATACAGTCACACTGAAGGAACGATAACACGGATGATCTTCAAGAAATGGAGGTTGCTCCTGGGAAGAAGCTGAAGCTTTCTAAGGTGATCGAGGGCCAGCAGTTGGAAGAATTTAGAGAACTTTTGACGGAGTTCTAGGATGTCTTCGCTTGGACCATAGAAGACATGAAGGGCATACCTCGAGAGATGGGAGAGCATCGCATTGACTTGCTAGAAGGCGTTATTCCTGCACGGCAGAGACAGTATCGGCTCAACCCCAAGTACTCGCTTCTGATGAAGGATCAGATAGATCAATACCTGAAGGCGGGAGTCATCTTCCTAGTACTTAGTAGTGAGTGGGTAGCTCCTATTGTCATCGTGCCAAAGAAGCAGACAGGTAAGATCCGAGTGTGTCAGGACTTCCGGAAGCTGAACTTGGTCACGAAAAAAGATCACCATCCTTTATACTTCACCGACTCTGTGTTAGACCAGGTAGCAGGACATGAGTTCTACAGCTTCTTGGATGGGTATTCTGGGTACAACCAAGTTTCAATCAAAGAAGAAGACAAGTCAAAAATCACTTTCACTACTGACTGGGACACGTACGCGTACAATCAAATGCCGTTTGGTTTATGCAACGCACCCGCCACATTCCAGAGACTGATGATTACGATCTTCAAGGAGTATCTTCGCACTTTCATGGAGATATTCTTGGATGATTTTTGTGTGTTTGGATCGAAAGAAGATCACCTTATATTTCTAAGGAAGTGTTTTTTGAACTGTAGAGAGCATCGTTTGGCTCTTCATCATGAGAAGTGCTTCTTTGGTATGTCAGAGGGAATTTTGCTATGACATAGGATTTCTGGAAGAGGTATAGAAGTCGACTGTGCTAAGGTGGAAGTCATCATGAAACTTCACTCACCTGCTAACCTGACTCAGTTGAGAAGCTTCCTGGGCAACGTAGGATACTACAGGAGATTTATTGACAGGTACGCAGAGGTAGCAAGAAGACTTACCAAGTTGCTGAAGAAGGACGAACCTTACATTTGGTCTTCTGAGCAGCAGGAAGCATTCGAAGAAATGAAAAGACTTATGTCAAAATCTCCTATCCTAAGACCACCTGATTGGGAGAGAGTCTTTCACATTTACGTGGATGTTTCTACTTTCGTCATAGGGGTGGTATTGAGTCAGAAAGATGAGAAGAAGAAGGATTATCTCATCTACTATGCGGGAAGACAACTCAGTGATGCAGAGAAGAAGTACTCTACAACTAAAAAGGGAGTGTCTTGGCATGATTTACTCCTGTAGGAAGTTTAGGCACTATCTTCTAGCCAATCCGTTTGTCTTCTATGTGGATCATTTTTCTTTGAAACATCTCGTGAAGAAAACAGATTTGTCTGATAGGATAGCTAGGTGGATTCTTCTACTCCAGTAATTTACTTACACAGTTGAGTACAGGCCTGGAAGACATCATGTTAATGCTGACTACCTATCCAGATTGGAGACGGAACGACGAGAAGATGAAGTGGAAGACGAGTTCTCTGACAAAAAGTTGTTTTCAGTTTCCGCAGCGACATTTTCATCTGAGGGAGGGCGTACCGCTTGCTTCTCAGAAGACGAGCCTAGGTCTTCTGACCCGATCTTTGCGACTTCCACAGAAGAATCGATCTTCAAGGACTTAAGGAAGTTCTTGGAAGATCAACAGTACCCCGAAGAATTGGATGCGGAGCAGAGGGTTGTCTTCTTACACAAGGTCCCTACGCCATCTTCCAGGATATCCTATTTAGGAAGGGGCATGACGAGAAGCTAAGGAGATGCCTTGAGCCTTCAGAGATTAAGCCAGTGATCACGGGTCTTCACTACGAAGATACTGGGGGTCACTACGGGCTGAAGATCACAGTGAAGAAGATGTTGGACGCCGGTTACTGATGGCCGACCATGTACAGAGACACTTTTCAGGAGATCAGGAAATGTGATGCGTGCTAGAGGGTGGGAAGACCAACAGCTACTACTAGGTGGTCTCTTACTCCCATTCTCCCGCTTGCTCCTTTTGAAAAATAAGGAATCGACTTTGTTGGACCTATCATCCCAGTGGCTAAAAGAACGCGAGCACGGTATATTTTGATAGCTACCGACTATGCTACCAAGATGGTGGAGGACGAAGCCACAAAGAAGAACGACGCCGGAGTGGTAGCCAGGTTCCTCTGGCACAACATTATCACTCGATACGGATGCCCGCTGGAACTAGTATCAGATAAAGGTACTCATTTTTTAAATGAGACTATTTCTCTCCTGACCCAGTACTTCAGGATAAAGCATCGAAAGACGACGCCATACAACCCGAAAGCTAACGGATTGACAGAGAAGTCGAATGGTCTTCTATGTAATATCCTGAATAAGATAACTGTTAACCATGCGTATGATTGGGACACGAAATTACCATCTATGTTATGGACTTTCAGGATTTCACCCAAGGTCACGACCCAGAAGACACCCTTCTACATAACTTATGGCATGACACCTGTTGTCCCCATCGAGTTAGAGGTCCCTACTTACAGGAACGCATGGAAGAAAAGGAAAGCCAGGAACAACGTCTTTTGAACGTTGTAGAGTTCGAAGAAGACAGGAATGCAGCTTTGGAGAAGACGTACGAAGTGCAAGCACAACGTAAGGTGAACTATGATGGCAAGCTGAAGAAGGTAACCGTCGCGGATGGAGACTTGGTTCTTCTGTATGAGAATAGACATCTCAAGTTTCCTGGGAAGCTTCATCTTCGCTGGATGGGTCCTTATCGAGTCTTGGAGGTCTTCACCAATGGCTCCTTGTAGTTGGAAGAATTAGATGGTACGTTGATGACCACTCGTGTAAATGGATGGCGTGTCAAAAAATACTGGACGTGAACAGAAGTGCTGAGGCGCTGATGTTTGCGGGGACGCAAACATGTGAAGGTGGGCGTATGTGGTGTCCACAATTTACAAATTCACGAATTTTTGAAATTTTTAAGGTTAATAACTTGTTTGTATAACTGAAGAAGCTTTGTTACTTAAGATTATGGTTTCCTTAGAAGTAATAAGAAGTTGACTTCTTCGAAAGACGACCGTCTTCCGAGAAGCATCTTCTCTGTTGTGTCTTCCGAAGACGGCGGAAGACGAAAGACACGTATCTTCCGAAAGACAGCGACCGTAGAAGCTTAACCGCGTATTCCTCAGTAAAGAAGTAGGTGTACCTACCAGGTAGCACCAAGGTAGTAGGTAGGTCAGGAAGGTCGGGTACGTCGAGAACCCCTAAACTACACGAGAAGATACGAAGGAAGTGCATTAGCGCAGGAACACTACCGCTTCCCGCATCGAGGTTGTTTGTGCTTAGAAGATCGAATTGAGTGAGGGCCAGCAGAGTGAAATTGAGTAGAACCAAGATCGATTCGCAGCTAGAAAGAAGACGAGGACGAATTGCTGAGGAAAGGAAACACATCGAGCTGAAGGAGTCTTCTGAAGACTCCCGGAAGCAGACATTGAAGGACGACTGAGAAGAATCGGAGGTGGAGTTTTGTTTGTTTGAGGAGTGGCAAGACATTGACGGCAACAGCAGCTTTGTGGAGTCGCATTAGAGCTGGGGTCGGAGCCGGAAGCACGCAGAAGACTAAAGACACTACGGAAGCAAACAGAAGATTGTTTGAGGTTCTTCTCATGTTCTCTTCCCTTCCACTCTGCTTCTCGCCTCTTGTTTGGTATCTCCCGCGCTTCCCCGGTTGTTTGCATATAAACCGATCGATCGATTCTCCATCTCGCATTTTTCCTTCTGTGAAATTGGACGCAGAAGCGCTACTCAATTTCATCTTCTAGCTTCTTCTCGAGCTGCAATCGAGCTTCCCTGACCTTCGTTCTCAAATTCGATCCCGCAACTATCAATTTCTCTACCCTACCGCACCTCTACTCCCAAATCCTTGAACAGAAGACGCTTCGGAAGATCTGAACATCTTCGGAAGACGCTTCTGAATCCTGAACATCTTCGGAAGACGCTTCTGGATGTCTGAAGTCTTTGAAAGACGATTGTGTGCAATTCGTATCAAGAGTGGATTGGATTTGCTTTTGTGTTGAGAGAGGCTTGGTACGAATCCCGAGTGACTTGGTGAGTTGTTTGTTGTTTCGAGAAGCTAGAAGTTGGGAACTAGGCCTGTGCCTCCCGATCTTCCGAGCTTCTCAAATCCACATCTTCCTAGAGAGACTAGAAGACTGGAAAGATTGACAGAATGCGCGAGAAGACGTGAGGGTCTTTTACGGATCTCTTCTGTTCGACCCATAGCAGCCTATCCCTTCTTCTTTCCTAACTTAGAAGAGAGATGTGAGAAGTCTTGCTGGCAGAATCTGGAGAGAATGGTCGAGGGTCATGTCTTCCCGTCATGCAGCAAGCTTCTTCTGAGTGTGTATGAGAGGCGAGGAGTCGAAAGAACAGAGCGCGAATATCTTGTGTCTGTTGTGAAGTTAGATTGCGTGTAGGAAGCAATAGACAGGTGAGACCAGTGAAGGGAAGTCTGGCTTCGGGAAGTCTTCCGAGAACGTTATTGAATCGGAAGCTGTCCCGGGAGTCTTCTCAGAGGCCAACGTCACCGCAGGAGCCCTCAACCATCTTCTGAACCTTTCATACACTCTACTTCTCGCATATCTTGTATCTTCTGTTAGGAAGTAGGATGTAATGTAAGGTGGGTTGTGTTCTTAGGAATCCATGCGAGACCTTGCTTAGTTAGGATTGTTTAGATATAGCTCGGAAGACGAGAGCTACGTAAGAAGCACTGTTAAGATCCCGGAAGACAGAGTAGCTGTCTTCTGAGAGTGGAAGCTAGACTGTGAGAACTTGGGAAGGACTGAGCCTTCGACTCACAGTAAGTACGTGTGGCTTAGTGCAACAGAGTTTCAAGTATGTCGATACATCCTCGAGGGTTGGTGTTACCGACAGCAGAATTGGCCAAGGCCAAACCCTTCATCAAGGAGTTGGGTCTCGACTTCTTCCTGTGGGATTGGAACCTCGCCGACCAGGGTTTTCTGGAGGAGGTTTGGGCAGCATTACCGCCTCGCAACCGTGTACCTGCGAAGGCAGGAGTAGCTCGTAGAAGACCATCTTCCTAGACAGAGGAGTGGTGACACAGGGCCTTTCACAGGTCAAAATCTGAGAACCGAGGTTGTTGGCTCGAGAAGAAGATCTTACCCATGATCTCGGGTAAGTGGCATGTGCCGGGGAGCACATCTTGTCTCTTCCTGGAGGACAGGCAGAGAAGAAACGGATAGAAGGTTGAATCTTACCGGGAGCCGCAGAAGCGTCTTCTGGCGAAGCTGTTCCTTCACCTCTTTCCTAAGGGGAAGACGCAGAAGACGAGGTACCTTGGAGATCAAGAGGTGGAGTTCCTGGAAGCAGTGTGTGCCGGAGAGAATGTCAAATGGGGCGCGTTGTTCCACGCTTATGTACAGGCTGAGCTGGTGTACTTAGGTACCCCGGCAGGAGGACATCTTACTCCGTTCTTTTGTTACCTGTACGTGACCAAGGGCAGCACGAGACGAAGGAAGAGACCTCGAGAGAAGACGAATGAGCAGCAGCGATGTCTCCCTCTCTCACTCTGATGCCGCAGATGAAGTCTTATACTCATCAGAAGACGACTCCAGTGGGTTGGAAGACGCGACACCACCAAGGAAGATGGGTCCTAGGAGTGTACCTAGGAAGACCACCTCCTTCCCGATCATTCACTCTGGATCGGAGTCCGACTCACAAGAGGAGTCCTTGAGAACCCGAGCTGCGCAGAAGACCGCTTCTGCAACACCATGGAGTCTTCCGAAGACTCCAGAAGACGAAGGTTGGATGGATACTCCTACTGCAATGCAAGCAAGCGCAGTAAAGAAGACCGCTTCTGCCATGAGGAGAGATCTTCCACTCCGAAAGATGAGAAGCTAATCTTCCTGTGCGCAGAAACAGAAGACCATAGTGGTGGAAGAAGCATCCTTGCCTCTGGAAGACAAGGAAGGCACCTCCGATTGAATCGTGGGGATGAGTCTGTCTTCCGCGGGAAGAAGACTGGAGGAGTTCAGTGCCTTCTTCCACTCGGAGATCCAATCAGCTATGGAGTTGATGGAGAAGAGAGCGATGGCTCAGGAGAAGTCACTACAGCATGGATTCGGTCTACGCACCCTGATGCGGCAGGAAGAAGGCCAGAAGAAGATAGAAGCACTAGAAGCCAACCTCCGCACCACAGAGAAGCTCGCAGCAAAGTACAAGACGGAAGCAGCCGCTTCTGCCAAGGAGTTAGCGCAGCTGAAGAAGAGCAACCAGGAGTTGCAGGCGCATTTACAACAGCGTGACTTGGAGGTTCTGCGAGTACGGTGTCGTGATGTGAATCATTTTACATTGTAAATAATTCACCTCTCTGTAAAGCGTTAGTCTCTCTAAGTGAAGTTAGGACCTCAACGAAGTCGACACTGGAGGATGTTATATATTTTGAGTCTTAGTAGGTTGATTATCATGTAGATGGAGTTACTCATGGGTTGTAATTATGTGTCGTCCATGTATGCTTCCTAGGGAGATTAGGTTACCTTTCGGATTACGTGTCGTTTTACATATCTTCGCATGTAGTTTAGGGTTTATGCTGGCACTTTAGGGGCTTGATGTGGTAGCCTATGTGCAAAATTTAAGTCACCACGTTGTCGTGATGTGAATCATTTGACATAGTAAATGATTCACTTATCACTGCTGTCGCGTTACTTAGCGCATGTTATTTCTACTCCGACACTTGATGTTTAGTAGTCTTAGAAGTTAGCTCTGTACTGTTCTTAGTCTTTTATGCTTATGGTTGACACCTTTTGCATATGGTGTTAACTCTGTCATATATTTTGGATCCTAGTAGGTTGGTAGTATGACATTTATCTTGTTCAAGCATTCGTACGCTTGTGTAAGTGAATTCATACTTATCTATGATACTCAATGTACATGACTTAGATTTACCATGTAGATAGGGGTTTGAGCTCATGGGTTGTACTTATTTGTCGCCCATGCACGCTTTCTAGCTGATTTAAGTATTTTTCGGGGCTGCGTGTCGTTTTAGGTAGTTTAAGTTTTACGTTGGCACTCTAGGGAGCTTGACGTGGTAGCCTATGAGTAAAACTAAGTTGCCACGTGGTTTAGAGTACTAAAGGACAACCAAGTGGAGCTATGAACTCCCATTGGTCTGTTTTTGTCTTTTGTTAACTCTAAATTTAGAAACAGAGCTCTAGAGTGGAGTTCGAGCTTTTGGTGGGGGATCTTCGAAATCTGAGAGCACAGGGAGAGAGGTCTCGTCATGCCAAGCACTTCCAGTGAAAATTTCGATCGATTTGAGTCAATAAAGACAGAGTTATGAGCAATTGAAGTTCGGATTGTGCTAGAATTGAATCATTTGGGTTGGATTTAGGGTTTTCAGTGTCACTCGCAGCAGATTTGAGGAAATTGCTTCAAAACTTCGAGGTTGTGTTCTCCGCCAGCAGGGCTACGATTTCACAAAAAGTTTCATATCGATTGAGCAACTGAGTAATTCAGGGCGGCCGCTGAAGCTGAGGGGGTCTGAAAAGCTCTTAATCTAGAGCAGCGACTTCAGAGGAGGAGATCTACAGTTCTGTGTACATTCAGGAGTCCCAACTTCACAGGGATGTTCAGCACCCTGTAGACTGCAAATCCTGTAAGAAACTTCGAAATTGATCGAGCCAAACTCCTGTTATAGGTTGAAATAGCCAGCTAGGTACCAGAAATTGCCGTAGTTTTCTTGCTCAAAACTTTTCTGTTCATATCTCCGTGTCAGAATTTGATCTCAGGCTGAAATTTCGTCTGTGAGTTCAGTAGTACCTCGTTTGCATGTAGGGGAAGTTTAGAGGTCTAAACCTTCATAGTTTTCCTCTCCGTAAGTGTCAAAGTTCACCGCCGAATCCTATTACTGCCAGCTAGACCTGAATTTCGCCTTCTGGGTATATTACTAGATCTTACACATCTGTGTGAGTGTTTATAGCCCTATTGTGACCTGAAAGCCAACCTTTTGAGTAAACCAGCCACAGCCAGGAGCCCTACGCTTCCCTGAGTAGATTGCACACAGCCTTCAAGCTCATATCACAGCCAGAAGGTTCGCCCTTCCCAGGAAGACTCTCAACCCGACAACCTATGAATAAATAAGGAGTAATAATTTACCCCATGCTTGTGTTTTCACGCTTATCTTCTTCCCATCCCGGTTGGGGAGTTGGGACGCATATTTATCCACTCTTTGGAGCATGCATAATCACCTCTTCCAAGTTCAGTCCATGTATTACGTTGCGCTTGTTTACTGAGATGAAATATTTCTGTCTGAGAACGAATCAGATATCATTTTATACTGCTTTAAGTACAATTTATGTCTGAGAACGAATCAGATATCATTTTATACGTTGTCGGGTTGAGAGTCTTCCTGGGAAGGGCGAACCTTCTGGCTGTGATATGAGCTTGAAGGCTGTGTGCAATCTACTCAGGAAAGCGTTGAGCTTCAGACTATGGCTGGTTTAACTGGTTTAACACAGCTAACTCAAAACTTGCTATCATCTCAGCATCAGTAACCCTAACCAGCTCCATCTCTCCTCTATACTCACGCAGATATCTAGAAATATCTCTACCTTCAAACCTTCCACACCTATTCACTATCGCTTGCAAAGCCTTGGTGGATTTTAACTCATCCCCTCCAACGATCGGATGCTGTTGGACCAGGGCCGCAAACGTCTTCAAGATCTCAGTCGTGTCCAGATCAGATGCAGATGTCGCTGTAGAAGACGCAGGTGCAGTTGACGGTGCAGCAGTAGACGTTGATGCTCCAGCCCCAGAGGCAGCAGCAGCAGCTCCGCTCTTGCGATCCATCTCTTCTTCTTGTAGCAACTCAACCTTCTCAATCAATCACCCCGAGAGCTCTCAGTGGAAGCACCAGATGTCGGGTTGAGAGTCTTCCTAGGAAGGGCGAACCTTCTGGCTGTGCTATGAGCTTGAAGGCTGTGTTCAATCTACTCAGGAAAGCGTTGAGCTTCAGACTATGGCTGGTTTACTCACAGGATAGGCTTCAGGTCTCAAGGTGATACTGAAAACACTCATGTAAGTCTCCAGGCTCTTCTGATAAGTTCAGGAAGTAAAGTTCAGGCTTAACTAGCAATGATAAGATCAGATGGCGAACTTTGACACTCAGGATTGAGAAATATGTGAAGGTTCAGACTTCAGAACTCCT
Organism: Asterella californica; assembly: GCA_036924285.1. Classification (NCBI taxonomy): domain Eukaryota; kingdom Viridiplantae; phylum Streptophyta; class Marchantiopsida; order Marchantiales; family Aytoniaceae; genus Asterella; species Asterella californica. Next base: position 28,831,332 of record JAYKYS010000003.1, read on the forward strand.
CCTACATGTAAACGAGGTTCTACTGGATACACATACGAAATTTCAGCTTCAGATCAATTCAGAGCACTAAGATATGAGCAGAAACTTTCTGAGTAGAGAAATTACGGCAGTTTCTGGTACCCAGACAGCTATTTCGACCTATAACAAGAAATTGGCTCGATCACTTTGGGAAATTCTTACAGGATTTGCAGTACACAGCTTGATGAACACTCCTGTGAAATTGGGCCTCCTGATTCCACACAGAACTCCAGATCTCGCTCTCGGAAGTTGCTGCTCCAGATTGAGAGCTTTTCGGACCCCCTCTACTTCAGCGGTCGCCTTGAATTACTCACTGACTCAATTGACATGAAAATTTAGAGACAGTCGTAGCCCTGCTGACAGTGAACACAGCCACGAAGTTTTGAAGCGATTTCCTCGATTCTGCTGCAAATGACACTCAAAACCCCAAATTCAACAGAAGTGCTGCAATTCTGACACAAATCGAACTTCAATCAGCCATAACTCCTTCTTTATTGCTCCAAATCGATCAAACTTTTCGCTGACAGTGCTTGGCTCGACGAGCTCTATCTCCCTGTGCTCTCAGATTTCGAAGTGCCTTCACAAATTGCTCGAAATCCCCTTTAGACCTCTGTTTCTAAATTTAGAGTTACACAAAAGACAAAAATGAACCAATGAGAATTCATAGCTCCATTTGGTTGTCATTTTGTGCCTTAAACCATGTGGTAACTTATCTACACTCATAGGCTACCACGTCAAGCCCCCTAGAGTGCCAGCGTAAAACTTAAACTACCTAAAACGACACGCAGCCCCGGAAAATAACTTATATCAGCTAGAAAGCGTGCATGAGTGACACGCAAATACAACCCATGAGCTTAAGCCCTATCAACATGGTAATCACCCTACTAAGACTCAAAATATATAACATCTTCCTAAAACTGACTTCTCTGAGGTCTTAACTTCACTCAGAGAGACTAATGCCTGACAGAGAAGTGAATCATTTATTATGTGAAATGATTCACATCACGACAACGTGGTTTGGGACACAAAAGGACAGGGGAGTGAAGCTATGAACTCCCATTGGTCCAATTTTGTCTTTGTATACTGCTAAACTTAGTAGTAGGGCCTTAAGAGGAGTTCGAGCATTTGGTGAGGAGACTACGAAATCTGACAACACAGGAGGATAGGGCTCATCGTGCCAAGCACTGTCAGTGAAATTTTTGATCGATTTGGAGCAATAAAGAACGAGTTATGGCTGATTGAAGTTCGATTTGTGTCAGAATTACAGCACTTTTGTTGATTTTGGGGTTTTCGTCGTCAATCGCAGTAGATTTGAGAAAATCGCTTCAAACCTTCAAAGTCGCGTTCATTGTTAGTAGGGCTACGACTGTCCTCAAATTTTTATGTCAATTGAGTGACTGAGTAATTCGAGGCGACCGCTGAAGTAGAGGGGGTTCGAAAAGCTCTCAATCTAGAACAGCAACTTCAGAGAACGAGATATGGAGTTCTGTGTACAATCAGGAGGCCCAACTTCACAGGAGTGTTCAGCAAGCTGTGAACTGCAAATCCTGTAAGAATCTTCGTAAGTGATCGATCCAGTTCTCTGTTCTAGGTCGAAATAGCTGTCTGGGTACCAGAAATTGCCATAGTTTCTCTGCTCAGAACGGTTCTGCCCATATCTTGGTGCTCTGAATTGATCTCAAGCTGAAACTTCGTATGTATGGTCAGTAGGGCCTCATTTACATATAGGAGAAGTTTTGAAGTCTGAACCAGCGTATGTTTCTAATTCTGGACTGTTAGAGTTCGCTGTTTGACCTTATTATTGCTAGTCTGATCTGATTTTTGCTTCTTGAACATATTGGAGGGTCCATTCGACCTGAGTGAGTGTTTATAGTGTTCCTTTTTGATCTGAAGCCTACCTTTGTGTAGTGACGTAGGATTTCTCCTTTTGCCCATTTAGTATACAAGATATCGTTCCCACAGAGGATTTGCACAAGTAGCGCTGCTCTAAGTTCTAAGATCTGTTCAAACACACAAACACACGGGTTTTGCCTAGAAATCCCGTCTTCTCACAAAACCACACAAAACAACACGTCTTCCAGATACGCCAAATGGTGCTCTAGACCCAAACAAACAACTACCAATTACAATATCACACAACTATTCACAGAGAAGCTCGAGAAGACGATCTTCTTGCTTCTAGGTTGCTTCTTCCGGTCTTCTCGATACCGTCTTCCCAAAGCGATTCTGGTCTTCTGGGGGTTCAACTCGTCTTCTCACACCTCCAGAAGGCTGTCCTGCTTCGCAGAAGTCAACTAGCAACGGTCGTTACACCTTATTCTCACACTCACATTCCAATCGGGTTAGATTAATCATAGGGTGTATGCCCCCTGTAGCCTTCCCAGGCTTCTGCCTACGGAAGTTGTCTTCCTGCAGCACTACAACGACATTCACCTTCACGGAAGCTCAATAGAAGTCTCGGAAGCTCACTAGAAGAAGTTAGGAAGATGGGGAAGATGAGGGAAGATGGGAAGAAGAAGAAATCCAAACAAGAGAAAACAAGATGTGTAGTGACGAAGGATTTCTCCTTTTGCCCATTTAGTATACAAGATATCGTTCCCACAGAGGATTTGCACAAGTAACGCTGCTCTAAGTTCTAAGATCTGTTCAAACACACAAACACACGGGTTTTGCCTAGAAATCCCGTCTTCTCACAAAACCACACAAAACCACACGTCTTCCAGACACGCCAAATAGTGCTCTGGAACTAAACAAACGACTACCAATTACAATATCACACAACTATTCACAGAGAAGCTCGGGAAGACGGTCTTCTTGCTTCCAAGTTGCTTCTTCCGGTCTTCTCGATACCGTCTTCCCGAAGCGATTCTCGTCTTCTGGGGGTTTAGCTCGTCTTCTCACACCTCCAGAAGGCTGTCCGGCTTCGCAGAAGTCGACTAGTAACAGTCGTTACACCTTATTCTCACACTCACATTCCATCGGGTTGGATAAATCACAGGGTGTATGCCCCCTGTAGCCTTCCCAAGCTTCTGCCTACGGAAGTTGTCTTCCTGCAGCGCTACAACGACATTCACCTTCACGGAAGCTCAATAGAAGTATCGGAAGCTCACTAGAGAAGATAAGAAGATGGGGAAGATGAGGGAAGATGGGAAGAAGAAGAAATCCAAACAAGAGAAAACATGATGAAAAAGGGCAATTAAGATTCCGACAGGTTTCTAGTCCAGATCCTGACTAACAAGCCATCCCTGCTTGTAATAGTTTGGGGAGGAAGACAACAAACGTGAGTACTGTAGCACCGTCTTCGACTCGAGGATGTCGTCTTTTGTTGCGGGAAGAAGTCTTCTTTCTTCTTCACTTCGCTGCTCTGACTGCTCTGTCTTCTGGGATCACTTACCCAGAAGACCGTTCGTACGTAGATCCCAAGTGCTCTACTGAACGAGTCAAGCTACACTTCCACAACTGCTGACAGTCATCGCCACTCAAGAAGAACACTTCCCATGCACAATTGGGAGCGAATTCAATACATTCCACCACCCAGAAGACATGAGCGAAGCTGCTGCACTCAAATCCACAATCTATTCTCCGAGAAGAAGTCACAATGGCATTGGGAAGCTCACTCCCTCTACTTCCTGCGTCTACTCCTCGACACACCAGCCTAGCTAACAGGACTACACGAGGATGCCGTTCCCTGTTCCTAGAGTGTCCACTACCCCTATCTACATCTTCGAACCACTGCTGGTGCGAGTATGCAGACCCCTCCTGTATATTCCAAGACTATTCGTATGTTTCCAACAACGGGTGTAGTGTGTTAAGACTGTCTCTGCTCTAATGTGTCTCGCCTGCCTGCCTGTAGAATCGGTGTGTATGTTCAGTTACTGCCGATTTCTACAGAATTGGCAGAGCTCTCAGAGAGCTTTTCTCCTACCCTGCTATCCTACTTAACCATCTGCCTCGAGAGTCAAGGGAGGCGACCACCAGGGAGAGAGAGAGAGGCGCTGACAAGAGGTTGTCACCTCACATGCATGCGGTCCTTCTTCCCAATTAGCCCTCCACTGTGTTACTCCTACGCTACCTATGCTGCCACATGGGGTCTTAACTATTTTTACATGGAAAACTGCCACCCTTAAGATAGCATGTCCAATCCTACTAAATCTGGAAGTGTCGATTGAGTTTGCTAACTACTCTGATTGCTCGGTGGCAATCTCTACATGATCTGCTCCTACCGGAGCTACTACCTCGACTTCTGATGGGTTGGAAAGCCCTGCACTTACCTCGGGTACCACTGAGGTAGCTTCCCTCTCCTCGCTCTTCGCTGGCCCTGCTGTTTCTGCGGCTGCGTCTTCCTCGGCTTCGACTTCGGAAGACGGAATGGTCTTCTGGGAAGACGAGTCGAATGGTGCGTCTTCGGTCTTCTAAGGCACAGATGCAGTACTAAGGACCATGGCGATCTCATAGGGGTCCGGGGAAGTCGCTTCATCCATGCGGAATACTTGGGAAGACGGCTCGTCTTCTTGTCTTCCGGGGCGTCTTCTGGAGTCTTCTCGTCTTCCAACGCTGTTACCACCAAGTGTACAGCGAGATCGAACTCCTCCTTCTCCATTCCGGATCCACTCGAGGGTGCTGGGCTTGGGAAGATGCGGTTGCAGGTGTCGGAAGTGAGGAAAGACCATAAAGTGTCTTCACTCCTTCTATCTGTCTATCCAGGTACCTGAACATGCTATCTCTGCATTCCACCAACCTCGTCTTGGACCCGCTGTCCCATTCCCTAGCTAAGGTAAGTAACTTCTTACCCGCGGTGAAGTTGAACTTCTTCCGAAGCGCTTCTACCGACTGAGCTAGCATCTTCCGCGCACGAGCCTCTGCTGCTTCCCTCTGCGTCTTCTCTACTGCAGCTCGCGCTTCTGCGGCTTCTCGCTACGCCTTCCAAGTGGTCTGCTCTTCTACGAGGGCAGTGATCTTCTCCCGTACTCGGAGAACTTCCTGATCACGCTGCTGTACTCGCGCCTGGAACTCCTGGTTGCTCTTCCGAAGTTGCATCGAGTCCTTGGCAGAAGCGGCTGCTTCCGCCTTGTACCTGGCTGCAAGTTTCTCCATGGTGCGGAGACTAGCTTCCAGAGACTCCGTCTTCTGCTGGCTGTCTTCCTGTCGCAGCAAGGTGCGCAGACCGAATCCAGGCTGTAAGGGCTTCTCCTGTGCCCTCGCTCTCCTTTCCAGCAACTCCATAGCGGGCTGGATCTCCTTCTGGAAGTAGGCACTGAACTCCTCCAGTCGTCTTCCTGCAGAAGACAAGTTCATCCCCACCACTCGTTCGATGGTGTCGACTTCGTCTTCCAGAGGCAAGGGAGCCTCTTCCACCACTACGGCCTTCATCTTCTGCGCACGAGAAGAAGCTACTCTTCTCATCTTCCGGGGTGGAAGACTCCTCGTGGCAGGAGCGGCTCTCCTCTTTGCGCTTCCTCGCATCGCAGTAGGAGTACCCATCCATCCTTCGTCTTCTGGAGTCTTCGGAAGACTCCCAGGTGTTACAGAAGCTGTCTTCTGCTCCGATCGGGTACTCAGCAAGTCTTCCTCCGATTCCGACTCCGATCCTGAATGGATGAGGGAGATGGGTGTCCTCGGTACACTTCTGTGACCCATCTTCCTCACTGGCGTGGCGTCTTCCGACCCACTAGACTCGTCTTCCCTCACCAGAAGCGTCTTCTGGTGAGAGCCGGGTCTCAGCTGTGGCATCAGAGTGGGAGGGGGCGTTGCTGCTGCCTCTCGATCATCGTCTTCCGAGGTCTCCTCCTTCACCTCCTGTCGCTCCGTTGGCCCATACACTGCCAGCTGATCTTCCCTAAGATCCCCCATGGCTACATACAAGTAGCAGAAGAAGGGCGTCAGATGTCCTCCCGCCGGGGTACCCAAGTATGCTAGCTCCGTCTGTACATAGTTGTGGATGTACGCGCCCCAGTAGATTGGCACTCTGTCATCCCACACTGATTCCAGGAACTCCACGTCCTGATCCCCTAAGTACCTTGTCTTCTGCGCTTTTCCCTTGGGGAAAAGATGCAGAAACAACTTCGCCAGAAGTCGCTTCTTCGGCTCCCGGTAAGACTTTATCTTCCAACCGTTCCTCCCCTGCCTGTCTTCCACGAAAAGGCAGGTGGTACTCCCAGGCACATGCCATGAACTCACAATCCTAGGCAAGATCTTCTTCTCGTACCAATATCCTCGGTTCTCGGTCTCAGGCCTGTGAAACGCCTTACGCCACCAGTCTTCTGTCCAGGAAGATGGTCTTCCCCGAGCAACTCCTGCCTTTGCAGGTACACGGTTACGCGGTGGTAACGCGGCCCATACCTCCTCCAGAAGCCCTTGATCTGCGAGGTTCCAGTCCCACAGGAAGAAGTCGAGACCCAACTCCTTGAGGAAAGGAGTGGCCTCGGCCAATTCTGTCGCTGGTAACACCAAGCCTCGCGGATGCATCGACATACCTGGAAGATCTGCTGCACTAAATCACAAGCACCTACTATGAGCTGAAGGCTCTATTCTTCTCGAGTGCCCACAGTCTAGCTTCCACTCTCAGAAGACGAAACTAGTCTTCCAGAAGACAGTTACTCCGTCTTCCGGGATGCTAACAGTACTTCCTAGATAGCTCTCGTCTTCCGAGCTATATCTAAGCAATCCTATCTAAGCAAGGCCTCGCATGGATTACCAAGAAGACAACCCACCTTGCATTACATCCTACTTCCTATCAGAAGATACAAGATATGCGAGAAGTAGAGTATGAGAAAGGTTCAGAAGATGGTTGCGGGCTCCTGCAATGACAGTGGCCTCTGGGAAGACACTTGGGACAGCTTCCGATTCAATGTCGTTCTCGGAAGACCTCCCGAAGTCAGACTTCCCTTCACTGGTCTCACCTGTCTTCTTCTTCCTACACGCAATCTATCCTCACAACTGACTCAAGACATGTGCGCTCTGTTCTTCTGACTTCTCACCTCTCATATGCACTCAGAAGAAACTTGCTGCATGATGAGAAGACATGACCCTCGACCATTCTCTCCAGATTCTGCCAGCAATACTTCTCACAACTCTCTTCTAAGTTCAGGAAGAAGAAGGAACGGCTGCTATGGGTCGAACAGAAGAGACCCGAAATGGACCCTCACGTCTTCTCGCTCATTTTGTCAGCCTTTCAGTCTTCTAGTCTCTCTAGGAAGATGGGGAGTTGAGAAGCTTGGAAGACCGGGAGGCACAGGCCTAGTTCCCGACTTCCAACTTCTCGAATTAACACAACAACTCACCACTCCACTCAGGATTCGTACCAAGTCGCTCTAAACACAAAAGCAAAGCAAATCCACTCTTGATACGAATTGTGTTCAGTCGACTTCCGAAGACAGTCTTCCGAAGATGTCTTCCGAAGACAGTCAAGTTCAAGAAGCGTCTTCCGAAGATGTTCCCATCTTCCGAATCGTCTTCTGTTCCAAGTTTCGGGGATAGAGAGGTAAGGGGGTAGGGAAATTGATAGTTGGAGTCTCCAATTTGAGGGCTAGGAGTAGGGAAGCTCGAATTGAGCCCGGGAAGAAGCAAGGAGATGTCTCGACAGAAATTGGGCAGCGCTTCCGCGTCCAATGTCTCAATAGGAAGAATGGGGGTGGGGTAATCGATCAGGCTGCCTGCACACAATCAAGGAAGCGCGGGGAGTACCAAGAAAAGGCGAGAAGAAGTGGGAGGGGAAAAGAACAGGGGGAAGAACCTCTACAGTCTTCTTCGGCTCCCCGAGTTGCCTTCGACCTCCGCGCGCTTCTGCCTCTTGTCCTAGCTTCCAATGCGACTCCACACGACTGCGCCTGCTGTCAATTTCGGTCCACACCTCGATTCCACCTCTGCTTCTACTCGCCACTCTTCACTGTCAGCTTCTCGGAAGCTTCACAGAAACACCTTCGCTTTCTCTGCTGTTTGTGCTCCCGCAATTCGATCTCACCCTTCGACTAACTGCCAACTTACTCTCTCCTACCTCGATGTCTTACTCGATTCCTCTCTCAATGCTAGCTCGAAGTTCACTCTCTCAATCGATCTTCTTCAGGCGCGCTGTGCTGCGGGAAGTTGGAATGCGCTAATGCGCTTCCTTACGCATCTTCCCCGCAGATTAGAGGTTTCGACCCTAGGTGTCTTCTTCGACCTACCTACCACATGGGTGCTTACTCAGTAGGTACACCTACTTGTTTACCCGAAAACTCGTGGTCAGGTCTTCGTGATCGCTATCTTCCAGAAGACAAGTGTCTTCTGCCGTCTTCCCATCTTCGCCGTCTTCTCGTCTCCTGAAGACGCAACTGAGAAGACGGTCTTCCGAAGACGGTCATCTTCTGAAGAAGTCAACTTCTTATTACAAACAGCTCTTAAGATCCTGTTAAGGAAGACGTAACCTTAAGTAACAACGCTTCTTCAGTTATATAAACAAGTCATTATTCTTAAAAATTTCAAAAATTCGTGCATCCTGTAATTTGTGGGCAGCACAGGATGAAAAAGGGCAATTAAGATTCCGACAGGCTTCTAGTCCGGATCCTGACTAACAAGCCATCCCTGCTTGTAATAGTTTGGGGAGGAAGACAACAAACGTGAGTACTGTAGCACCGTCTTCTACTCGAGGATGTCGTCTTCTGTTGCAGGAAGAAGGCTTCTTTCTTCTTCACTTCGCTGCTCTGACTGCTCTGTCTTCTGGGATCCCTTACCCAGAAGACCGTTCGTACGTAGATCCCAAGTGCTCTACTGAACGAGTCAAGCTACACTCCACAACTGTTGACATTCACCGCCACTCAAGAAGAACACTTCCCATGCACAATTGGGAGCGAATTCAATGCATTCCACCACCCAGAAGACATGAGCGAAGCTGCTGCACTCAAATCCACAATCTATTCCTCGAGAAGAAGTCACAATGGCATTGGGAAGCTCACTCCCGCTACTTCCTGCGTCTACTCCTCGACACACCACCCTAGCTAACAGGACTGCATGAGGATGCCGTTCCCTGTTCCTAGACTGTCCACTACTTCTATCTACATCGTCGAACCACTGCTAGTGCGAGTATGCAGACCCCTCCTGTATATTCCAAGACTATTCGTATGTCCCGCGCGCTGTGCTGCGAGAAGTTGGAAGGTGCCTAATGTGCTTCCTCACGCATCTTCCCCGCAGATTAGGGTTCCCCTCTTGGTGTCTTCCTGACCAACCTACCTTTTTGGTGCGCTCCAGTAGGTACACCTACTGTCTTACCCGGAAACTCGTGGTTGGTCCTTCGCGATCGCTGTCTTCTAGAAGATAGGTGTCTTCCGCCGTCTTCCCATCTTCCGCCGTCTTCTCATCTTCTGAAGACGCAACTGAGAAGACGATCTTCTGAAGACGGTCGTCTTCCGAAGAAGTCAACTTCTTATTACAAACAGCTCTTAAGATCATCTTCCTGTTAAGGAAGACGTAACCTTAAGTAATAACGCTTCTTCAGTTATACAAACAAGTTATTATTCTTAAAAATTTCAAAAATTTGTGCATCTTGTAATTTGTGGGCACCACATACGCCCACCCTCACATGTTTGCGTCCCCGCAAACATCAGTGGTTTCTGCACTTCTGTTTACGTCCAGTACTTCTTGATGCGCCACCCATTAACACGAGTGGTCATCAGTGTACCGTCCAACTCTTCCAACTGCAAGGAGTCATTGTCGAAGACCTCTAAGACACGGTAAGGTCCCATCCAGCGAAGATGAAGTTTCCTAGGGAACTTAATATGACGGTTGTCGTAGAGAAGCACCAAGTCCCCATCCACAACAGTCACCTTCCTCAACTTGCTATCGTAGTTTACCTTACGTTGCGCTTGCACCTTGTATGTCTTCTCCAAAGCTGCATTCCTGTCTTCTTCAAACTCTACGAAGTTCAGAAGACGCTGCTCCTGGCTCTCTTCTTCTCCCATGCGTTCGGATACGGCTAACCGGTATGTTGGGACCTCTAACTCAATGGGCACAATGGGCGTCATGCCGTAAGTTAGGTAGAAAGACGTCTTCAGGGTTGTGACTTTAGGTGAAATCCTAAAGACCCACAACACAGATGGCAGTTTCGTGTCCCAGTCATACGCATGGTTAACAGTTACCTTGTTCAAGATATTACACAGAAGACCGTTCGACTTCTCCGTCAGCCCATTCGCTTTCGGGTTGTATGGCGTCGTCTTCCGATGCTTAATCCTGAAGTATTGGATCAGGAGGGAGATAGTCTCATTTAAGAAATGAGTAACCCTATCTGATACCAATTCCAGCGGACATCTGTACCTAGTGATGATGTTATGCCAAAGGAACCTTGCTACTACTGCGGCATCATTCTTTCTTGTGGCCTCGTCTTCCACCATCTTGGTGGCATAGTCGGTAGCTATTAAGATGTACCTTGCTCGTGTTCTTCTCGCCATCGGGGCGATAGGACCTACAAAGTCGATTCCCCACTTTTCGAACGGGGCAAGCGGAAGAATGGGAGTAAGAGGCCACCTTGTTGTAGCGGTCGGTCTTCCCACCCTCTGGCATGCATCGCACATCCGGATCTCCTGAAAAGTGTCTCGATACATAGTTGACCACCAGTATCCGGCGTCTAGCATCTTCTTCACTGTGGTCTTCAACCCGTAGTGACCCCCAGCATCTTCGTAGAGAAGACCTGTGATCACTGATTTTATCTCTGACGGCTCGAGGCATCTTCTCAGCTTCTCGTCATGTCCCTTTCGAAACAAGATACCCTGGAAGATGGCGTAAGGTCCTGCCTTGTGTAAGAAGACGGTCTTCTGCTCCGCATCCATTCCCTCGGGATACTGTTGGTCTTCCAAGAACTTCCTCAAGTCCTTGAAGATCGACTCTTCTGTGGAAGTCGCAAAGACTGGATCAGAAGATCTAGTCTCGTCTTCTGGGAAGCAGGCGGTACGCCCCCCCTCAGATGAAAGTGTCTCTGCGAAAACTGAAAACAACTTCTCGTCAGGAAACTCGTCTTCCACTTCATCTTCTCGTCGTTCTGTCTCCAATCTGGATAGGTAGTCAGCATTAACATGCTGTCTTTCGGGCCTGTACTCAACTGTGTAAGTAAATTCCTGGAGTAGGAGAATCCACCTAGCTATCCTACCAGACAAATCTGCTTTCTTTACAAGATGTTTCAAAGAGAAGTGATCTACATAGAAGACAAACGGGTTTGCTAGAAGATAGTGTCTAAACTTCCTACAGGAGTAAATCATGCCAAGACACTCCCTTTCAGTTGTCGAGTACTTCTTCTCTGCATCACTGAGCTGTCTTCCCGCGTAGTAGATGGGATAATCCTTCTTCTTCTCATCTTTCTGACTCAACACCACCCCGATGGCGAAAGCAGAAACATCCACATAAATGTGGAAGACTCTTTCCCAATCAGGCGGCCGTAGGACAGAGGATTCCGACAGAAGCCTTTTCATTTCTTCGAATGCTTCCTGCTGCTCAGAAGACCAAATGTATGGTTCGTCTTTCTTCAGCAACTTAGTGAGTCTCCCTGCTACCTCTGCGTACCTGTCAATAAACCTCTTGTAGTATCCTACGTTGCCAAGGAAGCTTCTCAACTGTGTCAGGTTAGCAGGTGGGTGGAGCTTCATGATGACTTCCACCTTAGCATAGTCGACCTCTATACCTCTTCCGGAAATCCTATGTCCTAGCAAGATCCCTTCTGACATACCAAAGAAGCATTTCTCAGGGTGAAGTGCCAAACGATGTTCTCTACACTTCAGAAAACACTTCCTTAGAAATATCAAGTGGTCTTCTCTTGATCCAAACACACAGAAGTCATCCAAGAAAATCTCCATAAAGGTGCGAAGATACTCCTTGAAGATTGTAATCATCAACCTCTGAAATGTGACCGGTGCGTTGCATAAACCAAACGGCATTTGATTGTACGCGTAAGTGCCTCAATCAGTAGTGAAAGTGGTTTTCGACTTGTCTTCTTCTCTGATTGAAACTTGGTTGTACCCAGAATACCCATCCAGGAAGCTGTAGAACTGCTACCTGGTCTAACACAGAGTCGGTGAATGATAAGGAGTGATGATCTTTTTTCGTGGCCAAGTTCAGCTTCCAGAAGTCCTGACACACTCGGATCTTCCTTGTCTGCTTCTTCGGCACGATGACAATAGGAGCTACCCACTCACTGCTAAGTACTGGAAAGATGACTCCTGCCTTCAGGTATTGGTCAATCTGATCCTTCATCAGAAGCGAGTACTTGGGGTTGAGCCGGTACTGCCTCTGCCGTGCAGGAACAACGTCCTCTAGCAAGTCGATGCGATGCTCTCCCAACTCTCGAGGTATGCCCTTCATGTCTTCTATGGTCCATGCGAAGACATCCTGGAACTCCGTTAGAAGTTCTCGAAAGTCTTCCAACTACTGGCCCTCGATCACCTTGGAAAGCTTCAGCTTCTTCCCAGGAGCAACCTCCATCTCTTGGAGATCATCCGGGTTTACCATTCCTTTAGTGTGACTGTACTCACTGGCACCAAAGTATTCCGATTTGGGAGCTTCTTCCAGTTCAGATTCGTCTTCTGGAAGACCAACTGTCGGATCTTCCGAAGGGAAGACGGTATTCTCGTCTTCTGGAAGCTCTTCTTCCGCAATCTCGTAGCACTCAATGTATCCACAGACCACATCTTCCACTTTCTCTACTACTTCTGTAGCACACACGTTATTCGCCACAAACTCATTATATCGTTCATCACTGTCAGAAGACGCAGCTGAGTCTTCTGAAGTGTACCCCTCTGTTGTAGACGGAGTTTCATCTTGGTGTCCAATCTTGATCCAAGGAAGCGAGACCTTACTCTTCTCACCTGGCTTGGGTGTAGGATTGGGAAATCTCAAACGATGTCTTCTCTTGTTGGTATTCACATTTGCAGCATACAGCCATGGTCTTCCTATCAACACCTGATATCCAACCTTAGCTACAGATCGCAAAATGATGTAAGTGAGGTAAAAAGATACTCCACCAATTACCGTCAGGACATCTTTCAGTTGTCCCAAAGGTCGTCTTTTGGTCTGGTCCGTCATTCTGAGAATTCTCAGAGTAGGCTGGAACTCAGTGAAGCCTAAGGCATGCGCCGTTTCTTCCGTCATGATGTTAACTCCGGAGCCGGAATCAATGGGTACCTTCTTCAGAAGACAGCCATGGATCTCCATATCAAGTTCTGGGGCTCCCAAGTCCTCATGCTCTATCCTTAGGATCGGGGTGCTCGGGGGAAGTTTAGCTGTCCTCCTCTTCCTCGATCCTCGAAGCACAGATTGTAACATCTTCCTGTAACCAGCGTTGTCATCCAACAGCTGTTGGAAGGTTACATCCGCCTTCTGATTCCACAAGTCTCGTAAGAAGTCGTACGGAGATCTTTTCAGAAGAGTGACTGGTGTTTCCAACAGAGAAGATGCAATAGCTGCTTCCTTGGGTGGAAGACCAGAAGAGTGTCTTCTCTCGACTGGAGGCTGTTCCCGTGAGACAGGTGTTGCCGTAGTCGGTGTAGGAAGCTGCTGTACTATCTTCCGTCTCTTCTCCAGCTCTTCTTGCATGATCGCTTCAACCTCTTGTCTAATGTCAGGAGCAAAGTACTTCGGATCTTCTCGGTCGTAAGTAGGAGAAGACGATCGCTCAGGAGAAGATGACCTCTCCTTACGCTGCTTCTTCTTCTTGACGTCCTTCTGACGAGATTCTGACTTTCCTTTGCTTATGGTACTTACCTTGAACACAGCTTCATCCAAAACTTCCTCCGGAGGCCAACTATCTGAATTCGGGTCAGGATTCCAAACAGTACCATCCGTCAAAGTGAGAGATGACGCTTCTTCAGGTGTCTTCATCTTCTGAGCTGCAGTCGTCTTCTGCAGTTGAGGTTCCTTTCCTTCGCGCTTCCCGGGGTCTGGTTCGTCTTCCTCGATATGGAGACAATCCGTACAATCCTCAGGATCTTCTTCTACCGTGATGTGCTGCACCACTGCTAACTCGAGCTTAGAAGTTGATGCTACTTCTGCAGGAGGCGTGGTATCTGCAAACCTCACCATTTGTCGTGGTCGTAAGGTCTGAGGACAATTCTCTGTGAAATGACCGGCTTCCTTACAGTTCCCACACAAGGGCACTTGCCCAATCTGTCTTCTCGGGTGAGGACAGGTGGACCACCAGTGTCCTGTCTCTCCACAATTATTGCACGCTCCAGGAAGAGGGTTGAGAGATCGTTGTGATGAACAAGGCTGTCAGGGCGTCCTGGTCTGTACATTGCTAGCTCTATCCCTCGGTACATAACGATTATATTGGACGGGAGGCGTAGGAGTGAAGGGTTGTATCGTCTCGATCCTATAGCAAGTTTCCCCACTGGGATCGTGTAGATATCCTTCATCATCTTCTTCCCATCCTGCCCAATTGACAGCTTGGTCCTGCGTACACTGATCTCTGGTGTGTCCAGAAGAGTTACAAAGGTTGCACCAAAGGTTTGGCCGGGAAACTGTAGGCTGCTTCCGCTTGTCCTTCTGGTTCAGAAGATGAACTTTCAGGTCAGCAAACTGCTTCAGAACCTCATCGATGCGAGGATCAGGTGCAGACTGAATGATCTGAGTTTGAGGCATCTTCTGCACAACTTCCTCCCTTGCTCGCGTCTTCTCCTTCTTCTTCTTCCGCGTCTTCTTCTCTGGTTCAGATTCGGATTCTGAACTTTCGACAGTAGACTCTTCAGAAGTAGAGGTTGCTTCCGAATCACTGTCATCAGTTTCAGTGGACTTGGACTTCTCCTTAGACTTCCGAGAAGACTTCTTCGACTTCTTGGACTTCTTCGAGGTCTTCCCTTTGTCTTTCGTCATATTCCGAGTGATGCTCGAGGTTTCATACTGCTCGGCATGCTTCTGTACTTCTGCTAAATCATCACCTCCTCCTCTTCTGTAGTACAATTCCATATCCTAAGACAATCCTCCCAAGTACCAGTCCACAGCTTGCTGAGCACAGTAGCCGGGTCTTCCTTGGTTCTGAGGGATATGATCCAGGAGATCTTCAAACCTCTCGGTGTAATCCCGCAGTGTCTCTTTCTTCTTCCGTTCGAGTCTCTGAAGTTCTATGAGGGTCATACGATCGTATCCCACTCCTCTGAACCTCTTCAGAGAAGCTGCCTTCAGAGTAGCCCAAGCGGCCATTACTACACCATCATCCAACGTTTTACTCATCCACTTCCTTCCTTTCCCTTTGATCAAACTGGGAAATACACAGAGTCTGTCAACATCAGCGTCTTCCTTGTTGGATCTAGAGATGGTCTCGAACATCATGATGAAGTCGTCCGCGTCAGCATCATCGTCGTACGGATGGTACTTCTGCCGAGTGTGGGAAGCCATGTCGACTGCCGGCTGGTGCGACTGCCAACTTCTTCCTCTCTCAGGTCCAGGTGGTGGAGATGGTCTTCTCGAAGGTCCAGGCCTGTCTGAATCACGAAGATCGTCTTCTGAGTCAGAGCTACTGTCACTGCTACCTCCCGAGACGTCTGGAACAATCTCCTCCAGTCTTCCCTCTCCTTGAGAAGCTTCTTCCGCACTTGGGAAGACGTCTTCCGAGTAACCAGTACCGAAATCTACTTTATACACGTGATCACCCGGTTGGTTTCTGTCTTCGTCAAAGATTATGCTCGAGATGGAAGGCTCTTCCAACTCTACCGATCGGATCTTCATGAGCTCTTCTTCTTTCCTTTGGTGTCTCAGGGATATCCGCTGCTCTCTAGAAGCGGTTCGCTGGGGTGAGTTTACCCACTCAGGATCTTTACCCGTGCGTCTTCTACTTCTTCCTCTGGTCGGAGGCATCCACCTGAGTACTGA
The DNA here is from genome assembly GCA_036924285.1 of Asterella californica. Lineage (NCBI taxonomy): Eukaryota > Viridiplantae > Streptophyta > Marchantiopsida > Marchantiales > Aytoniaceae > Asterella > Asterella californica. The sequence continues at coordinate 28,847,169 of JAYKYS010000003.1, forward strand.
GAACAGATGTCTCTATTCTTCTACCACTAGATCCGGGAGACCAAATGACTGAACAACCGATCACAAGTTCAGAACGTCTTCTTCTCCTGCTTCTGGTTGCACTCACTGCAATCTTCCAAGATCGAGTCTTCCAAGGAGTTCTTGGAAGCAGGGAAGCGGCTTCTTCCAACTTTCCCTGAGGTATCTTATCAGCTTCTGGTTGCGGTTCCCGTCTTCTAGCAAGATAGAGTCCCTCAACACATTCAACTACAATCGAAGTTAGTTCGAAATGAACGTAACTAATGGCACACAGATCCAGGAAGCTTAGAACAGAAGTTATTAAGATGAAATCCCCGGCAGCGGCGCCAAAAATGGTTCCTCACTATATGTAGTGACGTAGGATTTCTCCTTTTGCCCATTTAGTATACAAGATATCGTTCCCACAGAGGATTTGCAGAAGTAGCGCTGCTCTAAGTTCTAAGATCTGTTCAAACACACAAACACACGGGTTTTGCCAAGAAATCCCGTCTTCTCACAAAACCACACAAAACAACACGTCTTCCAGATACACCAAATGGTGCTCTGGACCCAAACAAACAACTACCAATTACAATATCACACAACTATTCACAGAGAAGCTCGGGAAGACGATCTTCTTGCTTCCAGGTTGCTTCTTCCGATCTTCTCGATACCGTCTTCCCAAAGCGATTCTGGTCTTCTGGGGGTTCAACTCGTCTTCTCACACCTCCAGAAGGCTGTCCTGCTTCGCAGAAGTCAACTAGCAACGGTCGTTACACCTTATTCTCACACTCACATTCCAATCGGGTTAGATTAATCACAGGGTGTATGCCCCCTGTAGCCTTCCCAGGCTTCTGCCTACGGAAGTTGTCTTCCTGCAGCACTACAACGACATTCACCTTCATGGAAGCTCAATAGAAGTCTCGGAAGCTCACTAGAAGAAGTTAGGAAGATGGGGAAGATGAGAGAAGATGGGAAGAAGAAGAAATCCAAACAAGAGAAAACATGATGAAAAAGGGCAATTAAGATTCTGACAGGCTTCTAGTCCGGATCCTGACTAACAAGCCATCCCTGCTTGTAATAGTTTGGGGAGGAAGACAACAAACGTGAGTACTGTAGCACCGTCTTCTACTCGAGGATGTCGTCTTCTGTTGCGGGAAGAAGGCTTCTTTCTTCTTCACTTCGCTGCTCTGACTGCTCTGTCTTCTGGGATCCCTTACCCAGAAGACCGTTCGTACGTAGATCCCAAGTGCTCTACTGAACGAGTCAAGCTACACTCCACAACTGTTGACATTCACCGCCACTCAAGAAGAACACTTCCCATGCACAATTGGGAGCGAATTCAATGCATTCCACCACCCAGAAGACATGAGCGAAGCTGCTGCACTCAAATCCACAATCTATTCCTCGAGAAGAAGTCACAATGGCATTGGGAAGCTCACTCTCGCTACTTCATGCGTCTACTCCTCGACACACCAGCCTAGCTAACAAGACTGCACGAGGATGCCGTTCCTTGTTCCTAGAGTGTCCACTACTTCTATCTACATCGTCGAACCACTGCTGGTGCGAGTATGCAGACCCCTCATGTATATTCCAAGACTATTCGTATGTTTCCAACAACGGGTGTAGTGTGCTAAGACTGTCTCTGCTCTAATGTGTCTCGCTTGCCTGCCTGTAGAATCGTTGTGTATGTTCAGTTACTACAGAATTCTACAGAACTGGCAGAACTGGCAGAGCTCCATTTCCTTCTCTACGATCCTACTTAACCATCTGCCTCAAGTGCCAGGGGAAGCGACCACCAAGGAGAGAGAGAGAGGCGCTGACAAGAGGTTGTCACCTCACATGCATGCGGTCCCTCTTCCCAATTAGCCCTCCACTGTGTTACTCCTACGCTACCTATGCTGCCACATGGGGTCCTAACTATTTTTACATGAAAAACTGCCACCCTTAAGATAGCATGTCCGCTCCTACTAAATCTGGAAGTGTCGATTGAGTTTGCTAACTACTCTGATTGCTCGGTGGCAATCTCTACATGATCTGCTCCTACCGGAGCTACTACCTCGACTTCTGATGGGCTGGGAAGCCCTGCACTTACCTCGGGTACCACTGAGGTAGCTTCCCTCTCCTCGCTCTTCGCTGGCCCTGCTGTTTCTGCGGCTGCGTCTTCCTCGGCTTCGACTTTAGAAGACGGAATGATCTTCTGGGAAGACGAGTCGAAGGGTGCGTCTTCGGTCTTCTGAGGCACAGATGCAGTACTAGGGACCATGGCGACCTCATAGGGGTCCGGAGAAGTCGCTTCCTCCACGCGGAATACCTGGGAAGACGGCTCGTCTTCCTGTCTTCCGGGGCGTCTTCTGGAGTCTTCTCGTCTTCCAATGCTGTCACCACCAAGTGTACAGCGAGATCGAACTCCTCCTTCTCCATTCCGGATCCAGTCGAGGGTGCTGGGGCTTGGGAAGACACGGTTGCAGGTGTCGGAAGTGAGGGAAGACCATAAAGTGTCTTCACTCCTTCTATCTGTCTATCCAGGTACCTGAACATGCTATCTCTGCATTCCACCAACCTCGTCTTGGACCCGCTGTCCCATTCCCTAGCTAAGGTAAGTAACTTCTTACCCGTGGTGAAGTTGAACTTCTTCCGAAGCGCTTCTACCGACTGAGCTAGCATCTTCCGTGCACGAGCCTCTGCTGCTTCCCTCTGCGTCTTCTCCACTGCAGCTCGTGCTTCCGCGGCTTCTCGCTGCGTCTTCCATGTGGTCTGCTCTTCTGCGAGGGCAGTGATCTTCTCTCGCACTCGGAGAACTTCCTGATCGCGCTGCTGTACTCGCGCTTGCAACTCCTGGTTGCTCTTCTGAAGTTGCATCGACTCCTTGGCAGAAACGGCTGCTTCCGTCTTGTACCTGGCTGCAAGCTTCTCCGTGGTGCGGAGACTAGCTTCCAGCGACTCCGTCTTCTGCTGGCTGTCTTCCTGTCGCAGCAAGGTGCGCAGGCCGAATCCAGGCTGTAAGGGCCTCTCCTGTGCCATCGCTCTCTTCTCCAGCAACTCCATCGATGGCTGGATCTCCTTCTGGAAGTAGGCACTGAATTCCTCCAGTCGTCTTCCTGCGGAAGACAAGTTCATCCTCACCACTCGCTCGGGGGTGTCGACCTTGTCTTCTAGAGGCAAGGATGCCTCTTCCACCACTACGGTGTCGTAGCGAGAGCCTTTCCTTTGAGCAAGGGCGTACCTTCTGGCTGTGGTTAGCGATCGATGCACAATAGAGCGACTAGTATCTCGTAAATTTCTCTCTAACTTCCTCGATAACTAAGCACTTTCTTTCTCTCAGTAAAGGGTCAAGATAACTACACGAAAACGTTGGATGATCATGGGCACGACAAACGGGATATGTGATGACATGATCTCTCGGTAGTATTCCTCTCCGAAGTTTCTCACTACTAGGGCTTCGCACATGGCTTTGGGTCGACAGATGTGTCTTATCTCGCACTGGGTGTTAAAGTTTACAGGAGGGAGCTGATTTAGATCCATCCTTCGTTAGATGAGGATAAAGACGGTGAGATCCCATTCTTGGCCGTAAGTGACAACAGATAAGATCACAGGGACAGGCGAGAGCATGACTTGCGCGGTAAAGTTATGCCCGAAGGATCCTATCAGAAACTGTTGAAAATGAACTCGTTCCATATACATCAGTTTAATCGAGAAAGGGTTTCGAAAAGGGAATCTGGGCGGTAAGTAGAGTCCTTCGTCCATCTTTCACAACATGTGCACTCCAACTACAAAGGTATATTGATCCATAAAACTCTGATTCAATCTCATAGGATCACCACGATCTCTCCACGAACAATCTCTTGGATTTTTCCCCAGGTCGAATGCCCCCACACAGGTCACTCCCCTTTGCTTAAAAGTTTCGAACACCAAACAAGGATAGGTGCAAGCTCCCTAACCAAGCAACCCAAGCCTCACGGACCGATGAGGTGGCACACATGCACATCGCATGTTTGGTGCCGTCATACTCATCCACGTGTGGGTCTTCTGGGTGAAAGGTTCTAATGCATGCACCGTAACGTGTCCCAAAAACCAGAGACTAGGCTAGACAGGTAGTCGACTCTACAGGTCAAGGATCGCACTTTGCCACGTTGAGTGCGAACCTAACAACCACATGACGTGGATACAACGTAGGTCGCTAAAGTCATATCTACGCCTAGAATACTCCCCAAAGCAATACAAATGTCGCACTGGATACTTTTCAGCCAGCTGCCGCTAACAACTTGAGACCTAGAGTAGATATCGTTGCCGATACAACTCGGCAGAAAAACCAGTGAACTTTCACACATGATAGGTACAGATCTACAGCTTAGTCTCCTCTCAAACTTGCCACGTAGGTAGGATACTAGAATCTCTACTTGCAGGTCAAATTTCAGGAAGACCTGACGGCTAGATCTCCTCCCACAATTAACACAAATCCACAGAAACTAACACGCACTTCCAATCTCAGATTCAGGACAGAAGCTTCTTCGACTAAATGAACCGTCCACTTCCACTCCAACTTCCTGTGCTATCAATTCAGAAGGTAAACTCACTACACAGGAAATTTGAGCCGATTTGACCGTTCTGATCGTCCTCCATAAATCTGCAAACTCGCTGCTTCAGATTGACAGCTTTCTGCACCCCGTCGCCTTCAAATCGCCATTGCGCTCAATCCGCAGAACTTCCGGTGGTGAAATTTGTGGTCAGAGCTTCAGCAGCTGACAGACTACAAGCTCATGAAATCTGGTCTCAATCTGACGGTTCAATCACTCAAACCTCTTAATCTTACAATCGGAAGAGAAAACTATGTACTCTCATCACTCTATGAACTTCAAATCGCCATAACGTATGCCCTGGACCTCCAAATCGAGTGAAATTTGTGGTCAGATTGCTCCTCCCGTCGAGAGCTCTCCGCCCATGCCCTCTGATCTCCCAAATCCCTCGTCAAAGTGCCCCGACCTCCCCAGAGCGCACACTTAGGTAGATGACAAGTTATCTTCACTTTTGGGTGGACCAATGGGAAGTTAAAGGACTCAACCTTGTCCTTTTCTGCCCCATGGAGACCCCCAGCAGATAATAGAGCATTCTAAGCTCATAAGAGCAATGTTTTAGATCCCATTACACCACAACTTCTAAACGTGCAAAACGTACTTATACGGGTAATTTACATACTAACTGGTCCCACAACAAGACAACGGTCTTCATCTTCTGCGCACGAGAAGAAGCTACTCTTCTCATCTTCCGGGGTGGAAGACTCCTCATGGCAGGAACGGCTCTCCTCTTTGCGCTTCCTCGCATCGCAGTAGGAGCGCCCATCCATCCTTCGTCTTCTGGAGTCTTTGGAAGACTCCCAAGTGTTACAGAAGCTGTCTTCTGCTCCGATCGGGTACTCAGCAAGTCTTCCTCCGAGTCCGACTCCGATCCTGAATGAATGAGGGAGATGGGTGTCCTCGGTACACTTCTGTGACCCATCTTCCTCACTGGCGTGGCGTCTTTCGACCCACTAGACTCGTCTTCCCTCACCAGAAGCGTCTTCTGGTGAGAGCCGGGTCTCAGCTGTGGCATCAGAGTGGGAGGGGGCGTTGCTGCTGTCTCTCGGTCATCGTCTTCCGAGGTCTCCTCCTTCACCTCCTGTCGCTCCGTTGGCCCATACACTACCAGTTGATCTTCCCTAAGATCCCCCATGGCTACATACAAGTAGCAGAGGAAGGGCGTCAGGTGTCCTCCCGCTGGGGTACCTAAGTATGCTAGCTCCGTCTGTACGTAGTTGTGGATGTACGCGCCTCAGTAGATTGGCACTCCGTCATCCCACACTGATTCCAGGAACTCCACGTCCTGATCTCGTAAGTACCTTGTCTTCTGCGCTTTTCCCTTGGGGAAAAGATGCAGAAACAACTTCGCCAGAAGTCGCTTCTTCGGCTCTCGGTAAGACTCTATCTTCCAACCGTTCCTCCCCTGCCTGTCTTCCACGAAAAGGCAGGTGGTGCTCCTAGGCACATGCCATGAACTCACAATCCTAGGCAAGATCTTCTTCTCGTACCAATATCCTCGGTTCTCGGTCTCAGGTCTGTGAAACGCCTTACGCCACCAGTCTTCAATCCAGGAAGATGGTCTTCCTCGAGCAACTCCTGCCTTTGCAGGTACACGGTTATGCGGTGATAATGCGGTCCATACTTCCTCCAGAAGCCCTTGATCTACGAGGTTCTAGTCCCACAGGAAGAAGTCGAGACCCAACTCCTTGAGGAAAGGAGTGGCCTTGGCCAATTCTGCCGCTGGTAACACCAAACCCCGCGGATGCATCGACATACCTGGAAGATCTGTTGCACTAAACCACAAGCACCTACTATGAGCTGAAGGCTCAGTCCTTCCCGAGTGCCCACAGTCTAGCTTCTACTTCTCAGAAGACGAAACTAGTCTTCCAGAAGACAGCTACTCCGTCTTCCGGGATTCTAACAGTACTTCCTAGATAGCTCTCGTCTTCCGAGCTATATCTAAACAATCCTATCTAAGCAAGGCCTCGCATGGATTACCAAGAAGACAACCCACCTTACATTACATCCTACTTCCTATCAGAAGATACAAGATATGCGAGAAGTAGAGTATGAGAAAGGTTCAGAAGATGGTTGCGAGCTCCTGCGGTGACAGTGGCCTCTGGGAAGACACTCGGGACAACTTCCGATTCAATGTCTTTCTCGGAAGACTTCTTGAAGTCAGACTTCCCTTCACTGGTCTCACCTGTCTTCGTCTTCCTACACGCAATCTATCCTCACAACAGACTCAAGACAACTGTACTCTGTTCTTCTGACTTCTCACCTCTCATACGCACTCAGAAGAAGCTTGCTGCATGATGGGAAGACATGACCCTCGACCATTCCCTCCAGATTCTGCCAGCAAGACTTCTCACAACTCTCTTCTAAGTTCAGGAAGAAGAAGGAACGGCTGCTATGGATCGGACAGAAGAGACCCGAATGGACCCTCGCGTCTTCGCGCTCATTTTGCCAGCCTTCCTGTCTTCTAGTCTCTCTAGGAAGATGGGGAGTTGAGAAGCTTGGAAGACCTGGAGGCACAGGCCTAGTTCCCGACTTCCAACTTCTCGAAATAACAAAACAACTCATCACTCCACTCAGGATTCATACCAAGCCTCTCTAAACACAAAAGCAAAGCAAATCCACTCTTGATACAAATTGTGTTCAGTTGACTTCCGAAGACGGTCTTCCGAAGACAGTCAAGTTCAAGAAGCGTCTTCCGAAGATGTTCCCATCTTCCGAATCGTCTTCTGTTCCAAGTTTCGGGGATAGAGAGATAGGGGGGTAGGGAAATTGATAGTTGGGGTCTCCAATTTGAGGGCTAGGAGTAGAGAAGCTCGAATTGAGCTCGGGAAGAAGCAAGGAGATGTCTCGACAGAAATTGGGCAGCGCTTCCGCGCCCAATGTCTCAATAGAAAGAATGGGGGTGGGGTAATCGATCAGGCTGCCTGCACACAATCAAGGAAGCGCGGGGAATACCAGGAAAAGGCGAGAAGAAGTGGGAGGGGAAAAGAACTGGGGGAAGAACCTCTACAGTCTTCTTCGGCTCCCCGAGTTGCCTTCGACCTCCGCGCGCTTCTGGCTCTAGTCCTAGCTTCCAATGCGACTCCACACGACTGCGCCTGCTGTCAATTTCGGTCCACACCTCGATTCCACCTCTGCTTCTACTCGCCACTCTTCACTATCAGCTTCTCGGAAGCTTCACAGAAACGCCTTCGCTTTCTCTGCTGTTTGTGCTCCCGCAATTCGATCTCACCCTTCGCCTAGCTGCCAACTTACTCTCTCCTACCTCGATGTCTCACTCGATTCCTCTCTCAATGCTAGCTCGCGAAGCTCACTCTCTCAATCGATCTTCTTCAGGCGCGCTGTGCTGCGGGAAGTTAGAAGGTGCCTAATGTGCTTCCTCACGCATCTTCCCCGCAGATTAGGGTTCCTCTCTTGGTGTCTTCCTGACCAACCTACCTTTTCGGTGCGCTCCAGTAGGTACACCTACTGTCTTACCTGAAAACTCGTGGTTGGTCCTTCGCGGTCGATGTCTTCTGGAAGATAGGTGTCTTCCGCCGTCTTCCCATCTTCCGCCGTCTTCTCATCTTCTGAAGACGCAACTGAGAAGACGATCTTCCGAAGACGGTCGTCTTCCGAAGAAGTCAACTTCTTATTACAAACAGCTCTTAAGATCATCTTCCTGTTAAGGAAGACGTAACCTTAAGTAATAACGCTTCTTCAGTTATACAAACAAGTTATTATTCTTAAAAATTTCAAAAATTTGTGCATCCTGTAATTTGTGGGCACCACACTTTGTAGTAAGCAACCGTAGCTTGAAGCCCAACGCTTCCTTGAGTAGAGTGAACACATCCTTCAAGATCATACACAATCAGAAGGTTTCGCCCTTCCCAGGAAAACTCTCAACTCGACAACGGGGTAAGATCACCGCTCTTGTAGAGGAGAAGACGACATGGAAGACACTGCGGGAAGCCGTAGAAGCGCAGATTGCAGCCGAGAAGACGCAACGGGAAGCAGTGGAAGCTCGTGGACAGGGGATGCTAGCTCAGACGGTGGAAGTGCTTCGGAAGAAGTTTAACTTCACCGCGGGTAGGAAGCTTCTTACCTTAGTTAGGGAATGGGACGACGAGTCCATAGCGATGTTGGTAGAGTGCAAGGAGAGCATGTTCCGGTACTTGGATCGGCAGATAGAAGGAGTGAAGATACTCTATGATCTTCCCTTGATTCCGCCACTCGTAAATGCATCTTCCCAAGCCCCAGCACCATCGACCGGATCAGACTTGGAGAAGGAGGAGTTCGACATCGCTGTCCACTTGGTAGTGTCAACGTTAGAAGCCGAGAAGACCCCGGAAGAAGCCCCGGAAGACAAGGTGTCTTCTAGAAGACATGAAGAAGAGTTGTCTTCACAGGTATTTCGAGTGGAGGAAGCGACTTCTCCGGACCCCTATGAGGTCACCATGACTCCCAGCATCGAACTAGTGCCTCAGAAGAGCGAGGAAGCACAAGTCGACCCAGCTTTCCAGAAGACGCTTCCGTCTTCGAAAGCAGCAGCAGCAGAGCCAACAACGAATGTTGAGGAGGAAGCCACCTCAGTGACACCCGAGGTATTTGCAAGGCTTCCCAGCTTATCAGAAGCCGAGTTAGGAGTTCAGGTAGGAGCGGATCAAATGGAGATTGCATCCGAGCAATTAGAGTAGGCAGCAAAGCGCAAAAGACAAGTTGACTTGTTCAAACTTAATAGGAACGGAATATGTTATCTTAGGAGGTGGTAGTTTTAGTATAATATTAGATAGGTGACCATGTGGCAGAGTAGGCAGCGCAGGAGTAGTAAAGTGGATGACTAATTAGGAAGAGGAACCGCTTGCATGCGAGGTGGCAGCCTTCTGACAGTGCCCATCTCTCCCTGGTTGTAGTTGAGGATTAGAGAGGATTCCTTCTACGCCTCAAGACAGATGCATAAGTAGGATCGAAGAGTAGATTTTCAGGCACACATACGCATCATTGTGAGTAAGGATCATTACACACTAGAGACGTATACGCACAGTGCACACTACACTCGATGTGAGAGATAGACGGATAGACTAGGATTAAACCGAAGGGGTCTGCATTCTCTCGTTGCAAGCAATGGTTCGAAGATGTAGATGGAGATAGTGGACAGTTTAGAGCAGGGAACGGCATCCTCGTGTACTCCTGTTGCTAAACTGGTGTGTCGAGGAGTAGGAGCAGAAAGTAGAGGGAGTGAGCTTCCCAACACCAATGTGCCTTCTTCTCGGGGAATGGATTGCTGATTTGAGTACAGAAGCTTTGCCAGTGTCTTGGATTCAAGCATTCTTCTTCAGTGGCGGTGAGTGTCAGCAGTTGTGCAGATTCGCAGCTTGGCTCGTCCAGTGGAGCACTTCGGATCCACGTACGGACGGTCTTATGGGTAAGGGGTCCCAGAAGATAGAGTAGTCGGAGCAGCGAGAGAAGAAGAAAGAAGCCTTCTTCTCATAGCAGAAGACGACATCCTCAAGTAGAAGTGTAACTGTACGCACGTTTGTTGTCTTCCTCCCCAAACTATTACAAGCAAGGATGGCTTGTTACTCATTTTCACCTTGTTTCTCTCTCGTTTGGATTTTCCCTTCTTCCCCATCTTCCCTCATCTTCTCCCATCTTCCCCATCTTCTTACCTTCTTCTAGTGAGCTTCCGAGACTTCTATTGAGCTTCCGTGAAGGTGAATGTCGTTGTAGTGCTGAAAGAAGACCGTTTCCGTAGGCAAAAGCCTAGGAAGGCTACATGGGGCATACACCTTGTGATTAATCTAACCCGTTGGAATGTGGGAGAGTAAGGTGTAACAGACGTTGCCGGTCGACTTCTACGACGCAGGAGTAGTCTTCTGGAGGTGTGAGAAGCCGAGTTGAACCCCCAGAAGCCGAGAATTGCTTCGGGAAGACGGTACTAAGAAGATCAGAAGAAGTGACATGGAAGCAGGAAGCATCTTCCCGAGCTTCTCTGTGGATAGTTGTGTGATATTTTAGTCAGTAGTTGTTTGTTTAGGTCCAGAGCACCTTCTGAAGGGTCTGGAAGCCGTGTGGTTTTGTGAGAAGACGGGATTTCTAGGCAAAACCCGTGTGTTTGTGTGTTTGAACAGATCTTAGAACTTAGAGCAGTGTTACTTGTGCAAATCCTCTGTGGGAACGATATCTTTTATACTAAATGGGCAAAAGGAGTAATCCTGCGACACTACATTTCCTAAATAGTAAACATCTTGTCATCTTGTTTAAAAGATAGAAAGGAGGTAGAAAATATTCCTTATCTCTTTTTTTACTTGATATTAGTGATGAGACTAAAGTTATTGACTTTGTGGGCATTAAAAACAAGAAAAGATTCCACATGTCACCTTTTTAGTGGGTCTTAGTGTAGTTGAGGGTTGAAATTTGAGATTCTTTGAGAATATTTCAAAATCTTTCTAAAAGTTGTTGACTTTGAAAAAATACGTCCATTTGAAAAAATAAGAAGCCTATGTGATAATTGCTTTTATCTTAAATGATATTTTAGTAAAACCCAGTAAACACAGTTGCGATTGAGTTATTGGAAGGTACCAATGTAAAAATCTAGAAGGTATAAATAGAGGAGTAGAGAGAGCTCCTCATCCTTGTTTTCACATTATTGTAATGACATTTGAGCAATATAGAGAGATTGTGAGATTCTGTAATGTGAGAACTTGAGAGACGTAGTTAGAATGGAGAAATTTAGTTTATGAATTTATAGGTTTATGAAGGACTGAACTTAGCATTTTTCTCGTGCTTTCATCAAAGCCATCAGAGGTGACCTTTGAGTGAGAGATATGTCCAACATGTTGTAGATTGATAGATGACTATCGTGGAAGTTGAGAGATTAGAGAATAATTGATCGATAAGACCGCAGAGGATTGACAGGGCGAGTATTACGAACAAGACTACAGAGAACATAGATTCGTACTTGAAAGACATTATCTGTCGTTATAGATATATTGGGAGATTATGAGCAGATAGTGACGAGTTGAGAGGTGCAGAAGTGAAGGAGTTCTTTGCTCGTTATGGGGTAAAGCTTCAGCTTACTACGGCTATGAATCTAGAAGAGATTAGTTAGAGTGAACAAGGACATTCTTCTACTGTTCACACTTTAGTGAAAGCATGTGATGGTGAACTTAAAGAATGGCCTAGGCTACTTCTGTTTGCTTTGTGGACTGATAAGACGACACAATGTACTGTGATTGACTACATGATGGTTGAGCTTATGTTGGAGCAAAGACTAAACATATCTGTTGAGGAGGACTATCATACATAAGTCACGCTATCTTAGGAGGATAGCATAAATCACACTTTTCTTCATGTGTTACAGTGTGATATTGTATGATACGAAAGATGTATCTGGGAACACGCGAGGTATCTAGCTGTGAAAAGTGTGCAAGTTCAGACATACAAGCTCAATGCACGAGTAGAAAGACTTCCGACTCACAAATCCAACGTATTTACACTTTTACGTTTATCTCTATATATGAGATTTTCATGTCTAACAAAGACCCTTGTATATAGCTTCTTTAAAAAAAATGAAGCTATATACAGAGCTTACAGATCATACTGAGTATAAAGAGGATCGCACTGAGTACAAAAATGATCGCACTAAGTAGAAGAGAACATAGTCTAACAAAGACCCTTCTGAATCACACTGAGTACAAGAGCTTATTTCCTACGGATCGCATTAGGGACTGAGTGAAACTGCATTAGAAGTGATTTATAACATAGCACAGAATCCGTCCATGTCGCACTGAGTACTCCTATGGTCCGCACTGAGTGTGATCTAGGCGTATTGAGTGCGTCTATGAGTCTTAAGCACCTCGTCTTTGAATTTCACTAACACTCCAAGATATATAACATAAAACCAATCTCAATCAACGATATATAACATAAAATCGATCTCATAAAACCAGTCTCAATCAACAATATATAACATAAAATCAGTCTCAATCAACTTTATAAAAACAATTTACAACACATCAAGGGTGGAAAAGAAACCCACCTGGATTTTTGTTATGTTCGAGATAAATTCTAACCATTCTATTTCTCTGACATACTCTCGTGCCATAGCCTTGACACATGCTTTCTCTGACTCTCCTCTGGATCTCTATCAGACTCTATGATGAGCTCTCTGTCTTCCTCCGTCCACTCATCACGATTCTTCCTTAAAAAGTTGTGCAACATAACACAACATCCAACCCATCTCACTACATATTTATTTTCGGATCTTGTCTTCAACTGATCTTGTCTTCAACATGTTTGAGAGAATGCCATCAAGACTTCAAAATATCCATACAATGTTAATTTGCTACTCTTGCATTAGCTAAACATGTATTGAAGTTCTGTTTGTCTTTGTCTCCACTTGTCATTCTAAATGAAGGGTTGAGAAACAACTTGAGCATTGATAGAATAATTACACTTCCTATTGTAATAAATTTCTCCGTCAAACTGAGATCTCTGCGACAAAAGTAGTTAAGTGTCATCTGTCAACCCTACACAACAAGAAAAGACGTACAATCTCAAAAGCTTTTACCCTTTCGAGGTAAAAGCTTTTGAGATTGTACGTCTTTCTCACAATTTGACCACTGAATGAATCCTCCAAGTGTACATTCTAAAGCCTTTATCACCCTCTTCGTGTAAAGGATAATATTGCCGTGTCCAATGCCCCATAGAAGCAAAGAACGACCAAGAGCAGAACCGTTATCATTGTGTCCAAAACGATCTAGCGTAAATAGCAAGTTGCAAAGACACGAGTGCTTGCTTGACGCGAGCTTCATTATGAAAAATAAGATGACTTTCTACTATATGGACTAGTCTGGAAAAACTACGTCGATCCATCCTCGTTAATTGCCGAAACGAACCGTGGGGAAGATTCTCGAAATAGTTTCTGAAGAAATCTTTGCTCTTAAAAAACATAAACTGATCTTGTCTTTCTAAATATCATGAAGTGTACAGAACTCGATACAATTATCCAATCGATCGTCATCGGAAGAACTCATGAACTTTGAACTCTGCATCTTTCTCGACTTATCGTCTCCTCTTATATCACCATCCTCCTCGACGTCTTCACTCAAATCACTATTAGTTTCACTCTCAATATCACTTGTGAGTGAAGCTGATCACTCTCATCTCTAAATTTTTGAGCAGTTTTTTTCTCTCAAAAACTAGTGGCATAGTTGGAATTGCGATTCTTACTCCGCAAGACTAAAATTGTTGGCTTCTGCGTTCTCAGTCGAACGGTACTCTCGAACTACTGCTTATGCGTATTTTCTCTCAAGAGGGTCTTCCAATTTTCAAATTCACAGAAGTCCTCCATCTACACTTCCAAGGAGTGATATGCATACATGACAAATCATCCATGGAAGTGAAAAAATGAATTTCTCAGGCGTTGGGATGGGACAAGGACAGACCAGTCGGTGCAGAAGTGTGAGTCAAACAACTATTGAACACCTTTGTCGGCATGTTTGGCTGCTGCCTCAAGGATGAGAACCAGCAACATCACCATACTGTTACAAAAAACATCACGAGAGCATGATCGATGATGGGAAGGAACTTTTCATGCTGATGGGAGCTGCCGACAGCATGGAGTTAACATATCTCAATATTCTACCTCAAGCTCTTCAATACAACAGGTATAAGAGTCCGAATCTCCTGTCCAACACTTTCTACACTGTTTGCATTCTATGTTGACCTCCGACAAGTACAGTGCATCTCCTCGCTGGCTGACACAACCAGGAATTCACAAAGATTGGTCCTATTCCTTATGAAATTCTTTCATAAGGTCTCAAGTGTGATGTCCGAAGACATAAATAATATATTCTTTTACAGAGAAAGCAGTCGCTATTCTCATCGCTCTCGTAAGTACTATCCATGGACTCTGTCACTCGTGAAATCAACCTGCTGCGTAAAGAGATGTCCATTCCACTGAACGAAGAAGGAGGGACGAAAGACGACAGCTCGACTTGCAGCAGAAATGGTTTCCGTATTGTGACCGAGACATTGCCACAGTTCATTTCGCTCACAGACGTCATGACAAGGACCACTGGATACGAGAGAGGACTTCCATTCATGTAACACAGATACCATAAAAGCTGTAAGCAGTATAGGCGTCGTAACAAGAGAAGGGGTTTCTAGTCATGTATCACTCGAAGCCCCTTCACAGCTATAGACAGTATCGCATAAAGTAAATATATTTCGATATCAATAAAAACCAGAGGTCACCGCACCTTTTTCATCTAAAAGCGTTCGTAAAATATTTTCTCGCGCGGTTCCACTATACAAACAATCGCAAAATAATAATGAACGAATATTTATCCAACCCAAAAAAAAAAACCACAGTGTGCTCGGTGAATAAGCAAGGAATCTACACATATGTGAACCTATGTGTAGATTATACACATGACCTGAACCTGCATACAGCATGGTTCAGAATCATTTAGCATTAGTCAAAGGTTTCGTATGATTACCATCTGACTCTTACGTACATTAATAATACTCATGTGACCGACTCACAGTATAAGAGGCAGGCATGGTTCAGAATCATTTAGCCTTTGCCTTTAGTCAAAGGTTTCGTATGATTACCATCCGACTGCTAAGTTTATTAAATAATATACATCCCAACGTCCGGAACGCCAGAACGGAACAAGAGGACAAGCGATGGTTTCGAGACAGGAAATACGACTTGACGGTTGGGCGGTAACTGCGTAGCGGGGTGTTTCAAGACATGTTTCACTGTCTGCGTAGCGGGGTGTTTTTTGTGCCTTTCATAAGGTCTCAAGTGTGATGTCCGAAGACATAAATAATATATTCTTTTACAGAGAAAGCAGTCGCTATTCTCATCGCTCTCGTAAGTACTATCCATGGACTCTGTCACTCGTGAAATCAACCTGCTGCGTAAAGAGATGTCCATTCCACTGAACGAAGAAGGAGGGACGAAAGACGACAGCTCGACTTGCAGCAGAAATGGTTTCCGTATTGTGACCGAGACATTGCCACAGCTCATTTCGCTCACAGACGTCATGACAAGGACCACTGGATACGAGAGAGGACTTCCATTCATGTAACACAGATACCATAAAAGCTGTAAGCAGTATAGGCGTCGTAACAAGAGCAGGAGTTTCTAGTCATGTAGCACTCGAAGCCCCTTCACAGCTATAGACAGTATCGCATAAAGTAAATATATTTCGATATCAATAAAAATCAGAGGTCACCGCACCTTTTTCATCTAAAAGCGTTCGTAAAATATTTTCTCGCGCGGTTCCACTATACAAACAATCGCAAAATAATAATGAACGAATATTTCTCCAACCCAAAAAAAAAACCACAGTGTGCTCGGTGAATAAGCAAGGAATCTACACATATGTGAACCTATGTGTAGATTATACACATGACCTGAACCTGCATACAGCATGGTTCAGAATCATTTAGCATTAGTCAAAGGTTTCGTATGATTACCATCTGACTCTTACGTACATTAATAATACTCATGTGACCGACTCACAGTATAAGAGGCAGGCATGGTTCAGAATCATGCCGCCTTTGTCTTTAGTCAAAGGTTTCGTATGATTACCATCCGACTGCTAAGTTTATTAAATAATATACATCCCAACGTCCGGAACGCCAGAACGGAACAAGAGGACAAGCGATGGTTTCGAGATAGGAAATACGACTTGACGGTTGGACGGTAACTGCGTAGCGGGGTGTTAAGTGGAACGTCTTCGGCAGGGTTAGGTTTAGATGGTAGTGTTTATTTTCTTCGGGGATGGAGAAAAACACGGGGAGGGAACGACGGCAAGTGCGTAGCGGGGTCTTTAGTTCGGCAGGGTTAATATTAACTGTACGTAAGAATAGTTATCAGAATGTGAATAGACCATTGGAAATAGACTGTCCGTAGGGAGTTGGAAACTTGAGTTCGAATCCTCTCCAAGCTCCAAGTAAACTCATGAAAATAAAAAGAAAGCAGTCTCCTCGTCTAGAGGTAGGTTTAAACAGAAAAAAATATTCATATAATTGAAGTGTTTAAAGGGGGGTCACTGAAAATTCAATCCGTACTAAACCTCCCAAGATGTCTCAGGATTGGTTCAATCTAAAAATAATCTCAAAAATATATGTACATTGCAATACATGTTGAGAAACTATCCGGAGGTGAATAAATAAACGTCCAAAGCGAGGTTTCGAGTGGGAGGCGGAAAAAGCCAAGCGTGAAGGACGGAGGTAAAAACATGAACAGGATTCATGAATAAGCATGCTCCATGGACTTTGCCCCGGAGAAGAAAGAGGATAAGCGTATTTTGACTTCTGATTCTATCATGACTTTTATAAATCATCAGTATACGCAATATACTTGGTAGAGTTGGTGCGTGAAAAATTTGCAGTGCCTGATCTTCCATTGTTGTTAGGTCACGGATATTTATTTTTGAAAACCATTGGAAGAGGTCTTGGCAGTTCATTGCTGCCACAAGGCACCAGCATTTTTGTTAGTTCGTTACGTCAGCAGCATTATCTTTAGAAATCATTGAAAAAGATCTGGCACACAAGGAAGCAACTCATCACAGTAGGATATAGATGGAGTGAAGTGTGTAGACTACATGTCCTGGTCATAGCGTAGTGACTACTCCCTTTGGTAACGGACATGACATCAAGAGTTCGAAACTCACGAAAAACTCCTAATCTCTGTCTCTAGAAATCTCTGGACATATAAATCATGTCTCTGAGATGCATGCAAGACTCTCCTTAAGAAGGAAGTAACCACCCCTTATCTTTGGAAGGGTAGTTAAATCTTAAAGCTACTTAAAGTACTAGAAGAAGAGATCTGGTTCGTCGTGGAGAAAAAATACGCTGCCTGAAAAAATAGGAACACTGTAATACATGAACAGAACCGGGCTCAGGTGAAAAATAATAAGCACCGAAATTGTACACTTCGCGGGGGAAGGGAAACGGACAAGCGGGGAAGGCGCGGCGAGATTATTTTAATTAGTGAATAACTTAATTTTTAATAAAAAATTTCTATTTTTTTACGTACCTGGAAAGACGGAGAGAGTAAGAGATAACTCATAAACGTTGATCCCAGTACCTGGAAAGACGGAGAGAGTAAGAGATAACTCATAAACGTTGATCCCAGTGCCGCGCTTCGTAACGTACAAGTCCGAGACACACTGCTCATTAATCCTCTCATGTTCAATAGGTTTAATTTAATACCTAACCCTTCCGGCAGGAAGGGTTAAGTATTAAATTAAACCCCTTGCATATTTGCCTCCTCCATCGGAAGATGGAGGAGGTGAAATAAGCAAGGAATGTGTACATATTTAGTGCAACGATACTAGTGATAATGCAACGATACTAGTGAAAAGCATCCCAACGTTTAATAATAATACTCATGTGACCGACTCACAGTATAAGAGGCGTGCATGGTTCAGAATCATTTAGCCTTTGCCTTCGGTCAAAAGTTTCGTATCATTACCATCCGACTCCTACGAACATTAATAATACTCATGTGACCGATTCACAGTATAAGAGGCCGGCAGATCGGAGCCCTGCAAGACTCTGCTCGACAAATCATACGCGTACGGTCAGCTGACCCACAACTCCACCGGGACATTCAGAGCTCCTGAGAACGCAAGTTTCATTCGATCGATAATTCAGATCTCCATGGCTCCAGATCTTCCTGTACAGCAAAGGTCCGATAATTCGGTCGATACGGGAGGGAGAAAGCGAAACGTGGAGGAGAGGTATAGAATTCCTGAGTTCCAGCACGCTTATAAGATAAAATCGGTGCACCCCTTGACCATGCAGGGTACAGACAGAGCTCACAGTTTTCTGGCGGCGCATGGAGTGGACAAGCAGCTCGGTCCAGAGATGTGGTCAGCTTTCGTGAGTGCCAAAACTCCCGTGCTCGTGGGGTATATTTACATCGACGTTGAGCCACTAGACTTCATGTGGGTCTGCAGATTTATGGGCGTCATATTCGCAATGGACACCAGGTTTGACGAGGGCGAATACTCGGACAGTCCGGAGAAGTCCCTCTCTACACTACTGGGACTGGCCTTGGCCCTTTTGTGGAACAATCCCGAGGACGAACACCTCTTGAAGCACGTGAAGCCATTATACGACGAGTGCACTGAGACTGATGAATCTAGAGCTATTGTCAAGGCGTTCTATCAGGACCTGGTGCACGCCAAAAATAAGACTAGAGATCGTAAGTGGGAACCTACAAGGTTGTATATTTTCATCCACCGGTACTAATTATCTCGTATTGTTGTTATTCACTGGAAATTCCAGGCGTGCCAGAATCACTGACACGTTGAACTTTTGTGCATAATTTCAGTTGTGGATATTGAGATGCCGCCGCTTGCATCAGCTTTCCGAGAACTGTGGATTGAGTACGAGGAGGTCGTGCCGGCTGAATTTATCTTGCGACAGGCCAGTACCATCCAGGAGTACCTGAAGGGATGTGTTTGGGAAGCAAGGAATCGGAAGGCATCGCATGAAATCAGAGCACTCCAGGACTATATCCTCATCCGCAGATGGGCCTCCTGTGGCTTGCCTTTCTTTGTAAGTGTCGTGGGTTCATGTCGTAAGCGAGACGTAGATTATTAATTAAGTCAGGTTGCTGTTGCTATGCACGGAAATATCAACTTCCGAGCTAACAGAAGGAAATTATAGCCAGTTTTTCAGCGACAAATTGACAGACCAGTTAATAAAACGCAACATCATTAAGAAAATCATGACTCGCTTTTAGTATGAGCGTCACGTGCGTCAGCCCGTGGGTTTCTTAAACACATGAAAAGATAGTACTCTTACGCTTCATGGTTCCTCGAGCTCACTTACGCTTCATGGTTCATCGAGACGATATAGACTGACCACCCTATGATCATGAATTAATTCTCTTGTGGTAATATGTGCAGATCTGTTCGGATATGTTGGTTGCCAGAAGCTTCAAACTTGTTCAAATACCCAACAGTTTGTTCTATGGCCCAGAAATGCAGAGCGTTTTGTTAGCTACAACAGACATTATTGCTTGGCACAATGACACTTTCTCGTTCTACAAGGTCAGACATTTCCTCTCGAGTTCCGGCATTAGACGTATGAGCCTATGACAGTTACGATACTGTGTATATATCCTCTGAAATCATATACATGTTCTCTGGATGAACATGGTTAGCCCATGATCACATCTTGTGAGTCTCAACCAAGCTAGTAGGGAAGAAAATTTCTAACAGAGGCACTAAAAGTTTTTTCTGGAGCTTGTACTGCAGGAAGTGATTCTTGCAGGCGACATCCATAACTTGGTGAACGTGATGTACTACGAGCGCAAGTGCGCTTCTTACACACAAGCAGCAGAGATGGTTATCCAGCTCGTGCAAGAGAGGATTGCTGACATGGAGTGTGCTTATGAACAACTGAAGGCGGTGGCTTCGTCTGAGTATCATCCCGCCATTGATCGGTACATGAGTACATGCCGGAATTGGATATCTGGATCACACCAGTGGCACTTATTCAGTGACCGATACAACATGTGAAATTCCCGGGAAGCAGTATAAACTAATCTTCTTGAGTAGACAGTGTGGAAAAGGAATCACACGACATCGAAACGATCCATAATAGATCTGCTCTGATATCGATGGACTAAGACTCCTTACGTGCAGGTTTATATACATATACCGGCCGTATAAGTGGACCGATATGATTTCTTCGTTAATTGTTTTTTACCTTTATCACCTGCTCATTATCACCTTATCATTACTCTGAGAGTAGATTTCTCTACTGCAACAGCAAACGAGCAAAACGAGTGAAAACTCAATAAATAAAAACAACCGCAAATAAGTTTATCAAATATCTAGTCTACATGCATCCCCGATGAGAGCTAGCTCATGTGTACACCCACTCTTGTGATCAGTACTAATTCGATATCCATTATATCTATTCAGATGTTATCGCAACTCATTATACTGATTTTGAAGAGGTTTTTGCTTAAACAGCATCCGCAGACAATATTACAGGTTGAATATCACCACAGTCAAATTATTTCGTTGAACAGCACCCGGTAAGGTTAACTAGTCTTTACCCGATGATTAGAACCGGGATGGAAAAGAGAACTCGGGCGTATTCCGATGACTTAACATCCCGATGGTTTCCTTCTCCCACCGATTTATTAATGTTGCGGAGTCTCCCCCGCACGTGTGAACACCCAGGGCTCTTTTGCGGAAAAAAACCGTTCTCAGAAAATAAACTTGAATAACAACATGTTGTAATTCAATAAAACGTGTGAAGACCAGGGTACAGAAATGTTGTTCTAGATCGGAATTTGCCTTCACGCTGTGAGAAAAAAACCGATCGTTTAAATAACAACATGGTGTTATTATTCTGGATCATGTTGAGGGTTGCTCTAATTCTGTAACGGGCTCCCGAAATTCAGCTCCGTTGACTTCGAGGTAAATAACGATTTAATTCAGTGTCTTTAGGCCTTAATTTTCCACTCGACGTAACTATTCCGGTGGCTAAAGTTCCCGATTTATTAGTGTTGCGGAGGCGTCCCGGATATTCCATTGCGATGATCAAGAATAATAACAACATGTTATTTAAACATCCGGTTTTTTTCTCACAGCGTGAAGGGAAATTCCGATCCAGAACAACATGTACCCCGGTCTTCACTCGTGAGAATAACAACATGGTGTTATTTAAATTTAGTTCTGATAGCGGTTTTTTTTTCGCAAAAGAGCCCTGAGTGTTCACACGTGCGGGATAGCCTCCGCAACATTAATAAATCGGTTGGAGGAGGGAAACCATCGGGATGTTACGTCCGCCCGAGTTCTCCTTTCCATCCCGGATCGGGTAAAGACTGGTAAGGTTTAGTTAACCTTACCGGGTGCTGTTCAACTAAATAATTTGACTGTGGTGCTGTTCAACCTGTACTATTGTCTACGGGTGCTGTTTAAAATAAAAACCTCGATTTTGAATGAACTTCAGACATAAGTATGTAAACGGAATCCGATTCTACTCTTCTGAACTGAACGATAACACCCTTGAATCCTCGCCAGTCGACTGCGATCTTGAGTACACTGTTCTTACCAGAATGGAGTCTAGTTTCTAAGATGCTGCAAGTGGAATAAACCTGCGCCTGCCTTTCTTGTTGATGCCAGAGAAGAGGACCCAACAGTGTATCATCGATCCAGTTCCTGATCATGAAACGAATGACATTGACAGAATGGTAGATGCGTTGCAAACCGAGAGATACGACAGTGCTTATCTTGCAACTTCACTGTTACAAGACCAAGCGGCAATCGCGGATGAAACCAAATGTTTGCAACTCATGGGTGGCACCTGTACAAGAATTGAGTACTGCGAAGCTTAGGACGTCGATGTCCTGGCAGTTTGAGACGGCGACCAACTGCAAGATCTACAGGAAAAAGGTGAAACTGTCTGCGTTTTGGTATGCCTCCTGTAAGAAGATGAAGGAAAACGACGTGAAACTGCAAAGCGCTGCAATGGGAGCGAGAGAACTTGTAGAGAACTTAAAGCGCAAGAACCATCAGCTGAACATGTATACCACCGTAAGCTCTTGACAGCGTGGAAGAAAGCGTGACAGATACGGGTGATATTCCAAAGGCTATCATCCTGGTGCTCAGTTAGCTATCCGGAGGTAGATGACGCTTAGTCTATGTTCACCTCACAAAACTCAGATACGGCACGATTGCAATTGCTACAAAGTGCCATCAACTTAACTCTATTGTACATGTGGACAAGCACACTATGACATCTGAGACTAATCAGAACCGAAAATCAGAACCGATATTCGTGTATTATCTCGTGTAATATCTGTACTACTAACTGCCTCTTCTTGGAAGATAGACAGGGAAGGAATGATTGGAAAGTGGAAGCGTACCGGGAGCCAAAGAAGCATCTTCTAGGGAAGTTTCATCTTCACCTTTTCTCCTTTTTTGGAAAAGCTCAGAAGGTCGAATTCTTTGTCTTTTCAAAGCTGCTGTACTTTCTGTCGTGGCAAGAGTCACAAATTCCCGAGCTTCTGAACCTTCCTTACCTGAAGATGTACTAGTAGAACCTGACATGTATAGTAACGAGTCATCTTGAGTCCCACTGAGTTGTTTGTTGGTCTTATCCTCATGGAGAATAGTGTTGACGACATAATCAGGGGTAAATTTACCCTGTAACTGCAACGCAGTCACAATGTACTGCTAGCTTCTTGGAAGACTCGTTATTGAAGCCACAACTTGATCTGAAAAATCAGCACCGCTTTCACGAAGTTGTTTTACTAAACTCTTGAGGTTACTGCAATGTTCTGCAACGTGACCACCTTCAAGTAGACGAAGATTGAGCAGTTTCCTTTGCACATAATTCTGTTGCTGAATGTTTTTTCCAACAAAGTTGACCTCAAGTGCATTCCATGCATCGGAGGCCGTTTCTACAGCTGCAACCAGATAGAGCTGAGATCTAGTAATTGAGAAAAGTAGATACAAAACGGCTGTTTGATCACGATCATTCCAATTCTTTGTCCTGATGCTAGGAGGCAGATAAACAATAACATCCTATAATCGTTGCTGAATCAAATATCTTTTGATCAGTAGCTTCCACAAGATAAAATTATCTGCATCTAGTTTATCAGTAAGTCCTAGACTAGCATGAATGTGAGGCGGTCCGTGTAGGTCCATAACCTGTAGAGAAGCTAAACTAGATGGTGCAGCAGACTGAGCATGACTAGTCGTGGAACTCGTGATACCCTGACTGACACTGGTTTGTGCAGACTGTGACATTCTATCGACTTATCAACAAGAAGATAAAGTGAGATTTCAAACACTCAAATCAACTCAATGGGATATTAGAGAGGAACTCCGGCATTAACTTCTTCAGAGGCAGCTGTAAAGCACTTTACTAGGATCATAAAAGCTCTCTAAGTGAAGATAATACAATTGATGAATCACAGTGATTACATCGTGAAATATATACAGTATCCGTGACCTAAAAATGATACTAAGTATGGTATCACGACAAATTCACGTGATTTTCATATGAAGTTAAGAAATGAATGTGGCACTGTCTCAAACCGTGCCACTAGAACTATCTTCTGGACATATACGTAACAAGTAGCTTTGCTACTAAGTAATTGCCTCAATCAAAGCACTGAACGGCACCAGACGAGCCATTCTTCACGAGTCTACAGAGAAGCCAATCGGAAAATTCAATTCTCATAAACCAGAAGAATACAGTACTTAAGATCAAGAAGAATGAAGAGCAAGCAGTCACCAACTAACTCCAATTTCTGTGGGCTCCCAAGGCGCTGGCTACCTCTGAGTCAACATAATCCCTTCTTGAAACTGTTGTCTTTTTTTTTTGTTTTTAGGCCTCTTTTCTTTTTGAAACTGTTGTCTAGTATCCGCATCGGAAGCAAGAAAGCGTTCAATCAATGGTCAGACGAAGACTGCTTTAGGAAAGAGGTTCCTTCACTGACAGGTTCGCTAACAGTAACATATATAGAGTGCTGTACAGTATGTGAAACTACATTTAAAGTTCTAGTACACACCTGAGCTCGCTGTATGAATATATGAGCTCGGTTTTATCAGTACAGTACTTGCTCCGGTCAAGCTCAACCCTGGACGAACCCGACCAGAGTTAGAGAATGGGGCAGGAGTCTTTGGACTTTGAACATTTTTCTCTTACCAAGGCAGGCATATCAACGCAGGGTGAGTGCACATCTTCTTTTGTTAGAGTTACTAGATAAGAGGATAGCGCAAGGTTACTAGATAAAGGATAGCGCAAGGACGTAGTAGGAAGAGACCCTAAGGGTCTCTTCCGAGTAGGTCTTTAGTGTGCTTATCAGACATTGTCATACTGGTTCGGTAATAAGAATTGTCTTTCTATTGTAATTTCGCAAGTATGACAATAGTATATTCGTCAGCATATAACATCTCCAAGGTTTTTGGCTGGGTACCTCAGAGCTAGCATTTCCGTGTATTTCGCTTACACAAACTCTCTCAGGCGGACGCATGGATACTCAAGTGAACTGACACAAATCGACTGTCATGGCATGTGAGATTACTCTTTCTTAGTACCCTTGATTCACTGCAGTTAGATCCAGAGCTCTAACCCGGCCCCCACGCGTCCTCAGACGTACATCACGGCTTGGGATTAGCGGCTAGCTGGCACGATACGAGCAGAATCGTTCCGAGCTATTTCCACCGCACTCATTCATTGTTTATTTGTTTCGACTTTTTAGACCGACGGTGAATAGCATAATATACATCGGAGCTGAAATAATAATAAAAAGGAAAATTAACGTTACGCGTAGTCCAGGTAGTCGAACAGGGAAAGGACAGGTGTGAAAGAATTTTCAGAAATATCAATCTCTCTTGACAAATCAAACACCCCGAGTAGCGTTCCTTCATATATTGTGTGAGCGTTATCCATTGCAACCGTATTATAAGATCCTGATCCCATTAGCATAATGTGACCCTTACTTATTACCTCCCATGTCAATTCCCTTACGAGGTGTCAAAGGAATTTCGAAATATCAATCTCTGGGGATTCCACCTTTGGAGACTTGTACTTGTACATTCCAGCTCTGCATGGATATATGCATGCCGAGCTCTGCAAGAAGTACGTGCGCGACGTGATTCACGTCAGGTTTTCTTTCACGAGGTTAAGGATCGTGTAACTTAAAAGTGCTCGACAAAACTAGTTGACAGATGATCTCGGGTGTGACCCGCTAGTCTAAGATCTCTCTTCGATGTTTCGGGCAGTTCGATAGCGCCATCAAGCTCTCGCTTGGCTTGATCGGGAGGTATGTAAACCCGAGAACTTCAAGCTGGCCCTGTGGAGAATGCTGGTGTTCGATTAACTCCCCCGTCAGATGGCGAAGGCAGTTGCAGAGTCGCTGCGGCTGGTATTTCTTATCGTCGCGGCAGCAATTATTCTACAGCAATTTTCGGGCGTTCTGAGATACTCACAGTTCCGTCAGGAAAACTGCGTTTGCAATGAAAGATTCTTCCTGACCAACACGTCCCAGCAGCAACACCAATTGGAACAGGCAGAAAGAAGTCTGCAGCAAGAAAGTTGCAAGAACGAAACGACGTCGAGTTCACGGTCAAGAAAACTGAAACCCTTGGGATACGTTCACTACCCTTTCCTTCTATTCAGCGTCTATAGGTACGCTCTAAATACCTTCTTCGTCATTGGAGAAACTTCGGCAGTGGTCCGAAAGTTCGAGGAGGACAGGCCCGTGTACAGATGCCAGTGGAGTGCCAGGTTTTGGAGAGATGAGCGAGTATTAAATAGGTTTTGATTTTCTGCGAATTTAAGATTAGAGAGTGTTCTCTTTAAGATTTTGAGAGATTTCTTGTCACATTTAGTGTATTTATTTTTATCTCTACATATCAGGATTCAGGGTACTTTTTTTTCTTTTCTTTTTTTCTTTTTTTTCTTTTTTTCTTTTTTCTTTTCTTATTTTTCTTTTTCTTTTTTCTTTTTTTTTAAGATGTTTCTATTATGAGTACCGTTTGACCGGATATCGTCTCTTCTCTAGCTATGGGTACTATCTCTCATGAGATCAAGACTGATTCGAGACACATCATGTCCGATGTGCAATTAGTTATTTACCTCGCAAGAGGTAAAATCTCATGTGGGAAAGATGCACAAGAGCTATGATACGATTACATGGGATGCCCAGGTTACTCGAGATCGGAGGTCTATACATGCAGTCATTATGACACCGTTAGTCTTTCTTCTTAGAGTTCCTCCAAAGTCGTGAGAGTGGTTGAGAGTCCACTCTGGCACTATTCTGTGCTGACGTAAACACGACGTCTCTGATGGCATCGTGGGTAGCTATCCACTCTCCACCATGAAGACATCAAGCAAAGTGACGACTCGAGGTGTCGAGCGAGACACCGCAGTCGCAAGTGGATAGTGCCAAAGGAACAGGCTGGACCAAGCCTAGGCAGAACCTCATCGCTGTAGAGAAGATAGTCGGTGCGAGTCAGAACGCTCTAATGCAAGGTCGAGCTATGAGCCAAGAGCCTGCGTCCTTATCCGAACAAGAGCAAAGTCGATCTCTAGTATCCCGTGAGACAAAAGGATCCACTAAGAGCGCATGGAGAACCTGCTGGAAGTGGTGTCCCGTCAGAGAAGACTGTAGTCCGCGAGATCCATCAGTAGCTAAGGTATCGAATCGAGGGTGTGTCTCACGTGTCTCAAGAGTCAAACTGTCTCTTGTCTCACGGAGACACATCTGTAGTAGGTAAGAACCATCCTCCACCTTTGTCACATAGCTCTCCAGAATAGGCCTATCTCGCACGAGAAAACGAGAACAGAGCCAAGGTGCTGAGAGGACCCAATTACCCAAAAAGGCTACCGGAGCAATCTCCTCCATGAATAATAAGCCCACCCCGTCACATGATATCGGCAAAGATGTTTCCCTACGTGCGAGAGGTCTTACCACACAGTCAAAGGTCCTCGGTCCTATGATGTCGCCAAACACCCCATTATCCTCCTATCAAACTCTCTAAGGCGCGAGATGAAGATAAGAAGATGGAGGTACTATGCGTAGTAAGTAACTGATACGTCATGCAATGGAAGAGGAGAGAATACCAAAGACAACCTATAAATCCTCTAACATAGAGAGATCTTCGATATGCAAAGTCCTCCGCAAAGACAACATCTAAGAATCGGGAGACAAAGTCCTCTGTACCCACAGGTACTCCGAGGATGCGTAAACCATCTATAGGGATAACAAATCCCTCCGGGAGCTGTAGGTCCGACAGTATACTTATAAGAGACCAAGCCTTGCACTTTGACACCTTCACCCTCAACCCTACCAAGGCCAATTGAGAGACAAGGTGGTCAAAGACAACATCGACTTGGTCCGCCAGACCCACGATGTGCGTATCATCAGCTAGAGATGGAAAAACACAACCTGGAGCAGTCAAGATGGTGGCCAAGAGAGCTCTATAGTGAGCTAAGGCAAAGAGGGGTCCATCCAAAGGGTCTCCTTGACGAGTACCTGCAGCGGAGTTGATGACTGTAACCTCTTCTATCCTAAGACCGTGCTGGTAGTAAAGAGAAGAGGAAGAACCATAGAACAATCGCACGAAGAGAACGAGACCCGTCAGAGATCCCTCACCATCCATGAGCTCCCTAAAGATGAAAGCGCAGAAACGCTATTAAAAGTGTTTTCCACGTCCACTTGTAGGACAACCCAATCGGGATGGATGTCCAAGAGAACCCAATGCGAAAGACACAGACTCACAACCTCCCGGCGTCGCAACTCCAAACTGATGTGGACAAAAGTGGTCTTGAAAAGTATCTCGAAGCTGAAGGACAATGATACGATTGATAAGTCGTAAGAGAATCTCGTCGATGACTATCGGTCGAATCCTTCCAGTATCCTTCGTCATGACCAAAAGTCTAGATGTCCCTAGTACTTGAGCTATAGACTGAGAAATATGTCCCTGAGCTACTGCTGTCGCTACCTGAAAAAGCTCCGTGAAACCACTAGAGGGGTCGTTTGTCTGAAAACAATCCCGTAGGTGCTCGTAGACCATCCAAGACAGACCTCCAGAAGATAGACGTGGAGCTGTACACAAGGCCTGGGCAAACAAGGATCTATCGAGACATAATGGCTCCTCAGGCTGATAGTCTTGAACCCAGGTGGTGCGAGATCACCCGGTGAGGGGTGAAGGAAACGCAACGCAGCGATCGTCTCCTCAGTAGGACATGTTAATGACAAAGGATGCAGTGCTCTAGCAGCTCTACTATACTCTCCAACCTGACCTAACATCCTACAACGTCGTATGCGGGCGGAAGATGAGACATCACGTGTAGAGACAAACTCACTCCTACCTCGTACCGCACGGACTGATTCCTCCTGTAAGGCCGTCCAATCACCTGCACTGAATCTCCGAAGACGGGCCGCCACCTCTCAATGTCCTCCTCTGACACCTCGAGTATAACGGAGTCACCAACGAGTAAGTAAGAGAAACAGTAACCACGCCGCCTTGTCCTTGGTGTTCCGTGCCAACATGTCGAGAGGTAGACGGAATGTATGTCTCACCTCGTCATGAAGAGCACGAGTAACCGATGGAACAAACGCGGACAAGAGAAACTCATCTTGAACAAACTCAGAATAGTGCCAGAGTGGACTCTCAACCACTCCCACGACTCTGGAAGAACTCTAGGAAGAAGGGCTAACGGTGCCATGATGACTACACGTGTAAACCTCCGATCTCGGCTAACCTGGGCATCCCATGTGGTCGTATCGTAGCTCTTGTGCATCTTTCCCACATGAGATTTTACCCCTTACCACATTAGATTGCACACCGGACATGGTTGTCACGAATCAGTCTCGATCTCATGAGAGAGAGAGTACCCATAGCTAGAGAAGAGACGATATTCGGTCAAACGGTACTCGTAATAGAAACATCTCCAAAAAGAAAAAGACAAAAAAAAACTTTGAACCTTGATATGTAGAGATAAAGAAAATAAATACACTAAATGTGACAAGAAATCTCTCAAAAATCTTAAAGAGAACACTCTCTAACTCTAAGTCTCAGAAAATCCAAAACTATTTAATACTCACTCATCTCTTCACAAGATGTGCCAATTCTAAGACCAAAAGAAACAGAAAAAAAAGACGGAGAAAAATATGTAAAAAACATCCTGCAGTATCACACTCTAACACCCTCCCCTCTCTCACAATACACTCTGTGCACTCCCACTCTACCCTCCCGCACTCCCCCTCCGCTCTCTCTCCGCGAGTGTCCAGATTTTCTCTGGACTTTCCCAACCTCCTCAGTAAATCATCGTGATCATACTCGATGTCCTCCGCGGAGACAGTTTTTGTCGTTATAATGTAACTTTGAGTTTCCCGGACATCTTAGAAGTGCCGAGTCTAGATCTACTCAGGCAGAAGAGAGTTCATCATACATCACGTCGAACTTCTCTTGATCTCTTTGGTGATAGTCCCAGACGAAAGAAAGAGCACAAGCGCGGAAGGTAAATCTTGGGGTACGATTGACACACGGAGAAGGTTCGGACATTCTTATTGAAATTATTATTTTCTTATTTTCTTATTTAGAAGGCTGAATTTGCATACTCTCTTTGTGTTAACAGAAAATATACAACGGTTATGTTTCAACCAAACTAATCAAACTGATGCAGAAATTTAAGTTTTGCAACAGTGAAATGTTAGCCAGACTGAGAGTTGTAAATAGACTGAAAGATAACCCATAAGGCAATACACACAAGTGCTTCCAAAATAAGGAATACGGTACTTTGAGACCAACTAGAGATAATTTTATTCTAACCATTAATTTATTATCTCACTCTACTGCAAAAGAGTTACATAATACATTAATACACGGTCAATAGAGCTATTGGGTTCCTTGTATTATGATTGTAAGATTCTCTCTGAGCTCTTCCCGCTGAAAAATTAAAGTCGCTTTGTCCATTCGGTCCCCTTCTGGACTAATAGCTTTCACGTTTAGTCCCTAGTCCATCGTTAAATAGCGATGGACTATGAACTATTTCCATGCTGACCTCCACTTGATCTCTTTCTCAATTTTTTTCACGAGAATATGCATCCAAAGTGCACTTCTAGGCAAACAAAGAAAAAAGATAAACATTTAAATCATCAAAAAATTTAGTGAAAAATATAGTTTACTAAAGCATATTGTTACGGAGAAGAGTGATGCTCTACTAGGTTTGCAAATTATGCTTTATGATAAAGTTTTCTAAATTTAAATCACTAAAATTAAAACCTCTTGGTAAACTTGATTACATATGATCACTTGAGTTACACGAAACTCATAAGTAACTCACACAGACAGAACTTTTTTCTGGATAAATACTTCCATCAATAAAAAATATTTTATTTTCAATACTTTAATTTATAGCCTAACCCTTCCAAGAGGAAGAGTTAGGACATAAATTAAAGCTCTTTGTATATTTTCCTCTTCTCGAACTTGGAAGAGGTGAATATATATGCAAGGAAATTACCTCAGACTTGGTATACCTCATAGAGAAGACAACGGTACAAAAATTAAAGTCACCGTGAGTAAAATATATACAGTGGTGGAACTTGTCTAACTCTGGTCGAAACCTACTAGATGAACGCATGTTCTCAACGAGCACACACATTTCGGAGAGTTATGTCTATGACTTTTGAGAACTTAGAGGTTGCTCAGCATAGAGACACGTTGCGATATGTGACTATTTGAGGAGGAGGTTATCGATCATCGATTCGCAGGTTTCATCTTGACGATTATATCTATCTACATCAGATTGCACCGACAACGTTGGACGTGACCGCAAGGTGCACTATTTTACGAGTGCGTGAGGTGTTACCTTCTGGAGTACTCATGTTAGAGGACCATGATGGTGTTGTTTGGAAGGACCATGTGCATAATTGCGCGCCATGTCATCTTCCCAACATCGATGATACCGTTGACCCAAGCTTAGCAGTTGTACGTGCGGGCTTGAGGTGTATGTTGTGTGGATCTGCTGGTGGAGCAGCCCATATGTTGGTGTGTGATGGTTGTTCTAGAGGTTGACACATGTCATGTTTGACTCCACCTCTCAGTGTCGTTCCTACTTGACGATGGGTTTGTCCTCGATGTATATAGCAGGGATGGTCGATTAGATCTTTGCGTGATATGGATTGCAGACAGGGGACTAACGATGTGGTGATGTAGCACCCGGTCTCCTGATCCTTACACCCATGAAGGTGTATATCACGTAGTTGAGATATGGAGCTATCTGGAGTTAGATCCATCTAACTCCATCTAACTGGCGGTTAGGTCCATGGACCTAACCGCCAGTTAGAGGACGATTGTGATACACTTGTGTATATGTATGAGATCATCCATGTGTTATGTGTATGTGTGGTGTATCTTTGACAGCGATGTATGTTGTGTAGCAATGTATATGCATACGACAGCTGTCATGTCAGTTTAGCACCTCGGCTAGGTTGGTCGAGTGCGGAGTGGCTAATCCCGGTAGGACCGTTAGTGTCGTTAGGGCGAGTTCTTGGAATGACCCACTAGTGGTATATTTCGCAGGTAGGGCTTGGAGGCCTTAGTTCTTCAAGTTGAGCATTCAAGTTCCTAGCTATGATGGATAGTCTTTGTGAGTGCAATCTGGAGTCTCTGCGAGCACAGAGTGGATTTGACTCGACTTTAGTGATTGTTTAGTGTCTGTTGGTATGATCGAGTGAGTACATACCGTTTATCATTGTGGTACACTTGTGTATGTGTATGAGATCATCCATGTATTATGTGTATGTGTGGTGTATCTTTGACAGTGATGTATGTCGTGTAGCGATGTGTATGCGCACGACACCAAGTAGCAACTGCCACTGATGCTGTTTTCTTTTCCATGAGGAGAGATCAGAAACATGGTAGACCTCAAGATTCCAATCTAGACACAAGGAGCATTGGGAGAACAAGCGAGGAAGTTCTACACGAGACTCAGAGGGCAAGTTCAACAACTCCAACAAACAAAAACTAGAGAATTGCAACTACTATAAGAAACGTGGTCACTCTGCGCATGAGTGCCAGAAGAAAGCATTTGATGAACATTCAAACACCAACAAAAGGTAACTTCTACAGACATCTGATCATGACGAGAAGTTTTTCTTCACCGATCTTACCGTTACTGAGCATTAAAAGTCAGACAAGACTAGGTTATGATTTCAGACCAAGAAGCTCTCTTCATACAGCTAGATCTTCAAAATTCTTATGAAAGAGTACCCAATAGTTATCGTCTAGATACCATGGAAGCTATTGGGTTTAGTGAATCGGCATGTTCTATCAACTTCAGTATCTTTTGCTCTTTTTATGTTATAAAAAATATTATAAATATTCTAGATTTAATTTAATAAAAATATTAAATAACATTAAATGTTAAATATTAGTTGTCCAAGAACAGTGGAGACATTAATAGAAAATCCATAAGTGGAGGATAGAACTTTGCGCTTCAGAATACAAGTGCGAGAGACTACAGAACTAAAACAATTCATTCATAAATACAATTTATTACCTAATCCTTCTTGTCAGAAGGGTTAGTTAATAAATTAAGCTTGCAGCCATCTTCCATCTTCAGATGGAAGAGATGAATAAGCAAGCTAGTGACGGATAACATGAATGATCCGCCTGATTCGATGCTTGGTGGGGCATGTAAATGGTCACTTCTCTGAAGAAATCTGTCTGAACAGACGGATTAGGTAGGGCTGCCCCCTCATACTGTACCAATGCTTTTTGCTCTATGCACTCAACCTTTAATGCTGATGTTACAAAAGGAGGAAGCTACAAGGCTTATTATTCATGGGTGCATATAGATCAAGATCATTTGCTCTTACATAGACGATACTGCGTGAGCACCTCGTCTAATTATAAGAGGTCCCATGTGTGAAGTGCCAACTAATAGAAGGTCTTGTGGCTTCAATTCTCACTGCTTCCAGTGTATAATTTTGTTTATTGTGCTTTTTGGTTCTCATGTTGCTCATGTATATACTTTATCGATCAAAATTCTCGGACTTCTGATAGACAAGGAACTTGTGAACTTTTTAGTTGTTCTTGTTTCAACCTGAAACCGATTCGAAAGTTTACTGATCATCGATCGATATATATACTAGTGAAATAGTTCATCGACATTTATATAACTCTAAACTTTGCAGTAATGCATAGCAAGTTTCTGATAGCCACGAAGTTACAAATTATATGAATTCAAAGACAAGCAAAGTGTTCATTTGTCCTTTCCAAAGTGATGTCAAGTTTCTTTTCTAAGAAATGTTGCATGCATGAGGGCAAGCGAGAATACAAGGAGGGGCTTAGTGAATTTGAAAATATGACAAGGGGGCATCTCTTCGATCTAGACCTTGAGGGTGAGTACGATGTAAGATGACATGTTGTCCGCTCGGTGTGCTCTCCGTCATAGATTTTGTCCCATCGTGCTTCTTGTCATCGTCATAGATTTTAGGATAAACTAGAAACTCTTTGGGTAGCCGGCGCATTCGATTCCGGGACACAGGGCCAGCTCATCCGGCAGTGAGAAAGACAAAACTTGAACCAAGAACTCACAATCAAAGCAGACCTGAGATAATCTAGTGCGTTCACCAAGGACCGCGGCTGATGATGATTGCTCTTGATAAATATTACAAGAAGAATAAGTCTAGCTTTTACACTTAGGAGAAATTCCTTTTCATTTATTATTATGGAGAAGAGCATTATTCTCTAAATCACTTATTAAGTGATATTTTTGCCCACACACCTAACCATAGTAGCATTCTTCCAACAAAACATTACATCTGCAAAAATACATTTTTGTACATAGATGAGAGAGAACTATATGTTGGAGACCTTCAACTCGGTCATCAACAAGTTCACGACAAAGAGAATCCACTTTTATCCAACTCAAGAGGTTTGACTAGTTGCATGCGTGATGGATTAGAACAAGAATATTTTTCATGAACAAGTCAAGATATTTTTAGCACTGATCATAATACACGACGGTTAGACATAAGATAGAGACTATCTGTGTGTTGTCTCCTCGGACAACGACATGGAATTACAAGGTGTTTATTTGGAAAGCGTCCACCACAATGAGTGGTAAGTAACGTCCACTTGTACTCCACTTCTCGTATATTTGATGCAGTCCCTTTGATGTAATTTGACAAGTGTTAAGCAATCATCATCAACTTAGTTTTTCCAGCAAGCACATAGATGTTGCAATATAGAGCTTAGTGAAGAATGTACGTGTGCGGGTTTATATGCCACATGTCAAGTGTTTTGGTAGGCATATTTTCATTTGTATTCCTTATTGATAATATATTATATAATGCATATATAGAGTGGATTATTCATCACGGTATAAATAATTAAAGGTTATGTTAACGTCTTTATTTACCTCCTCCATCAGAAGACGGAGAAGTTGAATATAATATACACAGGTGATCACATGATAAGCCATCCTTGCTAATACGATGCTTTCACCCTCCCTCAGTGTGTACACGTCCTTTCGACCTGGAAATCTTGGATCTATAGCATCATGATCATTCATGTAACCATCTCTGTTTCAACAATCTAGTCAAGAAAACATGTGATAGTGTGTGAAGCGTAGCAGTGGTCATCTTCCATTAGAGGTGAAAATATATGTCAAACTCTTGAGTTCTGGTACTAGAATTTGGGTATGACGATTTCCAGTTAGTATCAACACCGTTCTATGCGAACTATTAAATTAAATCTAGTTTTGATCTAGATAGAACTATTTAATATGTAACCAAAACAAATACAGAAATCGTATAAAAGGATTTAGATGAATTGCTGAGATGATCACAATCTGACTCCTGAAAGAATTGAATCCGAACCGGAATATTTGGAAACGTCCACCTTGTCGTGATCAGTATAAATGCTTAAGAACACATACCATGACGGTCTTTTAGTTGGCTGGCTAGCTTCTTAGGACACTCTTTAGTTTATTACAATGTACTGTAATTATGTACCTTTGTGACCCACAAGGGATAGCTTGTTACCCCTCTTACATTTTATTAACAGCTGTAGCTTTCAGAATGCGAATGGACATGGTCAGCCATCTCTTGCCTTTGGTGTACTCTCACCATATGTGATGCATGTTATTCTTTTAGATGCATATTCACTTGATGTACACTTTGGATTCTCGCCGGCGCTGTCTCAGTTTTCCATTTTCTGATTTTCGGAAGCATACGATACTTGTCTTCTTCCATATTTCTTTCTGAAGATGTTTTTTCTTCCCATATTTTTCAGGCTTCATATTGCATGTTGTTTTTTTCCATTTTAATACTTCACCTCGGCAGCGTTCTTCTCTTCGTCGAAACACAAACCGGCTTGCTTCCCTTGATGATCTTTTCTTCTAAGCGATATGCTTCGTAAGCAAAGGCAGAAGACGGGTACTGGTCTACAACAAAATCTGCGTAGATGAAAAAGACTACGGCGAGCCCAGAACTTTATTTCATTCTGAATAGAAAATAACACAAGGTTTGTAGTCCCATATCGTGTACTACACACAGCATAGGCTGCTTCTGTAGTAATATAGATCTACATTTCTGTACACTTTTCGACAATAAAAGCTAACAGCAAATAGCAAGGCCTATACGGCCCAACAGTGAGTACCAACGTCTATAGTACTCTGCTGTGAAGACCGCAGTCAACACTAGTCTCTCGGTTTTACTGTACAGGCCGGTTTTACACACAGTTTGATGATGATCATAGCAGATGCTGGGGACAGAGCTATGTCAGAAATGGAGTGGACACCCTCTCGGTAGTGGTGCCTGCAGGCAGAGATCATGAGCGGAAAGATTAGAACGAACAAAACAGGGAAGATCGTAGACAAGACACAGTTGAATAGAAATAGTGGAATAGTTATCTTCAAACGCTCTACTGCACCCGAGGTTCCTTTCCAACGCACTGCAAACAGGCATGTAGTCTGGAAGCACGTCCACTTCATGGAAATTTGGTACTGTTCTATTGCGAACAGCAGGAGAAGCTGCAAATATATACTCCTCCTCCTGCAGAATGTCAGCATCCGGCTGTTCGATGATGAAATAACGTGCTCGCGACTGCACGAAGAAGACATTGTCTATGTCTGCGATGGTTACTATCTCAAGACATATTATTGCTTTCCACAGTGAGTCAGAACGGGCCTTCTGTATACCACAAGCCATAAGCCATCTGCAAGACGGACTATACTTACCAGATCGTATCATGGACCTCAAACAAGTTCTAAGAGTTGTACATAGCGGATGCACACTACGGTA
Organism: Asterella californica; assembly: GCA_036924285.1. Classification (NCBI taxonomy): domain Eukaryota; kingdom Viridiplantae; phylum Streptophyta; class Marchantiopsida; order Marchantiales; family Aytoniaceae; genus Asterella; species Asterella californica. The sequence goes on from JAYKYS010000003.1 coordinate 28,883,547, forward strand.
CTTATTAAATTACAACGCTCGCTGGAGGATATTCGTATGATTCAGCTCGACCCTGTTTTTCATATCTGCAGCACCAAACAGCGTGAATAGCTCTTCCTCATCTTGCAGCATGGCCTCCGTGATGTTTTTCATTGCGGATTCGTGATGTAGCTGACCTTTGTCCTTCATGCAATACCCCACCATGCCAACAAAAGTGTGCAGACCTTGTTAGTTAATAGTTTCACACACACCTCTCCATCAAGCGTTCTACAAGTGCCCCATCTCAACACAGACAGCAGACGTTGCTTGATCTGTATAGTGCTTTGTGGCCTGGAGTGAAATGACTCCCTGTATGTGCAGATGCAGTAAGGTTCTCCTCCTCTCTACATATAATAATCCACTCGTACACTCATGATGTAGAAAGCGACACAAAGGCGCCCAGTTGCACAAGATCTCCTCTTGTACAATTCACTGTAACAGACACCTTGAGGAGTTTAGGAGAAGGTACTCTACGCGTGCCTGGAAGAGGTTCTGGGACAGCAGCACGTCTAGCTCTGGCAGCTCAACGCAGAAACATGGCTCGGGTGGTGTTTACAGAGACAGTGGAAAATTGAAGGGTCCACGTCATGACAAATACAGTGCACACAATTCAAATGATATACAGCGCTGACATTAGGCTTCAAGAGATGACGGTCATGGGGAGACTGTATGAACATCGGATAACATAAAACTGTGGACTTTGAGCCTCGGAGCACCAACCAACTTTCTTCAGACTGGACGTAATGAAATGGTCCGATGAGTGCCTGAAGACAACAACTTTTGGTATAGAAGGAAATGCAGATCAAAACAAAGTCCAAGGATGGGATGAGAAATTTGGATGGAACTGTAGAGAAGGAAAAATCTACGTAGATATTTGCACAAAGTTTATATAGTTCTATGTCTGCAAAAGAGAGGCAAGTTCCGGAATAAAGTGGGTATGGCGGTATACTCTGAGGTCTCCGAAACAGATCAAGTGTGCAAGGGTGTTCATGACTACAAATTGCTTCAAAATGATAGAAATCGAACATCTCGTGTGGAATGACATCGTCGGTACAGGTAGTGCCAGATGTGGAGGAAGAAGGAACAATGATGTGATGACTAGAGCTAGAGTTAGACGGCAGGGAAGAACGAGACGGGGTTGCAGGTACCGATTCCAAAAGATCGGCATCGGATGACTCATTACCTTCGGTTTCTACAAGTATAGTCTTCTCCTCCGACATGCTTTAAACATTCCATATGAACAGAACGAACGCGCTTGAATACTTAGCTTATGAAACTGTTGTTCGACAATGACCAGAAGGACGTCGAAGTAGAACCCGACGGTCTCTGGATCGCCAACCCATCCGCTTCTGGCATCGCTCGCTCTACTCCCAATCGGAGGTCTGCTCGGGCCTGACAAATCCCATCCCGCTCCGGCCCCTCCGTCCATCTTCTCTGAATACATTTCCTACACGGAAAAAAATGATTTGCATTACATGATGCTGTCGCTCGGCATGAGAAGTGAGAAACGAGACTGACCTCTCGGTTTAAGGTGCGATAAGAACTGCGACAGCCGCTCCGCATGACTTCTATCGATCGGTCTGTCATTTCTCTCATGCTGGCTTGCCTCCCATTGGACATAAAACTCAGACCACATGAGGCAGACGACTGCTCCTCGCGATGACCTAATCGATTCCATGTCCCGCCTCACGTGCAATCCTTTTCATCAGCTTGTTTTTGTCCCCTACCCTGCAACGCACATGAATCGCGAGAGACAGCCAGTCAATAACACAGTTCTTGCTGTGTTCTCTTAGTCGATTCCGTCCACTCGTTTCTGCGGTCTCTCATTTTGTCCTTCAGAGCAAGAAAGAAATCGAGGTGCTGCACACGGCACGGTGACCTTCGCTCGAGGTGCCGCACACGGCTCGTGCTCCAGAGGAATAGAGCCAGCAGCAATAATTCCACAGCTGCTTACGAGACGGAGTAATCGGTTTCATCCATCCTCTCGTTTCTCTCGGATCCGATATCGTGGTTCACAGCGAGGGCTGTTGCTTCCGAGGAATCCAGCGAGGAGCCGCGCAGCGATTCTAAACAGCAATGACAGCAGATGCTCGCCACGAGAGGGCTCTTGGTCTCGAGGAATCCACCAGCGATTGTAAACAACGCGTAGACGATAGCCGGCGGATGCCTATCGATTTGAAACGAGGAGTTGCCTGCCGTCTTCCATCGTTTCTCGATGGAAGAGCATAACATCTACAGGCAAGTGGCCGTGGATCTCTTCTTCATCCCGCCCCGTCATTTACGTCGGACAGAAGGGCCTAACGACGTCTGACAGAAGTGACGGTAAAGAAGGAAAAATCGTCCCCTTCTCCTACAGTACTTCCGAGTTGCTGAAAATGAATTCAGCCACCGACGACATAATTACGCTGCTATCTCTATTTGACGCAGTTCGTCCTCAGATCGTCAATTTTCACCTCCTGCCAGTCATGAATGCTAAATCCTTGCTAAACAGCCCGGTTACTATTCCGCATCTTACATTCCTGTCCGCTTCCTCCTTGTTGTACAACGCCGTGAGACAGGATATGTGCTCATATATACGCCTCAAGCTAATCTAGTGGTACATCGAATTGTGCTTGGTGCCATGGCTCGATGGGAGTTCAACCTCACATCTTGGTGTGTATTCGTCACTAGTCATCACTCATACATATTCACTTCTTCCAAGTTCAGAAGAGGGTGCATATACATACAATTTAATTTATTTCTTAACCCTTCTTCGTGGAGAGATTAGGTCATAAATTAAAAATATTTAAATGAAATTAATGATTTCTCGACTGATTTTTTAATGGTAACATGAGCTTGTTTGTCGGTCCTGCACTTATGGTTTTTTTTCTCTCTAACATGTGTAATACTGCTAGTAACAGAGAATTATTTTTAGACACTTTGTTTTTAGATATTTTATAAATTTAGAAACTTTATTTTTAACTTTATTCTTAGTTTGTTCTAAACTATTTTTTAGATTACTTATATCTTTAGTTTTTCCTAACATCTGACATGTTGGTTTCTTTGGTTTCCTATCCTGCTATACATTTTACTATCTCTTGGTATCAATACGTATGTAAATTTTTTATTTAAGTATATTCTGAAGCGAATCACCTCTCACTGCCTCCAATCAACCGAATTCTAAAACTTTTTGATTACTTATCCGTATGTCTTTTTCTTTGTGTTTCTCAAAAAGTGATCGAGCATGCATATTCTCTTTCTTTTTATTAATAAATTTTCAGACGCTCTTTCGTGTCTCGTAAAAAGAAGATAAAACATCACAGTTTTTAATCATAGCTCATAAAATTTAACTTTTGAAATCTATGTTTATAGTGTTCTAATTTGTTTAGTGATAATGTTTCGGTTTCATACCCGGTCATCCCTAAGACTCAAGGCCGGTTTACCTGAGAGACAAAGTTACGGTAGCCCCAGGAGAAGTTCCGTGAATAGGCAAGGAATTCAACAAACTGGAATAGTCTGTCCGATATATAGATATATATGATTTGTTCTTTCTTGCATGTTGTCAACGTATCGATCACAGCCAGTAAGTGATCTCGCGGGAGCCGCATGCGCACGCAAAGCACCTTCTCTGTGCTTTTCGAAGTGTTCGAAACACTGGCAGCTGCTTTGAGCAAGACCTTTCTGCCGGTGGGCCACTGTAACAGTTACTGAGCTCTTTTTCAGCGCCCAAGGAGCGGCACAATTCTCGTCCCAATGCAAACTAGTCAACGCTATAAGAATCGAAATATTCTTTGTGCCAGCTGCTCCAATCTTAAATGATAATAAGACAAACAGATAATTATAGAATGGATGCATTGTTATGTTTAGAGAATTTCTTTAACTTTAATTTGCCATATTTTCTTGTTTCTTTCATATTCAAACATTCCTAAATTGCCTTAAGTTAGATAACGGGCAGACAGACGTTATGGATCTAGTATTTTAGGCGCGTTAGGCCCGCGACGCCATTCTTCAGGCCTCTTTTTCGCCGTGGGAATTTCTGCTGCCCTTGCACGGACTGATCCCTCCCGGCAGCGAGGACTCGACCCCACGCAGCCCCGGCTACGGGCGGATGGGACCTCGGCCTAGATATTAGTATGTACACAAAGATCACTTGAAACGACAGTTAAGAACCTACACCAAGATCTGCATCAGATATGTCAAAGTGCACTAAAGTCCATATTGTTTCACAGTGATCAGCTCTCCGGAAATCCAAAACTCTGAGAATGTTCGACTCTTCAGTATTGGCTCATTTGTGCTCAAGTGATCTAACAACGCAATTAACCATGACTGAATATTCTGATACGTTTTACTCGTATTTCCTCCTAGACACACATGTATATACAATCAGAAAAACATTAAGGTAAGAGTGTTCAAAGTCTAGTAGAGTAAGTACCCAAGAGAGATAAAAGGTTAGTACAAAAAATTAGACAGCGAAAAGCGAAACTTTAAGGAAAAAGCTTTAAGCTTTAGTTTGAGTTACGTACAAAGGATATATCATTTCAAGATGGCCACACGATAATTTGACGCAACTCTGACTCTTAGCAGAATGCAAGAAGCTTAATAAGCACAAATAGTTGCGACTACATGTGAATGCGCCTTTTGAAGTGCGTGGATCAATACGTATCCGACAGAGGCAGTAAAAATCAAACACTATGTTTGTTTTGATGAGGCATTTGTTTATGGGACCAGGACCGGATGATGGCCCACATCTATCTACGGCGTGCAACAGGCAAGCTCCTATGGTACAGCATCTCGTTGAAAGCTTCCTGTTCCTGTGCATCTATCTACGTTACGACCTTGAGAAAAATCTGGAAAAACTCTCTGACCAGGATAAATGTACACGAATCCTGATGTTCACTCAAGGCTTTCCGAGGTTTCTTCTACTCTAAACCCTTGAAAAAATCGGTAATATCTTTCTGATCTGGTTGTCTCACGAGCTTGAACTTCCAGATCTTGTAACCACGCGAGCCCCTGTCCTGATAGTAATGCTCGACCCTGTATAATCCGTCATAAATGTACAGGAAACCTGATGGACTACAAGCACTTGGAGATCCTTCGAATTCAAGGCTGATAGGAACTTCTCCCTTTGTCACCTCAACTCCTCGGACGACTCGTACACTCAGGCCTAGGTCGCAGCTATTCTTAAGGGCGAGATTACCCCTTAACATTGGTTGATCAGCAGTGCTGTTGTTGCCTTGGCCTGTGTAAATCAGAGTCTCGCCTTGATATACATTCTCATACGTACCCCGAGAAGAGACCACGCTCACGGCCACTGACAAAGGTTCTCCATTCCTACCAAAGTATCTTTGCTGTCGTGCAGTGGTAGGTATAAAATCGATTCCTCCTTGAACTTGACGATGAAGACCTACAAGGAGTAATTCGATCCGGTAGAAAAAGTAATCTCCAACTTCAGTACCAGGAACTTCTCCAACGATACTTGCATTCCCTTTCACCCGCGCTACCTGCTTATCTATATAGGTATAAGCTTTTAGATCACCTCTGCTTCGCATTACCTCGTTTCCACTGCCAGCAAGTCCAGATCTTACGCGGTTGCTTTCCTCGACATTATAAAACCTTCTGCGGTCATGGAACATCTTGCGCAACTGGTTGACTCTAGTCCTAGGATCCAGTGACAATAAATCAACTTGATGATCACCAGTCTCGTCATTATTATCGAACTTAGGATTGGATCGACTTGAGTCTGGTTTACCAGGTTCGACGATGTGTGCATAGTGTTTGCTTGGAGAAGGTACAGTCTCTCCATCAGAATCGTCTGCTCCATTGTGTCGGCGTGTCCTACCAGGTTCTGATTCATCAGATTCTGAATCTGATTCAGAATAATCAGAATCACACTGAATGAGGACTGCAGAATGCAGCAGTTCTTTGCCTTTCGCTTGGAGAACCGGTTTCCGTCCCTCACGGGTGACCTCCACATCGTCACTTGAATCTCTAGTCTGTAGTACTGCAGTCTTTTCGGCGACTTCTCCTTCCGCGGATGTCGAGTTTGACTCCATCTCATTAGTAATGCTTTTATCTCTATCCCTCTCGTGATTTGGCTCCTGCCGATCGAAACTGTCTGCTCTCTCCCCGCTTCGATTGCTCCTCTGGTGGAGTATGTATCCGCCGCCATCCCGCACAGCGGGCATGCTAAGCTCCAGTCCACTATCATCCTCTGAATCTGACTTTAGTATTCTGCTTTCTCGAATCTTCCTGTACGTTTGCACTGTTCGTCTTCGTGGAGCTCCATCTGTGTCTGATTCGGGTTCAGTTTCAGAATGAACAGTAATAGGCGGGTCTGGATCAGTCCACTCCTGCCCTGCTCCAAGAACTACTACCTTCTCACCTCTCTTCCCCTTCCTCCCACGAATGATGACGTAATCCGTCTTCAATCCTTTCACCCGAACACCAGGCACACGGCTTTTTACAGAGTGAGAGAGCTCATCTGCACGAGTTACTCTGATATCGTGTTTATACTCCACCCCAGGTGTCCTTGCTTCCTGAGGTTCCCCTTCTTGTTTACTGTGTTCCCAATCGGAAGCCCTAGGAGCGCATTCATCAAAGAGATCCATAATATTGCAGAATAGCAACCGACTCCCTCCACACTGCGTGTCGACCAACTGCTAGAGAACGAACTACAGCGAATACACACACAAACGATGCTTCTGGACTCTAGACTAACGCGAAAAAACTCTTCTTGACATTCATCTTGGCACGTTCGTGATCCAACATTTGAAACTTCGTTTTGAACCCCGCCATATGCAGTATACGCCTGGAGGAACCCGTTACTAACTCGTGCATGTGCTTCGCAAGAGTTTCAAGCGAGGTGGAGGTTGGCTTCTGTTGCAGCAGGAATCTGCTCATGCGGGAATGTTGCTTTCCCTTAAGATGTGTAAGATGTCGAAGACGCGTGAAGTAGAATGTAAGTCGTTCAAATCTCGAAGACAGAAGAAAGAAATTAAACGAGCAAGATGGAGATCTAGAAAAGTTAAGACATAATTTGATTTGATACATCCATGATCTGATATTATTAAGTTCTCTATCTTAAACAGACGAAGGAAGAGTATCCATCTTACTCACCTTTCTTCTTGACACATAATTTGAGCAGCTTTTCTTGACCGTAAGAGCGTCACATGATGATCATTAACTCAAATGACCTCTTGTTTCTACCAACAACCTGTAGATATCATCGATGAAAATCTACCAGCAGAAGACTAACCACCAGAAGTACGGTCACGAAGCAAGTTGAACATTGCAACTAGCCCAATCATACTTAGGTTAGTCTCGTACGTACGTAGACAAACATGGAGCGTTCGATGAGGCTCGAGCGTGTGACAGGAGCTGCAGAGACAGGCTGGTGACCCGTACTGGTGCTGTTGTGTTTGCTGGTAACATACATGGCATTTGAAATTGAAATGATGTATCGCTGCTGAGCTGCTCATGAGACGCTACGAATTCGCTTTTCGTTTTGCATGCGCAGGTGACTGTAGCAACCAGCCCTTTCAAATGGTTTCATGCACCAAGCATGCCTGATTTTGTCTGGAGTGTTACGAACTCACGTAGCAGCTGTTCATTCTCTTGACGCTGCCGCTAACTGGACCTACCTCCGGCATACAGTGCCAAAAACCAAGTTCTGCGCGTGCTCCCTTGCTATGCCCTAATGCATCGCACAAGTTCACAACATACCATGCGGGACCCACCCTACCCATGCTACTTCCCCCGCGTGTCAGCCGGTTTAGAGTACCGTAATGTTAATTCCAAATTCGCTATCTACAGTAAAGGGTTCATGTTTCTAGAATCGCGAACTTGTACCTACATTCGAGGTAATACTAGCTACCATCAGCGAATACAAAAACGAGGAGAGTTTGGTTTTGGCTATACGGAGTATAGCGAAATTATTTGATAGCAGGACGGTACAGTAGAGGCATCCGCTACTGTTCATACTAATGAGTTTAACGCTCATTAGTATGAACATCTCAGGTGTAAACACTAAATTACTTGATTAAATTATTAAATACCATTAATGTGAGGAAGAATGTGCGAGAAGAAAATGAGAAGATAGCGAGGAAATTAAACGAGCAGAAGAAATTGTGATAAAACACATGTTACTACTACTACACTTGTAAATACTTCTTTTCCATTTCTAATATATGCTTTAAACCTGTATTTGTTAATTAGTTCACTTATAATTCTCATAAATGTGTTTGTTTAGTACTACGTAATCACAGCGAAACTTGCTTGTCTTTTACCATTACTTGATATTATTATCACCGTTGCCAACAAAATATTGCTATTAAGTAAGTCCTAATATCAATATTAAATTAGCCAGCCTATGTGGCGGCTTAGTAAGTGATACTAACAGTAGAACTGGAAATAAGGCTGACGTTCTCAAGTGACAATTTTCTCCCCAAGAAAGTGGAACCAGCTGATGCAAATTAAGATTTTCAAGAGTAAAAGACATATTTATCTTAAGTCTTTTAGCCTTAACTTAATTTCTCGTCTTTGGTATTTTCAAGTTAAATATATCCATCAACCATTCATCGGAGGTTTAATTTGTGACTAATTTTTTCTTCGTGAAAATATATAGTCATTAAGTTTAAACCCCCTGTATGACTATAAGTGATCCTAGTAACCCAGAAAACTTCATTTTCGCATTTTCGCATTTGTGAGTAGTAAATATAACCAATAAGCACAAACTGTTTTTGGTGATTAAACTTTCACTCTAGAAAAGTATCGGTAAAACATGGACTTAAATCAAAGCTATCCATTAACTCTACACTTTATTTCTTAACAAAGTTTAACTACTTAGTCTTGATTGAGAAATCTTGAAATGAATATAATAAATATATAAGATTTCTAGAGATAAAAGTTAATAGTTTCATCAACCTCAAATACGACGAGAAAAAGAAAAGAATATTCCTTTTCCTACTTCTTACCCATACCGGGATTTAAAGACCAAATATATACTACAAGTTCTCCGGTGACCCATAAGAGCTTATTTTGCGAGTTTGCTTTCAGAGAGCTAAGAAGTTGAACTGGTATGCAAAAAATGATTTTGGTGACTATTCTTTCATTTCAATTTGAAATTTGTGAAATAAAAAATCAACTTAAAACTATTCACCAGCTTTACAAGTTATGATTCAAACAAACTATTGATTATTGAGAGAGAAATGTCTTAATGAAAATTTTGAGGTTTCTTGGAAAAAAAAGAATTTCTCCTGACTCAAATACATCAGCCCAGGGAAGAAAAAAAGAATATTCTCCTTCATGCTTTTATACTCATGCTCGGGGTTTAACTAAACAAAACATCATCCTTCAGTTCTCAGTTATGTGCTCGCGCTACACCGTTCGCACTTTCAGCATTTAGTGTGAAAAAATGACAAAATGAGTGTCAGGCTAAGCATGCAATTAGCGAAGTACTGTATATGAACTCACAATAACAAATGTTGAATTTCTTTCGCCATCAAAAGAGTTTGTTTTGTTCGGACACACGAATCGTTAGACTGTCTAGAAGTTGAACAACTTGAAGATGATGTCTAGATCTGCATCCAGGTGAAAAGAGCTCGACACTTTAATGGTCACGACTCAATTTGACAAATCTCCAAGAGTTGTCTTGAAACTCCATCTGGTATGAATGGCTATAAAATAACGGAGAAAAGGAGATGTTTTAGTTGAGTGCCCAGGCAAAAAGAGACTAGAATATACTCGTTGTTTAATATTAAATATATACAATTTAGTATACAATACTATCATAAATTAGTATAAATAACTTATATTTTATAAAATATTAAATGATAATCCAACTGGGAACCACAAGAAGATGCAGATATAACCTATAAGAGCGTGAACTCGGTATCATAATAGTTCCAGTAATTTATTATCTAACTTTCCCGTAAAAAGGCTTAGGTAATAAATTGAGGATGCTACCCTCTTCCATAAGAAAATGTTTCACATTTGACGAAACGTTTCACATTTGTGTTTGGAGTAATTTATATTTATATTAGTCAACAGTAAACAGCAGAGGTTGCAGAATTCATGCATATGCATGATAGATCAAGTTCGGGAATTTTTGTTCGCTTCTGTTATCAAAAAAAATGTAAATGTTAGGTGAAAATTCTATAGTGAACTGTTAGGAAAAATCAAATATATCTGTAAATGTCAAATAATAACTTTAGAATTTCGATACGGTCAAAACATAACCCATAAAGAGAACACGGACAGATGCACTTCCAAAACTACAAGTACAAGAGGTTATTAATAAATATATGTTTATTTAATTGAGATAATAATTTATTATTTAATTTTTTTAATTACAAATTTTTTAACAAGAAAAATTAGGTAATAAACTAAACCTTGCATATTTACCTCATCAATCAAAAGAGAGAGGCATGCAACATGAGCTTTCTGTTATAAAATAATATTAATATTAAATGAAAATTCAACAGTAAATTTTAAAGAAATTTTAAATTAAATTTAACTAGAATATATTATTATATGTGTGAGCTATCACAGTTAAATATAAATTATATCTAAAGTTGCAAAGCCTTCTAGACATAATACCTAAGAAAAGTGCAGGCAAAACACGCTTCCAATAGTATAAGTGCAGGATGCTACTAACAAGGAAACATTAATTCAACCAGTAAATTATTTTATTACCTAACCCTTACTAACAAGAAAGGTTAGGTAAATATGGATGCTATACAAAAGGGAGATGCCTTTTCATGAGGAACTTCACATTAGCGTTTTCCTTGCTTACATTTACATTTAATGTAATTGAGCGCAGAACTCCCACAGGCCATGTTTGGACCTTCCCCAAACAGATGATTAAGCAAGGAATACCTCACTACCAAATTAGCTAGCTAGGGTTATCTCCAACAGATTTATCTCCTCCGCCCCACCCAAAATTCAGTTTTAATTTTATGATGAAAGAGTGAAGCAAGTTTATTAGTTTATTACTTCATCTTTTCGTGAGGAGTAGTAAGTAATAAATTAATGTATTGATTAAATGGATTCTTTGGTTGTAGATTGTTGCATTCGTAGTTTTGGAAGCACGTCTGGTCCACGCTTCACTTATGGGTTTTTTCTGGACCATCCTGCAATTCTAGGTCTAAATACCATTTACACTTATAGTTGATATACATAATCTACATTTAACACTCACATGTTCCGATAACAGAAAGAGAACAAAAGATACCGGAGTCAGAACAGAAAGGACTCGCAAGAAAATTAAAAGCAGGTCCTTACAACTGAAGGAAGCACTGCGCGGACAAAATTTACCGCCATTAGGAAAAACGAAATAACCGCCTTGTCAATTTTGTTCTTCTTTTGATGTTGTCTTTGCTAATGGACATAACCAAGACACTGAATCTGATATAATTCTGAGGGTCAAAAATATGAGAAGGAATTAGGTTACCATCAGTACAGCTAGCGTAGCGGTAGGCCCTGAACCTGGTAAAACAGATGACTGGGGATCGATCGCCGTTAGCCGCCGCCCAGTTCAGGAATTGACCTTTTGGGATTTTGATCCCAGAACCCCTGAAAAACAGAAAACAAACTCCCTTGACCCCTCACTTTCTGCTGTACCGGTCCGTAATATATGTAGGGAAGTTCTCCTAGATAGAAGCACCGCGGAAACTTGGGATGACTAAAGGTAAATAAAGGTTCTAAATTCTATAATACCAGTGGTCAACTTCGTTTCCGGTACAAGACGTCGTGTACCGGAAACGAATTTTATTTATTTATTTTTGAACGGTGCAAGGAAAGATTTATTAACCAAGAAGAAGTGGGGGTCATTCTCATTGTGAATAAGCCAAGACGGCTTGTTGGTACATGTGTTATCGAAGCTAGTGGCCTCTTTCTCACTTTCGAACCTAACGTAAACGTTAATCGTCTTTCTATTGTTGCTCTGTTTCTCATGATTATCCCGATCCTCGTGTCGACTCATATCTTTTTCATGCTGGGTCTTCGCACGCACGCTGCTACACTGCTTGCTTGACACGCGGTCTTCCCCGATCTGCTTACTTCTCGATCTCTCGATCATGTGTCTGATTCCATTCTGTTTTCACCTCGTGATAAGTCTTTTCATCGCATCTTGCATCTGACCGAAATCAGCCGCGTAGTCTTTCTGCCTCGTGTGCATGTCAATCCCGAGGAGAGGATCTTCATCATCACGGTGATTTCTCCTCTCCCTACCAGTGATCACGTTTCTGATAGTCTCCATGGAGATGCGTTGGGACTCGTTTCTGCTGTCCGTGCGGCCATCAATCCACTTAGCGTTCAAAATTTTGGCTGGTTTAATCTCCTCTTTCCTACTTTGATTTCTTCTTTTGTCATCCCGCATCGCCGTTGTTTTTCCGCTGGTCATTTCGTTGCTCACGTGCTCTTCTTATCCGGTTGGCAGTGGTGCTGGTGGGTCTGATGTTTCTTTCCTGAGAGTCGTTCGTTTCATGCTCTCTCCCGATCTCCCACTCGTTGTCGTTCGTCTGAATTGGACCCGAGGTCCGGATGCTAGCAAAGAGATGCAAGAAAAATGGAGCTTTACATCTATTCCGTAGTATGTTGAGTTCTTGCATAGCCCTTTCCCCTTCACGCTTTCTTTCAAGTTTTGGATCATCATCTCTCTGTCACTGTAAGTGCTCTTATCTTTCTTTCAGTGTTATTGATGAGGATCAGTATTGGAATATCTCTATCCTTCCCTTTGAAAATCATTTCATTGCATTCCGTCCAGATCTGCATCAGGAGTTCGAAGGTCCCTATTTGCTTGACGACTTGTCTCCCTTTGTACGCTTCATTGATAGCTTCCAGGAGAGAAGGAAGATAGTCCGCTTTGCATAGAATCCCTTGTGTTAGCTTGAACCACTGTTGTCATTTCCTTTGGGCCTTGTAGCACTCCCAGAAGCAATGTTTGAAAGACTCTTCTTCTCTGTTGCAGCGTGCGCATACTCCATCTCTCTTTAGCATCTTTGCTAGACGTTGAGCCGTTGGAAAGCCTTGTTGCACTATTTTCCATAGCCATGTTTTGTCTTTCGATGAAATCTTTGCATCCCATATCTTCCTCATCTCTTTCTCCAAGTGTTCCAGGTCTCGTTGCAGTCGCACTTGATGTTGAGCCGAGTGTATGTTTCACCTTCCTTTTCCAGTAGCATTCTCCATTCTTTTGTTGTTAGTTCCCACCTTCACTCTCCTTGTTCTGTTGTAGTCTCCAACACCATCCTTCAACATCTTGCAGCAGTCTAGGAGTGTTCACTGCTTGCACACTTTGAGCCCAACCCTGAACTCTCCTTTCTGCTACAGTGCTATTTTCCATCCTTTCAGAATTTTGGTTGCACCATGCAAGGAGAGAGTTAAGCAGAGGCATTTTCCTGTCTTTAGCAAGTCTTCTAACATCTTCAGCCGCTTCCGATGTTAACCTCCCTCCCGCTTCCTCCAGAATAGTGCTTTGTAGAACTGTGATGTTAGAATTATACACTCTACTATTCATATCATGCCTTTGATTTCACACCAAAGGCTTCGTAGAGAGCTGAAGGTTCTCTCTCGCTCCACCTTAGAAGGTGCTATTAGCAGCCATATTTCTTGCGCAGTCCAGTCCTTCTTCTCTCTTTGCCATCTTCCTTTGTTAACATTGTCCATTGTGAGTCGTTTCATCACCCGAATCCAGTCTTCCTCTTCCTTCCTGATGAATCTGACGCAGTGCTTAGCCTTCAAAGCATTTTGTTGAATGTCGAAGGCTATCAGTCCCACTCCACCATCCTTCCTCTTCTTTTTGAATTCCTCTCATGTTATCATCGAGACTTTGTTTTGTCCTTCTTTGTTTATTCCCCAGATGAATTGGCGACATAATCTTTCTATCATTTCAATTGTTTTCTTTCTAAAAGATAGGCATGTCAGTATGTGCGTTGATATCGATCTTTTAACGTGTTTTACCACCATGATTTTCCCAACCATCGGGAGCATTCTGTACGTCTAGTTTCGTTGTTTTTTCCCATCTTCTCTAGCATATATTGTGCCTGTTCCTCTTCTGTCACTTGCCATCCTATCGGATAGCCCAGATATCTCACAATCTCCTTCTTCTTCACTATGTGACACCCTGTTTCTTTCATCCATCCCGACATCTCTTCCATAGCCAAGGGTATTATTGTAGATTTGGCTACATTCAGTTTCGCCCATGATATCTCTTCAAACTTCTCAATCACCTTCTGAAGGTTGCAGAAGTTGCTCATTGACGCTTCTAGACTAATCCTCGTGTCATTTGCAAACAGTTGATGTAGCAGCGTCTTCTCCTTCCTCTGCGTAAGAGGTATCCCCCTCAGTTCTCCTCTCTCCTCAACATCGTCCAGCAGACTCATCAGTGGTTGGATGGCTAAGGCAAAAAGGAGGGGCGCCATTGGGCATCTTTGTCGAACTCCACGTTGCAGAGTGATGTCTTCTGTGAAATGATCATTTACATGGACCTTCGAAATTGATCCTTCAACAAGCCCTTTCGTAAGTAGAATGAAGTCTTCACTTATTTCCATACTTCTCATGGTTTCCCATAAGTACGTGTGATTGATTCTATCATAAGCTTTTCAAGTCTAACTTGACAAACATTGATTGGAGCTTGTTAGGTTCCGCCCATTCTCTCCCTAAGCTGAAACCTAGCAAGTTATCCTCTATATGTCTGCCTTTTATGAAGCCTTTCTGTCTTTATCTACAAGTGTGGGTGTTACTTCTCTGAGGCGGTTGGCAAGAAGTTTACTTATCACTTTGTAAGGCGTGCAGAGCATCGATAGGGCTTCTAGGTCACCTTCTTTGGGCAGCAGTTTAATAACTCCTTGCGACATATTCCAAATCATCTTCTTCTCTTCCTAGAATTTGTATATTAGCTTCATAAAGTCTTCTTCCATCATTGGCCACAGTGTCTTGATTGCTTCGCTCGTCATCCCATCTAATTCTAGAGTTTTGTCGTTTTTCAAACTTTGAACCACTTCTTTCACCTCGTCCTTGGTTGGAATTCTAGTAAGAAGCTCGTTTCCCTCTTGACTCGCTTGCCTTTTCACCAGAGCCAGTATCTTTGCCGTCTGCTCCGTAGCTTTTTCTACATCTTCATCTCTTGTGAATAAACGCTGGTAAAAGGAGTGTACCTCCTTTATGATATCCCTTCCTTCCCTCAGTTTGTCCTCTTCTTCTGTCAGCAATGTTGTAATCGTTTCTCTCATTCGTTTAGCTTTGGTAATGACGGAGAAAAACTTCGACGGTGCCTCGTCTTCCCGAATCCATCTCAACTTACTTAGCTTTCTCTAGTGCTCGGCCGTTTCTCTCTCTAGTTTCACAATCTCTTGTTCCAAGCGTGTGAGTTCTTTGTCCACTTTGTTACTTCTTCTTTCTGCTAAACGTATCTTCTTCTTCTCCAGCCTCTCCAACTGTTCCATCCTCTGCTTCTTTCTCTTCCGTATCTCCTATTCACCTTTCCGCAGCATCGCCTTCGTTCTCATCCACTTAAGCTCCCAACTTATATGCGGATCATTTGTCTGCTTGCCAGCTCCAAGCTTCTTTACTTTCATTTAGCAGTGAGGTTGTTCAGAGAGGTTCTACCGACACTTTATAATAAGTACTTTTCTTGCTTTGTTCTTGGTGATCTGTGTCCATGTTATCAAAATTGGAAGATGATCTGAAAGTACTTGTCGTCCATCATGCATTGTTGTAGGTCGTCCGGTTAACCACTCTCTCCTTTGAGAGATGTAAATTCTGTCCAACCTTGATTGATCGAGCTTGCTTTCCACCTTTTGCTGTCTGGTGAAATACGGTCCTTCTGCGATGATGAGATCAGTAAGCCGTCCTCCAGGTCCATCGTGAATTTAAGTTGCTGCCATTTCCTCCGTTCTAAACTGTGTTGAACCGCAGTTTTACCTAGGCTATCAACCGGGGTTTTAACAGAATTCCAGTCTCCTCCTGTTGTCCAGTTTCTTCCCTCCATTGTTCTTCTTAGCCAGTCCCATAGCAGCACACATCTCCTTCTGTCATTTGGTCCATATATTGATGCCGCGTAGAATTCCTCCTTTTTCGTCTTAATCTTCACCCAGGCTACAGTGCCGTTGTCGTGATGTGAATCATTTCACATAGTAAATGATTCACTTCTCTGTCAGACATTAGTCTCTCTGAGTGAAGTTAAGACTTCAGAGAAGTCCGTTTTTGGAAGATGTTATATATTTTGAGTCTTAGTAGGTTGATTACCATGTTGATAGGGCTTAAGCTCATGGGTTGTATTTGCGTGTCGCCCATGCACGCTTTCTAGCTGATTTAAGTTATTTTTCGGGGCTGCGTGTCGTTTTAGGTAGTTTAAGTTTTACGCTGGCACTCTAGGGGGCTTGACGTGGTAGCCTATGAGTGTAGATAAGTTACCACATGGTTTAAGGCACAAAATGACAACCAAATGGAGCTATGAATTCTCATTGGTTCATTTTTGTCTTTTGTGTAACTCTAAATTTAGAAACAGAGGTCTAAAGGGGATTTCGAGCAATTGGTAAGGGTACTTCGAAATCTGAGAGCACAGGGAGATAGAGTTCGTCGTGCCAAGCACTGTCAGTGAAATTTTTGATCGATTTGGAGCAATAAAGAAGGAGTTATGGCTGATTGAAGTTCGATTTGTGCTAGAATTGCAGCACTTCTGTTGATTTTGGGGTTTTCGGTGTCAATCGCAGTAGATTTGAGAAAATCGCTTCAAACCTTCGAGGTTGTGTTCATTGTCAGCAGGGCCACGACTGTCCTCAAATTTTCATGTCAATTGAAATTGTGAGTAATTCAGGGCGACCGCTGAAGCAGAGGGGGTCCAAAAAGCTCTCAATCTAGAGCATCAACTTCAGAGAGCTAGATCTGGAGTTCTATGTACAATCAGGAGGCCCAACTTCACAGGAGTGTTCAGCAAGCTGTGTACTGCAAATCCTGTAATAATCTTTGAAAGTGATCGAGCCAATTCTCTGTTCTAGGTCGAAATAGCTGTCTGGGTATCAGAAATTGTCGTAATTTCTCTGCTCAGGACATTTCTGCCCATATCTCGACACTCTGATTTGATCTCAAGCTGAAACTTCGTGTGTATGGTCAGTAGGGCCTCATTTACATGTAGGAGGAGTTCTGAAGTCTGAACCATCGTATGTTTCTGATTCTGGACCGTTAAAGTTCGCTGTCTGACCTTATTACTGCTAGTCTGATCTGAGCTTCGCTTCCTGAACATACTGGAGGGTCCATTCGACCTGAGTGAGTGTCTATAGTGCCCTTTATGACCTGAACCCTGCCTCTGTATAGTTAGCAACCACAGCTGAAGTCCAACGCTTCCCTAAGTAGACTAAACACAACCTTCAAGATCTATCACAGCCAGAAGGTTCCGCCCTTCCCAGGAAAACTCTCAACTCGACATGCCGTCCTCTTTCACTCCTCCATCTAGTATCTGCCATCTATCATGTATCAGTAAAGCGGCACCCACGTGACCTTGAGCTGTATAGTCCACTATGATGTTTTCCTGCTTCGCTGTTTGAAGTAAACAGAATAGCTTTCTCCTCCTTGATCTTCAGCTCTTGTAACATCAGGATGTCCGATTGTCCACCGCATCCGTTCCATCATTTTTTAACCCTTCTCATACTGTTTGGATGACCAAGCCCCTTGACGTTCTATGTAGCTACTCTTAGTTGTCCTATCATCTATACCCAATTGTTAGTTTGTTTCTCCCCATCCTGTTCGGCTCCACTGCGCTTACATTGTTTCTCTTGGACTTGGGAGTGGACACTGTCTGAGCGGACGTATTTCGGTTCTTCCCTTCTTGTTCTTTCCGCTTCTGCATCTCTACTGCATACTCATGCTCCGTGTTGTATTCCCTTTCTGTCTCCATTTCCCTACCGTCCTTGCTTCTCTTATGCTGCCCTTCTTGCCCTTTTGTAGCTGCCCACTCCATCGTTGGATCCTGCTCTTCATCGCTGATTTCCTCTCCTCCTTTTTGATCTTGTTGAGCCCGCTCCCTTTTCCTCAAGTCTCTTTTGTTGTCTTCGCTTGCTTGACACTCGTTATGTTCTTCTTCTTGCTCACTGTTGGCCTCCCTTCCTTTGACTCATTGTGGCTCTTGGTCTTCTCCCTCGCTTCTCGCCAATGTCGCTAGTACATTGAACTGATTTGTTGTTGGTTGATTTCTTGATTAAGATGCATCATTGGTGCTATGTAGTTTACTGTGTGCCTTCTCCTTTCAATTGGTGTAAACCCTTCCTCGTCGACCTTCTCTTTTGATTTCTTTGTAGTAGTTTGTGATATCTCTGCTCCTTGTTTGCTTGTTTCATTCGCTTGCCTTTTGTTAGGACAGTGCATCACTATGTGTCCTCGTTGATGGCAGTAGAAGCAAACGTCCGGTAAGTTTTTGTATACCACCTTTTGTTTTGTAGATTTCTAGTTCATCATCATCCTTGACTTCCACCTCTACATACTCTATGAGATATGTGTCCAGATCCAGTAGCACACACCCCCGCACGCAGTGAAACTGACACTCCTTGGCTTCGTTAGTCATGTACAGCACTTTCCTTAGGCTTGCCAACACTTTTACCCCTAAGTATTCGTATCTAGTGTTGATCCCTGCTAGTTCCATCTAGACTGGCAGTATTCTGGTGCACAGGTTCGTCAGATCGAAGGAGGGTTCCCAAGAGAAAGCAAATACTATTCTTGTTCTCATGAACAAGAGAGATCCCTGTGTTCCTTTTCTACCACTTGAATAAGAGAACAATTCCGTCCTAGAACTCGTAGTCGTTCCACTAAGATCTCCATTTGCTGTGTTAGTATAATTTCCGTCCATTCTCTGACCATATTTTCTTGAAGGAGCTATGTCTGCTGTGTACAGAACGAAAGCTGTTTTCTCCAACATTGCCATTTTGTTTAAAAGTAGTCTTTTGGTCGTTGTGATCCTAGTTGTCTTTTGTCCTTCCTTTGATGGATCTTTTTCTTTCAATTCACGCAGCGCAGCCTTCAAATTTTCTCTTGTCGACTTCGAAACTGCCTGATCTTCATAGAGTTTTGGGTACGTATTCTTTCTCGTTTCTCCATTCTTTCGAAATCTTGCCAAATTTAGGTTATAGATTCATGAGAGCTTGCTATCTCTGCCCAGTACATTTCATTGCGTTCTCTCTTTGGCTTCCCTTTGACTCTCTTCCTCATGTCTTTCCCAACATTAAGTCTTCGCACGTCCCCTCCATTCTCTGCCTTTTCCGTCCTATGACCGGTGCTAGTTTAACCCCATAAGTTTGCATTCCTTGCAGGTAGCCGTATGTTGCTGGGAGGCTGCTGTGGTGGCCTTGATACTTCTTGTCGATTTTCAGACTCGCCTGCCAGAGTTCATCAGCTTCTGTGCTCGTTACTTCCACCTCGTGTGATTGTACTTTGGGAGACAGCGTTCTCAAGATCAGCAATCACTTTGTGCCAGCCTTGTGCCCAACTATCTGACTACCTAGAATATCAAGCTCTGACATTGCAGTCTCTTTTACTTTCTTGAGAGGTGGAGATACTAGACCTTCTGTCGTACTAGTTTCCTTATCCCCTCCATGTGATTGGTGATGTCATCTAACGTGACTCTGGCTCTGTTCAGTCTCTTATGCGTCTTTGCAAATGCTTTGTGGGTCCTTGATTCATTCCCCCTTTTCTTGGATTCTGCCGCATTGAAAATAAAACTCGTGTGTTTGCCTATCGTCTTATCTCCCTTCCTATCTTGCTCATTTTGGACATTTTCTTGTTTATCACTCGCTTGCATTCCATCGCTATCGTATGTTTCACACAGATACTTTGAATCCGTCTCTCTCCCTTCCATCGTCTTCGAAATCTACTCTCTATGGCTCGCCTCGACGGCCATAGTCACGAGTTCTTGCACTCTCTTAGACCCCCTCACCGCCATTGTCATCGCCGTCCTTCACCCGCCTTCCCGGCTCAGTTCTTGCACTAGATGCAATCTGATGACAGCCCATTGAAGCAACGACAATGGGCCTGCATGCGTTTTGTCTTAGCATCTTGGTAGCTGACGTTGAATGATTAAACGACTGAAAGAGTCTTCTTGCTATAAGAACGTGACATAGACTCACGTTCCAATGCTTGAAGTCATGTAAGTGAGTTTTCTTGCTATGGAACTTCACACTCGTTTGTTCGATCACCAAGCAAACGAGAGCGGAGGGTGAAGAGTGGTTTACCTCTCTGTACATAATCGTCATGGGTGAGGTACACGTATATAATTTGTATCGTAGTCTTGAAAAGAATAAACCATCATGTACAATAGGTATTCTTTAATTCGTGATGCTGAAAAAGATACTTATTTCGGATCTCTCACAAAAATTCTGATCTACTTGACAACCCGTTATTTTTGAACGCAAGAGTGATACGAGACGAGGACAGAAGACAGTAGTACCACTCACTGGCTACTGCTCATCCTTGCTAACATTGAGAACCTACCGATGATCTAAATAAACGTGACGAATATTCAACCAAAGTGGTGCGGTTCGAGTCTTATACATCATACTTGGAGGCATGGGAAGTAAATAGAGAACACAAGAAAATCGGATAAACTATTTTTGTTATTTAGTTTTTTTTTGTACATTAAAAGCCGAGGTAAACTAAAGAAATATCTAAGGAAATAAGTATCCAACCATCACTTGATTCTAATAAGATGAACAAAAGTTAAGAGAATGAAACGATATCTCTCCTACATACCCTTACATTTAATCACCTTCGCTGTTGTCGCAGTATCTACAACCCCTCCCAAGAAATATATGATTATTTGTGCCACCACCGGATCTCCTTTCTAATCCACGACAATCACATTTTCGTTGAGATTTAGTTCTATCTCATCAAGTACAGATCAACTTTCATAGTTTTCACTAACTCTCTCGTCAAAAGGACATATCATTCTTCTCTCTACATTATGTAATCACTCTCTTGTGCTACAGCAAACACCACACTCACATGTAAGCAATGCCGAAAGACAAGTTGGACCAAGTCTATTAAACAATATCGAACACCAAATTGGACCAAGCTTATGTGAAATCTCATCACTCCAAAGAAATTGTAGATGTTAATCCAAACACTCTAATACAAAATAGAACTATGAACCAAAATCCTACACCCTTATTCGAACAAGAGCAGAACCAAACTCTAATATCTCGAAAAAAAAATTCAACTAAAAACACATGAAAAACATACTAAAATAATAACCGACGGAGTAGACTGCAGTACGCAAGTAAAGTATCTTGTAACTGATTTAAACAGTGACCCGCTTCCAGAAGCACCTGTACAGAAATGTGTCTCCAATTCAGCCCACACATGAGTTTCAATTTTTTATAATGGATGCTAGAATTCGTGAGATTGCGTTCGTCTCGATCGTCCGGTTCCGGTTGATGATCAGTTTCCCCTGAACATTTATTCCCCTACCGATCGATCCTTCCCTCGTGAACAAATTCCAGGACAAACGCCAGATTTTGTGATGAAAAACGCGAACGCAAAAGCGTGGCATATGAACGCAGCTTAAACGAACAGTCTGAAAACCAGGTCCACAACTTATGGCATGTCGACCGAAAAGCTGCTTCTCATTACCATACCTACGTGCTTCCTCTTTTACTGAACTTGTCAGAACTGAAATGGGTGGTGCGATCAGCCCCTCGGTCTCACTACAGTTTGAGAGCCCAGGGGAGAAAAAGAGTAGACTCCCGAAAAGTAACTCGACTAACTGTCTCATCCTAGTTGATAATAGTATACTTTAAAGCGTCTAAGAATGAGGTTCCGCACCTGCCGTGAGAAGTGTGTAGACGATCGTTGGTCGCGTTAGATTATTAAACGTGTTAGAGAAGAACAACGTTCTTGCTGAGTATCTCGGCAGTGACTTCTAAAATGGTTCACGTGTAATGTGCAAGACATATTCATGCCATACTCCAAGCAGGAAACATCCTCCACTTGAGTTTGAGAGATAGATTGCCTTGTTGAGCATGCACAGATACTATTACAAAGTACATCCCCTTCATACACCGTGGAATTTGAATATCAAGAGACAGTAGTGGTCAAGGTGCGGACATGGTACCAGATTCTGGAAGCGAAGTGCTGACCGCAAGGCGATACATGTGTAACGTTTTTGAGCCGTGTGGTCTTTGATCAGGTCCTTCAACCTTAGGTAGAACGGCTTGCGAATGTGCAACAAATGGCCTCAAACCAGTACTACACATTCAAACCAGTAGACGGTGTGACATGATGAAAATTTATTTTCTCACTATGGTGTAGCTGCGGCATTGATGCCCTGTACGTCCGAACAGATTTCTCCAAATTATCAGACCTGCGTGATCTTGCCTCTCTGTCTATGCTAAGAAATGAAGGCAGAAAAACCAAGAGTCGACGACTGTGTTTGCACTAAAGTTTGTACGACTTCCCTTGTCTAGCTATTTCTGTATTGGGCTCCACATCTGACGAAAGCTTAGTCAACAGAAATGATAACTGCAGTGACACTTGAGGCAGGGCTTCTTCATATCCAAGCTGATTGGTCAGATCCACACCGCCCAGATGCTGTACATTGTATGTGGTAACTAACTTAGTTCCCAATCAAGATGTCAGTACAGGTCCAAGCTGCACGTGACTTTGTTGATTCTTCAATGTGGAAGTTTCAAACTAAATAGTGCCCTGTTGAAGCACTCCTGTAGCAACCATAAGAACCACATAGTTATGTCATATATCACTTCCTTCAAAAATATGGGATGAGAACCTCCATAATCAGCTGAAAGTGACAAATCTAACTTTGCCAGCAACATCCGTCCTCACCTTCTTCCAGAGAACCTGACAATGCTCGACAAGGTACAAACTGAAACCTTGAGAATCCACAAATCTTAACACAATAGCTTAAAGAGACAAATCTAACGTTGCCTGTATAACATCCCTCATCACCTCTTTCTAGAGAACTTTCTAGGAAAAGGTCTGAAATGACCTGACAATGCTCCAAAAAAGGTTTACGAATGTAATTGACCTGGGAATGCTCAACAAGGTACGTTCTAAAACCTTTATAATCCAATATCTTACACTCAACATAGTAACTGAAACTGTGTCCATGCAACGAGCGGACTGGGCCCGCGGCTACTAGATTCTCTGAGTTACACATTACACAGCATGTGAGACAAGGACTGAAGTGAACGTTAGACTCACGAGAATGCCCCGAAACCACCCTTGCAAGAGACGCGCGAAGATGGGGTAAACCAGCTCCAGTTTTGGAGCTCGCCATCATCTGTTCAAACACGGACACATGTGTCACTCTGCTGGACGCGTACATTAGCCTAGGGCTGAACAAGCTTCAACATACACGATGGACGATGGAGAAGTTTTAACCTGCCAGAGATAGAAAGTAGAATACAGAAGCAGCAGTTTGATAAAGTGAAAATCTCATACCAGAGGTTGTACGAGGCATTGATGGTCTTTGAGAATCTGCACGAGACGAGGCTTAACGTTATAATTCAAACGCAACAAACAATCTTGTCAACTGAGTGCAGGGTAAATTCAACTGAAACTTTGCACCGAATGAAGACCTTATTAGACTCTTGCATCCTACACACTGAACCCTTTGAGCAAGAGTTGTATGCACATTTCGCAAGGTTACTGAGACCAGATACTTGAACAAACCTGCAGAATTTGAGTTGCGCGACGTGCGAGGTCCAAGGGAGGAAGAACATCCGTCTTTGTGAGGATGATCTGGTAGCGAGTTCGCGAACTGGAAGCACAGCACCATTCAGTGAGAAGTCCCAGCATTTCAGAAGGACAGACCCACATAAGCTGAAAGCCGTTCGAGCGCACGAATGGTAGAAGCCGGAATTCCCGAGGATTAGAAGGTAGAAGAAACCAAAAACTCCACAATCAGAAGTATGAGATGGTTTCCCCGCATACTGATAGATAGCGGATAACTTGGAAACGAACAGAAAAACAAATAAATATTGCAGGATTTTAGCCATGTTTGTCTCAAGCATTAGACTGGATAAAGAGTCATGTTTTGTACCTTTCCATCAGCTGGAGTAGCTCGTGATCTCTAGGTTTGAGACCCCATTTTGCATCTACCAGCAAGCACACTCTCTTCAAGTTGGACCTTGAGGTCACATATTCCTTGACCTTGCGACCACGTTGACGATGAAATCGTTACTAAGCAAGAAACAAAATACTGATCATGTTCATAGCGAAGTCCTAACTGGACCAAAAATGTATGATGTCCTTCGTAGGTGGATTGACGTATAACAGCGCGCCATCATACAAAGTAGGGGTCGTCTTCCCACACAACTGCCCTCCGAACCGTACAAGACTATGATGGTGTGCAGGGAAGCAAACATCCATACTCACATAATGGTACCTGATCACAGAACAATCTTTACAACGTATGAGAACAAATCAGCGAAGGACGTGTGACTCGCATATAGTTATTCTCAGTATCAATCTCTTACCAGTTCTTCCCAATCCTCCTTGACATGTGCCTTAGCAAAGGCAAAACCATACCCTGGTAGATCTACCAAGCATAGATCGGACCCAAGACTGAAGAAGTTTATCGACTGCATTCATGCAGCAACTATCAGCACACGCAAGCCGGCATTCCACAGAAACATTTATTCACATTTTGTACAGGTGAGTTTTCTTTAACGTTGCTAGTAAACTCTGTACATGTAAAGATCTCATAGATAAGCACCCCATGTCCCAATAAAGGACAGCTTAGATAAGCCCAAGGTAAGATGATCAAACCTGAGTCAAACCAGGTTTGTCCGAGGTTCTTGCAACACCCCATTGTCTGGTAAGTGCATTGATCAAAGAGGACTTCCCAACATTGGATCTACCTGCACCAAGGACATATATTCTTACGTTGAGAATGGCAGATTTCATCAAGACCACTCTCTAGTACTGAGGTAACTCGCAAGTAACCCGGCCAAGTACATAGTAAGAAGCAAACAGGGACCGAATGTGCGCTAACTTGCTAAGTGGAGTTAACCAATTGTATATAACCGAAGGACATAGTATCAAACCTATCAGACTGGATTCTTGTAAACTTATGGTGGTCCAATACCAACAAACCGCATACGTGCGACTAATAGGTGAATGTCAACGTTTGCCGCAGTATGAGATATATTGACAAATGCCAGAGTGCTTTCCGCCGTACTTACACCAATGAATGCGAGGCGACGAGGGAATGGTCGAAACGGCAGTTACGTGTGCTAACCGTAAATGTACACCGCCACCATATGCTCTATGATACATGCTGATACTAACGGGCATAACCAAAACAACGTCGACAACACTGAACAAACGATCTGACTGTGAGAGAATTGTACCTGCAAACGCTATTTCTGTGTATTGTGTCGGAGGGAAAGAAGATGTTATCTTTGCAGCAGCAAAAAACGTAAGCTTCTGCCTGAAAACCTGACGAGACCGAGACATATATCAAACACTGAAGGATTCAGAAACCTCCGGACCATCACTTTGCATCAGTTATGATCACAATTCCTGAAAGTGAAGTACGTGGAAACAAATTCTTCTTGAATCAGAGAACGAAACTTCACAAGAAGAGTAATAAACAAACCTACAGTCTCTTGAATCGGTGCTCGTCTATCTTTTGAGTTTGGAACGTCATCTAAAGGTGCAGTCCTTGTTGGATCAAAACCAGCCCTCCGCCACTCCACCAATCGCCTTCGACCCAGCAGCTGAATACCGACTTTTCCCATCAATTCAAAGTACTCAGAATCTACTCTGCGAGCGAGAGTAAACAAACTAGCGTATCAACAACAACAGTTTTCTCGTGGAAAATGTGGGGTTCACGACGTACGTTCTCTTCAATTTGGCGTAAAAGCTCCCGAGATGGTTCAGTTTGCCGAAGTTTAGCGTTTACAGACAAAGGTTTGTCTTCTACGGCCTTCTGCTCTGGAACTGGAACAGGCAGTCCGATGTCTTGTGCGTCCGAGTCCAGGCCTCTCTTGAATGTGATGTCTCTTGGTTGAGGTCTAATTCTCTTCCTCCTCCTTTTGATGATTCGTTCACCTGTAATGTGAATAAAGTGAGGCTACTCAAATCCCTACTGCATTGAAGTACTCAAGTAGACCGAGTATTCTGTTCTGTTGTCTCACTTCATTTTTCTCGAAGTACTTTCAATGCGCAAAGTGCTGAAAATTAAATCTTCGTAGCGTGCTAATTTCTGGACAGTTACCATGGATTCGCAACAGCCTCTTTTGAACCGGAAGTACTCACCCTCATCATGTGGCCTCTCCTCTGCTTTCAATTTCCTCCACAGTCCTCGCTTGCCTCCCTCTTTTGTGCCAATACTTTGCCCCAATTTACGAGCAGATCGCACAGTAGGAGATACTCGCTTCCTGGCACTTCCCTGTGTAGTTTTCAAGCGCGCATTTCTAGCGTGCGAAATTCCTCCCGTGATCCCAGACTGCACATCTTTGACTGAGGATCGAGCCCAGGAAAAACGGCTTCCTCTAACTGTCCCTTTTGGATCCTTGCTTCTAAGCAGAAGTCCTCGTCCATTTTCGCCATGAGGATTAAATCTCTTTTTGTCTTTACGCTTCAGCGCTAATTTGCTTCCTGCCTTTTGGACCTGTCGTGAAACTGAATAAGAAGCCGATGATGCAAAGTTTCGGGATAGAGAAAATGTACCACCTGTCAATGAGTAGGAAGTCCCCCTATCAACACATCCATTGATTACCTCGACACTGGTATCAGAAGATAAGGCCGGAAAATTGCTCCTGCGAATACCCCTGGCAGGTGTAATCCCACCAAGCCCTAAAGTTCTCGACCTTATCTCTGCACTGTAAGCAAAATCCGAACACCAGTTTCGCTCCAAGATGCCAGGGGATCGAGAATTTCTCCTACTCACAAGGGAACTACATTCATTGAGGGATATGAAAACATCAGGCACTGTACCACGTTTACAAGCCTTGATCAGAGCTCCAAAGGCCCATGAACAGACACGAGAAGAGCCGCCTGGCATATTGACCCTGCTGCATCCCCTTTTCCCAGTGCAGCTGCAAAATTCGAATTTCTCGCACTAAATCCACCTCCACCCTACAGATACATCCAATTCGTCTCCATCATCTGCCATAGTGATTCACAGTCTTAAAACCTCACGTTGGAAATGTCGATAACATCTTAAACCCATGGATGTGCCAATATTACTGACAGTCGTCGCTAGGCATCTGAGGTTTTGGTTGTATGACCTATCACTCCCTCCTCTTTGTTTAGGGTTTAACAGTTCAAATGTCCGGGACCGATGTTCTGCTCTGTTCCGGGTTCAAGCCGCGCCGTCACCGCCATCCCTGCATCAGACACGGAATTGTCACCAAAGGTTACTCGATGAGTTTGTGAAAATCTAAGGAGGTTAGGTTCAACCCAAACCCATGTTAGGTTCAAAACCCATGCTGGGGGTTTGTCTGACCGCTTTAACTAACTCAATGTATGAACGTTCTATGGAAGAATAATTATTAGCTACAATCGTGTGAACATGTTTTTATGTGTCTTTTGTATCATCTCATAGCAGTACCTTTGGACAGAATAGCTTAATTTGTATGGTCAAGGTTGATTGCATGTGGAATAAGATTACATTTTGAACAATGAAAGCTTCTTTATATACACACAAAATGAAACCAAATATGCAACTTGATGTTCGTTCTCTAAACTCTCTAATCGTTATGTTTAGATCTTGTTTGGTGCTTCACTACGTCTACATTTGGCTACTGAGGGTGGATGGACAGCAGGCGTGGCGACAGCAACGAAGGTATCCAAGTATAGGGGTATGCAGGTGAGACATCGCTTCATCTCTTTAGCCTTGGAGATATACGGATCGACAGCTTTGGAGTTCGACGTCTTTCTGCGAGAGTGCGCTAG
Organism: Asterella californica; assembly: GCA_036924285.1. Classification (NCBI taxonomy): domain Eukaryota; kingdom Viridiplantae; phylum Streptophyta; class Marchantiopsida; order Marchantiales; family Aytoniaceae; genus Asterella; species Asterella californica. The sequence continues at coordinate 28,911,447 of JAYKYS010000003.1, forward strand.
AGCCTACCATGAGAGGCGCCAAGGGGTACCACTTTCTCTTTCTTTCTGCATCATGTTTTTCAGGCAGCGAGCTTCCATTACTCTAGCAGGCGCCATTCACAAGAGAGCACATTATAGGTGCAACTAGCGATTTTAGAACTATTGATAGTGGGGCTTAGCCCCGGTGTTCTCCCCTTCAGGGTGGTTATTGCTTGACCCTTCGGGTCCTTCTTTCCCTTATAAGGCTTGATGGGGTCTTCCCATCCGTTGGTTATTCATTGGGTCGCGTTTTTCCTTGCTACTGGGGGTCTCAGTTAAACCTCAGAAGGAGTCACATCCACTGTCGTAAGTGTCTTGGATGGACACGGATGAAATGGAAGTAGGCGAAACACGCGACAATGAATAGCAAACGGATGAAAAGATACCATCAAGCCTTACAAGGGAAAGAGGGACCCGAAGGGCCAAACAACCAACGCCTCAAAGAGAAGAAGAACATCGAGGCTAAGCCCCGCTATCAGTAGCTCTAAGGTCATTTTCGAATCGAGTCCGCATTATGACCTCGGCTGAGTTCCTTCCATGTTCATGTTTTTATTTTTGAAATTATTTTTAGAACTAATCAATCTTCATACCTCTTGGAAATAATTTTCAAAGTCACCCCTCTGAACACTTCAGTTTAATCACATTTTGAACACACCTCTCCAAACACTTTAATCATATCAAATATGTTTTTTAGAGCAGTCTTTCGTTATTTGTATGGTTCACTTGCAGGAGATTCAAATTGACGTTGCGAGATTCTTAGGCACAGTCTGTTTGCAGTGAGCCACTCATTTTCTTTGGAAAAATATTACTATACAAAGTTAATAATCGTTCGGGAGTAAAACGATTCAGTTGTCTGTTCTTGCAGCGTACGTAGCCCGGACCCAGAGCATTCTCTGAAAGACAGCAGGAACGAGAAGGTTCCAGACCGGCTGCAGCTACCAGATAGTGGGACTAGTGGAGACGAAAATGATGTCGACGTTTGAGCTCACGAATCTCTTTCCCTGATTTTCTGTTTCGTGCCGTCCGGTTTTCATTTTTTTCTTTTTTCCCAGAAGTGCACTGAGCCCGCATTATTGCATGCATAGTCACTCTCTTCCTAGTTCAGAAGAAGAGGAAATGCATACCTAATTTAATTTAATACCTAATTTAATTTAATACCTAATTTAATTTAATACTTAATTTAATTTAATACCTAATTTAATTTAATACTTAACGCCTGATTAACATTATGTATTTATGAGTACAGTACCCCAGACTTGTACCTTCTGAAGCACGAGAATCCAGTCTACACTTATGGGTTTTTGTCTGCTCTCTCCGTGTTTCCAAGCATGGGCTAACAAATAATGTCTATGGAATATTTTAATTATTTACATCTACTTAGTATATATATATATCATTTAATACTTATATAATTCTCTGATAACAAAAGAAGAACACAAGTTCCAGAAGTTAAGATTGCATGCATATTTGCTGAAGTGAAAGCATGGTACCTGTCGAGATAACCTGTTGCTCAATTACGGTAGTTCAGTTCAAACATGTACGAGTATACGAAATAGTTAATATCTAGACATTATTTTAATTTCAACATAAGTAGTCTTATCATTCTTTTGAATTAGTCCTTCTTTGCAATGGTCATGTCACTGTCTCCAGAGTGGTTCTAGGATACATCGTGTAATTATTAAATTAATTTAATTTTGGAGTACTCACCTCTTGGTGCATTATTGTTTATAAAGACGGAGATCTGGATACTATAATTGGGAGAATATTTTTCTTATCTTTGTTTAAACAAATAGCACAAACCTAAGGAGTTTATAAAACATGTAATAATTGTTTGAAATGCAAAATAAATTGTCTTTATAAAACCTAATCCGATCTGCGTAACTTTTTTGAATGAAGAACCAACTAAAACAGCGAAAATGAGCCTTACGAAATTAAATTAATAAAGCACTAGACTACTTTACTTAAATAAACGATGAAGCTGTGGATTTAAAATGCAGAACCACAAAACTGGTTTTTATATATATTGCATGTTTAAAATTGTATATGTAGAAATTTATTTGCATCAGGGTTACGATATGAACTTAATGATACGAAATATTTGCTCAGTACTTTTTTGTACTATATGTTCTTTGTATATACATATGTATTTAGATACGATGTACGAACTGCAGGATCAGAAAAAGTTCCAACGTTTGGTGAGATACTTCGTATTCAGTGGAAATTTATATTTTGAACTATTCATCAAAACTCATATTTAAAAAATAAATTCGGTATGAGAAAAAGTCAAGAAGAGCAGTCCATTCTACGTGTCAATTTTCGATGAGAATTAAACATTCAAAGGAGACTCTCGATATCTTTGATTTGAAATTTAATAAAATTACAAAAATGTAGCATATTACCCTGATTGACTTTTCTTCTATTTTATATACAGTTTGAATTATATATTTTATTACGATAAAATAATCATAAATCAATCTCATATGTAACTTCTTCCGATATCCATAACTGCTCACTACAGAGTCCGCTCAAATATGAACATCATTCTCGTAACTTCCTCCGGTGATTCATGCCTATTCCCGTGGATTCATGCAACATGGTGATAACTGAGAGCTCCTATTTTATGGGACACTCTACGGATGTAGGAAAGAAAGAGTGTTGCGATTGGGTAAATTTTGAGTACTTTGGCATTTTGCGATTTGAAGAAGTAGCGAGAACTGCATGTCAGACTGTGCAGAAATGACTAAACTTTATGCCCATGAAGTACATTTTCCAGATTGTCAATCAACAAGGTTCTCACAGTGGAACCATTTGTCTGCATTTGAATTATTGTTAAACTTGAAGTATTCGTCTCAGATCATAGAGTGAAAGCAGGCAGTGTTCTGCCAAGTGAATGTATGGATCATCCTTGGGATGAACCCTCAAATACTGATCTCTGCAGAAGTCTCCATGCTTAAAAAGAGCAGGAAATATGCAGTTTTTCTCAAAGTGGAATAGCATATAATCATGGAACAATGAACAAGATGCACAATGAACCTCGACAACCAACCTTGTACCAAGATGAGAGAACAGAAAAATTCCATCATTGTTTCAACTAAACATAAATGATAACAGAACAGAAGGCAACCCAGGCACTCAGCAATTGTCCTCATTCAAATTTCATCATCGACGAAGAGGAGAAGATCATGGTAATTGTTTGCATACACACTGGTTAAAATGACATAGTCAGCTTCTAACTGAAAAGTCAATGTTATATGGTATACTTTCGAAATGAAAAGCAGTCCAAGTGAGAATGAGAGCACTTTGACGACATCATGATGTCGTCTAAGTGCCAAGAATTAAGTGTTCAATAATTCCCAGTAGATGTCGAAGGCAGAACAGAAATCTCCGGATCCACCTCAAGGTCAAAATGTTCGCCCCTTCTGACAGAAAGTTGTGTAAAATGCAACAAGGATGGACTATCAAGAGACCAGTCTACCATCGATGTGATGCAAATGTCACATATGCGAAAGCGTTTCTTTAGCATTCCGGACACACGTTCAATCACTATCTTCCCATTCACACTGGTTGTTAAGGATATTTGCTTATTCACCCTCTTCCTTGTTAGTAATGAATTAAACTCACATTTAATGAATGCATAAAATGACTACAGCTTCTTGGACTTGTATCTTCTAAAGCTGCGGCAGTCAACTCAGCACTTATAGTTTATCTCATGCTCTCCTCGTGTTTTAAACAACTTTATTTATTATTTTCTACTTAGTAATATTTATTAATTTCCTCGATAACAATAAACGATAAAAAATTTCCAAAAGTTCATCGAGCATACATATTATATATATACATCGAGCACGAGAAGTAACTACTATACTTGACGCAATGGTCTCCACTTCCACGTGAAGGCTTCTGACGTCTAAAACATGAAAAGGGGCCGAGAAAACACCCTCTGCATTTTTTGCATAAATTATGAATATTTATTCCCGTGTATATATCGAGACAAACTCCAAAGACTAATTCGCCTAATAAGGCTATTACCTAACCTAACGCACTAACGCACTGGTGCGCATGGACCCTTTGATCTTTGTTGTAGAAATGATGTTAAAACATTCATTTGATTCGTGTATTTCTTTATCTTTATGATTAGGTCGTCCACAAGTTAGTTTGGTTTGGTCACTGATATCTCTTGCAAGCTTCCGATGATTAAGTGAAATAGATCAAATTACTTATCATAATCACTTTATATATGCACAAAAATCAGGAAATTCACACTAACTTACCGCATCTCCCTTTGGATTCTGATTCAAACTTTGAATTCCATACAGCAAAAAATTTATATTCTACCCTATTTTACAGTAAGATTTTTTTTATCATAAACATTCTAATAAGTCATAATATTTATTAGACTTTCGATGATTCTAAGCGTTGGAACCATTCGTCTTCGTTTCTAGCTGTGGTGACGGGTTGAATCCGGTTCTTCTCCTGTCTCCCGGACTCTCCCTCCACGGAGTTCCAGTTCTCTCTGAACGTGGATGCGGTATAGCCGTGTCTGCGTATAGCCGGTATAGCCGGTCAAGGCGGTACATGAGAGATCTTTATCAGGGCTCTGAGCGCCACACGTTGGCACTTGGCCTTGTCAGCTGCTCACTCCCGACCAGGTGTCGAGAAGGAATCGAGATCCATTGTTTGCAGCACAGGTGCGAACTCATTCGAGGTGGATCGTCTCCACTGTCCAGGAGTAAGTCTGTTAGTCGTTTATGCGCTTGTGGTTATGTTCGACTGTCGATTGTTTTGAATGTGAAGTCCACGCGTGGTCTGCTTTCTGGCCAGTGAGTCAGGGCCATTGTCAGTCTCGACTGGGTTGAAATGAGCGCACTGGTTGTCTTCTTCTTTTAAACGCGCTTTCCTGTAGGTGGAGAATTCGAATCAACTGAGCGCACAGTCCCGGCTGGAGAAAGAAAGATTTTCTTGTTTTCCAGTGTTCGTCGAGGAAGCGGATCTTGAACGGAGTAAGAATGATCTCAGTCGGGTGTCTATTAGGCTCACTTAGCTTTTGTGTTTGTCCCTCAGGTCGGATCAGTCATACTTTCAGTAGGTCCAGCGCTCACTCTTTTGCCAGTCCGTTGAACTGCAGTTCTGGTGGGAGAACTTGTCATCAGAGATGCAGCGTCAGCGCTGAGGCTTGTTTCTCTAGTAAAAGTTTGGTCTCGATTGGAAGAGGTAGGAGGAATTCTGAGAAAATTCGGACGTCAACTGGAAACGGAGCCGTTCGCGCAAGCAGAGCTGATTCGACACTGGAAGCCGGGGCAACGGAGCGCAAATCAACCGAGAAAACCATATCAGGGCCATCTCTAGAGTCACATTTGGATCTTCTTGAGCGGTTTACATCGGAGAGCAGCGGTAACAACGGTGGTCGAACAATTGCTGAGCAGCTAGAAAGCCAAGTGGACGATGAACAGGCCGAAGAAGTCTCAATGCCCCTGGCACAGAACGTTACCTTGGAGGCCGCTTCTCTTACCATCCATCAGAAACGCAATATTCGTCGACAAAAGTATCTAAATGAAGTGGCAAAACGTAATGACGCTCCTTTCTTCACTACGGTGGCTCTCATCGTGATCTTGCCTCCTTCCGTTATTCTAGGCGTCGCAGTTGCTACAGGCTACGTACAATTGTTTCCCTGAACCTTTGTGGAAGGTACCAAACTCCGTGAGTTGTTTCCGAGGTGTATTCTACTTAGACGGTCAGAGACAGGAGTTGTAGTTGTTCCTGCGATATGCTCGGGAGCCATCAACTAGTGATTGTACATCTTAATTTCTACTACCTGTAAATTAATAGAAGTGTAAATCAACTTGAGAAGTTGGAGGTTTTCATCCTCGTTATCAAGCATCTGCAGTAGTCATGATGTTTGTTGGTCACCCACCTGTGTATGCGGTTTGTATAACATGTGGTGCTCGTAATGTCAGGAAATACAAGTTTGTTTTGGACGGTGTCTTAAATGCTACCATCATGTATTGGTGTGTTACTTATCTATTGCAAGAAGTCAATGTGCTGTATGTGCAAGAAGTCGCTGTATGTGCAATCTGGTCCGGGTACGCTGTGGTTACCCACAAAGGACAGTCCGATGCCCCTTGAAGGGATCAAGCGGACAAGTTAACAACTTTAACTTTTATTAACGGAAGTTAACATCAGTTTGAGAAGTTGGAGCGTATTATCTTTGGTTATCAACTCTTTGCAATCGCCCTGATTAAACTTTCTTCTGAGCAGATTGGTGTATGGGATTGTAGTATGTGCTACACTTGCTCTCGAGAAATACACGTTAGATTTAGACCTTTGGTTAAGTGAGACGAGCGATCCTCCTGATCGTGTAATTTTCACCAGTACAACAAGTTCGTTCGCGAGTCCTTTCTCCATTTTCTCTCCGGTTATGGCTGAAACCAAAGATTGGAGCCGAGTTTGTCTGTTTGCTTCTAGTACTCGTTGCTTGGTTTGATTACATTTGTAGTAGACTTCCATGTTGTTTGAAGGACACTGGCTAAGCGGAGTTAGAATGTCATGTATCAGAGGTCCTTTGAAGGAACCATAGAATACTTTTACTCCTCACAAAGTAGTCCCGGTTTTGAAGCCGTTCCTGACAATGTTTCTAATATCACCTGTCTCAACGCAAGATCTGAGCTCCTTACCTGTTGCCTTTTTCTTATAAGCTTTTCGTGTTCCTGTTTACGTCTTCAGTCACTCTTTCAGGCAACATACCCATGTATACAAAGTATGACATTGATATCTTTGACATCCTGAAAATGTTGAATGTATTTCGGTTCTGGTTCTTCCAGTCCTGTTGCCGGTATGCACGCACAATCTAAATAGGCACTCTATGTTGTCGAGTTTCATCATTCTTCATCGTCCTCTCTCTTTACCGTTTCTCCATAGGTATCGGCCTTCCTGGGCGAAATGTTTCTGATTTGGAGTTTATGCAGGAAGGAAGTAATACTATCGCTGTTCACCCATGCCTGTTACTGCTCACTGTGCACCTTGGCCGTGCTTTTGTTTATCTTCTGACTCGAGCCGCGAAGTCCCTCTAGCAAGGAGTAAAGACGCAATGATTCTCCTGTTCTTCTCCTCTGCCTGTAAGTATTGCGGGGGCGGTTTCTTCATTAGTTTTATTCTTCTTCTCTGTAATCCATGCCGCACACTCGCCCCTCTTTCTCAGGTCGCCCATTGTGTGTGAGTTGGTGCTTTCTCTACTGACAGAAAACGATTTTTAAACAGCTATACCTCAATTGTGCAAAAGCAGGAGAAGCTTCTTAACCTTAACCACACTAGGATGCTCTATCCGGAAGTTACGTTTAAACCTCCGCCCAAACACGAGCCTGACTCTTTGACCGAGACACACTGTGATTTCAGCTTGCAGCAAATACGTGAAGTTGTGAACTATGTGACAGAGATAAGACTAGATTTATTCTGAGCTGGGATTGACTTGTGCTCCAGTTCGTGGGTTGTAATCGAACTTTTACCTGAAGGTAGTGCAGAGCTAGCTCTCCTCTGAAGAGACAATGCGCGCCCGCACTTCACTCTGTATGATCTTGCCAAGGTGTAGACTTAAAATGTAACGAAACAGAGAACGCAGATTGTTGACGAAGAGGGGCTGCAAGATACATAAATCATGAGTATTGTAGCAGAATAACGCATCCTAAATCAGAGTGATTGTAGCGATGCTAAAAGTCCCGCCCTCCTCGCAACAATGGAGCTTACTGATAAGCTCATCGAACACTTTCTTACGAGTTAGTGTCTCTTTCAGTTACACCGACGTAAACGACGTATGTTAGCCAGAGTAGGCCACCCGCAAGTTTGCGTATTGTGAGGTCTGCAGTCAGTCAGGCAACGAGAGCGACGTGACCATTTCTAGCTTCAATGTGAGGAAAGAGTACCGTAGCGTTTCCTTCGCCACTTAATTCCCTTCAGGAAGATGATGAATGATTGGGTGCCTAATCAGACGAAGTTGTTAAGTCACCTCTGGTTGCCGTCGCGTTCTTGTTGGAGCGCATCCCTGCGTGCGTCCTGAATGTTCCTGTTCCAACGCTGTAGTTCATATCTTGTAACTCAGTACTGAAGAACGCGAATTCAGTCGGTTAATCAGAAACTGATCGGGAGAAGTGAAAGTCTACTGAGGTTTGTCGGCGGCAACAGTATCACCCACTTCTACGAGTTCACGTGGAAGTCAGTAAGGTCGAAAGTGGTACTGCAAGCCGGAAGCGGCAATTCGGCTGAAAGCCTTTAAATGTCCACTGTTACGACGTTCTTCCACCAGGTGAAGCATTGCGTCGTGCAGAGAGAAATATTCTCTTCTTTTTCTCACTTCATTTTCTTTCTGCTGTGCATGTTATCAGGTCATAGTACTGGATTTCTCATCGAGCAACAAGAATCAAGAGGCCGCTGGGGGTGGAGGTGGGTGTTGCTTCATTTTCCTTATCGGTTTCGATTTCGGTGGAGGAGGGTGCATCACTTCGGGTGGAGCCGGAGGTGGTGGAGGCAGGTGCTTCACTTTCGCTTTCGCTTTCGGTTGAGGCGGGTGGATCACTTTCGATGGAGGTGGGGTTGGAGGCGAGTGCATAACTTTCGATGGAGGTAGGGTTGGAGGCGAGTGCATAACTTTCAGTGGAGGTAGGGGCGGAGGCGAGTGCATCACTTTCGATGGAGCTAGGTGTGTAGGCGGGTGCATCACTTTCGATGGAGGTGGGGGTGGAGGCGAGTGCATCCTTTTGGGTTGAGGCGGACGGAACATTCCGCCTGGAGGAGGAGGAGGAGGAGGAGGGAGAGGTTGATCACTATCGTCATCTTCTTCTTCGTCCTGGTCCTGGTCCTCGTCTACTTCTTCCTCGTCTTCGTCCTCCTTGGGTAGAACCCAAGGTTCGTCTCCTTCATCATCATCACTAGCAGTAGCTGGTATCGGTTTTCCGACATCGACTTCAGCACCGCCTCCTTTCTGCTTAAACCATTTCCTCTTACATGGAATAAGCTTCATGCACCTGGCATGCTGTCGCTTCCCAAAGTCTGTAAACCTCACAATGCAAGACCAAGTTATTCCTACGGCTGCAGTCCCTCCAACAACGTAAGCTGCCAATCTTGCCCAAGAGATGGTTTGATTCAGAGCGGGCGCAGAGGCTATGAAGGTTGCGTTGAACACCCAGTCGTGAATTAAATGACGCTGCTCGAACCCGAAGTTTGAGGAAGAGCTGAATCCGGTCCAGAACTCGCTCAATTCCATATAATTCAAGTCGTATGTGTAATTAAGGAGCGGCTCAGTAGGTTTCAGAACACCAGGCGCGTCGTAGCTGATTCTGGCTTCCAAGAGGTTCTGCACTTTGTCATAATCTATCCAAGCGACGATCTTCTTGCCATCGTTCAGTTTCACGTTGACAGCATCCGCTTTCGCGACCTGTGAAGAAACTGCGCTGTTGATGTCCACACCCAAGTGATTGTTATCCTGGTCCCTGAGGTTGACGTTGACCATGGTGTCAAACTCTATTCCGAAGAATGGATTCTCTTTAGCCGCTTCTAGATTATCTCGGAAGAGACCGAAATAGCCGTTGGGTTGTCCAAATATGAACATCGGGTGCTTGGCGATGAAGAAGACAAAACCATCTCCAGTCGTTTCGTTTTCCCGCGATGGCGTGATAGAGAAAGTGAATTTTGTACTGAACGAAATTCCCTTTCCCGCGGGAACTCTGGCAACTGTCCTGTAATAAGCTTTGCCCATACAAACTAATCCCGTGCAGAACTCGACACCCACGCCACCCGATGTGAGAGAAACAAACCCCTTTTCCAAGACTGCTTGCTGAGCAGCAACCAAGTCTTTCACGTTGGGGTTGATTTCTGGGAATTCGAAAAGGAATGGTTTCTCTTCTTCCTGCGCCCACGCCACCAAAATAGGCAGCGCGACAAAAATCGCCAGCAGCATTAGTATCGTCATTATTAGTTCTCTCGACGAGATGCCATTTAGTATGATGTTACCCGGCTGATTTGCCAGTAGAGCGCGGATGATTCAGCTTCTGCTGCTCTCCACCAAGAGCGACTTTTTCCAGCTACGAAGCGTCAATACTGTCTTGTAGTCTGTCATCTGATCTGTGCGCGACCGGGAACCGTGGATCGAAGTCCCGTGGTTTCTCCGTAGTCCTTAGGGCCCAGGCTAGTCGGCTTCCTGCGGTGTCTACCGTGTTCTTAGCCTCCCGGTTTGAAACCTTGTGTGGAAGCAGTCTCAGTACAAATCATTCATGGGTAACGGGGTATTTGCTAACCAGTTCTTCAGTAGAAGCAGAAGGGAAAATGTCATGTGTTACAAGCACCAAGAGGACAACACAAAAGCAGTTGAAGTGTTACAAGGTTAGTACCAAAAAGTGACAGAAAGAGTTGATAGTACTACGTTCAACATACTCTAAACCTTCAGGGAGATCGTTATATGGCCACGGACTCAGGCCCCGATGGACTCAGATGACATCGGGGCCTGAGTCGGTGTCATCTGAGTCGGTGGGTTCGGTACCGAGTTTGATATGACTCCAAATTTCTCCAACTTGATCTGTCCAGTAGATTTGAAGCTTCTCTTCTCGTATGGGTTCCCGCAGCCACAGTTAATTTTAATTTTAGTTTTAATTTTGTAAATATATTTATTCCTGCAGCCATACTCCCTGTGGGATCTAGAAACTGTGTAATTCCAACATGTTTTGTTCATGTTTCTGTTCTACTGATGTTACAGAGCTGCTTGAACCATTTCAGATTCTTATTCAGTTTTCTACTCGGGTCTAGTATCCACAGGCTCTTGATTTCCAGCCTTGGAGCACCGTTGAGAAAACTCTGATCAAAGCACTGAACGGCACCAGACGAACCATTCTTCACGAATCTACAGAGAAGCCAATCGAAAATTCAATTCTCACAAACCAGAAGAATACAGTACTTAAGATCAAGAAGATGAAGAGCAAACAGTCACCAACTAACTCGAATTTCCGTGGGCTCCCAAGGCGCTGACTACTTCTGAGTCAACATAATCCCTTCTTGAAACTGTTGTCTAATATCCGCATCGGAAGCAAGAAAGCGTTCAATCAATGGTCAGACGAAAACTGCTTTAGGAAAGAAGTTCCTTCACTGACAGATTCGCTAACAGTAACATATATAGAGTGCAGTACAGTATGTGAAACTACATTTAAAGTTCTAGTATACACCTGAGCTCGCGGTATGAGTATATGAGCTCGGTTTTATCAGTATAGTACTTGTCTCCGGTCAAGCTCAACCCTGGACGAACCCCAACCAGAGTTAGAGAATGGGGCAGGAGACTTTGGACTTTGAACATTTTTCTCTTACCAAGGCAGGCATATCAACAGATGGTGAGTCCTCATCTTCTTTTGTTAGAGTTACTAGATAAGAGGATAGCGCAAGGTTAGTACCCTTGACTCACTGCAGTTAGATCCAGAGCTCTAACCCGGCCCCCACGCGTCCTGAGACGTACATCACGGCTTGGGATTAACGGCTAGCTGGCACGATACGAGCAGAAACCTTCCGAGCTATTTCCACCCCACTCATTCATTGTTTATTTGTTTCAACTTTTTAGACCGACGGTGAATAGCATAAGATACATCGGAGTGGAAATAATAATAAAAAAATTCAAACACCCCGAGTAGCGTTCCTTCATATATTGTGTGAGCGTTATCCATTGCAACCCGTATTATTAAGATCCCGATCCCATTAGCAAAATGTGACCCTTACTTATTACCTCCCATGTCAATTCCCTTACGAGGTGTCAAAGGAATTCCGAAATATCAATCTCTGGGGATTCCACCTTTGGAGACTTGTACTTGTACATTCCAGCTCTGCATGGATATACGCATGCCGAGCTCTGCATAGAAATACGTGCGCGACGTGATTCACGTCAGGTTTTCTTTCACGAGGTTAAGGATCGTGTGACTTAAAAGTGCTCGATAAAAGTAGTTGACAGATGATCTCGGGTGTGACCCACTAGTCTAAGATCTCTCTTCGATGTTTCGGGCGGTTCGATAGCGCCATCAAGCTCTCGCTTGGCTTGATCGGGAAGTATGTAACTCCGAGAACTTCAAGCTGGCCCTGTGTCGAGAATGCTGGTGTTCGATTAACTCCCCCGTCAGATGGCGAAGGCAGTTGCAGAGGCGCTGCGGCTGGTAATTCTTATCGTCGCGGCAGCAATTATTCTACAGATACCTATATTTTCGGGCGTTCTGAGATACTCACAGTTCCGTCAAGAAAACTGCGTTTGCAACGAAAGATTCTTCGTGACCAACACGTCCCAGCAGCAACACCAGTTGCAACAGGCAGAAAGAAGTCTGCAGCAAGAAAGTTGCAAGAACGAAACGACGACGACTTCACGGTCAAGAAGACTGAAACCCTTGGGATACGTTCACTACCCTTTCCTTCTATTCAGCGTCTATAGGTACGCTCTTAATACCTTCTTCATCATTGGAGAAACTTCGGCAGTGGTCCGAAAGTTCGAGGAGGACAGGCCCGTGTACAGCTGCGAGTGGAGTGCCAGGCTCCCGAACGGAACGCTCTCAGAGTCACCCGTTCTCACCGAAGCAAAGATGATGTACGTCAAGTATGATGAGAATGGAATGGCGTATGGACCCGCCATTGTCAACTGCACCTTCAACCAGCCGACCCTCAGCGCGGACGACAATGCCGGAGGTGGAGGAGGAGTGCTGCGCTTGCACGTTGCCAGAGGTCCGAGCCACTACGATGGAAGACACTCCACAGAAGAAGTGCTCCAGGAAAAAGCGGGTCCGCTGTCTTGCGCATCGAATTCCAACTCGAACGACTCCACAGCTGCGTCGACAGTTTCTAAGATCGCCTTCTGCGGCCCTCCTATGTTCGGAACAATGAAGCCTGCATGGATCGAGCAATGGTTGACGTATCACAACTACCTCTGGAAAGGAGACGCGCACTTCTACTTCTACAACATCGGAGGAATCAGCAGGTCTGATGCTGACCGCAGGGTCTTGGAGCCTTACGTGAGAGCGGGCCTCCTCACGATCATCGAGGTCGAAAGCGCGGCGATCGACGAGTTTCCAGCCTGGTGCAGGCACCAGCTCTTGTTCATCAACGACTGCATCCACAGGACGCGGTGCGCGGGACACAGTTGGTCATTCTTCTTCGACTTCGATGAGCTGCTCGACGTCGCTGCTCCTCATACTATCGACAGTCTGCTCCGGGAGAACGGGAGAGCTCCTTGGATGACCTTCGGTAGCGTACCTGCGTCGACGGGACACTGTGCTATTCGAGACTTGTCAAGCTGGCAGCTCGAGAGGTTGATGTGGCGGAATAAGCTGCCAGAATGCAGGAAAGCCAACAGGGACGCGTGGCAGTGCACGGGATCCCAAGGGAGAAGGAAGTACGTGGTGAATCCGAGCAAAGTGTTCTCCTCTGGAGTTCACAGAGTTGCCGTTCCTGAACGCGGAGGAGTGGATTTTAACGCTTCCGTCGCTCGAGTCATTCACTTTCATGGAGCTCTTCATCCTAAGGTAAATCTATGTGGCGTCCCGGTCAACATGTCGCACTCTTGGCAGGTGAGCAGCCTCAATAGTCGATACGATTATGATGAGAGCATCTCCCTTGCTATGGAAAGAGCCAGAGAGTATGCGAAATCCCACAATCTCCTCAGTACATCGTCGTGATCATACTCGATGTCCTCGGCGGAGACAGTTTTTGTCGTTGTACTGTAACTTTGAGTTTCCTGGACATCTTAGAAGTGCCGAGTCTAGATCTACTCAGGCAGAGGAGAGTTCATCATACATCACTTCGACCTTCTCCTGATCTCTTTGGTGATAGTCGCCAGAGGAAAGAAAGAGCATAAGGGCGGAAGGTAAATCTCGGGGTACGATTTGCACGGAGAAGGTTCGGACATTCTTATTGGAATTATTATTTTCTTATTTTCTTATTTTCTTATTTTCTTATTTTCTTATTTAGAAGGCTAAATTTGCATACTCTCTTTGTGTTAACAGAAAATATGCAACGGTTATGTTCCAACCAAACTAATCAAACTGGTGCACATATTTAAAAGTTTTGCAACAGTGAAACGTTAGCCAGACCGAGAGTTGTAAATAGATTGAAAGATAACCCATAAGGCAAATGCACACAAGTGTTTCCTGTGTAAGGAATACGGGACTTTGAGACCAATTAGAGATAATTTTATTCTAAACATTAATTTATTATCTCACTCTACTGCAAAAGAGTTACATAATACATTAATAAACAGTCAATAGAGCTATTGGATTCCTTGTAAGTTTCTCGGAGCCTCTTCTCGCTGAAAAATTTAGTCACTTATTCCATTCGTTCCCCTTCTGGACCAGTAGCTTTCACGTTTAGTGTTCCTAGTCCATCGCTATTTCCATGCTGACACCCACTAGCTCTCTTTCTCATTTGTTTTCACGAGAATACGCATCCAAAGTTCACTTCTAGGCAAACGAAGGAAAAAGATAAATATTTAAACCATCAAAAATGATTTAGTGAAAAAGATAGTTTACTAAAGCGCACAGTTACAGAAAAGAGTGATGCTCGACTGGTTTGCAAATTGTCACTTGTGATAAATTTTTCTAAATTAAAATCATTAAAATTAAAATCTTTTGGTAAACTTGATTACATATGGTCACTTGAGTTACACAAAACCCACAAGTAACTCTATGCAGACATTATTTTTTTGGGGTATAAAGACTTATCTTCCACCAGTAAAAATATATTTACTTTCTATAATTTAATTTATAGCCTAACCCTTCCAAGAAAAAGAGTTAGGACATAAATTAAAGCTCTTTGTATATTCCCCTCTTCCCAAACTTGGAAGAGGTGAATATATATGCAAGGAAGTTATCTCAGACTTGGTATACCACATAGAGAAGACAACGGTATGAAAAATAAAGTCACAGTGGGAGTACACAGAAAAACTTTATTTAAAATGTGAGCAAAATATGTACAGCGGTGGAACTTGTCTAACTCTGACCAAAACTGTAGGAATACTGCTATGCTGCATTAACCTGACTTACAGTACAAACCGAGCAGTAATTTACTTGCTCCACCCCCTAAAGATTTGTCCAACTCCCTACATCCTCTCTTAACAATGTGCTACTTGATCGACCCCTTGACTTGTAGCTGACCCTTCTAGATAACCAAGCCTAGTCACCCTAAATAATTACTGATGTGTCGTGGTGCTTTGTCGCAGTGAAGAGAAAAAGCTATTTATAAAGTAAGAAAAACTATTATACAAAGATGAAAAATTATAGCACACCGAATCCATCGTGATTGCACTCGGCTACCAATTGATTCGACTTCCGCATAGAACTTCCAAAAAAACTTGTTTGTGTTGCCATCGATCCATTCTTGCTCGGATGCTTTAGCACTGCAAAGGAAAGATAGCACAATGACAACACGAATGCTCGTTCCATCTTCAATCGAAACTCTACCTTACACCCTTCACGTTGTCGTGTTGTGGATAACCTATGGTGTTTAACAAGGTGCTAAGATGGAAACTTATCAACTTGTTCCAAACATGTTTCTGACAGCACCTTTGGATTTTCTTTGTCGAGCAGATCAAAATTGATTTTTCTATTGTCACGAATGGAGCTGAGATGACCAAATCATAGATATACCTTTGCTAGAGTTGAGCAAACGCAAATATTATAAAACCCTCCATTGCATCGAGTAACCAAGTATGCAATCCAATCTGTGCAGATCAAGTGACAGACGGTTACAACTTTTAAGATTTCGTGCGTCAAGATGTTGAAGAGGAGTCTGACGGGCTGATGTGACATCTGACATATTGACGAGATAGAGTGCTGACATGGTGGGTGTTGATTGGACAAAGATGTTGATGAGGTGTTAAAGATGAGATGACAAATCGAGATGACATGTCATTGTGCATATGCATCATTTAGTGGTCTAGTACAAATGACACTTGCCTTGCACGCACAGATGACACTTGGCAGACACACAAGGAGACACTTGTACACCTTGCTTGCAAAAACTATAAAAGTGAGGAGTTCTAGAGTTCAGTTTACAAATTTTGGGTAGACATCGACATGCTTTCCAGATTTCTAACCTACATTTTCAGGACTTGGGAGGTTGGGTTGTGGAAATTTTAAGTCATTTTGGGTCTATGCATCCAAACTGCACAAGGCATCGCACAGTTTTCTCTTTAAGAGGTCACAGCGAACTTCAAACAGCCTCTGACCTTGCTACATAGTTCAGAGTCGAGATTTTTCAGTACCGATGGATACGTCTTTATGAGCCCATTCTATTGATATAAAAATTTTAGAGTTTAGAATTAAAGAGAGGAAGTTATAGCCGTTTAAAATTTTTGGCTATTTTTGTCCTCGCACAATTTCACCACTAGGAGGTGTTGGGAAGGTCTGGCTTCAAAAGTATGAGAGCCCTCACATAGTTTAGATTTAGAAGAAAGTAAAAAACCTATGAAAATGCATATTTATTTTTTGTATAGGGCTTAGATCAGTGCATGCTATGTACTATAGAAAAGATCATTTCAAGAGCTCTCCGATGACATTAAAAACATCAGATTTAGAGCAGTGAGGATTTTACGATAAAGCAAGAAGGATTTTATGATATGTTAAAAATTACAACTGATATTTGGGTTTTCTGATAAAATTGTGCAAGAGCTCGCATACTTTTGAAGCACAGGGATGGGTTGGAGGAGGTAAGGAACCAAAAGTGTGCTAGCATTCGTACAATTTAGTCGAGAGCAAAAATATGAAAGACATAACTATTTATATAAAGCTCAGATACGTACATGAAAAGGTCTTTTCAAGGGCTTTCCGATGACATCAAACACACCGGATTTGTAACAACATGGAGGGTTTTACAACTGGTTGAAGTTTTCAGTAAACTTTTAAAATTTACAACCAAATAGAGCAAATCCTGGTGCAGTTTTTACACTTTTTGGATAAAGTTAGAACATAGAGATCCAAACTGTGAGAGCCCTCGCACAGTCAGTAATATTGGTCATCTTTTGTGTCATTCCGCAATTCGCTCGTCTTATTTGCTTAGCTTTGCTCTCGCTGGTGAATTAAGCAAGCACCTGCATTTTATTTAGACTCTATGTGCCCTAACTTCTGCTTTACTTGGCTAAGTATATTTCGAGAATGCAAGAACTTCTAGACTAACATGCACGAAGAGTTAATTTTGGACCTTGCAGTTCGATCTGTTTTTGAACTGTGTGTTGTGAAGCCTCTTTATGGAACTCGTCTCGTCATATTACGGGAGATTTGGAACATAAGATATTACGGCCTCAGCTGAAGGTTTAGATGGTCCTGCATGCATGAGGAACGGGGTCTCCAAGCACGATTGGACCATTGAATGTGTAACCTCAGTTTAGGAAGCCCATGGTACTTTAGTTTATTAGGTAAGACGTGACTTTAAGGTAATTAGAAGACATGACTTTAAGCTGTTTAGAGAAGTATATTAGAGTATCAAAAGAGGAAACTATGCAAGGGTTCAGTTTATTACTTAACCCTCCCGTTAAGAAGGTTAAGTAATAAATTAATATAAATGTATATTATTAGTTATGTAATAAATTAATATCTAGATTGAATTAAACATGTGTTTATTAGTCACTTCTCGCAATTGTACAGAAACACGTTTATCTGTGCTCGTTTTAGGATTATGTCTGGATCTTCTTGTAACTCGAAGTGTGATTATCATTTAACTATTTTTAAAAATAAATTTTTTTATAATTTAATATAGAATGCTAACACTTTCATCTTTTCTGATAACAGAAAGAGAGCAAAACTTCATATAGCATACATATATGTCTAGAATCCATTAGGATCTAGGAAAATGTACAAGACTGATGTTGCGCTTTTGCATTCTTCATTATATGACGAATTAGCCTCGAATATCTATCACTATCGTTCTGGACTTTCCTTCCGCCCGGAATTCACGAGACCTTTCACATGTTTGTATATATGTTTCACACAGGTGTCGTTTCATACATAAAAGATTCTAGTCCGGGATTAATGTGAGATCGGGATGATACCGTGGGACAAGCTCGATCCATTTTCGTGAGTAAGGTTTTTATTTACCGTGAAAGTAACCCATGTGATTTTCTAACTGAAACTATAAAGAGATTTCATCCTGTTGGTTGTCCATGATATTTGCTAAGGCCTAGGGTTAGTTTTCATTCACACCCGAGCTTCAGTTATCCGACACAGCATCTTTATTGAATATTCAGAAATGACACCTCTACTAAAACTCACATAACCAATAATATCCTTGTACAGTGAATTTCATTTTCTCTTATCAGAAAACATGAAAGTGTTATAAAAATTTATTCTAATAATTTATTATAAAAATTAAATTAATTCATAAATATTATATGTTAATTAGTCCCGGAGTAGCTAACTCATCCGGAGAAAACCCATAAGTGAAGTCCGAGCGGATACGTTGCTGAGAGGATAAGTCTGAGACACCGATTCTCAAAATGTGCTGTTTGCAAAGGACATTAATTAATATACACTTCGAATTACATATAATTATATGTACACTTCGAAGTGTACATGGGTGAATATCCTCTCTCCATTTGCTATGAACTGAACCCTTGAACGAAGAGTTTAACATTTTGAGCTCGAGGACAATGTTTTGGAAATATGAATAGTGCGCTTCATGTACCGTTTGAGTCAATCCGTTTGTGGGTTGCACGAATACTGGGACTTCGTTGCTACCGGTTCCATCTCTGCAGAATATATATATATATATAAACCTACCACATGAGTATGGACTTATTGCAGTTCTAGTGCATATATTCATCTCCTCTTGATGAGACGCAAATACAAAAAAGTTTAATTTATTACCTAATCTTTTCATTAGGAAGGGTTAGATAATAAATTAAACTTTGGATAAGATGATACCCGATGGTGAGTAACAGCATGCGTATGTACTTTGGGTAGTACGTTTTGCAGCATCCTCTTTATGGTTTATGTCCGGGTATTCTCGCGTCTCCAGGTTTGGTTAACATTAATATTTATAAAATATTTTATTTTTTTATCAATTTAGTGTAAATTTATTACTTAATACTTATCTATTTTCCCTATAACAGCAAAGGAGCAAAAGTTCAATCGCCTATGAAACCTGCGCATTTGCACCCTACTCTTTTTACGCTTGTCCCAAACAGACCCCTGGCCATATGTTTGCTTACGATGCATATTTTCTTGGGCTCTAAGAACCATACTGAAGATTAGAGTAATAAAGTAGTTACCTTTCAAACCACGCATTTATCATTCTCTCATATTGAAATGGTTATGGGTAAAGAAAACGCAGCAGAAAAAGGGACAATGGGAAGATCTCACATCTTAAATCGGAGCTAGCTGGGAGGAGTTTTCTCTTCAGCTGAAGGAGGAATACTCTTTGGAGGATGCAGATCGAGTGACTAAGAAGTCATTGATGGAGTGGGTGAACAAACCCAACAAGGATCTAGTTGCTACTGAACTACTTCGGGAGTTTGAGAGACAGTTTCTTCAACTATCTCGGATGGAGAAGCTCACACTTGAGAATGACAAAGTGGAGTTATTTCTACAGTCAGCCAACAGCGAGCTACAAAGGGAGTTGGAGTTGCTGCTAGAAGATCGGACGAAAGGCAATGGTCTCACATCTGACTGGAAGAACGTTAGCGAAGCGGTGGGAGTACTTGAGAAGCGAGAATACCAAAGAGGGAAGGTGGTTGTGAGTCAAGCGCCAAAACCATCGTCTATTACGATACCACGAAGGCAACCAGCGGTGCAGATTGCTCCTCTACCTACTATTTCGATTCCTACTATTCCCATCACTACGGTTGCACCACATCGAAATCAAGCAACGGAAGATTTGGAGAAGAAGATGAGAGACTTACAGATCAAGTTGACAAGGTTGGAGGAGAAGGATGGGGCACCTGAAGGGAGACCTGCACCAAAACAAAGGTATGTTCAGAGGTGTATTTGGTGTGACAACACGGACCATCAACGGAAAGAATGCGGGAGTTTCGCTGATGCCTTGCAGCAAGGCATAATTTTCCGGAAGGAAGGAAAGATCTCCTTGAGAGACAACGGAGAGACTCTCAGGACCAACTTCGGGAGAGGAGGGATGAAGAAAGTTTTGGAGGATCACCTAACAGTGCATGATGTGACATCGGTAGAAGTCTCTACCTATGGAGTCGAGGTGATTAGCAAAAAAGAGAGTGTTTTTTTGAAACATGAGGATATCACTGATATGTGAAGTCAGGCTGTGAGCACGAACAGAAAGGAGAAAATGACAAGGAAAGAGTTGCTCAGAACAGCCACAACAATCGAGAGTGCTACTGGATGGGATGATCTCGTAAATGCTATGTCTGTTCATGCCTACGTAGCCAAGGCTCACCATGAAGCTATCATGGAAGAGAAGCGTAGGAGAGATGAGGTTGGTCCAACTGAGGAGAGAGCGGCTCCCAAGAGGCAACTAAGAGGAGATAGACTCCAACATGAGACTACACCTCTACGAGAAGAAGCTATGGAGGATGTCTTACCTTCTAGAAGTTCAGAGAAGAGTAAGGGTAGGGAGAAAGACAAAGCTCCCATGTATAAGCTGCAATCAGACATTGGAGCAGCAACCAACATGAAAGAGGTGTTGCAGGAGAAGATGCTCAATACAAAGATTGAGTTTACCTTGCGAGAGATCCTCGAGATTGCGAAGAAGGAGTTTCATGATGTCATCATTGACATTATCAAGCGGAAGACGCAATTGACGAGAGAGATCGCAGTGTCTAGTGCTCTAGACACAGTGATTACAGAGGAAGAGGAGCAAGAGTTGGCTTGTTCTTACAACACTCGCAAAGTTCGGTTTGATGTGGATAAGGAAGAAGACGATAATATCTCTAGTCATTACACTAGAGGACACTGGGCAAGAGCCACTACTGAAACCTTAGTGAATGTAGGAGAGATAAAAGATCCGGTGGTTGCTCTCATTGATCATGGATCTGAGATCAATATTGTCTCTAAGGACATCTACAAGCAAGGTGGATGACCTGTTGATATAGATCATGGTTGGATGATCCGAGCAGCAAACAACACACGAGGAGAACTCTATGGTGCTTGTCCGGATGTGAAGGTGAAGATAAGGAATGTGGTACTTGAACAAAACTTCTTTGTTCAAGATACTACTTCCTATCCGGTTATTCTTGATCAACCATTCATTACAACTGTAAGGATGGAGACTAAGGTGTTGGATGACGGTTCTGCTTATGCTCGGATCAGGAGTCAGGATGGCAAAATAACGGTACAGTTCTTGATTGTGTCTGCTAATCATGAGCGTAACCGAGATTGCTTGCGGAGTGTTTCTCTAACCAAAGTCACTGAAGAGTTTAAGGATTTTTCCAGAGGGCTACTATAGAGCGAGAGTATAGTGATATCGATACATAAGAGAAGGTACTCTCGTTGGAGAAGGATAGTGTCTTTTGTACAGGAGTGGTGAGATATTCAGAGAGTGGATTTGCTGTGTATACACAGCTCGTTGATCTTCAGAAATGGGAGAAGAAAGCTGTGCAAAGAACCCAAAAAGATCTAAAAAGAGTTGGTGTGCTTAGTGAGGAGGATAAGATAGAGGGCGTTTACGTGGAGATGGATTTGGATGATCTTTTGGAAGAGCTTCGCAAGGCTGAGCTTTCCCCATGCCTACTTAACATCTCCTTGAACTCACTCTCCTCAGCAAGTAGAAGAAAGTCGGTAGAACCAACCTTTAACTCCTTGAGCGTAGCTTCTGTAAACTTGTGACCTATTTGATCAAGATACCATAAGCTCTTCTCCTTTGAGACTTGTTGAACTCGTTGGTCAGAGCCGCTAGATAGCGATTATGCAACCGGCTTCACTTTTTTATCCACCATTTTATACCTGGTCTCAACTCTGACTTCAGGTATCTGGAGCGACTCTATAGCCGAGTAAAACTCCATAGAACATATGTACAGAAATTGGGTGTGTAGATCCAAGCGTTGTAGCACCGATGATCATATTTACGGTATCGCATACGCCTTGGGACTTAAGATCAATTCCCATACCTAGGGCACATCTGCCTAAACTTATGGAGCTTCTAAAGGAGAAGATGCGGATGAGAATCCTTGAGCCATCGTTTGCACCGTATTCCAGCCGCTGGTTTATAGGCTGAAGAAGAGCGGAGCGCTACGGTATCGTATAACGTGTTTTTCTGTCTAAGAATACACTGGGTATATGGCTATGCGGAGGTATGTGGATTGACAAGGTTGGATCTAGATCTGAATGTTTCCACTCAAATGTTTCACTATCTACTCTTCTAGCCGAGTGACCTTGTATCCGCTCGGCTCAAGTTTAAAGCTCGCTATGATCCAAGGTTACGTATAGGTTTCATAAACTTGTGTTACAAACATATCTTTTGTACTCTAACTAAAAATACTCAGCTCTGTACTATCTAACTGAAGTTATTCCTCTATATCACTGGAAGCATGACTTCTGAATAGCTCCCCAGCGACGCTAATTGCCCATCAATCCAACTATCACAACTTCATAGTACAACCAGAAGATGCTATAAGATCACTCGATCGACTTGATAGAGTATCGATACAACTTTCTGTACACCCTGGTCTACCAAGCATTCCAGCAAGGTAAAGCATGCATGCTTTCAAGGTACTACTCAGATCTCAACATAGCACCAACGGCGGTAGTACTTGGCAGCTCCGAGAACTCAAACAACGGCTTAAGATTCATGACGACTCCGTTCTCCTTCATCACCAAGAGCTGAAATCAGCCCCACACCCTCCAATGTCGAGTTGTATGTAGGCATGGCAGTTTCAGCAACAACTCCTCTCCAAATTGCTCGAAAATGATCAAAATGACAGTAGATGATACCAAAAAACCTGAAACTGCTAATAACAGAAATATCTTTGAACTTTGAGACCTCAGTCCTCCCAAACCAGTCGACCAATGATGATCAAACTTCACAGGAAGCTTGATTGGACCCTTCACTTCTACCCTGAATAATTTTCAGGTCAAAATCTTAAACCAATTCTCAGATATGGATCAAACCGTAATCTATGCTAACTTCAGAGCTTTACAGACCCAAGTACATTTGATCCAAGATTCTGAACAAACTACTCGACCATTTGAGGTGAAACTTCCCAAGTATCTTATTGATTAGACATGCTTCAATCCTGGAAAGTTTCACTCAGAAATTCGACTCATAACTTAAGCAATAGCAAACTATCCATGACTATCACAGTTCGTTGTTCCCGCCTTATCACGTCTGCACTTCTCAACTTCAATCGGTCGGTTCAGAATCGAAATCGATCAAGAACCTGATGAAATTGATATCAAAACGACCAGCACGTTGTCAGCTCTCCAACCCAACAGACAGCTCCTTAAAACTCTTCGTGAGTCTCTCGGAACAACTAGAAACGTAGCGGTAGGTACGAATTATACCCCCCTCCATTCAATTGATCATAACGCGCTCATCCTTCCATCTAATCGACCGATTCTTCAGCCGAGATTGTAGCCCCGGTCGAGAGCTCTCCAACCATACCCTTCGTTTTGCGAGTGGAACTCCGAAGCCTCCAGAAAAAACAGAAACGTTGCGAGGATCAGCTAGAATACCATTGGTCCAAAAGTGAACCAATAAGAGCAAAAAGATCTTTACTTTTGTCTTTTCTTCACTCAACTTTTTCTCTTAGAACGAGTTTTTACTCTCCAAGGAGACACAAGACATCAACAAGACTCTGAGACCTCAGAAAATCCTTCAGATATGTCGATGGATTCTTTGCGATCTGTAACTACATAGAAGCTCTCAACCAGAATGAAAACAATTGAGTCGCAGACTAATACAACGTCAATATTACAACCTGAAAACGTTCTACAATAAAAGGTACGACAAAAGAAAACGATGAAGCTATCACTCGATTGTAATATTCTTACCCGAAGTTTCTCACGATCCAAGCCCCATAATTGATCTTCGGTCTGCAATGACACCGGACATCGATCCAAAGGTTGAAAGGAACGTTCGATGGATAGTTGAGATCCATTGTTCCTCACAACAAAATGTACACCGTCATATTCCAAGTCTCTCCGTATGTTACGATCAGAACGATCACCGGAAGCTGTAACTCCATCATTCTTCCCATGAATTCATCGTCAAAGTATGCAACTAACCACTGTCGAAAGTGATCGCGGTGGATGCAATGAAGCTTGATGTGAAACGGATTCGAGAAAGGAAGATCCGGAGTCGGTAACAAACCTCCGTCCATAACCACCACTCCTGTAGTTCTTCACTCCTCCATGCAGACCACCGAGAACCCTCACGAATCACCCGTTGAGAGAGAATGCCGTATGAACCCTCGACCCATCATTTTATACACAAATGCGGCGACAAGGACCACTCAAGTGAACGCGCATAGATCGATGACTCAGCACGTTCCTCTACCGTGTGATCATTTAAACAGATAGTCGCAATCGTGACACTCATCACACGTTCGGTGAGTTATGCGATACGATTCACGAAACACAGAAAAGAAACACAACCTACATTTCACGAGAATTTCACACAGGAGCCGAACCACAACACGACATCCATCCCTTCTAAACCTACGCATCCTCTGGTATGCACCAACACTCACAAGTTGTGGTCGGCATCACACTATATCTTCGTCTTCTTCGCTGATGTTGTCGTTAGCAATATCTTCGTCATCCAAATCTTCTCCGTCATCATCCAAGATATCAAACTCTGCTCCGACTTCCTCCATGCTTATCCCTTCATCTCGCTTCTTGAAGAGTTTCACACGCTTGCCTGCAATGGG
Organism: Asterella californica; assembly: GCA_036924285.1. NCBI lineage: Eukaryota > Viridiplantae > Streptophyta > Marchantiopsida > Marchantiales > Aytoniaceae > Asterella > Asterella californica. The sequence continues at coordinate 28,936,282 of JAYKYS010000003.1, forward strand.
AACCTTAAGCTCTGCCCTATCAAGCTCTCTTAGTGAATATGTGGCATTGTCATGCACGACAAAAACCACATACGGACCAAACCATCGCTTAGAGAATTTTCTAAGCGCACTGTGTTGGTTGTCCAAGCTACTATCGTAGACCAACACCCAATCTCCTCTTTTAATCTCCTTCGGTCTTAATCGGTGACGCTTATCAAATCTATCCTTGTTTCTCAAGCGTGCCTCTTTCAGCTTCTCCAGTGCGATCTCTACATCTTCAGGTCTCCTCTCTAGTTGACGAATTCTGACAGCAAGAAGATCTTCTGTAGACATACCATCCTCCCAAGGTAGAACACTCCAAGTGGGTATGTGCTCCTCAATGGGCATGATAGGTTTTTGCCCTTGCATCAACTCCGCCGGCATATATCCCGTAACTTAATTATGAGTCGAACGATCAGCCCATAATGCGAACGGAAGAAATCTTGGCCATTCTCTTGCCCTCCCCTTGCAAGCTTTCACAATAGCTTTCACAATAGGAGGATGACCACGTTCACTCTTTGCATTACCCTCCGGATTGTAGGCTGTGGTGAGAGCTAACTTCACACCACACCTCTTGAAGAACGCTTTAGTCTCATCATTGTTCAGCTCCCTTCGATCAGCCGTGATCTTCCCAACACAACCATATCTACAAATCACATCTTCCAACAAGAATTTGCATACTGCCTCTGTGGATTTTGTCCGTAAGGCTCGCCCTTCCACTTGGTTGGACAAATCCTCACGTGCCAAAACTAAATATCGCATCTGTCATATACCAATTGGCATAATAACAAGATCTACTACCCACTTATAATGCATCGCAAGTGGATAAGTAGGATGTAACCCATCTCGATGCCGAACTCCTGAATACTCTTGACAAGTTTAGCATGTCTCCACAAATTGAACTACATCTCTGTACATGTTACGCCACCAATATCTCTCCTTCAGCTTTGTAAAGGTGACATAAATACCTCTATGTCTTGCCCACAAGCTCTCATGAAACTCTTGCATGAGTAACTTTTGCATGTCAACCTTGCACACAACCCTTTGTGGCATCTTACCACCTTGCTTAGCATGTTTCCACAAATAACCACCTTGTAGCAAGTAGTTATAAGCCTTCCTCCTGATTTGTTTAAAGTGGGCGTCACTCCATCCTGGCTGTCTAGTCAACAGGCTTAGATAGCGTCTTATGTCTATCCATTCTCCTTCATATAGCTCCTCCATGAACGGTTTCGAATGCTCACTCTCACCTCCTTGAGCTCTACAGAAAACAATAGTACCAACGTCTTCTGTATCTTCTATCATCTCCTCCTCATCCACATACCTCGCACGAGATAACATATCAGCTACTGGATTGTTCTTCCCCGCTATGTGTCGAAACTCAGGATTTAAGGACTTGATGTAAGCAATCCAGCGTAGCATAGCAATATCAGGAGTGTTACAGTTTGTAATCATCCCTAATAGTGATAAACAATCTGTTTCTACTATTACTGGCGCTCCAATCAAATAGTCCTTTTCAGCTTTCATAGCTGTAACTACTCCCCCATAACTCTCTCTTCACTTGAGGACAGTTTCTATGTCGCTCACTCAACACCTTTGCTCCAAATCTGACTGCAAACCGATTCTCTTCTTCATCATCCTATCCTACTGCCCATCCAATGACTATCGGACTAGTATCAACAGTAAGTATCACTGGTTTGCTATCCTCGTAACTCACACGACAAAGTACAGGTGGAGAAGATAACAACTGCTTCAATCTCTGAATCGCCTCAGTATGCCTCTCCTCCCATGCAAACCTCTTGTGTTTTCTCAACAGATCATAAAGAGGATCAGCCACATGTACAAAATGTGGAATCCACACATGATAGAAGACACAAGCTCCAAGAAACCTTCTCACCTCTGTTGTTGAACCACAAGTATCCTTCATTCGTCGTATAGCATCCACTTTACCAAGATCAGGCTTGCGTCCAAACCATCCACATAGGTGCCCACAATCACAACTTCTCACACTCCAAATGAAGACTTAGCACCTGATAGTGTCAAGTGCGCCTCTTCAAGTCGTGATAAGATTTTATCACAATCTGAAATGTGATCAACAACAAAGTTTCTACATCCCTTCTGATCCATTGTTTCATCTTCTCCTCCTCAACGCATCCCTTAATTGAAATGTCATCCAAGAAAGGCATGGTCTTCTCAGGAATGAACTCACGGAGAACCTTGTTCATCTCGTTCATCATGTACGCTACCGAGTTTGTTGCTCCTTGTGGTAGCATGCACATTCTGACCAACCTCAACGGTGTCCTCATGATGGTGATATCTCTACTCTGTTCAGCAAGTTGAAACTGATCGTATCCAGAGTAAAGATCTCTTATAGAGTAAATAGCCCTCCCAGCAAACGCTTCAGCAAACTCTCCGACGACAGGTCCTATGCCTGTATTTCTAATGATCACTTGGTTCACAGGTTGCATATCTTGGATGAACCGTAATGCACCACTCTTCTTTGGTACTGTAAACCAACGACTAGAGTATGGTGCAAACGATGGTTCCAAGATCTTCATCTGCATCTTCTCCTTCAAGAGCTCTATGAGTTTTGGTAGATGCGCTCTAGGTATAGGAATTGGCCTCAAGTCCCAAGGAGCATGTGGAACTGTGAATATGATCATTGGCTCCACAATGCTAGGATCTACACATCCGATTTTTGAGGCTTCAAAAGCAAAAGTTTTCCCGTGCCTAGTTAACATCTCCCTAAACTTATTCTCCTCCACAAGCAAAAGAAAATCTGCAGAACCAACCTTCAACTCCTTGAGCGTAGCTTCGGTGAACTTGTGCCGATCCGGCTAAGATCTCTCAAGCTTTTCTCCTTCGAAGATTGTTGGACTCGCTGGTTAGAGTCACTAGGTAATGGCTGAGCAACAGGTTTTACTTTCTTGTCTATCGTTTTGTACCTAGTATCAACTCTAACTTCAGGATCTACGAATGACTCTATAGCTGTATAGAGCTCTCTAGAGTGTACTTCCATCACATGATCCTCATCTTCTTGCTCATGCATAGCAAGCTCATCGATGAAATCTCCCAATCCTAACTTCAAATAAACACCTTCTATCTTATCATCCTCTTCAAGCACACCAACTCTCTTTAGGTCTTTTTCAGTTTTTTGCACAACCTTCTGCTCTCACTTCTGCAAGTCAGCAAGTCAAGTATGTGTAGCAAATCCACTCCCAGAAAATCTCACAACTCATGTACAAAAAGCACTTTCTTTCTCTAGCGAGAGTACCTTCTCTAGTGTACCACTATGTCCTCGCTCTATAGCAGTACTTGTCAAAAATCCTTGAACTCCTCCGTGATCTTAGGCAAGGAGCCACCCCTCAGATAATCTCTGTTTCGCTCGTGGTTTGTCGATACAGTTAGAAATTGTACCGCTCTTTTGCCATCCTGACTTCTGATCCGCGCATAAGCAGATCCATCATCCAAAACCTTGGTCTCCATCCTCACAGCTGTAATGTAAACTTGACCGAGTATCACCGGGTATGATGTACTATCTTGAACAAAGAAGTTTTATTCTATAGTTACATCTCCAACCTTCACTCTCACATCAGGACAAGCTCCATAGTTCTCCTCGTGTGTTGTTCGCTGTTCTGATCATCCAACCATGATCTATATCAACAGGCCATCCACCTTGCTTGTAGATGTCCTTAGAGACAATATTGATCTCTGATCCATGATCAATGAGAGCAACCACCGGATCTGTCATCTCTCCTACCTTCACTAAGACTTCAGTAGTAGCTCTAGCCCAATGTCCTCTAGTGTAATGACTAGAGACCTTGTCATCGCTATCATCTTCAAATCGAACCTTGCGGTTGATGCAGCATTGAGCTAGTTCTAACTCTTCCTCTTTTGATATCCTTGTGTCTAATGCATTAGACACAGCGATTTCTCCTACCAATTGTCTTTTTCGTTTGATGGTGTCAATAATGACATCATGAAACTCTTTCTTGGCAATCCCAAGAACTTCTTGCAAGATAAACTCGATCTTGGCATTGAGTACTCTCTTTTCTAGTACTCCTTTCAGATCCGTAGCAGCTTCAATATCAGACTGAAGCTTGTATGAAGGAGATTTACCTTTCTCCTTACCTCTGCTCTTCTCTGACTTCTCAGGAGTAGAGGATATGATCTCTTTCATAGTCTCCTCTAGTAGAGACATAATCTCCGGTCTGAACTTTTCTCCTCTTGTTTGTCTCTTGAGAGTTGTTCTCTCTTCGCTAGGGCCTGCTTCATCTCGTTTGCGCTTCTCCTCCATGAGAGCCTCATGTTGACTCTTCGCCAAATAAGCATGTACAGACATTGTATCCACAAGATCATCTCATCCAGTAGCACCCCTGATTGCCGTGGCTGTTCTGAGCAACTCCTCCTTTGTCATTTTCCCCCTTTTGTTCGTGCTTACCGCGTGACTCCACATATCAAGAGTATCTCCATGCTTCTTAGAAGCACTTTTTTCTCGTACTACCTCAACTCCATAAGTAGCCGCTTCTATCGACGCAATAGATATTCCTCCAATACTTGCTTCATTCCTCCTTTCCCGAAGTTGATTTTAAGAATCTCTCCATTATCTTTCAGAGCAATCTTTCCTTCCTTCCAATAGACTACTCCATCTCGTAGACTTTTGACAAAATCACCACACTCTCTTCGAGGATGATCAGAACTATCACACCAAATGCATCTTTGTACATAATCTTGCTTAGGAGCAAGTCTGGTATCATGTGCTCCTCCCTTCTCTTCCAACCTTGCTAACTTGATCTGCAAGTCCCTCATCCCTTTTACCAACTCTTCCATAGCATCTCTTTGCGGTGCAACTTTCGGGACAGGAATAGTAGGAAGTGGAACTTGAGGTACATGCACAATAGGTGTTTGCACATTGGGTACCATTGGTTGCCTACGAGGTACTATGATCGGCGGTGGTCTCTCTTCTTGTCTTACCACCACCTTTCCTCTCCGGTACTCTCGTTTGGAAAGTACACTCACTGCTTCAGAGACTTTTCTCCAGTCAGTTGTGAGTCCATTATCTTCCATCCTATCTTCCAAAAGCAGCTCCAACTCTCTTTGTAATTCATTGTTGGCTGCTTGCAGAAACAACTCCACCTTGTCGTTCTCCAACGTGAGCTTCTCCATCCGAGACAACTGAAGGAATTGTCACTCAAATTCCCGAAATAGCTCTGTGGCAACAAGACCTTTGTTGGGTTTGTTTACCCACTCCATGAATGACTTCTTAGTCACTCGGTCTGCATCCTCTAAAGAATACTCTTCTTTCAGTTGAAGAGTAAATCCTTCCCTTGTAGCACCATGAGATCGGATGATGTCTTTCACATGCTCTCGTAGCTCAGGTACAACATCAAGCTCAAATGTACTCACCATATCTCTTTCTGACACCTTACTCAACTCCATCTCTCGAGAATAGTACTTTAAGTACTTGGATATGTTCTTCCCGTCAAACTAATCTAGCAACCTCACAACAGATTGCAAGGCTTTCGTAGCCATGGCTTCTTTCCGTTCAATGGCTTGCTGTTGTTGCATTACCAATGCGAATACCTCAAGCAATCGCATATCAGACCGTGAAAGCTTGATCACCTTAGGAGCCTTTCCAGATGTAGAAGCCTCATCTACGTAATGACCCAACTCCTCAACGTCCATGGTGGAAAAACCACGCACACCTCTCACCCCAGACTTTCACGTCGAGTTCACCAGCTATCGTATAACGTGTTTTTCTGTCTAGGAATACACTAGGTATATGGCTGTGCGGAGGTATGTGGATTGACAAGGTTGGATCTAGATCTGAATGTATTCACTCAAATGTTTCACTATCTACTCTTCTAGCCGAGTGGCCTTGTATCCGCTCGGCTCAAGTTTAAAGCTCGCTACGATCCAAGGTTACGTATAGGTTGCATAAACTTGTGTTACAAACATATCTTTTGTACTCTAACTAAAAATACTCAGCTATGTACTATCTAACTGAAGTTATTCCTCTATATCACTGGAAGCATGACTTCTGAATAGCTCCCCAGCGACGCTAATTGTCCATCAATCCAACTATCACAACTTCATAGTACAACCAGAAGATGCTATAAGATCACTCGATCGACTTGATAGAGTATCGATACAACTTTCTGTACACCCTGGTCTACCAAGCATTCTAGCAAGATAAAGCATGCATGCTTCAAGGTACTACTCAGATCTCAACATAGCACCAACGGCGGTAGTACTTGGCAGCTCCGAGAACTCAAACAGCGGCTTAAGATTCATGACGACTCCGTTCTCCTTCATCACCAAGAGCTGAAATCAGCCCCACACCCTCCAATGTCGAGTTGTATGTAGGCATGGCAGTTTCAGCAACAACTCCTCTCCAAATTGCTCGAAAATGATCAAAATGACAGTAGATGATACCGAAAAACCTGAAACTGCTAATAACAGAAATATCTTTGAACTTAGAGCCCTCAGTCCTCCCAAACCAGTCGACCAATGATGATCAAACTTCACAGGAAGCTTGATTGGACCCTTCACTCCTACCCTGAATAATTTTCAGGTCAAAATCTTAAACCAATTCTCAGATATGGATCAAACCGTAATCTATGCTAACTTCAGAGCTTTACAGACCCAAGTACATTTGATCCAAGATTCTGAACAAACTACTCGACCATTTGAGGTGAAACTTCCCAAGTATCTTATTGATTAGACATGCTTCAATCCTGGAAAGTTTCACTCAGAAATTCGACTCATAACTTAAGCAATAGCAAACTATCCATGACTATCACAGTTCGTTGTTCCCGCCTTATCACGTCTGCACTTCTCAACTTCAATCGGTCGGTTTAGAATTGAAATCGATCAAGAACCTGATGAAATTGATATCAAAACGACCAGCACGTTGTCAGCTCTCCAACCCAACAGACAGCTCCTTAAAAATCTTCGTGAGTCTCTCGGAACAACTAGAAACGTAGCGGTAGGTACGAATTATACCCCCCTCCATTCAATTGATCATAACGCGCTCATCCTTCCATCTAATCGACCGATTCTTCAGCCGAGATTGTAGCCCCGGTCGAGAGCTCTCCAACCATACCCTTCGTTTTGCGAGTGAAACTCCGAAGCCTCCAGAAAAAACAGAAACGTTGCGAGGATCAGCTAGAACACCATTGGTCCAAAAGTGGACCAATAAGAGCAAAAAGATCTTTACTTTTGTCGTTTCTTCACTCAACTTTTTCTCCTAGAATGAGTTTTTACTCTCCTAAGAGGCACAAGACATCAACAAGACTCTGAGACCTCAGAAAATCCTTCAGATATGTCGATGGATTCTTCGCGGTCTGTAACTACATAGAAGCGCTAAACCAGAATGGAAACAATTGAGTCGCAGACTAATACAACGTTAATATTACAACCTAAAAACGTTCTATAATAAAAGGTACGACAAAAAGAAACGGTGAAGCTATCACTCGATGTAATATTCTTGCCCGAAGTTTCTCACGATCCAAGCCCCATGATTGATCTTCGGTCTGCAATGACACCGGACATCGATGCAAAGGTTGAAAGGAACTTTCGATGGATAGTTGAGATCCATTGTTCCTCACAACAAAATGTACACTGTCATATTCCAAGTCTCTCCGTATGTTACGATCGGAAGGATCACCGGAAGCTGTAACTCCATCATTCTTCCCATGAATTCATCGCCAAAGTATGCAACTAACCACTGTCGAAAGTGATCGCGGTGGATGCAATGAAGCTTGATGTGAAACGGATTCAAGAAAAGAAGATCCGGAGCCAGTAACAAACCTCCGTCCAGAACCACCACTCCTGCAATTCTTCACTCCTTCATGCAGACCATCGAGAACCCTCACGAATCACCCGTTGAGAAAGAATGTCGTATGAACCCCCGACCCATCATTTTATACACAAATGCGGCGACAAGGACCACTCAAGTGAACGCGCACAGATCGATGACTCAGCACGTTCCTCTACCGTGTGATCACTTAAACAGATAGTCGCAATGTGACACTCATCACACCGTTTGGTGAGTTATGCGATATGATTCACGAAACACAGAAAAGAAACACAACCTACGTTTCACGAGAATTTCACACAGGAGCCGAATCACAACACGACAACCGTTCATTCAGGATATGCAATCGATGAATCAAGTGACCATCAGAAATACGGGGATCGGACCTATTGTGAGAGAATTTGCTGAAGTATTCGCTGGTAGAGTCATTTACTCGATAAGAGACCTCTATTCTGGATACGATCAGTTTCAGCTTGCTGAAAGGAGTAGAGACGTCACTACTATGAGGACGCCGTTGGGTTTGGTGAGGATGTGCACATTGCCGCAAGGGACAACAAATTCTGTTGCACACATGATGAACGGGATGAACAAAGTTCTTCGAGACTTCATCTCGGAGAAGACCATGCCTTTCTTAGATGACATTCCAATCAAAGGATGTGTAGAGGAGCAGAAAGATGAAAGAGTCAATCAGAGGGGGTGTCAAAAATTTATGACTAATCATATTCTAGATTGTGATCAGATTTTATCACAGCTCGGGGAGGTTCACTTAACACTATTGGGTGCTAAATCTTCGTTTGGAGTTCGAGAGGTTGTGATTGTGGGGCACTTGTGCGGGCTCTATGGACCGATCGTACAACTCAGCTCGGTGACCGGATACATGCCAGCAGAACTAGGCAAGGGCAAAAACCGATCATGTCTATCGAAGAGCAAATACCTACTTGGAGTGTTCTACCTTGGGAAGATAATCTCTCTAGAGAGGATCTTCTCGCTCTTAAGATTTGTCAGTTGGAGCGGAGATCAGAGGATGTGGAGCTAGCTCTGGAACGGTTACGAAAAGCTGTTTGAAGAACAAAGCGAAATTTGATGTGGAGCTAATCTACTACGATCTAAGGAGATCTAGGAAGATGATTGGGTGTTGGTATACGATAGCAGCTTGGATAACCAGCATAGTTCATTGCGGAAGTTTTCTAAACGCTGGTTTGGGCCTTACGTGATTGTTCATATTCATGACAACACCACATACATGCTACACAAGTTAGATGGTGCGCGGCTTAAAGTTCCGATTGCAAAGAAACGGATAAAACTCTTTAAGCGGCGAGATGAGGACGTAGATATTAAGAAGATCAATACCAAGTTTGATCTCTCTCAAGATCAAGATGAGAGTCCAGATAAGAACGTAGAGCCCGAGGGAGAGACTCCCGAAGAAGAAGATGAGGAAGAAGTGCTATGATGCCAACCACAACGTATGATTAAGTTGGTGCATACCGAAGGATGCACAGGTTTAGATGAGATGGATGTCGTGTTGTGGATTGACTAGGGTGTGAAACCACCACATATCCTTATCATACGTGTTTGATGTTGAGGAGCCACTGGGACCTTCTCGTGTCAAAAGATAAGGCTCCACGTGGACAATCCGTGTATTTTCTGCTGAGTGGAGATAATATTTTCCACTCTTGGATAAAAATTCGTTCCTTGTGTTTGCCATGTGAGTGATAACAAAATCTTTTTTGTCAACTTGTTTCTTATTGATCGAAAATTTGATCAATCACCTTCTACCAAGTTCCTTTCACGTTTTTGAGAGTTAGAGACACTTCCCGTGGTCCATTCGCAGAGTGTGAGATATGGTTGGAAAGCTTGGGAGACAAGGATGCTCGTGGACTCAATGGTTGCTCGATTTGAAGCACAGATGAGAATGTTTTGATCAATTGAAGCTGAGGGGGTCAAATTCATGACCAATTTTGTTTCCGTGAGGTCTTTCTCATTTTCTGGGAGTTTTGTGAGGTTGCTGGAGATGAATTGACTGTTGCTGGAAAGCTCTTGAGATGGGCTTGCTGATGGACTCCGAGATCAATCGATTCCAAGCTTGAGTGAAAAAGTTATGGCCGGAGACTATGATAGTAGGCGATTGTAAACTAGAGACATTGAGAGAGATATGGAGAGTTTGAGGTCAAATTTCGCTATGAAATCTTCCAAAGTCTGAGAAGGTACAGTCAGCTACCTACCTATGAAATTTCAGACCATTTGGATTATTGGGTATAAAAAGTATCACTATTTTTGTGCACAAAGGTCTGCATATCGTCTTGTGTCATTGACAATAAGGGCTTGGATCATTCCGAGAGTTTGGTTGAGGATCCGCTGGTGAAATTTTACAGAGTGGTAGTGATGATAACACATTAGCTTTTTGAGAAGTTTGAGCCATTTTGGTCGAGTGGTTTGTGAGAAATCGAACAGCAAAGTTCTGTCGAAATAGTATCATGTTATAAAAACAGCGATAAGGGCTTGGATCATTCCGAGAGTTTGGTTGAGGATTTGCTGGTGAAATTTTACAGAGTGGTATTGGTGGTGACACATTAGCTTCCTGCGAAGTTTGAGCTATTTTTGTCGAGTGGTTTGTGAGGAATCGAACAACAAAGTTCTATCGAAATAGTATCATGTTATAAAAACATCGAACTTTGGAAGAGCATAGATGGCAACTGAGAGATGATCTCTCTGTATGTAATACCTTAATGGAGAGATTATTCTACAGGCTATCTGCTGGTCTTGGTTTCATCTCATTCTGAGCTGTGGTTGAGGAGTGACAGCGAGGTAAAGTTGAGAGGTTCTTGCTCCGAAGGACGCAAGAGTTAAAATTCTTGCTCCGAAAGGCGCAAGAGTTAAGATTCTTTGAAGAATAGGTCGACCTGGAGGTTTTGCTAGTGCTTCAGAGCACTTGATCATGGGTATGGAGAGTTGTTGACAATATTATCTGTGTTTGGATCCTCTCCATACTCGCATGTCTGTTTGTACGCCCAGTTGGTTTGATTAGATTTATGTGCGGGCGTTGCGCTTAGGTTTCTTTTCTATTAGGAGTGTTGGTATTTCTCTTGTGGTGAAGCTGGAGTGATGACCAGTAGATCCAAGAGTGCTTGCGGTGATGACAAGAACAGGTTGCCCCTGCTTGTTACCTCGGTTCTATTCCTAGTCGAGTAAGAGAGATTTATCGAGAGGACGTGAGGATATCGTAGAGGGATAGGTTAAGAGTGTACTTGGAGGTCAGAGAGAGGTTTGGGTGATCGCTGGTTCTGAGTCACGGAGTGCAACACGTACTCTCTACAGCTAGATATCCGGTGTATTCCCAGATAAAAAAAGCACGTCACACGACAATTGAGGAGTGATGATCAACAGACCCAAGGGTGCTTGCGATGATGGCAGGAACAGGTTGCCCGTGCTCGTTATCCCGGTTCTATTCTTAGTCGAGTAAGAGAGAGATTTGTCGAGAGGACGTGAGGATATCATAGCGAGATAGGTTCAGAGTGTACTTGGAGGTAGAGAGAGGTTTGGATGATCGCTGGTTCTGAGTCACGGCGTTGTCGCGCCATTTGGCGGCTACATGCTTGACTTCTACTCCGACGCTTAGGTTTGGTAGTTCTAGAAGTTAGCTCATATTACTTCTAGTCCTTTATGTATATGTTTGACACCTTTGCATACGGTGTTATCGCTATTTTGAGTCCTAGTAGGCTGATAGTATGTTAGTTATCTTGTTCAAGCATTTGTGCGCTTCTGCAAGTGACTTCTTACTTGTCTATAAGGTTCAATGTACATAACTTAGGGTTTCCATGCGGATAGGGGTTTGAGCTCATGGGTTGTACTTACTTGTCGCCCATGCACGCTTTCTAGCTAATTTAAGTTAATTTTCAGGGCTACTTGTCGTTTTAGGTAGTTTAAGTTTTACGCTGACACTCTAGGGGGCTTGACGTGGTAGCCTATGAGTGTAGATAAGTTACCAGGTAGTTTAAGGCACAAAAGGACAGTCAAGTGGAGCTATGAACTCCCATTGGTCCATTTTTGTCTTTTGTAAAACTCTAAGTTTAGAAATAGAGCTCTAGAGGAGAGTTCGAGCAATTGGTGAGGTATCTTCAAAATCTGAGAACACAGGAAGAGAGAGCTCGTCATGCCAAGCACTGTCAGTGAAATTTTTGCTCGATTTGGATCAATAAACAAGGAGTTTCCAATTGAAGTTCGGATTGTGCCAAAACTGCATCACTTTTGTTGATTTTGAGGTTTTCGGTGCCAATTGCAGCAGAATTGAGGAAATCACTTCAAAACTTCATGGTTGCGTTCACTGTCAGGAGGGCTACGACTGTCCAAAAAGTTTCGAATCATTTGAGTAACTGAGTAATTCAGGGCGGCCGCTGAAGCAGAGGGGGTATGAAAAGCTCTTAATCTAGAGCAGCGACTTTAGAGAAGGAGATCTGGAGTTCTACAAACAATCAGGAGTCCCAACTTCACAGGGATGTTCAGCATCTTGTAGACTTCAAATACTGTGAGAAGATTTGAAATTCATCAAGCCAATTCTCTGTTCTATGTCTGAATAGCTGTCTAGGTACCAGAAATTGCCATAATTCTCTTATTCAGAACTTTTCTGTCAACATCTCGGTGCTAGAATTCAGTCTCAGGCTGAAACTTCGTGTGTGTGTTCAGTAGTGCCTCATTTACATGTAGGGGAAGTTTAGAAGTCTAAACCTTCATAGTTTTCCTCTCTTTGAGTGTCAAAGTTCACCGCTTAAGCCTATTACTACCAGTGAGACCTAAATTTCGCTTTTTGAGCATATCAGAGTATCCTACACTCCTGTTGTGACCTGAAAGCCAACCTCTTGAGTAAACAACTACAGCCAGAAGCCCGGCGCTTTCCTAGGTAGACGGATCACACTCCGACATACTCTCTTTTTGGTGAACTCGACGTGAAACACCTAGGGTGAGAGTTTTCTTGAGAGTGTTACAGAATCAGATATCATGGCTAACCAAGGATCATCAAGTGGAGGTGCTGCTGCTGCTCAGCAACCTGCTCAGTTGGATGCTGCTACGATGAAGATGTTCCAAGCTTTTCATATGTTTATGCAGCAGCAGCAGAGCACAGAGAGGAAGGAGGTATTAGCAACCAAGGCGTTGCAATCTGTGGTGCATCAGATGGACCAGTTCAAGGGGACAGATATTTCCAAGTATGTGCGATACTATGCTAGGGAGATGGAGGTGAACAAGGTACCTGAGAAGGAGATGGTGGAGAACTTTGAGCTTGCTGTTGTCCTTGAGATTCGTGGGCGTGTGAAGGAGCTGAAGCAGCAGCAAGGACAGAGTTGGGAGAGCTTTATGCGAGCTTTGAAGGAGGAGTACTACACTGAAGATTCAAAGAGGGTGACCAAGAGAACATTCTTGGAGTGGGTGGTTAAGCTTAACAAAGGTTTGTCTGTAAATGAGTTGTTAAGGGAGTTTGATCGTCAGTATGCTCAGCTTTCTAGGACAGAGAAGCTTACACTGGAGGTGGAGAAGACCGAGCTTTTCTTACAAGCAGCGGACGTGACTATTCAGGAGAAGCTTGAGCTGTTGCTAGAAGACAAGAGTGAGGAGAGAGGATTGAAGACTGACTGGAAGGAGGTTGAAGAGGCTGTTTCTTTGCTGACCAAGAGACAGAGAAGAAGGGACAAGGTGGTGGTAAGTGAAGCAGCACCTCTGATAATTCCTGTCAAGCAGTTGCCTACTAAGCCCGCTTTGGTAATTGCTAGAGAGGAAGACTCACCGCTTGAGGGTTAAAGTAAGATATAGGGGGTCTTAAAAGTACACATGTCTTTGCATAACTTTGAGATACTTTATCAAAGGAAGAGACAAATGGATCACTCAAGGGTAGAGATTGATTTTTTATAGAGATTGATTTTCTTAATCCAACGGACAGGAGTTAACGCACATGGTTTTATCTTTGTACTTTGCACTTATTGTACCATTACGCACACCTAAACTCTATGCGCGGGAGGATAACGTTATTCATTGCGTGTATCGTGTATCGGGAGGATGACCGCATTTGCGGGAGGATGAACACATTTGAAACTAAACGCGCGAAATTCCCATCCCATCTATAGGCTTGACCTCTGTACTAACCGGTTCGATGCCTACTCCTCGTTTTGAAGTCTCCATTTCCGCAACACTAGCTTCAGCTCTTGGCTTTTCGTCTGGAGGCTTCGCTTCTAGGGAATTTGATGGACCAGCTTGGTTTGGACCCGGGGCTTCTTGTTCTGGGGGCTTCATTTCTGCAGTAGATGGAAGACCAGGTGATAATTTCACTCCTGACGTCTTCCGTTTATTGGATGGCGTTGTTGCAGAAGCCAATGGAACAGCTGGCTCCATGGTTTCTGAAATTCAGCTGGACATTACTTCTCTTAAACTGCGGCTATGTATCAGCTAAACCGTCCTTGGAAGCTTCATTGAGCATCCTGTTGAGTAATCCTTTAGCTGAAATCTGAATCACTCACTATTTACTCCTTGCTGTTTACTCCACACCCAAGCTGACGTTTGGATGAGTAACAAGATAATAATCTTCAACTGATCGGCGGATCGTGCATATTTTGCTAACGTCGTCTGGTTCAAAGGTTCGCTCATCTCCATAGGGGTACAAATGTACTTCCTGGGCGCAATACTCCAATCAACTCCAGACGCAGTGCCGTGAAAAGAGACCTGGAACTAGATCGCTGGTTGACTTCTCTCTGATTCTTTTGAACAGATCCCTGTTCTAAATACCACGGACGGTGCTGTTTTCGGGAGTCACGCCATGATACTTTCGTCGTTTTTTGTACCCGATACTTACCTCTCGCTCTTTTTTTCAAGTCTTTTTTCTCGTGCATTTGCTCGTACTGTTGTAAATGCTACGCTATGAAGAATGGGATCATTTCCAGAGTTGTTTGGACAGTTTACTTACCTGCTATTACCTGCTATTACAGGCGCAGGAACTAGACACATAACTTCAAGGCGTCCGGTCGCCTTGAAGTTAAGAGTTACCTGGAGTTACCTAGATAGTTTCACCGTCGCTTCGGCTGGGTCCAGATTCGAAATATGTAGCTGCGGAGAGTGCTACAGTTGCACCATCAAAGTATCCTCCTCTGCTCAGGTACGTTGGTCGAGAACTGTTATGGCCAATGCAACTCTTGGAAAAACCTTTTCATCTGTCCGAGTAGTTTATTCTCCCCCCTTGAGTGGTTTGAGGTCTGATTTGCTTTCAGTAGGCTTCTAGAGTGGAGAACTTGATCCCAGTCAAAGTTTCTCTAGGATTTACATTTTTTGACATAGCCCTTAAATCCCTGCTGAGTTTGAAATTGCGCGTGGTGCTTTTGAGCTTGTTCAGGCAGAATTGACCGTTTGTTCATTTGTGTCAAGGGTTTAGTGAAAAGTCCGTAACAGAGTTAGCTGAACAACAATAGATTGTCACCAGAACGCATGGTCTAATCCACGTCTATCTCTTGGATAAGGGCTGTCTCTAGTTTCGAGATTTTTTCGTCTCGTCCTTTTTTCAACAGTTCTATGGAGAGCTTATGCTGAGGAGGCTGCAGTGCAGTGTCGCTCCCATGATGGATTAGACGGACAAGTACTATTGGACTTTGGCGCGCCTCATGAGTCATTGTTCATGGCTGTACACAGAGATGGTTGTTTCAGAGACGATCGTGCACCAAGCTGAAAATCTCGTTTGTATTCTGGTCGTTGTTCATGGCTGTACACGGAAATGGTTGTTTCAGAGACGATCGTGCACCAAGCTGAAAATTTGGTTCTCCATCTGTTAGTTTGACCAGCGTTGTTATCAGCTTTCATACTTTCGTTATTCCATTTAAGTTGCACGCTCTGAAACTTTCCACCATTCTTGGAAGCATTTTCACTACGGTACTTGGTTTATGTGAGGTGTTTAAGGAATTGAGTTGCCAGTGGAAAAGATGATCTGAATGACCAGATCTACAAAATTGTGTTAAGATATATGAGATGAAGTTTCTGTGCTTACCTCCAAGAAGTTGCTGCATATCTATATTCACTGGGTTAGTGATGAGTACTGTGAACAGGACGTATAAACTGGAGAAGCTAGTCGATAGAGAAGATTTATGCTATGATCCGCAAGTTTGGCTCGCGAGTACTGTGGCTGCCAGGTTGTGATCATGATCGCCTAGTGGCACTAGTTTAAGCCAGTGACGAATCTTTGACACATGAAATCTGAAGTCATTTCCTCTCTCTTACTCCTACTGTACATGTGAAGTTAGCTTCAGAGAACACAGTAGAATTCGACACAATCCGTGAATCACTCCTCAGAACATACTTTTATGCATGCAGTGCGCATGCTCAGCAGTCCTTACCTCTACTGTGAGGTCTCCTTGATCGGCTCGGTCCACTCGGTCACGAAGATCAATTGGTACTTTTCATTCTTGTATTTTCAAAAGATGCTTATCCTAGCCTTCTGCGGGATCGGTGTTGTATAGGTGCTACGAGTATTTTGAGGCTCGGTCAACAAGGTCAACTGGTACTATTCATTCTTGTATTTCAAGAGATATGTATCCCAGTCTTTAGCGGGACCGGTGGTATACAACGGAAGTTGCTACATATGTATATTGTATATTCAGTGGGTTTGTGATGAGTATTGTGAACAGGACGTATAAACTGGAGAATCACTCCTCAGAACATACTTCTATGCATGCAGTGCGCATGCTCAGCAGTCCTTACCTCTACTGTGAGGTCTCCTTGACCGGCTCGGTCCACTCGGTCACGAAGGTCAATAGGTACTTTTCATTCTTGTATTTTCAAGAGATGCTTATCCTAACCTTTTGCGGGATCGGTGTTGTATAGGTGCTTTTGAACGTTCAAAGGACCACAGTAACCCGGCAGTCTGCCTGTGCAGTAACTCTGTTTTAACCGTAACTCAAGTTCTGGTACTGTTGTAGATGCAACGCTATCGTTTTGGCTTCTGGGCAACCACATTTGAGACTAATCAGACGTATGGAGTGTACTTTCTCGGACTGTCATACTTGTGCAATGAGCTCGATAGTAATTCTTTCTCGGACTGTCATACTTGGGCAATGAGCTCGATAGTAATTCCTTGAGCGACCCCTGGTTGAGTAACCTGTTGCTGAGTAGAGTGTAGACTTCTGCTCAGTGGATTCAGAGATCTTGAATGTAATTTTTTTTGATATTCTCGTTACTGCTGATTTTTTTTTTTCGATAGCTGCTACTATTGGTTTTGGTTTTTTTCTTCGGTGCTCTACATTTGTGTATGCTACTTACTGATATCAATTTGCGTGCACAGGAACGGCAGAATGGAGAAGACATCAAACATCGACAAAGACAGAGCTTTGAAGGATCGGCGTAATTTTCTCTTACGAGCCCGCAGGGAGAAAAAGAAGATGACTATCGAAACTGCGAAAGCGAAATCAACAGAACAGGAAGCGGAGGAGAAAGCCACGGTTCTTGTTTCTAATGCGATACAGGAGGCTTCTAAGATCTTGGAAGAAGCTAAACAACAAGCTAATGCAATTCTAAGCAATGCAGAGGAGCAAGCCAATGCAACCGTGTGTAACGCCAAATCCAATGTAGACGATCTAGAGAAGCAAATCGCCGAGAGAAAGATTTGTATTCATAAACTTAGGTTGAGAATCAGATCCTTGGAGAGAACAGTAAGTCTATCAGCAGTTACACAAGAGAATATTATCCTCGAGTCAGATCAGCAACCAGCAAATAGTCAACTTGATAATTGTGTACAGAGCGAAGATATTGGTCTGAATCACGTAACGTCAATTCTTGATTCTAGGCAGGGGTTCCGAAATTCTTCTGGTACAACAGGTGAGCAGTCCCTTCCTAATAGAAGTAAACGGAGGGCACAAGCTATTGTCACAGAGATGCTGAAACTGTTTATGAGTCGAACACGCACTCTGAACTGTAGCAGCAAGAGACAAGTGCTTAAGCTCTTTTGGTCCCATAACGAACTGAGCAAATTGCATCCCTCTTCCTTAGGGTGCCCAAAGTTGGACTTATCTGTAGCAGCTGGTCTTCAGGATATCAAGACCTCTTTGCAAGTCGTGAAGATGGCCAATCGAAGAGATTACAAGAGCACAAAAGATGCAATATTGACATCTTTTGTTGGGCCTATGGTCCGTGAAAAAAGATCAATGACTAGTTTATCGAAGGCCTTGGGGATCAAGAGACATAATCTGTACAGAGCTAGTAAAGTTCGTAGTCAGTTAGATAGTAATAAGTCTCTTCGACATCCTATGGGAGAGAGACGACCTAGATCCGATAAGCTTTGTGGAGAGACTTGCAATCTTGTGGAGCTCTATTGGGAAACAAGGACTCGTGTTTCTCCAAACAAGAAAGATGAGGTTCGGAAGCGACTTGGAGTGAAACAGTATGAAACTCATCGGGTTCATTGGCTTGAAGAAACTGAGGTAATGATTACTTATCTGTTTGTGTGTTTTTGTAAATTTTATTTTAGAGAGTTAGAGTTTTATATGTACTTGTGTAAGTATGGTTTCAGACTGAAATCTTGTAAGATTCTGGATTACAGGTGGAGTTTTACTTGCGTTTCAAGGAATGGTGTAAGTCTGAGGGCAAAACTGTAGAAATAGGATTACGTTCATTTCAAAAACTGAAGCCGTACTATGTTCGTGTTCTGAAAGATAGGAACGTATGTTGCTGTAAGAAACACGTGGAGATGGACTTACTGAAAGAGGGGTTAAACAAGCTCAGGATTCAACTTCATCCGAAAGATTGTACTTGCGATTGTCAGATCTGTGCACCTGATCCATCTTTGACTCCAGTTTGTCCTTCGGTTTCACTGTGTCTTGCTACTAAGAACACCATCCACAGCGTTCGTGAATGGTGTGAAGAAATCGTATGTCCAAAGTTGGAAGGACAGATTTGGCATAAGAAGAAATGCATCATGGGCGAGTGCAATCGATGTGGTGTGTCAAAGTTGAACTACTGCAAGACAGAGATGGATCCTAGTGCAGGTTTATCTCTAGATTGGCAGACCTTTCAATACGTCACACTGGAAGTTAATGCGAAGAAGAAGCAGAAGATTACTCACAACGACGGGAGTTCCAAGCCAATCAAACGTTTACGAATGGTTTATAAGACCACATCTGTATCTGAGTTTATGGAGAAGGTACAGACGACCATGCCTGGTTTTGTGATTCATAATTTTCAAGCTCGATGGCAAAGCGAGGAGTACAAGAGATGTTTGGCGAACTTTCCTAGAGGAACAATTGTCTCTGGAATAGATTTTGCAGAAAATTATACTTTCAAAGTACAGGATGAGGTGCAGAGTCTACACTGGGATAATCGACAGTTAACCATATTGGTTCTTATTACTTATCGACACAAGGCTGATCAGGATGGTGTTGCAGAGACTATAGGAGTGGATCGTGACGTTGTGGCAGACTATCACTTTTACATTAGCGATGACAATGCGCATGATACACTGTTTGTTCAGCACTGTCTTAATCTTCATTCCGTGTGGATGAAAGAGTTGGGAATTCAGTTCAAGAAACATTGGATGTGGAGTGATGGCTGTGCTGCTCAGTTCAAAGCTTGTCGTCCTTTCTATTTCGTCTCACGGTATTTCCATACGTATGGTGCTCGTATGATGTGGTGTTTCCATGCGTCAGGACATGGGAAAGGAGTGCACGTAAGTAAATATTCAATTGACTCATGAAAGTGTTTGTACACAATGTAAATCTTGAAATTGTCATAATATTTTGCTGTTGCGTCTGTCAGGATGGTTTGGGTGGGACCATTAAAAGCACGTTGACAAGAGCTCAATTGCACTGTACTGCTAAGTTGGAGAATGCACATGACGTTGTTGAGTTCCTCAAGGAGAAGTTCGCTGTTGGAAAACAAAAGGAGTATGCTGGTATACAAGAAGTCCAGAGAGTATTCGTTGAGGTTGCAGTTGATGAAGTTGACAGGAAGCTAAAGTGGGATTGTGCACCTATTGAAGGCACACGTACACTTCATTGTTTTGATGGCTTCAGTGAGAAGAATCCTATGATCTTGAGAACCAGAGAGCTTTGTTGCTTTTGTCCAGCCTGTATAGTTGGGGATGACGAGGAGTGTTCCAGTGAAGAGTACGTTGGAACATGGTCCTTGCGGCCCATCCATCCTAAGATGTCAGATTTTGTTAGAAATTGTGTGGAGAGATTTGGCACAGGACAAGGGGGTGAAGATATTGAGAATGATTCTTTGGCTGATTTGGTAGAGCTTGGAGACTTCTTTGCTGTCCAAGCCGAGGTTGATAACGCATTTGGTGTGGATTTTTACATCATGCAATGTGAAGAGGGAGTGAGGGAGGTTGTGACAGATTTCACTGATGCTTATGGAAGTTCATTTTCGGCTGGGGATCTTGTACTAAAAGGCATCTGGTACCAACAATATGGCAACAAGGAGACTTGCTTTGTCCTTTCAGACACTAGTCCAAGAAGTTACATAGCTGCTGAATCTGTTGTTCACATCAAGTTCACGCTAAAACCGACCGGCACCACGAAAGGGACTAAGTCTTTCTGCTTGGCAACAGACACCCTCGAGGCTATCATGTCTTCTTTGAACGGGTGCGTATTTGAAAACGAAGAATGTTTTTGCGTCTGATGTTGGATTCACATCCTGGTAGTTCTATAATTTGTATACTGCTGTTCTCTTAACTGATACGCAGGCTTTTTATGTTATAGTGACACCATTCTTGCCCTGGATGATTGAGACTGAAAATGGAGTACTGTAAATGGAGCCAGAATCCTTTCGCTCGAAATCATCTCCATGACAGGTAAGCTTTCAGTGTTCAAATATTTTGACAAGTCTACTCTGCAAGTACTGCCTATGCTGCTATGGATTTACTGTTGAGATAGAACGCCTCTGATGTTGAGTATTGAGTACTTGAATTGAAGACTCTCAAGGTACTGTTAGAATTGACTACTTGTAGTTGATATTAAAAAGGTACGCATTTTATTTATGAGGTGAACTTTTGTACTTAGAAAAATGACTATACTTTGGACTTGGACTTTTATACTTGAAGATTAGTACTCTGTACTTCAAGAGTTTGATACAGGTTACTTTCTGTACTTAGAACTTGGAATCTCACATCCCCTTTGACTAGTGTACTGGAAGTTTAGTACTCTGTACTTCAAGAGTTTGATAGAGGTACTTTGCGTACTCAGTACTTGGAATCCTACATCTGTCTTTTGTACTTTACTTGTACTTTGAATATCGATTGTGTTTTGTACTTTACTTGTACTTTGAATTGTTGACATAATGCTGCTGTCCTGATGAGTTCAGTGAGGAGGCTAACTTCATTTTATGGGCTACGTCAAGACAAGAGCGAGAACAGTTACGGGATATCACTCTGCGACTAGGTGGTTGTTTGCACGGAGTCGGTTCCTGCCTACCCGATTTCGACATCGCTCCGGATACCATCGATCGTTCTCGTAGCAAGGGCGATGACTTGCAGGCGTTGAGTGTCGTTGGTGGGGCTGGAACTTTGCGTACTCAGTACTTGGAATCCTACATCTGTCTTTTGTACTTTACTTGTACTTTGAATATCGGTTGTGTTTTGTACTTTACTTGTACTTTGAATTGTTGATATAATGCTGCTGTCCTGATGAGTTCAGTGAGGAGGCTAACTTCATTTTATGGGCTACGTCAGGACAAGAGCGAGAACAGTTACGGGATATCACTCTGCGACTAGGTGGTTGTTTGCACGGAGTCGGTTCCTGCCTACCCGATTTCGACATCGCTCCGGATACCATCGATCGTTCTCGTAGCAAGGGCGATGACTTGCAGGCGTTGAGTGTCGTTGGTGGGGCTGGAACTTTGCATACTCAGTACTTGGAATCCTACATCTGTCTTTTGTACTTTACTTGTACTTTGAATTGTTGATGTAATGCTGCTGTCCTGATGAGTTCAGTGAGGAGGCTAACTTCATTTTATGGGCTACGTCAGGACAAGAGCGAGAACAGTTCCGGGATATCACTCTGCGACTAGGTGGTTGTTTGCACGGAGTCGGTTCCTGCCTACCCGATTTCGACATCGCTCCGGATACCATCGATCGTTCTCGTAGCAAGGGCGATGACTTGCAGGCGTTGAGTGTCGTTGGTGGGGCTGGAACTTTGCGTACTCAGTACTTGGAATCCTACATCTGTCTTTTGTACTTTACTTGTACTTTGAATATCGTTGAGCTAGCTGCAACCGCGAACTAGTTGAGTCCCTTCCTTAGATATGCAAGTCATCCAGTGAGTAGATGTATTAGGCTTGGAACTGGAGCAGTGCCATTTTTTAAACTTTGATCTGCTCAGGCACCCTAGAGGACTTACAAGTAATTGTCGTTCATTTCAGCATGTTATAATTCATGTTCTGTCGCTGTGACAATTCGGGGTTCCTCGAGCTTAGTAAGAAAAGTACACATGCTTCATAAGTAATCTGGAGATATTTTAGTGAACAATTCCTGTTACCGTACCAGGTTGTAGACGTGAATAGCCTAGCTCGAGCTCGGAGTCCTCTTCAGTGAAGCACGTCAAGCGAGACGCAGCAGCAAGGGCTTTCTCGGTCACGGAGCCTTCCGGAATGGAAAATTCAGCCCTACAGTTTTGTCGAAAAGTGGGCCAATGCGGTATAATGCGGTCTGGCCACTTTCCGCATGCTAGGCACGCCAGAGTTCATACGCCAGTGTGCTCTTTCAGCTGTAATTGTTAACGTCACCAGCAGGAATGTGGAGAAAGGCTGAACGGGTGTTCAAAGTCAAAGCTGTATCAAGTTTGGAGACTGATCTCGATTCGAAGCTCAACACCAAAGTTGGAGAATGTTTATTACCTTACACATATTTTGTCTCAGTATTCAGTTTTTCTTCCAGTTTTACTTCAGTTCCTGTTGTGAGCTAATGCACTTGATTACTTCTGTGTCTGTGAATACATTCACTTCCCGGTCAAGACCTGTACTGTACATAGTCGTCGCACCTTGACTGGACAGAGGCTAGAAACAAGTATGGGTTGAGATTGTCACAAAGTAGAGACGTGTGTTCGAAAGTTGTCAAACAGTTCCAACAGATCCTTGACGAAAATGTTAAAGCAGGTTGGAGAGAGAAGAGCGCTAAACATTTGACTGATATATGTACAGTGCCTGCGATCCATCATGATCGAAGTTCCACTTAATACACAGTTTCGGAATAACTTCCGATAGCGATTGGGGACATAATGTAGCACTAATTATGGATTCATCAAACAACGAACCCAAAACTGGATGCAAGAAGAGTAGCCGTTTTCAGCTTCTAAGACAAAGCCTCCTCAGAAATTTGATTACATCAAGAAGCTTGATTGTTCTCGTGACTTGATCGATTAGTAATCATGGAGAGTAACAAATGAAACCACTCATTCTTTTCAGAAGAAAGAATACTTAATCCAGCTACGATCAAGGGAAGTTTTTGAACGCATGCCATTGGCAAAGCTAAATAATCCTTCCCATAAAATCATGCGCGTTTGCTTTTCAGGTCCTCATGAGATTATATATCTAGATTAAACTTCATTACGAAGACGGTGTGGAGTCAACACCGACCGGTACCGTAAGCGACTAAATGTGCTGTTCCGAATCCTTGATCGCCCTTTACAGCATACCAACTGCTGGACATTGCAAGTTCTCTCATGTGACGGTTCCACCACCTGCAATCAACACCGTTCCTGTTCCTATACCTGCAACTCTCTTGCAGTTGGCTCGAAACTTCAGAATTATGAGAACCAGTAATATCCGACCGGCATGTTGGACTCAGTCATTGACTGGGGGCTGCTACTGCGGTAACTTATGATCATGCTGCGTAATTAATTAAGCTGCCCAACTGTATGGGCGAATAGTTCAAGTGTCCATTGGGGCTGGCACTCCATGATCACACAGTGAACTCTCGGTTCGAACCATTTCCACTCTTGCGTTTCCAGAGCTCATGAAGCGTCTGTCAGTTACAAAGTTGGTCGACTCACAGTTGCTGCCTCCAGTTCCATAGCCACAGAATGCACAGTGGATTCAACATATTCTCGCTCCCAGTAGAACCCATACTACCCATAAGTCCATCGGGGGCTGCATATTGCCTCGGGTCACTCTCTCCATGTCTCCAAAGAGTTGTAGGACGTGCATGACTAATCTCTGTACTAACAGTACTACTCTCGTAAACTCGATAGCTTTCTCCTACTCCGCCACAGCACCATGCAGGATCCCTTGTTATCTCTTGTTCAGATACTTGTCGTTAATAGGGTGAGTCATGAGATGAGTGAACCTTGTTGATAACTTGCATGATAACCTCATCGTTATGCATACTTCATATGTATGATCCATAAAGAATTTTGTATCGGAGTCCATTAGAGAATTATAGCAAATGAACACAATCCGTCTGTATGCACTTTGTGTGAATCTTCTATGTGAAAAATATTTTGCCTGAACAGATTTAGAGCAAATATGCTAAGATAAGTCTAGAGAAGTATGCCAGAATTTTCAAAATAAACATGACCAAAATTCTCTAAATCCATGTTTGATCAAAGTGACCGTAGCTAGACTCTGGTTGCCCGTCACTAATAGATTAAACTGATTAATCTCTTTCTGAGTCTGAACAGATTATCCTAGAGACCATTCTCGAGTGTCTGAGACCTCTTCTAGGACAAGGCGGACACGGAACACCCATCAGTCACAAACTTGTCACCCACCTGCAGAACTTCAAGACCATTTCTCTTACCAACTGGATCCACCCTCACACCCGCTTCTCTTGCATTTCTCAGATCAGTTGGGTTGTCGTTCATTTCAGACCTGCAACTGGACGACGGCAAAACTAGATCCACCTTCAGGGCAGGTCCTAGATCAGGATCAGGCCCTGACCAGAGTGAACACTTCGCTCCATCGGCTTTCGTTGTACCGGTCTGTTGGACAATCAGCATAAAAGACATCACTGCATAAATCTGCAAAGCTTGCAACGTTAAGCCCTCTACCATCCGGAGTACTTAATACTTAGGTACTGAACTCTCCGTACTGAAGTACTTAAAGGACAAAACCACTGAAGAGAAAGTTCAGGGTATACACAAAGTACTACTCAGATTGCTCATCCAAATTAATGAGTAGGATTTCGTCTTAGTAGGACCAAAGTGTTCCAAGTACTTTGGTACTGAATGTACAGTACTGAAGTACATAAAGGACCAAAGTACTTAGTACACAAAACGTAAAATTAAAAGTACCCAAGCTTAAAAGTACCCAAGTACTTAAGTATCAAGTTAAGTAATCAGAAACTTTATGTTACTTTAGCCATCGAGTACTGACTGAGCGTTCAAGGGTACAGACAAAAGTACTCAATACAGTACACAATACAGAAACTTAAAAGTACCCAAGTACGAGTATCAGTTAAGTACGAGTATCACTTGAGTACTTAAGTATCAAGTGAAGTAATCAGATACTTTATGTAAGTACTGACTTAGCCTAAGTACTCAACCGAGATAATATGAGCTGTACTATGAGTACTGACTGAGTCTAAGTACTCAACCGAGATAACTATGAGTACTGACTGAGCCTAAGTACTCAACCGAGATAATATGAGCTGGAGTAACACGGATTAAGATTCTAAGAGGATGATGAGAAAGTAATGTCCTGAGTAATATTATTCCAAATCAACTACAAGGTGCGTGCGAGAAGAAGCATAAAGTGGAACACTCTAGCAGGTCTAGAAATAGTTTCCATCATACTTTGGTAGGTTTCTTACCTTCACAAGACAGTCAAATCATTTTTCCTCAGAAAAGCTTGCTGATCTGATATCTCCTTTCCTGCAGAATTGTCACATGTGGAATTCAAAATCGTACAAAGATTACTAACAGAATAAATAACTAAACTTTGACTATGATGGAACACGTTGTAAAACACAAGCATTTTGTTTCCTTACCTTTCTTGTTTGCGTGACAGAGGAGTGTGCACTTCTCTTAGTTGCTTGACATTTAACTGAGTGCATGTCTCTGGACTGTCTATGCCTGTCTCTATCTCTGCTTTCGATGCACTCCTAGTAGACACTTTCTTCGATGATATCTTGACAATGTGAGATGACGTTCCTGCACTATACATCCTTTTCTTGGTTCGAGGGGGAGTCGTCTGTATGATGCGCACGTCAGAATCACCTTCTTGATCTTCAACATTCTCCAACCCTTCTTCTTCAACTTTCGGTACTTTGAGGGGTACTTTGTGGGCTTGACTTCGTTTCCCAACTTTTGAGTTAGTTTCCGGCATGCCTTTCATAAGACTGGAAGGCTCTGCAGACTCACTAATGAATGCAACACACTGTCTGTCCAAGGACCTCGCTTTGAAGACTGAACGCTCAAGTATCCGCTTTCGTTCAACCGACGTCTGTCACATTCAACAGACCACATAACAAAGTTAGATATACCTTGTACAAAATATCCACATATTTACTAACCTAGTTATAGACTAACCTAGTGATCGTGAAAACTGAACAGTGATAGTGAAAACTGAACAGTAATCGTGAAAACTGAACTCACCACTGTCCACAACCAAGAGAAACAAAATGAAAAACTTACTGGTAGAGTCTTAGTTTAGTAGACACCTTAGTATACACCGTCGTGAGTTGTAGTTGACGTTCTCTCTCTTGTACTCTTCGTCCAACAATCAGATCAGGATCTTTATGATATAATTCATTGACACTGTCGGTAAAAGCAACTCGTTGGGCAACCAGACCTAACTTTGTTTCCATATCGATAAAGGTGGAAGAAGATACTCGCAGACCCCAACTCTCAAGCCAGTCCGGATGGAATAACTGAGTACAAGCTACACACTTGGGCTCTGCATTGCTTAACAAAGGTATGATGCAAGCTGGATGATACACATGCCCACATGATGTGGGCATAAAATTATAACAATGAAAAGCAAGACAACAAACTGGACATGTGGACAATCGGAAAACTGAACGTGTCAACTCAACAGCAGTAGGAATCTGTCGAGGACTCAAGGTGATCTTCCCACTCTCAAAATGATTCTTCAACTCCAATAACTCTTGCCTTTGTGCGCTTAACAATGTCTCGCATGCTAAAAGATTCTCCTCCTCTTCCAATATTTTCTTCTTTGTTTCTTCTTGTTGTTGAACGTTGAATTTCAAAGCCTCCGCTGTAACTTTCTCTTTGGTTTCTAGTGAAGCTTTCTCTGCGACTGCAGCCAAGAGTTCTTCTTTTCTGCTTACCAGCTCATGGTTCGTTTCTTCTTGCTCACTTTCCAGTTTATCCAGTTCTGTCATATCCTGAACAACAAAAAGATAACCAGAGAATGAGAATGTATTGTCAGTTAAAACTTAATCTATGCAAGTAGATTGCAACGGAATACAAGAGCTATCCAGAGTCAAGTCACGCTTGAGCAAACGATTGTAAGACAAGATAAAACTGAAAAGTCAAAACCCCACTCTCTCAGTAAAGTTCCCATCCACAAGTGACATTTACAGAAATTTCTTGTTGAGGTTGTTGAGGATACATCCTCTTGGTTCGATAGATTCTGAGTGCATCTCCCGATCATTTCGAGGAAATAAGTACGTAGATCATCGAGCAGAAAGAGGACAACTTAGTCAGCCAGACGAGTGCGCAGGGGAAGAAAAGTCACGGAAGATGGATGTTCAAAAAGCAAGACATTATCGTTAGGAAAGTTAGAGACGCTGAGTACAATCAAAGAGATCCTTCGAGTTAAGACATCTTTCCATAAGAGCGAGTCAACTTCTCCGTCTCAAGTCTTCAATGAACCGCCTTGCTATTCGTGCTGCACAAAAACTGAATCCAACTGCTTGGCACACCGAACGTCGATTCCCCGAATGAACCTAGCATCAGCCATAGAAAGGTCCTTACGGCCAGGAAGAGCGGGTGTAAGGAAACAAATAGAACCAAAGCTTCAGGATTACAACAGCTCAGAAACAGGCATGCGGTTGTGTAAATAAACGGACGAGAAGAATATCCAATGTCCTGACACCAACAGTTCCTGTGGTTTTGAGGGCACATTAGACCGCCACGACCACCACGACCTCTCAGAAAGGATGAGAGCGCCGGTCACGCCCACCTCCTCGTGCTAGCTTCTAGCTTCCGCCTGTAGATCCTAGCCGAGTTTTGAGGGCATTAGACCGCCACGACCATTGAACTGACTTGTTGACAAGTCCTTCAGACGCGTCCAGAGTTCTCCGCGCGGCTGGTCGAGATCCGTTGTAGACGAGTAAACTCTACTAGCAATGATAGTTAGCAAGGAAAAAGGAAATCCAACGATCGATCGCAACAGAGAGGTGAACAGGAAGCAGGGCAGCTGAGGTCGTCTTTGGAGACCAGGGACGGTGGAAGATCTCGTTTACACGTGTATGAGTCCTCAAGTTCGCCTCACATGACTCCAGCATTTTTGTCAGTAAAGTACAGTATAAGTGACAAAGAAGGCGTAGATGTACCCTAACTTGGATTTGAGCAGCGAGTATAGTAGTCTGATGCACGAACAATGTCTCGCACTCTTGAGGTAACCCGCAAAAACTGAACCCAGAGGAAAAAGGCAAGGAGACCGTTATACTCGTTCACTAAATCCAAACAAATGATCAAGATGGAAGCTCAGCCAAAGCCCCGAGTTTCCAGATGTTGTTGAGTTCAACTATAAATACACATCTACACAAGGTATATCTCGGTACATGAGCACAGTAGAAAGAATCAGACTACGCGCACACACTTCAGGTAACCCCCGCCCCAAAACCCAGACAGCCTAATGAAGTACATAGAGAGTAGCAACTAAGGGTGTCGATGTGCGCTAACTGTGTGCAACACTGCATACAAGAAAAATATACGAATATAAACTTTCAGTCAGAATCACATTGTTTACCTGGTAAGAGTCTAAAGAACCTACTAGCCTCACGGATCTAATCACCACCCACTGGAAACTGTCAATATGCCAGACTCTACGTGCCAGACTCTACTCTAGATGAATGTCATCTCGTAGTTCATTTCGGACACCGTGCGATGCACGAAGACACGGAAACCTCTGACAATAATGCATAACCATTTTTCCCGTATCATCAGCTGGATGGAGTGCTCTTATGACCTTTCGCAGGCGAACTTTCTCCTTAGTTCGTCCGCTAAGTCACTAGCAGCCAACATGACTTACCGGCCAGGGACCCACAACAGGTTAGCACCGTTGATAAGGTTTACGACTCAAGTTGAAAACTGTTCAAGAGGTTATTCGCCCGGAGCGCAATATCTAGTACGAACTAGCCCCAAGAGATGCGTAACACAGTTCCGTGATGAGTCTTGATCTACGGTACCAGTCCTTGGGTTGAAATAATGCATCTCTCCAGCACATGGGTTCTACAAAAGTACTCTTTCCCTGTCCCAGTTATGTACATATGAATAATTCCGAAATACCTGACCAGTACATTCTGATGAAAACAGAAGCTCCGCAACTGCCACTAGGATTACGATAGCTAACGAGGTGAAACTTCTACTTTCATTCTGAAACAAACAGGAGTTCTATAAACATGAGAAGTCATACGATTCTAGCTTAGGATACCCAAAGTTGCTGCATAACTACCAGCAGGATGAGGAAACATTCAAATTCTAGTCTCCATGTGACAATCTTTCATATTCGAAACTAGAATGTGCGCAAGACTTCTCTCTGGTACATGTCTGAACTCGAAATGATTGAGACTGTAAAGAGACATTAAACCTGTATTAGGGACAGTCAAACCTTGTCCGTTAGGGATCCCGTTAACTCCTGGAAAAAAATTTACAGGTTTTTGACGTAAATTTTACATACCACCTCCAGAGGTGGTACATAGAATTTACAGTCATTTGATGTTTGCAGTCTATGCCCGTAGACCTGATCTCCTCCGAACCATTGGAAAATTCCAATTGGACGTCTACAAATATTCTGCCGCCTCCTGACACAGTCTGAAATTCGAGACTAAGTTCTTCTCGTCTAGTTCCTGTAATTTTTGTTACGGATTTAGGTTCGAGTGGCCCTAATGGGAACGCTTTCCCGACATAAGACAAAGATGGAGGCACAAAAGCCATTCTTCTCCTTGAGGAGAGTTTCCCCGGGTAAACCTGCCTCCTAGGTACAGTAGTAGGTTGGGTTTCAGTTTCGAGGAGGTAGCATACCGTTAAAACTCCAGGATGAATAAGATGAAGCAGCAAACTGAGGTCTGTAATTTTCTCAAGAGGACGAACGTCAGGAAGGTTTCTAGATACCGATAGTCCTTCGCAGGTATCAGCTACCAACTGTCAGCTGCCTACTGAAAGCAGTCTCGGCTTATCCGCGTTTAACGAATTTTATTGATTGTATGGAGAGTACAGTGGAATAAATCCTTCAGCTGTCAACAAGCTACACAGATTTGCACCAGTTCTTGAACCGAAATCTACGTTACATTCATGATTTACGTGATCTACTTCAGAGGTCGATTGTCAGGGTTGTACGGTTCCTGTCTTGAGTCACTTCCGTGCGCAGTTCTAGCTCAGGTTTCGATCTGGGGTGGAGGTTTCAGTAACGTCGTAAGGTCCTGATGAAGAAGAGGAGAATCGACTGGAACTTACCCGGATTACAGTACAATAATTTATAACAGCATAACAAAGTTCAAAGATACCTTCAACTCTCCATCAATCCGCTTGCAGAAACAACTCCAGAGTTAAGACAAGATCAAGGAGTGTAAACCTCGATTACCAACTCCGATAGCATCACATTCCTTGCCCGGGTGAAGTAAAGTCAAAACTCCATGGGAGGTGTAAAAAGATAATCTATGCAAGTAGATGGCAACGGAGTACAAGAGCTACCCAGAGTCAAGTCACGCTTGAGCAAACAATTGTAAGGCAAGAAAAAATGGTAAACTACAATCTACCGACCTACTACCAGATACGAAGTTATTGTCATCAGCACTAAATGTCGCAGTCCATTCGAGACACCTTGCTCACGAAGATCACAAGTTACCTGAGGAGCTTACGATGCTTTCTCCACACATTCAAAACATTATGAGGCCAATGCTATAGGTGTTTTAAACCCAGCCGCCCACATGCTCTGCTAATGGTGGCATTTACTACAATTTCATTCGCATTCCTCTGTTCAGTGTACAGGTAGATGACTCAGGGGCAATAACAGAAACTACTTCTCCTGCAAGAGGCACCTTCCAGATTTCTTTCGCATACTGACTTCAGGTTGCTTCGTGGAAACGAAGAAGCAATTGTACACTTAACGATGCAAAATCGATAAACCAACCCCAAGACTCTGTAATCTCGCTAGAAAGTTTTTCAACGGATGAACCGTCGATGAACAACTAAGAGACCTGTAACTGACACTAGAATATGAATCTGGGCTTAGGTTCCCACTCACAAGATCTGCTAATGGTGGCGTTTGTTACAATCTAATGGAACGTGCTGTCCTATCGAGTGTACAGAGATCATCTAGGAGTAATGCAACAGGAACTTCACTCCAAAATTGATCACCTTCCAGGTTCCTTCCGCATACCAACAATCAGCTTGCTCCGTGAAGACGAAAAGCACTCGGGCCTGTGGTATGCGCACATCAATGCAACTGGCTAAAATGCTGGACAGGATAATCATCGATAACTGACAATCGAGTCAGGTCTCAATGCAACTGGCTAAAATGCTGGTTAGGAGAATCATCGATAACCAACAATCGAGTCAGATCTCAAATCTAAATATCAATTTCTCATCCACAAGAACTGCTAAAAGTGACCTTTACTGATTTATCCTGTAACGTGCTTTCCAGGTTCTTTAGCATACCATACATCAGCTTGCTTCGCGGAAACCAAAGCTCTCAGTACACAAAGGTATACGTACATCGTGAAATCTCGATGGAAGAACCATGGGTAACTAAAAGTCGAGACTGGGATATAGAGTTTACTTACTTCAGGGGAGTCATCGTTAAATCCATCGTCGCGTTCTAAGCTCATGGATATATGTTTCGCTTCTTCTTGCAGTCTATTGACTTCAGTCTTCACTTGGAATATCTTTCGTTCTTCGTTTGTGATCTTCTGCCGAACTTCCTCTGTTACCTTCTGTCCATCCTTCTCTTCTGCAATGAGCGACTCCAAGAGCACTTTGAACTTATCAAGCTGATCTTTCCCTTCTCGTTTTCGATTTTCAGCACTACTAATCTGGAGTTCTAAGACATCGACACACACATTCTTGACGTCTGCTCCAGCTCCAACCGAATGAAGAAGAGAAAAATCAGTTTCTAAACGGCTCAAATGATTTACACACAGAGTCGTCTCTTCAACATTTTGTGAAGAGTCCTGCGGAACGTAATGAGAAGAAGCACGCACACACTTGCCATACTCCGTGTAATCATCGTCGTCAAAGATCAAATCGAGAGGGGGTGTGTATACTCGGTGATCCCGAACCCAAGGAGGACCTGTTGGCCTGGGTCCCTTGCGGATCTTTTGAACTTTCAGCTGGTTTTTCAGTTTATCTACAGCAAAAGCAGCCCAATTCACTCGTTTGCGCAAAATCCTCTCCACGTATAAACCCTTGGCACAATTTCGACCGATGCAATCATTCACGATTTTCTCTCGTCCATCTACTACCTGTAATAGTTGAGTGATGTCTGTATGAGAGATCCCTGTACTCAGATGGACTTTGAACCCGTTCCTCCCGTTTCTTCCCTGCGCAGGTCCAAAACATTCTATGAGTTGTGAATCCGTGACTACGAGGTGTTGGTCTATAGTCGTCGGTAACAATCCATGAGATGGAAGTTTACACACAGTGCCAAAATAATCCACGTCTTTATAAAATTCCTCTTCCTTCCAGTCGTCTTCAAGAGTTTGGTTTTCGAAAGTATCTTCCATCACGAGAAGATCAGACAAGCACTCAGTACTGCAAACTTATCGAGCTCTGTTCACCTCAGTACTGCAAATTTGTGAAGTGAGGGTCAAACTTGTCGGGCTTTGTTCTCACACTAAGTCGTTATGCTTAGACCTGAACTTCCGAAGAGCTCTTTCCCTCCAAAGTTCTGGTCAAAAAGTCAAGGTACGTGCGGACGAGCTCTAGAAGGTCCTTTCCCTCTTCCCTCTTCCCTCTTTGTTCCCGCTTATAGTTTTGCGCACAAGACTTTATTCCTTCAAGTTATTGTGTACTATAAGTAGTTCAGATCAAAAAGATCTGCATCATTGAATTTGAAATCACTATAGCATTCATAGATCGGACCATTAACACTAATGAAACTATATAGTGATACATTAGAAGAGCATTAGTACTTTATAGAAACACAAGTACTATGGAAAAAAGTACAGAATGGCACACTTTAGGCCCCTTTTATCATGCTTTGACCCTTGATGAATTGATTAAGGGTATGAAGGAGCTTAAGCTTAAGCTCACTAGGTTAGAAGAGAAGGAGCAGAATGTACAGCCTGCTGTGCAGAGACCTCAGATGAGAGAAGGCTTTGTTCATCGTTGTATATGGTGTGATAGCCTAGACCATGTAAGAAGAGATTGTGGAGAGTTTTCAGATGCATTGAGGAAGGATCTGATCTTCTTCAAAGATGGTAAGATCCATTTGAGAGAGACTGGGATGATGTTGGGAACCAACTTTGGCAAGGGTGGTATGAAGAGACTTGTGAATGAGATATCAGCATCACATGCTGTTTCTCTTGTGAATGCTGCTACCTGTGGAGTGAAAGTGGAGATGGAGAGAGAGAAAGGGACTACTGGGTTGTGGTCTGATGTAGTGCGGTCCGTAGCTAGAACAAAGCTAGACAAGGATGTGCTACGAAGGGTTGACAACTCAATTCGGGAAGGCTACAGGATGGAATGATCCTGTGGATACTATGTCAGTGCATGCTTATGTTGCAAGAAGTCAGCATGAAGCTGTACTAGAAGAAAAGCGCAGGAGGGAGGATGCAGGTGAGGCTTCTACAGCCAAACGACCTGCTACGAGGAGTGAAAGGGCTAGACCAGAGGCAAGGCAGGAGACAACACCTATTCGGGAGGAGAATATGGAGGATCTACCACCTACAACACCAAAGGAGAAGGAGAGAAGCAAGGAGAAGGGTAAGATGCCTGCATATAAACTTCAGTCTGACATTGAGATTGCTACAGACTTGAAGCAGGTGTTAGAGAATCGTATCTTGAATGGGAAGGTTGAGTTTACTTTGGGTGAGATTCTTGGGATAGCAAAGCGTGAGTTCCATGAGGTTATCATAGATATCATCAAGAGGAAACGTCAAATTTTGGGTGAAGCAGCTACGCTTAACGCTCTAGGGACCAAACTGTCGGAGGATGAGGAAGATGAGATTTCTGGTTACTGCTCTCAAGTATCAGAAGGGAGATCGTATCAGCACGTGAGGTTTGAAGATGAGGTAGAAGCATCACAGAAGAGCCATTACTCTCACAACCATTGGGCAAGAGCAACCACAGAGACCTTGGTGAAGTTGGGAGATCTAGAGGAACCTGTGGTGGCATTGATTGATCACGGCTCAGAGATTAATCTGATGTCTAAGGAGCTGTACAAGCGTGGAAGGTGGCCCATAGACACCGACCATGGATGGCTTATCCGTGCTGCCAACAACAAGAGGGGAGAACTCTATGGTGCTTGTCCCAACATCAAGGTAACTGTGGGTGACATCAGTGATGTTCAGAATTTCTTTGTGCAAGACATGTCAACCTATCCTATCATTCTAGGGCAGTCTTACATTACTGCTGTTAGAATGGAGACACGAGTTATGGATGATGGTTCAGCTTATGCTAGGATACGTAGTAGAGATGGCAGAAGAGCTGTTCAGTTTTTGACCGTTGCTGCAGAACATGAGAGGAATCGTGATAGCTTGAGAGACCGTCCACTACCTAAGATTACTCAGGAGTTTAGAGAGTCTAGGAGTTTTGGCAGAGTACCATTGAAGAGCGAGACTTCAACGGTACAGTAGAGCTAGAATTCTCGCCTGATCCAGTAGAGCATGAGGCTTTATCCACTGGCTTCTTAGGATTGACGTCATGCGGATCAGTGTGTTATAGGAAGGTTGAGAATCTGAAGAGGTTTGAGAGGCAACATGTGAAGTATGTACAGCAGTCTTTGAGAGATAGTGGAGAGTTAGCAGGAGATGAATACATATCTGGAGTGTTTGAAGAACAATATTTGGTAGATACTATAGGGGAGTTGAAATCTATAGTAGAAAGTTCTATAGATGATGTAGATAGAGTGGTGAGAGTGAGCTCCAAGGAGCTTTATGATGTAATTGATAAGTTTATAGATCGACAAGAGGTGTATGTGGAGACCAAGTACAAGTCAGTGGCAAAGAAAGTCAAACCAGTGGCTTTGCCTTTGCCACTCGATTACAATCAGAAGATGGAGCAAGCTGCACGAGAACCGACGCTCAGAGGACCGAGAAGAATTGGGCACCAGTTCACAGAAACAACACTGAAGGAGCTGAGGATTGGGGGTGATGGATTTCTTACCGAGCAAGAGAAGAAGAGCTTCAGGGAGATGCTATCTAGGCATGATAAGGCGTTTGCATTTGAGTCACATGAAGTAGGATGTGTAGATCCAAGTGTAGTTGCACCTATGGTAATCTTTACTATACCGCATGTGCCTTGGAATCTACGTCCTATCCCTGTACCTAGAGCTCATCTGCCAAAGCTGATAGACTTGCTCAATGAGAGGATTAGGATGGGTATCTTGGAACCATCTATAGCTCCCTATTCTAGCAGATGGTTTACTGTTCCGAAGAAGAGTGGAGCTTTGAGGTTTATCCAAGATATGCAGCCAGTTAACAAGGTGACTATCAGGAATATGGGTATAGGACCTATTGTAGAAGAGTTTGCAGAGGCTTTTGCTGGTCGTGCTATCTATTCCATGGGAGACTTATATTCAGGTTATGATCAGTTTCAATTATCCTCTGAGAGTAGAGACTTGACTACAATGAGGACACCTTTGGGGTTACTAAGGATGTGCACCTTGCCGCAAGGTGCTACCAATTCTGTAGCACATATGATGAATGGCATGAATAAAGTTTTGAGGGATTTCATTCCTGAAAAAACTATGCCATTCATTGATGATGTGCCGATCAAAGGATGTGCTGAGGAGGAGAAGAATGAGGTAATGGATCAGAGGGGGTGTCGTAAGTTTGTT
Organism: Asterella californica; assembly: GCA_036924285.1. NCBI lineage: Eukaryota > Viridiplantae > Streptophyta > Marchantiopsida > Marchantiales > Aytoniaceae > Asterella > Asterella californica. The sequence goes on from JAYKYS010000003.1 coordinate 28,972,247, forward strand.
GCAGATCATATAGTTGACTGCGATAAGATATTGAGTCGACTGGAGGAGGTTCATTTGACTTTATCAGGAGCAAAGTCTGTATTTGGAGAACAAGAGGTGTTGATTGTGGGGCACCTATGTGGATCTTATGGTCGGAAACCTTGTCCAAACAAGGTTGATGCCATTCAAAGAATGAAGAAGACGTGTGGATCGGTTACCGAGGTGAGAAGGTTTCTAGGTGCATGTGTGTTTTATCATATATGGATTCCACACTTTGCACATGTAGCAGATCCGTTGTACAAGCTGCTGAGGAAGGGGCAAAAATCTCAGTGGCAAAGGGAGCAAAGCGAGTCTATGAGGAAGTTGAAGGATCTTTTGGCTTCACCACCAACTCTACGGAAGGTAACATATGAGTTGGGCAGATCTGTTATCCTTACTGTTGATACTAGTCCTATTGACATTGGATGGGCTGTAGGACAAGACGATGAGGATGGAAATAGATATGTGGTGCGTTTTGATGATAAGGTGTTAAGTTCACGGCAGAGAGACTACCCTCAGGTCAAGAGAGAGCTATGGGGAGTAGTTACTGCGATGAAGAGTGATAAGGAATACTTGATAGGAGCACCTGTGGTTGTGGAGACAGATTGTTTACCTCTCTTGGGAATGATCACTAGCTGTACAACTCTAGATATTGCTATGTTGAGGTGGATAGCATATATCAAGTCCTTGAACCCAGAGTTTAGACATATTGCAGGGAAGGATAATCCTGTGGCAGATATGTTATCAAGGGCTAGGTATTACGATGAGAAAGAAATGATAGATGATCAGGAGGATGTGGGAACAGAGTTCTATTCTAGTGCTCTTGCTAGAAGGGATAAAAGCTACTTTGCAGCTCCATTGGAGTTATTTGAGGAAACTATGTATGATGACGAGTGGTTGGATCTTGGGCGCTATTTGAGTTCACTAGAAAGGCAAGAAGGCTGGTCTGATGCAGATTTCAAGAGGATCCGTAGAACAGCTTATGGATACTTTTTACATGGAGGACATCTATGGAAACGCCCTAAGCTACAAGGAGGTATACCGCAGCGGGTAGTATGTGACTTGGAATTGCAGCAGAAGTTGATCAAGGAGTTCCATGAGAGTTTATGGGCCGGTCATAGAGGAGTTTGGGCTACATTTGCCAAGATGAAGGGTATGTATAAGGATGTAGTACAATTTGTTTCATCCTGTATACCCTGCCAGATGTATTCCAACGTACGTCATCGTGATGGATTGCATCCTACTTATCCTTTAGCCATTCATTACAAATGGGTAGTTGATCTGGTAACTATGCCATTTGGACTTGGACAAATGAGGTATCTAGTCTTGGCTAGAGAAGATCTATCTAACCAAGTCGAAGGCCGTGCTCTGAGGATGAAGACCATTGCTAGTGTCTGCCGCTTTCTACTTGAAGATGTTATTTGTAGGTATGGGTGTGTCGGAAAGATCACTGCAGATAGGGGTGAGCTGGATGCACAAGAAGCAGTTGAGTTCTTCAAGCGATTGGGAATCAAGTTGGCGTTAACCACTGCTTACAATCCTGAAGAGAATGACAAGAGCGAACGAGGTCATCCGCCAATCATCAAAGCTTTGGTAAAAGCTTGCAAGGGTAAGATCCGTGAATGGCCTAGACTGCTACCATTTGCTTTGTGGGCAGATCGTACAACTCATAGTACCGTTACAGGTTACATGCCAGCAGAGTTGATACTAGGGCAAAAACCTGTGATGCCGATTGAGGAGGTTGTGCCTACTTGGAATGTTTTGCCATGGGAAGATGGTAGAAGTACAGAGGATCTTCTTGCATTAAGGATCCAGCAGTTAGAACGAAGACCTGAGGATGTTGCCAAAGCTGTGGAAAGGTTAAAGACTGCTAGAGAGAGAAACAAAGGCAGATTTGATAGAACGCATAGATTACGACCCAAACCAGTTAAGGAAGGTGATTGGGTGTTAGTCTATGATAGTAGTCTTGATAATCAGCATAGCGCTATCAGAAAATTTTCCAAGAGATGGTTCGGACCTTATGTGGTGTTAGAAGTTTATGATAATGCCACATATTCTTTGAGAGAGTTAGATGGTGCAGTGCTCAAGATACCAGTCGCATGGAAGAGAATCAAGCTCTTTAGAAAGAGAGGGGACGACCAGAACATTGCAGAGCTTACTGAGGATGAAGCTGAAGACTCAATGGAGGTTGAAGATGAATTTGAAGCTGAAACTGAAGAGTCTTGATCGGGTCTGGCACATACCGGAGGATGTGCAGGTTCAGAGGGGGTGGATGTCGCGTCATTTGGCGGCTACATGCTTGACTTCTACTCCGACGCTTAGGTTTGGTAGTTCTAGAAGTTAGCTCATATTACTTCTAGTCCTTTATGTATATGTTTGACACCTTTGCATACGGTGTTATCGCTATTTTGAGTCCTAGTAGGCTGATAGTATGTTAGTTATCTTGTTCAAGCATTTGTGCGCTTCTGCAAGTGACTTCTTACTTGTCTATAAGGTTCAATGTACATAACTTAGGGTTTCCATGCGGATAGGGGTTTGAGCTCATGGGTTGTACTTACTTGTCGCCCATGCACACTTTCTAGCAAATTTAAGTTAATTTTCGGGGCTACTTGTCGTTTTAGGTAGTTTAAGTTTTACGCTGACACTCTAGGGGGCTTGACGTGGTAGCCTATGAGTGTAGATAAGTTACCAGGTAGTTTAAGGCACAAAAGGACAGTCAAGTGGAGCTATGAACTCCCATTGGTCCATTTTTGTCTTTTGTAAAACTCTAAGTTTAGAAATAGAGCTCTAGAGGAGAGTTCGAGCAATTGGTGAGGTATCTTCAAAATCTGAGAACACAGGAAGAGAGAGCTCGTCATGCCAAGCACTGTCAGTGAAATTTTTGCTCGATTTGGGTCAATAAACAAGGAGTTTCCAATTGAAGTTCGGATTGTGCCAAAACTGCATCACTTTTGTTGATTTTGAGGTTTTCGGTGCCAATTGCAGCAGAATTGAGGAAATCACTTCAAAACTTCGTGGTTGCGTTCACTGTCAGGAGGGCTACGACTGTCCAAAAAGTTTCGAATCATTTGAGTAACTGAGTAATTCAGGGCGGCCGCTGAAGCAGAGGGGGTATGAAAAGCTCTTAATCTAGAGCAGCGACTTTAGATAAGGAGATCTGGAGTTCTACAAACAATCAGGAGTCCCAACTTCACAGGGATGTTCAGCATCCTGTAGACTTCAAATACTGTGAGAAGATTTGAAATTCATCAAGCCAATTCTCTGTTCTATGTCTGAATAGCTGTCTAGGTACCAAAAATTGCCATAATTCTCTTATTCAGAACTTTTCTGTCAACATCTCGGTGCTAGAATTCAGTCTCAGGCTGAAACTTCGTGTGTGTGTTCAGTAGTGCCTCATTTACATGTAGGGGAAGTTTAGAAGTCTAAACCTTCATAGTTTTCCTCTCTTTGAGTGTCAAAGTTCACCGCTTAAGCCTATTACTACCAGTGAGACCTAAATTTCGCTTTTTGAGCATATCAGAGTATCCTACACTCCTGTTGTGACCTGAAAGCCAACCTCTTGAGTAAACAACTACAGCCAGAAGCCCGGCGCTTTCCTAGGTAGACGGATCACACTCCGACAGCGTGCAACACGTACTCTCTACAGCTAGATACCCGGTGTATTCTCAGATAAAAAAGCACGTCACATGACAATGGTCAAACGCCAGCTTAGCTAGTAACTCATCTAGACAACAGAAGTGATATCTTCTATTTGGTGGCACCTTCAGGGAAGGTGTATCGGCCATAGAAAGTCTTGTTAGACTTTGGAGGCTAACCGTTGATGTTGGAAAAGGCGGCGTGTATTGGTTTGGGTCTAAGGAAGTCTGAGATGAAGATATGTTCATTCCAGCTACAGACATCTCTAGAGGGATCAAGAGGTACAACTCTACACATGACACGGGGATGTTGACGGTGAGAGTTCGACTAGATCATCCTACAGATGGCTCCATGATGAGGACCAAGGTCATCGTTACGGCCGCGGAGTTCTATGATGGATTGGTTGGAGGTGCTGTGTTATACACTATGAGGTTCATGATCGACTATTCGACGGAGACAACATCTTACAGACCAGGTTAGCAGTCTGGTGAGGGACGAGTGAGCCACTTACCAGTGCGGTTCAGTGCTATAGTGAGACATTGTAGTCTACACGAGGGACGATGACATCCGTTGCAGGATTCAGTTCGGTCATCATTTGGTCGGGCAAGTTGGTAGAGGATAATGTCCATGCGGAGAATACTCCGGTCTTTGAAGAGATTGAGGACATGCTTAACATGACTACGGTAGTACCATCTGCCTTGGATGTTCAACTCTGGAGTTCGAGTGGAGAGTTGCAACAGTATGTTGATCGTTTGGTGCAGCAGTCTTGGAGTGAAGTCTTTGTACCACCAGTAGAGGAACAAAGAGTTGTTCCTGCTATTGATCCTGTGATCTTATCATCGTTGGATACGACTCGCATTGTGTGACAGTATCTAGAGGAGGGTGTATGTGTGTTAGAGCTGTTTGGAGTGATCAACACAGGTTTGGCTGCGGTATTGCAAGCATGCATACAAGTACAGCGATACTTGTATGTGGAGAGAGATGAGGTTGCGAGACGCATCTCATTTGCTTCATGTGGCACGTTTGATGCAGAGATATCTTGAGTTGTTGTCCATATCAGTTGTTAGAGAATACCAGCAAGCATTACGTCAGATATTTCGCTGCTGAGGACACATGATCTCAAGTTTGTTGGTCTCATTCACTTGGTCATAGTCGAGTGGTCATGTCAAGGTCACACGCTGTCATGTCGTGGACCGGCTCCTATCTGAAATTCAGACTTCGATGCTTGTCGCTTCAAAGAACTCATGAGAAAGACAAGCTAGGCCATAGCTTACGGATTTCTGGCATCATTTTGGATCTCCATTTTCATCGCACAGATGGGTAGAGCTCCTTGTCAGCTTTCCATAAGCACTTCGTCTACTTCGTTCGGACGCCTAGTGGAGAAGTTACAGGACTCGAAAGATGGAGAAAACAAGCTAGGCTCCAGCTTACGAGTTTTTGGCACAACTTCGAATCTTCGCTTTTATCGCATCAGTGGATAGAGCTCCTTGTCAGCTTTCCATAGGCACTTCGTCTACTTCGTTTGGACGCCTAGTGAAAGATAGAGAAAACAAGCTAGGCTCCAGCTTACGGGCTTTTGGGGCAACTTCGAATCTTCACTTTCATCACATAGATGGGTAGAGCTTGTTGTCAGCTTTCCGTGGGCATCTTGTTTACGTCGTTTGGACATCTAGTAAAGAAGTTATGCGACTCGAAAGAAGATAAAATCAAGCTAGGTCCTAGTTTACTTGCTGACTGGGTATTTGAGGCTTCAGGCGTTATATCAAAGACACAAGGGGCCAACTTTTTCATTATTGAGAGAACTTGGTACGTACAGAGACTGACGCAAGGGGGTTGCTTAAGGGGCTTGCTTGTTCCTGCGACTTGTCGGTGGACGTTTTGGAGAATTGGGAAGTCCAATACACGCGCGCAAGGTGTCATCGGGTTTAGATCTGTGCAGGCTACGCATAGGTTAAGACGGTTTGAGAAGAGACGGATCGGGGGTTGTGTTCTGAGAGAAATTGAGACGCAGGAAGCAGATTTGGGATTTTCAGTTATCTGTGAAGGAGAGTTGGACTGTTCGGGCCGTTCCGGAGTCCAAACTTGCTGTCCTTGGATCCATCGGGATCAAAACTACGAGTTCTTCAAGAAATTGAAGATGATACGAAGTTTCATCGGGCGGTCTGGGAGTACTAAGTGAAATTGGCTTGTAGGGAAGCTCTTGCGTCAGATTTTCGTCTGCGACCTGAGATTGGATTGTTTTTCATGATCGGTGAGCCAAGCTCTTCGTTCTTGGTGCCTACGCGACCAAGGAGTCTTCATCTACGCATAGGAGAAGACAATACGTGGATTGGATTGTTGGTTTGGGGATGGTAAGCGAGTTTGCGCCGCAGGGAGCCGATTTACGTCAGTTTTTGCAACTTACGACCAAATTTCTTGCATGGTTTTGTAAGGGGAACTCCAAACGACTTGTTTGGAGTCTCGTTGGGTTCGTGATAGCTAGATCTATCTGCCAGGGAAGACGGATATCAGTTTAGACGATCCGTTTGTGCGGTGTGTGCGATTTTAAGCCGCAAGGAGGAGTTTTTGGAGGTTCGATCACCTGCGATCGAAAATTGGCGATATCTCGACTGTTGGGAATCGGATCTGAAGGTTTCTTGGGTTAACGGAGTCAGCAGAGGAGACCTTATCGACATCTGAAGTCCGTTCGACGAAAAGAGGAAGTCCACAGATAGACATTTTTCGATTTCTTCGCTACGGATTTTACGCTTTTGAGTTCGTTAGAGTTCTGATTGGCTATATACAGCTTGTGGTAGCTAGCTTTAGCTAAGAATTTGTACATGGATGTGGGTTGGACTTGAATTTGGATCGCAGGATTTGAATAGGGCAGGATGATGGTGAGGAAAAGAGGTTTGCAACAAGATTTGGTGCTCGCATACTTACAGATCGACAAAGGAGATACCCTCAAGTCAAACGAGAGCTCTGGGGTGTTGTAACTGCAATGAAAGCTGAGAAGGAGTATCTCATTGGAGCACATGTACTACTTGAAACTGATTGCTTACCTTTGTTGTGAATGATAGCAAACTGCACAACGCTTGATATTGCTATGTTACGTTGGATAGCTTACATTAGGTCGTTGAATCCAGAGTTGAGACACATAGCGGGGAAGATGAATTCGATGGCAGACATGTTGTCTAGAGCTAGGTACTCTCAAGAAGAAGATATGGAGGCGGAAGATATGGATGAAGATGATGCAGAGGAGGGGCAAGTTCTACAACTATCAAGCGAGGACCGGAGTCGCTTGGATGGTGTTCTTCCTTTCAAGGAAGAACTCTACTGTGGGAGGCTCAAAGAAATCGGACGCTATCTAAGCACTCTTCAGAAGTATGAAGAATGGACGGAGAAAGTCTTCAAAGAGATACGACATCAGGCCTATGGCTATCTATTACGAGATGGATATCTGTGGAAGAGGCCAAAGAGGAGAGATGGAGTACCCTTGAGAGTAGTGGATGATGCAGAGACCAAGAAACAAGTACTCGAACAATTTCATGATACCTTATGGGCAGGTCATCGAGGTACATGGGCGACCTTTACCAAGATCAAGGAGAGGTATTGGTGGAAAGGATTGTATCGAGATGTAGAGAAGTTTGTTGGGTCATGCATTGAATGTCAATTCCAATCCAAGATTCGGTATAGGGATGGATTGAGACCCACATATCCCTTGTCCATTCATTTCCAATGGGTTTTGGATTTGGTTGCCATGCCACCAAGAATTTAGGGCATGCGTCATTTAGTTTTGGCTCGGGAAGAGCTATCTAACTTTGTAGAAGGGAGGGCTCTACGCACCAAAGCTACTGAACCTGTCTGTCGATTCATATTAGAAGATATAGTTTCTAGATATGGAAGCGTGGGGAGAATCCGTGCAGATAGAGGAGAGTTGAATGCAGATGAAGCACGTGAGTTCTTCAACAGATATGGAATACGATTGAAGTTGACCACTTCGATGAACCCGGAAGCGAATGGGAAAAGTGAACGAGGGCACCCACCAATCATCCAAGCATTGGTGAAAGCAGGGGGCGTCATGGGGACTGGCCTAGACTTCTTCCTTTTGCGTTGTGGGCTGATAGAACTACTCATAGTACTGTCACTGGTTACATGCCTACAGAGTTGATGACCGGTCAAAAACCTATCATGCCAGCAGAAGGAGACGTTCCTACTTGGGTATGTCTACCTTGGGAGGATGGTTCTGATAGGGAAGGACTATTGGCACTTGGAATTCAGCAGCTTGAGCGACGTGAGGAGGACCTCGATGAAGCATTGGTCAAACTCAAGGAGGCGAGGTTGAAGAACAAGGAGCGGTTCGACAAGACACATCGACTACGAAAGAAGCCGATCCGAGAAGGTGACTGGGTCATAGTATATGACAACAGTTTGGATAACCAACACAGCACAATCAAGAAGTTTGCACGACGTTGGTTTGGTCCTTATGTTGTTATTGTCGTTCACGACAACGCCACATATGGTTTGCGAGAATTGGATGGTACACTCTTGAAGTTACCCATTGCTGGTAAAAGGGTCAAGGTTTTCCGAAGACGTGAAGGATTTCTTGATTTCGATGAACTTCTCGAGTCTGATTCTCATCTTTCCAGACCTTATGCGAGAGAAGATGATGATGAACCTGACAATTCAGAGCACGATGAAGGATACGATAATGACTATGGATAACAAGTTGACACATATCGGAGGACGTGCAGGTTTGGAGGGGGTGAATGTCCTGTTGTGGGACCAGTTAGTATGTAAATTACCCGTATAAGTGCGTTTTGTGCACAATTGTAGAAGTTGTGGTGTAATGGGATCTAAAACATTGCTCTTATGAGCTTAGAATGCACTATTATTTGCTGGGGGTCTCCATGGGACAGAAAAGGACAAGGTTGAGTCCTTTAACTTCCCATTGGTCCACCCAAAAGTGAAGATAACTTGTCATGTACCTAAGTGTGCGCTCTGGGAGGTTCGGGGACTTTGACGAGGGATTTTGGAGATCAGAGGGCATGGGCGGAGAGCTCTCGACGGGAGGAGCAATCTGACCACAAATTTCACTCGATTTGGAGGTCCAGGGCATACGTTATGGTCATGAGTGGGGATGGGAAAGGTGATGGAGATGGAGCTAGTGGTTCAAGTGGGTTGCCAAAGGTGTAGTTGGATCCGACGATTGCATCGATGTTCCAAGCTTTCACTATGTTCTTACGGCAGCAACAGTCTGATGAGCAGAAGGAAGCTTTGACAACAAAGGTGCTACAAGCGGTGGTCAGCAGGATTGACCAGTTTGATGAGAGAGATGTCTCAAGATATCTGAGGCATTATGTGAAGGAGATGGAGCTGAACCGGGTCTCAGAAGATGAGATGATTGAGACGTTTGAGTTAGCAGCAGCTCTAGAGATTAGGGATCATGTTAAAATACTAACGAAGCATTTTAACAAGGATTGGGAGACGTTTGCTCGTGCCTTGATGGATGAGTACTTCTTGGAGGACTCTGATCGAGTCACCAAGAAGTCATTCTTGGAGTGGGTTGAGCAACCAAGGAAGGGTCTACAAGGTATTGAGTTGCTCAGAGAGTTTGAGAAGCAGTTTTCACGGCTGACTAGGATGGAGAAGTTGACTCTGCAGTCCAACAAGATAGAGCTATTTCTTCGGACTGCAGATGAGAAGTTGCAGGAGAAGCTAGAGGTACTTCTGGAAGACCGAAGGAGGATGATGGATTGACCAGTAGCTGGAAGAATGTTGAGGAAGCTGTTGGTCTGCTTACCAAGAGGGAGCGGAGACGATAAAAGGTTCATGTTAGGAGACTGATGTCAACACCTACAGCTGTAACACCTGTTCCTGTAGTCCGACCAGTGGTTCTTGTTGCTAGACATGTAGTACCAGTTGCTCCAGCTGTTCCAGTTGTTCAGGCACCTATGGTATCTCCGAAGAAGGATGATTCAAAACTTGAGGAGATTTTGCGTGAAATGCGAGATCTGCAGATCAAGCTTACAAGATTGGAAGAGAAGGGATCTACAAGCGGAGCAAGACCGGTTGAGAAGCAAGGCTGGATCCAGCGGTGTATCTGGTGCGATGGTACTGATCATCCACGCAGAGATAGCAAGGAGTTCATTGATATTCTGCAGCAAGGAGTGATCTTCTGGAAGGATGGGAAGGTAGCGCTGAGGGATACTGGTGCACTTCTTCAGACCAACTTTGGTAGAGGAGGGATGAAGAAGTTGGTTGAGGACCACCTATCAGCGCAAGCAGTTGCAATGGTGGAAGCTGGAACTTATGGTACAAGGGTTGAGGATCAAGCTGAGAGAGGTTTTAACGGGCAAGTTGAGCCAAGTGTGTTGTGGTCATCTGTCATCTCCATGAAACAGAAAGAGAAGATGGCACTTGAGACGTTGCTGAGGACAGCTGCTACGATCCGGAAGGATACTGGATGGGAGGATCCGATAGAAGTTCTATCGGTGCATGCTTACATCGCCAAGAACCAACACGAAGCGTTGTTGGAAGAGAAGAGAAGGCGAGATTCAGAGGATGCAGGAGAAGGAACTTCTTCCAAGAGACAGACTCGAGGGGAGAAGGTTCGTCAAGAGCTTGGGATACAGGAGCTCAAGATCTACCGATGGATGATGCTCCTTCTCCATCGAAGGAAAGAGTGAAGGATTCTCAGAAGTAGAAGGGTAAGCCGGCTGCATACAAATTACAGTCGGACATCGAAGCTTCAATAGACTTGAAGAGAGTCTTGGAACATCGCATTCTAAATGCGAAGATGGAGTTTATCTTGAGGGAAGTGTTGGGCATTGCTAAGCGTGAATTTCATGATGTCATCATCGATGTCATCAAAAAGAAGCGACAGATTACGGGTGAGACTGGTTTATCGCATGCCTTGGATACTAGGATGTCTGTGGATGAGGATAGAGAGCTTGCAACATGCAGTGTTTATTCTCCAGAGGAAGAAAGAGATCGAAGATGCTGTCCTGTTGTGGGACCAGTTAGTATGTAAATTACCCGTATAAGTGCGTTTTGTGCACAATTGTAGAAGTTGTGGTGTAATGGGATCTAAAACATTGCTCTTATGAGCTTAGAATGCACTATTATCTGCTGGGGGTCTCCATGGGGCAGAAAAGGACAAGGTTGAGTCCTTTAACTTCCCATTGGTCCACCCAAAAGTGAAGATAACTTGTCATGTACCTAAGTGTGCGCTCTGGGAGGTTCGGGGACTTTGACGAGGGATTTTGGAGATCAGAGGGCATGGGCGGAGAGCTCTCGACGGGAGGAGCAATCTGACCACAAATTTCACTCGATTTGGAGGTCCAGGGCATACGTTATGGCGATTTGAAGTTCATAGAGTGATGAGAGTACATAGCTTTCTCTTCCGATTGTAAGATTAAGGAGTTTGAGTGATTGAGCCGTCAGATTAAGACCAGATTTCATGAGCTTGTAGTCTGGCAGTTGCTGAAGCTCTGACCACAAATTTCACCACCGGATGTTCTGCGGATTGAGCGCAATGACGATTTGAAGGCGACGGGGTGCAGAAAGCTCTCAATCTGGAGCAGCAAGTTTGCAGATTTATGGAGGATGATCCGAACGGTCAAATCGGCTCAAATTTCCTGAGTAGTGAGTTTACCTTCTGAATTGATAGCACAGGAAGTTTGAGTGGAAATGGACGGTTCATTTAGACGAAGAAGCTTCTGTCCTGAATCTGAGATTGGAAGTGCGTGTTAGTTTCTGTGAATTTGTGTTAATTGTGGGAGGAGATCTAGCCGTCATATCTTCCTGAAATTTGACCTGTAAGTAGAGATTTTAGTATCCTACCTACGTGGCAAGTTTGAGAGGAGACTGAGCTGTAGATCTGTACCTATCGTGTGTGAAAGTTCGCTGTTTTTCTGTCGAGTTGTGTCGGCAACGGTATCTAGTCCAGGGCCCGAGTCTTGTTAGCGGCAGCTGGCAGAAAAGTATCCAGTGTGACGTTTGTATTGCTTTGGGGTGTATTCTAGGCGTAGATGAGACTTTAGCGACCTACGTTGTAACCACGTCATGTGGTTGTCAGGTTCGCACTCAACGTGGCAAAGTGCGATCCTTGACCTGTAAAGTCGACTACCTATCTAGCCTAGTCTCTTGTATTAGGACACGTTACGGTGCATGCATTAGAACCTTTCAACCAGACGACATACACATGGATGAGTATGACGACACCAAACATGCGATGTGCATGTGTGCCACCTCATCGGCCCGTGTGGCTTGGGTTGCTCGGTTAGAGGACTTGCACCTATCCTTGTGTTGGGTTCGAAACTTTTAAGCAAAGGGGAGTGACCTGTGTGGGGGGATTCGACCTTGAGAAATCCAAGAGATTGTTCGTGGAGAGATCGTGGTGATCCTATGAGATTGTATCGGAGTTTTATGGATCGAAATACCTTTGTTGTTGGAGTGCACATGTTGTGAGAGATGGACGAAGGACTCTACTTACCGCCCAGATTCCCTTTTCGAAACTCTTTCCAGATTAAACTGATGTACATGGAACGAGTTCATTTTCAACAGTTTCTGATAGGATCCTTCGGGCATAACTTTACCGCACAAGTCATGCTCTCGCCTGTCCCCGTGATCTTACCTGTTGTCACTTACGGCCAAGAATGGGATCTCACCGTCTTTATCCTCATCTAACGAAGGATGGATCTAAATCAACTCCCTCCTGTAAACTTTAACACCTAGTGCGAGATAAGACACATCTGTCGACCCAAAGCCATGTACGAAGCTCTAGTAGTGAGAAACTTCGGAGAGGAATACTACCGAGAGATCATGTCATCGCATATCCCGTTTGTCGTGCCCATGATAATCCAACGTTTTCGTGTAGTTATCTTGACCCTTTATTGAGAGAAAGAAAGTGCTTAGTTATCGAGGAAGTTAGAGAGAAATCTATAGGAAACTTGTCGCTCTGTTGTGCATTGATCGCTAGCCACAGCCAGAAGGTTCGCCCTTGCTCAAAGAAAAGGCTCTCGCTACGACAACGCAGGGTGCATTTTCAAGATGAAGAGGAGGATGGGAAGCAGAGCTCAAGTCATTATAGCCACAGTCACTGGGCTCGAGCTACAACAGAGACATCGGTGAGAATCGGAGACGTGGATGAGCTGGTGGTTGCTCTGATCGATCATGGATCAGAAATCAACATCATGTCGAAGGAGCTGTACAAGAGGAAGAAGTGATCGATCGACACAGAGCACGGATGGGTCGTAAGAGCAGCCAACAACACAAGAGGAGACTTGTATGGAGCTTGTCTAGACATCAGAGTGCGCGTAGGTGATGTTGCTATCGACCAAAACTTCTTTGTTCAGGAAGCAACATCATACCTGCTCATTCTTGGTCAACTTTTCATTATAACGACTCGAATGGAAACAAAGGTACTGGACGACGGATCTGCTTATGCTAGGATCCGAAGTCAAGATGAGAAGAGAGCGGTACAATTCTTGACTGTACCGTCCAATCACGAGCGCAACCGAGATCGTTGGAGGGAGAAACCGTTTCCAAGGGTGAGTGAAGAGTTCAAGGATTTTCGTTGAGTACCACTATAGAGCGGGATTGTGGTGGTGCATAGAAGAAGGTACTCTCGCTTGATGGAGATAGTGTCTTTTGTACAGGGTTTGTTGGGTTTTCAAAGTGTGGGATTGCTATCTACAAGAAGGTAGAAGAGCTGAGAAGAAAAGAACAAAAACATTTGCGTGATGTTGAATTGATGTTGAAAGAGTTGGGTGAGCTAGAAGGAGATGAATGGATTTCTGGTGTTTATGAAGAGGAGCAGATGGTTTACAGTACCTAAGAAGAATGGGTCGTTGCGGTTCATCCAAGACATGCAACCGGTGAACGCAATAACAATCAGAAATGCTAGGGTGGGACCGATTGTGGATGAGTTTGCTGAAGCCGATTTACGTCAGTTTTTTCAACTTACGACCAAATATCTTGCGTGGTTTTGCAAGGGGAACTCCAAACGACTTGTTTGGAGTCTCGTTGGGTTCGTGATAGCTAGATCTATCTGCCAGGGAAGACGGATATCAGTTTAGACGATCCGTTTGTGCGGTGTGTGCGATTTTAAGCCGCAAGGAGGAGTTTTTGGAGGTTCGGTCACCTACGATCGAAAATCGGCGATATCTCGGCTGTTGGGAGTCGGATCTGAAGGTTTCTTGGGTTAACGGAGTTAACAGAGGAGACCTTATCGACATCTGAAGTCTGTTCGACGAAAGGAGGAAGTCCACAGATAGACCTTTTTCGATTTCTTCGCTACGGGTTTTGCGCTTTTGAGTTCGTTAGAGTTCTGATTGGCTATATACAGCTTGTGGTAGCTAGCTTTAGCTAAGAATTTGTACATGGATGTGGGTTGGACTTGGGTTTGGATCGCGTGATACTGCTGTGGCTCTGCTTGTTAGCAAAGGGAAGTTTCTCTTGCTTTGAGCTACGCTTCGGTGTTTTTGGGCCAGGTTGTGATTCAAGGGTTGTTTTTAAGGGCTTTGAAGCAGGTTACACACCGCTCTGGTCTGTTTTTCAGTTCTGTGCTCTTAGGAGAAAGAACCGACAATGTACATATATTGGGAGTGTATATATCGCAGCGTTCGTTTTCGTGGTTGTTTTTCTCTATTTTGTCTCTGTTTCAGCGCACAACATCTCCACAGCCAGGAACCTCGTGTTTTCCTGGACATCCTTCACGCAATATCTAACACGACATCGGGTGACACTAACCAACAGATGGATCGAGCTTCAAGAGAGAAGAGTTTGAGAGATCTTGCAATGATAAGACATGAGTTCACAAAGAAGACCCTTGAAGAGCTGAAGATTGGATTTGATGGATCTCTTCCACCTGTGTGCTTCAAGGAGATGCTTTCACAACGTGGAAAAGCATTTGTCTTTGAGCCACATGAGATTGGGTGTGTAGATCCATACGTTGTTACCCTGATGATTATCTTCAAAGTACCTCATATGCCATGGAATCTGAGATCAATTCTAGTACCGCGGGCTCACTTGTCTAAACTGGTGGAGTTGCGGAAGGAGAAGATGCGGATGAAGATCATGGAACCGTTGTTTGCATCGTATTCAAGCAGATGGTTTACAGTGTCTAAGAAGAATGGATCGATGTGATTCATCCAAGACATGCAACCGGTGAACGCAATAACAATCAAAAATGCTAGAGTAAGACCAATTGTGGACGAGTTTGCTGAAGCGTTTGTAAGGAGAGCGATTTACTCGATGGGATATCTTTACTCATGATATGATCAGTTTCAACTAGCGGAGGAGAGCAGAAGCTTCACAACAATGAGGACACCTTTGAGGTTGGTTAGGATGTGTATCTTATCACAGGGAGCTACCAACTCGATAGCACAAATGATGAACGAGATGAATAGAGTTCGAAGAGACTTCAACCCTGAAAAGACAATGCCGTTCTTGGGTGACATCTTCATCAAAGGATGTGTAGAAGATGAGAAGGATGAAGCATTAGATCAAAGAGGATGTCGGCGATACGTCATCGACCACATCACAGACTATGAGAAGATCCTATCTCGACTTGAGGAAGTTCATCTCCCGCTGTCAGGTGCGAAGTCTACATTTGGACTAGAGAAGTCTTGATCGTTGATCATTTGTGTGGATCGCTTGGTCGGAAGCCAGACTCGCGGATGCGATTGGGAGGATGAAAGAGGTTTGCAACTCGTTGATAGAAGTAAGAATATTTATGGGTGCTTGTGTATTCTATCACATTTGGATTCCTCATTATGCGCATGTGACGGATTCATTATATGGGTTGTTATGCAAGGGTCATAAGTTCAGTTGGGAGGAAGAGCATTGACGCGGTGTGGAAGTTGAAGTCCTTGCTATCATCTCCTTCAGTTTTGAGAAGGATTGATTACAAGAGTGACATGCCGGTGGTTCTTACTGTAGATACAAGTTCGGTTTCAATCGGATGGGCAGTAGGATAGGATGATAAGGATGGAGACATGTTTGCGGTTAGGTTAGGAGCGAAGGTGTTAAGTGCTCGACAACGTGCATACTCGCAAGTGAAGAGAGAACTATGAGATATTGTTTCAGTCATGAAAACTGAGAAAGAATATTTGATTGGAGCAGCAATGGTGGTTGAACTGATAGTTTGCCGTTGTTAGAAATGATCATGAATTGCACGACTCTTGATGTTGCGATGTTACGATGGATCGCACATATCAAGTTGTTGAATCCGGAGTTTAGACATATCGAAGGGAAGAATAATCTGATGACGGATATGTTATCTCCAACTCGATATGATGAGGAGGATGAGATAGTTGAAGATATTGACGACCTTGATGCAAAGTTCTATTCGATTGCGCGCACTGGAAGAGAAGATGAGTTGTTTGTTGAAGGATTGTATGATGATGATTTGCTTGACATTGAAAGGTATCTTAGTACGATGGTCAAGCATACAGGTTGGACGGATGAGAGGTTCCGGAGGGTTCGAAGGAAGGCCTACAACTTTATGTTGCAGGATGGATTTCTTTGGAAACGATCAAATCAAAAAGGTGAGATACCGCTACGAGTGATTTGCTACAAAGAAGATCAGCAGAAGTTGCTCAGAGCATTTCATGAGAGTCTTTGGGTTGGACATCGAGGGATTTGGACCACTTTTGTGAAGATGAGAGAACGATATTGGTGGAAAAACATGTACAGAGATGTTGTATCTTTTGTGAAGTCTTGTTTGACATGTCAGATGTATTCAAACATCCGACATCGAGACGGATTACACCCGACTTATCCATTGACAATCCACTTCAAGTGGGTCGTAGACTTGGTGACTACGCCAGTTGGATTGTGGCAGATGAGATACTTGGTACTTGCTCGAGAAGATCTTTCAAATCAAGTTGAGGGTAGGGCACTTCGGACAAAGACAACTAAAGAGGTATGTAGATTTTTCTTGGAAGAGGTTGTTTGTCGATATGGATGTGTGAGAAAGATTACTGCAGATCAGAAAGAGTTGGATGCACATGAGGCTTGTGAATTCTTTGAAAGGTGTGGGGTGAGGTTGTCATTGACAACTGCTTATAAACCCGAAGAGAATGTCAAAAATGAATGTGATCATCCAGCAACTGTGAAGGCTTTGGTGAAGGTCTGCAACGGATGGGTGCGCGAGTGACCTCGACTCTTATCATTTGCATTATAGGCAGATCGAACGACGCACAACTTTGTAACAAGTTACATGTCAGTGGAGCTCATCACATGTCAGAAATCTATCATGCCGATTGACGAACACGTTCTGACATGGAGTGTGTTACCTTGGGAGTACGATCTGACTAAGGAAGAACTTCTTGCTATTCGAATTAGACAGTTAGAGAGAAGACCAGAGGATATCCAAGCTGCTTTGGATAGGCTACAAGAAGCACGGTTGAAGAACAAAGTCAAATTTGATCAGCGACATCGTTTAAGACCTAGGCAAATCAAGGAAGGTGATTGGGTGTTAGTCTATGACAACAGTCTAGACAACCAGCATAGTGCATTGCAAAAGTTTTCCAAGCGATGGTTTGGTCCGTATCTGATGAATAAAGTTCACGACAACGCAACTTACGCCCTGCAAGAGTTGGACGGAACAAGCTTGAAACTAGTGGCAGGTAAACGTGTCAAGATTTTCAAAAAGAGAGATGAGGAGTCGATCTAGCAGATATCTTGACAGAGTTTCAGTTTGAGGATGAGGATTATGCAGAAGAGCTTGAAGACGAGGTTGTCTACGATGAGAAGTAGGACGACAAGAAGAGGTACGTGCCGGTCCACTCCTTGGGTGGTATCTCTGGTGCATACAGGAAGATGCATAAGTTTAGAGGGGGTGGATGTCGTGTCGTGGACCGTCTTCTATCTGAAAATCTATTTCGATGTATATCATTATCGCTCCAATGACGCTCATGGGGCTAAAAATGAGACTTTTTGTACAACTTTGGATCTTCACTTTCATTACATCGATGGGTAGAGTTCGTTGTCAGCTTCTTCATGAGCACTTTGTCTACTTCATTTGGACACCCAGTGGAAAAGTTACATGACTCAAAAGATGGGAAAAACCAAGCTGGATCCTTGCTGATTGGGTATTTGCAGCTCCTAGTGCTATACTAAGGATGCAAGGGGCCTGCTTCCTCATTATCTGAGAAAAATCGTACGTACAGCGATTGACATAAGAGGATAGCTTAAAGGGCTAGCCTGTGAACTGTCGATAGACGTTTTAGAGAATTGAGAAGTCCAATGCATACGTGCAAGGTGTCATTGGGTTCAGATCTGTGCAGGCTACGCGTTGGTTAAGACGGTTTGTGAAGAGACGGATCGAAGAATGTGTGAATTTGGGAGAAACTGAGACGTAGGAAGAGGATTTGGGGGCTTCAGTGAACTGTGAAGGAGAGTTGGACCATTCGGACAGCTTCGGAGTCTAAACTTGATGTCCTTGGATCCATCGAGATCAGAACATCGAGTTCTTCAAGAAATTGAAGACGATACAAAGTTTCATCGGACGGTTTTGGAGTTCTGAGTGAAATTGACTCGCAAGGAAGCGCTTACGTCAATTTTTCATCGTCTACGATCTGAGATTGGATTGTTCTTCGCTTTCGGTGAGCCAAGCTCTTCGTTCTTGGTGCCTATGCGATCAGAGAGTCTTCACCTACGCACATCGGAAGACCGTGTGTGGATTGGATTGTTGGTTTGGGTGTGGTGAGCGAGTTTGAGCCGCAGGGAGTCGATTTACGTTAGTTTTTTGCAACTTGGGACCAAATTTCTTGCGTGGTTTTGCAAGGAGAACTCCAAACAGCATGTTTGGAGTCTCGTTGGATTCAAGGTGACTAGATCTACTTTCCAGAGAAGACGGATATCACATCAGACGATTTGTTTAGATGATGTGTGTGATTTTAAGCCGCAGGGAGGAGTTTTTGAAAGTTCGATCACATGCGACTAAAAATCGGTGATATCTTGACAGCTGTCAATCATGTTTCTTGGGCCAACGGAGTCAGGGAAGAAGATCCTATCGACATCTGTAGACCGTTTGGTGAAAAGAGAAAGTTCTCAGATAGATCTTTTTCGGTTCTTTCGCTACGGTTTTCGGCTTTTTGAGTTCGTTAGAGTTCTAGTTGGTCATGTACAACTTGTGGTAGCTAGCTTTAGCTAAAAGCTTGTACATGGATGTTGTTTGGACTTGGGTTTGAATTGTGTGATACAGGTGCATCTCTGTTTGTTAGCAAAAAGATGTTTTCTTTGCTTTGAGCTACGCTTCAATAGTTTTGGGCCCGGGTTGAGATTCAGGGACTCGTTTTAGGAGGTTTTGAAGCAAATTAAAGACCGCTCTGGTTTGTTTCTCAGTTTTGTGTTCTTAGAGAGAAAGAATCGACAGTGTATGTACGTTAAGAGTTGGTATATATTACGACATTCATTTTCGTCCTTGTTTGTCTCTTTCTTGTCTCTGTTCAGCACACTACATATCCACAGCCAGGAACCTCGCATTTCCTAGACATCCTTCACGCAACATCTGACACGATAACGCATGTTCTCAACGAGTAGAGACATTTCAGAGAGTTATGCCTATGGCTTTTGAGAACCTAGAGATTGCTCAGCATAGAGACACGATGAGATATGCGACTATTCGAGGAGGAGGTTATCGGTCATCGATTCGCAGGTTTCATCTTGATGATTATATCTATCTACAGTAGATTGCATCGACGACGTTGGATGTGACAATAGGGCGCACTATTTTACGAGTGCGTGAGGTGTTACCTTCTAGAGTACTCAAGTTAGAGAACCGTGATGGTGTTGTTTGGAAGGACCATGTGTGTAATTGCATGCCATGTCATTTTCTCAACATCAATGGGATCGTTGACCCAAGCTCAACAATTGAACATGCGGGCTTGAGGTGTATGTTGTGTGAGTTTGCTGGTGGAGCAGCCCGTATGTCGGTGTGTGATGGTTATTCAAGAAGTTGACATATGTCATGTTTGACTCCATCTCTCAATGTTGTTCTTACTGGACGATGGGTTTGTCCTCAACGTATATAGCAGGGATAGTCGATTAGATCTTTGCGTGGTATGGATTGTAGACATGCAACTAACGATGAGACGATGTAGCTCCCGACCTCCTGATCCTTGCACCCATGAAAGTGTATATCACGTAGTTGGGATATGGAGCTATCTGGAATTAGAGGGACCAAATTGCTAGTCAAGGACTATTGGGATACACTTGTGTATGTGAATTACATCGTCCATGTGTGTGTGTGATGGATCTTTGACAGCGATGTATGTTGTGTAGTGATGTATATACGCACGACAATTGTCACGTCAGTTTAGCAACTCGGCTAGGTTGGTCGAGTGCGGAATGGCTAATCTCGGTAAGGCCGTTAGTGCAGTTAAGGCGAGTTCTTGAGATGACCCACTAGGGGTATACTTTGCAGGTAGGGCTTGGAGGCCTTAGTTCTTCAAGTTGAGCCTTCAAGCTCCTAGCTATGGTGGATAGTCTTGGTGAATGCAATCTGGAGTCTCTATGAGCACAAAGTGGATTTGACTCGACTTTAGTGATTGTTTAGCGCCGGTTGTCATGGTGAAATGAGTACATATCGTTTATCATTGTGATACACTTGTGTTATACATCTGTATGGTGTATCTTTGATAGCGATGTATGTTGTGTAGCGATGTGTATGCGTACGATAATGGTCATAAACTACATCTATTGTAATGCAAAACACTTCAACTGTACTATTATTATTATCCACTTGGGTTACATGTTCATCCCAAAACTGAACAAGAATCATTCATCAAACATGGAGATGTGCAATATCGATCCATGTACCTCACGCATGCTAAGCGAGCGCTCTACCATCTAAGCTACATCCCCATACATGTTGAGAACCGGTCATGGACTAAAGCAATGATAAGATTGAAAATGACTGCTACCTAGGGGGGACTTCCTTTTTACTCCAAGATTGAACAATTAGTGCTGCTTCTGCTGCAGGCCGAGGAGTCATTCTAAATGCTGCCAAAATAACCTTATCTTTGGTCTCATAATCCGGAGTGTCAAGTGGTCAAGATTGACCTGCTGCAGTGCCTTGACCAATTCCAGGTCCAATAGATCTAGCTGGATTAGCTGTAGGTCCTAGGCCTACAGCTAATCCAGTAGCAAATATGCATGCCTCCCAAGACGCCCAACATTAGCCACGTTGAGTACAGAAGCAGCAGAAAACATTTTTTTATAGATGAAATGTTTAAAGTAAATATGATGTAGTGTGCATACATAGGGTTTTTTGGTTTTACTCCAAAACTCTATGGAGTTGCGGGGTATCGATCGATCGCATGCTAAGAGAGCGCTCTACCATCTGAGCTACATCCCCGGACCCGTGGGCAGACTTCATGGGTCAGCTGGGGACAGCAAGCTTAATGACAATGGTTGTGTTGTTGGTATTATTATTATTGTTGTCTTAGGGGATAATTTTTCTCTCGGTTTACGTCAGAACTGAAGAATTAGTAGTGTACATACAGAAGGTTTTGGTTTACTCCAAAACTGAACAGGTAAACAAATTCTGCCCTCCTGAAGATGAGGGGTATCGATCCTCTTACCTCTCGCATGCTAAGCGAGCAATCTACCATCTGAGCTATGTCCCCCAAAACATGACAGATCATGTTGCACTCCAACTCTAAAAGTGCGAAAAATGAAGAAAGGACTACTACTTAGGGGTTTTCTATTTACTCCAAAATTGAACTACTAATAGAGTATACACATAAGGCTTTTGGATAACACCAACACAGCAGACACTGGATACTCGCCCTACATGGAGATGTGGGGTATCGATCCCCGTACCTCTCGCATGCTAAGCGAGAACATCGTTTTGACTGGTATGATATCCTTCCGAATGACTACTTTTGCTGATGGTTCAGAATAAACACGCGGCGCAATGAATAGCAAACGGATGGAAAGACCCCCAGAAGGCAAGCAACCATCTCCCCGAAAGGAAGAAGAACAGCGGGGCTAAGCGGTGCTAAGCAACGCTTTTCAGTAGCTCTAAGGTCGCCAATCGCCCCTAAGATTTCACACACGGTAAGTAAAAACTCTTGCATACAGCATGGTTGAGAATCATTTAGCATTTGACTTTAGTCAAAGGTTTTGTATGATTACCATCCGACTCCTACGTACATATGACTCTATACTCATGTGACCGACTCACAGTATAAGAGGCCGGCCTGTTACCCGTGTCTGACATTATAGTGGCGAGCTACGTGAGAGCTACTGATAGCGGGGCTTAGCCCCGGTGTTCTTCCCTTTGGAAAGAACAAAAAAAAGAAAGGCGTTTGTTGCTTGGCCCTTCGGGTCCTCTTCCCTTTGTAATGCTTGATGGGGGTCTTTCCATACGTTTGTTATTCATTGTTTCGCGTGTTCCTAAGAGACCGGCAGATCGGAGCCCTGCAAGACTCTGCTCGACGAATCATACGCGTACGGTGCGTCCACGTACAATCAGCTGACCTACAACTCCATCGAGACATTCACAGCTCCTGAGAACGCAAGTTTCATTCGATCGATAATTCAGATCTCCATGGCTCCATATCTTCCTGTACAGCAAAGGTCCGATAATTCGATCGATACGGGAGGGAGAAAGCGGAACGTGGAGGAGAGGTATAGAATTCCTGAGTTCCAGCACGCTTATAAGAACAACTCGGTGCACCCCTTGACCACGCAGGGTACAGACAGAGCTCACAGTTTTCTGGCGTCGCATGGAGTGGACAAGCAGCTCGGTCCAGAGATGTGGTCAGCTTTGGTGAGTGCCAAAACTCCCGTGCTCGTGGGGTATATTTACATCGACGTTGAGCCACTAGACTTCATGTGGCTCTGCAGATTTGTGGGCGTCTTATTCGCCATGGACACCAAGTTTGACGAGGGCGAATACTCGTACAGTCCGGAGAAGTCCCTCTCTACACTACTGGGAATGACCTTGGCCCTTTTGTGGAACAATCCCGAGGACGAACACCTCTTGAAGCACGTGAAGCCATTATACGACGAGTGCACTGAGACTGATGAATCTAGAGCTACTGTCAAGGCGTTCTATCAGGACCTGGTGCACGCCAAAAACAAGACTAGAGATCGTAAGTGGGAACCTACAAGGTCGTATATTTTCATCCACCGGTACTAATTATCTCGTATTGTTGTTATTCACTGGAAATTCCAGGCGTCCGGTCAGGGTGCCAGAATCACTGACACGTTGAACTTTTGTGCATAATTACAGTTGTGGATAATGAGATGCCGCCGCTTGCATCAGCTTTCCGAGAACTGTGGATTGAGTACGAGCAGGTCGTGCCGGCTGAATTTATCTTGCGACAGGCCAATACCATTCAGGAGTACCTGAAGGGATGTGTTTGGGAAGCAAGGAATCGGAAGGCATCGCATGAAATCAGAGCACTCCAGGACTATATCCTCATCCGCAGATGGGCCTCCTGTTGCTTGCCTTTCTTTGTAAGTGTCGTGGGTTCATGTCGTAAGCTAGACGTAGATTATTAATTAAGTCAGGTTGCTGTTGCTATGCACGGAAATATCAACTCACCGAGCTGACAGAAGGAAATTATAGCCAGTTTTTCAGCGACAAATTGACAGACCAGTTAATAAAACGCAACATCATTAAGAAAATCACGACTCGCTTTTAGTATGAGCGTCACGTGCGTCAACCCATGTATTTCTTAAACACATGAAAGATAGTACTCTTACGCTTCATGGTTCCTCGAGCTCACTTACGCTTCATGATTCATCGAGACGATATTGACTGACCACCCTATGATCATGAATTAATTCTCTTGTGGTAATATGTGCAGATCTGTTCAGATATGTTGGTTGCCAGAAATTTCAAACTTGTTCAAATACCCAACAGTTTGTTCTATGGCCCAGAAATGCAGAGCGTTTTGTTAGCTATAACAGACATTATTGCTTGGCACAATGACACTTTCTCGTTCTACAAGGTCAGACATTTCCTCTCGAGTTCCCGCAGCTGCGTTATTAGACGTATGAGCCTATTACAGTTACGGTACTGTGTATATATCCTCTGAAATCATATACATGTTCTCTGGATGAACATGTTAGCTCATGATCACATCTTGTGAGACTCAACCAAGCTAGTAGGGAAGAAAATTTCTAACAGAGGCACTGAAAGCTTCTACTGGAACTTGTACTGCAGGAAGTGATTCTTGCAGGCGACATGCATAACTTGGTGAACGTGCTGTACTACGAACGCAAGTGCGCTTCTTACACACAAGCAGCAGAGATGGTTATCCAGCTCGTGCAAGAGAGGATTGCTGACATGGAGTGTGCTTATGAACAACTGAAGGCGGTGGCTTCGTCTGAGTATCATCCCGCCATTGATCGGTACATGAGTACATGCCGGGATTGGATATCTGGATCACACAAGTGGCACTTATTCAGTGACCGATACAACATGTGAAATTCCCCGGAAGCAGTATAAACTAATCTTCTTGAGTAGACAGTGTGGAAAAGGAATCACACAACATCGCAGCGATCCATCTTTAAAGAGATTGTTATCAGTTCATATATCTGTAATAGATCTGCTCTGATATCCATGGACTAAGACTCCTTACGTGCAGGTTTATATACATATACCGGCCGTATAAGTGGACCGATATGATTTCTTCGTTAATTATTTTTGACCTTTATCACCTGCTCATTATCACCTTATCATTACTCTGAGAGTAGATTTCTCTACTGCAAAAGCAAACGAGCGAAACGAGTGAAAACTCAGTAAATAAAAACAACCGCAAATAAGTTTATCAAATATCTACTCTACATGCATCCCCGATACATGAGCGCTAGCTCATGTGTACACCCACTCTTGTGATCAGTACTATTTGGATATCCATTATATCGATTCAGATGCTATCGCAACTCATTATACTGATTTTGGATGAACTTTAGACATCGATACGTACTAGCAGACGGATTCCGATTCTACTCTTCTGAAGTGAACGATAACACTCTTGAATCCTCGCCAGTCGACTGCGATCTTGAGTACACTGTTCTGGCCAGAATGGAGTTTAGTTTCTAAGATGCTGCAAGTGGAACAAACCTGCGCCTGCCTTTCTTGTTGATGCCAGAGAAGAGGACCCAACAGTTTATCATCGATCCAGTTCTTGATCCTGAAACGAATGACATTGACAGACTGGTAGATGCGTTGCAAACCGAGAGATATATCTCTCGGTCTCGATAAGCACTGTCGTATATACGACAGTGCTTATCTTGCAACTTCACTGTTACAAGACCAAGAGGGAATCGCGGATGAAACCAAATGTTTGCAACTCATGGGTGGCACCTGTACAAGAATTGAGTACTGCGAAGCTTAGGACGTCGATGTCGTGGCAGTTTGAGACGGCGACCAACTGCAAGATCTACACGAAAAAGTTGAAACTGTCTTGCGTTTTGGTATGCCTCCTGTAAGAAGATGAAGGAAAACGACGTGAAACTGCAAAGCGCTGCAATGGGAGCGAGAGAACTTGTAGAGAACTTAAAGCGCAAGCACCATCAGCTGTACATGTATACCACCGTAAGCTCCTGACAGCGTGGAAGAAAGCGTGACAGATACGGGTGATATTCCAAAGGCTATCATCCTGGTGCTCAGTTAGCTAGGATCCGGAGGTAAATGACGCTTAGTCTATGTTCACCTCACAAAACTCAGATACGGCACGATTGCAATTGCTACAAAGTGCCATCAACTTAACTCTATTGTACATGTGGACAAGCACACTATGACATCTGAGACTAGACGCACCTGTTCAAAATCGGAACTGATATTCGTGTGTACGTATCCCGTGTAATATCTGTACTGCAGGTGCCAGCCAGACTTTGTGTGGCGTCAGGTTCATCCAGCACATGCATGTAGCCTGTGATAGAACGAGATGTGTAGGCAATGGACTCCGAGAAGCCGTAATGGGAACCTGAATTGGGAGGAACTCGAGGTAGTTCGAGAAGGTGTCCCTGCGAACATATTAACTCATTGAGTCATACATTATACTGGTATCGCACTGCACTGTTGGAAGAGCATGGATGGAGGAAGATGACCTCCGTAAGATGGAAGAGCATACCGAGCAGCAGCAGCTGTTTATGTTTTCACGGAATCTCTCAAGAGCAGACATCTTACGGAGCTCCGAGAATCCCCACGGACTCCTGGGCGGCCACTGCAAGAGAACCCAGAAATCAAGATGATGATAGAGATGGACAACCTCACCCTCAATCAAAGCACTGAACGGCATCAGACGAACCATTCTTCACGAGTCTACAGAGAAGCCAATCGGAAAATTCAATTCTCACAAACCAGAAGAATACAGTACTTAAGATCAAGAAGAATGAAGAGCAAACAGTCACCAACTAACTCGAATTTCCGTGGGCTCCCAAGGCGCTGACTACCTCTGAGTCAACATAATCCATTCTTGAAACTGTTGTCTAATATCCGCATCGGAAGCAAGAAAGCGTTCAATCAATGGTCAGACGAAGACTGCTTTAGGAAAGAAGTTCCTTCACTGACAGATTCGCTAACAGCAACATATATAGAGTGCTGTACAGTATGTGAAACTACATTTAAAGTTCAAGTATACACTTGAGCTCGCGGTATGAGTATATGAGCCCGGTTTTATCAGTACAGTATTTGCTCCGGTCAAGCTCAACCCTGGACGAACCCCGACCAGAGCTAAAGAATGGGGCAGGAGTCTTTGGACTTTGAACGTTGTTTCTCTTACCAAGGCAGGCATATCAACGGATGGTGAGTCCACGTCTTCTTTTGTTAGATAAGAGGATAGCGCAAGGTTAGTACCCTTGACTCACTGCAGTTAGATCCAGAGCTCTAACCCGGCCCCCACGCCTCCTCAGACGTGCATCACGGCTTGGGATTAGCGGCTAGCTGGCACGATACGAGCAGAAACCTTCCGAGCTATTTCCACCCCACTCATTCATTGTTTATTTGTTTCAACTTTTTAGACCGACGTTGAATAGCATAATATACATCGGAGTGGAAATAATAATAAAAAGGAAAATTAGCTTACGCGTACTCCAGGTAGTCGAACAGCAGAAATATCAATCTCTCTTGACAAATCAAACACCCCGAGTAGCATTCCTTCATATATTGTGTGAGCGTTATCCATTGCAACCCGTATTATTAAGATCCCGATCCCATTAGCAAAATGTGACCCTTACTTATTACCTCCCATGCCAATTCCCTTACGAGGTATCAAAGGAATTTCGAAATATCAATCTCTGGGGATTCCACCTTTGGAGACTTGTACTTGTACATTCCAGCTCTGCATGGATATACGCATGTCATCTCTGCATAGAAATACGTGCGCGACGTGATTCACGTCAGGTTTCTTTCACGAAGTTAAGGATCGTGTGACTTAAAAGTGCTCGATAAAACTAGTTGACAGATTCTAAGATCTCTCTTCGATGTTTCGGGCGGTTCGATAGCGCCATCAAGCTCTCGCTTGGCTTGATCGGGAGGTATGTAGCACCGAGAACTTCAAGCTGGCCCTGTGAAGAATGCTGGTGTTCGATTAACTCCCCCGTCAGATGGCGAAGGCAGTTGCAGAGGCGCTGCGGCTGGTATTTCTTATCGTCGCGGCAGCAATTATTCTACAGATACCTATATTTTCGGGCGTTCTGAGATACTCGCAGTTCCGTCAAGAAAACTGCGTTTGCAACGAAAGATTCTTCGTGACCAACATGTCCCAGCAGCAACACCAATTGCAACAGGCAGAAAGAAGTATGCAGCAAGAAAGTTGCAAGAACGAAACGACGACGACTTCACGGTCAAGAAAACTGAAACCCTTGGGATACGTTCACTACCCTTTCCTTCTATTCAGCGTCTATAGGTACGCTCTTAATACCTTCTTCGTCATTGGAGAAACTTCGGCAGTGGTCCGAAAGTTCGAAGAGGTCAGGCCCGTGTACAGCTGCGAGTGGAGTGCCAGGCTCCCGAACGGAAGGCTCTCAGAGTCACCCGTTCTCCCCGAAGCAAAGATGATGTACGTCAAGTATGATGAGAATGGAATGGCGTATGGACCCGCCATTGTCAACTGCACCTTCAACCAGCCGACCCTTAGCGCGGACGACAATGCCGGAGGTGGAGGAGGAGTGCTGCGCTTGCACGTTGCTAGAGGTCCGAGCCACTACGATGGAAGACACTCCACAGAAGAAGTGCTCCAGGAAAAAGCGGGTCCGCTGTCTTGCGCATCGAATTCCAACTCGAACGACTCCACAGCTGCGTCGACAGTTTCCAAGATCGCCTTCTGCGGCCCTCCTATGTTCGGAACAATGAAGCCTGCATGGATCGAGCAATGGTTGACGTATCACAACTACCTCTGGAAGGAGACGCGCACTTCTACTTCTACAACATCGGAGGAATCAGCAGGTCTGATGCTGACCGCAGGGTCTTGGAGCCTTACGTGAGCGCTTGCCTCCTCACGATCATCGAGGTCGAAAGCGCGGCGATCGACGAGTTTCCAGCCTGGTGCAGGCACCAGCTCTTGTTCATCAACGACTGCATCCACAGGACGCGGTGCGCGGGACACAGTTGGTCATTCTTCTTCGACTTCGATGAGCTGCTCGACGTCGCTGCTCCTCATACTATCGACAGTCTGCTCCGGGAGAACGGGAGAGCTCCTTGGATGACCTTCGGTAGCGTACCTGCGTCGACGGGACAATGTGCTATTCGAGACTTGTCAAGCTGGCAGCTCGAGAGGTTGATGTGGCGGAATAAGCTGCCAGAATGCAGGAAAGCCAACAGGGACGCGTGGCAGTCCACGGGATCCCAAGGGAGAAGGAAGTACGTGGTGAATCCGAGCAAAGTGTTCTCCTCTGGAGTTCACAGAGTTGCCGTTCCTGAACGCGGAGGGATGGATTTTAACGCTTCCGTCGCTCGAGTCATTCACTTTCATGGAGCTCTTCATCCTAAGGTAAATCTATGTGGCGTCCCCGTCAACATGTCGCACTCTTGGCAGTTGAGCAGACTCAATAGTCGATACGATTATGACGAGAGCACCTCCCTTGCTATGGAAAGAGCCAGAGAGTATGCGAAATCCCACAACCTCCTCAGTACATCGAGAATATGCATCCAAAGTGCACTTCTAGGAAAACGAAGAAAAAAGATAATCATTTAAACCATCACAAAAATTAGTGAAATATATAATTTACTAAAGCACATTGTTACGGAAAAGAGTGATGCTCTACTAGGTTTGCAAATTATGACTTATGACAAAGTTTTTTGAATTTAAATCACTGAAATTAAAACCCCTTGGTAAACTTGATTACATATGATCACTTAAGTTACACAAAATCCATAAGTAATTCACACATACAGAACTTTTCTGGTATAAATACTTCCACCAGTAAAAACATTTTTACTTTCTATATTTTAATTTGTAGCCTAACCCTTCCAAGAGAAAGAGTTAGGACATAAATTAAAGCTCTTTGTATATTCTCCTCCTGGGTTTGGTTATCTAGAACGGTCAGCTACATGTCAAGGGATTGATCAAGTAGCACATCGTTAAGAGAGGATAGAGCGAGTTGCACAAATCTTTGGGGGGTGGAGCAAGTAAATTAGTCGCTGTAAGTCAGGTTAATGCAGCGTAGCAGTATTCCTACAGTTTCGGTCAGAGTTAGACAAGTTCCACCACTGTACATATTTTGCTCATATTTTAAATAAAGTTTTTCGGTGTACTCCCATTGTGACTTTATTGTTTATAC
Source organism: Asterella californica (assembly GCA_036924285.1). NCBI lineage: Eukaryota > Viridiplantae > Streptophyta > Marchantiopsida > Marchantiales > Aytoniaceae > Asterella > Asterella californica. Next base: position 29,001,638 of record JAYKYS010000003.1, read on the forward strand.
CGTTGTCTTCTCTAGGAGGTATACCAAGTCTGAGGTAACTTCCTTGCATATATATTCACCTCTTTCAAGTTCGAGAAGAGGAGCTGACATAATTACTGACATGTCACAGTGCTTGGTCGCAGTGAAGAGGAAGATGAAAAAACAATAGCACACCGAATCCATTACGGCTGCACTCAACTACCAATTGATTCGGCTTCCGCATAGAACTCCACCAAGAACTCATTTGGTTACCATTGACCCACTCTTGCTGGCTGATTTAGAACTGCAAAGGATCACGATCGAATGTCATGTGATGGATGACGCTTGTGTCACCGTTGTCGTAGCGAGAGCCTTTCCTTTGAGTAAGGGCGAACCTTCTGGCTGTGGCTAGCGATCGATGCACAGCAGAGCGACTAGTATCTCGTAGATTTCTCTCTGACTTCCTCGATACCTGACCACTTTCTTTCTCTCAATAAAGGGTCAAGATAACCACACGAAAACGTTGGATGATCATGGGCACGACAAACGGAATATGCGATGACATGATCTCTCGGTAGTATTCTTCTCCGAAGTTTCTCACTACTAAGGCTTCGTACATGGCTTTGGGTCGACAGATGTGTCTTATCTCGCATTGAGTGTTAAAGTTTACAGGAGGGAGTTGATTTAGATCCATCCTTCGTTAGATGAGGATAAAGACGGTAAGATCCCATTCTTGGCCATAAGTGACAACAGGTAAGATCACAGGAACAGACGAGAGCATGACTTGCGCGGTAAAGTTATGTCCGAAGGATCCTATCAGAAAAATGAAGACGTTCCATGTACATCAATTTAATCTGGAAAGGGTTTCGGAAAGGAAATCTAGGCGGTAAGTAGAGTCCTTCGTCCATCTCTCACAACATTTGCACTCCAACTACAAAGGTATCTCGATCCATAAAACTCCGATACAATCTCATAGGATCACCACGATCTCCCCACGAACAATCTCTTGAATTTCTCAAGGTCGAATGTCCCCTCACACAGGTCACTCCCCTTTTCTTAAAAGTCTCGAACACAAAACAAGGATAGGTGCAAGCTCCCTAACCGAGCAACCCAAGCCACACGAGCCGATGAGGTGGCACACATGCACATCGCATGTTTGATGTCGTCATACTCATCCACGTGTAGGTCGACTGGGTGAAAGGCTCAAATGCATGCACCGTAACGTGTCCCAATACAAGAGACTAGGCTAGACAGGTAGTCGACTTTACAGGTCAAGGATCGCACTTTGCCACGTTGAGTGCGAACCTGACAACCACATGATGTGGTTACAACGTAGGTCGCTAAAGTCTTATCTATGCCTAGAATACGCCAAAGCAATACAAACGTCACACTGGATACTTTTCTGCCAGCTGCCGCTAACAAGACTCGGGACCTGGACTAGATACCGTTGTTGATACAACTCGACAGAAAAACAGCGAACTTTCACACATGATAGTTACAGATCTACAGCTTAGTCTCCTCTCAAACTTGCCACGTAGGTAGGATACTAGAATCCTTACTTACAGGTCAAATTTCAGGAACATCTGACGGCTAGATCTTCTCCCACAATTAACACAAATCCACAAAAACTAACACGCACTTCCAATCTCAGATTCAGGACAGAAGCTTCTTCGCCTAAATGAACCGTCCACTTCCACTCAAACTTCCTGTGCTATCAATTCAGAAGGTAAACTCACTACTCAGGAAATTTGAGCCGATTTGACCGTTCGGATCATCCTCCATAAATCTGCAAAGTTGCTGCTCCAGATTGAGAGCTTTCTGCACCCCGTCGTCTTCAAATCGTCATTGCGCTCAATCCGCAAAACATCCGGTGGTGAAATTTGTGGTCAGAGCTTCAGAAACTGACAGACTACAAGCTCATGAAATCTGGTCTCAACCTGACGGCTCAATCACTCAAACTCCTTAATCTTACAATCGGAAGAGAAAGCTATGTACTCTCATCACTCTATGAACTTCAAATCGTCATAACGTATGCCATGGACCTCCAAGTCGAGTGAAATTTGTGGTCAGATTGCTCCTCCCATAGAGAGCTCTCCGCCCATGCCCTCTGATCTCCAAAATCCCTCGTCAAAGTGCCCCGATCCTCCCAGAGCTCGCACTTAGGTAGAGGACAAGTTACCTTCACTTTTTGGAGGACCAATGAGAAGTTAAAAGACCCCACCTTGTCCTTTTGCACCCCATGGAGCCCTCCAGCAGATAATAGAGCATTCTAAGCTCATAAGAGCAAAGTTTTAGATCCCATTACACCACAACTTCTACAATTGTGTGCAAAACACACTTATACGCGTAATTTACATACTAACTGGTCCCACAACAGGACACCGTATCAGTGGTGGTCCACGACTTGAGGTGCAAATTCATTTTGAAGCTGGGTCATCAGTACTCGCCTAGTGTTGTTGTTGTTGCTGCGTTGGCGGTCTTTCTGATTCGGAGAATTTCAATTTCCGCCTTGCCGTTGAGGTTGATTAGACGGAGCGCTGGTGCTTGAGACATGATTTGGACAATTCTGGACACTATGTCCAGTCAAATTTGCACCCAAAACACTGAATGTTGGAGTTTGGTGGTCGCTTCTTAGGCTGATTCCATCCGGAATGATAGTCATTCTTGTCTTGTTTGGATGGTTGTCTCTGTCACGTCAGTTTGGCACCTTGACTAGGTTGACCGAGTGCAAAGTGGCGAATCTTGATAAGACCGTTAGTGCCGTTAGGGCGAGTTGGTGAGAGATCCCACTAGGGATATACTTCGCAGATAGAGCTTGGAAGCCTTAGTTCTTCGAGTTGAGTCTTCAAGCTCTTGGCTATGGTGGATAGTCTTGATGAGTGCAATCTGGATTCTTTGCGAGCACAGAGTGGATTTGGCTCGACTTTAGTGATTGTTTAGTGTCCGTTGATATGATGGAGTGAGTACATAGTGTTTATCATTGCGATACACTTGTGTATATGTGTGAGATCGTCTATGTGTCATATGTATGTGTGGTGTATCTCTGACAGCGATGTAGGTTGTGTAGTGATGTGTATGCGCACGACATCTCTTTCCTGCAAACAATGCGGTCGAAGGTTCGTGTACATCATTCGACAGAAGGTTTCTTCGATAAAAAAAATGAGATGAGATCTTGCAACGTCAAGTTGATGTTGTGTTCATCACTTGTAAAAACATTTGATAGTTATCGTGCATGCTACCCATAAGTGTAAGCAGTTGCTCTTGTGTGCCTACTTGCATGTCTTCTGACGCTAGCTGCTCAATGATAGATTTGAAGGTCATGCGATGTATCGTGTAATTCGTCCTCATCTTGAAAGTTCAAAGCTTTTCTTTCAAATGCATTTATGTCACGGTGTCTTGTGCAGCAAAGTTGGATCCCCTTTTTAGATCCAGAGAGTAGCAATTGATCGAGGTACAGTATCATCGACATTTTCAAGGACAGCCTTCTGTGTCTAGTTGGAGCTTCATCTTATGCTTCCAGTATGTGAAGTACGTCCCATCGAACTTTGCCCAGTCTTTCGTGCTGAACGTGTTCATCATCGCAGATGTGTCGATGAACTACTATGGTTCTATTGAGCGCTGCGATCGTTTGAGCAAGGAGCGTCCTCCGCGCTTAGCAATCAAGGCGTCCCCTCATAATGTAAGCTTTATGTAGACCTATGGTCTACTTAAAGCTTACGTTATTGTACTAGGAAAATAACAACCCGTCGCTCTGATACCATATAGAGAAAAGAGAGAGAGAATCAATGCAGGAGAGTCCAAGAATGTGTAAGCTTGTTTACTGAATAATGATAATAATGTAGGAGGTCCATAGTCCAGGTATTTATCTTTGGTACAAGGGCAGGCTAGGCCTGCGAAAAGGCATGAACCCAAATGACCTGAACTAGTTGTTGTATTTATTTTCATACTTAGAAAACCTAATTCCAACAACACACTTTAGTAAAAAAATCAATATAATGACATCACTAGTTACTAGTCACAAAAGAAAACTGTGTATTGAGATGCAAGTATCTTGGATAAAGTTGGTGGAGCTAATTTTTTCGAAGTACACCGGACATGTTTGCAGAAGGTGATTCGTGAAATAGTTTCTTAAACATGATTGTTGATTCCCAAAGCCCACTGTGACACCCTCTTGTGTTTCGTGGATAAGGGAAGAGTTGATCTACACAGGACCAGACTAATTCCTTCATGGCACACAAATCTTATATATTTTATTTCAGTTCATGTGAAGGTTCTTGTGCGCGCTGATATTCTCACTTATAAAATGCCTTTCACATTTAGAAAATCACGGGAATAGCCTCGAAATTTCATGGTATTTCAAAGTATGCTTACATTTTAAGAAACTGCACCAAATATCCGGATCCTTAGATTATTTTCTTGCGATATATGGCAGTCCCAAGGTAACAAAACTTCCGCTCTTGGAGGGCAGAATATGTTTTGCTATGCCAACAGGGACGTTTATTGCTATTATTGCTCAATATATATATATTTATTTATATTTATTTACTTATGTTAAAAGGACATTTTAGACTTTTTCTTCCTTACACAATCATACTTCGTCACTACGGTAGTCCAGAGATGAAATACGTATTTTGTTTAGAGAGAAGACCGTCTCTGTATCTTTTGAGACATGTGAAGAGAAGAGAGCTTGATATTCCAGAATTTGATTCCAGTTTGAATTCTTTGACACCTCGTAAGTGGGATGGATATCTTGACATGAGAGGCAACAAATAAAGGTCCCTTTGCTAATGAGACCGGGACCTTAATAATAAGGGTTGTAAGCCTATAGGAAGGATAGGAAGTATACGTACACTTCGTGGGGTTTTTGGTTTGTCAAGAGAGATCGATATATCTAGAATCTCGTTTCACACCTGTTAAGGATACTTGACATTTGTGGTCATAAACTACACCGATTGTAATGCAAAACATATTATTATTATTATCCACCTGGGATTTCAGGTTCACTCCAAAACTGAACAAGAATCATTAATCTAACGTGGAGATGCAGGGTATCGATCCCCATACCTCTCGCATGCTAAGCGAGCGCTCTACCAATCTGAGCTACATCCCCAGACTCGTCTGTCAGCTCATGTTGAGAACCGGGACAGGCGGTAAACGATGATGTGATTGAAAATGACTGCTACCTAGGGGGACTTTTATTTTACTCCAAGATTGAACTCCAAGTGCTGCTTCTGCTGCAGGCTGAGGAGTCATTCTAAATGCTGCCAAAATAACCGTATCTTCGGTCTCATAATCCGGAGTGTCAAGTGGTCAAGATTGACCTGCTGCAGTGCCTTGACCAATTCCAGGTCCAATAGACCTAGCTGGATTAGCTGTAGGTCCTAGGCCTACAGCTAATCCAGTAGCAAATATGCATGCCTCCCAAGACGCCCAACCTTAGCCGCGTTGAGTACAGAAGCAGCAGAAATCAAGGTTCGTTAAAAGAAAACATTTCTTTTATACATGAAATGTTTAAAGTAAATATGATGTAGTGTACATCCATAGAGTTATTCCAAAACTCTATGGAGTTGCGGGGTATCGATCGATCGCATGCTAAGAGAGCGCTCTACCATCTGAGCTACATCCCCAAACACGTGAGCGAGCACATGTTGCACTCTCCTTCGAAATAGATAACTATGAAAATTTTACAAAGGACTGCTACTTAGGATTTTTTCATATTTGGATTATTAGAAGTGTACATGCACAAGGCTTAAACCATCATTGGCTTAAACCATCAGAGAACGCATGATATATCCCAACTTGGCGATGCGAGGTATCGATCCGCGTGCCTCTCGCATGCTAAGACAACCGCTCTACTACCTGACCTACATCCCCAGTCACGTGAGTGGGCTCATGCTGCAGAGTTGGAGTTACTGATCTTTTACTCCCTAACTGAAGAATTACTATATTGCATACATGGGGATTTTACTCGCAAAACCGAACTACATATTTAGAGTTGCGGGAATATTGAACCCCGTACCTCTTGCATGCTAAGCGAGAACAACGTTTTGACTAGTATGATATCCTTCAGAAAAACGACTTTTGCTGATTCAGAATAAACACGCGACCCAATGAATAGCCGACGGATGGAAAGAACTATCAAGCCGTGTACAAGGGAAAGAAGGACCCGAAGGGCCAAGCAACCATCTCCCGGAAGGGAGGAAGAACAGCGGGGCTAAGGGCCGCTATCAGTAGCTCTAAGGTCGCCAATCGCCCGTAAGATGTCACACATAAAACTCCTAAAAACTCCTGCATACAGCATGGTTCAGAATCATTTAGCATTTGCCTTTAGTCAAAGGTTTCGTATGATTACCATCCGACTCCTACGTACATGTGACTCCATACTCATGTGACCGACTCACAGTATAAGAGGCCGGCAGATCGGAGCCCTGCAAGACTCTGCTCGACAAATTATACGCGTACGGGCGTCCACATGACCCACAACTCCATCGAGACATTCAAAGCTCCTGAGAACGCAAGTTTCATTCGATCGATAATTCAGATCTCCATGGCTCCAGATCTTCCTGTACAGCAAAGGTCCGATAATTCGATCGATACGGGAGGGAGAAAGCGAAACGTGGAGGAGAGGTATAGAATTCCTGAGTTCCAGCACGCTTATAAGATCAACTCGGTGCACCCGTTGACCACGCAGGGTACAGACAGAGCTCACAGTTTTCTGGCGTCGCATGGAGTGGACAAGCAGCTCGGCCCAGAGATGTGGTCAGCTTTCGTGAGTGCCAAAACACCCGTGCTCGTGGGGTATATTTACATCGACGTTGAGCCACTAGACTTCATGTGGATCTGCAGATTTATGGGCGTCATATTCGCCATGGACACCAAGATGGACGAGGGCGAATACTCCTACAGTCCGGAGAAGTCCCTCTCTACATTACTGGGAATGACCTTGGCCCTTTTGTGGAACAATCCCGAGGACGAACACCTCTTGAAGCACGTGAAGCCATTATACGACGAGTGCACTGAGACTGATGAATCTAGAGCTATTGTCAAGGCGTTCTATCAGGACCTGGTGCACGCCAAAAACAAGACTAGAGATCGTAAGTGGGAACCTACAAGGTTGTATATTTTCATCCACCGGTACTAATTATCTCGTATTGTTGTTATTCACTGGAAATTCCAGGCGTCCGGTCAGGGTGCCAGAATCACTGACACGTTGAACTTTTGTGCATAATTACAGTTGTGGATATTGAGATGCCGCCGCTTGCATCAGCTTTCCGAGAACTGTGGATTGAGTACGAGCAGGTCGTGCCGGCTGAATTTATCTTGCGACAGGCCAATACCATTCAGGAGTACCTGAAGGGATGTGTTTGGGAAGCAAGGAATCGGAAGGCGTCGCATGAAATCAGATCACTCCAGGACTATATCCTCATCCGCAGATGGGCCTCCTGTGGCTTGCCTTTCTTTGTAAGTGTCGTGGGTTCATGTCGTAAGCGAGACGTAGATTATTAACTGAGTCAGGTTGCTGTTGCTATGCACGGAAATATCAACTCACCGAGCTGACAGAAGGAAATTATAGCCAGCTTTTCACCGACAAATTGACAGACCAGTTAATAAAACGCAACATCATTAAGAAAATCATGACTCGCTTTAGTATGAGCGTCAAGTGCGTCAGCCCGTGTGTTTCTTAAACACATGAAAGATAGTACTCTTACGCTTCATGGTTCCTCGAGCTCACTTACGCTTCATGGTTCATCGAGACGATATTGACTGAGCACCCTATGATCATGAATTAGTTCTCTTGTGGTAATATGTGCAGATCTGTTCGGATATGTTGGTTGCCAGAAGCTTCAAACTTGTTCAAATACCCAACAGTTTGTTCTATGGCCCAGAAATGCAGAGCGTTTTGTTAGCTATAACAGACATTATTGCTTGGCACAATGACACTTTCTCGTTCTACAAGGTCAGACATTTCCTCTCGAGTTCCGGCAGCTGCGTTATTAGACGTATGAGCCTATGACAGTTACGATACTGTGTATACATCCTCTGAAATCATATACATGTTCTCTGGATGAACATAGTTAGCTCATGATCACATCTTTTGAGTCTCAACCAAGCTAGTAGGGAAGAAAATTTCTAACAGAGGCACTGAAAGCTTCTTCTGGAACTTGTACTGCAGGAAGTGATTCTTGCAGGCGACATCCATAACTTGGTGAACGTGCTGTACTACGAACGCAAGTGCGCTTCTTACACACAAGCAGCAGAGATGGTTATCCAGCTCGTGCAAGAGAGGATTGCTGACATGGAGTGTGCTTATGAACAACTGAAGGCGGTGGCTTCGTCTGAGTATCATCCCGCCATTGATCGGTACATGAGTACATGCCGGGATTGGATATCTGGATCACACCAGTGGCACTTATTCAGTGACCGATACAACATGTGAAATTCCCGGGAAGCAGTATAAATAATCTTCTTGAGTAGACAGTGTGGAAAAGGAATCACACGACATCGCAACGATCCATCTTTAAAGAGATTGTTATCAGTTCATGTTAAATATCATTAGAGTGTTACATCTAAACTCTGCGGAAGGTAAAAGGAAAAAAGAAAAAAAAAGAAGAAGAGGTGACTTGTGACATGACTTTGACGTGAGAAGCACTATGATAGCAGTTAGGTAAGTCATTTGAGGTGACAGTAGTTATGTGCAATAGTATACTGATCCACATTCTCTGTAGAGTAGTATGAGTAGGAGGTCTTTTCTGTTTGTATCGGTTCTGAAGTCTAAGTAAAGCTGTGCACATTTCATCTTGGAATATTTCTATTAAGTTCTCCTTCTGATTAGTTTTAACAGGTTGATTTGTTTATCAGTTCTAATAGGCTGGTAGTATTCTGTTGTGAGAGATAAAATTCTATATTCTGAGAGACTTTGAGAGTACAGTTCTCAGTTTTGTAACATGGTATCATAGCACAGGTTGCTCAAGCTAAAGTTTTAAGATTCTGATAATCTGGTATTTAGTTTCTGGGACTTTCTTTTTGGAATCATTATTTCAGCAAGATAGCAATGCTTTTTTCAGATGGATGACTGTATTATGCTTTCGCAACAAGCATACATAAAGTCTATACTTGGAGAGTTTCAAATGGAAGATTGCAAGTCATCAGCAACACCTATGGAACAAGAAAGTGGTTTTGAGGAGACAACAGCTGACAATATCATTGAAAAATATCTGTACAGAAAATTAATTGGTGGGATTATCAGTTGGAGCAGCAAGAAGCAGAATACAGTAGCAAGGTCTTCAACGAAAGCTGAATACATTGCTCTTAGTGATGGTTCTATAACCTTGATATGGTTAATGAATTTATTGCTGGAGATGGGAGAAAAGATATCTGGATCTACAGTATTACATGTGAATAATCAGAGTGCAATGTTCTTGGCTAAGAACAGGATTATCAGAGAAAGAACAAAAGGTTTGGAAACAAGGTTACATCATAAGGGAGAAAATTGAAGTTAAGAAAGTCAAGCTGCAATATTGTCCATCAGAAGACCAGTTAGCTGATATTTTTTATCAAAGCTAAAGTTTATTCGTATTAGAGATTTACTAGATATGAAGGAAGTGATGCTCTAATGAAGGAGGGTGTTAAATATCATTAGAGTGTCACATCTAAACTCTACCGAAGATAAAAAGACAAAAGAAAGAAAGAAAAGAAAGAGGTGACTTGTAACATGACTTTGACTTGAGAAGCACTATGACAACAGTTAAGTAAGTCACTTTGAGGTGACAGCAGTTATGTGCGATAGTATACTGATCCACATCTCTGTAGAGTAGTATGAGTCGGAGGTCCTTTCTGATTGTATCAGTTCTGAAGTCTAAGTAAAGCTGTGCACATTTCATCTCCGAATATTTCTGTTAAGTTCTCCTTCTGATTTAGTTTTAACAGGCTGATCTGTTATCAGTTCTAATAGACTGGTAGTATTCTGTTGTGGGAGATAAAGTTCTATATTCTGAGAGACTTGGGAGTATTCATATATCTGTAATAGATCTGCTCTAATATCGATGGACTAAGAATCCTTACGTGCAGGTCTATATACATATACCGGCCGTATAAGTGGACCGATATGATTTCTTCGTTAATTATTTTTGACCTTTATCACCTGCTCATTATCACCTTATCATTACCCTCAGAGTAGATTTCTCTACTACAAAAGCAAACGAGCGAAACGAGTGAAAACTCAGTAAATAAAAACAACCGCAAATACCTGGTCGAAGTAAGTTTAAGTACGTTCAGTCCACACGGAGTTTTCGATCGTGGAATCCTATGAGATGTATGTAGATGAGGAATTCGAAGGAAGATACACTCAGCAAGATGCACATACAGGAAGATATAAACAGAGCTTGAAAGAATCTGATCCCTTCTGAATCTGCTTGACAATATTGGTTCGTTCTGTTGACTTCCTGAAACGGAACCAGAAGCTTGCTGGTGTGAAGCAGTTGCTGCAACACCACTCGAGGATGCAGGACCTGACGACATGTTTGAGAAGACTCAAAACAAACACACATCTTAGAACTCTACTTACTCAGACTGCGATAGACAGAAACGGATATTGGTAGGAAACTCCATGTTCACTCTTTTACTAAGGCTGCAAGCCGGCACTTATCGACCATACGAAAAACCCTTCCTTCTGCTAAGAACACACTGGTTGTGTCTCTACGTTGATACTTTATACTGAAGCATCGGAAGAAAGAAAGAGTAGCTTACAGCGTTAATCCAGTATCCAAGAAAATAGACTAGGAACTGAACCGACAGCAAGCTGTTTAATTTACGGACTACTTTCTTCTTTCAAGAGGTTATGTACATTCGTTGAGCTGTAAATCTAACACGTTCAGCTAGAAAACAATATCACTTCCGATCAGACACGTGAAGGACAGTAGCCGTAAGTACTTAGTTGTCCTGGGCGCCAGGTATATAATTTCTAGTATAATCACGAGATTCTATAGTTAATATTATTATTGAATAATGTTTTTCATATATCGCAAACAATCCAATGGCATATAACTGATTTAATAATGACCTGACTTAGGGTTTAGGGTTTACTAGGGCTTACTAGGGTTATTAGTGAGCAGAATTTAATTTACTATATATTAATATAATCATGACATTGCACATAAAATGTTATTAGTTTAGTCCTAAACTAAGTAATTTACGTCATATAACGCCAACATATAATTTAATAGAGTTGAGACTTAAGGTATAGGGCTTGTTAGGATTTAGGGTTATTAGTGAGCAGAACTTAATTTAGTATATATTAATCTAATCATGACCTTGCACATAAAATTTTATTAGTGTAGTACTAGAGTAAATAATGTACGTCATATAACGCAAACATTTAATTTAATAGAAAAGAGACTTATGGCTTACTACGGTTTAGGCTTATTAGTGAGCAGAATTTAACATGACTTTGCACATAAAATATTCTTAGTTTAGTACTAGACTAAGTAGTGTCCTTCATATAACTCCACCATCGAATTTAATAGAAAAGAGACTTAAGGTTTAGGGTTTACTAACCTAAGGGTTATTATTGAGCAGAAATTCAAAGTCATCAAATATAGAATCCAACATATTTGACACATGATCAATTTATTATCAAATGGATTCTGAATATATAATATGAAATAGGCGAGTTTGAGACTCAGTAAAAAATTTCACTTTGTTTAAAATGTAAAACTATTAGTTAGAAACAAAAACATTTCATGACTTTTGAAAGACTAAAACTAAGTACTAGACTTCGACTAAGTCTTAGTACTAGTAATATTTTCCAACCTAGATATCTCAACCCTCTACTTCAGCAACACGATCTATGAAATGTGATGCTATAGATTGAACACTTACGGATATCTTCATTTTATTGAAAGAAGATTTGGATCTTGATCGTCACATATACACACATGCATTAGCGTCTATTCAATCATCTTCTTCGTCATATTTTGAATCCTTCTCCCAAAACATGTTCGTCGAAATGCAATCAGAATACTGGAGCACATCTGAAATATTTGAAGATGCATGTTTTGGTTGCCACCATTCTATGTGAACCTTATTATAGTGTGATGAGTGACTATCAACATCAACTTTTGACAATGCCTTTGCAATCCATATGCAAACTTGGACTTCAAAGTCTTCAGAAAGACGAGTGGTAATCATCATTTGTGGCTCGATGTTAATAAGAAGATCAAGATGACTTCATTCTCTTTCACTTGGATTTCTCACAAAGATTTCACCCCTCTCCGTCAACTCTTTGACCATCTCTTGAGCTAATAGACCCTCTCCTTGTTGTGTCATTGATATTTTCTCATAGATGATTCTTCTCCAAATCCAATACCATGGTTGGTATATGACAAGAAGTCATCTTGCAGTTGTTTACCTTCCATTGTATCCCAATAGTCTTCAAGCAACTCTGTAATTTTCTGTCAATATTCAATGAGATATTTATCGACATTCTCCATATCTTCATCTTCTGTTTTCTTTTCAATCTCACGCAAGTGCTGAATGTATTTCTTAATGTATTTCTTAATAAAGAGTACTATTTCATATTTATTGGATGACGAGCATTCATAGCCTCAGACTTTGGCTCATCGGTTGGTAAAATCAATGAGAAATCTGTCAGTGAAGAAGGGTTTCTAAGTTTTCAAGTGTTCTTTTGTACTGAGGAGTCTACTATGGTTGAGAGTCATAACTATCTCTCACTTGGTAAAATGAACATTATTTCTCATGTAGAACCAAAATTGAACAGGTTGTGAGTGTCCTTTCAATGGCACCATAAAACTCTCCAAATATGATCAGTAGTCCGCAACCTCTTAAATGAGAGCACACATGCATTTTGTGGCCTCCGCATCTTACACTTGAGCCAGAAAATGAGAAAAGGAGCCAACATGAGTATGTGACAAAGAAAAATTTGGAAAATAATGTGTCAACATCTTTGTAGTATGACCAACGATGAGGAATGACACAATGATAGTTTTGAAACATCCTCTAGGAACCAACTCACTACAAAATGCTAACATCGTCCAATTCTTGTTATCTTTTCCAGAATTGTCAACCTGTAGGAACAAGTTCTTGGGGAGTGGTTTGAAACATGTGGCATCTGAGTCCTCAACCTGTGGTACTTGGAAAAATGCATCCGAGTCAATACCTTTTGGTCTTACAAATGTAAGATCAAAGACCCGTTCATCAAGTACAACTTCGTATAATGGATGAGTGAGAACTTCCTTGAAGGTTAAATTGTAGTGTCCCAGGATTTCTCCTTTAGCCCATTGTAGCATAAAAGATTTTGTTCCCCAAGAAGATTTACACTAGCTACGCTGCTCTAAGTTCTAAGATCTGTTCAAACTCACCAACACATGGGTTTCATCTCGAAATTCCTTCTTCTCACAAAACCACACGACTTCCAAATCCTTTGGAAGGTGCTCTGGACCTTAACATACAATTACTACATAAAATACCACATAATTACCCACTGAGACGTCTTGGAAGACGATTACTGCTTTCAGATCATAGCTTCCAGTCTTCTCACATCGGCTTCCAAAAGCAATTCTCGGCTTCTGGAGGTGCAACTCGACTTCTGACATCTCCAGAAGACTGTCTCTACTTCGTAGATGCCAAATTACTATTCTCTATCACACATTGCTCTTATAATTTCTAACGGGTTAGATAAATCATAGGGTGTATGCTTCTGCTAGAATGGTTCTCTGCTAGAACGGTTTTCAGGCAGCAGTACAACAACATTCGCATTCATTGATACCCAAACGAAGCTTCAAAAACCAAATAGAAACAAGAAGGAAGATGGGAAGATGAGAGAAGAAGGAGGAGAAGAGAAAATCCAAACAAGAGGAAACAAGAGAAAAGAGAGAAATTAAGATTCTGACATGCTTCTAGTTCAGATCCTGACTAACAAGTCATCCCTGCTTGTAGTAAATTGTGGAAGAAGATCAAAGATCTACTTACAATTATATTGTATTTTTCGATCGAGGATGACGTCTTCTGCTGTGGAAAGAAGACTTCTGGAAGCTTGGACTCTACACAGCTTCTAACAATCACCGCCACTCAACAAGAAAGTTTCTCATGCACAATTGGGTATGAATTTGATGAAACACACTCCACAGAAGATACATACAAAGCTTCTACAATCAAAATTTGAAATCCAATCCCCAAGAAGAAGTTACATTGGCTTCTGGAAGCTTACTCCATCCACTTTTTGGCACTATCCCTCGATGCACCCTAAAGAATCTGGGTGGAGCTGTAGACAATGACGACTTGGTGTTGATAGTGCTCTAGAGTTTATCAAAATCATATAAGCATTTTGTCAAAGATGTGGATGTATGCAAGGAGCCTGTCACATTCGAAGAACTGCAGACACTAGCTTTACAAGAAGCTATGAACATCGAGACTAAGTCCACTCAAGCAACTTCCACTGATGTTGTTTTCTTCTCCAAGAGGAGAGATAAAAAACGTGGTAGACCTCAAGATTCACAATCTAGACACAAGGAGCATTGGGAGAACAAGCGAGGAAGTTCTACACGAGACTCAGAAGGCAAGTTCAACAACTCCAACAAACGAAAACTTGAGAATTGCACTACTGTAAGAAACGTGATCACTTCGTGTATGAGTGCCGGAAGAAAGCGTTTGATCAATTTTCAAACCCCAACAGAGGTAAGTTCATACAGACAATTGTAATCATGACGAGAAGCTTTTCTTCACTGCCATGTATACAGATGTTCATGATCAACGATGGTGGATTGATTCTGGAGCATGAAACCACACACATCAAAAAAGGAATAGTTTCAAGGTTCCCATCCTCTGAATGGACCAAGATACGACTTGGCGATGATATCAAGTCAAGGGGGAATGAAACATCAGTATCAAGCTTCCTTCAGGTCAGATCAGAACCATTGGAGGTGTTTGGTTTGTACCTGGTGTGGTGCACAATCTATTAAGTGTTGGTAAACTTGTTGCAAATGGATTTCAACTCTCATTTGATGTGCAAGGATGTTCTATTTTTTACCAAGGATCTGGGGTAGCCACAGGATTGAAGGTTGGCCACTTGTATGAATTACAAGCCTTACCTTTGGTTGCTGCAGTTCTAGCTGCTGTAACAAATACGAGTTAATAATGACACCTTCGACTTGGACCTTACATTATCAAAAAATGCAGAAGTTGTTCCATGAGGACTTTACCCTTGGTGTTTCCAAACTCGTCCCTGTTAACACCCCGTGTGAAGTTTGTCTCAAATCTAAATAGACCCGAAGGAAGTTCTTCAAATCTACTGCAACACGAGCAACAAAAATCCTTCAGCTGCTACATACAGATATCTATGGACCTACTGAGACTATTTGGTTTGGAGGTTTTAAGTACTTCATGTTGGTTATTGACGATTTCTCAAGATATATTTGGGTTTTCTTCTTGTTAAGAAAGTCTGAAGCACTCTCACATCTTCAACAGCTTGCTAACATGGTGGAACGACAAACTGGACAGCTAGTGAAGATTCTACAAAGTGATAGAGGAGGAGAGTTCACGTCTAAGGCTACTGACAAATATTTTGCTGAGAAAAGGATACTGCGGCAGTTGCTACGACGTACACGCCTCAGCAAAATAGAGTGGTTGAATGACGTCGTATTGCATGGCATTCCACAAGATGAAATGAAACTTCAGAAGACACTCAGACTGACATTTGTTCAAAAAGATGCACCCCAGCTTATCAAGCAAGGTAGGAGCTAAGCTAGGGCTATGCTTGACAAACTGCCCCTTAGCTTGAGTTGAAATATCACCTTGAAGGGAGCGAAAAGTTCTAGAACACGGAGCTCGCTGAGAAAAGCGACTTCATGCTTTCGGTTGCGAGAAAGAACGTTCTAGGTAATAGTTAGTACAAGTCTCAAGCTATGAAAAGTGCGAAGGAAAATCTTTCGATTTTGGTCGTGACTCGAATTCATGATCTGACAGTATGATTTCATACTTGTTAACGAGTACTATAATTTTGACTCCTCATTCACTAAAAAAAGAGTTGCACAAAGAAGTTGGTGTAAGAAAAGCTAGTAAAGACAGTAGAGATAATTTTCTGTAGAGATAATTTTATTTAGAAATATGTACCAACTATATTTTCTTTTTGAACGAAAAGAGATCATCCCAATGATAAGGCGTCCACTTAAGAAGAAAGAGATCTCCGGTTCAAATCCTCTTGGCTTGTGTTTCCTATTCCGGCGTGTTGACCTCTTGGATGAGAGTCTATGTTGGATATGCAACCACGTCCTGCATATCTAGGGCGGGAGACCAATATCTCTTTTTATCGCGGGCTTCCTAGCCTAAGCCTCCGCATGCCACCTTGATTATAGCACGGGAGATACATGGTGAAGTAAACCCTCCGCGGTCCTATCGATCAACTACCCCCAATCTCTCAACCTCCACGATAGTCATCGATGAATTTACAACATGTCGAGTTTGTCTCTCACTCAGGGGTCACCTCTGATGACTTTGATGGAAGCACACCATGAACTTGAAGAGAAAAATGCTAAGTTCAATCATTCACTCATCTATAAACTCATCAACTAAAAATTCTCCATAATGTTGTAGAACTTTATAGTTCTTTGGAATGTTCAGGCTGCTCTGGTATTTGGGCCTAGAAAATTAGCTCCAAATTTATTGAATGTTTTTTTTCTAGTTCGCAGGTTCTATTTAAAAGCTAAGGTTAGAGCGCATGAGTTAAACTCATGAACTAAAATCCTCCATTCTAACGACGTCTCTCAAGTTTTCACATGCTAAAATATCACACACTCTCTATATTACTCAAGTTGTCATTACGACGATGTGAAAACAAGGATGAGGAGCTCTTCTTTACTCCTCCATTTTGTACATTTTAGGTTTTTACTTTGGTACTCTCTAGTACCTCAGCCGTAACTATTTTTACCGGGTTTTATTAAGATATTATTTAAGATAAAAGTATTAATCACATGGGCTTCTTACCTTTTCACATAGGCTTATTCCTTCAAAGTCAACAACTTCTAGAAGGATTCTAGAATATTCTTAAGGAATCTCAAATTTCCACCCCCTTCTATACTAGGGCTCACTAAAAAGGAGACATGTGGAATCTCTTCTTGTTTTTAATGCCCACAAAGTCCACAACTTTAATCCCACCACTAATATCAAGTCAAAAAAGACATAAGGGATACTTTCCACCTCCTTTCGATCTTTTAGACAAGACGACAAGATAGTAGTGCTCACTCTCTAGGAAATATCTGAATTTTGTCAAAAGTACAACTAGGTTTAACCATAACTAACTTTAGCTAGTCATGACTAACTTGATAATAGACAAACTTCTTATGTGTAACATAGGTCGTTACATTTACCCCCGGACTAAATTTTCACTCTCCAAAGCTTCTTATAGTCTATGCACACTCGCAGCTTATCATTCTTCTTCTTGACAATCACAATGGGTGAAACTCATTCTGAGTTCTCCATCTCGTAGATGAAACTCACCTCTTTCAACTTGTCTATCTCCTCTTTGACCATCATTGCTGTTGTAGGATCGACCTTTCTCTGCTCCTGTCGAACTGGTCTTGCGTTCTCTTCCAATTCGGTTCGATGAGTTTCTAGAGTCACCTCCTTCAAATCCTTGTAGCTGAAAGCAAACACATGGATATATTTCCGAAATATATCTAGAAATATACTTTTTCATCTTGAGCGACATTGATACCAAACTTCAGGGTAGAGAGTCTTCTCACAATCTCTGCCTCACTCAACTCTTCTTTGTCAAGATCTTTCTCCACTGTTGGTCGAGACAACAAGTCAATAGCACTAAGCTGATGTAATGATTCATCTCGATCAAATCATTCGTCATCAGACGAGGATTCTTTATCATAAAAATCTCCCCTATCTACTTCTGAGACACTGTAATCATCCTCCGTATCAGATTCCCAGTAGTCACTAGTGAGTCTATTAGAGTCAGAAGTCACAACTCCAATATCCGAGAGAGGTACTATCACTCTGTGATCTCTAGGTCCAGTCCATAAATATCCCTTGTGTCACCTATTTGTGGTGCGCGTAGCTCTCAACCAAGGCCTACCAAGGAGCAAATCATAACTAGAGTCATTTAACACTTGAAAGGACATTAATGTTTGAACTCCCATCACAAGCACAACCACCTTCTGTAACACACCAAGAGGTCTTACCCGTTGCTTGTTAGTCATTCCCCCGACAATGCTAGCCGGGCAAGTTGGTTCCATCCTCAACTTCTTCATCAACCTCTCCGATATGACATTTACAACCGACCCTCCATCCACCAATATGTCAGAGACGTAATGATCATTCAATCGGACTTCAATCTTTGAAGCCCTAGTGCATACCTCTGAAGCATGCACATCCACCACACCAACTCCCACAGACTTTGATATCTTGCTCTTGGGTTTCTTCTTCTTGCTTCTCTTAGAACTCAGTCCTCCTCTGAGTTCCCTTCGTAAACTAGGGTTGAGTGCAGTCAATTACCCAACTTGATGTTGGCTTTCTGAGCACTCACATCTTCAACCACATCATATCCCGCTTGAGAAGATGAAATGATAGAAGTACTCGAAACAATAATCGAGCGAGTACTTCTACTTGGTGACTCCTCTATGAAAACCGGTTCATCAGAAAATCGAGTTTGTTTTCTTTCTTGGGCTAAAAGCTCCACCGCTGCATGAGAAGAGTTCGAGCTCTCTCTCTTCGATGATAGATGAGATCTCGCACTACATCGATAGTAGCCACTCCTTTATCTCGTACTTGTGATGGATTTCCTCCACCAACATTCATTCTGACAGCTTCAGCACCCTTGCTCCCTTGTTAAGATAATTTCGTTGGAAATGAGAACCTTCACACTTCCAACAAGTAATTCCTCCAAAGTTACCTCGGTTGCTTCTAAAGTTATCTTGATTTCTTCAATTAGGATTGCCGTCGTAACCTCTTTGACCTCTTCCTCCATCTTTGTTCCTCCATTCTCGTAACTACACCACATTTATCTTGAGATCCGCAAGAGTGTCGGTGATGCTCTTCAGCTCGACATGAAAATCAAAGATGATAGTAGACATCGTTGTAGGGACAAACGGTCTTGGCACCACCGTTGGAGTAGAGCTGACATTGAAGCAATCACCACAGCTTAGCAGAGGTGTTAGGATTTTGGAGACAACAGTCGACGTTGTGTAAAGGAGGATATTCTATCTTTTATCCAAGAAGAAGCCGTCGAGACGCACAAGAGAAGCCAGAGACTAAGAGGATCATTTTCTGAAGGATTTCAGTTGGAAAGTTACCGCAGAGAGAAGAATAAGAGTTAAGGAGCTTGAAATTTTATCTACTAAACTGTTTGGAGGTGAATCTGGTGAGCAAAAACCATCTGTTTGAGTGGAGGAGAAGAGAGGGACTAAGAAGGTCAGAATTCTCAAAGATTTCAGTGCTGAAGCTTTTGCAAGAAAGGATACAAGGCGTTGGGAGTTCAGATGTTCATCAATTGTAGACTTTTAGAGAGCAATCTACTATCTGAGGAATAGGAGTAGATCAGTTGAGTGAGGATTGATCAACTGGATTGATAGCAACACACTGCTTGAGAGTGATCTGGTGTGATCAGCGTAAGGAGGTCCTATTGAGTAGAGATCGATTGTCAAATTGACGTCTGTGGAGGACTATTAAGTGTCTACAGAGAGAAATAAAGCATTTGGAGTTCAGATTTCTTCTATTTGTTGTGTCTGGAGGTGGATCTATCTTCTGGTGGATGAGAACTGATCTTGTTGAGCAGTAAGTGTCTTATAGTCAGAGTATAGTCTCTGTGAGAGACCTCAGTCATTATGGACGAGCTAGTTAGCTCTTGTTTTCTTTTTCAATCCTTATCTCTCTTATTGAAGACAATCACTTCTCCTTCCGACTAAACCTAGGAAAGCTCTCTTCGCCGAAGACAGACTTCGCCTCTCTCGAATCGATTGTTGCGGAGCGCTACAGTGAACTCGCAAGTGAAAATAGTAAAAGTGATTTGCTTTTGACTCTTCTTATAGCTTTTCCTCTCGCCTCCTCACGTGCGAAGTCTCTCGATCGCGAAGTTGCGTGAATTTCTGTTCTATTTTGGTTCTTCTTCTCAGCGCCATAACTTCGTCGTCCAACATCCGTTCTCAGAGGTATCCCTGGAAAGCTCTTCGTCTGAAGAATGCAGCTAGGTTATTATTCCAAAGATATACACTTCATAGGTTCTATATTCTTGCTCAATATCATTCTTCGGCTAAGAATCTCTATACTACAACTAACCTTATCCTATCTATCATCTATACTAACTAATCTATTGTTTTATCTAATAAAAAAAAATTTTCTAACAAACTGGAGCTTCACAAATGTACAAATATGATCTATCATCAAACTTTTGGAGCAATTTTTGAGGAGTTCTAGCATATGCTTTACAGCCAAAAATTCATAAGTTAGAGAGGTTTGGTTTCTTCTCTATGAAAGCTTCGAATGGAGTTTTATTATGAACAGCATTTGTTGGACTTCCATTCAGAAGGTAAACCGCAATATTCACAACTTCAGCCCAAGGATCTTTCAGAAAGATCTTGCTCAATGAGAAGACTTCTTGTCATCTCCACGACAGTTATGTCCTTCCGTTGTCAAGGAGAGTCCTTCTCAAGGAAAAGCCTTATGACTGTGGTCGATTGCATCTTCTTACGTTCAGTGCTGAGTGAGGAAGTTTCGTAGTCTCAGGAGGCGAAGGAACTTCGGATCTTCGGAGAAGATGAGAGGGATGCAGACGTCGAGGAAGCCGAAGTTCAAGGCTATAGCGACGAAGTGGCCGGACTTCAGTCCGTATCGAGAACGACTGGAAGAAATGAGGATGACGTTCCTCATGGAGAATTGAGGAGTGGTATCTTCAGACCTGATGCAGGAGATCCTCGTCTGCAAGGGACACCCTTCTGAAGATCTTCGGGCAAGATCGAACAACTAGAATCTAATTAGAGCTTCATCCTGGGAATCAACGACGTAGGAAGACCAAGTGACCTTCTTTATGACAGCACCTGCAAGCCGTCTTTGGAAGAAGTGGCGAAGTACAACGAGCTCTTCTCGACGATGCCGGTGGGATCGAACGGATTTAAGGTACATAGCTACATCGATCCGTTGTCGCGATCCTTAGTCTCAAGATCAGACGCAGACGCAAATAATAGAACCTTAGTGGACTTGCGCTAGGTTGTGAAAGCTGCAAGTAGGACTGAGCGGCTTGACCGCGAAGTCGGCATCAGTTCAACCCTAAGTGGTTCTCTGAACCAAGGTTGGAACCTTGAGTTAGGACATAAGGGCCTACCCCAAGACAACCCCCGACGAACGTTGACCTAAGGGGGCAAGTCTGAAAACGGATCGAAACATAAGTCCGAGACGCGGGATCGAGACGTGGATCCGAGACGCAGACGGACCGTGGTTCGGACGTTGGTCCAAACCATAGGGTTCGAGTCTAGGTCTGGACCACAGGTTTCCAAAAAATGGCTAAGTGTTGTGTGGTGTCCACAATTTACAGGATTCACGAATTTTTGAAATTTTTAAGGTTAATAACTTGTTTGTATAACTGAAGAAGCTTTGTTACTTAAGACTACGGCTTCCTTAAAGGGAAGATGATCTTACGATCTTTTTCGTAATAAGAAGTTGACTTCTTCGGAAGACGGCCATCTTCCGGGAAGCGTCTTCTCGGTTGTGTCTTCCGAAGACGGAAGACGGCGAAAGACAGAAGACGGCGGAAGAAGCACGGTTTGGGGTCTAGGGTTTAGGGCCACAATTTAGTATTTCTTTACTAAACGCGCTTCCGTCCAGTCGCACTACCTTCGCACTGAACGCGCTTCCGCACACCGTCGCACTAGTTCCGCATTGAACTCACTTCCGCACACCGTCGCACTAAACGCTCTTCCGTCTATCGCACTAGTTCCGCATTGAACGCGCTTCCGCTCACCGTCGCACTAAACGCGCTTCCTCCCACCATCGCACTAGTACCGCACTCGCACTGAGCGATTAACGATTTTCTCTATCGTTAATCTACACATGAAGTATTGATTGATTTTACGGGCAACGATCGATCGACCACTTGGAGTACTCGCGATCCTGAACTTGTAGTTTTCATTCCTTATGCTGTTCGCTTTCTCATTCGTGTCTAAACTCGCTTTCTCATTCGTGTCTAAACTGACATACTCGCTTACTCGCTTCTGTTTAGAGTTTTGACAGACTTGCTTCTGTTTTCCTTATCAGGGTGATCTCTTCGAGTAAGTGCGAAGACTCGCTTCTGTTAGAGTTTTGACTTTTAGAGTTTTGACAGACTTGCTTCTGTTTTTCTTATTAGGGTGATCTTCGAGTAAGTGCGAAGCCAGCTTGAAGCCAAGTGAAGAAGTACAAGTATGGCACCGTGAGAAGAAGGACCTTTTTTAATTACGTTTACTTCCCAACACGATGTCCCTCGACGTATCATTTGACAATGGATGGATAAAGAAGCTATCGGTCAAGCTTTGAGCGAAATAGACGAGGAAGAGCTAGAGAAGCTGGGATTATTGATCGCTTTCTCGTTCGAGTTTCCTCGACCTGACGTAAGTACTCTGCCATTAGTCCCTCTTTTACAGTTGAAGCTCATTAGTCCCTCCTATTCAGTTTAAGCTCAAGTGAAGTAAACTCAAGTTTAGTGTTTACTCTAAGTTAAGTGATGGTTACTGGTTGGTTATACTTTTATTTATTATAATGTGTATTGTTTGTTTATGTCAGATTGGACTTTGCATAGCTTTCATCCAATCCTATAATGCAGCAACAAGAATGGTCAAAGTTGGAGATCGAGAGTTCAAGTTGACCCTTGACTTAATCCGAGAAGCCTTTGTTATTCCTGAAGGATCTGTGATGTTACCCCCCTTCGTAAGACATGTTCGAATAGACGATTGGTTTCCTGAGTATGATAAAGTGGGGAAAAGATACTTCGCAAGAGAATGTGCTATCGAAGGATGGAGATCTGCTTTCCAGTGCTTGAATGCGGTTCTCCTGACGAGAAGAAGGCCTAAAGCTGTTACAGGTCAACTTGCTTTGTACGTGAAATCTAAAGTGGAAGGAGAAGATATGGATTATGATTGGTCTTTGTTCATGTTCGAGAATCTGGAGGCAGAAGTGTTACATCTACAGAAGCACATACGAGAACAGAGAAAAGGAGTATCCGTCGAAACTTTCTGCGGGATGGCTTTAACCCATCTCATGCGACACTTGGATATCTTGAGCGAGGAAGCGTTAGTATTCTCCATTGAACACGAACTACAACAAGAGAGTACATCGCATCCAAATATCTAGCAGGATCAGCTTGGTGTTGAGCTTGGAGTAGTCCACGATGATAGAGGTACTTGTTTTCTCTTTACTTGTGTATTATTTGTGAATAAGTTAATCTCTGTTTAGTGCTCTCTCTCTGTAGTGTTGAGTGAAATCTCTGTTTAGTGCTAGCTCGATGTAGTGTTGTTGTTCGATGGTCCTGATACAGTGCGACGGGCCTATCGATTGCACTGTGCTGCACGATCATTGCGACAATAGCCTGGTCGCAATGAGCGCGGCTTTAAGGTCAGTGCGGCCTTAAGGTGTTTAGTCGCACGTCGCGTCGCACGCCAAGGATCGCATTTACGGACTCGCGCTCAATGCGACAGCCGTCCTGTCGCACTGAGCGCGCGAGCTTAATGCGACGCTCCGTGCGACTGTATCGCTGCGTCGCACTGTGCGCGGCCTCTCCACAGCGCAGAGCGACGGGTCTGAGATCAAACTGAGGTCTTTTTTACATCGAACATTTTTACTTGTACTTGTAGGAGAATCAGAGACTCTTTTGAACAAGAGAAAAGAGGAGGAAGATTTAGATGCTCGTCTGGCGATGAAAAGAGAAGAAGAACCTCCGAATAACAGAAGCGAGCCAAAGAGAAGAAGACATGTACGAACGAATACAACTACAAGAAGAGGAGTTGGAGAGGTTAAAGCACGATGTCACTCACCTTCATTCTTCTAAACTCTTCTATCCCAGATTGACAGATCCTGCGGTGATCAGAAGGAAGACATTGATTCTAGATCTGAATGGTTTGTTGATAAGAACGGGACGTAATGACTTAGAACTTCAAGGAGCTAAAGAGAGAGGTTACCAAGTTCAGAGTGCCAAAAAAGATTTATTCTATGTAGCACGAAAAGGAGTTAAAGAGTTCATGGAGATATGCTGTCAGGATTTTCAAGTGCTGATATGGACTTCTAAAACTCTTAACAACTGCAACGCCATCCTTCGATCCATGGAGACCAAAAAGTACTTGCCTACAAGGATCGCTTCAGGCCAGGTAACTGCAAACAAACTCATTGCTATTAAGATTATTCTTCAGTTTCTTTGTTGTAGGATACAGATCTTCACTTTGTTTTCATTTTCTTTCCACTTTGTTTCTGTTAACTGTAATAGTACTATACAGATCTTCACTTTGTTTCTATCTTCACTTTATTTCTATTTACCTTGTCTCATTATTGTATAATGCAGATATGTAGAATCTTCGGACAACCCATGTGTAATCGTTTCAAGACTACCAGAGAAGCTGCTAATGGTAATTACTTGTATCTGAAGGATTTTTCTCGACTGTTTGCGTTTAACTTGTGTACACGAGATGTGTTGTTGATAAATGATTCTCCTGAGAAGAATAGTACTAATCATCCATACAATGCAATCCATCCCCCTTCTTTCATGTCTGAGTCAGGTGACATGGACAGAGATGATTATCTCATGAATGTACTCCTACTATGGTTGAATCATGGACAAACAGCACCCAAGATACCCCAGGTTATGTGGTTGTTAAGTATAGACAGGCTTTTGGAAAAGATCCTTATCCTGCTCTTAAGAACTACTTGGGCGCTATGTCAGAGGAGGAAATCAACTTGATTTGGCGTTCTTGCACTATCGTTCAAGCGACTGAATTTATGGAGAAACTGAAATCAATTTAATAAAGTGTGTTGTTTTCTGATTTGGTTAATCTATGTAGGGAGAAACTGGAATAAGTTAATAAAGTGTGTTGTTTTATCATTTGGTTAATCTATGTTTGTACTTAAACTCTTCTCCCCACCCCAACACCAAAAGTACCCTTACGCAGTTAACCTTCCTCGATCGCACTGAGTGTGAATCTCTGACTGGTCGCACTTAGCCTACAACCCCAACAGCTCAATGCGACCGTCAATGTATCGCACTGAGCTCAGTGCGATATATTGTAAAAGCAGTCGCACTGCGCACTGAGTGCAGTGCGACCGACACAATATCGCACTGAGCGCGCTGCTCCAAGCTCTCTCTCTCGCGTTTTAGATTCATTTCTAGAGTTTCGGTAAACACTAGAGGGAGATAACATGACGCAAAATATACACAATAGACGAAGAAGTGTGTATACGCGAGGACTGCCATCTATTCATTCAAAATGTTCAAAATGTAACCATACATTTTGACTGTATGCGTAATGCATATTACAGTCCATCGGTCACCGCCACCACTTCAATATAGCAAAAGCAAACATAACCATTGATAATAACACGGCAATAGATCCCACTGAAAACCCCACAAAAAAACCACTCTTATAATCATGAGAATTCGCTATTTTATCTCTCCGTCTCTCTTCTGCATGTACTTGATGTGTCTCGTCTCCACGAAAGTTGATGTCCGGCTCTGTGGTGCTTGTGCTCGATCCTGGTATAACACACACTGGGTAGGAATGACAATTCGAGTAGTAAACATTTGCCTTTTTGAATCTGGAAGAGACGAAGAGACACCGAATAACTGCCGTTTTTCACAGGGTTGTGCTTGGTCGATCCGAATATATTTTCCTCCAACAACTTTACTTGTCACAATGATGAAATGACAGTACCAATGCTGACCAACGATCCGGTCCATCAAAACATTGTCATCTCCGCGTAATTCCAGTAGAGTATAAGCCGAGGCACTTATGCCTAGAAAATCTCTCCCAGCTTCCCATGCTATGGCCCACGCGTTGACACTTTCATCCGCTACCAGAAGCTGCAATCTGAAACATTTTATCGACGACAGTCGCTCACTTTTACATCTCGAACAAAACAACCCACATAACTTTTTGCTGCATCTGTCGCATCCGTCATATGTCCTGAATCCACTTTCTGCATACGCTAAGACCGAAACCTTCAGTAACAGATGAGAGCAACACATATTAGTTTCCAAGCAGTCCACCAAGTACTGCAAATTACATCTCCCGTAGCTGCTCACTGTAGCAGAAGAACAAAACATCACTGATGATCAGACTGCAAAACTGAAGATCAGACTTCAAAACGCAATATCAAGCGATCAGACGTAATATCAAGCTGTATTAACGAAAGCTCGAGGTGAATGAACAGTGCGAGTATGTTGTGAAATCTCACATTTCGCGCATTGTGAGACTATTGACCACCACGTTTCTGAGCACATCTGAGAAAACTGATAATTTCTTGTTAACTGTGCCTAATTCAAAATGAACGGAGAACGGACGAATTTCTTGTGAAACTGTGCCTAATTCAAAATGAACGGGAAACGGACGGAGAACGCCATTACTGTGCTTTGAGCTCGGTGACTGCAATCGTGACCGTGTAGTTGAGACCGTGACCGTGACTGCAGTTTGAACCGTGCAGTTGATATCGTAATCATGATAATGACTGCGGTAATGAGCGAGAACCCGGTTACAGACTTGTCGTCCGACCACGAATCTGTGGTCGGATCACTAATAAATTCGCACGTATAAACCGAGACGTATTTAGCGGAACTGTGTCACAGCTGCGGGCTTGCATGGTTGACAAGTTCAACCGGTTGTCAGCGGTGTATGTAACTAGAAGAGACGGATAGAGAATAAAGACTACGAGTGAGTTTTGCAACAGAATGTTGGGAAATGACACATCGTCTTGAAATTTTTGTGATGTGTGATTAAATCCACCACAGACATTTTGGTTCTAGGAATTTTGCAGTATCCACCGGAATTTCTGCAACCGGAATGTCATCTGTCATTCATGGTTAATAAAATTCACCTCTTCCAAGGCTGCAAGCTTAATTCAATACCTAACCCTTCCAACGGAAGGGTTAGGTATTAAATTAATGTATTTATTAAAATATTATTCTGGTTCAGTAGCTCCCGCACTTGTACTCTTGAAGCGAATCGCCTTGCATTTCACTTATGAGTTTTTTGTTCACCTTTTGATTGTTTTTGGAATACTTAATATTTAACATTAAATTATTGAATTAATTTTTACTAGAACTTAGTCCAGAACTTGCTTATTCTACACTAAATCTGTATATTTAGAAGTGTCATTTATGTTTTTGGATCAGAAAAGTGATACCAATCATTTTCTGTTTCTCATTTTCCTCTTCAAGGCGTATGCAAACAATACGTTGTCGTGTCGTGGACTGTCTCGTATATGAAAATCTATTTCGATGCTTACCATTGTCGCTCCAAAGACACTCATGGGACTAAAAATGAGACTTTTTGCACAACTTCAGATCTTCACTTTCATTGCATCGACGGGTAGAGCTCCTTGTCAACTTCCCATGGGCACTTCGTCTACTTCATTTGGACGTCTAGTGGAGAAATTACAAGACTCGAAAGATGGGAAAAGCAAGCTAGGCCTCAGCTTACGAGCTTTTGGCACAACTTCGGATCTTCATTTTCATTACATCGATGGGTAGAGCTCGTTGTCAGCTTTCCATGAGCTCATCTACTTCATTTGGACGCCTAGTGGAGAAGTTACGAGACTCGAAAGATGAGAAAAACAAGCTAGGCCTCAGCTTACGAACTTTTGGTAGAATTCCGGATCTTCGCTTTCATTACAGCAATGGGTAGAGCTCATTGTCAACTTTCCATGGGCACTTCGTCTACTTCATTTGGACGCCTAGTGGAGAAGTTACGAGGCTCGAAAGAAAAAAAATCAAGCTAGACCCTAGCTTACTATTGCTGAATGGGTAATTGCGACTCTTGGTGCTATACTAAGGCACAAGGGGCTTTCTAGCTCATATCTGAGAAAACTTGTACGGACAGTGACTGACGTAAAGGGGCAGCTTAATGAGCTAGCTTGTTTTAACGGCATGTCGGTGAACTTTTTGGAGAATTGAGAAGTCCAATGCATGTGCGCAAGGTGTCATTGGATTCAGATCTGTGCAGGCTACGCGTTGGTTAAGACGGTTCGTGAAGAGACAGATCAAGGAGTGTGTTCTAGGAGAAATTAAGACGCAGGAAGAAGATTTGGAGTGCTTCAGTGATACGTGAAGAAGAGTTGGACCGTTGTCGTATTGTACATAAGTTTGTACAGTGAAAAGTAATGCAAAGAGATTTTTTTCTATATTGTGTAAAGGAAGCTGCCCTGCAGCTTAACAAGCTAGGCAGGAGCTAAGCTGGGGCCATGTTTGACAAGCTGTCCCTTAGCTTGAGTTGGAATATCACCCTAAAGGAGTCGAAAGACACCAGAACGCAGAGCTCGACGAGGAGAGCGGCTTCGTGCTTCTAGTTTTGACAAAAAGTGCTTTAAGTAATAGTTAGCACGTGTTTTAAACTAAGAAATATGCGAAAGAGGGAAATCTGTCGATTCTCACTCGTGACTCGAACTCAGAATCTGATTGCGTAGGTGTGTAGGTGTTCACAAGTACTATAGTTTTGACTCTTTACTCGTTTAAAACGGAGTTGTATAGAGAAGTTAGCGTAGAGAAAGCTAGTAAAGACTTTACAAGAAGATTTCCTTAGTAAAGCATATGTACAGACTGTAAAAGCTTTTTGAACGGAACCAAAGGCCATCCCAGTGATAGGGCGCCTGCCTAGGAGAGAAGTGGTCTCAGGATCAATCCCTCCTGGCCTCTGGTTCCTATTCTGGCATGTTGTTCTCCCGGATGGGAGTCTATGTTGAGTATTCAGCCATGTCATGTATACCTAGGGGCGGGAGACCGGTATCTCCCTTAATCGTGTGCTTCCTGGCCTAAGTCTCCGCATGCCATCCTGAATATATTATGGGAGATACCTGGTGCGCATATGGGGGGGGGGCTGTAAGCCTTGTGGGGCAGCCTCATAAGTGTTGGGGCTTCGGCCTACATTGGATGGCTTGTAGTATATTCAGGATGGCATCAAGATGGCATCAAGAGCACAGGAAACTTTTGTTAATTAGTTAAATAACCATCGAGTCAGCTTAAGATGGGGAATGAGGCTATGAGAACCTTTATTAGTGAAGGGGTAGAGTTTGTGGAGGCAACTGTGAAACTTGTATTAAAAAGGGGCCAACTTTGTAAATAAAGCCTTGTACGCATAAGGACAGCAGGGGGGCAGTTTAAACTAGGGCCCTGCTTGTGATAAGTGATTGCACTTATAAGGACAGTAGGGGGCAGCTTAAGCTGGGGCCTTAACTTTTAGGTTTAATACCTGCGGCGGCTGGAGATCGAGGACACTTTTTCAAGGGAGTTTTATGAGAGAACTGAAGCGGAAGGAGGAGGATTAAGGATTGGGGGTTGAGGACACGCAGGAAAAGCTAGGAGGCTGGAGAAGGTCAAATTGCTCACAGATTGAATTGGGAGAGCATCGTAAGAGAGAGAAGCAGGAGTTTTAGGCTTGGACGTTGTTTAAGTAAACTGTTCTGAGGAGAAATTACTCTCAGGAGACAGTTCTATCGAGAGAGATCGTTTGGAAATCTACAGGGGACTTTTGAGCGACGTTGGATGAGATTTCTGAGAGTTTCAGTTGAGGCAAGGAGAGGAATAAGATTCAGGGGCCTGAATTTCTCTATTAGGTTCAGATTGAGACGTAGAGGGTAGACTTTTGGCTTGACGGATGAAGAGAGGTGCGCAGGAGAGGAAGAGAGAGATTTTCTGTACAGTTGGAGAAATTGATGGTGCAGACGACATTGTAATAAAGTTAATTGAATTTTGAGAGACGCATCTGTGTACCCAAGGTGTGTTTGAGTGCTTGTTTTGGTAATTGGTGGACGCAAGAAGCAGGATTTTGGAGATCTCATTGTCAGCGGCTACTTGTCTTTCTCTTCTGGTCGTTTTCTTGGATCGATCACAGTCAGGAGGTCCGCCCTCCCCAAGAAAGACTCTCGCTCCGACATCTGGTGGTTCCACTGAGAGCAATTGGGGTGATCGATTTGGAGAATTGGCTAGATTGGGTTGAAAATGGATCACAGTGCTGTTGTACAAGGGGTGGATGCTGCTCAAGGTGCTCATGTTCAAGGGACTCCTGGTCAGGATGGAGTTGGTTCTCAAGGAGGACCTACGGTGGTTCCAACAGCAGCAGCACAGCCTGCCATAGACACATCTCAGATTCTTCAGGCGTTGGCTGCCTTGATTCAACAACAGCCTGCAGTTGGAGGAGGTGAGCAGAAATCCACGAAGGCGTTACAAGCAGTTGTTGGTCGATGTGGACGATTTGATGAGAGAGATGTTACTAGGTACCTGCGGGAGTATGTAGGTGAGATGGAGTTGGTCAGGGCACCTGAAGTGGAGGTAATTCTAAGCTTTGAATTGACTGTTGTTCCTGAACTGAGAGAGAAGGTTAGGAGTTTACAGAGAAGACATTTAGGTGGGTGGACTCTATTTGAACGGGCACTGAGAGAAGAGTTTCTAGAAGAGGACTCTGAAGAGTCACCAGAAGAACTCTAATGGATTGGATAGAGCGTCAGCCTGGACGTTCCATGGGACTGAATGTAGTGATCCGTGAATTTGAGAAGAGGTATTCTCAGCTTTCTGGTCTAGAGAAGTTGACGTTGGATGCTAAGAAGACAGAGTTGTTCTTAGGGGCTCTGGATGAGTTCACCGCAGATAGGCTTTGTTTCATGTTGGCTGATCGAGGGGCTGAAGGGGGAGTTACATCTGATTGGAGGAGAGTGGAAGAAGCAGTATCCACCCTTGCTAGGCAACGTCGTGGTAGGATGGTGTTGCAGCTGGAGACCTTGCCAGAGCAAAGACTAGCTCCTCCAGTTCATATAGCTCCTCCTACAATACCTCAGGCACCCATAGTGATTCCTCAAGCACCCATAGTGGTTCCTCAAGTGGTTCCTCAAGTGCCTGCAGTACCTATCCCAGCACAGAGAGGACCTAGACAGCAGCAGCGGCCTGTGGAGAACCGAAATCAACATAACTTGATAGAAGAACTCACTCAACAGCTGAGAGATTTGAGGGTTGAGATGACAGACCTGAGGAGAGACCAACGACCTGTTGCACCAGGTGCTCGACCTATAGGAGGAACCTTTACCAGAAGATGTATTTGGTGCGATAGCCCAGAACATCTCAGAGGAGACTATCAAGACTTGGCGGTTGCCTTGCGGGAGGGCGTAATCAATTATCAGAATAACAGGCTGTATTTAACCGCCACGGGGCAGCCTCTTAACACGTACTTTGGGAGAGGAGGAATGAAGAGTTCTCTTCCTGCATTTACTGGCGCGAATACTACAGCAATGACTGCGGGTTCTGCAGAGGCTGATGTGTATACAGGGAAGGTTGAGGTGCGCGCTAATCCAACTATGGTTGAGCAGGCTAATGAGGTCTCAGTTGAAATGATGAAGAGAGGTGCAGAAAGCATTAGGAGAGCTACTGGGTGGAGAGATCCAGTAGATGCAACTTCTATTCGAGCTTTTTTAGAAGCGAGTAGCGAACAAGATGCTATGGTGGAAGACAAGAGAAGACGAGATGCTTCCGACCTAGACGTAGGGGTACCAGACGACGGTGAACATCGGAGAGTTACAAGAAGGAGAGCAGCAGAACCATCGCCAACTATACCAACTGGAAGGTCTCCTGCTGCAGAGGATATGCCCTCTACCTCTACAGCACCACCACCTACAGTAGATCCTATGGAAGGTGTACATGATTTACCACAAGAGCCTACTGCTACGGATAGAGTGCGAGGGGAAAGGTTTACAGCACAGGAGAAGGGGAAAGCTCCAGCTTACAAGTTGGCGGCAGACATCGAAACAGCAACAGATTTACGTGCTGTTCTGGAGCAACGCATTTTGGATGCTAGAGTTGAGTTTACTCTTCGCGAGGTACTAGGTATCGCCAAAAGAGAGTTTCATGAATTGATAATCGACATCATGAAGAGAAAGAGACAAGTATTGATTGAACAAGTAGGCAGTCAGATGGTTGGTGTGGTAGATGCTATTGGTGTTGATGGATTCAGAGATGATGAATACGAAGTATGGGTTGCTGGTCCTGCTGTTATTGAGAACGAAGACGAAGAGTTTGAGAAGGATAGGTCAAGCGCAGACGGCGATTTCAAGGAAAAACACTGGGCAAGAGCGACAACTGAGACGCAAGTTCGACTTGGGGGACTTTCTGAGCCAGTACCTGCACTTGTGGATCACGGGTCGGAGATCAACATCATTTCCAAGGAGGTGTATGAAGAGGGACAGTGGCCAATCGAAAGGAATAATCGAAAGGAGTTGGGTGCTTCGAGCTGCAAATAACCAAAAGGGTGAGTTATACGGAGCCTGTCCCAATATACGTGCAAGGATTGGGGATGTAGAGGTTGATCAGCATTTCTTTGTACAGTCGTCTGCCTCCTATCTTGTCATACTGGGCCAACCATACATCACCGCTGTTCGAATGGAGACAAAGGTGATGAATGATGGGTCTCATTATGCTAGAGTTCGGAGTCTTGATGATAAGTACTCAGTGCAGTTTTTGACGGTTCGTTCAAGACATGAGCGGAACCGACAAACCCTTAGAGATTCTCAAACCAAGAGATGTAAGGGTTTTCGCAGTCCACTCCTGTAGAGCGGGAAGACAGGGGTGTAGAACCTGCTGTTGAGGTCCCGTTAGAGTTGGAAGCGAGACATGTACAAAGGTTTGGAGACAAGTGTGGCGTACAGAGTTGGCAGTCTGGATTGCTGATGTTTGAGGCAGATGGGTGGAGTCGGTTTACAAGAGTTGAAGATATGGAGGAAAATACAAAAAGATGGATGGTGAAACAGGTATCAGAGTTGTGGCGTGTAGGAGTTCTATCTGAAGACGAAGTGGTTTCTGGTTTGTTTGAAGAGTTTATGTCTGTACAGTCAGTTGTTGGTTGGTTAGACAATGTGAGTGGATTGATGGAAGGAGAAAATAGTGTGACGGTGATCCCTATCCACTCTCGACGTATATATGAAGAGATTGCTACATATGTGCAGTTCTTTCCTCATCCGATGCAGAATAATGAGAGGAGAGAAGCAAGTTGTTGGTGTGCACTCCCTTAGGAAGCAGACGTCCATGCGAAGTACAAATCTGTACTGAGAAAGGTAAGACCGGTAGCAGCTCAACTACTTGTTAACTCCCAGCAGCAAGTACAGTTAGTGGGGACTGAGCCTATATTGCGTGATCATAAACGAATAAGGCATCAGTTTACTGAGGAGACATTGAAGAAGCTCCAGATAGGAGGGGGTGAATTCTTGACTGAGGTCGAGAAGACAGTGTTTGAACAGATGGTAGTAAAGCATGGTAAAGCATTCTCTTTTTCAGCAGAGGAGATAGGTTGTGTGGACCCGCAGGTTATAGCGCCTATGGTTATATTCACAATCCCTCATGTGCCTTGGGACCTGAAACCGATCCCAGTTCCTCGTGCTTTGTTGCCTAAACTCATCGAGTTGTTGAAGGAGAAGGTACAGATGGGGATACTTGAGCCGTCTATGGGGCCATATTCTAGCAGGTGGTTCACTGTGTCCAAGAAGTCAGGAGCTTTGCGTTTTATTCAAGACCTACAGCCCGCGAATAACGTAACCATTCGTAAAGTTGGGAAGGGTCATGTGATTGAAGAGGTAGCAGAGGCATTTGCAGGGAGAGCTATCTATTCAATAGGAGATCTATATTCTGGTTATGATCAGTTCCAGCTGGCTGTGGAGAGTAGAGATTTAACTACTATGCGTACGCCCTTGGGATTGATGCGGATGTGTACTCTTCCACAAGGAGCAACGAACTCGGTGGCTCATATGCAGAATGCGATGCACAAGGTACTAAGGGAGTTTGTGCCTGATGTTATCATTCCATTTCTAGATGATATTTCTATAAAGGACTGCGCGATTGAAGACAAGGATGAAGCAGTACTTGCGAGTGGGTGTAGAAGGTTTGTTGCGGATCATATCAGGGATGTAGAACGTATCTTGACTCGCTTGGAGGAGGTACATCTCACCCTGTCGGGAGCTAAGTCCAAGTTTGGTGTGTCTGAGATTTTAGTGGTTGGACATCTGTGTGGAGCTTTTGGAAGGCGACCAAACCCGGAGAAGGTTGAAGCCATAGCTAGGATGGCAGACTGTAGGAATATCACAGAGGTTCGACGTTTTCTAGGTGCTTGTGTATTTTATCGTTTATCCATTCCTCATTATGCTCATGTTGCTGAGCCTTTGTATGCATTATTGAGGAAGGGTAAGCGGTTTGTATGGACCTCAGTCCATCGAGAAGCTATGAATAGGTTGAAGGAGGCTCTACAGTCTCCACCTGTTCTGAGAAGAGTAGACTACGGGTGTGGGAGACCTGTCATTGTCACAGTAGATACTAGTCCAAAGGCGATTGGTTGGGCGATAGGTCAAGATGATGCGGATGGTATGCGGCTTACCTCTAGGTTTGGAGCTAGGATCTTGACAGACAGGCAACGAGACTATCCTCAGGTGAAGCGTGAGTTGTGGAGAGCGGTGACAACAATGAAGACAGATCGTGAGTTTCTGATTGGTGCTCATGTAGTCCTAGAAACGGATTGTCTACCTCTACTAGGCATGATATCCAACTGTACCACGCCAGACATAGCAATGTTACGTTGGATTGCCTATATTAGAAGCTTGAATCCAGAGTTGAAGCATATAAAAGGAAAGGAGAATATGGTCGCAGATATGTTGTCAAGGGCTCGATTTGTGGATGAGGATGTCATGATTTCAGAAGCTGAGGAAGAAGAGAGAAAGGATGCTCAGTGTCAAGTTAATCGACGGGCTACAAACTTGGAGCCGTTGATGTTTAGAGAGGAGCTTTACACAGGTAGACTTCGTGACATAGGGTATTATTTGAGCTTGTTGGAGAGGTAGGAGAGGTGGAGCAAAGTAGAGTTCAGAGAGATAAGGAAACAAGCTTACAACTACCTTCTACGTGATGGGTATCTTTGAAGACGGCCGTAGAGGAGAGATGGAATGTTCATACGAGTAGTGGACGATCTGCAGACTAAGCAACAACTAATGAAGGAGTTCCATGATACTTTGTGGGTCGGACATCGAGAGATTTGGGCTACCTACACCAAGTTGAAGGAGAGGTACTGGTGGAAAGATCTATATCAGGATGTGATGAACTACGTCAGCTCCTGCTTGCATTGCCAGTTCTATTCAAAGATGCGGTATAGGGATGGTCTCGTGTCGACTTATCCGCCTTGCATTCACTTTCAGTGGGTTCTCGACTTAGTGGTGATGCCTCTGGGGTTATGGGATATGCGATATTTGGTTCTGGCTCGTGAGGATCTCTCCAACTTTGTAGAAGGGCGAGCTTTGAGGACGAAGACCACAGAGGGGATATGTAAGTTTGTTCTTGAAGATATTATCTGTAGGTATGGATCTGTAGGAAGGCTACGGGCAGATAGGAGAGAACTACGGGGTATGGAAGCGAAAGAGTTTTTTGCTTGATATGGTGTGAAGCTCAAGCTTACTACTGCGATGAATCCAGAGGGGATTGGCAAGAGCGAGCGAGGACATCCATCGATAGTTCAGGCTTTGGTGAAGGCGTGTGATGGTAAGCATAGAGAGTGGCCTAGGTTACTCCCTTTTGCTTTATGGGCGGATAGAACAACACATTGTTCTACTACAGGGTACATGCCTTTTGAGTTAATGTTAGGACAAAAACCGATAATGCCAGCAGAAGAAGACTTTCCTACCTGGGCTACCTTGCCATGGGAGGACAATGTGGACCGTGTGCAGCTTCTCTCACTATGAATCAGACAGCTAGAATGTAGAGAGGAGGATCTCGCTGAAGCGCAGCGACGGCTGAAGGCGGCTCGACTTGGGAACAAGGAGAGGTTTGATAAGACTCATAGACTTCGACCAAAACTGATACAAGTTGAGGATTGGGTGTTGGTATACGACAGCACATTGGAGAACCAACACTCTACAATCCGAAAGTTTTCGAGAAGGTGGTTTGGCCCGTACCTTGTCTCAGATGTACATCAGAATGCTACTTATTCCTTGCAAGAGCTAGATGGCACGCCTTTAAGACTTCTAGTTGCTGGGAAACGAGTGAAGTTATCCAAGAAGAGAGGGGAGACTGTGGAGCTAGCTGAGTTCTTAGGTTCAGAGCAGACAGGAGCAAATGAAGACCTTTCTGAGGCGGTCGAGGAGAGCGAAGACGATTTGGAGGACCACGAGGGTCGGTGACGAATTGGCACATACCAGAGGATGTGCAGGTTTGGAGGGGGTGAATGTCGTATTGTACATTGGTCTGTATAGTGAAAAGTAATGCAAAGAGATATTTTTCTATATTGTGTAAAGGAAGCTGCCCTGCAGCTTAACAAGCTAGGCAGGAGCTAAGCTGGGGCCATGCTTGACAAGCTGCCCCCTATCTTGAGTTGGAATATCACCCTAAAGGAGTCGAAAGACACCAGAATGCAGAGCTCGACGAGGAGAGCGGCTTCGTGCTTCCAGTTTTGACAAAAAGTGCTTTAAGTAATAGTTAGCACGTGTTTTAAACTAAGAAATATGCGAAAGAGAGAAATCTGTCGATTCTCACTCGTGACTCGAACTCAGAATCTGATTGCGTAGATGTGTAGGTGTTCACAAGTACTATAGTTTTGACTCTTTACTCGTTTAAAACGGAGTTGTATAGAGAAGTTAGCGTAGAGAAAGCTAGTAAAGACTTTACAGGAAGATTTCCTTAGTAAAGCATATGTACAGACTGTAAAAGCTTTTTGAACGGAACCAAAGGCCATCCCAGTGATAGGGCGCCTCCCTAGGAGGGAAGTGGTCTCAGGATCAATCCCTCCTGGCCTCTGGTTCCTATTCTGGCATGTTGGTCTCCCGGATGGGAGTCTATGTTGAGTATTCAGCCATGTCATGTATACCTAGGGGCGGGAGACCGGTATCTCCCTTAATTGTGGGCTTCCTGGCCTAAGTCTCCGCATGCCATCTTGAATATACTATGGGAGATACCTAGTGCGCATATGGGGGGGGGCTGTAAGCCTTGTGGGACAGCCTCATAAGTGTTGGGGCTTCGGCCTACATTGGATGGCTTGTAGTATATTCAGGATGGCATCAAGAGCACAGGAAACTTTTGTTAATTAGTTAAATAACCATCGAGTCAGCTTAAGATAGGGAATGAGGCTATGAGAACCTTTATTAGTGAAGGGATAGAGTTTGTGGAGGCAACTGTGAAACTTGTATTAAAAATGGGCCAACTTTGTAAATAAAGCCTTGTACGCATAAGGACAGCAAGAGGGCAGCTTAAGCTAGGGCCCTGCTTGTGATAAGTGACTGCACTTATAAGGAAAGCAGGGGGCAGCTTAAGCTAGGGCCTTAACTTTTAGGTTTAATACCTGCGGCGGCTGGAGATCGGGGACACTTTTTCAAGGGAGTTTTATGAGAGAACTGAAGCGGAAAGAGGAGGATTAGGGATTGGGGGTTGAGGACATGCAGGAAAAGCTAGGAGGCTGGAGAAGGTCAAATTGCTCACAGATTGAATTGGGAGAGCATCGTAAGAGAGAGAAGCAGGAGTTTTAGGCTTGGACGTTGTTTAAGTAAACTGTTTTGAGGAGAAATTACTCTCAGGAGACAGTTTTATCGAGAGAGATCGTTTGGAAATCTACAGGGGACTTTTGAGCGACGTTGGATGAGATTTCTGAGAGTTTCAGTTGAGACAAGGAGAGGAATAAGATTCATAGGCCTGAATTTCTCTATTAGGTTCAGACTGAGACGTACAGGGTAGACTTTTGGCTTGACGGGTGAAGAGAGGTGCGCAGGAGAGAAAGAGAGAGATTTTCTGTACAGTTGGAGAAATTGGTGGTGCAGACGACATTGTAATAAAGTTAATTGAATTTTGAGAGACCCTTCTGTGTACCCAAGGTGTGTTTGAGTGCTTGTTTTTGTAATTGGTGGACGCAAGAAGCAGGATTTTGGAGATCTCATCGTCAGCGGCTACTTGACTTTCTCTTCTGGTCGTTTTCTTGGATCGATCACAGTCAGGAGGTCCGCCCTCCCCAAGAAAGACTCTCGCTCCGACACCGTTCTGGAGTCCAAACTTGCTGTCCTCCATCGAGATCTGAACGTAGAGTTCTTCAGGAAATTGAAGACGATACGAAGTTTCATCAGACGTTTTTGAGTTCTGAGTGAAATTGACTTGCAGAGAAGCACTTAGGTCAGTTTTTTGTCGCTTACAACTTGAGTTGTTCTTCGTGATTGGTGAGTCAAGCTCTTCGTTCTTGGTGCCTATGCGATCAGGAAGTCTTCATCTACGCATAGGAGAAGACCGTATGTGGATTGGATTGTTGGTTTGGATGTGGTGAGCGTAGGAAGTCCAACTCGCTCAAAGAGATTAGAGATTCTATTCAAATAATAAACATAGATGTTATATTTGAAATTAACCACTATGAAAAGAATCAAATAGAACGTCTAGGCGAAGACGGTAGACAGAGTTAAAAATATGTTTGACTGAAATGTATATAAGTGGTAGAACGAAGAAGCAAACTTAAAATTATTTATCTGGATTCGCATTTGTGTTGTAAATGATACATGCTTTGATCCTAACCGACATAACAAAGCAAAAGCGGTAACATCCTTTTGCCCCATCTCCCATAAAACAGAGGGAGTCATCTCTAACTCTAATCCTACTTCTGATTTCACCAGTTATTAGTGACGTGTATATCACCTTCTCCACATGAGATGGAAGAAGTAATATGCAAACACTATAATAGGAAAACATGCGACGCAATGAATAGCCAAACGGAAAGAACCCATCAAGGTTTATAAAGAGAAGAAGGACATGAAGGATCAGAAGGACCAAGCAACCAACGTCCCAAGAGAGAAAGAACACCGGGGGCTAAGCACCACTATCAATAGCTAACTATAATCTATGACAAACGTCTGGTCATAAACTAAAGCACGCTTTAAAGTACAATTTTCGAGTAACTGGTAAGGAGGAGTTGAGGCAATTTGACGCACCACTTTTACAGTTTTTCTCTTTTTTTTAGAGGAGCAACAGCAAATTCACCAGACAGCAGAAAGTCCTAGGAGATGGCGTGGGGAAGAGGAGGACCCAATCTTGAGTCACTTCAGAGAGAAATAGTCCATCCCATTGGCCCAGTTGAATTGAAGATCCAGGAACTAAGCAACAAGGTGGAAGAAATGAACACTCAAAGGCGACTCCATGAGAAAAGACTAGGTTCAAACTGGTCAAAGAGGGAGAAGCTATATCCTTTGCTTTTGTTCACAGCAAATCAGGCCAAGGAAGCAATTATAAACGTTTTGCAAACGGACCATCACATATCCTGATGCTTTCATGGGGTAGATAGAGCTATACTATCAATCACTCTTTCAAGCAGGAGAGGAGACTATCGAGGCGAAGTTGAAACGCAGTATGGTAAGCAGTAGTAGCTGTGATAAAGAAGAAAGTATATGGAAGAGAATATGGACGATTGGGTGCCTCTCCAACTGACATGTAAGTAGAAGAAGTGGTACTGAATATTTCGCGTCAAGATGGAGTCATCTTTGAACTCATCAAGGAATGAGTGGAGTGAGTTCATTGTGAGGGTGGCTTTCATCCAGTTGTCAGATGGTAGGAGAATTTTGGACGAGGAAGATACTAACAGAGAAGACGAGGAAAGGAGTAATCCGTCTCTTCTCTAAGCGAAGAACAATGACAAACACATCCTCAAGAATTGGTGCGCCATCACACTGATCTCAACTAGCTACAAAATAATAGCACAAATCTTGGCAAACAGGATCCACCCACTCCTACCTGATCTCATCTATCTCAACAGATTCGGTTTGTAGCCGATCTTACCATCACTGATAATATCTGAGCACTAAAAGTCGTACAAGACTAGGTTATGATTTCAGACCAAGAAGCTCTCCTCATACAGCTAGATTTTCAAAATTCTCATGACATAGTATCCAATAGTTACCTTCTAGATACCATGGAAGCTATTGGGTTTAGTGAAAGAGTGATCCTCTTGATTCGATGCTTGGTGGTGCATCTAAATGGTCACTTCTCAGAAGAAATCTGTCTGAACAGACGGATTAGGTAGGGCTGCCCCTTACACTGTATCGATGCTTTTTGCTCTATGCACTCAACCTTTAATGCTGATGTTACAAAAGGAGGAAGCTACAAGGCTTATTATTCAGGGGTGCATATAGATCAAGATCATTTGCTCTTAGATAGCTTTTTTGCAGACGATACTGCGTGAGCACCTTGTCTAATTACAAGAGGTCCCACGTGTGAAGTGCCAACTAATAGAAGGTCTTGTGGCTTCAATTCTCACTGGTGCCGGTGTATAATTTTGTATATTGTGCTTTTTGGTTCTCATGTTGTTCATGTATATACTTTATCGATCAAAATTCTCAGACTTTTGATAGACAATAAACCTGTGAACTTTTTTGTTGTTCTTGTTTCAACCTGAGACGGATTCGGAAGTTTACTGATCATCGATCGATATATACTAGTGAAATAGTTCATCGATATTTATATAACTCTAAACTTCGAAGTCATGCATAGCCAAGAAGTTACAAATTATATGAATTCAAGACAAACAAAGTGTTCATTTGTCTTTTCCGAAGTGATGTCAAGTTCCTTTTCTAAAAAATGTTGCATTCCTGAGGGCAAGGAGGGGCTCAGCGAATTTGAAAATGTGACAAGGGGGCATCTCTTCGATCTAGACCTTGAGGGTGTGTACGATGCAAGATGACATGTTGTTCGCTCGGTGTGCTCTCCGTCATAGATTTTGTCCCATCGTGCTTCTTGTCATTGTTGTAGATTTTAGGGTAAACTAGAAACTCTTTGGTTAGCCGCCACATTCGGACAAATAAATGTCCGTACAAGATTCAAATTCAAACTTGAAAAGATTCATGACAATAAGAATTTTCACACAGCCATTTTTCTCTTTTTAGGAAAAAGAATTTCGAGATATTTCTTTTCAAGCCTGTTCTGCTTCTTGAGAGCTTTCGATAGGGTATTAAAAAGCGTCGTGATTCAGATACGTAAGTTAAGTTACAAACCAGTCATTAGTCTGGGTTATTTAGAATAATCAGTTTCGCTAATCTTTCTTAGCGAAAATGAGAGGTCTAGATAACCCAAATCCCAATTAGTTTTGTTCAAGACTTCAAGGCTTATTAGACTGAGTCTCGCCTACTTGTTTGATTGTAATGTATCTATTGTTTTCATTATGATTAAGTTGTTGTGTAAAATGAAATAGTCCATGTGCTTCAAAAAATTATCAAACTCACTACGTTATATGCCATTATGTTTGCAACTTCGAAATAGTTGTCCACTAGACAATGTGAGTATTCTCATGTTTAATTTGTTCTCTTCGACCAATTTGTCAAAATCATTTGTCCATAAGATTTTAAATTAAATATCTTATTATTAATTTCATATTGAGTATAATTTAAGAATAATTTCTGTTTGAAAATATTATTTTCTATTTTATAAATAAATTTTACTTTTAACGATCTTAAAATAATCTAAAGTATCCGTTTCTCCGAAAATTTCATTCTCATACTTAACGTTTGGAATAAAAGATATTCTATATTATTCTCATATATGTTGAACCAAATTAAGTAATGGAACTCCCATATGTATATTATGTTAACATCCAGCTCATGTCAATCTTTGATGCCTCTCAAGGAACAAAGTGGACATCATGCTGACGTTTATTTGAGATTCAGTTCTCCATGTGATCTATCTTTTTAACTAAAGAGGACGTAACAAAAGGCGTATCTCTGCATCGCTGAGAGAACGAGCGCGATCCTCTGTCTTGAGAAAAGAAGGGGACACGTCATATACTGAAAAGAAGCGGTCCATAATACAATTGTTTGAAAATATTTAAAAGCCAGGAAGTGCACTCAAGCTTCACGTAAACAGGCAAACCTTCATAGCAAATAAGACATGTACGTAATGATTTCGTTATTCGTGCACTAAACAGTTAATTATCTCGATGCACGAACTCTGACTTATTACTTTCTGCGGAGTGCTCGAATGCTGAAATAGTGCAGCTACAATTGCACAAAATGGTGAAACTGAAATTAATCTCGATCAATGAGCTCTGATCTTTTGTCTGCCGTTTCGACTGATTACCCATCGTCGGTATCCATTTCAAGATTTCTGGAATATCGGTAAGCGAGATCAAGTTCCTTCTTCTCTTTGTAATTGAGTTTTATCTTTCTCTCTAGGTGTTTTGCAGTACATTTTCCACAAATCTTTTGAACAACGCAGCACGGACAAGTTCCAGAAGAAGAACAAGGGCTTCAAGCGACAGTGGGATGGGGGTGAGAAGGATCGGAAGGATTCTTCTGCCCTGGCAGCAAAACGGCAGCAAACAGGAGCAAAACCAAAGGGGCAAACACCTCAGAAGGGCAATGGTGCTAAGTTTACTTGCTACAATTGTGACGAGGCGGGCCATATTGCTAAAGGGTGCACGAAACTTAAGGTTAGTAACTGTAGCATGAATGCGTTTGTTGCAAAGGACTTGTTGGGGACCAGATGACTGCAACTTTGAGAACCACGAAGAAGACGCCGGGACTGATGTTTTTACAAGCCAAAGTTGCTAACCGTGATGTTACTTTTCTTGTGGACACAGGAGCGACTCACTTCTTCATAAGTCCAAAGTTGGTGAAGAAGTTGAGCTTGTCTACCTCCAAGGCAGACAAGCTTATTCAGGTGCGCTTTGCCAAAGACAAGACGTACCAAACTTCCGAAGTAGCCTTGGATGTACGATTTGCGTGTGGGAAGCTGGAGTTCACAGAGAACTTCACGATGAGCGAGATGGATCCGGGAGACGGCAACCGCGGAAGCTCAACCACATAAGAAGTAGGTGTATCTACCAGGTAGCACTGAGTAGGTTAGGTAAGTGGGTAGGTCGAAAACCTTTAAACTGCACGAGAAGATGCGCAGGAAGCGCATTAGCATCGAAACACTATCGCTTCCCGCATCGAGCTCGTTTTTGGCTAGAAGATCGAGTTGGAAGATGATCGACTTGAGCGAGGAGGGCCAGCAGAGTGAAATTGAGTGGAGACAGGATCGATTCACAGCTAGGAAGAAGGTAAGGACAAATCGCTGAGAGTAGGAAGCATATCGAGTTGAAGGAGTCTTCTGGAGACTCCCGGAATCAGACATTGAAGGAAGGCTGAGGAGAATTGAAGGTGGAGTCTTGTTCGATTGAGGTGAAGCAAGGAATTGACGGCGGAAGCAGCTCCGTGGAGTCGCATTGGAGCTGGGGTCAGAGTCGGAAGCGCGCAGAAGACTGAAGAGAGCTCGGGAAGCAGACAGAAGACTGTTTGAGGTTCTTCTCATGTTCTCTTCCCTTCTCGTCTTTTGTATGATATCCCCCGCGCTTCCCCGATTGTTTGCAAGCAAACCGATCGATTGATTCTCTCTCCACATTTTTCCTTCTGTGACATTGAGCGCGGAAGCGCTGCCCAATTTTTGACAGTCATCTTCTTGCTTCTTCCCGAGTGCAATTCGAGCTTCCCTGCCCATCGTCCTCAAATTCAAGATTACAGCTATCAATTTCCCTACCCTACTGCACCTCTACTCCCGAAACTTTGAACGGAAGACGCTTCGGAAGATCTGAACA
Organism: Asterella californica; assembly: GCA_036924285.1. Lineage (NCBI taxonomy): Eukaryota > Viridiplantae > Streptophyta > Marchantiopsida > Marchantiales > Aytoniaceae > Asterella > Asterella californica. The sequence goes on from JAYKYS010000003.1 coordinate 29,045,368, forward strand.
TCTTCGAAAGACGCTTTTGAAACCTGAACATCTTCGGAAGACGCTTCGGAAGCCTGACTGTCTTTGAAAGACGACTGTGTGCAATTCGTATCAAGAGTGGATTGGATTTGCTTTTGTGTTAAGAGAGACTTGGTACGAATCCTGAGTGGCTTGGTGAGTTGTTTGTTATTTCGAGAAGTTGGAAGTTGGGAACTAGGTCTGTGTCTCCCGATCTTCCAAGCTTCTCAAATCCACATCTTCCTAGAGAGACTAGAAGACTGGAAGGCTGGCAGAATGCGCGAGAAGACGTGAGGGTCCTTTACGGGTCTTTTTTGTCCGACCCATAGCAGCCTATTCCTTCTTCTTCCCGAACTTAGAAGAGAGATGTGAGAAGTCTTGCTGGCAGAATCTGGAGAGAATGGTCGAAGATCATGTCTTCTCATCATGCAGCAAGCTTCTTCTGAGTGCGTATGAGAGGTGAGAAGTCAGAAGAACAGAGTGCGAATGTCTTGTGTCTGTTGTGAGGTTAGATTACGTGTAGGAAGCAGAAGACAGGTGAGATCAGTGAAGGGAAGCCTGGCTTCGGGAGGTCTTCCGAGAACGGTATTGAATCGGAAGCTATCCTGGGAGTCTTCTCAGAGGCCATTGTCACCGTAAGAGTCCGCAACCATCTTCTGAACCTGTTACACACTCTACTTCTCGCAAATCTTGTATCTTTTGTTAGGAAGTAGGATGTAATGCAAGGTGGGTTGTCTTCTTAGGAATCCATGCGAGGCCTTGCTTAGTTAGGATTGTTTAGATATAGCTCGGAAGACGAGAGCTACTTAGGAAGCATTGTTAGAATCTCGGAAGACGGAGTAGCTGTCTTCTGGAAGACTAGATTCGTCTTCTGAGAGTGGAAGCTAGACTGTGAGAACTTGAGAAGGACGGAGCCTTCGGCTCACAGTAAGTACATGTGGCTTAGTGCAACAGAGTTTCAAGTATGTCGATGCATCCTCGAGGGTTGGTGTTACCGAGAGCAGAATTGGTCGAGGCCAAACCCTTCCTCAAGGAGTTGGGTCTCGACTTCTTCCTATGGGATTGGAACCTCGTTGACCAGGGTCTTATGGAGGAGGTTTGGACAGCATTACCGCCTCGCAACCGTGTACCTACGAAGGCATGAGTAGCTCGAGGAAGATCATCTTCCTGGATCGAGGATTGGTGGCGCATGGTCTTTCACAGGCCAGAATCTGAGAACTGAGGTTATTGGCTCGAGAAGAAGATCTTACCCATAATCTCGAGTAAGTGGCATGTGCCTAGAAGCACAACTTGTCTCTTCCTGGAAGACAGGCAGGGAAGAAATGGCTGGAAGGTTGAATCTTACCGGGAGCCGCAAAAGCGTCTTCTGACGAAGCTGTTCCTTCACCTCTTTCCTAAGGGGAAGACGCAAAAGACGAGGTACCTTGGAGATCAGGACGTGGAGTTCTTGGAAGTAGTGTGTGTCAGAGAGAACGTCAACTGGGGTGCGTTCTTCCACGCTTATGTACAGACAGAGTTGGTGTACTTAGGTACTCGGCAGGAGGACATCTTACTCGGTTCTTCTGTTACCTGTACGTAGCCAAGGAAGATCTCACGGAAGATCAGTTGACGAGATATGAGCCAACAGGGCAACACGAGACGAAGGAGGAGACATCGGGAGAAGACGGTCGAGCAGCAGCAATGACTCCTCCTCCCACTCTGATGCCGCAGATGAGGCCCGATACTCATCAGAAGACGCTTCTAGTGAGGACGACTCCAGTGGGTCGGAAGACGCGACACCACCAAGGAAGATGGGTCCTATGAGTGTACCTAGGAAGACCACCTCCTTCTCGATCATTCATTCTGGATCGGAGTCCGACTCACATGAGTACCCAAGCTGCGCAGAAGACCGCTTCTGCAACACCAGGGAGTCTTCCAAAGACTCCAGAAGACGAAGGTTGGATGGATACTCCTACTGCGATACGAGGAAGCGCAGTAAAGAGGACCGCTTCTACCATGGGGAGAGATCTTCCACCTCGGAAAATAAGAAGAGTAGCATCTTCCCGTGCTTAGAAGCAGAACATCATAGTGGTGGAAGAGGCATCTTTGTCTCTAGAAGACAAGGTCGACACCTCCGATCGGATTGTGGAGATGAGCCTGTCTTCCGCGAGAGGAAGACTAGAAGAGTTCAGTGCATCTTTCACTCAGAGATCCAGCCAGCTATGGAGTTGATCGAGAAGAGAGTGAAGGCTCAGGAGAAGCCACTACAGCCTGGATTCGGTCTGCGCACCTTGATGCAGCAGGAAGAAGACCAGAAGAAGGTAGAAGCGTTGGAAGCCAACCTCCGCATTACGGAGAAGCTCGCAGCGAAGTACAAGGCGGAAGCATGCCACTTCTGCCAAGGAGTCAGCGCATCTGAAGAAGAGCAACCAGGAGTTGCATGCACGTTTACAGCAGCGTGACCAGGAGGTTCTGCGAGTGCAGGATAAGATCATCGCCCTTGCAGAGGAGAGGACGACATGGAAGACACTGCGGGAAGCCGCAGAAGCGCAGACTGCAGCCGAGAAGACGCAGCGGGAAGCAGCGGAAGCTCGTGCACAGGGGATGCTAACTCAGTCGGTGGAAGCGCTTCGGAAGAAGCTCAACTTCACTGCGGGTAGGAAGCTTCTTATCTTAGCTAGAGAATGGGACGACGAGTCTAGAGCGATGTTGGTAGAGTGTAAGGAGAGCATGTTCCGGTACTTGGATCGGCAGATAGAGGGAGTGAAGACACTCTATGATCTTCTCTTGATTCTACCACCCGTAACCGCATCTTCCCAAGGCCCAGCACCATCGACCGGATCCGACTTGGAGAAGGAGGAGTTCGACCTCGCTGTCCACTTGGTAGTGACAGCGTTGGAAGCCGAGAAGACCTCGAAAGAAGCCTCGGAAGACATGAAGAAGAGCTGTCTTCCCAGGTATTCTGAGTGGAGGAAGCGACTTCCTCGGACCCTTATGAGGTCACCATGGCTCCCAGTGTCGAACTAGTGCCTCAGAAGAGCGAGGAAGCACAAGTTGACCCAGCTTCCCAGAAGACGCTTCCGTCTTCCGAAGCAAAAGCATAAGCAGAAGCAGCAGCAGAGCCAGCGACGAATGTTGAGGAGGAAGCCACCTCAGTGACACCCGAGATAATTACAGGACTTCCCAGCTTATCAGAAGCCGAGTTAGTAGTTCCGATAGGAGCAGATCAGGTAGAGATTGCCTCCGAGCAATCAGAGTAGGCAGCAAACGTAGAAGACAAGTTGACATTTCTAAACTTAGCAAGAACTGAACATGTTATCTTAGGGATGGCAGTTCTAGTGTAAATTTAGTTAAGCGGCCATGTGGCAGAGTAGGAAGTGCAAGAACAGGAAGGAGAAACCGCTTGCATGTGGAGGGGCAACTTTTCTCTCCCTGGTGGTGGTTCTCTCTGTTTTCTCGTGGTAGATGTTTAAGTAGGATCGAAGAGTAAGAAATCTAGTTCTGCACACACACAAACATCTTACGGTGCAGACTAGAGACACATTCCAGACACATACGCATCACTGTGAGTAAGGACACATTACGCACAGTGCACACTACATCCGATGTTAGAGACATACGAATAGATTGGGATTATATCGGAGGGGTCTGCATGCTCGTTGCCAACAGTGGTTCGAAGATGTAGATGGAGGTAGTGGACAGTTTAGGAGCAGGGAACAACATCCTCGTGTAGTCCTGTTGGCTAGACTAATGTGTCGAGGAGTAGGAGCAGGAAGTAGAGAGAGTGAGCTTCCCAATGCCAATGTGACTTCTTCTCGGAGAATAGATTGCTGATTTGATTGCAGAAGCTTTGCCTGTGTCTTGGCGGTGGTGGATTTCCTTGAATTCACTCTTGATTGTGCATGAGAAGGCGTTCTTCTTGAGTGGCGGTGACTGTCAACAGTTGTGCAGATTCACAGCTTGGCTCGTCCAGTGGACCACTTCGGATCCACGTTGTCGTGTTGTGGATTGGCTAGGGTGTGAAACCACCACATATCTTTATCGTACGTGTTTGGTGTTGAGGAGCCACTGGGACCTTATCGTGTCAAAAGATAAAGCTCCACGTGGACGATCCGTGTACTCTCCGCTGAGTGGAGATAAGAGTAGTACTCTTGTCGTCGCATGCGAGGTTGATGTATAAGAAGAGAGGTGCGCGGAGCTTGAGGGATAGAGGGTAGAGTATCCAAGTTTAATGTGTATTGTGTTTAATCAGTATTGTCGGATGAAGTAAGGGGCAGTACGAGTGATAAGCATGAATGGAGAGTCCTTTCGTGCTCCTGATCTTCCACTTGCGCATCCATTAGTCAATAAGATCCATTGTTTGCCGTGGGATCACTTCCGAGTATTTATGGTAGCTCATTGAGGAGAGTCGTTTATGGTTGCAGTGATGGTTACTCCGGATCCTATCATTCTACCCATTGTCACTTACGACGTTGTTTGGGATCTTACTGTCTACATCTTGCTCTGATGTGGTATGGATCCTCCATTGGATTTGAACTTTCCAGCGAGAGTTCCGTTCAACACTTGGATCGGAATACGTTACTACAGTCGACCAAAGGTGATGCATCAAGAGTTTGTCGTGAGGAACTTCGGAGAGGATTATTACAACCAGATAATAGCTTCATTCGTTCCTTTTGTAATTCCGTTTATTGTCAACCGTTTTAGAGTCAGGATTCTGACTCTATATTGAGCATAGTTTATTCTTCATGTCTACGTGCTTCTTGACCAACGGTATCGTCAACGGCACATGTTTGTAGTTTGTTCAATATAAGCTTTGAGGCCCAAATGGTACTCTTGGATAAAAATTCGTTCCTTGTGTTTGTCATGTGAGTGAAGACAAAACCTTTTTTGTCAACTTGTTTCTTATTGGTCGAAAGTTTGACCAATCACTTTCTACCAAGTTCCTTTCACGTTTTTGAGGATTAGAGGCACTTCCCGTGTACCACTCACAGAGGGTGAGATATGGTTGGAAAACTTGGGAGACGAGGATGCTCGTGGACTCAATGGTTGCTCGATTTGAAACACGGATGAGAACGTATCGATCAATTGAAGCTTAGGGGGTCAAATTCATGACCAATTTTATTTTCGTGAGATCTTTTGCTTGCGGTGATGACAGGAACAGGTTGCTCGTGCTTGTTACCCGATTTTATTCCTAGTCGAGTAAGAGAGAGATCTGCCGAGAGGACGTGAGGATATCGTAGCGAGATAGGTTCATAGTGTACTTGGATGTCAGAGAGAGGTTTGGGTGGTCGCTGGTTCTGAGTCATGGAGTGCGACACGTACTCTCTACAGCTAGATACACGATGTATTCTCAGATAAGAAAGCACGTCACACGACAACGTACGGACGGTCTTATAGGTAAGGGATCCCAGAAGACAGAGTAGTCGGAGCAGCGAGAGAAGAAAAAAGAAGCCTTCTTCCCACAGCAGAAGACGACATCCTCAAGTAGAAGATTGTGCAACTGTACGCACGTTTGTTGTCTTCCTCCCCAAACTATTACAAGCAGGGATGGCTTGTTAGTTAGGATCCGGACTAGAAGCCTGTCAGAGTCTTAATTTCTTATTCTTATCTTGTTTTTCTCTCGTTTGGATTTCCTCTTCTTCCTCATCTTCTCTCATCTTCCCCATCTTCTTACCTTCTTCTAGTGAGCTTTCGAGACTTCTATTGAACTTCCGTGAAGGTGAATGTCGTTGTAGTGCTGCAAGAAGACCGTTTTCGTAGACAGAAGCCTGAGAAGGCTACAGAAGCCTGGGAAGGCTACAGGGGGTATACACCCTGTGATTAATCTAACCCGTTGGGAATTGGAAGAGCAATGTGCGACAGACATTGCTAGTCGACTTCTACGAAGCAGGAGTAGTCTTCTGGAGGTGTGAGAAGCCAAGTTGAACCTCCAGAAGCCGAGAATTGCTTCGGGAAGACGGTACTGAGAAAATTGGAAGAAGTGACCTGGAAGCAGGAAGCGTCTTCCCGGACTTCTCTGTGAATAGTTATGTGATATTTTAGTTAGTAGTTGTTTGTTTAGGTCCAGAGCACCTTTTAAAGCCGTGTGGTTTTGTGAGAAGAGGAGATTTCTAGGCAAAATCCGTGTGTTTATGTGTTGAACAGATCTTAAAACTTAGAGCAGCGTTACTTGTGCAAATCATCTGTGGGAATGACATCTTTTATACTAAATGGGCAAAAGGAGTAATCCTGCGACACTACATGTTGGAGCTCCAGGGACGTTTTAGGTCGTGGACAGAGCTCCATGTAAGATCTCGAGGCGAGTGAGGTATCATTGGAAAGTTCTCGGCGAGAGCTTTCCAGTGATATGTGGAACTCCTCGAACTGACCTCCGAGCTGAGAATTATGACCGAACCACGATCGGATTGTGATATAATTTTCAGAGACCCAAGAGGAAGGCGGGACCACCGATCTCCAGAAGTATATATGAGAGGGGCTCGATGCCTGGGTGGGCTAGGACGAGTCATCCGACCCCAGGGTTCGGCGGACGGACTCTAGGGGCATGAGGTGATGGCTGGGCCGGTTCCGGCACGTTCCGATCCAGACTTGGACGTCTGGACTTAGGAACGATGTAAGGGCTAGGACAAGACTAGGGAACGAGTCGGCAAGTTAGACCACCGTTCGGGAGCTTAGACCCAGACGGACATCACGGGCGGTTGGACCGCTAGGTGTGTTGGAGGCACCGTTTAAGACCCTGGACTTTATGAGAAGTCCGCCCCAAGTCATATCGTGACTTGCTCATGTTTGGGACCGACCTAGGCGGGTCTAGGTCGGGACTTAGGAAATGCTGAGCTTGATGATTAGGGAGACGGTCCGGCTCCAGTCCGGACCAAATTGAGATAAGGTAAGTCGTGCATGAACGCTAACTTGTGATTGTCTTTGCAGGTTAGCGGTGTAAATTTCGTGACCTATTGAGCAAGAGCTTCCGTTGGTGCAACAAGGCGGTAGGTGCACGAAAAGTGGTATCAGAGCCAACGCTTCGATGAGCGAGAACTTGAGATAGCGGCTAAAGACTGGACGCTTGAGGAAGGACGCGAGACACGAAGCGGATCAACGTTTCTAGGTGAACACTTGGAGCATGACCGACGTAAGACAGAGTTCCAAGAGGAATACCAAGAGACGAGCAGTGGTTGACACCGGGACCAGATCAACTCGAGCTAAGCCCGAGGCACAGTTAGGGGACGATAACCGACAACCTTCGCCCCAACGTCAAGGGAGCCCTGTTCGAGCTGCGATATCGGTGCAGTAAGACGGAGTCTTGCCAGCGGTGTCCAACGATTCGGACGCGGGAAGTCAAGGAGCTTTGTATGCGAAACTCATCAAGATGATTAAGACCATGCAGGAGGGTATGGTCTCTAGGGATAAACGTATCGCTGAACTTGAGGTAGGCCAAGGGAGTTCCTCGTCTACCAAGAAGCTTTGTAAGATAAATTTATCGACCCCGTTTTCAGCTATAAGACGGGCTCGTAAGGTTAAAGATTTCTTAACTGAGTTGGATCTATACTTTAGGCGCAACAGGCTAAGGAGTCTGACAAGATGAGAGCGGCGGTTACGTTCCTGAAAGACCATGCGCTTCTCTGGTGGACTGCATACAGGGATGAGCATACCTTGACCGTCTCGGCGCTTGGTTGGAAGGAGTTCAAAGAGTTGCTCGTGGAACGATTCACTCTGGAGTATCAAAGGATTCGGGACGGTGTTGAGTTGATGAGACTGAAGCAGACGGGGACCTTAAGTGCTTGAGTTCAATGCCAAACTAGACTCGTTCTCCAAATGGACGGAGGAGACCAAGATATGTATATTCATTGGGGGACTCAAGTCTAGCTTGGAGAAGGCTCTCTTCCGAATGTCGGAGCTACTTGCGACGTGTGCCGAACTTTTGAAACTAGCGGAGTGGATTGGGGACGATGAAGTCCAACAACGCATGTAATTGCAAGTTCTCTCTTTCCTCGCACTAGTGAAGACCATGCAAACATAATTGAAAAGTAGAAATATCAGAGACTATGGATTCAAACGACTCGATATATAGCATAATTCATATGCTACATATCAAGTTACACAAGTTTGTAACTAAATCCACAAAGCACAACTTTTAAGTCTGTAACACAATATTGAATCTGTTTGAAGACAATGTTTCTTTTTTCTTTTCCAAATCAATATTTAATTCATCTCTTGTGATGAGCTGAGAATGAGAGTTTGCTCGGTTTGTAGTTATGGTGCATCGGATATTAATTTTGATAACAGTATAACACGTTTCTTGATTTCCACGTCATCATACAGTAGTTCAGATCTTTAGCAAACGGATAGAAGTAGTGGAACGAGAGGATTGCTAAAACATCCTCACGACTAAATGGCGAGCTTTGTGGCCAAAAGGCGTACAGCATTGCCGAATCCAGAACCGTGTGCCAAAAGTATGAGTCAGTATACCAAATTGCTCAACACAGATACTGGAGATATTTCTCGTGAAAAATCTTGACACCCTCCTGCCAGTTAACAAAACCCGGGATGAGAGGCAAGATAGGGATGAAACTTTCTGATGCTTGCTTTTCACCTCCCATTTTACAGTTGATGAACCTCGATTACATCATGTATAAACCCTAAACTCAAACCAATGGCTGACGATGATGCGATTGTCATGGTTACTAGTGCTCTTGTCGAGAGTAGATACATTCTCGTGGAAAGATTTCTCACTAAGCTAAACTCTCCCGCACGACTGACCCTGCCTGTTCTTACACTTTGGAAATTTATTGCTTGTGGATCTATGAGGGACAGTATTGTACACCTGTCACCCTAGCAAGCAAGGTCTCGTCCTCGCACTCTGCTGTTCCAAACGTTGTTCACTCGACGTACGAATCTCTCGCTCCCGAAGGTGGAATGGATCTGTGAAGGAATAAGTATACAATGTCAAAATGAGCTAGTTACTGGCGGATTACATACTCCAGAAAGGTGTACATGTATGGGAGGTTCATGCGCTCTCTGGAACATGACTTAGAGATGTAGACTGTTTGAGCTGAAACATGTATGGGAGTGTGAAGGTCGTCTAAATAGTTAATGTCCTCGTCTGCATTTCCAGCAAGTGATCACTACGGGAACTCATGTGACACTAGACAGATTACCGTATTTCACGGTTAGATCCTTCGTAGAACATTCTGGTTGCTCATATGGACTTCCTATCCCCAACAGGCAGGTACCATAGTCCAGAAAGGCGATACCTGGAGCTCCTCCACAATCATGTACCTCTGAAGGTTTTCCGACGGGAGAAAGTATCTTACCGTATCTTCAAATATCCATAGAGCATTCGTCAGAAGCCAGTTCCGTAAACTGAAGAACTTCACAGGTCAAATGAGCATCCGTACTCGTCCAGTCTACAAGTCAAATACGACCAGAAGTGAGGGTCCAGCTTGCTCAAGAGCAGCACCCAGATAACTGATAAGCATGTGCACACCGGTTAAAGAGCCAGAATCCAACACTGTTACAAAATGTGCGTGGGAAGATCAGGGACGAGTGAGAAAGCATTAAAGTGTTGACATTCCAAGATAGGAAACTGTGGACAGGTGACCACAAACCAACTTAAACAGCGTCAAACCAATATTCGGAAGGAAGAAAAGAAACCAACGCTTCATCAGCTCCTAAACAGTTAGTCAGTTACATGACAGTTGCACGCACACATGTATCCCATTGAAAGGTACAACTGGGGCAGAAACTAAAGAGGAAAAGTTTACGTATTACCAACCCTACAAACAAAACCTACTCTCCAACACAAATATGGAGTTGGGGAGAAGAATCTGAATCATTGCAATAACCAGCCATCGCATCAGATCCTTACCACGGACAATCATCGTCACTGTCACTGTAGAAACAGGCCGACGGGCATTTCTTTCTGCAAACACAATACGGCACCAACAGATTTTACACCAAAATTTCAGCGAAACGACCACATTACAAGCACTCTCATGTCTATTCGGCAGTCGCCGATTTCAGGTAAGTGCACATCCTCTTCTTTCCGTGTCCTTCACGAGTAACCAGTCCCGAATATTTAGTCTAAGGCAGAAGACTAATGCAACGTAGTACCAACCCTGCCTAAGGATACACCACCGCTTGATACAACGACAAAAACAGAATCAGATACATGAACCATGTCATAGCATCAAACCTTAACAGAGAGGTGCTTGAAACAACGACTTCATCGCATGACGGTTGCTGATCTGGGGGCTTTGCTGTTTCTTCACCCTTTGTCTTGGAAAGAATTACATCCTTCACTGCATTACTCCCATGTACAGACTATCGGGATCAATCCATCTTGTACCTATATGATGGCATGAGCTAAATGCCTTGCCCGGAGATACGTTTGATAGTCAAAGCTAGAGCTGGTAGAGGTCATTGTACAGGTGGTAGAGGCCCTCAATCAAGGTTCATGTCTCTGAGCTGGTGGAAAATTATGACTTCCAAGCATGGTACAAAGCGAGGTACAGCATAGCATGTCTAAACATCCAACAATTCCCAGTTACTGATCATCAAGCCAAGAACTGACCAACCTTTAGTATCAGAGCTGAGGCGATCCAACCATGCCGGCAGTACGTCTATTGTGGGCTCCAGACTAGACAAGTTCAATACAACATCACATTCGTCATACCAAGAGTGGGTGACAACGTGCATAGCAATTTAGAACCCTTCTACCGAGTGTGTGGAAAATGCTCCAATCAGAGGTCAAAAAACTTTCATTGTCTTTCATCCGTCCATTCTTAACATTTTTATGAAGGGAACATCAACCCAACTTCAGCAGTTCTCAAACTTCACTACAACAGAAACGGCAGATAAGTCTCAGGACTGAAAGAGTACACGGCCTAATCGTGCTTTTGATGAGTGCTGAGTGTTCGATGGGTGCGAATTCCTGTCGTCGAAACATCTGAAAGAACTTGGTGAGACTGCACGCCAAACCTTGCCATGCTTCTAATGATTTTAAACTGAATCTGCTTGGGTAAATTTTTGAACACTTCTTAGCTAGAAATGAAAGACGCACAGTGTCTGTTTCAATAACCCGCTTAAATGACACGGTTGCCAAAACTTCGCCCAGATCGCTGAGGAGACGGTAACTAACCTTATGGCCGCGGAATCGGCAATTTTACATGGCTTCCCTGTTCCTTGAGATGAGGACGATCTGGAAACTGGTAGCTCTTCCTCAACTTCGTGTCCCCACGTCTCTTCTCTCAGTTTGTCCGCTGGGTTCACGCTGTCAACAGCAGCAGTATCCGGATCGTTCCATAATGGGTGTCTCCGGGTTTTCTCAGACTTAGGCTCGGAATCCTTCTGGAACCTTCCAATCTTCTTACTGAAGGTGCTGCACGCGTACTGTTCCTTGCATTTGTCATCGTAATTCACTGTTTCCACCCCAGGAGAACTCAGTTGAGCTGAATCCGCACCTTGCCAGGGCTGAACAGTCGGCGAACAGCCCATGATTCCACCACCACTTTCGCAGTTTCTAGCTCCGGAACAACCTTGCGCCCCTGATATTTGTTGGGCTTCACAATTAATGATGAAGAGATGAGACTGGCTCTTCCAGCTTGCTTGGAAACCCTTTAAGCTTTTTCAAAGACAAGGGAAGAAAGAGGATGCTTTGCAGTTCTCGGAGCGTAAACTGGCAATTTTTTTCCAACACAGTAACCTTCAGAAGTAGTGACACCTACGAAGACCGTGCTAGCAAGGGAACAGACGTTGTTTGGAGGACAAGGAACGGCGACCATTTCATGTATTGTCGGTTTCCAGGGTGCAGCTCAAAGGAAGTTCTCAAGAAAGCGATCAGTACGATGGGTACAACACCAACTGACAGTGGATGATGACAGGACAGAAGCTCACAATCGAAACTGAAAGATTCCTAGCACAACCTAACAGTCGAGATGTAGTAGAGAAAAACAGTTCGAAGAGGGTGTAGAATAGATCTGGTGTGACGAACATTTGAAGACCACCATGAAAGATTTGAGTCACAAAGCAATACTGTTCAGACGTGTCGTACTCAGTCGATACTTTGACAAACTGTAGCTGGGAACAATACTGGGAATGGCAAACATGCGTGAAAGTAAAGCACAAAGCTTTGTTGTTCTCGAACTTTCAAAACGACCACGTTCGGAAAATACAAACCAGGGACTGTCACATCCAAATTTTCATGCGTGACTCCTGAAGGTGTTAATGAACCATGACTGCCTCCGCTAGTGTTAGCTGGTAGCAATGCTGCAAGTCTGCAGACCAACACAGTAAACAAAAAAATTGCTGGAGGTTCCTATGGTACTGATATTCATGTCAGTTCTTCCACTCTAACACAAGACGAAGACGAATGCTTTCCACTCTCCAAGTTTGCAAGCTGACTTTGTCAAGCATGCAAACATCAGTTACGTCCAACATTCTTGAAGAGTTTATTATTGGTTCCTTACCACTTCGCTATTTTCATGTCGGAAATTTCAAAAGTGAATGAACTTCGACAAATCATATAAATGCCTACATCTGATATTGAGTTCAGCAATTGAACGAGTACAGTGGATGACGTAGAGTGACAATAAGTTTTCTTCGTTCTTTGTACGCTTGTAATGGTTGAACATACGCTCTTACCGAAGACATGAAAATATACGTTGCTTCTTTACAGTTCAAAGCTTTGGTGGTTAGATTAGACACATTTACTCCCAACAGAGAATAGAAGGTAAGAACACTTGCCCTCCTGTTCTTCGTAAAGGCGGCAAGTCTCCCAGAAGGGACAACCTTCCACCAGGTTTTCCAAAGTCCTTACAGGACTCATCAAGACGAGTGACTAAACCTTTCTCAGGTGATGCCGCAGTTCTGAAAGTCTTGAAGTTGCTTGCAGGGGTTTTCACTGATTTGCAACTCTCCGGTTGCTGTGTATTGACGAGCATATATGCAGTTAAAAGGGTGATCAGTGATGCAAGTGCATGAAGTTTACAGCTACCACTGTCTCTATGACTTAGAACTTCCTCTAATCTGATAATTCCAGTACCGGCGAGCGTCAGAGCAACAGAGTTAAGAAGGAAATAAGTTTTCTAGCTCAAGTTCCTCATTTAACTAATGCTACCGGCGGAGTTTTAGTTGGATTATGAACCTAGCAACAAACTCGAGATATTTCTGCTGTAAGGTATAGAATTCATTTATATTCATTTATAATCAAATTCATTCAAATCAACAAGCACGCACATACCACTGCAGCCAGAGAATGCCTCTCCACGTAAGTACTCGGAGAACTTGTGGCTTGATCAGACCCCTTGCTGCTGACATACATGGGTCAACAAAACTGCTCAGTAATGAAACAGGAGCTGAAGTGTAAGCCAATTAGCCAAGGAGGTGATTCTCCCCAAGAACATTAACAACACTCGACTTCTACGGGCAATGGTCATTCGACAGGAGTTTCCCAGTTGGTCAGGACGTACGGTAGAGGTAGGGACTTTGTTGTCTATGCCAGCAACCCTAAGATTTCTACGGAAAACCCGGCACTTAGCTGCCAGTGACTAAATCTACAGCCGTTAAGTCGGACAGGAGTTAGATATAACAAGCTTGATAAGGGCTTTCTTCCAGGATGACGATTAGCCGTTTCCGAACTCTTCAGGAAATAAATGTATAAATAAAAGGTGAGGAACAAACGCAGGAACTGTTTGATATAAGACGTGGTAAACTTCGGTTGTTGAAATGACAGTTTCAACCACTTACTACGACCAGTCTTACAGGAACAGACCTCCCTAACATTGTCGCTGGAACCTTTCTAGAAGCACAAGCCAAGGTGCAGCAAAAAAATTGCCTTGTCCTCATAGCTTTACTCCAGCATCCAGCATATGTGTACAAAGTAACCCAACTCGTTCTAAGAAAATTAGGTTATTTATGCTAATTCAACTCTTCTAGACCTGATTTTAAAAGACTCTACATCACTCACCTTGATTGACTGCAGCCAGCAGTGAAAATGATGTGGCTTACAAGTGAACTCTGTGGTGCGACACGAAAGTTCAGATGTATTTGGGGAGATGTTATACCAACAAACTAAGGGCAGATGGGTTGTGCTTTACTTGGACAAGTTTAATCTTGATTCCAGAACTCCTCTTAGATCATTCTCTGCGATATCCAAGCCATTAATCGATGGCTTTGATACTGTTGATGACATTCTCGACGATTTTGGGTAGCTAGATGATGCGACAGCGTACGAATCCTTCACCAGAGCAGTCTGCTGCCACCAACCATTGCGGCATTTTACTGACACTGAACGAGAACCACAATTCGTACTGAGCGTTCAAGACAACGCAAATTTACAGAACATATCAAGCTCTTTGGTATACCGACCGCTCTTGATCAAGATGACAACAAATACAACCGAAGAATAGTAAAAGTAAACAGGAACCAACAGCACCCAGAATCTACATTTTAACCTCTAAGGAACACTTCTAAAGCTCGGAACTGAAAGCATCTGTAGCATAAATGAAGCCAAAAAGATTTCCGCACTAAGCAAGCATTCGTGGTTTCTCACAAACGGAAATATCGACAGGCATCTTGATTGGAAAATTATATGACAAGGATTATACCTCGGATTTCAAGTAACCCTCTAAAACTTCCATTAGAAGAGGTCGCGTGTCCGAAGATCCTGAGGCATTGAGGGCGTCGCTCTTAATTTCCAACAATTCCTCGAGTTCAGCTCTAGAATAGGGCCGTGGCTGTGTGCATAAACATCAGAACTTCGTCATGAAAACTTCGTATGCTCCACACGAACTACTCGAGAAGCAAACAAGGCGTCAGAGGTAACAAGTTGAAAACGAACACAATTCGCTCAAGTTATATGCTTTTACATAGCACGAAATGCCGTTTGCAAATAAGAGTCATGAGTATGGTGTAATTAGTGAACCATGTGGTTTGTTACACCACGTGATTTGATACCATGTTTAGCTCCGGCGAGTACACTCTCAGTGTGCGCTCCAGTTCACACCATTCCAGGTACTCACAGATAAGACCAGTTAGCAGCTTGCCTGCAACAATTGACGGACTTCCCTTGTTAGTGAAACTATTTGCCCGCATGAATACGAAGTGAAGTCGCGGGCAGCCCCCTTCTGCAGGTCTGGAAAAGAAAGATTCACGGCCGTGGAACCGATGGATGCAATAATAAACCAACGAGGTGGATACCAGAGAAATGACCCAGAGAACTACCTGCAGGGGTGGAGTGTAGCTGTTTGGCCCGCTCACTACATGAACCCAGTAATGCAAATGTGTCTCCACCCTCTGCTTCTGTAGCATGATCCTGCTCTTCTATAGCTTGAAAAACGTTCGCCCTCAGCTCCGCCTGCAGTTCGAAACCAGGCGGCTCAGGCACTTAACACTTTTAACAAGTGAAGCTAGTAATAAGCTGTGCAACTCAACTTCTCATTGTAGTTCTATCAATCAACGCTACTACTGTAATGCCAACACCCCTGCCGCAATCGAGCCGGGAGTAGGATCAGGGTGAGAGCCCGCAACTACTCGAAAACATAAATGCTGCAACAAACATGCACCGACGAAAATCACAATGTACGATATTCTACAGCTACAAAGAGCAAGACAGCACAACACAAACACGCACCCGAATGCGTGCCAAAACGCCTTTCTTCTCAAGCGATTTGGTGACAAGTGTCTTGAGGTCCATCATCTCTTTCATATAGTCGTCCATCGCGAAGCACCGCACTCACTCCACATGCAACACGACACTCGACAACCACACCAAAACGAACACGAATTTCTAAACCACAGATGTTGATGATGGTGACGACAATAATGCCTTGAGGAATGGACCGCTCCTTTTCTTCCGCGCTTACTCTTTCGTTAGGTGCGATCGCAAAGTGAAGCAAAATTGTCCAAGACCCTCCGTCATGAAAATTGCTCGAGCATTCTTCGTCGTCCTCGTGTTCGAGCCTCGAGGCGCTCCCTTCTTGTTTCTCGTGCTTGTGTTGTTGTGTAATGAAGGCCGGACTGTCTCACGTCTCGTACTCACTGTCCCACCGGCCGTACTGCAACAAACAAACAAAAACATTCCGCTCGTATTCTCTCTCCCTCCCTCCTGCTCGACTCCTTCGGCGTCCCTCCTGCAAGAGAGAGCAAACTACAGTGTACAGTATTGTACTGTCCAAATGTGGAGTTCCTCCGTCCCCACCGTTACGCCGTACACCTCGCGATTGACCGGCAGCTCCCATGTTCCAGTTACCCTTTGTTTCATTTCGTCTCCTTCTGGTGGTGGTATTAGGTTCGCTGTGGTATTGTGTTTACCACGCTAACCTGGACGTGGTTCTTGTCCTTCCAAGATGTGGTCAGGCTATCAAGACTGCATCCAAAACCAGCTGAACTGGTACAGCACTACGGTTCCACTCACCAACTGATTATAATTTAATCACGACGTTATCTCCAGTAAGGTAGCTGCTATTGATTTCAACTCATCTCTGGTGTTCGTAAACTTTGCTCAGAATCTCTCTATTGTGGTATGCTCATAAGAAACATTCAAGCTGATCATTGAGAACGGGTTGAGCTTGAGTACGTTCAACCAAATGACTTTCGTTTTTGCTCTTCATCCGTGTGATGATGTTCTTACTTGTTTGTGTTCAAAGTAGACATTTCTACATGCCTACTACATCCAAGTCCTTTGGTGAACTTCTCAACATTTTTCTTCGAAGAACAAGGACAAGTGGTATTTAAAGCAAAATGTTATCTTGCTCTTTTTTCTGTTCACTTTGATTGAAGAATAAAAAACAGACAAGTGGGAAGATATTCTTCGCAATCTTGATCATTTGGTTGTTGATCCTATCATCCTCAACTTCCTTTTGATTGACGAGGATGATGATATGACTACAAGACGTCACCAGTCTTGGCAAGAGAGTCACCAGAGGAAAGAGACGCGTAGGAAAGAAGACCTACAACAGCATAATCTCCTATGCGCTTCGTACAACTTCTGTATATGGACAGCGGCATTGTCAACCCGGAGTCTAAATCGTATCGATTTGCATGGATCATCATTCGTCTTTTCTCTCAAAAAATGAGAAGATTATGGATTGTTTTACAGGTGGAGTTTTCATATGAGAGGCAATCCGAATGCAAAGGTCTTGTCTATGCTTTGCTGATTCTGAGAGAAGCCTCCTTTCTTGATACTTGGTCGATCACTATAATAGATGTTTTATCCAAGACTCATATCTTAGTTAAATATTTGGAGTCATGGACGAAGATTGATAAAGCAGAGAGCACTTAAGCATGGGACTTAAGACTCGGACGACAACCTGGTGTATTAGAAGTGAATTATATCATTAATCTTATCGAGTTGAATCTCAACCCTATGGATGTTCGTGGAGGTATAGAGGTTACCCACTAGGCTATTGATGATGTTGTAGACGAAGCTATTGATGAAGTTGAAGACGCTACTGCTGATGATGTTGCCCACGAAGCTGCAGACGAAGCCAACAAAGCTGAAAAAGATACTGAGGAGGGTGAGATTGCCGAATAATGAATGAAGGGAGAAGCAAATGAATATTTCGATAGTGAGGAACATGTTGACATGCCACCTACTTCTGTTGGTGGTGGTGGACTAATAAAGGATGAATATGTTTTGTGTTTTATATTCAAGGGTGAATATGTTTGGGTCTTGGGACATCCAATTATTAATATGTTAGAGTGATAATCATTACGCTCAAGATCTTACTCGAGAACATGATCATACACATATTGTTAGTCAGCAAGATATATCTCCAAGTTTTGGAGCAACTTGTTCACACCCAATTTATGTTGGTAATCTACAACATGATGCAACCTCTACAACTAGGCTCGTCGGATTGGATTGGATACTGTGAGTAGGTACATACGAGCTTCACGAATAAATATAGATACATATTTGGATTCATATGTACTCATTACTGATGTCATTAAAGATATCATCGACTTGATGTGCGAGACGCTGCCAAACGAGTCAAACAATGATCTTATGTTATCATTCATTCTTGAATCTATGATAGGGTGGAATCCAAGTACGTGGGAAAAATAAGTCGTCTTCTATAAATCCAAACAGCTGAAGTACTTTTATGCGTTTCGATACGACGTTCTCTTTGAAGCGCATGCGACCGTGCTATCTTGTGTTTCCTAACCTTTCTTTTCACGTAGCTACACGAGAGAACAATGTTCTTGAAGCAGTTCAAACGGAGTAGACTGTTCAAATGACTGAGATTTAGAAGAATTATCTTGACGGAGATATGTTGGTAGTTTTGGATGAGTTGCAAGGTGTGGAAGAAACTTGCTGTAGAATGATAGCCTCGTTGTCATATCTTGAGAATGAGAGACTCCTACTAGAACTGGAGCCATCCCAAGGATACAGAAGTAGCATGTCGACAAACCTTCCAGCGTATAACTCTACTCCACACCTTGCACAGAATTCACGAGCCTCATGCACATCTAGCTCTCCTCGATCTCCAGTGATCTTCCCCATACATCCATATCGACAAACAACCTCTTCCAAGAGAAATTTACATACCCCCTTCAATTGTATTTGTCTGAAACGCCCTACTCTCAACTTGATTTGAAAGATCTTTTTGAGCAAGTACCAAATACCTCATCTATCACAATCCAACCGACATAGTCACAAGTCTACGATCCACTTGGAGTGGATTACCAACAAATAAGTTGGGTGTAATCTGTCTCGATCTCAAATGTTTGAATACATCTGACAAGTCAAACAAAGATTCGATAAAATATACGACATCTTTGTAAATGTTCTTCCACCAATATCACTCCTTCAATTTCGTAAAAGTGGTCTAAATTCCTCGATGTCCAACCCATGAAATGCTCTAAGCAACTTTTGTTCTTCTTTGTTGTAAATCACTCTTAGCGGTATCCCACCCTTCTGCTTTAACCGCTTCCAAAGAAACCTATCCTACAACATGAAGTTATAGACCTTCCTTCAAACTCTCTAGAACCTCTCATCTGTCCAGCCTGATTTCTTGACCAACGTACTAAGGTATCTCTCAATGTCAAGCAATTCATCATCATACAACCGTTCAACAAATAACTCATCTTGTCTTCTTGTGTGTGCAATCAAATAGAACTTTGCACCCACATCGTCAATATCTTCAATCATTTCATCCTCTCCATCGTACCAAGCTCTAGGTAACTTATCTGCCATCGGATTATCTTTCCGTACAATATCTCTAAACTCTAAGTTCAATGACTTGAGTCATACAATTCATGAACATTCATAATAATGATAGACAATCAGTTTCAACCATCACCAATTTTTAGTCAAATACTCTTTCTCGGATTTCATATCTGAAACAATACCTCATAGTTTTCTCTTCACTTGCGACTAAGCACGTTGACAGCACTTAACACCTTTGCTCTGAACCTAGCTACAATTTTTTTCCATCCTCATCATCATATCTTACTACCCATCCAATTACAACCAGACTTGTATCTACACTAAGAACCAAACTATCCACATAAATGATCAATGATTAGAACTTCTCTAACTTCAAATGTGATTGCACTTGACTGCATGGGATGAACTTCTTCAAGTCGAGATAAGATCTTCTCACAATCTGTGATGTGATCATTGATGTATCACCGACACCTCCTTATGATCTAATGCTTCATCCTTCTAACCTCCTTTGCTGGGAATGTCATCCAAGAATGACATCATCTTCTCAAGGATGAAGTCCCTTAGAACTCTGTTCATCTCATTCATCATATGTGCTACTGAGTTGGTAGCTCCTTACGTTAAGATACACTTCCTAACCAACCCCAAAGGTGTCCTCATCGTCGTGAAGCTTTTGCTCTCCAATGCTAGTTGGAATTGATCATATCTTGAGTAAAAATCTCTCACTGAATAAATCACTTTTCTTACAAACACCTCAACAAATTCATCCATAATCGATATCATCTTAGCGTTTTGATTTTTATTGCGTGCATCACGTCTTGGATGAATCCTAGTGACCCATTCTTCTTTGGTATTATAAACCATCTGCTTGAATACGATGCAAACGACGGGTCCAAGGTCTTCATCCGCATCTTCTCCTTCAGCAACTCCACCCATTTAGACAAGTGAGCTCGTGGTACTAGAATTGGTCTTAAGTTGCACTACGCATGCGGTACTTTGAAGATAATCATCGTGGTAATAGCATACGGATCTACACACTCAATCTCATGTGGTTCAAAAGCAAATGCTTTCTAATGCCATGAAAGCATCTCCTTGAAGCACTTCCTCTCTTTTGATAGAAGAAACCCATCAGATCCAATCTTCAGTTCTTCAAGAATCTCGGTCATGAACGTATGCCTTATCATTGCAAGATCCCTCAAACTCTTCTCCCTTGAAGCTCGATCCATCTGTTGGTTAATGTCATTCGGTAAGAGACCAACAACTGACTTTATCTTCTTATCTATTGTTTTGTATTTTGTCTCAACCCGAACCTCAAGTGCTCAAAATGATTCGATCACTGAATGGACCTCCCTTGAATGAATCTACACAACTTTATCCGTACTTCTCATCCAATAAACACTATCTCTTGCAAAAGATCCTCCAATCCTTCATTCTCATAACCACAAGAAATCCATTTATCTTCTTATAGCTCACCCAACTCTCTCAACACCAACTCAACCTCATGCAAATGCTTTTGTTCTTTTCTTCTCCGTTCTTACTCCAGTGGCATGGAAATATAGGTGTAAGGGAACAACTCTAAACAAGACACTAATCAGAATAGCGAATCTGACACACATATGTTCTCGCATCCATGTGGACGCTATGTGTAGATTAGTGTTTCTTAACAATGTGTTTTTGCACTCGTCTCACATCTCAAATTTCTGTCAGAATTTCTTTAATAGCAAAAGTGAAGCGATTGAAACATGATTGAGAATATTTTTGCCAAAACTTCTGTTGCCCAGCATCTCCACTCAATAGATAGTTGTATCTGTTGATGGAAACTCGACCAAACAACAAATGCAACTTTTTGAATGCAACTTAGAGCTCTGGAAACCTCAACTGCATCCACAAGATGTTGAAAGAGACCACCGGCCGGTATGCTTATATCAATTCTAATGTTATCTATGTACGTTATCACTTTGTTAAAGCTGCATTCACAAGGTTGTCATTGTTGTGCGTGATTGCAATCAGCGTAACGTCATACAACTGAGATCAATGCAAACATCAATATTCTTATTTAAATGATCACCGGTATGCCGAATGCACTTGTAGCAAATGTGAACTCCACACATGAGTGTCAAACCTATCCACGTGAATGTGAACATTTGCATTTTAAGTTTGTTTCACGGTGATCAGATCGCACAGCTTGAAAATTTTCTTTCTGATTATCTTTCCTTAGAGAATCAAGAGCAGGAAATTCTAGATCAAACATCTGGTTGGTGATGGAGACGTGAATGCAAAGATGTGTCTCTATGAATGCAGGTTAAGCTGATGGCCTGATAAATTTGAGGAAAAAAATCATATGAAGTCCATAAGTTTGGTCGAGATTGCAGATCACAGAACTTCTCTTTTAATATGTACCACGTTACGAAGAGATCATATTCGAAGAGAGATGACTCACATTTTTTTGTAGATCGATAAGAAGCTTACAGTCTAAAGAGTGAGTGCACGAGCCCTCGCACACTATGCATGAGATAAAATACACAGACACTCAAACATTGTGAATAAATTCAAACAGAAACACACAGACGATAAAAATAAATGTTTTTATATACAAATCATTTATATACAATTAGATCAGTGTCTTCATATGAAAGAGTTCTCATCAAGGACAAAATTGTGATATCTGTTGTAACATGATGCACACAATAAACTACTTCATGTTCTTGTTCACGATATAGTAATTCATCTGATGCAAGTAAATAAGCTCTCTAAACCTCTAGATAAGGTGAATCGTTTAATCCTAGTCAGATTGTGTCGCATGCCTTGCATATGAAGAGAAACATCAATGTCTGGCTTCACTAACACAATCATTGTTCATATCTTGATCACATGATAGAAAGTTCTCGTACTCATCAATGCATAGATTCATAGATTTGAGTATGGTTTCAACCTCGTCACTTGTATCATTCCCCCTTAAACCTCTACGTCCAACTGGAGCAATTTTGTGAGAAGAATAAAACTTCCTACATAAAGAGTTGAAACTATTCGATAAGTCACCTGCCTATGGAGCTAGATGTCAAGACCAAAAACCAGAAGATGTCTATACGAATTCAGATGAAAAGCTTACGATGGCAGTTAGGAAGGACCAACCCAGTTCTTGGAAATTGGTTTACGTCATGTCATCTATCAAGACAAAACGTATCTAGTGAGGCTCACTGAGTGCATACATCGGTCAAATATATTCAGTAAAAAAACTCAATTTCATTTACATTTCACATCTCCTTATTTACTTCATAAATTGACCCATAGGTCATAAGGTCCGAGTGGACACAAGAGAATTACAAACTAACTACACCTATGGTCATTCATTTCCACCCCTGATATGTAGACTGACCTAATCTATGTCGAGTAGGTCGAACAACACGTTTCTGATGAGATCGAAATCTCTCGCTCCGGTCCAAGGATTGTTGATTCACCAAAGATATTAGATACATGCTTTCAAGAATATCCGTAGAGAGAAGACAATGATTTCTCTGTTCAGATTTGTTGTTCTTGCATCCGTCATTATCCTCAACTCTTATGTTGTTTTTGCGTCAACCATCTCCGGTTCCTCGTTTTACATCGAGTTCTCATCTATATGGAGCTCGCAGTGACACTTGCTTCACTTGGTTGTTCTCGTTTTGATGTCATTCCGCTTTACGATCTGACACAGATGAGGTATAACAGCAACGTCGAGAGCCCACGAGACAATTGAAGAAGACCGTGGATACTATGAGAGCGTAACATCAAGCTCCAAGAAATCCATATGTCAGAAAATAAAGAGTCAAAGTAAAAAACAAACAAAAATAACAAAAGAAGCAAGCTACAAAATTGGTCAAAAAGTGTGCCTTCACACACTTA
The DNA here is from genome assembly GCA_036924285.1 of Asterella californica. Classification (NCBI taxonomy): domain Eukaryota; kingdom Viridiplantae; phylum Streptophyta; class Marchantiopsida; order Marchantiales; family Aytoniaceae; genus Asterella; species Asterella californica. Next base: position 29,068,388 of record JAYKYS010000003.1, read on the forward strand.
GTATTAATGAAAACAAAGTCATATCTACAAGTAAACAACAAATACTTGGATGAAAGATCGATAAGCACATAAGAGACATAAGCACACAAGCCACTTAAGTGATGGGACAGAAGTGCTCAACCCTCATGCACTTCTCACGAGAGAGGACAAAAATGCATGAGCTCGCACACTTCCAACAAGAATGAGCAAAAATGAACAAGCCCTCGCACAATTTCAACAATGGTGAGTAAAAGTGCATGAGACCTCGCACACTATGACAAGATGCAGATAGAAGTGTGTGTAATTGACAATTGTCCACACTTGTGGATCTTATGTTCCTCAGTTTCTCAGTTTTTGGTTTAAGATGAGGAAGTACGCGAGATCTCACACATTTCTCCCCTCCCAAGCAACTTTCGTTCATCCTTGATGTACGTACTATGCTCAAGTTTTTTTATGTTCAATACCTATATTGTAATTATGTTCGTCTGTTGCCAAGTAGATCGGGAGGCACAATCACTCATCATCACTAGACAAAATTGCTCATCATCTGACTAAGCATTATCTTGCTTTCGAAGAGGTCGATCGTCTAGGCTCTCTTCCTAATTTTTGCACCTTCAAAACATACTCGCGTTACATGTTGTTCGGTTGAATTGTCAATCTTTCATAAAAACCATATGTTAGTGCCATGATCAAATGTAAATCTAATCTAAAGTCAGACAGTTGAAGGTCATACACTTCTGATGTGTTATTTTCTTTGACTATGAAAGACGAATGTTTGTCCCTAACTCTCCAGAATCCGACAAAAGTATGTGTTGAAAACTTAAAAAAACACATCTGCATCGCTCTCTCGTCCCACTTGTCTCTACGGTGAAGCACACGTCCTCAGCCTCAAAAACTGCCTCAGAGAATGAGTATGACTATCATGGTGATCCGATTGGTTCTTCCTCCTCAGAGTCATTTCATCAAGTGTCCGCATCCGCACATATCGGTCCATAATATCTGTTGTCTATTACCTTCTCTCTCCACGACTGTTGGATGGGATGATCTTATGATCTAGTTTGAATATCCCACACGAGAGAATGGACGTCTTTTACTCAAACTGTCGGAGCTGTGGTTGTCAGATCCTTGGGACCAGTAGCTATTGAGAATGATAGTTGGTGATCATTGATCTTCACGATCTGGTGCTTCTCTTTTAAAGGACTTGACTCTTAATTGATAATAATTACCGTCACATCGAGGTGACCGTACCTTCCTAGACATGCCCCTAGAAGCTGCTGCGTATGACTTTGGGATTTATCCACCATCGATGAAGACAATCTACGACCATATTAAGCTTCATCTTTCTATACAACGGACGAATCTCTCGGTAGATGTTATATCTCTTGTCTCGAAGTGTGAGACCTCACACGCTTGTTAAGTCTTGGACAGGAAGTGCACATGTGCTCTCAAGCTTTCATCAGAAGTCGTAATGTGTGAGGATTTGTGTGCTTAATCTTTTGAGTTTGAATTGATGTGTACAAAGTGCACGAGTCCTCACACGATATTAGTTCTTGGATACGAAACGGACGCTTGCTCAAGTCTATCATTATTGCTCATTATATTTCTCAATTTTGCAGCTTGTTTTATCATCTTCTTCCTATTGACCTATTCACATGTTTGTCCAAGTTAGAGAGATGGTCACATCTACTGCTTGACTTTTTCTTGACGATAAGCGTATTCTCTGCAACGGTGTGGAAGTCATCAATGTCAGCATAGTATTCCATGTCCTTTGATGCTCCTTGCGATAGATAAGATTGTTGGTACTAGTTGTGGTGTGATTGAAGTCCATATGACTATAATATCTTTCTGTCGTCTGCCATATCCCAGTATGGATAATGAGATTGTTGAAGAAGTTGTTAACTCGTATGTTCTATGTGATCTTAGCCATGTGCAACTTCTTCATGTACTTTCTCTGACTGTTGAACCTGTTCCACAACCTCATAGTTCATCTTCCTCAACTGCACAGATATTGTGCTTCTAGATCTTGTTCTTTTCAGTAAGCAACTAGCAGCTGACAATTACACTTAGTCTGGTTCTTCTACACGTCAGACTCTTGAGCACAGTTGAGAAACAACCAATTGTTGAGGGTTCTATATTCTTGCTATTTTCAGAAGCATGTGTGAAGAATAATGTGATTGGTGACGACTATGCTGATGTTATGATCATGAATCATCTGGAGGATGTTCCTGATAGTATTTTCATTCGAGATCTTCCATCATACGTCAATGATAGTCTATTTTTGGTTAAGTGGTCAATTCACTTGTTGCAGATAATACATAGTAATCTTATTATGGATGACTTGTACAACGCATGGGATGAAGATGCAACACAACAAGTGAAGTAATGCTCCACTTGACATATAGTAACACGCAAGGTCCTGCTACATAAATAACCATACGTTCCGTCTTCCTTCATGTTACATTAAAGACGAGGTGTTTAAGAAGGTACAAGAGAAATTGGAGATTCTTCAAGTACTTGTTGTTTCCATATCAACATTCTACAAGATTTGGAGAGATAATTTTGTCAACTATGCTACGCATAAGTCTAGTGCATTTGCAAAATGTACTACTTGTATCAATCTCAAGAGCAATTGATGCGAGAGAAAAGATCAGAAGAGCGAGCAATTTTGGAGCATCAAAAAGAACAACATATGTGCATCAAGATGTCAGCCAAGAATTGTTACTATGCTTACATTCAAACTGCGATTATGGATCTTGAGAAGAACATGACGAGATGGACCAAGGGAAGACCACAATGCCTCTGTTGTCTTACAAGCTCAAAGTGCTCATGGGACAAGCCTAACCATTATCATTAACGCTCACTGATATTTCTTGCATGATTATGACATAGCCATAGCTGGTTTGTGCTAGATGCTAACTTCACTGGTAGATGCTAACTTCATCATTACGTCTTTGGCAAGATATTCTGAGATTGTGAAAAATACAAAGGAGACTGGAGAGGAGATTTAGCCTTCAAGGAAGTTCTCACTCGTCCATTGTTTAAAGTTGTACTTGATGAACGGATCTTTGATCTTACATTTGCAAGACCAAAAGACATTGACTCGCATGCATTTTTCCAAGTACCACAGGTTGAGGACTTAGATATCACATGTTTCAAACCACTCCCCAAAAACTTGTTCCTACATGTTGACAATTCTAGAAAAGATAACAAGAATTGGACGATGTTAGCATTCTATAGTGAACTGGTTCCAAGAGGATGTTTCAAAACTATCATTGTGTCATTCCTCATCGTTGATCATATTCACGAAGATGTTGACACATTCTTTTCCAAAGTGAACTTGTCTTTGTCACATACTCATGTTGGCTCCTTTTCTCATTTTCTGGCTCAAGTGTATGATGCGGAGGTCACAAAATGCATGTCTGCATTTAGGAGGTTGCGGACTACCGAACATATGTGGAGAGTTTGATGATGCCGTTGAAAGGACACTCACAACCTGTTCAATGTTGGTTCTACATGAAAAATAATGTTCATGTGTACCAAGTGAGAGAGAGTTATGACTCTCAATCGTAGTGGACTCCTCAGTATAGAAGAACACTTTAGAAACGTAGAAGCCATTCTTCACGGACAGATTTCTCATTGATTTTATCAACCGATGAGCCAAAGTCTAAGGTTACGAATGCTTGTCATCCAAAAAAAGGTGAAATAATACTCTTTATTCGGTAATACATTCAACACTTGCGTAAGATTGAAAAGAGAACAGAAAATGAAGATCTGGAGAATGTCGATGAATGTCTCATCAAATATTGGCAAAAAATTACAGAGTTGCTTGAAGATGGTTGGGATACAATGGAAAGTAAACAACTACAAGATGGTATCTTGTCATATACAAACCATGATATTGGATTTAGAGAAAAATCAGCTATGAGATAAACACAATGACACAACAAGGAGAGGACTTATTAGCTCAAGAGATGGTCGAAGAGTTGACGGAGAGGGATGAAAATCTTTGTAGGAAATCAAAGTGAAAGAGAATGAAGTCATTTTGTTCCTCTTATTGACATCGAGCCACAAATGATGTTATCACTCTTCCTTCTGAAGACTTTGAAGTCCAAGTTTGCATATGGATTGCAAAGGTGTTGTCAAAATTTGATGTTAATAGTCAATCACACCACAATAAAATTCACGTAGAATGGTGACAACCAAAACATGCATCTTCAAGTCAGATGTGCTCATGTACTCTGATTGCATTTCGAAGAACATGTTTTGGGAGAAGGATCCAAAATATGATGAAAAAGATGATTGAATAGACGCAATGCATGCGCGTATATGTGACGATCAAGATCCAAATTTTCTTCCAATAAAATGAAGATACTCGCAAGTGTTCGATCTATAGCATCACATTTCATAGATCGTGTTGCTGAGTAGAGGGTTGAGATATCTTGGTTGGAAAATATTACTAGTACTAAGACTTAGTCTAAGTCTAGTACTTAGTTTTAGTCCTTTCAAAAGTCATGAAATGCTTTTGTTTCTAACTAGTAGTTTTACATTTTAAACAAAGTGAAATTTTGTACTCAGTCTGAAACTCGCCTATTTCATATTATATATTCTGAAACCAATTTGATAATAAATTGATCATGTGTCAAATATGTTGGATTCTATATTTGATGACTTTGAATTTGTAATTTCTGCTAAATAATAACCGTTAGGCTACTAAACCCTAAGTCTCTTTTCTATTAAATTTGGTGTTGGAGTTATATGACGGGTACACTACTTAGTCTAGTACTAAACTAAGAATATTTTATGTGCAAAGTCATAATTAGATTAATACGTACTAACTTAAATTCTGCTCACTAATAACCCTAATCCCTCGTAAGCTATAAACCCTAAGTCTCTTTTCTATTAAGCCCTATACCTTAAGTCTCAACTCTATTAAATTAAATGTTTGCGTTATATGACGTACATTACTTAGTTTAGGACTAAACTAATAACATTTTATGTGCAACGTCATGATTAGATTAATATATACTAAATTAAATTCTGCTCACTAATAACCCTAGTAAGCCCTTGTAAACCCTAAACCCTAAGTCAGGTCATTATTAAATCAGTTATATGCCATTGGATTGTTTGTGATATATGACAAACATTATTCAATAAATAATATTAACTATATAATCTCGTGATTATACTAGAAATTACTAATAATATTAAATAACTAGTAAATCCTAAACCTTATAAAGATAATTTGTTTAGAGTAATATCTTTATTAAGTACTTCTGCTTGCTGATAACACATTGTCAACTAATATGTGTTTTGAAATTCACTTAATACAATTATAATCTTGTTCATGCGTTTGGCTCAATCTTTGCACTTCAATTTTACATGAATTTATTAATTAATTTCGTTAATAATGTTAAAGGGCTAATACTAAGAGCAACTTAGACTCGAACTTTTAGTTCAATCACTAGTACTAGTCTAGTAACTTAGGCTCAAAGTTAGTAAATTAAGTTCTGAATCAGTTGACTTCGAGTTGTATCTACGACTTTTTGTTTTTAACCATCTATTAATTTCTTCTAATATAACTTGTTGTATTGGCTAAAAATGTCGCGCTAATAGTCTAATTATACATAACAGAAGAACCAAATATCTACATTATGATGACAAATAGTTCAAATTTACATATTTAAATACCCAGAAAGGTGAGAACAATTTAATTAGTTAAATATAGTGATAATTGATAACATTAATTTGACAATTATGTATCTATTAATCTGAAAGTTATCTCTAATTACGTCTAGGACCTAGTAGTTACGTACTTTGAGGCATCATCAGGGAGAAAATAAGGACAAGTAAAATTCATTGAAGAAAATATTTTGACAAGGAGCGATAAGCACACAACAAAATTTATGTGAACTCTAACGAGATATTCTGATCGTGTTTGAATTTCAACTTGAATTAGTAATTACGGAATGCCATGTTTTCGTCTCAACATGTGTAATATTACCTTCTAGCACGTGTTGCACCGCTTAACGGTGACTGCCTTCAAATGAAATGATAGTAATGAAATTAATTTCGCTATGTTGTAATTCACAGTACAAATTAAACTGTACTTAATCTAGCCTTCTCTAATTTGTTTTGGTAGTCCGGGTTAAGTGTAGCCTGTTCAGGGAGCGACACTAACGGACTTTTAAAGTCAAGTAACTTCTCTCTCATACGCTTGAGAAAAGGGAAAAGAAGCTTCCAGTTGCAAATTTAGCAGTTTACTTGTTTGAACTAATAATGTAACTATTCTAAATTTACCGATTTAGAATACTTACCGACATCCTCTTAGCTCAGTGACATGCATAAATATAAAGGAAAGGAATATTCCTTCCCTGAACTCGGCACAGCAGATGGAAAATGTCCAGGACGCCTAGCTGTTCAAGGTGGTCATGATAAACGACAGAAAGGTTCACTTTCGAGATAAAAAGTTGTATGAAAATGCGTAACAAATGATGCAAACTGTATCCACGTGCATGCGGACAGGGAATGAAAGCTTCAATGTTGTATTGTAAAATGAAAGTGAGACTTGGCTCCGGAAGAGGGATATATACCTGGCGCCCAGGACAAACTAAGTACTTACGGCTACTGTCCTTCACGTGTCTGATTCGGAAGTGGTATTGTTTTCTAGATTTACAGCTCAACGAATGTACATAACCTCTTGAAAAGAAGAAAGTAGTCCGTAAATTAAACAGCTTGTGTCGATTCAATTCCTAGTCTATTTTCTTGGATACTGGATTAACGCTGTAAGCTACTCTTTCTTTCTTCCGATGCTTCAATTTAAAGTATCAATGTAGAGACACAACCAGTGTGTTCTTAGCAGAAGGAAGGGTTTTTCGTGTGGTCGATAAGTGCCGGCTTGCAGCCTTAGTAAAGGAGTGAACATGGAGTTTCCTACCAATATCCGTTTCTGTCTATCGCAGTCTGAGTAAGTAGAGTTCTAAGATGTGTGTTTGTTTTGAGTCTTCTCAAACATGTCGTCAGGTCCTGCATCCTCGAGTGGTGTTGCAGGAGCAACTGCTTCACAGCAGCAAGCTTCTGGTTCCGTTTCAGGAAGTCAACAGAACGAACCAATATTGTCAAGCAGATTCAAAAGGGATCAGATTCTTTCAAGCTCTGTTTATATCTTCCTGTACGTGCATCATCCTGAGTGTATCTTCCTTCGAATTCCTCATCTACATACATCGGATTCCACGATCGAAAACTCCGTGTGGACTGAACGTACTTAAACTTACTTCGGCCAGGTATACGTATTTGCGGTTGTTTTTATTTACTGAGTTTTCACTCGTTTCGCTCGTTTGCTTTTGCAGTAGAGAAATCTACTCTCAGAGTAATGATAAGGTGATAATGAGCAGGTGATAAAGGTCAAAAGTAATTAACGAAGAAATCATATCGGTCCATCATATCGGTCCATCATATACGGCCGGTATATGTATATAGACCTGCACGTAAGGAGTCTTAGTCCATCGATATCAGAGCAGATCTATTACAGATATATGAACTGATAACAATCTTTTTAAAGATGGATCGTTGCGATGTCGTGTCATTCCTTTTCCACACTGTCTACTCAAGAAGATTAGTTTTATACTGCTTCCCGGGAATTTCACATGTTGTATCGGTCACTGAATAAGTGCCACTGGTGTGATCCAGATATCCAATCCCGGCATGTACTCATGTACCGAGCAATGGCGGGATGATACTCAGACGAAGCCACCGCCTTCAGTTGTTCATAAGCACACTCCATGTCAGCAATCCTCTCTTGCACGAGCTGGATAACCATCTCTGCTGCTTGTGTGTAAGAAGCGCACTTGCGTTCGTAGTACAGCACGTTCACCAAGTTATGCATGTCGCCTGCAAGAATCACTTCCTGCAGTACAAGTTCCAGTAGAAGCTTTCAGTGCCTCTGTTAGAAATTTTCTTCCCTACTAGCTTGGTTGAGACTCACAAGATGTGATCATGAGCTAACCATGTTCATCCAGAGAACATGTATATAATTTCAGAGGATATACACAGTATCGTAACTGTCATAGGCTCATACGTCTAATAACGCAGCTGCCGGAACTCGAGAGGAAATGTCTGACCTTGTAGAACGAGAAAGTGTCATTGTGCCAAGCAATAATGTCTGTTATAGCTAACAAAACGCTCTGCATTTCTGGGCCATAGAACAAACTGTTGGGTATTTGAACAAGTTTGAAGCTTCTGGAAACCAACATGTCCGAACAGATCTGCGCATATACCACAAGAGAATTAATTCATGATCATAGGGTGGTCAGTCAATATCGTCTCGATGACCATGAAGCGTAAGTGAGCTCGAGGAACCATGAAGCGTAAGAGTACTATCTTTCATGTGTTTAAGAAACACACGGGCCGACGCACGTGACGCACATACTAAAAGCGAGTCATGATTTTCTTAATGATGTTGCGTTTTATTAGATGGTCTGTCAATTTGTCGCTGAAAAACTGGCTATAATTTCCTTCTGTTAGCTCGATGAGTTGATATTTCCATGCATAGCAACAGCAACCTGACTTAATTAATAATCAACGTCTCGCTTACGACATGAACCCACGAAACTTACAAAGAAAGGCAAGCCACAGGAGGCCCATCTGCGGATGAGGATATAGTCCTGGAGTGATTTGATTTCATGCGATCCCTTCCGATTCCTTGCTTCCCAAACACATCCCTTCAGGTACTCCTGAATGGTATTGGCCTGTCGCAAGATAAATTCAGCCGGCACGACCTCCTCGTACTCAATCCACAGTTCTCGGAAAGCTGATGCAAGCGGCGGCATCTCAATATCCACAACTGAAATTATGCACAAAAGTTCAACGTGTGAGTGATTCTGGCACCCTGACCGGACGCCTGGAATTTCCAGTGAATAACAACAATACGAGATAATTAGTACCGGTGGATGAAAATATACAACCTTGTAGGTTCCCACTTACGATCTCTAGTCTTGTTTTTGGCGTGCACCAGGTCCTGATAGAACGCCTTGACAATAGCTCTAGATTCATCAGTCTCAGTGCACTCGTCGTATAATGGCTTCACGTGCTTCAAGAGGTGTTCGTCCTCGGGATTGTTCCACAAAAGGGCCAAGGTCAGTCCCAGTAGTGTAGAGAGGGACTTCTCCGGACTGTCCGAGTATTCGCCCTCGTCAAACCTGGTGTCCATTGCGAATATGACGCCCACAAATCTGCAGACCCACATGAAGTCTAGTGGCTCAACGTCGATGTAAATATACCCCACGAGCACGGGAGTTTTGGCACTCACGAAAGCTGACCACATCTCTGGACCGAGCTGCTTGTCCACTCCATGCGACGCCAGAAAACTGTGAGCTCTGTCTGTACCCTGCGTGGTCAAGGGGTGCACCGAGTTGATCTTATAAGCGTGCTGGAACTCAGGAATTCTATACCTCTCCTCCACGTTTCGCTTTCTCCCTCCCGTGTCGATCGAATTATCGGACCTTTGCTGTACAGGAAGATCTGGAGCCATGGAGATCTGAATTATCGATCGAATGAAACTTGCGTTCTCAGGAGCTGTGAATGTCTCGATGGAGTTGTGGGTCAGCTGATTGTACGTGGACGCACCGTCCGATTTGTCGAGCAGAGTCTTGCAGGGCTCCGATCTGCCGGCCTCTTAGGAACACGCGACACAATGAATAACAAACGGATAGAAAGACACCATCAAGCATTATAAGGGAAAGAAAGACCCGAAGGGCAAAGCAACAAACGCCCCAAAGGGGAGAACACCGGGGCTAAGCACCGCTATTAGTAGCTCTAAGGTAGCCAATCGCCCCTATAATGCCATACACGGGTAACAGGCCGGCCTTGTATACTGTGAGTCGGTCATATGATTATGGAGTAATATGTACGTAGGAGTCGGATGGTAATCATACGAAACCTAATTTACTTGATCCACCCCCCAGAAGGAATCCCGGACTTGATCCACCCCCTCTTAACGATACCCTTCTTGATCGACCTCCAAACTGGCTACCGCCCGTTTTGTAATTTACTTTGCCACATGGACGTCCAGTCAGATAGTCCTGTCAGCTTTCCGAAGCTGACGTGTGACCTGACGCGGGAAGAAACTAGTGCGCGGGAAGAGAAGCGGAACTGCACAGCAGAACGAGTACTGGCAGGATACAGTGTTCGACATCGAAAAGAAGGAATGGCTATTAACAGTGCAGATCTGTGAACAGTGCAGATATGTGACAGTAGTACATGGTGGTAACAGCGGGGCATCTGGGACATAGATTTGCAGTGCATGTAAGCACTTAGCGATAATATTGGAGGATAATGATTTAGATTTCCTCGATGGATTATGTTTTGAAGATGAAGAGCGGGAATTTTTTTTAGACGCAAGAAGCGACGAGGAAGAAGACGAAACCATACTGGAGCGATGGCGGCAGGAGATGATTGACGCCCGTCTTGCTGACCGCGTACTTCAACGAAAAACATTAGACGCCTTGAGAGAGGCCGCAGGGACACTGAAGTTGGGGGGAGATTTTCAATGCTGGAAGGATTTTGACTTTGCTATAGATTGTTGGTGTTTTCTGAACAGAAGAGCTTGTAACAAGCTCAAGTCATATTCTACTCACAGAGTGCGCGTCTGTCGTTATGGAGGGAGGATTTGTTGCAGAAAATCAATAGAACAGCAAGTTGGAAACAACGAAAACTTAGATCCAAATTTGATAAGTAGTCAACCTTGTAGCTTCCACGAGTTCACCCAACGACAGAGAGAGAGAAAGAGAGCAGAAGACGAGAAGATGTCATGTGATCCAAAGAACACGACGAGTTCTTGAGAATGGTCGATGTGGCGAGAAGATGCGATATTTAACCTCTGGTAGAGAAACATTTTATGGAACTCGAGTTGAGACAAGGGAAGGGTCAATAACACAATCGTGCAAATGAAGGGTACATGCACAAAGAGGGAAATTCACAAGGAGAATCACCATCAGTGTGTGTAATCTGGAGCATACGTGCCCTGGACAACAAGCTTACTGGTGTGGACCAGCCTCAAACTCTAAATTTCTTGCACAAGTTTTGTGTAATAGAGTAGCAATAGATCCCAAGATCCCAGTCAGGAATTTAATGAAAGAAATTCGGACTAGTTTTAATAAACGAGCTCCATATAACCAAGTTTGGAGAAGTCGTGAGCATTCGCGAGATTGGTTCGAAAATAATCAGACGGTCTCTTTTCATTATATTCCATCTATATGCAGAAAGATCAAAGATGTGGATCCGTTAGTTGTTGTGGACTGGAGCACATGGATAAATCATCCAACAATTTTCAGTCGTTTTCTTGTCTGTCCCAGTGCTACTCGTAATGCTTTTAGCTCCTGTCCTGAAAGTGATTTGTCTTGACGCTTGTCATTCAAAGTCTCGTAAGTTTCCTTGTCAAATTTTCTTGGCTTCCACACTTGATGGTGCAAACCAGGCTATCATTTTAACTTATGCTGTAGCTCCGAGAGAGGATACATCCAACTGGACTTGATTCTGTGGTTTATTGAAAGAATCAATAAATGGAATTGAGAGTATCAGTTCTAAATGGTTAGCTTGTCCATCTTATATTTTATATACTGCTTTCATTATGCACTGTTTGAATCTAAAACTGTCTATGTGCAATACTACTTGTGTTTCGCCAGGTTCTTGTACTCTATTCTGTGTTCCTCGTTAGACAAATTGTCCTCCATCGACGTTGAGTCGCCAATATTACTCCCGTGAGAGGCGAAACACCATGTATCGCGTCTTCACCCAGGGAGGGTGAAACATGGATGTTTCATCTTCCCAGATCCTTTGACGAGTTCTCGTCAGAGGTGAAACACTAATGTTTCGTGCTGCCGGGAGACGAAACATCCATGTTTCGCCTCCCCAGAGCCCTTGGCGAGTTCTCGTCAGAGGCGAGACACTCATGTTCCGCCCTCCCGCTGCAGGGAGGCGAAACATGGATGTTTCGGCTTCGCAAAGCCCTTGACGAGTGTCTCGCGCTGCCGGGAGATGAAACATGGATGTTTCATCTTTTTAGAGCTCTGACGAGTTCTCGCCCTCCCTGGACGAAACACGCATGTTTCGTCCTCCCTCCGTGAAACATGGATGTTTTGCGCTGCCGAGAGATGTAACATTGATGTATCGCCTCCCGAGAGAACTCACCAAGGTGTACCCCTTGGCGAGTTCTCACGGGAGGACGAAACAGCCATGTTTCGCGCTATACGGAAGCGAAACAGGGATGTTTCGTCCTCCCTCCGTGAAACATGGATGTTTCGCCCTGCCTAGAGGTGAAACATTGGCTCTGGGGAGGCGAAACATCCATGTTTCGCCTCCTCAGAGCCCTTGGCGAGTTCTCGTCAGAGGCGAGACACTCATGTTCCGCCCTCCCGCGACGAAACACTAATGTTTCACGCTGCAGGGAGGCGAAACATGGATGTTTCGGCTTCGTAGAGCCCTTGACGAGTGTCTCGCGCTGCCGGGAGATGAAACATAAATGTTTCGTCTTTTTAGAGCTCTGGCGAGTTCTCGCCAGAGACGAGACACTCATGTCTCGTCCTCCCTGGACGAAACACGCATGTTTCGTCCTCCCTCCGTGAAACATGGATGTTTTGCGCTGCCGAGAGATGTAACATTGATGTATCGCCTCCCGAGAGAACTCACCAAGGTGTACCTCTTGGCGAGTTCTCACGGGAGGACGATATACTCATGTTTCTCCCTCCCTCGACGAAACAGCCATGTTTCGCGCTGTCGGGAAGCGAAACAGGGATGTTTCACCTCTCGTGAGAACTCGCAAATGGTACCTCTTGACGAGTTCTCGCGGGAAGGCGAAACACTCATGTATCGCCCTGTTGAGCGGACGAAACATGGATGTTTCACAATCCCTAGGTGAAACACCCATGTTTCACGCTGTCGGGAGGCGAAACATGGATGTTTCACCTCGAAAGTTCCTTCGAACACAAGGAAGTTGTAAAGTTTAAAGTCTTTTTACAAAATCCAGTTTCATTCCAAGACAAGGAAGTAATAAAGTCCATTTTTCAAAATCTGTTCATTCATTCCAAAACAAAAAAGTAATGAAGTCTTTTTTCAAAATCTCTTTTTATATAATGGATACTCAAAAGACATATCTTTCTCACTTGAGTTTAAGATACAAATCCATAGAAACTCTATGTGGCACGGATCTCCATACGATATTGACTTCCTTTTGGATAATATTGGTCCAGTAATTCTTGAGGGCCATAAATGGATCCTGAGCAAAATCTTGTGAAAATCTACTCTCCACGTAAGATGGAGTCTCCTCGAGGGAAACTCCCTAACGAAGAAGCCAAGACAATAAGATGGCTTCTAAATATAACTCTCTATCACTATCCATAGTGAAAGGAGAAAAAGGAGACGGATGGATAGCATTAAATGGATGATTGGTACAATTTTTTACCGGACTATCATCCACCAACAGAACTTCTCTCGTGCTCAAGTTACGGTCATGAAGAACAGTAAAATCTTTCAAGTATAAGTGGTTCATGAAGGCAACTTCTCTCATCGTCTTATATTTCAAACACATATCTTGAGCAAAAACGTGACATACCTACAAATGCCATTCATATGTATTAGAACAAATAGAACAAATATCTTAGATCAAGAATATAACTTATAATACAAAAAAGATGATGAAAAGTACAACAGAAAAGAATATCTCGATAAGAAATAGCATACCTTCGCTCTTGCAACTCCAGGGGGCAAATAATCAGCATCCTCCATAGCACGTAGTAAGGTGCTCGTGTTTACCACAGTACAAGAAGTCCATATGATGACATGAAATTTATCTAGACATATCTCCATGAACTGCTTGACTCCACGTCTCGCCACGTACCATATAGACTGCTTGGATGTAGTTTTCACTACATATCCTCTCTCACGAGCTGGCATCAACTCATGCTCGTTCCTTTCCACATGGACTAAAAGATCATTCAAATCAAGGATTAAGGTCTTACGTCGATTTGCCGTAGGAGTCACTAGATGAGGATCGAACTCTTCTGCAGCTCGTATCGTGCTCAATTCCTCTTTAGTGATCATGAGTTGATAGTTCATATGCTCAAGATCAACACTTTTGGACTTAAGCTCTTCCTCCTTCCTTTTTATGGCTTCATGGAGTTGATTCATTCTCTCTATGAGAATAGTCTCATCGTTTACAAATACACAGTGCAAAATAAATATAAATTAATTAAATGATTCATAAAACTAAACTACGTGTATTTAGAATTAAATATATTTAAAACCAACAAGTAAAAAAGACCTAGTACAAAAGGAACATCGCTAAACGTAAACTTGAACTATAGCTCACTGAACTAGAAATCTTTTACCTGATGAAGGAGGAGCATGATACGAAGATTGGGGATCTTGAAGCGATGCTTCAGGATCTTGATCAAGAGGAACATGAAGAGAAGCCTGAGGATCTTGCCCAGCAGGAGGATCTTGCATAGGAGGAGGAGTATCTGTAGGATCCATTTGACATGAAAGTGTAAAGAATCAGGATACTATACATAACGCTATTACATATAATGTTTAGCCGTGGTAAAAAATAAAGATCAATAAATATTACTTGTTCAAGCATACTAAAAAGAAGGAAAATAAATTTTGAAAGTCATAAATAATTTTAGAACTGAAAATTTACTTGATGATTGTTGAATTCTCCGAGAAGATTCCACTCTTCCTCCTTCGGGAATTATACCGATATGGATCATGAGGTGAGTCAAGATCATACCCACCCATGTTTCAGGATGTCGTACCAATTTCTCTTTGTTCATATGTTTTTTCATAGAAGAGATCTCCGCATCCAAAGAATCCAAAATGGATTCAGTCCAATCGTAATCCTCCTCATTCTCTTCCACTTTACTTTTCAAGTATAGAGCTAAATGTCCAAAAACTTCTTTTGGTCTTCTCCGAACCAAAAGAACACAATTGATAAGTTGGAATACGGGTCTCCACTCTGGAAACTCACACATCCACAACAAATATCTTTTTCCCTTCTCGTCTTTTGTGGCAAACCAATCTTCTATCAGATTCCTCTTCACATGATGAGGACGAGGTACTGTTGTTCCCATTGGTAAAACTAAAGACTCTCGGATAAAAGACTCATCCAATACAATATGGTGTCCTTGAACAATAGCTCGACGACTTTCTTGTTCATACGACTGGATGAATTCTATACAAAACGGAATCTGCAAAATAAATTTCCAATAAAAATAAGCATGCTTATAGATAACTGGATCAATACTTTTAACACACAAGAATAATGTAATACTATGTTGAAAGATATGAAAACTCACATAAGGACGAGGGAACTCAAAAGAGAGAGCAATAAGTAACCCAAGTCGATCGAGAGCTTCTTCCTCGACTCCCTGCAAAGAATTCTCCATTTCTTCCTTTTGGACCTAACACCACTTCAGATGATATCGTTCATCCTCCTCGTGAGTATATTGAAACAATGAAGGTCCTTCCTTCATGCTCTCCAATTCATCATCAGCTAAAAAGGACGTATACAAATTAAAAATGGCCAAAAATGGAAACATAACAATCTAGCTATTGCACAAAGCGAAGATATTGTAGAACTATTGCAAAACAATGTGCAAGAAATAGAAGCAAAATATGCAACAGGAGTAAGGCACGAGATGTTTAGGAGAAATTCATCTTTGACTAATCGTCAAAGGCGAAACAGGCCGTGTTTCGTCCTCTGCGGTTCAAATAAAGAGATCTGGGCGGACGAAACATGTGTTTCACCCCCCGCAGGGCAAAACAGGTCATGTTTCGCCCTCTGCGGTTCAAATAAAGAGATCTGGGCGGGCGTGGATAGACGTAACACTGGTGAAGGTATCTCGTCTGAGGGTGAAACATGCCGTGGACCGTAGTGTCGAGAGCAAAACATGTGTTTTCCTCTCCCAAGCGCTATCGTGTCGGATATTTTGCGTGAAGGGTGTCCAAGAAAACGCGAGGTTTCTGACTGTGGAGATGTTGTGTGCCGAACGGAGACAAGACAGAGAAGAACAACCACGAAAACGAACGCGCAATATATACCACTCCAAATGTATGTACACTGCCGGTTCTTTATCCTAAGAGCACAGAACTGAGAACCAGACCAAAGCGGTCTGTAACCCGATTCAAAAGCTCCTGAAAACAACCCTTGAATCACAACCCTGACCCAAAATCACCGAAGCGTAGCTCAAAGCAAGAGAAACTTCTCTTTGCTAACAAACAGAGCCACAACAGTATCACACGATCCAAACCCAAGTCCAAACCACATCCATGTATAAGCTCTTCGCTAAAGCTAGCTACCACAAGCTGTATACAGCCAACCAGAACTCTAACCAACTCAAAAGAGCAAAACCCGTAGCGAAGAAACCGAAAAAGGCCTATTTGTGGACTTCCTCCTTCCGCAGAATGGACTTCAGATGTCGATAGGGTCTCCTCTGCTGACTCCGTTAACCCAAGAAACCTTCAGATCCGACTCCTGATAGCCGAGGTATCGCTGGTTTGCGGTCGCAGGTGACCGAACTTTCAAAAACTGCTCCCTACGGCTTATAACCACACACCACGCACAAACGGATCGCCTAAACTGATACTACCGTCTGGTAGGTAGATCTAGCTACCCTGAACCCAACAAGACTCCAAACAAGTCGTTTGGAGTTCCCTTTGCAAAACCACTCGAGAAATTTGGTCGCAGGTTGCAAAAAACTGACGTAAATCGGCTCTCTGCGGCTCAAATTCGCTCACCACACCCAAACCAACAATCCAATTCACTTATAGTCTTCTCCTATGCGTACATGAGGACTCCCTGATCGCGTAAGCACCAAGAATGAAGAGCTTGGCTCACCGATCGCGAAGAACATCCCAACCTCAGGTCGCAGGTGAACGAAAATCTGATGT
This sequence comes from Asterella californica, assembly GCA_036924285.1. NCBI lineage: Eukaryota > Viridiplantae > Streptophyta > Marchantiopsida > Marchantiales > Aytoniaceae > Asterella > Asterella californica. The sequence continues at coordinate 29,085,305 of JAYKYS010000003.1, forward strand.
AAGCGCTTCCCTGCGAGCCAATTTCACTCAGAACTTCCAAACCGCCCGACGAAACTTTGTATCGTCTTCAATTTCCTGAAGAACTTGTTGTTCTGATCCCGATGGATCCAATGACAGCAAGTTTGGACTCCGGAACGGCCCGAACGGTCCAACTCTCCTTCACAGGTAACTGAAAAACTCAAATCTGCTTCCTGCGTCTCAATTTCTCTCAGAACACAACCCCCGATCCGTCTCTTCCCAAACCGTTTGAACCAGTGCGTAGCCTGCTCAGATCTGAACCCAACGACGCCTTGCGCGCTTGCATTGGACATCCAAATCTCCCGCACCGTCCGCTGACAGGTCGCAGACGCAAGCTAGCCCTTTAAGCACCCCCCTTGCAACAGTCTCTGTACGTACAGTTCTCTCCTGAATTCTTGAATAATAAGAAGTAGGCCTCTTGCGTCTTTGATATAACGCCTGAAGCCCTAAATACCCAGTCAGCAAGTAACTAGGGGCCTAGCTTGATTTACCTTCTTTCGAATCGCATAACTTTTTCTCTGGATGTCCAAACGAAGTAAACAAGATGCCCATGGAAAGCTGACAGCGAGCTCTACCCCTATATGTGATGAAAGTGAAGATCCGAAGTTGCGCCAAAAGCCCGTAAGCTAGGGCCTAGCTTATTTTCTCCATCTTTCGAGTCTTGTAACTTCTCCACTAGGCGTCCAAACGAAATAGACAAAGTGCCTATGGAAAGCTGACAAGGAGCTCTATCCACTGGTGCAATAAAAATGAAGATTCGAAGTGGTGCCAAAAACCTGTAAGCTGGAGCCTAGCTTATTTTCTCCATCTTTCGAGTCTTGTAACTTCTCCACTAGGCGCCCAAACAAAGTAGACAAGATGTCTATGGAAAGCTGACAAGGAGCTCTACCCATCTATGCGATGAAAATGGAGATCTGAGATTGTGTCAAAATCCGTAAGCTGGGGCCTAGCTTGTCTTCTCATGAGTGTCTTTGGAGCGACAAGCATCGAAGTTTGAATTTCAGGTAGGAGCCGGTCCACGACACGACATCCACCCCCTCCAAACCTGTGCATCCTCCGGTATGCACCAGAGATACCAACCAAGGAGTGGACCGACACGCACACTCATTCCCATCTTGTTATCCTCCCTCCCATCTCAATCAACCTCATCCTCAAGTCCGCAACTCGATCGTCATCTTGAAGTTGCTATCCTGCCATGATCCTCCCTAGATCCATACTCATCGACTTTCACCTCAAACCTTCCATCCAATCACCCCCTCTAAATCTACACATCTTCAATATGCGAAGACATAGAAAGAATAACCCATCATACCATAGAAATGTCTTCCATCCGTCTTGTAGAACCTCATCGTCGAGGTTTGAAACCCAAGTGTCGTAGTAGACATCCCTCATCCTGCCAATCATCACCCGTATCCTGACTGTAACCCTCAACCTCAAGTCTGCACATGTCATCGTACCTAATCCTCTCTTCTTTTTTGTTTTTCTGAAAAAAAAAACGAACCACACCGCTACAACCAAAATCATCAACTGCAACCATCATTGTCTCGCTATAGAATAGTATCTTCCTCAACCATCATACTCCCTGATATCTTCTTCTGAAAATCCTCACAACCTCCCAAGCATCATCCTCTCAACCTTCCTGAAAATATTTACAGTCCCCCAAGCATCATCCTCCCAACACAAATCACCTTCAACAATGACTTCTCCCCTGTAAGCCATCGTTACCCATCATCCTATACCCGTAGCCTCGAAAGCATCCATCCACTCTCTGTCACCCTCAGCATGTCTGTCCTTGATGATGCCAATGATGACATCATGGACTCTCTTTGTATTTCCACCCAAGACCTCCCGTGATAGGAACTCAATCTTCACATCTCGAATGCACTCCTCCCAACCTCCTCTCACATCCATCGTCATCATCCCAATATCTGATTGTTGTTTGCATGCAATCAGATCAACCACATTCGCTATCTGCACCTCAACCATCTCCTCCGGTTGTGAAGGATCGTCCTCCATTGCCAATTCAGGAAGAATAGTTTCCTGTTGAACCTTATCCTCCTCAGCTTGCTTTTCTGAAAAAATCTCTTCCTGTCCTTTCTTCTCGCTCTGCATCGTAGATGCAATATCCAACCTAAGCTCGTTTAGATCTTCGTGCTCACCGAAACCATCTCTATGGAGATCATGCTCAATCTCCTCCACCCTAGCACCATAACTTGTAGCTTCGATAGCTACAACTGCATGTGCCGCAAGGTAATCATCCACAAACTTCTTCATCCCTCCTTTACCAACGTTGGCTTGAAGGAGAGTACCCGTACTTGTGAATGCAACCTTTTCATCCTCCCAAGAAATAACCTCACGTTGCAAAGACTCTGCAAAGTCGATGCAATCGTCCCGTTGATGGTCAGTACCATCACACCACATACATTGATATACCCAAGCTGGTTTGGGTACAAGCTCCATCTCAGTCGATGATCCCTTATCCTCCAACCTAGTAACCTGAGCTTGTAGATCTCGCATCTTTTGCTGTAGGTCCTCGATGGTTGGATCCTCCTCCTCTACAACCACAACTGGGGTTTGAACTTCAGATACTACCTGAACCGGTGTGGTAGTCAACGCTGCAGGTGTCAACCTTGTAACCCTTTCCCTTGTCTGTCTCCAGACAAGAAGCTCAACAGCTTCATGCACAACCTCCCAATTTCTTGTTAACCCTTCTTCTTCCTCTCCATCCTCCAGAAGTAGCTCCAACTGTTCCTGCCATGGTTCATCAGCAGCTTGAAGAAACAATTCCGTCTTGTAGCTCTCCAAGGTTAGCTTGTCCACCCGAGGTAGTTGAGAGAATTGTCTCTCGAACTCCTTTAACAGCTCTGTAGGCTGTAAACTCTTGCTAGGTCGGTTGACCCATTCCAGAAATGATTTCTTGGTTACTCGATTTGAGTTTCCCAAGAAATACTCCTCCATCAGCGCATGTGAAAATGTATCCCAGTTCCTCCCAAAACGCTTTGCTAGACCCTTCACATGCTCCCTTATCTCAAGCACCACAGCGAGTTCGAACGTCTCGATCATCTCCTTCTCCGGTACATGATCCAAATCCATCTCCGTCTTGTAACATCTCAAGTACTTTGAGATGTCTATCCCATCAAATAGATCGAACTTGTCGATCATCCTCTGAAGCACCTTCGTCTCCAAAGCCTCCTTTTGTTGGTTCTCTTGCTCTCGTCGCATAAACAAAGTGAAGGCTTGAAACAATCGTGCAGTTGCTGCATCCAACTGCATCCTTGGTATATCCTCTGATCCGTCCATCCCGTCCATAGTCATGGCTCGTCCCATCCTCCTATCCTCCCATGATCCCAACCGTCTATAAATCCATCATCCTAGGTCCACAGCATCCTCCCGAACAACCAAATCCATCTTCATCCTCGTTCATGACTGTTGATCTCCTCTGCCAAGTTCTAACACACAAATATCTCCACCCCGGACCTTCACGTCGAGTTCACCACCGTATCGTGTCGGATATTTTGCGTGAAGGATGTCCAGGAAAACGCGAGGTTTCAGGCTGTGGAGATGTTGTGTGCCGAACAGAGACAAGACAGAGAAGAACAACCACGAAAACGAACGCGCAATATATACCACTCCAAATGTATGTACACTGCCGGTTCTTTATCCTAAGAGCACAGAACTGAGAACCAGACCAAAGCGGTCTGTAACCCGATTCAAAAGCTCCTGAAAACAACCCTTGAATCACAACCTTGACCCAAAATCACCGAAGCGTAGCTCAAAGCAAGAGAAACTTCTCTTTGCTAACAAACAGAGCCACAACAGTATCACACGATCCAAACCCAAGTCCAAACCACATCCATGTATAAGCTCTTAGCTAAAGCTAGCTACCACAAGCTGTATACAGCCAACCAGAACTCTAACCAACTCAAAAGAGCAAAACCCGTAGCGAAGAAACCGAAAAAGGCTTATCTGTGGACTTCCTCCTTCCGCTGAACGGACTTCAGATGTCGATAGGGTCTCCTCTGCTGACTCCGTTAACCCAAGAAACCTTCAGATCCGACGCCTGAAGCCCTAAATACCCAGTCAGCAAGTAACTAGGGGCCTAGCTTGATTTACCTTCTTTCGAATCGCATAACTTTTTCTCTGGATGTCCAAACGAAGTAAACAAGATGCCCATGGAAAGCTGACAGCGAGCTCTACCCATCTATGTGATGAAAGTGAAGATCCGAAGTTGCGCCAAAAGCCCGTAAGCTAGGGCCTAGCTTATTTTCTCCATCTTTCGAGTCCTGTAACTTCTCCACTAGGCGTCCAAACAAAATAGACAAAGTGCCTATGGAAAGCTGACAAGGAGCTCTATCCACTGGTGCAATAAAAATGAAGATTCGAAGTGGTGCTAAAAACCTGTAAGCTGGAGCCTAGCTTATTTTCTCCATCTTTCGAGTCTTGTAACTTCTCCACTAGGCGCCCAAACGAAGTAGACAAGATGTATATGGAAAGCTGACATTGAGCTCTACCCATCTATGCGATGAAAATGGAGATCTGAGATTGTGCCAAAATCCGTAAGCTGGGGCCTAGCTTGTCTTCTCATGAGTGTCTTTGGAGCGACAAGCATCGAAGTTTGAATTTCAGGTAGGAGTCGGTCCACGACACGACATCAACCCTAAACTGCTCCCTGCGGCTTATAACCGCACACCACGCACAAACGGATCACCTAAACTGATATCTGTCTTCTCTGGTTGGTAGATCTAGCTACCCTGAACCCAACAAGACTCCAAACAAGTCGTTTGGAGTTCCCTTCGCAAAACCATTTGAGAAATTTGGTCGCAGGTTGCAAAAAACTGACGTAAATCGGCTCCCTGCGGCTCAAATTCGCTCACCACACCCAAACCAACAATCCAATTCACTTACAGTCTTCTCCTATGCGTACATGAGGACTCCCTGATCGCGTAAGCACCAAGAACGAAGAGCTTGGCTCACCGATCGCGAAGAACAGCCCAACCTCAGGTCGCAGGTGAACGAAAATCTGATGTAAGCGCTTCCCTTCGAGCCAATTTCACTCAGAACTTCCAAACCGTCCGACGAAACTTTGTATCGTCTTCAATTTCCTGAAGAACTCGTTGTTCTGATCCCGATGGATCGAAGGACATCAAGTTTGGACTCCGAAACGGCCCGAACGGTCCAACTCTCTTTCACAGGTAACTGAAAAACTCAAATCTGCTTCCTGCGTCTCAATTTCTCTCAGAACACAACCCCCGATCCGTCTCTTCCCAAACCGTTTGAACCAGTGCGTAGCCTGCTCAGATCTGAACCCAACGACGCCTTGCGTGCTTGCATTGGACATCCAAATCTCCCGCACCGTCTGACAGGTCGCAGACTGACATGTCGCAGACGCAAGTTAGCCCCTTAAGCACCCCCCTTGCAACAGTCTCTGTACGTACAGTTCTCTCCTGAATTCTTGAATAATAAGAAGTAGGCCTCTTGCGTCTTTGATATAACGCCTGAAGCCCTTAATACCCAGTCAGCAAGTAACTAGGGGCCTAGCTTGATTTTACCTTCTTTCGAATCGCATAACTTTTTCTCTGGATGTCCAAACGAAGTAAACAAGATGCCCATGGAAAGCTGACAGTGAGCTCTACCCATCTATGTGATGAAAGTGAAGATCCGAAGTTGCGCCAAAAGCCCGTAAGCTAGAGCCTAGCTTATTTTCTCCATCTTTCGAGTCCTGTAACTTCTCCACTAGGCGTCCAAACGAAGTAGACAAAGTACCTATGGAAAGCTGACAAGGAGCTCTATCCACTGGTGCAATAAAAATGAAGATTCGAAGTGGTGCCAAAAACCTGTAAGCTGGGGCCTAGCTTATTTTCTCCATCTTTCGAGTCTTGTAACTTCTCCACTAGGCACCCAAACGAAATAGACAAGATGTCTATGGAAAGCTGACAAGGAGCTCTACCCATCTATGCGATGAAAATGGAGATTTGAGATCCATAAGCTGGGGCTTAGCTTGTCTTCTCATGAGTGTCTTTGGAGCGACAAGCATCGAAGTTTGAATTTCAGGTAGGAGCCGGTCCACGACACGACAGCGCGACACAGGACGTGTTTCGCCCTTCTCACAGAGAAGTGGATCCAGAAGACGAAACACATGTTTCGCCCTCTGGATTGATAACTGAAAATAAAGCATCTAGGAGGACGAAACATGTGTTTTGCCCAAGGGTAGGGTGAAACAGGCCGTGTTTCGCCCTGCCCATTGAAAATAATGAACCGCAGAGGGCGAAACATGCCGTTTCGTCCTCTGCGGTGAAAAAATCGGGAGCTGGGAGGGCAAAACAGTGTATCGCTCTCACATAGGGCGAAAGAGGCCGTGTTTCGCCCTCTATGGTTCAAATAAAGAGATCTAGGCGGGCGAAACATGCCGTGTTTTGTCCTCTGTGGTTCAAATAAAGGGATCTAGGCGGGTGAAACAAGCCGTGTTTCATCCTCTGGCGGTTCAAATAAACAGATCTAGGCGGGTGAAACAGACCGTGTTTCGCCCTCTGCGGTTCAAATAAAGGGATCTGGGCGGACGGAACTGACGTGTTTCGCTCTAATCATACCCAAAAAGAACGAGGAATTCTACGTAATAGGGCGAAACAAGATGTATCGCTAACCCTAACATGCAGACATGGAAACAAATTCCAAACACATGCCATACAAAAACAACTTCTATGCTAGTTAACTTACAGGACCGTCGTGGTACCCTCCGTTCTCTTGAGACTCCGTCCCGACCTCGTCCTCTTCCATCGCCTCCGCCTCGACCTCGAATTGGAACTCCATCGCCACTACTATCGACACCTCCTCTCGTTTTCATCACAGTGATTTTCAAAATCGCTCAGAGTTAATCCAGTTTTACAACAACCTGACTCTTCTCTCGCAGCCTCACTCCTCTCCCTTCACTCCTCTCCCTTCTCTCGCAGCCTCACTTCCTCTCTCCTCAAATATCTCAAAACCTCTCCTCTCTCCTCCTCTTCTGATCTCGACACCTCTTCTCGTTTTCATCACAGTGATTTTCAAAATCGCTCAGAGTTAATCCAGTTTTACAACAACCTGACTCTTCTCTCGCAGCCAGCCTCACTCCTCTCCCTTCACTCCTCTCCCTTCTCTCGCAGCCTCACTTCCTCTCTCCTCAAATATCTCAAAACCTCTCCTCTCTCCTCCTCTTCTGATCTCGACTCTCCTCTCGACTAAACCTCTCCACTCTCCTCTCGACTGTTCCAACTCTCGTCCTCTTTTTCTCCTCTCCACTCTCTGTAAGAGCGTGAGAAACTCTCCTCCTCTTCTTTTCACGACTCTCTTGGAAGGGTGTGAGGAAGTTAATTGAAAGCTTTTCAAGTAGCCTCTACTTCTCTCAACTTTCCAAGAAGGGAATAAGGTGCTACAAGGAATCCGGAGCAGGGATATCGATGCTTTCGAACTAGTTTGAAGTTCAGTTCGGTTCTACTTCTCTCGACTTTCCAGAATAAGGTGCTACAAGGAAGCCAGAGCAGGAATGTCGATGCTTTTGAACTAATTTGAAGTTCGGTTGAGTTCGGTTCTCTGTATTACTATCATTTCATTTCTAAAACCATTCACCAAGTCTTTTTCTCTTGAGGTTAAGCTTGGACACGCTCTAATTTATTCATTAGTACCGCATTCACAATATCTTGTGATTTTTCTCTCTTGACGCTCGGTTTTTTCATCATTCAGTAATCACAGAAAAGATAATAGTATACATTTTATTCTGCAAAATTACCTGACGTTGTTATCAAAATAGATAACAGCATATATAAAAAGCAGTATAAAAACGATACATTTTATTCCGTAATATTACTCGACATTGTTATCAAAATATACTCTTTCGCTACTCTAGCAAACTGTATAATTTCTCGAGGTTCTCAACTGCATCTTCGCACACACAGAGTGTATTCTTTATTTCTTCACACAGACCCACAGTTCGGTCTTTCACCTCTGCAATATGATCTCGAACTTGGCGAAACCTAGTCAATACGCCCCGCCAATGATCAACATGTTTAATTTTCACTATAGGTTCTTCCATCACCAATCTGTCCATGTCCCAAACAATAGACTCTACCCCAACTCGCTCGATAACATCAGAAACTGCTTGTGAACATCCTACTCTATGCGCTGCGAACACTGTGCGTTCTCTATTTTTTCGACTGAGACCGATTTGCAGCTCCCAAAATCCTCGCAAAATAGTACATTGGATAAGTTCCTTCTGTTCCCCTTCAGACAAAATGGAAAATTCTGTCGCTGTCATGCCTAAGAGTTCATTCCCAGCTTGCCACACTGTGAAAACACCGCAGTCTTCAACTTTCCATTCCTTTGTTGACGAGTCCATTAGTGACATATTGAATCTCCAGGCTCGAACAGTACGAGGATGAGAACAACAACTGCTTGGACTTGGAGAGTTTGCTCCAGGAGATGGTAATTCTTTTTGTTTAGAAACTTCTCCGGCAGCTTTCAAACATCTGGCGCAAGCCTGATAAGTTATGGAATCATTGCAGCTGCGGACGATTTTCACTATCGCGCATCTGGTCCATCGTGGTTCTACATTTTTCTCAATCCTTTCGGTTTCATCGTAGAATTCGCGAAGAGCGAAAATCTGCACAGCGATCGAAAAGAATGTGGGCCGAGCACTCCCAAAACTTCAATGCGAACTAAACTCTGCGCTAAAACTTCAACGCGAACTTGCTGCACTAAACTCTGCGCAATGTAACATTCTGCTGCGCAATCCTTCTTGTCTTCCCGCGCATTAATCTAACATTGTACCACGTGAGACATCACCAGCTGACATCTGACATTGTAACATGTCACACATCTCCATGTCAGACATCATCAGCTGACATCTGACATTGAAACATGTCACATATTGCCAGCTGACAAGACATAACATGTCAGCTGAGGAAAGCTGACAGGACTATCTGACTGGACGTCCATGTGGCAAAGTAACTTACAAAGCGGACGGTAGTCAGTTTGGGGGTCGATCAAGAAAGGTATCGTTAAGAGGAGGTGGATCAAGTCCGGGATTCCTTCTGGAGGGTGGATCAAGTAAATTTCTGTTAAATGATTCTGAACCATACTGTATGCAGGGTTTTTACTTACCCGTGTGTGAAATCTTAGGGATGATTTGCGACCTTAGAGCTACTAATAGCATTACCCCTGCTGTTATTCCTCCCTTCGGGGAGATGGTTCCTCGGCCCTTCGGGTTCTTCTTTGCTTTGTACTGCTTGATGATATTTCCATCCGTTGGCTATTCATTGCGTCGCGTTTCTATTCTGAACCATCAGCAAAAGTTGTTATTCTGAAGGATATCATACAGTCAAAACGTCGTTCTCGCTTAGCATGCGAGAGGTACGGAATTGATATCCCGCATCTCTAAATATGTAGTTCGGTTTTGCGAGTAAAAACCCCATGTATGCAATATAATAATTCTTCAGTTTGGGAGTAAAAACCAACAAAGAGTAAAAGCCAACAACTCGCATAATTTACATCGTGTCCCACTCTTGAGCATGAGCCCACTCACGTGACTGGGGATGTAGGTCAGGTAGTACAGCGCTCGCTTAGCTTGCGAGAGGCACGCGGATCGATACCTCGCATCGCCAAGTTGGGATATATCATGCGTTCTCTGATGGTTTAAGCCAATGATTAAAGCCTTGTGCATGTACACTTCTAATTATCCAAATATGGAAAACTCCTAAGTAGCAATCCTTTCTACTATTTTGATAATTATCTATTTCGAAGGAGAGTGCAACATGTGCTCGCTCACGTGTTTAGGGATGTAGCTCAGATGGTCATTCGCGAGGTACGGGGACCGATACCGCGCATCTCCATGTAGGGCGAGTATCCAATGTCTGGTGTTAGTGTTATTCAAAAGCCTTGTGTGTATACGCTATTAGTAATTCAGTTTTGGAGTAAATAGAAAGCCCCTAAGTAGCAGTCCTTTCTTCTAAATTTGTAGAGTTCCAGTCCAACATGATCTGTCTCTTGTCTCGAGGACGTAGCTCAGATGGTAAAGCGCTCGCTTAGAATGCGAGAGGTATAAGGAACGATACCCCGCATCTCCATGAGGGAAGAATTTGTGTATCTTTTCAGTTTTGGAGTAAACCAAAACGTTATGTATGTACACTACTAATTCTTCGGTTTTGACGTAAACCAAGAGAAAAATTATCCCCTAAGACGAACAATAATAATAATACCAACAACACAACCATTGTCATTAAGCTTGCTGGCCCCAGCTCACCCATGAAGTCGCCCACGGGTCTGGGGATGTAGCTCAGATGGTAGAGCGCTCGCTTAGCATGCGAGAGGTACGGGGATCGATACCCCGCATCTCCACGTTCGATTATTGATTCTTGTTCAGATTTGGGGTGGACCTGAAATCCCAAGTGGATAATAATCATAATATGTTTTGCATTACAATCGGTGTAGTTTATGACCACAAATGTCAAGTATCCTTAATAGGTGTGAAATGAAATTCTAGATATATCGATCTCTCTTGACAAACCAAAAACCCCACGAAGTGTACCTATACTTCCTATCCTTCTTATAGGCTTACAACCCTTATTATTAAGGTCCCGGTCTCATTAACAAAGGGACCTTTATTTGTTGCCTCTCATGTCAAGATATCCATCCCACTTACGAGGTGTCAAAGAAATCAAACTGGAATCAGTTTCTGGAATATCAAGCTCTCTTCTCTTCACAGGTCTCAAAAGATACAGAGACGGTCTTCTCTCTAAACAAAATACGTATTTCATCTCTAGACTACCGTAGTGACGAAGTATGATTGTGTGAGGAAGAAAAAGTCTAAAATGTCCTTTTAACATAAGTAAATAAGTATATATATATTGAGCAATAATAGCAATAAACGTCCCTGTTGGCATAGCAAAACATATTGTGCCCTCCAAGAGCGGAATTTTTATTACCTTGGGACTGCCATATATCGCAAGAAAATAATCTAAGGATCCGGATATTTGGTGCAGTTCCTGAAAATGTAAGCATAGTTTTGAAATATCATGAAATTTCGAGGCTATTCCCGTGATTTTCTAAATGTGAAAGGCATTTTATAAGTGAGAATATCAGCGTGCACAAGAACCTTCACATGAACCTGAAATAAAATATATAAGGTTTGTGTGCCATGAAGGAATTAGTCTGGTCCTGTATAGATCAACTCTTCCCTTATCCACGAAACACAAGAGGTTGTCACAGTGGGCTTTGGGAATCAACAATCATGTTTTAGAAACTTGATAGCACTGTAACTACTTCTCACCTTCTTCAAACATGTCCAGTGTACTTGGAAAAATTCAGCTCACCAACTTTATCCAAGACTGGCTCAGCCGGTACATGAAGCGCACTATTCATATTTCCAAAAGCATTGTCCTCGAGCACAAAATGTTAAACTCTTCGCTCAAGAATTCAGTCGATACCAAATGGTTATGTGAGTTTTAGTAGGGGGTTGTCATTTCCGAAGATTTAATAAAAAATGTTGTGCTCGGACAACTGAAGCTCGGGTGTGAATGAAAACTAACCCTAGACCCGAGCAAATATCCTGTACATTCCACAAGATGAAATCTCTTTGTAAGTTAAGTTAGAAAATCACATGGGTTACTTTCATGGTAAATAAAAACATTACTCACAAAAACGAATCGAGCTTGTCCCACGGTATCATCCCGATTCAGATTAATCCCGGACTAGAATCTTTTATGTATGAAAATGACACCCGTCTGAAACATATACAAAAACATGTGAAACCTCTCGTGAAATTCCGGGCGGAAGGGAAGTCCAGAACGATAGTGATAGATATTCGAGGCTAATTCGTCATATAATGAATAATGCGAGAGCGCAACATCAGTCTTGTACATTTTGGACATATGGATGCTATATGAATTTTGCTCTCTTTCTGTTATCAGAAAAGATGAAAGTGTTAGTATTCTATATTAAATTAAATAAAAAATTTATTTAAAAAAAATCAAATGATAATCACACTTTGAGTTACAAGAAGATCCAGACATAATCCTAAAACGAGCACAGATAAACGTGTTTCTGAATTTACAATTGCGGGAAGTGACTAGTAAACACATGTTTAGTTCAGTCTAGATATTAATTTATTACTTAACTAATAATACATATTTAATTTAATCCAGACATTAATTTATTACTTAACCTTCTTAACGGGAGGGGTAAGTAATAAACTGAACCCTTGCATACTTTCCTCTTTTGATAATATACTTCTCTAAACAGCTTAAAGTCATGTCTTCTAATTACCTCAAAGTCACGTCGTACCTAATTAACTAAAGTACCATGGGCTTTCTAAACTGGGGTTACACATTCAATGATCCAATCGTGCTTGGAGACCCCGTTCCTCATGCATGCAGGACCATCTAAACCTTCAGCTGAGGCCGTAATATCTAATGTTCCAAATGTCCCGTAATCTGACAAGACGAGTTCCATACAGAGGCTTCACAACACACAGTTCAAAAACAGATCGAACTGCAAAGTCCAAAATTAACTCTTCGTGCATGTTAGTCTAGAAGTTCTTGCAATTTCCAGAAATACTTAGCCAAGTAAAGCAGAAGTTAGGGCAAAGAGAGTCTAAATAAAATGCAGGTGCTTGCTTAATTCACCAGCGAGGGCAAAGCTAAGCAAATAAGGTGAGCGAATTGCAGAATAACACAAAAGATGGTGAATACATACTGACTGTACGAGGGCTCTTTCAGTTTTGGATCTCTCTCTGGATTTCGGTCTAACCTTACCCAAAATGTGCAAAAATTGCATGAGGATTCGTGCTGTTTGAATGTAAATTTTAGAAGTTTACTGAAAACTTCAACCAGTTGTTAAACGCTGCATGTTGTCCCAAATCCGGTGTGTTTGATGTCAAGAGAAAGCCCTTGAAAAGATCTTTCAAGTGATACCTAGCATGCACGTATCTGAGTTTTATATAAATAGTTATGGTCTTCAAAATATCTTTACTCTCTACTAAATTGTGCGAGTATTAGCACACTTTTGGTCCCTGGTCTCCTCCAACCCCTCCCTATGGTGAAATTGTGCAAGGGCCCGCACAATTTTATCGGAAAATCTAAATACCAGTTGCAATTTTTAACATATCGTAATATTCTTCTCGTTGCTCTAAATCCCGTGTTTTTGATGTCATCTGAGAGTTCTTGAAATGACCTTTCCAATAGTACTTAGCATGCACTGATCGAAGCCCTATACAAAAAATTATGCACTTTCATAGGTTTTTGTCTTTCCTCTAAATCTAAACTGTGCAAGCATACTTTTGAAGCCTAGACCTTTCTAACACCTCCTAGTGGTGAAATTGTGCGAGAGCTCGCACAATTTTATGTGAAAAACTAGAAAAATAGCCGAAAATTTTATACGGCTGTAACTTCCTCTCCTTAATTCTAAACTCTACATTTATTATATCAATAGAATGGGCTCATAAAGACCTATCCATCGGTATTGAAACATCTCGATTCTGAACTCTGTAGCAAGAGACTAATTGAAGTTCGCTGTGATCTCTTAAATAGAAAAACTGTGCAAAGCCTTGTGCAATTTGGATGCCTAGACCCAAATTGACTTAAAATTTCCACAACCCAACCTCCCAAGTCCTGAAAATGTAGACTAGAAATCTGGAAAGCATGTTGACGTCTAACCCAAAATTTGTAGACTGAACTCTAGAACTCCTCATTTTTATAGTGCTTGCGAGCAAAGGGTAAAAATACAAGTGTCTCCCTGTGTGTCTGCCAAGTGTCATCTATGCATGCATACCAAGTGTTGTCTGTACTAGACCACCAAATGATGCACATGCACAATGACATGTCATCTTGATTTGTCACCTCATCATTAAGACCTCATCAACATGTTTGTCCAATCAACATCCATCATGTCAGCACTCTATCTCGTCAATATGTCAGATGCCACATTAGCTTGTTAGACACCTCTTCAACATCTTGACGCATGAAATCTTAAAAGTCGCAATTGTCTGTCATTTTGTCATCTCAGCTTCGTTCGTGGCAATAGAAAGATCAATTTTGATCTGCTCGACAAAAGAAATCCAATGGTTCTGTCAAAAACATGTTTGTAACAAGTTGATAAGTTTTCATCTTAGAACCTTAGTTAAACATCATAGTGTGAATCGACAACGTGAAAGATGTAAGCGAGAGTTTCGATTGAGGATGAAACGAGCATTCGTGTTGTCATTATGCTCTCTTTTCTTTGTGGTTCTAAAGCAGCCGAGCAAGAGTGGATCGATGGCAACGCAAACGAGTTCTTTTGTGTTGTTCTATGCGGAAGTCGAATCAATCGATAGCCGACTGCAGCCACAATGGATTTGGTGTGCTATTGTCTTTTTATCTTCCTCTTCACTGCGACAAAGCACTGTGACACATCAGTAATTATTTAGGCTAACTAGGCTTGGTTATCTAGAACGATCAGCTACAAGTCAAGGTGTCGATCAAGTAGCACATTGTTAAGAGAGGATGGAGCGAGGTGGACAAATCTTTGGAGGGTGGAGCAAGTAAATTATTGCTCAGATTGAAGACACGGTTTGTGCTATAAGTCAGGTTAATGCAGCATAGCAGTATTCCTATGGTTTTGGTCAGAGTTAGTCAAGTTCCACCACTGTACATATTTTGCTCACATTTTAAATAAATTTGTTCTGTATACTCCCATTGTGACTTTATTTTTCATACCGATGTCTTCTCTATGTGGTATACCAATTTTGAGATAACTTCCTTGCATATATATTCACCTCTTCCAAGTTTGCAAAGAGGAGAATTACAAAGAGCTTTAATTTATGTCTTAACTCTTCCTCTTGGAAGGGTTATGCTATAGATTAAAATATAAAAAGTAAATATATTTTTACTGGTGGAAGGTAAGTCTTTATACCCAAAATTGTTTTTTTCTGCGTAGAGTTACTTATGGGTTTTGTGTAGCTCAAGTGACCATATGTAATCAAGTTTACCAAGGGGTTTTAATTTTAGTGATTTAAATTTAGAGAACTTTATCACAAGTCATAATTTGTAAACCAGTCAAGCATCACTCTTCTTCGTAACTATGCGCTTTAGTAAACTATAATTTTCACTAAATCTTTTTTGATGGTTTAAATGTTTATCTTTTTCTTTCGTTTGTCTAGAACTGCACTTTGGATACGTATTCTCGTGAAAAATAATGAGAAAGAGAGCGAGTGGGTGTCAGCATGAAAATATTGATGGACTAGGAACACTTAACGTGAAAGCTACTGGTCTAGAAGGAGACCGAATGAACAAAGTGATTTTAATTTTTCAGCGGGAAGAGGCTCAAAGAAACTTACATTCATAATACAAGGAATCCAATAGCTCTATTGACTGTTTATTAATGTATTATGTAACTCTTTTGCAGCAGAGTGAGATAAGAAATTAATGTTTAGAATAAAATTATCTCTAGTTGGTCTCAAAGTCCAATATTCCTTATTTTGGAAATACTTGTGTGCATTTGCCTTGTGTCAGTGAAGGAACTTCTTTCTTAAAGCAGTCTTCGTCTGACCATTGATTGAACTCTTTCTTGCTTCCGATGCAGATATTAGACAACAGTTTAGAGAAGGGATCATGTTGACTCTGTTAGAGAACCAAACATAGTGAATACTCTCTTTTGTGGAAGAGATATCAGTAAAGAGATAAGTCTACTCATCATCTCTCAAGAGGGAGTTGTTATATGCTCTAACCTAAAGACAAGAAGTCAATCACAATTCAGTCATTAGTCATGGAGAGATGACTGAAGCTTGAACCTAGACATTATCTTTAACACCCCCTCTTAATGTCAGTAGTACTGAATATACACCAAGTTCAAGTCTCAATTTTTGAAACCTGTCTGAAGACAAAGGCTTGGTGAATATATCAGCAGTTTGGTTAGGTGTTACCATTGAGTAACAACCTCTCCTGAAATTATTTTTCTCTACTGAAGTGGACTTGCACTTCAATGTACTTTGTTCTAGCATGATGTATTGGATTTTTTGCCAATGCTATTGCACTCATGCTATCAGTCCATATTACTGTTGGAGTGTCTTGGTTCACACTTACATCCTCCAATGTCCATCTTAGCCAAATGGTCTCTCGTGCTGCATCACACAGACCACGATATTCTGCTTCATAGGAGGATAAAGCAATAGTTGGCTGCTTTTTACACTGCCAAGTGATGGCACCTCCTCCAAGCAAAAATGCAAATCCGGACATTGATTTCCGATCTGAAGAATCACCTGCCCAATCAGCATCCGTAAATCCGACAAGACCAAGTGACTTATCTGAGTTATATTTGAGCCCATAACTAGTAGTTCTCTTGAGGTAGCGCAAAACTCTCTTAGCTGGCCTCGTATGCATTATTGTGAGAAACTCCATATTTTGACTGAGTTTGCTGACTGCATAAGAAATATCTGGTCTAATAGTGACATCCAAGTAAATTAACTTCCCGACCAGCTTCCTGAATTCTCTTGCATCTGCACGCTCGTTTTATCAACAGAAGAACTTTGTCACTCCTTCGAGATAATCATAGGAGTAAGCGCAGGCTTGCACTTCTCCATCTGAAAATCCTGAAGTATACTTTCTGGGTATTTTACTTGAGTGAGGTATAACATGTCGTTGTCTTCCAAAAACTGAACTCCAAGGCAAAGGTTGAGAAGTCATAGATCCTTCATATCAAACTCTTGCAGTAAAGCTTATTGAATCTTCTGTACTCCTCCTTGAGTACTTCCGGATATTATCAGGTCATCCACCTACAATAATAATAACATCCAAACTTCTATGTTTTGATTACAAAAAGTAATCAAAATAGAAGTTGGATCACCTCTAGTAGAAGAGAAGCCTTGCTGCTTCAGGAAAGTGTCTATTCTTGTATACCAAGCTCTTAGAGCTTGTTTGAGGCATACAATGTCTTACGTAGCTTGCACACTAATTGTTCACCTCCTCGACGAACAAATCCAGGTGGTTGCTGCAAGTAGATATCTTCTTGAAGAATCCATTAAGAAATGCATTCTTGACATTCATTTGTTTGTAGACATTTCCAACCATGCAGTTTTGCAAGGGCACAAAGAACTCAAACGGAGTTGAGTTTTACCATAAGTGTGAATGTCTCTTGAAAATCCTCTCCTGCAGTCTACAAGTAGCCTTTTGCAACAAGGCGAGCCTTGTATCTCTCAGTAGATCCATCCACATGTCTCTTGATCTTATAAACCCACTTACAGCCAAGTGCTTTCATGTTTGATGGAAGAGGTACTAGGCTCCATGTTTCATTTTTTATAATGCACCATATTCTTCCTCCATTGCACGTCTCCATTGATCTTTACTGAAAGCCTCCTCGAATGAAATAATTTCTCCATCACCTTGAGCTTCAGCCATGAGAATACAATCCTCTAGCCTTGCAAGAACCTTCTTTATTCAGATGGATCCCCTTGGTTGAGCAGCAAAAATTGAATCTGGGGTAGTCAGGTGTATCAAAGATGAATCTGCTGTAGTTGGACATGAATCAGTAACTTCAACTTCTGTAGGTGGTGGTTCTTGCTGAGCTTCTTCTCCATGATTCTCTAAAGTAGGTGTTTGGACTGAGACGGGTGGCAGATCAGAAAGATGATGCTGTAAATTTTGAGATGGAGGGACCTCTAAAAATACTACATCTCGACTGATAATGATCTTTCTTGCAGCATTCAAGAGTCTATATCTTTTTTCTCTTGCTGATATCTTATGAATGTTGTAACAACCCAGAGAAACACAAAGTATCGGAAATAGTAAATAAGGATCGTTCTCACGAAGATACAGTTAACAATTACACAAAACACGGTACTATAACGTCACAATGATAATTCATATAGTTTTTTGTTATTCTCACAGAATGGAATAATATCCGGATGAGAGATTAAGTCTGATAAGAAACCAAACCCAAGCACAACCTGATAAATAGAATACAAACCTCAATGAAATAGTTCTTGATTAGGGACCCTTCCAACAATACATATAAAAGATTCGAGAAGATAGATGTATGAACAAATGAGATAGCAAATACTGCAGAAATGTTACTAGTCTTCTTCTGAAAAGACAGAAGAATACAGACTTCACATCAAGACTCAAAGAATAAGTCCATACTCTTCCTAAGAAGTGTTCTTCCAACTAAATCCTCACTCTTAAGAATCTCACTTATTTGAAGAAGGCAGACTTAAGATGAAGCCACCATATTCCGAACTCTTCTTACAATTTAACTTATGCTCCTCCACTTCACAGTAACTAATATGTTCTCAGATTCTCGAAATGACTTGTACTTAAATAGTCCGAAGACTCTCTTCGCCGTAGACCAACTTCGGAGGTTCTGCATCAATCAGATTTACACCTGCAACAGCAAACTATGTCCTTCGTAGGTAATTGTCTTCGCCCACTTCATTCACACACTCTCACTCCACAATCTTGCGTAACGAAAATTAACTAACAAAAACTGAAAACATAGAAAAGGTAAAATGTCTGAGAATCGCATCTCTTATATACTCTTTCGCCCGAAGATGGCGGATCTCATTTCTTACAAAGAAAAGATTACATCTAGACCGTATGATCACGTCCCCGCACTTGTCGAAACCGAAGTTTCTACTCTACCTAACTATAGTGTTTGTCCTATACTTCATAATGAAAACTTAACTGTCTCTCTAAATCTCTAATAATCCTCTCGGTTAGTCTAACTATTCTACTCTTCACCGAAGGATCTTGCGCTACCGTCCGTTTTGCCCGAAGTCGCTGGAGAAGCTCCGTTTCTGTCGAATTGAGTTCGGTGGCGAAGTAGGTAGTCGTAACCTCTTCCACCTTCGTCCGAAGTTCTTCGACCTTCACTTCTGCTATCTCATTCGCTTTCTGAGCCTTCGCTAGCTCCTCATCTCTAGTGGCCAACTGCTCCAAAATAGCATCTCTTTCTGACTTCAAGTCGTGGAAGCACGAAGTCATAAGCTTGAGCTTCGCTTGCCAATCTTGCAATTCATGCGAAGTCCTCGTTTGTTCGTCCGGCTTTGCTACAACCAGAGCATCTCGCTCCGAAGTTAACTTCCTGACTTCGTCTGAAGTGTCCGCAAGCTTTTTCGTCAAAGCGTCCTTCTCTTGTATCCACCCTTGTCGTCCGAAGTGTACCGCACTGAGAAGATCGTTCAACAATATCGATTCCTTCGCCTCCTTCTCGTAGACATGCCGTTGCATGTCCAACTGTGTCATGATCGGCAACGCTGTACCACTGAGGAATTTCAGAGTCTGCTCGAACATCTTCAACTCTCTCTCAAAATTTGGGTCACTCGGTCCCGAAGTCGTACCTTCACCTGGTCTGGGCGAAGTCCGAAGTTCTGCTTGAGAGACTTCTCTCTCTACTGCTGCCACTCCCGAAGGTACCCTTCTCACACTCGTCTCTCCTTGGTCTCTTCTCGGACCCGACGTTCTGATTATCTCCACAAAAGAAGACTTCGCGAGAGATCGCACGCTTTCGGCCCCTTCATCCGAAGTCGTCATGGTCATTCTTCTCGCTTTCTTTTTTCTCCTCAAAGTTACGTCACTCGGTGTTCCTTAATATTTCTTCAGCATCGGGGATGTAACTTTAGCATTCATTCAATTTTTTACGTAATGATATAAAATTTCTAGGTTTCGCGGAGCAAAAAGAAACCTTTTCTTCAGACCCAAAGAACACCATGATGAGAAAAAGAATATCTCATGCCGCTCAGGACCTCCAATAAATCTAACATCTCATCTCATGGCAGCAGTAGAGATCAGTAAGCATCTCGAAGCCACTTTACTGGTCATTAAATCCACCTGCAATTCATCAACAAGATTGCTGCATACAGCTCTAGGCTCTGTTCCAGATGTTGCTTTGTAAGGTTTTGCGACAGAAGAAATGCTCGAAGGTCCTACCTTAACAACAACACCACGTTTTCTTCCTCGAACTGGATCAAATTTAGATGGAGAAGTAATCATTTTTGTTTCCTCCAGACTCCACCCCCGTCCTACGACTGCACTGTTCTGATCCATCTGCTCGTAAACACCGCAACTCCTTACTGTTTCTCTACTCCTCCGATGCCCACCACTAACGCTAGCATTCCTTTCAAGAATCATGACCATGAACGACAGAACTCGTGAAGATTTCTTTTCTTCGAACTAGACACTCGGTATTCACGAACAAACATCCGACCGTTATCTTTCCTTATGGATCCGGGTGCCTACCACTGCTTATTCAAGATGGTAGTGAGTCAAGAATCATGACGCAGTTCCAAAGCTCCCTACCTTCAAACACAAGAAAGTTCTCCCGAAACTCGAACAAATTCAAACGCAACCAGCAACTAATGCAATTCTGTTTGTCATACGAAGAGCTAGGTCTGTCTGTCATTCAACGGAAAGCAAACAACTTCCGAGTGTGCAATCAGCATGTGCGTGTAGGGTCCATCCTGTGGCATCCGAGAGTATGATGTGACGTGAGATTGGATGCTCCGCAGTACAAGCGCAGATTTCAAACTCTCAAAAGATCAGTTAGTCATGCTCCCAAAGGACGCCAATGAAACACATCTTTTTTTTTGTCCTCCACTATAGATTCAGCCTTCGATTGTTAGCTTAGTTCCACTTCTCTCTCCTTCACCCTTCCCTTGTCCCTAGACAATTTCCATCCCAAATTGGCAAAGCCTCTATATCTAACTTGAGTCTCTTGGTAGATCCTCCTTATATCTCTCCCTCTCTGCATGTACTATTGACGTGTATTTGCACCGACCTCAAGTAGTCACATCACATCAGAGTCAATCTCTGTTGGTTTCTTTTAGCTCTATTCAATAGAGCCCTTGACATGATATGAAACTTTGTGTTTTGCAAATAAAAGTTTAAAAACTACATAAGTGGGAGTGGAGAAAAAAATATCTATGTATATATGAGAAAACCAATCAAGACTTTTCTGACTTGTAGCTGAATTTCAAAATCATTCAGTTGTGGTATAATACATTTACTATAGAGACAACATTATTGAACGTTTTTAATATATTTTCAATATTGAGCAGTTATTTTCCAGGTGAATAATAATTTGTAAAGTTGATGAATAGCTGTAAGTTGATTCTTTATTTAATAGATTTTTATTTGGGATGGAAACATTATCACCAAAAACCCTTTTCTGCAAGAGTTGCGAGAGTTAGACGGATTGAATTGAAAACCGTGGTCTTCAGATTTTATTGTAAATTTTCTTAGTCTAGCAGTCCTACCACTTTGCTATAACTTTTTTAATATTCTTATAAAATGCATGGACGGCTAGGGACTTCGTTCCTGACGTCCATGCATATAGATCGCCACTGAGAGCATAGAATATCGAACAACAATTTCTTACCAAGATTCTTGTTCCCAAACATGACCTCGCTGTAGAGATACAGGAGAAATTCATTTCAATTAAGAGAAGTAATCTCCAGTATGATATGTTTCGCTGAAATTGACATATCATACCGGAGATTACTCCAGTATGATATGTCAATTTCATATCAGACAGTGGATCTAATCTTTCATGTCAAGGTAAAGTAAGAACGTTATGCTGATGATCTCCTTGTTAAGAGAAAAAATATTTAATTCTGATATATATATATTTAGTTTAATTTAGTTTTAATCAGTTTTTTGTTGTCTCATTGCATAAGGTCTTCACAACGTTTTGAGGATCAAAGTGTTGTTGAAATGAAAATTACTATTTTCAATATAATTTAATAGATATAATTTATTGTTAGACTATGTTATTCAGTGTTATTGAAAAATATGTTTTGTCAATATTGAGTAGTTTTTTTCCAGGCGGATCATAATTCGTAAGTTCGTGAGTAGCTATAAGTTCATTCCTTATTTACTAGATTTTAATTTGGGATGGAAACAAATGATAAGCTATTTGTTCTCTGAACTAAGTGTTCTGAATATTACTGAATAGTTTCATAGTCAGTAATTCTTGAAGCTGAGAGTATTGCTGATTATTACAACCTATAGATCCTAGTTTCAGTCGAGATTATCTCCAACCGATAGTCTTGTAACAACATACGTCTGTATGAGAAGGTCATTCCATCCTATTTCCATGTGAATTGATCAGCTACTTGGTCACTCGGAAACAACACTACTCATAATTTCTGTCACCAACAAAACTCACACACTTTCTCTGGGATATGACTCTTTGATGAGATACAACGGCACTCGTTGGACTCTTGTCAAGGAGGAGTTGCAGTTATAAAATGTTATCCGTAGAGATTGATCCGGCCCTTGAGATATGACCTGATTAACCTCAGCTGCCCCTAAACCCTATAGTCAAGTAATTCTTCTCTCTTGCTGTACAGTTTTCCTCGTGGGTGGTTCTCTACATATGAAGTCTGACAAATCTTTCCAGATTAACTCTTCCCAAACTCCTATCGCATTCAGATGCAGCGTACTCCCTAACGCGAGAAGAAAACCATCTTCTTCTTTCCTTCTTATGTTTTACTACACCGTAATTTGTAAAGTTGGTGAATAGCTGTAAGTTCATTCCTTATTTAATAGATTTTAATTTGGGATGGAAACATAGTCACCAAAACTATTTGAAGGTAAGTTCTCTTGGTCTAGCAGTCCTACCAGTTTGCTTTAACTTCTTTTATATTCTTATCCAGTATGGTTATGTTTTGCAGGTGAAGCAAAGTGATATATAGTGTCGGTCCAAAGCAAGACCTTCTTTCATAGCGACGTTGTACTTCAGAACTAAACTTACAAGATCACAACAACTACTTTTATTCACCAAAGGTAAGACGTAGGACATCTAATTAAAATAACTTTTTGTCTATTGTCATGATTGTATATATTATATCTATCTTGGATAGAAAGTGATATTATGTGCATTTTTCAAGTTCATATCTACAATGGATTCCACTACGTTGAAAGCAGGAAAAATGAAAAGGATTTTCACAGATGATACAGAAGGGAGTGAACCCATAATACAAATGCTGAAGCAGCCAAGTTCTACTCCATCATCTCCCATAGAGTCTCCACAAAGAAAAAGAAAACAACAAGAAACAATTATTCTATTTCAAACGCCAAGTGTAGATAAAAACTTATCAGTCTTAATAGATAACATAGAATATGTCAAATAAAATGACATTTTTGAAGTTGTACTTAAACAAATATGGTAACATTAATAAATCTATAACAAAAAGCTCTTTTTTTTTATTCGATATGATTGATCGTCGTATGGAGAAGACTATAACATGTAGTGCTCAAGGAAACAATGCAGTAAATTGGTTAGATAAAGTTTATAGAAATAGGTATTGTATGATACAATACTTTGGTCGGTGAGCAGTGCAGATAGAGAGGCTAGTGAAAACTATAGTCACAGAAGAGATGCAAAATTCCTCTTGATCGATGATAGACGACGTTTCAAACAATTACGCCTTGGAGTTCTACTCCAATGTTCAAATTTTAGCACTTCATGCCTCTCAGAATGTACATGCATTATCTCACTGTTTGATTCACGATAGTAGACATATATGTTTTCATTATGCTATACACGGTGAAAATGAATACCAAATATTTGAGATCACAATTGTGGATGGTGATTCTGAAGAAGACAAGATGACCTTGAGTAATTACGTACATTAGATAACTTACGTTTATAAATTTATTTCGCAATCGATTTAAAATTTTGCTATTCATGAAACTTCTAGACTAACATTTTATGTTCATGTTGCAGTTGATTATCCGTTATGATTTCGCAGCAGAGTATAAAAGTATTGAGACTCTTTTTCGCTCGGGACGTGCTTTATTGTTGCACTTAAAATCTGCTGTAATGGACAGATTTTGTCCACGAGAGAAGAAAATGATCTTCCAAAACTGCATACACACGGAGTTACTATATGGGCTTCTGTCAAATGGAGAGTTGATGTTTTGAAGAGCGGAGAAAGCTCATATTATGAGAGAAAACAAAAACATCAAGGTATATAATCAACTTTTTATCTGAATAATCTAAATCAACTTTCCCATTTGCGAATATATCTTATGTTTATAACTTCTTTCCAAGTGTTTAGATACGTGGTACTTTCAAACGCCGTAATTAAGGTGACAAGCCCTACAAATACACATGCATTACGTGCAATTCGAGGCACTTACATATTCAAGAATTGAATAATCTTCAAGGCTTTTGAGAAAGCTGTAGACTAGACCGTCAGTTACGACCAGTGTCATGGATTGAAGGGTATGTTGAAGATCTTTCTAATGGTAAACAATACATGGTTCATGCAAAAGGTAATTGGTTCCGAGATCTAACAGGCTTAGTGGAAACAGAGGTTGTCCAAATTTACGACAGCGACAACCATCGAGATATGCTGTTGGATCAAATTGAGGAGATCCCAACAACAGACATTTTCTGATTTAATTCAAACGGTGATTTTTGTGAATTTGATCAAATATATAATTTATACTTTGTTTAATTTTCGATTGTGTAGGTATTATGATGATTTTTAATAATTTTTAGAAAACATTGACTGATGTCATCACAAATTAATTCCATCAATATAAGAATCGCTATCAAATATTGCAAATCACTAATATAATGACACCAATGAACATCTAACTTTTCTTTTTAACAGATCAAGGAGACTTCATTTGCTGAGGGAGAATCATCTAAAACCTCACAATTCCAACCGTTTAATCTTTCAACATTGGTAAAGTTTTAAGAACTTTTTATATCCGAATAATCTTGTTACACAAATAGAAGTAATGTTGAAGACCACATGATCTATTTTGTCTTCTGCATATTGTCTTGGCATATCAGATATTTTTCAAAAATTCAATTTTAACTGTTGTAGTTAATTTTATATATAATACATAACAAATTTCATTTGTGATTTTTATATTTAGAATTTTTCTTTAAAAATTAAAGTAAATCAATACCAGTAGTATATATTCCAAGGTAAATTCAACATTGCATAATGCTTTCCAACCATGCTTTCTTTGATGTTGTTTTTCAGATTTATATCATATGATCAAACGAAGTCTGACCTACGATGATATATGTAGAACATGAAACTCTTTGACAAACAAAAACTCATGGCGCGAACCAAAGATGAATGCAACACCAAATTATCAAAATTTGAAAAGCATAAAACAAAAACATCAAACGATTTCAAACAACAAACACTTTAGAAAATGTTGTACCTTTCCCAAGTGCAACTCTATGAACGTGCAAAACGCATGAAACAATAAAGCTCACAGAGAAACGTATAAATTAGGAGAAACAGAAAATAGAAAACGCTTTGAAATGACAATTATCTATGAAATTTACTACCATTCATACGTGATGTGATTCACAAACATCTTTGGGAACAAAAACAAATCGAACAAAAACTTTAATTGCATTAAATGTCAATTTCAAGATGATTTTGAACGTAAATATTTCTAAAACATTCATTGTTTTTGAAACGTGACATCATTTTATACAAATTAGTCAAACATCTTTGCAAAATAAAAGTGTATGAAATTTAAACTTAATGCAAGATATGAAACACAGAAACATTCAACATTACATGATTAATGTGCTTCTGCTTCACGTGATTCTTACTCATACTACCCGGAGGAGAAAGAAAAGAACTCAAACTTCTTCATCAACCCATAATCGAACAACCCAAGTTGAACAACACTATGCTCATCATAATCATACGTGGATTACAACATTTGCATGATTTTCATATATTACAATTTCTAAGTTTATCAAACAACATACATAATCTTTAATTGTTCTGTTCAGATGTCTAAAGATTTATCCAAATTTAAAAAGTGTGAAGATTTTGTATATACTCCAGGAGATTGTATGTTTGATTCGATACAATATTTATTGCATCATAAATCTTCTACAACATTTTTACAAAATCAAACTCAAAATGAACTTTATAATATTTATTCAAGAGTTAGAGATACACATGATCCATGATATTATCTTAATTCATGAAAGATGAATTGAGATTGTTGCATCATGTCGAATCTGTAAATGAATATATAACCAAAGTTGGTAAAATGGCAAAAGAAGGTGATATGTGGGGTGATTTTTTATGTCTCTTAGCTTTATCCTCCATATTACAAAAAGTTATACACATCTACAGTTCTACTTCTGGAAGAATATAATTCAATTTCCAAGCGACAACTCTTATCATGTTACTTTCAATCTTCTACATGATAATAATGAAGGTAGTTATAATCATTATGAAAAAAGTTAGAAACGATTGATGAACACGTATTCAAATTGAACAAAATGGATAACCATATACCATTGTCGAACAATGAATAAACCTTAAGTTCTTCACAAAAACAACAACTTCTTGGACAAGATCTTGTCAGATGTGCACGATATTATGAACATAGAACACAATGTTTCCATAAACTTATTCAACATAACCAATCAATTATGAAAAATGTATCACATTTCTTTTTCATAACTGAATTCTAAAGAAGAGGCAATCCACATGATCACGGACTACTATAGATAAAAAATTGCTCTTGTTTTCAAGATAGATCCAGATGAATCAATAATAACTTTCATAGACGAGTATATTTCTACTAATCGTCACTTGCGAAGAGATGATCAAATGTCAAACTCATCATCACACAAAAACTTGCTTAAAAAAAAATTTTCTTCTTGTCGATTTCGATTTCCATGGCATCTCATGTCAAAAACAACAATATTATATCCTTTAACTAATGATGAACTCGATGATCAAACGACGAAAGATATAAAACTTAAATCGATTAGAATTTTAGACATCATTTCTTCTCTCAAAACTGGAATGGAGATGAACTTCGATCAGTATCTTCAACGTTAGAACTTAAATATGAAACTTACTTATTAGCTTTTAAGATATTCTTTATCAAAGCTTTCCATATATCTCAAACGTCATCCAATCGATATTTACATTAATTGTTTTCCAAAAATGCTGATAGATCTTGATGAATAGGATGATATATGGAAAACATTAACCTTATTGAAAATTATAAGGATTGTCATGGATATACCAATATGATAAATCCAAGTTTAATGATCTTGAACAAATAAAATTTTTGAAGATAACATACACAAGACGAGTTGCATATAACATACAAGGACAGTGCTTTAGCAAACCCTAAAGACTCTTATGATATGAACGTATCAAAAATAAGTCCAGGTTGACTGGATAAATACATCAAATATTATAACCAATTAAATTATTAGTCATCAACAAAATCTCTCTAGTGAACTTGAGAATGTTCTTATACATAAACCAAAGACTACAACAAATAACTCAAAATTTCAGCCTTCTATTCAGTGGCATAGATATAATTATTTGCAGTGACTTTTATCAAGTCCAACTTGTTCAAGATTCATGGATTTTTAAATCATCTAATATTTATTCTCAAAATATTACCACTAACATATGATCTTCATTTTTCAAACACTATGGACTTACTTAACCTATGCATCAAAACAATACAAATTATATACAAATTTTGAATAGTATTCACATCAACCAACAAATATCTTCGGATCTACATAATTTAAATTTAAACTTATCAAAAAACATATTCTAAACCAAACGATATATCTCATTTATTTTACACTAACAAATATACAAAACTTCATAATCAACATATATTTAATATAACTGATGAGAACGAATATTTATTCCAATCAAAAGATCATTTTTCTTTTGTTATATCAAAAAGATTTAAGATATCCATAAATCCAAAAAGATACAACTAGATTACACGATATTTTATCTCACGAAAAGTTAACATGTTAGTAGAATTATGTTATAATTATAACACATGAGATGGACTTACAAATGAAAGCGATAGGATTTTCATGTCCACAACAACATATAACGATGATCAAATCATTTGGATCCATTTCTTTCATCCAAAAATTGGAATACAAACAAGGAACAAACAAAAATATTTGTATTCCAATAACATTAATCCTTCTTGGATGCTCATTAAAAAAATCTTGTAACAATTTCCAATAAATAAATATACCAGAGAACATAAGATCACTAGAACACAATTCCCTGTTCAACAAGCATCTGCATGAATTATCCACAGATCGCAAGGATTGACCAGTCTCGAAATGTTTGTATTTCGGCTAGAGTTCAATGAGATATTAAATAAAAGCGGTCTACATTAGGTAACTTTCAGTCCGAAACACATAAATCAACACGGACTGACATACGATGCATTATCCAGAGTGAAAAATCCAAAGCACTTACATATAATACAATTGATCGAGCATCATCATATAGTTATAGATAACAAAGTGATGCTCGAAATGTCGTGATTTTAGTTTCACGGCATTAATTGCCATGAAACTAAAATCATCATGGCAACTCCACATCCATGATCTTCAAATGAATATCTCATCTTCCACTTACATGCTCATACAATTTCTAAACACAAGATCGTTAATAAAATATCACCTTGATGTTCGAGCAGATCATAGTTTACAATTATCTTATATTTTGTGCTTCAGTGAGACACTTGTAAAAAATCCTAGTTCTGTTCCACATTTCATAGACATCAAAAAATTTTAATATTTACATACACACACAAGTCGAGGTTTGTTACTAACATATCGAAACACAATGCAACTCTCGATCCATAATATATTTAGAACTCATAACATAGAAATAATTTTTGCAAATTTCAACATTTGAACTTGTAGGACAGTTCACTTCATAGTTGTATACAAATGTCCTTGTATGCATCTCGATGAGTTTTTGATCAATTTTACTACCATTATTTAAAATATACTAAGGATTATCCAACGATAATCATAGGAGATTTCAGTATCGATCTACCCAAAATTGACGATCATCAAATTGCATTCTTCTCACATCTTTCATGAATTCATATAACTTTTTTCCAACTTTCACAAAACTAACCACAAAATACAGATCAAATCTAGATCAAATATGGACTAACGTTCTTCAATACAAAAATCTCTCTTCATCATCACATGCTTATTGGACAAATCATGATCCTATTCTTATTCTCTATAAAAACACCATCGCATGTTAATACGTTCTCATTTACGAGGAAAAATAATCCAATTTTCTTTTGTCCGTGTGTTCATCAATCGAGCTATACCAATGATGTCATTATCATATATTTCAGATTCAAGAGATTTTCAACACTTGCGAAACAAAGTACTCTCTTGTATCTTTCTTGAAAAAATCTTTTCTTATATGAACTAGAAATCATCATCATGTCATGAGCTATTGACTTCACAAAATTTCTAAATGTATGCATCCAAAACTGTTTAGTATAATATAAACATGCTCATTCTAACATTCATAATATTCCAAAATTACGATTCATCATTGCTCTCAAAACGACCTCAAGATTGAAATCATTATATACATTTCTTGCATATCTTATATATAATCGATACTCCAATGTACATAATCTTCATAACATCTCTCACATTCTCCATTATATATTTTTTCATTTCAAAAATCATCGTATGTTAATATATTTTCATCTAACTAAACAAATTAGTCTACTTATTTTCTTCATGTGCTCATGATTCGAACCATTTAATACAAATTCATATGCATCAAATTAAAGCCAATTTCAACAATTATGACATCATATACTCTTTCGTATTTTCTAACAATAATTGCATCATACACAAACTAAAAACTAGCACAATGTTATTTATGTATCTTTCTTAGCTTCCATAAATTCTGAAATGTATGTAATAACACAGTTTGAAATTATCTTTCCTAACCTCCACAATATTCTACATGTTCTTTTTTGCAGTGCTCTCATCACTATCTTCAAATCGGTCCAAAGACTCATAAACTTCTACATTATCATACATCCGAAGATAATCTTAAAATTATTATCCTCAAAATGATCTGAAGATTCATGTATATATTTGCATAAAAAATGCAGACATGTTACTATTAGTATATGAAGACATGTTAAAAGATACCCATTGTGACTTACATAAAATTATAAACTATTCTTTCAATATCCAAAGATAATCTTATCATGACTTTCAAAGACTATATCATTTTTCATCATTTTTCTTTTAACATTCATCCACATCTCTAGAATTACACCTTCATATATATCACCTTGTAATACTCATGAGATGGATTTCACTTCTAAGATTCAGTTTCACATATTTCACCTCTAGGATTATAAGGTCTTGCAAAAACATAACCCTCTGCAATGTCATTGCATGCCTAATGCCTTGTTATTATTATTTCCGCTCCAATGTATTTTATGGTATTCACCTTCGGTCTAAAAAGTAGAAACAAGTAATCAATGGATGAGTGCGGTGGAAATAGCTCGGAAGGTTTCTGCTCGTATCGGTGCCAGCTAGCCGCTAATCCCAAGACGTGATGTACGTCTGAGGACGGTGGGGTCCGGGTTAGAGCTCTGGATCTAACTGCAGTGAGTCAAGGGTACTAACCTTGCGCTATCCTCTTATCTAGTAACAGTAACAAAAGAAGATGTGGACTTAACATTCGTTGATATGCCTGCCTTGGTAAGAGAAAAATGTTCAAAGTCCAAAGACTCCTGCCCCATTCTCTAACTCTGGTCGGGGTTCGTCCAGGGTTGAGCTTGACCGGAGCAAGTACTATACTGATAAAAACAGAGCTCATATACTCATACCGCGAGCTCAGGTGTATACTAGAACTTTAAATGTAGTTTCACATACTGTACAGCACTCTATATATGTTACTGTTAGCGAATCTGTCAGTGAAGGAACTTCTTTCCTAAAGCAGTCTTCGTCTGACCATTGATTGAACGCTTTCTTGCTTCCGATGCGGATATTAGACAACAGTTGTTGACTCAGCGGTAGTCAACTCCTTGGGAGCCCACGGAAATTCGAGTTAGTTAGTGACTGTTTGCTCTTCATTTCTTCTTGATCTTAAGTACTGTATTCTTCTGGTTTGTGAGAATTGAATTTTCCGATTGGCTTTCTGTAGACTCGTGAAGAACGGTTCGTCTGGTGCCGTTCAGTGCTTTGATTGAGGGTGAGGTTGTCCATCTCTATCATCATCTTGCTTTCTCGGTCCTCTTGCGGTGGCCGCCCAGGAGTTCTGTTTCAAGTCGTCCCGACCCTTTCTTCCTAGGGATGCAACCTCCATTAAGTCCATGGGGATTCTCGGACCTCCGTAAGATGTCTGCCCTTGAGAGATTCCGTGAAAACATAAACAGCTGCTGCTGGTCGGTATGCTCTTCCATCTTACGGAGGTCATCTTCCTCCATCCATGCTCTTCCAACAGTGCTGTGCGGTACCAATATAATGTATGACTCAATGAGTTAATATGTTCGCATCGACACCTTCTCGAACTACCTCGAGTTCCTCCCAATTCAGGTTCCCATTACGGCTTCTCGGAGTCCATTGCCTACACATCTCGTTCTATCACAGGCTACATGCATTTGCTGGATGAACCTGACGCCACACAAAGTCTGGCTGGCACCTGCAGTACAGATATTACACGGGATACATACACGAATATCGGTTCTAATCTTGAACAGTTGCGTCTAGTCTCAGATGTCATAGTGTGCTTGTCCACATGTACAATAGAGTTAAGTTGATGGCACTTTGTAGCAATTGCAATCGTGCCGTATCTGAGTTTTGTGAGGTGAACTTAGACTAAGCGTCATTTACCTCCGGATCCTAGATAACTGAGCACCAGGATGATAGCCTTTGGAATATCACCCGTATCTGTCACGCTTTCTTCCACGCTGTCAGGAGCTTACGGTGGTATACATGTACAGCTGATGGTGCTTGCGCTTTAAGTTCTCTACAAGTTCTCTTGCTCCCATTGCAGCGCTTTGCAGTTTCACGTCGTTTTCCTTCTTCTTCTTACAGGAGGCATACCAAAACGCAGACAGTTTCACCCTTTTCCTGTAGATCTTACAGTTGGTCGCCGTCTCAAACTGCCAGGACATCGACGTCCTAAGCTTCGGAGTACTCAATTCTTGTACAGGTGCCACCCATGAGTTGCAAACATTTGGTTTCATCCGCGATTGCCGCTTGCTCTTGTAACAGTGAAGTTGCAAGATAAACACTGTCGTATCTCTAGGTTTGCAACGCATCTACCATTCTGTCAATGTCGATCGTTTCATGATCAAGAACTGGATCGATGATGAACTGTTGGGTCCTCTTCGCTGGCATCAACAAGAACGGCAGGCGCAGGTTTGTTCCACTTGCAGCATCTTAGAAACTAGACTCCATTCTGGTCAAAACAGTGTACTCAAGATCGCAGTCGACTGGCGAGGATTCAAGAGTGTTATTCACTTCAGAAGAGTAGAATCGGAATCCGCCTGCTAGTACGTACTGATGTCTAAAGTTCATTCAAAATCAGTATAATGAGTTGCGATAGCATCTGAATCGATAGAATGGATCTCCAAATAGTAATGATCACAAGAGTGGGTGTACACATGAGCTAGCGCTCATCTATCGGGGATGCATGTAGACTACATATTTGATAACCTTATTTGCGGATGTTTTTATTTACTGAGTTTTCGCTCGTTTGCTTTTGCAGTAGAGAAATCTACTCTCAGAGTAATGATAAGGTGATAATGAGCAGGTGATAAAGGTCAAAAATAATTAACGAAGAAATCATATCGGTCCACTTATACGGCCGGTATATGTATACCTGCACGTAAGGAGTCTGAGTCCATCGATATCAGAACAGATCTATTACAGATATATGAACTGATAACAATCTCTTTAAAGATGGATCGTTTCGATGTCGTGTGATTTCTTTTCCACACTGTCTACTCAAGAAGATTAGTTTATACTGCTTCCCGGGAATTTCACATGTTGTATCGGTCACTGAATAAGTGCCACTGGTGTGATCCAGATATAAAATCCCGGCATGTACGCATGTACCGATCAATGGCGGGATGATACTCAGACGAAGCCACCGCCTTCAGTTGTTCATAAGCACACTCCATGTCAGCGATCCTCTCTTGCACGAGCTGGATAACCATCTCTGCTGCTTGTGTGTAAGAAGCGCACTTGCGTTCGTAGTACAGCACGTTCACCAAGTTATGCATGTCGCCTGCAAGAATCACTTCCTGCAGTACAAGTTCCAGTAGAAGCTTTCAGCGCCTCTGTTAGAAATTTTCTTCCCTACTAGCTTGGTTGAGTCTCACAAGATGTGATCATGAGCTAACCATGTTCATCCAGAGAACATGTATATGATTTCAGAGGATATAAACACAGTATCGTAACTGTCATAGGCTCATACGTCTAATAACGCAGCTGCCGGAACTCGAGAGGAAATGTCTGACCTTGTAGAACGAGAAAGTGTCATTGTGCCAAGCAAGAATGTCTGTTGCAGCTAACAAAACGCTCTGCATTTCTGGGCCATAGAACAAACTGTTGGGTATTTGAACAAGTTTGAAGCTTCTGGCAACCACCATATCCGAACAGGTCTGCACATATTACCACAAGAGAATAAATTCATGATCATAGGGTGGTCAGTCAATATCGTCTCGATGAACCATGAAGCGTAAGTGAGCTCGAGGAACCATGAAGCGTAAGAGAACTATCTTTCATGTGTTTAAGAAACACACGGGCTGACGCACGTGACGCTCATACTAAAGGCGAGTCATGATTTTCTTATGATGTTGCGTTTTATTAACTTGTCTGTCAAATTGTCGCTGAAAAACAGCTATAATTTCCTTCTTTCAGCTCGATGAGTTGATATTTCCGTGCATTGCAACAGCAACCTGACTTAATTAATAATCTACGTCTCGCTTACGACATGAACCCACGACACTTACAAAGAAAGGCATGCAACAGGAGGTCCATCTGCGGATGAGGATATAGTTCTGGAGTGCTCTGATTTCATGCGATGCCTTCCGATTCCTTGCTTCCCAAACACATCCCTGCAGGTACTCCTGAATGGTATTGACCTGTCGCAAGATAAATTCAGCCGGCACGACCTCCTCGTACTCAATCCACAGTTCTCGGAAAGCTGATGCAAGCGGCGGCATCCCAATATCCACAACTGAAATTACGCACAAAAGTTCAACGTGTGAGTGATTCTGGCACCCTGACCGGACGTCGTGGAGTTTCCAGTGAATAACAACAATACGAGATAATTAGTACCGGTGAATGAAAATATACAACCTTGTAGGTTCCCACTTACGATCTCTAGTCTTGTTCTTGGCGTGCACCAGGTCCTGATAGAACGCCTTGACAATAGCTCTAGATTCATCAGTCTCAGTGCACTCGTCGTATAATGGCTTCACGTGCTTCAAGAGGTGTTCGTCCTCGGGATTGTTCCAACAAAGGGCCAAGGTCAGTCCCAGTAGTGTAGAGAGGGACTTCTCCGGACTGTCCGAGTATTCGCCCTCGTCAAACTTGGTGTCCATGGCGAATATGACGCCCATAAATCTGCAGAGCCACATGAAGTCTAGTGGCTCAATGTCGATGAAAGTATACCCCACGAGCATGGGAGTTTTGGCACTCACGAAAGCTGACCACATCTCTGGACCGAGCTGCTTGTCCACTCCATGCGACGCCAGAAAACTGTGAGCTCTGTCTGTACCCTGCGTGCTCAAGGGGTGCACCGAGTTGATCTCATAAGCGTGGTGGAACTCAGGAATTCTATACCTCTCCTCCACGTTTCGCTTTCTCCCTCCCGTGTCGATCGAATTATCAGACCTTTGCTGTACAGGAAGATCTGGAGCCATGGAGATCTGAATTATCGATCGAATGAAACTTGCGTTCTCAGGAGCTGTGAATGTCTCGATGGAGTTGTGGGTCAGCTCATTGTGCATGGACGCACCGTACGCGTATGATTTTGCAGGGCTCCGATCTACCGGCCTCTTATACTGTGAGTCGGTTACATGAGTGTTATTCATGTACGTAGGAGTCGGATGGTAATCATACCATACCTTTGACTAAAGGCAAAGGCTAAATGATTCTGACCCATGCCGGCCTCTTATACTGTGAGTCGGTCACATGAGTATTATTAATTTACGCAGGAGTCGGATTACCATCCGACTTACCATCCGACTCCTACGTAAGGAAAAGGAAAATGCTAAATGATTCTGAACCATGCTGTATGCAGGAGTTTATTGACTTAAACATGTGTGATATCGAAGGGGTGATTGGTTACCTTAGAGCTACTGATAGCAGTGACGTGGCCTTCTTTCCTTTGTACAGGTTGATGAGTCTTCCCATCAGTTGGCTACTCATAGCGCCTTGTGTTTTATTCTGAACCATCAGCAAAAGTGTTATTCTGAAGGATATCATACTAGTCAAAACGTTGTTAGACAAATTGTGACGGAACAATGCCATTGGATAGATTCCGATATATAAACACCGGAGAATAGCAGACTAGCGAGAGGCAAAGTTAGTGGCAGTTATCTCTAACGATTGTCAGCGAATATCACTTTATTGAAATAAACAAACACAAATATTCGAGTTTATGCATATCAGTTTTTATTAGATCTTCGTACGATATTTATAGTAAACTATCTTCTCACTTAAGATAATATCTCTTCTTCATTTGTTTTTGGGAGCGCGCATATATATTATTCATCTACCCTTGGTAGTCTATATTTACAACTTAACCTTTTTAGAATTATCATTATTAGAATAATAATTAAGAAAATAAAGTTGATTAACAACCCTGAAGTTTGATAATAACCCACTACCCTGTGCGGACCAATTGTGCCCATAGATTTTCCTCCCGCTCTCCAAGTTTATCTTTTCCGTTCGTTTAGACGAGAGTTGAGGTTGTATATATATATATATTCTATTAGAAGTAAGTATACATAAATCTCGATTATAAGTATCTCACACCTAACAATCATAGTCATTACTGTGAAGATATCTCTGTCTCTGCCAGTGCTGATAGAGACCGAAGCTGCATTCGAAGAATTGACGAAGCAAAAATCAAAAACTACATCAACTCAACGTTCCACCTTCACACTGCTGTGCTTTTACTAATAGGAACCTAGGCAAGATGCTTGCCAATTCATTTTTCTGAAACATTCGCGAAGGTGAATTTTACGATCTTGAAGAAGAACATTTGCCGATTCAATGCCTACTTATCACCGCAAGTTCTAGAAGCTCCATCTTTTGAGTATTCTACACACGCTGGGCAGCTGACTTGGATTGTGATCGAGGTGCGCACAAGTTCTTGCAAATTCGTATGTCAAGATTCATCATTTACATCTAACCGAGTCCATACCAGCAGATTGGAATAAACGCCTGTATAAGAGATCTAAGATACTTCCTTCTTAAGTCGTTCTGTCGCACTTTTCTATGAATGTTTAGTGGTATCAGACTGCCTGCAGTCTTGAACATCATCCTTTCTTCCTCCATCGAACCCCAACTCTCTTTGAAGATTCTTCTGAGCGGAATCAAAAGCAGCAGCGTCCGGTGGTAGCAGTTTCGTAATCTTCAATTCAGTCACTATTTTCGCGCACCTACCGCCTTGTTGCGCCAGCGGAAGCTCTAGCTCAGTAGGTCGCAAACTTTACACCGCTAACCTGCAAACACAATCACACGTTAGCGTCCATGCACCACTTACCTTAGTTCTGTTTGGTCCGGACCGGAGCCGGACCGTCTCCCTACTCATCAAGCTCAGCAATCCTAAGTCCCGACTTAGATCCACCTAAGTCGGTCCCAAACATGAGCAAGTCACAATATGACTTGGGGCGGACTTCCCATAAAGTCCAGGGTCCTAAACGGTGCCTCCAGCACACCTAGCGGCCCAACCGCCCGTGATGTCCGTCTGGGTCCAGGCTCCCGAACGGTGGTCTACCCCGCCGACTCGTTCCCTAGTCTTGCCCCAGCCCTTACATCGTTCCTAAGTCTAGCCGTCCTAAGTCTAGATCGGAACGTGCCTTGGAACTGGCCCAGCCATCACCTCATGCCCCCAGAGTCCGTCCGCCGAACCCTGGGGTCGGGTGACTCGTCCTGGCCCACCCAGGCATCGAGCCCCCCTCATATATACTTCTGGGGATCGGCGGCCCCGCCCTCCTCTTTGGTCCCTGAAAATTATACCACAACCCAATTGTGGTTCGGCCATAACTTCCAGCTCGGAGGTCAGATTGAGGAGTGTTATATATCACTGGAAAGCTCTCGACGAGACCTTTCCAATGATACCTCACTCGCCTCGAGATCTTACGTGGAGCTCCGTCCACGACCTAAAACGTCCCTGGAGCTCCAACACTTAGCAGTTTTTCCGAAACCTGTGGTCCAGACCCAGGGTCGAACCCTGTGGTTCGTCTGCGTCTCGGACCCACGTCTCGGTCTCACGTCTCGGACCCACGTCTCAGACCTATGTCTGAGACTCATGTTTCACCCTGTTTTCAGACTCGCCTCCTTAGGTCAGCGTTCGTATGGGGCCCTCTTGGGATAGGCCCTTATGTCCTAACCCAAGGTTCCAACCTTGGTTCAGAGAACCACTTAGGGTTCATCTGATCTCGACTTCCCGGCCAAGCCGTTAAGTCATACTCGCAGCGTTCACAACCTAGCGCAAGTCCGCTAGGGTTCTGTTGTTCGCGTCTGCGCCCGATCTTGAGAATGAGGGGCACGACACTGTATTGTCATGGTTGGATTCAAGATTTAGATGTTCTCGAGACTCTCCTGCAATTTATCTCCCTCAAGTTCAGCTTCCATCAACTCCCACTCAACCTGAAAAGAAACCCAAACTTGTTACTAATGGATCTCTGGCTACGCATTTCAAAGAGTACAACCAACGACTAGATACTTTTGTGCTTGACATCAGATCAATACAATCGATGGAACAAGGCTGCATAACAAGATGAGCAACGATCGGCCTCCGGCATATCATTTACTCACATTTTTAGCGCAGTCATCGACAGTCAATGTTTGATCAAGTAAAAAAATTGACTTTTAGTGACTGCTAAAGTGGACTCTTGAACACTGCAATCGCTGTCAAACTAACATCTTGAACAAAGACAGATAGAGTTCAAAGTGCCTCATGCTTCATACACCTTACGGCATCCCAAGGGAATTGGATGAAATGAGTGATCGTCAACTTACTGCTTTTTTTCTTCATCAGTACCCCATTCACTTTAAGCTGGATTTTCAGCTGGCTATTCGTCCTCTCCATCTGAGCAGCAAGTCTTTGATCTCTAGGTCATTGTCGAGTAGCTGCTGCTTCTTGTCTTGTGAAGAAAACATCATGCAAAAGAAGGAAACTTGATACCCACTCTGTACTCTTGAGATACTTAAGCATGTGTTGGGGCGTGTATTAGCCACTGACCTCAATTTCTTTAAGTACCACTGCAAGTTCACAATTGACACCCACAAACTGCAGAATACCGTGAGAACCAGATATTAGAGAAATTTACTGCTTAGTAAAAGAAGAAATAACTACCGAAGCCCTCAAGAGGAATTTGTATGTCAAATGAGTCAATGAAATTTCATGGACACCGCAAATCGAATGTCCAACACTGTACCTTCTCATTCATTTCTCGAAGACTGTTCACCAAAGCTCTCGATTCTGTCTCAGTATGTTGACGAAGTCGGCAATCCTTTTCAGATTTTTGCTGCAGCTTGAGTTTTTTGTCTTCTAAGATCTTATATCTGTGCTAGAATTGGTGGTTACAATGCAACTAAGATTACCCTGGAATGTCTAAACTCGTATTGTGAAAGTTGCACAACAATTGAACTGACTTACAATCAGTTCTGTAGTTTCAAATAGCTTGAACGATCCAAATTGAGTGAGAGCCTCTGAAGTTGTCAATATCCTTTGTTTTCTTCTCATAGAATAGTGAGTTGTTAGGTGTCTTATACATTCAAATTTGAGTAATGTAGGCATGGACGATACCAACTGAATCTTACGCAAAACAAATATATCATTCCACAACAACATAGATAGTGAAGGAGTAAGAGTGAAACTTGGCTCACTTTTTTATAATTTCTACGGAGTTTTTCTCGTGCCAATCTCGGCTGGCAATAAATTGAGTCAACTTCTCATTTGCTGCTTTTAGCTTCTCTCTCTCTCATGCAGTCTTAAACATCATCCTTTCTTCCTCCATCCAATCCCAACTTTCTTTGGAGATTCTTCTGGGTGGAATCAAAAGCAATAACGTCCATCGTTGGGAGCGAATCTGAGAATCTCCTAGCCAACATGACCACTTTCATACCTTGCATTTTCTCTGTCCTTCATATCCTGCTCCAGACCTAAGTCGAACATTTAGTCGAACACTTCATCTTCTCGCTTTTTTCTCCTCCATTTCTTGCACCCTCTATGCTTTGATTGTACCTATCGTCGTGTGCACCGACTAACTGAATTGTTGTGTTCTTCCTCTTAGTCTCCTGCACATCCAGGAGACTAACACTTACGTCTCTTATCTTAGTAAATTTTTTGTCCAAAATTACATTTGCACTCCCCTTCTATCTACAACTTCTTCGAGGCTTGTTCAACTCTTCATCCCTTCCAAAGACATTTGGCAATTCCTGCAATGTAGGAGCGCATGTAGCATGCACATCAGCAACTACGTCGAGAGATTGCTCCACCTCTCGCAATGGGGTTGCTTGCGGCAGAGTCTTGATCTTGCCCTTCTGCGCCTTGGGCTTCTTTACCGGTTCCTTGTACTACGCAGCAACAGAAAGTGCGTCATAATTTTCAGAGTCTTCGCCCGAGGACGAGTCATTCTCAATGTCGGAACGGCGGCTAGCGGTAATTCTGGATTGTCCGACTATGATCTTTCGCAAACCTTTTACCCGTCTCTGCAGTCAATAACATGGAAATCGCAGGGGTGATAACGACCATCTATGCAACACCAAGTTCTTCGTCCGCTGCTGGCTTGGCTTTTGCAGCCTTCTTTGCAACCTTCTTAGCAGCCTTTTCTCGGACTTTTCCTGCTCAATTTCTCGTTCCCTCTCCTTGATGATTACACCGAGCTTTTCTATCACCGCTAATCGGATGCTATCATTCCCCTTCAGTGCCTTGATGGATGCTGAGGCATTCAAGCAAGCATCAAGTAGGTCACCGAATCGCTCCCGGTGATCTTTCTTGGACTCCTTGCCATCGATCTTCACCGCTTGCTTCGCTTTTGAGACCTTGACCGCATTAGGAGCTGCAACCTTCTGCTCTATCAGGGAAGTAACCATCTGCATTGCTCCAAACCCAACCACTCTCTGCGTCCAACCAAGAGTGACTTGCAGATCTGACTTCTGTACGTATTGTACGTAGCACTTGGTAAGAATTTTCCTTATCGACTGAAAGATTGGAAGATTTTGTTGAATGTCCAACAAGACAAAGAATTTGACAAAACAAATGCGCTCTTGATATGCGGAGCTTCGCCACGGTATCGTGTCGGATATTTTGTGCGTGAAGGATGTCCAGGAAAACGCGAGGTTCCTGGCTGTGGAGATGCTGTGTGCCAAACAGAGACAAGACAGAGAAGAACAACCACGAAAAAGGAATGCTGCGATATATACCACTCTGAAAGTATGTACACTGTCGATTCTTTCTCCAAACAGCACAAAACTGAGGAAAAGACCAGAGCGGTCTGTAACCTACTTCAGAAGCCCTAAAACAAACCCCTGAAACGTAACCCTAGTCTGAAATCGCCAAAACGTAGCTCAAAGCAAGAGGAACTTCTCTTTGCTAACAACCAGAGCCACAACAGTATCATGCGATCCAAACCCAAGTCCAAACCACATCCACACACTAGCTCTTGGCTAAAGCTAGCTACCACAAGCCATACACAACCAACTAAGTCCTTAACGAACTCAAAAGGACAAAACCTGTAGCGAAGGAACCGAAAAAGACCTATCTGGGAACTTCCTCCTTTCGCCAAATGATCTTCAAATGTTGATAGGGTCTCCTTCCCTGACTCCGTTGGCCCAAGAAACCTTCAGATCCGGCTCCCGATAGTTGAGATATCGCTAATTTTCGGTCGCAGGTGACCGAACCTTCAAAAACTCCTCCCTACGGCTTAAAACCGCTCACACCGCACAAACGGATCGTCTAAACTGATATCCGTCTTCGCTGGTAGGTAGATCTGGCTACTCTGAACCCAACAAGACTCCAAACAAGCCGTTTGGAGTTCCCCTTGCAAAACTACTCGAGAAATTTGGTCGCAGGCTACAAAAAACTGACGTAAATCAGCTCCCTGCGGCTCAAATTTGCTCACCACACCCAAACCAACAATCCAATTCACTTACAGTCTTCTCCTATGCGTACATGAGGACTCCCTGATCGCGTAGGCACCAAGAACGAAGAGCTTGGCTCACCGATCGCGAAGAACAATCCAATCTCAGGTCGCAGGCGATGAAAACCTGACGCAAGCGCTTCCCTGCGAGCCAATTTCTCTCACAACTCTCAAACCGCCCGATAAAACTTTGTATCGTCTTCAATTTCCTGAAGAACTCGTTGTTCTGATCCCGATGGATCCAAGGACAGCAAGTTTGGACTCCGGAACGGCCCGAACGGTCCAACTCTCCTTCACAGGTAACTGAAAACCCCAATTCTGCTCCCTGCGTCTCAATTTCTCCCAGAACACAACCCCCGATCCGTCTCTTCAAGAACCGTCTTAACCTGTGCGTAGCCTGCACAGATCTGAACCCGATGACACCTTGCGTGCGTGTATTGGACTTCCCAATTCTCCAAAATATCCACCGACAGGTCGCAGGAACAAGCAAGCCCCTTAAGCAGCCCCCTTGCAACAGTCTGTACGTACGAAGTTCAACTCTCAATAATAAGAAGCAGGCCCCTTGCGTGTTTGATATAACGCCTGAAGCCCTAAATACCCAGTCAGCAAGTAACTAGGGGCCTAGCTTGATTTTACCTTTTTCCGAATCGCATAACTTCTTCTCTGGATGTCCAAACGAAATAAACAAGATGCCCATGGAAAGCTGACAACGAGCTCTATCCATCTATGCGATAAAAGTAAAGATCCGAAGTTGCGCCAAAAGCTCGTAAGCTGGGGCCTAGCTTGTTTTCTCCATCTTTCGAGTCCTGTAACTTCTTCACTATGCGTCCAAACGAAGTAGACAAAGTGCCTATGGAATGCTGACAAGGAGCTCTATCCACTGGTGCGATAAGAACGAAGATCCGAAGTGGTGCCAAAAACCCGTAAGCTGGGGCCTAGCTTATTTTCTCCATCTTTCGAGTCCTGTAACTTCTCCACTAGGCGTCCAAACGAAGTAGACAAAGTGCCTTTGGAAAGCTGACAAGGAGCTCTACCCATCTATGTGATGAAAATGGAGATCTGAGATTGTGCCAAAAGCCCGTAAGCTGGGGCCTAGCTTGTCTTCTCATGAGTGTCTTTGGAGCAACAAGTATCGAAGTTTGAATTTCAAGTAGGAGCCGGTCCACGACACGACAACGGGTGTATAACGAGCTCTGGTGTCGTCTGTTCTGCGAGAACGGGTGACTCCTCTCTCAGAGTCACCTGTTCTCACCGAAGCAAATATTTTTCGGTTAGTGCATGTGTTTTTTGCAAAGTTATTCGATAAATGTAAAATGGTTCTTATGGAGATTAGTTAACAACGGGCTATAGAGAGCTTATTTTTAATGTAGAGATAGCTTTTAGAGTTCTATACAACACCATGGAAGAGAAAGAAATGTTTATTAAGATTTTTGGTGATGTTTTATCTCTTAATGAGTAATGTCACTGTCAATCAAAACACAAAAATGATGCGAGGCAACTTGAAGACTTGAGGTTGTCCTTCTTGTTGCAGAACTGAGACATGGTGTCGACATACCTTATCAACGAGAAGAACTTCAGACTTCACAGCATGACGAAAGAACGACTTCGGCTCAAGTTACACGAAGTATTGATAATGAGTTGCAGAACACATCTTGGAGTTTTTGAGTGGAGTCACATTACCAATCCTCTCGGAGTTAGACATGCAGAGTTAGATGTTCGAAGATGAAGAGAGAGTGCCGTTGACATTGATGAAACTGTTGAACTCTGTGTACTTCGAGCGTAAAGGTTGGTTGGAAGAGAAGCATTAGCTGTTGACGAAGTTGGAGGAGACTTCGGACGAGATGAAGAAAGTGACTTCTGAGAAGGATGCTTTATTTCAAGTAAA
This sequence comes from Asterella californica, assembly GCA_036924285.1. Lineage (NCBI taxonomy): Eukaryota > Viridiplantae > Streptophyta > Marchantiopsida > Marchantiales > Aytoniaceae > Asterella > Asterella californica. Next base: position 29,128,385 of record JAYKYS010000003.1, read on the forward strand.
GTCCGGAGAGCAAGTGCAATCTTCGCATCAAATTCAAAACTTGGAAGCGAAGTTGAACTTAACAACTTTGTGACTTCATGATATAAAGTTGGAGAGGAATAGTTTGCGAAGCAAGGTAGCCAAGATGGAGGTACAAGTTATGAAGGTCGAAGAGATGAAGACTTCGCATATACATGAGGCAGCAGAACTTCGAGATAAAGTTGATGAAGTGTTAACTTCGTACTTCGTCATCAAACTCGACACATCGAAGAAGGAGTTACTAACGAGACTTCGTACAGAAATGACAACAGCACAGATCCTTCGACAAAGAATAGCTGAGAAGATAGTTAGGGAGATGAAGGAGATTAAGGAGACAATCAAACTATCATTGAGTAGTATAGCTAGGGAACTACAGTTAGGTAGTGAAGGCACTTCCGTTCTGCATACTAGGGGACCTTCATCTCGCAATCCATGTGCACCAACTGCTTCATAGGTAGTTAGATACGCCACTTCTGGACGAAGTTGTAAATAAGAAGTTTTGTTGTTTGTTCTCATGACCTCTTTGTGTTTTCTTGTTTTTGATTTCTATTTGTCTGAAGTTTATGGAACCATTGTGTGTTTGTCTTTTTTGGAATTTTACATACGAAGTTTCGTAGTTTGTTGTGATAGGAGTGAGATTGGGTGACAAAGTTCTTCGTAGTTTACATATGAAACTAGAGTAAGAGTTTGAGACGAAGTTCTGAGAACAGACCAATTACTACGAAGTTAGTTTTGCTACAAAGTTAGTTTTAGAGCAAAGTTTGTTTGGACGAAGTGATTATTTCTTGAAGTTTCTTTGTTGGATAAGTTTTTCTTAGTAGTGGACTTCATACTTCGTACTTCATGTTGGGTGAGAACTTCGTATGAAGTATTTTCGAGAGTAAATTGTAGTAGAATACCTTAGTGTGAAGATACTTAGCACCAAATATCTCGACTTCCGTGGTTACGCATTTGTAGTGTTAGAGGCTACTTAGTAGCACTTTAGTAGCACTTCTCTATCGAGACTTGTTATCAATGGCTTTGTATCTTTGTCGTTTATCTGTTTCTTGAGATCCCTGACTTGTTTAGTATATGTTAGGTCATTTGTCAAGATTATCAACTCTGTCTTGTTCAATAGACCTGAGTTTGAACTCTACCGAGACTGATTTTTGCTTGTGAGAATAAAAGATAACTATAAAGAATCATCTTTATCACTTGTTAACAATATATCACTTGTTAACAATATTGGATGATATTTATTTGCATCTCTATGGGTTTGATCTTAATATTGCTATTTTCGAGTATCTTTTGATTTTCTTGTGTGTTACATTCTTGCAACACTTCTCTACTCTCAAGATAAACGAGGCATCTCGAAAGTACATGAGAATATAGAAAGTTTCTAGATAATTGAGAACTGAAAATTTGAGAATATGAAACTATACCTCGAACACAAGCCGAGTGCAGTCGAGCACCAAAGAGGTATCTCATTAGATGATTGATCTTGTCTAGTAGCGAAGAAAGATATATCTCATTAGATGATTGATTTTGTCTAGTAGCGAAAGAACCATAGTTTTAAGAGAGAAATTCTCTAATTCAAACTTACGACCAAGGAGAACTTACGAGGGAGTATGTCTTTGGAGTAGAGTCAGACTAGGCTGGAGGAGAGATCGTCACGGTCTGTCTCCTCAAGAGGCCGCCGTAAGATATTTAACCGTGACCCTAACTATAGACTGCAGCAGAAGAATATAATGAAAAGATTTCAACTTTGACAAGCCCAATATGAGTGAAATGAACGGAAGTGAAGATTTTGAGTTGATGTATCGGCAAGTACTAGCGCCTATCCTCGTGTGCAGGTATGGCACTTGATACTTCTAAATTCATAGCGACCCTCACTACACTTCCATGCAAGAACTCTATGTGTTCTTCTTGCTTTCTCTTCAAGGCACTGCCTAGCCTGTCAAGCCTACCCAATTTGAAGACTCCGTCAAGCTTATGTAGGAACAGTAATGTTCCACTCAGTACAAGAGAATTTAAGAGTTTGCTGTGTGAAATCTCTCATTCCACTACGTATATTTCACATTATGCTTTCATTTTTCAAATATCTCAAGAGTTTCTTTTTTAGTAAGTAGGTATATGAAACATATAATAGTATAAGGATACACGGATAAAGTAGCTTCCTAAGACAGCAGTGACTTTGCCTGCACACTTAGGTAACCCCAAATAGTTTTGAACCCATGCAAGTTCAGAGTGATTAACAAAGAGTGATAACATGTATGCTAACTAGTCAGCGAATGTATATAACGGAGGTAGGGTCAAGAGAAAATATGTAGGGTGAGCACATTTCCAACGTGGTATCCCCTAGTGGCTGTATGAAAAATACAAGTATGAATGCGATGCTTAACGAGCCGAGGGAGAAAACAACTATAACTATAATATAAAGCGAGAAAGCATATAAAATATATAGATATATATTATGTCATTTCAATCTTCTATTCATCTTCTAGGAGATAATCGTTGTCCAAGTTGTGGAATGAGCGATCTATCAAGAAGACACAAGTGCGTAGATGTGGTTGCTCTATTTACATCAGTAGTCGAGAAGTTGGACGAGACTCAAAGAGCTGAGACAGAGAAATTATCGACTTCAAAAGAGGACTTGGCTGATTGTGATGGAGATCGTCATTCAGATGATGGAGAAGGTGGTAATGTGACTCAAGCTCATATTACATTGGGAGAAGAAATGAACAAGAGGTGTGGTTACAACCATTTATTTTTCATTTTGTCTATGATAGATTATTCTCGAATGAATTTGGTGATGTTTGTAGTCTTTTAGCAAGTCGTTATTGCGTGAAGAGTAGAAGAGTAGAAATAGTAGTTACAAGATAGCAAACCTACTACTAGAGCCATTGTTTGAGACTTCAAAAGGGGTTGCATAAAAAACAACGTGAGAAGGAAGAAAGAGTGGGTGTTGTTATTGCTCGAGTTTTTAGAAGATTTCTCTCTTACGTGGTATGAAGAGAGAGTGAAGAGCAAAACACATGATACAATTGAGGACATATGGGAGACGTTGAGTAACGCACTCATCAAAGAGTTTCTTCCAGATTATGAGAAGTTGATGGTGGAGCTCGCTCATATGAAGCAACGAGACGATGAGAAAGCTTGACAGTATGTCGAAAGGGTAGATAAGTTGGAGCAACAGTTTCAGACGGTCATATGCAAGAGTGGAGATAATGTGGAGCTAACGATGATGGAGATTGGAGTAGTGTTGATCAAAAACTTGGTGGGAAGGTTAAGGCCTTCAATTCCAACCCAAACGAGGTACGAGTAGCCAACAACCAAAGCGGAGATCATCAAGATTACGATAAATACGAAAGAAAATTTGGATGAAAAAGATCTCATCCAACCTCGTCATGTTTCTCTGGTGTCAACTCCACTCTTGGTGTAGTCACAACAGTAGCATCTGCACCATCATAGTTGGTGATCGTCTCAACATCAACTCCTACTCCAACAACGATGTCAAAACCGTTTGTCTCTACAACGATGTCTACTGTCACCTCAGATTTTCATGTAGAGTTGAAGAGCATCATCAATACACTTGCTGATCTCAACATAAACCTGATGCAGCTAGGAGAATGAAGAAACAAAGAGGTCAAAGAGGTTATGACAACAATCTCATCGAGGAAATCAAGATAACTTCAGAGGCAACCAAGGTAACTTTGAAGGAATCACATGCTAGACTTGTGGAGGTTCTCATTTCTAACAGAATTGTCTTAACAACAGAGCAAGAGGTGTTGAAATTATCAGAATGAATGTTGGTGGAAAGAATCTATCATAAGCATGAGACAAGAGAGTTGTTACTATCGATGTAGTGCAAGATCCTATCTATGAGAACGGAAAGAGCTCAAACTCTTTTCATGCATCGGTGGAGCTTTTAGCTCAAGAAAGACAACAAATTCTATTTTCTGATAAATCGGTTTCCATGGAGGAGTCACCAAGTAGAAGTACTCGCTCGAGTAATATTTCAAGTACACCAAGGAAATCAAGAAGAAAGTTGAGGATGGCAGATTTCTCTCTTTTGTCTTCTCAAGCGAGATATGATGTGGTTGAAGGTGTAGGTGCTCTGAAAGTCAACATCATGATGTCGTGTAGTGACACGAGTCACATGTGAATATAGTGTAGAACTTATATTATGTTTTTTTTCTATGTTTCATGAACCTTTGATAACTCGTGTGAAAACATATTAGATGTACGTTTACATAATCTGGAATGTGAGATTGTATGATAATGAGACATGCCAACTCAATGATCTATGGATAGTCGTGTGAGTGACTTTTGTTGTCAAATTTATGTATAAGATAGAGGATCAAGGGTTCAGGGGAGCATTCTTCTTTAGGTGGTGTTTCGTGAGTGCGTCTTAATGTCTTAAAAGACGGGTGAGGAGCTACGAGAGTTGTATTTATGGATGGAGGATTGATCCGAGTTCCAGATCTTCTTCTTCGAATCCGTTCCAGATCAAGTTTCACTACATCCATCACGATCATTTTCGATGGTGGTTCGTTGCCTACTTTGATGATGAGTTCATGGAGAGAGTGATGGATTTGTCTACTCTAGTGATCTTGCCGATTGTCATATACGAGAAGAATTAGGACCTGATTGTGTACATCTTACTTTGATGGGTAAATGGACTTGAACTTTCTAACCAACGTCTCTTTCAACGTCTGGGTTGATATTCAATGTTACTCTCGACGGAAGATCAGTCATTGCACATAGATTGCGAAGAACTTTGATGAGGAGTATTGTAATCAAGTGATGGCTTCTTTATTTCCTTTTTGTAGTATCTTTCATCATAGATCGGTTCAAGATCATCATCTTGACTTTGTATTGAATCTCGAGTATTCTCGTGTCATTATAATCTCTATCGCTTGGCGAGGATGATTATCTTAAGCTTGGTGCTCGAAGTATTTTTGTTCAAGCTTTGAAGGAGGTGAGAGTATTTTAGGGTTACAACTCGCTCTATAGTGTCAAGTAGGAGATAAAGTGATCTCCAATCTCTTTTCTCACTGATCTATTTTTTAGCAATCGAGTTTATCCAAGGTCAATTTTGGAGGTCTTCTCTGTGATAATTCACGGAGTGTGAGGTCTCATTGGAAAGCTATCGAGCTAGATTACAATCTGGATTGGAAGATCGATCGATTTGGAGCTCTGATCGGAGTGTTATGATCGTTCAAATTCAAAGGGTCAAATCAGTTTTCCGAGTCATGTTTTTGAGTGTCTCGAGAGTTTGAGAGATGATATGTCAGTATTGTCAAGGGGATTGGATAGTTGACGCCGTGCTCGCTGCACTGATTTAAAAAAGTCCTACGTTTGGGTTGGATTTGATCTCGAGATGGTCGATCAAAGTTGGCTGTGATAGTTGAGAGATGGAAGTAAAATCATTTTGCTCGGATTCAAGGATTGAGTTGTTCCACGAGCATGAAATCGAATATCTGAATGAAAGTTCATAGGATTAGAGTGTGTTTTATCAGCTTACTACATCTGAAATGTAAGCTCATTTGATCAAGAGAAGGTGTTGAGACAATGGATTTTAGCCACCGGGGTCTGTAAAGCTCATAAGTTAGCACTGACGAGAGACTTGTTTCATTTCCGGCAATTGGTTCCAGGTGTGAAGATGAAATTTCAGAAAGTTGTAGTGAAGGGTCAGGGAGAATTTCTTGTGAAATTTGAACTCAGTAAGAAGTTTGAGTTAGGAGCACGAGGTTGTCAAAATTCAGATTACAACATGACGGGTATCGAAAGAGAATAATGATTTCACCTACTTGGTTGACTTGGGGACTGGAGGTGGGACTTCATGAAGGTACTCTTGTGAGGTATAACTTATGTTCATCATGAATGGATACTTCTTGTACTCAGGATAATACTGAACATCCAGTTGTGTTGTGTGGTGCACATGTGTTACGCTTAAGATCAGGTTAGATAAGTAGAAGCCTTAAAAATTAATTATAAAATTGTAATATTCTCGGATGTGCGAGAACTCTTGAAGCATTTACTTCTGAAGTTTTCTTGCTGCAAACAACAGCGATCTGCTACACTGAATAAAAACTGTTGATTCTGACTGAACTTCACCGACACTACATTATTTTAGTCTCTGTAGTACATCCATTAAATCATAAAGCTCATGTTTCTATTGTTTATGTATGTCTCAATAGATCTTGTTATGGTTTCCAAAGGAGAATCAATTTCCTCGCTTCTATTGTTCAATGATAATATTCGATTACGGAAATTTTTAATATCTCTATGTTAAGTGTTTTTCATATATATTGCACATTGGGTCTACTACTGAGAGATACAACGTTTAACCTTCATCGTTGATGCTAAATCATCTACTACGTATCAGAATTCTTTTTGTCGTTTCATTCCAAACCGTGTAAATATAGTTTGCTTAGCATTAAGACTGATTTTGATGTGCTAATCCTTTCCAAAAATTTCATTCAGATGTTGGACTTGCAACTCTATGGATAGTAACTCGAAACATCTCACTTACATATTCGTGACCTTCTCTCTTACACTCCACACAACTGCTATCAGCAAAGCTTCTTCCAAGTGTTGCTTCAGTCAAACCTACATGAAATCTATAATATATCTTTATTATTTTCCGTCGAGAAGCATGCCAAATGTGACGACTATCCTCTTTTGACTTTGTTTCCTTCTGTCCACAAGCATACTATGTATGACGACTATCATCTTTCAACTGATACAATATTAATATTTTATTTGCAGATAAAAAAGACCAATTGCACCATCGCTCACATACTTGTTACAGCCGATCCAACTAGAAGCAACATAAATAAAACATCAATCATCGATCTTAATTATTCATTGAATGTTCACTTCTATCCACGTGCATGATCCGTTGTTGATGCATTCTCCCAATTCACCTAAAGAGCACCAGCACCTATAACGATATGATTTAAGTGTGATTTCAAAGTCTTGTTTATATCAGTGTCGCACTTTTAACCCTCCTGTCACTGATTTTCAAACCGACCTCTTATATTCGTCCTAGTCGTCTAGCGTACGTTTATTACATCCCAGACATCCAGACCTCTAGATAAAGAGAAATAGAACTTGAATGAAGTCGTTGTAGTGTCCAGATATCATCCACAATGATCTATCCATATTTTTTATTACGTTAATATTTCATAACTTGAGGATCATTGATACTTTCCTCCCAACTTATGCTTTTCACAGATCAATTTATCTAAGTTTATGTCATAACAACATAATCTAAGGAGACTGAGAGGGTTCGACAGTTGATCTCGGAGAATGAAGAAGAAAAGTTGCGGTTGATGTGAATTCACATCGCAAACAAGCTTACTTTTTATTCCACCATAGTAGACAAAAAAGTTCAAACTTTAAAACTATGGAAAACCAGTCCGAGTATATCAGACCACTCTCCCACTTCGACTATGTAGACAATAAGCATAACTCCAAGGAAGACTATGTTATCGTGCAGATTTTGCGTGAAAGATGTCTAGGAAAATGCGAGGTTCCTAGCTGTGGAGATGTAGTGTGTTGAACAGAGACAAGAAAGAGAGAAACAAACACGAAAATGAACATGGTAATATATATCAACTCCTAATGTATATACACTATCAGTTCTTTCTCCCTAAGAACACAAAACTGAGAAACTGATCACAGCGGTCTGTATCTGCTTCAAAACCGCCTAAAATGAGTCCCTAGATCTTTATCCAGACCTAAAACTATCGAAGCATAGCTCAAAGTAAAAGAAACATCCCTTTGCTAACAAACAAAGCTGCACATGTACCACAAGATTCAAAGCCAAGTCCAAACAACATCCATGTACAAGCTCTTAGCTAAAGTTAGCTACCACAAGCTGTACATGACCAACTAAAACTCTAATGGACTCAAAAAGCCGAAAATCATAGCGAAGGAATCAAAAAAGACTTATCTGAGAACTTTCTCTTTTCACCAAACTGTCTTCAGATGTCGATAGGGTATTCTTCCCTGACACCTTTGGCCCAAGAAACCTTCAGATCCAACTGTCGACTGTCGAGATATCCCTAATTTTTGATCGCAGGTGACCAAACTTTCAACAACTCCTCCCTGCGGCTTAAAACCGCACACACCGTCCAAACTGATCGTCTGATCTGATCTCCGTCTTCTCTGGTAGATATATCAAGCTACCTTCAACCCAATGAGACTCCAAACAAGCCGTTTGGAGTTCTCCTCGCAAAACTACGCAACAAATTCAACCGTAGGATGCAAAAAACTGAGATTTTAAAAATAGTAATTTAAAATCTTAATACGTCTTACCTTGCAAACAATCATACTCAACCAGCTCCCAACACATCAATCAAATATGCACGAGGTTCTTCAAAGTGCAGAGTTTGCTTAAAAGTATGTTTCACCATCGTTACAAACCTCTGGAATTCATGATTAGCATGAGATAAGTCTAGAATCAACCGTTTTAAATTAGAGTTTAGAGATTGTTCTTTTTATGCAGTGCGTTTAAATAAATTATCATGAAACCATCATTATTATGACGTTTGTCAAGCAACACGAGCGATGAAGCTACCGGTGAAATGCCGTCTAGACTACGAATTTATCTTTTTCTCTGTTAACTCCAGGTCGTGGGTTCAATTCCTTGCGGGTACGACTGAAGGTGCATACTGTTGCAAACTGTTTGAAGCTTCTTGTCTGAATCCCCCTATGGGGAACTCACAAAGACAGTCCAATGGTCCACGAAGATCCCAAAGGACAGGTGATACTACTTACCATTTAAGTGTGCACTTCGCACTCACTTTCAATTTCATTACTGTTCTACCTCCATCACTCATATAATGTTGTATGGTACTGGGGTCCATACCCGGATATCCACGGATGTAGAATAGTAGTTGTTCAGTTTTGGCGTAAATAAAGAACCACCCTAAGTCCTTGCTAATAGTTTTCACTTGTTATTGATGACACGTCATATCAATCAGTTAAGGTTGTTCTGACGGTTTCAGATTTAAGCTGACTCACATGACACGGGGATCGATACCCCGCATCTCCATGTAGGACGATTATCCATCGGTCTGGTGTTGGTGTTGTCCAACACCAACACCAATTGAACTACTATACTGATGTATATAGGCTACTAGTAGTTCAATTTTGGAGTAAATAGAAAACCCCTAAGTAGCAGTCCTTTCAAAATATTTTTCTACTTTTATAACGTTCGACTGCAACATGCTCTCTCTCATGACTCGGGGGATGTAACTCAGATGGTAGAGCGCTCGCTTAGCATGCGAGAGGTATGGGGATCGACACCCCGGATCTCCTTGTGGGAAGAATGGGTGTAGGTGTTCAGTTTTGGGGTGAACCAAAACCTTGTGTATGTACACACTAATTCCTCAATTCTGGCGTAAACAAAGAGAAAAAATATCCTCTAAGACAACAACAATAATAATACCAACAACACAACCATAGTCATTAAAGTTGCTATGAGTAGGTGTTGCATGAAGTCGCCAACGGGTCAGGGGATGTAGCTCAGATGATAGAGTGCTCTCTTAGCATGCGAGAGGCACGGGGATCAATACCCCCAACTCCATAGAGTTTTGGAATAAAACAAAAACCCTATGTATGTAATTTACTACAAACATTTCTCTTAGCGAACCATGACTTCTGCTGCTTCTGTACTCAACGTGGCTAAGGTTGGACGTCTTGGGAGGCATGCATATTTGCTACTGGATTAGCTGTAGGCCTAAGACCTACAGCTAATACAGCTAGGTCTATTGGACCTGGAATCGGTCAAGGCACTGCAGCAGGTCAATCTTGACCACTTGACACTCCGGATTATGAGACCAAAGATACGGTTATTTTGGCAGCATTTAGAATGACTCCTCAGCGCTCGTTTAGCATGCGAGAGGCACGGCGATCGATACCCCATCTCCACGTTAGATCAATGATTCTTGTTCAGTTATGGGGTGAACCTGGAACCCCAAGTGAATAATAATACTAACACAGTTTAAGTGTTTTGCATTACAATCGTTGTAGTTGATGTCAAGTATCCCTTAACAGGTGTGAAAAGATTTTCTAGATATATCGATCTCTCTTGACAAACCAAAAACCCCACGAAGTATACGTATTCTTCCTATCCTTCCTATACGCTTACAACCGTTATTATTAAGGTCCCGGTCCCATTAGCAAAAAGGGAAAAAGGGACCTTTACTTGTTGCCTCTCATATCAAGATATCCATCCCCAAGTTGTCAAAGGTGTCAAAGAAATCATTACGAGGTGTCAAGGAAATCAGTTTCTGGAATATCAAGCTCTCTTCTCTTCACAGGTCTCAAAAGATACTGAGACTGCCCTCTCTCTAAACAAAATATGTATTTCATCTCTAGACTACCGTAGTGACGAAGTATGATTGTGTGAGGAAGAAACGTCCAAAATGTCCTTTTAACATAAGTAAATAAATATATATTCAGCAACAATAGCAATAAACGTCCCTGTTGGCATAGCAAAACATATTGTGCACTCCGAGAGCGGAAGTTTTGTTAACTTGGGACTCCCATATATCGCGAGGAAAAAGTTCTAAGGATCCGGACATTTGATGCAGTTTCTGAAAATGTAAGCAATATTGAAATATCATGTAATTTCGAGGCTATTCTCGTGATTTTTCTAAATGTGAAAGCCATTTTATAAGTGTGAATATCAGCGTGCACAAGAATCTTCACATGAACCTTAAATAAAATATATAAGGTTTGTGTGCCATGAAGGAATTAGTCTGGTCCTGTATAGATCAACCCTTCCCTTATCCACGAAACACAAGACAGTGTCACAGTGGGCTTTGGGAATCAACAATCATTCTTTAGGAACTTGATACCACTGTAACTATTTCTTGAATCACCTTCTGCAAACATGTCCAGTGTACTTGGAAAAATTCAGCTCCACCAACTTTATCCAAGATACCTGCATCTCAATACAGAGTTTTCTTTTGTGACTAGTAACTCCTCACTAAAATGATATCAGTGAACTCACATGATCGGTTTAGTGATTTCATTAATATTGATTTGTTTCTAAAAGTGTAGGAAACTTCTTGGAATTAAGTTGTCTAAGTATGAACGTAAATACAACAACTAGTTCAGGTCATTTGGGCTCATGCCCTTTCGCAGGCCTAGCCTGCACTTGTACCAAAGTATAATACTTGGACTATGGACCTCCTACATTATTATTATTATTCAGTAAATAAATTTACACATACTTGGTCTCTCTTGCATCGATTCTCTTTCTCTTTTCTCTATATGATATCAGAGCTACGGATTGTTATTTTCCTAGCAGAATAACGTAAGCTTCAAGTAGACCTTAGGCATAGATGAAAGAACAATCAAGAGACGCAGTGATTGTTAAGCGCGGGAGACGCTCTTCGCTCAAACGATCGCAGCGCTCAATAGAACCGTAGTAGTTCAGCGACACATCTGCGATGATGAACACGATCAACATGAAAGGCTGGGCGAAGTTCGATGAGACGTACTTCACATACTGGAAGCATAAGATGAAGCTCCAGCTAGACGCCGAAGGCATCTTTAGAATTGTCAATTTGTAGTGTATCTCAATCAGTTGCCACTCCCGACAATCCCTTACCTGTCATCGGAGCAGAAAGCATCGCGGAGTGAGATCGTCAGAGCAAGAATGCTCTCACGACGATAAAGCAGTATTGCAAAATTACTGTTACTGATCACATTATCTCTTGTTGCACAGCAACCAACGGGATGGAACACACTGACTTCCAACTTTACTGCGCAAGATATCGTGACATAAATGCATTTGAAAGAAAAGCTGCAAACCTTCAAGATGAGAGCGAATGACACGCTCACATCGCATGTAAATATCTTCAAATCCATTGTTGAGCAGCTGACGCTGCAGGCGTGCAAGTAGACGCACAAGAGTAACTGCTTATACTTATGGGCAGCATGCACGACAACTATCAAATGTTTTTACAAGTGATGAGATGCAACACCAACTTGACGTTGCAAGACTTCATCTCGTTTTTTCTTACCGAAGAACCTTCCGTTCAAGGATGCAACACGAACCTTTAACCGCATTGTTTGCAAGAAAGAGGCAACAATCGAAACAAGGCCTTGTTTGGATAGAATCAGTCTAAGAAGCGGCCATCAGACTCCAACATTCATTGTTTTAGGTGCAATTTGACTGGACATCGTCTCCAGAATTATCCAAATTACGCCTCAAGCAGCAGCGCTCCGCCTAATCAACCTCAGCGGCAAGGCAGAAATCAAAATTTCCAGAAAAAAGACTGTCGACGCAGCGACAGCAACAACACTAGGTGAGTACTGATGACCCAACTTCAAAATGAATTTGCACCTCCAGTCGTGGACCACCACTGGTATGTTGACACCGGCACCACCCACCACATGGTATTCAATTGTGATCCTTTGCAGTTCTAAAGCAGCTGAGCAAGAAGGGGTCGATAGCAACACAAATGAGTTCTTTGGTGGAGTTCTATGCGGAAGTTGAATCAACTGGTAGCAGAATGCAACCGTGATGGATTCAGTGTGCTATTGTTTTTTCATCTTCCTTTTCACTGCGACAAAGCATTGTGACACGTCAGTAATTATTTAGGCTGACTGGGCTTGGTTATCTAGAACAGTCAGCTACATGTCAAGGGGTTGAGTAACACATTGTTAAGAGAGGATGGAGCGAGTTGGACAAATCTTTGGGAGGTGGAGCAAGTAAATTAGTGCTCAGATTGAAGATATGGTTTGTGCTGTAAGTCAGATTAATGCAGCGTAGCAGTATTCCTACGGTTTCGGTCAGAGTTAGACAAGTTCCACCACTGTATATATTTTACTCAGATTTTAAATAAAGTTGTGCGGTTTACTCCCATTGTGACTTTATTTTTTATACCGTTGTATTCTCTATGAGGTATACCAAGTCTGAGGTAACTTCCTTGCATATATATCCATCTCTTCCAAGTTCTAGAAGAGGAGAATATACAAAGAGCTTTAATTTATGTCCTAACTCTTCTTCTTGGAAGGATTAGGCTATAAATTAAAGCATTGAAAGTAAAAATGTTTTTACTGATGGACGTATTTATACCAGAAAAATGTTTCTGTCTGTGTGAGTTATTTATGGGTTCTGCGTAACTCAAGTGATCATATGTAATCAAGTTTATCAAGGGGTTTTAATTCTAGTGATTTAAATTTAGAAATATTTATCATAAATCATAATTTGCAAACCTAGTAGAGCATCACTCTTCTCCGTAACAATATGCTTTAGTAAACTATTTTTTTCACTATTTTTTTGATGATTTAAATGTTTATCTTTTTTCTTCGTTTGCCTAGAAGTGCACTTTGGATGCATATTCTCGTGAAAAAACATGAGAAGGAGATCAAGTGGAGTTCAGCATGAAAATAGCGATAGACTAGGAACTAAACGTGAAAGCTACTAGTCCAGAAGGGGACCGAATGGACAAAGTGACTTTAATTTTTCAGCGGGAAGAGCTTAGAGAATCTTACAGTCATAATACATGGAACCCAATTGCTCTATTGACTGTGTATTAATGTATTATGTAACTCTTTTGCAGTAGAGTGAGACATTAAATTAATGTTTAGTATAAAATTATCTCTAGTTGGTCTCAAAGTCCCGTATTCCTTATTTTGGAAGCACTTGTGTGTATTGCCTTATGGGTTATCTTTCAATCTATTTACAACTCTCATTATGGCTAACATTTCACTGTTGCAAAACTTTTAAATTTCTGCATCAGTTTGATAAGTTTGGTTGAAACATAACCGTTGTATATTTTTTGTTAACAAAAAGAGAGTATGCAAATTTAGCCTTCTAAATAAGAAAATAAGAAAATAAGAATTCCAATAAGAATGTCCGAACCTTCTCCGTGCCAATCGTACCCCAAGATTTACCTTCCGCGCTTGTGCTCTTTCTTTCGTCTGGCGACTATCACCAAAGAGATCAGGAGAAGGTCGACGTGATGTATAATGAACTCTCCTCTGCCTGAGTAGATCTAGACTCGGCACTTCTAAGATGTCCGGGAAACTCAAAGTTACAGTACAACGACAAAAACTGTCTCCGCGGAGGACATCGAGTATGATCACGATGATGTACTGAGGAGGTTGTGGGATTTCGCATACCCTCTGGTTCTTTCCATAGCAAGGGAGGTGCTCTCGTCATAATCATATCGACTACTGAGTCTGCTCACCTGCCAAGAGTGCGACATGTTGACGGAGACGTTGTCCTGTTGTGGGATCAGTTAGTATGTAAATTACGCGTATAAGTGCGTTTTGCACATAATTGTAGAAGTTGTGGTGTAATGGGATCTAAAACATTGCTCTTATGAGCTTAGAATGCACTATTATCTGCTGGGGGTCTCCATGGGGCAGAAAAGGACAAGGTTGAGTCCTTTAGCTTCCCATTGGTCCACCCAAAAGTGAAGATAACTTGTCTTCTACCTAAGTGTGCGCTCTGGGAGGTTCGGGGCACTTTGACGAGGGATTTGGAAGATCAGAGGGCATGGGCGGAGAGCTCTCGACGGGAGGAGCAATCTGACCACAAATTTCACTCGATTTGGAGGTCCAGGGCATACGTTATGGCGATTTGAAGTTCATAGAGTGATGAGAGTACAAGAGTTTCTCTTCCGATTGTAAGATTAAGGGGTTTGAGTGATTGAGCCGTCAGATTGAGACCAGATTTCATGGGCTTGTAGTCTGTCAGCTGCTGAAGCTCTGACCACAAATTTCACCACCGGATGTCGTGCGGATTGAGCGCAATGGCGATTTGAAGGCGACGGGGTGCAGAAAGCTGTCAATCTGAAGCAGCGAGTTTGCAGATTTATGGAGGACGATCAGAACGGTCAAATCGACTCAAATTTCCTGTGTAGTGAGTTTACCTTCTGATTTGATAGCACAGGAAGTTGGAGTGGAAGTGGACGGTTCATTTAGTCGAAGAAGCTTCTGTCCTGAATCTGAGATTGGAAGTGCGTGTTAGTTTCTGTGGATTTGTGTTAATTGTGGGAGGAGATCTAGCCGTCAGATCTTCCTGAAATTTGACCTGCAAGTAGAGATTTTAGTATCCTACCTACGTGGCAAGTTTGAGAGGAGACTGAGCTGTAGATCTGTACCTATCATGTGTGAAAGTTCGCTGGTTTTTCTGCCGAGTTGTATCGGCAACGATATCTACTCTAGGTCTCGAGTTGTTAGCGGCAGCTGGCTGAAAAGTATCCAGTGCGACATTTGTATTGCTTTGGGGAGTATTCTAGGCGTAGATATGACTTTAGCGACCTACGTTGTATCCACGTCATGTGGTTGTTAGGTTCGCACTCAACGTGGCAAAGTGCGATCCTTGACCTGTAGAGTCGACTACCTGTCTAGCCTAGTCTCTGGTTTTTGAGACACGTTACGGTGCATGCATTAGAACCTTTCACCCAGAAGACCCACACGTGGATGAGTATGACGGCACCAAACATGCGATGTGCATGTGTGCCACCTCATCGGTCCGTGAGGCTTGGGTTGCTTGGTTAGGGTGCTTGCACCTATCCTTGTTTTGGGTTCGAAACTTTTAAGCAAAGGGGAGTGACCTGTGTGGGGGCATTCGACTTGGGGAAAAATCCAAGAGATTGTTCGTGGAGAGATCGTGGTGATCCTATGAGATTGAATCAGAGGTTTATGGATCGAGATACCTTTGTAGTTGGAGTGCACATGTTGTGAGAGATGGACGAAGGACTCTACTTACCGCCCAGATTCCCTTTTCGAAACCCTTTCTCGATTAAACTGATGTATATGGAACGAGTTCACTTTCAACAGTTTTTGATAGGATCCTTCGGGCATAACTTTACCGCGCAAGTCATGCTCTCGCCTGTCCCTGTGATCTTACCTGTTGTCACTTACGGCCAAGAATGGGATCTCACCGTCTTTATCCTCATCTAACGAAGAATGGATCTAAATCAGCTCCCTCCTGTAAACTTTAACACCCAGTGCGAGATAAGACACATTTGTCGACCCAAAGCCATGTACGAAGCCCTAGTAGTAAGAAACTTCGGAGAGGAATACTACCGAGAGATCATGTCATCACATATCCCGTTTGTCGTGCCCATGATCATCCAACGTTTTCGTGTAGTTATCTTGACCCTTTACTGAGAGAGAAAGTACTTAGTTATCGAGGAAGTTAGAGAGAAATCTACGAGATACTAGTCGCTCTGCTGTGCATCGATCGTTAACCACAGCTAGAAGGTACGCCCTTGCTCAAAGGAAAGGATCTCGCTACGACAACGTCACATAGATTTACCTTAGGCCCCAGATCAGGCCCCCAGAATGAATCGCGGACTTGATCGGACCTTTCTTATAAATCCCTTCTTGATCGGACCCCCAACCTGCCACAGCCCGTAAAACAAGTAACTGTGTCATGTCAGAGTACAGCTCGGACTGTATATGTCATGCTTACAACTGAAGTGTCGGAAGTGTTTTCCGGGAAAATTTGAAAGACAACATACTGATAACACAGTGACCAATTTCCCTCTTTATTCGGCGAGGGGTAGAAATTCGTCGACTGATACTTCGGAAGAAAATAGAGTGCGACGGGTGTAGTTAGGAAGTAGTGAGTGCAGACACTTAAACGATGGAGGATGTGCAATCTCCTAGTACTGAAGAGGAGAGATGTCTAGATGGATTATATTTTGAGGATATTGACAGACACGAGTTTACGTTGGATGCGAGGACCGATGAAGAAAGAGACTTGAGCATACTAGATCAATGGCCGCGACAAATGTCACAAGCTCGAGCTGATGACCACGTGTTGCAAGGAAGAACATTCGAGTCATTGCGTGATGCTGCATGCAGATTGAAGTTGGGAGCGGAATTCTCATCCTTCAAAGATTTTGATTTTGCTGTTGATAGCTGGTGTTTCCTTCATAGTAGAGCAAGCCAAAAGGCAAAATCAAAAGAGAATTATAAGCTGCGGACATGCAGGTGGAGTGGCAACGCGCGCTGCCGCAAAAGTGTCGAACAGAGAGGAGAGATAAATAGAGCGGGGGAAGGAGATATTTGCAATAGTCAACCACGCAGCTTTCATGAGTTCTCTCAGAGACAAAGACAACGCCGGCGAAGAGATGATCAAGAAGCAAGCTCAGTCACACCAACACCAACAGCAGATCGAAGGGTGCCGGAAAATGGTCGCTGTGGAGAGAAATTACGATATTTGACTGCGGGGAGAACCATCTTCTATGGAGGAGGTTCTATCGTCGGAGAGGTGTAAAATCAATGCAAATGGAGAATCAGAGCACAAAGAGGAAAGTTCAGTGCGAAAATCACTGTCACAGTTTGCAATCTAGAACATACTTGCCTGGCACACATGGCTTATTGGCGTGGTCCTGCATCAAATTCAAAGTTTCTTGCTACTGTTCTGTGTAATAGAGTGGCGATTGATCCGCATACACCTATTCGTAACTTGATGGAAGAAATCTGAACATCTTTCAACAAGCGAGCACCTTATAATCAAGTGTGGAGAGGTAGAGAACATTCGCGTGACTGGTTAGAAGGTAACCAAGCCGTCTCGTTTCACTATATTCCATCCGTGTGTAGAAGGCTTAAAGATGTAGACCCTGAGTGTGTAGTAGATTGGGGAACATGAGAGAATCACCCAACTGTTTTCAGCAGGTTCTTTGTGTGTCCAAGTGCCACCCGTAATGCATATAGGTTTTGCCAGAGAGTGATCTGCTTAGATGCTTGTCACAGTAAGAGCCGAAAATTTCCATCTTAGATATTTTTAGCCACGGTGCTTGATGGCGCAAACAAAGCTATCATCCTGGCATTTGCAGTAGCTCCAAGAGAAGATACCTCGAATTGGACGTGGTTCTGTGGTCTACTGCGTGAGTCGATACATGGGATTTTATCACCCCAAACTGTTATAATCAGTGATCGACAAAAAGGTCTTGAAAAAGCCGTTGCTACAATATTTCCGGACACAAAACATGGGCACTGTGCACAACACATTCGCACCAACGTGCGCACACGCTTTGGGAAGGATGCTGAGCAGTCATTTTTAGCATGTCTTTATGCCCGAACTCGTGAAATGTAAGTTCTTCAAATAGATTTCTTATCTGCTATCGTTCTATTTGTATGAATCATGTCTGCTTCACTAACGTGGTTACTAATTGAGTTAATTATGTATGAATGCAGGTACGACAGTGTCTTGAGCAAGCTGGCTGATTCCGGAGAAAGAGGCAAACAGTTAGGAGAATACTTACGAGATATCGATCCAGCGGGATATAGTAGGTGTGCGTTTCCTTTACCAAGTTATGGAAAGGTTACTTCTAATGTTGCAGAGAGCATGAACAATGCTCTGGGACAAATTCGATGGAATGCACCTCTTAAGATTCTACTCGATCTTTGGTATTATAGTATGCAGCAATTTACGAAGCGAAGGACACAGCTTCGACTGGAGACAAATTTGTTAACAAAATTTGCGAGACTCAGGTTTAATGAGAATGAGCAGGCTGCTGAGGGTTTTCTCTGTCAAATATCGAGCCAAACTGAGGCCACGGTGTCGTGTCGTGGACCGGCTCCTACATGAAAATCAAATTTTGACTTTTGTCGCTCCAAAGACACTTATGGGTAAGACAAGCTAGGCCCTAGCTTATGAGTTTTTGGCACAATTTTAGATCTCCATTTCCATCATATAGATGGGTAGAGCTCGTTGTCAGCTTTCCATATGCACTTTGTCTACTTCGTTTGGACGCCTAGTGGAAAAGTTACAGGACTCGAAAGATGAAGAAAATAAGCTAGGCCCCAGCTTACGGGTTTTTGGCACCACTTCGGATCTTCGTTTTTATCACACCAGTGGATAGAGCTCCTTGTCACCTTTCCATAGGCACTTCATCTACTTCGTTTGGACGCCTAGTGGAGAAGTTACAGGACTCGAAAGATGGAGAAAACAAGCTAGGCCCCAGCTTATGGGCTTTTGGCGCAACTTCGGATCTTCACTTTCATCACATAGATGGGTAGAGCTCGCTGTCAGCTTTCCATGGGCATCTTGTTTACTTCGTTTGGACATCCAGAGAAGAAGTTATGCGATTCGAAAGAAGGTAAAATCAAGCTAGGCTCCTAGTTACTTGCTGACTGGGTATTCAGGGCTTCATGCGTTATATCAAAGA
Source organism: Asterella californica (assembly GCA_036924285.1). NCBI lineage: Eukaryota > Viridiplantae > Streptophyta > Marchantiopsida > Marchantiales > Aytoniaceae > Asterella > Asterella californica. Next base: position 29,147,551 of record JAYKYS010000003.1, read on the forward strand.
CGCAAGGGGCCTGCTTCTTATTATTCAGGAGATTCAAGAGAAAACTGTACGTACAGAGACTGTTGGAAGGGGGGTGCTTAAGGAGCTAGCTTGCGCCTGCGACCTGTCAACAGACGGTTCGGGAGATTTAGGAGTCCAATGCAAGCGCGCAAGGCGTCGTTGGGTTCAGATCTGTGCAGGCTACGCACTGGTTCAAACGGTTTGGGAAGAGACGGATCGGGGAGTGTGTACTGAGGGAAATTGAGACGCAGGAAGCAGATTTGAGGTTTTCAGTTACCTGTGAAGGAGAGTTGGACCGTTCGGACCGTTCCGGAGTCCAAACTTGCTGTCCTTGGATCCAACGGGATCAGAACATCGAGTTCTACAGGAAATTGAAGACGATACCAGTTTTCATCGGGCGGTTTGGAAGTTCTGAGTGCAATTGGCTCGCAGGGAAGCGCTTACATCAGATTTTCATTCACCTGCGACCTGAGGTTGGGCTGTTCTTCGCGATCGGTGAGCCAAGCTCTTCGTTCTTGGTGCCTACGCGATCAGGGAGTCTTCATCTACTCATAGGAGAAGTAGATGAAGACTGTGTGTGAATTGGATTGTTGGTTTGAGTGTGGTGAGCAAGTTTGAGCCGTAGGGAGCTGATTTACGTCAGTTTTTTGCAACCTGCGGCCAAATTTCTCGAGTGGTTTTGCAAGGGGAACTCCAAACGACTTGTTTGGAGTCTCGTGGGTTCAAGATAGCTAGATCTATCTGCTAGCGAAGACGGATATCAGTTTGGACGATCCGTTTGTGCGGTGTGAGCGGTTTTAAGTCGCAGGGAGGAGTTTTTGGAGGTTCGGTCACCTGCGATCGAAAATCAGCGATATCTCGGCTGTTGGGAGTCGGATCTGAAGGTTCCTTGGGTTAACGGAGTCAGCGGAGGAGACCCTATCGACATCTGAAGTCCGTTCAGCGAAAAGAGGAAGTCCACAGATAGACCTTTTTCGGTTTCTTCGCTACGGGTTTTGCTCTTTTGAGTTCGTTAGAATTCTGGTTGGCTGTATACAGCTTGTGGTAGCTAGCTTTAGCTAAGAGCTTATACATGGATGTGGTTTGGACTTGGATTTGGATCGCGTGATACTGCTGTGGCTCTGTTTGTTAGCAAAGGGAAGTTTCTCTTGCTTTGAGTTACGCTTCGGTGGTTTTGGGTCGGGGTTGTGATTCAAGGGGTGTTTTTAAGAGCTTTTGAAGCAGGTTACAGACCGCTCTGGTCTGTTTCTCAGTTCTGTGCTCTTAGAGAAAGAACTGGCAATGTACATACATTCAGAGTTGGTATATATCGCAGCATTCGTTTTCGTGGTTGTTTTTCTCTGTCTTGTCTCTGTTTCAGCACACAACATCTCCACAGCCAGGAACCTCGCATTTTCTTGGACATCCTTCACGCAATATCCGACACGACATCGGTGGTGAACTCGACGTGAAGGTCCGGGGTGGAGATATTTGTGTGTTAGAACTGAGCAGAAGAGGCCAGCAATCATGAACGAGGATGAAGATGGGTTTGGTTGTTCGGGAGGATGTTGTGGACCTGGAATGATGGATTTGTAGACGGTTGGGATCATGAGAGGATGGGATGAGTCATGACTATGGATGGGATGGACGGATCAGAGGGTATACCAAGGATGCAGTTGGATGCAGCAACTGCACGATTGTTTCAAGTCTTCACTTTGTTTATGCGACAAGAGCAAGAGAACCAACAAAAGGAGGCTTTGGGGAGGAAGGCGCTTCGGAGGGTGATCGACAAGTTCGATCTATTTGGTGGGAGAGACATCTCTGAGTACTTGAGATGTTACAAGATGGAGATGGATTTGGATCGTGTACCGGAGAAGGAGATGATCGAGACGTTCGAACTCGCTGTGGTGCTTGAGATAAGGGAGCATGTGAAGGGTCTAACAAAGCGTTTTGGGAGGAACTGGGATATGTTTTCACAAGCGCTCATGGAGGAATATTTCTTGGGAAGCTCAGATCGAGTAACCAAGAAATCATTTCTGGAATGGGTCAACGGATCCAGCAAGGGTTTGCAGCCTACAGAGCTGTTAGAGGAGTTTGAGAGACAATTCTCTCAACTACCTGGGGTGGACAAGCTAACCTTGGAGAGCTACAAGATGGAGCTGTTTCTTCAAGCTGCGGATGAACCATGGCAAGAACAGTTGGAGCTACTTCTGGAGGATGGAGAGGACGAAGAAGGATTAACAAGAAATTGGGAGGTTGTGCATGAAGCTGTTGAGCTTCTTGTCTGGAGACAGACAAGGGAAAGGGTTACAAGGTTGGCACCTGCAGCGTTGACTACCACACCAGTTCGGGTAGTATCTGAAGTTCAACCTCCAGTTGTGGTTGTAGAGGAGAAGGATCCAACCATCGAGGACCTACAGCAAAAGATGCAAGATTTGCAAGCTAAGGTTACTAGGTTGGAGGATAAGAGATCATCGACTGAGATGGAGCTTGTACCCAAACCAGCTTGGGTACATCAGTGTATGTGGTGTGATGGTACTGACCATCAACAGGACGATTGCATCGACTTTGCAGAGTCTTTGCAACATGGGGTTATTTCTTGGGAGGATGGAAATGTTGCATTCACAAGTACAGGTACTCTCCTTCAAGCCAACGTTGGTAAAGGAGGGATGAAAAAGTTTGTGGATGATTGCCTTGCGACACATGCAGTTGTAGCTACCGAAGCTACAAGTTATGGTGCTAGGGTGGAGGAGATTGAGCATGATCTCCATAGAGATGGTTTGGATGAGCACGAGGATCTAAACGAGCTCAGGTTGGATACTGCATCCACGATGCAGTGCGAGAAGAAGGACCAACGAGATACTTCTTCAGGGAGGCTAGCTCAGGAGGATAAGATTCAACAGGAAACTATTCTTCCTGAACAGGCAATGGAGAGCAATCCTTCACAACCGGAGGAGATGGTTGAGGTGCAGACAGCGGACGTGGGTGATCTGGTTGCAGACAAACAACAACTAGATGCAGAGATGATGATGATGGATGTGAAAGGAGGTTGGGAGGAGTGCATTCAAGATGCGAAGGTTGGGTTCTTATCACGGAAGGTTTTGGGTGCGACTACAAGGGAAGTCCATGATGCTTACATTGGCATCATCAAGGACGAACAACTTGCTGAGGGTGAAGGAGAAGGGATGGATGCTCTGGAAGCTACGGGTATAGGATGATGGGTAACGATGGCTTACCGGGGAGAAGCCATTGCTGAAGGTGATTTGGGTTGAGTGAATGATGCTTGGGAGGTTGTGAGGATTTTCAGAAGAAGCAGTCAGGGAGGATGATGGTTGAGGAGGATATCATGTACAGCGCAGTGATGATTGGGGTTGAGGATTTTGGTTGCAGCAGTGTGGTTCTTTTTTTTCAGAAAAGAAAAAAGAAGAGTTGGAGTTGAGTTACAGTCAGGATATGCGGTGATGATTGAGAGGATGGGTGATGTCTACTACGACATTTGGATCACAAACCTCGATGATGAGGTTCTACAGAGCAGATGAAGACAATTCTATGGTATGATGGATTATTCTTTCTATGTCTTCGCATATTGAAGATGTGTAGATTTAGAGGGGGTGATTGACTGAGAAGTTTGAGGAGAAAGTCAATGAGCATGGATCTAGGGAGGATCATGGCAGGGTAGCAACTTCAAGATGACGATCAGGTTGTAACCTTGAGGATGAGGTTGACTGAGATGGGAGGGAGGATAACAAGATGGGAATGAGTGTGCGTGCCGGTCCACTCCTTGGTTGGTATCTCTGGTGCATACCGGAGGATGCACAGGTTTGGAGGGGGTGGATGTCGTGTCGTGGACCGGCTCCTACATGAAATTCAAACTTCGATGCTTGTCGTTCCAAAGACACTCATGAGAAGACAAGCTAGGCTCCAGCTTACGGGTTTTTGGCACAATCTCAGATCTCCATTTTCATCGCATAGATGGGTAGAGCTCCTTGTCAGCTTTCCATAGGCACTTTGTCTACTTCGTTTGGACGCCTAGTGGAAAAGTTACAGGACTCGAAAGATGGAGAAAATAAGCTAGGCCCCAGCTTACGGGTTTTGGCACCACTTCGGATCTTCGTTTTTATCACACCAGTGGATAGAGCTCCTTGTCAGCTTTCCATAGGCACTTCATCTACTTTGTTTGGACGCCTAGTGGAAAAGTTACAAGACTCGAAAGATGAAGAAAACAAGCTAGGCCCCAGCTTACGGGCTTCTGGCGCAACTTCGGATCTTCACTTTCATCACATAGATGGGTAGAGCTCGTTGTTTGTTTTCCATGGGCATCTTGTTTACTTTGTTTGGACATTCAGAGAAGAAGTTATGCGATTCGAAAGAAGGTAAAATCAAGCTAGGCCCCTAGTTACTTGTTGACTGGGTATTTAGGGCTTCAGGCGTTATATCAAAGACGCAAGGGGCCTGCTTCTTATAATTCAGGTATTCAGGGGAGAACTGTACGTACAGAGACTGTTGCAAGGGGGGTGCTTAAGGGGTTAGCTTGCGCCTGCGACCTGTCAACAGACGGTTCGGGAGATTTAGGAGTCCAATGCAAGCGCGCAAGGCGTCGTTGGGTTCAGATCTGTGCAGGCTACGCACTGGTTCAAACGGTTTGGGAAGAGACGGATCGGGGAGTGCGTACTGAGTGAAATTGAGACACAGGAAGCAGATTTGGAGTTTTCAGTTATCTGTGAAGGAGAGTTGGACCGTTCGGGCCGTTCCGGAGTCCAAACTTGTTGTCCTTGGATCCAACGGGATCAGAACACCGAGTTCTACAGGAAATTGAAGACGATACCAGTTTTCATCGGACGGTTTGGAAATTCTGAGTGAAATTGGCTCGCAGGGAAGCGCTTACATCAGATTTTTGTTCACCTACGACCTGAGGTTGGGCTGTTCTTCGCGATCGGTGAGCCAAGCTCTTCGTTCTTTGTGCCTACGCGATCAGGGAGTCTTCATCTACTCATAGGAGAAGACCGTGTGTGAATTGGATTGTTGGTTTGAGTGTGGTGAGCAAGTTTGAGCAGCAGGGAGCTGATTTACGTCAGTTTTTTGCAACTTGCGGCCAAATTTCTCGAGTGGTTTTGCAAGGGGAACTCCAAACGACTTGTTTGGAGTCTCGTTGGGTTCAAGGTAGCTAGATCTATCTGCCAGCGAAAACGGATATCAGTTTGGACGATCCGTTTGTGCGGTGTGCGCGGTTTTAAGCCGCAGGGAGGAGTTTTTGAAGGTTCGATCACCTGCGACCGAAAATCGGCGATATCTCGGCTGTTGGGAGTCGGATCTGAAAGTTTCTTGGGTTAACGGAGTCAGCGAAGGAGACCCTATCGACATCTGAAGTCCGTTCAGCGAAAAGAGGAAGTCCACAGATAGGTCTTTTTCGGTTTCTTCGCTACGGGTTTTGCTCTTTTGAGTTCGTTAGAGTTCTGGTTGGCTATATACAGCTTGTGGTAGCTATCTTTAGCTAAGAGCTTATACATGGATGTGGTTTGGACTTAAGTTCGAATCGCGTGATACTGCTGTGGCTCTATTTGTTAGCAAAGAGAAGTTTCTCTTGCTTTGAGCTACGCTTCGATGGTTTTGGGTCAGGGTTGCGATTCAAGGGTTGTTTTCAAAGGCTTTTGAAGCAGGTTACAGACCGCTCTGGTCTGTTTTTCAATTCTGTGCTCTTAGGAGAAAGAACTGGCAGTGTACATACATTTGGAGTGTATATATCGCAGCGTTCGTTTTTGTTGTTGTTTTTCTCTGTCTTGTCTCTGTTTCAGCACACAACATCTCCACAGCCAGGAACCTCGCGTTTTCCTGGACATCCTTCACGTAATATCCGACACGACAACGGTTTGTTGTCATAGAACTAGAAAGAGTTATGTTGTGAAACATTATGTAAACGGTAGAGGTACATGCACTTGTTTGGAGTATCAAGAAATGGCTTGGCCATGTGGTCACGTGATAGCTTTCGACAGAGAGCTTGGAGAGAGTCCTGTTACACGAGTAGATTCAATTTGGTACAGTTCTAGTCTTATTTCAATTTATGATCATTCATTTCTGCCTGCTATGACAACCGATGACTTAGAACCAGTGTGGACTTGTGGACCACCTCCCATAGCTAAGCGTATCGGGAGACATAGAGTAGTGAGGATAGATAATAATACTCAGTTCTCACAAGCGAGAACTACCGCTGCAGCTGAAGCAACTGGTGAAGCAGCTGAAGCAACTGGTGATGCTGACGAGAACGTGGCTGAAGATGGAGAAGCAATTTCAAGAGGCGGAGTCACTATTGAGAACATTTTTCCTTTACATGACATGCTAGTGAATCATTTTCCAAGTTCGGATTTGGCTCATAGAAGGAGAAGAGTAGTTTCAGTGACTGATCCTTCATCATCTGACCAATTAGGATCACAATCCCGATCTAGTTTAAGGAGTTGCAGTAGGTGTAAGCAACAAGGACATAACAGACGGACTTGTCCTGGGCAACAAGTAGTTAATGAACCCATTACTTCTCTTCCAGTGGAGGACGATATGTTGGTTGAGGATGAGAACGAGGTAATCTTCACTGCATCTAGTGGTGATGAAGATGAGGAAGAGGTGTAACTAGTTGAAGCTTTTGTATACTTTCAGGTATAGCGTAATACTGGAACTGAAGTTCAGATGGATTCAAAACTATCAATATTGTTTGACGATTAACTATGTAACAATGTTGGACGATTATTTTAACGATGGATATTAACACATGTTGCTGGTATGCATCGTCTCATGTTTTACAAAGCATTGTAGAATCGAGTCCACGTTTGTCTCCACATTTACTGTAAACATCATAATTTGCAAACACTATGAAGTGGTGGCAGCTTTCCATATCGGCTTGGAAACCAATGCATATCGGCTTGAAAACCAATGCATACCCACTCTTATAAAATATTAGCAGCGTCATGTAATATCAAAATCACACTAAAACTCCCAAAAGTTTGCACAAAATGTGATAAAAAACAAGCCAAAACAATGAGAGGAGAGGGAGGGAGGAGAGGGAGAGGAGAGGGAGGAGGGGGTGAGAGACGAGAGGTGAGAGAGTGGTTTGAGAGGAAAGAGAGTTAAGGGAGAGGAGAGGAGAGTTATACGAGAGCCGAGAAGAGAGGAGAGTGAGTGATGAGGAGAGTTAGTGAAGAGGACAATGCATCGTGTGTGGAGCGCGTAGAGTGCGAAAGTTTCCGTAATTCTTGAGTGAGTTTTGAATTCGAAGTTCCTATTCTGAGCGATTTCATCGCTGTGATGAGAACTCGAGGAGTTGGACGTGGTCAAGATCGAGGTCGAGGCGATGGGAGAGGACGAGGCGATGAGAGAGGACGAGGTCGAGGCTGCGATGGAGTCACGGGAGAGAGGAGAGTTCGAAGAGATGAATCCTGTGAGATATATTTTACATCCATGTGTTTGTTTGAATCTGTGTTTGTTTGAATCATTCTGTTTCGATGAGAAATGGTTGTAAGGTAGGCGAAATAGTCTATTTCGATGCATTTTTACCGGTTAGGGTTAGCGAAACATGTTGTTTCGCCGTTGTTTTGACAGTGGGTGAAACACATGTGTTTCGCCTCGCGGGGAAGGGGTACCCCTTTCCCGCGTTATGACAGTGGGCGAAACATTCGTGTTTCGTCCGCTTTCGAGACGAAACACATTTGTTTCGTCTCGCGGGGAAGGGGTACCCCTTCCCCGATATATTACAGTGGACGAAACACATGTGTTTCTCCTCGCGGGGAAGGGGTACCCCTTCCCCGTGTTATGATAGTGGGCGAAACATTCGTGTTTCGTCCATTTTCGAGGCGAAAACACATTTGTTTCGCCTCGCAGGGAAGGGGTACCCCTTTCCTGATATATTACAGTGGGCGAAACACGTATGTTTCGTCCACTGTGAGACGAAAGACATCTGTTTCGTCTCGATATATAATCGAGGTAAGGAGTACCCCTTACCTCGATTATAGAAGTGGGCGAAACAGACGTGTTTCGCCCACTTTCGAGACGAAACACGTCTATTTCGCCTCGATATATAATTTGGAAAGGGGAACCCCTTACCCTCGAGGCGAAACAGACGTGTTTCGCCTCACAGTGGACGAAACACGTCTGTTTCGCCCACGTTTATAATCGGGGAAAGAGGTACCCCTTACCCCAATTATATATCGAGGCGAAACAGACGTGTTTCGCCTCGAAAGTGGACGAAACACGTCTGTTTCGCCCACTTCTATAATCGGGGAAAGGGGTACCCCTTAACCCGATTATATATCGAGGCGAAACAGACGTGTTTCGCCTCACAGTGGGCGAAACACGTCTGTTTCGCCCACGTTTATAATCGCGGAAAGGGGTACCCCTTACCCCGATTATATATCGAGGCGAAACAGACGTGTTTCGTCTCACAGTGGGTGAAACACGTCTGTTTTGCCCACGTTTATAATCGGGGAGAGGGGTACCCCTTACCCCGATTATATATCGAGGCGAAACACGTCTGTTTCGCCCACGTTTATAATCAGGGAAAGGGATATCCCTTACCCCGATTATATATCGAGGTGAAACACGTCTGTTTCGCCCACTTTTATAATCGAGGAAAGGGGTACCCCTTACCCCGATTATATATCGAGGCGAAACATATTTGTTTCGCCCAGCCTATTTGTCCTTTTCTTTAACTTTTCTTTAACTTTTAGTAGACTAGTTTCTAGTTGGTGTGTTATAATATTTTTGTTTCTAGCGGGTGTGGCATTGGAGAGTATGAAGGAAGGACCTTCAATGTTCAAGTATTCTCACGAAGAGGACGAGAGATATCACTTGAAGTGGTGTTGGGTTTCGTGAGATGAAGTGGAGAATTCATTGATCGGAGTGGAGGAAGAAGCTCTCGATCGACTAGGATTACTTGTTGCTTTCTCCTTTGACTTTCCTCCTCCGGATGTAAGTAGTCTTTCTTATGTAACTTTGGTTGGATGCATGTCCTCCCTTTTATAGTAGGGATGTTATTTCCATAACTTCTGTTAGTTAGTAAATCTTTTATATCATTGAGGTTGTTTATTCTTTTTAAATGGATTTGCAATTCTTTTTATATGGTTAGATTGTTTATTTTACAGGTTCCATTTTGTATAGAGTTCATCCAGTCATACGATGAGGGAAATCATCGTGCTATTGTACAAGGCCACGAGATAGTGTTGGATGAGTCGGTTTTAAGAGAGTCACTAGTTTTATCTATGGGAACAACCATCCCTCGTCCTCATAATGTTAAGAGGAGCATGATAGATGATTGGTTTCCTCAAAAAGATGAGAAGGGAAAGAGATATTTATTGTGGATGTGTGAGTATCCGGAGTGGAGACCCGTTTTCCAGCTTATCAATTGTCTCTTTCTGGCAAGACGACGGCCAAGAGAAATACATGGTCATTTAGCTTTATACGTCAAGACAAAAGTAGAGGAGACGGCAGAAGATTACGACTGGATGGAATTCATTTTAGATTCCTTAGATATAGAGATCTCTTCTATCAAAAAACATATGAGCAAGGAGAGATTAGTGAGACATCCAGAGACATGAGTAGGTATGATCTTGACCCATCTTATGATCCACATGAGTATACTTCTCGAGGGAGGACGAGTGGATTCATCTCGGCAACATCAGCCATCATCGAGTAAGACCTTTAACTTCTTGTGAGAGTATTGTCTTTGGTTTTTTTTACTTACATTTTAATGATTAGTCTTGAATATGTAGTGTTTTAACTCACATTTTTCTTTGATGATTTCAGATCGAGCAGAGTCTTCTCCTCATGGTCAAGACCCACAGTCTTCTCCTCATGGTCAAGACCCACAGTCTTCGCAGCATGTTACTCCATCATCAAGTAAGAGTATAGCAATTTAGGGTTTCAGGGTTCCTTCTTTGTTTCATGGACTTTATGATAAAGTTTATATTATGTTTAAACTCTCATCTCATATCATGTAGTGTTTCCAGATCCTGTTGTGCAGTCTTCCTCTCCTGGGCAAGATCCTCAATCTTCTCATCATGTTCCTCCTTCGTCAGGTAAATATATTATAGTTTAAAGTGTTTCTAGTTAGAGTTTACATTTCTTTTGATTCTTTTCAGCTTGTTTCTTTAGTTAACGTTTTGTTTTATCTTCTATGATGTGTTCAGATATATTTAACTTTGATCCTTTATCTGCAGATGATGAAGCTATTCTCATAGCGAGAATTAATCAACTCCATGAAGCCATAAAAAGGAGGGACGCTGAGCTTAAGTCCAAGAACAACGAACTTGAGCATTTGAACTATCAACTCATGGTAGTGAAAGAAGAATTGACCACTATACGAGCTGCAGAAGAGTTCTATCCTCATCTAGTCTTTCCTACTGCAAATCGACGTAAGACCTTAATCCTCGACTTGAATGGTCTTTTGGTACTAGTGGGAAGAAATGAGCATGAGTTGATGCCTGCGCGTGAGAGAGGATATGTAATACAAACTACATCGAAGCCGTTTATATGATACGTGGCGAGACGTGGAATGTCGTATTGTATATAGGTCTGTATAGTGAAAAGTAATGCAAAGAGATTTTTTTCTATATTGTGTAAAGGAAGCTGCCCTGCAGCTTAACAAGCTAGGCAGGAGCTAAGCTGGGGCCATGCTTGACAAGCTGCCCCCTAGCTTGAGTTGGAATATCACCCTAAAAGAGTCGAAAGACACCAGAATGCAGAGTCGACGAGGAGAGCGGCTTCGTGCTTCCAGTTTTGACAGAAAGTGCTTTAAGTAATAGTTAGCACGTGTTTTAAACTGAGAAATATGTGAAAGAGGGAAATATGTCGATTCTGACTCGTGACTCGAACTCAGAATCTGATTGTGTAGGTGTGTAGGTGTTCACAAGTACTATAGTTTTGACTCTCTACTCGTTTAAAACGAAGTTGTATGAAGAAGTTAGCGTAGAGAAAGCTAGTAAAGACTTTACAGGAAGATTTCCTTAGTAAAGCATACGTACAGACTGTAAAAGCTTTTTGAACGGAACCAAAGGCCATCCCAGTGATAGGGCGCCTGCCTAGGAGGGAAGTGGTCTCAGGATCAATCCCTCCTGGCCTCTGGTTGTGTATTCAGCCATGTCCTGTATATCTAGGGGCGGGAGACCGGTATCTCCCTTAATTATGGGCTTCCTGGCTTAAGCCTCCGCATGCCTGAATATACTATAGGAGATACCTGGTGCGCATATGGGGGGGCTGTAAGCCCTGTGGGGCAGCCTCATAAGTGTTGGAGGATCAATCCCTCCTGGCCTCTGGTTCTTATTCTGGCATGTTGACCTCCCGGATGGGAGTCTATGTTGGGCATTCAGCCATGTCCTGTATAACTAGGAGCGGGAGGTCGGTATCTCTTTTAATCGTGGGCTTCCTGACCTAAGCCTCCGCATGCCATCCTGAATATACTATGGGAGATACCTGGTGCGCATATGGGGGGGCTGTAAGCCTTGTGGGGCAGCCTCATAAGTGTTGGGGCTTCGGCCTACATTGGATGGCTTGTAGTATATTCAAGATGGCATCAAGATGGCATCAAGAGCACAGGAAACTTTTGTTAATTAGTTAAATAACCATCGAGTCAGCTTAAGATGAGGAATGAGGCTATGAGAACCTTTATTAGTGCAGGGGTAGAGTTTGTGGAGACAACTGTGAAACTTATTTTAAAAAGGGGCCAACTTTGTAAATAAAGCTATGTACGCATAAGGACAGCAGGGGGGCAGCTTAAGCTAAGGCCCTGCTTGTGATAAGTGACTGCACTTATAAGGACAGCAGGGGGGCAACTTAAGCTGGGGCCTTAAAACTTTATGTTAAATACTGCGGCGGCTGAAGATCGGGGACACTTTTAAAACAGTTTTTCTGAGTGAGTGGAGGCGGAAGGAGGAGAAAGGAGCAGAATTAGGGTTTGAGGAGAGGAGACGCTGAGAAGCTTGGAGGCTGAGTGAGGATCGATTTTTTCTGACAGAATTGAGTAGAGTGAGCAGGGGAGATCATGAGAGAGGCAGGAAAGTGTTTTGGAGACAAGAACCTCATTTTCAAGTGATTTTTGGATTGAGAGCTGGGAGCTGAAGCAAAAGGAAGGGAATTAGGGATTTAGGATCAGGGAAGCGCATGAGAAGCTGGGAGACAGGGATAGAGGAAATTTTCTGGACAGAATTGAGAAGGTGGATGGTGACTTCGTGATAAAGTGACAGACAAACGTTTGGAGGTTGGAGCTTCATCTGATATACAGTTTGGGGTTTGAAAGCAGTAGAATTGAACGGACAGAGGTGGTTTATTTGAAGGAGATCGTTTTTTTGACAAGGCTTTGGTTGTCGTAAGATCAAATTCCTTGGAATTTTCAGCTGAGAAGGACTTAGGAGAGGAGGAGAGAGATATTTTCTTAACAGTGAAGCAGTTGACACTGAAATAAAGCTATTTCTACACTGGAGAGACATATTTGTGTACTTGAGTGCGTGCTTGAGTGTTTGTTTTGCAATTGGTAGGTACAAGAGGCTGTGTTTTGAGATTTCATCGTCTGCAGCAACCTGTTTTCCTTCTTGGTCATTTTCTTTGATCGATCACAGTCAAGAGGTCCGTCCTCTCCAAGAAAGACTCTCGCCACGACATCTGGTGCTTCCATTGAGAGCAATTGGGGTGATCGATTTGGAGAATTGGCTAGATTGGGTGGAAAATGGATCACAGTGCTGCTGTACAGGGTGCGGCTGCTGCTCAGGGTGCTTCTGCTCAAGGGACTTCTGGTCAGGATGGAATTGGCTCTCAAGGAGGACCTACGGTGGTTCCAACAGCAGCAGCACAGCCTGACACGTCTCAGATTCTTCAGGCGTTGGCTGCCTTGATTCAACAGCAGCCTGCAATTGGAGGAGCTGAGCAGAAATCCACGAAGACGTTACAAGCAATTGTTGGTCGATGTGGGCGATTTGATGGAAGAGATGTTACTAGGTACCTGCGGGAGTATGTGGGTGAAATGGAGTTGGTCAGGGCACCTGAAGTTGAGGTTATTCTAAGCTTTGAGTTGACTGTTGTCTCTGAATTGAGAGAGAAGGTTAGAATTTTACAGAGAAGACATTTAGGTGGGTGGACTCTGTTTGAACGTGCACTGAGAGAAGAATTTCTAGAAGAGGACTCTGAAAGAGTCACCAAAAGAACCCTCATGGACTGGATAGAGCGTCAGCTTGGACGTTCCATGAGATTGAATGAAGTGATCCGTGAATTTGAGAAGAGGTACTCTCAGCTTTCTGGTCTAGAGAGGTTGACGTTGGATGCTAGGAAGACAGAGTTGTTCTTAGGGGCTGTGGATGAGTTCACAGCAGATAGGCTTTGTTTCATGTTGGCTGATCGAGGGGCTGAAGGGGGAGTTACATCTGATTGGAGGAGAGTAGAGGAAGCAGTATCCACCCTTGCTAGACAACGTCGTGGTAGGATGGTACTGCAGCTAGAGACCTTGTCAGAGCAGAGAGTAGCTCCTCATGTTCCTGTAGCTCCTCATGCAATACCTCAAGCACCTATTGTGATTCCTCAAGCACCTATAGTGGTTCCCCAAGTGATTCCTCAAGCGCCTGCAGTACCTATCCTAGCACAGAGAGGACCTAGACAGCAGCAGCGATCTGTTGAGAACCGAAATCAACATAACTTGATAGAAGAACTTACTCAACAGTTGAGAGATTTGAGGGTTGAGATGGCAGACTTGAGGAGAGATCAACGACCCGTTGCACCAGGTGCTCGACCTGTAGGAGGAACCTTTATCAGGAGATGTATTTGGTGCGACAATTCAGATCATCTCAAAGGAGACTGTCAAGACTTGGCGGTTGCCTTGCGAGAGGGCATAGTCAACTATCAGAACAACAGGTTGTATCTAACCGTCACTGGGCAGCCTCTGAACACATATTTTGGAAGAGGAGGAATGAGGAGTTCTCTTCCAGCACTTACTGGTGTGAATACTACAGCGATGACTGCGGGTTCTGCGGAGGCTGATGTATATACTGGGAGAGTTGAGGTGCGCTCTAATCCAACTATGGTTGAGCAGGCTGTTGAGGTTCCGGTTGAAATGATGAAGAGAGGTGCTGAAAGCATTAAGAGAGCTACTGGATGGAGAGACCCAGTAGATGCAACTTCTATTCGAGCATTTTTAGAGACGAGTGGTGAACAAGATGCCATGATCGAAGACAAAAGAAGACGGGACGCTTCTGATTTAGATGCAGGAGTACCAGAGGACAGTGACCGTCGGAGGGTTACAAGGAGGAGAGCAGCTGAACCATCACCATCTGTACCAGCTGAAAGATTTCCTGCTACAGAGGATATACCTTCTACTTCTACAGCTCCACCACCTACAGTAGATCCTATGGAAGGTGTGTAGGATTTGCCACAGGAGACTACTGCTACAGATAGAGTACGGGGGAAGAGATTTACAGCGCAGGAGAAGGGGAAAGCTCCAGCTTACAAGTTAGCGGCTGACATCGAAACAACAACAGACTTGCGTGCTGTTCTAAAGCAACGCATTTTGGATGCTAGAGTTGAGTTTACTCTTCGTGAAGTGCTTAGTATCGCAAAGAGAGAGTTTCATGAGTTGATAATAGACATCATGAAGAGAAAGAGACAGATATTGGTTGAACAAGTAAGTAGTCAGATGGTTGGAGCAGTAGATGCTATTGATGTTGATCAGTTCGGAGATGATAAGTACGAGGCATGGGTTGCTGGTCCAGCTGTTATTGAGAATGAAGATGAAGATTTTGAAGAGGATAGGTCAAGCGCAGACAGCAATTTCAAGGAAAAGCATTGGGCAAGAGCGACAACAGAGACGCAGGTTCGGCTTGGAGGACTTTCTGAATCAGTACCTGCACTTGTGGATCATGGGTCGGAGATCAACATCATTTCCAAGGAGGTGTATGAGAAGGGGCAGTGGCCAATCGAAAGGAATCATGGTTGGGTACTTCGTGCAGCAAATAATCAAAAGGGTGAGTTGTACGGAGCTTGTCCCAATATGCGTGTAAGGATTGGAGATGTAGAGGTTGATCAGTATTTCTTTGTACAGTCATCTGCTTCCTGTTCTGTCATACTGGGTCAACCATACATCACCGCTGTTCGGATGGAGACAAAGGTGATGAACGATGGGTCTCATTATGCCAGAGTTCGGAGTCCTGATGACAAGTACTCAGTACAGTTTTTGACGGTACGTTCAAGACATGAGCGGAACAAACAAACCCTTAGAGATTCTCAGACGAAGAGATGTAAGGTTTTTCGCAGTCCACTCCTGTAGAGCGGGAAGACAGGGGTGTAGAACCTACTGTTGAGGTCCCGTCAGAGTTGGAAGCGAGACATGTTCAAAGGTCTGGATACATGTGTGGTGTACAGAGTTGGCAGTCTGGATTGCTGATGTTTGAGGCAGAGGGATGGAGCCGATTTACAAGAGTTGAGATATGGGGGAAAATACAAAAAGATGGATGGCGAAACAGGTATTAGAGTTGTGACGTGTTGGAGTTCTACCTGAAGACGAAGTGGTTTCTGGCTTGTTTGAAGAGTTTATGTCTGTACAGTCAGTTGTTGGTTGGTTAGACAATGTGAGTAGATTGGTAGAAGGGAAAAATAGTGTGGCGGTGATCCCTATCCACTCTCGATGCATATATGAGGAGATTGCTACATACCTGCAGTTCTTTCCTCATCCGATGCAGAATAATGAAGGGAGAAAAGCAAGTTGTTGGTGTGCACTCCCTCAGGAAGCAGACGTCCATGCGAAGTATAAATCTGTACTGAGAAAGGTAAGACCGGTGGCTGCTCAATTACCTGCTAACTCCCAGCAGCAAGTACAGTTAGTGGGGATTGAGCCTATATTGCGTGATCATAGACGAGTAGGACACCAATTTACTGAGGAGACATTGAAGGAGCTCCAGATAGGAGGGGGTGATTTCTTGACTGAGGTCGAGAAGACAATGTTTGAACATATGATAGTAAAGCATGGTAAAGCATTCTCTTTTTCAGCAGAGGAGATAGGTTGTGTGGACCCAAAGATTATAGCGCCTATGGTTATATTCACAATCCTTCATGTGCCTTGGGACTTGAAACCGATCTCAGTTCCTCGTGCTTTGTTGCCTAAACTCATCGAGTTGTTGAAGGAGAAGGTACAGATGGGGATACTTGAGCCGTCTATGGGGCCATATTCTAGCAGGTGGTTCACTGTACCCAAGAAGTCAAGAGCTTTGCGTTTTATTCAAGACCTACAGCCTGCGAATAACGTAACTATTCGTAACGTTGGGACGGGTCCTGTGATTGAAAAGGTAGCAGAGGCATTTGCAGGGAGAGCTATCTATTCGATAGGAGATCTATATTCTGGTTATGATCAGTTCCAGCTGGCTGTGGAGAGTAGAGATTTAACTACTATGCGTACGCCCCTGGGATTGATGCGGATGTGTACTCTTCCACAAGGAGCGACGAACTCGGTGGCTCATATGCAGAATGCAATGCATAAGGTACTAAGGGAGTTTGTGCCTGATGTTACCATTCCATTTCTAGATGATATTCCTATAAAGGGTTGTGCGGTTGAAGACAAGGATGAAGCAGTACTTGCGAATGGATGTAGAAGGTTTGTTGCAGACCATATCAGGGATGTAGAACATATCTTGACTCGTCTGGAGGAGGTACATCTCACCCTGTCAGGAGCTAAGTCCAAGTTTGGTGTGTCTGAGATTTTAGTGGTTGGACATCTGTGTGGCGCTTTTGGAAGACGACCAAACCCCGAGAAGGTTGAAGCCATAGCAAGGATGGCAGACTGTAGGAATATCACAGAGGTTCGACGCTTTCTAGGTGCTTGTGTATTTTATCGTCTATCCATTCCTCATTATGCTCATGTTGCTGAGCCTTTGTATGCATTATTGAGGAAGGGTAAGAGGTTTATATGGACCTCAGTCCATCGAGAAGCTATGAATAGGTTGAAGGAGGCTCTACAGTCTCCACCTGTTTTGAGAAGAGTAGACTACGGATGTGGGAGACCTGTCATTGTCACAGTAGATACTAGCCCAAAGGCAATTGGCTGGGCGATAGGTCAAGATGATGCGGATGGATTGCGGCTTACCTCTAGGTTTGGAGCTAGGATCTTGACAGACAGGCAACGAGATTATCCTCAGGTGAAGCGTGAGTTGTGGGGAGCGGTGACAGCAATGAAGACAGATCGTGAGTTTCTGATTGGTGCTCATGTAGTCCTGGAAACGGATTGTCTACCTCTACTAGGCATGATATCCAACTGTACCACGCCAGACATAGGAATGTTACGTTGGATTGCCTATATTAGAAGCTTGAATCCAGAGCTGAAGCATATAAAAGGAAAGGAGAATATGGTTGCAGATATGTTGTCAAGGACTCTATTTATGGATGAGGATGTCATGATTTCAGAAGCTGAGGAAGAAGAGAGACAGGATGCTCAGTGTCAGGTTAATCGACGGGCTACAAACTTGGAGCCGCTGATGTTTAGAGAGGAGCTTTACACAGGTAGACTTCGTGACATAAGGTATTATCTGAGCTTGTTGGAGAGGCAGGAGAGGTGGAGCAAAGTAGAGTTCAGAGAGATAAGGAAACAAGCTTACAACTATCTTCTGCATGATGGGTATCTTTGGAGACGACCACATAGGAGAGATGGGATGTTCATACGAGTAGTTGACGATCTGCAGACTAAGCAGCAACTAATGAAGGAGTTCCATGATACCTTATGGGCCGAACATCGAGAGATTTGGGCTACTTACGTCAAGTTGAAGGAAAGGTATTGGTGGAAAGGTCTATACCATGATGTGGTGAACTACGTAAGTTCCTGCTTACATTGTCAGTTCTACTCAAAGATGCGGTATAGAGATGATCTCGTGCCAACTTATCCGCCTTGCATTCATTTTCAGTGGGTTCTCGACTTGGTGGTGATGCCTCTGGGGTTATGGGGCATGCGATATTTGGTTTTGGCTCGTGAGGATCTCTCCAACTTTGTAGAAGGACGAGCTTTGAGAACGAAGACCACAGAGGGGATATGTAAGTTTGTCCTTGAGGATATTATCTGTAGATATGGGTCTGTAGGAAGGCTACGGGCAGATAGAGGAGAACTACGTGATACAGAAGCGAAAGAGTTTTTTGCTCGATATGGTGTGAAGCTCAAGCTTACCACTGCGATGAATCCAGAGGGGATTGGCAAGAGTGAGCGAGGACATCCGTCAATAGTTCAAGCTTTGGTGAAGGCGTGTGATGGTAAGCATAGAGAGTGGCCTAGATTACTCCTTTTTGCTTTATGGGCAGATAGAACAACTCATTGCTACAGGGTACATGCCTGTTGAGTTAATGTTAGGGCAGAAACCAATGATGCCAGCAGAAGAAGACTTTCCTACCTGGGCTACCTTACCATGGGAGGACAATGTGGACCGTGTGCAACTTCTCTCACTATGAATCAGACAGCTAGAATGTAGAGAGGAGGATCTCGCTGAAGCGCAGCGACGGCTGAAAGCGGCTCGACTTGGGAACAAGGAGAGGTTTGATAAGACTCATAGACTTCGGCCAAAACTGATACAAGTTGGGGACTGGGTGTTGGTATACGACAGCACATTGGAGAACCAACACTCTACAATCCGAAAGTTTTCGAGAAGGTGGTTTGGCCCGTACCTTGTCTCTGATGTACATCAGAATGCTACTTATTCCTTACAAGAGCTAGATGGCACGTCTTTAAGACTTCCAGTTGCTGGGAAACGAGTGAAGTTATTCAAGAAGAGAGGGGAGGCGGTGGAGCTAGCTGAGTTCTTAGGTTCAGAGCAGACAGGAGCAAATGAAGACCTTTCTGAGACGGTCGAGGAGAGCGAAGACGATTTGGAGGACCACGAGGATCGGTGACGAATTGGCACATACCAGAGGATGTGCAAGTTTGGAGGGGGTGAATGTCGTATTGTACATAGGTCTGTAAAAGTAATGCAAAGAGATTTTTTTTCTATATTGTGTAAAGGAAGTTGCCCTGCAGCTTAACAAGCTAGGCAGGAGCTAAGCTGGGGCCATGCTTGACAAGCTGCCCCCTAGCTTGAGTTGGAATATCACCCTAAAAGAGTCGAAAGACACCAGAATGCAAAGCTCGACGAGGAGAGCGGCTTCATGCTTCCAGTTTTGACATAAAGTGCTTTAAGTAATAGTTAGCACGTGTTTTAAACTGAGAAATATGCGAAAGAGGGAAATCTGTCGATTTTGACTCGTGACTCGAACTCAGAATCTGATAGCGTAGGTGTGTAGGTGTTCACAAGTACTATAGTTTTGACTCTTTACTCGTTTAAAACGAAGTTGTATGGAGAAGTTAGCATAGAGAAAGCTAGTAAAGACTTTACAGGAAGATTTCCTTAGTAAAGCATATGTACAGACTGTAAAAGCTTTTTGAACCAAACCAAAGGCCATCCCAGTGATAGGGCGCCTGCCTAGGAGGGAAGTGGTCTCAGGATCAATCCCTCCTGGCCTCTGGTTGGGTATTCAGCCATGTCCTGTATACCTAGGGGCGGGAGACCGGTATCTCCCTTAATCGTGGGCTTCCTAGCCTAAGCCTCCGCATGCCATCCTGAATATACTATGGGAGATACCTGGTGCGCATATGGGGGGGCTGTGTCGCGCCCCTCATTCTCAAGATCGGACGCAGACGCGAACAACAGAACCCTAGCGGACTTGCGCTAGGTTGGGAACGCTGCGAGTAGGACTTAACGGCGTGACCGGGAAGTTGGGATCAGATGAACCCTAAGTGGTTCTCTGAACCAAGGTTAGAACCTTGGGTTACGACATAAGGGCCTACCCCAAGAGGGCCCCAGACGAACGCTGACCTAAGGGGGCGAGTCTAAGAACGGGCTGAAACATGAGTCTCAAACATAGGTCTGAGACGTGGGTCCGAGACGTGGGTCCGAGACGCAGACGAACCACAGGGTTCGACCCTGGGTCTGGACCACAGGTTTTCGGAAAAACTGCTAAGTGTTGGAGCTCCAGGGACGTTTTAGGTCGTGGACGGAGCTCCACGTAAGATCTCGAGGCGAATGAGGTATCATTGGAAAGGTCTCGTCGAGAGCTTTCCAGTGAGATATAACACTCCTCGATCTGACCTCCGAGCTGGAAGTTATGGCCGAACCACAATCGGGTTGTGGTATAATTTTCAGGGACCAAAGAGGAGGGCGGAGCCGCCGATCCCCAGAAGTATATATGAGGGGGGCTCGATGCATGGGTGGGCCAGGACGAGTCACCCGACCCCAGGGTTCGGCGGGCGGACTCTGGGGGCATGAGGTGATGGCTGGGCCAGTTCCAAGGCACGTTCCGATCTAGACTTGGACGGCTAGACTTATGAACGATGTAAGGACTGGGGCAAGACTAGGGAACGAGTCGGCGGGTTAGACCACCGTTCAGGAGCCTAGACCCAGACGGACATCACGGGCGGTTGGGCCGCTAGGTGTGCTGGAGGCACCGTTTAGGACCCTGGACTTTATGGGAAGTCCGCCCCAAGTCATATTGTGACTTGCTCATGTTTGGGACCGACTTAGGCGGATCTAAGTCGGGACTTAGGATTGCTGAGCTTGATGATTAGGGAGACGGTCCGGCTCCGGTCCGGACCAAACAGAACTAAGGTAAGTGGTGCATGGACGCTAACTTGTGATTGTGTTTGCAGGTTAGCGGTGTAAAGTTTGCGACCTATTGAGCTAGAGCTTCCGCTGGCGCAACAAGGCGGTAGGTACGCGAAAAGTGGTATCAGAGCCGACGCTTCGGTGAGCGAGAACTTGAGGTAGCGGCTGAAGGCTGGACGCTTGAGGAGGGACGCGAGACCCGAAGCGGATCAGCGTTTCTAGGTGAACACTTGGAGCGATGGCCGAGGACGGACAGAGTTCCAGGAGGAAGACCAAGAAACGAGGAGCGGCTAACGGGAACATATCGACTCGAGCTAGCCCCGAGGCACAGTCAGGGGACGACAACCGACAACCTTCGCCCCAACGTCAAGGGAGCCTTGTACCAGCTGCGGTATCGGTGCAGCAAGATGAAGTCTTGTCAGCGATACCCAACGATTCGGGCACGGACAGTCAAGGAGCCTTGTATGCGGAACTCATCAAGATGATGAAGACCATGCAGGAAGGCATGGCCTCCAGGGATAAACGTATCGCCGAGCTTGAGGCAGGCCAAGGAAGTTCCTCGTCTACCAGGAAGCTTTGTAAGACGAATTTGCCGACCCCGTTTTCAGGTATAGGACGGGCTCGCAAGGTTAAGGATTTCTTAACTGAGTTGGATCTATACTTTGAGGCGCAACAGGCTAAGGAATCTGACAAGGTGAGAGCGGCGGTTACGTTCCTGAAGGACCATGTGCTTCTCTGGTGGACTGCATACCGGGATGAGCATGCCTTGACTGTCTCGGCGCTTAGTTGGAAGGAGTTCAAGGAGTTGCTTGCAGGACGATTCACTCCGGAATATCAAAGGATTCGGGACGGTGTCGAGTTGGTGAGACTGAAGCAGACGGGGACCTTAAGCGCTTACGTGCGCGAGTTCAGTGTCAAGCTGGATTCGTTCTCCAAGTGGACTGAGGAGACCAAGATATGTATATTCATTGGCGGACTCAAGTCTAGCTCGGAGAAGGCTCTCTTTCGGATGCCAAAGCTACCAGAGACAAGTGCCGAACTTTTGAAGCTAGCGGAGCGAATTGGAGACGACGAAGTCCAGCAGCAGAAACCCTTTGAACCACGCAGCACGGACAAGTTCCAAAAGAAGAACAAGGGCTTCAAGCGACAGTGGGATGGGGGTGAGAAGGATTGGAAAGATACTTCTGCCCCGGCAGCAAAGCGGCAGCAAACAGGAATAAAACCTAAGGGGCAGACACCTCAGAAGGGCAATGGCGCTAAGTTTACTTGCTACAACTGTGGCGAGGCGGGCCATATTGCTAAGGGGTGTACGAAACCTAAGGTTAGTAACTGTAGCATGAGTGCGTTTGTTGCAAAGGACTTGTTGGAGGGCCAGATGACTGTGACCTTGAGAACCACGAAGAAGACGCCGGGATTGATGTTTCTACAAGCCAAGGTTGCTAACCGTGATGTTACTTTTCTTGTGGACACAGGAGCGACTCACTCCTTCATAAGTCCGAAGTTGGTGAAGAAGTTGGGCTTGTCTTCCTCCAAGGCAGACAAGCCTATTCAGGTGCGCTTTGCCAAGGGCAAGACGTACCAAACTTTTGAAGTAGCCTTGGACGTACGATTTGTGTGTGGGAAGTTGGAGTTCACAGAGAACTTCACAGTGTGCGAGATGGATGATATCCATACGGTTTTGGGGAACACTTTCTTAGATAGGTTCGACGTGGAACTTAGACGGAGACCTTTGAGGTTGAATGTCAGAGTTAAAGGGCGGAAGCTGGGAGTGAGGCTGATCCGGAAGGCGCGGAAGATTGATGACTTTGCGGTGAATTTGATCAAAGGCAAACAGATGGACTTCAACGACGGAGTCATGTGTTTGATGCGGGTTGCAGATTTGATGGCGGGTGACGGACAAGAGGAAACATCAGGAGACGCGACTAAACTTCCGGAGGTGCTTCGCGAAGTGATTAAGGAGTTTGAGGATGTCTTGACGGACGAGTTACCTGCTGAGTTACCTCCAAGACGGGTGGTGGATCACAAGATCGAGGTCTTGCCAGGATCAGAACCACCTTCCAAAGCCCCTTATCGACTCAATCAGGTGGAACTCCTTGAGTTGAAAAGACAACTCGGCGAGCTATTAGCGCGGGGATATATTCGAACCAGCAAGTCACCTTATGGAGCCCCAGTTCTTTTTGCAAAGAAGAAGGATGGGAAGTTACGACTCTGCATAGATTATCGTGCACTCAATAAGGTGACGGTGAAGAATAACTATCCCTTGCCAAGGATAGATGACCTCTTTGATAGGTTAGCGGGTGCGAAGTACTTCAGCAGGATAGACTTGAAGTCAGGATATTACCAGATCCGGATAGCTGACCCAGATGTTGAGAAGACCGCTTGTCGAACCAGATACGGATCGTTTGAATTCGTGGTGATGCCATTTGGACTCTGCAACGCCCCTTCGACGTTCACTACATTGATGAACACAATTTTTCGCGAGGAGATGGATGAGTTTGTCATCGTTTACATCGACGACATCTTGATCTACTCCAAAACCTTGGAGTCGCACGCGGAGCAGCTATGGGTGGTGTTGACGAAGCTGCGGAAGCATAAGCTGTTTGCCAACATTGACAAGAGTGAGTTTGGTTTGGAGCGCATTAACTTCTTGGGACATGTAATTAGTGCAGAAGGAGTCGGCCCGGATATGCAGAAGGTGGATGCGATTGTGACTTGGGAACCTCCGACTACAGTGAAGGGGATGCGGCGATTCTTAGGATTGGCGCAGTTCTACCGCAAGTATGTGAAGGGGTTTTCAAAGATCACGAAGCCGCTGACGGACTGGACGGGCAAAGACGCACAGGTAAGTTGGACCAAGGAGGTGGATGATGCGTTTCAGACGATCAAAGCTATTTTGTCAAAGGCGCCAGTATTGAAGCTGCCGGAGTTCGACAAACCATTCGAGGTGCACACGGACGCGAGCGACTATGCGATTGGCGGAGTGTTGGTGCAGGATGGAAAACTTGTAGCGTACGAAAGCAAAAAGCTATCTGGGACAGAGAGTCGATGGCCGACTCACGAGAAGGAACTGTTTGCGGTGGTTCATTGCTTGAGGAAATGGCGGCATTACTTGGGACTTCACAAGACCCAAGTGTATACTGATAACATCTCGCTCAAGTACTTTGAAACACAAGATCGGGTGACGCCAAAGCAACTACGGTGGCATGATACCTTGGCGCTCATGAATGTGGAATTAATCCACAAAGCGAGAAAGGACAATGTGGTTCCTGACGCCTTGAGTCGCAAGGAGGAATATCTTCCATCGTCAACACAGATTTTGCGAGCTATGTATCCTAAGGAGTCAGATTTGGAGAGGCGAATACGTGAAGGTTACATGGGTGATGACCAAGCGAAGGAGTACCTGGAACAACTCAAGCGAGGGGTGAAGTTGCAGAACATGCAGCTAAGACATGGTTTACTCATGTTCAAACAAAGTCGGGTTTATGTGGGACAAGGAAAACTTAGGACCAAGTTGTTAAAGGAATCTCACGATGTGCCCTTATCAGGCCATAAAGGAGAAAAGTCCACTTTAGCAGTAATCGCTAAAAAGTTTTATTGGCCCCACATGAAAGACGATGTTTCCCACTTTGTGAAAACATGCGTAACCTGTCAAGCGAATCGCGTTTCTTATGAGAAGAAACAAGGATTGCTTCATCCTTTACCGATTCCAGCCAGACCTTGGGAAAGCATTAGCATGGACTTCATTACCTCTCTGCCTGACTCAAATGGATACAACGCAATTTTTGTGATAGTTGATCGGTTTAGCAAACTAGCGAAGTTTGCTCCGACCTTAGACACTACAACAGCGTTCACGACTTCTCGGTTGTTCCTAGATACTTGGTGGCGTTCACATGGATTACCTCGGAGTATTATTTCAGATAGAGACTCTAAGTTCACAAGTGCCTTTTGGAAACACTTATTCCAAAAATTGGGGACTAAGTTAAAATTTAGTACCGCCTTTCATCCGGAAACAGATGGGCAAACGGAACGAGTTAACTCGGTTCTGAATCAATACTTGAGGAATTATGTGAGCGCGGACCAAAGTGATTGGGCGGAGTGGCTCAGTCTTGCGGAGTATTGCTACAATTCCACGAAGCATTCGGCAACCGGTGAATCGCCCTTCTTGCTGGCTTACGGACGTGAGCCAGAAGGGCCTCTTGACTTGACTCTTGCAGGGAGTTCTACATCGGCACGACCAAGAACACGGCAAACATCAGCTGAAGAGTTGGTGGCGGCAATGCAGCGGCGCGAGGAGCAAGTTAAGAAGAACCTCGAGAAGGCACAGCAACGGTACACGAAGCAGGTAAACAAACATCGGCGGCAAGTGAAGTTTCAAGTGGGCGAAGAAGTATGGTTAAGTGCGAAAAACTTCACACTTCCGAAGGATATATCGGCGAAGTTCTCATCAAAGTTCGCGGGACCTTTTGTCATTGTCAAGAATCCGCACGAAGACGTCTATACCTTAGATCTTCCTCGCGAGTGGCAGTTGCATCCGACTTTCCATGTTTCCTTACTAAAGAAACACTTCAAGGATGATTTGCGACCGGAGCGCAAACAGGTTCTTAGGCCTCAACCTGATGTCGTGCAAGGCGAAGCAGAATATGAGGTGGAGTCCATTTTGCGATCTCGGCGCAAATCAAACCGGATGGAGTACTTGGTCAAATGGCGTGGTTACCATTTGAAGGAAGCAACTTGGGTGCCAGAGGAAGATCTCGCACATGCGAGCGAAGTATTGGACCTGTTCAAACGGAGACAAGGACAACAAGGGCGTTAGCAAGATGAGGACATCTCCTTCCAGCGAGGGGTGAAGAAACGACGGACCATACGAGTAGCAACTTGAGGCGATTTGGACCGATGGACTTTGTACTTTACTTGTGTTTGGAAATAAAGATTTTGTTTCTTGAAAAATTGTCTAAGTGTATTGGTAGTGCATGGCTATGACTAGTTCTGATCAGATGCCTAGGATGTTGTCAAGAGGAGGAACGAAGCACACTCAAAGGAAGCGAGCTGGTTTGGATAAGCATCTAAATCAAGACTAAGTCTTGATGTCAAGACTTAGGTTTGCCGTAGCGTTGACAAAGCAAGTATGAACTTTCATACTTGTCTTGGGGCTTGGGGTGATCTTGCTTTGTGGTTTTCTACAAAGTAAACTTAGTCTCGCGTCTAAGTCAAATCAGATTGCGACCGGAAAGTGAGTTTCGGGGGACCTTGTAAGTAGGTGTGAATACTTATAGTTTGCAAGTTAGAGTCTTAAGTAGAACGTTTAGAAGTTGTCAACTAGTTTTGTTTAGGGTAAGCCAAAAAGGAAAGGTTTTTCCCGAGACTAGATGGAATTTTCTAAGTGTTCTAGCGACAACTTAAGACTCAAGCCAAGAAGAGAATTGCGGGTTAGCTACCAGAACGCAATTCTGACGCCAAGGGGTTGGCTACCCATTTTGAACTTGGTGTTAACTTAAAGGATCATTGTTGATGAGGGCATCAACCTCCAAAGTGGGGGTGAGTGTCGCGCCCCTCATTCTCAAGATCGGGCGCAGACACGAACAACAGAACCCTAGCGGACTTGCGCTAGGTTGGGAACGCTGCGAGTAGGACTTAACGGCATGACCGGGAAGTTGGGATCAGATGAACCCTAAGTGGTTCTCTGAACCAAGGTTAGAACCTTGGGTTAGGACATAAGGGCCTACCCCAAGAGGGCCCCAGACGAACGCTGACCTAAGGGGGCGAGTCTAAGAACGGGCTGAAACATAAGTCTCAAACATAGGTCTGAGACGTGGGTCCGAGACGCAGACGAACCACAGGGTTCGACCCTGGGTCTGGACCACAGGTTTTCGGAAAAACTGCTGAGTGTTGGAGCTCCAGGGACGTTTTAGGTCGTGGACGGAGCTCCACGTAAGATCTCGAGGCGAATGAGGTATCATTGGAAAGGTCTCGTCGAGAGCTTTCCAGTGAGATATAACACTCCTCGATCTGACCTCCGAGCTGGAAGTTATGGCCGAACCACAATCGGGTTGTGGTATAATTTTCAGGGACCAAAGAGGAGGGCGGGGCCGCCGATCCCCAGAAGTATATATGAGGGGGGCTCGATGCCTAGGTGGGCCAGGACGAGTCACCCGACCCCAGGGTTCGGCGGGCGGACTCTGGGGGCATGAGGTGATGGCTGGGCCAGTTCCAAGGCACGTTCTGATCTAGACTTGGACGGCTAGACTTATGAACGATGTAAGGACTGGGGCAAGACTAGGGAACGAGTCGGCGGGTTAGACCACCGTTCGGGAGCCTAGACCCAGACGGACATCACGGGCGGTTGGGCCGCTAGGTGTGCTGGAGGCACCGTTTAGGACCCTGGACTTTATGGGAAGTCCGCCCCAAGTCATATTGTGACTTGCTCATGTTTGGGACCGACTTAGGCGGATCTAAGTCGGGACTTAGGATTGCTGAGCTTGATGATTAGGGAGACGGTCCGGCTCCGGTCCGGACCAAACAGAACTAAGGTAAGTGGTGCATGGACGCTAACTTGTGATTGTGTTTGCAGGTTAGCGGTGTAAAGTTTGCGACCTATTGAGCTAGAGCTTCCGCTGGCGCAACAAGGCGGTAGGTACGCGAAAGGCTGTAAGCCCTATGGGGCAGCCTCATAAGTGTTGGAGGATCAATCCCTCCTGGCCTCTGGTTCCTATTCTGGCATGTTGACCTCCCGGATGGGAGTCTATGTTGGGTATTCAGCCATGTCATGTATACTTAGGAGCGGGAGACCGGTATCTCTTTTAATCGTGGGCTTCCTGACCTAAGCCTCCGCATGCCATCCTGAATATACTATGGGAGATACCTAGTGCGCATATGGGGGGGGCTGTAAGCCCTGTGGGGCAGCCTCATAAGTGTTGGGGCTTCGGCCTACATTGGATGGCTTGTAGTATATTCAAGATGGCATCAAGATGGCATCAAGAGCACAGGAAACTTTTGTTAATTAGTTAAATAACCATCGAGTCAGCTTAAGATGAGGAATGAGGCTATGAGAACCTTTATTAGTGCAGGGGTAGAGTTTGTGGAGACAACTATGAAACTTATTTTAAAAAGGGGCCAACTTTGTAAATAAAGCTATGTACGCATAAGGACAGCAGGGGGGCAGCTTAAGCTAAGGCCCTGCTTGTGATAAGTGACTGCACTTATAAGGACAGCAGGGGGGCAGCTTAAGCTGAGGCCTTAAAACTTTAGGTTAAATACTGCGGCGGCTGAAGATCGGGGACACTTTTAAAACAGTTTTTCTGAGTGAGTGGAGGCGGAAGGAGGAGAAAGGAGCAGAATTAAGGTTTGAGGAGAGGAGACGCTGAGAAGCTTGGAGGCTGAGTGAGGATCGATTTTTTCTGACAGAATTCAGTAGAGTGAGCAGGGGAGATCATGAGAGAGGCAGGAAAGTGTTTTGGAGACAAGAACCTCATTTTCAAGTGATTTTTGGATTGAGAGCTGGGAGCTGAAGCAGAAGGAAGGGAATTAGAGATTTAGGATCAGGGAAGCGCATGAGAAGCTGGGAGACAGGGATAGAGGAAATTTTCTGGACAGAATTGAGAAGGTGGATGGTGACTTCGTGATAAAGTGACAGACAAACGTTTGGAGGTTGGAGCTTCATCTGATATACAGTTTGGGGTTTGAAAGCAGTAGAATTGAACGGACAGAGGTGGTTTATTTGAAGGAGATCGTTTTTTTGACAAGGCTTTGGTTGTCGTAAGATCAAATTCCTTGGAATTTTCAGCTGAGAAGGACTTAGGAGAGGAGGAGAGAGATATTTTCTTAACAGTGAAGCAGTTGACACTGAAATAAAGCTATTTCTACACTGGAGAGACATATTTGTGTACCTGAGTGCGTGCTTGAGTGTTTGTTTTGCA
Source organism: Asterella californica (assembly GCA_036924285.1). Lineage (NCBI taxonomy): Eukaryota > Viridiplantae > Streptophyta > Marchantiopsida > Marchantiales > Aytoniaceae > Asterella > Asterella californica. The sequence goes on from JAYKYS010000003.1 coordinate 29,176,061, forward strand.
ATTGGTGGGCACAAGAGGCTGTGTTTTGAGATTTCATCGTCTGCAGCAACATGTTTTCCTTCTTGGTCATTTTCTTTGATCGATCACAGTCAGGAGGTCCGTCCTCTCCAAGAAAGACTCTCGCAACGACAACGTGGAGTGAAGCAGTTTTTGGAAATCTGTCTAGATAAGTTTCATGTCATCATATGGACTTCTCGGACGATGTTAAACACGACAACTTTACTACGTTGTCGTATTGTACATAGGTCTATACAGTGAAAAGTATTGCAGAGAGATTTTTTTTCTATATTGTGTAAAGGAAGCTGCCCTGCAGCTTAACAAGCTAGGCAGGAGCTAAGCTGGGGCTATGCTTGACAAGCTGCCCCCTAGCTTGGGTTGGAATATCACCCCTAAAGGAGTCGAAAGACACCAGAATGCAAAGCTCGACGAGGTGAGCGACCTCATGCTTCTAGTTTTGACAGAAAGTGTTTTGAGCAATAGTTAGTACGAGTTTTAGGCTGTGAAATATGTGAAAGAGAGAAATCCGTCGATTCTGGTTCGTGACTCGAACTCTGAATCGGATAGCGTGAGCGTGTAGGTGTTCACAAATACTATAGTTTTGACTCCTTGTTCATTAAAAACGGAGTTGTATAGAGAAGTTAGTGTAGGAAAGGCTAGTAAAGATTTTACAGAAAAATTTCTTCAGGTAAACATATGTACAAAAGTTTTTACCTTCTTGAACGGAACCAAAGGCCATCCCAGTGATAGGGCGCCTGCCTAGGAGGGAAGTGGTCTCAGGATCAATCCCCCCTGGCCTCTGGTTCCTATTCCGGCATGTTGGCCTCCTGGAAAGGAGTCTATGTTGGATATGCAGCCACGTCCTGCATATCTAGGGGCGGGAGACCGGTATCTCCCTTAATCGTGGGCTTCCTGGCCTAAGCCTCCGCATGCCATCCTGAATATACTATGGGAGATACCTGGTGCGCATATGGGGGGACTGTAAGCCCTGTGGGGCGGCCTCATAAGTGTTGGGGCTTCGGCCTACATTGGATGGCTTGTAGTATATTCAGGGTGGCATCAAGATGGCATCGAGGGCACGGGAAACTTTTGCTGATTATTATGTACGCATAAGGACAGCAGAGGAACAGCTTTAGATGTGGCCTTAAAATTAAAGCGAAAGATTACAGTGGAAGCGGAAGATTACCGCGGAAGCTTGAAGCAGAATATTACAGCGGAAGCGGAAGGTTACAACGGAAAACTGAAGCGGAAGCGGAACTACAGCGGAAGCGGAAGATTACCGCGGAAGCTTGAAGCGGAATATTACAGCGGAAGCGGAAAACTGCAGCGGAAGCTTGAAGCGGAACTACAGCGGAAGCGGAAGATTACCGCGGAAGCTTGAAGCGGAATATTACAGCGGAAGCGGAAGATTACCGCGGAAGCTTGGAGCAGAATATTACAGCGGAAGCGGAAAACTACAGCGGAAGCGGAAGATTACCGCGGAAGCTTGAAGCGGAACATTACAGCGGAAGCGGAAGGTTACAACGGAAAACTGAAGCGGAAGCGGAAGATTACCGCGGAAGCTTGAAGTAGAAACTACAGCGGAAGCGGAAGATTACCGCGGAAGCTTGAAGCGGAAGATTACAGTGGAAGCGGAAGATTACAACAGAAGCTTGAAACGGAAGACTACAGCGGAGGCGGAAGGAGGAGAATTAGAGTTTAAGAGGGGGAGCAGCTTAGCTAAGGCCCTGCTTCTGAGAAGTGACTGCGCTTATAAGGACAGCAGGGGGGTAGCTTAAGCTGGGGCCTTAACTTTTAGGTTATTTACCTACGGCGACTTGAGATCGGGGAGAGTTTTTGCAAAGGAATGTTTTCTGAGAGAGCTGAAGCGGAACACGCAGGAGAAGCTAAGAAGCTGGGGAAAGATCAAATTGGAGACAGATTGAATTGAGAGATCATCGTAGGGAGAGAGGCAGGAGTTTTAAGCTTGGACGTTGTCCAATAGACTGTACGGAGGAGAAATTACTCTCAGGAGGCAGTTTTATTGAGAAAGATCGTTTGAAAATTTACGGAGGACTTTTGATCGACGTTGGATCAATTTTCTGAGAGTTTCAGTTGACGCAAGGAGAGGAATAAGATTCAGGGGCCTGAATTTCTCTATTAGGTTCAGATTGAGACGTACTGTGTAGACTTTTGGCTTGACTGGTGAAGAGAGGTGTGCAGGAGAGGAAGAGAGAGATTTTCTGTACAGTTGGAGAAATTGGTGGTGCAGACGACACTGTAATAAAGTTAATTGAATCTTGAGAGACCTATCTGTGTACCCAAGGTGTGTTTGAGTGCTTGTTCTTGTAATTGGTGAGCACAAGGAGCAGTGTTTTGAGATCACATCGTCAGCAGCAACCTATTTTCTTTCTGGTCATTTTTCTCTGATCGATCACAGTCAGGAGGTCCGCCCTCCCCAAGAAAGACTCTCAACTCGACATCTGGTGCTTCCACTGAGAGAAATTGGGGTGATTGATTTGGAGAATTGACTGAATTGAGAAGATGGATCACAGTGTTGCCGTACAAGGTGTAGCTGCTGCTCAAGGTGCTCCTGTTCAAGGGACTCCTGGTCAAGATGGAATTGGCTCTCAAGGAGGGCCTACAGCGGTTCCAACAGCAACAACACAGCCTGCTGTAGACACGTCTCAGATTCTTCAGGCGTTGGCTGCCTTGATTCAGCAGCAGCCTGCAATTGGGGGAGGTGAACAGAAATCCACGAAGGCGTTACAAGCAGTTGTTGGTCGATGTGGACGATTTGATGGAAGAGATGTTACTAGGTACCTGCGGGAGTATGTAGGTGAGATGGAGTTGGTCAAGGCACCTGAAGTTGAGGTAATTCTAAGCTTTGAGTTGACTGTTGTTCCTGAACTGAGAGAGAAGGTGAGAAATTTACAGAGAAGACATCTAGGTGGGTGGACTTTGTTTGAGCGTGCATTGAGAGAAGAGTTTCTAGAAGAGGACTCTGAAAGAGTCACCAGAAGAACTCTCATGGACTGGATAGAGCGTCAGCCTGGACGTTCCATGGGGTTGAATGAAATAATTCGGGAGTTTGAGAAGAGGTACTCTCAGCTTTCTGGTCTAGAGAAGTTGACACTGGATGCTAGGAAGACGGAGTTGTTCTTGGGGGCTCTGGATGAGTTCACAGCAGATAGGCTTTGTTTTATGTTGGCTGATCGAGGGACTGAAGGGGGAGTTACATCTGATTGGAGGAGAGTGGAGGGAGCAGTATCTACCCTTGCTAGGCAACGTCGTGGTAGGATGGTGTTACAGCTAGAAACCTTACCAGAGCAGCAGAGAGTAGCTCCTCAAGTTCATGTAGCTCCTCCTATAATACCTCAGGCACCTATTGTGATTCCTCAAGCACCCATAGTGGTTCCCCAAGTGATTGCTCAAGCGCCTGCAGCACCTATCCCAGCACAGAGAGGACCTAGACAGCAACAGCGACCTGCTGAGAACCGAAATCAGAATAACTTGATAGAAGAGCTCACTCAACAGCTGAGAGATTTGAGGGTTGAGATGGCAGACTTGAGGAGAGACCAACGACCAGTTGCGCCAGGTGCTCGACCTGTAGGAGGAACCTTTACAAGGAGATGTATTTGGTGCGACAGCCCAGATCATCTCAGAGGAGACTGTCAAGACTTGGCGGTTGCCTTGCGAGAGGGCGTAGTCAACTATCAGAATAACAGGTTGTATTTAACTGCCACGGGGCAGCCTCTGAACACATATTTTGGGAGAGGAGGAATGAGGAGTTCTCTTCCAGCACTTACTGGCGTGAATACTACAGCGATGACTGCGGGTTCTGCAGAGGCTGATGTGTATACTGGGAAGGTTGAGGTGCGCTCTAATCCAACTATGGTTGAGCAGGCTAATGAGGTTTCAGTTGAAATGATGAAGAGAGGTGCAGAAAGCATTAGGAGAGCTACTGGATGGAGGGACCCAGTAGATGCAATTTCTATTCGAGCGTTTTTAGAGACAAGTGGTGAACAGGATGCCATGGTGGAAGACAAAAGAAGACGGGACGCTTCTGATTTAGATGCAGGAGTACCAGAGGACAGTGACCGTCGGAGGGTTACGAGGAGGAGAGCAGCGGAACCATCACCATCTGTATCAGCTGGTAGATTTCCTGCTGCAGAGGATATACCTTCTACCTCTACAGCTCCACCACCTGCAGTAGATCCTATGGAAGGTGTACAGGATTTGCCACAAGAGACTACTGCTACAGATAGAGTACGGGGAAAGAGGTTTACAGCACAGGAGAAAGGGAAAGCTCCAGCTTACAAGTTAGCGGCAGACATCGAGACAACAACAGACTTGCGTGCTGTTCTAGAGCAACGCATTTTGGATGCTAGAGTTGAGTTTACTCTTCGTGAAGTGCTTGGTATCGCAAAGAGAGAGTTTCATGAGTTGATAATAGACATCATGAAGAGGAAGAGACAGGTATTGACTGAACAAGTAAGTAGTCAGATGGTTGGAGCAGTAGATGCTATTGGTGTTGATCAGTTCAGAGATGATAAGTATGAGGCATGGGTTGCTGGTCCAGCTGTTATTGAGAATGAAGATGAAGAGTTTGAAGAGGAAAGGTCAGGCGCAGACAGCGATTTCAAGGAGAAGCACTGAGCAAGAGCGACAACTGAGACGCAGGTTTGACTTGGGGGACTTTCTGAGCCAGTACCTGCACTTGTGGATCACGGGTCGGAGATCAACATCATTTCCAAAGAGGTGTATGAGAAGGGGCAGTGGCCAATCGAAAGAAATCATGGTTGGGTGCTTCGAGCTGCAAATAATCAGAAGGGTGAGTTATACGGAGCTTGTCCTAATATGCGTGTGAAGATTGGAGATGTAGAGGTTGATCAGCATTTTTTTGTACAGTCGTCTGCCTCCTATCCTGTCATACTGGGCCAACCATACATCACCGCTGTTCGAATGGAGACAAAGGTGATGAACGATGGGTCTCATTATGCCAGAGTTCGGAGTCCTGATGACAAGTACTCAGTACAGTTTTTGACGGTTCGTTCAAGACATGAACGGAACCGACAAACCCTTAGAGATTTTCAGACGAAGAGATGTAAGGGTTTTCGCAGTCCACTCCTGTAGAGCGGGAAGACAGGGGTGTAGAACCTACTGTTGAGGTCCCGTCGGAGTTGGAAGCAAGACATGTACAAAGGTCTGGAGACAGGTGTGGTGTACAGAGTTGGCAGTCTGGATTGCTGATGTTTGAGACAGATGGGTGGAGTCGATTTACAAGAGTTGAAGATATGGAGAAAAATACAAAAAGATGGGTGGTGAAACAGGTATCAGAGTTGTGGCGTGTAGGAGTTCTACCTGAAGACGAAGTGGTTTCTGGGTTGTTTGAAGAGTTTATGTCTGTACAGTCAGTTGTCGGTTGGTTAGATAATGTGAGTGGATTGGTGGAAGGGAAGAATAGTGTGGCGGTGATCCCTATCCACTCTCGACGCATATATGAGGAGATTGCTACATACGTGCAGTTCTTTCCTCATCCGATGCAGAATAATGAGGGGAGAGAAGCAAGTTGTTGGTGTGCACTTCCCCAGGAAGCAGACGTCCATGCGAAGTACAAATCTGTACTGAGAAAGGTAAGACCGGTAGCAGCTCAACTACCTGCTAACTCCCAGCAGCAAGTACAGCTAGTGGGAACTGAGCCTATATTGCGTGATCATAGACGAGTAGGGCACCAGTTTACTGAGGAGACATTGAAGGAGCTCCAGATAGGAGGGGGTGATTTCTTGACTGAGGTCGAGAAGGCAGTGTTTGAACAGATGATAGTGAAGCATGGTAAAGCATTCTCTTTTTCAGCAGAGGAGATAGGTTGTGTGGACCCAAAGGTTATAGCGCCTATGGTTATATTCACAATCCCTCATGTGCCTTGGGACTTGAAACCGATCCCAGTTCCTCGTGCTTTGTTGCCTAAGCTCATCGAGTTGTTGAAAGAGAAGGTACAGATGGGGATACTTGAGCCGTCTATGGGGCCATATTCTAGCAGGTGGTTCACTGTACCCAAGAAGTCAGGAGCTTTGCGTTTTATTCAAGACTTACAGCCTGCGAATAACGTAACCATACGTAACGTTGGGACGGGTCCTGTGATTGAAGAGGTAGCAGAGGCATTTGCAGGGAGAGCTATCTATTCGATAGGAGATCTATATTCTGGTTATGATCAGTTCCAGCTGGCTGTGGAGAGTAGAGATTTAACTACTATGCGTACGCCCCTGGGGTTGATGCGGATGTGTACTCTTCCACAAGGAGCGACAAACTCGGTGGCTCATATGCAAAATGCGATGCATAAGGTACTAAGGGAGTTTGTGCCTGATATTACCATTTCGTTTCTAGATGATATTCCTATAAAAGGTTGCGCGGTTGAAGATAAGGATGGAGCAGTACTTGCGAATGGATGTAGGAGGTTTGTTGCAGATCATATCAGGGATGTAGAACGTATCTTGACTCGACTGGAGGAGGTGCATCTCACCCTGTCAGGAGCAAAGTCCAAGTTTGGTGTGTCTGAGATTTTAGTGGTTGGACATCTGTGTGGTGCTTTTGGAAGGCGACCAAACCCCGAGAAGGTTGAAGCTATAGCTAGGATGGCAGACTGTAAGAACATCACGGAGGTTCGGCGCTTTCTAGGTGCTTGTGTATTTTATCGTTTATCCATTCCTCATTATGCCCATGTTGCTGAGACTTTGTATGCATTATTGAGGAAGGGTAAGAGGTTTGCATGGACCTCAGTCCATAGTGAAGCTATGAATAGGCTGAAGGAGGCTTTGCTTAGAGATTTTCAGACGAAGAGATGTAAGGGTTTTCGCAGTCCACTCCTGTAGAGCGGGAAGACAGGGGTGTAGAACCTACTGTTGAGGTCCCGTCGGAGTTGGAAGCAAGACATGTACAAAGGTCTGGAGACAGGTGTGGTGTACAGAGTTGGCAGTCTGGATTGCTGATGTTTGAGACAGATGGGTGGAGTCGATTTACAAGAGTTGAAGATATGGAGAAAAATACAAAAAGATGGGTGGTGAAACAGGTATCAGAGTTGTGGCGTGTAGGAGTTCTACCTGAAGACGAAGTGGTTTCTGGGTTGTTTGAAGAGTTTATGTCTGTACAGTCAGTTGTCGGTTGGTTAGATAATGTGAGTGGATTGGTGGAAGGGAAGAATAGTGTGGCGGTGATCCCTATCCACTCTCGACGCATATATGAGGAGATTGCTACATACGTGCAGTTCTTTCCTCATCCGATGCAGAATAATGAGGGGAGAGAAGCAAGTTGTTGGTGTGCACTTCCCCAGGAAGCAGACGTCCATGCGAAGTACAAATCTGTACTGAGAAAGGTAAGACCGGTAGCAGCTCAACTACCTGCTAACTCCCAGCAGCAAGTACAGCTAGTGGGAACTGAGCCTATATTGCGTGATCATAGACGAGTAGGGCACCAGTTTACTGAGGAGACATTGAAGGAGCTCCAGATAGGAGGGGGTGATTTCTTGACTGAGGTCGAGAAGGCAGTGTTTGAACAGATGATAGTGAAGCATGGTAAAGCATTCTCTTTTTCAGCAGAGGAGATAGGTTGTGTGGACCCAAAGGTTATAGCGCCTATGGTTATATTCACAATCCCTCATGTGCCTTGGGACTTGAAACCGATCCCAGTTCCTCGTGCTTTGTTGCCTAAGCTCATCGAGTTGTTGAAAGAGAAGGTACAGATGGGGATACTTGAGCCGTCTATGGGGCCATATTCTAGCAGGTGGTTCACTGTACCCAAGAAGTCAGGAGCTTTGCGTTTTATTCAAGACTTACAGCCTGCGAATAACGTAACCATACGTAACGTTGGGACGGGTCCTGTGATTGAAGAGGTAGCAGAGGCATTTGCAGGGAGAGCTATCTATTCGATAGGAGATCTATATTCTGGTTATGATCAGTTCCAGCTGGCTGTGGAGAGTAGAGATTTAACTACTATGCGTACGCCCCTGGGGTTGATGCGGATGTGTACTCTTCCACAAGGAGCGACAAACTCGGTGGCTCATATGCAAAATGCGATGCATAAGGTACTAAGGGAGTTTGTGCCTGATATTACCATTTCGTTTCTAGATGATATTCCTATAAAAGGTTGCGCGGTTGAAGATAAGGATGGAGCAGTACTTGCGAATGGATGTAGGAGGTTTGTTGCAGATCATATCAGGGATGTAGAACGTATCTTGACTCGACTGGAGGAGGTGCATCTCACCCTGTCAGGAGCAAAGTCCAAGTTTGGTGTGTCTGAGATTTTAGTGGTTGGACATCTGTGTGGTGCTTTTGGAAGGCGACCAAACCCCGAGAAGGTTGAAGCTATAGCTAGGATGGCAGACTGTAAGAACATCACGGAGGTTCGGCGCTTTCTAGGTGCTTGTGTATTTTATCGTTTATCCATTCCTCATTATGCCCATGTTGCTGAGACTTTGTATGCATTATTGAGGAAGGGTAAGAGGTTTGCATGGACCTCAGTCCATAGTGAAGCTATGAATAGGCTGAAGGAGGCTCTACAGTCTCCGCCTGTTTTGAGAAGAGTAGACTACGGGTGTGGGAGACCTGTCATTATCACAGTAGATACTAGCCCCAAGGCGATTGGCTGGGCGATAGGTCAAGATGATGCGGATGGATTGCGGTTTACCTCTAGGTTTGGAGCTAGGATCTTGACAGATAGGCAACGAGATTATCCTCAGGTGAAGCGTGAGTTGTGGGGAGCGGTGACAGCGATGAAGACAGACCGTGAGTTTCTGATTGGTGCTCATGTAGTTCTAGAGACGGATTGTCTACCTCTACTAGGCATGATATCCAACTGTAGCACGCCAGACATAGCGATGTTACGTTGGATTGCGTATATTAGAAGCTTGAATCCAGAGCTGAAGCATATAAAAGGAAAGGAGAATATGGTCGCAGATATGTTATCAAGAGCTCGATTTGTAGACGAGGATGTCATGATTTCAGAAGCTGAGGAAGAGGAGAGAAAGGATGCTCAGTGTCAGGTTAACCGACGGGCTGCGAACTTGGAGCCGTTGATGTTTAGAGAGGAGCTTTACACAGGTAGACTTCGTGACATAGGGTATTATCTGAGCTTGTTGGAGAGGCAAGAGAGATGGAGCAAAGTAGAGTTCAGAGAGATAAGGAAACAAGCTTACAACTATCTTCTGCATGATGGGTATCTTTGGAGACGGCCACAGAGGAGAGATGGGATGTTCATACGAGTAGTGGACGATCTGCAGACTAAGCAGCAACTAATGAAAGAGTTCCATGATACCTTATGGGCCGGACATCGAGGGATTTGGGCTACCTACGTCAAGCTGAAGGAAAGGTATTGGTGGAAAGGTCTGTATCAGGATGTGGTGAACTACGTCAGTTCTTGCTTGCATTGCCAGTTCTACTCAAAGATGCGGTATAGGGACGGTATCGTGCCAACTTATCCGCGTTGCATTCACTTTCAGTGGGTTCTAGACTTGGTGGTGATGCCTCTGGGGTTATGGGGCATGCGATATTTGGTTTTGGCTCGTGAGGATCTCTCCAACTTTGTAGAAGGACGAGCTTTGAGGATGAAGACCACAGAAGGGATATGTAAGTTTGTTCTTGAGGATATTATTTGTAGATATGGGTCTGTAGGAAGGCTACGGGCAGATAGGGGAGAACTACGTGGTACGGAAGCGAAAGAGTTTTTTGCTCGATATGGTGTGAAGCTCAAGCTTACTACTGCGATGAATCCAGAGGGGATTGGCAAGAGCGAACGAGGACATCCATCAATAGTTCAGGCTTTGGTGAAGGCGTGTGATGATAAGCATAGAGAGTGGCCTAGGTTACTCCCTTTTGCTTTATGGGCAGATAGAACAACTCATTGTTCTACTACAGGATATATGCCTGTTGAGTTAATGTTAGGACAGAAACCGATGATGCCAGCAGAAGAAGACTTTTCTACTTGGGCTACCTTGCCATGGGAAGATAATATGAACCGTGTGCAACTTCTCTCACTACGAATCAGACAGCTAGAATGTAGAGAGGAGGATCTCGCTGAAGCGCAGCGACGGCTGAAGGCGGCTCGACTTGGGAACAAGGAGAGGTTTGATAAGACTCATAGACTTCGACCAAAACCGATACAAGTTGGAGACTGGGTGTTGGTATACGACAGCACATTGGAGAACCAACACTCTACAATTCGAAAGTTTTCGAGAAGGTGGTTTGGCCCTTACCTTGTCTCAGATGTACATCAGAATGCTACCTATTCCTTGCAAGAGCTAGATGGCACGCCTTTAAGGCTTCCAGTTGCAGGGAAACGAGTGAAGTTATTCAAGAAGAGAGGGGAGACTGTGGAGCTAGCTGAGTTCTTAAGTTCAGAGCAGACAGGAGCAAATGAAGACCTTTCTGAGACGGTCGAAGAGAGCGAAGACGATTTGGAGGACCACGAGGATCGATGACGGATTGGCACATACCAGAGGATGTGCAGGTTTGGAGGGGGTGAATGTCGTATTGTACATAGGTCTATACAGTGAAAAGTATTGCAGAGAGATTTTTTTCTATATTGTGTAAAGGAAGCTGCCCTGCAGCTTAACAAGCTAGGCAGGAGCTAAGCTGGGGCTATGCTTGACAAGCTGCCCCCTAGCTTGGGTTGGAATATCACCCCTAAAGGAGTCGAAAGACACCAGAATGCAAAGCTCGACGAGGTGAGCGACCTCATGCTTCTAGTTTTGACAGAAAGTGTTTTGAGCAATAGTTAGTACGAGTTTTAGGCTGTGAAATATGTGAAAGAGGGAAATCCGTCGATTCTGGTTCGTGACTCGAACTCTGAATCGGATAGCGTGAGCGTGTAGGTGTTCACAAATACTATAGTTTTGACTCCTTGTTCATTAAAAACGGAGTTGTATAGAGAAGTTAGTGTAGGAAAGGCTAGTAAAGATTTTACAGAAAAATTTCTTCAGGTAAACATATGTACAAAAGTTTTTACCTTCTTGAACGGAACCAAAGGCCATCCCAGTGATAGGGCGCCTGCCTAGGAGGGAAGTGGTCTCAGGATCAATCCCCCCTGGCCTCTGGTTCCTATTCCGGCATGTTGGCCTCCTGGAAAGGAGTCTATGTTGGATATGCAGCCACGTCCTGCATATCTAGGGGCGGGAGACCGGTATCTCCCTTAATCGTGGGCTTCCTGGCCTAAGCCTCCGCATGCCATCCTGAATATACTATGGGAGATACCTGGTGCGCATATGGGGGGACTGTAAGCCCTGTGGGGCGGCCTCATAAGTGTTGGGGCTTCGGCCTACATTGGATGGCTTGTAGTATATTCAGGGTGGCATCAAGATGGCATCGAGGGCACGGGAAACTTTTGCTGATTATTATGTACGCATAAGGACAGCAGAGGAACAGCTTTAGATGTGGCCTTAAAATTAAAGCGAAAGATTACAGTGGAAGCGGAAGATTACCGCGGAAGCTTGAAGCAGAATATTACAGCGGAAGCGGAAGGTTACAACGGAAAACTGAAGCGGAAGCGGAACTACAGCGGAAGCGGAAGATTACCGCGGAAGCTTGAAGCGGAATATTACAGCGGAAGCGGAAAACTGCAGCGGAAGCGAAAGATTACCGCGGAAGCTTGAAGCGGAACTACAGCGGAAGCGGAAGATTACCGCGGAAGCTTGAAGCGGAATATTACAGCGGAAGCGGAAGATTACCGCGGAAGCTTGGAGCAGAATATTACAGCGGAAGCGGAAAACTACAGCGGAAGCGGAAGATTACCGCGGAAGCTTGAAGCGGAACATTACAGCGGAAGCGGAAGGTTACAACGGAAAACTGAAGCGGAAGCGGAAGATTACCGCGGAAGCTTGAAGTAGAAACTACAGCGGAAGCGGAAGATTACCGCGGAAGCTTGAAGCGGAAGATTACAGTGGAAGCGGAAGGTTACAACAGAAGCTTGAAACGGAAGACTACAGCGGAGGCGGAAGGAGGAGAATTAGAGTTTAAGAGGGGGAGCAGCTTAGCTAAGGCCTTGCTTCTGAGAAGTGACTGCGCTTATAAGGACAGCAGGGGGGCAGCTTAAGCTGGGGCCTTAACTTTTAGGTTATTTACCTACGGCGACTTGAGATCGGGGAGAGTTTTTGCAAAGGAATGTTTTCTGAGAGAGCTGAAGCGGAACACGCAGGAGAAGCTAAGAAGCTGGGGAAAGATCAAATTGGAGACAGATTGAATTGAGAGATCATCGTAGGGAGAGAGGCAGGAGTTTTAAGCTTGGACGTTGTCCAATAGACTGTACGGAGGAGAAATTACTCTCAGGAGGCAGTTTTATTGAGAAAGATCGTTTGAAAATTTACAGAGGACTTTTGATCGACGCTGGATCAATTTTCTGAGAGTTTCAGTTGACGCAAGGAGAGGAATAAGATTCAGGGGCCTGAATTTCTCTATTAGGTTCAGATTGAGACGTACTGTGTAGACTTTTGGCTTGACTGGTGAAGAGAGGTGCGCAGGAGAGGAAGAGAGAGATTTTCTGTACAGTTGGAGAAATTGGTGGTGCAGACGACACTGTAATAAAGTTAATTGAATCTTGAGAGACCTATCTGTGTACCCAAGGTGTGTTTGAGTGCTTGTTCTTGTAATTGGTGAGCACAAGGAGCAGTGTTTTGAGATCACATCGTCAGCAGCAACCTATTTTCTTTCTGGTCATTTTTCTCTGATCGATCACAGTCAGGAGGTCCGCCCTCCCCAAGAAAGACTCTCAACTCGACAACGTGCTATGGAGGATGCTGATTATCTACCTCCTGGAGTGGCAAAAGGGAAGGTATGAACGGTTCCGAGTTTGAACTTCTTTTCAGATCAACTTATCAATATCTTTGATGTATTATATGTTATATGTTTGAGCTAAGATATATATTCTAATCCTGATTTTTTTTCTTTGTAGGTATGTCAAGTTTTTGCTCAAGACATGTGTTTCAAATACAAGACGGTGAGAGAAGCTGCCTTTGGGAACCACTTGTACTTGAAAGATTTTACACAGCTTCATCATCGCAACTTGAGCACTAGAGACGTATTATTGGTGGATGATAGTCTAGTGAAAAACTGTACTAATCATCCTTTTAATGCTATACATCCTCCTCCCTTCTATCCTTTCACTATGGATAGTGATAGAGAACTGTATCTAGAAGCCACTTTGTTGCCTTGACTTCTTCGTTGGGGTGTTAGCCCAGAGGCAACACCAGCTTATGTAGAGAGCAGATATTCGCAGGTTTTTGGTCAAGATCCATTTATAGCTCTTAAAAGCTATTGGACCAATATTACCCAGGACGAGGTAAATATTGTATGGAGATCTGTTCCTCATGGAGTTTGTATGGATCTCTATCCTAAACTTCGATGAGATACATTACTCTTTTTGAGGATGTCCATAACTTTACCTTGTAAACAGTTTAATTTTGTAATGCTTACTTTCTCATGCTAAGCTACACTACTTTAAGATATTGTCCTTCACTGCTACACTACTTGAAGAGATTGTCCTTTACTGCTAAGCTACACTAGTTTAAGAGATTGTCCTCTGAAGGGTTGTTTGAGACAAAGAAAAAAACACAACAAAAAGAAACCGTGTGTAGGGTTCGGTGTGTAGGGTTTGATTCGGAGAAGCTGTAGGTGAACATCGAACGAGGTCACAACAAAAAGAAACCGTGTGTAGGGTTCGGTGTGTAGGGTTCGATTCGGAGAAGCTGTAGGTGAACATCGAGCGAGGTTAAGAACACGCTACAAAGCGAAACATGCGTTTCTGGAAAAGAATCCAGTATTGATTGGAGCCGACTACACATCATCGATACTCGGCTCCAAACAGTTCTGGATTCTATTCCATTGTACTCAAATTTGATCATATCGGGAGCACGCTACAAAGAAACATGCGTTTCTGGAAAAGAATCCAATATTGATTGGAGCCGAGTACACATCATCGATACTCGGCTCCAATCAGTTCTAGATTCTATTCCATTGTACTCAAATTTGATGAATATCCGGAGGCAGCACCCTTTCAGTCAGCTTTCTAATCTGAAAATATCTCAAGCTTCGGTACAGATTGGCTTGGCCGGGAGAAGCAGTACGTGGACATGGACATCGAGATTAGGAGGACGACGAATAGTTTCCATGTGGATAAAGAACTTCCATGAGCGGTTTATTTCTTGCACTTCCTGCAAAGATTTTATAAAGCGATAGAGAAATCGCTACAAAGCTATTTACAAATTAAAGGTTTGCGCGTCCATAAGGGTTTCGGCGTCTCTCCGCAAAGTGTACTCAATAACAGAGGGCGAAATATCGTGTTTCGCCCTCGGGGTAAACATCTTTCAGAAAGAGGCGAAAAGATTGTAGAGTCGAGGCGAAACATGGAGGGCGAAACATGGAGTCGTTTCGCCTGTTTCGCAGAGTAAACTGTAGAGGCAAAACACTCCATGTTTCGCCTCGTGACAGGGTGAAACATGGAGTGTTTCGCCTCCGAGTAAACTGTTGAGGTGAAACACTCTCTGTTTCACCTCGTGTCGTGACAGGACGAAACATTGTGTTTCGCCTTGTAACGAGACGAAACACGAATACATCAGAGGACGAAACATGATGTTTCGCACTCTGCAAACTCTACCTAACGTCAGGGGCGAAACACTCTCTGTTTCGCCCACTGGGTAGGCTTCTACATGCGAAACATGTATGTTTCGTCTACCGAGTGGGCGAAACATACCTGTTTCGCCTCCCATTGGATAATGTTAACGACCAATATTACTAGTTTTTCCTGGAAAGCACATTCATGAGTTATGAACACTGTACTGAATTCAAAACTTTATTATAAAACTGATGATCCTTTAACACTTACAACTCTTTCAGTTTTCGTAATGCCTCTACTAATTCTAACAGTTCTTCTTTTTCTTGGCGTCTGAGCTCTATTACAGCATGCAAATCCCGAGCAATACCTTCTAAGCTCTGTTGAGTCTCTTCTGATTTTTCAACCAATGCCAGTACTCGATAGTGTAAACGTTCTATCTCAACAAGCTCAGCAGTATTACCCACTGTAGACGTTTCACTTTCTATTGAAGGATAAAATGTCACACTATCCATGGCAGTGGCAAGATCTTCTATAGCGTCTTCGAACTCATCTAACTCCTCTACCTCCTGCTCCACATCGAACACGGTAAACCGAGTTTGCTTCTGGTTCATACCTATTTTGAATCGCCATTTCTTTTTGCAAACACCATTGAAAATGCTATCTTGTTCATCAGAAGATAATTTCTCGAACTCTTCCGCAGTGATCCTTAATAGTTTCTCTCCAATACTCCACACAATGGCTATAGGTAAGGCCGCTTCTAGACGATCACTTACACTATAATCGATCAATCCTAAATGAAAACGATATTACTTTTTACTTCCCCTCTGACCACAAGCGTGCCAAGCCTTCCTACTATCAGATTGAGAGTGATTGAAATATAACACCTTCTTTGCCGAGCTTGACGAGATTTGTGTCTGTTCTGTCACTTGCTTGAAACACCCTGGAAAATTACAAGCAACGTACGATACAGAACTCCACTTCTGATTTTTGATTATGCGCTGAATAGAAGCTACCACCCACATGGAAGGCATATTATTTATGCACTCTTCAAGTTCTGCCAAAGAACACATTTTGGAGTTCTGTCACCTCTACTCAGGCTCTGCAGACTTCGATTCAACGCGCTCGAGCTCTCTCGTCTTCGATTCAACGCGCTCATGCTCTTCCACATTCGATTCAACGCGCTCAACCTCTTCCGCTCAAAAGCTTTCAAGCTCTCCCGCTTTTGTAACACAGACGTTTCTATAAGCTCTCCCGCTTTTGTAACACGACTTGAGTTCTCAACAATGTGAAACAAGCTTCATTCGAAACTTCTATTCCCGCGTCTTCGTCGCCTAGCCGTGTCTTCTTCCCCTGAATCGTACAGAATGTACTCAAATTTCTGGCGATGAGCTGTACTCTGACATGGCTCTCGCGTCATCGTGGTGTGGCTGATATCATCCTAGCTGTACTCTGACATGGCACAGTTACTTGCTTTACGGGTTGTTGCAGGTTGGGGGTCCGATCAAGAAGGGATTTATAAAAGGGGTCCGATCAAGTCTGCGATTCGTTCTGGGGGCCGATCAAGTAAATTACTGCCGCGGAGGACATCGAGTATGATCACGATGATACTGAGGAGGTTGTGGGATTTCGCATACTCTCTGGCTCTTTCCATAGCAAGGGAGGTGCTCTCGTCATAATCGTATCGACTACTGAGTCAGCTCACCTGCCAAGAGTGCGACATGTTGACGGGGACGCCACATAGATTTACCTTAGGATGAAGAGCTCCATGAAAGTGAATGACTCGAGCGACGGAAGCGTTAAAATCCACCCCTCCGCGTTGAGGAAGAGCAACTCTGTGAACTCCAGAGGAGACCTTGCACCGCCACGCGTCCCTGTTGGCTTTCCTGCATTCTGGCAGCTTATTCCGCCACATCAACATCTCGAGCTGCCAGCTTGACAAGTCTCGAATAGCACAGTGTCGCGTCGACGCAGGTACGCTACCAAACTTACCGAAGGTCATCCAAGGAGCTCTGTCGTTCTCCCGGAGCAGACTGTCGATAGTATGAGGAGCAGCGACGTCCAGCAGCTCATCGAAGTCGAAGAAGAATCACCAACTGTGTCTCGCGCACCGCGTCCTGTGGATGCAGTCGTTGATGAACAAGAGCTGGTGCCTGCACCAGGCTGGAAACTCGTCGATCCCCCCGCTTTCGACCTCGATGATCGTGAGGAGGCCCACGCTCACGCAAGGCTCCAAGACCCGAAAACTCATCGATCCCTCCGCTTTCGACCTCGATGATCGTGAGGAGGCCCACGCTCACGTAAGGCTCCAAGACCCTGCGGTGAGCATCAGACTTGCTGATTCCTCCGATATTGTAGAAGTAGAAGTGCGCCTCTCCTTTCCAGAGGTAGTTGTGATACGCCAACCATTGCTCGATCCATGCAGGCTTCATTGTTCCGAACATAGGAGGGCCGCCGAAGACGAACTTGGAATCTGTCGACGCAGCTGTGGAGTCGTTCGAGTTGGAATTCGATGCGCAAGACAGCGGACCCGCTTCTTCCTGGAGCACTTCTTGTGTGGAGTGTCTTCCATCGTAGTGGCTCGGACCTCTAGCAATGTGCAAACGCAGCACTCCTCTCCCGCCTCCGGCATTGTCGTCCGCGCTAAGGGTCGGCTGGGTGAAGGTGCAGTTGACAATGGCGGGTCCATTACGCCATTCCTTTCTCATCCTACTTGACGTACATATAGTACTATATATATATAACTAACTATAGGAGGTTACTCCCAAAGCATCGCACTTATCCAGTTTCGACTGTATTATAGAACGTGAGAACTTGATGCCAAAGTAAAGAGTCAGTTTCTGACCCTAGTATAACAATGTGAATGAATTCAGTGCCCGTTCTAAACCTACAGATGTACTAGAAACTGGAATGCGTTCGGACTGAGATAACATGATCATGAGTCATATTCCTACGCCAGTGATCAGGATATTGAGGAATCTGAAGTGCCGTCAGGACATGGGACTTCATTTCTTGGTCGTCAATGCTCAACTTGACGACCATTTGACGATTGTTTGGACTGAAGGATAAGTTTTGCGTCTGCATACCTACTCACTGGACGATATGCATAAAGTTTGTGCGCATAGAATATTTTGTGACGTTACGTAAACTGTAATTCAAGAACGCATAACAAGAAAATTGTAATTTAAGGATGCAACGACATCGATCCTGCATGGTAAAGATGTATAAAGCAAACTGCATTGAAACTCGAACACTTAATTACTGTATATCTTCACCATCTCACTTTTGTGTTTGTCTTGAGTTCTTTTTTTGTCTTGATGAGTTATTAAACCCCCGGTTCCCTGGCCAAATATGCCTGGTAACCGAGAGAACTCATTTTGTAGGTGGGCTGCGAACCAAGAAATCTAACCGTTATACCCAGAATACTTTTTCTGATAGAATTGTCTTGGGAAAAAAATGTATTATTAATGAATTAAATCAGAGCTTTATACTATGTGACTCACTTCAGAACTAATTTGAGTATCGATCGAGGATGTTGAAACGAAGTTCTTGTGGTTTCTTGTGGTATGCTTGGAACAAAATAGCATCTTTTCTCTAACCTAAATTACAATGGGAGAAAAAAGAATGTTTCTTTTCCTTTCTCTTTATAGGGGTTTAACCTTCTTCCTCATGTATCTCAATCCTCATAACCAACTTTTCACTCATCGTAGCTTTTTATTTTTTCCATGGTTTGATAAGGAATCTCGCAGGTAATATTCTCCTGATGTGAACCACTTACTGAAAATACCAAACTAATAACCAGTATCAAGCATAAGGCTTGTATGTGCTTATATTATGTCCGTTATCATGTTTGCATTAGAACTTATGAGGATATTTGATAACATTTGATAACATTTCTCGTTTGAAATGCATTCTAAAAGTGGACCGTTAATAGATCCTATCTAACGGCAGCGAAGAGCGAATTGACGAGGTCCAAGCTTAATAAACAGTATGCTTACACTTTCCTGCTTTACATTTATTCAAGCAAATAACAAGAACAATGAAAGTCCCTAACCATCTGAACTCACGAGTCATAACTCAACCTGACCAAACTGCAGGTGTAGATGATAAAGGGAAATAAAGTGAAAGTGTGAACACGGAACACAATAAATAACAAACGTATAGAAATACCCTATCAAGCTTTACAAGTGAAAGAAGGACCTGAAGAGCCAAGCAACCAACGCCCTGAAAGGAAGAAGAACACCGGGGCAAAGCTCCGCTATTAGTAGCTCTAAGGTCGATAAAGTGAAAATATCTATTTTGATATAACATCAATGAGGTGCTTTGCAATTTCACTACTTTGGGATCCATCGAAAGAAAACAAGAAGAATATATTTCAATCTTTTGTCATCTTTTGGTTCTTTTCGATCCACGGTTTGCTATGCAAATGCATAAAAAAAATATTGAATGTCCACGGGACTAACACACCTAACTGATACACTCGAAATTCTCACCTAAGAAATTCCCACCTAAGCTAATTCCAATGTAATCTGAATGGAAAAAACTGAAATAAATTACCTCTACTTACTAAGGCTATAACCGCACCAAGATTAACGAAACGAGTTCTGATGTCTAATGCGTGCGAGAGTTAGAACTGAGAATAACCTTAGACACCTCACGGATATCTGTTTTATTTTTTTAGACAGTGTAACAATACTGTATCCATTTCTCTCTGTTTGGAAAGTGAGTTGGCAAAGAGGTATCATTTTGCAAGCGAATGTTGATTTTTCACCCTCGAAAGCGTGATTTTTTCTTCATCTCAATAGTCAAACTCACCTGTTAAAGAGACTTGTTACACTCCCGGTGTCCCTAGAAATACTCATGGTCACCAGCTGGACTTCAACTTCATTTTGCGAGTTCACTGTAGACGACAAAAATATCTTAATCAATCTAAAATGGTTATGTTCACTACACTCTCTTTCCATGATGGAATTTGTCAAACAAAGAGTTCACTGTAGAGGACCAAAAAATCTAACCAATTAATCTAAAATGCTTGTTTTCATTACACTCTCTTTCAATGATGGAATTTGTCAAACAAAGAGTTCACTGTAGAGGACTAAAAAATCTAACCGGTAAACCTAAACTGGTTTTGTTGATTACACTCTCTTTTCATGATAGTTACACGGAAGCTATCTAATAGCTTTAGAATCTGTAATTCACTTCAGAGTAAACTGTTGACTGAAAAGTCTTCAGTCGAAAATTATGTGATTCTTCTGAACAAAATAGAACCTTCTCTTCAAACCAAAGTACACAGGTAGAAGAAAAAAGAATAGTCCCTTTCCTCTTTCTAAACCCGCACTGGGGGGTTTAAGACTTGCATGGAGAGTTCGATGCTGGTATTTTAAGGATAAACCACGAAAATACGTTTCGTTCATCCTAGTGTGGTTACAACCTAAACCGGGAAGTAAAACTACTGTACTGCACAAAATATTAAACTCACGTGAGTTCCCACATATAGTAATACATGTCAGAGATAATAAATAAACTGAATCAGTAACATGGACTTAGAGCGGCTTTGCACTTACAGTTTCAAAATATTTTTCATAGTAGTTTTTTACATTGTTGGTGCAGTTTGGTTTCTTCAAGCTTATTGCAGTTTCATCATGTAAAGGACATTTTTTTGGCAGTTTCATAGAGGAAGAGAACGTGGAAAAATTAGCTTGTGTCATGCTCAAAACTGTAAAAATTGGATTGAAAAGGATCTGTTTAGAAATCATTTCTTAAACTACGAGAAATTATACGATTCCGCTCCAATTTTCTTTGCAGTTTTAAAAATTTGCGCAAT
Organism: Asterella californica; assembly: GCA_036924285.1. Lineage (NCBI taxonomy): Eukaryota > Viridiplantae > Streptophyta > Marchantiopsida > Marchantiales > Aytoniaceae > Asterella > Asterella californica. The sequence goes on from JAYKYS010000003.1 coordinate 29,196,453, forward strand.
CTGGACCTCTAGACCTTCCGCTCATTATCAACCCAAAACCCGCTCGCCCTATCACGAGCAGCAGCCTCGGCACTCTTTTCTTTGTTTTCCTTACGGCGCGCACTACTGTCTAAGTGCCCACCCCCTAATCCACTACGATTCTCCTGACAGGGCGTCGAATTCACCCCGAGCTGCTTGTGATTGATCCGGCACGTCATCGCGGTTCTGTGCTTGTTTTTCCTACCTCTTTCACCTCTCTCGTCGTCTTTCGACTCCGATCTCGATCGCCTCTTTGTTCTCATCATTTCGTTGTGTTTGTCTCTGACATGTAAACAAGAGGTCTTTCTGACAGGCGTCTCGAGTACCGTGCTATCTCGGCCCCACACCCGCACCAGGTTTCTACTCATCCACCCCTCATGATTGCTACGACCACGGAGGCCGTCGTCATCCTTTCCGTCCAGGTCGATGATCTCCCTATCAGGTAAGTGTCACATCTCCATCTTTTGCTGTAGCTCGTCCGACTTGTTGCTCCTCCTCGCCGGTTTGCACTTTCTCTTTCTTCCCATGTCCTTCTTAAAATTAAATAGCACCACCGGAGATCATCGAGGCTCCAGTCTATCTCTTGTCATACCCTGAGTGCTGCTAGGTCTTTCTTGCACCTTTTTTTGAATCTCCCCTAGAGTTTTCATTGTCGTTTCTCAGGTCTTCCAGTTCCTCTGGCTCGAGTCCTCTTTAAGTCCAGCCCATAGTGCCTTTGCCACCTCAGCAAGTATTCTCGCTGTCGTCTCTCAGTCGCCAGCCCTCTAAATACTCGATCCGCCCTTTCAGTCTAAGTCGCTTGTGTGTGTTCTACAAGTATGTGAAGCAAGGCGGAGTTGTCCTTCCTCATACTAAGAGCCTTGTCTATTGTTTCTAGAAAACCGCTCTCTTCCTCGTAGACTAGTCCTCCTCCTAGCTCGTGAAATCTAAATCTCTTCCATCTTCTTTTGGCCCACGGGCATTCCCAGAACATATGTTCCAGACTCTCCTCTTCTCTACAACCTCTCAGGCAGCACCCATCTCCAATTCCCATCAAAATCGCCCTTCGGTTAGAGAAGAATCCCCTGTTTAGAAGTCTCCAAAGCCAGCAATTGGTCCTCATTGTGCCCCCCTCCTTCCACACCCATCTCCACCGTTCGCTCCATCGGATCTGTGTGTCGCTCACTCCTCATCTAGCATTAAGACTATCCCCGCTCTCTGTGTGGCCGTAAGTAATCATTTCCACTCGTGCAGTTCCGGCCTCCACCCTCTTATCTCCTCATTCCCTGCGCTCCAGGCCCAACTTGTGCTGTCCTGCAGACCCCCCTTATGACCTGGGACTCTCCCGCCCATCTTATCAAGCTCTCCAGCGCTCTGTCAACCTCCCCAACCGTGTCTCTCCTTGACATAGTTAGCGAGGTATTGCTCATCAAGTCGCGTAGATCTTCCAGCTTTAGAGCATTGAGGGTAGTGAGTTTGGCTCTTCGCAGACCCCTCTCCGCCTCCCTCGCTTCACTAGTGTTCATCTGACACGCCTTCCTCCATAACTCGGCCATCAGTCTCGCCGGAAGTCTCCCCGGTAGACAGACCCTTCTCTCATCGAAATTTAGTTTGTTGTGCACCACCCTCCAGCTTTTTATCATATTGTTCAAGGTCGGGAGGCTCCGAACCTGTAGATACGGTGTCATTAGCAAGCAGTCCTCTAGGGACCACCTCGCCATCTTCTTCCGATATCGTCTCTGTTCCATGACTTCCGCGATGCCGGTCCTAGCGATATTCGTCTATTCCTGCTTTCCTCCACCCAATAGTTTACCTCTGTATTTTAATTTCAGTGCTTGCGCTACCACTTTGAATGGAGTAATGCCCAGGCCTCCCTCCCCTTTGGACCGAGTTAGAGTGGCCCACGTCACAAAGGTAGCTTGTTTCTTCCGTCCGCTCCCTTGCCCCAAAGGAAGACCTTGCACATCTCTTCAAGCTTCTTAAATCCCGTGGCAGAGCATTCTATACTCGTTAACTGGTAGGTTGGGATAGCCCGCAGCACATGAGTGAGAAGGACTACCCTACTCGTCCATGATAGCAGCCTATTTGACCAGTGCTGAAGTTGTTTCCGCAGGCGTCCCACAATCACCTCCACCACCTATGCTTCGACTAATCCCCTCCCAATCCAAGCCCCGAGGTATTTAACCATTTGTCCGGTCCTCGCGATGATGCAGCCCGAGTTCTCCAACCAACTAGGTATTGTGTTCATCCCCATAGGAATCACAATAGACTTTCCTAGGTTCAGTGAGGCCCCCGATATAGCTTCATACCTGCGAATCACCTCCTGCGTAGTCCTGAAACATCCTTCCGTCCCTTCTATCATCAGTCCCGTGTCGTCGGCAAAGAGCTGGTGTAACAGAGCTTGCCCTCCTCCCGTAGGAATGCCTTCTATAGCTCCTTGAGCTCTGGCCTGCTTCATCATATCCATCAGCGGCTGCATGGCAATAGTAAAGAGGAAAGGAGCCACCGAGCATCCTTGTCTAACTCCCCTCTCCAACGCAATCCCCTCCGTAAAGCCCCCATTAACGTGGACTTTGGATTGTCCTCCAATTGTCAGACCTTTGATCATATGTATAAAGCTGGGATCGAACTTCATCGAGCGCATCGTGTCCCACAAATACTCCTGGGAAACTCTGTCGTACGCCTTCATAAAGTCAATTTTCAGGAAGAGAGAGGGCCATCCCTTAGCCTCGGCCAGCTCTTGACCCATCTTGAAGCTTAAAATGTTATCATAAATGTCTCTCCCTTTGATGAATCCAGTTTGCTGCTCATCCACTACATTCCCCATAACTGGTTTGATTCTTTCAGCCAATAATTTGCTTATGATCTTGTAGGTGGCAGTGAGGAGCGAGATCGGACGCCAGTTCCCTAACTCATTCTTAGCCCCTCCCTTCAGAATCAGTTTTATAACCCCTTGTAGGGTCTTCTCGTCAATTACCCCCGTCTCCCAGTAACTCTTAACCATCTCCAAACACTCTTTTTTTATGAATGGCCAACATACTTGCAACATCTCGTAGGTCACCCCGTCTATCCCCGGAGACTTCTCTTTCAGAAAGTTCATGACAATCTCTTCTAGCTCCTCGGACGTCGGAAGCTCCACCAGGCGCGCATTTTCAGCATCTATCACCCATTTCGAGATCAGTCCCATCACTTCCTTCCTTTCCTCTTGATTCCTAGTTACTTCAACGTCTTCTTGGTAGAGCTCCCAATAGAATTGGTGCACCCTCTCCATGATCCCTCCATGCTCCTCTGTAATCTGCCCGCTATCCAGAAGCACGCTCTTCATTGTTTCCCTTCCGTGCTTAGTCTTGAGCTGGGCGAAGAAATACCTAGAGGGGGCCTCCCCTTCCTTCAGCCATCTTATTCTGCTCCTTTTTCTCCATAGCACGGCGTCCTGGTGCTCTCTTCTCTTTAGAGTCTCTTCCGCTTTCTGTAGGTCCAGGAGGAGTTCTTCTGAGTTGTTGTCAGTGGCAAGTATTCGCAGCCTCTGTAATTCCGCTTCCAAGGTCGCCCTCGGGATTATCTTCCCCCTCCTCCGCCTTTTTTCCTCCAACAGAACTCTTCTCACTCTTGCCCACCCCACAGCCCACCTTACTCGTGGACCCACGTTCTCTCACCTTAGTTCTCTCCATATAGTCTCTACCCTCGCCTTGACTCCCAGATTTTCCAGCATCGTCGCGTCCATTTTGAAATACGTAGACTTTTTAATTATTCCACGTGTCTCCTCCTCCTTCAGCTTAAGGCATACCGTCACTAGGATGTGATCCGAGAGAGTTTGTCTTCCATCGTGCTTCACTTTAGTCACCCCCGCGCACCAATCAGCACTTCTATTAAGATAGCACCTATCTAATCTCGCTTGATCGTGCCTGCTCCCGGTTGTAACTTGCCTCGTGTAGGCCGGACCCTCTCTGTCCTGAGCACAGAGCAGGACGTCGACCAGGTCGACCTGAAGGAGTGTATTCCTCCATATGCGTAGCTCGCTTCCATGCAGCAGGGGTGAAGGCCCAAGACGGTCGTCATGTAACTCCACCATGTTCCAATCTCCGAGTAACACCCAGCTCCCTTCCCTTGTTAAAGATCCTAACCATTCCCACAAGTGTCTCCTCCCCTCCCTTCTGTTTGATGCGTACACAGACACCATAACAATTTTCCCTATGGCCAATTTAATAGTACACCACGACGCCGATCCGTCACCTCGAACCCCTTGCTCTTCCACCTGTATATGTTCCTTTAGTAACAGCGCGGCTCTACTTCTTCCGCCAGCCGTATAGTCAACTATTCTACTCCCTGTCGGCATTATAATCTTTAAGTTGTGCTCCAGTCTTTGTTCCTCCGTTTTCAACTCTTGAAGGGCGATGATGTCAGCCGGTTGACAATCACTCCCCAACCACCTACTATTTATGATAACGCGATCCGGATCCTCTAATCCCCTGACATTCCATGTAACGATTTTGAGTGTGTTCTGCATGTACAACTTGATTTTTTTGTTTCTCTTCCTACTGTCCACAGTCTTCTAACCTTCTTTGGCGGAAGTAAGCGGCGCCAGCAAGCTTCTAGATAGCGCCGCCGACCCCTTCTTTGTCAGCTTCTCCTTACCTGCTGTAGCCTTCTCCACCCCTCTCTCCGAGGCCTTATCATAGTTTCGGTAGCTTTCTTCTGTATTTTCTTCCTTGCACCTCTCCTGTTGGCCACCAAGTTGAGGTCTATCTCCTGCAGGACCTCCCTCTCGATGGACCGAAGAGGCGAGGTTGGGAGGTCATCATCCTCGACCTGACCACCCCATAGTCCAAGTCCGTCCGTCCAGAGTCTCCTCACGCACTCGCTTGCCTCCATACCGCCCAGCTCCCTCGCTTCACCTACATGCCCCTCAGGAGGATCAAGTACCTCCTCGATATATTCCTTACCTTTTTTCTCTTCCGTAGCCTCATCAAGCAGTGTTCCTCTCTCTCCTTTCTCCCTTTCCCGTTGTTCCTTCGCAGCTGTCCCAAATTCTGTTCCCCTTCTGTTTTCGTTTTCCTTCCCTGTCTCGCTCTCTTCATCTCCTTGTAGTTCCGTTCTCTTGGCACCTTCCTTCTCTTTGGTCCTTTCCAGTTCAACCTTCTTTTGGCACGTTCCTTCTTTCTCCCTTATTTCTTTTTGTCCCTCGTCGCTTCCTTCTGCATTCTCATCATCTTCCCGTCTGACACCTCTGCTGTTCTAGCTGTATCCCTCTCTCCCTTCTGAGTTTCTCCTTTCGTGCTCCTCTTAGTATCAGTGCGCAGGCTATTCCCTGCAGCAACGTTCAGGTCCGGGAGTTCCTCCTTGTTTTCTGTGCCTGTTGATTGATCCAGTGACTGTCTAGGAGCTTCCGCATCGCTAGCCACGGGGAGTGGTGTCTCCTATCTGAGCCTTTCGTCTTGATTTATCTGACAAGACGCCATACTATTCATTAATGGCATTCCATTCTGACCAGCTTCCCCTTCTTTTCCTTCTCCTTGGTCCCTCTCCTCCCTTGTTATGATTTGTACTTCCGTCTTCGCCTCCAACACGCTAAAACGGTTGCCAATTTTTTTCACTTTCACCCATTTGCTCGTTCTTGGATACTTGGGTGTATCCTTCCTCCTTCCCCTCCTTGTCTACGGCCTCTTTCACTGCACGCGGTACGGCTTCAGGCGCAATGACATTCGTCCCTTTGTTTCTCCCCGGTCCCTCACTCAACCCTTTTCGGACATTGTCAAGGCACTCCCGTGTAAAGTGACCCTTCTTTTTGCACACGAAGCAAGTGTCAGAGAAGGATTGATATATAATCGGCTGTATTATCGCATCCTCCACCCCCATCTTTATCTACAGGTGGTCCTTCGGTTCTTTATCTGGGTCCATCAAGACGCACCCTCGAATGTGAGGGTAGGCGTTTGTCGTCTTCATTGTGACTTTGTACAGGACCGGTCCGATGACGGCTAGCATACCATCGGCACCAATCTCGAATGTCGGGTCCACCAAGAGGAGATCTACCCACACCGCGACCGCCTTAGAGCTTTCCGTTTGTATTTTGAAGTCTGGTGACCACGGTGCAGCCACAACAATCCTTCCATTGCAGAAGAGGGGGGCCTCCCTGATGACAGCCTCCCTCTGATCCGCAGTGGCTAGCACCACTAGGAAGTTTTTTCTTCCAAGCATCCGAAGTTGATTTATCTGCACTCCTAATCTCTGTACCAGTCTTCGTGAAGCCCAGGACTCAAAAGCATCGCGAGACGGGCTGCAATCGACCGTCGACAGGACCACTGCTGTAGCCTTCAGCATCACCAGCCGGCTAGCCACCAGGTTCTTGTCCAAGTTGACAACCACGCCTAGTTTGTACTCTCCTTCTTGTTGATTCTTTTGGATGCTCTGCAGTGCCTCTTTTAACTCTGCATCGACCATTCCTGTCCCCGCCAGCGGATTCACCCCTTCCAGGTAAAGGATTCTGGCCCTTCCGTCCCAGTATGGTTTAATCCAACTATTTTCTGCTGGTTTCCCACCTCCTGACCACGCCTTCGTGAGTGCATGGCCTTTATCCCCCCCTTCTTTGACTCGCGTCTTCGTTGGTGGTGAGCGCAAATCTCCTAAGTCTTCTCGAGCTTTGCCCATCTCCAGGTCGCCTGGCTGTGCCCCTTCTTTGGCTTTCTGGTTCGGCGCACTCGTATTGATTTCCTTATGTTCCAGCCTACCATCTGCCTTGTCGACCATTGTCCCCTTCTCCCCAGCCCCCTTCGTCGTCTCTTCTTCTTGTTTCTTCGAGGATCTTTCTCCTTTCGTTTCTCCTCCTTTCTCAGTCTGGTTCCCCCTTCTTCCGCTCCCATCGCCCTCCTCTGAAGTACCTTCGCCCTCTGTGTTCCGCTTCTTTCTCAGGTGATGCAAATCTTCCACCGTCGTCTTGTCTCTGCATGGGTTCCCTACTCTCCTGGAATCAATTGCGCTAAGGGAGTCCCTCCTTCCCTTTTTTTTTCCAGCTCATTAGCCTCTTCTTGAAGTTCTTCCCTTGTCGCGCCAAACCGTATCGTTCTGTTGTGGTCTTTCATTGACATGTACCATGGCTCGTCCTCGTCCACTCCCCTCCCTCATTAGAATCTCCCATTGCCTGCATCACCTCCATGGCGCGCTCAGCCATCCGAGCGACAGCGAACAGACAGACGATCCCACCGCAGACCTTCGACCCTCGAAAAGCGCAACCCTAACTGTCAGTACCCTCCTAATCTCGTATTCTCTCTCGCCGCATAACTCCTAACCTCTAAGCAAGCTCCAATTCCTTAAGTGACCTTGCTAACCCGGATTCCTAGCACCCCTCCAGCTCCGCCTCCCCTCTCCGCCATCTCGACCAACTCTAGCTCCATGCATTTGAGCTGGTACAGCAGAGAGACTTAACATAGTGAAAAGTGATGTGCGTGGACTAACTATTAATATCCAGAAAACGACAAAATGTCTCAATTTCCTTGTCGTCTTGTAAATTCGACGGTCTCAATTTCCTTGTCGTCTTGCAAATTCGACGGTTAGCTATGCAGGTGCGGTGCGAGAAGAACGCCGAGATCCAGGTGTAGCGTCACCTTTTTCTCAAGAATAAAACGAAAAGAACGCCAAGATTCAGGATGCGGATAACCGAACTAAGAATCAGCTGCTACGGGTTAAGAATTATGCTTGAATGACCCACTAGTGCAGAAAAGCACAATTCGATTGAGAAAGGAGATCCACAAACACGCACTGCCATGTGTTAAGTGTTCTCACATCTACTACTGCACTGTAAAAGTACTGTTGAGTCGTTCTGGCCGGAACTTCCTGGAACTCCGATTGGTGAGATGCTTGGACGAGAAAGTTTCATTTGACACCTTTAAACATTCAACGGCTTCCCCGCTGGACTTTAGGCTAGAGGCTTCCAGTTGACAGAAATATTCCGGTTCGTCGCTGAGTCTTGAATGCGTCAACTGTACGTTGCACATTTGGTCACCGCTTCCTTCACTGTACAAGGCCGTGGGGAAGGATATCCTACTTGCTTATAAGCACCGAGAAGAAGATATTCTGTTGCATACTGTCAGCTCTCTTTCTCGCCTTGCCTAGTGAAATTCTTGCCTTCTCACCAACCACACATCATGTGCAAAATGCACTCAGATGTCGAAGCCCGAAGGTCCTGTACTATAAATGCGTAGCGAGCCACTACGACGTATTTACATATCGATTGCTTCGTGCCTAACCTGCTAGCAGCCAGCACCTTCTTCTGTACAATTATACAACTGAAGAACAACGGTTCACATGTGGACATTAGGTGGAAATGTGCACATGTAGGAGTTAATTCTACTCTGATATAGCGAAACATCGTCTCGAATTACATACGAAGGATCCAACCAGATCCCTCAAGTCCAGTCCAGGCCTACTCAGGAGAATAATCTCCAAAAGAATATATCTGTAACACATATTACAAGAGACCATGGCGGACACTGATGTTCAAGCTTGAATCTCTTGGCGGTCTTCTGCAACACTACTCCTGAGTTCCATAAGAGCGATCACCAAGTACAGAGTGGGTGCGATACAATGAAGAATTCTCCACTAATATCGGAAATATTTGTCTGTTACAAAGCCAGTTTGAAAAGAGGCTGTATGATGGATGGTTCAGATACTGGATGACCTTGAGTTCCACGATTTGCCATGATTCTACCTTACTGTGACAATAAGGTAAGTAGACTCTCCCACACAATGATCCAAAGAATATTCCTAACTAATCGTTGCGACTTGATGGCAAGAAGACCCAAAAATTACACCATACACCAGAGGCTGGTGATGTGGGGAGTTTAGTGACATGGTAATGTAGGCTATCTAAACTCTGATCCGATGATCTATATCAAGATCTGGCCTAATAACTCATAATGTACAATGTGTGGGGAACGAACAAAATGGGCTCTTCCCGTGTGTGACTTCAAGTGTGATTTATCTTACGAGCTGCTAGTTGCTTCCTGTTGGGCTTTTAGAAGTTTGTCGTACTCGTCCTGACTTAAGCTGATAAGGTTTTTGGCAGCGTCAAATGTTGTGAGACGAATGCTGCATTTCATTCAAACAAGAACCGGTATCCAGTCAGAACATTCCCATTCAATATTCAAGCTCGTGTGCTATATTACTTCATGTGATGATACATACAACCACCAGAGAAGAGACCATCAAAGACCGATGATGTGGATGAAAGGAATGTGTGTATCTCAAGAATCACAACGTGCCCAATATAGTTTCAGGAATGAGAAGGGTCATAATTCGCATACCTGTTGTTTGGGAGATTCTTCAGGGCATTCGGAAGAAACCCCCGGTACAGCCCTAGAAACCCGTCTCGAGCAATGATACCTGAATAACCACTTTCAAACAAATCACTGACCCGCCCTGCTTCCAGAGTATGGAAACTGCAGGGTAATTACGACGAACGACCCCAGACAAAAACTAACTTTACTACCGCAAACATTTCCAACATTTGTCTAAACAACTTTGACTAAACCAAACCTCTATCATCTAAGTAGCTAGAAGGTGAAATCGAAATAAACAAAACTACAACCACTTCGAGCATTACCTCATCAAAATTTGGAGGTCAACCCAAAGCAGTAGAGGAAATCTAGAAGAAGGCACTGACCAGGAATCGCGTCCGCGACGTTCTTGAAGGGAGTCCCCTTCATCTGTAGCTGACGCCTAACTGTATCAAGTGGATAGCACATTGTGGTCGCAAAAGTCGCTGATGCTAGTGCTGTCAGAAAGGAAGCTTCCGGCCTCTTCTTGATGTCCTCTGGAAGAGACTTTTTTACCCTACAGCCCAATTGACGTTAAGTGTGGTGCTCGATACTTTTCTCGTCCAGTATAAGCTAGCCGAAAGGACGACCGCAGATTGGCCTGAGGCTAAACGGTCACACTTACAAATCAAAGACGCAGAAATTCAGTGCGATGTATGGAGCGATGCCGAATAGAGAAGGCCCTAAACCTCTGTAAAAGGAAGCAAAACCTTCCTCTCTCAACATATTCAGAGCAACCTGCAACAACGACCACATGTTTGAATATACAATCCTCATATGCAAGAAGCTTGTAAAATGTCTCCTCGATACTTGAAATACAGACGTGAGTACATGCTCTGCAACGAAAGAATACCTGAGCCATTGTCTTGGAGGCTGGGTCAATCGCCATTCGTAAACGCAGGACATCCAAAGGATACGTGACCTGGTTGTACCGGAACAAAGTATTAAAATGTGTGCATCAGAAAGCATGCTAGCAGTTGCCCTAGTAGGTGGTTCCAACGGTTTAAAGTGTAAGGGCTTTTGTACTTCTGTAGTCCGGAACCAATCCCTTACCAGGGTTGAAGTCATCCCTGCACATGCACCTGCCGCAAGGCGACTCAGAACAGGGAGCTCCTCATTATCACCTTTCAGCAATCTCTGCAGAGAAGATTCAAGTGACAAGCTAAGAACATAATTAATTTGTTCTCAGCTCCAAACTACATGCATTAGGACTTGGTTGGTAGCAGCAATGATCGAGTATAAAGCAAGCCTGTTGCAGACACTGAGCTGAGTGAAGAAACTGAGCTGAGTTTTTCTTCACAGCAAAATAAACTCGACGCTAGCGCTTCAAGAACTGGATACTAAACGAGGGAGTGCCGGCTTGCAATATCTACAGCGTGGCTCACGGCGCTGCGCTGCGTTTAAATTGTGGCAGGGTCTAAGTCTCAACTAACCTTGTAAGTTTCGTAGGCAAAAAGCTGGACTGCACTGTACGGAATCACACGAATAACCTGTAATTTCAGCGATCAGTTAAAACAAAGTTACTATACTCGGATAGGTGGTAAACATGCTCTTTTCTTCATTCCTGTGCATCTGCTCAGAACCGTCTGTTATAATGTTCTGTTGCTAGACTCCAGATGCTCTAATCCACTTCCAAATCGAAAACTTCGGTGAGCAACGACCTGCGGAAGGTTTCCTCTCCAGTAACCCCTTACTCCTTCTTCGGTTCCAATCTTCACGATGGCCTGAACGAAGGAATATCAGCAGTCAATAATCAGTCATCACACACCAGAGACGGTACAAAAGCTACAACCGAATGGAATAAAACCGACCGACGCTTGAAGCCTGCGGGCCCGTCATAACCGAGGGAACCAGGGTTACTACGATCCATAAACTACGTAACCGGAGCAAAGTCATCGGGACAGTGAGTCCATCCCTCTTCATATCGGTCAATGCACCTGTGGACATGAAAAGCAGACAAGACATGGCACGTAACGCGTAACTCATAGCAGTCATACCTCAATAAAGCCTATTCCTTTCTTGATGCCCGCTTGGGCTGCCTGTACTCCATGTACCTGTAAACGGGCCACATCAAGGTTTTAGCTCCTCGCTAGAATCTTTAAAGCCAACCTGGACAGGATGGATGTCCACTGCCGTTTAAGTTATGTCCAGAAAGTTCGCCACTTCTCTACAGTGATACAGGTACCTCTCTTTTGACAAGGGCATGCATGAAGTCATAAAGTAGAACCCTGGAAGAGCCATTCTTCCAGCTTGTCCAACGAATACGCAGACAACTACATCAAGTGTCGAAAAGAGAGATGAGACTTGGCGTTGCACCCAAACTTGTATTAGCCTGAGTACCTGGTCTTGACTCATGTCAAACCTTTACCGTGCTTTGTCTTATAAACCCGTCTCTGCACCCTGCAGAATGAATCCCGGGACGTGGTGTTTTGGGTGCTACGTCAAGTGCCATCTCTCTCTTTCAGTTATTTTATCTCGAATGTGTACGCCTGATGATAGCAATGCTTACCCAGTACACAGCAACCCTTAATAGAAGAGCGTACCTGCATCAAAAGCTTCACCCGGTCCAGTGGGGCGGTGACAGTTTTGGCAGCAGCACCCGCCACCGCTCCAGCTAAAAATAACGAAAGCTCTCTAGGAACTAAGCTTACAATTGCAATGGGACGCTTCAACAGCTCTGTTGCACTGAGACAATTTACAGTCCCGTCCATTGTCTCGTTCAAGCCATGCCTCCTCCACTTCATATTTCCTAAACTGGCAGCCGTGGATGCTAAGAACGTCGACTGAAGCGAGGAAGTGGTGCTCGCTACAAATGGTACTTGGGGCATTCCTTGCCTGTTTCTGCTCCTGAACCTATACGTTCCCTGATTTCCCACACTCTCTTCGCAAACCCACATTCGAAACTTCTTTAATTCTTTACTAGCACCCTTCCCTGGCGCAATATCCGCCATAAAATTGCTCGCTTTGTTGAATGTCCTGCCTACATTTACCTCCACAGCCTTGGCCATATCTCCTGCGACATTCTCGAGGACAACCCACTTCTCCATTACCTGGAAACCAAATTCCTTCACATTCCCACTTCTATCCCATTTCAAGCTGGGTAGCACCACTTTCCGACACGCGGAAGGAGTTGAAACATCTCCCACCTCCACCATTCTGTCTCAAAATGGCAGAGAAGGCTTGAAGATGCAGCACTGATTTATCAGCCCTGTCTTACAAACCAGTCCACAGTTTTCTTCTATCTATCTGTTGTCGAGAGACTGCTGTTGCGCAGCCGTGTGATGTCCCAAAAGGAGCAATACGAAGCATCAAGTACAATACGCAGCTTTACTTCCCCCGGAGAACGCCAGATAGCTCCAGGGTGATTTTCATTGGCCTGCCTTCACCTGCAGTCAGAACAATCTTGTCGTTACTTATACATCATCAGTCATGGCTATCAAGAGCCCTAAGCAGACTTTTAAGGAATTGTGTATAGACAGGAGAGGCTCTCAGACTCTCCTCGACCAAACTCATGTCGATGTCTGTCTGTCTGGGCGCCTAAAACAGGAAAATCCATCGCAATCATCCCCGAGAAGTTCTGAGTCGTCTGACATCTCGTGTCCGCACTCACCTCACAAGTGTACTTCTCCAGCGCTTCGCTCTCACTGGGAAATGGGAGCCCGGGCCAACTCACAATCTAGCTTCGGAAGGAAGTGGAACAAGCTAAAGCTAAGCTATGGAGCCAAATAATTGTCCCGTTGCCGCTGCAGACTTGAGTTAAAATAACAAGTTGAAACCCCAACCCACAGGACTGGAACGGGTAAGCTGCCACATTCGGACGGGTTTTAGTGGGACCCAATCTGAGGCACAGGGTCCAAGTGAAATCAACTCCCACTATACTGGACTCTGGAGGAACGTTTCTAACAGCTAGCCACCCCCAGTTCCAGGGTATCGCTCCGGCGCCGTGACAGACCGGTCTGATACCATATTCGCCAACGAGCCAACAAAGTAAATCCAGCCAACTCCGGAGGAGCTTTCCTCGTGGGTCTGGTTCTACCAGAATCCAAGATGGTTTGCCTGGGATTGCTGCGTAAACATGGGAAACTACCCTTACCCTCCAAAAGGGATCCACGTCCCACATATTCCGACCGACCCTACCGCTTTATCACAATCTCAGCTAGGCGACCTTTGCATGAACCATGCCATATTTTCTCACTCACCTTAGGACGATGGAGCTACCCCAAGTCTTCTCGACCTGCTGTCCCTTTCCGGAAGTGCTCTCCAGAATGAGCAGCGAGACTTTGCTGAAGGCCCCAAATCTGGACCGGTATTAGTTGAGATAGGGTTCTTCAATGGATCTGACGAAACGGGCGGTTATGGTTCACCGTTCAGCACCTCTTCAGGCGTCTGCAAGGGGCGAAACGGTTGAATTGTGCAACTGGATGTACGTCTTGATTTTGTAATCATGTTGAACTCGAGAGTTGGAAAGTAAGAAGAATTAGTTTACAATTAGATGTGCATGAAGAAAGAGAAAAAGGATGCAGAGAAGCAGATTTGGCAAGGTGAAAAGTAGAGCCAGTTTGCCGCTAGAGAATGGAAGGAATAGAAACAGCTGCTGTCATCTCCTCCCTTCCTGAAAGTGTCAAGACTGAAGACTCTGTCGAACTTCTGAACCCCGCTCCCGAGTTTGTTGGAACTATTTGCCAGGAAGACTCAGTATCCTCGTGAAAAGAGGAGTTGGAAATGTTCGCCGTCGTAGCAAATTATAGAATTGCCTCCGTTTAGCCGGCATTGTCTTCTGGCTACATCAAGTGCCAGCATCAGGGACAGAACCTGCATGGAAGTCCACAGTTGTCCTGGCTATGGCGCACGAGAAGCACCAGTGACTGCATCATCGTCTCGTTACACGGGCGACGACTTTTCATTCATTTATACCACTTCAACACTCCTTCTGGTCTTTCCACGTTCATGCATTTGCCTGAACTGTTTCTGTTTGGCAGTCTTTGAAGCTTCCTCGTGGGTCCCCACCCAGAGCAGTTGCAGCGCAACTGGCTCATGAAATGAGTGCTGCAATGTGTACGGATACGGGAGTATGAGAAATACCGTACTGCTAATTCATTACGCGCAAGGCTTTGCCCATTCCATTAATCTACATAATAGATATGGAATACAAACACGCAGTAAGAATGATGACAAACTGCGCATGAGACAATTATTCATAAAACATTCATAAAACACGCAAGCGGCATATTATTTCACAAGCGTCTGACGTTTAAAATATTCAGAAATATCTAATCTACCATCCATATCATTCTATTTATCCATCTATTTATTAATCATCATCCACATCCATCTATTTATCCACATCATTCCCCTTTCTTTGTTATATTTATCTACATCATAATCTCCCTTTCCACAAAATGCTCTATGTTACTGAATCTATGACAGAAAGAATGAGCTGGACAAAGTAGCATTGCAAAACTGACGCTCATAGTGGTGCGCGAAAATGATTTTGCGCGTAATGAATTAGCAGCACGGTACCATGGGTTACAGCAAGCGAACAGAATCCGTGCAGACAAGCGTACTTAAGTACCGGGGCGGCCATAAACTTTGAGTTGCCATACCAATCTACCCGTTGGAGTAGGGCATGGTGGGACTGTCGACTACCCGCCATGGCCCACAGCTTACCAGCACTGTAGAAGTTCTATCTAGTAATAGAAAATGCGATGAGATCTCCTGTCGTCACGAACACCACAAGGTCTTCAAGTAGGTTTTCGCAGAGGCCGCAGTCACTAAAAAAATTACTGGCTGTACAGCACCCTCATGTTCCGGTCAAGGTGAACGAATAAACTTCACCCGGCGAGCATCGTTCATGCGCATTTGGTCTTCCGAATCCCTTAACCGATATACCGCGTGTACATTTGTACTTGAACCGGGTTACATACTGACGTTATGACACGGTAGTGTTCTCCTTCGTATACTCTCACTCGTGCAGCTTCTTTTGAAAACTGCCATAAACTTAGCAATCAACAAAACCAGCGTACAACTGGCATCGATGGGAGGAACACACCCTCAGCGCTTTTGGCCGAGAGGAATCCACCATATGGACCACCGGCCATTTGCCTTCTTTTAACCGGCTTGGAAATGGACATTTCTGTCACTCTTAAGACAGTAAAATATTATCAGAACGAAAGTCGGAGCTGCTGGGAAACACACTCCGGTGCGACGAGATGCACTCGAAGGTGTCACAGCCGAAGGCACGAGGATGAAAACAAGTAAGATACGTCACTACCAAATCTCTGGATCCTCCGACGGTGGTCCACTTCAGATTTCCGTGGATTATGAAACCGTACTTAAGATGTCCACAAGAATCGGGGTTGAGGGCACCACGCAAATACTCATGATCTGAGCTAGCGTTCCTTGGTCCAGCGCTGCTCCCCACCAGACCAACCTCGTTCTGACAGACGAAAACTTAAACAACCCGCATTCGCTCCTCCAGATGGAATTTCCTTCTCTCCTAAAATCCTCACTCCGTTCCTGCCTTCATGGTACTGAGGCACTGACATAACTTAAAAAATCACTCTTACGGCCAAATCACGTAACCTGTTGAATGCCGTACTGGACTTCCAGCTTTGCTCACTGTGATCAATCTACGTTTCACTTTCACGGATATAATTTCCCTGATAATGTACAAAACACTACAACCCATGGTGCAGACATATGTGAAGATTGTTTCTCCACAACGTTGGCCCGCTCGAGTAGACTGAAAGTTTGGAATCACATGAAAGGGAGGTTTAATGTACAAGGGTAGAAGAAAACAGGTTGTATCAGCCGTCAAGTCTCTTGAAGGACCTTATAAGCCTCGGTACACTTCTGTTGCGAACGCTCACACATGAACCCTAGACTACGCAGGTCTACAGTTCCATCTCTTTGGCAGCTTCTTCAACTTTCTCATCACCATTGGCACGAGATCTGGCAAGCCTTTCGTCGAACTCCCTCAACTCATCACTTTCCTTGCGTTCCTCGGCTGCTTTCCACTCCGATGCAGTTTTATGTTCCTCGTCCTCTATGGTTTCCTCTACCCTGCGCACATCCTGTAAACAAGCGCTTTGTCAACCACTGGACGTAAAAGTGAAAAAAACCACTTGCTTCCTGCTATTTGACCAAACACACTTTGTGAATAACTTCAAGAATAGAAGGTGATTTGCTGCTAAATGAGTGGCAGCGGTTCAAACTCCGCACCGTTCTTTCAGCGAGCTCCCTCAGTCGAGCTACCAGTCCATCAGTTCGTACTCGAAGATTCTTAATTTGTGACTTCTCCAACATCAATCTCGATATGTCAATCAAAGGCGGTTCTGATCCTTCTGCAGTGACTGATAAATCTAACTGGGACCAAAAGCATTCCATAGAATTTCAGCTTAGCATTATGCTCAAATGGTTGGATCAGAACTCTCTGCAACATCTGAATGAAGATAAACAAGCGCCCACGTACGAATTTAAATTGCAAACACAACTTCGAATTATGTGCGAACAGACTTATGAGATACCGGAATTTCGTCAGACTAACGCGCAGCATTTCTGTGTGGACACAGACAGTAAGAACCATTTTTCACTAAAAGACAAGAAAATGGAAAAATATATCAAGCGAACCCTAGACTACGCAGGACTTGACCAATAGAGAATTTATAAGGTTTGGCAACGCGTTTGTGCGTTGGGGAACGGGCTGGAGAAAAGGGGAACGGGCTGGAGTATCTCACTAAAAGAAGAGAAGAAAGCAAAGACTGGAAGGCACTACGGACTGTGCCAAGCATACGTTGCTTCACTAAGTATAAATATAAACATTTTCCCTCGAATTTTCTAACAGGAGAAGAACTTAGTGTCAAATTTTAGCGAGCATCCAGCAAGCTACCTCACGAGTTTTAACTTCGAAAGCTTCGGAAAACGAAAATGCATCATACCTGTACATGAACGATGCAAGCCAATACACTTGCAAGAGGTAACCAGCTATCCTCTGGATTTAACGATAGACCAGTCCTGTCGACAGTTCACCTCATTGTCAAATATGAAAGAGGGAACATACCCTAGCTTCAACTCACGAAGAACACAAAATTTACACAATGTGGCCATCAATCTTATGTAAGGTGCTTACATCAGCAGACGCTATATGAATGTATTTCACTTCCCTAACACGAGTAAAAGAAATACATGCATGCCCTCCATAACTGGAGAAAGACAAAACACGAGAGAGAATAAACACTTTACCAATGATGAATCAACTATATAATCACACTAGAGGAGAAACGGGATTGGACTCTAAATGCGTGGATCTTAACGACTACTTACTAAAGACCCATCTAGGCCAGATAATGCATCCAGGAAACCAGACATACTTGAGGTACGGGGCAAGATATACGATGGCGAACGCAATATATCGTTGCTTTCCGCTGTCCAGCCAAGCGAATATCCAGACCTGGCCCAAGAAGTTCAAAGTGTATCAAGTCCTGATGAAATGTGCTACCGTGAAGAACTGAAAGTCCGAGCCAAGAAGCTTTGACGAAGCTTTTATGCTTACAAGCTATCATACAATCCAGTACAAACTAAGGAGTCGTGTGAAAGTTCTTCACACGACTCACATACATGCTTGTATATCGTTGAATGATCGCGGAGGACATACCAGCCAGTTGAATAACGGAATGAAGCTTATAACTTGCATTGCACCAGACCGGATGTCATCTGGTCCAAACAAATCATTTTCTTTCTTCTTATCATCTTCTTCATCGTTTGGTATGACAAGGGTTGAAAGGAGACATGCTCCAATTGCCAGTGCGAAAGGTGCATCACTTTCCAGCGATGCGCTGCAGTTTCCGTCCTTCAGGTTACGCCTGATGTCTGCCTGTCAGACAGTGATGCCCAAGATTTTAATTTATGTTATTCTCTTTTCTTGGAATGCCACATTCTGGCTTCTGTAAAGCAGTACCGAGACGTTCTGCAGTTAGCACGCCGTACGATTAAATGAAAGCCAAGGATGAAATCCCATAATACAGTCAATGATCACACTAACCTTTGGTAAAACATAACATCGCATGCAGCCTGCGTCGGAGAAAACTAGCTTCCACGAAAGCAAGAAGCCATGCAAGAAAATGACCCGTTACTTACCTTGTACGTACCGCGCAGTGTCAAACTTTGTGAGAGGCTTCCCTTTGTCCGTTTCCCCAGAAACGCTGTTCTGCCTGCAAAATTCTCATGATCAAGCATTATCAGTGGAAAGTTACACGCTGACTAATTAGGTATGCTCCCTGAAGCTGTGAGATGCTGTCACACGCACGGTGTAAGCATTCTAAGAAGCTGTTTGTACCATTAACTGCCACCCGGTGCGGCTCCAGTAAGCATTAGGCTCCTCATTTCCATAGATGTCCCTTAACAGGGTGGAGGTAAAATGAAGTTAACGGTGCTTGCAGATATATAACACAACACTGGAGCACAATGTTTGATAGTGGAATCTTTACCAGGTCAAAGAACTGAGCAGCTTCAGCGGCCAAGCTCGCTAGAAGGAACGTTATGCTGATATGTTTCTTAGACTTTCAGATCATAAAGTCTAGCGACAACCAAATAACTTTGGAAAAAAGCAAACGAGCTGTGCTTGACTGCATCAGATTGCTTATGCACCACTGATTGATTCTATATTTCATCGAGTGGATTACAAAGATTCAGGGTGTCAACTGTACCGTACTTATCTGCTAAGGTTCCTCAGACACACCCACAAATTCAGAGGAATCTGTGGTTTCTATGAGATACCGAAGCAGTGCATCAGTGCAAAGATTCAGGGTGTCAACTGTACCGTACTTATCTGCTAAGGTTCCTCAGACACACCCACAAATTCACAGGAATCTGTGGTTTCTATGAGATACCGAAGCAGTGCATCAGTGCAACCGTAGCCTACCAGCATTTCATTCAGGTTTTGCTGCTGAATTTCTCTGATGCTGCAAATTTTCGCTGACGACGATCTCTGATTGATGATGTCATTTACGAGACACTCAAGAAGTTTACAGCATAAAGTCTTGCATCAACGTTTGCTTAAGGATTGCAACGATCAACACTGAATATTAGCTAAAAATAATTCCCTTCATGCAGACGGCTCAAAGATCAAAGATCGACCGAGTAATCTGCTCAAGGAAACAGGGAACAGCGAGAAAGAGAACGAGAGGAGATCCAACTGGCGAGCGGTGTAAAGAGTAGTCACGTATTAGGAAAGTGGCCAGTATGAAATCCTAGCCTGAGCCCAGATCGTCAAGACCAATGCATCGCCACCGACGAAATCATTTCAGTGTAGCTCGTGGAACAAACCAAGAGAACAATCGTTAAAAATATTCACGCTCGACGAAAATCTTCGAGGCGAGAAAAAGGCATTCCAAGATAAAATCAATTAGAAACACCCACCTGTAACTTGGGGACAACTAGGAACCCGCGGCAGACCGCTAGTGCATACTACACCCTGCGGACAACTGAACACTCTGCCAAGCATGCTCGCTCCCACCATCTGCGGCTCCCCTCTTCGGTGATTTCTGTTCTTGTGCTCCAGTTACCTAAACTACAATTGAACTCATCATCCCTCGTTCCGTAGTTGTTGCTGTCTTTATCTTGCGTCTCGTTGGCGCGGTACACTTGTGTACATCGATGGTTGGTGAGAAAAACGTGACCCAATGAATAGCAAACGGATGGGAAGACCCCATCAAGCCTTACAAGGGAAAGAAGGAACCGAAGGGCCAAGCAATAACCACCCTGAAGGGGAGAACACCGGGCTAAGCCACGCTATCAGTACCTCTAAAATCGCCCGTCGCACCTATAATGTCGGAGTATCTCTATCTACAACAGGTGCACCTGAAGAGACATCGCCTACTGCGATTGCTCTTCAGTGAATGGCGTCTACTAAAGCTCTCTGTAGAACAATAGAGACCCGGTGTCTGAAAAACATGGTGCAGAAAAAAAGAGAAAGTGGTACTTCCTGGCGTCTCTCATGGTAAGCTCTAGCGCACTCTCGCAGAAAGACGTCGAACTCCAAAGCTGTCGATCCGTATATCTCCAAGGCTAAGGGGATGAAGCGATGTCTCACTTGCATACCCTTATACTTGGATACCTTCGTTGCTACCGCCACGCCTGCAGCTCATCCTGAGGGATGGGTGATCACTTGTGCCGTCACTGAGTCCCGTGTCGGATCCGTAACAACCACATCAGCCACTGAGATTTGACAACAACTGGAGATATCCGAAGTGATTATGCTGATCCTCTCTCATCATGTACAGGTCTGCTCTCATTGATCCTCCTGTCTGAAGGCCGTACCAACGCTCTCTTCACGTCATGTGACCGCTCTCTTGTGCTAAGACAAACATGACGTCTCTGATGGCATCGTGGATGGCTATCCGCTCTCCACCGTGAGGACATCGAGCAAGGTGACGACCTGAGGTGTCGAGCGAGACACCGCACTCGCAGGTAGACAGTGCCGAAGCAACATGCTGGACCAAGTCTAGACGGAACCTCATCGTTGTAGAGAAGATAGTCGGTGCGAGTCGAAACGCTCTAATGCAAGGTCGAGCTATGAGCCAAGAGCATGCATCCTTGTCCGAACAAGAGCGGAGTCGAGCTCTAGTATCCCGTGAGATGGAAGGATCCACTAAGAGCGCATGGAGAACCTGTTGGAAGTGATGTCTTGTCAGAGAAGACTGTAGTCTGTGAGATCCATCGGAAGATAAGGTATCGAATCGAGGGTGTGCTTCACTTTCCTCAAGAGTCAAACTATCTCTTGTCTCACGGAGACACATCTGTAGTGGGTAAGAGTCATCCTCCACCTCTGTCACATAGCTCTCCAAGATAAGTCTATCTCGCACGAGAAAACGACCATAGAGCCAAGGTGCTGAGAGGACTCCACTACCCAAAAAAATTACCGAAGTAGTCTCCTCCATGGATAATAAGCCCACCTCGCCACATGATATTGACAAAGATGTCTGTCTCCGTGCAAGAGGTCCTGCCACATAGTCAAAGGTCTCCGGTCTTATGATGTCACCAAACACCCCCATGATCCTCTTATCAAACTCTATAAGGCGCGAGATGAAAATAGGAGATACGGGTACTGTACGGAGTAAGTAACAAAGACGTCGTGATATGGAAGAGGAAAGGATACCAAAAGTAACTTGTGGGTCCTCTAACATAGGGAGATCCTCGATATGCATAACGCCCTCCGCAAGAGCAACATCTAAGAATCGAGAGACAAAGTCCTCTGTACCCATGGGTACTCCGAGGATGCGTAAACCATCTGTAAGGGTAACAAATCTCTCTGGGAGCTGTAGGTCCGACGTTATACCTATGGGAGACCAAGCCTTGCACTTTGACACCTTCGTCCTCAGCCCTACCAAGGCCAATTGAGAGACAAGGTGATCAAAGGCAACACCGACTTGGTCCGTCGGACTTACGATGTGCGTATCATCAGCTAGAGATGAAAAAACACAACCTAGAGCAGCCAAGACGGTGACGAAGAGGGTTATATAGTGAGCTAAGGCAAAGAGAGGTTCACCCAAAAGATCTCCCTGGCGAGTCTCTGCAGCAGAGCTGATGACTGTAACCCCCTTTATCGTAGGACCGTGCTGGTAATAAAGAGAAGAGGAAGAACCATAAAACGATCGCACGAAAGGAACGAGACCCGCCAGAGATCCTCTGCCATCCATGAGCTCTCTAAAAATAGAAGCGCAAGAAACACTATTAAAAGCATTTTCCACGTCTACTTGTAAGACCACCCAATCGGGATGGATGTCCAAGAGAGCTCTAATGCCGAAAGACACAGACTCACAACCTCCCGGCATCGCAACTCCAAACTGATGTGGACAAAGGTGGTCCAAGTATCTCGAAGAATAATGATTCGACTGATAAGTCGTAAGAGAATCTCACCGATGGCTATCGATCGAATCCCTCCACCATCCTTCGACATGGTCAAAAGTCTAGCTGCTCCCAGTACTTGAGCTATAGACTGAGGAATATGTCCTTGAGCTACTGCTGCCGCTACCTGAAAAAGCTCCGTGAAACCACTAGAGGGATCGTCTGTCTGAAAACAATCTCGCATGTGCTCGTAGACCATCCTAGACATACCTCCAGAAGATAGACGTGGAGCTGTACACAAGGCTTGGGCAAACAAAGATCTATCGAGACATAATGGCTCCTCAGGCTGATAGTCCTGAACCTCAGGTGGTGGAAGATCACCCGGTGAGGGATAAAAGAAACGCAACGCAGCGATCGTCTCCTCAGTAGGACATGCCAATGACAAAGGATGCAATGCTTTGGCAGCTCTGCTATACCTTCCCACCTGACCTAACATCCTACAATGTCGTATGCGAGCGGAAGATGAGATATCACGTGTAAAGACAGACTCACTCTTATCTTGTACCGCACGGACTGATTCCTCTTGTAAGGCAGCCCAGTCACCTGCTCGAAATCTCCGAAGAAGGGTCGCCACCTCCCGATGTCCTCCTATGTCACCTCGAGTATAACGGAGGCGCCAACGAGGAAGTAACAGAAACAATAACCACGCCGCCTCGTCCCTGGTGTTCCGTGCCAACATGTCGAGGGATAAACGGAATGTCTGTCTCACTTCGTCATGAAGAGCACGAGATAACCGATGAAACAAACACGGACAAGGGAAACTCGTCTGGAACAAACTCAGAATAGTGCCAGAGTGAGCTCTCAACCACTCCCACGACTCTGAAGAGACTCTAGGAAGAATGACAAACGGTGCCATAATGACTGTAGATCTCCGATCTCGGCTAACCTGGGCATCCCATGTGGTCGTATCATAGCTCTTGTGCATCTTTCTCACATGAGATTTTACCCCTTGCGAGGTAAATAACTGATTGCACACCGGACATGATGTGTCTCGAATCAGTCTCGATCTCATGGGAGAGAGAGTATCTATAGCTAGAGAAAAAAACGATATCCGATCAAATGATACTCATAATAAAAACATCTCCTAGAAAAGAAAAAAAACAAGAAAAAAAAAAGAAAAAAGAAAAAAAGAAAAAGAGAAGAAGGAAAAGAACCCTGAACCCCAATATGTAAACAGGAAGAGAATAAAGACACTAAATGTGGCAAGAAATCTGTCCAAAATCTCTCAAAAAACCCTAAAATGAACACTCTGTAACTTTAAAATCTCAGAAAAACTAAAACTATTTAATACTCACTCATTCCTCTACAAGATGTACTAATTCGAAGTGCAAAAGAAAGAGAAAGAAAAAACAAAGAAAAATATGTAAAAAAAACATGCGATATCTCTCTCTAACACTCTCCTCTCTCTCACAAACCCTCCATGCGATCTCACTCCCATCCCTCCCTGCTCCGCCTCCCGCAGCTCATCCGCTCCGGTCTCTCCGGTCTCCGGCTCTCCGATGGTGGTACAATCGTCAGACTTCTTTGAGAAACAAAAAGGTCCAGGAAGTCTCACGGGTGTACCACAATGTACCCTCTAGTCGCTTCACGTTTTGACAAATAAATGTTACGTTATACGCGTGATCTAATGCGCTAGTTAAACAGCATGCATCATTATGGGTCGGACAGCTTGCAGTCACCGTCGCTTTCCCACCGGAGTCCGTGTCCTATTTCGCTATGTACAGTCGCATCTCTGTTAACGGAAAAATTCAAATCACTCGATGCGAGCCAGACACTAATCCTTTCTCAACCTGTCATAACGTCATTTCCAAGTTCACAAAGAGTTCTGAAACGCTTTCAGTGCAAATGCTTTCAACGCATCACTCTATGCTTATCTACGATGCATTCTCATCGTAGATAATGCAAGGGCAGTTTAATTTATCACAAAAACTGTTTAACGGCTACGCTGTAGCCCGCACTTATTTTTCCCACAACGCGCTCTAACCCATTTTCTTTATGGGTTTTGTCCGCAACCTCTTACATGTACTTTTTATTTAACATATAACATATATAAAAATAATATATTATTTTAAAACTATTGAAAATTTTTGTTTAACAGTTATATATCTTTCATAACATCTCGAAAACACTCACGCCGTTAGGTCAATTTAGGTCGAAATCATCAGACCATCTGAGAACCAGCATTTTTGAAAAATGACCTAACACTTGTCTACTCGCGCCCTACGTCAACCGTCAATGTCTCGTCACCCCCGCTTGTCGTCTTCCGACACCGGACTGGATGTCCACTTTTGTTGTATATTATATTCATCGTCATGGAGAAATGTGAGTGATGTCTCTATGCCAGACCGTGAATATGTTGATTGTCTCGATGATAAATAAGATGTATTCTTGGCAATTATCAAGAAACTATAATAGACAGAAAGCAGAAATGGGAAACTTGTCTCATTATATTTTTTTTGTCCACTGCAAATAGAACAGGAGTGCAGTAATCATTTCAACTTCATGCTTCCTCTGATCTCTCACTCATTTGTTGTTTTCAACCTACAATCAGTTATTTGCTCATGTTGATTAGGACGAGATTTTAGAACATCAGATCACGTGGACTATCGCAATGAAATCGTAACGTTAGTAATGTCTGTTCTATTTGACAAGCACCAGAAAGCAAATCCTCTACAGGAGGACCAAAACCTTCCACCTTTAAGTTAGAGCTTTAGCTGTAATCTCAAACGAACTTACACGCTGATCTTATCTACTTTTGGTTTGTACCAAGCTTCTTGCATGTACTTATTAAATCCTATTTGTTCCACCTATGATCGAGAGAAATTATTTCCATCTGTGACACTTATATAGAATATATATATACAATTGGTTCCATAATCACTCAGATTAAACCAGAACTCAGTTGAAAAGACTCAGTTGTGCGGATAGCAGTGTATTCATATCTATTTCGATCTCACTAACTAATCCATTAGAAACATAAAATTGACTTGTGGGTTGCGAGAGAGATAACAACGGCAGAGAAATGACTCCTTTGCGAGAATATGGAACTTGCAGGACTCGAACAGGACTTTAGCACGGTTAATGTTTAGATATAATTCGATGTTCTTCTTTTTTAGTCGTGTACCCACCATTAGTTTTGATTATATATAGGTCACTAAAAAGATTCTCAATGAAGCCGAAAGGAGTCGCATTATGAGGTTTAGCACCATATACATTAGCTACATTAGCTATATATGATAGTAATAATCAAAAGTGGTGTTTTAAACCGTCTTCTACTTCCTTCGATGAAGCATATCCTCTATTGTCTTGTCGACTATCCATGCATGTAGAGTACAATCGATTGTAATCAAAATTATTAAATTTCTCCGTCACGAGATATGAATAAGGTTCACTCAACCTCACTGTGTGTCGATGAATGTCAAACTGTGCGAGTTCTAAAGGTCTCTTCACGCTTGCATGATAATGCATTGGTTTTTGTACCCTATACTATGTAAGTTGGGTTTGGGAATAAATTTCACCTTCAGACTTTGCCATTTCTAATTAGAGTGGGTTTCTAGAGACTTGGCATGAGTGCTCCAAGGTGTATGGGTGAAGGTACATCTCCTTGTTTTTCGGGAGGCTCTGCAACAAAAAGCATAAACATCTGTGTATCAACTTCATAAGTATGTATAATATGGAGCGGGTGTCACTTTTGGAATATAAAACAAGATAACTGGATAGATCTCAAGATAAAATTGTATTGCACAGAAACCCAAACAGAAATCAGACTCTACCATGATGGATACTTTAGGTTTGAGAAATATACTTAAAATAAAATATCACGCAAGTGTGGATGCCCTAACTGACACATCATGCAAGAAGTGCAAATGATCACAAGTCTCCGAGTATAAAACCTGCACCAAATGTGTTCTGCTGATAGCGAACTACATTTAACTGCCCAATTGTACATGGTTATAAAAATATTTTATTATTTGCATGACCATGCAGACTCCCATGACATCACTCAAAGTATAGCTATCTCTTACAACAAATTTGTGTGAAGCAATGATGATTTTCATCACGGTACCTCTAATGTCTATCTTTGACATCCTCATTATTATAAGACCAAAATAAGATTTAAATAGCAGTCTCTCGGTGACAAAAAGCCTCGTTGTGAAGTTTTCTGTCATCGAATGTGCTGCTCTTGCACGGACTGAAGCGAATCGATACGTGTCGTCTCGAGTGCAGACGGATGAGGCTACCAACAAGCTAACAAGGAACTCTAAGTTAAGCAAAAAAGATTTCGAGGGCAAAAAGCCCATAAAATAAAATCTACAAGTTTTGTATATGACTGCAGTTCACTGAGAGGTGTCAGCTGAATTGAAGAATCATTTCTTTATTATTTAATTTCTCCTTTAGAAAGTTCCAATTCATAATCTCAGTCTTCAATTCCACAATGCCACAACTCGCGATCAGAAGAGACAAAAACGAATAAGAAGACGCTCGTAGTGTTTTCATGCAGGCACCTCCGGAAGTGTTCGCAGAAATTGTCATGGATGTCTATCCGTAGCCATAACTCCAACCCGCGAGGAAAGACTATCAAGAAAAAATTCTAACTTTGACTCCTCCTAATGCTCGTTGGCTGTGGCTATCCTATTACTATGCTCATTCAAACGGAACTCGAGAGGAAATGTCTGACCTTGTAGAACGAGAGAGTGTCATTGTGCCAAGCAAGAATGTCTGTTGTAACTAACAAAACGCTCTGCATTTCTGGGCCATAGAACAAACTGTTGGGTATTTGAACAAGTTTGAAGCTTCTGGCAACCAACATATCCGAACAGGTCTGCACATATTACCACAAGAGAATAAATTCATGATCATAGGGTGGTCAGTCAATATCGTCTTGATGAACCATGAAGCGTAAGTGAGCTCGAGGAACCATGAAGCGTAAGAGTACTATCTTTCATGTGTTTAAGAAACACACGGGCTGACGCACGTGACGCTCATACTAAAGGCGAGTCATGATTTTCTTATGATGTTGCGTTTTATTAACTTGTCTGTCAAATTGTCGCTGAAAAATGGCACTATTTCCGGACGAAGTATGCATACCGGAGAAGTCATCAGCAGAGACAAAAACAACACTCCAGATGTTGATTCGTTTTCATCATAACTAAAGTATATTACGTATTCAGTAATACAATAAAAGTTTATTGAATCCATTAGTACTATTTGCGATTTATGTTAGCAGCAAATGTTATGTATATTATACAATAATTTTAGAATAAATTAAATATTTCCGTAAATACTAAATATTATCAAGGAGATTGATGCTATAAATCAGTACATAATCCATAACGCGAGAAAAGTCCCACATGCTTGTAAAGGTACAAGTCTAGGATCTAGTGACCATTAATACATTAATGTAGTGTAATTTTGATTTTATTATCTAACCCTTTCGGCAGGAAAGATAAGACAATAAAGAAAGATGAATGAGATGACTATGCAAGGTGCTCTGATATGATAGGATGCTCTAAAAATTATAAGATTAAGAAGTCTAATTACATGAAAACTATATGGAGACGTGAGGGTGTGATTTACGAGCCAGAAATAGATACGAAGACGTAAGAGTGTGATTTATTAGCGTCAATATGATGTTTACAAAATCACATTGCAAACGTCCCTTTTATATTTATGAACACATATTAGTAAATATTTTATGGATGTTACATCACATTGCAAACGTCCATTTTATACTTACGAACATGTATCATCAATAGATATTTATAAACATAGATTAGTAGATAGATATATTAAGATCATAGATTGCAAATGCTCATTGATACAAATATTAAAGTAAAATATCCATTGACGTAAACTTTATATATCACCTCCATAGAAACATAAATTACAAATGTTAATTAATATAAATATTTATGGATGTATATTTTTACGAACATAAATTAGTCATGTCCATTTATATAAATATTTATGGAAGTCAAAAATACAGATATAAATATTTACTTAAAACATCCATTGGTCTAAACCTTATGTATCATCTCTGGAGGTGGTATTCAAAATTTACAACAGTACACAAAGTTTTACAGAAGTTATGAGAATTATTTACGGTAAAGCTTTGAGTGGACGAAACGTCACATTTACGAGAATATGTTGCAAACGTCTATTGAAGTATCGCGTCAAAAGATGGTACATACTAGGGCCACTCAAACGTAAACCAGTAACAAAAATTACAAGAACCATATGAAAAGACATAAGTCTCGAATGTCAGATTGTGTCAGAGGTGACAGAATATTTTATAAACATTCGATTGAATTTTTCCCAATGGTTTGGAAGAGATAAGATCTATGGGCATAGATTGCAAACATCAAATGACTATAAAATTTACGTCCGAAATTTGTAAAAGTTTGTATAGAGTTAAGAAGATCTTTTACGGAGAAGATATGAGTGGACCTAATATCTACCGTAGAAAACTGTAAAACGTTATGCAGAAGTTACAGGGAATCGTTTACAGTCAAGGTTTGAGTTACTGAAACTATACTAGTTTAGTTAACTTGTCAAGGCCGCCAAATTCACTGATTTGCAAACTTGTGGTGTATGCAACTTGTAACTTAGTTCCGTCTTAAAGACAAATAGGAGGTGGCGGTACTGACTATGATAAGTCCTCGAGCCATATGTCCACTGCACATTGACTCACTTTTGATGCTTGAGTCATGTTGACAAACTTTTATGGAATTTTACGTCTTACTCTAGTAACAAATATGCCCGTACTCCCTGTCATTTTTTGCCATTAAAGAAATCAAATATGCAGTGCAAAGTGCACTTTCTGGACGATGAAAAGAAAGACAAACATTTAACACAAACCAATTGACTGGAAATTGGTTTGAAGAGAAGTTCAGTGCAAAATATATTAGACAGCATAATATGGAAACGTAAGGGGATGCAAAGACCGATGGTCGATACATTGTAGAGAGGAAGGGAGGCGAAAGACATTTAGCTTATTAAATTTAAATTACTACAAATAAAAGTCTATATTCAACTTAGTTCACTTCGTAACAGTTGGCCGCTGCAGTTACAGAACTCATAAGTAATTCACGTAAACTGATCATGTTCTTAGTATAAACACCAAACGAGTATAGTCATTTTCAATTTAAGAGGTTTAATTTACAGCCTTGGAAAGATTAAAACATAAATTAAACCGTGTGTGCATATCCTCCTCTTCTAAACATGCATATTATTCGCCTCTTCCAAGTTTAGAAGAGGCGAATAATATGCATGCGAAATGACAAATAGCATGTAGAAAGAAGACAAATTTATCAATGTCTGTCCATGTTCTAATGTTTGAGTAATAGTGCAACTAATATATGAGATCTGCAATCGTTGATGTGAAATATGCTATAGGTGGATCGACATAAAACCTACGAAGTATCAGTTGCATAACAATTTTACATTTGTGCATATAAATCTCTCATAGACACATCGGTTGTAAACTGAGACAATCTGTTTGCAATTCAAGATGTAACATAAACTCATGTCTTGAATTGCAAACAGATGTCATTCTCAATCTGTTTTATGTTTACTTTTATCATTGTTCAACTATCCGATGCGTATTTCTTCTGTCGTTTATCTTTAGTTGTTACTTGTTTAAATTGTGTTCACTAATGAATTACAAATGTTGTCTCAGTTTACAACCGATGTGTCTATGAGAGATTTATATGCACAAATGTAAAATTGTTATGCAACTGATACTGTTAACAGAATGTAACATGTCTTGACATCTGTTTGCAATTCAAGATGTAACATAAACTCAAGGTCTTCAACAAACGCTCTTACCAAAAGTAAATATGATGTATCTTAAGTTCTCGTTGAAAAACATAACTATTTATAATCCCATCGAGTATTATCTATACTCGTTGACAGATATTTTTCATCAACATATCAGGTGTTGAAGTATGATATATAATATTGGTATGGTTGTATTCAAAGTCAATTATCGTATACAGCTGGTAGTATTGCATCGTTAATACATTACTCTCAAGCTTCGCGTGTCCTTGCATATTATTCACAATCAATTTATCAATGGCATGCGCTATTAATTTATTACTTAATTCTCCCATCGGGAAATGTTAGACAATAATTTACAGATTAATCAATGCTTGCCTGCCAGCAGCCTACCCCATATATACTTCTAGAAGCGGTCGCACGCACTTCCCTTACAGGTTATTTCTCGATCATCTTGCAACTTCAGGATTAGGACACCTGCCGGACGCTTGCCATCTACTACAAACTGCGAATGGACGTTTTATTTGGAACGATTGCCGGTTACATGCATGCTCTCAAAACAAAAAAAGTTGTTCCATTGAAATTCTGCATAAGGTCCTAAGCTTTACAACTTTTACTTTTTTAAAACACTAAATCTGACGACCGCCTCCACAAAACCTGTTAAAGTATTTAGCTCTGTCCCTTATGATTGTCCTCTTCTGCAGCATCTATCCGACACTACCTTGGGATGCATGTTTTGACTGGAAAGATTGTAAGTAGTGAGCACGAGAATTATTTGTGAATTATGAACATATGAGTGAAGTCTCTTGTGTAAAGTCAAATACTCTTGTCATCAGGGACAATATGAATAAGAATACATTCTCGAGATCCAAAGTCAAATAATTTAGCTAACTTCATGATCGTTTAAGCATGATATAAATATAACTAACAAAATAGAACAATTATTCAGACTGATCAACTCTCTCTTTATTTGTAAAGCAAGTGATATTATGCATCCAAAGTCCCCTTTGTACGGAAAGCACAAAAAATGGTAATAATAACAGAAGTACAAATTCTCATGCTTTACAAGTTCATATAGTGTAATTTTGCGAATATATTTGTTACCTGCTGAAAAATCAAGTTAGCTACAAAAATTGTGAAATTTAATTTTTTGGTCTGTGGACAAACAATGAATTCTTATGCGGAAAAAAGATGTATATCTACATCTTGGAATCATCTTCACGTGGCAATAGCAACTTTCAACCCAATATTCATATTAAGTGTACTTTTCCTTGTGAACATGCTTGGTCCAGAAACTCGCCTGCATGAGTTCAATATGCATGCCACGTGACCTCCCGACCAGAGATCAAGAAAAAAACAAGTGAAGAATAGTTAGAGTATCTAGCTTTTCATTTATTATAAAATATACATAAGAAGAACAGTTTTTTCTTCTGTGATGTATCTTTAGCAGCAAGGAAGTCTACTCAGACTTATGGTTTATATCTTATCCTTATCGTGTTTCCAGGCATGGGCTAATAGTTAATATTTATGGAATATTTTAATTTTAATTTTAATATTATAGTTAATTTTTATATACTTTCCAATAACATCCAGCGAGCAAAAGTTCCCATTATACATATTTATTTTGTCAACTCTAAAACTGTGCAGTGTCTTTCGGAAGCAGGTCAAGTCTTGTCATTCGAGAGTAATGATTATAGAATAAGAATGATTTTACTTTTCTCAAGCTGGGTGTATAATGAAAACATCTCTATCTATGGCTCTGATGTTAAAACCACCTCGCAGTGATTCTGTCGTGAAGCAGAAGGGTTAAGAACTAAAAACGGGAAAACTGTTCATAGAACAATATACTTTGTTGGTATGATGTGAACGCTGCATACGTACTGCGGATCGTCGAGGTGTGAGTTACCAGAATAACGGATGACTATGTGAATTCTACGTACCCGATCTAGTAAACTAAACTATGCAACTAAAGGTGACCCGACCGCTATGCTGGCCAAGCGTCAGTCATGCAACGTACCGACTGTTTGGCGCTGAATAATACTGTTCATTTGTAAAGATGAAGTAGAACCCTCCAGCTGTAGGTAAGCTTTGAGAATTAGCGGGAGAAGAAGACCCTGCCCGATCTGTAATTCGGAGTCACTAATAAGAGCCGGAGTTGGTGTTTCTGAACGTAGCTGTACTATATTATTCGTCAACAGAAGTAGTAGTACTTCACTGATATTCAATACCTCAGGAACACGCGACGCAATGAATAGCCAACGGATGAATTTGATTTAATTTCCTAACCACACCGTACCATAGTTTGAAGGATGTGAATTATGCAATTACTTACAAACTCTGAGTAAACGTGGTAGCCTTGTTCCGTTTCAGAGGAGTGGGATCTCAGAGTGGATAGGTTCAAGAGCTGTACAGCTGACTTTCCATTACCAGCTCACTAGAAACCCGTGTTCCTGGAAGGCTGAATTTGCCTCTGAAACCACCTTCAAGATGGCAAGCTTACATTATACGACTACCGTAGAAGAGTGACATCAGTTGCAGGAGATTCTGTCATCATGTTTCCGGACTACAGTAGTACATCGAGCGGATGATATGAAGTCAAGTAACAAGAACTGCCGCATCACCGCCTGATTATGACTTCTCACCTTAATCCGTATTATCCGGTACGCCCCCGCTTACTCTCTCTATCTCTGCGTTCAAAGTCCTCGGCGGCGAGGCCGAGGGCAAGGAGGAGAACCAGTAGAGAGAAATATGCTGATTCTGTAGAGAATGGCAATCCAAGAGCCTAAATAATAATGAAAACCCATGGGGACCCACGCGGTGCCCAAAGCGCCGTTGTTCTGCTCGCAATCTGGCGATTCTGGCCCTGGGAAGGTCAAGCAGGGCCGGAACTGGAAGGTGTCCGAAGGTCAAGGGTGGATTTGAAGACAGTCCGGCAGGCTGCTGTTGTACATGTACTAGAACTTTTGGCGTTCTTTGGTTTCCTAGTCCCCAATGACTCCCCACCGAGCGGATTGACAGATCCTTAAATGCGTCAGAAATATAATTGCTCATACTGCGGATGTGCTCTGCATCCGTTCGGATGGAACATGTTTTGAGAAGTGAGTGCTGATTGAGGACTGCTGTCTCCGCTCAGTGAGGTTCACAGCCATCGAGGAACGAGCTCAGATCCTCTTTCCAGAAGACAGAATTGCTGCCTCTGCTGATCGGAGGTCCCAGCTATGATGGCACAGGCCATCGCCTCCCGTGCGCGCAAGGCTGTGTCGAAAGTTTTAGAGTCTGAGTTTTGGCATCTGCGAGATGGAGGAAGGCGTTACATTAGTCAGAGAAAAATTGTCAGACCCAGTATTGTGCACAAGCGGAGCACTGACATTCTCCATGATCCTTGGTACAATAAGGTATGTGGTTCACTTGGTCTTCCGTCGTTCTTAACTTTGTGGTAGGTTACTTGATCATGGACCCTTCCATTGTCATGAATGGAAGTCCTTCGTTGGAACGCTAGAAACTCCCAAATTTGGTCAGAGGTTTATGTGGCCAATTCTCTTGACTTTTCTTACACAAAATTCAGTAGTCCAGGGGCATGCATGTCATTTGTCCACAGTGAAAGAACGAAATCAGGGTGTCATCGCCACCTAGGAGAACGGAGCTTGTAGCTTATTAGCTTCAGTTGATAATCTCATGCTGAACATTTTAGTTGTAAAATCGAGTTTTACTAAGCACCAGTGTATGTCTGCAGGGTACCGCATTCCCACTGACAGAAAGGGAAAGACTGGGCTTAAGGGGCTTGTTACCCCCGAGAGTTATGACCATAGGACAACAAATCGACCGTTTCAGTAAGTAATGCAGGTGCCTCGGAGTGTCTGATATAATAAATCAGAGATTTAGCAAATGACCCTTTGCTCCTACTAGCCGAACATCATAGAGTCAATACTTTTAAGAACTATCAACAATGTCCTCATCTGACTTGATCCTGTATTTTGTCAGTAAATCTCGATGCTCGTGGTTGTTGTTCTATGAAGAAGCCTTCTCACCGACGTTCTTTTGTTCTCGCTGCCTTGTGCTCCCTCCAAATTCTGTTCTATGGATGCACGAAACAAATAGTAGCTGACTTTGATAGCTTCAACCGTCCGCAGTGGCAAACTTTCGATCTTTGGAGCGCAACACAAGAGATGGACCACAAGACGTTGCTGCACTGGCAAAATGGCGTATTCTGAACAGGTTACATGACAGAAATGAGACACTCTTCTACAAGGTCAGTGCCTTCAAATAAACTCAAAATTGCTCCGTCGTAAATAGCGTCACATATACAGGTACTGGTGGAAACGATTCAGAGTAGGTGTAAATTCAGCTAGTAATTAGAGACAGTAAGCAGGCTCACTTCCCCTTTATGTTTATACGGAGAAGCGCTCCTTGTGGCGGGTCAAAACATGCATTACGTTTCGTTCTTTTTCCTCTGTAGGCCACATCGTTATATCTCTACTGTACAAACTTGTGATGTTTTGGGCAGATACTTATCGACAACATTCAACAATTGGCCCCAATAGTTTATACTCCAACTGTTGGATTGGTTTGTCAAAACTACAGTGGTCTGTTTCGGCGCCCTCGTGGCATGTACTTCAGTGCTACAGATCGAGGAGAGATGATGTCCATGATATACAATTGGCCAGCTGAACAGGTGAAGTGCTTCCGTTCATCGTATTTCTGCTTTGGTTACATGAAACGTATTTCAGAGTCATTGGAACAGCACAATAGATGATGCTGACTACATTCGAGACTGCAGGTTGATATGATTGTGGTAACAGATGGAAGCAGGATCTTGGGTTTAGGAGACCTGGGTGTTCAGGGGATTGGAATCCCTGTCGGAAAACTTGATCTCTATGTTGCGGCAGCCGGCTTAAACCCACAGAGGGTAAGAAAACCTCTGTTCTCGGCCTTTCTTGCCGTGGTACATTGTCCAGTGACTTGTTAAACATGTTCTGTTTAGACTACTGTAGGCTGAATTACATTGCAGAGTAGCACATATCTTGAGAAAGCTTTGCAATTCCGTAGGTCGTCCCGTTCTTGTTGTTACCGTCGGGCTTTAAAACAACAGTGTTGAGGTTAGAAATTACGTAAAACTTCATCTCTTCAATTCACGATTGAGGTACAATTTCAGCCGATATCAGCTTGATTAACTAATCCCCATAGAATTTTGGGATCTGCGTTTACAGGTTTTACCAGTCATGATAGATGTTGGTACAAATAATCAGCAACTTCTGGACAACCCCCTGTGTAAGTCCTGACTTGTGCTTGTGTACTCTATATCACCTTGAGCCTCTATCGTTTTAATTGTGAGCCAACTTTTGACCAAAGGTCACGACTCCAGTTACCGTGCTACTTACGGTGTGGTAACTTCACTTAGCTTCTCCGTTGACTTGAATTATCATAGACATGGGACTACACAGACCAAGGCTAGAAGGAGCGGATTACATGAGCGTAATTGACGAATTTATGGAGGCTGCTTTCACACGGTACCCCGATGTTATCGTTCAGGTAAAATCCATGCGATCTCTTCATCCATAAAAATGTGAACACATAAAGCAGAGGCCAAAGTGCAGTAACTTGATCCAAGTAGGCACCCTTTTTACCGAGCAATTTCTTTTGTTCAATTTCCTATAAGGCAGAATTTCTTCTTTTGTGACTTGTTTACGAGGCCCTTCATACTCTGTGCAACAGTACTTATCTTCTTCTATCTGCCACTTGATTTCTGAACTACGCTTAGCTTGTACGATCTGTTCCCAGTATGCTGACACTCAATAGTCATTAGTTCTTCATGACAAGCTTGTACATTATTGGTTGGACAGTTTGAAGACTTCCAAAGCAAGTGGGCATTTAAACTTCTTCAACGATACCGTAATCATTATCGCATGTTCAATGATGATATTCAGGTCAGCAAGATTAGGTGACAGTATATAACGCCCTGATTTGTTTACCTGTGCTCGTTGGTTTGCTCGCTTTGTTAACCTGTTAATTTATGAACAGATTTGCACTTCTCCTTCTTTCTCCCTCTTTGTTTTATTGTGTTTATTGTGCTTCCATCGAACAGCTATACTCATTTGGTATTTTAAATACCTCATTTCCTTTTCTGCGTTATAAACCGCATACGCATAGATTTGTATGCAGTGCATATTGTACTCGTCTTCTAGATTGCATTCCCATACCAGGGAGTACCATCTCCGGCAATGTGCCCTGTGCTATACATGTCCGTTGGTCCGTCCCTTGGTTATTGACATTCGCTAACTTGTTTAAAGTTAGCGTGATACCCCTATACTAGAGAGGTCCTTGAGCATATCTGCCATTCTCGACGTATGAAGATAACTTGATGTTTAAAGTTAGCGCACCACACCCCTCTTTACTACTCACTATCTACTTTGGTGGACTCTCTGGGTTTTGCGGGTGCGTGCGCGTAGTCTGATCCGTTCTGTTATACTCCTGTACCAACATATATAACGCCCGCGTTTCTCGCTTAGTTTATCACACTACATACTGTATACCGCACTTGCTACACGCAATTACCGAGTTATCACTTGCTCAGAAGGAAACATGATACTTTTCATATAATATGTGGTTGCTGCACAAGGATCGTGGTGTAACGTGGGTTCTGCATTTACTAACAGTAGATTGGGATTCTCCAGGGAACTGCTGGGGTAGCACTTGCAGGAGTTCTAGGAGCAGTAAGGGCACAGGGTCGACCAATGTCTGACATCGCCAAGCAGAAAATTGTTATTGTTGGTGCAGGAAGGTAAGAAGATAACTAGTTTCAGGATAGGACGTGAAACTTCATGTGTGCAGGTCCCACTATGAGCATTAACATATCCTGCATGTAGGCAAGTTAGTCCTCAAACCAAGTTAGCATACATGTTACCACTCTTTGTTACTCACTTTGTACTTGCATGGGTTCAAAACTATTTGGGGGTACCTAAGTGTGCGGGGGAAGCTTTCTCAGAAAGCTGCTTTACCCGCGTACCAATATATATCCTGCATCTAGGCAATGTACCATCTTGCAGTCTGTTGCATGGTGTTACTGGAGACTTATCTCTTATTCTCTCGGTTTGTAGTGCTGGGCTTGGAGTGGTGGCCTTCATGAAGCAAGCAGTTGCAAGGGTGGTGGGCAGTAATTCACCCCAAGTTCAGGAATCTGCCAACTTCTGGCTTGTAGACAAAGACGTGAGCAGCTCCTATCAAACATCTCTCTTTGAAGTTTCTGTATCCTTTGGGAGTTGATAATGACGCGGCATATATGCGCAAATGGCGTCGATACACAAGATCGCCACCATCTTGGTTGATTTTGAAGTGATTGAACCAAATAAAGGAATCGTTACTCAGTGTAGCACGTTTATGAGGCAAGGACCAGAGATACGGAGAATATCGAGTAAATACTTACAACATCTGCTCGCCTCATTCGTCGCGACTTTCTGGATTCCTGTATTATAGGATCATTTTTTCCATCTCATAGTGCGCAAGTGGATGTTCTATATGGGTATATAGCGGATATATTGAGGGTTTTATTGGTTAAGTTACTGCTGACTTTTGCCTAAGTGTTTTCTCTTCCTTGCACAGGGTTTGGTGACAGAGGCACGTGAAAATATTGATCCAGATGCAAAGCAGTATGCACGTTCGATGGAAGATACTGAGAGAAGCGGACTACGCGAAGGTGCTAGCCTGGTTGATGTGGTAAGTGTCCCACCTCCGAAATCAGACTGTGTCACATGTCGTATCTTCAGATACGATTAAGCTTTCTTTCGCCCTTGCTGTTTATAAGTTGCTTGAGAAATTGTAAATTGTGATTTGTCTTACAGGTTAGGTCTGTGAAGCCTGACGTACTCATGGGTTTGTCCGCAGTAGGTGGACTATTTACACGGGAGGTATGTTGGACTAGATTTGGTAACGGTAACCAAGGTCTCAGTCTGAACAGCTGATTTAGTTTGCGTTGACAAGCTACTTTGAACTCAGATATTGGACATTGTTTTCGTCAAACGTCTCTTTAGTTGATAGAGTGTCGCTTGTCTTAGTTTTATCTAGGCGGAGCAACTGTGAAGCGCTTAACTTGTTGTAGCATAATACAGTATGGTGTCGAAGAGTTCATACTCATTTTCCTTGTCGATCTTCTTGTGTCTATTGCTTCAAGTGAAGCACTTGAATGTGAAAC
The DNA here is from genome assembly GCA_036924285.1 of Asterella californica. Classification (NCBI taxonomy): domain Eukaryota; kingdom Viridiplantae; phylum Streptophyta; class Marchantiopsida; order Marchantiales; family Aytoniaceae; genus Asterella; species Asterella californica. Next base: position 29,234,622 of record JAYKYS010000003.1, read on the forward strand.
ACCTCTTGGTATTCACTGTAGGTGTTGGAAGCTATGAAGCTCTCTGATTGTCCAAGACCAGCGATAATGCCCATGTCAAATCCGACGTCGAAAGGTTTGTCCAGATTCTTGTTGAACGCGCTATCACATAGAAGAACCATCTTTGGGGGTTTCCAAGCGCATCTCTCTTAATATGTGGTTTTTAACGATCGTTTTCTTTCTCCTTGTTACAGCTGAATGCACAGCTGAGCAAGCATTTAAGCATGTTGGACATCATATTGTCTTTGCAAGTGGAAGCCCCTTCCAAGACGTGGATCTGGGTATGATCTTGAAACAGGAGTCTTCTTTGATTCTCAATGTCACTTGATCAGGCATCTTGTGTGTAATGTATCCTATAAGCAGACTATAAGTGGTCTTTTATTCTAACAGTTTTTACCTGTTATGATCAGTGCTTTGATCTTTTCCCCCCCAGAACTTCGTGATGAGTGCCTGTCCGTCGGTTCTCTTATGTAACCCTGTTACTACTGTTACTCAACTGCAGGAGAGGGCAAGATAGGCCGTGTCAACCAGGGTAACAACATGTACCTGTTTCCAGGGTAAGCGTTTTTCACTCCGTACATGTACCTTTTCCCTCTTATCTGGTGTGGACGAGGAGACGTGAACAGTGTTCAGGTAAACCTATGATAATGTAATGATCCAAGTATGATATGCACTGATATTTGTGTGTGGCGTATACCAGCATTGGACTAGGAGCAGTGCTTTCTGGTGCTCGTCATATAACAGACAACATGCTCCATGCCGCCGCAGAATGGTACGTACTTGAAAGGTTTCCGTTTTGTGTCAGTCGTATGTGTACTTATCCGTAAGATTTTGGTCTTGTCTTTTATTGGTGACATCAGTAGAAGACTGTTTCCGCGCTAGATAATCTTCACCAGGAGCTCTACTTCTTCCTCTGTTGAGTATCCTCGTTAAATCAGAAACCTCTGGTGTTACTGAAAATTTGGCAAAATCTTTTAAGTGATTGGTCTTCTCCCTCGTTTAGTTTTTGGGTACATATCCTTATTTTCATGAATGTGGACAAGAACTGATAGTCTGTGCGTTGTGCAGTCTTGCAAGCGTGATGGATCAGGAGAGCTTGCAGCAGGGTATCATTTATCCTCCTATTCCAGAGTAAGTGGTCAGTTACTTGTTTCAGAGGATAAAGACTTTACAAGACTTGTTTGGCCGTAGAAGACACGGGTTGAAATCGAGAAAGGAGTACCTACCGTTACATACCATACCTCTTTTGAGGTGCTTGTAAATTTGATTGAGCATGCAGAGAGCGGTTTCGAAATTTTGGTTGACTGGTGTGGCAGTCACAGTTGCACCGAGGCTTTGTGCTGATGGAATCGGGTTCTCTGCTTCAGGATTAGGAGTATTACAGCTAAAATAGCTGAGGCTGTGATAAAAGAAGCTCTTGATGAAGATGTTGCGGACGGTTACCGACAGTATGACACCAGGGAACTCCAAATGATGCGAGAAAATGGGGTAAGTCTTAACATCTTGTGCTGGTCAGTAACTCTACGTGTGCTGCTTCCGGCATGCTTCACTAACAAATTATTTGTTTGTATCATGTAAATGTCGTGCAGATTCTTTTGAGCTTCGTCGAGAGGAATATGTGGTCTCCAGAGTACTCGTCTTTGGTGTATGCAACGTGAGTTTAGGATTGCTGCTACCTACTTCTGAAGTTAAGGGCTCTTATAAAGCAAACAAGAAAGGGAACAGTAATGAAGCAGACAAATCAAGGAGTCGATGATCTTGTGTTGAGCTACCGAGTGAATGTAGGCAAGCAAGCTTACTGACGTTAGTAATAAAGTATCAAACGACTCTCAGATAGGAAATAATAATTTTGTCCGATAGTAAGTAGTGCTTAGAAATTGAACTCCAGGCCACAGATTCTGATCATAGATGCTGGTTCGACCAAAATTCTAGTCGGATCCGGAAGATCCAGTTTTGTTTCAATAGTCTCAGCTTGTAAAAGGTCCTCTATTTTGACGTCATATTCTTTGGAGACGTGGTGATTTTCTTGGTTGTGAACCTTCTTCGCAAACATAGTCACTGATTTGAAGACTCCCAGACTACTCTATCGCTACTCTATAAACAACGGAAGGAACCCCTATTTGGAGTGTCAAGGGGTGAACAGGGAGAAACGGAATACAAATTTGCAGCAAGAGCTATGTACCTCGATCTAGGTCACCTGTTGAGTGCCAATTATTCTCCATTTGATGAAAAGGATCGTACAGTCTTCCCAGCAACAGTCGAAGTTTATCTAACTTCAGCAAACGCAGGCCAATCCGTGTACGTCTGAGAAATAGCCTAGAGGCGTTACATCAGAATGAGGCTAACAGGGAGTTCCGAAGGCTGCTTGCATCATACTAACGACTGTAAAACTTAGAGCGCAACTTTGAACTACCATTGGAACTCTTCAACCCTAAGGTGTATAATAACAGGACTGTTGCCGGGAAGAATACCATTCGATCCGACGATCGGTGTGCTCGAAGCAAGGACCCAAGTCGCACGGAATCAACCTAGGGAACTCGTAGGAACTTCTTTGACCTCTTACTGCAAAACCAAGAATTATCATCCACACGTGAATTGCTCATTGCTGTGAGCAAGAAGGGGTTCCGAGTGCTTAGCCCAAAATGGACGCGCTTTAGTTCGTACGCTAGCAGTTTTCTGAAGGAGATCATACTGGTACATATCTCTACACAAAGCAGTTGGCTGCCCCAGTAGACAGTACTGTGACTTGCGGATATGAACTGTGTAAGGGAAGAAGAAACACATCGTCTAATCTATTACTATTACTACCAACTTTCTTTCCCCTCTAATGATGGAAAGACTGCAATAAAGCAGATACGCCTCTAACGGGTGTGGTATGTCTTATGTCGTACATGTACTTGTTGATGTGTATAAGAGGCGGGTAACAAGGAGGAGCCTTTGATAGTGTGTACGGCGTTCTTGCATCTGCTCTCATTTTGCATTCATATCCGACTAGACCCGTTACAGCAAGATGACTGCAGGACAAATGAGAACCTTCAAGCAGTGAAAAACTATCAAACACTATCAAACGAATATGTACTACCATTCAAAAACTCATTCACATTTACATGATAGATATGCGTTTTATCAGTCCTTGTACAAGTAAGTGCACCAATCTGAACATGACCTCATCGAGTATTGCACGTGATAATAAGATTAGATGTTTTCGGTATTTTTGAAGTTTTGACCAGATCGATGTAAAGTTGTCTTATGCATTCTCTCGTATGTATGGCGATATTGTTGAAGTGGTATGTTTTCCAAAGATTATTTGTTTGCTTTCGTTAGAATTAATTACCGAAAGAATAGTTTTTATCAACAGGTGTCCTCTTGTTACTTCCATTTGTTGTTGTTGGCGATGCAGCCCGTAAGCTAAAACATCCAAACATAAAACTCGGTGATTAGCAAAAAGATTAAAGATAATGTTCGGACATGTAATGGAGATATAGTGGACGTGGGTGATGGTAATTTGTACAATAGATGATTGAACCATATTCTTTTATATATGTTAACAAGAATAGTAGTTTCTCACTACGCTTAGGATAAGAGAAAAGTTGCCATAGAATAAGACTTTCTATTGAAGATATGTGACAATCGATGATAAGAGTGATTGGGCAATGCAATGTGGGGGGGCTTGCTGACTTTTACTTTCATATATCGTGTTATTGTAAAAAAACTCAACATTCTTATGTAGAGCTTGGTCAATATTAATTGGTCGGATATTAGAATGATTTTACTTCTGTTAGAAACAGCTGCTAACAACAACCAAGTACTCACTAATGGGTTCCTGTTTTCAGTCCACTCAACTCTACATGACATGGAGGATCAAAAAGTGTTATATTCTAAATTATCATGAATTTCAGAATTGACGTGAAAATAAGTTAAAATAATATTTTAAAAAATAAAATTAATATAATTTGATGTAGAACATTATGTGTTCATGATAAGATCATAAACCCGATGACCAACAAAATAGTTGTATTAATGTCAAGCAATTTTTAAGTTTTGATAAGTCAAGAAGTAACTATCAATGGATATCTACAATTTTGTGTTCTCGTTCTAATATTGTATAGTCAATCTTACATAAAAATATAGGTCACAAAAAGTTTAATACACGATTGTCGTCAAGAGAAGAGCAATCCTCGAACTCCAAAGACTACGCCACTTGAATACGGAGAAGTCTATGAGTTACATGGTCTTCACTGCTCTAATCTTGAGGAGCTCGTGAACTGCAAGAACTACATCATTTTAGTGCAAAGTAGTCCATGAACTTCATAGACTGCACTGCTCTGATGTAGTAGAACTCATTAACTTCATGGACTATTTCTTACGATTCAAAATTGACAAATAACTTCAAAGGCTACATGAGTTTGGTGAGGAATAGTCCATGAAGTACATGGATTGCACTCCACCAATGTCAAACAATATATAGTTTAGACCTCTCTAGTGTAAATTTGTCTTTGAAATTCATGCACGAATTGTAATCGAGAAAGTAAATGCGTATGAATTTCAAAAGTTTAATAAGTTCTAAAATGATGACTTTGACGTCCTCTCACCATCTTAAATAAAAAGTGGAAAATTTATCATACAACACTCTACATGAATTCAATCAAAGTTGTCACTTGTGTGTAGATTAGTAAACAATGAATCTATCTCGAAGTACAAAAAGAAGGAGTTTGAAGATAATATTTATGACAAAATTGATAGACGATGTATACTTAATTTAATTGAGGTTTAGTCAAGAAATCAACTAAATCGATTTTTTAGAAGAAAAAGCAAATAACATGAATCAAACAATATTGGACTAGATCTCAAAATATGAAGAAAATAAAATAGGAGTTCATAACTCTTAAATATAGACTCATAGATTCCTCAATCGTAACTCCATATCTTAAGAATCATAACTGACGTTGATATTAAAAATATAAAAACTCTACAAGTTATATAATTCATGTCATTTGTGATTATGAAATCATAGGAGAAATGCCACAAGAAAAAATGATTGTTATCATAATTGATGAATTTATTGCATGAAGAAGCATAATACAAGCCGAGAAGTCATGAGAAAAATAGATCTCATTATACAATCAATTATATTAAGACAAAAGAATTAATGTGTGGTCATTGACAATTGACACTAGAAAGCATGAGCAACGTCTTCATTTTGATGTTGTGCTATGTCAAGTATACACTTTGTTTCAACAAAAAGAGAAGAGAAAAATACAAGTGATTATAATCTTTGATTGTGTTTTTGAAGGTCAAATGATTTTCTTCATCTCAAATTTGTTGACCAATCCCTTTGAGGTTATCTTGCACATAATGTCCAAATTGCCATACAAGACAATTTTCAGCTGATTCAGAGCATCCTTGAATCAGTTCTGATGGTGCAACCCATGAACTTCATGGAGTGCACAATCGTTCGGGCCTATGCAGTCCATGCTTTTCATGGACTACATCCTCTTAACTTTGTTCAAGATGTTCCAAATCATTTGAAAATCACCATGGAGGCCAATTCGAGCATTTTGCACAAGACAACTTTAAAAGGACAGATTAACAAATTTGAACCTTAAAATATCATCTTCACTACAAAAATGCAATCAAAATTCATTTACAAATGTTCTTCATTTGTGAATCAAAGTGAGATTGTGTTTCACTTGCAATAAGAGCACATTAAGTATTCACCACTAACAATATATTACAAAAACCTACTACTGTAGTCACATCAAAGTTGTGTCAGTCAACCAATTGCTTATAGTTTTGATTAATGATGATAACTCATTTTCAATTTATAAAGTGTTGCCAATCATCACTCATGATAAGAAAGAAAAACCATGTTAAGTTTAAATCCAAAGATATGATACATAATCGTTTGATTCTTATATCAACACAAGACAATAATTTTGAGAGAAATGTAAAGTTTTGTGTAAGAAGAGAAGACCAACTCTTTACACTCAAGAAATTGGTATTTTTAAAACCAACATCTTAACTTTTGGTCTCCTTTTACTACATCAATCGATTGCAACAAGTCATCATAACACAAATCATGAATCAATTATTTCGTTTGGAAAAATAGATTGAAATCAAAAGAAGAATATGAGATGAAGCAAAGATGAAGATGAAGAGAAGGTTGAAGAAGATGATGATTTTGTCAACACTCTTGACAGTGAAGAATCGAATGAGTCTTATAATTCAAACGGAGATCCAGATCCATAGTAGATTATTATCGAGATATTCATGATTTTCATGAGTTTTTCTTCATCCTGTTTGTTTCACGTACATTTACAGATGATATAGTCCATGGAGTTCATGAGCTTCCTATCTAATTCTTTGCATAATTTCTTGCATGTCCTCTTTAATAAACATCAATTGTGCAATTGGAATGTTGTTCACATTAACCCAAAGCTTGTAAATTATGTAGTTTTATTTGTGTAAAAATTGATAAATGGACTTTAAGTTTGTTGAACAAAATTATTCTGACTACTATAGGTATGCTAATTCTCATCTACTAGTTCAGAATATGGTGAATATGAGTTACGTACTTATACGATTTGGAGACGTCTCTCCATGAAGTTCATGGACCGCTCCAAGGTAAATTGTGTGCGGGTGATGTATATCTACAATTTATTGTGTAGTTTTAAATAAGTGATATAATGAAGTTTTCTTGTAGATTATTTTATGCATGTGCGTGAATTTGCTTGGCTAGCAAAGAATACATTCCTATTTCTATTATCCATTTGGAAATTAAGATGCCAGTAATATTTTTGTCCAAATAGTAAAAATAGTTATATAGATGAGGAAAAAATAAAACTATTCAACACAAAAAGACTGGATACACTATTCTAGTATGTTTAGCCTGGTCATGAGAATTCTAATACAGAAAAAAGTTATAATAGATCATGTCCACACCTTAGGTATGGTTGTGCTGCTAGCCCCATCAGAGTAGTGGAATTCGTGTTGTCTAACCAAAAAAAATTAGATTCTTAAATTTGTCTATGTTTTAGAGCTTCTGTATGCTCTCTAGAAGTTAATATTCTTATACTTTTATCATCTATTCTAACGTAAAATTATCAACTATAAAGTACAAAATGTTTCTTTTTGTGATTTCGATATTATAAACGACTCCCTCTATGTATATGTAGTTATTTGGAATTTCCAATGATATTTGTGTACTCGGGGCAAAGTATTTCTGATATGGAAATCCAAAGCTGCAAATAAAGAAGATCTTCACTTCACAAAAGTGTGCTTGCTCAAATTTCTTGGAGAATCTCTGTTATCACATGGCAGTAGTTGGCACTTTTTAAGTGAGAGAATTGCTTTTCTTATCAGTCTGACAAGATCTCTACATGCCAAAACAAAACAACAGATGCTACTGTAGTTTTGCTCTTCCCTGTTTGGGACCACAAAAACTACCGTAGTCTTAATCATTGCCCAGGCAAACCCCAGTATTGGAATAGTCGAGAGCAGCCACGGCGGCAGGTGTGCTCTCCTCACACTGGGTCACTCGTCCCTTTACCTTTTTCGCTTTTCTCTTTTCGTTTATAATTAGCGATTTCTTTTCCTTTAGTTTTCTGTCTCGGAACATCTCACCTACCGAGAACCAGGATGTCCTTTATAAAATCCAGACCGTCCGTTCGGTCATGTGTAGATTTTTCATGGAAAGTTGAAAACAATGGAAAATTCAGTTGCGGGGCAAAACCTTTTATAATATGACCTTGAGTTTTTCTCAGATTTCTTCACGCATGAGAGAATAGGGGGTGTCAAACTTAAACCCTGGGTATGACTACAATTGCTCTTGGTAACCCAGAACGCTTTGTTTTGTGGGTTTGCTTTCAGAGGATTGAGAAAACTAATCATTATGCAGAAAATGTTTCTGGTGATTATTTATTTTATTTCAATTTAGAATTATGAAATAAAAATCAAATTAAAGTTATTGACTAGGTTTCCAAGTTATGATTCATCTCAAAATAAACTACTTAGTACTGAGAGTGAAATGTTAAAGATGAAGATTTCTTGGAACAGAAGAGAAAACTTTTTCTTCAGAGTCAAAGCAAAAGAATAATATTCTGTTTTAGTTATAATCATACCCGAGGTTTAACACAGAAGATTCTCTAATGTAGGTATGAAAATTAACCATAAAGAAACCACGGCCCGTCGTGGGTTGTAATATAAATTTACTTTTTCGATCATAACTCTTTACTAATACATTATCCATTATATGTATTCACGGTATAAATAAAAACACACTCACGGCTTCTTTTGCAGCTGTCTCTATAGGCAACCTTCTCAATATTTCGCTCGTGGTCGAGTGAACCGTCGTGACTTAAAGCCTAACCGCACCAAGTTTCTTGTTACAATTTTCTTAGTTTTTATATAAAAACTGTACAGTTCCGAGCTTGCTAGAGAGGGTAAATAATCTCTGTTTCTTCAAGCTGAAACGAAAATAGAATCGCAGCACGTCTGGATTGAACTAGCTGTTTTTTAACTAAACTCAAGCATGTCTCTCAAAAAGCTGGATAGTGTACGGCTCTATTCGCTATCTTTGGTGTACACTTCTTGTATTATAGTCGATAGCAAGTTAGCTGGGAGGGATTGTTTATTAATCGCGGGGAGGGGCTCATTATCGTTATGGACCAATGACAGCTCCCGGCGGGGGAGTTTGGTGCAGGCCACGTTGCGTGAATTTCAATAATTTGCTTCTCGACCGATAGTGTTCTCCCGCTTCCCGTCCTCGACTAGTAATACACCTCGCTTCTCGCACCAAGAAACGGTTAAAGGGGTACGGTGACCCACAAGACTTTATTATATAAAAAACAAGTACACTGCCATACTGCACTGTTCACTCTCCCGACTGCAAAGCGCTAAACTGTATACACCCTATGTACAGCAGATCGGCACACTGCGCGGTCTAAGCTAGACCTCTCTCATGGCCCATACTACGAGTCATCGCCTCCGTCAGGGGAATGTAGTCAGGTAGCACCTCTTTGGTTGTAAGCAAGTCTTCATGCGGACTTCGCCTCGCCTCAAAATCCTCCTGCTCTGGGACCGGTGGTACCTCGACCCCTGCCTCTGCGTCTGCCTGGACTCCTTTACCCTCGCCGCTGAAGTACATGCGTGAGCAATGGGGGCAACGAGGAGTTTCTCTGAAGAAAAAAAATATTATCTATGTCACCTGCCGTCACCTCTTCAAGCCTGATAAACGAGTTCCACAGAGAATCCGACCGGCTCTTATGGATCCCTGCCTGCATCAGCCAACGAGGAGATGTTGTGTACTTGCCAGACGCCAGCATCGCTCGCAAACAGCGAGGAAAGGTATTCGAAAGGGGACTGGAGCTTTTATACCTGTTGTACTGGAGAGCTCGAGGTAGGATATTGAAATACGTTAACTCAACTCGATTTTTGATCTCGGCAGCCCCCATCAGCATGAACAACTCCCTGCCGTCCTCCACCATGCTGTCGGTTATATTCTTCGTAACAGCTTGGTGATGATGCTAGTTCTCATCCTTAAGACAGTAGCCTACCATGCCAACGAAAGTATGGATACCTTTATTGGAAAGTTGCTTGACACAAATTTCACCTCCAAGTGGCTTTTCTCTGTCCCAGCCCAAAGCCTGCAAAATCTGCTTCTTGACCTGCAGAGTTGATTTTCCATATATGCACACAACGCCCTGAAAGTGGAGATGCAGGAGTGAACCCCCCCTCTCAACCGAAAAAACACCAGAGACACACTGTTTGTTCAGAAACTCGCAAATGAGGGGAAAATACAGCAGATCTAAATCAGCACCAGTTGTACAAACCGTCACAGAAAGTTCTAAGGTGGGCCGCCTGGCCTTGGCTTCCCGGCGGAGAGACATGACGGGTTACAGAAAAATGACGGCAAACCACGACACTGTTCTCAAGGTCGACCTGAGTACACACACAAGGATGACAATGATACCGATAAATTCCATGGACGGTCGACCTCAAAGAACCGTCAGCACGAGTAAAGTAGGAGGGATAAGAAAACATCCGATACCGTCTGTCTTGTAAATACAGATAAAAATTATCCACAGAATACGAGAAGAAGCGGAATGGCCCAGCCAAGGTCTGCAACGGAACAGGATGCAATACGCAAGGATGACAAGTTTTCCCTATGAAAACGTAGTCGAACTTGATCAAAAACTGCGGAGGATCCTGCGAAAATCCGAGCTGCAAATAGACATAAGTACGGGTGAGTTGAAGGAAGCGTTCCTCGAACGAAATCATAGGCGATCCAGATGACAACACAGGAAAACGTGGCACACCACCGCTCAGATCCAAGAATTCAAAATCAAGATCCGGATGAAGAGACTGCTCAACAGCGTTGACCTCCTCGCCACTGTCGACAGTATTAGCAACCTCTGTACTGTCAACGACAGCCTCGTTTTCCTCGGACATCGAGAATTACAACGACATACATAGGAAAACCCTATGATATAAGGCAAAACGTATCTCACGATACCACCTCCCCGCCAGCATGCATGCCGCAGCGATCGCCCGCCATCACACAGCCACCAGCAAGCACGAAAGCACGAAGGCACTGCGCAATGACACACAGTCACCGAAGACCAAGACGCAAGTAACGCCGTCGAAAAAACAACCAACCCGTTAAGAAAATCACCGCACTATCACAACGGTGCGGCATCGCAGTAGCGTCGAAAACAAAACGGCCTCCTTCGTGAACAAACATCGAACGAAAAGCAAACAATCAACCGCGCAGCAGCAACAATCAACGAAGCGTCCCCGAGCACGACTGAACACAACCACCACAAATCAACCAAGCGCGGTGAAGAAACCAACGACAACAGCACCGACGCGCGAGTAAGGATAAAGACAAGAGCACAGATGCGCGAATGACCATCTACCACCACCACAAGACCAAAGAAAAAGCGCGTCACAAAACGAATTGCACCCCGCGAGAAAATACTACAAAACAGCCCGATCTCAACCCTAGCAACACTAAACTAGCCATCGACGAGTCCACAATATCGCCCGCCTGCCCTCTCAAGCCGCGCCCCGATACAAAAGCCCTCGACCTAAAATGAACCCCTCATAATATCGCCCGCCTGCGCTCCGTAACGCCTCTCCAGCCGTGCCCCGACACTGCCCGATCCCCCCGCTTGGCGTTTTCTCTCACCCGGCCAAAACGACGTCTTTGATGCATATTTGGACAAAACAAAAACGGTTACCAGTGTGAACAACACGCTTATTACCGACCCTAATATCATAAATAGGAAGTCTAAAATACCCCGAGTACCGTATGAATATATAATCTTGAAAGAGAATATTTTTTTATAGTGTTCTTTGAATTTGAAAAAAAGATTCTGTATTGCTCCCAGAAAACTCCGATATTTTCACTTTTTTGTAAATCATTTTCTGTATATGTAATTTTTTCAGTTCTTTAGAGGTAATGTATTCTGGGTTATCGGAAACACATTTGTGCACCGAGCACCCGTGCATATTTTTCACCTCCTTCATATTCCGATGGAGGAAATAGATATAAAAAAGTTTAATAAATTAATATTAAATTAATGTATAAATAATTATAAATTATCAGACTTGTATTTTTAGAAACGCGACAGTATACTCAGACCTTATGGTTTATATTTTGGTATTTTCGTGTTTTTAAAATATAAATTAATAACTAATATATGAAAATATGAAAATATGAAAATATTTGATATATTATTTTCATTTATTTTTTATATATTTCCTCGATAACAACAAGCGAACAAAAGCTCCCAGAAATTCGTTGAGCATGCATATTCGATGTTAAAAGAGTATTTTAACTTGACACCCCAAATATATACAAAGTGGACCTTCACTTATTCCCATACCACGAATCAGAATCTAAACTTGAACTGATAGTGCAAATACTGCCTTCAGTTATTATGCAAAATATGTAATAACTTTCCTTCAACAAAAGACACACGGACGCGTGGAAGGTCATAAGTTACCCGGAATCCCGGATATAACTGCGGAGGAACTTGACTAGAGTTTTGTCTTCTTTTGTATTCTGTCGTTTACCAACGAAGTCAGGTCCGTTTTTAGAACCTGCGCTTGCACTTCCACTGCAAACGTAACTAAAATTATGTCATCATCCTTGTATGAATGATACAGGATTAGAATCGGACCGCGCCAAACTAAAATACTGAAGCATACGATTTTCCCGCCATCGCCGTCATTCCGGTGAGCGACTGTACGCTGAGCAGTAAACGAACTGCGCCGCCACTTCGCTCCTGCGTCCGCACTTTGCTCGCATTTCATCTCATCTCATCCGCTTCGGAGCTTCCTCGACGAAGGCGCTGAAAATTCTCTTCTGCGACCTCATCTGACGTCGATTGCGAAATAGACTCCCATGCCGTAGAAGGCCGACGTAGCTCGGCTGTGATGTGATGTGATGAATTCGACAGTCTAGATTCGTAGACTGTCGCCTGTCAGTATCGTTGTCTGCAGAAAGCAGCAGAGAGAGCAGAGAGAGGCCCACGCCCGCGCTCGACTTCGCGTGGTCTTTCCTCTTGTTTAGTACTGTCTCTCTCGGTCTCTCGCGGCGTGAGCATAAGCGCGAAGGAGTTTGATGTCCTCTCGGTTTTCGCCGATCGATGATGTGATCGATGCCCGAAGGCGTGATTGCTGGCGGGCGCGCTGGTCAGTACAGCCGGTGAGAGAAGACTGAGCTCGACTGATTCTTGGCACGGTTGCGTTTGCTCGAGCCGATGGCTGCCTTGCTGCGGATGTTTCAGCTCTGGGCTATCTCACTTTGTTCTGGACGTCAATTAATGCTCCACCTGTTCCTTTCCTTCCTCATTGCTTTCATGCTATAATTTCCCCCGTGGGCGATTGGTGAATTGGTATGCGATGCGACATGTTCTAGTTCCTCCCGAGCGTTGAGGTGGAAACAAGAGCTTAGATCGCTCCGGCTCCGAGCTGGAAGATTTGGTGTACTTTGTTAGTGTCTTTCGGGCTCGCTTTGCAGAATCTTGAAATTCGATAGATCGGGAGTTTGTGTTGTGCGGCTACGGGAGCGCCTGAAGTGGTATCTTGGCAGTGTGGTATAATTCTTGGGGTGGGCTTTCCGCGTGGGTTTCGGTGTTTCGATTGTTCGCTTTGGAAAGTCCGGGATCCCTGTAGATGTTTCTTCAACAGCTCCGTGCGATGACAGACGCGAGTGTGATGCTGCCCCCATCGCCGGCTGCTACTGGGAGTGGGCAGGATCGTAAAAAATTGAGCTCGTGTACCGCGAGGGACTTACCCGTGCGCCGGCACAAGGCTCGCATTGTTGAGAAAGTAAAGGAGAACCGAGTCACCATTATACTCGCTGATACTGGGTCAGGTAACTTTATACAATTCCCGTTTCCAGCGAGCTGTATTCTTTATGCCGAGAATTGATGGCTGTTCTTGCCCCTTTCATTGAGTGTCGAGTAGCTGGTCATCCGAGTTAGGCTGCATGATCATCCTTGCTCTCATTTGGTGACATATGGGAAGCACATTTCGCTGCTCTCATTTTAGTTTTCCTTTTGGAGTCTGAGCTGTGGCTTTAGATGATACTCTCTTTCCCCATCTGTCTCTGGCGTGCACATTGGAATATGAATCACTGTGCGAATCTTCGGTAGGAGTGAATTTAGAGCTCTACTCACTCTGAACTTAGCGGGTAATCCGATTATGATATTATACTAAAAGAGGTCTATAACAGAGCAAGAAAATCAGAACCACATTACAAGTTGTTCGGCAGATATTCTAGCGTCGCAGTGAGTGAATGAATGAGACAAATCAAGCCCCTAGAGACCGTTAGAGTCATAGAACTGCAATAAAACATGTTTCATGTAGAATGTGTCACTGTTGATTTCTTGTCGCCTGTGAAAGTTATATGAGTTTCGTTTGAATGTACAGGAAAAAGCTCTCAAGTGCCGCAAATGCTGTTGGAGGAGGGTATGGGACCCATACTTTGCACACAGCCTAGGAGGCTTGCCGTGGCTACCGTTGCCAAGCGGGTTGCCGAGGAGCGTGGTTGCATTCTGGGAACTGAGGTTGGGTATCAAATTGGTCAGCTTAATGTCAGCACGTCACGGTATATTTGCACGCCTTTCAAACTCTCTCGTTCTCGCGCGGCCTCTGTCTTTCGGTCCTAGATGCTAGGACAATCTTGTGTTTTATCAATGTACCTTTCTTGATGAGGTTCAATTGTCTGTAGGTGTGGTCTCTAAGGTGGCCGTGCCCTTTACTATGTCAGTCATGAATTTGCACTTCTTAGGTGTAACATGAGCAGATTACGCAGCAAAATATTTGTCATTGTTTGCTTTCTTGCGAATTCCAATCCCGACATACGTTCCGCTTTCTTTGCGTGGTAGGGAGCCACAAGCTCTGTTGTTGCCCTCTCGATTCGTATCAGGGTGGTTCACCATTCAGGAAAAAGTTAAGCTGGACTGTACTTTGTTGGCCTTCATTTTGGCACTCAGTTCATTTTTCTGTGCACTATAGTTCACCAGCTACCATGACTGGAGAAGTGGTGTTCTACCACTTGTCGATTGGAGGGACCTTTGAGTGGATTGCTGCTTGTATAATCAAGAAAGGTGGAAGATTGCAGTGAACAGAATAGAATAAAAGAAAAAAACCGACACAAGAAATGTGAAGGCAAAGACAAGGGAATGATGCATAGGCATCAAAAGATCAAAAGGGGGAGAAAGGAGTGAGTTCAGTGGCATCTATATACGAAACTTCGAGTAACTGTCATAATTGCGGGCGGATAATGAGCTACCATGGTTTAGTGATTATCACATCTGCTCTACACGCATAAGGTCGCCAGTTCCAAACTCGCTGGGATCCGCTCCCTCTGCTTTGTTTTTGTTTACATATGTTCAGTTGGAAGTGTGAGAAGACAAATTTCCAAGCAGCTTAGATTTACGTAGACATTCTATTATATTTTGTTCTCGTCCCATTAACAGAATAGAAATCTATTCTCCTTCATCGACGAGGCCCTGCGGAGTAGGAAATGTCTTCAACTTCGGTTGGTCACCTTTGCTTATCATCTACAGCCTCACCCTCTCCGCTAGGTGCCGATGAACTCGGATGACAACGTTGAGGTGTAACCAGGGAAGTGTGGCTATCAGCATGCTCTGCGTGTTATATGTGGTATTCTGATATTTGAATGCACACCTCCTCATTACCTACAGCCGTGTCAGTGACCTTTGAGCGGAGAACTGGATGAATGTTTTTCCGGGCGTTTCCGCTCCCTGGACCTATGCTTGTTGATTGCATGTACACGGATAGTTTATGACACAAAGGGAGCACCCTCTTCTCTCATTCCTGGTTTGTCTTGAAGGCTACTATGTCAGTCGCTCTATTACCGGTTAGAGTTGAATCCTTGCGCAATTATAGACCTCAGTTTCTCTTGTGCATTGAGGATATTTAACAAGTCTCGGATCAACCTTCGTTAGACTAGACACAGACATGCCTTTGCCATCGATGGATTAAGAAAAACGTTTCTCCTAACGCATCACCAAACTGCCATCAATCTGGAATACGGCGTTTTGTTGGCAGTGTGGCTGTAGGAGAGCCCATCCTGAAGTTTTTTTTCTCCACTTGCCTTCGCTGACAGCATGTCGATGGTCCAGGACAAAAATTCTCTTCAAAACTGCTGGGGTTTTACTTGAGGAGTTAAGGTCCAACGGGGTAGTTGCGCTAAGTAAGTACAAGGTGATCATCCTTGATGAAGTGCATGAGCGATCAGTTGAATCGGATCTTGTTTTGACCTGTGTAAAGCAACTGCTGCGGGGCACCACCGTGAAGTATGTAGCAACTTCCTCCAGTCGTGCTTAAGAATGTGCATCATTTCGCTTATGAAACGTAGACGCAGTTGAAGTTTCTACTAATTGATGTATTCCCAATGTTTTCGTGTCCATTTGTCCTCGAGCACTGGAGAATGTTAGAATGTTTTTCTCTGTTTGATTTGTTCTAGACCGCGTGCAGGTTGGTTCTTATGTCAGCAACCGCTGATTTGCTAAAGTATGAAGCCTATTTTAAGGATATTGATCGAGGCGAACGGGTGGAGAAAATCGCCATTCAGAATCTTGCGGAGAAACTTCAAAGTATTATTTTGAATACAAAAGTTGTGTACTTGGAGCAGGTAAGACATGTCTGAATTTTACATCTAAGTGTTTCTCTTGGGAAGACTTGCCATTAAATCTGGTGAACTGTAGCGTTGCGCAGTGAACTGGTTTTTTTTGCATACCAATTGTAGGACGAATATGGACGAATATATACCAGGGTTAGGGACCATACCAAGTTTATGTACAGCTGACAGTCAAGAAACATTTCCTGCCCACTGTTCTGTGACTGTTGTGCTCAAGGTTGTCAAGATTCTGGGAAATGTGCAAAAGCATGTTTCTCTTTTGGACGCAATGACAAACGCCGAAGAATGTGGACCTGCCGAGAAGGGAATTGATCTCGGAGAAGAGACATTGAAAATAATACGAGACCTGATTGTCCATCTACACCAGAAAGAGCCAGATCTCTCCAAAAGTGTGCTGGTTTTTCTTCCAACTTACCGATCACTTGAGGAGCAATGGTTGCTCCTGAAAGGAAGCAAAGCTCCTCTGAAAGTATTCGTCCTTCATAGCAGTGTGGACATAGAGGATTCCATACGGGCCATGGAAGTGTGCCCTCTGAACAAACGCAAGGTTAGCCATATTACAACAAGAGTACACTGCTTTTTAGCGATCTCGTAGGTTTTGTAGGGTGATACGCGTGTGTCTAGGGCAAAGTAGAAGGGCTCACTGTCCTGTGATGATTATCTAACCCTGTGCTGACGAACTTGATGAGTCCTGCGAAGCATTTCCTTTAGGCTCCGCAATAACATTACATAACCAAGATAAGTCGGCGCGAGGAAGGATTTTGAGGATTACTGTGCCGTTTTCCTACAGAGTACAGTGCGCCGTTTCGGTGAGCACTGGAGAATGACACGTTATCGTACATGGGTTGCAGGTTATCTTGGCTACAAATGTAGCAGAATCATCGGTAACTATTCCCGGAGTATCTTTCGTAATTGACTCATGCCGATCTTTGGAGATTTACTGGGATCGTAGTTCTCAAAGGCACCAACCCCGTTTAAAGTGGATATCAGAATCCCAGGTAAAGTTCGAAACAGTTTTTCCAGGCCAAGTTGTATCATAGGATAGAGATTTCTAAGATTTATAGTTTCTGATAGTTGTGTATGACATACGTCATCCAGGCGAATCAGCGTAAGGGAAGAACAGGCCGCACTTGTGATGGTGTTGTCTACCGCCTGGTGCCCAGGAATCTTTTCTTGCAATTTGACAAGTTCGAGACCCCTGCCATGCAACTGATATCGTTGAAGAAGCAAGTTCTGATGATTATAACTTCTGTATCGAAGGCCCTGAACGACCCATCTTGTGAGTCTGCTCCATCCTCTCCATACTGAACCTTGATAGCTGTCTCGGGGTCTCTTTAAGTTTCCAACTGGTTTGATGTTTCCAAACGTCTGGAACTGACTCTCGTCCGTCCTCTGTTCAGAGGGCATGAAAACGTTCGATTCTGTGTGTTTGGTTACGTCGATTGATTTGTGTAGATTTACCATACCTTAATAGATCTGCCAACTGCACAGGACCTTTTCGTTATTCCCGTCGCGTGAATCATGTCTCTTTAGGCAGTTAGACCCTTAAGCTTAAGCTGTGACAGACGGGCAACGTAGTAACTAAATGTTTGTGCGCAGCGTTACTCAAGAAGTGCATGAACCCACCACCAGTGGATACTGTAGACGATGCATTGGATGCACTTGAGGATATGGAGGCTGTTGAAAGTGACCAGAAGGGAAAGCATCGACCAACTTTATATGGACGTCTCCTTGTATCTCTTCCCCTCTCCTTGGAATCATCAGTTATGGTCATTAGAGGAGGACAACTCGGTTACACACGAGAGAGTGCCATTCTGGCCTCAATATTGGATGGCACACCAAATCCTATTTCGAAGCCTTTCGGAAACCCCCTCAAGGTAGCAGCAGATATAAATCCGAGTGTGCGCAGACCCGCTCTTTGAATATCATTTAAGTACTAGAGAGTCATAGACTATGTTCGTTTAACTGTCACCTTCAGCTGGGTTGTGCATAATCTTTTGACTTCTGTGACTTGGAATTTCAGTACCAAAACTACTTGGGAAACTACTACAAGCTCCTAAACCGTGAGGAGAGTCCGAGTCATGCCACCATTATGCTTGCGAACATGTATGCGTATGAGTTCTGGCAACGAAGTTTCCAGGTTAGACCCCATCATGGTCGACTTATGGCCGAACGTTCCACCTGTAAATGGATTTGAGAATTTTCCTAATAATTCCTATTGGATGTTCTTGCGGCATACAATGGAGATGCTCCCTTTTGACTCTCCGCAGCATTGTTAGTTATGGCAGGAATTCAATATGTACCAGATGACTTTATAGGAATTGAACATGGGATGCCGCTTGACACATTTAAGCAGATTTTAACATATCGAGGTGGGCAGGATAAACAACGTCTAGATAAACTTTCCCAACACGCTGGAAACTCCGGCGGTGCCAGCGGAAGCTCGGAGTTCCACGGTGAAGATTCAGAGTTGGACTGGTGCACACAACATCATTTGAACTTGACGTCACTGCATGCAGTCCAAGAAACTGGTGAGTTGCATGTTGGAGTTCCACTTCGAATCATAGAGTGACTCCCACGTAGGATGCTGAAGAGAGAGAAAAGTACTCGTATGCAGTCAACTGTTCACTTGTCGGTATTGCGTGACTCAAAGAAATAATCACCCTCTTTCCCGTATACGGTCAACTGTTTACTTGTCGGGATTGCCTAACGCAAATAAATAATCTCCCTCTTTCTTGAATTTCAGTGGATGCGATTATGGAAGCATTACACAGATTTCGACCGGAGTTCCTGAATGACGTTTCAGGGCCTCCAGCGTATATGACGTCGAATGGCTACAATCATACGTGTTGCTCATGCGTCCTGGTTTCTGAGGATGGTGGTGTCGGGGATAAACCAAGCAGCTGGTCGTATCAAGAATCAGACTATAGAAGCAGTCAAGTTCAGGACGAAATCAGTCAAGAAGATACTGATTTCGTCCTAGTGGACCGCGAGGATGGAAGCATAGAGGCACATGATGAGAAGATTTGTCCTCAATCTCCGTTTACCGTACGCGGAGAATTTCATACGTTTCAAGACGAACAAGTTTTAACTGCCCTTATAATCGAGGTAATCGGATACTCTAGATAGTACTAAAGATATCTTACAGGTTTACAAGTGCAGCTCCCTGCTTCCTCTTTTCGTATCCCGTTGAATGCTGTGTGGTTGCTTCTAGACATTATGAAGTGAAGCCCGTGAATCACTAAGTTCAGTCTGGCTGATGCCGGCGAGGTAGCATTCTCGTCTAACTCTTATATATTTCCTTCTACTATGTTCGATGACCTGAACTCTTCTGCTTCTACGTGTTGGCTTTGATGGGATTTTTCAGGTGCAGAAAGGATATGGCCAGCCGCTTGTTAAACCACTGGAAGAGAATTCCCCTGAGAATCAGCAGCGAGACAATGTTCCCCTTTGCAGCTTTTTCCAGCGGGGAATGTGTATCAAAGGCGATAGCTGCAACTTCTCACACTCTGCATCTGCTAAACCCACGCCCTGCAGATTCTTCTGGTCACCGAGTGTAAGCACATTCTGGTGTCATGTTTGCATCTTATGGTCGTAAGGACAGTCATGAGATGATAGTTCTGTTACTTTATGCCGAACAAAAACTTGTTCTTTATGTTGCGCCTTGCGCTTTCCGTGGGTAGAACTTTAATTGCAGTGCTCGTAGTGAACTGACATTGTTCGGTGAACAGGGCTGCCGCTTCGGTGCGTCGTGTTTGTACTACCATGACGACCCCGACAAATTCGAATTGCCTCCCAATTCTGAACCAGTCCATTTTGACGAATCGCCACCAACTCCATCATCTATGCTGGATCTCCTTCCTTCCTTGGAGGATGGGCAGTATCTTCTACTTTTTGGAGAAGGGGATTTCTCATTTGCTGAAAGCCTGTGCTCCTGGATTCGCCCTCACCGAATTATTGCAACCTCCTTGGACAAGCAGGAGATCGTCTGGGCTGTTCCGACTCTGAACCAAAGGATTGACACCCTACGAAGTTTGAATATGCAGATCCACTGGAATGTCGACGTGAAAGCTCTTGTAAACTGCTCCACGGGACGGTCAGGAAACCCGACAAAATCGATCCCCTGGTGGGATGTGAAGTGCATAATCTGGAACTTTCCTTTCGCAGATGTAGACGAGGATACTGCCGCTCACCGGGAGCTCATGACGAAGTTCTTCGCGTCTTTGAATATCATGATCAACACGAGGCACCTGTACATAGAAACATCCATACCGATTATTATTACTTTGTGCAATGACCAGTTCTGCCGCTGGAGGGTACGTTATTTGTTTTCGGGGCTCTTCCAGGTCCTTTCATGTCAAGAATGGGCAGCTGGGTATGATAAGTTGTTGTATTTGTAGACTGCACGAGCAATAGAACTTGGAAGCTAAATATGTGCGCAACGCTTTCGTGTTTCAGGTCGAGAGAGCTGCCCGTGCGTCTTTCTTTTTCCTCACCATCTCATCTCCTTTCGACGCTAAATCATTTGGAGGTTATTGCCCAGTCAGAAATAACTTACTTTCGACCTTCCCTGTTGAGAGGCCTATGATATACCTGTTCAATTACCATCAACCTGCTGTATATACGTGAAGAGCGAAGGGCAAGGTCTCTTCAGTCACTGGAAACGATGGTAAATGAAACTAATCTTAGCTCGACTCTGCTTTTGAAGGACTGTGTTACATACGGTTAGTCATTTATCTCTCTGACTCATGAAAGTGGTTATTCTGCAGGTTCCTGTAATGGGAGGTATTTTTTCAATCCTACCAAACCCAGGAGCTTTTTGCAACGGGAGGTCAGTGGAGGTTGCGGTTAGCCGAATCTGCGTGCATGAACATCTCATGCGTTCTGATGGACAGAATGCACGTTCGCTGGCGCAGGCCATTTCCACGGAAGTATGTGCCTTCACGATACGATGTGATATACTGCAAATCGACAGAATTGTGGCAAAAGACAAGGGAGATATAGCCTAAGTCTCCGTTTCCATGTCAGTCAGGAAAATTTGTCACCATTTTCCCTCTAGTAGGGAAATGCTATCCCTTTTGAGCTGTAAAGATAATCATTCATCGTATGGTTGGATATTGTTCTTTTCTGGGTATTTCTCAGTGTCAATCTATTAGAACACAGCAAGAGCGTGACAGCTCGTTTTCGGTTACAAGCCTCTTGAATAGCAAGAAGAAAACGAGTGAAAGTTCGTCTTGTGACTCAGTTGTAAAACTTCTGTTAAATATCTCTCGGCTGTACATAATGTACACTTATTTTCCAACCACTTATTTGCTTCATCATACATGCTCCATTGCTTCATGTACGGCATCATACGAGTTCATTGCAGATACGGTAAGCTTCATTCTAACGACATGCTAGCTCCTTGGTTTCTCTTGTGCAGTTGATAGACAATCTGCATCCACCTGGCTGTTGGATGGATGCAGGCAATGGATTCATACAGGTTATATAAATCGCACTTCCATCCAAGGGAATCGATTTCTGGACTAAACATTCATTGCCCTTCGCTTGTCCCCTGGAGCTTCGAGTTAGCGCACATCCACACTCCGCTATGCTATTTACTATATGTTTCTCTCGAAGATGCATTGCACTATGCATCACACTCTATACCAAAAGGGGAACTTTATGCGGAAATGTGCGTCTTGCTACACATTCCCATCGGCCCACCCTTCGGTTATAAACAATTTGCTGACTTCGCTTGACACTCCAGCGCACATTCGGCCCCTACTGGATACTTACTATATCCTTGGCCCCGAATTTCCCTCTGTACTAGAGAGCGGTCCTTGATAAAATCTGCCATACTCGATGTATGAATACGCAGCAGGAGTTAAAGGCAATATGTTCAAGGATGCCCTGCGCTAGGAGTATACGGAAGCATCAGACAGAGACTTACAACGGTTCATAAGACACAGCTAATCTACACGGTATGATATAGGTGGGGAGGGGAGCTATTCTTTGAAGTTTGATCTGTTCCTTCTTCTACTTCCTTCCACTAAACAGTAAGGACGTCAGTAAGTCCTCTACACAGGGTTAACCCCTGCTTCAGTGCTACTGTCCTTTACAGAGTTGTATACAGTTCACGTTCTAGATCTAGGAGCTCCGCAAGAACTTAAGCTCTACTTACTGATCGTAGTTGGTTTAAATACCTCCATCACTGCTCTTGCAGCGTTTTACTCTGGTTTTAGTTCTTTACAGAATAGTTTTGAGTTCAGGAACTACAATGGCTAACCCCTATTTTCTCACACATAACCCTAACCATATAGACCTAACTATCAATATATCAAGTTCATCATTCCTTCTTGGGATGAGCAAGCAAATAACTGAAGTACAGCACTGCGTCTTCTACCTGCTGTAAGTACACATCAGAGTTTCAGTGGCTGCTACATACGGCGAGTTCTTGGTGAGACACGGCCCACTCACTCACCTGCTACCTTCTCGAAAGTCTTTTCATCATGGAAGTAACGTTCACTTACAACTCTTTCCTATTTTTCTCCAGATTGCTTCTCGCTCTTGCGTTTTTAGTCTTGTTCTTCTTTCATCACATAAACACTTGACGATTCTTTCCGTTTTTTACTCTACCGCTTATTTGCGTTCTCTTTGCCAATTGCACAGACTGCAAGTTTTGCCTCAGATGTCCTTGAACTGAACAGAAACTCGTGGACCAACAAGGCCCTGATGCGTGGGTTAAGTCTTCATCTTGCAAGACCACTTATTCTATTCATGTACAGCCTAACCCTCTGTGTTGGGTGCTGATGATGAAGTTAGAGAGCAGGTTTCAAGTGCATGCGAAGCGAGTGTGTTCTGCTGCGTGCTCCGAGTGTATATTGGAGGAATTATATTCTCTGAGTGTACATCTACTCAGTACCTAAATCGATTACTGACGCACTAGAATAATTCCCTTCCCCCCCTACTACCTCTGACGATTTAATGGCTGTATTCACTCGTTACATCAGTGCTCCTGAGCACACTTAAACTAACTCTTACTCGAGGTTTTTCTCGAGGTCTTTTTTGGCTATCTCAATCTACTACCTTCTCTTTTTCACTATCGTAGTATACAACTCCTGTTCATTTCACTTCTGCATTAGCTTTTACATGAAAATCGATCAGATTGCGTCAATACGCACTGCATTTATCATTTGTCTTTGATAATTGGTAAGTGGCATTGAACTTTATAACAAGGGAACAAAGGTTTAGTAATGACTTACATCTGAATATTCACCTACATCTTAACTTCAATAAAATACAGGGCATGTATTGAAACCATGCAATTTAGCTTTAGCATTACATCCTTGCCAAGAAAATGAGAGTTATGTATAGCATAAGCCATGGGAAGGAGTGGTTTCAAGTCTTAAACCACTCCCCGAGGTGGAAATGAGGTGAGTGGAATGTTTAGATTGAGAATCCATGATTACTATCATGACTTTGCAGCTAAAAAATTAATGAAAAATATCTTACTCAGATAAAAGTCTAAAATTGAAATGCATTTCTAGAAAATCATTCAAAGATCATAGATTACAGTTAAATTCTTTTATAATCACACCTGATATAGTTATAATTATGTTAGAATAGTCATATTTTTAACATAATTGTAACGAGGGCTGATAATTTCTTTGTAAATTTACCCCATTATAGTTACTATCACACCATATATAAACACAAAAACACAAAAAGATGTGATTATAACAAAATAACCTTCAATGTTTTCACAAGAAAAGTTATTCTCATGAAAATTTTTTTTGGAGTCTTGTTTTCGTTCTTGAGAAATTGTTACCCGTGGGTCATAAAATACTACATAATGTTGGCATTCTATTCATTCTTGACCCTAACTCTAGTTTTCATAGTCACATTTGTAAATTTATTTTCATTAAAATGCTTATATACATGTAATCACATTTTACATTTTTCATTCAATAATGAGACTATACAATTTTAATCACAAAACGTTTTAATCACAAATTACAAGTCACCAAGTGTGATTATAGCGAGGTTTGACTCTATCCAATTAGCATATCAAGACAATGATTTATGAAGTAATCATAATTTATCAAATATCTTACTTAATAATCCACTACGGATACTTCTCAAATTACAGGGACACCAAGTGTGTGATTATAACGAGATTTGACCCTATCCAATTAGCATATCAAAATAATGATTTATGAAGTAATAATGATTTATCAAATATCTTACCTGATAATCCACTACGGAAGATGTATATTATATAAACACTCCAAAACACAAAGGAGAGACTTTACATTTCCAAAATCATTTACGGTGGCATATAGCAGGTCGAAAGTTAATGAATTCTGGTAACGTAAGTCTCTCCTTTCAGTTCTGGTCGAATAAGTGTCTCATACCCAATGAATTCTTGTTGCAAACTTAGTTGATTCTAAAGCTCACTAATAAATTTCGGTTCAGGTATAGGTCCCAAGTTTCCTTCAGGTGAACAGGTCTAGATATTCTCGAGAGTAAATTGCATCGAAACCTGAAATGGGTGTTTCCGATTTTGCTGTTAGAAGTATATACTTTCGTTAAGATTTCATCCTTGCATGAAAGTTTTATAGTCAAAACCCATCTAGTGTTTAAACCTCGAGTATGACTACAAGTGCTCCTGGTGACCCGGAAGACCTTATTATTTAGCGGGTTTGTTTTCAGAGAACTGAAAAATTTAATCATTATTCAAAAAAAGCTTTTGGTGACTATGTTATCATTCCAACTTGGAATCTCTGAAATAAAGAATCAAATTTAAACTATTCACTATGTTTATAAGTTATGATTCATCTCGAAACAAACTCCTTAGTATTGACAAACAAAGGTTAAAGAAGAAGATTTCGGGGTTTCTTGGAGCAAAAAATAAGCTTTTCTTGAGACTCAAAGAACACTAAGAGGAAAAAGGAATATTCCTTTTCATACTTTTATAATGTAGGTTTAACTGTTTAAAGCTTTTGTTTTGGTTCTCTGGAAGACGAACTTGCAAAGAAGAGGTTTTCTGGTTACCAAGACTACTTATAGGGTCATGGACAATGCATGATTTTTAATTCAACACCTCAGGGAGCTGAAAACATTGACATCTGTATACTATTGCAAGAAAAACTCAATACGTAACGCAAATGACGGTCAGGAGAGGATAACTGAATTGATGAATTTCAGATGCCCGGAATCAGAAGAACTTACCAAAATCCGAACTGGAAACCGTCAATACTATCTGGAATTCAAGCTGAGGAATATGACAATTGTCAACACTCAACGTGGAACTCACCTAAGCTACAAGGACACCTGAGGAGAAATAATTACTTCAAACAGACAACTGAGCATTATTCTGCTTGCTTGTAGGTTCAGACATGATCTTCAGCAATGCCTAAAACCCATGAGCTGTGCAATATCTGACGTATTTGCTAAATAATAGTCGACCTTCAACCGCAATATCGGCTCGGACCGAGCACAGTATCAAACACGTATGAGGTCCACGCATGATTGCGTTAGTTTAGTAGTACTTCCACCGAATCATTCGAGTCAGTCACTTTCGTCGCTTGGAGTTCTAATATCTTCTTCATCACTGTCGCTGCTAATCTGCGACCAACAACAACAGACAGTTCAATAGCCATTCCGGCTCTAGTTAGACTGGAGAGGCTCTGGAGCTCAAGCGGCACTATGCTGTTGATCACATGCACAGCCGAAGCCCCACATGCATAAACTCTTTGCAGTAGACTTAGAGAAGTGCACGATGACTGGGTGGAGCTTGTTAACTTTTGCCAACACTTGTTACATGGAAGACACTCTTACCTCAGTTATCGATTGCCTTCTCTTCTTAGTAACTTTCTGTGCTACCTTCCTCTGACCTGCAGCAGAGGAATCAACTGCTTCTTACTTCTTGTGGCCCATTTCAAGTACAATCAACACGAACAACTCGCTTTCATTATCTCCATTAGCAGCTCAAATTGCTTCTGGCCACTGCTACAGGGAGAAAACGCAGAATATCTTGTGAACAATGCTTGACAAGAGAAACCAGTGTAGCGTATCTCACCTAGCGTTCGTTTCTGTATCAACTCAGGACTATCAGTTATCTGTACAACTTCAGTCTGCAAGACAGAAAAAGTACGAGTATATTTTGTTGTTAACACTCTTGTTAACACACTTTTGTTGTTAAGACTGCTCCTATAGATAAGAACAAGGGCCGCGCTTGCGAGGCTATGCTGGATCCAGGTCCAAATCCGGATTCTTTCCTTCTCTAACTGCCATCTAATAGACAAAATACCCTATATGATAAAACCCCCTTCCATTCCGGGTTTAAAAATCGACCGATAGCAACAACTACTGACAGACACTCCCTCCACTCACTTGAAAGGAATTCTAACCGTAACTAAACGTGACCAGACTGTCAACCGGGAACATCTTCAACACATAATCTTAAAGGTGAACATTTATTACGGGTGACATAGTCAGACACAACACCTTCGTGGATAAGAAACTGGTGAGTGTGCCCTGCTTCAAGACAGTCGTAGATGCTTTAGCAGAAGATAGTTGCTCCTTATCGGTGGACTCAAACAAGGACCCAACATGCTCCTTGATGACGGTGGTCTTCTTTGTTACACGACTTCTTGCGCTCCTTCGAAACTCTGAAGAATCACTGGCATCATCACTGCCTCCTTCACTGTTGCTAGATGATGAAAGTGCAAATTGGTAGCTGAAATATTCACGTAACCGATCAGTGAGTCAAACAGAATGTTTTCTCAGCGTTATGCTAAACCATCAAACAAAGCCATCGTTAGATGGGGAAACGAATAAACCAATGGACGTCGCTCCGGTTTAAGCTCTCGTCCTTGCAAGATTGCACATGGGGAACTCATGATGGCTACCCGTTTTGTAAGACCGTAAAGTTGGGATGAATTTTGCACACTGTTTGAAGCAAGTACCAAACACTTCTTTCACAATTTAAGCGATCATCCTCATGGCCATACCTTGTCTTCTTCCCCGAGTTGCGCGCAGACTGCCGCACACTAACAGGTTTTTCGTTCCCGGCTTCCACAGGTGATCCAGGTTCTTCCAGGTCATCTACTGGAACGTGTGCCAGGGGAGAGTCTGGATCGTTCTTGACAGCGGCAGCCTTTACGGATCGGGTGGCGGGGGCCGCGTCTACCCGTCCTGCACCTGCATTGAAGTCAAACTCTGTGTGCTTGACCTGAATACCAGACATATTTCAGATGCATATAACGGACTGATGATAGTGGTTATACACTGGTAGCACTACTCAAAGCGCAGATATACAGAGCAGTATGGCTGCCCATTCCATGATACATGACGGACGTCACTCCAACAGACACCTTTTGTCGAACAGTCAACTATGAGAATACCAGAATTGCACCACACCTGTTGCAGGTCCGTAGGGAATGGTAAACGTAGCTCTTCTGGATTTTCATCCTTCGTCCCTATCCACCATGACTCCGGGAAGACCACCTAGAACCTCAAAACAGATATTTAAGGTGACGTTCAGCGCAAGCATTCATCTTTCCTTTTAACCTCCAACTGAACTATGTTTTATAAATTCAGTCTTGAACATATGGCAAATTCTTCACACAAACTAAACGCGACAAATGTACGTCTCCATCCAGAAGATATCCGTCATTTCTGCCCTGGTTTTCTGCCCTCTGGTTCAAGGAACAAGGTATGAAGCTCAAACCACAACAAATCAAGGTCTACATTATCTATATGACAGAGAGAGCAATCGAGCCCGATCGAGGCCAAAGAACCCACCGTGAAAAACTAGCACATTAGCAATAACGGCGTTAAGGACGAGGTTCATACCAGACTTTCAAAGCAATCCTCGCATACAATGTCTCCCCTTCCAGGAAGAAAATGCATCGTCAAGTATTTGTTCTTTGGATAGACTATTGTCCCAAACAGCTTCAAACGGCCCTGCCAAAGATACGAATAGTGGAGCAAATTTTATAAAAGTCTACTCCATGTACTACACTGCGACTGCTGAAGATAATTGGAAGTAAACTTCGCAAGGTGGTGAGGAGAAACTTACTTGAGGAAAATCTACGTACAAAATAGGATTTCTGGAGTCCAGATGGGTCAACTCTCCAAACTTTCCCCCAGCGACCGGAGCCACAAATCCAGGAAATGCGAAAAGATACTTGGTCTTCCTATTTCCTTTCTTAACAATGTCCTTTCCATTGCACTTGCGGATAGCTGAAACAACCACACTCGAGTACAGAATTATATCACTCTCCTTTAACCGATCATGTTCTCATATCCACACACCACAACGAGGAGAAGAAAAGTATTTCCGTGCAGGAGGAGCTGCACGGAAATCCGATCAGCAAAATGAGAAAGAAGAAAGAAGAAAATATCAGAAGATTATGTTACCTTTAGTAGGAAGAAGAGGGGTAGGTGGATTCGCTTTCGATCGCGCAAGCAATCCCCTGGAGACTGCGAGTTCCCTCAGTCGTTTGCTCTCGAGCGCCAAAGCCTGCTCCTCAGCAGACACCCCGCCCTCGTCTTTCTTGGCTTTCACCATGGCGAACTCCCTTCCTCAACGAGCCCCAAAGATCGCAGCTGCACAGGCGTCATAAAGGCGCATATATCATTACTTCTGCGTAAGTGATATAATCTCGCAACGAGCAAATCAGCTGATCCGGGTCTGTCATCGTCCAAGTGCATCTCCTTTCTTGCACTCGCCGATTGGAGCTGCAGCACCCTCGAAGGGGCCGCACGAAAGCGTGACTTCCAAACCGTGCCACAGCTCCCCTTTGTTCAGACTTCCAAACCGCGCCACCCCCCGCGCTGTTACAAGCCTGTAACTAAAGTTTGAATCTGGTAAACTGTCTGTCTCCTCTGTACGAAAAGTTCCTGGCCAATGAAAACCTGCTTATGTGGCGATGTCCTTTCTGTTTAGCCTCTGACTGAGCATCAAGCAGGAACCTTGTGAATTCCGTGGGAGATCGCAAAACTGAAAGAAAACCGCGAAGAAAAATTGAGCTACCTTGTGAAGGAAATAGATTAGATCAGCTTCCGTATATTCGGTCGGACCGCTGGCTGTTTCCTGCTGCCTCGATGAATTTGGACTGCTCTCTGTTCGGCCTACAGGTATGGCACAGACTTCTGCATCCTACATCGTAAGGTCATTCGACTCGGTGCCGTGTGTGGACGATCCACGATATTCGAATTCTATTGATGTCTTCATCGGTGATTCGGCTGTTTTGTTTTGTGTGTATTCTGGTTCGAGCTGCATGGAGTAGCTTTATCACCGTGAGCAGCTTGCGGTTTAAGGGAACAAAGATTGTGACTGTGAATGCGCAGATTGTGAACCTTTTGCAGACAGCATCATACAGATGTCCGACATGATGATCACCCTAATGTTTTAACCCTTGAGCCGGAGAGGAAATTACGATGGGAGCACAACGTGTAATGGACCGAACGTGGTGCTGAGTGTGGCACTGATGTGAAGTCCTTGTCGACGTACGATTCAATCGGGCATTGCTGTGCACCTTCTTGCGTGACCGTTCGGTCGGCCTAAACACTTTTTATCCTGGACTCTCTTCATACATTTTATCTCCATATGACGCACTTTTACACACTGATATTATGTTCCTGCGAACTGCAGATATGGTGTATTGCTGCCTCACGGCGGGTTAGGTTAGGACTAGTGATATTGTTTTGCACTCATAGAAACGCAAGTGTCACCCGAAGCCACTCGCAAGACCTCAACGTTTCACGAGGAACCAAACCTGAGGGATTCACACACTGTAAGTGATCATCTGCTGGAGCTTCTAGCTGTGCTTCCTCCTATTCCCTTGATCGTTAAAACAACTGAGGACGTAACAGGTTTGCACGGATTCAAGTACCTTTGGCTGTACGCAGCCGATCTATTCCAGCCTGTCCCTGTGTGCTGCATACAAGATGTCGAATTGGTTCATCGTTCAAGATGAAGGTTTCCAACTGAACGAGTAACTTGGGGGCAGGACGAATTCGGGAGATTAAGAGAAGGACCAGGACTGCAGACTGCAGTATGAGTATTTCATGCACTGATGCAGGAAGGTATCCTAGTTGGATTTATGTTGGTGAAGAGGAGGCCCGCACAAGCGAGTTCTGCAAAGTAAGCAGCGTCAACGCTAGGCCAGCCTATCTCCCTCCAAAAATCTAAGCGCAAACTCTGCGCGGCAACCGGCATCGACCGGTTACATTGTTTTCCTTACTCATTAGTTTAAGGCAATTGTTTCACTCGAAGGCAGGGACTATATACCTCGAGTGGCGGCTAAGTTATTACTAGTCTTATGGGCTTAGTCTCTACCTCGAGTGGCGGCTGTCGGGATCACTGCGCGTGGGGAAGAGAGCGCCGCATTTCACGGCGAGCATCACCTAAGACTATCTACCAGAATCACCTAAGACACCAACTGTAGATAGTGTTAAGTATTTCACAAGTACTAGCTTTATGGAACTTTTATTAGGGTTGATATTAGGGGTGTCAAAGTTAAGAACTTTTTGAAAGATTCGAGACCAGCGGGAGTGAGTTACGACTTCTGCCAGATTGTGGCCAGTGTTTCATGTAGGCACTTCCAGAGGTACCCGTAAGAAAACGGAGTGGGTGTTTTTTTAACGGCTCTTCACTCGTTTTTCTCTTTTCTTTACCATAGATTCTTTATTGCTCTGAGTAATTATCTTGAGTGTACAGACTGAAAAATATTCAATGATAAAGTCGCGATATCCAGTCACAGACGCGATCCAGAATGAGTCACGGTTATATATAAAGTTACATGTGACAAACTTATGACCAGTTATCTCTCCTCCGTTGAAAAATATTTTCTCTTGACTTTTACACCCCTATTAGTAGATTGCTTCGGACTTTCAATTTCTTCTCGTTTCGCATGAGAAAAACCTTCAGCACTGTGGCAGATGCCAAAAGAGCTCACTTCCCAGTTTCTCGCTACTCTATTTTCATAACGTCCGTCTTTCAGGTGGAAGATTTACAACCAGTTCTCATACATTCTCTCATGCTGATTGTTATATAATCACCTCTCTTCCATATGAAGAGGGAAGAAGGGAGCAAGTTTGATCTGTTACCTAACTCTTACGTAAGGAAGGGTTAGGTGTTAAATTAATGTATTAATTATCCTTTGTTCAGTAGATCATTGCACTTGTATTCTAGGCAGTGCATTTGTCTGCATTCAATTTATTGGTTATTTGAGTACGTTCTCGTGACTGTAGGTCCAAGTATTATTTAATATTTATAAACAAATTTATTATTTTTCATATTTTAGTCTAGAAGTTTCACATATTATTTATATTTTTTTCAATAACATAGAGAAAGCAAAAGTTCCTGCTTTATCACGAATAACGATCGTGATGGTTATTCTCGTAATACGTCGAAGTAATTTTCAATCCTAGTATTTCAATCCAAAAACTGAAGATTCTTGACGTGAGCCCATCTGACTTGTTTAAATAACTAGTGTGGTGAACACTTGCCCTAATTTGATGATCAGTATATAATCATTATTAACTTAGAAGGAAATTTGTATTTCCAGTAACATATATGGGTACACATCATCTTCAACTGGCTGCTCTTTCTGGAATCCAGTCGAAAACCAAAGAGAGTGTGCAGGATAAGCCAAAACTCTTACAAGAAACATTAAAGACACTTTAAGAGAATGGAGTTACGCGATGAATAACAAACGGATCAAAATACCCTATCAATCTGAACAAGAGGAAAAGAGTCCTAAAAGGCCAAGCACCAACACCCGAAAGGTGAAGAGAAAATCCTCGTCAGTTCAAGTCAATCCTTACTCCTAAAGTCTCTAATCGTTCTTAAAAAAAAAGAAAATTTTTTAAAATTTATTGTATACAATTAGTGTACAAGAGATAACATCATCTACTGCAAATATTTTCTTGTGGATCGTGGCAGCTAAAGCTTTATGTAAAATGATGAAAACAAAATACGTAGTATATATATATTCAAGAAAATGACACTTTAAGAATAACAGACATACTTATCACAGAAGGTATGGAACATGTCCGAACTCGAATAAACATCCCAACCACATCAGAAAATATTTAAGGGTTATGTAGAAACTAAACTGAAACTAATGTAGAAAATTAGAAAAATTTATATCTTTAAAAGATTAATCAGACTGACAATTACAGGCAGATTCGAACATAACCCATAAAACAAATGCAAAAACACCCGCTTCTGGAACAATCAATGCGATCCCTTGGTAAAATATGGACATTACTTTATTTCTAAATTTTCTTTTAGAAAATGTTAAATAATAAATTAAACATACCGCACTCTTCAGATGGAATAAGCATGTTTGATAACGAATGAATAACGCGATGAAAGTGCCAATCGTCAAACTTTCTCACAACAAGATACATATATGAAAGCATCACAAAAATCTAGAAGCCAGAGAATAAATAACAAACATGGAAAGACCCCAGTAAACTCAAAGAACCAAGCATCTAACACCCAAAAGGTAAAAAAATCAAGAAAATCAAGACTAAGTCTCGTAATCCCTAGCTCCAAAGTCGTCAATCCTTCTTAAAATATATAAAAAATGAGAAATAAATAATATTACATGCAACTGATAAAAAAACATGACATCGTTTATTACAATTGCTCTCTTGTTATCCGCACTAGCTAAAATTCTCTAGAGAATAATGAAATCACTTTAAATATAATATTAAAATATAAACAACTCCTGCTAAAGCCTACTAACATAACATAGCTTCAAGATCTATCTCCAAAGAACCCCTACTCTAAGGACATATCCAGGGCACGAGCGCTAAGAGGAAAATAAGGGGTTTTAAACATAGCTTGTATGGCGTCCGTGGACTATCACTTGCCCCAGAATCCCTCTGTATATGACGGACACCATGTTTGAAACCTCCTAATGGAGAAGCGCGACACAATGAAAAGCCAACGGATGGAAAAACCTCATCAAGCCTTACAAGGGAAAGAAGGACCAAAGGGCAAAGCAACCAACGCCTCGAAGAGAAGAAGGACCTCTCTATCAGTAGCTCTAAAGTCTCTTATCGCTCGTTTAGAGTACACGTTATATGCAGCGAGTTTTAGAATCGAAAACTTTTACACGCGCTGTGATGTTACAAGAAAAGAAAGCCATAAGTTCTCTGTATAAAGCTCCATTTTACAAGCGGACAGATTCATGAGTAGAATTTCACGTCGTTTACAAGCTTCAAACAGTTTCCATAGTTCAATATGTAAAATGGGCAATTTTTCAAAGTGTAAGTTTACCTTGTCCACATAACGCATCGCTGTTGAAATCGCGTGTGATATTCTGGTGTCTTAGACGTAGAACTTGGTGGTGAAATTTTATTGCGATGACAATGAAAAACACGGGAAGCAGCCAACGGGTGGAAATACCCCATCAAGCCTTACGAAGGAAAGAAATACCCGAAGGGCCAAGCAACCAACAACCCGAAGGAACACGGGGGTTAACTCCCGCTATTGCGATGACAATACTTCAGAGGAATCTTTACGGGAAACTAGCTCGACGCAAGGATAACAAATCAACGTTGTCCAAGTAACGCAGAGCTATTGGAAACGTCGCTACCACATTCACATCGCAAAAGAAGTAGAACTTGGTTAGCATCTCCGGTCGGGCACCACGGTGGTCTCTGCGGTAAGATGCTCTAGGTAATAGACTCGAGTTTAAGTTTAAGCAGGTAGCATCCCATGGAAAACCAGAATGAATAGATGAACCAGCATCCTCAGGTTATTGTTTGCTTATTATTTATTCGCTTTTTCTATCTGAAGATGGAAGAAACCAGCATTCTTAATTTATGACTTATCTTTTTCGTTGAGAAAGATTAGGTAATAAATTAGAATATTGATTATATTTGTACTTGCAGTCGTCTCTTTATTACCTAATCCGTTCGTGGAGAAATATTGGATAATAAATTATTATATTTATTATATTATCTTTTTAATCTATAAGAGATAACACTTGTAATCTTGGAGGCGCGTTGGTCTGCTCTTCACTTATGGGGTCTATTTGGAGCTTTCTGTAATTTCTGTAATATTTTTGTGTATTATGTTAATTATATTATATATAATTTTAGATTTTGATTAAAATATACTATAGACTTTTGTATAACACTTATATCTTTTCCGATAACAGAAACCGAACAAAATTTCTCCAAAGGTGGTTGAGCATGCTTATTTATTAGGGTTTACTCTATGTCAAGCCGGGGACAAAGATGTTGCATCATTTGGTAGACTCTAGAACAAATATATTCAGAGACATAAAAAAGCTAATATATTCACAAGATTCAGTCGACTGGAATCGAAACCCAAAGCAGCTGCTTCGTTCTCCAACTCTTTTTGGGATTAGCCTGACAAAGTCTTTTCGTCGATCTAGTTAAATCCTTCCTGGATGACTTGGAAGGAACGTCCTCTACGGTACTGTGATTCGCCTTACTACTTGCATAAGTCTCTTCTTCCTAAGGTAGCTGTCTCTTCTGGTTTGTCTTCATCTTCTCTACCCATCCTTGTTTCTAGCACCGTCCAGCCAGGACGTGGGGTCTATGCTCCAAACGCTACTGCATGCAGTTCTGAATGAATACACCTTTGGCTGATCTTCGCTTTCGATCAAGTTATCGTATATGTAGTAACACAGGGTGTGGCATTGAGATTGTACTGATTCCAATGCTTTCAGGCTCTTCGTTGTACTACATATAAAGGCAAACTAACAACGGTTTCAACCTTTCAAGTCACGTGCTGGAGGGAACGTAACGAGGCAACCGATCCGGCGTGCCAACTTTCTATCCTTCCTAACTTCTGAAACCTCTAAACGTTTGGGTAACAGAGCACTTTAATCTCCAAACTATGTGGTTGGAAATTTTTCTCTATGACATCGATTAATCCTTTGTTCGAAAAGAATCTCTCCTGACAAATGAAAAATAAATTGCCATTGTGTAGTGATGAGCCAATAGTCAGCAAATGCGCTTCAATCGATCAGTGGAAATGTAAATCCCAAGGGTACGTCATTTCAAACTATCTGCATACTGAAGAAGTACTAATTGTAGTCTGAAAGTGTAAGTGGAGATCAGTCTAACACCACACTACCAATCTCTTTTGCACCGACATGCGTGTAGGGACTCAGCGTGGACAATAACTCCTAACTTCTGCATGGGTCTTAAAGGAATTGTCATTGTTGTACCTCATAAACAACGCTCCTTCGAGCATTCTGTCAACAACCGCAAGACATACACAATTTCAATAACTCGAACTGCCGGAGTACTTGCTCAGACGGAAGCATGGACAACCTACAACGACTCATAGGAGAGCTATCAGAGAAAGATTCCTGGATACAGGTCATGCCAATAAACTAGCGTAAACCCAGTCATGCATAAGATTTTACCGACATCTCCACTCTGACATTCAATGGCGGTTTTGTGTAAGGAAGACGGTCTCCTCGGCTCTGCAACAATTATATATGGTTTGTCACAAGGCACAGACTAACAAGGGACAGAAAAGCATCTACACGGATTGGTGAAGGCTAAAACGTAGCACGATCATGGCTCGGTCGGAGGATAGACACGATCAAAGAGAAATACTGGAGCAATGAAGAACGATGATAAGAAACACACCTCCACAATTTCCTCATTTCTGAGAAATATCTCATTCTCATAGGTGATCATAGCATCCCCGAGTCCTTGCTTGAAAACACATCTGATACCTAGCAATTTAAGACATATGTATACATGAGAAGGACTCCTTGCAGAAATGCAGCAATCTATGACGGAAAGTACGTATACGAGACATGTTCACAAACGGAAAGATACGCAGAAGAAAAATGTTATATGATGTCAGCTAGCACAGATACAGAATACAGATCTAAGACTTAGTCTTCTCATTCCACAACAGCTCCGACCACTAGTGTCTGATATTAAGTAGAAATGAAGCCTATACCTCACGAGCATCTCGTGGTTCCTCAGGCACGTTCCTGAAAAACATTTTCAAGCAACTGCTGCGCCTCTTCTTCAGCTGTATTTACGAAACGTACAAAGAAATCGAACGTTAGTTCATTCTCCTTGCACGTTAGAACGTGCATCTCTGCCCGAAGAGATTCGGAGATACGACAGAAAAGGAAGAAACAGGGATACTCACTTCCCCTTGCAACAGTCACAGAGCCCCATAGAGCGAGAAAATGTCAGCGAGGAATACTTACAGGAAGACCATCTATGACTGCTCTAGCTTGAGCTCCACTCCCAGCTGCCACAGCCAAAGTCAGGAGTCTTTCCTCGGAAATCAAGACTTATTTGTTGCATACTGACTTCTTGCAGATTCACTTCAGATCATACGGACAAAATGTCCGAAATAGTTTTCCCAGGTGACTCTTATCGTTTACAACAATTTCGAACATACACGTTCCGAAAACTCGCGCGCATCGAGTCAGAAGTCATCGCGCACATTATATATCTCCAACGTTCCAGCTGCTTGAACATTCTTTGTCTTCAGTCAACTGTCACATACAGTGAGCCAAGCATGTACGTTCTACAAACGTTACTTCATGCCTTATTGGTCTCGTACGCGTCGGCATTTGACCACACAGATGTAAACAACTCTTACACAAACTCAGACGAAACTTCACTTCCTGGCCAGTTTTCTCCAGCCATTTCTCTGAGGAAAGATGTGTGATCTGTTCACAGGCAAAGTTTTAGACGCTTACAGTAAGCTGGACACTATCAAATTCTTGTGGTGAAGAGACACCTATTACCGTATACAGTTCAAGTTCCTGCCACCAAATCCAGCGAACAAGGTCACTTACAACTCGAAAAACACCCTAAAACTGCAGTCTCGAACTTTCGTAAAAACCATCAGTCTACTCCTGTCCTCATGTAAAAGCGAAAAAGTCTCTTTTACGTGGAAACATGAAACTGACATAAGTAAGGAGCAGAGAAATAGTAAACAATAAACGCAGTCTCAAGAATTGGCTTGTTACGTTTCCGTATACGACAGAATACGAAGGGTTTCAGCGCTCTCCAGTGTTTTCTCACTTGTATGAAACATGAATGCAGTTTTGCAAGAGACCGTAGATTTAGTCTCATGTCTCAGTTAAGCATGGAGTGTTTTCACACTTGTGTTAAGACACAAAGTGTGGTCCAGTCTCTTCGGATTCTTACAAGCGGAGAAAGATCCCATCAGCGGAACCCACTGAAATACACGGTTTCATTGGCAAATTGACCTCCTTGAGAGTTTATTCAGAATCTCTCTTACCCCAGTATTTTGGGAACTGGCAGGTGCTGCCTTGAATTTCCTTGGTGGAACTCAGGGAAATGGAGGACAGGGAGTTAAAGTAGTTACGAAGAAATCTGTGCTGATCACATTGGCTGCTTATGCGGTGGACAAAGCGTTCCGGGTACAGTCAAAACTGCTTTGCTCCAGCTGACAACGAACGACTTACAATATTTACTTTTCATTACTTTTCTACTTACTGTGAAAGGCCAACGTACGTTCGGATCAGCGCTCACGTATCCTTTTAAAAGGGGTCCGGGGGTTCCGGATCCCTTTTCCGGATGTTTTCACCAAGAGCCCATATTCTGGAAACAGCCACGAGTACATTTCCGGTTAGGGACCTCTTTGTTCCAGATAATTTCCGATCCTCTTGTGGTCGAAGGGTTATCTTTTCCGTTCAGATTAACTTTTTCCGTTTTTTTCCTAGACTCTAGTATTTTAGTCTGTTAGATTTCCGAAGTCCAGTGATTTGCAGTCAACTAGTTTTCTAACGTAAATCATTTACACCCAGCTGAATTCCGAGAATATAATTTTACAATCCACTGGCTTTGGAATGCAAATAGGTTACAGCCGGTTGGTTTGGGGAACCTTTTTTGCTCTCTCTTTTCTATCGGAAACGATGTAAGTGCTGCATAGAAATTCTCCATGAAACTGTTATAACAATATTAGATTTGTAAATCTAATTTTTATTAATTAGATAAATCTAACTGTTAAATGATAACCAGACCTGGAGTTACTAGCAGATCCAGACATAACCTATAAACCAAGTGTGGATTCACTATCTGTTAGAGAGAGTATACTAACAAAACAGATTAATTTAATCAAGACATTAATTAAGCTTGCTCACCTCTTCTATCTGAAGATGGGGCCAAATATACATCCCAAGTGCACTACGGAAAGAAGGTGTAAAAGAAGACAGACGCATGAGTAAGGTGAAAATTCAAGGAGGTGGTTGGCTGTGTTCAATTTTTCAAGTATATAATGTTTCAGAGTAAAGTGAAAATTCTTGGAAGCGGTTGGCTATGTTGTAGTGTCTGGAGATGATCTAAAATTAATCCAGAAAATTTACTTCAAAGAATTATATAAAACATCAATTGGAAGAACTTTTCATAAGAAGATCTTAAATGGAAGTAGTAATAATCTACATGTTTTTTGGATGTCTTACTCACCAAAGAAGCAAAACAAAGATTTAAAAACCATGAAGATCTGAAAGAACTGCGAGAGAAATTCACTCTCGTCCTACAGAAATACGGCGAGCAACAAATACTTAAAAGAAATAAGGAAACGCTTGAAACTGAAATCTGGACATCAAGTGACAAGTGGTTCAGAAGTCATCATTCCTCAAACGAATCTGGAGGAGTTCTTTGAACCTGCATCCGGACTAGAAAAAAACACAAAAAAGTTTCAACGTGGAGGCTTGTTCACATCAGACCCAGACGAGAGATAAGAATTACTTCGAGATTGAGTGCTATCAAGGAAAACTTACTATCTTACACACGTATGAGGAATGAAAGGGAAAACATCATTAAGCACAAAAGCTAAAACACAGATGCGATCACCTTCCTCAATCTTTTTTGCAGCAAAATAGAGATAATCGCTTCAAATTTTCGTGGTTGCATTTATTTTCAATAGTGCTACTGTTAAAAAGTTTCATGTCATTTGAGTTAGTGAATAAATCAGGGCGGTCGCTGAAGCAGAGGGGGGTCTAAAAAGCTCTCAATCTAGAGCAGCAACTTCCAAGCTCGAGATCTATAGAACCGTGTACAACCAGCAAGTCAAATTTTGCAGGGTTGTTCAGCATATTGTATACTACAAATCCTGTAAGATTGAGCAAAAGTTATTGACCCAATTTTCTGTTCTAGGTCGAAGTAGCCATCTGGGTGTCAGAAATTATTATAATTTTTTTAGTAAGAACTTTTTTGCCCATATCTCATTGCTCAAAGTCGATCTCAGGCTGAAATTTTGTATGTGTGTTCGGCCTCCTTTACATGTCAGAGAATTTTTGAATTCTAAAAAATCATATGTTTCATGTTCTTGTGTGTTAAAGTTGGCTGTCTGACCTTATTACTACTTGTTAGACTTGATTTTCGCTTTCTAAACATATTAGACGACCTAACAGACCTGTGTAAGTGCTTACAGTGCTGAGATATAACTTGAAGCCTACCTCTTGAGTAAACAACCACTACAACAGAAAATTGGCTCTACAGGATGATGAACATCCCTGTGAAGTTGGGACTCCTGATTGTACACGGTTCTCCATATCTCGTTCTCTGAAGTTGCTGCTCTAGATTGAGAGCTTTTCAGACCCCCTCTGCTTCAACGGCCGCCCTGAATACTCACTCACTCAAATGACTTGAAAATTTTTGGACAGTCGTAGCCCTGTTGACAGTGAACGCAACCACGAAGGTTTGAAGCGATTTTCTCGATTCTGTTGCAATTGACACTGAAAACCCCAAATCCAACAAAAATGATGCAATTCTGACTCAACTCTAACTTCAAATTGGCATAACTCCTTGTTTATTGATCCAAATCGATCAAGAATTTCACTGACAGTGCTTGGCACGACGAGCTCTATCCCCCTATGCTCTCAGATTTCACAGTGTCCTCACCAAATGCTCGAACTCTCCTTTAGACCTCTGTTTCTAAAATTAGAGTTTTATAAAAGACAAAAATGGACCAATGGGAGTTCATAGCTCCATTTGGCTGTCCTCTAGTGTCCTAATCCACGTGGTAACTTAACTTCACTCATAGGCTACCACGTTTGCCCCCCTAAAGTGCCAACGTAAATCTTAAACTACCTAAAATGACACGCAAACCTGAAAGATAACTTAAACCAGCTAGAAAGCGTGCATGGACGACAAGTTAGTACAACCATGAGTTTAAAACTCTATGAATATGATAAAAAATCTACTAGGACTCAAAATACATAACTCTCTCGAGAATCAACTTCTCTGAGGTCTTAACTCAACTCAGAGAGGCTAACTCCTGACTGAGAAATGAATCATTTACTATGTGAAATGATTCACATCACGACACCGTCCAATCATGAGCGCAATCGACATCGTCTAAGAGAGAAATCGCTTCCAAGGGTGAATGAAGAGTTCAATTTTCATTGAGTACCACTATAGAGTAGGATTATGGTGGTGCGTAGGAGAAGGTACTCTCGCTTGAAGGAGAAAGTGTCTTTTGTACAGAGTTTGTTGGATTCTCAGAGTGTGGGATTGCTATTTACAAGAAGGTACTGAACGCGGTAACAATCAGAAATGTTGGAGTAAGACCGATTGTGGATGAGTTTGCTGAAGCGTTTACAGGAAGAGCAATTTATTCGATGGAAGATCTTTACTCAGGATATGATTAGTTTCAACTAGCAAAAGAGAGCAGGCGCTTCACGACAATGAGAACACCTTTGGAGTTGGTTAGGATGTGTACTTTACCACAAGGAGCTACCAACTCGGTACCACAC
This sequence comes from Asterella californica, assembly GCA_036924285.1. Classification (NCBI taxonomy): domain Eukaryota; kingdom Viridiplantae; phylum Streptophyta; class Marchantiopsida; order Marchantiales; family Aytoniaceae; genus Asterella; species Asterella californica. The sequence continues at coordinate 29,275,575 of JAYKYS010000003.1, forward strand.
ATGATGAACGAGATGAATAGAGTTCTAAACGACTTCATCTCTGAAAAGATGATGTTGTTCTTGGATCACATCCCTATTTAGTCTCTCTGAGTGAAGTTAAGACGTCAGAGAAGTCAATTCTGGAGGTTGTGGACACTGGTGGCTACGAGTTACGCTTCTACTCCGACACTTGGGAGTTAATAGCGGTTGAAGTTAGCTTAATGTTACTCCTAGTCCTTCATGCATATATTAACACCGTTGTGTTATACGTTTTAAGTCCTAGTAGGCTGATAGTATGCTAGTTATCTTGTTCAAACATTTGTGCGCTTGTGCAAGTGACTTCTTATCTGTCTTATGATGTTCAATGTACATAACTTAGGGTTTCCATGCTGATAGGGGTTTAAGCTCATGGGTTGTACTTACTTGTCGCCCATGCACGCTTTCTAGCTGGTTTAAGTTATCTTTCAGAGTTGCGTGTCATTTTAGATAGTTTAAGATTTACGTTGGCATTTTAGGGGAGCTAACGTGATAACCTATGAGTGAAGTTAAGTTACCACATGGATTAAGGTACTAAAGGACAACCAAGTGGAGCTATGAACTCCCATTGGTCTGTTTTTGTCTTTCGTAAAACTCTAAATTTAAAAACAGAGGTCTAAAGGAGAGTTCGAGCATTTGGTGAGGACTCTGTGAAATCTGAGAGGACATGAAGATAGAGCTCGTCGTGCCAAGCACATTCAGTGAAATTCTTGATCGATTTGGAGCAATAAAGAAGGAGTTATGCCCAATTGAAGTTCGGATTGTATCAAAACAGCGTCACTTTTGTTGGATTTGGGGTTTTCAGTGTCAATTGCAGCAGAATTGAGGAAATCGCTTCAAACCTTTGTGGTTGAGTTCACTGTAAGCAGGGCTACGACTGTCCAAAAAGTTTCAAGTCAATTGAGTGAGTGAGTAATTCAGGGAGGCCGCTGAAGTAGAGGGGGTCTGAAAAGCTCTCAATCTAGAGCAGCAACTTCAGAGAACGAGATCTGGAGTTCTGTGTACAATCAGGAGTCCCAACTTCATAGGGGTGTTCAGCATCCTGTAGACTCCAAATCCTATAAGAATCTTTGAAAGTGATCGACTCAATTTTTTATTATAGGTCAAAATAGCTGTTTGAGTACTAGAAACTGCCGCAATATCTTTGATCAGAACTTTCCTGTCCATATCTTGGTGTCAGAATTTGATCCAAGCTGAAACTTCGTGTGTGTGCTCAGTGGGGCCTCTTTTACATGTAAGAGAAATTTAGGAGTCTGAACCATCATAGTTTTCCTCTTCTTGTGTGTTAAAGTTCACCACCTGATCCTATTACTATCAGTTAGACCTGAACTTTGCCTTCTGAGTAATTTAGAGGTTCATACATATCTGTATGAGTGTTCATAGTGCTCTGTTGTAACCTGAAATACCTATCCCTTGAGTAATCCACCACAACCAGAAGCCCAACGCTTCTCTGAGTAGGCACAACACAGCCTCCACGGTTAAATCACAGCCAGAAGGTTCCGCCCTTCCCAGGAAAACTCTCACCACGACACCGCCGACTCGTTCTTTAGTCTTGCTCCAGCCCTTACATCGTTCTTAATTCCAAATCTGGACCGAAACATGCCTTGGAATCGGCCCAGTCATCAGCTCATGCACCCAAAGTCCACCCGCCGAACCTTGAGATCGAGTGACTCGTCTTGGCCCACCCAGGCATCGAGCTCCCTCATATATACTTCTATGGATCTAAACCCTCATATATACTTCTAGGGACCCTCTTTGGTCCTTGAAAATTATACCACAACTCGATCTTGGTTCAGCCATAATTCTCAACTCGGATGTCAATTCTAGGAGTTCTACATATCACTGGAAAGCTCTCACCGAGATCTTTCCAATAATATCTTATTCGTCTCGAGATCTTAAGTGGAGCTCCGTCCACGACCTAAAACGTCACTGGAGCTCCAACACTTAATTATTTTTCGGAAACCTGTGGTCCAGATCTAGACTAGAACCTTGTGGTTCGAACCAGCGTCCGAACCACGGTCCGTCCGCGTCTCGGACCCACGTCTCGGTCCCATGTCTCGGACTCGCGTCTCATACCTATATCTCAAACTTATGTTTCGATCCGTTCTCAGACTTGCCCCCTTAGGTCAGCATTCGTATGGTGTTGTCTTGAAATATGCCCTTATGTCCTAACCCAATGTTCCAACCTTGGTTCAAAGAACCACTTAGGGTTCATCTGATCCCGACTTCCCGGTCAAGCCGTTCAGTCCTACTCGTAGCGTTCACAACCTAGCGCAAGTCCACTAGTTTCAATTGTTCGCGTCTGCGCCCGACCTTGAGACTGAGGATCGCGACATGCGCTTACGTCAGTTTTTGTCGCTTCCGACTTGAGGTTGGATTGTTCTTCGTGATCGGTGAGCCAAGCTCTTCGTTCTTGATGCCTGCGCGATCAAAGAGTCTTCACATACGCATAAGAGAAGACGGTATGTGGATTGGATTGTTGGTTCGGGTATGGTGAGTGAGTTTGAGTCGTAAGGAGCCGATTTATGTCAGTCTTTTTTCTTCTTGTGACCATAGATCTTCACCAAAGCCTTCACAATGGACGGATAACCTCGTTCGCTCTTGGCATTCCCTTCGCGGTTGTAAGCAGTTGTCAGTGACAATCTCACCCCACATTTTGCAAAGAATCACGAGCCTCATGTGCATCCAACGTTCTACAGTAATCTTTCCCACATCCATATTGATAAACAATCTCTTCCAAGAGAAATGTACATACCCCTTCAGTTGTCTTTGTCCGAAGCGCTCTATCCTCAACTTGATTTGAAATATCTTCTCGAGCAAGTACCAAGTATCTCATATGTCACAATCCAACTGGCATAGTCACCAAGTCTACAATCCACTTGAAAGGGATTATCAACGGGTAAGTCGAGTGTAATCCGTCTTGATGTCGGATGTTCGAATACATCTGACATGTCAAACAAGACTCCACAAAAGATACGACATCCTTGTACATGTTTTTTCATCAATATCGCCCTTTCATCTTCGTAAAAATGACCCAAACCCCTCGATGTCCAGTCCAAAGACTCTCATGAAATACCTTGAGCAACTTCTGCTGATCTTCCTTGTCACAAATCAGTCGTAACAGTATTTCACCTTTCTGCTTCGGTCGCTTCCAAAGAAACCCATCCTGCAACATGAAGTTGTAGTCCTTCCTTCGAACTCTCCGAAACCTCTCATCCGTCCAACCTGACTGCTTAACCATCGTACTAAGGATGTCAAGCAAATCATCATCATACAACCCTTCAACAAATAACTCATCTTCCTTTCCTGTCTGTGCAATCGAATAGAACTCTACACCCACGTCGTCAATGTCTTCAACCATCTCATCCTCCTCATCATATCGAGCTCGAGATAACATATATGTCATCGGATTATCCTTCCATGCGATATCTCTAAACTCCGGATTCAATGACTTGATATATGCGATCCATCGCAATATCAGGAGTCGTGCAATTCATGATCATCCCTAGTAACGGCAAACAATAAGTTTCAACCACCACTACTGCTTCAATCAAATACTCTTTCTCAGTTTTCATGGCTGAAACAATATCCTCTAGTTCTCTCTTCACTGACGGATATGCATGTTGTCAAGCACTTAACACCTTCGCTCCGAAGCTAACCGCAAACATGTCTCCATCCTCATCATCCTATTGTCCATCCGATTGCAACCGGACTTGTATCTACAGTAAGAACCACCGGCTTGGCACCCTTGTAATCAATCCTTCTCAAAACCGATGGAGATGATAGAAAAGACTTCAGCTTCTGTAACGCATCGATATGCTCTTCCTCCCATTTAAACTTATGATCCTTACGCAATAACCCATATAATGGACCCGCTACATGCGCATAATGAGAAATCCAAATGTGATAGAATACACAAGCACCCGAAAATCTTCTTACTTCTGTTAAAGAGTTGCAAACCTCCTTCATCCTCCCAATCATATCCACTTTGTTTGGCTCTGGCTTCCGACCAAATGATCCACACAAATGACCAACAATCAAAACTTCTCTAATCCCAAATGTAGACTTCGCATCTCAAGTCGAGATAAGATTTTCTCACAATCTGCAATGTGATTGACGACATATCACCGACACCCCATCTGATCTAATGCTTCATCCTTCTCATCCTCCACCTAGCAGAGAGGTGAATCATTTACTATGTGAAATGATTCACATCACTACATCCACCCCCTCCAAACCTGCACATCCTCCGATATGTGCCAACTTTTTCTGTCTTCTGCTTGTTCTTCATCATCGTCACTCTCCTCCGTCTTAGCCTCTTCAGTAACCGGGACGTCTTCGTCTCTTGTTGTCCTCTGCTCTGACTCCAGAAAATTGAATAGCTCTACTGATCCTCCACGCCTTTTGAATAGTTTCACACGTTTGTCAGCCACATATAGCTTCAAAGGAGTACCATCCAACTCACGTAAACTATAAGTGGCATTCTCATACACATCTAGCACAACATAAGGCCCAAACCATCTTCGAAAGAACTTATGAAGCATAGAATGTTGGTTCTCCAATGTGCTATCATACATCAGAACCCAGTCACCAACACGTATCAACTTTGGTCATAATCGGTGAGTCTTGTCAAAACGTTCCTTGTTTCTGACTCGAGCCACCTTCAGTCTCTCTTGTGCTTTAGCAAGGTCCTCCTCCCTCCGCTCTAACTGCCTGGTACGTAGAGCAATAAGTGAAGCACGATCTAAACCATCTTCCCATGGTAACGTAACCCACGTAGGAAAGTCCTCCTCAGCAAGCATGATCGGTTTCTGCCCCAACATAAGCTCAACTGGCATATAGTCAGTCGTGGTAGAGTGTGTAGTTCTATCAGCCCACAAAGCAAATGGAAGTAGTCTCGGCCATTCTCTAGGTCTACCATCACATGCTTTCACTAAAGCGTGAACAATAGAAAGGTGTCGTCGTTCACTCTTACCAATGCCCACTGGATTCATGGCAGTAGTAAGCTGAAGCTTTACTCCATAACGAGCAAAGAACTCCTTCGCTTTTGCGCCTCTCAACTCACCTCTATCTGCTCGTAATCTCCCAACAGATCCATAACGACAGATGATATCCTCGAGTACGAATCTGCATATGTTCTCTGTAGTCTTCGTCAGCAAATTTGTTGTCTTCCTCCTCAAATTACTACAAGCAGGGATGGCTTATTAGTCAGGATCCGGACTAGAAGCCTATCGGAGTCTTAATTTCTTATTCTTATCTTGTTTTTCTCTCGTTTGGATTTTCCCTTCTTCCTCATCTTCCTCCATCTTCCCGTCTTCCTATCTTTTTCTAGTGAGCTTCCGAGACTTCTATTGAGCTTCCGTGAAGGTGAATGTCGTTGTAGTGCTGCAGGAAGACCGTTTCTGTAGACAGAAGCCTGGGAAGGTTATAGAGGACATACACCTTGTGATTGATCTAACCCGTTGGGACTTGGAAGAGCAATGTGCGACAGACGTTGCTAGTTCGACTTCTACGAAGCAGGAGAAGTCTTCTGGAGGTATGAGAAGCCGAGTTGAACCCCCCAGAAGCCGAGAATTGCTTCGGGAAGACTGTGATGAGAAGACTGAAAGAAGTGACCTGGAAGCAAGACGCGTCTTCCCGAGCTTCCCTGTAGATAAGTGTGTGATATTTTAGGTGGTAGTTGTTTGTTTAGGTCTAGAGCACCTTCTGAAGGGTCTGGAAGCCGTGTGGTTTTGTGAGAAGACGGGATTTCTAGATAAACTCGTCCACTCGCTCGCACTCAGAGAATTGCTGGAGCATTAGGAGGAGAAGTGATGATTCCATCAAATCATCAAAATCGATCCGAAATCCAATACGGAAACGGTCCGTCACTCATGGAGCTAGGCAACATCTGCTATCAGCCACGACAGTTTCAAGGTGGAGATCATCGAGGTCGGTCAGAAGAAAGACGTCAGGGAGCTCCTAGAGGAGAAGGTGTCAAGAATGTTGCACCTCAACTCGAGCAACGGCGATGTTACAACTGTGGATGATTTGGTCATATAGCTACAAATTGCCGAAATCATTTTCTTAGAGACCTCAGACCTCCATATCGTCGACCTCTGAATCATCTGAATGAGAAGGAAGGAAATGAAGAAATAGAGGCAAGACCGGGAAACACTTCTCCACTAGGCGTCCAAATGAAGTAGACAAAGTACTTATGGAAAGTTGACAACGAGCTCTATCCATTGATGCGTTGAAAGTGATGATCCGAAGTTGTGCCAAAAGTCCATAAGTTGAGGTCTAGCTTGTTTTATCCATCTTTCGAGTCTCATAACTTCTCCACTAGACGTCCAAATGAAGTAGACAAAGTGCCTATGGAAAATTGACAACGAGCTCTATCCATTGATGCGATGAAAGTGAAGATCCAAAGTTGTGCCAAAAGTCTATTTTTTAGTCCCATGAGTGTCTTTGAAGCGATAATGATAAGTATCACAAACAGATTTTCATATGGAAGTCGGTCCACGACACGACATCCACCCCCCTCTAAACCTGTGGATCCCCCGGTATGCACCAAGAGATACCAACTAAGGAGTGGACCGGCACGCACCTCGTCTTGTCGTCCTACTTCCCATCATAGTCAATCTCATCTTCAAGCTCTACCGCATAATCTTCATCCTCAAACTGAAACTCTGTCAAGATCTGCTAGATCGACCTCCTCATCTCTCTTTTTGAAAATCTTGACATGTTTACCTACCACTGGTATCTTCAAGTTCGTTTCGTCCAACTCTTGCAGGGCATAAGTTGCATTGTCATAAACCTTCTTCATCACATACGGACCAAACCATCGTTTGGAAAACTTCCGGAGTGCACTATGCTGGTTGTCTAGACTGTTGTCGTAGACTAACACCCAATCACCTTTCTTGATTTCTCTAGGTCTCAAACGATGTCGCTGATCGAATCTGACCTTGTTCTTCAACCGTGCTTCTCGTAGCCTAACCAAAGCAGCTTGGATATCCTCAGGTCTTCTCTGTAACTACCTAATTCGAATAGCAAGAAGCTCTTCCCTAGTCAAATTGTCTTCTCAAGATAACACACTCCATATCAGAACGTGTTCTTCAATCGGCATGATAAGTTTCTGACCCGTTTGGAGTCTCGTTGGGTTCAAGATAGCTAGATTTACCTATCAGAGAAGACGGATCTCAGATAGTACGATTCGTTTGGACGGTGTGCGTGGTTCTAAGTTGCAAGGAGGAGTTTTTCAAGGTTCTGACACCTATGATCAAAAATTGGTGATATCTCGACTGTCGAGAGTCGGATTTGGGAGTTCTTGGAGCCAATGGAGTCAGGAAGGAATGCCTTATCGACATCTGAAGACGGTTTGGCGAAAAATGAAAGTTTTTAGATAAGCTTTTTTTGATTCTTTCGCAACGGTTTTTGTCCTTTTGAGTTCGTTAGAGTCCTAGTTGGTTATGTACAGCTTATGGTAGCTAGCTTTAGCTAAGGGCTTATACATGGACGTTGTTTGGACTTGGGTTTGAATTGTGTGATGCTGGTGCAGCTCTTTTTGTTAGCAAAGGGATATTTCTCTTGCTTTGAGCTACGCTTCAGTAGTTTTGGATCTGGGTTGAGATTCAAGGACTCATTTTAGGAGGTTTGATGCATATTACAGACCACTCCAGTCTGTTTCTCAATTTTGTGTTCTTAGGGAGGAAGAACTGGTAGTGTATATAAATTGGGAGTTGGTATATATTGCGACGTTCATTCTCATGCTTGTCTCTCTCTTTCTTGTCTCTATTCAGCACACGATATCTCCACAGCCAAGAACCTCGTGTTTTCTTGGACAACATCCATAATCTCCAGACGAGCTCTACACAATGATGCACTCAAATGTGCATTATCATCAAGTTGATAAAATTTACCTCCCAATCCTCTCTTTCAACAAAAATTCAATCCACGATGCAACAAACACTCACCAATTTAAACTAGGTCTATGTTTGCGTAAATGTGCTCTCATCTTTTTGAGAAAAAATACAAAATGGATGTTCAAAGTAGAGAATCGTGTTATGCAAGGATATTTTTGAAAAATCTCAGTGATTTAGATCCAAAAGCTTAGAGTTTCTCAGGGTGAAGAAAGGCTTGCTTGAAAGACAGAACATTGTAGGAAAATTTCCAAGAAAGAGTGTCATCGTGTAGTTAGTGATACATGTGTCAACCTTGTAACCCTTTCTCTTGTATGTCTCCGTTCAAGAAGCTCAACCGCTTCATGCACTACCTCTCAATTCCTTTTCAACCCTTCTTCTTCTTCTCCATCCTCCAAGAATAATTCCCAGATTGGATATCCTCGGAAAGCATTTTTTGAGGAAATCCAATCCAATTTTTCTGATGGTTTTTGTAGATTTTGGATATGAAGGATAGTGTAAATAAAAAGATTTTGGCTTTTGGAAAGATGTTCTACTAGAGTTATCTCCTCACTAGTGCGTTTTTTGACGACTACTCACTTCTTTTTCTTTTTCTTCTACTTGTGAGAGATCTCTACAACCAGTAACCTCGTGTTTTCTTGAACAACTTTTGCATATAAAATTTCATGTGATATGATATCGTTAGACATGTCGTATCACATGAAATTTCTTGATCTTAATATATAAGGGGACTTTGTCTTTGAGGATCGCATTCTTCAATCAATCAATTGTATAGGAGAATTCTGTATAAAGAAATTTATAATTTGAGAAAACTTGTGTACTGAACCTGAATGCATGTTTGATGATAAAATCAATGTTCGGATTAATTGACAATAGACTCTTAGGTACTAGTGTATATCACGAGTAACAATGCATAATCAATTCTTATGCATAGATAGAGAAAAGAATATGCTAATTAATTTATTATCTATTAACCTTTCTATCAAGAATGATAAAGTAATACATTAATATTTAACATACACTAATGTCCATCCGGGAATCGGTACTAAGTTCTCGGTCTCTCCGTAGCACGCGTTCATGCTTGGATCTGTCCGCAACTCCTAGTTAACTTATTATTTAATATTTATAAAAATCAATATTTAATAAGAACATAATAAAAATTCTTTATATAATATTTTTATATTTTAAGATAACAGAAACATAGTTCTCCGAAGTTTTGTTCACTAAGCACGTCAGAAGTGTGGGCATGATCACAAACATCTGTCAGTTTGGAACCCTGCCTTCTTTATTAAGACATTCGTTGAAGAATCCAAATTACAGATCATTCGCAAGAAACATAAATTATAATTCACGATTGTATACTATAACCGTAATGTGTGTAGAATTTGCTTATGGGACGTGCGAGAACTATTGGCACCTACCAAGCACACACTATTTACTTCTTTTCTCATATTCTCGCCATATGCCTTGCCTCGCCGTATTGGCCAATAATCATTAATCTCACGAAGACTGATCTCTTCTAATGTAAACTTGGACATTATAGTCATTATCACGCTGTAGGTAAACATATACTTTTCCAAAAGTATACGAAAAATATGACTATAGATAGTACTATGTTACATGTCGTTATACCTGACATCATGCACGGATTGCAATAGCTTATTACATGCAAAGGTGTGTGATCGTGTATTTCTGTTACCACTTTATTCTAGAAGTTTTCTCGTCAGAACTTCTAATCGTCCACGTGAAAACCTCCATTGAGAATAGACTGCACTTATGTTGTTGAGAATAATATGACGCCTAGTGACTTCGTGTGCCCTCGGTGTCCTTAGTTGCAACAAATTCCTTGCTTTCATTAAATTCCATAAGAAACTAAAAGTACGAGTGTCTGAAAACTTCTCTTGAAGTTTGATAGAACTCTAACATTTATGACTCTATTAGTTGACCCTAACATAAATAATAATATTTTAGATATATTTAGTGAGAAATATGACTATATATTTATCTTTAGTTTTTAGCTTTTATATTTGTGTTCACGATTATGTACATCAGAAAACCTTTATTATCACACAAAACACGAGTGTGTGATTATAAAGAGGTTTCACTTGTTTTCCCTAGGTAAAAGTTACGATATTCTCCGCGAGAAGGAAAATGCTATTTTAGCAGGAATGAGTGACCGCTGAACGTTTTCCGTGCGTAAGAGCTAATGCACGAGGCGGAAGGAAGCGAACCACTCGTTCTACGTGGTTACAAAAGTAGCGACTATGCGTACCAATGAGGGAAGAAGAGACGTGCTTTGATTCCACGTACCAGAGAAACACAACGACGCAATGAATAGCCAACGGATGGAAATACTCCACCAAGCCTTACAAGGGAAAGAGGGACCCGAAACGCGAAGCAACCAACGCCCCCGAAGGGAGGAAGAAAATCGAGGCTAACCACTGCTATCTAAGGTCTCCTATCGCTCGGCGAAGGATCGGACACGAAGCTCCCCGTGAGGTCTCTCGGGCGGGTAGTCACTGCAGAGGATGGGAATATAAACGAGAAAATGGTTTAGGGCACAGTCATCCACCATGGGCCGATCATGCAGGGGAACGAAATCAGTCAAGCCTTGACGAACGGGACAGGTACGCTAAAGTTATGCCTCCTCCTCCTTCACGGAACGTCGTGGTGTCGCCTGTTTTACATGGCCGAGAAAGGCTGTTCTTAGTTAGTACTGTAGTAGTGCACTGAATGATTTCGGCATGGTGGGTGTCCATCTTTCTGCTGAATCGAGATGCGCTCGAGCCATCGAACGTGAACCGAACGCGCAAGGAGGTCCCGAAACTGTGGCTTTGTCAAAGTTTATGTTCCCGGCCGTGATGTCACCACGGTCCGCATATGAACTGTGCGGACCTCGCGACCTTGTGTCACCGTCGAGGTGATCATTGACGCATATTGCGTTTACGTTCCTCCGAGTGCAGTGGGTATGTCTTTTCTAAAGGTTTTCTGTCAGTCTTGTTGATCCCGGCAAAGATGTCACCAATACATCTATTGGGGTTAATTACTTGGTCACACCTCTCAAAGCATTTTTTTCACTTGATCACATCCTCCGGTTTCAGGTTTCTCTTGGTCACATCCCCCGGAACATGCACAAGTGTTCTTCCTGCGTGCTCGCTCATTCAGTTATCATCACCATGGAGTGTGTTAGATAACCACGTCAAGTTTCCAATGCCCCTTACTCAAAACTTGGTCCAGCGAGGACTCCATGTCATGCATGTGACCGAGAACATGGCCAAAGGTGTGACCAAGACAAGTATACAACGTGAGGGTGTGACCAAGTGAGAAGATGCTTTGAGGGATGTGATCAAGTAATTAGCCCATTTATCCCAAGCTGTGAAAGGACGACTTGGTTAGTTCTTTCAGATCTTTAGGATCTCTCTGCGGAAATATAAATTATTCAGGATGGGAGATACAATATGGCGTTAAATATGCATCCAAACTGCAATTCTAGGAAGAAAGAGGAAAAAGACAAATGTTTTTTAAAAAACTAAAATAATCATCGATAATCGGATGATAGCAACCTTCAAAAATAATGTAGTGACATAGGGTTTGCAAAGTGTTACTTGTGTCAAAGTTTTATAAACTAACTTCATTAAATTAAAAGTGTTAAATTTAGATTCTACTTGATTTTCATTACACATGCTCACTTCAGTTATATAAAACCCATAAGTGAGTCACGCCGAACTGTTCTTTGGTATAAATATCTGCCACTCCCACGAGTAAAGTATTTTAATTTGTAAGCTTGAATTTATAGCCTAACCCTTCTAAGAAGAAATATTAAGATATAAATTATAGCTCTTTGCATATTCTCCTCTTCTGAACTTAGAGAGATGAATATGCATGCAAGGTGTAATGTTTAGACATAAGATTCTCTAACATGCAAATAGAAAAAATCTGTAGTTTATCGAATGACAGTTGTGTAAAGATACATGGACTGCTTCCGATCGTATTTGTAAATAGACATAATTATTTTGTTTTTGTGAAAATTGAAGTAAAATTTTTAACTTCCTTATGGACAAAACTCACGGCAGAATCAAATAAAAAATAAACCAGACACGCTCATGACTTTTTCCTATTGGCAACTCCAGAATTACCTACAACGAAGGTACTTGTCCTGTTGGCCAAAGTCGTAATATTAGCTTTTGAGCCAAACATATTTACCAAAGATTTTAGCTTTTATATGCACTAATGCTTCCTTGAGAAACTTCAATTTCTTCTAACTGGACATCTACAATATTCGCATTCCACATTTGCTTCAAGGTACTTCGAGCTCTTGTTAGCAGATTCCTCCTTGGGTCCAAAATACGTTCGGACTTGGTTAACCCCCTCTTAGTACAAAAAGGTCTTAATGGGAATATTCTCTCTAGATATTTGAATATTTATTTGAATTCAAAATTTCTCTTTAGAAAAAGAGCTTTCTTCAGAGGATAGAAAAACTTGCATCCTAAGTTACTAGTTTATAATCATTTGTGGAGCAAAATCAATTGATATTTTTGCAGAACAGTCTGCTTTGTACTCTCACGATTTCCTGAGATATTGAATCATATGTCTAAATACAAAATGTTGAGACAAAATACAATTCACTAAGACATAGCATGTCTAAACACAATTTGAGAAATGACAAGTCGCTATAAGAATTTTAGTCAGATAAGTCACCATAAGAATTGAGGCAGTTTCACAAGACTTCACCGTATTCAGAATGTTAGAGACCGTTTCACCACGAGAGCTGAAATTTGATCCGATCAATCTAGAATAGATCACAAGACTTCATCATACACGAAATTTAACCGATCAATCATGAAACAAATCACAAACATTCACTGATGTCTCCTGGCAGGGATGGAACCTTGGATCCTTTTCTTACCAGTACACCAAATCGCTCTAACTTTTGCTCGGTGAATATCTCAGGAAATCGTGAGAGTACAAAGCAGACTTACTCCTGAAGTTCATGAAGTCTCTGAAACTAACCTTTTCATCGACGAGTCTAGACTAGGTCAATGAATTTCATTCACTATAGCCTTTTGGACCTAACGAGTCTCTACCTCGTCTCGACCAAGGCATGATTTTGACTCTAATTCTAGTTTCGATTCAATATCTCAGTGCACTTCGTTGTAAGTAGTTGCAGTGATATGACAGAAGTTGTATTATGAGTGTACATTGATTGTATCGAAATGGCAAACACTTTTGAGAATAGAATCATGTTTAATAGCTATAGATGACAAAACAACGCTCGCCACTTTTTATGGCGAGCGTTGTTTTGTCATCTACTGCATACACTACATTACCTAATATCCTATAAATATTTTCTTGATCTTTTCATCAAAATTCTCAAAATTAAAAGAAAATTTCCTTTCTGTGCATGGAGGAATTGCTTCTCATCATATTTGCTGCAGGTATTTTAGGAATATTAGCTGGTTTGTTTCATCTTAGTGTTCGTCCTCCTGAAAGATTATATAAACTTTAAGGATTACGCACGAATGTTAAAACAGTTTTTATCCAGTGGATCGCAGGTGTTTTTTCTGTTTTGAAAGAAAATGATGAATAATGACACCAATAAATTAACTGGTAAATTCTTCATAACCATAAGTAATCTCTTAACAATTCCATTGAATATGTAGAAGATTCATTAAATTGCACATTTCCTTGCCAAAAATGTAATATGTTTCCAAGTTTCCAATGCCAATAAAAAGCAACCCATCCAATGCGAAAAGGAAGGGGATCTTTTGTCGTGTAACGAAACGAACGGATAGACTGGTCTTGATAACCAGAAAAAAAATTTAACGAAAAAAGAAAAAATGAAATCGTTGTAAAAAAAATAAAAATAGAGAGGATAGATCTTGATAAATCGCTAACAAATAGCTACTCTTGCAGTTGAATTGCAATCGTAGTTAGTTGTTTAACTCGCATCAATTTGGATCTCACTCAAAATTCCTTCTCGGTTCTACAGAAAAGATTAATCACTTGAGTAGTCTCTTCTCTAAACTAATACTAATAAAAAATGGGAGTTCATTATTTCTTTGACTTTTGTATGTGAAATCTTCTCGCAAATTAACTAAAGAGGAAATACCAAAATCACCAATGTGATTTACAAAGATCTTTCCAATTTTTTCTTATAATTATTGAGTTAGTACATAACTCATTTAATTGACATGTGAGACTACTAGAGTAGTAAGCATCGAGTAATTTTGTTCTTGTAGTGTTTTCTCTGTATGTCGAAAATACTTTTCAAAGTACAGATCATCAAGTGCGATGATTCCAAACGAATGAAAGGATCACTTAAAATACGTCTTTTGATGTTCTCTTTAAGTAACTGAAAAATTTCCACTATTTTTTCACTACTACTCAGATAAGATCAAATAACTTAACTCATGAGTTTGAATACAACATTATAAACTCTTATCAAGCATTGAATTTCTAATGATTAAGAAAAATGTTTCCTGCGAGGAACTTTACTCGCTCTTTTGTGATAAAAATACACATGTTATATAAAAATCTATATTAATTTCAATATAGTTTTTTCTTTAAAAACAAAAGTAAAAACTAATCGAAATGCAAAATTGATAACTGTTAAATGATAATACCACCTGCAGTTAAAGACGGTCTACACATAAGTAACACATAAGTGAACGCAGACAAACACTCTTCTTTGAGATTACACGTGAGAATGATTAACAAACATGTTAATTTAATTCAAATATTAATTTATCTTTAACAATTTTCAAAAATATTTATATTTAATATAATCTTTACATCCTTGCCTCGTCCATCAGAAGATCTGGACAGGATCTATTTGAGGTGACGTTAGTCGCGGATCTTGTCGCCACTAGGGGTTTCAAACATAATCCCGTGATTGTTCGTAATGATTGGAGACAGATTCTACAGTTTAGTCCGACGGGCACTTGTCAAAAGTGTCCATCGTTTGATCACGGATTGAATCATTTAGTCCATAGTCGTGATTAATTGTGTTGATTTAAACCACCCGTGGCGGTACATAGCTGGTGGGGGCCCCCACCAGCCCCTTTTCCCAAAAAATTCCTTCGCGTTCTGGAAGTACGGGGCCCCGTGATAACTGCGCAACGTTACAGTATTTTCATTGGTTACTGGTAGAGGACAAGAAAGGTACCAAACGAAAGCTCTTGGAAAGAGCTACCAAATGAGCCTAGGCGCGATGACAAGGAACCACGCATGGTCTAGAAATGATGTCTTGAAAAATGATTGGTTGTCAGTGAATATACTGTTTTTGAAATTCGAATTGTGCCTCTATTTCATATGTCGCGCTATACAGCGTGTAACAAATCTGGATACAGTAGCATATCGTCTGAAACTTCTTTCTTGCACCCAGCCTGAAAATGAATGTGAAAAACGACCGGTACATAATTCCGGCGAAAGTACAGTACTGAGTGGAACAGGAAGGTCTCTTTGTGGTCCGGATGCATAGCAAACCTCTCACTTTTTTTTGTATTTCTCTGCTGTTCTCATTCGCTTCTCATTCCTCTCTCTCCTTAGAGTATCACCACTCATTCTTGTATTTTGTAAGCTTTGTAATTTTTGTCCTTAGTGAACTAGTGAGGTCTCCTAAGTTCTTTTGAGCTCAACATCGCTTTGAAGTACTTTCTTTTTTCTTTGTTTATTAGTTTCAAAGAGCTTGGTTTAGTATTTACATCTGGACCTCTAGACAAATAGGAGTTTTTTGTTGGGTTCAATGCCACCGAGAACTCTTCCTAGACGTCCCGGCGATCGGCATGGTCCTAGAGGATGTCCGGAGGTCCCAAGAGGAAAAGTACGGATTCCAGAGTCGTTGATACCTAGATATGTCCAGTTGATGCGATTGTTGGGACCAAGTGCAACGCACACCGCTGTTCTTCAGTTTCTCTTTGAGACGGCTCGTACGCGAATTGACAATATGGTGCAAGAGACTGAATCGAGACACGCAGAACCAGATGTAATGCCAGAGGAGGGTGATTTGGAGGGAGTTGTTGCAGTCGGAGACTATGAGGAGTTTGATGCTGATCTCGATGTTCTTCATGCTCTTGGCATCGATGATTATCCTCAGGTATGATCTATACTTGTGGATAGGTGTTTGGCATGTTATGTGAGCAATTTATTTATGTGTATTATTATTGCTGAATGATGTATGTATTTTTTGTATAGGTGACACCTAGTACAAGTTTGGAGACAGACACTATAATTCTAGACTCGCAGATCCTTGTCAATCCAGTACCGGACTTTCATTTTCCAGAGACGGAGAGAGCACCAGACGTCCAACCCTCCAGTGCTCCAGTGGTGCATGAGCCACTTTACGGAATTGTAGCTTTGAGTAGGCTTAGGGAGTTCTTCCAGGACTTTAAAGTTAAGTGTCCGCACTATGGATGTGAGGAGTGTTTCCTACCTCCTTCAATCAAGAGCATCCATCAAACGTGGGCGGTCACATTTAGATGTTCTGGTCATCACGTGTATGGATGGAGATCGACGGAGATGGAAATGTACTATGGCATCCCCGATGTTACTCATCGTCTTTATCATGCTGCTTTGTGTGCGGGTTTGGGATTCACGAGCTTAGATAGTGTTTATAGAGAGGTAGGATTAGCTCCAATTTCTAGAAATCATTTTTTTGATTTTCAACGTGGGAAGAATCGTCAAGTTGGATGGATTCAAGCGACCAAAGAGCAATGGGCAATAAAAAAAGCAGAGGTGCAATCTGAAGTGCAAGCAAAACACTTCCCGAATTTGAACGAGACCACTATTGACGGTACGTGTTATACTCACTAGTCAATACTTCTCTAGTCATTCAATTAGATCCAATTTATGATATCTTCATCCATTTTGCATGCTAAAGTTTGTTGGAGCTTATGTAGGAAACTTTGTGGTATATGCGGATCTTCGATATGACTCCACTCGGAATGGTTACAATGGCACTTGTGCTTTCATTGATGCACATGATGGTCGCGTGATTGAGTTGGTGAACATGACTCGGGTTGAGACGGGAAACAATGCATGGTTGATTGAAGACCGTGCATTTGAGGAGGGGATTCAACGTTTGATCCGTCGAGGAATTGTGCCTGATGAAGTGGTGCATGATGACAAATCGTCGGTGGATGTCATATTGCTTCGTCATGGAATTGTTAGTCAGAAGGACTTGTGGCACAAGTGCAAGAATGTGATTAAGAAGTTCTTGGCCGAGGTGCAGAACAAAAAGCGAGCGCCAAGATCAGTGGAAGAGGCTGAGGTGGTTGATGATTTGGAGCTTCTCACAAAGAGAGATTTGGTGGGATGGCTTCGAGGTCAAGGAGCACTCTTTACGGGGAACAAACCTGCACTTGTTCAACGAGTGACAAATATGCGTGATTTAGAGCGTGGAGACGCTTCTCTGTCTAGACGATATATGTACCCAGAGCTTCAAGCACATGGAATTGCTGACAAACTCAAAGGGTGGATATACACTTGTTGTCAACTCAATGCTAGGAGGACCGTGGGGCCGGATGGACGTTATCCTCAAGTGGAGGACAATACTGACATCTTGGTCTTAGACATTCGTAATGCTGTCGACCATTGGGCAGGTGATCATACAAGATGCGTTGATCTTCCTGGAGATAGACCGTGTTGCACAGTACCAGACCTCAACAGACCAGCATCTGATCAATATTATCAACGAGGTAAGTGATTTTTTCTGTTAAAATTAAAATTTTTAACTATATTCTAAAATATATTATCTTATAAAATATTCATGTATACATGTGTAGGATCTTCTACTCATCGAGCTATGGTGGACTTCTTGACCAAAGTCATTACGCCGACAAAGATGCATTTCTACACACAAGGGCTCGAGAGAATTACTTGTCGGAGACTTTCAACTCCGTCATCAACAAGTTTGCAACCAAGAGAACTCATTATGCAAAAAGTCATGAAGCTCGACTTGCCGCTTGTGCAATGGATTGGAATGAGAACATTGTCCGAGAGCCTATCATGATCTATTCGCGTCAACCACAACATACGACAGTTCGTCATAGGACAAGGACGAGAAGAGAATTACCGGACAGAATGACGACATGGAAAACTACAATTCGAGAAGCTTTATTTGGCGAACGAACATCCACATGACACAACAGAGCTCTTTTTGCTTATGTAACCCTCTAGGATCACCAAGAGACTCGGTCGAGTATGATAGAGAAAGTTCATGCATGCTAGTGATGCATGTCTTCAGACCTGGATGTGTTATAACCAAAGTCCAAACGTTGGAAAAATTACGTTTACTTTACTTTCACAAAAATTTTGATGCAAATGTTATTGCTTGAGGTCAAGGTCAAATATATTTGACAAGCTCTAAGCAAAACCTCATATTTTTGAAGCAAAACCTCATATTTCGATGACTGCTTGAAGCTCATTACTTGAAACTCAGCACGGCTGTTTAGAGCGCTTGTCTGGATGTATTGCTGATTTGTCTGTTTCGACTTTATTCTCTGAATGTATTGCTGTCCTAAAAACTCTGATAGCACTGACATGTAAGGTCACTCCTTCGTCACCATACTCCTTCCTCACCATACTTTTCTCGGGGTACGGCTGCCGGTGTATGGTTGTCATTCCAAAAACTGCAGTCGCCTGTGTAGTGTCTTATCAAGCTCCACGGAAATATATGATCACAAGAATGTAAACAGCAGGAAGAATGTAAACCGCAGGAATATGATATTTTTTCAGAAAAGGTTCTACTGGTTATCTCAGTCCTGTAGAAATTTCTACAGAACAGTGAACAGTGATAACATATTCTATACTAAAGAATTATTGTAAACAGTGTGAGTGAACAGTAAACGGGTCCGGTTCAGTAAACGAAAATCTGCAAAAAGAATTCATAAATTGAGGACCCAGGAGTTGAACCTGGTAAATGCCCCGATGGCAATCCTCACCGCAGGGGAACACCCCCTGGACCCCGAAGGGATGCAGAATGCAAATGCTAAATAAACACAATCATAAAAGATGAAAACATGAATGCACGAACTGTGAGAACAGAAACTATTCACTCCTTGTAACCAACAAAAATATCACCCGGATTACTCCAAGTTTTCTTCACAGCGAGTTCAAGCACCTCCGGAAGCTTGGTTCGATCACTGAAACCCAAAACGAGAGCACAGGCACGGTACAGCTGGAATCGCTGTCGAGATGGCACAGTTTCTGAGTAAGAAAGAACTGCACAGCCTAATAGCGAATGTTCTTTAGGCTCATAGAACATATCTATGAATTCTTCCATGTGTGAAACACTCATGCACGCTTCAGCAAAAATTGGAAATCGCTCTTTTAACTCATTGTGCCCAACTAACATCGGATTGGACAGTGTTCCTCCCCAAACTTTCCACATACCATCCATATTGTCAACCCCCTCTCAGCTGTGCCGTATACCTCGTGAATTGTCCTCCATGTAGAACCGAACTCAAGAACTGACTACTGACGGCGATGGCTGAGAGAACGAGCGAAGGAAAATAAAAAAGACAGTCTTCAAAACAGAGCGATGGCTGAGCGAACGAGAGAAGGAAAGTAAAAAAGAGAGTAAAGAAAGAGAGAAGCGCGAGAAAGAAAGAGCAGGGATAATGATAAGGAGTAAATGCGGAATACCTCGACACTCACTCACGCAATCACTGAGGGCCAGAGGCGCACAGACCAGCTCTGTAGTGTAACAGCAACCGAAAGTCCACACCAAAGCAAAATAGAGCCGCGCCAAGCCGAGCTGTGCTGTGCTATGCTGATTGCGCGTAATAAAGTTTAGGCTACCTCGTTCTTTGTAAACTCGAGGAAATGGACTTGACGTTTAGAAAGACAGTAGGCTGACACTCGATACACAAGCCAAAGAAAAGCCAAAGAATAATACGGGCCGAGCAAGAACTAGAGGCGAGCGAGGTAATCAAGTTAGACAAGATCAAGCGAAGAGCGCACGATTGTGTGTGCCACACAGTTCTCAAGAAATATCCACGTCCCTTGCCTGCAAAGAGAAGACCAAGCGAGGACAAAAAGTGAACGATGTAATGAAGTCGCCCTGCAGAGACTGTGTCGTCCTGCAGCAGATTGCAGCGAGAAGACAAGACGAGGACAAAAAGTACATGAAGAAATGATATCGTCCTGCAGCAGATCACAGCGAGAAGACCAAAGTACACTAAAAATTGAAGTCCGCATGCACACACTGTTCGTTCGTTCTGCAGCACAGTCGACCCCACCAAGTACTCAATGCTATGCCCCAGCCGACCCCACCAAGAAGAGAAGACACAGCAGCCACCAAGAACTCAGCCAAGAGTGTACGCAGTGCACGAACCCTAAGAAGTGTCCTGAAGTTATCGTTTGCTTAGAACGTGAGTCGTACAGGCTGCGTGCTATAATGACAGAAGAAGTGGCGCGTGCGGCGGGGGCCGCCTTATATACCCCGACTGGTGGTTTAAGACGCAAATGAAAATTCTGTCAACGTAATTCACGAACTCATGAGAACGCACGCGCGGGAGGAGAGCGGAGGCGGAATGCGGGAGGGGGAGGAGAGAGAAGGCAGAGAGTGTTTTTTGAGAGAGGGGAGGGTGTTGAGGTGGGATACTACCGTCTTTTTTACATATTCATCTTCATTTTCTTTTTCTTTTTCATTTTCTTTTGGTCTTAGAACTGATATATCTTGTGGAGTAATGAGTGAATAGTTTTAGACTTTTAGGAGTTTTAAGATTACAGAGTCTTCTGTTTAAGATTTTTGTGAGATTTTTGAGGTACTTCTTGCTACATTTAGTATGTTTTTTCTTTTCTTTTTATTTTATCTCTACATATCAGGGTTCTTCTTTTTAGTGGGTTCTTTTTTGAGATGTTTTAATTACAAGTACCGTTTGGTCGGATGTCGTTCTTTTTCTGACAATGAGTACTCTCTCTCATGAGATCGAGACTGATTCGAGACACACCTTGTCTGATGTGCAATCAGTTATTTACCTCACAAGGGATAAAATCTCATGTGAGAAAGATGCAAAAGAGCTATGATACGACCACATGAGATGCTCAGGTTAGCCGAGAGCGGAGGTCTACACGTGAGGTCATTATGACACCGTTAGCCCTTCTTCATGGAGTTCTTTTTGAGTCGTGAGAGTGGTTGAGAGTCCACTTTGACACTATTCTGAAATTGTTCGACACGAGTTTCTCTTGTCCGCGTTTGTTCCATTGGTTACCTTGTGCTCTTCATGATGAGATGATGCAATCATTCTGTCTACCCCTTGACATGTCGACACAGAACACCAGGGACGAGACGACGTGGTTACTATTCCTCCTACTTCCTCGTTGCTGCCTCGTTATACTCGAGGTGACAAAGGAGGACATCGCGAGGTGACGATCCGTCTTCAGAGATTCCTTGCAAGTGATTGGACGGCCTTACAGGAGGAATCAATACGTGCGATACGAGGTATGAGTGTGTCTCTATACGTGATATCTCATCTTTTGTCCACATACGAGCAGGTTGGAGAGTATAGTAGAGCTGCTAGAGCATTGTATCTTTGATCAGTGACATGTCCTACTGCGGAGACGATCGCTACGTTGCGTTTCCTTCATCTTCCACCGGGTGAGGTTCAAGACTATCAGCCTGAGAGTCATTATGTCTCGATAGATCTTTGTTTGTCCATGCCTTGTGTACAGCTCCACATCTATCTTCAGAAGGTCTGTCTCGGATGACTTACGAGCACCTACGAGATTGTTTTCAGATAGACGACGCATCTAGTGGTTTCATGGAGCTTTTTCAGATAGCGACAACAGTAGCTCAAGGACATATTGCTCAGTCTATAGCTCATGTACTGAGGACAGTTAGACTTTTGACCATGACGAAGAATGGTGGAGAGATTCGATTAATAGCCATCGGCGAGATTCTCTTACGACTTATCAGTCGTATCATTGTCCTTCAGCTTCGAGATACTTTTCAGGATCACCTTTGTCTGCATCAGTTTGGAGTTGCGACGCTTGGAGGTTGTGAGCATATGTCTTTCGGCATTAGGGCTCTCTTGGACATCTATTCCGATTGGATTTTTCTACAAGTGGACGTGAAACATACTTTTAATAGCATTTTCTGCGCTTCCATCTTTAGGGAACTCATGGATAGCGACGGATCTTTGATGAGTCTCATTTCTTTCATGCGATCGTTCTATGATTCTTCCTCTCCTATATATTACCAACACGGTCATGCGATAGAGGAGGTTACAATGATCAGCTCCACTGCAGGTACTCATCAGAGAGATCTTTTGGATAGACTCCTCTTTGTCTTAGCTCACTATAGAGCTCTCTTAGCCACCTCCTTGGCTGCTCCAGGTTGTGTTTTTTCATCTCTAATTGATGATACGCACATCGTAGGTCAGACGGACCAAGTCGGTGTTGCTTTTGATCACCTCGTCTCTCAATTGACCTTGGTAGAGCTGAGAGTGAAGGTGTCAAAGTGCAAGGCTTGATCCCCCATAGGTATGTAGTCGGACCTCTAGCTCCTTGAGGGGTTTGTTACACTTAGCGATGGTTTACGCATCCACGGAGTACCGGTGAGTACAGAGGACTTTGTCTCTCGGTTCTTAGATGTTGCACTTGCGGAAGATGTTTTGCATATCGAGGATCTCTTTATGTTAGAAGACCCACATGTTGTCTTTGGTATTTTTTTCTCTTTCATTGCACGTCGTCTTAGTGACTTACTCCGCACAGTACCTCCATCTCCTATCTTCATCTCCCGCCTTAGAGAGTTTGATAGAAGGATCATGAGAGTGTTTGATGACATCGTAGGACCGAGGACCTTTGAATGTGTGGCAGGACCTCTTGCACCTAGGCAGACATCTCTATCGATATCATGTGGTGGGGTGGGCTTATTATCCATGGAGGAGACTGCTCCGGCAGTCTTTTTGGATAGTTGGACCCTCTCAGTACCTTGACTCTATTGTCATTTTCTCGTGCGAGATAGACTTATTCTGGAGAGCTATGTGACAGATATGGAGGATGGTTCTTACCTACTACAGATGTGTCTTCGTGAGACAAGAACTAGTTTGACTTTTGAGATACGTGAGACACATCTTCGATTCGATACCCTAGCTACCGACGGATCTCACGGACTACAGTCCTCTCAGATGAAACACCACCTCAGCAGGTTCTCCATGCGCTCTTAGTGAATCTTTCCATCTCACGAGATACTAGAGTTTGACTCCGCTCTTGTCGGAGCTGTTCGGACCATGTGCAAGCTCTTGGCTCATAGCTCGATCTTGTATTAGAGCGTTCCGACTCCACCGACTATCTTCTCTACAATGATGAGGTTCCGCCTAAGCTTGGTCTAGTCTGTTGCTTCGGTACTGTCCATCTGCGAGTGCGGTGTCTCGCTCGATACTTCGAGTCGTCATCTTACTCATTGTCCTCACGGTGGAGAGCGGATAGCTATCCACGATGTCATCTGGGACGTCGTGTTTGTCTTAGCACGGGAGAGTGGTCACATGACGTGAAGAGAGCGTTGATATGTCTTTCAGACGGGAGGATCAGTGAGAGCTGACTTGTACATGATGAGGGAGGATTAGATATCAGTGGCAGATGTGGTTGTCACGGATTTGACATGAGACTCAATGACGGCACATGTGATCATTCATTTCTCAAGATGGGTTGCAGGCGTGACGGCAAGAGCGAAGATGACCAAGTACAGAGGTATGCAGGTGGAACATCGCTTCATCTCTTTAGTCTTGTATATAGATCGGCAGCTTTGGAGTTCGACGTTTTTCTTCGAGGTTGTGCCAGAGCCTACCATGAGAGACGACAGAGAGTGTCACTTTCTCTTTCTTTCTGCAATTAATTTTTTAGACAGCGAGTTTTCATTGCTCTACGGAGAGCTTTAGCAAGCGCAGTCCACAAGAAGGCAATCGTAGTAGACGATGCTACTTCATGTGCACCTGTAGTATGCAGAAGTACTGAGGTACCAGTGTCTGACATTATAGATGCTACCGGCGATTTTAGAACTGCTGATAGCGAGTCTTAGCCCCTGTGTTCTATCCTTCGGGGTGATAGTTGCTTGGCACTTCGGATCCCTTGTAATGCTTGATGAGGTCTTTCCATCCGTTTGCTACATTGGGTAACGCGTGATTCATGTAATGCTGTCTACCATCGATTCATTTAGCGTCCATGAACGATAACAATGGACCTTGCCGCAGAGTTCGTCTGTATATTACGGAACTCTATGTTCGGAACCCCTACTAGTCATAATCAAAAAGCCCGAAAGTTGAAGAGCACGGGATGTCACGTACTCCCGCCGGCGTTGGGGAATAAGTTCAAATGATGATGGAGGGACCCACTTTGAAGAATATAGCACGCCAAAAGAATGAAGGGAAGGCGATGATGCCCTAGACATTGCTTCTAGGTCCAGACATGGAGGGACCCACCAGTTATACCTTGTGTCCTGCGTCTGATTGGCTTTAATCAGTAGGCTCCACCAACGTCGCATGCAAAGGTTTACGACGGTGGTGATGCAAAGTGGGAGCAGGTCTTGGTGGACCTTTTAGCACACATCCCCGGCCAATTTGCCCCTACCTCGGGCTGTCCCTAACTTCACCGCCAGCGTATCGGCGAAACATACTTACAGCACTGCCGTCCGTCTTCCACTCATTGCATCCGGTTAGAGTTGTCGTTTAGCTCGAAAGACTCGGGCATTGACCGGGTAACGTGAAGAAATATGCCGGTTATCAAAGAGAAAGCGAGAGACAGCTCGCGTGTGGCGGCGATGGCGGGGACAGTGGCTTGGAGACATGTCAGTCGTGAGTAACCGGAAGCTCAGTCTGAGACGAGACAGGTTGTCGGGGAAAGACTCGGCCCAGTCTTAACACTTTCTGATTCGATTTCTGACTTCGGGTTTATAAAAGTGGAGGGGCCCGATTCGGAAAGCAGTAGAAATTTCGTAGGAGCGACTTCGAGGTCTTAGGTGAAGTGAAGTGAAGGAAAGGAACGGAGAGAGGAGTGCAGCATCGAGTGATTGAGGCACTTAATCACTCGCTCGCTGCCTCAATACAGATGAGTCGACTGCAACATCGAAGAACTCCAAAGTAGAGAGAGCACGATGATTTGATCGATCTTCCTTGTAGCGTCATTCGTTTGTTGGTTTCCCGACCGGAGTGTGATTCGATTGATGGCAAACTGCCGCTTCGCCTCTTTCTCCCTCCGCCTTCACTACCTTCACATGATTCAGTGAAGCGCTTGTTACACTCCCACCGGACGGACGCCAGGTCCCTGTCAGAAGCGGCTGCTTCTGATCCTGCAAGCTAACCCCTCAAGGTATGTATGCACTTTTGCTTGCACTGCTGAAGGCGCGCTTTGGACTTCTAAGAATCGAAGGTTTAATGGATGGATCGTTGCCCTCCTCGTCTGACTCGAATCACTCCCGCTCTGTAGCGGGAGTGATTCGAAATCTACTTCTTGATTGATAGAGACGCGACTGGCTTAAAGGAAGGTCAGCATGCTGTTTATATTCTGGTTTCGAAATTGGGATCCGATCACAGCCCAAACAGCACGAGCCGAAAGCGCCTCAGCACTCTGTACGGCTCTGGCCGTGTCGACAAAGAGAGGAACACATGCGACGATGATGCGAGTAGCCGGAAAATTTTAGTGTGCCAGTATGAGCGAAAGAAGATGGAAGCGTAGCGTACTTCTAGTTGCGTGCTCACATAGAGACTGATGGAGGAAAGGAATGAAGCGTAAGCTTTGCTGAGGATGCTGCCGCCATTTTATGGGATCTGATAGTCATTATTAACAACTGACGAGAGACTCATGCGCTTCATGTTTACTAAAAACCTCATCGCCCTTACATTCTCAGCTTTCCTTTTTCACGCCCTCAGTTTTTCTCGGACATCGATCCATGGATGATGTGTACGGATTACAGAACGTACTCACACGTCGATGTGAAACTTTTCAGGAACTTTGCAGGAACTTTCAAGGAATTTGACAATTTGACGTACACTGACATTTAGGACGGGATAAAAGCCTGCTAGTGCTCGTAGATTTGCGGTTTGTACCGAACGTATAAATCGAGCCTTAACTGATAATTCGAAAGAAGAGAGAGCTCCGATACTTCGCACGGATTGACTTGTATAAAGGTCAGAGCTTGTGACGTGGTCAGCCCGGAATACATGCAGCAAGCAGCGTTGTAAAGGGCTTCGAGTTAGGTGTCAGAGGTTGTATGGGCGGACTGGGATCTTGTTCGTAAAAGACGGCATGCGAGTTTGGTCTCTTTCTCGCACCTCGTTTCGAAGCAGAGGGATATGCGTGAAAGTACTGTGGCTGCAAATGAGGGGTGCATGGGAGGCGTCAGTATTTGAATTCTAAGCTTCGAACTGCTGTGGGGTGTCCAAGACAAGGCATTGATTGTCGTCGGGGATGGGTCGGTCTCACGTACGGAGAACGGGTTCCGGCATTGATGGGATCAGGTGGAGGCCATAATTCACTTCACGGTTGACTTGGGAAGTGATTTTATGGTCGAGAGACACGCCCACAAATTTCTCTCTGCAGCAATCCGCGAGAAGCTAGCTGGTCCTGTCGATCGTTACAGTGGAGACTTGACGAAGTGCTGAACTTTCCCATTAATAGTTCCAGATCCGAAGTGTGATGGAACTATTAGCCTTGACGGTCTTTTGATTCCAGATCTGCTTTCGCAGCCGTCCATCAAACTCAGCAAGCAGGGAAACCCAACCCTGCGTTGGTTATGTGGTCCTTGATTCCTAGCCTCGTCTCTGACGGTCTAGAACACTGACACTTCTCGCATTTCTGAAGCTAGAGTCGATGCGTCTCCGTTTTCAATAGAAGCCGTAGATTCCAAGTCCACATTTTCTGGTCGTATGTGCTTTACCACTCCGGACACTTGTGATGGAATGCCGTCTGCTCAGTCGATGTGCTTTTCTACTTACAACGGGAACGACAGAGTGGAATGCTGCTGTTCTGAGTCAACAATGAATCTTTTTGCTGCTGACAGCCTAGCTTGCTTGTCCAAGCAACCGATGTTGGCGTCATAGTTGTTTCTGTCGATTGGAGATGACGTTGAAGTTAGGGTAAGTTTTAACCGCATGAAGAATTTATTTTATCCTTGCAGATGTCTGGTCAGGAGGGACATAAAACCAAACAACGAGTTGAGCCTCTGGAGCTCACTCCTGCCGAACAGCAGGTTTCTAATGCTTTCTACAGAGGGAAAGACAAGGCCGTCGAATGGATTGGAGGACAGCTCTCCGTCTTTGGCGTAGCTATCGGGTACTGCTTGTCTGCGTCTCTGTTATCGATCATCAACAAATGGGCGATTATGGTCTTCCCCTTTCCTGGATCGTTGACTGCTCTTCAGTATGCCACGAGCGCAGGAGGTGTTTGGCTCTTTGGAATGGTGAAACTGCTGGAACATGACCGTCTCAACCTGCACACCATGTGGAAGTTCTTGCCAGCTGCCATATGCTACTACCTGTCTCTTTTCACGAACAGTGAGTTACTTCTACATGCCAATGTTGACACTTTCATCGTGTTTCGTTCGGCTGTTCCATTGTTTGTGGCTATCGGAGAAACTGTATACCTGAAACAACCATGGCCGTCGCTAAAGACATGGGCTTCTCTCGGAGTTATTCTGGCTGGGTCCGTGATTTATGTCGGCACGGATTCACAGTTCAAACTGGAAACTTATGGATGGGCCTTGGCTTATTTGGCCAGTATGTCGATCGATTTTGTGTACATCAAACACATTGTCATGACAATCGGTTTGAACACCTGGGGCTTGGTGCTGTACAACAATCTGGAAGCTCTGTTGCTCTTCCCCTTCGAGCTCCTGATTATGGGAGAGGGCATGCAACTGAAACATTCGAATGATGATCACTCCGTGGATTATACTTCGATGACCGTGTGGTTTCCGGTTGGGCTCTCATGCCTTTTCGGCCTCTCCATTTCTTTCTTTGGGTTCTCCTGCAGAAAGTCCATATCCGCAACAAGCTTCACAGTGCTGGGAGTGGTGAATAAGCTGCTAACTGTAGTGATCAATCTTGTCATCTGGGAGCAGCATGCTTCTGCTATTGGTACCATCGGCTTACTTATCTGCATCGGAGGAGGTGTGCTTTACCAGCAATCTACAATCAAGCCTAAAGGTCCTCCTGCCCTTCCCGTAGCGCCCAAGACAGTAGAAGAAGATGAGGAAAGAAAACCCTTAGTGCAGGGCGATGATGTGGAGTCAGGAAAAAAGGTATCCCAGCCTTAGGCCTAAAGAACCTTTATACCCCTTATCTCGCCAATTCCTTTATGTAACATAATGCACTCGCAGTCGTCTACCAGAGCGACTTTCTCAGATGATTCATTGCTTTGACCTCCGATAAAATAGAAAACGCATCGTTTTCCTTGGTCTCTCTCTTTCTCATGCTTTTGATTTTGTTCATGGATCGGTTACACTGGCGCACTGCAATGCTTTCCAGATCGATGAGATTCTCGTTTCCAGATAAAACATATAGCTGTTGAAGAAGGCCTTGTTTCCAAATTTTTTATAAGTACACATATTAAGAAAGCCTTACGGAGATGCTTCAACTCACTCAGAAAGTCAAAAGTCTACCCCAAGTCCACTGTATCAAGGACAAAGTCGTAAAGATTCGGATCTTGCTCCCTCAAATCTATCGGGAAAGGCTGTGCAGTAGTAGCTGGTGCGTTGTGGGTCTGTTTCTGCAGGAGCCAACAGCATACGTTAGCTACCTGCTGCCGGATTATTCAAGGGCCTGCGAGTTGAGGTTGGGTGCAAGGGTCGTCCTCTCAGATAGTTCAGTAGGAATCTTGTACGTGTCGATGATTTCCTTTCGGGGAACACCAGAACCTGTTGGCATGTGCTTGGCATCCACAAAGTTCAGCTGATTCTCAGATTCTGATACACGTCATCCCACCCAATCAAGGAGAATGACCGATGCTTACAATCATGGAGAAACAGCCCGTTTAAACAGGGTTCAATCTCAGAACCCACGGATCTTCTCCTAACAGTAGTAGCCGCCACTTGATGTGTGCTACTGTAACTAGAAAGCAGTAATGCATACCCCAAGCGGGATCTCTGAATACAATCTACGCTTTGCCAGCACGATGATATAGATAATGGTACACCGGTAAAGCAGGTCTCCGGAGAAAGCAGTAGCTTCCCCGGCACACCTAGGTATCCCCCAAATAGTTTTGAACCCATGCAAGTGAGGAACGAAGAGTGGTGAACATATAGTGCTAACTTGGTTTGAGAAGTAGCAAATGTTTATAACCGAGGTCGGACAAGGGAAATGTCTAGGGAAAGCAAGATGGTAACCCTGGTAGGTAGGGAAGTGCACGAGAGGTGGCTAGGCTACAATATGCGATGCCTAACGATATGAGCGAGATAGCAGTTATCTGGATAATGACATCCGAGAGAGTAACTATGACTGTATATAGAGCAGTAAGTCGAACAGCATAGCGCATGAATGACGACTGATCTAGATCATGACAAGCATAAACATACGGAAAACAAATAGGCAATCGTCCGGAGAAATAATCATAAAGCAACCGGGAATAACCGAACCAGCATTCGCAACACCAAATTGTCAACCATGAAGAAGGTTAGAGCCAGTTATCTCAACAACGGTCCCGGACACTGCTGTAGGTAATGAGTAGGTGTTGGAGTGAAAACACCTAACTACCACAAGGCACACGATGATATACCAGTTAACAGTGCGATGCACCTTATGGGTTGTGTGAAGACCTTCTGTTTTGGGAGTGTTCACCTGCCATTTGTCTTCTCTTCATTTGGAGATCTACTCTGTCTTGTCGTGTTGGGAGTCGCACTTCTCTCAGACTCAAAGGTCACTGGACCTATACGAGTTAACAGTGCGATGCACCTCTGTGGGAAGTGTTCACCTGTTTTGAAACATTCGTGTCTTCTCCTCGTTTGTAGATCATACTCTGTCTTGTCGTGTTGGGACTCACACTTCGGCAACCATCTCCGACTCGAAGGTCAGTGAACCTACACGTTAGTTTTTATCTTGAAGTCCAATCCCTCCTGGGAAGTCCATGTAGCTCGAAGTGTCCACGATCACGTCCTCCACGATAATCCATCCATTCACTCGAATCACTGCTGAAAACTGGTACCACGTGAGGAGCGAATCCTTTTATTACTAAATAAGGCCCCCGAGTCCCGACAGAGAGTGATGTGACGAAGATGACGGGCTAGCCACATAAGGATGGATAAAGACGGACCACTGAAGCCCCGAGAAGCACTAGGGAAAAGTCTTCCACCCGCATATGGTGGTACTGTCTGTCGGGTTTAGGGTCTGCTGCGCTTGACATCCGAGCCCCTCTACTCATGTTGGAGCAGGTCAAAGAGGTCATTCATTAACTGAAATTTCTCATTTCTGCAAACGAGGGAGAAAAGCTGAAGTATCGTATCAATCTTATCAGAACTTACGTGCATTTGGGTTACCTGAGCTGTAATATTTCCGGAGCAGATGATGTCTCGTCGAGCTGAGGTAAAACTCCCTGAAATGCAGTGACAGTCGTCGGACTTGCTACTAGACGGATGAATCACCAACATTGTATCGATCTTGAACGTTTACACGTCCAGCTCCCGAACGCTCAAGTCGCTCAGTGAATGAACACAGTCAGTGATATGGACGTCAAGTTGTACTCCTACTTCCAGCCCAGCTTCGTGGATTTCTACGACACGATGGTTGAAACATGCTTCGGAGGGATCCACTCGGCTGATATGCAAGAATTCTGCGCTCTCTTCAGTAGTCAACGGGGATCGAGGTTGGCCGAGAACTCAGACTTTCGGACGGTGGATTTGGGCACAGGGACAGGCAGGTGCATATTGGCTCTGATGAGCAGCATCCAGCAGGATGGGAGGATCCACCATGAGCGCCTCCAGTTTATCGGACTGGACAACAGCGAGGTTATGATAAAAAGAGCACAGGAAAAGCTACAGGACATGACGGCTGGGAGCCAAGAAATCAGCGTTACTTTTAGGGTGCAAGCTCTAGAAGATTGGGATGTTCCAGAATGGCACGAGGGAGTTGATCTGATCATAGCCGCTGCTGGCCCATTCCATCACCTACTGACGGAAGGAGCTGTCGTGAAAGCTTTGAAGCGGATCCACCTCCATTTGAAGAAAGGCGGTGAAGGACTGGCCGTCATCAACCTTCTGAGTCCAGACGAACTCTTCCACAGAGAAGTCATGGATTCCAAAGGACTAGCACTGACAGAGGAAGCCTTCAAAGTGGGACTGTATCGTAGATGGCGCGTGCATCAAGAGATGTCCGTGGTCGATGGCGCGCGAGTGGTGCACGAAAAGTTTAGGTTAACTCGCTTGCGTTCGGACGACGAAGAGGTGGAGTGGGAGGAATCGGAAGAATGGGCTTTGAGGGAAGTTGATAGAGACAGGCTTGTGCTCCTGGCAGAACAGGTCGGCCTAGATCAAGCACCAAACGTCGAAATGCCCTGTAGAGGCTGCCTGTTCTTCCGCAGAAAGTGATCGTCTAGTTTTGCCTCTAAGAGTTCTTTTCGTCCCTGAAATGAAACTTGGAATGCAGACGACGATTTCACCATCCAGTCCTTCCCTACACACGCGCGATGGTCCAGTAGATCCAGTTTCAGAGTTCATTTCCGACTTCTGATTTGTTCAGCCAGCCTTCATTTATTTCCACAGTCTACAGACCACAGAATGCTTGGGGTCCAAACTAAAGAGCGCTTCCTCGAACGATTCCACACTCTACAGTCCTGGTCGTGTTTCTCGTAATTCACGAGCTTCAAAGTGCGCATAAGCGCATTCCGAGAATTCGAAATGATACTCGTTATGAGCCGAACGTGGTAGGAAACAAAATGCACCTTGGAAAGGACGAGGCGAGTTGACGCCAAAAGCCGAACATCGAGACTCTGTCAACATTCAAAACTTCTCTGCTTGCTTGACGAATGTTACTCGCAGGAAAGAGAACGACAAAATACGCAAGGAGGGGAACTTGGGGACATCTGTATTAAGAGCGAGACGTCACCACACAGATACTCAACCAGAATTTCACGCCGTAGCCTTTCGAGCACAGACCCCGCGCCTTGGCTGGACGGTGCTAGGAGCAAGGATGGTTTGAGAAGATAGAAAGCAAAGCAGAAGAGTTGGGTAAGGAACCGAAGAGTAGATATTAAATGAAATAGCTTTACAGTTCTAGATCCTGGAAAGCTAAATATTGACATGTATATGCTAGGTCGCTAGAGATCTCTTCAACCGAAGTCTTTGGGCTCTTACAGCATAACGACACGCATTCTTGTACTCTGGACATTCTTTGCTCAAGGAATCAGCAATATCTCTGAGTGAAGGAATCGACGGACTCCTTAGCGTTTCGATTTCGTCTTTGTATAGACAATTGACTACGTCTGTCTCGATGTTCAAATCAGGAAGAACCTCCGGATGCTCTTTAATCCACCGTCCAAGATTTCTCGCTTCAAATTTGATGTCAGGAAAAAATGTACGCAACTGGAGAAGTAATTTACGACGAACTTCCATCAACACCATAGCCTTCTGAATTTCTTTGTCGGGTGCTATTGATTTCAGCCTCCTCCTCACATCATCTGCAGCGCGGTCGTGTTGTATCTGGACCTGCTGTATCTTCTTTGCTAACGTGTGAGTAGCCGTGCGAAGATATGATACGATTCGTATCTCACATTGCCCATCTTCGCGAATGAAATTCGACACCTTCTCCACAAACGACTCGACTGCAACTCGACTAAACTCGTCTGCAATCCCGATCTCACCATGCTCCATGTTCATCTCCTCGCTTGAAAGATATACTCCTTCACTTGCACTGAGAAGATTATAAGATGTTGCGAAGACCATCTCTTCTGCAGGGCTTATGGTTTTATCATTAGTGTTCTTCTGATGCATCGGTGGACAGTAACAACTCGATGCAAGACAGACGAATCAAGATCAGAGTACTACGAAAACTGAAGATCAAAGAATAAATTATAGACTGCGTTGTGAGAAGTAGAGAACATCGGAGATGCTGAGAATAAATATCCAGACAAGGCTAAGTTCCTACTCCTTCTGAGAAGAAAAAGAGATATTTTTCATAGCTGTGAGAGAAAATATAATAATAATATATCGACCATGAGAGTTCATACGGTATGAGATCCCACTGTCCAACACCGTCCGATCCCGCAGCCAGAAAGAGAAAGATCCCTAAATATGTAAACTTCCGTTAATTTATAATTACAGTATCGTCTCTCGTCTTGAGCATCCATCATAGTCATTTCCTGATGTACGTTAGATTTTTGCTTCACGTACTGGTCCCACACTAACGTACGTAAAGCTGCCAGAAATTTGCTTGATCATACCCCAATAGGTTCCGTGAGCTTGATCATACCCCTCTTAACGTTTTCTGGCTTGATCACACCCCTGACTGGCTATTGCCTGTCAAACCAGTCACTTTGTGATGTTATTCAAATGTGAGATTGCACATATTAGAGGAATGAGAATATAGATAGTCTAATGCGTCCTTAATGTCAAATATTTTGAATTACAGTGATATTTAGTCGAGGTTGAAAGTACTAAAATGATGAACCAAAAGATAAGATGACTGGTTCGACTATCAATAATCCGTCAGGGGTATGATCAAACAACCAAACGTTAAGAGGGGTATGATCAAGTTCACGGAACGTACTGGGGGTATGATCAAGCAAATTTCTGCAAAGCTGCAGACATGCCCTCCGTTCGTACGTTTGGGTTTCTGTTTGAAGTACATAACATGGAGAACAAAGATCCGGAATAAAACGGACGGATAAGAGACAAACGTATACTCCGACGGACAGCTTACTGACGTGCAATGTGGGTCGCACTTGTAGCTTTCATGCAAGCGTTCTGTATCGATATTCGTTCACAGTGAAGAAACATGGACGGGGCATCGATCTCTTATTCACATTAAGTCTGTTTGTGAGTCTGATTGACATATTGTCATCACTAAAAAGTAAATCATGCTTGAACTGAATCATGCTTGCCCTAATTAATGGCGAGGAATGTGTGAGTACTTTTAACTTCTTTTGAAAAAGACTTTGCTTTATAAACTCCATAATTTGGTGAGTTAGTTTGAACGGAAATGGAATATAGATAATGTAAGTTTCACAAGAGAACACAAAGAAAGAAGCAGAGATGATAAAATTCTCCAGTAGAATTGCAATCTCGCTCAGACGAAATATATTGGTAACGTTTGAACACTGATCTCGTAAAACACCTTGCTTCTCTATATTCCATATGTTATCATGACATAATGAAATTGGTCCCCACGATATCTTATTCTCCCTTCCCTGTTCCTAGGCACGGTTGGGTCTGATGTTTCTTCTCGTACTCACGAGTTCTGCTTCAAGTAATAAGTGACATATGGGCTCTTAAATTTCAAAATACACAACAACTTTACATGAATACAGCCACAACCTGCTTCTCGTAGCTTTACACAAGAGCCAAAAAGAAGCACCGAGCAGCGCTCACTTTCATAACGAACACGATCAAGGACAATGACAATTGGCCCTCAAGCACTGGATTAGTCCATATAGGCAGGTCTCTTTTACGTGCGCAGGTAGATGTAAGAGGATCCACATGAAACCACCTTTACATCAGAGCTCAAAACATCAAAGAAACTAAAGTCAGAGATGAGGTTAGATCATTACATACTTATAGTCGAGAGACTTGCAATCGCACTTCTGACAGAAGTTGAAAGAAAACGGATCTACTCCAAGGAACAACATCTACATGGCAGTAGCTTGTATTTAGAGTTTAGGGTCCATTAGTTCCATGCAGTTCTGGTGCAAAATCTACATGTAGCTACTTCTTATTCGACTCTGCAATTCACTATGTAACTACTACTGACTCCCACAAGTGGCGAGTGTTAAGATACTGAGAAGATGAATTTCTCATTCATGATGTCGTATACAAGCCGATGGTTTACTACCGCAACAACGTGCATAGTGCAAGTGCAAGTGCCGATAGTGAATGCTGATATGAGGCACATACGATAGGACTACACACAAAGAATATAACTCTCCAACTCGATTGTACAATGGAGTTCCATTAAGCGTCCACTTATAAGTTGATCTGAGTGCGAAGACAGTCTTTGAAGCACTACACCTCCTGTCCTTAACTGGATGGACGTACAAACAGGCAACTAACAGAAAGCTCTAACCAGACGTAGCATGAACGTGTGAACGAACAATACACAACAACAGTAAACGTAGAGAGACAAACCTCAAGTCTTATGCTGAGCACGAAGTTCAGCTTAGTACGGAAACTATGAAGAGCCACGATCAAGATCTAGTTACCTCCATATGAACAATCAAGGTGAAGAGTATTTCGTGAAGCAAGAGGAATTCTTAAGTTAAAAGCGATACATCTCAAGCAAATGGGATAGAAAAAGTGCACAGCCACCGCGATCTGCAAAATAGATTAGCATGAGTGCAGATGAGAGCTACTTGAACATACCTACACCTAAAAACTTCGACTCACGTTACAGCTGTGATTAGAAAAATCACAAAATATAAACAAAGTGAGAACTAATGTGTCGCACCTCATCCAATAATTCGTGCCCATTTAACAGAGTGCAAAAATGAATTTTCTTTCCGAGTATCGGAACTGTAAAAAGCATCTGCAACACAACTCACAACTACTTGGCGTGAAAGGAACGTGGCAAACACACAAACAGAACTAACTACCGAACATCTATGATACCATGTCCTGAAATTTTTGTAGCTACAGTAAGCAGCGTTGTGTGATAGCTTCGACCCGATTGCATGGGAATGTGGCAGCTGCAAAACAAAGCTAATCAGATTACTAAGAGCCTCGGCTATACAGATCGAAAAAATGATGATATAGAAAAGTACACACGACGTCCTAAAGATATGAAACAATAAGAGCACGAGGAGAGTGAGGGCATGTGAGAAGATAGAGCTCATTCAGAACTCCAAGCTCCTCGGTGTTTGCCTCGAGCCTACTTTCTAGGTCTAGGTTTTTGAAGCATCCGAACATCTGACTATTCTAAATATCACTATGACAGTTCACATACATGTTATTTCAAGAAAGTGAGATGAGTCGAAAGGGAAAAACCCTATGGTATCACCGTCTGTAGGTAAAAGATGAAAATTGTCAGACGTAAAAGCATACTCAAAGGTCTTGCTAGAAACTTGCACATCAGTCAAGACTAACATACGATTTGCACACTCTTTGACGGAGTTGTCGTTTAATGCGTCATCGAACACGACTCATTGCGATGTGAGTCGGCTTTCTGTCTTCCGGTACGTACTTCTCATCGTCTGTAGAGGATCTTTCTGCACCTAATAGAAAGACTAATGGAAGTTCAAGAGTAGATTAGAACGACAAGAGAGCACTCAACCACAACTAAATTGCTTCTCTTGACATTCACATCGACTCGATGTCCTCCACGGAGGCACTAAATGACAAGCATGTATGCTTGGCATCTAATGCACCACATTCAACCTTGCTTAGTCGATTCGCATAGTGAGAGGGTAAATATGATAACAATGTCATATGACACTACTTGGTTCGAACTTACATGGTACTAGTTAAAGAAATTGATGTCGAGTTAATTTCTTTGGTCGCGACGAACATTGAAACCAATGTCGTATTGTGCAATGAGGTTGTCATATTCTAACTGACCTAAGACTGTTTGTACGACATGAGTTAGAGCTCTGTTAAATTGTCGTGACTAATCAAACCGAGATAGTCGATACGTTATCTCGGGAGTTCACTAACAGTTTTTTTTATAAATACATATAAGTAAAAATAGAGTATTCTAAATTATTTTTAGTGAAATTTTAAAAATTAATTGAACTAATATAGGCTATTTTTTATTTTTTAATAAATTTTAAAGTAAAAATAAAATAATTTATAACAAAAAGTGAATTCTTTTGAGAATATTTTTTTAATAAAATAACTCTTGACTCGCAGGTGTTATCAGCAAAATATAAAGAGTACCCTCGAGTATGTTATATCTAGTGAACCATGAAGAACTATTTCATAATATGAATCACTTTTATGTCGGATTGTGTCCGTCATGTTACCGTAGTCCCAATTATATTGACGATAGTAGCGACTAGTTAGCACATCCTTGAGATTTTGAAGCTATTCGCATGCTGAATTTAGTAAGTTTAGATCTTCACAAATTCAATAGTAATGTTTTTCACATTTCATGCATCATCCAAACCAACTATAAGAACATATCATCAAACCCATATGACAAATAGATATGTTAAGATATATGATCTTAAGAAGAGATAGCGTATAAATAAATAGATTCATTAGATGCGTAAAAATTAACCACATCCGATCCAGAATAGTAAAGATCATGATTATCAAATGTAACTATGAGAATTGTTTAAGCATGAAATATGACAATAAATTCTTAATTTTTATTACAAATGCACTCTGAATTTGAGATCATCTTATGGTTTAGATTGTGCTATTAAACAGAAGAGAATGTGGTGCAAAAAAGTAAAATGCATACGTTCGAGCTTGGTCTTGTGTTTGTTATTTTTACCAGAGAATATTGTGACTATCATGGATCATTTGAACTTCCTTGGTATTTCACGAGTGGCTCACTTTAATTCTCTTGCATGTGATGTAGTGACAAACCGCCATAAAAGAAAAGCTACGCAACTTGAGAAGATTTCAACTCTAGTCCAAGACGAGATATTTCACAAGGTGTTGGATCTGGTAGTGAATTTCAACATGTCAAAATCCTTCACAATGATGGAGGAATTTTGCTATGATTTCAGGTAGAAAAACAAGAGATAACTATCAGAACTGGTTCAATAAGGTTAGTGATATGGAGAAAATTTGATGATGCTTTACGGATAAACTGTTGCAAGAAACGAAAAACGGTTCGTCACCTAAGAATGAAGTGTAATTCTCCAAGAGTGTAGAACTCATTCTTGGCTCTTAAAGAGTAAACTCTACATTTATGGTTCAAGAGTGACGAGAGAATACTAAAGCATAAATTTACCAAGGGTCTCTACCTCCAGTGCTTAATCACACAATCTGTAGAGGTTCATATTCTTTAGAGGAATTCGGTCAATCATTGTGGAGTCAACGCTGAGATCAAGAAAAAGAGTTCATGAGTATACTAATCAAACAATATTAATTTGAAGTAATATGAAATACAATGACAATTCAGATATTATTGAAAGATTTCTTCTTGAGCAAATACCCAAAGATCATGCGAGAGAGAGGTGGTCCTTTCAACATTTCTGCACAATGGATTAGAATCTAGATCAAGAGAAAGACACCGTGCTCTGTTTGGGTGTCTACAACAACTGCTGAGAAACTACCAATGAAACTACATTTCACTTGGAGAGCAGATGGAGATTTGTATTTGGTTTTTTAGGGTTTGGTCCATGAGGAGCTAGTGATGAGTATGGATCAAAGAGTTAGTAATGAACGCATGCATGCTCTAAGAGAATCACATGAGATTTTTGTATGCGAGAAAGACTACAAATGACATATAACATGTTTTGTTTCAAGTTCAGACAATGGTGATCTCTTTCCTTGTCAGATTATCAAAGACACAAAGGAGGAACAAAATCTTGGATTTCTCTTAATTTTGTTTGGAGA
The DNA here is from genome assembly GCA_036924285.1 of Asterella californica. Lineage (NCBI taxonomy): Eukaryota > Viridiplantae > Streptophyta > Marchantiopsida > Marchantiales > Aytoniaceae > Asterella > Asterella californica. The sequence continues at coordinate 29,314,128 of JAYKYS010000003.1, forward strand.
GGATGGCACGTCAAGGTATCATTCATGTGATGTGATAGTTCAAAGGCTATTCAAAGCAACCTTTCAACGTGAGTTTCAGAATTGGTTGTGTTGGGCAGATTCAACAGCAGTACTAGTGGAGTTGAGATATAAAGTGAATGTGCTGATTTTTCCATAAAAATTTTGAGAAATTTTGCTTGTGATTCTTTGTTGTAGGCACATGTTCAAGTTGGTGTCAAGAAAATATGATACGCGGAGGATGGAAAAAATATGGAATTTTCAGCTTGGGATTCTCTGATGCAACTACAAGCAATTTAAGAGAATGGTCATAGAGATTTGTTCAACGTTGCAAATTTAGAAGCTGAAATAGAAATGCTGATTGAACTTGAGTCTATTGTTTAACCATCTATTGTCCGAAGAAACCATGCAGGATATAACTGGAGCAAGGCCTATCAATCTGAATGCGATCGTTTCTAACAATCTACTCATAAAACCTCGTTTACAAAATTTTCTACTCTGGTAATATACCCAACATCCACCAATTTTACAAATTATCTTCAAGATCTTGATTTCTTACTAACATATTTGTAATATTTTTCTTTATTTTTATTTTAATAAATATTTATATCTATCTATTTATTTTTGAATCTAAAGTTTAAACTTTATAGTATATATGCATTCGCTTGAGATTCAGACTATTCAGGTTAAGGTTGCTTATTCACCTCTTCCATCCGAAGATGGAAGAGGGTTGCAAACTTAACCTTGATTTATTACCTAACCCTTTCGACGGGAAGAGTTAGGTAATAAATCAATGTATTTTATATTCATGAATTCAGTGCAACACCCTCTTGCACTTGTATTCTGTGAAGCGCAAAGAACGACACTGCACTTATGGGTTTTCTAAGGGTGTTTCCAACGTTCTTGGAGCAAGTAACAGTTAATATTTAAATATTATTTTGATTTTTTATTTTACTTAATCTAAAATATTTATATAATACTTACATTATTTTAGATATCTTAAAGAGAGCAAAGTACGGAAGTTGATTGAGCATGCTTATTCACTAAAAGCTAAAGTTTCATAAAAATACCAAAATAAAATTCGCTAGCATGAATACACTTGAGACTGCAGTTTCTCTTGCATTGCGTTTATACGATTTGGGTTGGCTTTGTGTTTGATTTTGATTTGTCGTATAGCGGTTCATATGTTACTCTATTTTGACGTGGAACCTCGGGGGTCAATTAATGGATTTTGTTAGAACAAGGTAGTTTTTATTATTTTAAGTAAAATTTCCAAAAATCAATAAACTTATAATAAACTATTTTAAGTCTTTTAGTGATTGTGAGAGTAAAAATATATATTATATAAAATGAAGATTTTTTGAGAATACTCTTTTTGTTTATAAAATATAATATTTGAAATTATTCTTTGAAAAAATATTAAAATACCTCTGGACACGTATATGTTATCAGCAAAATACAAAAAGTTAGAACACCGAGTACAACCTCTTGTCATGTGAATACGAACACTTGCACAAGAGGGACAAATGAGAACGATCATCCGATCAATCTCTGAGCAATCAATCTTCTAGTGCATGGATGGATGATTGTCAAGAGAGAGTGCAAACGGAAGTGGAGTAAAACATGAGGAGAGACCCAATAAAATATCAATCACACACACCAAATGTAAGAAGAATACAAGCACTCGCATCTTCCAAGTCTACTCTCAACCAAATAATTCGTTTTTGATGATTCTGCAAAACCGACCAGCTCATTGAACGTTTTGTATACAGTCGAACCTGACATAAAGTACACTTCCTGTGGTTAGGGTTCAAGTCTCATTTTCACAAGGATATATTTTCTAAAAATTAGAAAGAAAAAAGAAAAAAGTTTGGATGTTCTCTATCCGTCTTTTTCTCTTATTTCTTTGTAAACCTCTTGTTTTCTTTCGTAATCTCTCTAGTTAAAGCTATTGTCATTCTCGACGAAGATGAGCCGAACATGAAAACATAGCGGATAAGCATTCGAATATTACGTTTGAGAAAAACATCGATGGACTATCATGCAAAAAGAATAGTCGAAAAGAACCAAAAATGCTTCTATAATCTCATTTTTAGACAATTATAGTTTTCATAATACTACAAGTGGACTTTATATGTGCATTTTGAATATGAAATGTGCAGAAAGTGGCATTTGAAAGAAACATTGATATCTGTGCAGAAATATTCAGTGCATTACGAGAGGATGTACAAGATTTCACTACATATCGTCAAGGTCGATGACTGTGGCAGGCTACAAACTCGAGGTAATCCAAGAATATCGAAGGCAGACAAGCACATTAATAAGTAGCACAGTGTAATATGAGTAGGTATACACCCAAATACCTAACTGGCACATAAAACAGAACATAACCTTGTCGATAAGAATGCTGGTAACTCACACTTCCCTTACATGCACCACAACCTTGTCTAAGCAACTAACTACCGTTGTAACTTTCCAATTCTGTATATGGTATAACAAAGTCACGAGAAATTGGCTTGATCACACCCCCAGTAGGTTCCGTGAGCTTGATCGTACCCCTCTTAAACAATGTATGGCTTGATCACACCCCTGACTGGCTATTGCCTGTAAAACCAGTAACTTTGTGATGTTACTCACATGTGAGACTGCAAATATTAAAGCAATGAGAATATGGATAATCTAACGATTTTAATGTTAAATATTTTGACTTATAGTGATATTTTGTCAATGTTGAAAGTACTAAAATGATGAACCAAAAGATAAAATGACAGGTTCTACTGTGAATAACCCGTAAGGGGTATGATCAAGCAACCAAACGTTTAAGAGAGGTACGATCAAGCTCACGGAACCTACTGGGGGTATGATCAAGCCAATTTCTGCAAAGTCATTCACCTGTAGTCAGAAGACATGAACCATTTGCTTGGCCCTTCGGGTCCTTCTTTCCCTTGTAAGGCTTGATGGGGTCTTCCCATCCGTTTGCTATTCATTGGTTCGCGTTTTTCCTTGAAGACATGAACCATTTCTGGGGTTTCCCCTCTGTATATCTCCGTGGTTAAATTTGACAAACCATCGATCCTATTTCTCCATGAAACACTGCCTAGGTTCCGAGAACTGGTCAACCATAGGTATCGTTTATGTCCAAAAACTGAGATACCCTAGTTAAGGCAGCGTTTAGGTTCTAGAATTTGGTATGTCATAGCTGAAGTTCGGTTTTGGTTGGAGAACTTGAATCACCACAGTTTAGGTTTGTTTTAGGTTTGGGAAATCAATATATCACAGTTATAATTTAGTAGAAAGATAGGTAAAAGAAAAGATAAACGATAAACAACGGTTCGAACCATATAGGTTCGGAAAGGCACGCATGGTTTAAACTTTTAGCTCATGTGTAGAATGTAGTGAAGCGGTTTCACTCACTCATTCTCTCTCTGTTGAGCTATCCATGTCCTCATCTGACTGCGATGCATGAACTTCTTTCTACCAATGTAAGATTTACAGAAGAGAAAGTAAGTAGACAGGAAGCTGTAAGGATAAATCTTCTCTTATCACCATTGTTATCTTTACCATTAACTGGCAGTTGCAGCATCCATGGCGAAGTGTATAAGCGATGTTTACCCTATGCCGAAATAGATACAGGAGTCAGCAGCACAAGCATTTTTCTTCAGCTGACAGAACAATTTGGGATGAAGTCCGTCTCCAACAGAGTTCCGATCTATGTACACGTCGGGTATTCATCACTAGAAGGACATCTTCAAAGGGATCTACGAAGTCTGGAAAGGGAATTTCAAACGATATCAGGTTAACATTAGCCATTAGCGTGCGGAGCGTTTAAGAAAATCTACTTCGTAGCTGAAGAGGTCGAAAGATTTGCAAGGTAGACAACACAGTTCAATTTGTGCCCATGGAAATGCCTACTACTTGCTTGTGTACTGTTTTACAGAAAGATCAAAACACAATCTCTAAAAGCACGTTCCACTCGGACCACTTTAAGGTGGTTTATACTGAAGCATTCGATGCTACTAAGTTGGCGTTGGTTCTGAACCGTATCAAGGCATTTGCTGGAGCAGGAACCATTTTTGCCTCTAGAAGATGAGTCCATGCAGTCTATTGTACTGGACTAGGACAAAGTCCTCTTATCACAATGACCACTGAAGACGGCAGTGTACAATTTCGTGCAAACTTTGAAACAGCCAATTAAAGAAGCAACGAACGAAACAAAATCTATGCTGTAACGAAACCATCTGTCCAAAAGCAGAATGGAGGAAAACATCCGTTCCAAGGTTCGTCAAGATTCATAAGCGCCTTCGAACAGAAGCTAATACCAGAGCACGTCTCGTATTTTCAGCCTACGACTCTGTTAATCCAGTCGTTCCTGTTCTTCACAAGAAAAAGGAAGAAAAAACTGTGTATGCACCTCTGTTATGCAATCGAAGTCTCTTAGTAGTTGCTACTGCGAGAATTTGCGCCATGCGTGGTAGATACGGATTTTGACAAGTTTCGTCCCCAAAGGCTGAGAGATTGACGAGGAAGTACAAAAGGGGATGGAAGATCCCGTCCAAAGACATACAAGAAGAAAAACACATGATCGAGGGACATTCAGGGGTTCCGTTCATGTCCTCAAGGGTACAAATGATTAGCAGTTTCTCCGTGCGAATAAGCCTGATCTGAACTGCAAGTTAACAAGCGTGATGGTCCTTCCTAACTCTTTTCACACCAACTTGGAGCAGCGTAGGAAGTGATCACCCGTAAAAACCCTAAATCTTATTCTTCCCAAGAGGCATCTGTTTACGGATGTCTACGAATTCACACTTATGAATCGATAAGGAGCACTCACCATGTTCACGAGGGGATAAACAAGGCGCAATGTTTGTCAACTGATGTTGGCATTTTTGGAGATGAGTCCAGATCAGGAATGTGCTTGCTACGCGAAGGGGATTCTCCCAGGACCTATCGGTTGGTTGCAGATGACTGTACTAGTTTCACTTTTGAATTCTGAACTCATGCCTCCAGAATCAACCAAATCTAGCGAATTCTGCATTCATCACCATACAGGAAGATGCTCAACCTCTCAAGAGGTCGCAGGCTTCTCACCCCCGATTTTTAACTTCCGTCTACTCTCGTTCGCCGCTACTTTCAAGGTTTTCCAAGATTGGAATGGTCTCTAAAAAGCGATTAAAGCCCTTTAAAGATTAAGCCTCATGAGGATGCATAACATCATTCTATTACAGATTCCATCCCATGAAGCAACAGCTTCATAGATCTCTGAACCTGGACACACACCAGCACTGGAAATGGCTCACACGTCGTCAGCTCGATAATAATCCAACAACAATTTTTATGTTCACAGAATCGACTCGAAAGATAAAACAGAGTTTCCCCGATAACGTGCGCTCCTCAGCATCATGAACAACCATCGATCGAGAAATATACCGAGATGAGCTTCAAAAGATTGTGGACATGTGGTCATCAGCATCATGAACGAACAATCGATTGATCAAATTCATAAGAGAAGATAACTAACCAGATAACGCTCAGACCACATCACTGTTTATCGTGGGACCACCTATCCTGGTCTCTTCATTCCAAGTCGGCCCGGGCTGTCTGGTTCGGGAGTAACAACTTCGTAATCGGTGATGCCGTTCTCGCGTAAGGATACAAACATTGTGCTCGATCGATGGAGTCCTCGCCTAATTCAGTACGGCCAAAGCGGTAGCACAGCAACTGTTACAAACATTGTGCTCGACGGAGTCCCCGCCTAATTTAACATGACCAAGGCTACAGTCCACTATTGCTAGATTCGACCTCTACGTGAGCCCGCTGTGTATCAACAAACCACTTCCTTCTTGTTTTACATCGGGTCTCCCTGGAGGGGAGGATGGGCTGCGCCGGCCAAGGAGGTAGTGCAAAACCAAGGCGACACTGGCGAGCCCGAAGTAGCAAGCTACTCCTGTGGGACTCGCACCCGTGAAAGAAATAAGATTAATATCGTGAGGGTCGATGACCCTCGTATCAGATATTAAACTGATAAGAACAGATACTACACTTGATCTTAGCCAAAAGGCCGAGAAAGGTATACTACACCACCTGCAACGAGAAGTTTATCATCCCCTGGATAACCTCAACATACCTCAAGAATTATGGGTTTATTATACTGGTTCACATTCATCCTGTATTGTACGCAACCCAATCAGTAGCGACTCGAAGCACAAAGGAGATCGGAAGTAAGATACGAAGATGAATGGCGCGCGGGGGCTTTCGGGTTTCGGTTAGTACTACGAAGTTCGAACTAAGACAAATGGTGCCACGAACTAACAGTAGACCGAAGATCGCATCAGGCAGCTGTAAAATTGTCCTTTAGCCTTTGTCAAGTCGATAGCAGGTTCCTTTCTCTAAAAATGAAACCACAACGTCTTTTCTCATTCGCGGATGTTTTCATTTTTTCACACCACGTTCATTTTATAATTGAAGAATATTGATCGTTTCGTTACTTGCTTCCACATCAACGAGTGACCGGTGGTAGCCCGTCTAGAGGTTGATCAAAGAAGCGCTATCAGTACGAGTCTCATCCAGGAAAAACAATGATGCAATGGTCGATCAAGTCTTTCAGCATGAACACTTATAGTACATTAACTTTGAGTTAACCAAGTATTTTAGGCACGCACCGATGTAATTATTCACATTAGACAGTTAAATATGACGGAGAGTAATATGTTCTACTTGTACAAACTTTAGATTCTCTTCTTTTCATGCACACACCTTTCGTATTTCTTAAACCCCTCTCCTGGTATAAAAAGGTCCTGATGAGAATATTTCCCTCAGATATTTTTTTGAATTCAAAATCCTGAATCGCTGGAATCTGGAACACAGAAAAGCCTGAAATTTAACAAACTGGTTTTGATAATACTTACATGAAAATTTAAAAAAAATTGACAAGAATGTAGCGCTTTCTAGCATTTTCCAATGTTTTCTATCACGTCAAAACCGGAGATCAAACTCAGACGTTATGAAAAGATGCAGTTTGCTTTGAGTAACCCAAAGATCCACATTTCACGTACGTGCACGTCGAAAAGAAAGGGGTTTAGATAACCCAGACCCTAAGTATCAGGAGCGGGGGTTTAATATATCAAGCACCGCCTTCTGATATTTCAAAACTATGTAATGAAATGAGAACATTTATTCGCGATATAGGGTAATAGTACGATAGATCAATATGAAAGTAGAGTCAAAATATGACATTATAATATATGAAATGTATTATGTCAATTAACTTAGGCAAAAAGACAGAGGAAAGTATGAAGACCACTACTGGAGAGAATTTTTGTGAATCGCAAACCATAAACTCTAAACCCATTGCTTATGAAAATATAAATAAATATACTCGATGAGAATCTACAATGATATCACGGATACACAGACTAATGCACTCGGGTTTGTTCCACTTCTCCAACGTGCGAATCCGGGCAGGAGAACTAGAGATGGAACAGGAATCATTTATTAATGTGCGAGAGAAAATCTGTCACTAACTCGTGGTAGCATAGTGAGAGGAAAGTGTACATAAGAGAGAGAAGTCTCTGTTCTAATCTTGGATTTCAATTTGACAATGCGATCGTGATCTTAGGGTGCTTGGTGCCTTAGAAAAATTTCCCCTCAGGTTTAAGAAATAACATGACAATTTAGGGAGGGTAGCTCACTCACTCGTTTAGCTGTACTTAGGTTTAATAAGTGCCAAGAGCAACTAAGGAATAGTTTGCTCATTCGTGACATCACTGTAAAGTTACGCGATGAGGAAGTGGAGAACAAAAACAGTGGATTCAAACCCCCCTGCCCCTAGAAATAATCTTGGTAACCAGTAGTACCTCATCTTACGCTTAGTTTAATGTCTTGCAAACAAATAAATCTTGACAGAATAACCCAAAATGCTTTTGCCTAAAGTTTCTAAGTTCAAATAGCAGTATGAGGGAAAGAGAATATCCTTTTTCATGCTTCGATACCCATACCGAGGGTTTAAGCATTTAATCTTAGAATGGTTGAAGTCTGTTACCCTTCTTGTGAGGGAAGTAGCTAATTTGTTACATTTCAGCGAACTCAACTCTAACTTTGGAGGTCTTAGCTAAAGCGGCACATTTTATGGTTTATATCCTCCCAGCCTTCACTCTGGTGGCCTGCTTCTCTTAACTCCAAAAATGTGTTGGAACACGCGCGGACGTGATGAAGGTGCAGGTCCAAACAGGAATCGGCGAAGATCCTGTATTCATCCTCTCTTCTCCAGGTCTTCGTAGTTCACTTCAGTCTTAGACACTAGTCTAAATGGTTCTGTGCCTACACGCTATTATAGTAACTTCAAATTCTCACACTCGCGCGGGCCAGTGCGAATATGACAGATAAATGTGGTGGTTTCTGCACCAATTCAGCCTTCAGGCAAGCGTTCTGTATGGAAACTTGTCAAAGTGCCGACCTTCACACACGAAACTAACGTCCAGGACGAAGTTGCTCGGCTCGGGATCCCAGCGGGACCTGTCACTCGTCGTTTCTCTTCAGGACATAACTCTCAAGACCTTTGGGAAACTGAAAGACTAGCCAAAGTTCAGAAGTAGATTAGAAATGTAAGCTTGGCGGACCAACACGAGAGAGACGTACAGTACGACTGAGAGCGATGATCGGTGCTGCAGACTCAGAGAGCAGCCGATTCTCTTACTATAGACGAGCAAATAGGGGGTTGAGTATCCATGGGAATATCACTACAGCAATGAGGATACTTAAAGAGTCTCACTGGTACTACAGTGTCTAGTAAATTCCGTACCTCCGAATAAATCGTTTCTCAGCACCTCTGTAGCCACAAAGTGGCACTTTTGCATCCGCCGAATGCCAGAGGCGAACCTTGCTCTGTGAACGTAGAGAAAAGAGATACAAGCCCTTGAACGTTGTCGACTAGAAACCCAGTAGAAACGGATAGCCTACATTGAGCTTCAATGCTGCCGACATAACACTGGTTTCATCTGATTCTCCGTAGCCTAAGAGCGTGAACGCCAAACCTGCACTTTACAGGAAGTAAACTCACCTAAAGACCAATTGAATCATGTAGAGAGAGCGAAAAGTAACAGAAAAGTTGTTAGAGTAGAACAAAGACATAGCATTCCTGCTCGGTAGTAATTGCACCGTCACGAGCTGCTTCTTAGTTTCATCAGGTCTCCCTGAGGGGAGGATAGGCTGCGCCGGCCAAGGAAGTACTGCAAAACCAAGGCGACACTCCCGAGTCCCAAGTAGTAAGCTACTCCACTGTACTCGCACCCGTGAAAGAAATAAGATTAATATCGTGAGGGTCGATTACCCTCGTATCAGATATTAAACTGGTAAGAACAGATACTACATTTGATCTTAGCCAAAAGGACGAGAGAGGTATGCTTCTACCTTTGCAGAGAGAGGTTTATAAGGGGCTGCATATCGCATCTTCAGCAGCATAGTTTATGAATTTATTAAACTAGCCGGTTCCATACGCTTCTCCGCATAATCTGCTTCATCCACTTTCCATGTCTTGAAAGCACGGTAGGAACTCGTTGTTCCGGCAGTTGGGAGGGAGGCCATGAGGACGCAGTGACATTCGCTTATAATGTCACCAGGACGACAAAGTTGGAAAGTTCTAAGGAAAATTACTAATGTAAAACGTTTACCAACAAAATAATCACGGCGACTAGTGCGGAAGAATTCTCCCGTCACCATCACCGGCCTAACCTAATAGGTTGAAAGATCTCATTATTGCGCTAGTAGATGATGAAAGCAGGACGTGTAGACAGGAAGAGAAGGCAGGTCAAAAATCTCTGCGAAACTCGTACATGTCCGATAGAGCTTTCCAAGGATATCTGGTCTCACGTTTGACACTATATGAACATACAACTGAGAGCATACAAATTTGTGTATTTCTTCTTTGATCGACCACTCTATACAGTCGAGCAAGAAAGCAAGTACGAATGTTGCCATTGGATTCAAGTGACGAGACTGTAACATGCTTAACTCGCCTCTAATGAGCTTAGCCAAATCTGATCTTTACAACAGGAGCTCGAGGCAGCACAGTAAACCTAAAATGCAGATGCACAAAAGTACCTTGAAACATAATTCTGACTTTGGTAACAGCACCTCGTTTGACGTCCCCTCCCGGATGGTCGGAAGTGAACTTGAGCAATGAGGCTATAGCCAAAGGATTCAAGTCAGTTCTTGGCTTAAATCTACTGATACTTCAGTTTGCGGTAATGCGATAGCTCCGAACTACTCGTTTCGCAGCATCTTTTGACCAGACCGGTGAATCAACTAGATTCAGTTGCAGGTCAATTTCAGGTCCAGCATTCGCGGAAACCGAAGTGGTAGGTTGCTGCGATCTGAGCCGGTTTCTTCCGTTTTCGTTTGAAAGGTTTCCTTTTAGACTCACAAAGGCGGCGATCTTGGTGAAGTTACAACAGCATGCACCATGGAGCCACAAAGAATCATAATCAGCAAAGAATAGTCCCCTGCCTCTAGTCACATACCTCAGTGCTCCGTTCCGATCCAGTGGTACGTCCGAAAGGGCAATGGAGGAAGAAATTATATTCTCATCTACGCTACACAGTGTACTACACTAGGAAGGATCTTGATATTACGATCTTGACACATCCTCGCGCAGAACACAACGAGAAACTTCCTGTACGTTCTTCAAACAAGTGATATATATTCAAGAATCTAGATATTCCACGAAAAGGCGCTGCTTGAAGTGTGGCAATGGCGGGCGCTACATACTTGCAGCACTTCACATCTACAAAATTGCACTATTGGCGCTAATGTATACCGCACAGACGTATGAGTAACATTCTGGCAGCGGCGAGGTATCGACTAACGGTTCCTTCTTGTTTTACATCGGGTCTCCCTCGAGGGGAGGATGGGCTGCGCCGGCCAAGGAGGTAGTGCAAAACCAAGGCGACACTGGCGAGCCCGAAGTAGCAAGCTACTCCACAGGACTCGCACCCGTGAAAGAAATAAGATTAATATCGTGAGGGTCGATGACCCTCGTATCAGATATTAAACTGATAAGAACAGATACTACACTTGATCTTAGCCAAAAGGCCGAGAAAGGTATAATTCTCCTTACGCAGAGACAGGTTTATAATGCGCTGCGGATCCCATCTTCAAGCACCGATCTTATGGGTTTTATATAAACTAGTTGGTTCCACGTGGCGTACTTCAAGTATTATTCTCGTATCATCGACTTCGGATGAATTGAGAGAAGTAGGAACTCGTGATTCTGCGAATCCGTGGAATGAGACGCCCTGCCGAAGGAGTGACATCACATTCAAACCGATCGAACTGTCTTAAGGCCAAAGTGGGAAACAGTTTTTGTGTGTTCACTCGACGTCCTATTACGAAACGGAAACAGACTTTCCGTGGTTTGGATATAATCGCCGAAGGAAACAGAGGAGACCGGAGAAAGAATGGGGTCAGCGTCTTTGGCAACGGAATCAGCAGACATTAGTGTCGAGAAGCAGTCTGTAATCATAAGGTCAGTTGCTGCGTGATTGACCCTTTGACAGTGCTACTGATTAGCAGGGGCGATCAGCTTCAGTGTAGAGATCTAGAAAGATCACGTACTTGGCTTCCACGAAATTCAAGTTCTATACGTAATCGATCGAGCGATGAATGTCGAAGGGATGATTCCAGACTCAGAGCCCTTACTGACAGCTTCAAGCAACAAAGTGTGCGTCTAGCCCCCGTCGCAGCCTTAGCTGGAGCACCGAACCAATTCATGGCAAAGCCCACTTTGACCGTAGCACCAATTTACAAGTAACCAAATCTCTCGAACGATCAATGATCTCAGACCTCACGACAATCAACCCCGGAATAATTGACGCTGGGCCTGACTGTCGATCTGAACCTGCATGTCCGAGACGGACTGAAGTGAGAACGTAGGATGAATCACTCCACAGGGAGGGGAAGAGTGCGCATGTGGAGTTCGCGTAGTCACATGAAAATTTTGGCACGAGACAACAAAAGAAGCGAAATTGTTGGAGCCGCCATTTCACATAACCGCGCTGCTTCAACGCGCTTTCAGCACTCCTTTATGACAACGTACAGAACGTTAGTGACAGTGCTCGCGGAGTTTCGGCTTTTAGTGTTGTGAATCCCGGTACGTTTCAAAACTTCCCGGTGCGGAACCAAGTCTATCGGAAATTCCCGGGGAGAAAGTCAACTTCTCAGTGTGATTTTCGTCAGTTTTCGACAGAAGTCTACAATTTCCGATTTCATTTTCATTCCGCCAGCAATTCTCGCCGCAAAACACTCCGAGCACCGGTATTACAGATCATTTAACGGGAAATGATCCCGGGGAAATCTAATAGGGCGCCACTAAAACCTTCTCCATAACGAAAACTACAGGATTTAGATGAAAGACTGAAGTCTAAGATACGGTATCGGCTTTGTTAGCGGAAGCAGAACGTCTATAATGATTGAATTCAATTAGTTTCAACTGTGCTAGGGGGATTTTACATAGGTCAAGTGATTGTTGTTTACGGCATAGAGCTGTAAATTGTTTTACGGGAGATACGGGAGATTCGTAAAGGCTAAGTTGAATGGCTCTATAACGTGGAGGTACTACGTACAATTTTATTACAAAAGCCTGTAAAAAGTTTTACAGAGAATTATGGGAATTCTTTACGACCAAGTATCGATGGCCTTCGGGTCCCTCTTTCTCTTGTAAGGTTTGATGGGGTCTTTCCATCATTTGGCTATTCATTGCGCAATGTGTTCGAAGTATTGAATAGCCCTATTAGGGGTGTCAAATCGGGTTTCATGCCATATTCAATTTCTAGAAACCCATATCTGGGGTCACCTTGGGCACTTAATAGCATCTCCACCCTTATAGAGATAAAGCCCTCTCTAATTTACAGATGAAGAGTGAAATATTTTTATTTTTACGGGAGGAAGTTTTCCACCATACTCTTTAAATAAGATCTCTAAAGAATATCAGAAATTCAAACTTTTTCAAAACTATCAAATACTGTTCTTTATGGAATTAAAGAGTCTTTATTGCAATCTTTAAGTTAGAGAATCGCAGTAGTTTTTAAAGAAATTCATAAATTTAAATTTAAATCAAAGATCAACGGTGAGAAGATTTTCCCCTAACTGACTCCTTAACTGGTTAGGGGAGCCTTTAAAGACCCATGGTGGAGATGCTCTAAACAGATATCCGTGACTACGCGATGGAATTTCACTCAAACTCGTCGTTCTACCGTTGCATATACACGTGCATCCTTTTGAATTAAAAAAGACTAACGATTGTGCAATCAGGTTGAATAAATAAGCTACCAAAGTGCACTTCCGAAAAAAAGTGAGATAAGGACAAGCAGGATCCACGGGACTAAAATCTCGAGACGTCATTTGCAGCGGTAGGTTTTTCTCATGTCTTGAAAACAGTTAATGTTTAGTCATTATGAATTTTCTCATGTCTCAGAGAACGCTGTTTTTATTTTTATATTTTCTAAATATAGCAGAGCATTATCTATTCTTGAACTTCAAAAAACAAGTACTTGGAGAACTGTTCTACAAGTACTTGAAGAACGGAGTGGCGTCTTGGTACATACTAGGTCTGGGGATTCAACCAGCGTAAGTTTGAATCCCACTATGAAAAGACTCTGTCTCTGAAATATATTTGAAAGTCAACTGAAACCAAGATAGTTAGAGGGTCTATGTTGTACTTTAGTTATCTTAAAAACTTCTAAAAGAATTCTAAAATTTAAAATGAATACTGAAGAGTTAGAGGGGTGTCTTTGTAATTTGGTTGTCCGTAAAACACACAAGGTGAACAACCAATTCGTCAAGAGTGAAAAATAATTTGAATTAAAAGAAAATAGATAGTTCAATACAACTTAGTGAAAAATAATTTGAATTAAAAAAAACAAGCAGTTCAATACAACGATCGAACCGAGAAGCGGTTGGTTTTGAACGAAACACTTGAACGTCAAGAGTGAAAAATAATTTGAACTAAAAGAAAACAGACAATTCAATACAACGATCGAACTGAGAGGAGGTGATAATGCAAGAAAGTGTTAAAATACATAACGGTTGGTTTTGAACGAAACATTTCTAAGTGTGTTTCGCTCAGAAAATTAAATGTTTGTGATTGTTACCGATTCTTTATTTCGATCAATTATTTTTAAATTAAAAACTCCAGCAAGATTTTTTGTTTTGCTTGCTCGCAACAAATTTCCTTTTGTCACAAAGAATTCATTCAAAGAAGAAAGTGAAATTGCACGCGTGATAGTAACAGCGGGAATGTTGATGACGTCACTCTCTACTATTAGAGGTGTCAAAGTTAAGAACCATGTGAAATATTCGAGAGCCGCGGACATGAGTTACGACTTCGGCCAGACTGCGGCTAGTGTTTCATGCGGGCACCTCCTGAGGTACCCGCAGGAAAACGCCACGGGCATATTTTTTTGGCTCTTCACTCGTTTCGTCCGCTTTCTTCTGCAATGGATTCTCTACTGTTCTGAGTAATTATCTTGAGTGTACAAACAGAAAAAAAATCAATGATAAAATTTTGATGTTCAGTCGCGGACGCGATCCAGAATAAGTCGTGGTTATATACAAACTTACCTGTGGTAATTTTACGATCAATTATCTCTCTGTCGTTGAAGATCTTTCCTCTGAATTTTGACACCCTTATTCCCATCGTGCCCCCATTCCTTCACTTATAGGTTTAGTTTAATTAGACGTTTACATCCGTCAACTCAACCCTTCTGTCTATCACTGGAATGATACTTTTTCCGTAGAGGAATATTAATTTTTAGGTTTTACATCCCCTATTGCAAACTTAAAGTTAGAAGCTCAAAGTTTATTTACTTTAGTAGCTTTTCATTCTGCTCTTAAATTATTTATGCGGATCCATTATCAACCGAAATGTAAAATCTAGAAACAGGGAGTGTTAAAGCTAAAAAGGAAAATCCTTAACAAGGGAAAATTAAACAATAATTTATCAAAGGAAAGCTTTGTATAAAACAATAGATCGCTTTCCAACACATTTATGAATTGATAGTAGAGTAGTTTTACTTTTATATTTTAATTTCTAAAACTTAAAATCAATCCCTTGTGTATTAACTTCCTCGGGGCCGAAATTCATAACCAAAATAAATAAAAGATGTCTACGAACTCTTGGCCGAAGTAATAACTTTTTCTCGCGGACCAATAATATTTCTAGCTTGACAAGCACTAATGAGAAAAACCTTTGCTACACATATTGTGTATCATAATTGTTACATTGTAAGCTAAATATCCATGCAACCGACACTTATCAGTGGAGAGAAAAAGAGAATAAGTGTAGAAATTGAAGAAAAATCTAGTGATGCAATTGGACCGGAATGGGAAATGAGATCTTATCGAACTTCTAGACTATATAAATCAGTGTTAGATAATTTTATTTATGAGTTTTTAGTTTATTTGTTTAAGTGTTGGACTCAAAGAACACTATGAGGAAAAAAGGTATAACTTTTTCTTGCTTTTGTACTCATACTCAAGGATTAAAGCCCGATTTTGACTACAAGTGCTACATGTGATCCAGAAGATCTTATTTTGTGGGTTTGCTCTCAGAGAACTGAGAAATTAACGGTTATGTAGAAAATGGTTTTGGAGACTAGTTCTTCATCCCAACTTGGAATCTGCCAAAAGAGGTATCAACATAAAGCTATTCATCTGCTTGACAAGCTATGATTCATCTCCTTGACAAGCTATGATTCATCTCGACACAAACTATTGAGTACTAAAAGAAAAATCGTTAGATGAAGATTCGAGGTTTTTTGGAGCAAAAGAGAATTTTTTCTTCAGACTCGAAAAACACTAGGAGGAAAAAAAGAATATCATATTTCATGCTTTTATACTTTAAGGGGAACAAAATTGAGCTTTAATCCATCGACGAAATAGGAATCCTCAGAAATATGGCATCTTGCTTATTTTAACAAGCCCTCACCTCTCTCTCACTTGGTACTGTATAAACGTCGTCATGTTTTACCAGAAACTGGATCAGAAATAACAAAGTACAATATACATCTAAAGTGCCAACCAAATAACAAATAAACATGCTCGATCTACTTCGGAAACTTGTGCTCCCTTTATGTTATCAGGAAAAGTGTAAATATTGTATGAAAATTCTAAATTAAGTTCTGATAAAAATCTAAATCTATTTATAATTATTAAATGGTGGTTGGCCCCTATCGTCACGAGAACGTGAAGAAATAACCTATAAGTCGGAAATAGAGAAAGTGCCTATGGGAATACAATGCGGCAACATGTTCGAGAAAAAAATTACTTTCATTAATTTATTAATTTATCACTTAATTTTATTTAGAAAAAATGATAATAAATTAAGCTTCCTTCCTTCTTCCAACTTCAGATGGAAGAAGGTACACAAGGAGTACTTCCAAGTGCGGTGGCGAACGTAAACGGGGAAGAAGACAAGTACGGTAACAAGAGAGAATTTGAGAAATATGATTGGCTCCGGTAACTACAGGAGACAAGAAAAGTTTAGATATATCATTCTAGAAAATATATAAATTTTATAATAAAGTTTAGAGAAATCATTCTAGAAAATTGATAAGTATTCATGAAATGCAATGGTGCAGATTTTCCAGACCTAACACAGAAAGTTAGAGTGCAGAAACACGCTTCTGGAATTACAAGACAGTATCATCAAATAGATCATAAGTTATTCAAGACATTAATTTATTATCTATCTATTCTCGTCAAAAAAAAGTAAAATAATAAGTTAATGCTGCATGCTGCATCTTCCATCCATGCACTCTTTCTTGACGTTCACATTTGTATGGTAAGCATTGAGAGATATATGCTCATTCCTGAGTTTTAAGGACACTTCTAGGCACCCTGTACTTCAGTGCTCTAAATCGGTACACATATAAGTACTGAGTACTTATATTTTCCTACAAGTAAGAGTACAGTAGCCAGTAAGAGTTGTCCAGAGTTTAAGAAATTTGCTTTATCACACCCCTAATAAGTTTGTTGCAACAAACTATCGACAGTGAAATGATGATTTATCGACAGTGAAATCAATCATTTTGTCATATTAATGATATATATCATACTGCAAACATCATTTCGAATACGTACAATGTAATATGTATTTTACTGTTGAAATGATTTAAATGAAAGATGTATTCAGTTATGATCGAAGATAATGAAATGATCACGATATGAAAAGGTGATTAGTTTTACTGTAGATAGCCAGTCAAGGGTGTAATGAAGCAGTACATCTTTAAGAAGGCTGTGATCAAGCAAATTTCTTCCAGAGTTTAGAAGGTTAGAGCTGTCATCTGTCCACCCGATCAGAAATCATATCCAGGTGGTACGTTACTACTTAGCCGGCCACCCATCTTTGTGCGGAGAAAGTGCGGGACTTTTAGTGGGTTTGGACTGGTGGAATGCGTCGATGGAGCATACCGTTGCAATTGCCTGCCTGTGATGCAACCGTCTGCAGAATACCTGGTGGACAGTAGAACGGGCTACGGTACACTAGAAGTCACAGCAATGGAAGTGCCAGTCTCGTAGGTCACGAGGAAGTTGTTTCTGTCCAACTTGTGAAACCACGTAGGTCGCATCACAAGGAAAGAGACCAACCTGACAGGACGAACCAGCCTTTCTTCTGCTTGCTTTGTTGTCAACTGGAATAGTTTCTCGTTCCAGTCATCCTCCTCCGCGGAGTAGTTTCTTCCTGCCCTCCGTTTTTCTTCCTGCTTGGTGTTAGAATTGTGTAAAATGATACAAGCAAGCAAATGGTACATAAGAGAGTTCGAACCAAGTATCCTTTTGTAGAGGACGGCAGGTCGTCATCCATATTTTCCTAGAAGTACTTCCCATCATCTTTGCCAATCTTTCTCGTAAACTCAAAAGCAAGAAGGTTATAGGCACGAAGAAAAACGCGAACCAATGAATAGCAAACGGATGGGAAGACCCCATCAAGTGGCACGAAGTGGAGGCTAGGAATAAGAGGTCTGCTGTAAACATCCGCATCTTTGTATCACTATGTGGTTCGAGATCCCTTATGGTCTTGGTGTCCGATTACTGCAAGAAAGACTACACATTTTTCTGGAGCAAGGGCATATCAAGTGCGTTCAGCAGAGAAGCCAGACAGTTACCGTCCTCAAAGCATAAACTCTGAGAGGATTTGATTTGGGTCCAGAATGATCCTCGTTGTGAGCTGAGCGTGGTAGAAAGAAAACACGTACTCGGAAGGAGATCGAGGAAAATTCTGATCATGCCCGCTAGCAGACGGATGACCGATTGCTCAGTGTAATCGTACAGGACTGTATGGCCAGAACAATGACCGACTGCTCAATGTAATCGTAAAGACTGGTTGGCCAGAACAGGGTGACAAAAATGATTTCCCTTCGAAAGTTATTAGGCTCTCGTCTAATCTACCAGACTGCTAGTATGGTACAATCTATATTTGTGGCGGTAGCAAAATTCCCTCTAATATAGAGGGAGCTCTTGAAATGGAAGAGCGACTGGCTACTGGCTACTGTACAAGTGGTCGTCTAAATTAATTTATCGTCCCGTTCTGTATCGTATATGTCTAAATCTAGAGCTAAACCTGGAAGGTCATTGTCCATGGGGGTTGACAAAACAGTGGTTTCTCCATCCATCCATCCACCGAAGTCTGCAGCCTCTTGACTCTACCGCTTGTGTGGTCCGTCCTGGTAACCTCATCCGCAAGGATGACAACAGCTTCACCTTCTTCAGACCTCCACTACTGGAGAGTGCTTCGGCGAGGCCGTCGAGAGAAACTCCTTTCAAATGTATCAACTTCATACTTTGCATGCAGCTGAGCCTTGCTACAGCCATTAAACCTATATCTGTGATTCGGCAATAGGAGAGATTGACCTGCACAACAAAGCACCTCCTTCTCGGTTCAGATCACCTCTCCTATAACTACAAAACAGTACCAGATCTTCTAACAAACACAATTAAACCATGATAGCCATGAAACATTCTTTTACGAAGCACTGAGACAGAAGAGTGATGAAATCCACGATATGACCCACCTGTCTTAGGTTTTGACAACCATGGGCAATGGCAAGCAGGCCGATGTCGGTAATGGCGGTGCAGCCCTTGATATCCAACTCCACCAACCTCCTACATCCAGTAGCTACGGAAACGAGTCCGGCCGACGTCACCAACAAACAGGCTCTTATTTCCAACTGAGCGAGATCTCGCAGTTTGGAAATCTCATGCATACTAGCATCAGTTATCCGCGTGCAGTATGATAAGTTTATACTTCTTATTTTCGGACATCCATTAGCCAGCGCAGCCACTGCAGCGTCCCCGACTTCAACGGACCTGTAAGCAAAACAAAGGTCGGACAAAGGTCCGATTAGTCTCGTTAGCCTGATCAGAAGTCAAAACTAATTGTTTCTACGCTTACCGCTAATGATACAAGGTAAGTTCAAGCTCACCAAAATAACCTCCAACAGCGTGTCGTACAGATATTTACACACGGCTCAAGCTATGGATACCCCGGGAACTAGGAGTCACTACAAACCTGTACAAGTCAATCTCTGTCAAGTTGCAGCAGCTTGCAGCAATGTATAGGATCCCTTTATCCGTAATGTTCAAACAGTAGCCCAACTTAAAAGTTCTGACCGCAGTGCACCTCGAGAATGACTTCAGTCCTGCCAATTAAGGACAACCGTGCATTCAGTGCACTGTAATGGAGAAGAAAGAGCATCTTAAGGAGAAAATGACCTCAATGCAGAAAATTCATTGCGCTTAAGCAAAGGGACCCCGGCCATGAGTAGGGAACCGAGGATTGAAAAAACTGACCTTCGTCGTTGATATGGCAGTCGGTGAAATCCAGTACTTCGAGGGCAGTACAATTGTTGCCGAGTAAAGCAAAGCCTTTGCCGGTAACCAGACTACAGGCTTCCATCTTGAGACTTCGAAGACTCTTGCAACATGCAGCAATGGAGGCCATAGCCAGATCAGTCAAATTACGGCAGCATGTCAGATCAAGATCGTGAAGACCGCGGCAGCCCTTCGCAACTGCACAGATCCCTTCATCGGTAACTCCCCTACACTTGCTAACACTAAGTTCCATCAAAGCCTTGCAGCATTGACCAATAAATGCCAATCCACTGCTTGCGTTGTGACACCCGTCCAGCCTGATGATTTGCAGGCTTTCGAACTTTGCAAAGCTCGCTAATAGACTGTCGGTAATCTGCTTAAAACCAAGCCCCAAAACACACGTTGATCAGCAATTTCGTTAACGACCGCAAGCGATGTTAACCTAAATCATCCATATCATGCACTCAATCCTACTGGATCGACTCCGAGGGTGTGACTGAATCATCCAGCATGGAAGAAGTCCTGAAGCTGCAATTCTTCAGGTCAATGGTGAGATCTTTCTTGGATTGAGAAACAAAAAGAGGACATCGGACAGGCAGAGGAACAGAAGAGTGGCTAGCTACACTGTGTCACGGCAGACAATACAATCTCCCCGCCACCGAAAACATTCACAATCTCATCTTTGTCACAAGACAGCAATTAAGGCAATTTCACCCAGCCGCAACAACTGGGGCGCGTCCTACATTGCAAAGGACAAACTTACCCGTGGGCAATGCGATAGACAGAGCTGCTGCAAAGAGACAGGTCCGGTCGTCAGCGCCATGATCCCTCTATCACTTGCCTTTTTGCACCCCGCAACGTCAAGAATCTGTTCACGAGGAAAGTGACATGAGGACATGGACGACAAATGCAGAATCCGCACTGACTTGCATCAACAAACGGGGAGCACGAACACAAGAAACGGACCGAGACGCTTACCAACAGCGACATGCGATTCTCGAAGAAGACCAACCCGGCGTCATCGACACGATTGCAGGACACCAGATACAGATTCTTGAGACTCTGCAGACCAGTGATCGAAGCGAGGCCAACCGCTGAAACCTGCGTCGACGTGAAAAAGACGACGTACTGTATTAGATGACAGGGTGGCAGGGTCGAAACAAAAATGAAGCAAAGGAAAGCAAAGCGGAACCTAGTTTTAATGTACAAGTTCACTAATGCCAAACCTAACCGAGCCCAAAGTAAGAGACTGCTGCGCCCGGCTTGCGCCGGACTCCTTATTCATCAAGTCAAACTAAACACCGAACTGCAATGGAGTGGGAATCACCTCGGTGTATGACATGTCCAGTGTTTCCAACTGCTTGCAATTGGCCGAAACCAAAGAAATGCCAGTATCTGAAATTCCCAAACACCACCTCAAACTAAGAGATCGAAGGTTTTTGCAGCCAGCCGCAACACATCCCAAACCGGCATCCGTAATGTTCCGACAGTTAACGAGCTTGAGGCTTACGAGCTTGGTAAGCTGGGCCACCGCTATCATACCCCGGTCCGCTATCTGGGAGCAGTAGCTGAGGTCCAAGTGCTGTAACTGGGGACATAACTTAACCAGAGATAACAAACCAGTCTCGGAGAATCTGCCAATGCGTGCGAGGCTCAGAGTTCGCAGGTACCGTCCTGAAAGCTTCCCCACGGTCTCCAGAGTGTCATCGTCAATCTGAGCGCACAGTGAAAGGTCCAACTCTTCAAGGTCCGTGTACCTACGCAGGACGTTCTCGAGGACTTCGGCTCTGAGCAGTTTAATTTCCTTCCTGCTAGACGCCTCCACGGCCAAGAAGCGTTTGCAAGTCGAACACCAAGCCTGCCGATCCCCATGATCTTCAAGTTTCTCGAGTATGTTGAGCAACAGATGCTCATCCAACAAGCCGAACAATCCATCAGGAGCACATAGCTTCTGATTGCTGTTCCTTCTCCCATTCCAGGTAAGCTCGAACGACGGCCGCGGAATCATCCTACTCATACCAGCACCAATCCTTCGTTGCCTGTCCAATCAAGTACTCGTTCAATCGACCTCCGCTCAAACTCACTTACTCACGTCCTACCAATCTACTCGATTTATCTACCTTCTTCCTTTGCTAACCCCGCAATGAGAATGCTCCTCCCTTGCTCTCTTCGTCGTCAATCCGCCGCAATAAGTCGATCAATGGAATGAATATGGCGCCTGCCAACCGGCGACATAAGGCGGCTATCTGTCCCTTCTTTCTTGGCTCACTCTCGGCAATGGATGGTTCAAAGTTCAACCCCGCCCGAGGATAAAGAGGCTCACATCACGCCCGGTACGCCCCCACCGTCCGAACCATCGACGCGACGGGGGGATAGCTGGGTGCGTAGTGAAGTACAACACACACTGGATCCTCGTGATAGAACGGACTTCTTGATTTCTTTTTCTTCTACTTCCGCCTCCTTCCTTCCTTTCCCCTCTCTCTCTTGACGTCCACCATGTTTCATCCATCAGCCATGCAGACAGAGGAGGGGTGTGCACTCATGCATTCATGTTCACTAGCGATGATCGATCCAAGGCACCAACCGATCAGGCCTGGCCAGGCCTGGGGTTTGGCTTTGTCTCGAATCCCTCTATAGTCATTATCTGAGTCCGGTCTCCTGTCTAGAAACAGCCGGTCTCGCATCTCATGGCCAATGTTCGGGGAGTACCGGCGTTACGTTGTGTCATTTCCGGTTCAAAATCGACATTACCGGTCTTTACCCAAATCTGCCGGAAAATTTCCGAGAGAAAAAGTTGAGATTTTAGTGGAAACTAGTCAAAATTTCCGGCGAAAATTTAAGATTTCCGAAATTTCCCTGCCATCTACCGGAAATTTACCGATTTTCGACAGAAACCTTCCCGAACACTGCTCATGGCTCGCTCACCGGACCTGCAACATGTTCGGCCCACGAGACAAAGGCAGGCACAGGCAGCAGGTACCTCTATTGGTACGGTACAGTACTAGCCTTGTGCGGTCCAGCGCCAGGCCTAGCCTACTCCTGTAGTACAGTAGAAGTACAGTAAATATACTAGCGTAAAAGTTATTCACTGTAAATAAATTATTTTTACTCGTTAACCACAAGTTCCACTACATTAGAGGTGGGATACTCCACCCCAAAGTACTTTAGTGATGAACTAATCGAGTTTAGTCTCGGCGGGCTAGCGCAATGAATATGCACAACGTTGCAGTGTTCTTATTTGTCATTAGTTGATTGCGATCTAGGGCTCAAAAAAAATCAGCTGAAAAAAAATCATTTTGAATGAAAGATTAAGTCGAGCGGACATCGGACGGTGGAGCATTTTTTCTTCCCAAAGCGGAGATCGCTGAGCACCCGAAAATAAAGTCTTCAAACTGTGCTTGTACAGAGCTGATGTGCGTTAGATTGAGAAAATCTAAGTTAGAAGAAGATACCGGAAAGAGAGAGGACGTGTGAATCTAGGAAAGAGGGGAGTGCACCCGTTGGTGCAATGCCTGCCGATCGGGAATTCAGCTTGTTGGCAAAAGGAGGCAGGCGTGCCTACCATCAGTTTTCCCGACGTGCAGAGGAAGGATTTCTTATGACTGCGGGGAGTTATGTCAAGTTGTGAGGGCCATGTTAGGCTCCATGTCCCTGCCGGTCTGTAACGTATACGCTATGAGCTCGGAACCGGAACCTTGCGGTATGGGACGTAAGGTCTCGGGGTCGGTTCTTCATGGTCGTGAAGTCGTGGCACATCTCGGACGCAACTCAGCGCAACCGGGCGCAAGTTAATTGGCATGGCGCATACAGGTGCAAGCTCAACTCCGCGAATGTATATTAGTAAATTAAGTTTACATTGATGTTGTGTGTTGTAACTTACATGAGACACATGCTACGGTGATGATTAAATGATTAAATGAAGGAAGCGAATGTCTGAGCTTGTGGTTAGCTGGAAGAGAAATGCATGGTGTCTCTTATTTTGAATTTTATTTGTGAGAGAAAAATTAAGATGAGTAGCTAGGAGTATCCGCCTCATCTTAATAAATCCGTACTATTTTCATATGCGTAAGATGAATTCGTATGACAAAAATATAGCTAGGATTCTTTAAGAATAAAAGAATATTCTTTTTGTACGAAAATGCCTTTGTGGCTTTCAAAAATATTAAACCATTCCTATAGCTGTATTGTTGATATTGAATTAATTACTTATGTGTGTATTTTATCTCCTTACTGTAAAGTAAGTTGAGAGTTAGTTTAAATAGTGGAATATGTCTTAAATCATTTAATATGATTTAATATTAAGTTTTGACTTGCTACGCAAGTTCAGTATATAAAGACTTAAAGTCTTAACACTGAATTCCTTTAAAAAGGAATTCAGGTAGGTAAATCAGCCGCATACTGATTTCCATATTAATAGCTGCAAAACTATTTCTTTTAATTCTATGCTGACTAGATAGGTTCTAGAGTATTTCTTTTAAACTATATTTCCTATATGATTTAATTATAATTCTGACTTGCTGTGCAAGTTCAGAAAGGACTTTAAGTGGTTGAATCAGCGGCAGGCTGATTTCTTCTAAAATAGCTGATTAAAGCTATTACCTTCTTTTTCGTTGCTGACTATACTTCCTGCCAAAATAGCAGGAAGTCAGGTAGGTTAATTACTCAACCAGAGGTTGGAAGTAGCTAAGCTACTCTCCAAGTGACTTACGGAACAAGTAGACGGGAAAACTGAGTTTACTGTTTTTCATCTAATCTACTTTATTAAACCAAAGTCAGCTTTGCTGACTAGACAGGTTAAGAGTAGATCTGAAGGAAGCATGAGCTCCTTCAGATCATTGGAAAAATATTTAAACCCCTTAGGCGTTCAGGTTCAAGGGGGATAGAGTGTTAGAAGCTGTTAGGTTGTGATAGTGAAAACCTGAAGTCACGAGGAGAGTCTTAGGAGCCGTAAGGCCGTACAAGTGAAACCAGAAGTTAGGATTTGAGTATGGGAGGCCGTGAAGCTGTAAAAATGGTTTCTAGGAATTTCCTTTAAGAGATGTGATAAGTATTTCGACCTGTATAGAGCCCTGGCCCTGCTGGCACGTTTTCTCATCGTTCAGTGAAGTACTAGGATCGTAAGTAGATTTATTAGCTTCGAGTTTTTGAGTTTTGGGAGTTTACGTCAGGGTCGAAACTTTATCGAATTATTGCTGGAGCTGTGAACGTCAGTTTGGCTTGATTTCAATTGCAGTAGATTAAGCTCGAGGACGAGCTTAATCCTGTGAAGTTTCAGCTCGAGATCTGCTCCGGGGAGTTCAGGGGTCCGTGTTGAAGTTTGACCAAATTTCTATCATAAGAAGTTTACTTTCGAGTGAGTGTTCGAAGTTTTGATTGTTTGGGAGTGAGTATTAGGTCCAGCCAGGACACCACAAGCAAGGAGTCGCTGAGCGCTGCTCGTATGAGCCGTCTAGTACTCTACTAAGAGTTTTGGAGGAGCGCATAAGCTGAGGTTTGCTTATATTTTGACTTGGAACGATTTGCATGTATTGTCTGTTGCTGTGTGGATGTAGGTTGCGCAGTGGTTTGAGCAACACAGCAATTTTTGATAAATTTTGGTGATTTCCTGTATGTTGAGTTCGGGAGCTGCGCCCGAGAGAGAGCATACGTGACACAGTCTTCATTGCTGGAAGCAAGGGATAAGAATAAAGCCATCTTCTCAGTGAAAAGAAGGCAACCTATTTTTTTCTCCAAGCAGCTTAGGCGTTCTCACAGCGAGTCGTCAGTTCTTGTTTATCTTGTGCTCTTGTTTTTTAGCTTATCGTTTCTGAAATATTTTGTGGTGAAGTGTTTGGTTTTTCCAATTTTCTTTTCTTTTGTCTTATTTTTTCAGAAGTTTTATAAACTATTTTTAGTTTATTTTTTGCTATTTATTTATTGGTTTTTTTACTTTATTTCATAGTGTAGTTATGGTAGTTAGCTTGGATCTCCGAACGGGAAAGCTGTAATCTTCTGGAAATGATTTATTTACAATCAATTACAGTGACAATCACGGTTTCATGTCCTACGGTTGCAGCGGTTTCTCTATCAGCTGTAGTATTCAATGAATGTAAGTTTGAATTTGAGAACTTTCCTTCCTGAAACAATTTTATTGTCACTAGAAGATAAGAAATTCTAATCACGTCTTTTGATGGAGTATCTTTTTTACACGCAATAACATTCAGTTTTGTGATCTGGTGGGATATCTTTCTCATAAACAATTGCACTCTGCAGGTGTTCGATGTGTGATCTCGCATTCTCAAGTTTTTCAATCTCTCTTTTTTTAGTATATCTCGTTTATCTGAACATAATGAAGTGTTATAAAAAATAGAGCTTATTTTAGAAATAGAAGCTCTTGCAAACTCGGATGATGATTATATGGTGCATTTTTTTACGTCAATTGAAGATACTGATTCAATCAATGATTCGAGTTCATACGATAAAATATTTGGTTTATATTTAGCACCACAAATTGCAAGATATTCAGATCGGTCTACTTCTTTCTCTAAAAGTAAATATTTTGTGGGGATTTTTTTCTCTGAACTCCTTGAAGCTTCTTTCTGTCATCTTACACGAATGGATCAATTTTCTTTTCAAGCATTATTGTCTCTCATACAAGATCATCCCATATTCATGAATAACTCCAAATTGTCTCAAGCTCTTGTAGGATTACAACTTGCAGTAGTACTTGATCGTTTGGATCATAACGATAATGGAGCTTGTTTGGATCGATCATTTTTTAATGAAGAATAGGTCATGATAGCATAGTAAACTATACCAAACAAGTGATGGCGGCGTTGGAATCAAAGTTATGAAATCAAGTGAAATAGCTCAGTAGAACAAAGAGAGCTCACATTGTAGATCATGTCGTCAGAAAAGTTTTCCTAGTTGCATGAGATTTATAGATGGTGTTTTACTTCCTTTGAGTCAACGACCTCGATATGACGAAGAGAAAGATTTTGATAAGAAATGTAACTACAGCATCAACGCTCAAATGATATGTGATCACGGGAGAAAAACTCTTTATATCTTTTCAGGTATGCTGGAAAGTTGTCAAAATCTAAGCTGCTTACGAAGATCATATATTTGAGGACATTTACATATAGGGAATACTTTCTTGCTAAGACCCACTAAAAATGTGAGATGTAAAATCTCTTCTTGTCATTAATGCTCACAAAGTCAATAACATAAATCTCACCACTAATATCAAGTAAAAAAGGAGATAAAGGATATTTTCCACCTCCTTTATACTTTTTAAACAAAAGACAAGAGAGTAGTGCTCACTATTTAAGAAGTATCTGAATTCTGTCTAAAAGTACAGCTAAGTTTAATCATAATAACTTTAGCTAGTCATGATTAACTTGATATCTTCTTAAAGTACTTGGGTAGCAAATGAACATTCTCCACATTTAGTTATAACTAAACATTTTACTAACAAATAAACTTCCTATGTGTAACATAGGTCGTTATAGTAGGTACTTCAAGCGATTCAAAATGATCATGGAGTTGGACGTTCACTGTTTGAACAAATGGATCCATAACTCTGTCTTCCACGTTGTTGTGCGAGGAGACAACACTCGTACATTGTTGATCTTATGCCGCATCGTGGTATGTTGTGAGCAGCGGTGAGATATCTTTATGGGTCATGGATGATGTTCTCATTTCAATCCATAGCACATGCTGCAAGTACGAGCCTCATGGGTACTAGCAAAGTGGATCTTCTTCGTCTTAAACTTGTTGATGACGGAGTTGAAAGTTTCCGATATATAGTACTCATGCACTTGTGTATAACTACATCTTCGCTGATATAATGATCCGTTGAAGACAAAGTCATCATGACCAAATGCATAGGCAAATCTACAATGACGAGACATCCAAGAATACTTATTAGTAAAAACATCAAAGTTTATGAACCGAGATATTCAAAGTGATACGCGTAAAGAGAAAATTAACTTTTCTCATAGTACTTATCAAATGACGGTCTGTTCAAATTAGGCACACCAGAACAAGGTCGAGGTACTCCCGTTTGCTGCTGAAGGATGAAGCACGTTACGTGATCTCTTATACAATGGTCGACATCATTCATGATATCCAAGCACAAGTCGATGCATCATCTTTCTCCTAGGCATGACGATCATCGGCATCGATTATCCTCTTGGCATTCAGTCAAGAACAAGTGGAAATCCATCCCTTCAACTTGTTTGCGATGCTATGTTCTACCAACTATGGATATATCATCTGTCGTTCTAACCATACCTAGCTAATTCACAATCATGACATTCTTGCATGACTAGTGTCCTTAGTGATCCAACTACGACATACACCAAAAGTAATTTCCAAATGAGAGATTACATATAAGTTGATCTATCTCTCATTGACTTGTCCACTGTTGAGCTTGAAGATCGTCTGGCTATGCATGTTTGATTCGATCCAAGATCTCTTCACTTGTGTCATGTGTAATCAACACTTGGACATGTCTGCTCAACACATCTGCTGGAATATTTTACTTCCTCTTTCAATATTGTTATTCGATATCAAAACATGCAAGTTTCACTTGCCATCTTTGTTGCTTGCGTGACAAACGAGGTTTACTCTGGAAGTATGTATTATCCTCACAATATGTTACAATGTATTTGAGTATGTATTAGCCTCACAATATATTTTCTCGGCAACAAATAAAGCTCCCAACGCTTCAGATGATGAACAACACAAACATCTCATGTTCATGAACACGTCACTTTGCCTCCGTCGCTAAAAACTTGTGACTTTTATAAGCTACTGGATGTTGTTTTTGCATCAACACTCTTCAAATTGTCCATTGAGAAGCATCACTGTGAACCTCAAAAAGTTCTCTCATCTTTGGAAGAGCTAGCACAAGCATTTAAGCCAATGCTTGTTTCAGCCTTTGAAACGCTCTTTCGGCTGATGGATTTCAAATAACCTTGGACGTCTTACGCAACAAGCCAAACAAAAGTGTGGCTTTATGTGTAGATTGATACCAAAGCGCCAAAGTATGTGGTTAAACCAAGAAAAGATTTGAGCTCATGAACACTCTCAAATCTTTTCCATTTGACGATGACTCAAATCTTAGCTCTTCTATGATGAATGTCTTGCACATCAATCAAACATCTTAGAAACACCACACTTTCTTTTCAAACAAACACTTGCTCTTCTTGAGATACAATTTGTGTTCTTCCATGTTTTTGAATACTATTTCAACATCCGTTAGGTGCTAATCCCAAGTGGATGAAAAGATGATGATTTTGTCAAAGTACACGATAACACTCCCATCCTATAGATCATTGAAGATCTCATTCATAAGCCTACAAAAAGTACCAAGTGCATTGGACAAGCCAAACGACAACACTGTATACTCAAACAAACCATATCTCGTCCTCACATCCGTCTTCTCTTCATCTTCTTTGATTCGGATCTGGTGATATCTAAAACATATATCCAACTTAGTGAAATATCTTCTTATGATCAGCCGATCAGTGGTTTCATCCATGACAAGAAGAGAGTACTTGTTCTTAACAGTAATCCATGTTCAATTCATGATAGCCTACACACATGCGAAATCACCATCTTTCTTAACCACGAACTACACAAGGGTAGCATAAGATGATATATTGGGTCGCAAGATACCTTGAGTTACCAACTCCTTCAACTGAGTCTTCAGCTCTATCAGCTCATCAAACGAGTCTTGATGCTACTACAATAGGTGTAGCTCCAAGAACCAGACCGGTGATATGATCTAAAAATCGTCTTGGAAGAAGTCATGGTAGTAACTGTTCAACCATTATATGAGAATATCTTTCAATCAACCCTTGCATCTCAAGATGTATGAGAAGAGCAACAACGTGATATTCCTCATCAATCTATACCTTCGGTTTAGACCTATTGCAATCCAAGCTTCAGCAACCGATTTCATCTGCTTTCCAAATTGTCTACTTGTGTAGACTTGAAATTTCACCTTAGCTCGTTGGAACCTACGAGAAGCATGATTTGGCTCTTGGATCTTTCTCTGACAATTAATGTTTGTTATTGACTCAAACTCCATCGATCCATCACTGTAACATTCTCTTATTATACATCTAGCTTCGTCTTAGTTTCTTGTAACCAAGACCAAGACAAGATATCATCCATTGTGCCCCAAGTTCATAACCAAAAGTTCATGTTTCCTAGTTACCCCTCTAACGATAACATGAATATTCATGAGCTTCTCGATATGTTGAGAAGTTGTAAATATCAGTAAATAAGAAATGGATATTTTCATGTGACATAGAACAAATTGAGCATTGATTGAATAGTTACACTTCTTGTCGTAGTATGTTTCCCCGTCAAACAAGGGTCTCTACGACTAAGACAATAAAGTGTCATCTATCAACCCGATGCCTCCCGAAAATCCTTTTGTTAAAAAAGCATCAGAGATAATCTTCCTCTCTTCACCGGATCAGTCTTTCTAGTGTCGACTCAAGAGCTCTCATTATTCTCTTCGTGTAAAGAATCATCCTGTCGTGCGAGATTCCTCAAAGAAACAAGGACATTCCAATCATAGAATTGTTTTTGTTGTGATCGAATCTACATAATACAACTGCAAGTTGCAATGAAACGCAAGCCTTGTTATGAAAAACAAGATGTCTTTCAATCAAAAACTCACCAATCAAGCAAAACTCTTTCTACCCATTCTAGTAATATGTCTGAACGAATAAGGAGGAAAATTTTTGAAATAATTCTTAAAAAAATCTTTATTTTTTGAAAAAGTAAATTGACACTGTCGTTCTAAGTACTGAGAAGTACACATGATATGATATAACTCGAGAAATGTGTCATCAAAATCTTAATCCAAAACCTCATTTTCATCACTAGAACTGATCAACACGTTCTTCTAAAATATTTTTCTTTTAGATTGAGTATCACCTTTTCTCTTGTCATCCTCACTGGATTCTTCAGAACTCACAGAACTTTCTGAATTGGAGGATGCTAACATCACACGCATTTCCATGATCGCTTCTAGGTACTGTTTCTTTTCTGAAACACGCGATATGGTAAGATGCAGTCACACTGGTTTGCTAAACTAAATCTACAATCATGACGTATTTTTTTTCCTCGATGTTAGAAGCGCTTGTAATCGAAGATCAGTTATCCATAAGCACTCGATACTCACGAAATTGAAATCCACTATCCACAAATGCACGATATTGATGAACACCCCAAATGCACTATACCCACGAACACCACGACCCACTATCCACAAACGTCATGTTCTGTTTCAAACAAGAGTTCATGTTTTTCTTAAGATTTCGATGACTGTTCAAAATTGTCAAAAATCTATCCGCTAGTGACTGACCTTCTATGTGGATATGTATAAACTACCCAATGTTACTAACCTGCGAGTGCTGTTTGAGAGAAATGTGTGTAGTTAGGTTCAGTTTTCAAATTCAATAAAGTTCTAAAAAAGTGACACATACACATGATTAAGATTAGGTGTAAAGTCCTTGTCCTTGTAAACATTTACTCCACGCGTCATATCATGATGACCAGTTGGACAAAAGTTGCAATAACTGCACCCTGCGGGTCAAGAAATAATCCTCACGATACTTACTTTTAACTTTGAAACCTCTAATTAATTAAAATTACTGCATAAATAAACAAATAAGGTGAATAAATAAGCAAGCTATATAACAGTTTGAACTTTTAAGTTCAAGTTGAACAACCAAGCTGTGTGTTATAGTCCACCTTGCTCACTGCTTCTTCTTCGGAACAACGCGACGCGAAGAATAGCCAACGGATGGAAAGACCCCCTTCTTCGGAATAGGGAACGACAAATTACAACAAGACGCTTCGGCTAAGTAGGCTAGTTTGGTGGGCCCGCTTCCCCGATGGAGTGCAAAAGACTATGACTAAAGAGAATGCAGCCGAACGAAGAAAGTCGTGCGGCCTGACTACTGGACCCCGACCCTGATCTCCCTACCTTTTTATGTAATTTTATAGGGTCTCTATCGGACAGGTAAACTAATAAATAAAAAGGTAATTTAGGGGCTCTTTCGGACAGGTACCATCTGGTACTCGTCCGTATAAATCCGTGCAGACCTCCCGCTCTTTACGGGGTACTTTCTATCCCACCCATACCACACTAGTACGGTGGGTACTACTCTCTGTACTCTGCTCGCCCGCGTGTTCCTTCCTCCCGATCCGGCTGCCGTACCACCAAAATAGAAGTAAAAATTAAAAATAGCAAAAAATCGCCCTCCTATGCTTGTAAAACGCAGTCCGACTAAGAGCATCTTTAAAGGCTCCCGCGGGCCTTTAAAGGCTCCCCTAGTTAAGGAGCAAGTTAGGCGAAAACTTTGTCGACCACGGATCTTTATATTAGTTTTTAATTTACAGAAATTTTCTAAAAATTAATATATATTTTTAATTTATAAATTACAATAAATATCCATTATTTTGAAGAACAACTTTTAGAATTTTTGAAGAAGTTAAAATTTTTAATATTTTTTAGATATCTTTTAAAGATAAAGATCTTTCATTCGTCATCTGTAAATTAAAGATAAAGAGGTCTTTATCTCTCTACGGGTGGAGATACTCTAACGACTCCTTAGCAGCCTTGCATATCGAGGTTTAACTTTACCTGAAGGACATAAAATGATAATTTTTATTTTAATATCTTCCTCATGAAAATATAAAACAAAAATGGTATCTTTGACAAGGAATCAGGTTATATTATACAATGTAGTTTACATGTAACAACTACTTTTTAATTTAACTGGGCAACGAATCAGTAGACACTTGTCCTTGACACTTAACAAATCAAGTGTAGGGGTCAGTAAAACAGCTAAGTAAAGATACCGTTTATTTAGCATGCACTCAAAGTATTCATGGATTGAGTGGGAAGAAGTCATGTATTCATCTCTTCCGAGTTAGGAAGAGGGGAAATATTCACCAGTGGTTAAATTTATTATCTAACCTTTTCATCTAGAAGGATTGGGTGTTAAATTTATTCACTCATAAAATAATTATATGAGTTCAGTTCAGTTTCGGATCGTACTTATATTCTGGATTACATCTCTGGGCTCTCTCTGTTTATGGTTAAGTCTTTGGAGTTAAAGATGCATGTACGTTTAGCTGAATTTTCTTTTTGACACGTGTCTTAATGTAACACGCAGCGGAAAGGAAGTAAAGTAAGCAGCAGCTCTCACGGACACATCTCAGTTTTAGATATCTAACCTGAGATGTGTCCATGCTTAGAACAGTCACATCTTTTGTTTAGGACATCTAAAATTAAATTAATTATATTCTGTTCTTATCCAGTTCATTTTTTGCAAACAAGGACGTGTTAGTCCATTCCAACATTAAAAGGTGAAGGTTAACTATTTTTTCTCTATCCCAAGCAAGCTATCCACCAATAACTATATCAGATTTTTCTCCTTACTACGCGTTTGTCCTTTTCTTTTTTCTTAGCCAAACCACGCTTGGGATGTATATTGGCGCAGGTGTAAAACCCCATAAGGCAAGAAAAAAAGGCGGAGACAGGGAGTTAATACAAGAAGCAAAGAATACAAAGGGAGGAAGAGAGATAAAAGATTACCATGAGTAAGGAAAAAGAGATTTTGTCGAGAGAATTGAAAACTACCGACGGGGGAGGTTCAGCTTAGAAAAAAATTACCTTCATGTTAGGATGTGAAGTATATTACTGACGTTAGTGTCGAGGTGGACGGGAAGGAAAACAGTGAACATGCAGGTGATTTGTTGAGAAGATCTGAAAAACTTGGAACACGTAATCCGAAGATAAGATACATGGACTTCTAATGTCAACATAAGTCTAAGGCAGCTCCAGGCATGTCCTACATAAACTTAGGTGATGGAAACTTGACATGCAAAATATTTTAGCATTGAGTTGGTGAAAGGTTGAATTAAGAATAGAAAACACGGAAGGTTAAGAAGCAAGGGAAGAGAAATGATGAGGATTGTTTTTCCAATGAGGTAGTGAGACAAGAGACAATGAGGACCCTTGTGCATGAGACAGAGAGTCTGAGTAACGAAGGAAAGTTTTTGGGTGACAGTTTCCTAGTAGAGAGGTTGAGGTGAATAAGCATCTCCAACGCGGATCGTGCAAGTTCGAGGCATTACGGAAAACTTTGTTGGTTGCCGCGTTTATAGCCGAACCTTTTAAAAAACTGCTCGGCGGCAGTTTCGGATCATTGGATTCACCTTTTTTCTCGGTTGAAGGCGTTAGTTATCGCGCAATGTGCAAATTCTTTCATTTTCGCTCTTCATACCGTCGTGGACTAGCGGCTCTTCTTTTGCAGGCTGTTGTGCGCGAGGTGACGGGCTCGCTCATTAGGATTAACCTTATGGTAAGCTTTCTCGGATCTTCTGGAGGGGTCGCTGTGCTTCTTTTGCAAGCTGTTGTGCGCGAGGTGACGTGCTCGCTCATTAGGATTAGCCTTATGGTAAGCTTTCTCGGATCTTTTAGAGGGGTCTCCACAGTTATCGCTCTCCGGCCGCATTCTTGCAGACCCGCTGCCGTCGTTGCTTATGCGATCGAGATGGAGGCATGAGTAGTCAGTAATAGCGAAGGTTTTCATGGTTTTAGAAAGGAGGTACTTATGTGAATTTGGTCAGCTCATGGAGACCCGTGCCTTGCAGATTTTGAGAAGGTTTTGCAGTGTTCGCCGTGTAGGTTTTGCAGCTCACTGGATATAACTAATCAGTCTCTCGAACTTTCGTTTTGCAGTCTTCGACTTGTAACCCACAGTGGACTTTTCCTACTTGTATGTTACTTAGTTTGTCTTCTTCAGTAGTAAACTTGAGGCCAAGCTGAAACAAAATTGAGGATCAAGTGGTTTAAACAGAATACGGTATTCTATCGGAGAACAATAGTTCACATAGTCAAAGCAAGCTGCCTCTACAGTCTATTCTACACCGATTTGCAGGACTCTTCGTCGTGGGTACACAGAAACTTTTCTGCTATTTTCTTTGGACGTGCTTCTCTTCGGGAACTACATGATATTTGCATTTCGTCTTCTGCAGGGCCGCTGTCTTTGTTCGCTGTGGGACTGGGACGGAGAAAACTTGTTGCCCTCATCTGTGTTTCGTACGCTCGTCTCTTGGAAGCTCCCATTTTTTACCCTACATCGAAGGACAGACTTCCTAGCCGCAGTTACATATCGCAGCAGCTCTGTACACCTCCCCTTGCAACACAGACTGTAGATTTCAGCATGTTCGTTTCAGACCTTGAGCTTGTTGTCTGGTACTAATTACAAATCTGATCATTGATTTGTAATTAGTACGGAATGAAACAAGTGCTCAAGTTTCAGCATGCTCTATTCAGAGGTTAACTTTGTTTACTAGACCTGAGGGAGAGGTGCATAGCACTGGACAGCCTAAAATCGAATAAGACGTTACTGCAGCATACACCCTCCAGACGTGGACAGTCGACAATAATAGCCGTGGAATTCACACGTCGTAAAACATCATTTTTCTCGGAGTCGAGCAGCGTCTTCTGCTGCCGAAACTAGGAGAATACAGTAAAACCAGTATTCAAAAAATAAGTTATTCCCGAAATGCCTTACTGTAAGCTTACATAAAAATAATATACAAGCCCGGCGGCTTTTGAAGTCCATCCGCATTGAGATGAATAAGCATACTGGATAAGAGGTTGAGGTGATTACATGTTAGAACAGGGTCTGGACAATAGTTCTCTGAGTAAACTTGAAGTGCATAGTCCGAAAGACACTGGGAAGGTGAGAGACGGCAAGTCGAGAACTAGATCACGGTCTTGGAACTTATTGTCATGCCGGACTTATGCAGACACTGAGAGCTTCGCCTGAAGGTGTGGATATGAGTCTTATCGTTTTTATGAGTTGATAGTGATTTCAGTTATATTTACTTTGTCGTTAGTATCTGTGAGGACCGTTGTCATTTGAACATGATCTTCAGTTAGATTTTCTCTTTTAGTATTTGGTGCGGAAGTGCTGTTTGAATTTCCTCGGATCTGAGAGTTGAAGAATAGTCTAGAAACTCTTAGAGAGGTTCGCAATCGTTCATTTAACTTTCAAATGTTGACTAGTCTTCCTTAGTAAACAGAGATTACTATTAAAGTACCTTGACTAGACTAGGTATACCTCAAAAAGGACTTGCATGAGAAAAAGAAGTAGATCCCCTGAGAGATATCTTCCAAATAAAATCTTCAGAACGAGAAACCTCTCATGACATACATGGAAAAGGGTACGAGATGGGCTAGAGAATCTAGCCTAAAGCTCCCTAGTGCCTACACTCCTCACGACACGATAACATGGTTTCAGTCGCCTTCAACTCTAGTTATAGTGTTATTTCTCTAATTGTAATATTGTTACAAATATTGATTTTAATATACACGTCATATTCATCCGTAGAGACGAGTAATGGCTCTGCCACCGAAGACGAGAACTTTCAGCTTCGTTGGATAGATATCCGAGGCGCGAATCTGCCGCATTCTCTTCCCGCCACTACGGCAATCGTAACGACCCGCCTGCCTTATGCTTCCGTAATAATCCACTAATCCCACTCTCGTCTTTAGTGGAAGGACAGGTGTTTATAGCACCGGGCCAAGCGACCCTCATCTTAGTTGGAGCTTCCCAACCACCAGATCCCGAACAACCGCTTTGGAGGAGTCCCCGACGTCGTCGTGGTTTTCGGTCGCGAAGCAGTAGGTCTGGATTAGGTCGCACGGTTACAGCAAAGTTGGCAAAGATAGGTCGTACATTTGCGCCCAACGTGTCCACGTCGACTCCATGGTGTACATGTCGTAGGGTCTGACGCGATTGTAGAAACGATGAAGATATGTGGTCGCGAGTCTGTGCATGAGAAGTAGACGGATCTCCTGAAAATAGGAGTCTCCTGCCCCCAGTACGACCGGTCCCCTTAGGAGTACGGCCTGTCCCGTTCCAAGCTCCGACCTTTCAAAGCTGCACTCCCTCGGAGTCCATCACGTTCCTCCTTTCCCATTTCCCCCCTTTTTTGTCCATCCGGTTCCATTGGGGACGTCACTAACGAGGATCACGTCTTTAGATCACCGTGCGGTAGCAACGACTTTCCGGGTACGGCCACCGACTCACTAGATTAGAAGTTGCCAGCGCATCTGCCCTATCGCCTATCACAAACTCCCTTTTACCGCGGTCTTGTCCAAGGTTCATTTTTCCCCTTACCCGCTACTGGGCCCTAAACCCTAAACTCAGGGTTTTCCTGCTTACCTGTAATTTCCCGGCGGGTTTTGACAATTGACGGACTACTGTGTTAATTCACCGGCGATTTTTAGCAAACTTCGAATATTTTTTTATTTTTTGGTTGTTTTGAGACTGGAATTATTCCATGTAGTCTTTATTTTTCTTGTATTTTAGAAAAGTTGCGGGGGACATTACACGAGATGTCGATCTAGGCTAGTGCTGTTTTTAACACATCACGTGTTTTTGATAGTTTTAATGCTTTAATTCGAAAATTTCCCATAGTTTATTATGAAAGAGGTCAAGAATATTACTCTTTCTTTTATATTATATTTTTAAATAAATTATATTTTTATTTTATAAAAAGTTTATCAAACGTAATTTATAAAATAATAATTATAAAATAAATAAAAATTTGATTTATCAATGTATGATATTTTAAAAACAATAGTAGACTACTTTATAACTATTGATAACGAATCCTAGCCTAGATGTTCTTCTTCCCTTCGGGAGAAGTTGATTGCTTGGCACTTCGCGTCTCTCTTTCCATTATATGGCTTGATTGTACCTTTCCATCCATTGGCTATTCATTGCGTCGCGTGTCATCTCTCTTTCCATAGACTTGGAGGTTCCCAGTTCCGGGCTTTACGTGATGCTTCTTGCCTTTTGCTTCCGCAAACGCAGGTCTGTGCTCGTTTTCAAGGTTCGACCGGATTTCATTCTTCTTTTGGTTAAGTCCTTATGCTACAAGCCAACCCGCAGTAGCTTGGTGACAGCCTATCCGCACGTAGCCTGGGCGCACGTAGGTCAAATCCCAGCGGCAGAAAGCCCCACGGTGAATTGGCCGGAAATATGACGTCGCGGGTTGGCTTCTTCTAGCCGGAAAGAGAAAGTTTACGAACAACATGTCTTCATTATACGTCGACCGCTAAGACCGGAAATGGGATGGGAAATTATGTTGTGTAGTTTATTTTGTCGCATTAACATACGATTAACAAGAGAAGAGGGATGGACGGAAGGAGTCTCTGTAAAACCCGGAATGTATGTAACAGTTAGAGGAGGAATGAGTTTAAATCATCTTTTTCCCAGGCTCCGGATAAATCGTTCACCCAAAGCCTCGTAAATCCATCGTAATTGCAACACCTTGTTAGATTTAAAATTGATTGCATAGCATATTCACTTTTATTGAAGATTGAGAGGGTAAATAGGTAGGAATTACGTATTTGTGACTAAAATTTCTTCTAGATGGATGTAAATAAATATAATAACTATACAATATATCTAACATATTTAAAAATCCATTCATGAAAAAGTGCTGAAGTGGAACAGTCTATCTGGATGGTGCTCATGCTATCCAAGTGTCAGGTCGTATTAAGAGATATTGACTATAAAATGGTGTTACCTCCCTTGGGGTTTTTGAGGACCATGAGACTGTCCATGTGAGTCCACTATAGCGAGACTCGGACCAGAATCTTCATTAACAATTTGCAGCAGCATGCATCTCCAACCATACCCACAAAGAATTGAATCTACGATCTTTCTCTTAAAGGACTGTAAGCTAAACCACTTAGGACACCGATCTTCGATGTACAAACTAATGGGACACCGATCTTCGGTATAGAAACTAATGCCAACGGAATAAAATACCATTGGCATTAGTTTCTGCCAATATACGAATTAATTTTTGGTTCTTTTCTTGAAAGCAAGAAAATCCTAAACACCACAATCTACCATCCCCGTCGTGGTGTTGATTTAACCTAACCCAGTTCGTGAAGGATAGCACCAAGAGAAATGATATAACGGTACTAGCAACCAACACTTCTTCCTAGTATCCCTTATAATCAACCTCATGAAAATGCACCTTCCCAAATTCTGCAGCATTCACAAAACCTCCAATCACATCTATCATCTGACTCTCTACTTGCTCGGACGGTACATGTCTCTTCCGTTTGATGATGTCGAGAATCAGCTCATGAAACTCCCCTTCACAATATCAAGAACCTCACGAAGAGAAAACTCAACTTATGCGTCTAGTATCATCTACTCTAGAATGCTTTAAGATCAGTAGAAGTTTCAATAGTAAGCCGATCCCTTCTCCTTCTCTTCGGTAGTAAACCGTCTACCTGTAGTCACTAGTTCCTGTTGAGATCTCTAGACACCCTCCATCAGATCTTGTGCATGTGGAGGAGCTTGAGAAGTAGACGGGACTTCGTCCATCTCTTGTCTCTTTTAGAACTCCAACATCAAGCTCAGAGACATAGTGTCATCCCGTCAGCAGTCTTGTCTAGAAACATGAAATGAAATTTCCCACCCCTTCCTTTAGCGAATAGGACGTGCACAAAAAAATTGTCACAATGGGAAAGATTTTCAAAGAAACTGCAAATATAACCACCGGTTTTCTCGGAATTAATCACCTAATGCAAATTATCCTCTGATAGTGATTGTAAATTTAGAATCACATTATACAACGAAAGTGTGAAATGTGAATATATGTATATAATTACTTTAATGAAGGAGAATTTAGAAATGTGACTATAAAAGTAATGTTAGGGTAAAGAATTGTAAACGTGAACCCTGTTTCATGAACAATGTTAACAATATCCATGAACAAAAGCAGGAAAAGGAAAAGCTCTTTCAGGATCATTTTAAAAATTATCTCGTCATATTCATTATTTTAATTTTCTGTGAAAATGTGCTTATATAGTGTTTCATAGTGACTCCAACCAGATACTTTGTATGGTAAGATCTTTTGACAAGAAAAAGAAGAATATCTAATTCATCATGAAATGCTTGAGCATTGTATAAGCAACTGGACAACAGAAGGCAATCCCACTTCTCAATATTATGCTTATCCACTATATAGAATGGCAACCCCATCCGCCTGTAACCTCGGCCGCGTGCCGGGGTTACAGTAGTGTTACAGTCGGCGTGCGTGCCGTGGTCTCATGCTGTGCAAGAGCTGCGGCTCACTGCTGCACAACGAAAGAGGCTTAGAAATACATCTGAATAATAAAATTAAATATACATTGTTATGCTTATACACGATATAGAATAAAGAGTCACTTGTGTGATAATGCGGTTTGTTTTCTTAGTAAGTTCATGAGTCTAGACCTGTAAGCTACTGATGGACCATTAAATCTTTTCAACCTACACTTATTTTATTTTATTTTATTTTACTCTGAATTCAGGCAGTGTACAGTATTTATGCTATCCTCATGGTGGGGAAAGTCCTTACTAGGGCTATGCCAGGACATTAAAGTTAATACAACTGAGCTTACCAGTATGACCACCCTGGAGTATGTCATTTTGCTAAGCATTTGCATACCTAACCCTTGACCAGAAAAGAGAAACATATCATTATTTTTATTTTACTTTGCATTCATTTTTAAATATTTACTCTCAGATTGTCTATTATGTTCACTTTCTCTGCTGTACCAAATGCTTAACCTGGCAACTTTATTGTACAATACCTTGTTCTAATTAGCTTGAGTGTGGCATTTCTTAGCCATCCTTTTGGGTCTTTTATGTTTAGCTTGGCCCAAACCAAAGAAGAACAGTAAATAATGCATGGACGCTAAAGTGTATTTGTTAGTTACAAGTTAACGTTGTGAATAAAGAGAAATAACTTCCACAAGTGCATACAGACAAATAGGAAAAACTAACATCTCGTGAGTAGTAAGTAAATCATTGTCACTACATTTTCTTAACTCAAGTTCACTATCTTTCACTGTTACAACAATCCGAAAATAAAAATATCATTTAAGATATTTTGCATAAAACAGTTTAATTTTAAAATAGTTTGGAAATTATATTATAGAGTTTTTTTGGATTACTTTTTATTTAAAAGTTAATATTGCAGAATTATACTTTTAACTTTTAATATGACTATATAAAAATTATTTCAGAAATATTTAATTAAAAATAAATTATATTCTATAGAAAAATAAGTTGAAATGACCCTCAAACAGAATATTACTAGTTTCTAAAATTTGACAATTTGATGATGATATTGTTTTAGGGTTCGAAACGTGGTAGTGATTCGAGAGAGGATTTTATTTATCACATTGCCAAAACTCTGTAATACTTGCTCATACCCAAATTCAGACCTATTAACTTATTCACATCCCCCTTCATCCCCCTACCTGCTAGCAACTGGAGCGTGAGCGTGGATTTAGATGGTTAATTGAAGGCTAATAAGAGTCATGGGATTATAATCCTTTATATGCTCGATGTTCTCAGCATAGTAGTTATTTCACCTTGCTGAAGTTAGATGTCGGTTTAATTTAAATATTAAAATTGTAAATCTATTTTATTTTCAGAATAGACAAAGGAAAACTACCATTAACAAGGAAAAGGAAACATTCTTACTTTTTATGACTCCTCTTAAGCACCCTCTAGAATTGAAACGATTTTGAAAAGATTCATGAGAAGAAGAAGGTCGTTTATGCTAGAGCCGGGACATCAACTGACGATGCATTTGTAACGTTTATTGCTCTTGTGATTATCTTCTCTATGTGTTTTCTTTCCTTTGGGATTTGTGAGACATCAAAACAAGGAGCTACTCTCTCAGGAATTAAGGGGCTATGCATTAGCGATTTATCTTACCTTTTTTTTGAGGTTTCACATACCAGCATGAAACATGAGATTATCTAAGGTCATTCCGTTGATTTCGTCCTTCCTTCTTCTTAATCATCTTATAATACGGCAGAATTGATTAACACAACAAAAAGTATTTCTTTTTCTTTTCATTTTCACAATAAACATATAAGTATGCTAACTCATAGCAGTACAATATATGGTTAAGAGTAATCTTTCATAAAAGCGATACAATGGATACCAAAAGGATGAAAAGACCCCATCAAGCCAAACAAGGAGAAAATGTACCCAAAGGCGAATCACCTAACACCTAGAAGGAGAAGAGAAAATAGAGGCTCGTAATCCCTTGTTCTAAAATAAGGTCCCAGGTCGCTCCTAAAAGATCAAACACCGATAAGTCAGAAGACTTGCATATACCTGGTGAAGAAGAAACTGTATGGTCTAATACAATTGCTCTCCTATAAATAATTAGTTTAAGCTTGATTAAAAGTAGTTAGTTTAGTGTCTTTTCGTTCCTTGTTCTAAAATTGAGAGCGTTTTCTCTGCATAAGATGGTTCTATAATTAAATTCTGTCAGATCACTGCTCTCGGGGTCCGTCAGGTCAAACGACAACATAAACTATTTTTGACCCGGATTTGTTTTTCGTCTGTTTTTGCTTCCTTTTGAACTCATGGAGGTGTAATTGAACTGCAACACTGCTTTTCTTCACCTTTGGATATTCTAATGTATAATGTTAGAGACTGATGATCATGCTTTTACGGTTTACAGGACACACCAAAAACTTTACCATGATGAATAAGAGCGAATAGAGGTTTGTAAGTCCCAGTAAGCAATTGTTCAATTGAACACAGTTCGACAAGACGCTAGGTGGCATTTTCGTGAATAATAATCACTATCCATATCCATAGATCGAATCAGCAGTAGTCTCTCGGTAAATCAGTCACAATGTTACACTCCGCGCCGGATTCACAGGGATCGAGAAACAGGTTCATGATACAAGAGTTGTTTCACATGCTCCATCAAGGTGGAGGCCATCATAGTCAGCGCCATTCAATATCTATACTGCACCACACTGAGAGGCTGGAATAGGTCGGCTACCTGATTGGGGCCATCGAAGATTTATAAATTTAGTGCAACCTGGATTTCAGTACCTGTGAGTTGCTCCGTTGTTTGAAAGATAAGGGAATGCCTATCAAATACAAGAGAGCACAGCTGAACTGCCTTACAGTGGTATAGATACTTTTCCAGCGGCTGCCATCAATATATATCCAAATCTCGCAAAAATGAATCATGGCTAGCACGGCTAGAAACCCCAGCACACGATCACTTACATTGTGTGAACCAGGTCTGGTTCCTCAAGGGGAGAGCCTCTGCGGATCACGAGGAAACAATGAGGTCTTGCGAATGTTTCCAAGATCGCAAAACAACATCACTACTCTCTCCAGTCCCACGCCTAACCCACCGTGAGGCACTACACCATATCTGCAGCAGGCAAACATCAAATTAGTGTGGAAGTGCTTATGCGATTAAGTGTCTAAGCAGTTCAGAACAAGAAATGTCGAGGCTGACCTAACGGTCACCGAAGATGCCCAGTGCTGAGCAATACCTGAATGAATCAATGTACGTTGACAGGGACTTTACATCAATGCCAAGCTCAGTAGCACGTTTCGTGAGGAGGTCTACGTCATGTACACGTTGTGCTCCCGAAATAATTTCCTCTCCTGCAAAACCATTACAGCTCTAGGGTTTTCATCTCCGAGAGCACAGTTGGTATACACATCCATATATACCGTCTTTCGCTTGCAGGATATCATATATTACTTGCCATTAAGCTAAACCTAACAGTCTCCGGTGTGAAGAATTGATATATATCAAAAGGATAAAAGAAATTTGTTGACAATGCTGCAGCTCTTGGGTCCCATCAACGGCAAGACGCTCAGGATGATAAAAGCACTCCCCAGCATGGAGTCCAACGTCAGAATCCAAAGAAAACGAAACCCAATTACCTCGGATGAAGACATCAAAAGAGTTAGAATATAGGGGATCGTTTGCACACGGCATCGTGTAGAAAGGCCTTACAGCCGACGGATACCGATGTAGGATGTAGAAGTCTGTGCCATACCTGTACGCCCAGCAAAAGCAGTCCATAATCAGCGAATCAACTGGCAAGAACCAGTGGAGCGACGAACACTGCAGACAAATAGCAGGATTTACAAGAAACTGTATTTTGAAGCTGATACTTACTTTTCCGTCACAAGCTGGCCCAATTTTCTTTCCGATTCTGTATTAAGATCTCCCATAGGATCCACAATGGTTCCTGCTTCCTGGTCGTTCCAGAGGCATGCTCGTATTAGGTGCTTGCTATTAAAATGGCCCAATCATGTGTATTATGTATTTCCTGATAAAAGTCCTCCGAAACGTATCTGTTAAAGTTTTAGGTCCATATTCCAATTTAAGTGGTCTTATTTTGCTTCCTTTTCTTGGAAGCAGGTGTTCACACCTCGGATGAAGATCAGGCGTCGGCAAAAGAATCTGAGAAAATAGAAAAACTTCCAGGAAACATATCCGAAACAAAAGGCACCCACCTTGAGCATTTGGACACCCTCATCGAACGTCAATCGTAGAGTTTCTCGGTGATACTGTACAAATAAATTACAGAGGTGCATCAGGCAGAGGTCATAACCAAGGAGACAAAATT
Source organism: Asterella californica (assembly GCA_036924285.1). Lineage (NCBI taxonomy): Eukaryota > Viridiplantae > Streptophyta > Marchantiopsida > Marchantiales > Aytoniaceae > Asterella > Asterella californica. Next base: position 29,358,505 of record JAYKYS010000003.1, read on the forward strand.
CCGACTTTGGCTTGAATAATCAATCAGATACCCGTTCAACTTGACGCTCCATGCTGGACGTGGCTTACCTTTAAAGGTTCGAAAGGGTACTGTTGACTGATAGCTTCCAGTTCCTTCTTGCATTTGGAATTCAAGCCGTCGAAGATGTGAACAAATAGTTTGTCAAGAAGATCAACAACCTGTAAACATAAAGAACACAAGATGCACAGATACTTCAAATTTGCAAGGTACTAACCGGCTGAAACAGGTAGCACAGACTTCTACTCGAGTGGTTTGCAAGGAAAACTTGCATGCTGGTATATATATTGGTATACGGGTAAAGCAGCTTTCTGAGAAAACAGTGACTTCGCCCGCACACTTAGGTAACGCCCAAATAGTTTTGAACCCATGCAAGTACAAAGTGAGTAACAAAGAGTGGTAACATGTATGCTAACTTGGTTGAGAAGTCAGCGAATGTTTATAACATGCTGGTATATATATGTCGGTCTATGTGGAGAGCATAATGCTGGTATATATGCTGGAACAGTGGTTGGCAGACAGACGCAAGAGCTATCCACGTACTCTACAAGTAACGTTGAGGTCACACATGAATTTATTATCTCAGTGAAGAACTGAAGTAAGAAATGGAATAATGTGCGCTACAATTTTTGAATGTTTCACCGGAATAGTGTGCTACGGTTTTTAGAACATTGGTGTGTAGAGAAGAGCACATTTCTCAGTCAGCGAATACGTGTGCCAGGGTTTACGGTACTGGGAGTGTCTAGAAAAGAGCACATTCTCCGATCAGGAACCCCGGAACAGAAAACAATAGATAACCCGTATAGGATGGGATGCTAACCTAAGCGTAGCGTAACCGAACATACTTCATCAAAGACCTTGAAAAGACCGTATTTCGATGCTATTCTTCCAGGATCGAGTCTCCTTAGGAAGATAACAGAGCTAAGGTGTACCAAAAGCGCGAGGATTATGAGTAGCGTGGGCGAACATACTGTACTGAAAGACTAGACCAGGAACAACTCCGAACGTTTAGTTATGCTTCATTAGTAGAGATATATACCGCAAATGCATAAACTTTCAACCGATCTAACGATGCCTGTCGATCGACCTTCTGACCAAGATTAAAGTCAGTGATCGGTAAATCACAGAAGGTAGCTAACTACCAAACAGACGCTGAACAAGTTGATACCCACACTCACCAAACATGCAAATCGACCATATTCATGACTTCATCGGCACCAATGTGATGCCCCGGAGGAAACGACAAAACATGGCACCCCGAAAGGATCGCATGAGCAGGAGGGGTTCGACGTTGGTGGACGAGAAAATGCCAAACGAAGACAAACTCCGTGTGCAGGTTACTCACCTGTCAAGGCTTTTGTTCACGCTCGAAGCATCTCTGGTCCTCACTCTTATACCGCGGTAGGCCAGTAACTTATCCTAGGGCCGAGACATTGAACATGGAAAAACTAGTATCACGGTGAACACATTACTTGCTTTACGAGTTTTAGAGCATGCAAGGGAGAAGGGGATGACGAATCAATCACTCGACTATAGAGTAGCATAACCCAATAAATACAAACAGAAGAATGTCCAGAGTAGCAAGGCTGATTATATGAATCGACGGTCACGACTTGAAGGAGAAGAATCAGAAAAGGCCGTTCTAGTTAGAGCGAAGAAGAGAACTGAAAGGAACAGAGGGTTGGGGAGACGATCGTCACTACCACTGCCTACGCGCCGTGATATAAGTCCCTGTTATGTATACGAAGGGCTGACTCAGGAGCGGCCTTCTATTCGCATCCCACCTATAAAACTATTTTACCCTAAATGTTGAAGTCTCTGTCCAATACTTTGAACTGGACCTTTGGACATCCTCTTATATACTTCCGTCAAGTTATCCGCATCCTCGAACGATGCAGTACCATTCAGAAAGGGTATTTCTTATCAAGTAAAAGTGAGGGAGGACTAGTAGCATCATGAACGGATCGTCGCCTTTTAACACTGGTGTGGAAATCAGTCTCGATGATAAAGAAAATAATAAAGAGAATGCTCACCTCAAAATAGTGCTCTTTGATCTCCATCTCCAGATCGAGACCCGTGAATTCACAGAGATGCCGATGGGTGAAAGAATTTTCCGCCCTAAAAACAGGACCAATCTCGAAGACTCGACCAAAATCAGCACAAATTCCCATTTGTTTGTGCAACTGAGGTGACTGCGCTAGACAAGCTGGTTGTCCCTTGTAGTCCAAGGTGAAAACTGACGATCCTCCCTCACTAGCTCCAGCTATCAATTTAGGAGTGTGTAATTCGACAAAATCTTCAGAAAGTAGGAACTCCCGGAAAAACTGTGAAGAGTCAAGAAAATACATTACCCATTCAGCAGATTAAAGTATTAAAAGTTGCAGTCACAGAGAAGAAACATAGGACAACCAACGAGCCTTGGTCAAAAGACAGCAGTAACATTTTCGCCAGGGCAATCAACTGTATAAGCAAGATTTGTGCACGACGCGTCCTCTGGGATGGAACTCACCATGGAAACATGAGACTGCACTCGAAATATGGCCTGGTTAGCTGGTGTTCGCAAGTCCAGAACTCTGTTGTTCAGCCTCGTGTCCTGTCCCACTCTAACATATTGCTTTCCTTCCTGGGCATTTACCAGGTATTCACTTTCTTAGCGGCTGAAAAGAATCAAAAAATTACGGAAGTAGAACCTGAGGTCCACAATCTGGGGCTCCAAACCCACTGTAAAACCCTCACAAAACATCCCCAAGCAGACAACACACTGCAAGTCGAGAACGGACTTACCTTCTCGAAATCGCGCTCACTTCTTGCAGCATCTTCTAGAGTGAGAGGAAGACTAGGCAATGCCTTGCTAACACAATACACCTTCCGGATTTGAATCTCTACCTGCACTTCACACCTTCCTTACCAATCAGAACCTTCCAAAATTTATCCTTGTTTGTTGTGGGAATAAAATGAGTGCAACAGTTTGTTCATGTGAGAGACGTACAACCAACGTACAATCATCGGACCTGATGGACCTGACAAGCATTTCGCTCCCGGATCAACCACTTGTGAAAGTACACGGTAAATGCAAAGCCATTACGCACCTGCTGAGATGTGCCAGCAATTTCTCCTGGTGGCACGGAAACCTCGCCCTCTACATCAATAATGGATTCCTTGTTGAGACCTGAAATGAACTTTAGCATTTGTTTGCTAATTACGTTCTCTGCAACAGATGCCAAACACTGAACGGTGTATCCGCCCTCTCTAACAACCAGAAAAGCCATCTTCCCCTTGCCTCGTACAGTGTGGACTCGGCCACGGACCAAAACGGTCTGTCCTTTCAATTCTTGGTCCACCTGCGAGACCTTGGTCCATTTTCTACCCGACTGCGCAGCGCTCTGCAGAGTATGAAGCTCAATGTCGCCATAATTCGCAGCCAACGGATCGTCCACCTCCTTCACAGCAGCTGCTTCCATTTGCCTGGCCAGCTGCCTCTCGGCTTTCTTCGCATTCTTCGGGTTCTCCTTCTTCTCCTTCTTCTCCTTCTTCTTGTCTTCCTTCACTTCATTTCCAGCCTCGTCCACCACTGGTGTCATCACCTTGTCGTCCTCCATAGCTCTCAGCACTCCTCCGAGAGCGGAACCAGAGGAAGTAAAGGCACCTCACCTCCCACGTCAAACGCTATCAATCAACGGCGCCTCGTCCAGATCCGGCCGACCTAACTTGTCAAACAAGTCCGCGAACGAAATTCTCCACTGCCAATGTTATCGAGGAACAGAAACTCATCAGCAACACTGAAAAATCTTCCAAATATCAGAGTGAATTGCCGTAAAGAAAGTCCGAACAGATTCAAAAGAATTTTCGCACGTACTGAAATCGACCAACACCCGTTCCAAGAAACATGTACTAATTCAATCACATTCCGAGAGCGTCGTCCGGTGAAATACATACAACCCTATTCGCGCATTCCCATGCGCTCCACAACTCGGAAACACTGACTATTCAGCAGTGATATGCAAAACCTGTGCTTAATGTCAACCGTGGTCCTTACCGTGTTCTGAATCGAACCGTAGTACTTCACTGCGTAGTTTCCAGTTGACCACCCGCTTCCTCTACCTTGGCTACTACGGTACATGGATCCGGTTTGCAGGGACCAGTATGACCTGCTGGTGGCAGTGAATTAACGCTAAACTGAAACACGGAATACATTATAGGAGGCCGCTCCTGTTAAAACCCGTTAAGGTGTTCAACGCAGTTCTCCTGGAGACCGAGCCACTGCCGCGAGAGAAGAGCACAGTAGAAGGGAGGTTCTCTGACAGCGTCGAAGAAATGCTCGAGAGAGAGTCCTTGTCGAATGAATTGGTGGAGGGTGGAAGAAAGTGCGCGGACTTGAGCATCAGGAGCAGGAGTATGAGGAATGCGAGTGCGCTTCCGAGATAGATATGGGTTCCCTGCTGTTGCTGTAGGATGTAAGTTCTCATGCCGCTCTTCTACCTTTCATCGCGGGCAGATTTTTAGCAGTTGACACTGCACTGGTCTTGAAGTTCCCGATAGTCAGTGTTGTGTGCGATTTGACAGATTTTTGCTGTTCGTTCGTTCTTTTGTTTCTTTTAGCTGGTTTGTGTTGAAACGTGATCCTGAAAGTGTTTTATCAGCGGGAAGATTCTGTATGTATCTGAGTAACTTTTGGGGGCCATATCGTCACGTTCGTTTGCTGGAATTTGACGGAAGATGGTATTCTTGTCTTGGATTACGTTTGTAACCCTGGTTCTCTGCCTTCGGGAAAGTGTGCTTAACGCAGAACTTGAGAGCTTTGGGGTCTCGGATCCCACCGTTACGTCCAAAGTAGTCCGTAATTACACTAATTTCTGGCAAAGTATGTGGCAGATTGTCCGAATATCTCTCACGAAATCCTAGTCTGTGTACGAATTGTCTGTAACAGTAAGCATGTTGTAGGGAATTTTGCCAAAATTTAGATGTTCATCAACATGTCCGATCTGCTTTTCAACCACATGTGAGACTCAGTTCTGAAGTGTGTATCTATATGCTTGCGTTCATTTCATTGCAGGTTTCTCAGTTTGCTGTCGGATTTGTGTGTACCCCGCAGGATTGAGCTACATTTTGTTGGACCTCCACTCCCTTAGTTGACCCCTTTAACTCCACTTTTCTCGACTTATTTGCTAGCAGGGAGGGTAGATATTCAAAGCTGTTGCAGTAGGTAGTAGTATCATGTTAACCAAAACCAGGTGTGGAGCTTTGACAGCTTAGTTGAGCGACCAAGGGGTCTAAACTTCTTAGTCAAGCTTGCCAATCTAGAAACTGCCATAGACGGCAAGTCATTATAAGCAGTTATACGTGCGTATGGAAGACCTAGTGAGTATTGGAGAAATCTCAGTACTTTTTTACTTTCAAGCCCCTTGTGGTCTGCCGATGACAGCTGGTGACAGCTGAAGCATCATCGAGGTGGAATTGTGTAGAGGTTGTATACAGCTGTTAGACTGGAGTAAATGGCCAAGCAGCACTGGACGCAGCTTGGCAAAGCGATGCTGTATACTTACGCTATAGTAGGTGCGGCATGGTGGTGGGATGAGGCATCTCCGCTTGGTTGGTGGACGCTGAAGCCTCGAACCAAGGTTGGTTTTCGTTTCTAGCTCCCGAAGTAGGCAGAGATTGGTATCTTATCAAGGCGTGAAGCAAGACTACGAAGTACGGACTAATGTGCTCCTTTGGTTTCCGGTTTGTTGCTGCTCAGGAAGAGAGGGAAATGGCACATCTTTATCAACGTAGGGAGTTTCCTTACCCCGGGGACAAAGAAGCCGTGAAAGAATTTGTAGCAAAGGGAGGAACATACGGGACGACAATAGGAAGCCAAACGGCGATGCAAACTGCTGGTGACAATCTCATATCAGATCTACAGAGGGAGAGGTTTGAAAGGGAGGCGCAAAAGTTGTGGCTTAGAATGCAGCACGAGGTTCTCAGAGAGTTTGATGAACGAGGTTATGATCCCACTGCTGCAAGCGAAAATGTTGCTTCATTCAAATTATAGAATGGCCGGATCAGATAGGTTTTAAATGGGGATTACAGGTTAAACCTTTAACTGAAAGAGCAAGTCGCTCTTTTCGCACACACTGATACGTCAGAACGAAAACAACTGCAGATCTTACGATCAAGCAGGGATTTTAAAACTCCCGTCAAACAGAGGCTGCTCTCTCTAAGTTTCCATCGGAGTCAAACGATGCCGGGGTTGTACCACTCCTGATTGCTATCTTCCTCTCCGTTATGTAGTGACTCAGTACATGAGCTGTTTCTGTTCTGAAACTCCGACCTTACAATCTGACACAAGACACAGGATTCCGAGCTTTAAACGTCCGCTGTCAGGCAGTGGCACAAATGTGGGTATACGGGGAGTTAATTCAACGAGCAGCGATGTAGTACTGGTTGAAGCATAAGTGAAAATCGGTCAGAGATATGAAAATTGCTTTCTACAATTCAACGCTGAGGTTCTTTTGGCTTACTGAAACCCAGTACGGCAATGAAGTTTCTTTGCGCGGCAGCGACCCTGATCTCAGTTAAGGTTCCATAATTGCTGTCCATTCTGTCCAAACGCCGGTGACAAGTGGGCTATCCGCTGGTAGGTTTCGACCATTACAATACAAAAGGAGGACAGGTCCTTATTTGGTGTCCTTTGTGAACCTGTGGATTAAGAAAACGCCGACCCAAACAAGCGAAGGTGTAGAAGAACCATAAACGTGTATGGTTCTTCTACACCCTCTTGGACGAAAGTTTTATGGCTAGCTTTATGCAGCTACTATATCTCACGCCAGTTGCTTTTAGAGGAGGGTTACAAAGTTGTTCGTAACGTTTTTGAATTATGATATTTAGAAGTGGTTATTAAAGATAATATTGTTAATCCTCGAAATGAATTTTCGTCCACAATTTTGTGTATCACAAAGAAGTTATTGTAGTAGAGCGATTTTATGAGATCAAAAGTGCTTTTTATTTCATTGACTGTGTGTAACTAAAAATTTGATCTTCAATATAATTGTTTTCATGGAGTTCTTATTCATGTGATGACCTTATATAGTGTATATCATTTAAATTCATGCGAGTGTGATACACATGTGTAGATGAAATTGTACTTGATATATTGTTATTCTAAATAACTTAATGCGAAACACATGGATTGAGAGAGACCAAGAGAGAGGAGGAGAGGAAAACAAGAGAGGAGAAGAGAGAAGGTTTAGAGTGAGAGTCGAAAGAGGAGAACAGAAGAGTATGGATTGTAGAGTGAAGGGAGTAGTGTGGATTGAGATTGTTGTTTTTAAGCAACTGTGACATTTATCGATTCTGAATGATTTTTAAGATCGTTGTGATGAAGACTAGAGGTTCAAGGAGTGATCGAGATAAAAGAGTGAGACGCGGAAGAACGAGAGGAGCTGGATCGTCTAAAGGTGGCGGTGGCAGATGGAGGAGAGGAGCCCGAGCAAAGCAGGACAGAGTGTGGATGCAAGTGATTGAACCTCGATTTGATTTGTGAATGTGGTTGTAGACAGTAGTGTGTTGGATTTGGTTGAAAGATGTGGTTCTAGATTTGGTTGAAAGATGTGATTGGTTCTAGTTTTGGTTGAAAGATGTGGTTCTATGTCGTCGTGTTGGAATGAGATTGTGATTGTGTATGAAGGTGGTGTTGGATTTGGTTGAAACATTGTGTTAGAATGTGATTGTGTCTGAATGTTAAGAAGTATAGAATCTTCAATTTCTATGCTTAGGGTAGGACGAAACACGTAGTTTCGTCCTAGTGTTTTTATGAAACACGATAAATCATTCACGAATGTGCACGAGTCATTGTGAATTGTCCACAATGTGCGCACAAAGTGGGCAGCATCGTCCAATCTATGGTGGGACAACGGGAGAAACGCTTTGTTCCGTATAATGTATGAAACGCTTTGTTTCATTCATAATATGTGAACACAGTGGACGACAACATCATCCACTGTGTAGTGGGGTTGTGGACGAAACAAGTGTTTGTCCACTATGAAGTGTACAATAGATGAAACATTTTGTTTCGTCCACTATATAGCGAAACGTTATATTTCGCACTTGTGAGTGAAATACAACGTTTTGTCCATTGTGAAATTTACAATGGACGAAATGCTTTGTTTCATCCATTATAGAGAAAAATGTTGTGTTTTGTTTATTATACAGCGAAATCTTATGTTTCGCACATGTGGACGAAACACGATGTTTTGCTTACAATTCACGAAATACTGATTTTGTCCATTTTGTGCACACAGAAGACACATGTACATGAAACATGATGTTTCATCCATTTTAAAATAACATGGATGTGAAGCATGATGTTCCACATCCTTTATTCGTGAAACACATGTTTCGCTCCACTTTGTGTACGAAACGATCGTGTTTCATCCATTGTAAAATACCTCAGATACGAAACATGATGTTCGCATCTTTATTAAGCGAAACATCGTGTTTTACTCTTCACATTGAACGAAGTAAGTTGTGAGCACATGCAACTATGAAACACTATGTTTCACCTACTATGGATGACTTGTTTTTATTATATGAGGACATTATGTTCGTTAAGTGTTGGATGTGTTTAGCTCGTGAGAAAATAAAAGAAGTGTCTTCATTGTTTCATACCCAATATCATTTAAGATAAAGATTTCACCTTAAATGGTATTGGGTACGAAAAGAAGAGGCGGAGAATGCGTTATACAAAATAGACAAAGAAGCATTAACCTGATTGGGGTTATTGGTCCTCTTTTTCTTTGACTTTTCTTGTCCAGATGTAAGTGATATTTTGATATATTTCACATTCATTTTCTGTAAGTGTTTGTGCATTATTGTTTTGTGACACTTAAATGGATGAATGATATGAGGTTTTGTTGTTTTTACATATATCGTCTTGCATTCAGTTTATTAGCTCGTATAATGATGAGACTCATCGAGCTACAGTAGATGAGCATGAGATATTGCTATACGTCACTTTGTGCATAAAATATTTATTTTAGCAGTTGGTACGATAGTCCTACTTCCATCTAGAGTCAAATATAGTTGAACAATGATTGGTTTTCTCAACGAGATGAGAAAAGAAAGATGTATTTATTATGGATGTGCGAGTATGAGGAGTAACATCCAATGTTATAGCTCATAAACTATATACTTCATTTTTGTCATCGACCTAACGACGTGCATAGACATCTCGCTCTTTACATACAAATTAAAGTGAAAAAGAGTCCAGAAGACTATGACTAGATTGAGTTGATCTTTGATTCTTAGATGATGAGATTTCAGCTTTGAAGAAGCATATGAGTCTAGAGAAGTTAATAAGGCGTCCTTAGACTTGGTTGGGTATGATCTTGACTCATTTGATGAATCATATTTGAGTGCTTCCAGAGGCTTGGATCATCAGGAGTGATACTGGTGGAGAACATGCATATCTAGTGGGAGATCCAGATACAACAAATAAGATTTTATTGTTATTTATCTTTATGTTATATATATTGCTTATGTGCATATTATTTTACTTTCTTTAGGATATGCAAGTCTAACTGAAGACATATCTAAACTCATCAGATCTCACTCAAGAGAAAGAGGAAGAGAGAATTGTTTCTTCGGATCGCTTCTAAGAAAAGAGAACCCGATATCTTGGAAGAAACCTATCTGAAGAAATATGAGAAACTGAAAGTTCTTCAGCACGAGATTGATGTGGTTAAGGAGGAGCTCTCTCGTGTTGAAAGATATTTTGAGTTTTATCCTCGCTTAGTTGATCTTATAGCCATGCGGTGGAAAACTCTCATCCTCGATATGAATGATCTTCTTATGAGAGAGAGTACGAGAAAACCTCGGATATGGTATGTGGGTTGTAATGGAGTTAAATCATTTCTTGACGTATGTTTGGACAAGTTTCATGTTATCATATGGACTTCACGTACTCTAGCAAACACGGGAGTGCTCTTACATGTTATGGAGGAAAAACACTACACACTAGCTGGGTGGCAAACGAAAAGGTATGCTTTGTCCTTTGTGCAATTATTTGTATCTTCTTCAATTACTTTCATGCATGTTTCATGTTTCTCCTTTTATGTTGAAATGATCATTGAGTTTTTAGTTTACAGGCATGCAGGACTGTTGGCTCAAGATATGTGTTTTAAATACAAAGACGGGGAGAGAAGATGTCTCTGTGAATCATCTGTATTTGAAAAATTTCAACGTTCGACATCCAGACAACCTAATCACTAAAGATGTTTTGATGATGGATGATAGCCGTCAAATATTCACTAACCATCCTTTTGATGTTATACATCCTCCACATTTCTCTCTTTTTACTACCCATAGTGATAGAGATAATGTGGTGCCCACAAATTACAGGATTCACGAATTTTTAAAACTTTTAAGATTAATAACTTGTTTGTATAACTGAAGAAGCGTTGTTACTTAAGATTACTGCTTCCTTAGAGGGAAGATGATCTTATGAGCTTTTTAATAAGAAGTTGACTTCTTCAGAAGACGACCGTCTTCCGGGAAACGTCTTCCCAGTTGCGTCTTCGGAAGACGGGAAGACGGCGGAAGACACCTGTCTTCCGGAAGACAGCGACCGCGAAGACCTAACCACGAGTTTTCAGGTAAAACAGTAGGTGTACCTACTAGGTAACACACAGATGGTAGGTAGGTCAGGAAAGACACCTAGGGTCGAAATCCCTAATCTGCGGGGAAGATGCGTAGGAAGCGCATTAGCGCATTCCAACTTCCCGCAGCATAGCGCGCTTGAGAAGATCGATTTACGAGAGTAGGCTTTGCGAGTGAGCATCGAGTGAGCATCGAGAGAGAAATCGAGTGAGGAGAGGACCAGTTGGCAGCTAGGCGAAGGGCGAGATTGAATTGCTGAAGCACGGAAGGCAGAGAGCGAAGGCGTTGTTGTGAAGCTCCCGAGAAGCTGACATTGGAGAATCGCTAAGTAGAATCGAAGGTGGAATTGGAGCGTGGTCAGAGATTGACAGCGAAAGCAGTTGTGTGGAGTCGCATTGGAGCTAGGACCAGAGCCAGAAGCGCACGAGAGGTCGGAGGCAACTCGGGAAGCAGAAGAAGACTGTAGAGGTTCTTCCCACGTTCTTTTCCTTTCCCACTTCTTCTCGTCTTTGTCTGGTATTCCCCACGCTTCCCTGGTTGTGTGCAGGCAGCCTGATCGATTACCCCACCCCCATTCTTTCTATTAAGACATTGGGTGCGGAAGCGCTGCCCAATTTCTGTCAGACATCTTCCCACTTCAGAAGATAGTCGCTTCCTAAGTTCAATTCGAGCTTCCCTACGCCTCGTCCTAAAATTGACGATCTCAGCTATCAATTTCCTTACCCTACTACCTCTCTATCCTCGAAACCTGGAACAGAAAACACTTCGGAAGATGGGGACATCTTCGGAAGACGTTTCTTAAACTCGACTATCTTCGGAAGACTGTCTTCGGAAGTCGACTATAAGCAATTCGTATCAAGAGTGGATTTGTGTTGCTTTTGTGTTAAGAGCCTTGGTACGAATCCCGAGTGGTGTGGTGAGTTGTTTTGTTATTTCGAGAAGTTGGAAGTCGGGAACTAGGCCTGTGCCTCCCGGTCTTCCAAGCTTCTCAACTCCACATCTTCCTAGAGAGACTAGAAGACTGAAAGGCTGACAAAATGAGTGAGAAGACGTGAGGGTCCATTTCGGGTCTCTTCTGTCCGACCCATAGCAACCATTCCTTCTTCTTCCCAAACTTAGAAGAGAGTCGTGAGAATACTCGCTGGCAGAATCTGGAGAGAATGGTCGAGGGTCATGTCTTCCCACCGAGCAGCAAGCTTCTTCTGAGTGCGTATGAGAGGTGAGAAGTCAGAAGAACAGAGTGCAATTGTCTTGAGTCTGTTGTGAGGATAGATTGCGCATAGGAAGACGAAGACATGTGAGACCAGTGAAGGGAAGTCTGACTTCGGGAGGTCTTCCGAGAAAGACATGGAATCGGAAGCTGTCCCGAGTGTCTTCCCAGAGGCCACTGTCACCGCAGGAGTCCGCAACCATCTTCCGAACCTGTTATGCACCTGATGTTTCGCGAATCTTGTATCTTCTGATAGGAAGTAGGATGTAATGCAAGGTGGGTTGTCTTCTTGGTAATCCATGCGAGGCCTTGCTTAGATAGGATTGTTTAGATATAGCTCGGAAGACGAGAGCTATCTAGGAAGTACTGTTAGAATCCCGGAAGACGGAGTAGCTGTCTTCTGGAAGACTAGTTTCGTCTTCTGAGAAGTAGAAGCTAAACTGTGGGCACTTTGGAAGGACCGAGCCTTCAGCTCATAGTAGGTGCTTGTGGCTTAGTGTAACAGATCTTCCAGTATGTCGACGCATCCTCGAGGGTTGGTGTTACCAGCAGCAAAGTTAGCCGAGGCCACTCTTTTCCTCAAGGAATTGGGTCTCGACTTCTTCTTGTGAGATTGGAACCTCGCCGATCAGGGACTTCTGGAGGAGGTGTGGGCAGCGTTACCACCCCGCAACCGTGTACCTGCGAAGGCAGGAGTAGCTCGAGGAAGACCATCTTCCTGGACTGAAGATTGGTGGCGCAGGGCTTTTCACAAGCCAGAATCTGAGAACCGAGGATATTGGTTCGAGAAGAAGATCTTGCCCAGGATCGTGAGTTCGTGGCATGTGCATGGGAGCACCACCTGTCTTTTCGTGGAAGACAGACAAGGGAGGAACGGTTGGAAGATAGAATCTTACCGGGAGCCGAAGAAGCGACTTCTGGCGAAGTTGTTTCTACATCTCTTTCTCAAGGGGAAAGCGCAGAAGACAAGGTACTTAGGAGATCAGGGCGTGGAGTTCCTGGAATCAGTGTAGGATGACAGAGTGCCCATATACTGGGGCGCGTACATCCACAACTATGTACAGACGGAGCTAGCGTACTTAGGTACCCCGACGGGAGGACACTTGACACCCTTCCTCTGCTACTTGTATGTAGCCATGGGGGATCTTAGGGAAGATCAGCTGGTAGGGTATGGACCAACGGAGCGACAGGAGGTGAAGGAGGAGACCTCGGAAGATGATGACCGAGCGGCAGCCGCAATGTCCCCTCCCACTCTGATGCCACAGCTGAGGCCGGCTGTCACCAGAAGACGCTTCTGGTGAGGGAAGATGAGTCTAGTGGGTCGGAAGACGTCACGCCACCGAGGAAGATGGGTCCCAGAAGTGTACCGAGGACACCGATCTCCCTCATTCATTCAGGATCGGAGTCCGACTCGGAGGAAGAACTGCTGAGTACTCGATCGGAGCAGAAGACCGCTTCTGCAACACCTGGGAGTCTTCCGAAGACTCCAGAAGACAAGAAAAGAAGGGATACTCCTACTGCGATGCGAGGAAGCGCAATGAAGAGACCCGCTCCTGCCATGAGGGATCTTCCACCCCGGAAGATGAGAAGGGTAGCTTCTTCTCGTGCGCAGAAGATGAAGGCCATTGTGGTGGAAGAGGTTTCCTTGCCTCTGGAAGACGAAGTCGACACCACGGAGCGAGTGGTGGAGATGAACTTGTCTTCCGCAGGAAGACGATTGGAGCAATTCAGCGCCTACTTCCAGAAGGAGATCCAGCCAGCTATGGAGTTGCTGGAGAAGAGAGCGAAGGCTCAGGAGAGGCCCTTGCAACCTGGATTCGGCGCCTTGCTGCGACAGGGAGAAGATCAGAAGAAGACGGAGTCGCTGAAAGCTAGTCTCCGCACCATGGAGAAGCTCGCAGCCCGATACAAGGCGGAAGCAGCCGCTTCTGCCAAGGAGCTGGTGCAGCTTCGGAAGAGCAACCAGGAGTTACAGGCGCGCGTGCAACAGCGTGATCAAGAAGTCCTCCGAGTGCGAGAGAAGATCACCACCCTCGCAGAGGAGCAGACCACCTGGAAGACGCAACGAGAAGCCGCAGAAGCGCGAGTTGCAGTTGAGAAGACGCAGCGGGAAGCAGCGGAGGCTCGTGCACAAGAGATGCTAACACAGTCGGTGGAAGCGCTTCGGAAGAAGTTCAACTTCACCGCGGGTAGGAAGCTACTTACCTTAGCTAGAGGATGGGACAGCGAGTCCAAGACAAGGTTGGTGGAATGCCGGGAGAGCATGTTCATGTACTTAGATCGGCAGATAGAAGGAGTGAAGACACTTTATGGTCTTCTCTCGCTTCCGACACCTGCAACCGCATCTTCCCACGCTCCAGCACCATCGACTGGATCCAGAATGGAGAAGGAGGAGTTTGACCTCGCTTTGCACTTGGTAGTGACAGCGTTGGAAGCCGGGTAGACACTGGAAGACAGGAAGACGAGCCGTCTTCCCAGATATTCCGAGTGGAGGAAGCGACTTCCCCGGACCCCTATGAGGTCGCCATGGTCCCTAGTCCCGCACCAGTGGCTCAGAAGACGGAAGAAGCACCGGTCGATTTCGCTTCCCAGAAGACGCTTCTGTCTTCCGAAGCAGAAGCCGAAGTCGAGGAAGACGCAGCAGCAGCGACAGCAGAGCCAGCCAAGGACGATGAGGAGGAAGCCACCTCAGTGACACCCGAGGTAACTGCAGGGCTTTCTAGCTTATCAGAAGCCGCGTTAGGAGCTCTGATAGGATCAGATCATGTAGAGATTGCCACCGAGCAATCCGAGTAGTTAGTAACTCCATTGACTATTTCATATTTAGTAGGACCAAAACATGCTATCTTAAGGGTGGCAGTTTTCAGTGTAAAATTAGTTAGGATATCATGTGGCAGCATAGGTAGCGTAGGAGCAACAAGGTTGATGGCTAATTAGGAAGGGGAACCGCTTGCATGTGGGGTGACAACCTCCTGTCAGCGCCTCTCTCTCTCTGGTGGTCATCTCCCCTGGTTCTCATGGCAGCGACATAAGTAGGATCGAAGAGTAGGAGACAGAGTTCTAGAGTTCGATAGTTCTGTAGTTCTGCACGCACATACCGATTGCAGGTGCAGGAGACAGATTAGACACTAGAAGTACACAGTGTACACTACACCCCTTGTTGGAAACATACGAATAGCCTAGGAATACACAGAAGGGGTCTGCATGCTCGTACCAGCAGTGGTTCGGAGATGTAGATGAGTAGTCGACAGTCTAGAGTAGGAAACGACATCCTCGTGGAGTCCTGCTGGTTAGACTGATGTGTCGAGGAGTAGACGCAGGAAGTAGAGGGAGTGAGCTTCCCAATGCCATTGTGACTTCTTCTCGGAGAATAGATTGTGGATTTGAGTGCAGAAGCTTCGTTCATGTCTTCTGGGTGGTGGGTTTCTTTGAATTCACTCCCAGTTATGCATGGGAAGTGTTCTTCTTGAGTGGCGGTGAATGTCAACAGTTGTGGAAGTGTAGCTTGACTCGTTCAGTAGAGCACTTGGGATCTGCATACGAACGGTCTTATGGATAAGGGATCCCAGAAGACAGAGTAGTCAGAGCAGCGAAGTGAAGAAGAAAGAAGCCTTCTTCCCGCAACAAAAGACGACATCCTCGAGTAGAAGACGGTGCAACAGTACTCACGTTTGTTGTCTTCCTCCCCAAACTATTACAAGCAGTGATGGCTTGTTAGTCAGGATCCGGACTAGAAGCCTGTCGGAATCTTAATTGCCTCTTTTCATCTTGGTTTCTCTCGTTTGGATTTTCTCTTCTTCCCCATCTTTTCTCATCTTCCCCATCTTCTTATCTTCTTCTAGTGAGTTTCCGAGACTTCTATTGAGCTTCCGTGAAGATGAATGTCGTTGTAGTGCTGCAGGAAGACCACTTCCGTAGGCAGAAGCCTGGGAAGGCTACAGGGGGCATATACCCTGTGATTAATCTAACCCGTTGGAATGTGAGTGTGAGAATAAGATGTAACGACCGTTGCTAGTCGACTTCTGTGAAGCAGGACAGCCTTCTGGAGGTGTGAGAAGACGAGCTGAACCTCCAGAAGACGAGAATCACTTCGGGAAGACGGTATCGAGAAGACCGGAAGAAGCAACCTAGAAGCAAGAAGATCGTCTTCCCGAGCTTCTTTGTGAATAGTTGTGTGATATTTTAGTTGGTAGTTGTTTGTTTAGTTCCAGCGCACCATTTGGCGTGTCTGGAAGATGTGTGGTTTTGTGTGGTTTTGTGAGAAGACGGGATTTCTAGACAAAACCCGTGTGTTTGTGTGTTTGAACAGATCTTAGAACTTAGAGCAGCGTTACTTGCGTAAATTCTTTGTGAGAACGATATCTTGTATACTAAATGGGCAAAAGAGTAATCTTGCGTCACTACAGATAAGTATTTAGAGAGTACATTGTTACCCTAGTTTCTCCTATGAGGATACCATCCACATGATACACCTTCTTGTGTTATGACTCTATTCGCGTAGATTTTTGCACAAGATTTTTTTCTACACTCATAGAGTATTTGGGTACGGTTAGGTTAGAGGAGGTTCATTTGATATGGAGATCAGTTCCGCATGACGAGATTATCCACTTCCTAGATCAGCTCCATACTGCAAGTAAAGGATGTCATATCTTTATCTCGATACTTTTCTACTTTGTGTATATATATACATATATTATCTCATGAGTACACGATGTATACTTCTACTAGTCAAGAACAACATAAGTTTCCCATATTGACTGTGTGGAAGTCAAGAACCACATAAAAGGAAATTCAACAAGTGCTCCACCTCAAGCTCCACATCAAACACATGAAGCGATTTTGCTGTGCATTCAAATCAATTTTAAAACACCACTTCACCTTGCAAATGATGTTTAGTATTCCATTTGCTTCTCCGTGCTTAGTCCCTTGAACTCCTCAGCTGTCATTCCCAAAAGCTTCTCGCAACAGTCCACACAATTACTATTGATAATGTGGTTTCTGCACGATCTTTCACATTATAATCAGTCAATCCTAGGTGAAATCGATATTATCTCTTGCTTTTCTTGTGATCATATGGGTGTCAAGTCTTTCGACCGGGATGTGACTGACTGAAATACAACACCTTCCTAGCAGAGCTCGCGTTCATGTTTGATTCGGTTACACGCTTATAACACTTTAGAAAGTTACATGCAACATAAGAGACAAAACTCGACAACTTGTTCTTTATTATGCGTTGAATGGAAGCTGAACCTCACTGCGAAGACACAATACCGATACATTCATCGAATTCAACGAGTAAACACATCGTTTCTAAAGTCCATCAAGCTTCCTTGGCGCACCAGAAGCTTGAGACGCAGCTATGTTACACCCTAATTCACTATACACTCTCTAGTCTTCTAATGATAACGAGGACTGTCTTTGTGAGGACTGTCTTCGCACGTAACTTCCCACGCGTCTTTCGTCCATTGAGATGAATGACAATCCATTGTATGAAAAGACGTCTGCATTGTCATTATACTTGTTATCTAATGCTTTCTCCTCTGCATCATGTCACATCTGGAATGCTCTAATCTGTCTATGCATCGCGCTTGGATCATTGTGGCACTGTCTGATCTTTTCTCTCTCGTTTGTAGTGGAACACGCTCCATGTCGACTGTACGTTTTCACAAACTGGCAGTGTAGAGTGACATAGCTTGATCTACACGACACAGTATATCGACGGGACGATCGGTGGCAAATTAGAGATATGATCAAACAACAAAACGTTAAGAGGGGTATGATCAATCAAAAGGACCGTATTGGAATATGATCAAGCCAATTTCAGCGTACAGATTAATGTTGCAGAGCGTTAAGATAGAATCATTTGTAACATGACAGAGAACTTAGTAACGTACGTTTCTTACGGAAGAACAACCATCTCACTCATCAAATTGTAGCATCTGCTTCTTTTTCCAACCCCCAAAACATGACGAAGTTTACTTCTCGTGAAGTGATTCTCACTCTAAATGATTGATCAAAAACAATTCATTTGAAGAAAAACATAAAGTCCTGAAAACGTCGGTCGAAGACAAGAATGAATGGCCCCCTCAAAAGTGAAACTTCATACAAGCGAAGCGGTACTGTAAATCCCAACAATTTACTTGATCCACCCCCCAGAAGGAATCATGAACTTGATCCACCCCCTCTTAACGATGCCCTTCTTGATCGACCCCCAAAACTGACAACCGTCCATTTTGTAAGTTACTTTGCCACATCAGACGTCCAGTCGGATAGTCATGTTAGCTTTCCAAAGCCGACGTGTTACACAGCTAGACTAGTGCACAGGAAGAGAAGCGGAACTGCGCAGCAGAATGAATGCTGACATGATACAGTGTTTCACATCGCGCTGCAGAATGAGTACTCTCATGATACACTGTTCCACATCGAACAGAAGGAATGACTATGAACAGTGCAGATCTGTGAACAATGCATGGTGATAACAGCGAGACATCTGGGACAGAGATCTGCAGTGCATGTAACCACTTAGCGATAATGTCGGAGGACAATGATTTAGATTCCCTCAATGGATTACATTTGAAGATGAAGAGCCGGAATTTTTTTTGGACACAAGAAGCGACGAGGAAGAAGATGAAATGATACTAGAGCGATTACGGCAGGAGATGACTCACGCTCGTCTTGCTGACCGCGTGCTTCAAAGAAAAACACTATACGCTTTAAGAGAGGTTGCAGGGACACTGAAGTCAGGGGGAGAATTTCAATGTTGGAAGGATTTTGACTTTGCTATAGATTGTTGGTTTTTCTTGAACAGTAGAGCTTGTAACAAGCTCAAGTCATATTCCACTCACAAAGTGCACGTTTGTCATTATGGAGAGAGGATTCGTTGCAAAAAGTCGATAGAACAGCGAGTTGGAAATAACAAAAATTTGGACCCGAATTTGATAAGTAGTAAGCCTCATAGCTTCCACGAGTTCATCCAACGACAGAGATAGAGAGAGAGCAGAAGACGAGAAGATGTCACTGTGATCCAAAGCACACGGTGAGTTCTTGAGAATGATCGATGTGACGAGAAGATGCGATATTTAACCTCTGGTAGAGAAACATTCTATGGAACTGGAGTTGAGACAAGAGAGGGGTCAGTAACGCAGTCGTGCAATTGGAGGATATGTGCACAAAGAGGAAAATTCACAAGGAGAATCACCATCAGCGTGTGTAATCTGGAGTATACTTGCCCTGGACAACAAGTGCCCAGGACGCGTGGACCAGCATCAAACTCTAAATTCCTTGCACAAGTAGTATGTAATAGAGTAGCTATAAATCCCAACATCCCAGTCCAGAATTTAATGAAAGAAACTAGACTGGACTAGTTTTAATAAACGAGCTCCATATAACCAGGTTTGGAGAAGCCGTGAGCATTCATAGGATTGGTTGAAGATAATCATACTATCTCTTTTCATTATATTCCATCGGTATGTAAAAGATCAAAGACGTCGATCCCTTAGCTATTGTGGATTGGGACACATGGATAAATCATCCGACAAATTTTAGTCGTTTTTTGTCTGTCTTGTATCTTCAAACACTCAACAATCAGTCTTGCACCGATGGAGATGGCGGCAAGACAATGTGCCGAGCCGTGCATGGATCGAGCTTGTCAGTGATCTGCTTAGGCCTTTATGTCATAGGTGATTGACACGGGAGACATCAAAGCGTGCGTATCAGCATTCAGGACGGATCAGTTCGATCTAGAGGACCCGAAGGAGACGAAACATTTGTCACATTACTTCACTGCGTTCTTCGGCTCTGTCGAAATGAGCTCCCTGTTGGCTTCCACTCTCATGATCTGGCAGAGAATGAGCAAGCTGCAGAAAGATTCATTTGCCAAGTTTCAAACGTTAGAGAGGTCACAGTTCGCTGTCACACTTCAGGATCAACTCATGTAGTTAAGCATAGCTCGAATGCAGTTGCATTGAGTACCAGGAAATGAGATGACCATGTGGGTATGTTATCACCATCGACAAGGAAGTGGGAGAGAATCGTATGACACGCGTTGATAAAATTTGGTACAGTTCATCACTATTTCTAATTTATAGACAACAACATCTGCCTCCAATAATGATTGACGACTTAGAACCTGTTTGGACTTGTGGTTCGTCTCTTGTCGCAATTCGACGAGGAAGACACCGTGTGGTACGAATGGATAACAATACTCAATACTCACAAGTTCAAGCTCTAGAAGATTTAACTGATTCCGTTCAAGAGAATGTCACAGGACTTCCTCATGTTACTGCTAGTGTTAATGTTGTGGGAATGGAGTTCGATGTTGCAGAGAACAAGTGTCTCATTTTCCATCAGAATTCCTCATTCGTAAGACGAGATGTTCTTGCATTTTATCTACTAGAACTAGTGGCGGCAGGCAAAATCAGGTTGGAAGATGTAGTCGGTGCAAGCAGATTGAGCATAATGTTTGAACATGTCAAGGGAACGATCATCCAGATACCAACGAGATTGAGCATCCACCGACTGTCTCTAGCATGCCAACATTGCATCCGGAGGACAAGGTAGTGTTCACGACCTCGGATGAAGAACTCGGTTTCACAGACAAAACTAGTTATGTAGCAGCATGTTCGTTAGCTAGGAAATTTCAGATAGTGTTTTCTTGGCTGCAATGTTTAAGTTTCAGTTGGCATTCATTCATGTTTGTTTTGTACCGTGTATCAAT
The DNA here is from genome assembly GCA_036924285.1 of Asterella californica. NCBI lineage: Eukaryota > Viridiplantae > Streptophyta > Marchantiopsida > Marchantiales > Aytoniaceae > Asterella > Asterella californica. The sequence goes on from JAYKYS010000003.1 coordinate 29,379,084, forward strand.
GCAGAAGTGAGCATCGACTGAGCAGAACAGACCGACCTCGAACACGGACTTTATGATTGTGGGTTCTACTTCTCTCGTTGGTTGGGTTACCGTAGTATCCAATGGAGGTGTCCAACGGCTGTTTAATGAAAGTGTCCAATGACTATGGCTATTTAGGTTGAATCGCGGTTGGAGAGCGACTGCGTGAGGACGAGAACTGTAATGAAAAGTGGATGTTAGAAACAGTACAGTCTAGAGCGATTGAAGACGGGAGTGTAATCGTAGAGAACTCTATTCGGAGACTGTGCTTCAACTCCTCATTTAGAACCGTTGCGTTTGCCACCATAGCTTCAATGTGTTCGTTGGCTGAACTTGAAGAGTGTATCAGTAACATACTTTGCATGTGGGTGGTTGCTTCTATTTAACGGGTAATCAAAAATCGGAAATGGAATTCTATATCATATGTGGTTTGCAATTTCCCGGGGTGTTTGAAGCAAGTGATAGACCTTATGCAGACCTCATCAAGCTCCGCTAAGAAGGTGCCATATTTCAGTCAAGTGCTGCTCGACAGCAGGAAGACTTGGCATGCTTGTGGTCAGAGGAGAAACAAGAGACAGTATCGATTTCATTTAGAATTGATTGATTACAGCGTAAGTGATCGGCCGGAGATAATTTTACCAATAGTTATTGTTTGGAATACTGGAGAGAAGCTCTTAGGGATGACTGCAGAATCCTTTGAAAAAGTTATCATCCGACGACCAAGATAGACTTTTAACGTTGTTTGTCAGAAGAAGTGACGCTTCAAAATTGAGTTGAACATGGTGCAGAATCGATTTACAGTGTTTGACGTAGAACATGAGATAGAAGAGTCTGACGAGTTCGAAGATACGATAGAGGATATTGTCTCTGCCATGGACAATGTGACATTTTATCCTTCGATAGAAAGTGAGAAGTCTATGTTGGGAGATAACGTTGAGCTTCTGGAGATGGAGCGCTTACACCATCGGATAGTGACACTAGTCGAAAGATCAGAAGAGACTAAAATGGAAGGTACTGCTCGGGAATACTTGGAAGATATTGCTCGGGATTTGCAAGGGATAGTTAAGCTCCACGAGAACAGAAGGGAGAGCTATTGGAGTTAGTAGAAGCATTATGAAAACTGAAGGAGTTCTAGGAATGATTCTAAGATGGTTCTAAATGGTTAGCTCGTCCATCTTATATTTTGTATACGGCTTTCATTATATAAAGTTGAATAAAAAACATTCTATGTGCACTCCTCCATTCTGTGTTTCTCATTGATCGAAACACGATGTTTCACCAAAGAGGACGAAACATTCATGTTTTGCATGGGTCGTGAAGTGGTACCTATTCACGACTAATTATCAGAGGACGAAACACAGCTTGTTTCGTCCAATGAAGGCGGAACATATATATATCGTCTTTCACGACTAATGTCTTAGAGGCGAAACACGGCTTGTTCCGTCTTGTCCGGAGGATTAGTCGTAAGAGGCACCTCTTCACGAGTAATAGTCAGAGGGCAAAACATGCGTGTTTTGTCTCGTGATATTAGTCCCTTCACGAGTAATAGTCAGAGGGTGAAACACGCATGTTTCGCCCTGTCACGAAAGGGATATCCTTCGCGAATAATAGTCAGAGGACGAAACACGATGTTTCGTCCAAAAAAGATGGAAAACATGTTTCGCCTTATCACGAAGGGGTACCTTTCGCGGGTAATAGTCAGAGGGCGAAACACGAGTTGTTTCGCTTTATCTCGGTCGTTTTACAGGAAGTGCTTGAAAAAACCAAGGAAGTGTTGTGGTTTATGGACGTTCTTCATCCCTGCAGCATGACAGCGCTGAAACTTTTCGTCGTATTCTGAACCTCGATGTCCACCTAGACCTTCCCCGGGCCCCAACCAGTCTGTACCTCAGCCTCTGATATCTCCAGATCGAATAAAGTAGAAAAGATTCTAGAATTGCTTGGAGCCGAGTACACAATGCTACACATCTTCCAGCTGATGTGTACTCGGCTCCAATCAATACATGATTCTTTTTCAGAACTCAATAGGATACAGAATAGATTGTATCCTATTGAGTTAGGGTTAGAGATCAAGTAACGAAACTCCTTTGATCATTTTCAAACATCAATAGCATCACAGAGAATATCGTCTAGCTCTGGAATAGAAACTAACACAACAGGACTTATAGATACAGTTTGGAAAGAGCACCGGAAGGTGCAGTTTGAATGGCTAAGTTTCATGGAGTTCTTCGTTAGATATCCTGTTTACGAAGCTATGTGCAATGCTCCGATCGTTTGGTTATGAGTTTACAGACAAGCTTCATCAGTCAGATAAAGCTTTTAGTCAGACACACGCATGTTTCACTCTGTCACCAGACGAAACATGTATGTTTGATCGTTAATCTTTGAAAAAACAGTCTAACATCATATGAAATAATATGAAACAAATAAAATGAGCAATGCAAAAAAACCCTGAACCCTAAACGACCTATAAACCCTAAACGAGCAATGCATAAAAACACATCACATAACACTCCAAGACAAAGAAGTAATACAAAAGGTCATTTTCAAAAACTCTTTTATATAATGGATTAACAAAAGAGAGATATTTTTTTCACTTGAGTTCAGGATAGAGATGCATACAAACTCATGTGCCACGGATCTCCATACGATATTGACCTCCTCTTGGATAATATTGGTCCAATAACTTTTGAGTGCTATAAATGGATCCTGAGCAAAAACTTGTGAATATCTATTTTCCTTGTCTCCTCTAGACTAACACCCCAACGAAGAAGCCAATGCAACAAAGTGACTTCTAAATATAACTCTCTGTCACTATCCATAGTAAAAAGAGAAAAAGAGGAGGATGGATAGCATTAAAAGGATGGTTGGTACTATTTTTGACTAGACTATCATCCACCAACAAAACGTCTATCGTGCTCAAGTTACGGTAATGAAGAATAGCAAAATCTTTCAAGGCAGTTTCTCGAACCGTCTTATATTTGAAACACTTGTCTTGAGCAAAAACATGACATACCTACAAAAGAAAAATTTAGTTTTTAGAACACATATCCACGAGCAAAAACATAGCATATAATACCAATACATAGCAAAACTTCATTGAAAATAAGTTTAAAAGAAATATCATACCTTCCCTCGTGCAACTTCAGGAGGTAGATAATTCACCTCTTCCATAGCGCGTAGTAGCGTTCCCATGTTTAACAACGTCCGAGAAGTCCATATGATGACATGAAACTTATCTAAACATATCTCCAGAAAAGATTTCACTCCATGTCTCGCCACGCACCATATAGACGATTTCGATGTAGTTTCTACTACATATCCTCTTTCATGCGTTGACATCAACTCATGCTCGTTCCTTCCCACTTGAACTAAAAGACCATTCAAATCAAAGATTAAGGTCTTAGAGGTGGATAGATGAGGATAGAACTCTTCTGTCTCACATATAGTATTCAATTCCGCACTCACAATCATAACTTGATACTCCATATGCTCGAGTTGTTCGTTTTTAGAATTAAGCTCTTTTTTCTTCTTTTTGATGACATTATGGAGTTGATTCATTCTCGTTATGAGAATAGCTTCATCATCTACAGATATACAGCAAATAACAAGTACAACTTAATTAAAATAACAAAGTAAAAATAAACTAGAATAAATTAGAATTAAACATATTTAAAAAGCATTTAATAAGTTTTACCAACAAGTACAAAAATCCCAAAACTTGTGAAAAGTTTCAAAGTAGAGACAAACTCGGACTAAACCTCACTAAACTGTAAACTTTTTACTTGACGAGGGAGGAGCATGATGCGAAGACTGAGGGTCTTGATGCGAAGTCTGAGGATCTTGCCTAGGAGAAGAAAAGTGCACCGCAGTATTTGAAAGTATCATTTTAGATGAGAGTTTAATGAATCAATGTTGAAACATATGTCGTGCGCATACACATCGCTACACAACATACATCGCTCTCAGAGGTACACCACACATACACATAACACATGGACGATGTCATACACATACACAAGTGTACCACAATAATCTGAACAGAGAAATTACCATCTCCAACACTACAACAAGATTACTCACAAACGATCAAGCCAAATCAACTCTAAGCACGTAGAGAATCCATGTTACACTCAACTAGACTATCCACCATAGCCTGGAGCTTGAAGGCTCAACTCGAAGAACTAAGGTCTCCAAGCCCTACCTTCGAAGTATACCCCTAGTGGACTCTCTCACCAACTCGCCCTAACGGCACTAACGGCCTTACTGAGATGCGCCACTTCGCACTCGGTCAACCTAACCGAGGTGCCAAACTGACGTGACAGCTGTCGCGCGCATACATATCATTACACAACATACATCGCTGTCAGAGGTACACCACACATACACATAATACATGGACGATGTCATACACATACACAAGTGTACCACAATCGTCCCCTTAACTGACGGTTAGGTCTCTCTAACTCCAGATAGCTCCATATCTCAACTACGTGATATACACCTTCATGGGTATAAGGATCAAGAGACCGGGTGCTACATCGTCTCATCGTTAGTCGTCTGTCTGTAATTCATACCACGCAAAGATCTAATCGGCTATCCCTGCTATATACATCGAGGACAAACCCACCGTCCAGTAGGAACGACACTGAGAGGTGGAGTCAACATGACATGTGCCAATCTCTCGAACAACCATCACACACCAACATACGGACTGCTCCACCAGCAGACTCACACAACATACATCTCAAGCCCGCGCGTACAACTGCTAAGCTTGGGTCAACGGTACCATCAATGTTGGGAAGATTACATGGCGTGCAATTACGCACATGATCCTTCCACACAACACCATCACGGCCCTCTAACATGAGTACTCCAGAAGCGGACTTCCCATAAAGTCCAGAGTCCTAAACGGTGCCTCCAGCACACCTAGCGGCCCAACCGCCCGTGATGTCCGTCTGGGTCTAGGCTCCCGAACGGTGGTCTAACCCGCCGACTCGTTCCCTAGTCTTGCTCCAGCCCTTACATCGTTCCTAAGTCAAGACATCGAAGTCTGGATCGGAACGTGTCTTGGAACCGGCCCAGCCATCACCTCATGCCCCCAGAATCTGCCCGCCGAACCCTGGGGTCGGGTGACTCGTCCTGGCCCACCCAGGCATCGAGCCCCCCTCATATATACTTCTGGGGATCGGCGACCCCGCCCTCCTCTTTGGTCCTTGAAAATTATACCACAATCCGATTGTGGTTCAGCCATAACTTCCAGCTCGGAGGTCAGATCGAGGAGTGTTATATATCACTGGAAAACTCTCAACGAGACCTTTCCAATGATACCTCACTCGCCTCGAGATCTTACGTGGAGCTCCGTCCACAACCTAAAACGTCCCTGGAGCTCAAACACTTAGCAGTTTTTCCGAAACTTGTGGTCCAGACCCAGGGTCGAACCCTGTGGTTCATTTGCGTCTCGGACCCACGTCTCGGTCCCACGTCTCGGATCCACGTCTCAGATCTATGTCTGAGACTCATGTTTCAGCCCGTTCCCAGACTCGTCCCCTTAGGTCTGCGTTCGTCTGGGGCCCTCTTGGGATAGGCCCTTATGTCCTAACCCAAGGTTCCAACCTTGGTTCAGAGAACCACTTAGGGTTCATCTGATCTCGACTTGCTAGCCAAGCCGTTAAGTCCTACTCGCAGCGTTCACAACCTAGCGCAAGTCCTCTAGGGTTCTGTTGTTCGCGTCTGCGCCCGATCTTGAGAATGAGGGGCGCGACACTCACCCCCACTTTGGAGGTTGATGCCCTCATCAACAATGATCCTTTAAGTTAACACCAAGTTCAAAATGGGTAGCCAACCCCTTGGCGTCAGAATTGCGTTCTGGTAGCTAACCCGCAATTCCCTTCTTGGCTTGAGTCTTAAGTTGTCGCTAGAACACTTAGAAAATTTCAACTAGTCGCGGGAAAAGCCTTACCTTTTTGGCTTACCCTAAACAAAACTAGTTGGCAACTTCTAAACATTCTACTTAAGACTCTAACTTGCTAACTATAAGTATTCACACCTACTTACAAGGTCCCCCGAAACTCACTTTCTGGTCGTAATCTGATTCGACTTAGACGCGCGACTAAGTTTACTTTGCAGTTTGAAAACCGCAAAGCAAGATCACCCCAAGCCCCAAGACAAGTATGAAAGTTCATACTTGCTTTGCCAACGCTACGGCAAACCTAAGTCTTGACATCAAGACTTAGTCTTGATTTAGATGCTTATCCAAACCAGCTCGATTCCTTTGAGTGTGCTCCTTTCCTCCTCTTGACAACATCCTAGGCATCTGATCAGAACTAGTCATAGCCATGCACTACCAATACACTTAGACAAATTTTCAAGAAACAAAATCTTTATTTTCAAACACAAGTCAAAGTTACAAAGTCCATCAGCCCAAATCGCCTCAAGTTGCTACTCGTATGATTCGTCGTTTCTTCACCCCTCGCTGGAAGGAGATGTCCTCATCTTGCTAACGCCCTTGTTGTCCTTGTCTCCGCTTGAAGAGATCCAATGCTTCGCTCGCATGTGCGAGATCTTCCTCTGGCACCCAAGTTGCTTCCTTCAAATGGTAACCACGCCATTTGACCAAGTACTCCATCCGGTTTGATTTGCGCCGAGATCGCAAAATGGACTCTACCTCATATTGCTTCGCCTTGCACGACATCAGGTTGAGGCCTAAGAACCTGTTTGCGCTCGGATCACAAATCATCCTTGAAGTGTTTCTTTAATAAAGAAACATGGAAAGTCGGATGCAACTGTCACTCGCGAGGAAGGTCTAAGGTATAGACGTCTTCGTGCGGATTCTTGACAATGACAAAAGGTCCCGCAAACTTCGATGAAAACTTCGCCGATATGTCCTTCGGAAGTGTGAAGTTTTTCGCACTTAACCATACTTCTTCGCCCACTTGAAACTTCACTTGCCGCCGATGTTTGTTTACCTGCTTCATGTATCGTTGCTGCGCCTTCTCGAGATTCTTCTTTACTTGTTCCTTGCGCCGCTGCATTGCCGCCACCAACTCTTCAGCTGATGTTTGCTGTGTTCTTGGTCGTGCCGATGTAGAACTCCCTGCAAGAGTTAAGTCAAGAGGCCCTTCTGGCTCACGTCCGTAAGTCAACAAGAAAGACGATTCGCCGGTTGCTGAATGCTTCGTGGAATTGTAGCAATACTCCGCAAGACTGAGCCACTCCGTCCAATCACTTTGGTCCACGCTCACATAATTCCTCAAGTATTGATTCAGAACCGAGTTAACTCGTTCTGTTTGCCCATCTGTTTCCGGATGAAAGGCGGTACTAAATTTTAACTTAGTCCCCAATTTTTGGAACAAATGTTTCCAAAAGGCATTTGTGAACTTGGAGTCTCGATCTGAAATAACACTCCGAGGTAATCCATGTGAACGCCACCAAGTATCTAGGAACAACCGAGAAGTTGTGAACGCTGTTGCAGTATCCAAGGTCGGAGCAAACTTCGCTAGTTTGCTAAACCGATCAACTATCACAAAAATCGCATTGTATCCATTCGAGTCAGGCAGAGAGGTAATGAAGTCCATGCTAATGCTTTCCCAAGGTCTGGCTGGAATCGGCAAAGGATGAAGCAATCCTTGTTTCTTCTCGTAAGAAACGCGATTCGCTTGACAGGTTACGCATGTTTTCACAAAGTGGGAAACATCGTCTTTCATGTGGGGCCAATAAAACTTTTTAGCTATCACTGCTAAAGTGGACTTCTCTCCTTTATGGTCTGATAAGGACGCATCATGACATTCTTTTAACAACTTGGTCTTAAGTTTTCCTTGTCCCACATAAACCCGACTTTGCTTGAACATGAGTAAACCATGTCTTAGCTGCATGTTTTGCAACTTCACTCCTCGCTTGATTTGTTCCTGGTACTCCTTCGCTTGGTCATCACTCATGTAACCTTCTCGTATTCGCCTCTCCAAATCTGACTCCTTAGGATACATAGCTCGCAAAATTTGTGTTGACGATAGAAGATATTCCTCCTTGCGACTCAAGGCGTCAGGAACCACATTGTCCTTTCCCGCTTTGTGGATTAACTCCACGTTCATGAGCGCCAAGGTATCATGCCACCGTAGTTGTTTTGGCGTCACCCGATCTTGTGTCTCAAAGTACTTGAGCGAAATATTATCAGTATACACTTGGGTTTTGTGAAGTCCCAAGTAATGCCGCCATTTCCTCAAGCAATGAACCACCGCAAACAGTTCCTTCTCGTGAGTCGACCATCGACTCTCTGTCCCAGATAACTTCTTGCTTTCGTATGCTACAGGTTTTCCATCCTGCACCAACACTCCGTCAATCGCATAGTCGCTCGCGTCCGTGTGCACCTCGAATGGTTTGTCGAACTCCGGCAGCTTCAAAACTGGCGCCTTTGACAAAATAGCTTTGATCGTCTGAAACGCATCATCCACCTCCTTCGTCCAACTTACCTGTGCGTCTTTGCCCGTCCAGTCCGTCAGCGGCTTCGCGATCTTTGAAAACCCTTTCACATACTTGCGGTAAAACTGCGCCAATCTTAAGAATCGCCGCATCCCTTTCACTGTAGTCGGAGGCTCCCAAGTCACAATCGCGTCCACCTTCTGCATATCCGGACCGACTCCTTCTGCACTAATGACATGTCCCAAGAAGTTAATGCGCTCCAAACCAAACTCACTGTTGTCAATGTTGGCAAACAGCTTATGCTCCTGCAAGTTCGTCAACACCACCCTTAGCTGCTCCGCGTACGACTCTAAGGTTTTGGAGTAGATCAAGATGTCGTCGATGTAAACGATGACAAACTCATCCATCTCCTCGCGAAAAATTATGTTCGTCAATGTAGTGAACGTCAAAGGGGCGTTGCAGAGTCCAAATGACATCACCATGAATTCAAACGATCCGTATCTGGTTCGACAAGCGGTCTTCTCAACATCTGGGTCAGCTATCCGGATCTGGTAATATCCTGACTTCAAGTCTATCATGCTGAAGTACTTCGCACCCGCTAACCTATCAAAGAGGTCATCTATCCTTGGCAAGGGATAGTTATTCTTCACCGTCACCTTATTGAGTGCACGATAATCTACGCAGAGTCGTAACTTCCCATCCTTCTTCTTTGCGAAAAGAACTGGGGCTCCATAAGGTGACTTGCTGGTTCAAATATATCCCCGCGCTAATAGCTCACCGAGTTGTCTTTTCAACTCAAGGAGTTCCACCTGATTGAGTCGGTAAGGGGCTTTGGAAGGTGGTTCCGATCCTGACAAGACTTTGATCTTGTGATCCACCACCCGCCTTAGAGGTAACTCAGCAGGTAACTCATCCGTCAAGACATCCTCAAACTCCTTAATCACTTCACGAAGCACCTTCGGAAGTTTAGTCGCGTCCCATGATGTTTCCTCTTGCCTATCACCCGCCATCAAATCTGCAACCCGCATCAAACACATGACCCCCTCGTTGAAGTCCATCTGTTTGCCTTTGATCAAATTCACTGCAAAATCATCAATCTTCCGCGCCTTTCGGATCAGCCTCACTCCCAGCTTCCACCCTTTAACTCTAACGTTTAACCTTAAAGGTTTTCGCCTAAGTTCCACTTCAAACTTGTCCAAGAAAGTGTTCTCCAAAACCGCATGGATGTCATCCATCTCGCACACCGTGAAGTTCTCTATGAACTCCAACTTCCCACACGCCAATCGTACGTCCAAGGCCACTTCAGAAGTTTGGTACGTCTTGCCCTTGGCAAAGCGCACCTGAATAGGCTTGTCTGCCTTGGAGGTAGACAAGCCCAACTTCTTCACCAACTTTGGACTTATGAAGGAGTGAGTCGCTCTTGTGTCCACAAGAAAAGTAACATCACGGTTAGCAACCTTGGCTTGTAGAAACATCAATCCCGGCGTCTTCTTCGTGGTTCTCAAGGTCACAGTCATCTGGCCCTCCAACAAGTCCTTTGCAACAAACGCATTCATGCTACAGTTACTAACCTTAGGTTTTGTGCACCCCTTAGCAATGTGGCCCGCCTCGCCACAGTTGTAGCAAGTAAACTTAGCGCCATTGCCCTTCTGAGGTGTCTGCCCCTTAGGTTTCACTCCTGTTTGCTGCCGCTTTGCTGCCGGGGCAGAAGAATCCTTCCGATCCTTCTCACCCCCATCCCACTGTCGCTTGAAGCCCTTGTTCTTCTTCTTGAACTTGTCCGTGCTGCGTGGTTCAAAAGGTTTCTGTTGCTGGACTTCGTCGTCCCCAATTCGCTCCGCTAGCTTCAAAAGTTCGGCACTTGTCACAGGTAGCTCCGGCATCCGAAAGAGGACCTTCTCCGAGCTAGACTTAAGTCCCCCGATAAATATACATATTTTGGTCTCCTCAGTCCACTTGGAGAACGAGTCCAGCTTGGCACTGAATTCGCGCACATAAGCGCTTAAGGTCCCTGTCTGCTTCAGCCGAACTAACTCAACACCGTCCCGAATCCTTTGATACTCTGGAGTGAATCGTCTTGCGAGCAACTCCTTGAACTCTTTCCAACCAAGCACCGAGACGGTCAAAGCATGTTCATCCCTGTATGCGGTCCACCAGAGAAGCGCATGGTCCTTTAGGAACGTAACCGCCGCTCTCACTTTGTCTTACTCCTGAGCCTGATGCGCTTCAAAGTATAGGTCCAACTCAGTTAAGAAATCCTTAACCTTGCGAGCCCGTCCTATACCTGTAAACGGAGTCGGCAAATTCGTCTTACAAAGCTTTCTGATAGACGAGGAACTTCCTTGACCTGCCTCAAGCTCAGCGATACGTTTATCCCTGGAGGCCATCCCTTCCTGCATGGTCTTCATCATTTTGATGAGTTCCGTATACAAGGCTCTTTGACTTCCCGCGCCTACATCGTTGGGTACCGTTGGCAAGACTCCATCTTGCTGCACCGGTGCCGCAGCTGGTACAGGGCTTCCTTGACGTTGGGGCGAAGGTTGTCGGTTGTCGTCCCCTGACTGTGCCTCGGGGTTAGCTCGAGTCGATCTGGTCCCGGTGTCAGCCGCTCCACGTTTCTTGGTCTTCCTCCTGGAACTCTGTCCGACGTCGACCATCGCTCCAAATGTTCACCTAGAAACGCTGATCCGCTTCGTGTCTCGCGTCCCTCCTCAAGCGTCAAGCCTTCAGCCGCTAGCTCAAGTTCTCGCTCACCGAAGCGTCGGCTCTGATACCACTTTTCGCGCACCTACCGCCTTGTTGCGCCAGCGGAAGCTCTAGCTCAGTAGGTCGCAAACTTTACATCACTAATCTGCAAACACAATCACAAGTTAGTGTCCATGCACCACTTATCTTAGTTCTGTTTGGTCCGGACCGGAGCCGGACCGTCTCTCTAACCATCAAGCTCAGCAATCCTAAGTCCCGACTTAGATCCTTCTAAGTCGGTCCCAAATATGAGCAAGTCACAATATGACTTGGGGCGGACTTCCCATAAAGTCCAGAGTCCTAAACGGTGCCTCCAGCACACCTAGCGGCCCAACCGTCCGTGATGTCTGTCTGGGTCTAGGCTCCCGAACGGTGGTCTAACCCGCCGACTCGTTCCCTAGTCTTGCTCCAGCCCTTACATCGTTCCTAAGTCAAGACATCGAAGTCTGGATCGGAACGTGCCTTGGAACCGGCCCAGCCATCACCTCATGCCCCCAGAGTCCGCCCGCCGAACCCTGGGGTCGGGTGACTCGTCCTGACCCACCCAGGCATCGAGCCCCCCTCATATATACTTCTGGGGATCGGCGACCCCGCCCTCCTCTTTGGTCCCTGAAAATTATACCACAACCCGATTGTGGTTCAGCCATAACTTCCAGCTCGGAGGTCAGATCGAGGAGTGTTATATATCACTGGAAAGCTCTCGACGAGACCTTTCCAATGATACCTCACTCGCCTCGAGATCTTACGTGGAGCTCCGTCCACGACCTAAAACGTCCCTAGAGCTCCAACACTTAGCAGTTTTTCCGAAACCTGTGGTCCAGACCCAGGGTCGAACCCTGTGGTTCATCTGCGTCTCGGACCCACGTCTCGGACCCACGTCTCAGATCTATGTCTGAGACTCATGTTTCAGCCCGTTCCCAGACTCGCCCCCTTAGGTCAGCGTTCGTCTGGGGCCCTCTTGGGATAGGCCCTTATGTCCTAACCCAACCTAGCGCAAGTCCTCTAGGGTTCTGTTGTTCGCGTCTGCGCCCGATCTTGAGAATGAGAGGCGCGACATAGTGCGTCTTGCGGTTACGTCCAACGTCGTCGGTGCAGTCTGCTGTAGATAGATATAATCGTCAGGATGAAACCTGCGAATCGACGACCGATAACCTCTTCCTCGGGTAGTCGCATATCGCAACGTGTCTCTATGCTGAGCAATCACTAGGTTCTCAAAAGCCATAGGCATAACTTTCCAAAATGTCTCTGCTCGTTGAGAACATGCTCTTACCCACATATTCGGATCATCAAGGTCTAGCACCTCAGCAGAATCACGACGAATGACCGAAGATAGATCTGGATCTCGGCCATACAATAAGAAATACGGTGAGAAGGAAGCCAAAGACGCTTGTCGGCTGAAACGGTAGCTCCTAGTCAACCATGATAACTGCACATCCCAGTCTCTCTGCAAGCCATACTTGCGCAATCCTCTCTTCACCGTCCGAACTACCCTCTCCGTCAAACCATCCGCCCAAGATGATCTCGAGATGTAGTCCGATGATCAATCAGCGCCTGATCACACAAGACCTGAAACTCACCAAGGAACTCTGTACCTTGGTCTGTCAGCACTTCAGTTGGTGCTCCAAAACGACTCAGCACTCGATCTAAGAACGCGTACGCCGTCCCTTCACTCGCCTTGTCTGGTAATGTCACCAACTCAATCCACTTGAAGAAGTGCTCCACCATCACCAACACATACCGGTGGTGACGTACAATCAACGGTAAGGGTCCCACAAAATCCAAACTCCAACGGTAACCCAACCTCATAATCGATAAGAGATGTAACTATGGAGTAGGAGCATTAAACGATGCTCGTACTCGATCACAAATCACACATCGTGCGACAAACTGTTGCACATCGATGTGCATACCACGCCACCAATCCTTGGAGTAAACTATGCGTACGCTTCACTCCAAAATGTCCCAACTCTCATGGGCATGTCGTACTAACTGTGTCCTCTGGGATGGATGTGACACTATCCGTACCCTCTCATCACCCCACACTCGAAGTACATGTCGTCCTTCTCGTCGAAATCTCTTCGCTCGTTGAAGGACACGATCTCGCTCCTTGGCATTTACTGTGTCTACTATCACACCAGTACGTAGATACTCCATCACGATCACATCATGGATATCTCGCTGATCTGGAACACCATCTCCACCCTCAGGATCTGGACACTCATCATCTACTCTCTGACCAGAGAAAGATACGACTTGGCCCTCCATACTAGAGTTCACGACCAACACACAAAGAAAGGCATATGTATGCCACCCTAGCACTATCTCCTCATCAACCTCGTCATGCCATCGAGCCTCAGTCTGATCCTGCTGACTCGTGCACGAGTTGCGACTCAACCCATCGGCATCTAGGTTTGCAACTCCAAGTCTATGTACTACCTGGAAGTCATACTTCTGTAAGATCAGAGCCCATCGTGCAAGCTTATTTGTAAGCTTGTCAGACTCCATCAACCACTTGAGCGGCTGGTGATCAGTGATGAGAGTAAAGGGGTTCTCAAATAGGTAACATCGGAAGTGTGCAACAGCCCACACTGCAGCTAAACACTCCCCCTCGTACGAAATGTATCTCGTCTCCGTCGAATTGTTGGAGTGACTAGCATACGCGACCACGAACTCCTTTTTCTCATCATCATGCTGAGTCAGAACTGCTCCAAGTCCTAACATACTCCAATCGGTGTGCAATTGGAAAGGATGCCCCCTAACGGGTCTCCTCAAGATAGGAGCAGATGTCAACTTATCCTTGAGCTCTACGAAAGCTCGCTCTTGCTCATCTTCCCACTGCCACTCCTAGTCCACCTTCATCAGCTTGGTCAACGGCTTCGCAATTGCACTAAATCCTTTCACGTATCGACGATAGAAGTTCACCAAACCAACAAATGCTCGAACTCGACTCACATCTGTGGGGCGTGGGATAGCTTAACGTGCAATAGCTTCAACCTTCGTCTGTTGAACACCCAACCCACCTGGATAGATGGTGTGGTCCAGATACTCTACCAACTCCTGGAAGAATTTACACTTTCCAAGTTGTAACTTCAACCCATGAGCTCTCGATCGCTCGAACACATCTCGTAAGTGTCTCTCGTGCTCCTCCAATGTAGCACTATAGACTAAGATGTCGTCAACATAACATCTGACAAAATCCAATCCTGCTAGGATTTTGTCCATCACCATTTGGAACTCAGCAAGGGCGTTCTTCAACCCAAATGATAAGAACCGCCACTGATACAAACAATCCTTGCCATGAGAGTCAATTCTCCAGAATGCTGTCTTGGACTTATCTTCTTCTCTCACTGGCAACTGATGATACCCTGCTCGAAGATCCAAAGTACTGAAGATCTTCACATGCTCCACTGCATCAAAGATCTCCTCAGGTGTCAACATGGCATACTTATTGGACTTCGTCTGCCGATTGATATGACGGTAGTCCCCACACATCCGTCTATTCGTGTAGTTGCCATACATATCCTTCTTGGCTGGCATAATTGCGACAGATGCATACTCTCCATGCGACATCTCCACCAACCCAGCCTCCAACAAGTCTTGAGTCCTACTATGGATCAAGACTCTCTATGTCACTGTATCTGTAAGGACGTCGAAAGATTGACGTGTCATTAGCCAAGTCGATCCATATACCAGGTCCCTTCAAGGTACATAAATCCTTCATACTGAAGGTAAAACAATTCCTATAGCTCTTCAGGAATCTTTAAACTCCTCTCCTATAAGCTTGGGTCCAATCTCTAGCTCCCAAGTATTCTCTGTTACCATGTTAGAGGTAGAAGACGAAGTCGTTGGCTGCTATCTTGCAGCCTCTGGAGCAGTTTTCTTCTGTTCACCACCAACAACCTCCACCGCTACTGTGCGAAAAACTTTTGCAGTTCTAGCTGCAAGCTCCACACTCTCTCCTACGACATCCCATGATGTCCAAGGATGACGAACTCCACGTGCCTCGCCCCCAGCCTTTGCCTCCACCGACCCAGTAGACAAAGAGCTCAAGAGTGTTCGAGCAGTAACACCCGTCGATCGCATCCGACGCTGCTCAGCCAATTCAAGGCTAACAATCCATGTCAAGCAATTCAACTCCATTGCTTGACCCAATACTTGACGACGTGAAGCTTCTGACACCGAAGCTACTGCCGTCATACCCGTAGCGAAACCCATCGCTCGCTCTCTCTCATCGGCATTGGACTCCACCAACTGCCGTAATTGAGCATCCCACACAAGCCCAGGTCCTCCATCTCTGTAAGCATGTGACGTTGGAAAGCTTACCAAAGTGGGTAACGCTACCACGGGCCGTCCCACTAGGTTCACCACTGCCATGGGTGATTTATCGACGACTCTCACTACTTGAGATCGTCGTCTTGCATCCAAGATGCTATCAACCGTGAGATGTGCTGGTCGTCTCACTCCATCGTGTACGCGCTTAAGCACCTCTCTCGGTAACAAGTTCGTCCATCACAACTGTGGACGATGTGCACGAGATCCTACTCTCGCTGCATCCAACAACACTGCTGGTCCAACTAAGACCGCACTTGGTGCACACTCGTCATCATCTGTGTACGAGCATCACCCAACAAAGAAAAGTTCTCCAAGATGTACGCTAGAGAACCCACCTGATGCATCTGGAGATGTCGTAAGATCTGTAACATCTCCCAGAACATCTTATATCACGGGTCATGTAAACCTTGACCTCTCTCAGCACGCGTGTGACCTTGACATGACCATCCGGCTATCACCAAATGAATGGTGCCAACAAACGTAAGATCCTGCGCCCCTAGCAGCGAAATATCTTACGGTAATGCTTGCTGGTATCCTCTAACAGCTGATATGGGCAACAACTCAAGATATCTCTGCACCAGACGTACCACATGTCGCAATGAAACGCGTCTCGCAATCTCATCTCTCTCCACATACAAGTATCGCTGTACTTGTATGCTTGCCTGCAATACCGCAGCCAAACCTGTGCTGATCTCTCCAAACAGCTCCAGCACACACACACCCTCCTCTGGATACTGCCATTCAATGGGAGTCGTATCCAACGGTGATAAAGTCACAAGGTCAGTAGCAGGAACAACCATTTGTTCCTCTACTGGTGGTACAAAGGCTTCACTCCAAGCCTGCTGCACCAACTGATCAGCATACTGCTGCAACTCTCCACTCGAATTCCAGAGTGGAACATCCAAGCAAGATGGTACTAATGTAGACATGCTAGACATGTCCTCCACCTTCTCAAAGACCGGAGTATCCTCCGCATGGGCATTGCCTTCCAACAACTCGCCCGGCCAAGTGATGACCGAACTGAACCCTGCAACGGATGCCATCGTCCCTAGTGTAGGCTCCGTCGTCCCAACTCTAGCATTGAATCGCACTGGTAAGCGGCTCACTCGTCTCTCATCGGACTGCCAACTTGATCTGTAAGATGTTGTCTCCGTCCAATAGTCGATCACGAATCCCATAGGGTACAACACAGCACCTCCAACCAATACATCATAAGACTCTGCGGCTGTAACGGTTGCCTTGGCCCTCACCATAGAGCCATATGTGGGATGATCTGACCGAACTCTCACCGTCAACATCTCACGTGTCATGTGTAGAGTTGTACCTCTTGACCCCCCTAGAGATGTCTGCAACTGGAATAGACATCTCTCCACCTCGGACTTCTTTAGATCCAAACCAATACACGTCGCCTTTCCCAACATCAACGGTTGGACTCCAGAGTCCAACAAGACCTTCTGGGATCGATACACTTTCTCTGAAGATACCACTTCTGTTGTCCAACAACACCACACCTAGTGCCAAACCAGCACGGTCAATCGCCGACCTAGCCGGTAACTCATCTAACCTAGCCGCCGCCGCTTGTCAAGTACCATTTACAGCTGTCCTGATCCTCGACTCCATGGACACGTCTACCGTCTCTCGCTGAACTACTTCAACACTAGAGGTAACTACATCCTCGCTCTCACTGAGCGTGGCCGTCAACTGGAACACTGGAGTCAAGTTGACTCCCAATGCCCTCATATCCGTGGCTGAGAATAGTGAGACTCGCAAAACTGCTGTAGTCGTCCCCAACATCGGATTCGACGTCGCATCCACAGACATCGAGGGTGGACTAACATCATACCCACTCCTGGATGTCGATGCCTCCAACTCTACTGCATCATCGGTAGGTCGTTTAAGAATCATAGATCTGATCTTCAACACCTCCGATAACGTGAACGACTAGGAAAGCTTGGCTTGTCTACTAGCTTCCCCGCGTTGTGGATCCAACTCCACTGACGCACCTCGTGGCTCGGAGGCACGTACTGCACCTCTAGTCACTGTCGCAGATGCCTCAATCTGCGCCACGCCAGCCATGAAGTCGAAGTCATCTCCTTCTCCTCCGTAAGACGTGGAAGCCTCTGTTTCACCTGATCTCCGCTGAGCCATAGCCATACTAGCTATCCTCTACTCCAACTGCTCAATCCGAGCAGCCATACCGGCTTCTGACGTCGTAGCAAGCGGTGGACCGACGGATCCTCTCCCAGGTGCTGGACCTCTACCTCCAGCTCGACCACCACGATCTCCCTGAGCTCCTCCGCCTCGTCCATGATCAGCCTTCTCTTGCCGCAACTCGAGATGGAGATCAAAACAACGATCACTACTGTGATCAGGTCGTCCGCAATGCTCACATTGCCTAGGTACTGCTTGAGACGTCCCCGACGTCTCATAACCTCTCCTCTGTGGACAGTCTTTCTGCTGATGAGGACCATCACACGTCCAGCAAGGACCCGCTTGCTGCTGGCTAGAGAAGGACGGCATGGGCTTCTGCCCATCAGATCCTCCAACACCTCCTTGAGATCGTGACTGCTCTGCACGATCCTTACCACCACCACCACCACCACGCTGTTGCGTAGCCTGTGATCCTCGAGAAGAGGTGGTCGCTCCATGTGGTGTCTCTTTGCCGAACTCGGCAACCACTCTCTCCTCCACCATATTGAGCTCAATCCGCTCAGCCAGACCAAAGACAACCGCCAACGTCGGAGCGGTATCTCTAAGGAGAGTAGCATCTCTAACTCTCCTACGCAGCTCCCGGTCTAGTATCTCATACCAAAACTGGACTGCCTGTGCTTCCGTCACTCCTTGAGTAACGCTGATCAACCGCCTCATCCGAGTAAACGCCTCGCGTAGGCTCTCTCCAGTCTTCCGTTGGAACTCCTGCAGACTCCTCAACTTGTTGGTCTGCACACCTTGATAGTTCTTCCTCAAACATTGGAAGACTGAACCACAGGGTTAAACCTTGGTGGTATCCCGCTCACACTACCACTTGCTCCACTACTTGTGGACGCACCGTTGGTAGTAGGTACTTCCTCACCTATGGATGTATCACTGCTACTGGCACTCGAACTCGCAGGTACTACGCCTCTCGAAACTGCACCAGTAGTGATAGAAACGTAGTTGGGAGACCAATGTTGTCTCCACAACTCGATCTCAACACTGTAATCTCACCTGAACTCATGATAATCGTCCATCGGTGGTCCTTCCAAGTGTTAGAACAAACCCTTCCACGTCATGAAGGGTGTAAACAGCTGTGGGTTCCCGCATCTGCTGCAGATCGCACCAACTGTCGAACTCCTAGATGAAGTCATCCAGCTCAATGGTACCAACTGTACCTGAGTAACGTCGAGGCCCTTTTATGACCTCATAGATCTCGTCCATGTCCCACAACAACGGTGTGGTGACACTAGACTCACCACCAAAAAACACGTTGTCTGCTTCTGACTCGTCCTCTGGAATAACCGACGGCAATGGTGTAAGTAGTCAGTATCTCATCCCACTCCGTGTATACCCACTGTCCGAGAAGTCCCCGTCAGAACCTCCCGAGAACTCCGTGATGAGAGAATCCCGCTAACACATTCCTCAACCGAAATGTCATAATCTCCGTCACCACCGTAACCACCACTTGCTTAACCCCGCTCCTACTGAGCTCACCTATCCCCTACTAAGACGGTCAAGGTAAGGGCAACCTGTACCTACCATCATCACAGACAGCCTCTCAGGGTCTGTTGGTCGTCACTCAACCGCACCGTGAGAGAGACAAAAGTAGTCTGACTGGTCCGCAACTCCAGCCTCACTACCGACAGCACACTGGAGTGAACTCACTCCGGAAGTCAAGCGCCAACACAAACAAACGCGGCGCACAAACAGGAAGCAAAATATGAAGGGGTTCCAACCACAAGAAGTCCAAACGATAACCCTCCACTCAAACATTCACATAAAGAGAAACCCAGCCCCACCCGGATTGATGCCTCCTCGTCGGTGACCACATGCACAATATATGGTCACCAAATGTCTTAACTGACACTTGAGGTCACTAACTAGATGTCCACACCTCTAGTAGTTTCAAAAACATCCACGTGGTAGCTCTACTAGCTCACCCAAGACAACTGCCATCAACTGCCTCCATACGCTTCTCTACGGTATAGACAAACACTACCACAACTATAGCTTCCTCTTAATACTGTGGGGTCGTCCTACCACTCCTCTAGAAACGTGCGAGAAGGTCTCCTACTATCTTATACAAGTCCATAAGTACTTGCACGCATCCCTGTAGGACACCAAGAGCTATTAGTCTAGTGATAAAGCCAAAGCTAAGACTACATAGTTAAGAGTCCAGGTCCAGAAATAGTGTTGGGATGGGTGATCAGCTGGTTTTACACTTGCCACACAACTGGAACTTGGATACCTCTCTCACGCACGCCAGCAAGCTGGCTTGCGGTGGACGCGGGCTCGGGCTCAAGCTCAGGCTCCGTTCCGCCTCCGCACTCCGCTCTCACGCCTCCGTCACGCACCTCTGCTCCTCGAAACCTCTAAAAGCGCCTCCTAACACGCACTCCGCTCTGCTCCGCTTGAAGTAGAGTAGAACAGATACAACACACCAAAAGAGGCTCGGCTCCACCTCGAATTGCAGAAGATTGCACCAAAAGAGACTCCAAAACAGCAAAAACAGCTTGCGGATGCACACGAGTAACCAAAAATCTGACGTAAAACGCCCCGAACACCACTACAACAGATTCGGAAATGCACCATACACACTTTGCGAATGTACACACATACAAGAGAACTCTTAAACTCGAGTTTCCACACGAAATTGCACAAAAATCTGAAGTAACTAGCCTTTTTGCACTTTCGGGTTATACGGCAGCGAACTTCGACATGCCATAACTTCTTCGATCCTTGGTCAAACTCCATGAAACTTAGTGCACTAGAATCGTCTCTCCAATGCGCTTCCAAAGAGCCCACTTCGACCTGACATTGACAAGTACTCTGTCTATCACGTCCAAACGCGCAATCCGGCTCCAACAAGTCACTTCAAGAACATTCCACAAAATTTCTGTAGCGCTTCCGCATGACAGAAATCTCCACTCAACCCCAACAACAGCAAATCGATCTGTGACCAGCAATGTAGCATGCGTCCACACACCTCGATCACAACTCCAAACAATCAAGCACGAACGACAAAGCCCGAAGATACCAGCGGACGATTTCAGATCAGCGAGTTCTTACTGAACTCCATCTCGACCTGCACTCAGTTCTTCGAGTAATCTGAACAGAGAAATTACCATCTCCAACACTACAACAAGATTACTCACAAACGGTCAAGCCAAACCCACTCTAAGCACGTAGAGAATCCGGGTTACACTCAACTAGACTATCCACCATAGCCTGGAGCTTGAAGGCTCAACTCGAAGAACTAAGACCTCCAAGCCCTACCTGCAAAGTATATCCCTAGTGGGCTCTCTCACCAACTCGTCCTAACGGCACTAACGGCCTGATCGAGATGCACCACTTCGCACTCGGTCAACCTAGCCGAGGTGCCAAACTGACGTGACACATAACCCTACTAAATAAAAAAATCAACCTTAGTAAAACAAAAAACTAAATAAAAAGCTTAAAAGCTTCTTACTTGGTTATGATGGACGAACAGGCTGTGAAGACTAAAGATCTTGACCACGAGAATCAGAATCCACAACTGGAGTTGAAAGTAAGAATTTTAAATGTGAGTTTAAGCAGTAAGTACTCAAGCATACTAAACGGAAAATAACTAAAACAAACCTAAAACAATACTAGAACAGAAAATAAACGCTTACTTGATGATGGTTGAGGTCTCCGAGAAGAATCCACTCTTCCTCCCTTGGGAAGTATACCGATATGGATCATGAGGTGAGTCAAGATCATACCCACCCATGTTTCAAGATGTCGTATCAATTTCTCTTTACTCATATGTTTCTTCATAGAGGAGATCTCGGCATCCAAAGAATCTAAAATGAATTCAGTCCAATCATAATCTTTCCCATTTTCTTCTACTTTACTTTCCACATATAAAGCTAATTGCCCATGAACTTCTAGTGGTCTTCGACGAGCCAAAAGCACACAATTCATGAGCTGGAATACATGCCTCCATTCTAGATACTCACACATCCACAATAAATGTTTTTTTCCCTTCTTGTCTTTTGTAAGGAACCAATCTTCTATCAAACTCCTCTTCACATTATGAGACGAGGTACTGTTGTTCTCATGGGTAAAATTAAAGACTCCCGTACGAAAGACTCATCCAATACAATCTGATGTCTTTGAACAATAGCTCGATGACTATCCTCTTCATATGATTGGATGAACTCTATACAAAACGGAATCTGTAAAATATAAATGATAATGAGGATATGCATGATCATACATTTTAACACACATATATCTTTTACATGAATATGTATACTCTATAGAAATAAATATTTACTTACATCAGGACGAGGAAAGTCAAAAGATAGACCAATAAGCAATCCAAGTCGATCGAGAGCTTCTTCCTCTACTCCCTGCAAGGAATTCTCCATTTTCTCTTTTTCAACCCAACACCACTTCAAATGATATCGCTCATCCTCCTCATGAGTATATTTAAACATAGAAGGTCCTTCCTTCATGCTCTTCAATTTTGCACCCGCTAAAAAGAACATATAGAAAGAAGTTAAAAAATGGCTCGAAACAAAAACAATATGCACTTACATGTTTCGTCTCAAGACATGACAATAGGACGAAACAAAATGTGTTTCGTCCTCTATACATTAGTCGTGAGTACCTTTCACGACAAATACCATGACAAACGCCATGAGGCGAAACATTGTTGTTTCGTCTCATGAAAAGACAAAACAACAATGTTTCGTCCTCTGTGCAATAAGTCGTGAGTACCCTTCACAACTCATGCAAGGGCGAAACACGAGTTGTTTCACCTTATGTGCATTATTCACGACGGATTGTCATGAGGTGAAACACAAGATGTTTCGTCCTTGTGCATTACAAGAGGCGAAGGTATATCGTAGAGGACGAAACACATGTTTCATTTTTCCACAAGACGAAACATGCCGTGTTTCGTCCTGTGCGAGTGAGATGAAGGTGTCTTGCAGAGGATAAAAACACATGTTTCGTCTTGTGGAGTGAGGAAGTGTCTCGTAGAGGACGAAACATGTGTTTCGTCCTTCCACAGAGAAAAACAGGCCGTGTTTCGTCTTAATAATACAATAATTTCATCAAATAAGACGAAACATCCTATTTCGCTAACCCTAACACAGCGACACAAGCTGTATCGCTAAACACTAACATGCAAGAACACATGCAGAGAACACATGCAGACAGACAAGGAAACTAATTCTATGATAAACATATGCCAACAAAGAAACAACTTCTATGATAATTAACTTACAGGACCGTCGTGGTACCCTCCGGTCTCTTGAGACTCCACCTCGACCTCGTCCTCTTCCATCACCTCCGCCTCGACCTCGAATTAGAACTCCACCGCCACCACTACAACACCTCCTCTCGTTTTCATCACAAGGATTTCTAAAATCTCTCAGAGTAGATAATAAAATCTTACAACAATTCAACAACCTCTCCTACTCACCCAACAACTCACTCGCTTATAGTCACTCTTGTCCCGTAGCTTCACTCCTCTCCTAAACTCTCCTCTCGAATATCCAAAACTCTCCTCTCCTCTCTCCTCTTTCCACCCTAAACCCTCTCTTCTCCTAAACCTCTCGACTATCCTCTCCTTCTCCTCTCGACTCTCCTCCTCTTCTTTTCCTCTCGACTCTCCTGGAAAAGTAGAAGGAGCTCATCAGAAGCCGAAGCAGACTTTCGATGCTTGAAGTAGCCTCTACTTCTTCTCTCGACTTTCCGGGAAGGGTGGAAGGAGCTAATCGGAAGCTGGAGCAGACTTTCGATGCTCGAAGTAGTTTGTAAGTAGATCCTTGGTCTTTGTTTCGTGTATGCTGGATTCAGTTACTGGACATAAACGTTTGCAGACTCTTCAGAGAGTCAGACGGTTCTTACTGTTCTGCAACTGGCATTGGCATAATTATAAAAGTACTACCCGTTAATTTATTTCATGCACCGTTAGTTTATTTCATACCCCACCAAACTTTAAAATGTCTGAATGACGCGATAACAAGCTAGAGAATGCTATTTCAACCAGAGGATGTCATTCCAATCGCTCATTACTGCGACAGCCTCTTATGTTAATATTTGGAAGTGATACTCATGATCACCAAATGGGTAACGGTTTTCTGTTCTGACTCTTGATTGCTCTTTATGTGTATTAGGATCATTTTATTTCTCAAACAATTGGCCATCGATATCTTGTGTTTTTTTCTTGACGCTCGGCTTATTCACGCTCGGGCTTATTCATCATTTCCTATTCACGCTCGGACTTATTCATCACTTCCGCATTCACAGAAAACAGGAACAGCATATAGATAAGGCGATAGATTTTATTCCAAAATATTTCCAGACATCGTGCTCAAAATATACTTTTCCGCTACTCTAGCAAGGTGTAGAGTTTCTCGAGGTTCTCAACGGCATCTTCGCACACATATTTATTTCTTCACACAGACCCACGGTTCGACCTTTCACCTCTGCAATATGATCTCGAACTTGACGAAACCTAATCAACGCATCACGACAATGTTGAACATGATTGCTAATTATCACTATAGGCTCTTCCATCACCAATCGGTCCATGTCCCAAACAATCGACTCTACTCCAACTCGCTCGATAACATCAAAAATTGCTTGTGAACATCCGAGTCTACGCGATGCGAACACTGTGCGCTCTCTATCTTTTCAATTGAGACCGATTTGTAGCTCCCAAAATCCTCGCAAAATAATAGATTGAATAAGTTCCTTCTATTCCGCTTCAGACAAAATGCAGAATTTTGTCGATGTCATGCCTAAGAGTTCATTCTCAGCTTGCCACACTGTGAAAACACCGCAGTCTTCAATTTTTCACTCTTTCATTGACGGGTCCATCAGTGACATACCAAATCTCCAAGCTCGAACAGTAGAAGCATGAGAACAACAACTACTTGGAGAGTTTGCTCCAGGAGATCAAAATTCTTTTTGTTTAGACACTCCTCCGGCAGCTGTCAAACATCTAGCACAAGCCTGATAATCATGGAACTATTGCAATTACGGACGACTTTCACTATCGCACACCTGGTCCATCGTGGCTCTACTCTGGTCTCAATCGTTTCAGTTTCATCGTAGAATTCGTGAAGAAAGAAAATCTGCATCGTCATTGACAAGAATGTGCGCCGAGCACCCTAAAACTGAACGCGACGTAACACGTCAGAAATCAAAAGCTGAAATGACTATCCGACCGGACGTCTGATGTGACAAAGTAACTTACAAAACGAAAGATTGTCAATTTGGAGGTCGTTCAAGAAGGTCATTGTTAAGAGAGGATCAAGTGAATTTCTGCTGTAAATCCTAATCGAAAGGGAAGAGGCACTAGACCGATCTGTACAGCCAAGGTCAAGGTTGTGTAACATGTATTCTTTGCCCAAAGGACATAAACATATGTCAGTAGATCAATAAATGAAGAACGGCGCCAAGGCTTCGACAGAATTCGAACTTATTTCCGAATCAAATAAGAAAGTGTGCAGAAACAACAAGCAGAAGGTATCAAATGCGAGTCAAATGAGAAAAAAAGGTCAAGCTTTCCCTCTTGAGAGTTATCGTTACTCATGAGAATGATTGTGCCACTGAGCTCTGAAACATGCAGCAATAAATTACGGCTTCTGACTTCTGAAAAGTCTAGGTAGGATTTCCTCATTTCCATCTAACTCTGGTTACTTTTGTCAATTTATACATTATACGTGGTTGTAAGAGGACAACAAATGCGTACTAACACTAGTTGTGACAAAGGATAGATATGACTCTCCTGTACGTATAACATCCTGAAAAAAGAAAACAAAACGAGACTTGACAAACGTTTGATCAAAACAATCAAGCATTGGTGAGTTAAGTTCCATATATGTAAAAGATTGAGCAAGACTTGAAACGAATACAAGTGTGTTCCACTAGTTAAACAATGTCGGTTGCAGTTGACTACCATGGTTTCATTTCCACTCACTGTCCTTTTCACATCTTCCCCATCCATTCTTCGGTCTGAGATGTGTGACTTCAAGCGGAGGAAGAGCATATGTACATAATTCTACTAGTGTGTAAGTCCGTTCCATCCTCTAGAATTTCAACATTTTGATTAGAAAATAAACTGTAAAACGAAGAAACTTAGAATAATAGAAACTTGAACGACAGGAATTACATACCTGCTTTTCCCTGTGTGTTATCCTTTAACCGCAAACGAGAACGTATCAGTCAGAAAATTGACGGATATCCAGGATTCTACGACTGGTATAGTAACCGGTTGGTGACCTGACAAGGTACAGAATGGGAAGAAAATGGTTTAAAATGAGGAATTCCTAGCTCAACTTTTAAGAAGAAGGTATGTACAAGACCCAAAAGAACAACTCGGATAAAGTCAATCGAGGATCAAGTATACAGAAACAATGCCACAAAAACATTCATCATTTTGCTACCGCAAGTAACGCGCAGGTCAGTGGTAACAAGAGAAGAGTGGAAGTTTCCTTACGAGGAAAAAGAATACCTGTTCAGTAGAGACAGTTATTAACTTGGTGAGCCCATGCGCCATAGTTTTGACTTGGTCGGGCTCTTCCCATTCTCGTCTTTCTTGGTCAGGTCCATGACTGGTAATAGACTGTTTATGATTGCCATGTCAGCCGTGGGTGATTAAATGAAGTATTTGAGGATGACGTGAAAGTTCGATGATGTGATGACGTGAATATTCAATAATGTGGATGTCCGATGTGTCTGGACATGCTGGAGAAAACGGTCAACCACCTCCGTCTCGTCATTGCCAAGTCAACCACACAAGCCATCCAACTCAAGAGTCCTGTCACGCTGGCAGATGACTGCCTACTATCCGTCATGGGCCTAACTAAGAAAGAAGAGAAAATGAGGGGCCCGACCAAGTAAGAACAATGGCGCATGGGCCTAACCAAGTTAATAACTTTCAGTAGAGAAGAGTGGAAGTTTGAAATCTTTGCTGGTGCGGTAAAGGGAGAAGGGAAAGTCAAGGGCCAGTAGAGAGAGAGAGGGGGAGTCCGCTACCTGTCCTCCCGGAGGACAGGTATCGACATCTTCTTTTCGAGGCATTCTCCGCTATGCAATGAATGCATGAGAGGTCATTTATAAGGCCTGACACGAATATTGTGTGCCATAAATAAGGCTGATCGATGGACGTCATGACCCCTCACTTAACAATTATTGATATCCCAGTTTTGAATTTTGTCCGAATTATATCGCGTTGTCTACTGGATCACTCCTGAGCTCATCCATTGGTCATGTTATATCGGCCTTTATTTTTAGCCCGATTGTACTCCGTGCCCCCCATTTTCATTTAATGCGCGGGTCCCACCTCCTTCTCGTTCGCCCTTCTTCAGAAGTTCTTTGAGACCTTCTTCTAAACGTTTTTCTTCCGGACTGTGTTTTCCTGGTCATGAGCACTCACCCATTATGACCTCGACGGATCGAATCGTCTGTCTGGATTCTCTTAGTCTGAAACTTTGGTGTAACTGAATTATACAGTACCTTGTATAATCTTGACCTAAACGACGTTCGAAGTTCCTCTAACTTGCTCTAAAGCTCACAGGGGAAAACGCGACCCAATGAAAGGGTTGCTCACAGGGTTGTTTTATGGTGAAAGGATCGTGGACTCTTTATAATCTTGATTGTCAATAACTGTGTGTGTTACTGTTGCTGATAAGGTGAAGCTGGTGAACACGTTTTGACGTAATTTCACACTGTGCAGTGAAAAGGCATCTTGACATTAGGCCGAAATTGACGTATTCTGCAAGTACTAAAAGCATGTCATGAGCGCCGTATACCTACAGTTCTGAGCTCCAGGAAACACATCAAGAACTTTTACAGTTGGGAGGATAGCCATACCTCAACCCAAAGCAATAATACCGGACTCGTCAGCTTGCGCACCTCTCGAGGCTTGATAGTTGATAGCGTCCAGAGCTACTGCCGACCATGATGCCAGAAACTGTGTTGGAAATACTGCATGAAACTGGAGTTTAACAGGAACTGGTCAAAATTAGTCGATCATGATTAAAATGTTTACTCACTGAATGAGCCTCTCGAGCACCATCCGCCCTAGGGACTTCCTTGGTGGTTTGGAGGAGTAGACACGAAATGAATCTTGACAGAGCAAAGGATGATTGATCGAAGCATTGACTGACTTGTGACAGAATACTGTTTGAAAAACTTATAAGGGAACCTAGAGCACTTGATACTTGAGTCTTGACTGATGACCAACCAGGTTATCACTTCGACGTTATTTATCAACCTAGGAATACATTAGGAGCAATATCGCTCGACGGAATTATCGACAATCTACCAAGCGAGCTTACTCATCAGGGCAACTTTCATCCGCGTGCTCATACCACTGCCTTACAGACTCTCACATATCTCTACTCTCGTTCATTTCAGTGGAGCCAACGATGGAAGAATCGTTGAACAGTAAAGATGTCACTGAGAGCGACCAAGAAGAATTTTACCAATGTATCATTTCGAATTTGCTTGGGCAAAAAGACGATGCAACAGATGAGTGTGACGAGGTTATATCATCGCAGATTGAAGGTGATGCACTGGCTCCGAGTGCTTCTCATCACGATCGCAGCAGAACAGACTATACTGATTCGAATAAGGCGGGCTGGAGGAATGTAGGTGAGGTGGGGGTGGATAACTCCTTACAAACCTGTCGGTTAATTGTCTGCAAGTCTTCAGAGGAGATAGAATTACTCAACACGATTACTTTATGTCAGGTCCTGGAAGCGTCTAAGTTGAGCGGTTCCCAACTTCACCCTCAAACTGCATTTGAGTACCATACATTAGAGTCTTTCCCCTCCCCATACACTTTCATGTCAGGTGTTTGTACCACTGCAGAGTCTTTCCAGTTCACACCTTACGTACATACACGGGATACTTGTACTGCAGTGCCTTTTCATGCCACGGAATCACGGAGCGTAAACCTACAGAAACCTTTTGTGGATTCCATGAGCGAAGACTACTCAGACTTCATGGAATCAGGAACTACTACTTGCTCTTTCATGTCCCAGCAACAAAATGTATTGGATTGTTCAGAGCTCGAATCATTTCATCACATGGAGTCAGGAATTACGTCTGGCGTCGTGCCTCATCACCAAACCGTTGTTGGCTGCAGTAACCTACACTCCTCACCGTTCGTATATGATTGCAATACTGCAGAGGTTTCTGATATGATAGGGTTAGCAACAGCTGACTCTTTACCTCACGCTCAAAACTTTGAGCAGTGCACCCGATTTGAGTCTCCTCAACCGATGGTAGCAGCAACCACGTTTGACCAAGAATTTCAGTCACACACACAGGATGTTTTGTTTCCTCAGGACTACTTTCGGTTGCACTGTATGGAAACAGGAGTCACTGGCGTTGCTCAAGATCAAACTGGAGATTACTGCACCCAATATGGAACTCTGCCTCTGGGAGCTCATTCACAAACATATGTCGATGACAGTGCTGTGGTGACTTTGACTGACGTGGCAACTACATCGAAGTGTGACTCCGAGGATCCAGAGAGAGCTATATCATTAAGAGAATCACCCATATTCGGACCTCACCGAACATATATGTTTGACCACGAAGCTCACGGTTTCCCTCACATCTTAGAGGATGCAAGAGCATGTCATTTTCAAATAGCTGAAACAACGTATGAGGTTGAGTCTCTGGTTGTTGATTGTAGAACGGAAAAAGAACCGCTGGAAGCATTAAACCATATCGAACAACCATCCTCACTTCTGCTTCCTGCACTAAATGGCCTTTCATGTGATATGAAAAGACTGAGTGCAACACTCACAGAGTGTAGGGAAGACGAGTTAAGGCATCGTAAACTTTACCATTTACACGAGGACATTTTAACAGGTGCTTCTCCTCAAGAAACCATGGAAGAAGTGACGGAAGGTGACCTTTTCGAGTGCTTTCAGCAGCTGGATATGACTCTCACTTCCTTAACAGATAATGACGACGTAACTGCTCGGGACGAGAACGGTGCCACAGGAGCTGATGACACTTGTTCTGAGCATTCTACTGCTGCTAGCCAGAAAGGGATGAAAGGATCGAGGATAATCCACTCGGCGGAATCACTCGAAATCTTAAGGTTAGTCTTTCGACAGGTTCCTCTCTCCAATTAGGACAGGTTTCCTCTTTTTCTTAACGAATTTCCACAAACAAATCACGTTCATATTTTACGCCTCTGACCACCATTCCGTATTCCACAGAACCTGGTGGGAAAATCATCGGTGCAACCCATATCCAAATGATCGGGAAGTGTATGAGATGATCAGGAGGACAAGGCTTACACATCAGCAGGTCACTTCTGGTTCCATTACGGTAGTCATTTCTTGCTTCTTTCAGCAGAAACGTTCAAAACAGTAAGTGTGTTTTATTCCACTCCACAGGACCTTTCTTATTCTTGCGGTGTTCCTCATCTTCGGTATTTTGTTGGAATGGAACTGCAGATCTACGACTGGTTCAAGAACGAAAGAAGCAGAAAATGGAAAAACGATCCCAAGAAGAAGAAGCAAAACAGATTACCGCATACGGCAACACAAATTCTCAGGTGTGTTTTCTCTGCTTTTACTTGATACTAACTCTGGCCTTCTTCGTTTCAAGTGGAACATTCTACTCAAATTTTTGGTAACCCCTCCAAGACTTTTTGTTCCACTGGTTTACTTTCTCAAGAATGACAAATGCACCCGCACCTCCACAGGAGATGGGCACAAGACCACCTAAGCCATCCACACCCCACCAAGCAGCAAAGGGAACAGTTAGCAGTGGATGCTGGAGTAACCTATGGACAGGTATGTTAACGAAGTACCTAGAAGAAGCACTTAACATTCTACAGCAGTAAAGAAAATGTTCCAACAACCTTCTCCTCTAAGCTAAGCACATCTTCCTCATGCCTTGTTCGTGTAATTTTTGGCGATCCTAATGAGCGCAACTCGACGTTATGTAGTTTAGTTAAGGCAAGCTCACTCTTTTCCTTTTATATGCTTATAAAGAAGATGAAGCAACAAAGTGCACTCCTACGGTCTCTTACCCTTCTTGAGGTACTTTTCATACTCCGATCAGAATAGAAATGAACCTCTAGTTTGAACTGTCCGCAGGTCTCACATTGGTTCATGAACTTTCGTAAGAGATGCAAGGCTGAAATAACGAAAGCTAAACAACAACCGTGCCTCGACTGTTAAGGCGCTTGTATGTTCACAGTCATATGTGTTGTAATGTATTAGGATGGTTGACCATACTAGCTTCCCTTCGCTCTTACGAGAATAATGCTAGATACCACAGCGACTTAAGGAGTATAACCTTCTCATAGACACTCCATCTTGAAATATACACTGGCAGTCTAGACAGGCTAATAGATTGCGTAGTTGTTTTACCTCATTGAATTCGTCTAGCTCCCACGCATTCATGATGGTTACACCTGGAGGCACCGAAGAGAGAGTGCGTAAAACGCAGGGAATATAATTACTGCCTTCAATAATACTATTGTCCGGGTGAAAGCTTGGCAGGACTACAAATAACTTGTAAATATCTCTGTACATGATGTGAAAATTGGAAATCAGTTGAAGATATGCTCACAAACTGATGCGCCACAATTTCTAAAGCCAGAGCAAGTCTGACCGGCAAAAGCTGGTAACGGTTAAGGTGCTAGCTGAGCAATGCATCACAAAGTGATGCTGAGTGTGATGACTACTATTTTGTATATGTTGGTTTTAAGCCCCACAACTAGTAGAGAGAGCCACTTATCTTTTTCTTAGCTTACAGAATCTCAGATGTGACTACAAAGAGTGACATGGTTCCATCATCTGTAGTTTGTGACAGCTTGAAGGATTCCAGTTCCTCTTGAAGACATTAGAATAGCTGTAAGGGAAGGTGGGACGTGTATGTGTCAATGATATATTATCGAGGAAAAGTAGGACCCGAGAAACAAAGTGGGGGACTAGGACTACACAGACGTGACTTCTCAACAGAAAGAAACAATTAACACACTTGCCACGGAAAGATCCACCAAATTTAGAAGATGTCGGTATTCCAGACGAAGCTCCCACGCTACTGTCGATCGCTTCAGGTTGACTCATGGTAAAGCTTGATTCACTCAAATGCTGGAATAATTGACCTGACCGGGACTGAGTACGAGTGAATTCTTGTGTAAATTACGATTCTGTACGATCGAACTGGTAACCAGACCACCTACTATGCCGGTACTCTCAGGACCTACAGAGAGTCTACGAGGGTTCCATGCAATAGTTCGATGAGCAGGTAAAACAGAAAACAACAATTGAGGTTGGAACAATTAGATGTGCAAGAATTTCAGAATACCTTTCTCTGAAACCTGACGATTGTAACAAAATCTCCGCTTCCGTTAGCATATCTCAGAAATTCGAAGTTGTTTCTGATGGGGGGATGTGTAATTTCATTAGCAGTTCGCCTTCGCCCCCTGGTACGTTACTTTATGCTCTGCAACGCTGCCGTGCATGGGGGAAGAGTCAGTGCAAAAGGTCCTAACTGTGAATTTGCGTTTGGGCTCGCGACTAGGCAGTAAGGACGTCAAGACGACAATATACGGAGCCATGTACGGGAGACAGACTTGTAACACCTTTTGCTTTTTCCCCAAACCAGATGGCATTCGGGCAGTGATTAACCCAAAGTGGCAGCTGCATGGTCAAAAAGCAGGCTCAAGAGACTAGATAAAAGGGTGTCGCGAGCCCTCAAGGGGGCATTCTCAGTTTTTCAGTTTTGGAGAGAGCACTCTTGGTAGTGAGGGAGGAGACTGTATTTTCAGTGTAGTATACATTGCCTTTGAGGTCAGAAATCAGGAGCTAGAACTGATGCACATCAAGCTCCTTGGAGAGCAGATTTGAAGAGGGACCTTGAGAGCAGACTTGGGGTGTTGATTAGATCGCTGACTTGGGGTCTGATCTGTTGAGCAACAGAAATCAGGGCGTTCAGAGTGAAAGTAGGTTCTCGGGTGAAGTATTAGTCAAAGCAGAGTTGCTGAGTAGTGAAGGATTGCCGGTCCAAGAGCGCTGCGTGACCTTGTCAGCAAGTAATGCCATGTAATGTATATGAGCCCGTGACTTTCTCCATTCTGATAAGTAGGCTTGAGTTGTGTGCTAAAACTGAGTTGGGCGCATCTGGTGTCGTGTTGACTTCATTTCGGTGTAATTGCTTTGCCTTCCTACTTCCTAGCATCTACTAGGTCTCCTAGTCTTGGCGGTTGCTCCTTGTGGGTCCTGGCGTTCCGACTTGATCACCAGTAGCGGAAGCGCTGCCCAAATTTTATGCAACCCAGGTCTAGAATAGTTCCACCTGTATTTAGCAACCTAAGATTGACCAGAGACCTACAAAAGACTAGTTGGTTATTCAAAACCCGTTCAACAGTTATCAAATCCTCGGTGCTCATTAGTGGATAGTTTAACGAACTGGATCTGGAGACACAAATAAAGTATACAGGTCTCTAGGGAGGTTCACGTTCGGCAGTTCATTGGTTAGAGATTAAGGAATCTGTTCCGAGATCTGCGGTAGAACGTTACAGTTGGTATCAGAGCAGGCTCAAGTTGAGTCTTTGCTAAACACCATCGACAATGGAGGCTGTGTCGACCGAGTTGGACGAGATGAAAGCATTGCTGAGAAAGTTGGAAGGACGACTTGAGCAAGTAGAAGCTGAGAACAAGGTGTTGAAGGCGGATTTAACTCAAGCAAAAGCGACACAAGAGAAGGAAGCGGAGGTCCCTGTACTGCAAATCGAGCAAGTCAAGGATTTAGCACTACCAGGCGAAGAAGCAGTTGATATTGCTCAAGCAGACAAGAATGAAGATGGATCACAGAAGGTGCAAGAGAATGTTGCGGAAGGGAGCTCAGCCAAAGAAGGGCACAAGCGGAAAGTGAAGTGGGCTGAACCAGCGACACCATCAGCCTTCAACGGTGAGAAAAGCTTTTCCAAGTTTGAATTGTGGGTTACTGAGATGGAGAATTACTTGGAGAACTTCGATGAGCGCAGCTGGTTCACCTATGCTGTTAGTAGACTGGAAGGAGAGGCTAAGGAATGGTATGGAGGTCAACAGCGGATGAGGAGTTTGAACGGTACAACTCCTATGTCCACTTGGCCGGAGCTGAAGGATGAACTCAGAAGACATCTGGTACCGGTGGATGAAGCTACACAGTTTCGGCTGGAGCTCATTCATCTGAGACAGACAGGGAGTATCAGGCAGTATCTCCAGCGATTTTCTGAGTTGGTTACTCGTTTGCACATGGTGGATCGCACCGACTTGCTGTTTCACTTGAAGAAAGGTCTGCAGGGTTTCTATGCTGGTGTGTTTGATAGCTGGGTTATGTTTCACAAGTCCGAGGACATGCAAGACTTGTTTGCATTTCTGGAAGCAGCAGAGAACACTAGGGAACGTAATTACACCGTGCAGCCTTCCAAGTTTCAGCGTGGAACAAGTGGTGACGAGCCTAGTCGAGGATTTTGGCGTAATCCTCAAGGACAGATAGCGTCCTCTCAGAGTAGAGGTGGTAGAGGACGTGGTGGTGGAAG
The DNA here is from genome assembly GCA_036924285.1 of Asterella californica. NCBI lineage: Eukaryota > Viridiplantae > Streptophyta > Marchantiopsida > Marchantiales > Aytoniaceae > Asterella > Asterella californica. Next base: position 29,413,345 of record JAYKYS010000003.1, read on the forward strand.
ATTTGGTACATCTGGAAGGGGATTTTCTCGTGGCTCTCAGCAGCGAGGAGTCACTCGTGGTCCTACTCAGACACGACCTACTGGATCTTATGCATCCAATGCAGGATCCAACCAAGCTTCGACTTCAGGTGCTAGGAGCAGTGGCGCTAGCAGTGCTACACCTTCAAGGACGATCATCTGTTTTCGATGCGGACGAGATGGTCACATCGCTCGTGAGTGTCCCCAACGTTCAACAGCGAGCAATGTTCGTGGGTTGACAGCTGAAGAGACAACCAGTGTGGAAGAACCAGTTGAGGCGACTACTGAAGCAGAGGTATGTGCTAGTGAGCATTTGGTAGAGCATGGGGATTTTCTGCCGTGGATTGAAGTGAAAATAGGAAACCATCGGTGTTGTTTGCTTATTGATACTGGAGCAGATGTGAATGTCTTGGATGAAAAACTAGTCAGGACCTTGGGGGTGACTAGAACCAAGATCATGAGCCCGTTGTTGGTAAGGTTTGTGCAAGGTAGCACAACCGTTACAGAAAAGCTCATGAGTGTTCCTGTTACTGTTGGAGGGGTAACTAGGAAGCACGAGTTTTTAGTTATGAGCTTAGGTGACACGATGGAGGGTATCTTGTCCTGGTCTTGGTTACAAGAGACCAAGGCAAAGCTAGATGTTCAAGAAGGGAATGTCATTGTCATGGATCAATGGGGCTTGGGTCAACCACATCCATTGGTCATCAAAGAGAGACCTAAGGAGCCAAACCATGCTGTCCGTAGGTTCCAACGAGCCAAGGTGGCATTTCAGATCTGCACAGCTAGACAATTTGGAAAGCAGATCAAGTCAGTAGATGAAGCTTGGGTTGCGGTGATGTCTAAACCCAAGGTGGAGACGGATGAGGAAGAACGTGTTGCTGCTCTTCCCATACATCCTGATATGCAGACATTGATTGAGAGGTATTCTCACCTAATGCCGGACCAGTTACCAACAGGACTTCCTCCGAGGAGAGCCTTGGATCATGCTATTGATCTGGTTCCTGGGGCTACCCCTACTGTAGTGCCATCAAGAAGGATGTCGTTTGATGAGCTGACAGAGCTGAAGACTCAGTTGAAAGAGTTGGTAGCTCAGGGTATCTTACGACCTAGTATATCACCTTATGCTGCCCCGGTGTTGTTCGTGGCCAAGAAAGATGGTGGTATTCGCATGTGTGCGGACTATCGTGCACTCAATAAGGTTACTGTCAAGAACAAGTATCCTCTTCCTCTCATGGATGAAACCACTGATCGGTTGGCCACTGGAAGATACTTCACCAAGCTGGATCTACGTTCTGGATATCACCAGATCAGGATCAAAGAAGGAGATGAAGAAAAGACAGCTGTAAGGACGAGGTATGGCTTGTTTGAGTATACAGTGCTGCCATTTGGATTGTCCAATGCACCTGGTACTTTTTGCAGGTTGATGAATGAGATTTTTAGAGATCTCTTGGATGAGAGTGTTATCGTATACTTAGACGATATCATCATCTTCTCATCCACTTGGGATCAGCATCTAGTAGATGTTGAAATGGTGTTTAAGCGCTTGGAAGAGCATCAACTCTATCTCAAGAAGAGCAAGTGCTCTTTTGGACAAGAGAGTGTGGTGTTTCTAGGATGTTTGATCGATGCGCAGGGCATTCACCCTAACAGGGCTAAGATTCGAGCCATTGTTGAATGGAAGAGACCTGAGAGTGTTCATGAGCTCAGATCTTTTCTTGGGTTAGCCACATATTTTCGACGCTTTGTTTATCAGTTTGCGCATAAAGCCGCACCTTTGTTTGGCTTATTACGCAAGACTTCCAAGGTAGTTTGGAATCCAGCAGCTGAAAGAGCGTTTCAGGAGTTGAAACAAGCACTAACAGAGATGCCCGTGCTAGCTCTTCCCAAGATGGGAGAACCTTTCGAGGTTCACACAGATGCTTCCGAATGGGCCATTGGAGGAGTGTTGATGCAAGGAAAGCATCCGGTGGCTTACGAAAGTCACAAGTTCTCAGAGACTGAGGCGAAATGGCCTGCTCATGAACAGGAGATGTTCGCTGTTGTTCATTGTCTGAAGCGGTGGGAGCATTATTTGTTACCAAGCAAGGTTACTGTTGTGACGGACTGCGAGGGTAATACATACTTTCAGAGTAAACCTCGTTTGTCACGTAAACAACAGAGGTGGCAAGTGGAGCTTGCACGTTTTGATATCGAATGGCGGTATCAAAAGGGGAAGGAAAATATTCCAGCGGATTTGTTAAGCAGACGTGTCCAGGCGTTAACAACCCAGGACACAAGTGAAGAGCTTTTGGATCGAATCAGACAAGCATTGCTTGATGATCCTCAGGCTCAACGTTGGACCAGCCAACAAGGGAGAGATCCATTGGTACGTAATCTCTCATTTCGCACTGGCCTTTGGTTTTATAAGCAAACCAAGGTCTATGTTCCAGCTGGCGCTCTAAGGACACTAGTCATGCAAGAATGTCATGATTGTGAACTAGCTGGACATGGAGGACAGAATAGAACGTTACAACGACTTAAAGAGCAGTTTTATTGGCCAACCATGTTGGAGGATGTAATCAAGTACGTGCAGACTTGCTTGACATGTCAGCAACAACGAACTGAGCGGAGGAGACCTGCAGGGTTGCTGAGGCCCTTGCCAATACCTGATGGGCCTTGGGAGAGCATAAGTATGGACTTATGCACAGGTTTACCCGAATCAGGAGGTTTTGATGCTCTGTTAGTTGTTATAGATCGTTTCAGTAAGCAAGCTCACCTCATCCCTTGTAGGGAAGCAGTGACGTCAAGAGGTGCCGTTGAACTGTTTATACGATATGTTTTTAAGTATCATGGGATGCCTAAAGACATTGTTTCAGATCTGGATAGGAGGTTTGTAGCTGATTTTTGGAAGGGTTTGTTTCGAAGGCTCGGAACTACCCTCAAGTTCAGTTCCTCTTATCATCCTGAAACTGATGGTCAAACGGAAAGGACGATCCAGATAGTAGAACAAGGGTTGAGAAACTATATCATGCGAGATCAGAGTGATTGGAGCGAGCACTTGGACTTGGTGGAGTTTACATATAACAACACCAAGCACTCGAGTACAGGATTTAAACCATTTGAAGTGGTTTATCGGGGTTCTCATGCACCTTGGACTCCTATAGCTTTAGCTACCAAGGGGCATGAAAACACAAGAAGGTCGAATCAAGATCCTCCAGATCTAGAGACTTTCATACGTGTTCAAGGAACTGTGTTTCAAGAAGCCAAGAAACACATGGAGAAGGCACAACAACGGTATGCCAAGTATGCAAACCGTGGTAGGCAAGACGTACAGTTCGAAGAAGGACAGAGAGTTTGGTTGAGAACCAAAAACTTCAGAATACCAGCAGGGGTGGACTTAGCCAAGAAGCTTCTTCCAAAGTGGGCAGGACCGTTCCTGATTGAAAAAAAGTTAGGTCCTGTGACCTATAAGTTACGTTTTCCAGCTAGTATGAAGCACTATCACCCCATCATTCATGTTTCTAACTTAAAGATGTTTCGTGAGGAACTAGAGTCGTTGCCAGGAAGATATCAGAAATGGCATCCAGTGTTAGAAGCATTACCAAGAGCTGATGATCTTGAGTTGATTGAGATAGTAGATCATCGAGCATCACCGAATCCAGATGGAGCTGGAGAACCCGTTACTCAATACCTATGTCGTTGGACAGGTAGAGTTCCGGGATTGGTAAGTGAAGCTTGGGAGTACCTAGATGATCTAGCGTTGTACAAGTTTCAAGAACCACTGCGAAGATATTTTGTGAGACGACAATCTGCAGTGGTTTCTTCCAGCTAAGCGGTGGATTGAATCGAGTCAGAAGAGTCATGCGAAGGGCCCTTCAAGGACACTGGAACCGAGTAGATCTGGCCAATCTGCTCGTCTAAAGGTGGAGTTGTGGTCTGCTGACTTCTTATGACTGTCGGATGTCAATCAGGTTTAGGCTGACGCTACTATGGTGTATCATAGTAAGGAGGTGGATAAAAAGAAACTGACGAGTTCACCACCTGGAAGCTAGGGTTCTGTCTCACCCGAAAGCTTCAACGGATGCTCGGTAATGGAGCATAGTCTTGAGAAAGGGCTTAATCTTACCCTGGATGGGGTACTGTTCCTCTGGATTTGAGGAAGTGTTGTTTCTAATGTGGTATTGTAGATACCGCAGTTCAGTGGAAGAACTGCGTTTTGCTGGTTGGGGCGATTGTAACACCTTTTGCTTTTTCCCCAAACCAGATGGCATTCGGGCAGTGATTAACCCAAAGTGGCAGCTGCATGGTCAAAAAGCAGGCTCAAGAGACTAGATAAAAGGGTGTCGCGAGCCCTCAAGGGGGCATTCTCAGTTTTTCAGTTTTGGAGAGAGCACTCTTGGTAGTGAGGGAGGAGACTGTATTTTCAGTGTAGTATACATTGCCTTTGAGGTCAGAAATCAGGAGCTAGAACTGATGCACATCAAGCTCCTTGGAGAGCAGATTTGAAGAGGGACCTTGAGAGCAGACTTGGGGTGTTGATTAGATCGCTGACTTGGGGTCTGATCTGTTGAGCAACAGAAATCAGGGCGTTCAGAGTGAAAGTAGGTTCTCGGGTGAAGTATTAGTCAAAGCAGAGTTGCTGAGTAGTGAAGGATTGCCGGTCCAAGAGCGCTGCGTGACCTTGTCAGCAAGTAATGCCATGTAATGTATATGAGCCCGTGACTTTCTCCATTCTGATAAGTAGGCTTGAGTTGTGTGCTAAAACTGAGTTGGGCGCATCTGGTGTCGTGTTGACTTCATTTCGGTGTAATTGCTTTGCCTTCCTACTTCCTAGCATCTACTAGGTCTCCTAGTCTTGGCGGTTGCTCCTTGTGGGTCCTGGCGTTCCGACTTGATCACCAGTAGCGGAAGCGCTGCCCAAATTTTATGCAACCCAGGTCTAGAATAGTTCCACCTGTATTTAGCAACCTAAGATTGACCAGAGACCTACAAAAGACTAGTTGGTTATTCAAAACCCGTTCAACAGTTATCAAATCCTCGGTGCTCATTAGTGGATAGTTTAACGAACTGGATCTGGAGACACAAATAAAGTATACAGGTCTCTAGGGAGGTTCACGTTCGGCAGTTCATTGGTTAGAGATTAAGGAATCTGTTCCGAGATCTGCGGTAGAACGTTACAGACTGCGATGCGTGACCATGCGTCCGAGGAATTGCAGGAATAGGCAAGGACTCCCTCCCGGATACATGGCATTCGCTGAATCATTTGACCGTGTGTTCTCCTTGGTCACCGGGTGTACTTTGCTGATGAGTTAGTCTGTCCAGTTCAACTATTTAAAGACGGGCATCATTAGACCACATCATAGCATGGACTGCCATGGAGCGGCCTACGTAGAGTTCTGTACCATACGGTACCTGCGATGTCGTATCACCTGTGGGCTCCACATCCCTCGGATCACTGACTTCAAAATCCAGCTTATTCAAGGGACAGTAACCAAAATGCATCAAGACAGAGGAGACAATACCTGCCACCGCAACCTGGTCCCACTCTCATGGCCTCTCCTTTCAACCCTAACGCACCGTCTATATCTACATGAGAGGTGCTGCCGGTGGTGCTTGTCTTTTTAGTTTCAAGGCCTTCCGTGTCGTTCGTCTATCGCTGGCTCTCTCACACGTGGTACCCGGCGATGGAAGTACACAGCTGAACGAAATTCTCAAGTACAAGCTAGGCTCTTAGGCGAAGCCAGTGCTTATTGCGAGCTAAGGAACTATCACCGTTTCCTGATGTATTATCCTTGACATGTTATTTCTGGCAAGGTTTCCTTTCGCGGAACTGCCAGAGGGAACTTACCTTCTCACTTCACAGAGTTTGCACCAGTGCTCGGGGAGTTTTTTCGTGAAAAGTGGGAAATTTCCGGCAGAAGGCAAAGCATATCTGCAATTGCCGGAAATTTTACCAAATATACAATTAAAAGTAGAATTTTTCCTCCGGGGAAATTCCGACAGATTTGATCCAACGCCGGAAATTTTCAAAAAATACCGGAAGTCACTACTCTAAAAACCGGAACTCCCCGAGCATTGGTTTGCACACCCAGTGCTTACCCGATCATCATAAGGGCTTCTAGTGTCAAATAATGGAGGGACGGACGAGCAAAAACTCGACGACGGCTTTGTCCGAACTGAAGAGCGGGATCTAGGTATGAACTGTGCAAACACCTTCCAAGTTCCAACCATTCTACTTGCTCGGCCGGCAGACGAAACAGCTACAGAACTCAGAAAACCCACGCAGTCTGATACTCACTCAGCGGTTGTACCTCGGGATTGTTGCCCGTATATTCAGCACCACACTTCTCCTAATTCTCTCCCTCCCCGGCGAGGACGGCGTCCTCGCCTCCCTGAAGATTACGGATTAGACGCTTCTCGCTGGTGGGCTCTCTGTCGATTTTTGTGCGGTCGGCGGCGTATCCACTTCTGATTAGGTACATACACGTCGCAGCGGCAATTTCGGCTTTTTCCCTTCTCACTTCGTCATTCTCCTTGTCGTCTCCATATTCTCTCATGCCTCTCCACACACACCCTCCTTTCACTTCTTGTCTCTGTCACGATGACATATTGCTATTTCGACGCAGTATCTACACCAGCAAACAGGATCTGACAGGCGGCCAAGCGCTTCCTACAATCTACGTCCATTAGCAGCCCTCCTCAAGTCCTCCAGGCTCCAACACGCGAGGACTTTAGGTGTTGGAACTTCGAAGGAAGACTCTTCCATAGTGCCGTTTACGCCGGGTCCATCTACCAAATGTCACAGATGACAGTCCATGATTGCGGTCGTCTACGTGCATATTTTCCATCCATCCACATTCAAGCTCATCACCGGGCTGGTATAGTTCAGTAGCCTGAGTCCGAAAGAGTCCATCTTTTTCCTGGAATGAATCTGAGGAAAGGTTTTCAACAAGAAATTACTTCCTTCGCTCTCCTGCACGCAAGTAACTTCATAATTCCGTATTTTCTCCTCGGAGACCGTCTGAACGCCTGGGATTGTTGACAGCCCACGCGTGCTTCCTGTCGGCGAGGTAAACCTTCTCCATCCATCCCTGCTCAGTTAGCCGGACGTACTTACAGTAATGAACTGAAGAGCTTTCCCTTCTGGCGCTTCTCTTGTTCCGCCTGTTGCACGAGACAATCGCAATCGTGCGATATGTTCTCTTCTAGATCTCCTGTTCCAGTTCATCATATGCTCACTTGATTGGGGAGAATTATCTGAGCGCCGATCTTTCTCGAGGACAAGTAAGGGAACTTTTATTTGTATTCCTATAGTTACTCCTCCTATGCTAAGGCGTATGATACCTGAATGGAATCGAATTCACTGCACATCACATGAAAGAGAAGTAAGATTTGTTGGTCACCTGAATAAAACGAGCACTAAAATCCTAAGGTGATGGTTGAACTTGAATCTCGCCCAAGCCTCACGACTACCACATTCTTGATGACTCCGCCAGTGTTGGTGGTGTGAGTTGAACGAAGATGACACACGTCTCCAGAGATAAATGCGGTGGTATACTGAGTTCGTATGTTGGGAAATTTGAAATCGAGCCAGCGTGGGCCGTGCACGGAGCATGGAGACGAAGTGAAGGCAGAGAAAAAGAGAATGGAATGGGAAAAATGTGGGTTTAGATCCACTCCGAAGAGTAGGAAGCCTTAACCTCATGGTGTGTGAATGGCCGAAGCCAATTCCCGTCCTTGTCAAGGGGGTTGCTAACCTTCTCTCGGCTCAACGAACACGCCATCCGTCGGGCAGTTCCCACTTATATTACTTGAAAAGGAGGAACAGCAGGACTTATGGTTTTATCTCTCACTCATCACTGTGGTGGTCACTCCTTATACAACCTCTGCTTGTAAATTTCTATTTAATTACTGCTGTTCACGTTCAAGGAAGATAAGAACTGAGCAAGTTAAAGAAACGTATATACTTGTCCATATGCAGAATCAAGATGGCTTGATCACACTCTTGACTGGCTGTTGCCTGTAAAACCGGTCACTTTATGATGTTACTCACATGTTAGACTGCACATATTAAACTTCCTAGCATGTATAGTCTAACTATTTTGAATATTTTGAATTACAGTGATATTTAGTCAAGGTTAAAGGTACTAAAATGATGAAAGAAAAGATAAAATGACTGGTTCTACTGTCAATAACCCGTCAGGGGTATGATCAAGCTTAAGGAACCTAAGAGGGGTATGATCAAGCTCAAGGAACCTACTGGGGGTGTGATCAAGCAAATTTCTGCAGAATCAAGCCAGTTTGTTTTCTAGCCAGTTTCTAACTTTAATCCAGCCAGACAGTTTTCTCTCCTGATATTCCACCACTGCAGGAGAACCTAGCGTAGTACTGGCGACCGTTGTGGTTCACATCCTACTCTACACGAGAAGAATAGAACACTCATGAGCAACTAACTGATCCACAATAGCCTTCACTCGTGCCTCGGTGCTGGAAGGAGGAAAGGAATCAACAGAATTCCACTTTGCTTTGTCTCGTATCTTTTGGCTTCTCTTCCTTCGGTTTTTGGTAGGGTGGGGGATATGATGTAACAGGAACTAATTAATTAAATACGGTTCAGTTATGCATGCGGTTGACTATAGTGGCTACAGTGTCTAGTTTGAACTGGATAAATAGAATCACTCGACGACGAGGCGGCAGACGAGGAAATCAAATCAGCGTTTGAGTACGCTACTAATAGTATGCGGACGTTTTGAACAGTAGGAGGTCCGTCCGTGCTTAATTTCCACTTATAGATGGTACAGTAGTTACACAAAGTAGTCTGTTGAATAATGATTTAATTCCAGTCGATGGAACAGTAGCATCCTCAATAAATAACGTTCACGCGCTTCTTCTGGTATCATTCATCAAATCTTCATACTGATAGACAAACTGGAGGATCTACACTCTACAGTCAATCTCATTAGATTACACGCAATGTCTAGTAAGTAGCGTTCACATACATTTCATGATCCCGCGTGGTTTGATCATTATATACGTCCTTGGAACATGCTGGCTTTCTGTTAGCACAGCTCAAATAATAAACAACAATAAACTTGCTATAGAGGAGGATGAGAATAAGAAGAGTGGGAAGAGTGAAGCAAAGTTTGGCTTGTCTTTAAGGAATTCATTATTTTGTTCCCCTTCTCTTCTCTCTAATTTGCTTGGTCAGCTAATATAGTATTACCACTTGTGTGACTGATTTGCACACAGTTTCCACGAACTTATTATCCCTTTTTACTTGTCAAAGTTCTTTAATTCTCGAAAGTCTCCTTTATTTCAAAGGGATAGAGAAAGGATAAACTAAAGAGAAAACTTGTGTGGTTTACCTTTTATCAGTAGCTGCAAACTTTAATATCTCCTGGACATTGTTCACGTTTTAACTTTAAGTGGTCCTTGAGGGAAATCTGATGTTATGCTTGTGAAACTTTGGAAACTGAATTAAACAGTGGGAGACACGTGAAGGGCCATGAGTGCTTTCATTGTGCACCAAGAAAAATATCATCTCTTCGGTTCCTTACGTTATAAGTCTGAAATTTCATTATCGTTTATAAAAGAAATAGCTTATACCCTAATTGATTTTCCAGTGTTCTTCATAATGGTAGATATATTTATACCATTTATATAATATGTATGATTACAATTAAAAGGTGTGTCTAGTCATCATTATGCGAGAAAATAAAAAGAAATTTGAATTCTTTAAGAAAGAAAAATACATGCAACTTGAAGCACCAATCAAACACACACACAGACAAATACCTATTTCGAAAAGCTATGTGATCCGATATCATCTATGCGGATTTTATTGTTAGCTCGTAATGTTTGCCAGTAAATCTTACCAAGGTTCTCTGACTGTATTGCAAGCATGTTTCATATATTCCGTACCTGCTTACACTTGAGATTCAAAACGTACTTCATATTATGGGACACCCAAACCTTTGCCGTAAAGGATCTCCAACAACTCCTAAAACATTCTCCAGGTTTTTGCCGTATATTTTATCTCACAGTCTATGCCCGTACAACTGATCTCCTGAAAATCATTGAAAAAACGCAAATCCAACGTCTACATATATTATGACGTCCTTGAGGTTACGTTTTTTCACCTAGCTCCTAACTTTTGTTACAAGGAGAGGTTTGAGTGGCCCTAATGCTACTTATCTTTAGTGTTTAGTGCAGGTACTCTTTCACCGTCTGAAATGATAAAAGTTATGGACTCCAGTTCCCATTTTTCTGTGTGCATAGTTCGATTTCTTAAACCCCGGTGCCCCTAGAAATAGTCCTGGTAACCAGCCGTCTTTGATTTTGCGGGTTCACAGTCTGAGAGTGAGGAATTCAACCGTTAAACCTAAAATGATTTTGCTGATAACACTTTTGTGCAAGAATGGAATCTGTCGAGTAAGGATTTAAATCAACGGTGTTTAAGAGATTTACAATCTAGAGTTCATTTTAGAGGAAACTGTCCAGCATCGATTGAGAAATGTTAACACGAAGGTTTTTTTGTTTCTTGGAACAAAACCGAATATTTTCTTTACCCAAAAGTACATAGGGATAAAAAAGGATTATTCTTTTTCTTGCTTTTATACCCGCACTTGGGGTTGCAGGGGGTTGTATCTTTTTTCATGAAAATATCGACGAGCACCTTGATTTCAGCATCTAGAGAATCAGTTTTGCACATTTTTGTACCCAACAAATTGAGTGCATGTTTATGCAAGTACAAATCCAGTTTAAATTTGCGGATGTTAGTAAGAGCTTGGACATGTAATCTTATGTAATAGGTAGGCTTTGTTGATACGAAGTGAGTTGTGCAACGAGTTTGCCAATACATCTGGAGTCTGAGAAAAACTTAGTTAGCACTGAGTGTGTGGTTTGACAGTTTCTGGACATAAAACTAATTGTAAGAAGAATTGAGTGTTGTGTATGTGATTAGTATAAAAACACGAAAGAGAATTTTCCTTTTCTCCCAGTGTATTTTGAAGAAAAGATTTCTTTTTGTTCCAAAAAATCTCGAAGTTCTCATCTTAATTTATCTCTATCAATATTAAGTAGTTTCTTTGGAGGTGAATAATACCTTGTAAAGCTGGTGAATTGTGATTCTTTATTGCAGATGAAACTTAGTCACCAAAATCATTTTATGCATAAATGTTAAAATTTTCCGTTCCCTAAAAACAAACCCACAAAATAAGGTCCTCCGGGTCACCTGGAACACTATTAGTCTACTCGAGCTTTAATTACTAGGACGTTAGGCTCAGATGGTCATTGTTTGTCAACCTTCATGTTTATAATGATAATAAGTAAAGATAGATTGAAGTTTTGAAGGATAACACGTCTGACTCATATGAAGTGTATAATGTGCGTAGACTTGTCTTTCTAAGTAAGCAGGGATAACATGTGTAGTACATCTTAATCAATTTGAGCCAATGGATGCATCAGTTTACGTGAATGCAGTGAATAAGAGTGTAAAATGACTTCGCTGTAACAGTAAACTTCATAGACGTAAGACTAAGTAACATTGATAGAATGAATGAAAAATGTCATCATCTTTAAGAGTATAAAATACCTTCCATTGGAAATTGAAACTATTGTGGAATGATAAGGTGAGAGACGATGTTAGAAAAACTCCAAGTTTGATAGTAACGTTGACATTATAGAATCCCATGAGTATATGATGTCACTGTAGTTAATGGACATAAAAGTCATATGAGACGATCGTGAGTGTCCTTGGAAAAAGGATGAAAGTGAGATAGAAGATTAACTATGGTAGTATAGTGAAGTAATAAAATGTATAATCATGATTCAAATAAAACCAAAAGGATATTCTCCTTAAATATATTACAAAATTGGACTCACTCATAATCCACTAGACAGAATAATTCCCTCCCTTCTCAACAATTAAAAAATCAACAATAACTAACATTACCCACTTACCAAAGTAAGCAAAAACTTTGTTAATGAAATGTAACTCCCTTACCACCATTCCAAATGTTTATGTATCATTGTACGACTCTAGATGCATCACATAAAAGAATCACCATGAGAGATATGATGATATTATATGTCGAAAAAAACCTAATAAAATATTAAAGATAGACGAGAGAACGAATTCTGAAGTTGAGCTATTCAATATCAAAGAGTTATGAAGATTATGGCATACGTGTCCACACTAAAGGAATTCCGTTAGATAAACAAATGTATAATATTTACATATCGTATATAAAATATGTATATGGTCTTCTAATTAGATTTACAATCATTGTAATAGGATTGAAGTCTTTATTGGAGAATATGATGTTAAAAGTAAATGCAAATCTTTTACAAGCCAATTAGTTTCCATCTTTTGGTATTAAATATTTTCCTAAGAGACAAGAGAACAAGGTTAATCATAGGGAACCAGGTCAGAAGGAATTCAGGTAGGAGGAAAAGATAGTTATCATCATGATATACTCGTTTCGAATGGTTCTGCTCTGAATTATTTGACTCAAATTCCGTCTACATTCCTATGTTACTACGGTACTGTAGACTGTACAGTGAGTAGCTATGTACACCTACCGCAGTTATAATAACCAAGTTGGTGTCGAATAGTTAGTACTATATTGTTCAATACTTGATGCTAATCGTCATCCAACCTCAACCAGACGATATCGTCCAAGTTCATGAGGAGAATAAACATCTCCAACCGCATTTGGATAACTTTTGCTCCCTTTCTTTTATCAAGAAAGATGTAAGTGTTATGTACTCATGTAAGTGGTATTTACTGTACTAAGCTATTATGAGAAGATAAATTTCTTTGTAACTGTTAAACGGTAATCAAACCTGAAGTTACGGACAGATCCAGATATAACCCATAAAGCAAGCAAAGACTCATGCTTTATCGAAACTACAAATGCAAAAGCTTGCTAATAAAAGCACGTTAATATAATCCAAACATTAACTTACTGTTAGTTACTACCTAATTTTTCCTTCAAGGACGGTTATGTAATAATTTACTACTACGTTATTATCTATTTTTTCCTTCAAGAACGGTTATGTAATAAATGAAGCTTGCTGCTCTCTTCTATCTTCAGATGAGTAAAAACAATTTATTGGTATCAACAAGTTATGAATGATAAGGTTAAGATCGATAATAAACTGGAAGTGTGCGCTTATATTTAAATTTTTGTCCAAAAAGCTGAGATACCATTAGAGGAAAACCACCACCGAAATAAGAGGTCTCATTTGAATACCCTCCTATAATTTTTTGGACATTAACTTATAAACTATGATGATTACGTACATACATGCTACCTCTCGTCTCTTGTACTGGAGTTGGAATGATCTTTCTTGTGGAATTTGAATTGACCATGTGGATGGATTTATGTTATTCATGCCTTAAACTATCACCGATAACTAAAAAGGTTCTGTTATGCCACGAGAAATATTTGAGGTGGCTCCGATAGGCTCTAAGAATTAAAGGAATCCGTGTGGTCATCCAGTCGGGACTTTGGAATATGGACTCCATTACAGACTTATTAGAGATAACCAAAGCAAAAATCATAAACTTCACTACGAGAGTTACGTCCAGCCTCGTAACTCGCATCTGATGTGGTTTACGAAAGAGGATAACTTGGTTTAAAAGATCTTTGTAGTATGTCTTTATAGTTACGGACAGCGTTAAGTTCTCTTTCAGACCTAGTCGCAAGTTCGTAAATCACGTCTGTATTAGCGGTAAACTCTAATTCAAATTAAATCTTTAACAAGATCATAAATACTGTTTAGACGACAAAGAACTAATATTGTTCAAAATTCAAGTTGTTTGTTCCAGCTCACAACTGCACAAAAAATATTTCAGGATCGCATAAAAAGTTACCACATTCGTTAAGTTCAAACCAATACTCAGAATAAGCACAAAGTGGAACCTTAACTATGACGTTCCGTGCTGTTGTAAAAGAAAAAGACAGAGTAAAAACTTGTTACAACATTTCATGAAACGTTGTATGCAATGTTCTGCGCAATGTTCCACATTGTATTACAAAGCACAACACGAAATACTGTTTTGCAGTTCCTGCTGTATGTAGTGTTGGTGTTCTATGCGTCTCACAAACGCACTTATGTTCATTCAAATTTTGAACTGAAGGTAAAACCCTGACATGCATCTATTATTGATTCAGATTACAGGTATAAAAAAATTACAGGAGTTACTTCTAAAGACGTAATATCTAATATTTATCTCCAGTCACTGGGAAAAAGTTTATGTAGATGACTGTAAAACCGTAAACCTCAGGTTTGGGTGGCCCTATTATGCATAGCGTTCAAGGAGAAAGGATGAGGTACGCACAAGGAGACCGATCACAAGGACAGATCTCTATAGGGTCCGGTACTTTATCGGAATGGTACCGATTCCCATAGTGACGCCGTCAGTCGCCTGCTAGTTCCGCCGCTATGTCGATCAGCTCTAACTAGCTACAACTAGCCGTAACTAGTTACAGCATACTCGCAGATTTGTGGTTACAAACTTACACAGCGCCGTAAAGAGTGTCTACCAACCCCTAACCTAGACCTAGGTAGGTGAATACGTATTGGTCATCGGCATGCTGACGACCTAACGAACGGTGCAACTGTTTCAGTACCCTAAAAACGTTTGTACATCGGCCGATGGACCGTATATCATACGATCTGACACGTATCCAGCCGGATGTTTAGCACCGTACTGATGATTTGCTTCCGCATCCATGGAAGCAAGTGGGCGATTGATCCACATCCATGTTGTGATCATGGTTTATTATGAGCTGATGATAATTCTTCCTCGTAGTCTGGATGATCCGTCCACTTTACACATAAGCTAAAATGAAAATGAGAAAATGAGATGTGTGTATAATAATGTACTTAATAACGGGCACAGTAGCAGTAGGGAGGTGGCCAACAACATGGTCGACTGGGATGCTAGGTACTCGGTCGATCGCGTTACGGGATTTCCTCCGGGTCTCCCACCGGATGGTCGGTTCAGAGGATAGATTTTTCAATGGCAAAGAGATAATTGGTCGTAAAATTATCACAAGTAAGTTTGTATATAATCGCGACTCATTCTGGGTTGCAATTGTGACTGAACATGAAGATTTTGTCAATGATTAATTTTTTATTTGTACACTCAAGATAATGACTCTGAGCAGCAGAAAATCCATTGCAAAAGAAAGAAGACGAAACCAATGAATAGCCGTTAAGAAAACACCCACGGCGTTTTCCTGCAGGTACATGAGGAGGTGCTCGCATGAAACACTGACGGCAGTCTCGCCGAAGCCGTAACTCACACCCTCGGATTTCTAATATTTCAGAAGGTTATTAACTTTGACACCCCTAATTTCTCTTTTCACTTTTTATTGTCAGTTTTGCGGACTTTACCCGCTTCTCGCTTGGCAAAAGCTAAAAGGTTTGCGGACCTGAGCAGCAATACCACCAAGATGTCGATGAACATGGATACTTGTCTCCTTGCAACTGGATACCGGATTGATCCCTGGATCTTTTGTCTTTTTCTTTGCTGCGTGATTAATAACTCCAAAAAGGAAAATATGGAACGCTTTTCTTTTTCCCACATATTTTGAATGAAAAAGTAAATTCTCTAGTTTTGGAGGAAGCCTACTCCACCAACTATATAAATAATGCCTCATTGAGTAAGTTCGGTCTCGTCGGTCCACGGCTCAAGGTAAGGTTAAACCTTCAGTTGGTATCTTTGATAGAAAAGGTAGTACAATACAATACAAGTACCCCGAGGTCAACGAAGAAATGAAGATGCTCAGAAAAGGAGAGTAATACTATATATAGTATCAATAGAAATATGCCCACCGGTCCATAACTTCTGCTGTGTGTTCGCACCCCTGGAAAATATCCGCGACATATTTTAAATCAGAGTAAAAGAAAAGAAAAGCGGTCTTTTTTGTGCTAGCTCCAGTAGGGAAATAGTTCTGCCTTGAACTCAATAAACAACAATGATCATTCCTTCGGTTATGATAATTAACCCTGCTTACTCGACTAAGCAGGGTTCAACCAGGAGATGGATCAACGCAAACGGATAATCAGCTTTCTGAGACACTGATCACGATCAGTCTCAGGACACGTTGTTTGTCTGTCTGCAAAAAGGAGGAGACCGCAACCTCTTTCGTGTGATCTCTCAGACTTTCAGTGATCAGCAAGAAGTTTGACCACAGAAATCATGCAAGGCGGCAAATTCAACTGCGTAGAGGAGTTGATTTGATTAGCAGGGTGGGCAATTATGTTGTAACTTAGGATTGATGTTGAGAGTGATCGATCTCGATAACGATGGTTGTTGTTGTTCCCCATGCGCTTGGAAAGTGCCGGAGCACGAAGGGCGCCGATTAAAGGCAAGGACTGACAGATAACGGAAGTGAAGTAGTGTGTAACCGACGGATCAGGAAAGGCAATCGAATCCAGCGGGGAGTCCGCGGAAAGCATCTGGGAGTAAGCAGCAGCAGCAGCATGAGGTGATGTAAAGGGAGGAGTGACATGGTAAAAAGCGTCTGTTTACAGTACTAGACTGACTAGAGTCGGGAACAATAACTGGCCAGTGAGACTGTGGACAACGGGCCGGCCGAGGCTTTGACCTGCGTGTGTTGCATGGCCGTTAAGACGGTAGTGGTCTTGTGAAGCTCTCGCTCGCTCGCGTAAATGGGAATTACCGTTCCGCGCTCGTAGTCTTACTGGGCTCTCGCGCGCTTCTTCTCTGCGTCCCTCCTGCTGCTCCTGCTGTTGCAAAGTCCTGTTCCGCATTTTCTCGTGACAAAAGCAAACGCTCCCCCTCATCCCACTGCCGCTCCGCTCCGCTGCTCTTTTCTTTTCGCTCCGTATATGTCTGTGGGCCTGTCTCATCTGACTTTGCCTTCTCCGTGTCTACGATTCTCTTGTGCCATTTCTCGCCTTGTTCCTATCCTTCCACATCCTACCTCTCACTCTCAACACCTCCTCCCATTGCCCTCTTCATCATAACCACCAGCACTTACTCTCCTCTCTCGGCCTGCGCTTGGCCACTCATAATCCTCTATTCCCGGGCCATTCGAGGTATCTATTTTCTGACCTACCAGCCGCCTTTTCTTCCTTGGATCCCCGCTCGTGTGCAAACTGCCTGTCTGTCCCGTCCCGTTCGCTCGCTCGTTCGCTCTTCCTTTTGTGCCAATGTGGCGGTCTCGTCTGTGTTACGCGTAGCTTGTGCACTTGGTTTTTGTGGGTGAAAGTTTGGTGGGTTAGAGATGGGAGGGTGGGAAATTGCGTTCAGGTGAGTGAGTGGGTGTATGAATGGCAGGATGCGAGGCGGAGGATGTGGGCTTTGAAATGAATATGAATGGAGATCATTAAAACTGGATTCTGTGACAGTTGGGCGCAGCAGGGGAGTGAGTTCTTGAGGATGAGAGATTTGTGACTGCCCTGCAGTGGAGGTGCGATGGAGAGGGTAGTAAGGCACTTTGGAGGAGAAAAGAGTTCAGGCAGCAGAAAGGAACGGGGAGTATAGACAGGGTCGGAAGGCCTGAAGAGTTCTCGCGATTGTTTGGTGTAGAGGGCATGGTCGACTCAGGAGGCGGTGGAGATTGTGCGATGACTGAGGGTCGGTGAGTTGGTCAATCTCGCAGGATCTACGAATGCAGGCGGTGCAGCACAGGCGTGCACCTTCAGCACGCCGTGGAAATGGTGCGACGCCATGGTTGGCAGCTTCCGGCTCACACCTTCCAGGTGCGTATGATGTAATCGCTCCAGCGATCCTTCAGAGTGAAAGGAAGTGCGCAGACGTGATTAAGGCTTCCGGTAGTTGCGATTTTGCGCGTTTGACCTGCGTCTTACTGCCGGAGAGACTGCTGGTCCTGGTGTACCAGCGAAGATCATTTCGTCTTTTCCCTCTGTTTATGTGAACCGTGAGTACAGTGGATTTTAGGGGAAATGGAGAAGTTAAATCAGAGATTCGAGTAAGTTTAATATTTCTTCTTCCATTGAGGAAGGAGAGATATTAAACATTCAACACCTTTTTGACATTGTCTGTGCCTCGTTAACCTTTGCGGTCTTAGCTCTTACCCTACTGCATCGCTTAGCCGCAGAGTTTGATGATATGGCAACTCCAGTTTGCAACTCGTTTCCCTTCGAACCTCAGCGTCCAGCATCATGAAGTGTAATTTATATCCTGCGAAAGGCCAGCACTGTACCTGGTTACGGGGCCTGTGAGCCTCCATCTTCAGTGTCGGTGGCTGTGTACGCATCTTAGGCCGACTTATGCTCAATGCCGCATATCTCTTTTGATGTGAGTCAACACATCATTAAAAGATGACTCCTAGCTGACTCCTGCGTTGAGTAATTCGATTATAATGAGTAATTTTGTTATCTGAGCGCACACCATAGCGAGTATCTGATCGTGGGAAGTGGAAGGTAGCCATTTTATTGTCTGTGAACTGTACATTAGGTATCCCAACCAAGCGCAATTGGTCGTATCGTGTTGGGCATATGTATGGGCTGATTATCGGCCATCCTTTCTTGCAAAGGTAGCGACTTGTCGTACGAGCTTTGAGTGCTCGAACTCTTGCAGCTGGAAGTCATTTACAGCTTTAAACGCCAAATGCGAGTCCTCAGATGGAGGACTCCCAAATTTCGAACAGTATTTGATAGGCTTGATTAAAGTTGATAGAATCTACCCAGAACTGACTACTTGGTCCTTGGAACGCCAAAACGATGTTGCCTCCGAAGCGTTTTCGTTGCTCCGGCCTACATGGGCTGATGGTGGGCCTGCTAGCGGAAGCGCTTCTAACGCAGGCTTTTTTGCCCCTGCCTGCATCTGGAAGATTTCCTATCAGATTCCGAAGTTCGCAGGTACGAGCTGCGAAATTGTTGTCAGGGTGCCTCTCGCGTAGGTATCATCCTCTCCAGGATACGATGCAGTCGATTGCCAATGGCCAAAACCCAGATAGTGTGCTATGGGTTAGCGGGCTCATCGTAGTGAGGGTTGTAGCGCAGGTGAAACCGTGCATGAAATTGAGCTTGCCGGTTGTCAATCACTGAAATTGCTGCACGGAAGATAAATCCGTGCCTACCTCGAAGATCTTATCTTCCCATGATTGACCTCCCGTGTGTATATTATTTGTTCTGTTTTTCGACGAATGAGAATAATGGCAGATTTAGATCCTTTTCTCCGCCTAGGTTGCATCTTGCGAAGTAGATTATTACTGCACGAATCCACGCCTGCTTCTTTGATGTGTTTTTTGCACTCCTTCCATAATCACCTTCGAATCTTACTGTTGCTTTTGGTCTCAGGTGGTGGCTATCACAGTTTTCTTTCTTCTGGCAGTAGCCTTCTACGTCTTCCTGGCCCCTTTTTTGTGGTTTCACGCGCTCGAATATGCTGCACTGGCACTGTATTCTCCCCTGGTACGTGGAGGTCTGCCTTTCATTTTCTCCAACGCTTCTGGTAACCTGGTGTTTCTGCGGTTGTGTACTAATCCGTACATTTCTTTCTTGGCTTTCTTTTACAGGCCTTCGGTGTCTTCCTCCTGTACGTCCGCTCCTCTGCGATCGACCCAGCTGACCCCGGAGTTTTTGCCAGTCAACCTACGTCGAAAAACACTAGAAAAGGCTCCTTCTCGGAAGCGTCTGTTGGCATGACCCCTTCGGACACAATTCGTCCTTTATCTCCAGGACTATCAACACCGTCTAGGAGTTCCTCGGTTATGCCCTCTGATAGCCACTTCGATCGGAAAACGCCCTACGGAGAACAACCTCGATTAGGTTGGCGGAAAAAAAGGAATCCCTTTTCATTTTCAGCAATTTGCTGTTTGTTTTGCGGATGGGTTGTGAAAGACGATAGCTGTAGGGACGACTTCAAGCTACAACAGCCCGTAGCCGAGGAGGATGTCCTGTTTTGTACTCTGTGCAACGCCGAGGTAAGATTGCTGATCTGACGTTCACTTTGGTTCGATAAGCAACCGCAAGACACAGGTTTTCTAAGTCGCACGGGATTTCAGCCTTCCACCTTACCTTGCCGCGCTCGAGGTTACTGTTTTGAACTCCCGCGCGCCAACCTAATTCATGTTCATGCCCTGAATATTCAGATTAGGTACTGATGGTGTGCCTTTAAACCTATCTATTCGAAGTGTGTTCAACGCGAAGAGCATAGTCTAATTTCCCTTCTCGCGTGTGTGGTAACAGGTTCGCAAATTTAGTAAGCATTGCCGGAGCTGCGACAAATGTGTTGACGGCTTTGACCATCACTGCCGAGTATGTAATTTGCTTTCTGAGAACTATTATCTTGTGCTATGTTTCTGTTCTTCAGTCCTTGTCGGCGCTTTTTTGGCATGTACCTGGCGAATTGCACTGCGCTGAATTTTGATTATCTTTGACAGTGGCTGAACAACTGCGTCGGAAGAAAAAATTATAACACCTTTGTAGCGCTTATGGCCACAAGCCTTTCGTTGGTAAGTTTCGTTGTGGAGCCTCCTTCCGTTCTTGTTTCCGCTCTAGTTGTCTTTGTGCAAACCATCATGTAAGGCTCCTTAGAACTCGATTCAACTGATCTATTCTCTTCAGATTGTCCTTCTATGATATAATCTAAGCACTGACTTGACTTATGCACGTTTGCCACAGCTCGTTCTGGAGTGGGGAGTCGGAATTGCCGTCTTGGTTCGCTGTTTCGTGGATAGAAGGGGAATAGAAAATCAAATTGTCGATAAGCTTGGCAATGGCTTTTCACGAGCACCTTTCGCTACAGTTGTGGTAAAAATTTACTCTAACAGAGAAGATTCGTAGTTGTAACTGCGCGAGCATCATTGTGTGAAAAGTCTTGTTCACAAATTGATAACTATACTTGCGAAGGTTTTCGCGGGCGAGGAACAGTTTTCGAGTTTGCACGTATGCTAATTGAGTGGGTCGAGGAAATTTCCTAAGCACGGTGACGTCTTTAGTGTTTTAGTAGGACGTTTTCCTTTTCTCTTTCTGTTCGACAGAGGAGCACTAGTACGTGAACACTAGATTGTGCTTTCTGTTCAAAGCCTGTGGCATATAGTTGGCTGAGACTGAACGTACTTGGCTCTGTCCCCATGGCAGGCCATTTGTACCCTGGTCTCACTTCTTGCCTCGATTCCGCTGGGAGAGCTCTTTTTCTTCCACCTGATTTTGATTAGAAAGGTAAGCACTTTCTGAAATTGGTTTCTCACAAATTTAACCTTATTCCATGTGTGGGAGTTACGTACGATACACATGGAAGTTCTGATCGCTTTTTGGATTCGGCTTCCTTTTGAGCCACTGAAGGTCTCTGGCCAATGACTGTTCTCCGTTGTTTCAGGGCATCACGACTTATGAGTACGTGGTTGCAATGAGAGCTCAGAATGAGCCTCAAGGACTGTCTATTGAGGGGGACCCCCACAGCATACCAACTTCCCCATCGAGTTCGACAGCGACAGGGTTAAGTGGATCCAGTTCGCTGGGGCTTCAGTATAGCCGTGGTGCCTGGTGTACACCACCGAGAGTGTTTGTCGAACACCAGGTACATACTAACGACATAGTTGCCTACACTAATTATGTGGCCTCAAGCTGGTTGGTTCTGTGACGTGTTCTTTCCAGCAGAAACTAGGCAGCTGACTTAGTGCCTTGATTAAAATGCAGGATGAAGTTGTGCCTCATTTGGGCCCTGGACGAGTGCCATCAACTATTGATCCTGATGCTGGAAACGCGGCTAATAGAAATGACAATAGACCAAAGAAAGGTGCAGTGAGAATTAGCGCGTGGAAGCTGGCTAAGCTTAACGCAGATGATGCAACAAGGGCCGCCGCCAAGGCTAGGGAAAACTCCTCCATTTTACGCCAACTCGGTCCCCGGGATTATGGAATTCCTGAAGGAGAGTATACTTCCAGCAGTAACATAAGCAGCAGAAGCAGCCTGAGTGCGGACTATCTCAACAGTAAAAGGAGGATCCGGGACGATTCCTCGTTAGGATCCGTCAAGGTCGACCTCCCTGCGATTCGCACCAGAGACGATTCTAGTGTTCATTATGAGCCTGCCGACGTGGGGCACCGAAGTAGAAGCAGCGGCAGCAGTCCCAGTCACACTCTAACGGATTCTACTACCTTGAGCACTCTTCCTGCAGAGCGCCGTTTTGGGCCTTCTTCGTCCACGTCTGGAATGCGGGTATCTGCCCCCAGCACCCGAACGTCGGAAGAAGCAGGAGCCCTAGTTGTAATGGTGGGTGCTTCACACGTCAGAACCCATCTGCCTGCTCATCATGCATCAGCACTCTCACATTCCTCTGCCGACATTTCTCGAGCGTGGAGCGGCCCAGCCGCCTCAAGTGACGGATATGAGGCCTCCAGCGGTGAGAGTGATGGAGCTCTCCCTCGCATTAATCAGTATCCATCCCGAGGAAGAGTCCTCCCAGATCACGTTACACTATCTGTCAAGGAAGGAAAACAAGCGGCTTTGTACTGGGACAGGTCGTCAGGAAGGTATGATCCTCCCAACGCACGCAGCAGGGGCGATGGTGGCGACTACACAGGGACGAGCAGTACGTCTGTTTACACTCAACATAGTAGACGTGCCTGGCTCGAGCCTTCCGCAACACCGTCTTCCCTGTCTGATGACCCAGTTTCCTCTGAGTTCGCTACGGGGAGATTTTCGCCGTCGCAGAGATTTTCTCCATCCCAAACGAGCACTTCAACTCACGATGCTTCTCCTAGTTTGCCCAGCTCGTCTCTTTTACCTGATAATCTTGTATACAGTGGAACGTCGATTTTCTATGGGGGCCCTATTGCAGAACCACCGATTGTCAGTAAGGAGCCCCAGCAGCATACTCACAACCTTCCACCCAAACCTCCGTCTGAGCCCAAAATTCTTCCCAAGCCTTTGTTACCTCCTGAAAACAGGGCTCCGCGGTCAGCTATACGATCACAATCGCCTATCTTCGCGCCACGAGCTATGCTTTCTTTCTCCCCGCTAGGTCCAGGTGCATCATCATAGTCCAGTCCTTCACCGCTGGGGGTGACCGAGGTAAGTTGGAGCATTGCCTCAGCAGTACGAGGTGATATGCCCAACCTTGGACTTCTGTTTGCTCTGATGAATTTCTCTACCGGGGACAAGCTACGTGTTGCTGCCTCTAGAGATGCTCAAAGTTCCGTACTGACCAGAAAAGTCGTAAGATGCTGCGAATAGGAGAAAAGCTTAACGGCCAATCTCGGGAGTGACGGTCCCTGGCGGGGTTATTCCTTTTGGCATATCACTTCACTGGAGGCAGAGTACTGCACGTTGAGTGGGAACAAGTCGATCCTGGAGGAGATTTAGCGTTGCACATGACTGGAAACTGTTCTTGTGTCCTTCGTCGGGCGCCATGTAGCCCATAGGTAAGACGGACATTGATTGACCTTGTTCATGTCGTACGTTCAGCATTTCATGAGTCTCTGGGATGATCGTGCCAGTTCTAATCGAGCTCGTGTCCCGCAGGTGGTCAGTTTTACAGTGAACACTTTGATAAGTAATAGCGCTTGTGGCATCTTGGAGGTGGATAATTTCACATCAGAAGCCTGTCAGGAAAAGGTTGCCATGACCGAGAGCGGAATCATATGCAAGAGAGGGCCCCCCAGCCGTCACAGGAGAATATGTAGGTCACGAATTCTTGTAAGAGAGTCATGCCGTCAAGCCTTCCGACCATGTTGAGATCTACTTAAATCGTCTCATGTCAAACTCAACTGCAGGGCTTCAGACGCCCAGTGAGAAACGAAGCTCTTCCTGAATTGCTTTCCACCCATTCTTGTCTCGTCATACGAAAGTATTCTGGCGAAGTTCAACGCCACTGAAAGTTAAGAGATAAATCAGCATTGGCAATAAAACGACAATTACTCTCTGTGTGGCTTCTGAAGCCCGAAGCCTCTCTGAAGCCTTTCTCGACTTCGTCTTCGTTTTTGCCCTTTCGTCAGTACCAATGTCAACAGACTGAAGTATCCGAGCAGTTCACATGTTCTAGTTAACAACTAACGATGGTCAGTAAGTGGGAATTACACTATAAGTACACCTTTATCAGAGCTCCGCGACACCCACAACACAGGTGAGGATTTAAATAGAACTAGAGATTTAGTTTATGTTTAGAATTAGTTAACAGAACCTTATTACTGAAATGATGATAAGCTCCTGCCTAACTAAGCTAAGCCGAGTTCAGTTTCATCCCGTTCGAAGTGCACTCATTCATCACTCTCTCCAAAAGTTCTATACGCAAACAGGAACCCATCGCAGAGCGGTCATTCCATAATTCCCAATTCAAAATACAGGTCCAACCGTCACCCCTTAGTAAGGAATCGAGGTGCGTTACTAAACCATTGCAGATCATCATACTCGTTTAGAAGAATGTACCTCAACTAGGACTCGGCAGTGTACTAGTTGAGAGTTAAGATTGACGAGTCTTAGTTGAGAGTTAAGATCGCCGGTTTTGCCTGATTGGTGTTTAGTTTGTAAATGATTCAGTTTTTAAACAGTCAGGCATCGGTGAAAGATGGTAAAACGTGTCGGTTCAATCATCTGAATCAGTTTGCTCTAGTGTCGACCTCATAATTGCCATTAAAGAATATACAATGTAAGTTAGTAATATACGGTATCGCAACGTCAAATATTTTTGTCATTTTAATAATGAATAAAAGGCTCTTTGATTCTCAGTTGTAAGTTTCATAGCACAGAATGTCAACAGCGTTACGATTCAACAAAGTCAAGTAAACATCCTACTGAATCTCACTGACATTGTGTTTCAATGCCTTTGCAAACGATTTAATTCGATACAAATTCTCAGAAAACGACTATGTCAGTAGAAAGTTTGGATTATCGAAACGATTTCGTTCCCTGCAAATTAACAATTGATAAACGATTCGATTCAAAAACTTTTGAGAAGAATATAATTGTGTGTAAATGGTTCGATCCTGGTTCAGTTCGGTCCCATGAAATTTCTTCGGAACGAAACCGACTGCTTCCTCCTCGCATCCTCGTCTGTATGCGTTTTCTACTTACACTCGCAATGTTAGGGTGTCAGCATCACTGTTGTTGGGAATCCACCTCGATGTGAAATAATGCATGTGTGAATTATCAAGTAGGAAGGCAAACTTAAACTATTGTAAAACAGGTGCGCAAAGGACTCCATAACAAAACAAAGTGGACTCCTTCATTCTTCGCAGTAGGCCTTTATACAGAGTGAGGATGTGTCCTAGTCTCCGCTTTTGCTGCTCTAATCTGATTTAGGCCCTAGTTCCTGAGCACTTACATGGAGTAGATTACTAACCACGGAGAAGGCTTGCATATGGGAGGACGTCTTCTTCTCGGTGGGCACGGGTGGCACTGACATGCAACTATAAATCACCATACAGAACTTCGGCTCGCGGTTGGTGAAGATAGGTCCACAGCTTCAGAAGTAATGCTCGCAGCGAGCGAAGAATTCTACAATCCCGCGGTGATGCGTGATAATATGAATGTACAACCTTCAATGGCTTATTAGCCAACTGCTGATACCAAGTGAAACCTAGTAGTATGCTATATTCTCGTGTTCAACCAATGTACAATATGGTGTCCATGGACATGAAGTGGAGCACCTTTAATCTTTCCTAGCCTAAACTTCCATACTTGGTTTAATTAGTCAAAAAAAGACGATACAGTCGACTGTGACTGGAGCTCACCACTCCTCAGAAAGCAGTCACATGTCGAGCAACTCTGGTCATTGGGGTTTTTCAAGAATAGTGCCGCAGCTAAACGCTCATACTTCTCTGGACTGGTACCTCCGACGAAATGGGCAATAAAATCTCCCGGTTCGTAGAAACTATACTTCTGACTGCAAGGACTGTTCATGTACCTGCACACCGACTGAAACCACTGAGTAGGAAATTCACGAGTTGCTCCATTCTGGAGTCCGCAGACGTATGTGCTGATAGTATTCACTGGAGTTCACTTCTCTGCTGAACTAGGTGTTATGACGTCGCGGAGGGAGTTGCAAAAGATTCTTCACTAGCGAAAAAGCGGAAAAATACTAGCCTAGAGACAGTGTCCAATATTGGGGAAGAACTATCCTGACGATGGCCAGCTACTTGCTCAAACCATCTTCCAACGAGACAGCAAGGCCTTCCCATATCCAGCAATACCAGTAGCCCTTCGTGCTAGCGGCAAACGTCGGCTGCGATATAAGAATGTGCAAGTCTGCTGCATACCTGAAAGGTACGATGCCAACGTGCTGGATGTAGTCCTCAAAGTGCTTCATTCGGTAGAGATTCAGAGCATCCTGTTCCTCGTACTTGTTAAATAAGGCTGATTCTCGATAGAACTTATCTTGGGCCTCCAACAAACCCTGGAATCATATACGATACTGATGTCAAGACTTGACAAGCTACCCCAGAAAGTAAACAACTTACAGCCTGCATTTGAAAGTCATAACCTGCTCGGAGATATTGCACTATGAGACTAGGCTCCTAGCCTTCATCAGAAACTCAACCAACTGAACCGCCATATCCCTTTTCTACTATGTTACCACGTCTATTTATCGCAACTAGCAGATCCAAATTGTAGCTAATGAAATTTTGAAGTTACCGGAAATCAGATATTTGTTTCCTGAAAACCAAAATCGTCAATAACAAGGTGTCACGAGCAAAGGATAACATGCAGGAAAAGAGAGTCCAGAGCTGACTGCTTTTCCTCATGAAACATACTATTCTTTGATGAACCACCCCCAGTGTGAAGGTGGTATCAGATACTAAGCGATACACATTGGTTAGTAAAGCATTCTGTGAAAGATCGTGCTGACGACCTCAGAACTCAAAATCAACGTTCTGTAACCCTGTTTACTGTCAGTGTTCCGAAGGCCAACACTACGAATATCGAAGTGAACAGGAACTCACATGTAGTGTATCTTATTGAGTAAGAGGCCACACCTTGCTCCACGGAGTGCTCCTCATTATGTAGTTAGCAGAGCTAATGTACATCCGTCCATCCTGGACATCGAATACTCGGCTTTGCTTGAAATCATTCGTGTAGATTGCATCCTTCCCAGAGACATTGTACTCGGCATTGTTAATGATGCTCTCGATTGATATTGAATGGTTTGTTATGAGGGCATCTGCTTCAATATGCATGACTGTCTCCGCAAAGCTAAGCAAAAGTGATGTAGCTTTCACTTTGGTCCATGCGGGAGGTCGAGAAGAATCCAGCGAAGTTCTTACTTCACAGTAACGGTAACCATGAATGCCGCCATACGCGAGCCGATTACTTCGAAGGAGCTCCAGATAACTCTGCAGCCAGTGAGAAACGAATCGTGACAAGTTCAGCGCAATACAAGCAAACTTTGTTCAGGCTCCTCGAGCGAGGTCATAATTTGGAATGACAGGTTCGAGCGGACTTGTTCCCTGCTAGCTATTTCTAGACTCCAGTCCCTTGCTCGGGGTAGATAGTTTGGTAGGCCAATCACACTAAACCATGACTTTCTGTTAATAAAAGCCACATGAGAGGCGTTTACATGAATACGTGCACAACCTGAGGAAGTCCGATGGCAACCGACAGAATTGTTATGTTCCCCCTCCCAAAGCATAACGAGTTGGGTTGTACAATCCACCGGCGCAAGTGCTCATGCTTGTGATCACGGGCTGACTCCTGCATTGTGGCAACACCTTCCAAGGACACTTCGTCCTTGACTACGCTGCTCTCCCTACCATCGGCGGCACTTTCACCTGCCAGAGAGGCTCAAACCATTCTTTTGACTTAGCAATCGTACTGTAAGTGGCTATGTATGTTGACCTTCATTTCATCTACGCCGATTCCCTACTCCTATGGTTCTACAAACTAGATCCAAGCTGCGGCATTCAAGATTCCAGAACTTCAGGCAGAATTATTGTCAAGAACCCTTAAACCGCATAAACTATACCAACAAAGATCAAACGTATATCACGGAACAACAAATTCTCCATTCCATTATTACACCTCGATGTCACACCCCGCGGAATTGTGCAAAAATCTACTTCGGACCCACAATCCAGACGATAGAGACCACGAGAAACTCATGAGCACCACCCTCTCGCTTCAGGAATTCCACCACCTAAATGAAAGACGATAACCAAGATCGCCCGTGATCGCGACCATGTCAAAAGAACCTGTGGAGGACGGCTCACCCGTTGCAATCGAGACCAATGGAGGCATCCGAGCTCCCCTCACCCGAGAAACCACCACGAAAGTAGCAGCGACCACAAGACAGATATAACAAATCCGATAGCACCACCGCCCTGCACTGCTCCCCAACGCCGCTTTCCTGCGCATAGCAGCTCGAATCTTGGGGCCACCTACCATTGGCATCCCTTTACCTTTCCCCTAACCCCTTCCTCCTCCTCCTGCTGCTGCTGCTCCCGGAGTCTTCTATTCTCCCCCCTCACTTCAAGATACAGATCTATCTACACTAAACCTGCTCAATTTCGCTCCGCTCTGTTCTGCACTTCCACTCGATAAAGATGGAGAAACCATCACCAATCAATGATACAGTCTCAGTTCCGTTCGCCTGCATTCATCTCTCTCCACAAACTCTCCTCACATTTCAAAAACAACGACACATCACCAGCTCCTGTCGAAGTCATACAACTAGTGGTACAAGCAGTCGTCGGGTTGTCTCCTGCTGCTGCTGTAGTTGTTCTGCTGCATACTCCCACGCGCATTCTTCTGCAGCTGCTGCTGGTGAAAGAAACGATACTTCTTACGCTACTGCTACGACTACTCAAACCTTGTGCGCGTTGTCGTTCATCCGCCGCGAGCGAGTCCAAGTGCATCCTGTTCATCATGTCACTTACATACACTAACACACGACTATAACGCTATGACTGATCTTTCCCTCCCGCCCTCCGTCCCTCGCTCTCACTCATTCACTCACTACTCACTAATCTGAGCACTCCTCCACCCACAACCGACTTTCGCATCGCACCTTCTGCAGCACAAGAAGCGGACGAGCGGATGACATTTCTTTCTGTCCTACACTTTCTCTCCTCGCTCATCGTCCCTGCTCTAATCTGTCCGCTCCTGTCGTCGACAGATATCCTTGAACAGTAGCACTACCCATTGTTTCTTCTCTAAGACTCAAAGGTCCGATTTTAGTCCTTTGGTATTTGGTACACGGACAGGTCCCTCTTCGAGAATAAACCGCTGGGTTGAGTCTGAGGCGCGCGGTTTTCATTGACTTACTGTGGTAGCATTCTGGGGAGCTTCCTTTTCTCTGTGGTTTTAGCCGCGGCTTGCGGTCTGTGGATATATGGCAGTCTCAGGCGTTGAGACTGAAGAGAAGAGAAGAGACCAGGAGTGTAGGACTACCTGCTACCTGCGGTCACTTTTGACAAGTTACCTTTTTCTTTTCTCCACTATTTATTCACTTTTATTCACTTGAGTATCAATTGACAAGCGCTGGAACAAATCAGTATTTTTCGCTAACCTGAACTGAAGTATATTGGGATAAAAGGAATATTCCGTTCCTTCCTTTTATCCCCAAACTGGGGTTTAAGATAAGCCTTGTGAGAGGAATCCACTAAATTATTATGCGTTCAACTTACTTGGAAATCAGATGGAGAGGGGAGTTTATATGTATGCACGAGTATTTTTCATTTGTGAGTATATTTTTTGGGATAGCGGAGAGAGACTATTTTGACGGTAAATAATTCCAAATTTGTTTCTGATATCTATTTATGATATTTATATATGGGATTATTTAGGAATAATATTAAGCAGTACCGCTTAGAATATCCTACGACCTAGATCAATGGTGGTCCCTCACTCGTCACACAGAGATCATAGTAGATTATCATGGGAGATTAAAATTAAATTAATTCTTTTGGGGCAGCTTGGTTTTGAAATCTACCGAATTGAATTTCAGCACAAGGTATTATATAGAAATATCCGAGTGCGGGGAGCTTAATACGCCCTTTATATATATATATAAGCAAAATAATTCTAAAAAGTAAGATATTTCTTAGTAAAACTAATATAATATGGAAACATATTTAATGATCATGCATTACGTGCATTGTTTTCTTAGGCTCATGTATCTACTTGAGCACTATTTGTTTAAAGAGGTTCAGTAAATTATTTTACGTATACTACAGTAGGGTGTTCACTAAGAGATTTCGTTGTAAACTCATGCAAGTTGGAATATAATGTTTTATTATTATTAATAAAAAGTAAGTAATTGTGAGACTAAGATAAACTATTTCAGTTCTTGAAGATTTTTTAAGCAAAAATGATGATTTATGTATACCAAAATGAATTATGATAATGATCTTCACAAATAATATAATAAGACCTATTTCTTGACTTTCACATGTTATCACAAAGTATAGAAACTTGTCCTGTGAGCTTTTCTAATATTACTTTTCATTTTTTTCAATATAAGAAATGAATGAATTATCTGATGTCACTTGTTATACTAGTTGCTTTTGTGTCTTATAGCTTGTGGGTCTGTTTAGGTAGTTCATACTTTTCGTTTGCTACAAGCATATTATGCCAAGAAGCAAGCCTGGCAGGCTTAATTTAGTACCTAATCTTACTATGGGGAGGGTTAGGTAATAAACTAATACCACCATAACTTAATGATTACTTTAGAGCAGGGCTCGGTCTTATGATTTCTGCAGCACACGGCAGATAATGATGTACTATGGGTTCTCTCTAGATTCACACGAAGTTTGTGGTTTTGATAATATTTAACGTTTATAGAATAATTGAATGATTTTAACTTACTCTAGATAAGGTTACTCTAGTATCCTTATCAAAGATGTATAGTTTTTTATATAACCTAAACAAAAATATCACTAACACACTTGAAAAGAAAAAAGAAAAAAATATCAGAATAGTCTTTGAGTCCATCTCAACCTGAGAAACCAATCCACTCTTTATATTTTCTCTCTCATACCCGGCTTGTCCCTTTCTCGACTATCCTTGGCTAGGTCGCTTGGGATGCATATTATCGTATCATCAACAAGCCGTTGGAAATCGTAGCAAAAGAATTCTTGCTCACATGAGGTCGAATCAAAGACCAAATATCCTCGCACGGCCTTGTAATTCTAAATGTTATCAGAAAAACTTTAAATGTTATGTATAAATCTTATACTATGTTATTTTTAGAATTAAATTTATCTACAACGGTTATATGATAACCATGTCTGGAGCTGCACGCAGATCTGGACATTATCCATAAGCAAAGCGGACATTCACACAGTGTAAAAACTATAAATGAGGGAGCCTACAAACTAAAGAACATCAATTCATCCTCACATTAATTTATTCCCTAAATCTTTCCGCAGAAAGGTAGAGAATAAATTATCAAAATCCCTCCTTGTAAGTGTACATTAGTGAATATACATGCAACATGCACTTCTGGCAGGAGAAAAGAAGACAACAAGTGTGAAAAGAAGAGCTAAATATAATAGCGCAATTGAAACAGACAGTGCAATGGGGTCTTATCTAACTTCTGGATCTATTAATCAGTGTTGGATTATGGTTGTTTAAGAATTATTAAATATAAATTATTAAATAATATTAAAAGCAAAATATATTCTGGAAATAAATACTATACGTTATAATATAGATAAAGCATATCGTAACTTGTGGAGAAAATCTATAAAGCATGTACGCTGAAGCTCGCTCTAGGAACAATAAGACCATGTCCTGTCAAAAATCAATTTTGGTTTGAGGTTCAGTTTTTCACCTAATCCTTCCCCCGAAGGATTATGTGATATAAATTAAACCGCTTTGCAATATTCCACTCTTCCGAACTTGTAGAAGGTGAAATATCCAAGGATGGGTTAAGCGTTTAGGGTTCCATTCACATTGACACGGCTCTTTTCTATATTCTTTAAAATTGACGTTGACTGCTACCTAGTTACAGTCAAATTTTCCAAAACTTAATGGCTTTCTACAAAATAAAAGACTGATGTATTCCATGGATTATCTTGAATGTGTTTTTTTCTATTTTTCCTACTTACTTCCTTTATAATCTCTTTACTGTTTCCTTCTGTAATCTTTATAATTTGTAAATAACTCGGATATTGTAGTTTTATAAATGGATCTGTTAGTTTTAATTTCTACTGTACCATAGTGGAAATTACATCAATTGCTAACGAGCTTTTCTGTGTAAAAATATAAAATTTTGATTTACATTACAAAATCATATAGAGGACTTTTCTTCCATTTTCTTAAGTCGATCAATTTTGTTTTTCTAGTGAATTTGGATTGACATGCAATAGATGCCTCATATGACTACGATGTGACTTGGGAAATATTCCACCTCTCACGATAGAATTCTATAGTAATCTCATATGTGTAACTGTTAAATGTGTCGTGCGCATACACATCGCTACACAACATACATCGCTGTCAGAGATACACCACACATACACATAACACATGGACGATGTCATACACATACACATACACAAGTGTACCACAATAATATGAACAGAGAAATTATCATATCCAACACTGCAACAAAGATTACTCACAAACGGTCAAGCCAAATCCACTCTATGCTCGAAGAGAATCCGAGTTATACTCAACTAGACTATCCACCATAGCATAGAGCTTGAAGGCTCAACTTGAAGAACTAAGGCATCCAAGCCATACCTACGAAGTATACCCCTAGTGGGCTATCTCACCAACTCGCCCTAACGGCCAACCTAGCCGAGGTGCCCAAACTGGCATGACAGCTGTCGTGCGTATACACATCGCTACACAACATACATCGCTGTCAGAGATACACCACACATACACATAACAAATGGACGATGTCATACACATATACAAGTGTACCACAATTATCTCCATAATTGGCGGTTAGGTCTCTCTAACTCTAGATAGCTCCATATCCCAACTACGTGATATACACCTTCATGGGTGCAAGGATCAGGAGGCCGGGTGCTACATCGCTCTATCGTTAGTCACCTATTTGCAATCCATACCACACAAAGATCTAATCGACTATCCTTACTATTTACATCGAGGACAAACCCACCGTCCAATAAGAACAACATTGAGAGATGGAGTCAAACATGACATGTGCCAACCTCTAGAACAACCATCACACACCAACATACGGACTGCTCCACCAACAGACCCACATAACATACACTTCAAGCCCGCCCGTACAACTGCTAAGCTTGGGTCAACTGTACCATCGATGTTGAGAAGATGACATGGTGTGCAATTACGCACATGGTCCTTCCAAACAACACCATCACGACCCTCTAACATGAATACTCCAGAAGGTAACACCTCACGCACTCGTAAAATAGTGCGCCTTGCGGTCACGTCCAACGTCATCGGTACAGTCTGCTGTAGATAGATATAATCGTCAAGATGAAACCTGCGAATCGATGGTCAATAACCTCCTCTTCGAATAGTCGCATATCGCAACGTGTCTCTATGCTGAGCAATCGCTAGGTTCTCAAAAGTCATAAGCATAACTCTTCGAAATATCTCTGCTCGTTGAGAACACATATCCCAGCCATCAAGGTTCAGCACATCAACAGAATCACGATGGAATGGCCGAAGATAGATCAAGATCTCGACCGTACAATAGAAAATACGATGAGAAGAAAGCCAAAGACGCTTGTCGGCTAAAATGGTAGTCCATAGCCAACCATGGTAACTACACATCCGAGTCTCCCAAGTGGTCATTCTGCAAGCCATACTTGCGCAATCTTCTCTTCATCGTCTGAATTACACTCTCTACCAAACCATCCGCTTCAGGATGATCTCGAGATGTAGTCCAATGATCAATCAGCGCATGATCACACAAGACCTAAAACTCACCAAGGAACTCTATACCTTGGTCTGTAAGCACTTCAGCTGGTGCTCCAAAAGGACTCAGCACTCGATCTAAGAACGCATACGCCGTCCCTTCACTCGCTTTGTCTGGTAATGCCACCAACTCAATCCACTTGGAGAAGTGCTCCACCATCACCAACACATACTGGTGGTGACGTATAGTCAATGATAAGGGTCCCGTAAAATCCAAACTCCAACGGTGACCCAACCCCATAATCGGTAAGGGATATAACTGTGGAGTAGGAGCATTAAACGATGCTCGTACTCGATCACAAATCACACATCGTGCGACAAACTGCTACACATCGACGTGCATACCACGCCACCAATATTGTCCTTGGAGTAAGCTATGCGTACGCTTCACTCCAAAATGTCTCAACTCCTCATGGGCATGTCGTACTAACTGTGCCCGTTGAGATGGATGTGATACTATCGGTACTCTCTCATCATCCCACATCCGAAGTACATGTCGTCCTGTTGGTGACCTGATGACAGAGAGCCAGCCTCTCATCGAAATCTTTTCGCTCGTTGAAAGACACGATCTCGCTCCTTGACACTTACTGTGCCTAGCACTATGCCAGTCTGTAGATACTCCATTACAGTCACATCGTCATAGATATCTCGCTGGTCTGGTACACCATCTCCACCCTCAAGATCTGGAGACTCATCAATCTACTCTCTGACCAGAGAAAGATACGACTTGGTCCTCCATACTAGAGTTCATAGCCAACACACAAAGAAAGGCAGATGCATGCCACCTTGGCACTATCTCCTCGTCAACCTCGTCATGTCATCGAGCCCCAATATGATCTTGTTGACTCGTGCATGGGTTACGACTCAACCCATCGGCATCTAGGTTTGCAACTCGAGGTCTATGTACTACCTGGAAGTCATACTCTTGTAAGATAAGAGTCCACCATGCAAGCTTCCTTGTAAGATTGTCGGACTTCATCAACCACTTGAGCGGCTGGTGATAAGTGATGAGAGCTTGATAACAGAAAGTGAAAGTAACAGCTTTCTCTTTACTTTAATCACTGATCACCAGTGGGTGACAGTGGGAAGATGAGCAGGAGCGAGCTTTTGTAGAGCTCAAGATACTTTCACCAAACAGATAACATCAGAAGTGTGCAACAGCCCACACTGCAGCTAAACACTCCCTCTCGTACGAACTGTACCTCGCCTCTGCTGAATTGTTGAAGCGACTGACATACGGCACCACAAACTCCTTTTTCTCATCATCATGCTGAGTCAGCACTGGTCCAACTCCCAACATACTCCAATCAGTGTGCAGTTGGAAAAGATGCCCCCATAATGGATCTCCTCAAGATGGGAACAGATGTCAATCTATCCTTGAGCTCTACAAAAGCTCGCTCCTGCTCATCTTCCCACTGTCACTCTTGGTCCACCTTCATCAGCTTGGTCAATGACTCCGCAATTGCGCTAAATCCTTTCACGTACCGACGATAGAATTTCACCAAACCAACAAATGCTCGAACTCGACTCACATCTATGAGACGTGAGATACGTGCAATAGCCTCAACTTTTGTCTGTTGAACACGCAACCCATCTGAGTAGATGGTGTGGCCCAAATACTCTACCAACTCCTGGAAGAACTTACACTTCCCAAGGTGTAACTTCAACCCATGAGCTCTCGACCGCTCGAACACATCTCGTAAGTGTCCGTGCTCCTCCACAGTAGCACTATAGACTAAGATGTCGTCAGTATAACATCTGACAAAATCCAATCCTGCTAGGATCTTGTCCATCACCCTCTGGAACTCAACAGGGGCGTTCTTCAACCCAAATGATAAGAACCGCCATTAATACAAACAATCCTTGCCGTGAGAGTCGATCCCCCAGAATGCTATCTTCGATTTATCTTCTTCTCTCACTAGCAACTGGTTATACCCTGCTCGAAGATCCAAAGTACTGAAGACCTTCACATGCCTTACTGCATCAAAGATCTCCTCAGGTGTCGGCAAGGTATACTTATCAGACTTCGTCTTCCGATTAATGAGACAGTAGTCTCCACACATCCGTCTATTCATGTAGTTGTCATACATATCATTCTTTGCTGACATAAGTGTGACAGATGCATACTCTCCATGCGACATCTCCATCAATCCAACTTCCAACAAGTCTTGAGTCCTACTCTGGATCAAGGCTCTCTGCATGTCACTGTATCTATAAGGACGTCGAAAGATTGACGTGTCATTAGCCAAGTCGATTCGTATACCTGGTCCTTTCAAGGTACCCAAATCTTTCATACTGAAGATAAAACAATTTCTATAGTTCTTCTGGAATCTTTGAACTCTTCGTCTCTCCTCTCTTATAAGCTTGGATCCAATCTTCGGCTCCCAAATATCCTCTGTCACCATGCTAGAGGTAGAAGACGAAGTCATTGACTGCTATCTTGTAGCCTCTGGAGCAGTTTCCTTCTGCTCACCACCAACAACCTCCATCGTCACTGTGCGAAAAACTCCTACAGTTCTAGCTGCAAGCTCCACACTCTCTCTTGTGACATCTCATGATGTCCAAGGATGACAAACTCCACACGCCTCGCTCCGAGCCTTTGCCTCCACCGACTCGATAGACAAAGAGGTCAAAAGTGTCCAAGCAATAACACTCGTCAATCGCATCCGACGCTGCTCAACCAATCCAAGGCTAACAATCCATGTCAAGCAATTCAAGTCCACTGCTTGATCCAATATTTGACGACATGAAACCTCCGACATTGAAGCTACTGTCGTCGTACCCGTAGTGAAACCGTTCGCTCTCTCTCTCATCGGCATTGAGCTCCACCAACTGTCATAACTGAGCATCCCACACAAGCCCAAGTACTCCATCTCTGGAAGCATGTGACACTGAAAAGCTCACCAAAGTGGATAACGTTATCATCAGCCGTCCCACTAGGTTCACCACTGCCATGGATGATCGATCAACGACTCTCACTACTTGAGATCGTCGCCTTGCACCCAAGATGCCATCAACTATGAGATGTTCTGATCATCTCAGTGCATCGTGTGTGCGCTTGAGCACCTCCCTCGGTAACAAGTTCGTCCATCACAACCGTGGACGATGTGCACGAGATCTCACTCTCGCTGCACCTAACAACACTGCCGGTCCAACCCACGACCGCACTTGGTGCACATTCGTCGTCATCTCTATAGAACATCACCCAACAAAAGGAACGTTCTCCAAGATGTATGCTGGAGAATCCACCTGATGCATCTGGAGATGTCGTAAGATTCGTAACATCTCCCAGAACATCCTAGATCGCGGGTCATGTAAACCTTGACCTCTCCCAGCACGCGTTATCGTGTCGGATATTTTGCGTGAAGGATGTCCAGGAAAACGCGAGGTTCCTGGCTGTGGAGATGCTGTGTGCCAAACAGAGACAAGACAGAGAAGAACAACCACGAAAACGAACGCGCAATATATACCACTCCAAATGTATGTACACTGCCGTTTCTTTCTCTTAACAGCACAAAACTGAGGAACAGACCAGAGCGGTCTGTAACCTACTTCAGAAGCCCTAAAACAAACCCCTGAATCACAACCTTAGCTTGAAATCGTCGAAGCGTAGCTCAAAGCAAGAGAAACTTCTCTTTGCTAACAACCAGAGCCACAACAGTATCACGCGATCCAAACCCAAGTCCAAACCACATCCACACTCTAGCTCTTGGCTAAAGCTAGCTACCACAAGCCATACACAACCAACTAAGTCCTTAACGAACTCAAAAGGACGAAACCTGTAGCGAAGGAACCGAAAAAGATCTATCTGAGAACTTTCTCTTTTCGCCAAACGATCTTCAAATGTTGATAGGGTCTCCTTCCTTGACTCCGTTGGCTCAAGAAACCTTCAGATCCGACTCCCGATAGTCGAGATATCGCCGATTTTTAGTCGCAGATGACCGAACCTTCAAAAACTCCTCCCTGCGGCTTAAAACCGCTCACACCGCACAAACGGATCGTCCAAACTGATATCTGTCTTCTCTGGTAGGTAGATCTAGCTACCTTGAACCCAACAAGACTCCAAACAAGCCGTTCGGAGTTCCCTTTGCAAAACCACTCGAGAAATTTGGTCGCAGATTACAAAAAATTGACGTAAATCAGCTCCTTTGCGGCTCAACCTCGCTCACCACACCCAAACTAACAATCCAATCCACACACGGTCTTCTTCTATGAGTAGATGAAGACTCCCTGATCGTGTAGGCACCAAGAACGAAGAGCTTGGCTCACCGATCGCGAAGAACAATCCAATCTCAGGTCGCAGGCGATGAAAAATCTGACGCAAGCGCTTCCCTACGAGCCAATTTCACTCACAACTCCCAAATCGTCCGATGAAACTTTGTATCTCTTTCTGAATTTCCTGAAGAACTCGTTGTTATGATCTCGATGGATCTAAGGACAGCAAGTTTGGACTCCGGAACGGCCCGAACGGTCCAACTCTCCTTCACAGATAATTGAAAACCTCAAATCTGCTTCCTGCGTCTCAATTTCTCCCAGAACACAACCCCCGATCCGTCTCTTCAAGAACTGTCTTAACCTGTGCGTAGCATGCACAGATCTGAACCCGATGACATCTTGCGCGCGTGTATTAGACTTCCCAATTCTCCAAAACGTCCACCGACAGATCGCAAGAACAAGCAAGCCCCTTAAGCAGCCCCCTTGCAACAGTCTCTGTACGTACAGTTCTCTCCTGAAT
Organism: Asterella californica; assembly: GCA_036924285.1. Classification (NCBI taxonomy): domain Eukaryota; kingdom Viridiplantae; phylum Streptophyta; class Marchantiopsida; order Marchantiales; family Aytoniaceae; genus Asterella; species Asterella californica. Next base: position 29,451,887 of record JAYKYS010000003.1, read on the forward strand.
AATAAGAAACAGGCCCCTTGCGTCTTTGATATAACGCCTGAGCTCTAAATACCCAGTCAGCAAGTAACTAGGGGCCTAGCTTGATTTTACCTTCTTTCGAATCGCATAACTTCTTCTCTGGATGTCCAAACGAAGTAAACAAGATGCCCATGGAAAGCTGACAGCGAGCTCTACCCATCTATGTGATGAAAATGAAGATCCGAAGTTGCGCCAAAAGCCCGTAAGTTGGGGCCTAGCTTGTTTTCTCCATCTTTCGAGTCTTGTAACTTCTCCACTAGACGTCCAAACGAAGTAGATGAAGTGCCTATGGAAAGCTGACAAGGAGCTCTATCCACTGGTGCGATAAAAACGAAGATCCGAAGTTGTGCCAAAAATCCGTAAGCTGGGGCCTAGCTTGTTTTCTCCATCTTTCGAGTCTTGTAACTTCTCCACTAGGCGTCCAAACGAAGTAGATGAAGTGCCTATGGAAAGCTGACAAGGAGCTCTACCCATCTATGCGATGAAAATGGAGATCCGAAATGAAGCCAAAAGTCTGTAAGCTAAGGCCTAGCTTGTCTTTCTTATGAGTGTCTTTGGAGCGACAAGCATCGAAGTCTGAATTTCAGATAAGAGCCGGTCCACGACACGACATCCACCCCCTCTAAACTTATGCATCCTCCGGTATGCACCAGAGATACTAACCAAGGAGTGGACCTACTTATCGTCCTACTTCCCATCGTAGCCAACCTCACCTTCAAGGTCTTCTGCATAATCCTCATCCTCAAACTGAAACTCCGTCAAGATATCTGCTAGATCGACCTCCTCATCTCTCTTTTTGAAAATCTTGACACGTTTACAGGTCTTCTATCCAACTGCTTAATTCGAATAGCAAGAAGCTCTTCCCTAGTCAAATTGTCCTCCCAAGGTAACACACTCCATGTCAGAACGTGTTCTTCAATCGGCATGATAGGTTTCTGACTTGTGATGAGTTCCACCGGCATGTAACCTGTCACCCAGCTGTGTGTCGTTCTATCTGTCCATAACGCAAATGGTAAGAGTCGAGGTCACTCTCGCACCCTTCTGTTGCAGGCCTTCACCAAAGCCTTCACAATGGGTGGATGACCACGTTCACTCTTGGCATTTCCTTCGGGGTTGTAAGCAGTTGTCAGTGACAACCTCACCCCACACCTTGCAAAGAATTCACGAGCCTCATGTGCATCTTACTCTCCCCGATCTGCAGTGATCTTTCCCACACATCCATACCGACAAACAACCTCTTCCAAGAGGAATTTACATACCCCTTCAGTTGTCTTCGTCCGAAGCGCCATACCCTCGACTTGATTTGAAAGATCCTCTCTAGCAAGTACCAAGTATCTCATCTGCCATAATCCAACCGGCATAATCACCAAGTCTACCACCCACTTGAAGTGGATTGCCAACGGATAAGTCGGATGTAATCCGTCACGATGTCGGATGTTCGAATACATCTGACATGTCAAACAAGACTCCGCAAAAGATACAACATCCTTGTACATGTTTTTCCACCAATACCGCTCTTTTATCTTGGTAAAAGTGGCCCAAATCCCTCGATGTCCAGCCCAAAGGCTCTCATGGAATGCCTTGAGCAACTTCTGCTGATCTTCCTTGTTGCAAATCACTCGTAGCGGTACCCCACCTTTCTGCTTTGGTCGCTTCCAAAGAACCCCATCCTGCAACATGAAGTTGTAGGCCTTCTTTCGAACTCTCCGAAACCTTTCATCCGTCCAACCTGTCTGCTTAACCATCGTACTAAGGTACCTCCCGATATCAAGCAAATCATCATCATACAACCCTTCAACAAATAACTCATCTTCTCTTCCTGTCTGTGCAATCGAATAGAACTCTGTACCCACGTCGTCAATGTCTTCTACCATCTCATCCTCCCCATCATATCGAGTCCGAGATAACATATCTGCCATCAGATTATCCTTCCCTGCGATATGTCTAAACTCCGGGTTCAACGACTTGATATATGCGATCCATCGTAACATCGCAATATCAGGAGTCGAACAATTCATGATCATCCCTAACAACGGTGTCGTGCTACTTGGCGGCTACATGCTTGACTTCTACTCCGACGTTTGAGTTTAGTAGTTTTAGAAGTTAGCTCATATTACTTCTAGTCCTTTATACATATGTTTGACACATTTGCATACGGTGTTGACACTATTGTGTTATATATTTTGAGTCCTAGTAGGTTGATAGTATGTTATCTATCTTGTTCAAGCACTCTTGCGCTTGTGCAAATGATATCATGCTTATCTATGTTGTGAAAGTACATAACTTAGGGTTTCCATGCTGATAGAGGTTTAAGCTCATGGGTTGTACTTACTTGTCGCCCATGCACGCTTTCTAGATTGGTTAAGTTATCTTTTAGGGTTACGTGTTAATTTACATACCTTCGCGTGAAGTTTAAGATTTACGCTGGCACTTTAGGGGCTGACGTGGTAACCTTTGAGTGAAGTTGAGTTACCACGTGGATTAGGGCACTAAAGGACAACCAAGTGGAGCTATGAACTCCCATTGGTCTGTTTTTGTCTTTAGTTTAACTCTAAATTTAGAAACAGAGCTCTAAAGGAGAGTTCGAGCATTTGGTGAGGGGACTTCAAAATCTGAGCGCACAGGAGGGTAGAGCTCGTCATGCCAAGCACTTCCAGTGAAATTTTTGATCGATTTGAGTCAATAAAGACGAAGTTATGACCAATTGAAGTTCGAATTGTGCTAGAATTGAATCACTTTTGTTGGATTTAGGGTTTTCAGTGTCACTTGCAGCAGATTTGAGGAAATTGCTTCAAAACTTCGAGGTTGTGTTCTCTGCCAGCAGGGCTACGATTTCCCAAAAAGTTTCGCATTGATTGAGTGAATGAGTAATTCAGGGCGGCCGCTGAAGCTGGAGGGGTCTGAAAAGCTCTTAATCTAGAGCAGCGACTTCAGAGGAGGAGATCTGGAGTTCTGTGTACATTCAGGAGTCCCAACTTCACAGGGATGTTCAGCACCCTGTAGACTTCAAATACTGTGAGAATATTTGAATTTGATCAAGCCAATCTTCTGTTCTAGGTTGAAATAGCCAGCTGGGTACCAGAAATTGCCGCAATTTTCTTACTCAGAACTTTTCTGTCAACATCTCGGTGTCAGAATTTGATCTCAGGCTGAAACTTCGTGTGTGAGTTCAGTAGTACCTCATTTGTATGTAGGGGAAGTTTAGAAGTCTAAACCTTCATAGTTTTCTTCTCCGTGAGTGTCAAAGTTCACCGCCGGATCTTATTACTGCCAGTTATACCTGAATTTTGCTTTCTGAGTATATTACAAGATCTTACACACATGTGTGAATGTTTATAGCCCTGTTGTTACCTGAAAGCCAACCTCTTGAGTAAACAACCACAGCCAGAAGCCCGGCGCTTTCCTAGGTAGACGGATCACACTCCGACAACGGCAAGCAATCAGTTTCAACCACCACTACTGCTCCAATCAAATACTTTTTCTCAGTTTTCATAGCTGAAACAACCCCCCACAGTTCTCTCTTCACTTGCGGGTAAGCACGTTGTCGTGATGTGAATTATTCCACATAGTGAATAATTCACCTCTCAGTTTGAAGTTAGTCTCTTTGAGTGAAGTTAAAACCTCAGAGAAGCCGATTCTGGAGGAAGTGAGCATTCGAAAATCTGAAAACACCACGGCGTAGGTCTCGTCGCGCTGATCACCGTGGTATGTTCAAAAGTTGCAAACGGAGTTGCAGGCGAAAAGTTACTTGGAGTTCTTCTACAAGATTTCTGATACCGGGAAATTTACCATAAATCAGAGTGAGTTCGAAAAATACTCACTCTGATTTATTAGAGTGAGTATTTTTCACATCTTTCTAGCATATTAGCTTAGAAACTGGTCTTCAAAACCAGTTGTGAGATCAGCTTCCGTGGTGTAGCTGAGAAACTTGGAGACGGAGCGGAGACCACTCATGGTCTCCGGATCAAATCCCTTCAGACTCACAACCGGCTTGGAGTAGGCTGGCCCCTTCGGGGGAATATGAGGGGCACCAAGTTGCCTAGGGGCGGGACACTAGATGTCCCTTAAACGTACCGTGAATGCGGGACGCCTCCGTCTACCCCTGCACTAGTGCAGTCACCTAGTGTGGATGCTAGAGGGAGATTACCACCGGGTTTCGAAATGGAACTCTCACCTTCGGGTTGGCGGGGTAATTAGTACGAATTCGGTTGCGGTCCTCTAAGTCCTGGGATAGCGAGATGGCATCAAAGATACTCCAAGTCGGTACCAATTCTTTTGTAGAAAAATGTAGAGTTCGAAATATTATTCACTTGGGTCGAAAAATCAAGTGAAACTGATACCTGGGGCAATACTTACGGTACTTCAAAGTTTAAGGGGGCCGGAAGACGACAATGGTGATAACTCGGGCTCCACGTGTCAGAACGAGGTGATTCCGGTGGCCAGAGGTAGCCGTGGCGGAGTTACTTCGAGTGGAGGTGTCAGATGCTGACTGTACAGCCAAGTCGGCGACCGTCCGTACAGATGAATCTGCGAAGCTTAGTGAAATAGTCTTCTTACGTGTAGATATATTATCAGTGATTTAATTTTCTGCTGCCATCTGTTTAGGGTATCTTTTACCTCTGCCAGGTGACAGTGAAGGATGCCTAGGATGGAGGAAAACCGCCAGTGTGGAAAATTATCGCATTATCGGAGATTGTCGATCATCGAGCAGTGTAGAGTTTACCGTGCGGAAGCTATCGAGTAGAGAGAAACAGTAGAGCTGAGGAGAAGATTTTGACACAGAGGTTACGTCTGAAGAGAACTTCTGTCTGATCAGTTTTTTTATATCGAGGGATTGAGAGTAGAGAGCAGAATCGAGTAGAGAGAAGACCAAGAACTTGTACGTGTATCTTTCTGAATAGAAAACGGGAAGCTTCTAGGTGAACGCGCTGGTGCTTCACAGGAGCAGTTTTCTGATATTCTGAATTACTGAACGTGAGCTTTGCAAATCTGCATGATCTGGAGTTGAAGATTTATTTGCACACCGTGTGTTTTATCTTGGCCAGATCGAGAACGTGGTGGTGTGGTTTCTTTCGATCCGCATTTCGTGTGTTGTTTTCGTCCTCCTCTTCACGATCGCATCACAGCTAGAAGGTTCGCCCTTCCCAGGAAACTCTCGCCTCGACAACGTTGTCGAGCACTTAACACTTTCGCTCCGAACCTAACCGCAAACCTGTCTCCATCCTCATCATCTTGTCCGATTGCCCATCCAATTACAACTGGACTTGTATCCACTGTAAGAACCACCGGCCTAGCACCTTTGTAATCAATCTTTCCTAGAACTGGAGGAGATGATAGTAAGGACTTCAGCTTCCTTACTGCATCAATATGCTCTTCCTCCCATCTGAACTTATGACCCTTACGCAACAATCCATACAACGGATCCGCCACATGCGCATAATGAGGAATCCAAACGTGGTAGAATACACAAGCACCTAGAAATCTTCTTACTCCTGTCAGCGAGTTGTAAACCTCCTTCATCCTTCCAATCGCATCCACCTTGTTCGGATCTGGTTTCCGACCAAACGATCCACACAAATGACCAACGATCAAAATCTCTCTAACCCCAAACGTAGATTTCGCACCTGACAACATAAGATGAACTTCCTCAAGTCGAGATAGGATCTTCTCACAGTCTGCGATGTGATCGAGACGTATCGCCGACACCCCCTCTGATCTAATGCTTCATCCTTCTCATCTTCCACACATCCTTTGATGGGGATGTCATCCAAGAACGACATCGTCTTTTCAGGGATGAAGTCCCTTAGAACTCGATTCATCCCATTCATCATGTCTGCTACTGAGTTGGTAGCTCCCTGTGGTAAGATACACATCCTAACCAACTCCAAAGGTGTCCTCATTGTCGTGAAGCTTCTGCTCTCCTCCGCTAGTTGAAATTGATCATACCCTGAGTAAAGATCTCCCATTGAATAAATTGCTCTTCTCGCAAACGCTTCAGCAAACTCATCCACAATCGGTCCCACCCCAGCATTTCTGATTGTTACTGCGTTCATCGGTTGCATGTCTTGGATGAACCTCAGCGACCCATTCTTCTTAGGCACTGTAAACCATCTGCTCGAATATGGTGCAAACGACGGCTCCAAGATCTTCATCTGCATCTTCTCCTTCAACAACTCTACTAGTTTGGGCAAGTGAGCCCGCGGTACTGGAATTGGTCTCAGGTTCCATGACACATGTGGTACCGTGAAGATAACCATCGGGGTAACAACGTATGGGTCTACACATCCAACCTCATGTGGCTCAAAAGCAAATGCTTTCCCATGTCTTGAAAGCATCTCCTTGAAGCACATCCTCTCTTCTGGTAGAAGAGACCCATCAGATCCAATCTTCAGCTCTTCAAGGGTCTTCTCCGTGAACTTGTGTCCTATCATTGCAGGATCTCTCTAACTCTTCTCCTTTGAAGCTCGATCCATCTGTTGGTTGGTGTCTTCCGGCAAAGGACCAACAACTGGCTTTACTTTCCTATCCACTGTCTTGTACCTTGTCTCAACTCGAACCTCCGGTGCACGGAATGATTCGATCATCGAATAGACCTCCCTTGAATGAATCTGCACGACCTTATCCATATCCTCTCATCCAATAGACATGATCTCTCGCAAGGGATCTTCCAACCCATCCTCTTCATAAACACCAGAAATCCATTCATCCCCTTCTAGCTCACCCAACTCTTTCAACATCAACTCAACATCACGCAAATGTTTTTGTTCTTTTTTTCTCAGCTCTTCTACCTTCTTGTAGATAGCAATCCCACACTCTGAAAATCCAATAAATCTTGTACAAAAGGCACTATCTCCATCAAGCGAGAGTACCTTCTCTTGCGCACCACCACAATCCCGCTCTATAGTGGTACTCAACAAAAATCCTTGAACTCTTCACTCACCCTTGGAAGCGACTTTTCTCTCAAACGATCTCGGTTGCGCTCGTGGTTGGACGGTACAGTCAGGAACTGTACCGCTCTCTTCCCATCTTGACTTCGGATCTTAGCATACGCAGATCCGTCGTCCAGTACCTTTGTCTCCATCCGGGTTGCTATGATGAAAGGTTGGCCCAGAATGAGTGGGTATGATGTTGCTTCCTGAACAAAGAAGTTTTGCTCGATAGCAACATCACCTACACGCACTCTGATGTCTGGACAAGCTCCATACAAGTCTCCTCTCGTGTTGTTGGCTGCTCTTATGACCCATCCATGCTCTGTGTCGATCGGCCACTTCTTCCTCTTGTAAAGCTCCTTCGACATGATGTTGATTTCTGATCCATGATCGATCAGAGCAACCACTGGCTCATCCAAGTCCTCGATCCTCACCAACGTCTCCGTCGTAGCTCGAGCCTAGTGACTGTGGCTGTAATGACTTGAGCTCCGCTTCCCATCCTCCTCTTCATCCTCAAAATGCACCGTGCGTCTTCGATCTCTTTCTTCCTCTGGAGAATAGACACTGCACCTTGCAAGCTCTCTCTCCTCATCCACAGACATCTTAGTATCCAAAGCATGCGATAAACCAATCTCACCCGTAATCTGTCGTTTCCGTTTGATGACATCGACGATGACATCATGAAACTCACGCTTGGCGATGCCTAACACTTCTCTCAAGGTAAACTCCACCTTCGCATTCAGAATGCGATCTTCCAAGACTCTCTTCAAATCTGTTGATGCCTCGATATCCGACTGTAGCTTGTACGCAGCCGGCTTACCTTTCTCCTTCTGAGATTTCTCCTTCGATGGAGAAGGAGCATCGTCCATCGGTAGGTCTTGAGCTCCTGCATCCCGAAGCTCTTGGCGAACCTTCTCCCCTCGAGTGTGCCTCTTGGAAGAAGTCCCTTCCCCTGCATCCTCTGAATCTCGCCTTCTCTTCTCTCCCAACAACGCTTCGTGTTGGTTCTTGGCGATGTAAGCATGCACCGATAGAGCTTCTATCGGATCCTCCCATCCAGTAACCCTTCTGATCGTAGCAGCTGTCCTCTACAACGTCTCACGTGCCATCTTCCCTTTCTATTTCATGGAGATGGCAGATGACCACAACTCAATTGGCTCAACTTGCTTGTTGAAACTCTTCTCAGCTTGATCCTCAACCCTTGTGTCATAAGTTCCAGCTTCCACGATTGCGACTGCTTGCGCTGATAGGTGGTCCTCAACCAACTTCTTCATCCCTCCTCTACCAAAGTTGGTCTGAAGAAGTGCACCAGTATCTCTCAACGCTACCTTCCCATCCTTCCAGAAGATCACCCCTTGCTGTAAGGTATCACTGAACTCCTTGTAATCTCTGCGCGGATGATCGGTACCATCGCACCAGATACACCGCTGGATCCAGCCTTGCTTCTCAACAGGTTTCGCTCCGCTTGTAGATCCTTGCTCCTCTAATCTGGTGAGCTTGATCTGCAGGTCTCGCATCCCACGCATGATCTCTTCAAGACTTGAGTCCTTCTTCGGAGATACTATCGGTGCCTGAACAATTGGAACAGCAGGAGCAACCGGCACTATCTGTCTAGCAACAGGAACAACTGGTCGAACTACAGGAACAGGTGTTACAGCTGTAAGTGTTGGCGCCAGTCTCCTAACAGGAACTTTCTCTCGTCTCCGCTCCCTCTTCGTAAGCAGACCAACCATCGTCCTCCTCCCGATCTTCCAGAAGTACCTCTAGCTTCTCCTGTAACTTCTCATCTGCAGCCCGAAAAAATAGCTCTGTCGTGTTGGAATGCAATGTCAACTTCTCCATCCTGGTCAGCCGTGAAAACTGCTTCTCAAACTCCGTGAGCAGCTCTGTAGCTTGTAAACCCTTCCTCGGTTGCTCAACCCACTCCAAGAATGACTTCTTGGTGACTCGATCTGAGTCCTCCAAGAAGTACTCATCCATCAAGGCACGAGCAAACGTCTCCCAGTCCTTGTTAAAATGTTTTGTTAGCATTTTAACATGATCTCTAATCTCTGGAGCTGCTGCTAATTCAAACGTCTCAATCATCTCATCTTATGAGACCCGGTTCAGCTCCATCTCCTTCACATAACGTCTCAAATATCTTGAGACATCTCTCTCATCAAACTGGTCAATCCTGCTGACCACCGCTTGTAGCGCCTTTGTTGCCAAAGCTTCCTTCCGCTCATCAGACTGTTGCTGCCGTAAGAACATAGTGAAAGCTTGGAACATCGATGCAGTCGCCGGATCCAACTGCACCTTCGGCAACCCACTTGAACCACTAGCTCCATCTCCATCACCTTTCTCATCCCCACTCATGACTGCCAATCTCTTCTTCAAAGTTCACACACAGAAGAAATCTCCACCCCAGACCTTCACGTCGAGTTCACCACCGTATCGTGTCGGATATTTTGCGTGAAGGATGTCCATGAAAACGCGAGGTTCCTGGCTGTGGAGATGCTGTGTGCCAAACAGAGACAAGACAGAGAAGAACAACCACGAAAACGAACGCGCAATATATACCACTCCAAATGTATGTACACTGCCGTTTCTTTCTCTTAACAGCACAAAACCGAGGAACAGACCAGAGCGATCTGTAACCTACTTCAGAAGCCCTAAAACAAACCCCTGAATCGCAACCCTAGCCTGAAATCACCGAAGCGTAGCTCAAAGCAAGAGAAACTTCTCTTTGCTAACAACTAGAGCCACAACAGTATCACGCGATCCAAACCCAAGTCCAAACCACATCCACACACTAGCTCTTGGCTAAAGCTAGCTACCACAAGCCATACACAACCAACTAAGTCCTTAACGAACTCAAAAGGACGAAACCTGTAGCGAAGGAACCGAAAAGACTTATCTGAGAATTTTCTCTTTTCGCCAAACGATCTTCAAATGTTGATAGGGTCTCCTTCCCTGACTCCGTTGGCTCAAGAAACCTTCAGATCCGACTCCTGATAGTCGAGATATCGCCGATTTCAGTTGCAGGTGACCGAACCTTCAAAAACTCCTCCCTGCGGCTTAAAACCGCTCACACCGCACAAACGGATCGTCAAAACTGATATCTGTCTTCTCTGGTAGGTAGATCTAGCTACCATGAACCCAACAAGACTCCAAACAAGCCGTTCGGAGTTCCCCTTGCAAAACAACTCGAGAAATTTGATCGCAGATTACAAAAAACTGACATAAATCGGCTCCTTTGCGGCTCAACCTCGCTCACCACACCCAAACCAACAATCCAATCCACACATGGTCTTCTCTTATGAGTAGATGAAGACTCCTTGATCGCGTAGGCACCAAGAACGAAGAGCTTGGCTCACCGATCGCGAAGAACAATCCAATCTCAGGTCGCAGACGATGAAAAACCTGACGCAAGCGCTTCCTTGCGAGCCAATTTCACTCACAACTCCCAAATCGTCCGATGAAACTTTGTATCGTCTTCAATTTCCTGAAGAACTCGTTGTTCTGATCCCGATGGATCCAAGGACATCAAGTTTGGACTCCGGAACGGTCCGAACGGTCCAACTCTCCTTCACAGGTAACTGAAAACCTCAAATCTGCTTCTTGCGTCTCAATTTCTCCCAGAACACAACCCCCGATCCGTCTCTTCAAGAACCGTCTTAACTTGTGCGTAGCCTGCACAGATCTGAACCCGATGACATCTTGCGCGCGTGTATTGGACTTCCCAATTCTCCAAAACGTCCACCGACAGATCGCAGGAACAAGCAAGCCCCTTAAGCAGCCCCCTTGCAACAGTCTCTGTACGTACAGTTCTCTTCTGGATAATAAGAAACAGGCCCCTTGCGTCTTTGATATAACGCCTGAAGCCCTAAATACCCAGTCACCAAGTAACTAGGGGCCTAGCTTGATTTTACCTTCTTTCGAATCGCATAAGTTCTTCTCTGGATGTCCAAATGAAGTAAACAAGATGCCCATGGAAAGCTGACAGCGAGCTCTACCCATCTATGTGATGAAAGTGAAATCTGAAGTTGCGCCAAAAGCCCGTAAGTTGGGGCCTAGCTTGTTTTCTCCATCTTTCGAGTCTTGTAACTTCTCCACTAGGCGTCCAAACGAAGTAGATGAAGTGCCTATGGAAAGCTGACAAGGAGCTCTATCCACTGGTGCGATAAAAACGAAGATCCGAAGTTGTGCCAAAAACCCGTAAGCTGGGGCCTAGCTTGTTTTCTCCATCTTTCAAGTCTTGTAACTTCTCCACTAGGCGTCCAAACGAAGTAGATGAAGTGCCTATGGAAAGCTGACAAGGAGCTCTACCCATCTATGCGATGAAAATGGAGATCCGAAATGAAGCCAAAAGTCCGTAAGCTAAGGCCTAGCTTGTCTTTCTCATGAGTGTCTTTGGAGCGACAAGCATCGAAGTCTGAATTTCAAATAGGAGCCGATCCACGACACGACAGCGTGTGACCTTGTCATGGTCTGCTATCACCAAGTGAATGTCAACAAACGTGAGATCCTGCACCTCCAGCTGCGAAATATCTGACGGTAATGCTTGCTGGTATCCTCTAACGGCTGATATGGACAACAACTCAGGATGTCTCTGCACCAAACGTGCCACATGAAGCAATGAGATGCTTCTCGCAACCTCATCTCTCTCTACATACAAGTATCGCTGTACTTGTATGTTTGTCTGCAATACCGCAGCCAAACTTGTGCTGATCCCTCCAAACAGCTCCAGCACACATATACCTTCCTCTGGATACTGCCACACAATGAGAATAGTATCCAATGGTGATAAGGTCACATGGTCAGTAGCAAGAACAACCTTTGGTTTCTCTACTGGTGGTACAAAGGTTGCACTCCAAGCCTGTTGCACCAACCGATCAGCATACTGCTGCAACTCTCCACTCGAACTCCAGAGTGAAACATCCAAGGCAGATGGTACTAACCTAGATCTGCTAGGCATGTCCCTCCTCAAAGACCGGAGTATCCTCCGCATGGACATTGCCCTCCAACAACTCGTCTGTTCAAGTGATGACCGAACTGAACCCTGCAACAGATGCCATCGTCCCTGGTGTAGGCTCCGTTGTCCCAACTGTAGCACTGAACCCCATTGATAAACGGCTCACTCGTTCCTCACCGGACTGCCAACCTGGTCTGTAAGATGCTGTCTCCACTCAATAGTCGATCACGAACCCCATAGGATATAACACAACACCTCCAACCAATACATCATAAGACTTCGCGGCCGTAACGATGACCTTGACTCTCACCATGGAGCCATCCGTGGGATGATCTGGTCGAACTCGCATCGTCAACATCTCACGTGTCATGTGTAGAGCTGTACCTCCTGATTCTCCTAGAGATGTCTGTAGCTGGAATGAACATCTCTCCACCTCGGACTTTCTCAGATCCAAACTAATACACGTCGCCTTCTCCAACATCAACGGTTGGGCTTCAAAGTTTAACAAGACTTTCTGCGATCGATACACCTTCTCTGACGGTGCCACCAAACAGAAGATACCACTTCTGTTGTCCAACAACACCACACCTGGTGTCAAACCAGCACGGTCAATCACTGACCTAGCTGGTAACTCATCTAACATGACAGTCGCCGCTTGCCAAGTACCACTGGTAGTTGTCTTGATCTTCGACTCCATGGACACGTCTATTGTCTCTTGCTGAATCACCTCAGCACTAGAGGTAACAACATCTTCGCTCTCACTGAGCGTAACCGCCAATTGGAACACTGGAGCCAAGCTGACTCCCAAAGCTCTCATATCCATGGCTGAAAATAGTGGAGCTCGCAAAATTGCTATAGTCGCCCCCGACATCGAGTTCGACGTCGCATCCACAGACGTCGAAGGTTGACTCACATCACACCCACTCCTAGATGTCGATGTCTCCAACTCCACTGCATCATCGGTAGGACGTTTAAGAACCATAGATGTGATCCTCAATGTCTCCGATAACGTGAACGACTGGGGAAGCTTGACTTGTCTACCAGCCTCCCCGTTGTCGTGATGTGAATCATTTGACATAGTAAATGATTCACTTATCACTGCGGTCGCGTTACTTAGCGCATGTTATTTCTACTCCGACACTTGACGTTTAGTAGTCTTAGAAGTTAGCTCTGTACTGTTCTTAGTCTTTTATGCTTATGGTTGACACCTTTTGCATATGGTGTTAACTCTGTCATATATTTTGGATCCTAGTAGGTTGGTAGTATGACATTTATCTTGTTCAAGCATTCGTACGCTTGTGCAAGTAAATTCATACTTATCTATGATACTCAATGTACATGACTTAGATTTACCATGTAGATAGGGGTTTGAGCTCATGGGTTGTACAAACTTGTCGCCCATGCACGCTTTCTAGCTGATTTAAGTTATTTTTCGGGGCTGCGTGTCGTTTTAGGTAGTTTAAGTTTTACGCTGGCACTCTAGGGAGCTTGACGTGGTAGCCTATGAGTAAAACTAAGTTGCCACGTGGTTTAGGGTACTAAAGGACAACCAAGTGGAGCTATGAACTCCCATTGGTCTGTTTTTGTCTTTTGTTCAACTCTAAATTTAGAAACAAAGCTCTAGAGTGGAGTTCGAGCAATTTGTGAGGGTAATGCGAAATCTGAGAGCACATGGAGATAGAGCTCGTCGAGCCAAGCACTGTCAGCGAAAAGTTTGATCGATTTGGAGCAATAAACAAGGAGTTATGGCTGATTGAAGTTCGATTTGTGTCAGAATTGAAGCACTTCTGTTCAATTTGGGGTTTTGAGTGTCATTTGCAGCAGAATCGAGGAAATCGCTTCAAAACTTCGTGGCTGTGTTCATTGTCAGCAGGGCTATGACTGTCTCTAAATTTTCATGTCAATTGAGTCAGTGAGTAATTCAGGGCGACCGCTGAAGTAGAGGGGGTCCAAAAAGCTCTCAATCTGGAGCAGCAACTTCAGAGAGCGAGATCTGGAGTTCTGTGTGGAATCAGGAGGCCCAACTTCACAGGAGTGTTCAGCAAGCTGTGTACTGCAAATCCTGTAAGAATTTCCCAAAGTGATCGAGCCAATTCCTTGTTATAGGTCGAAATAGCTGTCTGGGTACCAGAAACTGTCGTAATTTCTCTACTCAGAAAGTTTCTGCTCATATCTTAGTGATTTGAATTGATCTGAAGCTGAAATTTCGTATGTGCATCCAATAGAACCTCATTTACATGTAGGAGGAGTCCTGAAGTCTGAACCTTCACATATTTCTCAATCCTGAGTGTCAAAGTTCGCCATCTGATCTTATCATTGCTAGTTAAGCCTGAACTTTGCTTCCTGAACATATCAGAAGAGCTTAGAGACTTATATGAGTGTTTTTCAATATCACCTTGAGACCTGAAGCCTATCTTGTGAGTAAACCAGCCACAGCCAAGAGCCCAACGCTTCCCCGAGTAGATTGAACACAGCCTTCAAGTTCATATCACAGTCAGAAGGTTCGCCCTTCCCAGGAAGACTCTCAACTCGACATCTGGTGCTTCCACTGAGAGCTCTTGGGGTGATTGATTGAGAAGGTTGAGTTGCTACAAGGAGAAGAGATGGATCGCAAGAGCGGAGCTGCTGCTGCTGCCTCTGGGGTTGGAGCATCAACGTCTACTGCTGCACCGTCAACTGCACATGCGTCTTCTACAGCGACATCTGCATCTGGTCTGGACTTGGCTGAGATCTTGAAGACGCTTGCGGCCCTGGTTCAACAGCATCCGATCGTTGGAGGGGGTGAGTTAAAATCCACCAAGGCTTTGCAAGCGATAGTGAATAGGTGTGGAAGGTTTGAAGGTAGAGATATTTCTAGATATCTGCGTGAGTATAGAGGAGAGATGGAGCTGGTTAGGGTTACTGATGCTGAGATGATAGCAAGTTTTGAGTTAGCTGTCATTCCTGAGTTGCGGGACCAAGTTAGGGATGTACAGAGAAGAAATCTTGGAGTCTGGATGAGTTTTGAGCGATCCCTTCGAGAGGAGTTTCTTGAGGAGGATTCAGAGAGAGTTACTAGAAGGACATTTCTAGACTGGGTTGAGCAGCAACCTGGTCGTATTATGAGCTTGAGTGAGTTGCTGAGAGAGTTTGATCGGAGATACCGACAACTTTCAACTCTAGAGCGAATCACCCTAGATGCTAGGAAAACAGAGCTTTTCCTGCAGGCTACCGATGATGCTACGGCAGATCGGTTATGTTTTATGTTGGTCGATCGATCTGCTGAGGGAGGTGTTACTATGGATTGGGGGAGAGTTGAGGATGCTGTGGCTGTACTGACAAGGCAGAGGAGGGGAAGAATGGCTGTGGGAGGACGTCCGCTTGCAGAAGTGGTCACTCCATCTTATGCTACTCCTCAAGTACATCAACCTTTGGGCCCTGCTCCCAGACCTGTTGTCCCAGCTGCAGTTCCTTTGATGCCAGTTGTGCCAGCTCCAGCACAAAGGGCACCTGTTCAGAGACCTGCGGAGAACCATGGTCAACAGAATCAGATTGAAGATCTGATTCGGCAGATGCGAGAGCTGAAGGTAGAGCTAGCTGGATTGCAGAGAGAGCAGCCACCGGCGCCTGATGCTGCACGTCCAAGAGGTGCTCCTGTCCGTAGGTGTATTTGGTGTGACAGTCCTGATCACTTCCGAGGAGACTGTCAAGAGCTCACAGCTGCTTTGCGAGATGGTGTGGTTCGCTATCAGAACGGTAGGCTGCACCTTTCTTCTACTGGAGAGCCGTTGAGCACGCAGTTTGGACGAGGAGGCATGAGGAGTCTACCTCAGATTGCTGCGGCGGCAACTGTACATGCATTGATGGCACCACCGGTAAATCCTGATGTATATGCTGGACATATTGAGGTTTCTTCTAGTCCTACGTTGCTAGATAGGACTGCTGAGAAGAGTATTGCCCCCGTTCCTTCTGAAGTACTGAAGAGGGGAGCCGAGTCTATTCGTAGGGTCACAGGATGGGGAGATCCTGTAGATGCTACTTCTATTAGAGCATTCTTGGATGTAGATAGACACGTTCATTGGCAGGATGCTTCTGTGGAGGAGAAGAGGCGGCGAGAAGCCTCTGAACTTGATACTGGAGTTCTTGAGGAGATTGGGGATAGACGGAGAGTCACAAGGAGACGAGCGGCTCTTCCTGAAGACATCCCGTCTACTTCTGCAGCTCCTCCACTTGCGCCAGGTCCTATGGAGGATGTGCAGAGATCCCAGCAGGAGCCAACGATTGCTGGTAGGCGGTTTACTGCCCAAGAGAAAGGAAAGGGACCGGCTTACAAGTTGGCAGCTGATATTGAAACTTCTACTGATCTGAAGAGTATCTTGGAGCAGAGGATACTGGATGCACGAATCGAGTTTTCTCTTCGAGAAGTTCTTGGTATTGCAAAGAGGGAGTTTCACGAACTGATCATCGACATCATCAAGCGCAAGAGACAGGTGATGTCCGAGCAGGTAGAGAGTCAGATGATAGATGTAGTAGGAGCTTCTCTGAATGATGCAGAGTTTGGAAAGGTGCATTTTCAGGAAGCTGATGACAAGAGATACCAGCAAGAAGCGTTGGTTGCTGATACCGACACTATTGAGTTCAACGATGAGGAAGCTGGTGAGGAGAGTCCAGCTAGTGAAAGTGATTTCAGAAAGAGACATTGGGCTCGTGCCACAACTGCTACGCGAGTTCGTCTTGGAAGTTTGGCTGAACCTGTTGCTGCTTTAGTTGATCACGGATCTGAGATCAACATCATGTCACGGGAGGTGTACGAGAGAGGTCAGAAGCCTATCGAGCTAAACCATGGTTGGGTGTTACGTGCTGCGAACAACTAGAAAGGTGAGCTATACGGCGCTTGTCCTAACGTGAAGGTGAAGATAGGTGATGTGGATGTGGATCAACATTTCTTCGTGCAATCTTTTGCTTCATATCCTGTGATTCTTGGTCAGCCTTATATCACTGCGGTTCGAATGGAGACCAAGGTGATGGATGATGGATCTCATTATGCTAGGATCCGTAGTCCAGATGATAGACGTTCTGTGCAGTTTCTGACCGTTCGTACGAACCACGAACGAAACCGTCAAACTTTGAGGGATTCTCCTATCTGTAGGGGTAAGGGTTTTCTGAAACCACTCTCGTAGGACGGGATAGCGAGAGTGATGGATCTACTGCTACTATGATCCCGCTTGAGCAGCCTGAGGGATCACAGGAGGTTGATGAAAAGGCTGCTCAAGATTCAGAAAGTAGTTGCACTGTGCATAGTTGGAAATCTGGGTTGATGGCTTTCAGTTCTGATGATTGGAGTGAGTTCACACGGATGGAGGATTTGACTGAGAAGAGTAGAAGGCAGATGGAGAGGTGTGCAGCAAATCTGCGTTGTACAGGAGTTCTGAAGGAAGATGAGATGATTTCTGGTGTTTATGAGGAGTTTGTAGGTGTGCAGTCTTTTGTTTGTTGGCTGGATGGTGTAGATAGGTTGATGGAACAGATGGGAGGTAGGGTGGTGATCCCCATCCATTCTCGTGAAGTCTATGAGGAAATTATCTCGTACTTGCGATATCGTCCTCATCCGAGACTGGAGAATGGATGGAAGGATGCAGTCTGTTGGTGTGGCTTACATCAGGAAGCGGAAGTACACGCCAAGTATAAAGCTGTAGCGAGGAAGGTGAGACCTGTGGCGACCCAATTACCTGTTGATTCTCAGCAGCAGATGGAGTTAGCGGCTGTTGAGCCTGTGCTTAGAGATCCTACACAGGTAGGACACAAGTTTACTCAGGAGACACTCGAGCAGCTCCAGATAGGAGGGGGTGGCTTCTTGACTGAAGAGGAGAAACGAGCTTTTGAACAGATGATAGTTAGCCATGGTAAGGCATTTTCTTTCTCGGCTGAGGAGATAGGTTGTGTGGATCCTAGTGTGATAGCTCCGAAGGTTATCTTCACTGTTCCTCACGTACCTTGGGATTTGAAGCCGATTCCAGTCCCTCGTGCCTTGCTACCGAAGGTGATTGAGTTACTGAAAGAGAGGATGCAGATGGGTATTCTTGAACCATCTATGGCTCCGTACTCTAGCCGATGATTCACAGTACCTAAGAAGACAGGAGCTCTACGCTTCATCCAAGACTTGCAGCCTGCCAATAACATCACAATTCGAAACGTTGGAACAGGACCTGTGGTTGATGAAGTAGCTGAGGCGTTTGCTGGAAGATCAATCTATTCTATTGGAGATCTGTTTTCAGGTTATGATCAGTTTCAGCTTGCTTTGGAGAGTAGAGACTTGACTACCATGCGTACACTTTTGGGATTGATGCGGATGTGTACCTTTCCTCAGGGTGCGACAAACTCAGTAGCTCATATGCAAAATGCGATGCATAAGGTGTTACGAGAGTTTGTGCCTGAGGTCACTATCCCGTTTCTGGATGATATTCCCATGAAAGGCTGTCCGGTGGAGGACAAGGACGAAGCAGTGACTTCTGATGCTTGCAGAAAGTTCGTTGCAGACCACATTCGAGATGTGGAGAAGATTCTGATGCGTTTGGAGGAGGTACATCTCACTCTATCAGGTACCAAATCTCGCTTTGGGTTGTCAGAGATTGTGGTAGTAGGTCATCTGTGTGGTACTTTTAGGAGGCGTCCGAACCCAGAGAAGGTAGATGCTATAGCAAGGATAGCTGACTGCACCAACATCACTGAGGTTCGACGGTTCTTAGGAGCTTGTGTGTTCTTTCGGTGAGTATTTCTCATTATGCACATATTGCCGAGTCTCTATATGCACTTCTGAGAAAGGGAAGGAGGTTTACTTGACGGCAAGAACATCATGAGACGATGGAGCAGCTGAAGGAGATTCTGAAGTCTCCACCTATACTAAGGAGGCTTAGCTACGAGAGCGGGAGAACTGTGGTATTGACTGTTGATACGAGTCCAAAGACGATTGGATGGGCCGTTGGCCAAGAAGATGCAGAAGGTGCGCGGTTTGTTTCAAGGTTTGGAGCTCGGATCTTAACAGATAGACAGTGTAACTATCCTCAAGTGAAGCGTGAGTTGTGGAGAGCAGTTACTGCTATGAAGGTAGATCGAGAGTTCTTGATAGGAGCTCATGTGATACTAGAAACAGATTGTTTGTCTTTGTTGGGTATGATAGCAAACTGCAATACACCAGACATAGCAATGCTACGATGGATTGCTTATGTCCGGAGTCTGAACCCTGAGCTAAAGCATATAGCAAGGAAGGACAATCCAGTTGCAGATATGTTATCTAGGGCTCGTTATACAGATGAGGATGAGATGTTTGCAGAGGTGGAGAATGAAGAGAGGAGAGACGTTTGGTGCCAAGTTGGTCAGCAGACTTCAGACTTGGAACCACTGCCGTTCAATGAGGAGTTCTACTCAGAAAAGTTCCGCGATATTGGATTTTATCTGAGTTCTTTATGCAGAAGAGAAGGATGGAGTGATGCAGAGTTCAAGGAGATCAGACGGAAGGCGTATAGTTATCTTCTACGTGAGGGTTATCTGTGGAAACGTCCGAAGAGAAGAGATGGGATGCTTACTAGAGTGGTGGATGATCAACCGACAAAGCTTAATCTGCTGAAGGAGTTTCATGATACCTTGTGGGCTGGACATCGTGGAGTCTGGGCTACATACACGAAGCTGAAGGAGCGTTACTGGTGGAAGGGTTTGTATCAAGACGTGGTGGACTTTGTTGGGTCGTGTCTGCACTGCCAGTTCTACTCTAAGGTCCGTTACAGAGATGGGCTTGTACCTACTTATCCACCTAGTATTCATTTTCAGTGGGTTCTTGATCTTGTGATGATGCCACCGAGGTTATGGGGGATGCGTTACTTGGTGTTGGCTCGAGAGGATCTCTCCAACTATGTGGAGGGACGAGCACTACGGACGTAGACAACAGAGAATATCTGCCGGTTCGTGCTTGAAGATATCATCTGTCGCTATGGATCGGTTGGGAGATTACGTGCAGATAGAGGCGAGTTGAGAGGCGCTGAAGTGAAAGAGTTTTTTGCTCGTTATGGAGTAAAGCTTCGGCTTACCACTGCTATGAATCCAGAGGACATTGGTAAGAGTGAACGGGGACACCCTTCTATTGTTCATGCTTTAGTGAAAGCATGTGCTGGTAGGCCTAGAGAATGGCCGAGACTACTTCCATTTGCTTTGTGGGCTGATAGAACTACACACTGTACCACGACTGGTTATATGCCAGTTGAGCTTATGCTGGGGCAGAAGCCGATCATGCTTGCTGAGGAGTACTTTCCCACGTGGGCTACACTACCGTGGGAAGATGGTATAGATCGTGCTTCACTCCTTGCTTTACGTATTAGGCAGTTGGAGCGAAGGGAGGAGGATCTTGCTGATGCGCAGGAGAGGCTGAAGGTGGCTCGAGTCAGAAACAAGGAACGTTTTGACAAGACTCACCGACTACGACCGAAGCCAATACATGTTGGTGACTGGGTTCTGGTATATGATAGCACGTTGGAGAATCAGCACTCTACACTTCGTAAGTTCTCTCGAAGATGGTTCGGGCCTTATGTTGTGCTAGATGTGTATGAGAATGCCACCTATAGTTTGCGTGAGTTGGACGGTACTCTTTTGAAGCTATCTGTGGCTGGCAAACGTGCGAAACTGTTCAAGAGACGCAGAGGGTCAGTTGAGTTATTCAACTTTCTGGAGTTAGAGCTGAGGACAACAAGAGACGAAGACGTCCCAGTGTCTGATGAGGCTGAGGCGGAGGAGAGCGATGATGATGAGAATCAAACAGAAGACTGAGGAGATTGGCACATACCGGAGGATGTGCAGGTTCAGAGGGGGTGGATGTCGTGATGTGAATCATTTGACATAGTAAATGATTCACTTATCACTGCTGTCGCGTTACTTAGCGCATGTTATTTCTACTCTGACACTTGACGTTTAGTAGTCTTAGAAGTTAGCTCTGTACTGTTCTTAGTCTTTTATGCTTATGGTTGACACCTTTTGCATATGGTGTTAACTCTGTCATATATTTTGGATTCTAGTAGGTTGGTAGTATGACATTTATCTTGTTCAAGCATTCGTACGCTTGTGCAAGTAAATTCATACTTATCTATGATACTCAATGTACATGACTTAGATTTACCATGTAGATAGGGGTTTGAGCTCATGGGTTGTACAAACTTGTCGCCCATGCACGCTTTCTAGCTGATTTAAGTTATTTTTCGGGGCTGCGTGTCGTTTTAGGTAGTTTAAGTTTTACGCTGGCACTCTAGGGAGCTTGACGTGGTAGCCTATGAGTAAAACTAAGTTGCCACGTGGTTTAGGGTACTAAAGGACAACCAAGTGGAGCTATGAACTCCCATTGGTCTGTTTTTGTCTTTTGTTAAACTCTAAATTTAGAAACAGAGCTCTAGAGTGGAGTTCGAGCAATTTGTGAGGGTACTGCAAAATCTGAGAGCACATGGAGATAGAGCTCGTCGAGCCAAGCACTGTCAGCGAAAAGTTTGATCGATTTGGAGCAATAAACAAGGAGTTATGGCTGATTGAAGTTCGATTTGTGTCAGAATTGAAGCACTTCTGTTCAATTTGGGGTTTTGAGTGTCATTTGCAGCAGAATCAAGGAAATCGCTTCAAAACTTCGTGGCTGTGTTCATTGTCAGCAGGGCTACGACTATCTCCAAATTTTCATGTCAATTGAGTCAGTGAGTAATTCAGGGCGACCGTTGAAGTAGAGGGGGTCCAAAAAGCTCTCAATCTGGAGCAGCAACTTCAGAGAGCGAGATCTGGAGTTCTGTGTGGAATCAGGAGGCCCAACTTCACAGGAGTGTTCAGCAAGCTGTGTACTGCAAATCCTGTAAGAATTTCCCAAAGTGATCGAGCCAATTCCTTGTTATAGGTCGAAATAGCTATCTGGGTACCAGAAACTGCCGTAATTTCTCTCAGAAAGTTTCTGCTCATATCTTAGTGATTTGAATTGATCTGAAGCTGAAATTTCGTATGTGCATCCAGTAGAACCTCATTTACATGTAGGAGGAGTCCTGAAGTCTGAACCTTCACATATTTCTCAATCCTGAGGGTCAAAGTTCGCCATCTGATCTTATCATTGCTAGTTAAGCCTGAACTTTGCTTCCTGAACATACCAGAAGAGCTTAGAGACTTATATGAGTGTTTTTCAGTATCACCTTGAGACCTGAAGCCTATCCTGTGAGTAAACCAGCCACAGCCAAGAGCCCAACGCTTCCCCGAGTAGATTGAACACAGCCTTCAAGCTCATATCACAGCCAGAAGGTTCGTCCTTCCCAGGAAGACTCTCAACTCGACACCGTGTTGTGGATCCAACTTCACCGACGCACCTCGTGGCTCAGAGACACGTACTGCACCTCTAGTCAACCATGAAGTCGAAGTCACCTTCTTCTCCTCCAGAAGACGTGGAAGCATGTGTTCCACCAAATCTCCGTTGAGCCATAGCCATACTAGCTATCCTCTGCTCCAACTGCTCAATTTGAGTAGCCATATCTGCTTCTGACGTCGTAGCAGACAGTGGACCGACTGGCCCTCTCTTAGGTGCTGGATCTCTACCTCCTGCTCGACCATCACAGCCTTCCTGAGCTCTTCTGCCTCGTCCACGATCAGCCTTCTCTTGCCGTAGCTCGGGATGGAGATCAACTCTTAACCACCTCTCTTTTGTTGACAGTCCTTCTGCTGATGAGGATCATCACACGTCCATCAAGGACGCGCTTGCTGTTGACTAGAGAAGGACGACATGGGCTTCTGTCCACCAGATCCTCCAACACCTCCATTGGATCGTGATTGCTCCGCACGATTCTTACCACCACCACCACCACGCTGTTGCGTAACTTGTGATCCTTGAGAAGAGGTGGTCGTCTTATGTGGTGTCTCTTTGCTGAATCCAACAACCACCACCCTCTCCTCCACCATGTTGAGCTCAATCTGCTCAGCCAAACCAAAGACAACCGCTAACATCGGAGCAGTGTCTCTAAGGAGAGTGGCATCTCTGACTCTCCTACGCAGCTCCCGATCTAGTATCTCATATCAAAACTGGACTGCATGTGCTTCCGTGACCCCTTGGGTAACGTTGATCAACCACCTCATGTGAGTAAACGCCTCGCGTAGGGTCTCTCCAGTCTTCCGTTGGAACTCCTGCAGACTCCTCAACTTGTCGGTCCGCACACCTTGATAGTTCTTCCTCAAACACTGGAAGAACTAAACCACAAGGTTAAACCCTGGTGATATCCCGCTCACACTACCACCTGCTCCATTACTAGTGGATGCACCGTCGGTAGTAGATACTCCGTCACCTGTGAATGTATCATTGCTACTGGCACCCAAACTCGTAGGTGCTATACCACCTGAAACTGCGCCAGTAGTGATAGAAACGTAGTTGGGAGATCAATGTTGTCTCCACAATTCAATCTCTACACTGTAGTCTCACCGGAACTCATGATAATCGTCCATCGGCGATCCCTCCAAGTGTTGGAACAAACTCTTCCACGTCATGAAGGGTGTAAACAGCTGTGGGTTCCGCATCTGCTGCAGATCGCACCAACTGTCAAACTCCTGGATGAAGTCATCCAGCTCGATAGTACCCACTGTACCCGAGTAACGTCGAGGTCCCTTCGTGACCTCATAGATCTCGTCCATGTCTTACAACAACGGTGTAGTGACACTCGACTCATCATCAGAAAATGCGTTATCTGCGTCTGACTCGTCCTTTGTAACAAGCGACGGCAATGATGTAGGTAGTCGGTACCTCATCTCACTCCGTGTATACCCGCTGTCCGAGAAGTCTCCACCAGAACCTTCCGAGAACACCGTGATGAGAGAATCTCGATAACACACTCTCCAACCAGAATGCCGAAATCCTTGTCATCACTGTAACCACCACTTGTCTAACCCCGCTCCTCCTGAGCTCACATATCCTTTACTAGGACGGTCAAGGTAAGGACAACATGTACCTTCCATCACCACAGACAGCCTCTCACGGTCTGTTGGTCGTCACTCCAACCGCACCGTGAGAGAAACAAAGATAGTCTGACTGGTCTGCAACTCCAGCCTCACTACAGATAGCACACTGGAGCGAATTCACTCCAGAAATCAAGCACCAACACAAGCAAACGCGGCGCACAAACAAGAAGCATAATATGGAGGAGTTCCAACCACAAGAAGTCCAAATGATAACTCTCCACACTCAAACATTCACATAAAGAGAAACCCAGTCCCATCCGGACTGATTCCTCCTCTTCGATGACCACATGCATAATATATGATCACCAACCGTCGTAACTAATACTTAAGGTCACTAACTAGATGTCCTCACCTCTAGTAGCTCCAAAAATATCTACGTGGTAGCTCTACTAGCTCACCCAATACAACTGCCACCAACTGTCTCCGGACGCATCTCCACGATATAAGCAAACACTACCACAACTATAGCTTCCTCCCAATACTGTGGGGTCGCCCTACCACCCCTCTAGGAACATGCGAGAAGGTCTCTTACTATCTTAAACAAGTCCATAAGTACTTGCATGCATCCCCAGAAGACACCAAGAGCTATTGATCTAGTGGTAAAGCCAAAGCTAAGATTGTAGAGTTAAGGGTACAAGTTCAAGAATAGTGTTGAGATGGGTGACCTACTGGTTTTACACTTCTCACACAACTGAAACTTGTATACCTCTCTCACGCACGTCAGCAAGCTGGCTTGCGGCGGACTCGGACTCGGGCTCCGCTCCGTCTTCGCACTCTCGCACTCCGCTCTCAAGCTTCCGCACTCACGCACCTCTGCTCCTCGAAGCCTCGAAATCAAATGGTCGAAATCTGCCAAATTGACACTCGTAGGCGGGTTTACGTTAGATTTTGGACCACCCGCAACCTTCTTCGGCTTGTAACTTCTTTGATCCTTCACCAAATCAAATAATTTTTTGTGCGTTGGAATCGTCTTCCCAGCGCGCACCTACTACACTCTTCAGCACCACAAATTGTCAACCCACGCCAACCCGACGTCCATCGGTGCACTTCTGCCGACCTCAAATTGATCACAAAAATCTATGACAGGAAAATCCAACAGCGCTTCCGCACTACTTACTCCAAATTAGACCAAGAACAGATCCAACTACTACTAATCCACACAGCGATCGATCACACAACCAAAAAAAACCACTCCGCGCACGCGCATATCTGCAAATCGAAGATATCAACAATCTGTCAACTGGAGATACCACCGGCTGAAATCCGCGACCTGAAACCTCTCAACCAGACCTCGCAATCTGAGTTCTTCAAGTAATCTGAACAGAGAAATTACCATCTCGAACACTGCAACAAAGATTACTCACAAACGGTCAAGCCAAACCCACTCTATACTCGAAGAGAATCCAGGTTACACTCAACTAGATTATCCACCATAGCCTGGAGCTTGAAGGCTCCACTTGAAGAACTAAGGCCTCCAAGCTCTACTTGCGAAGTATACCCCTAGTGGGCTATCTCACCAACTCGCCCTAACGACACTAACGGCCTTACCGCCACTCCACACTCGATCAACCTAGCCGAGGTGCCCAAACTAGCGTGGCAAATGATAATACTTGGACTGAGAGGACATAACCCATAAGTGGAGCGCAGATTGATTCTTTTCCCAGACTGCAAGTCCGATATCTTACTAACAAACAGTACTCTTTTAATAAAAAGATTAATTTATTACCTAACCCTTCCCTGACTCAAAGTAAAGTTTATTCTCTGATCTCGCTTTGTTATAACACATTATGAAACATGTGAGAACCGAGAGGGATTGAATGCTTTTCAATCTATTTTAAGTACACACGGCTTTTAAAAGGGATGTTAAAGAGTATTATACATATGTATTAATCAATATTCAAATTATAATATTGTATATCCAAGAATTTTTTAATTTTTTTCATTCACTCATCAACCTCGTCTTTCTGCGGTAGAGATGCCAAAGCGAAGTATTTTCTAAGTGCTTTCGCTTCCTCTGGCAATTTGGTCGGTGCATATAGAACAACAGAAGTTTTATTCTTCATACTCTTGACACTACACTACTCACAGTAATGAGTGTGTAGGACACTATTAACCAGCTCACATTCTGAATGCTCATATATGTATTAATGTGACCCACACTATTTATTCACCAAACTAATAGAAAATATATGAAAATAGTGTGGCCCATATTATTACCAAAGAAATTTGTTAGTGTGGGTATTTTTGTACTACATCGAATGAATATTTGATGAATACATATTCACTCACCGTTTCCAGCATGGAGAGAAATTCTGAATAGAACGAACAGAAAGAACGCTCTTACTCAATGTATCAATGCATAATGCGAAGGAACAGCACTCAAAAGTATCTGAATAGCTTCGCTTCTTCGATCTTAGCATCCTTGTAATGTAATAGATTTCCTTTTGCTTTCTTTTCAACTGCCAAAACAAAACTCTCTGAACAACACCGTCCTCTAGATTGTCATCTCTGCCATATTTCTCATCACACTTGCCATCTCGATGTCCGGCCTGTTTTTCTTCATCCCCATCATGTCTGGAACACCTTATTATTCTCAACTGGGTGATACTAGTCACTCTTGCACTTGTTTTGGATATTACATTCCCTTTGAGATCAAGTACTTTTTCGGCCAGCTCATGTATGTACGACGCAAGCTTGTTCATTCCAACTGGTCCAGTGCAATAGTAGATCGGATCTTAACATTTCCAAACTCAAAACTGTTATGGTACTGATCTTCCAAGAGTGAGTTTATAGTTCTTCGATTGTCCAACCAAACATCTCAAAACCTCCTCGTTACGAACTTGAATTAACTCAAAATCGATCGATTACACCTTCCTGAGTTCGAGCTAATCTCTAGTGAAGAAACTAGGTTGGCAAAAGTCGAACATTCCAGAATTACAACCGACAAGAAACGTAGGCTGACATATGACTTGATAAAGCATCCATTCTCACTTTATGTTCTGGACTGAGAAAATCTACCTTCTTGACGTGATGACCAATACCTACTCCAATACTCCGGTTCACGGCTGTATCATCTGCAATAATCACCTTTTTATAACGTGGATCGTACATAATGTCGAACTTCTGGACTGCATGACTACATTCAATACTCATCTCCTCCGCACGAGCACGGATCAGTTTACTGATCGCATAAACCGATCTTTCTATGGATTGAGATGTGCAAAGGTCTCTGTTCCTCTGCTTCACTTGCAAAATGAAAGTCGTTTTCGTCTACAAAGCTTATGGACTGTCATGAATACCCCTACTCTTCCTGTGGTTTAAGTTACTGATGTTGGAAACTGAATCCAATCATTACATGTAACCATATTCGCTGCCGTAAAATTTCCTTCAAGCCCCCCTGACTAAAAGTAATTCGCTTCTCACCAGTTGAAAGAATCTTATCTAATTAGTGTGAGAAATGAAGAGTCTAAACCTTAAAAGTGAGTAGGAAGTACTGTGATGAACAAAATTTTATCAAACTCAAGGCTAGAGAATCTTTTCCCCCAAAGGCAACACAATCGCCAATACTGTTGTGTCTTTTATCATGTACCTCAGGATAAACAAGAAGTGATGTGAGATTAGACAACATGAACTTAAGATCTGAGAAGAGGTCGTATGCATCTGATGAGACTCACCTGACCTTTTCATTCAGGGCTACTGCACCGACTCCTTGAGCTGTATTATGCACAGGCGATATTAACCCAAATTTGACATGTTAATCGTCGTGAGTGTAATCATTTGAGAGAATTTAAACTATCAAACAGTAGATAGTTAAACACTTCCTGCTTTAAAGGTGTAGCAACTAAACCAACATACCTCCAAGACTCCCCAGGCAAAGAGAGAACCATCCAAGGACCTGTTGTTCGTGTACAACAATCAACTCGAACTCGAATCCCTGCAATTCTATAGGATTGCCCACTTTCTATAGGTTTAAGTTTTTCGAGTTGAAAATCGTTCTTGAAATACTATTCCCGTTCCCAGGGTCTTCCGGGCTTCTGTTTACTATTATTTACAATTATCAACTAAGTCAGTTACTCGATCAAGGCACTTCTAGATCTCTTACTAAGAAACGTTGTCCACTACGGAAAAACTGCTTGAGGATTGGATACTAGCTTTAGACGAACTTACTACTTGTAAAGCAATCATTTCATTTCAGTTTTCAAAGAGCACATGTGGGTGAGGAGTACCTTCTGAAGCTCCTCCACAAAAACGTCATATTCTTCAACTTTACACGAGGTGTAGTGCAGGTGAGCCTGTGAGTACAAAGCGAAACCCAGACCTTCATCTTTCATGCCATCCTAACAGTGGCGGCAAGAACCACGCAAGGAACTGAAGTAGGAGGAAGTTGGATTCAAGTAGTACATAAACCTCTAAACTCTTGATAAACTATGAACCTTCAGGTGCTCGAAATGCTGTTCCTCTCTTAAACTTCGCCCAGGAAGACAACTTGTCCCTCTTGACGGAGGTGCACTGAATCGAACTTTCACCTCATATCAATCTAACGCCTGATGGGTGGCGACATGGCAGCAAGAGGTTAGTTATCGCCACGATGGAATATTAACTAACATTGTACTACTATGCCGATGTGTATTTGTGGTTCGACAGTAATCGACAGTGATCTAATGCTTGTAGAGGGCCCCGACCAAATAACAGGTTTAGCGCAAGGTCCTGGTCAAGTAGAAAAGACAAGATAGCGCAGGATGCTGGTAAAGTAAATTACTGGAGGGTTCATATAACTCGCAATTGTTTGGGTTTGAACACGCTCCAAGTTCAGAGGTTTCCTCGCATCACTCCCACGTACTTCGTCCCGTAAGTAGATCCCAAGGCTGACGGGCATTGTCTGAGTAAGTAAATAGAATTCGAATGTCTACCGAGATTATGTGCTCCAAGGAAAGGATCAACAAGATAACGTTAGTTGCGCAACTCTCATTCATAGTGCAGCATTGTTCGCTCGGAGAAGATGGACTCGGAAAAGTTGGAGATGTAAGTTATCCGTCTTCAAGACCAGAGATAGAGGGAAGCACTAGATACATACAACTCACTGCAGATATAAATGTTACGAATCAGAAAACTTTGCAATTATTTCTAGAATGAAGACAAATTCATCGACCTTCGATGCTACTTTATGAGCACCTCTTCGATGGTTGAAATAAATCTACAGCAACGTGATATGCGTCATGATACATCTTGGGGAAAGGTCTGACTTCTCAATTTTAACCGCCTAAACTGAATCGTACTGAACGACCGCCTCTTCAGAAACGACATGCCCTTTTCTAATTCTCCTCTCCCAACGACACCAACCTTTGTAGAAGCCAGTCTCTCTAATGTGAACATCTGCACTCATCCAACCGGTGCATATTTTGTGAACGTCCGTGTCAAAACTGTAACCCTTGCTGAAGTGAACACATGGATACTGTTACATGTGCTTCCCCAAAGAGCCACGATCACGGCCAATGATTCTCGGCGTTACATTCCTTCCTTACGAGGGAATGTAAGGGATCTTAACTATGGCGAATTTCGTTCACATACCGAAAGCCGTCGCGGTGTCGCAGACCACCACAACTAATCACTGACTGGTTCCCCTTCTCCCGGTCCTCCCTTCTCTAATCTGCTTTCAGCTGCCCTCTTCCGCAGCGGTACCACTTGAAGTAGAGTCTGCTTCCAGTCTTTCAACTTCTGGAAGGTCAGCATCAGTTCCATTACCTGATTTACGGTCAAAACCTGCAAAGTCCACAGGAAATTCTCTTAGCAGTTCACATGATCAAGATGAAAAGTTCTGCCAAGAATCTTCCACCGTTTCCAGATCTTTGTTATCTCAACAGAACTTCGCTGCAACTCTTGAGCCAGTAGTTCAGATTGGCAAGAATGATGTTTGCCTGTAAAAGATTGAACTCCCACAAGCATCTCATCTGATCGGTTGCTGTAAAGGAGTGGTATTGATGGCTGCTTGAAAGCTGTGATGGTACCTGGGATGCCGTCATCTTCAAGTGGTCACCAACGGGAATCTTCGCAGTTGCGATTGCTTGTTCCTTCGCTTTGTCGAGGGTTATATTCTTCCATCTGTTGCGATCTACCAAGCCTCCAATGATGTAGATCTTCGACTTGTCAATGTCTTCGAGTATGGTTTCCGAATCGGCTGTGAGGTACACCAAGTCCTCCGTCCGATCCTTGAAGACATCCATATATGATTCGTCCTCTCTGTGTAACAGCCAATTGCTATAACCTGAAATTTTCTCAAGAGCTGTCTTGATCTTCCCGCTAACTCCCGTCAAAGTCAACCGCCCTGGATGCTCTGCTCTTGCATTTGCAGCGTAGGAGTACATAACCTGTTGATGCAACATCCGTAATCGCGTCAGTAAGGAAGTAGTGACTGCACAGGTAGCAACTGGTAGTCGTTTCCAAAGTTAGATAAATTTGCTACGGAAGCGGAAGTGCGAGGACAAGGCCATAAAGTACATTTGAGACGGCTTAAAGAGCTGATTTAGCTGCAGATACTCGGACGTAGTTCTCCTGGTCGAGGACAAGTCGGTAACAGTAGTACCCTTTGAAGCTTCCGTGATTAGGGACGAAAAGCTAGAGCAATATGCAACCCTTACAGATATCTACAGAAGTGTATACACACGAAGCTTGGAGAAGATCAGGTTCACGTTTAAGAACTAGGAAACGAAGCGGTTCACAGGTGCAGTCTCAGAGATTAAGAAATTTAGTGGAGCTTGTTATAGAAGAGGAAAACGGCCACAGAATCCACTGTCCAATTCCACGAACTACTCGAGAAATTGCTGTAACAGTTCTTAAGAATGAGTTGGTGCCCCTTCATCACAATACACGAAAGCTCTCCAAATGGTGCGGGGTTTAAGAGTGTACGGAAGGATTTGAATCACCGTAGAAGTGGCTGAAACGGGTCAGATGGACTGCATTATGAGCCCAGGAAGAGAGGAACAGAAGTTGAAGAAAAGGCTCGTGTTTCTGACAGAAGATCGTACATACCTGCTGGATTAAGCTGGTGAGCTCCTGAGGCTTCATTAGGTCGCAAAATTCGAGGTCAATGACATAATTTTGACCCGAAGTCAACGCCTCTCTGAGTCTCTCTTTCCTCAGCTTTTGCTCATCCTTACGCTCCACCCGTGAATACAGCTTCTCCTCCTTCGCTTTCGCTTTTTCCTCCTCAGTCATGGAAGCAAGCTTCTCTTCCCACTCTTTTCTCTTCCTCTTTGTTTCTTCATGTCTTTTCTCTTTCTCCGCAGCCTTTCTCATCTTCTTCTTGATTGTCATCGTTTTCCATTTAATGGCATTCTTCATCGCCCTCTTGGACATCTCCTTCGGCCTTCCACCATCTTCTTCTTCTTCATCGTCGTCGCCTTCATCATTACTTCCATCCACTTTCTCGGCCTCTGCTGCTGCGGATCGTTCGTTCTTCAAACCCTCATCGGAGTCTCCGGGATTTTCCCCTTGAGCATCCATAGGTTGAGCCTCACCGTCATCAGGAGGAGCACCATTTTCTGTCGCTGCAGCCTTAGAATCCTCCTCCGACTTCGTGTGACCGTGACCGGTTTCCTCCTCGGCCACAACCATCGTCTTCTCGTCCTTCATTGCACCCAAACGCTCGCAGCGCAGCTCAAAGTTCTAAAACCTCTAAACCCTCAGAATTGAATGACTGGCGATCGTCACTGGCAATATGATTACGCAACACCCACAGAAAATGAGAAACGACCGACTAACGCCTCCAACGGACTGGGGCTCGAACAAAAGGAACGAACTCGAATCTGGATCCTCAGTGCCTGGCTTGGCGGCTAAGAGCACTCAAAACATTCGAATCGCGAACAGGACGGATACACACCAGACAGTCGCAGTCACCCTAATGAAGGCAGAACTTCGTGATCCGCCAAAATGAGGTTCATATGTGAACTTTCTTTCTCTAGTTGATGTGCTATCAAATAATTGAAATGTTCCTTCGCAGTGGAATTTTTAGTGAGTGACTGGACTTGGACTTGGTGGACCCAACCCTAAATGAACCCACACAAGCAGCCCTTTCCTTTCGCTTTCATTTCATCATGCTTTCTCTTTTGTCTTCTTCCGGAGCTCTCCCTTCCTTCCTTGCAATGCTGCCATTCGTAACCATTCGCAATATTGATGATAATATACCGTAATCTTGTCGCTTCAAGGATTTTCTGAGGGGACTTGTCACTGTTGTCAGCTTCATATCCTCCCAGGCTCCCACTACCAGGCTCCCAGACGCACGAGCGATCTGCTCCGAGACTTCGGGTCGTGTCAGAATGTTGTTCAGAGGATCTCGGAAGAGAGGACAAGAGAAAGAGCGATCTCCATCAGTACGTCGTACTGTGCTGTACTGTGATTAGTCAAACTGTCATAAACACGATACAGTACTTGTCCCCTCGTGTAGGTCCAGTGTAGTACCTCTCTCCCCTTCTGGATCTCTGTCTCCGTTCTCGTAGATTGAAGATAGCTTTCTGCGGATCAAATATTGTTTCTAGTGGCAGATGAATGGGAGTGTGTTTTATATATCCCCACCTGCCGCGGAGCCTGCCGTCGAAAGGCTAGCAGAAAGTGTGGGGGAAGGGAGGGAGGCGTCGGAGGGCAAAGGTGGTAGGAGGCCGTAGCACGTCCTTGCACCTTGACATAATCGAAAGGAGCGATGATTACAGTACGGTACGAGGATTTCATCTGCTGCTGCAGTGACTGTGTTGTTGGCAGACTAGTGGACGAGTCTAGAGGAGGAGGACGGTAGGAGGTCTCCGAAAACGAGAATGACATTCGATGAGATGTAGCGATTATTGTGTTCTTCTGCCGGGTGAAAGAATTGCGAGGAGAGAGGGAGAGGGAGGATGGCGTCTAAACTTGTCCATCAGCAACAGCTTCATCCCCCCGCACCCTTTCCTTGCTCCGGATGGTTTCTCAGGCCTGCAGGTGGATCGTTCTCGTCGGAGCCTCGTCGCGAGTCCGTCAGTTCACCTGTGGCATCCTGCTTTCTCGCTCCCACTCGTGCTGTAATTCTTGCAACCCATCGGCCGATCGCAAGTCGATCGTTTTCCAGGCTCCATCAACGCAGCAGCTTCTCCACTTCTTTAGTCTCACCGCGATTGGGAGAATTGCCCTCTCAGTTTTATCCTGCTCAAACATTCTCAGGAATTGCACAAAAGTCATCTCTACGTAGGAGGCATCTTCAGGTTGTTCTTGTTGTTGCTGCTGCTACTACTTCTACTGGTGATGCAGGCGCAGAAAGGCCGATTTCTGCGGCAGGGCAAGCGAAATGGAAGGGAGCAAAGCCAATTCCCCTTCTACTTTCGCTATTCATCGGTCTGGTGTTTAGGTTTCTGGTTCCGAGGCCCGTTTCCGTGAGCGCTCAGGCTTGGCAGCTCTTTGCCATATTTCTGTCGACGATTTCCGGGCTTGTCATCGCCCCTTTACCGGTTGGAGCATGGGCATTCATGGGGCTGACTGCCACCGTTGTCACCAAGACCCTCCCATTTGCAGTAGCCTTCAGTGCATTTACAAATGAAGTGCTTTGGTTGATTGTTATCTCCTTCTTCTTTGCAAGAGGTTTTGTGAAGACCGGGCTCGGAGATCGAGTGGCAACCTATTTTGTTAGGTGGTTCGGGAAGAGTACTCTCGGTTTATCGTATGGTCTGACTCTGGCAGAGGCTCTAATAGCTCCGACCATGCCCAGCACAACGGCGCGAGCTGGTGGAATTTTTCTTCCCATCATTTCATCCCTGGCTCTTGGAGCCGGTAGTAAGGCGAAGGATAAGAAGAGCTCCTCCAAGTTGGGAGCTTACTTGATCCAGACTCAACTGCAGGCTGCAGGTCATTCCAGTGCCCTGTTTCTCACCGGGAGTGCGCAAAATCTCCTGTGCCTGAATCTGGCTAAAGAGTTGGGCGTCATCATAGCCAATCCATGGGTCACGTGGTTTAAAGCTGCGAGTGTGCCAGCAGTCGTCGCCCTGCTTACGACTCCCCTTCTCATGTTCCAAATTTTTCCTCCGGAGCTGAAGCACACTCCCAACGCACCCATTACGGCCCAGGAGAAACTCGGTCAGCTGGGTCCTGTTACGAGAAATGAATGGATTATGGTTGCAACCATGTTGGTGGCTGTGGTTCTGTGGGTTTTTGGTGACGTTCTTGGAGTTGCAAGTGGTGTAACAGCCATGATTGCACTGTCAGTCTTGCTCCTCACAGGGGTATTGAGATGGGAAGATTGCCTTGCAGAGAAGTCTGCTTGGGATACCCTAATGTGGTTTGCAGTTCTCGTGGGTATGGCAAGTCAACTGACCCAATTAGGATTCATTCGCTACTTAACGGATCTCGTTCGAGGGGTACTTTTCAAGTATTCACTGGGTTGGCCTGCTACCTTTGGGATTCTTCAGGCTGTGTATTTTCTATCTCACTACCTGTTTGCCAGTCAGATAGGGCATGTAAGTGCCCTGTATTCTGCGATCTTGGCCATGCATCTTGCTGCGGGAGTGCCACCCGTGCTTTCAGCCCTTGCACTAGCTTTCAATACCAATCTTTCTGGAGCGCTCACGCATTATAGCAGCGCGAAGGCAGCTGTTTACTTCGGAGCTGGTTATGTGCAGTTGGACGATTTTTTCAGGCTCGGAGCTATCTTTGCCGTGAAGAATTTGCTTGTTTGGACAGTCGTGGGAATGTTTTGGTGGAAGTACTTAGGGCTTTACTGAATGAAAAGTTTCATGCACTGGACAGCTCAGCCTTCGAATCCCCTTATTCTTCTAGTATGTCAGAAATTACCCTATGAGAAAGGGATAGGCAATTTTTTGCTCCTCGAAACAGGAGGAGCCCAGCTGAGAGATAGTTTGTAGATCAGACTGTCACATTTCTCCTCCAAGATGAGGAGGGAATGTCACTCTGTACCATAGAGTGTAGAAACTATTCTTCATTCAGGTTCTGTTCTCCATAGCGACAAGTACTGAGCGTGCGTCAACACAAAACGTCTTTTGATGGTTGGTCAGACTGTAGAAGGAGCAGCGTATGAATGTGTGATAGAGTTGCTGAATCACGAAAGACATGAGTACTAGTGAAGGAAAAGGCCTGAGTAGTTGACTTTGAAGTTTCATGTTCTACTTCATCCTCGAAACGACGAAGATTCTGGTCGACAGTTGTTGTGATAACCAATCGTCTGTAACAAAGTGGCGACATATCCACCTGGATAATTACAAGTATTCCTCGGTCAGTCTTCTCTTATGTGTCTAAACTGAGCTTGATTAAGATTCACTGGAGGATGGCAAACGCCCTGACGGACGGGACGGACAAAGCTAACGCAGATTCTACAGATTGTTAAGTGAATGTGTGAGCTAATTCTTCAGGTACGTATGTACTCCATTCTCGGTTGGATAGGGCGAGAGTGGATAAGGTAGCTTGCAAGTCGTTCATGGAGCAGTAATAAACATGGGGTATGTTTCCAAAGTCTCCACTGCCAGCAGGTCTGTGAACTGTTCCCAACCGCTTCAGCTCGAGTTGTGCTCGTGCTCTGACCGAGATATGGTCTCCAAAGTTATAGTGAAATAGAATTCGAAGTGATGATGCAGACTCTCCGTTTGGAGAGCAACCCAGAATCAAACCTCCAACTGCTGGATGCCTAATGGCATAGAGGGCCGTGCTGTGGTGATGTCTCAAATAGAAGAGGAGCAAAGTAACCTTAAAACCTTCACTTAGCACAGATGCAATTCTGTGCTAAGTCTGAGATTTTTCTAAAGCGCGGGGTAGCACCTTAGGGCGAATGGGCATGTGAACAAGTTCATGTGAAGGTGATAGTTGTTGGATTCCAAAGAACCTTAACAAACGCGAAAGTGTATGACGAAGGCGCTGTATCCTCTGTATAGAACATTTGAAGATATGCAGTTCTCCCTCGAGCTATAGTAATTGTGGCAAACCTGCGAAGAGTACAAACTTCAAGTCAAGTTCTAAGATGGTAACTGTAATCTTCACATCACAAGGAGCTGTCAATCAAGAAGATGGTAATTCGTGCATTCAGGGCGTTTGGGCAGTGCTATTCCAACCACAATTTGCGTACAGACATGAACAATGTTACATTGTGCTTTGGTTCAGTTTCTGAAGTTGCAGGCTAAGTTGTATAATGGTTTACTGGGATTAATCGGCACTAGACGAAATAGCCTGAAAGGGTTCAATTGTGTGTCAAGTGCAGGACAGTCTCATTCTCGGAGGTATTTGTTTTGGAAACCCCGAACTCATTCAGGTCCCATTCAGGTCTCCCTGAAGCACTTCCATCATCATTGTAGCCCCTCGTTACCTCGGTAGTTTGCAGGAGAGCGCAGGACAGTTTTTTGTGAATACAATATGACCTTCTCGGGAGAAGAACCATAATTGTATTCCTCCAACAATGAAATCTACCTGTTCATCTTGTATTCAAAGAATGTTCTTTGAAGAAGAAAGAAGAAGGTTGGATCAGTTTTGATTGGTGATAGAACTCCTAACAATGAGAATTTTACTGCAGGCACACATCCAGAATACTGAAGTCTCATTGGAGATGCGAGTTGCGCCAGATTGCCAGTGAGGTATGAAAGCATATGGCAATAGTCTCTTGATATAACTGGACAGCAACTGGAATGTGAGTTGAATAGTTTAGCATACTTCCTCAGAGTGAGTGCAATGATCAGCCTTCGGAGTCCAAAGGCAGGGTCTGGACTCCTCTGGTTTATCTATTAAAACCTTTAAGTGCTTCTTTAGTCCGTAATTTGTTCCGTTGTAGTCTTATATCCTTTGTCTTATACACTCCTTTGTGGCGTTTCTCACACTACAGAGGGATGCAGTAATAGAGTTGACTAGAGCTCAGGAGAATCTTCGTAGCTCAGATAAGCACAGGTGTTTTCTATATCCACATATATGTTTCTTTATCCGGGCATATACACACATATGGTAGCTATTAAGAGAGCGAGTACTGGAGCGCTTGGGGCTAACCTGCATCCTTTGTATTCTCAATTGGTTGGATTCTGAAAAGTCGAGTTGAGATGCTATACAGCCGGACTTTTTGCAGGTTAAAATTTTACAAGAAAACAAATTATCTATAAGAAATAACCGAAGAAATTGATAAATGATTGGAATAAACCGGTACCCTTTCATTACTCTCGGATAATTTTTGGTTCTAGAAGATTTTTTACCTTGACCATTGGGGTCCTGTTTATAATACTCGATGTTGTACCCAATCTACTTATCAATCAAGTAGATTGGGTAAATATTAGAACTGACAGATTTGGCATAGTAGGTAGCAAAATATAAAAGAAAATTAATTAAAGTCCTTATTGATAATCAGTGAGTATTTCATTGTGATGAATGCATGATCACGGCTGATGCATGTCATAAGATATTTTAAATTGTACTTCAGCATCAGGTATGCTATGTTATCTTTATATTATATATATGTGCACTTCATATAAGTCACAATAAGTTTTAGTATACGTCACAAAAAGTTTTAATAAGTTTTAATATATGTCACAATACATTTTAGTTTCTTAATTTCTGTAGAGTTGTATTATCACCATGTTTTGATTTTTTCCTTTCTTAGGGAAAGTTTTTGACATCTTTGTCATCCGTTTTGACTCGAATCAGTTATTGTCTGAATAGTCCTCGAGGTACTTCTTAACTGTTCATAAATTACTTTTAGTTTTATGATACTATTATCAATCACAGCTTACTTTAGTATCATCAAATTTTCTATCGTTAGCATTGTGCTTGTTTTATTTAAATTTGCTGTAGGTAGTCATTTACTTACAAGTTCTCAATGTATTTGTAGAGAATGTCCGTTTTCCAAGTTTTGTCCCGTTACACTACTAGTCATGCTTTTTGACAAGCGGTTCATGCTACTTAAACCCATAGTATGACTACAAGTACTCCGGGGGACTCAGAATACCTTGTTTTTCGGGTTTGCTTTCAGTGAACTCGAAAATTAAACCGTTATGTTGAAAATGTTTTTTTAACTAATTCGTAATCCCAACTTGATAACTGTGAAATAAAGAATCAAATCAAAGTTGTTCACCAACTTTACGAGTTAAGATTCATCTCAAAATAAATTATTCAGTATCAGAATACTTTGTTTTTCAGGTTTGCTTTCAACGAACTCGAAAATTAAACCGTTATGTTGAAAATTTTTTTTTAATTAATTCGTAATCACAACTTGATAACTGTGAAATAAAGAATCAAACCAAAGTTGTTCACCAACTTTACGAGTTAGGATTCATCTCAAAATAAATTATTCAGTATCGAGAGAGAAATTTTTAAAAAAAGATTTTGATGTTCTTTGGAGCTAAAAAGAATCTTCTTTTAGATTCAAAAAACACTATCAGAGAAAAAGAAATATTCTTTTCCATGCTTTTATACTCATACTCGAGGTTTAACAAATGATCCATTTCTGTTGAGTCCATCCTCCTAGGCATGATCTTGTATTAATGTTATGTTAAATTTTATTCATAATATATTATTTATTCCAGATCTATATCATAATCATATCACACAATAACATCATTCCCATCTTAGAAAAATCCATAATCGAATGTTCAGTATCCAAGATGAATTATTTAAAGATGTAATAATCTAATGTTTTTCAAAATGCTTGAAGCAATATTCTTTATTTTCAGTAGCTTGAAACAAACAAACAACTTGAAATTTACCATCTGAACTTCGCTTGTTCTCTTTTCCTCCCTTAATGCATATTTATCTATTTATCTAGGTTGATTTCAAGTATAGGTTGAACACTGTAAAGTAATTTTCTAAGAGAACTTAAGAATTCTCAGTTGTAAATACAATCGAATGTCCATAAAAGTCGCGGTCTTGAAAATCCATAACCTTTTATATAGAGCTTAGTTTAGAGTGAAATTGGTCTTGTTGGAAAGAGGACGCCAAGGGCTTTCTATAGAGACCAAAATCAATTCACTTGTAATAGTATGGAGGTTTGAAGTTTGATGTGACATGGAAAGTGTCTCAAGCATTTGACTGACATCTGCCAACGTGCGTAGGTATATCTCAGTCTACTTTAGAGGTTCTAAGGAGTTAAACTTCGAGAGGGCATAAATTCCTCTAGAGAGGTCCGTTTAGGATGAGTTTGAAGTTGTTGGAAAGCTCTCTACGTGCTATTGCTATCTAGCTATTCAGATTTGGATTTGGAGAGTTTGGGACAGGAACTTTGCAGTAAACTGCCAACAAACGTTGGTAGATTTCTGCTTATTTGTTTGTGGGACTTGGATTTTGGGAGGTTTAAGGTCGTAATGTTTTTTAGCAAAGTGATTTTGGGTGGTTTTTTATTACTGGGAAGAATTGGATTTTGAAAGGGAATGAGAAGCATATCAGTTATCAAGAACTGATATCAAGAGAAATTTCTTGATATCAACAATTATAGTTATAGACATCGATAACTATCTCAAATATAGTTATAACAACTGATATATATCTCTCGATATGAATTAAATTTTCATGATATTAGTAGATTTTTTTCCTGATAACTGATATATTACTCGTCTTCGTCTTGAAGGGTTGATTGACATCATGAACTCTGAGGTTCGTTTGTAAATCTTATATATATTGAGACAACAAAAAATGGATGAATAAAAATTGATT
Source organism: Asterella californica (assembly GCA_036924285.1). Lineage (NCBI taxonomy): Eukaryota > Viridiplantae > Streptophyta > Marchantiopsida > Marchantiales > Aytoniaceae > Asterella > Asterella californica. The sequence goes on from JAYKYS010000003.1 coordinate 29,491,409, forward strand.
CATAGTGAGATTTTACATTCGACTTCCTTCTTTCACGAGTATTTCTTCACATCCATATCTTGTGTATGCTGAACACACATCATGTGTGAAAGGTGCGAGACAAACTGCTGGACCATCAAGCATTGTTATCAGTTCCAAATATTATCATTGATGAAACGATCAAAGCTTTGATTGTTATATGGAATGTCGATCGAGATCTGATTGGAATGTCTACCAAAGAGTATAGTGTATTCGAGATGAAACGTGAAGACAATGTTATCTTAGAAGGCAGCGTGAACCATCAATATGATTTCACTTTGAGAGTTGTGAAATAGAGGATTCATGAAGAATGTTATATTCGCACTAAACGCGCTATTGTGCTAGTTAAGTGTGAGTTATTATAATAATCGACGCCAACAGCTGAAGTCAGCTGAACAGCCAACTACGTCAAGCATAATGAGCATTAGAGATGCTCCTACAAAAGCACCAAATTTCATCTACTTGATCTAGTTCAAACACAAGTAAAGTCTACATAGTTGGATAGAATATGAAGAATACTAGAATTCTACAATGCTATCATCGACAACTAGTAAAAACCAAAAGTCAATTTAGGATTGAGTACAAATTTCACGTATTATCAGTTTTTTTATGAGTAACAACATTAATGTTGTGGATGCGAAGAATGTTATGGGCTTGCACTTTGAAATTATAGGCTTGATACTAGGAAGTAAAATAATAACAACATGTTTTACGACATATATTCTTAGGTACAAGTCTTATATTGTACAAGTAGTGTACCATCTCAGCTACCGATCTTGGTAGCTGATATGGTTGAGTTCCAGACCACTAAGCGAAAGGTCTAGAGTTCAAACCCTCTTGCTCTCGGTTGTGAGGTGCTGCAAAAAGCTACTGTTGTGTGAATCTGATTCGGATACGCTGTGACTACCCATAAAAGACAGTCCGATGCCCCTTGACGAGATAAAAACAAACATGATTAAGACTTTATCCCTTTTTATTGTAGACTGCGGTTGTCTGTCGATGTTGAGAATTATTTTCTTATGGATATTATTTTGTGTCCAATTTGCATATTGCTTCATATAAGTCATTTTGTCCTAGAGTGAAGCTAATACTCATTGAATTTGTTAAGTTTTAGTGTTATGTCAGTGTGCATATTTTACCATGAAGTCACTTGGAGATAGAGAGAAGTTATTACTCTTATTTTTTGTTATCATAGATTGTCGATGAAGACGAGAAAAGCTGATTGAAATAGTAGTATTCAAGAGCTATATTCATTTGTTTCAGTTGGGGATCACTAACACATCGTCATTCTTCAAGCAGTGTCAACTAATATGAATATATAAAGTTATATTCATTCATTTCATCTATCATCACAAACAAAATATTATTTTCTAAACAAGGTCAACTGAATATCAAGTTCTATCTGCAAAGATTTGAATTAAACATTGTTGCATTGTGTCCATTTCACATGAACTTAGTTCCAACATAGAAACGAGAGAGCCATAACTTTCTTCTCTTAGCTTGGTGTTTGAAATGCAAGTTTGTAATTATGTGAATCACAATCCACGACAAAATAATGAAGTTGTAATTGCACAACTCAAAACTAAGAAGTTCCAGTTAGAAACGTTTACTGTATTAGTGAAATTTTTTATCCATATATGAGTGAATCTCGTCTTCTAGTGTCTTGTCTATGTCACAACAAACATGACGAGAAGCTCATATCTTGCAGACAACAAAGACTCCTATACTAACTCATGTGAACAAACGCTCAAATCCAAAATTTTCATCAAGTACTAAAAGTTTAGAATACTTGCAAACCACAGTTTGGACAGAAACAAAAAATTTGATGCAATGTAGTGAAATGATATCATGTGAAGGTACGAGCTTCAATTTGTGCTTAACATAAACAACGGTCAAAGAGATTTGTTAACAGAGAGCTTTACATAAAGAGATCGTCAACAACATGCTCATAGAGATCTTTACGTAGCGAACATGCAAGATTGAAATATGCCTTCAATCCTCAGTCTCAACATGTATATATAACAGTCTGTACAACTTCTGATATAGAGAAATTTCAAGTCTATTCCTGTTGTTAACTCAAAATCTATCGCGATTAAGTTAGTAGCAATGAAGTATGTCATGAATAACCTCTTCACAAATTTTTGTTGCTGAAAGCGGCCAGTGATCAAAAAGCTTGCTGCGATAGTGACTATTATGAAAAATATATTCGGTTGGTAACACAAGATCTATGTACCAAGCACTTCAAACCACTACTTACAGAGATTTACTCAGACAAAAACGCATCCTCCAACTCGTTCGTGGTAATTCGTTTCACCTGATTATCATCAGATCATGTTGACTCTCACCCATCTGCTCTTAGCTTTCACATGCTTATAACTGGTTCGATTACATGCTCTTGTAGCTATTGACCATATGGTCAATCTTCAGCCGATATATTGCTATCATTGTCCTTCTCATCTTTCTTCAATGCCCACATTGGATGACCTACACATATAGAGTTTACATAAAATGACTATAATTTGAAATACATAAAAGTGTGCGGGTAATAAATCGAGTCGATTATATTGTAAAACAAAAAATCTTATTTGATAATCACAATTGACTCCATATCTCTACAAAACAGAGCCAAAGGCAAAAAAAGGTCTCAAAGCTTACATGGACAAATCAAAGAAGACGTCAAAATGTAAGTGAAACACACACATAAGCTCGAACTTGCTTCATGAATAGCTTGTAACAAAAATACAACTAAACTTCGCATGTTAACCTTTGGTTTAAGCCAGCTTGTAACGCATTCTCGCAGGAGCGAACTGAAATCTCATGCTAGAACAGCAACTCGGTAGTCTTCATAGCCCTGCTAGCCGACTGAATAAAAACATGTTGCTCGAAGTCTCTTAGTCATGCAAGTGATTCACCCATTGTCTGAATAATGACAATCATGTTATGTTGATTTATCTTGAAATACTCCAAGAGCAAGACATCCATGAACTAGAAAGGTTTGAATAGTATGTGAAGCGAACAACTAGAACTATACGAATTCCGGATTGAGATATGAAATCCATCTAATCTAGATCATTTATCGCACCATGATAATTTGAAAGACCACATTTTCTATAGAACCCGCTCATCACTCGCTCTAGTCATGCCCTCATTCGTCAACAGACATACAAAGAGTCCATAACTCTATTCACAACAAGAACAACATCGACAAATACTTATTGTGAAGTAGTTTCTCTTATTCCAAACCTTTCATCTAGGAGGAAATGAGTCATACCGGTTGCAAGACAGAGGAAAGCTATCCCACACGACTTCAACAAGGACATCATTCTGATACGACGGTCCTACTTCACAATTGAGGTGCGAGCATATGCACTACAGTCAGAAATAAGGTTTTGGACATGTGTAATGTTTTTATCTTACGATCATCATCACTACTCTCTCATAAATAATAATGAAATCAAATCAAGAATCTCAACTCAAACCTAGACATTCATAATGCTTTGAGTGTGCAAGTACAGTCCTTGCTGCTTAGATATATACTATAGACAACGACTCCAAAACCTCTTCACTTATGTGTCCCTGCTGGAGATCCTATTCATCATGTTCTTCCAACCTCTCGAACTCAATGACTATTTGATTGACAGACAAGACGGTTGTAACAACCAGCATTATGCTCCTCGAGATATCTGCGCATGTAGCTCCATAATGATTATACATATTCTTACCAGGTTTGTAGGTACAAGTTCAAGACTTTGCATTTACTCATATCTCAAAAAGTAATTTGAAACACCCATATAATCACAACCAACATGACACAACTTACATCGTAGCTTACTACACAACTTACATATCCTCAACAATGCAGCTTGAAACCAAACCTTGCAAAACCTTACCTATGTTTACAGAGGACTAAAATACCTTCAAACATTAGAACCAAGCTTGGTTGTGCTATTTTCCAAAGAAGAGAAAATAACACATCTAGCTCACAACTCGGAGTATTGTGTGAAAAGACATACATTCATCTCTGGAAAAACTCGAGAGCTAACAATATGATGATATTTCCAAAACCTTATGCACCACAATGTATGCATATTTACAAAATACTCAAGTATAGGAGCTTTTTTCTACAAGGACCTAGCCTAATATTACTATGAAAGCTCGAAGATCTATACATGTCTATGCTGATTATAGAGAGCAGAACCTATGTCTAATAGTGCCTTAGCCATTTTATCCAAAACCGAAACCAATTGAGAAGATCAAACGTCAACGGCTTCTACCTTCTTAACCTGAAGTTGTCGATACAAATCTAGTTTCTTGTTCCCTACATCAACTACGTTATTTCCAAAACTGTTTAGAGTCTAGTTCAATTGAGAACTTATCCTACTGGTGTTCTCTTCCTCTTGCCGGTGTTGTATCGACTAGAAGCTTCGGCGTCAAGAGGACAGCTGGAACTTGAAATTTTAGACTCAAGGTATACATACACTATTGGTTCTCTTCTAGGAGTTGATCTTGTACTCGGAGACAGAGTCTCAGAATCTCCGAGTCCAGATCGGGTATAATACCCGTTCTGGATCTTAGCCAACAACTTAGATAAATGAATAGAATTGCATGTTGAAATTTTGTGATAGTTTCTTGACTTTCTGCTCATTCATGTCCACAACAATATAAGGTGTATTGCTTGAAGTCCTATGATCACGAACTTTTCTATATGTAGCTAACACACTCTCCCATTTATTCTTGATATGAGTTGCATTAGCTTCAACACCATTGGTCGTAGATAAGCTTGGAGTTTGGACATTCTCAGAGTTAAACTAGACATACTTGCTAGACCAGTATTGGCTCTCTATTCTTTTGCTTCTAAATGTTTAGCCTCAATTAAATTAAGAACTTGCCATGGTTGTCATGTACAACAAGCACTCTTGGTCGGAGGATTACATGGCTGGGGAGTCCAGATTGAGAGCAATCATCCGCGGAAGGTGATGGTGGAATCCACGGGGATCGATCAGAAATCCCATTCGCATTTGGCTGGGCTGCAATGGGTCCACTAAACTTCAATTCTTCTATCTCATCAAATGACACAACGTCGTAAAGACTAGACTTCATAATCTTTCTCAAATTTAGATGGAACATACACACTTTCAGTTGGATCTGGAACAAAGACACTCGGATGATTCACGAAAGTGCTAGACATCGACTGATTCATCGATGCCCGTTCGCTGTCTGAGCTAAAAAATATCCAGTAGAGAGATCTCCAAATGATGACTTCATCACAAGAGCACTGAAAAGCTACATCACTCTTCTGCGGAGAGTGATTGTGAAGAGAACAGAGAGCCCAACACACATTTGTGAAATCTCAATCTCAACATCGAACGAATATGCATGCTGGATGAACTCCGAGAACTTTTGCTCGTGTAATGTTATCGGGAATATATATATATATATATATTAAATAAAAATATATACTAAATAAATGTAAAGAATTAAAATATTTTATAAAGATTATCTATTACTCATTCTCGAAAACACGAGGAGAATAAGAGATAACCCATAAGTCTTGACCAGTGTGTTGCGCTTCAAAAAATACAAATCCAAGACTCCATACTCATTAATACATTAATATACGCTGATGTTAATTTAATACCTAACTCTTTCGGAAGAAAAAGTTAGATATTAAATTAACCTCTTGTATATTTACCTCTTCCATCGGAAGATGGAAGAGGTGAATATGCAGATGCTCAGAAAGCCCGTTAGGAAATTGTACAAAATCGGGAAATTACCCCGAGAAGAAATCCGGAAAATAGAGAAGAAGTGCGTTATTAGCATCATATTCTTGCATTATATGCGTTATGAACATCTCCTGTAAAACTTGTTGGCTTTCCCGGATGACGACCGGTAGGGCCCAAGTTCCGACCAGGAGAGCTCTGATCTGGCGGTTCCTAACAAGATCCATTTGACTCCTGGAGGATCCGACTCGACCGAGTAAGAGAAATGCTTCCCCTGTCCTGGGAAATTAATCTGTCCTTGGCTTCCTTTAGTCCTGGGGACGCCGCATAGAGGATTTCGGTACCCACTGAACCCTAAACCCTCCCTCTGGACCTTGCGTCCGTCTGTTGTACTTTTCGCCTCCCGAATCCGAAGAAGAAAATGTAAGAAGGGTTTAGGGTTTAGACGGAGAACCCTAAACGCCATACCGTCCTATTAGTCACCTTTCACGTACGAGGACCTGTGAAGAGAGGAGGAGAGGATGGATGTATCACGTAGTAAGGACGAGAAGACGGTTCCCCGCGGGACATTTGAGACCACTCCGCAGCTGTAAGAGTGTTTCATAGTAGAATAAAGGAGGAGAAGGGAAGACGAGGATCGGGCTTTGCTCGAGAAGTATCGTCGCACGGAGGAGAAACAAACATAATGGCGAGCGCTGAAAAGAAGAAGAAGAAGAGAGACAAGGGAGAGAAGATTGGGGCGGAGGAGGAAGGTGGGATTGTTCCTGCTGATGATCAATGCAAATCTGATTTCTTGATCAAGCCCCAGAATCTGACTCCTGCCTTGGATACGTCTCAGTGGCCGATTTTGCTCAAGAATTACGACAAGCTCAACATCCGAACGGGACATTACACTCCCATCCCCACCGGACACTCGCCACTGAAACGGCCTCTGTACGATTACGTTCGCTATGGTGTCATCAACTTGGACAAGCCTGCTAACCCATCTTCTCACGAGGTCGTCGCATGGATTAAGAGAATGCTGAGAGTGGACAAAACCGGACACAGTGGTACATTGGATCCCAAAGTCACAGGAAGTTTAATTGTCTGTGTAGATAGGGCTACCCGTCTGGTGAAAGCACAACAAGGAGCTGGAAAGGAGTACGTCTGCGTCGCTCGTCTTCATTCTGCGATTGACGATGTCGCGAAGGTTGGTCGAGCTATTGAGACTCTCACTGGAGCTTTGTTCCAGAGGCCACCTCTCATTTCTGCAGTGAAGAGGCAACTTAGGATTAGAACTATTTACGAGAGTAAGCTGCTGGAGTATGACGCCGAGCGTCATCTGGTGGTATTTTGGGTGTCCTGTGAAGCGGGAACATACATTAGGACTTTGTGTGTTCACTTGGGACTGCTTCTAGGGGTTGGGGGCCACATGCAGGAGCTGAGGCGTGTAAGGTCTGGTATTATGGGAGAGAAGGATAATATGGTTACTATGCACGACGTTTTGGATGCACAATGGCAATTCGACCATAATCAAGACGAGGCGTACTTGAGGCGGGTGATCATGCCTCTGGAGGTTCTCTTAACTAGCTACAAAAGGTTAGTAGTCAAGGATAGTGCTGTGAATGCTATCTGCTATGGAGCTAAACTTATGATTCCGGGACTTCTGCGATTTGAGAATGGTGTCGAGAATGGCGAGGAGGTTGTTCTCATGACGACTAAGGGTGAAGCTATAGCTTTGGGTGTCGCTCAGATGACAACGGCTGTGATGGCGACCTGCGACCACGGAGTTGTCGCCAAGGTCAAGAGGGTCGTCATGGAGAGAGATACATACCCGAGGAAGTGGGGCTTGGGTCCTCATGCCTCAACGAAGAAGAAGTTGATCTCCGAAGGGTTGTTGGACAAGCGCGGCAAGCCTAACGAGAAGACTCCGGCGGAGTGGTTAAGAAATGTCCCCCAGGTCGAGGTCGCAAGTGTAGCAGCGGGTGAAGACGCAGCGATCGCAAGGGCAGCAGCCGTGGAGGAGCCTGTTCCGCCGAAGAAGGAGGATAAGGTGAAGGAGGAAGTCACAGGGTGCCCAGTAACTCCAGTTGAGAACAGGAAAAAAACTACCTGTGCCGATACCCCGGAAACCGCACCGAAGAAGAAGAAGCAAAAGGTGAAAGAGGAAGAAGTCGAAAGTGTCACTGAAGCTGCCGCTGAGACTCCGAAGAGCGAGAAGAAGAAAAAAAAGAAGGACAAGGACGTGGTGGAAGAGGGGCAAGTGAATGGAGGAGGAGAGGAGCCGACTTCGGAGAAGAAGAAGAAGAAAGAGAAGAAGAAGGACAAGTCAGCCGAGTCCACTGAGGAAGAGACATCGAAAAGCGAGAAGAAGAAAAAGAAAGAGAAGGCCGCCAGCGAGGAGGCAGCAGAGACGGAAGAGATTCCGAAGAGTGACAAGAAGAAGAAAAAGAAGAAGGACGAAGAGTCATAGGCCAGCTTGAATTCATCATCCATTTTTATTATTGTTCTTGTTTGAGGAACTCAATGCAACAGTTGCAAGTGCGAGGGACCTCCATGGACAAGTGGATGCGCATGAAGGCTTTGCTTCTGCACTTTGTATAGTGTTACTTGCGTTAACTGAGTTTAGAGGGAGATCCATCAGCGAAGAAGATTAGGACATCTTTATCCTTATGTAACTAGCCAACGCTCGAGCACCACGTCAGAGGGGTTGCCGGTTATGAACCAAATCTGTTTGAGAGGCTATATCTTGATCACCAATCCTCTCCAATTTTGCAGTGCTGTTTATTTGTAAACAATGAAGAAAAGTGTAGTCTGTATGCCGTCTGTCGTGAGTGCACAGATGGGCTACTTTATTACTTGAAGCATTTTTCTATGCTCAAAGCCGAAGAGTAGGTGATTTGTCCACGATTTATGTTCCGGCGAAGCTATGAAAGATGTTGCAGATTTGTCAAGCGACTGGTCGCAGGTGCTATGTGTCTGGGGAGCTTGGGATGCATTGCCTGTACATGGTGTCTGTAACACTATTGGTTGCATCATTGTTAACAACTGTGGCCAGCACAGAGCATGAAGAATTGTGGTTTCACTGTTACTGTTCTTACCACAAACGCAGCTTGGAAGGAGTCACTGGATATAACCCAGGATACATGAAAGCGTGTGTTGCACCCGTGGACCGTCGCCGTGTTTCCTGATTAGAGGAATAAGGATGGATGAATTCCTTGCGCAAGAATTCCTACTCTGTCTTCACCACATCAGGCTTAGGGTTTAGGGTTTAGGGTCTAAAAGTTCGTATCACACAGATTAAAATTAATGTTTTAAAGTATAAAGAATGGGAACAAATTTGCTTGTAAACTCATATCCCGATTTTAACACTAGAACTTACACTGTCGAACAGAACAAAAACACATTAGGTAACACATTAGTTGAAAACAATTAGAAGCAGAGTCCTCGCAATGTAGATTCGTCATTTTCTGGAATCTGATTACGTGGAACTAGATGTTTGTGTCTGCTGTAGCGTCCTGAATCCCGGCGAATTTATTTGGTTTGTTTTGACTCCAATGAGTTTTGTGATTCCCAGATTGCAGAGTTTTAAGCATCACTCTATGAAACCTTCTTATCCACGTTTCAAGATCTCACTTTCAGAGAAAAGTTTTCATGCTGCGAACAGTTCCTCGTCCTTGAGGTTCAGGATCAACTTTTTGTTCCGAGCTGTTACTTGGACGCAATTCTCTCGAGAAAATTGAAAATAAAACAGATCTGACTTATCTACAAAATCGATCGATCGATCCACCGTGAACAATATTTTCCGCACCTTTATCCTCCCTTCCTGAGCACGGTGTCCTGTCTAACGCAGAGAAACGGCCCCAGAGGGTAGTGCAATGGTCAGTAACCTCCAATGTCTCACTGGAGCGAGGTACAATTTCAAACCCAATGCGCATCCTCGTCCTGGGCACGTGGGTCACAGTCCACGAAACCTAATGAGGTAAGTAAAAGAAAGGAAGAAACCCATCAAAGCAGAAGTTTGCATGTTGTGATACTCGATGAGAGATCCCAGACCTGTACCTGTGGATTTTAAACAACCTTTGCTGCACTAATTTCCTTGAGGCGACCCGTCCCAGTCATCACCAGGTTGAGCGCTGATCACCACCGACCAAGCTAATCGCACTACCAAAAGTCCAGCAAAGACGTAAGTTGCAATTGAGCAGAACACCTGCAGAAAGTGTACCACACCACGAACGTTAGAAGTGCAAGAAACAGCTGATACACATGAGAGGCGAGGAAGTTGACGATGGAGGTCCGATGTAACCATGTTGGTTCGGACTCACCTTCAGTAACGCCTTGAACATCCAGAGGATACCAATGCAAAAGGCTCCCTTAACTCCGAAAGCTATCTGCACTTCAACGAACGATTGAAGGAACCAACCAACCAACGGACGGTTGATCATTCATCATCGAAGAAGTTGGGCATGAGAAGCTTCTGGTTCTTCTGGCGAGCACTCTGAAGAAGTACAAGATAGCAAATAATTATCGGGCTCTGCAAACCATGGCAAAGGCTCCTGAGACTAAATTACAGGGAAAAGATTACGAAAGACCGTCCCCGATGGCTTTTGCCTTCCGAGCAACAACGGCCTTGAAAGGGCACAGATTAAATCCTGGGAATTCTAGGGATTACAGAAACCATTGCAAATAAGCTCTCATCGAGCAGATTCTAGTCAGACTACCGAACATTTCTGCGTCCGAGGTTCGAACTACGACATGGCAGAATGAAATTTTCAAAAGTGGCACAGAGTGAGCAAAGTCTGGGTGGTCGATATCGTACTAGTTCTGTGGAGATTGCTGGTGGCGCGATCTCTCTGATGGCTCGAATCGTCTGAGCAGAGTATTTGCGAAACAAATTCATGGCGGCTCGCATCATGATCTCCAGATTCTCCTCGAACAGAACTTGGCCTGCATTTCCTTCCTCTGCACCATCCTCGTCTTCTTCACCATCGTCCTCCATCTCGCTTCCGGTGTCCCACTGCTCTGACCGCTGACGGCTCGAACGAACAACCAAATAACCATCATCATCATCATCTGACTCACGAATTCAACTACAAGACTCTGAGACGATGTTCCTGCAGCTGCGGACGGCCGACTATGGCGGGTGATCCTGATCAGAGCTGGCTGACCAACTACCTCCACAAGGCAACTGAAGTGAACTGAACTATGCAGGCTGGCATCGGGTATCAGGGAACAAATATTTGCTCCAGGGTTCGGACTTGCTGAAAATTGTGTTTTCATATGCTGTGCGTACGTGAGGAATCAACCCATGCGAGTGGATTCCCAAGGAAGAGTATGCTGCGGTTACATCAAAAGTGGTGACCCCACGCACAAGGACATCTGCGCTGATGTTAGAATAGTGGATCCCGTGACCCTAGAAGAAGTTGGAGAAGGGGTGGAAGGAGAAATATGGATCAGCAGTCCCAGCAATGGCAAAGGTTACTGGCACATTGACGAGTTGAGCAAAGAAACGTTCTACGCTCATCTCAACAGCGCTGCACCGTGTGATGCTCAGAGGAGATTTGTTCGCTCCGGTGACCTGGGTCGAAACATTCAGGGAAACCTTTTCGTCACTGGTCGTATCAAAGATCTTATCATTGTAAGAGGCAGAAACTACTATCCCTCTGATACAGAGAGAACTGTTGAGAACTGCTCCAACTTACTCCGACCAGGTACTTATATGTGTGAGCCTGAACCATACTCTGTTTTCTAGGTTCAGGCTCAGCCTGAACCTAGAAAACAGAGTATGGTGCAGTTCCTAGATCAATGGATGTTGCTGGATTATGCATCTAATGACCAATTGGAGAGACGAGACTGGACTATATATGCTGTACTTCAGTACAATGTCATCCCTTGGAAGGCAGTTATAGCATATGACCTAACGATATTCTCTGTATGTTTCAGGCTGCTCTGCAGCATTGAGTATTAATTCGCGGGTGCTGCGGTCGAAGGGAGTAATTATGCCAGGTGACACGGATGGAATCGTTGTGATCGTAGAAGTGAGGGACGAAGATCAGGCACAGTCAGACCTTGTTTTGAAAATTAAAGCCTCCGTTGCCGAGGTACATGGGCTGCAAAGTCTCGTTTGTCAATCTTATCAAACCCCGCACTATACCCAAGACCACAAGTGGTAAAATCCGGAGGCGTGAGTGCGCGAAAAGGTTTGCGGAGGGAACTCTGGCATCAGTAAGAACAGCAAGCGTTTCCAGAGCCAAGACTCGACTTCGACGTGGCACTCACATAGTTCAACACGCCCAGTCGAGAGTGTCTCATCAAGCACATCTGACCTACAATGATTCAGTGAAGGATTCTACCAAAATTAGGGACGAGAGGTCCATAGAGTAACATACCGATTGGCTCCTCGCCAGACACTGATAACTTCGAGAACTGAATGTCATCATCGTGCTATGATCACTCGCCGGAGGTGGAAGGGAACACCGTCCCCTTCCTGTTGTGGCACACTGGAATCCAACAATCTGATGCGGCAGCATGAAGGCTCTCGCCCGTTTCGGCGTCTCCGTCTGGAGAATCCAACAACAGGCCCATGCCTGCTGCTGCGCGAGTGTGGATGCAACTACCAGCATATGTCGCAGCTTCTTGCTCTCTCCCACTCTCTGTTCTCTTTGACGCTCTTTCCCAAAAGAAGGCGAACTGAACACAGAAAGGCAGCAAAGGAGTGACCCTTCAGACGAACGACAATTTCCAGGGAGTGGTAAATTTTCGATCGTACTTTCGTTGAAAGCCTGTGACCGAAAACGTCGTTCTCCTTCCAGTGCATAGTGCGTCACTACAGCGGAAAGAAGTCGCCGTATCTGTCACATCACCCGATGATGATCACCGCATACCGCCCTCCCTGTGAGGCTGAAACTTCTTGCGGAGAGGAGAATATTTGGCTCCCTCTCCCGGTCAGCCAGCCCTGACCGAGAGAGGAAATTTTGACTACTGCTCGAGAGCGAGCTGTGAGATGGAACGCTCCCTGGCTCGATAGGATCGAATCCGGTCGCTACGTGTCCTTAGGGAATCTTATTACAGAATCTTATCCTCTGGCGTAGACCTCCAAGACTGAACTTTACAGGTAATGAGAGTTAGTAAAAGAGGATATACGTTTTGGAACTTCGACACTTGAAAATTTTGGACCATCTCAAACCAAAGTATTCGCAAAATGTGGTAAGATAAAAGTCTACCAGTTTTCCCTTGCTTCAACCTGCACGTGCACTATCCAACTTTGTTCCTACTTTGAGGCAATGCTCGGGACTTGCGTAATATAGCGTTGTAACTTCCGGTCTTTGTCAGAATTACGGGCTTTGAGCCAAATTTATCGGAAATTACCGGGAAATAAATACTCTTTAACGTAAATATACAATTAAAAATAGATAAACATGTAAATTCTTTTCTTTTCTTTCCATCGAAAATATATTGGTTTTCACCAGAAAAATTCCCCAGAATTGCCTTGAGGACACCATGTTCCTGTCTTGTTCGCAATATAATACATAGCACATATAACTGGATGAAATATGTTTAAGTTTTTGCTCTAGAGGCATCGAACTTCGATTAGGTGATTATTATGCATACAAGTCAATATGGGGACAAGAGACACGTGAATATTTTATAGAAAAAATGGATGCAAAAATGAGAAAACGTAGACTTACCTTGATCAATTTGGACATGTGCTAGAAAAGTTTGTTTGTTTCCATACATAAAGCAAAGCTAATGACGATTAAACGTTAAATGGTAAAAATATATATTTTTTCTCTATATTATCATCTTTGTCTCATGACTATATCGCTTCTCTGTCGAGAGAGAGACGCCTTAGTCCATTTGCATTTCCAAGGCTTTCTTTTCATTCAAGCAAAATCTCCTCTTGACATCAAGAAGCGAATCACAGTTCTTGGATGGCTTACTCAACGTCCTCCAGGCGAAGGATATGTGTAAAAGCCTTTACGAATAAGGGTATCCACACTTATGTAAGCATCATTGGTTACTATATGAAGGATGAACAGGAAGCGCATCATCACGTACACCTCAAGAATATATATGAGAACATGCTTGCAGATGGCAAAGAGCTTCTAACCCTTCTTGGCTCAACATATACTAAAAATCGTGTCGAGCTGTGCTATTCTAACCTTTTTCACATAGCACTTCATTACAACAAGTACAAATCTTCACATCCATTATCCAGCATGTTTACTACATGCTTGCATGCTATGATCACGATAAGGAAGTATTTATCACCTCGATGGTTGATGCGAACTGATATACAAATGCGTCATGTCAATTCGCTTTGGAAGTCTTTTCTAAACTTGTAGGATGTAACACCAGAAGATATTCGAAATATCTTCTTCTGGCAATACAAGAATCATTGCTCTAACTGTAGTCACAGATACACCCAAGCAGGGCAACAAGTTATTGGAGTGCATAACCATGTTAGTCAGGAGCCTACTATGGCCACTAGAACAAACTTGGAGCAACGGTCCGACGATCCGACGATCTTGACTTTCCGGATGGTGAGCAAACAGAGCAGCTACCGGAGTACATACCACTATCTGAAGTTTCTTCAAAGACACATAATAGACGCGGGTAGAAGCTTACTGGAAGTTCTTATAGTTTTGTTTTGTCTTGGCTCCCGAGTATACTACAACCGCATTGTACAAAGAAAGTAGTTAATCTATGTCCTTAATGTTTGTATATGCATTGAAGGAGCACGTGACTAAGTAAATTGGTTTTGGCTTTAATATGAAATAAAGTTTTTGTGGCCTTTTCCACTAGCCATAGATAATTCCATGTCACGTCTATATTTCTTTACGCAGATACATGGGCCAAAAAATGGCAGGAAGAGCAGTCGTGCAACATGTCTTACAGTCGCTGGTGGGACCAGAAATAAAAAATATAATGCTAGGAAGTAAAATAATCAGAACAGAAAGACACCGAAGTTATCTACAATGATAATACAGTGATAATACAATATGTATGCAACCCGAGCGATGGAAAATACGAGGAGAAATAGACAAGCGTGGGCCAAAGAAGTCCGAGAAGTTTAAATGGCTGCTTCAAACCTTGTGAGTTTAAGGTTGAACCAAATTATCATACGTCGTCAAGTTCGATAGCAAATAATTGTTTTTTTTGTTTGATTTTTTTTAGATCTCTTTTCGCTGTGGGGTTTTCTGCAGCCGTATGTTGCTGCCCTTGCACAGCATGAGTCCCCCCGCCAGGAGGACTCGACCCCACGGCGCCCGGGCTACAGGCGGATAGGTTCGACAGTAAATGATTAATAGAAGGGAGTGCACAAAATTTTAAATGTTACAGGAATAAAGTGTCAAAATCTCAGAGAAAATAAAAATTGTTTAAGTCTAATATATTCCATGTGAATAATGAATAAAATGTAAAAAAAACTGAATTTCTTAATAGTAAAAGAGAAGCTTCAGAAATTTACTGAATTCTTTTTAATTTTCAGCCTTGACTGCAAAACCTCGTTTTAAAAGAGCAAATGAATATTTTGCAAACAAGTGCCGAACCTGACCTCGAGGTGCTGTATGTACATTTTTGTTGAACTTGAACCAACTGAACCACGTTTGACTAAACCTAAACCGCAAAAAAAGTATAATTTTGCAGCTTGATTCAGCTTAAACCGCACCGTGATCAAACCTGTAGCCAAGTATGTTAACCATATTAGTTGTACAAACAAAGAGTGTGACCGTACAATGGTAACATTATAATGTCACTTTTCCGCATTGCTGATCAATATGTATTGTTTTGATACTCCAAACCATTTGAATCACTGTCTGAGCTATTTAAAAAGTAGTTCAAACCATTTGAAATAGACATTTTTGTTAGTGAAGGTTGAATCGAACTACATAACTTTTGTTCAACTTTTGAGCAAAGTTTTAATAGAACCATATAATTCTTATTGAACTTATTGAGTCTAACCATGGTTAACTGAACTTAAACCGCTAAAAACCACGGTTTTGCAGCTCGGTTCGGCTCAAACCGAACTAGGGACGAGGTTCAATAACCAAGTAGGACAACAACAAGAGCAATTGTAACAACAAAGACAGTTGTAGCAAAACACATTATTGTAGCAAGGCTTAACACTATATAGACAATAACACCTTCTTCCATTATTTGAGCAAGATGTACAATCTCCATGCTTTTATTAATAACATCGTTTACTCAACAACATGTAATCACGCATCCCATCATAGAAGCTTTGACATGTATTGTTTTCGTTTCTATTCCAATTGATCATCTCAATTACTCTCCAAATGGTTCAGATCCTACGATCATCCAGTATTTCACTTTTGTTGCTATGCATTGCATAGCTAACTGTCTGTTGTGCTCAATGACACCAAGAAAAAACTCGGGAAGGAAGGTGAGATGTTTTTTGTCGTTTTAATGTAGAAAGTATTTCCTATTTAAAACTCAAGTACCTTGTAAACATCATGCATTGCATAGCTTCCAGAAGGGTTAGGTATTAAATTAAAATCACAATAAATTAATGTATAAGCTATTGGTTCCCGTGTACCTTAGTAGCAGACTTTTCGTGACTTATGGTTTATGTTTTGTCTTCTCGTGTTTCCAGGTTTGGACTAACAGTTAATATTTATAAAATATTTTGATTCTCTTATCGACTTGGTATAGAGTTTTCACTTAACAATTGTATATTTTTCCGGTAAGAGCAAGCAGCAAAAGTTCTTAGAAGTTCATCCTGCATGCATATTAAACATGAGGACTTCATTATGTACTTTATGAACAAAGAACTTTAATAATTATCCAAACATATTTTTGCTAATAGTATTTCTTTATAAGAACCGAATATGTTAAATCAAGATTTAAATCAAAACTCTCCTAGAGCTTTACAAAGATGTGATTTACTTCAGACTAATTATTCAACATCCATTGAGAAGTATTAAACAAAATATTGGTGATTTATAATTAAACAAAACAATATCTTCTTCCTAGCCTAAAGTAAACGGAGAAGAAACACAAGAAAATTTCTTTCTTCGCTTTTATATCCACAACTAGGTTTAATAAAACATATTTGATAATGAGAGAAACTTGCATTCATGTCGAAGAAGACAATTTTAATGTTATCATGGGCGTCGGATTACATGGTATTGTATATCATTCATTCTCTATCCAACATGGGTTTTTTAAAACATTGTCTTATATTGAAATTTAATACATAAATATGAAGTTTAGACACAAGGAGACTGAATTTGCAGTCCTGAGATTTCCCAGTCCACACGTTTTGGTATAAATGACCACTTGTACAAAATATATATATTGAAAAATACAAGTTAACATACAAAATATTATTAAACCTTGAAGTCTTAGAGTTGATCATAAACACAATATGAGGTGTATCGTTGGAATCGAAGACATCGGTTGTTTGTTTTGATGACGTGGGTGTTGTATTTTTCTTTTGGTATAGATATATTCACTTATTTCTTAGTGTAGTATATTGTATTGAACTATGATAACAGATTTTGCACAAAATATGATATTAGATTGACTTCTCCAATTGAGTTGAAGACTGAAACGTGTTCAATTTTGAATATATTATATGTTAGTGTATCAAATATGTTGTATCTATACATTTCTCTTTAAAACATAATTTTTTGTTGTTAATTTAAAATATAACTTTGAAGCTAATTCATGACACATTCAGCCTGCATTTGCAGTCTAGATAATTTCAAAAGTAATAGAGCAATCCAACCGTGACTTGTAATTCACTTACAAGAGTTAAGTCTCTCAACATAAACGATTTCATAAAAGTTTTATCGAAAAGATATAAAGGTTTGAGATGACACTATAATAATACACAATAATCAACATCATTAAGATTATTTAAGACAACAACATGGTTCAAATTGAACGTGTTAGCTCCACTTGCTAGTCCATTAGTCCAACACTATCTGCTATCATTCAACAACATATTGTTGTTCGAGCAATCTATCACGAAAGAGATTCAATTAGATATTTGGTCTTCTTATCTACTCCCCATAGAAAGTTTTGTGATTCCGAGATTGAAGATGTCAATGACTTATTGATCGCATCAAAAAATAATATGGCTGTAAAGAAACCAATTAAGAGTTCAACATATGAGACATCAATTATAAGAAGATTGCTGAATACTTAGAGGATCTTGGAACATTTTCTTGCACTTCATGAATTTGGAAGAAAGACAAATATAAAGAAGAGAATTATTGGAAAATAGTTGTGTTTGCAGTAATGGTGGTGCATTTTATCGACTACGCTTGGGATTGTGATGCAAATCAAGTAGGAGAAGTATATGGACAATTTGGCAAAGGTGCATCATCTTTTGGATGGTACTGGTGCCAACTTCATATAACCAGAACTTCAAGCTATAATGACACTGGAGCAAAAGTTGAATATAAAGTATTCATATTTGTGTCGAATACATAATATTTTTCACAATGAAGCTAACATAAACATAGATCGTTTTGTGACTTGTTTACGTTTTCCGATCAACAATGATGTACCTCCATCAAAGAATATAGTGATTGAATGTGAAAATGAGGGTTATAGACCTCACGTATTTTCTTTGTTGGAGATAGAAGTGATGAATGAAATAATAGATTCACAAAACTGAAGCATGAGAGATTGTACAACCATTTAGAATTGTGAAGGGAGAAGAGAGCAAGATGTAGAAGAAATAGTCCAAGTGGATGAAATTCTGAGCGGAGTTCCTCGTTCATGTACTACTCACGAAACACCAATAGAACTGAATCAGAAGCAGAAAGAGGTTCAAGGAGATGATAATCTTCCTAAAATATAGAGAATGAAAGAAACAAGCAAATGAAGGTGATGGTAGTTCATCAAGTGGAAAAAGGAACAATTTCATTTTGATGTATCAAGATGACATGAACAGAAAGTTGATTTTAACATGTTCTACTCAAGTAATTAGAAAAAGATATATTTGTCATGCTTGAAGAACAAAAGAAAGGTGAAATGAACGCGATTAGAGAGATTAGAAATGAGAAAAAACAACAATATAAATTAGTACAAATATAAAGAAATATAATATCTATAACTCCATTCTTTATAAGCATATATGTGCTAATTTTATATGACAAATATTTCAAAGTAATGTGGGTATGCTTTCCTCTCATGCAAAAGGAGAGATTATAAAGTCTACAGCAATTAGAACTGAACTTTATCTAATACTAGGGAGTGGACATAGCGGAAGAAGATAAACTTCCTCTGGTTTTTCTGTCAAGAAAATGACTTTTTAACTACAATAGACATAATATTGTAACAGTGAATAGATGCACACAATAGCCATAGAGACTCAATCTCGCTTTTCTTTTGGAAATGAAATGTATGAAACGTCTAAAGTGGAATCAGATGATAACTTAGGTATATTAGAAACCATTAGAGAAGTGGTTCTTCTAAAGTTTATCTACCTTGGATGTCGTTTTTATACCTCCCCTTCTGATATAAAAGGGGTTTAATAGGTTTAATATTTGTTTTAGATTTTGTTTGTTTTGGGAATTCAAAATATCTCCTTGGGGATATAGCTTTCACCGGATGGCAGAAAAGCCTGAAACTCGAGTAACTGGTTCTAGATAATGTTTGGATCAAAATATTTATTTTAAAAACTATTTAGTCATTTTTTAGTCGATTTTCAGCGCTGCCTAACACATAAGTTTGATACTTATAGCTCTTGATACTTAGGCTCCGGGTAACCCAGACCCTAAGTATCAAGAGCGGGGTTTAATGCTAATCGCAGCTTCACAATCATTTAACGCCTGTTCTCTTTTTCATTTATTCATTTGTCGAACTTATTAAACGTAATATGTAAATAACTCAAACCAAAATCGAGCTTAAACAATGACATATAAATATTACAAACTTAAATCGGACCTAAACAATGGTTTATCAACTTCCTTAACCAGGATCCAACATATATAGTAGCATATCGATGTCTCATCTTTAACCGAATCAAAACCGTGTAAAATCAAATTTTTTGATCTAATCGGTGCTTTATGGCTTGTCCGAACCTAGAGGTGTATGGAAATAAAATCGATGGTTTTTCAGATACTTAACCACTAGAGAATACAAGAGAAAAAAAGAAAAGAAAAAATAGATTATGACTGCAGCAATAATAATAGTTCTTCGCATGAACTATTATTATGGATGATTAATGAGGATGAGATATAGAAAGGTCCTGCACTGGGAGAATTTCTTCCGCTGAACTGGAGAGTTAGTGGAGACCCTTCCAGTGACGCCCGGCAAACCCCGAGTATGAACTACAAGCGTTCCTGGTAACCCAGGAAAGCTTTACTTTATTCTGTAAGTTTTCCTTCAGAGAACTGAGAAATTTAACAGTTAAGCAAAAAGTGATTATGGTGATTACTTATTTCTCTCAGTTTGAGATTAGTGAAATGAAGAATCCAATGAAAGCTTTACAAGTTATGATTCATCCCAAAGCAAATTACTTTGTATTGAAAGGGAAGTCATGTTACTGGCGCCCAGTAACATGACTCAGTTGGAACCTTTATAAACTGAAACGACTGCAGAGAAGTCATATGAACAGTCTCTCCGCCTTTCTCATCCCAGAAGTCATGACCATGTTGATCCTTGTACTGTGATCAAGAAGGTAGGTTCTTCTGTAACAGCCCCATCGAATAGGATACGTCGATTTTATGATCTTGCTTCGAGAACATTTAGTTATTTAAATCTAATCCTACATCCTAAAATTCCCCATTAACAAAAAAGAGGAAAACTGAATTCCCCATTACCAACAAGTATAATTAACAAGTAACAATTAATTAACTAACTTAATTACACGGTTGGTACAAGTGAGTACTACAGTGTGACTGAAAACGAGCACAACTAACTAACACTGTCAGTCTTATAGATAGCCGACAGGTATTCATCGAACCACAGTACACCGTCAATGATGCGTGGAAGCATGCATGCATGCATGGGCATAGATAGGCATGAGAATACCAGTTCTAGAACGGGCAGAGCAGGGCAGAGCAGGGCTGTGCGGACTCGCGGTACGTCGGTAAATGTCTTTCGAAAAATCGGCAACTTTTCTGGTTGTTTGTAGCGCGAGTCGGGAACTTCATTTTCATTCCCAACTCGTCGGTTTTGACTTCTGGTTCGCGTCAGCATCCATTGCCGGTACTTTTCCACTTCAATCGGGGATTCAAAAGAAAACTCGGCAGCCTCAACTCTAACCATAGGAGTGCGGGGTCGGGCAGGGCCGAGTGATGTCAAATGGCATCGCATGGCATGGAACAGCATGGCGCGGGCCCGCTGGGGAGACGCGGGGCACAGCCGGGCAGCACGCAGGAGAATGTCCTGTCCCATGATAGTAAGTAGCGAAGGGAAACGAAAAGAAGGAACGGACTTCCACTGGACCTCCTGCTTTCCGTTTGTTGTTGTTGGTTGCGCTGAGGCTCCATTTCCTTCTATGCCTTTCGCTTCGCTTGCCTTGGCTTCCCTTCCTGTTCTGTTTTGGTGTCTGTTCTTCTCAGCCGTTCTCTCTTCTCTGCTTCTGCAGACTTCTTTTGGTCGTCATTCATGTGCAGCAGAAGAAGGCGGTTTGTTATCAGACAAGTGCTTTTGCTTTCACGCTTGGAAGCGAGCCTGGAGGGCGAGCGTAAGTCTCTGAGTCATCATCAGTCCAGGCATAAGGCAGACGCAGGCACGCTACTCTCCTGCTGCCATTCTCGTTTCGTCCCATGCTCTTTCTGCTCGTGCATTTGCATCACCAGGAGAGGTCCATCAGCAGCGCCCACTTGCGGCTGTCCCCTCTTCTGTTCCGCTGTACATCAGCGTACTCGATTTTTGCTGCGTCTTTTGGTACACAAGTGAGGGAGGGATGAGAAGCTTCAGAGTGTTGCTGTAGCTTTCTGGAGGGGGGATTTGGTTGCACGGTTCGAAGAGGTGGAATTGGACTCGTTGAGCATTATACATTTTGTTTGTTGTCGCTGGAAGTCTCTGGTCGGCGTGTTGCTTTCTTCTCGGGAGCTGATGGGCGGGCGGGTTTCGAGCTGAGAGAGAGAGAAGAGGAGAGATAATGATGCGACGGTGTTTGGTTGTCGTTGATTGTGGCTGGGCTTGCTCACTTCGGCTTTATGCTCTTGATCAAGGCGGTGGGTGCGTGCAATGAGTTGGCGATCTAGATTGGGCAATTGACTTAGACTCTTTGTCTCCGTCTTGTAGAAATGGTGGAAGAAGAAGTGGGTGGAGAATCTGGGACGAAGCAGGTCGGTTTTATCCGCTTTCCAAGAATTTGGGGAGGACTTCTTAAGGTGTTTGACTGCACGCCCTTCTCCGTGATGAAAGTTGTGCTTCGTTTTTCTTGGGTGTCTTAGAGATCCTGCAGATCAGTTCCGATAATTGCTTCGCTCTTTCCGATAGCCAAGCGACTTTTGAGACCGCGGCTGAATTAGAATTTGCTTGAATCAGAAGAATTGACTTTTTATGACGGGGTCAACGCAAATTCAGGATTATTGTTACGGACTCTACACATTCTCGGTACTGATGCGCATCTCCATTGCAGGCTCTTTTCAATGCCCTGATAGGCTGGTGGAGCTAGCAGAGAACATCATTTCGATTCTGTAGAGGTCTCCCCGCAGAAGTTGCTCGTGAAGGAGTTGGTGTTTTTCCCAGTTTAAACAGTACATAACGCTCTGTGGTCGATCTGATACAGACTGACGGACGGGTATTTTTCTTTTCCCTCCGGAACAAAGAATCCTGAAGTCAATGTGATATTCTTAAGTTCAGACTTCCTACCACCGCGCAGTCATGGGCACGAAGATTTCGGGTGCTGTATTTGGTGACGAGGACTACATGGAGTTGGACGCTCTGTCCGTGAGTTTCCAGAGAGGAGCTTCACATGAACAGGAGACTCAGACTCTTTGCTTTTGGCTGTATCTTCTGAAGAACAGCCCTCCAGGCATAGTTATACGTCAGGTAATGACTGTCTAAAGCACAACAGTGAAAATAAATTTTCAGCATTGCATCTGTCTTTCTGGCGTCTGCTTCGTCCTCCAAGACATCATTACTGAGCTATGGAATCTGTATTGTGCTTTCTGGTGTACTTTTGCAGCTATCGGCGTGTGTCAGTTTATAACAGTTTTCAGCAGTTTATTTGTCTGTCTTCTTTTTCCTTTCGTGTTGATCCTAGGATCAATAAAATTTGTCTGCATTATCCAGCAAGCTGGTAAGCAACACGTCCGGTCGGGCATTAAACGATATCTGGCAACTATGGTTGTGCACTCAGGGACAGCAGGAGGATGGTGCAGCTGTGCCTTTCCTCACTTTAGATGCAGATCGCAAGCTGGCCTTACATGGGTTGCGGTTAGGTTGTGAAACGGCCGAGGAATCAAACAAGCTGGACGGCGTTCTTGCGAACAAACCCTGTACCATGGAGAAATGGGTACACGTTGGTTGTGAGGTATGTTGGTGCTTTCTTCACACCATATAGTGGACGAAGTGCAACTCTTCACAATCTACTATAGCTGCTTTCGGCTGGTTGCTGTTTACGGTGTGGGTCTATTGCGGCAATTTCTCTCGGCATTCGTTAAGGATGCGAGGACCCGCCTCGTTGTGCAAGTAGTTGGTCATCTTGTGAGTTGAGCCGACTGTTGAACAGTCACTTGAGTCAAAACAGTTGTCCTTTTTGGCGGGTAGCTATTCACTGAAGAAGAAAGAAGGGTTCACTCAAAATTTCAGTGGTACTTCTCACCTGTATACGTTCTACTTGAACTGCGCATATGAGGTGAGAATTTGTTAAGGAAAACGTGGTAGGGTCAAAAGGAGCTCTGCAAATCAGGATATTATAAGGACGACTGCACCGTATGAAAGAGTTCTTATAACTCGAACTTGCGCAGTCCTTATAACTCGAGAGGAGTCCATTTTGCCCAGTGCACTCCCTGCTCGAGAGAGCTTTGCGTACACAGTAACTTAGATTTAGGGAAGCACTATCAGATTGATACTGGAGGATAAGAATCTTGAGACCATGATATTCCACTCTCTGTTAGTAAGCTCTCAGTTGCTAGACTTCATTAAGGAGCGAAGGAGTGTCCAAGGTAACATCAGTAAATGTGGCACAAGGTAAATACAAGTGAGCACCCGAAAACAATGAGGGCGACGAGTCAGCAGTTTACGCTTCCGTATCATGAAGACGTTCTTGTACCGTCCTCACAGCTCAGAAATAATTTTGCTCACAGCAATCACAAGGCGAAAAGACTTCGCTTTCGGATACGAAGAAACTTAGTTGTGGGAAAGGATTTCGGATGAGGTACTGAAGGATCAGTTACAGAGGAATTCGCTCTGCTAATAGGATGCTGTAAGCACATGTGCTATGTCTGAAACCTTCAGGTCTTGATGTTTGGTTCTTGTCGTCGCTTCCAGAGCACAAAAGATTCTTGCGCCATTCTTTTAACTCAACAGGGTCTTGTGGTTGCAACTATAGTAAGAAAGCGAAGCTGTGCACTTATAGGGACTTACTCGTGGAAAAAGGGTTCTCAATTGGGATAACAGACTGTGTACATGGAGTTGGAAAATGCAAATGGTTTGCTGTGAATAAAAGGACTGACGTGGAATCCGGGGGCAAGGGGTATGAGAAAGTTGAGGAAAGTATTAACAGGCGAGATCAGGCTGAGTATAAAGCTGTTTGTCAAAGAGAATGGAATATTTTTACTTGTAAGAAGCAGTAAGCAACCACGTAAAATAAACAGGAACTGAATAATTCAGACAACTTATGAGTTCGGCAAGGAAAGCAGGGTGGTTTTCACACTACATTCTTTTGATGATGAGTATATAGACATGGCTCTATCGTTCGTAATCGGGCAACCGGATGGTAGAGAAGAAGTGACATCCATCCTCGACTTCAGGTTGTAACTACTCTTTTTCTTCTAAGTTGGCGTGTACAATTGCAGATTGGAATGGACATCACCCGTCTGCATTTGGATGGAATGGTTGTCGGTGAAAAGCGCATCCCTTTGGCCCCTCTAGGTGAGAGTCAGACGGAGGAGAAGAAAGAAATTCTCCTTTCTGGGGGAACAACTTCTTCCACAGAATCACCTGTGCAAGCCTTTGCGTATTTTGTACGAGTTCTACCCCAACCAACAGTGACGAACCATTATGTAAAGGTGTGTCCGCGTGGCCTACCTGTCGTCCAGAGCTGGCCTGGCTGAATTCCGTCCTGCCGAATTGTTTACAGTTTGGAGGGCGACCACTTCTTGGATCTCTCCTTTGGTCTGCGAGAACCCAATTTATACCTTAAAGCACTAACGTCAGGCGCTCCTTTAAACTAGACACACAAGTAATTGATTGACGATGTAGTTTCGTTGATCCTCCTCGCAGAACCCTCCTTTAGAGCTTCTGCTGGAAGGGACATCTGGTGCAACTGATGACCACGAAGTCGAGGAAGGTGGAGATGGTTCGTGGAGCGTTGTTGGTGGGAAGGTAGGATATGTCTACCGTGCTGATTTTGTATTGCAGCGTTTGAGTGCCTGACATAATGCTGTGTGCTTGCTTAGTCCAATTGAGATACGTGTTAGGGTTTTTGGATTATATGCGTACGTTCCTGACTAGCAGCTCTGTCAGGTTACTTCTAAAGTAGGAAGTGCCGTGTTCCAGTTTAGCGTTTCTGGTGACCTGCAGAACATGATAAAAACCAAAATCAGATGTAGTAGTCACACTCTATACACAGCACCGGAGCACGGTCGACGTGTTGGTTAAAATGACTTTGGTGGCTATACGTGTATGCAATGCGAGTCGACGCTAAGTACAGCCACTTAAGGATGGGTCATATTATAATGCAGTCTGTCTTCTCAACAAGGCTTTCTAATGAAGGAGATCTTAGCTAGTTCTGCTAGCTCCAAGTTGAAAGATGTGGTGTCTATAGTGGCGGTAACCGAAGGTCTGATCCTCTTCTAATTCTCTGCACAGAGGAAAGTTGTGGACCGGTTGAGCTGCCATTGTGATTCCCGGACGAATATACGGTTCCTTTAAGTGCATTATGTCCCAGTTTCATCACATTTTAAGAGGTGTTTCTAGTGGGTGCCTCTCACGGAGTTATCTGTTCGAAATCTCGGAAAATCACCCAACGCAGTGTGATCCAGGAGGATTCACAGCGAACTGTATACTGTTCCTCACTCCATTGCTGAGCAGGGATGTAGATTTGACACCTTGCTGTCGGACACAGAATTGTGTGCTCTAATATAATTCACCCATCGTGGAACCAGTGGACTGTCAAGACATTGCGCTTTTAGTGAGTTTTACACTTACCGGCGTGGTTTTTTTCCAGGCTTCGTGTCGTCGTAACTTTGCCCTGGATGTGGCCCTTCTTGATGCTCTCGGTCGATCTATTCACAAGGAAATGGAGGTACTCCTCGTTTCTTGCTTTTGTCTTTTCTTGTTTAGACCTTGTTCTTTTTGAGTTTCATACCTCAGAGGAGGTCTCTGACATGTTTCTGTCTTTACCAGATCGTCGAATTGTATTCAAAGATTCAGACGACGATGGTCGTGCAGCCGCTTGCTAAATTATATTTCTCATGTGACAGTTAGTTGCATTCCTCGTGTATTCGGACTCAAATTTGCCGGTGGAGAAGCCGAAAGATGATGCAGAGGCTCCGCTTCTGACTACCTTTGATGGAGTCGAGTTCCCGTCGACTGAACGACCCATTAAACTCGTACATGGCCGTGCTTCTTTCAAGTTGAAAATTTCACAGGTTAGTGATGATCTGTAAGTGGATAATGTAGTTTTCCAGGATATCGTTATGTACAACTTAGATTATTCGTGCCATCTTCTGTTTCAGATCAATCAACTGGAAGCGTCCTGTTTCACCGATTTCTCTAGATCCTGTCAAGTGTCGGTTGGCAGCAGAACAACACATGGAAGGTCATAGATTCATGACCTGCTTCTTTTCTTTTGAAGACGTGGCTGATAGGGTCCTGATTTATGTGTTTCAGCTCACGCAAGTACCACGCGTTATCTGTTGGCTTACTTGGGAACTACTTCATGCACATCGCACTCCGCTTTTAACAGCCTCCACCGTTGGACATTTCATCTCTTGGCTTCGATCCTCGAAATTCTCTTGTTTGTGTAAAGTGGGTTCACAATCTCTTGAGACTTTTAAGCAGTAGTTATTTCTAACTGGATGGGTGTGGGTTATGTGGTGTAGCTCTCGTCCAAATGTGATAATCGGCTCTTTCGAGTGTGCTTTGACTCTCCGGGTACACCAGAATATCCTTTCTTGAGAGCCTTCTCTCGGCCTATTAGGTGTGTATCTCGCAATCGAAACCATCGCGCTCCAGCTGCACCGTACAAGCGTCCGCACGCAGCCGCCTTTCCTCAGGATGGCGCTGTTTCACCCAACGCGGAGGAGACAGTCACGGAGACAGATAGTATATGCAACGGATCGAGTGCTGCCCCTTCTGCCAATGGATCATGCTACAAGCGAAATCGCGCTAATGTAGAAAAACCCGCAGTTCCAGTTCTGGTTAGTGGTTATGGAGGGGATGTACATTCCCCAGTGGTGGACACCCGGACAAATGGGTTTGTTGTCAATGGAGATGGTGGATCACGGAGGCCAATCCATCCTTCGGCAACTATGGCAACTGCTCCCTTGAAGGTGCCCCCTGCTTATCTCGGGAACTCAAGAAGGACGCCAAAGGAGCTTAATGTATCGGGAGGTACTGCTGATTGTGGGATTAAGCATGAGGTGCATCGAGAAGGGAGACACAGGTTCACAGGTCCAGTTGAGCATCCTCTCTCCCGGAATCAATCGTCTTCTTTGTCCGATGTTTTGGTTTTCAAATACTGTCTCGAGAACATACACGGGCGATCTGCGTTTCTGAGGCTATTTATCATGAATCATCATGACCAAGAACTTGCTGAGTTGGCCAGACGAGTATCTCAGTGTACCGGATGTCGGCATGATGGGTAAATTCTGATTTATATCTCATCTTGTGAGTGTCATGTCTGTTGCAAATAATAGACAGCTATGCTCATTCATACTTTTCTCAAGGCATCTCACTGGAAGAGTCTTATATCAGGTACCAAATATTGATATCTAGAAATCTTATCTTGGAGGCGAATGAAGTTTGGTCGGAAGCTACCAGGGACTCACACCCTCCACTGTGGACGCATATGGTCACTTGCGTTGAGGGAAGATTAACAAAGGTCTCCGGTGTCCGTCGGACATTGTCTGCCAGGGTATGTTGCGGAACCTAATCTTGGAATGCTGAGATGCGAGATTCTGAGGAATGCATTTATTTCATTGCTAACATAGAAGGCAGAAAGATGCATCATAGGAGAAGGAAGTTGATGCTTTGGTGTTTCTTTGTGGCAGGATAAGGATTTCCTCAAAAGAATAGCTGGTTGTGGTGACTTTGTCACCGGAGAACAATTTGACAGGCTGTGGAGTTGGATCTATCCGATCTCTTTGACCTTAAGATCCTCTCAAGTTCGTGCCATATGGGATAATGAGGAGCCCAAGTGGATCGAGGGTATGATTTTCAAGGAGGAAGTTGAAGCTCTTCTCCTCAGGAATTCGGAGCCCATGGCTAAACCTGGAACGTTCTTGCTCCGATTTGCCTGCTCGCGCTTTTGGCCTCATCCTGACGCAGGTGCCTTGGTCGTCAGTTACGTAGGACATGATCTGAGGATCAATCACAAGCTATTGTCAATCGATGAAGATTCAGGGTGAGTTCTCGCTTTGGTGATCTGTCCGTCACTGCTTCAAGTTTGGATACGCGCCTGTCGGTATCATTGCAACCAAATGTTGCAGGATCATTCGTTTTGGTGGTGTGTCACTTTGGGAGTTGAGGCCTGTATCCCCTTTCCTGTCCACCTTTTGTTTTCAAGGTTGGTTGCATTGGAGTTGAGACCATTAGCGTCTGCTTCCAGGACTTTGCTACTTGTGGCGCTAGTACCTTCAAACTACGATGGACTTGTTACCAGTTGATAGCGTTTTGCAACGACGGCTACCTGATTCCGTTGGTTCTGCGTGCAGATATAATCCTGGTGAAAGACCACTAGCCGAGCAACTGCTTTCGCAACCAGAGCTGACGCAGCTATGCAAGTAAAGACCTTGTGTTCCACCTTGTCAGTCTACGGAATAAGCATTTTGTTAATGCTTGTCGGAAATATGAATGTGACATTATACTGAAACGAAGTTGAGTCTCCACTGTTCTGCAGATTGCCATCTGTGCATAACAATCGGACAAGCAGTTGAAGCTGTACACTAGTGTTTTCTCCAGACTTTCCCAACAATGGCCTCCTGACTCACAGGTACGCTGTTCACGGGTATCGGCCCATGAAACTGCCCATGATAGTTTTAGTGCATGGTATTTAAGTTTCATAGCTCAATGCTTATCTACCTGCGTGGACGATTGAAGCTCACACCCCATATTCGGTTTCTGGAGCTCCTCGGAGGTACGTCTCTCCTCTTGGCCCGCATCAGTTGTAACCCTACACCTTGGTGTACACTGGGACACTTTACCCGGAAAGGTTTGCCTCGGACCTAGCGTGACCTGCCGGTTCCAAGCAGTTAGACGCAGCTTGAAGCTATGACTGCATTCGTCTTGCCAATCCTCGTGATCTCCCGTTGCTTTCAGTTTGTTCTTGACGCTAAGCCAGTCCCCTGCTCCGCAACTGTAGAAGTACTGCTTTGTACTATCTTGGGACATCCCGGCAGTGGGAACTCCAAAATCCAGATTGTTGACCTGAACGTAAATCGGGAATTCTAAAAGAGAAGGGTGGGACGGTAGAAAAGCATATGTTCATGTTCGCTGGGATATCCTGGTTCACCGTGAAAATCGCACGTTAGGGCCGAGCAGGAGAACTAATGTAGGATGAACGGTAAGCACGAAGTTCCTGTTTGATAGTGGCGTTGAAACCGGAGAAAAAATCCCATCGACTGTATAACCAAAATTAGGAACCAAGTGGTTGAGATCAGAAGCTACTTTAGAAGCACTTGTACAGGATAATGAGCAAATGCTGAGGTTCTCCTCAACCTTCATTTCATGATTTTCTTTTTCTTAAGCCTTTAGGATACTTTCTTCTGCACGTAGGAGGCATGCTCTTGTATCCATATGTAAGGCGCTTCATATGCCTGTTCCCCTTAAAATTTTGTCTCCATAGGTTTCGTCCGCTCCTTTCCCAGCATAATCCATCCTCTCTCGCTTGCCTCTTAATTAGTTTGAAGTCGTTCGTTTCCGAGACTATGTGTTGTCTTGACTGGGAAAATTCGTGGAGGGGAGCTTCCCTGTCTGCACGACATAGCTGAGTGAGGTGATAAGATTCAGCGAACAAACCCTAGAATAATCATGTCTGAAGCTTAAAAGCTGAGTGAGAACTGTTTACCAGGACACCTGGTTGGAAAGAGAGCCGTACAAGAGTAGAACAACACACTTTGGAACCTTACGAACCATCAGCTAGCCAACACAAAACGAGGACTCTAAAAAGTGAGCTACTAGATTCCTCACTGACCTAGAGTTACTAAACATTCTCCAGGAATGGGATGAAGAACTTTCCCCCTTCAAACGCCACAAATGATACTTGCTCCAGAAGAAACGTGGTTTGAAGACAGGAGACATGGATCTGGGCAGCGGATTCTGTGAACATGCACACGGACGTGTTAAATGTTATCCCCGCCGCTTGGGCGGCCATAACGTTGACATCACGAATTTGAGGAAGTAGTTTCTGAAGCCGCATTGACAGGATGAAACAGGATCTCAGGCTAATAGAAATGGAAACATCTCTTAAACAGAGCCTGAGCCCCATAGCAATTATTCTTTGCCACATTACCATCGGAGCAAAACGAGAGGTTCACTCTTAAGCTCTCGATGAAGGAGGCATCCAAAACCCATGTCTATTCTCAAGCACGAAGTTTTAACCCCTGGAGTTGGACAGAACCGTAAATTTGGTGCTCATCCTTGTAGCAACGCTTGCAACGCGCGTCTTTGTGTTTTAAGCATGCATTCAAGTGGGCAATTTGATGTCTTTGACTTACACGAGCCTAAGCTCACGAGACCCTCCCGGTGAGTCTGCGCTGGACATGAACGTATGGAGTCCGCAATTGCCTTCGATTGATAAGACCACCTTGCGTTATTCCTCGAATGAGTAGGTTCTGACGGCCTTTGTGTACAGGAACAAACTCACCCTGTTGAGTCACGATGGAGCACTGCGATGGCCATGCCACGTGCAGCCGAGGAGGGCGTCGGGGTACGCCAGAAATTCTACATATCTTACCCTGCAGAGAATTATTTAAGTGGGCACGCAAGTCGAGAACTTAGCTGTATCGACTATTTATATATTGTGCATATCTGAGGCTCATGTACATAAGAGTTCGTGTTCTGACGGATTTCCAAACTGAGGAGGTGTGTCCTCTTGTAAAGATTACAGTTTCCATTTACGACTTGTGCAATACACTCATCCTCAATCTTCTAGTCAGCCAGATTTACGCGCAGTGACTGCAATTGACTGTCATTGGAAGATGGATAGCTGACCGGGTTTCGTTGAATGCCTCAGGGGAACTAGTATGTCCCTCCACCTCGCCCCCTTTTATTATAATACCCAAAGGAATACTCAGCCCAGCCTCTGCCTATGGGGCGTGAGTGAAAGGGGAGGGTCTGGACTGGGCTGTCCCATGTTCCTCATGTGGGTTGGGTTGTTGGTACTGATGATAATGGTTAGGCTTTTGCGGAAAATTTGGGGAGAATCATACTTTTCCCGGCGCTCTCTTACTCCTCCAATATGATAAGCACCACTTTAGTCAGTAGTAGTCTCTGGGACGACTGCCTGCCTGCCTGCCTGACTGATCGTATATCCTGCTCATCACTCAAGCACCAGATTCAGAGAGGGCCCTCCATTCCACGTGATGGCCATCGAAACAAGTTCCCAACGCACTCTGTGCACCTTCCGTCTCCCTTCTCTGTCTCCGCGTCTTTTCGCTTCCCTTTACCGTCCCCTTACGTGTATGTGTATGTAATCGCGAAGTCTTCCGCCACAGACATGGCGAGCACTACAGGCTGCGGCGGTATGTCCCATCTCCGAACACCGACGGGCATTAGGAATCTGTTTGGATAAAGTTCGTTCGCTTTACGAGAGAATTAATGTCCTAAACTCGCATGCCGCACCTCTGCGTTCGCGTTTCCGTCACAAATTAGGCTTTTGTCCTGGGATTCCTTGTCGTGACTTTCAGGAAAGAAACGACCGGCAGGAACAAACTGGTCACCTACGGGAAACGTGAGACAAACGTAAAACGAAAACTCCATGTGGACAGTGTGTCTGGGTTCGCAGTTCCATCCATGGCGCAGCGTCATTCTTTCAAATTTCTTACCAGAAACTTTCTGTAGCAAGTGAGACGCAAAGTGACTTACGGTGTTTT
The DNA here is from genome assembly GCA_036924285.1 of Asterella californica. Lineage (NCBI taxonomy): Eukaryota > Viridiplantae > Streptophyta > Marchantiopsida > Marchantiales > Aytoniaceae > Asterella > Asterella californica. Next base: position 29,523,546 of record JAYKYS010000003.1, read on the forward strand.
TGCGTTGAGCACCACCCCCGCGTTTCACTGACTCTAGTCATGTTCATGTCGACCGAAACGCGAACCCACCAACTAACGCAGCCTTGTGGATGTAACTCACAAATACTTTGACCCATCTAACAAGTTTTATTCAAGCAAAAGCTTCCATAGTACGCGGTCCATATATATATATTCATATCAATGGAAAAACCGAGATGGAGATCTAGAGTAGAAATAGCCCCCACAAGGCTCAGTTTATCATCAAAGGGTTTGGTTGTAAGTTAACTTCCAAATTAAAAAAATTGAGTTTTTAAGTTCATAAATTCTAAGGAAAATTTAATGCATAATATTCATATTTTACTCACCATATCTAAAATTATGGTTTTGAGAGTATGCTTCTCTGGTCACAGTAAATCCTTTTTCTTGCACAGGTCATATGTATTCTAATTTCTACGATATGGAAAATGTTGTAGAAATTTGCTTGATGACACCCCTTCGTAATAATGTATTACTTGATAATACTCTTGATTAGCTATCAATGGTGAAATCAGTCACTTTGCCATGTCACTGACATGTCACGTTGCACACATCAGCTTTTTGAGCATGTATCATTTGACGTGTATTTTATTGTTGACAAGATTTGAGACAAAGATATTTAGTCACGATCAAAAGTAGTGAAATGATAAATGTATAATCCATGTGTAATCGAGCAATATACTGTTAAGAGAGGTGTGATGAAACACAGCAAATCCAGTGGTGATTTGAAAATGTTGTTTCTTCAGTGATTGACGTGACCTACTGAACCCGTTTCCCCTCCCAAGCTGTGAAAGAGTGATCCTCTCCGGAGTCTCAATTGCTGTTAAAACTACATCAGCTTTTGTCTCTCAATTCTCAAAATAATAAAATAAAAGCCATCTTCTTACTCAGTGCAGGTCAGTTTTGGATAAATTTTTCGTTTCGTCTGTTTCTTGAGACTCAAAATTCTATTTAAATTCAGTTTAAAAAGGATTCCCATGTAAAACACAGAAATGTCATAAAGTCAATCGGGACAAAAACATTCTACATCCTGGAGTCCAGTCCTCATGTATTTCTTCGTCTTCTACTACATCTATATGTATTATCACAGCAGCAGCAAGCGTTGCTCATTTCTTGTCTGGCCGTCGCCTGACCTGGTCTAGCTTCCACTGTCTTCTCTTGTTGCTCTCGGCCAACCGGTCTTAAATCCTAAGCGCCTAATCACTTAACTCCGCAGCTAGTCCCAACCGGATTAGACCAATAGTCTTGCTTCTGCAGCTTTCTCAGAAAAAAAGAAAAAGGAAGTAAAATTACTTCCTTTTTCTTTTTTTCTTTTTTTTATTAAAAGAGACCACCTCTTGGAACTTTATTTCCTCGTCAAGAAACCGAGCATAACGCTCGCTTAAGACAAAACCGGACCTCTTAGAGGTCTTTTTGATGTACATCCTCCTATCGCTATTCCTACCGCTATTCTTATCCTTCCTACCGCTACCCTCTTTCACGTCTCTGCGCACCTTGTATTGCGCACCTTGTACTGCGCATGCTGACTACTCAAGTTCGTCCGTCTCCTCCACCTCACCCTACCCGACGTCTTCTCCTGAGGATGCAGCTCCTTCGTCCGCATGGACTACCACTTGTCATATTTGGTGTCTCGTCTCTCAGAAATCAAGATGCGCATCGAGCTCGCGTAAGGAGATTGAGATTGAAGAAGCATCCCTTGCGGTCGGTTCATTCTGTGTCTCGTCCCAATGGTCGAAATGTTATTTTTTCTCCGTTGCATCTGGTGCGATCTCTCTTCGTTTTGATACCCTGCTTCTGACAGTCTTGACTTCCTGGATTCAGGGCTTTCAGACCCGATTGGTTTTTCTCATCCGTAATGTATTTCGTGATCCCACAAGGGTCCGTCTTCCATGTCTGACCTCGTCCTCTCTGATTCTCTAGTTTCTTCCATCGACGTCATGTCTTCGATCCGAGAATGTTGCCATCTCTCTCTCCTGAACTCCATCGCCATGTTACGACTAATCATCGTGGTTAAGATAAGCATCACCTTTTCTATTATTTGTCCTTCTTTCGAGTTTGTGCTTCTAGTGTTGTGTTGTGCTTTTGTCGCCGAACAGGCTTGCTGTAGGATGACTTGGAACGGGGTTTCCACACTCTTGTTGTCGAAGAGTTTCTTGTTTCTTTCATTCCAGATGGTTTTGAGAATCTCCACGGTCTCGAATTGGCTCGCACCTCGTTGTCTTTGCCATTTCCTCTAGAAGGTCCAAGAAGTCCATCGCTTGGATTCTTAACCCTTGTAGTCCGTTCGCGATCATTAGCCATCTTGCTCATTTCCGTGTCGCGTAACTGCAATCGAAAAAACAATGTGGCATCGATTCGTCCTCTTGTCCACACCTCAAGCATCTAGCTTCGTAGACGTCGGACTTGGATAGGCGCGTCGACGTGAGAAATCCATGGTGTAGCAGTTTCACATCCAAACCTTTTCTTTTGATTGGATCTGAGAATTCCAGAGCCGTTTTAGTCTATTTTTCCAACGCGCTTTCGAGTCATGTCTTCTCCATCTTAGGTTGAGTTTCTCATGTCAAACTCATTGATGTCTTCCGTAATTACCCTCTCCCTGTTCTCGTCGGTAGATTCTATCTTGAATCTTCTTAATTCCTCTCTCCCAGTACCAGTTTCGCTCGTCGTCTAACTCCCGGGATTCCTCAATCAACTGCAACGAATACACCCAAGCATGAAGTATGTTCTAGCTCTCCTCCCTCTCGCCGTCTTCGTTTCTTGTCCCTCTTCTGCTTTCCTCGCTCTATTTGACCAGTTGTTTCACAAGTTGAAGATTGTATCTCTTGACAATTTGCAAGAGGGTTTTCGTCACGGACGCTTCAATCCATCCTGCAGACTTCGTCACGATCAGCAGCTTCTCGACCGGCGTGTCTCTTCCAAGTTCTTGTGTTGTGGAGTCAGAGTGAAGCTTTTGTTTTGCATCCCATCATATTTGCATCATAGTCTTCAGCGTGGGCATCCTTTGCGGGTTTTTGATCGGACTTATTAACATCAACTCCTGTGCATCACCTCTTCACTACTATAATCATGCAGTCACTGAGAGAGAGAGAGAGTTGAATAACCAATCGGATAAATCCCACATAAGTGGAGGTCATCAGAGGAGGATAATTTTGCATACATATTTCAGCAACTATTTTTGTAATCTTATCCATGTCGATTTTTTGTTTTTGTCCTTATGCAACCAAATATGCATCTCTTACTGCCTTGTATAGTTACCATCAAGAGTAGCAATTTATCACTCGGTGGATGACATTGGTATCCGTATATTTAGCATAATATCGAGATTAAGCGGAATAATATCAAAATGAAGCTTCCAAATGTCTTTCAAGCAGCAGTGGGTGTTACCTACGTTTGTCATCATTCCTTGCTGCTGTTGTCATGTCTATTGATGCATGCAGCATCATGGATACGCAGTCCAGACTAATCATATCGTAGTTTCTGCCGATGCACTGTCGCGGATGCATTGCACGCACGAAGATGGATAGGCGGACCAAACCGAGGAAACTCTCTCGCTATTCACTTCTAACAAATGCAGGCGTTGATTATTTTGATGCACCCAAGTCGCTACATGGTTCAGATTGCTGTTTGGACCTTGCTGTGGATTTCGTTTTTTCTTGCTTCCTCGCGCAGAACTACCGTAACATAGACTTAAAAGAAGATCATGTGGAGATGGACACGCCAATGATACAAAGCAAGGACGCAAATGACAGCCAAGCAGCGAGCTCTTGGATTCTTTGTTCACGAGGGTGGGAAGAGACAAGGACTATGCGAGGGAGGGTCGTGCAAACCTTCCTTGAGCTTGGGCGGACTCGTTACAGATGAGCGATGATTGTCGAGAGCTAGATGATGAGAGAAATTGGTACTGAGAGATAAGCACGAAGAAGATTCAGGGGTGAAGTCTACCGACGAAAACATCAAGAAGGATCATCAAGGAGAACACGACTGGAAAAAAAACTCAATCATAGATGGAGGTGGCAAGACTCGAAAGCGCGATGGAAGAAAAGATTGAAGAGATTCTGGACTTCACATATCGTCTCGAAAGATAAGGTTTGGATGTGGAAATTGCTGCACCATGGTTTCTCCACGGCTGCACGACTCTCCAAATCTGACCTTTGCGAAGCACGATGTGTGAGGTGTGGACAAGAGGACGAAAACCTGACACATTGCGTCTTCGAATGTCGATACGTGACCTGGAAATGAGAGAGATGGCTCAAGATCACCAATAGACTGCAAAGGATGAGAATTCAACCGACGGATTTCTTGAATCTTCTCGATGAAATCTGACAACGGCAGCGAGGAGCGAACCAATTCGTGGCTTTGGAATCTAGAATGAGAAGAACAAAAAACACTTCGACAACAAGAGCGTAAATACCCCTGTCAAAGTCATTTTACAGCAGGCCTACATGACGGCAAAGACGCAACACAGCATTAGAGTAGAAAACTTGAAGGAAGGCCAAAGATTGGAGCAAGTGAAGCTTATCTTAACTACGATGATGAACCGCAGCATGGTGGTGAGATTCGGGAGAGAAAGATGACGGTATATCTCGGATGATGAAGAAGCAGCGATGGTGGAAACTAGAGGAGAGCACGCGATCCGACATGAAAGAAGAGATCACATTAGATCGTGAAGCACAATACGGATGATGCAGAAGCAGTCTAGATTAAAATTTCAAAAAGTGGGGAGATAGAATTGCAAGATGCAGAGAAGCACGACGGAGAGGAGGTCGAGTCAGTCGGAGCAGAGAAAAGACATCGCTATGACCAAACGGACGAGAACCAGGACGGGCTTTCCAAAAGAGAAGTACCATCCTTCTCAAATTCTATGCAAGAACTCAAAGTGCAGCACAAAAATCGCACGTCGTGAAATCAGACATGACAAGTGTGCGTGCACGTGGTTGGTGAAGCTGAACCATCAGACGCTGATGACGGGTAGGAAAAGATGGAGCAAGCAGGTGTGGCATGGTAGTTAGCATGAACGTTACACGGACATTTGTGATGTCGTGCGCATACACATCATTACACAACATACATCGATGTCAGAAGTACACCACACATACACATAACTCATGGACGATGTCATACACATACACAAGTGTACCACAATGATAAACAATATGTACTCACTCATCCATGCCAACGAGCACTAAAGAATCACTAAAATCGAGTCAAATCCACTCTGTGCTCACAGAGAATCTAGATTGCACTCACCAAGACTATCCACCATATCCAGGAGCTTGAAGACTCAACTCGAAGAACTAAGGCCTCCAAGCCATACTTGCGAAGTATACTCCTAGTGGGTTACCCCTTCAACTCGCCCTAACGGCACTAACGATCTTACGAGGATTGGTCACTCCGCACTCGATCAACCTAGCCGAGATGTCAAACTGACGTGATAGCTGATGCGGATACACATCGCTACACAACATACATCGCTGTCAGAGGTACACCACACATACACATAACACATGGACGATGTCATTCAAATACACAAGTGTATCACAATCGCCTCCCTAACTTACGGTTAGTCTCTCTAACTCCAGATAGTCTCATATCTCAACTACGTGGGTATACATCTTTATGGGTGCAAGGATCAGGAGGTCGGATACTACATCGTCCCATCGTTAGTCGCCTGTCTGCAGTCCATACCACGCAAAGATATAATCGACTATCTCTACTATATACATCGAGGACAAATCTACCGTCCAACAGAAATGACATTGAGAGTGGAGTCACACATGACATGTGTCAACCTCTGGAACAACCATCACACACAACATACGGGTTGCTCCACCAGCAGACCCACACAACATACACCTCAAGCCCACGCGTACAACTGCTACGCTTGGGTCAACGGTCCATCAATGTTGAGAAGATGACATGACGTGCAATTACGCACATGGTCCTTTCAAACAACACCATCACGGCCCTCTAACATGAGTACTCCAGAAGATAATCCCTCACGCACTCATAAAATAGTGCACCATGCGATCACATCCAACGTCGTCGATGCAGACTATTGCAGATAGATATAATCGTCAAGATAAAATCTGTGAATCGATGGTCGATAACCTCTTCCTCGAATAGTCGCATATCGCAACGTGTCTCTATGCTGAGCAATCGCTAGGTTCTCAAAAGCCATGGGCATAACTTTCTGAAATATCTCTACTCGTTGAGATCATGCTCTCACCCACATATCCGATTCATCAAGGTTCAGCACCTCAGCAGAATCACGCCGAATGACCTAAGGTAAATCTGGATCTCGGTCAATACAATAGAAAGTATGATGAGAAGGAAGTCAAAGACGCTTGTCGGCTAAAACGATAACTCATAGTCAACCATGGGAACTGCACATCTCAATCTCCCAAGTGGCAAGCCATACTTGCGCAATCCTCTCTTCACCGTTTGAACTACCCTCTCAGCCAAACCATCCGCCTCAAGATGATCTCAAGATGTAGTCTGATGATCAATCAGCGCCTGATCACACAAGGCCTGAAACTCACCAAGGAACTCTGTATCTTGGTCCGTCATCACTTCAGCTGGTGCTCTAGAACAACTCAACACTCGATCTAAGAACGCATACACTATCCCTTCACTCGTCTTGTCCGGTAATGCTACCAACTTATCCACTTGGAGAAGTGCTCCACCATCACCAACACATACCGGTGGTGACGTACAGTCAACGATAAGGGTCTCGTAAAATCCAAACTCCATCGGTAAGGGATGTAACTATGGAGTAGGAGCATTAAACGATCCTCGTACTCGATCACAAACCACACATCGTGCGATAAATTGTTGCATATCGATGTGCATATCAATCCACCAATACTGTCTTTGGATCAAGCTATGCGTACGCTTCACTCCAAAATGTCTCAACTCCTCATGACATGTCGTGCTAATTTTATGCCCTCAAGGATGGATATGACACTATTCGTACTCTCTCATCATCTCATAATCGAAGTACATGTCGTCTTTCTTGTTAAATCTCTTCGCTCGTTGAAAGACACGATCTCGCTCCTTGGTACTTACTGTGTCAACCACCACGTCAGTACGTAGATATCCAATTACGATCACATCGTTGTGGATATCTCGTTGGTATGGAACACCATCTCCACCCTCAGGATCTGGAGACTCACCATCTACTCTTTGACCTGAGAAAGATACGATCTGGTCCTCCATACTAGAGTTTATGACCAACATACAAAGAAAGAAAGATACATGCCATCATGGCACTCCAAAGTGAAACATCCAAGACAGATGGTACTACCATAGTCATGTTAGGCATGTCCTCTACCTCCTCAAAGACCGGTATGTATGAGCATTGTCCTCTAACAACTCGTCCGGCCAAGTGACGACCGAACTGAATCTTACAACAGATGCCATCGTCTCTGGTGTAGAGTCTGTTGTCTCAACTCTAGCACTGAATCGTATTGGTAAGCGGCTCACTCGTCCTTCACCGGACTGCCAACTTGATCTGTAAGATGTTGTCTCCGTCCAATAGTCGATCACGAACCCAATAGGATATAACACAGCACCTCCAACCAACACATCATAAGACTTTGCGGCCGCGGACTCTGCGGCCGTAACGATGACCTTGATTTTCATCATGGAGAGAACCTCCGTGAGATGATCTTGTCGAACTCTCATCGTCAACATCTCACGTGTCATGTGTAGAACTGTACCTCTTGATCCCTCTAGAGATGTCTGTAGCTGGAATGGATACTCTCCACCTCGACTTCTTCAAACTCAAAATCAATGCACGCCGTCTTCCGCAACATCAACGGCTGGGCTCTAGAGTCCAACAAGACTTTCTGCGGTTGATACGTCTGCCCTGAAGGTGTCATCAAACAGAAGATATCACTTCTGTTATCCAACAACACCACACATGGTGCCAAACCAGCACGGTCAATTGTCAGTCTAGCTGATAACTTATCTAACCTGACAACCGCCGCTTGCCAAGTATAACTGGTAGCTGTCTTGATCCTCGACTCCATGGACACATCTACCACCTCTCGCTAAACCACCTCAGCACTAGAGATAACTACATCCTCGCTCTCACTGAGCGTGACCGTCAACTGGAACACTGGAGCCAAACTAACTCCCAGTGCCCTTATATCCGTGGCTGAAAATAATGAGGCTCGCAAAACTACTGTAATCGCTCCTAACATGAGATTTGACGCCGCATCCACAGACGTCGAGGATTGACTCGCATCACCTCCACTCCTGGATGTCGATGCTTCCAACTCCACTGCATCATCGGTAAGTCGTTTAGGAATCATAGACGTGGTCTTTAACGTCTCCGATATTGTGAACGACTGAGGAATCCTGGTTTGTCTACCAGTCTCCTCGCGTTGTGGATCCAACTCTACTTATGCACCTCGTGGCTCAGATGTACGTACTGCACTTCGAGTCACTGCACACTCAAACATTCACATAACGAGAAACCCAGCCCCACCTGGAATGACGGCTTGTCTTCGATGACCACGTGCACAATATATGACCACCAACTGTCATAACTTGTACCTAAGGTCACTAACTAGATGTCCACACCTCTAGTATCCAAAAATATCTCCATGTAGCTCTACTAGCTCACCCAAGACAACTGTCATCAACTACCTCCATACGCATCTCTACAGTATAAAATAACACTACTACAACAACAGCTTCCTTCTAATACTATGGGGTCATCCTACCACTCCTCTAGGAACGTGCGAGAAGGTCTTCTACTACCTTAAACAAGTACTTGCATCCATCCTTAGAAGACACCAGAGCTATTGGTCTAGTCGTAAAGCCAAAGCTAAGACTACAGAGTTAAGTGTGCAACTTCAGGAGTAGTGTTGAGACGGGTGACCTATTCGTTTTACACTTCTCACACAACTGAAACTTGCATACCTCTCTCGCGCACATCATCAAGCTGGCTTGCGGCGGGCTCGGGCTCCGATCCGTCTCCGCACTCTTGCATTTCGCTTCTCACGTCTCCGCACTCACGCACCTCTGCTCCTCTGAACGCCTTCTGACACTCCCGTTCACTCTCCGTTCCGCTCCGCTTGGAGTAGAGCCAAACAACACAAGAAGGACGTGCATGAAGAGATCACACCCAAAACAGCAATTTCGAGGTCGAAAACACACTCCACAATGTCGAAATCCGTCAAATTGACACTCGCAAGTGAGATTACGTCAGATTTTGGACCACCCGCGACCTTCTTCTCCTTGTAACTCTTTCGATCTTTCACCAAATCGAATAATTTTTGATGCGTTGGAATTGTCTTCTCAATGCGGACCTAGTGCACTCTTCAGCACCAGAAATTGCTGATACACGCCAACCTGACGTCCGCCTGTACTTCTACCGATCTCAAATTGACCTCAAAATCTGTCACAAGAAATTCCAACAGCACTTCCGCACTACTTTATCACCAAATCTGACCAAGAACTGGTCTAACCACCACTAATCCACACAGAGATCAACCACAACACCAAAAGGAATCACTCCGCCCACGTGCGCACTCGCAAATCGAAGATATCAACGATCTACAACCTCCGGAGATACCACCGGCAGAAATCCGCGACCTGAAAGCTCTCAATCAGACCTCACAATTCGAGTTCTTCAAGTGATAAACGATATGTATTCACTCCATCATGCCAACGGACAATAAAAAATCACTAAAGTCTACCAAATCCACTATGTGCTCGCAAAGAATCCAGATTGCACTCACCAATACTATCCATCATAGCCAAGAGCTTGAAGACTCCACTCGAAGAACTGGGACTTCCAAGCCCTACCTGCAAAGTATATCCTTAGTAGGCTATCCCACCAACTCGCCATAACAGCACTAACGACCCTACCGAGATTCGTCACTCTACAGTTGTTCAACCTAGTCGGGATGTCAAACTGATGAAACAGGGACGTGAAAGTGGGTAGTGTTAGGAAGGGTAGTACCTGTAGAAGGAAACGTGGCAATGAGATCTCTACGAGGTCCGGTTTTTCTACACTGAGCTTAAGGTTCGGTTTCTTGACAAGCCAATAAAGCTTCAGGGGGTCAGTCTCCTTAAAATAAAAATAAAAAAATTGACGTTTCATCATTATGCATACTTGTTATATATGCAACAGTGATGTATTTCTATGATAGTGTCGTTGTCCTTGATGAGTAAACTCGTTGACTCAGTGCTCTTGATGACATATCCGCAATAAGAGTTGAACTTGTAGTCACATCAAAATATCATCAATGACATTTACAAAGAAATTATACGTTGTTGAAATATGATGTGCATGAAACAATCCATTTATCAACATCAACAAACTCAATTGAGGATTCTAGATCTTGAATACACATGATTCTCATGCTGGAGCTCTTCTTATACACCATGTGGAGCTCGTAACATCATAAGTGAAAGAGTTTTATTTACTTGAAAAAGAAAGAGATAAATAAATGATAAACGATAAATGATATTACTTGTCCCTTGAGATTTTTGAGGACCATGAGACTGTCCATGTGAGTCCACCACAGCGAGACTCGGACCAGAAGCTTCATTAACAGTTTGCAGCAGCATGCACCTCCAACCGTACCCACGAAGGATTGAACTCACGATCTTTCTCTTAGAGGACTGTAGGTTAAACCACTTGGAACACCGATCTGATAATGAGTTGTTCTTACAAGAAGTGGATAAAGTTTTGTCCCTTTCGAGAAGGAAAATAGAGATGTGTCATGCTCGATTGTGATATAAGACACAACAACAAACATGGATGGATCCGGAGGTCTAGTATTTCATACGATGAAGTTATCAAGTTGGTAATTTATAATGTGTGTCATATTGATCTATAACGTTGCAGTTCTCATGTCTATATTCAAAGTTCATCTATTCGATCTCAATTACACTCCATCGCGTTCTGGACGTGAGCTTAGATGAAAGCTCTTTCTTGATCCACTCTAAATCCAACTAATACTGACATATGTGGTCTTGATGGTCCAGATCTTCTTATGTATGCTTGAGTTCAATTCCAAGAGGACGATGTTGTTATACAGGGTTTAATATTAGAACACTAAGAAGTTATGAAGGCTAGATATGACAACAAACAGTAATGAGTTGGAGCAAAGACGAAAGTAATTTATGTTGTCCAATACTTATGCATTCAGTTTGTAAAGTTAATTTCTAAATCACGAACAACAAAGACAGAAATGAAAAAATGTCACATGTTCATAATATGCAGTATTTATCTGACTTCTCATACAGTAAAGCTTAACTCCAAAACGTCTCTACATCATTTTAATAAAAAAACGTCATTTTGAATAATCGATGACGTTGGAGATCGAACCAACATGACACCCAATCGAGCATGCACAAAGTCCTCGTCTCCATTCCCATCTCAGTTTGCAATGAGGACGAGGAAGTGTAGAAAAGCATATGCCACAATGGTCTATAGCATTTTCCATAAGACAACAATTGCGAGCACAATCAAACTTAAGAAAGTAACAAACAAACCAAGCATGAAATGAATGGAAAATATTCTGGTTATACAACTCAGCATGTTCAGCAGTAGCTAGAGATCATAATTGCTCTATAGTACTCATTTGTCGCTTGGCATCACATCCGACTGCATAATTCTGGTACTTCCATCAAGAGTTGAGACAATATCTAGTGGTTCAAATAGTTTCTTTTCTACTAATTGTTTGATGTCAACATGTTTCGAATCTTGCTCTTGGCAAGACGAAAATCTGATGGTCCAAGATCACATCAGGCATCCTCCTTTTTCAGCTCCAAAACAATGAACTAAGATGCATCAACACCTAAAAGCTCTCTCTCACTATCCCAAGGAATACATAAATACTATTCATTTCATTTTCAATCAACAATTCTAATAGCTAACATTGTTACACATACAGGTTTTCATTTTCGTATTTGAAACAATATGCACCGACTCGTACTATGTTTTTGTTGCATATTGCATCCACCATAGGTGTAAAAGCTTGAACTATTGTCACTTATGACTCAAAACTTCATCGGTAAGTATTTATATGCATTGTTACTCTTCAAAGACTCTAGCACACATTTTACATTCTTTTTCCTCATGGATAATGTCTACCAATATGCATTGAATCGACATTTTATCTAAATTATGCACGTCGAAGACAAAACTAAATACTCGAGCATAGACTTACTTTCTGATCAAAGTCACCACAATACAAATAACAAGAATATCATGATCTTGCTTAAAACTTCAGACGTATCTCCACCTCTTGGATCAATCACTTCATTTTTGCGATGACTCATTGGCATCCTATCTAAGTGATAAATCTCTCTCACATACTCATTGGATCTTCGTTCGACCTCTCGCTTCACTCTTCTTGTTCATATGGATGAACATGCAAGGACTGAACTGATGAGAAATGCAAAATTAACCTTCAATATATCAGAGTTCATCTAGTGTCCACAGTTCTCCGTTTGTTCAATATGTCAGAACTTAATAGTATCTTTATGAAGATTTTTGGAAGACTTTGAGCTTTCTTGGAGCAAAAGGGAATATTTTCTTCAGGAGAGAACACTGAGAGAAAAGAATAATATTATATTTCATATTTTTTTACTCATACTAGAGGTTTAAAGAGAATTCAAATTAAATATCTAACATGAAACACAAAGTTAACTCGGGTACAGAAACATTGTTCATACTAGAGAGGGGTTCGGTTAAAGGAGGAAGTTCTTTCAGATGTTTAACACCGGTTGAAGTTGGATGAATATAAGTAGATAGTTCCGTTTGCTGATGATCAATAGCCCAACGCCTTCGCCTTTCACATTTTGACCTAGGGAGTTTTCATGATAAGCGAAGGACACAAACTCTCAAGGACTTTGATCTTCACCTCTCGTGTCCTTTTCCTTTCAGAGCTTGGTTGGTTTCTGCCTTACGCATCAGCTACAACGACTTGATGATCCATCTGATTGAGAATGTTGCTTCGAGATGCTCTCCTTGTTTTGTAAGTGTAAGAGGCCTTCTGCACCTACAGTTTCAAAACTGCGCAAGCATAGTTCACGAGTGTATGTTAGGGGTGGTAATAAACGGGTGCTTCAGACTGTGCGCAGTTTCACTTTGGCAAATAGGGTTGGTACAAAATGTACAGATTCCCGCATTTTGGGAGAAGGGTTGTGGCCGGGTGTTTTTGAGTTTGAAGCTTACAGTTTTGACCCAGAGACGCGTGAGAGTTATACCTGCTGGTAGGTTTATTGTAAATCCTTCCAGTAAACTCCACGTGGCATCTTAGCGTGTACAGCACATGCCCAACACATGCCCAGCACACGCCTTACAGGGTACTTCACTCAAAACTGCAGAAGCAATGCGGAGAAGAAGGTGAGTAAAAATGAAACTGTGGAAAATTGTCTTTGGTTCTGGAGGTCTCTCGCAATAACGAAAATGTAGGAAACTGCAAGATATGCAGTTTTGAAACTGTAGGTGCAAAAGGCCTCTAACTCTGGAACAGTTTGTGAACTGCAAAGCACATCTCCATATCTCTCCTACCTCTCTCGATGATGCTCCTGCTGCTACTGCACCAAACGTGTGTTGCAAAGCGCAGTGGGGTGTATATCAATGAATGACGAGGAGCTCATGTACAACATCAAACAGTTCGTAGGAAGGTGGAGATTCAGCAGCTACGATAGTGCCTTCCTTCCCCTCATCTCTCATTATGTGAGCTGTGATGTAGTGACTATCTACTATCAATCCATTGTTCTTGTATGAAACAGAAGGTTTTTTCACTTGTACATCCCCCGCCTTCATTTTCCAAAGTTGAACTAGAACGTCCCCACGTTTCTGTTTCCAGCGTGTAGTGTGTTGAGAAACGGTGCAACGTTGAGTGTAGGTTAGCGGATCCACTCTGAATCGGTTAAAACGAGCACGTGAGAAGTCTTCTACATTAAAGTCGACTACCTGGAAACCTGCTGCTAACTCTACTCTAGTCAGAAAAACGTTATACAAGTAACTTACTCACATCAGTGTGGGAACGTTGTAGGAAAACGAGGAATGTACAAGCAGAAACCTCCACCTGTGAAACAGTGCAAGGGAGCCTAGGGGGATAGAGAGGCCAGCACAACTACCAAGTGGCCGCTAATCACGGTGGCATTTAGCTCAAGGTACGTACTTACCCCCCGACTGGAGTCTGGACGAGACGTCCTGCTTTAGCAGGTTCGCCACTAAGCAAGCTCTCCAGGTACGAGTCGAGTGGGATTTGGGAACAAAGCTAACCTAAAGGGGCATGAGGAGCTGCTGGTTACGGTAATCAGCAGCACAGAGCCTCCTCGTCATTCCCCCTCATCATATGACGAGGAGGACGAGCGAGCGAGCGAACCAAGTGGAGATGGCGGTTGGGCAGGGACAACAAACTCATAAAACTGCTACTAATTACGCCTACTAGATACCAGCTAATTTTAGGGCCATCTGGGGACAAGGACTGAACGCGAGTAATAACATGTTGTAACTACTACTACTACAACCTTGAGCATCCTCCTCGCTCGTCGTCCTCAAGGCTCAAGGGGTTATAACAGTTTACTAACTTTAGAAGGGCTTTAGGTTTCATGAAGGGCAGCAGCAGGCACGGTCGTTCGTTGGGACAAGCATCTCCTTTTAGAGTTAACGCGCCAGTTCTCTGGACTAGTCCATCCAATTAGCAACCGCGTTTAGGTTTAAGGCAAGACAAAAAACAATCACGCTTTGGGGGAGAACTTCTAGAATCTATATTCTCTTATACCTTTTGCTTGGCTCTACGTGAATCACACTACCTACTAACTTTGGCATAACGTCTACAAAGTGACAAAATACGTGAAGTCTTTGAATAGCCATATGTATAACTATACACCCGAATGGTGGCGGCTCCAACTTCAAACTCCCTTCCCTCCAAGCTCTCGAACCCAAACTGATTAGCGTCATCCTTTAATCCTTTAATAACTAGACATTAATATTTCTAAATATTCGTACAGTGTGAGTTTAATCTATATGCGAGGTTCAGTATCAAGAGGACTGGACATTATGATAACTCTAACAAGACATTATGATATTCTGCTAAAATGGAGGCGTTGGTTCATGTGTGATTATGGAGAGGGGAACTAGTGACGGATATTGTTTCAGCAGCTTCTCTAACGGCTCTTGGGCTTTTTACATCCCCTTCCGTTTAGATTCTAGAGCCTTGAATATTCTCTCATCTGTTTTTGGGGGTTCGTTGCGTTTCATTCCCTTTCACTTCATTTCCATTTACGCCTTGAGCATTCTCATCATCAAATTATTGATTCATTAATTATTAATTATCTGCTTCAGGAATTTACGCAAAATTCGGCCCGAATATAGGAGGTGCTGTAGGTGCGAGTAAACGTTATGTGGAAACCTGATGGCTGAATAGTAACGCGACGCAGTGAATAGCAAACGGATGGGAAGAGGAGTTTGTTTATGCCCCTCGTAGCAGCAGCAGCACTGACTGACCGGCTGACCGACTCAGCATTAGGCTGAGATTTGTTCAAGAGCCTGGGACACGGAATAAATGAGATCCGCGTTCCCTTGACCGCAGAATGCGGCGCATGCGACTCGTTCCAGGGGGGTCCCAGAGGAGGTTTGTTGTTTGCTCTGTGCCGGCTCAAATTGGTGCATTTCTTCTGTCTCTCTTGTCACCATTGCATCCTCTTCTTATTCACGAAGCGCAGGAGATCGTAAGTTGGATTCTGGTGGAGGGGCCCTATAAACGTTGAGCTGTCTTTCTCTTTCTCTTTTGCTGAGGCTTTTCAGATTAGATTCCCTCCTAGAACTCTCCATCGCATCCGCTGTTCTACTATTACCCCTATAGAATATATATATCGGTCATTTTGCTCACGAATTAAGATTTCTTGGATATTTATGGGTGAGAATTCTCTTTATCGGTCATTTCGTGTTGGTGTGCATTTCAAGCACGTTCAGTTCTCAAGAATGCAAGTATATAAATATTCATCTCTCCATGATATATGCAGGACGATTAATATGTGTAGAAGGATATGTATAAAAAAGATCATTCGCTCTACTTTTAAAACTGTATATATGAATGGGGGGTGCGTTTGTCAGCTATGCTTATGGTTCCACGTCCACCTTGCATCCAAATGCAAGGTGAAACTGATGTAATCAGAATCAGAGTATATGTTTGCATCAAACATTCTGTTTAATTCTTGAAAATGTGTATATGATAAATTCTTTTCTAGTTTTTTGAAAAATACACCTGAGAATATTATATATATATATATATATATATATATTCTCTTCTTTTCATGTTTGTCGTCTTTCCATCCTGGCTGAAAAAGGAGTTGAGGCATGCATAATCACCTAGCCGAAATTAGATGTCAGTTTGCCATAAAAATTAAATAGTAAAATGTATATTACTTTTAGAATCAATCAATAAACTATCACTATGATCTCGATGGCGGCCTTTAATTCTTCTCGCCCCTCTAATTACACCCCAGAATTACAATAAAATTAAACATGTAACTAGTGCCAACTTCTTATTACGTTACACTTGCAGATTAATTATATTTTGTGAGGATTCATTCCCAAGTTTCACATCTTCATCCAAAATCAAAGTTAACACTTTCTATGTATATACTCCGTATTTAAACCTAATGATTTTTTCATCTGTTTTTTCTCTTTCCTTGAACGACGAGGTAGTAGTATTACCTAGGTAGATTTTCTAAGCTAACATAATTCTAGATACTTTTCCAGTGACCAAGCTATCGTCAATAACATGCAAGAAACTTTTCTATTGATTTTCAAAAAAATAAGTTTATTACATCCCATGAGTCACTCCATGGAACAAAGAGAAAAACATGGCCATAATTGACATATTAAAACAACAATGAAGTACCGGTAAAACTATACTATGTGAAAAGTTTCTAGACGTTTCCTTCTTATCATCTTGCGCCACTACCTCACACTTCTCAATGGAAGGGTTAGGTAGTTTTCTGCTTCTAGTCTCTCTCAGTTATACTCTTGGGAGCACAGCTGTCTGTTCTTGCCTTATGGGTTATAGAATGATCTTTTCGCATATCCACGTTCATTTCATATTTAATTTTTAAAAATATTCTGATTTTTAACTTATTATATATATATATATATATTATATTATATATTTTTTAACAACAGTAAAATCTCCAAAAGTTCATGTTGCATGCATATTTATTAGCACTTGCAAGAAATCTTTATTGATGTTGCAGTATCACTCTATCTCTTGTATTATTATGCGGCCATGGATGTGATTCATAGCTTCAAGTCATGAACCCTTTAGAGATATTGACTCGGAATATTCTTAACTCTAATTCTTGAAAAGCTTTTTAGGCCCAGGCGCCCATACTACTTGACCAATATATTGTGATCGTACTTTGTATCATCCATTTATATGTTTGTCCAATTCAGAGTTTTATAATGAAATGCAGTAGTTATCAGTAGTAGCACTAGAGTATGATGTCGCTGTCTTTGGAGCATACCAAATCTTTGGGGGCAATGAGAGGCTTCATCCATTGATAGGTTAATTATGTTACTTAGGGACAAATGATGAAAAATTAGAGAATAAGAATAGATTGTCTAACTCTCTAAAACAAGCTTTGTTCGCTTAGCGGGATCTGGACACACAAGTCCCACGCTTAGAGACCATAAAAAGCATCATTAAGCAGCGCCCCCATCTTCCTCACTTAGAGACAAGCCAGCATTAGCGTCATAATGCGTCATCATACGAATCAGTCTCATCTAGAGACAAACCCCTTGCTTAGAGACAGAACAGGCATGATTAGGGGAAGCCCAGTCTCGTCACTTAGGCACAAGCCATGTTTAGAGACCACATGAACAGATTTAGTGTATGATTGACTACGAGCTCATCTGCATCACTAAGGGACAGAGCTAAGGCTGGGGATAGATAGATAGATAGATACACTCACTAGCTATCATTATCATCATGATCTGATCACTTGCAAGCAGCAACTTGTTTCTCAATACGACGAGATGAGAGAGATATCCTTGAGCTGTTCTTGTTGCATGATCAGGTGTCGTACATAACCCCGTCTAATCTGATCAATCAATCAGATTCACATAGACAAAAAGCTCACTATCACATGGAAGCAAATATAGAAAATTAGTGTGGCTGCAGTATCTGGGAAGCAGACTTCCCATACTGCTTTCTCAACGCATGGAGCTGAACTGTTGTGCGCCCCCCATCACAAAACACTTACTCCAACTCTCCAGGATGAAAACTCGGAGCATGGAGAAGGAATATAAACATTGGCGCTCTGGTTCTGCCTTCAAACACTTTTTTGCCCTTTTTCTGTTTTGTTTCTTTCTCTGAACTCAAGTTGGCACTATTTTATTTCAGGCCTATTTTGTTGTGGGGGGTTTCTGCTCATCTTTTACAGACTGAGTCCTGGGAGAGGTTCTACATTTAGTGGGGAGATTTTCACAATTTTCTCGAATTTCTACCATTAAAAAAATGTATATTTATTTATGTAAGTGTCATACATTTTCCACTCATAAGAGAAATACTTTTACTGATTTACCTTTTACGGATTACTGATCTGACCTTTTACTGGCTACCGGATATTGACCGTTTTCCCCAGCAGTGGTCCCAGTAGGATGGGGCCGCCTTTGAGGACATGGTCTGACCATCTTCTGGATACCAAAAGGGAGCAGCAGCCCATCATCGAGAAAACAACAAAAGTAGAGTTTCCTGAAGAGAGACAGAATATGGTTTTCCGAGCTCCGTAAAGGAGAGCAAATATTATATTATATATTTATATTTGTGTTTATATTTAGCAGAGCTGCTTGTGGATAAAAGCTTTTGCTGGCGTTGCTCAAGTCCAAGCCAGAAATGATCAGAGCATGGACTCACTCACAGACCGAAACAAGCCAAGATGAATACTATTATTATTCACTCATTACTGGGACTTCTGTTTGCACTAGGCTAACGAACAGACTTCTAAAGCTATGAGTGAAAATTACAGTGTGCCTGTGTAGGATAAATGTAACATTTCACTCTCTATGTATATTCACCTCTTCCAAGTTCGGAAGAGGGGAAATATACACATGTTTTTAATTTATGGTTTATCTCTTTTTTTTGGAAAAGTTAGATCGTAAATTAAAGAAAAGATACTGATTTTCTTACTCGCCAGGTTAGTTTTTATTGCATAGTGAGAAAGACTATACGCAATCCATTTATGAGTTCTTTTGTTATGCCAAACTCCATTTGTGGTTCACTAAGACATTAAGATCTTATTTAATAACTGATTATTTCTGTGACTTTCCTAAAGTGATAACTCTCGGTCCAGCTTTCAGACAATTTTGAACCACCAATCCACGCAAGAAAGTAACAAAACTCGAACCGTCACACACAGTTGGATCAATTATCGAAGAGAAATAAAAAGAAACGACTTTCATCTTGTCTCTTTTCTCCAATTTCATGAAAAATCATAATTCGTCTTATCCGCACATCTAATTTCCATATCCTGCAATTTGCGTTTGTCTTTTTCAGTCTTCTTAGCAAAACCACGATTTGGATGTATATGTTCAGTCCTGTTTATGACAATATTACACTCAAATGAATCCTTATGATCATATATTAGACTTCCTCTCAACTGTGAATTAACTATTTTCTTATTCTCTAGGTTCTTCTGCTCACTTCTCAAAGATAGACTATGGTCATTTTCATTTTCTCTAGTTTACGACGGTAAGTCAAATAAAGTTAAAGGTTATTTAAGGTCTAGTTAAAAGGTTATTGAACGCGTTGATTGTGCTTAGGTTCATATGTTGAAGGATTGGCTCAGCTTATTATTCTCTAGTTTCTAGTGAAGGTAGTCAGAAGATACTTCATGGTTTCACACTTGAGCAATAACGACAAGGGGTGGTATAAGGGCCCAATTTCACTATTTTTCCTAGTAATTTATCCTTGGTTTATTAGTTTTTCCTCTGAATCCGAAGCAGATTTGTTACAAAGGTTTTTCACATCACAGAAGTGACGTAGATGTTATGACTGGAACCATGATATAAGTATTATGTGATTGAATAAGATCTTTTTGTATTTTACTTTTACTGTAACAAAAGTCAACAATAGTATGACATGTGTCAACATAAAAAATAAATAAATATTTAAAAAATAAAATAACTGTTATTTAACAAAACTCAGTAGATAATGTGACATGTGTTAATGTAAAAGTCAAACAACTCCTGAAATACCTTAAAAGGTACTCCGAGGAACCTCTACAAATCAGTTAATTAGTGACATCTTCTCTACTTCAGTTTAATGGGAATCCAATAAACTGATAGGTATGCAAAAAACCATGTGCGGCTAGTATGGCCCCTAATCCGTATAGAGTTCACAAACCTTCAGGGTGAAAACAGCTCTAAAACCAAACCAAACGAATAAAAATAAAAATATTATTGATCTAGAAATCTAAGGGCATCACCGCACCACTCTTTTTGTTTTTGCTTATTTGAGTTTTTTAAGAAAAACAACGATCACCGATGCAACTCCACGTGTGTGGTGTTTTTTGTTGTTTTTTTAGTCTACAAATCTAACAGTAACCCATTAATACTCTGTCAAAGACCCTCAGACTTTAGGACCAGTGATATAGCAGAACTGATTTAGCACAAGTCCCGATATACTCACTTAAGCGTGCGACTCCAAAAAACTAGTAATCAGATGCTAACGGGAGGGGTCACACAGATTATTCCCTAATCTGTGGAGAGGTCCAGACTAATCGAAATAACAATAAGCGGACATGGTGCAGTGATACTGTTATTACCGACCCTAAACTCAGAGAAGCTTGGATCAAAAAACAATAGTCAAAAAGCTTGGTGGGGTGACGCCCTAAGATGGAAACATGATGTAAATTTTAGGGGTTAGGGGTTTAGGAAGTTAGTCAAAAGACCTAGCCAGTATCATAACTGATCGTAACTATATCGGAGAGATGCTATGCAGATCCATATACATACGCCTTTGGTGGTTTTATACTTGAACTGTAACTGGATCTGAAAGGAAATGTGAGACAGAGACGTAGAATGAAGTGTTTATCTATGGAATTTATAGAAGGGGAAGTGGGGTCTTTACTTAGTACCAGTAAGTTTGTTAACAATGAGACTTGATATGTAAAATACAGCAAGATTTTATGTTGAAACTTGTACCCAAACTTCTAGTTTGTTTCACATGTAACCTTCTCAGAAGAATATGAGATATCTTTCATTTTAGTTTCACCACTGGGGTTGTAAAGATTCTTCGAAGAAATTGCTAGAAAACTCACGGATAAGGGGGTAGAATTGTTCAGGGGCTTATTTAGTAGAAGAGTTAGCAGGGGAGGAGGTGGCCCACATAAACCTCCTTCTCTATAAATAAATAGATAGAAATAAATGTAGCAGGCCATATATTTGTACCAAGGAGAGGTTTTGGGGAAAAGGGTACAAAGAAGTCCCAAGAAGATTTTACTTTCAAGGATGTAAGAGAATTTGTTCCCATGGTTAGTCATCGTGCATATTCACCATACAATTATGATTATCTAACCTTTCTTTCCAGAAAATTTTGTTTATCAATTTAATTACTTGAATAAGAATGGAAACAGATGATTATAATATTTTTTCAATGCTAGGTTGCGTTGCGTTTAATCACAACATTGATGGTTCTATTGTGCGACCAGTACTCAGTGCAAAGCATGGGAAAAACTGCAAAAGAAATCTTAGTCCAAGGTTTAATCATACTCAAATTCTACAAGTTTTAACTATAGTCAAATTTAACTGCAGCTCCTGTTGCGGTTCAAGCTTAGCTCTTCATATCAAACTCCTTAAGAAAATCATATGCCATTTTGGCACAGTTGACATTACTTCAAAATTCTCATATATGAAAACTGAATAACTGATAAATGTATGAGACTCATAATCCTCTTATCGACTTTTTCGTCCTCCTTGCTCCAAAACCTGGTTCAGTAACTACTATGTATATTAACGTAGTAGTTATTGTGGTTACATCCACTATTTGAAGTACCTTACAACTATTCGCTTAGATCTATAGTCTGACGATTTTTATTACTATTTTGCTGATTCTTCAGTTCTTTTCATAAGCTTTTCAATCATTCCATTATTCTTTTGCAGATGAAATGCTGAATTTCATGGAAATTATCATAAGCGAATTGATATGTTTTTACAATAATATGACTTCCTGTTGAAATGTTAACGAATTCATTAGCAAGGTTCTCTTTGTGACCGTTCAAAATTCTTGAATCCGATGTTTGTACAATTTAGCCATCCTTATAAGAATGGACGCAATTTATCTCTTGCCAATAAGTATGTATATTAGCTTCAGTATCGTTCAGAGGTCATAATCCCGGTGCTAATTTCTTTTTAAGGCGAGGTTTAATACACCTTAATGCTCCTCATAAAACGTACTTAGCGTTCAGTTCCTAGAACCTTATCAAGTAGTGAGGGAGAGACAGAAAAGAGATGGATATATGTTTGTATATGTCAACTAATCCTCTATCGTCATCTTCGATGATGGCCAAGTCAAAGAGTAACAAAACTCAACAACCGAGAAAAGAAATTGGGAAGGAGAGAAGGAGAGAAGGAGGTAATCTCCTCCTGATTATCATAATTAAGATGATCATAATATTCGTTGGTAGTAGGTACTCTTTTATTTGCGCTTGAAACTATTGGGGGGAACTTATTACGTAGGTCAAAGTGTTAGCTGTAATGCACAAGAGGAAGAGAAATGGGACCCAGAGCCTATGATGTCTACTTCGGTGAAGTCCATGCTTATCGGCCAGTCATTTCATTTCATCTCTTTCTATTTCACTGCATTTCATTTTCATGATTCAGATATTTCTGATCTACGACTGAGTTTGGATTCTTTTAGCCAAACAGAGCATATGAGTGGGTGAGACTATGTAGTCGTCTCATCATTCCTTCATTTTTAATTCTTTCTGTTAACAGTTTTCAGCCATTATTATCATCCGTTCTGACTATGCTTGATGGATTGTCGTTTGGATAGGTGCAAATAAAGATCATGTTGGACGGATTCTTCAAGTTTTATCGATCCAACTCTTCAAATTGTTGTTGCATTGCGTTAAACTCTTTCAGTACTCAAAGACTCATGAGGTAAGGAGAAATACCGAATAAAAGAAAGCAGCAAGGTTCGTAACGAATGTATGAAATGCAGTGAGTTTGTCGATAAAGACAATAAAGAGATTTGGAAGCTCGCTTAACGTATAGTCTCTGAGGGGGTATTTTCTACTTACCTGCTGATTGTCCAGAGGATTTCCAGCATATAGTGAAGTTTTTGGGGGTGGGCTATGGCTTTAGCAACCTCAAAAACAGTACTTGAGAACACTTGAAACAATTGGTTTTCCTTGACGAGGCATGTTGCATAAAAATGTAGTCAAACCTAACGCTAAACAACTGACGTGCTCTGATTCCAACATGAAATGATTCTTGCAGTAGAAGTGTAATCATCCACAAACTCAAATTTGCAGAAGGTCGTGGAGAAGATGAACCATGTGCTCGGTTAGCTTGCGTATGTTGTGGTGTGTGAAATATAGCAGCAGTAGAATCATCATCGGCAAGAACTTATGCTGCAATATTGTTTATTGGTAGACACAATGATCGGCTATAGCTGTGCCCCAGATGAGGTAAAGTTCCTTCCTCTCGACCAAAGCTTGAAGATATGCAATGAGAGAAGAAGTGCTCAAGTGAGATTTGGGCTGCCTCAACTACTACGACGGGTCTAGAGGAACAGGCAGATCTGGTTTACTGATTGACGGTTATCTACCGATGTATCGATCTAGCCGGTTGAAGTATGTCTAGTCTGTCTAAAATGAGGTTGATGTGAAGCTCAAACTCCTCAGAGAGGTCGATTTCCTGGTACCAGTAGACTAATATATCTCTTCCTGATCAATGATCACGTTCCATCGAGGTTTCATCGTTCGCAGTTGGACGATTGTTGTCTCTAAAAATAGCAAGAATCTATGAAAAGTCGAGACGTTGTCCACCTAGATGTACATGTGTATCTGAGTGGGAACATCCCACTTGACAACTCATGGGGTTGAGTACCTCAGATGCATCCATCTAGGCCTCAGACTCCCAGAGTGATGTGATATCATCTATTCTGTTAAACTAACATTTCTCTCAACTCTAGCCTTGTCTGTCTCCAACCCATTCACCATCATCCCCAATCCTAACGAGAACCGCCAGCAGACTGACATAAAGCTCCACTTCCATTTCCCCCTCCCATCAAGTTCATTAAACCCATTCTGCCCACCAATGCTGAATGAATACGAACTCCCAAGGCTTGTATGGAACTTCAAAATCGGCAGCGGAAGCGAGTTGATCTCCCAATCAAAGGGAGGAAGAGAGATGCTAAGCCCCAAATCATAAATCCTAACCACATATTCAAGGTGAGCTTGTTCTATGAGAAGCGTATGAGAGCATGCATATCGAACGCTTTTCCAAGTTCGGAAGAGGGGAAATATTCACAGTGTTTTAATTTATATATTAATTTTTTTGATAAATATTAGATTATAAATTAAATTTTTAAATTAGGAATGTTTCAACTCATTCAAGGTATAAATGTTTATACCAGGAAAATATTCAGTTTACATATCTTGTTTATGGATTTTGTGACTGCAGCTGCTATGCGTTATCAACTGAACTAAGTTTAGTTGTAAGTTAATAATTTTAGTAATATAATATAGTATGATAAATTTATAAATTGATAAATTATTTATTTTTTCTCCTCTTTAAAATATATTTTTAGTCTAGCATCATTCTTGTATATTTTCCTGTAAGTCTACTTTTTATTCTATGTTATTTATGTATCTTTTATTAATTTTATATGAAATAAAATTTTCAACCAATTGTTCATGATAATTTTCCAGGCTATGTAAATGTTTATCTTCTTCTCCTCTGCATGCATATTTATAGAAAAATACATATTTATATATGTAGAAAAGGCAAGATCTGAACTGGACAATCATTTAACTTACAGCGAGAGAGCTCTTCTCTATCGAGATTCTTCATTTGGACATGTTTCTTTCGTTTTCAGTTACCGATTAGATTTAGAGGCAATCATTTCGCTCCTCTCTCGCCCTCTCTCTCCTTTTGGGACGAGGAAATCATCATCACAGCAGACTTCTGTTTGGCCCAATGCTTGCTGTGTCTTGGACAAAAGCAGACTTGATCTCGAGAGAAGAACATTCCTCTCATCTCATCCATCCTTTTCCTTCCTTCCTTCCTTCCTTCTCTTCGTCTTCAGAGAGTTCTCACTTGTCTGGATTTTCATCTGGCTTCGGTGCTGCTGGACCTTCCATCGAGCCACTGCAGTTCGCTCTTATAGTAGTAGTGGTAGTCATCATCATCATGATCTTCATCTTGTCTTGGCCCCATAATAACATTCATGGACACGAAACGAAACGCAAACCTGGACTCTGCAGTGAGTGAGTGATAGTTATCCATCTTAACTGTTTTTTTTGGCTATCCTTCTTTTGCTCGCTGACATACTTCTCGGTGTTAATGATCCTGCATATTAGAAATGATGGAGTTAAACATACTTATTACTGGCAGAATTAGTTAGTTTGACTTTCTTGTCCCTAGCTCTAGCAAATAATTCTCGTTACTTCTTCTATCCACCATCTCGTAGACCTAATCATCGGGCAAGAATATGCCCAAATGAACGAGTTAAGTGGATCCATTTAGCCTTCTCGAGGGGGCTGATTGACATTTGCATACAAACGAAATCAATCAAATCGCTCGTATATTTCATGAGTCTTTCCTGGTAGAAGTAGCATGAAGTTTCTGCTCTTGTAGTTATTATTATTATTATTATTAAAGTTTTGGTTCAATCATTTGTTCTGATCAAACTGTTTGATCTTCATCTACATATAAATCTTGCGTGCCAACACACGGAAGAATTAGTCAAATTCATGCATCATTCTCTTTAGGGAGCAGTTTCTGCAAGAAAGGAGTGACTCAATCATCTGACACCTTCTTTGCAGCACTTGATCTTCCTCGTGAAATGCATCTTCTGAAACATGATAACAATTCAAGTCAATAGCATACTTTAAAACCCCCCATTGTCATTATAAGTACTCCGAGTAAACAATAAATAATGAATAAATCAACCTTAAGCACAAAATGATTTCGATGATGAACTTTTCATGCGAGAATGGAATATATGGAATTTGGGTTTAGATAAAAGCTCTCTACATACTAAAACACTTTGTAATTCATCTCAAAGCAAGCTTATTAGTATTGATTCAGAATCCTAAAGATCAAATTTTTAGGGTTTCTTCGAACAAAAGAAGATATTTTCTTTAACTTGAAGGACACGGTGAGGAACAAAACAATAGTCCTTTTTCGTGCTTTTATACTGTTAAAACATTTTCGCTAGATAGCTTAATATATAATCTTACTGGTTACATTACTGATGATTATTCATGTCGGAAAGCAACACTTAGTCACTACTTAGAACCTAACGTTTGTCAAAGTCCTTCAAAGAGTTTCTTCAGTATGGTACTATATTATACATCTGAAAATTTCAACAAAACCTTAAATTTCTACCTATATAAAAAGAAACGTCAAGTCTTCCTTGTTTTATTCATATTCCTTACTAGATCAGAATGATGTACTATCATATATCAGATTTCCAGTAATAACATTTCACGACTTACAATTGTTCATACGGACGTAGAATTAAATCCCGTCAACTACTGTATATATATTCGAAATGAGAAATGTTTTATCTTGTCTGTTTATCCCTTCAAGGGGCATTAGACTGTCCTTTGTGGATAATCACAGCGTACCCGGATCAGTTTCACATGACAGCAACTTTGTTGCACCTCCAATCGAGAACAGGAGGATTTGAACCCCAGACCTTTTGCTTAGAGACCTGTGACTCAACCATCTCAGTTACAGAAGATCGGTAGCTGAGATATAATAATACAAGTGAGAGATCACTTGTATTATTATTGAAGTTATTATCCACGTGTTTTGGTTTGAAGCACACCTAGCAAACAAATTGAAGGTGCTTTGATGAGTATTTCCTTTTCCTCCAGGCTGCCATTGAAGTACAAACTCTTCAGTCCACCCCCTTCTGTTCAAAGGTGATGGTTTTATTTATCTCTTAATCCTTCTAACGGGAAGGTTAGCTGATAAATCAAACATATCGTAAAATATTAAGATATTAGAGAGTACTCGGGTCTTATATCTCCTGAACTGCAGCACTCACATGTTTTCTTCACCTCTTCCGACATGCACGTAATATTTAGCAATTAAACATAAAATGTAGTTTTCTCACGAGTTAATCTATTGTTAAAACTTAAAATTTATAGAATTTTTGCTAACCATTCCGATGTAGAAATTAAATTTACCTTGATCTAAAATATCGAGACCGATCTAGAAGTATCATAACTAGTCGCAATAAAATGATAAATGGTGTTACTTGTCCCTTGAGATATTCGAAGACCATGAGATATCCATGTGAGTCCACCACAGAGAGAATCAGACCAGAAGCTTCATTAACAGTTTGCAGCAGCATGCATCTCCAACCGTGCACGCAAGAGATTGAACTCACGACTTTTTTCTTAAAGGACTATAAGCTAAACCACTTGGGACACCGATATTCGATATAGAGTTCAAGTTGAGTGCATATTGGAAAGTATGCATAATCACCTTCTCCATCTTCAGATGAAGAAAGTAATGATCTCTACTTTTCTAAAAACCCCACAAAAATGCTACAAGTAAGGTGTTTTCAAAAGCATACGTTCAAACACTATGGTTTTGGGTTATCTCTGGATCTCTCCGCAACTCTCGGTCCATCTCTCATTTAATATAAATAATGAATAATGTCGATTAAACTCTCGTACATTATTGTAAAATTTTCAAAGTACAAAAGAACAAACATTTCTCGAAGTCTAGTGCATGATTCATAAACCGATTAAGGAGATTTGATTAAAGCACATGAGACATACTTCCTTCTCGTGGAGAAAGATGTTTTTTCTGGAAGAGACATGAGACACAACCTACTAAAAGAAAAAAAAACACAATAAACCTCCCTCTTCTTATACACGTTCTCGAGAATTCTCACCTCGACTAACTAATCGGATTCAAGCTAATTTAATGGAGTACTACTTTACTTACATGAAGTAACGAAACAAAGGCTCTACAGCAGCTTGTTCCATCCTGGGAGACCAGTCTAATTTCAGCCTTTTCTTTTTCTTTTTCTTGTATATGTTTCCTTGATACGTGAAGAAAAATGAATTGAGTGAAAGAACGAGAAGAAGAGCGTTGCCGACAAGAAGGTGACTAGGCTAGCCACCGCCGTAGGAAGTGTAGGGTAGAGATAGAGGTAGAGATAGAGAGAGAGAGTTTTTGTTTCTAGTATATAGTGTGGATGAGAAATTTCTCAGTGTGCTCCACAATAAATAATATATGACGAGCTCAATACTATTAATATAATAATATATAAGGGTTTAACCATTGCAGATTTTAATATAAGAACCATCATAGTTTAGGGTTCAATATCTAGATCATTTATGAAGAATAGTGATGGTTATAACATTTTTGGTTTTTTCTTGTTATTTATCTTCACTTTGTTATTTGTACCTATGTTTTCATTACGAAAGCCATGTTTACGCCGGATATATCTGAAAATGATTCCAATTACACGTTGAATTTTTATGATGTTGTAATGACGGAAATGGATAACAATTTATCACATTTTCAAAGATTTGATGTTGCACAAAATGTTATTCAACGTCTTAGCGACCTCTCGGGAAAGTGGTGACTGGAACTATTCCAACATAATACTAATGCGTTCTCTGCAGTACCTAATTGTTATTTTATTATTTTATTTATTTAGTATCACCTGTAATATTCTATTAAGTTCATTTATTTAGTTATCTCTTGAACAATGAAATTATCTGAACGAGAAGAAATTTGCCACAAATTTAATTTTCCCTGTACAGTGCAAAATGCACTTTCCACGTTTCACACTTGCAAAAAGCACTTTGTTCCGGAAAGAGGATCATTGTAGTATTTCCGATATGCTTCGACAAGGAAAGAAAAGGTCAGAAACTGTAAGATAAACATAAACAGTCCTCTGGGTTTGTGTGTCAAAGCTGCAACTCACTAGCGGATAAAAGAAAGCCGCGAGTATTTAGGGCTCTAACCTAATCCTGTTTTCGCTTTTGCGGACCAGCTTCGACACGCACTACTATTCCTTCCTTTTCCTCCTTGTCTCTTTCTTTCATCTTTAGCTTGGTTTCCCATGTAGACGACTATGCCACGAGACACTGTTCAGTTTTCTAAAGAATAAAGTGTATTTCTTTTTCGGAAAAACCAATAAGGGATAAAAAGTATTATTTCAACTCGGTCCTGGAAATGAAAGGATAAGAACGCATGACCGTGTCGACGGCAGAAAGTTCCCGGGCAAACAAAACAGGCTATTTTTAGTAATACTGCCAAGAGCTCTGTTCGTAGTCTGCGAACAAACAAACTCTAAAGTTAACTAAATCTCTTTGGCATTCAGATTTTAACTAACCAGCAGTTACCATTGTGTACAAAGGAGTGGTAATATGTAATCAAATATCAAATCAAATCGCTAATCAGATATTTAGTTACACATGAACGCCAGACAAGGCTTCTGGTCCTGTCCGGTGCTTGTTACTTGTATGGTACATGTGAAACTAGCTTACGTTACCAGTGGTAACGTATCACTTTTGGCATCCGTGACGACATTCCGTTTCTTTGGATCGTGACTCGTCTCGAGCCGAACCCCGACACCGACCCGGACCTGCATTAGTCCCTGAAGGGAACGATGAGTCATCCCACTGTCAGTCTTGCAGATTGACGTTGACGTCCAAAAGAGAGGAAGTTAAACTGAAATGTTATCACTTTTTCTGCAAACAAAGAGCAAATATTGTAGATTATATTGCTAGTTGAAGTTAATAATATTCATTATGAAATTTGGAATTTGGAATGTGTATACGATATTGTGAAGTTTTGCGATTGACGAAAGTGCTAATAAATTAAAAGTCGTCATTGGATAATTATGTAAAACAAATGTCATTCCTCGAGGACGTAATTAGTATTAAAAAGCCTTTCAAGGACGTGGAAAGTGGTGTAAGACGGGCAAATTGCCCGTCAATCCTCCCATCCGTATTGGTGCTGACAGGAGATGACAGTCTAGAAGGGATGGAGTAGCACGACGGACCCGGACGAGTCTAGCGTGGCCCCTTGCTGCCGTGAATGTAGACGCGATGGGGGTGCTAAGGGGGCAGAGTGGGGGTTGTTCCATGCACCATATTGCACTGTAGCGAGCAGGGCCATGGGTTACAAGACAGACAGGCTCACGACACGATTCCCGACCGCTTGCTACGCATGGGACGGTAGAAAAAGAGGAAAATTACGGTAGTACCCTGGGATGTCCCGGGCAAAGGGGCGCGCGGGCGGGCGCGAAGACACGGGCTCTGTATGCCGGCTGCACGGTGGACACCTCCACCTCCACCTGCTCCCGGCTTCCCGGCCGGTCTCCAACTTCGCATTGGCGTTGACGCATAGCTGCAGCTTAAATCAAGACGCGACAGTGTTAATCATTCCACCTGCTCTAATCTTAACTTAATCGCGCTTAAGGGAAAATCTGAGACCGTTTAAGCTGCAGTCAAAGCGGAGAGGTCAGGGCTGCTCAGAGCCGAGGCAATCTCGTTCACCTGCCTGACAGACACAAGCCCCTCCCTCTTGTATTATATTAAAGAAGGCTCCGGGCCTCCCTATCTGAGAGGAATCGAGTCCCCCAACAGGGCAGCCAAAATACGGCCTCCTCATAAATGAGAGCCGCCATTTCCAAAAGCCTGAAATCACACGACGCCGCGTGGATTCCACATCCCCTTCGCCACCCGGTCGGCAGCCGCCCTAGGTTCCCTCCCGGGTAAGTCCCAACCCGCTACCAGGTCGCCGGCCGTTGGCCGTATCGCGCTACGTGATGCCCGGCGGCCCATCCCTGTAAATGTACGTCTGTCATCTACAGGGGCATCCCGATCACCGGGCAGCGTCTCCTTCGGGCAGGCCCTAGCTAGCTGAACCCCCAGGGTCCAGGCCCGGCGGGCCCCCACTGTCCCCTCTCTCTTATGCTGCGCCCCTTTTACTCACCGCCCTCGGCTCTCTCCATCCTGTGCCTCCTCTCCCGCTACTCTCACCCCGGCTGCCCTCCCCTGCCCTGCCTGGCTTGACCCCCCGTTTCGCCCCTGCACGCGTGCCCTGTGCGCACTGCAAGCTCATTTTCATCCGCGCTCTGCTTGCTTTGTTTTCTCTTGACCTCCCCTCTTTTTCTTTCTCTCCTGGCCACCGCTCCTCCGCTCATCATCTTCGTCGTCGTCCCGTCCGTCGTCACGCGCGTTGGTTGCATGGTCTGTAGGAGCTCTCCGCTGCTGCTGCAGTAGTATTTCATCATCATCTTGTGCTCCGCCCCCTTCTCTCTCTTCTCATCCGGTCCCTTCTCTACCGTTCCCGTTCCTTCTTTCGCTCTGTGCGCAGCTGTCTTGGCCCCGCGCGAGTCGCAAGGTAACTTACCCCGCCCGCCTCCTCGCTCTCCCCCCCCCCCCTCCTTCTTCGCCACCCTATCTTCCGACAACTCTCGGATGTTGTGAAGGACGGACCTCCCGTTCTTCTTTCTTTTCTGCTCCTCTTCTCTCCCCTTCTGTTCTGTTGCGGGGATTACTTGACGCTCATATCTTCATCATCTCCTTCGCTGTTGCCCCCTCCTCCCTGCCTCTTCCTTTGCTTCTCGTCTCTTTCTTCGCCTTTCCGTGCCGTGCTTGCTTTGCTTATTCTGCCTGCACCCACCGCTCTATCTGCGATTGTGGAGGTATTCCTACCCTCCGACTCGCTCGCATCACCCCACCCACGCTCGACTTGCCTATCCATCTATCTGAGTGTGCGATTCATTGCAGCGCTGCTACTTTGTTCGTCCTCCGGTGGACAGGCAGTAGTCCCGTCGCTTGTCTGCAGCGTGTGCGCTTTCGTGTTTCTTGAGCGGAAAGGCCTCCCCCGTTCGGCTTCCGTGTTTTGAAGTCTATCGTGGTGTGTGTTCCTTGCAGGATACTTCTTCTGTCATCCGAGTTCGTGCTTGCGCTTCTTATCTGCCTTCTCTTTCTCTCGACGTCCAGCAGCAGCGGGACTGAGTGGCTGTTTGCGTACTCCTGTTAGGAAAGCTGGAGTTCGGAGTAGTAGTAGCGAGCAAAACAGGGTCTATGGTTGACAACACGGAGTTTAGAAAGGGATATAGCTTTCGTAAGGACAGGAAGGTCAAAGGACAGATTTCGCGTCGATTATCGAAGGAGCAAGAGTTGTCGACGAGGAAACGGGTTTAGGCGATTCTTGGAATTTTCAGTTGGAGGA
The DNA here is from genome assembly GCA_036924285.1 of Asterella californica. Taxonomy (NCBI): domain Eukaryota; kingdom Viridiplantae; phylum Streptophyta; class Marchantiopsida; order Marchantiales; family Aytoniaceae; genus Asterella; species Asterella californica. Next base: position 29,555,995 of record JAYKYS010000003.1, read on the forward strand.
GTTGTAGATCCCAGCAGTCTGTTTATTGCGAGGCATTCTCTTGCCCAAATCTGCGGGAGTGACTGTTCAAGAGGGTATGGGAAAAGGAGCTCCAAGATGTGGTAATCAGCTCTGTAGACAAGCATTGTAGACAGCAGTTATGACTATGTCAGAAGTACCGTCCACTCCTCGTAACCCCTTCAAGGCGAACAACGGAACCATCCTGAAGTACCAGCAATCGTCGGATGCTTCATCCTTGCCGCCAATGGCACGTCCCATGGCGAGCAGACAGCTTGCTACATCTCACACAGCTGCCTCCAGTGTCTCTGTAGCAGGTGTGTACCTTCTGGTTCTCTTGACTTATCATGGAAGTCGCATACAAGCTTTTCGATACGTACGTCAACATATCATCGAACTTGTTCATGTTCGTCATAGTGCAAACATGAAACAACTTTCGGTACCGTCCGTACAGAAGTGTCCTCGGGTTCCCTCGTACTGAAGTTATGGTGTATATGTATGCTATGGCAGGCGATGATGGAATCGATGCCGAGCTGTGGTATGCCTGTGCTGGTCCGCAGAAGGCTCTACCACCAGTAGGCAGCGTCGTGGCCTACTTGCCCCAAGGACACATAGAGCAGGTGACTACCACACCGACCTGTCCTGCAACGTCGTCCAGAGATGAACGATTTCTTGTAGCACGTCCCGCCTCAGCGTGCGAGTGCTGTTAACACGTTTTTAACGTCTGCCAGATATCCGTGTCGCAGGTAGCATCTTTCAACAATCAAGAACTTGACGCTCAAATCCCTCGCTACAATCTTCCGGCTGTGATTCCATGTATGCTCAACGACATACAACTGAGTGTGAGTACCGTCGTGAACCAACGCAACCATTACTCCATAGACTGTCGTATTTCTGAACTTTGGGGATGTCGGTCCAGGGTTTGACTCATTGAACTGTCTTGTCACGCATGTGCAGGCGGATCCTGAAAGCGACGAGGTCTATGCCACCCTTACTCTCTGCCCGCTTAGCGATCCCCATGAGGACTCATCCGAGTGTGCTGAGCCGCCGCCGCCGCCGAAGAGAAAGTCTCGTAGTTTCACCAAAACTCTAACGGTCTCTGATACCAGTACGCATGGAGGTTTTTCCGTGCCTAAGCGTGCAGCCGATGACTGCTTGCCCACATTGGTATGTGCAGACTGATACCGATGAAGCGAGTTTGTCCTGTGAGCCTGCTTTAGCGCTGACACGCACTGAAGGATATGAGGTTTCGGCGCAGTGTCTCATTTGAACTTGATCCTACTTTGCAGGACATGACTCTCAATCCTCCAAGTCAGGAGCTAGTGGCTAAGGATCTTCACGGTAACGAGTGGCGATTTAGGCACATATTCCGAGGTATGCTAAGGGGTTGAATATCTTGCAGCCTGTTGCATGAGTGGTTTGATGACGATCCTTCGTCGTCTCGTGTTTTCTATCGTGAAATTTTTCTATAGAATCTGCCTCTGAAATTCTCGTCGCACAGGCCAGCCGAAACGTCATCTTCTGACAACCGGTTGGAGCGTCTTTGTAAGTCAGAAGAGGCTTGTAGCTGGAGACGCAGTTCTCTTTCTCAGGTCAGTTCATGCGTTCCCATGCCACGCCGAACATTCGTACTTTGCTTCAAGGTGTAGTGAAGAAAGGTGCACCGGATCTGACCAAGCACGACTCTACAGGGGTGAAAATGGCCAGCTCAGGGTGGGAGTTCGGCGTGCACCTCGGCAGCAGCAGCTGCAACCGAAAGTTCTTACCTCCCCGACTATGCACATCGGGGTTCTTGCAGCCGCTGCTCATGCCGCTACGGAGAAATCCCGATTTTCTCTGATTTACAACCCTCGGTATGCCACCCATAGGGAGCGATTGCGTGGAGGTTAATATCGCATGATTTGGAATGTTTCTAATAGCTGCTTCGTGTCTGTCTTCCTCTGTCCTGTTTTACTTAACCGCTGAAATTTGTGCGCAGTGGTTCCAGTGCCTAAGTTGCTGTCTGGTTATGTTGGTACAGATCTTGCCCGTCTGAGTTCGTCATCCCCTACACAAAATATGTTAAGGCGGTGAAGAGTAACTTCTCAGTTGGCCAGCGGTTTAAGATGAAGTTCGAATCCGAGGACTCCACTGACAGGAGGTTTGTACCTCATTACGGATTAGGTGAAGTTCGTTTTGCGTTACCTCCTCTGGATTTATCTGTGAGAGGTTCTAAGTCTCATTTCAATTTACCCGCAGGCACACGGGAACTATCACAGGAATATGCGATTTCGATCCAGCAAGGTGGCCTACTTCAGTCTGGAGGTCTCTTCAGGTCGATTTTCGTTTCCTTCGTCGCTACTGAACTCATTGTCTGATTTAGACCTCTACTCTTCCGAGAGCAAATCTTTGAGGATGTTTGTGCGTAGTAGTACTCTCCCGTTTGAACTCCTTTTGTCGGACTCTACAGGTTAATTGGGACGAGTCATCATCCAGTGAGAGGCAAGATAGGGTGTCCCCATGGGAAGTTGAGCCGTTCACGGCCTCCACCGCCATCACCCCGGCAGTAAGCACAAGAAAACGATTGAGGCCCGTCAGTCAGCCTCATGCAGATCACAGCAGCACAGGTGATAGAAATGAACTCTCTCTCAAGTTTTGCCCTCTTGCTGCGATGGCTTTTTGATTGTCCGCGAGGCCTGTCATCATTTCTTGACGTAGTGTATGTGTTCTGCAGCAATGAACAGGAGTGCCGCGGAGCCCAATAAAACTATGAGGCTAGCAAGAGCATTCCACGGTGGGCACGACATGATGGAGACCTCCGTGGACGAGGAGGATGCGGAATGTCTATCCGCGAACATGTCGTGGATCAAGCGTGAGGAGAACTTCAAGAATGAAGTGCAGAGTGTCGGCGCCAGACAAGGTCCTGAGAGTTGGATAAACATCAGGAGATCTGAACCAGTCCAAATCCCGGACATGTTTAGAACGCTACCACCTGCGGGCGTACAGGATTTACGTGGCATGATCGGTCTTCAGCAACGGCGAGAGCAGGAGCAGTTGAACTTCTGTGTGAATCAATTCCGGGAAAATAAGGAGGAGATGTCCGGGACTACCTTACAGTTGTCAAGTCCACGACCATCAAATCTGCAACCATTTGTCAACTCGGCCACAGAGAGGATGCTCAACCTCTCTGTAACCGGGCCTGTTTCGAGTAACAAAACATCGAACCTTTTGTGGTCGAACCAGCAGCCTGTCACGTTAGCTCCTTTTAATGGGCATGAGACAGCGAATGCATCATCTTGGTTGTCATTTGGCCCAGGTCAATCAGACGTCTCAGCATCGTCGCCCCGTGTGTCTAGGCCCAGTTGCACAACACTGTCTATGAGCAATCTGCCTCCAGCAGAATCTGATGATACCAGCCATCCTTCAACACCGAAGGAAAACTATTGGGAGAAGAGCCTCAGGATGGAGCCAGATAGCACCCGAGCTGCAGCTCCTGTTCAAAGCGAGCAGAAATGTAAGATATTTGGCGTACCACTGGACAAGCATCCGTCTGCAGCTGTGATTCCCACGCCGGTACCGGTATCAAAGGTGGTGAGGAATACCGACGATGGGTCGTGCCCCAGCAGCAGCCGTGGCCTTGAGAAAGTTGTGTCGCCTAGTCCGACCTCTTCCGCCGTTGGAGTTCTTGACCAAGAGAAGGGCTCCCAGAGATCAAATAAGGGTTCGCAGAACTTGCAACAACAAGGCCCAGTGCGTACTTTCACAAAGGTAGGATTTATTCCTGGCATATATATTGGTTAATGGTATCAGTTTATTGTTGTCCGTCGTGGAGTTAATGTTTCATGGTGATGCGTTGTGCTCTATCACCCGGAGTGGAAATGGATTCTGTGATTTTGTTGTCCGCCGTCGTTTCCGTCTAAGATCTCAAAGGGTCGTAGGTAGTGCCAAGCGGGTGCCAACTAAGTAGCCTGCGTCTGCAGATTCACAAGTCAGGTTCGTACGGAAGATCGATCGATGTTCAAAGTTATGACGGGTACAATGACCTCCTCCGGAAAGTGGAGAGCATGTTCGAACTGAACGGGGAGCTCTTCGACAAGAAGTCTGGATGGCAGCTTGTGTACACTGATCATGAAGACGATATTCTCCTTGTTGGAGATGACCCTTGGATGTAAGTTTATAGTCAACAGTTTTCTCATTCACCAAGGAGGTTTCATGAGTAGCTCAGACGTGGGAGTTGTCGAGCCTTATTGAAGCTCTCGAGTCTAGCAGTGTTGGGTAAATATCGAACCGTGCCTGCGGTTGGTTTGTTTGCGAAAGAAAATGAGTTTTCGAGCCTGTTTGGTTTGTCTTCGCAGGGAGTTTGTTAGTTGCGTGAGAACTCTTAGACTTCTGGGTCCTGGCGAGGCGTCATCTTCCGGGAGGAGCGGGCAATCGCAGGACGAGGAGGCCACTGGTGGGAAGGAAGTGTTGAAGCGATCGGATTCGACGTCCCCTTCTCAGGGAGCTCGTGGAGACGAGATATAGGTTACTTTGTTGTCTACCGGGAGTGATCGATAGGATGAATATTTTTGGAGAGAAGTTGCGGACGTATGATCTTTTCTTTTTTCTTAATTGTAAAGGGGGTTTTTGGGTTTCAGCATTGGTGTACATGAATAGAAGGAAGACTCGTTCGCTTGGAGTGCCATACGATGGACATGCTGTGGAAGGTGTCAGTGTGGAGTCAGCGTTAGATAATTGGCCAGATGTCTTGGCGTTCTATTCCCCGCGGTCCTCGTGGAAGGAATTTTGGATGGAACCAACGGCTGGTAACAGTACTTTGTAAGGGGAAAATTTTTTGGTCGCTCTTGTGTTGTTCACAGGGGAGTCAGGGTGCAAAATGATGAGATATTGAGAAATTTTCCATGTTTCCGGATAATTTACAGGACACGCACCATTGCTGGCCCTTGTGAAAGAGTCTGCTGCCCTTTTCTGCGGGGTTGGTTACCTCCGGCTCAACAAACAGCCTTATGTACTTTTAGATGTGTCATCCCTTGTTTTGAAGTGGTGTTGATGGGTTCCGACCCTGATCAACGCGTTGGCACTCAGGCAGGATGTCGCATCCAGTTTTGTAGAACGCGTTTTAGGAAGGAGGGAGGGTGAGGAGGGACGGGAGGTTCTCGGGGGAGAAAGGTGAAATCGGAAGGGAAAGGAGGAGAGGGGATGATGATGAATAACGTGACTGGTCTCCTGTGTGACTTCAAGAAGTGCTCGCTCACTTCGTGTACAAGTTTAGCCTTGGCCTATTTGTGGCTATGAATTCGCTGGGGATAGAGAGCAATGTTTCTGGGGGGCCACCCATTTCTGGGTGTATAGAAGGAGTTGATGAGTTTAGTCAGTCATGTGCGTTCAGTTCAGGTCAGTTCAGTTTAAGGCGGATGGTGATGGGTTTAGTCGGTCTCATCTACTCCTCTTTTCGAGGTCGAGACTACTAAATAAAACCTCTGCCTCCTTTATATCATTCATGTAAAAAGAGATTTGGCAATTGAGGAGAAGAATTTGACGCATTAGAGTCTCTTTTGTCTGGTCAGAACTTCGATACTTGGTTGTGCCTTGCCTCGGACACTCTCTCAATTTGTGTCCTTGCTGCTTTGGTGGGCTTGACTCGTTACGATTTTGTCTACTTACTTACTCAACACCGTCTGCGTTGTTTCGTTGTAGAGAGCAGTCTATAAGTTCCTCACTAGACTGTGACCCCACTTCTCCCTTTTTTCTCCACTCTCAGACTCCACGCTAGTCTACTGGTCACCTCACGTACAACGAAACCCCGAAAGTAGCACTGGCAGTAGGAAGCGCGCGCATCCATCCATTCATTCGTCTACTGCTCAAATCGCGTGACTTTATGTGCCTCCCGCCTCGAAGATCCCCCCACGTGTCCTGTTGGGACTCGGGGTGTACAGGCCACGCGTTTCGTGTGACCCTGGGAGAAGCCAAAAAAAATTTCAGGCTTGCGTCGTTCCTGTCGAGAGCTGTACGCTTTTGTACCTTTACAGATAAGTCACTGCCACCTACCCACTTACAGTTTTGCTGCCTGCCATGTAGCGTGCCGCGCAAGTTGTTACGCCAAGTGACTGCGCCTGCTCCCCCTCCTCTCCCATCAAGTTCCCATCTCCCTAGGCAAAGTATCTGCTTGTCTTCCCGAACGTTACACTGGTCTTGACGTCCGTCCGTCCGTCCGTCCTCCATAGGCGCTTCCCTCGACCTTCATTCCGGTCGCGGTCCAGTCCAGTCAGCCCAGCCCAGCCCAGCCCAGCCCAGACCGGGTCACCGGGCTGCCCCTCTTTTCTTCGCTTCCCTTCGGCCTCCGCTGTTCCTTTGTCTGTTTGTCGCGCACTTACTCGCTTCGCTGCCTCGTCTTCGCTCCGGAACCCGGATAAAGCTGACAGTAAGCGTTTCCCCTGTTTCTGCCGTACACGCTAGACGAGAGAGCGTATACGGTATGCATAAAAATGTCTGTCCTGACCCGTCTGTGCAGAATCTTAGTGCTGAACATGGTTGTACAAGGTCAGAGCTATCCATCCAGCCATCCACTAGTGACTAGTAGTACCAGTACTGTCCAGCCTTTGCCAGTCAATGCCTGAAGGATTGACGGACGGACCCATCACCTCTTCCCCTGGCACTAGCTCAGTTCACCTCAGCTTAACTCAACTCAACTCAGACAACAGTCTCGGTCATTTTCCCCCAAGTCTCTCAGTGAGCTGAGCTGCCGTTGCTCACTACTGTTCTTGACGTTGTTCATCATGAGCTTTTGATCGATCAAGTCAATCATAGCAAGGGATGAGCGGGTGGGGTGGGTTAGAGATGTCGCCATGTGGGGGAATCTTAACTTTCGGAGCCGGATTCAAGCGACCGACGGGTAAGTGTGGGTCGGGGTGCACCTCAGATGAGTAACAGCAGCTTCGCTGCTACTCATCTGAGGTGCAGCAGCAGCTGGAAATACTGGCACGAGAAACACAGAGAGAGAGAGAGAGAGAGAGAGCCAGGTCCGGCTCCAGGCACACGTCCCTATGGACTACGTATGTATGGATCTTATCAGGAACATGACGAGGTGTGGGGGAAAGTACCATACCGAGCCGGGCAACGAAAAGGTCGTTACGTAGGGAGTGAGATCAGCCACGATCTTTCTCAACACACTCAGACTAGAGTACAGTCCCCTCTCTAGTAGTCTTCATCTCTCGCTCCCAGTCATACTCTTGTGCAGATTCACGGGGCGTGCTTTTTGGCCAAACTCCCGACTGTGTCACTAGGCCTGCTGACAAGATTTGGAAAGGGCAGATTCCCTCCCATCTCTTGCCCCAACTAGACAGTAGATCCCCCCACCCCCACTTTCCAACTATCAATCAAACTCTGGAGATTTGTGTGTGTGTAGTCTTTTGTGTGGGGTGGGTGGGTGGCCCTCCTGACGGAACTGAACTGAACAGAACTGCCTTTGCTTTGTTCCTCCCCCCTCATAGCAGACATACAATAGCCACAGTAGCTGTTGCTTGCATGTGATGGACCCATGTGACCCTGACCTTCGCGCAGCTCACCTCAGCTCAGCGTATATGTAATTTATGAGACCCCTCTCGTCTCTCTGTTCCCATTCCCGTAGCTGTGTCCTTCTCCCTCTAACTTGGTGGAACTAGTCCTCTTCTTCCCCCTCCCATCTCTATATCATAGCGCGAGTAAAACTAAACCAGTCCCAGCCCAGGCAGTCAGTCTTTTACCTCTCCCTACTCGAAGCTAGTACTTTTAATCTCCGGCCCGAATGAGAGAGGACCTTTCTCCTGCCATGGAGGGATGGGTGGGTTTCTGGTACCCACTCTACGCTTCACACAATGAGGAACAACGAGAGCCAGGAGGGGGAGGTGCACTAGCAATTTTCCCGGTGGAGCTTTTGGTAGGTGGCTTTACGGCTCCTTCATTTATGATGGAGACTCTTGAAGATTGGTCATATTCCATTTTTGGGGCGTGCATGCTCTCTGTTCTTCCCCCTCGTCTCAGACCTCTTCGTACTAAGTCAACCTCACCAGATGCTACTGTACTGTTATCGTATGATGGAAATTGATTTTCATGGAAATTGATCGGGGTCAGCAAGCTCTAGAGTCTAGCCCATATCGTCTGTCTGTCTCATGTTCGCTCTCTCTTGACTCGGAGTCTTGAGCTCTGTGTTGCACTTGTCCTTATAGTCACACGCCATAACAACAGCCTTCGGCGCTTTATGACTCTTGTCCTCAATGATGCACTCCCATCAAAAGTCTTTTGAACTGGTCATCACTGCCCTTGTACTTATTTATTATCCCATCTCTCTGTTTAGTTCCCTACACCCGAGATCTACGCCCTCCCCGAACACGCATATTATAAGATTTGCTTCACTTCTGTAGATAAGGCAGCCCAGCCCAATGTCTTTCAATCGCTCAGATTTGTAAGATCCAAGTCCAGAATAAGGGAAAGACACTCACTAATCATAGTCCAGGAGAAGGCGGAGATGGTAGAATATTTTTCACCTTCATTTTCATTTTCCCCTATACAGTAGTCGGAAGCTCTCCCTTCCCAGTCAACGAAATGCAGCAAATTGCAGGATCTCATATAAACTTTTGCATGGGTTTGTAGAATAGCCACTTCCCTTGCTCAAAACTCGTGCATTCCTCTACACGTTTAATTTGCACGATGTGAGCCGAGTCGTTAAAGCGGTCTGGATCCCACCACGCCATACCCTCGCCCTCACTCGCTCGAGAGTGAAAGCCATCTTCCGCAGATCTAAATTGCCAAAGGCATGGCAGGAAGACGTGACCAGGGGAACTGCACGGGACTGAATGGAGCTGCCTGCCTGCTGAGATTCTTTGCCCACAAAAGCTTGATATGGATCTGGAAAGTAAGAACGCGTCTTGAGTCCGCCTATACTCTTTAACTAAACGCAGAAAGAGAGAGAGAGAAAGAGGCACATTTGTGGGGGGTTTAGGCTTTGTGAGAGGAGAAATGTCGAGGAAATTGATTACTCCGGCGGTTTTGCTTGCTGTGGCCTACCTGGGATTCAAATGAAGGACCGGGGAGAGAGCTGGAGAGACGCGCAGCAAAAGCTCGTGGTCGTCGTGTTATTTGGTTGGTAGTGGCTAGGCCAGTTCTTCTTCATTGAGTTGCAACGGCGAGAGTAAATCTCATACATATCGTACGAGCGAGCGAATGAAATCTAGAAACAGTAACGAGATCCACAAGTAAAAATAGCAAGTCCGTGAGTCATGACGATTGAACAAAGCAAGAAGAACAGGCAGCAAGTAAATCCAAGAACACAGACGCCAGCAAACAGAAGCAGCAGCAGCAGAGAAGCGAGAGAAGGCAGCAAGGAGTTCATTGCTGACGCTCAATCTTGCGATTCACGTTCAGAATGTTCTTCCTCCAGAAGAGTCTGCTGCCCATGAACCCACACAAGAAAGAAACAAAGAACGAAAGAAAGAAGAATCTTTCCAGTTCTTCTTTCCTTTTCGGCTTTTCCTTTCGTTCGTTCTTCCACTTCTTTCCCTTGCAATTTCCGTTATTATAAAAGAAAACGATTCTGAAAATAAATAAAGTTCTGATTATTTCATATTGCTGCTTCTCTCTCTACTATCCGCCACATTCATGCCCTATCTTCCTCCACGTCATGCCTTGCCATCCTTTGCCTTTAGCTTGTTATTTATTTTCCAAATAGAAAGATGAAAAGAAGTTTGGATCCATCTGACTGCCCTCTCTAAAGCCACCTTGCGTTATTTTGTCTCGTTCGAACTACTTGGTTTTTCTTTGACTTTGTCTTTTTTACAAGCTACTGTAGTTACCGTAATAAGATTTCAATATTTTATGGCGAATTTTAAATGGATAGCATTTAAGAAGCAGATAAAAGAAAAGTTAAAAGAAAAAGAAACAAGTAAAACGTGCAGGAAGCAGAGCAAAGAGCAGCACGAAAAGCTCAAGAAAGTCGAGTAGGAAAGATGGTTCTGTAGCATTGATGGGGATTTCTGTGTGACACCTCTCAACGTTGGTCAACGATGGTTGAGGTTTTCCTTTGATTCTGGAGTAGCGAACCTCGCATACTTCTGTTTTCGGTTCCCGGCCAACGGTCGGTGATAGTGAGTAGTAGCCGGTTACTTCCAAACAGTTTCGGTTTTCTTTTGTTGACAAAGTTAACAATATCGACCTCTGCTTGCAATCGAATTGCGAGACTATGCATTAGCGATTTTGTCGAATCTATTCTATTTTTTTAATTATTTTTTCTCTGAATAATTTCGCTGGTTTGTTCTTGTTAATTTTTTCATTTTCAATTTTTATTACGATCTCATCCGTATATATCACTACACAACAAAAAGATTCACTACACGATAAAAAAACTTTTTTTTTTTCTGATTTTCACAATCGACTTATAGCTATACTATAACAAAGCAAAAACGTAAAGTAAATGTACTAATTTGTTCATTTTTTATTTTAACATGGAAATTTATTCATTTTCCTTGTTTTGTGTGATGGGGTCCTCTCATCCGTTTGGTATTCATTCTGCGACATTTTTCAATTCGTCAATTTTATTTAAATTATGTGATATTTTTATAAATAAATAAAAACTGGAAAATTTTCTTTCAACCGTATACAAAACTTTTTTTCTTTACAAATGATATAAATAAAATTTGAAGAAAGTTTTAAGAAAATTATGAATGTGAAATTTCATCTTATTTGGACAAAAAAGTATGAGCTATATATCACTTGATGAGGTAATCTGATTGAGATCATGAATTTTCTGTATTATCATCATCTGTACCTGACTTTTATGAATTACAAAATGTTTAATAATTATAGATAAATAGAAAAAAATATTAGAGTAAAATATTTAATTTTTCTTTTTCTTTTCTTTTCCAATTATTTTTCCTTAAATTCTGCCTCTTAGCTTGATTTTTGGCAGCTCGATGGATCATGTTTTGGAACTAGAATAGTGGTATAAGAATTTTCTTGAGACTTGAAATCCGGGAGCTAATTTCTGCAAACTTGTCTTGTGAATGTCTGAGATTTTTCTATTTCCATGCTTCAAATATTTTCCCTCTTTTACTCTTTATATTCATCCCAGACATTCTATGAAAATCAAATGATTTTAGCGTTAAAAGATGAATGATAATATATTCTAGCCTAGTAAAGCTTCATTCCTATCGATGTGTTTATGTATCCATTAGTCTATTTCACTTTTAGGTTACTCTTTTTCCACGATTTTCTCCTTGTGACAAAACAAATTTCAATTGTTGAAAACGAATGTTTACGATATCCTCTAGCCTTGACCCAAGTCCCTAAATCCAAACTTGGAACAAGTATTATCGAAGCGTAACTCGAAGCTGAGGAAATATCTTTTTACTAACAATTAGCTTCACAACAACGCCTCGCTATCCAAACTATGTAGCGGTCGCATCCGTAATAACCCCATTGCATCGCCGTCACTCAATATATCACTAGTCTTGGTGATCAGATCACTCTAATCCGAACGAGGATCGAGAGTACAATCTAGCAATACACGAAGCGTAACACGTATCCAAATATATATACTGATAGTACCTCCACCGCTCACTATATCACTAACCTGATGATCATATCACTCTAATCCAAACGAGGGTCGTGAGTGTAGCTCACGTACCTAACGATATAGCGAGAATTGCATCAATTGACAGAAGTAGACACCCAATCCATAGTAAAGAAGCTGAAGAATGCCGATCTGGAGACTTCTTACTCTCGTCCAACGATCTTCAGAAACCTATGACGTCCTTTCTCTTGACTCTGTGGGCTCCAAGAACCTTAAGATCTGACACTCAACACACAAGATATGTCTAATTTTTTATCGTAGATGACCCAAACTTAAAAATCTCCTCTTTGTGATTTAAATCCACGCACATGATAAAATGGATTGCCTGATATGAGATCCATCTCATCCCTTACGTAGATCTGGTTACCCTGAACCTAATGAGACTCCAAACAAGCCGTAAAACTCGCAAAACTACACAAGAAATTTGATCACATGAAGCAAAAAACTGACATAAATAGACTCACTACGGCTCAAATGCACTCATCACACCCAAACCAACAACCCTATCCACGTCCACTCTTCTCCTTTGCATAAGTGAAGACTCCTTGATTGCATTGGTACCAAGAACGAAGAGCTTGGTCCACTGATCTCCAAGAATAACATAACATCAGGTCACAAGCGAACAAAAATTTGACGGAAGCGTCTCATTGCGAGTCAATTGCACAGAGAACTCTCAATCTATTCTGAAAATCCACACCGTCTTCAATTTCTTATAGAACTCGATGTTCTGATCCGATGGATCCAAGGACAACAAATTTGGACTCTGGAATGACCTGAATGGTCTTACTCTCCCTCACATGTAACTGAAGCACTCCAATCCTTCCTCCATGCGTCTCAATTTCACCACAATCCTAACCCTCGGTCCGCTTTTTCATGAATCGTTTGATCATGTCCGAAGCCTGCACAAAAATGAATCAATGACATCTGTGCGTTGACGTTAGATTCACAAACGTATCAAAACCACCATCGCTAACCCGCATGTTCAAGCTAACCGCTTCCACTGTTTGTCACAATGCGTACACCCAATTCTTGAATCTTCCCAAGCTGACATGTTGCTTGAAATCTCCCGAAGCCTCCAAAAAAAGCTCGAAGAAAAATCATTAATTTATATGTTTATGAAATAATAATGAATTGTTATTACCTAAAATAAATAACAACTTCTTGTTATTTTTATCCATGTTGCTCCACCCTTGGGTCACTCCACCTAAGTGGCTCCATCTCGATGGGCACCTTGGAGTGTCTAGTAAATACCAACAAGTTGTTATTTTGGAGAAGTTCTGCCTAAGACGTCCGTCGCTTCATCCTCATGTCTCTCCACTCTGATCGTTTAAATCCTGGAGTATCTCATAAATAACAACATGTTATTATTTATCATGTTTGGATCATCTCATCTTAAGTTCATTCCACCTAGGACCCGTTGCTTCACCCTCAAGTCGCTCCACTCCATTCATCTTGTAAATAACATCATGTTGTATTTATAATATTCGGGCCACCCCACTTGGGACGCTCGTCGTTTCATCCTCATGTCGTTCCAACCCGGACATCATGTAAATAACAACTTCTTGTTATTACTCCAAAACCTAATGTTAAAATTGCGTAACTTCTTGTCTTTGCTCTCTTTACGATGATTTAAACATCAAATTTGATCTCTTTGATTAGATCTATCCAATGTTGTTGTTAGAACTGTGTTAGCAGTAAGTTTGAAGAAAAGTTTTCTTCAAGACCTTTGTTCTAGCGACAACTTAAGACTCAAACCAAGAAGGGAATTGTGGATTAGCTATCAGAAAGCAATTCTTGCGCCAAAGGATTGGCTACCTATTTTGAACTTGACGTTAACTTAAGGATCATTGTTGATGAGGGCATCAACCTCCAAAGTGGGGGGTGAATGTCTAGACCCTCAGTCTTAAGGTCAGACGCAGACGTGAACAAAAGAACCCTAGTCGACTTGCACTAGGTTGTGAACATTGCGAGTAAGACTGAATGGCTTGACCGAGAAGTCAAGAACAGATGAATCCTAAGTGGTTCTCTGAACCAAGGTTGAGACATTGGGTTAAGACATAAGGTCTATCCCAAGACGATCCCAAACAAACGCTGACCTAAGGGGTAAGTCTGAAACGGACTGAAACATAAGTTTGAGACGTGGGTCCGAGACACAAGACCGAGACGTGAGTCCGACGCAGACAGACCGTGGTTCATACGCTGGTCCGAACCATAAGGTCCAAGTCTGGATCTAGACCACATGTTTTTGGAAAAGCTGTCATGTGTTGGAGCTCCAGCAACATTTTGGATCATGGACAAAGCTCACGGACGGTTGGACCTCTATGTGTGCTGGGGACACCGTTTAAGACATTGGACTTTATGAGAAGCCCGTCCCAAGTCATGTTGTGACTTGCTCATGTTTTGGGATCGATCTAGTCGAGTCTAGGTCGGAACTTAGAGAAGCTTGAGGTTGAGCTTGAGAGTTAGGCTCCGGTCTGGACCAAACATAGTTAAGATAAGTGGTGCATGAACTCTAACATGTGATTGTGGTTTACAAGTTAGCATTGTGAGTTTCGTGATCTACTAAGCAAGAGCTTCCACTGATGCAACAAGGTGATAGTTACGCGAAACTATCACACAAAGTCGCGTCGTGATCAGCTATGACAAAATGTCATCATGTTATCGACATTCGAGTTGTGGACTTCAATCGATTCAAGAAGGTTATGCATCAACTTTGATGCATAACCTTCTTTTGTGCTTTCAGAAAAAAATACCTTCGCGTTTTCAAAAGCTTTTGGAGAACGAGTTTGATGGAGGGCTTAGAGGAGTACATGGAAGCATTCGAGTACACGTGAAGAAGATAGTTAAGGACTTTGAGGAAGTGTAACTTCCAGCAGAGAGGTAAGTTTGTATTGAAAATAGTCTTGTTGGAAATTTTACTTAAGGGTTTTTTAGTACTACCAAAGTTACGAGCGTGTTAAGTTTGTTGTGACTTTTGTAAGGTGTCTCGAGGTGCAGACAAAGCCTCAATGCACGTGGAAGCTTTTTGAATGCAACATTGAGTAAGAATGTTTGTTGGGGTTAGAAAAAGTCTAGTTGGAAAGTTTACTCAACAACCTTTCAATTCCACTAAAATCATTGGATTTTGACGGTGGATGTTTGAAATTGATTTTAAGATTTTCGACAAAAACTTCCATGCTTGCAGAAGCTTTTTAACTACAACCTGGAGAGCATGTCAGCTCAAGGTGTTTGAGGTACTGCTGAAGATGAATTCAAAATCTTTGCTGTGAAAAATTTTAAGGGTTTTGGAGTTGTATAGAAGAACTACAAGGGTTCAAAGTTGACTATCATTTCTAAAGAGATTTGTTACATGTGAGTTAGAGAGGCAGACTTTGACCAACCATTGGAGATGAAAGTGATGTCGGTTGGAAGCTTTTTCAAGGACATTGTCTGCTATGGGATCAAATCTAAGAGCAAGTTTTGGGAGATTTTAGAGAAACTCTCCGTGCTCATGGAAGCTTTCGAGTTCTAGAGAAGAAGGTGAAACTTGGAAAGGCAATAACTCGAGCTACAGAAGTCTGTGTTTTACATTTTTTGATACCGAAAAAAGGATTTGGATTAGCTATGCTTCTGTGTTGTCAGATCTGGGAGGGGACTTTCAAGTTGGGAAAAGGTCTCCTTATCCAAAGCTTTTCATATACAACAAGGATTTCGATGAACTTTGACTGATCGTAGTAGTGGCTAGAGATATATCAATTTTAGATATTATAGGTATATGTATAAAACGTTTGGAGAAGGACTTCTAACCAGACTATAATCTGTTGATCTGGAATTGAGAAAAGAAAATTGCACGTGGGTTTGTTAGCAAAGGAGCAAAGGAGATTTTAAGGTTGAACATTCAAACAAATTATGGATTAGAAATCTTATCTTACCTGAATTCGACCTCCACATCTCAATTTGCAGAGTTTTGGATACGACATGATATATAGTTTTGAGAACTACGTGTTTTGAGTGTTCAAGTCGGTCATTTTGAGTCTTTTGAGATTGGAGGAAACCACAAACTCCAATATTGGATTCAATTTGCAATTGTAAATAAAGAAGAATATGCACTTATGACATGTTTCTTATTTGATTGCATGCTTCTTGACATATTTTTTGTCCATGAGAACTCCACAGCCAAGAACCTTATATTTTCTGAACATTCCTCATGCAATAGATCGGTCAAAAATAGAAAGGGCCCCTGGGTTCGATATTCGAATAATCGAATAGTCTTTGACATTGTTTGAGTAAGACATTTGTAAGAAAAAATCAAAAAGTTCGTAATATATATCAGATCGCGAGTCATTCAAGCAGACTTGTATACGACAATAAACATTACACGAGATAGATGAGGAAGCAACATATACAGATTATCTAGATCTTTTTTTTATAGATTATTCACATTAAGCAAATTCAAGAGAGCTCACATACTTTTCCATCTCATTAAGACATGCCTAAATGATCATATATAACCAATTCATGTGGTCCACACATTCCTTTATATTGCTAATTTATGTGTCTGAATGATAACATAACGTAATTCATGTCACCATTCACTTTATTTATTTATATTTTTAATATGGACTATGAATAGCAATATACCACCATCAGGTATTATTGAGGTGCTTGAATGACTTCATAATATCATTCAAGGGTTTCGCATATTTGGGTTCTAATTTCTATCTGAATGACAATACCTTGTCATTCACATGCCTTACAGTTTACTTCTCATGGTTTGTTATATAGTTTTATCTTGAATGAAGTTTGGTTGTCATTTGTTTTTCTTTTCGTCCTTGATTCAGTGGATCATCCTTTTTAGTTCTCTACGAATTTAAGATTAGAATGAAGTTTGTTGTTTGTTTCACTCGATTGAGATTCAGTTCCATGGCTCCTAGTGGTTCAGCTGAACCTCTTCCCATAGCAAAACATGAGTTCATTGATATCGTGTCCCAGTAAAGCACAATCTCAAGTGTCAACAATTCTGGTAACTGATCTATGACTCTAATGTTTACTTAGCATGACATAACTCTCACAGTTTCTGTATCATGCTTCAGGTTTACAAGTGCAAAAATATCATCAAAAATGTGCTTGTCAATGTAAACGATTACATCCGATAAATATAGACATGTTGGATTTTCGCTTGACAACTTAGTCGATGATGTGCTCGAGAAGTTAACTCTTTGTATTAGCTCATAGCACATTCGGATCAAAAAGTATTTTGATACCCAAAATTTATTTTCCAAAAAATAATGTAGAATCTTCCATTTAGAAATGAAAATATTCTTAAAATAATTCAGTTAGATATATATCATCGTATTTTCGTTTTAAACTCAAATAATTTATTTTAGTCTCATCATCAATTGAAAATAATTAAAAATAAACATTATTTTATTTACACATGTTTACAATTTACAACATAATCTTTTAGGGAATCCCTCGAGGGTTGTGACTGAGCGATATTATAAAATCGAGATCTCGACCAAGTGAAAACAGTTACGCAAGAGTGTGACCAAGTACTCAAACCTGAGATAGTCGAGCTTTGGAGTTGCCAAACAGACAGTTTCAACACCACATTCCTCCATTGAGTCCTTGAAAGACGCATGAGAAAACATCTGTATTATGTAATGACCAAAGGAAATAAAAATGGAGGAGTTAACAAAAAAACTCCCTACAAGGAACTGTGAATTGTAACTTAAAGGTTTTAGATATTTGGCCGGGTTGACCGGGACCTATTCACTCCACCAGAAGGCTTAGAAACTCTGGGTTTTTTCCAGCCGTAGCTTTAGGAAAACTAAGCTTGATACTAGTAAATTCATATTAGCGTGTGGATGATGAGAAAAGAATACGTTATGAGAGAAGGATGTTATCCACTATTGTCCTGGATAATGACTCCTTCCATTCCTAGAAAGGGTAGTAGTAGATAATACACCTACTATCGCTCATGCAATAGAATGGTTGTTGACAGATCATTCGGACGTCTGAAGCGATATGGAGAATACTAACACGGGCAACATTTCATCTCAGCAAGAAAAGATTAAGACAAATGATTTATTGTAGTTGTCTGTAATTACATATCATTGTGATAGTTAATAGTAGAGTTGATCATCCACTGCTACAAAGAATGACAAACCGGGCAATCTTTCATGATGGAAAAGTAGTTCGAAAGGCAGTACAGGAACATATACTAAATGTAAACCCATATATATATAGATTAGCAAATGCAATACACACATACATATATTTTATTATGACCCGACTTCAACAACAGATATAACGGTTTACTCTTCACTCATCAATGTTTGATTCCTTGCTATTGGTTATAAGAGAATCATTCTGAATCTGGTGACTACTCTGAACGTGATCATATACAGATACATATCGAGTCTACTGATTTATTTCTTCGGAAAAATACTCACCAGAAAAAGATTGAGAATCACTAATTCTGTTCCAAGCTCCCATTGTTGCCGACCCTAACTGATGAATATCATCATCCTTCTTCTTTTCCAGAAGAAGGAACTCCCCATTCAATCAATCGCGTCTCATTTCAGTATACTTGATTACATCCACCAAAGAAGCTGCTATCTTTTCATCTTTTCATCAGTGTTACGTTTCTTCTTTCCAGTGATTTCAGAAACCATACACAGACTGTCTCTTTCTATGCAAAGTCCAAAATCTTTCTTCATCATGATCTGCGATCTCTTCAACTAGTCCTGCATCACCGTTTTATGAACACCAACAAGAAGTAAGTGTTAAGACTCTCTTGATTCTTTGTCAATCAAGTGTTTAGACTTACACAATGTGTAATACGTAAGTGCGTTTATGAGATGTGTAGCCAAGGAGTGCCTTTATAACATGTTTAAGCAAAAGATAAATGGATACAGCAAAGCGACAGTTAAAAGGTAAATGGGATATCACACAGAACTTGCTGGTATTCGCACTTCGTAGCATGCACCTCAACCGTCCTTGAGTTCATCAGCACAGTTCGGGAATAAATTACGTGAACCATATTCTTGTCAAGAGTACATCTACTCACCCTGGGGACGTAAATAAGCAAAACTAGTGACATCAAGTTCATGAAGCAACTAAGCTAAAACTCTGTTATATTCTATATCAAAAGCTACCAGTATTTCTTGCCTGTTAGATTAGCACATTAGAGAGTCGTTAGAAGAAAGGCGACGTGCATCCTCAACACTCAAATACGTGGAACCTGATTTCAACAACAACGAACAAACATCTCCGCTTCGACCTACGGTAGTCAATGTCTGATATAGTGGCTTACATAGTGCACCTTCACAACTATCTGACTTTGAGAAGTCGCGTGAGTAATCAAAAGAGCATTTCTGCCCACGAAAGAAAAAGACAAGTGTGGCTATGCTCACTATATGGATAAAAGAGACTTTGACTTCGTACCTTTATCTTGAGTTCCGTTCACTTCAATGCAAGTAGAACCTGTAAAGCTGTCTGCTATGGTCACACCCACCGGATTTATTTCTGCTCGTTCGCTCGGGCTCCTTCGGCCAAAGGCTCGAAGAACTCCAGTTTCATGGCAGACACTGGAAGATAGTCTCTCCTTTCTATTTGAATCCTTTCCCAATATGAGAGGTATCATGCTTTTTCACGCTTTTCATAACCTCTACTTGAATCGTTTCCCAGTATTAGAGGCATTGTGTTTCCTCACGTCTTTCATGTATCGAGATATTTTGCCAATCTCGATATGACCTAACTCTGTACCATCTCTGACAATCTCTCCACCGTTCTCCGTAACGTATGTAGCTATCTTGTCCCACTTCTACACCGCTGATTTCCTTAGACCTTCAGTGTGGTTTGCAAACAGTGTCTCTACGTGTTCCAACTTCCTGGCTGCAATCAGCCGTAAAACATCCATGTGACTCTCGTTGGACATCTCCCTTGGTCCTGTAACTTTGCTCTGATTTACCTAACCAACTGCTGTTTTTTCCTTTTCACTCTTGCACTAGGTAGTTGAGCATCGGTAATAGTGGGTTGACCGGGCACAGAGCCAGCCGACAGAAGCATGCATAGGGACGGCAGTTTGCACAACTGGTCTTGCTGTCATTGGGTTTGGATATGGACTGGTAATTGGTAAGAATCTACCTTGTACCCGGCTGAAAATTGGAATCCAAGATTTGGATTCCCATGGAACCTATGGAATTGGGTGCGGGTGGAGGATAAATCAAGTACAGAACGCCAATGGTAGGGAGAGAAGGGCAAACAGAATGAACTATTTTGTGAGTGGTCTGAATCATGAGATCCAGACGGTTGTTCCGAATCCAAAACCTGCTCTAGGAATATTGGTGATGCGTTCTTGTCCCCCCTATGTCATGAACGCATGCCACAAATATTTCAAACCACACAAGCATCTCAGAGGACATCAGCTGAATATATGTTTGTTGAATTCGTGAAATCACGATACCTTGGTCAAAGTTATGGAGCTCGCACATTCTTCTTCGTACTCGGGCGTCGACACCACAGCACCTTCATGAAAACCACTCTAGTCGTGGAATGGTGCCAAAGATTTCAAGATCGGTGCTGGACGGTAAAGTAAACTTTGTGACCTTTAGAACCAATGTTAGCTCCGATAAATTCTGGACATGCACTGGCAAGCGATCCCAGCTGAGGGCAAGTGTTCCTCCGCACGGCACTAGTTCATAGGTTCGGGACTGCATATGCAGAAAGGGAGGCACTAAACCTGTCACTGGTAGTAACAAGATGCTAAAGGAGAACTTTAGAAATATATCAAGTGATTGACGATCTTTGACGAAGATCGTCAATCACTCGATACTGTATCGTTCGTTAGGATGCAATGGTCAGTAATCACTGGAGGTCCAGGGTTCAAGCCGTATTGTGACCTCGAGGGCTATCCTCTGCCTAAGCACCTGGGTTAGCAGAGGAAGAATCTTCAGTAAGACACGGAATGAGCACAAACTCTAAAGAGAAAATATAGGTGCATCCTGCTTGTATACCCACAGTTCCATTACAGAATGCAGGAGGGAATCATTTTCTCATGTCTTGCTCTGGTGAACGCTGATAGCTCATTAGATTCATACTTAAAACATTCGATCTTTATAACCAATGGACACCAGGACATATTCTTAAAACAAATCTTTAAACATCCATGCGAGCAATAAAACTCTACTGTGAGGACACGTTGCTCAGGAGCCAAAACACATAACAATTATGAACTTTCCACTTCCGGCTTGAGATGATCGCGAAAAGTGCAGGCGGACAGGTCTGATTGAGAAGATGTACTGAAGTCGCAGCATCAACTCCGAAATTGGTATATTTTATAGGTACCTCGCATGAAACCAGCTAAGTCCATGCAACTTTTCAAATAGATACAACCGAATCTTTCGTGAAACAACGACGTCCAGATGGGCTGCATCTAGTACAACTCCAGGTGGGTGCATAGATGCAGACGCTAACAACTGTCTTCATAATAAGTGGACGGCACCCAGTAGATATGAGTACCGAAAACCAGCTTCCAAATGCGTACATACAGCAAGTCCAAGGTTTGATAGAATACAAAGCACAGTTCTCATAATCTACGCATTTCGGCTCGACAAAAGCCCTCACCATGGAACGAACCCGTTAGGTGCCCAATCCTGGGTTATCACCAAAAGAATCACTTGAATTAAGCGAAATATCTCACAAAGTACAGATCTTACTTACATATGTCGTTTCCCTCATACGTTAACACTGATGACAACTGCTAACGAAAATTAGATCCAAAAAGCATCCAAGCCTGCTTACCCAGCTTCTCCGTATCACATTGTTGGGTGTTGATGGAAGTATATCATGTACACTCTAGCTGCTTCCGAAGTGAAAAAAGGTACACGTGGTTATGTATCTAATATAATTTTAAATTCCCAACCCGCTTTGACTTCTAGGGCGGGAAAAAAATGATGATTTTCTGGGCAGCCAACCGGTATGAAAGGGATGGTGACAGCACCCGTTCATCTCCTCATCCATGGAGTATCAGATGGAAAAGAGAAAATGATCTACTCTACAAGACTGCTCCGGAATCTACTCCGCAGGACGGAGAGAGACGCATATGTAAACGTAATTGCACAACCCACTCTGCTCATAATAAACCGTCCTGAGTTGTCTTTCGCGTTTTTCACTTTAAGGCCATAAATTTACCGAGGGGAAAGGAGTACTTCCTAATCCGTATATAGATGTCGGTCATTGCAAAACCTTCGGCATAGAAGTGTCAAAACCAGGCATTTCAAACTGGGAAGCAAACTTCTCAACGCTGTTCCGAAGTTCAATGATATCCTTGTTATTCTGCAATCCCTTCGTGAAATCCTTCTGCAGCTTACCGTGCTCACTTTGAACACTTTCGGCGATCTGAACAGCTTTCATCAAGAAGTTGGCAATAACTTCGAAGTCCGCTTCAACGCATCCCCTTGAAGTCATGGCTGGGGTTCCTGAAGGGAAAGCGGAATGGAGGTACCCTTAGTGATGTTTTCTCTCATACTCGCGTAACCAGAAACTAACAACGTCCTCGTACCATAATATGATACGTGTGTATGCCGGTCTATGTGGTTAGCAACATGATGCTAGAACTACCCACCGTACACCGCGAACTTGAACATAATATACGTGTAAGTACAACCATGCGATTAACAAACATCAGAATAAAACTTACCAATTCGAACACCCCCAGGAGCCAAAGCACTGCTGTCACCGAAGACAGCGTTCTTATTCAACGTCATGTGGCACATTTCACAAACCTTTTCCAAACGGTTTCCTGCACAGGGCGGAAAACACAAATGTGAGAACAGAACACTAAAAGTGTATGCTGGTATAGTGTTTTCGGAATGCGAGAAGTGCAAGACCACAAAATAACGTAACGAGAAACGTTAGGAGACTCGGCTAATTCACCACCTTGATTTTCTCAACCACAGACGGATTGATTATATCAACCAACCACACCCTAGTCAGCATATAAGTTCAACGTCTCGATGCACGAAAGATACGAAGGAGTGGAACATACGGAGGAACCTCTGTGTTTCCTCCGTTCAGCATTTTGATTAATTTTCCCGAACTCAATCCAGAAAGGGTCTACTTAACATCCCTATTTCAGAGAACTTGGACCCTGACAAAACCATTTTTGGCTCATATTTGAGATTCACAGTGTTTACGGACGTATCAGCGCTTGATACATGGACTGATAGGTATTTACCATGACCAACGTAAGTAATGGCCATAGACCCAATACAGGATAGAGTAGTGTGGAATGTGTGCAGACACAATACGACCCCTCCAAAACGTTATGAAAATGCACCTGCCTTACTTATCAGAGTCAACCAACACCAATCCTCAACTCCATCTCCAGTTGGTGACTTTCGGTGTAATCTTTAAAATATCGCCAACGTTCGAGCTTTCTATCAGCTTTTCCAAGGCTTCACACTATCTATCCTCGATAACTTGAAACCAACAGAAAGTGACCATCACAAAGAACTAAGTTACAAACCTGAACGACATGGGTGCTGTCGGAAAAGTGAAAGCAAACAAAGGTGACTCTGGAAAGATATGTACCAGTAAGGCCTCGGTTGCGAACGTCCCAAAGTATTAAGTGGTTATCCGTACCACCGGTTACAAGAACACAACCCCGTCGTATCAATGCAGCAGCCAGCGCTTGAGCGTTTTTCTTCACTTGTCGCATGTACTCTTGGTATTCTGGCGATGAAACTTGCTTCAGAGCAACTGCGAGTGCCGCGATGTGATTGTTGTGAGGGCCTCCTTGCAAGGAAGGATGGACAGCAAAGTTAATTTTGTCTTCAAAATCGTAGAGGTTGTCGGCAGCCCCGGTCGCACTAGCACCGTAACCAGAAACACCTCTCCTAGATTTCAACCCCTTCCTGTAAAATATCATTCCGCCTCGCGGACCCCTCAAGCTCTTGTGAGTTGTCGACGTCACTACGTCGCAGTACTCGAAAGGATTCGCACACTCCTGCAGATTCAAGACACCAGATATCGATCAGACGATGCAAGAACTCCATACCACAGAAAGAAAGACAGCGCGCAGATCTTCCACAGAGTGTGCAACTTATATGCTCACCCAGAAACCTTCACACAAGAACTCTGCGAGAAACTAAAAGCAGCAGCAATCCGCAGGTACAGTTTCCTCAACCCACAGAGTGCATAAATGCAACAATGGAAGAAAGAGACAGGAGCAGTTGCAATCAGATGATTAAACAGCAATACCGAACGAAGGTTCATACATAGAACGACAACAATGCAACAAGAAAACGAACGCGGTCAAAACTGTTAAACGGTGTCACTCTCTGTGAACGAAGGAGTCTCGACACTCACACAAAGCAGAGCAACATATCCTGGACCCTAACTTGAAGCCTTTCACTCATATGCACGAGAATCTGAAAACCATATGCGTAAGGTAGATAGACTAAAATATGGCAATCGGCGATGCCCACTTACCTTGGCAGCAATGAGACCACTTATATGAGCCATATCGCACATGAGAATAGCTCCACACTTGTTTGCAATTTCTCTGAATCGAGCGTAGTCCCACTCCCTTGGGTATGCGCTTCCTCCACAGATCAGAATCTTGGGACGATAATTCATCGCAAACTTCTCCAGAGTTTCGAAATCTATCAGACCTGTTTGTGGGTTCACTTTGAACGGCAAGCTCTCAAAAAATATAGAAGCCCCTGACACCTTCTTCCCACTGGCAGTGTAGTATCCGTGACTCACATGGCCACCAGAAGGAACGTCCAATCCCATGATTCGATCTTTCGGTTGCAAGAGAGCTGTATAAACAGCAAAATTTGCGGAAGTACAAGAATAGGGTTGAACATTGACACCCCACTCTTTGGGATTTAGATGGAAGGCCTGTAAAGCGCGCTGTATGCACATATTCTCTATCATATCGATGTACTTGTTTCCACCATAGTACCGACTCCCCGGTAAACCCTCAGAGTATTTGTTGGTAAGATGACTACCTAGCGCCTCTATCACCGCCTGTGAAGTAAAATTCTCAGAAGCGATGAGCTCAATTCCCCTCCATTGCCGAACCTTTTCCTCCTCCATAATTTTCCATAATGCAGGATCCACAACAGCGAGCGGTTGGTTACCCCAGGCTCGTACTTGCGCCCTCCGAGCAGAAGCATCATCGGGCAGATTTCCTTCGTAGTGTCCATTCTGGTGAGCAGACTGACTATTCTCGTGATTACCATTCTGTAGACTAGCAAGTAAGTTGCTAGCACTTTGCGAACTGTCGGAATTAATATGGGTGAACATAACCTGGGGAACTTGTGATGGCATAAGAGAACTTTGAGGTAGAGAATGCTGAGGCTGAGACATCGTGTGTAGAGTTAACTGGTGAGGACTTTGAGGAGGCGTTGAGGTGTTGTTGTTCCGCCCTGGTACAGGACGAAATGATGACTCTCGTGTACGACCATGCGGTGAACCGATCATCGAATCCTTCTTCCTCTTCGGGGCTCGATTAACCGGAGTAAACCCCCGGGCAATAGGAGTCTCCCTAGAGCCTCGCCCATTGCGAGGACTGTTAGAGTTCTGTAGAGAAGTCTCTCCTGAACCACTCATTAACTCGTGCGGATTTTGAATCTGAGTCTGAGTCGGAGTAATCGGATTACTTCGAAGACTAGACACCTGCTGGAGCGAGTTAGACACTGAAATCTCGCCGAGGGCCATATGCATGGTCCCGTTTTGCTCCTGGTGCGCTGGAGTCATGTAATGTCCATTGCTACTCTGTTGCCCGTTGGGCAAGTAACCCAGGGACAAAGTCGGCTTCAATTCTTGGTTGTCCATTAAGCAACGGTCTATGTCCCACTACGTACAGAGCCTGTAACCAAAGGATTTCAGACGCTCTACTATCTAACGATCTATCCTTCTCAAGCTCCACAACAGCAACAATCACAGCTGCAGAGAAGGTCAGCCGCACTCAAATTCGCCGAAAACACGCGAAGACGGGAACCAGAGGTAACATCCATTCAGCCAAGAAAACACCTTTCACTCGTTCTCTTGCGCTTCAGAGAACCTCCTATTCAACTCGACGATTTCCAACATCTTCCACCTTCCTCAAATCCTAATCCAGCCTTCTGCTTGCCTCAGCCCGCCGCGGTGGATCATCAAGAGGACGAGCACTACACACATTCAAAACTGACAGAATCTTTCTAACTGGAGAGACGGATACCAAAGTCTGAATGGATTCGAGCACGGAGCTAAAGACTTAACTGAACTTTTCAGTTAAGAGGCTGTAACCCATACCGCTGGCTCCGACAAGGACAAGAAACTAGCCTACGTCGATCTGCTTCTATAACCAAATATATCCATCCATCAATCACTCACAGGCAGTCCTCTCTGAGCCCTTCACATCAAAACCCTAGCACCCAAGCCAAGAATCGAGAGCAGAGCAGCAGCGAGCAGGCACGCGCTTGCTCGGGCCACGAGCAAATAAAGCCACACAGGCAGACAGCAAGCCACTCGCCACAGAAAGATTTTCGCAAGCGATTCTTTCCTGCTGTGAACGCTGTAAGCTCCGCACACCAGTGCAATGCACCTGTCGCCCTGTCGGCTCCGACCTGGTTCGTGTTCTGAATCTGGAACAAGGGGAATGCACCGATCTCCCGCTTACCGGCGGTCTCGGTTCCAAATAACTTTCTAGGGGTCTTACAGCCCGTCCACCTCCTTTACAGTGATATGTTTCAAATGCCCTACACTTCATGCCATCTCATGCGGTACGGCAATGTACGGTGAGCAGTAATTTCTGTCAAGAAGTAACCGGGAGGTAAAAGTGATCATCTGAGTTCATGGCGTAACTGGCGTAATGATTACTGACCCTAACCAGATGGACCTACAGGTTTGGTTTCGGGCCAAGGGAGATGTATCTGTAGGGAGGATGTCATCTGGAGGGAGAATCCACGCTAGCATACATACAAGAATTTGTTCCATTCCCCGATATTTATTATCGACTCTTTGTTATCCGCCTATGTATCTAGTCCTCTCCGACTTGAGGCTAAAGGGGATGTACTGCAGCTCTCTAGTACCGGCGCGCCACGTGTTGCCTCGCGGAAGATCTTGGTCTTCTGAGCGTGTGGGTTGAATTTTTACCCGGCTTTCGTGGCCTGTTTGCCTTCGTATGCGTCGTCTTCCAAAACCCTGGCTTACGTCCCGACTCGATGTATCGTTGTCGTTATGAGGTCTCCTCCTTGAACAGGTTCTTCCGCGACAAGACTCACTAGTCACAACAACAACCCAGGTTACGGCCTAGGCCCTTGGGACTCGGAGACTACAGCCGACTTCTCACCGGGCCCATCTAGATGTTTCTAGGTTACCAGTCACTTTCCGGTCGTCTGGGATAATGCAATTTTCCCTGTTAAACCTCCTTGAGATATGGTCTAACCTCGATATAAGGAGCTCCAATATAAGAACACTCGCGATGTAACGACATCTTTTTTCTGAAACAGAAATTTCTTTTCCGTTTATACTGATATATATCGACATATTCCCCCTTTCTAACGACATCTGAAAATCGTACATGAAGTAAATAATAATAGACGGTTGTACTTAAGTTCGGGTTAAAGTAGGTAAGTAACTTGAATCAAATTAAGTTTAAAGTGTTCTTATCTTTTCACTAAGAGAATTTCAGATTCTAACATGATGATTGAGACATCTTGCAGTTGTCTTTTGCATGTATTAGAGTGAATTTATTGATTGATAAAAATTATAAGTCAAATCAATAAAATTATTCAAATGCAGATACAGTACAAAAGATTTTGTCATAGTATATATCATGGCATTATCGATATATATGCATAAAGACATCTCGATATATCAGCAAATTCTTTTTCTCGTTCTTATCATTATAGAGATGTTGAATCAATATAGGGTTCAAGCCGTTTGTGATTTTTCACCTGAGGAAATCTTTCTCACCAAAAGACTTCCTTGCATATTCACCTCTTCCATGTTCGGAATATGCAAAAGAGTTTTATTTATCACTTTAGTAGAAAAATGATTTTCTGATAGGACAGCAGCTCAGTTTTATGGTTCCTGCTGCAACTCACATACCTTATAGGTTTTCTGTGGAATATCCGGTATATATTTTACAATTAATATATAGTTTTGATCATTTTTTTGTATTTAAATATTTTTTATATTTTTTATTAATATTTATAAAATTTCGACTAACACCTCGATGGCACCCCCATTGTAGTGTCTGGTCCAGTGACGCTTTTGGATTTTTATTTTTCTCCATGTTTGTCTTTTTCTTTCGCTAAGCCAAAAGTACACTTTGGATGCGTATTATTCGTAAGAGTTCTGTT
The DNA here is from genome assembly GCA_036924285.1 of Asterella californica. NCBI lineage: Eukaryota > Viridiplantae > Streptophyta > Marchantiopsida > Marchantiales > Aytoniaceae > Asterella > Asterella californica. The sequence goes on from JAYKYS010000003.1 coordinate 29,583,916, forward strand.
CTGATCATATTTAGAATTGGAAAAAGTAGATATGAAAATAAAGAACACTTCAGAAAAAATCATTTTTGTAGAAAATACTTGAACAATAATATTTTTGTGATACAAAATCTAATCTCGATTCGAACTAAAGAAACCTAGTACTAACCAAAGCTGCAAATAAGAATGCCATATAGTAGCGGTTTTATACCTGCACTGCCGTAGGGGTTTAAGATCCCGGTGGTGTTTGGATATTTACCATTTTTGGCAACGTTTGGGGACCACAGTTTTTTGACGCTTGCTCTATTTCCCCGGTATTTCAAGAAAGTTGGTGGAATAAGTTGCAAAGAATGCCGGATCTAGGCTAGAGCTGGTTTTCACTGGGGTTTTGACCGGTTGGAGATATCCACCTCGCTCAGCCAGTGATCTTGTATTTTCAATAATATTTTCAATCCAGTGCAACGTATAAGTAATCACTCAAGTGTATCTAGAGCATCCAAGTGCTGTATATTCTTTTAGTATATTTAAAAACATTTGAATAAATAAAAATATATTTCTGATATTGTTTTTTAAATATATAACTTAATTATATTGAACAAATACTATTTCGGCCACGCATAGAATTTCAAAATCTTGCCGTCTAAGCACAAATCGATTGTGAGAAAAGAAATTATGTATGCTGCATTGATATCGCAGAGTTGAAATGCTGTATTTATTCTAAGTGCTGATTTTGCAGAGTTAAAAAACTTACGAGTGAATACGAGTAACTTTATAACACCTTCTAAATTCCACGGACATGAGTTACGGATAGTGAACAAAGTTACCCGACATTTTATCATTGAATGTTTGTTAATGACTTGGAGAACCACGGTTGAAGTATTAGGTTGGTCAACTAAGTTAATATGCAAAAGTCAGACCCTCTAGTGGATTCACATTTTGACAAATTAATGCCGTCTTCGCATGCGCGACTTGAAGCCACACGATCTGAAATATACAGTGAATGTGCAGTTGACGGCATGCAGTCGAGGATAAATCGATATAGAACTGCAGTCGGTTGTCACTCCTTCCGTCTATCTCGCGTGACTGTTGCGGGAGTCGTCTGTCCGTCCGTGCTTTCTTTCCATCCGGACCATTTCGTCAGTCCGTCGTCTGCATTCCGGGAGTAGGTCCGTCCGTGCATTCCCTCCGTCCGCTGTCCGCCGTCTTCCTCTCGTCTCACGCTCAACAGGATTTGAAAATTTCAAATTGAGACTCCGACTTCGAGCAGGTCCGTTCCGCTCCGCTTCAGGAGCGATTGTACGCTTCAGGTGCTGGTTGTGTCGAAAGGAAGCAGTGGAGGTGTGCTGCCTGTGTCGAAGAGAAGCAGTGCAACGGTCCGATTACGAGAGGACATGGAGAGCGCTGCGAGAGACATTGGAGGAGGGTCCCTGTCAAAGACATCAGAGAACGTAGTGTCTGCTACCGATGGTAACGATGGTGAGAACTCTCCGTCTTGCAGAAAATTTCATTGACGAAGTCATGAAGGTGATGATGTGTACTGCGCTGTGAGTGAAATACAAGGTGTTATCGGGAAGCTGATGAATCTATCGAATGTGTTAACTGAGCTATCACTTGACGCACCCAATTTTGAGAACATGCACCGATGGTGTTCACAGTTGGTGCATAACGCTAAAAAAGATGCAATAGATTGTGAAATGTATCTGCTTAGATTACACAAGCGAATAGAGGAGCTATTCTCTATTGTTCCGATGAACTTTCACAATGGTGGTTCATCCGACCTGTAACGACCTATGTTACACATAGGAAGTTTGTCTATTAGTAAGGTGTTTAGTTATAACTAAGTGTTGAGAATGTTTATTGGCTGCCAAAGTACTTTAAGGATGTATCAAGTTAGTCATGACTATCTAAAAGTTAGTTATGGTTAAACTTAGCTGTACTTTTGGCAGAATTCAGATATTTGCTAAAGAGTGAGCACTACTATCTTGTCATCTTGTCTAAAAGGTAGAAAGGAGGTGGAAAGTATCCCTTATCTCCTTTTTGACTTGATATTAGTGGTTGGATTAAAGTTGTGGACTTTGTGGGCATTAAAAACAAGAAGAGATTCCACATGTTTCCTTTTTAGTGGGTCCTAGTGTAGAGGGGGGTGGAAATTCGAGATTCCTTGAGAATATTCCAGAATCCTTCTAGAAGTTGTTGACTTTGAAGGAATAAGCCCATGTAAAAAGGTAAAAAGCCCATGTGATCAATGCTTTTACCTTAAGTAATATCTTAGTAAAACCCGGTAAAAGTAGTTACGACTGAGTTACCGGGGGTACCAAAGTAAAAACCTAGAATGTATAAATAGAGGAGTAGAGAAGAGCTCCTCATCCTTGTTTTCACATTGTCGTAATGACAACTTGAGTAATATAGAGGTGTGAGATATTTTTAGCATGTGAGAACTTGAGAGACGTCGTTAGAATGGAGGATTTTAGTTGATGTGTTTAAGGAGATTTTTAGTTGATAAGTTTGTGGGTGTATGAATGAGTGAACTCAGCATTTTCCCTTCAAGTTCATGATGTGCTTCCATCAAAGCCATCAGAGGTGACCCCTGAGTGAGAGACAGGCCCGACATGTTGCAGATTCGTGGATGATGATCGTGGAGGTTGAGAGATCGGGGGGTAGTTGATCGATAGGACCACGGAGGGTTTACAGTTTTGGTTCCGTTGCCGGGACCTCACTTGAGGAGAGAAATTTGTGAGTTTAGAAATTCTACTCTCTGGAAAATTTGTACAGTCGCTGTCAACTTTTTTGTGATTTTTATTTTCCTGTGAAACTTTCCAGTGTTTTAGATTGGCTGATAACCTATCTAAGACAAAAGAAATGATAGGAAAAGGTGGTCTAGAGAGGGAGCAATGATTTTTCAAAGTTGAGGGGGTCTATTCATGAGAGTTGAGGAATTCTGTTCTCTGGAAAAAGTTTACAGTCAGTGTCAGATTTTCTGTGAATTTTATTTTCCTGAGAAACTTTCCAGTGTTTTAGAGTGGCTGATAAGCTATCCAGGACAAAAGAAATCATGAGAAGATGAGGTCTGAAGAGGGAGAAAGAATTTTTCAAAGTGGAGGGGGTTGACAACCATGAGGGAAGTGAAAATATACAAATTTCAGTTCTCTGAAAATTTGTACAATCATCACCATCTCTTCTGATTAGGGAAGTTTCTGTTAAAACTTCATGATTTAGTAGCTTGGAGGTTGAGCTACTGGAGATCATAAAAATCTTGGAGAGATCTCTTACCAACTAAGAGATACACGTTTCGGCATACAAGGAGGTCTTGAAGATACTTCATGGGGAATCCAGTTCGAATGACGAGGTGGATGAAGAGACGTTTAGGAGTTCGAACAGAGACGGAGAAGCCCAAGTTAAGTATAGATGAGTTACGAATCCGCATCTATAGCACTTGGGGTGCCCTCTTTACCCTATACGAAGAAGCTTCCGCGACCATTGGCACAGATTTGAAGAAAGCCGAGTTTAAAGCATCATTCACTGTGGAGGTCACGAATGCTCCTGATGAAGTAGAGTTGGATCCTTACAAGAGTGAGTTCAAGATGTCTGTTGTGATTAGTACAAACGATGGTGAGGAGGATCATATCTTCGATAGTTAATTTTAGATTAGATTTTATTTCGTGTATAGCATGTATAATACACGATTTCCAATATAAAGCTCGGAAGAGTTAAGAAAGTGAGGTAGAATTATTTTCCTCTATGATATTTTGTCCACTTAATGGTTGAGAAGGTGCAACATGAGTGGAAATTCAAAAGATTGGAAAGTTAGACTTAGAAACCTTTCTCAAGGTTTAGATGTCATAGTAAGTGTCGGAGAAAGTTCGAGAGAGATTATCGTCGAGTTTGAAAACCCTAGTACTAAACCTCAAGTAGAATCTCCGAGGAGAAGAGTAGAAACCGACTTGTGGTGTTATTTCTGTAGAGGGTTGGGACACAAAGTAGTGAATTGTCCAACTAGAATCAGAACCGAGAGAGCTAAAGGGAAGCGGGAGTTTACTGATTTAAGTCTTCGAGTGGGTCCATCGTCACCAGCGCCAATTCATCTTCTAGACGAAGATCTTTGTCCAAGTTGTGGAGTGGGTGATCTATCCAGAGGACACAAGTGCGTCGATGTGGCCGCCCTACTTACGTCAGTAGTCGAGAAGTTGGACGAGACTCAAAGAGCTGAGACGGAGAAGTTGTCGACTTCAAAAGAGGACTCAGCTGAGTTGTGATGGAGATCGTCATTCGGATGGTGGAGAAGGCGGTGATGCGACTCAGGCTCATGATTACCTTGGGAGAAGAGATGGCACAAGAGGTGTTGTTACAACCATTTCCTTTCATTTTACCTATGGTAGTTTATTCGCGAATGGAATTGATGATGTTCGTACTTTTTTAGCGAGTAGTTATTGCACAAAAATTAGAAGGGTAGAAAGAATAGTTAGAAGATGGGGAAGTTACCAGTGTTTCATGGCAAGGACAATGAAGATGTAGAACCATTTGTACGAGACTTCAAAAGGGGTTGCATCGGAAACAACGTGAGAAGGAAGGAAGAATGGGTGTTGTTACTGCCAGAGTTTTTAGAAGATTTTGCTCTTACGTGGTATGACGACCGAGTGAAGAGCAAGACACCTGGTGCAGTTGAGGACACATGGGAGACGTTGAGTAATGCACTCATCGAAGAATTTCTTCCAGAAGAGAGTTATGACAAGCTCATGGTGGAGCTTACTCATTTGAAGCAACGGGACGACGAGAAAGTTCGGCAATATGCCGAAAGGGTGGATAAGTTGGAGCAACGATTTCGGACGGGCCTACGGAAGAGTGGAGACAATGTGGAGCTAACGATGGCGGGGATTGGAGCAGTGCTGACCAAGAACTTGGTGGGAGCGTTGAGACCTTCAATTCGAACCCAAGTGAGGTACGAGAAGCCAACAACCAAAGCGGAGGTCATCAAGATTGCGACAAATATGGAAGAGAGTTTGGATGAAGGGAATATCATCCAACCACATCATGCCGCTTTGGTGTCGACTCCGACTCTTGATGTAACCACAACGGTAGCATCTGCACCATCACAATTGGTGATTGCTTCAACGTCAGCTCTTACTCCAACGGTGGTGCCAAGACCATTTATCCCTACAGCGATGTCTACTGCCACCTCTGATTTCCATGCTGAGTTGAAGAGCATCACAGATACTCTTGCGGATCTCAAGATAAACGTGGTGCAATTACGCGAATGGAGGAACAAAGGTGGAGGAGGAGGTCAAAGAGGTTACGACAACAATCCTAACCGAGGAAATCAAGGTAACTTTGGAGGCAACCAAGGTAACTTTGGAGGAATCACTTGTTGGACGTGTGGAGGTTCTCATTTCCAGCGAAATTGTCTTAACAACGGAGCAAGAGGTGTCGAAGCTGTCCGAATGAATGTGGGTGGAGGAAATCCATCACAAGGATGAGACAAGGGGGTGGCTACTATCGATGTCGTACGAGATCCCATTTACGAGAAAGGAGAGAGTTCAAACTCTTCTCATGCACCGGTGGAGCTTTTAGCTCAAGAAAGAAAAAGAACTCGATTTTCTGATGAACCGGTTTTCATGGAGGAGTCAGCAAGTAGAAATACTCGTTCGAGTAATGTTTCGAGTACACCAAGGGAGCCAAGAAGGAAGATGGGGATGGCGGATTTCACCATTTCATCTTCCCAAGCGGTGTCGGAGTGTGATCCGTCTACCTAGGAAAGCGCCGGGCTTCTGGCTGTGGTTGTTTACTCAAGAGGTTGGCTTTCAGGTCACAACAGGAGCTATAAACACTCACACAGGAGTGTAGGATCCTCTGATATGCTCAAAAAGCGAAATTTAGGTCTCACTGGTAGTAATAGGCTTAAGCGGTGAACTTTGACACTCAAAGGGAGGAAAACTATGAAGGTTTAGACCTCTAAACTTCCCCTACATGCAAATGAGGTACTACTGAACTCACAGACGAAGTTTCAACCTGAGATCAAATTCTGACACGGAGATATGAACAGAAAAGTTCTGAATAAGAGAATTATGGCAATTTCTGGTACCTAGACAGCTATTCAGACATAGAACAGAGAATTGGCTCGATGAATTTCAAATCTTCTCACAGTATTTGAAGTCTACAGGATGCTGAACATCCCTGTGAAGTTGGGACTCCTGATTGTTTGTAGAACTCCAGATCTCCTTCTCTAAAGTCGCTGCTCTAGATTAAGAGCTTTTCAGACCCCCTCTGCTTCAGCGGCCGCCCTGAATTACTCAATTACTCAAATGATTCGAAACTTTTTGGACAGTCGTAGCCCTCCTGACAGTGAACGCAACCACGAAGTTTTGAAGTGATTTCCTCAATTCTGCTGCAATTGGCACCGAAAACCCTAAAATCAACAAAAGTGATGCAGTTTTGGCACAATCCGAACTTCAATTGGGCATAACTCCTTGTTTATTGATCCAAATCGAGCAAAAATTTCACTGACAGTGCTTGGCACGACGAGCTCTCTCTTCCTGTGTTCTCAGATTTCGAAGATCCCCCACCAAATGCTCGAACTCTCCTCTAGAGCTCTGTTTCTAAACTTAGAGTTTCACAAAAGACAAAAATGGACCAATGGGAGTTCATAGCTCCACTTGACTGTCCTTTTGTGCCTTCAACTACCTGGTAACTTTTCTACACTCATAGGCTACCACGTCAAGCCCCCTAGAGTGCCAGCGTAAAACTTAAACTACCTAAAATGACACATAGCCCTGAAAAATAACTTAAATTAGCTAGAAAGCGTGCATGGGCGACAAGTAAGTACAACCCATGAGCTCAAACCCCTATCAGCATGGAAACCCTAAGTTATGTACATTGAACGTCATAGACAAGTAAGAAGTCACTTGCACAAGCGCACAAATGCTTGAACAAGATAACTAACATACTATCAACCTACTAGGACTCAAAATAGTGTTAACACTGTATGCAAAGGTGTCAAACATATACATAAAGGACTAGAAGTAATATGAGCTAACTTCTAGAACTACCAAACCTAAGCGTCGGAGTAGAAGTCAAGCATGTAGCCGCCAAATGATGCGACATCCACCCCCTCTGAACCTGCACATCCTCCGGTATGTGCCAGACCAGATCAAGACTCTTCAGCTTCAACTTCAAATTCATCTTCAACCTCCATTGAGTCTTCAGCTTCATCCTCAGTAAGCTCTGCAATGTTCTGGTCGTCCCCTCTCCTTCTAAAGAGCTTGATTCTCTTCCCTGCGATTGGTATCTTGAGCACTGCACCATCTAACTCTCTCAAAGAGTATGTGGCATTATCATAAACTTCTAACACCACATAAGGTCCGAACCATCTCTTGGAAAACTTTCTGATAGCGCTATGCTGATTATCAAGACTATTATCATAGACTAACACCCAATCACCTTCCTTAATTGGTTTGGGTCGTAATCTATGCGTTCTATCAAATCTGCCTTTGTTTCTCTCTCTAGCAGTCTTTAACCTTTCCACAGCTTTGGCAACATCCTCAGGTCTTCGTTCTAACTGCTGGATCCTTAATGCAAGAAGATCCTCCGTACTTCTACCATCTTCCCATGGCAAAACATTCCAAGTAGGCACAACCTCCTCAATCGGCATCACAGGTTTTTGCCCTAATATCAACTCTGCTGGCATGTAACCTGTAACGGTACTATGAGTTGTACGATCTGCCCACAAAGCAAATGGTAACAGTCTAGGCCATTCACGGATCTTACCCTTGCAAGCTTTTACCAAAGCTTTGATGATTGACGGATGACCTCTTTCGCTCTTGCCATTCCCTTCAGGATTGTAAGCAATGGTTAACGCCAACTTGATTCCCAATCGCTTGAAGAATTCAACTGCTTCTTGTGCATCCAGCTCACCCCTATCTGCAGTGATCTTTCCCACACACCCATACCTACAAATAACATCTTCAAGTAGAAAGCGACAGACACTAGCAGTGGTCTTCGTCCTCAGAGCACGACCTTCAACTTGGTTAGATAGATCTTCTCTAGCCAAGACTAGATACCTCATTTGTCCAAGTCCAAATGGCATAGTTACCAGATCAACTACCCATTTGTAATGAATGGCTAAAGGATAAGTAGGATGCAATCCATCACGATGACGTACGTTGGAATACATCTGGCAGGGTATACAAGATGAAACAAACTGTACTACATCCTTATACATACCCTTCCACCAATACTTTTCCTTCATCTTGGCAAATGTAGCCCAAACTCCTCTATGACCAGCCCATAAACTCTCATGGAACTCCTTGATCAGCTTCTGCTGCGATTCTAGGTCACATACCACCCGCTGCGGTATACCTCCTTGTAGCTTAGGGCGCTTCCATAGATGTCCTCCATGTAAAAAGTAACCATAAGCTATTCTACGGATCCTCTTGAAATCTGCATCAGACCAGCCTTCTTGCCTTTCCAGTGAACTCAAATAGCGCCCAAGATCCAACCACTCGCCATCATACACAGTTTCCTCAAAAAACTCCAATGGAGCTGCAAAATAGCTTCTATCTCTTCTAGCAAGAGCACTAGAATAGAACTCTGTTCCCACATCCTCCTGGTCATCTATCATTTCCTTCTCATCGTAATACCTAGCCCTTGATAACATATCTGCCACAGGATTGTCTTTCCCTGCAATATGTCTAAACTCTAGGTTCAAGGACTTGATATATGCTATCCACCTCAACATAGCAATATCTGGAGTTGTACAGCTAGTGATCATTCCCAAGAGAGGTAAACAATCTGTCTCCACAACCACAGGTGCTCCTATCAAGTATTCCTTATCACTCTTCATCGCAGTAACTACTCCCCATAGCTCTCTTTTGACCTGAGGGTAGTCTCTCTGCCGTGAACTTAATACCTTAGCACCAAAACGCACCACATATCTATTTCCATCCTCATCGTCTTGTCCTACAGCCCATCCAATGCCAATAGGACTAGTATCAACAGTAAGGATAACAGATCTGCCCAACTCATATGTTACCTTCCGTAGAGTTGGTGGTGAAGCTAAAAGATCCTTCAACTTCCTCATAGACTCGCTTTGCTCCTCTTGCCATTGAAATCTTTGTCCCTTCCTCAGCAGCTTGTACAACGGATCTGCTACATGTGCAAAGTGTGGAATCCATATATGATAAAACACACATGCTCCTAGAAACCTTCTCACCTCAGTAACCGATCCACATGTCTCCTTCATCCTTCGGATGGCATCAACCTTGTTTGGACAAGGTTTCCGACCATAAGATCCACACAGATGTCCCACTATTAACACCTCTTTACTCCAAACACAGACTTGGCTCCTGATAAAGTCAAATGAACCTCTTCCAGTCGACTCAGTATCTTATCACAATCAGCTATGTGATCTGCTACAAACTTACGGCACCCCCTCTGATCTTTTACCTCATTCTTCTCCTCCTCAGCACACCCTTTGATCGGCACATCATCAAGGAATGGCATAGTTTTTTCAGGAATGAAGTCCCTCAAAACTTTGTTCATGCCATTCATCATATGTGCTACCGAATTGGTAGCACCTTGCGGTAAGGTGCACATCCTTAGTAACCCTAAAGGTGTCCTCATTGTAGTCAAGTCTCTACTCTCAGAGGATAATTGAAACTGGTCATAACCTGAATATAAGTCTCCCATGGAATAGATAGCACGACCAGCAAAAGCCTCCGCAAACTCGTCTACAATAGGTCCTATACCCATATTCCTGATAGTCACCTTGTTAACTGGTTGCATATCTTGAATGAATCTCAAAGCTCCACTTTTCTTCGGAACAGTAAACCATCTGCTAGAATAGGGAGCTATAGATGGTTCCAAGATACCCATCCTAATCCTCTCATTGAGCAAGTCTATCAGCTTTGGCAGATGAGCTCTAGGCACAGGGATAGGACGTAGATTCCAAGGCACATGCGGTATAGTAAAGATTACCATAGGTGCAACTACACTTGGATCTACACATCCTACTTCATGTGACTCAAACGCAAACGCCTTACCATGCTTAGATAGCATCTCCCTGAAGCTCTTCTTCTCTTGCTCAGTAAGAAATCCATCACCTCCAATCCTCAGCTCCTTCAGCGTTGTTTCTGTGAACTGGTGTCCAATTCTTCTCGGTCCTCTGAGCGTCGGTTCTCGTGCAGCTTGCTCCATCTTCTGATTGTAATCAAGTGGTAAAGGCAAAGCCACTGGTTTGACTTTCTTTGCCACTGACTTGTACTTGGTCTCCACATACACCTCTTGCCGATCTATAAACTTATCAATTACATCATAAAGCTCTTTGGAGCTCACTCTCACCACTCTATCTACATCATCTATAGAACTTTCTTCTATAGATTTCAACTCCCCTATAGTATCTACCAAATACTGCTCTTCAAACACTCCAGATATGTATTCATCTCCTCCTAACTCTCCACTATCCCACAAAGACTGCTGTACACACTTCACATGTTGCCTCTCAAACCTCTTCAGATTCTCAACCTTCCTATAACACACTGACCCACATGCCGTCAATCCTAAGAAGCTAGTGGATAAAGCCTCATGCTCTACTGGATCAGGCGAGAATCCTAGCTCTACTGTACCGTTGAAGTCTCGCTCTTCAATGGTACTCTGCCAAAACCCCTAGACTCTCTAAACTCCTGAGTAATCTTAGGTAGTGGACGGTCTCTCAAGCTATCACGATTCCTCTCATGTTCTGCAGCAACGGTCAAAAACTGAACAGCTCTTTTGCCGTCTCTACTACGTATCCTAGCATAAGCTGAACCATCATCCATAACTCGTGTCTCCATTCTAACAGCAGTAATGTAAGGCTGCCCTAGAATGATAGGATAGGTTGACATGTCTTGCACAAAGAAATTCTGAACATCACTGATGTCACCCACAGTTACCTTGATGTTGGGACAAGCACCATAGAGTTCTCCCCGCTGGTTGTTGGCAGCACGGATAAGCCACCCATGGTCGGTGTCTATAGGCCACCTCCCACGCTTGTACAGCTCCTTAGACATCAGATTAATCTCTGAGCCGTGATCAATCAATGCCACCACAGGTTCCTCTAGATCTCCCAGCTTCACTAAGGTCTCTGTGGTTGCTCTCGCCCAATGGTTGTGAGAATAATGGCTCTTCTGCGATGCTTCCACCTCATCTTCAAACCTCACGTGCTGATCTGATCTTCCCTCTGATACTTGAGAGCAGTAACCAGAAATCTCATCTTCCTCATCTTCCGACAGTTTAGTCCCTAGAGCGTTAAGCGTAGCTGCTTCACCCAAAATCTGACGTTTCCTCTTGATGATATCTATTATAACCTCATGGAACTCACGCTTTGCTATCCCAAGAATCTCACCCAAGGTAAACTCAACCTTCCCATTCAAGATACGATTCTCCAACACCTGCTTCAGGTCTGTAGCAATCTCAATGTCAGACTGAAGTTTGTATGCAGGCATCTTACCCTTCTCCTTGCTCCTCTCCTTCTCCTTTGGTGTTGTAGGTGGTAGATCCTCCATAGTCTCCTCCCGAGTAGGTGTTGTCTCCTGCCTTGCCTCTGGTCTAGCCCTTTCACTCCTTGTAGCAGGTCGTTTGGCTGTAGAAGCCTCACCTGCATCCTCCCTCCTGCGTTTTTCTTCTAGTACAGCTTCATGCTGACTTCTTGCAACATAAGCATGCACTGACATAGTATCCACAGGATCATTCCATCCTGTAGCTTCTCGAATTGAGTTGCCAACCCTTCGTAGCACATCCTTGTCTAGCTCTTTTCTAGCTACGGACCGCACTACATCAGACCACAACCCAGTAGTCCCTTTTTCTCTCCCCATCTCCACTTTCACTTCACAGGTAGCAGCATTCACAAGAGAAACAGCATGTGATGCCGATATCTCATTCACAAGCCTCTTCATACCACCCTTGCCAAAGTTGGTTCCCAACATCATCCCAGTCTCTCTCAAATGGATCTTACCGTCTTTGAAGAAGATCAGATCCTTCCTCAATGCATCTGAAAACTCCCCACAATCTCTCCTTACATGGTCTAGGCTATCACACCATATACAACGATGAACAAAGCCTTCTCTCATCTGAGGTCTCTGCATAGCAGGCTGTACATTCTGCTCCTTCTCTTCTAACCTAGTGAGCTTAAGCTTAAGCTCCTTCATACCCTTAATCAACTCATCAAGCGGTGAGTCTTCCTCTCTAGCAATTACCAAAGCAGGCTTAGTAGGCAACTGCTTGACAGGAATTATCAGAGGTGCTGCTTCACTTACCACCACCTTGTCCCTTCTTCTCTGTCTCTTGGCCAGCAAAGAAACAGCCTCTTCAACCTCCTTCCAGTCAGTCTTCAATCCTCTCTCCTCACTCTTGTCTTCCAGCAACAGCTCAAGCTTCTCCTGAATAGTCACATCCGCTGCTTGTAGGAAAAGCTCGGTCTTCTCAACCTCTAGTGTAAGCTTCTCTGTCCTAGAAAGCTGAGCATATTGACGATCAAACTCCCTTAACAACTCATTTACAGACAAACCTTTGTTAGGTTTCACCACCCACTCCAAGAATGTTCTCTTGGTCACCCTCTCTGAATCTTCAGTGTAGTACTCCTCCTTCAAAGCGCGCATAAAGCTCTCCCAACTCTGTCCTTGCTGCTGCTTGAGCTCCTTCACACGCCCACGAATCTCAGGGACAACAGCAAGTTCAAAGTTCTCCACCATCTCCTTCTCAGGTACCTTGTTCACCTCCATCTCCCTAGCATAGTATCGCACGTACTTGGAAATATCTGTCCCCTTGAACTGATCCATCTGATGCACCACAGATTGCAACGCCTTGGTTGCTAATACCTCCTTCCTCTCTGTGCTCTGCTGCTGCTGCATAAACATGGAAAAAGCTTGGAACATCTTCATCGTAGCAGCATCCAACTGAACAGGTTGCTGAGCAGTAGCAGCACCTCCACTTGATGATCCTTGGTTGGCCATGATATCTGATCCTGTAACACTCTCAAGAAAACTCCCACCCTAGGTGCTTCACGTCGAGTTCACCAAAAAGAGAGTATGTCGGAGTGTGATCCGTCTACCTAGGAAAGCGCCGGGCTTCTGGCTGTGGTTGTTTACTCAAGAGGTTGGCTTTCAGGTCACAACAGGAGCTATAAACACTCACACAGGAGTGTAGGATCCTCTGATATGCTCAAAAAGCGAAATTTAGGTCTCACTCGTAGTAATAGGCTTAAGCGGTGAACTTTGACACTCAAAGGGAGGAAAACTATGAAGGTTTAGACCTCTAAACTTCCCCTACATGCAAATGAGGTACTACTGAACTCATAGACGAAGTTTCAACCTGAGATCAAATTCTGACACGGAGATATGAACAGAAAAGTTCTGAATAAGAGAATTATGGCAATTTCTGGTACCTAGACAGCTATTCAGACATAGAACAGAGAATTGGCTCGATGAATTTCAAATCTTCTCACAGTATTTGAAGTCTACAGGATGCTGAACATCCCTGTGAAGTTGGGACTCCTGATTGTTTGTAGAACTCCAGATCTCCTTCTCTAAAGTCGCTGCTCTAGATTAAGAGCTTTTCAGACCCCCTCTGCTTCAGCGGCCGCCCTGAATTACTCAATTACTCAAATGATTCGAAACTTTTTGGACAGTCGTAGCCCTCCTGACAGTGAACGCAACCACGAAGTTTTGAAGTGATTTCCTCAATTCTGCTGCAATTGGCACCGAAAACCCTAAAATCAACAAAAGTGATGCAGTTTTGGCACAATCCGAACTTCAATTGGGCATAACTCCTTGTTTATTGATCCAAATCGAGCAAAAATTTCACTGACAGTGCTTGGCACGACGAGCTCTCTCTTCCTGTGTTCTCAGATTTCGAAGATCCCCCACCAAATGCTCGAACTCTCCTCTAGAGCTCTGTTTCTAAACTTAGAGTTTCACAAAAGACAAAAATGGACCAATGGGAGTTCATAGCTCCACTTGACTGTCCTTTTGTGCCTTCAACTACCTGGTAACTTTTCTACACTCATAGGCTACCACGTCAAGCCCCCTAGAGTGCCAGCGTAAAACTTAAACTACCTAAAATGACACATAGCCCTGAAAAATAACTTAAATTAGCTAGAAAGCGTGCATGGGCGACAAGTAAGTACAACCCATGAGCTCAAACCCCTATCAGCATGGAAACCCTAAGTTATGTACATTGAACGTCATAGACAAGTAAGAAGTCACTTGCACAAGCGCACAAATGCTTGAACAAGATAACTAACATACTATCAACCTACTAGGACTCAAAATAGTGTTAACACTGTATGCAAAGGTGTCAAACATATACATAAAGGACTAGAAGTAATATGAGCTAACTTCTAGAACTACCAAACCTAAGCGTCGGAGTAGAAGTCAAGCATGTAGCCGCCAAATGATGCGACAGCGGGATATGATGTGGTTGAAGATGTGGGTGCTCAGAAAGCCAACATCACTGTTGGACAACTGATCGCACTTAATCCCAGCTTACGAAGGGAACTCAGAGGAGGACTGAGTTCTAAGAGAAGCAAGAAGAAGAAACCCAAGAGCAAGACATCAAAGTCTGTGGGAGTTGGTGTGGTGGATGTGCATGCTTCAGAGGTATGCATTAGGGCTTCAAAGATTGAAGTCCGGTTGAATGGTCACTACGTCTCTGACGTATTGGTGGATGGAGGGTCGGCTGTAAACGCCATATCGGAGAGGTTGATGAAGAAGTTGGGGATGGAACCAACTCGCCCGGCTAGCATTGTCGTGGGGATGGCTAACAAGCAACGGGTAAGACCTCTTGGCGTGTTAGAGAAGGTGGTCGTGTCTGTGATGGGAGTTCAAACATTGATGTCCTTTCAAGTGTTAAAGGACTCTAGTTATGATTTGCTCCTAGGTAGGCCTTGGTTGAGAGCTGTGCGCACCACGGATAGGTGGCACAAGGGATACTTACGGATTGGGCCTAGAGATCATAGAGTGATAGTTCCTCTCTCGGGTGTTGGAGTTGTGACTTCTGACTCTGATAGACCCACTAGTGACTACTGGGAATCTGATACGGAGGATGATCAGAGTGTCTCAGAAGTAGATACCGGAGATTCTTACGATCAAGAATCCTCCTCTGAGGACGAAGGATTTGATCGAGATGAATTATTACATCAGCTTAGTGCTATTGACTTGTTGCCTAGACCAGCAGTGGAGAAAGATCCTGACAAAGAAGAGTTGAGTGAGGCAGAGATTGTGAGAAGACTCTCTACCTTGAAGTTTGGTATCAATGTCACTCAAGAAGAGAAAAGTAGATTCCTAGATATATTTTGAAAATATATCCATGTGTTTGCTTTCAGCTACAAGGATTTGAAGGAGGTGACTCTCGAGACTCATCGAATCGAATTGGAGGAGAACGCAAGACCAGTTCGACAGAAGCAGAGAAGGGTCAATCCTACAACAGCAATGATGGTCAAGGAGGAGATAGACAAGTTGAAGGAGGCGAGTTTCATCTATGAGGTGGAGAACTCAGAATGGGTTTCACTCATTGTGATTGTCAAGAAGAAGAATGGTAAGTTGCGAGTGTGCATAGACTATAAGAAGTTGAATGCAGTTACCAAGAAGGATTATTATCCTCTACCATTTATAGATGAGATTTTGGAGGAAGTTGCTGGTCATGAGTGGTACAGCTTTGGTGATGGTTATAGTGGGTATAACCAGATCAAGATAGCACATGAGTACCAACAGTTGACTACTTTCACTACTCCTTGGGGAACATTTGCATTTCGGGTGATGCCATTCGGATTGTGTAATGCTCCGGCCACGTTTCAAAGGTTCATGAACAAGGTGTTTGAACCATTCATAGGGAAGTTTGTTCGGGATTTCATTGACGATTTCTGTGTGTACGGACGAAAGGAGGACCACTTTGATCATGTGATCAAAGTTTTGCAGCGGTTGGAGCAAGCCAACGCTTCTCTAAATCCAGAGAAGTGCATCTTTGGCTGCGAAGAAGGTCTGCTGTTAGGGCACATCATTTCCAAGAATGGGATTGCGGTAGATCCTGAGAAGGTGAAGAAGATTGTGGATCTTCCATTTCCGATCAACTTGACAAAGTTGAGGCAGTTTCTTGGCATGGTTGGATATTATCGTAGGTTTGTCTTTTCCTTCTCAAACAAAGCAATAGCTTTGACTATGTACGTGAAGAAGGGAGTTGATTTTGACTTGATAGTGCATGATCAGAAGGCAAAGGAAGCATTTGAGGAGCTGAAAAAGGCATTAGTGACAGCTCCTATACTTGCTAAACCTGAGTGGAGTAAAGCATTTATTCTGTATACGGATGCCTCCAATGTAGCAATCGGATGTACATTAAGTCAACTAGATGGAGATGGGCATGATCATCCTATAGCTTATGCTAGTAGGCAGATGGTTCCAGCGGAGAAGAATTACTCCGTGACTGAACGAGAAGGATTAGCGGTGATCTTTGGATTGAAGAAATTTCGACACTACTTGCTAGGAGGGAAATTTTCCATAGTCACAGATCACAAGGCTTTAAAGTATATCTTTAATAAGCCTAATGCCGAAGGTCGTATTGCTCGTTGGAAGATCCTTCTATCAGAATACGATTATGTGATCGAAGATAGACCAGGGAAGAAGCATGCGAATGCTGATCTTTTGTCAAGGGCTTATGATGATGAGGGAGAAGAACCGTTTGATGATTCATTTCCAGACGAGCATCTGATGACCATCACAAGCATTGAGGAGATACCGGACGAGTACAAGGAAATCTGGAGTTTCCTTGCAGATGGCTCTTTTCCAGAAGGTATGCATACCCGAGAACGTAACGCGTTGATCAAGAGATGCAAACCTTACACCATGGTGGAGGGAATTCTGTTTCATCAAGGAGCAGATGGCTTACTAAGGAGAGCAGTTGGTCAGAAGGAGGCATTCAAGCTAATGCACGAGTTTCACGACGGAACTGTTTGCGGAGGTCACTTTGCTGGTAAGATAACAGCTTTCAAGATTTTGGATGCGGGTTATCACTGGAGAGGGATTTTCAAAGAGTGTTTAGACTATTGCAAAACTTGTGACGTATGTCAAGCATTTGCTCTAAAGTCTACTAGAACACCTCCGTTAAGATCAATTCCAGTATTAGGGCCGTTTGAGAAATGGGGTATTGACTTTGTAGGTCCTCTTAATAAGACACCTCGAGGCAATAGATACATTGTAGTCGCCACTGACTATTGTACCAAGTGGGTAGAGGCTAGACCTTTGAGAGAGACCAATGAAACAGAAGTCGGTAGATTCCTATGGGAGAGGATCATCACGAGATTTGGATGTCCGTTAGAGTTGGTCTCAGATAGAGGAGGAGAGTTTGTAGGGAGCATGACTACTGCTATGCTACAACACTTTTCTATCAAGCCACGAGTAACGACCTCATACAAACCAAATGCTAATGGTCTTGCGGAGAAGACCAATCTTACACTTTGTATGATGCTCGCCAAAGATGCTGGTGTTGAGACTGCGAAACATACTTGGGATAAGAGGCTACATGTCATCTTATGGGAGTACCGAACGACAACAAAGACTTCTACTGGGTACTCTCCATTTCGACTGGTTTATGGAGTGGAGTCGAAGTTGCCGATCCAATTCGAATTGGATACTTTTCAAACTATTCAACGAATGTTGAAGAGGTCGAGAGGAGAAGACGTGGTCAGATCAAGAAGGGAGCAACTCATGGAGTTGGAAGAGACCCGAGCGGTAGCAATGATCCGGATGGAACGAGCTCAGGCGTATCAAAAGAAGAGTTACGACAAACGGTTGGGCAAGAGGGAGGTAAAACCTTTTCAAGTCGGAGATTGGGTTATGTTGTATGATGCTATCAGATTCAAGAGGGCTAGGAAGAAGTTTCTTCCGAGATATTTTGGTCCTTTTGTTGTAGATAAGGTGTGGAGCAACTTCACATATGACCTTCAGGAGCTAGGAGGAAGGAGATTTGATCGAGTAAATCATGACAAGTTGAAGTTGTTTCATCGACGAAAGCTCTCTCTTCACTCCGAGGACGGAGCGAAAATTTAGTCCGGGGGTAAAATGTAACGACCTATGTTACACATAGGAAGTTTGTCTATTAGTAAGGTGTTTAGTTATAACTAAGTGTTGAGAATGTTTATTGGCTGCCAAAGTACTTTAAGGATGTATCAAGTTAGTCATGACTATCTAAAAGTTAGTTATGGTTAAACTTAGCTGTACTTTTGGCAGAATTCAGATATTTGCTAAAGAGTGAGCACTACTATCTTGTCATCTTGTCTAAAAGGTAGAAAGGAGGTGGAAAGTATCCCTTATCTCCTTTTTGACTTGATATTAGTGGTTGGATTAAAGTTGTGGACTTTGTGGGCATTAAAAACAAGAAGAGATTCCACATGTTTCCTTTTTAGTGGGTCCTAGTGTAGAGGGGGGTGGAAATTCGAGATTCCTTGAGAATATTCCAGAATCCTTCTAGAAGTTGTTGACTTTGAAGGAATAAGCCCATGTGATCAATGCTTTTACCTTAAGTAATATCTTAGTAAAACCCGGTAAAAGTAGTTACGACTGAGTTACCGGGGGTACCAAAGTAAAAACCTAGAATGTATAAATAGAGGAGTAGAGAAGAGCTCCTCATCCTTGTTTTCACATTGTCGTAATGACAACTTGAGTAATATAGAGGTGTGAGATATTTTTAGCATGTGAGAACTTGAGAGACGTCGTTAGAATGGAGGATTTTAGTTGATGTGTTTAAGGAGATTTTTAGTTGATAAGTTTGTGGGTGTATGAATGAGTGAACTCAGCATTTTCCCTTCAAGTTCATGGTGTGCTTCCATCAAAGCCATCAGAGGTGACCCCTGAGTGAGAGACAGGCCCGACATGTTGCAGATTCGTGGATGATGATCGTGGAGGTTGAGAGATCGGGGGGTAGTTGATCGATAGGACCACGGAGGGTTTACAGACCGTAGTAGTAGTCTTGACTCGGACGATTTATAGCATGTTTTAATATTTCTTTGATGTGGAATTATATTGCTTGTCACCCTCGCTGTACATGAAGTCGCCTGAGCAAGAGAGGTTCGTAATGCATAGTGTTTGCTAATTACTGTGGAGAATGTGGACTATATTGTGGTACATGTTGAGAGTTCGCTTCAGCGCCCGTAGTTGTGAACATCGTGCACTGGTTTCAATGTCGGTGAGCGAACAATGCGGTCACTGTGAGGTGTTTCAACAATATTGACGTATTCAGTTTATCTTCAAACACACACGGCCAAGGAATCTGATCAGTCATCCGTAAGTGGTGATCAGTCATCCGTAAGTGGGGATCGAGTGGTACTACATGCTTTTTCGACGGAGGAGTTGTTGTCGTTACAAACACAAAGTCCAAAACTGAAGCTCATGATGTGGCTACACTAGCTAGTTCTGTAGAAATCGGGTGAGGATTGCATTGTCACTACTGTACTTATTTTCTGTTTCTACAGTTATACATCGATCTTGTGAAACTTGCACATTATGCGAAGGAGATGTAGTACCAGATTGTTTGTTGAATATAAGAGATTTGTCTGTTGAATATAGGTGTTCTCCACGAGTTTACGACTGTTAACGTCTCAAGTTCACAGAATTGATTTGTCGGGTCGAGCTTCTTCCTTCTGTTAATCTTAAAAATTCCCGACTTCCTTCCATCCATCTTAAATATATTCTCTCGACTTTGAAAGTTGGTTTGTTCAGAAGTACCTTGACTGAATCCACCAAGTATGAAGAATGTAACAGGACTGTCGACGTCCTGTCTAGAACTTTCTTTACTTTCATCTCCTTCAGAAGTTCAGTACGGGTTTTCTGCTTGAGAAAACTTCTGAAGTCTTTTTACCTGACCAAAGAGTCATAAAGAGCTATGCATCGATGAAAAAGGTGACAAATTACTAGTTTCTATGCTTCATAACAGTTCACTAAGCCAAAATCTGGTTTACCAAGGAGGAAGCTTCCTCTTCGAGTCCATTAATGCATTCAGAATCATGAATGGCTATGGACTTGCTTACGAAATAAAAGCTTAACGACATCAGTTTTTTTAAGTACGTGTACTATTAAGGGGACTGTAAGGGTATAATCATTGCCTTCGAGGATGCCTGAAAAGAGAAAATTAAATTGAGCTTTTATCATTCGTTATGGACTCAGAGACGTCACTGAGACATTGCCAATTTCTCTCATATAGTAGAACCTCGTTACATGCACATGATTTGTTTTCCGCTTTAGTTTTTCCTATGCGTGTTGTGACTAAATACATATAATCGCAGATACCCTTTTTAGTTATATTCTTACTTAGCCTACAAGTTAGAGAAGCAGAGACTTTAGAGGGAGAAAACTCCATAGAGCAAAAGATGAAAAAACATGGAGTAAATAACTCAACTTTCTGGGCATATTCACCGTTTGGTCCACTACTTCTGTAAACTATTTGGGTTGCAGTCCAAATACCTTTATGCACGACAAATACCTCGACTTTAGTGGCAGAACTCTCGAGGCAAAGGCAAAATATTGTCATTTTCTCTTTAATCTTTCGTCACGCTTAAGAAGAATATGCACTGTCAACCGTTTAAAGTTTATAGTGTAACATCGCCACCAATAATCTTGTGAATAAATCCATCTTCCAGCGTCATTGTTTGTCCTACAAAACAACGAATTACAAACTGAACTTCAGTGTAATGATACTTCTTAACACTAGCCTCTTTTTGGCACCATTGATCATAGCAGAAATTGTTGTCCTTACTAGCGGACTGGTTCATGTTATTTGAGTGAAGGTTGTTAAGACTGCATACTATGCATGCTTCACAAGAATCAAAACGGAGACAAGCAGAAAGATAGATATATAATTCTTGATTTAAATTGGTTTGGTTCATGGTTGTGGATTTACGTAATACATTTAAAGTCTCTTGAATATTAATACCAATGGATAATCTTTTTAATTTTTAAATAATAATAATAAATAAATATTTTATACGATTTTAAAAATAAATTACAATTAGAAATAATATCATATTAATAATATCAGTAATATCATTTAATATATTAAATGAGATAAATGATAATAGAAAAAAATATAATCCATACAGCAGACTTGCGTACTTCATAAGGTACAAGTCCAGAATCATTCATTATACATTAATACAGTGTATATTTAACTTATTACCTAACCTTTCTAGCAAGGAAGGTTAGAGAATAACTTACTCTCTTGCATATTTTACATTATAGAGGAGGTGAATATTTTACATAATAAAACGTCTGAAATAATTCTCTCATTAATTTTCAAAGTCCTGATATTTATGTATAGGATAATCCACTCTTAAGAGTGTATTATTCCGTAATGGAAATAGAATTGAAAAAAAATCCCTTTCCGGAATTTCCACTCGCTTAATAGACAGATTTGGAAATTTTCACGTCTTTTCGGGGACTGTTTAATTTATTTTTCTGAGAAAGCGTAGAAGGAAATACTGAAAAGATATTAGCAATAATAACTGTAGAAACAATAGTTGAAACTATTCCTCTGGAATTGAGAAATTCCTAGAAGGAAATATTTGGAAGTTATAGCAACAACAAAGGCGATGCAGTAATAAAAGTAAAACATCAAGTTCGTAATAAGCAAATATTTAAAAGTAGAAGCAATAGTAAAAATGTGTTCCTCTGAATGTTTAGGAAAATGTTTAAGAAGGAAACAAGAAGAAGGGAATATGTAAAAAAGGCATGGGAAAAAGGAAATACAATACATGATACAAGGAACAAATAAATTAAGAGAGCAGAAGGAAACATTGGAGAAACGCGGGATTGAAAAGATTTAAGCTGAAAGGGGGGGTGTGTTGTATTTATTTCCCACTAGAAATCGCGGGTGTTTTACTTAGCCTTACCCTGGAATGATAATAGAGACAGTTTGTAACTAAAATGGAGGAGTAAAGGTACTCTTTATCTTTTTGTAATGCCTAAATGACTTCAGAATTGCTTTCCGAGAACTTGGGCCAAAGATAGTCATGACTAAGGCTAGTTCACCCGTAGTTAAAAGTCACCCGGGTCCCATTGCTGATCGAGATCGAGCCATTGTCTGCCGCACCTAGAGGCTCAGGATATGGGTTGAATTTCGGTGGACCTCCGTCAATACAGGGATTTCGTTATCTCGAAGCGCTGGCCAGTGGGACGAGTCGAAAGAGTCGTTACATTGTTGTCACTTGCACGGCTGTACTTCCAGCAGTGAGAGTATCTTAAATAAGTATTCACTGAATAGCTGACTGTCCCACATCTTGTCCATCTTGTGAGCCGGATACAAAGCAAGTAGTATTCCAAGTAACCAGGACCGTAGAGGAGGCAGCGCTCGCTTGTGCATCGAGAATCTACAGAATTCATGGACTTCAGGTGAGTTGGGTGTCTTATCTTGATTCTATACTTGTTCCTTGTGCATGATTCTTTCATTGCTCTTCACTCCTGATTCCTACCCAGAAATGGATCATGATTGCAGTGTTCTGGCAGGATTTGATCATTATTCACCAGGCAGAGTTTCTTGAGCCCTTAGCCCTCTCAGCGTTCAGAGTCAGTCCTCTCTAGATCTGTTATTATCGATGGCAGTTCGGCATGAAAGTGGTGAGGTTTGTTATGGGGTTTCTGCTTACGAGCAGCAACAGAAAACCGAACTCGTGGGTCCTTCCTGTGGTGCAGCATTAGTCTGGTACTCTTCGGTCCCGAGATGCGAACTCGTGGGTCCTTGCTGTGGTGCAGCATTAGTCTGGTACTCTTCGGTGCCGTCTACATCTCGGGTACCAAAACCCTGCTGAATCCAACATTTGAAACCACTCTCAGTGCTCACATCTCATCTGAACTCCTCAGCACGTCCAACCACATGCGAAAATCTTCATCTATTCATCGAGCCAGCTTGGATCCGAACTAATTCCTCCGATGAATGTCAACTGTCACTCTCCGTGGACTGTGCACTGTGGACTTTGGATGGGAGGTCGACTTCTGCACTTTTGGTCGATGGCTAATTGGGATTGATGTCAGTCCTCTCTAAGTTATCCACCTACGATCACTAATCAGGACAAGGATTCGCGTTGCAAAGCGAATCCTTGTCCCTCCCGTCCCATTGGAACCTCCCGTCCCATTGGAAGCCATTATATCAGCTAGCTCTCCGTCCTTTCTGTCTGGTAGCGAGGTCAAGGAAACGTCGTCGCGACGTATGCCATGGCGCCGAGACGGAGGAGGAGAGATCTAAACGTTTCTGGAAAGAAAAGCTTGGACTACTTCATTACAAATACTAACGTACTATTTTGAAGAGACGGCGAGGACTCCTTTTCTGTATACGAGACTGGTTGCTAAGTTCGATTCTTTACACCGGCTCGAGTTGTATTAGTTTTCGTTGGTTTGGGTTATGCTCTACCACCATTAATTTTATTTCTTTTGTTATGCAGATCTGAAGGATAAACTTTTTGTTTTCTACGTGAAGCTACAGAATTCATTGCAACCTGAATTCTTTTCTTTTTGTTTTCTACGTGAAGCCACAGAATTCATTGCAACCAGTTCAAGGTAAATCTTATCAACTTTATTTTTTCTTCTTGCATTATAGTGTATAGTAGCTTAAATGATTCTATTTTAGATTTGTTGTCGTTCTTATGAAATTTGCAAAAAATTGAAAAAATCAATATAATTTTTGTTTCTTAAATATTTTTGAAATTAAAATATGTTTATATATATCTTTACATTCTAAGGCAAGACCTTGATTGGTCTACAGCGTGGATGTCATGGATGATAAACATATATATATTTCAATAAAATTTAAAAAACAAAAATTATAAGTATCATCGCTTTATCTTCAAAGAAGTGTTTTAGCTATTTCATTAATTAATAGTTGGGTGATTATTTATTTTATTTATTGATATATTATATCATCACTTTTTTGTATATGCAGATCTTTTACAATGGTGGAAGATAATATTGAAGATATTATTTTCTTTTATGATGTGGTGAACGTGCTCCTTTTCATGAAAGGAAACTTTCTCGATCTTTTTTTGATATGGGTTCTTGGAGAAATATTTTTTAAAACTAACTAAAACTAAAACTACTTTTCTACTACTACTAAACTTTACTTTACTTTTCTAGTCTTGAAGTACTAGTACTTTACTAGTACTTTAAGACTACAAACTGTTCCGGCTAGTGGGTTACAACATTTCAGCAGCATCGGGTGTGACATAACCAAGTTTACATGCATCTCCATGGACATTGGAGACCAAATTTAAAGTCATTAACGATTGGAATTATAAAGTCCAAAGACGTAAGAGATGAAAAATGAGGAGTCATACCAGTCGCTGTAAACTAAAAGGTCATAGTTGGATGTTTAGGGAACACACACTCAACACTTGGATGTTTTTCAAGGATACGGGGTTGCAGAACCTGCATGAATACTCCTATACGGAAGTCCAAACTCCACCGAGCTAATCGAAAATCAATAACCCTAACAAAGGTACGGCTAATCCTAAACCCTTCGAGGCCTAAACAAAAGCCTTCCTCGATGTCTCCTCTTCTACATAGCCTAGAGTCTAGAGCATTCATAGCTACAAATGTGACACGGTATAGTGACATAGAGATGACAAAACATTCGATTGATAATGGTGCGGACACAAACTGAAGCATATTATCGCTCAACAAGCTGGCATGCACAGTCTGACATGTCATCTCAAACCGGGACCACTGCTCCTTGCTAGTCAGGGGTAAGATCAAGCAATAACGTGTTTCCAGGGGTGTGATCAAGCCCAGGAAACATACTAGAGGCAGACACAAAACTGGTGATCCAAATCCATAACAAACACAATGCATCCTAACTACAGAGCAAATGCAACAAGACGGACAGAAATGCAAGTTCTTTGAAACTTAGGTTGAAGATATGGGAATTTCCAAAGGGGTTTAGGGTTGAACCCGTTGTCTGTAAAAATTGCGGCACTCGATCAACATTCATCTAAGCGTGTTATTTGAGCTGCAAACATAACTGCTGAAATAACCACCAAGAGGAAGTTTAAGCTACGAAGAAATAGAAGACTTTTCCAAACATACTTCCCGTATTTTGCTCACTTGTTGAAAGGCTTCTTGAACCTGCAGGATGCAATATAAATCCAGAATCATACGAAGAAATACAGAATCTGACGAAGACTCTGACCTTACACTTGCTATATCACCCTTGCAGGAGTCGAACCTGCCAAGGCCTCACCGGTTGAAGCCAAGGGTGTCCCCCATCCCCATCCCCCCACCCCCCTCCCTCTCCAAACCCCCCCTCCTCCCACTTCTCAAAGAAACAACCAAAGGTATTTACAAAACTCAAAAAAAAAACTAAAAAAAAACCTAAGTGTGTAAAATTACCGAAGCAGATCAGCTGGACCTGCAGTGGTGAATGTGGCTTGCTGCGTTGTAGAATGCAATGCACGATAGCATTCATCCAACCTTCTCTCGCATGCTGCAATGCACTTGTCAACACGAGTTAAGAACATAATATTATCGCCTTCTCTTAGTACCAAAGGCTCACCCTTTTCCACTAGTCCGTGCATTCGTCTGAGAACGGAACGCACAGAAATATTTTCTACGTCCTCATCGGAAAGTTCGTTAACGTGCACAGCCTCACATACCTCAGTAGTATCTTCAATGATCCAAGGAATATTTTCTCTAGAGATGGTGATACGAAAGAATAACGTCCTTGTTTCACCGAATTGAATCAAAGGATATTCATGTCTTCTAGTAGTATGCTTGAAGACTGGGAAGTCAGCATTTTGCAAACGATACATATGAACTAAATGTTTACACAAGAAGTATGGATCATTCAAAAGGGAGGCACAACTGCAAATCCACGTGTCAGTTGAAATCTCCAGCCTAGACATATAATCAGAACTGACTTTAGCACTTGCACACTTGCGTCACCTCACGGTAATATCTCTCCACCACGAAGAGAAAAATCACCCGTTCTCCATTTGGACCACCTGAACTTGTAAATCGGCCACCAGAGTACCTGCAAGAATATCACACAACTTGTCCAGACACGGACGATTACAACTGTACTTGTAATCATATTTGAGCTTCCTCCAATGAGATTCAATAATGTTTGTGGTTCGTGATAAACATAACACGGGTTTTGCTGACCGAGCGAACAACAATCATTTTTCAGGACGATACCATTCATTCCAGATATAAGCCAAGAGGTGGATCAGTCCTCTACTATGACACCATATGTAAGCCTCTTGCACACTGTTAGTATAATGTGCATGAGCAGAATAAAAGCTGGGCCCTACCGGAAGGGGTTTAGGGTTTAGGGTTTAGGGTTTAACATTTTAACGTGCATGCTGTTGAGAGCATGCACGTTAAAATGTTTAGTAAACCATCCTATCACCTCGCGTCTACAATCTAGAGGGACAATGCGCTCTGGAATGATATCTGTACGCAGCATCCATAAAGGGTCAACAAACTCAAACACAGAAGAAGCAGCATGGGCGTCATAAGAGGAAACAGCTCGTTTTACCTGTCTAATACGAGTCTCCACCGCTGCTTGAGCATGTCGTAAACATAGCTGCACATAGCTTCTGGAGAACAGTATTTGTAATGCCTTAATTTGACCCATGTCTTTGTCAGACAAAAAAAACATAGGTTTCAACCCTAAATCGAATACTACTTCAAATCATTTGACTAACATGTTGCATCGCATGCGCTCTCCATCGCTTTGAGAACCCACTGCCTTACCCTTCTCTCCATATTTCCTTGAATAAAACATATACGTCAAAGATAAGCCGAATCCGCCAACATTTGCATTCAAGGCAAACAACTCAAAGCGAACGGCATTCGTCTTGAAAGTACTATCAATAATAACCTCTGTCATAGTGGCCCGCTGCTCAAAGAACGGAGTGACAAATGCCAACACACTGCATGACTCGTCATTAACGTACAGAATAGACCGAAACCATTCGCTCTGTACTTCTCACTGCTCATCAAGTCGTTAGCACTTGATAGTTGATCTGTTACATTCTGAATGTACGTTCGGGACAAGATCGTTGAAATATGATAATTTACTTGGCTTGCAGTGATCAGGGTCAGATCTATCAACCGCTCCAAGCGGATTGGCTACATTGCGCTCACGCGTGAACACCTTCAACGGCAATGTCTGGTTACATCGATTACATGTAGCAACGTCTTCATATTTCTCAACCATAACTACTCACGATTTCTAGCTACTATAGAACAAGAGATTCTAGCAACAAGCGAACAAGAGAACAAACAAACCTAGCGAAGAAGAGAACAAGCAACTATAGCGAACAAGCAAGCATAATCATGCAGTGAAAGCGAGAAAGTTTAGAAACCTACCTCAAACAGAGACAATTCCTTGTCTGATCGGGTCGGGTCGCCCTCCAATCGCCCTCCTATCGCCTCTCCTCTTACTCTTCAAGTAGAAGAACATCGTGATAACAAAGAGGCCGCTCGCAGTCGTGTACAATCGCAGCGAGAGCCACAACTAATCCCCCGATCGAGCACTAGAGAGGATTCGCTGGAGCATTCGAAGCGGCCGAGAACAAGAACCGTGGCAATCACACGAGAATGAGAGAACAAGAGCAAGCTCGCAGCGGCACGAGAACGAGAGCCGTAGCACTAAACCGTAAACCTTAAATCACAAGAACGACAGCCGCAGCAACGGTTGCAGCGACACGACAAATTCGAGAACGAGAGAACGAGAGAACGAGAGAACGAGGGAGCGGGGGGGCGAGAGGCACGAGACGAGATAAAGAGATAACGAGAGAATGAGATGAGAGACACGAGAACGAGAGAACGCAAAGCAGGAGAGCGGGAGAGCGAGATAACGAAAGACCAGGAAGGAAATACACAAGAACGATAGAACGAGCGAATGACAGCAGCGAAGAGCCGTGGACAGAGCCGCAGTACCGATTGCTCCAGCGATCGCGGCGATTGCAGCAGCACGGTACATGGACAGCATGAGAACGGGACGAGAGCCGGAACAATTCGCATGAGAACGAGACCCGCAGCAATCGCACGATAACGATAACGAGAGAACGAGAGCGAGCTCGCAGCTTCTAGCACGAGGACAGCACGAGAACGAGAGCCGTGACAGCAATTGCACGAAAAGGACGAGAGCCGTAGCAATTCGCATGAGAACGAGACCCGCAACAATCGCACGAGAACGAGAGCGAGCTCGCAGCTTCTCGCACGAGCTGAGAGAGAGCATGAGACTGCAAGGCATGCGAAGACGACAATGAGCGTGCGAGAAGGACGAGGGACGAAGGACGGACATGACGAGATCGCAATGGTCACGGACGGACAAGGGACGGACGGACGGAAACGGAAACGGACAAGGGACGGACGGACGACCCTAATCCCGGAATGCAGACGACTCTCCCAACGGTCACGCAGGACAGACGGAGGGAGTGGCGACCGACTGCAGTTCTATATCGATTTATCCTCGGCTGCATGCCGTCAACTGTACATTCACTGTACATTTCTGATCGTGTGGCTTCAAGTCGAGCATGTGAAGACGACATTAATTTGCCAAAATGTGAGTCCACTAGAGGGTCCCAAAAGTCTTGAGGTTAGATTCTTAGTCCCCAGGCGCACATAACCGTTTTTGTTTAAAAACTATAGTATTTCATGGATTTTTGAACCTGAATTAATGTTTGAAGTTTGTGATAAGTTTTTACTCCAAGTACCTTGGGAATTTAACATAGGTGAACATGTGAATCTAAGTTTGTATAAAGTGCTTTTCTGGAAACACATAAGCATATAATCATCATCACCTTTTAGTTCTCACAACACACAATCATTAATTCTTTAGACTCTGAGTAGTAGTCCATGTCAATAAAATATAATACACGTGTGAAAAGTTTAAATTATGACCCCCAAACTACTTGGAGAGGTACCCTTAGAAAAGACTAAGGAGTGTGGACTTTTGTAGTCACCCTTTAGTGGAACATAGAACTAGGTATGTGCGCTTGTGCCCCTTATTACCGAAACTAATAACCATGATAAATGCCCACTACTTGAACCTCTATGTGCGCATGAAGCCTTACTTAGTTATCTTGAAGAGTTGATTTTTATCGATATCTTAATTTTGTGTCTTGTTTTTCTTGATTTGGTATTTCTTTTAAACAAAAAATCAGGTCAAAATTGGTTGAGATCTCTTGATCAAAAGATACTACATTATTGATAAAAAAGATTTATTGGTTTAAAAATAGGTTTAATTAAATCAGAATATTATGCAAGAAGATGAAAAAAATCTAAAAATCATGTTATAATATACATATATATAGTGGATTTCTTTTAATGCTAATCAAATATTTCAAACATTGGGATTACAATGAGATTCCTTGAAAATGCACATCACGCCTTAAAAGACTTATTGACATGGGTTGCATTTGAAGTTTCTTTAGCAGTTATCACTCATCTTTCTAACAAACAAGTGGAAACATCTTCATGCTACACCAAAAAGTTCTACTGCAGAAAAATGTATAAAAGATGTTACGAGCTTGGACAACTTAAGAACCATCACATCATGTGAAATAATGAAGAATGTAGTGACTGCACGATAAACATGTATGATTACACTAACAGAATTTAAAATATTGTTGTGGCCAACTAACACTGAATTTTGATGTGTCACCCTATACATCATGAATGAGAGACTAATTTCAGTGTAGTGAAGGTTCACTTTCCTCGTAAAAATAAATTGCACACTAGTTACGAAATATACACTATCATAAATATATTGTAGGAAGTATAGTATGAAGGAGATGCTATTTAAAATCCATACCACTTCTATACAAAATATGCTAAACAGAAAAGGACAAGTATTCAAAATCTATGACTTCTTAAGATATAATGATATCGTAATCTTATTATTTGTCCGATTTATTTAATTTTCATTTTCAAGATAATATTTGTTTCTAATCCAGATTCTCATTCATCAATGAGGTTTCATCAATGGACTTCCGAGTCTTTTGCATTGCAAGAAATGTGATCTCATTGTATTGTTTATGCATTGAATCTCACCCGCCAATAAGGACTTCCCTACCTTTGACCGACTTGCACATCCAATTTAGGAGATGGAATTTCTTCTCATCTAGCTAATGTGTGATAGATATGATTTTCTAATTATTGATTTCAGACTAATAGAACTATTGTTGAGATGTGGAGTTATGTGTTATGTGAGTTATCTTTAATCCTTTCAGTACGTAGAATATTTGAGAAATCCAACTAGTTTTGTCTTACTGTAAAAAGAAGAAGTTGGAGCTATACTATTATTAGTGAATTAATTTAGTTAAGGAATGTTTGTGTTGTGTCCTTATTGATCAAATTCTAGAAATTCAAGACTATGTTGATGAGAAACTAATTCCAAACTTTGATAGTACCAAGTTGTAAAAGTGTAAATGCAAGTAGAAGTTTAAATTTACTTGTCTTTCCATATGTTGAGATCAACCACTCGACATGCGACACGTAGAACATTGAAGAGCATAATTATAATACTTTCTACTTTTTGATCACGAAAGTAAAATTCTTTTAACGTCAAGAGTGCATCACAAATCGACAAACACTCTCCACTTTGAGATTATAATTAATCTTTAAATAATAATCTCTAATATGAGATGGTAGAAAATTGTTGCCTAGTCAAGTCTAAAATCCAGATTTTGAGCGATGGAAGAAAATCTAGAGTCTTTGAAATCTTTGTGTAAAGCTAGAAAAATGGAGGTAAGATTTTAGAGAATTTTTGAATCTTTGCTTAGAATCTCCGATTTCTATGTAAAGAG
The DNA here is from genome assembly GCA_036924285.1 of Asterella californica. NCBI lineage: Eukaryota > Viridiplantae > Streptophyta > Marchantiopsida > Marchantiales > Aytoniaceae > Asterella > Asterella californica. The sequence goes on from JAYKYS010000003.1 coordinate 29,614,700, forward strand.
ACTAACAAATACTTTTTTCAGATTTCTAAATCCTTCCGCGAGAGAAAAATTAGACATAAATAGATTTCCTGTACAATTTGTCTTTCTCGGATTCAAGAATAATAACCTCTAGATAATACTGAATTATTCCGCGAGGACTTGTTCACATAAAAAAGGTCAACAACCAATGTAGTACGAGATTGTACTTTTGTAGCGGCACCAACTTGACGTCTATAAGAGGCCAGATACACCTCCCTAATTTAGGCCCCTCGTCCCTGCCGCCAGTTCACTTTCTGGAACTGTCCGCATTTCCGGCTTCTGACCTGCTGCTTCCTAGTTGCGGAAGCTTTTGGGGCGGGTCTACAAATGCGTGCGGACGTTGCGGCACGGACTCACTCCTATTATGCTCGGAAAGTTTGTGAAGACATTTCCGAGATCAGAAATGTTTCCTCGGAAAATTGTTATTTTAATCGGGAAGGTAAGAAACGTACACTGGTTGGTAGAGATCTCACCCGGCAAAATTCCTCGCAGATATCGTTCAACCTCGGAAGTTCTGAACAGAAGTCGGAATCACAACAGTAAACATCGGACTTCCCCGAGCACGAACGTTAGAGTCCTGTAAAACGTCCGATTGAGGGTGCGAAGCTTGGGGTGGTACTCATAAGCGTTCACAAGCATTTTCCACCGAGTCGGTCTTCGACAAGTCTATCTGTTCAGGTTTCGTAGCTTTCAGATTTCGAAGTAGTGAACTGTACCAAATTCAGTGGTTTGCTTCACGCTGAAGTCTTTCAGTTCTATGCTGATTGTCTGTGATCACTCTGTTTTCGGTAACCGATCGTAACAATTAGAGAAAGGTTGAACATCCAGGTATTATCGCAAACAACACATATGTGAGCTATTTTAAATCATGGAGTTCATTTCTTATAGTCCACAGTATGATTTGGTAAAACTGGTGGGATGGCTGGTGAGAAGTAGAGAGCCATGACTCGAGTTGTTCTCCTCATAGGCTGATGAACCTGTCAAGTGTCACCACTGAGCATTTCATCTTCCCTACTTTCTACTTGTATTCGAAGAAACGAGAACAGCAGCTGCTACTGGCATGCACCTTACCTCTGCAATATATGAAAGTAAGAACGTGGAAGCATTTCTTCTGTCGTGGGCATCTCAGTTGCAAAATCCTTCTCTTGCATGCATGAACCCCTGCCGGTAGGTGTGGAACTCGCAAACGTGCCTTCAGTTTCATTGAAACTGAGAAATCGAAAGACTTGGAATTTAGAACCTGACGCAAGTTCATTGCTGTAGACTGGTGGAAACTTTACATTTTGAACATCTGGTACAACGCACCGTTCAGCTCGAAAAGCATGGGAGCATACAGGCTGCGGAAGAACCTGCAGGAGAGCTTCCTCCGGCTGAAGTCCATTTACACTGGACACTAGGTGCAGAATCAAGTGTCAATATTATGTGTATACTTACACTGCCCTATATTTTTGAGTACTAGCACATCACTAAGCAGTTTTACCCTGAGGTCTGTAATAGTTATCGACCCGAGAAGGGTATTAGAAGCTGGCCTAGCTAACCCGTTGCTAATTACAAGTTGCTTTTGTGAAGCTTTTCATAAATCCTGCGGTAATGTTCTGGCATTTTCACGTATGTCATCTTTATATACGAGTAATCGGGACCATCTGGAGAGTCCCTCAGTGTTCCGGTGATGATTGCCTGTGGAATCAGTCCATCCAACACAAGACAAGGCTCTTAGACTTGGACCTCTCATACACAGAGATTCTGTGTATGATGAACAAGAATAGAGATTTTAAGTGCAATCGGAAAAAAAGGTATACAGGCAATCAAGGGTATCTAGTTCCCAAGACGTTACAAGAAACCTTGGAACCTTTGGAAATTCGTTGATCTTTAAGATTCCAGCTTCAATGAAATGCAGCGTATACAGGTGGCTCAGTACATATACCTTCCTTCCTTCGATCTTCTCTAGACGAGCTGTTACGACTGCCTTGCGTTGACCAGCTGGAAATGGCTGCCCAATGTAGCAAGCAAGCATGTTTTAGATAAAGCATTCCGTTAATAGCTCTGCAGTACGAACAGATCTAATGCATGAACGTAACAAAGAAACCAAAAGGGATTAGAGCTCAACGCTGGAACAGAGGAAACGATAACGCACCTTCTTAAAGCATATGTCAGAGTGTACAGTGACACAACCACCAGGCAGGATCAAAAATGCTGTGCAATTGAAATTCAAAACTGCCCGAATTAGAACCTTACAGTGATACTCTCCTAGATCATACGTGGAGAGCCTAACGAACATAGACTACCCTCAGCTCTCTGTGACGTCCACGGCTATAAGGCTGGTTCTGGATATCAAGCAAATTTAAACCCAGGGACCCAATTGGCTCCCGCGATAGGATGGTTATAAACTTCACCAAGCTGTCCGCAGGTCTCATCGAATGCTGTAAACTGCGAACCCCCGTGCAGCACTCCCGGAAACGATACCATATCCCTAGCAAGTCAGGTGATGATAGTTCAGAGAGCTGCTTCTGGAGCCAAACGAATTTCATAGTACTAGCAATTGGACTGGATAAGTTAAGTTTAGTCATGAAAGATGTGTAAAGCTTAAACAAAAGAAGATGTTTCGGGATTTCTGAGAGATTTTTGAAGAGATTCTACGTATAATAAATGTAAGTTTCTACTGCTCATTTATGACAGCAGTTTGTTTAGTCACAGTTCAGATTGAATGCCACTTCTGCACATACAAGAAAGTGTTTGCTAGTATGCTCTGTACGTTTCACTGTCTACGTATACTATGATCATGATTATCCTCCCATGCGATTAGGAGAGGTATGATACAAAGGTGTAGATATTTACTCGCTGAAGAAGAAAACACCATAAACAACGCTCAAGTCCAACGCTATATAGTATAGTACAGATTTCAATTTCCCCGCTCCTACCAGCGCTTTTGACTTGATTGAACATACATCCAGAACACCCAATCAGGCTCATATACGAATGTAAAATCTCGCGGATGAGCAAATCGGAATGCTAGAAAAGCTTGCGGACAGAACTGTCAATGTCAGAAAAAATCACAAGACTACTCTTGAACGGTATAGATATTTCTAAGTTAAACTGCAGTAGAAGTCTTAGCTCTTACCATGTGTTGATGATCGCCCAAACCATCTCTCCATTGTACTACCATTCCAGACTCTCGTTCAATCTTGTTGGCTAAAAAGTGCTGCCAATTTTCCACCTTCTGTAGATGAGACTGCTTGTTGAGCTCCTCTTCCCAGTCGAGGGCCTCAGTGTCCTGTACCCGATCCTCCTGTGGAGCAGGATCATTTTCATCTAACTTTCTGACAGTATCAATCGTTAGAAGGTTAGCGCACATTTCCTTCTGCTCAATCACAGAGTTGCCCATTCTAGTTCTTGACCAAGTCTCGGGCAGCTGCTCATGATACGTCTATAAGGCCTCTCACATTCAATATTTCACACAATGATTTTCTGCTCAGGCATTCAGCGTGTCTATCCAAATCTGCCACTTTTTTCTGCTCTGCTTCTATGCATTCATATGATGTACTAAGGCGGTCAAGCTTTCACCTTGAGCTGTGATCCATGTACTCAGACCGTCTCCTTTACAGATCTTGATGAGACGCTTTACAATTCTGTGCCCTTCCCAAGATCGTTCTCCAGAACTCTGCTGCAGGCGAAAATATCCACGGTTATCGGTAAAGACTAAGCACAAGCAACGCCAAAATGGAGAAGAATTCAGAATTGCTGAGCGTTTGAGCACTGGATGCAAGGGAATAAAACATGGTTTATCTCCTTTAATACAGACAAAAGTGATGAGATGGGCTTGGCGTACCAAAAAGTCCAACGCCCAAGGTTCTCTCGCTGCTCTATATCCCTCATCAGCATCATTCCTACATACGCAATTATCTGGCCTCGTCGTTTGGCGGTAAACTTGGAATCTTGCAGCCATAAGATCCCATGCACACGGCATCTAAGTTATTCGTTCTCTTACGTGAGGAGAAACTGGGAATCTTGAGCCATAAGATGCGGAGACACCATCAAGCGAGGACAAGTCTCTTGACCAACTGAACAACGTTCCTGGGGACCACACGAACGAGAATCAGGATGGAACCACGCGCCGGTTTAACAAGTGGCTACGCATGCATATTCCTTCCCTTCGATCCTGACTGAGTCAAGTTTCATTTGATCCATGGTTAACTCGTGGAATGAACATCGGAGTTAGCAGACAGAGTGTCCTACTCAAAACCGTTCCCTAATAAGTGGTTTTGTCTGGAAGACTAAGAATGGATATATCGCATCATTCTTTGATTTCATAGAATTTTGACTCGAGACATGAGCAAAGATTCAAGCTGGATATTAAATATGGTTACTTACCGAATGAATAAATGGTTCTCTTCAACCCCGGCCGGTGGCTGGGGTTTGCTTGGGTTTCAGATCCAGTTTCGGGGGTAAAACTCGACCTCCTGGTATTCTTGGGCGGCCCGGGGGTTGTGTAATCCGTGTGAGAGCAGAAGGTCCATGGTGAAAATGATTTAAAAATTAATTATATAATATATTTAAAATTATTTCTTTATTTTTAAATAAATGTTAAATTTCCAACATATTGGAGATAGATTTGACATTTACTGTGAGACATTAGACGAGCTCTTCAGTATCGGTCCGTCCCGACTTGGAGCTTATCTGATCTCCGGGTGGCAATATAGTACTGATACCATGAATTTATCCAAGAAACAGAGCAATTTGAGAGTAAGGGTGTTCTTCATTAATTTGCTTTACTTTACAGTAACTGCATCTTATAGTTATAGAAAGATCGATACTTCGAGGACACTCCAAGAAGAGAAAGAGCGAGTAGACAAGGAAGTAAAATATGAATGAGATAGGAGAGGCTTTGCCTCTCTCTGTATATATAGTGGAGGTGAGTACAAGAGAAACCCTAATGGTGAGTTAACCCTCTAACTAACTCTAACAACCCTAACCACTCCGGCTAATAATAGCCGTCGATCTACTAAAGCTTGGGACTATATCAACACTCCCCTTCAAGCTCATCTCTACATCATGTACTCCTAGACAATGTCTGAAAGCATCAAACTTATCTCTAGGCAATGCCTTAGTGAAGATATCGACAACCTGATCTCCTGTGCTCACATAACTGAGCTCAATCTCTCCTGCAAGGACCTTCTCTCTAATAAAGTGATAGTGCACCTCAATGTGCTTCGTCTTAGCATGGAAAACAGGATTACTAGCTAACTTCATGCTGCTAATGTTGTCTGTATATACAACAACAGGATCTGTACACTCCACACCAATATCAGATAGCAGACATCGAAGCCAAATTGATTCGCATGTTGCATTCGTTGCTCCTCGGTACTCTGCTTCCGTGGACGACAAAGCAACTGTAGGTTGCTTCTTAGAAGCCCAGCTTATAGCAGCGCTTCCAAGTCCAAAAGCGTAACCTGACGTGGATCTCCTGTCGACACTTCCTGCCCAATCAGCATCTGTGTAGCCATGTAACAACAATGGTCCACCGTATCGATAGTGAAGTCCGTACTGCATCGAAAACTTCACGTAGCAGAGGATCCGCTTGACAGCCTCAAAATGTGGTCTCCGTGGTGACTGCATGAATTGACTAATCAGACCGACAGCATAGCTCAAGTCTGATCTGATGATGGTCAAGTAGATAAGACTCCCAACCATCTGTCTATACATGCGTGGATCATCCAGCAACTCACCATCCTCTGCTCCTAGCTTTACCTCTTGCTCTAATGGTGTAGCAATGGGTTTGCAATCAAGCATACCAAATCTCTCAAGCATACTGAGAGCATACTGTCGCTGTACAAGCCAAACATCCTTCCCATCTCTAATGAACTGCACAGCAAGGAAGTACTTGAGTTCTCCTAAGTCCATCATCTCGAACTCGGATTTCAAGTGATCCTTGATCTGGGAAATAAGCTCCTCAAAGTTACCGGTAATGATCAAGTCATCAACATAGATGGTGATCACAACAATCCGGTCTCGTATTCTCAATGAATACAAGGTAGAGTCTGAACTACAAAGATGGAAACCAAGAGACTGCAAGTAAGAATTGATCTTTGCATACCATGCTCTTGGTGCCTATTTCAGACCATAGAGAGCCTTCCGTAACTTACATACACGGGAAGGAAACATAGGATCCTCATAACCATGAGGTTGCTGCATGTAGACCTCCTCCTCAAGATCGCCGTTGAGGAAGGCGTTCTTGAAGTCCATCTGGTGCATCTTCCAACCTTTCTGAGTTGCAACTGCAACTGCTGTTCCAAAAGTCGCCATCTTCGCAACAAGAGCAAAGGTCTCCTCAAAATCCACTCCATGTTGCTGTGCGTAGCCCTTAGCTACCAATCTGGCCTTGTACCGACACACGGTACCATCCGAGTTGCGCTTGACCTTGAAGACCCACCTGCAACCAATCGCTTTCTTACCTTGAGGTAAGTCTACCAACTCCCAAGTTTGTTGGTGATGAAGCGCAGCAAGTTCAGCTTCCATAGCACTTACCCATTGGACCTTGTGCATCGCCTCCTCAAGCGAACTCGGTTCCTGTTCCTGAAGAACATTTGTCATATATGCATGGTGCGCAGCAAGAAAACCTTCATGCATATACCTACTCACTGGATGTTTTGTCCGCTCAGATCTGCGAGAGGTAATTGGTGCACTAGTCACCTCCCCTTGCATCTGATCTGACGTAGACGCCAAGGTATGAGATAAAGTATCCAATGGATGTGGAAGATCCACATATCTAGATGAGTCAAACATACGCTGTAAAGCACACGCTCATCCTGTGTAGAAACTACACTAGTTCCACTAGGCTGTGTTACGTGGACTCCAACGTTAACAACAGCTCTATGTGCAACAGATTCTGATCTAGAATCTATGACTTCTCCAGATCCTCCACTCAACGTACTACTCTGAGGTACTACAGTGGACTGACTCCTTGGTTCTACAGTAGGTACAAGGATGGCTACGACAGGTGCAGGTGCAAACCAAGACTGTAGCTCATCAAAAACGACATCTCTACTGATATAGAACTGCTTGGACGAATGATTGTAGCACCTATATCTTTTCGTATCAGAAGCATAACCAAGGAAGATACATCTATCTACTTTCGGATCTAGTTTCTTACGTCTTTCATCAGGTATGTGCACATAACAAATACATCCAAAAACTTTAAGCAAAGAGTAATTAGGCTTATTGCCTGTGAAGACCTCCATCGGTGTCTTGCTATGGACTGCCGCTGTAGGCGTCCGGTTCATCAAGTACACCGCACATGAAACAGCTTCTGCCCAGTAAGGTCGAGGCATGGTCTTCTCATTCAACATCGCACGAGCAGCTTCTGCTATGTGTCGATTCTTGTGCTCCGCAACCCCGTTCTGCTGCGGACTGTAACTGTAGATCTTCTGGCGTCGAATACCATGCTCACGTAGATATGCATCGAACTCTCCAGAAAGAAACTCGCCTCCTCCATCAGATCTCAAACAGAGGATAGATGCTCCAGACTGTTTCTCCATCAACTTGCGGAAAGTCTGGAATGTTGACAGTACTTCGGCAGAGGACTTGCTTCTCAACAAATAGATCCAAGTATAACGCGAATGATCATCAATGAACGACACGAAGTACTGGAAACCGGTCATACTTGGCTGAGAAGCAGTCCATACATCAGTATGAACAAGCTCCAGAAGCTTGTTCACTCTACTACCTGATCCTTTAAAGGGCTGTCTAGCTTGCTTGCCGAATTGACATGCTGCACAGACTCGAGTGGGCTCACTGGATTCAAATTTGGGCAGACTTGTAACCAGGTCAGAACTCGGAAGGCTTTTCAGCCTCTGAAAGTTCATGTGCCCAATTCGCTTATGCCAGATGTCAATGTCAGACACTACTGGACCACTCTGTCCATACATGGCAACCTGTAACTTAGGCACAGATGCATCTAGTTTAAACAATCTACCACTCTTGATACCTCGAGTTATGACAGTGCCACTCGAATCTTCAATAAAGCATCCATCTTTATTGAAGTGCACTTGCAGACCCTGCTCTATCAACTGTCCTACAGATAGCAGGTTTCTAGTCAAGGTGGGTACATGTAAGACATTCCGTATACCAGTAAACGTTGAAGCAGGAATGTCAAGTGGAATGTTACCTTGTGCTGGATCTTGTGCTTGGTGTCATCTCCTGTCACCATAAACTGTGGAGTCTCCACAGGCTCGAGTGAACTAAACCACTCCCGATGAGGAGTCATGTGACTGGTAGCGCCGGAGTCGATCACCCAGTCAGACTGTGGCTCGAAAGACGCATAACTCTGATGCGTAGTAGTGAGCAATTGCTCCGAATAGACATGCTCAATGATTGCATAGCCTTGCTGGTTGCTGTTACCTTGTTGGGGGTTGTTGTCGTGTTGTCTCTGATCGTTCTGCTTCTTGTAGCACTGATTCGCATTGTGGCCTTGCTTCTTGCAGTAGTTGCAGGAACCAGACGCTCTTCTCTGATTGTTGTTGGAACCACCAGACTGTTGTTGGTTCTGCTGCTGCTGCTGCGATTGCTGTTGCTGTCCCCGACCCCGTCCACGTCCAGCACCTTTGCCACGACCCCTACCTCGAGATCCTCCAGAACCTGCAAAATAGACAGATTCTTGCTGATCCGTAGAAGTAGAACTCCCCAGTAGGCGCACCTCCTCTCTTAACATCATAGGAACAAGCTCATCAAACCGCTATCGCGCTACTTGGCGGCTACATGTTATATTTCTACTCCGACGCTTGAGTTTAGTAGTTCAAGAAGTTAGCTTATATTACTTCTAGTCGTTTATGTATATGTTTGACACCTTTGCATACGGTGTTAACACTATTTTGAGTCTTAGTAGGTTGATTACCATGTTGATAGGGCTTAAGCTCATGGGTTGTATTTGCGTGTCGCCCATGCACGCTTTCTAGCTGATTTAAGTTATTTTTCGGGGCTACGTGTCGTTTTAAGTAATTTAAGGTTTACGCTGGCACTCTAGGGGGCTTGACGTGGTAGCCTATGAGTAAAACAAAGTTGCCACGTGGTTTAGGATACTAAAGGACAACCAAGTGGAGCTATGAACTCCCATTGGCCCATTTTTGTCTTTTGTTAAACTCTAAATTTAGAAACAGAGCTCTAGAGTGGAGTTCGAGCATTTGGTGAGGGATTTTCGAAATCTGAGAGCACAGGGAGAGAGGTCTCGTCATGCCAAGCACTTCCAGTGAAAATTTCGATCGATTTGAGTCAATAAAGACGGAGTTATGAGCAATTGAAGTTCGGATTGTGCTAGAATTGAATCATTTTGGTTGGATTTAGGGTTTTCAGTGTCACTCGCAGCAGATTTGAGGAAATTGCTTCAAAACTTCGAGGTTGTGTTCTCCGCCAGCAGGGCTACGATTTCACAAAAAGTTTCATATCGATTGAGCAACTGAGTAATTCAGGGCGGCCGCTGAAGCTGAGGGGGTCTGAAAAGCTCTTAATCTAGAGCAGCGACTTCAGAGGAGGAGATCTACAGTTCTGTGTACATTCAGGAGTCCCAACTTCACAGGGATGTTCAGCATCCTGTAGACTGCAAATCCTGTAAGAAACTTCGAAATTGATCGAGCCAAACTCCTGTTATAGGTTGAAATAGCTAGCTAGGTACCAGAAATTGCTGTAGTTTTCTTGCTCAAAACTTTTCTGTTCATATCTCCGTGTCAGAATTTGATCTCAGGCTGAAATTTCGTCTGTGAGTTCAGTAGTACCTCATTTGCATGTAGGGGAAGTTTAGAGGTCTAAACCTTCATAGTTTTCCTCTTCGTGAGTGTCAAAGTTCGCCGCCGAATCCTATTACTGCCAGCTAGACCTGAATTTCGCCTTCTGGGTATATTACTAGATCTTACACATCTGTGTGAGTGTTTATAGCCCTATTGTGACCTGAAAGCCAACCTCTTGAGTGAACAACCACAGCCAGAAGCCCGGCGCTTTCCTAGGTAGACGGATTACACTCCGACACCACGGAAGAGGTTCTGTGGTCGAAATCGATGTTATGAACTGTTTGTACTCTACAGGCAGTCCCTGCAATGTGACTCCGATCAAGACAGTGGGATCAATCTCGACTTTGACAGAAGATAACTGATCCGCGAGCTGCTTGACATGGTTCACATAGTCGTTGATGCACATTGACCCCTTCTTCACGGTGTTGAACTGTTGCAGCAATTGCAGCTTCCGCGCCTCTGTTCCAGATTGAAATAGATGCACGAGTGCATCCCAAGCTTTCTTGGGCGTATCGCAATCCTGGATGTGACCGATCATCGATGTTGACACTGTCAACGCGATGTAGTGAATAGCCTGATATGAGCGCTTCTTCCGCTCTTTGAATTTCAGGTCCGAAATTGGCACTTCAGGCGCTTTCTCCTCCTCAGTGATAAGATCCCATAGATCTTGTCCCTGCAGGAAGTCTTCATCCGGAACTTCCACACTTGGTAGTTGTTCTTGTCGAGCTTCTCTCCAATGATCAAAGACACGGACTCCGCCATAGCTGCAATGTCGAAATTGCAGAGATCTATACGTGAAAAACCTCACAGATCCTTCACGAAACTCGTCTCTCCACACCGCGCGATCAAGAGTTGTCACAAGTCACAACAAGGCGACTCCGCGAACTCCTCCTGCAACGACAACGAAAAAAGAACCTGTCTGCGAACTGTAGGTGTACAAAACACGTATGTAGTATTTGTGTAAAATTCAAAATGTACAAAAAAAGCATGTTTAGAGAAAGTTATGGCACTTCATGTTAGCAAAAGAAAGACAAAATACCGCAGCTTTCTAGCATATTAGCTTAGAAACTGGTCTTCAAAACCAGTTGTGAGATCAGCTTCCGTGGTGTAGCTGAGAAACTTGTAGGGAGGAGGTTTCTGGATCAAATCCCTTCAGACTCACAACCGGCTTGGAGTAGGCAAGCCCCTTCGGGGGAATATGAGGGGCACCAAGTTGCCTAGGTCGAGACACTAGATGTCCCTTAAACGTACCCTGAATGCGGGACGCCTCCGTCTATCCCTGCACTAGTGCAGTCACCTAGTGTGGATGCTAGAGGGAGATTACCATCGGGTTGACGGGGTAATTAGTACGAATTCGGTTGCGGCCCTCTAAGTCCAGGGGTAGCAAGATGGCATCAAAGATTCTCCAAGTCTTCTTCATACTTCATTTTTCTACAAAAGAATTGGTCTTCCAAGACCAATTCTTTTGTAGAAAAATGCAGAGTTCGAAATATTATTCACTTGGGTCGGAAAACGACAATGGTGATAACTCGGGTTTCACGTGTCAAACGAGGTGATTCCGGTGGCCAGAGATAGCCGTGGCGGAGTTACTTCGAGTGGAGGTGGCAGATGCTGACTGTACAGCCAAGTCAGTGACCGTCCGTACAGATGAATCTGCGAAGCTTAGTGAAATAGTCTTCTTACGTGTAGATTTATTATCAATGATTTATTTTTCTGCTGCCATCTGTTTAGGGCGTCCTTTTATCCCTGCCAGGTGACCTGAAGGTTACGTAGGGTGGAGAAAAACCCAGAGGGGTGTACTCCGGAGGAAAGGAATTCTCATCCCATTATCGAATTATCGCAGTCTGTCAATCATCGAGCAGTGTAGAATTTACCATGCGGAAGCTATCGAGTAGAGAGAAACAGTAGAGCTGAGGAGAAGATTTTTACACAGAGGTTACGTCTGGAGAGATTTTCTGAGTGATCAGAGTTTTGACATCGAGAGATTGAGCTTAGTAGACAGAATCGAGTAGAGAGGAGACCTACAACTTGTACGCATACTTTTCTGAAAAGAAAACGGGAAGCTTCTAGGTGAACGCGCTGGTGCTTCACAGGAGCAGTTTTCTGATATTCTGAGTCCTTGAGCGTGAGCTTTTCAATCTGCATGATCTGGAGTTGAAGATCTACTTGCACGCCGTGTGATTTATCTTTGCCGGATCAAAATCGTGGTGGTGTGTTCTCTTACGGTCCGTATTCCGTGTGTGGTTTTCGCCCTCCTCTTCACGATCGTATCACAGCTAGAAGGTTCGCCCTTCCCAGGAAACTCTCGCCTCGACATACAATTTGGTGCTTCCACTGAGAGGCTTCTTGGGGTGATTGATCGTGAAGTTGAGTTCCAAGACGAAGAGGAAGATGGATCGGAAGAGCGGAAGCGCTGCTGGTGCTACCTCTACGGCTGCTGCAGCACCTACTGTAGCCCCTGCGATGGCAGCGACATCTGCATCTTGCCTCGACACAACTGAGATTCTGAGGACGCTCGTGGCCCTGGTCCAACAGCATCGATCGTTGGAGGGGGTGAGTTAAAATCCACAAAAGCTTTGCAAGCGATAGTGAATAGATGTGGCAGATTTGAGGGTAGAGATATTTCTAAGTATCTGCGTGAATACATAGGAGAGATGGAACTGGCTAGAGTTACAAATATAGAGATGATAACCAGTTTTGAGTTAGCTGTCATTCCTGAGTTGCGGGACCAAGTCAAGGATGTACAGAGAAGAAATCTAGGTGTCTGGATGAGTTTCGAGCGAACTCTTCGAGAGGAGTTTCTCGAAGAAGATTCAAAGAGAGTCACTAGAAGAACGTTCTTAGACTGGGTTGAGCAGCAACCTGGTCGTATGATGGGTCTAAATGAGATGTTGAGAGAGTTTGATCAGAGATATCGACAACTCTCAACTCTTGAGAGGATAACTTTAGATGCTAGGAGAACCGAGCTTTTCCTCCAAGCTACAGATGATGCTACGGCAGATCGGTTATGTTTTATGTTGGCCGATCGATCTGCTGAAGGAGGAGTTACTACTGATTGGGGAAGAGTCGAGGATGTTGTTGCCGTACTAACGAGGCAGAGGAGGGGAAGAGTGGCTGTGGGAGGACGTCCGCTTGCAGAAGTAACTGCTCAACCTCGCACTGCTCCTCAAGTACAACAACCTCCGGCTCGTGCTCTGGCTCCTAGATCTGTTGTACCGGCTGCAGTACCTTTGATACCAATGGTACCAGTTCCTGCACAAAGGACACCGGTTCAGAGACCTGCAGAGAACCATGGACAACAGAACCAGATCGAAGACTTGATTCGACAGATGAGAGAACTGAAGGTGGAGTTAGCTGGCCTGCAGAGAGAGCAGCCACCGGCGTCTACTGCTGCACGTCTAGGAGGTGCTCCTGTTCGTAGATGTATTTGGTGTGACAGTCCTGACCATTTTCGTGGAGACTGTCAAGAGCTTACGGCTGCTTTACGAGATGGTGTGGTTCGCTACCAGAACGGTAGGCTACACCTTTCTTCTACTGGAGAGCCGCTGAACACGCAGTTTGGGCGAGGAGGCATGAGAAGTCTGCCTCAGATTGCCGCAGCTGCAACTGTAAATGCGTTGATGGCACCACTGGTAAATCTTGATGTATATGCCGGACATATTGAGGTTTCTTCTAGTCCTACGTTGCTAGATAGGACTGTTGAGACGAGTATTGCTCCAGTTCCTTCTGAAGTACTGAAGAGAGGAGCTGAAACTATCCGCAGAGTCAGAGGGTGGGGAGACCCGGTTGACGCTGTGTCTATCAAAGCATTCTTGGACGTGGATAGACACATTCACTGGCAGGATGCTTCTGTAGAGGAGAAGAGGCGGCGAGAAGCCTCTGAACTTGATACTGGAGTTCCGGAGGAGGCTGGGGACAGACGAAGAGTCACAAGGAGGCGAGCAGCTCCTCCTGAAGACATCCCGTCTACTTCTGCAGCTCCTCCACCTGCACCAGGTCCGATGGAGGACGTGCAGAGATCCCAGCAGGAGCCAACGACTGCTGGTAGACGGTTTACTGCCCAAGAGAAGGGGAAAGGACCGGCTTATAAGTTGGCAGCTGATATTGAGACTTCAACTGATCTCAAGAGCATCTTGGAGCAGAGAATATTTGACGTGTGAATCGAGTTTTCTCTTCGGGAGGTTCTTGGTATTGCGAAGAGGGAGTTTCACAAACTGATCATCGACATCATCAAGCGGAAGAGACAGGTGATGTCCGAGCAAGTAGAAAGTTAGATGATTGATGTGATAGGAGCTTCTATGAATGATGCAGAGTTCGGCAAGGTGCATTTTCAGGGGGCTGATGATACAGAGTACCAACAAGAAGCGTTAGTTGCTGGTATCAACACTGTTGAGTTTGATGATGATGAAGCTGGCGTTGAGAGTCCAACTACTGATAGCGACTTCAGAAAAAGGCATTGGGCTCGTGCTACGACTGCTACACGAGTTCACCTTGGAAGTCTAGAACCTGTTGCTGCTTTGGTTGATCACGGTTCAGAGATCAACATCATGTCACGGGAGGTGTACGAGAGAGGTCAGTGGCCTATCGAACTGAACCATGGTTGGGTGCTACGAGCTGCAAACAACCAGAAGGGTGAGTTATACGGCGCTTGTCCTAACGTGAGGGTGAAGTTATGTGATGTGGAAGTAGATCAGCACTTCTTCGTGCAGTCTTCTGCTTCGTATCTTGTAATTCTTGGTCAGCCTTATATCACCGCAGTTAGAATGGAGACGAATGTGATGGATGACGGATCTCACTATGCTAAGGTCCGTAGTCTAGATGATAGACGTTCAATGCAGTTTCTGACCGTTCGTACGAACCACGAACGAAATAGATAGACTTTGAGAGATTCTCCTATCTGCAGGAGCAAGGGTTTTCAGAAACCACTCTTGTAGGTCGGGATACCAAAAGTGATAGATCTGTTACTACTATGATCCCGCTTGAGCAGCCTGTGGGATCACAGCAGGCTGACGAAGAGGTTGCTCAAGATTCTGAGAACGACTACACTGTACATAGTTGGAAATCTGGTTTAATGACTTTCAGTTCTGATGATTGGAGTGAGTTCACGCGAGTAGAGGATTTGACCGAGAAGAGTAGGAGGCAGATGGAGAAGTATGCAGAAAATCTGCACTGTACAGGAGTTCTGAAGGAAGGTGAGATGATTTCTGGTGTTTACGAGGAGTTTGTAGGTGTACAGTCTTTTGTTCGTTGGCTGGATGATGTAGATAGGTTGATGGAGCAGATGGGAGGAAAGGTGGTGATCCCTATCCACTCTCGTAAGGTCTATGAGGAGATTGCCTCGTGCTTGCAATCTCGTCCTCATCCGAGACTGGAGAGTGATGGAAGGATGCAATCTGCTGGTGCGGCTCTCGTGAAGAAGCAGAGGTTCACACCAAATACAAAACTGTAGCGAAGAAGGTGAAACCAGTGGCGACCCAGTTACCTCTTGATTCACGACAACAGATGGAGTTAGCGGCCACTGAGCCTGTACTGAGAGATCCTAAACAAATAAGACACGAGTTTACTCAAGAGACACTCGAGCAGCTCCAGATAGAAGGGGGTGGTTTCTTGACTGAAGTGGAGAAACGAGCTTTTAAGCATATGATAGTTAACCATGGTAAGGCATTTTCTTTCTCAGCTGAGGAGATTGGTTGTGTGGATCCTAGTGTGATAGCTCCGATGATTATCTTCACTATTCCTCACGTACCTTGGGACTTGAAGCCGATTCCAGTCCCTCGTGCCTTACTACCGAAGGTGATTGAGTTACTGAAGGAGAGGATACGGATGGGTATTCTTGAACCATCTATGACTCCGTACTCTAGCCGATGGTTCACAGTACCTAAGAAGACAGGAGCTTTACGCTTCATCCAAGACTTATAGCTTGCTAACAACATCACGATTCGAAATGTTGGAACAGGACCTGTGGTTGATGAAGTAGCTGAGGCATTTGCTAGAAGATCTATTTATTCTATTGGAGATCTGTTTTCAGGTTATGATCAGTTTCAGCTTGCTTTGGAGAGTAGAGACTTGACTATCATGCGTACACCTTTGGGGTTGATGCGGATGTGTACTCTTCATCAGGATGCGACAAACTCAGTAGCTCATATGCAAAATGTGATGCATAAGGTGTTACGAGAGTTTGTACCTGAGGTTACTATCCCATTTCTGGATGATATCCCCATGAAAGGCTGTCCGGTGGAGGACAAGGACGAAACTATGACTGCTGATGGTTGCAGAAAATTCGTTGCAGACCACATTCGAGATGTGGAGAAGATTCTGATGCGCTTGGAAGAGGTACACCTCACTCTGTCAGGTACCAAGTCTCGTTTTGGAATGTCAGATTATGGTGGTGGGTCATTTATGCGGTACTTTTGGAAGACGGCCAAACCCAGAGAAGGTAGATGCTATAGCAAGGATAGCAGACTGTACCAACATCACTGAGGTTCGACGATTCTTAGGAGCTTGTGTGTTCTTTCGCGTGAGTATTCCTCATTATGCACACATTGCCGAGTCTCTATATGCACTCCTGAGGAAAGGAAAGAGGTTTACTTGGCGGCAAGAACATCACGAGACGATGGAGTAGTTGAAAGAGATTCTGAAGTCTCTACCTGTACTAAGGAGACTTAGCTACGAGAGCGGAAGATCTATCATACTGACTGTTGACACGAGTCCAAAGGCGATTGGATGGGCAGTCGGTCAAGAAGATGCAAAGGGCGTACGGTTTGTTTCAAGATTTGGAGCTCAGATCTTAACAGATAGACAACGTAACTATTCTCAAGTGAAGCATGAGTTGTGGGGAGCTGTTACTGCTATGAAGGTAGACCGAGAGTTCTTGATAGGTGCACGTGTGATACTAGAAACAGACTGTTTGCCTTTGCTAGGTATGATAGCAAACTGTAATACTCTAGACATAGCAATGCTACGATGGATTGCTTATATCCGGAGTATGAACCCCGAGCTGAAGCATATAGCAGGAAAAGATAATCCTGTTGCAGACATGTTATCTAGGGCTCGTTATACATATGAAGAAGAGATGTTTACAGAAGTCGAAGATGAAGAGAAGAGAGACGTTTGGTGCCAAGTTGGTCAGCAGACTTCAGACTTGGAACCACTACTGTTCTACACGAAAAAGTTCCCCGATATCGGATACTATCTGAGTTTATTATGCAGAAGAGAAGGATGGAGTGATGCAGAGTTCAAGGAGATCAGACGAAAGGCGTACGGTTATCTTCTACGTGAAGGTTATCTGTGGAAACGTCTGAAGAGAAGAGACGGGATGCTGACTAGAGTGGTGGATGATCAACCAACGAATGACACCTTGTGGGCTGGACACCGTGGAGTTTGGGCTACGTATACGAAGATGAAGGAGCGATACTGGTGGAAGGGTTTGTATCAAGACGTAGTGGATTTTGTTGGATCGTGTCTGCATTGCTAGTTCTACTCTAAAGTCCGTTACAGAGATGGACTTGTACCTACCTATCCACCTAGTATTCATTTTTCGTGGGTCCTTGATCTTGTGATGATGCCGCCGAGACTATGGGAGATGCGTTACTTGGTGTTGGCTCGAGAGGATCTCTCCAACTACGTGGAGGGACGAGCACTGTGCACGAAACAGAGAACATATGTAGATTCGTGCTTGAAGATATAATCTGTCGTTATGGATTTGTTGGAAGACTACGAGCAGATAGGGGCGAGTTGAGAGGTGCAGAAGCGAAAGAGTTCTTTGCTCGCTATGGAGTAAAGCTTCGGCTTACTACTGCCATGAATCCTAAAGGCATCGGTAAGAGCGAACGAGGACACCCTTCTATCGTTCACGCTTTAGTGAAAGCGTGTGATGGTAGACCTAGAGAATGGCCGAGACTACTTCCATTCTCTTTATGGGCTGATAGAACTACACATTGTACCACGACTGGTTATATGCCAGTTGAGCTTATGTTGGGGTAGAAGCCGATTATGCCTGCTGAGGAGGACTTTCCTACGTGGGCTACGCTACCGTGGGAAGATGGTATAGATCATACTTCACTCCTTGCTTTACGAACTAGGCAGTTGGAGCGAAGGGAGGAAGATCTTGCCGAGGCGCAAGAGAAGCTGAAGGTGGCTCGAGTTAGAAACAAGGAGCGTTTCGACAAGACTCACCAACTATGACCAAAGTCAATACGTGTTGGTGATTGGGTTCTGGTGTATGATAGCATGCTGGAGAACCAACATTCTACACTTCGTAAGTTCTCGCGAAGATGGTTCGGGCCTTATGTTGTGTTAGATGTGTATGAGAATGCCACTTATAGTTTACGAGAGCTAGATGGTACTCCTTTGAAACTATCTGTGGCTGGCAAACGAGTGAAGTTGTTCAAACAACGTGGAGGATCAGTAGATTTGTTCAACTTTTTGGAGTCTGAGCAGAGGATGACAAGAGATGAAGACGTCTCGGCTACTGAAGAGACTGAGGTAGAGGAGAGTGATGATGATGATGAAACGACAGAAGGATGAAGAGGTTGGCACATGCCAGAGGATGTGCAGGTTTGGAGGGGGTGGATGTCGTGATGTGAATTATTCCACATAGTGAATAATTCACCTCTCAATTAGGAGTTAGTCTATATGAGTGAAGCTAAGACCTCAGAGAAGTCGATTCTGGAGGAAGTGAGCATTCGAAGATCTGAAAACACCACGGCGTAGGTCTCGTCGCGCTGATCACCGTGGTATGTTCAAAAGTTGCAAACAGAGTTGCAGGCGAAAAGTTACTTGGAGTTCTTCTACAAGATTTCTGATACCGAGAAATTTACAATAAATCAGAGTGAGTTCGAAAAATACTTTTTAGATTTTTCTCATATATATTGTAGTATTTAGTATTTGTTTAAAATTCGAAATGTACAAAAAGAGTATGTTTAGAGAAAGTTATGGCACTTCATGTTAGCAAAGGAAAGACCAAATACCGCAGCTTTCTAGCATATTAGCTTAGAAACTGGTCTTCAAAACCAGTTGTGAGATCAGCTTCCGTGGTGTAGCTGAGAAACTTGTAGGGAGGAGGTCTCCGGATCAAATCCCTCCAGACTCACAACCGGCTTGGAGTAGGCTGGCCCCTTCGGGGGAATATGAGGGACACCAAGTTGCGTAGGGGCGGGACACTAGATGTCCCTTAAACGTACCGTGAATGTGGGGCGCCTCCGTCTACCCATGCACTAGTGCAGACACCTAGTGTGGATGCTAGAGGGAGATTACCACCGAGTTTCGAAATGGACCTCTCACCTTCGGGTTGGCGGGGTAATTAGTACGAATTCGGTTGCGGCCCTCTAAGTCCTGGGGTAGCGAGATGGCATCAAAGATACTCCAAGTAGGTACCAATTCTTTTGTAGAAAAATGTAGAGTTCGAAATATTATTCACTTGGGTCGAAAAATCAAGTGAAACTGATACTTGAGGCAATACTTACGGCATTTCGAAGTTTAAGGGGACCAGAAAACGACAATGGTGATAACTCGGGTTCCACGTGTCAGAACAAGGTGATTCCGGTGGCCAGAGGTAGCCGTGGCGGAGTTACTTCGAGTGGAGGTGGAAGATGCTGACTGTACAGCCAAGTCAGTGACCGTCCATACAGATGAATCTGCGAAGCTTAGTGAAATAGTCTTCTTACGTGTAGATTTATTATCAGTGATTTATTTTTCTGCTGCCATCTGTTTAGGGCGTCCTTTTATCCCTGCCAGGTGACACTGAGGGTTACGTAGGGTGGAGGAAAACCCAGAGGGGTGTACTCCGGAGGAAGAGAATTCTCATCCCATTATCGAATTATCGCAGTCTGGCGATCATCGAGCAGTGTAGAATTTACCATGCGGAAGCTATCAAGTAGAGGGAAACAGTAGAGCTGAGGAGAAGATTTTTACACAAAGGTTACGTCTGGAGAGATTTTCTGAGTGATCAGAGTTTTGATATCGAGAGATTGAGCTTAGTAGACAGAATCGAGTAGAGAGGAGACCTACAACTTGTACGCATACTTTTCTGAAAAGAAAACGGGAAGCTTCTAGGTGAACGCGCTGGTGCTTCACAGGAGCAGTTTTCTGATATTCTGAGTCCTTGAGCGTGAGCTTTTCAATCTGCATGATCTGGAGTTGAAGATCTACTTGCACGCCGTGTGTTTTATCTTTGTCGGATCAAAATCGTGGTGGTGTGTTCTCTTACGGTCCGTATTCCATGTGTGGTTTTCGCCTTCCTCTTCACGATCGTATCACAGCTAGAAGGTTCGCCCTTCCCAGGAAACTCTCGCCTCGACAACGGGTGTGAGTTACGACTTCATCCAGACTCGGCCAGTTTTTCATGCAGACACCTCCAGAGGTACCCGTAGGAAAACACCACGAGCTTCTCTCTAACGACTCTTCACTCATTTCGTCCGTTCTTTTTTGCAATGGATTCTCCACTGCTCTGAGTAATTATCTTGAGTGTACAAACTGAAAAGAAGTCAATGATAAAATTGTGATGTATAGCCACAAGCGTGATCCAAAATAAGTCGCGCTTATATACAAAGTTATATGTGATAATTTTATGATCAATTTCTCCGTCATTGAAGAATATTTTCTCTTCATTTTGACACCCCCTAATGTTTTAACCAATGGTGTGTTTCCAACCATTTTCTTCGTAGTGTTTTGTCATTTTGGAAACAGATCTTTATAGGAAAGGTGTGATTTTAGTTATAACGTGGATATGAGTTATCTGAAACTATGAGTAAAAGATTCAAAATTCCAAGTCTCGAATTGAATATCGTACCTCAATATCATATAGCGACACATAAAAGTAAGAAATAAGATGAATACTTGTTATATTCGATAACAAAATACACCAAAATCTCAATGTAAAATTCAATCAAGAATGGATCTTGAAATGTTGTATCTTGTCCACATACACGTTATCAGTGGATGTCAATGCTCAAATGCTCTCGAAACAAATGATACAATATTATAAATTTTTTTGGACCTCAAGTTTGATACATTATGTTATTGGATCAAATGAATCAAACAACAAATGTTACAAAAGAAAATATGTCTTTTGTTTCAAGGAGAATGATCCAAAATATTTCTTTTGTTTCGAGGAGAATGATTGAAAATATTAGTTTTGTTTCAGACTAATATTTTGTCATTGATTTTGTCATATATTAAAACCTTTAGAACGTTACGTTCATGTCTATTATGTTTACTTAATGGTTCAACCAAGTGCTCGATATATTTTTAGATCATATTTGCAATATGAAAAGATATTTAAATTCTTGAAGACTTTCATTTGCGATCATTTCCAAACAACTCTCCATGGAAACTAACCTTAAGAAAGATGTCCCAAACATAAGGGAATAAACTTGAATTGTGTATCATGAGGTATGGGAATATCTTTTGGCACTCACTTAATAAGTGTTCCATACATGTTTTATCATTTCCGATATAACTCTAAATATACTCATAAGAGTACTTTTATCCGTTAATCAAAAGTCAAACTATATCTTTCATATGCTTAGTTCTACAAAATGCTTTCAAGTTGTGAAAACATCACACACTATTTTGCTTATAATATATGATTTTATTTCAATTTTATCTCAAATTGGCGTTATACTTTGAGAAACAAAATGCTACAATAATCAATAACTGATATCAGAGGACTTATACTGATATAAAAATATATATTATGATAACCCTCGTATCTATCATCTTTATACTTATTGAGTATGATAAATATCTCAATTATAATTATCAAATCTGATATATGTCTCCCTTGAAGTTATCGAGTCTAATATATATCTTCTAATATAATTAAATATATATATTAATATATATTTATCATATTATCAGTTCTTGAAATCTGACACTACTGCATATTTGCCGTAAACTAGAGAGAAAGAAAATCATAACCGCTGTGTAAAATTATTTAAGCAGGACTTAATTCGAAGGAAATCACTTTCTACAGTAACACTAGTCGAAGTACAAGTTATGAAAGGTTCAGCCACTTGTTCAGTTAGAAGGATTTCTTGTCGTTAAGCGGAAGCAAGTTTCGTCTCCAATGTTTCCGAAGTACTTGCAGAGCAAGGGCATGTTTTACGTTGCGAGCAAGTGTACCATACATTTTGTTTGTAGATGTGCACTGAAGCGCTGAGTACCACCGGCATTTACAGGTCAAAATTCTAAATTCGACCGTCTCTATCAGGCACTGCATTGTGTGCAGCTCTATGGCGGGAAAACTTTCCCCGGGAAACAGCGAGAGCAACGCTCCCCCGCGGCTCCGTCGATCGATCGAGAACTCACTAGAGCTCTTCTCTTCGAAGTTGACGTTCTTTGGAGGACAAGGAAAACAGAGGTTTGTCCCAAGAATCGGTGGCACTGTAACGTAACAGCCGACTGCAGATTGCTAAAAAGGAATTTTGACATGCGAGAATGAGATCGAAGCGAAGTTTTGCTTGAGCTCGCATTCTGCCGCACCCGGTGGCTAACTTGCTCTGTCTTTCTTCTAAGTGTCTTGCT
Source organism: Asterella californica (assembly GCA_036924285.1). Classification (NCBI taxonomy): domain Eukaryota; kingdom Viridiplantae; phylum Streptophyta; class Marchantiopsida; order Marchantiales; family Aytoniaceae; genus Asterella; species Asterella californica. The sequence continues at coordinate 29,637,016 of JAYKYS010000003.1, forward strand.
ATTCGTTATCGCCTTTTAGTCATACACGACTTTTAGCCTCCGTCACAGACAGACAGACAGATTTTTCTCCCGTGAGAGACTGCTGGGAAACCTTTGCAGCTGCAGAGTTGAGAAGCAGTGCGCAGTGCGCAGTGCGCCTACACGAGAAACATGAACGACCACGACATACGAAATGAAACTCGAAATGATGATACTGTCGGGGCGCAAATTACCGCTATGTTCTTCGATTTTCTCGATAAGTGAGTTTCGCGGGAAGTTTGGTGTCAGCTTACGTGACGGTTGCGAAAGAGTAGGCAGCGCGTTGAAATTGTTGTTTCCAGATATTTTTCGGGGAAGGGTCGTGTTAGAGCATATGTTGGAATAAAAGCTTCACGTTGTGGAATCCTGTTAGTGTCTTGACGTGTTTCGTGTCCATTGTGGCGCAATAGCTTCACGCCGGAAATAGGTACTTCTCAGCTGAGCCAGGAGTCAAGGAGAGGGAAGATGTACTTTGAGGAGGTTACGCTTATGCTGCAGAAGGAGCTATCAACGCTTCGTGTGGACTTCAGTCATGTCATGCAGTACAATGAAGATCTTCAAGTTGCCATATCCGAGCATTTTCTTCGGTAAAGGGGAGAAGATCTCACGCACGTGCCCCTGAACAAACTGGTGTTTTCGTATAAAAATCAAATTCTCGTTCGAGTTGGATATTGGATCATGAATTTTAGCGCTTTGTCTCTTTCAGGTTCGAGTCGTACTTAAAGGAAGCAGTCAAAAGATTTGTAAACCAAGTGAAGCGAGAACTGGAAATTCAGTCCGATGAAGAGGACATCAAGAAGGACTACTGGATCGCGTTCCACAACATGCCCCTGGTCAAAAAGTATATTCTTTTTTTTTTCTCATTTGCAAGCATCGATTTGTTCCTCCCAGTTCTTTGTAACGCCAGGAGCTAAAACTTCTCCCCTTTTGGAAGTAGTCTGAGGGAAACTTCCATTCTCAGTAAAACTGCTGTGTAAACAAATTCCTAATTCAGTGAGAATGTTTGTGGATATACCGCCGATACTGGTCGAAGTATGCTTTCTCGTTCACTGTAACATTCTCATCTCATTTGTCGCCTTATACAGACTACACATTCAATGTTAAAGACATTATTAAACTCCTTACTTTTTTCATGACCAGTAACACATGCTTTTCTGTACGTTTCAGTTTCCTGGTTCTGAATTATTAGGACAATAATAGACAGACAACAGCTCGTACTCCATCTCGTACAGGTCATCCACTTGTTCATCCCTACTTGCGGGCCTTGCTTCTGTGAAATGTGCTTTTCTGTTACATATTTCCAACACTCTGTCCTCAGGTTATACGTTTTTCCTCTTGAACTCAGTAAACTAGTATCTGTGGTGGGGTTGTGGAAGGAGTGTACCTTCATTTTTCCTGGCTATGTACTTCTCTGTGTTCTGATTTCACGGGTTACCTTTTGAGTATATGTGGGTAGTTCTTGCATTCTGCTGCTCTACACATAAACCGGGACACATGTACCCCCGATCGGATTGCAAACTATGTCAAACTTAAAACGTTCTGCACTCATTAGCATCTTGTGTGTGCGTATGGCAACTCTCTACTGAACTTTGTAGATTGAACTCGTCTGGTTGTAAATGCAAACAGGCTGGATAGACCAAGTCATATACCTTAGTGTGTATCCTACCAGTTATACCACTTCATTCGGTTTCTGAGAAGCTAATTCTACATGCTTCAGATTCACAATGAATAACAAACACGCTCATCCGCCTGTTTTGCAGATTGAGAGACTTGAGCACCTCAGAGATTGGTAGACTAGTATCTGTGAGTGGGGTTGTGACAAGGACTAGTGAGGTCAGACCGGAGTTGCTCTTCGGATCTTTCAAGTGTTTGGACTGTGGAACAGTCGTCAACAATGTCGAACAACAGTTTAAGTACACACAGGTAGGTTGGTGACGAAAGAGAATGTTGTTTCCTTGCGATGACAACAACTGCATCTTTCCTTTCCGCTCACCATCAAGGGAATTTGCTAGAACTTATACCACTGGCCTCTACTTTACCTCCTCTCCATATGCTCCGTAAGTTCGTGAGGATGTGTACCTCATCCACTGTCAGCAAAGTCAAACAATTCCACGTGTTAGACCTCCATAGGTCAAGACAAGTCACGCATGTGTAAGTGCAAGTGCTATTTCTTACTAGTACCAGGTGTAATTTGCAGCCTATTATTTGCCCCAATGCGACGTGCTCAAACGCTGAAAGATGGGCTCTTCTTCGTCAAGACAGCAAGTTTGGGGACTGGCAGAGAGTCAGGATGCAGGAGAACTCTGGAGAGATACCAGCAGGCTCTCTGCCTCGCTCTTTGGACATCATTTTACGACATGAAATTGTGGAGCAAGCTCGAGCGGGAGATAAGTGAGTTCTCTTGACCGGAGCGCTAAACCTAGATACCTTTCGGGTTCCACATCCCTCGGAATGGAAGGTTCTGCTCCATATTCATACTACACCTAATTAATGTGATTGCACTCATCTTACATGGATTTTGTCCTCTCACAACTGTGATCGTTGAAAATTCCTTCTACCGTGTCACTATACGATGAGAACTATGTGTTGTTAGTAGGAAGCATGTGAATTAAGACGATGCCAGGTTTCCAAGTTGTGGCCGGTGATACGTTTCGGACTTGGGGCGGTACTGTTCGAAAAGATATATTGGATTGTTGGTCATGTATAACCCTTTACTGAGTGGATATAGCACCTATGTCTGTTCTTGCCACGCAGATGCATTTTCACGGGATCTGTAGTGGTGATTCCTGACATAGCAGCGATGGCTTCACCAGGAGAAAGAGCAGAATCTCGGAAGAAAGGCGAACCCAACAGAAGTGATACAAGAGCTATGTCTGAAGGTCTGAGGGGTATGAAGGTTCTAGGGTCACGAGATCTAACATACCGCCTGGCGTTTCTGGCTAACTCTGTAAAGGTAAAACACTAACACACTAGAACGCACTGTCACTTTCCATAATACTTTCCTCGGCGAGGATTGTACTGCGGTGAGCGACAGTGCGTTAACAAAACAGCTTGTAGACATGAGTAAATTGAGTCGAGTATTTTGTACAGGGTCCAGAGTAACAGCACCGTAACCTACAGCTACACAAGAAGTTCAGGTTCTTTCTAGTAAGGATTTCATCTATGTGGTATGTCCTCCTTATGACTGGCCAACACGGGTGTCAGGGGTTTGTACGTAGTTAAGCTCTCTCGAGAACGAAGGCCTTAAGATTTCAGGGTGTGTGAATACTGTTTCTTTGTCATATGTGTATTTCTGTGGCCTCGTATCACCATGGAGGTATTTCTTTCAATTTTGCTGAGCCTTGTGGAATATTTACAGCCTATCGACAAGAAGCACGGCATAGATATCCGAGGAGGCGGTACTAAGGTCACCGGAGAAAGTACTGAAGATGAAAATACTCTTGAGATTACCGTAAGTGACATTTCTGTACCGAATATTTAAGGCTTGAGTGTCCGATTTGATTAGACTGGGTATCAGCTATAAGATCGTGTAGACCTCAGCTAGATATCACCCGTTACAGCACAGATATTGCATGGCAGGATTGAATCTCACTTGCAACAATTACCGTTAAGGATTGATGCAAAATGTACGTTCTAAATCTCATGGTTCTCTCTTATGTTTACAGCAAGATGAATTGGAAGAGATTGAGAGAATGAAGAATCTGCCTCAGATATACGATCGTCTTGTCAACAGTGTTGCTCCAACTGTTTTCGGCCACCAAGATATCAAGCGGGCCATCTTGCTTATGCTTTTTGGAGGGGTGCACAAGTCCACACATGAAGGGATCAATCTTCGAGGGGATATCAACGTCTGCATAGTTGGAGATCCAAGTTGTGCGAAGTCACAGTTTCTCAAGTACAAGCAACATCACCCCTTCTCTTTTGTAACATCTGATGAAGTTTAGAGTCTTCAAAGCATATTACTCCGGGCATAGTGGGCATCTAGACACCCATAGATTCCCTTGTCGTCAGTTCTTGTGTGGGGAAGATCAGTGTCGAAGTTTAGACTAAATTCCAACGAGAATTTGCATGCCTTGAGTTTGTTTTAGTGAAACTCGAGGGGATACGCGAGGTCCGTAGAATTCCAATTCATATACTTCAATCGGTCTATCATTCGGATATCTTATGTCCAGCTAATTAGCCTTTTGTTATGCAACCACTTACTCTAGCAGCATATGAAGGTTTATAGCTTCATGGATCTGGTAACCTTCTGTAGTTAACTATTGCCCTTGGACACTAGGATGCCCCTCAGCTGCATCGTACTTACTTGGAAAGGCTTAATGGCCGAATGGCAGATACGTAGCAAGCTTTCTTCCCAGAGCTGTATACACTTCAGGGAAGTCAAGCTCTGCAGCTGGACTTACAGCAAGTGTGGTGAAGGAGCCTGAAACTGGCGAGTTTTGTATTGAGGTAACCCCTTATAAGATTTCCTTGTTCTCAGTAAGATGTGCATTCATCTTTACAGTGATTCTTGTGCTCATGCGTCACCCAGATCCTAGTTTGGATCTGGGTGACGCATAGCTCAAACAACAGTTGAATGTAAGATAGTTCAGTGCTTCGCGGAACTCCAAGTTGACCGCTCCTTCTTGGAAGCTTTTCAACGGCGTCTGTCAAAGATTCTGTCTAAGTACGTGCTTTGAGAGTCTCTGAGCTACACATACGAATGCTGAGAATATGGCCTGCCCTAACAATGATTGTTCGGTGCACAGGCAGGCGCTCTTATGCTTGCCGACAACGGAATCTGCTGCATTGATGAGTTCGATAAAATGGACATCAAGGATCAGGTTTGTGAAAATTAGTTCACACCTTCAACTGAACCCTTCCACTTCTCACACAACACTGTTTCAGAAAGAGCAAAAGCTATATATTTTGATACTTCTGTGGACAATGTGCCTCCACAAGTCTCCGGTTGTGAGGATCCTTGGGTCAGTTGATTGTCTTGGAAGATTGTCCAAATGTAGACTTATATCTCGGAAATATTCCGCCAACGGACTTAACTCCGCATCTCTCTTACTTTACGTGCTTCTGCTCCTCAGGTTGCTATACACGAGGCCATGGAGCAGCAGACAATCAGTATCACAAAAGCTGGAATTCAAGCAACTCTAAATGCGAGGACATCAATTTTAGCAGCTGCTAATCCATCAGGCGGTCGTTATGACAAGTCAAAGCCTTTAAAGGTAAATCAGATAGCTTCAATTGGAATAATACAAGCCCAGTCTACTCTAATCGATGTCACAGAAGATAGCTGCTTTTCCCAACAAAGAAATGGAGGTGAGTCAAAATATCCTATTTCGAACGCAAACACGAGGATGCGGGTTAGGGATTCATCTGCCAAGTTACTTGTACATTCGGAAGTTCTACAATGCATATGCAAATCGCCATGTGTAAGTTACCGGACAGTACATACCCGTGGGTCGAATCTTCCTTCAAAAGCTGGCTAGTACTGAGTTTCGAGCAATAAGCGAACTGTTTGCGTGGTTGTAAGCCCACGATTAAGTGAATGGTCTGAGAATCACTCCTCATCTCTTTTGAAATGCCGGCAAGCTGACTTCTACCTGATATCATATCTTCCAGTACAATGTGGCACTTCCACCAGCTATTCTCTCGAGGTTCGATCTGGTCCATATTATGATCGACGAACCTGATGAAATTCTTGACTACAATATTGCACAACATATTGTGGCCGTCCATCAACGGCAAGAGGAGGCAATATCTCCAGAATTCACCACAGCCCAACTCCAGCGCTACATTGCAGTTGCACGGACAAAGAAGCCAGAGGTAAATTAACTTTGAGGTCTAAACTCGCAAGCTTTCCAGACTTGGGACGATTTAGTGTTAAGAAGAGGACTGTCGAAGGGCATCTTTTACCGCCATCATCGTTCGCATACATGGGAAATATGTGGTTGCACTCTACTTGTTTCTTTGGGTCTGTCAAGTTACCTTAGCGTGTTCGCGGCGGAATATGGTCAGATGACAAATTGCACACCGGGCACTACTTGCTGTACATTTGTAACAACAGCCTGGTCCTCGTTTTTGTCATTTAGCTGCGAGGACCTGGCTTTCATAGCTGTTCCGTTGCAACTTGTTTGACCACTGTCCTTGTTTAGTTGTGAGTTGCCATGATTGCAAATTGCTAATGAGTTTATAGGTGCTAGCACTCACATTTTTCTTCGCTACACTGAGGACCTCGTTGATTCAAGCGCGTTTTACATCCTGATATTCAGAGCCTGGATATTCCAGAAAGCAACTCGATCTAGAGTATCTGATGTGTCTTGCTGTCCCTTCGCAGCTCTCACCTGCCGCAAGAGAGGTCCTTGTGGACGCCTACGTCGCATTGAGACGTGGAGATGTCAGCGCTGGAAGTCAAGTAGCATATAGAATAACAGTCCGGCAATTAGAAGCCCTTATACGGTTATCCGAGGCGATCGCACGAGTTCATCTTGAAGATTCTGTAAGTGTGTTGCTGATTTGGCACGAAATGTCTACGGGGGTGATTTTGGATCGATGATACTGATGGCATCTTCGTCTCACTTGCACGTTACAGCAAAACGTATGCATGGACGGGATATAACCCTGTCAGTATTTGGTAACTCGATTACCGAAGTACTTCGCGGACGCCGTCGCTGCAGCATCCATTCATTTACCCATTGAGCGAACTGCAAACAGAATAAAGTGAAGGGAACGTCCACGTTTTCTTCCGTAGTTGTTTACATTTCTGCTTTGAGATTGTCAATAGTACGAGTAATCATCCTTGTCAAATTTTCCCTGTAGGTGCGGCCGCATCATGTGAAAGAAGCGAAGCGGCTTTTGAGCACTTCAATAATTAGGTGATGTGCTTTCTCATTTCCATCCATACTCACTTCCAGCTCGTTTCTCTCCGTAGATACCCCTCGTGTACTCCATTAATCATCCTACTTGTGCCATAAGTCACCGGGACCTCATCTAGTGAATTTCGTCTATACCAGCGAGTATTACGAACCCTGAGCAACATTTTGGGAGTTTTGTCAGAGACACCTTTTGCACCTTCAGTTCGTCTCTAGATCTTTTGAAGACAAATAAGAAAACAACCACAGTTCCGGAAACACGTTCATATTGTTGGTTGTGACTTGCATGATGTGCTGATTTTAGTGTGGACACACATGAGATCGACTTGGATGATCCGGGTGACGAAGAACCAGGCAAAAATGATGATGACGATGAGCCTGGCGCCGCCCCGGCCCCAGCTGATCAACAGGCATCCGCTACACTTGACTCAGAAGCAAATGAAAATGGTGACAGAAATCCTGGAGGTACGCTTTGTTGCAAGCCGGGTACAGTTTTGTTCGTCTCTCTTTCCAAGTTTTCCTGTCACTATCCACTTTAGTGAAGTCAGTCTGCTAAAAAGTGCATGTAACATCAGGCAATGTAGGTGAAGGAGCAGATGGAGAAGATGGAGCCGCTGATGCTCAACCGAAAAAAATGAAAATCACTTTTGAGCAGTTTCAGAAAGTCACCAGGGCTTTGGTCATGCACCTTCGACAACAAGAGGATAGTCTACCTGACGGTATACCTCTTCCTGCGATTTAAGCACTAAGAATCTTAAGCCAGGAATATGCCTATTTTCTTTCTTAACCACTCTTTATAGATGGCACGCTGCTTTGCTGTACAGGGGATCCAGTTTAATTACTCCCAAGTGTATGATCTGGGACTGTCTTACTTGGTTTGGTCTCTGAAACCGATTGCTTAGCTAGCTGGAAATGGACGGATAACACTGCTTGTGCGATTTTGCGCTCAGATGCTCCGGCTGCTGGGATGCGACAAGCCGACTTAACTAATTGGTATGTGGGAGAGCTGAATGAACAAGGTGCTTTCGAGTCTTTAAGTGACATGGCCAACGAATATCGACAAGTGCGAGCAATTATACAGGTATGCTCCGTTTCTGAATCCTCAACATGATTGCTGCCATCATAACTGGTTAACATCAAAGAAGATCGATCGGGCCGGCGGTATCGTCAAAGTTCTCCAGTTTGTGGTCGAGTCAACTGGGTTCCTGTTGTTGAGTACAGCCTCACAGTTTGTAGTTTGGATTACAGATTCGCTTTACGCCAACAGAGGACATATATGTGTCAACTCGGCTAATAGCTAGCTTATCTTTTGTAAAGACAAACTGTCTTCGTTGGATACTTTCTGGTGTTGCTGAAATTCCACACCTACTTGAGGGTGAGGAATCACTCGATTGTGCTGAACCTTTTACTTCCCTTTCTGCTTGATCCTGGTGACTCACATAGAGCGCATCTACTTTGCTTTTGTGCAGCATCTGATTACGAAAGAAGGGGTGCTTATTGTCTTGGACGACGGTGTTGCCGCAGCCGAGACTTTAAGAAGAGCTGCCGATGAAGAAGCCCAACAAGCGATGGATGCTGAACAGGCCGAAGCTAGTGCTAGGAAGAGAGCACAGATATCACCACTGAACGAGCGTATTCTAGCCGTGAATCCAAACTACGTTCTGGAGTGATACTGTGACTGTTAGAATTAGAAACTGTCATGTACAGAGTTCGTTGGTGAATAAAAGGAAGCCGTGTCCATCCTCAACTACTGGTTCTCATCTAGGTAAATCATTCTGGCATATATTTTGGAGGAGTCTCTGAACCTCCAAAATATGACTCCTCCCAGATAGTCCATTACTCCATTATATCTGGGAGGAGTCAATATTTTGAGGTTCGGGGACTCCTCCAAAATATATGGAATGCTAATGCTCTTCATATGGACTGTTAGGTGGTATATGGTCCATTACTCCAATACCGCGCTCATCGGTTATAACTATTGACGTGAAAATGCGACGTTATGCTCCCTTGCAGGATTTGTCCCATAGATGACGTCATATAAATGATTAGCTTCGTACCTTCGAACTAATCCTGGACGAGTTGGTGTACTTAAGTGCACGCAAGGTCATCACTTAGGGGGTCTTTACCCGAACCGGGGCCAAAGGTGATCTCGTTCCGGAATCCCTCTTATATCCTGATCTATTCGAGACAAATGGGCCGTCCGAGCCACATTTCACTTTGCAAACAGATTTCCGAGGTCAATGTGACATAGAGGACACATCACAACACACCGATGTGGCTACTGACCAAACCTACGTGGATGCCAGGTGGATGGCCTCAGAATATAGAATCAAAAACCCCTTCTAGAAGGTAGAAGTGCAAATGGCTTTTAAGGTCATATCATATTTCTTGATGATGGTAGTGCTGTGGAACAAGGATTGAAAACCATCGACGTTTTGCACATGGAATACTGAAAGCAACTTGAGAGATTTGGAAACAACTTGCACTTATCACTTATTCGGACAAATGACACAGTGATGGTGTTAAATAACATACAAGTAAATTAGAAAAATAAATAACTTTTAACTCTGATTCAGTGAGTCATTTCACGAATACGACAATGCAGTGATAACCTAACCTGGCACGTGGTGTTAGGTATGTTTAGCCTACGCCCAAAGCTCTTCTAAAGACCCCCCAGTATGAGTATAAAAGCATAAACAAATATTCCCTTATTTCTCGTCGAGTATTTTGAATTTGAACAATAAGGGAACAGAAAACCTCGACCCTTTTTGTGGCAATAATTAGTAGTTTGTTTCCAGGTGATTCATAACTTGTAAAGTCGGTGAATAGCTTTAATTAGATTATTTCTTTCCCATATTCCATGTTGGGATGATTACATAGTCACCAAAACCATTTTCTGCGTAACGGTTCAATTTCTCAGTTACTGAAAGCAAACCCGCAAAATAAGGTCTTCTAGGTCGCCTGGGGCACTTGTCATACTCGGGCTTCAAACATGATATACTGTCACAGTTCAGTGTGTATTAAGGTGCAACCAGTGGGACGAGACAATTCACGAGAATGCATTCATAGTTATAAACCATCACTGGTCCTCTGTCGGTTTTATAAATCGACCCGAAATTTGCCATTTGTTCAGTTTCTTCTCACTTTCTTTAATTTTTTCCAATCTTGCTCATGATATTGAACTAATGCTCTTCGGATCTAACAGCCCGTTGTTCCTAACTAGAATTTCCAGTTCTTTGTATGTTCACGAAGATTTCATGCCCAGATGTACCTGACTCAAAACGTACAAATTCCTCCATATTCTTTAGCAAAGCGATCTTGTTTTTCATATTGGTATTGCAATGTCCGCTATTTCTTCAGCGGAATGAACACATAGTTTCATGGTCGGCAGGTTGTTCCAGCACTCGATGGTATAAACAAGAGTAGGAGAGACGAGTTGCGAAGACGAAAGACATGGCTAATTCAATGGCCAGAGACTGGAAAATCTGAAGCTGTAATAAATGGCTTGAAGGTTGTCGCCGCTTCCTCCTTGGCTGCTGAAACTGTAAAAAAAATGGCTTGAAGACAGCAGCTGCTTCCACCTAGGCTGCTTTCTCCTTTGGAACTCTTGGGGCAAACAGAATCCTGTATACTGCAGATGCTCCCAACGCTCCAATAAAAGGAGTGACCCAATATACGTACAGATGCTCTTGTGAATAGTGCTTCTGATTCACGTATGCCCAACCAAATGCCTGCAGAGTATAGAACACGTTATCTCCGTGAGGACTGTGCGTGAGCGCGGCCACGATTATCAACTGATACTGTGACTTTGTGCATCAAATATAGTCTCTACTGACAGATATCATATTTGTTAGACAGATTATATTTGCTTGTTGTTCGACCATCAGGGGCAAAACTGTCCTAAAGAGAGTTCTCTAACCAGAGGAAGAGAAGACTAAAACACACAAGCGAGATATCAAGCCGACAGAAGATGAGAGACGAAGTACTGGAACGAGAGTACGACACAGAGACTGACACTAACAAACTTTCTTACCATACGACATTGGGATCCAGACTAGGATGTATTAGCTGATTCTAATTATGAAAGATCTGTATACACTATAAAAGATATATGGGATATACAGTTTCTAAAGTCCCTCCAAAAGTATAGTTTAAACCCGACATTTAAATGTTCACTGTAATGGATATATAACCTGGACGCTATATAATTTTCAAAGACATTTTCGTAACAGAACTACAGTTCAGAAACAGAGTAAAAAGTATATCACATTACTAAGTTAGACCCAGGTCTAGATCTGGAATTTTAAAATATTTCAAGGAGTACCTGGTCGTTCCTTTTTTAAGTCCTTTAATCGGAAAAACAAGAAAGAAGAAAATCAACGAAATCTCAGACAAGAGAGACAGTCCTCGAAGTAAGCTCCGAACTACGGAAACAGCAGCGAGGAAAACAATGCAAAGATCCGACGCTCAGCGTTGACAAAATCCTTTTGAGATGAGAGAGAGAACGCACGTTGGAAGGATTCATCGCTGGTCCGGTGTATGGACCGCCTTTGGCAACGAGGAACAGTGTCGCCAGTATAATGATGAGTGTTTTCAGTATGCCATTCTTGGGACCCCGGAGAACGGTCCACAAAACCACCAATGTAATTAGGAACGTCAAGATGCCCTCCGCAACGGCTCCGGTATGCAGATCGACTTTCAGCCTAGGTCCGCCGAGCGTGTGCTTGAACTGCTCAGGCATCACCTCCGAAATTGTCAAAGCCCCTGCAGCGGCTCCAACAGCCTGCGCATTTTCAACTCGAGATGAATGCCATCGAAATCGATCGAAAACAACGGGTCTGCTGAACAGTGTAACATTAGACCTGAACAACTTCTTCCAAGTTTGACGGTTTAGTTACAAACCATTGCGGGAAGGCGAACCGCGAGAGTAAACAAACTATCCTTGCCAGCGCCAGCAGCATAGAACGCAACAGGGGAAGTGGGATTCCAGCTCGCTCCGCCTAAAGCTTTCCCCATAATCGAGAAAGCAAATATCAAGACTACCACCTCCGAAATAATTATACCAGTTCGGTCACCCTCATAATCCACGGCTTTGGCGAAAGTAGCCGCCCCGGCGCCCAAGCAGGAGGTGAGAAAAACCCACAGAAACGAAAGAAACGTATCGCAAATGGCCAATTTCACAATTCCCGTCATTTTGAGAACCTTTTCCCTTCCTTTCTCCTGCGTACCAAAACAATCCCCTCGGAGTTGCCAATCCTTTTCCTTCCTTCCTCCTTCCTGCCAATCAATCCGCCACTCAGCGAGAGAAGAAACCAACCGATGGATCAACTCGCGCACCACAGCCTCCAGACGTCAATAACGCCAAGGATTGCCGCAGCCCGCGAGCAGCAACGAACGAGCGAGCGCGATGCCGACCGCACAGAACTTCTCTTTCTTCTGGTCGGCTCCACTCACTCGTCCTGCTCGTCTCGTCTAATACGTCTTTCGCCGCCTCTGACCAAGATCCCACACCATGCCTTGTGAACGACGAAGCAGAGGAGTGCGCACCTCTTTCGCGTTCCCCGCTCCTATCCAAGGCCCAAGGAAGCGAGAAGCGAGAATCGAAAGCGAACAGAAGGCCTCACCTCAGAGAAGACTCGGTCTTCAGAGGACGGTGGCCAGCCAGAGCAAACACTGGGAGTGGGAGCATAGCAGACTCTGCACAAGAGAGGTCAGGGCAGGGGCAAGTGGGGATGGACGGAATCTCCTGGAGAAGGTTTCATTCACGGTGGTGTGTACTTACTACTCAGTCAGTCCTTGGCACAGTTTTGACACCTAGGCATTGTAAATACTCCGGAACACGAACTACCACGGTAGCCAGTGGCTTATTTGGCATCATGTGTTATAAAATGCACTAAATATCGTTCTTCTACGATATGGTAAATGATATTATCTGTCCCTTGGTGTCTTCGAGTATCATGAGATCTTTCATGTGAGTCATCACAACGAGACTCGGATCAGAAGCTTCATTAACAATTTACAGCAACATGCATCTCCAACCATAATCTTGAGAAATGAAATTCACTAACCTTCTCTTAGAGGAATGTAAGCTAAATTAATTGAGACACCGATCTTCGATATGTTTATGGCGTTTACCGTCCCTCCATACCTTCACGCTATATCCCCAACTATAGAAAGCTTTCAAAGACTACTGACAACTAGTGCTAGTGAATCTCTCTGGTACGTTGCTAGTGTTGCGGTGGAGATGCTATACCTCGTTTGGGGGTATGTACTGTAGTTCCCCACCCTCGTCACGCTTTTCGCCTCGAGGCATATTCCACGGTTGGTGAAGTGCGGACCGGCCTCGCTCTTTTCTTTGGTAAACACAGTCTTTGTTCGGAGCATGTGAATCGTGACCCGGCCTTCTCGGTCCGCTACTCGTCTTTCCTGTCAGCATGCCCCAACAACAGAAACTGCTTCGGAAAGCACTGACGTCGTCGCATTGCCCTCCGAGCCTAAACTTCACGTCGCGACAAACGGGAGAGACTACAGAGGAGGACTCTGTCAAGTGCCGCCTTTGCGCTTTTGACCTCTTGACTCGCGGAGTGTTTCTGGTAATTAGGAGCTTACAAGTTTTATCTTTTTTATTTTTCGGTTCGGTTTTTATTTAGTTCGGTTTCAAAATGGTCCAGTCTAATTTAGAAGGTTCGGTTTGAAGGGGTGGAAGCCAGTTCGGTTCTAATTAGTTCTAATTTAATTAGTAAATTTGACTTTAATCATTAGATTTGGTTCTGAACTGAACCAACTGAATATTAGAGAAAGGTGTAGTTAATTTGATTAACGTAATCTTTCCGACTTTTTAAATATGCATGGAAAAATTGATTCCTATTTTTCTTGTATAACTGTAAGAAGTATTTAGTTCCAAAGTGTTTTGATAATTCTGTTTTAAATTAAAATATCGATTTTATCAGTACTACAGTTAAGAGAGAGTACGATTCTAGATGGTTTGATTTCAAATGGATTTCCTGAACCGACAAAAATTGAGGTTATTAATGCGTTTTTCATTAGTCAGCTTCCTAGCGCTGACTAACGAGAAAATGGTCCGTTTGTTGGTGCCCGAGGCTCCGAGCGCAGTCCTTGGGCCCTGTTTCTTTACTGGGTACGCAGCAGGTAAACAAGCGGTTTCCCGGTCAATGGAGAACCGTTGGACCACGACCATTTTACTTGATGGTAACGAGGGGCCAGCAAAGGGAGACAAGTTACAACCCGTCGCGATATATGCTCCCGACTCCCGACGACCATCAGCACAGCATCCGACGCATCTCCTTCGCCCACTTCTCACTCGTTGCTCATTTCTATTCACCTGTTCTTTTGCGGTACTGTTTTGCGGAACTCGTTATTTTCCCCGCGAAAGGATTACGTCAACTGCTCCTTTTGGAGGTTACGTCAACTGTACTTTGATGGGGACTTCCCGTCCAGATCTATGTGAGATTCCGTTAGTGTAAAAGTTTTCTTTCGTGATGTATGTTGTTTGGTGATGATCAGAATAACATCCAGGAAACTTCATTGGTAATGTCCTTGTACTGTGGTTCTCTTCGTTGCAACATGGTGTACGCGGTAAGGTTTTACTGTGTGATAGGTAGCCAGTCATAGAAGTTCACAAATATTTGCTTAATCATACCCTCTATAGGTTTGTTATGCTTGATCACACCCCTCTTATCGAAATAATGTTTGACCACACCCTTGATCGTTTATCGATTGTAAAACTAATCATTTTGTCTGAGCATGTATGGTTTGAGATGAATATATTGTTCTAAAATTTTAAATAAAGTATATTTAATCATGATAAAATATAATAAAATATGAGAAAACTATTATTTGACTGTCGACAGCAAATCAAGAATGTGACCAAACAATATATTTCTAAAAAAGATATTATCAAGTAAAACTAACCTACTGAGGGGTGTGACCAAGCAAATTTCTACAGAAGTTTATCCCTTTACTATGTACTTCACAGGCCGTTATTACCAAATAAATATTACATTCAAACAAAATAATAATTTATTACCTAACATTTATATAAAATAAAAATAAATTATGGGCATGCATATTACAAGAGGTGAATTAAATACTGTGGTGGAATTATTTCCGTGAATTAAGCTTACCGGTGTACTGTTATTAATTTTATTAAGCTAAGCGAAATTAATTCGGAGACCAGTGGAAGCTGCACAGTCAGGTGAACAAATGGCTGTTTCGTAAAACCTCATTAATAACTTACAGTCTACGCGTGAAAGAGAGAAAGAGGAGATAATAATCTGCACCCTTCCCAGGCTGGCTGTACAACCTTCTGCGTCTTCTCTTATCAGAAAATACGTAAAGATTCTGAACTGAATGATGATCCAGACATAACCCATAAACAAAGACGCCGAATGAAGTCATGCACTCTCGAAACAATAATGGTACGAGCCTAGTGATTGTTGGCTAGGGGCGGTGCGGAGCGAATCCTCCAACCGGAGGATCTTATGCGGTGCACGGCTGCAGAATGCCACGTAGCAAAAGAAATCTAAATATAGATAAACAGAAACACCTAGGAAGGAAGGGGAAAAGGGACCCAATGAATAGCAAACGGATGAGAAGACGCCATCAAGTCTTACAAGCTCACAGCTGTGGCACGGTTCTGCTAATTACGTCCAGGTTTATACGTGTGAATTGATTAATGACGGGGTCCAGATTCATGGTCGATCAAAAAGCATGTAACCGGGTTCCCGCTCATTACCGCAGTCACCGAGCCTCGAACTGCAATCGTGATCATGGTCACGGTATCAACTACACGATCTGAACTGCAGTCACGGTCACCGTCTCGACTGCACGGTCACGATTGCAGCCACCGAGCTCAAAGCACAGTAATGCAGTTCTCCGTCCGTTCTCCATTCATTTTAAATTAGGCACAGTTTAACAACAAGTTCGTCCGTTCTCCGTTCATTTTGAATTAGACACAGTTTAGCAACAAATTGTCAATTTTCTCAAATGTGCTCAGTTTTCTCAAATGTGCTCAGAAACGTGGTGGTAAATAGTCTCACAATGCGCAATGTGAGACTTCACAACACACTCGCACTGTGCGTTAACATCGAGCTTTCGCTAATACAGCTTGATATTGCGTTTTGCAGTCTGATCGCTTGATATTGCGTTTTGCAGTTTGATCTTCAGTGATGTTTTATTCTTCTGCTACAATGAGCAGTTACGGGAGACATAATTTGCAGTACTTGGTGGATTGCTTGGAAACTAATATATGTTGCTCTCATCTGTTATTGAAGATTTCGATCTTAGCGTATGCGGAAAGTGGATTCAAGACATATGACGGATGCGACAGATGCAGCAAAAAGTTATGGGGGTTGTATTGTTCGAGATGTAAAAATGAGCGCTTGTCCTCGATAAAATGTTTCAGATTGCAGCTTCTGGTAGCGGATAAAAGTGCCAACGCGTGGGCCATAGCATGAGAAGCTGGGAGAGATTTTCTAGGCATAAGTGCCTCGACTTATAGTCTATTGAAATTACGCGGAGATGACAATGTTCTGATGGACCGGATCGTTGGTCAGCACTGGTACTATCATTTTATCATTGTGACAAGTAAAGTTGTTGGAGGAAAATATATTCGGATCGACCAAACACAACCCTGTGGAAATGACAATTATTCGGTGTCTCTTCGTCTCTTCCAGTTTCAGAAAGGTGCGTGTCTACTACTCGAGTTCTCATTCCTACCTAGTGTGTTATACTCGGGTCGAGCACAAGCACCACAACGGAGTCGGACATCAACTTTCGTGGAGACGAGAGACATCAAGTACTTGCAGAAGAGAGATAGAGAGATAAAGTAGCGAATTCTCATGATTGTAAGAGTGGTTTTCAGTGGGGTTTTCAGTGGGATCTATGGCCGTGTTATTGTCGATGGTTATGTTCGCTTTTGCTATATGGAAGTGGTGGCGGTGATCGTTGTCGAGATGAGAGTTTTCTTGAGAAGGGCGGAACCTTCTGGCTATGATTTAACCGCGAAGGCTGTGTTGTGCCTACTCAGAGAAGCGTCGTGCTTATGATTGTGGTGGTTTACTCAAGGGATAGGCTTTTCAGGTTACAACAGAGCACTATGAACACTCATACAGGTCTGTATGAACCTCTAATTTACTCAGAAGGTAAAGTTCAGGTCTAACTAATAGTAATAGGATCAGGCGGTGAACTTTAACACTCAAGAAGAAAAAAACTATGATGGTTCAGACTCCTAAATTCTCCTACATGTAAAAGAGGCTCCTCTGAGCATACACACGAAGTTTCAGCTTGAGATCAAATTCTGACACCAAGATATGGATAGAAAAGTTCTGATCAAAGATATTGCGGTAATTTTTGATACTCAGAGAGCTATTTCGATCTATAACAGAAAATTGGCTCGATCACTTTCAAAGATTCTTACAGGATATGGAGTCTACAGGATGCTGAACGTTCCTGTGAAGTTGGGACTCCTGATTGTACACAGAACTCCAGATCTCGTTCTCTGAAGCTGCTGCTCTAGATTGAGAGCTTTTCAGACCCCCTCTGCTTCAGCGGCCGCTCTGAATTACTCACTCACTCAATTGACTTGAAACTTTTTGGACAGTCGTAGCCCCGCTGACAGTGAACGCAACCACGAAGGTTTGAAACAATTTCCTCAATTCTGCTGCAATTGACACTGAAAACCCCAAATCCAACAAAAGTGACGTAATTTTGGCACAATCCGAACTTCAATTGGGCATAACTCCTTGTATATTGATCCAAATCGATCAAGAATTTCACTAACAGTGCTTGGCTCGACGAGCTCTATCTTCCTATGCTCTCCAATTTTGCAGTGCCCTCACCAAATGCTCGAACTCTCCTTTAGACCTCTGTTTCTAAATTTAGAGTTTTACAAAAGACAAAAACTGACAATGGGAGTTTAGTTCCACTTGGTTGTCCTCTAGTACCCTAATCCACGTGGTAACTTAACTTCACTCATAGGCTACCAAGTTAGCTCCCCTAAAATGCCAACGTAAAGCTTAAACTACCTAAAACGACACGTAGCCTTGAAAGTAAACTTCAACAAGCTAAAAAACGTGCATGGGCAACACGTAAGTACAACCCATGAGCTTAAACCCTATCGACATGATAAATCTAAGTTATGTATATTGAACATCATAGACAAGTAAGAAGTCACTTGCACAAGCGCACAAATGCTTGAACAAGATAACTAGCATACTATCAGTCTACTAGGACTTAAAATGTATAACACAACGGTGTTAATATATGCATGAAGGACTAGGAGTAATATCAAGCTAACTTCTACCGCTACTGACTCCCAAGTGTCGGAGTAGAAGCGTAACCCTTAGTCGCCAATGTCCATAGTCTCCAGAATGGACTTCTCTGACGTCTTAATTTCACTCAGAGAGATTAACTCCTAGCAGAGAGGTGAATCATTCACTATGTGAAATGATTCACAACACGACACTGTCATGATGGATTGTAATATGCTAACGCATAGAGTCAAAATGTATTGTTACATTTTGAATGAATAGAGATGGCAATCTTCACCTATTGTGTATATTATGTGTAAGGAACTCTATGTCACGTTATCTCCCTCTAGTGTTTACTTCCCTCCTTCCCTCCCGTGTCTACAGTTCCAATGATGAAATATTCTATTTTACAACGGAGAGAAGAGTTTGCAGTGCGACCGGTCGCACTGATCGCAACTTTATGCTAGTGCGAGCGGTTAGGGACTCGCGCTTAGTGCGATCTTAGACGCTATCGCACTGAGCGCGAGGTCTTAACTGCCATCGCGTAGGCTCGGTGCGACCTAGAGCAGATTGTACCGATCTCAGTGCGACTGGTTAGAGATTGTTTGTTCAGTGTGATCATGGACCGGTCGCACTGAGCACGAGGCTTTAACTGCGATCACCTAGGCTCAATGCGACCTAGACTTGATCGCAGTACCTCAGTGCGAGCTCTTTATCTCGATCGTGTATGCTAAGTGCGACCGGTCAGAGATTCGCTCTCAGTGCGATCTTGGACCGATCGCACTGAGTGCGCGAGGTTAACTACGATCTAGGCTAAGAGATGACAAGGGTACTTTGAGCTGTTGGGGTTGGGAAGAAGAGTTTAACAGTCAAAACATAGATTTCATTACGTTGGGTTCGGAGAGAAGAGTTTAACCAAATCAAAAAACAACACACTTTATTAACTTGATTTCAGTTTCTCCATAAAGTCGGTCGCTTGAACGACAATGCAAGAACGCCAAATCAAGTTGATTTCCTCCTATGACATAGTGCCCCAGTAGTTCTTAAGAGCGGGATAAGGATCTCTTCCAAAAGTCTGTCTATACTTGACAGCCACATAACCTGGGGTATCTTGGGTGCTGCTTGCCCATGATTTCAACCATGGTAAGAGTACATTCATGAAATAATCATCTATGTCCAAGTCACCTAACTCAGACATGAAAGAAGGGGGATGGATTGCGTTGTATGGATGATTAGTACTATTCTTCTCGGGAGAATCATCTATCAACAACACATCTCGTGTACATAAGTTAAACGCGAACTGTAAACCCTCCGTGGTCCTATCGATCAACTACCCCCCGATCTCTCAACCTCCACGATCGTCATCCATGAATTTGCAACATGTCGGGCCTGTCTCTCACTCAGGGGTCACCTCTGATGGCTTTGATGGAAGCACACCATGAACTTGAAGGGAAAATGCTGAGTTCACTCATTCATACACCCACAAACTTATCAACTACAAATCTCCTTAAACACATCAACTAAAATCCTCCATTCTAACGACGTCTCTCAAGTTCTCACATGCTAAAAATATCCCACACTCTCTATATTACTCAAGTTGTCATTACGACAATGTGAAAACAAGGATGAGGAGCTCTTCTCTACTCCTCTATTTATACATTCTAGGTTTTTACTTTGGTACCCTCCGGTAACTCAGCCGTAACTACTTTTACCGGGTTTTACTAAGATATTACTTAAGGTAAAAGCATTGATCACATGGACTTTTTACCTTTTCACATGGGCTTATTCCTTCAAAGTCAACAACTTCTAGAAGGATTCTGGAATATTCTCAAGGAATCTCGAATTTCCATCCCCCCCTCTACACTAGGACCCACTAAAAAGGAAACATGTGGAATCTCTTCTTGTTTTTAATGCCCACAAAGTCCACAACTTTAATCCAACCACTAATATCAAGTCAAAAAGGAGATAAGGGATACTTTCCACCCCCTTTCTACCTTTTAGACAAGATGACAAGATAGTAGTGTTCACTCTTTAGCAAATATCTGAATTCTGCCAAAAGTACAGCTAAGTTTAACCATAACTAACTTTTAGCTAGTCATGACTAATTTGATACATCATTAAAGTACTTTGGCAGCCAATAAACATTCTCAACACTTAGTTATAACTAAACACCTTACTAATAGACAAACTTCCTATGTGTAACATAGGTCGTTACAGAACAGTCAAGAAAAATCCTTCAGATACAAAGTGAAGATCTGTATTGTATGATTAATGCGAGGAAGTAAATAGAAACAAAGTGAAAATGGAGAACATCTAAAATGATTTTAATAGCATTGAGTTTGTTTGCAGTTATCTGGCCCGAAGCGATCCTTGTATGCAAGTACTTTTTGGTCTCTATGGATCGAAGGATGGCGTTGCAGTTGCTAAGAGTTTTATATGTCCATATCAGCACTTGAAAATCTTGACAGCATATCTCCGTGAACTCTTTAACTCCTTTTCGTGTCATGTAGAATAAATCCTTTTTGACACTCTCAACTGGGTAACCTCTCTCTTTAGCTCCTTGGAGCTCTAAGTCATTACGTCCAGTTCTTACCAACAACCCGTTTAGATCTAGAATCAACGTCTTCCTACTGATTACAGTAGGATCTGTCAATCTGGGATAGAAGAGTTTGCAAGAACGAAGCCGAGTGACATCCGTTTTTAACCTTTCCAACTCCTCTTCCTCTAGTCGTTCGTACATGTCTTCTTCTCTCTGGTTCGCTTCTGTTATTCAAAGGTTCAAAGTTTCTTCTTCTTCTCTTTTCATCGCAAGCCGAGCATCTAAATCTTCCTCCCCTTTCTTCTTGTTCAAAAGAGTCTCTGTTTCTCCTACATCGCATCGATGTATAAATTTTAGGAAGTAAAAGTGTTCGATGCGATGCTTAGGAAGTAAAAGACCTCAGTGTGATCTCAGACCCGTCGTTCTGCGCTGTGGAGAGAACGCGCACAATGCGACGCATGGTTCTCGTCGCACGGAGCATCGCCTTAAGCTCGCACGCTCAGTGCGACTTGTAGACGGTCGTACTGAGCGCGCTTGCTTATCTGTCGCACTTCACGAAGTGTTCAATGCGATGTAAGACCGCACGATCAATGCGACAGGGACACGGTCGCACTGAGCGCGAGTCCTTAAATGTTCTTGCTGGCGTAACTGCTCCATGCGACACCGTGTCTATCACATTGAGCAAAATGTTCAGTGCGACGTACGATTATTGTCGCACAGCAAAACACCTTAAGGCCGCGCTCAGTGCGACCAGGCTATTATCGCAATGGCCGTGCAGCACCTGATAGCACAGTGCGACCTCAGGCCCGTCGCACTGTGCTATCAGGACCGTCGAACAACAACAACACTACATCGAGCAAACACTAAACAGAGATTTCACTCAACTTTACACACGTAACTCAAGCAAGAGATTTTACAGAACTTTACATAGATAGCCAAAGTAACTCAAACAAACAAATAATACATAAGTAAAGAGAAAACAAGTACATCTATCATCGTGGACTACGTCAAGCTCAACACCAGCTCATCCGGATGGATATTTGGATGAGGAGTACTCTCTTGTAGTTCGTGTTCAATGGAGAATACTAACGCCTCCTCGCTCAAGATATATAAGTGTCGCATGAGATGGGTTAAAGCCATCCCGCATAAAGTTTCTACGGATACTCCTTTTCTTTGTTCTCGTATGTGCTTTTGCAGATGCAACACTTTTACCTCCAGAACTCGAACGTGAACAAAGACCAATCATAATCCTTATCTTCTCCTTCCACTTTAGATTTCACGTACAAAGCAAGTTGACTTGTAACAGCTTTAGGACTTCTTCTCGTCAGGAGAACTGCATTCAAGCACTAAAAAGTAGATCTCCATCCCTCGAAAGCACATTCTCTTGCGAAGTATCTTTTCCCCACTTTATCATACTCAGGAAACCAATCGTCTATTCCAACATGTCTTACGAAGGAAGGTAACATCACATATCCTTCAGAATAACAAAGGCTTTTCGGATTAAGTCAAGGGTCAACTTGAACTCTCGATCTCCAATTTTGGCCATTCGTGTTGCTACATTATAGGATTGGATGAAAGCCACACAAAGTCCAATCTAACATAAACAAACATTACACATTATAATAAATAAAAGTATAACCAACCAGCACCCAATACTTAACTTGAGTTTACTTAGGTTGAGATTACACTTGAGCTTAAACTGTAAAGGAGGGACTAATGGCAGAGTACTTACGTCAGGCCGAGGAAACTCGAACGAGAAAGCGATCAATAATCCCAGCTTCTCTAGCTCTTCCTCGTCTATTTCGCTCAAGGATTGACTGATAGTTTCTTTATCCATCCATTGTCAAATGATACATCGATGTACATCGTGTTGGGAAGTAAACGTAATTAAAAAATGTCCTTCTTCTCGCGATGTCATACTTGTACCACTCACTGCACATATATACTAGACTCGTTCACTACAAGCTAATGCATGCCAGACTTCTTCACTGCAAGCTGGCTTCGCACTTACTCGAAGAGATCACTCTGATAAGAAAAACAGAAGCGAGTATGTCAGTTTTGATAAGGAAAACAGAAGCGAGTATGTCAGTTTAGACACGATTGAGAAAGTGAACAGCATAAAGAATGAAAACTCCAAGTTCAGGATCGCAAGTACTCCAAGTGATCGATCGATTGTTGCTCGTAAAAATCAATCAATACTTCATGTGCAGAAAAAATCATTAATCGCAGCAATGCGAATAAGGGCGGAAGTGCGTTAGGGTGCTGTAAACCCTCCGCGGTCCTATCGATCAACTACCCCCCCGATCTCTCAACCTCCACGATCGTCATCCACGAATCTGCAACATGTCGGGCCTTTCTCTCACTCAGGGGTCACCTCTGATGGCTTTGATGGAAGCACACCATGAACTTGAAGGGAAAATGATGAGTTCACTCATTCATACACCCACAAACTTATCAACTAAAAGTCTCCTTAAACACATCAACTAAAATCCTCCATTCTAACGACGTCTCTCAAGTTCTCACATGCTAAAAATATCCCACACTCTCTATATTACTCAAGTTGTCATTACGACAATGTGAAAACAAGGATGAGGAGCTCTTCTCTACTCCTCTATTTATACATTCTAGGTTTTTACTTTGGTACCCTCCGGTAACTCAGCCGTAACTACTTTTACCGGGTTTTACTAAGATATTAGTTAAGGTAAAAGCATTGATCACATGGGCTTTTTACCTTTTCACATGGGCTTATTCCTTCAAAGTCAACAACTTCTAGAAGGATTCTGGAATATTCTCAAGGAATCTCGAATTTCCACCCCCCCTCTACACTAGGACCCACTAAAAAGGAAACATGTGGAATCTCTTCTTGTTTTTAATGCCCACAAAGTCCACAACTTTAATCCAACCACTAACATCAAGTCAAAAAGGAGATAAGGGATACTTTCCACCTCCTTTCTACCTTTTAGACAAGAGGACAAGATAGTAGTGCTCACTCTTTAGCAAATCTGAATTCTGCCAAAAGTACAGCTAAGTTTAACCATAACTAACTTTTAGCTAGTCATGACTAACTTGATATCTCCTAAAAGTACTTTGGCAGCAAATAAACATTCTCAACACTTAGTTAGAACTAAACACCTTACTACTAGACAAACTTCCTATGTGTAACATAGGTCGTTACATTTTACCCTCGGACTAAATTTTCGCTCCGTCCTCGGAGTGAAGAGAGAACTTCCGTTGATGAAACAACTTCAACTTGTCATGGTTGACCCGATCGAATCTCCTTCCTCCCAGCTCCTGAAGGTCATACGTGAAGTTGCTCCACACCTTATCTACAACAAAAGGACCAAAATATCTAGGAAGAAACTTCTTCCTAGCCCTCTTGAATCTGATAGCATCATACAACATTACCCAATCTCCGACTTGAAAAGGTTTTACCTCCCTCTTGCCCAACCGTTTGTCGTAACTCTTCTTTTGATACGCATGAGCTCGTTCCATCCGGATCAATGCTACCGCTCGGGTCTCTTCCAACTCCATGAGTTGATCCCTTCTTGATCTGACCACGTCTTCTCCTCTCGACCTCTTCAACTTTCGTTGAATAGTTTGAAAAGTATCCAATTCGAATTGGATCGGCAACTTGGACTCTACTCCATAAACCAGTCGAAATGGAGAGTACCCAGTAGAAGTCTTTGTTGTCGTTCGATACTCCCATAAGATGGCATGTAGCCTCTTATCCCAAGTATGTTTCGCAGTCTCAACACCAGCATCTTTGGCGAGCATCATACAAAGTGTAAGATTGGTCTTCTCTGCAAGACCATTAGCATTTGGTTTGTATGAGGTCGTTACTCGTGGCTTGATAGAAAAGTGTTGTAGCATAGCAGTAGTCATGCTCCCTACAAACTCTCCTCCTCTATCTGAGACCAACTCTAACGGACATCCAAATCTGGTGATGATCCTCTCCCATAGGAATCTACCGACTTCTGTTTCATTGGTCTCTCTCAAAGGTCTAGCCTCTACCCACTTGGTACAATAGTCAGTGGCAACTACAATGTATCTATTGCCTCGAGGTGTCTTATTAAGAGGACGTACGAAGTCAATACCCCACTTCTCAAATGGTCCTAATATTGGAATTGATCTTAACGGAGGTGTTCTAGTAGACTTCAGAGCAAATGCTTGACATACGTCGCAAGTTTTGCAATAGTCTAAACACTCCTTGAAAATCCCTCTCCAATGATAACCCGCATCCAAAATCTTAAAAGCTGTTATCTTACCAGCAAAGTGACCTCCGCAAACAGTGCCATCGTGAAACTCGTGCATCAGCTTGAACGCCTCCTTCTGACCAACTGCTCTCCTTAGTAAGCCATCTGCTCCTTGATGAAATAGAATTCCCTCCACCATGGTGTAAGGTTTGCATCTCTTGATCAACGCGTTACGTTCTCGAGTATGCATACCTTCTGGAAAAGATCCATCTGCAAGGAAACTCCAGATTTCCTTGTACTCGTTCGGTATCTCCTCGATGCTTGTGATGGTCATCAGATGCTCGTCTGGAAATGAATCATCAAACGGTTCTTCTCCCTCATCATCATAAGCCCTTGACAAAAGATCAGCATTCGCATGCTTCTTCCCTGGTCTATCTTCGATCACATAATCGTATTCTGTTAGAAGGATCTTCCAACGAGCAATACGACCTTCGGCATTAGGCTTATTAAAGATATACTTTAAAGCCTTGTGATCTGTGACTATGGAAAATTTCCCTCCTAGCAAGTAGTGTCGAAATTTCTTCAATCCAAAGATCACCGCTAATCCTTCTCGTTCAGTCACGGAGTAATTCTTCTCCGTTGGAACCATCTGCCTACTAGCATAAGCTATAAGATGATCATGCCCATCTCCATCTAGCTGACTTAATGTACATCCGATTGCTACATTGGAGGCATCCGTATACAGAATAAATGCTTTACTCCACTCAGGTTTAGCAAGTATAGGAGCTGTCACTAATGCCTTTTTCAGCTCCTCAAATGCTTCCTTTGCCTTCTGATCATGCACTATCAAGTCAAAATCAACTCCCTTCTTCATGTACATAGTCAAAGCTATTGCTTTGTTTGAGAAGGAAAAGACAAACCTACGATAATATCCAACCATGCCAAGAAACTGCCTCAACTTTGTCAAGTTGATCGGAAATGAAAGATCCACAATCTTCTTCACCTTCTCAGGATCTACCGCAATCCCATTCTTGGAAATGATGTGCCTTAACAGCAGACCTTCTTCGTAGCCAAAGATGCACTTCTCTGGATTTAGAGAAGCGTTGACTTGCTCCAACCGCTGCAAAACTTTGATCACATGATCAAAGTGGTCCTCCTTTCTTCCGTACACACAGAAATCGTCAATGAAATCCCGAACAAACTTCCCTATGAATGGTTTAAACACCTTGTTCATGAACCATTGAAACGTGGCCGGAGCATTACACAGTCCGAATGGCATCACCCGAAATGCAAATGTTCCCCAAGGAGTAGTGAAAGTAGTCAACTATTGGTACTCCTGTGCTATCTTGATCTGGTTATATCCACTATAACCATCACCAAAGCTGTACCACTCATGACCAGCAACTTCCTCCAAAATCTCATCTATAAATGGTAGAGGATAATAATCCTTCTTGGTAACTGCATTCAGCTTCTTATAGTCTATGCACACTCGCAGCTTACCATTCTTCTTCTTGACAATCACAATGGGTGAAACCCATTCTGAGTTCTCCACCTCATAGATGAAACTCGCCTCCTTCAACTTGTCTATCTCCTCCTTGACCATCATTGCCGTTGTGGGATTGACCCTTCTCTGCTTCTGTCGAACTGGTCTTGCGTGCTCCTCCAATTCGATTCGATGAGTCTCGAGAGTCACCTCCTTCAAATCCTTGTAGCTGAAAGCAAACACATGGATATATTTTCGAAATATATATAGGAATCTACTTTTCTCTTCTTGAGTGACATTGATACCAAACTTCAAGGTAGAGAGTCTTCTCACAATCTCTGCCTCACTCAACTCTTCTTTGTCAGGATCTTTCTCCACTGCTGGTCGAGGCAACAAGTCAATAGCACTAAGCTGATGTAATGATTCATCTCGACCAAATCCTTCGTCTTCAGACGAGGATTCTTGATCGTAAGAATCTCCGGTATCTACTTCTGATACACTCTGATCATCCTCCGTATCAGATTCCCAGTAGTCACTAGTGGGTCTATCAGAGTCAGAAGTTACAACTCCAACACCCGAGAGAGGAACTATCACTCTATGATCTCTAGACCCAATCCGTAAGTATCCCTTGTGCCACCTATCAGTGATGCGCACAGCTCTCAACCAAGGCCTACCTAGGAGCAAATCATAACTAGAGTCCTTTAACACTTGAAAGGACATCAATGTTTGAACTCCCATCACAGACACGACCACCTTCTCTAACACACCAAGAGGTCTTACCCGTTGCTTGTTAGCCATCCCCACGACAATGCTAGCCGAGCGAGTTGGTTCCATCCCCAACTTCTTCATCAACCTCTCCGATATGGCGTTGACAGCCGATCCTCCATCCACCAATACGTCAGAGACGTAGTGACCATTCAACCGGACTTCAATCTTTGAAGCCCTAGTGCATACCTCTGAAGCATGCACATCCACCACATCAACTCCCACAGACTTTGATGTCTTGCTCTTGGGTTTCTTCTTCTTGCTTCTCTTAGAACTCAGTCCTCCTCTGAGTTCTCTTCGTAAGCTGGGATTAAGTGCGATCACGGAGGTTCGAATCCTTCCGTCCCAGATTTTGTTGTCCAACAGTGATGTTGGCTTTCTGAGCACCCACATCTTCAACCACATCATATCCCGCTTGGGAAGATGAAATGGTGAAATCCGCCATCCCCAGCTTCCTTCTTGGCTCCCTTGGTGTACTCGAAACATTACTCGAACGAGTACTTCTACTTGCTGACTCCTCCATGAAAACCGGTTCATCAGAAAATCGAGTTCTTTTCCTTTCTTGAGCTAAAAGCTCCACCGGTGCATGAGAAGAGTTTGAACTCTCTCCTTTCTCGTAGATGGAATCTCACACGACATCGATAGTAGCCACCCCCTTGTCTCGTCCTTGTGATGGATTTCCTCCACCCACATTCATTCTGACAGCTTCGGCACCTCGTGCTCCGTTGTTAGGACAATTTCGCTGGAAATGAGAACCTCCACACGTCCAACAAGTGATTCCTCCAAAGTTACCTTGGTTGCCTCCAAAGTTATCTTGATTTCCTCGGTTGGGATTGTTGTCGTAACCTCTTTGACCTCCTCCTCCACCTTTGTTCCTCCATTCTCGTAACTGCACCACGTTTATCTTGAGATCCGCAAGAGTATCGGTGATGCTCTTCAACTCGGCATGAAAATCAGAGGTGGCAGTAGACATCGTTGTTGGGACAAACGGTCTTGGCACCACCGTTGGAGTAGGAGCTGACGTTGAAGCAATCACCAATTGTGATGGTGCAGGTGCGATCGTTGTGACTACACCAGGAGTCGGAGTCGACACCAAAGCAACATGATGAGGTTGGATGATATCTCCTTCATCCAAACTCTCTTCCATATTTGTCGCAATCTTGATGGCCTCCGCTTTGGTTGTTGGCTTCTCGTACCTCACTTGGGTTCGAATTGAAGGTCTCAACCCTCCCACCAAGTTCTTGGTCAGCACTGCTCCAATCCCCGCCATCGTTAGCTCCACATTGTCTCCACTCTTCCGTAGGACCGTCCGAAACCGTTGCTCCAACTTATCCACCCTTTCGGCATACTGTCGAACTTTCTCGTCGTCCCGTTGCCTCAAATGAGTAAGCTCCACCATGAGCTTCTCATAACTCTCTTCTGGAAGAAACTCTTCGATGAGAGCGTTACTCAACGTCTCCCATGTGTCCTCAACTACACCAGGTGTCTTGCTCTTCACTCGGTCTTCATACCACGTAAGAGCAAAATCTTCTAAAAACTCTGGCAGTAACAACACCCATTCTTCCTTCCTTCTCACGTTGTTTCCGATGCAACCCCTTTTGAAGTCTCGTACAAATGGTTCTACATCTTCATTGTCCTTCCCATGAAACACTGATAACTTCCCCATCTTGTAACTATTCTTTCTACCCTTCTAATTTTTGTGCAATAACTACTCGCTAAAATAGTACGAACATCACCAATTCCATTCGCGAATAATCTACCATAGGTAAAATGAAAGGAAATGGTTGTAACAACACCTCTTGTGCCATCTCTTCTCCCAAGGTAATCATGAGCCTGAGTCGCATCACCGCCTTCTCCACCATCCGAATGACGATCTCCATCACAACTCAGTTGAGTCCTCTTTTGAAGTCGACAACT
This sequence comes from Asterella californica, assembly GCA_036924285.1. Lineage (NCBI taxonomy): Eukaryota > Viridiplantae > Streptophyta > Marchantiopsida > Marchantiales > Aytoniaceae > Asterella > Asterella californica. Next base: position 29,666,064 of record JAYKYS010000003.1, read on the forward strand.
TCTCCGTCTCCGCTCTTTGAGTCTCGTCCAACTTCTCGACTACTGACATAAGTAGGGCGGCCACATCTACGCACTTGTGTCCTCTGGATAGATCACCCACTCCACAACTTGGACAAGGATCTTCGCCTAGAAGATGAATTGGCGCTGGTGACGATGGACCCACTCGAAGACTTAAATCAGTAAACTTCCGCTTCCCTTTAGCTCTCTCGGTTCTGATTCTAGTTGGACAATTCACTACTTTGTGTCCCAACCCTCTACAAAAATAACACCACAAGTCGGTTTCTACTCTTCTCCTCGGAGATTCTACTTGAGGTTTAGTACTAGGGTTTTCAAACTCGACGATAATCTCTCTCGAACTTTCTCCGACACTTACTATGACATCTAGACCTTGAGGAAGGTTTCTAAGTCTAACTTTCCAATCTTTTAAATTTCCACTCATGTTGCACCTTCTCAACCATTAAGTGGACAAAATATCATAGAGGAAAATAATTCTACATCACTTTCTTAACTCTTCCGAGCTTTATATTGGAAATCGTGTATTATACATGCTATACACGAAATAAAATCTAATCTAAAATTAACTATCAAAGATATGATCCTCCTCACCATCGTTTGTACTAATCACAACAAACATCTTGAACTCACTCTTGTAAAAATCCAACTCTACTTCACCAGGAGCATTCGTGGTCTCCACAGTGAATGATGCTTTAAACTCGGCTTTCTTCAAATTTGTGCCAATGGTCGCGGAAGCTTCTTCGTATAGGGTAAAGAGGGCACCCCAAGTGCTATAGATGCGGGTTCGTAACTCATCTATACTCAACTTGGGCTTCTCCGTCTCTGTTCGAACTCCTAAACGTCTCTTCTTCCACCTCGTCATTCGAACAGGATTCCCCATGAAGTATCTTCAAGACCTCCTTGTATGTCGAAACGTGTATCTCTTAGTTGGTAAGAGATCTCTCCTAGATTTTTGTTATCTCCAGTAGCTCAACCTCCAAGCTACTAAATCATGAAGTTTCAACAGAAACTTCCCTAATCAGAAGAGATGGTGATGACTGTACAAATTTTCAGAGAACTGAAATTTGTATATTTTCACTTCCCTCGTGGTTGTCAACCCCCTCCACTTGGAAAAATCTCTTCTCCCTCTTCAGACCTCATCTTCTAAGTGGAGGTGGAGGAGGTGGAAAGTATCCCTTATCTCTTTTTTGACTTGATATTAGTGGTTGGATTAAAGTTGTGGACTTTGTGGGCATTAAAAACAAGAAGAGATTCCACATGTTTCCTTTTTAGTGGGTCCTAGTGTAGAGGGGGATGGAAATTCGAGATTCCTTGAGAATATTCCAGAATCCTTCTAGAAGTTGTTGACTTTGAAGGAATAAGCCCATGTGAAAAGGTAAAAAGCCCATGTGATCAATGCTTTTATCTTAAGTAATATCTTAGTAAAACCCGGTAAAAGTAGTTATGGCTGAGTTACCGGAGGGTACCAAGGTAAAAACCTAGAATGTATAAATAGAGGAGTAGAGAAGAGCTCCTCATCCTTGTTTTCACATTGTCGTAATGACAACTTGAGTAATATAGAGAGTGTGGGATATTTTTAGCATGTGAGAACTTGAGAGACGTCGTTAGAATGGAGGATTTTAGTTGATGTGTTTAAGGAGACTTTTAGTTGATAAGTTTGTGGGTGTATGAATGAGTGAACTCAGCATTTTCCCTTCAAGTTCATGGTGTGCTTCCATCAAAGCCATCAGAGGTGACCCCTGAGTGAGAGACAGGCCCGACATGTTGCAGATTCGTGGATGACGATCGTGGAGGTTGAGAGATAGGGGGGTAGTTGATCGATAGAACCACGGAGGGTTTACATTTTTGGTTCCGTTGCCGGGACCTCACTTGAAAGGATCGTTGAACGATGTTTAGAATTCAGTTCTATATTCGACAAAAGGAGATTATGAGAGAGCACATGGAGAGAACGTTGGGAGGAGAGAGAGCTAACGCGATGTTAGCAACATTAGAACCTTTCGTGTATCCCATAGTTATATATGACGCGTTCGAAGTCATTCTTTACATCTTGTTCACTTAGAAAAGGTTTGAGGAGAGTTGAAAGAGGGTGCAACAAGAGTTGTAGAGAAAGGAGGAGAGAAAAGTTATTAGAGGAGAGAAATTTGTGAGTTTAGAAATTCTACTCTCTGGAAATTTGTACAGTCGCTGTCAACTTTTCTGTGAATTTTATTTTCCTGAGAAACTTTCCAGTGTTTAGATTGGCTGATAACCTATCTAAGACAAAAGAAATCATAGGAAAAGATGATCTAGAGAGGGAGCAATGATTTTTCAAAGTTGAGGGGGTCTATTCGTGAGAGTTGAGGAATTCTGTTCTCTGGAAAAATTTTACAGTCAATGTCAGATTTTCTATGAATTTTATTTTCCTGAGAAACTTTCCAGTGTTTTAGATTGGCTGATAACCTATCTAAGACAAAAGAAATCATAGGAAAAGATGATCTAGAGAGGGAGCAATGATTTTTCAAAGTTGAGGGGGTCTATTCGTGAGAGTTGAGGAATTCTGTTCTCTGGAAAAATTTTACAGTCAATGTCATATTTTCTATGAATTTTATTTTCCTGAGAAACTTTCCAGTGTTTTAGATTGGCTGATAACCTATCTAAGACAAAAGAAATCATGAGAAGATGAGGTCTGAAGAGAGAGAGAAATAATTTTTCAAAGTGGAGGGGGTTGACAACCATGAGGGAAGTGAAAATATACAAATTTCAGTTCTCTGAAAATTTGTACAATCATCACCATCTCTTCTGATTAGGGAAGTTTCTGTTGAAACTTCATGATTTAGTAGCTTGGAGGGTGAGCTACTGGAGACCACAAAAATCTTGGAGAGATCTCTTACCAACTAAGAGATATACGTTTCGGCATTCAAGGAGGTCTTGAAGATACTTCATGGGGAATCCAGTTCGAGTGCCGAAGTTGAAGAAGAGACGTTTGGGAGTTATAACGGAGACGAAAAAGCCAAAGTTAAGTATAGAGGCGTTGCGATCAAGCTTCTATTGCAATTGGGGTGATATTTTTGCTTTATATCAAGAAGCTTCTGCGAGCATCGGTGCAGATGTGAAGAAGGTTGAGTTCAAAATATCATTCACTGTGGAGGCCACGAATGCTCCTGGCGAAATAGAGTGTGATCCTTACAAAAGTGACTTTAAGATGTCTGCTAGGATTAGTACAGACGATGGTCATGAGGATATTATCATGGACTCTTAATTTTAGATTGGATTTTATTTCGTGTATAGCATGTATAATACACGATTTCCAATATAAAGCTCGGAAGAGTTAAGGAAGTGATGTAGAATTATTTTCCTCTACGATATTTTGTCCAATTAATGGTTGAGAAGGTGCAACATGAGTGGAAGTTCGAAAGATTGGAAAGTTAGACTTAGAAACCTTTCTCAAGGTTTAGATGTCATAGTAAGCGTCGGAGAGAGCTCGAAAGAGGTTATCGTTGAGTTTGAGAACCCTAGTACAAAACCTCAAGTAGAATCTCCGAGGAGAAGAGTAGAAACCGACTTGTGGTGTTATTTCTGTAGAGGGTTGGGACATAAAGTAGTGAATTGTCCAACTAGAATCAGAACCGAGAGAGCTAAAGGGAAGCGAGAGTTTACTGATTTAAGTCTTCGAGTGGGTCCATCGTCACCAGCGCCAATTCATCTTCTAGGCGAAGATCCTTGTCCAAGTTGTGGAGTGGGTGATCTATCCAGAGGACACAAGTGCGTCGATGTGGCCACCCTACTTACGTCAGTAGTCGATAAGTTGGACGAGACTCAAAGAGCTGAGACGGAGAAGTTGTCGACTTCAAAAGAGAACTCGGCTGAGTAGTGATGGAGATCGTCATTCGGATGGTGGAGAAGGCGGTGATGCGACTCAAGCTCATGATTACCTTGGGAGAAGAGATGGCACAAGAGGTGTTGTTACAACCGTTTCCTTTTATTTTACCTATGGTAGATTATTCGCGAATGGAATTGGTGATGTTCGTGCTCTTTTAGCGAGTAGTTATTGCACGAAAATTGGAAGTGTAGAAGAGTAGTTACAAGATGGGGAAGTTACCAGTGTTTCATGGGAAGGACAATGAAGATGTAGAACCATTTGTACGAGATTTCAAAAGGGGTTGCATCGGAAACAACGTGAGAAGGAAGGAAGAATGGGTGTTGTTACTGCCAGAGTTTTTAGAAGATTTTGCTCTTACGTGGTATGAAGACCGAGTGAAGAGCAAGACACCTGGTGTAGTTGAGGACACATGGGAGACGTTGAGTAATGCACTCATCGAAGAATTTCTTCCAGAAGAGAGTTATGAGAAGCTCATGGTGGAGCTTACTCATTTGAAGCAACGAGACGACGAGAAAGTTCGGCAATATGCCAAAAGGGTGGATAAGTTGGAGCAACGGTTTCGGACGGTCCTACGGAAGAGTGGAGACAATGTGGAGCTAACGATGACGGGGATTGGAGCAGTGTTGACCAAGAACTTGGTGGGAGGGTTGAGGCCTTCAATTCGAACCCAAGTGAGGTACGAGAAGCCAGCAACCAAAGCGGAGGCTATCAAGATAGCGACAAATATGGAAGAGAGTTTGGATGAAGGAGATATCATCCAACCTCATCATGCTGCTCTGGTGTCAACTCCGACTCCTGGTGTAGTCACAACGATCGCACCTGCACCATCACAATTGGTGATTGCTTCAACGTCAGCTCCTACTCCAACGGTGGGACCAAGACCGTTTGTCCCAACAACGATGTCTACTGCCACCTCTGATTTTCATGCCGAGCTGAAGAGCATCACCGATACTCTTGCGGATCTCAAGATAAACGTGGTGCAGTTATGAGAATGGAGGAACAAAGGTGGAGGAGGAGGTCAAAGAGGTTCCGACAACAATCCCAACCGAGGAAATCAAGGTAACTTTGGAGGCAACCAAGGTAACTTTGGAGGAATCACTTGTTGGACGTGTGGAGGTTCTCATTTCCAGCGAAATTGTCCTAACAACGGAGCAAGAGGTGCCGAAGCTGTCAGAATGAATGTGGGTGGAGGAAATCCATCACAAGGACGAGACAAGGGAGTGGCTACTATCGATGTCGTGCGAGATTCCATCTACGAGAAAGGAGAGAGTTCAAACTCTTCTCATGCACCGGTGGAGCTTTTAGCTCAAGAAAGGAAAAGAACTCGATTTTCTGATGAACCGGTTTTCATGGAGGAGTCAGCAAGTAGAAGTACTCGTTCGAGTAATGTTTCGAGTACACCAAGGGAGCCAAGAAGGAAGCTGGGGATGACGGATTTCACCATTTCATCTTCCCAAGCGGGATATGATGTGGTTGAAGATGTGGGTGCTCAGAAAGCCAACATCACTGTTGGACAATTGATCGCACTTAATCCCAGCTTACGAAGGGAACTCAGAGGAGGACTGAGTTCTAAGAGAAGCAAGAAGAAGAAACCCAAGAGCAAGACATCAAAGTCTGTGGGAGTTGGTGTGGTGGATGTGCATGCTTCAGAGGTATGCACTAGGGCTTCAAAGATTGAAGTCCGGTTGAATGGTCACTACGTCTCTGACGTATTGGTGGATGGAGGATCGGCTGTCAACGTCATATCGGAGAGGTTGATGAAGAAGTTGGGGATGGAACCAACTCTCCCGGCTAGCATTGTCGTGGGGATGGCTAACAAGCAACGGGTAAGACCTCTTGGTGTGTTAGAGAAGGTGGTCGTGTCTGTGATGGGAGTTCAAACGTTGATGTCCTTTCAAGTGTTAAAGGACTCTAGTTATGATTTGCTCCTAGGTAGGTCTTGATTGAGAGCTGTGCTGTAACGACCTATGTTACACATAGGAAGTTTGTCTATTAGTAAGGTGTTTAGTTCTAACTAAGTGTTGAGAATGTTTATTTGCTGCCAAAGTACTTTTAGGAGATATCAAGTTAGTCATGACTAGCTAAAAGTTAGTTATGGTTAAACTTAGCTGTACTTTTGGCAGAATTCAGATATTTGCTAAAGAGTGAGCACTACTATCTTGTCATCTTGTCTAAAAAGTAGAAAGGGGGTGGAAAGTATCCCTTATCTCCTTTTTGACTTGATATTAGTGGTTGGATTAAAGTTGTGGACTTTGTGGGCATTAAAAACAAGAAGAGATTCCACATGTTTCCTTTTTAGTGGGTCCTAGTGTAGAGGGGGGGTGGAAATTCGAGATTCCTTGAGAATATTCCAGAATCCTTCTAGAAGTTGTTGACTTTGAAGGAATAAGCCCATGTGAAAAGGTAAAAAGCCCATGTGATCAATGCTTTTACCTTAAGTAATATCTTAGTAAAACCCGGTAAAAGTAGTTACGGCTGAGTTACCGGAGGGTACCAAAGTAAAAACCTAGAATGTATAAATAGAGGAGTAGAGAAGAGCTCCTCATCCTTGTTTTCACATTGTCGTAATGACAACTTGAGTAATATAGAGAGTGTGGGACATTTTTAGCATGTGAGAACTTGAGAGACGTCGTTAGAATGGAGGATTTTAGTGGATGAGATTATGGAGATTTTAGTTGATAAGTTTGTGGGTGTATGAATGAGAGTGAACTTAGCATTTTTCCCTTCAAGATTCATGGTGTGCTTCCATCAAAGCCATCAGAGGTGACCCCTGAGTGAGAGACAGGCCCGACAGTTGCAGATTCGTGGATGACGATCGTGGAGGTTAAGAGATCGGGGGGTAGTTGATCGTTAGGACCGCGGAGGGTTTACATTTTTGGTTCCGTTGCCGGGACCTCACTTGAAGGGATCGTTGAACGATGTTTAGAGTTCAGTTCTATATTCGACAAAAGGAGATTATGAGAGAGCACATGGAGAGAACGTTGGGAGGAGAGAGAGCTAACGCGATGTTAGCAACGTTAGAACCTTTCGTGTATCCCGTAGTGATATATGACGCGTTCGAAGTCATTCTTTACATCTTGTTCACTTAGAAAGGGTTTGAGGAGAGTTGAAAGAAGGTGCAACAAGAGTTGTAGAGAAAGGAGGAGAGAAAAGTTATTAGAGGAGAGAAATTTGTGAGTTTAGAAATTCTGCTCTCTGGAAAATTTGTACAGTCGCTGTCAACTTTTCTGTGAATTTTATTTTCCTGTGAAACTTTCCAGTGTTTTAGATTGGCTGATAACCTATCTAAGACAAAAAAAATCATAGGAAAAGGTGGTCTGAAGAGGGAGAAAGGATTTTTCAAAGTGGAGGGGGTTGACAACCATGAGGGAAGTGAAAATATACAAATTTCAGTTCTCTGAAAATTTGTACAGTCATCACCATCTCTTCTGATTAGGGAAGTTTCTGTTGAAACTTCATGATTTAGTAGCTTGGAGGTTGAGCTACTGGAGACCACAAAAATCTTGGAGAGATCTCTTACCAACTAAGAGAGATACGTTTCGGCATACAAGGAGGTCTTGAAGATACGTCATGGGGAATCCAGTTCGAATGACGAGGTGGAAGAAGAGACGTTTAGGAGTTCGAACAGAGACGGAGAAGCCCAAGTTAAGTATAGATGAGTTACGAACACGTATCTATAGCACTTGGGGTGCCCTCTTTACTCTATACGAAGAAGCTTCCGCGACAATTGGCACAGATTTGAAGAAAGTCGAGTTTAAAGCATCATTCACTATGGAGGCCACGAATGCTCCTGGTGAAATAGAGTTGGATCCTTACAAGAGTGAGTTCAAGATGTCTGTTGTGATGAGTACAAACGAGGGTGAGGAGGATCATATCTTTGATAGTTAATATTAGATTAGATTTTATTTCGTGTATAGCATGTATAATGCACGATTTCTAATATAAAGCTCGGAAGAGTTAAGAAAGTAATGTAGAATTATTTTCCTCTATGATATTTTGTCCACTTAATGGTTGAGAAGGTGCAACATGAGTGGAAATTCAAAAGATTGGAAAGTTAGACTTAGAAACCTTCCTCAAGGTTTAGATGTCATAGTAAGTGTCGGAGAAAGTTCGAGAGAGATTATCGTCGAGTTTGAAAACCCTAGTACTAAACCTCAAGTAGAATCTCCGAGGAGAAGAGTAGAAACCGACTTGTGGTGTTATTTCTGTAGAGGGTTGGGACACAAAGTAGTGAATTGTCCAACTAGAATCAGAACCGAGAGAGCTAAAGGGAAGCGGGAGTTTACTGATTTGAGTCTTCGAGTGGGTCCATCGTCACCAGCACCAATTCATCTTCTAGGCGAAGATCCTTGTCCAAGTTGTGGAGTGGGTGATCTATCAAGAGGACACAAGTGCGTCGATGTGGCCGCCCTACTTACGTCCGTAGTCGAGAAGTTGGACGAGACTCAAAGAGCTGAGACGGAGAAGTTGTCGACTTCAAAGGAGGACTCGGTTGAGTTGTGATGGAGATCGTCTTACGGATGGTGGAGAAGGCGGTGATGCGACTCAGACTCATGATTACCTTGGGAGAAGAGATGGCACAAGAGGTGTTGTTACAACCATTTCCTTTCATTTTACCTATGGTAGATTATTCGCGAATGGAATTGGTGATGTTCGTACTCTTTTAGCGAGTAGTTATTTCACAAAAATTAGAAGGGTAGAAAGAATAGTTACAAGATGGGGAAGTTACCAGTGTTTCATGGGAAGGACAACGAAGATGTAGAACCATTTGTACGAGACTTCAAAAGGGGTTGCATCGGGAACAACGTGAGAAGGAAGGAAGAATGGGTGTTGTTACTGCCAGAGTTTTTAGAAGATTTTGCTCTTACGTGGTATGATGACCGAGTGAAGAGCAAGACACCTGGGGCAGTTGAGGACACATGGGAGACGTTGAGTAATGCACTCATCGAAGAATTTCTTCCAGAAGAGAGTTATGAGAAGCTCATGGTGGAGCTTACTCATTTGAAGCAACGGGACGACGAGAAAGTTCGGCAATATGCCGAAAGGGTGGATAAGTTGGAGCAACGGTTTCGGACGGTCCTACGGAAGAGTGGAGACAATGTGGAGCTAACGATGGCGGGGATTGGAGCAGTGTTGACCAAGAACTTGGTGGGAGGGTTGAGGCCTTCAATTCGAACTCAGGTGAGGTACGAGAAGCCAGCAACCAAAGCGGAGGCCATCAAGATTGCGACAAATATGGAAGAGAGTTTGGATGAAGGAGATATCATCCAACCTCATCATGCTGCTCTGGTGTCGACTCCGACTCCTGGTGTAGCCACAACGATCGCACCTGCACCATCACAATTGGTGATTGCTTCAACGTCAGCTCCTACTCCAACGGTGGTGCCAAGACCGTTTGTCCCAACAACGATGTCTACTGCCACCTCTGATTTTCATGCCGAGCTGAAGAGCATCACCGATACTCTTGCGGATCTCAAGATAAACGTGGTACAGTTACGAGAATGGAGGAACAAAGGTGGAGGAGGAGGTCAAAGAGGTTCCGACAACAATCCCAACCGAGGAAATCAAGGTAACTTTGGAGGCAACCAAGGTAACTTTGGAGGAATCACTTGTTGGACGTGTGGAGGTTCTCATTTCCAGCGAAATTGTCCTAACAACGGAGCAAGAGGTGCCGAAGCGGTTAGAATGAATGTGGGTGGAGGAAATCCATCACAAGGACGAGACAAGGGGGTGGCTACTATCGATGTCGTGCGAGATCCCATCTACGAGAAAGGAGAGAGTTCAAACTCTTCTCATGCACCGGTGGAGCTTTTAGCTCAAGAAAGGAAAAGAACTCGATTTTCTGATGAACCGGTTTTCATGGAGGAATCAGCTAGTAGAAGCACTCGTTCGAGTAATGTTTCGAGTACACCAAGGGAGCCAAGAAGGAAGCTGGGGATGGCGGATTTCACCATTTCATCTTCCCAAGCGGGATATGATGTGGTTGAAGATGTGGGTGCTCAGAAAGCCAACATCACTGTTGGACAACTGATCGCACTTAATCCCAGCTTACGAAGGGAACTCAGAGGAGGACTGAGTTCTAAGAGAAGCAAGAAGAAGAAACCCAAGAGCAAGACGTCAAAGTCAGTGGGAGTTGGTGTGGTGGATTTGCATGCTTCAGAGGTATGCACTAGGGCTTCAAAGATTGAAGTCCGGTTGAATGGTCACTACGTCTCTGACGTATTGGTGGATGGAGGGTCGGCTGTAAACGCCATATCGGAGAGATTGATGAAGAAGTTGGGGATGGAACCAACTCGCCCGGCTAGCATTGTCGTGGGGATGGCTAACAAGCAACGGGTAAGACCTCTTGGCGTGTTAGAGAAGGTGGTCGTGTCTGTGATGGGAGTTCAAACATTGATGTCCTTTCAAGTGTTAAAGGACTCTAGTTATGATTTGCTCCTAGGTAGGCCTTGGTTGAGAGCTGTGCGCACCACGGATAGGTGGCACAAGGGATACTTACGGATTGGGCCTAGAGATCATAGAGTGATAGTTCCTCTGTCGGGTGTTGGAGTTGTGACTTCTGACTCTGATAGACCCACTAGTGACTACTGGGAATCTGATACGGAGGACGATCAGAGTGTCTCAGAAGTAGATACTGGAGATTCTTACGATCAAGAATCCTCGTCTGAGGACGAAGGATGTGGTCGAGATGAATCATTACATCAGCTTAGTGCTATTGACTTGTTGCCTCGACCAGCAGTGGAGAAAGATCCTGACAAAAAAGAGTTGAGTGAGGCAGAGATTGTGAGAAGACTCTCTACCCTGAAGTTTGGTATCAATGTCACTCAAGAGGAGAAAAGTAGATTCCTAGATATATTTCGAAAATATATCCATGTGTTTGCTTTCAGCTACAAGGATTTGAAGGAGGTGACTCTAGAGACTCATCGGATCGAATTGGAGGAGAACGCAAGACCAGTTCGACAGAAGCAGAGAAGAGTCAATCCTACAACGGCAATGATGGTCAAGGAGGAGATAGACAAGTTGAAGGAGGCGAGTTTTATCTATGAGGTGGAGAACTCAGAATGGGTTTCACCCATTGTGATTGTCAAGAAGAAGAATGGTAAGCTGCGAGTGTGCATAGACTATAAGAAGTTGAATGCAGTTACCAAGAAGGATTATTATCCTCTACCATTTATAGATGAGATTTTGGAGGAAGTTGCTGGTCATGAATGGTACAGCTTTGGTGATGGTTATAGTGGGTATAACCAGATCAAGATAGCACAGGAGTACCAACAGTTGACTACTTTCACTACTCCTTGGGGAACATTTGCATTTCGGGTGATGCCATTCGGACTGTGTAATGCTCCGGCCACGTTTCAGAGGTTCATGAACAAGGTGTTTGAACCATTCATAGGGAAGTTTGTCCGTGATTTTATTGACGATTTTTGCGTGTACGGACGAAAGGAGGATCACTTTGATCATGTGATCAAAGTTTTGCAGCGGTTGGAGCAAGCCAATGCTTCTCTAAATCCAGAGAAGTGCATCTTTGGCTGCGAAGAAGGTCTGCTGTTAGGGCACATCATTTCCAAGAATGGGATTGCGGTAGATCCTGAGAAGGTGAAGAAGATTGTGGATCTTCCATTTCCGATCAACTTGACAAAGTTGAGGCAGTTTCTTGGCATGGTTGGATATTATCGTAGGTTTGTCTTTTCCTTCTCAAACAAAGCAATAGCTTTGACTATGTACATGAAGAAGGGAGTTGATTTTGACTTGATAGTGCATGATCAGAAGGCAAAGGAAGCATTTGAGGAGCTGAAAAAGGCATTGGTGACAGCTCCTATACTTGCTAAACCTGAGTGGAGTAAAGCATTTATTCTGTATACGGATGCCTCCAATGTAGCAATCGGATGTACATTAAGTCAGCTAGATGGAGATGGGCATGATCATCCTATAGCTTATGCTAGTAGGCAGATGGTTCCAGCGGAGAAGAATTACTCCGTGACTGAACGAGAAGGATTAGCGGTGATCTTTGGATTGAAGAAATTCCGACATTACTTGCTAGGAGGGAAATTTTCCATAGTCACAGATCACAAGGCTTTAAAGTATATCTTTAATAAGCCTAATGCCGAAGGTCGTATTGCTCGTTGGAAGATCCTTCTAACAGAATACGATTATGTGATCGAAGATAGACCAGGGAAAAAGCATGCGAATGCTGATCTTTTGTCGAGGGCTTATGATGATGAGGGAGAAGAACCATTTGACGATTCGTTTCCAGACGAGCATCTGATGACCATCACAAGCATTGAGGAGATACCGGACGAGTATAAGGAAATCTGGAGTTTCCTTGCAGATGGCTCTTTTCCGGAAGGTATGCATACCCGAGAACGTAACGCGTTGATCAAGAGATGCAAACCTTACACCATAGTAGAGGGAATTTTGTTTCATCAAGGAGCAGATGGGTTACTAAGGAGAGCAGTTGGTCAGAAGGAGACATTCAAGCTAATGCACGAGTTTCACGACGGAACTGTTTGCGGAGGTCACTTTGCTGGTAAGATAACAGCCTTCAAGATTTTGGATGCGGGTTATCACTGGAGAGGGATTTTCAAAGAGTGTTTAGACTATTGCAAAACTTGCGACGTATGTCAAGCATTTGCTCTGAAGTCTACTAGAACACCTCCGTTAAGATCAATTCCCGTGTTAGGACCATTTGAGAAGTGGGGTATTGACTTTGTAGGTCCTCTTAATAAGACACCTCGAGGCAATAGATACATTGTAGTCGCCACTGACTATTGTACCAAGTGGGTAGAGGCTAGACCTTTGAGAGAGACCAATGAAACAGAAGTCGGTAGATTCTTATGGGAGAGGATCATCACAAGATTTGGATGTCCGTTAGAGTTGGTCTCAGATAGAGGAGGAGAGTTTGTAGGGAGCATGACTACTGCTATGCTACAACACTTTTCTATCAAGCCACGAGTAACGACCTCATACAAACCAAATGCTAATGGTCTTGCGGAGAAGACCAATCTTACACTTTGTATGATGCTCGCCAAAGATGCTGGTGTTGAGACTGCGAAACATACTTGGGATAAGAGACTACATGCCATCTTATGGGAGTATCGAACGACAACAAAGACTTCTACTGGGTACTCCCCATTTCGACTGGTTTATGGAGTGGAGTCCAAGTTGCCGATCCAATTCGAATTGGATACTTTTCAAACTATTCAACGGAAGTTGAAGAGGTCGAGAGGAGAAGACGTGGTCAGATCAAGAAGGGAGCAACTCATGGAGTTGGAAGAGACCCGAGCGGTAGCAATGATCCGGATGGAACGAGCTCAGGCGTATCAAAAGAAGAGTTACGACAAACGGTTGGGCAAGAGGGAGGTAAAACCTTTTCAAGTCAGAGATTGGGTTATGTTGTATGATGCTATCAGATTCAAGAGGGCTAGGAAGAAGTTTCTTCCTAGATATTTTGGTCCTTTTGTTGTAGATAAGGTGTGGAGCAACTTCACATATGACCTTCAGGAGCTGGGAGGAAGGAGATTCGATCGGGTCAACCATGACAAGTTGAAGTTGTTTCATCGACGGAAGTTCTCTCTTCACTCCGAGGACGGAGCGAAAATTTAGTCCGGGGGTAAAATGTAACGACCTATGTTACACATAGGAAGTTTGTCTATTAGTAAGGTGTTTAGTTCTAACTAAGTGTTGAGAATGTTTATTTGCTGCCAAAGTACTTTTAGGAGATATCAAGTTAGTCATGACTAGCTAAAAGTTAGTTATGGTTAAACTTAGCTGTACTTTTGGCAGAATTCAGATATTTGCTAAAGAGTGAGCACTACTATCTTGTCATCTTGTCTAAAAAGTAGAAAGGGGGTGGAAAGTATCCCTTATCTCCTTTTTGACTTGATATTAGTGGTTGGATTAAAGTTGTGGACTTTGTGGGCATTAAAAACAAGAAGAGATTCCACATGTTTCCTTTTTAGTGGGTCCTAGTGTAGAGGGGGGGTGGAAATTCGAGATTCCTTGAGAATATTCCAGAATCCTTCTAGAAGTTGTTGACTTTGAAGGAATAAGCCCATGTGAAAAGGTAAAAAGCCCATGTGATCAATGCTTTTACCTTAAGTAATATCTTAGTAAAACCCGGTAAAAGTAGTTACGGCTGAGTTACCGGAGGGTACCAAAGTAAAAACCTAGAATGTATAAATAGAGGAGTAGAGAAGAGCTCCTCATCCTTGTTTTCACATTGTCGTAATGACAACTTGAGTAATATAGAGAGTGTGGGACATTTTTAGCATGTGAGAACTTGAGAGACGTCGTTAGAATGGAGGATTTTAGTGGATGAGATTATGGAGATTTTAGTTGATAAGTTTGTGGGTGTATGAATGAGAGTGAACTTAGCATTTTTCCCTTCAAGATTCATGGTGTGCTTCCATCAAAGCCATCAGAGGTGACCCCTGAGTGAGAGACAGGCCCGACAGTTGCAGATTCGTGGATGACGATCGTGGAGGTTAAGAGATCGGGGGGTAGTTGATCGTTAGGACCGCGGAGGGTTTACAGTGCGTACCACTGATAGGTGGCACAAGGGATACTTACGGATTGGGCCTAGAGATCATAGAGTGATAGTTCCTCTCTCGGGTGTTGGAGTTGTAACTTCTGACTCTGATAGACCCACTAGTGACTACTGGGAATCTGATACGGAGGATGATCAGAGTGCATCAGAAGTAGATACCGGAGATTCTTACGATCAAGAATCCTCGTCTGAGGACGAAAGAATTGGTCGAGATGAATCATTACATCAGCTTAGTGCTATTGACTTGTTGCCTCGACCAGCAGTGGAGAAAGATCCTGACAAAGAAGAGTTGAGTGAGGCAGAGATTGTGAGAAGACTCTCTACTCTGAAGTTTGGTATCAATGTCACTCAAGAGGAGAAAAGTAGATTCCTAGATATATTTCGAAAATATATCCATGTGTTTGCTTTCAGCTACAAGGATTTGAAGGAGGTGACTCTCGAGACTCATCGAATCGAATCGGAGGAGAACGCAAGATCAGTTCGACAGAAGCAGAGAAGGGTCAATCCTACAACAGCAATGATGGTCAAGGAGGAGATAGACAAGTTGAAGGAGCGAGTTTCATCTATGAGGTGGAGAACTCAGAATGGGTTTCACCCATTGTGATTGTCAAGAAGAAGAATGGTAAGCTGCGAGTGTGCATAGACTATAAGAAGCTGAATGCAGTTACCAAGAAGGATTATTATCCTCTACCATTTATAGATGAGATTTTGGAGGAAGTTGCTGGTCATGAGTGGTACAGCTTTGGTGATGGTTATAGTGGGTATAACCAGATCAAGATAGCACAAGAGTACCAACAGTTGACTACTTTCACTACTCCTTGAGGAACATTTGCATTTCGGGTGATGCCATTCGGATTGTGTAATGCTCCGACCACGTTTCAAAGGTTCATGAACAAGGTGTTTGAACCATTCATAGGGAAGTTTGTTCGGGATTTCATTGACGATTTCTGTGTGTACGGACGAAAGGAGGACCACTTTGATCATATGATCAAAGTTTTGCAGCGGTTGGAGCAAGCCAACGCTTCTCTAAATCCAGAGAAGTGCATCTTTGGCTGCGAAGAAGGTCTGCTGTTAGGGCACATCATTTCCAAGAATGGGATTGCGGTAGATCCTGAGAAGGTGAAGAAGATTGTGGATCTTCCATTTCCGATCAACTTGACAAAGTTGAGGCAGTTTCTTGGCATGGTTGGATATTATCGTAGGTTTGTCTTTTCCTTCTCAAACAAAGCAATAGCTTTGACTATGTACATGAAGAAGGGAGTTGATTTTGACTTGATAGTGCATGATCAGAAGGCAAAGGAAGCATTTGAGGAGCTGAAAAAGGCATTAGTGACAGCTCCTATACTTGCTAAACCTGAGTGGAGTAAAGCATTTATTCTGTATACGGATGCCTCCAATGTAGCAATCGGATGTACATTAAGTCAGCTAGATGGAGATGGGCATGATCATCCTATAGCTTATGCTAGTAGGCAGATGGTTCCAGCGGAGAAGAATTACTCCGTGACTGGACAAGAAGGATTAGCGGTGATCTTTGGATTGAAGAAATTTCGACACTACTTGCTAGGAGGGAAATTTTCCATAGTCACAGATCACAAGGCTTTAAAGTATATCTTTAATAAGCCTAATGCCGAAGGTCATATTGCTCGTTGGAAGATCCTTCTAACAGAATACGATTATGTGATCGAAGATAGACCAGAGAAGAAGCATGCGAATGCTGATCTTTTGTCAAGGGCTTATGATGATGAGGGAGAAGAACCGTTTGATGATTCATTTCCAGACGAGCATCTGATGACCATCACAAGCATTGAGGAGATACCGGACGAGTACAAGGAAATCTGGAGTTTCCTTGCAGATGGCTCTTTTCCAGAAGGTATGCATACCCGAGAACGTAACGCGTTGATCAAGAGATGCAAACCTTACACCATGGTGGAGGGAATTCTGTTTCATCAAGGAGCAGATGGGTTACTAAGTAGAGCAGTTGGTCAGAAGGAGGCATTCAAGCTAATGCACGAGTTTCACGACGGAACTATTTGCGGAGGTCACTTTGCTGGTAAGATAACAGCCTTCAAGATTTTGGATGCGGATTATCACTGGAGAGGGATTTTCAAAGAGTGTTTAGACTATTGCAAAACTTGTGACGTATGTCAAGCATTTGCTCTAAAGTCTACTAGAACACCTCCGTTAAGATCAATTCCAGTATTAGGGCCGTTTGAGAAATGGGGTATTGACTTTGTAGGTCCTCTTAATAAGACACCTCGAGGCAATAGATACATTGTAGTCGCCACTGACTATTGTACCAAGTGGGTAGAGGCTAGACCTTTGAGAGAGACCAATGAAACAGAAGTCGGTAGATTCCTATGGGAGAGGATCATCACGAGATTTGGATGTCCGTTAGAGTTGATCTCAGATAGAGGAGGAGAGTTTGTAGGGAGCATGACTACTGCTATGCTACAACACTTTTCTATCAAGCCACGAGTAACGACCTCATACAAACCAAATGCTAATGGTCTTGCGGAGAAGACCAATCTTACACTTTGTATGATGCTCGCCAAAGACGCTGGTGTTGAAACTGCGAAACATACTTGAGATAAGAGGCTACATGCCATCTTATGGGAGTACCGAACGACAACAAAGACTTCTACTGGATACTCCCCATTTCGACTGGTTTATGGAGTGGAGTCCAAGTTGCCGATCCAATTCGAATTGGATACTTTTCAAACTATTCAACGGAAGTTGAAGAGGTCGAGAGGAGAAGACGTGGTCAGATCAAGAAGGGAACAACTCATGGAGTTGGAAGAGACCCGAGCGGTAGCAATGATCCGGATGGAACGAGCTCAGGCGTATCAAAAGAAGAGTTACGACAAACGGTTGGGCAAGAGGGAGGTAAAACCTTTTCAAGTCGGAGATTGGGTTATGTTGTACGATGCTATCAGATTCAAGAGGGCTAGGAAGAAGTTTCTTCCAAGATATTTTGGTCCTTTTGTTGTAGATAAGGTGTGGAACAACTTCACATATGATCTTCAGGAGCTGGGAGGAAGGAGATTTGATCGAGTAAATCATGACAAGTTGAAGTTGTTTCATCGACGAAAGTTCTCTCTTCACTCCGAGGACGGAGCGAAAATTTAATCCGGGGGTAAAATGTAACGACCTATGTTACACATAGGAAGTTTGTCTATTAGTAAGGTGTTTAGTTATAACTAAGTGTTGAGAATGTTTATTGGCTGCCAAAGTACTTTAAGGATGTATCAAGTTAGTCATGACTAGCTAAAAGTTAGTTATGGTTAAACTTAGCTGTACTTTTGGCAGAATTCAGATATTTGCTAAAGAGTGAGCACTACTATCTTGTCATCTTGTCTAAAAGGTAGAAAGGAGGTGGAAAGTATCCCTTATCTCCTTTTTGACTTGATATTAGTGGTTGGATTAAAGTTGTGGACTTTGTGGGCATTAAAAACAAGAAGAGATTCCACATGTTTCCTTTTTAGTGGGTCTTAGTGTAGAGGGAGGTGGAAATTCGAGATTCCTTGAGAATATTCCAGAATCCTTCTAGAAGTTGTTGACTTTGAAGGAATAAGCCCATGTGAAAAGGTAAAAAGCCCATGTGATCAATGCTTTTACTTTAAGTAATATCTTAGTAAAACCCGGTAAAAGTAGTTACGGCTGAGTTATCGGGGGTACCAAAGTAAAAACCTAGAATGTATAAATAGAGGAGTAGAGAAGAGCTCCTCATCCTTGTTTTCACATTGTCGTAATGACAACTTAAGTAATATAGAGAGTGTGGGATATTTTTAGCATGTGAGAACTTGAGAGACGTCGTTAGAATGGAGGATTTTAATTGATGTGTTTAAGGAGACTTTTAGTTGATAAGTTTGTGGGTGTATGAATGAGTGAACTCAGCATTTTTCCTTCAAGTTCATAGTGTGCTTCCATCAAAGCCATCAGAGGTGACCCCTGAGTGTGAAACAAGCCCGACATGTTGCAGATTCGTGGATGACGATCGTGGAGGTTGAGAGATCGGGGGGGTAGTTGATCGATAAAACCACGGAGGGTTTACAGTACGACTGGGCGGAAGCGCGTTGAGCAAGAAAGACTAAACTGCGACCCTAAACCCTAGACCCTAAACTGAGATCAGTGCGATCACTCTTAGATCGCACTGAGGCTAGACTTCTAGCTGCACGCTCAGTGCGACAAGTTTTCGATCGCACTGAGCGCGTAAGATAAAAGCAGTCGCACTGCGCTCAGTGCAACTGGGAATATATCGCACCGAGCGCGCGGCTCTCGATGCGGTCGCACTGAGCGAACACTTATCACACTGCTCTCAGTGCGACAAGTGTAGTATCGCACTGAGCGCGCAAGGTAAAAGCAGTCACACTGAGCGTAGTGCGACCGAGAATATATCGCACTAAACGCGCGACTAGATGCGCTCGGTGCGATCAACGATTTGACCTCAGTACGACCAACCATTTGGCGCACTGAGCGCGCTGCTCCATTTTCTCGTAGATTCATTTCTTTACGAAGGTTTACAGTATGACATTGGATTCTTAATTATAAGTTTACTATAGTGAACTTATGGTCACTATAATCTCTTGTAATTATTTTTTTAGAGGTTCATATATCATCCACAAATTAGAGGCACAAATTAGAGTCACCCTCCAGAGAGTTGAATCCTGACATGTCAAATCGACCTGGTCCAACAGGGTGTCCTGCACAAAACGAACCAAAAACCACAAGCAAAAAAACAAAAATTATCGCAAATACAATGAGGGACTACTAGATGCCCATGTATGTTGTTGTCCTCGAGATCCCAGAACAGTTATACAATGACGAACTTTTCTCTCAAAAGATTGAAACGCTCTGTCAAGTGACTTCAAAAAGAGAGGGTTGTCATGTTCGCGATTGCAAAGAGTTCTGAGAAAATCAAGAATCTCTTCACATCGCTCGACCAGATTCAATCTTTCTGTGTCTTCAGCTGCTCCTTCTTCAGATGCTCCTTGCTCGCGTACATAAACATCTTCTCCATCCTCTGTAAAATCGAAGTGAGTAGGATAATTTGACATTTCTTCATGTACATGACTTGGTTCAAACCATGGGTTCATATCATCTGGTACAACTTCTCTATTGAAAAAGCTCTCCGGACTACTAAAAACATAAAATGGGTAAGCGCAACGCCGGAACGTAGACAAGAACACGCGTTGTATCGTAGACTTCTCAGCATAAGCTCTGACCAAATACTTGCATAACAAGTACGGGCTATTTAAAAATGAGTAGCAAGAACATATCCATCTCTCCATGTCTGTGAAATGAATACTCGGAAAAGAGACATCTTTATTCATATATTTACGTCAAGTGACACGAAACTGTTCCCACCCGCTGAGAAATAAATGTTCGTGAATGATTTGGTGTAGCGACACTTGCATATCTGCCACAAGGCTTTCACAAATGATTAGCGTCAACTTATCTAAATGAGGACGGTTAAGGACATATTTGTAATCGTGCTTTGATTTTCTCCAGTGACTCTCTACAATATTCATAGTGCGCGACAAGCAAAGGAGAGGCTTTGATGCTCTACTGAAAATTTCTCATTTGTCTGGACTGTACCACTCTCGTCAGAGATATATCCACAAAGACAAAAGGTTCGAATTCTTTAGAATTCATAAATCTCACGAACAGCCGTACAGTGTAATACATCAGGAGTAAAAAAATTCCCTTCTGTTGATGATACAAGTGAATGCAAGTTGAAATGTTTGATAATCATTTCAACAACAACCTTTTGTTGTTTAACATTACACAATTGACCAACAATTTCCACGTTCTCTGAAAACCAATTTACATCAATAAAAAAGACAAATTTACTTGCCTCCACATTGTTGTATGATCCAATGGCTCATCCAGTGCACATACATCGAACCTCGATAGCTGATTGAGCATGCTTCAAACAAAGCTGAATATACATAGCAGTAAAGACAGATCGTAATGCCGAAATCTGACCAATGTCTTTGTCGGTGAGTGTGAACACAGGACATAGTCCTCTCTCTCTTAATCTCTCGAACCACATCATAAGAACCTTCTTTCTATATTGCTCCGTCGCTGATCTAGAACTCTTCTTTGCATCACCCTGTCTCAAGTAAAACATGTACGATAGAGGCATACCAAAACCTCCGAAGTTTGCAGCAATAACAAACAGCTCAAAACGCATAGAGTTAGTTTTAAAAGTACTATCGATAATAATTTCTCTGACACTATCTATATGCTCAAAAAAAGAGATGCATATTGCAAAAGCAATGTATTCGTCAGTTTGTTCATACAACACCTCAACAAAGCCTTTCTGAGCTAAAGCTTCGTTGTGTATCAACAAAGATGCGGACTTCACTTGATCATCTATATCACGCAGATATTGTCTAGACTGAACTTCAGCAATCCAAAAATTTACGTGCGCCCGAGTTATACTCAAAGGACTAATGATCTTTTTTTCACATAATATACGGTACACCTCAGGCTTCCGGAGATTTAATCCAGATATCGACTCCAAAAACGTGATAGCAACAATAAGAAAACAATGCAACTTATGCGTCGGTTTCTCATGTGACAGCAAATGTTGACACGTGGAATATATTAACTTCTGCTGTATGTCCACTATTACTCGTAAAGTTCCATTGCACTCAGATCTATCTATCTTTCGTTTCTTTTCTGGTTGTCTTACTTGCGATGTGGATCCTTCACCTTTATCTCTGAATTTTGTCCTGTCAAATCATGAGGTACACCATAATATCGCCCTTAAGATCAAACAATCTTTCACAAAAATACGCGGGTTACGTATTTCTCAATAGTATCCAAAGGCTACCTCCATATTCGAAATGATGCTTGTCTTCAGCCAAGACGTCAAACACACTGACAAGTTACCGGAGTTTAAAGTCTGTAACTCATGCATGCAACTCTCGTCTAAAAGGTGAACTTTCAGTCAGAAAAAAACACAAACCCGTCTTTGTCATCCTCATCTCCGAAACACTCTTTCACAACATCAATCATTTTTGAATGATCACACTCTACAGTCACTATGAAAGCGTTGTCATCATCAATCTCATTCTCCAAAGCCGCTTCTCATGTAGTAGTACCGGGGTTCGCTTTGTTGTAACACTGGTTACATTGCTTGAACACAGCTAAATCAAGAGGATTATGTCCTTTGCGAGCACGCGTGAATGCGCTGATTGACAATGTTCGATTGCATCGATTGCAGTAAACCATCTCCATGATAAGCACTCAAAAGCAGACACCAGTACAAGCACAACGAAGACTCAGCTCTATCAGACTTTCTATCACCAAGCGAAATTCGATTCAGTCGTGAGAAAATTTCTGCAAAATTCAGTAGTGATGACGCCGCCTCTAACTGTAACGGAGAACATGATGTCTGGAGTCTTCAATGCCGCCGTCCCAGTATAATTATGGATTCATGAATCTCCGAGAACGGACTTACAACGGACGGAACGGCTTTCACCTTCATTGTGACTGTAGTTCATGGAACGGCTGTGGCTTTCATCTTCATTGTGATTGCAGTTCAAAACTGTGACCCTGACTGCAGTTCAGACCGTGATTCGGTTCGAGACTCCTTGACTGCGAGAATCCGATTACAGGGTTTTTGATCGACCACGAATCTAGACCCCATCACTGATTAATGATGAGGTCAAGATAAACGTATAAACCTGGACGTAGTTAACGAAATTGTGCCACAGCTGCGGGCTTGAAGTCTTACAAGGAAAAAAAGGACCCGAAGGGTCAAGCAACTACCACCCGAAGGGAAGAACACCGGGGCTAAATCCCACTAATTCATAGCTCTAAAATCATCTGTCACACCTATAATGTCGAAGATCAGAAAGTCAGTATCTTTACATACAACATGTGCACCTGAAGAAGCATCGCCTACTGCGATTGCCCTCCTGTGGACGGCATCGGCTAAAGCTCTCTTTAGAGCAATGGAAACTCACTGCCTAAAAAACATAGTGCAGAAAGAAAAAGAAAGTCTCTCATGGTAGGCTGACGTGACACAATCTCACAGAAAGACGTCGAACTCCAAAGCTGTCGATCCGTATATCTCCAAGGCTAAGGAGATGAAGCGATGTCCCACTTGCATACCTCTATACTTGGTCACCTTCGCTGTTGCCGTCACGCTTGCAACCCATCATGAGGATGGGTGATCATCTGTGTCGCCATTGAGTTCCGTGTCGGAGCCATGACAACCACATCAGCCATGAGACCTGATCTTCCCTCATCATGTACAAGTCAGCTCTCACTGATCGTCCTATCTGGAGGACATACCAATGCTCTCTCCACGTCATGTGATCCCTCTCTCGTGCTAAGACAAACGCGATGTCCCTGATGACATCGTGGGTAGCTCTCCGCTCTCCACCATGAGGACATCGAGCAAGATGGCGACCCGAGGTGTCGAGCAAGACACCGCACTCGCAGGTGGACAGTGCTGAAGCAACAGACTGGACCAAGTCTAGACGGAACCTCATTGCTGTAGAGAAGACAATCGGTGCGAGTCAGAATGCTCTAATGCAAGGTCGAGTTATGAGCCAAGAGCTTGCGCCCTTGTTCGAACAAGAGTGGAGTCGAGCTCCAGTATCTCGTGAGATGGAAGGATCTACTAAGAGCGCATGGAGAACCTGCTGGAAGTGGTGTCCCGTCATAGAAGATTGTAGTCCGCGAGATCCACTGATAGCTAAGGTATCGAATCGAGGGTGTGCCTTTTGTACCTCAAGAGTCAAACTATCTCTTGTCTCACGAAAACACATCTGTAGTAGGTAAGAATCATCTTCCTCCTCTGTCACATAGCTCTCCAGAATAAGTCTATCTCGCACGAGAAAACGACAACAGAGCCAATGTGCTGAGAGGATCCAACTACACAAAAAGGCTGCCGGAGTAATCTCCTCCATGGATAATAAGCCCACCCCGTCACATGATATCGATCAAGATGTCTGCATACGTGCGAGAGGTCCTGCCACACAGTCAAAGGTCCCCGGTCCTACAATGTCTCAAATATCTCCATGATCCTCTTATCAAACTTTCTAAGACGCGAGATGAAGATAAGAGATGGAGGTACTGCGCGGAGTAAGGAATACTGTATCTAGGAAGGAAGCAACTTTACGGGTTTCTTGTTTGTTCTTTACTAGGTATATATAGCGTACATAATATCTTCGAGGTCAAAGCGACAAGGTCTCCGAGATTAAGATATATCACATAACGATTAAAGAAGTTTGTGTGATTTAAAACTGAAACTAACCATAGAAGCATCGTATTATACTTTACCAGGGGGTTCACTTAGAAATCTCATGACGTCTTAAACCACCAGGGGTATAAAAATCCTCTCTCACGCGGCAACACCTTTTTTGTCATTGTATAGAAGGTCTGGCATCAAGAGCCAGAGCGAAGAGAAAGTTTTTCCGACGATTGTCTAGGGTTCAAGACTCTTGGAGCTGTCAAGTCGGCTAAGTGCGAGTGTGAGGATAATGGTTTGGTTTTCTTCTATCTTCGCTTTACTGTGCAGTGGGTGGAGTCGGCTTGCTATGCACAGACACAACCATCACACGATTGTTTTCGTGGGTCACGATTCAGCCAGACGACATCGTCATATCGTTGCACTCTCGCTTGGTTTCTGGTGACTTTTTACATGCCGCAGCTTCTCGTTTGGGGAGTTGTGAAACTCATTTTTGCAACTTTTTCGTGGTCTCTGGAGTCTGGCTTTCGCTTTGCACTAATGTTCATAGGTTTCTATAACTTATTGGGCTCAAATCTTTAGCGGTGGCTCAATCTGGTTTTATGAACTACTGTCTGCACCTTTTGGCTTGGTCGACATTTCTGATTTTTTGGTAGTACTCGCTTTGGTGACCTTTATGACTCCTATTTCCACTTCTTGATATAGTTCGAGCTGTACAGTGTCGTTTGCTTACTGTTTTTGTTCTTTGGGCCAAAATCTTTACCGGTGGCTCAATCTGGTATTGCAAACTACTATATGCACTTTTGGCTTGATTGACGTTTTTGATTTCTTGGTAATATCTGTTTCGGTGACCTTTTTGGCTCCTATTTTTCACTTCTTGATAGTTTTTGAGCTCGTAGTGAGGATCTATGGGTTGGTTGATGTTTGTCTAGACTCAACAGTTTACTGCTAGAACACTTTCGTAGTATCTTGGTCTATTTTTCATCATTGGCTGTAGTTTTTGCACTGCCGTCGGCTTACTGCTCTTGTTCTTTGGACTGAAAACTTTAGTGGTGGCTCATTCTGGTTTTGCGAACTACTATCTGCATCTTTTTGGCTTGGTCGCCATTTCTGATTTCGTGGTAGTACTCGCTTCGGTGATCTTTCTGACACCTATTTCTATTGTTGATATATTTCATGCTCACAGTGAAGATCTATGGGTCATATGTATAACCAACGCCATTCTTGGGACGAGGATTGAAGATATTGGATGGTTTTGAGGGAGAACTTCAAAAGATACATTATTAGTTTCACACGACGAACTGAAAGAGTGTTTTTTGATCTTTCATGAAGCTTGTGTTCAAGTGACAAAGATGGAACAATTTACTAGTATGTGGAACAATTCTGATCTTTTGGAACACTCGTTTCTTGTTTCAAAATATGGTTTATCCAAACAACGATTTCAGATCTATCGAGTTGTGGTACTCGTTATGGGTTTTATTGAACGTACACAACTTCTAGGTGTCTTAGAAGTTGTAGCAAAATCGACATGGAGCACTCCGGATGAAATATTTGTTAGGTATCAAGAGTAAGCACATTCTTTAGTTCTGCATTTGCATCCCTCCGGGTTCCAAGGGAGTGTGCTCTCTATGGTGAAGACTGTCACATGGGCATTTATTGCATTCAACTACCAAGTTCTCAAACTAAAATTTTATAGAACTTTAGCTTACAAACAAAACATGAATTTTCCAAATATTGAATGAAGTATAGCTCTAGCTCTCAAAGGCCACTCAACGCTGAAAACCAAGAGTCAAGTGTTGAAAATCAATAACTGAAGGAAAAAAACAAAAAAACCTAACATGTAATGAATACATATTTTGTTCACAACAAGTTTTTACCATTGTGAGACTGTTGTCCCGCTCGTCTCTAATCTGTGCATGTCAGCCACTCGACGGACTAGATCCGGCTTGTTTCCTACGACATTTGTCCTTTGAGCTCGGAGCCATATCACCAACTGTCTGTTTGTAAGGAGCTCTAGATCCATGATGATTTTAGTATCCTCGACGATTGCCAAGATGTCGCTTCTTGTTCTGAACTTCAACCAAGAACTTCTTGATGACACTCTTGCACTTGTGCCATACGTTCTTTTGGCTAACTATGCCATAACATCAACTAACGACTTGTCATCATGAACCACTTCATCCGACACAAACCCATGTGCTATTAGTCTTTGCACTCTCTCCTCAGACGCACGTCCTCTATCAACCATGAGTTGTTTTCGACTTCAACTTGTGTCATATTCTCCATCTCGACTACGTGACCGTCATGAGAGTCGATTAAAGCACATGTCTCATTGTATCCATTACGACTCCAATCATAACGTAAATATGCGAACAAAACAAAGTTCTCTAATGTCAATACATGAACATTCAGTTTAGTATACTATAGTCAATGACACATTGTCGACACTTTACGAACTCATTGACTTGCAAATCATGTACAACTAGCATGTGTAAACTGACCTCCAATTGAAACTTTGTTCAAGTTAAGAAAGATCTGCGCTAAGGCACTGACCTGAACCTCCTCCTTCTCGATGGCCCACCTCTCCATTGCAACTTGGTTCCAACTAACGAGACGAATCTTCTCATTTTGGAAGTTGAAGAAATGAGTTGGGAGCAAGGAGCTAATCCTACCTCTTGTAGAACACTATCTAGTTGAGTGTAGCTCAATCCCGCACTCAATACAACATGATAAAGACGATGAGTAACATCAGGGACGCCATTGTATAACTCCATCCTCACAAGATTTCCATCCGTAAGTATGTCGACTAGGACATCTAAACTTCAATGACCACGTCTTATGGATGACATTGATTGTCAAAAGCGAGAAGAACTCTTCGCATCCATGGTGAGGACATCTCACCATGAAGTTTCGAAAGAACTCCCTAAGTCTAGACAAAGCTACAAAGACATACAAATGTAATGTATCATCCAATGATAGAGGATCACGAGATAGAGTTTAAGCCACTAGAATATGGAGTGCACGTGTAAGGTCTTGTGAGTCCAAAACAACCATATTCGTTGCAGTTTCCATACTAGCAATTGTGAGAGACTCTCGTACGAGGACTAATGAGTCATGAATCGCCACTCTTGGAGCTAAACCATCCTTCATCCCTCTAGCATCAACATATGTCTGTTTGAAAACAAAAAACACAGCTATAATCAATAATTGTTTATACAAACCTACATTTTCTCTAAAGTCAAGACATGCACTTCAGTTATTTCTATCAAAATGTCTAGTGTCCGGAGTACGTCCGGTTGAGTTATGAAATCTTCATGTGTATCAACCACATCTTCTCTCCTTAGATCATCCTCCTCTGGAATTACATCAGCCGTGTCAACTCTTGCTTATGCCTCCCTCGTCATTTGATCTATACGTCCACTTGCATTCACAAAAAGGAAGTGGAAAATTGTCGTGTGGCCTGCTCTTGGTCTTAAGAGTCTCATCAGCTATACATACCTAACCAGTAAAGACTCCGAGACCCTCAATTTTTCTCTCGGGACCTCCGGACATCCTCTAGATAAGTGCTGATTCCCGAGTCACATAGGATGCACTCTAAGAGGTATCTAAAAATAACTACAAAACTAATAAATGTATACAAAATAGTCAAACCTACAAAAAAAGATTACTCCTATCAGTTCGAAGGTCCACACACGACTAAATGATAACCAACTCTTTCAAGATATGATCAATCAATGGACAGAAAAATATGCTAAATCATATATAAAGAAAAAACAAAATGAACTATTTTTGCCAACAAAACCTAAAATCCAACTGTGGAAAATATGAGAAAAAGAATAACAAGTGCTACATGTAAAAGATCATAACTCTAAGTACATTGAGAAAAGTTACAGATCCAATATATCAAAGTGCACTGTAACATAAAAATGAAGAAAAAATTCCAACACCAAGGGACAAAGTTCACACTAAACTCTCTCAATCCTCCTCTGTGAGACGTGAAAGACATTCACCAACAAATGATGAGAGAAAAGAGGTCGAGCTAAGGTTTGGAGGATCCTTCTTACAAGGGGAAAAATCTCCCTTGTCAGAAGCAGTCCGAGTCTTGACAAGGGGACTTTTTCTCCCTTGTCAAAGCACAAAAAGGTGAAAAATCCTTTTCCTTGCTGAGGAAAGGAAAACAAATCCCTTTGAGGGTTCCCTAGGAAAAAATCTCTCCTCGATGGAAGAGAGACTGCTGGCAAGATGGCAGTTGGCAGGAGGGCTATCGACAGCTCTCTACAAACAGTGGGCTGGTCGAGGTCTGAGAGGGAAGGACTTTCAAGGAAGATCTCTTGGGACTTTATTTCCATCATCGGCAAATGAATCCGGTATTGGATTCATAACGATCTCGGATTTTTATTTTTCATTTTGGATCACAATGCCGTCAGGGCTCTTGTACCAAGTCTCGTTTGTGACTAACTTGAAATTTTATCAATATAAGAACAATTTAGAATTTGGAATTTGGAATATTCTTTTTCTATAATTCTAATTCATCATCTGTTTGCTTGCTAATTCCTCATCTATCTAATTTTAGAATGAGATGATTATGATCACATTTTGAACATCTTTATCTCCTGGTCATTTTGATACCCAGATCGCTCATTTTCATATCATGTACCTCACGTGAGAAAAAGACGCGATTGTGTCAAAGCCCCCACCCAAACTGAATTTTCTTAGTCATAACTAAAACAAGTTAGTAATATAGCGACATTAGTGGTTTAAAACTGAAACTAATTGTAGAAGCATGACATTGTCTCATATAAATCTTATTCGAGGTTTCACTCACTCGAACACCTCACGATTCAAACCAAAATTGTTAATCTAGTAGGTTCATCCGATCATTTATCTAAAATTAGCATTTTGACTTTAGGGCGTGAAATCTCTTTTCTCTGAAACGCTTTACCTTCTTATGCATATCATTATAACATAAGGAAACATCCTTGATTCAAAATTTACAGTTTTAGTTTTTGATGTGTTTGATGTCCACTCCGCTATCATGTGATGAGTAGTGTCATGATCGTTTTTAGTAGCTTGTCTTGGACGCTTGATATTGCATAGTGTTCATGTTGAGGGTTGTCCTTGTTGTAGTTTTTTTGGGGTATATTTTGCCGGACGGTTTGCTGGTTGGTTTTCGTCTTTTTTATCAATAAATTTTCCCGGTGTCTTGTTATTATTTAAAATATTAAATGCGAAAACATACCTTGAGATATTATGCGAGCGAATTCTAGTTCCCATGACCAAATCAAATATTGAGATCCGAGATACTTTGACCCATCTCAACTTCTTACGGATAAACAAGAAGATATGCACCCGAAAAGCACATGTTCATGCTTTTGATGATACTTCTCTTGTGCATATTGTGCATAGTCGCTGCTCTAACAACTTCTAAAATCCATCAGCCGCTGAAACGATCACAGATCTAATAGCTTTCAACTGGGATTGTCTCCACTCGAGCATGAACAAAATTATGTTATCGAGGAGAGTTCTTCTCGAGAAGGGCGAGCATTCTGACTGTGATTAATTGCGAGATAGAGATAGAGATTAAATAAGAAGAAAATGACAACGAGCTTACCTACAACGGTCAAGATCTCTCGCATGTGTCAAACTCTTTCTAAAGGTCGTTACTACTCAACAAGATCAATTCTCATTCACTAGATGACATATCCATCTCCAAACGCAACAATAGATAAATCTGATCTCCCAATGTTTTATTTCTCTTCCTGTGACAGCCAAAAGTCCTCCACATACGCTAATTCTTGTTTGACAATCGATCCTTATTCGACAAGGTCGTCCTTCGTTCATTAGAAGGTAGATCATTTCCAAACAATCAATCTCCACTCAAATACATCTTCTGCTTGTTCACCATAAAGTAGATTTATCTTCCAATAATTGATCCTCACTCAATAAGGTCTTCTCTCGTCCACCAAAAAATAGATTGGTCTCCTAACAATTTGATCTTCCCAGTCTCTTATCTTCCTCCTTGCGCCTCAACGACTCTCTTTGAGAAAAGAAATACAATACCCCTTTCGCACGATGTCGGTCGTTTTATCCAAACCTTAACACCCTAGCTAAGCTAAGGTCTTTAAGATAGACTTGCGTATCAACCAAACATATCTCCTGCTAAGCTAAACCCTTCTTATTGTTTTTTGACAATCAAATAGACCTTTGCTAAGCTAAGCCTTTCCTTATTAAAAATTTCTTGACTCTTGATGTCATCTCGATGTCACCTTGGTTATACTACATGTCATCAGATGTAGACCAAAGTTACATCTATGGAGCCATCTCACAAGGCGGAAGATTAGGATAGGAAGCTCATGATTAAAGAAGACATCGGTCTCCCGTCCCTAGTCCTCTCATAAACGCACCATGTAACTCCTAACATATAACCGAAGTGACATGCTGAGACTTAGGTTAGGGAGCCCACGATTAAAAGGATACCAATCTACGCCCCTAACCCTCCCATATGCACACAATGTAACTCTTGATATATAACCAAAGTGGCATGCAAAGACTTAGGCCAAGAAGCCAACAATTAAAAGGGATACCAATCTCCCCGCCCCTAGATATGCAAGACGTAGTTACGTATCCAACATAGACTCCCATCCGAGAGATCAACATGATGAAATAAGGAACAAAGACCAAGATGATTTAATTCAGAAACCTCTTCTTCCTAAGAATGAATTCCTAGTACTAGTACTCATTGACACTTACGCACTCATATCTTCAGATCATGGATCCTAGTCACAAGCCATAATCGACAAATTTTTCTCTTTCATAATTTTCATAACTTGTAAACTGCACTAACTATTGCACAAAGCGCTATTTCTCACAACTGAAAGAACAAGGTCACTCTCCTCAACGAGCTCTGCATTATGATACTTTCATTCTTTTTCTAAGTGATACCTTAACTCAAGCTAGAGGGTAGTTTATCTATGTCAGCCCTATATTAGCTCTTGTCTAGCTTGGTAAGCTCGAGTGCAACTTCTTGTGGAATGTCAGTGGAGCATTCTATGGAGATCAGTTTTGTCGTATGAGACATCTCGTAAGACAACAATGCACAACAGCAAAAGTAAATGGTTTCAACTTCTTGTGGAATTGTCAGTGGAACGTTCTCTAGAGAGCAGTTTCATTGTATGAGGCGTCTCGTAGCACGATAGCACACAACAACAAAAGTAAATGGTTGTAGTTTGTTGTCTCACGACTAACATGCATGAACTACCTAACTCATTCGTCGTCGCTCGTTGGTTAGACAAGGAATTCTAGTCATATTCACATTCTCAATCGTGTCATGTTGGTATGTCGGGATGATCTTTCAGAAAGATCTGCACTACTTGAACAGACACTATCTGGATGAGCACCATGTCTCACTACATGATGACTGTTAATCCAACTGAGAAAAATTTCTATTTTTCAAGATTTTGAAAAATCTAAAATCTGCAGTAAGCTATGTGCAAATGCATAGCAATAAACGAACATATATGATTTGAATTGTTAGAACTTGTGTCTTCTTTGCATAGTCATTCCATCTTTTGATAGACGAGATAAATATGTAAAGGTTTAATTTATTAATTCATAAAATTACATATGTTTATTTATTATATATCTTTTTGTTTGACAAAAATTAGGGGAAAAATTATAACTACAAGGAAAATGTAATGTGTTTGCGATTAGCCTCTCGAGGATGTAGTTTTAAATGTATCTTATGGATTAAGTTTGGATCTTCTTGCATCTTCGGGTCCAACTATCACTTAATATTTTAAAATAATTCATTTTTTTATCAACTTTGTATAGAAATTTCACTTGTTATTATATATTTCTTTGTATAATAGCAAACGAGCAAAAGTCCATGAAGTTGAACCTGCATGCATATTTTGGTAGTAGCATCCTAAACATTAAAACGTCTACATCTTTATATATTCTTCACGTTATTCTATCAATTGGGTAAAACAATTCTCTCATTTCATCTTTGTCACATGACTTTGGATACTATATAGTCATTTGCTTATTCTCTTTGTTCTAATCCTAACATCATCACATCACTGGAAATAAGAGTTATTTCCTTGTTAACTTATTGCAAGATACATGCACACGAATGAGTCTCTACAAGTATCTCATTTTGGTATTCATTGAATATTGTGTTGTATTTTGTATGCTCTCATGATTATTAATCATATGATATGCAAGTGATATTAGCACTCACCAAGTTATTCAAAATTTTGTGAAAACATCTTTATATCTTCATATTCGATGGAAGATGTTACTAGTGTATCATTGTTCTAGTCTCTAGTCACACTAGTCAATTATACTTACAAGTAAATCATACTGATGGTACTCACAACAACTTAATGCATATAAATAATATGAGATTTGTATCTATTGTGAATCACCCCATAATGTACTATTAAAACTATTCGCACATCATTTCATATAAAAAACACTTTCATAAATTTAAAGTATATATACAAATATATATGAAAAGATCACGAGTAAATCAAGCAAGATCAAGAACATATCTACAAATATTGCACGATAGTATAAGTTTACTTCATCACTTCACATATGTTTAAAGTCTATGTATTTTTTACTAAATTATTATCAGTAAATAATATTTTTATTATTGAAAAAATACAATATTCACACATTGGTATATCAATAATAGAATTTTCTAATATCAATTATTTGTTATTGATGTTATTATTTCTCCTCATTGTTGTAACATGAACGAGTGTGAGTCTCGTAGATTATGATGAGAGATAAATTCTACACATATGAATGACACTCGATCAAGATTCAATATCGAGAGACTCCAACCTAAATGAGTGAACATCTATTATCATGTATGACATAGATCTTCTTTTTGCTTCATCCTTCATCCTATTATTTTTCCTTCATACTACTTTTTGTTAGTGATCAATCGCAAATTGTAAAAAGATATATATTTATAATATTATCATAAATGATCAATGTTATACAATTCATTGAATTGTGTTGGAATAAAGTTTATGTGTGAATATTATGATATATTTATATTGTATGATAAATTAATAGATTATAATATAAATTCATATTATAATATTAAATGAACTAATGATGACATATCAATTTTTTCATACATATGAGTTTAAAGTTTGTTCTCGAGTAAGATTATGAATTTTAAGTAATGTTTTTATTATAAATATTATATTATAAAAATTTTATACTATTATTATATTCATTAATAAAATAGATTATTGATATTTATTAATTCAATCAAATATTTAATGAAAATTTCTAAAATCATATCCAACTAAAATAATCTTATCAAATTTGAGGCAGAATTGGAAAATACTTTCTATTTTCTTGATGATATTGAGAACTCATATCTAAACAAATGAACAAAATTGATCATCCACGATAATATAGTTGGTATTTTTGTGTTTACTTAACACCATCCAAAACTTCTCATTGATGCATTTCTAACAAGACCAAGTTTGTAAGATTTGGAGCAATACTTACATAAGGAAGAAAGATCTTGATTTGTTCATAACAAAAATTGGTTGGAATGACTATGGAGTAAAACCATTGATTTTGAAGTCAATGATTTATAAATACAAGTAAACTTGGTGTCACTAGAAAGTTATTGTCGATAAGTTGTCAATGAAACGAATCTTACCAAGATTGTAACAAATTTAGATTAAAAATGAAAATATTGATTGAACGTTGTGATTGATATTTCCAATCATGGTTGGTATCATTAAAAAGTGTTCATCGAGTCGTTTCAACAAGATCAATTTTGTAAGATTTAGAGAACGACTTACGTAAGAAATAAATATCTTGAGTTCGTGAAATTGAAAGTTGGTTTGAGTGATCATGAAGCAAATTCTTGAGTAAAAGGTATATTGTTGACAAATTGAGGTAGATGGAAATATTTGTTATGAGTGCTGTTGTTGATATTTCTGTGCATGATTAGTACCATTTGAAATATTTATCGAGATGCATCTAATAAGACCAAGTTATAATATTTGGAGCAATACTTATGCAAGAAAAAAAATTTGATTTCATAAAGTTGAGAGTTGGTTGAAATGGTCGTAGACAAATCATCGATTGTGAAGTATGTGTTTGATAGATGTAGGTGAAATTGATGTCATTGGAAAACTCTCATCAATATTATTCCAACAAAATAAATCTTCTCAAATTTTGAGTCAAATCAAAATAAAAAAGACTATTTTTAATTTTTTGATCTTGAAAATTCATTTTCTAAAAAACAGATAAAAATGTTCATCTTGGGCGTTGTGGTTAGTATTTTTGTATATACTTGATAAGACTGAAAAGCTCTTGTTGAGACACTTCCAACAAGGCCAAGTGTGTAGGATTTAGAGAACGACTTGTGCAAATAATAATAATACTGATTTCATGAAAATAAAATTTGGCTTGAGTGTTGATGTAACAAAATCGTTAATTGTGAAGTTTGTAGTTATAAGATCGATGCAGACGCTATCGATTGTATTTTCTTACATCTTGGAGAGATCTGGTTGAAGTGCTTCCAACAAGACCAAGGTTGTAAGATTTGGAACAATATTTATGCAAGGAAAAAACATTTTGATTTTGCAAAGTTGAGAGTTGGTTTGATTGATTATGAAAAGGAATTGTCATCTATGAAGCTTGTTGTTGTTAATAGAGACGAATGAAAATGGTTGTAACTGATTCTTTGAGTGGTATTTTTATGCATCCTTTGTAAAATAAGAACACTCTCATCAAGATGTTTGCAACAAGATCAAGTTTTCAAGATTTAGAGCAATACTTACACATAGAAGAAAAGATCTAGATTTTGTTAAGATGACATTTGATTGGAGTTGTCTCGAAGAAAAATCATTGATTATGAAATGTGTGGTTGTTGGATTCATGAGTTTGATCTCATTAGAAAACTCTGGTGAAAAAGTTTTTGACGAAACTTATCTTACTAAATTACAATAAAAACAATTATCAAAATCAATTATCAATGAGATCAATCTCATCTTGTTTAGAAACAAACTGAGATTGGAAAAGTTTTTTAATTTTTGTTAATCACAAAAACTTTTTATTTGAAAAAATAGATGAAAGCAGTATTCACAAGCATTATGGTTTGTATTTTCTTGAATCTTAAGTTATCAATGCAATGCTCTCGTCGAGACATTTTTTACAAGATCAAGTTTCGAACATTTAGAATCGTACTTAAACAAAGAAAAAAGAGCTTGATTTCGTGAATTTGAGAGTTGGTTGGAATGGTGTAGGACAAATCTGATTAGAAAGAAATCTGAGATTATTTCGTCGAGACTGATGAAAATAGTCGTCACGAGAGATGTGTTTGGTATTTTTGTACATGTTTGTTATCGTTGGAAAACTCTCGTCGAGACTCTTTTAACAAGATCAAGTTTGGATAATTTGGAAAAATGCTTATGCAAGGAAAATTTATCTTGTTTTCATGAACTTCATAGTTAATTTGACTGGTTGCGAAACAAAATCATCGATTGTGAAATATGTGATTGCAAAATCAACGAAGTCAAAATGATCACTATGAGCATTATGATTAGTATTTCAATGTTTGTACAACATTGAACAATTAGAATGTCCTTGTCGAGACGCATTCAACAAGGTCAAGTTTGTAAGATTTAGAGCACTACTTATGCAAGGAAAAAATGTCAATTTGCAAAGTTGAGAGTTAGTTGGAATGGTCGTGGAGCAAAAGTCCTCATGGAATACTTAAAACAAGACCAAGTTTGCAAGAATTGCAGCAATATTTTTGCAAAAAATAAAAATTTTGCTTATGTAAAGTTGAGAGTTTGTTTAAATGGTCATTAGTTTCAAGTAATTGCGAGCAAAATTGTAAATTTTGTGTTTGTTGGATCGAGGTGGATGGAAATGATTTTAACGAGTACTTTGATAATTATTTTAGTACATTTGTGTATCATTGGAAAGCTTTCATCGAGATGTTATCAACGAGATCAAGTTTGCAAGATTTTGAGTATTAATTACGCAATGAAAAAATATCTTTATTTTGTGAAGTTTAGAGTTGTTTCTAGTGATCGTGGAGTAAAATCGTTAATTGTGAAGTTATTAATTGTTGGATTGAGGTGGATGGAAATGGTCCTTGTATGTACTTTGGTTCATATTTCCATGCATGTCTGATACAATTGGAATGCTCTCATATTTCCATGCATGTCTCATACAATTGGAATGCTCTCATTGAGACACGTATGCTATCAAACTTGAACTTATTCAAGTTCAAGTTTGTAAGCTTTAGAGCAATAATTATGCAAAGAAGAAAAATCTTGATTTCATAAAGTTGAGGTCGTGAAGCAAAATCATTGATTGTGAAGTTCATGGTTGTCTTATCAAGGCAATCGATCATGTGGACACTGTGGTTTATATTTTTATGCATGATTGGTATCATTTGAAATTTCTCATCGAGACGCTTCCAACAAGATCAAGTTTTTATGATATATAGTAGTACTTATGCTAGGGCTTCCATTGTCACCTTCTCCATTTATAAATTGTCTATCTATACTCTCTAACAAAATTCTCTTCACGCAATCACATCATGTTCTATTGAGTTCTAGTTTAATTTGAGCCAAATTACAAAATAGTGGTTTAAAGAAATTCTGTTTCAACTCGTCGCAATTCAATTGAAGAAAATTGATAGTTATATCACAAAGAACACCGTGATTGATACATTATCTCACGTTTATGGAGAATCTTTTGGATTCAAAGAATTATTGGGATAGCTAGTACCTAGATATGAACTCAAGTCTCCGTGTACAATGAAGCATTATACTTCAAATATGTACTTTGCATTACATGACTTGATGATCAACAATATGTTATCAAAGATTACGATGAAATTTGCAATCATGTTTGATGGATGGTCCAATAGAAACTTGAAAAGATCTTTCTAGTGATCTTGCACTAAGCATAAAACAACAAAGTCACATTTGATACTGTTGGACTTCTTCATGTATTTCCTAGCGAAAGAATTGAAAAACTATGTGGACAAACTCATATTCTTTGGTATCTCTCAGTGTTGTCTATGATCAATGTATGTGATTGTAGTACTGATGTTTGCATAGCTGCGAATGAGCTTCATATATTATTATATCATCATCATAATAAAGAAATTTCGGTTCTCAACCACATGTTATGATGTCTAGTTTATATTTTTAAGCTTGTATTAAATATCCGATGGAAGTGATTTTGCATATTATATATATACTTTGAAGTCATTTGTGTCTCTCCGTTCTAGTAAAACTCACAGAGCAGTTTTTAAACTGATTGTTATACTATCTCATAGTGTTGAAAGTGAGCCACTTGGTCTAAACATCGTAATAAGGTGGATTCTATGTTACTAATATACGAACAAGTCTTTAAGATACGAGATATTTTGACTATCATAGTTGTATATCAGTCACTCGCAATGATCTTCAAAGATTACATGTTCATCATAGAGGATTGGAAGACCATGCAGGTAGCTCATTGTAATTTGTATTTGGGATTAGATTCTCACATATAGAGCTCAACAATTGCTTATATGATATAATATTTTCATCAAGAGACTAATATCATTATTTGTACTACTTGATCAAGTACCAAGATAACATAAAGTTTGTGTTAGCTCTTATAGTCATTTTTCTTGATCTGGGATAACTTTTATCTTTGTTCTTTATTATTTGTTCAAAATCTTTATTTATGCATAATCTTTTCATGTCTTTGTTATATTCGAAACGACTACTCTAATTTTACACTGCACATGATCGCTATACCAATCAAAGCTATTGAGCTGAATCTTGACATTTAGCTCGTATAAGATTTGATGGAGACGTATATATGTATATCAAACGAAAGATTTTGATTTTACGAAGTTAGAAGTTGATTGGAGTGATTGTGAAATAATCGTTGAATGTGAAGTATGTGTTTGTTCATGAACTTTGTATCATTGAAAAGCTCTCATCAAGAAGCTTCCAACAAACTATTCTTACCAAGTTTGGAGTTGAATTCATATTAGAAAGATTGTTTCTACTTTTGTTGAATTGAGAAAAACATTTTCTGACAATGGACAAAAATTATCTTCTTGGGGTATGCTTGTCATTTTCATGTATGTGTTTCATTATTAGAAAGCTCTCGTCAAGATGCTTCTAACAAGACCAACTTTTCAAGATTTGAGTAATACTTACGCAAGGAAGAATAGTTCGATTTCGTGAAGTTGAGAGCTGGTTGGAGTGATCATGGAGTAAATTAAAAAATTCTTTATGAAATCTATGGTTGTTGGATCCAAGTGAATTTGGTATCACTAGAAATATCTCGTCAGAAAGCTTCCAATGAAACAAATCTTACCAAGTTTATAGCCGAAATGAGATTATATATATTTTATTTTATATTTTTTTATCTATGAAATTCATTTCTTGAATATGTGGACGAAAAGGGTATACGCAATCATTATGCTTATAAGATATCTTGAAAGAATAACAATTTGTATAATATTTTGTATAATAGTAATATTTTATATATAATTAATTTTGAACTTTTTAGACATTACATTTATATAATGTAATGTAATATCAATAATATAATATAGATATTTTCTTGATATCAAGTTATGAATTGTTGGTTGTTTATGTTATTTCTTGTCATGTGAACTATAGGTATATTTTTCATGACTATTTGTCAAATTGTTTATATGACACTTCTGACTGCATTAAGAAGATGATGAAATTCATGATATATTGTTATACATTCATAATATTAGTGCTTCTAAAATATATGGATTTTATGATATGATGATTTGATTAGAATCTGATTCAATAGTTAATATTTTTCTTCTTTTATTATGTAGTAATACAAATGAAATGCTAATATTAATATTATTCCAAACATTTTATCAAATATATTGGTATTCTTATTATTAATTAGACTAATTAGAAGTTTGACATTTAACTACATGTCAACTATTCATGATATTACATATTCAAGATATAATATTGTTTTCTGTACTAATTATTGAGTATCAGTTAAGAAACATATTTTGGTGATTTCTTGCAACTGCTAATATCTTCTATCTAACCTATAAACTCTAGGAGAAAGGAATGTTTTCTTTTTATTTTCGTGTCCATACTTGAGGTTTCAATTCTAATAATCAATGTTAATGATATTTTATAATTTATGATATATATTTTGAGATATATAAATAGAAAATTTGAAGAAACCACAAGTTTTACATTTAATACTGAAAATTGATATCCATGAATTTATATCATTGGGATTTTTAGGTTCTACATCTTTTTGTGATACTCCTTGATAGCTTGGATAAATTGTAAATTTTCTACCTTTTTTAATAGACAACTGTTAGTATGTTCTAATCAAATAAGCACAACTCTCTTGTCATTTTCTAGTAGTAAATTACTAGTTAATAAATTATAGGAGATTATCTAAAAAACAGTTTGTTTTGTTTTTTGATATGATATTTCAATCACATTTTTTATTACTATTACTATATGTTCTTAAGAAGATTCTCTAATTATATTTCAAGGGCTAACTTTTCCTTCATTTGTTTGAAAATTATTTCTAATAAAAGCTATTTATCTCAACTTGAACTGAAGATAGATTTATAGACTAGATGTAGCTCAAATCAATTATGTTATCATTGCATAGTAACTCTTTGACTGATTGCATATGCAATGTAAGTTAGAACACAACGCAATGCTGTTGATATAGTCCCAAGCTCTAGTAGATCGACGGCTATCATTAGCCGGAGTGGTTAGGGTTGTTATAGTTAGTTAGAGGGCTAACCCGCCATTAGGGTTTCCCTTGTACTCACCTCCATTATATATACAGAGAGAGGCAAAGCCTCTCTCATCTCATTCCTATTTTACTTCCTTGTCTACTCGCTCTCTTTCTTCTCGGAGTGTCCTCGAAGTATCGATCTTTCTACATGGTATCAGAGCTATGACAGTGCTATTCGAATCTTCAATAAAGCATCCATCTTTATTGAAGCGCACTTGCAGACCTTGCTCTATCAACTGTCCTACAGATAGCAGGTTTCTAGTCAACGTGGGTACATGTAAGACATTTCGTATACCAGTAAACGTTGAAGCAGGAATGTCAAGTGGAATGTTATCCTTGTGCTGGATCTTGTGCTTCGTGTCATCTCATGTCATCATAAACTGTGGAGTCTCCACAGGCTCGAGTGAACTAAACCACTCCCTATGGAGAGTCATGTGACTGGTGGCACCGGAGTCAATCACCCAATCAGTATGTGGCTCGAAAGCCGCATAACTCTGATGCGCAGTAATCAGGAACTGCTCCGAATAGACATGCTCAGTGACTGCATAGCCTTGCTGGTTGCTGTTACCTTGTTGGGGGTTGGTGTCGTGTTGATGTCTTTGATCCTTCTGCTTCTTGTAGCAATGATTCGCATTGTGACCTTGCTTCTTGTAGTAGTTGCAGGAACCAGGTGCTCTTCTCTGGTTGTTGTTGGAACCAGACTGTTGCTGGTTCTGCTGCGATTGCTGTTGCTGTCCGCGACCTCGTCCATGTCCAGCAGCTTTGCCACGACCCCTACCTCGAGATCCTCCAGAACCTGCAAAATAGACAAATTCTTGCTAACCCGTTGAAGTAGAACTCCCCAGTAGACGCACCTCCTCTCCTAACATCATAGGAACAAGCTCATCAAACCGCGGAAGAGGTTCTCTGGTCGAAATCGATGCTATGAACTGTTTGTACTCTGCAGGCAGTCCCTACAATGTGGCTCAGATCAAGACAGTGGGATCAATCTCGACTTTGACAGAAGATAGTTGATCCGCGAGCTGCTTGACATGGTTCACATAGTCATTGATGCACATCGACCCCTTCTTCACAGTGTTGAACTGCTGCAGCAATTGCAGCTTCCGCACCTCTGTTTCAGATTGAAACAGACGCGCGAGTGCATCGAGAACTTCACGTAACGGAGGATCTGCTTGACAGTCTCAAAATGTGATCTCCGTGGTGACTGCATGAATTGACTAATAAGACCGACAGCATAGCTCAAGTCTGGTCTGGTGATGGTCAAGTAGATAAGACTCCCAACCATCTGTTTGTACATGCGGACTTCACTATCGATACGGTGGACCATTGTTGTTACATGGCTACACAGATGCTGATTGGGCAGGAAGTGCCGACAGGAGATCCACGTCAGGTTACGCTTTTGGACTTGGAAGCGCTGCTATAAGCTGGGCTTCTAAGTAGCAACCCACAGTTGCTTTGTCGTCCACGAAAGCAGAGTATCGAGGAGCAACGAACGTAACATGCGAATCGATTTGGCTTCGATATCTGCTATTTGATATTGGTGTTGAGTGTACAGATCCTATTGTTGTATATACATACAACATTAGTAGCATGAAGTTAACTAGTAATCCTGTTTTTCATGCTAGGACGAAGCACATTGAGGTGCACTATCACTTTATTAGAGAGAAGGTCATTGCAGGAGAGATTGAGCTCAATTATGTGAGCACAGGAGATCAGGTTGCCAATATCTTCACTAAGGCATTGTCTAGAGATAAGTTTGATGCTTTCAGACATTGTCTAGGAGTACAAGATGTAGAGACGAGCTTGAAGGGGAGTGTTGATACAATCCCAAGCTCTAGTAGATGGACAGCTATCATTAGCCAGAGTGGTTAGGGTTGTTATAGTTAGTTAGAGGGCTAACCCGTCATTAGGGTTTTCCTTGTACTCATCTCCACTATACTTCCTTGTCTACTCGCTCTCTCTCTTCTTGGAGT
The DNA here is from genome assembly GCA_036924285.1 of Asterella californica. Classification (NCBI taxonomy): domain Eukaryota; kingdom Viridiplantae; phylum Streptophyta; class Marchantiopsida; order Marchantiales; family Aytoniaceae; genus Asterella; species Asterella californica. The sequence goes on from JAYKYS010000003.1 coordinate 29,707,493, forward strand.
GTCCTCGAAGTATCGATCTTTCTACAAATGCAATATGTTTGGACGTTCAATAATTATGAACGTAATATGAGCTTTTTGCAATAAGGAAAAGAAAAAGACAAGAGAGAAGTGAGGATGAAAATTCATCTCTACTATTAGTTGCAGTCACTTTCCAAGAGAAGAATTTATTACATTGACATGAAAATTTGACCACTGATTATAGAACTCAAGGGGTTCACTAATGGTTTTTGTTAGAAACACGTACAAGGAAAAATAGGATGTTTTAAATTACCTTTAGGAGAAAAATTTAAAAATTGATTAAACTAACATAGATTACTTTTAATCTTTAAATAAAATTCAAAGTAAAAATAAGATATTTAATATAAAAAGTGAATTGTTTTGAAAATATTATTTTTTGCTTATGAAATAAATGAAATTCTCGTCCATATGCATTTCATTTATTACGTTTGGCCGCTTAATGATGAAGTTATGAGATCTGAAGGAAAAATAAGCTAAGTCATAGCTTGTCGATGCTGACTAGGTATTTGCCGTTCTTGGTGCTATACTAAGGATGCAAGGGGTTTACTTGACGAGAATCTAGGTTGAACGCACGTATTGTGAAATAACGTAGAGGGGCAACTTAAAGGGTTCGTTTGTACTTGCGACTTGTCGATGGACGGTTTGGGAGATTATGATGTCCAATACATGAGCACACGGTATCATTGGGTTCATATCTGTGCATGTTACGCACTAGTTAAAACGATTCGTGAAGAGATAGATTATGATGTGTTTTGAGAGAAATTGAGACATAGAGAAAGAGAAGTGGAAGTCTTCAGCGATCTACGAAGGAGAGTTGAACCGTTCAGATCATTCTGGAGTCTCAACTTGCTGCTCTTGGATACATTGGGATTTGAACATCAATTTTTGTAGGAAACTGAAGACCATACTAAGTTTCATTGGGTGGTTTGGGAGGTGTGATGAAATTAGCTCACAAAGAAGTGTTTTATGTTCAATTTTTGTTCATATGTGACTTGAGATAAAGTTGTTATTAGACATCGGTGGATCAAACTTTCCGTTCTTGATGCTTACACGATTAGTGAGTCTTCATCTACGTCTAAGAGGAGATCACATGTGGGTTGGATTGTTGTGTTAGACGTGACGAGGGAGATTGAACCGCAGGTCTAAGGATTAGTTTACGTCAGATTTTTTATTTGTGTGACCACTGTCTTATCGTTCTTCGCGAGGGTAACTCCAAACTACTTGTTTGGAGTTTCATTGGATTTAGAATTGTCAAATCTACTTGTACGACAAGGTGGATCTCATATCAAGTGGTCTGTTTTGCCGATGTACTTGATTTTAAGCCACAAAGAGGAGGTTTTAGATGTTCAATCACTTGTGCAAAAAATGAGATATCTTGGTTATTCAAAGTCGAGTCTAAAGGTTCTTGGAGCTAACGGAGTCACTAAAGAAGACCCTATCAATTTCAAAGGACCGTTTCACTTAAAGAGGAATTTCTAAATATGTCTTCCTCATTCTTGTGCTACGATTTTTATCTTTTGGACTCGTTAGAGTTCCAGTTGGTTATGTGTTGACTTGTGGTAACCAGCTTTTGCTAGGAGCTTGTACATAGATGTGTTTCGGATTAGAGTTCAGATTCTGTGAAACTATTTCGAAACGTCTTGTTCGCCAAAAGATGTTTCTTTTGCTTTGAGTTCCGCTTCCATAACTTCGGTACTAGATTTGTGTTCAAGAACTTGTTTTAGAAAGTTAGGTACATATTACAGGCCATTCATGTCTATTTCTCAGTTTTCGTTCATAGAGATAAAGAAACAAGATTGTATACAAAGTGAGGATTGATATATCTCGTGAAGTTTGTTCTCGTGGTTGTTTTTTTCTCTTTCTCTCATATCTCCATTGAGCATACGATGTATCCACAGTCAAGAACCTCATTTTTTCTTGGACAATATTCACATAAAATCCAATATGATATCATTCTGTAAAAATATCTCAGATAGGTAATTGCTACGAAGAAAATCGAGTAGTTGAGGAAAAAAACTAATATCGGCGTTGGTTTTACAAGCCGTGATCGAGAGCTTCATGCTAGACTCTTGGCTCTCACTTGTAGCCGAAGGGACATGATTACTATCAAACTACGTGTGGTGTCTACAAAGCTAACAAAATGCAGAAAGGTCAAAAGTGCTACCGATGCAAAGGAATGACGTTGTCTGATACAAGCAATGTATGATGGATGCAAACAATTCCTCACAACTAAGAAAATAGACAAGGTAAGAGAACATACAATATCTTCAATCTTGTAAATAAGAGATAATCCATTGATCGAATAGCAAAACAATTAATAAGGCATCCATAGAGACGAGGAATGAAAGCAGCAAGGATGACATATCTTAGTGATATTTATGTAGTCAAATTTGAATAGAAAGTTGTGGTGGTCGAGAGAGTACTGTAATTTCAAGATAGCAATAGCATCGTGTAAGGAGCATGGCATTATCATCGAAGCTTATCATGGGTCTACTGGAAGCAAGAACAAGAAAACATGGATGTGAGGTAGATATATACAAACTCTTGTAATCTGATTCAAATGTGTCAACGTTGTCGAGACAATAGTTTCTTGGGAAGAGCACAACCTTCTAAATGTGATACAATCGTGAGAAGGAAGACAAAAATCACACACAAATGTAAAAGAAATCTCCACAATGTTCTCAATCTGAACAAAACACAAGACACACACGTAAGTCTTCAACTCCAAATCACTCAATCTACAAGGCATCAACTCTAGATCACCCAAACTGAAAAATCTCATGCTCAATAACTCAAAACTTAAAAAACTTGCTCATATTAAACACATGCGAATTCAGCTAGAAGCTTCTCATATTCTATTCAAAAGATATGCATACAAGTTGCAGGTCTCATCTCTGCTCGTTCTGCCTTCAATCCTCAATTTCTCAATTCTTTGATGTCAAAATTATCATCATTCAAAAAATCCTCTAGTCGTAAGTTCCATAAAACTCTCTCTTCAGCTCTTTGATAACTCTACGATAATGATTGAAACGTAACTCTTGCTGTACAACCTCTCTGGGATTTTTCTCCTCCTTATGTGATTTTGACCGTCATCTAACATGTGTAAAATGATGTCATACATAAGTGGCAACTTAAATATAAATCTGTGGTAAAAAATCAACACGTAATAACTTCTTACGTGTCAAAAAGATTAATTAATATGTCTTCGAAGATCTATATGTATGGCAGATCTTCAAAGATAGGTTGTCGAGTTGGTTGTACAATCAGCTTTTGACACCTTCTCCCATAGTAACTTCACCACGGTTACTTTTGACCACCAAAATCACCTCATTATAACACCTAGAGCTCGAGTTATAGCCATTGTCATTCTCCATCCCTTTGAACTTCAAAATGTTGTGTTTTTTCAAGTATCAGTTCGACTTGAGTTTTTGACTCAAGTATATGACATGATAAAATCTATATTTTCCTACAAAAGAATTGAAACCGACTTGAAGTATCTTTGATGCCATCTCACTATCTCAACACTTAGAAATTCACACATCAAATTTGTACTAATGACCTCGTCATCTCGAAGAGGATTTAGTCCTCTAGCATAGGGTCCAATCTAAAGTCTGGTGATAACCTCCCTCTAGCATCCACATCTTGCTACCCCCAAACTAAGATTAAGAGAAGGTGTTGGGGTCGTGGATTCTAGCCACTAGGGTATGTAAAGCTCACAAGTTAGGATAGACGGAAGGCTTGGTCCATCTTGAGCAATTGGTTTGGAGTCCTAATTTGAAATTTCAGAGAGTAGTAGTGAGAGATCAAAGGGAATTTCTTGTGAAATTTGAGCCCAGTTGGGGAGTAATAGGTTGCCGAAGTTCATATTATGGCGTGTCGAGTTTTGAAGGAGAGGAGAAATTTCACCTACATCTCTTGGTTGACCTTGAACAACGACTTTGGGTTTCAATGTGAAACTTACTGAAAGTACTCTTGTGAACTAAAGTATATGTTTATCATGTATAAATCCTTCATGTACTTAGAATAAGATTGAACGTCCAGTTGTGTTGTGTGATGCAAGTGTGTTACACTTAAGGTGAGGTTAGGTCATTAGAAACCTAGACAAAGCTTGATAGATTGGGTAGTGATGGCACTAGGATTTCATCGAGTTGGTCCAAGATCTTGCAGTATATCTCTACAACTATATACCACTAGTATTCCCAGATCAAACTTCATGCTCTACAACATTGTCTACTCTTGCACTATTGTAGTTACCTAGTGTGGATATTAGAAAGAGATTACCACTAAATGTTGTAATGGGTCCGGTGCAAGAAGACTAACTCCCCTTCGGAATGCTGAGATAATTAACAACTCAATCATTGTAACCAAGCAAAACGATTTTACTTCTATCTTTCAACTGTTACAGCCAACTACAATCGATCATTTCAAGGTCAAACCCAACCCAAATGTAGGATTGCTTTACATCAGTGCAACCAATACGACGTCAACTACCCAACCCCTTTGATAATATCGAAAGATCATCTCTCAAACTCTCGAAAAACTCATAAACATGACTTACAATATTGATTTGACCCTTAGACTTTGAACGATCATAACACTCTATTTAGAGTTCCAAATCGATCGATCATCCTCTCGAGATTGTAGCTCATCTCGAGAGTTTTCCAAGAGATTTCATACACCGCGAATGACTCTGGGGAAGGTCTCTGAAATCTCAAAACCGTCCTTGGAACTTGGATGAACTTGATTGATAAAAAGTGAACCAATGAGAAAAGAATATTGGAGATCACTTTACCTCATACTTGGCACTATATATCAAGTTGTAACCCTAAAACACTCTCACACCTTCAAAGCTTGAACCGAAAAACCTTGACCTCAAACTTAACATCAGAAATCACTCTCGCTAGACGATCGAGATAATAATGACACGAGAATACACGAAATTCAATACAAAGTCAAAATAATATTCATGAATCGATCTACAATGAAAGATATGACAAAAAGAAACGAGGAAGCCATCACTTGATTACAATATTCTTCACCAAAGTTCCTCGTGATCCACGCACGATGGTTGATCTTTCGTCGATAGTGACGTCATATATCAACAAAGACGTTGAAAGAGACATTGGTTGAAAGTTCAAGTCCATTCACCCATCAAAGTAAGACATACACAGTCAGGTCTTCACGTGACAATCGGCTAAATCATCAGAGTAGGCAAGTTCATCACACACCAAAGTAGACAACGAACCATTGTCCAAGTGATCGTGATGAATGTAGCGAAGCTTGTTATGAAATAAATTTAAAAATGGAAGATCTAGAACTCGGATCAATCCTCCATCCATGAATACAACTCTCACAACTCCTCACCTTTCATGCAAGACACTAAGAAGAACCCACGAAACATCGTGCAATGAAGAATACCACCACAAACCCTCGATCCTCTATCTTATACCCAAATTTGACAACAAGAGCCACTCACGCGAATGCCCACGGATCACTAAGTTGGCACGTCTGATTATCTTGCGATCTCACATCCTAGATAACCGTGAATGTGACACTTAATATGTCGTCATGCGAGTTGCACGAAACTTAGAAGTCAACACAATACAAGTTCTACGTTAACTCACATGTAAATCATATCACAACATGACAACAAATGTGTCCCGCATTCACGATACGTTTAAGAAAAATCTAGTATTCCGCCCCTAGGTAACTTGGTGCCCCACATATTCTCTCGAAAAGATCAACCTACTCCAAGTCGATTGTGAGTCCGAGAGGATTTGATCTTGAAATCTAAAAAACAAAATAAACATGTATGGAGGTTTACTCTTTTACCCACATGAGCTAATCTCACAACTGGTTTCTAGAGATCAGATTTAAGCTTATATGTTAGTAAAGCGTGTTGTTTCATCTTCCACTAATGAACCACTATAACTATCTCCAGATGTTATCATTTTTCAATATTTTAAGATGCGAATATATACTACACACAAAAATCTACATGATGAGAATCTAAAGCATAAATTTCAAACTCACTTAGATTTATGGTACACTTCTCGGTTTCAAAAATCTTGTACTTACTCCAAATAACTTTTCGCTTGCAACTTTATTTGTAACTTTTTAATATACCATGGTGTTCAACACGATGAAATATATGCCGTGATGTTTTCAGATTTTTAAATGCTCACTTCTTCCAAAATCGATTTGACTGAGGGAGTCTAACATTTGACTAAAAGGTGAATTATTCAGCATGTGAAGTAATTCACATCAGGACAACGTTTATAATCAAAACATTCTCAAAAGAGAGAAAAGATGACCAGAATCAATACAAGGACTGCAATTGCTCTTACCGATAACTTATGTAAGATCTCCATCTTGAGGCATTATCGAAGCAAGCACACCATATGATATTTCATCATTGACCTTAATCTCATTGACTTCACAGACATATCCGTTGATCCAGAAGGATCCAGAGACAAGCCGTGAAAGTGCTACCCATGTCATATGTGTAGTTCCTATCCATGACAAAAGACAAGATGAAAGACGCACGTCCGTCCATAATGTGATTGACAAGTTGCAATGTAATGAAAGGAAAATTGACACCAAGAGCGCTGTCGTAGCGAGAGCCTTTCCTTTGAGCAAGGGCGTACCTTCTGGCTGTGGTTAGCGATCGATACACAGCAGAGCGACTAGTATCTCGTAGATTTCTCTCTAACTTCCTCGATAACTAAGCACTTTCTTTCTCTCAGTAAAGGGTCAAGATAACTACACGAAAACGTTGGATGATCATGGGCACGACAAACGGGATATGTGATGACATGATCTCTCGGTAGTATTCCTCTCCGAAGTTTCTCACTACTAGGGCTTCGTACATGGCTTTGGGTCGACAGATGTGTCTTATCTCGCACTGGGTGTTAAAGTTTACAGGAGGGAGCTGATTTAGATCCATCCTTCGTTAGATGAGAATAAAGACGGTGAGATCCCATTCTTGCGGACGGTTCATTTAGTCGAAGAAGCTTCTATCTTGAATCTGAGATTGGAAGTGCGTGTTAGTTTCTGTGGATTTGTGTTAATTGTGGGAGGAGATCTAGCCGTCAGATCTTCCTGAAATTTGACCTGCAAGTAGAGATTTTAGTATCCTACCTACGTGGCAAGTTTGAGAGGAGACTGAGCTGTAGATCTGTACCTATCATGTGTGAAAGTTCGCTGGTTTTTCTGCCGAGTTGTATCGGCAACGATATCTACTCTAGGTCTCGAGTTGTTAGCGACAGCTGGCTGAAAAGTATCCAGTGCGACATTTGTATTGCTTTGGGGAGTATTCTAGGCGTAGATATGACTTTAGCGACCTACGTTGTATCCACGTCATGTGGTTGTTAGGTTCGCACTCAACGTGGCAAAGTGCGATCCTTGACCTGTAGAGTCGACTACCTGTCTAGCCTAGTCTCCGGGTTTTGGGACACGTTACGGTGCATGCATTAGAACCTTTCACCCAGAAGACCCACACGTGGATGAGTATGACGGCACCAAACATGCGATGTGCATGTGTGCCACCTCATCGGTCCGTGAGGCTTGGGTTGCTTGGTTAAGGAGCTTGCACCTATCCTTGTTTTGGGTTCGAAACTTTTAAGCAAAGGGGAGTGACCTGTGTGAGGACATTGGACCTGGGGAGAAATCCAAGAGATTGTTCGTGGAGAGATCGGAGTGATCCTATGAGATTGAATCAGAGTTTTATGGATCGAGATACCTTTGTAGTTGGAGTGCACTTGTTGTGAGAGATGGACGAAGGACTCTACTTACCGCCCAGATTCCCTTTTCGAAACCCTTTCTCGATTAAACTGATGTATATGGAACGAGTTCACTTTCAACAGTTTCTGATAGGATCCTTCGGGCATAACTTTACCGCGCAAGTCATGCTCTCGCCTGTCCCTGTGATCTTACCTGTTGTCACTTACGGCCACTTCCACTCCAACTTCCTGTGCTATCAATTCAGAAGGTAAACTCACTACACAGGAAATTTGAGCCGATTTGACCGTTCTGATCGTCCTCCATAAATCTGCAAACTCGCTGCTTCAGATTGACAGCTTTCTGCACCCCGTCGCCTTCAAATCGCCATTGCGCTCAATCCGCACAACATCCGGTGGTGAAATTTGTGGTCAGAGCTTCAGCAGCTGACAGACTACAAGCCCATGAAATCTGGTCTCAATCTGACGGCTCAATCACTCAAACCCCTTAATCTTACAATCGGAAGAGAAACTCTTGTACTCTCATCACTCTATGAACTTCAAATCGCCATAACGTATGCCCTGGACCTCCAAATCGAGTGAAATTTGTGGTCAGATTGCTCCTCCCGTCGAGAGCTCTCCGCCCATGCCCTCTGATCTTCCAAAATCCCTCGTCAAAGTGCCCCGAACCTCCCAGAGCGCACACTTAGGTAGAAGACAAGTTATCTTCACTTTTGGGTGGACCAATGGGAAGCTAAAGGACTCAACCTTGTCCTTTTCTGCCCCATGGAGACCCCCAGCAGATAATAGTGCATTCTAAGCTCATAAGAGCAATGTTTTAGATCCCATTACACCACAACTTCTACAATTATGTGCAAAACGCACTTATACGCGTAATTTACATACTAACTGGTCCCACAACAGGACAGCGCAATGAGAAGAGAAGAACTTAGAAGAGACGTAGAAACGTTGCTCACACAAAACAACAGTGACAAAATAATGAGAATGTATGAGCTATAACAGAACCACAAAAATAGAAAGAAAGAAGGAACATTTACGAACGTAAGCTTGGTGTACCTAACGCCAATATGAAAAATTGAGTTAGGAACCATAGCCAGATGAAAAAAGAATAATAGAGAACGTAAGGACAGAAGATTTATCGCACTATGAAAAAAGCCGAGATAGAGTCATATAACAATCATAGTCAGTGTTAGAAGACAAAAGAAACAATAACATGATAAACAATACCGACTGAAACAAAGCGTAGCCATCCAGATATGGCGAGCAAAAGTAATAAGCAAAGCTTGAGATGTGAGATACGGCTACAACAGCGTGGGGAATGAACAACGGCAGCAGAGGAGCTAAGACTAGAAGACCATAGCCATGCAGCGATTCGAGTGAGAAGTGAAACAAAAAGAAAAGTGCCAAGATAATGACAACAATATTTGAAATCAAGCAGAACTGCCACCACTGAATTTGAACTTAATTTAAGCAAACCCCACGTCAGTTGTTGTCAACCGATTTGTGAAGCAAAATCACCATCATAGATTTTGAAGTTAATTTAAATGTATCCAAAGTCACCCGCTGCCAACCTATATGCACCGTGGATTTATTCTTCTTGAATACAACGACAAGGGTAAATCTGCTTGTCCCTTTCTCCTATTTCTCAAAACCTCATTTGGGATGCATATTCTCTGATGTCTTCAGAAACTCTATGAATTATATTTCAATATTTCTGAATCAATACCTAGTATTCTGTTAAAAATGAATTATGAAGTGTAGAATGAGAGGAGAGCTTTGATTTAACTCTGTGGTTCACATTTAAGATTGTTATCACGAGAATCACACTGCACTTAATGGTAAAATAATCTACTCATCTTAATTTTGTCATGTTGCAAGCTGTTTTATGTGTGAAAAATGTGCGCGGGATGTGGTTACTAAACAAGCATGACTCTTAGGCAGCTACCCCTTAGCTTAAGCTGAACCCTTGGTTAGCAGCACCTTAGGTTAAGTTGGGACCTTGGGCAAGTTGAGCCGCTGCTTGAAAGAGATGTGACCTATAAAATGTGAAGGTACCATGTCGTAGTGCTCGTCGAGCTGAACGTTGTGGCATGTTCGAATTTATGAAAATAGTCTCCGATGAGAAAAATCTATTATTTGGTGTTAAGTTAAAAACACATTTTAGAGAATTGTGCGGTTAGAGGTAAAGAGGTTAGATTGTGGATATTAAAGTGACGTAGGTTGTAGTACAGAGTACCCGTATAAATTTGAACTAGCGAGAATGAATACTGACGAAAATATGAAGACTATAAGTAATGAAGGACGCTTAAAATTAAAAAAGACAAAAGCCTTAACCCCTTCTTGTGTTTTCTTTACATACAACAACATGTAATAGGTTGTTGGTTGACACATAACTCTTAAGGATTAGCTTGAGAAAGCAGAGGTCCAAGGTTCAAATCCAACCGTGAGCAAATGATTATTATTACATACCGGTCCTCGCAAGAGAGATTACAAGAATGTAACATCGGTTGCACTTAATGACATGAGACTTGGTCGTCTTAAACATACTCTGTATGGATGCTGTGTGAGCAAATGGTTATTATTGCATACCAGTCCTCGTAAAAGAGATTATGATGGATGTAACTGCAATTGCACTTAAGGACGAGAGACATGATCTCTTTTAAACATAATCTGTATGGACAGTACCTCCATATGCTATTGGTTCCATTGTCTTAAGGCATCTCCACCCGAACACTGGAAATGGCCCGAGAAATACCAGTTTCCAGTCTCCTCAAAACTTTACATGGTATTCAAGTTTAGCGTGGATGTTTACCGAGACGGAACTCGAGACAATTTTACAGTGAAAATCTTCCATTTACCGTCTTTTCTCACCCATCACACCAAGAAGGCGACTGGTTACCGGGTCTGTTTACAGTGCCGAGGCATTTATAGCGCTCCGGTGGAGATGCTCTAACATTCTAAAGTTCTTGAAACAAAGTGACTTTATATGACCATGACTCCAACAACAACTGGTAGGCACTATGCACAGCAAGTTTACAAACTCGCAGAATTCTAACTTTAATTTCTTTTATTTTTGTCTTCATCCGTATGGGTTGCATCTCCGTATGCTGTTGGTTCTATAGTCTTACATTCAACAAAATGATTGTATATGACCATGACTCCAACAACAGCTGGTAGGCATTGTGCACAACAAGTTTGCAAACTCGTAGAATTTTGACTTTAATTTTTTATATTTCTCTTCACACTAGGTGAGCTGCTCGTCTACCAGCACCACAATATCTATTCTCAATATGATTACACTCGTATGACTTGTCTTCTGATCCATCCTTCATGCATGTATCTCAACACAAAGATCACTTCACAACTAGAGGGTGCCGCCCCTTTTGAAAACTCACAAAACAAAGTCTTCTGATTATCAAGACCACATATAGTCATACCGAGTGTTTAAACCAATAATAATAATCACATTCCATAATTTCTTTGCTTAAATTCCAGGTCAGCTTATATGAACTAATAAAGAGAAGATAGCATTGTTATTAATTTGAAGTTTAAACAAGTAAAAGAACGTCTCACAACAATATGTCCATTTAATCAAAGCTTAATTTTAGTTAGAACTGATTCAATTTATTTTCCATCAAAATATATTTTATTCATTATAATTTCAACAAATTTTGTATCGAATATGCATTCCACTCAAAAGAAAGGAAAAATGAAAATAACACGTGTGCAGAGTGGGATGAAAATCTAAAGATGCGATTGATAAGGATAAGATAATGGATTATTAATATCTTATTCTCAAAAGTATTAATTTTTCTAAGATTAAATAAATTGAAGATCGAGTGTGGTTATCAAACTTCTTATTCAAACTTAGTTTTTTGGAGTTTTTAAAATATTAAATAAAAGCATATCACTTAACAAGTGAGAGTTGTTAAGTGTTAAGTTACATCATGAGAAAATACATTTTATGTATAAATATTAAAATAGTATAAGCCAAGAGTGACTGAGAAATTTGTAGTCAAGCACTTGAAATATCGCTCCAGGAGACATAAAAACCAGGAGACTGTCTAGTACAAATAATCATTTAATCTGAAATTCTATTTATAACCTAATTCTTCATGCAGAAGGTTTAAGTGATAAAATAAACCACCTTTAATATATATATATGCAAAGATGCTCATTGCAATCGGTTTGCTATCAGCATCAGTCGACGTCAAACAAATATCCTTCCCCATGGTCTTGTACAGCATAAGAAAATATGTAAATATAAGAAAATAATATTATAATAAGTTATTAAAAAATTCAAATTAATTCATAAGTGAAATATATTAACCCATCTCGGAGTAGTCAACTCATCAGAATATAACCCATAAGTGGAGTCCAGGCTGATGTATTGATGAGAGGATAAGTCCGGAGCACCATTTCTCAGACTGTGCAGTTCCAGAAGACATTAGTTAATGTTCTAACTCTTCCGGCGAGAAAGAGTTAAAAAATTAATTGATTACACCCATGTACACTCGAAGTGTATATGGGTGAATATCTTCACTCTAAGTATGGGTGAATATCAAATATCATCATGTCCTCTTGAAAACCTCATCGTTTACCTAGTACTGTATTTGCTCGTCTTTTCTTTTAACCCTAAAGATTCTACCTACTTTGAACAACTCGTATGCTGATTGGGTCCGGGACACTGTAGTCCTTGTCACACTGATCTGCATGTGGGGGAAATAACACAAAAGTTGGACAAGAGATAAACGGTAAGAAAAGTGACTCCAAACGTATAGACTGTCAAATCAAACAGTACTATTATCTAGAACGCCTTTGAACTGAATACAATGTATTTTATGTATCCTTTTCGTTTGGCGGTGGAATCTTTTCAACTATATACTACAACTCGGTTTGTAACTGTTTTGTACCCTTTACTCATTCGGTTTGTAACTTTATTTGTGTTTATCAAAGCACGTACTTGTTGTGCTTTGTACTATTGGAAAGGATTCAATTCCCTCTGGATGCAAGTGCAGGCGAACAAATATTAGAAAGTATCAAAGCTGGAATTTTTGGTCAAATATATGAGTAACATGAACTTTTGACCTGAGGAAGGAAGAGGATAAGTGGATTCTCCGAACTAAAAATTTGATTTTTTATTCTTTCATCACCTCGTTATGTCGCTGTATTTAATTATTTTGGTAATGACTAGACATAAAATATTGTCAATTGTTTTGGAAATGCCTATACGCATGGTACTGTAAATTGTTTTGGAAATGACTATAAACGTAGTTCGTTCCCATGGATCTTCTGTCGAATAATAATGTCTATCCATTTCTATACACTGCCTTCCAGAAGCCACTGGCCACATGAGAATAATCTAGACGCACTGCGTTCAGAAGACTTAGCCTTTACATGTGTTAAAGTTATCACAGTTACTAGTATTTTTGTTAAGATTGCAGACGTCAGGAGTTCAAAACCCATACACTCTCCTCTGTAGAGCTGAGGGGAGATTATTTAATGAAGATTTAGATTCGATATAGCGAGGTAAATGAGTGTTTTTGAGGAAAATGAATGCTAATTATTCAGAAGATTTAGAGAGGTAGTCTAAGAATTAAATATATTTAGAGTATTCCAAGATAAAATCTGATTCATTGTGAAGAGAAAATATATAATTTAGAAAATATTTTTATTTTTTAAAAACACTGTAATATATGAACTGAACTGAGTTCAGGTGATTTATGTATGCTTAATGGTTAAAAGATTTTCTCGTGGACGAGTGTTACGACTTCGGCTAAAATGCTGTGGATGTTTTCTACTGACACCTCCGAAAGTGCATGTAGGAAAATATTGCGAGTATTTTTTAATAATTATTTTGGGATTCGATCACAAGTTTTGGCAGTAAAGTAGTTTAGGATTGAAACAATTTTATTTTAATTTTAAAAATTTATATATTAAAAAATAAAATAATTATATCAATTCACAGATACGATGTTAAGATTAAAAGGCTGTATACAAAGCTGGCTTTCAATAGACTATGGTTGTTTTCCTTCTGGACATTAGAGACTCTCTTAGTTTTGACACTCCCTGTTAGGTATATGCTTTGGATATTATTAACCTCTATTTAATTTACCTGTAGGTTGCATATCACAAGCATATAAACGTTAGGAAAAACGAGAAAGAGTTAGAAACGGTAGCAATATATACTGTCAGAGAATAATAGGTAGAATCGACGGCAAACTAAAAACTGGAGAAAAAAACAAAGTATCTATGTAACAAACAATAAAGTAACATATGAATTACCGCGGAGAGAGGGTGCTGACTGGACAGAGAATTGGACTTGAACCAATTATAGTGTTCAACGTAGGACATCCCACGTGATAAAGCTGGAGCGGGAGGAAGATATGTTCACGACTCTTCCAGGAACGCAGGTCACCCTGGAGTCTGGACAGACAGTGCACGAGGCCTCATTGCCTCTCCACCTCCCGTACAGGCCCGCCGACGCGGAGCGCTCCGGAGCGTCCGTTGAAGTGAGAAACACGCGACGCCGTCCGTTGAAGTCGATTTTAGGTCTTTCTGGAGGCGGTTGATTGATTCGTGCGTGTTACAGGCGAGCCCTTCGCCTTCAAGCTTCTCTTGTGTGCTGCCGTGCCGCTGAAGATTGCGAGGATCTGGTCGCAGCGACTGGCGGGACAGTATATAGAGGGGCTTGGTTCTCATGTTAGGGCATCTAGTTTTCTTTCAGCGTAGAGCGAGTGTCTGTGCAGCGAAGTGAAAGGTAAAGCAAGCGCGGTGTTTGCATCCATCTATATAATTCGAAGACCCGAACATCAAATCGACTGTTCTTTCCTGTTCGACCCACGAATTTCAATCCCTTTCTCGTCCCAAAGGAATCAGTTAAGAAGGCACCCCAGGTGGTTGTTTGTGATTCCAAAATGGTTTTCAGAAGTAATGAAAGTGGATCACAGTTGAATCACCCTGTTGGTCCTGGTCCTTCCATGGGTCGCCCTAATCCGATCGGTGTGCTCTGTGCCGACGCGTTTGGTAGTAGTAACACGCAGAGCGCGAGATCCAAGTTCTTGCAGACCAAGGCTTCAAACAAGAAGTGGAACAAGAAGAAGTTTCCTAGGAGGAGTGAGGGGCTGTGGAATCAAGGCATGGTGGTGACCCCTGGTGGTTCGTATGAGCCCCCAAGGCTCAAAGAGTTGTGGCAGGAGAATCGAGTCAAGACCCGACGGTATTTCCCGAAGATGAAGAAGCGCGCCCCTCGCGCGCCTCGCAACACCACCTCGTTCATCATGCGTGCCAAGAAGTCGGGAGGGTTGGCTTCTCTCGTTTCCCCTGCAACCCCTGCTATTCTTCCTACACCTTTTCTTTCCCCTGCTCCCCGCTACCGAGAGGGACTGGTCGATGAGGTCAATAAAGAGTGGGGAGTCGATGGATATGGGTCCATGAACGGACTCATACGGTTACGTTCTATGGAAGAAGTCGATATGGACGATAACTGTGGTACCTGTGGCAGCGAGAGTGACGGTGAGGAGGAGAATCACGCACAATCAGTTCAGCAGTTGGAGCAGAGGATTGATCAAGATCTTAGTCGCTTCGAAATTGTTTACCCTTCGCCATCTACCCCGGTTCGAGGATCACAGCGTCTAGTGGTGAGAGTAGAGGAACTTGAGAGTCAAGTAGCCCATTTAGAGGACGAGAATCTAGCATTGAAAGAGAACTTGTATCTTATTCAACAAGAGCTGCAGGAGACTCGGCGGCGACTACAGCCTCAAGACGGAGAGGAGCAAGGATCAGACGATGATGCCGAAGTTTGCTCAGCAGGCAGCGCGGGTGAAATGTCTTGCGCTCAAAACTAGGTGCTGACTATCGCTACCTTTCTTGTCGCACAGCTCCTGGTGCGATGAAGGTGGATGGAAGTCTCGTGAGTCTACGGCAACCCGGCTCTGAAGCCTTGTGCTAGAGCTTTCTGAAGTGAGTCCTTTCGCTTTGTCAGTCAAGACTGTTTACGAGGTGATTCACTGCTTGTGTCTAAGATGCAAAGTTACCATTTTTCACTGAAGGTCATGTGCGAAGCCTTTGCTTGCTACATGTTTCCACAGGAAGAAGCTCCTCAGAGTTGGATGCAATTTAGAGTGAGACGATGGGGCTCGCCACGGTAAGGACATTCTTCTCTCGGAGCACAGGTAGAAGATCAAGGCATTGTAAGATACGTCCTGCCATCCGTGGCTGTACAGTCATTATTGATACTACAGGCTTATGTCTTCCTACTCTTTGCTTTGAGTAGCATGCAGGGTTCAGAGGATTCGGTGGTTTCAGCATGGCAAGTCGGTTTATTTTCTGTCCATTTGCACGACAGTGGTGAAACTAGAGAACCTTCAACTGAGTGCTGTTAGTAGTTTACATTTTTGTATCATCAGTCATGATGTACATAACTCTTAAAGGGGAAGTAGCTTAGATTGTTAGTGCGTTGTAGATTAGACCAATTTTTGTCAGATACTGGTCAACGAGTTCATCTGTGCGATGATTCTAGAACGTCCACGCATGTGTAAATCAAGGCGTTAACTGATGACTCATTTTAATGATCAAATGACATACATATTTTCTATCCTTTGTCTCTGGAATACGTTGTTATGCTCAGGGCGACCGGCGCTGTTCCCAGAAGTCCAAGGGCAAGCGGTTTGTTGAGCTATGATTTGCAGCTGAGGAAGACTAGTTTGTATGTTGCTTGCGCGAATGTGTTTATTTGCTTGGGTAGTCTCTGCTTAGCAGTAACTTGCTTCTTGACGATGGTAGCCTCTTCATACGGACTGGATGTTGTCCTGTGCACCAGTGGCAGGAGTGGAAAACTGTCTTGCGGTTGTCCGTGTGAAGCCAGGGACTTCCGTGGGAAGTATCTCTCAACTTGCGGACATCGGAGTCAGGAATGTCCTGCTCAGATGGTCTTTGTTCCGCTGTGTGTTTAATCATTTATGTGCTTGTTGAGCTCACTTTGAATTGAGACTTTTCTGTATGCTGTATGGGAAGTGTGTTTCGTGGTAGGTTGTGCACGAAAATTTCAGGTTGTGTGAAGTTCGGTTTTCTGACGAGAGCTTCATTGCAGCAGCAGATCTCCTTTTCAAGTGGTATATCGGTACTGGTCTTATGGTTTTTGTTTAAAAAAGCGCTTTTCTGTCGCCATGCATTTCGGATGCCCGCTCAGTTTTCTGGATTTTTGTACCCGGTGTTTGTTTTCGTGATGAATCTGACACTTCCGTGATGCAGTTACTGAGGTGTCTTTCGTGAGATAGCGGCACCAGAAGATGGGATGTTGCTTATCCGAATAATCTTTCACCGGACGAAAGATATAATATAATCTTTCATCCTTATGCAGGTCTGGGAAGTTGTCACTTCTTTCAGGTCGTTGAATGGCTGGAGTTTTGCTGATGCCTTGCCTTCACAGGAGGTAGCATTGGAGATGACTAGCGTTACACGCTAATTGTCAGCGAATGTCAGGTGTACTTTACTAAGAAGATTATCTTGTTATTAGTGCTAGAACATATGGACTCGTTAGTAGAGTTATCCGAAAACTATGGGTTTTGATTATACACAGTACGTACGAAGTTTTTACGTGTCAGTCACCATTACTGTAGTGTAATGGACTCCTGTTTTAGTGTTCTGCATCGATGACTGTCAGTTCTCGCGCGGATCACAACTAAAGTCCAAAGTGCGAATCAAGGTAAGACTTTGGTAGACGACGATATTAGATGAAAGTAAGGCACTAAGAGTGTTAATGGGTACCGTGGATTATACTCACGTTAGTTTTTAAACATTAGCGTGTACCATCGAAAGTCGTGGGGGAGAAGGGCGTTAAAATGGGAATTTGCTAAGGGGGAGAAAGTGGAATAAAACAAACCGAGGGGTAACGTAAGGAAGTGTAAAACCTTTAAAAAGTGAAAAATATAGTAGGACGCTAGCTCTATAATGTGAGATTAAATGACAGCATGGAAAGAGGAGAAAATTAATGAGGTGAAGGAAGACACTAATGAGAAAATAAAGGAAGTAGGAGAAAAAGCGGAGGTTAAGGAAGTTACCTCTTACCACGAACTAGAGAAAAGAGAAAAAAGAGAAAGGAGGGGTGAGTCTAAGGGAAACAAAAACCAGGAAAGTAGGAAAATGGAAAATGGAAGTGGGTGGAGGTAAAGGTGGGAAGTGAAAGACGAAAGGAATGTACGTGTAAGAGAAGGGAGGAAAAATCCAATTTCTGTGTCCACATTCTTTTCTTTGTTCAACGTTTTTTGTACATCAGGGAAATATATGAAAACGCTCTTTAACTGTGAAACGGAGGATAGAAGGAATTAGATAAGTTTCAAAGAAAAGCAGGTTAAAGCAACGAAGACAATAAAAGCGTGTAGACGCTATTATGTTGACAAGAGAAGAACGTGAGTAGTAAAGAACGTGGTTAGTAGAGCACTACATGCGAGAGGAGATAGTAAATTAACGTCTTGTCCTAAAACAGCTAAACGCGTGGAGAAAGTATAGTAAAAGTTCAGTTAGGCCACTGATCATACAGGGTAATGTTGGCAAAAGAAGAACTTTGGACTGCGTGACGAAAGTACGGTTAATCGCCCGTACTTGGTAGACACGCGGAGAAATGCAGGCAAGTTCATATGCATACCGCTCGACAAATCAATGTATATAAATTCCATCCGGTAGGGAAAGCTTGCTCGATCAGTCCTTCAGTACAGTTTGATCGGATACTCATCAGGTGATTTTTCCTATGTGGTTATGTTATTGTCGATTGTGAAAACCAGAAAGAAAACGGGGATTAATTTGTCGTGTAGGGCTACACGACAAATTAGTGTTGATAATTGGAAAGTGAAAAATGTAGCAAGAATGGAAGGATAGAATCATTGTCAAAACCGGAAAAGAAGGGAATAATTCCTGTTAACGCATAGTTTGCAATTACATTGCAAGCATAGCTCTTTGTTACAATCATCGTAGCATGAAAACGTAAATTTATTAAGTCTGCCATTCTTGACGTATGCATATTTATCACGGATGAAGTTCATCGCGAAATCTAAAAAAGAAACATGATCCATACAATTTGTATCATCTATTTTTGATACATGTCTCAAGTAGCTGGAAAACACAAGTTTGTTTCAATAATGTATGATCAAGACATGATTGAATAACAGAGGTTCAAACAAACTCAACTCTTATACTGGGAAATTGATAAGCAAAATACTATGTCCGACAAGAAGCTAGGACTTGTTGATTGGAAAGAAACGTATGCTAGTTGAGACCGTGAACCAAAGTAGTACAGTTAGAAAGGTCGGATGTACGTGCATGAACACGAACCAACTTAAATTGTATAGTCGCAACGACGAAACACGTTCCCCTCCGTGTACACTTTGTTTGCAACAAGAAGTTAGGAGAGAATTATAAACCCCTTCTCACTCTACCTGACTTTGGTAATGGAAATCAAAGAACATGTCGATGCACAGAAAAACCCATTTCCCTTTAAGAGACTACGATTAACTAACTAACTAATTAATATCCTCTAGTTGCGGGTTCAAAAGCTCACTTAGTCCGAAGAAAGTTACAAAATTGATCTTGTAATTCAATCAAGAAACTCAAGAGAATTTAAAAGTTGTGTTTGGCATCAAATACTTGGGGAAGTCAACATATATCGAAGCTGATAGTTCTATTGATTGAGATAAAAAGAAGTCAACAACAATACTTGAGAAGATATAACCACCGAAGGTTGAGAATTCAGAGTTACTTGCATATAATCTTCACCTAATTCTTTAAGAAAGGAGGGTAGATGATAAATTGAACTTGTAATAAAATATGTTCTCTTATTAAACATTCAGTCTATCTTATGTTTTCTTATGTCTACTGGAGCAGAATTTCACGCGCTTTACTTATAGGTTTCTCTTTTACTTTCGACGTGTGACTACCTTCTAACATTCTCATGGGATCAGTTTATAACTATTAACTTACTCTATAGAATTATCACTAACAAATTCAAGATAGACACACATTTATTTAACATTGATCCAAAGAATAAGTATGAACTACAAGTCTGATAATCATGCCAGACCATGTCCAACCAGATTTTCTTACGCTCTTCTCACTTTTCCCTCTTCTTCCTTTCCGGCACGAACTCCAGATTGTATGCATATTTATCTTTTGTAGGATGAGTGGAAACAAGAACACCATAAAAGATGAAAGAGTGAGAATATAACAGCTAAACGTCTTTACCATTCAAACAGTCGATGAAAATCAGTGACTTGTTAGGATGAATGACTTGCAATAGCCGTAGAGAAAGGTTCATCATCTCTTTCAAATTTTTCAAGTTTTCAACTTGCAACTAGAGATTAGTTTCCATGATGTATATGCTTGTTATTATGATATGTTACGTAGTGCAGAATGGATGCAAGTTTTTATTATCGGTGTTGCTTGTATTTTGGATTATAAATAACTAAGGGTAAGAAAGGTCTGATGCTTTTGATTACAACCAAACTATATCGGATCTCCAGTGTCTTAAAGTCTTGCTGGAGTGAGTGCAGGGAAGAGTTGACAAAAGCGAGAAAGACACTCAAATGATGTTGATCGATATATATGGTCCGAGTGAAATGAGCTTGGTAAGCACTGACAGGAAATCCACTTGACGAGCAAGTACATCTCGAGACATCTTGAGTGGCGACGGAAGAGTTGTGTCTCAATTGGTGTTTCGGTCGCTATACTATCCTTTGCTGCTATCCCTGAATACTGTCCGCTCTTGCAAAGCAACAAGATGGGAACGTAAGTACGTGAAAGCTAAGAGTTTAACTTCTTCGTGTAAACATTGAATCTTCTATTTCTAAGGATCCTCTCTTTCAAGTTCTTCCGAGTTCCCTTAACGAATCTACACTTAAGCCATCTACTTGGTATCATACTATCATCATCCTCCTCCGCGCTCAGCTTCTCCCTATTCTAATCTGCTCAAACGTGCGACGAAAGCCTCTATCTCTTGTGTCTACCGGACGAGATGCTCTGTTAAATGTGAAGTTCAAAAGACGCATCCAGGCCGTAACTTCTTCACAAACGTGGAACGGCAGGAATACTTCAGAGTTCGACACATTCAAGCGTCATTAGCTGCCTTCATCGAGACCGAGAGTATTTGACCGAAGGATGCTCACTCACGTAATAGGTTGAGTTACGTCATGATGTTGCTTCCTAACGCAGTGGCCCACTCGGTACAGAAACTGCACCTACATTTACGTTGAGTTCTCGTCAAGCTGCCCAGAAGCAAAGAAAAGGAAAGGAAGGTGAAGTGAACCGACACCAGAAGAGAACAGCCAGTTTCTTACAACATACTCCTCATGATTCTGTGGACGTATAACTGGTATCCCATTTTCGCAAGTAACGACCATCAGGAACTATAAACTTAAAGTAGACCCATCATGCTAGTCAACTTCTTGTGTGTGCTTTCCTTCGAGCAGAAAGGAGAAACTTGACTCGACCTTTTTCACTGTCACCAATCAATCCATAGATCCATGAAGTCATCACCCTCTGACCTCTGCATACAATTGGGTCATTCTTTATTACCGGAGATCATCTTCTTTCTCCACATTCTCTTGGTGGATTTTCACCACGTCTCCTAACTACTACTAACAAGCCACGGAAGTTTAGACTGCCATTGGCGGTGAAACTGTTCTGCCAAAGATGCTCCCTCTCACTGAAGTCTGCACAGTTCAGTGACCACTTTCGAAAGGCACAGTTAAATTCTCTGTATGCTCGAGCACAGTCAGTAGTCAAGCTAGTCCAAATGCTTCGCATCTTGCGCAGAAAGATTAAGGGGCAACGAAAACCATGATCAATTTGTGTGCCAAACGAAACCTCTTACTCGTGCAGAAGGAAGACGCTGGAAAGCAGGCGTGGAGGCGGCCTCTTGTTCAAGGCTGAATCCCCTCCCCTCCCCTCCCATGTGGTGCTGTCGAATGTTCCACTGGGAAGAAAACTTTCTAAGAGGATGTGGATTGCCTCACAACCCAGTTGAGAAGGGTGGCCACGGCAAATCCAGTTGCACCTTTCTTCTCAGGACTCCAGACGGGTCCAGCAATATCCAAGTGAGCCCAGGCGATGTTCTCGTCCACGAACTGCACGCAACCAACCCACCAATGAACAACAACAAGACACATTTCATATCGTAGCTTATACGCG
The DNA here is from genome assembly GCA_036924285.1 of Asterella californica. NCBI lineage: Eukaryota > Viridiplantae > Streptophyta > Marchantiopsida > Marchantiales > Aytoniaceae > Asterella > Asterella californica. Next base: position 29,729,428 of record JAYKYS010000003.1, read on the forward strand.
ACAGGTTTCCCTTTCCGAACGGGTCTCATTTTTGTCTTCATTGTACTCTCGGTCTTCGTAGTTCAAACCTCAATCTAGAAAGAACCAACAGCATAAACGAGTGTCCAGAAACAACAAGGAGAAGAGAAGTAAACAAGAACAACGAATGCGCCCCCACAGCAAAAGGAAGGAAAAAGAAGCAGGAGGAGAAGGAAACAGAGAAATGAAAGGAAGAAAAGTTGAGGTGCAAAGCTGAAACTTCCCAGAAAGCTCGGTAAGTTACTGGGGTCATTCAGAATGAGACGCGGGTTACTCGTTCGATTCTCTGCATCCCCGGCAGGATGAAAGCGGACAATCATCGATAGATGGTCTAGGGGAAAGACCGAATGCACACACGCACCTGCTTCAGGAAAAGGGCAGCAGTTATGGAACCACCGGGACGGCCGCCAGTGTTGACCATGTCTGCTATGCCAGACTTCATCATTTCCCAGTAACTGTCCTCCATGGGCATTCTCCATAGCTTTTCTCCTGCGGCTTGTGATGCTGAAGAAAGCTCCTCCGCCAACGCGTCGTTGGGAGTGAACATGCCTGAAAAGATTACAAGCAACTCTCATCATCTTCAGTAGCATCTTCTGACAGAGGCTGCGATGCAACTCGGCACAATAATCGGTCGGATCAACTCGACTTGACTCCCAAACACAAGCAACCATTTGATGAGAGGAGCTACTCGAATACCTCCGATGTCATTTCCGAGGGCGATGATGCACGCTCCCGTCAGTGTTGCGAGATCAACAATCTGCGAAACATCCCCGAAGAATAGTTTGAGTGTTGATTTCAATTCGGAGGAAACTGTACAGCTTGTAACGAACTAGGCAGATGATGAGCCTCCGGTATACGATCCTCAATCATCACGGAAAACTATGACAGTGGAGTGATCACTGCAGGAGTATGAACATCTGAGCAACATAAACGCCACTTGAAAGGGCAGGCAGGGCACAGGACCTTGTCGACTTTAAGGTTGCAGGCGTAGACGAGGGCATCAGCTAACGTCAGCCTGCCTTCAGCATCGGTGTTGTTCACCTGCAAGCAGTCCATTTAGGGAACGACAGCGGATATGGCGAAGAAACGGATGGCAGAACGGAGGAGGACAACTGAGCTGAAACCACAGTAGGAGGGACCGACGCACCTCGATAGTTTTCCCATTGGATGCTGTCAGAATGTCCCCAGGTCTCATTCCACCGCCGCTGATCATATTCTCGCAAGCAGCCACGATGAAGTTCACCTGCAGCCAAAGTAGACGACGTGCAAGAGCTGAGCGATCAGCTTCAGATGAAGAGGATATGGGGAAGACACTGACCCCACCGGTCTGCTAAATGGAAGATGTGGAGAAGAAGAGAACTCCAAGGATGCGATGAGCCTCGAGTGAGTCAGATAATCGTCCGATGGAAGACAAGATCTTACGTCTTCAGAGATTTCACGTAAACGTCTCTGGACGCTGCTTCGAGAATTTGGGATTTGGGACTTCGTACCTCAACTCCAGGAGGTTTGACCTCGGCTACGGCTTTCGCTGCACCGATCGCAGCTGCAGCACCTCCCATGTCGAACTTCATGAGTTCAATCATTGAGCCAGGTCCAGTCTTCAAGTTATAGCCTCCACTGTCAAAGAGAGAACGTCACCCCTCAGTTATGACAGTCAGTCAAAAAGCAGTGATCCATGGAGAATGAACAAATCCTGGGTTTGCTAGCCACTCCTGATATGGGGTCACATCATCATAGTTTTCTTCTTCAACGCCAAACTACCAACTTATATATCCGCCCATGAGAATAGCAGATATAATCAAGAACCACGGTCAGACACTTAGGTAGCCTGCAAGAACCCGATGAACAGAGTAAGCAGAAAACAGGGGCAGAATGTGCGCTAACTTGAAGTCTGGAGTGAGCAAAAGTTTGTTACCAAAGGGCAGACCCATGGGAATATGTATTTGCGAAGCACATTCCCAGAGATGGTTTTCCCAGGTATTAGGTATGCAGTGCAACATAGCCGACATGTACAGTATGCAGTGCGAGCAGATGTATGTGCATGATGATTGTCGTGTAGAACCGGTCTATGAACAATGTCTAAAGTGCAGAAAGAGCGAATTATCTAGGAGACTGCAGGAAGGAAAGTATGGGATAGTGTGGTCTGTTGCGGAAACGATCAGTAAGCAACTAGATGATAAGCACAAGGCAATTGACCCCAGCAGGTGGGTGTGACAGAGTACGTTTCGCACCATTTTCTGCACAAAGATCACTGACACAGCTGTGTGTGATGAGTAGGTGTACGCTCAAACACCTAACTACCACAAATTACACGCAAAGCATGCTGATAAAACACACTTCCGAGTGCATGCACCTGGCAACGAGGGTTGGGCTGTGAATGAGTAGGAAAGGTGGTCAATCGAAATTTGAAAACACTTCCAACTCAGCAGGGCCTCGTTGGTCCAGGAGTTTCTATTCAGTTTCGGGAACATCTCAAGTTTATCTTCATTAACGCCACACTACCAACTTATGCGCTTTGGTACACAACTGCTTTTGGCGCAGGTAACAACAGTCTCAAGTTGTAGATGGATTGACCCTCCCAGTCTCAATCAAGCTGCCGAAAAGCCAGAAGGTAGGGTGAACGGGGTTGCCAAAACCTCAACAATTCCTGCCCGTCGAGTTAGCGATTCCCGATGGGTCTCAGTGAGTAGCTGCTCGAATACGCGATCATCTCCTACTGAGATGACACTGACAGTCAGCACTAACATGACCAGAATATCTACAACAGCAAACATCAAACTCTGAGGCTAGTGCAACTTGCCAGTCGTTGCGGTTGCGGTTTCAAACCTGTCAAAGGTGAGTCCCTTCCCAACAATTGCGAGCCTGGTCTTCACTTCCCCGCTGGGTGGTTTGTACTGGATGTGGATAAACTTGGGAGGGTTAGTGGATGCCGCCGAAACCCCGAGATATGAACCCATCTTCAGCTCTTTACAGGCTTCCTCGTCCAGTATCTTGACAGTGAGCACATCACTGTAATTCGCAGTAAGATTCTCGGCCTCATCTGCCAATACACCTGAAAACCGGCACGAAGAATATCGGTGAGATCACTTCAAGCACAAAACCACACCGGTCAGGATGCAAAGAACCCAAGGAAATCAGAACTAATTCCCTCACAAACATAGATCTATGAAGGAGACGTAAAAAGCACCGTGAATTTCACCATCTTTCCCTTTTTTAATGTTGGTATCTTGTTAACTGATTCGTGAGTGAGGTAGGATGGATAAAACTTACTTGGAATAAGAACATTAGGGGGCGCATTGACTAACTGTCTGGCAAGAATTACTCCAGTAGCTACTTTCAACGTCTGGTCCAACTTGTCATCAATTGCAGCGTCGGACCCAAGGCCTATGATCTCTAGTTTCTCTAATACGGGCTTCTTTGACTCGGTCTTAAATCTCGTGTCTTCAAACAGACCGAGGATTGTCCCTGAGCACATATAATGAACACGAACTTAATCAGCCAACCATATGCGTGAAGTCACTGGTAGAGATATGCCATTACACTTCAAGCATCCTCTCGTTGATAAATCGATTTTGAAGTACGAGTAGATAAAGAGGACATTCGGTGTACGCTTTAAGTCCGTTCAAGGACACGAGACGTCCAAGTCTCAAAAAGAAGTATTCAGAATCAGCTGAAAACATCGACAAGCTGGAGTTCATTGCACAGACTACACACCCGATGCGATGCAGGACGCAGCCGACACCTTGGCCTCTGGAGAGAGATCGGGGGGATTGGCTACCAGAACCGCAACGCTCTTGGCCTGCGCAGGTTTGGCGATGGTGGCCACGCTCTCTCCCAAGCCTTTCCACGTTTTGGCCGAGACTGTTTTCGGCTTCCCTAGCCCTACGAACCCTACCCTCTTGAAGCCATGTCCAGAAACGCGAGCCGATGTCGACTGCCCGGGTTTTCCACTGAAGTCTTCCTCCACAACTATCTCTCCAAAGATACCGCCCAACTCCTCGTCTAGTTTCTTCAACGCACCGTTCTCGAATACCCCTTTCACATCTTTTCCGAACCCACCTTCGAACACGCCAACGATCAAAGTGTCGCCTTTCCACTGAGACACACTGCTTTCACTAGCACTGATAGCAATCTGCGGACACAGAATTAACAAAGTGCTCTTAGATTGGACCCTAAACCGCAATCCCCCCGATGAGGCTCCCTAACAACTGTGAAAGAGGTTCACAGTGCAGCAAATGGCCAGTCCATGCAGAGCCTACGGCTTTAGGAAAACACAGAACGGTTCAAGATCGTTTGAGCTGGTTAGAACACATCGAACTGCTTCTCTTTCCGACAATCGTCCGTCTCTTATACAAGGTGCTGCGAACGATTGAGGCGACCATGGGAATGGGGTTTAAAGAGGTTCAAATTTGTGGGATCCCGGAATCCTTCTTCAGCTCCCAGGGACTGCACTGGAGCGAGAATTAATCGAAGTCCAGTCCATACAGGGAGGTTTAGACACCAGATACGACGAGCAAGAAAGGGTCCAGAGTGAGGCAGAGGCGGAAGGAACGCAAGAGAAGTGAACGGGTCGGAGAAACAGAACGCTGGGATCCCTCAGTGAGCTAGATTAACAGCAGGCGTCAGAAAACTGCCTCGTACCGTAAAACCGTACGAAGTGGGCGGTTGCCTGCAGGAATCCATTAGAAGCATCTTGCGACAAAGGTGGTGACAATATCAGCTAGCTAGCATTCTCCGAGTAGCAAGTAACGATGAAATACGCTCAATTTATCTCTCGGGTTAAATCCACTTCGCGGTGCAGGATACAAAGCCTTAGATTGGTGAAAGTGAGGCAACGCAAAACCCGAGTGTAGAGGCGGAGCACCCACCTGAGGGACGACGGCCTCCGAAGGTTTAGTGAGACCGACATCAGCTGTGAGAACAGCCTTGACACGATATGAATCAGAACTGGATGATGGACGCATGGTGGAGAAGCTGCAAGTTTTGGGGACGGGAGCAGAGGGAGGACCACGAGCAGGACGATCGCAGGAAGGTCGCAAGCCAGAATAACGAGCAGGCAGCAGGGGGATTGCAAGACAAGTCTTGGCGAATGCAGCAGGGCACAGACGTGCAGCCAGTCGCGGTACAGCCACTGAAACTGTTGGTGATTTCAGGGCTGCCATGGTCTCTCTTCCTTCCCTTCCTTTCCTTTCCTTTGCTTGTGTTACTTTCCTTCCTCCTGTTCTGGCGTTACTTTCCCTACAGGAACGCCGAATCTCCTCCTCTTTATCCTTTTCCTTATTTCCTTCCGTCCTATGGTAGATTGTCACTTGATTGACTGATTCACTACAGAGAGTGTGTCATACGACTGGCTGGCTGAATATGAAGAAAAGACTCAGTTGGTCAGCTTGTTCTCACGTTGAACCCCAGTTGAGCTAAGTTGAGCTGCTGCCAGTTCCACTCCTGTTTGCATCCACGGAATCTGAGTTTAGATTCTGACTCACCATATCTCTCCCATTCCGTGTCTCAAGCAGGCCATGAACCTCACCTCACCTCACCTCACTTCCCTTCCCTTCGTTCGCCTCTCTCCTTATCGTCCACTTGTCCCTTTCATTCGGCACTTTGCTTTCGTCTTGTAGAGCTAAAAGTGCAGTAAACGAATTATGGTCGTTCTCTTCTTGCAGCTCAGGTTCAAAACCCCCCAAAGTCTCAAGGCTAGCATTTTACTTCACCATGTTGAAAAGTCACTTGGCTTTCTTGAGGTCTATCCATGCCTTTCAGAACATACTAAGTCTGGGCTGCCTGACAGTACGTGTCGGAAAGTCGCTGCCAATTTACGCTGGTGCAAGAAATCATGTAAAAGTATCCATGCAACACCAAGATACGGGATCCAATACAAGAATCAAGGTTTCAGTTAGTACCAAAAGCTTTGGTAGAACCCGATAGTAGTAAAAGTACTGATAGTAAAAGTACGCTATAAAACCGGTACCAAGGGACCCCATTCTATAGGCTACAGTCTGGAGAGTCTGTTCTTCCGTTCAAGCTGACATGCTCAGTGAGGTGTTCTACTGTTACGCTGTTGTAAATCCGTATCTCTGTATAATTGTAAGTTAATGCAAAGACTTCCGAGTGAAGTTGTGACTTGGGAAGAGAGAGACAGGGAGAGAGGGAAAACATGATATAGCTTTCAACCGCTGACGAGATAGATTACCATCTTCTTCGTCTACGTTAGTTCCACATGAAGAGCGAGTGAGTAAGTTTTGTGTAAAAGCCGCTCGTGATTGCAAGGAAGGAGAACGCGGCGAATCATAAAGCCTCCTTAGAAGATTCAAGGTTGACCTTGAGAAAGATAGCGTACTGTATATATGAGATCTTGAGAGACGCGTGTCAGTTTCCATATGCTACATTGCTACTTCGCTCAATAGTCCAGAGGAACTGCACCAGCATTTTGACCGAGGCCATTTCTACAGTGGGTCTACACCGTCTGTCTGTCTGTCGTCATGTTCTCTCAACCGCCTCAATCGTTCTTCTTGAGTCCACGGTTTTCTTTCTCTCCCGCTCTCCCTCTCTGTTGAAATCGTAGAGTCGATCGAGGCCCAGGAGCCCATACAACTTAATCATTCAAATGTAAGGCAGGGCACAGTCGACCATGAATGACCGAATGAGAGGAAGGTTTGAATTCTAGAATCGCGAGAGGCCGTCGCCCTGCCCAAGAAAAGAAGAATCTGAGAATGGGTCCCCACTGATTTTGAGTTCTTGGCGTTTCAATGCGATCCCTACTTGAACTAGATGCGTGCGTATGAACGAAGGACTGACGGAGAGGCATATATATAAACGGTACAAAGCATATTGAGCGTCACTCCAGCATATGTAACAGATTGGTTCTTTGAATGTGCGAACGATGAAGTTCTGCTTCTCCGTTCTGCCACTCTCGAAAAGGCATCCGCCAGCCCAACGACTGAGGACGGTATGCTGTGATTTTAAGTAATGTACAAAGGAGAATCGGATAAGTTGGTTATGTAGCCATGACTCACGGGGGTGCGTGAAGCTTCTTACGAAACACAGAGTGAGAGAATCTAACGTGGGTGAAGAGAAACAACATATATCAGTCAAATAGTGAAGGAAGGAAAGGAGGGTTCCGTATGGATTCCAACACGATTGTAAAATTAGGGTTAAAAAAAATGGACTTCTCGATCTGTGAACGAAAACGATTGAAAACTCTTGGTTCCGCATCGTTGAACTAAATCATGTGGAGTGGACACTTCGCTGTCAGGCTCCTCAAACGTAAAATGAAGAAGTGACTGAAGGTCCGATGAATATGAAACTCCAAGAACACGAGCCAACGACAACATGTCCTGTCATACGCTCGATACACCGCTCATCTCGAATAGAGAAGAGTACGAGAGTAATGGACTCGACCCTGATGTTGATCATGTGGAGGTACAGGATACTGCTCCACTCGTCGGGCATTTCAGGGTCTTGCAGTGGGCCGAGTGCGAAGGACTGAATGCGGATCATTGTGGGCTGTGCTACTCCCCGGACGGCCTAGATGGAGTTCTCTCAGCATGCACCTCCAGTTCTTACAGCCCACCCTCAGCATGTACCACCACCAACACCAATTGCTCCTCCTCCAAGAAAATCTCCAAGAGCAAGGACTCGGGCTTTGGCACTCCAGAGTTGATTCCAGATGCTCCCGTGGAAGAAGAGTGCTTACCCAGCAGCTCGGGCTGTGTGGTGATAGACCATGGTGCAGGTCCAAGCACATCTAACAATGTCAAGGAAACTACGGCGAGGCTTAGGAGGTTGGGAAGGAGGAGGATGCCCATATCTCCAATGCCTTTGTCTAGAGTTATTAAGCTAGCGGCCTCCTTCTTCTTCATATACAGTGCCATGAATTCCATATCGGAGTACGTGACCTCCCTTTTGCCAGATAGCTTAGGAGATCAGTCCCTGTTTTTGTTGCAAACGACGTTGTGTGCCTCTACTCTGGCTGCGCCCAGCATCGTGTCGGTGCTTGGAGAGCTAAGGGCCATGATGCTCGGAGGAACAACTCATGTTATATATCTTGCAGTTTTGATGCAGCCCTCGCGTTCTTTTGTTTTGGGGGCGAGTGCTTTGTGTGGATTTGGATCTAGCGCATCTTGGGTAGCTCAAGGAACATACCTCAGTCGTTGTTCACCTCCCGAGAAGAGAGGTTTTTTCACTGGTGTGTTTTGGGGCATCTACTATGTTGCTGACATTGTTGGCAACTTGACTGCGTACACTCTTTTCAAGTACCTCTCCCAGAATACCATGTTTGCCATGGGTGCCTGCTCAGCCTTGGTGGGTGTGCTGCTTCTCCTTTTCATGGAGGAGAAAGACAGCTCCCTCCAGCAGCAACAGAAGACGAGTGAAAACAGCAGTAGCAGCGGCAGCCAGATCCAGGAAATAATGAGTGCAAGCAGCAGCAGCAGCAGCATCATGTCTGGGTCAGTGGAAACGGCTGAGGAGACCTTGAGCTTTGGAACTTGTGAACGCTGTGGGAATCCGCCCAAAATTGAGGTGCTGCAGGTGTGCAGAAGATCCAGCTGGGGAGGGTTGCTGCTCTTTCTTCTATTGACGCCCATGCTCTTTTATGCTGGATGTGAGTCCGCCTTTTGGACGGGGGAGTACACGAAGCTGCTTCCCACCAACTCTATCGGCTTGGTGTTGCTTTGCACTGGACTAGGCCAGTTCCTTGGATCCTTTCTCTTAGGATGGTTGTCAGATTTTTTCCACTGTCACACTCCTACATTCTTAGTAGGAGTGCTCGCCAGTGCCACGGGATTGCTGACTTGCGTACCCTTGCAGAAGGCCACGGAAGAAGGTTATGATCCACTCCAGCCTTGGATTCTAGGCACACCGGTCATAGCTTTTCTCGGAGCGTTTAGCTTCGGAATGGCGGATGGAGTTCTCACCACTCACACCTACTCTATCATTGGAAGAATATTTCCAGGAAGAAAGCCAGAGATTTGGGCAGTGTTTAATCTTCTCAGCAATGGAGGTGCAGCTTCCACGTACTGGTTTGGAATGATATTCCCTGTGCTGCAAGGAGGAATCACCATTCAACTCTGGGCTCAGGCTTTAATCCTAACCGTGGGCACCCCTCTGTATATCATCGTGGATATCTGGTCTGCTAGTCAAGCCACATGGCTGATGCATATGTTTCGTAGGAAAAGATACAGAAGACACCATAACAGTATCGAACAAACTTAACCTTGAGTTGATCCAGGTCACATTTGCTTCCATCCCTCAGTCAATGCAGCTCTCGACGAGCTATTATTACATATGCAACTAAGTCAGTTTCCTGGGACACGGAATCCCCACACACTTTGATCCGCCTATTACCATGCAGTTACCATGCCTGCCATTACCCAGTCCCCTTAATCAACCATGTGATCGCTTTATTCCTACGTCTATGGCCTGAGAGCAGTGCTCGGACTGATTTTCTCGGCTTTTCGGAAAATATCCGAGTGTTGTTTTGCAAATTCAACACTTCTAAATCCGAGACTTTCACTACTGATTACTCATTTCCGACTAATTGAATAACAATCTGCTAAATCCAAAGTTTGCTAAATCTTTGTGTGTAGGTTAATAATCCTACCAAGGAGATATGTCGTGCGCATACACATCGTTACACAACATACATCGCTGTTAGAGATACACCACACAAACACATAACACATAGACGATGTCATACACATAGACGATGTCATACACATACACAAGTGTATCACAATAATCTGAATAGAGAATTTATAATCTCCAACACTACAACAAAGATTACTCATAAACGGTCAAGCCAAACCCACTCTAAACACGAAGAGAATCCGGGTTACACTCAACTAGACTATCCATCATAGCCTCGAGTTTGAAAGCTCAACTCAAAGAACTAAGGCCTCCAAGCCCTACCTGCGAAGTATACCTCTAGTGGGCTCTCCCACCAACTCGTCCTAACGGCACTAACGGCCTTACCGGGATGCGCCACTTCGCACTCGGTCAACCTAGCCGAGGAGCCAAACTGACGTGACAGCTGTCGTGCGCATACACATCGCTACACAACATACATCGCTGTCAGAGGTACACCACACATACACATAACACAGGGACGATGTCATACACATACACAAGTGTATCACAATCGCCCCCCTAACTGACGGTTAGGTCCCTCTAACTCCATAGCTCCATATCCCAACTACGTGATATACACCTTCATGGGTGCAAGGATCAGGAGGTCGAGTGCTACATCGTTCCATCGTTAGTCGCCTGTCTGCAATCCATATCACGCAAAGATCTAATCGGCTATCCCTGCTATATACATCGAGGACAAACCCACCGTCCAGTAGGAACGACACTGAGAGATGGAGTCAAACATGACATGTGCCAACCTCTCGAACAACCATCACACACCAACATACGAGTTGCTCCACCAGCAGACCCACACAACATACACCTCAAGCCCGCGCGTACAATTGCTAAGCTTGGGTCAACGATATCATAAATGTTGGAAAGATGACATGACGTGCAATTACGCACATGGTCCTTCCACACAACACCATCACGGTCCTCTAACATGAGTGCTCCAGAAGGTAACACCTCCCGCACTCGTAAAATAGTGCGCCCTGCGGTCACATCCAACGTCGTCGGTGCAGTCTGCTGTAGATAGATATAATCATCAGGATGAAACTTACGAATCGACGGTCGATAACCTCCTCCTCGGATAGTCGCATATCGCAACGTGTCTCTATGCTGAGCAATCGCTAGGTTCTCAAAAGCCATAGACATAACTCTCCGAAATGTCTCTGCTCGTTGAAAACATGCTCTCACCCACATATCCGGGTCATCAAGGTCCAACACCTTAGCAGAATCACGACGAATGACCGAAGGTAGATCTGGATCTCGGCCATACAATAAAAAATACGGTGAGAAGGAAGCCAAAGACGCTTGTCGACTGAAACGGTCCCAATCTCCCAAGTGGCCCTTCTGTAAGCCATACTTGCGCAATCCTCTTTTCACCGTCTGAACTACCCTCTCCACCAAATCATCCGTCTCAAGATGATCTCGAGATGTAATCCGATGATCAATCAGCGCCTGATCACACAAGATCTGAAACTCAACAAGGAACTCTGTATCTTGGTCTGTCAGCACTTCAGCTGGTGCTTCAAAACGACTCAGCACTCCATCTAAGAACGCATACGCCGTTCCTTCACTCGTCTTGTCTGGTAATACCACCAACTCAATCCACTTGAAGAAGTGCTCCACCATCACCAACACATACCGGTGATGACGTACGGTCAACGGTAAAGGTCCCACAAAATCCAAACTCCAACGGTAACCCAACCCCATAATCGGTAAGGGGTGTAACTGTGGAGTAGGAGCATTAAACGATGCTCATACTCGATCACAAATCACACATCATGCGACAAACTATTGCACATCGACATGCATACCACACCACCAATACTGTCCTTGGAGTAAGCTATGCGTACGCTTCACTCCAAAATGTCCCAACTCCTCATGGGCATGTCGTACTAACTGTGCCCTCTGGGATGGAGGTGGCATTATCCGTACCCTCTCATCACTCCACACTCGAAGTACATGTCGTCCTTCTCGTCGAAATCTCTTCGCTCGTTGAAGGACATGATCTCGGTCCTTGGCACTTACTGTGCCTACTACCACACCAGTACGTAGATACTCCATCACGATCACATCATCATGGATATCTCGCTGGTCTGGAACACCATCTCCACCCTCAGGATCTGGAGACTCATCATCTACTCTCTGACCAGAGAAAGATAGGACTTGGTTCTCCATACTAGAGTTCATGGCCAACACAAAAAGAAAAGCAGATGCATGCCACCCTGGCACTATCTCCTCATCAACCTCGTCATGCCACTAAGTCCCAGTCTGATCCTGTTGACTCGTGCACGGGTTGCGATTCAACCCATCGGCATCTAAGTTTGCAACTCCAGGTCTATGCACTACCTGGAAGTCATACTCCTGTAAGATCAGAGCCTACCGTGCAAGCTTCATTGTAAGCTTGTCGGACTCCATCAACCACTTGAGCCGTTGGTGATCAGTGATGAGAGTAAAAGGATTCTCAAACATGTAACATCGGAAGTGTGCAACAGCCCACACTACAGCTAAACACTCCTCCTCGTACGAACTGTATCCGTCTCTCTCTCCGTCGAATTGTTGGAGCGACTGGCATACGTCACCACGAACTTCTTTTTCTCATCATCATGTTGAGTCAACACTGCTCCAAGTCCCAACATACTCCAATCGGTGTGCAATTGGAAAGGACGCCCCTTAACGGGTCTCCTCAAGATAGGAGCAGATGTGAACCTATCCTTGAGCTCTACGAAAGCTCGCTCATGCTCATCTTCCCACTGCCACTCCAGGTCCACCTTCATCAGCTTTGTCAACGGCTTCGCAATTGCACTAAACCTCTTCACGTACCGATGATAGAAGTCCACCAAACCAACAAATGCTCGAACTCGACTCACATCTGTGGGACGTGGGATACGTGCAATAGCCTCAACCTTCGTCTGTTGAACACCCAATCCACTTGGATAGATGGTGTGGCCCAGATACTCTACCAACTCCTAGAAGAACTTACACTTCCCAGGGTGTAACTTCAATCCATGAGCTCTCAACCGCTCGAACACATCTCGTAAGTGCCTCTCGTGTTCCTCCACAATAGCACTATAAACTAAGATGTCGTCAATATAACATCTGACAAAATCCAATCCAGCTAGGATCTTGTCCATCACTCTCTGGAATTCAGCAGGGGCGTTCTTCAACCCAAATGATAAGAACCGCCACTGATACAAACAATCCTTGCCGTGAGAGTCAATTCCTCAGAATGCTGTCTTGGACTTATCTTCTTTTCGCACTGGCAACTGATGATACCCTGCTCGAAGATCCAAAGTACTGAAGACCTTCACATGCCTCACTGCATCAAAGATCTCCTCAGGTGTCGGCATGGTATACTTATCGGACTTCGTCTGCCGATTGATAAGACGGTAGTCTCCACACATCCGTCTATCCGTGTAGTTGTCATACATATCCTTCTTGGTTGACATAACTATAGCAGATGCATACTCTCCATACGACATCTCCACCAACCCAACCTCCAACAAGTCTTGAGTCCTACTCTGGATCAAGGCTCTCTCCATATCACTGTATTTGTAAGGACGTCGAAAGATTGGCGTGTCATTAGCCAAGTCGATCCGTATACCAGGTCCATTCAAGGTACCGAAATCCTTCATACTGAAGGCAAAACAATTCCTGTAGCTCTTCATGAATCTTTGAACTCTTCGTCTTTCCTCTCCTATAAGCTTGGGTCCAATCTCCGGCTCCCAAGTATCCCCTGTCACCATGCTAGAGATAGAAGACGAAGTCGTTGACTGCTATCGTGCAGCCTCTGGAGCAGTTTCCTTCTGCTCACCACCAACAACCTCCACTGCTACTACGCGTAAAACTTCTACAGTTCTAGCTGCAAGCTCCACACTCTCTCCTACGACATCCCATGATGTCCAAGGATGACGAACTTCACGTGCCTCGCCCCCAGCCTTTGCCTCCACCGACCCGGTAAGCAAAGAGCTCAAGAGTACTCGAGCAGTAACACCCGTCGATCGCATCCGATGCTGCTCAACCAATCCAAGGCTAACAATCCATGTCAAGCAATTCAAGTCCATTGCTTGACCCAATACTTGACGACGTGAAGCCTCGACACCGAAGCTACTGCCGTCGTACCCGTGGCGAAACCCATCGCTCGCTCTCTCTCATCAGCATTGGGCTCCACCAACTGCCGTAATTGAGCATCTCACACAAGCCCATGTCCTCCATCTCTGTAAGCATATGACGTTGGAAACCTTACCAACGTGGGTAACGCTACCATGGGCTGTCCCACTAGGTTCACCACTGCCATGGGTGACCTATCGACGACTCTCACTACTTGAGATCGTCGTCTTGCATCCAAGATGTTATCAACCGTGAGATGTCATGATTATCTCACTCCATCATGTGCGCACTTAAGCACCTCTCTCGGTAACAAGTTCGTCCACCACAAGCGTGGACGATGTGCACGAGATCCTACTCTCGCTGCATCCAACAACACTGTTGGGTGTACGAGCATCACCCAACAAAGAAACGTTCTCCAAGATGTACGCTGGAGAATCCACTTGATGCATCTAGAGATGTCGTATGATCCGTAACATCTCCCTGAACATCCTAGATCACGGGTCATGTAAACGCTGACCTCTCCCAGCACGCATGTGATCTTGACATGGCCATCCAGCTATCACCAAGTGAATGGTGCCAACAAACGTAAGATCTTGCGCCCCCAGCAGCAAAATATCTGACGATAATGCTTGCTGGTATCCTCTAACAACTGATATGGACAACAACTCAAGATATCTCTGCACCAAACGTGCCATATGTCGCAATGAGATGCGTCTCATAATCTCATCTCTCTTCACATACAAGTATCGCTGTACTTGTAAGCCTGCTTGCAATACCGCAGCCAAACCTGTGCTGATCCCTCCAAACAGCTCCAGCACACATACACCCTCTTCTGGATACTGCCACACAATGAGAGTCGTATCCAACGGTGATAAGGTCACAAGGTCAGTAGCAGGAACAACCCTTTGTTCCTCTACTGGTAGTACAAAGGCTTCACTCCAAGCCTGCTGCACCAACTGATCAGCATACTGCTGCAACTCTCCACTCGAACTCCAGAGTGGAACATCCAAGGCAGATGATACTAACGTAGACATGCTAAGCATGTCCTCCATCTCCTCAAAGACCGGAGCATCCTCCGCATGAGCATTGCCCTCCAACAACTCGTCCGGCCAAGTGATGATCGAACTGAACCCTACAACGGATGCCATCGTCCCTGATGTAGGCTCCGTCGTCCCAACTCTAGCACTGAACCGCACTGGTAAGCGGCTCACTCGTCCCTCACCGTACTGTCAACCTGGTCTGTAAGATGCTGTCTTCGCCCAATAGTCGATCACAAACCCCATAGGGTACAACACAGCACCTCCCACCAATACATCATAAGACTCTGCGGCTGTAACGATGGCCTTGGCCCTCACCATAGAGCCATCCGTGGGGTGATCTGACCGAACTCTCACCGTCAACATCTTACGTGTCATATGTAGAGCCGTACCTCCTGATCCCCCTAGAGATGTCTGCAACTGGAATGAACATCTCTCCACCTCGGACTTCTTTAGACCCAAACCAATACACGCCGTCTTTCCCAACATCAACGGTTGGGCTCCAGAGTCTAACAAGACCTTCTGAGGTCGATACACTTTCCCTGAAAGTGCCACCAAACAGAAGATACCACTTCTGTTGTCCAACTACACCACACCTGGTGCCAAACCAGCACGGTCAATCGCCGGCCTAGCTGGTAACTCATCTAACCTAGCAGCCGCCGCTTGCCAAGTACCACTGGTAGCTGTCCTGATCCTTGACTCCATGGACACGTCTACCGTCTCTCGCTGAACTACTTCATCACTAGAGGTAACTACATCCTCGCTCTCACTGAGCGTGGCCGCCAACTGGAACACTGGAGCCAAGTTGACTCCCAATGCTCTCATATCCGTGGCTGAGAATAGTGAGACTCGCAAAACTGCTGTAGCCGCCCTCAACATCGGGTTCGACGTCGCATCCACAGACGTCGAGGATGGACTCACATCACACCCACTCCTGGATGTCGATACCTCCAACTCTACTGCACCATCGATAGGTCATTTAGGAATCATAGATGTGGTCCTCAACGCCTCCGATAATGTGAATGATTGGGGAAGCCTGGCCTGTCTACCAGCCTCCCCGCGTTGTGGATCCAACTCCACTGACACACCTCGTGGTTCAGAGACACGTATTGCACCTCTAGTCATTGCCGCAGATGCCTCAATCTGTGCCACACCCGCCATGAAGTCGAAGTCACCTCCTTCTCCTCCATAAGACGTGAAAGCCTCTATTCCACCAGATCTCTGCTGAGCCATAGTCATACTAGCTATCCTCTACTCCAACTGCTCAATCCGAGCAGCCATACCGGCTTCTCACGTCGTAGCAGACGGTGGACCGACCGGTCCTTTCTCAGGTGCTGGACCTCTATCTCCAGCTCGACCACCATGGCCTCCCTGAGCTCCTCCGCCTCGTCCACGATCAGCCTTCCCTTGCCGCAACTCGAGATGGAGATCAAAACAACGGTCACTACTGTGACCAGGTCGTCCGCAATGCTCACATTGTTTAGGTATTGCTTGAGACGCCCCCGACGTCTCATAACCTCTCCTCTGCGGACAGTCCTTCTGCTGATGAGGATCATCACACGTCCAGCAAGGACCTGCTTGCTGCTGGCTAGAGAAGGACGGCATGGGCTTCTGTCCACCAGATCCTCCAACACCTCCCTGAGATCGTGATTGCTCTGCACGATCCTTATCACCACCACCACCACCACCACCACCACGCTGTTGCGTAGCCTGTGATCCTCGAGAAGAGGTGGTCGCTCCATGTGATGTCTCCTTGCCGAACCCGGCAACCACCATCCTCTCCTCCACCATGTTGAGCTCAATCCGCTCAGCCAGACCAAAGACAACCGCCAACGTCGGAGCGATATCTCTAAAGAGAGTAGCATCTCTAACTCTCCTACGCAGCTCCCGGTCTAGTATCCCATAGCAGAACTGGACTGCCTGGGCTTCCGTCACCACTTGGGTAACGCCCTTGGGTAACTAAGTGCTTCCATTGTTCTAATGGGGTTGATGGGATCAACAAAGTAAAAAAAATTAGTGACAGCTCCAATTCAACTAAGTGCTTCCATTGTTCTAATGGGGTTGATGGGATCAACAAAGGATCAACAATTAGTGACAGTTCCGGAGTCCAAATCCCCGATGGTTGTCCAATGCTCTTAGACTAGTTGTCTTGCCGAATCCAGCATATAGTAGTGTAGAACTTCAAATATCAGAAATCAGCAAAGTAGCATTAAAACGCTATGTGGTTTAGCGTGACTCATGAATACGTTCCAACTTCAAAGTGTGGCACTTTGCGGCAGCACCACCAATAAAACAATCTTTTTGGAGTGGAAAGTTGGCACTTGGCACTTGGCAACTGACTATTGCTTCACCGCCACTACTTGCTACTAGTAGTCTTCAACACAAATATAAATCCGTAGATATTCTTCAGTATCAAGTTCCAGTCTTTCAGAGGATCTGCTAAGAAAATCAATTCGATAGAAAGTTTCTAGAGTCTAAAGCAGGTCTTCGAAGTCATTTTATTATCTAATAATCATCGATAGAAAAACAGATGACTAGACAACATTGAATATAGCTCGTTACAAATCTGACGATACAATCAGATCCTTCATCTTTTGAAATCCAAAAGTTTACCATCACTAATGAAATCCTATAACTCTTCTTCTGAATTTCTGCCGGTTGAGATACAAGTGGGATGCCGGATCTTCGATACAAAACTGTATAAATTACAATTGCAGTTCATGAGATGGTTGCTTATTCACCTCTCCCATCTGAAGATGGGAGAGGCAAATAAACAACGTTTAATTTAATACCTAATCCTTCCTGTCGGAAGGGTTAGGTATTAAATTAAACTCAGAGGTTTATTAATGTTGTAAGGAGTTCGGCTTCACGGCTTTATATCGTCTGAAGCGCGGCAGCCCACTGCTGTTCTTATGGGTTATTTTCTGTTTTCTGTTTCCCGACATGACCTAACATATAACAATTATAAAATATTTCTTTTTTTAGTTTACGGTAAAAGAAGGTCGAACTGATCAGTAATACATTCAACGGATCATGTTTAGTACTATATTTATATTATCAGACGACACCTTAACGTAGGTGCAGCCTATTTAGCAGCCTGAAGTTTTGCAAAATTGATACAGGTCACGAAAATCACGGTAACATGTGATAGCGGCCTTGCCTTGGTACATGAAGTTTAGCGATAAAAGTCGTAACTCCTTGGAAGTCCTTACTCCGAATGATAAAATTACAACGACAGAACGAAAGAAACCACGGAACGCAAGTAGTATGCACGATCGAAGTACCTAAGACGGTGAACCGTCCAATGAGTTGTTTTACATACACCTACAGTTACGCTTGTCCTCTACCGCAGTCTTCATTCAAAAGTTCATTGTGCATGCTTATTGTCTCATGGATGGTAGGTTTATCCCGTTTGATGTACAAGTACGATGTAGATCCACATGAACGTATGAATACGTGGAGAGAGCGGTGAACTCAAGTTTCTTGATTAGACTTGAGATCTTGGCTTATGTTTCAAGATGATAGCGTTAGACGAAGAAAGAGATTGAGAAATATAAGATGAATGGGTAAACGAAGCTCGTCATGGAGTAAAGAAAATGGTTAGTTGTCACTAGGCAAGCTGCTTAGTGACAACTAACCACCTGAGTCTAACTGATGTATGATTAATTTTGCACATGCCTTGAGTTCTTTGCTCCATGCAAAGAATCTTGAAACTTCTGGTGAAAAAGGATGATTTTTTTGTCTTTTGACTTTTGACTTGTGACAAAAGGATATTAACAGGAAGTTGAGGTTGACTATCATAACACATTTTCATCACTCGTGAAAATTATATCAGTATCATACTTTTGATGAAACTAGTGGTTAAAAAAGACTATGAAATTTATCAAATGAATGTTATAAGCATAGATCCTTTGAATCAGTCAAATACTTATCTTTAGATTGAGATGCTTGTCATCTGGTTTCATGGATCGTTTGAATTCATTTGGATTCAGAAATTTCATCTATAATATTAACCTTTTGGAAAGAAAAACTTGAAATAAACTACTTTTTTCCCGAAATTTCAATCAAGATGTTTAACCATCGGTAGCTATTTGCAATTTTACACCATGGTTAGCACTAGTTTCAAGTGTCGATTATCGAACTCTTTCTAACAAGGACCTTTATTCTTGTCATTCTTTCTCTCTCTATATATATCTCTGAATTTTCAACCCAAATCGTAACCTTGGCGTTCATAATGTTGGAGTGCATGGCACAAAACATGTGCCACTCTGTTTTCAACTAAGATAAATATAGAGATGCATTGCGAGAAAATAGATCTAGAAAGAGAACTCTTGAAATTGAAGAACTTGACTGAGAATTTGAATACTCTTTTGTTCTCGATCTATCGCTTTCATACCATATTCAGAATTCAAAGAGAGTTTTTCATATAATTGATTCTGTAAGATTATTTATTACACGTGGTGTAGCTTGTATTAAGGACTTACAAAAGTCTGGACTGTCTTTACCTGAATGGTCACAACGTTCATAGTGGAAAGTTACAGAGTTCACATCTAGTTTATGTTTTATATCAATACCTATCTTACAAAACTCACTCGAGATGTCAGATGAGCCATATATGATAGTCCTTAAAACTTTGATACGTGATGCACGGAGTTACCACAAGAAGATCATTCTTAGGATACAAACTCTTTTAATACCTATGCTATGCAAAATATGACTTAGCATTGCAAATGCAGGTACAAAGATGCAACAGTATTTAATATATATATATACTACTGTTTTACGTAGCTAATCCAATTTTGATCACCTAAACCATCTCCTCTCATGACATGCTTTTTCTTTTCTTCGATCAGTGTTTAGTCTCATGACCATTCTCTTAATAGACTTACTTAGACTTGAGATTATGACATTGTGTAGATCCGTACTACAGTACTCGATTTCTTTGTATGATAAAATGTAAATTCAACTTTCGAACCACGATGACATTTGAATCAACAAAAATGTATATTTAAAAGAAAGATTTGCTTGAACGGTCCAATGAATACCAAGTTTACCTTGAATGAGTCCTAATAGGAATGTGTTAATGTCACGTTGGATTTGAATACATGTCAGTATATATTTCAACTTTAAGATGTCAACGAGTCATGTCACTAAGCATGCATATTTATTCACCCTCTTCCAAGTTCGGAAGAGGGGAAATATACACGGGTTTTAATTTATATTTTAATCATTCCTCTTGGAAGAGTTAGGATATAAATTAAAGTTGGAAAATCAGAAATGTTTTTACATGAGGAAAGGTTAAGTTATAAATTAAAGTTAAAATTGAAATTTTTTTATTTGTGAAAGGCACATGCTTTAATATCAGAAAGAGTTTCAGTCTGCGAGAGTTGTTTATGGGTTTTTTGTAACTGCAATCAATGTGTAATCAAGTGAGCCAAGTGGTTTCTAATTTTAGTAATTCATACTTTAAAATGAGTAATTTAAATTTTTCACTGTCTAAAATATTGTCTCAAACCCAGTCGAGCACCAGTCTTCCCAGTTGTAAGAAATCTGCGCTTTATTCCATGTTGCTAATGTATGTTTCATTAAATATTTTTGAAATTAGTTTAGTCAATTATTCATGATAATTGTGTGATATGTTTCAGTTTTTATCTTTTTTTTATTTTTATTTTTGCCAGAAGTGCACTTTGCATGCATATTTAACCGAGTTTACATATAGAGCTCAGTGTAGCAATGACATAAATTGTGGAATATGCACTATAGGAGTTTATGACGTCAATCATTTGAAGCTAAAAGAAAAATAATAATAAAAGGTGTAAATTGTTGGAAAACCTTTAGATTTTCTCCAAGAGTGTTTGAAAAGATTCTCTCCACTCTTCCATTGACTGAATGTCATTCTCTCGTTTATTCATGTCCAAAAAACAAAGCTTCATCAATCATCAGCATTGTTAATCGATTGACTCTTCACCATTTGAATTTTGATTAGATCCTCCTATCTTGTGTTGGATTTGTTGTTTCTTCCCATGCACATATGTCTTATGTCTACATCCCCTGTAGCTTTGTATATCGTTGACATATGGTTTGAATCCAACATGGTGATACCACACCGTCTTGTTCATGCCAAGGCTGTTCAAGTCTCTTTCTAATCAGGGCCGTTCAAGCCAGTCTATGTGCCAGAACGACCAATCTTCTATATATCAAAGGAGCGAAGAAGGGCAAGAATATGACATAATAATTCAAAAGAAAGAATACGTTAGAAGGATTTTCTAATTCTATTTAATTAATTTAATTAATGATATTGTATGAAATAAAGAAAAAATATTCTCACAAGAAGATTGAAGATTAGTTGATCATGTGGGTCTCAACTCTAATCATTTTACACTTTGACGAAAGTGTGGTGACATGTATAGTTTCTCAAACATTCTAGGTAAAAGGTCTGCTTTAGAGATGTTAAAAGTGTAGCATAAGATGTTCTTCTTGTAAGGGATCACATGATTTAACTTTTTCTTTTCTTCTTTCTTTCCGGTGAACGCTGATGGTATACCAAATGCTTTAATAGGAGAAGACAAAAGTTACAATAGAGATGAGTAGTCCAAAGTGTTAACTCGAACAGGTCCAAAGTACACTGATTGCAAGTCAAAACCAGCATGATGTATCTAACTTCCTACTTCTTAGTAAGGTGAAGGTGATCAAGAATACGTAAAGCTTCCAAATGTACCCTATGTGTGTTAGTGCCAAACGTGAACTGAGTTGAGAATGAAAAGTCTATTAGTTATTAGTGACTGATATATAAAGAAATCTACCGATATCAGTAAAAATCAGAAGATAGATATCGAACGTGATAATTATATTTGAAATATTTATAAAACTCGATAACCATAACTGAGATAGTTATTGAGATCGATAACTATAATTTAGATAGTTACTGAAGTATATATATTTATCTCCTGATATCAGAAATTATTTTTGGATATCAAGAGATTTTTCTTAATATCAATTCTGATAATTATATGGTATTCTTCCCCAACTGATTTGGCCTGAAGTTCTCCTCTGGCTTCGTGTATGTGTGTAGAATCCATCACGAGTACTTTGAAAAGAAGTTGACAACAAAGCAAAGTTGTACTCATGATTTTTTCTTATATCATTAAGTTAGAGAAGATAATCTCTTCGAACAAGAAAATCTCCCCTTGAGAAGAATAGGTCTTCCAACTCAAGAGGACTATACCTTGAAAGAGATAAAATAACATCATTCAAGGTGAATTATAAAACAAATGCAATTACAATGTTATTAATCTTTTAAATTAACTTTCTCGATCTCCAAACAACAAGAAATTAGTCCTTTCATGCTTTTCTCTCTTGTCCTTATTTTCAATCTAAATTTGAGACAAAAACTGAAATTACATCATACATAGAGAAAATAATATGATCATCTCAAAATGACGAACCTTATGCTAGGGAGAATGACAATAAAAACTATAACGGTGACATATATAGCTATACAGATTTTGTACATATTGACGAACAAAAGATCATACACATAAACTAGGATTGCATGTTATCTTGAAGTTGTGAGCATGTGATTTACTATGATTAGTAGTAAAGAAGTAGTAGTCTTCACGTTTTCGATGGATAACAAAGTGCTAGATTAGATGTTGCCTTTTGAGTTTCTCGTTCTCCATGGAGTATGCTGGAAAGTTGTCATCAGCGGTTGAAAAACAAGATTTCATCAACATGCCATGTGAATCTAACAGAACAAGAGTGCAGGGTGGAATTAGCTATAGATAAAATAAATACTATCTAACACTCTCCTGCTACGACCAAAAATCCTCCCCACTCCTTCTCGCATTTCACACTCGCTGGTAAGCGATTCCCTTCCCCTTTCTGGTTTCCCCATCGACGTATAGCTATGCAAACGCAAAGCAATAAAGCGAAGGCGGACCGTTATAAACGAAGCAAATGACTCCAGCGAGATACGCTGTGAGTATACACAACTGAGTCGAACTGACACGCAATCGCTCTTCACTTTCTATTAGCGAAAGAATCCATCATCGCTATAGATAAAATAAATACTAACGCCAAACTAGTTCTCCATTAGAAGTACCTAACATCAGTCCGCATGTGCTGAAGAGAGCGAGGACAAATACTTCTCTAGGGACAGATGACAATGCTGAGGCAACTGTTGAGCTTTGTGAAAGTATGAAAACAATAGTTTTTTCTCGATCAGACTCTCGGCTTGAGGAAGATTTGAGGTATCATAATCTCACCAAATTTCAGTAGATTATAGACTTTATGTATGATTCACTTGGACGTGATCACGAAATGGGCGGATAATGAATGGCAGAGTTAGGTTTCGTGCTGCTTGATTCTTGAAGTGTGTAACAAGTCCTATGCCTCACCTTCTAGAAGTACGTAATTCTTGAAGGCTAGCTATGGTTTCATTCGTCATAGGCTGACCATTGTGACTATTATCTCGTAAGAATCTCAAGCCAGAAGTGGTCAACTCTTCATCGATCTGCTTACAGAACTTCATTGTTTCATCAAAGGGTTTAGCAAACTCCTTTTTGTGCACTTCCAGGAAGTCGCAGTACTCATTCTGAAAAACGATGCAAGGCAAAAGCTGAGAACATGGACAGACTCGTTAAAACTCGTTAAAACTCGTATCCATTTCTTCCGAATTGCCTTGGGAGTTCAGAGCTGAAAAAGAAAAAGTTAGTGAAAGTACCATAAATTGTTCTAGTTCTGGATTGGACGAGTCTTGGACCCCTGCTACTGGAAGCTTGTTCTCAAGTTCTTGACTCAACTCTTCCATCTCCTTCAGTTGGACATCTGTGGCTCCGAGCTACACCATTTCCATCAACACCCGAGTGAACACTAAATTCGCATGATGTCACCACCTGACTTCATCTATAGAGCTAGAAGGCAAGGCGGAAGAATTCATCTATGCATGTAAACTCGTTGGAAACACAACAAGAAATAGAATATGGGGGAGGTTGTTGACAATGCTAAGGTAATTATCTTCAGTAGTTCATATGTTAGAAACACATGAGTCTGGATAATTCACCTTCGATAGAGCAATATGAGCTGCACATATTCTGGAATACAGATGGTTCACCTTGCAAAGACTTATATGAGCTGCACACAATCTTTTATACAGAGGATGGGAAGTGATGTCGTTGTTGGACTCCAGATACTCTTGCAAGCTTGTGTCCATATCCATCTCATTCTGTTCTATCACGGACTCGTCACTACTGCACGCACAATGATCACCACTATTGCTTCGTTTGGCTCTGCGTTCAGCAAGTCTAGCGTCCATAATACTAAGCGCATCGGGAACAGGAAAGTCGGACGGCTCTGTTTCCTCGAATGGTTCCTCGTTACCTCTGTTTCTCAAATCTTGTAAGTATTTGCTGAATCTTTTGCCTTTCATGTCAAATGGAGCTGTTTGTTCTTCTTCGTAATCGAACTTGTGTAGATGATAACTATCAGATTTGCAAACGTCCATGAGGTTCAATCCATTCGGCCCCGGAGGTGAAGAGAGAGGATCTCCTCCAATAACAGTTTCAGGTCCAGAATCTAGATGTTCGTGATCATATTCATGGGCATCCTCCATGTTTTCTGGTTCCTCGTGGGATGATTCCATCAGATGATTGTCAAGAGCTTTGGATACAGCGTGCAACTTATGATAACAACCTTCAATCCTGCATGATAGATGATGATGCTAATGATGTTACAGGGGAAGGAGTAAACACTCATTAATCAAGATACCATAAAAATGTCCATTTAGAAAGTTCTGAAACCGCTTGAAACTTTTCCTCGTGCATGTTGACAAGTCATGTATATCCGCTTTCTTCTGTTTATTTGTGCAGTAATAAGTAATCAGTTCACATCTGACTGACAACAGCCTTCATCCCAATCTATAGTTTTGAAATTTAGGCTTTCCTCTTCTGTATATATATATCGCAGATTTGAACTTCAAGTAAGTTGGTCTGAACTCAACAACTATATGTATGTATCAGCTGAAAATCGAAGTTGATTTCTTCATTTCTTAAAAGAAGATCTAGCCAGTTCAGGTATCGACGGATGCTATATGGCAAATGCAAAAACCTACTTTTGAGCTTTGAGCTTTGAGCAACTAGTACTTATTCTAAAGGTTCGGTTGTTACCAATCTTGAGTTTCTGTGGACAGATACGAACAATGAGCTTGGGAGCCCAGCGCTTCTACTGTGATGTAATGACATCCTTGGTCTACAAGAGAGTCAAACACATCCATTCTCGACTCCGTCATCGCACCGATTGACTATGGTACTCGCATGTTGATCTCTGGAGGTTTTAGGGTTTCACAACAAATGTCAGAAGCAGTTCTGGTCATCGCCCCCTTGACCTACTGATTTCTGGATGTGTGCTGAGAGGCGAGTGATCTTCGAGTGTGTATGTTTCAGACCTTCTTAACACCTTACATGGATTATCTCATGAGAATATTTGTCACTCAAAAGTTTATGAGGAAGTCATTAGGACTGAAGGTGTATAAACAGATGAATTTACGATGCTCTGAGAAAGGTTACAACTTTGTGACCCTCTTTATCTGATGACGCAATTCTTCAACTGTCAGATGGACCACCATCATCAAACATTATGCTAACAGAGGCATGCGCTCTTTGTTCTCTACTCTTGTATCGTGTCAAATTTCAGATGGACGTACGAGGTAAGTTGTACTTTACAGTTGTCGCTCTATCCGTCTCACTGGATACTGCAGGAACCACGTTGAGAGATATTTTGTGCGATCCTCACTCCTTTATCGTCATTTGAACCTCCGCACAAGTTTCTCACGATGTTGAACTCCATTGTATACCATCCGCATAGAAATCTGTTGAAGCCTCCTCACTGTAACCCTTTTGGCTAACCGTGTTCAAAAACTGGTAGAAACGATGGATCAACATCAGATTCACAACAGCAAGCACTTTGACAAAGACAAAGACACTGAATGATCATTCGGCATACTTAGAACGATACGATACAATGATGTAAGAGAGTTCACAAAACTCAGGATCAGAAGTCTTGCTTGTCTCCTATTCAGGTAGTTCAATCGAGTTCAGAATAAACCTACTTTAAGTAAGAGTTTGGTGATCTCTAGTTACTTTATTCCTCTTGACAAACAATTTGCAAGCTGCAAACTTGATGTCACGAGGTGAACTTTCTTTGGTGTCTCACCCTCCTTGACGTGAACAACAAGAAGCCTCTCTTGTGGTTCACGTATGTTTGGAGACTCTCCAAAAACTGAAACAATATGCTCTACACTGCAAGCGCAAGGGTTTGCATTGTAACTGTCCGGCTATGCGTTTATGATTTACCAAGAGACATGATATCTTTTATATATTGACTGTAATGAATTGTAAATATGAATTGCTATGTAAATGAATTGCTATGGACTTCTAATAAATATTTTACACATTTGAAGAATTCGTCAACTCGACACGACAGAACAGAAAAGCACTTTGATAACCACTCATTCATCAACTGCATTTAACTATTTTTCATGTTGCATAGGACTCAAACGATTCTGGAAATATTTAAGGTGAAATTATCGTGCAGAGATTTACTTGACCGCACCTCTCGTACGTTTTTCGGACTTGACCCACCCTCTCTTAACTTTGTGCTCTTTGATCACAACCTTGATAGACAATAGGAGGTTTAGCAGGTTTACCGCTATGTAAAGACAATGCACTAAGACATATAATAAATAATCTATTGTAAAGGTATTTTAAATTGAACCTTTTATGTAAATGCATTCACTTCTCGCTTTCTGATGATGTGGCATTCTGAACCTGCTGTATCCAGTCAAGGGTGTGGTCAAGTAACGTAAAGCTAAAAAGGGTGGAGAAAGTCGACAATATTAGAACCTGGAAAGATTACAGATTCTCACCTTGAATGTCAAGAGTTCTCTTTTCTTGCGATGGTAGAAACTAGACTTTGAATATTCGTGATGGAGGAAACCTTATGCAAGGTTTGAATCCACTCAAAATACTACACTTCTGATAACTGCAAACTTAAACGCTCTCCACTTCACCATGCGATTTCATATTTCAAGTTTAGTCGATCTCTCTTCGCTTCGTACTTCTAACACTCTCCTGCTACGACCAAAAAATCCTCTCCACTCCTTCTCGCATTTCACACTCGCTGGTAAGCGATTCCCTTCCCCTGTCTGGTTTCCCCATCGACGTATAGCTATGCAAACGCATAGCAATAAAAGCGAAGGCGGACCGTTATAAACGAAGCAAATGACTCCAGCGAGATACGCTGTGAGTATACACAACTGAGTCGAACTGACACGCAATCGCTCTTCACTTTCTCTTAGCGAAAGAATCCATCATCACTCATGGCCAGTGATCGACAACAGAGTCCACGATCGGTGTAGGAAGTTTTGACTGTGACCTAATTAGAATGAAGGTTTTATTCATCGACTCGACACGAGAGAACAGAAACACACCTTGATAACCACGCCTTCCTTAACTGCGTTGAACCTTTCTCATGTTGAATAAGACGCAAATGATTCTGTATTTGATTTTCGTGATGCTGAATATTTGAACCCCGAAAGATCGCAGATTCTCGTCTCGAATGTCTCGGCTGCTCTTTTCTGGCGATTGAAGAAACCAGACCTTGAATACTCGTGACTAAGCGCACCTAATAGGGTGATTGAATTCGCTCAAAATTCTGTGCTTTGGGAACTGGAAGCTCGAACGATATCACCATGCGACTTCAAAATTTCGTCCGCTCAAGAACATTATCGATAATTTCTTCGCTTCGTGCTTCTAACCGTTTCCTGCTAGGAACAAAAGTCCTTTCCCACTACTTTCCGCATTTCACACTCGCCGACAGCG
The DNA here is from genome assembly GCA_036924285.1 of Asterella californica. NCBI lineage: Eukaryota > Viridiplantae > Streptophyta > Marchantiopsida > Marchantiales > Aytoniaceae > Asterella > Asterella californica. The sequence continues at coordinate 29,757,101 of JAYKYS010000003.1, forward strand.
ACTCCCTCCACCCTTCCTTTCCGGTTTCACAATCGACGTATAGCTATGCAAACGCATAGCAATAAAGCGAAGGCGAACCGTTATAAACGAAGTAAATGACTCCAACCATGTATGCTGTGGGTATACACAACTGACGCGCAATCGATCTTGAGTTTCATAGCCGAAGAATCCATCATCACTTACTGGCCAAAGTGATCTACCACAGAGTCCACGATCGATGTAGGCAGTTTTGACTGTGACCTAAGTAGAATGAAGGCTTTATTGTGGAAAGAATAAGTCGTGCACAAACGCAACGAGGTCAAGCCTGTAAAAGTCGTCTCGAGCTAAAGCTGTTTGGACTCTGTAAGCTCTTATAAGATCTAGATTTATGTAGCCACAGCTTGGAATCGAAGGCCAAAGTGACTGAGATTTATCAAGACACGAAGAGAGAGGTTGGAGTGTTTCTTTCCCTATCCAAAAGTACAAACGATAGCACTTGAAGCTGAGAGCTCGAGAACTGAGAACCTACATTCGTTCTGTTAAACAAAACTTGAAACCCAAAGCCCTTCTTGTGATACATTCAGACTGGCCTCAAAGGGACGTATTAATGTAAGATCATCAGTATAGAGCTGAAGTCCGCCGGTCTACATCTGAACCATCGTATCTGTCGACGGGAAGCGAGGACCATAACAATGCAAGTAACTCAAGAGAGCAGTTGCTTCTGATCAGTTACAGCCAGATGACGAATCTGCTGACAGTAAAGAGTAAAGCCGGAACCTTATCATCATCATCTAGTAAGAATATATCGTGACAGAGCTTCCTAAATGCAAGCTTATCCAGCGAATCCATGGAGGAGTCAAGCTGGAGCTGCTGTAGGTAAGGATCGAGGGTGAAGTTTCTTCTACAGCGGGGGCTCAACGTTGACCTTGGAATTAGTGAGCTGAACTTCAGTGTACTCACCGGCGCCATGCTTTGTTCCATCGTACTTCTCGCCATCGCCAAAGAGAGCGTAGGCTTCTTCACCATGCGCTGCATCATCCCCTACTTGCAGTTCCTCTTCACTCATGCGCAGCGGCACGATTAACCTGATCGCCAGACATATGATACTCGTCACTACTATATTCCAGCCGATGATAAACAGAGCAGCGCAGATCTGCTTCCCGACCTGCCTTCCCCCGGCTCTGCCTCCATATACGGCTCCGTGCTCGCCGGGTACAGGCAGCCAAATAGCGCTGAGAGTGGGTTGAGCAAAGAATCCCCCGAGAATACCACCGAGAGTTCCTGCAACAGCATGGGTGTGGAATACGCCCAGTGTATCATCCACCTTAGAGAATATGCCGCCGGGCTTCTTCCCAAGGATCATCATTGTGTACCATGGAATGCTGCCTGAGAAAACTCCGATCACCATCGCTGCCCATCCTTGCACAACACCTGGGTGCATGGCCGGCGTATGCATCAACTTTACTCGTCAGGACAAATGTACACGAGCTCTCTCAGCAGCAACAAAGCCTTCAAGTTTGGGCTCGAGCAAAGTATGAGATTAAGTACTAATCAAGTATGTAATCATAACATAATCATCGAGTGTACATAGTTTAACTATCGTGTCTCATGTATAAAATGCAGTCTTTGTCATGAACAACGTCAATTGCTTTCAGTGTCAGGGCACAACATCTCACTATGTTGAATAAGTGGTTTTACCGATTCAGACTGATGACAGTGCTTTAGACTTTCAGGCTGAAGGGGCCAAGTTGGAATTCCAGTCTTGGGCTAAACATGGCTCTTAACTTGAAAGTTCCAGGATCAATAGATTGTGGAGCTTTGAAGAACCGAAATGATCGAATGAGTTGAAGGAGAGACGAGTGTTTGCTGGACTAGCCGTATCAACACTTCTTGAAATTTCTGAATCAGCGTATTTGGCTTTCAAGAATCTACGTATACGCACCAACCTTATTTATTAAAATTCATATCGAACAGGAGAGGGAAAAGTTGAGTTGTACGTACCGGCACATGGAGTGATAGCAACCAATCCCGTAATCATGCCCTGAACGGCTCCGATAACCGAAGGCTTCTTAAACACAATCACGTCAATACACGTCCAGACTAGCAAGCTAGTAGCTGCACATATGTTCGTGTTAAGAACCGCCAGGGAAGCGAGGATATTGGCTGCGTAGGGTGCTCCTCCGTTGAATCCGTTCCAACCGAGCCACAGAAGGCCGGCTCCTGCCATGGTGAGCAGCACATTGTTCGGAGGAAAGTTGCGACGATCCTTCTCGAGTCTCGGACCGACCTGAAGCGTACATTCATAGCAAGAATTAATGGGCCATATATATATATTTCAGCTTTGACTCATTCTCCACGTAGTGTATTCTACTGGACAGTACATTTGACTACGCAACAGACTTGTCACTCGAAATTGAACTCGTCAAAATGTGTTTCACAGTGCAGTGACTATAATGCTAACACGTGAACTTGAATTTAGCCACAAGCGGAGAGTGTCAGAAGTAACAGACTTTGCTGTGGGCCTCTAATGATGAGATACGCTGAATCAGATAACTTACCCAGTAAGCTGCGACGTAACCAGCAACTCCAGACGATAGATGGATGACGTATCCTCCAGCGTAGTCGATCACTCCCCACTCGAACAAGAAGCCTCCACCCCACAGACTGAAAGCTCCGATCGTGTAGGAAAACGTGAGCCAGAGCGGCACGAACATCATCCACGCTAAGAAATTCATGCGGCCCAGCAGAGATCCTGCTATGAGGATCACAGTGATGGCCGCAAAGACGAACTGGAAATACACCAGCGTGGCCATAGGGTAAAGGACTGGCCCCGTTTTTGTTGCAGGAACGATACCTTGCCCTAGCAAATACTTTTGGTCAAGAGCGGGTCCTGCTTTTCCCCATATGGAGATCAGTTTCTCACCGAACGACATCTTGTAAGCCCATGCTACCCAGCAGATGAGGACACAGGCGAAAGCATAGAAGGACATGAAGGCTGAATTTACGGCCCATTTCTTCTTCACGACACTTCCGTAGAGAATCACGAGGCCAGGGACGCACTGCATCCCCACCAGAGTGGACGCGGTCAGCTGCCATGCATTATCACCTTTGTTGAGCCACTCGGGAACTGCTGCTACTAGAGCAAACGCCGACGGCAGAGGTGTTGCCATTGTTCACGTGTACGTAGCACTAGCTGGCTTACTGATTCGACTTTGTAACCCCGGCAGTCTGACCGAGCTTAGCCTACCTAGCAAGGTCACTTGTCAAATGATCGGACTCTTAACGACTGCTTGCACGGCGCTCGGACTCCTCCTCTAGTTGAATCTGCGCGCGCATGCTAGCTGCTCACAGTTTGAGAACCCATCTTCAACAATTAGAACCGATTCAACGTTCGTTACCTTCAAGATCACGAGAACACAACTCGCATGCACAATATATGTGAATTGGTGCTAAGGCCATGAAGGGAAGCTATCAAGTCAAACAGATTTGAAATGAAAGCCCGGCGGGTGGTTGATCATGAAGTTAAATGACTTTGGTGCTCTGGATCGAAGACCACAGTACTGAGCCGGCCTTAGTAATCATGAGTCCTAGTTTGTTATATACCTGGAGCACAAAACCTTCATCGACAAGATCTTGTGATGGCCCAACTGTGCCTGTGCTGTGTGGAAGCGCCCAGAAATTCTAGTCGACTCGCATGCCATGATATTCAGAAGATAGGAGGGCTTTATATGGCACAAGCAAAGAGGGTTGGACTACTACGATCAAGATAGGGCTGGGGCCCATGGATCTTGGTCAGTGCCAGAATCAGAAGTACCCCAGTTCCCGATGCAGTGGAGCTGTGAAAGACAAGGCAAGAAGCAAAAATATCACCGCATTCCTGCTCGAATGGACGGACAAAAACAAGAGTTCAGAATACGTGACAATCTGTCTATTGCGTACATGTCTGCTTGAGTTCCGTCACTGGCTTCAGCAGTATATCCGGAATCAGGAAAGGAACAGCCAGCCGACTTCAAATTTGAAGATCTTAAATAGCATCGTGTAAACTGACTTTACTTCCTACTCAAGCTTTAACAGATGACTTAAGTTTTGGTACGTAGCTACAGGCAATATTTTGGACGATCTCTATCTCATGATCATGCGCAGCAGTCCAACGGAGTAATTAGAGTCGCTGCAAACTCATACCCGGCCTCGATGTACGTATACGAGAATATACTTTAAAAGCAGAATGACCTCTGGTAGCTCGAGGCTCATCCCTTCATCCATCACGCATCGTCCAAGTCGAAACAACGACAGCAAGAAGAAAACAGAACCTGTACTGACCTTAATAATTCCACTCCATACCACCACCAGTAGCGGACAGAGAAGATGCGGCAGAACAGGACGTGGACTCTGATGATACGAATGAAGATGAAGATCGTCTCCCGGAGCTGGTCTGTCGCCTGCTGCTCTCGGCTTCCACAAACACGCAAGAATTCGACAAAAGGGGAAGAACTGCCGGTTTTAATTCGGAGCTTCGGGAAGAGAGCATTTGCTGGAGCAGGGGCGTCCAGAAAGAAACTGTTCGACCAAATTTGCTTGCACTGCGATGGATGATCGACGGCATCAGCAGCCGCCACCATGGCTACCGTTCTACCGGCTGAGAGGGTGACTGGTCTTAGGAGATGTTCGAGGAACAACATGGAAAACGCTTCTGACTTCATGTGTCCAGAGAGTAATATTCTTCAGGATGCCGGTTCCCATCTGCTCACGTGTGGTGTGCTTGACCAACACAGGCCAAGCTGGCCCAACCCGTAGTCCTCCTAACTTGTGGGGTTAGTCTTCAACTTTCACCAATCACACTAAACGTAAAGGAGAATCGGTTTCCAGGATGCCGTATGGGTTCTCCAGTATCCCGGTAAGACTAAAAGTTAAGTTTCTGACCGGAACCAAAAACGTAGTACTTCTTCAGCATGACCGGTCTACTGAGTTCAGAAGAATATCGTCAAAAAGAGAATAAGAAGTGATGATGCGAAAGTAAGTGGCTCTCTCCTTTGTTCCTTCCCTTTCTTGGTTCAATATAGGAAACCTTGACACAGAAGAGTCCCTTGTTTGTAATGCATGTAGGAGGTGATTCCTCGTTCTACGAGTTGCCGTTGTGCAATAGCGAAGTCCCGTTTATTCATTCCGCTATTCCGCTATTCTGCGTCACGTCCGCTGGGAGTCTTGGGCATGCCAGACGGCGGCGAACACCGGAGCTGGACAGTTTCAGGTCACCGGTTGTAAGCTAAGCTACGGCCATTCGAATGGGATCACGTGTTCCAACTTCTTGGGAAGGTGAGCGACGTAACTGAACATCAGAGTTACTGTACATATGTACACTATTGCTGATGTACAATACAGTACAGTACACCGTAAGAGCACAAGACTTAGTCTTCTCAGCCCACAGGGGAGGACCGTTATATAAACCTTATGGTAAAAACCGATCTCAGAGGGAACTGCTGAGGAACTGTTTGTCAACTTTCGTTGCGAAGATATTTGCATCAGCCCCATTTCATTGCTGTCAGTATGTCTAGGGTTAAGAGTGCATTACGTGTTTTGAAGTTAATATCTTTCCCCACGGCCTTGTACAGGCAAGGTGGAGGCGACGAAACCCTAGAGAAAAAACCTTTCGACCCATTGGCCAATGCACATATAGCCCTAAGGCCTCAGCTTTTTCTTTTCAAACCAGCGTCGCTGATTATTCTTGGGGGGGTAACGTCTTGGAGCGGGAATAAGTTGGAGGTGGACTTGGATGTTTCTTCTTCGCCGTTCTCACGGTCTTCTGCAAGCAACGTGGAGGCGACAAAGCCCTAGAGAGAAACTGCCGCACATGTAGTCCTAAGATCGCGGTTTTTTGTTTGAAACCAGCGCCGCTGATTTAACCGTCGTTGATTATTCTTCGACGTAACGTCTTGGACCGGGAGCTGGATGTTTCTTCTTCGCCGTTTTGCATGCTTCGTCGACTGACCGATTGTTGTTTTTCTCGTCTGGACGACGCCCTTCGCCTGCACGCTGCTCGCTTCATTCACTTTGCTTCGCCCTCATGATTTTGCTTTCATTCCGTGCATACAGTGCACGCTCTCTTCGTTTCGCTCATCTTCGACCGCTGTTTCCTGCTTCTTAGTTTCTCGTCGTCACTATTACCTGCTGTTGGAAAGAGATAGGGTTGTTTTGTCGACGTTCTTCGATGATGCGATAGCGGGGAACGACGATGCGACTGTGTCCTTTGCAACCGGCTGCTCGATTTCTTTTACTCATTGCGGACTGAGGAACGGGATGAGAGCAGCGATACTATCATTCCGTGACATGGTCATACGATACGCTGCTGTTACCTCGAGGTGTCGACGTGAAGTCACGCATGGAACTCTGTGGCGTAGTTGGATGAGTACCAAGAAGGAAGTCGAGGAGTTAGGCGATGAGAATGTCGACACAGGTCTGAACCCATGTAAAAGCTCATTTGGTCAAAGGGACAGTGGGTGGTAATTAACTCCAAGATTGCCTCGAGAGGAAATACCTAAAGTACACAGAAGCTGGCGGACTGCTTCTTTCCACAACAGAAGATGTCATCCTCAACCATAAGACAGTGGAAATGTAAGTAGATATTTGGTCTTCTAATTTCTCTCCTTTCTTTTATTTCCTCTCATTTTGATTTTCTCTTCTTCCTTCTCTTTTCTTCTCTTCTCATCTTCATTCTATCTTCTATTTGGACTCAGAAGCTTCTTGTGAGTATCAGTTGATGTGAGTGTCGTTGTAGTGCTACCAAAAGACCATTTCAGCAGGCAGAAGCCTAGGAAGACTACAAGGAGCTACACCCTGTGATTGATCTAATCCGTTAGAAACCGTAAGAGTAATTTGTGGTATGGAATAGTAATTGATATCTACGGAGCAGAGGCAGTATTATGAAGGTGTCAGAAGCCGAGTTGAACCCCCAGAAGCCGAGAATTGCTTATGGAAGTCGATGTGAGAAGACTGGAAGTCGTGACCAAGCATGCATATTAATTTTACTTTCTCTCAGTTAGTTCAAAACTCTAAATATTATTAGAACCTTTGGTTTCAGCAAGTTTGGATTCCTAAACTGTCCAAAATTGTTGTCCTTGGATCCATCGGGATCATAACGAGTTCTATAAGAAATTGAAGATGATACGAAATTTCATTGGACGGATTGAGAGATGTGGGTGGAATTGACCCATAAAAGACATTTCTGTTCGTTTGTGATCTATGGGTCAAGCTCTTCATTTTTGGTGCCAATACGATCACGGAGTCTTCACCTACGCAAGAGAGAAGACTGTATGTGGATTGGGTTGTTGGTTTGGATGTGGTGAGTGAATTTGAGTCATAAAGGATCAATTTATGTCAATTTTTTGCTTCTTGTGAACAAATTTCTTGGGTGATTTTGGGAAAGGAACTCCAAAAGACTTGTTTGGAGTCCCACTGGATTAAAGTAATCACATATACTTACGATAGGAGACGGATCTAAGATCAGGTGGTTCATTTTATCACAGTGCGTCGATTTAGATCGTAAGGAAGAGGTTTTAGAATTTCGATCATCTACAACCAAAAATTGGACATATCTTGGCTGTTGGATGCAGATAGGGTTCTCAGAGCCTACGGAGTTCAAGAGGAAGGACCCTATCAGTTTTTGAAGACCGTTCGACGAAAGAAAGAAGTGAATTGGCGTTCTTCAACTTCTTTAGTATAGGTTGGGTGTCTACTTCAACTTTCGACATGATTTTTGCTGTATTGCTAGTTACATGGACTTCATTCATGACCCTCGTTTGGATTAGGGTGATCTGATCACCGAGCTAGTGGTATAACGAGCGGTGGAGATGCTGCGAGTTTTGGATTTGGATACGAGTTATGCTTCGTATATTGGTAGCTACTTGGGCAACACACTCAATCCTCGTTTAGGTTAGTGTGATATGATCATCAAGCTAACCATATACTGAGCAGCGGTGATGTAGTGAGGCTATTATGGATGTTGTCGCTATAGAAAGATTAGATAGCGGGACGTTGTTGTGAAGCTAACTGTTAGCAAAGGGATGCTTCGAGTTATGCTTAGACAATTTTTGTCTTAAGATTTGGGTTCTAACACTAGTTTAGGGACTTGGATCAAGACTAGAGACTGTTCTAATCAACTCACCTCATTTTTGTGTTACATAATGAAAGTATATATAAAGTGAGGTCTGCATATATCTGAAGTCTCGTTCTCGTGATTGTTTGCATCTCTCTCTCTCTCTCTCGTCATTATTTTCAACACGTATGATATCTCTAGCCATATATCTCACGTATTTTAGGACAACTTTCATGTACAAAAGTGTGACGATACGATATCGTATACATAGTATTTTTTCCATAAGACAAAAGACTCAACATGCAGACAAGTCATGTAATGCATCATATTTTATGAAAAACTTTGAAGAGAAGATTCTGTATTCTATAATGAAGACGTACTCTAAGTGTAGAGCCAAAAAGGCTCACAAATGCCACAAGAGGGCTCTTTGGTGGTCTTACTACTCACGATGTGACAAGTTTTTCTATGATATGATTGATTTCAAGGTAATGGATGATAACGATATCATATCAGATTTTGTGTGAAGGTTGTCTAGGAAAATGTGAGGTTCCTAGCTGTGAAGGTATCGTGTGCTGAACTGAGACAAGAAGAGAAAACAACCACGAGAACAAACTTCACAAGATATATCAACTCTCATGTTATATATTCCCTCATTTCTTTCTCTCCAAGAACGAAAAATTGAGAAACATACATGAGTGGTCTGTAATGTACACTCAATCTCTTAAAACAAGTCCCTTGCTCTTGTCGCAAAAACAAAGTGCTTGAAACAATCGTGCAGTTGTTGCATCCTCTGATATCTCTTATGATCCATTCATCTCGTCCATAGTCGTGACTCATCCCTTCCTGTCATTATCTCAAACCTTCTACATATCCATCATCCCAGGTCCGCAGCATCCTCCCGAACAACCGTATCCATCTTCATCCTCGTTCATGATTGTTGATCTCTTCTTCCAAGTTCTTACACAAATATCTCCATCATGGACCTTCACATCAAGTTCACCATTGTATCATATTGGATTTTGTGTGAAGGTTGTCCAGGAAAACGTGAGGTTCCTGACTGTGAAAATATCATGTGTTGAATAGAGACAAGAAGAGAAAAACAACCACGAGAACAAGCTCCACAAGATATACTAACTCTCACTTTATGTACTCTCTCGTTTCTTTTTCTCTAAGAATGCAAAAGTGAGAAACAAACATGAGTGGTCTGTAATCTACATCCAATCTCCTAAAACAAGTTTGAATCTCAATCTAGATCCAAAACTACCGAAGCGTAGTACAAAGCAAAGAAAACATCCCTTTGCTAGCAAAAAACTTTGCACCAATATCACATTGTTTAAACCCCAATCTAAACAACATCCATGTACAAGCCTTTAGCTAAAGCCAGCTACCACAAGCCGTACATAACCAACTAGAACTATAACGAATCCAAAAGAGCGAAACCATAGCGAAGGGATCAAAAAATTATCTATTTGAGAACTTTCTTCTTTCGTCAAACGGTCTTCAGATGTCGATAGGGTCTTCCTTCTTGACTCTGTTGGCTCCAAGAACTTTCAATTCCGACTCTCGACAATGGAGATATCTCCAATTTTTGATCGCGAGTGATCGAACCTCCAAAAACTCCTCCATGCGGCTTAAAACCACACACACCACCCAAATGACTAGCCTAATTTGTGATCCATCTTCTCTGATAGATAGATCTTGCTACTCTAAATCCAACGAGACTCCAAACAAGCGATTTGGAGTTCCCTTCGCAAAACCATGTAAGAAATTTGATCGCATGAATCACAAAAACTAACATAAATCGACTCTTTGCGGCTCAAACTTGCTCACCACACCCAAATCAACAACCTAATCCACATATGGTCTTCCCTTATGCGTAGGTGAAGACTCCCTGATCGCGTAGACATCAAGAACGAAGAGCTTGGCTCACCGATCGTGAAGAACAATCCAACTTCAAGTCACAGACAAACAAAAAACTGACGTAAGCGTTTCCATGCGGGTCATTTTCTCTCATGCTCCCGAATTGCTTGATGAAACTTTGTATCGTTTTCAATTTCTTGAAGAACTCAGCTTTCTAATTTCGATGGATCCAAAGACAGCAAGTTTGGACTTCGGAACGGTCGGAACGGTCCAAGTCTCCTTCGTAGGTAGTTGAAGCACTCCAAGTCTCCCACCTACATCTCAATTTCTCTCCAAACACACTCCTCTATCACCTCTTCACAAACCGTCTTAACCAGTGTGTAGCTTGCACAGATCTGAACACAATGACGCCTTGCACGCTTGCATTGGACCTCCTAATTTCACGAACCGTTTGTCGACAGATCGTAAATACAAGCTAGTCTCTTAAACTGTCCCCTGAAGTCAGTGACAATATTTGAAGTTATCTCCAGATTATGACCAAACAATTCTTGGCACTATACTAGTCAAGCACCCACTTGCGCCCTTAGTATAACGCAAGGAACTGCAAATACCTAGTCAGCGTCGATAAACTAAAACCTAGTTTGATTTTCTCATCTTTCGAATCTCATAACGTCACCATTAAGCGCCCAAATGAAACAAATGAAGTGCCTTTGAGAACTTAACAACGAGCTCTACCACTTGGTGCAAATGAAAGTCGAGATCCGGAATATATCAAAATGTCTTTATTTCTCTGCATGAGTGTCTTTGGAGCAATATGATTTTCAAGTAGGAGCCGGTCCACAATGTGACAACAAGGGGTGTACACGGTCATCTGTCTCATCAGATATTACATCTTGAACTGCAACTTTAACAATATACAAGAGGAAGACGAATGTCTCTACCTCGTTCTTTGCGGTAATAGTGGATCGTTCGATTCTCAGTTTTTGGATATTCCTTTTTACTCCAGTCAAATATAAGAAACTTGAAAGACTCGTATCACTTTTAATCACGATCGGTATATAATAACGGACTGAAAAACGTTTCTTATTGCTTATCGATAGCATTAATCACGACTTGAACACTTTTTCTTTTGCTGGCGGTGAGGGATAATGTTAATGCAACGGTGTTGTATTGACCAAGTTATAGGAGATTGCATATATGTGTAAGATAATGCTCTGCCCACAATGGAGTTATGCAGCGTAACTCCACGTCGAGCAGTGCAATACACAATGTAGATCACGTACGAAAGTTTTAACTCAAGCTCTTGACATTACACTCGTTGTTCACTGCATTACGCTGGTTGCCCATGGCATTACGCTTGTCGACTAACATTTCACCAGTGTTTTACGCATCTAAAGCGACCTCTCTGCAATGAGAAAAAGTTTTGAAAGTTATTCAATTTGATTTATCACAATAATAATAAGTTAAGCTGCGCATGAATTTATGTGAAGTGTTGTTTCAAGTGGATATATGATGATCCAACACATGAAATGTTATGACGTTACATAGATGAATAAAGTGGATCTTTAGAAATTTTTTGGGGAATTTTTTAGATTCTATATTGTAAATTTTTTTGTGGAATACGTAATTTGTAAATGAATTGCCTTATATTCTTTTAAAACAACATATTTCTTTTGTTACATATGAATACATGAGCCGATAGTTTACGTCGGAGAAAAACAGGTAACTTTACTAACCTGACTGAAGAGTCATTCAATGCGATTTAAACTTAAAACAAAATGTTACAAATTACATCAATTTTTTTTAGTTTAAAGGATTTTTTAATATATTTTTCTTTTTCACTCAATTTTAACAAACTTCACTTTCTTTTAATAAACAATCTAAAGGTTCCTTCAGTATGATGAAAATGAAAATAAATTGAAATAAATAAAATACTGTAACATTTATCTCCGATACGAATAACCAGAAGAAGTCTAACGTATATTTCATAGTCTATGTTGTCTTTCTAAAGTAGAATTTTAGTGTCTTTCTTGTCCTAGAATTAGTACTCAACCCGCCTCAGTTCGAATCCCGAACCGCTCAAAGTGGAAAGGGATAGAAATAACCGTTCTCTAACTCATTTTTACTTCACTTTTTATAAGTAAGAAAGGGGTTACGCAGTCGATGCTATTTAGGTTTCTTTTCGCTATTGGGTTTCCTGCAGCTAAATGCGGTTGTCCTTCCACGCACTAAGCCTTCCCGGCACGAAGACTCCGACGTTACGTCGCCCTGGCTATGGACGCAAGGGGCTTCCCAACAAGCTAATGCCCGTTGGTTGTCGTTCTCTAACTTTAAGAATCAAACTCGATCTGAACTATCAAATTTATATCGTACAAATTCAAAAAGTTCACCTCATAACATAGAAGTACAAGCTCGATCCCCGCACCTCTTTGATAGAGAGATAGAGAAAACTGTAGTTGGCGACTGGAATTCAACTCATGAATAATAAAACGAGAATAATAAAACGAGAGTAAAACTTTTCCTTGGTGCTAGATGTGGAATTATATCGAGTTAACTCCATGAAGAAAAAGTATCCAACTAAAAATAAGATTGAAAGAGAAGAAAAAGAAACATGAGAATGTTCGTTTTACGGCACCCTCCTGCAGTCCAAATCCGTACATCCAAAAAACAGTCAGCCACCAAACGGACGAACGAAGAGTCGGCTGCAGTCCATCTCGAACTGGCGTCGCCGTCAGTCTTGAGGACCGACAGGAAGTCAGACGGCCAGCGTCTCTGCAACAGCAGGCGGCGGGTTTTACCGGGCCAAACTGTACTTTCTCATTCACCTCCTCTACCTTCTGCTACTGTAGCTGTGAAACAGTGGGGCCCGCACAGCACACTAGCCAACCCCCACCATTGGAAGGTAGGCAAAAGCAACCCGTTGATTGCTCTTTTCGGCGATGACTTTTCCTCCGATGATTTTCATTTTGCACTATGAAACCAGCGTACAGTAAACTGTATGCATCCGAAGTGTCTGCGGGAAGTCAAGTGGGAAGAGTAGTAACGTGGAAACAGGGGTTTGAAAGGATATATTCTTCAACGGCTTAGAGAGAAAACATCGTAATTTTATTGCGGATAATTTTGTATTAGGGGTGTCAATGTTCAGAAAAAATATTCCCATACATAAAGACTAGAATTTTTCAGCGGTTAGCTTTCCACTAAATCACAATTTGTTTTGGGTGTTTTTTCTGAACAGAGAGTAGAATGTATTCATTAATTTTTTTATCTCTGTCATATGAAATCATTACTCTGACGACTATATTTCTCTACTTACGAGTGAAAACTTAATAAGCATCCACAATGAACTTCTGTACTTTTGCTCTCTTTATGATAACTGAAATGATGTAAGTGTTATATAAATACTCTAAGTTAAGTAGATATTAAAATCAAAATAATATTTAAGTGTTAACTGTTACTTGCTCCAAGAACGTTGGAAGCTTTTTTAGAAAACCCATAAGTAGAGTGTATGGCTTTGCGCTTCACATGGTACATATGCGGGAGGGTGCTGCACTCAATAAGTTAAGTAATAAATATATTAATTTATTACCTAACCTTTCCCGTCGAAAGGGTTAGGTAATAAATCAATATATCAACTTGGTTGCAGCCCTCTTCCATCTTCCGATGGAAGAGTGAATAAGAAGACTTAATAAGAAGACGCTAGCGGTGTTTTTCTACAGGCATCTCCGGAGGTGCCAGCAGAAAACATCCACTAAGGTCCAGCGGAAGTAGTAACTTACTCCCACGGATCTAGAATATTTTTAAAAAGTTCCAACATTGACATCTTTTATTGAACCAGAGTTCATTCTGGGTCGTTCTTGTCAAAGGATACGGTCTCTTTTTTGGACATGATCGCTTTCTTTTCAGTTCTGACATAAAAAATAATTACTCTAAGCAGTCGATTCTTTACTAAAAAAAAGAAAAAAATAATAATTTAAAAAACTACTTATGATATTTTCCTGTGGATATCTCTGGAGGTGACCATAAGAAACACTTGCCAAGATCTGACCGAAGTCACAACTCGTTCTCGCGTACCCTAATCAAGAAAGCATTACATATGTAAAGACAGTCTGCCGTCACGGTCATAGGAGTCAGATTTGGGTTTTGCCAGTGCATCGCAGAAGGAAAAATGTAATTTTAAAAACATAATATTTAATATATTTAATATAAATATTGGATCAGGTTAATATAGAAAAAAAAAATAGATAAACAGTAAAACGATAACTTTTAAAACAGATAAAAATAAGAAAGAGTAGTATTCAGGTCCATGCACCATCAATTACAAGCATGAGATTTGGAAATAGATTGAGATCAAATAAATATTAATTTATCTTTAAATTTTTAATAAAAAATTTTAAATAATAAATAAATGAGCATGCGACCCTCTTCCATCTTCAGAAGGAAGAGGTGAATAATATGCATCTCTGAATTAATAATTTTCCATCGCGCAATTCCTTATGTACTCTAAAGACGTTTTTTCATAGCTCGATGACACCTGCTGTATCTAAAAAGTACGCTTAAGGTGATAATGTGACCACCAGTTAAATCGACACATGCCTTTGTGTGTATATATATGTATTAATTAATTATGTGGTGATGCAGTCTAGAATCCTCCTCCACGGCTCGTTCTCTCTCATCCGGAAATGTGTTAGCGTTATACAGATATAATAATGAGCTGTTATTAAAAATCGATTTTCTCCCTAACTGATATGTATTAACTAATCTAGAAGTTCCAAACACATCTCAACATAACCAATAAGTGAATATCCTTCTCCACGGCCTTGTACAGGCAACGTGAGGGTTCAGAGACCTAAAATAAATCTTCGGATCGGATTGGCAAGCGCCGAAATAGCGGTAAGGTATAAACTGTAGGTCGCTGTTTTAACGTTATAATTCAAGTCCACCGAAATAATGTTTTTATTTAACTCAATGGACACCCCTGCGAGTTACCGTCTCGCACGTCGTTCGTCCGTGCTGGAGCGCGAGGTAGTTCCCTCAGTTAGCAAGCAACCACTGCATTTTTCTGCCGTCCCTCCGTCGTTTCACCGTTCACAGTTTCTTTCTTTCTTTTGTTTTCTTCTCCGACTGCGGACCGACAACCAGGGATGGGACCAACGATACTGCCATGCCGCGACCAGGTCTTTGGGTACCTGGACTCACGCATGGAGCTCTGCGAACTGATGAATACAGCCATACCCATATTCACCCATGTACAGCAGAGTTCAGTTCGGAGGTCCCGCAGTTCTGAAAAAATAATTGCTACCTCCCCTTCTACTTCTCGTTTTGAAAAAAAAGGCCAGATCCTCGGCTGTTGACAAGGAATATTAATTTCTGCTCCCTTTTCAGATGGGGTTATTCTTGGCTTAACGATATTCTGTTATCTTGTTTTCAGAACAGATTCCGGATGAATAAACGCGAAAACGCGTTTTCTCTTTTGGGGGCCTTCCCTACTTTCGTAACACTACAGCCAGCAGGGGCAAGCATATTTGCCATGGAAGTCCAGAGGTTTGGAAAAAACAAATATCTCCGACTCTAAGTAAAACTTCCAATTGCTGTCCGAAGGTGATCATGCACGAAGCGAGCAAAGGTGATCATGCACAAAAACGGGCAGAAAAGGCTTCAGCGAGCCTATGTAAACTTTATTATTTTTTGATAATATTGTCTAAGACAGATTCTCCAAGATGAGCTTACGACAGCCGTGTGGTAGAAAATGAATGAAGGTAACATATAGCGTACTGCTACTGAAATCTAATCCAATTGTTCCATACAGAACTTCTTAGATCTACTACTGGAATCCAATCCAGCTGCTACATAATCTGTTTATACTGGTAACCTGTACTCTACTCTACTACTTTATGCAATCCTAATGTGTCTGTACAGCCCTCCGCAAGGCAAGTAAGTTGTGTAGCAGACGGTTCTCCGGTACTTCCACATACAGTCCTCCGCAAGACAGATAAGTTCTGTGGCAGACGGTAGTCCGGTACTTCCAGCTGCAGGAGACGAGCAACAACGAAAGAAACACAAAGAAACGGAAATACAGTTTTCCTGCTCTTCTCAACAGTCATGTGACTGTACTGGAGCAATCCCTGCGGGGCGAGAATGAAAAAAATACAAGGAAATGGAAAAGCAAAAACGGGACAGAAAGTAGAAAGAGGCTGGAACTGTCATTTTGCTGCAGTCGTGCTCGATTGCGGTCGAAAGCACTGCATCCTGTTAGACACGGTCCTGGAACAGAAACAAGAAGATCATCATCGGCAACAATTTCATCATCCGGAGAAGAAGTTGTCTTCATGAGATTTCGCAGAAGCTTGCTGCGGCATAATTAAATAAACTTCCCTGCTGTGATTTGATCGATTCATCAGTTCGCAGAGCTCCATGCGTGAGTCCAGGTAGCCAAAGACCTGGTCGCGGCATGGCAGTATTGTTGGTCCCATCCCTGGTTGTCGGTCAGCAGTCGGAGAAGAAAACAAAAGAAAGAAAGAAACTGTGAACGGAGGGACGGCAGAAAAATGCAGTGGTTGCTTGCTAACTGAGGAAACTACCTCCCGCTCCAGCACGGACGAACGGCGTGCGAGACGGTAACTCGCAGGGGCGTCCATTGAGTTAAATAAAAACGTTATTTTGGTGGACTTGAATGATAACGTTAAAACAGCGACCTACCGTTTATACCTTACCGCTATTTCGGCGCTTGCTAATCCGATCCGAAGATTTATTTTAGGTCTCTGAACCCTCACGTTGCCTGTACAAGAATAAGTGATACGGACTGCCGTGCTACTGGAGTATAAGTCCAGAACTCTATAATCCCAAAAGTGTCATTTTATGTGCACATTGTTTATGCCCTAACCATTCACGCCAGAAAGTTTAGGAAATAAATAATGTACTATCGTCCAATAGCCAGACCATGGAAAGCCTAAAGGAAAGTCCAAAGGAAAAGAGGCTAGGACGCGGAAATTTGATTACCGTACATGAAAGGGTTCATAGACGTAAAACAAAGTTATGCATGTGGTAAAGTGACCATAGTTAGCAAAACAATATAAAAATAGCAGATAAAATCAAAACACAGAAACGCCAACATAGTTTCCTTTTCTGTCGTCTTTTAAATCGATGGTTAGCTACGCAGATACATATGAAACAAGGTGCTCCATGGAACTGCGAGGTAACAAATTGGGGACAAGGGAGAAAACTTGACTTGACCTCACCTGTATTAACTTTACGTTATTTTATCACACTTTGACTGACTATAGCAGGTTCAGTAAGTCAAAATGTCACATCACGAGAATGAGACAAGTGTATGTTAATCATCAGCTGTGTATTTACATGTAAAATGTTATCTAAAATATTTTTATGATAAATTATTAACTCAGATTATCTTTAGTGTAATAATTTTACATAACAATAGACTTATTGAACCTGCAGTTTCCAATCAGAAGTGTAGTCAAGTAACACAAAGTTAAGAGGGATGAGATCAAGTAAGACAGTCAAGTAAATCTCTGCAGTGAGGATGCTAGTATTACGAAAATGTAAGATAAGCGTTTGGAATCCATCCTTGTATTCTGGTTTCTAAAATAATATTATTAAAAATATTCAAAAAATACTCTCCAAAATCTTAACAGAAATTTATTAAAAATAAAAACTCTGAGGAGAGTTGTTTTCTGGAAATAAGGACGTCTTTCCCATGAGAATATGCATGCCATATGAACTTCTGGTCAGAAAGAAAAAAGTATAAGCACAAAATTGGAGTCAAAATTCGATTTTGTTACTGGTTACAGTGTACTCCAGAGAAAAGAATAATGTTGTAAGGCATGAAAACTAATTCAAAAGCTATATTAAACACGATACGTAAGTATATAACTGATGAAATCGAAGACCATGACTAAATTTAATGGATCAGTTTGAATGGTTCAAAGACAAAAAATAAACAAACAAAGTTAAATGCTATAATAAAATTCTAAATAAAACTTTTATTATATACCTGCACTTGGATGCAGATCCGTCAAGATAGGATAATAAGATTATAAATTTTACGAAAAGCACTGCTCCTACTCCGAGATAAATGAAACCGTATTCTCATGAAAATGTTCAGTCTGTTTTTACTTTAACTCTGGCTTTTTTATAGCTGGTTTATAAATTCGTTAAAGAGATAAAAGGCGTATGTACTTCTTTATGCACCAAAACCAGACTTAGTGATGGTAGCAGCATTCGGTTGCTGAAAGCACCAATGATAGAAGAGTTTAAAATAATGGAGTTGCGAGACTAACCACTTTCTTGCTTGACAAAAAAAGTCTTAGAAAGAATTACATAAAAACCAAACTGCTTATGGAAATATATGATATTCACTATGAGGCTACTAATATGCATCCTAAATGCCCTGGGGAAGATTATTCGACAAGAGAACAAGTGTACTAACAGGGATGAAATTAACCAGAAATATTTGCTGTTGTTGGGGTTATAGTGGTTAGACTAAATTAAAACCTAGCTGAACTTGCTCACACATCGTCTCTTCGAGATTTAAAACCTATAAGTAAGATGAATACTTCACATAAATTAATTTTCATCGATCAATAAAAATATTAAAGTATTACATAACGCATTTATGACCAAGAGGAAGAGTTTGGTAGTAAATGAAGCATGCAGTAATACCTCCTCTATCTGAACATGGAGGAGGTGATTATGCATACTTCATAATATACTCGAAACCGACCTGAACCGGTACTAGTGGATCACTATGGTAGTATCAAGTATTATTGTGTGATACCAGTTTCTAGAGCTCAAGATCTTCTCAAGACCTCCCAATGGAGATCTAGCCTTACTGCACTGATACTATTAGAGGATGTCAAAGCTAATACATAATATTCTCTAGCATCCAGAAGGAAAAGTTCTATAGTTTATCGAAAGTTTTATATAGAGCCGTGGATCATTTTCTGTTATATTTATAAATCGATATAATTATTTTATTTTTAATAAAAAATAAAATAAATAGCTTGAGTTTAAACTTCCTTGTAATTGAGATTGACGACTAAATTGAATAAAAATTTAATAAGAATACAAGTGGTATTTTCCTACTCTGACACCTCTGAAACTGCTAACAGAAAACATCTGAGACCTCTTGGCCGCCGTAGGAACACTCGTGAGCAAAGAATATTTGCAAAAGATTTTAGGCTGACAAAGGCCACGAGGGAGCATTTACATTAAGGGTTGTATTTGCAACTCCGGCAATAAAGTTCATCAGGACGATCCTCTTTAAATAAACAGAGAAAATGAGAAAAAAGAAAAGAATTAAAAAGACCTTATAAATAATAAACTTGAGCAGAGTTTGATTGTGATCTCCCACGATATATGCGATGCAAGCGCTCCCAAAAGCAGTGGATCCGATAGAGCTCGAAGTCCGATGCAGCTACAGATGGAACAAATCGTCCTGATGATTTCTTGATTCGTTCCATCGTAGAACCAGCATCTAGCAGAGAGTCAAGACAGCGCTAACGCTCATAAATCCACCTCTAATGATTCGGCTACAGTATAATAATTTGGTTGGTTGATGCTCCAGAGTCCAGGCGTTGTTTTTGTTGATATATAGAATAGATTCGAGATTCGTAATTCGTAATTCATAATTCGTAATCATGATTCGTTGACAATTGAAGCACTGTGACGAACGAGTCGTACTTACCGATTTGATCCAGTTCTCCCTTTGTTTCTTTTCTTTTTACAACGTAAAGAAACTTAATTTCTTTTTCTTTTGCAAAGCAAAGAAACGATATTGCTCGCGACGCTAAATTAAGGAAATGGAACGCGGCTAACATGTCGCTATAAGGGACAACACAGTTATGCCGCATGTGTCCATCGAACCACGTAACCGCGTGGTTACTCCTATTAGGGGTGTCAATGCTAAGATATTTGATAAAGATTTTCAAGTCACGGCGGTACGCAAGGCCACCAAAGGACAAAATATCTACTACCATCTATGAGGCGGTCCCTAGAGAAACCGTGGTTGCTGTCCATTTTTGTCTTTATAGCCCAAGTGCCCTTATAAATTTATGCTTCGTAACCAAGAGTACTTAATTATGCGGGTGGGCTGTTAGCGAACAAAGAAATTTAACTTTTATACCCAAAATAGTTTTGCTGATAGAAGTTTACTGAGAGAACATAATCAATTAAGTAAGGACTTTATTCAAAACTCTCCGAGAGGTTTACACTATCTGAACATTTCGCAATCCCTTTGAGAAACAAATCGTTTTCTGCACGTGGACGTATTAAACTTAAACCACGCAGTCTTTAAGATCGATTCACGAGGACGAGACTTTTGTGGTCCTTCGAAACTCAAGCGTTCTTGTCTGACACGTATATCATCTTTCATCTTTCTCTTCTGTTCGTCATGCTGTCAAACTCCGCTAGGAGGTCCGTTTCTCTGCTTGTGGTCTCCAAATGACCGGTCCCATACAAAGGACCCACACGAACGACCGGTCGTGTGAGGGACCCGTTGCTCTTTGATGGAAAGCGGCTATACTTGATATGATTATCATGGCCTGGAAATGATGGGCTTCTCGTCTCGTAGCCTTTGTCCGAGCGTGGCAGTGGGATTCTGGTTTAAAATAGCTCAAATCTAAGCGTGTAATCTACAGTCTAGCTGAACAAGTAGACTGTCGAAAAATTACGATAAGATCAGAATGGGAATGGGAAATTTTGGCCTGAAGACATTGCAGAGCCTCTCGAGGGCGGCCGACCACTGAGACCTGATCCTCATAAAAGCAAGTTGGAACAACTTTAAACGATGAAAGTCAACCCTTATGGAGAGCATCGTGTAAGTATGTATCGATGGATGGTTTAGAACTCTGTGTTCCGTGTATGGACTGTCTCAAGGCAAGACTGAGCTCCGATACAGTGAATGATGAACTGCACCCGGATAGGAGCCTAATCGATGCCTGATTGTGTAACGTTTGTGGCAAGTATCCATTGTTATATGAGACTGAACACTGAACGTTTCTCATCCCCCTGGATAACTAGATCCCACCTTCTAATTATGTGGTTCATCGCATTGATTCGGTTTGAAGCAAGACTGGTTCGTTTTGCAACTTTTGAAGCAGAAAGTAGTCCTAGACCAAGTCTTCGTTTTTCCTCTGACTGTTTCTTCAGCTGGTGCTACAGAGATGACTTCATGGTTAGTGGACGGCCGAATTCGTAGTTCGACTCAGCGTTGACAGCCCACAGAAGCAAGTCAAGCTAAGGGAAGTTGTCTATGTGGAATCTATACATGCCACGCTGACCAGCTCGGATAGCTAGGCTCATGTGTTCAGTTCATGTTGATCACTGCAGCTTAGCTCGTGCGCGCGTTGACTTCATGATCAATGGCGGAAGATCTACGTATACGACACTCACGAGAGAGCTACGGTCGAAACGTACGCGTCCCTCCGACGAGCTACTTTACAAGTTTCGCGTAGCTATATACATTTGATCATGAACGGGTTGATTCTGAAGTAACCTGAATCACATATGCATGATGCTGCCAACGATGTCTTGGCCGACCAGGCGGGGGCATGCACATCGAACGACTTTCCAGGGTGATGACCAACCATCCATTGCAATCAGGATACTTGTTGATGTCCTAAGGGTTTCTCCCCACAGCTACATAACTAAAGTGGTCGGATGCTCCGAGAATCAGCGGAAACGCGTACGTTTGAGAAGTAAAAACCTGATCTGACGCTGTGAATCCAGTATGTCATCCATATCAGAGATCGAGCGAGCTCCTTGCAACATGGAGACTCTCGTCTGGACCGGCTCTGCAGGACGAGATTCGTGGACCTCCTAAGATCGGGGAGAGCTGACTTCATGCCATTTCCATAGCGCGCGCTTATCTGTACTACAAGCAAGAAGAAATGATATCTTAGTTGAAGGAGCTGAACTGATGCTGACTCCAAAGAGTAGCATGCTTGCACACTGTCAGCAGTTGTGCGCGTACGCAGCTGCTACTCATATACCGTTCGCGTTGCTTTTCGAATTCATGGTCCTTTGAAGCACGACTCATCTTATTTTCTGGCCCAGATCTGCACGATCTCCCTCCTCCTAGAACATGAAAGTACAACAATTTAGTGTCCGCGGAGTCTGCATATCGATAAAGGGAATCATTCCACCATTTTCTGAAGCAGGTTCATGGGATCCCTGCTTAGTTGGTTGCATCTCCTTGATAGTATGAAGAAATGCGAGTCATTCACTACTTACCAGATGAACGTCTGGACATCCAGCTTATGATCATTATCTATGAGCTCAAGAAGCCTAATCCAGTCTACAACATCTGGACTCGACAGCTTACCCTCACCCCAGAGGGAGCTTTGCTGATGGCCGGGGACGTTTGCAGTCCTCCTAACTCTCAGACTCATCTGTGGGGAGGTTGTGAATTCGAACACGGCCTCGTGAGTTTCTTATTTATCGTCCTCTCCCAGTACTTAAACCACCAGTCCCTCTTTCCCTTGTAGGGCTTTATGGAGTCTTTTCATCTGTTGGTATTCATTGCGTCGCGTTGTTCTCTCTTAAACAGATGATGGCAAGCATGACTCAGAGGTGCATGCAGACAGGCCAGCCAGGGGGGAGTGCGACCAGGAGAACAGATGGCAGCTGCAAACGAATATCTAGACTGGACAAGCGAAATCACCCCATCTGGAAGTGTTACAAAACTAAAAACTTCACTCCAAATCTCTCATTATATGAGAACTTTATCTCCCCAATAGAATACTACCAGCTTGTTATGATCAGTCGGTTAGAACGAGGAGAACTTAAACAAAAATTTTCCTGAGATGAAATGTACATACTTTACTTAAACTTCAGATCTAGATCGATATCTCGGTACACCATGAGAAGACCTCAACTCATATTACTATACAAAGATATCGGTTAATATACTACTATATATAACTGCTTTCATCTCAAAATTTACCTACCTGCTCTCACAGTACTTCTCACATCAAAATCTTGTAACAAATCATTTCTTCTATTGTTTGTCTTCTTGTGTCTTTTCCTTCCGCAGAGTTTCGATGTGATCACTAATGAATCAGATATTTTAGATGTGACCTCTAATGGTATTTAACAAGAAGTGCAAAAGACAGAGAACATCACAAAATCCCAGAGATTGTAAAGGAGGACTAAGTAAGAGTATTATATATCTCCCATCGGAGCTGAGAGCATGGTCCAAGGAAAACGGACAGGCCTCCTCTATTATAAATATGACAAGGAAAACAGTGAGGTTGGGGTCATCAAGTCTGCCGTTAATTACCTCGAAAGAAGCATATTACTTATATTACATACTCTCCAAAGGAATTCTGTAATGAGTACTCTGTAGCAAATGCAAGGGACCGGACGTATTTCAAGGAGATCATCAGGCAAAATTCATGATCATTTTCAAGATCGCAGATGCATGCACGAGAGACGTCGCCAAGAGAAAACTGCTGGTTGAGAACTAACAAACGTTGATGGTTTCAAAGGTAGACGATGAGGAACTAACTCTGTATCAGATGATGGTCTTGAAAAGCTGACCACCTGCATGCGTATGAGAGCTTTGTCAAAGACCAAAGTTAAAGGGTTTGGTCACATAGAAATTCCAAATTTCTTCTGAATCGGCATTGAAGCACAAGTACACTTCAGAAACGAAAAAGGATTTAGTCTACAACTAAAGAGCTCGAACTGTCGAAAAGGCTTCCAGTTCAGAGTTCAGTACATCTTACTTGGCTGATAGGTCCAGATTCATCTCATTTTCAGCAGCGGCTGTACTATGTACAAATTTATGTTAATTTGGACATGGAATTCTGTAAGTGTGTGAAAACCAGTAGACACCGTCTCAGATACCCGCTCTAAGTCATCGGTGAGTTAAATATGATGGAATCATGCTGGAGACTCAACCTTGAATTGTACGATTGTATCAGAGTACTGTGATGTAATCTTGGAGTTACTGTCTTGTTTCTCGGTCTTGTGATTGTTTGTCTTTTAACTATGTTAGTCTCGCTACTCTCACCGTGCGACTCCCTGTCCCTTTTCCAAAGATTTCATTTCTCTCGTTCTCAACTATCACGAAATGATATTCCTTAAACATTACGATACTGCACTTTCAGTAAAACAATGAGCGGTGAATCTGAACCTTAACTTGCAATTAGGGGCCCTGTCTTAGTACCACGACCAGTACAGTGACTATGACGTTATTTACGTGTGTACCTGGTGTTACAAACCTGAAAACTTCACTCCAAGTCTCTCTGCATATGAGAATTTTATCTCCCCTACAAAATACTACTAGTCTGCAGAACGGATCAGAATGAGAACTTAAAACTGAAATGAAATGTGAACACTTTACTTAGACTTTAGAATCTAGTACAGACTGAAAGCGCCTCGACTCATGCATGCTGTACAAAAATGTGAGGTAATATACTACTGATACATAACTGCTGTCACCTCAAAGTGACTTCCCTAACTACTGTCACAGTAATTCTCACTCAAAATCTTGTCAAAAGTAAGCTCTTCCTTTTTCTGTCTTTTGTCTTTTACCTACGCGGAGTTTAGATGTGACCTCTAATGATATTTAACACCTGAACCATAGCTAGCTACTCAAGAGGACATGACTTCTGCTGATTAATATAAATGTTCAATGCTCAGAGTGAGCACCAAGTAACTGAGCTTGTGGAAGTGACTATATAACCTGATCAATGATTCTGGTGATCTTATGCAGGATAATTAGTAAGGAGGGTACAATTTATTGCATGCATGTTCAGTTCTAACATTAAGGCCCTGCTTACATCTGAAAGTGCAGATTCTGAAGGTTTCTCGACGCGAGCCGCCGGCCCATGGCCACGAGACGACGCATCTGGCTGCACAGTTTCTGTAGTTTCCGGGCCACTGAACAGTCCAACAGACATTTCAGTGTCCTTGTAATTGCACTGATGCATGGTAGTTGGCCTTGAACGTGCAAAGGCTCCGTAGCTGGATGTTCGGTCAGGCTGGTGCTTGGGATGTTTTCAACATTAACGACATGATCAGAAACCACAACGTTGGCCATCGTGTGCGTATGTATCAGCATAGTTTAAGCATATGTATATTTGTATGCATATCTGTATAGAACGTGGGTTTGAACCTGGAGTTTTGATGACGTGACCAGCACTGTTCGAACCTCCTGATCACAGGCTCCCAAATCCGTGTCCGAATCAATTGATCCACTGCATAAACGTCGTGACTCCCATGGCCAGACAGCAGCTCAGAAACTCTTCTGTACATATATACGAGGAGTCACTTACACTGCTCCGAACTTCCACGGAATGCAGTTCGAATTAAATTTGCGAAGTGTAAGAGTGGAATCTTAGATGTTCCGGCCCCGCATAATGCAGTGTGCTTTTATCGTTCACTTTGAAAAGCCACAAAGCCTCGACTGCTATTGTGGCTTTTCATTCCTAAACATTCCACTTTCCTCAATTCCATCTCAGGGAAACTCAGTGGTTTAGGAATGAGAAACCACTCTCTCCAATGACGTATTCTGTACCTATGCCGTTCTTACAGTCAACCACTGATTTAGAACAATTTGAGTTATTTATCTTTAAATCGTGTTGGTATTTCTTATCATCTTGGTAATTCTAAGCAAGATTCTCTGAAATACTTCACAAATATGATATGGTGTATCTAATATTTAATTTAGTTTAAGATATGTTTTGATGAACTTTTGAGAACTTTTTAAACTTGTGTTAAGTTTTTGCAAGTTATAATATTGGATATATCCATTCAAATTGGTAAATGACCGTTCTTCTTTTATGAATGTTAGTTTTAATGATTCTTGATTTATATATCTTTTGTTAAATTTATTTAAACTTTTTACAACAATTTAAATATTTATGTATTAACGGTGTGATGTAATCTTGAGGATGTTGGGAATGCAACGTCTTAATGTTGTCCAAAATAGAGTTCCAGTTGTATAAATTAGTTTCACGTATAGGTAAAAGTGACTCATAGTGAAAGTGACTATCATCATATAATAAATGAAAATGACTGTGTACATAATCATCACAATTATAAATAAATTCTATAATGATAACTAGTGAAGAAGAATTATAAATATAAATATTTCTTTTTAGTATAAAAGATAAAACTAATAAACATAAAGAGTCTCCTTAAACTCCACCATCTGCAGCAAGTATACACGTCTTACGAATATATTTATCTGCGGACTGAACATTATGAATTTTTTTTTATTCATTTTCTGAAAAATGAAACAGAAATAACTCATTATTTGTTTCACATCGTTCATGATACCATGTCACCATTTTCCAACTATCACGAGAATATGAAAAGACTTGAATACCTTCCATTGAATGTTTGAATGAAATGGAAGAAATGTTAATCTCTCCTCATGTCATTTTTAGGTATATTCATATTTATAATGGTTTTGAACAATGGCATCTTTGAAGTAGCATTATAAATGTTCCATTGTTTACCTCGAATGGCTCATGAGGAGGGCATCATAATTGTTAAAATAAAAAGAAAAATGAGCTTAAAATCTATATATAAAATAAGTATAAACCATGGAAGTTTTGAATTTTCTCATAGATACTTTATAAATTTCATAAAATAGAATTTGACAAACATTGGTTAACAACTTTCAACACTCGCATGAACAAGATGAGTAACTAGTGATGGAAAAGTAACAAATATTGAGAATCATAATCATGACGATGAAACCCCATTTGATATACAAACAAACACATTGCAAACTTCTTAGATTCTGAAATCATCTATGCATAACACAAGTATAAAATAACCTTAGCACCAAGGATATCATCATCTAGGCTTATCATCATTGAAGAAAACCTTCGCACACTTCACTCGTTTCAAAATGAAATAAACATGCAATTCAGTCAATTTCTTGATTATCTGGATATTGATATGAGACATACATCCTCAATTCAAGGTATACTATACAAAAACCTTGCATATATCTTCAACTTCATCCACAGGATATTTATATTAATCCATTTCCCAAATATGTTGCTTATCTTCGACAAGCAAATATAGATTGTCAA
Source organism: Asterella californica (assembly GCA_036924285.1). Taxonomy (NCBI): domain Eukaryota; kingdom Viridiplantae; phylum Streptophyta; class Marchantiopsida; order Marchantiales; family Aytoniaceae; genus Asterella; species Asterella californica. The sequence goes on from JAYKYS010000003.1 coordinate 29,784,098, forward strand.
TACGTATTAGATCCTCATGCTGCTGTGCAATACTGTACATCATATCTCACCAAAGTCGAAAACACAATACGTAATGAATTTAAAAATGAACAATGTGTACAAGAAAATATAGATGTTGCTACAAAAATCAAAAATCAGGGAAATGTATATTTGGATTCACGACAAGTTTTAACCCAACGTGCGATCTATACTATTCTAAAGCTACCTCTCTATCAGACTTCACATACTTTTGAATTTATAGACATAAGTCATCTATCTAACAAAAAAATCATTTAAAAAAATGATCATCAACTTTCTCTTGAAGATAACTCATCCACACTCATTGGATTACCAACTATAATAGATAAACATGCTCAATGCCCTCTACACCTTCTTCAAGATCTGATATCTTTGATACATTTTGTAGCAAAAATTTTAACTAGCAACTGACGTAACATAATTCGTGAAGTGAACTGGTGGAGGTTTGTTCGCTGAATTCAGGTCGCTGGTGACAGTTTGTCATTTTCTTGAAACTTGACATTTGATTGATGTGCGGAAGCGCTGGTCAGATTTTCTGTGGTGGTCCGTTTTGGTCCATCTGCAAAGAGTAGGAAGACGATTCCAACGCAACCTAAATTGTTCGAAACAAAGTCCGTTTTCAGTAGAGCTATTTTTGTACTACCGGGAACCAAAATCAAGATTTACGTCAAAATTAAAGAGATTGCAGGTTTGTAGTGAGTCTTGTTGGTTGATTAGGGCCGTGAAGTGTGAATGGACCTTGTGTGGATGTGTTCTCCTCACAAAATTCTGTTTTTGGTATCCCGAAGACGGCTTTGGTGATTTTTATGTCATTTTTTTAATATTTTTGTATTTTTGTGTTCCCATATGTATTTTTGGATGTCATGTGGACAGATTTCTCATGATCTTTGTCTACATCAGCAGAGCGTAGCGGTACGCGTGTGTTCATGATGGAGAGCGCGTTGTCGAAGTGTGATACGTCTATCTAGGAAAGCGCTGGGCTTCTGGCTGTGGTTGTTTATTCAAGAGGTAAGCTTCAAGTTATAACTTGGCACTATAAGCACTTACACATGTCTGTTGGGTCCTCTAATATGTTTGGAAAGAAAACATCAGGTCTAACAAGTAGTAATAAGGTCAGAAAAAAATAGAAAATATATGATGGTTTAGACTTCAAACCTTCTCCTACATGTAAAAGAGGCTTTACTGAACACACATACAAAATTTAAGTCTGAGATCGACTCTGAGCACTGAGATATGGACAAAAAATCGTTCTTACTAAGGAAATTACAGCAATTTCTAGCACCCAGATGGCTATTTCGACCTAGAACAGAAAATTGGATCAATAACTTTTGCTCAATCTTACAGGATTTGTAGTCTCATTAAGCTGAACAACCTTTAGAAATTTGAGTTGCTAGTTGTACACGGTTCTCCAGATCTCGAGCTTGGAAGTTGGTGCTCTAGATTGAGAGCTTTTTAGATCCCTTCTGCTTCAACGATCTCCTTGAATTATTCGCTCACTCAAGTGAAATGAAACTTTCTTCGATAGTCGTAGTCTTACTAACAATGAATGAAACCATGACGGTTTGAAGAGATATCTCTACTTTGCTGCAAATGACTCCCAAAATCTTAAAATCAGCAATTACGATGTAATTTTGGCTCAATCCGAACTTCAAACTGGAGTAATTCTCTCTTAACTGTTCCAAATCGATAGGAAATTTGCACTGATAATGACTGGCACGACGAGCTCTCTCACCCTATGCTCTCATATCTTTGAATGCCCTTACCAAAAGCTCGAACTGCCCCTCGGACTCATGCTTCCAAGTTTAAGGTTTCACAAAGGATAAAATGGACCAATGGGAATTCATATCTTCACCTCCCTATCCTTTTGTGTCCCAATCCACGTGACAACTTAACGTCACACATAGGTTACATGTCAAACCTCTAAAGTGCCAATGTAAACATTAAACTTCATGCAAAGACATGTAAAGTGACATGTAACTCTAAAAAATAACTTAAACAAGCTAGAAAACATGCACTATCAACCTATTAATGTTAACATCATATGCAAAGGTGTCAAACATATGCATAAAGGACTAGAAGTAATATTTAGCTAACTTCTAGAACTACTAAACTCAAGTGTTGGAGTAGAAGTGTAGCATGTAGCCGCCAAGTAGTGCGACATCCACCTCCTCTAAACCTGCACATCTTTCAGTATGTGCAAGATCTAGATCAAGACTCTTTAGCTTCAGCTTCAAACTCATCTTCAATCTCCATTGAGTCTTCAATTTCATCCTCAGTAAACTCTACGATGTTCTGGTCCTCCTCTCTCCTTCTAAAGAGCTTGATTCTCTTCTCTGCAATTGGTATCTTAAGCATTGTACCATCTAATTCTCTCAAGGAGTGTGTGACATTATCATGAACTTCCAACATCACATAAGGTCCAAACCATCTCTTGGAAAACTTTTTGATTATGTTATGTTGATTATCAAGACTACTATCATAGACTAACACCTAGTCACCTTCCTTAACTGGCTTGGGTCTTAATCTATGAGTCTTATCAAATCTGTCTTTGTTTCTCTCTCCAGCAGTCTTTAACCTTTCCACAGCTTTTGCAACATCCTCATGTTTTCGTTCTAACTGCTAGATCCTTAATGCAAAAAGATCCTCCGTACTTCTATCATCTTCCCATGGCAAAACATTCCAAGTAGACACAATCTCCTCAATTGGCATCACAAGTTTTTGCCCTAGTATCAACTCTGCTGGCATGTATCACGTAATAGTATTATGAGTTGTACGGTCTGTCCATAAAGCAAATGGTAGTAATCTAGGCTACTCATGAATCTTATCTTTGTAAGCTTTTACTAAAGCATGATGATTGGTGGATGATCACATTCACTCTTGTCATTCCCTTCAGGATTGTAAGCAGTGGTTAATCCTAACTTGATTCCTAATCGCATGAAGAACTCAACTGCTTATTGTGAATTCAACTCACCCCTGTCTGCAGTGATCTTTCTCACACACCTATATCTACAAATAACATCTTCAAGTAGAAAACGACAGACACTGGCAGTGGTCTTTGTCTTCAAGGCACGGCCTTCAACTTGATTAGATAGATATTCTCTAGCCAAGACTAGATATCTCATTTGTCCAAGCCCAAATGTCATAGTTACAATCTAATGAATGTCTAAAGAATAGGTAGGATGCAACCCATCACGATGACATATATTGGAATACATCTAGAAAGATATACAAGATGAAACAAACTGTACTATATCTTTATACATATCATTCCACCAATACTTCTCCTTCATCTTGGCAAATGTAGCTCGAACTCTTCTATGACCAGCCCATAGACTCTCATGTAACTCCTTGATCAGCTTCTGCTGCAATATACATACCGCACGTTGTGATATACCTCCTTGTAGCTTAAGACGCTTCCATAGATGTCTTTCATGTAAAAAGTAACCATAAGCTATTCTACGGATCCTCTTGAAATCTGCATCAGACCAGTCTTCTTGTCTTTCCAATGAACTCAAATTGCATCCAAGATCCAACCACTCCCCATCATACATAGTTTCTTCGAATAACTCAAGTGGAGCTACAGAAAAGCTTCTATCCTTTCTAGCAAGAACACTAGGATAGAACCATGTTCTCACATCCTCTTAGTCCTTCTCATCGTAAACCTAGCCGTTGATAACATATCTGTCACAAGATTATCTTTCTCTGAAATATGTCTAAACTCTGGATTCAAGGACTTGATATATATATATCTATCCACCTCAACATAGCAATATTCGGAGTTGTACAGCTAGTGATCATTCCCAAGAGAAATAAACAATATGTCTCCACAACCACAAGTGCTCTTATCAAGTATTCCTTATCACTCTTCATTGTAGTAACTACTCCCCATAGCTCTCTCTTGATTTGAAGATAGTCTCTCTGTCGTGAACTTAGTACCTTAGCACCAAAACACACCACATACCTCTTTTCATTCTCATCATCTTGTCCTATAGTCCATCCAATGCCAATAAGACTAACTAGTATCAACAATAAAGATAACAGATCTGGCCAACTCATTGTTATCTACCATAAGAGAACGATCGATAGGTTTCTTGCAAACGACCAGAGAAGCACGGAAAGCATAAGAACAGAGAGCGGAACCGGTGAGGAAGAGAAAAGAAGTGAGAAGAACCTGTACTGTACTGCGCTACGCTTCTGCTTGCTTCTTCAGTCTTCTGCACGCCTCAGTGCTTTGATTTTGCCTTCAATGTCTTCACCTTGTCACGATCTTACTTCTTTCTTCAACCTCGAGCTGCTGCAACGCTGCTTCTACAATCGAATTCGAGCTGTTGCGATTCGAAGCTTCCAACTTTCGATTTCCTGCTTTGACTCTCAATTTTCAATCTTTTGTTCTCATGGAGATTCTCAATTCTTCTATCTCGAGTGCGCTTTCTGCTGGAAGACATCCTCTCTCACTCGCTCACTGCGATTCGCTTCTACACGGTTTTAATGTTCTCCTCATTCCCAAATCCAGTAGAGAAGTAGAAAAGCGAGCTATGGTGCTGATGCGCCTTTGGCTTCCCTGTCTTCTCCTCCACGATTAGATAACGGTTCGATCTACCCTAGTCCTATCTACTGCGGTAGTGATTGTACGTTAGGTATACCTACCCTTACCTAGTTGGTGTGCGGTTGGTTCTTCCCGTGGTTGTAGTCATCGTCTTCTTAGAAGCATACTTTGTCTTCCGGCTTCCAGCTTCCAGAAGATATTTTTGCGAAAGACGTCTGTCTTCTGGCTTCAGAAGAAGTTGACTTCTTCTCACGAATTCACCATAAGATCATCTTCTCACTAAGCAGGGTGTAATCTTAAGTAATAAGGTTACTTCAATTATATAGACACGTCATTAACTTAAAATTTTCGAAAGAATATCCAATCTTGTAAATTGTGAGACACCACACCTGTCAAGGCAAGGGTCGCTCGAGGAAGACCATCCTATATATGACGAAAGACAGAGAGAAGATCTCAAAGAAGTCTAGGAAGTCGAAGAAGTCTTCCATGAAGTCCAAGAGGAAGTCCAAGTCCATTGAAATTGATAATAGTGCTTCAGAAGCATCATCTGCTTCTGAGGAGTCTAGTGCCGAAAGTTCAGAATCAGAGTTTGAGCAAGATAGGGAGACACGAAGGAAGAAGATGGAGAAGTCATGATCCATGAAGAAGTTGTGCAGAAAGTCTCTCAGACTTAGATTATTCAGTCTACACCTGATTCTCGGATTGATGAAGTGCTGAAGCAGTTTGCAGATCTGAAGGTTCATCTTCTGAACGCTAAGGACAAGCAGAAGCAACCCATGGCTTCCCGTACAATCTCTAGAACTCTTCCGGACACATCAGGGATCAATGTACAAGATCAGTTAGTCAATTGAGCAGACTGGGAAGAAGACGACGAAAGGTACATACATGATCCAAGTGAGGAATCCTGCTACAAGATTGAGACAGTACAACCTTTTACTCCTACTCCGCCTGCTCAGTTTAATCGTTATACTCCTAGGGACAAGGCTAGTACAGATAATGACGCCTTGGCAACCTTCTTCATCACAATGGTCTCTGAATCCTCTTCCTGGAGCATGTAACAATTGTGAAGAAATCGGACACTGGTGGTCCACCTGTCCTCATCCAAGAAGACCGATTGGACAAGTGCCCTTGTGTGGAAATTGTAAGAAAGCAGGACACTTCATGAGGAACTGTCCTCAGACTCAACGACCACGGCAGATGGTCGGATTTGCAGATACCACACCTCCTACAGAAGCAGCATCAACTTCTAAACTTGAGTTAGCAGTGGTACAACATATCTCTGTAGAAGAAGAAGATCCTGGAGATTGCACGGATTGTCTACACATTGAAGAAGACGAACCAGACCCTAAGAAGTGCATAGAAAAAGAGCCTCAGCTGCAGAAAACATTTGCAGCTCAGAGGAAGCACCACCTTTTACCCTAGTAGATGGCACTATTTGGAGCCCTTGCTCAGATTCAGATAGCTGACCTCCAGAAGAGATCATGGATGATGCAATACTCAAGGTGAGTACTAGAAGCAGAGGGAAGTCAGAATCCCGTCATAAAGGAAGCAAGAAGACGAAGAAGAAGAAGCAGCATAAGGAGAGACCACCCTCTCCAGAGCGTCCTTCCTCTCTTGCTTATGACAGGGAAGATCCAAAGTACTTTGCTCTTGACATCAGAAAAGAAGTAGAAACGATCATGCAAGAAGAACTGGAGAAGCGACGGAAGATAGTACAGAAGCTTCCTCCACCGATCACAGCAGCCTTTGTTCCACATGAAAAGCTTCCCGTCGAGAGAAGATCCAATTCAGGTCTTTCACCTAAGGAAGTATCTTCTAAACCTTCCATGTTGGAAACCTCAGTCACTTTTCTGAAGCGATCTCCTTATGACTTCTTACGAGATTTGTGGAATCAGAAGACGGATGTAACCTTCCAACAGCTTTTGGATGATAATGCTGGTTACACGATGCTGTTACAGTCCGTCTTTGAGGATCAAAGAAGAGGAGAAAAGCGAAACTTCCCTAGAGTACCCCGTTCTTGAGAATAGAGCATGAGGACTTAGGAGCCCCAGAACTTGACATGGAGATCCATGGTTGTCTTCTGAAGAAGATAATTATTGATTCGGACTCCGGAGTCAACATCATGACGCAAGAAACTACACATGCCCTAGGCTTCACTGAGTTCTAAGCTACTCCGAGGATTCTCATAATAACGAATCCGACCAGAAGACGACCTTTGGGACAACTGAATGATGTCTTGACGATAATTGGGACAGTATCTTTTTACCTCACTTACATTACTTGCGACCTGTAGCTAAGGTTGGATATCAAGTTTTGATAGGAAGACCTAGGTTGTATGCTGCAAATGTAAATATCGATTGACGAGACATCGTTTGAGATTTCCCAATCCTACATCCAAGTAGGGCGAGAAGTCCAAAGTCTCACTCTCTTGGATGAAGATTCGACATCAAGGTGAAACTCCCTCTACCACAGAGGGATACACATCAGAAGACTCAGCTGCATCTTCTGATAGTGATGAAAAATATGATGAGTTTGTGGTAAATTACTTGTGTACTACAGATATCTCAGAAGGAGAAGGAGAAGTGGATTGCGGATACATTGAGTGTTTGAAATTTCAGAAGAAGAGCTTCCAGAAGACAAAAGTACTTGCTTCTCTTCAGAAGATCAGTTAGCTGATCGATCAAAAGCCGAGTCAGATCTAGAAGAAGCCCCCAAAACAGGATATTTTGGTGCTAGTGAATACAATCACACGGAAGGAATGGTGAATCCTGACGATCTTCAGGAGATGGAGATTGTCCCAGGGAAGAAGCTGAAACTTTCCAAGGTAATCGAGGGCCAACAGCTAGAAGACTTCATAGAACTCATGATAGAGTTTCAAGATGTCTTCGCGTGGATCATAGAAAACATGAAGGGCATACCTAGAGAACTGGGAGAACATCGAATTGACTTGTTGGAAGGCATTGTTCCTGTACAGCAGAGGTAGTATCGATTCAACCTCAAGTATTCACTTCTTGTGAAAGATCAATCGATCAGTATCTGAAAGCAGGAGTCATCTTCTCGGTGCTTAGCAGTGAGTAGGTAGTTTCGATTGTCATCGTTCTCAAGAAGCAGACAGATAAGATTAAAGTGCGCCAGGACTTCCGGAAGCTGAACTTGGTCACGAAAAAGGACCATCATCCTTTGTCATTCACAGATTCTGTGTTAGACTAGGGAGTAGGACACGAGTTCTACAGCTTCCTAGATGGATATTCTGGATACAACCAAGTATCAATCAGAGAAGAAGACAAGTCGGAGACAACTTTCACTATTGATTGAGAAACTACGCATATAACCAAATGCCGTTTGGTTTGTGCAACGCTGTCGTGATGTGAATTATTCCACATAGTGAATAATTCACCTCTCAGTTAGAAGTTAGTCTCTCTGAGTAAAGCTAAGATCTCAGAGAAGTCGATTCTGGAGGAAGTGAGCATTCGAAAATCTAAAAACACCACGGCGTAGGTCTCGTCGCGCTGATCACCGTGGTATGTTCAAAAGTTGCAAAAGGAGTTGCAGGCAAAAAGTTACTTGGAGTTCTTCTACAAGATTTCTGATACCGGGAAATTTACCATAAATCAGAGTGAGTTCCAAAAATAATTTTTAGATTTTTCTCATGTAGATTGTAGTATGTAGTATTTGATTAAAATTCGAAATGTACAAAAAGGGCATGTCTAGAGAAAGTTATGGCATTTCGTGTTAGCAAAGGAAAGACGAAATACCGCAGCTTTCTGGCATATTAGCTTAGAAACTGGTCTTCAAAACCAGTTGTGAGATCAGCTTCCGTGGTGTAGCTGAGAAACTTGTAGGGAGGAGGTCTCCGGATCAAATCCCTTCAGACTCACAACCGGCTTGGAGTAGGCTGGCCCCTTCGGGGAAATATGAAGGGCACCAAGTTGCCTAGGGGCGGGACACTAGATGTCCCTTAAACGTACCGTGAATGTGGGACGCCTCCGTCTACCCCTGCACTAGTGCAGTCACCTAGTGTGGATGCTAGAGGGAGATTTCCACCGGGTTTCGAAATGGACCTCTCACCTTCGGGTTGGCGGGGTAATTAGTACGAATTCGGTTGCGGCCCTCTAAGTCCTGGGGTAGCGAGATGGCATCAAAGATACTCCAAGTCGGTACCAATTCTTTTGTAGAAAAATGTAGAGTTCGAAGTATTATTCACTTGGGTCGAAAAATCAAGTGAAACTGATACATGATGCAATACTTACGGCACTTCGAAGTTTAAGGGGGCCGGGAAACGAATGATGATAACTCGGACTCCACGTGTCAGAAAGAGGTGATTCCGGTGGCCAGAGGTAGCCGTGGTGGAGTTACTTGTAATGACGTAGGATTTCTCCTTTTGCCCATTTAGTATACAACATATCGTTCCCACAGAGGATTTGCACAAGTAACGCTGCTCTAAGTTCTAAGATCTGTTCAAACACACAAACACACGGGTTTTGCCTAGAAATCCCGTCTTCTCACAAAACCTACACAAAACAACACGTCTTCCAGACACGCCAAATGGTGCTCTGGACCCAAACAAACAACTACCAATTACAATATCATACAACTATTCACAGAGAAGCTCGGGAAGACGATCTTCTTGCTTCCAGGTTGTTTCTTCCGGTCTTCTCGATACCGTCTTCCCGAAGCGATTCTCGTCTTCTGGGGGTTTAGCTCGTCTTCTCACACCTCCAGAAGGCTGTCCGGCTTCGCAGAAGTCGACTAGTAACAGTCGTTACACCTTACTCTCACACTCACATTCCAACGGGTTGGATAATTCACAGGGTGTATGCCCCCTGTAGCCTTCCCAGGCTTCTGCCTACGGAAGTTGTCTTCCTGCAGCACTACAACGACATTCACCTTCACGGAAGCTCAATAGAAGTCTCGGAAGCTCACTAGAGAAGATAAGAAGATGGGGAAGATGAGGGAAGATGGGAAGAAGAAGAAATCCCAACAAGAGAAAACAGGATGAAAAAGGGCAATTAAGATTCCGACAGGCTTCTAGTCCGGATCTTGACTAACAAGCCATCCCTGCTTGTAATAGTTTGGGGAGGAAGACAACAAACGTGAGTACTGTAGCACCGTCTTCTACTCGAGGATGTCGTCTTCTGTTGCGAGAAGAAGGCTTCTTTCTTCTTCACTTCGCTGCTCTGACTGCTCTGTCTTCTGGGATCCCTTACCCAGAAGACCGTTCGTACGTAGATCCCAAGTGCTCTACTGAACGAGTCAAGCTACACTCCACAACTGTTGACATTCACCGCCACTCAAGAAGAACACTTCTCATGCACAATTGGGAGCGAATTCAATACATTCCACCACCCAGAAGACATGAGCGAAGCTGCTGCACTCAAATCCACAATCTATTCCCCGAGAAGAAGTCACAATGGCATTGGGAAGCTCACTCCCGCTACTTCTTGCGTCTACTCCTCGACACACCAGCCTAGCTAACAGGACTGCACGAGGATGCCGTTCCCTGTTCCTAGACCGTCCACTACTTCTATCTACATCTTCGAACCACTGCTGGTGCGAGTATGCAGACCCCTCCTGTATATTCCAAGACTATTCGTATGTTTCCAACAACGGGTGTAGTGCGCTAAGACTGTCTCTGCTCTAATGTGTCTCGCCTGCCTGCCTGTAGAATCGGTGTATATGTTCAGTTACTGCCGAATTCTACAGAACTGGCAGAACTGGCAGAGCTCCATTTCCTACTCTACGATCCTACTTAACCATCTGCCTCGAGAGTCAGGGGAGGCGACCACCAGGGAGAGAGAGAGAGGCGCTGACAAGAGGTTGTCACCTCACATGCATGCGGTCCCTCTTCCCAATTAGCCCTCCACTGTGTTACTCCTACGCTACCTATGCTGCCACATGGGGTCCTAACTATTTTTACATGGAAAACTGCCACCCTTAAGATAGCATGTCCGATCCTACTAAATCTGGAAGTGTCGATTGAGTTTGCTAACTACTCTGATTGCTCGGTGGCAATCTCCACATGATCTGCTCCTACCGGAGCTACTACCTCGACTTCTGATGGGCTGGGAAGCCCTGCACTTACCTCGGGTACCACTGAGGTAGCTTCTCTCTCCTCGCTCTTCGCTGGCCCTGCTGTTTCTGCGGCTGCGTCTTCCTCGGCTTCGACTTCGGAAGACGGAATGATCTTCTGGGAAGACGAGTCGAATAGTGCGTCTTCGGTCTTCTGAGGCACAGATGCAGTACTAGGGACCATGGCGACCTCATAGGGGTCCGGGGAAGTCGCTTCCTCCACGCGGAATACCTGGAAAGACGGCTCGTCTTCTTGTCTTCCAGAAGACATCATGTCTTCCGGGGCGTCTTCTGGAGTCTTCTCGTCTTCCAACGCTGTCACCACCAAGTGTACAGCGAGATCGAACTCCTCCTTCTCCATTCCGGACCCAGTCGAGGGTGCTGGGGCTTGAGAAGATGCGGTTGCAGTTGTCGGAAGTGAGGGAAGACCATAAAGTGTCTTCACTCCTTCTATCTGTCTATCCAGGTACCTGAACATGCTATCTCTGCATTCCACTAACCTCGTCTTGGACCCGCTGTCCCATTCCTTAGCTAAGGTAAGTAACTTCTTACCCGCGGTGAAGTTGAACTTCTTCCGAAGCGCTTCTACCGACTGAGCTAGCATCTTCTGTGCACGAGCCTCCGCTGCTTCTCTCTGCGTCTTCTCCACTGCAGCTCGCGCTTCTGCGGCTTCTCGCTGCATCTTCCAAGTGGTCTGCTCTTCTGCGAGGGCAGTGATCTTCTCCCGCACTCGGAGAACTTCTTGATCGCGCTGCTGTACTCGCGCCTGCAACTCCTGGTTGCTCTTCCGAAGTTGCATCGACTCCTTGGCAGAAGCGGCTGCTTCCGCCTTGTACCTGGCTGCAAGCTTCTCCGTGGTGCGGAGACTAGCTTCCAGCGACTCCGTCTTCTGCTGGCTGTCTTCCTGTCGCAGCAAGGTGCGCAGGCCGAATCGAGGCTGTAAGGGCTTCTCCTGTGCCCTCGCTCTCCTCTCCAGCAACTCCATAGCGGGCTGGATCTCCTTCTGGAAGTAGGCACTGAACTCCTCCAGTCGTCTTCCTGCGGAAGACAAGTTCATCCCCACCACTCGCTCGGAGGTGTCGACCTTGTCTTCTAGAGGCAAGGAAGCCTCTTCCACCACTACGGCCTTCATCTTCTGCGCACGAGAAGAAGCTACTCTTCTCATCTTCCGGGGTGGACGACTCCTCGTGGTAGGAGCGGCTCTCTTCTTTGCGCTTCCTCGCATCGCAGTAGGAGCGCCCATCCATCCTTCGTCTTCTGGAGTCTTCGGAAGACTCCTAGGTGTTACAGAAGCTGTCTTCTGCTCCGATCGGGTACTCAACAAGTCTTCCTCCGAGTCCGACTCCGATCCTGAATGAATGAGGGAGATGGGTGTCCTCGGTACACTTCTGTGACCTATCTTCCTCACTGGCGTGTGTCGCGCCCCTCATTCTCAAGATCGGGCGCAGACGCGAACAACAGAACCCTAGCGGACTTGCGCTAGGTTGTGAACGCTGCGAGAAGGACTTAACGGTTTGGCCGGGAAGTCGGTATCAGAAGAACCCTAAGTGGTTCTCTGAACCAAGGTTAGAACCTTGGGTAAGGACATAAGGGCCTACACCAAGAGGGCCTCAGACGAACGCTGACCTAAGGGGGCGAGTCTGGGAACGGGCTCAAAAACATGAGTCTCAGACATAGGTCTGAGACGTGGGTCCGAGACGTGGGACCAAGACGTGGGTCCGAGACGCAGACGAACCACAGGGTTCGACCCTGGGTCTGGACCACAGGTTTTCGGAAAAACTGCTAAGTGTTGGAGCTCCAGAGACGTTTTAGGTCGTGGACGGAGCTCCACGTAAGATCTCGAGGCGAGTGAGGTATCATTGGAAAGGTCTCGTCGAGAGCTTTCCAGTGATATATAACACTCCTCGATCTGACCTCCGAGCTGGAAGTTATGGCCGAACCACAATCGGGTTGTGGTATAATTTTCAGGGACCAAAGAGGAGGGCGGGGCCGCCGATCCCCAGAAGTATATATGAGGGGGGCTCGATGCCTGGGTGGGCCAGGACGAGTCACCCGACCCCAGGGTTCGGCGGGCGGACTCTGGGGGCATGAGGTGATGGCTGGGCCAGTTCCAAGGCACGTTCCGATCTAGACTTGGACGGCTAGACTTAGGAACGATGTAAGGGCTGGGGCAAGACTAGGGAACGAGTCGGCGGGTTAGACCACCGTTCGGGAGCCTGGACCCAGACGGACATCACGGGCGGTTGGGCCGCTAGGTGTGCTGGAGGCACCGTTTAGGACCCTGGACTTTATGGGAAGTCCGCCCCAAGTCATATTGTGACTTGCTCATGTTTGGGACCGACTTAGGCGGATCTAAGTCGGGACTTAGGATTGCTGAGCTTGATGATTAGGGAGACGGTCCGGCTCCGGTCCGGACCAACCAGAACTAAGGTAAGTGGTGCATGGACGCTAACTTGTGATAGTGTTTGCAGGTTAGCGGTGTAAAGTTTGCGACCTACTGAGTTAGAGCTTCCGCTGGCGCAACAAGGCGGTAGGTGCGCGAAACGTGGCGTCTTCCGACCCACTAGACTCGTCTTCCCTCACCAGAAGCGTCTTCTGGTGAGAGCCGGGTCTCAGCTGTGGCATCAGAGTGGGAGGGGGCGTTGCTGCTGCCTCTCGGTCATCGTCTCCCGAGGTCTCCTCCTTCACCTCCTGTCGCTCCGTTGGCCCATACACTGCCAGCTGATCTTCCCTAAGATCCCCCATGGCTACATACAAGTAGCAGAAGAAGGGCGGCAGATGTCCTCCCGCCGGGGTACCCAAGTATGCTAGCTCCGTTTGTACATAGTTGTGGATGTACGCGCCCCAGTAGATTGGCACTCTGTCATCCCACACTGATTCCAGGAACTCCACGTCCTGATCTCCTAAGTACCTTGTCTTCTGCGCTTTCTCTTGGGGAAAAGATGCAGAAACAACTTCGCCAGAAGTCGCTTCTTCGGCTCCCGGTAAGACTCTATCTTCCAACCGTTCTTCCCCTGGCTGTCTTCCACGAAAAAGCAGGTGGTACTCCCAGGCACATGCCATGAACTCACAATCCTAGGCAAGATCTTCTTCTCGTATCAATATCCTCGGTTCTCGGTCTCAGGCCTGTGAAACGCCTTACGCCACCAGTCTTCAGTCCAGGAAGACGGTCTTCCCCGAGCTACTCTTGCCTTCGCAGGTACACGGTTACGCGGTGGTAACGCGACCCACACCTCCTCCAGAAGCCCTTGATCTGCGAAGTTCCAATCCCACAGGAAGAAGTCGAGACCCAACTCCTTAAGGAAAGGAGTGGCCTCGGCCAATTCTGCCGTGGGTAACACCAAGCCTCGCGGATGCATCGACATACATGGAAGATCTGTTGCACTAAACCAAAAGCACCTACTATGAGCTGAAGGCTCAGTTCTTCCCGAGTGCCCACAGTCTAGCTTCTACTTCTCAGAAGACGAAACTAGTCTTCCAGAAGAGTTTAGGGAAAACTGGAAAACTGCCATGGAAAACTGCCACCCTTAAGATAGCATGTCCGATCCTACTAAATCTGGAAGTGTCGATTGAGTTTGCTAACTACTCTGGTTGCTCGGTGGCAATCTCCACATGATCTGCTCCTACCGGAGCTACTACCTCGACTTCTGATGGGCTGGGAAGCCTTGCACTTACCTCGGGTACCACTGAGGTAGCTTCCCTCTCCTCGCTCTTCGCTGGCCCTGCTGTTTCTGTGGCTGCGTCTTCCTCGGCTTCGACTTCGGAAGACGGAATGGTCTTCTGGGAAGACGAGTCGAATAGTGCGTCTTCGGTCTTCTGAGGCACAGATGCAGTACTAGGGACCATGGCGACCTCATAGAGATCCGGGGAAGTCGCTTCCTCCACGCGGAATACCTGGAAAGACGGCTCGTCTTCCTATCTTTCAGGAGACATCATGTCTTCCGGGGCGTCTTCTGGAGTCTTCTTGTCTTCCAACGTTGTCACCACCAAGTGTACAGCGAGATCGAACTCCTCCTTCTCCATTCGAGACCCAGTCGAGGGTGCTGGGGCTTGGGAAGATGCGGTTGCATGTGTCGGAAGTGAGGGAAGACCATAAAGTGTCTTCACTCCTTCTATTTGTCTATCCAGGTACCTGAACATGCTATCTCTGCATTCCACCAACCTCGTCTTGGACCCGCTGTCCCATTCCCTAGCTAAGGTAAGTAACTTCTTACCCGCGGTGAAGTTGAACTTCTTCCGAAGCGCTTCTACCGACTGAGCTAGCATCTTCTGCGCACGAGCCTCCGCTGCTTCCCTCTGCGTCTTCTCCACTGCAGCTCGCGCTTCTGCGGCTTCTCGCTGCATCTTCCAAGTGGTCTGCTCTTCTGCGAGGGCAGTGATCTTCTCCCGCACTCGGAGAACTTCTTGATCGCGCTGCTGTACTCGCGCCTGCAACTCCTGGTTGCTCTTCCGAAGTTGCATCGACTCCTTGGCAGAAGCGGCTGCTTCCGCCTTGTACCTGGCTGCAAGCTTCTCCGTGGTGCGGAGACTAGCTTCCAGCGACTCCGTCTTCTGCTGGCTGTCTTCCTGTCGCAGCAAGGTGCGCAGGCCGAATCCAAGCTGTAAGGGCTTCTCCTCTGCCCTCGCTCTCCTCTCCAGCAACTCCATAGCGGGCTGGATCTCCTTCTAGAAGTAGGCACTGAACTCCTCCAGTCGTCTTCCTGCGGAAGACAAGTTCATCCCCACCACTCGCTCGGAGGTGTCGACCTTGTCTTCTAGAGGCAAGGAAGCCTCTTCCACCACTACGGCCTTCATCTTCTGCGCACGAGAAGAAGCTACTCTTCTCATCTTCCGGGGTGGAAGACTCCTCGTGGCAGGAGCGGCTCTCTTCTTTGCGCTTCCTCGCATCGCAGTAGGAGCGCCATTCCATCCTTCGTCTTCTGGAGTCTTCGGAAGACTCCTAGGTGTTACAGAAGCTGTCTTCTGCTCCGATCGGGTACTCAGCAAGTCTTCCTCCGAGTCCGACTCCGATCCCGAATGAATGAGGGAGATGGGTGTCCTCGGTACACTTCTGTGGCCCATCTTCCTCACTGGCGTGGCGTCTTCCGACCCACTAGACTCGTCTTCCCTCACCAGAAGCGTCTTCTGATGAGAGCCGGGTCTCAGCTGTGGCATCAGAGTGGGAGGGGGCGTTGCTGCTGCCTCTCGGTCATCGTCTTCCGAGGTCTCCTCCTTCACCTCCTGTCGCTCCGTTGGTCCATACACTGCCAGCTGATCTTCCCTAAGATCCCCCATGGCTACATACAAGTAGCAGAAGAAGGGCGTCAGATGTCCTCCCGCCGGGGTACCCAAGTATGCTAGCTCCGTTTGTACATAGTTGTGGATGTATGCGCCCCAGTAGACTGGCACTCTGTCATCCCACACTGATTCTAGGAACTCCACGTCCTGATCTCCTAAGTACCTTGCCTTCTGCGCTTTTCCTTTCGAGAAAAGATGCAGAAACAACTTCGCCAGAAGTCGCTTCTTCGGCTCCCGGTAAGACTCTATCTTCCAACGGTTCCTCCCCTGCCTGTCTTCCACGAAAAGGCAGGTGGTACTCCCAGGCACATGCCATGAACTCACAATCCTAGGCAAGATCTTCTTCTCGTATCAATATCCTCGGTTCTCGGTCTCAGGCCTGTGAAACGCCTTACGCCACCAGTCTTCAGTCTAGGAAGACGGTCTTCCCCGAGCTACTCCTGCCTTCGCAGGTACGCGGTGGTAACGCGGCCCACACCTCCTCCAGAAGCCCTTGATCTGCGAAGTTCCAATCCCATAGGAAGAAGTCGAGACCCAACTCCTTAAGGAAAGGAGTGGTCTCGGCCAATTCTGCCGTGGGTAACACCAAGCCTCGCGGATGCATCGACATACCTGGAAGATCTGTTGCACTAAACCACAAGCACCTACTATGAGCTGAAGGCTCAATTCTTCCCGAGTGCCCACAGTCTAGCTTCTACTTCTCAGAAGACGAAATTAGTCTTCCAGAAGACAGCTACTCCGTCTTCCGGGATTCTAACAGTACTTCCTAGATAGCTCTCGTCTTCCGAGCTATATCTAAAAAATCCTATCTAAGCAAGGCCTCGCATGGATTACCAAGAAGACAACCCACCTTGCATTACATCCTACTTCCTATCAGAAGATACAAGATATGCGAGAAGTAGAGTATGAGAAAGGTTCAGAAGATGGTTGCGAGCTCCTGCGGTGACAGTGACCTCTGGGAAGATACTTGGGATAGCTTCCGATTCAATGTCTTTCTCGAAAGACTTCTCGAAGTCAGACTTCCCTTCACTGGTCTCACCTGTCTTCGTCTTCCTACACGCAATCTATCCTCACAACAGACTCAAGACAACTGCACTCTGTTCTTCTGACTTCTCACCTCTCATATGCTGTCGAGTTGAGAGTTTTCTTGGGAAGGGCGGAACCTTCTGGCTGTGATAGGTCTTGAAGGTTGTGTTCAATCTACTCAGGGAAGCGTTGGACTTCAGGCTATGGTTTCTTACTATACAGAGGTAGGCTTCAGATCAAAAGGGAACAGTATAAACACTCACTCAGGTCGAATTGACCCTCCAGTATGTTCAAGAAGTGAAAATCAGATCAGACTAGCAGTAATAAGGTCAGACAGCGAACTTTAACAGTCCAGAATCAAAAACATGCAATGGTTCAGGCTTCAGAACTCCTCCTACATGTAAGTGAGGCCCTACTGACCATACACACGAAGTTTCAGCTTGAGATCAAATCAGAGTGTCGAGATATGGGCAGAAACGTTCTGAGCAGAGAAATTACGGCAATTTCTGGTACCCAGACAGCTATTTCGACCTAGAACAGAGAATTGGCTCGATCACTTTCGAAGATTCTTACAGGATTTGCAGTACACAGCTTGCTGAACACTCCTGTGAAGTTGAGCCTCCTGATTGTACACAGAACTCCAGATCTCGCTTTCTGAAGTTGATGCTCTAGATTGAGAGCTTTTCGGACCCCCTCTGCTTCAGCGGTCGCCCTGAATTACTCACAATTTCAATTGACATGAAAATTTGGGGACAGTCGTAGCCCTGCTGCCATTGAACGAGACCTCGAAGGTTTGAAGCGATTTTCTCAAATCTACTGCAATTGACACCGAAAACTCCAAAATCAACAAAAGTGCTGCAATTCTGACACAAATCGAACTTCAATCAGCCATAACTCCTTCTTTATTGCTTCAAATCGATCAAAAATTTCGGTGACAGTGCTTGGCACGACGAACCCTATCTCCCTGTGCTCTCAGATTTCGAAGTCCTGTGGTGCCCACAAATTACAGTATTCACGAATTTTTGAAATTTTTGAGATTAATGACTTGTTTATATAACTGAAGAAGCGTTGTTACTTAAGGTTACGTCTTCCTTAACAGGAAGATGATCTTAAGAGCTGTTTGTAATAAGAAGTTGACTTCTTTAGAAGACGACCGTCTTCGGAAGACCGTCTTCTCAGTTGCGTCTTCTGAAGATAGGAAGACGGCGGAAGATGGGAAGACGGCGGAAGACACTTGTCTTCCGGAAGACAGCGATCACGAAGTCCTGACCACGAGTTTTCGGGTAAACAAGTAGGTGTACCTACTGTAGCGCACCGAATAGGTAGGTAGGACAGGAAGACACCAAGGACGAGAACCCCTAATCTGCGGGGAAGATGCGTGAGGAAGCACATTAGCCACCTTCCAACTTCCCGCAGCACAGTGCGCCTGAAGAAGATCGATTGAGAGAGTGAACTTCGAGCTAGCATTGAGAGAGGAATCGAGTAAGACATCGAGGTAGTAGAGAGTACGTTGGCAGCTAGGCGAAGGGTGAAATCGGATTGCGGGGGCACAAACAGCAGAAAGAGCGAAGGCGTTTCTGTGGAGCTTCCGAGAAGTTGACAGTGGAGAGGGGCGAGTAGAAGCAGAGGTGGAATCGAGGTGTGGATTGAAATTGACAGCAGGCGCAGTCGTGTGGAGTCGCATTGGAAGCTAGGACAAGAGCCAGAAGCGCGCGGAGGTCGAAGGCAACTCGGGAGCCGAAGAAGACTGTAGAGGTTCTTTCCCCTGTTCTTTCCTCTTCCCACTTCTTCTCGCTATTGCCTGGTGCTCCCCGCGCTTCCTTGATTGTGTGCTGGCAGCCTGATCGATTACCCCACCCCCCATCTTTCCTATTGAGACATTGGGCGCGGAAGCGCTGCCCAATTTCTGTCAAGATATCTCCTTGCTTCTTCCCGAGCTCAATTCGAGCTTCCCTACCCCTAGTCTTCAAATTGGCGAACCCAACTATCAATTTCTCTACCCTACTACCTCTCTACCCCCGAAACTTGAAATAGAAGACGATTCGGAAGATGGGAACATCCTCGGAAGACGCTTCTTGAACTTGACTGTCTTCGGAAGACATCTTCGGAAGACTGTCTTCGGAAGCCGACTGAACACAATTCGTATCAAGAGTGGATTTGCTTTGCTTTTGTGTTTAGAGAGACTTGATACGAAGCCTGAGTGGTGTGGTGAGTTGTTGTGTTATTTCGAGAAGTTGGAACTCGGGAACTAGGCCTGTGCCTCTCGGTCTTCCAAGCTTCTCAACTCCACATCTTCCTAGAGAGACTAGAAGACTGAAAGGCTGGCAAAATGAGCGAGAAGACGTGAGGGTCCATTTCGGGTCTCTTCTGTCCGACCCATAGCAGCCGTTCCTTCTTCTTCCCGAACTTAGAAGAGAGTTGTGAGAAGTATTGCTGGCAGAATCCGGAGAGAATGGTCGAGGGTCATGTCTTCCCATCATGCATCAAACTTCTTCTGAGTGCGTATGAGAGGTGAGAAGTCAGAAGAACAGAGTGCACATGTTTTGAGTCTGTTGTGAGGATAGATTTTGCGTAGGAAGAAGAAGACAGGTGAGACCAGTGAAGGGAAGTCTGACTTCGAGAGGTCTTCCGAGAAAGACATTGAATCGGAAGCTGTCCCAAGTGTCTTCCCAGAGACCACTGTCACCGCAGGAGCCCACAACCATCTTCTGAACCTTTCTCATACTCTACTTCTCGCATATCTTGTATCTTCTGATAGGAAGTAGGATGTAATGCAAGGTGGGTTGTCTTCTTGGTAATCCATGCGAGGCCTTGCTTAGATAGGATTTTTTAGATATAGCTCGGAAGACGAGAGCTATTTAGGAAGCACTGTTAGAATCCCGGAAGACGGAGTAGATGTCTTCTGGAAGACTAGTTTCGTCTTTTGAGAGTGGAAGCTAGACTGTGGGCACTCGGGAAGGACTGAGCCTTCAGCTCATAGTAGGTGCTTGTGTTTAGTGCAGCAGATCTTCCAGGTATGTCGATGCATCCGCGAGGCCTGGTGTTACCAGCGACAGAATTGGCCGAGGCCACTCCTTTCCTCAAGGAGTTGGGTCTCGACTTCTTCCTGTGGGACTGGAACCTCACAGATCAAGGGCTTCTGGAGGAGGTATGGGCCGCGTTACCACCGCGTAACCGTGTACCTGCGAAGGCAAGAGTTGCTCGGGGAAGACCATCTTCCTGGACAGAAGACTGGTGGCGTAAGGCGTTTCACAGGCCTGAGACCGAGAACCGAGGATATTGGTACGAGAAGAAGATCTTGCCTAGGATTGTGAGTTCATGGCATGTACATGGGAGTACCACCTGCCTTTTCGTGGAAGCCGAAGAAGCGACTTCTGGCGAAGTTGTTTCTGCATCTTTTCCCCAAGGGAAAAGCGCAGAAGACGAGGTACTTAGGAGATCAGGACGTGGAGTTCCTGGAATCAGTGTGGGATGACAGAGTGCCAATCTACTGGGGCGCGTACATCCACAACTATGTACAGACGGAGCTAGCATACTTGGGTACCCCGGCGGGAGGACATCTGACGCCCTTCTTCTGCTACTTGTATGTAGCCATGGGGGATCTTAGGGAAGATCAGCTGGCAGTGTATGAGCCAACGGAGCAACAGGAGGTGAAGGAGGAGACCTCGGAAGACGATGACCGAGAGGCAGCAGCAACGCCCCCTCCCACTCTGATGCCACAACTGAGACCCGGCTCTCACCAGAAGACGCTTCTGGTGAGGGAAGACGAGTCTAGTGGGTCGAAAGACGCCACGCCAGTGAGGAAGATGGGCCACAGAAGTGTACCGAGGACACCCATCTCCCTCATCCATTTAGGATCGGAGTCGGACTCGGAGGAAGACTTGTTGAGTACCCGATCGGAGCAGAAGACAGCTTCTGTAACACCTGGGAGTCTTCCGAAGACTCCAGAAGACGAAGGATGGATGGGCACTCCTACTACGATGCAAGGAAGCGCAAAGAGGAGAGCCGCTCCTGCCACGAGGAGTCTTCCACCCCGGAAGAGAGAAGAGTAGCTTCTTCTCGTGCGCAGAAGATGAAGGCCGTAGTGGTGGAAGAGGCTCCCTTGTCTCTGGAAGACGAAGTCGACACCCTCGAGCGAGTGGTGGGGATGAACTTGTCTTCTGCAGGAAGACGACTGGAGGAGTTTAGTGCCTACTTCCAGAAGGAGATCCAGCCCGCTATGGAGTTGCTGGAGAGAAGAGCGAGGGCACAGGAGAAGCCTTTACAGCCTGGATTCGGCCTGCGCACCTTGCTGCGACAGGAAGACAGCCAGCAGAAGACGGAGTCGCTGGAAGCTAGTCTCCGCACCACGGAGAAGCTTGCAGCCAGGTACAAGACGGAAGCAGCCGCTTTTGCCAAGGAGTCGATACAACTTCGGAAGAGCAACCAGGAGTTGCAGACGCGAGTACAACAGCGTGATCAGGAAGTTCTCCGAGTACGGGAGAAGATCACTACCCTCGCAGAAGAGCAGACCACTTGGAAGATGCAGCGAGAAGCCGCAGAAGCGCGAGCTGCAACAGAGAAGACGCAGCGGGAAGCAGCGGGGGCCCGTGCGCAGAAGATGCTAGCTCAATCGGTAGAAGCGCTTCGGAAGAAGTTCAACTTCACCGCGGGTAAGAAGTTACTTACCTTAGCTAGGGAATGGGACAGCGAGTCCAAGACGAGGTTGGTGGAATGCAGAGATAGCATGTTCAGGTACCTGGATAGACAGATAGAAGGAGTGAAAACACTTTATGGTCTTCCCTCACTTCCGACACCTGCAACCGCATCTTCCCAAGCCCCAGCACCCTCGACTGGATCCGGAATGGAGAAGGAGGAGTTCGATCTCGCTGGACACTTGGTGGTGACAGCGTTGGAAGACGAGAAGACTCCAGAAGACACCCCGGAAGACATGATGTCTTCTGGAAGATAGGAAGACGAGCCATCTTCCCAGGTATTCCGCATGGAGGAAGCGACTTCCCCGGACCCCTATGAGATCGCCATGGTCCCTAGTACTGCATCTGTGCCTCAGAAGATCGAAGACGCACCATTCGACTCGTCTTCCCAGAAGACCATTCCGTCTTCCGAAGTCAAAGCCGAGGAAGACGCAGCCGCAGAAATAGCAGGGCCAGCGAAGAGCGAGGAGAGGGAAGCTACCTCAGTGGTACCCGAGGTAAGTGCAGGGCTTCCCAGCCCATCAGAAGTCGAGGTAGTAGCTCCGGTAGGAGCAGATCATGTGGAGATTGCCACCGAGCAATCAGAGTAGTTAGCAAACTTAATCGACACTTCCAGATTTAGTAGGATTGGACATGCTATCTTAAGGATGGCAGTTTTCCATGTAAAAATAGTTAGGACCCCATGTGGCAGCATAGGTAGCGTAGGAGTAATACAGTGGAGGGCTAATTGGGAAGAGGGACCGCATGCATGTGAGGTGACAACCTCTTGTCAGCGTCTCTCTCTCTCTCCCTGGTGGTCGTCTCCCAATGCAGATGGTTAAGTAGGCTAGCAAGGTAGGAGAAAAGCTCTCTGAGAGCTCTGCCAATTCTGTAGAATTCGGCAGTAACTGAACATACACACCGATTCTACAGGCAGGCAGGAGAGACACATGAGCAGGGACAGTCTAGGAACAGGGAACGGCATCCTCGTGCAGTCCTGTTAGCTAGGCTGGTGTGTCGAGGAGTAGACGCAGGAAGTAGAGGGAGTGAGCTTCCCAATGCCATTGTGACTTCTTCTCGGGGAATAGATTGTGGATTTGAGTGCAGCAGCTTTGTCCATGTCTTCTGGGTGGTGGAATCTATTGAATTCGCTCCCAATTGTACATGGGAAGTGTTCTTCTTGAGTGGCGGTGAATGTCAACAGTTGTGGAGTGTAGCTTGACTCGTTCAGTAGAGCACTTGGGATCTACGTACGAACGGTCTTCCGGGTAAGAGATCCCAGAAGACAGAGCAGTCAGAGCAGCGAAGTGAAGAAGAAGGAAGCCTTCTTCCCGCAACAGAAGACGACATCCTCGAGTAGAAGACGGTGCTACAATACTTACGTTTGTTGTCTTCCTCCCAAACTATTACAAGCAAGGATGGCTTGTTAGTCAGGATCCGGACTAGAAGCCTGTCGGAATCTTAATTGCCCTTTTTCATCCTGTTTTCTCTTGTTTGGATTTCTTCTTCTTCCCACCTTCTCCCATCTTCCCCATCTTCTTACCTTCTTCTAGTGAGCTTCCGATACTTCTATTGAGCTTCCGTGAAGGTGAATGTCGTTGTAGCGCTGCAGGAAGACAACTTCCGTAGGCAGAAGCCTAGGAAGGCTACAGGGGGCATACACCCTGTGATTGATCCAACCCGATGGAATGTGAGTGTGAGAATAAGGTGTAACGACTGTTACTAGTCGACTTCTGCGAAGCCGGACAGCCTTCTGGAGGTGTGAGAAGACGAGCTAAACCCCCAGAAGACGAGAATCGCTTCGGGAAGACGGTATCGAGAAGACCGGAAGAAGCAACCTGGAAGCAGGAAGTTCGTCTTCCCGAGCTTCTCTGTGAATAGTTGTGCGATATTGTAATTGGTAGTTGTTTGTTTGGGTCCAGAGCACCATTTGGCGTGTTTGGAAGACGTGTTGTTTTGTGTGGTTTTGTGAGAAGACGGGATTTCTAGACAAAACCCGTGTGTTTGTGTATTTGAACAGATCTTAGAACTTAGAGCAGCGTTACTTGTGCAAATCCTCTGTGGGAACGATATCTTGTATACTAAATGGGCAAAAGGAGAAATCCTTCGTCACTACAAGTCCCTTCACCAAATGCTCGAACTCCTCTTAAGACCTCTACTACTAAGTTTAGCAGTACATAAAGACAAAATTGGACCAATGAGAGTTCATAGCTTCATTCCCCTGTCCTTTTGTGTCCCAAACCACGTGGTGACTTGAATTTGCACATAGGCTACCACGTCAAGCCCCTAAAGTGCCAGCATAAACCCTAAACTACATGCGAAGACATGTAAAATGACACGTAATCCCGAAAGATAACCTAACCTCGCTAGGAAGCATGCATGGGCGACATGTAATTACAACCCATGACCTTAACTCCATCTACATGCTAATCAACCTACTAAGACTCAAAAATATATAACATCCTCCAGTGTCGACTTCTCTGAGGTCTTAATTTCACTCAGAGAGACTAACGCTTGACAGAGAGGTGAATTATTTACAATGTAAAATGATTCACATCACGACAACGCACTCAGAAGAAGCTTGCTGCATGATGGGAAGACATGACCCTCGACCATTCCCTCCAGATTCTGCCAGCAAGACTTCTCACAACTCTCTTCTAAGTTCGGGAAGAAGAAGGAACGGCTGCTATGGATCGGACAGAAGAGACATGAATGGACCCTCGCATCTTCTCGCTCATTTTGCCAGCCTTCCAGTCTTCTAGTCTCTCTAGGAAGATGGGGAGTTGAGAAGCTTGGAAGACCCGGAGGCACAGGCCTAGTTCCCGACTTTCAACTTCTCGAATTAACACAACAACTCACCACTCCACTCAGGATTCGTACCAAGCCTCTCTAAACACAAAAGCAAAGCAAATCCACTCTTGATACGAATTGTGTTCAGTCGACTTCCGAAGACAGTCAAGTTCAAGAAGCGTCTTCCGAAGATGTTCCCATCTTCCGAATCGTCTTCTGTTCCAAGTTTCGGGGATAGAGAGATAGCGGGGTAGGGAAATTGATAGTTGGGGTCTCCAATTTGAGGGCTAGGAGTAGGGAAGCTCGAATTGAGCTCGAGAAGAAGCAAGGAGATGTCTCGACAGAAATTGGGCAGCGCTTCCGCGCCCAATGTCTCAATAGAAAGAATGGGGGTGAGGTAATCGATCAGACTGCCTACACACAATCAAGGAAGCGCGGGGAGTACCAAGAAAAGGCGAGAAGAAGTGGGAGGGGAAAAGAACAGGAGGAAGAACCTCTACAGTCTTCTTCGGCTCCCCGAGTTGCCTTCGACCTCCGCGCGCTTCTGGCTCTTGTCCTAGCTTCCAATGCGACTGCACACGACTGCGCCTGCTGTCAATTTCGGTCCACACCTCGATTCCACCTCTGCTTCTACTCGCCACTCTTCACTGTCAGCTTCTCGGAAGCTCCACAGAAACGCCTTCGCTTTCTCTGCTGTTTGTGCTCCCGCAATTCGATCTCACCCTTCGCCTAGCTGCCAACTTACTCTCTCCTACCTCGATGTCTCACTTGATTCCTCTCTCAATGCTGCCGTGTTGGTCCATATCTCACCAACTGATGTGCTGTGAGATCCCCCTTGGCCACGCACAGATAACAGAAGAATGGAGTAAGATGTCCTCCTGCCGGGGTACCTAAGTACACCAGCTCTGTCTGTACATAAGCGTGGAAGAACACTCCCTAGTTGACATTCTCTCCCGCGCACACTGCTTCCAGGAACTCCACGTCTTGATCTCCAAGGTACCTCGTCTTCTACGTCTTCCCCTTAGGAAAGAGGTGAAGGAACAGCTTCGCCAGAAGACGCTTCTGCCGCTCCCGGTAAGATTCAACCTTCCAGCCGTTTCTTCCCTGTTTGTCCTCCAGGAAGAGACAAGTTGTGCTTCTAGGCACATGTCACTTATCCGAGATCATGGGTAAGATCTTCTTCTCGAGCCAACAACCTCGGTTCTTAGATTCTGACCTGTGAAAGACCCTACGCCACCAATCCTCGGTCCAGGAAGATGATCTTCCACGAGCTATTCCTGCCTTCGCATGTACACGGTTGCGAGGCGGTAAGGCTGTCCAAACCTCTTCCAAAAGACCTTGATCCGCGAGGTTCCAATCCCATAGGAAGAAGTCGAGACCCAACTCCTTGATGAAGGGTTTGGCCTCGGCCTGTTCTGCTGTCAGTAACACCAACTCTCGAGGATGCATCGACATACTTGAAACTCGATTGCACTAAGTCACACGCACTTACTGTGAGCCGAAGGCTCAGTCCTTCCCAAGTTCTCACAATCTAGCTTCCACTCTCAGAAGACGAATCTAGTCTTCCAGAAGACGGCTACTCCGTCTTCCCGGATTCTAACAGTGCTTCCTAAATAGCTCTCGTCTTCCGAGCTATATCTAAACAATCCTAACTAAGCAAGGCCTCGTATGGATTCCTAAGAAGACAACCCACCTTGCATTACATCCTACTTCCTAACAGAAGATACAAGATTTGCGAGAAGTAGAGTGTGTAACAGGTTCAGAAGATGGTTGCGAGCTCCTGCGGTGACAGTGGTCTTTGGGAAGACTCTCGGCACAGCTTCCGATTCAATATCTTTCTCGGAAGACTTCTCGAAGTCAGGCTTCCCTTCATTGGTCTCACCTATCTTTTGCTTCTTACGCGCAATCTATCCTCACGACAGACTCAAGACATTTGCACTCTGTTCTTCTGACTTCTCACCTCTCATACACACTCAGAAGAAGCTTGCTGCATGATGAGAAGACATGACCCTCGACCAT
The DNA here is from genome assembly GCA_036924285.1 of Asterella californica. Lineage (NCBI taxonomy): Eukaryota > Viridiplantae > Streptophyta > Marchantiopsida > Marchantiales > Aytoniaceae > Asterella > Asterella californica. The sequence goes on from JAYKYS010000003.1 coordinate 29,810,516, forward strand.
TCTCTTCAGATTCTGCCAGCAAGACTTCTCACAACTCTCTTCTAAGTTCGGGAAGAAGAAGGAACGGCTGCTATGGATCGGACAGAAGAGACCTGAATGGACCCTCGCATCTTCTCGCTCATTTTGCCAGCCTTCCAGTCTTCTAGTCTCTCTAGGAAGATGGGGAGTTGAGAAGCTTGGAAGACCGGGAGGCACAGGCCTAGTTCCCGACTTCCAACTTCTCGAATTAACACAACAACTCACCACTCCACTCAGGATTCGTACCAAGCCTCTCTAAACACAAAAGCAAAGCAAATGCACTCTTGATACGAATTGTGTTCAGTCGACTTCCGAAGACAGTCAAGTTCAAGAAGCGTCTTCCGAAGATGTTCCCATCTTCCGAATCGTCTTCTGTTCCAAGTTTCGGGGATAGAGAGGTAGGGGGGTAGAGAAATTGATAGTTGGGGTCTCCAATTTGAGGGCTAGGAGTAGGGAAGCTCGAATTGAGCTCGAGAAGAAGCAAGGAGATGTCTCGACAGAAATTGGGCAGCGCTTCCGCGCCCAATGTCTCAATAGAAAGAATGGGGGTGGGGTAATCGACCAGACTGCCTGCACGCAATCAAGGAAGCGCGGTGTCGTGATGTGAATTATTCCACATAGTGAATAATTCACCTCTCAGTTAGAAGTTACTCTCTCTGAGTGAAGCTAAGATCTCAGAGAAGTCGGTTCTGGAGGAAGCGTCCATTCGAAAATCTGAAAACACCACGGCGTAGGTCTCGTCACGCTGATCACCGTGGTATGTTCAAAAGTTGCAAACGGAGTTGCAGGTGAAAAGTTACTTGGAGTTCTTCTACAAGATTTCTGATACCGGGAAATTTACCATAAATCAGAGTGAGGTCGAAAAATACTTTTTAGATTTTTCTCATGTAGATTGTAGTCTGTAGTATTTGTTTAAAATTTGAAATGTACAAAAAGAGCACGTCTAGAGAAAGTTATGGCATTTCGTGTTAGCAAAGGAAAGACAAAATACCGCAGCTTTCTAGCATATTAGCTTAGAAACTGGTCTTCAAAACCAGTTGTGAGATCAGCTTCCGTGGTGTAGCTGAGAAACTTGTAGGGAGGAGGTCTCCGGATCAAATCCCTTCAGACTCACAACCGGCTTGGAGTAGGCTGGCCCCTTCGGGGGAATATGAGGGGCACCAAGTTGCCTAGGGGCGGGACACTAGATGTCCCTTAAACGTACCGTGAATGCGGGACGCCTCCGTCTACCCCTGCACTAGTGCAGTCACCTAGTGTGGATGCTAGAGGGAGATTACCACCGGGTTTCGAAATGGACCTCCCACCTTCGGGTTGGCGGGGTAATTAGTACGAATTCGGTTGCGGCCCTCTAAGTCCTGGGGTAGCGAGATGGCATCAAAGATACTCCAAGTCGGTACCAATTCTTTTGTAGAAAAATGTAGAGTTCGAAATACTATTCACTTGGGTCGAAAAATCAAGTGAAACTGATACCTGAGGCAATACTTACGGCACTTCGAAGTTGAAGGGGGCCGAGAAACGACAATGATGATAACTCGGGCTCCACGTGTCAGAACGAGGTGATTCCGGTGGCCAGAGGTAGCCGTGGTGGTGTTACTTCGACTGGAGGTGTCAGATGCTGACTGTACAGTCGAGACGGTGGCCGTCCGTATAGATGAATCTGCGAAGCTTAGTGAAATAGTCTTCTTACGTGTAGATATATTATCAGTGATTTAATTTTCTGCTGCCATCTGTTAGGGTATCTTTACCTCTGCCAGGTGACAGTGAAGGATGCGTAGGATGGAGAGCTATCGAGTAGAGAGAAACAGTAGAGCTGAGGAGAGAAATTTTACACAGAGGTTACGTCTGAAGAGAACTTCTGTCTGAGAGTAGAGAGCAGAATCGAGTAGATAGGAGACCTACAACTTGTACGCACATCTTTTCTGAAAAGAAGACGGGAAGCTTTTAGGTGAACGCGCTGGTGCTTCACAGGAGCAGTTTTCTGATATTATGAGTTACTGAGCGTTATCTTTGCAATCTGCATGACCTGGAGTTGAAGATCTACTTGCACGCCGTGTGTTTTATCTTGGCCAGATCGAGAACGTGGTGGTGTTTTCTCTTGCGATCCGTATTCCGTGTGTTGCTTTCGCCCTCCTCTTCACGATCGTATCACAGCTAGAAGGTTCGCCCTTCCCAGGAAACTCTCGCCTCGACATACAATCTGGTGCTTCCACTGAGAGGCTTCTTGGGGTGATTGACCGTGAAGTTGAGTTCTAAGACGAAGAAGAAGATGGATCGGAAGAGCGGAAGCGCTGCTGGTGCTACCTCTACGGCTGCTGCATCTACGTTTGCTGCAGCACCTACTGTAGCCCCTGCGATGGCAGCGACATCTGCATCTGGTCTCGATACAGCCGAGATCCTGAAGACGCTTGCGGCCCTGGTCCAACAGCATCCGATCGTTGGAGGGGGTGAGTTAAAATCTACCAAAGCTTTGCAAGCGATAGTTAATAGATGTGGAAGGTTTGAAGGTAGAGACATTTCTAGGTATCTGCGTGAGTACCGAGGAGAGATGGAACTAGTTAGAGTTACTGATGCTGAAATGATAGGTAGTTTTGAGTTAGCTGTCATTCCTGAGTTGCGGGACCAAGTTAGGGATGTACAGAGAAGAAATCTAGGTGTCTGGATGAGTTTCGAGCGATCTCTTCGAGAGGAGTTTCTCGAAGAAGATTCGGAGAGAGTCACTAGAAGAACGTTCTTAGACTGGGTTGAGCAGCAACCTGGTCGTATGATGAGTCTGAATGAGATGTTGAGAGAGTTTGATCGGAGATACCGACAACTTTCAACTCTAGAGCGCATAACTCTAGATGCTAGGAGAACTGAGCTTTTTCTGCAAGCTACCGATGATGCTACGGCAGATCGGTTATGCTTTATGTTGGCTGACCGATCGGCTGAAGGAGGAGTTACTACTGATTGGGGGAGAGTTGAGGATGCTGTTGCTGTATTGACGAGACAAAGGCGTGGAAGAGTGGCTGTGGGAGGACGTCCGCTTGCAGAAGTTGTTGATATAGTCCCAAGCTCCAGTAGATCGACGGCTACCATTAGCCGGAGTGGTTAGGGTTGTTAGAGTTAGTTAGAGGGCTAACCCACCATTAGGGTTTCCCTTGTACTCACCTCCACTATATATACAGAGAGAGGCAAAGCCTCTCTCATCTCATTCCTATTTTACTTCCTTGTCTACTCGCTCTCTCTCTTCTTGGAGTGTCCTCGAAGTATCGATCTTTCTACATGGTATCAGAGCTGGTGAGAGTGTGTGTCCCTTGCTGATGAGCAAGATGGAGTTTGGAGTACAGGAGAGAGCAGCCGGAGTTGTGCCTGATGTCGAGCACTATCCTGCTGATGCGTTCGGGTGAGGCGAAACCGTTTCTTTCGTCACCAGAAACTTTGAACGCGATTTCGGAGGCCTAGACGATTTTTTCTCGCTGATTTCTGTCGACCAGCCTTTCTAGGACTGTCTTGTTCAGAAGGTGCGAACTGTGTACTGGGCCAAGTTTCAGTCGATTTGGAGATTTCCAGCGGCAGTTTTTCAAACGGATCTTTTTCAACCAAAACGAAAGTTTTAGGACTTGAGTCCAAAACTAATCCTGTTTCGAATAAGGATGGGCACACCCCTAGCTATTTGAAAATTTCTGAAAATTTCAAGGGGTCGCACGCCCATTTTCGACCTCATTTGGTCTAGTTTCCACCTTTCTTGGTGTGTTCTTTCGACGTTTCCGTCGTGTTTTGTACACCTACAGTTCGCGCACAGGTTCTTTTCTCGTTGTCGCTGCAGGAGGAGTTCGCGGAGTCGCCTCGTTGTGACTTGTGACAACTCTTGATCACGCGGTGGGGAGAGACGAGTTTCGTGCAGTTTCTGGGAGGTTTTCCGCGTACAGAACAGTGCAATTTCGACATTGCAGCTATGGCGGAGTCTGTGTCTTTGATCACTGGAGAGAAACTCGACAAGAACAACTACCAAGTGTGGAAGTTCCGGATGAAGACCTTCCTGCAGGGACAAGATCTATGGGATCTTATCACTGAGGAGGAGAAAGCGCCTGAAGTGCCAATTTCTGATCCGAAATTCAAGGAGTGGAAGAAGCGCTCATATCAGGCTATTCACTACATCGCGCTGACAGTTTCAGCATCGATGATCGGTCACATCCAGGATTGTGATACGCCCAAGAAAGCTTGGGATGCACTCGCGCATCTGTTCCAATCCGGAACAGAGGCGCGGAAGCTGCAATTGCTGCAGCAGTTCAATACCGTGAAGAAGGGGTCGATGTGCATAAACGACTATGTGAACGGGGTCAAGCAGCTCGCGGATCAGTTATCTTCTGTCAAAGTCGAGATTGATCCCACTGTCTTGATTGGAGCCACATTGCAGGGACTGCCTGCAGAGTACAAGCAGTTCATAACATCGATTTCGACCAGAGAACCTCTTCCGCGGTTTGATGAGCTTGTTCCTATGATGTTAGGAGAGGAGGTGCGCCTACTGGGGAGTTCTACTTCGACGGGTCAGCAAGAATCTGTCTATTTTGCAGGTTCTGGAGGATCTCGAGGTAGGGGTCGTGGCAAAGGTGCTGGACGTGGACGGGGTCGCGGACAGCAACAGCAATCGCAGCAGAACCAGCAAAACCAGCAACAGTCTGGTGGTTCCAACAACAATCAGAGAAGAGCGCCTGGTTCCTGCAACTACTGCAAGAAACAAGGTCACAATGCGAATCAGTGCTACAAGAAGCAGAACGATCAGAGACAACACGACAACAACCCCCAACAAGGTAACAGCAACCAGCAAGGCTATGCAGTCACTGAGCATGTCTATTCGGAGCAGTTGCTGATTACTACGCATCAGAGTTATGCGGCTTTCGAGCCGCAGACTGACTGGGTGATCGACTCCGGCGCCACCAGTCACATGACTCCCCATCGGGAGTGGTTTACTTCACTCGAGCCTGTGGAGACTCCACAGTTTATGGTGACAAGAGATGACACCAAGCACAAGATCCAGCACAAGGGTAACATTCCACTTGACATTCCTGCCTCAACGTTTACTGGTATACGGAATGTCTTACATGTACCTACATTGACTAGAAACCTGCTATCTGTAGGACAGTTGATAGAGCAGGGTCTGCAAGTGCGCTTCAATAAAGATGGATGCTTTATTGAAGATTCGAATGGCACTGTCATAGCTCGAGGTATCAAGAGTGGTAGGCTGTTTAAACTAGATGCATCTGCGCCTAAGTTACAGGCTGCCATGTATGGACAGAGTGGTCCAGTAGTGTCTGACATTGACATCTGGCACAAGCGAATTGGGCACATGAACTTTCAGAGGCTGAAAAGCCTTCCGAGTTCTGACCTGGTTACAGGTCTGCCCAAATTCGAATCCAGTGAGCCCACTGGAGTCTGTGCAGCATGTCAATTCGGCAAGCAAGCTAGACAGCCCTTTAAGGGATCAGGTAGTAGAGCGAACAAGCTTCTAGAGCTTGTTCACACTGATGTATGGACTGCTTCTCAGCCAAGTATGACCGGTTTCCAGTACTTCGTGTCGTTCATTGATGATCATTCGCGTTATACTTGGATCTATTTGTTGAGAAACAAGTCCTCTGCCGAAGTACTGTCAGCATTTCAGACTTTCCGCAAGTTGGTGGAGAAACAGTCTGGAGCATCTATCCTCTGTCTAAGATCTGATGGAGGAGGCGAGTTTCTTTCTGGAGAGTTCGATGCATATCTGCGTGAGCATGGCATTCGACGCCAGAAGACCTGCAGTTACAGCCCGCAGCAGAACGGGGTTGCGGAGCGCAAGAATCGACACATAGCAGAAGCTGCTCGTGCGATGTTGAACGAGAAGACCATGCCTAGACCTTACTGGGCAGAAGCTGTTTCATGTGCGGTGTATCTGATGAACCGGACGCCTACAGCGGCAGTCCACAGCAAGACACCGATGGAGGTCTTCACAGGCAGTAAGCCTGATTACTCTTTCCTTAAAGTTTTCAGATGTATCTGTTATGTGCACATACCTGATGAAAGACGTAAGAAACTAGATCCGAAAGCAGATAGATGTATCTTCCTTGGTTATGCTTCTGATACGAAAGGATATAGGTGCTACAATCCTTCGTCCAAACAGTTCTACATCAGTAGAGATGTCGTTTTTGATGAGCTACAGTCTTGGTTTGCACCTGCACCTGTGATAGCCATCCCTGTACCTACTGTAGAACCAAGGAGTCAGTCCACTGTAGTACCTCAGAGTAGTACGTTGAGTGGAGGATCTGGAGAAGTCACTGATTCCAGATCAGAAACGGTTGCACATAGAGCTGATGTTAACGCTGGAGTCCACGTAACACAGCCTAGTGGAACTAGTGTAGTTTCTACACAGGATGAGCGCGTGCTATTGCAGCGTATGTTTGACTCATCCAGATATGTGGATCTTCCACATCCACTGGATACTTTGTCCCAGACCTTGGCGTCTACGTCAGATCAGTTGCAAGGGGAGGTGACTAGTGCACCAATTACCTCTCGCAGATCTGAGCGACCAAAACATCCAGTGAGTAGGTATATGCATGAAGGTTTTCTTGCTGCGCACCATGCATATATGGCCAATGTTCTTCAGGAACAGGAACCGAGTTCGCTTGAGGAGGCGATGCACAAGGCCCAATGGGTAAGTGCTATGGAAGCTGAACTTGCTGCGCTTCATCACCAACAGACTTGGGAGTTGGTAGACTTACCTCAGGGTAAGAAAGCGATTGGTTGCAGGTGGGTTTTCAAGGTCAAGCGCAACTCGGATGGTACCGTGTGTCGGTACAAGGCCAGATTGGTAGCTAAGGGCTACGCACAGCAACATGGAGTGGATTTTGAGGAGACCTTTGCTCCTGTTGCGAAGATGGTGACTATTCGGACAGCAGTTGCAGTTGCAACTCAGAAAGGTTGGAAGATGCACCAGATGGACTTCAAGAACGCTTTCCTCAACGGCGATCTTGAGGAGGAGGTCTACATGCAGCAACCTCCTGGTTATGAGGATCCTATGTTCCCTTCCCGTGTATGTAAGTTACGGAAGGCTCTCTATGGTCTGAAACAAGCACCAAGAGCATGGTATGCAAAGATCAATTCTTATTTGCAGTCTCTTGGGTTCCAGCTTTGTAGTTCAGACTCTACCTTGTATTCATTGAGAATACGAGACCGGATTGTTGTGATCACCATCTATGTTGATGACTTGATCATTACTGGTAACTTTGAGGAGCTTATTTCCCAGATCAAGGATCACTTGAAATCCAAGTTCGAGATGATGGACTTAGGAGAACTCAAGTACTTCCTTGCTGTGGAGTTCATTAGAGATGGGAAGGATGTTTGGCTTGTACAGCGACAGTATGCTCTCAGTATGCTTGAGAGATTTGGTATGCTTGATTGCAAACCCATTGCTACACCATTAGAGCAAGGGGTAAAGCTAGGAGCAGAGGATGGTGAGTTGTTGGATGATCCACGCATGTACAGACAGATGGTTGGAAGTCTTATCTACCTGACCATCACCACACCAGACTTGAGTTATGCTGTCGGTCTGATTAGTCAGTTCATGCAGTCACCACGGAGACCACACTTTGAGGCTGTCAAGCGGATCCTCCGCTACGTGAAGTTCTCGATGCAGTACGGACTTCACTATCGATACGGTGGACCATTGTTGTTACATGGCTACATAGATGCTGATTGGGCAGGAAGTGCCGACAGGAGATCCACGTCAGGTTACGCTTTTGGACTTGGAAGCGCTGCTATAAGCTGGGCTTCTAAGAAGCAACCCACTGTTGCTTTGTCGTCCACGGAAGCAGAGTATCGAGGAGCAACGAACGCAACATGCGAATCGATTTGGCTTCGGTGTCTGCTATCTGATATTGGTGTGGAGTGTACAGATCCTGTTGTTGTATATACAGACAACATTAGCAGCATGAAGTTAGCTAGTAATCCTGTTTTCCATGCTAGGACGAAGCACATTGAGGTGCACTATCACTTTATTAGAGAGAAGGTCCTTGCAGGAGAGATTGAGCTCAGTTATGTGAGCACAGGAGATCAGGTTGCCGATATCTTCACTAAGGCGTTGCCTAGAGATAAGTTTGATGCTTTCAGACATTGTCTAGGAGTACAGGATGTAGAGATGAGCTTGAAGGGGAGTGTTGATATAGTCCCAAGCTCCAGTAGATCGACGGCTACCATTAGCCGGAGTGGTTAGGGTTGTTAGAGTTAGTTAGAGGGCTAACCCACCATTAGGGTTTCCCTTGTACTCACCTCCACTATATATACAGAGAGAGGCAAAGCCTCTCTCATCTCATTCCTATTTTACTTCCTTGTCTACTCGCTCTCTCTCTTCTTGGAGTGTCCTCGAAGTATCGATCTTTCTACAGAAGTGACCGCTCAACCTCGCACTGCTCCTCAAGTACAGCAACCTCCGGCTCCTGCTCCCAGACCTGCTGTCCCGGCTGCAGTACCTTTGATGCCGGTTGTGCCAGTTCCTGCACAAAGGGCACCGGTTCAGAGACCTGCAGAGAACCATGGACAGCAGAACCAGATCGAAGATCTCATTCGGCAGATGAGAGAACTGAAGGTGGAGTTAGCTGGCCTGCAGAGAGAGCAGCCACCGGCGCCTGCTGCTGCACGTCCAGGAGGTGCACCTGTTCGTAGATGTATCTGGTGTGACAGTCAAGATCATTTCCGAGGGGACTGTCAAGAGCTCACGGCTGCTCTGCGAGATGGTGTGGTTCGCTACCAGAACGGTAGGCTGCATCTTTCTTCTACTGGAGAGCCGCTAAGCACGCAGTTTGGACGAGGAGGCATGAGGAGTCTACCTCAGATTACAGCTGCTGCAACTGTACATGCATTGATGGCACCACCGGTAAATCCTGATGTATATGCCGGTCACATTGAAGTTTCTTCTAGTCCTACGTTGCTAGATAGGACTACTGAGAAGAAACATGTTCAAGTTCCTTCTGAAGTACTGAAGAGAGGAGCTGAGACTATCCGTAGAGTCACAGGGTGGGGTGATCCTGTTGACGCTGCGTCTATCAAAGCATTCTTGGACGTGGATAGACACGTTCACTGGCAAGATGCTTCTGTGGAGGAGAAGAGGCGGCGAGAAGCTTCTGAACTTGATACTGGAGTTCCGGAGGAGGCAGGAGATAGACGAAGAGTCACAAGGAGGCGAGCAGCTCCTCCAGATGACATCCCGTCTACTTCTGCAGCTCCTCCACCTACACCAGGTCCGATGGAGGACGTGCAGAGATCCCAGCAGGAGCCAACGACTGCTGGGAGACGATTCACTGCCCAAGAGAAGGGGAAAGGACCGGCTTACAAGTTGGCAGCAGATATCGAGACTTCAACTGATCTCAAGAGCATCCTGGAGCAGAGAATACTTGACGCACGAATCGAGTTTTCTCTTCGGGAGGTTCTTGGTATTGCGAAGAGGGAGTTTCACGAGCTGATCATCGACATTATCAAGCGGAAGAGACAGGTGATGTTTGAACAAGTAGAAAGCCAGATGATAGAGATGGTAGGAGCTTCTGTTAATGATGCGGAGTTCGGCAAGGTGCATTTTCAAGAGGCTGTTGATACAGAGTACCAGCAAGAAGCGTTGGTTGCTGGTACCAACACTGCAGAGTTTGATGATGAAGAAGCTGGCGACGAGAGTCCAGCTACTGATAGCGACTTCAGAAAGAGACACTGGGCTCGTGCTACGACTGCTACACGAGTTCGCCTTGGGAGTTTGGAACCTGTTGCTGCTTTGGTTGATCACGGTTCAGAGATCAACATCATGTCACGGGAGGTGTATGAGAGAGGACAGTGGCCTATCGAACTGAACCATGGTTGGGTGCTACGAGCTGCAAACAACCAGAAGGGTGAGTTATACGGCGCCTGTCCCAACGTGAGAGTGAAGCTGGGTGATGTGGAGGTAGATCAACACTTCTTCGTGCAATCTTCTGCTTCTTATCCTGTGATTCTTGGTCAGCCTTATATCACTGCAGTTCGAATGGAGACGAAGGTGATGGATGATGGATCTCACTATGCTAGGATCCGTAGTCCAGATGATAGACGTTCTGTTCAGTTTCTGACCGTTCGTACAAACCACGAACGAAATAGACAAACTTTGAGAGATTCTCCTATCTGCAGGAGCAAGGGTTTTCTGAAACCACTCTTGTAGGTCGGGATACCAAGAGTGATGGATCTGATACTACTATGATCCCGCTTGAGCAGCCTGTGGGGTCACAGCAGACTGATGAAGAGGTTGCTCAAGATTCTGAAAACTGTTACACTGTACATAGTTGGAAATCAGGTTTAATGACTTTCAGTTCTGATGATTGGAGTGAGTTCACGCGTGTAGAGGATTTGACTGAGAAGAGTAGAAGGCAGATGGGCAAGTATGCAGAAAATCTGCACTGTACAGGAGTTTTGAGTGAAGATGAGATGATTTCTGGTGTTTACGAGGAGTTAGTAGGTGCACAGTCTTTTGTTCGTTGGCTGGATGATGTAGATAGGTTGATGGAGCAGATGGGAGGAAGGGTGGTGATCCCTATCCACTCTCGTAAGGTCTATGAGGAGATTGCCTCGTGCTTGCAATCTCGTCCTCATCCGAGACTGGAGAGTGGATGGAAGGATGCAATCTGCTGGTGTGGCTCTCGTGAAGAAGCAGAGGTTCACACCAAATACAAAACTGTAGCGAAGAAGGTGAAACCAGTGGCGACCCAGTTACCTGTTGACTCACAACAGCAGATGGAGTTAGCGACCACTGAGCCTGTACTGAGAGATCCTAAACAGATAGGACACGAGTTTACTCAAGAGACACTCGAGCAGCTCCAGATAGGAGGGAGTGGCTTCTTGACTGAAGTGGAGAAACGAGCTTTTGAGCAGATGATAGTTAGCCATGGTAAGGCATTTTCTTTCTCAGCTGGAGAGATTGGTTGTGTGGATCCTAGTGTGATAGCTCCGATGGTTATCTTCACAGTTCCTCACGTACCTTGGGACTTGAAACCGATTCCAGTCCCTCGTGCCTTGCTACCGAAGGTTATTGACTTACTGAAGGAGAGGATGCGGATGGGTATTCTTGAACCATCTATGGCTCCGTACTCTAGCCGATGGTTCACAGTACCTAAGAAGACAGGAGCTTTACGCTTCATCCAAGACTTACAGCCTGCTAACAACATCACGATTCGAAATGTTGGAACAGGACCTGTGGTTGATGAAGTAGCCGAGGCATTTGCTGGAAGATCTATCTATTCTATTGGAGATCTGTTTTCAGGTTATGATCAGTTTCAGCTTGCTTTGGAGAGTAGAGACTTGACTACCATGCGTACACCTTTGGGGTTGATGCGGATGTGTACTCTTCCTCAGGGTGCGACAAACTCAGTAGCTCATATGCAAAACGCGATGCATAAGGTGTTACGAGAGTTTGTACCTGAGGTTACTATCCCATTTCTTGATGATATCCCCATGAAAGGCTGTCCGGTGGAGGACAAGGACGAGACTATGACTGCTAATGGTTGCAGAAAGTTCGTTGCAGACCACATCCGAGATGTGGAGAAGATTCTGATGCGCTTGGAAGAGGTACACCTCACTCTGTCAGGTACCAAATCTCGTTTTGGAATGTCAGAGATCGTGGTGGTGGGTCACTTATGCGGTACTTTTGGAAGACGGCCGAACCCAGAGAAGGTAGATGCTATAGCAAGGATAGCAGACTGTACCAACATCACTGAGGTTCGACGATTCTTTAGGAGCTTGTGTGTTCTTTCGTGTGAGTATTCCTCATTATGCACACATTGCCGAGCCTCTGTATGCACTTCTGAGAAAGGGGAAGAGGTTTACTTGGCGGCAAGAGCATCACGAGACGATGGAGCAGCTGAAAGAGATTCTGAAGTCTCCACCTGTACTAAGGAGACTTAACTACGAGAGCGGAAGACCTATCATACTGACTGTTGACACGAGTCCAAAGGCGATTGGATGGGCAGTTGGTCAGGAAGATGCAGATGGTGTGCGGTTTGTTTCTAGGTTTGGAGCTCGGATCTTAACAGATAGGCAACGTAACTATCCTCAAGTGAAGCGTGAGTTGTGGGGAGTTGTTACTGCTATGAAGGTAGATCGAGAGTTCTTGATAGGTGCACGTGTGATAGTAGAAACAGATTGTTTGCCTTTGCTAGGTATGATAGCAAACTGTAATACTCCAGACATAGCAATGCTACGATGGATTGCTTATATCCGGAGTATGAACCCTGAGCTGAAACATATAGCAGGAAAGGATAATCCTGTTGCAGACATGTTATCTAGGGCTTGTTATACAGATGAGGAAGAGATGTTTGCAGAAGTCGAAAATGAAGAGAAGAGAGACGTTTGGTGCCAAGTTGGTCAGCAGACTTCAGACTTGGAACCACTGCCGTTCTATGAAGAGTTCTACACGGAGAAGTTCCGCGATATCGGCTATTATCTGAGTTTATTATGCAGAAGAGAAGGATGGAGTGATGCAGAGTTCAAGGAGATCAGAAGAAAAGCGTACGGTTACCTTCTACGTGAAGGTTATCTGTGGAAACGTCCGAAGAGAAGAGATGGGATGTTGGCTAGAGTAGTGGATGATCAACCGACGAAGTTGAATCTGCTGAAGGAGTTTCATGACACCTTGTGGGCTGGACACCGTGGAGTTTGGGCTACATACACGAAGATGAAGGAGAGATACTGGTGGAAGGGTTTGTATCAAGACGTAGTGGATTTTGTTGGGTCGTGTCTGCACTGCCAGTTCTACTCTAAAGTCCGTTACAGAGATGGACTTGTACCTACTTACCCACCTAGTATTCATTTTTCGTGGGTCCTTGATCTTATGATGATGCCGCCGGGACTGTGGGGGATGCGCTACTTGGTGTTAGCTCGAGAAGATCTCTCCAACTACGTGGAGGGACGAGCACTGCGAACGAAGACTACAGAGAACATATGTAGATTCGTGCTGGAAGATATTATTTGTCGTTATGGATCTGTTGGAAGACTACGAGCAGATAGGGGCGAGTTGAGAGGTGCAGAAGCGAAGGAGTTCTTTGCTCGCTATGGAGTAAAGCTTCGGCTTACTACTGCCATGAATCCAGAAGGCATTGGTAAGAGTGAACGAGGACACCCTTCTATCGTTCACGCTTTAGTGAAAGCATGTGATGATAGGCCTAGAGAATGGCCGAGACTACTTCCATTTGCTTTATGGGCTGATAGAACCACACACTGTACCACGACTGGTTATATGCCAGTTGAGCTTATGTTGGGGCAGAAGCCGATCATGCCTGCTGAGGAGGACTTTCCTACATGGGCTACTCTACCGTGGGAAGATGATATAGATCATACTTCACTCCTTGCTTTACGAACTAGGCAGTTGGAGCGAAGGGAGGAGGATCTTGCTGAGGCGCAAGAGAAGCTGAAGGTGGCTCGAGTTAGAAACAAGGAGCGTTTCGACAAGACTCACCGACTACGACCAAAGCCAATACGTGTTGGTGATTGGGTTCTGGTGTATGATAGCACGCTGGAAAACCAGCATTCTACACTTCGTAAGTTCTCGCGAAGATGGTTCGGGCCTTATGTTGTGTTAGATGTTTATGAGAATGCCACTTATAGTTTACGAGAGCTAGATGGTACTCCTTTGAAACTATCTGTGGCCGGCAAGCGAGTGAAGTTGTTCAAACAACGTGGAGGATCAGTAGATTTGTTCAACTTTCTGGAGTCTGAGAAGATGACGAGAGATGAAGACGCCCCGGCTACTGAAGAGGTTGAGGCGGAGGAGAACGATGCTGATGAAGAACAAACAGAAGACTGAAAAGGTTGGCACATGCCAGAGGATGTGCAGGTTTGGAGGGGGTGGATGTCGTGATGTGAATTATTCCACATAGTGAATAATTCACCTCTCAGTTAGAAGTTACTCTCTCTGAGTGAAGCTAAGATCTCAGAGAAGTCGGTTCTGGAGGAAGCGTCCATTCGAAAATCTGAAAACACCACGGCGTAGGTCTCGTCACGCTGATCACCGTGGTATGTTCAAAAGTTGCAAACGGAGTTGCAGGTGAAAAGTTACTTGGAGTTCTTCTACAAGATTTCTGATACCGGGAAATTTACCATAAATCAGAGTGAGGTCGAAAAATACTTTTTAGATTTTTCTCATGTAGATTGTAGTCTGTAGTATTTGTTTAAAATTTGAAATGTACAAAAAGAGCACGTCTAGAGAAAGTTATGGCATTTCGTGTTAGCAAAGGAAAGACGAAATACCGTAGCTTTCTAGCATATTAGCTTAGAAACTGGTCTTCAAAACCAGTTGTGAGATCAGCTTCCGTGGTGTAGCTGAGAAACTTGTAGGGAGGAGGTCTCCGGATCAAATCCCTTCAGACTCACAACCGGCTTGGAGTAGGCTGGCCCCTTCGGGGGAATATGAGGGGCACCAAGTTGCCTAGGGGCGGGACACTAGATGTCCCTTAAACGTACCGTGAATGCGGGACGCCTCCGTCTACCCCTGCACTAGTGCAGTCACCTAGTGTGGATGCTAGAGGGAGATTACCACCGGGTTTCGAAATGGACCTCCCACCTTCGGGTTGGCGGGGTAATTAGTACGAATTCGGTTGCGGCCCTCTAAGTCCTGGGGTAGCGAGATGGCATCAAAGATACTCCAAGTCGGTACCAATTCTTTTGTAGAAAAATGTAGAGTTCGAAATACTATTCACTTGGGTCGAAAAATCAAGTGAAACTGATACCTGAGGCAATACTTACGGCACTTCGAAGTTGAAGGGGGCCGAGAAACGACAATGATGATAACTCGGGCTCCACGTGTCAGAACGAGGTGATTCCGGTGGCACTTCGAAGTTTAAGGGGGCCGAGAAACGACAATGATGATAACTCGGGCTCCACGTGTCAGAACGAGGTGATTCCGGTGGCCAGAGGTAGCCGTGGTGGAGTTACTTCGACTGGAGGTGTCAGATGCTGACTGTACAGTCGAGACGGTGGCCGTCCGTACAGATGAATCTGCGAAGCTTAGTGAAATAGTCTTCTTACGTGTAGATATATTATCAGTGATTTAATTTTCTGCTGCCATCTGTTAGGGTATCTTTACCTCTGCCAGGTGACAGTGAAGGATGCGTAGGATGGAGGAAAACCCAGAGGGGTGTACTCCGGAGGGAGAGAATTCTGAGGTCATTGTCGAGAATTATCGAATTATCGCAGTTGTCGATCATCGAGCAGTGTAGAGCTTACCGTGCGAGAGCTATCGAGTAGAGAGAAACAGTAGAGCTGAGGAGAGAAATTTTACACAGAGGTTACGTCTGAAGAGAACTTCTATCTGAGAGTAGAGAGCAGAATCGAGTAGATAGGAGACCTACAACTTGTACGCACATCTTTTCTGAAAAGAAGACGGGAAGCTTCTAGGTGAACGCGCTGGTGCTTCACAGGAGCAATTTTCTGATATTATGAGTTACTGAGCGTTATCTTTGCAATCTGCATGACCTGGAGTTGAAGATCTACTTGCACGCCGTGTGTTTTATCTTGGCCAGATCGAGAACGTGGTGGTGTTTTCTCTTGCGATCCGTATTCCGTGTGTTGCTTTCGCCCTCCTCTTCACGATCGTATCACAGCTAGAAGGTTCGCCCTTCCCAGGAAACTCTCGCCTCGACAGCGGGGAGTACCAAGAAAAGGCGAGAAGAAGTGGGAGGGGAAAAGAACAGGGGGAAGAACCTCTACAGTCTTCTTCGGCTCCCCGAGTTCCCTTCGACCTCCGCGCGCTTCTGGCTCTTGTCCTAGCTTCCAATGCGACTGCACACGACTGCGCCTGCTGTCAATTTCGGTCCACACCTCGATTCCACCTCTGCTTCTACTCGCCACTCTTCACTGTCAGCTTCTCGGAAGCTCCACAGAAACGCCTTCGCTTTCTCTGCTGTTTGTGCTCCCGCAATTCGATCTCACCCTTCGCCTAGCTGCCAACTTACTCTCTCCTACCTCGATGTCTCACTTGATTCCTCTCTCAATGCTAACTCGCGAAGCTCACTCTCTCATTCGATCTTCTTCAGGCGCGCTATGCTGCGAGAAGTTGGAAGGTGCCTAATGTGCTTCCTCACGCATCTTCCCCGCAGATTAGGGGTTCTCGTCCTTGGTGTCTTCCTGACCTACCTACCTATTCGGTGCGCTCCAGTAGGTACACCTACTGTCTTACCCGAAAACTCGTGGTTGGTCCTTCGCGGTCGCTGTCTTCTGGAAGGTAGGTGTCTTCCGCCGTCTTCCCATCTTCCGCCGTCTTCTCGTCTTCTGAAGACGCAACTGAGAAGACGATCTTCCGAAGACGGTCGTCTTCTGAAGAAGTCAACTTCTTATTACAAACAGCTCTTAAGATCATCTTCCTGTTAAGGAAGACGTAACCTTAAGTAACAACGCTTCTTCAGTTATACAAACAAGTCATTATTCTTAAAAATTTCAAAATTTCGTGCATCCTGTAATTTGTGGGCACCACATACGCCCACCCTCATATGTTTGCGTCCCCGCAAACATCAGTGGTTCCTGCACTTCTGTTTACGTCCAGTACTTCTTGACGCGCCACCCATTAACACGAGTGGTCATCAGTGTACCGTCCAACTCTTCCAACTGCAAGGAGTCATTGTCGAAGACCTCTAAGACACGGTAAGGTCCCATCCAGCGAAGATGAAGTTTCCCGGGGAACTTAATATGACGGTTGTCGTAGAGAAGCACCAAGTCCCCATCCACAACAGTCACCTTCCTCAACTTGCTATCGTAGTTTACCTTACGTTGCGCTTGCACCTCGTATGTCTTCTCCAGAGCTGCATTCCTGTCTTCTTCAAACTCTACGAAGTTCAGAAGACGCTGCTCCTGGCTCTCTTCTTCTCCCATGCGTTCGGATACGGCTAACCGGTATGTTGGGACCTCTAACTCAATGGGCACAATGGGCGTCATGCCGTAAGTTAGGTAGAAAGGCGTCTTCTGGGTTGTGACTTTAGGTGAAATTCTGAAAGCCCACAACACAGATGGCAGTTTCGTGTCCCAGTCATACGCATGGTTAACAGTTACCTTGTTCATGATGTTACACAGAAGACTGTTCGACTTCTCCGTCAGCCCATTCGCTTTCGAGTTGTATGGCGTCATCTTCCGATGCTTAATCCTGAAGTATTGGGTCAGGAGGGAGATAGTCTCATTTAAGAAATGAGTGCCCCTATCTGACACCAATTCCAGCGGACATCCATACCTAGTGATGATGTTATGCCATAGGAACCTTGCTACTACTGCGGCATCGTTCTTTCTCGTGGCCTCGCCTTCCACCATCTTGGTGGCATAGTCGGTAGCTATTAAGATGTACCTTGCTCGTGTTCTTCTCGCCACCGGGGCGATAGGACCTACAAAGTCGATTCTCCACTTTTCGAACGGGGCAAGCGGAAGAATGGGAGTAAGAGGCCACCTTGTTGTAGCGGTCGGTCTTCTCACCCTCTGGCATGCATCGCACTTCCTGATCTCCTGAAAAGTGTCTCGGTACATAGTTGACCACCAGCATCCGACGTCTAGTATCTTCTTCACTATGGTCTTCAATCCGTAGTGACCCCCAGCATCTTCGTAGTGAAGACCTGTGATCACTGATTTTATCTCTGACGGCTCGAGACATCTTCTCAGCTTCTCGTTATGTCTCTTTCGAAACAGGATACCCTGGAAGATAGCATATGGACCTGCCTTGTGTAAGAAGACGGCCTTCTGCTCCGCATCCATTCCCTCGGGATACTGTTGGTCTTCCAAGAACTTCCTCAAGTCTTTGAAGATCGACTCTTCTGTGGAAGTCGCAAAGACTGGATCAGAAGATCTAGTCTCGTCTTCTGGGAAGCAGGCGGTACGCCCCCCCTCAGATGAAAGTGTCTCTGCGAAAACTGAAAACAACTTCTCGTCAGGAAACTCGTCTTCCACTTCATCTTCTCGTCGTTCTGTCTCCAATCTGGATAGGTAGTCAGCATTAACATGCTGTCTTCCGGGCCTGCACTCAACTGTGTAAGTAAATTCCTGGAGTAGGAGAATCCACCTAGCTATCCTACCAGACAAATCTGCTTTCTTTACAAGATGTTTCAAAGAGAAGTGATCTACATAGAAGACAAACGGGTTTGTCAGAAGATAGTGTCTAAACTTCCTACAGGAGTAAATCATGCCAAGACACTCCCTTTTGGTTGTCGAGTACTTCTTCTCTGCATCACTAAGTTGTCTTCCCGTGTAGTAGATGGGATAATCCTTCTTCTTCTCATCTTTCTGACTCAACACCACCCCGATGGCGAAAGCAGAAACATCCACATAAATGTGGAAGACTCTTTCCCAATCAGGCGGTCGTAGGACAGGGGATTCCGACAGAAGCCTCTCATTTCTTCGAATGCTTCCTGCTGCTCAGAAGACCAAATGTATGGTTCGTCTTTCTTCAGCAACTTAGTGAGTCTCCCTGCTACCTCTGCGTACCTGTCAATAAACCTCCTGTAGTATCCTACGTTGCCAAGGAAGCTTCTCAACTGTGTCAGGTTAGCAGGTGGGTGGAGTTTCATGATGACTTCCACCTTAGCATAGTCGACTTCTATACCTCTTCCAGAAATCCTATGTCCTAGCAAGATCCCTTCTGACATACCAAAGAAGCATTTCTCAAGGTGAAGTGCCAAACGATGTTCTCTACACTTCAGAAAACACTTCCTTAGAAATATCAAGTGGTCTTCTCTTGATCCAAACACACAGAAGTCATCCAAGAAAATCTCCATAAAGGTGCGAAGATACTCCTTGAAGATTGTAATCATCAACCTCTGGAACGTGGCGGGTGCATTGCATAAACCAAACAGTATTTGATTGTACGCGTACGTGCCCCAATCAGTAGTGAAAGTGGTTTTCGACTTGTCTTCTTCTCTGATTGAAACTTGGTTGTACCCAGAATACCCATCCTGGAAGTTGTAGAACTCATGTCCTGCTACCTGGTCTAACACAGAGTCGGTGAATGGTAAGGGGTGATGATCCTTTTTCGTGGCCAAGTTCAGCTTCCGGAAGTCCTGACACACTCGGATCTTCCCTGTCTGCTTCTTCGGCACGATGACAATAGGAGCTACCCACTCACTGCTAAGTACTAAGAAGATGACTCATGCCTTCAAGTATTGGTCAATCTGGTCCTTCACCAGAAGCGAGTACTTGGGGTTGAGCCGGTACTGCCTCTGCCGTGCAGGAACAACGCCCTCTAGCAAGTCGATGCGATGCTCTCCCAACTCTCGAGGTATGCCCTTCATGTCTTCTATGGTCCACGCGAAGACATCCTGGAACTCCGTTAGAAGTTCTCGAAAGTCTTCCAACTGTTGGCCCTCGATCACCTTGGAAAGCTTCAGCTTCTTCCCAGGAGCAACCTCCATCTCTTGGAGATCATCCGAGTTTACCATTCCTTCAGTGTGACTGTACTCACTGGCACCAAAGTATTCCGGTTTGGGAGCTTCTTCTAGTTCAGATTCGTCTTCTGGAAGACCAACTGTCGGATCTTCCGAAGGGAAGACGGTATTCTCATCTTCTGGAAGACCAACTATCGGATCGTCCGAAGGGAAGACGGTATTCTCGTCTTCTGGAAGCTCTTCTTCCGCAATCTCGTAGCACTCAATGTATCCACAGACCACATCTTCCACTTTCTCTGCTACTTTTGTAGCACACACGTTATTCACCATAAACTCATTATACCGTTCATCACTGTCAGAAGACGCAGCCGAGTCTTCTGAAGTGTACCCCTCTGTTGTAGACGGAGTTTCACCTTGGTGTCCAATCTTGATCCAAGGAAGCGAGACCTTACTCTTCTCACCTGGCTTGGGTGTAGGATTGGGAAATCTCAAACGATGCCTTCTCCAGTCGGTGTTCACATTTGCAGCATACAGCCAGGGTCTTCCTATCAACACCTGATATCCAACCTTAGCTACAGGTCGCAAAATGATGTAAGTGAGGTAAAAAGATACTCCACCAATTACCGTGAGGACATCTTTCAGTTGCCCCAAAGGTCGTCTTCTGGTCTGGTCCGCCATTCTGAGAATTCTCGGAGTAGGCTGGAACTCAGTGAAGCCTAAGGCATGCGCCGTTTCTTCCGTCATGATGTTAACTCTGGAGCCGGAATCAATGGGTACCTTCTTCAGAAGACAGCCATGGATCTCCATATCAAGTTATGGGGCTCCCAAGTCCTCATGCTCTACCCTTAGGATCGGAGTGCTCTGGGGAAGTTTAGTTGTCCTCCTTTTCCTCGATCCTCGAAGCACAGATTGTAACATCTTCCTGTAACCAGCATTGTCATTCAACAACTGTTGGAAGGTTACATCCGCCTTCTGATTCCACAAGTCTCGCAAGAAGTCGTACGGAGATCTTTTCAGAAGAGTGACTGGTGTTTCCAACAGAGAAGATGTAGTGGCTGCTTCCTTGGGTGGAAGACCAGAAGAGTGTCTTCCCTCGATTGGAGGCTGTTCCCGTGAGACAGGTGTTGCCGTAGTCGGTGTAGGAAGCTGTTGTACTATCTTCCGTCTCTTCTCCAGCTCTTCTTGCATGATCGCTTCAACCTCTTGTCTTATGTCAGGAGCAAAGTACTTCGGATCTTCTCGGTCGTAAGTAGGAGAAGACGGCCGCTCGAGAGAAGATGACCTCTCCTTACGCTGCTTCTTCTTCTTGACGTCCTTCTGGCGAGATTCTGACTTCCCTTTGCTTCTGGTACTTACCTTGAACACAGCTTCATCCAAAACTTCCTCCGGAGGCCAACTATCTGAATTTGGGTCAAGATTCCAAACAGTACCATCTGTCAAAGTGAGAGATGACGCTTCTTCAGGTGTCTTCATCTTCTGAGCTGCAGTCGTCTTCTGCAGCTGAGGTTCCTTTCCTTCGCGCTTCCCGGGGTCTGGTTCGTCTTCCTCGATATGGAGACAATCCGTACAATCCCCAGGATCTTCTTCTTCTACCGTGATGTACTGTACCACTACTAACTCGAGCTTAGAAGATGATGCAGCTTCTGCAGGAGGCGTGGTATCTGCAAATCTCACCATTTGTCGTGGCCGTAAGGTCTGAGGACAATTCCCTGTGAAATGACCGGCTTCCTTATAGTTCCCACACAAGGGCACTTGCCCAATCTGTCTTCTCGGGTGAGGACAGATGGACCATCAGTGTCCTGTCTCTCCACAATTATTGCACGCTCCAGGAAGAGGGTTGAGAGGTCGTTGTGATGAAGAAGGCTGCCAAGGCGTCCTGGTCTGTACATTGCTAGCTCTATCCCTCGGTACATAACGATTATATTGGGCGGGAGGCGTAGGAGTGAAGGGTTGGATCGTCTCGATCCTATAGCAGGTTTCCCCACTGGGATCGTGTAGATATCCCTCATCATCTTCTTCCCATCCTGCCCAGTTGACAGCTTGGTCCTGCGTACACTGATCTCTGGTGTGTCCAGAAGAGTTACAAAGGTTGCACCAAAGGTTTGGCCGGAAAGCCGTAGGCTGCTTCCGCTTGTCCTTCTGGTTCAAAAGATGAACTTTCAGGTCGGCAAACTGCTTCAGAACCTCATCGATGCAGGGATCAGGTGCAGACTGAATGATCTGAGTTTGAGGCATCTTCTGCACAACTTCCTCCCTTGCTCGCGTCTTCTCCTTCTTCTTCTTCCGCGTCTTCTTCTCTTGTTCAGATTCGGATTCTGAACTTTTGACAGTAGACTCTTCAGAAGTAGAGGCTGCTTCCGAATCACTGTTATCAGTTTCAGTGGACTTGGACTTCTTCTTGGACTTCCGGGAAGACTTCTTCGACTTCTTGGACTTCTTCGAGGTCTTCCCTTTGTCTTTCGTCATATTCCGAGTGATGCTCGAGGTTTCATACTGCTCGGCATGCTTCTGTACCTCCGCTAAATCATCACCTCCTCATCTTCTGCAGTACAATTCCATATCCTGAGACAATCCTCCCAAGTACCAGTCCACAGCTTGCTGGGCACAGTAGCCGGGTCTTCCTTGGTTCTGAGGGATGTGATCCAAGAGATCTTCAAATCTCTCGGTGTAATCCCTCAGTGTCTCTTTCTTCTTTCGTTCGAGCCTCTGAAGCTCTATGAGGGTCATACGATCGTAGCCCACTCCTCTGAACCTCTTCAGAAAAGCTGCCTTCAGAGTAGCCCAAGCGGCCATTACTACAACATCATCCAACGTTTTACTCATCCACTTCCTTCCTTTCCCTTTGATCAAACTGGGAAATACACGGAGTCTGTCAACATCAGCGTCTTCCTTGTTGGATCTAGAGATGGTCTCGAACATCGTAATGAAGTCGTCCGCGTCAGCATCATCGTCGTACGGATGGTACTTCTGCCGAGTGTGGGAAGCCATGTTGACTGCTGACTGGTGCGACTGCCAATTTCCTTCTTCCTTAGGTCCAGGTGGTGGAGATGGTCTTCTCGAAGGTCCAGGCCTGTCTGAATTAGGAAGATCGTCTTTTGAGTCAGAGCTACTGTCACTGCTACCTCCCGAGACGTCTGGAACAATCTCCTCCAGTCTTCCCTCACCTTGAGAAGCTTCTCCCGCACTTGGGAAGACGTCTTCCGAGTAACCAGTACCGAAATCTACTTTATACACGTGATCACCCGGTTGGCTTCTGTCTTCGCCAAAGATTATGCTCGAGATGGAAGGCTCTTCCAACTCTACCGATCGGATCTTTCTGAGCTCTTCTTCTTTCCTTTGGTGTCTCAGGGATATCCGCTAATCTCTAGAAGCGGTTCGCTGGGGTGAGTTTACCCACTCAGGATCTTTACCCGTGCGTCTTCTGCTTCTTCCTCCGGTCGGAGGCATCCACCAGAGTACTGAGAACAGATGTCTCTCTTTTTCTACCACTAGATCCGGGAGACCAAATGACTGAACAACCGATCACAAGTTCAGAACGTCTTCTTCTCCTGCTTCTGGTTGCACTCACTGCAATCTTCCAAGATCGGGTCTTCCAAGGAGTTCTTGGAAGCAGGGAAGCGGCTTCTTCCAACTTTCCCTGAGATATCTTATCAGCTTCTGGTTGCGGTTCCCGTCTTCTAGCAAGATAGAGTCCCACAACACATTCAACTACAATCGAAGTTAGTTCAAAACGAACCTAACTAATGACACACAGATCCAGAAAGCTTAGAACAGAAGTTACTAAGATGAAATCCCCGGCAGCGGCGCCAAAAATGGTTCCTCACTATATGTAGTGACGTAGGATTTCTCCTTTTGCCCATTTAGTATACAAGATATCGTTCCCACAAAGGATTTGCACAAGTAACGCTGCTCTAAGTTCTAAGATCTGTTCAAACACACAAACACACGGGTTTTGTCTAGAAATCCCGTCTTCTCACAAAACCTACACAAAACAACACGTCTTCCAAACACGCCAAATGGTGCTCTGGACCCAAACAAACAACTACCAATTACAATATCATACAACTATTCACAGAGAAGCTCGGGAAGACGATCTTCCTGCTTCCAGATTGCTTCTTCCGGTCTTCTCGATACCGTCTTCCCGAAGCGATTCTCGTCTTCTGGGGGTTTAGCTCGTCTTCTCACACCTCCAGAAGGCTGTCCGGCTTCGCAGAAGTCCACTAGTAACAGTCGTTACACCTTACTCTCACACTCACATTCCAACGGGTTGGATAATTCACAGGGTGTATGCCCCCTGTAGCCTTCCCAGGCTTCTGCCTACGGAAGTTATCTTCCTGCAGCACTACAACGACATTCACCTTCACGGAAGTTGTCTTCCTGCAGCACTACAACGACATTCACCTTCACGGAAGCTCAATAGAAGTCTCGGAAGCTCACTAGAGAAGATAAGAAGATGGGGAAGATGAGGGAAGATGGGAAGAAGAAGAAATCCCAACAAGAGAAAACAGGATGAAAAAGGGCAATTAAGATTCCGGCAGGCTTCTAGTCCGGATCTTGACTAACAAGCCATCCCTGCTTGTAATAGTTTGGGGAGGAAGACAACAAACGTGAGTACTGTAGCACCGTCTTCTACTCGAGGATGTCGTCTTCTGTTGCGGGAAGAAGGCTTCTTTCTTCTTCACTTCGCTGCTTTGACTGCTCTGTCTTCTGGGATCCCTTACCCAGAAGACCGTTCGTACGTAGATCCCAAGTGCTCTACTGAACGAGTCAAGCTACACTCCACAACTGTTGACATTCACCGCCACTCAAGAAGAACACTTCCCATGCACAATTGGAAGCGAATTCAATACATTCACCACCCAGAAGACATGAGCGAAGCTGTTGCACTCAAATCCACAATCTATTCCCCGAGAAGAAGTCACAATGGCATTGGGAAGCTCACTCCCGCTACTTCCTGCGTCTACTCCTCGACACACCAGCCTAGCTAACAGGACTGCACGAGGATGCCGTTCCCTGTTCCTAGACTGTCCACTACTTCTATCTACATCTTCGAACCACTGCTGGTGCGAGTATGCAGACCCCTCCTGTATATTCCAAGACTATTCGTATGTTTCCAACAACGGGTGTAGTGCGCTAAGACTGTCTCTGCTCTAATGTGTCTCGCCTGCCTGCCTATAGAATCGGTGTGTATGTTCAGTTACTACAGAATTCTACAGAACTGGCAGAACTGACAGAGCTCCATTTCCTACTCTACGATCCTACTTAACCATCTGCCTCGAGAGTCAAGGGAGGCGACCACCAGGGAGAGAGAGAGAGGCGCTGACAAGAGGTTGTCACCTCACATGCATGCGGTCCCTCTTCCCAATTAGCCCTCCATTGTGTTACTCCTACGCTACCTATGCTGCCACATGGGGTCCTAACTATTTTTAGATGGAAAACTGCCACCCTTAAGATAGCATGTCCGATCCTACTAAATCTGGAAGTGTCGATTGAGTTTGCTAACTACTCTGATTGCTCGGTGGCAATCTCCACATGATCTGCTCCTACCGGAGCTACTACCTCGACTTCTGATGGGCTGGGAAGCCCTGCACTTACCTCGGGTACCACTGAGGTAGCTTCCCTCTCCTCGCTCTTCGCTGGCCCTGCTGTTTCTGCGGCTGCGTCTTCCTCGGCTTCGACTTCGGAAGACGGAATGGTCTTCTGGGAAGATGAGTCGAATAGTGCGTCTTCGGTCTTCTGAGGCACAGATGACGTACTAGGGACCATGGCGACCTCATAGGGATCCGGGGAAGTCGCTTCCTCCACGCGGAATACTTGGGAAGACGGCTCGTCTTCCTGTCTTCCAGAAGACATCATGTCTTCCGGGGCTTCTTCTGGAGTCTTCTCGTCTTCCAACGTTGTCACCACCAAGTGTACAGCGGGATCGAACTCCTCCTTCTCCATTCGAGACCCAGTCGAGGGTGCTGGGGCTTGGGAAGATACGGTTGCATGTGTCGGAAGTGAGGGAAGACCATAAAGTGTCTTCACTCCTTCTATTTGTCTATCCAGGTACCTGAACATGCTATCTCTGCATTCCACCAACCTCGTCTTGGACCCGCTGTCCCATTCCCTAGCTAAGGTAAGTTACTTCTTACCCGCGGTGAAGTTGAACTTCTTCCGAAGCGCTTCTACCGACTGAGCTAGCATCTTCTGCGCACGAGCCTCCGCTGCTTCCCTCTGCGTCTTCTCCACTGCAGCTGGCGCTTCTGCGGCTTCTCGCTGCATCTTCCAAGTGGTCTGCTCTTCTGCGAGGACAGTGATCTTCTCCCGCACTCGGAGAACTTCCTGATCGCGCTGCTGTACTCCTGAACTTCCTGGTTGCTCTTCTGAAGTTGCATCGACTCCTTGGCAGAAGCGGCTGCTTCCGCCTTGTACCTGGCTGCAAGCTTCTCCGTGGTGCGGAGACTAGCTTCTAGCGACTCCGTCTTCTGCTGGCTGTCTTCCTGTCGCAGCAAGGTGCGCAGGTCGAATCCAAGCTGTAAGGGCTTCTCTTGTGCCCTCGCTCTCCTCTCCAGCAACTCCATAGCGGGCTGGATCTCCTTCTGGAAGTAGGCACTGAACTTCTCCTGCGGAAGACAAGTTCATCCCCACCACTCGCTCGGAGATGTCGACCTTGTCTTCTAAAGGCAAGGAAGCCTCTTCCACCACTACGGCCTTCATCTTCTGCGCACGAGAAGAAGCTACTCTTCTCATCTTCCGGGGTGGAAGACTCCTCGTGGCAGGAGCGGCTCTCTTCTTTGCGCTTCCTCGCATCGCAGTAGGAGCGCCCATCCATCCTTCGTCTTCTGGAGTCTTCGGAAGACTCCCAGGTGTTACAGAAGCTGTCTTCTGCTCCGATCGGGTACTCAGCAAGTCTTCCTCCGAGTCCGACTCCGATCCTGAATGAATGAGGGAGATGGGTGTCCTCGGTACACTTCTGTGACCCATCTTCCTCACTGGCGTGGCGTCTTCCGACCCACTAGACTCGTCTTCCCTCACCAGAAGCGTCTTCTGGTGAGAGCCGGGTCTCAGCTGTGGCATCAGAGTGGGAGGGGGCGTTGCTGCTGCCTCTCGGTCATCGTCTTCCGAGGTCTCCTCCTTCACCTCCTGTCGCTCCGTTGGCCCATACACTGCCAGCTGATCTTCCCTAAGATCCCCCATGGCTACATACAAGTAGCAGAAGAAGGGCGTCAGATGTCCTCCCGCTGGGGTACCCAAGTATGCTAGCTCCGTCTGTACATAGTTATGGATGTATGCGCCCCAGTAGATTGGCACTCTGTCATCCCACACTGATTCTAAGAACTCCACGTCCTGATCTCCTAAGTACCTTGTCTTCTGCGCTTTTCCTTTCGGGAAAAGATGCAGAAACAACTTCGCCAGAAGTCGCTTCTTCGGCTCCCGGTAAGACTCTATCTTCCAACCGTTCCTCCCCTGCCTGTCTTCCACGAAAAGGCAGGTGGTACTCCTAGGCACATGCCATGAACTCACAACCCTAGGCAAGATCTTCTTCTCGTATCAATATCCTCGGTTCTCGGTCTCACGCTTGTGAAACGCCTTACGCCACCGCCGGGGTACCCAAGTATGCTAGCTCCGTCTGTACATAGTTATGGATGTATGCGCCCCAGTAGATTGGCACTCTGTCATCCCACACTGATTCTAGGAACTCCACGTCCTGATCTCCTAAGTACCTTGTCTTCTGCGCTTTTCCTTTCGGGAAAAGATGCAGAAACAACTTCGCCAGAAGTCGCTTCTTCGGCTCCCGGTAAGACTCTATCTTCCAACCGTTCCTCCCCTGCCTGTCTTCCACGAAAAGGCAGGTGGTACTCCCAGGCACATGCCATGAACTCACAACCCTAGGCAAGATCTTCTTCTCGTATCAATATCCTCGGTTCTCGGTCTCACGCTTGTGAAACGCCTTACGCCACCAGTCTTCAGTCCAAGAAGACGGTCTTCCCCGAGCTACTCCTGCCTTCGCAGGTACACGGTGGTAACGCGGCCCACACCTCCTCCAGAAGCCCTTGATCTGCGAAGTTCCAATCCCATAGGAAGAAGTCGAGACCCAACTCCTTAAGGAAAGGAGTGGCCTCGGCCAATTCTGCCGTGGGTAACACCAAGCCTCGCGGATGCATCGACATACTTGGAAGATCTGTTGCACTAAACCACAAGCACCTACTATGAGCTGAAGGCTCAGTTCTTCCCGAGTGCCCACAGTCTAGCTTCTACTTCTCAGAAGACGAAACTAGTCTTCCAGAAGACAGCTACTCCGTCTTCCGGGATTCTAACAGTACTTCCTAGATAGCTCTCGTCTTCCGAGCTATATCTAAACAATCCTATCTAAGCAAGGCCTCGCATGGATTACCAAGAAGACAACCCACCTTGCATTACATCCTACTTCCTATCAGAAGATACAAGATATGCGAGAAGTAGAGTATGAGAAAGGTTCAGAAGATGGTTGCGAGCTCCTGCGGTGACAATGGCCTCTGGGAATATACTTGGGACAGCTTCCGATTCAATGTCTTTCTCGGAAGACTTCTCGAAGTCAGACTTCCCTTCACTGGTCTCACCTGTCTTCGTCTTCCTACACGCAATCTATCCTCACAACAGACTCAAGACAACTGCACTCTGTTCTTCTGACTTCTCACCTCTCATACGCACTCAGAAGAAGCTTGCTGCATGATGGGAAGACATGACCCTCGACCATTCCCTCCAGATTCTGCCAGCAAGACTTCTCACAACTCTCTTCTAAGTTCGGGAAGAAGAAGGAACGGCTGCTATGGATCGGACAGAAGAGATCCGAATGGACCCTTGCATCTTCTCGCTCATTTTGCCAGCCTTCCAGTCTTCTAGTCTCTCTAGGAAGATGGGGAGTTGAGAAGCTTGGAAGACCGGGAGGCACAGGCCTAGTTCCCGACTTCCAACTTCTCGAATTAACACAACAACTCACCACTCCACTCAGGATTCGTACCAAGCCTCTCTAAACACAAAAGCAAAGCAAATCCACTCTTGATACGAATTGTGTTCAGTCGACTTCTGAAGACAGTCTTCCGAAGACAGTCAAGTTCAAGAAGCGTCTTCCGAAGATGTTCCCATCTTCCGAATCGTCTTCTGTTCCAAGTTTCGGGGATAGAGAGGTAGGGGGGTAGAGAAATTGATAGTTGGGGTCTCCAATTTGAGGGCTAGGAGTAGGGAAGCTCGAATTGAGCTCGGGAAGAAGCAAGGAGATGTCTCGACAGAAATTGGGCAGCGCTTCCGCGCCCAATGTCTCAATAGAAAGAATGGGGGTGGGATAATCGATCAGACTGCCTGCACACAATCAAGGAAGCGCGGGGAGTACCAAGAAAAGGCGAGAAGAAGTGGGAGGGGAAAAGAACAGGGGGAAGAACCTCTACAGTCTTCTTCGGCTCCCCGAGTTGCCTTCGACCTCCGCGCGCTTCTGGCTCTTGTCCTAGCTTCCAATGCGACTCCACACGACTGCGCCTGCTGTCAATTTCGGTCCACACCTCGATTCCACCTCTGCTTCTACTCGCCACTCTTCACTGTCAGCTTCTCGGAAGCTCCACAGAAACGCCTTCGCTTTCTCTGCTGTTTGTGCTCCCGCAATTCGATCTCACCCTTCGCCTAGCTGCCAACTTACTCTCTCCTACCTCGATGTCTCACTTGATTCCTCTCTCAATGCTAGCTCGCGAAGCTCACTCTCTCATTCGATCTTCTTCAGGCGCGCTATGCTGCGAGAAGTTAGAAGGTGCCTAATGTGCTTCCTCACGCATCTTCCCCGCAGATTAGGGGTTCTCGTCCTTGGTGTCTTCCTGACCTACCTACCTATTCGGTGCGCTCCAGTAGGTACACCTACTGTCTTACCCGAAAACTCGTGGTTGGTCCTTCGCGGTCGCTGTCTTCTGGAAGATAGGTGTCTTCCGCCGTCTTCCCATCTTCCGCCGTCTTCTCGTCTTCTGAAGACGCAACTGAGAAGACGATCTTCCGAAGACGGTCGTCTTCTGAAGAAGTCAACTTCTTATTACAAACAGCTCTTAAGATCATCTTCCTGTTAAGGAAGACGTAACCTTAAGTAACAACGCTTCTTCAGTTATACAAACAAGTCATTATTCTTAAAAATTTCAAAAATTCGTGCATCCTGTAATTTGTGGGCACCACATTACTTCGGGTGGAGGTGGCAGATGCTAACTGTACAGCCGAGACGGTGGCCGTTATCGTATAACGTGTTTTTCTGTCTAGGAATACACGGGGTATATGGCTGTGTAGAGGTATGTGGATTGACAAGGTTGGATCTAGATCTGGATGTTTCCACTCAAATGTTTCACTATCTACTCTTCTAGCCTGAGTGACCTTGTATCCGCTCGTCTCAAGTTTAAAGCTTGCTACGATCCAAGGTTACGTATAGGTTGCATAAACTTGTGTTACAAACAGATCTTTTGTATTCTAACTAAAAATACTCAGATCTGTATTATCTAACTGAAGTTATTCATCTATATCACTGGAAGCCTGACTTCTGAATAGCTCCCCAGCGACGCTAACTGGCCATCAATCCAACTATCACAACTTCATAGTACAATCAGAAGATACTAAGATCACTCAATCAACTTGATAGAGTATCGATACAACTTGCTGTACACCCTGGTCTACCGAGTATTCCAGCAAGGCAAAACATGCATAATCCAAAACACTATTCAGATCTCAATATAGCACCAACGGCGGTAGTACCTGGCAGCTCCGAGAACCCAAACAGCGGCTTAAGACTCATGGTGGCTCCGTTCTCCTTCATCACCAAGAGCTGAAATCAGCCCCACACTTTCCAATGTCGAGTTGTATGCAGGTATGGCAGTTTCAGCAACAAACTCCTCTCCAAATTGCTCGAAAATGATCAAATTGACAATAGATGATACCGAAAAAACCCGAAACTGCTCATAACAAAAGTATTTTCGAACTTTGAGATCTCAGTCCTTCCAAACTACTCGACCAATGATGATCAAACTTCACAGGAAGCTTGATTGGACCCTTCACTCCTACCCTGAACAATTTTCAGGTCGAAATCTCAAACCAATTCTCAGATATGGATCAAACCGTAATCTGTGCTAACTTCAGAGCTTTACAGACCCAGGTACATTTGATCCAAGATTCTGAACAAACTACTCGACCATTTGAGGTGAAACTTCCCAAGTATCTTATTGATAAGACATTCTTCAATCCTGGAAAGTTTCACTCAGAAATTCGACTCAGATCTTAAGCAATAGCAAACTATCCATGGCTATCACAGTTCGCTGTCCCCGCCTTATCCCATCTGCACTTCTCAACTTCAATCGGTCGGTTCAGAATCCAAATCGATCAAGAAACTGACCAAATTGATATCAAAATGACCAGCACGCCGTCAGTTCTCCAACCCAACAGACAGCTCCTCAAAACTCCTCGCGAGTCTCTCAGAACAACCAGAAACGTAGCAGTAGGTACAAATTTCACCCCCCTCCACTCAATTGATCATAACGCGCTCATACTTTCATCAAATCGATCGATTCTTCAGCCCAGATTGTAGCCCCGGTCGAGAGCTCTCCATCCATACCCTTCGTTTCGCGAATGGCCCTCTGAAGCCTCCAGAAACCACAGAAACGTCGCGAGGATCAGCTAGAACACCATTGGTCCAAAAGTGGACCAATAAGAGCAAAAAGAACTTTACTTTTTGTCTTTTCTCTTCTTAACTTTTCCCTTAGAACGAATTTTTACTCTCCAAGGAGACACAAGACATCAACAACACTCTAAGACTTCACAAAATCCTTCAGATATGTCGATGGATTCTTCGCGGTCCGTAACTACACAGAAGCGCTCAACCAGAATGAAACCAGTGAGCCGCAGACTAATACAACGTCAATATTACAACTTGGAAACGTTCTACAATAAAAGGTATGACAAAAGGAAACGGTGAAGCTATCACTCGATTGTAATATTCTTGCCCGAAGTTTCTCACGATCCAAGCCCCATGATTGATCTTCGGTCTGCAATGGCACCGGACATCGACCCAAAGATTGAAAGGAACGTTCGATGGATAGTTGAGATCCATTGTTCCTCACAACAAAATGTACACCGTCATATCCCAAGTCTCTCCGTATGTTACGATTGGAAGGATCACCGGAAGCTGTAACTCCATCACCCTCCCCATGAACTCATCACCAAAGTACGCAACTAACCACTGTCGAAAGTGATCGCGGTGGATGCAATGAAGCTTGATGTGAAACGGATTCGGGAAAGGAAGATCCGGAGCCGGTAACACACCTCCGTCCATAACCACCACTCCTGTAGTTCCTCACTCCTCCATGCAGATCACCGAGAACCCTTACGAATCACCCGCTGAGAGAGAATGCCGTATGAACCTTCGACCCACCATTTTATACACAAATGCGGCGACAAGGACCACTAAAGTGAACGCGCACAGATCGATGACTTAGCACGTTCTTCTACCGTGCGATCACTTAAACAGATAATCACAAACGTGGCACTCATCACACCGTTCGACGAGTTACGCGATACGGTTCACGAAACACGGAAAAGAAACACAACATAGGTTACACAGGAATTTCACACAGGAGCCGAACCACAACACGACACCGTCCGTACAGATGAATCTGCGAAGCTTAGTGAAATTGTCTTCTTACGTGTAGATGTATTATCAGTGGTTTATTTTTCTGCTGCCATCTGTTTAGGGGGATCTTTTACCCCTGCCAGGTGACACTGAAGGTTACGTAGGGTGGAGGAAAACCCAGAGGGGTGTACTCCGGAGAGAGAGAATTCTCAGGGCATTATCGCATTATCGGAGTTTGTCGATCATCGAGCAGTGTAGAGTTTACCGTGCGGAAGCTATCGAGTAGAGAAACAGTAGAGCTGAGGAGAGAAATTTTGCACAGAGGTTACATCTGAAGATATTTTCTGTCTGATCAGAGTTTTGATATCGAGAGATTGAGAGTAGAGAGCAAAATCGAGTAGAGAGGAGACCTTGAATTTGTACGTGTATCTTTCTGAATAGAAAACGGGAAGCTTCTAGGTGAACGCGCTGGTGCTTCACAGGAGCAGTTTTCTGATATTCTGAGTTACTGAACGTGAGCTTTGCAATCTGAATGACCTGGAGTTGAAGATCTACTTGCACGCCGTGTGTTTTATCTTGGCCAGATCAAGAACGTGGTGGTGTGTTTTCTTACGATCCGTATTCCGTGTGAGGTTTTGCCCTCCTCTTCATGATCGTATCACAGCTAGAAGGTTCCGCCCTTCCCAGGAAACTCTCGCCTCGACAACGCTCCCGTCACATTCCAGAGACTGATGATTATATTTTTTAAGGAGTACCTTCAAATTTTTATTGAGATTTTCTTAGATGATTTTTGTGTGTTTGGATATAAGGTAGATCAGCTGATATTTTTGAGGAAGTGTGTTTTAAAGTGCAGAGAACATCGTTTGGCTCTACATCTTGAGTAGTGCTTCTTCGGAATGACAGAAGAGATATTGTTAAGACATAGGATTTCTGGAAGAGGTATAAAAGTCAATTGTGCCAAGGTGAAAGTTATCATAAACTTCAACCACCTACTAACTTGACTCAGTTGAGAAGCTTCATGGGTTCATTGACAGATATGTAGTGGTGGCAAGAAGACTTACCAAGCTGCTGAAGAAGGACGAACCTTACGTTTGGACTTCTGAGCAGTAGGAAGCTTTTGAGGAGATGAAGAAGCTTCTGTCAGAATCCTCCATCCTGAGACCACCTGATTGAGAAAAGGTCTTCCACATCTATGTGGATGTCCCTACTTTTGTCATAGGGGTGGTATTGAGCCAGAAAGACGAGAAGAAGAAAGATTATCATATTTACTATGCGAGAAGACAACTCAGTGATGCCGAGAAGAAGTACTCGACAACTGAAAGGGAGTGCCTTGGCATGATTTACTCCTATAGGAAGTTTAGGCAATATCTTTTGACTAACTCATTTGTCTTTTATGTGGATCAGTTTTCTTGAAACAGTTAGTGAAGAAGGCAGATTTGTCAAGTAAGATTGCTAGGTGGATTCTTCTACTTCGAGAATTCACTTATACCGTTGAGTACAGATCTGGAAGACAACATGTCAATGTCGACTATCTGTCCAGAGTGGAGACAAAACTCGAGAAAATGAGGTGGAAGACGAGTTCCCTGATGAGAAGCTATTTCAAGTTTCTGCAGAGACGTCACCATCTGAAGCATCACGTCACCTACTCCACAAAAGCCGAAACAAGGTCTTCTGACCCTGTTTACATGACTCCCACGGAAGTATCTATTTTCAAAGACCTGAGAAAGTTCTTGGAAGATCAGCAGTACCAAAGAGATTGGATGCTGAGCAGAAGACTGTCTTCTTACACAAGGTAGGACCTTATGCGGTCTTCCAAGGTATCATGTTTAGGAAGGGACATGATGAGAAGTTGAGGAGATGCCTGGAGACCTCAGAGATTAAGACAATGATCACGGGACTTCACTACGAAGACATTGGAGGTCACTATGACTGAAGATGACGGTGAAGAAGATGTTGGATGTTGACTACTGGTGACCAACCATGTCCAGAGACACTTTTCAAGAGATCAGAAGATGTGATGCATGTCAGAGGATGAGAAGACCTATAGCCACCACTCGGTGACCTCTTACTCCTAAAGTGGGAAATCAACTTCGTTGGTCCAATCGCTCCTGCAGGTAGAAAGACCCGAGCATGATACATACTAATAGCTACGGACTGTACCACGAATATGATAGAAGGTGAAGCCACCAGGAAGAACACAATTTAACGTGATTTCTTTGACACAACATCATCATCCGTTACGGATGTCCACTCGATCTGGTGTCTGAAAGAAGAACTCATTTTCTGAATGAGATCATTATTCTCTTGACCTAGTATTTCAAGATCAAGCATTAGACTCCGTACAACCCGAAGGCTAATGGATTAACAAAGAAGCCGAATGATCTTCTCTGTAATATTTGAAATAAGATAACAATAAACCACGTCTATGACTGAGACATGAAGTTACCTTCTGTGTTGTGGACTTTTAGAATTTCACCTAAAGTCACCACTCAGAAGACACCCTGCTACTTAACTTATGGGATGACATCCGTTGTCCTCATTGAGTTGGAGGTCCCTACCTATAGATTGACCGTTACCAAATATTGAAGAAGAGGAAAGCCAAGAGCAGCCTCTTTTGAACTTTGTGGCGTTCAAAGAAGACAGGAATGCAGCTCCCGAGAAGACTTGCGAAGTACATGCGCAATGAAAGGTTAACTATGACAGCAAGCTGAAGAAGGTGACTGTCAAGGATGGAGATTTGGTTCTCTTATAAGATAACAGACATCTGAAATTTCCTGGAAGCTCATCTTCGCTGGATGGGTCCTTACAGAGTCTTGGAAGTCTTCGACAATGATTCCTTGCAATTGGAAGAACTAGATGGTATCTTGATGATCACTCGTGTTAACGGGTGGCATGTCAAGAAGTACTAGATTTGAAGAGTAACTTCGATGTTTGCGGAAAAACAAACATGTGAGAGTGGACGGATGTGATGTCCACTATTTGGAAGATTGGAGATTTTTCAAAAATTTTGAGTTAATGATGTGTCTATATAATTGAAGTAACCTTATTACTTAAGTTTACATCCTGCTTAGCGGGAAGATGAACTTAAGACGAATTCGTGAGAAGAAGTCAACTTCTTTCGAACTCAGAAGACGGACGTCTTCCGAAAGATGTCTTCTGGAAGATGAAAGCCGGAAGACAGAGTGTGCTCTCCAAGAAGACGGTGACTGTAACTACTGAAAGTACCAACCTCGTATCAACTATGTGAAGTTAGGTATACCTAAAAGATAGTCACTACTGTAGTAGGTAAGGCTAGGGTCGAGCAATTATCTAAACGTGAGAGACTAAGACAGAGAAGCTAAAGAAAAGAGATGTCATATCCTTTTCCTGCTTCTCTACTCAATTTGAAATTGAGGAGGACATTGGAGGCACGCATAGAAACGAATTGTAGTGAGAAATTGAGAGCGGACGTTTTCCAGCAGGAAGCGCGTTGGAAATAGAAGGAGGCAGGAATCCACACAAGAATCAAAGCTTAGAAATTTGGGAATCGAAGAAAGGAATCGAGGATTGGAAGCTTCAGGATCGCAGCAGCTCGAAGTCGATGCGGAAGTAGAACGCAGCAACTCGAAGTCGAAGACAGAAGCATGATCTTGTCAAGGCGAAGTCATCATTAACAGAATCGAATTACTTAGGCGTGCAGAAGAAGTGAAGTAGAAGCGTAGCGTACTGGAAGCGCAGTACTGAGGTTCTTCTTGCTTCTTTCTTCTTCTTCATCGCTTCCGCCTTTCTGTTCCTATGTTTCCACGCTTCCTCGATTGCTTGCAGGAAGCCTACCGATCCCTCCTCTTCTCTGAAATTTCTCTTGAGAGAATTGGACACATTGTCGTGTCGTGGACCGTCTCCTACCTGAAATTCAGAATTCGATGCTTGTCGTTCCAAAGACACTCATGAGAAAAGCAAGCTAGGCCTCAGCTTACAGACTTTTGGCACAATTTCAGATCTCCACTTTCATCGCATCAGTGGATAGAGCTCTTTGTCAGCACTTCATAGGCACTTCGTCTACTTCGTTTGGACGCATATTGGAGAAGTTACAAGACTCGAAAGATGGGGAAGACAAGCTAGGCCCCAGCATACAGACTTTTGGCACAATTTTGGATCTCCACTTTCATCGCATCAGTGGATAGAGCTGTTTGTCAACATTCCATGGGCATCTTGTCTACTTCATTTGGACGCATAGTGGAGAAGTTACGTGACTCGAAAGATGAGTAAAACAAGCTAGGCTCCAGCTTACTAGCTTTTGGCACGACTTCGAATCTTCACTTTCATCGCATTGATGGGTAGAGCTCATTGTCAACTTTCCATGGGCATCTTGTCTACTTCATTTGGACGCCTAGTGGAGAAGTTACGCGACTCGAAAGAAGGGAAAATCAAGCTAGACCTTAGTTTACTTGCTGATTGGGTATTTGTGACTCCAGGCGTTATATCAAAGATGCAATGGGCCTACTTCCTCATTATTGAAGAAAACTTGTACGTACATAGACTAATGTAAGGGGGTAGCTTAAGGGGTCAGCTTGTTTCTACGATCTATCGGTGGACGGTTTGAGGATTCGGGAAGTCCAATACACGCGCGCAAGGTGTCATTGGATTCAGAACTATGCAGGCTACGCGTGGATTAAGACGGTTTGTGAAGAGACGGATCGAAGACTATGTTCTGAGAAAAATTGAGACGCAAGAGAGAGATTTGGAGAGCTTCAGTGACATGTGAAGGAGAGTTGGACAGTTCGGGCCGTTCCGGAGTCCAAACTTGCTGTCCTTGGATCCATCGAGATCAGAACAACGAGTTCTTCAGGAAATTGAAGACGATACGAAGTTTCATCAAGCGTTTTGGGAGTTCTGAGTGAAATTGACTCGCAAGGAAAAACGCTTACGTCAGATTTTCGTTCGTTTGTGATCTGAGATTGATTTGTTCTTCACGATCAGTGAGTCAAGCTCTTTGTTCTTGGTGCCTACGCGATCAGAGAGTCTTCATCTATGCATAGGAGAAGACTGTACGTGGATTGGGTTGTTGGTTTGGGTGTGGTTAGCAAGTTTGAGCCGTAGGGAGTTGATTTACGTCAGTTTTTTGTGTCTTGCGATCAAATTCCTTGCGTGGTTTTGCGAGGGGAACTCCAACCAGCTTTTTTGGAGTCTCGTTGGGTTCAAAGTAGTTAGATCTACCTACCAGAGAAGACGGATATCAATTCAGACGATCCGTTTGTGCGATGTGTGTGGTTTTAAGCCGTAAGGAGGAGTTTTTGAAGGTACGGTCACTTGCGACAGAAAATCGGTGATATCTCGACTGTTGGGAGTCAGATCTGATAGTCTTCTTGAGGTCGACGGAGTAAGGAGAGAAGACCCTATCGACATCTGAAGTCCGTTTGACGAAAGGAGGAAGTTCTCAGATAGGTCTTTTTCGGTTCCTTCGCTACGATTTTCATCCTTTGGAGTTCATTAGAGATCTAGTTGGCTATATACAGCTTGTGGTAGCTAGCTTTAGCTAATAGCTTGTACATTGATGTGGTTTGGACTTGGGTTTCAATCTGTGATACTGGTGCAGCTTTTTTTGTTAGCAAAGAGAAGTTTCTATTGCTTTGAGTTAGGTTTTGGTGGTTTGGGCCAAGGTTGAGATTCATGGGTTCGTTTTAGAGGCTTTGAAGCAGATTACAGACCGCTCTGGTCTATTTCTCAGTTTTGTGTTCTTAGGAAGAAAAAACCGGTAGTGTATGTACATTAAGAGTTGGTATATATTGCAGCGACGTTCGTTTTCGTGCATCTTTGTCTCTTTCTTGTCTCTATTCAACACGCTACATCTCCATAGCCAGGAACCTTACGTTTTCCTGGACATCTTTCACGTAATATCCGACATGATAACGGAAGCGCTGTCCAATTTTTGATTGCACCCTTCTCAATCTCTTCTCGAAGAATCGAATTTGAGCTTCTTCTCTCCCCTGTTCTAGAAATCAGTGTCTAGTCTATCAATTTCACTACTCCACTATGCTTTTGTCTCAGAATCCGTGGACAGAAGACTTGTTTGAACGTCTGGGTATTTCTAGAAGCCGAATGTTTGAAATTCACACCAAGTAGTTTGGATTGGAATTAAATTGTGAGAAGCTTGATGTGAATCCAAAGTGAAATTGAGAGTTGATGATTGTTTCGAGAAGCAGGAAATTGAGAATCAAACCAGTGCCTCCCAAGCTTCCTGACTTTTCAAATCCACATCTTCCTAGAGAACTATAAGATTGGAAAGGCTGGCAAAATACGTGAGAAGAGAGCGCTCCTCCACGGGTCTCTTCTGTCTGATCCATAGCAACATGTTCCTTCTTCTTCTCAAACTTTAGATGAGAATTGTGAGAAGTCTTGCTGGCAAAATCTGGAGAGCAATGTCAAGAGTCATGTCTTCTCATTACGCAACAAGTTTCTTCAAAAAATGTATGCGAGATGAGGAGTCGAAAGATACGGTGCGAATGTTTAGTATCCGTTGTGAAGATAGATTACGTGTAGGAAGACTATCTTCTAAAGATGTTGGTTACCAAGAAGCTGTCCCGAGAGTCTTCCTGGAGGTCATTGTCATCGTAGGAGTCCTCAAACCTTCTTCTGATAGATTCGCAGACTTCACTTCTCGAGTATTTTTTCATCTTCTATTATGAAATATGATGAATTGCAAAGAGGATTGTTTTCTTAGGAATCCATGAGATGCCTTGCTTAGTTAGGATTACGTAGATATAGATCGAAAGACGTGATGCACTTAGGAAGCACTGTTAGCTATGCTATGGAAGACAAAATAGCTATCTTCTGGAAGACTAAATTTGTCTTGTGAGAGTGGAAGTTGGATTGTGATGGTCTGGTAAGGATTGAGCCTTAGGCTCACAGCAAGTATGTGTGGTATAGTGTAACAAAAGCTTAAAATGTCGATGCATCCTCAAGGACTTCTGTTATCACAAGCGGAGCTGATCGTGGTCAAACCTTTTATCAAGGAGTTGGACCTCGACTTCTTCACATGGGACTGGAATCTCGTCGATCAGGGTCTGCTGGAAGAGGTCTGGGTAGCCCTACCTCCTCGAAATCATGTACTTGTCAAGGCAGGGGTCGCCAGAGAAAGATC
The DNA here is from genome assembly GCA_036924285.1 of Asterella californica. Classification (NCBI taxonomy): domain Eukaryota; kingdom Viridiplantae; phylum Streptophyta; class Marchantiopsida; order Marchantiales; family Aytoniaceae; genus Asterella; species Asterella californica. The sequence goes on from JAYKYS010000003.1 coordinate 29,849,619, forward strand.
AGCCTTGTAGACGGTGGAATGGTGACAGAGAGCTTTCCACATACCTAAATATGAAAACCGCGGTTATGAGTTGGAGAAGGAGAAGATCCAACAATCATTTCAGGGAAATAGCATGTACTTGGGAGTACTACCTGTCTCTTCTTGGAAGATCGACTGGGGAGGAATGGATGGAAGGTGAAAGCCTACCGCGAGCCGAAGAAGCGTCTTCTGGAGAAGCTGTACCTTCAACTTTTCTCCAAGGAAAAGGCTCAGAAGATGAGATACCTCGGAGAACAGGATGTGGAGTTCTTGGAAGTTGTTTGGACAGGAGAGGTCGTCAACTGGGGCACCTTTTTCCATGCTTACGTTGTCGTGTTATGAGACGTCTCACATGTGAATTCAGTATAAAATGTGTGTTGTATTTTCTTTTGGGCTTTGCGAACTTTCTGTGTAGCTCATCTGAGAGCGTATTAGGTGTCACGTTCATTGATATCTGGATTGAGATCGCACGATAACAAGATGTGCTGACTCAGAGATCTGTGGACATTTGCGTGAGTGACTCTTCTTGTCAAATTTAGATATAAGATAGAGGATCGAGGGTTCGTGAGGCATTCTTCTTTGAGTGGATATCACAAGTGTGTCTTAGTGTCTTATGTGATAAGTGAGAAACTGCAAGCGTTGTATTTATGGATGGAGGACTGAATCGAGTTCCGAATCTTTCATTTCCGAACCCGTTCCATATTAAGCTTCACTGCATCCACCGCGATCACTTTCGACAGTGGTTCGTCGCTTACTTTGGAGAAGAGTTCATGGAGAGGATGATGGACTCGTCTACTCCGGCGATCTTATCAATCGTCACGTACGAGAAGAACTGGGACCTGACAGTGTATATCTTACTTTGACGGGGTGAATGGACCTGAACTTTCTAGCCAATGTCTCTTTCAACGTCTGGATGGATATTCGATGTCACTGTCGACAGAAATCAGGCATCATGCGTGGATCGCAAGGAACTTTGGCGAGGAGTACTATAATCAAGTGATGGCTTCTCCATTTCTTTTTGTAGTACCTTTCATCATAGATCGGTTCAAGGTCGTCATCTTGACTTTGTATTAAATCTTAAGTGTTAAGTATGATCTCTATAGTTCGACGAGAGTGATTACCCTAAGGTTGAAGCCGATGCCTTGAAGGCATGAGGGAATATTAGAGTTATAGTTTGTTCTAGGGTACCAAGTAGAGAAAAAGTGGTTTTCAGATCTCTTTTCTTATTGGTCTACTCTCGACCAATGAACTTCATTCAAGTTCTACGTACAGCTTTAGGGTTTTGGAGGTCTTCTCAGAGGTCATTCGAGGAGTGTGGGGTCTTGTTGGAAAGCTCTCAAGCCGGGCTACACTTTGGAGGCCAATATCGGCCGATTTGGAGTTCTCAGAAGAGAATGATGGACGTTCAAAGTCAAGGGGGTCAAATCGGTATCTCGAGTAACATTTTCGAGTGATCTGAGAGTTTGAGAGGTGATCTTTAGGAGCTGTCAAGGGGATCGAGTAGTTCACGCCTTGCTGGTTACATTGATGTACAATAGTCTTACATTTGGGTTCGATTTGCTCTCGGAATGGTCGATTGAAGTTGGCCGTTACAGTTGAGAGACATGAGTAAATCAGTTTTCTTTGGATTCAAAGTTTGAGTTGCTCCGTGAACATGGGATTAGATCTCTGAGTGAAACTTTCCAGGATGAGAGTGTGCCCTATCAGCTAGTCACTTGTGAAATTTCAGCTCATTTGGATAAGAGAATGTGTAGAGATCTAGGATTTTAGCCATCGGGATCTGTAAAGCCCATAGGTTAACATAGGCGGGTGGCTTGATCCATTGCGGACAGTTGGTTTGAGATCTGAGACTGAAATTTCATACAGTAGTAGAGAAGGGTCAGAGAGGATTTCCTGTGAAGTTTGAGCCCAATTGGATGATCGAGGTGAGAGCACGAGATTGTCAAAGTTCAGTTTACAGTGTGACGGGACGAAGACGAAGAGAGATTTCGTCTAAATCTCTTGGTTGGTCTTGAACAAAAACGATTGGAGGATTGGAGGTGGACTTCTTGGAGGTGCTGCAAGGACCACGAGGAAGCCTTATTGTGAGATTGACACAGTGATCATGATCTACGAAGTGTCACGTCTTGTTGAAGTCACCGATTAGAAATCCTCAACTACGAGGTACCGTTATCTTCGATGTCACGCTCCGGCTCTGGTTGTTTGCTGCTCATATGCCTTGTAATGTTGAGAAGTTTGTATAGTAGGCCGTCCTTTGCTGTGGACTTCTTCCTGAACGAAGCTCGTATCAGAGGGCAGTAAAAAGCTAGAGTCTAGCATTTAGGCAGTTTGTCGAAAAGAGGTAGTGAAGTGGATATTGTCGAAAGAGTTTTATGAAAAGTGCTCTGGGGTCTAAAGCAGACATGTACCGTGTATGGCCCCTGCTTGTACATAGAATAGGATTGAGCTCCAAGTCGTTTGTGCGATGCACATGTGTTGCACTTAGGATCAGGTTAGATCATTAGTAACCAAGACAAAAGACTGATAGATTAGATATTGAGAGCGTAAGTTTTCGTCGATTAGGTCCTAAGTCCTGTTGTATCTCTCCACAGTCAAATACCTCGTGTATTCCCGGACCACACTTCACGTCTTACGACAGTCGTCCACGTCGAGTTAGCTTACTTGGGCACTCCAGCATGAGGACATCTCACCCCCTTCTTCTGCTACCTGTATGTGTCCAAGAGGGGTCTGAAGGAGACTCAATTGGTCAAGTATGGGCCAACGAGATAGCGAGAGATCAAGCAGGAGACCTCGGAGGAAGAAGACTGGCCATGTGCCATGTCTTCTCTTCTCACTCTAGTGTCTCAAGACGGACCGGACACTAACCAAAAGACGATCATTGTTCGGGAAGATGATTTCAGCGGTATGAAAGACGCGTCGTCATCAAGGAGGGTGGGACCTAAGAGCATTCCTAGGAAGAGCACATCTTATCTCACCATCCACTTCGGATCTGAGTCGGATTCACAGGAAAACATCCCCGATACTAGAACCACCAGGAAGACAGTTCCTGCGATTACAGAGAGTCTCTCGAAGACTCCAAAAGACAAGATTCGGATCGATGTTCCGACTACGATAGATGGTTGTGCAGGGAAGAGATCTGTTCCTTCTGTGAGAAGAGATCTGTTCTCTTCCACCCATGAAGACATTGAGAATAACGTCTTCCCGAGTGCCGAAGGAGAAAGTCACCATGGTGAAAGAGGTACAGATATCTCAGGAAGACAAGAAAGCGGCCACGGACCGGTTTGAAGGCATGAACTTGGCTTCTGCGAAAAGAAGACTGGAGGAGTTTAGCGCCTTCGAGTCAACTATGGAGTTGGTGGAGAAGTGGGCTAAGGCCTAGGAGAAGTCCCTTCAGCCTGGATTTGGTCTTCGGACTTTGATTCAGTAGGAGGAAGCTCAGAAGTAGAGGGTGGAAGCTCTAGAAGTCAACATCCGCACCACGGAGAAGATCGTCACGAAGTACAAGATAGAAGCTTCTGCTTCTGTTAAAGAATATGCCCAACTACGGAAGAGCCACCAGGAGTTGCAAGTGTGACTGTAGAAGGAGCAAGAAGTTTTGCAGATCAGTGGTAAGTTAACTGCTCTGGCAGAAGAAAAGAAGACTTGGAGCGCATAGCGAGAAGCTGTAGAAGTCAAGGCTGCAGAGGAGAAGAAGCAGCGGGTGGAAGCAGAAGCTCGAGGTAAGGAGATCATGGCGCAGATGAGAGAAGCGCTTAGGAAGAAGTTTAACTTCACCGTAGGGAGGAGACTTTTGACCTTGGCCCGCACATGGGATAACACTTCCAAGGAGATGCTGGTGGAATGTAAAGATAGCATGTTCCGCTACTTGGATCGGCAGGTCGATGATCTTTCTACGGTCTTCCTTCGGTTCTCAATCCTGCAGCCACGTCTTCCGGTGCACCAGGACCAATCCATGTGGAAGATCTCAACAAAGAGGAGTTCGACCTCGTTGTTCACCTGGTGGTAACAGCATAGAAGACATACGAGGAAGCTCCAAAAGCCAAGACATCTTTTGGAAGACAGGAAGAGGAGATGACTTTCCAAGAGTTCGTCCCAGCTCCCAACATCGAGCAGGCCTTGCAGAAGAGCTAGGAAGCGCATGTGGATTCGGCTTCCTAGGGATCTTTTCCGGCTTCCGAGCCATTTGCAAAAGCGCACATGATTGTCATTGAGGCGGAGGTCACCTCGCTAGAAGTACCAGCAGAGCTGCCCACGATATCAGAAGCTGAGTTAGATGATCATACAGGTGCGGATTCCATGGAGGTCACACCTAGTGACCAGGAATAGACAGTAGACTAGTTAGTTGTTTATACCTTGCTATTTTGTAGGATTAGCTATTTAAGTTGAGCAATTCTCTCTTTATATTTTTAAGTTATTATCCATATGACAGGATTAGTTACAATAAGAGTAGGGATTACTTTCCAAACTCAAAGGAACTGAAGTCTAGGAGAAGGTGGCCCTCTGACAGTGTCCCATTTTATCTCCGGGTTGTGGTTGCAATTCGAAGAGATCTCTCTCCTACGATGCGAGACAACTGTATAAGATCGATGTCGATGTAGAAATTCACACCCATTACACACACTTGACGAGAGGCTACACACAGAGTTGGTTACACATAGAGTAGGTATGCACCTCCATTCCAAGAGAGGATCGTAAGAATGTAGACAGGAGTAGACATCATAGACAAGGAACGACATCCTCATGCAGTCCTGCTTCTAGGCTGGTGTGTCGAGGGGTAGTGACATGAAGCTGAAGGGATAGCTTCCAGAAGCCAATGTAACTTCTTCTCATGGATTGGATTCCAGATTTTGTTTACAAGAGCTTTGTTTGTGTCTTTTGGGAGTGGATTTCATCGAATTCATACCCATTGTGCATGAGAAGCCTTCTTGTTGAGTGGCGATGATTGATAAAAGCTGTGCAGAGTCCAAGTTTGTCTCATCTAGTGGAGCACTTTGGATCCACTCACGGACTGTTCATGAGAGATTGGTCCCTTGAGTCAGAGTAGTCGGAGCAAGGGCAGAAGAAGCTAGAAGTCTTCTTTCCACAGTAGAAGACGTCATCTTCAACCGAAAGACAGTGGGACTATAAGTGGATATTTGGTCTTCTTTCCCAATTTACTACAAGTAGGGATGGCTTGTTCGTCAGGATCCGGACTAGAAGCCTGTTGAAATATTAATTTATCTCTTTTTTTATTTCCTCTTGAGTTGATTTTCTCTTCCTCCCTCTCTTCTCTCATCTTCTCATCTTCATTCTTTCTTCTATGTGGTTTCAGAAGCTTCATATGAGTATCCATGAATGTGAATGTCGTTGTAGTGCTGCTGCCAGATGACCGTTTCAGCAGACAGAAGTCTGGGAAGACTACAGGAGGCATACCCGTTGGATATCGTAAGAGTATTTTGTGCTATGGAGTAGTAATTGGCATCTACAGACCAGAGAGAGTCTTCTGAAGGTGTCAGAAGTTGAGTTGCACCTCCAGAAGCCGAGAATTGTTTTTGGAAGCTGACATGAGAAGACTGGAAGCCGTGATCAGGAAGCAGTAATCGTCTTCCCGGACTTCTCAGTGGGTATTTGTGTGGTATTTTAAGTAATAATTGTATGTTATGACCTAGAGCACCATTTGAAGAGTTTAGAAGCCGTGTGATTTTGTGAGAAGAAGGGATTTCTGGACAAAACTCGAGTGTTTGTGAGTTTCAACAGATCTTAGAACTTAGAACAACGTAACTAATGTAAATTTTCTTGGGGAACAAAATCTTTTATGCTACAATGGGCTAAAGGAGAAATCCTGAGACACTACATGTCCATGAGAAGTTGAGACATTTTGGGATAAAGCGTACGTATAGCTTACTTCAAGGATAATATTGATGGTGTGGTATGGACATCGAGGTGTAGCAGTTTGTTGCATGATGTGTGATTTGTGATCGAGTACGAGCATCGTTTAATGCTCCTACTCCACAATTACACCCCTTACCGATTATGGGGTTGGATTACCGTTGGAGCTTGGATTTTGCATGACCCTTCCAGTTGATTGTACGTCACTACCAGTATGTGTTGGTGATGATGGAGCACTTCTCCAAGTGGATTGAGTTGGTGGTATTACCAGACAAGGCGAGTGAATGGACACACTAACTGTCGACAATCCATGTGACAGTTAGTGTGTTAGTTGTGTTAGTCCACGTGAGCAATATGTATGAGAGTAGATGATTGACGGACCTACTTTCCCTTGTACTCTTTGACTATGTATGAAGTTGGAGAGGTCATTATAGGCATCTCAGTTTTGGAGTTCACTACTTGTTTGTCTCTTACTCGAGTGTTACAATTGATATCAGAACTAGGTTCGTTCTTCATATGAGTGTGAGTTTGTTAGAGATTGACAATGGTCATTGAGTTGTAGATAGAGAGAGAGGAGATAATTGAGGGTGTAGGAAACTAATGGACCAAGGATTAAGAGCAGCAACGGGTTTCTCATTTCGCAATGAATTTCTTGTGAGGATTGTTTTTGTTGAGAGAGTTAGATTTGGTCAGTTCTTGGTTGCCAACTTTGGAGCCGCCTTTGAGATCTAAATCATGGACTCACCGCTTCTAATTATTTTGTCCACTTGACTGTCCTTTTGTGCCTTAAACTACCTGGTAACTTATCTACACTCATAGGCTACCACGTCAAGCCCCCTAGAGTGCCAGCGTAAAACTTAAACTATCTAAAATGACACGTAGCCCCAAAAAATAACTTAAATCAGCTAGAAAGCGTGCATGGGCGACAAGTAAGTACAACCCATGAGCTCAAACCCCTATCAGCATGGAAACCCTAAGTTATGTACATTGAACGTCATTGACAAGTAAGAAGTCACTTGCACAAGCGCACAAATGCTTGAACAAGATAACTAACATACTATCAGCCTACTAGGACTCAAAATAGTGTTAACACCGTATGCAAAGGTGTCAAACATATACATAAAGGACTAGAAGTAATATGAGCTAACTTCTAGAACTACTAAACCTAAGCGTCAGAGTAGAAGTCAAGCATGTAGCCGCCACGTAGCGTGACAACGACATTGTCTTTTCAGGGATGAAGTCTCTTAGAACTCGATTCATCTCATTCATCATGTGTGCTACCGAGTTGATAGCTCCTTGTGGTAAGGTACACATCCTAACCAACCCCAAAGGTGTCCTCATTGTCGTGAAGCTTCTGCTCTCCTCCGCTAGTTGAAACAGATCATATCCTGAGTAAAGATCTCCCATTGAGTAAATTGCTCTTCCTGCAAACGCTTCAGCAAAGTCATCCACAATCGATCCCACCCCAGCATTTCTGATTGTTACTGCGTTCACCGGTTGCATGTCTTGGATGAACCGCAGCGATCCATTCTTCTTAGACACTATAAACCATCTGCTCGAATACCGTGCAAACGATGGCTCCAAGATCTCCATCCGCATCTTCTCCTTCAGCAACTCCACTAGTTTAGGCAAGTGAATCCCTTGAATGAATCTGCACAACCTTATCCATATCATCCCATCTAATAGACATGATCTCTCGCAAAGGATCCTCCAACCCATCCTCTTCATAAACACTAGAAATCCATTCATCCCCTTCTAGCTCACCCAACTCTTTCATCATCAGCTCAACATCACGCAAATGTTTTTGTTCCTTTCTCCTCAACTCTTCTACCTTCTTGTAAATAGCAATCTCACACTCTGAAAACCCAATAAATCCTGTACAAAAGACACTATCTCCATCAAGCGAGAGTACTTTCTCCTACGCACCACCACAATCTTGCTCTATAGTGGTACTCAACGAAAATCCTTGAACTCTTCACTCACCCTTAGAAGTGGTTTCTCCCTCAGATGATCTCGATTGCGCTCGTGATTGGACGGTACAGTCAAGAATTGTACCGCTCTCATCCCATCTTGACTTCGGATCCTAGCATAAGCAGATCCGTCTTCCAATACATTTGTCTCCATCCGAGTTCTTATGATGAAAGGTTGACCAAGAATGAGCGGGTATGATGTTGCTTCTTGAACAAAGAAGTTTTGCTCCATAGCAACATCATCCATAGCGCACTCTGATCTCTGGACAAGCTCCATACAAGTCTCCTCTTGTGTTGTTGGCTGCTCTTATGACCCACTCATGCTCTGTGTCGATCGACCATTTCTTCCTCTTGTACAACTCCTTCGATATGATGTTGATTTCTGATCCATGATGGATCAGAACAACCACCTAAGCCTCCGATTCTCACCAACGTCTCCGTTGTAGCTCGAGCCCAATGATTGTGACTGTAATGACTCGAAGCTTTGTTTCCCATCCTCCTCTTCATCCTCAAAATATACCCTGCGTCTTCGATCTCTTTCTTCCTCTGAAGAATAAACACTGCACTTTGCAAGCTCTCTCTCCTCATCCACAGACATCCTAGTATCCAAGGCATGTGATAAACCGATCTCACCCGTAATATGTCACTTCCGTTTGATGACATCGATGATGATATCATGAAACTCACGCTTAGCAATGCTCAACACTTCCCTCAAGGTAAACTCCACCTTCGCATTCAGAATGCAATCTTCCAAGACTTTGTTCAAGTCTGTTGAAGCCTCGATGTCCGACTGTAGTTTGTATGCAGCCGGCTTACCCTTCTAAAACTCCTTTGCTTTCTCTTTCGATGGAGAAGGAGCATCATCAATCGGTAGATCTTGAGCTCCTACATCTCGAAGCTCTTGACGAACCTTCTCTCCTCGAGTCTGTCTCTTGGAAGAAGTTCCTTCCCTTAATCTTCTGAATCTCACCTTCTCTTCTCTTCCAACAACGCTTCGTGTTGATTCTTGGCGATGTAAGCATGCACCGATAGAGCTTCAATCGGATCCTCTCATCCAGTATCCTTCCGGATTGTAGCAGCTGTTCTCAATAACGTCTCACGTGTCATCTTCCCTTTCTGTTTCATGGAGATGATAGATGACCATAATCCACTCGGCTCAACTTGTCCGTTAAAACTCTCTCAGCTTGATCCTCAACCCTTGTGCCATAGGTTCCAGCTTCCACCATTGCAACTGCTTGTGCTGATAGGTGGTCCTTAACCAACTTCTTCATCCCTCCTCTACCAAAGTTGGTCTGAAGAAGTGCACCAGTATCCCTCAGCGCTACCTTTCCATCTTTCTAGAAGATCATCCCTTGCTGTAAGATCCTTACAATCTCTACGTGGGTGATAGGTACCATCGCACCAGATACACCGTTGGATCCAGCCTTGCTTCTCAATCGGTCTTGCTCCGCTTGTAGACCTTTTCTCTTCCAATCTTGTAAGCTTGATCTGTAGCTCTCGCATTCCACGCAAAATCTCCTCAAGGTTTGAATCATCCTTCTTCAGAAATACTATAGTGCCTGAACAACTGGAACAACTGGAACAACTAGAGCAACTGGTACTACATGTCTAGCAACAGGAACCACTAGTCGGACTACAACAACATGTGTTACAGCTGTAGATGTTGGCGCTAGTCTCCTAACAGGAACCTTCTCTCGTTTTCGCTCCCTCTTGGTAAGCAGACCAACGACTTCCTCAACCTTCTTCCAACTATTGGACAATCCATCGTCCTCCTCCCGGTCTTCCAGAAGTACTTCTAGCTTCTCCTGCAACTTCTCATTTGCAGCCCGAAGAAATAGCTCTGTCTTGTTGGACTGCAACGTCAACTTCTCCATCCTGATCGGCCGTGAAAACTGCTTCTCAAACTCTCTGAGCAACTCAGTAGCTTGTAAACCCTTCCTTGGTTGCTCAACCTACTCCAAGAATGACTTCTTGGTGACTCGATCAGAGTCCTCCAAGAAGTACTCATCCATCAAGGCACGAGCAAACGTCTCTCAATCCTTGTTAAAATGCTTCGTTAGCATTTTAACATGATCTCTAATCTCTGGAGATGCTGCTAACTCAAATGTCTCAATCATCTCCTCTTCTGAGACCCGGTTCAGCTCCATCTCCTTCACATAATGCCTCAGATATCTTGAGATATCTCTCTCATGAAACTGGTCAATCCTGCTGACCACCGCTTGTAGCGTCTTTGTTGCCAAATCTTCCTTCCGCTCATCAGACTGTTGCTGCCGTAAGAACATAGTAAAAGCTTGGAACATCGATGCAGTCGCCGGATCTGTAGTGTCGCAGGATTACTCCTTTTGCCCATTTAGTATACAAGATATCGTTCCCACAGAGAATTTGCACAAGTAACGCTGCTCTAAGTTCTAAGATCTGTTCAAACACACAAACACACGGGTTTTGTCCAGAAATAATTTCATACATAGGCTACCATGTCAAGCCCCTAAAGTGCCAACGTAACCCTTAAACTACATGCGAAGACATGTAAAATGACACGTAATCCCGAAAGATAACCTAACCTCGCTAGGAAGCATGCATGGACGACATGTAATTACAACCCATGAGCTTACTCCATCTACATGGTAATCAACCTACTAAGACTCAAAATATATAACATTCTCTAAAATCAATTTCTCTGAGGTCCTAATTTCACTCAGAGAGACTAACGCTTGACAGAGAGGTGAATTATTTACAATGTAAAATGATTCACATCACGACACCGCACTCGTAGAACCTCCTGGTCACGCTGCTGTAAATGCGGCTGCAACTCCTGGTTGCTCTTCTTCAGCTGCGTTAGCTCCTTGGCAGAAGCGGCTGCTTCCGTCTTGTACTTCGCTGCAAGCTTCTCTGTGGTGCGGAAGTTGGCTTCCAGCGCTTCTACCTTCTTCTGGCCTTCTTCCTGCTGCATCAGGGTGCGCAGACCGAATCCACGCTGGAGTGGCTTCTCCTGAGCCTTCGCTCTCTTCTCCATCAACTCCATAGCTGGCTGGATCTCTGAGTGGAAGAAGACACTGAACTCTTCCAGTCTTCTTCCCACAGAAGACAAGTTCATCTCCACAATCCGATCGGAGGTGCCGACTTTGTCTTCCCGAGGCAAGGATGCCTCTTCCACCACTATGGTCTTCTGTTTCTGCACACGGGAAGAAGCTACTCTTCTCATCTTCCGGGGTGGAAGATCTCTCCCCATGGCAGAAACGGTCCTCTTTACTGCGCTTCCTCGCATCGCAGTAGGAGTATCCATCAATCCTTCGTCTTCTGGAGTCTTCGGAAGACTCCTTGGTGTTGCAGAAGCGGTCTTCTGCACAGTTCGGGTACTCAGTGGCTCATCCGGTGAGTCGGACTCCGATCCAGAGTGAATGATCGAGAAGGAGGTGGTCTTCCTAGGCACGTTCCTAGGACTCATCTTCCTTGGTGGTGTCGTGTCTTCCGATCCACTGGAGTCGTCTTCTCTCACCAGAAGCGTCTTCTGATGAGTACCGGACCTCATCTGTGGCATCAGAGTGGGAGGAGGAATCATCACTGCTGCTCGGTCGTCTTCTCCCGAGGTCTCCTCCTTCGTCTCATGCTGCCCTGTTGGTCCATATCTCACCAACTGATGTGCTGTGAGATCCCCCTTGGCCACGCACAGATAACAGAAGAATGGAGTAAGATGTCCTCCTGGCGGGGTACCTAAGTACACCAGCTCTGTCTGTACATAAGCGTGGAAGAACACACCCTAGTTGACATTCTCTCCCGCGCACACTGCTTCCAGGAACTCCACGTCTTGATCTCCAAGGTACCTCGTCTTCTGCGTCTTCCCCTTAGGAAAGAGGTGAAGGAACAGCTTCGTCAGAAGACGCTTCTGCCGCTCTCGGCTGGAAGGTTGATTTCAACCTTCCAGCCGTTTCTTCCCTGTTTGTCCTCCAGGAAGAGACAAGTTGTGCTTCCAGGCACATGTCACTTATCCGAGATCATGGGTAAGATCTTCTTCTCGAGCCAACAACCTCGGTTCTTAGATTCTGACCTGTGAAAGACCCTACGCCACCAATCCTCGGTCCAGGAAGATGATCTTCCACGAGCTATTCCTGCCTTCGCATGTACACGGTTGCGAGGCGGTAAGGCTGTCCAAACCTCTTCCAGAAGACCCTGATCCACGAGGTTCCAATCCCACAGGAAGAAGTCGAGACCCAACTCCTTGATGAAGGGTTTGGCCTCGGCCTGTTCTGCTGCCAGTAACACCAACTCTCGAGGATGCATCGACATACTTGAAACTCGGTTGCACTAAGTCACACGCACTTACTGTGAGCCGAAGGCTCAGTCCTTCCCAAGTTCTCACAATCTAGCTTCCACTCTCAGAAGACGAATCTAGTCTTCCAGAAGACGGCTACTCCGTCTTCCGGGATTCTAACAGTGCTTCCTAAATAGCTCTCATCTTCCGAGCTATATCTAAACAATCCTAACTAAGCAAGGCCTCGCATGGATTCCTAAGAAGACAACCCACCTTGCATTACATCCTACTTCCTAACAGAAGATACAAGATTTGCGAGAAGTAGAGTGTGTAACAGGTTCAGAAGATGGTTGCGAGCTCCTGCGGTGACAGTGGTCTCTGGGAAGACTCTCGGGACAGCTTCCGATTCAATATCTTTCTCGGAAGACTTCTCGAAGTCAGGCTTCCCTTCATTGGTCTCACCTATCTTTTGCTTCTTACGCGCAATCTATCCTCACGACAGACTCAAGACATTTGCACTCTGTTCTTCTGACTTCTCACCTCTCATACACACTCAGAAGAAGCTTGCTGCATGATGGGAAGACATGACCCTCGACCATTCTCTCCAGATTCTGTCAGCAAGACTTCTCACAACTCTCTTCTAAGTTCGAGAAGAAGAAGGAATAGACTGCTATGGGTCGGACAGAAGAGATCCGTAACGGACCCTCACGTCTTCTCGCGCATTCTGCCAGCCTTTCCAGTCTTCTTGTCTCTCCAGGAAGATGTGGATTTGAGAAGCTTGGAAGATCGAGAGGCACAAGCCTAGTTCCCGACTTCCAACTTCTCGAAATAACAAACAACTCACCAATCCACTTAGGATTCGTATCAAGCCTGTCTTATCACCAAAGCAAATCTAATCCACTTCTCGATACGAATTGCATACAATCGTCTTCCGAAGACAATCAGGCTTCCGAAGCGTCTTCCGAAGAGGTCTAGGATTCAGAAGCGTCTTCCGAAGATGTTCAATTCTTCCGAAGCGTCTTCTGTTCAAGGTTTCGGGAGTAGAGGGATGGTAGAGTAGGGAAATTGATAGCTGTGATCTCTAATTTGAGGACAATGGGTAGGGAAGCTCGAACTGCACTCGGGAAGAAGCAAGAAGATGGCTATCGGAAATTGGGCAGCGCTTCTGCGCCCAATGTCTCAGAAGGAAAAAGGTGGGGAGAGAATAAATCGATCGGGTTGCCGAAAAACAACTGGGGAAGCGCAAGGGATACCAATCAAAAGGCGAGAAGCAGTGGGAAGGAAGGAGAACATGGGAAGAACCTCTACAATCTTTTGTCTTCTTCCCGGTCTTCCTTCAGTCTTCTGCGCACTTACGACTTCGACCCCAGCTCCAATGCGACCCCACTAAGCTGCTGCTGCTGCCAATGCCTTGCCACTCCTCAATCGAATAAGGTTCCTCCTCTGATTCCTCGCAACTACTCTTCAATGTCTGCTTCCGGGAGTCTTCAGAAGACTCCTTCAGCTCAATGTGCTTCCTACTCTCAGCAATTTGTCCTCGACTTCTTCCTAGCTGTGAATCGATCTTGACTCTGCTCAATTTCACTCTGCTGACCTTCACTCAACTCGATCACCTTCCAATTCGATCGTCTAGGTCCAAAACAACCTCTCGATGCGGGAAGCGGGTAAGGTTCTGTGCTAATGCGCTTCCTTCGCATCTTCTCGCGCAGTTTAGGGGTTCGCAATCTAGATGACCTACCTGATCTACCTAACCTACTCGGTGCTACGTGGTAGGTACACCTACTTCTTACGTGGTTAAGCTTCCGCGGTTGCCGTCTTCCGGAAGATACATGTCTTCCGTCTTCCGCCGTCTTCTGTCTTCGGAAGACACAACCGAGAAGACGTTTCCCGGAAGACGGTCGTCTTCCGAAGAAGTCAACTTCTTATTACAAAAAGATCGTAAGATCATCTTCCTTCTAAGGAAGCCATAATCTTAAGTAACAACGCTATACAAACAAGTTATTAACCTTAAAAATTTCAAAAATTCGTGAATCCTGTAAATTGTGGACACCACAAGATCCAATTGCACCTTCGGCAACCCACCTGAACCACTAGCTCCATCTCCATCACCTTTCTCATCTCCGCTCATGATTGCCAATCTCTTCTTCAAAGTTCACACGTAGAAGAAATCTCCACCTCATACCTGCACGTCGAGTTCACCACCGTATCGTGTCGGATATTGCGTGAAGGATGTCTAGGAAAACGTGAGGTTCTTGACTGTGGAGATGCTGTGTGCTGAACAGAGACAAGACAGAGAAAAACAATCACAAAAACGAGTGCTGCAATATATTCCAACTCCAAATGTATGTACACTGCCGGATCTTTCTACTAAGAGCACAAAACTGAGAAACAGACCAGAGCGGTCTGTAACCTGCTTCAAAGCCCCTAAAACAAACCCCTCAATCACAACCCTGACCCAAAACCACCGAAGCGTAGCTCAAAGCAAGAGAAACTTCCCTTTGCTAACAAAAAGAGCTGCACCAGTATCACACGATTGAAACCCAAGTCCAAACCACATCCATGTACAAGCTCTTAGCCAAAGCTAGCTACCACAAGATGTATATAGTCAACTAGATCTCTAACGAACTCAAAAGAGCAAAACCCGTAGCGAAGAAACCGAAAAAGACCTATCTGAGAACTTTCTCCTTTCGTCAAACAGTCTTCAGATGTCGATAGGGTCTCCTTCCCTGACTCCGTTGGCCCAAGAAACCTTCAGATCTAACTCTCGACAGTCGAGATATCATCGATTTTCGGTCGGAGGTGACTGAACCTTCAAAAACTCCTCCTTACGACTTAAAACCACGCACACCGCTCAAACGAATCGCTTGATCTGATATTTGTCTTCTCTGGCAGGTAGATCTAGCTATCATGAACCCAACGAGACTCCAAACAAGCCGTTTGGAGTTCCCCTTGCAAAACCACGCAAGAAATTTGATCGCAAGTTGCAAAAAACTGATGTAAATGAACTCCCTGCGGCTCAAACTCGCTCACCTCACCCAAACCAACAATCTAATCCACGTACTGTCTTCTCCTATGCGTAGATGAAGGCTCCCTGGTCGCGTAGGCACCAAGAACGAAGAGCTTGGCTCACCGATCACGAAGAACAACCCAATCTCAAGTCGTAGACGATGAAAATCTGACGCAAGCGCTTCCCTGCGAGCCAATTTCACTCAGAACTCCCAAACCGTCCGATGAAACTTGGTATCGTCTTCAATTTCCTGAAGACTCATCGTTCTGATCCCGATGGATCCAAGGACAGCAAGTTTGGACTCCCGAACGGTCCGAACGGTCCAACTCTCCTTCACAGATCACTGAAGCTCCCAAAATCCTTTCTCTGCGTCTCAATTTCTCCCAGTACACACACCTCGATCCGTCTCTTCAAGAACCGTCTTAACCCACACGTAGCCTGCACAGATCTGAACCCAATGACACCTTGCGCGTGTGTATTGGACTTCCCAATTCTCTAAAACGTTCACCGACAGGTCGTAGAAACAAGTTGATCCCTTAAGCTGCTCCCTTACGTCAGTCTCTGTACGTACAAGTTCTCTTCAATAATGAGGAAGCAGACCCCTTGCGTCTTTAATATAACGCCTGGGGCTAGAAATACCCAATCAGCAAGTAAACTAAGATCTAGCTTGATTTTCCTTTCTTTCGAATCGCATAACTTCTCCAGCAGGTGTCCAAATGAAGTAGACAAGATGCCCATGGAAAGCTGACAATGAGCTCTATCCATCTATGTGATGAAAGTGAAGATCCGAAGTTGTGCCAAAGCCCGTAAGCTGGGGTCTAGCTTGTTTTCTCCATCTTTCGAGTCTTGTAACTTCTCCACTAGGCATCCAAACGAAGTAGACAAAGTGCATATGAAAAGCTGGCAAGGAGCTCTATCCACTGATGCGATAAAAGCGAAGATCCGAAGTTGTGCCAAAAGCTCGTAAGCTGAGGCCTAGCTTGTCTTTCTCATGAGTGTCTTTGGAGCGACAAGCATCGAAGTCTGAATTTCAGATAGGAGCCGGTCCACGACACGACAACATAACAATCCTAACTACTCCAACTTACATTACCTGTCGATTGTAGAGCTCACTTTTTCAATTTTTGATAGAAGAAGCTTGGAATGTAGAAGTTCGTAGAAGAAATAATGAAGATAGAAGAAGAATAGCTTAGTTTTAGTGATAAAGAGTCTTCTTAAGAAGAGTCTTCGGAGAAGGCCTTCACAGAAATATCTGGAAATAGAAGACATAGAGAACGAAGACTTCTTACAAATGAAACCCTTAAGTATAAACTCTTAACGAATGGTCAGTAGAATTCATAGCAGAGTAGTACGAAGACAATATGATAGAACAAGCTATCTACCCGAAGAGGGACAAGAACTACAAGTGCTGAAGACGAAGTCGATCTACGCACACACTTCTCAGGACTATAGCGAGGAATCAGTGGTGACTTTGACACGTGTGAGAAGTTCGAACCTAAATATATACTCTGATAATCAGCTCATTATCCAAATTCACTTTTAGTGCACAACGAGTTCCCATCTGCGGAGAGAGCTTAGACGGAGTTGAGAAATTTGGGCGAAGGCTAACTTGAGCGAAGGCTAGTGCTTTAGGTGAAGTTCATACCACAGCCTATTTAGCCATCTTCGTAGTGGGCGATGTCGGTTATCTCGAAGTTACCGAGGATTCGAACCTTTGAGTTAGACCAGGAGGAGTTAGGGCACCTTCGGCCGAAGCTGAAGGAGTTAGGTTTAAGTTTCTTGACATGGGGAGGTTGGACCCGAGTGTCTGGTAAATTTATCAGCCAGATACGAATGTGCAAAGATCATGGTGGCGAAGATGGATATGCAAGACCCGAGAACTAGACAGTTGAGAATTGGGAGAAGGTCTTGCTCGACGAGGTGGACGAGAAGAGAGATATGCTCTTCGACCATGCATCGATGAAGAGCCTGGTGAAAGAAGGCCAGGACTATGGGGAGCTCTTCGCCCATCCAGTTCACCCGACGAATGACTACAAGTTAATCGATTACCGAGATCCGGTGAAGAGAAAGATCACCGAAGCGATGATGTTGATCTTGAGACCGAGGTGGACAACATACTTATCAGCGTGGAAAGTATGTTTCTTCGAGAACATCTTCACCGGTAAGCGAGCACATTGGGCAAAGATCTTTCACGAAGAAGTACAACGCATGTGGACGAAGCAAGACTACGTCTACTTGGGAGGATTCGTTAGCGTATTCTACTTCAGCATGGGATGGCTCAACGAGAAGGATGCAAAGCAGTTGGACTTCGGTGAAGACGAAGAGTGCAAGAGAGAAGATCTTTCGTCAGTCTGTGAAGAAGAAGTAGCACCAAGAGAAATAACACAACAAGTGGAGACTTCGCCGAAGGCTCCAGTCGAAGTCACACAGGAGGCACAACCTGTGGAGGATACCCGAGGCAGGTGAAGATCAGGAGAAGCGGCGTAGCAAGAGGAAACGGAGCCTACCAACCTCGCCGCCGGAGAAGCCGAAGGCAAGGAAGAAGGCGAAAGGCACCAAGAAGGAGAGAGTCGAGCTAAGTAGCTCGGAGGTAAAGATAGAGGGTGCGACAATCTTAGGCGAAAGAACTTCAGAGGATCCAATGCTTGATGAGAGTGATAAGTTTCGAAGGGAGATGCTCTTCGACGAAGAGGTGGTAGTTCTGATCCTTCGACTTCTAGAGGAGAACAGAGCAGAATATGAAGAAGATATCGGGAAGACGATGACTTTGCCTGAATTGCTCGTCGCGGTGCATTTCAGCAAGGGTAACTGGCGGTAGGAGAAGAACAATCTTCGTGAAGAGGTAAGGAATGCTACGAAGCTTCGGTTGGAGGTTGAGAAGGAGCTAGAAGACCTTCGGCGCCAATGCGAGGAGTTCAAGACAACTTTGAAGACGAAGGACGAGGAGCTTAAGGTGTCAATGAAGAGCTTTTCCAATCGACTTACGGAGTTGTCAACCCAGAAGGCCGAATTGCAGCGAAGTCGAGAGGAGTATCATGTTATAGTTGCTGAGCTCAAAGGAGAAAGAAGATCTTCGGGCGAAGGTGGAAGACTTCGAAAGAAGTTGATGCTTGTATTATCTGCTTATGTGACTTCGGGGTTAGATTCTGAAGAGCTTGGTCTTCTGTGAATGTTGAAGACGAAGGTAGTGCAGACGGATATGAACCCGGACAGTGTAAAAGCGCGTCTTTCCCGACTTAGACAGAAAGTAGATAGGGAGATAGGAGAGATACGAGCAAACGCGGAGGTTCAGTTAGAAGAGTTTAGAGTACAGTTAGGCTTAGGAGTGTAGATTCCGTGAAGATGAAGACAGATTGTAGGGTAGTGAAGATCTTCTGTCTTTTCTTAGGAAGAAAAACAGTTAGGTTAAGAAGTCGAGTATATAAGCAGCGCGATTCTCAGTCTCTGTGTCTTTTCTATGTTTTCAGTTCTTTATTAATTAATTTTCTTTTCTCAAAAGCGCAGAATATTATTGTGAATGATTTGGGCGAAGATATTTTCCTCTGAATATTCGGAGTTTGCTGTCGCAAGAGTAATTCTGAGTGACGAAGATCTTCGTAGATAGACTTCGGTGAAGGGACTTGAACGAAAGGTCTTCGGTGAAAGGCAAACCTGTGTAGTACGCAAATGAGAGATTGAGCGAAGATCTGAGAACAAATCAGTTACTGTGAAATGGAAGAGATAAGTTAAATTGTAAGGAGAGTTTGGAAGATGATGGCTTTTTCTGGAGAATGCCTTCTTCAAATAAGTGGGGTCTTTAAGAGTGAGGATTTAGTTGGAAGAACACTTCTTAGGAAGAGTAGGGGCTTATTCTTTGAACCTTGATGTGAAATCTATATTCTTCTGTCTTTTCATAAGAAGACTAGTAACATTTCAGCAGTATTTTACATTCTTCATTCATTCATACATTGTCTTCTTGAATCTTTTGTTTGTATTGTTAGAAGGGTCCATGATCAAGAACTATTTCATTGTTGTTTGTATTCAATTTGTCAGGTTGTGCTTGGGTTTGATTTCTTATCAGACTTAAACTCTCATCCGGATATTATTCCATTCCGTGAGAATAACAGAAAACTTTTAGAATTACCACTGTGACGTTGTTATACTGTGATTTGGGTGATTGTTGACTGTATCTTCGTGGGAACGATCTTTAATTTATTATTTCTGATACATTGTGTTTCTCTGGATTGTTACATCGATCTACTAGAGCTTAGGACTATATCAACAATAGGCAATAGACATGGCAAGCTCAGTATTGAGAATCCAAATAAAGACTTTCAAAAGAGACTAGTAAATTGAGATCCTCTATTTGTGATAAGAACTCGAGAGAGACCATGTTGTGTAAACACGACGTCTAAGTAGAGGCATGCTAAAATCTAGAGCTGTGACATGTCTAGTTGTTGGTCTAATATGGATAATTTTGCTCAACTGTCCACAAAATCTACTATGGAATCAAAACTCAAGGAAGTAAGAGATACTCACATATAAGATCCATGCTAACATGTTCCCAACGTCGTTTTGAGTAGGGAGTGGTTGTAGCAATCCTGCAGATTTTTGATTTCTTGTCTTGTTTTGTTGACATGCTAAGGAGCTCTAAACATAAGTAACAACATCTTCACGTATCTTTGGTCAGTAGTACACTCGTTGAAGATTCTCTAGAGTCTTCTCAATCTCTATATGTCTTAAAAATAGCCGAGTCGTGATATCCGGCTAGCACTGTGGTGCGCAGTTCATCATCTTGAGGAATCCATACCTTGCCATCAAGAAAAGTTACATTCTGAACTTTCTTGACCTTACCCATGCAAGTCTCGGAAGTCGCACATACTCTTGGATGCTCTCCTTTTGACGTAGATCTCACAATCTTACTTGTGTTGTTTGGACTGCATCTACCGCTTGATAGTTCTCGATCAAACCTTCTTCCATCCCGCTATCGTGTCAGATTTTGCATGAAGGATGTCTAGAAAAATGTGAGGTTACTAGCTGTGGAGATGTAGTGCGCTATCTGAGAACTTCCTTCTTTTACCAAATGGTCTTCAGATGTCGATAAGGCCTTCTTTCTTGACTCCATTGGTCTCAAGAACTTCCAAATCCGACTCTCGACAGCCGAGATATCGTCGATTTTTGATCGCAAATGATCGAATCTTCAAAACTCCTCCTGCGGCTTAAAACTGCACACACCGTCCAAACGGATCGCCTGATTTGATATCCGTCTTCTCTGGTAGGTAGATCTAGCTACCTTGAATCCAATGAGAGTCCAAACAAGCCGTTTGGAGTTCTCCTCGCAAAACCACGCAAGACATTTGGTCGCAGGATACAAAAACTAATGTAAATCGACTCTCTACGGCTCAAACTTGCTCATCACACCCAAACCAACAATCCAATTCACGTACGGTCTTCTCTTATGCGTAGATGAAGACTTCTTGATCGCGTAGGCATCAAAAACGAAGAACTTGACTCACCAATCGCGAAGAACAACCCAATCTCAGATCACAAAAGCGATGAAAAACTGACGTAAGCGCTTCCCTGAAGCGCTTTCACTAAGAACTCTCATATCGTCCGGTGAAACTTGGTATCGTCTTCAATTTCCTGAAGAACTCGACGTTCTGATCCCGATGTATTCAAGGACAACAAGTTTGGACTCCAGAACGGTCCGAACGGTCCAACTCTCCTTCACAAATAACTGAAGCACTCCAAAAACCTCTCATGTGTCTCAATTTCTCCCATAACACACTCCTAGATCCATCTCTTCACAAACCATCTTAACCAACATATAGCTTGCACAGATCTGAACCCAATGACACCTTGTGTGCATGCATTGGACTTCTCAATTCTCCAGATCGTCCACTGACAGGTTGCAGAAACAAGCTAGTCTCTTAAGCTGCCCCCTTATGTCAGTCGCTGTACGTTGTCGGAGTGTGATCCGTCTACCTAGGAAAGCGTCGGGCTTCTGGCTGTGGTTGTTTACTCAAGAGGTTGGCTTTCAGGTCACAACAAGAGCTATAAACACTCACACAGGAGTGTAGGATCCTCTAATATGCTCAAAAAGCGAAATTTAGGTCTCATTGGTAGTAATAGGTTTAGACGGTGAACTTTGGCACTCAAAGAGAGGAAAACTATGAAGGTTTAGACTTCTAAACTTCCCCTACATGTAAATGAGGTACTACTGAACACACACACGAAGTTTCAGCCTGAGACTGAATTCTAGCACCGAGATGTTGACAGAAAAGTTCTGAATAAGAGAATTACGACAATTTCTGGTACCTAGACAGCTATTCAGACATAGAACAGAGAATTGGCTTGATGAATTTCAAATCTTCTCACAGTATTTGAAGTCTACAGGATGCTGAACATCCCTGTGAAGTTGAGACTCCTTAATGTACACAGAACTCCAGATCTCCTCCTCTGAAGTCACTGCTCTAGATTAAGAGCTTTTCAGACCCCCTCTGCTTCAGCGGCCGCCCTGAATTACTCAGTCACTCAAATGATTCGAAACTTTTTGGACAGTCGTAGCCCTCATGACAGTAGCCTGACTCACATGATGAGTCGGGACAGTACGTCAGGGGCAAAACTTGACGTACGTCGGGTTTTGCCCTTGACGTACGCCCATCTTCATGACGGACTGTCAAGGGGTCGAGCCCCCTCCGTCTTACAAGACGGAGCAGTCCGTTTCAACAAAACGACCTAAAGAAAACGGATTTCGTGCCATTTTATCCTTATTTTCCGGTTTCTTTGAGTTTGAAACGGAGGAAGTGTGTCTTATTGATGGACGCGCACTCACAAGAACCCATGTACGTCATGCATTTTCGCACTGACGTACACCTGACGGACGTCGGGGAACCTTCACCATGTGAGTCGGGCAAGTGAACGCAACCACGAAGTTTTGAAGTGATTTCCTCAATTCTGCTGCAATTGGCACCGAAAACCCCAAAATCAACAAAAGTGACGCAGTTTTGGCACAATCCGAACTTCAATTGGGCATAACTCCTTGTTTATTGATCCAAATCGAGCACAAATTTCACTGACAGTGCTTGGCACGACGAGCTCTCTCCTCCTGTGTTCTCAGATTTCGAAGATACCTCACCAATTGCTCGAACTCCACTCTAGAGCTCTATTTCTAAACTTAGAGTTTTACAAAAGACAAAAATGGACCAATGGGAGTTCATAGCTCCACTTGACTATCCTTTTGTGCCTTAAACTACCTGGTAACTTTTCTACACTCATAAGCTACCACGTCAAGCCCCCTAGAGTGCCAGCGTAAAACTTAAACTACCTAAAATGACACATAGCCCCAAAAAATAACTTAAATTAGCTAGAAAGCGTGCATGGGCGACAAGTAAGTACAACCCATGAGCTCAAACCCCTATCAGCATGGAAACCCTAAGTTATGTACATTGAACGTCATAGACAAGTAAGAAGTCACTTGCACAAGCGCACAAATGCTTGAACAAGATAACTAACATACTATCAGCCTACTAAGACTCAAAATAGTGTTAACACCGTATGCAAAGGTGTCAAACATATACATAAAGGACTAGAAGTAATATGAGGTAACTTCCAGAACTACTAAACCTAAGCGTCGGAGTAGAAGTCAAGCATGTAGTCGCCAAGTAGCGTCATATCCACCCCCTCTGAACCTGCACATCCTCCGGTATGTGCCAGATCTAGATCAAGACTCTTCAGCTTCAGCTTCAAATTCATCTTCAACCTCCATTGAGTCTTCAGCTTCATCCTCAGTAAGCTCTACAATGTTCTGGTCGTCCCCTCTCCTTCTAAAGAGCTTGATTCTCTTCCCTGCGACTGGTATCTTGAGCAGTGCACCATCTAACTCTCTCAAAGAGTATGTGGCATTATCATAAACTTCTAACACCACATAAGGTCCGAACCATCTCTTGGAAAACTTTCTGATAGCGCTATGGTGATTATCAAGACTACTATCATAGACTAACACCTAATCACCTTCTTTAACTGGTTTGGGTCGTAATCTATGTGTTCTATCAAATCTGCCTTTGTTTCTCTCTCTAGCAATCTTTAATCTTTCAACAGCTTTGGCAACATCCTCAGGTCTTCGTTCTAACTGCTGGATCCTTAATGCAAAAAGATCCTCCGTACTTCTACCATCTTCCCATGGCAAAACATTCCAAGTAGGCACAACCTCTTCAATCGGCATCACATGTTTTTGCCCTAGTATCAACTCTGCTAGCATGTAACCTGTAACGGTACTATGAGTTGTACGATCTGCCCACAAAGCAAATGATAGCAGTCTAGGCCATTCACGGATCTTACCCTTGCAAGCTTTTACCAAAGCTTTGATGATTGGCGGATGACCTCTTTCGCTCTTGTCATTCCCTTCAGGATTGTAAGCAGTGGTTAACGCCAACTTGATTCCCAATCGCTTGAAGAACTCAACTGCTTCTTGTGCATCCAGCTCACCCCTATCTGCAATGATCTTTCCCACACACCCATACCTACAAATAACATCTTCAAGTAGAAAGCGGCAGACACTAGCAGTGGTCTTCGTCCTCAGAGCACGACCTTCAACTTGGTTAGATAGATCTTCTCTAGCCAGGACTAGATACCTCATTTGTCCAAGCCCAAACGGCATAGTTACCAGATCAACTACCCATTTATAATGAATGGCTAAAGGATAAGTAGGATGCAATCCATCACGATGACGTACATTGGAGTACATCTGGCAGGGTATACAGGATGAAACAAACTGTACTACATCCTTATACATACCCTTCCACCAATACTTTTCTTTCATCTTGGCAAATGTAGCCCAAACTCCTCTATGACCAGCCCATAAACTCTCATGGAACTCCTTGATCAGCTTCTGCTGCAATTCCAAGTCACATACTACCCGCTGTGGTATACCTCCTTGTAGCTTAGGACGCTTCCATAGATGTCCTCCATGTAAAAAGTAACCATAAGCTGTTCTACGGATCCTCTTGAAATCTGCATCAGACCAGCCTTCCTGCTTTTCCAGTGAACTCAAATAGCGCCCAAGATCCAACCACTCGCCATCATACACAGTCTCCTCAAAAAACTCCAACGGGGCTGCAAAATAACTTCTATCTCTTCTAGCAAGAGCACTAGAATAGAACTCTGTTCCCACATCCTCCTGGTCATCTATCATTTCCTTCTCATCGTAATACCTAGCCCTTGATAACATATCTGCCACAGGATTGTTTTTTCCTGCAATATGTCTAAACTCTGGGTTCAAGGACTTGATATATGCTATCCACCTCAACATAGCAATATCTGGAGTTGTACAGCTAGTGATCATTCCCAAGAGAGGTAAACAATCTGTCTCCACAACCACAGGTGCTCCTATCAAGTATTCCTTGTCACTCTTCGTCGCAGTAACTACTCCCCATAGTTCTCTCTTGACCTGAGGGTAATCTCTCTGCCGTGAACTTAATACCTTAGCACCAAAACGCACCACATATCTATTTCCATCCTCATCGTCTTGTCCTACAGCCCATCCAATGCCAATAGGACTAGTATCAACAGTAAGGATAACAGATCTGCCCAACTCATATGTTACCTTCCGTAGAGTTGGCGGTGAAGCCAAAAGATCTTTCAACTTCCTCATAGACTCGCTTTGCTCCTCTTGCCACTGAAATCTTTGCCCCTTCCTCAGCAGCTTGTACAACGGATCTGCTACATGTGCAAAGTGTGGAATCCATATATGATAAAACACACATGCACCTAGAAACCTTCTCACCTCGGTAACCGATCCACACGTCTCCTTCATTCTTCGAATGGCATCAACCTTGTTTGGACAAGGTTTCCGACCATAAGATCCACATAGGTGCCCACAATCAACACCTCTTGTTCTCCAAATACAGACTTTGCTCCTGATAAAGTCAAATGAACCTCCTCCAGTCGACTCAATATCTTATCGCAGTCAACTATATGATCTTTCAACTATATGATCTTAAACCCCTCTGATCCATTACCTCATTCTTCTCCTCCTTAGCACATCCTTTGATCGGCACATCATCAAGGAATGGCATAGTTTTTTCAGGAATGAAGTCCCTCAAAACTTTGTTCATGCCATTCATCATATGTGCTACAGAATTGGTAGCACCTTGCGGCAAGGTGCACATCCTTAGTAACCCCAAAGGTGTCCTCATTGTAGTCAAGTCTCTACTCTCAGAGGATAACTGAAACTGATCATACCCTGAATATAAGTCTCCCATTGAATAGATAGCACGACCAGCAAAAGCCTCTGCAAACTCGTCTACAATAGGTCCTATACCCATATTCCTGATAGTCACCTTGTTAACTGGCTGCATATCTTGAATGAATCTCAAAGCTCCACTCTTCTTCGGAACAGTAAACCATCTGCTAGAGTAGGGAGCTATAGATGGTTCCAAGATACCCATCCTAATCCTCTCATTGAGCAAGTCTATTAGCTTTGGCAGATGAGCTATAGGCACAGGGATATGACGTAGATTCCAAGGCACATGCGGTATAGTAAAGATTACCATAGGTACAACAACACTTGGATCTACACATCCTACTTCATGTGACTCAAATGCAAATGCCTTACCATGCCTAGATAGCATCTCCCTGAAGCTCTTCTTCTCTTGCTCAGTAAGAAATCCATCACCTCCAATCCTTAGCTCCTTCAGTGTTGTTTCTGTGAACTGGTGTCCAATTCTTCTCGGTCCTCTGAGCGTCGGCTCTCGTGCAGCTTGCTCCATCTTCTGATTGTAATCGAGTGGTAAAGGCAAAGCCACTGGTTTGACTTTCTTTGCCACTGACTTGTACTTGGTCTCCACATACACCTCTTGTCGATCTATAAACTTATCAATTACATCGTAAAGCTCCTTGGAGCTCACTCTCACCACTCTATCTACATCATCTATAGAACTTTCTACTATAGATTTCAACTCCCCTATAGTATCTACCAAATACTGCTCTTCAAACACTCCAGATATGTATTCATCTCCTGCTAACTCTCCACTGTCCCACAAAGACTGTTGTACACACTTCACATGTTGCCTCTCAAACCTCTTCAGATTCTCAACCTTCCTATAACACACTGATCCACATGACGTCAATCCTAAGAAGCCAGTGGATAAAGCCTCATGCTCTACTGGATCAGGCGAGAATCCTAGCTCTACTGTACCGTTGAAGTCTCACTTTTCAATGATACTCTGCCAAAACCCCTAGACTCTCTAAACTCCTGAGTAATCTTAGGTAGTGGACGGTCCCTCAAGCTATCACGATTCCTCTCATGTTCTGCAGCAACGGTCAAAAACTGAACAGCTCTTTTGCCGTCTCTACTACGTATCCTAGCATAGGCTGAACCATCATCCATAACTCGTGTCTCTATTCTAACAGCAGTAATGTAAGGCTGTCCTAGAATGATAGGATAGGTTGACATGTCTTGTACAAAGAAATTCTGAACATCACTGATGTCATCCACAGTTACCTTGATGTTGGGACAAGCACCATAGAGTTCTCCCCTCTGGTTGTTGGCAGCGCGGATAAGCCATCCATGGTCGGTGTCTATGGGCCATCTCCCACGCTTGTACAGCTCCTTAGACATCAGATTGATCTCTGAGCCGTGATCAATCAATGCCACCACAGGTTCCTCTAGATCTCCCAGCTTCACTAAGGTCTCTGTGATTGCTCTCGCCCAATGGTTGTGAGAAGAATGGCTCTTCTGTGATGCTTCTACCTCATCTTCAAACCTCACGTGCTGATCTGATCTTCCCTCTGATACTTGAGAGCAATAACCAGCAATCTCATCTTCCTCATCTTCTGACAGTTTGGTCCCTAGAGCGTTAAGCGTAGCTACTTCACCCAAAATCTGATGTTTCCTCTTGATGATATCTATGATAACCTCATGAAACTCATGCTTTGCAATCCCAAGAATCTCACCCAAGGTAAACTCAACCTTTCCATTCAAGATACGATTCTCTAACACGTGCTTCAAGTCTGTAGCAATCTCAATGTCAGACTGAAGTTTGTATGCAGGCATCTTACCCTTCTCCTTGCTTCTCTCCTTCTCTTTTGGTGTTGTAGATGGTAGATCCTCCATATTCTCCTCCCGAGTAGGTGTTGTCTCCTGCCTTGCCTCTGGTCTAGCCCTTTCACTCCTTGTAGCAGGTCGTTTGGCTGTAGAAGCCTCACCTGCATCCTCCCTCCTGCGTTTTTCTTCTAGCACAGCTTCATGCTGACTTCTTGCAACATAAGCATGCACTGACATAGTATCCACAGGATCATTCCATCCTGTAGCTTCTCGAATTGAGTTGCCAACCCTTCGTAGCACATCCTTGTCTAGCTCTGTTCTAGCTACGGACCGCACTACATCAGACCACAACCCAGTAGTCCCTTTCTCTCTCTCCATCTTCACTTTCACTCCACAGATAACAGCATTCACAAGAGAAACAGCATGTGATGTTGATATTTCATTCACAAGCCTCTTCATACCACCCTTGCCAAAGTTGGTTCCCAAAATCATCCCAGTCTCTCTCAGATGGATGTTACCATCTTTGAAGAAGATCAGATCCTTCCTCAATGCATCTGAAAACTCTCCACAATCTCTTCTTACATGGTCTAGGCTATCACACTATATACAACGATGAACAAAACCTTCTCTCATCTGAGGTCTCTGCATAGCAGGCTGTACATTCTGCTCCTTCTCTTCTAACCTAGTGAGCTTAAGCTTAAGCTCCTTCATACCCTTAATCAACTCATCAAGCGGTGAGTCTTCCTCTCTAGCAATTACCAAAGCGGGTTTAGTAGGCAACTGCTTGACAGGAATTATCAAAGGTGCTGCTTCACTTACCACCACCTTGTCCCTTCTTCTTTGTCTCTTGGTCAGCAAAGAGACAACCTCTTCGACCTCCTTCCAATCAGTCTTCAATCCCCTCTCCTCACTCTTGTCTTCCAGCAACAGCTCAAGCTTCTCCTGAATAGTCACGTCCGCTGCTTGTAGGAAAAGCTCGGTCTTCTCAACCTCTAGTGTAAGCTTTTCTGTCCTAGAAAGCTGAGCATACTGACGATCAAACTCCCTTAACAACTCATTTACAGACAAACCTTTGTTAGGTTTAACCACCCACTCCAAGAATGTCCTCTTGGTCACCCTCTCTGAATCTTCAGTGTAGTACTCCTCCTTCAAAGCGCGCATAAAGCTCTCCCAACTCTGTCCTTGTTGCTGCTTGAGCTCCTTCACACGCCCACGAATCTCAAGGACAACAACAAGCTCAAAGTTCTCCACCATCTCCTTCTCAGGTACCTTGTTCACCTCCATCTCCCTAGCATAGTATCGCACATACTTGGAAATATCTGTCCCTTTGAACTGGTCCATCTGATGCACCACAGATTGCAACGCCTTGGTTGCTAATACCTCCTTCCTCTCTGTGCTCTGCTGCTGCTGCATAAACATAGAAAAAGCTTGGAACATCTTCATCGTAGCAGCATCAAACTGAATAGGTTGCTGAGCAGCAGCAACACCTCCACTTGATGATCCTTGGTTGGCCATGATATCTGATCCTGTAACACTCTCAAGAAAACTCCCACCCTAGGTGTTTCACGTCGAGTTCACCAAAAAGAGAGTATGTCGGAGTGTGATCCGTCTACCTAGGAAAGCGCCGGGCTTCTGGCTGTGGTTGTTTACTCAAGAGGTTGGCTTTCAGGTCACAACAGGAGCTATAAACACTCACACAGGAGTGTAGGATCCTCTAATATGCTCAAAAAGCAAAATTTAGATCTCACTGGTAGTAATAGGTTTAGACGGTGAACTTTGGCACTCAAAGAGAGGAAACCTATGAAGGTTTAGACTTCTAAACTTCCCCTACATGTAAATGAGGTACTACTGAACACACACACGAAGTTTCAGCCTGAGATTGAATTCTAGCACCGAGATGTTGACAGAAAAGTTCTGAATAAGAGAATTACGACAATTTCTGGTACCTAGACAGCTATTCAGACATAGAACAGAGAATTGGCTTGATGAATTTCAAATCTTCTCACAGTATTTGAAGTCTACAGGATGCTGAACATCCCTGTGAAGTTGGGACTCCTGAATGAACACAGAACTCCAGATCTCCTCCTCTGAAGTCGCTGCTCTAGATTAAGAGCTTTTCAGACCCCCTCTGCTTCAGCGGCCGCCCTGAATTACTCAGTCACTCAAATGATTCGAAACTTTTTGGACAGTCGTAGCCCTCCTGACAGTGAACGCAACCATGAAGTTTTAAAGTGATTTCCTCAATTCTGCTGCAATTGGCACCGAAAACCCCAAAATCAACAAAAGTGACGCAGTTTTGGCACAATCCGAACATCAATTGGACAGAACTCCTTGTTTATTGATCCAAATCGAGCACAAATTTCATTGACAGTGCTTGGCACGACGAGCTCTCTCCTCCTGTGTTCTCAAATTTCGAAGATACCTCACCAATTGCTCGAACTCCACTCTAGAGCTCTGTTTCTAAACTTAGAGTTTACAAAAAGACAAAAATGGATCAATGGGAGTTCATAGCTCCACTTGACTGTCCTTTTGTGCCTTAAACTACCTGGTAACTTTTCTACACTCATAAGCTACCACGTCAAGCCCCCTAGAGTGCCAGCGTAAAACTTAAACTACCTAAAATGACACATAGTCCCGAAAAATAACTTAAATTAGCTAGAAAGCGTGCATGGGCGACAAGTAAGTACAACCCATGAGCTCAAACCCCTATCAGCATGGAAACCCTAAGTTATGTACATTGAACGTCATAGACAAGTAAGAAGTCACTTGCACAAGCGCATAAATGCTTGAACAAGATAACTAACATACTATCAACCTACTAGGACTCAAAATAGTGTTAACACCGTATGCAAAGGTGTCAAACATATACATAAAGGACTAGAAGTAATATGAGGTAACTTCTAGAACTATTAAACCTAAGCGTCGGAGTAGAAGTCAAGCATGTAGTCGCCAAGTAGCGCGACAACGTACAAGTTTTCTCAGATAATGAGCTAGCATGCCCATTGCGTCCTTAGTATAGCGCCTGGAGCCACAAATACCCAGTCAGCAATAGTAAACTAAGACCTAGCTTAATTTTCTCTTCTTATAGTCTCGTAACTTCACCACTAGGCTTCCAAATGAAGTAGACGAAGTGTCCATGGAAAGCTGATAACGAGCTCTACCCATCGATGTAATGAAAGTGAAGATCTGAAGTTGTGTAAAAAGCTCGTAAGCTGGAGTCTAGCTTGCTTTTCCTATCTTTCAAGTCTCGTAACTTCTCCACTAGTCGTCCAAATGAAATAGATGAAGTGTCCATGGAAAGCTGACAATGAGCTCTACCCATCGATGTAATGAAAGTGAAGATCCAGAGTTGTGCAAAAAGCTCATTTTTGGTCCTATGAGTGTCTTTGGAGCGATAATGATAAGTATCAAAAATAGATTTTTAGGTAGGAGCCGGTCCACGACACGACACCGCTCCAGGAGATTTGCATCTCTCGAGCAATGAATGATTGTTCTCACTTCTATACCAAGTGAGAGCTTTATCCACTAGGTATGATCGAGCAAACATTCCTATGACATAATCAGAAACTTGAAAATGTGACGGACGCATGTTCATCCTCACAATCCATCCTTCTAATCCTCTCATCACTCGACTTCTCTTAAAGGGCTCAACTTTACATGTCTTGCCCATTGGTAACAATAATGTAGATTGAGCTTCCATCTTTTTGACTCTTGCTGCCGCTTGTGCCTCTTGTTGTCTCCTCTGATCATTTCTTCTGTTTCTTCTGCCTCCTCTTGAGGTTGATTCTCCACCTCCATTGCTCCTTTGTTGACCTTCACTAGAAAAATCTCATTTGTCAATAATTGCATATTGTTATGATTGTCTTGAACTGCCTTCTTCATGTCCTTTAGTTCTTGGACCATTAACGCTAGGACTTCATCCATCAAAGTCATCTTCTTTACTTTCTCACACTCTCACACTCTCACAATCTCCTAACTCTCAATAAAAAACACAAACAAAAGTCTACCAATTCCGGATGAATGGTGTTACAAATGGTAGTGGTGACGCTGTCGTAGGGCGTGAAATATGGTCTGGGAATACACGGGGTATCTGACTGTAGAGAGATACAACTGGATATACGACCTAACCGATGAAAACTTATGCTCTCACTATCTAATCTATCAGTCTTTTTTTTTGTAAGTTATTAGCAAGCTAACTTGACCCAAGTGCAACACATGTGCATTGCACAAATGACTCGGAGCTCAATTCCACTCTAGATAAAGGCAAGGCTCATACACGGTACGTGTCTGCTTTAGATCTCAAGCCCTTTTCATACAATCTCTCATCAACATCCGCTTCACTACTTTTTCTCGACAAACTACTTAAATTGTAGACTCTGACCTTCTATTGTTCGCTGATACAAGTTTGCTCAGGAAGATGTCCACAGCAAGGACCGCATACTACACAAGCCTCCTAACGATACAAGACATATCGACAGTAAACAGCTAAAAACTCGGGGCGTGACACCGAGGATAACGGTATCTCAGCTTCAGCAAGATGTGGCACCTCCACTGAGCGTGATCGCCGTACCAATCTCACAATATAGCCTCCTTGTCATCCACACGACACCTCCAAGAAGCACACCTCCCATCTTCAAGTCATTTTTTGTTCAACTCCAACCAAGAGATTTAAGCGAAATCTCTCTACGTCTTTCTCGTCTCGCTGCAAACTGAACTTTGACAATCTCGTGCCTTCACCTCGATTATCCAATCAGGCTCAAACTTCACAGGACATCCCCTCTGACCCTTCTCTACTACTGTATGAAATTTCAGTCTCAGATCTGAACCCAACTGTCCGCGATGAATCAAGCCACCCGTCTATGCTAACTTATGAGCTTTATAGATCTCGATGGCCAAAATCCTAGATCTCCACACATTCTCTTACCCAATTGAACTGAAATTTCACATGTGACTAGCTGATAGGGCAGACTCTCATCCTGGAAAGTTTCACTCAGAGATCCAATCCCATGTGCACGGAGCAACTCAAGCTTTGAATCCAACGAAAGCGATTTTACTCATACCTCTCAACTGTAACAGCCAACTTCAATCGATCATTTCAATAGCAAATCCAACCCAAATGTAGGATTGTTTTACATCAATACAACCAGCACGGAGTGAACTACTCGATCCCCTTGACAGCTTCTAAAGATCACTTCTCAAACTCTCAGATCACTCCAAAACGTGGCTCGGGGTACCGATTTGACCCCCTGACTTTCAACGTCCATCACTCTCTCCTCAGAACTCCAAATCGCCAGATCTTTGACTCCAGAGTGTAGCCCGTCTCGAGAGCTTTCCAACAACCACTCACTCCTCAAATGACCCCCGGGAAGACCTCCAAAACCCTAAAGCCGTCTGCAGATCTGGAATGGAGTTGATTGATCGAAAATAGACCAATAAGAAAACAGATCTGGAAACCTCTTTTGTCCTCTACTTGGTACCCTAGAACAACTATAACCTTACTACCCTCTCATGCCTTCAAGGCATCGGCCCCAACCTTAGGTTAATTACATTCGTCAAACTATAGAGATCATACTTAACACTTAAGATTCAGTACAAGGTCAAGATGACGACCTGGAATCGATTTACGATGAAAGGTACTACAAAAGGAAATGGAGAAGCCATCACTTGATTACAGTACTCCTCGCCAAAGTTCCTTGCGATCCACGCATGATGATTGATCTTCCGCCGACAGTGACATCGAACATCCATCCAGACGTTGAAAGGGATGTTGGCTGGATAATTCAAGTCCATTGGTCCTCGTCAAAGTAAGATGTACACTGTCAAGTCCCAGTCCTCTCCATACGTGACGATTGGTAAGATCACCGGAGTAGGCGAGTCCATCATCCTCCCCATGAACTCTTCTCCAAAGTAGGCGACGAACCACTGTCGGAAGTGATCGCGGTGGATCAAGTGAAGCTTGATATGAAACGGGTTCGGAAATGACAGATTCGGAACTCGATTCAGTCCTCCATCCATGAATACAACTCCTGCCGCTCCTTCTTATCACGTAAGACACTAAGACACACTCATGAAAACTACCCCAAAGAAGAATGCCTCACAAACTCCAACCTACTATCTTATACCTATGTTTGACAACAAGAGTCATTCACACGAACGTTCACGGATCATTGAGTCGGCACATCTTGTTATCGTGCGATCTCACATCCAGATCTCTGTGAACGTGACACCTAATACTCTCTCATGCGAACTACACAAAAGGTTCACTGAACACAAAAGAAAACACAACACCCGTTCTACACTGAATTCACATGTGGGAAGTCTCTCAACACGACATCCACCCCCTCTAAACCTGCGCATCCTCCGGCATGCGCCACAAACACTTACAAGTTGTGGACGGCATCACACAACGTCTTCGTCGTCTTGAATGATGTCATCGTTATCAGCATCCTCAAGAACCAACTCATCCTCGTCGTCGTCCAAGAGATCAAACTCCGCTCCGACTTCTTCCACGCTTATCTCTTCATCTCGCTTCTTGAAGAGTTTCACACGCTTTCCTGCAATGGGAACTTTGAGCTTTGATCCATCAAGCTCCCGAAGTGAATATGTAGCATTGTCATGTACAACAAGAACCACATATGGTCCGAACCACCGCTTAGAGAATTTTCTAAGCGCACTGTGTTGGTTGTCCAAGCTACAATCATACACCAACACCCAATCGCCTTCCTTAATCTCTCTTGACCGCAACCGATGACGCTCATCAAACCTGCCCTTATTCTTCAACCGTGCCTTTCTCAACCTATCAATTGCAATCTCTATGTCCTCAGGTCTTCTTTCCAGTTGACGAATCTGAAGCGCAAGAAGATCCTCCTTAGACATATTATCCTCCCAAGGTAGAACGCTCCAAGTAGGAATGTGCTCTTCGATAGGCATGATAGGTTTTTGTCCTTGCATTAGCTCCGTTGGCATGTACCCAGTCACTGAACTATGTGTGCAGCGATCAGCCCATAAAGCAAAAGATAAGAACCTCGGCCACTCCTTCACCCTTCCTCTACAAGCTTTCACAATGGCTTTAACAATAGGAGGATGACCTCGCTCACTCTTAGCATTCCCTTCTGGATTGTAGGCCGTAGTAAGAGCTAGTTTCACCTCGCATCTCTCAAGAAACTGCTTAGCTTCGAGAGTATTCAGCTCTCCACGATCTGCTGTAATCTTCCCAACACACCCGTATCTACAAATCACGTTGTCGGAGTGTGATCCGTCTACCTAGGAAAGCGCCGGGCTTCTGGCTGTGGTTGTTTACTCAAGAGGTTGGCTTTCAGGTCACAACAAGAGCTATAAACACTCACACAGGAGTGTAGGATCCTCTGATATGCTCAAAAAGTGAAATTTAGGTCTCACTGGTAGTAATAGGCTTAGGCGGTGAACTTTGACACTCAAAGAGAGGAAAACTATGAAGGTTTAGACCTCTAAACTTCCCTTACATGCAAATGAGGTACTACTGAACTCACAGACGAAGTTTCAACCTGAGATCAAATTCTGACACGGAGGAGTGAACAGAAAAGTTCTGAATAAGAGAATTATGGCAATTTCTGGTACCTAGACAGCTATTCAGACATAGAACAGAGAATTGGCTCGATGAATTTCAAATCTTCTCACAGTATTTGAAGTCTACAGGATGCTGAACATCCTTGTGAAGTTGGGACTCCTGAATGTTTGTAGAACTCCAGATCTCCTTCTCTAAAGTCGCTGCTCTAGATTAAGAGCTTTTCAGACCCCCTCTGCTTCAGCGGCCGCCCTGAATTACTCAGTTACTCAAATGATTCAAAACTTTTTGAACAGTCGTAGCCCTCCTGACAGTGAACGCAACCACGAAGTTTTGAAGTGATTTCCTCAATTCTGCTGCAATTGGCACCGAAAATCCCAAAATCAACAAAAGTGACGCAGTTTTGGCACAATCCGAACTTCAATTGGGCATAACTCCTTGTTTATTGATCCAAATCGAGCAAAAATTTCACTGACAGTGCTTGGCACGACGAGCTCTCTCTTCCTGTGTTCCCAGATTTCGAAGATCCCTCACCAAATGCTCGAAATCTCCTCTAGAGCTCTGTTTCTAAACTTAGAGTTTCACAAAAGACAAAAATGGACCAATGGGAGTTCATAGCTCCACTTGACTGTCCTTTTGTGCCTTAAACTACCTGGTATTTTTTTTCTACACTCATAGGCTACCACGTCAAGCCCCCTAGAGTGCCAGCGTATAACTTAAACTACCTAAAATGACACATAGCCCTGAAAAATAACTTAAATTAGCTAGAAAGCATGCATGGGCGACAAGTAAGTACAACCCATGAGCTTAAACCCCTATCAGCATGGAAACCCTAAGTTATGTACATTGAATGTCATAGACAAGTAAGAAGTCACTTGCACAAGCGCACAAATGCTTGAACAAGATAACTAACATACTATCAGCCTACTAGGACTCAAAATAGTGTTAACACCGTATGCAAAGGTGTCAAACATATACATAAAAGACTAGAAGTAATATAAGCTAACTTCTAGAACTACTAAACTCAAGCGTCGGAGTAGAAATATAACATGTAGCCACCAAGTAGCGCGACATCCACCCCCTCTGAACATGCACATCCTCTGGTATGTGCCATCCAGATCAAGACTCTTCAGCTTCTGCTTCAAACTCATCTTCAACCTGCATTGAGTCTTCAACTTCATCCTCTGTAAACTCTGCAACGTTCCAATCCTCTCCCCTCCTTCTAAAGAGCTTGATTCTCTTTCCTGCGACTGGTACCTTGAGCACTGCACCATCTAACTCTCTCAAGGAGTATGTGGCATTATCATAAACTTCTAACACCACATAAGGTCCAAACCATCTCTTGGAGAACTTTCTGATAGTGCTATGCTGATTATCAAGACTACTATCATAGACTAACACCCAATCACCTTCTTTAACTGGTTTGGGTCGTAATCTATGCGTTCTATCAAATCTGCCTTTGTTTCTCTCTCTAGCAGTCTTCAACCTTTCCACAGCTTTGGCAACATCCTCAGGTCTTCGTTCTAACTGCTGGATCCTTAATGCAAGAAGATCCTCCGTACTTCTACCATCTTCCCATGGCAAAACATTCCAAGTAGACACAACCTCCTCAATCGGCATCACAGGTTTCTGTCCTAGTATCAATTCTGCTGGCATGTAACCTGTAACGGTACTATGAGTTGTACGGTCTGCCCATAAAGCAAACGGTAGCAGTCTAGGCCATTCACGGATCTTACCCTTGCAAGCTTTTACCAAAGCTTTGATGATTGGCGGATGACCTCTTTCGCTCTTGCCATTCCCTTCAGGATTGTAAGCAGTGGTTAACGCCAACTTGATTCCCAATCGCTTGAAGAACTCAACTGCTTCTTGTGAATCCAGCTCACCCCTATCTGCAGTGATCTTTCCCACACACCCATATCTACAAATAACATCTTCAAGTAGAAAGCGGCAAACACTAGCAGTGGTCTTCGTCGTCAAGGCACGGCCTTCAACTTGGTTAGATAGATCTTCTCTAGCCAAGACTAGATACCTCATTTGTCCAAGACCAAATGGCATAGTTACCAGATCAACTACCCATTTGTAATGAATGGCTAAAGGATAAGTAGGATGCAATCCATCACGATGACGTACGTTGTCGGAGTGTGATCCGTCTACCTAGGAAAGCGACGGGCTTCTGGCTGTGGTTGTTTACTCAAGAGGTTGGCTTTCAGGTCACAACAGGAGCTATAAACACTCACACAGGAGTGTAGGATCCTCTGATATGCTCAAAAAGCGAAATTTAGGTCTCACTGGTAGTAATAGGCTTAAGCGGTGAACTTTGACACTCAAAGAGAGGAAAACTATGAAGGTTTAGACCTCTAAACTTCCCCTACATGCAAATGAGGTACTACTGAACTCACAGACGAAGTTTCAACCTGAGATCAAATTCTGACACGGAGATATGAACAGAAAAGTTCTGAATAAGAGAATTATGGCAATTTCTGGGTTCTGAATCTTCTCTGGTCCATTTTCCATTTTTTCTCTGGTCCTTCTCCATTGGTCCATTTTTGTCTTTTGTAAAACTCTAAGTTTAGAAACAGAGCTCTAGAGGAGAGTTCGAGCAATTGGTGAGGTATCTTCGAAATCTGAGAACACAAGAGGAGAGAGCTCGTTGTGCCAAGCACTGTCAGTGAAATTTTTGCTCGATTTGGATCAATAAACAAGGAGTTATGCCCAATTGAAGTTCGGATTGTGCCAAAACTGCGTCACTTTTGTTGATTTTGGGGTTTTCGGTGCCAATTGCAGCAGAATTGAGGAAATCACTTCAAAACTTCGTGGTTGGGTTCACTGTCAGGAGGGCTACGACTGTCCAAAAAGTTTCGTATCATTTTAGTAATTGAGTAATTCAGGGCGGCCACTGAAGCAGAGGGGGTCTGAAAAGCTCTTAATCTAGAGCAGCGACTTTAGAGAAGGAGATCTGGAGTTCTACAAACATTCAGGAGTCCCAACTTCACAGGGATGTTCAGCATCCTGTAAAATTCAAATACTGTGAGAAGATTTGAACCCAGAACCCAGAAATTGCCATAGCTTGAGAGACCGTCCACTGCCTAAGATTACTCAGGAGTTTAGAGAGACTAGGGGTTTTGGCAGAGTACCATTGAAGAACGAGACTTCAACGGTACAGTAGAGATAGGATTCTCGTTTGATCTAGTAGAGCAAGAAGCTTTATCCACTAGCTTCTTAGGATTGACGTCATGTGGATCAGTGTGTTATAGGAAGGTTGAGAATCTGAAGAGGTTTGAGAGGCAACATGTGAAGTGTGTACAGCAGTCTTTGTTGGACAATGGAGAAGATTCAGAACCCAGAAATTGCCATAATTCTCTTATTCAGAACTTTTCTGTTCATATCTCCGTGTCAGAATTTGATCTCAGGTTGAAACTTCGTCTGTGAGTTCAGTAGTACCTCATTTGCATGTAAGGGAAGTTTAGAGGTCTAAACCTTCATAGTGTTTCTCTCTTTGAGTGTCAAAGTTCACCGCTTAAGCCTATTACTACCAGTGAGACCTAAATTTCGCTTTTTGAGCATATCAGAGGATCCTACACTCCTGTGTGAGTGTTAATAGCTCCTGTTGTGACCTGAAAGCCAACCTCTTGAGTAAACAACCACAGCCAGAAGCCCGGCGCTTTCCTAGGTAGACGGATCACACTCCGACATACTCTCTTTTTGGTGAACTCGACGTGAAACACCTAGGGTGGGAGTTTTCTTGAGAGTGTTACAGGATCAGATATCATGGCCAACCAAGGATCATCAAGTGGGGGTGCTGCTGCTGCTCAGCAACCTATTCAGTTTGATGCTGCTACGATGAAGATGTTCCAAGCTTTTTCCATGTTCATGCAGCAGCAGCAGAGCACAGAGAGGAAGGAGGTGTTAGCAACCAAGGCGTTGCAATCTGTGGTGCACCAGATGGACCAGTTCAAGGGTACAGATATTTCCAAGTATGTGCGATACTATGCTAGGGAGATGGAGGTGAACAAGGTACTTGAGAAGGAGATGGTGGAGAACTTTGAACTTGCTGTTGTCCCTGAGATTCGTGGGCGTGTGAAGGAGCTCAAGCAGCAGCAAGGACAGAGTTGGGAGAGCTTTATGCGAGCTTTGAAGGAAGAGTACTACACTGAAGACTCAGAGAGGGTGACCAAGAGAACATTCTTGGAGTGGGTGGTGAAGCCTAACAAAGGTTTGTCTGTAAATGAGTTGTTAAGGGAGTTTGATCGTCAGTATGCTCAGCTTTCTAGGACAGAAAAGCTTACACTAGAGGTGGAGAAGACAGAGCTTTTCCTACAAGCAGCGGACGTGACTATTCAGGAAAAGCTTGAGCTGTTGCTGGAAGACAAGAGTGAGGAGAGAGGATTGAAGACTGACTGGAAGGAGGTTGAAGAGGCTGTTTCTTTGCTGGCCAAGAGACAGAGAAGAAGGGACAAGGTGGTGGTAAGTGAAGCAGCACCTCTGATAATTCCTGTCAAGCAGTTGCCTACTAAGCCTGCTTTGGTAATTGCTAGAGAGGAAGACTCACCGCTTGATGAGTTGATTAAGGGTATGAAGGAGCTTAAGCTTAAGCTCACTAGGTTAGAAGAGAAGGAGCAGAATGTACAGCCTGCTATGCAGAGACCTCAGATGAGAGAAGGCTTTGTTCATCGTTGTATATGGTGTGATAGCTTAGATCATGTAAGAAGAGATTGTGGAGAGTTTTCAGATGCATTGAGGAAGGATCTGATCTTCTTCAAAGATGGTAAGATCCATCTGAGAGAGATTGGGATGATGTTGGTAACCAACTTTGGCAATGATTGGCACCCTATCAGCATTCACAAGAGAAACAACATGTGATGCTGATATCTCATTCACAAGTCTTTTCATACCACCCTTGCCAAAGTTGGTTCTCAACATCATCCCAGTCTCTCTCAGATGGATCTTACCATCTTTGAAGAAGATCAGATCCTTCCTCAATGCATCTGAAAACTCTCCACAATCTCTTCTTACATGGTCTAGGTTATCACACCATATACAACGATGAACAAAGCCTTCTCTCATTTGAGGTCTCTGCATAGCAGGCTGTACATTCTGCTCCTTCTCTTCTAACCTACTGAGCTTAAGCTTAAGCTCCTTCATACCCTTAATCAACTCATCAAGCGGTGAGTCTTCCTCTCTAGCAATTACCAAAGCAGGCTTAGTAGGCAACTGCTTGACAGGAATTATCAGAGGTGCTGCTTCACTTACCACCACCTTGTCTCTTCTTCTCTGTCTCTTGGCCAGCAAAGAAACAGCCTCTTCAACCTCCTTCCAATCAGTCTTCAATCCTCTCTCCTCACTCTTGTCTTCCAGCAACAGCTCAAGCTTCTCCTGAATAGTCACGTCTGCTGCTTGTAGGAAAAGCTCGGTCTTCTCAACCTCTAGTGTAAGCTTCTCTGTCCTAGAAAGCTGAGCATATTGACGATCAAACTCCCTTAACAACTCATTTACAGACAAACCTTTGTTAGGTTTAACCACCC
This sequence comes from Asterella californica, assembly GCA_036924285.1. NCBI lineage: Eukaryota > Viridiplantae > Streptophyta > Marchantiopsida > Marchantiales > Aytoniaceae > Asterella > Asterella californica. The sequence goes on from JAYKYS010000003.1 coordinate 29,889,821, forward strand.
ACTCCAAGAACGTTCTCTTGGTCACCCTCTCTGAATCTTCAGTGTAGTACTCCTCTTTCAAAGCGCGCATAAAGCTCTCCCAACTCTGTCCTTGCTGCTGCTTGAGCTCCTTCACACGCCCACGAATCTCAGGGACAACAGCAAGTTCAAAGTTCTCCACCATCTCCTTCTCATGTACCTTGTTCACCTCCATCTCCCTAGCATAGTATCGCACATACTTGGAAATATCTGTCCCCTTGAACTGGTCCATCTGATGCACCACAGATTGCAACGCCTTGGTTGCTAATACCTCTTTCCTCTCTGTGCTCTGCTGCTGCTGCATAAACATGTGAAAAGCTTGGAACATCTTCATCGTAGCAGCATCCAACTGAGCAGGTTGCTGAGCAGCAGCAGCACCTCCACTTGATGATCCTTGGTTGGTCATGATATATGATCCTGTAACACTCTCAAGAAAACTCCCACCCTAGGTGCTTCACGTCGAGTTCACCAAAAAGAGAGTATGTCGGAGTGTGATCCGTCTACCTAGGAAAGCGCCGGGCTTCTGGCTGTGGTTGTGGTTCTGGCTGTGGTTGTGGTGGAAACACTCAAGAGGTTGGCTTTCAGGTCACAACAGGAGCTATAAACACTCACACAGGAGTGTAGGATCCTCTGATATGCTCAAAAAGCGAAATTTAGGTCTCACTGGTAGTAATAGGCTTAGGCGGTGAACTTTGACACTCAAAGAGAGGAAAACTATGAAGGTTTAGACCTCTAAACTTCCCTTACATGCAAATGAGGTACTACTGAACTCACAGACGAAGTTTCAACCTGAGATCAAATTCTGACACGGAGATATGAACAGAAAAGTTCTGAATAAGAGAATTATGGCAATTTCTGGTACCTAGACAGCTATTCAGACATAGAACAGAGAATTGGCTCGATGAATTTCAAATCTTCTCACAGTATTTGAAGTCTACAGGATGCTGAACATCCCTGTGAAGTTGGGACTCTTGAATGTTTGTAGAACTCCAGATCTCCTTCTCTAAAGTTGCTGCTCTAGATTAAGAGCTTTTCAGACCCCCTCTGCTTCAGCGGCCGCCCTGAATTACTCAGTTACTCAAATGATTCAAAACTTTCTGAACAGTCGTAGCCCTCCTGACAGTGAATGCAACCACGAAGTTTTGAAGTGATTTCCTCAATTCTGCTGCAATTGGCACCGAAAACCCCAAAATCAACAAAAGTGACGCAGTTTTGGCACAATCCGAACTTCAATTGGGCATAACTCCTTGTTTATTGATCCAAATCGAGCAAAAATTTCACTGACAGTGCTTGGCACGACGAGCTCTCTCTTCCTGTGTTCCTAGATTTCAAAGATACCTCACCAAATGCTCGAAACTCTCCTCTAGAGCTCTGTTTCTAAACTTAGAGTTTCACAAAAGACAAAAATGGACCAATGGGAGTTCATAGCTCCACTTGACTGTCCTTTTGTGCCTTAAACTACCTGGTATTTTTTTCTACACTCATAGGCTACCACGTCAAGCCCCCTAGAGTGCCAGTGTATAACTTAAACTACCTAAAATGACACATAGCCCTGAAAAATAACTTAAATTAGCTAGAAAGCGTGCATGGGCGACAAGTAAGTACAACCCATGAGCTTAAACCCCTATCAGCATGGAAACCCTAAGTTATGTACATTGAATGTCATAGACAAGTAAGAAGTCACTTGCACAAGCGCACAAATGCTTGAACAAGATAACTAACATACTATCAGCCTACTAGGACTCAAAATAGTGTTAACACCGTATGCAAAGGTGTCAAACATATACATAAAAGACTAGAAGTAATATAAGCTAACTTCTAGAACTACTAAACTCAAGCGTCGGAGTAGAAATATAACATGTAGCTGCCAAGTAGCGCGACAACGTCCTCCAACAAGAATCTGCAAACTCCTTCAGTGGACTTTGTACGCAAAGCCCGTCCTTCTACTTGGTTGGACAGATCCTCTCGTGCAAGAGCCAAATATCGCATTTGCCATATCCCTACTGGCATGATAACCAGATCTACTACCCATTTATAATGGATTGCAAGCGGATACGTAGGATGCAAACCGTCTCGATGTCTGATCTCTGAGTACATCTGACAAGTCTGACACGATTCTACGAACCTCACAACATCTCTATACATGTTATGCCACCAGTACCTCTCCTTGAGCTTTGTGAAGGTTGCGTAAATACCTCGATGTCCAGCCCATAAACTGTCATGGAACTCTCGAATAAGTTGCGTTTGCATCTTTTTCTTACACACAACTCTTTGTGGTGGATCAACATCTCGCTTAGATCGCTTCCACAGATAACCACCTTGTAATAGGTAGTTGTATGCCTTCTTCCTGACCTATTTGAAATGTATATCACTCCACTCATGGTGCTTCAGCAACGTGCTAAGATAACGCCCAATATCTATCCATTCACCCTCGTACAACTCCTCTTCGAATAGTTTTGGATACACTGCTTCTCCCTTTTGCGCTCTAGAAAAGACGGTAGTGCCAACATCCTCTGTGTCCTCGATCATATCTTCCTCTCCTTCATATCTTGCTCGAGACAACATGTCTGCTACTGGATTATCCTTACCGGCTATGTGCTTGAATTCAAGATTCAATGATTTGATGTACGCTATCCACCTTAGCATAGCAATATCAGGAGTGTTACAATTCGTAATCATTCCCAACAATGGCAAACAATCAGTCTCCACAACCACCGATGCTCCAATCAGGTAATCTTTCTCAGCCTTCATAGCTGTAACCACCCCCCATAGTTCTCGCTTCACCTGTGGGTACTTCCTTTGTCGCTCACTCAACACCTTTGCGCCGAACCGCACAGCAAACCTGTTCCCTTCTTCATCATCTTGCCCCACAGCCCATCCAATTGCTATAGGGCTACTATCAACAGCCAGAACTACAGGTTTACCTCCTTCATAGCTGACTCTACGAAGTACAAGCGGGGAAGACAACAGTTCTTTTAGCCTTCGAACTGCCTCTAAGTGCTTCTCGTCCCACTTAAACTTCTTGCCTTTCCGAAGCAAGCCGTATAAAGGATCAGCAACATGTGCAAAGTGAGGAATCCAAACATGATAGAATACACAAGCCCCTAAGAACCTCCGTACTTCAGTTTGCGAACTACATGTATCCTTCATCCGTTGGATGACATCTACCTTACTTGGATCAGGCCTACGACCAAACCATCCACACAAATGTCCCACAATCACAACCTCTCGCACTCCAAACGAGGACTTAGCTCCTGATAACGTCAAGTGGACTTCCTTAAGACGTGACAATATCTTATCAACATCTGCAATGTGATCAGCAACAAACTTACGGCAACCCCTCTGATCCGTCGCTTCATCCTTCTCCTCCTCTGGACAACCTTTGATTGGAATGTCATCCAAAAACGGCATTGTCTTCTCCGGAATAAAATCTCGTAAGACTTTATTCATCCCATTCATCATGTGCCCCACTGAGTTAGTAGCCCCTTGTGGTAATGTGCACATCCTTACCAGTCCCAACGGAGTCCTCATAGTGGTGACATCCCTACTTCTTTCGGCAAGTTGAAATTGATCGTATCCGGAGTAGAGATCTCCCACGGAATAGATCGCTCTTCTAGCAAATGCTTCAGCAAACTCTCCTACAATCGGTCCTATCCCTGTATTCCTGATAGTCACTTGGTTTACTGGCTGCATATCTTGAATGAAGCGTAACGGTCCACTCTTTTAAGGAACTGTAAACCAACGACTAGAATATGGTGCAAATGAAGGTTCGAGAATCTTCATCTGCATTTTCTCCTTCAGAAGCTCCATAAGCTTAGTTAGATGAGCCTTAGGTACAGGGATTGGTCTCAAGTCCCAAGGTGCATGCGGCACTGTAAAGATAATCATTGGAGCTACTATGCTCGGATGCACGCATCCTATCTCCGAAGCTTCAAAAGAAAAAGCATTTCCATGCTTACTCAACATCTCTTTGAGCTCTCGCTCTTCAGTAGGAAAGAGAAAATCCGTGGATCCTACCTTCAACTCCTTGAGTGTAGCTGCAGTAAACTTGTGACCCACTTGGCGAGGGTCCCTTAAGCTCTTCTCTTTCGAAGCTTGCTGAACTTGGTTGTTGGAGTCATCAGGTAAAGGTTGAGCTACAGGCTTAACCTTTCTATCCACCGTTTTGTACTTGGTTTCAACCCTGACTTCTGGTTTCTGGAATGACTCTATGATCGAGTAGAGCTCTCTAGAATTTATTTCCACCAGTTGATCTTCACTCCTTTTCTCAATCTTGGTAAGCTCCTCCAAAGGATCCTCTACTCCCATCTCCATGTAAACACCCGCTATTCTATCCTCCTTGTCAAGCACACACACTCTTTTTAGATCTTTCTCAGCTCTTTCCACAGCCTTCCGCTCCCACTTCGGTAGATCAACAAGCTGCGTATATAAAGCAAATCCACTCGCAGCAAATCTCACAACTCCTGTACAAAAGGCACTTCCCTTCGCTGGCGAGAGTACCTCCTTCTGTGTATCGGTATCACCATACCCTCGCTCTATGGTGACCCTATGCGAAAATCCTTAAACTCTTCAGTGACTTTAGGAAGAGAACCACTCCGCAAGTTCTCCCGATTGCGCTCATGGTTAGGAGGTACCGTTAGAAACTGCACTGCTCTCTTACCGTCTTGATTTCTGATCCTAGCATATGCAGATCCATCATCCAGCACCTTGGTCTCCATCCTTACAGCCGTAATGTATGGCTGTCCAAGAATTACCGGATACGAAGTAGTGTCTTGAACAAAAAAGTTTTGCTCTATGACTACATCTCCAATCTTCACCCTTACATCCGGACAAGCACCGTAGAGTTCTCCCCGTGTGTTGTTCGCTGCCCGGATCATCCAACCATGCTCTGTGTCAATGGGCCACTTCTCTCTTATAGACATCTTTGGATACGATGTTAATCTCAGATCCATGGTCAATGAGAGCAACCACCGGATCTACCAAATCTCCTATCTTCACCAAGGTCTCCGTAGTACCTCTAGTCCAATGTCCCCTAGTATAATAACTGAGAACTCTATCATCTCCCTCATCTTCATCTACAGCAAATCGAACCTTATGACTGGTGCAATATTTAGCTAACTCTTGCTCCTCCTCCTTCGTTATTCTCGTATCTAGAGCGTTTGTCATAGCAGTCTCTCCTGTCAACTGCCTCTTCCTCTTGATGGTGTCAATAATGACATCATGGAACTCCTTCTTTGCTATTCCAAGGATCTCTCGTAAAGTAAACTCAATCTTCGCGTTGAGCACTCTCTTTTCTAACATCCCCTTCAAATCTGTAGCAGCTTCAATATCTGACTGCAACTTGTAGGTAGCAGGCTTACCTTTCTTACTCCTTTCTAACCTCTCTGTAGTAGATGGTGGAACTTCCTCCATAGTCTCTTCTCGCATCGGCGTTATATCTAGCCGAGGTTTCTCACCTCGTAACTGCCTCTTAGGAGTACTTCTCTCCTCACTGGGACCAGCATCGTCTCTCCTACGCTTCTCCTCCATAAGAGCCTCATGTTGACTCTTGGCCAAGTAGGCGTGTACAGACATTGTATCTACCGGATCACTCCATCCAATAGCACCTCTGATTGTCGTGGCCACCTTGAGTAACTCACCCCTTGTTGCTTTTCCTTTCTCCATCGTGGTCACAGCATGACTCCATATTTCACTCGCCTTTACTTCCTTTTCAGAAGTACCATCTCTATCTTTCACTACCTCAACCCCATAAGTAGCAGCTTGTACTGATACCTCGGCATGTTGTGAAAGATAATCCTCTAAAACTTGCCTCATCCCTCCTCTTCCAAAGTTAGTTTTGAGGATCTCACCTGTCTCCTTCAAAACCTTCCCCTCCTTCCAGTAGATCACTCCTTGCCGTAGGATGTCAGCAAAGTCTCCGCACTCCTTCCGGTGATGTTCAGTGCTATCGCACCAGATACATCTCTGCACATACCCTTGCTTTGGAGCGGGTTTGCTCTCAGGTACTCCTCCATTCTCCTCTAGCCTTGCTAGCTTAATTTGCAAGTCTCTCATCCCTTTTACTAATTCCTCTATTGCATCCTTTTGAGGTGCAACCATAGGGACAGGAACAGCAAGAAATGAAATAGGAGGTACTTGTACCGTAGGTGCTTGTACATTAGGCATTGTTGGCTGCCTACGGGGTAGTACGATTGGCGGTGGTCTCACTTCTTGCCTTACCACCACCTTTCCTCTCTGATACTCCCGCTTCGCAAGTACACCCACTGCTTCAGAAACCTTCCTCCAATCAGCCGTGAGCCCAGTATCTTCCATCCTGTCTTCCAGAAGTAGTTCCAACTCCCTCTGTAGCTCATTGTTAGCTGCTTGCAGAAACAGCTCCACTTTGTCGTTCTCCAATGTGAGCTTCTCCATCTGAGACAACTGAAGGAACTGTCTCTCGAACTCTCTAAATAGCTCTGTAGCAACAAGCCCTTTATTGGGTTTGTTTACCCACTCCATGAATGACTTCTTAGTCACTCGATCTGCATCTTCTAGAGAATATTCTTCTTTTAATTGAAAAGTAAACTCTTCCCATGTAGTGCCATGAGAGTGAATGATCTCCTTCACGTGCTCTCGTATCACGTAAGCGCTTCTCTGAAGCGCTTTCACTAAGAACTCTCATATCGTCCGGTGAAACTTGGTATCGTCTTCAATTTCCTGAAGAACTCGACGTTCTGATCCCGATGAATTCAAGGACAACAAGTTTGGACTCCAGAACGGTCCGAACGGTCCAACTCTCCTTCACAAATAACTGAAGCACTCCAAAAACCTCTCATGCGTCTCAATTTCTCCCATAACACACTCCTAGATCCATCTCTTCACAAACCATCTTAACCAACATGTAGCTTGCACAGATCTGAACCCAATGACACCTTGTGTCCATGCATTGGACTTCTCAATTCTCCAGATCGTCCACTGACAGGTTGCAGAAACAAGCTAGCCTCTTAAGCTGCCCCCTTATGTCAGTCGCTGTACGTACAAGTTTTCTCAGATAATGAGCTAGCATGCCCATTGCGTCCTTAGTATAGCGCCTGGAGCCACAAATACCCAGTCAGCAATAGTAAAATAAGACCTAGCTTAATTTTCTCTTCTTATAGTCTCGTAACTTCACCACTAGGCTTCCAAATGAAGTAGACGAAGTGTCCATGGAAAGCTGATAACGAGCTCTACCCATCGATGTAATGAAAGTGAAGATCTGAAGTTGTGTAAAAAGCTCGTAAGCTGGAGTCTAGCTTGCTTTTCCTATCTTTCGAGTCTCGTAACTTCTCCACTAGTCGTCCAAATGAAATAGATGAAGTGTCCATGGAAAGCTGACAATGAGCTCTACCCATCGATGTAATGAAAGTGAAGATCCAGAGTTGTGCAAAAAGCTCATTTTTGGTCCTATGAGTGTCTTTGGAGCGATAATGATAAGTATCAAAAACAGATTTTTAGGTAGGAGCCGGTACACGATACGACACCGCTCAAGGAGAGTTGCATCTCTCGAGCAATGAATGATTGTTCTCACTTCTATACCAAGTGAGAGCTTTATCCACTAGGTATGATCGAGCAAACATTCCTATGACATAATCAGAAACTTGAAAATGTGACGGACGCATGTTCATCCTCACAATCCATCCTTCTAATCCTCTCATCACTCGACTTCTCTTAAAGGGCTCAACTTTACATGTCTTGCCCATTTGTAACAATAATGTAGATTGAGCTTCCATCTTTTTGACTCTTGTTGCCGCTTGTGCCTCTTGTTGTCTCCTCTGATCATTTCTTCTGTTTCTTCTGCCTCCTCTTGAGGTTGATTCTCCACCTCCATTGCTCCTTTGTTGACCTTCACTAGAAAAATCTCATTTGTCAATAATTGCATATTGTTATGATTGTCTTGAACTGCCTTCTTCATGTCCTTTAGTTCTTGGACCATTAACGCTAGGACTTCATCCATCAAAGTCATCTTCTTTACTTTCTCACACTCTCACAATCTCCTAACTCTCAATAAAAAACACAAACAAAAATCTACCAATTCCGGATGAATGGTGTTACAAATGATAGTGGTGACGTTGTCGTAGGGCGTGAAATATGATCTGGGAATACACGGGGTATCTGGCTGTAGAGAGATACAACTGGATATACGACCTAACTGATGAAAACTTATGCTCTCACTATCTAATCTATCAGTCTTTTTTTTTGTAGGTTACTAGCAAGCTAACTTGACCCAAGTGCAACACATGTGCATCGCGCAAATGACTCGGAGCTCAATTCCACTCTAGATAAAGGCAAGGCTCATACACGGTACGTGTCTGCTTTAGATCCCAAGCCCTTTTCATACAATCTCTCATCAACATCCCCTTCACTACTTCTTCTCGACAAACTACTTAAATTGTAATCTCTGACCTTCTATTGTTCGCTGATACAAGTTTGCTCAGGAAGATGTCCACAGCAAGGACCGCCTACTACACAAGCCTCCTAACGATACAAGACATATCGGCAATAAACAGCTAAAAACTCGGAGCGTGACACTGAGGATAACGGTACCTCAGCTTCAGCAAGACGTGGCACCTCCACTGAGCGTGATCGCCGTACCAATCTCACAATACAGCCTCCTTGTCATCCACACGACACCTCCAAGAAGCACACCTCCCATCTTCAAGACGTTTTTTGTTCAACTCCAACCAAGAGATTTAAGCGAAATCTCTCTACGTCTTTCTCGCCCCGCTGCAAACTGAACTTTGACAATCTCGTGCCTTCACCTCGATTATCCAATCAGGCTCAAACTTCACAGGACATCCCCTCTGACCCTTCTCTACTACTGTATGAAATTTCAGTCTCAGATCTGAACCCAACTGTCCGCGATGAATCAAGCCACCCGTCTGTGCTAACTTATGAGCTTTACAGATCTCGATGGCCAAAATCCTAGATCTCCACACATTCTCTTACCCAATTGAACTAAAATTTCACATGTGACTAGCTGATAGGGCACACTCTCATCCTGGAAAGTTTCACTCAGAGATCCAATCCCATGTGCACGGAGCAACTCAAGCTTTGAATCCAACGAAAGCGATTTTACTCATACCTCTCAACTGTAACAGCCAACTTCAATCGATCATTTCAGGAGCAAATCCAACCCAAATGTAGGATTGTTTTACATCAATACAACCAACACGGAGTGAACTACTCGATCCCCTTGATAGCTTCTGAAGATCACTTCTCAAACTCTCGGATAACTCCAAAACGTGACTCGGGGTACCGATTTGACCCCCTGACTTTCAACGTCCATCACTCTCTCCTCAGAACTCCAAATCGCCAGATCTTTGTCTCCAGAGTGTAGCCCGTCTCGAGAGCTTTCCAACAAGACCACTCACTCCTCAAATGACCCCCGGGAAGACCTCCAAAACCCTAAAGCCGTCTGCAGATCTGGAATGGAGTTGATTGGTCGAAAATAGACCAATAAGAAAACAGATCTGGAAACCTCTTTTGTCCTCTACTTGGTACCCTAGAACAACTATAACCTTACTACCCTCTCATGCCTTCAAGGCATCGGCCCCAATCTTAGGTTAATTACATTCGTCAAACTATAGAGATCATACTTAACACTTAAGATTCAGTACAAGGTCAAGATGACGACCTGGAATCGATTTACGATGAAAGGTACTACAAAAGGAAATGGAGAAGCCATCACTTGATTACAGTACTCCTCGCCAAAGTTCTTTGCGATCCACGCACGATGATTGATCTTCCGCCGACAGTGATATCGAACATCCATCCAGACGTTGAAAGGGATGTTGGCTGGATAATTCAAGTCCACTGGTCCTCGTCAAAGTAAGATGTACACTGTCAAGTCCCAGTCCTCTCCATACGTGACGATTGGTAAGATCACCGGAGTAGGCGAGTCCATCATCCTCCCCATGAACTCTTCTCCAAAGTAGGCGACGAACCACTGTCGGAAGTGATTGCGGTGGATCAAGTGAAGCTTGATATGAAACGGGTTCGGAAATGGCAGATTCGGAACTCGATTCAGTCCTCCATCCATGAATACAACTCCTGCCGCGCCTTCTTATCACGTAAGACACTAAGACACACTCATGAAAACTACCCCAAAGAAGAATGCCTCACAAACTCCAACCCACTATCTTATACCTATGTTTGACAACAAGAGCCATTCACACGAACATTCACGGATCATTGAGTCGGCACATCTTGTTATCGTGCGATCTCACATCCAGATCTCTGTGAACGTGACACCTAATACTCTCTCATGCGAACTACACAAAAGGTTCACCGAACACAAAAGAAAACACAACACCCGTTCTACACTGAATTCACATGTGGGACGTCTCACAACACGACAACGCTATCACTCTTTGAAAAATATCTTCTCCAAACTGCGTCACAATGAACTCTTGAAATTCCACCTTTGTCTTATTGACATAATGAATATGACAGGCGGTGTTAAAACTCTCAGAAGGTGGTCCGTTAAGATCCATCTATGACAAAATGAACAAAGCATAATTTCATGTTGTCCCGTACCATTGGTCCATTTTTGTTTTTTGTAAAACTCTAAGTTTAGAAAAAGAGCTCTAGAGTGGAGTTCGAGCATTTGGTGAGGGATCTTCGAAATCTAAGAACACAGGAAGAGAGAGCTCGTCGTGCCAAGCATTGTCAGTGAAATTTTTGCTCGATTTGGATCAATAAACAAGGAGTTATGCCCAATTGAAGTTCGGATTGTGCCAAAACTGCGTCACTTTTGTTGATTTTGGGGTTTTCGGTGCCAATTGCAGCAGAATTGAGGAAATCACTTCAAAACTTCGTGGTTGCGTTCACTGTCAGGAGGGCTACAATTGTCCAAAAAGTTTCGAATCATTTGAGTCATTGAGTAATTCGGGGCGGCCGCTGAAGCAGAGGGGGTATGAAAAGCTCTTAATCTAGAGCAGCAACTTCAGAGAAGGAGATCTGGAGTTCTACAAACAATCAGGAGTCCCCACTTCACAGGAGTGTTCAGCAACCTGTGAACTGAAAATCCTGTAAGAAACTTCGAAATTGATCGAGCAAATCTCCTGTTATAGGTCGAAATAGCTATCTGGGTATCAGAAATTACCATAATTTCTCTGTTCAGAAAGTTTCTACCCATATCTCGGTGCTCTGAACTGATCTCAAGCTGAAACTTCATATGTGTATCCAGTAGGACCTCATTTGCATGTAAAAGAAGTTCTGAAGTCTACACCTTCATAGTTTTCCTCTCTTTGTGTGTCAAAGTTCACCGCTTAAACCTATTACTACTAGTTAAACTTAAATTTCGCTTTTGAGCATATTAGAGGATCCTACACAACTGTGTGAGTGTTTATGGCCCCTGTTGTGACCTGAAAGCCAACCTCTTGAGTAAACAACCACAGCCAAAAGCCCGGTGCTTTCCTAAGTAGACGGATCACACTCCGACATACTCTCTTTTTGGTGAACTCGACGTGAAACACCTAGGGTGGGAGTTTTCTTGAGAGTGTTATAGGATCAGATATCATGGCCAACCAAGGATCATCAAGTGGAGGTGCTGCTGCTGATCAGCAACCTGCTCAGTTGGATGCTGCTACGATGAAGATGTTCCAAGCTTTTCATATGTTTATGCAGCAGCAGCAGAGCATAGAGAGGAAGGAGGTATTAGCAACCAAGGCGTTGCAATATGTGGTGCACCAGATGGACCAGTTCAAGGGTACAGCTATTTCCAAGTACGTGCGATACTATGCTAGGGAGATGGAGGTGAACAAGGTACCTGATAAGGAGATGGTGGAGAACTTTGAGCTTGCTGTTGTCCTTGAGATTTGTGGGCGTGTGAAGGAGCTCAAGCAGCAGCAAGGACAGAGTTGGGAGAGCTTTATGCGAGCTTTGAAGGAGGAGTACTACACTGAAGATTCAGAGAGGGTGACCAAGAGAACATTCTTGGAGTGGGTGGTGAAGCCTAACAAAGGTTTGTCTGTAAATGAGTTGTTAAGGGAGTTTGATCGTCAGTATGCTCAGCTTTCTAGGATAGAAAAGCTTACACTAGAGGTGGAGAAGACCAAGCTTTTCCTACAAGCAGCGGATGTGACTATTCAGGAGAAGCTTGAGCTGTTGTTGGAAGACAAGAGTGAGGAGAGAGGATTGAAGACTGATTGGAAGGAGGTTGAAGAGGCTGTTTCTTTGCTGACCAAGAGACAGAGAAGAAGGGACAAGGTGGTGGTAAGTGAAGCAGCACCTCTGATAATTCATGTCAAGCAGTTGCCTACTAAACTCGCTTTGGTAATTGCTAGAGAGGAAGACTCACCGCTTGATGAGTTGATTAAGGGTATGAAGGAGCTTAAGCTTAAGCTCACAAGGTTAGAAGAGAATGAGCAGAATGTACAGCCTGCTATGCAGAGACCTCAAATGAGAGAAGGCTTTGTTCATCGTTGTATATGGTGTGATAGCTTAGACCATGTAAGAAGAGATTGTGGGGAGTTTTCAGATGCATTGAGGAAGGATCTGATCTTCTTCAAAGATGGTAAGATCCATCTGAGAGAGACTGGGATGATGTTGGGAACCAACTTTGGCAAGGGTGGTATGAAGAGACTTGTGAATGAAATATCAGCATCACATGTTGTTTCTCTTGTGAATGCTGCTACCTATTGGAGTGAAAGTGGAGATGGAGAGAGAGAAAGGGACTACTGGGTTGTAGTCTGATGTAGTGCGGTCCGTAGCTAGAACAGAGCTAGACAAGGATGTGCTACGAAGAGTTGGCAACTCAATTCGAGAAACTACAGGATGGAATGACCCTGTGGATACTATGTCAGTGCATGCTTATGTTGCAAGAAGTCAACATGAAGCTGTACTAGAAGAAAAACGCATGAGGGAGGATACATGTGAGGCTTCTACAGCCAAACGACCTGCTACAAGGAGTGAAAGGGCTAGACCAGAGGCAAGGCAGGAGACAACACTTACTCGGGAGGAAACTATGGAAGATCTACCATCTACAACACCAAAGGAGAAGGAGAGAAGCAAGGAGAAGGGTAAGATGCCTGCATACAAACTTCAGTCTGACATTGAGATTGCTACAGACCTAAAGCAAGTGTTAGAGAATCGTATCTTGAATGAGAAGGTTGAGTTTACTTTGGGTGAGATTCTTGAGATAGCAAAGCGTGAGTTCCATGAGGTTAACATAGATATCATCAAGAGGAAACGTCAGATTTTGGGTGAAGCAGCTACGCTTAACGCTCTAGGGACCAAACTATCGGATGATGAGGAAGATGAGATTGCTGGTTACTGCTCTCAAGTATCAGAGGGGAGATCCTATCAACACGTGAGGTTTGAAGATGAGGTGGAAGCATCGCAGAAGAGCCATTACTCTCACAACCATTGGGCAAGAGCAACCACAGAGACCTTGGTGAAGTTGAGAGATCTGGAGGAACCTGTGGTGGCATTGATTGATCACGGCTCAGAGATTAATCTGATGTCTAAGGAGCTGTACAAGCGTGGGAGGTGGCCCATAGACACCGACCACGGATGGTTCATCCGTGCTGTCAACAACCAGCGGGGAGAACTCTATGGTGCTTGTCCCAACATCAAGGTAACTGTGGGTGACATCAATGATGTCCAGAATTTCTTTGTACAAGACATGTCAACCTATCCTATCATTCTAGGGCAGCCTTACATTACTGCTGTTAGAATGGAGACATGAGTTATGGATGATGGTTCAGCCTATGCTAAGATACGTAGTAGAGACGGCAAAAGAGCTGTTCAGTTTTTGACCGTTGCTGCAGAACATGAGAGGAATTGTGATAGCTTGAGAGACTGTCCACTACCTAAGACTACTCAGGAGTTTAGAGAGTCTAGGGGTTTTGGCAGAGTATCATTGAAGAACGAGACTTCAACGGTACAGTAGAGATAGGATTCTCGTTTGATCTAGTAGAGCAAGAAGCTTTATCCACTAGCTTCTTAGGATTGACGTCATGTGGATCAGTGTGTTATAGGAAGGTTGAGAATCTGAAGAGGTTTGAGAGGCAACATGTGAAGTATGTACAGCAATCTTTGTGGGATAGTGGAGAGTTAGCAGGAGATGAATACATATCTGGGGTGTTTGAAGAACAGTATTTGGTAGATACTATAGGGGAGTTGAAATCTATAGTAGAAAGTTCTATAGATGATGTAGATAGAGTGGTAAGAGTGAGCTCCAAGGAGCTTTATGATGTAATTGATAAGTTTATAGATCGGCAAGAGGTGTATGTGGAGACCAAGTACAAGTCAGTGGCAAAGAAAGTCAAACCAGTGGCTTTGCCTTTACCACTCGATTACAATCAGAAGATGGAGCAAGCTGCACGAGAACCGAGGCTCAGAGGACCGAGAAGAATTGGGCACTAGTTCACAGAAACAACACTGAAGGAGCTGAGGATTGGAGGTGATGGATTTCTTACTGAGCAAGAGAAGAAGAGCTTCAGGGAGATGCTATCTAGGCATGGTAAGGCGTTTGAGTTTGAGTCACATGAAGTAGGATGTGTAGATCCAAATGTAGTTGCACCTATGGTAATCTTTACTATATCGCATGTGCCTTGAAATCTACGTCCTATCCCTATACCTAGAGCTCATCTACCAAAGCTGATAGACTTGCTCAATGAGAGGATTAGGATGGGTATCTTGGAACCATCTATAGCTCCCTACTCTAGCATATGGTTTACTGTTCCGAAGAAGAATGGAGCTTTGAGATTTATCCAAGATATGTAGCCAGTTAACAAGGTGACTATCAGGAATATGGGTATAGGACCTATTGTAGACGAGTTTGCAGAGGCTTTTGCTGGTCGTGCTATCTATTCAGTGAGAGACTTATATTTAGGTTATGATCAGTTTCAGTTATCCTCTGAAAGTATAGACTTGACTACAATGAGGACACCTTTGGGGTTACTAAGGATGTGCACCTTGCCACAAGGTGCTACCAATTCTGTAGCACATATGATGAATGGCATGAACAAAGTTTTGAGGGACTTCATTCCTGAAAAAACTATGCCATTCCTTGATGATCTGCCGATCAAAAGATGTGTTGAGGAGGAGAAGAATGAGGTAAAGGATCAAAGGGGGTGCCGTAAGTTTGTTGCAGATCACATATCTGACTGTGATAAGATACTGAGTCGACTGGAGGAGGTTCATTTGACTTTATCAGGAGCAAAGTCTGTATTTGGAAAACAGGAGGTGTTGATTGTGAGGCACCTATGTGGATCTTATGGTCGGAAACCTTGTCCAAACAAGGTTGATGCCATTCGAAGGATGAAAGAGACATGTGGGTCAGTTACCGAGGTGAGAAGGTTTCTGGATGCATGTGTGTTTTACCATATGTGGATTCCACACTTTGCACATGTAGCAGACCCGTTGTACAAGTTGTTGAGGAAAGGGCAAAGATTTCAATGGCAAGAGGAGCAAAGCGAGTCTATGAAGAAGTTGAAGGATCTGTTGTCTTCACCACCAACTCTACGGAAGGTAACATATGAGTTGGGCAGATCTGTTATCCTTACTATTGATACTAGTCCTATCGGCATTGGATGGACTATAAGACAGGATGATGAGGATGGAAATAGATATGTGGTGCGTTTGGAGCTAAGGTGTTAAGTTCACGGCAGAGAGACTACCCTCAGGTCAAGAGAGAGCTATGAGGAGTAGTTACTGCAATGAAGAGTGACAAGAAATACTTGATAGGAGCACCTGTGGTTGTGGAGACAGATTGTTTACCTCTCTTGGGAATGATTACTAGCTGTACAACTCCAGACATTGCTATGTTGAGGTGGATAGCATATATCAAGTCCTTGAATCTAGAGTTTAGACATATTGCAGGAAAAGACAATCCTGTAGCAGATATGTTATCAAGGGCTAGGTATTACGGTGAGAAGGAAATGATAGATGATCAGGAGGATGTGGGAACAGAGTTCTATTCTAGTGTTCTTGCTAGAAAGGACAGAAGCTGTTTTGCAGCTCCATTGGAGTTATTTGAGGAAACTATGTATGATGACGAGTGGTTGGATCTTGGGCGCTATTTGAGTTCATTGGAAAGGCAAGAAGGCTGGTCTGATGCAGATTTCAAGAGGATCCGTAGAACAGCTTATGGGTACTTTTTATATGGAAGACATCTATGGAAGCGCCCTAAGCTGCAAGGAGGTGTACCACAGCGGGTGGTATGTGACCTGGAATTGCAGCAGAAGCTGATCAAGGAGTTCCATGAGAGTCTATGGGCCGATCATAGAGGAGTTTGGGCTACATTTGCCAAGATGAAGGAGAAGTATTGATGGAAGGGTATGTATAAGGATGTAGTACAGTTTGTTTCATCCTGTATACCCTGCCATATGTACTCCAATGTACGTCATCGTGATGGATTGCATCCTACTTATCCTTTAGCCATTCATTACAAATGGGTAGTTGATCTGGTAACTATGCCATTTGGACTTGGACAAATGAGGTATCTATTCTTGGCTAGAGAAGATCTATCTAACCAAGTCGAAGGCCGTGCCCTGAGGACAAAGACCACTGCTAGTGTCTGCTGCTTTCTACTTGAAGATGTTATTTGTAGGTATGGGTGTGTGGGAAAGATCACTGCAGATAGGGGTGAGCTGGATTCACAAGAAGCAGTTGAGTTCTTCAAGCGATTGGGAATCAAGTTGGCGTTAACCACTGCTTACAATCCTGAAGGGAATGGCAAGAGCGAACGAGGTCATCCGCCAATCATCAAAGCTTTGGTAAAAGCTTGCAAGGGTAAGATCCGTGAATGGCCTAGACTGCTACCATTTGCTTTGTGGGCAGATCGTACAACTCATAGTACCATTACAGGTTACATGACAGCAGAGTTGATACTAGGGCAAAAACCTGTGATGCCGATTGAGGAGGTTGTGCCTACTTGGAATGTTTTGCCATGGGAAGATGATAGAAGTACAGAGGATCTTCTTGCATTAAGGATCCAGCAGTTAGAACGAAGACCTGAGGATGTTGCCAAATCTGTGGAAAGGTTAAAGACTGCTAGAGAGAGAAACAAAGGCAGATTTGATAGAACGCATAGATTACGACCCAAACCAGTTAAGGAAGGTGATTGGGTGTTAGTCTATGATAGTAGTCTTGATAATCAGCATAGCGCTATCAGAAAGTTTTCCAAGAGATGGTTCGGACCTTATGTGGTGTTAGAAGTTTATGATAATGCCACATACTCTTTGAGAGAGTTGGATGGTGCAGTGCTCAAGATACCAGTCGCAGGGAAGAGAATCAAGCTCTTTAGAAGGAGAGGGGAGGACCAGAACATTGCAGAGCTTACTGAGGATGAGGCTGAAGACTCAATGGAGGTTGAAGATGAATTTGAAGCTGAAGCTGAAGAGTCTTGATCTGGATCTGGCACATACCGGAGGATGTGCAGGTTCAGAGGGGGTCTGAAAAGCTCTTAATCTAGAGCAGCGACTTCAGAGAAGGAGATCTGGAGTTCTACAAACAATCAGGAGTCCCAACTTCACAGGAGTGTTCAGCAACCTGTGAACTGAAAATCCTGTAAGAAACTTCGAAATTGATCGAGCAAATCTCTTGTTATAGGTCGAAATAGCTATCTGGGTATCAGAAATTGCCGTAATTTCTCTGTTCAGAAAGTTTCTACCCATATCTCGGTGCTCTGAACTGATCTCAAGCTGAAACTTCATATGTGTATCCAGTAGGACCTCATTTGCATGTAAGAGAAGTTCTGAATTCTACACCTTCATAGTTTTCCTCTCTTTGTGTGTCAAAGTTCACCGCTTAAACCTATTACTACTAGTTAAACCTAAATTTCGCTTTTGAGCATATTAGAGGATCCTACACAACTGTGTGAGTGTTTATGGCCCCTTTTGTGACCTGAAAGCCAACTCTTGAGTAAACAACCACAGCCAGAAGCCCGGCGCTTTCCTAGGTAGACGGATCACACTCCAACACTGTTCTTGGATGACATC
This sequence comes from Asterella californica, assembly GCA_036924285.1. Classification (NCBI taxonomy): domain Eukaryota; kingdom Viridiplantae; phylum Streptophyta; class Marchantiopsida; order Marchantiales; family Aytoniaceae; genus Asterella; species Asterella californica. Next base: position 29,907,805 of record JAYKYS010000003.1, read on the forward strand.
CTCATCAAAGGATGTGTAGAGGATGAGAAGGATGAAGCATTAGATCAGAGGAGGTGTCGATGATATGTCATGGATCACATAGCAGACTGTGAGAAGATCTTATCTCAACTTGAGGAAGTTCATCTCACGCTGTCAGGTGCGAAGTCTACATTTGGGGTTAGAGAAGTCTTGATCGTTGGTCATTTGTGTGGATCGTTTGGTCGGAAGCCAGACCCGAACAAAGTGGATGCAATTGGGAGGATGAAGGAGGTTTGCAACTCATTGACAGAAGGAAGAAGATTTTTGGGTGCTTGTGTATTCTATCACATTTGGATTCCTCATTATAAGCATGTGGTGGATCCATTATATGGGTTGTTGCGTAAGAGTCATAAGTTCACGTGAGGTAGTGGAGGGTGTAAGGGTGGTCTCCCAACCAAAGGACGGGCGGTCTGGCTGGTCCCGCGGATGATCTAGAGAAGCACAACCCGAGCCAGTGTGGTCTCCATAACCACAACCCATCCAACCGTGGTTGTCTCTGTACGTACGAGGTTGCCAACGGTACTAACTAGGTTGGACTCCACCTTCGCGTGGCCCAATGAGAGAGAAGAAACAGGTATAATTTGAATTAATTGAGTAAGCAGATAAATAAACAGAAAAAAATTAAAAATAAATAGATAAAAAATGAATAAATGAATAAATGAATAAATGAATAAGAAACAAATAAATAAAATAATAAATAATAATAAGAATAATATTTAAATAATTGAATTTGATGTTTCTGTTTACCTTGGCCATTTTCTGTGTTCAGAAACACCTGCGGGCTATTCCACATGGCAAGTTGGCATTTTGTCCATTCCAGGTTTGGATCTGAGTGGCAGAACACCTGCCACGTGTCAAAAGAATATTAGATATTGAGTGGGACTCCGCACATACCTCCACGTGGCATCCAACCCAACATTTAGACGGAAATAATTTTTCCGCATAAATTTCGAGTATTCTTGCGATATAAGGGTATGGATGTTGACACGTGGCAACATCCATACTTCCAACATTCAGAGAAAGGGATTTTCTGAGTACATAAGAGGTACTCATTTCCATCTCATAAAAATGAAGGAGTACAGCGAATGAGAGAGTGCCACGTGGTATATTATTAGGGTTCACATTTCTTGAAAACCTTTCCACACGTATGGCCACGTGAACTTATGACTTTTTGAGCCATTTTGGGTTCAAAATGTTATCAGGCTGCTAGATTTTCACCGTAGTTATCGGTTTTTTGAGGTTTTTGAGACATTGAGTGGTTGGTTCAAACTTTGGGGTGCAAAGCGTCTACGTCTGTAGAGGGTTTAGTTGCTGAGGACGAGAGGGGAAGACGAATGCTTCTGCCCTCGCGCAAGGTTTCAAGATTAAGAGGTTTGGAAGGAGTATGTTGGGGAGGTTGGATAGTAAAAGCTCGCATCATCACGTAGGCTTTTATTCTTGGAAAGAGTTAGGAGACTTCAAATGGCTATTTCAGTCTACAGACATCCGTTGAAAATTTACTTTTGATATCTGAAAAGATTATGATCAAAGCTTTCTAGTGCATTCAAAATCACGTCATTTACAATTATTGTTAAAGAACTACAAGAGTTCAAAGTTTTCTTAGTTTTCTAGAGCAGTTTGAGAAAAGTTGGCACACTCGTGTAGGTCTTTTGACCACAATGTTGGCTAGGAAGGTTTGTGACAGGTGAAATTTGTATCTCGAGACTTTGACGACTTTCTGCTACCACCAGTTTCACTTCAGTTGGTGCAACACAGAGAGAACTGTGAAGAGTCAAATTTAACTTTATGTTTTAGAGTTTCAGTGAGCAAAACATACTCGTCCATGCAAGGTTTTGTGTTAAAGCTGGGGTTTTGAAGTTTGGGAGAGGTGGTATAGTTAGAAAGCTAACTGCAAGGAAATTTTAACAAAAAAAATTCCACAAGATTTGGATTTCAGATGGAAAAGAAGTGATGATCAAAGTGGATTGTACTTCTGGAGAGAAAAGTTTCTGTGGTCGTATGAGCTTTTCGTATAAAGATCTTGAGACAAGTTTGCAAAGTCATAATGTCGTTTAGGGAGTTTGGTTTGGGATGGTATTGGTACCATTGGATATGTATTTGAGAGGGCTTTTTTTTGGTGGTGGTTGTTTAGGAATTTCAATTTGTGTTGTGAAGGAAAGCATCCTCGCTCGCAGATGGTTATTGGAAATAGAGTTGTTCCTAGTAATTTTGAGGAGTTATAATTGTGTCTAGAGAGTTTGATTTTGGATGTTCTTAGTATCATTTGGAACATTTTGCATAAGCTTTTGAACAACATATTAAGTTTTTGATTTCAAGTTTGGAAGAGAAAACTACACATGGTTTTGTTAGCAAAAGAGCAAAGAAGTTCTAAGATTCAACATTTAGATAAATTTTGAACTAAAAACCTTAGTGTTTTACTAACTTGGACTAAAAATTCAATTCGGAGAGTTTTGAGATATGGCTGGAGAAGTATTTTCATGAGCTACACGTTTAGGTTGCTTGTTTTGGATGTTGAGTGAAGTTGTAAACTCTGAAACTGGATTGGATTTTACGAGTGTAATTAAAAATAAAAGTTTACACTTAGAAGAGATGTTTTGCATGAGAAACATTCTTGACCTGCTAGAACTCTACAACCAAGAAAAGCTGTGTTTTCTTGTACACCCATCACAACGGAAGATACGATAACGATATTGTGTTACTATGACTTTGCTTATTTTTTCAGTCTTCCATTGGAAAATAAAAGAATGCAACATGTTGTATCACTATCCAACCCTTCCATAAAGAAAGGTTTGCTAATAACAGAAAAAAACAGCTATAAACATGGTGAGCATCTCAAAGGGTTTTTAATACAGATTAAAACAATCAAAGCAAATCATTTCCGAAAAAAATTTTGTGTCAGTATTTTAACTTTCATAAAATATTTGAATCATTTTCTTTTCATTTCATTGTCAAGTAACAAACAGCGATACTGAGGTGTAGCAATCAGGATAAGATGAAAATATGTTTTATTAATAAAATGAAAATATATTAATTATTTTATATATAAATGAATATGTATACCTAAATATAGAAACGTGAGGGCAATAGCAAAAATGACCAAGTAAAAGAATATACATGGGGAAATCGCTTCATCACCATATCACGTTGCATGTGCTGAAAGGGAGAAGGGATTCTGCTTTGCAGCACATGCAACGTTAAACGACAGAAATGAGTAGCTTTATGAATCCCGTTTCCGGGAATATGCTCCAAAGAACACAAATGTCCAGAACTTTGATGAGAAGATAATGAGAGGTAGATAGCCCCACGAGTTCTGATGGCAAGATTTCGTCTTCATGTTGCAAAACTTGTGGGACTATCTAACCCTCACTATCGTCTGTGCACTTCCACAGTTGGAGATTCACTTTGCATGCTCGAAGTGTCGTTTGCCAGAAGCAGAGCAGCGCACGTATACTCGTATAGAACATGAGGTGCGAAACCTAGCTCGGTCATCCTTCGAATACGTCAAGTGCCCTGTTCAAGCTCATGGGATGATTCTGGAAAAAAATGTGGGTGGGTGGATGAGAAGTGCGTGTGGATGAGAACTCACTGGAATTCAATGTGGAAGTCCACCAGACTCTCTGCTTACGACATCATCTGAAGATGCACACTGAGGGGTCCGTGACGTAGTGACAAGAGTAAGGACACGGTACAGAAGCTGGAAGCCTGACAGCGACAAGGGTTTCTTTCACTACAAGGCTTTCACAGACCCCACACAACACTTTCTCGAGACTGCCGGTTCAGGCGCACTGAACATTTTCGTTTGAACGTTTTCGAACGGGTTGTACTTGGAATGTTGGCTGGCGAACATACGCGTTCAGCACTCGAGTGCTGGGGAACATGATACTGGTTTTCATGTCCCTCACTAGTTCAACTTGGATGTCATAACCGAATCACACGGCCAATCAGTCCACTGCACTGCTTTAAAGTCCACATTCTGATCCCTATCTGCTGGCTGGAAACATGTAAGCATGAACTTGAAATTATGCCAGAAGCCGTTGATATGTTCGATGCTCCAGTCACGCAAGCGTGGTAACTCAACAGCTCTTTGCTCACCAGTATCTCTTCACCGCTGCCCTGCCCTGAAAGTAAAGCTGAATCTATGGCAAGAGATAATCATACCACTCCTCGTGAGGAGTTCCAGATGAACTCAAGGCCGGCCTGGAAGGGCATTAAGTGCATGACGTGCACGTCAACGTTTTGGGTCTAGTAAACTCATCGGCGGTCAATAAGCGCTCTCAATCAAGCAGTCTGGTGGACATAACTACTACTAGCGATACTTGAAGAAAAACAAACGGGCCTTCCAAGTTACGTTTCCCCCCTTCTTGTTAGGAAAGCTTCTCACGCTGGCTGTGCCGTACGAGAAAAGATCCATGCTCGTTCAAAGAATCTAAATGCGGATGGAAGAGCAATCTCGAAACAGACGTTAGCAGGTAATTCACAAGACACGGTTTCGCACCTACATAACACACATGCTTTCTTTCGAAGTGACAGTTTCTTGTAGAGCTCCGACTGGATGACTAGTACTGAGTCTCACCTTCTTGTCCGGATTCTAACGACGAGTTCCTCTGTGTGTCTTGTATGCCTCAATCCCTCGACGGGCTGCTTCCAGGAATCTGTGGCAACTCATGTGTGGAGGAGGGGGTTCGAGATCGGATCCAACAAGACCCGGCAAGTAAATATCAGCGACAGGTGAGTAAAGAAGTGCACTTCAGCCAACGTATCGCTCACCGAATCCAGAGAAATCTACTTTCTGGAACAATATCGTGCTCTCGCGGAAGGATCCAAAACGAGCGACTCAGCTTGAGCTGAAGGTCTACCAATTCTCCTTACAGGTATGTGGACATTCAGGTACTGCTCTGCTAACATCGCTCTTCCTTTTGCTGGCATCGCCTGGCAATGTCCTTGATGTCTACCCTGGTGAAGCAAAGCGGGCAGAGCCACCGCCTCCTTCAGTTCGTTGTCTAGCGGGATCGGTCGGCTGATCACCCAACTCGCAAATGTCTGAGGTGACTGACTGACAGAAAGTGTGTAGGGGATGTCGACTGCTTAAACCACAGCCACGAATCAAGGAATCAGCAAAGCTGGGAAGCATGAAGACATCGTCCGGACAATAAGGACTTTTTCTCCGCCCTGGTGCGCATGAACTTCGATCCTGGACAACAGTAGATCGTGGAGTCTTGAAGTGATCATTCCCGCTTCATTCCATCCTTGGTGTTAAATCGATGCTAGTGCTGGATGTCGACATTTCCCATTTAAGGTGTCCTGCTTCCGATGTCGGCACCGGGTCCTTTTGAACCTCCACGATGTCGTCATTGTGCGACTCCTTGTATTCATCCACTTCTTCTTGGTCTATCGTCTACGGAAAGTTCCAGTAGCTGTACCGCGAGCACGTACGTTTAAGCAGTACAGTTGGGCAGTACATGGACATCTCCCGAATTACCACTCTGCTTAACAAGAAATCCACTTGTGAGCTGATTCGGTTTCGCAGCTCTCCAGCCATCTCGTTTAGTTTTGAAAGCTAAGTGTGAGGTATCTTTGAATCCTGATGCAGTTTGTGGTGGGTTGAGGATCAGTGGGGCCGGTGGAAGAATCTCAAGAGAAGTAATCTTGTGGATTCGGAAGCTATCATTCCATTTCTCTGTTGTTGGTGTCGTTTGCGTTTAACGTTCTGGAGATTGAGGGCTAGCTAGGCGTGGAAGGAGCTCCGAGTGATTTCTTGTTCTGTGCATTTCCCTGTGGCCAGTCTGAGGATTACACCTCATAGCGATAATCTGTCAGCTGTTATTGACTCCGGGATCAAATTTCGGGCCACTCCTTGTCCGCGCGTGCTGGGGGAGTTCACGCGTGGAACGGAAGTGGCCAGAAGATTGAGCTCAGCGCCCTTCTTTTCGAGATCTGGATCTCTTGTTTGACATCTTCTGTGGATCATGGTAGGTCTCCAGCGCCCAGGGTCGTTAACATAGAGGGGAACAGCGTACACAGTCTTTCTCCCGAAAAGTCTCCTTCTCGGTTTTCTTCCTTAAAGCTGTAGATCGCTGCGTGAACAGCTTTAAGGAGAGAACCGAACGGGAAACGTTTCGCCAGGAAGTGTGTGTATACCTGAGCCCTTGTTAGCTTCCCTTGCGCCAACCGATTCTTCAGTGGATCAACTGTAATTTTCTATTGTGTTTGTTCTCAATCATTGTATCGCCCTGAGTTTGTAGTGTGCATTATCGACCGGATTTGAATTGGGTGAGTTGAACATGATTTTGCAAGTGAAGTCGAGGCCAAGTGAGGCCATGCGCCATGTGACAGTCTTGAGGTAGGGTTCCGTTTCCATGCCAGACGGTGTTAGGATGAGAAGTGTTACAGTCGTAGCTCCATTTGTCGCCTGGCTTCGAAAGAAGAGTGCTGCAAGAGGGGTGTCTCTGTATCGCCCGCCACAACTGGTAATGCTTGGAGATATTAGACAACAGAGTCTAAGCTGCTCCCGTTTGAACTTTTTCCACAGAGTGGGATTTTGTATGTTCTGTTCATTCAGGGAGAACCACTCGGTTGAGAATCGGATTCTTGGTTGTTAAATCTGCATTCTGCATGACATTGTATGTCCTATAAACGTCCCATATTCTTCTGAAAATTCTATCATGCTGTAGAAATTGCGAAGTAAACTAGTTATGGAAAAATTTTATGCTCGGTTCAACTAGTTTTGGAAACATTCTTCATTTTACTGTCATAGGTGGAAATCAGTTTTGTTAGCTTGTTCGTTTGCGGGAAAGAAAACAGGTAGTAATTATCGACATGATGAAGAAACTTAAACGTGAAACAGAGAAAAGGTTTTGTTCGCAGATTACTCAGAGTTGCAGCTAGCATATCGACGAGTAGAAGTTAGTTGCAATGTCCATTAGGTGCTACCGAGTAAGATATTCTGTAACGTAGAATTCTCGCTCAGCGGTTTTTGGCTGGGTAGTTGTACTTGAATGGCCCCCCATAGTTTAAACAGGGTGGGATGGTAGCGTGAAGTTGAGGGGGCACTCAAGTTCAAGTGCCCCGAAGAAATGACATGAAGGAAAGCTCGTCTCTTTCTTCACAATGTCAGCTTAGTATGGAGATAAAACCGAATTCTGTGGAATCTGTACCTTCCGGAAGATCATAGAACCTCAACGCTAATTTAGCAAAGTTCAAGCCCAGTGTGCTCTTCGTACGAAGAAGATTATTTTGGAAATCTCACTATTCCAGAAGCAGGCGTAGCAAACACTCGGCTCCTGCAAGCATCAAGATCTGCATTTTGGGATTATCTATCGAGAAATTCGCGGGGTGGGGTGGAGAATGAAGCTAGTCGTTACGAAGCCAAGATGAGCTCTACGTCTCTGTATGAAAGGAGAGGATACATTTTAGTTTAGATTTTGAGAGATTTGAGTGTGTAAGAATGGTACTACTGAAGATGTGTTCATTGACTTCTCATCTGTCATGAGAAGAACTGAAGTCCACGTTAAATGTGGGACAAGGTCTAACTCTGACGTATCATGGATCTTGTGCATAAGGAGATTCCCGCCGGGCTTCTGGGAGAAGGGATGGTTTGGTAAGGCGGCTCACTGTGAGTAATAATATGGTACCCCCAAATCTTTCATGGGCCACTCACATTGGATTTTAGGCTCCCTTACGACATTGCACAGTGAAAATGTAATTTCTCGTTTCTGAAAGCTGTAACCACTTGGTATATGTTAACCTTGACTGCAGCGGGAGGCGCAGTCACGGTTCTTAGAATAGTAACTTGTAACTTGAGATTGTGAGAGTTTTAGTGCACTAACATGTGACTTGAGATGGTGACCCGTGGGGTGTCACTTGAGATGTGAGATGGCGACCCGTGAAGTTGTTACTTGAGATTGTGACTTGTGAAACCTTGTCTACTGGAATCGGAGAACATGAGTGACCATGTGAATTTCCTCCCGGAAATAAGGATGGCGAAACAGTTACGGTGCTTTCAGCTGTCTATTACTATACCCTCTCAACTGCGGAGAGATTGAAATGAGTTCACTTTTGACTACAGGAACTGCGAAGTATTACTTCGCAACTGTTAATGTGAGTGGCCCTCAGGGACCTGAAAGTTATCAGTAATGTGTACGCTGATGCTTATGTCTTCAAATCCCGACATACAGCAACGGTGGTCGCGGTTTACCTCTGGTTCTGCGCTACCGTAGTTGGCGTCGCGGTCTCTGGCATGTACCTGGGTTCTGATGCTCTGATGTCCTGCGTTTGGTTTTAACTTGAATACACTAAAGGGCACGCGGAATCTAGAAGTGCAGGGCCTGCTATGGTGGCCTGTTTGCACTTAATTTATTCTCGCAGGAGCCTCGCGGGAGAACTGTATGGACTGCGATATTAGAGTATGTGGTTGGTTACCATTTAACCAGAGTTAAGAATGACGGTCACTTCTGATTATTATCAGAATATCTTTCCAACTGCATGTAGTCACACGTCGTATAGTAGGTAAGTGTATAAGCATCCCCATTGGGCTTTTGGCAGCAGACGGCGCGTCGGGGGTTGGAGAAAAAATCCGGAACGGCGGTTGGTTAATGGCCGGGTTTAGACTGGAAACTTAAACGCGTTATTTTCGCGCCGAAATTACGAAGATCTTTCAAATCTCATTTTTTGCAGCCATGCTGCACGACCAGGGTGACTCACCTCGCGTGTAGCTTTATGACATCAAAAAATCACTATTTTTATAAATTTTTGAATTAGCACAGTGAGAAATGTGCTCATTAACAGGTCGTATGTCCTGAGTTCAAGTCCAAGTACCCTTACGTTGGAGGGCTGTAAAAACCGTGCGTGCAGAACTTCAGTAATTTATGGAGAAAACAGGTTTGAAGAGAAAAATTGAACCCTAACATAGTCTAAAACGAACCGAGAAAGAAAAAAAAATACAGTCGGACTCATCTCGGGCGCAAGCGAAGGTCAATAAGGACATCAGATCAGATGTCCTTATACATAGAAAGTTATTAGTTTTGGAGAATCGAGTTTTTGTAATTTCTAACAAGACGAAGTAATCGAGATTAATGAGGTTGATACAATAATTACTTTATTACATCAAAACGGTGACTACTTTGGTGCAATCCATGCACTAGTGGCAGTACTGCACCAAAGGGAACAGAAAGGCAGCAGAGTGCAACGAAAACATAAGAATGACAACAAAGCACTGGGGGTGAAATTTTCACAAAGTTAATAAGTAAATATAGTAGGGTGCAAAAGAGCCGTCATAACCTGCTACGCTGAGCAAAAAATTATGTATAGGATGAGTAGGTTGCGAGGTTTAAGGAGGATAACTCTTAAATCACGCAACCCACTTCTTACGGTATGTTTACCTAGGTAAAGTAAATTCTTAAATCGTTAAAATTCTTAATTCTTAAATCGATGATAGTTGCAGAATGGTTTTGATTTTAGAAATCCAAAATAAATGATAGGCGCGGTTGTGTTGTCTCTGTATGAAAAGATAAACAATGTGACTGAAACATCTTTTTTCACCCATCTTCAAGTGATGAATATTCTATTAATGTCATGGCATCGCTATTATTTTATTTAGATATATTATATTTCATTGAACTGATATCATTATTTTTAGGACTTTCATTTGCATTCTCTCATGAGATTATTCGTCGTGGACCTCTGTAAATCTTCGTGAATCTTGACCTTTTGCAAAGGTGTTCTCTCCAAAGCAGTAGCAAATGTAATAACGTAATAACGTGACTATGGAGTGTTAGCAATAAGAGATTTTTCTGTTACCCAACAGGTTTCATGGACCCCTTCGTACTAAGACATCTTTGGGTTATACAGTTTAGACATTAGTGGGATCAAAGTTGGAATCTTTCTCGAAGATTCGAGTCTTGTAGGAGGGAGTTATGGCTTCAGTCAAACGCATGTGGCTGTTTCTCGCGAGCACCTCTGGAGGTGCTCATGGAAACACGTCACGTGCGTTTTCTGAAACAATTTTTGTTTCTTTCGTCTTTTCTTTTTTCCAGTAGAGAGTAGACTGCTATGAGTCAGAAGTGAAAAAAATAGTGAAGAGGACATAATGTTCATTCTTGAGAGCGTTATAGAATGGATTGCGATTCTACACAATGTTATCCTCGTCGAAGTTACGGTGTTTTTTCTGATAAATGTTGATAAATATTTTCTCGTAACTTTGACACCCCTTATTAGAATGTTTAACAAGTGCTGACTGGATGTTGGACTCGTGCGTGAAGTTGTGAAATCTAACCGGTAGTTTATGGATGTAAGACACTCAAGGATACAAGCCGATGAGAGATACACTGTGAATCGAAAGATTATGTGAGCGTAAAATACTAGATAAAATTTTGTGGGGTTACATAAGATAATGGACAATGCACGTAAGGTCACGAGTAATGACAAATCTTTTGGTATTACTCTGCAAAAGGTCCTGCCTGATGACATGTCTTACATGCATAAGCCATTTCCTCGGGCAGTGGACTTATCTGCGTAAGCCGCCTCGAGCTCCTAGTTGCATAAGGTCACTGTGGGCAGAGCCTTCCGCTATACTTAAGAAATCTAACCGGTAGCTTATGAGATGTAAATTGTCCATGCATGTCACAACGAGATGTAAAACTCAAGGATACTTGTCACTTAGAGATACATTGTGAGGAGATATTATCTCAATACCAATACTAAGGATTGGAGGGAGAGTTTCGACGTTAGTGCTTTCAAACGATTATCGATAGCTTATGAGATGTAAACTGTCCATGCATGTCATAACAAGATATAAGCCACTCAAGGATACTTGTCACTTAGAGATACACTGTGAGGAGATACTATCTCAATAGCAATACCAAGGATTGGAGTGAGAGTTTAGACATTAGTGCTTTCAAACGATTATATCACTGATTGGATTATATGGACTTTTTCCTCATGATCAAAATTATACGGACTTCCTCTACTCTCTTTTCTCGTGAAATTACACACTCAACTCTTTTGTTATAGGTTGTTTTTCTGGAGTTGTTTTCGTCATGGAGCTTTTGCTCTTATGCGGATTACACCATCCTCTACAATACTTCGCTCACAAGTACCCAAGTCGTCCATGAGAACTAGGAGGTCTGGGTTTGTTTTTTACACCATCACTAATTCTCACAAGCAAATCCTAGCTATTGGCCGAGGTTGAACTCCGACTTGTACTTGCCAGGTCGAGAATCGGACCAACACGATGTCTTGTCGTGGATCTACTCTTACTTGAAAATCATATTTTGAGGTTCTATATTTTCCTCCAAAGACATTCATGAAAGAAAATAATGACTTTTTGATCTTTTTTGGATCTCGAATTTCTATTGTACCAAGTGATAGAGCTCGTTGTTAGACTCCTAAAGACAATATATTTGTTTCAGTTGGGCGCTTAATGGTGACGTTTTGGGTTCCGAAAGATGAGAAAATCAAGCTAGACCTTAGCTTATCGATGCTTATTGGGTATTTGCAGTTCCTGACGCTATACTAAAGACGCAAGAGAACTGCTTGGTCATAATTGAGGGCACCGTAGTGTGAATTGATGTAAGAGGGCAGCTTAAGAGGTTAGCTTGTATCTATGACCTGTCGACATACGGTTTGGGACATGGAGAGATCCAATGCAAGAATGCAAGACGTCATTGGGTTCAGATTTGTCCATGCTATGCACTGGTTAAGACGGTTCGTGAAGAGGCGGATCGTAGTTTGTGTTCTGAAAAAAAATTGAGACGTAGAGAATGAGATTTGAAGTGCTTCAGTGACATGTGAAGGAGAGTCCCGTTCGAGCCGTTACGAAGTCTAACTTATTGTCCTTGGATCCATCGGCATCAAGATATAGAGTTCTTCAAGAAATTGAAAACAATACGAAGTTTCATCGGACGATTTGAGAGTTATAGGTGAAATTGACTCGTGGATGCCCATTCGCACTCCTCTTATTTGTCATTTCTTTGATTTTGCTTATATTGCAAATTCAAGCTGCTTCTATTGCAGGTTATCTTTGAACAGTCTCTCTTAGCCACGACATTACTGCTAACATTTGTTGTTTTGCAGATGATGTCGTCTTATACCTCGACCTTCATCATTCTTGGTTTACATTTCTCTTGGTCTTACTCGCTCCTTTTTAGTCTGACTTCGGATCTAAAGTCAGCCTCTCTAAGTCTAGTGTCCTCATTCTTGGTCTTTACCATCCTCCTCCTCTTGACTCCGGGCTATATCTTACACAAAGGAGATGCTTACGTCAAATTTTTCGTTCGTCTGAACTTGAAGTTGGGTTGTTCTTCATAATCTGTGAGCCAAGCTCTTCGTTCTTGGTGCCTATGCGATCAAGGAGTCCTTATATACACATAAGAGAAGACCGTATGTGGGCTAGATTGTTGATTTGGGTGAGATGAGCGAGTTTGAGTCGCAAGGAGCCGATTTCTATCAGCTTTTTGTTTCTTGCGATCAAATTTCTTGCGTGGTTTCGCAAAGAAAATTTCAAATGATTTGTTCAGAATCTTGTTGGATTCATGACAGTCAAATCTATCTACTAGAGAAGACGGATCTTAGATCAAGTGGTCCGTTTTGCAGATGTACATGGTTTTAAGCCGCATGGAGGAGTTTTTGGAGGTTCGGTCATCTACGATCAAAAATTGAAGATATCTTGGCTGTCGGGAGTCAGATCTAAAAATTCTTGGAGCCAACGGAGTCATGAAGGAAGATCTTATCGACATCTGAAGACCATTTGACGAAAAAAGAAAATTCTCAGATAGATATTTTTCGGTTCTTTCGCTACGATTTTTGTTCTTTTGGATTCCTTAGAGTTCTAGTTGATTATGGCTCGTGGTAGCTAGCTTTAGCTAAGAGATAGTACATGGATGTTGTTTGGACCGTGGTTCGAATCGTGTGATATTTGTGCACAATTTTTCGTTAGCAAAGAGATGTTCCTTTGCTTTGAACTAAGCTCCTATAGTTTTTGGTCCAGGTTGAGATCCAAAGACTTGTTTAGGAGATTAAGTGCAGATTACAGATCATTCATGTCTGTTTCTCAATTTTGTGTTCTTAGAGAGAAAGAAACGTGAGTGTACATAAAGTGGGAGTTGGTATATCTTACGAAATTTGTTCTTGTAGTTGTTTTTCTCTTTCTTGCATCTGTTTAACACATGATATCTCATAGCCAGGAACCTCGCATTTTCCTAGACAACCTTCATGCAAAATCAGATATGATAATGCTAGCCGTGCTTTCCTACACACTCAACTCTTGATCATGAGGTGTAATATGAAGAATAATCATCTAAACCTGAGTTAAAGAGGTTGGAGTGATATTTTGTTCCTTAAATTTACTGTATACTCTTTTGAGGTTATCTCCGTTTGGAGATTTAGGATGCAAACTGTACATCTTTCACATTGTAAATGTATTAAAAATACATTATAAATTATGATGCAATTTGTATCAAAAATTGGAAATATAAGTTAAGTTTCTAACATAAGGTGTATTTATGAGATGATTAAATGAGGTAAATATATATATATATATATTAAACTAACGAGATATATATATATTATATAATTATAATATACTATTTATATAATTTTTTAAGATTACCATTATTAGAACTAATAGATATTCCTCAAAATATTTTTCATTTAATCTTTTAATTATTAAGAAATTCAGTTTGAAAGCTAATCAAGATCAGAGATCTTACCTCTGTCGTAAATGAGGTCAAAATTAATCAGCAGATACATATATCAAAATAATATTTCACACATTGAAAATGGGGAAGTTTGTACTTGTATTACCTTGTTGTACTTACTTGTACTCACCTTTCTCGGAAGGTTGAGCTTGAACTTACTCTTCCATAACTATTTACTTGTATCATAGAAACCAAGTCAATGTTCTTATTATCTTATGAAGATGTTATAGTTCAAAATTACGAATTAGGAAGGGGTGAGGCACTCCACAGAAGAAGAATCAGGACAGAAACTGGAAGGAGAAGAAAAGAGGAGAGGAGGAGAACGTTGTGGTGCTTTTTGGCGCTGCTTTTCATATATAAGAAACTATCAGATAGCGCTTGTGAAAGAGAAACCCGATGTTTAACTTGATAGTATTTAAACTAATGAACTAAATTACGTCCAAGTAAATAGTTTTCGAACGAATATGCATGCAACATGAATTTCTGGGAAATTTTTGGTTGCTTTTTATTACTGGAAACGACATATGTGTTATGCAGAAATTCTACAGTAAACCAAAGAACAACTAAATGTAGCTATACGTGTTAAACTGTAACCGCACCTAAAGTTCAGAGCGTTCCAGAAATAACCTATAAAGAGAATGTAGACAGAAGCTCTTTCCAGAATATAAGTGCGAGAGACTACTACCAAACAAACATTAATTCAACCAGGTAATTAATCTATTATCTAACTTTTCTTAACGACAAGAGTTAAGAAATGAATTAGCATATTTACCTCCTGTAGAGAAAGATAGAAGAGGTGAATATATTTGAAGATATGTTTGAACGAGTATGTTCAAGCTAAATCAACTTTCCAATAACTTCAAAGGGGTATGTACAAGTAAAAACCTCAAAACTAGGAGCTTGTTACTCTACTGTATGAATACAACATCTAGTCAACTCAGCTGGATGACACCCGCTCAACTTATTGCCTATAGTCCGAGAGAAGATATATCATACGTTTGTTTTGAACACGCGAATAAACACCAAGTTAGAGTGAATAAGCATGCTCAACATACTTTGGTAAGTATGTTGTGCTACAAGACAAGCAGAAATTTAAGTTTTTCTAAAACTATTTATTGGACGGTTAGTTTCAGCGGGTTTGCTTATTTTCGCCAATTCGATCGTGATCAGAAAAATATTTTTAGTTACGTCAGTTTGTTTTGCTAAAGCTGGAGGTTATCTCGCGAGGCTGCTGTATTTTATATCATTTTTGTCGTTAGGTCACTTTGCTTCACGTCTGTCTTCTATCCTGCAGGTCTATCATCTTGCTATCGTTCGCTTCGTCGGTGCACCCGCTGCACTTGGCGGATTATGTTATGACGGGACCACCGCAAGGCAGCCTGCATCGTAAGGCGAGGATTTTATTCTTCGTTCGCTTCACTCAGTCTTCATTCGCTCGTCTGCTTGCTCAGTTCGCTTCATCGCAACGACATCAGCTTTTCCTTATCAGAACGATTTACCGCGAGAGATTATGTTATGATAGGATATGCATCGTATGACGGGGTCTGCATCAGTTCACCTCGCTCTGCCGTCGTTTGCAACGACTGCACCTTATTTGCTTTGAACGGAGTCGGGATCTTCTTTGCTTGCTTATCGTCGTTATGTCGCGTCTGTCGTGTATCCTGCAAGTGTCAGCTTGCTGAGTTTGCTGCACCCTGCTTGGCGGATTGTGCTTGTTGCACTGCACCCTGCATCGTTATTGCTGCTCTTGTGCTGGCGGGACTTGCCATTTGCCGCTCGGCTGGGTGGCTGGGTTGCTCACTTGGCTTACTTGGTATTTTGCTTATCGGAAAGGTCTGCGGGATTTGCCTCGGCTTCTTGAACCGGCCTGCTTATTGACTAATGTGTTGCTGCAGCTTTCTTCGCGGTGGAAGTGGGTCCTTGTCACGCTGTATGATCAAGTAATCGACGAATTGCATGCAGAAGGTACTGCCTGCTTGGCGGAATCGCCGAAAGACGCTCTAACGTGGCTCTATGGCGGAGAGCTTCTTGCTTCATGGCGGGGTCAGTCTAATCGCTGCCGACTTGCTGAGTAATGTAAGTCTAATCGCTGCTGACTTCTTCTTACGATCATATCGTTCTATGTATCTCTGCTCTTCTATCACTGTCGTCTCCAATTTCGATCTAACATGCTACTATCTCATCTTTGTATAATATGTTTTCTTTGATGTTCTATTCCTGCGGTGAGGGAGCGGTATATTTCCGTTGTTGTGTCGTTATTCTCTATATCGCTACTCTTCTATCACTGTCGTCTATAATTTTGATCTAACATCGCTATTATCGTCTCTTTGTATAATAATTCGTGTTTGCAGAGCGGCCTACTTCCGTTGAACGACGACGTCGTATTATACATGAGCATCATATCGACCTTCTGCGTTCTGCCATGCAAGCTCAGACGATTATGATTAAGAGTATGGGACTTCACGAAGTCCCATACATTTCATCGTCAATTCTTATCTTCTTCAACTCCAACAATTCACGTCCGACACTTCTACAAAAGTTAAGTGTGCTATTCCTCTACGTTCTCTACTGCTTTGTGACTCTCTGTCTTCATGTCGCAGTCTTAGTGTGCCAATGATGATAATCTGTTGGTTACAATTTCTGCCACTCCTCTCATACTCGACGTTATCGTGTTGGCTATTGCGCGAAGGATGTCTAAGAAAACGTGAGGTTCTTGGCTGTGGAGATGTTGTATGCTGAAACAAAGACAAGACAGAGAAAAAAAACCATGAAAACGAACGCTGCGATATATACACTCCAAATGTATGTACACTGCCGGTTCTTTCTCCTTAGAGCACAAAACTGAAAAACAGACCAGAGCGGTCTATAACCTGCTTCAAAGCCCTTAAAAACAACCCTTGATTCTCAACCTTGACCCAAAAACACCGAAGCAAAGCTCAAAGTAAGAGAAATTTCCCTTTGCTAACAAGCAGAGCCACAAAAAATATCACACGATCCAAACCCAAGTCCAAACCACATCCATGTACAAGTTCTTAGCTAAAGCTAGTTACCACAAGCTGTATATAGCCAACCAGAACTCTAACGAACTCAAAAGAGCAAAACCCGTAATGAAGAAACCAAAAAAGATCTATCTGTGGACTTCCTCCTTTCGTCGAACGGACTTCAGATGTCGATAAGGTCTCTTTTGCTGACTCCGTTAACCCAAGAAACCTTCAGATCCGACTCCCAACAGTCGAGATATCGCCGTTTTCTGTCGTAGGTGACCGAACCTTCAAAAACTACTCCCTGCGGCTTAAAATCGCACACATCGCACAAACGGATCGTCTAAACTGATATCCGTCTTCCCTGGCAGATAGATCTAGCTATCACGAACCCAACCAGACTCCAAACAAGTCGTTTGGAGTTCTCTTTGCAAAATCACGCAAGAAATTTGATCGCAGGTTGCAAAAAACTGACGTAAATGAATTCCCTGCGGCTCAAATCCGCTCACCTCACCCAAACCAACAATCCAATCCACGTATTGTCTTCTCCTATGCGTAGATGAAGACTCCCTGGTCGCACAGGCACCAAGAACGAAGAGCTTGGCACACCAATCGCGAAGAACAACCCAATTTTAGGTCGCAGGCGATGAAAAATTTGACGCAAGCGCTTCTATGCGAGCCAATTTCACTCAGAACTCCTAAACCACCCGATGAAACTTGGTATCGTCTTCAATTTCCTATAGAACTCGATGTTCTGATCCCGATGGATCCAAGGACAACAAGTTGGACCGTTCGGACCGTCCCGGAACGATCCGAACGGTCCAACTCTCATTCACATGTAACTGAAATCTCCAAATCTCTCTCCTGTGTCTCAATTTCTCTCAGTACACATCCCCCGATCCGTCTCTTCAAGAACCGTCTTAACCTGTGCGTAGCCTGCACAGATCTGAACCCAATGACACCTTGCGCGCGTGTATTGGACTTCCCAAATCTCCAAACCGTCCATCGAAAGATCGTAGGCACAAGCTAGCCCTTAAGCTGCCCCCTTGTTACAGTCTCTATACATACGAAATTCTGTCATAATAATGTGAAGCAGGCCCCTTGCGTCTTTGATATAACGCCTAAAGCCTCAAATACCCAGTCAGGAAGTAAATTAGGGCCTAGTTTGATTTTTTCTTCTTTCAAGTCGCATAACTTTTTCACTAGACATCCAAACGAAGTAAACAAGGTGCCTATGAAAAGCTGACAACGAGCTCTACCCATCTATGTGATGAAAGTGAAGATCTGAAGTTGCGCCTAAAACCCGTAAGTTGGGGCCTAGCTTGTTTTCTCCATCTTTCGAGTCTTGTAACTTCTCCACTAGGCGTCCAAACGAAGTAGACAAAGTGTTTATGGAAGCTGACAAGGAGCTCTATCCACTGATGCGATAAAAGCGAAGATCCGAAGTTGTGCCAAAAACTCGTAAGTTGGAGCCTAGCTTGTTCTCTCCATCTTTCGAGTCCTGTAACTTCTCCACTAGGCGTCCAAACGAAGTAGACGAAGTGCCTATGAAAAGCTGACAAGGAGCTCTACCCACCTATGCGATGAAAATGGAGATCTGAAATGATGCCAAAAGCTCGTAAGCTAGAGCATAACTTGTCTTTCTCATGAGTGTCTTTGGAACGACAAGCATCGGAGTCTGAATTTCATATAAGAGTCGGTCCAGTGCCAAGAGTGAACGTGATCATCCGCCCATTGTGAAGGCTTTGGTGAAGACCTGCAACGGAAGGGTGCGTGAGTGGTCTCGACTCTTACCATTTGCGTTATGGACAGATCGAACGACGCACAACTCGGTGACATATTACATGCCGGTGGAACTCATCACAGGTCAGAAACCTATCATGTCGATCGAAGAACACGTTCTGACATGGAGTGTGTTACCTTGGGAGGACAATTTGACTAGAGAAGAGCTTCTTGCTATTCGAATTATGCAGTTAGAGAGAAGACCAGAGGATATCCAAACTACTTTGGATAGGTTGCGAGAAGCATGGTTGAAGAACAAGGTCAGATTTGATCAGCGACATCATTTGAGACCTAGGGAAATCAAGGAAGGTGATTGGGTGTTAGTCTAGACAACCAGCATAGTGCACTCCGGAAGTTTTCTAGAAGATGGTTTGATACGTATGTGGTGAAGAAGGTTCATGACAACGCAACTTACGTCCTGCAAGAGTTGGATGGAACGAGCTTGAAGGTACCAGTGGCAGGTAAACGTGTCAAGACTTTCAAAAAGAGAGATGAGGAGGTCGATCTAGCAGATATCTTGATGGAGTTTCAGTTTGAGGATGAGGATTATGCAGAAGACCTTGAAGATGAGGTTGGCTACGATGAGAAGTAAGACGATAAGCCGGTCCACTCCTTGGTTTGCATCTCTGGTGCATACCGGAGGATGCACAGGTTCATAAGGGGTGGATGTCTCTCCGGTGTTGTAAGCAGTTGTCAGTGACAACCTCACCCCACACCTTGCAAAGAATTCACGAGCCTCATGTGCATCTAACTCTCCTCGATCTGCATTGATCTTTCCTACACATCCATATCGACAAACAACCTCTTCCAAGAGAAATCTACATACCCCTTCAGTTCTCTTCGTCCTAAACGTCCTACCCTCGACTTGATTTGAAAGATCTTCTCTAGCAAGTACCAAGTATCTCATCTCCCACAATCCAACCGACATAATCACCAAGTCTACCACCCACTTGAAGTGGATTGTCAACGGATAAGTCGGGTGTAATCCGTCACGATATCGGATGTTCGAATACATCTGACATGTCAAACAAGACTCCACAAAAGCTACAATATCCTTGTACATGTTTTTCCACCAATACCGCTCTTTCATCTTTGTAAAAGTGACCCAAATCCCTCGATGTCCAGCCCAAAGACTCTCAAGGAACGCCTTGGGCAACTTCTGCTGATCTTCCTTGTTGCAAATCACCCGTAGCGGTACCCCACCTTTCTGCTTCGGTCGCTTCCAAAGAAATCCATCCTGCAACATGAAGTTGTAGGCCTTCCTTCGAACTCTCCGAAACCTCTCATCTGTCCAACCTGTCTGCTTAACCATCGTACTAAGGTACCTCCCGATATCAAGCAAATCACCATCATACAACCCTTCAACAAATAACTCATCTTCTCTTCCTGTCTGTGCAATCGAATAGAATTCTACCCCCACGTCGTCAATGTCTTTTACCATCTCATCCTCCTCATCATATCGAGCTCGAGATAACATATCCGTCATTGGATTATCCTTCCTTGCGATATGTCTAAACTCTGGGTTCAACGACTTGATATATGCGATCCATCGTAACGTCGCAATATCAAGAGTTGAACAATTCATCATCATCCCTAACAACGGCAAGCAATCAGTTTCAACCACCACTACTGCTCCAATCAAATACTCTTTCTCAGTTTTCATAGCTGAAACAATACCCCACAGTTCTCTCTTCACTTGTGGGTAAGCACGTTGTCGAGCACTTAACACCTTCGCTCCGGACCTAACCGCAAACCTGTCTCCATCCTCATCATCCTGTCCGACTGCCTATCCAATTGCAACTGGACTTGTATCCACAGTAAGAACCACCGGCCTAGCATCCTTGAACTGGAGGAGATGATAGTAAAGAATTCAGCTTCCTTATCACATCAGTATGCTCTTCCTCCCATTTGAACTTATGACCCTTACGCAACAATCCATACAACGGATCCACCACATGCGCATAATGAAGAATCCAAATGTGATAGAATACACAAGCACCCAAAAATCTTCTTACTTCTGTCAGCGAGTTGCAAACCTCGTTCATCCTTCCAATCGCATCCACCTTGTTCGGATCTGGTCTCCGACCAAACGATCCACACAAATGTGGATCAAAACCTCTCTAACCCCAAATGTAGACTTCGCACCTGACAGCGTAAGAATTGTATGTCGAGGCGAGAGTTTCCTGGGAAGGGCGAACCTTCTAGCTGTGATACGATCGTGAAGAGGAGGAGGAAAACCTCACAAGGAATACGGATCGTACGAAAAACACACCACCACATTCTCGATCTGGCCAAGATAAAACACACGGCGTGCAAGTAGATCTTCAACTTCAGATCATACAGATTGCAAAGCTCACCCTCAGTAACTCAGAATATCAGAAAATTGCTCTTGTGAAGCACCAGCGCGTTCACCTAGAAGCTTCCCGTCTTCTTTTCAGAAAAGATGTGCGTACAAGTTGTAGGTCTCCTATCTACTCGATTCTGCTCTCTACTCTCAATCCCTCGATAGCAAAACTCTGATCAGACAGAAAAATATCTTCAGATGTAGTCTCTGTAAAATCTCCTAGCTCTTCGATTCACTCTACTCGATAGCTCCCGCACGGTAAACTCTATACTGCTCGATGATCGACAAACTGCGATAATGCGATAATGGACTGAGAATTCTCTCTCTCCGGAGTACACCCCTCTGGGTTCTCCTTCACCCTACGTAACCTTCAGTGTCACCTGGCAGGGGTAAAAGATGCCCTAAACAGATGGCAGCAGAAAATTAAATCACTGGTAAAAAATCTACACGTAAGAAGACTATTTCACTAAGCTTCGCAGATTCATCTGTACGGACGGTCGCCGACTTGGCTGTACAGTCAGCATCTGACACCTCCACCCAAAGTAACTCCGCCACGGCTACCTCTGGCCATCGGAATCACCTCGTTCTGACACGTGGATCCCGAGTTATCACCATTGTCGTTTTCAGCCTCAGGTATCAGTTTCACTTGATTTTTCGACCCAAGTGAATAATATTTCGAACTCTACATTCTTCTACAAAAGAATGCAGGGGTAGACGGAGGCGTCCCGCATTCACGGTACGTTTAAGAGACATCTAGTGTCCCGCCCCTAGGCAACTTGGTGCCCCTCATATTCCCCCGAAGGGGCCAGCTTACTCCAAGCCGGTTGTGAGTCTGAAGGGATTTGATCCGGAGACCTCCTCCCTACAAGTTTCTCAGCTACACCACGGAAGCTAATCTCACAACTGGTTTTGAAGACCAGTTTCTAAGCTAATATGCTAGAAAGCTGCGGTATTTCGTCTTTCCTTTGCTAACACGAAGTGCCATAACTTTCTCTAGACATGCTCTTTTTGTACATTGCGAATTTTAAACAAATACTACATACTACAATCTACTTGAGAAAAATCTAAAAAGTATTTTTCGAACTCACTCTGATTTATGGTAAATTTCCCGGTATCAGAAATCTTGTAGAAAAACTCCAAGTAACTTTTCGCCTGCAACTCCGTTTGCAACTTTTGAATATACCACGGTGATCAGCGCGACGAGACCTACGCCGTGGTGTTTTCAGATCTTCAAATGCTCACTTCCTCCAGAATCGACTTATCTGAGGTCTTAGCTTCCCTCAGAGAGACTAACTTCTAACTGAGAGGTGAATTATTCACTATGTGGAATAATTCACATCACGACATCCACCCCATCCAAACCTGCACATCCTCTGGCATGTGCCAACCTCTTCATTCTTCTGTCTGCTCTTCATCATCATCGCTCTCGTCCGCCTCAACCTCTTCAGTAGCCGAGGCGATTTCATCTCTTGTCACCCTCTGTTCAGACTCCAGAAAGTTGAACAAATCTACCGACCCTCCACGTTGTTTGAACAACTTCACTCGTTTGCCAGCCACAGATAGTTTCAAAGGAGTACCATCCAGCTCACGTAAACTATAAGTGGCATTCTCATAAACATCTAACACAACATAAGGCCCGAACCATCTTCGCGAGAACTTACGAAGTGTAGAATGCTGATTCTCGAGCGTGCTATCATACACCAGAACCCAATCACCAACACGTATTGGCTTTGGTCGTAGTCGGTGAGTCTTGTCGAAACGCTCCTTGTTTCTAACTCGAGCCACCTTCAGCTTCTCTTGCGCCTCAGCAAGATCCTCCTCCCTTCGCTCCAACTGCCTAGTTCGTAAAGCAAGGAGTGAAGTATGATCTATACCATCTTCCCACCGTAGCGTAGCCCACGTAGGAAAGTCCTCCTCAGCAGGCATGATTGACTTTTGCCCCAACATAAGCTCAACTGGCATATACCCAGTCGTGGTACAGTGTGTAGTCCTATCAGCCCATAAAGAAAATGGAAGCAGTCTCGGCCACTCTCTCGGCCTACCATCACATGCTTTTACCAAAGCGTGAACAATAGAAGGGTGTCCTCGCTCACTCTTACCAATCCCTTCTGGATTCATAGCAGTAGTAAGTCGAAGCTTTACTCCATAACGAGCAAAGAACTCCTTCGCTTCTGCACCTCTCAGCTCGCCCCTATCTGCTCGTAATCTTCCAACAGATCCATAACGACAGATGATATCTTCAAGCACGAATCTACATATGTTCTCTGTAGTCTTCGTTCGCAGTGCTCGTCCTTCCACGTAGTTGGAGAGATCTTCCCGAGCTAACACCAAGTAGCGCATCCCCCAAAGTCTCGGCGGCATCATCACAAGATCAAGGACTCACGAAAAATGAATACTAGGTGGGTAGGTAGGTACAAGTCCATCTCTGTAACGGACTTTAGAGTAGAACTGGCAGTGCAGACACGACCCAACAAAATCCACTACGTCTTGATACAAACCCTTCCACCAGTATCGCTCCTTCATCTTCGTGTATGTAGCCCAAACTCCACGGTGTCCAGCCCACAAAGTGTCATGAAACTCCTTCAGCAGATTCAGCTTCGTCGGTTGATCATCCACCACTCTAGCCAACATCCCATCTCTTCTCTTCGGACGTTTCCACAGATAACCTTCACGTAGAAGGTAACCATACGCCTTTCGTCTGATCTCCTTAAACTCTGCATCACTCCAGCCTTCTCGTCTGCAGAATGAACTCAGATAGTATCCGATATCGCAGAACTTTTTCGTGTAGAACTCCTCGTAGAACGGCAGTGGTCCCAAGTCTGAAGTCTGCTGACCAACTTGGCACCAAACGTCTCTCTTCTCTTCATCTTCGACCTCTGTAATCATCTCTTCCTCATCTGTATAACGAGCCCTAGATAACATGTCTGCAACAGGATTATCCTTTCCTGCTATATGCTTCAGCTCAGGGTTCATACTCCGAATATAAGCAATCCATCGTAGCATTGCTATGTCTGGAGTATTACAGTTTGCTATCATACCTAGCAAAGGTAAACAGTCTGTTTCTAGTATCACACGTGCACCTATCAAGAACTCTCGGTCTATCTTCATAGCAGTAACAGCTCCCCACAACTCACGCTTTACTTGAGGATAGTTACGTTGTCTATCTGTTAAGATCCGAGCCCCAAACCTTGAAACAAACCGCACGCCTTCTGCATCTTCTTGACCGATTGCCCATCCAATCGCCTTTGGACTCGTGTCAACAGTCAGTATGATAGGTCTTCCGCTCTCATAGCTAAGTCTCCTTAGTACAGGTGGAGACTTCAGAATCTCTTTCAGCTGCTCCATCGTCTCGTGATGCTCTTGCCGCCAAGTAAACCTCTTCCCTTTTCTCAGAAGTGCATACAAAGGTTCGGCAATGTGTGCATAATGAGGAATACTCACACGAAAGAACACACAAGCTCCTAAGAATCGTCGAACCTCAGTGATGTTGGTACAGTCTGCTATCCTTGCTATAGCATCTACCTTCTCTGGGTTCGGCCGTCTTCCAAAAGTACCGCATAAGTGACCAACCACCACAATCTCTGGCATTCCAAAACGAGATTTGGTACCTGACAGAGTGAGGTGTACCTCTTCTAAGCGCATCAGAACCTTCTCCACATCTCGGATATGGTCTGCAACGAACTTTCTGCAACCATCAGCAGTCATAGTTTCGTCCTTGTCTACCACCGGACAGCCTTTCATGGATATATCATCAAGAAATGGGATAGTAACCTCAGGTACAAACTCTCGTAACACCTTATGCATCGCGTTTTGCATACGGGCTACAGAGTTTGTTGCGCCCTGAGGAAGAGTACACATCCGCATCAACCCCAAGTAGTCAAGTCTCTACTCTCCAAAGCAAGCTGAAACTGATCGTAACATGAAAACAGATCTCCAATAGAATAGATAGATCTTCCAGCAAATGCCTCGGCTACTTCATCAACCACAGGTCCTGTTCCAACATTTCGAATCGTGATGTTGTTAGCAGGCTGTAAGTCTTGGATGAAGCGTAAAGCTCCTATCTTCTTAGGTACTGTGAACCATCGGCTAGAGTAAGGAGCCATAGATGGTTCAAGAATACCCATCCGCATCCTCTCCTTCAGTAACTCGATAACCTTCGGTAGCAAGGCACGAGGGACTGGAATCGGCTTCAAGTCCCAAGGTACGTGAGGAACAGTGAAGATAACCATCGGAGCTATCACACTAGGATCCACACAACCAATCTCTCCAGCTGAGAAAGAAAATGCCTTACCATGGCTAACTATCATCTGCTCAAAAGCTCGTTTCTCCACTTCAGTCAAGAAGCCACCCCCTCCTATCTGGAGTTGCTCGAGTGTCTCTTGAGTAAACTTGTGTCCTATCTGTTTAGGATCTCTCAGTACAGGCTCAGTGGCCGCTAACTCCATCTGCTGTCGTGAATCAACAAGTAACTGGGTCGCCACTGGCTTCACCTTCTTCGCTACAGTTTTGTATTTGGTGTGAACCTCTGCTTCTTCACGAGAGCCACACCAGCAGATTGCATCCTTCCATCCACTCTCCAGTCTCGGATGAGGATGAGATTGTAAGCACGAGACAACCTCCTCATAGACTTTACGAGAGTGGATGGGGATCACCACCCTTCCTCCCATCTGCTCCATCAACCTATCTACATCATCCAGCCAACAGACAAAAGACTGTACACCTACAAACTCCTCGTAAACACCAGAAATCATCTCACCTTCACTCAGAACTCCTGTACAGCGCAGATTTTCTGCATGCTTCTCCATCTGCCTTCTACTCTTCTCAGTCAAATCCTCTACACGCGTGAACTCACTCCAATCATCAGAACAGAAAGTCATCAAACCAGATTTCCAACTAGGTACAGTGTAACAGTTTTCAGAATCTTGAGCAACCTCTTCGTCAATCTCCTGTGATCCCACAGGCTGCTCAAGCGGGATCATAGTAACAGCAGATCCTTCACTCTTGGTATCCCGGCCTACAAGAGTGGTTTCAGAAAACCCTTACTCCTACAGATAGGAGAATCTCTCAAAGTCTGTCTGTTTCGTTCGTGGTTCGAACGAACGGTCAAAAACTGCACAGAACGTCTATCATCTGGACTACGAATCCTAGCATAGTGAGATCCGTCGTCCATCACCTTCGTCTCCATTAACTGCGGTGATATAAGGCTGACCAAGAATCACAGGATAAGAAGCAGAAGACTGCACGAAGAAGTGCTGATCTACCTCCACATCACCCAGCTTCACTCTCACATTGGGACAAGCGCCGTATAACTCACCCTTCTGGTTGTTTGCAGCTCGTAGCACCCAACCATGGTTCAGTTCGATAGGTCACTGTCCTCTCTCGTACACTTCTCGTGACATGATGTTGATCTCAGAACCGTGATCAACCAAAGCAGCAACAGGTTCAAGACTTCCAAGGCGAACTCGTGTAGCAGTCGTAGCACGAGCCCAGTGTCTCTTCCTGAAGTCACTATCAGTAGCTGAACTCTCCTCGCCAGCTTCATCATCCTCAAACTCAACAGTGTTGGTACCAGCAACTAACGCTTCTTGCTGGTACTCTGTATCATCAGCTTCCTGAAAATGTACCTTGCCGAACTCTGCATCATTCATAGAAGCTCCTACCACATCAATCATCTGACTTTCTACTTGCTCGGACATCACCTGTCTCTTCCGCTTGATGATGTCGATGATCAGCTCGTGAAACTCTCTCTTCGCAATACCAAGAACTTCTCGAAGAGAAAACTCGATTCGCGTGTCAAGTATTCTCTGCTCCAAGATGCTCTTGAGATC
Organism: Asterella californica; assembly: GCA_036924285.1. Lineage (NCBI taxonomy): Eukaryota > Viridiplantae > Streptophyta > Marchantiopsida > Marchantiales > Aytoniaceae > Asterella > Asterella californica. The sequence continues at coordinate 29,934,449 of JAYKYS010000003.1, forward strand.
AGTTGAAGTCTCTATATCTGCTGCCAACTTGTAAGCCGGTCCCTTCCCCTTCTCTTGGGCAGTAAACCGTCTACCAGCAGTCGTTGGCTCCTGCTGGGATCTCTGCACGTCCTCCATCGGACCTGGTGCAGGTGGAGGAGCTGCAGAAGTAGATGGGACGTCTTCTGGAGGGGCTGCTCGCCTCCTTGTGACTCTCCGTCTATCTCCAGTCTCCTCTGGAACTCCAGTATCAAGTTCAGAGGCTTCTCGCCGCCTCTTCTCCTCCACAGAAGCATCCTGCCAGTGAACGTGTCTATCCACGTCCAAGAATGCTTTGATAGACGCAGCATCAACAGGATCTCCCCACCCTGTGACCCTACGGATAGTCTGCTCCTCTCTTCAGTACTTCAGAAGGAACTTGAACAGGTTTCTTCTCAGTAGTCTTATCTAACAACGTAGGACTAGAAGAAACTTCAATGTGACCGGCATATACATCAGGATTTACCGGTGGTGCCATCAATGCATGTACAGTTGCAGCAGCTGTAATCTGAGGTAGACTCCTCATGCCTCCTCGTCCAAACTGCGTGCTTAGCGGCTCTCCAGTAGAAGAAAGATGCAGCCTACCGTTCTGGTAGCGAACCACACCATCTCGCAGAGCAGCCGTGAGCTCTTGACAGTCCCCTCGAAAATGATCTTGACTGTCACACCAGATACATCTACGAACAGGAGCACCTCCTGGACGTGCAGCAGCAGGCGCCGGTGGCTGCTCTCTCTGCAGGCCAGCTAACTCCACCTTCAGTTCTCTCATCTGCCGAATCAAATCTTCGATCTGGTTCTGTTGTCCATGGTTCTCTGCATGTCTCTGAACCGGTGCCCTTTGTGCAGGAGCTGGCACCACTGGTATCAAAGGTACTGCAGCCGGGACAGCAGGTCTGGGAGCAGGAGCTGGAGGTTGCTGTACTTGAGGAGCAGTACGAGGTTGAAAGGTCACTTCTGCAAGCGGACGTCCTCTCACGGCCACTCTTCCTAGCCTCTGTCTTGTTAGTACAGCAACGGCGTCCTCGACTCTTCCCCAATCCATAGTAACTCCTCCTTCAGCAGATCGATCAGCCAACATAAAGCATAACCGATCTGCCGTAGCATCATCGGTAGCTTGCAGAAAAAGCTCAGTTCTCCTAGCATCTAAAGTTATGCGCTCTAGAGTTGAGAGTTGTCGGTATCTCCGATCAAACTCTCTCAGCATCTCATTCAGACTCATCATCCGACCAGGTTGCTGCTCAACCCAGTCCAGAAATGTTCTCCTAGTAACTCTCTCTGAATCTTCTTCGAGAAACTCCTCTCGAAGAGATCGTTCGAAACTCATCCAGACACCTAGATTTCTTCTCTGTACATCCCTAACTTGGTCCCGCAACTCAGAGATTACAGCTAACTCAAAACTACCTATCATTTCAGCATCAGTAACTCTAACTAGTTCCATCTCTCCTCGGTACTCACGCAGATACCTAGAAATGTCTCTACCTTCAAACCTTCCACATCTATTCACTATCGCTTGCAAAGCTTTTGTGGATTTTAACTCACCCCCTCCAACGATCGGATACTGTTGGACCAGGGCCGCAAGCGTCTTCAGGATCTCAGCTGTATCGAGACCAGATGCAGATGTCGCAGCAGTCGCAGGTGCAACAGCAGGTGCTGCAGCAAACGTAGATGCAGCAGCCGTAGAGGTAGCACCAGCAGCGCTTCTGCTCTTCCGATCCATCTTCTTCTTCGTCTAAGAACTCAACTCCACGATCAATCACCCCAAGAAGCCTCTCAGTGGAAGCACCAGAATGTATGTCGAGGCGAGAGTTTCCTGGGAGGGGCGAACCTTCTAGCTGTGATACGATCGTGAAGAGGAGGAGGAAAACCTCATAAGGAATACGGATCGTACGAAAAACACACCACCACGTTCTCGATCTGGTCAAGATAAAACACACGGCGTGCAAGTAGATCTTCAACTCCAGATCATGCAGATTGCAAAGCTCACGCTCAGTAACTCAGAATATCAGAAAATTGCTCCTGTGAAGCACCAGCGCGTTCACCTAGAAGCTTCCCGTCTTCTTTTCAGAAAAGATGTGCGTACAAGTTGTAGGTCTCCTATCTACTCGATTCTGCTCTCTACTCTCAATCCCTCGATAGCAAAACTCTGATCAGACAGAAAAATATCTTCAGATGTAGTCTCTGTAAAATCTCCTAGCTCTTCGATTCACTCTACTCGATAGCTCCCGCACGGTAAACTCTATACTGCTCGATGATCGACAAACTGCGATAATGCGATAATGGACTGAGAAATTCTCTCTCTCCGGAGTACACCCCTCTGGGTTCTCCTTCACCCTACGTAACCTTCAGTGTCACCTGGCAGGGGTAAAAGATGCCCTAAACAATCTACACGTAAGAAGACTATTTCACTAAGCTTCGCAGATTCATCTGTACGGACGGTCGCCGACTTGGCTGTACAGTCAGCATCTGACACCTCCACCCAAAGTAACTCCGCCACGGCTACCTCTGGCCACCGGAATCACCTCGTTCTGACACGTGGATCTCAAGTTATCACCATTGTCATTTTCCGCCCCCTTAAACTTTGAAGTGCCGTAAGTATGGCCTCAGGTATCAGTTTCACTTGATTTTTCGACCCAAGTGAATAATATTTCGAACTCTACATTCTTCTACAAAAGAATTGGTACCGGCTTGGAGTATCTTTGATGCCATCTCGCTACCCCAGGACTTAGAGGGCCGCAACCGAATTCGTACTAATTACCTCGCCAACCCGAAGATGAGAGGTCCATTTCGAAACCCGGTGGTAATCTCCCTCTAGCATCCACATTAGGTGACTGCACTAGTGCAGGGGTAGACGGAGGCGTCCTGCATTCACGGTACGTTTACGGACGGTCGCCGACTTGGCTGTACAGTCAGCATCTGACACCTCCACCCAAAGTAACTCCGCCACGGCTACCTCTGGCCACCGGAATCACCTCGTTCTGACACGTGGATCCCGAGTTATCACCATTGTCGTTTTCCGCCCCCTTAAACTTTGAAGTGCCGTAAGTATGGCCTCAGGTATCAGTTTCACTTGATTTTTCGACCCAAGTGAATAATATTTCGAACTCTACATTCTTCTACAAAAGAATTGGTACCGGCTTGGAGTATCTTTGATGCCATCTCGCTACCCCAGGACTTAGAGGGCCGCAACCGAATTCGTACTAATTACCTCGCCAACCCGAAGATGAGAGGTCCATTTCGAAACCCGGTGGTAATCTCCCTCTAGCATCCACATTAGGTGACTGCACTAGTGCAGGGGTAGACGGAGGCGTCCCGCATTCATGGTACGTTTAAGGGACATCTAGTGTCCCGCCCCTAGGCAACTTGGTGCCCCTCATATTCTCCCAAAGGGGCCAGCCTACTCCAAGCCGGTTGTGAGTCTGAAGGGATTTGATCCGGAGACCTCCTCCCTACAAGTTTCTCAGCTACACCACGGAAGCTAATCTCACAACTGGTTTTGAAGACCAGTTTCTAAGCTAATATGCTAGAAAGCTGCGGTATTTCGTCTTTCCTTTGCTAACACGAAGTGCCATAACTTTCTCTAGACATGCTCTTTTTGTACATTGCGAATTTTAAACAAATACTACATACTACAATCTACTTGAGAAAAATCTAAAAAAGTATTTTTCGAACTCACTCTGATTTATGGTAAATTTCCCGGTATCAGAAATCTTGTAGAAAAACTCCAAGTAACTTTTCGCCTGCAACTCCGTTTGCAACTTTTGAATATACCACGGTGATCAGCGCGACGAGACCTACGCCATGGTGTTTTCAGAACTTCAAATGCTCACTTCCTCCAGAATCGACTTATCTGAGGTCTTAGCTTCCCTCAGAGAGACTAACTTCTAACTGAGAGGTGAATTATTCACTATGTGGAATAATTCACATCACGACAGCGTAAGATGAACTTCCTCAAGTCGAGATAAGATCTTCTCACAATCTGCGATGTGATCGGTGACGTATCGCTGACACCTTCTCTGATCTAATGCTTCATCCTTCTCATCTTCCTCACATCCTTTGATGGGATGTCATCCAAGAACGGCATCGTCTTTTCAGGGATGAAGTCCCTTAGAACTCGATTCATCCCGTTCATCATGTGTGCTACCGAGTTGGTAGCTCCCTGTGGTAAAGTACACATCCTAACCAACCCTAAAGGTGTCCTCATTGTCGTGCAGCTTCTGCTCTCCTCCGCTAGTTGAAACTGATCATATCTTGAGTAAAGATCTCTCATTGAATAAATTGCTCTTCCTGCAAATGCTTCAGCAAACTCATCCACAATCAGTCCCACCCTAGCATTTCTGATTGTTACTGCGTTCACCGGTTGCATGTCTTGGATGAACCGCAGCGACCCATTCTTCTTAGGCACTGTAAACCATCTGCTCGAATACGGTGCAAACGACGGCTCCACTAGTTTGGGCAAGTGAGTCCGCGGTACTGGAATTGGTCTTAGGTTTCATGGCACATGCGGTATCGTGAAGATAATCATAGGGGTAACAACGTACGGGTCTACACACCCAATCTCATGTGGCTCAAAGGCAAATGCTTTCCCATGTCGTGAAAACATCTCCTTGAAGCACATCCTCTCTTCTGGTAGAAGAGACCCATCAGATCCAATCTTCAGCTCTTCAAGGGTCTTCTCCGTGAACTTGTGTCCTATCATTGCAGGATCTCTCAAACTCTTCTCCCTTGAAAGCTCGATCCATCTGTTGGTTAGTGTCTTCCGGCAAAGGACCAACAACTGGCTTTATCTTCCTATCCACTGTCTTGTACCTTGTCTCAACTCGAACCTCCGGTACACGGAATGATTCGATCACCGAATAGACCTCCCTTGAATGAATCTGCACAACCTTATCCATATCCTCCCATCCAATAGACATGATCACTCGCAAAAGATCCTCCAACCCATCCTCTTCATAAACACCAAAAATCCATTCATCCCCTTCTAGCTCATCCAGCTCTTTCAACATCAACTCAACATCACGCAAATGTTTTTGTTCTTTTCTTCTCAGGTCTTCTACCTTCTTGTAGATAGCAATCCCACACTTTGAAAACCCAACAAATCTTGTACAAAAGGCACTATCTCCATCAAGCGAGAGTACCTTCTCTTGCGCACCACCACAATCACGCTCTATAGTGGTACTCAACAAAAATCTTTGAACTCTTCACTCACCCTTGGAAGCGGTCTCTCCCTCAAACGATCTCGGTTGCGCTCGTGACTGGACGGTATAGTCAAGAACTGCACCGCTCTCTTTCCATCTTGACTTTGGATCCTGACATAAGCAGATCCGTCGTCCAGTACCTTTGTTTCCATCCGAGTCGCTATGATGAAAGGTTGACCAAGAATGAGCGAGTATGATGTTGCTTCCTGAACAAAGAAGTTTTGGTCGATAGCAACATCACCTATGCGCACTCTGATGTTTGGACAAGCTCCATACAAGTCTCCTCTTGTGTTGTTGGCTGCTCTTATGACCCACCCATGCTCTGTGTCGATCGGTCACTTCTTTCTCTTGTACAGCTCATTCGACATGCTGTTGATTTCTAACCCATGATCGATTAGAGCAACCACCAGCTCATCCAAGTCTCCGATTCTCACCAACGTCTCTGTTGTAGCTCGAGCCCAGTGACTGTGGCTGTAATGACTTGAGCTCTGCTTCTCATCCTCCTCTTCATCCTCAAAATGTACCCTGCGTCTTCGATCTCTTTCTTCCTCTGAAGAATAAACACTGCACTTTGCAAGCTCTCTCTCCTCATCCACAGACATCCTAGTATCCTAGGCATGCGATAAACCAGTCTCACCCGTAATCTGTCGCTTCCGTTTTATGACATCGATGATGACATCATGAAACTCACGCTTAGCAATGCCCAACACTTCCCTCAAGGTAAACTCCACCTTCGCATTCAGAATGCGATCTTCCAAGACTCCCTTCAAGTCTGTTGAAGCTTCGATGTTCGACTGTAGTTTGTAAGCAGCCGGCTTACCCTTCTCCTTCTGAGAATCCTGCACTCTTTCCTTCGATGGAGAAGGAGCATCATCCATCGGTAGATCTTGAGCTCTTGCATCCCGAAGCTCTTGATGAACCTTCTCTCCTCGAGTCTGTCTCTTGGAAGAAGTTCTTTCTCCTGCATCCTCTGAATCTCGCCTTCTCTTCTCTTCCAACGATGTAAGCATGCACCGATAGTGCTTCTATCGAATCTTCCCATCCAGTATCCTTCCGGATCGTAGCAGCTGTTCTCAACAACGTCTCACATGTCATCTTCCCTTTCTATTTCATGGAGATGACAGATGACCATAATCCACTTGGCTCAACTTGCTCATTAAAACCTCTCTCAGCTTGATCCTCAACTCTCGTGCCATAGGTTCCAGCTTCCACCATTGCAACTGCTTGCGCTGATAGGTGGTCCTCAACCAACTTCTTCATCCCTCTTCTACCAAAGTTGGTATGAAGAAGTGCACCAGTATCCCTCAGCGCTACTTTCTCATCCTTCCAGAAGATCACTCCTTGCTGCAGAATATCAGTGAACTCCTTGTAATCTCTACGCGGATGATCAGTATCATCGCATCAGATACACCGCTGGATCCAGCCTTGCTTCTCAACCGGTCTTGCTCCGCTCGTAGATCCTTTCTCTTCTAATCTTGTGAGCTTGATCTGCAGATCTCGCATTCCACGCAAAATCTCCTCAAGGTTTGAATCATCCTTCTTCGGAGATACCATAGGTGCCTGAACAACTGGAACAACGAACAACTGGAGCAACTGGTACTACCTGTCTAGCAACAAGAACCACTGGTTGGACCACAGGAACAGGTGTTACAACAGTCGATGTTGGTGCCAGTCTCCTAACATGAACTTTCTCTCGTCTTCGCTCCCTCTTGGTAAGCAGACCAACAGCTTCTTCAACCTTCTTCCAACTGCTGGTCATTCCATCGTCTTCTTCTCGATCCTCCAGAAGTACCTCCAGCTTCTCTTGCAGCTTCTCATATGCAGCCCGAAGAAATAACTCTATCTTGTTGGACTGTAACGTCAACTTCTCCATCCTAGTCAGCCGTGAAAACTGCTTCTCAAACTCCCTGAGTAACTCTGTAGCTTGTAAATCTTTCCTTGGTTGCTCAACCCACTCCAAGAATGATTTCTTGGTGACCCGATCAGAGTCCTCCAAGAAGTACTCATCCATCAAAGCACGAGCAAACGTCTCCCAATCCTTGTTAAAATGCTTCGTTAGCATTTTAACATGATCTCTAATCTCTTGAGCTGCTGCTAGCTCAAACGTCTCAATCATCTCATCTTCTGAGACCCGGTTCAACTCCATCTCCTTCACATAATGCCTCAGATATCTTGAGACATCTCTCCAATCAAACTGGTCAATCCTGCTGACCATCGCTTGTAACGCCTTTGTTGCCAAAGCTTCCTTCCGCTCATCAAACTGTTGCTGCCGTAAGAACATAGTGAAGGCTTGGAACATTGATGCAGTCGTCGGATCCAACTGCACCTTCGGCAACCCACCTGAACCACTAGCTCCATCTCCATCACCTTTCCCATCCCCACTCATGACTACCAATCTCTTCTTCAAAGTTCACACACAGAAGAAATCTCCAACTCTCATCTATAACCTGCTTCAAAGCCCTTAAAACAACCCTTGATTCTCAACCCTGATCCAAAAACACCGAAACGTAGCTCAAAGCAAGAGAAATTTCCCTTTGCTAACAAGCAGAGCCACAGCAATATCACACGATCCAAACCCAAGTCCAAACCACATCCATGTACAAGTTCTTAGCTAAAGCTAGCTACCACAAGCTGTATATAGCCAACCAAACTCTAACGAACTCAAAAGAGCAAAACCCGTAGCGAAGAAACCGAAAAAGATCTATCTGTGGACTTCCTTCTTTCGTCGAACGGACTTCAGATGTCGATAAGGTCTCCTCTGCTGACTCCGTTAACCCAAGAAACCTTCAGATCCGACTCCCAACAGCTGAGATATCACCGATTTTCGGTCGCAAGTGACCGAACCTTCAAAAACTCCTCCCTGTGACTTAAAACCGCACACACCGCACAAACGGATCGTCTAAACTAATATACGTCTTCCTTGGCAGATAGATCTAGCTATCACGAACCCAACGAGACTCCAAACAAGTCGTTTGGAGTTCCCCTTGCAAAACCACGCAAGAAATTTAGTCGTAGGTTGCAAAAAATTGACGTAAATGGACTCCCTGCGGTTCAAATTCGCTCACCTCACCCAAACCAACAATCCAATCCACGTATTGTCTTCTCCTATGCGTAGATGAAGACTCCCTGGTCGCATAGGCACCAAGAACGAAGAGCTTGGCACACCAATCGCGAAGAACAATCCAATTTTAGGTCGCAGGCGATGAAAAATTTGACGCAAGCGCTTCCTTGCGAGCCAATTTCACTCAGAACTCCTAAACCGTCTGATGAAACTTGGTATCGTCTTCAATTTCATGTAGAACTCGATGTTCTGATCCCGATGGATCCAAGGACAGCAAGTTTGGATTCCGGAACGGTCCGAACGGTCCAACTCTCCTTCACATGTAACTGAAATCTCCAAATCTCTCTCCTGCGTCTCAATTTCTCTCAGTACACATCCCCCGATCCGTCTCTTCAAGAACCGTCTTAACCTGTGCGTAGCCTGCACAGATCTGAACTCAATGACACCTTGCGCGCGTGTATTGGACTTCCCAAATCTCAAAATCATCCACCGAAAGGTCGCAGGCACAAGCTAGCCCTTAAGCTACCCCCTTGTTACAGTCTCTGTACGTACGAAGTTATGTCATAATAATATGAAGCAGGCCTCTTGCGTCTTTGATATAACGCCTAGTGTCTCAAATACCCAGTCAGCAAAGTAAACTAGGGCATAGCTTGATTTTTTCTTCTTTCGAGTCGCATAACTTTTTCACTAGATATCCAAACGAAGTAAACAAGGTGCTTATGAAAAGCTGACAACGAGCTCTACTCATCTATGTGATGAAAGTGAAGATCCGAAGTTGCGCCTAAAACCCGTAAGCTGGAGCCTAGCTTGTTTTCTCCATCTTTTGAGTCTTGTAACTTCTCCACTAGGCGTCCAAACGAAGTAGACAAAGTGCCTATGGAAAGCTGACAAGGAGCTCTATCCATTGATGCGATAAAAGCGAAGATCCGAAGTTGCGCCAAAAATCCATAAGCTGTGGCCTAGCTTGTTTTCTCCATCTTTAGAGTCCTGTAACTTCTCCACTAGGCGTCCAAACGAAGTAGACGAAGTGCCTATGGAAAGCTGACAAAAGAGCTCTACCCATCTATGCGATGAAAATGGAGATCTGAAATGATGCCAAAAGCCCGTAAGCTAGAGCTTAGCTTGTCTTTCTCATGAGTGCCTTTGGAACGACAAGCATCGAAGTCTGAATTTCAGATAAGAGCTGGTCCATGACACGACAACATACAATCCATCCTCAACTTAGACGAGGTGTCAAAAGATTGAACAACAAAGGGCTTCACACGTTTATCGAGATAGTAAGATATTGTATGAAGGATCTGAGGCGCATCAAATTTTCTGTATGAAAAACATTTCCGAATCCATGTTGAGAGACGGCGTTGAGCTTTTTACACTGCTAGGTGCAACGGATACGAAAAATCGAGTTGAATTGAACTTCAATAACATTTTACAGAGAGTGTTGCAATATAACAAGTATCGTATCAGACATCCTCTGGGAACAACGCTAAGAACGTGCTTGAGAATGATGATAAAATCTGACAAGTACGCACCATCATGCAAGTGGCTGATGGACTCTAGAATCTAACGAACGCATAGCAATGCTTTGTGGAAAGTCATTGTGTGTCTTGAAACTGTGGTCATGAAGGATATTGATGAGATTATGTTTTTCCCAGCAATAATACCGTGGCAGGTACTTCACAGTGGATGCAGTGGACGAGAATGAAGAAGATCAACAGACACCTCACTCCACTCAGCACCATCGAGCACAATTTGGAAAGACACAACTTTCTTACCTACTCCTCTACAGTGCACTCGGTCGGAATATTGGAGCGGACAGAGCCACAGAAGGTAAGCAGCTACTATCAATATCTGCTTTAAACATTTTACTTTGAACATTTTCAGTTTTAACATCAGTCTCATACGCAAGAGAAAGAGCTACAAGAGAATGAAACTGTCGTGAAGTTTGCACTATTTCTAACCTTTTCAAACCATGTCTTGGGTACAGTGGACGAGAATGAAGAAGATCAACAGACACCCCACTCCACTCAGCACCATCGAGCACAATTTAGAAAGACACAACTTTCTTACCTACTCCTCTACAGTGCACTCGGTCGGAATATTGGAGCGGACAGAGCCACAGAAGGTAAGCAGCTACTATCAATATCTGCTTTAAACATTTTACTTTGAACATTTTCAGTTTTAACATCAGTCTCATACGCAGGAGAAAGAGCTACAGGAAAATGAAACCGTCGTAAAGTTTGCACTATTTCTAACCTTTTGAAACCATGTCCACGATATATATCCTCACTACTGTATTGTAGAGACCACAGTTGTATACTTTCTTCTTCTGCTTCTTCTGTACAATCGTTAACGGGACAAAGTTTCAACACTTATAGTTTCTGCGTATTTTTTTGAACCACTACTCCATTGCTGTGTAATGCACTGCAGCTGCAAGATGTCCCACATATCTCTACATTCACGTGAATAAAAACCATTTCTTCTTCTTAACACTCTTGTCTGTAGAGAAAACGAGATAGCCGAATTCACGTCCGAATGATATATGAACAGCAAATTTCTTCTTTTCGGATAAACGAGACGCACCGAGACGCAGATTGAATCCACGTATCCAAAATGTAAACACTCCGGAACGCAGCTTGGCGGCGACGTGTTAAAGAATAGAACGAGCTATATCAGTGAGATAGAAAGAATGAAACGTGAAACAAGGAATCAAACGTATCACGTCAGTGATAACACGTATAATACATTCATTTCTGTGCTAAGAAAGGCACAGAACATAAATTTTGAGCCAAGTATTTAACGTTATTTGCTTAAACGTCTCCGCCAAGCGTTAAAGAAAGTCGTTAATCCAGCCAAACTTACAGAAATCGTGCGAAATGTATCGCTTTGGCTTTATATTTTTCAATTTCAGAACATCACACTGAACTTCAACTTTGGTGAATATGCATACCTAGTGAATAACGTTATTCACGCCCTTTGGTGGTTATAAACCTGTAGTCTTACTGTGGTTACCTGTGCTCCCTCTACCCCTACCGTAGTGATATTTAACATTACCTAGAAATCAGAGGTTTCAAAGTTAAACGAAAATATTCTTACACGGTTAAAAGAAAAAAAAGCTGCAACTTCTCAACGGTCAGTTTTATGTAGAACTGAGGATAATTAGGAGTTGACACTATGATGTTTTCATTAATTCTTTTTGACCTCTACCACCTAGAATCATTACGATGAAGAGTAGATTTATCTATTCCAAAAATGAACTGATAAAACGAGTGAAAACTCAGTAAATATTACCTGCAGAAGTTTTTTATGATTATCTCCGGAAGTACCCACAGAAAACATCCACAATGGCTTGGCCATAGTCGTAACTCTCTCTTACAAGTCAAAAATATTTGAAAAATATTCTAACTTTGACACCCCTATTAACTGAAGTGCGTTAGGAAAATAATAAACCTCGTCGAAGTCTGGGAGATATACTACAAAATCTGGAACTGCGGTTCGCATTTATAACAGAAAGGAAAAAAAGGAAAAAAAAAAGGAAAAAAAGGAAAACAGAAGTATCCAAAGTTTTCTACTGTTTTCATGATTTCATCTTTAGGAGATCATGATCACAGTTTCAGTCACAAATCTCCTTCTGGTCCGAGGATTGAAAATGAGGTTGTCTGGAACTCGGGTCTAAGGATTCCAAACACTTAATGCTACTGCTGGTTGTTGTTGAATTGTTTTTCTCTCGCAAAATTAGATAATTTTACCTCAGGTTTTCTGAATAGTTATAAATTTACTTAATCATACTCTTAGAAAGAATGTTAGACTTGATCATACCTTTCTTATAATTTCTTGCTTGATCAAACTCTTACCTGAAATCGACAGTACTAAATCACTTTGCTTAGTCAGTTGAGACTTGGTGCGGTTTCGAACAGGAAGAGACATGTAAACATCAATTTTAGCTCGCGTGCTGGCTTCTCTTCACATTTGCGTAGCTTTTTTTGTCAACACACATCGTCCCTAAAGCAAAATACCTGTATGACCGTCTGCTCCAGGTGTGGGGTGTGAACAAACAAGATATTTCAAACTAATTTTAAACTAACTAGGTGTCTACTTGGTTAGACTCTTCTTTAGCTCGGGAGTCAGTCCTCTTCAGTGGAGATCTGATAAAATAAGTTTCAGGTAAATAGCGAGAAATATGAATGTAGAATGATGCTGGTTCTAAAAGTACAGTTAGATTAAGGAGAACCTTAAGAAGTGACGCTAAAACTTGTTTCTCTGACCTTATGTGCAGCAAACCAAAAGAACTCGTGCGATAACTAAAAAAATACAAAATTACATAGTGAAGTACGAAACTATGATTTGAAATTAACGGTGCAACAACTACGCATGTGTTAAATATCACTACGATAGCCTTCGAGTGGGGGCGTCTGGCCACGTATAATTAGGGTTCACTTAGGAGATTATGGGTACAATGGGACTCGTGTTCCTTCACTATTACATGAGTTTGGGTCCGGTTGAAATTACGTTATTACGCAGGTGTGTATTTCAGTTGTGTAGGTTCTTCGGTTGCGGATCTTGTACGGTCAATACGCGCATCTTTCTACGGTTCCACGATTCGGGTAACCGGGTTATGTTTTAGCAACTGCGCTTGAGTGATGTTGTCCTGGTCAGCAAAAGAGAAAGAAAGAAAAAGTTGTCCTGGTCAGTGCTCCGTAACCGCAGGTTAACTTATCCGTGAAGGTTGGAGGAGTTTGGTAACACTGGTTTGTCGCTGCTGTGCGTGCCTCTGTATTTCAAGTTTCAAGTAAGTGGCGGTGAAATAAGGGATGGAGCTCCGACAGTGACGTTGAGTAGGCGCGTAGGGTAGTGCAACTCTCCGCCCGCGTATTGATCGTGATTTAAACCCGCGTATAACTTCCTTTTCAAGTGGCTTGTATAGACAGGTTCAACTTCTGCTCTGATGAGCAGGAACTCATGCTTCATGTGATTGAAGATGCAGCATGTAATCCTAGCGAGTTACACACCACATAAGAAGGGTTCTTGGTCGTTCCGACCTGTTCATCCTGAATGTGCTTCCGTGAATTTGTTCTTATCTTGGAACGGATTCTTCAGAAGCAATATGCCGCGGTTTACTCTTTGGTGCGTTCCATCAAGAGTGTAGCAACTTCTCCGTCTTTGTTGCCGTCTCGGTTTCGGCCGATATCTATGCTGGTCTTTCTTCACGCGAGTACTGATTGTAAGAATCGGTCGTGGTCTCTGACGGAGTCAAAAGCTTCCGAACTGCACTCAGTTATGGAGGCGAGTTGCACTTCGCTTTTGTTCATTCGCGGGAGTCGAGGCAAGTTTCCCTCGAGAAAGAGACGGCACCTTAAGCTTAGTTTCCTAGGTTCTCTTTCCAGCGAAATCCCGGACTTGTTCTGCTGTACCTTGAGGTTGCATGCAACCTTCTATCTAGAACCCTGGAGTGAGTTTTGCTTACTTGTAACACAGAAATCATGGGGGTTGGTACGTTTGTCGTAGTGGTATGAATCTCGCTGGTGCGAGAAGCTGCGAGTTCGATCTTCTCAAGCGCCTTCCCTCCGGATCTGGTAATACCTGGGAATGCGATGTTGTCAGCTGTCTTATCGGTTAGTGGCCCGCTGGCAGGATCGCCTTACTTCAAGCCTGATTGTTTCTGAAGGTTGGGTTTTTGGTTGTGCTACTCCTTCGTCCACGGTGGATACGTTGTAGTCTGTTTATTGTTGGCCGGTCCACAGGTATCGATTTGTTTCTTGCATAGTCTTCAGATGAAGGTTGGTTTATCTTGAGAGTTTGTGGCGTATGACCTTTAATTGTGAGTGTCTTGGACAGATATCTTTCGGAGTTATCCTGAAATTTCGTTAGCGAGGAAAGAAACTGGACCTTCAATTTTTATTTGCGTTTCCTATGGGATAAGGTGAAGTGGTCTGCTGCTCCCAGTTTCTAGTTTCTAATTAGATGGTTAGCACCAGTCGCGGCTTTGTTCTAGAAGTATATTCCTTTACCTGCACGGAGAGAAGCGGGTTAGCCCTGCGACACCATTTAGACCTCGTTCGCTGTGGGGCTTTCTGCAGAGGAAAGCTGCTACCCTCTCACGGACTGAATCCGTCCGGGAGAGGTACCTGACTCCACGCCGGCCCGCCTACGGGCGTATGAGGGCTGCTAACAAGCTACAGTACTGCTTGTTGGCTCTAGCAGTATGTTTCTAACGGGGGTAATTGGGGCGGGAAATCGCTCGTCGCAAGCGTCTTTTAGCGGAGGAATCCTTACTACACACCCGCGAGGGAAAAAGTTAGTGCACTAGCTATTTTTCGTTCGTCGAAGAGAAAGCGTGACCGCGTAGTGGGAGGGTAAGAGGATACATATACCGTGACACAACGAAGTTTACCACATTTTTTAGAACACCACACCAGATAGTTGACTGGCTACTGGGATAGTTTAGTGTTCCCGGGGCATTTACATTGCCCCGGTGGAGTTGCTATTCTTATTTTTATCTCATGCTTTTCTTTTGCTCCAATCTTTTTCCTGATTGCTGTCTAACTGAAGGGAGCTCATTTGCCGTCCCAGGTTGTCATTTGCCTTCTCATCGCAGCGGAGGTGAGTTTGGATGCATATTTATCTTGTTGCATGTTGCCTCGGACGAGAACTTAGTAGTCTTGAGGACATAGTAGAAGTGACGGACTTAATGAGGAGTTATGTTTTGGGGCGGTAAGCTTTTAGAATCTTTGCAGATAGCTGTTCTGAATGAGAGATATATAAGACAAATCAGCTTCAGCAATACTTGGCACTCCCGGCGAGTGCCATATTGTATTTTCTCTGTTTATTCCTTCTTCTGTGTATACAGGACATACGGCGTTTTCACCGTATGGCTGTATACTTCCTCCAAAATACAGATATGTGTCTCAGGTTCCCCAGTTCATCCATTCCCAAGATTACCGTATAGATCTGGGTGCTCATATTAAGCTGGATTTTATTCGCCATTGTAAAGGACAAGGAAAACATGTTTATGTTACATGTTGTCTGCGTCGATATCGATTAGCTGTGAGGTGTGGTTCAGAATTATCTGTACCGCACAGTTTAACCAGCCATTGGTAAGTCTTGACTAGAGTCTTGCCAGCCATTCCAATAGACCACATCTGGGTAAATGTTACATTCTCACCGTGGTAACGTTAAGCGTACGAACGTTATAGCGCCGAAGAAGAAAGCACGGAAGGTCTTCAATTCCAAGGTGACATACTTGTAACTGTCCACACTTCCGGAGTTCAAACAGGATGAAAACATGCTTTTGAACAAGTAGTGTACTGCTGTCTAGTGTGACATCAGCGGGCATTTGGTCTAGTGGTATGATTCTCGCTTTGGGTGCGAGAGGTCGCGAGTTCGATTCTCGCAATGCCCCCCCCCCCCCCCCCCGAAAGTTTTGAAGCGGATTTATTTTGATACAACCCCAACGTGGATATGTGCCTGAGCCAATAGGAGTTGTCGGACCATTCTTTGAGACACGTGTTGTATATCTGATTGCGCGCTTCCCGGTCTTTGGTCACAAGTGGCAAAAGAGGTAAATCCATGTGGTTTTATCATGTCATTTCTGACTTCTAAATCCTCACCAAGGACGGTCTCCTTGGAAATTTAGGTGTGCTAGGGCTTTCCCCAAATGCACCAGGGTTTGTCACAGGAAAAAAACGACTAAGTTTTCTAACACTTTGCGTTCGTTTTCTTTTGTACCCTTTCAAGTCAGGCACCCGTGCACAAAAATCAAGACATAACTCATAAGGCATGAGCATATTGATGCGCTTCAAAAGGTAAAGCTCGGGATCATTTTATTAATTATATTTATTTAATTTATTATCTGACTTTTCCAAAACTCTAAACTCTTCTCTTGGGAAATGTTTAATACTAAATTTAATAATAATTACCAGAGGATCTCTACTTTACCTTTTGAGGTGCGTTGGTCTGCTCATGCCTTATGGGTTATGTTTTGCTTTTTGGCATCATACAATGTTCAATCTTCTATTTTAGTTTATTCTAAAAATTTATATAAAATTTATTTATTTATTAATAACACAAATCGAACATGGAACCAACTGCGATGAATCTATTCAAGAGAACTTCTGTGTGCCACTTGAATGCAGAACCTACTCTAGCCATGACTAGACCCAATCCCCATCAGGAATTCTGTACCTGTTTCTTTGCTTTTCTTTGTGCTTGTTTCTGCTCTCCAAGTCAGGAAGCATCTATTACTTTTTCACCTCTATCTTCTCATAGAGGAGGCTAAATATACATGGGGTTTATTTTATTACCTAACTCTTCCGATGGAAAGGTTTGATAAAGGTTAAATTGCTACTAAAATGTAATTTGTTAGTGAACAGCTTCCTGGATATATACTTTCGGACTCACTCTGTCAACGCTTCGCTTATGGGGTAGGTCGGGATCTTGTTTCATTTCCAAATCCGTTTAACATTTAACAATTAGAGATCACTTTGAATTTTCTTTCAGCTTGGTACTGACTTTTCACTTAACACATAATTTATCTGAGAAAAGCAAGCGAACGGATGTAGTCGTAGCGGCATAAGACCAAATAAAGCCACAGTAGCACAGCAAATTAGCCCAAACCCTTCTTACTATCAATCGAACTAATGGATAGTGAGAATGATCACTCCGCTTTCTACGCTAGTCGTCTTGCCTGGGTTGGGGTTGAGGGTTGCATGCATATTTATTTATTCGTTTGAGTTGCATTGTGGGAGATTGAGTGTGTGAGGCTGTCTGGTAAGCAATTGAGAATATATAAATAAATAAAATATTCAAGCAACACTGGGAAATAAATTCGTCCAGGGCATTGGTTTGGTGGAGATCTCGATATGCATGCTTGAACGGGGTTAAATATGACGCATAATCTTTCACTGTTCTACAAATATCTTTTTTAATTTATTTCTGAAGAATACTGTATGTAATATATATAATATGTTAAAACTAACAGAAAATTAGACATGAAAAAATGAAATGTAAAGTAAATATTAAATACACATGAACAAGACTTGCAAGAAAAACATATGTCATATGCTTGTAAACGCACTCAGAAACTATGTAACCAACAGCCTCACGAATGAAAAGAAGAATGTTATTGAAGGTTCAGTTTATTACCTAACCTTTCTTGGCTGAAAGGTAAGGTAATAAATTAACCGCAAGCCGTTACTCAAACGGTTTGATTTTGATTAAACAATCTTTATTGCAAATTTTGAGGTAGGAAATCACGATAGCTTTAAGAGAATGCCTTGAACTAAAAACAACTGCATAAATATAAGTCGTGAAAAGATTTCCTTTTACAAACCTTGGTTTCGGGAGCTTTTAAAGACCTGCGAGCTACAGAAAGCTGTCCCGGGCCGTAACCATTCGTTATTAACTTTGGCTCTTCCTCTAATGAATGCACATCTGTCATAGAAAGTCTTTACAAAGCCAAGATCCATTTCCATCGATGTTTTCCAAGAGTTGAAATTACACCATCATATACTTGTATTATGTATCTAACTGACATCATATAACATTACATCATAGACATTGCGTTTTCCAACTTCTAGGAAAGTTCTACTTCTTCGCGTCACAATCGAATGACTCAAATTGTGTCCATGTTGATCATAATATTCTAGTTTAACTATCCAGAAATTAATGATAATATATAGAAAATACAACCACATAGGGTATGTATTTTCTTTTGGTGAAGAACACATCCATAGATGCGAGCGGAGCCACACGTAGGATTGGTGATACTCTAGACCAAACGGATTTTCGAGGTTTGTAAGGAATTGACTATTAATATCGCTGGATTTATGCAAAGCTAGTGGAGATGGGAATGAGAATAGGTATTGGTTTAAATTCTAAAGACTCCTAAGAGCATCTCTACTGATTCTTTTCACTGTCGGTTGGTTTAAATAATTTGGTAATTTCAGTTCTGTTCAAGTGTTTGGGAACATTTCGGTTTTTAACTGTTCTGGTTTAGTTAGATCTTGTTTACCTTGAATGGTTTAGTTTGGTTTGAAACTGAACCAAGTAAGTGTGAGAGAATAGTGTAACCAATCCGATCTGAATCGATATTCTCCAGGTTATTTAAATTTAAATACATATTGTCTAACCAATTTACAATCTCTCGCATTTAATATGTTTTAATCGTAGATTTTCTTAAAGATCGATAATAGTGAGTTAATTTTTTTTTACAGATATTTTTATCTCCTGATATAAGATGCCGGAGATGAAAAACTCCAAATGCTGGAGAAAACATATTAGATGACTTTTGGGATCTACTCCTTTTTCGCTGCTCACTGGAGCACGTGCATATATACTGCAAATTTTGTTGGTTTGGTTTAGTTTTTGCCATATCGTCATGTTCAGTAGCCATGTCTATTATGATGGGATCAAAGTCTCCCTGGTAAAGAGTGACAACAGGATCTGTGCAGTCTGTTTGTTTCCTCTCGTCCTTTCAAGCTAAAGAAACATCTCTTTGGCTTTTCATGTGAGTTTCCGTGAGAATGTATGACACTCTTCAAAACCTGAGACGTAAATGAACCAGTTTTCTCGTCTTTTCCTCTTGGAACTGAAAATCTAGTATATTTAGACGATGAGTCCATTAGGCTTGGGTCTAACAAAAACCTGTCATGGAAAGAAAAACCTTTTAGATGTCTTGGTAGTCTAGACTCTTTGCTGGTTCGGTTCCAAATCGTTTAATTTGGGCTTACTATACCAAGTGCTACGTCACACTAGCAACTGTTCATGTTTCAAGCTTCCAACTACCTTTTTCACTTATCGTAAAACACTCTATGCTTCGGTAATTTTTTCTTCCAATGACTAGTCCAATATCTTTTTTAAATTTTTAATCTTTTTATTGCAAACGTGGGTTAAACTTGGGACTCTATTGTTCAGGTTTCTTTTTTGCTGCGAGTCTTTTTGTAGCAGAACGTCGCTGTCCTTGATATGGACTGAACCCTCAATAAGATCGACTACATGTCACCCCATCTATGGGCGGATAGCGCTGCAAACAAGCTAATGCTCATTGGCTATGGACACGTGTGATACGTATTAATCATAATTGCAGACATGATTACCTACTAATGCAAATTGGACCACATCATTTAACTTATCCATATTTTAGCAGTTACGCATGTCATATTGAGAGTCTCTAAGCTAGAGCGCTTGGGATCGATCCTTGCAATCGGAGGCAGGCATCGGCCCAAGTTGCTATACACTGACCTCATCTAGTATTTTATAGTTTGTTTTTCTTGCACGCTTGGAAAGGTGAGAGTTGGTAATAAGAGAGTTTCTCGCACTGGAATCAGTTTTGCATTTCTAAACCAGTTTTCTATTGTTGGAAGAGTTTTCATTTTGGGAGACGAGTTGGTGCATATATGTATTTCGTTTGAGCTGCGAGCTTTTGAAAGTTCTCACATGTGAAACTAGTTTGATCGTGGTGCAACATCGCGCTAAATCTATCGTCCACGTCAATCAAACCTGGTGCGATCCTTATTCCATTTCATTCTAGTCCCATCATGAACATGCATGCTGCTATTGGTGTATGACTCAGTTGGTTCTCCAATTATCATGAACGAATATTATCTAGTATGTTTATATTTAAGTTTATGTTATAAATATTATAATATACGAATTGCAGAGTCATACAGTTTCTAAATTACCATAATAAGAAAATGAATCTATGCAAGTACTTGCACGAACTATAGTTATAAATGCAGATATTTACATGTCATGTTGCTTAGTCACACCAAATATTGAGACTTGGTAGGTTTTCTGAAGAAATGCATGAAGAAAACTGAAAACAATAATTTTAGAACGCTCTATATATGCATAGTTCTTTTTACTAACATGCATTGCTGACTAGGCAAAGTGATTTGTATGACTAGCAACTCCAGGTGTTGGGTCTGATCGATAAATAAAAGAGGTCTGATAAAGTCCACATTCTGGAGGCAAGATCAAGTGAATTTTTGGTTATAAATGTATACAAGGTAGAAGCACTATCGAAACACTGTCACACGAGCACAAGTAGAAACGAACGGAGTGACTGAAAAATCATCAGATATGTATATTCAAATCAAATAGTGATCCTTTCGCGCTGTTTCATATAGTGTTGATGATCCAATCACGCTAAACACAAAAATCTTGCAGTTTAGAGAGAAAACTGCTGTGGATGTTTGAGCACTCGAATATAATTATATATGACAGTTTCAACATATGAAAGTTGTTTTCCTTATATTTGTGTTGAACATTTTCATGAAAAAGGTCATGTTATATTCAACTGCTGTACTTTGAAACCACAAAAGCATGAGGGTTTACTCAACTTCCATCATCATTACTCACTGAATGTAAGGAAAGAGAATAAAATACGAACAGTTTGGGAAAACCAGACAGCGGAAGGTGGAGTGAAGGAACAAAAAGAGAAGGAGAGGTCCCTAAGAGCTCTCTCAACGTTTTAATTTACTGAAGGGCACCTGCATATTCACCTCTTCCAAGTTCGGAAGAGGTGATGCAAATGTGTTAATTTATTCACTAACCCTTCCTCTTGGAAGAGTTAGTGTATAAATTAACAGCAATAAAATATAATAGTTTTATTGACTTAGAGCCGGTCTATTTATACGAGGAAGGAGATATTTTGCCGTCCACTACTTATGGATTTTTGATTCAAAGTGACCATGTGTACGATAGAAAATTTATTTTATTTACAGATTTTAATTTTAGCAATTTAATTTTAATATTTAAATAGGATGTTCAATCTAATTATTGTTCCCGTGAAAGTATTTATGGCACCAGTTTATATTTGATTTTTTGAACCTCATGTGGACGGCACCTACGGCTGGATCTGAAGCGAACAATGTTCAGTTCGAAGTAATTCGACGGTTCTTTCGCATCTTTTACAGTATTTTTAGAATTATTTTTAAACTGTCACCTCTAACCAGCTCCAAATCAGTTATTTTTGGTTATTTTCAGTGATTATATTAACGTTTGTCTTTTTCTCTCACCCGACGAGAACCACACTTTTGATGCATATTTACTGTAGTGCTGTTTTGTTTAGTTTAAACTTGAAATGAATAATTAATTTCAGGTGAAATTAAGATTTCACTTCATCAGTTTGAGATATAGTGAAATTCTATTTTCTTTTAGATATTTATTGGTACATATTTCTCCGCTTTATGTTTCACACCTTGCATAATCGCCCTATATGGAAGACATTATTCAAACTG
The DNA here is from genome assembly GCA_036924285.1 of Asterella californica. Taxonomy (NCBI): domain Eukaryota; kingdom Viridiplantae; phylum Streptophyta; class Marchantiopsida; order Marchantiales; family Aytoniaceae; genus Asterella; species Asterella californica. The sequence goes on from JAYKYS010000003.1 coordinate 29,955,958, forward strand.
ATCGCCTAACAGTCGAATTACAATACTGTCAACAGGTTCATCCATCTTTCATTCAGTGCGTCTCAAACCACCAAGATGGGAATATCGTCTACCGAAGTGGCTCATTGATGCTCAGAGCAGAATTGTGATAAACTGATTACCAGTTATGAACACCTTGAGAAGATATTGGTTTCCGTTTACTAAAAACAATAGTCAGTAATGAAAACTAATCTGGTGGTAGTTGTGGAAACTACCACCAGATTAGTGGTAGTTTCCACAACTACCACCAGATTGTAGTTTTCATTACAATCTGAATGTAATGAAATTGTAATGAAATTTCATTACATTAAATTTCATGTAATGTAATGAAATGTAATTTTTCATTTCATTAAATTAAATTTCATTAAATTTAATGAATGATGAAATGAAATGAATAAATGAATAAATAATGAATAAATAATTAAATAAATAATTTAATAATTTAATTGTAAAATTAATTTATTAATATTACTAAATTTAATTACTAAATTTACTAAATTTAATTTGTAACTGCGACGATTCATAATATGCGACGATGTAATATTTGATTACGTACTCAGAGCACTCGCATATTCACCTCCTCCATGGAGGAGATAAATATCTAATTCTTTTGGGAGGAAAAATTACGTATTAAATTAAACTCTGAGTAAATTAATAGATGAATGAGTACAGTTTCCCGGACTTGTACTTTCTGAAGCGTGACAATCGAACTCAAGACTTGGTTTATTTTCTTTTCTTCTCGTCTTTCTAGGCATAGACTAACAGATAATATTTATGAAATCTTTTAATTATTTATATTCATTTGTTATTTATTATTTATTTAACATTTATCTGATAACTATAGACGAGCAAAAGTTTTCAAAAGTTAATCCAGAATGCATATCATATTAAACTAACTCCCCAACTATCCTCTTAATTTCCGGATAAGTGTCGATCAAGAAATGTAGGAAATGCAAAGCAAAAGGAAGAATGTAAAAGAAACGTACCGAAAACCAGAGGGACTGGTAGGGACAGAACGGGAAGTTAACTAACTACCGTACTCCAACTACGGATGTATGCCTGACCCACATACGCTTATGAAAACATTAAAACTTTTCGAACTATTCAATCGAACAGGGCATTTGGTCTAGTGGTATGATTCTCGCTTCGGGTGCGAGAGGCCGGGAGTTCGATTCTCCCAATGCCCCGCATTTTGTTTAACTTTTTCGTTTCGTTTGCTCTTTCCCGACACATTTACCGCAAGGAGTTGGCCTCCAAACAGGAGAACCAATTCCGGCGACTACAGTAGCGTACAGTAAACTATGTTTTGAAGGCAAATTTTATAGTTAGGGACACTTTTAGCTGAGCCCCTGCGGAAAACGTCGTAAGGCTTTTGATATTCACGCAAGGAGTTGGCCTCCGCACCAATTCCGGCGACTACAGTAGGGTCCAGACTATGTTGTGGAGGCAAATTCAGGACCCTACTATGTTGTGGAGGCAAAGGCGTTTAATTTATCATCGCCTAACCCTTCGAGCGGAAGGGTTAGATGATAAATTAAACAATGTAAAAAAATTTTTTTATGACAAGACAACATTCCGCACGTATGGTTCATGTTGTGCGTTGCATCTCACTTTCTTTATGAGTTTTCCCCGGAAGATCCAGCATGTACTCTGGGGTTAACCTATAATATATAAATACTTTTTTATTATACACAATTTCATTTTTTATAAAATTTGTAAAATTTATTTATAAAATTTATATTAACACCTCGATGGCACCCACGCTATAATGTCCGGTCAGTGACTTTTGTAGATTATTTGTTTCTTTTTTAGTTTTATTTTTTTCTTTTGCTACTCCAAACGTGCACTTTAGATGCATATTTTTACATCTTTTATCTTTTATCGTGCAAGCTTAATTTATTACCTAACTCTTTCGACTGGAAAGATTAAATAATAAACTAAAATATTTATTCAATATTTTATTATAGTTGACAACAGAATGGAAATATACAGTTGGAGTTGCATTACAGGGTTTTCTGGGAAGTCTCGGCAGTTCTCTGCATGGTTAACATTTAACACTTAAATGTTAATTTTGATTTTTCCAAAAATATTTAATATAGAATTTCTAACAGTTGCAGCTTTTCAATAATAGATACCGAGCAAAAATTCCCCAGAGGTGGTACAGCATGCATGCATATTCAACTTCTCAATTTTCCGACGGAGGAGGTAAATATCCAGAGGTTTAATTTATTATCTGATCTTTTTAGTAATAAATTAATATATAAATAGTTACATGTTCTCATACTTATATTTTTAGTAGCACCAATCTACACATGATTTATGGTTTATATCTGAGTCTTCTTGCGTTTCCAGGCACGGGTTAATAGTTATAAACTATTTTGATTATTTTTATCAGTTTAATATATAAATTTCGTCTAACACCTATATGTTTTCTGATATCAATGAAGGAGCAAAAGTTCTCCAGAAGTTCATCAAGCATACTCACGCAAGGAGAGTCCGTGAAAACAAAGGTGAAATCTAAGCGTAACTTGGTAAATTTATTTAGTTTATTCTGAGTAAAATATCAACTAGCTTTTCGTTCAATAAAATTAAATAAATAAATAATCTCTGTTTAACATGTGTATTTCTTTTAAGTAGATCATCATCCGTTAAGTAAAAATAAAATACAACAGAAAGTGAGTAACCGTTCCTCAATTGATCTTTTAAAAGGCAAGTAAAGGTGCATTCCGACCCCCATGTAGAGAATTATTGTCTTCACCTTCGCACCTTCATTGTTGGTGTTTTGTAAGGGACTATGGAAAGAGAATCTTAGATACCTTGTCTCCTTTAGTGGCAGCTTTATCTCGCACTCCCACTCGCACATTAGTGGTTTAACCTAGGAGCCCTAGGAGTTAGTGGTATTGTTATTGCCCTACGAGTACCTGCAGGTGTAATGCCATTATTTGTGCCACCGGCACTCCTTTCGGGTAAATGTTTAGGGGAGTGATTACCTGCAAAACTATAGAGATGATGTTCATGACTTTTGAAGCCTTAGAGTGATCATTTTGTGGTTCGAACCGTAATCTTGCAGATTGACCAGCACCCAGAATTTACGTATCTTCGCATGTCGATGATAGATTAGTGCGTGTCAAAGCTAAAAACAAAGATTCTACAACGTCCAGATCGAAAAAGGTCGTAGTTTGTCTAAAGGTAGCTTTGTCTAGAGCCGTCTATCGCTTAGAGTGGTGTTTTTATATCGCTGTAAGTATATAATATTTTAACTTTTTGAAAGTTACAGTAAATTCTCTGAGTACTGAACTTGTTTACGGTTGAAATGCACGTCCGACTTGAGAAAAAGTAAATTACAGATATCTGCGAGCGTTTCTTGCGAGCCTCTCTGGAGGTTCCTGCAGTAAACGTTCACAAGACGCTGTAACATTAGTCCGTGGACTACGTACATTTCCCAAAGGTTCTAGCTTTGACATTTGACACGCTGTATTATTGCAGTTCAAGAATGTAGGTGTCATGGCAAAGAGAACGTAAATCTAATTTCTTCTTTTATAAACTATAAAAAGAGGAAAATATGCATACAACAAAGAGCAAAATGCTTATACAGGAAAGAAACGGTTTGCTGGAAACTTGCTTTTACAGAAGTTTACTTGTTCCTGGAAAATACATTATGGAGAAAACTGCACATGATATCAAACATCAAAAATAAGTTCAGAATAAATATCAAAATTACATTTTAAAATTTAACTAAGAAATAGATTTCTAAATCTACATTACTAATTTAGATCTTTTAGAATATAACAACTTTGTGTGAACATAAAGTACTACACTTGTTATACAAAAGAAAAGCCATAAGTGCAGTACACAGAAGGACTCTCTTGTCACTATAAACACTCTCTTCAACGAATAATTTAATTCATTTCAAAACTTTAATCTATAACCTAACCCTTGCAAAAAATAAAGGTTAGGAGATGATTAAAAGGGGTTTCATAAGCTTTTCCGAACTTGGAAGGGGTGAATATGCATGCTTCACAAACTATTAGCCAGCAAAGAACTTGACAAGAAACCTGAGTTTCAATCGGATAAAGAGAAAAGGGAAAATAAGAGCTGACTCAGAGCCGATAGGGGTGATGTTAGATTAAGCCGACCTCGTTCGTATAAGTGGTGAAGAGATTACTAGGCGATCGTCTAAATGCACTGTGATCCATCTGAAAGATCATTCTCAAAGATGACGGTGTCGTGTCGGATTTTGCGTGAAGGATGTCCAGGAAAATGCGAGGTTCCTGGCTGTGGAGATGTTGTATGCTGAAACAGAGACAAGACAGAGAAAAACAACCACGAAAACGAACGCTGCAATATATACACTCCAAATGTATGTACACTGCCGGTTCTTTCTCCTAAGAGCATAGAACTGAAAAACAGACCAGAGCGGTCTGAAACCTGCTTCAAAGCCCTTAAAAACAACCCCTGATTCTCAACCATGACCTAAAAACACCGAAGCGTAGCTCAAAGCAAGAGAAATTTCTCTTTGCTAACAAGCAGCACCACAGCAATACCACACGATCCAAACCCAATTCCAAACCACATCCATGTACAACTTCTTAGCTAAAGCTAGCTACCACAAGTTGTATATAGCCAACCAGAACTCTAACGAACTCAAAAGAGCAAAACCCGTAACGAAGAAATCAAAAAAGACCTATCTGTGGACTTCTTCTTTTCGCCGAACGGACTTCAGATGTCGATAAGGTCTCCTCTGCTGACTCCGTTAACCCAAGAAACCTTCAGATCCGACTCCCAACAGTCGAGATATCGTCGATTTTTGGTTGCAGGTGACCGAACCTTCAAAAACTCCTCCATGCGGCTTAAAACCGCACACACCGCACAAACGGATCGTCTAAACTGATATCCATCTTCCCTGGCAGATCGATCTAGCTATCACAAACCCAACGAGGTTCCAAACAAGTCGTTTGGAGTTCCCCTTGCAAAACCACGCAAGAAATTTAGTCGCAGGTTGCAAAAAACTGATGTAAATGGACTCCTGCGGTTCAAATTCGCTCACCTTACCCAAATCAACAATCCAGTCCATGTATTGTCTTCTCCTATGCGTAGATGAAGACTCCATGGTCGCATAGACACCAAGAACGAAGAGCTTGGCACACTGATCGCGAAGAACAACCCAATTTTAGGTCGTAGGCGATGAAAAACTTGACGCAAGCGTTTCCCTGCGAGCCAATTTCACTCAGAACTCCTAAACCGCTCGATGAAACTTGATATCGTCTTCAATTTCCTGGAGAACTCGATGTTCTGATCCCGATGGATCCAAGGACAGCAAGTTTGGACTCCGGAACGGTCCGAACGGTCCAACTCTCCTTCACAGATAACTGAAATCTCCAAATCTCTCTCTTGCATCTCAATTTCTCTCAGTACACATCCTCCCGATCCGTCTCTTCAAGAACCGTGTTAACCTGTGCGTAGCCTGCACAGATTTGAACCCAATGACACCTTGCGCGCGTGTATTGGACTTCCCAAATCTCCAAACCGTCCATTGAAAGGTCGCAGGCACAAGCTAGCCTCTAAGCTACCCCCTTGTTACAATCTCTGTACATACGAAGTTCTGTCATAATAATATGAAGCAGGCTCCTTGCGTCTTTGATATAACGCTTGAAGTTTCAAATACCCAGTCAGCAAGTAAACTAGGACCTAGCTTGATTTTTCCTTCTTTTGAGTCGCATAACTTCTTCACTAGATGTCCAAACGAAGTAAACAAGTGCCTATGAAAAGCTGACAACGAGCTCTACCCATCGATGCGATGAAAGTGGAGATCCGAATTGTGCCAAAAGTCCATAAGCTGGGACCTAGCTTGTCTTCTCATGAGTGTCTTTGGAGCGACAAGCATCGAAGTTTGAATTTCAGGTAGGAGTCGATCCACGACATGACATCTATCCACCCCCTCTGAATCTGTGCATCCTCCGGTATGTACCAGAGATACCAACCAAGGAGTGGACCGGCACGCACACTTGTTTCCATCTTGTCATCCTCTCTCTCATCTTAGTCAACCTACTCCTCAAGGTTGCAACTTGATCGTCATCTTGAAGTGCTACCCTGCCATGATCCTCCCTAGATCCATGCTTATCGACCTTCACCTCAAACCTCCCATCCAATCACCCCCTCTAAATCTACACATCTTCAATATGCGAAGACATAGAGAGAATAACCCATCATATCTTAAAAATATCTTCAATCGGCCCTGTAGAATCTCACCGTCAAGATTTGTGACCCAAGTGTCATAGTAGACATTCCTCATCCTGCCAATCATCACCCGTATCCTAAATGTAACCTTCAACCTCAAGTCGGTACATGTCATCGTATCTAATCCTCTCTTCTCTTTTGTTTTCTGAAAAAAAAAGAACCACACAGCTGCAACCAAAATCCTCAACCACAACCATCATTGTCTCATTGTACAATGATATCTTCCTCAACCATCATCCTCCATGATGTCTTCTTCGGAAAATCCTTACAACCTCCCAAGCATCATTCTCTCAACCTTCTTCTGAAACTCCTTACAACCTCCCAAGCATCATCCTCCCAACCTTAATCATCTTCAGCAATGGCTTCTCCCCTGTAAGCCATCCTTACCCATCATCCTATACCCGTAGCCTCGAAAGCATCCATCCACTCTCCTTCGTCCTCAGCATGTCCGTCCTTGATGAAGCCGATGTAAGCATCATGGACTTCCCTTGTAGTTGCATCCAAGACCTCCCGTGATAAGAACCCAATCTTCACATCTCGAATGCACTCCTCCCAACCTCTCTTCACATCCATCGTCATCATCCCAATATCTAGTTGTTGTTTGCATGCAACCAGATCAACCACATCCATCACTGTATCAATATCTGGTTGTTGTTTGCATGCAATCAGATCAACCACATCCATCACTGTACCAATATCTGGTTGTTGTATGTCTGCAACCAGATCGACCATGTCCATTATTTGCACCCCAACCATCTCCTTCGGTTGTGCAGGATCGTCCTCCATTGCCTGTATAGGAAGAATAGTTTCATGTTGAACCTTATCCTCCCCAGCTTGCTTCCCTGAAGAAGTCTCTTCTTGTCTCTTCTTCTCGCTCTGCATCGTGGATGCAGTATCCAACCTGAGCTCGTTTAGATCCTCGTGCTCACCCAAACCATCTCTATGGAGATCATGCTCAATCTCCTCCACCCTAGCACCATAACTTGTAGCTTCGATAGCTACAACTGCATGTGCCGCAAAGTAATCATCCACAAACTTCTTCATCCCTCCTTTACCAACGTTGGCTTGAAGGAGAGTACCTGTACTTGTGAATGCAACCTTTCCATCCTTCCAAGAAATAACCTCTCGTTGCAAAGACTCTGCAAAGTCTGTGCAATCATCTCGCTGATGGTCAGTACCATCACACCACATGCAGTGATGTATCCAAGCAGGTTTGTGTACAAGCTCCATCTTGATCGACGATCTCTTATCCTCCAACCTAGTAACTTTAGCTTGCAGATCTTGCATCTTTTGTCGCAGGTCCTCGATGGTTGGATCCTTTTCCTCTACAAACACAACTGGAGGTTGAACCTCAGATACTATCCGAACTGATGTAGTCAGCGCTGCAAGTGTCAATCTTGTAACCCTTTTCCTTGTACGTCTCCAGACAAGAAGCTCAACCGCTTCATGCACAACCTCCCAATTCCTTGTCAATCCTTCTTCTTCCTCTCCATCCTCCAGAAGTAGCTCCAACTGTTCTTGTCATGGTTCATCCGCAGCTTGAAGAAACAGCTCTGTCTTGTAGCTCTCCAAGGTTAGCTTCTCCACCCGAGATAGTTGAGAGAATTGTCTCTCGAACTCCTTTAACAGCTCTGTAAGCTGTAAACCTTTGTTGGATCGATTGATCCACTCCAAAAATGATTTCTTGGTTACTCGATCTGAGTTTCCTAAGAAATACTCCTCCATCAGCGCATGTGAAAATGTATCCCAGTTCTTCCCAAAACGCTTTGTTAGATCCTTCACAAGCTCCCTTATCTCAAGCACCGCAGCGAGTTCGAATGTCTCGATGATCTCTTTCTCCGATACCTGATCTAAATCCATCTCCGTCTTGTAACATCTCAAGTATTTTGAGATGTCTCTCCCACCAAATAGATCGAGCTTGTCGATCACCCTCCGAAGCACCTTCGTCCTCAAAGCCTCTTTTTGTTGGTTCCCTTGCTCTTGTCGCATAAACAAAGTGAAGGCTTGAAACAATCGTGCAGTTGCTGCATCCAACTGCATCCCTGGTATACCCTCTGATCCGTCCATCCCGTCCATAGTCATAGCTCGTCCCATCCTCCCATGATTCCAAGCATCTACATATCCATCATCCCAGGTCCGCAACATCCTCCCGAACAACAGTATCCATCTTCATCTTCGTTCATGATTGCTGATCTCTTCTTCATGAACACACAAATATCTCCACCTTACACATTCACGTCGAGTTTACCACCGTTGTCGTGTCGGATTTTGCATGAAGGATGTCCAGGAAAACGCGAGGTTCCTGGCTGTGGAGATGTTGTGTGCTGAAACAGAGACAAGACAGAGAAAAACAACCACGAAAATGAACGCTGCAAATATACACTCCAAATGTATGTACACTTCCAGTTCTTTCTCCTAAGAGCACAGAACTGAAAAACAGACCAGAGCGGTCTGTAACCTGCTTCAAAGCCCTTAAAAACAACCCCTGATTCTCAACCCTGACCCAAAAACACCGAAGCGTAGCTCAAAGCAAGAGAAATTTCCCTTTGCTAACAAGCAGCACCACAGCAATACCACACGATCCAAACCCAAGTCCAAACCACATCCATGTACAACTTCTTAGCTAAAGCTAGCTACCACAAGTTGTATATAGCCAACCAGAACTCTAACGAACTCAAAAGAGCAAAATCCGTAGCGAAGAAACCGAAAAAGATCTATCTGTGGACTTCCTCCTTTCGCCGAACGGACTTCAGATGTCGATAAGGTCTCCTCTGCTGACTCCATTACCCAAGAAACCTTCAGATCCGACTCCCAACAGTCGAGATATCGCCGAGTTTTGGTCGGAGATGACCGAACTTTCAAAAATTCCTCCTTGCGGCTTAAAACCGCACACACCGCACAAACGGATCATCTAAACTGATATCCGTCTTCCCTGACAGATTGATCTAGCTATCACGAACCCAACAAGACTCCAAACAAGTTGTTTGGAGTTTCCCTTGCAAAACCACGCAAGAAATTTAGTCGCAGGTTGCAAAAAACTGACGTAAATGGACTCCCTGCGGTTCAAATTCGCTCACCTCATCCAAACCAACAATCCAATCCACGTATGGTCTTCTCCTATGCGTAGATGAAGACTCCCTGGTCGCATAGACACCAAGAACGAAGAGCTTGGCACACCGATCGCGAAGAACAACCCAATTTTAGGTCGCAGGCAATGAAAAACTTGACGCAAGCGCTTCCATGCGAGCCAATTTTACTCTGAACTCCTAAACCGCCCGATGAAACTTGGTATCGTCTTCAATTTCCTGTAGAACTCGATGTTCTGATCTCGATGGATCCAAGGACAACAAGTTTAGACTCCGGAACGGTCCGAACGGTCCAACTCTCCTTCACAGATAACTGAAATCTCCAAATTTCTCTCTTGCGTCTCAATTTCTCTCAGTACACATCCCCCGATCCGTCTCTTCAAGAACCGTGTTAATCTGTGCGTAGCCTGCACAGATCTGAACCCAATGACACCTTGCGTGCGTGTATTGGACTTTCCAAATCTCCAAACCGTCCACCAAAAGGTCGTAGACACAAGTTAGTCCTTAAGCTGCCCCCTTGTTACAGTCTCTGTACGTACAAAGTTCTGTCATAATAATATGAAGCAGGCCCCTTGCGTCTTTGATATAACGCCTGAAGCCTCAAATACCCAATCAGCAAGTAAACTAGGGCCTAGCTTGATTTTTCCTTCTTTTGAGTTGCATAACTTCTTCACTAGACGTCCAAACGAAGTAAACAAAGTGCCTATGAAAAGTTGACAATGAGCTCTACCCATTGATGCGATGAAAGTGGAGATCCAAAATTGTGCCAAAAGTCCGTAAGCTGAGGCTTAGCTTGTCTTCTCATGAGTGTCTTTGGAGCGACAAACATCGAAGTTTGAATTTCAGGTAGGAGCCGGTCCACGACACGACAACGGGGTAGAAACACATGATACTTATATTGCAAAACTGGATCATGTTATTCTGGTGCAGAAGTCACTTGCTTTATTGTGACACGCAAAACAGATGAAACTTTCTCTTCAGCTTCAGATATTCTCACCGTTAGATGAAACTTTTCACTTTGATTTTTGAAGAAAAGCTAATGAGATGCTCAACATAACACACAAAACACTCAACAATCGATCCAGTAGATATGTGAAGGTTAAACCAAAAGCGTCTGCACTTATTCAGTCTCCAGTCACATGATCCGTGCGCACTGAGAGCTCTCCATAGATTGATATATGGAGTCTGTATGAATCTAAAGAACAAGAGTGAATGCTTTACTGCGACAGCTGGATAGAGAGAGACTTAGAGACCAGAAATTTACTTGATCTCACTCCTACTATGAAAGTCAGACTTGACCACACCCCTCTTAATGTTTTGCTTCTTGATCCCACCCCGCACAGGCAAAAGATCGTTTGGTAGCCGCATCCATGATGAACTTACATGTCAGTCCGAAACACATTAGAGGAGGCTAACATGAGTTGCCTTACAATAGTGATTTCAAATAACGTGCAGTCTCTGTAACAGTATGTCTTAAGGAATTTCACACCAAGTCTGTCGGTATTTGATCACTCGAGATAGACAGATATAGATCTAGACATATCATCGATAATAAAGTTCAATGGCAAGCACTGTTAACATGACAATTTAAGGAGAAGCTGAGACATGGATTGGAGTTGGAAGACTTTGATCGATCGACTAATCTTTACAATTAGCAATCGTTTATTTCACTATATCGTGTTAGAATGTCAACCATTGAAAGATTCTTTGACAATGATGATGACTTGCTTGATGGATTCCGTTTCAATGATGATGTGTGAGAGTTTTGTATGGATGCACGGTGTCGTGTTGTGGACCGACTGGTGAATAAAGAGAAATTGAGAAACAATTTTTTCCAAAATTTCTAAGAATGTGAAAATGAGTCTGTCATTGTGTAGAGCTTGACAAGTAGAGCAAGATTGGGTTTTAATCATCACAAACGGGTACATATTAAGGAGTTATGGAGGTCAGAAGTTTGAGTGGTATCGGATGCTGATGTGGTAACCAAGTGCTGATGTGGTACCAAAATCTGATGTAAAAAGTTGCTGAAATGACACTTTTTGCTGACGTGGTGACTGCTAACTTGATAGACTTTTGCTGACATGACGACGGGTTGGTGACATGACGGATATAAAGATGATATGGCAACATGAATGGCTGTCACAGTGCAAGCCGCATGGCATTTTTGAGAAGTGACAGGTGGTTTGCAAGCAGGCGTGTGGTGCCCACAAATTACAGGATGCACGAATTTTTGAAATTTTTAAGGATAATGACTTGTTTGTATAACTGAAGAAGCGTTGTTACTTAAGGATACGTCTTCCTTAACAGGAAGATGATCTTAAGAGCTGTTTGTAATAAGAAGTTGACTTCTTCAGAAGACGACCGTCTTCGGAAGATCATCTTCTCAGTTGCGTCTTCAGAAGACGAGAAGACGGCGGAAGATGGGAAGACGGCGGAAGACGGCGGAAGACACCTATCTTCCAGAAGACAGCGACCGCGAAGGACCAACCACGAGTTTTCGGGTAAGACAGTAGGTGTACCTACTGGAGCGCACCAAATAGGTAGGTAGGTCAGGAAGACACCAAGGACGAGAACCCCTAATCTGCGGGGAAGATGCGTGAGGAAGCACATTAGACACCTTCCAACTTCCCGCAGCATAGCGCGCCTGAAGAAGATCGATTGAGAGAGTGAGCTTCGCGAGCTAGCATTGAGAGAGGAATCAAGTGAGACATCGAGGTAGGAGAGAGTAAGTTGGCAGCTAGGCGAAGGGTGAGATTGAATTGGGGGAGCACAAACAGCAGAGAAAGCGAAGGCGTTTCTGTGGAGCTTCCGAGAAGCTGACAATGAAGAGTGGCGAGTAGAAGCAGAGGTGGAATCGAGGTGTGGACCGAAATTGACAGCAGGCGTAGTCGTGTGGAGTCACATTGGAAGCTAGGACAAGAGCCAGAAGCGCGCAGAGGTCGAAGGCAACTCAGGGAGCCGAAGAAGACTGTAGAGGTTCTTCCCCCTGTTCTTTTCTCCTCCCACTTCTTCTCGCCTTTTCTTGGTACTCCCCGCGCTTCCTTGATTGTGTGCAGGCAGCCTGATCGATTACCCCACCCCCATTCTTTCTATTGAGACATTGGGCGCGGAAGCGCTGCCCGATTTCTGTCAAGACATCTCCTTGCTTCTTCCCGAGCTCAATTCGAGCTTTCCTACTCCTAGCCCTCAAATTGGAGACCCCAACTATCAATTTCCCTACCCCCATACCTCTCTATGGACGAAGGATGGATGAGTACTCCTACTGCGATGCGAGGAAGCGCAAAGAGGAGAGCCGCTCCTGCCACGAGGAGTCTTCCACCCCGGAAGATGAGAAGAGTAGCTTCTTCTCGTGCGCAGAAGATGAAGGCCGTAGTGGTGGAAGAGGCTTCCTTGCCTCTGGAAGATGAAGTCGACACCATCGAGCGAGTGGTGGGGATGAACTTGTCTTCTGCAGGAAGACGACTGGAGGAGTTCAGTGCCTATTTCCAGAAGGAGATCCAGTCCGCTATGGAGTTGCTGGAGAGGAGAGCGAGGGCACAAGAGAAGCCCTTACAGCTTGGATTCGGCCTGCGCACCTTGCTGCGACAGGAAGACAGCCAGCAGAAGACGGAGTCGCTGGAAGCTAGTCTCCGCACTACGGAGAAGCTTGCAGCCAGGTACAAGGCGGAAGCAGCCGCTTCTGCCAAGAAGTCGATGCAACTTCGGAAGAGCAACCAGGAGTTGCAGACGCGAGTACAGCAGCGCGATCAAGAAGTTCTCCGAGTGCGGGAGAAGATCACTGCCCTCGCAGAAGAGTAGACCACTTGGAAGATGCAGCGAGAAGCCGCAGAAGCGCGAGCTGCAGTGGAGAAGACGTAGAGGGAAGCAGCAGAGGCCCGTGCGCAGAAGATGCTAGCTCAGTCGGTAGAAGCGCTTCGGAAGAAGTTCAACTTCACCGCGGGTAAGAAGTTACTTATCTTAGCTAGGGAATGGGACAGCGAGTCCAAGAGGAGGTTGGTGGAATGCAGAGATAGCATGTTCAGGTACCTGGATAGACAGATAGAAGGAGTGAAGACACTTTATGGTCTTTCCTCACTTCCGACACCTGCAACCGCATCTTCCCAAGCCCCAGCACCCTCGACTGGATCCGGAATGGAGAAGGAGGAGTTCGATCTCGCTGTACACTTGGTGGTGACAGTGTTGGAAGACGAGAAGACTCCAGAAGACGCCCCGGAAGACATGATGTCTTCTGGAAGACAGGAAGACGAGCCGTCTTCCCAGGTATTCCGCGTGGAGGAAGCCACTTCCCCGGACCCCCATGAGGTCGCCATGGTCCCTAGTACTGCATCTGTGCCTCAGAAGACCGAAGACGCACCATTCGACTCGTCTTCCCAGAAGACCATTCTGTCTTCCGAAGTCGAAGCCGAGGAAGACGCAGCCGCAGAAACAGCAGGGCCAGCGAAGAGCGAGGAGAGGGAAGCTACCTCAGTGGTACCCGAGGTAAGTGTAGGGCTTCCCAGCCCATCAAAAGTCGAGGTAGTAGCTCCTGTAGGAGCAGATCATGTAGAGATTGCCACCGAGCAATCAGAGTAGTTAGCAAACTTAATCGACACTTCCAGATTTAGTAGGATCGGACATGCTATCTTAAGGGTGGCAGTTTTCCATGTAAAAATAGTTAGGACCCCATGTGGCAGCATAGGTAGCGTAGGAGTAACACAGTGGAGGGCTAATTGGGAAGAGGGACCGCATGCATGTGAGGTGACAACCTCTTGTCAGCGCCTCTCTCTCTCTCCCTGGTGGTCGCCTCCCTTGACTCTCGAGGCAGATGGTTAAGTAGGATAGCATGGTAGGAGAAAAGCTCTCTGAGAGCTCTGCCAGTCCTGTAGAATTCGGCAGTAACTGAACATACACACCGATTCTACAGGCAGGCAGGCGAGACACATTAGAGCAGAGACAGTCTTAGCGCACTACACCCGTTGTCAAGGAGAGTCCTTCTCAGGAAGGGCGGGCCTTCTGACTGTGATAGATCGCGAGATAGAAGTAGAGATTGTATACCAAGACAAGAGCCAAGCAAGAGATCGCAACAGCTGAAGTCACTCGCAGTGACTATGACTATAGATCACTTACTAATCAACAGATCAAGTCTCAAGTCTCAGGAGACAGATCCACCTTCAGACACAACAGATAGGAGAATACTGAACTCACGATGCTTTATTTCTCTTCCAAACACACTCAATAGTCCTCCACATATATCAATTTACAACCTATCTCTACTCAACTCCTTACGTTGATCACCGCAGATGTCAAACAGCAAATTCCCACTCAACTAGTATTTTCTCCAGCAGATTTCTCTCCAGAACCTACAACCGATGAAGATTTGAAACTCCAACGCCTTGTAGCCCTCCCTACGACAGCTTCAGCACTGAAATTTCTCAAGAAACTTGACCTTCTCAGTCTCAGTTCCAGTCCCTCCGCTCAACTAATGCTCTCTTTCCACCAAATTCGCCTCAACTCAAGTCTGGTAGGTGAAATTCAGACCCCAAACTCCTAATCTTTTCTCTGCGTCAACCTCCCAACTCAAAACTATCAAGAATTTAATCCAGCGCCAATCAAGAGTCCCTTGCAGATTATCAAAACATTCTCCTTCAATAAAACTGCCTCCTGTCCGATTAGAAGAAATTCTGCTTCCAAACTGCTCTCAATCCTCCAAATACTTGTCCGTCCCTCTGTCGCGATCACCCCAATTCCTCAATTCAGTTCTGTCTGAAAAAATTGATCTCCCTCAGCCTCCAAGCTTCTCCTTCCGCTTCAGCTCCCCGCTCTCTGTAGAAAAATCTCCTCAAAAAGTGTCCCTCGATCTTCAGCCGTCGCAGGTACTTAACCTAAAAGCTAAGGGCTCAGCTTAAGCTGCCCCCCTGCTGTCCTTATAAGCACAGTCGCTTATCACAAGCAGGCCCCCAGCTTAAGCTGCCCCCTTACTATCCTTACGTACAAAACTCTTCTTTCAAAACTGACTCTCTTTTAAATAAAAGTACACAGCTACCTCTGTAAAGCAGACTCCTTTACTGTAAAATGCCACACTGCTTCCCTCGCCATTGCTAAACCGACTCGATGGATAAATGACAGATTGACAAAAGTTTCCCGTGCCCTTGATGCCATCTTGATGCCACCCTGAATATACTACAAGCCATCCAATGTAGGCCGAAGCCCTAACACTTATGAGGCTGCCCCACAGGGCTTAGAGCCCTCCATATGCGCACCAGGTATCTCCCATAGTATATTCAGGATGGCATGCGGAGGCTTAGGCCAGGAATCAAAACTGACTCTCTTTTAAATAAAAGTACACAGCTACCTCTGTAAAGCAGACTCCTTTACTGTAAAATGCCACACTGCTTCCCTCGCCATTGCTAAACCGACTCGATGGATAAATGACAGATTGACAAAAGTTTCCCGTGCCCTTGATGCCATCTTGATGCCACCCTGAATATACTACAAGCCATCCAATGTAGGCCGAAACCCTAACACTTATGAGGCTGCCCCACAGGGCTTACAGCCCCCCCATATGTGCACCAGGTATCTCTCATAGTATATTCAAGATGGCATGCGGAGGCTTAGGCTAGGAAGCCCACGATTAAGAGAGATACCGGTCTCCCGCCCCTAGATATGCAGGACATGGCTGCACACCCAACATAGACTCCCATCTGGGAGGCCAACATGCCGGAATAGGAACCCAAGGCCAGGGGGATTTGATCCTGAGACCTCCTCCTCCCTAGGCAGGCGCCCTATCACTGGGATGGCCTTGAGTTCCGTTCATAACAGTTAAATTTTCTGTACACATGCTTTTACAAAGAAGTTTACCTGTAAAGTCTTTACTAGTCTTTCCTACTCTAACTTCACTATACAACTCCGTTTTAAATGAATAAAGAGTCAAAATTATAGTACTTGTGAACACCTACACGCTCACGCTATCAGATTCTGAGTTTGAGCCACGAGCTAAAATCGACAGATTTCCCTCTTTCATACATTTCTCAGTCTAAACCCCGTACTAACTACTACTTAAAACACTTTCTGTCGAAACTGGAAGCACAAAGTCGCTCTCCTCGCCGAGCTTTGCATTCTGATGCTCTTCGACCTCTTTCAAGGTGATATTTCAGTCTAAGCTAGGGGGCAGCTTATCAAGCATGGCCCCAGCTTAGCTCCTGTCCAGCTTGATAAGCTAGGGTGCAGCTTCCCGAACAAATGCAGGTTGAGTGTCTTCTGAAGTTCCATTTCCGCACCTTGAACGTCATGCTCTACGACATTCACCCCCTCCAAACCTGCACATCCTCCGGTATGTGCCAACTTTTCCACTAGTCTCCAAGGTTCTCTAAATCGCCGTCGTCTTCTTCAACGTTCACTTCGTCTTCTTCGGATAGCAGATCTGCTTCGGCATCCATCATCTGATCTGACTCTAGAAATTCGCCTAGCTCAACAGATTCTCCCCTTCTTCTGAACAACTTGATCCGCTTGCCAACAACAGGAAGTCTTAGATGTGTACCATCAAGCTCCTTTAAAGAATAAGTAGCATTCTGATACACTTCTAAGACAACATACGGACCAAACCACCTCCTAGAAAATTTCCGAACTGTAGAGTGCTGATTCTCTAATGTGCTGTCATACACCAAAACCCAATCTCCAGCATGTATGGGCTTCGGCCGGAGCTTATGGGTCTTGTCAAACCTGTCTTTGTTCTTGAGACGGGCCTCTTTTAGCTTCTGTTGTGCCTCTATAAGATCCTCCTCCCTACGTTCTAACTGTCTGATTCGAAGCGCCAGAAGTTGTACACGATCCATTTCTTCCTCCCATGGTAAAGTAGCCCATGTAGGAAAGTCCTGTTCTGCTGGCATAATCGGCTTCTGACCCAGCATCAGTTCAGTGGGCATGTATCCAGTAGTAGTGCAATGAGTCGACCTGTCAGCCCACATAGCAAAAGGAAGCAACCTAGGCCACCGTCTATGCTTACCATCACATGCCTTTACCACAGCTTGAACAATCGACGGATGCCCTCTCTCGCTCTTACCAATCCCTTCCGGATTCATAGCAGTAGTGAGTTTTAGTTTCACTCCGTGTTGGGCGAAGAACTCTTTTGCTTCCGTACCACGTAACTCTCCTTTGTCTGCACGCAATCTTCCTATAGATCCGTACCTACAAATAATATCTTCAAGAACAAATCTACATATCCCTTCTGTGGCCTTCGTCCTCAGAGCTCGTCCTTCCACAAAATTGGAGAGGTCTTCTCGAGCCAACACCAAGTACCTCATACCCCATAACCCAGGAGGCATTGCTACTAAATCAAGAACCCATTGAAAATGGATACTGGGCGGATAAGTTGGTACCAGGCCATCCCTGTAACGTACCTTTGAATAAAATTGACAGTGCAGGCATGAGCTTACAAAGTTCACCACATCCTGGTAAAGCCCTCTCCACCAATATCTCTCCTTCAGTTTTGTATAGGTAGTCCAAGCTCCCCGATGTCCGGCCCACAAGGTGTCATGAAACTCCTTCATCAGCCGTTGCTTGGTCTGCTGATCGTCTATAACTCGCAAAAGCGCTCCATCTCTTCTCTTTGGACGTTTCCAAAGATATCCATCTCGCAACAAGTAATCGTATGCCTTCCTCCTTATCTCTCTGAACTCTACATCACTCAAACCCTCCTGTCTGTTCAAAGAACTCAGATAAAATCCAATGTCACGTAATCTTCCCGTGTAGAACTCCTCTTTGAATGGTAGTGGCTCCAGATCCGAAGTTTGCTGACTACACCAAGCATCTCTCTTCTCTTCGTTCTCCACCTCTGCAAACATCTCATCCTCATCTGTGTAGCGAGCCCTAGACAACATGTCTGCAACTGGATTCTCTTTCCCGGCAATGTGTTTCAGCTCAGGGTTCAAACTCCAGATGTAAGCAATCCATCTCAACATTGCTATGTCTGGAGTACTGCAGTTTGCTATCATACCAAGCAAGGGTAAACAATCTGTTTCTAAAATCACATGAGCGCCTATCAAGAACTCCCGATCTACCTTCATAGCAGTAACAGCTCCCCATAGTTCACGCTTTACTTGAGGATAGTTACGTTGTCTGTCTGTCAAAATTCGGGCTCCAAATCTAGAAACAAACCGCATACCATCTGCATCTTCCTGACCAACTGCCCATCCAATCGCCTTTGGACTCGTGTCTACAGTTAGTATCACAGGCCTTCCTCTCTGATAGTTAAGTCTCCTCAGTATGGGTGGAGACTTCAGAATCTCCTTCAGCCGTTCCATTGTCTCATGATGCTCTTGCTGCCAAGTAAACCTCTTCCTTTTTCTCAGAAGCGCATACAAAGGCTCGGCAATGTGTGCATAATGAGGAATACTCACGCGAAAGAACACACAAGCTCCTAAGAAACGTCGAACCTCAGTGATATTCGTACAGTCTGCTATCCTTGCTATAGCATCTACCTTCTCTGGGTTCGGTCTTCTTCCAAATGTGCCACACAAATGACCAACCACCATAATCTCTGACATCCCAAAACGAGACTTAGTACCTGATAGAGTGAGATGTACCTCCTCCAGACGTGTTAGAATCCTACCCACGTCGTGAATATGATCAGCAATAAACTTCCTGCAACCATTGAAAGTCACAGTCTCATCCTTGTCTTCCACCGGACAGCCTTTCATGGGAATGTCATCCAGAAATGGGATAGTGATCTCAGGTACAAATTCTCGCAACACCTTATGCATCGCGTTTTGCATATGTGCTACTGAGTTTGTTGCTCCCTGAGGAAGAGTGCACATCCGCATCAATCCCAAGGGCGTGCGCATGGTAGTCAAGTCTCTACTCTCCAAGGCAAGTTGAAACTGATCATAACCCGAAAACAAATCTCCAATAGAATAGACAGACCTCCCAGCAAACGCCTCAGCTACCTCATCAACCACAGGTCCTGTTCTCACGTTCCGAATCGTGATGTTGTTGGCAGGCTGCAAGTCTTGGATAAAGCGCAAAGCTCCTGACTTCTTAGACACCGTGAACCATCGGCTGGAATACGGAGCCATGGAAGGCTCGAGGATACCCATCTGCATCTTCTCCTTCAATAGCTCAATGAGCTTTGGCAGCAAGGCACGAGGGACTGGAATCGGCTTCAAGTCCCAAGGCACATGAGGTACAGTGAAGATAACCATCGGAGCTATCACACTAGGATCCACACAACCAATCTCTTCAGCTGAAAAAGAAAATGCTTTACCATGACTGACAATCATCTGTTCAAAAATCTTCTTTTCTACTTCAGTCAAGAAACCACCCCCTCCTATCTGGAGTTGTTCCAGTGTTTCCTGAGTAAACTGATGTCCTATTCGTCTAGGATTTCTGAGTACAGGCTCAGTGGCGGCTAACTCCATCTGCTGTTGCGAATCCACAGGCAATTGGGTCACCACAGGCTTCACCTTCCTTGCTACAGCTTTATATTTGGCGTGTACTTCTGCTTCATGACGAGAGCCGCACCAGCAGACTGCATCCTTCCATTCATTCTCCAGTCTCGGATGAGGACGGTATCGCAAGTACGAGACAATCTCCTCATAGACTTTAGGAGAATGGATGGGGATCACCACCCTACCTCCCAACTGTTCTTCCATTCTACCCACTTCATCTAGCCAACGAACAAAAGATTGTACACCGATAAACTCTTGATACACACCAGAAATCATTTCATTTTCCTCCAGAGCTCCTATACAGCGCAGATCAGCTATACGTCTCTCCACCTGCCTCCTACTTCTTTCAGTAAGATCTTCTACTCTTGTAAATTCACTCCAATCCTCACAACTCAAACTCAACAAACCAGATCTCCAACTTGGTACTCTATATACATTCTCAGAACCTCGAGCAGCCTCCTCATTAGTCTCCTGTGATCCCTTGGGCTGCTCAGGCGGGATCATAGTAGTCTTTGATCCTTCACTCTTGTCTTCCCGCTCTACAAGAGTGGGTTCTAAAAACCCTTACCTCTACAAATAGGGGAGTCCCTCAAGGTCTGTCTGTTTCGCTCGTGGTTTGACCGAACAGTCAGAAATTGAACAGAACGTCTATCATCAGGACTACGGATCCTAGCAAAGTGTGACCCATCGTCCATCGCTTTGGTCTCCATGCGCACTGCAGTGATATAGGGTTGACCAAGAATGACTGGATACGAAGCAGAAGATTGCACAAAAAAGTGCTGATCTACTTCTACATCACCTATCCTCACTCTCACGTTAGGACAGGCTCCGTACAACTCTCCCTTCTGGTTGTTAGCAGCACGCAGTATCCATCCATGATTCAGCTCGATAGGCCACAGTCCTCTCTCATATATCTCTCGTGACATGATATTGATTTCGGATCTGTAAACCCTCCGCGGTCCTATCGATCAACTACCCCCCGATCTCTCAACCTCCACGATCGTCATCCACGAATCTGCAACATGTCGGGTCTGTCTCTCACTCAGGGGTCACCTCTGATGGCTTTGATGGAAGCACACCATGAACTTGAAGGGAAAATGCTGAGTTCACTCATTCATACACCCACAAACTTATCAACTAAAAATCTCCTTAAACACATCAACTAAAATCCTCCATTCTAACGACGTCTCTCAAGTTCTCACATGCTAAAAATATCCCACACTCTCTATATTACTCAAGTTGTCATTACGACAATGTGAAAACAAGGATGAGGAGCTCTTCTCTACTCCTCTATTTATACATTCTAGGTTTTTACTTTGGTACCCCCGGTAACTCAGCCGTAACTACTTTTACCGGGTTTTACTAAGATATTACTTAAGGTAAAAGCATTGATCACATGGGCTTTTTACCTTTTCACATGGGCTTATTCCTTCAAAGTCAACAACTTCTAGAAGGATTCTGAAATATTCTCAAGGAATCTCGAATTTCCACCCCCCTCTACACTAGGACCCACTAAAAAAGAAACATGTGGAATCTCTTCTTGTTTTTAATGCCCACAAAGTCCACAACTTTAATCCAACCACTAATATCAAGTCAAAAAGGAGATAAGGGATACTTTCCACATCCTTTCTACCTTTTAGACAAGATGACAAGATAGTAGTGCTCACTCTTTAGCAAATATCTGAATTCTGCCAAAAGTACAGCTAAGTTTAACCATAACTAACTTTTAGCTAGTCATGACTAACTTGATACCTCCTAAAAGTACTTTGGCAGCAATTAAACATTCTCAACACTTAGTTAGAACTAAACACCTTACTAATAGACAAACTTCCTATGTGTAACATAGGTCGTTACAGATCCGTGGTCAACTAAAGCAGCAATAGGTTCAGGCAAACTCCCAAGACGTACCCGTGTGGCAGTTGTAGCACGAGCCCAATGCCTCTTCTTGAAGTCACTGTCAACCGTTGGACTCTCCCCATCAGCTTCATCATCATCAGCTTCAATAGTGCTAGTTCCAGCAACTAACGCCTCCTGCTGGTACCTCCTGTCTCCAGTCTCCTGAAAATGTACCTTCCCAAACTCCACATCATTTACAGAAGCTCCTATCACATCTATCATTTGGCTCTCTACCTGCTCGGATATGACTTGCCTCTTTCGCTTGATGACATCAATAATCAGCTCATGAAACTCTCTCTTTGCGATGCCAAGAACTTCTCGAAGCGAAAACTCAACCCGTGCATCTAATATCCTCTGCTCCAGAATGCTTTTAAGATCAGTGGAGGTCTCAATATCTGCAGCCAGCTTGTAAGCAGGTTCTTTCCCTTTCTCTTGAGCAGTGAACCTTCTGCTAGCAGTTGTTGGTTCCTGCTGTTGTCTCTGTACATCCTCCATTGGACCTGGAGCAGGTGGTGGAGTCTGTGAGGTAGACGGAACATCCTCTGGAGGAGCTGCACGTCTTCTAGTGACCCTCCGTCCCTGTCCCTCTCTTGTCTCCTCTGGATTCCCAGTTTCAAGCTCAGAGGCATCTCGTCGCCTCTTCTCCTCTACAGAAGCGTCCTGCCAATGAACATGCTTATCTACGTCCAAGAAAGCTTTAATGGACGCTGTATCTACGGGATCTTTCCACCCTGTGACTCTACGGATAGTTTCTGCTCCTCTTTTCAACACCTCAGAAGGAACCTCAGTACTGTTCCTATCAAGAGACCTATCCAGCAAAGTAGGGCTAGAAGAAACTTCAATATGCCCAGCATACACATCAAGATTCATCGGCGGTACTGTTACTGTAGTTATTGTTGCAGTTGCAGCGACTTGAGGTAGACTCCTCATACCTCCTCGTCCAAACTGTGTGTTTAATGGCTCTCCGGTAGAAACAAGGTGGAGTCTACCATTTTGATAGCGAACCACACCATCTCGTAGAGCAGCTGTAAGCTCTTGGCAATCTCCTCGAAGATGATCTGGACTATCACAACAGATACACCTACGGACAGGAGCACCCCCTGGACGAGCAGCACCAGACGTTGGTGGGAGCTCCCTATGTAAACCAGCTAGCTCTACTTTCAATTCACGCATCTGTCGGATCAACTCCTCAATTTGATTGTGCTGACCCTGGTTCTCAACCACCCTCTGAACAGGTACCCTCTGTGCAGGAACTGGCACAACTGGCACTGGAGGCGCTTCTACAGGAATAACAGGTCTAGGAGCAAGAGCCGGGGGCTGCTGTACCTGTGGAGCATAAGGTTGATGGATCACCTCTGCGAGCGGTCGTCCTCCTACTGCCACTCTCCCTCGTCTCTGCCTTGTCAGAACGGCCACAGCATCTTCCACCCTTCCCCAATCCATAGTAACGCCTCCTTCAGCTGATCAATCTGCTACAATGAAGCATAATCGATCTGCTGTAGCCTCATCGGTGGCTTGCAAGAAGAGCTCTGTCTTTCGAGCATCCAAGGTTATCCGTTCGAGCGTCGAAAGTTGTCGGTATCTTCGATCGAACTCTCTTAGCAATTCATTCAACCCCATCCTATGACCAGGTTGCTGCTCAATCCAATCCAAAAAAGTTCTCCTAGTAACTCTCTCAAAATCCTCCTCAAGGAATTCCTCTCGGAGAGCTCGCTCAAAACTTGCCCAAACACCAAGATTTCTCCTCTGTACGTCTCTGACTTGATCTCTCAACTCAGGAATCACAGCCAACTCAAAACTCCCAATCATCTCTGCATCGGTCACCCTCACAAGCTCCATCTCTCCTCTGTACTCACGAAGATATCTAGAAATATCTCTGCCTTCAAATCTTCCACACCTATTCACAATCGCCTGCAAAGCTTTTGTAGATTTCAACTCACCCCCTCCGACGATCGGATGTTGATGAACCAAAGCCGCAAGCGTCTTCAGTATCTCAGTAGTATCCAGGCCTGATGCTGCAGTGGCTGCTGAAGACGTTGGTGTAGCCGAAGGTGCAGCAGTAGACGTCGATGCTCCAGCCGTAGAGACAGTAGCACCACTCCCGCTCTTGCGATCCATCTTCCCTTGTATGCAAATCTCAACCTCCGCAACCTCAGCGATTAATCACCCCAAGATGACTCTCAGTGGAAGCACCAGATTTATGTCAAGGAGAGTCCTTCTCAGGAAGGGCGGGCCTTTTGGCTGTGATAGATCGCGAGATAGAAGTAGAGATTGTATACCAAGACAAGAGCCAAGCAAGAGATCGCAACAGCTGAAGTCACTCGCAGTGACTATGACTATAGATCACTTACTAATCAACAGATCAAGTCTCAAGTCTCAGGAGACAGATCCACCTTCAGACACAACAGATAGGAGAATACTGAACTCACGATGCTTTATTTCTCTTCCAAACACACTCAATAGTCCTCCACATATATCAATTTACAACCTATCTCTACTCAACTCCTTACGTTGATCACCGCAGATGTCAAACAGCAAATTCCCACTCAACTAGTATTTTCTCCAGCAGATTTCTCTCCAGAACCTACAACCGATGAAGATTTGAAACTCCAACGCCTTGTAGCCCTCCCTACGACAGCTTCAGCACTGAAATTTCTCAAGAAACTTGACCTTCTCAGTCTCAGTTCCAGTCCCTCCGCTCAACTAATGCTCTCTTTCCACCAAATTCGCCTCAACTCAAGTCTGGTAGGTGAAATTCAGACCCCAAACTCCTAATCTTTTCTCTGCGTCAACCTCCCAACTCAAAACTATCAAGAATTTAATCCAGCGCCAATCAAGAGTCCCTTGCAGATTATCAAAACATTCTCCTTCAATAAAACTGCCTCCTGTCCGATTAGAAGAAATTCTGCTTCCAAACTGCTCTCAATCCTCCAAATACTTGTCCGTCCCTCTGTCGCGATCACCCCAATTCCTCAATTCAGTTCTGTCTGAAAAAATTGATCTCCCTCAGCCTCCAAGCTTCTCCTTCCGCTTCAGCTCCCCGCTCTCTGTAGAAAAATCTCCTCCAAAAGTGTCCCCCGATCTTCAGCCGTCGCAGGTACTTAACCTAAAAGCTAAGGGCTCAGCTTAAGCTGCCCCCCTGCTGTCCTTATAAGCACAGTCGCTTATCACAAGCAGGCCCCCAGCTTAAGCTGCCCTCTTACTATCCTTACATACAAAACTCTTCTTTCAAAACTGACTCTCTTTTAAATAAAAGTACACAGCTACCTCTGTAAAGCAGACTCCTTTACTGTAAAATGCCACACTGCTATCACTCGATGGATAAATGACAGACTGACAAAAATTTCCCGTGCCCTTGATGCCATCTTGATGCCACCCTGAATATACTACAAGCCATCCAATGTAGGCCGAAGCCCTAACACTTATGAGGCTGCCCCACAGGGCTTACAGCCCCCCCATATGCGCACCAAGTATCTCCCATAGTATATTCAGGATGGCATGCGGAGGTTTAGGCCAGGAAGCCCACGATTAAGGGAGATACCGGTCTCCCGCCCCTAGATATGCAGGACATGACTGCACACCCATGCATAGACTCCCATCCGGGAGTCTATGCATGCCGGAATAGGAACCCAAGGCCAGGAGGATTTGATCCTGAGACCTCCTCCTCCCTAGGCAGGCGCCCTATCACTGGGATGGCCTTGAGTTCCGTTCATAACAGTTAAATTTTCTGTACACATGCTTTTACAAAGAAGTTTACCTGTAAAGTCTTTACTAGCCTTTCCTACTCTAACTTCACTATACAACTCCGTTTTTAATGAATAAAGAGTCAAAATTATAGTACTTGTGAACACCTACACGCTCACGCTATCAGATTCTGAGTTTGAGCCACGAGCTAAAATCGACAGATTTCCCTCTTTCATACATTTCTCAGTCTAAACCCCGTACTAACTACTACTTAAAACACTTTCTGTCGAAACTGGAAGCACAAAGTCGCTCTCCTCGCCGAGCTCTGCATTCTGATGCTCTTCGACCTCTTTCAAGGTGATATTTCAGTCTAAGCTAGGGGGCAGCTTATCAAGCATGGCCCCAGCTTAGCTCCTGCCCAGCTTGATAAGCTAGGGTGCAGCTTCCCGAACAAATGCAGGTTGAGTGTCTTCTGAAGTTCCATTTCCGCACCTTGAACGTCATGCTCTACGACACCGTTGTTGGAAACATACGAATAGTCTTGGAATATACAGGAGGGGTCTGCATACTCGCACCAGCAGTGGTTCGAAGATGTAGATAGAAGTAGTGGACAGTCTAGGAACAGGGAACGGCATCCTCGTGCAGTCCTGTTAGCTAGGCTGGTGTGTCGAGGAGTAGACGCAGGAAGTAGCGGGAGTGAGCTTCCCAATGCCATTGTGACTTCTTCTCGGGGAATAGATTGTGGATTTGAGTGCAGCAGCTTTGTCCATGTCTTCTGGATGGTGGGTTCACTGAATTCACTCCCAATTGTGCATGGGAAGTGTTCTTCTTGAGTGGCGGTGAATGTCAACAGTTGTGGAGTGTAGCTTGACTCGTTCAGTAGAGCACTTGGGATCTACGTACGAACGGTCTTCCGGGTAAGGGATCCCAGAAGACAGAGTTGTCAGAGCAGCGAAGTGAAGAAGAAAGAAGCCTTCTTCCCGCAACAGAAGACGACATCCTCGAGTAGAAGACGGTGCTACAGTACTCACGTTTGTTGTCTTCCTCCCCAAACTATTACAAGCAGGGATGGCTTGTTAGTCAGGATCCGGACTAGAAGCCTGTCGGAATCTTAATTGCCCTTTTTTCATCCTGTTTTCTCTTGTTTGGATTTCTTCTTCTTCCCCTCTTCCCTCATCTTCCCCATCTTCTTATCTTCTTCTAGTGAGCTTCCGATACTTCTATTGAGCTTCCGTGAAGGTGAATGTCGTTGTAGTGCTGCAGGAAGACAACTTCCGTAGGCAGAAGCGTGGGAAGGCTACAAGGGGCATACACCCTGTGATTGATCCAACCCGTTGGAATGTGAGTGTGAGAGTAAGATGTAACGACTGTTACTAGTCGACTTCTGCGAAGCCGGACAGCCTTCTGGAGGTGTGAGAAGACGAGCTAAACCCCCAGAAGACGAGAATCGCTTCGGGAAGACGGCATCGAGAAGACCGGAAGAAGCAACCTGGAAGCAGGAAGATCGTCTTCCCGAGCTTCTCTGTGAATAGTTGTATGATACTGTAATTGGTAGTTGTTTGTTTGGATCCAGAGCACCATTTGGCGTGTCTGGAAGACGTGTTGGTTTGTGTGGTTTTGTGAGAAGACGGGATTTCTAGGCAAAACCCGTGTGTTTGTGTGTTTGAACAGATCTTAGAACTTAGAGCAGCGTTACTTGTGCAAATCCTCTGTGGGAACGATATCTTGTATACTAAATGGGCAAAAGGAGAAATCCTTCGTCACTACATATAGTGAGGAACCATTTTTGGCGCCGTTGCCGGGGATTTCATTTTAGTAACTTCTGTTCTAAGCTTCCTGGATCTGTGTGCCATTAGTTAGGTTCGTTTCGAACTAACTTCGATTGTAGTTGAATGTGTTGTGGGACTCTATCTTGCTAGAAGACGGGAACCGCAACCAGGAGCTGATAAGATACCTCAGGGAAAGTTGGGGGAAGCCGCTTCCCTGCTTCCAAGAACTCCTTGGAAGACTCGATCTTGGAAGATTGCAGTGAGTGCAACCAGAAGCAGGAGAAGAAGACGTTCTGAACTTGTGATCGGTTGTTCAGTCATTTGGTCTCTCGGATCTAGTGGTAGAGAAAAGAGAGACATCTGTTCTCAGTACTCTGGTGGATGCCTCCGACCGGAGGAAGAAGCAGAAGACGCAAGGGTAAAGATCCTGAGTGGGTTAACTCACCCCAGCGAACCGCTTCTAGAGAGCAGCGGATATCCCTGAGACACCAAAGGAAAGAAGAAGAGCTCAGGAAGATCCGATCGGTAGAGTTAGAAGAGCCTTCCATCTCGAGCATAATCTTTGGTGAAGACAGAAGCCAACCGGGTGATCACGTGTATAAAGTAGACTTTGGTACTGGTTACTCGGAAGACGTCTTCCCAAGTACGGAAGAAGCTTCTCAAGGTGAGAGAAGACTGGAGGAGATTGTTCCAGACGTCTCGGAAGGTAGCAGTGACAGTAGCTTTGACTCAGAAGACGATCTTCCTGATTCAGACAGGCCTGGACCTTCGAGAAGATCATCTCCACCACCTGGACCTGAGGAAGAAAGAAGTTGGCAGTCGCACCAGCCGGCAGTCAATATGGCTTCCCACACTCGGCAGAAGTACCATCCGTACGACGATGATGATGATGCGGACGACTTCATCACGATGTTCGAGACCATCTCTAGATCCAACAAGGAAGACGCTGATGTTGACAAACTCCGTGTATTTCCCAGTTTGATCAAAGGGAAAGGAAGGAAGTGGATGAGTAAAACGTTGGATGATGTGGTAGTAATGGCCGCTTGGGCTACTCTGAAGGCAACTTTTCTGAAGAGGTTCAGAGGAGTGGGCTACGATCGTATGACCCTCATAGAGCTTCAGAGGCTCGAACGAAAGAAGAAAGAGACACTGCGGGATTACACCGAGAGGTTTGAAGATCTCTTGGATCACATCCCTCAGAACCAAGGAAGACTCGGCTACTGTGCTCAGCAAGCTGTGGACTGGTACTTGGGAGGATTGTCCCAGGACATGGAATTGTACTGCAGAAGAGGAGGAGGTGATGATTTAGCGGAGGTACAGAAGCATGCCGAGTAGTATGAAACCTCGAGCATCATTCGGAATATGACGAAAGACAAAGGGAAGACCTCGAAGAAGTCTAAGAAGTCGAAGAAGTCTTCTCGGAAGTCCAAGAAGAAGTCCAAGTCCACTGAAACTGATAACAGTGATTCGGAAGCAGCCTCTATTTCTGAAGAGTCTACTGTCAAAAGTTCAGAATCCGAATCTGAACAAGAGAAGAAGACGCGGAAGAAGAAGAAGGAGAAGACGCGAGCAAGGGAGGAAGTTGTGCAGAAGATGCCTCAAACTCAGATAATTCAGTCTGCACCTGATCCTCGCATCGATGAGGTTCTGAAGCAGTTTGCCGACCTGAAAGTTCATCTTCTGAACCAGAAGGACAAGCGGAAGCAACCTACGGCTTCCGGTGGCCAAACCTTTGGTGCAACCTTTGTAACTCTTCTGGACACACCAGAGATCAGTGTACGCAGGACCAAGCTGTCAACTGGGCAGGATGGGAAGAAGATGATGAGGGATATCTACACGATCCCAGTGGGGAAACCTGCTATAGGATCGAGACGATCCCACCCTTCACTCCTACGCCTCCCGCCCAATATAATCGTTATGTACCGAGGGATAGAGCTAGCAATGTACAGACCAGGACACCGTGGCAACCTTCTTCATCACAAAGACCTCTCAACCCTCTTCCTGGAGCGTGCAATAATTGTGGAGAGACAGGACATTGGTGGTCCACCTGTCCTCACCCGAGAAGACAGATTGGGCAAGTGCCCTTGTGTGGGAACTGTAAGGAAGCCGGTCATTTCACAGGGAATTGTCCTCAGACCTTACGACCCCGACAAATGGTGAGATTTGCAGATACCACACCTCCTGCAGAAGCTGCATCATCTTCTAAGCTCGAGTTAGCAGTGGTACAGCACATCACGGTAGAAGAAGAAGATCCTGGGGATTATACGGATTGTCTCCATATCGAGGAAGACGAACCAGACCCCAGAAAGCGCGAAGGAAAGGAACCTCAGCTGCAGTAGACGACTGCAGCTCAGAAGATGAAGACACCTGAAGAAGCGTCATCTCTCACTTTGACGGATGGTACTGTTTGGAATCCTGACCCGAATTCAGATAGTTGACCTCCGGAGGAAGTTTTGGATGAAGCTGTGTTCAAGGTAAGTACCAGAAGCAAAGGGAAGTCAGAATCTCGTCAGAAGGACGTCAAGAAGAAGAAGCAGCGTAAGGAGAGGTCATCTTCTCCCGAGCGGCCGTCTTCTCCTACTTACGACCGAGAAGATCCGAAGTACTTTGCTCCTGACATAAGACAAGAGGTTGAAGCGATCATGCAAGAAGAGCTGGAGAAGAGACGGAAGATAGTACAGCAGCTTCCTACACAGACTACGGCGACACCTGTCTCACGAGAACAGCCCCCAGTCGAGGGAAGACACTCATCTGGTCTTCCACCCGAGGAAGCAGCCACTACATCTTCTCTGTTGGAAACACCAGTCACTCTTCTAAAAAGATCTCCTTACGACTTCTTGCGAGACTTGTGGAATCAGAAGACGGATGTAACCTTCCAACAGCTGTTGGATGACAACGCTGGTTACAGGAAGTTGTTACAATCTGTGCTTCGAGGATCGAGGAAGAGGAGGGCAGCTAAACTTCCCAAGAGCACCCCGATCCTAAGGGTAGAGCATGAGGACTTGGGAGCCCCAGAACTTGATATGGAGATCCATGGCTGTCTTCTGAAGAAGGTACCCATTGATTCCGGCTCCGGAGTTAACATCATGACGGAAGAAACGGCGCATGCCCTAGGCTTCACTGAATTTCAGCCTACTCCGAGAATTCTCAGAATGGCGGACCAGACCAGAAGACGACCTTTGGGGCAACTGAAAGATGTCCTCACGGTAATTGGTGGAGTATCTTTTTACCTCACTTACATCATTTTGCGACCTGTAGCTAAGGTTGGATATCAAGTGTTGATAGGAAGACCCTGGCTGTATGCTGCAAATGTGAATACCGACTGGAGAAGGCATCGGTTGAGATTTCCCAATCCTACACCCAAGCCAGGAGAGAAGGCTAATGTCTCGCTTCCTTGGATCAAGATTGGACACCAAGGTGAAACTCCGTCTACAACAGAGGGGTACACTTCAGAAGACTCGGCTGCGTCTTCTGACAGTGAGGAACTGTATAATGAGTTTGTGGCGAATAACGTGTGTGCTACAGAAGTAGCAGAGAAAGTGGAAGATGTGGTCTGTGGATACATTGAGTGCTACGAGATTGCGGAAGAAGAGCTTCCAGAAGACGAGAATACCGTCTTCCCTTCGGAAGATCCGACAGTTGGTCTTCCAGAAGACGAATCTGAACTAGAAGAAGCTCCCAAACCAGAATACTTTGGTGCCAGTGAGTACAGTCACACTGAAGGAATGGTAAACCCGGATGATCTCCAAGAGATGGAGGTTGCTCCTGGGAAGAAGCTGAAGCTTTCCAAGATGATCGAGGGCCAGCAGTTGGAAGACTTTAGAGAACTTCTAACGGAGTTCCAGGATGTCTTCGCGTGGACCATAGAAGACATGAAGGGCATACCTCGAGAGTTGGGAGAGCATCGCATCGACTTGCTAGAGGGCGTTGTTCCTGCACGGCAGAGGCAGTACCGGCTCAACCCCAAGTACTCGCTTCTGGTGAAGGACCAGATTGACCAATACTTGAAGACAGGAGTCATCTTCCCAGTACTTAGCAGTGAGTGGGTAGCTCCTATTGTCATCGTGCCGAAGAAGCAGACAGGGAAGATCCGAGTGTGTCAGGACTTCCGGAAGCTGAACTTGGCTACGAAAAAGGATCACCACCCTTACCATTCACCGACTCTGTGTTAGACCAGGTAGCAGGACATGAGTTCTACAGCTTCCTGGATGGGTATTCTGGGTACAACCAAGTTTCAATCAGAGAAGAAGACAAGTCGAAAACCACTTTCACTACTGATTGGGGCACGTACGCGTACAATCAAATGCCGTTTGGTTTATGCAATGCACCCGCCACGTTCCAGAGGTTGATGATTACAATCTTCAAGGAGTATCTTCGCACCTTTGTGGAGATTTTCTTGGATGATTTCTGTGTGTTTGGATCGAGAGAAGACCACTTGATATTTCTGAGGAAGTGTTTTCTGAAGTGTAGAGAACATCGTTTGGCACTTCACCCTGAGAAATGCTTCTTTGGTATGTCAGAGGGGATCTTGCTAGGACATAGGATTTCCGGAAGAGGTATAGAAGTCGACTGTGCTAAGGTGGAAGTCATCATGAAACTCCACCCACCTGCTAACCTGACACAGTTGAGAAGCTTCCTTGGCAACGTAGGATACTACCGGAGGTTTATTGACAGGTACGCAGAGGTAGCAGGGAGACTCACTAAGTTGCTGAAGAAAGACGAACCATACATTTGGTCTTCTGAGCAGCAGAAAGCATTCGAAGAAATGAAGAGGCTTCTGTCGGAATCCCCTGTCCTACGGCCGCCTGATTGGGAAAGAGTCTTCCACATTTATGTGGATGCTTCTGCTTTTGCCATCGGGGTGGTGTTGAGTCAGAAAGATGAGAAGAAGAAGGATTACCCCATCTACTACGCGGGAAGACAACTCAGTGATGCAGAGAAGAAGTACTCGACAACCGAAAGGGAGTGTCTTGGCATGATTTACTCCTGTGGGAAGTTAAGACACTATCTTCTGGCAAACCCGTTTGTCTTCTATGTAGATCACTTCTCTTTGAAACATCTTGTAAAGAAAGCAGATTTGTCTGGCAGGATAGCTAGGTGGATTCTCCTACTCCAGGAATTTACTTACACAGTTGAGTACAGGCCCGGAAGACAGCATGTTAATGCTGACTACCTATCCAGATTGGAAACAGAACGAAGAGAAGATGAAGTGGAAGACGAGTTTCCTGACGAGAAGTTGTTTTCAGTTTTCGCAGAGACACTTTCATCTGAGGGGGGGCGTACCGCCTGCTTCCCAGAAGACGAGACTAGATCTTCTGATCCAGTCTTTGCGACTTCTACAGAAGAGTCGATCTTCAAGGACTTGAGGAAGTTCTTGGAAGACCAACAGTATCCCGAGGGAATGGATGCGGAGCAGAAGGCCGTCTTCTTACACAAGGCAGGTCCATATGCTATCTTCCAGGGTATCTTGTTTCGAAAGGGACATGACGAGAAGCTGAGAAGATGTCTCGAGCCGTCAGAGATAAAATCAGTGATCACAGGTCTTCACTACGAAGATGCTGGGGGTCACTACGGATTGAAGACCACAGTGAAGAAGATGCTAGACGCCGGATACTGGTGGCCAACTATGTACCGAGACACTTTTCAGGAGATCAGGAAGTGCGATGCATGCCAGAGGGTGGGAAGACCGACCGCTACAACAAGGTGGCCTCTTACTCCCATTCTTCCGCTTGCCCCATTCGAAAAGTGGGGAATCGACTTTGTAGGTCCTATCGCCCCGATGGCAAGAAGAACACGAGCAAGGTACATCTTAATAGCTACCGACTATGCCACCAAGATGGTGGAAGGCGAGGCCACGAGAAAGAACGATGCCGCAGTAGTCGCAAGGTTCCTATGGCATAACATCATCACTAGGTATGGATGTCCGCTGGAATTGGTGTCAGATAGGGGCACTCATTTCTTAAATGAGACTATTTCCCTCCTGACCCAATACTTCAGGATTAAGCATCGGAAGACGACGCCATACAACCCGAAAGCGAATGGGCTGACGGAGAAGTCGAACGGTCTTCTGTGTAACATCCTGAGCAAGGTAACTGTTAACCATGCGTATGACTGGGACACGAAACTGCCATATGTGTTGTGGGCTTTCAGAATTTCACCTAAGGTCACAACCTAGAAGACGCCTTTCTACCTAACCTACGGCATGACGCCCATTGTGCCCATAGAGTTAGAGGTCCCAACATACCGGTTAGCCGTATCCGAACGCATGGGAGAAGAAGAGAGCCAGGAGCAGCGTCTTCTGAACTTCGTACAGTTTGAAGAAGACAGGAATGCAGCTTTGGAGAAGACATATGAGGTGCAAGCGCAACGTAAGGTAAACTACGATAGCAAGTTGAGGAAGGTGACTGTTGTGGATGGGGACTTGGTGCTTCTCTACGACAACCGTCATATTAAGTTCCCCGGGAAACTTCATCTTCGCTGGATGGGACCTTACCGTGTCTTAGAGGTCTTCGACAATGGCTCCTTACAGTTGGAAGAGTTGGACGGTACACTGATGACCACTCGTGTTAATGGCGCGTCAAGAAGTACTGGACGTAAACAGAAGTGCAGGAACCACTGATGTTTGCGAGGACGCAAACATGTGAGGGTGGGCGTATGTGGTGCCCACAAATTACAGGATGCACGAATTTTTGAAATTTTTAAGGATAATGACTTGTTTGTATAACTGAAGAAGCGTTGTTACTTAAGGATACGTCTTCCTTAACAGGAAGATGATCTTAAGAGCTGTTTGTAATAAGAAGTTGACTTCTTCAGAAGATGACCGTCTTCGGAAGATCATCTTCTCAGTTGCGTCTTCAGAAGACGAGAAGACGGCGGAAGATGGGAAGACGGCGGAAGACACCTATCTTCCAGAAGACAGCGACCGCGAAGGACCAACCACGAGTTTTCGGGTAAGACAGTAGGTGTACCTACTGGAGTGCATCGAATAGGTAGGTAGGTCAGGAAGACACCAAGGACGAGAACCCCTAATCTGCGGAGAAGATGCGTGAGGAAGCACATTAGACACCTTCCAACTTCCCGCAGCATAGCGCGCCTGAAGATCGATTGAGAGAGTGAGCTTCGCGAGCTAGCATTGAGAGAGGAATCAAGTGAGACATCGAGGTAGGAGAGAGTAAGTTGGCAGCTAGGCGAAGGGTGAGATTGAATTGCGGGAGCACAAACAGCAGAGAAAGCGAAGGCGTTTCTGTGGAGCTTCCGAGAAGCTGACAGTGAAGAGTGGCGAGTAGAAGCAAAGGTGGAATCGAGGTGTGGACCGAAATTGACAGCAGGCGTAGTCGTGTGGAGTCACATTGGAAGCTAGGACAAGAGCCAGAAGCGCGCGGAGGTCGAAGGCAACTCGAGGAGCCGAAGAAGACTGTAGAGGTTCTTCCCCCTGTTCTTTTCCCCTCCCACTTCTTCTCGCCTTTTCTTGGTACTCCCCGCGCTTCCTTGATTGTGTGCAGGCAGCCTGATCGATTACCCCACCCCCATTCTTTCTATTGAGACATTGGGCGCGGAAGCGCTGCCCAATTTCTGTCAAGACATCTCCTTGCTTCTTCCCGAGCTCAATTCGAGCTTTCCTACTCCTAGCCCTCAAATTGGAGACCCCAACTATCAATTTCCCTACCCCCATACCTCTCTATCCCCGAAACTTGGAACAGAAGACGATTCGGAAGATGGGAACATCTTCGGAAGATGCTTCTTGAACTTGACTGTCTTCGGAAGACTGTCTTCGGAAGTCGACTGAACACAATTCGTATCAAGAGTGGATTTGCTTTGCTTTTGTGTTTAGAGAGGCTTGATACGAATCCTGAGTGGCTTGGTGAGTTGTTTTGTTATTTCGAGAAGTTGGAAGTCGGGAACTAGGCCTGTGCCTCCCGGTCTTCCAAGCTTCTCAACTCCCCATCTTCCTAGAGAGACTAGAAGACTGGAAGGCTGGCAAAATGAGCGAGAAGACGAGAAGGTCCATTCGGGTCTCTTCTGTCCGATCCATAGCAGCCGTTCCTTCTTCTTCCCGAACTTAGAAGAGAGTTGTGAGAAGTCTTGCTGGCAGAATCTGGAGAGAATGGTCGAGGGTCATGTCTTCCCATCATGCAGCAAGCTTCTTCTGAGTGTGTATGAGAGGTGAGAAGTCAGAAGAACAGAGTGTAAATGTCTTGAGTCTGTTGTGAGGATAGATTGCGTGTAGGAAGACGAAGACAGGTGAGACCAGTGAAGGGAAGTCCGACTTCGAGAAGTCTTCCGAGAACGACATTGAATCGAAAGCTGTCCCAAGTGTCTTCCCAGAGGCCACTGTCACCGCAGGAGCCCGCAACCATCTTCTGAACTTTTCTCATACTCTACTTCTCGCATATCTTGATCTTCTGATAGGAAGTAGGATGTAATGCAAGGTGGGTTGTCTTCTTGGTAATCCATGCGAGGCCTTGCTTAGATAGGATTGTTTAGATATAGCTCAGAAGACGAGAGCTATCTAGGAAGTACTGTTAGAATCCCGGAAGACGGAGTAGCTGTCTTCTGGAAGACTAGTTTCGTCTTCTGAGAAGTAGAAGCTAGACTGTGGGCACTCGGGAAGAACTGAGCCTTCAGCTCATAGTAGGTGCTTGTGGTTTAGTGCAACAGATCTTCCAGGTATGTCGATGCATCCGCGACGCTTGGTGTTACCAGCGGCAAAATTGGCCGAGGCCACTCCTTTCCTCAAGGAGTTGGGTCTCGACTTCTTCCTGTGGGATTGGAACCTCGCAGATCAAGAGCTTCTGGAGGAGGTGTGGGCCGCGTTACCACCGCGTAACCGTGTATCTGCGAAGGCAGGAGTAGCTCGGGGAAGACCGTCTTCCTGGACTGAAGACTGGTGGCGTAAGGCGTTTCACAGGCCTGAGACCGAGAACCGAGGATATTGGTACGAGAAGAAGATCTTGCCTAGGATTGTGAGTTCATGGCATGTACCTGGGAGTACCACCTGCTTTTTCGTGGAAGACAGGCAGGGGAGGAACGGTTGGAAGATAGAGTCTTACCGGGAGCTGAAGAAGCGACTTCTGGCGAAGTTGTTTCTGCATCTTTTCCCCAAGGGAAAAGCGCAGAAGACAAGGTACTTAGGAGATCAGGACGTGGAGTTCCTGGAATCAGTGTGGGATGACAGAGTGCCAATCTACTGGGGCGCGTACATCCACAACTATGTACAGACGGAGCTAGCATACTTGGGTACCCCGGCGGGAGGACATCTGACGCCCTTCTTCTGCTACTTGTATGTAGCCATGGGGGATCTTAGGGAAGATCAGCTGGCAGTGTATGGGCCAACGGAGCGACAGGAGGTGAAGGAGGAGAGCTCGGAAGACGATGACCGAGAGGCAGCAGCAACGCCCCCTCCCACTCTGATGCCACAGCTGAGGCCCGGCTCTCACCAGAAGACGCTTCTGGTGAGGGAAGACGAGTCTAGTAGGTCGGAAGACGCCACGCCAGTGAGGAAGATGGGTCACAGAAGTGTACCAAGGACACCCATCTCCCTCATTCATTCAGGATCGGAGTCGGACTCGGGGGAAGACTTGCTGAGTACCCAATCGGAACAGAAGACAACTTCTGTAACACCTGGGAGTCTTCCGAAGACTCCAGAAGACGAAGGATGGATGGGTACTCCTACTGCGATGCGAGGAAGCGCTGTCGGAGTGTAATCCGTCTACCTAGGAAAGCATCGGGCTTCTGGCTGTGGTTGTTCACTCAAGAGGTTGGCTTTCAGGTCACAATAGGGCTATAAACACTCACACAGATGTGTAAGATCTAGTAATATACCCAGAAGGTGAAATTCAGGTCTAGCTGGCAGTAATAGGATTCGGCGGTGAACTTTGACACTCACGGAGAAGAAAACTATGAAGGTTCAGACTTCTAAACTTCCCCTACATGCAAATGAGGTACTACTGAACTCACACACGAAGTTTCAGCCTGAGATCAAATTCTGACACGGAGATATGGACAGAAAAGTTCTGAGCAAGAAAACTACGGCAATTTCTGGTACCTAGCTGGCTATTCCGACCTATAACAGGAGTTTGGCTAGATCAATTTCGAAGTTTCTTACAGGATTTGCAGTTCACAACTTGCTGAACACTCCTGTGAAGTTGGGACTCCTGATTGTTTGTAGAACTCCAGATCTCCTTCCCTGAAGTCGCTGCTCTAGATTAAGAGCTTTTCAGACCCCCTCAGCTTCAGCGGCCGCCCTGAATTACTCAGTTGCTCAATCTATATGAAACTTTTTGTGAAATCGTAGCCCTGCTGGCGGAGAACACAACCTCGAAGTTTTGAAGCAATTTCCTCAAATCTGCTGCGAGTGACACTGAAAACCCTAAATCCAACAAAAGTGATTCAATTCTAGCACAATCCGAACTTCAATTGCTCATAGCTCCGTCTTTATTGACTCAAATCGATCGAAATTTTCACTGGAAGTGCTTGGCATGACGAGACCTCTCTCCCTGTGCTCTCAGATTTCGAAGATCCCCCACCAAATGCTCGAACTCCACTCTAGAGCTCTGTTTCTAAATTTAGAGTTTAACAAAAGACAAAAATGGACCAATGGGAGTTCATAGCTCCACTTGGTTGTCCTTTAGTACCCTAAACCACGTGGCAACTTAGTTTTACTCATAGGCTACCACGTCAAGCCCCCTAGAGTGCCAGCGTAAAACTTAAATTACTTAAAACGACACGCAGCCCCGAAAAATAACTTAAATCAGCTAGAAAGCGTGCATGGGCGACACGCAAATACAACCCATGAGCTTAAGCCCTATCAACATGGTAATCAACCTACTAAGACTCAAAATAGTGTTAACACCGTATGCAAAGGTGTCAAACATATACATAAACGACTAGAAGTAATATAAGCTAACTTCTAGAACTACTAAACTCAGCGTCGGAGTAGAAATATAACATGTAGCCGCCAAGTAGCGCGGCATCCACCCCCTCTGAACCTGCACATCCTCCGGTATGTGCCATCCAGATCAAGACTCTTCAGCTTCGGCTTCAAACTCATCTTCAACCTGCATTGAGTCTTCAGCTTCATCCTCTGTAAACTCTGTAACGTTCCAATCCTCTCCTCTCCTTCTAAAGAGCTTGATTCTCTTTCCTGCGACTGGTACCTTGAGCACTGCACCATCTAACTCTCTCAAGGAGTATGTGGCATTATCATAAACTTCTAACACCACATAAGGTCCAAACCATCTCTTGGAGAACTTTCTGATAGTGCTATGCTGATTATCAAGACTACTATCATAGACTAACACCCAGTCACCTTCTTTAACTGGTTTGGGTCGTAATCTATGCGTTCTATCAAATCTGCCTTTGTTTCTCTCTCTAGCAGTCTTCAACCTTTCCACAGCTTTGGCAACATCCTCAGGTCTTCGTTCTAACTGCTGGATCCTTAATGCAAGAAGATCCTCCGTACTTCTACCATCTTCCCATGGCAAAACATTCCAAGTAGACACAACCTCCTCAATCGGCATCACAGGTTTCTGTCCTAGTATCAATTCTGCTGGCATGTAACCTGTAACGGTACTATGAGTTGTACGGTCTGCCCATAAAGCAAACGGTAGCAGTCTAGGCCATTCACGGATCTTACCCTTGCAAGCTTTTACCAAAGCTTTGATGATTGGCGGATGACCTCTTTCGCTCTTGCCATTCCCTTCAGGATTGTAAGCAGTGGTTAACGCCAACTTGATTCCCAATCGCTTGAAGAACTCAACTGCTTCTTGTGAATCCAGCTCACCCCTATCTGCAGTGATCTTTCCCACACACCCATATCTACAAATAACATCTTCAAGTAGAAAGCGGCAGAAACTAGCAGTGGTCTTCGTCCTCAAGGCACGGCCTTCAACTTGGTTAGATAGATCTTCTCTAGCCAAGACTAGATATCTCATTTGTCCAAGTCCAAATGGCATAGTTACCAGATCAACTACCCATTTGTAATGAATGGCTAAAGGATAAGTAGGATGCAATCCATCACGATGACGTACGTTGGAATACATCTGGCAGGGTATACAGGATGAAACAAACTGTACTACATCCTTATACATACCCTTCCACCAATACTTCTCCTTCATCTTGGCAAATGTAGCCCAAACTCCTCTATGACCGGCCCATAAACTCTCATGGAACTCCTTGATCAGCTTCTGCTGCAATTCCAAGTCACATACCACTCGTTGCGGTATACCTCCTTGTAGTTTAGGGCGCTTCCATAGATGTCCTCCATGTAAAAAGTAACCATAAGCTATTCTACGGATCCTCTTGAAATCTGCATCAGACCAGCCTTCTTGCCTTTCCAGTGAACTCAAATATCCAACCACTTGCCATCATACATAGTTTCCTCAAAAAACTCCAACGAGGCTGCAAAACAGCTTCTATCTCTTCTAGCAAGAGCACTAGAATAGAACTCTGTTCCCACATCCTCCTGATCATCTATCATTTCTTTCTCATCGTAATACCTAGCCCTTGATAACATATCTGCCACAGGATTGTCTTTTCCTGCAATATGTCTAAACTCTGGGTTCAAGGACTTGATATATGCTATCCACCTCAACATGGCAATATCTGGAGTTGTACAACTAGTGATCATTCCTAAGAGAGGTAAACAATCTGTCTCCACAACCACAGGTGCTCCTATCAAGTATTCCTTATCACTCTTCATCGCAGTAACTACTCCCCATAGCTCTCTCTTGATCTGAAGGTAGTCTCTCTACCGTGAACTTAATACCTTAGCACCAAAACGCACCACATATCTATTTCCTTCCTAATCATCTTGTCCTATAGCCCATCCAATGCCAATAGGACTAGTATCAACAGTAAGGATAACAGATCTGCCCAACTCATATGTTACCTTCCGTAGAGTTGGTGGTGAAGCCAAAAGATCCTTCAACTTCCTCATAGCCTCGCTTTGCTCCTCTTGCCACTGAAATCTTTGCCCCTTCCTCAGCAGCTTGTACAACGGATCTGCTACATGAGCAAAGTGTGGAATCCATATGATAAAACACACATGCACCTAGAAATCTTCTCACCTCGATAACTGACCCACATGTTTCCTTCATCCTTCGAATGGCATCAACCTTGTTCGGACAAGGTTTCCGACCATAAGATCCACATAGGTGCCCCACTATTAACACCTCCTGTTCTCCAAATACAGACTTTGCTCCTGATAAAGTCAAATGAACCTCCTCCAGTCGACTCAATATCTTATCACAGTCAGCTATGTGATCTGCAACAAACTTACGGCACCCCCTCTGATCCATTACCTCATTCTTCTCCTCCTCAGCACACCCTTTGATCACATCAAGGAATGGCATAGTTTTTTCAGGAATGAAATCCCTCAAAACTTTATTCATGCCATTCATCATATGTGCTACAGAATTGGTAGCACCTTGTGGCAAGTGCACATCCTTAGTAACCCCAAAGGTGTCCTCATTGTAGTCAAGTCTCTACTCTCAGAGGATAACTGAAACTGATCATACCCTGAATATAAGTCTCCCATTGAATAGATAGCACGACCAGCAAAAGCCTCTGCAAACTCGTCTACAATAGGTCCTATACCCATATTCCTGATAGTCACCTTGTTAACTGGCTGCATATCTTGAATGAATCTCAAAGCTCCACTCTTCTTCGGAACAGTAAACCATCTGCTAGAGTAGGGAGCTATAGATGGTTCCAAGATACCCATCCTAATCCTCTCATTGAGCAAGTCTATCAACTTTGGTAGATGAGCTCTAGGTACAGGGATAGGACGTAGATTCCAAGGCACATGCGGTATAGTAAAGATTACCATAGGTGCAACTACACTTGGATCTACACATCCTACTTCATGTGACTCAAACGCAAACGCCTTACCATGTCTAGATAGCATCTCCCTGAAGCTCTTCTTCTCTTGCTCAGTAAGAAATCCATCACCTCCAATCCTCAGGTCCTTCAGTGTTGTTTCTGTAAACTGGTGCCCAATTCTTCTCGGTCCTCTAAGCGTCGGTTCTCGTGCAGCTTGCTCCATCTTCTGATTGTAATCGAGTGGTAAAGGCAAAGCCACTGACTTGTACTTGGTCTCCACATACACCTCTTGCCGATCTATAAACTTATCAATTACATCATAAAGCTCCTTGGAGCTCACTCTCACCACTCTATCTACATCATCTATAGAACTTTCTACTATCGATTTCAACTCCCCTATAGTATCTACCAAATACTGCTCTTCAAACACTCCAGATACGTATTCATCTCTTGCTAACTCTCCACTATCCCACAAAGACTGCTGTACATACTTCACATGTTGCCTCTCAAACCTCTTCAGATTCTCAACCTTCCTATAACATACTGATCCACATGACGTCAATCCCAAGAAGCTAGTGGATAAAACTTCCTGCTTTACTGGATCAGGCGAGAATCCTATCTCTACTGTACCGTTGAAGTCTCGCTCTTCAATGGTACTCTGCCAAAACCCCTAGACTCTCTAAACTCCTGAGTAATCTTAGGCAGTGGACGGTCTCTCAAGCTATCACGATTCCTCTCATGTTCTGCAGCAACAGTCAAAAACTGAACAGCTCTTTTGCCGTCTCTACTACGTATCCTAGCATAGGCTGAACCATCATCCATAACTCGTGTCTCAATTCTAACAGCAGTAATGTAAGGCTGCCCTAGAATGATAGGATAGGTTGACATGTCTTGCACAAAGAAATTCTGAACATCACTGATGTCACCCACAGTTACCTTGATGTTGGGACAAGCACCATAGAGTTCTCCCCTCTGGTTGTTGACAGCGCGAATAAGCCATCCGTGGTCGGTGTCTATGGGCCATCTCCCACGCTTGTACAGCTCCTTAGACATCAGATTAATCTCTGAGCCATGATCAATCAATGCCACCACAGGTTCCTCTAGATCTCCCAGCTTCACTAAGGTCTCTGTGGTTACTCTCGCCCAATGGTTGTGAGAATAATGGCTCTTCTGTGATGCTTCCACCTCATCTTCAAACCTCACGTGCTGATCTGATCTTCCCTCTGATACTTGAGAGCAATAACCAACAATCTCATCTTCCTCATCTTCCGACAGTTTGGTCCCTAGAGCGTTAAGCGTAGCTGCTTCACCCAAAATCTGACGTTTCCTCTTGATGATATCTATAATAACCTCATGGAACTCACGCTTTGCAATCCCAAGAATCTCACCCAAAGTAAACTCAACTTTCCCATTCAAGATACGGTTCTCTAACACCTGCTTCAAGTCTGTAGCAATCTCAATGTCAGACTGAAGTTTGTATGCAGGCATCTTACCCTTCTCCTTGCTTCTCTCTTTCTCCTTTGGTGTTGTAGATGGTAGATCCTCCATAGTCTCCTCCCGAGTAGGTGTTGTCTCCTGCCTTGCATCTGGTCTAGCCCTTTCACTCCTTGTAGCAGGTCGTTTGGCTGTAGAAGCCTCACCTGCATCCTCCCTCCTGCGTTTTTCTTCTAGTACAGCTTCATGATGACTTCTTGCAACATAAGCATGCACTGACATAGTGTCTACAAGGTCATTCCATCATGTAGTTTCTCGAATTGAGTTGCCAATCCTTCGTAGCACATCCTTGTCTAACTTTGTTCTAGCTACGGACCGCACTACATCAGACCACAACCCAGTAGTCCCTTTCTCTCTCTCCATTTCCACTTTCACTCCACACGTAGCAGCATTCACAAGAGAAACAGCATGTGATGCTGATATATCATTCACAAGTGTCTTCATACCACCCTTGCCAAAGTTGGTTCCCAGCATCATCCCAGTCTCTCTCAAATGGATCTTACCATCTTTGAAGAAGATAAGATCCTTCCTCAATGCATCTGAAAACTCCCCACAATCTCTTCTTACATGGTCTAGGCTATCACACCATATACAATGATGAACAAAGCCTTCTCTCATCTGAGGTCTTTGCATAGCAGGCTGTACATTCTGCTCCTTCTCTTCTAACCTAGTGAGCTTAAGCTTAAGCTCCTTCATACCCTTAATCAACTCATCAAGCGGTGAGTCTTCCTCTCTAGCAATTACCAAAGCGGGCTTAGCAGGCAACTGCTTGACAGGAATTATCAGAGGTGCTGCTTCACTTACCACCACCTTGTCCCTTCTTCTTTGTCTCTTGGTCAGCAAAGAGACAGCCTCTTCAACCTCCTTCCAGTCAGTCTTCAATCCTCTCTCCTCACTCTTGTCTTCCAGCAACAGCTCAATCTTCTCCTGAATAGTCACGTCCGCTGCTTGAAGGAAAAGCTCGGTCTTCTCCACCTCTAATGTAAGCTTTTCTGTCCTAGAAAGCTGAGCATACTAACGATCAAATTCCCTTAACAACTCA
Source organism: Asterella californica (assembly GCA_036924285.1). NCBI lineage: Eukaryota > Viridiplantae > Streptophyta > Marchantiopsida > Marchantiales > Aytoniaceae > Asterella > Asterella californica. Next base: position 29,999,426 of record JAYKYS010000003.1, read on the forward strand.
TTTACAGACAAACCTTGTTGGGCTTAACCACCCACTCCAAGAACGTTCTCTTGGTCACCCTCTCTGAATCTTCAGTGTAGTACTCCTCCTTCAAAGCTCGCATAAAGCTCTCCCAACTCTGTCCTTGCTGCTGCTTGAGCTCCTTCACACGCCCACGAATCTCAGGGACAACAGCAAGCTCAAAGTTCTCCACCATCTCCTTCTCAAGCACCTTGTTCACCTCCATCTCCCTAGCATAGTATCGCACATACTTGGAAATATCTGTACCCTTGAACTGGTCCATCTGGTGCACCACAGATTGCAACGCCTTGGTTGCTAACACCTCCTTCCTCTCTGTGCTCTGCTGCTGCTGCATGAACATGGAAAAAGCCTGGAACATCTTTATCGTAGCAGCATCAAATTGAATAGGTTGCTGAGCAGCAGCAGCACCTCCACTTGATGATCCTTGGTTGGCCATGATATCTGATCCTGTAACACTCTTAAGAAAACTCCCACCCTAGGTGTTTCATGTCGAGTTCACCAAAACGAGAGTATGTCGGAGTGTAATCCGTCTACCTAGGAAAGCGCCGGGCTTCTAGCTGTGGTTGTTCACTCAAGAGGTTGGCTTTCAGGTCACAATAGGGCTATAAACACTCACACAGATGTGTAAGATCTAGTAATATACCCAGAAGGTGAAATTCAGGTCTAGCTGGCAGTAATAGGATTCGGCGGTGAACTTTGACACTCACGGAGAAGAAAACTATGAAGGTTCAGACTTCTAAACTTCCCCTACATGCAAATGAGGTACTACTGAACTCACACATGAAGTTTCAGCCTGAGATCAAATTCTGACACGGAGATATGGACAGAAAAGTTCTGAGCAAGAAAACTACGGCAATTTCTGGTACCTAGCTGGCTATTCCGACCTATAACAGGAGTTTGGCTAGATCAATTTCGAAGTTTCTTACAGGATTTGCAGTTCACAACTTGCTGAACACTCCTGTGAAGTTGGGACTCCTGATTGTTTGTAGAACTCCAGATCTCCTTCCCTGAAGTCGCTGCTCTAGATTAAGAGCTTTTCAGACCCCCTCAGCTTCAGCGGCCGCCCTGAATTACTCAGTTGCTCAATCTATATGAAACTTTTTGTGAAATCGTAGCCCTGCTGGCGGAGAACACAACCTCGAAGTTTTGAAGCAATTTCCTCAAATCTGCTGCGAGTGACACTGAAAACCCTAAATCCAACAAAAGTGATTCAATTCTAGCACAATCCGAACTTCAATTGCTCATAGCTCCGTCTTTATTGACTCAAATCGATCGAAATTTTCACTGGAAGTGCTTGGCATGACGAGACCTCTCTCCCTGTGCTCTCAGATTTCGAAGATCCCCCACCAAATGCTCGACTCCACTCTAGAGCTCTGTTTCTAAATTTAGAGTTTAACAAAAGACAAAAATGGACCAATGGGAGTTCATAGCTCCACTTGGTTGTCCTTTAGTACCCTAAACCACGTGGCATAGTGAGTAAAACTTAGTTTTACTCATAGGCTACCACGTCAAGCCCCCTAGAGTGCCAGCGTAAAACTTAAATTACTTAAAACGACACGCAGCCCCGAAAAATAACTTAAATCAGCTAGAAAGCGTGCATGGGCGACACGCAAATACAACCCATGAGCTTAAGCCCTATCAACATGGTAATCAACCTACTAAGACTCAAAATAGTGTTAACACCGTATGCAAAGGTGTCAAACATATACATAAACGACTAGAAGTAATATAAGCTAACTTCTAGAACTACTAAACTCAAGCGTCGAAGTAGAAATATAACATGTAGCCGCCAAGTAGCACGACAGCGCAAAGAGGAGAGCCGCTCCTGCCACGAGGAGTCTTCCACCTCGGAAGATGAGAAGAGTAGCTTCTTCTCGTGCGCAGAAGATGAAGATCGTAGTGGTGGAAGAGGCTTCCTTGCCTCTGGAAGACGAAGTCGACACCATCGAGCGAGTGGTGGGGATGAACTTGTCTTCTACAGGAAGACGACTGGAGGAGTTCAGTGCCTACTTCCAGAAGGAGATCCAGTCCGCTATGGAGTTGCTGGAGAGGAGAGCGAGGGCACAGGAGAAGCCCTTACAGCCTGGATTCGGCCTGCGCACCTTGCTGCGACAGGAAGACAGCCAGCAGAAGACGGAGTCGCTGGAAGCTAGTCTCCGCACTACGGAGAAGCTTGCAGCCAGGTACAAGGCGGAAGCAGCCGCTTCTGCCAAGGAGTCGATGCAACTTCGGAAGAGCAACCAGGAGTTGCAGACGCTAGTACAGCAGCGCGATCAGGAAGTTCTCCGAGTGCGGGAGAAGATCACTGCCCTCGCAGAAGAGCAGACCACTTGGAAGATGCAGCGAGAAGCCGCAGAAGCGCGAGCTGTAGTGGAGAAGACGTAGAGGGAAGCAGCAGAGGCCCGTGCGCAGAAGATGCTAGCTCAGTCGGTAGAAGCGCTTCGGAAGAAGTTCAACTTCACCGCGGGTAAGAAGTTACTTACCTTAGCTAGGGAATGGGACAGCGGGTCCAAGACGAGGTTGGTGGAATGCAGAGATAGCATGTTCAGGTACCTGGATAGACAGATAGAAGGAGTGAAGACACTTTATGGTCTTCCCTCACTTCCGACACCTGCAACCGCATCTTCCCAAGCCCCAGCACCCTCGACTGGATCCGGAATGGAGAAGGAGGAGTTCGATCTCGCTGTACACTTGGTGGTGACAGCGTTGGAAGAAGAGAAGACTCCAGAAGACGCCCCGGAAGACATGATGTCTTCTGGAAGACAGGAAGACGAGCCGTCTTCCCAGGTATTCCGTGTGGAGGAAGCGACTTTCCCGGACCCCCATGAGGTCGCCATGGTCCCTAGTACTGCATCTGTGCCTCAGAAGACCGAAGACGCACCATTCGACTCGTCTTCCCAGAAGACCATTCCGTCTTCCGAAGCAGCAGCCCATCAGAAGTCGAGGTAGTAGCTCCGGTAGGAGCAGATCATGTAGAGATTGCCACCGAGCAATCAGAGTAGTTAGCAAACTTAATCGACACTTCCAGATTTAGTAGGATCGGACATGCTATCTTAAGGGTGGCAGTTTTCCATGTAAAAATAGTTAGGACCCCATGTGGCAGCATAGGTAGCGTAGGAATAACACAGTGGAGGGCTAATTGGGAAGAGGGACCGCATGCATGTGAGGTGACAACCTCTTGTCAGCGCCTCTCTCTCTCTCCCTGGTGGTCGCCTCCCTTGACTCTCGAGGCAGATGGTTAAGTAGGATAGCATGGTAGGAGAAAAGCTCTCTGAGAGCTCTGCCAGTCCTGTAGAATTCGGCAGTAACTGAACATACACACCGATTCTACAGGCAGGCAGGCGAGACACATTAGAGCAGAGACAGTCTTAGCGCACTACACCCGTTGTTGGAAACATACGAATAGTCTTGGAATATACAGGAGGGGTCTGCATACTCACACCAGCAGTGGTTCGAAGATGTAAATAGAAGTAGTGGACAGTCTAAGAACAGGGAACGGCATCCTCGTGCAGTCCTGTTAGCTAGGCTGGTGTGTCGAGGAGTAGACGCAAGAAGTAGCGGGAGTGAGCTTCCCAATGCCATTGTGACTTCTTCTCGGAGAATAGATTGTGGATTTGAGTGCAGCAGCTTTGTCCATGTCTTCTGGATGGTGGGTTCACTGAATTCGCTCCCAATTGTGCATGGGAAGTGTTCTTCTTGAGTGGCGGTGAATGTCAACAGTTGTGGAGTGTAGCTTGACTCGTTCAGTAGAGCACTTGAGATCTACGTACGAACGGTCTTCTGGGTAAGGGATCCCAGAAGACAGAGCAGTCAGAGCAGCGAAGTGAAGAAGAAAGAAGCCTTCTTCCCGCAACAGAAGACGACATCCTCGAGTAGAAGACGGTGCTACAGTACTCACGTTTGTTGTCTTCCTCCCCAAACTATTACAAGCAGGGATGGCTTGTTAGTCAGGATCCGGACTAGAAGCCTGTCGGAATCTTAATTGCCCTTTTGTCATCCTGTTTTCTCTTGTTTGGATTTCTTCTTCTTTCCCTCTTCCCTCATCTTCCCCATCTTCTTATCTTCTTCTAGTGAGCTTCCGATACTTCTATTGAGCTTCCGTGAAGGTGAATGTCGTTGTAGTGCTGCAGGAAGACAACTTCCGTAGGCAGAAGTCTAGGAAGGCTACAGGCGGCATACACCCTGTGATTGATCCAACTCGTTGCAATGTGAGTGTGAGAGTAAGGTGTAACGACTGTTACTAGTCGACTTCTGCGAAGCCGGACAGCCTTTTGGAGGTGTGAGAAGACGAGCTAAACCCCCAGAAGACGAGAATCGCTTCGGGAAGACGGTATCGAGAAGACCGGAAGAAGCAACCTGGAAGCAGGAAGATCGTCTTCCCGAGCTTCTCTGTGAATAGTTGTATGATACTGTAATTGATAGTTGTTTGTTTGGATCCAGAGCACCATTTGGCGTGTCTGGAAGACGTGTTGGTTTGTGTGGTTTTGTGAGAAGACGGGATTTCTAGGCAAAACCTGTGTGTTTGTGTGTTTGAACAGATCTTAGAACTTAGTGCAGCGTTACTTGTGCAAATCCTCTGTGGGAACGATATCTTGTATACTAAATGGGCAAAAGGATAAATCCTTCTTCACTACAAGGCGGCTCGTGGGAGATTAAAAGCTGTGATTTGCTTCGAGTTGTTAGGGGCATTCTTCGAGTCTACAGCTGTCAGGCTGCCAAAATGCATGACGAGCTTTTCGGAACACTTAGTCAAGTTTTGGGTCTCAAACCTCGATTCTGAAATCGAAGTAGAGTAAAAAGGTCTGAAATTCTCAATTTCGAGATCGAGGTTGTACTCGGGTTGGGAAAAAGTCAATTTTAAAATGGCCATAAGTTTTACTATAATATCATTTATTTATGTTTTTGGTGTCATTCAAACAAGCTTGGCGAGGGCTTTCAACAGTGTAAAACTCAATATTTTTTGTCCATATTTAGAGAATTGTGAGTATCTAAAGTCAAATGTATAGTTTTAGACTCATATAAATCATATATTGGAAATTTTTGAGTGCAAAAATACATCTTTAGTTGATATTTGGGTTTCAGTCATCTCAACGTCGATCCTGAAATAGATGTTGAGGATGTGTTTTCTTTGGAATATATCTGGAAGGGGTCTTGAACCTCGATTATGAAATCAAAGTTTTACAAAGTGTTGAGAAAAGTAGAACTTTGAGGCTGTGCAACTTCTGCTGTGGTTGTCTTTTTGGGGAGATAGTGCTATCACCGGAAAATTTTTCAAGGGCTTTCTAACGCTAACAATTTGTCTCATTTGGAATTATTACTAGAGAGATACAGAGTTTTAAAGCTCATGGGGACAAAAACACTACTTGGGAGTTCAACTTGAATTTCTGGAATAGAGGTTGGATGGCTACTTTGGATCAAGTGATTTTTTCAGAGTTCAAAGCAACCTTGATTCTGAAATAGAGGTTTCAGAATCAAAGTTGCTTTGAGTGAGTTTTATGGGTGAAGTTTTTTTGGGTAGAATAACAACAAGAAGAGAGAGATAAAGACGAAAAGAAGATTTTCTATTAGAAAACTATTTTTGACGGTTTTATTTTTTGGGAGTGAGTTTGGGAGTTGGAGTCCCAACTTCTATTCTGAAAATTGAGGTTTCTGATTGAGAGGTGAGGTATAAAGCTCTATTCTGAAATCGAGGTTATAGACATACGGAGAGAAAAGACAACAACTTTAACTGCTTTTAACTTGTTTCGAGTAATATGGATATCATTGGAAAGATATCGTAAGATTTGGAGAGAATCTGAGCATACTATAAGCTTTTGAAGTTTAGGTACGGTTTAAAAGCATGAAAAAATCCAAGATATAGGTCAGAAGAGCTACACTTGAGATTGCTATCTTCTGCACACACTACTACGTTGTCTTTGACAATCAGGAGCTCAATGCTTTCCTATACGCGACTTTACAAAATTTGATACGACAAAGATGATGAACTCGACGTGAAAAGTCTAAGACAAAGACTCATAATAGTTTGAAATCGGAGCAACAACCATGAGTGACGATGATGGAGCTAACGGATCTAGTACTGGTGGACTACCAGATGTTCAGTTGGACCGGGCTACGGCATAGATGTTTCAAGCCTTTATGTTCTCTTTACAACAATAACAATCAAATGAGCGTAAAGAGACTTTGGCAATGAAGGCTCTTCAAGCAGTGATTAACAAGCACGATCAGTTTGATGGAAGAGATTTGTTGAAATACCTAAGATACTATATTAGATGGAACTGAACCGTGTTAGTGAGGATGAGATGATAGAAAGTTTGAGCTAATAGTGGTTCTAGAAATCAAGGAGCATGTGAAGGATCTGAATGATAATTTCAAGGGTAATTGGGAGGAGTCTTCACGTGCGCTAAGAGATGAATACATTTTGGAAGACTCGGATCACGTCACCAAAAAGTCATTCTTGGAGTGGATCGAACGGCCCAACAAAAACTTACAAGTCATAGAACTATTACGAGAGTTTGAGAGACAATTCTCTCAACTAACAAGGCTGAAGAAGCTCACTCTTGAACTTAACAAAATAGAGGTGTTTCTTCTAGCGGCTAAAGAAAGATTGCAAGAGAAGTTGGAAGTACTTCTCGAGGATAAGTCGGAATATGAAGGACTCATTACCAACTAGAAGGAAGTAGAGGAAGCCGTTGGTATGCTTGCCAAACGAGAGCGTAGGAGGAGAAGAGTTGTAGTTAGAAGATCAGTGCTAGTTGCTACCATGCCAACATCGACTATCGCTCTTGTTGCTCGGCCAAAAGTCCCGATGATTCTTGTCATTCCATCTCAAGCGGTTGTGTCAAAGAAACACGATTCAGATCTTGAGGAAATAATGCAGAGAATGAGAGACCTTCAGATTAAGATGACGAGGCCGGAGGATAAAAGAGTCTCAACTGAGACTAAACTTGTACCTAGATAAGCATGGGTACAAAGTTGCACTTCGTGCGATAGCACATACCATTTGAGGAAGGATTGTACAGATTTTTCAGAAACTTTGCAGCAAAGGGTTATATTTTGGAAGGATGGAAAAGTCGCATTGAGTGATACATAGGTATTTTTCCAAACCAACTTCGAGAAAAGAAGAATGAAGAAATTGGTTGAAGAAGATATGACAACACATGTTGTTAAAACAGTCAAAGTTATCACTTACGGTGCCAAGGTTGAAGACATAGGATGATTGTCAAGGGGTGAACTTTGACAACCACGTAGAATCGAGCGGGCTTTGGTCATATGCCGTATCTATGTTGTCGTGTCGTGGACTGACTCCTATCTGAAAATCAGATTTGATCATTATCGCTCCAAAGACGCTCATAGGACTAAAAATAAGACTTTTTGTACAACTTTTGATCTTCACTTTCATTACATCGATGGTTAGAGTTTGTTGTCAGCTTCCCATGGACACTTTGTCTACTTCATTTGGACGCCCAGTGGAGAAGTTACAAGACTCAAAAGATGGGTAAAACAAGCTAGGCCCCAGCTTACGAGCTTTTGGCACGACTTCTGATCTTCATTTTCACCGCATCTATGGATAGAGCTCGTTATCAGCTTTCCCTAGGCACTTTGTCTACTTCAATTGGACGCCTAGTGGAGAAGTTACGAGACTCGGAAGATGGGTAAAATAAGCTAGGCCCCAGCTTACGGGCTTTTGGCACGACTTCGGATTTTCATTTTCATCGCATCAATGGGTAGAGCTCGTTGTCAGCTTTCTATAGGCACTTCGTCTACTTCATTTGGATCCCTAGTGGAGAAGTTACGAGACTCGGAAGAAGAGAAAATCAAGCTAAGCCTTAATTTACTTTTGCTGACTGGGTATTTTCAGCTCCAGGCGTTATACTAAGGACATAAGGGGCTTGCTTCCGCATAATCTGTGAAAACTTGTACGTACAGTGACTGACGTAAGCGGGTAGCTTAAAGGACTAGCTTGTGTCTACGATCTGTCAGCAGACGGTTCGGGAGATTTGGAGATCCAATGCAATGCGCAAGGCGTCGTTGGATTCAAATCTGTGCAGGCTATGCACTGGTTAAGACGGTTCGTGAAGAGGCGGATCGGGGAGTGTGTATTAAGAGAAATTGAGACGCAAGAAAAAGATTTGGAGTGTTTCAGTGATCTGTGAAGGAGAGTTGGATCGTTCGGGAGTCCAAACTTGTTGTCCTTGGATCCATCGGAATCAGAACGCCGAGTTGTATAGGAAACTGAAGACGATACAAAGTTTTATCGGACGGTTTGAGAGTTCTGGGTAAAATTGACTCGCATGGAAGTACTTACGTTAGTTTTTCGTTCGTCTGCGACTTGAGATTGGATTGTTCTTCGCGATCTGTGAGCCAAGCTCTTCGTTCTTGGTGCCTATGCGATCAAGGAGTCTTCATCTATGCATAAGAGAAGACAGTACGTGGATTAGATTGTTGGTTTGGGTGTGGTGAGCAAGTTTGAAGCGCAGGGAGTCGACTTACGTTAGTTTTTTGCATCCTGCGATCAAATCGACATGCATTTTGGCTGTCGTGAGTTGGATCTGAAGGTTTCTTGGGCTGACGGAGTCATAGAAGAAGACCCTATCGATATCTGAAGACCATTTGGCGAAAGAAGAAAGTTCTCAAATAGGTCTTTTTTGGTTCCTTCGCTACGGATTTTACTCTGTTGAGTTCGTTAGAGATCTAGTTGATTATGTGCAGCTTGTGGTAGCTAGCTTTAGCTAAGAGCTTGTACACGGATGTTGTTTGGACTTGGGTTTGAATCGTGTGATACATGTGCAGCTCTTTTTGTTAGCAAAGGGATGTTTTCTTTGCTTTGAACTACGCTTCGATAGTTTTGGGTCTGGGTTTGTTGCTGACATCGAAGCAGTAACCGACTTGCGTATTATCTTGGAGCAAAGAGTTTTGGATGCTAGAGTGGAGTGTACTCTTTGTGAGTTACTTGGCGTTGCGAAGAGAGAGTTTTATGAATTGATCATTGATATCATGAAAAGAAAGAGATAAGTTTTAATTGAGTAGGTAACTAGTCAGATAATTGGATTGATCGATTCATTAATGTTGATGAAGTTGAAGATGTTCAGCATGAGGTATGGGTTGCTGGTCCCGCTATTATTGATAATGAAGATGAGGAATTTGAGGAGGAGAAGTCAAGCACAAACAGTGACTTCAGACAGAGACATTAAGCATGTGCAACAACAGAGATGCCGGTTTGGGTTGGAGGGCTTTATGAACCAGTACATGCACTTGTGGACCATGGGTCACAAACTGAATGATGAGTCTCATTATGTTAGAATTGAGAGTTCTGATGACAAGTGTTAATCCACTCTTGTATAGCAGGATGATAGAGGTGTAGAATCTGCTGTTGGGATCTCATCAAGATTGATACAAGAGGTGGAAGAGCCGGATGAGAGACATGTACAAGAGTTCAAAAACATGTATGGTGTACACAACTGGCAGTCTGGGTTGTTGATGTTTGAGAGTGATGGGTGGAGTTACACGAGTTGAAGATTTGAGAGAAAATACAAAACGATGAATTGAAAGACAAGTTTTAGAGTTATGGTGTGCAAAGATTCTGGAGGGGATGAAGCAATTTCTGATATATTTGAGGAGTTTGTGTATGTATAGCTGCTTGCGAGTTGGTTGAATGGTGTGAGCAGGTTGATGAAGAACAGAGATGATATAATAGTGATCCCAGTCCACTCACGACGGGTGTGGATTGTTGTATATTTACGGTTCTTTCCTCACTCGATGTAGAAGAGTGAAGAAAAAGATACGGTTTCTTGGTGTGCACTTCCTTAGGGAGCGGAAGTCCATTCAAATTACAAGTCTGTACTAAAGAAGGTGAAGCCAGTAGTAACTCAATTACCTGCTAACTCGCAATTATAGATATAGTTAGTAGGCACTGAGCCTATACTGCATGATTGTAGATGGGTAGGACATCAGTTTACTGAAAAGATGTTGCAAGAGCTCTAGATAGGAGGAGGTGATTTCTCAGAATGAGAAGAAATTTTTTGAGCAAATGATAGTGAGTCATGGTAGGACATTTATCTTTCCAGCAGAGGAGATATGCTATGTGGACCCAAAGACAGTAGCACCTATGGTTATCTTCACAATTCCTCACGTGCTTTAAGATCTGAAGTCAATTCTGGTCTAAGTTCATTGAGTTACTAAAGGAGAAAGTAAAGATAGGGATCCTTGAGCCATTTATAAGCCCATACTCTAGTAGATGGTTCATTTTAGGAGCTTTAAATTTCATCCAAGACTTGCAGTCTGCAAACAACGTAACCATTCGTAATATTGAGACATGTCCAATTGTTGATGAGGTAGCTGAGGCATTTGCAAGGAAAGCTATTTACTCAACTGGAGATCTGTATTCGGATTATGATCTGTCCGAGTTGGCTGTTGAGAGTAGAGATCTGATTACCATGCGTACGTCTTTAGGATTGATGCGTATGTGTACTCTTTCTCAAGGGACGACGGCTTCAGTAGCACATATGCAAAATGTGATGCATAAGGTGTTCTGAGAGTTTGTACCTAAGATTATCATCCTCTTTCTGGATGACATTCCTACATAAGATTGGACAATTGAAGACAAGGATGATGCGGTGCTTACAGATGATTGCAAAAAATTTGTTGTGGATCATATTAGAGATGTAGAGCGCATTCTGATGTGATTAGAGGACGTACACCTCACCTTGTCAGGTGCCAAGTCTAGGTTTGGTGTGACAAAAATTTTGGTGGTTGATCACTTGTGTGGTGCTTTTGGGAGAAGACCAAATCCAGAAAAGGTGGATGCTATAGCTAGGATAGCAGACTGCACAAATATCACAGCGGTTCATCGTTTCTTGGAGGCTTGCTATTTTACCGCTTATCCATTCCTCACTATGCGCACGTTGTAGAACCTTTATATGCATTACTGAGGAAAGGTAACATGTTTACTTGGACCTTGGAGCATCACGAAGCTATGAAAAGGTTGAAAGAGAATCTGAAATCTCCGCATGTGTTGAAGAAAGTAGACTATGGAAGTGAGAGACCTGTCATTATCACATTGGCTAAGCAGTTGGTCAGGATGATGTGGAAGGAATGCGATTTACTTCTAAGTTTGGAGCCAAGATCATGATTGACAAGCAACGCAACTATCCTTAGGTGCAGCGTGAATTATGAGATGTTGTCAGTAGGATGAAGACAGACCGTGAGTTTCGTATTGACGGTCACATAATTTTAGAGATAGATTGTTTATCTTTGCTTGATATGATAACCAACTCTAGCACGCCAGATATAGTAATGTTGCGGGATTGTCTATATCAGAAGTTTGAATCAGTTGAGGGATATAGCGAGGAAAGAAAATTTGGTTACGGTTATGTTATCGAGAGCAAGATATGTAGATGAGGATGATGTGTTTGTAGAAGCTGAGGAAGAAGAAAAGAAAGATGTTTTGTCAGGTTAATCGGCGAGCTATAGACTTGGACCCGTTGTTGTTCAAAGAAGAATTGTATACAAGTACGCTTCATGACATAGGTTACTATTTGAGTTCGTTGGAGAGACGAGAAGATTGGAGTGAAGTTCAGTTCAGAGAGATAAGGAGGAAAGCATATAATTACTTGTTACAAGACGAGTATCGTTGAAAGCGTCCAAAGAGAAGAGATGAAGCACTTCTACGAGTTATAGATGATATGCAGACCAAACAGCAACTAATGAAGGAGTTTCATAACACCTTATGGATCGGACATCGGGGAGCTTGGACTACCTACACAAACTTAAAAGAGCAATACTGGTGGAAATGTCTGTATCAAGATGTGATGAACTTTGTGAGCTCATGTTTGCATTGTCAATTTTACTCGAAGGTGTGTTACAGAGATAATCTGGTGTCTACTTATCCGCCTAGTATTCACTTCCAATGGGTTCTTGATTTGGTGGAGATGTCCCGAGGTTATAGGATATGAGGTACTTGGCGTTGGCTCGTGAAGACCTCTCCAACTTTGTAGAAGGACAAGCTCTGAAGAGGAAGATCACAAAAGGTATATGTAGGTTTATTCTTTAAGACATTATCAGTAGATATGCGTCTACTGGAAGATTGCATGTAGACAGAGGTGCGTTGTGCAGAAGTGATAGAGTTCTTTGCTCAGTATGGAGTGAAACTCAAACTCACTATTGTCATGAATCTAGAAGGTAAGAGCGTGATGTTGTTGTTCGATTGTTCAAGCCTTGGTGAAGACATGGACGATGATAAGTATAGAGAGTGATCTATGTTGCTCCTCTTTGCTCTGTGAATGACAGGACGACTCATTGCACTACTACTGGGTACATGTCTATTAAATTGATGTCGGTCAGAAGTCGATTATGTCAGTAGAGGAAGACTTCCTTACATGGCTACTTTATCATAGGAAGACGGAATAGATCGTGTACAACTTCTTGCACTTCATATTAAACAGTTAGAACATAGAGAGGAGGATCTTATAGAGACACAACAGAAGCTAAAAGAGGCTCATCTCAAGAATAAAGATAAGTTTAACAAGACCATAGACTCTGACCAAAACTCATACACGCTAGAGATTGAGTTTTGGTATATGACAGTACTCAAGAGAATCAACACTCTACAGTGCAAAATTTTTCTTAGCGGTAGTTTGGTCCATACGTTGTCTTAGATGTGCATCAGAATGCTACTTATTCTTTACACGAGCTTGATGATACACCTTTGAGACTTCTTCTTGTTGGTAAGCACGTCAAGTTGTTCAGAGGAAGAAGAGAATCTGTTGAGCTAGCTGCTTTTTGGAGTCGGAATAGATCATAGATATTGATGAAGATCTTCTATCTGAACGATGAGAACTAGTTGGTACATATCGGAAGATGTGCAAGTTTGGAGGGGTGAAAGTCGTGCTACGTGACGTCTCATACAGTGAAACAGATATCTAGAAGACACCTCGGGTGTCATTTTCAGAAAAAGATGCACCCGAGTTTACCAAGTTGGACAGGAGTTAAGCTAGGGCTGAGCTAGACAAGCTACTCCCTAGCTTGAGTTAAAGTATCACTTTGAAGAAGAGTGAAAGTACCAGAATGTGGAGCTCGTTGAGGAGAGTGATCTCAGGCCTTCAATTGTGAGAAGTAGCATTCTATGTAACATTTAGTGCAACTTTTAAATTATGAAAAATGTGAAAGAGGAAAATCCATTGATTCCGACTCATGACTTGGATGCATAATCTGAAGGTACAAGTGCGTAAGTGTTAGTGAGTATCATAGTTTTGAATCTTCATTAATTAAAAATGGAGCTCTACAGAAAAGTCGAAGTAAGGAAAGTTAGTAAAGAATGTAGATGTAACTCTCTTTAGGTTTATGTATGAGTTTTAATTCTCTTTTTAACGAGAACACAAGTCATCCTCGGTGATAGAGACGCCCACCTAAGAAGAAGAGGTCTCAAGATCGAATCCTCCTAGCATGTGTTCCTTATTCTGATATGTTGACTTCTCGGATGGGAGTCTATGTTGGATATGTAGCTACGTCCTGCATATCTAGGGACGGGAACCGTTATCTCCTTTAATCGTGAGCTTCTTGGTCTAAGCCTACACATGTCACTTCAGTACCGGTATCTCTCTTAATCGCGAGCTTCTTGGTCTAAGCCTGCACATGTCACTTCGATTATAGATCAGGAGTTACCTGGTGCAACTATGGATCCAGGATGGGAGTCTATGTTAGATATGTATCTATGTCCTGCATATCTAGAGACGTGAGACCTGGATCTTTTTTAATTGAGGGCTTCTTGGTCTAAGCCTCCGCATGCTGCTTCGGTTATAGATCAGGAGTTACCTGGTGCAACTATGGAGGGGTTATAAGTCCTGTGGGGTGACTCCATAATCGATCGAATTGAATGACTTGTACTATAACAAGAGTCGTATCAAGATGGCATCAAGAGCTCAAAAATTTTAATAAGCAAGGACCTAACTTAGCAGAGGACCTGCTTGTTTGATAAACAAGTTTGCTTATAAAGATCATAGCTTAGATGAAGAGGTGCTTAGTTGAGATGTTAGTTAAGAAAAGTGCCGCATCGTGCAATTACAGATATGGTACTTTTTATTGCTAGTGAGAGCCGTCGACGCATACGAGAAGGATCGAGAGGATCAGATTTTGGAGATTTTCAAGTGTGAGAAGGTTGAGGAATAAAGAATAGAGAGTTTGAATTTTATCTATTAATGTATTTGAGAGTAAATTTATCTTCTGGTGATTGTAAATTGATCTTATTAAGTAAGGATCGATTGTCAAACAAAGGCTTTGGTCGTTATAGGCAAGCTGGTTGTTTCTTGTCTTCACATTCAATTTCTATCCTCGCAATTAGTCATAGTTAAAAGGTTCACCTTTCTTGAGAAAAACTCTCCTCAACAAAGATCAACTTATCATTTTCGCGCACAAGGAAACACACGTAAACCTCCTCTATTGTGTTTCAGACTAACATGTAAGTCCGGCACGGATGCCTGCCTGGAATGGTAACCTGCTGAACGATCTATTGCATGTGCGGAGTGAGGTCAAGAAGCGGAAGGTTAAGAGGGGTGCGATCAAGTCCGACTTTCGTTTTGGAGATGAAGTAAAGTACATTCCTGACTTAGACTAAATACTACAGAGAGGTCACATACCTCTGTCTAGGTCACATAACCTAGAACCCCGAGCAATACAACTTGGGTCGACCCTAACTTCGCTTGAACCCCAACTAACTAGTAGCTGGATCTATACTCGTTACCCGACTACTAAGAAGTGTAACCGCCGTGAAGTGTATCTAAAGAGTAATTTCGACCTCTCCCTCGGCTTTTAGGGAAATCTAGGAGAAAAATACATTCAGATAAAGACTCCCACCGTTATTACTGAACACTTTTGGTTCTGTAGAGACGTTCCGTTCCGTGCGGTTCGGTTCGGCTCTGGCCCGGCTTCGAGTGACTTTTCGACAGGTGGGTTCGAATAGGTGCATGAGGTTCAGTTGTTTTCTTCGTTACTCCGAAACGAAATAAATACGAAGATAATTCGTGCGTCGATTGGATTCGACTAAACTGTTCCTCTGTACAGTACAGTACAGTCCAGAACAGTACAGGGTCTCTCGAAGCGTGAGTTTGATGTGGGGCGTAAAGGAGTAAGGACGGAGCATCCGTTCCCATTCTGCACTGACCTACCAAGCAAGCAAGCAAGCAAGAAAGCAGGGGATTGTTCCGAGCTGTTCTAAACGGTGAGCATAATTAGGTTGCGTGCCCCAACGACTAATCCATCCATGAGTCGTCTTGGCTCGTAGCTCCAGACTCCAGTGGAGCATCATTCTCGTTCGGAGGTCCGCGAAAATGAATAGAGGAGGAAAGGTAGGGCTGTGGAGTTCGAAAGACCCGCCGGCCCGCCCGAACTTTCGCCAACAGAAGTCGAGTCCCTTACGGCAGAAGGAGACTTTCGTTTCTGACATAATAACTCGGCCTTCGACGATCTGTAGATTCGAATTTCGAACCCGCTAAACCCAGATTCTCGATGGAGCTTGGTGTGCCCTGCTATTCGACGTCTTCTGCTGAGTCATCCTCCGAGTATATAACTTCATAAAGTTTACAGCTTTCATTGGCGGAAGGGAGCTTGAGCAGCCATGCATGGCACGCAGCTGGAAGGACAGGAGATAACATTAACAATGACAAATTACTGTAATGTCAGAAATATTCCTCCTCGTGATGCTACCGAAGCCTCTCGTCTCCTCTCTGCCCCGTTCGAATAACGGCTGAAGGTCAGGGACGTGGTATCGTTCGATTGTACGAACCTCGGAAATGGTGATCTTTTACTTACTTGTCGATGGCTCAGTTGGCCACAGAATCCACGAGAGCTCAACCTGAAACCTCAACGGACCGGAGAGAATGAGGTTCCGGAAGTGCGTGTAGCTTTCGAAAATCATTGAGCAATGTCAGCTACCAGCTACAGAACGTGATCGGCTTTTGTCTCGGAGATTTGATAGCCATTATATATATATATGCTCGGGACGGAAGTGCGATCGATGTGTAGTAGTACGTGGAAGGATCCGGCGCATCTGATGTAGCATGCCCGCTGGTACGACTTCTGAGTGATAGATAGAGAGATGCATAGCACACTTCGACTGATGGACACGACGAGTTCTGGCTGGTCGATGAAGAGTCGAGGGAGGGCTGCATTGTGCTGCTGCTGACGTTACTCGGCGAAAAGGCTTGCACTGAGTGCTTGCGGGCTATGGATCGTAATGAGGATGTGATCTGCTCCATGTGACTTCCCCTTCTGGATTAGATGCTTCCGAGCGCAGAATATTTCTCCCGCAGCCAGAGACTTCGTACACATACGTACACACCTTCCTTCGAACTGGGGTCTTGGACGGTATTAAATGCCAGAATTGTGCTTTCGACCTTTGACAACAAGCCCTCTTTTCTTCCCGGAGTTCAGCGTGGCGCCTGCACTATCCCCTCCCATTCACATCTGCCGCTGCAGATGTGATTGATGTGGTGCGTCGACAGTCCGAAAACTCTCACTTGCTTTATAAGAACGTCCCTCTCTCTCGCTCTCTACTGAAGTTCCGTGCATGGAAAGGATATCCAACGAGCTCGAATAAAAAATGGTCTAGTTTAATAGGTCCAGAAATCGTGGCATTAATGTACGAAATGCAAAGCAGCAGCAGCCGTGCAGAACCACAATTTTTGGCTTGATACTTAGCAAGCTTCGGGATGAGATCGAGGAAAGGCTAACCGCAAAGACCATCATTTCCAGGTCACCTCAAAGAGAAACATGCTCCATACTTTGGCTATCTGCCCTTATCAATGTCGATCCTCATCGTGACCATGAAGGTCGAAAGCAAGGGGACGCTGAGGAGAGCCGTACGTGGTCATCCTGAGCGAGCCGCAAGGCACGTGTGAAACAGTTGGAATCCAGATGAAAAGGATGACTTCTCGTTCTGCTGCACAGAAAGCTTCCTGTCAGTGAGCAAAAAGGTGGTGCTTGAGTCCCCCGTGGTTCCGAAGGAGCTTTTGCAAAGCCAAAAATATATTGTCCAGTCTGCTTGCAGTTGCTTTATCCTCGAGGCATGAAGTCATATCGACAGAAACGAGTGACATCACGCGAAGCATCATCCATGGCCACGAGAGGCTGGGCTATTGAGCTAGCGCTTCATCCAACATTCGATTAAATAAACCGTCACTAGACGTGACTCGCAAGTTCTCTGTCGTATACGTATCCTGGGCATGTCGTAACGCACTGCGAAGCCTTTGGTGACCAACCCACACAACCGATATAACTGACGAGAACTCATAGATACGCTTCCAGCAGCTCAGAAAGGGCGGATCTCACCTACATGTTTTCCGTTCGGACGAAAACTGGACATGGATCGACAGTTCTGTCGAGTGCCCAGATATTACGACTATTATATAGAGGCTAGAGCGGTAGCTATCCCCCATGGCCACACTTACATGCGTGCCAGATGTGAATTCCCACAGACAACGAGTGAAACATACTTCGAATAGGATAAGAATTCGAGAGTCTGGATACAGGATAGGAAGCACAAGTTCGACTGGAGTACATTCGGCCAAAGAGACTGAGATATCATCGAGAACACACGCCTTTACAAACTATGATCGTTTTATTGTCAGAAAAAAGAAGGCACGCTTACAATTAAGGTTGATCGATTTGGATCAACCTTCCTTATTGCTTGCTAGGTTGATGTTTAGTCAAATTTCGAGGCCTGGAAAGAACGCGGCCATGAAGGCAGGCAAACATGTGCGTTTCTGTAATCGTTACACGTATAGAAGTTCGAATCCACCAATTGCAAATTGAATGCAACTTCCACGTGACGTCAGAAAATGTATGTTACAGTGAGAAATTTGCATCAAATTCTGGGAGTACCTACGTACTGTAGCGATAACGTACGGCATGATTGAGGCGGTCAGCTATTTTCACGATTAACTGGTTCGGTTGGATAATCAAATGAGATTAGACCTGTCACTAGCTTCTCCAGGTGACAAGTACGAGTGTCCAGAACGCATGATACGAGAGATTCTTGGAGAGATCCACAAGTCAGAGCATCCTATCACAGCAATTTGTGACGTTTTCTATCCATATCAGGTTGAGTTTTACTGGGGCGGGTGGCTTGAGTAGCTAATTCACCTCGGCAACCATCAGCAATACAGTTCCTTCCTTACTCGAGGTTCAGCTATGATTAGAATAAATTTACAACTGCTTGGTAGAGGGCGATGAGTTTCAATATGCATACACGCCTCTTCTCCTCAACAGGACTCGAGAAAAATCGAACAATTTCTTTCACCATCTGGAGCGAGATTTAGAGCTGCTTGTAAGGGTTGAGCTTCTGTCGACCATCATCGACAATTTGGAGCCTTCGAATCCGATGGAACGTGCCGGCAGTCCACGTTCATATATAATATCAGAGGAAGTTGTAGTCTGCTTCGAAGGTCTGACCGAAACCCCAGTTCGAGCCAGCAACGTTCCAGAATTCCTTCGTCTCTCCGCTGCCGAGCATAGCTTTGAATGACAGCGGCTGGCCGACCAGCTTCGTGTTGCACTGCCAGTTCTGACCCCAGTTCTGATTCATGGCCTGCCACTCGGTCTTGGATCCTCTCATCCACAGAGCTGCCACATCTCCCTTGCCTCCCACGTTCGTCACCAGCACGAGGTTGAAGTAAGGGTTCCCGTTGATCGAGAAGCGAATTCCTCCTGTTCTTGCACATGATATCCTGTTCAACCAACCCCCAAAACGACAATCAATCAACGACTGTATACGTAACAACAGCAACAACATCATGATCATAATCTGGCACGCGCATGCGGAATCTGCTCCATATGTATATTTACTTTTTCGCACAACAGACTAGCCACAAATTTCAGAATTGGCTTTAGAGCACGACCAAAGGGGTGAACACAGACGAAGAAGCTTAATGTTCGATTGAGCAGCCGAGCAGGAGCTGCAGTTGAAACTGTCGAAGATGTGTGCACAAAAACTGATGCGATAGATCATATATACATATTTATCTTCAGGAGTGTGGGCCAGGCAGGAAGAATGGACTGTACGTGTACGAACCTGCGGTACTGGACGGGGATGACACCTCCAACTGGCTGCGCGAGCGACTGGAACATGGGGAAGGAGAGGTCGAAGTGGGATCTCGGGTAGTCGCACCATCCTCCTTCGGAGCCCTGCGGGCACTGGTTCGTTGCTGTGACAACGATGCTCTGGCCCCCATTGTAGCACCATTTGGTTTCGCTCAGTTTGCATACAATTTGGAAACATGCCCCGCATGTCAGACCGGCATTGAACAAGGCGTTGCTCAAAGCAGTGGAAGCGGTCCCGTAGCCCTTGGAGTAAAGGTTTCCATATCCACATGCACCCCCTGCAGCATGCATATATAGTTCGTATATTTACGTCATGAATCAAGCAGCAGAAGTAGGTAGCTAGCTAATCGATCCTTGCAACTGGAAGCGAGTGATTGAGAATGTATGTCTAGATCTGTATAACAAATTAAAGCGTTCAGCAAACTTGTCCAGTCTTCTTTACTTAAGAGCTTGAATCCACTCTATCGCTGTAAATTCAACGCTGCAGCAGCAGCTGGAAGCTTAGCTAGCTAGCTAACTGCAGTGAATCAGTTGGCGTTACAGAGTTATGGTGCAAAGCATTTGCAAGGAGTAGAAGGAATTACGTACCCATGGTGCCTGAAGCGTCCTGGCCACCGTAAAATGTTGCATGCGCATCAGTCCAGTCGGTGACAGCCCATGCAGCAATGGCACTTACGACGGCTGCCTTGCATAACACGAGAAACACAGCTGCGCCCACAACTGCTGCTCCTCCTCCTCGTCGTCCTCCTCTGAGTGCTGCCATCGAGCTCGAGATGTCTGCGGGCGCCATGCCAAGGCGGAGAAAAATCATTAACACAGATTTGCTGAACGCAAGAGAGGGCGCACATATATACAGGGGCCGGCAGGTTCTTTCGACAAAATCCTAATCCTGGCCAGATTTTATCAAGACATTCCCCAGAACTCTCTCTCTTTCTCTCTCTCTCTCTCTCTCTCTCCCTCTCTCGTTGATTTTTGCTAAGACTGTACATATAATACAAAGATGCACATCACATGCCGAACTCTAGACTCTGTCGACATGATACGAGGCTAGTAGGGGTCTCTGCTAACGAACCAAGACGTGACTGCTCGAGAGCTCGCACTCGTTCGGACCCTCCGAACTTCCAACGGGCTGTCTGCAGCCTGTCTATGTATCTGTAAGCCGCGTTATAAGCTAGCTAGCGGTGTATGCAAGGTGGACGCTCGAGGTTACAACAGTAGAGTAAGTCTGTAGTGCAGTGCAATGCCATGTCCGTCGTAAAACATGCCGCCAGGATTTATAAGAAATGTATGAAGGGCGAAAGGGAAGGAGTTCGAACCCTGAGGGATAATGACAAAGGACTTAAATGCTGCCAAACTGACAACAACAACAAGAGCGGATAGTTGGAGATGGTAGAGTTTGTTTGCAGTTACTGCAGGTTAGTTAATTTACGGTGTGCTATGAGTCAAGGGGCTAGAATCTTCAGTCACGAGCACACATTGCCCGGCTCACAGATCGACTGTCAGGCGATCGATGGATCCGACTTTTAATTTGGCTGGGCGCCAACTCAAGCAACCACGAGCGCGAGCGAGCTGAGAGCTATGCATCGAACATGTGCCTTAGCAACAGAACTGTAGACTACGTACGCCACAATGTCAGAGCTTTGCGATTATAATTCCCTCGAGAAATTTCAAACCGATGCTACTCATAATCACATCTATCGAGTGCTAGCTAGCTAGATCCATGTTAACCTACAGAGTCCGTAGCACCTGCAGGCTAAAGGCTGCAATCTTACAGAATCCTCGTCTGGTGTCGTGCTTGTCAGAGAACGCCAAGAGAGGTAAAAGGTACTCTATGATTACACCAATTCTGTCCGTGCGTGCGTCCGTCCGTCCTTAAGCTTCCGACGTGATGTGATGCCCGCAGGCAGTCAGGCAGTTCAGTGAGTGAGTCAAAGAGTGAAGACTAAGCAGCTGCAGCTCCAGCAGCTCTAGCCATATGTTGAGTCGAGAGTGCTGAGATTGCAGAGGTGGATGAGCGAATATATAGGCCATGTTTTGAGCCTTGGAAGACGGGCCGCTTATTGTTATTGCATCATCCGGATTCCGGACCCGCGGGTGAACTGACTCTCTGTCTAAGAAGTTCGAGCAGGGGCTGGAGGGGACCAGGTGGCCCAGGCTGCACATGCAGCACCTGACTGGTCTCGCTTTCCTCCCGCCCGCCGCCTCCGCTCTGGGTCCTGCTCCCCCTCCCCCTAGCCTCCCTTCATAATCATTCTTTCCTGTTTCAGCAAATACGAGACTCATGATCAGGCCTAACGAACACATCGATCTCGAGTTCTACAAATCCTTGCTAATCATTCTTCCACAAACGAGGCCTGAATCGCCTCTTAAGCTTTTATAATACATCTGGAGATCATTGCTAATGCTCAATTCTTTCCTGTTTACACAATTATATACGAGGACTCCTATATATTTGCAGGACAGAATGTTAGTAGTAGTACTGGATACATAGTTTGGACTTAGAGCTGTTAAGACCTGATCTTCGTGGGCAGACAGACCATCAATTGAGCTTAAGTATGGTGTTTCAATGTGTGCATTTTCCGCTGCTGGCTGGTTACAGAGGCTTCTGATGGTTCACTATTTTGTCATAATCCTCAGAACTAGTTCATGAATTCGGTGTCACAACTGATCCCCAGATTAGAGCTCTCCCCATAGATCTCTAATCACCTTCCCATAGGTATCATGGTCTCAATTAGATAGATTGTTGCTTTCCAGTTTAGAGAAGAAATTATATTCAGTGTCTGTGCACATGCAGTACTCTGCAGTTATCACCTCAGGAGGTAAAACTGCTGATTGTATTATATCATAGGCTCGTCTACTTTGTTCCTCCTGTACTGATTTGATGGATTTCGGCGTGAAGATCTCAAGGCTCTCTTGCATTTCGGCGGTTGCAACCGGCTTCAAAGTTCAATGCTGCCCTTGCCGGCATATTACAACTAAATCTACTTCTAACTTCCTGCACAGTTAAGGTCCACGGCGCTGATTGCAATGGCTGCTTAAACGGAAAGGAGAAGACGAATGGAGGAAATATTTATAGGTAATTAAGTATGCAGCTCATCCCGTATCGTCGATTACGGGGATCATAAGGAACTCCGAGTAAGTGAAGATCCAGAGGGCATATATTCATCAAGCTTGAGAGACTATAAGCACAGGGATCCACCACTTTACAGACGTTTCGCACTGCGGTCTAGAGTCACCTGTGAACAGAATTAACAGCTTATATTTCTGGAAGAACCATTACACCGTTCCTTCTTAAGCTTGCAGAGTTTAAAAACTGGTTCCTAAACAATGGTTCTTCCAGAACTATAAGCTGTTAATTCTGTTCACAGGTGACTGTGAACAGAATGGGGGGACCTCAGTTGCAGGTCCCCCTGTCTTGCAACTGAGGCTCGTAGTTATGTTAATTTAGCATTCGACTTAATAAGTAAAGTAACACCGACGGGGTGTTAGTCTCAAACTTGAGCAGTAAGCACGGCCGAAGCGTCGTGTCCACATCGACTTCCATTCGATCCAAGCGAATCGACAGAATCTTTTATCTACAAAGATTCTCAGACAATATCTGAAGCTGGACCAGTAATATGGACGGCAACCGAAAAGCAGTAAAGTGCTTTGGGAAGCTCTAACTGTAGCTAGCCGATGCCTTTTGAGTGTCTTCGTCACTGGAACTTCCTGCTTCCCTTTTCACAGGCTTGTGTCAGAATTCCGAGAAATGGAATTTCATTTGGTTCTAATACACAAAGGAGTCTGGTCCAGATTTCATCTAAATGCCATGTAACCAATTTACAGACCATGCATTTGCCGAGGAAAAGAGGTGAACTTTGTTATTCTCTTACAGCTGAGGTTTACAGGGAATTGTACTTCATCTCAGAGGGTTCAGAAGTCATCATCTTGCTGCTTCACGACTGATCTCAGAGGCAAACCTGGCTGCTGCCCAAGTTTAGGTACATTATGTGGCCGGCGGTGTCCAGCTGCAGACTCATGTTACACTTCTGCAACTAAGTCTTCGATTTCAGACGTCATTTGGCTGTCATGATAAATAAAAGCAACTAAAGAGGAAGCCTGGCTTAAGCTTGTACGCTGCAGGCTGGTGGCTAGAGTGTAAGGTTGCAAGCTTCCAGTTGAAATATTTGACATCGACATCCAAAAGATGACTTTTCTGATCAGGAACAAGACCCCACAACACCCTGTATATATTCCATTGCGTGCTTTGGAGTCTGGAGTGAGCCTGCAGTAGCTGCCTGTCTTCGAATACCTTACCACCTAATTACAGTAGAGCAGTAAGCTTCGCACGTATTCTGTCATCTCTGAAGTTGCAGACTGCTAGCCGTGAGTACCACGTACTTACTAATTACACTGTCCCATAAATTACCCAGATGCTCAGTTCAGAGCGGACCGTGCGGTACGTACGTACCCAACAGCGAGACCTTTTCCTACCTGCAAGTCCCAGCGACAGTCAAACTTCACCTGGGGGGCCGGACGATGTGCTCTGAACTCTGGAGCTAAGACTGGTCCAGATTGTATGTGTCGGAAAGCCATGTGATTCGCACAAGCTGTCCGTAGATGCAGCTGAGGTTGAGCTTGCTAGAGTCATAGTGCTGTTGACAGCACTATGTCTGAATCTCTTCTCTATAGCTATCTTGCCTATGAGAAGCACTTCAAGTCAAGTTGACAGCAACGTCCAGAGGAGAAATTTCAGTTCTTTCGAATTCAAGATGTCTTTTACTACTAGTCTGGTATAACTTCGGAATATTTAATTTCTTTTCCAGTCGGTTGATATGTGGTACTTTGAATTCTGAGTCAAACGTTTTAAGATTTTAGTCAATTTTGTATCCTATCGATCCTTCTCGCAGCAAAAGGAAACAGCAGACTGGAAACCTTGAGGCCTTTTGCAACTTTTGCAACACTCTGCGTGTAGAGGAAAACCTTCCGTTTGAGTCCAGTTAAACAGAAGGACTTCCCCTTCCTTGACTTGCTCCCTTTAGGAATACTTCTAGATCTGCAGGGTAGGCATAAACTCACCTGCAGAACTAAGTTCTACCCAAATGGTAAAACTTGCCCGATAGTCAGCTAGCTCGAGCTCGGAATTGTTAATAGTTTCCTGGTGAAGATATTCGATAAATTCTCTTTTCGCCTCCTCGAAAAGAGGTTGCATCTATATAAATGAGCAATCGAAGGCCGGGACCATATCCGAAAGTCTTTTCTAACCCTTAATCAGCATATCATTATACAGCAGTAAAATGGTTTAAGACTGATTCTAAATGATCATGGCGTAGATATACGGTCGTGTTACAAGATTCACACTTGTCACTGATATGGCTTGTGTGTGAATGAGACGTGCCTGAGGATAATTCTGGGACGTGATCTCCTAGTTGGCCTTCAAGTAAACTTGCAACATTTTCTGTTCATGACACTTGTCTTAGTTATAAGAAATTGTTAAATGCATGGAAACCTTCCACCTCTAATAATTCAGCACGTTTGTCACAGGAACCCAAGTAACGCATACAGCAACTGTGAGAGCGGGCTTTCATTTCCCCTTGTGTTGAAGAATCTTTACTGCATGAAATCATGGCTAACAAATTGAAGAAAATCTCTGTCTTCAGTTACGACAAAAATTGTCGAAGTGGAACGTTTCCACAGTTTGATCGTTACTACATAAATTCATGTGCAGAAACTGAAACAGAAGGCATCCCGATGGATTTTAATTGTATTCCTTTTCTCTGCAGTCTGTTGATAAGTTTCAGTTAATTTGTGGTAGGTGGTACGTAGTTTCGAAGCAGGGAACTCTGCTTCGATCGTGCAACAACTTGGACTCTGGAGGTGCTTTGCTGATTTCAGAGGTGGTCTAGAAGTACAAAACTGCATTCTAGACTCTGGAGGAGGAGTCAGTCAAAGCTGTCAAACATTGGAAAGGTCAGATGGGAAGTCAACATACTTGTTTCGTCTCGTTGTTCCTGAACGATCTAAATGCAGCTGCACACTGCAAGGCCATTCACTTAACTTCCCATCTTTTACGTACCATGCATATACTTTAGTGCAACTATATATCGAAATCGTATCAGAGGACAAAAGTGGGTACTGCTTCATCAATCAAGTACATCCTCGATCTTTATATGTCCCCCACTGAAGCAACCGAGCTGTTAGAAGAATAATAAGGTGTCGGCCCCAGCATGATGGGAAATACGCCTGAGTCCATGTCCTCCGGCCAGATACAGTCTGAAGGATATGAGCTTCGCAGTCAGACAGAGAGGAGGTGTCTTTAGAGATATACATGTACTGTACTGAGATTATCATGTATAGCAGGTACGTAGTACAAGTCCAGTGCCACTACCGGTAGCATGATGCGTATCCAGTACAGAGTAAAAGCTTGCCTTTCCAAGTGAAAGTTTTGCAACTTGTGTTCTTCAGTTGATTATCTTTTTGTGTTCGTTGAAATGATAGCCAATGATGATAACTTGAAACTCACCTGAAAATGTGGTCTGTAATGACTCTGTTTCCTTTCAACCTTGCAAAACTGCAACGCATTCTGCCCCCTGATTTCCTTTTGTTGGTGCTGTAGTAGTAGGACATAGGTCCGATCCTCCTGCTACTGATCATGAACTCAAAGCTAAATCTGTCTGACTCATAATCTTTTCATAGATCTTCTCATGACCTTGATCTTCATGGGAAGCTAGCTAGCTAATACACATTTATAATGCAGTGCTCGTCAACAAAGAGCTGCACCTTCTTTTGTACTGATACTCTCGTGCTCAAGGTGTATTTCTTGTGAAAGTTTTCCCTTGTCTAGAATCTATATATTAATAGAGCTAACATGTATATTGTTAATACTTGTGCAATCTCTAGTTAGTTAAGTTGCACCTATTGTAGTTAGGTTTATACTCAGTCGAGGGTATAGTTTAGATCGGGGAGACCCAACCCTCTTTGTACCCCCTCTATATATAGGGAGGGATTGATTACCCTCCGTTGTTAGTATTGGTGAATATTCTCTCTGTAAGTTCTTTAGGTGTGGTAGTCCTATCTTGGAAGCTGTCCTGACTTTAATATATATATATATATATATATTATATGCACTACTGTAGTAAAAGTTGCAAACCTTTTCAGATTCTTGTAGGGAATGAGTCCACGACACACATACGATCTACTATACGTTACCCTAGCTGTAATACCTGTCGACAAGCGTATGGGTATCTCATGAACAGCACTGTTGGATCCCTTTTCTAAGCGCTTGGATTATACAGTGCTAAAGATCGATCGATTCGGAACTGTTGGTTTGGAGACGAACTTTGCCGAAATGAAGTCGAACTTCACTTGGCGCCGACTATGAGCTATGAGCACACCACTCGTTTCTTCAACTTGCACGCACAAGTAGGTATGCGCATAGTGGCACGAGATCTCCCGGCGCGTATCTCACCACCATACGTTCCTTCACCTGACTGATATATGAATACATGAACTTTCTCCTTTTAAGGTGCACACATCTCTAGACTGACATGTAAAGCCACGGAACCAGATTCACAGCCACAGAACTTTCTCATCAGTACAACGAATAACTGAATGAGGAGATAACCGGTTCAACTTTCGTAGACAGATGATTATGATATGAGCAAAATTGCGAAACACTTCAGGAGTTAACTTACTAGGTTTCCTCTTCCTTCAAGTCTCTGCTCTTGGTGCTGATCTCTTTCCTGTTAGGTTTGATGTCCTGCGAAAGTGCAATGGCAAGGTTATTATTGTTCTGTTCTCAAGTGTATGGATGATCCATACACTTGAGAAGTACCTAAGAGTATGGATAGATTACTCATAAGCTTGATGTGGTCCGAGGTCACAGGTACAATCATCAAATGCAATCAAGAATTCGAAAGGACAATGATACGGAACATCTCATCTGATTTGCTTATCCCTTAGTTTTCAACTTGTGGTGAACTTCCCGTATGAATCTTTCGGTTCATGTACAGGACAGTGTATATGGGCAGGTACATGCCGTAGTTGACTCTCAAACTGTTAAATAACGGCATTTAAATACCTTTGAAGTTGGCACGACTCACAACGAAGATCATACTTCCACTACTGTACCATGATCATAATGGCCTGCCCTTTCGAAGCCAGGTAACTATGATGATAGCCGTTCCAACATATACCCCCATGTTAGCCACAAATCCGAATTTGCAAGGAACCTCGTATGTATGCATATACGTGCACTCTTCTGTCTTCACACGTTAGGCCCAAAGTGGTAATGTGGAATCAGCGAAGTGACATTATACAACAACGCAAACAAGAGTATGCAGGTCCATACAGTATATCAAATACTGTACACTGTCAGTCTTCGGGGATGGAGTAAATTTCATCTTGTGCCACGTGCATGTGGGAACACATGTAAACTTACTGTATCGATATCTAGGTCTGCAAAGCCTGTGTTTTTCTCACTACGTGATCTACTGAAACTTCACAAAGATGGAGGGCAGGAAATAAATAGAAATGTGGCCTAAAGTTTCCTTTCCTCTCGTTTCTTTCGTTTGATGAGAGCCGATTCCAGTTCATCACAACCTCGGAAGCTAAGGAAATCGTTTATCTGCTGCTTCGAAACTTGTGATATTCTGGAGGCTATATTTAGACCTCTCTAGCTCTGAAGCTCCCAACTCTATGACCCTGAGAATTATCAATCCTGCCTAATTGTCCATTTCACCAATGATAACAGAAGAGTCTTCTTTCTAGCATTTGGCAAGACCAACCTTTCATCTCCCTCTTAAGCTTTTCTAAACACATGCAGAATGAGTGCAAGGAACTGTAAAATCTTATGTCGAATGTGCAAAGATGCAGATTTATTTTCGAAGGCCATGTTCGAATTCATCTCCCCTCACCAAGGAACATACTTGGCCCTTCTTTTGTTACCACTTCTTTAGTTTACTATCGCTCTTGCTCGTTCGTTCTCCTTTCCAGTTTACTGTATAAACTTTAAGGGCTGCAGATCTCAGTGATATAATACTTTTAGTCTAGTTGTTTCTCTGCTCTTGAGGATTTCAAGGACATGGTCAGAACGGCCACCGTGTCAAGAATGCCTGGAACACTCCACAGGGTGTGCATGTGCACAAAGTTTCGAAGGAGGTGCGATGGCTCAGCATTATTCTACTTTCTTCAAACGCCTAGCCCAAACATTAATATTGGACTCTTTCCATCGTTACGCAAAGAATCTCATGATTTTGTCGGAAACTTTACTTTCATGTACTGCGAAAGAATCTCCTGGACTTGATATTAAGATCTATTTGAGCTCCAGGGACAGAGATGAAGATTCGTCCCTTGCCTATCAGAAGTGGATGTTCCAACTCCGTCTCTGTATCTAGACACCAACACCCAGCTACGCCGTCGACGTTTTATCCTATTTAATTAGTGTGGACCGGAAATTAGGCTAAGCGTAGATTACATTAATTATTTTGTAGAGACTAAAATAGTAAAAGTTGTATGTTCAGTGTAGATGATATATATCTTGTAGTTTTTTCCCTTAAGCATAGTGCTAATTTTGTATTACAACATTAATCACAATTTACTTATTTAACTCTAGTTAGTTGCAGGACGAACAGTTCATTAGATTTCCGTTTTAAATTTAATATGATCATGAGTGATCAACATTATTAAAACACAATTATAGATAACAAACTAAATCTAGAGAACGAAGAAGAAATAATAAAAGAAATTTCTGAAGAACTACTCTACTTCTTCATATGGTCGGATTCATACTAGGAGATTATAGCGGATCTTTCATTCGAGGATTCAGCACTGGACTCAGTATATCCTTACAGTTAGCCTTAGCTTATTTCTTGTCCCCTTATGCTGTACGGGATAAGAAAAACATGAAAATTTATTGACCCGATGGGGGTGCCAAGCCAAGCCTCTGCCACCTTCATTTTTGGCGGGGTTAAACCATGTTTCACCCGTAAGTGAATTATGACTCTTATATTACACAGGGAATTTTGACGATTCACTAATTATAGCAGGTTTTCTGAATATTTTGAAAATTCTAAATTTAGTTATATTCTAATTCGTATTGAGAGTTCTCTGCTGTGACTGGATCACGGTTACCGTACTAGTTAGGTTGAGGGTCAGGTTAACGCTGGATAGATTTAGAGCTAGAGCTATTCTACAACTATATGTTAGATGCGATCGAATGCTTTTACTTTGGAGGGGAAGCTCCTCATAGCTCCTCCCTCCATTCCCACATTCTTCGATTAGATTGTAAAAGAACCCCAACTTTAGGGAGAACTAGCGCTTTCCGATAAACACTTACCTCGGAGCTATCCCGGAGTATGGATAAACTGAACTGAAATGGAATTACTGCGAGTGACTGTATGAAATTTGCAATCATTGGTGGAAACTTTACTTTCAACTTTCAAGACATCCACTAATGTGTCTATGATTCTGGAGGTTTCTGGAACTTTCTGCATATGTGAGTCAAAACGAAAGGATGGCTGTTGGAGGTTTTGTCCAGTTATAGGTGAAAATTCAAAATAATCGTGTAGATATATGTTTTCTAGCAGCCTGCCTCATTTGTGGATCCAGTTCATCCTTTTCTCCTGTCGGTATTTTTCTTCTCGTTTTCTTGTAATCCAGTAGATTTCATTTCTCTGTTACAAGTCCTTTTTGTTTATCTTGTTTTCTTCTGCTTCTATCGTTTTGTTGTGAACCCAGTAACGAGAAAACTATAGCTGAAGACATTGGATGTGGATTGAAGGTCATAAAAGTGGTGTCCTATGCAGGATAAAGTACTTTCAACATGCAGCAGTGGGATGAGATCATTATCTAGCTAGCTTTTTATTATCCAAGGGTTTACAAGATTTGAAGTTCGTTCTCGAGCTCATCCCCATCTCATCACTATCCGCAAACAAGGAGAAGGTGGCATGCTAGGACATATTAGTCCAAGAAGTGGTGGCCCTTCGAAGCATTAGGGGCACATGAGATTTATCCACACAGCGCTATGTTTCGGTAGGTAGACTTTTGCCACTTGGGGATCAGGATCTTATGTTCGTCACTAGCTTTCATATACCAGTGGCAAAGTCCGGTTTCCAGAAACACAAGAAAAGGGAATCATTCATTCTACATAGGACTCTAAACCTTAAAGCTTTTTATGCTAGCCATGGAAGTGGAGCAATATTGTGCTCGTGAGCACGTGCACTACGTACCCTTCGTGAAAGAGAGAACAGAAATCTTAGATAAGATCCACGTATAATATGGGGAAGTGTCACTATGACATGATTCATACTATTATTAACTGTTTTCATGCTTGTCCATATTATGCAGGGACTAGATCAGCCACGTTCATGAAGACGGGTCTCATGGTTTCCTTTACTTCGAGAATTGTTCTTACTCAAGAGAAAGGTCGCCGGCTGATTCTACCAGAAACAATGATCTACCTTGTTTACGAGTTGGGGAACAGGACATGATTCCATCTATATCTGCTGATGCTCACTGATGGACTGTGGTCGGCCTGTAGGGACTGGCCGTGAGTCTATCTTTTCCGACTGGATGGACTCTTTCTTCTTTCCTTCAGCCACTTGGCGTCTGGGACACAGCATAAGGCTGCCACAGCAGTTCTCCTTCTATTCAATTAGAGCTTATCAAAGCTAAATATACATGCAACATGAACTTCTGGGGAACAGCTGTCCCCTTGTTTTTATCGGAGATATTTAAATATTAAATAGATTTTTATATTAAATTTAAATAATATATGTAAATATTAAATATTAGTTTAATCTGGATACTGGACACAAGCCATAAGGAAAAAAAACTAGAATGCACTTCCAACAACATATATCAGGGAGGATGAAAGCAAAAGATAGATAAATTAATCCATATACACATACTCCCTCTCCCGAACGCGGAAGAGAGTGAATATGAATACCTATAGAGAAACAACGTCTAGAAGGATAACGATTGTAGTTTAGTGAAAGCCGGATAGAGCATTGGATCCTTTAACATTGTATTGAAAATTTAATATAATTTAATATAATTACTTTTTAATTTTAATAATTTGACTTATTAGTAAACTACTTTACTGCTAAACTTTACGAGCAAATTCTGAGAAATAACTAATAGAAACGGCCGCGCGGTTCTCCTAAGGGCATCTCCGGAAACACCGGCAGCAAACATTGCAAACACTAGGCCGAACTTGTAGCACGTGCCCGTCGGCGAAGAAGAATGGCCGAAGATTGAAGCTTTCACACGCCCTATTAACCCACTTCCAAGTTTGAAAGTATGTTAATATATTACTTTTAGTGATAAACAAAATATATATTTAACAAGAATTCTTCTTTGTGAATTGATCTCCCTGTATGAGTCTGTCTATTCATTATACTATATGATATACCTACTTAAGTCTAGATCTATGATATTTTCCCGTATACGTATATTTAAATTACATATAGTCTGGACAAAAGCAACAAAATCTTCACAAATTTGTTGCTCATGGCTGCTGATAAACTAAGTCGAGAGAATTGAATAGCCTTGAGAACCGGATATATATATGCAAAACTGGTTTAACTTTATCCATCAAATTCAGCACGTTCTCACATAGCTTTCGTTTCCTTGACCAAAGTCGAAGAAGTCGAAGCTTACCCTAGATGAATTCAACGAGGTATTACTGCAGCAGTGGGATACGGAATTCACCACCTTTCTATTCTTGATAACACAGTTGGAGATCTCTAAATCTGGGTGGGAGGGCTGGCTGGCCGACTGACTTATCGAACATACTTATGCAAGGCAACTTCTACAAATATTGTTCTTGAAACGGTGAAGAGCCACACCTTTCCAAGGCATAATTTAGACTAGGATATCACATCAAGGGATCACGGCAATACACAAATATGTTAGCTATTACTATCCAGAAAATTGGTTTATCAGACCTCTCTTAAGGATATATTGATTTATCACATCTTTGACTGATTTAGACTATGAAACTAGTCACTTTGCCATGTAAATGATATATTAGACTACAAACATCAGCTTTTCAAGCATGTATTATTTTACACATATTTTATAATTTAAATGATATAAATAATCAAAGTATTTAATCAAAGTCAAAACTAATAAAATGATATATCGAGATGACAAAATAACTAGTTTTATCTTAGGTAGCTAGTCAAGGAGGTGGTCAAGTAATATACATCGTTAAGAGTGCTCCAATCAGACACAACAAACCTTGGGGTGTGTGATAAAGCAAATTTCTGATTACTATCCTAGCATAAACTGGTTACATTACAAGTACATGCACGTGTCGAGACGAGAGTTTCTTGAGAAAGACGAAACTTTCTAGCATACGATCGTGAAAAAAAGACGAAAATCACACATGAAATACGGATCGTAAAAAAATAATCCCCATACTGAAATCTCACTTTCAAGGACTCAGAACTTCAGAAAACTGCTCATGTGAAGCACTAGCGCGTTCATCTAGAAGCTTCTTGTTTTCTGTTCAGAAAGATAAGCATACGGTTGCAGGTCTCGTCTCTACTTGTTTCTGTCCTCTAACCTCAATTCCTCAATTTCTCGAAAACTATCACAGTTAAAAAATTCTCTAGTCGTAAGCTCCATAAATTTCTCTCCTCAATCTTTGATAACTCTCCTCGATAAAGATAAAAAACATCTCCTCTCTGCTATACACCCCTTATGAAGTTTTCTTTCTCCTTACATGATCTCCACCGTCATCTAGAAGACATAAAATGATGCCTTAGACAAGTGACAACAAATGAATAAATCTTTGGTACAACTTCAACACGTGTCAGAAATTCTAATTAATATGCATTCGCAGATTCATATGTATGGATGGCTACCGAGTTGGTCGTACAGAAAATTTTTGACACCTCCACCTGAAATAATTCCACCACAGCTACCTGTGACCGTCAGAATCACCTCGTTTTGACACCCAGTGCTTGAGTTATCCTCGTTCGTTCTCTGACCTCCAAAAAGTCTTAAGTGTCTCCCGAGATATCAGTTTGATTTGATTTTAGATCCAATTATATCCCATGATGAAATCTACAAGATGAAATTATATTTTCTACAAAAGAATGTGTACCTACTTGGAGTATCTTTGATGTCATCTTGGTACTCTAAGACTAGAGAGCTATGCATTGAATTCGCACTAATTATCTCGACACTTCGAAAGAGAGTTAGTCCTCTAGCATAGAGTCCATTTCGAAATCTGAAGTAACCTCTCTCTAGCATCTACACCAGATGATTGCACTAATTCAGGAATAGACGGAGACATTGTATAGACTTGGAGTATTTTCAATGTCATCTCGCTACCGAAGATCGGTGTCTCAAGTGGTTTAGCCTACCATCTTCTAAGAGAAAGATCGTGGATTCTTTATCGCTATACGAGTGGAGTGTCTTCTTATCTTCTGCACTACAATTCGTTCTTATTAAGAGCAGTGGGACCGCTCATGCAGGTGTCTCTCCTTATTACAGGGCTCCTTTGGGCAGACAAAACATGTGCCGGAGTGTGCCCAAAACAGTTTACAGAACGAAGACGGAAGTTGCATTTTCGACTCCCTCTGCACTTTCTTTGGCATATTCTGTCACCCTCCGGCACTTTCTTCTTTGGTCTTCTGTAAAGCTCCGTGTAGCTGAAATATCAAGCTTGGGTCCCACCTTCTCTGTCTTTCTTGAAAGTTTTACTCTCTACAGTAGGTAACTTTCTGCTACTTCACCCGCAAATGTAAGTCAAGGTTTATCATTTAGTACATTCCAAGAGTGGCGAATTTTTCTGGAGTACGGATTTGGAATGCCGGTAGGAACTGGAGAATGTGAGTGGGAACCTCAGACAGGACTCAGGAGAGAAGATGCCGGCCGGCCGGCGCGGGGCCCACGGCGTAACTCGTAAGGTGTGAATTTGACGGGCAATCCGACAATTGTCGTCCATTCTCTGCGGCCGGCCGGCAAGACTACTACCGTAAACCATGTTTTGTACTGACTCATCCCTCATCGCTGACGGACTTCTCCTCTAGCTAGCACGACTAGTGTTACGTACGTACTTTCTTGTTGACGATCGATGAAGCAAAAACAGAGTCATGCATGCATGCAAGCCAAGGATGAAAAGCAAGGAAAAGAGCGATAGAGAGAGACAAGGATTGACTGCCGTGCATGCAATGCTCTCGAACTCGTGGCCCATCATCGTAAAGATTTCTTTTCTACTTCCTTCTCTCGACGGCTGCCTCTGTGGCCACGCAGCTCGCTTCGTTTCGCTCTCAGTTTCTTTTTTACTCTGCTGATGCTGTCGCTCTTCTTTTCGGAAATCGGTATCCAACTGCATCGAACCATCTCTTAATTGCCTCGAACTTGAGGGGCGCAAATTTCGGGACTCTTTTTCCGGATTTCCCATGTACAGGAGCAGCTTTTGAATGATGTATAGGCCGGTGCGAACGTCCCAAGTGCGAATTGACGTAACTTTGACGTGCAGAACTCCACTTTACGACGTTCGGGCTATGAATATTAGTTTCTGCTCTTGACAGGTCGATCGAGTGGGCACCGTCGCACGCCACGGTCGAATATGCAGTCGAATAACAGTCACACAAGAGGTTCGCGCCTCCATGCACTGCATGGGCCACTGTACCTCGCTTTGAAACATTCCTCAAACTTGACCAAAAGGCGCCAAAGCATGCCAAATTTCATTCCCTCCTTCCTCAGTAATTAGAAAGAGACCTTCGATTCCGGCAGTATTTTAACTGAGTGTCCTGATTGTGGACCCTTCATTTCTGAGTATACGGCATCATTCAGCTAGCTCAGGCCGAAATAATCTCGTATATGTGGAGATCATCCGGTTTAGGCTGACTCATGATTTAATTACCCTCATCTAATTACTAGATAATTTGGCTTAAACCCCACGTAAGGGGATGTAGCTGCAGTCTTAAGGATGTGCCTTTTGCACTCAATATTAATTTGGCTGCTGCTGGTGTAGAATTCGAAGTATAACAGCGCACTACTTGTGTATTAATATATATCACGACTTTAAACTAATGAGACGTGTCCAGAACAACATGTTAGTTTGGAGATGCTCGATCCCAAGCTCCTAGAAGTGCAGGCGATTGCTTGGGAAACTGAACACGTCGTCGACTGGAAGTCAAGGTACAGGGATGGGATGTGATCGAGTGGGGAATGAAAAAACATGCAGCAGGTGTATATATATATCGATCGACCTCGAGCTCGAGCTCGAAGTGAGGCCGGCCCGAAAAGCTATGGACACAAATATTAATTCTGAGGAACAGTTTCCTAACTAGCCTCGCGCGATTGTAAAATTGTTCACCAACAAGATCTGGATCAACATTTCCATCGGACAATCGCGAAATCATTCGTATCTTCCTACGGTACGTAGCTAATTAATTAAAGGCAGTTGTTTCTCAGCTGGTCGCGATTGGTGTGCGTCATCGTATCATCCGAGTCTATCATCATCAGAAGGAATTGAGTAGAGCTTACGTAAATTTCGTGCATGGAACAGAGTCACAGCCTCTCCCGATATCGATCGAATGGCATTATGTGTAGTCGACGTTAAATCCCTAGTGGCACTGTGGCATCGGTATGATTGGTTTTGACGAGTTGTTAATGCACTTGGTGTAGCTCACAAACAATCACGCCACAAACTCGAGAGTCGAAAGTAGCTTCTGAAACACCATTCGGGGCCTGTATGCCCAGATACAGAGGATGTCTGAATTCAGTCCATATAATATGATGGTTACTATCGATAACTTGCATCATGATCAGAGTACTAGTCCTCCAGGTGAACTCAAAAAGCCTAGAGTTATGATTCCGACTCTGACAGATACACGTCTTTTGGGGCACACACTTTTATCAGTCTCAGACTCTAAGTTGCGTACAAGTAAGTGTTTCTTGCTTTTTTTCTTTTGGTTTTGTAAATGAACTCTCTGCAAGTTGAAGCTTTGTTCTCCAGCTGTAGTTCCTTATAGACTTCAGGTGATTCATCTCACTTTGTAATTCGAAGCTAGCAGACGCGCGAGCCTATGTAAACATCCATATGCGTACACGTGGCTATATATCTTCTAGACTTTGGTGCCGTTGAGATATGTAATACATGATGTATATATGGGCCGGACTTCGTGATCTCATCTGGACTTTTGATAGCCGTAGTAGTTCAAGTCGATCAGTCTTGAAAGAGGATAGTTCCTGCAACTTAATAATTACATTTCTTTTAACTGCATCTTGGAGCCCTGGGCAAATTAATGAATCAGTCTGTCATTTAGAACTAATATATATCTAATGGTGTACATTATTGGTTTACTTCAATCTATTCTACACAATGTCAAGCGATATGATATTCGTCTAGATCTGTTTATGTGAGTTTACCGAGTAGCACGTCCGGATTTGCTGCAAGGAAAACACATGTCAGCGAAACCTTATTGCATGCTTTGTGTACTTTGGAATGTTCACGACACAATTACTAGTCCTACTTTCGTGCAAAATGATCGGGAAATTACCATCATGGGGTGGTCTGAAAAATCCCCTGTGTAATGATGTACTGATGAGATGATTTACCTCAAAGACAACGTTAACGCGCGCGTCAGATAGATCTAGATGGTAAGGTGGGACTTCTAGCTCCCAAAGGGAGACTCAGTTCTCGTCTTCCTGCTTTACAAGTTCAAACCTGGGGACTCATGCTCATCGTCAGGATGGTCATCCACTGCACTGCACCAACCATAATTAGCTTGATACATGTACTGTGATTAACATCATTCTTGCAGGTCGACCCATGAATACTTTATAATTACGGTAGCACTGTGGCATGGCTAAGCTGCCAACAGGATGAGAGTAAATATCTGTGTGTACGTATAGTACTTGTGATTTGTATACTGTTGGTCATGAATCATTTACAACACTGACATAATTCTCAAGGCATCTGAATGATTTCATTCTCAAGTATCGTACCATGCCAGTCCGATCGAGAATGAAATTAAAGCTCCGACCCGCTAGCTGATATGTCCAGACAGGTCTGATCATGAGTGGATTCGAAAATGAAGTGTTTCCGTCATATGATATATATATATATATATATATATAGATAAACTGGAAAAGAATCTACCTCCCGGGTCCGGATACACATGGCATGATCGATTATCATGGATCTAGATAAATCTACTGTAGTTCAAACTTCAAATGCTTGCTTCCTTCGAGAGGTGCAGAACAATGTTCGACTATAGGTAGCTACGGGATTAGAGCTTGTTCCACTCTGTACTAAACCCTAAACGCCCAACAGAATCAGTCGGACCCGACGGTACATCTCTGATCATGACTCTAGTGAGTCAGTCAAACTAAGTCTGAGGACTGACAAGCCGGTGATTCAAAGCTGAAAGCTCTCGACAATGCCTATACAGTACCGGTACGGCGGTACCATCCTAGCAAGTCAATTCGGTCACGTCGATCAGTGAGTCACGTATATAACATCATAGTGATATAATGAGTTCACGTACGCGCTACCACATTAGCATACTCAGTTCTAGCTCATCTCTTCGTGCCTACCCTAATAGAGTTTATTTATTTGTCATTAAGTTTGATAAACAAAAAATCAGAAATATTTGTAACTGTTTTTTGTATTTAACTTACTATTTTATGATTTTTTTTAAGCAATTTGCTCGTTGATAGAAACACGACAAGTTCCTCGTAAGGAACTTCGAGGAGTTGAGTAGCAGGCTGAACTGCCTTCGAGTGTAACAGTTACTGTAGTCTGTGCTTAGGGCATCTCCACCGCGTTGAGATCAGGGAGCTATAAGCACTCATAAGACAAGGCAGCCATAGCCTAAGCCTGAATTGAAGAGAGGTGGAGAGAGTCTGAAAATCACACAAGAAAATGCTGAGAGGGTCATCAGTCCCTCTTTACTAATACAGGAGAGAAAAAGACAAGGAAGGGGTAAACTGGGGTTGGGTCCCCAAACCCTAAACTAACTAGGTTAGGAATTAAAGCAAACTACGACTACAGTGCATAGTTAGCTTGCACAGTCTTTAACACTCTCCCTCAAGCTAGAATCTATGTCCTTAACACCTAGACACAACCTGAAATACTCAAATTTATCTCTAGGTAAGGCCTTGGTGAAAATATCAGCAACTTGCTCATCAGTAGGAAGATACCTAAGATCAATCTCTCCAGCTAACACTTTCTCCCTGATGAAGTGATAATGGACCTTTATATGTTTGGTCCTAGCATGAAAAATAGGATTAGAAGCAAGTTTAATGCTGCTGATGTTGTCGGTGTGTAAAACAACTGGATCAAAAAATGTGACACCCATATCATCCAAAAGGGTGCGAAGCCAAACAGATTCACATGTAGCATTGGTGGCACCTCTGTATTCTGCTTCTGTAGAAGACAAAGCAACTGTTTGTTGCTTTTTCGATTGCCAACTAACTGCAGAATCTCCAAGGCAGAAAACGAAACCTGACGTAGATCTCCTGTCATGAGTACTTCCAGCCCAATCTGCATCAGTAAAGCCTTGTAACACAAGAGGCTTACCAGAAGGAAAGTAAAGTCCAAACTGAAGTGTAAACTTCACATACCGTAGAATCCGTCGAACTGCATCAAGGTGTGGCTTCCTCGGAGCCTGTACGTACTGGCTGACTAAGCCAACAGCATAAGATAAATCTGGCATAGTTATAGTAAGATAGATCAGGCTACCTACAATTTGTCGATACATGAAGGGATCTGCTAGCAACTCGCCATCTTCTGCATTTAGCTTAACACTAGCAGCAAGAGGGATAGAGATTGATTTAGAGGCAGTCATCCCGAACTTCTCCAAATGTTTAGACAATATTGTCTCTGCAGCAGCCATAACGCAACACCATTCTTGACAAACTCAATGCCCAAGAAGTACTTGAGTTGTTGGAGATCCTTCATGTCAAACTCTCCCTTCAGCTGATCTTTCACCCATTGAATGAGATGCTCACAACTCCCAGTGAGGATCAAGTCATCAACATAGATGATCAGTAGTACAACTTCTTGGCTTGAATGCAAGAATACAACGAAGAGTCCGAACTGCACACAGTAAAGTCAAGAGATAGCAAGAATGAACTGATCTTGGCATTCCAAGCTCTAGGAGCTTGCTTAAGTCCATATAAGGACTTCTTGAGTCTACAGACTCTCTCAGGATACTTGGAATCCTCATATCCATGGGGTTGCACCATGTAGACCTCTTCTTCCAAATCTCCATTCAGAAAAGCGTTGTTGAAGTCCATCTGATGAAAGTGCCACCCTCTACTTGTAGCCAATGCCACAAGTGTACGAATAGAAGCCATCTTGGCTACTGGACTGAATGTCTCATCGAAATCAATTCCATATTGTTGTGCACAACCCTTGGCCACAAGTCTGGCCTTGCACTTAGACACAGAACCATCAGAATTCATCTTGACCTTGTAAACCCACATGGAGCGAATGGCTTTCTTACTAGGGGGTAAGTCAACGAGGTCCCATGTTTGTTGATGTTGTAATGCTGCAAGTTCAGCCTCCATAGCCTGCACCCATTCTGCTTGATGCATCGCCTCCTCAAGAGAATTCGGTTCTTGTACATCATGTACAACATTCACCATGTATGCATGGTGTTCTGCAAAAAATCCTTCACACGGAAAACGTTGTACAGGGTACTTGACCCTACTGGACCTACGCAGATCAGTCATCTGAGCTGAAGGAGTAGTCTCAACTCTAAAAGGCTGAGATGAAGTGGTAACGTGGTCATCTATTGGAGACAAAGATTGTGCAGGACGTTGTTGATCTGTCATCTGTTGTAATACAAGATGAGAGCTAGTGGATTGAGTAGGTGATGCAATAACCTGTCCAGACCAAGGAGTTCTCACAGGATGTGAAGCAGTAGAGCTAGTAGATTGTGAAGTAGGTGATACTGGTTGTATAACAGACACAACAGGTTCTACTTCGGTGGATGTAGACTTGAACCAGGACTTGGTTTCATCAAAGACTACATCTCTGCTTACATGCAAGGTATTCGAAATGGGATCATAACATCTATAGCCCTTTCGGTCTGAAGCATAGCCTAAAAACACACACTTCCAAGCTTTCAGATCCAACTTACTACGTCTTTCACCTGGTATATGAACAAAGCAGACACTCCCAAATACCCTTAGGGAAGCTATATCCGGCTGTTGATTGTACAGTGCCTCAAATGGTGTCTTCTTATGAACTGTTGCAGTTGGAGACCTGTTCATAAGATAAACAACAGTGGATACAGCTTCTGCCCAATAATACTTAGGCATAGCTTTCTCATTGAGCAAAGCTCTAGCGCATTCAGCAATATGTATGTTCTTGCGCTCTGCAACTCCATTTTGTTGAGGGCTGTAGCTGCATGTGACTTCTCTCTTTATGCCATGTTGTTGCAGAAAGGTATCAAACTGGCCGGAAATGAACTCGCCTCCTCCATCAGAACGTAGACGAAGGATGTTATGCTTGAACTGCTTCTCTACTAGGCTCTTAAACGACTGAAACACAGCAAAGACATCTGACTTGGCCTTCAAGAAGTAGACCCAAGTGAATCTCGAACAATCGTCAATGAATGAGACGAAGTACTGAGAACCTTGCATACTCGTTTGAGAAGCTGTCCAAACATCTGTGTGAATAAGCTCTAACACAGTAGAAGCTCTAGTGTCCTTATGAGAGAAGGGTTGCCTAGCCTGCTTACCAAACTGACAAGCTTCACAGACCTCTACAGGAATAGCATCTATGAATTTCGGAATACCTACAACTAGATTAGAAGTAGGCAAAGCCTTAAGGCGTGGGAAGTTCATATGTCCGAACCTCTTATGCCACAACTGTAAAGTCGAAATCTGAGAACCGTCTATCAACATGACAGTCTCAGTTGCTGATGTAGTTGCGTATAACTTGAAGAGCCTATCAACCTTGGTTCCTTTGGCCACTACAATGTGGTCTTCAGTTTGAACAAAACAACCATGCTTGTTGAATCTAACCTCATAACCTTGTTCAACAATCTGACCTACTGAGACCAAATTCTTGGTTATGGTAGGAACATACAAAACATCCCCTAAAGCTGAGATTTTCGAGGATGAAACAGAGATAGGTACAGTACCGAGATGAGTAATCGGATGTTGAGTACCATCACCAGTGTAGACATTTGCTGGAGTCTTCACAGGATCTTTGCTACTGAACCAGTCTCCTTGTGCAGTCATGTGATTTGAGCAACCGTAGTCTATGTACCAGCTTTCAGCAGATTTGGTCATAACACCCATGACATGCTGCATGGTTAACATACTACCATCTGAATGAGAGTCCTCCATGGAAGCAAAGTTCAAATTTTGAGGTTGCTTACCAGCCTTGATGTCATTCTGCTTCTTGAAGCAGTTCTTCTCAAGGTGACCCGCCTTGTTGCAGTAGTTGCAAGAACGAGTATCTGCAAAACCTTTGTTTTGGACATATTGTTGTTGTTGACCTCGTCCAAAGGAGTTGCTTCTTCCTCTGTCTCTGCCTCGACCCTTGTCTCTGCCCCTACCAGCGAACAAGGCTTGCTCTGGAGTCGAATTTTGACCAGCTGCACTCAATAGCCTCATTTCTTCGGATACTAGCATATGCACTAGTTCTTCAAATGTGAGATAAGTATCCCTGACAACAATAGAAGTTTCGAAGGCCTTGTATTCCTTACCAAGTCCTTGAATGGTATGGAGAATGAGATCATCATCTTCTACCTTCACACCAATGCTGCTCAGTTGTTCAACTAGACCTCTGATCAGGTAGACATAATCTGTAATCGTCGAAGTACCTTTCTTGACCTCCAGAAGCTGTTGCTTCAGTTGCAACTTACGTGCTTTGGTTGATGTCTGGAACACATTCGCCAAAGCATCCCAAACTTCCTTAGGAGTGTCGACTGTCTGTATGTAACCAAACATCTGAGGCGAAACACACAACGACATGTAGTGCACAGCTTGCTGAGCACGTCTGTTCCATTCAATAACAATCGGATCTCCAGCATCCTCAGGTGGTTTGCTGTCAGTGCCTGTGACAAGACCATGGAGTCCCTGGCCCTGAGAAAGGCAGTAATTCGATATTTCCATATCGAGTAGTTGTTCTTGCCAAGAGGTTCACCTGTGATGCTTGAGAATGTGTCTATCCTGCCACTCATGACGCTATAGACGACAGACGTCGAATTTGCGAACAAACTCAGAATGAATCGTGGCGATGGAAAGATATCGCAGAAGTAAATCGCAAATGAATATAACCTCGGCTGCTAGGTTGGTCGATCTGCAATCGTCAGAACGGCCAAAATCGATCGTTAAGGCCTTCAAAACAGCGGTCAAAGTCATGTTGACCTAAACGGCGAAAACAGCAACTTCTGCATATGACCTCCGATTGAGAAAATAAAAATTTCTCTCGATAATTCCTCTCGCTGACGGCGAATCTTTATCTATCACTTTCCACCTGTTTTCAGATGCTAAAACAGAGTGGAAGATCTCCAAAATCATCTTTCTGTGTTTAGGGTTTCACTCCACTTTGGTAGATTCGACCTTGCTGAAAAATCGAAGATGTCAGAAAATCCTGTCACCTCGTCTTCACATTCTCTATCTCAAACACTCTCATCTTCCCTCTCCTGCTCTGATACCATGTTGAGATCAGGGAACTATAAGCACTCATAAGACAAGACAGCCATAGCCTAATCCTGAATTGAAGAGAGGTGGAGAGAGTCTGAAAATCACACAAGAGAATGCTGCGAGGGTCATCAGTCCCTCTTTACTAATACAGGAGAGAAAAAGACAAGGAAGGGGTAAACTGGGGTTGGGTCCCCAAACCCTAAACTAACTAGGTTAGGAATTAGAGCAAACTACGACTACAGTGCATAGTTAGCTTGCACAGTCTTTAACACACCGCAGAGACGCTAACTGAAGAGTTAACGGTAGAATTAGAATGTTCACTCTATATTCATAGAGTCTCTAAAATGCAAACTTCCCCATCGCACTGACGTGAAGAAGGAATGAGGCATGGTGTCTAGTGAATTTCCCCACCGCAATAGGGAAATTATTTATAACAAGCAGACACGCGCTGCAACAGCTGAACTGGAACTTTTCGACTTATATCTCAATAGTTCAACGCTATAGAAAACTCTGATTCAAAGTATAAGGTTCAGTCCCAGCTTCTTGGCAT
This sequence comes from Asterella californica, assembly GCA_036924285.1. Taxonomy (NCBI): domain Eukaryota; kingdom Viridiplantae; phylum Streptophyta; class Marchantiopsida; order Marchantiales; family Aytoniaceae; genus Asterella; species Asterella californica. Next base: position 30,042,702 of record JAYKYS010000003.1, read on the forward strand.
TAACATAGAGTCTGTTTAGAGTATCGGTGGAGCAGCTCTGTGTCTTTTGCTCGGTGGAGATGCCCTTAGAACGTACGATGGCGAGATTAAAGCTACTAATCATGATATTTCCTGAAGGTAGTCGAAGGACATGAAACTCCCAGAGGCTGGGTTTGAACTTTCGACCCGTTCTGTAGATCTAGATCTGGGCTTAATTCATGATGAAGCGGATGATGCAACATTGATTAACTAAGCACGCAGCTGGTTTTGCTCCATGGATTGATGAGATTCCTGATGAAGTTAAACGTGATTTGATCGTGGTTAATTAGTAGTGAAGCCAAATCTTAAGCACGTTTGACGGCGCATGATCCATGGCCAACTACTAGTTTCAGTGTTCCACACTTGCTGAGGCGGCCGCGAAGTGGCGTCCACAATTTCTCGATATAGGTAAATTAAACCTTTTCTTCCTTTCTCCTTTTCTTACGTAGTGCAGTCGATCACAACAAGAACGTTGTCACAGTTACAGAAGGTAAGGTTTACAACAGCGATCGATATCGCTTTTTAAACAGAAATTGACACATAAGAGATCGCACTGGATGATATTCGGCTGTACAGACACTTCGAAACTCAACGAAGTGAAGAAACTTTTACATATATCAGACTATACCATGATGGCATGCTGTTGACATGCACGTCTCATATTCAGATGACATGAAATTCTCACTTGCTGCTGAATAACCTGCTTTTGCTAGTCAGGGTGCGATCAAGTACAACAAACATATCAAGGGTGCGGTGAAGTAAATTTCTGCTCTTTGAACTGTACTTCGAGTTGAGCATGCACACTGGCAGTTACAGAGCTCGAGTAGCTAGGAGATCGTCGCGATCGAATCGGGTCTGTCGAATGGGGTCTGCTCTGGAGCACGAACGTTTCGGACGATTGGCTGCCAGTTTCTAATCACGAAATATATGACAGTTTCGGAAGAAGCTTTACTGTAGTCAGTACTCGACTAAGATAGAGAGCAGAGCTACGGGGCTTGGAGTTAGTTAGTTGCTCAGCGCCTGTACCTTCGATGGGAAACGCTTCCGAATCGGTGGTGTAGGGAGCTAGAAGATTCGAAATATTTGCTAGCCAAGTGCGCATGCAACTTTACCTCCTGTACAATATAATATAATTCTTATTGGTAGATTAGCCGCTGCGATCATCTGCTCAAAGTTGCCCAGCTCCGACATTTCATGGCCAGAAACAGGGCCAGTTCGCACCTGTAGGTCTTGTTACTGGTACGTACTCTTGATCGAGCTCGGTCGTTATATAGAATGGTTGACCAGCCATGAAGGTCGAATCCGTGATCGACACAGGAAGATAGAAGAAGTTGAGTCATGCTTATAATTAGGGAGTGATCCTGGCCTAGGCTAGATTTATCAAGTGTGTGGTATAAGTTGCAGTTACTCATGATCAACGGATTCTCCGGTAACACACATTTGATCATGAGGTCTCTGCAGCTCCAACAGTGCTGACAGTACTGATCATGACTGTGTCCTGATGCATGAAGCTGTGAAGTGCAGAACTGTACTGATCTGACCAGCAGAATTTGTTTGAATCAGGATGATCGATGAAGTACGAACCCGGATCATGATCATGTCACTGAAAGGATGGCGCATTGACTGCGGATCCATGACCTACTACTACTACTACTACTTCTTATAGAACTAAATCCATGTGACGAGAATACTACGGTACCATAAACGGATGTCCAGACTCCAGACTGAGTTCAGATGTACACCGGAAAGTAGACCAAAGTCTTAGGAAATTTTAAGCCCCCTTTCGTGGATGATGCATTCATGACTGCACTGCCTGCTGCTTTTCATCTCTTGTACGTTACTTGCATTTCATCATCATTTTCCCTCCGTGATCTCTCATGACTTGCTGGAGTGCTCTAGGGCCTAGGCCCTCGATTCTTAGCCTATGCCATTCCATGCATCCACCACTCCCTCTCAGAAGATCCACCTCTAAGTTCCTTTCTGTGTTTTATAGTTGGTGGGAACTCACGAGTCTCGATTTGCTCTCCACGAGAAAGATAATAGTCTTCATACAGCATCATGATCACATCCTTTCTCATGTAAAGAATTCTATTTATGAACCCTTTAAACCCTCTAAACCACTAAACCTCCTCGGCTTGTGGATAGAACATGAAAATCTTCGAATTGTGGTCCAGGACAGAACAGATCCATGAAGTTGACTTGAACCTTACTCTATCATATTTAACTACTTTCAAGTTGACTTATATAATGTCCACGTGCTCGCTAGAAATCTTGCATCGTTAACGTTAACTGCAGTGTAATATGCCGCTTGGTGGCAAGCTACTTGATCCGGCCGTCACGCTTGCATACGCTCAGGTCCTACGTCGAAATATCGATATGTGTACATGTGCGCTGCACGCAGAACCTGTTCAGATTCAGCAGACTGAATCGGCCAATCCTACGGAGTTGGATTGTATAGTCAGTCCCAGGAACAAAGCAACATGACGTACCTGGGCGGTTTCCACTTTTACGGTCTAATCGATGCTGTCTAATTCTTTTCATCACCATAATTGTTTTTCAATTCGAGCTCTAATTGTAATGATCACATATATATCTATATATATATATATGGGCAGCTCGCCAGATATAGAGACACTGCAGACAAGGTACTGAAGTCATGATCAGACACTGCAGTGTCAAGTCTGTCGATCTCCAGGCTCTCTTAAGATGATCTTCTTCTCATGCATGTATGTCAACGTCCAGGCCTAGGTTGAAACATTCTGATTCTGCAACTCATGGACAAGTTCAATGTGCATGCACCTATGTATCGATCGAGCACTCTCGATCGCATGCATATTGATTAATGTATCTGATTCAGCGCTGGGCCGATCGGTCGATATCCAGCAATGGTGAAGTCGACATCACCACGACGCCGCCACGACCAGGAGGCTACCACCTCCGGCTCCGACGCCTCTGGCCACGGCCCCTTCAAGCCGATCGACGCGAAGTTGGTGCCACTAGTTCATAGTATAACAGCAGCTGAATGCAATGATTATGATGATCGATCGAGAACTCGAGAGCTGTTGCAGATTGGACCGAATGCAGTTGACATCCTGCTTGCAGTCGTCAGCAACTCATCAGTAACTGTTGCAGCAGTTTGTGAGCTTTTAGGAAGTTCAACTTTGAGTCGTCAGAAGCTCATCCACTTGAAGCCATGAAAGCGTGAAAGTCTCTTTGATGCTCGAGCTCGCAGCCACCGAGAGCTATATCGATATCCATAACCCCCTCAAGGCCGGCTTTTCCCGAAAAGCTCACCACTTCCAAGAAATATCCACCTGCCACTATATATAGATGAATCTTCGAATTCACCAGTTGAGATCACGATTCTCAAGTCCTAGACCTTACTTATATTATATAGTTTCTAATCATGTAAGTACTACAGTAGTAGTAGTACACAGAAAAGGCTCGGGACTTTTCTACAAAGTAAACAACACGAACTTTGCGCACATAATTCTAAGAACATTGTCAGGTGGTGAGAGCTAGATCCAACGAAACCTGCACACGATCACATCCATCTCGATCGGCCTCCTGCAGCTGCAGGTACGGTTCTTGCAATAAGTCAGCGAGCGAGATCATTACGATCTGCAGCTGAGCATGCATTGTGTGTAGAGAACAGGAAGAGCACTGGTCCCGGCCGGTTATCTCGAGCGTCTTGTGTAGGAAGAGCGTCTTTGTGGAGGAAGAATATGAGTGGACGAATTCGACTCCCGCATTCGAAGCCTTTTCTCGTCTTGTCAGATGCAGTGAACAGTATCATGATCGGAAGTCCTGTACACGGTACCCAATTGTACTTACATGAAGGAAACGTCTTACTCGATTGTGTCAACTTTCGGTCGACCTGGATCGGCCGGATGGAAGTTTGCAAGAATCTATGTATACTGTATCATCCGTTCGTTAAACGGTAAGCTTTAGATACTGTAACAGCACTAGAACTGCATGCTAAATGAGGTACATTGTGTAGATCGCAAGCAACAAACACGAACCGATCGAGGTTCACCTGAAGTTTTCTCTTTGGGTATAGTGTGGGACTGTTGCGGTTGCGTACGTGCTTCTCTGAATCAAATTATAAGCATTTGCAGACTTAGAACTGGACATTGTCAACCAAACAGTGCGTTGTATGGAACTTCGGGCCAGAGTTGAAGAATACAATACTATTTTAATTTAATACGATCGAATTATCAGTGGATCTTCGAACAAGTACAATGTCTAGAGTACAGGAGACAATTGCAAGTACTGCACTAGTACTATATTGTAGCCGCTGTTTTCTCTTGTTACGTTGACTGAGCACGAGCACGGAGTCGGACCTGGAGAACGAAATGGCGTTCAACAAGTTTGCATGATTTCTAGTTTCCGAAGCAAACCTAAGACTATATATACGTACCATGATGTTAAGTGTTTCCAGCTGTAACCTTCACACCTACGAGTGAACTTGAACATAACCTAGCTAAGCTCCCCCATATTCTTCGTACAACGTGAAGAAACGGACGCATGAAAAAGCATAATTAAGCTTCGGCATGATCATGTCATGAAAACCCAGTGAAAGATGATTCAACTGAACATGCACTTGTATATATCTGGATACAGATTAAATGATTAAGATTAACGGATCGAGCACGAGGTGGCCATGGAATATATATATATATATGTGTGTGTGTGTGTCCAAGCAGATCGTTACAAGGCACGAACATCGATTATGTGCATAAAACCAAGTCTAACGCAATGTATATAGTTGGCGTCTGTAGCTAGCTCGAGCTCTTTAATATTAGACGAAATGGGAACCACTTACTTCTTCTCTGAGCATGGATCCGGGGGTTTCGACTCGTTCCGTTGATGAGTGACTTTGAAGTCGAGTCTGAATTCGAAGACTCTAGTGGCGAAGTCGTCCAGCGTACAAATTACGTATCGAAACTTGTCGGAGGGGATTCGAATACGTGTTGCTTGTCAACGTACGTAATGCCATGCAGTTCTGAAAACGTACGAGATCGTAAGAGTCTAATTAACATACTCAACTGCGAAAGATTTCCATGTCCTCAAGCTTCGAATTCAAAGCTTGTACAGTCGCACGAGAGCATCATCGATCAGAATCGAACCATTTTGTGCTAAAAGGAGGATTTCGCATACACGGCTCTGTAGCACTTCATGAGAAGCGCAATTGCAAAGATTCTGATATCGACATACGGATTAGGTTCTCCAGCACTAATTAAGGGAATTCCCTAAGGCTTCTAGTCGAGATTTCAGATATTTATTTATTTATTTGTTTTGTTTTGTTAATTTATTTATCTCCGCTGGCGGAATCTTGAGTCTAGCTACAGGAGAAAGGAGACAGAGCTTCAGGACTACAGTAGCTAGCGTAGTCGACTGTGGCGTCTGGACAAGCTTGGCGCCCCTTGATCGCATCTCGTACAGATTGAATTGCAGATATATAATATATATCTGTGTATTAATTAGCAAGATACCTGTAGTATGCGTCATGCGAATTCTACGACATTCATGGTTAACTACGTAGGAAGCCCCGGTTTGCCTTTCCAGCTGCAGTAACACATCCTCGAACCCGTTTTCTCTTCATGATCAGCATTTCCGCACATTTTAACCAGATAACACCAATCAACTGCCGGCTGTTTCCATCAAATCAAATCAATCAACTCTTTTCCGAATTCACTCCTTTTCTCTTCTTCTCGTCGGACTCCATGAACACGTGAAGCCAACCTCCTAACGCTAAGATAGATCGCACTTCATAGAATGAACCGGTCGTTCCGTATGCGGTAAAATAAGCACCGAAACGGTACAACTCGCGGGGAAAGGAAACGGACAAGAGGGGAAAGCGCAAATTCGGTTTTTAGAGCGAGGGAAAGGTCGCGGGGAAGTCGCAGCGAAGAATTATACAATTAGTGAATAATTTTTATATTTTAGAAATTGTTATTTCTGAAAACACCTAAAAACGAGTGAAGAGCAGGAGATAACCCAAACACCTTGATCCCAGCGATGCGCTTCAAAACGTACAAGGCCGGAACAGTACTCATTACACCACTCGTATACACTAAATTTAATTTTGTATCTAACCCTTCCGGCAGAAAGGGTTAGGTATTAAATTAATAGAACTCTAAGAGTCTAAAAGGATGAAAATCTTAGCGAAAGAATCGAAGAATGTCTATCTGAGAACTTTCTCTTTTTTGTCAAATTGTCTTCAGATATCGATAGGGTCTTCTTTCCTGACTCTGTTGGCTCCAAGAACATTCAGACTCGACTCTCGATACTCGAGATATCTATGATTTTTTATCGTAGATGATCGAATCTTCAAAACCTCCTCCTTGTGGTCTAAAACAACATACACATGCAAAATGGATCGCCTTATCTGAGATTCTTTCTCTGGTAGGTAGATCTGACCACTTTGATCTTAACGACATCTCAAACAAATAGTTTGGAGTTCTCCTCTTTGCGAACGATGAGAAATTTGATCACATGAAGTGAAAAATTGACGTCAATCATTCCTTTGCGGCTTAACGTCACCCCATCATGCACAACACAATAATCTGATCTACGTACGATCTTCTCTATGCGTAGATAAGGATCTCTTGATCACGTAGATATCAAGAGCGAAGAGCTTGACTCATTGATCGTGAAGAACGACTCAACCTCATATCACATGCGAATGAAAATCTTATGTAAGCGTCTTTTTGCAAGCCGGAACTTTGGGAACTCTGCTCGTTTAGTGTTATCTAGAAGATATATAAGTATTAAGTGAAAAATATATACTAAATAAATATAAAAATTAAAAAATTTATAAATACTATATGTTAGCCCATGCTTGGAAACACGAAGAAGTCAGGAGAAAACCAATAAATAATGTCTCGGCTCTCGCGCTTCAGAAGGTATAAGACCGGAGAACTATACTGACAATTACATTAATGAGGCTTGAGACGTTTAATTTATACCTAACCCTTCCTATCGGAAGAGTTAGGTATAAATTAAATGATTCTCTCTCTTCTAAATTTAGAAGAGGGTAAATATACATCCAAACGTCGAGAAAGAAAAACCGAAAGAAGACGACAAGCAGAGCCAAAAATACAAGTGGTGGATACTGCAGCAGCTGCTGTCGAGGCGAGGCGTTCGGGTTGGGTTTTGTATCACCATAAAAAAATTTTACTGTGCGTGCTGGATAGACTTTAGGAAAAATATTCTCTTAGTGTTATCAGAAATCTATATATGTTAAATAAAATTTATTTATTGAACCATGCCTGAAAATACGAAAAAAACAAGAGATAAACCATAAACCTTGGCTTGACTGTCGCGCTCCGGAAGGTACAAGAACGGGAAGGTTTACTCATTAATATTGCAAAAAATATACATTCGTTTAATATAATACCTAACCCTTCCTGCCGGAAGGGTTAGGTGTTAAATTAAACGACTGTTCCGATGGAAGTGTATATTCCGTATGCGGTAAAGCACTCTCAACTCCCTGGAACCTCTTCCCGAGCTTCAGATAACGTTAAGCATGTTGTACTTTACGTGGATTTGAGGATGAACATGCCGAGGACAAAAAACGACAGATTGAACAAGCCAATGGTCGGCACGCGTACGTGCTGGTCTGGCTCTCGGCCTGGCAAGTCGGAAGTCCAGGTCGGGGTTTGCTCCGTGTCGGGGGGTAAAAAATAAACCCGACCTCTTGATTTTCATGGGCGACTCGGATACTCGCGAGCGGGGTGGTGTAATCCATGTAAGAGCAAAAAGCTCCACGGCAGAAACAGCTCCAACAGCTCCAAAACACATAATCTAACAAAAGAAACGAAGCAAGCCAATTTAGTTGAACAAATCCAGAACGGCGGGACAAAAGCGTACAGACAATTAATCCCATGAGCTGATATCTTGCAGAGGCGATGAAAACCAGCCCACCCTGCAGGTTCCGGACGGAAGATGCCATGCCGCGTATCAGCACACCCTTTTGTTCAAAGGCGAAATGTCCATTCCGGGTTTGAGACAGGAATTCTAGAGGTGCAAACATTGTCGAGTTTCATACTTAGCTGTCGGGTTTGAGTGGAATAAGAAGGACCTGTGCGGGCATATCTAGAGTCGACTCTCGGTCGGCGTGAATGTAATTGGACCAAATATGCTGAATTCTACAGAAGTTTCGGCTCACGGCAGACCAAACGGTGTAGACCTAGCTTCAAGTCTGAGGAATTCGAAGGTAGTCTCGAAGCTTCTTTGCGTTAGCTCTAGATCATACTGTCCGGGCCGGGCTTTCTGGATGCTCGAACTTGTCCATCTCTCTCGGAGTTACTACTCTAGGAGGCTGAGCTCCCTAGAAACTGTAAATTTTGCTTCATCTGTCAAACAATGACGTCGAGAAGATATATGATATCACCTGGGCTGCTTACTCTGCTCCTGTGCTCCTGGACACAAGTGTCTACGGCAGGTCCGTAACGGAGCACTATGTTTGTAGAACTGATCAGAAATTTTCTCTTCAAAATGTTATGGTCATGATGGCCACTTGAATGACAGGTTTGCGGGCTGACCAATTACCAGTCAGATTTTTCTTACATTCTAAAACGTTAACATTGCTAGAACTTCGAAGAAATAGTAAATGAAATGATCTGACCTTAAGTTAAACTACTTGTTTTGTTGAAGAACTGAAACATACTGTCAGCTGCATCTGGATTCTTTTGCTGCTAAATCTGTCAGGAGGTAGTAGACCAGAACAAACCGTTCAGTGGGTTAATCAAGTTGTTACTATCTGGTGGTAATTGCAGAATGTCCAGTCAATTTTGAGGACGTAGATTTCAGTCCCTTCATTGGTGTGTGCACGGCCAGTAATGTTACCTCAGCATATCCGGTGGAAGCTTGCTGCAGTAGTCTGGACTCACTGATGTGTCCTTATGCCGAGCTGCTGAACGATGCTTCCTCAGATTGTAGCATCAGCTTCTTCACCTACCTTAGTATCGCCAGTGGTACAGACGAGAGCGATGTCTACGCAGAGTTATGCTCTGATTCTGACGGTCAGCTGGGACTTACTTGCCAGGCAGCAGCTCCTTCGCCTGGATAGCAAAATGAGACTAGTAGCCTGCTGCAGCAGTGATGATCTCAGCCTATAAGAAGTCTGCATCAAGCCTTCATAAGCTTCCCATTCTGGGTCTTTGTAGGTTATCATCCAGAGGGAATACTGCAGTAATAAGATCTTTCACCTCATCTTGCACACCTTGTATACAGTTACATCGGATTTTACTGAGCAATGTGCAGAGCATTTGTTTCCTGCTTGATGGATCGACCTTGATTGAGCTTGCATGCTTCAATGGATGCTTGGATGGGCTTGTATATTACGACCGAGTGTGTAGTCGGCTACCCCGACCACGGAACCCAAATGGAAACTGGACACCTAAACCCTCCGCCTATGTCTGTAATCCTTCCTGTATTGACATCACCTGTCCATATCCAACATACCTCGTATTGCTAAATGATGGAAGTCCATGGACTTTTCGAGTGAGTATATGCCACGATAGCAGAACTTCTCATATTCCGTCAATGATCATAGCAGACGTAACTCACTTCTATCGTGCCGATCACATGGAATAAGGTGCACTAATAGCCTCCTAAAAAAGTTTCCTACCGTTCAAACAGAAAACCGTCTCCATTCTCCTCTGATACACGAGGTACCAAGCGATTGCTGACAAATCCGTGGATTTCCATCGTAATTATCTGTCACTCCCATCCGTGGAAGTTATCAATCTTCGATTTCCTTTCATTATGCTTTAGATGCAGTTCTGAGAGAGAATTTGTTTAAGCAGCTCCTCGAATGCTCTTCGTAGGGAACTTGCCATTTTTGGCCAGCTCCTCCATTCCTGTCCTTATTTTAGCGTATGGCTCGCCCTCCTCTGCAAGCGTTGTACAGACTTAATTCTTCATTCTTCGTGAACGAGTACTCCCCTCTAAGGAATGACAACACGGTGATTTTCAGATTCGAAGGAATGACGTTAATTTTGGACATCCGATACCAGTCTGCAACCGACATCCTACACAAACTTGGGGCAGTTTGCCCAAAGTAGATTTTCAATACTGACTACTTGCCTTGTACAAATTCTGCGCACAAAGCCACTCCATCGCTCGCACAAACTTTTGTTGACAATGAAGTACGTACGTGGTAATACTCACTACGCACGTACTTTCATGACAACTGATTATGCAATACCCTCCAGTGCAGAATCTCGAGATGGGTATTCCAGAAAATGGGATAGCAGACTTATCAGCAATCTTGTAGAATATAGAAGCATATCTCCTCCACACTTTCCGCTATCTGAATCTCCGCTTCAATGCCTACATGGACCTAATTCCCAAATAATATCATTCTCCCAACGCAGCTGGAACTCACACTCGCAAGAACCCAATCAATTTTCGACTGAGCATGCCCGGGGAGAGGTGATTATGTAATGTTACTACGGCCCCAACGAAAGACCCCAGAATCATTACTGGAATTAGTAAAGTAACTGGTGTTGCAAAGTCGATTGTTTTTATACAAGACGCCATCCTTGACAGATTAGGCAAACACTTCTCTGTGATCTTAGTTTTGCTGGTAAAGTTCAATCATCTTGAAAGTCACTACCCGAAAAGAACATCCTGTCCTTGCACAACTCGATGGTACTCCAAAGAATCTATCTACACAATACTCAGCTGAAATTGCTGAAAGTACAAACTGAAACTCCACAACTCTGCCTGTAATTTAACTTAGCTGCCGAGTCTACCCAATAATCAGTTTTTGCTTGATGACCATTTCAATCCACTCTTTCCAGTGAAAACTTGCCTGCAGAGTCTTAGAGTTGCCAATCACTACCAAACCTCGTCTAGCTCGTGTAAGAGCCACGTTCATTCTTCGAGGGTCTGATACAAAACCTAGGCGACCCTCGGCATTAGCACGGACCGTAGAGATCACTATCACCTGTCCATGAATGCAGGCCGATGTCAATTAGCTCCTAATGTACATCATTCTGGATGGGTTCCTACATGAGCTGTGTTCAAGATAGCCCACTACACAACATGCAAAATTTATCCTCAACCGTTTGGTAAATTCAAACATCAGCTGACGTCACAGAACAAGAATTTGGAGAAAATGAAATAATTCCACTCTTGGTCCGGCGAAACAAATCTGACCTCTTTCTCGCGTCCCTGGAAACCATCTACGGTCTTTACTTCCAAGGCGGACAGTCTGCTCCTTTTATCTGCACCTTCTGATCTTGCAAATATATCCTGTAACAATCTCACCTGAGAACAGAAGCAGAAGTCGTACTATGAATATGTCAGTAGTCTACCTAATGGTCCACAGATTCAAGAGCACCGTAACGGGAAGTAATCACAACTGTAATTAAAACTACGATCCTGCGAAGGAGCCCAAGAAGGTCGTAACATAGATACTACTGTCGCTTACCTGGGCACCGTAAGGAGAAATAACACCGATATCTGTACAACTCAAGTCCGGCTCACTGCTTCCTATCAACGACTCTACCACCTGCACAACCTGGTAGAAAGGGGGGGGGGGAGGGAATACCATCCACCAAAACAAACGGTTCGAGTTACTGAGTTTGTGAAACAATATCCGGAAATGCCCCACTAATTTTCTTCCAAGCTTAGCAGCGGACAACGCAAATCCTCGGTTGCTCGTGTAATCGTCAAGACATCACGCTTACGAAGAGGTAAGTTAGCAGTGCACAGTTAAAAGGTGTATGTACATTAAGGCAGAACTCTAAGCATCAACTTGATGAAAATCAATGCATCATACATTGTCTACCCTTCAAGAATCAACCTACAGATGGAAAGAACTTTTGAGGCTAGGAAGAATGCTTGTACTCAAATACGAGAACAGTCCCGTGACATTTAACATGCCCTACAAAGTTTTTTATTACACTGATTCTAGTCCCTAATACTTCGGCCTGTCTAACCAGCAACGCAAGCTCACGCAAAAGTTATCACCAGGGCCGGATCCTACTCGTGCTGTGAACAGTACCTGTAATGCTTCAGCATGATTGAACCAGGAATTTCCGAAGGCAGTAGTTTCCTCCAGACCGTCAGCACATTCAATGAACACCAATGGCTTCTCCTCGTTGGGCCACTGCAACCTGAATAACTTCCAGTAGAAGTTACACCAAGCAGATATAGTCCACCGTCACTTGTATCACACTGAATAAAACCATGTACATCATCTTCCCTTCTGAAACCAGCCAAAGATAAGCACGTATTCCAGGACGATATATTAGGTGGAAGTCGAATAATTACCCCATTGGTATTGGTCGTTCCGAAGGCCTCACGTTCGACTTCAATCGACCCCCGTAAAAGGTAGCTGACGGCCAGGCAGCTAGGACTGGGTGCATTCTGGACAACCACCAAAAATAACAAATGAACGGATAGTCTTGACGTCAACGAGTGGGTAGGTTTCACCGTATTGAGAATAAAGCCTTCCCCTTGGTCAGGACGATCTCTGAAACAACTTTAGACGTCCCACGCATGTGATGATGAGGTCAGAAAAGTACCTGTATTGAGTATCAAGGAGAAGGGGTTCAACGCCACGTTCCTGAAGCCTCTCAAAAAGGGTTTTTGTCAAACCTGCCTGGAAAGCAACGTAATCTTGGTAATCTTTTTCAGTTGCAAAGCCAAGTACTTCAACGAAAGGACTTCGACCATATGAAAGGCACAACCGCAGACAAGCGATGGAAAGTTTGTGATAACAGAGAAATATAAATCACAACTGGTGGAAAATAAAAGTAAGCAACAGTGTAAGGCTCACTTCTATTGCATCATTAGACAGGACAGTCGGTGGAAGTTGAGCAGGATCACCAACTAGAACAATAGTCTCAGCTCCACTCCTCAAAATTGGAATAAGAGTAGCAGGTTCCGTCGCCTGAAAAGCATCGACGTTATTTATTGTAGAGACAGTTAATAAGGATGCATCGCCGAGCCTAGAAATACTGGTAACTCTATACCACAAGCACTGAAAAAATTCAAACACAAAGAGGGACGTAGTTTACTCCTGATCCTACCCACATACAAAATGAGGTAACCCGCGAATTTGAAACCTAGTGTACTAGATCGCGAGTAATGATGGAATGGATATATGCAAAAATTCTCCACTCTTTTAGTCAACCGGTCTGCTGGGATCAAGGCGTTGAGTATGTGCAGGAGAGGACACATTTCCAGAGCAGGAACCCTGCTACGAAATATGAATACAGGATAAGACGACATGACCTGTATAAGACGAGATGCAGACTAAGCTAATCTAATGTAGCGTCAGAGAACATAATATATCAGAAACACTGACTGGACCGTCCTCCTATACTATCCTATGAGCAGAGTGTAGATAATCCTCCTAGACGAATCCCCGAGGACTGATCCGAGAGATCCACTTGAGCAAATAAATCTAGAATCTCTGCTGGGTGGAATGATTGCAGATAAGCCTCCTGACACAGCTGCCAATTCAGAATTTCTGAGTACTGATATAAAACAAACACTAAACTAGACGGATCTGCGCCGAGAAGATAGTGACAGTTAAAGCAAACCGGCCGGATAAACAACAAAACAAGAGTCAGAATCGAATGTGGGAGCGAACCGGTAAAACCTCAGCCACAGCGAGGAATGTAAAAGCCATAACAAAAGACTGATGAAAGAACCATGATCATAGAGCAAGAAACAGGCACGAAGGTCATGATCAGTCTTCTGCCGAAGATTCACTGCAACGCGTCGCGTTCTCACTTTGTGGCCCTAATGTTGAGCACGGTCTCCGGCGTCAATCCTATAAGCTGATTGGGCTGCCAGAAAGTCACAAACGTTTGAATTATACTATGTATATGTGGAGAACCTGTGAAGCTTCGTCAATAACACACGCTTGAAATCTTCGTCCATCCAATGTGATGTCACCTGCTCCGACACAAGTTGCAGCCACTACATCCGCCCTGGATTACATCGATATCAGAACCCACTGTCTTCAAAGATTAACTATTAACTCAAATGTCTTTTTTCACGTGATTTCTAGTCCGTCTCTCGAAGTTCTGGGCACTCTCTATAGGACAAACTTGTGGTGCAGTGTATGAACAAAAGAAACCGCCAGTGATCGATACTTTAGGAGAGGACAAACCGATAGTTTTACAAAGTCACAAACCGATGCAGTCCAATTACCCATCAAGTATGGCTTTGATTGCCTCTTTCTCAAGATCGACTGCCTTCTCCCATATGGAGGTTGCTTGAGTTGCACCAACTTTCCTTAACTTCTCATTGTTGACTAGGCGTGCTTCCTTCCGTCTATTGGCAGCTTCTTCCCTTAACTGCTGGGCCCTTTCCATCAGTGGATGTGCGGCGACTTGAGCAGCTAGTGTCGATTCTCTTAATTCTTCCTTTACCTGCAGTCTCATAGAACGTGCAAAATTCAAGAAGGCAACAATGTAGCATCGCTAGTCTCCACCGGGCTGCGTCTTTCAGATATGATTGAATGCAATCAGTTAAAGAGTCTCTCTCGCCTTGGGCTCCGTAACCTCATCCTCCTCCGTAACATATGTCGTGGTCTTGACGAGAAACAAACTCTATGTTAACGAATCTGCTCGTCCGGTTCCTGTTTTTACTCATAGCTTTTATCTTCTATTGCCAACTTGAACAGACTCTACTTAATCAATCCACGCAAACCCAAAACGAACTTGCGCAACCGCCCACCTCAAAGAGAACACCGCCTAAAACTGGGACAAGAGTTGGCTGCCAATCTTTACCTTAACAGGTTGGCCGACTCGAACCACCTTTAACCCTTGCTGCAACAAGCCCTCAACCAGATTATCGACTGCGACGTTACTGCATGAAACGATGTGACATGAACAAACGATGAAAAGCTGGGATGAAAAGCATGCAGCTTTGCAGAAGTAGAGAAACGAAGGGCACCTCCGCTCACGATTATCGGGAAAAGAAAAAGGCATAAACCACACTCATCTACAAGCTGAGGGGCGCGAGTATCGTGACCTCTAGCGGAAGTAAAAGCAAAAGTGAAATATATAAAAGCAAAGATAAATCTTCTGACAAGAATACTTTCTTCAAGCTGTACAACGGCGGATGCGTGGCAGTACTGAACCTTCTCCACGGAATGTTACCTGTCTGCGCAAGCTAGGACTTGCCGGCGTCCCTGCTTACAATAGCCTTTGATATAATTCACCAAAGTTCTTGTCTTTCCCGTTCCTGGAGGTCCTTGCCAAAGTGTCAACCTCCGAAGCATGGCCGTTTGAATAGCTGTCTTCTGACTGTTATTAAGATCCATCTCTTTCAGGGTAGCTGCAATCAGGCCTTTTTGCGTCCCTAATTGTGTCCCTCCGATTCGTGAAGGAGGACTGGTCATCACGCTGATTGCTTCAACTGACAAAGTTGGATTAGCGAATGTCACCTGACCTTTGAGCTTTCCTTCTTCCAGTCCGATGATAGCGTCTCGAAAGGACAACAAACCCTCCCCAATAATGGGCTGAGTGTCAGCCATAACCCCTGGAGCTGTAGGCTTCGACAGACTTTTTGTGAGCGTGCCTCCTTGTGCTGCTGGAGTAGATCCTTGGCGTATCAGAGGCGAAGAAAACGCATTTACAGCCCACATGCACCGCTCAAAAGCCACTCGATTGGCAGACAAGTCTAAACGCCATTTTAATCTCATGTCGATATTTCCATACTGACTGGCTGGCACTGCAACCTTGAGGAACCTGTAAGAGAAATAACACATATCAAAATAAACGTAAAGCTCTTCAGTAGGAGCAAAACGCCATAACGCATACATGTTCTATGATACTTGTAGACCGCGTTATGTTACCCTCAACGCTATCGCTCTAACAGTGCAAAAATCACCTTCGTAGACATTTAAAGACACAACGAGTAGGCAGCGATATGCTGCAGTGTAAGGATCTGTGACCTTCTGGCTCTCTCCATAACAACGCCTTCAATGGCAGAATCTTCCTCTTCGAGGGGGTTTTTTCTACTGATAGCGATTACGTCTCCCTGCAAATTGGCATGACAGTTCACTGTGGATTAACGTGGAAAAAGAGGATGAAAAGGACTCTTTGGGGAAGAGATCGGCACCTAGTGAGAACAGTGAAATGTCGCGAACTAGCAACTATTTGATCTTGAACGTGATGATCTAACGTTTATACGATGGGTGGTGAATCTTGCAAGCTGGAATATGTGGCCAAAGCCAGATTGGACATTTACCTGGCTAAACTGGTGATGGACGGGCAGAATTCCGTCTCCTTGGGCCCGATAAAAGCGCACAATTGTATCCCTGCATAACGCTCCACCGGTCCCAAAGAGGACTTGAAATTCACGAACATAGCACGAGGATTACTTGCTGATTATAATATATACACAAAAGCATATGGAGAAAAGGGTGTTCAATATCTGAACCCTCTCATTCGTTACAAGTAAACTTGAAATGCTTATAACTCTTCTTCTCTGGACCCAGAGCAATGCGCAAAACCAGTACTCCTGAAATTCTCTTCAATGGCCGTACAGCCCCTAACAAAATACTAAGGCACCCTACCGGTAGAGCTTTCCATCCGGTTTGACGGATAGCTCAAATAACGTCACGCCCTCATCCTGCAACCGTTGCTTTGGCCAATGCTTCAGCCTTTCTTTCATTACTTGCACTTCCTCGGCCTGCACAGGTACATTAAGAAACAGGTGCCAAGTGAATTCACGTTTGAAGATAAACTTGTTACCAATGAATCGAATCCACTGCTTCCAAGAGTTCAATAATGTCTTCTGAAGTCTTTCACGCAATACGTGAAACTCTAAATGCAACGCTTGTCAAAATTCCCGGCAACTTAACTAAAGGTTGTAACTCCCTTTCAGCGTCTATCACAAGAGACACATTGGCAGAGCAACCTGAGCTGCTAACACTCATTTAAGAATCAAAAGTTACCAGCTCTGCCTCGAGAGCAAGGGCAAATCGTGACCGATAGCTCTCCAGAGCGAGTCTCCGCTGCTCCTGCTTGGCAGAGCGCTGTCTTGTACCTTTCGCTCCATCCTCTTGCAGCCTCACTTTCGCGTGGCATTGCAAGAGGGTCCAGCTTTTCGTCCCACACTTGTCTCCTCGAGCAAATCTGAGAATTCCGCGACTACTCCTGCTGCTGTCACAAAGGGCGCCTAAGAAACTGAAATCAACACCCCGTGAAACTAAACACTGGAACTCGATGGACATTGCGAGAATCATCTTCAGCCGAGTTCAAGTCACTGCATGATGACGATGATGCATCAACTTCACCACCAACTGCTAGCGAATCCGCAAAAGACCGGCAGAAACACCCAAAAAAAGTTGCTTCACTTCGAACCCAGCGTGTCACTCTTTCTCGGTCTTACATCTTCTACTGTACTTTACGCGGAAACTTGTTTATGGTCTCTGTTCATCGTCAGATAGAGATACCACTCAGATTCTTGTATAGACTTGAGACTGAGTGGAGAGCCGTGACGGGGAAATCTTCAGGTATATATTCTAGGATCTTTACTACGGTCAGTAGCAGTGAATAACGATGGATCTTCCGTGGCCTCCTCTTCGCAGACTCCTTTACTGTAATTCAGTATTCGTATTCAAGGGGGAGGTATGCTCTTGCGTATAATACTGTACATCGAACGGAGACATCGCCGGAAGGGAATCAGTTATTTACTTGCTCTACCGTCCATAAATGATGAAGTCGATCCACCCTTTCTTAGTGAAGTATTGATTGATCATCCCTCTGATATGCAGTAGACAGTTCTCCAAGTTAACGTGACAATGTGTCAGATGTCGAGAGTGCATGATCGATCGACTATAAGATTCGAGATTTCCATTTTTTAATCATGAGACAGTGTAACAAGTCAACAATAGTACTGTTTTGAAAGCTGGAAAGTAATTTTCATTCAACTCTGACTTGGCGAGATAACTCAAAAGACAGTATGCTGCAGGTTGGAGGACTGATCAAGCAAATACGTATTCAGTACGAGGGGTGGATCGAGTTTATTATTTCTTCTGGAGTGAGCAAGTAAATTTCTGGAGAATAAAACATAAATTTGCTTGATCACACCACAGGTATGTTTTGTTTCACTTTATTACAGTCTTGACTAGCTAACGGAAATAAAACAATGATTTTTCCAAGGGGTTCACTCTCTTGATTTTTTTGCAAACATTTGAGTCCAAAGAAGGATGTTTTTCATTATTTTAGTAAGAATTTTAAAGTAAAAAGATTTTTTAAATTATTATTTTTAATTATCATAGCATTTATAATAATATTTATTTTTGAAAAATAATGATTCTGACATGTAAATGTTTCTTTTTATTAAAATTTTACATATACTTGATTTTTGAAATTTTGTATTATTTTTAATAAAAATATAGTATTTTTATATTATTCAGACAAAGTTTTATCCAATCGGTCGTAAACATCGTAAGGCGCTTATTTTCCCAAATCCCAGCATACTCTTTTTAAAAGAAGATATTATTTTTTGAATTTTTTGAAAAATACACCTGTTCTAAATAAAAATCTTTTAAATAAGACTATTTTTTATTATTCGTCGGAGGCACGTGGTTTTGGGCTTTTACACTAAGTGTCTCTCGTGACTTTATCTTTCATCATTTTCCTATTTTTATTATGACTAAATATCTCTATCATTCAAAGCATTTCAAGAATACAAAACATACCAAATACAATACATGTCACTAACATAGCAAAATGAATGATATTACAATTGATACTCTATCATGGGATGTTTCATTACTTTCGACCGGACTGAATATTTTTATCATTCAAATCTTTTCAACAATAAAAACTATGTAATATAATACATGCCACTAACATGACAAAGTAATTGGTTTTATTGTCGATATCCCATCAAAAGATGTGGTCAAGTAATACATCTTTAAGAAAAGTGTGATTAAGCAAAACAACTTACTCCAGTGTGATCAACAAATTTCGGAGTAATAAAGCTAAGTGAGTAAGTGAGTAAAGCATACTGTAGTGTAACCCTAGGGGAAAAAGAAAAACGAACAAGGTGAAAAGTTTATTAGGTACTCAATTATGGTTAAACTTTGTCGAATATGCCCGAAGTATTATTAGCACATATTTTACTCTTTTCTCGAAGTTAATTTGTAACCGCAAAATTGGTTTCATTTGTATGATACTTACAAGACGAAATCTCATGCTATAGGTGTCTAAAGCGTTTCCTCTTCTAGCTCCTCGTGGATTGCAAGAATACTTCTTGGTAAATTCCATAGAAAATATTTCTCCACAATTTCTCAGAAATTGTGGAGAAATATAAGGTACATCAAAAGGTGAAATATATCTTCGCCAAAAGCCGTTCCTTGATGCACACAATTAACTCGTGCTTTGAGTAATTTCTTAGAGTTACAGCACACTTACGAGGGACTTAATGAATGGCTAAACACAAACAAAAAAGGTAATTGACATAATGGAGAGGATGTTATTTACACGTGTCTTGACCATGGTGCCTCCCAGTCATTCACTCCTTGTTACTGTACCTGAACGAACGCCGAACTCGTGTGGAGCTGCTTGGAGTTTGTACGAGCCGGTCATGTACCAGTTTCAAGGCCTGGCGCAAGTCTAGCGATGTCTGATCTTACGAGGAACCATCGGCTTCAGGGGACCAAAGCCCTAATTTCTGGATACGCTCTGCTTTGCTCTGCTCGAGTCAAAGCGGGCGACGCTGGGCTCCAGGGGAGCGTACGTGCGGGGTTCTCTTGAGTACAGACGAATGTGATCAGTTTACAGCCAGTCCTTGAAGGTATCAACTGTTTCACCTGAAACTTGTGTTGTTCTGATTCTCGTCCTCCCAGGAATTGGGGTAGACCTTCTTACACTAGGTTTTTGCCAGGGTTTTGCGTATGATATCGTGGAAATGTGTGTTTGTTCCTATGGATTTCCGGAGATTGTAAGCAGAGCAGAGGAGCGTATTACCACAAGTTTTACGATCGTGGCATTCTTCAGCTCTCGTTAGTGCTTGGTGTGTTCTGACAAGCACAGCTGAAGTTTTTCCAGGCTGAGACGGCAAAATGAGGAATCCTTCCGTAACGATCGTGGGAAGCAAAACAACAGCGCTTACAGCAGAGGCTATCTACAATGTGGCGAACAGGCTTAGTCTTGTGGAAGCAGATTTTTCCAGCTTAGATCAGTTAGCTCAGAAAGCTCCGAAGAAATTTACCATTATCCCCGATCCTACGCCTGTGAATTCATCTTGTGAAGGATTAAAACCGATGTCCGATGTTGAAGAGCGGGCCACATTGGTTGTCCTTCTGCATAAATTGTTGATTGGACAGCCCGGAACTAGACCATTCCTTCCTCTGTTTCTGACAGAAGTTCTCAGGTTAGGAATCTCCCTTGAGCTACCCTCGTCAGATGATGACGTAACGGTGCTGTTAGCATTGGCGGGAAGCATATACAAAGTTAAAGCAGCTCTTGACTCTCTTGGGGACGTTCCAACCAAGGAGGACTTTCAAGATGGTATAACAGAAATTTCGGGCATCGGCAAATTGACAGATACAGTTGTCCTAGCTAGACTGAAGACAAGTCTGCAGAAACTCGGGGCAAGCGACTTTGGAGTTACCAAGGAGGAACTAGCTGCGATTGAAAACTCATTGGCAGCTTCAGTAGGAATCGCTGCTGTAGCTTACTATACCCTCAGTTCGCTTAGTCACGTAGCTGATGCGGTTTCTGGGTTGTCTTGCGAAGCGCTTCTTGCTAATACGGAGAGTTTCGAATTGGACTCTTCCAAGCAAGAATTTGTGCACAAATCGGTAGCCGATGTAGCCAGTGATCTAAGTGCCATACTTTTCAGCTCCAAGTTAGTTAATGCCAGGAAAGGAGGGGTTGACGCGGGGTTCATTCACAATATTCCAGCTGCACATGGTGCCCTTAGAGATTCCATCGAACGTTTTGCCCCCAAGTTGAGAATCGACATTAACAGGGTTCTCACTGGCAAGAAATCAGCGCCCGGAGCCTCATCACCTTCTTTCCTTTTTACAAGTAGCTTGCTCTCAGTTCTTTTGAGCCTCTGGCCAAGTATCGCTAATAGTTACGAGCGTATGGAAAAGATACTAGAGTTTATACGTGAGGAGAAACAGGAAAGTGATGGTTATGCAGCGAACTGGGGAGATGATACCCGCAAGGAAGTGGCAACACTTAAACATGAGCTCCAGATAGCCGCATCTAAACTAGCTGTGGTTGAGGATGGAATGAATGTAGTGCTTCTCTCTAAAGAATGTTTTTCGGCCGTGGGGACATGGAGAAACTTGCTGGTAATGGAGCTCACAGTAGCTCTCACGGCGCTGTCGATCAGAGAAAATGCCACTGCTGGTAAAGGTTCAGTTCAAGATTCTGCCAAGGCGAAAGGGCCAGTGGCAGCTGACACTACTGGTGCTGATGGTAATGCTAAGGCGGTGTCTGGAGCTAAGGGTCCGAAGGGCAAGGATGGGTCTGATAAACGGAAGAAGGACTTTGTGCTAGGGAAAGGGACAAGTATTGTGCGGCGTTATCTTACCGACCAGCTCACAGGGAGCGCGGATAGAGATTCTGCGAATATGGTCGTTTGGTCTGCCGACTTAGACAAATTACTGAATCCCTCTGTTCCTGAATTAAAAGCCTTAGTCGGTGAGATCAAAAAGGTTCTGGAGAGCAATGATGTCAGACGACTCCCGAAAATCGCTAAGGTAAGCAACGAGACTATGGTGTTTGCTGCATCTGGTAATGTCAAAGAGGTTTAGGCTTTAAGGTTTAACGAGGCGAACAGGGAAGTCATACTCTTGGCATGGAATG
This sequence comes from Asterella californica, assembly GCA_036924285.1. Taxonomy (NCBI): domain Eukaryota; kingdom Viridiplantae; phylum Streptophyta; class Marchantiopsida; order Marchantiales; family Aytoniaceae; genus Asterella; species Asterella californica. The sequence continues at coordinate 30,064,538 of JAYKYS010000003.1, forward strand.
CAGGGAACTAGGGATTTCAAGCCGGAACAAATGGCCATAAGAGAGAGGGCATTTGGTACTATCGTATCGGTTTTTAAGCGTCACGGTGCGGTTGCACTCGATACTCCTGTGTTCGAGCTGAGAGAAACTTTGATGGGAAAGTACGGTGAAGATTCCAAACTCATATATGATCTCGCGGATCAGGTATACATTCATTTCACTACGTTGACGCTCAGGATACGAGAAACGTAATGCTTGGAAGCCTGTATTTTTTAATCAACTGGAGGAATTCTCTGTTCTGATCACTTCAAGCTTTATATCTGTTTGTAGGGAGGGGAGATTTTGTCACTTCGCTATGATTTGACCGTGCCGTTTGCACGATACTTGGCGATGAATAAGGTAGAAAACATGAAGAGATACCACATTGCCAGGGTGTACAGACGTGACAATCCTTCCAAGGGTCGATACAGAGAATTTTATCAATGTGACTTCGACATAGCCGGGGCTCAGTACGCCTCCATGATTCCGGATTTTGAAGTGCTGAAAGTACTGACGGAGCTGCTGGACGAGTTGGATATTGGTGACTATGAGGTAAGTCACTTTGTGAAGTTGAACAAGTCTGTGACGTATCAGGAGAGCAAACCAGTGGTCTGGCGAACTACCTCTCAAACTGAAGTGACGATAGAGGAACTTAAATCTACGTTGTTGGAGACCGCTTGACTCTCTGAATGGTTTTCTTTGTTAACTTTGAAGTAAACTTAGAAATTTGTAATCACGTGTTTTGTGTTTCAACTTTGAACTACCAGATGCACTGATACTAAGTGGATTCGTAACCTCCAGGTGAAACTTAATCATAGGAAGTTTCTTGATGGTATGCTAGAGATCTGTGGTGTGCCATCAAGTAAGTTCAGAAGTATATGTTCTGCAATCGATAAGCTGGACAAGAAAGCCTGGGAGGAAGTGCGGAAGGAAATGGTGGGGTCTCTCTCTCTTAATCATTCTCTGTTGTGTGTTCTCTAAAGACATGTTGCCATCTAATGAGGTTTTTAGGACCTGGGAGGCCGAAGTTGAGTTGAATAGAAAATCTACATAGCGCGGAGAAGTTGGTTCTCGTGTGCAAGAGTTATAGTCACACCTCACTTCCTGTACTGATCTTTTATGCGAATCATCCTCCTCCTCATTACCAGGTGGAAGAGAAAGGATTGACGGCTGAGGTAGCCGACAAGATTGGAGTACTAGTGCAGCAACGAGGCAGTCCGTTGGTTTTGCTGGAGGAGCTGGAAAAGGAGGGCAGCCCATTCTTGGATCACAGTGGTTCTGTTGCTGCTATGGAAGAACTGGGTACTCTGTTCAAATACCTGCGAGCATCTAGATGTATAGATCGAATAGTGTTCGATCTGAGTCTTGCGCGTGGGCTAGACTATTACACGGGCGTCATCTATGAGGCTGTTTTCAAGGGCACAACTCAGGTGATTTTCCTCATGCCAGTCTTGCTTAGCTTTCTCGTGGAAAGGGGTAGTGCTATCACGAGGTTTACAGGTTCTTGATTTGCGTTCGACCCGTAAAAGTGCCTTATGTTTCTACCAGATGGGATCTATCGCGGCAGGCGGGCGGTACGATAATTTGGTAGGGATGTTCAGCGGCAAGCAAGTGCCTGCTGTGGGAGTCAGTTTGGGTATCGAACGTGTCTTCGCCATCATGGAGCAACAAGAACAGGATCGCAGTACGGTATGTACAGCTTTTATTTGCGGTGTAATTGAACTTTCTACCAAGAGATTTTTCTCTTAGTACTTGACAAATAAATTAATAAATTTTTAAAAAGAGCCTCAAACTAATTTTTATTCTTTGATGAATATGCTAAATTTCATTGTATAGAAATGTTTTTCAGCATTTCTTAAAGTGTCTTTTAGATACTCTTTTCTGAATTGCTCCTGTTATCTATCCGTTTACGGCTTACCACTGGGTATATATTTTGTCATCCAGAAATGAAAAGAATTAGGATAATTAGGATGATAATTATACAAGATTTGAGCCGTAAAGCGTGTTTGTACGTATGTCACCGAAGACTCTGTAAATATGGTTTGCTGCTGAGAAACTGCTTCTCATCTGGAATCATGTGGATGTAACCTGCAGGTTGTTCGAACAAACCAAACAGAAGTTATGGTGGTGGTCATAGGGAAGAACCTGACAGAAGAAGCGATACAACTTGCAACTGAACTGTGGACGGTGAATGTGAAGGCGGAGTTCGTCTGCATCACATCTGGGTCAAAACTGCAGAAGGAAATCACAAAAGCTGTGACTTCAGGGATTCCATGGATGGTTATTGTTGGTGAGGATGAACTGACGGCCGGGCAGGTGCAGTTGAAGAACCTTGGAGCGAACCAGCAAACAAGGATTCCCCGGGACCGGATGGTCGCAGAGCTTCAACAGCAACTAGGGACCACAGCACAACTTCCAGCAGTTGTTCAATGACTCTTCGCTGTCCGTTAGTCTGGCTTGGCAATTCGTGATCAACACTTGACCCGCTGACAAGTCCCGACCAGCCATCATAAGGTTCGTATAGGAGATTGCTTGCTCCACCCAAATCTCCCCATCTGAAGGCCGGGACGAGTTTTCTATCAATGCACTCATTCAAGGCACGAAAAGGCTTCAGAGATACTAAGCATATGAAGGTTCGAATTCGTGAAACTACGATGGAAGCTTGGACGGATATGTTAGGAATACTTGGTTACTCACCGTAGCTATCTTTAGGAAAATTCCTAAAGATATGGGTATGGTGACTTCCAGCACAGTTTAAGCCAGCAGCCATACGTTCGTCTGAACTCGAAGCCATCACATCCGCTTTCTTCTTAGTGGTGCCTGAACTGAAGCAAGGCGCTTCGCTTTCTGTTCCCTTGACCTCCCCGCCTCACCAGTCTACTTTAGACGGATGTGTTTCTAATCCTTCTGTGGTCAGAACGCTCCAGTCGGCTGATGACCAATCAAACTTGTTCACCTTCGTTGTGGTGTAGTCCATGCGTAATGGGGAGTAAATCACCACCTTCTGAGGTGTAAATCCCAACAAATATGTTGCACAGTGGACTGTCAAGTAGAGGAAAGCAGATTTATAGGAAGGAGCCTCCAGACTTGTGGATCTGGTAAGAAAGGATCTCCTCGTGCCCCGTTGCTTGTGGGAACCGAGGCCGAGAACTGACGAGCACCAGTAGACGTGTCCGGCTGATCCCGTAGGCAGCCTTTTTGTCAGTTTGTTCTCGCGAGGAGATCACTCACGTGAGCAGTTTTGTAGCTGCAATAAATTGAGATCGAGCTGTATTTTGCTCCACGATTTATGAAGCAGGAACTGAACAAGTGAGGACAAGTTTGGTTTGGCACCTTGTATGAACTGAGTGCAACACGTTTTCATTCCACTGGGTTGTGTGTTCCCGCATTTGTATCGGCAGGTACTCCTGTTGATATCTCGACTTCTCTTCGCATGGTCCCCGAGGTTTCGGGTCGTCTGTGCGTGTAGGGAAGCGTTACCTAATCTTGCATGAGATTTCTCTGGGCAACGTTGAGCTTTGTTTGGTTCATGGCATGCAGATTGGCGCATCCTCACTGGATTTTACTGCTCATGTGAGCTGCAGAGGTTTCCCTGCATGCTGGAGTGCTTCCCGGAACGTTGCGAGTAGTGCATGACTGGGTGCGTGACCGTGTGTCTGAGAGGAGTGTCCCGCTTGAGAGGAGTGTCCCGCTTATCAATGCTAGTAAAGTTGCCATCAGAGTCCGTATCGCCTCGCCACCCGCGAAAGACCCCAACAGAGCGAACTTGCAATATGCGCTACAGCCCCATAAGTCCTGTAGTGTGGTAGCAAGTTCTCGTCCAGCGACCTCCCTAGTGCCATGGCTACGTTTCGATATGTACTTCACCTCACTCGGAATAACTCATTTACTTCCCGAACATAGAATGACATACTCGCCTAGCGTCTGGAGATTCACAGGAATCTTGGGCACGAGTCGATGTTACAGACTACGTCACTCTCGTCGCAGATCCCAGTATACTTCAGGATTTTATCAGTTTGACAGTGAATATCATCCAGGATCCCAAGCCAAGACCGTAATGTCATGATACGTCTGTTGGCTGTCGTCCGGTAGCATAGACGGTGGCATCAGGTCTCGACCTGCAGATGAGCCGTTCCCTGTTTCTCTTGACCTTCCTTTAACTTTCGCTGTCGTACCATGAGTCGATGGCAGGTACAGTTACCAGCCACTTTGTCGGTCTCTCACTAGATTAAACGAGTCAGAAGTTTGCATGTACCGCTGAATGTCATCCGAGAAAGAGGACTCGCGTGTTCAACCACGTGGTATTATGAACATATGACGATTTCATTAGCTATGGATCGAATAATTGACAACGTGACATACTTGGACTTTCTCAGCTCCGTGATCACCTTTCCGTCTGATATTTGTGTGTATTTGTAGTTCTTCCGTTTGCATCTTCCTTCTTTTGGGGTAGGGGACCAGGTCGTGGTAACATGAACATTCCGAAATACGCGTCTATCACGTGTTGCAGAATGAGCTAAGCAGAAAACCATCACCTGTTGCCCCCGCTTACGGTTGCCACGAGTTGAATCTGTAGATGCCAGTCCACGCGTGTTCTGGATGAGCCTCCCTCCTGCTTTTATCAAAAGGTATCAGATATCATACCGGTAAGACGCTTTAGACTTTCTTCTACATTGCTTTCCACTTTACTCCCATTGAGGTTGACATACCCCACAATCTTGACAGCGAGACGGAACTAGAGTCTGGCGCCTTGTGAAAGAATAGAAGCTAGAAAACCAAATCGGCAAGCTTCCAAGAACACAGTCAACAACCTGAACTTGCTTACAATTGATGTTGAGGCTGAAGAGAACGTCAATTACAGTTGTAGAGGACAACACAGTCCAAGCACCGCTTAATCCTAGGATGTCCTCACTGCTTTGCAACTACACAACAAGAGTTCAAGTTATAGTGAGAAGTCCAATCGACGTGGTGTTAGACTATTCTTCAGATGATATCGGCAATAATTTGGGGAATTTTCTTAAATAGAAAAAATATCATCCTTTGTTTTCCACTGTCCGCAGTCATGTGAACAGTACAAACTAAGGCCTTGATCCTGTACCAGACAGAGAAATCCGTCCCCTGTGAATCAGACGCTTTACTTATAAATACATGTCTAAGCATATGACGTCCCATCAGACTCCCCTGCAGGAGCAGCTTCTTTTCATACGTTTATCTCAGTCAGGAGTTTATCTGGGATGCAATCAATAAATCATCCAGACTGAAGTGAAGTATCTTGGTGGAAGCCTCGAAGGGATTTTATTTTTCATAAATCAGAGACTTGTCTAGTAAGCTGAAGGACCAACTTCCTCTAGCAGATACGCGTATGAAGTATCTGACTCCGTGCTCCGGAGTTCCGGGTACTGTTGTGACTTCCTGTCCTGTTCTCAAATTTCCGGTGTTGAACCAAGTCTGTCGGGAATTTCCCGAGGGAAAAGCTACTTTTCAGACTAAGTTTCGCAAGTTTTCTGAACAAACATCTCGATTTCCGACTTCTACACGAAATTTGCCGATTTTCACCACAAAACTTACCGAGCACTGCTTCCTTGCAATTCCAAGGCTCCGGGTTGACGGGACCTATAGCAGTAGATTGTGGCTCAGTTGCTTTCAAAGAGGCTGCAGGAGTTAAAAATGATCGATCTCAGCTGATGGACCCGAGCATCAGGGATCTGACCCTAGAAACTTTGCGCGAATTCTGGTACTATCTAAGCAGGTGGCCGCGATGTCTTATGTACTTCCTCAAGCGCCAAATTAGAGTCTGAACATGTCGTATATATGCACTACTCGGCGCACGACTGAACCAACAACGAAACGCTTGTCTGTATAGCAGTAGTTCGAAAGTTCGGCCACACATACAAATTCTCAGCACCTAACATCAACACCTAACTCCTAAGAACATATATCTTCTCTCGCCCTCGGACTCGTCCCCAGACTTCAGGCCCATAAAGCATGTGTGTTTGCAACAGGGTAACTGCTAAGCCACACAATACTAACATTTTAACTGTTCGTTGCCGACACTTGGCTCCGAAGTTTGTTGCCCATTGCCACTCCTGGCACAATGGATGTTGCTGCTGCTGTGCATCCCGCACTATTCCCAGGCGACAAGCAGTGTAGCCAGAGGCAATACACCCAGGTATTCAACATGTAAGCAGCGTGCACGCTGTTCCACGGATGTCATCGGGAACCCCACAACTAGGATCCAGAATTGTGGCTTTTCAGATGAACATCAACTTATGATTCTTTGCGTTCAAGAAATCTTCTTAGTACCAACCATTAACCAAGGTTTATCCTAAGTATAAGTACACTTTGGATTATCGTGTAGTAGGTATTTGAATGAATGACTGCATGGCGAGACGATTTACGGAATACTTTCAGGCAGGTTTGTACGTCATTCTACGGATAATATTCCCCCGTGACACCGCAAATGGTCCTCAACTTTTCCTGCTGGGTACAGCACGTGAGCACGCAGGCATCCTCGACCACAGCAAGTCTCTGCATTCTTTAGCTGGGCTGATTTCCCTGTTACTGACAGGGGATCAACGACACTGAACCCTCTGCCTGGGACTCTACAGCCTGCCATCTTCCCTGCTGCTTCGAATATTAGGGAAGAGCTCAAACTGCCGCTATCATGAATACCCGATAGGCTTGTAGATCACCATACATTTCATTCGCAGGACGGATACGGAAGGATGTGAGAATACGCAAGAATCTTCGCTGCGTTCAACAAACTTTCAACTCGATACGCTTCTCACCAGCTCTGGCACCTTTGATGACGACGCTGGGGACATTACCACCAGAAGCACTGTTCTACTCTAGCACCACCTCCTCTGCCTGCCACAGCCTAGAACGTACCACAGAAAGATCAGCGCAACAGAAACCAGCTCCAAGTACTGAACGAGGGAGAGGGAGCAGATGGATTTCTCCAGAGTCCAGACAGCGACAGAATGTACCAGTTCCAGTGGCCTACCGTAGCGTGGCTCGGCCGACTGTGCTGAACAGAAAGGTACTAAATCGGAAGCAAGCATCGGGGGAGGACCAGGGACCGCTGCCATTATCTGAGCATGATTTCCACTACTGATGATACCAGACGCACGGTAAGGCAGATATACAACTACGGTACTGTTCAGAGGCAGACACAGAGCGACGGAGAAAGGGAGAGGACGATAATGATGATGGTGCACAGTTGAATCTTGATCCTTCAAATGCAACATTTACACCTCACGCTGAGGTTCCTCCAAAGTTGCTCTCGTGGATCAGGAGCTGTCCACCGTCCGCGGCCGACGGTTCGTTTCGATACCAAATTCAAATTCAATATATATCCCTGTACGGCCAAAGCTGCGATCCAACTCCCAGCGGAACCACTCTGCGCTGCCTTCCTCCTACACTTTCTTAAAAATGATTCCTTCCGTTCTTCACGTCATTATTTCGTGACTTCTTTTACCGTCCGTTCCGTCCTTATACTGTCAGTCACTTATGTCTACCTTACCCTGAAGCCGCGGTTATATGAACTATCTACTTTTATTACGTTAAAATCTATATACTTTTCAGGTAATTTTTGCTTACCTGAAATGATATATTACTTAGTTTTACTCACGGCATTAAAACTAATCACTCTGTCATACCTTTCATCATTTCATTATCTTTTTTTGTGAATAAATATCTTTTTCATTCAAATTATTTCAACAATAAAATACACAAATTATACATGCTTGGAAAGCTAATGTCTCACTAATATAACAAAGTTATTAGTTTTGCAATCAATAACCAGTAATTGACGTGATCAAGTAATATATCATTAAGAGTGCTATGGTCAAACACAACAAACTTACTGGAGGGATGATCAATCAAATTATTTTTTGGTTTAGATATCATAAGTATACTAAAAAATTCGATCTTCCATGAATTTAGGAGAAAGAACTGTGTCTCAGGTTAATCCATTTTTAAAGAAAAATCAGCATTTTATACTGAAAAGTGGTAGTCTCATTAATTTTTCGATGGAATCACAAGGAAACATATCCATCATCACTGTAGTGACTTCTTCATACAATAGTGGAGACTTCTTCACGATAGTGACAATACACTGTACAAAACGTTCCAACATCTACAGTTTTTTAAGCTGCAGGAGATTATGTAGGCCGACGGCGCCACTGCCTACATATATATATTTCACGAGGCGAGAAGCAGTACTAGCGCCAAAATATGAAGTTTATGATTCCTTTCGGACCGGGATGATGGACGAAAGGTGAATTAGTTTTCAGAAACGGCAAGTGTAGAAAACTTGGTTCTCGAAAGTGTCGAGCCGGTTACGTCTCGACAGTTTAGATTGGTGGATCCCAAAGCAGAGCGATTTGACAGCTTCGATATGTTTTAAAATCGATACGCTCTCGACCACAGAGACTGGGACTCGTTGAGGACAGACTCACAGAGAGAAAACAGGACGCGCATGCTTCTCTCTGTTGCCACATGGCTGGGCAGTTTCTGCCAAACCCTTGTGCACAAATTAATTGAAGTGATTCACCAACTTGGCTGAGGATACAGCTTGATCCAACTTATGCAGCAGAGCCTCGTCCATCGAACCAGACGGAACAGTATTAAGAGAGATAAAAGCTGACAAACTGGATCTATCTGTTTCACGTTGATCAGCTTAGCTCCTAAACGATAACGTCCACGAAAAGGCGAAAAGGAGATACGGACAAATATGATGATGAGCTTTCCGAAGACAGAGTACAGGATTCATCCGATCAAAGAACTAGTTTCCTCCTAAAATCAGGTAGAAGTACCTGTGACATGAAATGACAAAACACCCCAAAGATCTCTGACAACACGTTCCTGATGAAGTTAACTCAGACATCCGATTCGGAAGGGAGGGAGGGACGTACCGAGAGCAGATGTGTTTCGTGAAACCTGCTACTGCTACTATTATCACCCAAGCCTTCTTCGAAGAACTGGAAGTGAATCATACATACGTATGTGTCCAGAGTATCAATAAGCATGACAGACTGTAGAAGCATGAATCATTTTGTAAAGAGTATAAAAGATGAGCAACAACACAACTCATCTTTGTAAAGAAAGACAAAAGAAACACATTCTGTGGGAATTCGAAGGAGTGTCCGAAAGGAAGTTTTTACAAGATGAATAATTATAATTATACTCTTTGACCTAATAAAACTAAAGTATATATTTTGGTTTTCTTACTCGGCGCATTTATTATGTCCATAGAAATCCCGTTAAATGTTAAACCTCCCGTTCCACTACAAGAGCTCGGGGCCACCCAGAACCGATCATTTTAGAGGTCAAGATAAAGAAGTACATAAAATTTATTTTGATGATAGAGTCTTCAATCTATAACAGAATCGGAAGAATGAAGTTGCAGTGGAAGGTTATTCACAACCTCTATAATTTGTGATTTGTCTCCATTCAATGTAGTTAAAAGAGACTGAGATGTATACAGTTAAAGTTAAGCAGATACTTGGAGAAAACAGGAATCTTTTTCATGACCTAAAGTACAAAGAGAAAAAAAGAGAATATTCGTTTTCCACCTTCTGTAGTGAAACTTGCGGTTTAAGCTCTATAGTCGCTATTCTTTATCAACAACACCCGTAGGCAATAAAGTTTTGAATCAAAAATAAGTGATACAAAAGAATAATACATGCTGAAGTGTATATAGATGAAACTTATATTGCACTGCAGAAGAGGAAGACTTCGTGTTTATATGCCAAGTTGGACATGGACGTCAGCAGCTACTCTTCAAGTGGTTCTCATTTCAGAAAGTGCAGTTCAACGAGCAGGACTCACATCTGACGAATATGTCCGTAGTAATGTTTGATGAACGGTAGCTACAATAAAAGTCTTATTCTGATGTGGTCTTTCACTCTTTGTTTCTCATCAGTAAATCCTTAAAACTCACGCCAATATGTCTCTAGATAAGGATATAAAGAGATAAAATATTGCGTGTCAAAGCTAGAATATTCGGTGAATATTTTTCACCTGCGTGCGAGTGTTACGACTTTTGCCAAGAACTTGTGGACGTTTTTTGCGAACACTTTCGGATGTGCTCATACGAAAATGCTGCAGGAATTTCTTAGTGTTTTCCTTTCAGATTCGGCTGTAACTTTGGCAGTAAGGTAGTTTAGGATTCGAAAATTTTATTTTAAGTTTTTCAAAAATATTTTCATTAGAATTGAATTTTATTATATTAATTTATAAATACAATGGTAAACGATTCACGACTCTATGTACTTCAACAAAATGCGACTGTTTTCCTTCGATACGTTAGAGAATCTTCCCTCTTAGCTTTCGCATGCACTAATATCTCCCGCTTGCACTTTTGTAAGTTTTTGCGGTCACAGTTGACAAAGTTACTGCAATTATCAGTTCTGTTACCGGAAAGTGCAGAAAATTACCACCAAATTAAATTAAAATGGAAACTAATGAAAATTAAAATTCAAGTCTTTCTAAACTGATTCCTGGACGCCTGTACTAGATACGTTGAGTTGCTGAGGTTGCATCTAATCGTTCCTTCTACAAACTAAAGCAAATTAAGGCAATATACGACGGTGTCATACAGTAGTACTTCGGTGCACACATTGTTTCACATTGTAGGTGACAGTGACAATAACCTCTACAAGAAATAATAAAAAGTGGAAAATGGATTGTTAATCATACTGTTAAAGGTTTAATGTTTAACATTTGCATAATGCAGTGAGTGTAGAAAATGTTTAAGCATAATAAGTGATTTTCTGATTGGCTAAAATAATATCATAATATGAATATAATTCAAGAGGAGAATTTACAGAAATGAAAATAAATTACCACAAGTGAGAATGTCTGTCTGCTCACCACAAGACGTGAAAGCTACTATTACCGTATTAAAATTTACTCGCAGGTTAGTCGTTTGGGTCATGTATGTCCCCCTCCATGGTATGCAGCCATAATATTGTCACAGCCATATCCTTTTACAGACAGATTAAACCCCGTGCGTGATAAAAACCAGAAAAGGAGGATTCCATTTTTCTCCACCCGTGTACTTTTTACGCTGCAGACAATACCCTCTTTGGTTCCAAAAAAATACTTAAAACTTTATGTTTACATTTCTCAATCGATTCTAATATGTTTGCTTCTAGGCGAATTTTATACAATCCCCTTAGGGAACAATAAAATTATTTATAGGTGTGAAATGATAATCGCACATGAAGTTCCGCGACATTCCAAACATAACCCATAAAGCAAACGGACAGACACGCTTCGATACTAGAAGTGCAAGAGGAAAGTAACATACGCACATTGATTTAATCCAGGCATTAAGTTATAATTACTTAACTCTTCTCAACAGGGTTAAGTATGATAAATAATGTTAAATGAAAATTGCACATGTAGTTTGCCTCTTCCATCAGAAGCTGGAGAAAGTGAATATACATCCTAACATACTGTCTCATACATACTTGTATATGTAATTTGTGTACGTTTTCTGTCTCGGAAAAGATGTATGTGTTATGTATATAAATTCTGAACTAAGCTATTACGAAAAACCAAATTTATCTTTAACTCTTAAATTAAAACCAGGTCTGGAGTTGCGGGTAGATCCAGATATAACCCATAAACTAGTAGCGAAATCATGTGCTGCCGATACTATAATTGCGGGAACCGGCTAACAAAAACATATATTTCAATCTAGAAAGTAATTTATTCTGTAGTTAACCCCTTTGGTTAAGTTGTTAGTCTTTGAAAGTGAACCCAAGAAAAGAATTCTTTATGTTACCAGGAGTAGTTATAGGGACATTGGGGGTTTAACACCAAGAAAATAATCCAAGTACGACTGACAACTCACCACAAAGTTAGAAAAAAAGAAAAAGAAGATCGCCGCTGAAGGCAAATACGAACGGTACAAGTAATCGCTACTCTCTTTACACCTAATGAAAATTATTTCATCCTGGAGGGCAGTTGTTGTACAGGCCCCTTGTCCCTAAGTAGGCTCTGTTCTGATCTGACTTTGGATGGATCAGGTCGGGTTCTCCCCTACTTTTTGGACTTTAGTACCAGTACACGATTTAGCAAGGCCGAGTCAGACAACCAAGTAAGTTAATAAGGTAAAGGCCGCTAAAGGCATCGCGCATAGTAAAATAGATTCGGACAAATCATTGAATTATTATAGCCTTCTTTTATTTAAAGCTTGAATAAATTTAGAATATAGCTTGAATTTTGCAAGTGAATTATCAACAATCATCTCTATAGATGATTGTACGATCATGTACTTCCTTTTTTTTTGTTTGGATTTGTTTTTAGGCCTCTTTTCGCTGTGGGGCTTTCTGCAGCCGTATGCTGCTGCCCTTGCACAGAGTGAGTCCCCCCGCCAGGCGGACTCGACCCCACGCCGTACTTCCTTGACAGAAAAGGGTGTACAACGTAATGATAAGTCAACTTGATGTACTTCTGGAATCTCTGCTCTGTCTTGGAATTCACCGTACCAAAGGTAAAGTAATAAGGTAAAAATCTCCATTCTTTACTGGAAGATTTTATTGGTTGGCAACTCATTTCATGTTCAACGAGCACACACTCCAAGGAAAACAAACAATCCACTGACGAAAATAATTTAGGTTAATTTAGTTTCCAAATAACTGTATATTCTAATTTAATTCAATGTTAAATACATTTCAGACATACAGTAATTTATTTAATTTGATATTCATTTTACTTTTATAAATGAAAATCCTGTATAATTAAATCAACAAAGCAAACTAACTCTTGGATCATCTTATTCAATATAACTTGTGTGTCTTTAGAATACGACTAATAACATATATAAGCATATGAAGTAAAAGCTACTTGTACGGTGCATACAAGTAGCAGTAGCGGAATAAACCTCGGGCGCAATCACCCTTTTAGTTATAAGTTTTAAAGCTCGAGTATGAATACAAATTGCTCCGTGTGACCCAAAAGACTTTATTTTGGGGGTTTGTTTTTAGAGATTGAAATATAATCATTATGCAGAAAATAGTTTTCGTGATTACTTCTTCATTTTAACTCAGAATCTGTAAAATAAAATATCCACTTAAAATTGTTCACCAGATTCACAAGTTATGATTTATCTCGAAATAAACTAGCTTAGACAAATGCTTAGTGGAGAGCTCAAAATACACAGGGAGGGAAACGAGAATATTCTCTTTCATGCTTTTCTACTCATACTCGGGGTTTAAGTCACATATTGGTTTTTCTGCTTTTGTTTAGTGGATTTTGCTGGTTATAGTAAGAGACGCAAAGTCTTCTTCTGCAACGCTATCTGTTTTCTGCACAGTGCAGTTCTCTTGATTGAGCTAAATGCACATATCATAATCTTTGTAGCTGTGATTGAACCTGTAATTCAGTAAAGTTATTTATTCTTTCAGTGAAAATGAAATTAAGGAAAACCTTGTAGCCACTACACTGAAATCGAAGACACAAGGTACGGTAACAGTTTATGAAGGCTTTTCTACTTTCCATAATCCAAAGATTAGCAAAAGCATGCGTGGAGATGTTACCAGTGAAATAAAAAGAGATAAACAATCTTAAATAAATAAATCTCAAAAATGTTAGAATGAGTCCATAATATGTCCTACGAGAACTCGTTGACCGAGTTATTCTGGCGGCCCACTGTGTTCTGATTTCCTTCAACTCGGACACGTGCTAATACCATTATTAGGTGTAACTTTTGTGACCTTTAACCCAAGGTGCGATTAAATAAAATGCTACATGTCAAAAATCTGATGGGGCATTTGCAATCCAGGTTTTATACTGCATGGGGTAAACAGGTGCACAGTATTCTTTTTTTATCTATAATTCTATTGCATTCTGAGATGTGAATTTAAGACTTTTTGCCCATCAAAGCGTATCAAAATATTTTTATTTTTTCAAATGTATGTAGTTTGGATGCGTCATTTGATACTAGAATTGTAATTTACTGGAATTTCACAGAAAAGAACTTTCTAGACACAGATTCGATTTCATTCTCGAATGAAGAACTCTTATATTGCAGGAACTCTTCTACCGCACTACTAAAGGTTTGAGTACATTTAGCATAAACTAAAAGAAATGGAGCGCTGCTGGAATGAAACATCACAGCGCGGTAATTTTTCAGCGTTGGAATTCTGTGCGCAGAATCAAACCAAGTAAAATTATGCATGCAAGATGAACTTTTGGTTAATTTTTGCCCGCTTGTTGTTATCGAAAAATATATAAATTTTATACTAGTTAATAAGAAAATCTAAATCTATATATCCATCTCTAAATATTAAATAATAACCAGATCTAGAGATGAAAAAAGATCCAGACATATTCCATAAGGAGAGAACAGTCAGATGCGCTTCTGAAAATGGTAGGCTGGTCCTTTTATTTCCTTTTTTTGGACTCTTATCACTAACACATCACATCTTCCTTGCCGTTTTAATTTATTATCTAACCTTTCGTTGGGAAAGATTAATTTCGTTTTAATTTATTATCTAACTTTTCGTTGAAAAATTTTAATTTCATGTTAATTTATTATCTAACCTTTCCTGACGAAAGGGTTAAATAATAAGTTAAATCTTTACATATTTACTCCTCCATCAGAAGATAGAAGTGGTGAATGAGGTAAGCTACTCACCAAATCCAAAATTAATAAAAAATTATATTAAGCTGTCATAAAAAAATTAATATCTCTCCTCCTGGTTTTGTCCCATTCCGTTTCTCTGGAAACCCACGAGTAGTCTTATCTCGAAGCGATTGCATCGCATCAAAGTTGACAAAACAGGAAATGGAGCATGGACCATAAGATGGAGTGACAGTGTACTGCAGGCTCCACTACGGTAACATGAGCATGCTGAACGTATGTGCGTTCCACTTTGCACATGCTTATGTTTGCTCTGATCTCGTCATGTTTCTAGATAAGCGACTGCAGTAGGACCCAAGGCTTCACTTTGCACAGAAACCCAACGCCACGTCCAACCTCTATGGTAACAAGTCCTTGGCATGCACTGTTCTTGCCAAGTTATGCACCAGTTTCGATTACATGTGAGTGGAGAAGAGATGGTTGGTAATTTACTCGAGAAACACAGCGAGGGGACATTAGTGGAATCATCTCTTATTACTTTTATTTATTATTCGCATCACTATTCGACAGTGAACTTTTTGCTTTTGCTTGGGGATGGAGCTTGTCTGTAAGCACATTACTTGTCGGTTTAATATTAGAATTCACACAAAGGTTTAATATCAAGCTTAAAGGTAGACGTTTAACCGTGCCCACAGTGTCTTGCAGATTTCTGTCTTAAGGGAAAAGTACGACAAATCACAAATCACAAGATAAGTGGTTTTATTACCTTTTTGGATGAGATGCATCCCAAACAACCTAGCCGAGGATAGCCGGGAAAGAGACAAGCAGTGTAAGAAAATAAAGGGAATGGATTGGTTCTTTGAAAGTGAGATGGATTCAGTGATTATTTTTATATCTTTTAGTTTTTTCTTGTACGTATGTTAATGATGTTCTCGTTTAGGTTACAGATAAAAGTATATATTTCAGAGTAATTTGAATTTGAATTATTTTATAAATATTAAGTATTATTATAATCACAAGCTGTGGTGAATTTGTACAGAACTTTAGCACGTGCTACCCAAACCATAAGACGAGAACTTTGTCTCAAATTATCATTAAGTTATGGATGATTTAATTTATTACTTAACTTAATTTATTACTTATAAAATTAAATAATAAATTACGCCGGTCACCTTCTCCTTCTTCTTCAGACGGAGAAGGTGATTATTATGCAGGCTTGCCTACCAATTTGGATGAGAATAAGTTTAAGTAGTGCACACATCGAAATAATGTCTTTGCTCTGGAACTGGACATGTACTGGACTTTATAAGAATAAATATTATTTCTATTTCTGCCCCAATGTGTAAGGACGAGGGATAAACTTTTGAGTTTCAGACAGACGTCATCAAAACTTAGCGACTTTCCTTTCTTAAAACTTGCTAATAAATAATCCCCCGTTTTAGTCTTATGGACGCTGGGCCCCAAGTGAAATCTCTCTCGTCCAATCCTAACCCATCCGCATTTTCCCTACTACTGGGATATTCTCATCTACTGGACATCACCTCATGTACACTTTTATCCTTCTATTTTTTTGAGTGACGGCAGGACGCCAGAAAGCTTTATTAGAGATAAAAATGTATAAGACAAGGAGCTCAAACCGAACAGAGCCCAAAACACCAAAGCAGCCGCCACACCAGCAGTTAGAGTATATTAACGCTGGAAAGGAAGGCCTAACACGAGGTGCAGGACTAATGTTCGTGAGACGTTTAGGCCAGTGGGGTTACCGATTAGATATCCCTCAGGCTCCCCGACTAATGGTGGGAATACCCAACAAGTAAAATGGGGGCGGATCAGATGACAAGTAGATTAGTTAGCTGGCTAGTGAGAACTGGTAACTGAGTAAGGAAACCTGCAACTGAAGAGTGAACCATGCCTAGAGGTGTGCTCCGGCTATGGCTAAATGCAACCTGTATGAAGTGATGCGCAAGTCGGAGAACCATTGTAACAGAAAAACTCCATGTACGTCCAGTGAAGAGTCTATGGCGTCAGCATAAGCGTCACGAGATAACCAAAAGTAGGAGACATGCCTGCTGGGTGATAAGAGGCCAGTGTAGTAGCTCCTCAAATAGGTGCATAAGCGAAGCCTTCTGCAGGATGGTGAAGAAAATTGGCCGAAGAGTGGGGGAGAGACGCAGCAAACGATCCCAAAACCCCAATCGAGCTGGGCAGTGAATAAACAGATGGAGGATATCTTCGGAATCGGTAGGACATGAAGCACAAAAGTGGGGTTCCCGAAGAATGATAGATGCTCGTCCTGCTGTGAAAAAAACCTTGTTGATGATGCGCCACAAGAAAATGTTGTCCCTGCTGTGAAGAGCCGTAGACCTCCAGTGTCCACAGTCTGGCCCAGGTGCATGAGACCAGTTGATTCTCCAACGGATGTTAAGTTGGAAAGCCATATTACGGCTGGAGGGCTGCACTGAGAGGAGAATATAAACCTGGGCACCAGAAGAACAAAGATAGACCCCAAGGGGATGAGATGGTCCTCAGAGGCTACGGACCAGTGAGTGGAGTCGGATCATAGTAGGGAGATGGAGAAAGGGACGACTAAAATGGAGGGTGTAGAGTTTGAATAGTGTTAGAGGAGAAAAGAGAGGGGCGTGACAGAATAAGAGGTCGGGATAGTCTCTCGAGTGACAGAGACGAAAGGATGGATTTCTGTTGCAGAGGGTGGAACAGCGTGGCCTTAACAAATAAGCGAAGTATATGCAAAAGGGAGAGAGTGGGAGGTAGAAACAGGAAAAACACGCGACACAATGAATAACCAACGGATGGAATGACCCCATCAAGCCTTACAAGGGAAAGAGGGACCCAAAGGGTCAAGCAACCAACGCCCCGAAGAAAGAAAAAATATCTGCTAAAGCTCTTCGTAGAGCAATAGAAATTCGCTGTCTACAAAACATAGTGCAAAAAGAAAAAGAAAGTAGTACTCTCTGACGTCTCTGATGTCTCTCATGGTAGGCTCTCGTACAATCTCGAATAAAAACATCAAACTCCGAGGTTATGGATCCATGGCTAGAGGGATGAAGGATGTCCTTCCTGCACATCTCTCTACTTGGTGACCTTCGCTGCTGTCCCCACCCTTGCACTCTATCCTGGAGATAGGTGATCATCTGTATCGTCATCGAATCTCATGTCGGATCCATGACAACCACATCTGTCACTGAGACTTGATCCTCTCTTTTCATGTACATGTCAGTTCTCACTTATCTTTCCTTCTGAAGAGTATACCGACGCTCTCTTCATGTCATGTAAACGCTCTTTCGTACTATAGCAAACACAATGTCTCTGATGACATCATGAGTAGCTAAACGCTCTCCACAGTAAGAACAGCGAGCAAAGTGTCGGTTCGAGGTGTCGAGCGAGACACCGCACTCGTAGATGGGCAGTGTCAAAGCAACAGATTGGACCAAGCACATGTGAAACTTCATCACTGTAGAGAAGATAGTCTATGCGAGTCGGAACGTTCTAATGTAAGGTCGAGCATGAGCCAAGAGCAAGACACCGCACTCGCAGATGGACAGTATCGAAGCAACTGGTTGGACCAAGCATAGGTGGAACTTCATCATTGTAGAGAAGATAGTCCGTGCGAGTCAGAACGCTCTAATGCAAGGTTGAGCTCTAGTATCCCGTGAGATGAAAAGATCAACTAAGAGTGCATGAAGCACCTGCTGATAGTGATATTCTGACAGAGAAGACTGCAGTCCACGAGATCCATTGATAGTTAAGGTATCGAATCGAGGATGTGCAAGATAGAGACAAAGACGAGAGGGTCCAAACAAGCATATTGAAGACGAAGTGTCATGAACAGAGTAGGGTAGAACCAGTAGCAGCGTATGCGGTCCATAGTGGAAGGAAGAGAAGGAATGGAATCTCATGGTGGTACATGGAGGGAGAGGAAGATTATGGCAGTGTGATCAAAGCAAAGTGCGGTCTGAAAGCGAGACAAGTCAATGATTCGTAACCCACCAAGAGGGGTTGGGATAATAGAGGTCCAGACAATCAGTGACACTTCGGTTGACCGTCATACGACCAGCCTCACAGGAAGGTTTTGAGCCGTTGAAGTAATTTCCTCTGTGAAGCCCAGAAGGTGATGGTTGAGAGAGAAAAGACAGAGATTGTTTGTAATAAAAAGTGAAGGAGGACTAACCGAGCAAGAAAAATAAGAAAGGGTGATGATATAGCTTCGATCCTAGAGGAGAGGGATTGAAAGCAAAAAGCCTAGGCATCCTGCAGTCTAAGGTCAGAGGTAATAGGATCCTCAAGTATCGTATAAATTGGTTGCACGAAAGAAGAGTGTAAGACATAGCTCGGAGCCAAGAGGGAGAGGACGGTAAAGACCAAGAATGAGGACACTAGACTTAGAGAGGTTGACTTTAGCTCCGAAGACAGAGTGAAAAAGAGCGAGTAAGACCAAGAGAAATGTAAACCAAGAATGGTGAAGGTCAAGATATAGGGCGGCATCATCTGCAAAACAGCAAATGTCAGCAGGTCGAGGCTAAGTGAGACTGTTCAAAGATAACCTGCAGCAGAAGCAGCTTAAATTTGCAATATAAGCAGAATCAAAGAAATGACAAATAAGAGAGGTGTGAATGGGCAGCCTTGACACACACCGCGTTCAAACAAAAGGCCATAGTAACCTGGCCGTTTACATGAACGTGTGTAGTAGAGCCCACCGTTAAGCCCGCAACCAACGTATAAAGGTTTCTCCAAAGCCAAGCCGGAGGAGAAGTTACCACAAGTACTGTTAAGTCAAACGATCAAGCTTTTCCAAAATCCAATATGACAAAAGCAGCAGACTGACGCTCCAATTTAAGAAATTCAAGGGTAAAAGAAAAACAGAGTATGCAATTGTGTATTGTATGACCCTTGATAAACCCTTGTTGATGTGATAGCACAATTTGTGACAGAAGCAAGTTAAGGCGTGAGGCTATCACCTTAGCAAGAAGTTTGTAACGGGCCGAGAGGAACGTAATAGACCTCCAATCATTGAGCGACTGTGGCAGCAAGGACTCTAGAATGAGAATGATAATCCTTGCTTAAAATTCAGACAGAAAAAAACGAGCTAGCCAACAGTCACAGATAAGAGTCACATAGGATTCAGCAATGATGGACCAGATCGGAAGAAGAGAATCCACGTTGAAGTCATCAAGACACGAGGACTTACCCTTGGGTATGGTTGAGAGAGTCTCCCACAGTTCTTGCTACGTGGGGCATTCCGTAAGGAAGGCCCGCTCTTGTTCTGAGGCCTGTGGGTGACCTAACATAGCACGATACCAGTATCAGCCAAAGCCTCGTTAATAAGAGGGAGCTGGTGGTATAAATGTGTATAAAATTAAAACACTTTCAAACGAAATTTCAAATGGTGAGGAAAACAAGTCTCTTGGGTCATTTTAATAAATTTGAGTTGTAGCTTTACCCGATTACGTTGATGACGATGAAAT
The DNA here is from genome assembly GCA_036924285.1 of Asterella californica. Lineage (NCBI taxonomy): Eukaryota > Viridiplantae > Streptophyta > Marchantiopsida > Marchantiales > Aytoniaceae > Asterella > Asterella californica. Next base: position 30,084,635 of record JAYKYS010000003.1, read on the forward strand.
AAATACGTAGAAATTAATATCATTTGTCGAAGAAAGAGATCTATGGTCCAGAGCCAGTTGAGCAAAAAGAGGCTGAGTGAGGGTGTGACGTTTAGCTTTGAAGAATGCAGACTTCCGGTGCAAGACAGAGGTAGAGAGAAGATCCAATAATACAAACACTAGGAAGTGATTGCTTATCAAAAAGTCCATATGATGAACCATCATAGTAATAAATGGCCTATCATTGTGAGAGATGTCATAAATACGATCTAAAACTGCCCCGAATAACCTACTATCTCGAACTTGATGCCTTGTGAAAGATGATCCGATAGAGAAAGAGACCTCTGTGCATGCATCATGTTGAGCGGAATACTGTTTGAGTTGAAGGAATGCCATAGCCTCCAGGCTGTGCAAAAGATGTGAGGATCCGAAAGAATCAGTCACAAGCTCAACCGAGTCCTAGTCCTCAAGGATGATCCATGGACGGAGTGGTAAAAGAGTTGGGGACGTAGATAGTCGCTATCAAAAAAAAAGAGTCTGCAAAACATTAAACATACCAAAGAAAGCGAGAAGCAAGACCAAAATCGAGAATTTAGCAATCTTCGTGTATACGGAATGCAAGAGTCCCCCTCCTCCTTGTGGCATCAGCAGCCAGCACTTGATAATCCTTAGTAATTGTATGCACAAGGAATAACACTTAAGTTGCTGATACATGAGTTTCTTGTGGTCCGAGCTCCCGAGGATGATGAGTCCATAAGAAACCTTTAACAAAGTATTTGCGATAGGGGTTCTAAGATTCCTGATATTTCATGAACTAAAGAGGTCAGAGGAAAGAAGAAACATTAAAATGATGGTGTGGCTCATGCCGTAGAGGAGGTTAAAAAGCATCCGTCTTTAAGTGCTTTAGTGGGCAACGACACCAGAGGAGTAGAGGGACAAACCTTTTTCCTAGACGGTAAAGCAGACAGTAGATTAGTGTCTGAGTGTGCTCGCTTTGTCAAGAAAGAAGAGTCCATAATTGTTGGGTGTGAGATAGCTCATCGAGCTCGATCCAAAGAAATTGTAGGGATGACTCCAAGAGCTGCAAGAATGGAAGTAGCCAAAGTATGTGATAAAAGAAGCAGACATATAATAGAGTCATCAGGAGTTGGATCTTGATGGACAATGACTATGTGAGGTTCAGGTTGAGTAACCGGAGGGTCAGAAGTAGAGTTGAACGATGATGGCGAGGATCTTGAATCAATAGATTCCTCTCAATCTGAGAACCATAGAGTGAGTTGAAGCAGTTGATGGTCGATCTGAAACCAAGAAATGAAGGAGGGATATGCCACGGATCCCAAAGGATCTAGTCGCACGCAGTGCCATAGACCAGATGTTTGATGACGAATGGTAGACGCTCCAAAGGATCCAAGTAAAAATTCTTTACACCATGAGGCCAAGGAAAAATCTCCATCCAAGTGGGTTGTACCACAAGAACATAGCCAGACACCTCATGGAAGATGGGCCACGACACACCTACTGTAGTGTTGTGGTTCGGCTCTTGTGTTGAATTCTTGTAGAATTTAAGTTGTGTTTCTTTTCTACGTTTCATGAACTTTATCGTGTAACTTGACGAATGGTGTGATGGATGCCATGATCGCATATCAGAGAGGTTGATGAAGAAGTTGAGGATGGAATTAACTCGCCCGGCTAGCATTGTTTGTGGAGATGGCTAACAAGCAACGGGTAAGACCTCTTGGTGTGTTACAAAAGATGATTGTGTTTGTGATGAGAGTTCAAACATTGATGTCGTTTCAAGTACTAAAGGACTCTAGTCAGGCCTTGGTTGAGACCTGTGCGCACCACAGATAGGTGACACAAGGGATATTTACAGATTGGGCCTAGAGATCACAGAGTGATAGTACCTCTCTCAGGTGTTATGACTTCTGACTCCGATAGACCCACTAGTGACTACTGGGAATCTGATACAGAGGATTATCATATTGTCTCAGAATTAAATACGAGAGATTCTTATGATCAATAATCCTCGTCTGATGACGAATGATTTGGTCGAGATGAATCATTACATCAGCTTAGTGCTATTGACTTGTTGTCTCGACCAGTAGTGGAGAAAGAGATTGACAAAGAAGAGTTAGTGAGACAGAGATTGTGAGAAGACTCTCTATCCTGAAGTTCGGTATCAATGTCAATCAAGATGAGAAAAATAGATTCTTAGATACATTTTAGAAATATATCCATGTGTTTGCTTTCAGTTACAAGGATTTGAAGGAGGTGACTTTAAAGACTCATCGAATCGAATTGGAGGATAACGCAAGTTTAGTTAACGATAGAAGCAGAGAAGGGTCAATCCTACAACAACAATGATGATCAAGGAGGAGATAGACAAGTTGAAGGATGTAAGTTTCATCTACGAGATGGATAACTCAGAATGAATTTCACCCATTTTGATTGTCAAGAAGAAGAATGGTAAGCTTCGAGTGTGCATAGACTATAAGAAGCTGAATGCAGTTACCAAGAAGGATTATTATCCTCTGTCATTTATAGACGAGATTTTGGAAAAAGTTGCTGGTCATGAGTGGTACAGCTTGCGTGATAATTATAGTGAGTATAACCAGATCAAGATAGCACAAGAGTATCAACAGTTGATTATTTTCACTACTCCTTGGAGAACATTTGCATTTCGGATGATGTCATTTGGATTGTGTAATGCTCTGATTTTCAGAGTTCATGAACAAGATGTTTGAACCATTCATAGAGAAGTTTGTCCGTGATTTTATTGACAATCTTTGCGTGTACGGAAGAAAAGAGGACTGCTTTGATCATGTGATCAAAGTTTTGCAACTGTTGGAGCAAGCCAACGCTTCTCTAAATCCAGAAAAGTGCATCTTTGGCTGCGAAGAAGGTCTACTGTTGGGACACATCATTTCCAAGAATGGGATTGCAGTAGATCCTGAGAAGGTAAAGAAAATAATGGATCTTCCATTTTCTATCGACTTGACAAAGTTTAGGCAGTTTCTTGACATGGTTGGATATTATCATAAGTTTGTCTTTTCTTTCTCGAATAAAGCAATAGTTTTGACTATGTACATGAAGAAGGGAGTTGATTTTGACTTGAAAGTGCATGATCAGAAGGCAAATGAAGCATTTGAGGAGTTGAAAAAGGTATTGATGAAAACTACTATACTTGCTAAACTTGAGTGGAGTAAAGCATTTATTCTGTATATAGATGTCTCCAATGTAACAAGCGGTTGTACATTAAGTCAGTTAGATGGAGATGGACATGATCATCCTATAGCTTATGCTAGTAAGCAGATGGTACTCACTGAGAAGAATTACTCCGTGATGGAATGAGAATGATTAGTTGTGATTTTTGGATTGAAGAAATTTCGACACTACTTGCTAGGAGGGAAATTTTCCATAGTCACAGATCACAAGGCTTTAAAATATATCTTTAATAAGACTAATGCCGAAGGTCATATTGCTCGTTGGAAGATCTTTCTAACAGAATACGATTACGTGATCGAAGGTAGACCAAGAAAAAAACACGCAAATGTTGATATCTTATCGAGGGCTTATGATGATGAGGAAGAAGAATCGTTTGATGATTCATTTCCAGACGAGCAAGTGATGACCATCACAAACCATTGAGGAGGTACCTGACGAGTACAAAGAAATCTAGAGTTTTTTTGCAGATGGTTCTTTTCCAGAAGGAAAATATACCCGAGAACATAATGCGTTGATCAAGAGATGCAAACCTTACACCATGGTGGAGGGAATTCTGGTTCATCAAGGAGCAGATGGATTAGTAAAGAGAGCAGTTGTTCAGAAGGAAGCTTTCAAGCTAATGCACGAGTTTCACTACGGCACTGTTTGCGGATGTCACTTTGCTGGTAAGATAACATCCTTCAAGATTTTGGATGCGAGTTATCATTGGAGAGATATTTTCAAGGAGTGTTTAGACTATTGCAAAACTTGTGACGTATGTCAAGCATTTGCTCTAAAGTCTACTAGAACACCTCCGTTAAGATCAATTCCAGTGTTTAAGACCATTTGAGAAGTGGTGTATTGACTTTGTAGGTCCTCTTAATAAGACACCTCGAGACAATAGATACATTGTAATCGTCATTGACTATTGTACCAAGTGGGTAGAGGCTAGACCTTTGAGGAAAACTCATGAAACAGAAGTGGGTAGGTTCCTATGGGAAAGGATCATCAAAAGATTTGGATGTCCGTTAGAGTTGGTCTTAGATAGAGGAGGAGAGTTTGTAGGGAGCATGACTACTGCTATGCTGCAACACTTTTCTATCAAGCCACGAGTAACGATGTCATACAAACCAAATGCTAATGATCTTGTGGAGAAGATCAATTTTACACTTCGTATAATGCTCGTCAAAGATGCTGGTGTTGAGACTGCACAACATACTTGGGATAAGAGACTACATGTCATCTTATGAGAGTATCGAATGACAACAAAGACTTCTACTGGGTAATTCTCATTTCGACTTGTTTATGGAGAGGAGTCCAAGTTGCCGATCTAATTCGAATTGGATACTTTTCAAACTATTCAACGAAAGTTGAAGAGATCGAGGAGAGAAGACGTCGTCAGATCAAGAAGAGAGCGAGACCCGAGCGGTAGCAATGATCCGGATGGAACAAGCTCAAGCGTATCAAAAGAAGAGTTACGACAAACGATTGGACAAGAGAGAGGTAAAACCTTTTCAAGTCAGAGATTGGGTAATGTTATATGATGCTATCAGATTCAAGAGGGTTAGGAAGAAGTTTATTCTTAGATATTTTGACCTTTTTATTGTAGATAAGGTGTACTTCACATATGACCTTCAATAGCTGGGAGGAAAGAGATTCGGTCAGGTAAATCATGACAAGTTGAAGTTGTTTCATAGACGAAAGTTCTCTCTTCACTCCGAGGACAGAGCGAAAATTTAGTCTAGAGTAAAATATAACGACGTATATTACACACAGGAAGTTTGTCTATTAGTAAAGTGTTTAGTTATAACTAAGTGTGGAGAATGTTTATTTGCTCCCCAAGTACTTTAAGGAGATATCAAGTTAATCATGACTAGCTAAAGTTAATTATGGTTAAACTTAGTTGTACTTTTGGATTCAGATATTTCCTAAAGAGTGAGCACTCTTATCTTGTCATGTTGTCTAAAATGTAGAAAGGAGGTGGAAAATATCCATTTTTCTTTTTTTACTTGATATTAGTGGTGGGACTAAAGTTATTAACTTTGTGGGCATTAAAAACAAGAAGATTCCACATGTCCTTTTTTTAGTGGGTCCTAGTGTAAGGGGTGGAAATTGGAGATTCTTTGAGAATATTTTAAAATCCTTCTAGAAGTTATTGACTTTGAAAGAATAAGCTCATGTGAAAGATAAGAAGCCCATGTGATTAATGCTTTTATCTTAAGTAATATCTTAGTAAAAATAGTAACGGCTGAGTAACCGAAGGGTACCAAAGTAAAAATCTAGAATGTATAAATATGTAATAGAGAAGAGCTCCTCATTCTTGTTTTCACATCGTCGTAATGACAACTTGAGCAATATAGAGAGAGTGTGATGTTTTAGCATGTGAGAACTTCAGAGACGTCTTAGAATGAAGAATTAGTTGATGAGTTTATGAGTGTGTGAAGGATTGAACTTAGCATTTTTCTCTTCAAGTTAATGATGTGCTTCATCAAAGTCATCAGAGGTGATCCCTAAGTGAGAGACAGGTCTGACAGATTCCAGGTTGATCGATGACTATCGTGGAGGTTGAGAGATTAGGGAGTAGTTGATCGATAGGACCATTGAGAGTTTACAGTACATTCTGTTATCCACACCTAAAACGGTATAGTCTTGGCCTGGTGGATCACGTAAAAGACAGTTCCAAGAGAAGAGTGGTGTATCCCACTCGTGAAGCGGCTGCGGCGATGGAGGAAAGTGATACATCTGTTCTCACGCCTGGACCGAAACTACAATCTGTCGGAAGACTAATTGCACATAGATAAAACACATGAGTCGTAGCGTAGAAAGTATATCAAGAAAGTAATGAAGATGAAGGATAGAAGCAAGCACCTAGCACAAGAGGCATCAAAGTGTACGTAATGGTTACCGCCAACCAAGATCGAGCGGCAAGAAGCTGCAAAGGACCATGTGATAATCGGAAAAGACTAAGCCGTGAAGTCCAACAGGTGCAGTGGAGCAATGTAGCTTCATAGATAGAGTCATAAATCTTGGAGCATGAGGAGTCATTTGTGAGCACGTATTGAAGTGATGTCAACTTGAACGTGCATAACTCTCTCACCTCTTGTGCTTTTATCTACACATTAATTATTCCAAATTAATGTGTAGATAAAAGCACCTCATTTTGTTAATAAATAAGCATGCTCTCGACCACTTGCAGGAAACTTTTGCTCCGTATCTATTATGAGAAAAAGGTATAACTATTATACATAAATTTTATATTTAGTTCTATTGAAAATTGAAAGTAATATATAACTGTTAAATATTTGTCGTACATGGAACTGCAGAAATGTCCAGAAAATTCATAAGTGAAGTCCATACCAGTGCGCTTCCAAGGTATAAGTCCGATGGATTACTGACTAAAATGATTATTTTCATCTTTATTTTAATGACGAGAAGAGTTAGATAATAAATAAATTTAGCTTGCTACACTCTTCCATCTTCAGATGGAAGAGGTGAAATAAGCAGAGTTAATAACGTCTCGGACTTATACTCTTGATAGCGCGTGAGTGAGCGCTTGATTTAGGACTTATGGGTTATGTTGGACCTACTGGAAATTCTAGTATTGGTTAATATGTAATAATTATTCTTTTTTAATTTTTTATAAAAGTTTAGTACAGCATTCTTACATAATGTTTACCGTTTACTGATATCAGAAAACACAGTTAGATGTGAGGCCAGTGGGGAAGGATATTCCTCTTAAATTCTATTTGAATTCCTTTGTACGAGAGTAAGAGGTAAAGCCAGATGACGCGTATGTTGAATTTATATGACAATGTAATTCCGAAGAACTTGTGATTGCAGTGGAAACTTATATTCTTAGCCCCTCTTCTTTACATTGAGAAGTCTCGAGCTACATTTGTTTCGGTAGAGGTTCCATACTGCAATCACAAATACATTCGACTGACACTGTAATATAAAATCCACATAAGCAGCTCTAAGCAACCTCTAAACAAGAGGATACCATTTTTATTCTCTTTTACGTAAAATAGATTATAATCAAGACTGAACTTCAACCAGCAGTGTAAAGAGAACAAGTTCTGAGATACGAAATAATAAAAGCTAAAATAATATATAGTTATTATTGTAGAATATCTCTATGGAAAAGTAGCCGTAAACACATGATCGTACATTCACTCTTCTCGAGATGTAAGTATAGTAGAAATAAGGAAGAAAGTCCAACAACTATCCAGAGTTCAATCAATACAACTGAAGCATTGTAACTGACATATGTCAGAAACCAAGTCTCGTTGAGTTCAGTTGTCAAAATAGTGGTCCTAAAAGATAATCCGTGTCCCATGTCACCAAGACTCCAGTCCATCTCTATGTAGAAATGGTGATTTTCCAAACCAAAAATGAAACCATGATTCTATGTTAAGGAAACTTGTTGAAACCCAAGGTCGAGATTACATCCTGCTACATGGAAGTGGACAGGAGACTCGACACTTGATGTGTAAGGAGAAATACATAAAATAGATAATATGTTTATTCTTTAGATAATTTTTTAACCCGCAGTGTCCCTAGAAGTAGTTCTGATAACCAGCAGATCTCAATTTGCAAGCGGTTGTTTGCTAACAAAGAAGTTTAACCGTTAAATCCAAAATGCTGTTGCAGATAAAACTTTCTTACGAGAATGAAATCTCTCAAGTAAGGAACTAATTCAAAGCTCTCTGATAGCTTTACAATCTCTAATTCATTTCGAGACAAAGTAACGATTGGACGTAGACTGAGAAATCTTGAGATGGAAGTTTTGTCGTTTCCTGGAGCAAAACAGTATATTTTCTTTATCTAAAGTACACGGAACGAACAAGTTTGATGATTATGGTGTGCAAAGATTTTGAAGGGGGTGAAGCAATTTCTGATATATTTGAGGAGTTTGTCTGTACAATCACTTGGGAGTCGATACAATGAGAAGAAAGCGTATTTTGTTGTGATCGGACCGTAAATAATAGATCTATAATTTATTTTCTTTATAACTTAAATATTTATTCACTTCTTTGATGAATTACAATTATCGCTTCGGTAAAGATTGTAGCTAAAGTTTATGTTCCTCTAATGAAAGCGGATTAACCAAACCCACAAATCGTTCGTAGAGCATGCACATATGCAGGGTTTAGGGTTTAGGGTTTAACCCTAAACCGTAAACCCCTCGTCAATGTTTCGAAAAGGAGAAATATGCATGTAATTTAATTTATTTATAAAAAAATATTAAATAAAAAAATAAAAAAATAAAAAAATATTTTATTCGTTCATGGTTATTATCTTTATACTAGGAAGCTGACCGTTTCACATCCATCACTTCTAGATTTATGATCGCAAGAGCCAAATAAATAAAAGTAAAAGTTTATTTAGTTATATATATTTTACTTTAGTAAATTTTATGTAATCATTTATGTTCGATAGGTTAAATTTAGAATACATTTTTTACTACAGCTTTGCTTCTCTCAGATGTAATAACTAAATTATATATTTCTAAGTATGCTCCCGAACCTAGTCGTAGTGTCAAACTCCATCTAACCGTTTGTGATACTTTTTGACTGCATCACTGCTTGTATTTTTCCTTATCCAGGCCAGAAGTTAATGTTGTGTACATTAACCTAACCAACAAACCATATATTTTTGATAAAAATGTAAAACAACAAAATCATTTTACCGTCCACTGGATGTAAACTTAATATGCATCCAAAGTGCAGTTCTAGTAGCACGGAAGAAAAAGAGGAAACGTTTAAACAAGCAACAAAATAATCATGGACAACTGGATGAGAACTGCTTTCAAATAGTTTATTGGAAATAACAGTTTACGGTTACGGAGAAGGTTATGGAAGTTACGGAGAATAGTGGTGTTCGACCGGGTTTGAAAATTGTGATAAATTTTTCTAAATTTAAATCACTAAATTAGAACTCATTTGGTAAACTTGATTACACATGATAACTTGAATTACGAAACTCATAAATAACTCCAACAAACAGAACATGTATCTGGTGTGCTTTCCACGAACGAAAATATTTTTATTTTTTATAGTTAAATTTCTATTAAAAAAATTAGAAAAAAAATTAAAATTCTTTGCATATTCCCCTCTTCCGAACTCGGAAGAAGTGAATATGCATGCTGAAAATACCACACGAGTGTTGCAACCGACTTTCCATATGTTCTGTTTTATCTACTGTCTACCAACATTATAACTAAATAATCATATTTTGTTACTACGTAAACAAGATAATATACAAGTGTTTTATTCTCAGCTGTTTCTTCCATTCCTTTATGTAAATAGCTTACTACTGGTTCACAATCCCATTACATTTTCTCCATCTAAAGTAACCAGAACAATAACATTACTTACGTGAAAGCCAGATGTCTAACATTTACAAATATAGCATATGTCTCTTCAGAGATATTTATCATAGAGTTTATGATTATTATCGTACGTGCATTTTCTACGGAGACTTTCTGGAGTGCTGGGTGTAAAAATGGGATTAAGTAAACAATATGCTTAGCCCATGTAAAGACAGTAGAACACATACTTAATACCATCATAAAAAGATGGAATTAAACCAAATGATCATTCACTAAACGTGGAAACAACAGAAAAGATCATCTACTGTAACAAAGGAAAAATATAGCAAAAGCGAAAGTGACGGTAGAGAATGGTTTCTCAATCCTAGACAACTCCCCGAGGTGGAATCGAGAGGAGTATAATGCTTAGGAATGAGAAGTCACGATTACGATCGTTGCTTCGTGCATAAAAGATGTAAAGTTCTACTGTTCTACGAAGATATGTAACAGTTGAACCACGTTCTTAAATATTATCACGGTTTATCAAATTAGTATATAAAATCATGGTCTATGAATCCATCACGATTTATCAAATGTCTTGTATGATAATTTACTGCGGAAGATGATCTATCATTCATAAAACCACTCCATCATATCAAGGAGGATAGACTTTATATTTCCAGAATCCTTCAAGATAAGAGCAAAGTTTATTCATTCTGCACCGGTTGGTGTATAACAGCAACAAAGGCACCAACCTGTATAAGTGAGGAAAAGATGTTCTATAACCATACTGATATAACTTTTACATATGTCCGTGAACACATGAGAACCTTTAGTTTGGCCGGTAAAGAAAGTTCAGTTATCAACCTTTTCCCTTTGTTACAAAGTAGACGTAGTAGGTGGGAATCTCTGTAAAGAAAGGTTTGACTTTGAGTTGAGAAGTGACCAAATCAAGAAAGGGTGGCTTTACGTTCAAAAGCTAAAGGTTGTGAGCTTGAAATCTCAACTTTCCTACTCACTTTGACCGGTTGATCAAGGCTTTCTTGGTGTGTTTCAACTCGACTCGTTCTTCTTTTTCTTTTCCTCAGCTAACCACTTTACAAAAGAAACTAAAGAAGTCGTCAAGCAAACAAGACTTTGAAAAGAATATCTCTCTTCTCAGTTACGTTGTTTGCATTGGACTGAAACATAACCATTTTCATTTATCATTTGTGAATATTTTCCATTCGATTTATTTTATTTGTTTTTGTTTACTTATGTCCTAATGAAAGACATCAAATTAAGATGACAATTGCAATTATATCGATTAAAATAACATATCCGTTTCACTGGTTTATAATACCCATCGCTTTAGGGTTTAGAGATAATAAGAAGAGTTTCGAGGTGCAAAGTGGGATTAACAAAGGATAACAAGTAAGGTTTAGAATAAAAATATAACTTTTAGAGTGTAATTTTGACGTTTAATGTTCACTACAACTAGACTATGATTTCACGGATCAATACTAATTTTATAATTAATCATCACAAATTCGAAGATAAGATCTATTAGATATAGAACCGTTAGACCTGTACAATCTAAGGGTGATGCATGCACATGGTATTATTATAGAATCAGCAAAAAGATATCCTGATACAGGTACAGTAATACGCAAAGTACATATATAAGAAATAAATTAGAAACTGACTGAAACCATTAAACACTCCAATCTTCCGGAGCTTATTCGTGCTCGAGATCTTCTTTTTATATTACCTCTCTTTCGCTTAAGATATAATTGTACTCGTGCCATCTGAAAGTGGTGGCATTTTCTGTATTTAAATATAGCGGTATATCCTGCTGATCAAACATATTATATTCAAATAAATATTCTTTCTGATGCAAGTAGGAGATGTATACAAGACCTCAAAATATATCAAATGATAGACAATATATTTTGATGCAATAATAAGTCTCGAGAGCACAAAAGTCAGAAGATATGGAAAAACTTAAGAATTCAACTCTTTATTAGAAATCACATATTCCACTACCTTGAGACTAGGGAGAAACAAATATCTAGCAAAGGAAAACAAACACAACCATACCCAAGATATGCAAACGAAGAATAATCATTGAAGAAAGATCAATATTAGATTTCTCCCAATCGGCCAAACAGAATAGAACAGTATTGCAACTTCTTTCATATCCCTTGGAAGGAAGAATCAGACCGTGCTCAATAGGTTGAAAAACACTAATATACCCTACTAACTTATTAGGGCCACTCAAACCTTATCCATATAAATTTATGCCAAGTGTTGTAACATTTTGTATGTACTCTGGCTTTAAACTTTATAAATTTTATGTTTTTTATCATAACTTCCGTATTGAGCATTGCCGTAAAGTAATTTACATTAGTGTTAGCTTTTTGCTCATGTTAAGATCTGAATATGCATCCAAAGTGTCTTTTTGCCTCAGGGAAGGAAAACGACAAATATCAAACAAACTACAAAATTTTCATAAAACATTGATTGAAAACTGATTTCAAAAATAGACAATGAAAAATATATCGACAATACTTACAGATAATACTGGTGTTTGTTTCAATTCTGAGAGAACATAGAAGGGGTAGATATTTAGACAGTCAAAGTTTTCTAAATGTACTTAATTAAATTTAAATAGCTAAATTTGAATGACTAAATTTAAATTCCACACTGCTTTGATTACACGTTGTCATTGCAGTCACTGAAAATCCATAAGCAACACTCCGGACTGAACCTCTTTCTGATATTAATGCATCTGCTTTCCACCAGTATAAACACTTGCAATTTTCAGTTTTTAAATCTATAACCTAACCCTTCCAAGAGGAAGGGTTAAGACATAAATTGAAATCCATGTATATTCTCCCTCTTCTGAACTTGGAAGAGGGGTGAATATGCAAGGAAGTCTATAATGAATGTGTAATGAATGGAGACACGTCGGACGGATACAAGGAAAAATGTGTTGTCATAAACAAACACTACTGGGTGGTCGGAAACCTTATGATCCATTTCTGTAAAGTAATCCGGTAAAACAGCTATGAGCAACTCCCGTAATAATTTTTACAAGTTATCATTTGAGTGGCCTTATTATTCAGCTTGGTATAGAATTAAGAAATCTTTTTCAGCCAAAGTTTGAGTGGTCATAATATTAAGACCACTCAAATATTTTCCCATAAAGAATGTTCACGTCCTTGAGGAATAAATATCCTCCTCGATCACATTCTCTCACCGGCTTGAAAGAAGTACATCAAGCTTGAGTCTATAAGAGACAACTGCCGTCTTGGAATATATCCTTTAATCCATATCCGCATTAGATACAAATATCAAAAATTCATTTTGCAAAATACACTAAAATATATACATAAAATAAAAAGTTGAAGAATACTCATAGGTCCTATAGTCATGGAAAAATAATCGAAAGCTTCGCAACTCCTCACCAAAGCAGATAAATTCACAATATTACGTGATGTCCATAACATCACTTAACACATCTTCAAACAAGCATCCACGAACTCTCGCATGTCTTATCGAGCAATGAACTATATCATCATACGTTCCGTAGCGACAATATAGTTCTATCGTATAGCATCTATCTCGTGCAGATGCAAGTTCAGTCTCACAGCTCCCCGCCTAATCTATTCAAATCAAAGATAAGTGTCTTCTTTCTTGGATCTTTATGTGAATCCCATGTAGGATGAGCTCCGGGGTGAATAGTCTGAGAAGTAGATGACGAAGCCTGCTGATCATGAACTGTTTGAGCGGCCTTCAGCTGAGCCATAAGATGTGTACATTGTGAGGATGTTGTGACTAGCTCGTCCAAATTGATTTTTTTCATTTCCAACTCAGCCACTCTAGATGAAACAACGTTCTTCTCTTTGGTCAACTTCTGTAACTCAATCGTCTTCATGACGATCTGCTGCTCCAACAAGCACATTTTTAATGCTCAGATCGCATGAGAACTGATGTTCCCGGACACACTTTCTCGAATCTGTGGACGCGTATCAATCAATAAAACAATACAATATCATACGTTATAACATAATATAACGTCATACAAAAAAATTTGACCATCATGGTTTATGGACAAGTACGTACGTGTCACATCTTCTTCAGACTCATCCGCAAATGATGATTACTTGTGAGATACATTAGCGGCTTCTTCTACATGATCAAACGACATACGACGTTCAGTATCATACTGAATTAGACATTTAGTGTCATCAAGTCAATATAGACATTCGAATTGACTATGAAGACAATCATAATATGACTCACTTGGAGAGAGGGGTGGAACGTCATCATGAGTGGATGCATCATAATCGTGGTACTCTAGGCTTATAGCAATGTATCTTTTCAGTAAATACAATATCTAAATATATCAACAGGTGAGTAATAATCATGCAAAGAAACGTGATGACATATCGACTCGTCCGTTGTCCTGACCACTTTCTTCAGATTTAACACCTCTTCCTCCACTTTCCATGATAAATTCAGTCTAATCCAAGATCACCATCCACTTTCAACTTCACAAAGAAGCCAAGGGACATCCATGACATCCTTCAACCTTCGTCGAGCTAATAAACCGCAATTGATCAACTGTAATATCAGCCTCTAAACAATCCGCATGCATCCATTGACATAATAACATTTTTTGTGAACTCTAGAAACCAATCGACAATAGCTCTCTGTCTGATTTGTTTGAGAGGACAAGATCGAACGGGTCTACCATGCACCAAGTCTCTTTTGTATTCTTGTTGTAAGAGATGATGAACTCCACACAAGTGACAATCTGCATTCCACGATAGACTAAGCACGAACATTTTCTCCAAAGACATTCAACCCATCATCATCATTCAAAGAAAAAGTGAGGAGGAGAAAACTCTGTCATTCAAAGTAACTTCCAAATCCATGCATTCAAAGGAAAGACATTGACATACAAAGTAAAAGAAAGGTACATCCATCATACAGTGAAACACTCAGTCACTCATTCAAAATAAATTCCAAATCCGTACATTCAAAGTAAAGCATTGACATATATTCAAAGTAAAAGAAATGTACATTCTTTCCATCAAAGTCGAAGCTTGTCTGGATCAAGATCAGCTATACACGATCCTACATCTTCTCGATCAACCCATGTCCATTATATTTCTGTTCTAGATCATCCTCTAGACAAAAAGTTACATGTAACTTACCATTAATCACTTCTTTTGTGACCATCTATACTATCACAAAAATACATGAATACATTTATTAACTCTCCATCACTTACCTCAATTGAAACAATAAAATGTAATAAAGAAAAGAAAGACGTGAATCCACTAAACTTAAAACATTTCTCACATAGATGAAGGTACGATTCAAGACCATATGAATAGTTGGAGAAACAAATGTAAAATATACAAAAACATACTAGTCATGACGACAAAGAATCAACGTTAAATCGTATTTCAACACGTACAACCACATTCCAAAACAAAACATAAAGTATCAACAAAATATTAAATCCACTTACCTGGATAGAGAACAACCTCGACCAAAATCTCACATGGTTACAAGAGAAAATAACCTTAACATGTCAAATATCAAGTCAATTCAATCGAAACATACATTAATAAGAAAATGGATTACATCAGCATAAAAAAAGAAAAATCAACTGGTTAAATATTTAAATCACATTTACATACAGGGTTCCTTCTTGAATATATCCGGCTTCAACTTCAAATGCTTTTTAGGAGTCAGTATGAACTACACAAAAAAGATATACAAGCAAAGTAGCGGATGGACTAATTGTCACTCACTTGCTCACAAAACTCATTTCGTTTAGTCAAAAGTTATTGGATGACACAACTTTCTACCGTGTAACCACGCACAACCTTAACTAACTTAGTCGAGATATCTCAAACCTATTGCGTTTCATGACATTGGGCTAAACCTTAAATGACATAGTTTTTATTGGTATTTACACCATGCAAAGCATGAGTAAGCGTTCCGTGCTATACGTTACAGTGGGTCACACAACAGAAACGTCTCACACACGGTGTTCTTCATTGTGACATGTTCATAGCACGGAATGTAATTTCACCATTCTGCGTTGTGAACCTTAGCTACAGAATGTTTAAAAAGACGTTCTATGATGAATTGTCAAATGCAGAACGCTGAACAGGATGCGTCGTGCTAGAAATCCTAATGTGGAACGGCCAGTTTGGCATTACACGGCAACATATCTAGTGTAGCATACCAGCATCAGTGTGCCGCAGTAAAGAACCTCAGCATCTATACCAACCACCAGGAAAATGAAGAAGGAGAAGAAAGAAGGGGAAGGAGGAGAAGGAGAAGAAGAGAAGGCGAAGGAGAAGAAGGAGAAGATGAAAATAAAAACAGAAAAATGATAAGAGAAGAATACAAAATCACAATACAAAATTTTATCTTTGAAACTTACGTCTTTGTATTATATTCAAAATATATATAACATATATTGTTCACACTCAACTCCGGAAAAGAAAACATCATATCTATTTCACGGTGTCGGAGTGTAATCCGTCTACCTAGGAAAGCACCGGGCTTCTGGCTGTGGTTGTTCACTCAAGAGGTTGGCTTTCAGGTCACAATAGGGCTATAAACACTCACACAGATGTTTAAGATCTAGTAATATGCTCAGAGAGCGAAATTCAGGTCTAGCTGGCAGTAATAGGATCCGGCGGTGAACTTTGACACTCACGGAGAAGAAAACTATGAAGGTTTAGACTTCCAAACTTCCCCTACATGCAAATGAGGTACTACTGAACTCACAGGCGAAATTTCAGCCTGAGATCAAATTCTGACACGGAGATATGAACAGAAAAGTTTTGAGCAAGAAAACTACGGCAATTTCTGGTACCTAGCTGGCTATTTCAACCTATAACAGGAGTTTGGCTCGATCAATTTCAAAGTTTCTTACAGGATTTGCATTCTACAGGGTGCTGAACATCCCTGTGAAGTTGGGACTCCTGAATGTTCACAGAACTGCAGATCTCCTCCTTTGAAGTCGCTGCTCTAGATTAAGAGCTTTTCAGACCCCCTCAGCTTCAGCGGCCGTCCTGAATTACTCAGTTGCTCAATCGATATGAAATCGTAGCCCTGCTGGCGGAGAACACAACCTCGAAGTTTTGAAGCAATTTCCTCAAATCTGCTGCGAATGACACTGAAAACCCTAAATCCAACAAGAATGATTCAGTTTTGACACAATCCGAACTTCAATTGCTCATAACTCCGTCTTTATTGACTCAAATCGATCGAAATTTTCACTGGAAGTGCTTGGCATGACGAGACCTCTCTCCCTGTGCTCTCAGATTTCGAAGATCCCTCACCAAATGCTCGAACTCTCCTTTAGAGCTCGATTTCTAAATTTAGAGTTAAACTAAAGACAAAAACAGACCAATGGGAGTTCATAGCTCCACTTGGTTGTCCTTTAGTACCCTAAACCACGTGGCAACTTAGTTTTACTCATAGGCTACCACGTCAAGCCCCCTAGAGCGCCAACATAAAACTTAAATTACTTAAAACGACACGCAGCCCCGAAAAATAACTTAAATCAGCTAGAAAGCGTGCATGGACGACACGCAAATACAACCCATGAGCTTAAGCCCTATTAACATGGTAATCAACCTACTAAGACTCAAAATAGTGATAACACCGTATGCAAAGGTGTCAAACATATACATAAACGACTAGAAGTAATAAGAGCTAACTTCTAGAACTACTAAACCCAAGCGTCGGAGTAGAAATATAACATGTAGCCGCCAAGTAGTGCGACATCCACCCCCTCTGAACATGCACATCCTCCGGTATGTGCCATCCAGATCAAGACTCTTCAGCTTCGGCTTCAAACTCATCTTCAACCTGCATTGAGTCTTCAGCTTCATCCTCTGTAAACTCTGCAACGTTCTGATTCCCCCCTCTCCTTCTAAAGAGCTTGATTCTCTTTCCTGCGACTGGTATCTTGAGAACTGCACCATCTAACTCTCTCAAGGAGTATGTGGCATTATCATAAATTTCTAACACCACATAAGGTCCAAACCATCTCTTGGAGAACTTTCTGATAGTGCTATGCTGATTATCAAGACTACTATCATAGACTAACACCCAATCACCTTCTTTAACTGGTTTGGGTCGTAATCTATGCGTTCTATCAAATCTACCTTTGTTTCTCTCTCTAGCAGTCTTCAACCTTTCCATAGCTTTGGCAACATCCTCAGGTCTCCGTTCTAACTGTTGGATCCTTAATGCAAGAAGATCCTCCGTACTTCTACCATCTTCCCATGGCAAAACATTCCAAGTAGACACAACCTCCTCAATCGGCATCACAGGTTTTTGCCCTAGTATCAACTCTGCTGGCATGTAACCTGTAACGGTACTATGAGTTGTACGATCTGCCCACAAAGCAAATGGTAGCAGTCTAGGCCATTCACGGATCTTACCCTTGCAAGCTTTTACCAAAGCTTTGATGATTGGCGGATGACCTCGTTCGCTCTTGCCATTCCCTTCAGGATTGTAAGCTCTGGTTAACGCCAACTTGATTCCCAATCGCTTGAAGAACTCAACTGCTTCTTGTGAATCCAGCTCACCCCTATCTGCAGTGATCTTTCCCACACACCCATACCTACGAATAACATCTTCAAGTAGAAAGCGGCAGACACTAGCAGTGGTCTTTGTCCTCAGGGCACGACCTTCAACTTGGTTAGATAGATCTTCTCTAGCCAAGACTAGATACCTCATTTGTCCAAGTCCAAATGGCATAGTTACCAGATCAACTACCCATTTGTAATGAATGGCTAAAGGATAAGTAGGATGCAATCCATCACGATGACGTACGTTGGAATACATCTGGCAAGGTATACAGGATGAAACAAACTGTACTACATCCTTATACATACCCTTCCACCAATACTTCTCCTTTATCTTGGCAAATGTAGCCCAAACTCCTCTATGACCGGCCCATAGACTCTCATGGAACTCCTTGATCAGCTTCTGCTGCAATTCCAAGTCACATACCACCCGCTGCGGTATACCTCCTTGTAGCTTAGGGCGCTTCCATAGATGTCCTCCATGTAAAAAGTAACCATAAGCTATCCTACGGATCCTCTTGAAATCTGCATCAGACCAGCCTTCTTGCCTTTCCAATGAACTCAAATAGCGCCCAAGATCCAACCACTCGCCATCATACATAGTTTCCTCAAAAAACTCCAACGAGGCTGCAAAACAGCTTCTATCTCTTCTAGCAAGAGCACTAGAATAGAACTCTGTTCCCACATCCTCCTGATCATCTATCATTTCTTTCTCATCGTAATACCTAGCCCTTGATAACATATCTGCCACAGGATTGTCTTTTCCTGCAATATGTCTAAACTCTGGGTTCAAGGACTTGATATATGCTATCCATCTCAACATAGCAATATCTGGAGTTGTACAGCTAGTGATCATTCCCAAGAGAGGTAAGCAATCTGTCTCCACAACCACATGTGCTCCTATCAAGTATTCCTTATCACTCTCCATCGCAGTAACTACTCCCCATAGCTCTCTCTTGACCTGAGGGTAGTCTCTCTGCCGTGAACTTAAGACCTTAGCACCAAAACGCACCACATATCTATTTCCATCCTTATCATCTTGTCCTATAGCCCACCCAATGCCAATAGGACTAGTATCAACAGTAAGGATAACAGGTCTGCCCAACTCATATGTTACCTTCCGTAGAGTTGGTGGTGAAGACAACAGATCCTTCAACTTCTTCATAGACTCGCTTTGCTCCTCTTGCCACTGAAATCTCTGCCCCTTCCTCAACAACTTGTACAACGGATCTGCTACATGTGCAAAGTGTGGAATCCATATATGATAAAACACACATGCACCTAGAAACCTTCTCACCTCAGTAACCGATCCACATGTCTCCTTCATCCTTCGGATGGCATCAACCTTGTTTGGACAAGGTTTCCGACCATAAGATCCACACAGATGTCCCACTATTAACACCTCCTGTTCTCCAAATACAGACTTTGCTCCTGATAAAGTCAAATGAACCTCCTCCAGTCAACTCAATATCTTATCACAGTCGGCTATGTGATCTGCAACAAACTTACGGCACCCCCTCTGATCCATTACCTCATTCTTCTCCTCCTCAGCACACCCTTTGATCGGCACATCATCAAGGAATGGCATAGTTTTTTCAGGAATGAAATCCCTCAAAACTTTATTCATGCCATTCATCATATGTGCTACAGAATTGGTAGCACCTTGTGGCAAGGTGCACATCCTTAGTAACCCCAAAGGTGTCCTCATTGTAGTCAAGTCTCTACTCTCAGAGGATAACTGAAACTGATCGTAACCTGAATATAAGTCTCCCATTGAATAGATAGCACGACCAGCAAAAGCCTCTGCAAACTCGTCTACAATAGGTCCTATACCCATATTCCTGATAGTCACCTTGTTAACTGGCTGCATATCTTGAATAAATCTCAAAGCTCCACTCTTCTTCGGAACAGTAAACCATCTGCTAGAGTAGGGAGCTATAGATGGTTCCAAGATACCCATCCTAATCCTCTCATTGAGCAAGTCTATCAGCTTTGGTAGATGAGCTATAGGTACAGGGATAGGACGTAGATTCCAAGGCACATGCGGTATAGTAAAGATTACCATAGGTGCAACTACACTTGGATCTACACATCCTACTTCATGTGACTCAAACGCAAACGCCTTACCATGCCTAGATAGCATCTCCCTGAAGCTCTTCTTCTCTTGCTCGGTAAGAAATCCATCACCTCCAATCTTCAGCTCCTTCAGTGTTGTTTCTGTGAACTGGTGCCCAATTCTTCTCGGTCCTCTGAGCGTGGGTTCTCGTGCAGCTTGCTCCATCTTTTGATTGTAATCGAGTGGCAAAGGCAAAGCCACTGGTTTGACTTTCTTTGCCACTGACTTGTACTTGGTCTCCACATACACTTCTTGTCGATCTATAAACTTATCAATTACATCATAAAGCTCCTTGGAGCTCACTCTCACCACTCTATCTACATCATCTGTAGAGCTTTCTAACATAGATTTCAACTCTCCTATAGTATCTACCAAATACTGCTCTTCAAACACTCCAGATATGTATTCATCTCCTGCTAACTCTCCACTATCCCACAAAGACTGCTGTACATACTTCACATGTTGCCTCTCAAACCTCTTCAGATTCTCAACCTTCCTATAACACACTGATCCACATGACGTCAATCCCAAGAAGCTAGTGGATAAAGCTTCCTGCTTTACTGGATCAGGCGAGAATCCTATCTCTACTGTACCGTTGAAGTCTCGCTCTTCAATGGTACTCTGCCAAAACCCCTAGACTCTCTAAACTCCTGAGTAATCTTAGGCAGTGGACGGTCTCTCAAGCTATCACGATTCCTCTCATGTTCTGCAGCAACAGTCAGAAACTGAACAGCTCTTTTGCCGTCTCTACTACGTATCCTAGCATAGGCTGAACCATCATCCATAACTCGTGTCTCCATTCTAACAGCAGTAATGTAAGGCTGCCCTAGAATGATAGGATAGGTTGACATGTCTTGCACAAAGAAATTCTGAACATCACTGATGTCACCCACAGTTACCTTGATGTTGGGGCAAGCACCATAGAGTTCTCCTCGCTGGTTGTTGGCAGCACGGATAAGCCATCCATGGTCGATGTCTATGGGCCATCTCCCACGCTTGTACAGCTCCTTAGACATCAGATTAATCTCTGAGCCATGATCAATCAATGCCACCACAGGTTCCTCCAGATCTCCCAACTTCACCAAGGTCTCTGTGGTTGCTCTTGCCCAATGGTTGTGAGAATAATGGCTCTTCTGCGATGCTTCCACCTCATCTTCAAACCTCACATGCTGATCTGATCTTCCCTCTGATACTTGAGAGCAATAACCAGCAATCTCATCTTCCTCATCTTCTGACAGTTTGGTCTCTAGAGCGTTAAGCGTAGCTGCTTCACCCAAAATCTGACGTTTTCTCTTGATGATATCTATGATAACCTCATGGAACTCACGCTTTGCAATCCCAAGAATCTCATCCAAAGTAAACTCAACTTTCCCATTCAAGATACGGTTCTCTAACATCTGCTTCAAGTCTGTAGCAATCTCAATGTCAGACTGAAGTTTGTATGCAGGCATCTTACCCTTCTCCTTGCTTCTCTCCTTCTCCTTTGGTGTTGTAGATGATAGATCCTCCATAGTCTCCTCCCGTATTCGTTTAGAAGAAAAACAAAAATTACGTTTTCATTATGGATTAACCGAAAGACAATTAGTCAAATATGTACGTATTGCTAGAAGAGTAGGTATTGTTTCCTGCCTTGCATCTGGTCTAGCCCTTTCACTCCTTGTAGCAGGTCGTTTGGCTGTAGAAGCCTCACCTGCATCCTCCCTCCTGCGTTTTTCTTCTAGTAGAGCTTCATGCTGACTTCTTGCAACATAAGCATGCACTGACATAGTATCCACAGGGTCATTCCATCCTGTAGTTTCTCTAATTGAGTTGCCAACCCTTCGTAGCACATCCTTGTCTAGCTCTGTTCTAGCTACGGACCGCACTACATCTGACCACAACCCAGTAGTCCCTTTCTCTCTCTCCATTTCCACTTTCACTCCACACGTAGCAGCATTCACAAGAGAAACAGCATGTGATGCTGATATATCATTCACAAGTCTCTTCATACCACCCTTGCCAAAGTTGGTTCCCAGCATCATCCCAGTCTCTCTCAAATGGATCTTACCATCTTTGAAGAAGATAAGATCCTTCCTCAATGCATCTGAAAACTCCCCACAATCTCTTCTTACATGGTCTAGGCTATCACACCATATACAACGATGAACAAAGCCTTCTCTCATCTGAGGTCTCTGCATAGCAGGCTGTACATTCTGCTCCTTCTCTTCTAACCTAGTGAGCTTAAGCTTAAGCTCCTTCATACCCTTAATCAACTCATCAAGCGGTGAGTCTTCCTCTCTAGCAATTACCAAACCAGGCTTAGTAGGCAACTGCTTGACAGGAATTATCAAAGGTGCTGCTTCACTTACCACCACCTTGTCCCTTCTTCTCTGTCTCTTGGTCAGCAAAGAAACAGCCTCCTCAACCTCCTTCCAGTCAGTCTTCAATCCTCTCTCCTCACTCTTGTCTTCCAGCAATAGCTCAAGCTTCTCCTGAATAGTCTCGTCCGCTGCTTGTAGGAAAAGCTCGGTCTTCTCCACCTCTAGTGTAAGCTTCTCTGTCCTAGAAAGCTGAGCATACTGACGATCAAACTCCCTTAACAGCTCATTTACAGACAAACCTTTGTTAGGCTTCACCACCCACTCCAAGAACGTTCTCTTGGTCATCCTTTCTGAATCTTCAGTGTAGTACTCCTCCTTCAGAGCTCGCATAAAGCTCTCCCAACTCTGTCCTTGCTGCTGCTTGAGCTCCTTCACACGCCCACGAATCTCAGGGACAACAGCAAGTTCAAAGTTCTCCACCATCTCCTTCTCAGGTACCTTGTTCACCTCCATCTCCCTAGCATAGTATCGCACATACTTGGAAATATCTGTCCCCTTGAACTGATCCATCTGATGCACCACAGATTGCAACGCCTTGGTTGCTAATACCTCCTTCCTCTCTATGCTCTGCTGCTGCTGCATGAACATGGAAAAAGCCTGGAACATCTTCATCGTAGCAGCATCAAGCTGAACAGGTTGCTGAGCAGCAGTAGCACCTCCACTTGATGATCCTTGGTTGGCCATGATCTCTGATCCTGTAACACTCTCAAGAAAACTCCCACCCTAGGTGTTTCACGTCGAGTTCACCAAAAAGAGAATATGTCGGAGTGTAATCCGTCTACTTAGGAAAGCACCGGGCTTCTGGCTGTGGTTGTTCACTCAAGAGGTTGGCTTTCAGGTCACAATAGGGCTATAAACACTCACACAGATGTTTAAGATCTAGTAATATGCTCAGAGAGCGAAATTCAGGTCTAGCTGGCAGTAATAGGATCCGGCGGTGAACTTTGACACTCACGGAGAAGAAAACTATGAAGGTTTAGACTTCCAAACTTCCCCTACATGCAAATGAGGTACTACTGAACTCACAGGCGAAATTTCAGCCTGAGATCAAATTCTGACACGGAGATATGAACAGAAAAGTTTTGAGCAAGAAAACTACGGCAATTTCTGGTACCTAGCTGGCTATTTCAACCTATAACAGGAGTTTGGCTCGATCAATTTCAAAGTTTCTTACAGGATTTGCATTCTACAGGGTGCTGAACATCCCTGTGAAGTTGGGACTCCTGAATGTTCACAGAACTGCAGATCTCCTCCTTTGAAGTCGCTGCTCTAGATTAAGAGCTTTTCAGACCCCCTCAGCTTCAGCGGCCGCCCTGAATTACTCAGTTGCTCAATCGATATGAAATCGTAGCCCTGCTGGCGGAGAACACAACCTCGAAGTTTTGAAGCAATTTCCTCAAATCTGCTGCGAATGACACTGAAAACCCTAAATCCAACAAGAATGATTCAGTTTTGACACAATCCGAACTTCAATTGCTCATAACTCCGTCTTTATTGACTCAAATCGATCGAAATTTTCACTGGAAGTGCTTGGCATGACGAGACCTCTCTCCCTGTGCTCTCAGATTTCGAAGATCCCTCACCAAATGCTCGAACTCTCCTTTAGAGCTCGATTTCTAAATTTAGAGTTAAACTAAAGACAAAAACAGACCAATGGGAGTTCATAGCTCCACTTGGTTGTCCTTTAGTACCCTAAACCACGTGGCAACTTAGTTTTACTCATAGGCTACCACGTCAAGCCCCCTAGAGCGCCAACATAAAACTTAAATTACTTAAAACGACACGCAGCCCCGAAAAATAACTTAAATCAGCTAGAAAGCGTGCATGGACGACACGCAAATACAACCCATGAGCTTAAGCCCTATTAACATGGTAATCAACCTACTAAGACTCAAAATAGTGATAACACCGTATGCAAAGGTGTCAAACATATACATAAACGACTAGAAGTAATAAGAGCTAACTTCTAGAACTACTAAACCCAAGCGTCGGAGTAGAAATATAACATGTAGCCGCCAAGTAGTGCGACACCGGATTTTCTCTAAAGATCGATTTGATCTTGACAAATCTGCTAACATTGAAGCTTGCTTCTCTACTCTAATTCACTTAGTTTCTTCAGCAAATTTGTTAATCTCAGAAAGCATAAACACTCTCTCTATGCCGCTTTTGTTCTTCTACCTACACTAGTCTACATTCCTCTCTTGATTCTATCAAAGCATGACAAAAATCGACCTTTTTTCCATGTTATCCTGATAAGCTGATATTAAATTATTTTCTTTGCTAACAGAAGAATGACTGAGGCTTCGCATCTGCTTCCTAGATTTACTCCTCTGTAAACAAGAAAGCTTTGTAGAAGATCATTTTCCTTTCTCATGTCCACCTTCTACTTCCGCCTCTGCTCCTCCGTCAGACTCTTCAAGGTCATGAATTGTTTTTGATGCAGATGTCTCTGGAGGTGATATTGAGATGTCTTCAAAATGAGCCACTTCTTCAACAGCGGATGGTTGTAGCTTCTCAGTTTGATCAGCAAGTTCTCTTGAGTGTATCTATTAGTCTTGTATTTCACTCATAAAATCACGGTCTAACATAGACTAAAAATCAAAATGAGGTTGCTGATCATCATCTTTTATTAATATACTATCGAAAGAAAGAAAATCATCACTCAATCCAACATTGACAGTCAGAGGAGGTTCTATGTTAGCTCTACTCCCATATAGATGATGCATTCTACAGAAAAAAGACCACTCTGCATTCAACTTCTGTTCGAAAGATATTTCGGATTATATTTCAGACTCGATAAATCTAGCACTGGTACCATCTAAGAACTCTTGTGTCTTCTGTAATCATCTACATATCTCCCATACTTCTTCTGCATTATCACGCCGGTCATGAGAGAAAATCTAATCTTGTTAAATGGATGACTATGACAAAATAAGCAATAGTCTTCGTAATGACTCTCTGCCTAACGCTATGGAATTTTTTGAAGATGTCCAAAAAAGAACAAAAAAGAACTTTAAATTAAAAATATTAATTAAAAGCTAAAGAGTATTTATTTTGAACCACGATACTATCTGCAGTCTGAAGACATTATACCATCAAACAAAAGCATAATATAATAAAGTACATAAAATTTCCTCTCAACACCGAGATGATCCGCTGAACGTTGTGAAGACGTTCCGCAATCAAACAAAAACAGTTTAGAGTTAAAGTGGGAAGAAGTTTCGTCCTTTCTCTAATTCCCGGTATTCTCAATAAAATGTAAGAAACCTTTTCGTCGCTCGAACAGCTTTCCTTCAGTTTTCTTTCTATCCGTCTTAATTATCTCCACTTTAAAATCATTGTATGCATAAAAAGCCATGGGCATGAATGGCCCTAAGGGCATCATTAATGTAAATTCATTTAAGATCATGAAAATTACGTCAAAAGACATAAAATTTCTAAGTACCACCTGTGTTGGTGTTATGCAAAATTTACCTCCAGAGGAACTTAAAACCTTTACGACACCTGTTGTAAAGTTATAAACAAAAGGTTTAGTCTCCCTATTAACCCTTTACATGAGATATTGAGAAGAACACGCGACCCAATGAATAGCAAACAGACCCAATCAAGCCTTACAAGGGAAAGAAGGACCCGAAGGGCCAAGATATTGAGAAAGTCTAGAAGGAGTTTCAAACGAATCACCGTAAAAACCTTAATGGAGTAAAGACGGCGCCCGCAAATGCGTGTAGATAATGTTTACATGGTATTTATGGTTTTTCATATACTACCGTAGAAATTAAATACTACCGTAATCGAACGTCAGTATAGTTTGCCGCTCAAAGTCTTCTAATTAAGACACTGACAAAATTGGTTTATGAAGAGAAAAACCTGAAAGTTACTGGAGAAAGTGTGAAAATAGTCTATACGGTATTTCACATCATTTTACAATTGTAGTACATTAGAATAATTAAAAGAACGGCTATACCGTTTAGGGGACATGTTTCAGATGCTCTTTTCTTTTTCTTATAAGAAAAAGAAAAGAATCTCCTACTCGTGTCGTGTAAAACTCGATTACACTGAGCCTCCTTGATTATTTTTTCCAAAAGTCTTTCAAGTACGAGATGCTCGAGAAATAAAGAAATCAAACCTGAAAATCTATGTGCGAAGACGCTCTAAGTCTTGAGCATAATCGTCAACACACTGCACGCCGACCGGACGAGAACCTGCAGTCCGAAGAGGACGAAAACCACCACCAGTACATGCGTTAGTCACGGTTAGCTATCTTGCACGACTAACCTTTCTCGTGTTCCACGATTCCACCTCACCGGCCAGGACGAGTGGCAACTGTCTACCAGTACCGGTAAGTCCATCTCGCGGTTCCCACAGTCTTGAATGACTCTTTTCCTCTCCAGCGTATATATATATACTAATATTACCATTACCATATTACTTGAGATTCAATTTTCCTTTTTTCTTGGTGTGTCTCTGCACCTTTCTGCTGATACGCTTTGCACGCACATTCTCTTTTTTTTTTATGCGATTATGGAAAGAATAAAACAAGATAATATGCAGCATGTGAATCTGAGGGGATTTCTGACATGACTCACATTATTCATATCCTAAATCTAGGTTCCCACGCAGTTGACTCGTTGACATTCCTGCTCTCACGCCACGAGGACATTTATGGCTTTAAAGAACCACGTTACCTACCAACATTGTCCACGTAGCTATGACCAATCCACTGGCTACCGGGGACGCTTCTCTTCTAGTCTTCTTATGCCAGTATAGGTAAAAGAAAAGAAAAATGAAAAGAAAATACAGTAAAAACATAAAAAGAGGTCAAGAAGTATCGTAATCACATCACTTGCTACTACATAACACATGATGTAAAGAATAGAAAACGGATAGAAAGACCTCATCAACTCTTATGAAGGAAAGAGTGATCGAAAGTACCAAACAACCAACGCCTTGAAGAGAAGAAGAACAAAGCAAGGACAAGGGTGTAACATTCATTGACATCTTGGAGCCACGAGATGTAAGAGAAAGTTTTCAATCCGTAGAGCTGTTGATTCAAGAGAAGAAGAGGATGAAGACTCATTTTGACGAAGGAGAACCTGTCTTGATGAAAGAATCTCCAAGTCAAAATATTGAGAGTAGCAAATCTTCTTCAAGGATCAAAGAGCAACGGAAGAAATTGAGAAATACTGATTTCACAATTTCAATGGAGCAATCAAAATACAATGTGATGGAAGACATGGGCAAGCAACGAGCAAACATTACTGTGGGACAGTTGATTGCTCTGAATCCTCGACGAGGAGAGAATTTCGTAACAGTCTAAGCTCCCAACGAGGTCGAAAAAAGAAGGTAAATCTTTCTACTATCCGTGTGAGTGCTTAGATGCTAGTGAAAGAGAGATGTGCAACAAGGCATCAAAAGTAGAAGCTCGTATCAATGAGAGAGATGTCTGAGATGTTCTTGTCGATGAAGGATCGATAGTAAATGTCATCTCGAAACGACTGATGAGGAAGTTAGATCTAGTATCAACTCGTTGTTCTAGTATCATAGTTGGCATGACTAACAGACATCGAGTTAGGTCATTGGGAGTGCTGGAGAGAGTTTGTGTGGCAGTAATGAGAGTGCAAGTAAATATGACATTTCAAATCTTGAAGGAGTCATGTTATGAAATGTTATTTTGAAGACCTTGGCTTCAAGCAGTACATGCAACAAATAACTAACACAAAGGTTATTTACGCATCGGACCGAATCATCATCAGATCAAAGTTCCATTGCTCGGAGATCAAGTTGGGAGTCAGAATCAGATTGATCCACATCATACTATTGGGAGTCAAAAGTTGTCGATACTATTTCTGATGTGGGAACCAATTGTTTTGATTCAGAATCTGAAAATACATCGTCAGAGGAGGAGAGAGAAGAACAAAATATGGGTGTGAATGTAGTGGATCTTTTCTCTTCTCCGGAAGTGCAAAGAGATCGGGACAAAAAACCGTTGACTCTTGAGGAGGTGGAGAGAAGAATTGTCATCTTACGTTATGGATTGAATGTTACTAAAGAGGAGTAGATTCATTTCGATTTGATGGAGTCTTGAGAAGAGCTACGATCAAGAAGGAGTCATGGAAGAATTCCATGACGGTTCAGTATGTGGAAGATATTTCACAGACAAGTTGATAGCCCACAAGATACTTGACGCAGTATATCACTGGAGAGGGATGTTTAGAGATTGCTTGACGTATTGTAAGACCTATGATGTTTGTCAACTTTCGCTATCAAATCTAGTGTTTATACTCCTCTTAGGTCTATTCCGATTCTTGGACCTTTCAAGAAATGAAGAAAAGATTGTGTTAGACCTTTGAATCGCACCCTCGCGATAATAAGTATATTGTTGTAACCACAAATTATATTAGAAAGTGGGTAGAAGCTAGACCTCTTGTAACTATTGGAGAAGTTGAGGTGGGTAGATTTCTCTATGAACGGATCATTACTAGGTTTGGATGTCCATTGGAGTTAGTTTTTGACAGAGGTCGAGAATTTGTGAGTGGTATGACTACTGCTATGTGCACACACTTCTCTATTTCTGAGAGGGTTACTATTTCATATAAACTTAGTTCAAACGGTTTGGTAAAGAGGACAAACTTTACCTTGTGTCAAATGTTACCAAAGGATGCTGACATGAAAGGGGTCAAATACACATTGAGACAAGCATCTTCCTACGGTTTTATGGAAGTATCGTACAACAGTGAAGATGTCTACGAGATATTCGTATTTCAAGATGATGATGATCGGGATCGAGTTAACCATCTTTCAGACCTTGCAAGCTAGATTGAAGAGAGGGTGGCTCAATGCGAGAAGGAGAGGAGAGAAACCTTGTTGGAGCTAGAGGAGAATAGAGAGGATGCAACTCAACGAATTGAGATACCTCAACTACAACAAAAGAAGAGCTATGACAATCATTTACCAAAGAAAAAAATGAAGTTACAGCTATTTCAAAAAGGTGAGTGGGTGATGTTATGAGATGCTATTAGACACAAGCGAGTTCAAATGAAGTTCTTACGTCGATATTTTGGACCTTTCATCGTCTCCAAAGTGTGGAGTAATGACACCTACGATCTTCAAGAAAGGAGTGGTACGTTCTTTGATCGAATAAACCACGACAAGCTGAAGAAGTTTCATCAATGTGATACATTACTCCGAGGACGCAGTGAAAATTAAGTCTGGGGGTAAATGTGACACCACAAGTATCTCATTATTTGTGTGTTTGCTTATATCATTAGGTATGACTATCTTATAGGTTACTCTAGTTCGAAGTTTCAAATCTAGAGTGATCAAAACTAGGCATAACTAGCTGAGATAGTTATAACTAAGTTGAGGAAACTATTAGAAGTTTCACTATGACACTATGTGACAAATGCGGAACTCTAAATATGCTTCTCAAAAATATGTAACTTTGTTGACCATCGCTGATTGGATGCATGATGGAAAATCATGCACAAATATCTAAAGATGCTCCTCGAAAGACGTATTAGTTTGTTGTCGTCTTCCTACTCGATAGTATGGAAAATTAACACTTTAGAAATGCTAAAGTAGGAGTATCTCTTACTTTAGTAAAGTAGAACAAGTAATGTGTGTGCTATTCTTAAGTCTTAGTAGTTTGGAGATTTTACTGTTTTAGATTGCGTATTTACTTTAACGTAAGTTAGTGAAAGTTACCATGGTAAGAACTTGTAGAGTATATAAGGAGGAGTTGAGAGGGTGGAAGACACTCTCATTTTTCCTATCTATGAGTAAAGTGAATATTGGAGACCTTGGGAGTCCTTGCGTATTATGCGATGCAATGTTGAGAGCGGGATTAAAACATGTTTGCAAGAACGCTTTTAGAAGGACCAATGTGATCATACGGGTCAGAGAGTTGAGTGAAGTGAGCATGGGTGTAACTGAATCTTTGTAATTATGGTGCACTAGTAATCTTAGTCATCTGAGGTGTCTTTGAATGAGAGACAGATCGACTTACAGTCTTCTATTATCTTAAACAAGTCCATAAATACTTGCATGCATCCCTAGAAGACATCAAGAGCTATTGGTCTAGTGGTAAAGCCAAAGCTAAGAGCTAGTAGTTAAGCACATTCTTCAAGAATAGTGAGATGGGTAACCTGGTTTTACTCTCCCACACCACTGAAATTGAGCTTAGCTCATGCATGTCAACAAGCTGGCTTGCTGGCTCATGCTCGAGCTCAACCTTCGCATTCTCGCACTCTGCACTCACACACCTCTGCTCTCGAAGCCTCTAAACGCCTCTTAACACGTGTTTCACACCGCAACACTCCCGCTCACTCTTCGCTTGGAGTAGAATAGAAACTCAGACCAAACGTGTACATGAAGAAAACACACACATAAAGCAATTTCGGAGGTCGAAAACACACTCCACAAGGTTAGAAACTGTCAAATGTGCAAGCACATGCGGGTTAATGTTAGATTTTCATTACTCGCGATCTTCTTTTTCTTGTAACTATTTCGATCATTCACCAAATCGGATGGTTTTTGGTGCATTGGGATCATCTTCTCAATGTGCACATACTGCACTCCTTACCATCAGAAATTGCTGATCCAACTGTGCGACGTCCATCGACGCACATCTATCAATCTCAAATTAATCCCAAAAAATGAATCATGGGAAATTTCAGCAGCGCTTCCGTACTACCTCACCACAAATTCGACCAAGAACAGGTCCAAACACTACTAATCCGCACAGCGATCAACCACATGATCAAAATGAACCACTCCACGCGCGCTCACGCGTAAATCGAAGTACCAACGATCTGCCCACTTCGGAGATACCACCGGTCGAAATCCGTGACCTGAAAGTTCTTAATCAGATCTCACGAATTCAGTTCTTCGAGTGATAAATGATATGTACTCACTCCATCATGTCAACCGACACTAAACAACCACTAAAGTCGAGCCAAATCCACTATGTGCATCAAAGAATCCAGATTGCGTTCACCAAGACTATCCACCATAGCCAGGAGCTTGAAGGCTCAACTCGAAGAACTAAAGTCTACAAGCCCTACCTGCGAAGTATACCCCTAGTGGGACTAGCCCAAGAACTTACCCTAACGGCACTAACGGTCCTATCGAGACTATGCACTATGCACTCGGTCAACCTAGCCGAGGTTCTAAACTGACGTGACACTTGATGTAACTACTCTATACTTGTAAACAACATCTCTTGAATATCGTTGAATCAAATTAGATTGAGTTAGTACACTAGTTCTACAATCGGTGACAACGACTAACAGTTTATACTTACGTTTCTCATATGAACATTGTAAATTTCACTATGGGAACATGTTTGAGTGATTTTAATAGAGGGTGTTAATATTGGAATCTTCATGAAGGAGTTATGATTTCGACCGGACCTTGATGGATGTTTTCTGAAGACTCTCGTAAATAAAGTATCAGGGATGCCTTCTTATTGAATTCTCATTTGTTTCGCCGTTTGTTTTTGTATAGAGATATAGATGTCTAGCTGTGCTTATTGTCTGATGAATTTAAAAATTGACAAAGTTACTGCAACATCCAATTTAATATTTTGAAAACATGCCTTTAACATTAATATTTTCGAGCTTTTGCAAACATTAATGATAGTATGACATGGCAGGGATATGGAACTGGATAGTCTACGAGTCCGATCAAATAACTAATGTGAAAAATATTTGATCAAACTTGACAAACGTATTTAGTGACTGATCAAGCAAATTTCTACTGTGGACCTTTCCCGTATAACATTTAACCTAGTTTTGATGTAAACAGAACGGGGCTACCTCTGGAGGGTACCCTGCAACCAATTCTATCTAACCTCTGGTTAAAGGGTGTGGTATGAGACGCCCCTACTGCAGGGCATGTACATGTCAACTACTAAAACGTCCGCTCGAGTTGTGCTCTTTCCACCTTCTTCTTTGGCAATGGATGATAAGCCTGAAACTACAGTAGGGTTTGACTCCAGTGTCTCACGCATTCTAAGAGGCCTTCTGCACCTACAGTTTCAAAACTGCATATCTTGCAGTTTCCTACATTTTCGTTATTGCGAGAGACCTCCCGAACCAAAGACAATTTTCCACAGTTTCATTTTTACTCACCTTCTTCTCCGCATTGCTTCTGCAGTTTTGAGTGAAGTACCCTGTAAGGCGTGTGCTGGGCATGTGCTGTACACGCTAAGATGCCACGTGGAGTTTACTGGAAGGATTTACAGTAAACTTACCAGCAGGTACAACTCTCACGCGTGTCTGGGTCAAAACTGTAAGCTTCAAACTCAAAAACACCCGGCCACAACCCTTCTCCCAAAATGCGGGAATCTGTACATTTTGTACCAACCCTATTTGCCAAAGTGAAACTGCGCACAGTCTGAAGCACCCGTTTATTACCACCCCTAACATACACGCGTGAACTATGCTTGCGCAGTTTTGAAACTGTAGGTGCAGAAGGCCTCTAAGGCTGTTGAAAAACAGTAGTACTTTGCAAATATGATGTTTCCGGTCTTGAATGGTTAGGTCAGTTGGACATATAAAGACAAAAGGAAGGAGTTCCGCTGTATAAGCGAAGGCAAGAGCCCAACAAGTTCAAGCAACAGAATAAGACATGCATTTAGGTCGCTCAACTGATCCTCGTCCCAAATAGCTATTAGCCACTTATACAGCAAACTACAAACTTAAGTATAGCTTATATAATATACGTGTGTCGAACTTTTGGTATTATTATATTAAGTTTTTTATTATTACGTTTAGGAAGAGCTCCAATGCCTTTTATTACAAAAAATATTTGTAAGACCTTATAGTTAGTATAAAATCTGAATTGATTTTGAAGCAACACCAGTTCAAATTCGAACAATAATTTTTAAAAGAACTTTTCTTCAGTTTGATCTTTTTGTAACCTCTTTTTTATGGAATTATTTCTTTTTCTCTGGCTACTAAGATGTTTTAGTTCGCCATGTTGTCTCTTGTCTGCTTATGAATTCTTTTTTCATTATTTTTTACAGTATATATGAATTTTTTATAGTTCTTTTTTAAGCAGTACAACGGAAGATTGTATGCTGCCCCAGGAAGGATGAATCGTTCCTAAAATAAATAAATTTGAATAGATATTTTTAAAAGGAAACTGGATTATGGGAGTGTGTGAGTTTATTTAGTAATAATTTTGATTATACAAAAATGATTGAAAATCTGTTGCAACTTTAGGTCATCCATGGGACAAGCACCAGGTGCGAATCGAGTTGCTTTAGAAGCGTGTGTACAAGCACGTATAGGTGATTTTAGATTATTATTAGATATTTTGAGATTTTATTGGATAAAAGGTAGCTTTGATTTTCAACCATTAGTAAAACGATTTTATGAATTCTTCAGCTTTTGTGGCTTGGCTGTATAAGCGCTACTAGCCCTCCTTACACCGGGACGCACGACTACTGTGCAACTCCCCCCTCCCCTGCACCTTGTAACTAAGTCACTGTAGTCCATCCAGAAGATCTTTTGGTTTTTCCTTGGACTGTTTTTTACGAGGTCACTGTATCAGTTCGTTTTAACTGTTCATCTATTGAGGGCCCGAAGGAAACTTTTTTGTCTTTACAGGCACAACGTGCCATATTTTTGGATGAGGTTTTTACTGTTGTCAAGGGGCCTTTATTAAATCTTTATAAAAAGTATGTTTAGATTTCGAGGGTTTTGTGCTTTGATGTGGATGAGACTAAGTGGTCAATAGTTGACGAGATCAGTGTTGTGCTTGTCGAGGGATCGTGTATATCATTGTAAAGTCCCCCTTTTCTCGGTTTTCGTAAGCGCCGGTGCCGTTTTTTATCCACAAAAACTATCTTAGTTCTTTTTCTTTTTTTTACTTTTCAAATGAAAGGTGACACGGGACGGAGCTTTCCGGGATCACAGACGTAACGGCCGGAGTAGTCCCCGGAGTTCGCAGTCACTTGAAATGCCCTCGCATCATGCGGACCGCACACCTTACCCTTCCAGATTGTTGAAAGACGGCACGCGACTTCCGACCTCCTTCCTCGTCCTTCCAGGTGGTTCGGGACTTTGAAGTTTGAACACTTCCAGGCCACAAGAACACAAGAAGGTTTTTCTTGATTCTTGTTGGTAAGATCGCTCGATAAAGTGACAATCATTCCCTCGCTTTTTCGCTTTGTTGTTCATGGAGTCCCTTCTTCACCGTAGGAGCCAAGGAATTTGAAGGGCCTCAATTCCCTTACGTCGCACTGGCTTTCAAAGATAAAGTGTATGCCTTTGACAACTGGCAACCCCATCCTCCCGTAATCGGGGTTGAGATTGTGTGAAAGGGCAGCTTCCGGCTGCGAAAGGGGGACTAAAATTCCCGCGCAGCAATTTATTGCCAGCGGAACCGCAGACAGAGAAAAGAACAAATAGACTAAGAAAGAGGTCTAAAATAGCGAGCGTGGTCTCGAGTTTAATTAAGATAAAACAAAAGTATAAATAGTTTGCAATGACGAGTCTGTTATGTACCGGATATCTAGGGGGTCTTTACAACAGCTCTATTTCATAAACTGACATCCGATGATAAAGTCCCGCTCTCAAGTCCCGCTCTCAAGTTTCTCGACTCTACAGAACGTGAACTGTTCCCCCCTTTTGTTCAGACTCCAGAATCTCCAGTGTTCGGGGAGTAATTTAATTTTTTGTATTACTCGTAAATCTTCGTCAATAATAGCGGGTTTTTATCCATCGATTATACTTTTAAAATTAGCGAGTGATTTATAATATTTACTAGTTTTTATTTGTAATATCTAGTAACTCTTTCGACCGGCTTTTGCCAAAGTATTCGGTTGATCTTCCAATGACTCCGATAAGGGTCCAGTCGCACATAGTCTTTTTTGGACATATCAATTGTAAGTTTCTAATAAACTCTAGAATATTCGAAAAATTAGTGGATTGGATACCTTCTTAACGTTTTTAAGAGGATGGTTTTTTCTATGTTGATATATTAAACATTATTTATTGAATTTACTGAAATAAAAAACTTATTTTTATTTTTATTTTTAAAAGTTATATGTTTGCTATTTTTACGTGTATTACAGTAAATATAAAATGAAAACAAATATTTATTCAGTCACATAAAACTTCGATTATGGTCCGGTCACAACATTTATCTTACGTTTGTGAAGTGAAAAACCTTTGTGTTCTAAATAAACCAGTGAGAAACTACTAATGAAAAACTCTGTGCGACTGGGCCATTAGCCAGTGCTGCAAGTTTTCTGTATTGCTTCTAATAACACACGAACCTAAGCATGGTACCGGTCATCTCATCCATGACTCGATCCTTCGTTGTAGAAAATATAATATTGGCGAAGTGAATAAATATGCATGCAGCATGGAGTTCTGGCTTTGGGAAGGAAACTGAGAACCGATAGTGTTAAGAGGTAAATTATTAATTCGCTAAGCTCATTGGTTTGCAAGGGATATCAGTAAGGCTTGTTAGATCTGAGGAGAATTTGAGGTAATATGGTACCTCAAATGCATCTTTTATAAAATTTTTACTAGTTTATAACATGCGTTTCATTTTACTTCTCAACATATATTTTTATGATAAATAGTGTTGAGAAATATGTAAGTTTAAAGTAACATTCTAGATCAAGCAATTGTGACAAACCAAAGCATTACCTAACTATATATGTTATATTTCAAAGAGAGTTAAAAAGGAACTCAAACGAAGGGCTTGTAAACACGTTCTAAACTATATGAGCAACAGCTTCACGAGTCAAAACAGTAATGTACTGAATTATTGTCTAACCTTTCTTGGCTACAAAATTAACTAGTAAATTAAACCCCTGCATATTCTCCTCCTCCAGCTGAAGATTGAGGAGGTGAGTAATTATGCAGTGAAGTATAGCCACAAAACTCCCACGCCAAAATTTATAATTCGAAAGTTAACTTTTAAAGAATTATGCAGTGACTGAGAACGACCAATAATTATTTATTTGATTCTCTAATTTAACTTGTCGATCAAAAAATAACATAACAAACAAGCAGAAAAAACCTCACCATGAGACACAAGACAACATAACAAACAAGTGAAAAACCCGCACCGTGAGATACAAGTCAAAGACCATCAAACTAAATAACAGAGAGAAAACCCTCAGAACACTAGCTATGTCTAACAAGCCACGAAAAACCATAAAATAATAACACCGTGAGATACAAGTCTAAGACCATCAAACTAAAAACAAAGAGAACAACCCTCTGAACACTAACTAAAAACAAAGAGAACAACCCTCTGAACACTAACTATGTATAACAAGCAGAAAAAACCATCAAACAAAAAGCCAGAGAGAAGAACCTTCATAACACTAGCTATGTCTAATAAGCCGAAAAACCTCTCCTACGCAACCTCCTTTCAGTTCTTTTCCGGAGGTGCCCATGTCGGGAAGTCCATGCTTCACCCACTCGACTTTTCAGGCCCCCAGTAGCAACTGATTGCTTTTCTCCTTCGTAATGAAAGGTGGTGCGGGGAATTCTCTTTCTACCTTATTTCCCCAACTTCACCATGCAACTTCAACGTGGTCAGCTGGAGGTACACAAAGACTCGGGTTTGAAGGCTCACCGTTACGGTAGTAGTTAGTCGTTGACTGTGCAGACGACTTCCTTACATCAAAGGCTGCAGTTACAGCGAAACCACAACACATATAACAATTTAGACGACTGAAATAGCGTGATTGGACGGAAAATTCGTCAAACTCGTGGTCAATAGAGGTAGATGAGACGGAAACCAGTCCTGATAAGACCAGACTGTCTACTCGGACCGACTGGGCTGAAGTGACGTCGAAAGCATGCACTTTACGTGTTTAGACATCCTCTTTACCGCCACTCTGGATAGTTCACTGATGAATGGTCTCACTGGAGTCAATGAGTCATGTGGAGTTTGTGTGGAAGAGTTGGATGAGTGGAACTTCAGTCAGTTTCTTAACGTTCCAGACTCTAGTCAGCTTTTCTAGAGGTTAGCAGATAGTTCGAACCCAACTAGGTTATTTGAACTAATCAGTCGCGTAGAGTGTTCAGTTGATAGGTTCTTTTGTAACTATGAAGGTAAACTTCTTACCACTAGAAAACATTAATTTGTGTGTCTTAGCAGTATGGAACAAATAAAGTATTCTAGTAATGTCAATTGATCCATATACTGAAAGTTTATAAGGCTCGTTATTATGAAAGAAGCTATGTTGGAAATGGATTATTGTTAGAATAGGCTAAGATAAAACTGTATGTCACGGCATAAGGACAATATGAGTGTGAGAGAGAGAGCTCCTTGAGAGAGAGTCTAGACTGAACCGAACAAATGAATTACTTAATGTATAAGGGTCTTGGGTCTGAATAATATAGTCTTGGGCTTGGTCTTGGTGATCTTACGAAAGATCACCGCCCAATATCCTGAACCTGTTGCTGAATGTATGTTTTCATACTGTACTTATTCTAATACTCCCACTCAGTAACAGTTCAGATAGAAAACATTCCTAGCTTCGGTAGTAGATAATCTAACTTTGGAGCTGGTAAGCTCTTTATCAAAATATCTGCGACCATGTCCTCAGTAGGACAATAACAAACTTCTATAATTATTCCAGCGACGTGGTCTTTAATAAAATGATATCTGATGTCGATATGCTTTGTATGATCATGGAATTTGCTAGTGTCGACAAGAGTCATCGCACTTTGATTGTCACAATATGTCACATACATTCTACCTCTGTGCTTGACAGGGTTATTGACTTCTGTCTCTTAGAGGACCAGCTAATGACTCCTCCAAAATAAACAAAACAGTGGTCTGATGTTAAACCTCTTGTATCCGCATGTCCTCCTCAGTCAGCATCAGAGTAACCAAACAGAGAGTAGAGCTGGGATGATTGAGCATACTCAAGATATAAATTCAAAGTTCCTTGATGTAACAAAAAATCCGCTTCATAGCGGCAATGTGTCTAGGTCCAGGACTATTCATGAACTGGGAGAGCACACTAATGGGGTAGGATAAGTCAAGACCAGTGCATACTGCGGCCCAATTAATAGAGCCAGCTGCAGTCTTGTAAGGATAACTATACATAGTTTCTTCTCCTCCTCAATGATAGAAGATTCGTCTGAAGAAAGTTTCTCATCTGTAACTAGAGGAGTGCTTACATGTTTGCAGTCTTGTAAACCAAACTGGAATAGCTTCTATGTCAAGTACAGAGTTTGACTAAGTTTGATACTGCCTAAAAATGAGTCACGATTAATTTCAGTGCTCAAGCAATGATGGACTAGACTGATGTCAGTCATTTTGAACCGTGAGCTCAATTTCCTCTTTACATGAGATAATAGAGCCTCATTGTTACTAGCAATCATAGTGTCATCCATGTAGAGAGTAAGGATTATGAAATGTTGTTTTTGATGCAAGTAATAAACGTTTTAGTCTGCACCGGACTTAGTAAATCCATGAGAAAGCAAGAATTTATTGGTAATCAAATATCATTCTCTTGATGACTGCTTAAGGCCGTAGAGAGTCTTAACCAATCTGCATACTTGGTTGCATCTTGCTGCAATCACTCCTTCTGGGACACACATGTATATTTTATAATTAAGTGTTCCGTTCATGCAGTTTTGATATCCATTTGATGTACATGTAGATTATACGGCACTGAGATGGCAAGGATGAGCCGTATTGACTGTATACGGACTACAAGAGAAAAAGTTTATGTATAGTCCAGTCCGTAGATTTGGGTGAAACCACGAGCCACGAGTCTCATCTTGTAACGAGCAATGGACCCATCGATATTAAGTTTTAATTTAAAAGTCCACTTACATGTTATCGGTGAGTTTTCAAGTACCGTTAGATTCGTGGGAATCCAACTCCTCTCCTATTGCTCTTCTCCACTGATCAGTATCAGGAAAATATATTGCTTCTGTGTAAGAAGTAGGTTATATTGACACGGACTTGAGGGCTATCATCAACGTCCCCTTAGTATTCTTTCGAGACTTTGGAATCAGCGATGAAGGGTCCTAGTCTTCATCAGGGTTCCGATATGGAGGAACCGATTGCCAAGCTGATCGTCTCAGTGGAGATGGTGCTAGAAAATCCAATGGAGGAAGAGAGAACTTGCTGTAGGTAGAGCTGGAAACACGTGGTGAGCGTGGTGATGTGCGCCGAAGATAAAGATGGCGCGGACTCATGTGCCCCGCAAGAGGAGAATGATTGTGTATGGCTAGAGGAGTGAGTATGTGGAGGATGACTACTCCCACTAGATTGTGAACTGCTAGTGGGGTGTATGGTAAGTCCTCCTCCAGGGCCACGACTGCTAGAAACTCCTCCTCTAGATCCAAGCTGGACCGGCAGGAGGGATGAGAGGAGCTTCTACTGAAGAGAAGACGGGAGAGATAGACGGAATGTAAGTTGGGTCAGTAGAAGGAACATGCACAATGTGATTAAAGTGAATGTCGATCTTAAGAGGCTCCTGAGTGAGTGATGGAATAGCAGAAGAGGTGGATGTGGGAGAGAGAGTCGAGAGAGACTCATCAAAAATTACACCGCAAGAGGTGAAGGTATGACCGTCAGATTTTCTTTGGAGACGGTAACCTTTACTCTGGTCACTATAGTCAAGGAAGATACACTTGTGAGAGCGATCATCGAGTTTTGTGCGCTCAACCTCGAGGACATGGGAAAAAGCACGACTGCCAAAGATGCGCAAAAAGAAAAGATTGGATCGTCGAGGAGTAATAGAGTCGTAGGAGTGTCAGAGTTCATAAAGGTGTGGTCATAGGAGGGATGGCTTTAGACGGACATCGATTCTGGAGGAAAGTGGCGCATGTGATTGCTTCCTCACAAAAGGCTGGATGAGGTTGGTGGTGAAAAGCATAGAGCGTACAACATTAAGCAAATTGCGGTTCTTGCGCTCAACAATGTCATTCTGCTTAGATGAGTAAGGGAATGTGAATTGACACTGAATACCGCGCTCACAGTAGAAAGCATCAAAGGCAGCTGAACAATATTTCTGCTCTTATCAGATCATAAGGTGACAAGGGATTGACCAATGGCGCTCTCAGCAAAGGCAAGATAGTCCTGGAAAGTAGCAAAACAGTCACTCTTATAATAAAAGAGGCGAGTGATAGCGCGAATAGTCATCAATAAAGGTGATGAAATATTCATACTCGGAAAAAGTGCAAAGAGAGATGCGTCCACTAATGTCAAAATGGATCAGTGTCAAGAGACGAGTTGAGCGGTTTG
The DNA here is from genome assembly GCA_036924285.1 of Asterella californica. Classification (NCBI taxonomy): domain Eukaryota; kingdom Viridiplantae; phylum Streptophyta; class Marchantiopsida; order Marchantiales; family Aytoniaceae; genus Asterella; species Asterella californica. Next base: position 30,125,462 of record JAYKYS010000003.1, read on the forward strand.
AGCTAACACGTGGGAATTTGGTACGCGCATGCTTGCCATGTGCACAAGCGGGACAAATATCCTCAGAGAGTAAGAAAGAAGAGAGGCATGTAACGTATCTATGGTGACTCAGCTCGTGGACCCGGTGGTGGTTGATGTGACCGAGCCGTTGGTGTCAAAAGGTGGAGAGGTGACATGTTATAGTAATGAGAGCGGAGGATCGAAGAGCCGTCGGAGGAAGAGTCGAGCTGTCTGATGAAAAGCCTTGCCAAGAAACTGAGAAGAGTTGAGGACGTGCCATCCTCGTCCACATCGTTGTTAGAGACTGAGAAATGAGTCTCGAGGGCTTGACAAGTGAGTATGAACGTCTCCGGTATGCTCGGACAGCTGCTGAAACATGACGGGCAGGACAGGAATCGTGAGGAGGTCAAAGTGCATGACAAGCAGCTGTGAAGAAAGGTCGGACAGGTCAAAAAATGTACTAGTGGTGTAAGCCGGACCGGGAAAGTCAGATCGCGGATCAGGAGAAGTGAGGGGGCCAAGGAAAATGGACCGCATGCGTGAGTGCGTCGACATGGGCCTTGGAGAGACCACGCAAATGAGGTCCAGCTCAGATCTCAGAGATCATGTTGGAGCCCTCGTTAACTGGGGGCTCTCGATCAACGGGGTCATTATGATCTCTCGTGGCCTTGGTGGCTCTTGGTGGTCGGCGGGATACGCGAGGAAGAGAGTGGACTCGTCGAAGGACGTGAGACGAAGATCAATGATTGATCTTTGTCAGTCGATGATCACCATGTGACAGTCGACGAGAGAAAGAAAGACAGGAGACACGATCCGTCGGAGTGAACGTGGCATGCGCTCATATGACCACGTGCTGGTTTCAGTCCGATCAGAGGTCACGTTCGAGCCTTGAGAGAGATCAGCAGATGGAGTCCGAGTGGGAAAAATGCCAAAGAGCATTGCCATCAGGTTTGTTCGAGAGGAGTGAAGATCGGCTGAGAGAAAAAATTGCTTTCATTATTCATGTCAACGGCCTCCGTCAAAGATGAAGTTGAAATATTAGATCTGTGTGTTGGCTCTGAAAATAGAGGAGGAAATTGGTTCTATGTTCTTTTTCTTGGCTGTGCACATTACGCGAGACTGAGCTGGATCTGGACTCTAAGAAGCTTAGTCTTTGTAGGTTGCGATTAGTGAGAGAGACACTAGTCCGTTGGCTGCATCGTGATCTTGCTCGTAGTCACGATCCGGATCTCTGGATGGGAGGTAAAGTATGAACTATTGACAGCTATCGCTACAAGTGCGGTTTGATCAGCGATCAAGACTGATTCTCTGAGCATATAAAGATCATCAACGGTCGAGCAAGGAGCTAACACTTGTCCAAATCTGTCCTCAAGATGACAGAGTTCATTACCAATTAGACACCAGTGGCCTTTTGCATCAAATTGCCGAGCTGAAAATAGATTTTTTTTGCATGGTAGGCACGTGAAGGACGTCGCCTATGTACACATGCTCACCCTTGAGTAGGCGTACCTCCACCATGCCGAAATCAACCACGTGGATAGTTGTGTTGTCACCAAGTAGAATAACATCGTTCTCGGTGTTTTCAGCTGATAACGGTGAGTATACCTGTCGTGATTGTGTGTCATCTGGTGTGTGACACTCGTCTCCACATATCAATAAGAGTCGGCTGTCTGTATGATTGCATACGAGCATTGTGTCACCAAGACCCGACGAGTGTTGTTATTGTTATTCTGTGAACGTTGATTTTTCTTTCGGTTGTGGTTGGTTTGGATTGCCAGCATTCGAATTGTCGCTGCTACTGCTGGTTTTGTCTAGACACTCAGCGATGCGGTGTCCGATCTAGTTGCACTAAAAACACTTTTCGTTAGGATCTGGTGATCTTTTCGGAGGTTGATTACCACTTTGTCGATTGTTGTCATTGTTGCGTAGGTTATTATTGTTGCGTCCTCCTTGTCGGTTTTCTGCAAACAAAGCAGTAGAAGGCTCAACAGATAGCTTATGCCTTATCGTTTCCTCTTGGATGAGAAAAATGATAAGGTCTTGCAATGAGAGATTTGGACTGGTTCTCATCACCTACAGAAAGATCTAGTAGTTGTTGGATATGTTGTCCATCAACGCGAAGACTTGCTCCTCGTTGTCCACTACTAGTCCAGCAGAAGTCATCTGCTAGAGGAAGGACTTGAAGTTATTGACGTGCTGAGTAATGATCTCATTGGATTTCATCTTTAGAACCCGTAACTTCTCTTTAAGATGCATCTTGGTCACCATATCTTGACCAGCAAAGTGTCTGGTCAAGGTGGTCCATGCTTCGTTTGACGTGGTGCAAAACATTGTATGTCTTGCCACACTATTCTCGCAGCATTCATTAATTGCCGTGAGCATTTACGTCACGCAGGTCTCGTTTCATGATACTGCCGGGTCTTGTAGCAGGAGGAGGGACGGATATCATAGTACCCTCGGGTGTTGTGGCATGCGGTGTTCACACATTCCCGTCCATCATGTCGAGTACACCATGAGCCTTGAGCCACAAGATCATCTTGTGCTTCCATAATGTGAAGTAAGTGGTTTCAAATTTTGCCCAGCCTCTGGTGTCAAAGGGGCAGACATTTTGTACTGGGTTGATCGCTGGAACTGTAAAGTTCTGATAGCAAAAGACAGAATCACAGTGCGTGGAGCATCCTCCTCGCAGCAGTTGAAGCGTCCTTCAACTGCTTACATCTTAGGGCCGAAAGTCTATCTAGTGCCTATGCTATTGTGCTAGTGCATCAACAAAGCAAAGCTCTGATATCATGTTGTAAATGGACTATTGCTAGAATAGGCTAAGGTAAAACTGTATGTCATGGCATAAGGACGGTATGAGAGAGAGAGAGCTCATTGAGAGAGAGTTTAGGCTGAACCAAGCAAATGAATTATTTAATGTACAATGGCCTTGGGCCTGAATAATATAGTCTTGGACTTGGTCTTGGTGAACTTACGAAAGGTCAGCACCTAATATCCTGAACATGTTGCTGAATGTATGTTTTCGTATTGTATGTATTCTAACAAGCTAAGCATAGAGAAGCATCAACTTAGGTTAAATTTAAGCTCTTGGGCAAGCAGGAAGATAGCTTATAAATGGAGAAACAAAAAACCAAATCTGAAAGTGCCATGTCATAAAGCTCTTCAGGCTTACCGTTGTGAGTTGTTTAAATATCTAAAACAAAGTTACAGGGAAACATTACTTAAGGTTATCCTTTTACAAGAATTTATGAGGGAGATCCAATGTGCATATTATGGTCCCATCTAGAAGTTGTTGAAAAGAAAGAGTAAGAACTGTAAGAACTAGTCATGAAAACAAAGTTAAGTAAATTACTATAACAAAGGAGGTGACGTTTGTACCGTTTAAGATTAAAAGATCTAGTTTTAGTCAAGGTTATATGAGTTTCGACAAATAGTCCAGTAAAGATGAGAGTGAGGAGGTCTCATCTTCAAACCCTATCATGCTAGCAAATGACATACATAGTAAGTTGATCCCTTAGGAGGATTATGTGTTTCATCAAGTTACTATGGTATCAAGTATCTTAAAAAAAGTTATTTTAAGTAAAAAAATATTTTTGATTTTTTAAATCACTTTTAACTTTTAAAAGTACAAAAAATAATATGAAATATCATATTCTTACTATTCTAACAAGATTTTAAAACTTTTACTCTTTTGAATAAAAAATATCTTTTTATACTTACATCTTTGTTTAACAAAATTAACTAGTGACTCCTCGGATTAATTCCTTCCATCTCTTTACATGCACGTGGTCTATATTTTTCTATGTTTGTAATTTTTAGTGATAGTCTTACACCCGGTTTTATTTGGTTATCAATCCTTACATTTCAAGTGTACTGATGTCTTGTAAAGGAGAGTAATAGACGTCATGCAAGAGGACTTTCATTCTTTGATCTTTGAGAGGAAAAGAAACAAGACTAATAAGGAGTAAGATTGGACATTTGACTAGATTATAAAGATTTTGTGTAAAGTTTTGAGAAGGTAATGAAGTTAGAGCTTATGAGTGTAAGCACATGTGCTCCACGTAACCAGTTTCTTGATATCATGAAAGATGTGTTTGATTCACGAAGTAGCAGTTGGATCATATTGTGTATGTGAGGGTGGTAAGATGATTGACATTTGAGTATGAAGATCTTGAGACAAGAATTCTTGAATTCAAACTTTGTATCGACAGTTCATCAGAAGTTTATGTTGTGCTTGTGGTACAGGAATAGACCTCAAAGTTCAAAGGTACGTGAGGTACTGTAAAGAAAACCATTGGCGTCACAACGTAAGGATCCACACATCTTATCTCGTGAGGTTGAAAGAAAAATGTCTTCTCATGTCGTGAAAGCATTTCCCTGAAACACATCACCTCCTCTAGTAGAAGTGACCCATATGTCCCAACCTTAAGTTCCTCAAGAGTTATTTTCAAGAACTTATGCCCTATCCTATCCCTATGATCTCAAAAACTGTTCTCTTTTGCAGTTCATTCTACTTGCCTTTTTGAATCTTCCAGCAAAGGCCCAACTACGGGTTTGACCTTCTTGTCTATAATTTTGTATTTCATCTCAACTCGAACCTCAAGTGCTTGAAATGATTCGATTATAGAATAAACCTCCATCAAATGAATTTGCACAATCTTGTCTTCATCCTTCCACTCGAATGACATAATGTCTCTTAATGGATCCTCAAACTCATCCTCTTGATAAACACCCAAAATCCACTCATCCACTCCTAACTCACCCAATTCTCGCAACACCAACTCAATCTCACGTACACGTCTTTTTTCTTTTCTTCTCATTTTCTCAATCTTCATATATACAACAATTATACACTCGGCAAATCCAATAAATCTTGTACTCCCTTCTTCAAGTGAGAGTACCTCCTCTTGCATACCTCTAGAATCCCACTCTATAGTGGCACCTATAAAAAATCCTTAATTTTTTCACTCACTCTTGCAAGTGGTTTTTCTCCCAAGCAATCCGATTTCATTCATGATTAGGCGGTATAGTTAAGAACTATATTTTCTGTTTTCCATCTTGACTATGTATCCTTGCATATGCTAACCCATCATATAGTACCTTAGTTTTCATTCGCAATGTAGTAATATGTAGTTGTTCAAGAATCAATGAATATAATATCATTTCTTGTACGAAGAAGTTCTGCTCTGCTACAATATCACCAATATCGTACCTTGACATCTGGACATGCGCCATATACCTCTCTATGCATATTTTTGCTGCTCTTATCATCCATCCATATTTTGTATCGATATGCCATCTTTCTTACTTATATAAATCATTTTACATAATGTTCACTTTTTATCCATGATCGATAAGAGCAACAATGGGTTTCTCTAGATTTCATACCCTCACAAGAGTTTTTTGTCGTCACACGAGCCCAATGATTTTGATCAAAATGACTCGAGCTTTGCTTCATGGTATCATCCTCGTCTTCAAAATGCACACTTGGACTTCGACATTTTTCTTCTTTTCTGAATGTGCACTACATTTTATGAGTCCTTTTCCTTCACCTCTATCCACAACATATGTCAACACTACTTCTCCAGTAAACTACCGCTTTCTCTTGATGATGTCAATTATGACATCATGAAATTTGTCTATTTAGTGATATCCAAAACCTCCCTTAATGTAAATTATACTTTTGCATTGAAAATGCATTCATCCAAGAACTCCCTTCACATCAATGGTGGCTTCGATGTTTTACTGCAACTTGTATGCAACCGGTTTTATTTTCTCTGTCGGTTGCTATTTTGCTTTTCTTTTGTTCGAGAATGAGCATCTTCCATCAATAGATCCTACATTCTTGCATCACAAAGTTTTTTATGGAACTTTCTTCCTCAAATTTTCCACTTAAAGGAAGTTCCTTCCTTGCATCCTCTGAATCTCATCTTCGCTTTTCTTCCAACAATGCTTCATGTTGGCTCTTAGCAATATAAACGTGTACAGACATTGCTTCTACTATATCTTTTCATCCTGTATTTTTCTGAATTGTTGATGCAGTTGACAATAATACCTCTGGTGATAACTTTCTCTTTTACATCATAGAAATAACAGATAATCAAAGTTGGTTCAACATGCACGTCAAAATCTTTCCTATGGTCCTTAACTCTAGCACCATAACTCGCAGCTTTTACCACTGCGACGTTATGTGCTATCAAGTAGTCATCAACCAGCTTCTTCATTCTGTCTTTTCAGAATATGAGTCCTCGTCGTAGCATTTCAGAAAAATCATCATAATCCCTATGAGGATGATCTACACCATCACACAAATACATCGCTGCACTCATGCTTGCTTTGTTACAGATTTTGATTCGTTTGTTGATCATTTCTCCTCAAGCCTCGTTAGCTTTATTTGGAGATCTCTCATCCCACACATAATTTCTTCGAAACTCAAATCTTTCTTCTTTGGAGCTATGTTTAGAGGTTGTACAACAAGAATAATAAGAATCATTGGTGGAACAACTGGTGTTGGAGTTGTCAATATGGGTGTTGACATCCTGATAGAATCCTTGTCATGTCTTCATTCTTTTTTCGTATGCCAACAGACCTATATTTTCTTCTAGTCGTTCATAAACCCTTTGTCTCCATCCTTGTCCTCCCAAAGTATCTCAAAATGCTCTTGCAGTTTCTCATCTGCAGCTCGAAGAAAAAGATCGGTTTTGCTCGCTTGTAGTGTTAACTTTTCTGTACGAGTCAGTCGAGAAAATTATTTCTCAAAATCTCTAAGTAGCTTTGTGGCATGCAGTCTCTTATTGGATCACTTAATCCACTCTAAGAAAGATTTCTTGTTATTTTATCAGAGTCTTCCAAGAAATATTCATCTCTCATTGTCCTTGAGAATTCCTCCCAATCTGTCTCAAAATGCTCTTTGATGATTTCCACATGCCCTATGATCTAGCACCGTATCTAACGAGAATATTTCAATCATTTCATTTCCTGATACACGATTGAGCTTCATCTCCTTCACATAATGTCTCAAATACTTGGAGACATCATTCTCATCGAACTAGTCTACTTTGTCGACAACAACTTGAAGTGCTTTCGTCGTCAAAGTCTCCTTTTGTTCATGTGCTTGTTGTTGTTGTAGAAACAACGTGAAAATCTAAAACATTTGTGTAGTTGCTGGATCCAACTGCACACTTGGCAATCCTCACGATCCGTTAGCTCCATCTCTAGCTTTGTCTCCACCCATGGTTGACAATCTTATTTCTTGAACTTCTACAACTTTCCATCCAGATCTTTCACATCTAGTTCACCACCTACCGATTGTAGGATGTGAAAGATATATATGAAAATACGCAGGGTATTTGGCTGTGAAAAGTGTGTAAGTTTGGGAAGACAAGCAACCACGTATGAGCAAAAAGACTTTTGATCCAAAAATCCAACGTATTTATACTTTTACATTTTTCTTTATACATGAGATTTACTTACAGACTTCAACAGTTTGTGATCTTCAACCAAGTGCTAGAACACTAAATCTAACACTTTTGCTACGTAATCCTCTGAAAACTCGTTGCAACAGTATCCCATATGTTTGTAACCGAAATCTATACAATGAGTTATGCCATGTCAAAATTTTCTACAATTTCCTCCATAAACCCTTTACTCAATCTCTCAAAACCTGAATCTCATAACCCCAATGGAAAATACTAAAAATACTGGTTCAGATGATATCTTATATTATCTCAACGGACCTCCTTACACGGAGTTATGGCCACCCAAAATATTCTATGGAAAGTCTTCTCTTAACAAAAATCTGCACGAGCCCTCGAGCAGTCTTGCCAACTTGACCTAAAACACTCTACAAACTTCAAAATGCTGAAGCTCTTCCAATACTTATCCAAACCAATCAATGTTTGTTTTTATAGAAAGCCTTGGAAAACTCTTTTCAATGATATCCACAGCTTTTTCAACTGATCCATGTAGCTAGAGATACTGCCAATCAACGTCTTGGGAAACTCTTTTCAGTGATACCCAAATTGTTTTCAACGGATCCATGTAGCTAGAGATATTGCCACTCAAAGCCGGTTGACTACTTCCAAAGAGTAAAATTGTACGAACCCTAGCATAGTTTCTCACTTAGACATCCCAAATCCTCTTTCCACAAAAATCTGTGCAAACCATCGCACAATTTTAGCTTGAAATCTTAAATACTCAGTGAATTTCAAACCCCTATAATGTCTTTTTTATAGTTCAGAATCCAACGAAAAAAGTCTCATTCAAAAGCCTCGTCGTAAGATTTCAAATGATACCAAACATCTTCCAATCTGACTTAACCACATCAAGTTATGATCATTTTAGTTACTATGAATCTTTCTTTTTGCCACCCAAAAGTCCAAAAGCCCAAAATTTAACCTAAGTCCTTGAAAACCGTAGAGAAAATTATGGAGCCTTCTGCACTCTAGAAATGTCTCACACACTCTAACAAATGATCCTCTCGAGCTTTGCTTTTAAACTAGCAAGGTTGTCTTGGGTTAAGACATGTGTCATCACGAGATCTCATCAAATGTTACACATGCGCCATGTCACACATGCAAATTGCCACCTAAGTCTTAAATCCATATCATCCTTTTAATGACACATCTTCACTAATCCATGTCAGTCTTAACACATTAACAATCATGTCTAATCAGCACCTTGTCATGTCATCAATTTCTATCATGTCATCAGTCTTTATGACAGCGCCACGTCAATAGGTTAGATCAGTAATTTTTCTCATAAAAAGTTCCCACATCAGCAATCTGACACATAATCAAAATGGCACATCAGCATCCAGATGCCACGTCAGCATCACATAATGTCAAACTCTAAAATCTTAGACTCCTCATAACTTTTTCTTTGTAGATCATTTTGCAATGATCCAAGAATCAATTTTGGTCTACTCGATGATCCTTGCATAATGATATTGTCAAAACTTTGTTTTGAACAAATTGAGAAAATGTTCTCCTAAAACACCAATTTCTCATCATAATCGGTCCACGACACGACACTGAAATGTTCATCAATTTCAAGACTCTTCAAATATTGTTGTCTTTTTCTCCTCCACCTTCCTTTGCCGTTCGACTTCGAGATGCATCCTAAAGTTCTTTGTTGGAAAGTTGTCCAATTTCTTGAATTTGAGTTTCCCAACTCCTCTCCTTGAAAAGCCGATTCCTACTAACCCAACACACCCCAAACAAACCTCTATATGCAAGAAGTGCTTCAAGCTCATATCACTCTCTAGGGGTCATCACATGGAGGTTAAATATGACATATGTGACATAAGGGTATTTCTTATATATATCTTTTGTGTACTTATTAATATCCATGAAAATCAACTGACATCGTCTTTTCATTAGTTAATAATAAATTGAAATTTGTATGAATATAGAAGAAATGATATAAAAATCTCATGATGAATATATTTTATATTTCCTTTTTATATTCATCAACTATAACCGGTTCTTAAACTAGCTTAAACTTGTTCAAGATTTGTATCTATCCATACAATGGAAATTATTCTTCTTTTTTCTAGATGGAAGTTAAATATATGTTCTTCTCTTCTATTACTTACAACGATTAGCTAATGTTACAAAAATCTTTTTACTGAGGTCTTTATTAGGTCATACATGATTTGCTCATGGAGGATGAGTGACCACCCTGAGGTATCATTCCCTTCTCTCTCACTTCAACTTCGGGACGTGTCTCAAATTTCAATTGAAAATGAACTTGGTGGATCTCCAATCTAACCCTCCCAACTCGTTCTCTTGCAAAGCCGATTCCAACGATATCAATCTTGTCGAAATAGACCCTCGAGCAAGGAGTTATGACCTTGCAAAGTTTTATCTTCTTTTTCATCCTTCCATCTCTCAGTTTAACTTCAAGAGGTATCTCGAAGTTCAATATTGTGTGCTTAGAAACTTCTCCAACATGAACTCTCCAAGATGATTCCATTGATACCCATGTGGGTATCCTTGGAGCCAGTCAAGCTAGTTCTCACGATACCCAACATGTTTCAAATTGACTCTCGAGTAGAGTTACGTCCTTCTAAGCATAGATCATCCTTGTCTCATTTTTCATCAACTTCGTGACACATCCCAAAGTTAACTTGTAAACATTTGTTGAAATTCCTCAGTATGAACTCTTCTACGCGTTTCTCTTGCCGAGTCGATTTCAACAATATCCAGAACGGCTCAAACGATCACTCGAGTAAAGAGCTATGCCACCACAAACCTATCTTTCTTCTTTTTCTCCAATTGAACTTCGAGATGCATCCCAAAGTTCCTTTGTAAATTTCTATGACCTGAAATCTCTTACGCATTCCTCTATCTAAGCCGATTCTAACATTATCAAACACGACCCAAACGAAGACTCGAGTAGAGAGTTATGTGCCCTTAAAAATTTCTTATACTTCTCTCACAACTCATCAACTTTGGGACGCGTCTTGTAATGACCTATGTTACACTTAGGAAGTTTGATTCTTAGTAGGATGTTCAGTTATAACTAAGTGTGGAGAATGTTTATTTGTTGTCCAAGTATTTTAAGGAGATATCAAGTTAGTCATGTGTAACTAAAGTTAGTTATGATTAAACTTAGCTCTACTTTTAGACAGAATTCAGATATTTCTTAAATAGTGAGCACTACTATCTTGTCATCTTGTTAAAAAAGTAGAAAGGAAGTGGAAAATATTCCTTATCTTTTTTTTGACTTGATATTTTTGACGGGACTTAAGTTATTGACTTTATGGGCATTAAAAACAATAAGAAATTCAACATGTCACTTTTTTAGTGGAGTCTTAGTGTAGAGGGGAGTGGAGAATGTTAGAAAATATTTCTGGAAGTTGTTGACTTTGAAGGAATTAAACACATGTGAAAAGATAAGAAATCCATGTGATAAGTGATTTTATCTTAGATAATATCTTAGTAAAATCTGATAAAAATAGTTACCATAGAGTATCAAAGTAAAAACCTAGAATTTATAAATAGAGGAGTAGCGAAGAGCTCCTCATCATTATTTTCATATCGTCGTAATAACATTTGAGCAATATAGAGAGAGTGTGAGATTTTAGAATGTGAAAACTTGAGAGACGTCGTTATAATGGAGAAATTTATTTTATGGGTTTATGGGTTTATGAAATTCTGAACTTAGCAATTTTTCCTTCAAGTTAATAGTTTGCTGACATCAAAACCATCAGAGGTGACCCTTGATTGAGAGACAAGCCCGACATGTTACAGATTAATCGATGACTATCATTGGGGTTGAGAGATCGGGAGGTAGTTGATCGACAGGATCGCGAAGGGTATACAGTCTTGAAGTTCAACCTCCCAAAAATCTTCAACTTCATGTTGAAGTTCACCATCCTCCCAGCTAACCTTTTAGACCCAACCGAAAATCGTGATGAAATTGTATAGCCTCTCAACGTCTGAACTCAAAAATCCTCTCTTTTGTCTTTCAAGGCTCACCTTATATACTATCCGTAACCATCCCGGCTAGGGACATGTGTCACCTCCATAGTATGCCATCCACACACATGCATTCAGTTAGTTGACACCCATGCAAGATGCCACATGTCATGCATGTGGATTGTAACATCACATTTTTGACCCATTTTGACTTCGATCCAATCAACATTAACCACTTCATTCTCACCCAAATAGCACCACATCAGCACCATACCGCCACAAGGCAACTCCATGTCAACATGCAATGACATGTGTCATCGTCTTGACATTACGAGTGTTTAGTCAACACCGTCATGTCAATAAACTTACACCTCAGCAAAAAATGTAATTTCATCAATAAGTTGCACTTGTCAATTTTTTCACATTGCACTTTTTGGTGTTTGAGATGTCAAAAAATTTCCATGTCAGGACTCAGGATTGCCACATCTCACTTTGTTCCGTTGACTCGTGAAATCTTCAAACCTTTATAACTTTTTTGTTTGAGTTCTATTTGCGTCGATTCAAAAATCAAAATGGATGTATTCAACGAGCTTTATCCAATGATGTCATCAGATTTTCGTTGTGAGCGAGTTGAGGAAAATTTCTGTCTAATCTCTTCTTTTAACCTATAGCTGGTCCACGACACGACAATGTTTTGACATGGAGTATGCTACCTTGGGAGGACAATCTGACGAGAGAAGACCTTCTTACTATTGGGATTAGAAAAATTGAGATGAGACATGAGGACATCCAGATTCCTTTGGATAGACTACGAGAAGCACGATTCAGGAACAAGGTCAGATTTGAATCAACGACATCGTCTAAGACGTAAGGAAATCAAGGAAGGTGATTGAGTGCTAATCTATGACAATAGTCTAGACAACCAATATAGTGCATTCCAGAAGTTCTCCAAATGATGATTCGGTCGATATGTGATGAAGAAGATTCATAGCAACGCAACATACACCTTACAAGAGTTGGACGGAACGAGCTTGAAAATATCATTGGCACATAAATGTGTCAAAGTCTTCAAGAGGAGAGATGAATAGGTCTATCTAGTAGATATCTTGATAGAGTTTCAATTCGAGGATAAGAATTATGAGGTAGAGCTTGGAGATGAGATCGATGGATATGGAAAGGAGGAGGATGAAATTGTGTGAATATCGATCAACTTCTTGGTTGGTATCTCTGGTGCATAACGGAGGATGCACAAGTTTAGAAGGGGTGGATGTCCTATCATGCACAGGCTCCTATTCAAAAATCAAGTTTTTATGCTATGCATTATCGGTCCAAAGACATTCATATGATTAAAAAAAGGATTTGTACACAACTTTTGTATCTCTAATCTCATTACACTAAGTGGTAGAGCCCTTGTAAGCTTCTCATGGGCACTTCGTTTATTTCATTTGGACGCTTAATGACAAAGTTATGAGGTTCGAAAGAAGAAAAAACCAAGCTAAGCTCTAGTTTGTCAATTTTGATCAAGTATTTGCAATTCATGGCATTATACTAAGGGTACAAGGGGTCTGCTTACTCATAATTACACGTATTGTGAAACTGACGTAAACGGTGCTTAAGAGACTAGTTTGTACATGTGACTTATCGATGGATGGTTTGAGAGATTGAGAGGTCAAATGCATGTGCACAATGTGTCATTTGGTTCAGATATGTACATTCTTCTCACTGAATAAGAAGGTTTGTGAATAGATGGATTGTGTTGTGTGTTATGGAGAAATTGAGACGTAAGGAAGAGAAATTGAAGTGCTTCAATGACTTACGAAAGAGAGTTAGATCTTTTAGATCGTTCTTGAGTCCAAACTTGCTGTCCTTGGATCCATAAAGATGAGTACGAAGTTTCATCGAACGATTTGAGAGATGTGAGAGAAATTGACTTGTAAGATGACGCTTACGTCAAATTTTCATTCACCTTCGACCTGAGATTTGGTTGTTCTCTGCGATCGAGAGCCAAGCTCTTTGTCTTTGGTGCCAACACAATCAAGAAGTCTTCATCTATGCGTAATAGAAGGCCGCACGTGGATTGGATTGTTGTGTTGTGTGTGACAAGTGAAGTGAGCCATAGGGGATCGATTTACGTCAGTTGTTAGCTTCATGTGTCTAAATTTCTCATTGTTCTTCACCAGGAGAACTCCAATTGCTTGTTTGAGGTCTCACTGGAATCTAAGCAGTCATATCTACTTGTAGGAGAAGACGAATCTCATATTAAACGATCCATTTTGCAAGTGTACGTAGTTTTAAACTACATGGATGAGGTTTTTGAGGTTTGGTCACTTGCGATTAAAAATCAGAGATATATCCAATACTGAAAGTCGGATCTTAAGGTTTTTGGAGCCAACGGAGTTAAGAATGAATACCTTGTTGACATCTGAAGATCATTTGACGAATGGAGAAAATACGCAGATAATCCTTCTTTCATTTCTTCGCTACAAAGAATACAGTTCGTCAAAGAACACAAAAATTAGGTAAATTAATCCGTAGTATTTTGAAAAAAATTGTGACCCACATATGTTGATCCAACCCGTAGAAACAATCTGTTTCTCAACATAACTGGTTGCACGAGTTAGTCTTATCACCTTACATTTTTTTAACCATTAGTTTCATCCCTCTTAAAATTACACCTTGGGATGTACACCAATATGAAATTATGCACGTGTGGTTTAATTTATCTCGTAATCCTTCTTCTCAGAAGAGCTAGGCTATAAATTAAATCTCTAAAATTAAAGATGATTGTACTTGTTGAAAGCAGAAGTGTTTATACTAGGCGTAGGATCAGTTTACGTGCATTGTTTATCGGTTCTATAACTGCAGAGGCCAAGTGTAATAATGTGGACTAAGTTGAATAGTTTTGGTTTTAGTCATTCGAATTTAGTAGTATAAATTTAATAAACAAAACTTAACAAAAACTTGTCATTTATCTCTCCCCGTTATCGAGCATCATCATCTCCGTATGTCTGCGTCCTAGTCTGTCTAATGTATTTTTCTTTAATCTTTCCTCAAACTAGTTGCCAGCCAATTATCGTTGATAATTTTGTGAGCTGAGATAAATGTTTGTCTTCTTCTCTTTGGCAAGAAATTCACTTTGCATGCATATTGGCATGAATATATGTATATTGCAGATAACCGAAACTGATAACCTAAACCGGTAATCTAGAACTTTCAGGCGCAAATGGTGTACTTTTCTTTCATGAACTCGACATTACATTTGGAACCAATCTCGGAAACTGAGCGATAATAGAGCAGTGTTCGGGGAGGTTGTCAAGGAAAAACTACATTTTGCCAGAAATATTTACTGGAGATCGGTGGCACTGTTTTACTTCCGAAACCTTCCGTGAATTTTATCCTGAAGCATAAACTTTCCGATGATAATTAAATAGGGTAACGATTTTTCCGAACATCCTGTTTCCTTCATGTCGAGTTTCCGCTCGTTTCTTTTAACAAACTGTTTTTTTCCGTCGTCTCGAGAATTTCTTTCGGTAATTATATTAAATATTTATTATTATTATAAATTTAGTCGTTAATTTTTTAAACGTTTGGTTTCGCTTTGTCTCCGGTTTACGCCCATCTTTTGAATTCCTCCTCCTCGCGAATAGTTTGGGGACATGGCCGACCATGGATAAACTTTCAACCTGGCTATATACCTAAACTCCCGCAAGAGACCTCAGAGTTTTAGCAACCCACCTTAGCTTTAGCTAAGGTGGGTTGCTAAAACTCTGAGGTCTCTTGCGGGAGTTGAACCCGAGAACCCCCCAACTGGAGCAAGAGATCATACCTCCTCCGAAATACAACTGAAAAATAGTTGTATTTCGGAGAGGGTTCTCAAGAAGTCCCAGACTGTAAAATGCAAACACATGCAAACACAGAACAGATTCAACAGAGAAACAACTAAGCAAACACACGACAAAGAACCAATTAACTTTCAAGACAGTGGAGTAGTAACACTGCATGAACCCCGATCAGAAGAACTCAAACTCAAGTGCACAGCAGGATGTGCGTAAAGGTGCCTATACTCCACGCTGTTCCTCCAGAGGGAAATAGCTTCCGAAAGAAGATCTTCGTCTCCTCCAATACCTTGTAAACTCACTCGCATTGTAGCTTCAAGATGTTTGGTTTGAAGTTTATTTCTAAACTTCGTCTTGATAGCATTCTGGATAGAAAAAGCTCGTTCGCAGACGGAGGTGCAAACACACTGAATGCGTGCAATATTGGCCAAAGTAAACAAATTCGGATACTGATCTTCGTACACTTCGTCACCAGACAACATAAACCACAAGTCGTTAAACCGCTTCTATGCCCATTCTAATCTGCAGTGAATCTTAAAGGATCTAAATTCACCTCGAATAGCAGAGGAAGAAATCAAGGCTTTTTGAATACTATCCAAACCGAATGACAGATCTTGTCCAAAAAAGTCACAAAGCTGCTCTATCTCTCTCGCACCCCATTCTCTTATCGCTAGCGCAGTTGAAGGCATCAGAAGAGGGTTCAAAACCTTGAAACAGGTAATGACAGAATTATCCTCGAACCTCTCCTCCAAAGCAGAGCACACAACTTGAGAAAACTCTTTCTGGAAAAGTAAAGCACTCTCCAAATCTCTGCCAATGCGATCTCTCTCCAAAGTCACTGAGTGAAACATTTTACCTCTTAGTTCAGACTGAAGGTGCTTCAGATACCCATCTGGAGGACCATACTCTGGCAGAATGTGATATCCTGTGTCCTCGTTCAGAAGACAGGCGTTGAGATCTGTGATCTCCACTAAGAAGTTAACACCAATCTCAGTTATCGTAGTCCTCACTAGAGGACCTACATTAGAACAGTCTATGGATAGACTCTGGAAAGCTTTGTTCAATCTCGCCAAGCTACCTAGAATATCAGCTAAGTAGTAAAATATATACAACATTTTGAAAGAACCAAGCTTCTGGAACAAAGACGAAGCCACACAGTCATCCGATTTTGCAACATCACGAAAGTAAACCAAGACTGACTCGTAACTATCACAGACACTGGTAACAGCTTGACCATCGGATCTTCAAGTATCGCTTCATGCACTTTCGTGCATCATTCAATGATTCTTGCAACGACGACAGACTTGCCTTACGCTTGGAGCTGCTCTGGAAATAAGAAGCAAGCGTATTAAGGATACTATCGACATTGTCACTAATCTCTTTGCAGCCAGGACTTTTAGCTGCGGCAAGACTCGCCAAGTTAGTTCGATGTGCAATACAATGCACAGAAAGTATGTGAGGATTAACCGTTCGTTTTAAACGCGCAACGACTCCATTTCGAACACCGATCATGGTGCTCGCACCATCCGAACCAAATCCCATAAAACGATTAGAGTCTAAGTTACAGTCAGAAATAAGACGAGTTACAGCAGAAGTGATAGCTTCAGAGTCTTTAACCGCATTTGCAACAACCCAAGAAAAGAAGATTTCACTACACCTTCGTCCAAAAAAGTAGCAAAGACCACTAGATGACCGGTCACAGAGACGTCAGTCAATTCATCCACCATTATCCCGAAAAAAGGAGACTTTCTTATCTTGTCCAAGACACGCTTGTGCAGTATCTGACTTATACAGAAGATAATATCTGCACAACTCTTGTCGTCTTGATACATGGAAGTGGTTATGTCGCCAGTAACAAAATGAAGCATCTTACATAGCTTCGGAAACTTCGAGAAGGAGATACCTTCCTTACCAATAAAGTAAGCAGCACGAAATAATGTTAGAACTGCTTTGTCGCATGTCTCCCTCGCGGTTGTCATGGCTTTCTCTATGGTCTTTGCACCCAGTAATTTTATAGTAAGAATTGCCTTATGCTCATTTTGAGGCAGCATGGTCATGGAAAGCAGAAGTCCTTACATTTCTAGACCCTCTCGTAGCAAAGTGCCCTCGCCCCCTACCTTTCTCGCAGAGTTTACAAAATACTCTGCCAATGGAAGGATCGAAGCGGATCCAGTCAAAATCAAGGAGCCATTTATCATTCCATGTCTTACAATTATGTAAGATTTCTGCCTTCTCCGCGGCAGTGAAACGTTCTGTACTAACGCTCTCATCTAAGCTTGCAATATCTACCTCGATGGATGGTAACTGTACAGTTACCTTCTCGGAAGTGAAACCTGAATCAAAAAGACACTTCTGTCTCTTCATTGCTCTAAGCTGTAGATACTCAAGAAAAAACTGCGCCACTATTATGTCTAAAGCTAACTTGCAGTATCTGTTCACAATGATTATCGAGAATCGATGCGACTCCCGACTCCCGAGACTTGTTACTTCCCTCCTGTCGAAGCTGAGTTGGTTCTACACAGACCCTTCTCTTCAACAGTTTACTCCCGACTCCCGAGTCCCGACTTTAGAAGCGAGGCCCTTCTTGACAGTTCTCTCTTCAGTCCTGAGTCTACACCAGAAATACTCAGTCGCAGATCGGATCGCTGTAGCTATCGCCAACCAAGGGTTCACTAAACAAAAAGAATGAATGAAACTAAACTACTATGCACCCCAAAAGATTAAACCTCTACAATACTAGCAATGTTAGCAACATCTCAACTGAGGTTAAAGACGTACGAACCTCCACGAGCCGACTCACAGAACTACCACCTCTCGAAGCAGACGAGGAAAGACGAGAAGAACTCCGAATGGCCGACTCACAGAACTACCACCTCTCAAAGCAGACGAGGAAAGACGAGAAGAACTCCGAATGACAGACGGACTTGGAGCAGCTCGTACATTTAGAGGTAGATGACGAGAGACGCAGCGATGCAAAATGTGGTGCAAAATGTGGGAGGGGAGGAAGACGCGTAAGGTATGACGTGAAACAGCGGCGAATGTAGGAGGTGAGGAGGTGATGAGACACTGAAGCGATTGACAACAAAATCGAAGCGTAAGCTGCGTAGACCCACATCAGTCACTGTGAACAGTCTCGATTTCCCAGTCGACTCGTGGTCCACGCCCGCCGCCTGCAGCTTCAAGTTCAAAATCGGTAAGAAAAGGACGCGCGCGATAGTTCAATCTCAAGAAGCAACAGAAACATAAACTAATCCGACGAGAAGCATCTGCATAATGAGACAACGGAGAAACAATAAACAAATGAAACGAAAGTACTCGATTGACATGTGCACAATGAGACGGAGACCAGCAATAAACAAATCATACGAGTAGAGCCAGCAGCCATAAATGACAAATATCCGTCTCCGCTTGGTCCAACATGCCCCGCAAGTTCTCTGCACAGCACGCACTGTAAGAACTAGCAAGCCTGACACAAAAGCGGACGATCGAGTACAACCAGCCCTAAACGACAAAAATTCATCTCCGTCTGATCAAATATGCCCCGCAAAGTCGATTGATTCGCATCATCGCGTCGACCGCGTGCCATGTCCTCTTCCGTCTTGCCTCGACTGCACAGCACGCACTGCAAGAACAAGCAAGTCGACAGAAAAGCAGACGATCGAGTCCAACCAGCCCTAAACGACGAAAAATCATCTCCGTCTAGTCCAAAATGCCCCGCAAAGTCGATTGATTCGCATCATCGCGTCGACCGCGTGCTAATCTTCTTCCGCCTGACCTCGAATGTACGCACTGCAGCCTCAAGACCTCAAATTCCCAATTCCTCAACTGCGAATCTGCGTCGACGATCGACTACGACTCGACGAGAGCACGGAGGACGCGGAGCTCGAAATCGACACTGTCGAGGTCGAAAATGAACATTAGGGCTCGCAAGCAGCGAGTGCCCGCACCTCATTCTCTGCTACGGACGAACGAGATTCGTTCTCGTTTGTCATCTGCGGTCAGGATTTGTTCACGTGTACACTTAAAAGTACTTAACCCTAAAAATTAAGTTCCGTGTCATTTTACGTACGTGTCATTTCCGGTCGTGAAAAACGGCCGTCCGTTCTTTTCCAAAAACTTCAAACGCAACCGTAAATACTCTGAAGACAAAATCCGTCGATCGGCCGTTTTTCCGAAATACCCACGAATATTGCTGCAAATTTCCGGCTTCTCTGTGTTCGAACCGTGAATTTCTGATTTTCCGGTTGCAAAGGCCGGAAACGTTTCCGCCGGATTTCCCTCCATGTCGGTAATTGCCAATTTGAACCGGAAATGACACAACGTGTAGCCGGTTCTACATTGTAATAGAGGGAGGGTCCCAATAGGATGATGTTTCCATAAGGGAACACTACACTCGATTGAATACAAGCCGGAATCTTCTAGAGGAGTAAGAATATGGCTTCAAGATGAAATTCGGAGAGTGAATTATTTCAAGTTGGAGCAAGTTAAAAATCTTTTCATGAAAATAGAACAGGTCCTTGCATGTCATGGGCCCAGAAAAATATCAAGGAGTTATTCCAAATATCATCATGAGATAAATGAAGATATGGATCTCTTGAATTCAGTACTGGATTCATCTACCTTTACGTACCATGGAAAGGGACTGTTGGCATCTAGATGCGGTCCTTCTATTCCTTCATAATTACTCAACTTTTATCAACTTCGTCAACAGATGCCTTTCCGTTTTGCTCCTGGTTTCCAGGATCAAATCCTTTGATCCAATTCGAAAAGCCTCCCTCCGTATCCACTCTACACCTCTAGAACCGAGATCCTTCGCGATGTAAGACGGGAAGGTGTCTATAAACTACTGCAAAAAGGAAACAGGCGCCGGATTTAAACCATATACTGATAGTCTCACTCATCATAGAATGCCGTAGATAGTACTCTACCGCCGGCGCGCCAACGCAGGATACCGGCAGCCTTCTTCTGGAACTCCCGGTAAATTCCTGGTATGCTGGGAAAACTACAGTCGGAGAAATTCTAGTTAAAGTCTAACTGACTACGGTACTTGCTTTGGATCAGGAACCTTCTGGAGAAAGGGAACGTAGCCTGTAAGTAACTAAACCTGGTGTTCATCTCTAATACGTGTAATGATACGGAACACAGCTTGTTGGAAACGCTTATCAGTGGAACACTGAAGGCGAACCAATGAAAGTAAAGAAAGAAGTCCTTTGAGACGTGCGAGTTTTGGACGGAAAGATCTCCGGTTTGTGCTAACCTTCAGTTTTGCTAACCCTTCACAGCCAGGTGTCAGCTTCATTTTCCTTTTCATCACAAATAATATCTTATAAACTGTAATGGTTAACACTTTACTTGTGTTCCAATTATACGGAGCGGAGGAAGTATTCATGAGTGTAGGCGAAAGGAAAGAACGGCTACTGTGGTTGACATTCGAGCAGGAATATGCTTCGTACAGAACTCAGATGCATAAATTTGGAAACGAGAGCCGGAGATGTTACAAGCCGTTAGGACAATACATGTGGACAACTTTTTGTCACTACTACAATTTCAGATGGGGCCTGCTACAGCCGCCTCACTGGTTTCAAGATGACCTCACGGGTTAGTTTGCCATGACGGCCGAATGTTGTCACCTGACTAGCGGGTGGACGAATCGACCACACCCGTTCATGAGGAGTCAAGACGGAGGGCTTAAACGTGTAAGAGAGCAACCGATTGCACCTATTCGGCACATGGTCGACAAGTTCACACCGGTTGTCAGCGGTGTATGTAACTAGAAGAGACGGATAGAGAATCAAGACTGCGAGTGAGTTTTGCAACGGCATGTTGGGAAATGACACATCGCCTGGAAATTTTTGTGCTGTGTGATTAAAATCCACCACAGACATTTTGGTTCTAGGAATGTTCATTTCAACCCCGCAGTATCCACCGGAATGTAATTTGTCATTCATGGTTAATAAAATTCACCTCTTCCGTCTGAAGATGGAAGAAGGCTGCAAGCTTAATCTATTACCTAACCTTTCCAACGGAAGGGTGAAGTATTAAATTAATAAATTTATTAATATATTATTTTTGGTTCAGTAGCTCCCTCACTTGTACTCTTGAAGCGCATCGCCCTGCACTTCACTTATGAGTTTTCTGTTCACGTTGTGATTGTTTTTGGAATTATTAATATTTAACATTAAATTATTAAATTAATTTTTACTAGAACTTAGTCTAGAACATCCCTATAGCAGTTATATGGATATTCCAATAACATAAAGATAACAAAAAGTCCTGAAGTTGATAGAGCTTGCTTATTAGATGCTGAACCTGTATATTTAAAGATGTCATTTCTTTGTTTTTATCAGAAAAGCGATACCAATCATTTTCTGTTTCTCATTTTCCTCTTGAGGGTTTATGCAAACAGTACGTAGTCTTCTTTGGAGTTATGCTTATTGTCTACATAGTGGAAGTGGAAGGGTGGTCTGATATACTCAGACTGGTTTTCCATAGTTTTAAAGTTTTAACTTTTTTTTCTACTGTGGTGGAATAAAAAACAAGCTTGTTTGCGATGTGAATTCACAGCAACCGCAACCAGATCTTTTCTTCTTCAGTCTCCAAGATCAACTGTTGAACCCTCTCATTCTCCTTAGATTATAAACCCATGTTGTTGAGACATAAACTTAGAAAAATTGATCTATGAAAGCATAAGTTGGGAGAAAAATATCAATAATCACCAAGTTATGAAATATTAACGTAATAAAAAGTATGGATAGATTGTTGTGGATGATATCTGGACGTTGCAGCTACTTCAGTCAGGTTCTATTTTTCTTACATGCTTCTACTATTGTATGAATTACATACTTCTACTATTGTAATCCTCTTCTGATTTTTCCTCTGATGTAGTAGCAAAGTATACACAAAGACGATCTAATTCTCTATTTGAGAAAGATGGAAAAGTAGACTATCTGCTAGGTTCCGCATGAGTTGTCCTCATTGGAGGTGACATCACTTTATGCTCCTACTATGTGGATAATATATCATATCAGAACTTGATGTTTCAGACAAGTTTGTTTGTTGTAACTCAGCTTGTGACATACACCGTATCTTTATTGAAACTATGTCGAGTTGTTTTGATTTATCCATTTTGCGCTCAAACTTTAAGGCATGTGATTTTTATGCAATTGGCTATCATCAAGTAGATACTTAAGCTCAATAATTACTTTTGTAGAACTTGCAACACCTATTCCATAAGTGTCGCTTGAGAAGATCCTCATAACTCGATGCATATTTTTCCATCTAGTAGCTAGAGGAGACATTATCAAATGACGATAAGAGATTTGAACTCACCAGCGGATGTACTGAATGGACATAGACCTTGGTAAGTGTTGTTGAAAATTAGACAATATCCAAGTTACGCATAAGATCCCATGAGAACTCGAAATCTCATACTAATATAATGTTCACATTGCCATAACATTTTCTTGGATTTAGTCACAGTCACACCTTACAATATTTGCATTCTACACAAATATTCTCTTGTCTAAAATATAAAAAAGTGAATGATAAACATGTGAAATAATTACACTTTCATCGATTCTTTCCTTGTGACTCCAAAGCTCACTTGTATCAACTATTTCACAATTGAACACAGTACTATCAACTCTTGTAGCAACTGTTTAACAATTGAACAAAATACTATCGACTGATTTTTCTCATCACAACAACTAGTGTAAGATGAGATGGACATTTCTTATTCTATATGTGATAAGCATAAATTATTATCATTTTCTGTGAGAACTACAAACATGATAACAAGTAGACATAAACACAAGAATGCACTTAAATACTTGGATTGGCAGTTGCTAGACTGGAAATCAAGCCTAGATCCATGCCATGTACTCTAATGTATTGTACACTCTATATCCACTTCTCTCATGTGACGATATAAGACATGAGTAACATGAAATTATATGGTTTGATAACCTTGAAACTGGTACGAACGTTCTCTAAAGATAATTTGGTAGGTAGTACGTTTCTAAAAATATGCCAAAAATCACTCGTCAACTTATCACATAAAACATTTGGATCTACAACTATCATGTTACACATTAGAAAAACAAGGTGTTGTGAACTTGGACACTACACTCTCCAAATATACAAGTGTTGCAAGCCGTGTGTTGTAAATTACATACTAGGATTTTGAAATTTCTGGGATCTATTTTACTTTGATAGCGAACACACGTACACATCTTAACGATGTGTACTTCTTTCACCACATACAGTCAATTTGTTTTTCCACAATAATCTCCTTTTGCACCAATACCACTAACAGATACCCTCAACTCCTAAAAGGACACGCGGACTGATATCTAACATTATGTTGCATGTGTCAAACTTTGAAACTTTACGTGTCTTTCTCGATCAAACTCTCAACAGAACCTTTTTTTCATCTTTCACTTATCATGCTGCTCATCGAGATTGGTTCCACTAAGAACGGAATATGTAAGATGTACTATGCAGGACTCAGGAGTGTGACATTGTGGACATGTGAAGCTGTTGGTGACAGGAGTCAGGAGTGTGACATTGTGGAGCTATGGTGCAAATTCACATGTACTATATAGTCTCAAACAAATCTCATCGTCAAAGTGAATACGATAGTTGGTACATCATATCAACAAATAAACAAAACTTGTAGATATTTTTCATATTACTTTTAGAGACAATAGATCTCTACGCTAGCGTGACAATCTGATAAACAATCACAAGCATGCGATGATAACAAAATTGGAAAATTTCAGTTGATTGAACTTTCTAACGATTTCTCCAAATAGATAACAATAAAGTTGAATAAACAAAAAAATTGAAATTGAAAATGCTACTATCAATCATAATCTGCGATCATAAGCTTTCAACATTGTAACCTCACAACAACCACAACAGCGACATTTCAACTGCTCCTCTCTAGCGAGAAATGTACTGTTTAAACATCTTTCCGTATCGTATTAGCTGTTCGACAAGAAAAACAAGTTTTCTATTATTAGTGATAAAAATGAGAATGAGTACACATCAGTTTCCGATGATTAAACTTCTCATACATACATGCTAGAATTTGTCCGTTGATTATCAATGTATTGAGATGCAAAGTATAATTTTCTGACTTGGCCCTTTCTTCCTCCCATAGAAGGTTTAAGGTTTAATTTGATGTAATAGTAACATTTCATCTGTTAGGTGTATGCATACCTTTCGATTTTTCCTAGGTCTATTTTATTTTCATAGTTTCTAAATGTGACCTTACATATGGCCACATTTAATGTTAAATAGTAAGTTTTATGTGACAGGGTATTAATTTCTGTATTCAATGATAATATAAATGATAAAAGTATATTTTATTTTCACGTAATAATTCTGTATATATATATAGTTGGGTTTTCTTTCTGTTTTCTCTTCATCCGTAAAAGTGTGTGCGTTTTGTGTCCAGTTCCAGTGGAACTGGAGAAAGAAAGAGAGTGAACTTTCAGACCTGAAGTCAGGCAAGAAGCGAGAGAAGCTTTCTGTATATTCTTCTCTGATTTCGTGCCAAAGATGAGGACGGGAGAAAGAAAGCAGTGGAATTAAAGAACAGTGATGTTCTGTGAACGTAGATGCTGGACCCACCAAGAAGCGAGGAAAGCGACGGACCATAAAGTCGAAGGAGCTGCAGGGCTCAGGGCTCAGGAGTGTGCAACTAACGATGTGTGTGTGTGTGGATGGAAAATGCATGTTAAGATTGCAGTTCGCGTTACTGTACAGTACGTGGATAGATAGCCACATGTGATGTGGAATAGGCAGTTACTGGTCGGGCCCAGTTTCTTGACATGTGAGAAAGGCACACCGCTGGAAATGGCGCGATTCTGGAACAGTGGCGTTCGGGAAGGCATAAAAGTAGAGCAAACAAACGCCAGATTGTCGGTTAAGTTGTCGGGTCGTTGCAGAGCCTGCCGAATTTCAAGACCCCGTTGGGCCAACGCCGGAACTTGCTAAAGAATGTGCGGTGGGGACTCGCGAGGTAAGATTGCATGCTACGTTAGTCCGTCGGAGTGGGTTAAGAAGCTTCGAATGAATCTTTTCCTTTTCTTTGTTCATTTTCCTGCTTTTTATTTGCGTAGAAGCGGCGGTTCCTTATGACGACTGGGAGGGATGTGTGAGCCGTCGCTGGTTTGTATCGGATTTACAGTTTTACAGCCGGTTGGTATCGATTTGACCGACAACGGAGCGGGCTGAACCGCGGGGTAAGACTCCCGGGAAGGACTATGCTCGGCCCACTTGAAAGGCCTCGGCCCTGGGCTGTGGTGGAATACGTAGGGAACGCGGCGGAAACGGTAAAGTTCCTTCTCGTCGTCCCGGGACTCCCGGCTGGTGACCTGCATCTGGCTAATTCAAAACAGAGAGGCCTGCGAGGCTACGAGCTAGGAAACTAACCGCAGCCCGAGGACAAGTTTTCTTGAATGCTAACTGTGTGAGTGTCTGCGGTAAGTGTGAGTCCGCTAAATTGGGGACTTCTCTTTACGGCTGTACAGTATATGTTCTGCCACTGCCAAGGAATGCACTGTCACAACTCACAAGGCAAATTTTTTAGCTCGAGCAGCAGCCACTGCACCGTACTCGCTCGTCTAGGAGTCAGTCGCTTCCAGTGGCAGAAATAAAATGCGAGATCTTCGCCTTCCTGTCCAGGAGTGAGATCGCTGTTGCATGGCTGGGGTAGAGCGATGGAGGAGCTCGACGTGTAGCGGTTGCATTGCTATGTCATCATTCAGATTCCTCCTCCGTGGAGCTCGAGAAGATCGACTGCTGTGGCCTGCATTTCTTTTCTGAGACCAATGCTTTGTGAGCGGACCAGCATGTGACTTTGAATATTCACATCCCGTTCAGGCGGACAAGCTGAGTTTCCGTGAGAACACTACACGGTGAATCTGCCATGCGTGCGGGACTGAAAAACTCATTGTGTTCGAGTGTCTTCACGGATCGGATGGATACGAAAATTTTGAACCTCACGTGCAGATTCGGTGAATGGAAATATGGAGATGGGCTCGAAGCTGCCTCTTCTTTGACATCGTAATGTGCAAAGCATCCTCTCCTCTGTCGAGCTCGACGAAATTACACATGATAGAACAAGTCTCTTTGTCTCCCATCCAAGAGGAAGTACGAGTTAATTGACTTTACTATTACAACAATTTTCGGGGCTCAATCTGCAACCCACGAGATGGCATCTCCCACGGGTGGCCTGGAGACGATGGATGTGTGGGGTGAGAGAGGAGTAATGGGAAGCAGAAGAAGTACTAGCATGAGGAGGAGTAGGAACTGGGGCCTCGGCCCTGATAATGTATTCGGAAGGTCCTCAGAATCTAGGAGGGAAGCAGATTTGGATGACGAGGAAGCCTTGAAGTGGGCTGCGTTAGAGAAGCTCCCGACTTATGACCGTCTGAGAACCACAATTCTCGAAAACATGCAAGGCAGCATGGTCCATCATGAACAGGTTGACCTCTCACAGATTGGGCCAATAGAACGACAACAGTTTATCCAGAAGCTCTTTGGAATTTCTAGTCCGGAGGAAGATAATGAGAGGTTCCTGTACAAATTGCGCAATCGCATCGACAAGTGAGTATTTCCCGTCATACCTGTCTTCTCTAGACCGGCGGCGCTGCATCCACAGATCCCTCGTTTGTAGTACTGTTGGTGGTAGTAGTAAACTGCTTGGATGAAACAAAATTTTCCTGTTCTATCCTCCCACCCGGTTTTCCTCGTTTGAGATACACAACCTTACCCGATACTGTCGCCTCGCTCACAATTGATAAAGTTCTTCGTTTTCTTTGGACAACTGGTGCCGGAATTACTTTCACATGCGAATCTTGTGTCTCTATAACGGTTCATGCGTCCTCACAAGCTCCTGTACCAAGTTTTCCCAGCTGATACTCTTCAAGCGTGAAGGTACCGGTGGACGCTGGCAACCTGCATGCATGCGTGCTCTTTTAGAGACAGATTGTCAACCAGCCTTGTGTTAATTGGAACTTCGCCACTGTAAATTGCAGGGTGGGAATTGCGCTTCCAACAGTTGAAGTTCGCTTTGAGCATTTGCAGGTGGAAGCGAACTGTCACGTCGGCGGTCGTGCTTTACCGTCACTCTTTAATGCAGCAGTGAACACCATTGAGGTAAGGCGAATGCTTGGCGAGAACGAGAACCTACGGATATTTGAATTTTCGGAGTTCAATGTAGCACTGGCTGGTGTCAAGTACACACGCTTTAGAAATTTGGATTAATTTCAGTTGCTACTCAATTACCATTATCTTGAAATCACGCAGCAAGTACACAGTGTAAGGGGACTTCGACATAAATGTTGCCTGCGTCTTGCAGGGATGGCTGACGTCCTTGGGGGTGCCTGTAACGAAGAAAACAAGCATCACTATTCTCCACAATGTTTCTGGAATAATTAAACCCGGCAGGTCAGCTATCTTGCTTCGTTCATGTCTAACCCGAAATAGCAGAGATATCATTTCATAAAATTTTGATTCTTTGATTTCTTAGCGCTTCCACTGTTAAACCGTGCAGGATGACGTTGCTACTCGGTCCCCCAAGTTCTGGCAAGACCACTCTACTGCTCGCGCTTGCTGGAAAGTTAGACAGGAGGCTGAAGGTACAACTCGTCGAGAGCTACCATATAAATCTTCGAGGCTACGCCAGAGAACTAGTCAATTACAGCGATGTTGCTGGTCTTGCCGCCTAAGTATTCATGTATGGTAATCAATTCAGCGGGAAATTATGAAGTTTCTTAGTTCAATCGAGTGTCTTGAGTTGTTAAGAGCTGGTAAATTACAGGTAAAAGGGGATGTCACCTACAACGGATATGGCTTGAATGAATTTGTGCCTCAAAAGACGTCTGCGTACATCAGTCAGAATGACCTGCATATCGGTGAGATGACTGTGCGGGAAACATTGGACTTTTCTGCTCGATGCCAAGGAGTTGGTACCCGATACGGTGAGCGATCTTGACATTGTGTACAATGTTATAGGATTGTGTGCGGCTTTTGCCTCTGATATACAAAGGACGTATGCATCTTCTCGTTTTGATTAATTTGCCTTCAATAGTCCGAAAGACCTCGGGGTTCGAAGACATTATAAAGTGTACAAGCTGTTCAGTGTTCAAGAACTCAGTAGTGAACCGTTAGTTGCACTCATGATACTAGTTCAAGTTCGCAGACGAAGAGTGGCCTCTTACGAACGATAATAATGGAATCTAAACTGCGCAGAGCTTTTGGCCGAGTTGTCCAAGAGAGAAAAGGAGATGGGTATTCATCCCGACGCAAGCATCGACTTCTATATGAAAGTGAGTTAAAGAAAGCCTTGCTCTCCGGAGATATTCCATGCTTACACTTTCAGCAATTCTTGTGATCGAGTTCATGAACATCGCTCACACTCATTTATGCCTCTTTTCTCAAATAGGCCTCAGCTATGAAGGAGATTTCGAGTGCGCTAACCACCGACTATACACTAAGGGTGAGAATTTGTTCTTTGTTTTATCAAATATTCTCTATGCTGGAATAATGAACTTGTCTTGTTGGGTCTTGCTGAGTAAGAGGCTATTTTGACCGGTTTCGGCTGACTTCTGCCCTAAGGATGTGAGAATGTACTGTCCCTGCAGATATTAGGTCTAGATATATGCGGGGATACTCTAGTTGGCGATGACATGCGCAGAGGCATATCTGGAGGGCAGAGAAAGAGGGTGACCACAGGTACGCATAACAGTATGAACTCCAGATGACTGATAAGTCGTGGATTATCCTGTCTTCACGAGTATCTAGTATTGTCGTTTCTGGCTTTGTGTGATGAAGGCCAAGGTCAACGACATGATTGACCTTGACATTCCGTCTTCAACTACTGATCTCACATGCTTAATATATCGATCGCAGGTGAAATGATCGTAGGACCCATGAAAACACTGTTCATGGATGAGATCTCTACTGGTTTGGACAGTTCAACAACGTTTCAAGTTGTGAAAGTTCTCCGTGACATCACTCATGTGCTGGAGTCAACTATACTGATGTCTCTCCTGCAACCAGCTCCTGAGACGTATGATCTGTTCGATGATATAATTCTGCTATCCGAGGGGCAGATTGTTTACCACGGACCGCGGGAAAGCATATTAGAGTTTTTCGAGAGCTGTGGATTCAAATGTCCAGAAAGGAAGGGAGTGGCTGACTTTTTGCAGGAGGTCTGTGGACATCCCAGTCTCGCCTCTAGTATTACTTGTAAATTCGCACAGCTGAGAGAGAAGTATCGTGTCATCAAAGATTGACTTTCTTTCTTGTCATCAGTCCTCAGGTTGATTTCTCACTTCTAACATGCATTCATATGACAGGTGACATCGCGGAGAGACCAGGAACAGTATTGGTATGATAGGTCCAGGCCTTATCATTTCACTCCAGTTTCGGAGTTTGTCGAGGCCTTCAAAAATTTCCACGTGGCACAAAAAGTGAATCAGGAATTGGAAGTTCCATATGATAAGTCGAAAGGTCATAAGGCTGCACTTACGTTCGATAAATACTCAGTAACAAGCTGGGAGATCTTCTTGGCCGCTTTTGACAGGGAATGGTTGCTCATAAAGAGGAATTCTTTCATCTACGTTTTCAAAACTGTTCAGGTGTTGTAATACTGGACTCATCTGATGATTTCATCTAGAACTCATCCTTTTGCCCGTTACCATTGTCGGTATGAAAGGTTTAGACCGAGTCCTTTGTAGGTCCGTTCTGTCCTTGTTAGAAGAACAGCTAGGAGCAATATATATGACAATTACGTATGGACAGTAGAAATTCAGGTATTGGGCGTATTTAAATTCATCATATAAAGGACAGAAGAAAACGGGCATTTCAAACTGTTTAGATTGACTGCCAATGTCCTAGTATTTTGCACCTTCTTGACCCGGGGTTGCTTTTCTCTGCTCCTGCAGATTGGTATCATGGCTCTCATAGCGGCGACTATGTACTTCCGCACAGAAATGTCTCGAGATAATTTAGAGGACGCTCAAGTATTTGGCGGAGCTCTTTTCTTCGGTATAGTTAGCATTATGTTCAATGGTTTCGCCGAGCTGTCAATGACTATTGTCCGGCTCCCTGTCTTCTTCAAACAACGAGACCTCTTGTTTTTCCCTCCTTGGTCTTTCAGTCTCTCGACCCTCATCTTGGGAATACCGAGCTCCGTTCTGGAGTCAGTAATGTGGATCATCATCACGTATTATACCATCGGTTTCGCCCCTGCTGCTGGCAGGTGCGTAGGTGATGGTGCACTGGCTTTATTTGAACTCTTGGCGATTTGTACCCAGCTGTTGATCTTCTGTTATCGACAATTATGACTAGTATTCAATCACAAGAGATTAAAACAAGCTAGTGGGGAAAGTGGGAAGACTTTGGACGGCGGAACTTGGAACTAAATAGTGTTCGGTTGATCTGCGCAGATTTTTCCGTCAGCTGTTTCTTTACGTTTGGGTACATCAGATGTCATCAGCACTTTTCCGTTTGATTGCTGGACTCTGTCGGTCACAGGTTGTAGCAAACACAGGAGGTTCATTTGCTCTCCTAGTCGTATTTGTTCTTGGAGGATTTCTTATTCCGAGAACTTCGATCAAGCCTTGGTGGATCTGGGGTTACTGGATTTCACCTCTGTCTTACGCTCAACAGGCAGTTAATGTAAATGAGTACCTCGCTCCACAGTGGGACAAGGTAATTCTTCGATTTACATCAATTTGAAAATCAGCAGTGTTCTCCTGAAGGCTAGGAGGGAAAGTGATGTAGATTATTGAATACGTGTTAATAATTCCATCCACTTTCAGGATGTAAATTCATAGTTCTTAACTGCAGGTTGTTGTAGGGTCATCAGAGCCTCTGGGTATCCAGTACCTGAAGTCTGTTGGTGGTTTCGTAAGGGGTTACTGGTATTGGTTGGGAGTCGGTGCTCTTATTGGATATACGATCCTGTTCAACATATTGTTCACTCTTTCCTTGTCATATTTTGACCGTGAGTCTTTCTACAATCTGTTCCTTGCAAGTTTGGTTTCGTAGAATGATCATGAGTTGATGTTCAGAAAATATTTGTCACGTTCTGAATTCCTTCTTTCGAGGCAGGATATATTGATGGTGTTTTCCAATTGTTGATACTGACTACACGCTTATGCCCGGATATTCGCTGCAAAAGCTATCGGCAAGCCTCAAGCCGTTATATCTGAAGACAAGCTAGCTGAACAGCAGGCCAATCTTAAGGGCGAGGTTTACATGCCCTCTGTTTCTTCAAAGAGGACTGTGCCCAGATCTCTGTCTTCAGCTACTAATGGTACGAGCAAAACACATGAATGAGTTTCACCTCTGACATGCTTCCGGTTCTTGAGCTTATGTTCATGTTCGAAGTTACTGAAGTTGTACCTTTATCATATAGGTGGCTCATCAAAATACCGTAAAAGTTCTTCGACTCAGGACCAGACAGATGGTGGGGATATCGCTATGTCCAGGATCAGTATTTCATCATTGTCCAGGATTAGTATTTCATCAAACGTGAGAGAGTCAATGGAGATGGAAGGCGCGGCTGGCGTTGCTCCTAAGCGAGGCATGATTTTGCCGTTCCAACCTCTGGCGATCAGCTTCAAAGATGTGCAGTACTACGTCGATATGCCTGCAGTACGTTCACTTCTTGAAATTCAAGTCTTCATATTCAAGTCTCAAGTAGAATTCACGGCTTTGTACCTCTATTTATACCTTTTATTAACGATCACTCCAGCTGGAGGTGTCCTTACATTGACAAGTGCCACGTAATGGCATATTACAGAAATTACAGATGGTGATGGAAATCACCATTTGAACATTATCAGTCAAAGCACACTGAATTATTTGGGCACGTGAAGTTTACCATAGGATAAATACGTTAGCTCTAGATTTCTTGTTATGATGGAGAGTTGCCATTCTTATAGTGTTCATTGAGTGAACTACATCCCGAAGCATCAGTTTTATAGAAAAACATTTTGACTCGTGATTTTGCCGTTATACGAAGGTATCTTAGCTTTGCGCATTGTCATGAATGGAGAGTTGTCATTCCTGTTTCTTGACTGAATTACGTACGGGGGCGTCAATCTTTTCTCCTTTGTTGCATCAAAACCTCCTTCAGGATACTGTGGACATTGGATATCTGGAAAGATTTAGATCCGTCTGTGCAACGGTCCAGTTTAGCAGGAAGTGAAGGACTTGGCTTTCGCTGACCTTTATTGCCATTCAATGTTTCAGGAAATGAAATCCCAGGGTGCTGTAGAAGACAAACTTCAACTGCTTCGAGATATGACTGGAGCTTTTAGACCTGGTGTGCTCACTGCTCTAGTGGGTGTCAGTGGAGCAGGCAAGACTACGTTGATGGATGTGTTGGCTGGAAGGAAAACCGGAGGCTACATTGAGGGTGATATCAGAATTTCTGGTTTTCCCAAGAGGCAAGAGACTTTTGCCCGTATATCTGGGTATTGTGAACAGAATGACATTCACTCCCCACAAGTGACCATACATGAATCTCTTATTTACAGCGCATGGCTTCGCTTGGCCAAAGATATTGAT
This sequence comes from Asterella californica, assembly GCA_036924285.1. Lineage (NCBI taxonomy): Eukaryota > Viridiplantae > Streptophyta > Marchantiopsida > Marchantiales > Aytoniaceae > Asterella > Asterella californica. Next base: position 30,158,316 of record JAYKYS010000003.1, read on the forward strand.
GACGAAACAAAGTCGGTACGTATCTGTACTTTGTTAGGAGTGGACAATTTTAGCGTACATATTCGGTTTCTGACTTGCGATATAATTCTCATGGTTTACACGTTAAATGAAGTGGACCTGGTTAGCTGTTGCACCATGGTGCTAACCCATTTAAGGGTATATGTACTGGCTCTGAAGCAATCTGATGGAAGTGGATGTAATAGACTTCGTAATTCGCAGGTCATACAGCAGAACATCCTGGGCATGACGTTTTATTCTGTGGTTCTGCAGAGATTTGTGTATGAAGTTATGGATCTGGTGGAGCTAACATCACTGAAAGATGCACTTGTTGGGCTCCCTGGTGTGACCGGTCTGTCTACTGAGCAGCGGAAGCGGTTAACTATCGCTGTAGAGCTCGTAGCCAATCCTTCGATAATATTCATGGATGAACCTACTTCTGGTCTCGATGCTCGTGCAGCAGCTATTGTCATGAGAACTGTTCGTAATACGGTAGATACAGGGCGGACTGTGGTGTGCACAATACATCAACCCAGTATTGACATCTTTGAGGCCTTTGATGAGGTATGAAGTACTAGTTTCTTACAAAACTCTACTGTGTTTTCGTCGATGGGCAAAATCTGGACGGGAGTCCTTTGAAAAGAAAGGGTGCACCAGTATAGAATATTCCGTAATGCTGGGCATATTATTTCCCTTGCAGCTCCTCCTACTAAAGCGCGGCGGGCAGATCATTTACGCCGGTCCTCTGGGACGGCACTCACACAGACTAGTAGAATTTTTCGAGGTAAGTCATTTTGAGGAAGTAAGAGGTTTTCATGATTTCTTATTGGCTTACCAACGACTAGGAAACCCTGTCAACGTGTTGAGTTGGAAAAGCTGTAATATTGCTGAACGTCCTCATTGTCCAACGTTCTCACGATGGGCAGTCTCTGGTTGTAGGCTGTACCTGGTGTGCCTAAGATCAAGGATGGTTACAATCCAGCTACGTGGATGTTGGAAGTCACTAGTGCGGCAGTGGAGCAGCGTCTTGGAATGGATTTTGCAGATTACTATTCGAATTCTTCCCTATATCAGTGAGTGCTTCTTCTTCTTTGATCGTTGGTGTGTTTTGCCCTGAACCATGCTCTAGCGTGGCTCCAGAGCACTGCAAGTTGTCATTAACTCTTTACCTTGCTGCAGACGTAACAAGGCCCTGGTTCAAGAACTCAGTGTTCCCGCTCCAAATGCCAAGGATCTTTGGTTTCCCACGCAGTATTCGCAACCATTCTGGTCTCAAGTCTCCTCTTGCCTGTGGAAGCAATATATTACATACTGGCGAAGCCCAGCCTACAACAATGTGCGGTTTTTCTTCACAGTTGGTGCAGCAGTACTCTTCGGCTCAATCTTCTGGAACCTCGGTGCTGATACGTAAGTCTTCAGTGTCCTGAGAAAATATTGTCTGTGGTTAGGTGAATTTAGAAAATGTGGACACTGACATTCGCTTGGGATAATGATAGTGATGATCGTATGGTTCAGTTATAATCGGTGGAATGGTTGCTTGACTTTTGACGAATTCGTTCAGAGTCAAACTTTATTCGGTGACTGGTAGCTGCAGACCATCCTTTCACTTTTGGTTTCCTTTCCTTTTACTTCGTACTGCTATACTCATGTACCAACATATACCGTCCTTTCATGTGCTCAGGAGTGAGCAAACGAACCTTTTTAGTATCATGGGAGCAATGTATGGCGCAGTTTTGTTTATTGGAGTTAATAACGCCTCCACAGTGCAACCCGTAGTCGCCACAGAACGTACAGTATTCTACAGAGAACGAGCTGCTGGGATGTATTCCGCCATACCATATGCTGTTGCCCAGGTATCTGTTGATAACCAGATTGGTCTCCCTCATGTCTTGAGTTGCCGAAGTCGGTGTTCCTTTCCTGCAATTGGTTTTGCTGAATGGTGCAACTGTCGTGAAGCAAGGGATAACTATCTTTCTCCCCAACAATTTTAAATGTTGATACTTTACGGGTCAGTCGGTACTGGCCCTGTTTATCAGCCGTGATCAGTGGACATTCTGAAACTTATTAACTGTTTCAGAGTAGATAGACTTTTGAAGCTGTGTTCTAACTTGTAGTGGATCCTGTATGAGTGGGTTCGGTTGGATTCCCTTATGATGCCGTTGTTGTCGCAGGTCGTCATAGAGATACCATACGTATTTCTCCAAACTATCCTGTACTCGGTTATCACCTACGCTATGATAGGCCTCCAATGGACTGCAGCAAAGTTCTTGTGGTACATGTTTTTCATGTTCTTCACTTTCATGTACTTCACGTACTACGGAATGATGGCTGTTGGTCTCACTCCAAATCATCAAGTTGCAGCTATAGTGGCGGCGTTCTTCTATTCAATATTCAATCTCTTTTCAGGCTTTCTTATAACAAAAACTGTAAGTGGTTCTACAGAACCTTAGTGACTATTTACAACTGATGTTTTAAAGATGGTTACTTTTCAGGTGCGATTGTAGTTTCTTACATGGTGATGAGCTGTAAATTCTACAGCAGCTCATGTGGTCTAGATCATAATATCAGCTAGTTAGATACTGCTAACAAATTGTGGTGCATGTTTTGACCATCATACATGTTGAAAACGCTCGAAGATTTGTTAGAAATTCTAGCTGACTCAGTTGTTTTCTTACATAATGATCTGTTCTTGTGGTTACAGAGAATTCCCAAATGGTGGATCTGGTATTACTGGGCATGTCCAGTTGCGTGGACCTTGTATGGTCTAATTATCTCACAGTTCGGCGACGTAGAGAAGGAGATGGAGCTGAATGATGGTTCGACGCAGACGGTGAAAGAATTCGTCAAAAACTCTTTTGGATTCGATTACGACTTCCTCCCATACACGGCTATGATGCTCGTAATCTTTCCAGTGGTATTTGCGTTCATTTTCATGTTCTCCATCAAGTACTTGAACTTCCAGAGCCGATAAGCAAGTGGAGTTTTATCCAGTAAATTCTTCATTCATTCCACCATCTCGCACGTACTTGGTGAGTAGAGGGGCATAGAACAAAAGTAAGCATAGCAGAGAGTGATATGTGGACATGGAAAGTGCATTCGCTTTCCTGTGTACATACTGCACAACGTGTATTCGGAGTAGGTCACCTCATTTACTCTCGCGTTTGATTAATCAAGTTGGAGAGTCAGTGGACATAGTCAGCCCTGACGGAGGAAGGCTTCTGCTTACGATAGTAATGATCTCTGGCAGAAGTTTGTCCGATAAGATGGGGATAGGAGCAGATTTTTAGACTCTGCATGTGTGTCCAATAGAGTTGTTTATAGAGGAAGAGGAGCATGTCGGAATTAAATGGTGCAGCAATATGCTGAAACCCTCGAAGGGAAGTTGAAGCACAGTCCGTGGTAAGATTCACATGAACGTACATCGGAATGGTCACTTTTGAGGTCGTAGAATCTTAAGAGTTAGGATGAAGTTACGGGTCTAGAAGGAAAGAGAACCCAGACCTGCTTCAAGGAGCGTCGTATCTGCTCGACTTGGATCATCTTTGAAGTGTGCAGCATCAGTAATCCAAACTTTGAGGATTCATCGGCATTATCCGACAGATGTAAGCTTAACCAAGACGAGAAATCGCATTGTAAACTTATATGATGAATTCAAATACTTGAAACTTCTACTTTTCTGCACCTTCAGTGGCATGGTGGAAGCTACATTTACGTCTTTAAGTGAAAGTCTCTTCTTTGCGTGACAGTTCATGACTCTGCTATTAGAATGCAATCATGACCTTCTGTCACATTGCTGGTGCATTGTCTTTCAGTATATCCCGGGTTTTGTTGGTGACTTGAGACAAAAAAAATAGTGCGCAATGAGGACTTGTGCAGAACTAGGGGTCGAAAAGCAGATGAATGTCATACTTCCTGATCATATCCACCGAATGCAAGATACTGCACCACCAGAGAACAGCGAGACCTGCGGTCGAGTACGGGCTTTGAATCTCCAAAGGATGCAAGGAATTCGAGTCTGCAATTCTCCGCTTCTTCTCCTTCTGTATGTATTACAAATTTCCCTTGTTGAGACTTCTGGCGATGGCACCGATTGCATCTTCTCTGCATGCGTCCATATTCAGATCTTTGCCGGAAAGGAATGGCAGTTTTCTGATATAGAGGAGGCAGATATGCAAAGATCGAATTTAATTTTGAAATGTTTCTTCTCTGCATGCGTCCATATTCAGATCGTAGCCGAAAAGGAAGGGCAGTTTTAGGATCTGAAAAGGAAGGGAAGTTTTCTGATAGAGGAGGCAAATATGCCAAGGTTTAATCTTAATTTTAATTTTTCTAAGAATGATGAGATAATAAACTAAATCAGTCAATTATCACTGTAATTTGAGAAGCTTGTTCGTTGTCGTTCTTTTATGGGTTCATAAAATAATATAATACCTTTGCACAATAATAATAATATCTATATCACATATTTTTTTTGAATAACAAAAAAGAATGAACAAAAGTTTCCCAAAGTTAGTTGTCGTTCTTTTATGGGTTCATAAAATAATATAATACCTTTGCACAATAATAATAATATCTATATCACATATTTTTTTTGAATAACAAAAAAGAATGAACAAAAGTTTCCCAAAGTTAGTATTGTATTCATATTTATTCAGATATTTGCTTAAACATTATCGTTGTTTGCTATTTCCCTCTTATTTTTCTCACCAGTAGATGATTTAAAACGTGTTTTCTTTAAAAGCACCTGCAAGTAGAGTCTGCCAATAATGGATTGAATTTCAAACTGAATACCGCAAAATGAAAAGATAGTGGATGCAGACAAATATGCAGAGAAAGATTTGATTGGATCCCCTTACGAACTTCAGAACTTGATCAGATTTCTGAAATTGGAAAAAACTTGCTCTAATCCGACATGCGGTGAACCCGATGTCCCTATGAGGTTCATCGCTTGTAACAAACGTTTACCATGTTTTAGTGAGCAGTGCAGTTCTGAAAAAGGAACGTGGTCGAGATTAGAATTGAGACGCCAGAGCTGGCTGCGACGAGTCTTCTTTGTGCGTGATCGAGATTTCATTGCGACGGGGTGAATAATCGTGCCTAGTTTTGAAACAATATTGCTGAATATTATAGAAGCGAGCTTTGACGGATGAGGACAATGAGAGGATTGTAGGAGTGGATGGTTCAGATAATGCAGACGATGATTTGAACCACATGTTTTTCTAGGACAATGAGCAAGAATTACTTGAGTGGTGTAGAAGACGAAATGACGTGGATAACACAATACTGGAGCGGTGGAGAGATTTCTACTGACAGCATGGAGAGAACTCAATTGACATGTCGAGAAGATCATACCACGAAGTGTTGGAAGCAGCGACAAGAATAAAGCTTGGTGTCACATTCAGAACTTTTGAAGAGTTAGAATACTGCTTGTACCGTTGGTCAGTGGTGAACTTACACGCTAATATGAAATACAAGACGGAGCACGAATTCAGGGTGAGAGTTTGCAGATTCGAACATTACATGAGGTTGAGACAGAGTGGGGTGAATGCAACCGAGACGATGAAGAGTCAGAAAAGAGACTCGAGTAGAAAGAAGAAAAATGCATCAAATAACACGCAAGAAGATGATCCATCTGGAGTTAGATCATTTTCAAATTTCACCCAACAGCACGGATTTCCGTTACGACCCATCCAAAATATTGACAAGCTCAATTTTATATCGTAGCGGATGATCCAATCACACCATTGATCGCTACCAAGAAATGAAAGATATTGATGACGGGTTCATGTGGAGAACTAACACGACATCTATCCACGAGTGGGATACATGCAGTGGTATCGAAGACGCATAAGGTTTGAGCAAGAAAAAGACCGAGAAAAGGAAGTAAAAGAAATCGATGCTTTTAGAGATTTTGATGTCAAAGATGTAAATACTCGCAATCAATAACGACTATCATCACAAACTTGAAGTATACTTTCTGAGACATTTTCACGTCTGCAGAGGACGAATCCACAAGTCATAGTGCTTGCAAAAACCTTATGCAACAGAGTTGTTGTGGATTTGAATGTTCAAGTAGATCCTAGGATCCATCATGGAACGAGATACATTCGAGCAGTCGTATGTGTTCAAACGAGTCTTTGTTTGTCTTTCTGTTTGCAGAAGCGTGTTGCAATATTGCCAGAAGGTAGTCGCACTTGATGCTCGTTTTACGAAGAATCAAAAATATCAATTTCAGTTTTTATAGCTATTGTTCTTGATGGGAGCAACCAGAGCATCATCTTAGCATTTGCTATAGCACTTGTAGAAAACACTACTTGACGATAAAGTTTGGAAAAGATGTAGAGAAGTATGTTGTGGAGCTGATATATGCAAAAATTGAAGAGAAGTTCCTAAACCTACTAGAGAAAATGACAAAGGATCCCAAAAGTGCAAGGAAGCAATAACATACATTCAGCAAATTGATCTTCAGAAGTATGCACATTATTGTTTTTCACTACTTAAGTATGGACATGTGGCATCTAACCATGTGGAGTCAATCAATGCTACTTTGAGGGGGATTAGAGATTTTACTCCTTGCAAAATCATTGCGGAGATGTGGATTTACCGGATGAGTGTATTTTCTACTCGGAGGCAAAAGATGGATGTCCACACGGATGGACTTATGGAATTCACTCAGAAAAGGTATGATGAGAACGAACGTAATGCATGTCGGTTTCTATGTTATTCTCTCGTAGACGTTGAGGAAGAATAGGAGCATTTCCTCCCAACATTGAAAGTGAAATAGAGAAATGTGACCTTATCAGTCCAACTACTGCAGTAGTCTCACAACCTAGAACCAAGAGAGTTAGACAACATCCGTCTTTACCAAGACATCGTTCCAAATGTTACGAGCTAGATCACAACAAGAGGTCATGCATGGTTGAGATAAGCATGGACTTACAAAACAATCGATAACCATGTACAATTTTAAATAAGCACGAGAACATGAGCAGTTTAGATGAGAAACCCATTGAGCTATCAGTATCATGGATTAAGAACCCATTGTAATTACATATATGAATAAAGTGTGAGCTTTTATGACAAGAATTTTTGATATCAATAATTTTTTATGACAAGAATTTATGATGACTTCAAGTCAACCCCTTGATCATCATGGACTCCGGAGTGAACAACCTTGACTCGAGGATGACGTCGGCTCAAGTCGTCCTTGATCACCCTGAAGTCCGGAGTAATCAACCTTGACTCGGATTGATTCGGTCTGGGTCAAGAATTTATGATGATCTCAAGTCAACCCCTTGATCATCATGAACTCCGCAGTGAACAGCCTTGACTCGAGGATGACATCGGCTCAAGTCGTCCTTGATCTCGGAGTCCGGGGTGATCAGTCTTCACTCGAGCTGACATTACCTCGAGTCATCCTTGATCACTCCGGAGTCGAAGATGGTCATCCTTGACTCGGATTGACTCGGCCCGAGTCGTCCTTGATCACTTCGAAGTTTGGAGTGATCACTCTTGTTCGAACTGGCTCGTTCTTGGATCCTCAAGCTTGCTACCGGTCTTGTCTCTCACCTAGTGTAAACCTCTGGTGGCCTTTGATGAGACGCATCATAGAACTAGGAAGGCTTAGCTAAATCCAACTCTCAACATACTCATATTACTTCCTTACTTGGGATGAGAACTCTCATGGAGACATAGAGATGAAGAACACATCCTTTATATATATAGTCTAACGGCTTCCAAATACAAAGAAAAGTGAAGATGAGAGATCACTCCACAATTCCTTTGTTGATACTACTCTAGATTTACCACGGTAACTACTCGTAAATCTGATTCACTATAATTTACTAAGACTAAGTCAAAGATAAAAGTCATAAGTCAAGGGTAGATGTTTCTATCTTTGACTCTACTCTAATAATTTGAATCCTTTAGAAGCATAAAGAAATCTTTGAAAAGGAATCTCGGATTGCTCCATATAAGACAAAGTACTAACACATAATTGAGCCAAAAAAGTTAACAACCCTCTTGATTGTTTGACCTTAAGCCTCTACAACCAATAAAATTCAGTCACGCAAAAGACAAGATGATATTATTCACCTACTTGTTATCCTATGCACAACAAAACAAAATAGTGGTTCTCACATCTAGAATATTGTAATATTCTGTCCACGAATACAACCAACTCTAACTGTGACTACTCCTAGTTATTTGTCACTAACTTAGAGTGTCGTCTAGTCTTTGAAATTATTTAGATAACTTACCACACATAGTTATAACTTATCACATATTCAATATTATGCAACCCCTAGGTGTTACAGTTACCTCCGGACTAAGTTTTCACTACGTCCTCGAATTGAATGGTGACTTTCTTTGATGAAAGAGCTTGAGCTTGTCGTGATTCACACGGTATGTAACATCTAGAGGTTGCATAGTAGTAGATATGTGATAAGTTCTAACTATGTGTGGTGAGCCTTCTAAATAAGTCCTAAGACTAGACGACACTCTAAGTTAGTGACAGATAACTAGGGATAGTCATAGTTAGAGTTGGTTGTATTTATGGACAGAATATTAGAATATTATAAGTGTGAGAATCACATTTTATTTTGTTGTGTATAGGATGACAAGTAGGTGAATAATATCCTCTTGTCTTTTGCGTGATTGAATTTTATTGGTTGCAGAGGCTTAAGTCAAACAATCAAGAGGGTTGTTGACCTTTTTGCTCAGTTATGTGTTAGTACTTTGTCTTGTAAGGAACAATCCAAGATTCCTTTTCAAATATTCCTTTATGCTTCTAGAAGGATTCAAATTATTAGCGTAGAGTCAAATATAGAAATATCTAGAACTTGACTTATGACTTTTACTTCTGACTTAGTCTTCGTAAATTGTAGTAAATCAAAGTTACGAGTAGTTATCGTGGTAAATCTAGAGTAGTATAAATAGAAAGGTTGTGGAATGATCCCTCATCTTCACTTTTCTTTGTATTTGAAAACCGTTAGGCTATATCTATAAAGGGTGTGTTCTTCTATGTCTTCATGAGAGTTATCGTTCCGAGTAAGAATGGTGATATGTGTATGTTGAGAGTTGGGTATAGCTAAGCCTTCCTAGTTCTATGATGCGTCTCATCAAAGGCCATCAGAGATTTATCCTGGGTGAGAGACAGGACCGGTAGCAAGCTTGAGGGTCATATTTTGATTCTGTTGCCGAGACCTCACTAGGAGGCTTGAGAGATATGTTTCGAGTGCAGTTTTACATAAGACAGAAAGAGATTATGAGAGAGCATATCGAGAGAACTCTTGGAGAGGCTAGACCTACTACCATGCTAGAGACTTTAGAGCCATTCGTGTATCTTGTTGTCATCTATGATGCATTTGAGATCATCTTGTATATTTTGTCCACATAGAATGTTAGAATCAGCGAAAGAGAATGTGTCGAGTGTTAGAGTTTAAATCTGAGAGTAGAGTGCTTCAAGTAATCTAATATGCTGATGAGGATAGAAGATCAGACAACTATCATCAAGTTCCTTGAGGGTTAGTTCTTATCATTGCAACTAAAACAGAGGAGAGACTAAGAGTTCGAGGATGCAGATGATTCGCTTTCTGACGAGTTTACAGTCATTGTCATTATCTCTATATTTTTGGGACGTCTTTGAAATTTTTTGACATACTAGAAGAGCTCATGACCTATCCGTTGACCCAAAGGTCACTCGTTTTGGAGCTATAGAGTCCAAGGTATCGTTGTCAGAAGTTCAGTTGGTAGTCCAATCGATCAAATCTGCATGGGGTCGAATTTAAGTCGAGATCATAGAGGGTCAGAAAGAGTGGGCAATGAGGCTTAGGAACCTTCCTCAGAATCTTGATGTCATAGTGGGTGTGGACGAATGTTCTAGAGAGTTAAAGGTCGAATTTGAAGAGAGAACGGAGAGAAACAAGCAAGACTTTTCCAAGAAGAAGTTGAGGACAGAATCGTGGTGCTACTTTTGTAGAGGATTGGAGCACTATGCAGCAAGTTGTCCCATGAGATTCAAGAAGAAAATACTCCTAGAGAAGGAGTTCTGTTGATCTAGGTCTCCGAGTTGGTTCATCGTCTCTTTCGCGTGTTAATTTCATAGACGAGAATATCTGCTCAAATTGTGGAATTGAAGGTTTGTCAAAGGAGCACGAGTGTGGAGACGTGATCGCACTGCTGGTATCTACATTCAGAAGATTGAGAGAGGAGCAAGGAGTTAAAAACGGAGAAGTTGCAATCTTCAGACGAAAATTCAGCTAATGCATGATGGAGATGATAATGCATATGATGGAGAAGATGACAATGAGGATGCGATTTTTCCATACGTTCGGTGAAGAGATAGAGCATGCGATTATGATGTGAATCATTTCTCTTCTTGCTATCGATGGTTGATTTTGTTCGCATGGAGTTAGTGATGTTCATCCTATACTTGAAAGCGAAGAGAATACTGGATAGAGGAGAGGAAAAGACATCGAGAGCTGAAGATGAGAAAGCTTCTAACTTTCCATAGAAAAGATGATGAGGATGTAGAAACCTTTGTGTGAGACTGCAAAAGAGCATGCATTGGAAACCATGAGAGGAAGAAGGAAGCGTGGGTATCACTATTATCTGATTTTCTAGAGGCCCGCATTGACTTGGTATGAGGAGCGATGTTGATACATGAGAAAGTTTGACAGAGGCTCTAATTGAGAACTTTCTGCCGGATGAGAGCTATGAGAAGCTCATGACCGTGGATCTCCTTGCTTCAAGAAGGTGACCTTCTTGAAGCAAGGAGATCTTGAGAAGGTGAAGGTGTACGCGGAAAGGATCGAGAAGTTAGAGGTTCGTTTCAAGACTATATTGAAAAAGAGTGGTGATAATGTGGAGGTTACAACAGTGAGAATTGTGACCATGCTTACCAAGAACTTTGTGGCAGGTCTAAAGCCTCAAATAAGAACTCAAGTGAAGTACGAGAAGCCCACCACCAAGGGCGAAGATGATTGAAATTACAGTTCGAATGAAAGAGAGTTTGGAAGATGATGATGTTCTTCTAGGAGAAGCAAAGACGGCGAGTGTTGGAAGGATTACACTCAGTGGTAGAGCTGCTCAAAGGATCTTGAAGCCTACGGTGATTAACACACATGCTGTGGTTATTGTCAACCCTCTAGTGTCTAATCCTCATGATGAATTGAGACAAATAATAGAAACATTGACAGATCTGAAAATCAATGTAGTGCAATTGAAATAGTGGAGAAACCAAGGAGGAGGAGGAGGAGAAGGAGGAGGAGGAGGAGGTCAAAGAGGTTATGGAGGAGGTTTCAATCGAGGACCTCAAAATGAATTGAGTGATATCTCGTGCTACGGATGTGGTGGTCCTCATTTCCAAAGAAATTGTCCACACTCCATCCAAAATGGAGGATGGAACAATGAAGATACAAGAGGAAACCTTGGAGGAGGAGTTGCCACAATCGATCCGATGAAGATGTCAACTATTTATGAAAGAGGAGAATGCTCTTACTCTTCTCAAGTGGAACTCTTAGCTCATGAGAGGAAGAGTACTAGGTTCTCGGATGAACCAATGATCATCGAGGATTTCTCAAGTAGGAGCACTCGTTCTAGCACTATGTCTTGTTCTCAAAAAAACATAGGAAGAAGCTGAGGATGGAGGATTTCATCATTTAAGCTGCTCAACCTAGATACGACACAGTCGAGGATGTTGGCATGCAAAATATATGTTGCGAGATAAATTTTCCACATCTCTTGAAATCAAGTCAATCTGACATGTACAAAAGAAACAACGATTACCAAGTCATCTCAGACAAATCCGTTTGAGTATTTCGACCCACCTTGGAGATAAAAAAGAATCTTCTACATGTCCATGTACTTAAGACTACAAAGAATATGCATCAAGTTACCAAGTCATCTCAGACAAATATGTTTGAGTATTACGACCTCACACTAGAAGTCTAAAGAAATCTTTTACTAATCCTAACTCAAGACTGAAAATTGTGCGAGGGCACTTTTTATGCATTAGACACCAACTTTTCATAGAAGTACAAGAACTGCATGAATGCTCATACAGTTTTGCATGAAATCTCAAAAGTTGCTGAAATCTTCAACATAGCGTAAGCTCCTACACGTTGTTGTATCGGATTTTACGTGAAGGTTGTCCAGGAAAACATGAGATTCCTAGCTGTGGAGATATCATGTGCTAAACAGAGGCAAGAAAGAGAGAGACAAGCATGAGAACGAACGTCAAAATATATACCAACTCCCAATTTATATACACTGCCAGTTCTTTCTCTCTAAGAACACAAAACTGAGAAACAGCGGAGCGGTATGTAATCTGCATCAAATCCCCTAAAACGAGTCCTTGAGTCTCAACCCAGACCCAAAACTATCGAAGCGTAGCTCAAAGCAAGAGAAACATCCCTTTGCTAACAAAAAGAGCTGCACCAGCATCACACAATTCAAACCCAAGTGCAACAACGTCCATATACAAGCCCTTAGCTAAAGCTAGCTACCACAAGCTGTACATAACCAACTAGAACTCTAACGAACTCAAAAGGACAAAACCGTAGCGAAAAAACCAAAAATATCTATCTGGAAACTTTCTTCTTTCGCAAAACAATCTTCAGATGTCGATAAGTCTTTCCTTCTTGACTCCGTTAGCCCCAAGAAATCTCAAATCCGACTCCCGACAGCTGAGATATCGCTGATTTTCGGTCGCAAGTGACCAAACCTCCAAAAACTCCTTCCTGCGGTTTAGAATCACGCACACCGTCCAAACGAATCGTCTGATCTGAGACACGTCTTCTTTGATAGATAGATCTAGCTAAATTGAACCGAACGAGACTCCAAACAAGTTGTTTGGAGTTCCTCTCACGAAACCACGCAAAAAATTTGGTCGTTAGGAAGAAAAAACTGACGTAAATCGACTCCATACAGCTCAAACTTGCTCACCACACCCAAACCAACAATCTAATCCACATACGGTCTTCTCCAATGCCTAGGTGAAGACTCTCTGATCGCGTAAGCACCAAGAACGAAGAACTTGGCTCACTGATCGCCAAGAACAACCCAACCTCAAGTCGCAAGCGACGAAAAACTGACGTAAGCGCTTCCCTGCAAGTCAATCTCACCGAGAACTCTCAAATCAGCTTGCACGTACGACTTGTCTGTAGACGGTTCGGAAGATTTAAAGGTCCAATGCAAACGTGCAAGATGTCATTGGGTTCAAATCTGTGCAGGCTACGCACTGGTTAAGACGGTTCGTGAAGAGACAGATCGAGGAGTGTGTTCCGGATAAATTGAGATATAGAGAAAGAGTTTGGAGTGTTTCAGTGACCTACGAAGGAGAGTTGGACCGTTCGAGCCGTTCGAATCATTCCGGAGTCCAAACTTCCTGTCCTTGAATCCATGAGAACCGAACGTCGAGTTCTCAGAAAATTAAAGACGATATAAATTTCATCAGACAGCTAGCCTCTTAAACTACCCCCTTACATCTGTCACGTACGTGAAAGTTTTCACAAATAAATAAACAAGTAGACCCATGCGTCTTTAGTATAGCGTCAGGAACCTCAAATACTCAATCAGTAACAGTAAGCTAGAGCTTAGCTTCATTTTCTCATCTTCTGAGTCTCGTACTTTACCAGTAGACGTCCAAATGGAGTAGATGAAATGTCCATGGAAAGTCGACAATGAGCTCTATCATTTGATGTAATGAAAATGGAGATCTAAAGTTGTGTAAAAAAGCTCATTTTTAGTCTTATGAGCATCTTTGGAGCGATAATGATCATATCGAAAATAGATTTTCATGTAAGAGGGAGCCGGTCCACGACACCACAACGTAGCTCTGAATTTGGTGTACTTGGTTTCATCGGAAAGCCATTGAGAAACTATTTTTAATGATACATAGAAGACATAACTCTGAGTTATGTAAAAATAGTTATACTCCTCTAAAAGTTGATGAACGTCCGTAAGACAAAACTGAGAATCTTCATGTGACATCAAAAATTTCTGGATATATCCATCATTACTAAAACTAATTCAAGAATGATATCTATACATCTCTTTCTTTGAAGGTAATCAACTAGAAATCCTAGTCAATAAAAATATAACTTGACTTTCAAACAGTGACGATCTAGAACTCTCCAGAAGAAGACCATAGAATAGATTTTAGAGCATGATCTTTTATATATATCTAAACCCTTCTGGTCAAACATCATGGAACATTTGTTAACGAAAAGCATAGACGTGAAGCACAAACATTATCCTCCATCATAGCTTTATCCCTATGAACAAAAAACATAGACTCGATGACTTCTGTAAAAAGCCACCAGCTGAAAACTGAAATAACATGATCGTAACGTACAACTACCATTGTCTCACAGCAATTCGATGAAAAACAGAGGACCCGGATCTTGTTTTCCACATCCATGTGGACGACCTTCGGAGCAACCCATGGAAACTAAACCTAAGTGCACTTTGTGGAAATGCAATCCCAAGATAAGTGCAAGAAGGTTTGCTATTCTGATGAAATTGACACTTACAAGTGCAATATTGCACTTCTAGTTAATTGCACGCGCTTGCAATTAACCAGAAGTGCTATAATAAACAAAATTAACCAGAAGTGCTATAATAAACTATGTAAGTGCATATACTCATAACTGTAACTGCACTATCGATGAAGTCAATTTCAACCTCCAAATTTTGATACTGATAAGTTTATATTAATATATTAATATTTTGTTTATAGGAAAACATAAATCTACTCCACCAATACACTGAGTTTTCACTAATATATATATATATATATATGAAAAACCTCGATAAATACAAGTCGAGTCTCTGGAAGCCTTGCACTTATCCAAGTTCGAATGTATTAGTTCAAATCCACTCCAGCGGCTCCAACAAAAGTTACACTGAGTCTACGGTGAAGCGTTGTTCACTGATTTCACTCACTGATCTTGTCTTTGGACTTGCTGAGCATGCGCTGTTCTTACGCTGTGATTCGTCTTCATCATTCTTTTTCGGTCGCTTCGCTCGCGATTGGTCCAAGAATGTGAGAACACTAGGAGTATCATGAGGACACTATTCTGTACGTACAGCTTACCTAAGTGATTCAAGTTTATGCGATGTAGGAGTGATCGGACGTCTGTTCGCTGGGATCGGTACTCTTGCAGCGTCTGGAGTATGGATCACGGATGCCACGACGTGAGGAGGTCCCTTTGTGTTTCTCAAGAGCCGGTCTCAGCCCCTTCAGAGACTTACAGAATGGGTCTTTTCAACATAGCGGCACTCCAAAGATTGAACCCTACGAGTAAAGTAAAAACAGAGCCCTTCTACCGACTGTCGTTGCACATTCTCAACTCAAAATATTTACTCGGTTTATGGACTCTAGTAACGAGCTTAGAAATCTATTATACTTTTACAGTCGCTGGGCTCTCTGGGTTTTGGGTGTGCGCGTGGTTCTTGATTCGAGCTGCCATTCTCTTGTACCAACATATATGTTTATACACTCGTTGATCTTATGAATATGTACAGATGTTGCCCTAACAAGCTTTAACAATTTCTCATTATCTGATTGCAGTATTTTTCCTTCGATCGATTATCCATGCGTCTTGTCACGATGAGTCTTGTTGCCGCTTCGGTCTTGACTGCTCCCTTAAAGAATAATGTATATCTATGAATCAATCATATCACTCAATTGTCGTACAATTAGGAAGGCTCCTTATCATGATCCTGTATGTATCAGTTTCTTGGACCCTGTCGTTGTTATGGTAGTTAACGTAACCACGTTTGTAAGAGTAATTTCTAGTGAGAGGTCGGTGTGTGTTTTGTCCAAATACTATAGTTGTCGAGTGTAAAGATTTGCCAGCTTCCCCCACACTGGCAAGATATTAAACCCCGACTAACCGTATTTGGGGTCTGGGTAACCCAGACCCGGCATTCCGCTGTTTCGAATTCGTGAAACGGCGGGATCTGGGTTATCCAGACCCGATTTTCTGATGCTCATATCTCTGTAAATTCACGACGGGAGTTGGAGTGCCACAAAGCGATAGAAAGATAATTTCGAGATCTATCTTTCTATATAAAACGAATTATAAATGATGCAAAAATAAAAATAAATTATGGATCTGAAATTCAAAAGTTCTCAGAAACTTTTCGCTTGTCACTGATTGGCTAAATACAGGAACATTTCAATTTCAAAATAGATTCTTGTTTGGGCAGGTGCCCACAGATACAGGGCAACTTTACAAAATGTTTGCATCTGACCCAATCTGAAGTTTCCACTGCCTGCGGGAGCAGAGTGAGGTGGGACTAAGACTCCAGGTTGTGCTCATTATCACAGTAAGACTCCAAGTTGTTCTCATTATCACAAGCAGGAGTCCAGAGTTCCTTAGGAGAAGCAGCTGCGCTGTGGGTCCATGCAAACACAGAGTGTGTATTACTATGTACATCTGTTGTCCCTGCTACTCCTAAGGAATTACTCTTTCTACTAATTTCCACTTCTGGTTAGAGGTATTTTCGAATCTCTTGACATATTTAGTTTATATTTGTTACATATTCATTTTCAACAGTTTTCTATAAGATACATAAAAGCTGTTTGTGTGTTGGTGTTATGATTTTTCTTTGAATGTTTTGATAGTAATATTGAGATCCCGCTCTTCGGATAGATTAGTCTTGTGATGTATTAGTATTTGATTGGATTATTGTAGTATATATATATATTTTTTATTATCTGAAATGGTGACACATATTATTGTCATGGGTTTGTCATGTTTTGAAGTCTGAGTATCGAGGAGTCATGGCTGAACGACGTTGGGGACAGTTCCCGTCCGATCATGGCAATTATCATACGAGGAGACGTCCAAACACTACGCATGTTATTAGAATTCCTGAGGACCTCTTAGACACATACACCCGTTTACGTCATGCATTGGGAGAAGGTGCTACACATGCTCAAGTGTTGAGGTGGTTGTTAGATGGTGCAGCCGGACGTATAGAGACATTAGAGAGGGCGCTTGCAGCTCGTGTAGCAGCGCCCGAGAGAGTTTCACTGGAAGAAATAGCTGAGAGAGAGGTGTTAGATGTCAACATGGAGGATAGTTGGACACTTATTCGTGATAGTCAAGAGCTAGCTACAGCGAGTACGAGTGGTGGTGATGCTACCCAGAACGTATCACCAGATGCCATGGATGAGGAGCACCTTTTTGAGACGGCAGATCAGCCGAGTGTTCGGATGTCAGCAGAGTATGGACTTTGGGGTCGAGGGAAGATTCTTGAGTTCTGTGAGGTCTTTCATGTCAAGTGTCCTCGGTCCGGTTGTGTGTTCTACTGTCTCTCTCCCGTGATCACAGAATTTCAGCAGTGTTGGCAGCTGAAGTTTAGATGCGATGCTGGACACACGACAGTATTTGTGACAGCGGAGATGGAGAGAGAAAAGGGCACACCAGATGTTATAGGGCAGATGTACTATGCAGCATTGTGTCAGGTCTCAGTTATACTTCTATTGCGAATATGCTCGAGGTCATGCGACTTCATGTTCCCACGGAGAAACATTGGTACGACTTCCAAGCTGGCTTTGGACGACCTATTGGGTGGTGCAAAGCGGCATTGCAGTTGTGGGAGGATCAGAAGACGATATTGCATTCTGAGTTGTTGTCTTCTACGGGTAAATATTTCTTTATAATTTATTCGTGTTTTCATATTTCGCTTTATTCTAAGCGTTTTGGATCATTTTTCATTTCTTATTTTCTTTTATTCTATCATTTTGGCAGAGGGTTTGGTGGTATATGTTGACTGTAATGGGACTCGTCACGGAAATGGCGCGTACTTTGGAAGATATTATGCGGTTTGATTATTGTTCCTACACATTACTTGTGTGTGACCTAGCGGACACTCTAATGTTCGTTTGGCGGTTGGGAGCATCTCCTTTGCAGGTTGTGCTCTATGCTTTTTACGCGAGTCCTGTGCACGCAGAATCCAGACAAACTAAGACGTATCTCTAAGCATCTCTGGCGGCAGGCCTGAGTGGTGGTGCCCGAGGACAAAGTGGCTACACATCCCACCGATTCATGCGATACCAAAGAGTTACATCAACGATCTGTGCAGGTAGGTTCGACAACTGTGAAAGGAAAAGGTGATTGCTTGGGTTGACTTGGCTTATCGTGTGACACTTACTTTTAACCTTGAACGGGTGCCGCCCAGATTCTACACTGTTTCATGAACCACGCTCACAGGTACAGTAAATTAGTGTTTTACACTAGTAAGAGACAGAACATTTCCTGCTGTTGAACACCACACCCGGTTGGCCCAATATGTCCCTACTCACAAGTTCCCAACGAGGGAACTTTGAGGAAGTAAAATCGCATGTTTTCTGTGTGTTCCTCAGTTGAGTAACCAAAGTGTAGCAAAATTTATAACAAAACTGCTGAATTGAGCCCTACACAGACAGTACTGAACTGCAAAAGCTGATCTGCAACTTTCTCACCTGCATCATATCAGATTTTGTGATCCTGCACTGTCCTCTGCAGTGTACACGATTCTAGCGTATGAATCTCTCCTCGCCACGTGACACTAATTCACGGCCTATTCCCTACGGATGTTTCCGGCCTCTATGATCCATCCACGTGGTACGCGAAGTATATGCTGATCACCTTTGACCACCAAGATTCGTATTCCAGTGGACTTCGTACGTGAGAGAATCCTAACTTTCGCTCAGATAACGAATACGAGATAACCGATGATCAGTAATCTGTGAATCCACTCTCAGCACGTGGCGAGTTAGGAGCGAATCAGTATGGCCATGTTTATGTCGCCATGTTGCTTGTGATTCGGGTCCCTCTCTAGACTTAGTATCAGATCGTCAATTTTGTTCTCCAGCATCCGCAGTTCGAAGTTCTCCCAGTATACACCGGCAAGTTCCTTGCCAATATGGGCTTCGACGAGCGGACTGTGCATGCTTTTCATGAATGATGCAGTTCTTTTCCGCAGTTCGCTGGCCGGAGTATTGGGGAAGAGCGCTGAAACCTTGGTACCGCCGGTTTCTCGCATGATCACTTTCTCAATGCGGAAAGCGGACCCGCAGCTCTCTATGGCTTCATGTACCTCCTTGAGCGACCGGTTGTACAGAGGAATGTTGTATGCGTCTCTCTGATCTTCGGTGATATGGCCCTGCAATACCCGGTTTTGATTCTCAATAGTCATCCTGTCTGGAGAGAATTGGGTTAGAGCATATCAATTAACAACTAACCATCCCAATCCTTCGTGAAAGCATACCTGTGTAACCATACTATCCCAGCTTTCATCCATGCACTTCCACACTTCGTAGGAGTAGGAATTTTGGGGCCATTGCCGCGCTGGATCTGAGTCTCCACGTCCATTAAAGAACATGAAGAGTAGTCCTCCAGGAACCATCTCCTCGGCTCGTGCATTCAGAAATTGTCTCAGATCAAGGTCAGCTTGCTCCTTAAACGCCGCTCCAACCTCACTTCGTCCATGTACCATCCACATATCCCCCTTATTGTATGCCGGGGAGTTCTTGTCAAGGACAGCGTCAGGAATCTGCACTCCACAGCAGCTACGAACTTTTAACTAGCTTAAAGGTCATAACTAGTACACAGTCTTAATCCACAGCTTATCATCCTTCTGTTTGTTAAAAGAGCTCCATATTATTTTCTTTCTTTCCGCATTGAAACATCGGTACTTGTTGGAAGGGACACAGGAAATCAATGTCGCCATCGGGACTACGAAGCACATCAAGACCACCACTGCTTGATAATCTGCCCTTGACTTTGAAAGACTGCTCATGAATTTCTACTCAGATTACAGAAACGATTACCACAGAATAACAGCCGCTCAGAAAAGTAAGGATCTCAAAACTATAGGAACGTGCTTTTCTGATCATAACTTCGTGCAGTGCACCTTGGGTTGAACTCCTCACAGAAAGTGACTGTCAATGCGGATGGCAGACAGACTTTTCGCCGACTATACGTCTGCAAAATAGCATTGTTATAATTTTCACCTGTACGGCCTGGAATGTCCTTCAAAATATGAACGACACAGATTCTGAAGTAAAAATTGAATTTCTAGAAGATGTGACTACCTTTGACACATCAGAAATCATGAATCTTTCTATCTGGTATTGCGAACAGATGCGCAGGTAGACGGTAGGCAGGCTGGAAGATGTTTACGTAGATTAACGATGGCTTCTGACGTCCCTGTGGAAGCAAGTCGTGAAGGTGAGAACATGGAGTAAAAGAACCTATCAAGCTACAGAGGTGGACAGCTGATAAATTCTCCTGTGTTTAATGCTTATCCGGAGGGTGAGATAAGCTCAAAGTTTGAACTGTACAGTACAGGTTCCCGTCAACGTTCATAGCATCAAAGTAAATAAACTATATCTGTAATCTCAGCCTGAACAATCACAGTAATCTACATACCTTACGGGCAACACCTCGTCAATAACGAGAAGTAGGTGGCACATGTACAGAGTGTCTTACAGAAGTATGACTGTGAAACGCTTGAGAAGCTTGAACTTGAGAAGAAATTCGTTGGACTCGTGCTAGTTGAAAGAATGAAACAGCCCCCGTTATACAAATGATCCATAAACTCAGATTGCAGACAGTACTAGTCATGTACCTTCGACATCCAATGGAGGCACAGGGAACTGAAGAAGACGTGGACAGACGACCGAGGAAATAGACGGCCATAAAAGGATCCAGGAACTCCTGCGACGAAGCAGTCTTGCGAATTTTTCTGCTCACTCAGGAGTTGAAAGAGATAATTGAAGTCGTTCGATGGAAGGTCGTTGAAGAAAACATGAAAATCTGGTATCTTGGTCGAGGAGTTGGGATCAGCGTCTGCTTCTGCAAATCTCTCTCTCAGGCGGTTGAGTATGAGGTTCATGTTGTTGATGGTATTCCAGCCCGTTGAGCATCCCAAATCAGCCACAACCACAGGTTGTCCATCACTAGAAAGAGTCAATTTGTCAAGAGCTTCTAACAATTCCGGAGCTATAATGTTCTTCACGAGAAATTGTTGAGGGTTGGAATTTTTCGCATAGCTGTCCTCACCGGAACCTTGTTGCATAGCAAACACCTTCTCTATTGCAGTGTGACCTGCTTTCGCATTACCAATCGTCATCGGAACTGCCTTGACAAAGTAGTTAGTTCCTTCTACTGGAACCAACCAGCTCTGCGGATTTCACCACTTGCTGTTCATGTATATCGATATCCTGCGAAGCAGTTCAAATCTTAGGAGGTGCGAAGGACCCCCGGGTCATGGAGATTGTGCAGAACCTACTCAACAGCTTATCGGGTGCACTTGTATGAAGCCTAAAGTGGCAGGCGAAGGCAAGACGGTGTTCGTAGACTACGTATAAAGTTGTGGATGAGACGGGTTCAGATTGTGCTCCTGAATATAACGTTTTGTCTTTTCCAACACGAGCTCTCGTGTACGTCGTTGCTCGAGCTCACGCCTGCCTGCCTGCCTGCCACCCTGTTAGCTCTTGCTTCTGATAGTCGCTCTTATTTTCCTTCTGATCCATCCGGATCTCTTTTCCCACCGCTCACCGCTCACTGGTCATACGCATACGTGGTTGCACAAGTGACTTTTCTAACCTACTGTCAGCTGCTAGTCTGGCCTTTCATTCCTATTTGTGAGGAAATGAAAACGGTTCAACCCACTGCATACGGTAAGTGCCATTCTGGAGCAAACAGCATACTCGTTCCTGGAGACACTGGTCATTATGGCAGACAAGAACAGGTTCAGTTCGAAAACCCTCCATCGTAACAGCCGCCATTGCTGGCAATTTTTACCTCAGAGAGTCAGAAAGTAGCACTCTACTTGCAGGACTTGGATAGCCTGACTAGTGGACACACAACTTTTCCAAATCGTTGTCAATTTGTCAGGAAGGTCGGAGGCAGCAAGATCTTGTTTTGACCACTGAGTTCAAAGTTTGTTCAGTTTCTCTA
The DNA here is from genome assembly GCA_036924285.1 of Asterella californica. Lineage (NCBI taxonomy): Eukaryota > Viridiplantae > Streptophyta > Marchantiopsida > Marchantiales > Aytoniaceae > Asterella > Asterella californica. Next base: position 30,180,275 of record JAYKYS010000003.1, read on the forward strand.
CTTCCATTGGTTTAAATTCTTTAACAGTGTACTCTGCAGGCTGGGCCCACTGTGCGAAAGGACAGAAAGCCGTCAGACGTCATACTGGCTGAAGAATCAGCTGTAGAGGTGGATTTGAACGGCGGACTGTGGGTTTAACGCTCCATATATGACTCCTCCTTCGGAAGCCTTTCACCATTGCGGAGGGTTTCGTTCAAATTTAGACAAGAGGGGATTTGCAGTTTCTTGACCCTCAGAAACGGCAAAGGCCCTCAGAAACGGCCCCTTTGCGTTTCTCTGTTATGACTCCAGAGTCCACACTGTGCCGGGTCTAGAGTTCTGTGGCAGTGACTACCGTAGTACCGTACTACCATGGGCTCTGTGACACTGGGTACCATGGGCCCCCAGAGCTCATGAGGCTGCCAACCTAATAAATGTGCAGCATATGTACCATGCACCTTCTGTGAGCGGTTTGAGTGAGAACTCGAAGAACACAAGCTACCAGTAGTGTACAGGGACATATCCTCTTAGTGAATTTAGTAGTGTTGTCCGGGACTCCGGGGTACACGCTTCTTGAAGGTATGGGAATCGCGCTTAGCTCTTCATATCTATTCACTGAATTCATTCCTTTCACAACCTTCCTAGATGTGTTCATATCATATGATGACGAAAACGTCAACTGAGTACTGTATCAAGAAAGTAATTCCATGCAGAGACTACAGTAGTGCAGCAGTGAACTCTGGCGTGGTTGGCAGATACAGTAACTAATCACCACTATAAGTTCGTCCGTTACTGGCCTACGTCAGATGTTTTCTGGCAGTACGGTTCACGTTTTCTCCAGAGTCCGATATGAAATCGATTTCGAAGATTCCTAACGAGGGAGTCCTGAAGAACAATCATGCTGTCGTTCCGACGTGCACGAATTTCTAGCTACCTTTTGCAACAGGAGCTTTAGGGAACATGATTTGAATGTGTCGTGTGCTAAATAATTGGCTTTTGTGGTCTCGTTAGTCTTCAGTGGGTCGCGTCGTTCAGGAGGAGCAGTCTATCGTAGCATTTGGAGAAACTAAAGGACCAACGTTCGAACTGCTCAACCGCCTTCCAGTTCCCTACCAAAAAGCTCCCAGAGTCAAGGACTTCAAGGACAGTTGGAAGTCAGAATAGCTTCGATAGTTCTTCACATTATAGGGTAGCATCTCAATAAGAGCATGTCCGACGTTGCTATCTAATTTAAGCTTTCCATTTTAAGTAAAGAGTTTAGTCCGATTTTCACAGCGCAATAAGTTTTAAACCTGCAGTCATTTCAAACTTATGATTCGGATATCTCGTGCTAACAAAACTCTATATTCTCAACTTACAGTGAGACAGATCTATGTGTGAAACGTGTTTAACAATTCTTGAAAGCATCTTTAATTACAAACTGTGACTCGGTGTACGACGAACTCCTTGATTTACAAGCTGGTTACAGGGTCAGGTGGAAGAAACCTTCTGTGAAGATATCTAAGTACAGAATATAGTGGAGATGCTACAGTATGAACATACAACCGAAGGAAAGTATGATATAATATTGTGCGGACGAGACCGTGAGGACCATAACCTGTGTTCGGACTCGACTGGAGGGCACGGCGGACCTATGGGGAAATAACTGACGGAAGCTGCCCGATAGCGCGAATGATTCGTCAACTTCTGTAGTGATTGTCATGCTATCACAATAGTACAGTAGTAGAACGAAATCACGCTGTGCCCATGGAAAGAGAAGATCTTGGCAGAGGCTCGCAAGAGAATGTGCGTGCGCCGTCTCCGGGAAGCCTGTGTGTAGAAATGCGTTAGCGATTGTCATGCTATCACAATAGTACAGTAGCTCGCAGCAAAGGATGCGGCAGGCAAGTACATTATTCAACAGACAGTAAACGGTACGTTATGAATAAAGTTTATTGATATGGTATGATTGCCAAAACTGGGCTTCGCTTGATCTACAGTCAGTCATGAGCAAACGAGAGCAGAAGAACGAAATGACGCTGTGGCCAGGAACGAAAAGATCTTGGCAGAGGCTGGCAAGAGAATGTGCGTGCGCCTTCTCCGCGAAGCCTGTGTGTAGGAATGCGTTAGAAAGAAGGCGGTGTTTAGTTCGGTCGATAGGTTGGGAAATAATCGGATTCTAAAAGCCGTATTCATCATAGGTACTTGAAGGCTGTGGACTGTACTGTGACCGGTTACGTAATCAGGGACCTGGTACACATCACTTCGAAATGAAGATGGATGTCAGGGGTTGATCGAGCATCAGAGTTTCAAGCGATGCGAACGGAGCGGGAGCTCATCAAGGGCTTTGACCTTTCCTGTCTGATATGTAGTAGTCCTTCACATCCAAACCATAAATTAATGTACCGTCGGATAGGTTATCGCACGGTGGGGACAGGTGGAAGTGCGCACTCCCGCAATTGCAAATGGAGCAGGCGTGTATACAAGGAATCGAGTGTACTAAACTCTGCTTATGACTCCCACTACCTCGCGCCGACGCTTCTACGCTCCATGGAATGCATCTCCTCCGCCCTCGCAGTCATCTGTCCACTGCGAGTCTGGAGGCTGTCTCAGCCCCCTATGCGCCAGCTCGCCACGCGTTCTCTTGTTTCTCGTGAATTCCTTTGAATTGCAGAAAAAGGTGTGGTGATCGAAGGTTGGTGCTGCTGTTGTAGCTACCTAGCCTTTCGAGTTCGATCAAGCCCTGCAGCTGCATTTGGTTCTTTTGTCTTTATCGCATGAAGTCTTATTCTGATATCTTACACCGCGTTGTGCATTGCCTATCTGAAATTGAACCAGATCCGGAAGCTAGAGGTGAATGGGGTTTCGGCGGCAGGCCTTGTTCGCGATCCCGCGCAATGTCTCGAGGATGTAGTTCTGGTTCTACACCGATTGTCACGCGCAAAGGCAACTAGTTGGTTATTCTGGTTGTCTGGACTTAGCGGCAGCAGCGATGGCCGATCCGCCTTCACCTTCGTCACAAATCTCACCTGCTCCCGAAGTTCACGATGACGTTGCCGCGATTCGTGACATGCTATCGGTTCAGCACATCCCGGTCGTGGGGAATTTGCAGTGGGACAAGCTCCAGTTCTTGCTGCATTCGCTATGCGATCGAATTGCCAATCAGGCCTCTCCTTCATCCCTTTCCCACCTTACCCATCTATGCCACGCCTGGAGGAGAAAAGTTAAAATGAAGTCTGGCACGGGTGAAAGTACAGGATACGCGGAGGAAATGTTCTATAATATGTCGGTTTGTTGGGGTTGATCTCTAGTACGTACTTCGTGATTCTTTCTTTTATTCTTCCGATTTCTGACTTCTTTTCATGCAGTTTTTTAGTTCTACATCCGTTTCGAGTTCGCCATTCAGATACAGGGTCAAAGTCAGTGAGTCCGCGACTTGTAATTGGCGCTCAGCCTACAACTTGACTCCTTTGGTTTTCAATAACAGCCGAATGTCTTAGTATCTCTTACACATTTTGTCATTAGACTGGCCAAATTTCCTTGCTTCCCAGTGCTGAGGAAATTGGATCCTATTGCGGGCGTTCACTTTCTTCAGCTACTCTGTTTATCTTGTCTTATAGATTCGGCACCCGTTAACAAAAAGGGAAATGTTACCAGTCTGAAATACGTTACAGTGGCTGTAGAACTGTTAAGTTTCTCCAGCTCTCGCAGCATTGAGACAGGGTCCGATCTTGAGCTGGAGGCAGGTCTTTTGTCTCATCTTTCTCTGATCTACCCTGATGTTCTCTGTTTTACTCTCCCTTCAATGTCTCGTAACTGTGGCTTTACCTAAAACTATGATAAGACTAGAACAGATAAACATCTCGGCCACCCGGCCCTTAATAACTTTGCAAGGGAACTCCCTACTCTTAGTTTTTGGTATCGCACCTTCAGTAGAGAGAAAGCATTAAACTCATACTGGACAGGCCGCCCATGTTCGGTAGTCACATTTGTTCCATATGCTTTGCTCTGGCAATAAGCTGACCCACTGGAGCTCGCATATCTATGAACTTCTCATTCCTTTACGTTCAGACCACATCCATTGGTTGGAGTATGGACACGTCTTCGTCATCCTAGGCGTCATCAATCAGGATAGTGACCTTTAGACGAGCACGGACACCTGTTGTTGATCAAGTTGATGTTTCTCAAGTCCAGTTGATGGTCGGAATGTCTTCATTGCGGACTCCTGTCTTGTTTGAGTCCCTACCTTTTGAACGTGAGGCATCTTTGATACAGGGTGCCCGCATAGAGAAGGCGGAAGAAACAGCGAAGGCTCTGACGAATTTGAAAGAAGAGTTAACACATCTCACGTAAGTCTGCTGAAATCTGCTGCTCGATACCTCGATGAGCATGACGACCTAAAAACCATGTAATTTGAATATATTACATTTTGATCTTTACCTTTTAACAGCAGGGTTTTGTATGTGCAGCGAAAAGAAAGGAGAGGAAGCAGACTGGGCAAAACTAATCAATGAGCGCTTGCAGCAAGTGGAGAAGGGGTACAGGAATATACTCAAAGAATATTGTTCATTCGATAATCAAGATTAAGACAAGCCTTGTCTTAAGTATAAGGACATTATACAAAAGTTTATCTGAACTCTCGGAGTAGAGTCCGACTTGCAGATTCTGTTGCTTTGTTGCTTCCATATCTGGTAGGATACTTAACGGATCTCTTTAAGGTGTATCTTATTCTTGGATACGAAGGATTATGGTCATCTGCTGCTTAGCGGAGTCGTAAAATTTGGGACGCGCCGTATCTGACAACGTCTTGGGCAAATTGCATGCAGCTTTCAGCAAATGGACATAGGTGAACTGGTGACACTTCCACCTCGGGTATCCACGTTGGAAGGTGTGACTAAGGATATACACGATAATATCACGGGCCTAGAGGGAGAGCTTGTAAATCAAGCCCTGATACAAAAGGACCTTTTGGGCAAGGAGCAGCAGAGGGAGAAAGATGATGCCGAAGACGATGCAGAAAGAGAACTGTCCTCTTTGGCTGCTCAACAACTGGCTGCACAACAAGCTGCGCAGGAAGCTGCCTTCGGAGCGATGGCAGGCGATAAACTGGCAGCTTTGGACTCAGGCTTTGCGGACATGAGTGACAGGCTGAAAAGATTGGAATCTCAGGCAAGACAGTTCCCTGTCTCGATCTGTGTAAGAACTGCTTGATGTTTTCCGTCGTCCAGGCATGCTGTCGTGGATTTGGGTCTGAAGACGGTATGGTGTGCCCTGTAGGAACTTTCTCGACCTCTGCCAGCAGATGAGTAAAGTCCTAAATTAACAAGCGTCTCTACATTTTTTGTATTGGGCCTCCGGGCCCTGTAAAGGCAAAGAAATCTTCGGATTATCGCTCTTGAGCGACAAGACCTAATTGTACCCAGAGTGTTTAATCCGAAGCTGGCTAGGTTTAGATTCAGCCAACAAATTTGGAAGGACTGGCGCAAACGTCGAACAGCAGCTTACTTAAACTAAGAACGTATTTTTCAGTTTTGATGTCCACGGACAGAAATTTCTCATGTTCCTCAGCTACGTTAGTACTCTTGCGGGTCACCACATGCTCCAGTTATTCAAAGGTTTAGAGGTTTTATTAGTTGACTTTCTTAGTCCATTTAAGAAAGAAAGGACTTCGTTTTACTACGTACTGAGTGAAAATTAAGTTTCGGCTCGAAAGGTGTCTATAGTTACTTCATAAGTATGCTGGTATGCCGCCAGAAATATAAGCCTCACTGTTGAACGATGTTTTATTGCTTATCATGCTTACGAGAAAATGCAGTAACTCCTGGGCCGAGCCTGTATAGGACAGCTATTAAATTAGGGATGTAGGTGGTTGCAGATAGAAGCGCTTAAAGAGATGTTAATCCAGACGGCGAAAGCTCAAGCTTCGGACCTGGAAGCAATCCAGAAGGCCTGCAGGGTTAGTATCAGTGACCTGTGAAAGCGGTTCAACTTGTCTAAGATGCTGTGACATTTCTAACTTTCCCGTTTTACACCTTAATTGTTATGATTGAAGCTTCTGGGGAAACCTTTGAAATTTGTGCCAGGAAGTCTGAAGTTCTTCCAGGGAGATGAAGGTTTATGTGCTGTTAGGGATCTTCTTGACCACAAACACAAAAAAGTGAAGTTAGGATTGGATATTTCGCGTGGATTGTTTGAAATCGTTCGCTGGTGCTTACGGAATTTATGTTTCTGGGACGATTAAAAACATTTTCTCGTTTTCAGGCTCTTCGGTCAGACTTTGAGAACAACGCGTTCACTAAACCGCTGGAGGATATGAAATCTGGTGAAGGACTTGGTGGAGGCGGTGGTTTGGTATATGTTTCTTACTTTGTTACAAACTCGTATCGGGTTGCTTGTTGGGCCTGATTTACTGTCCTATGAGACTGGCTTTGCTTCAGAGGATGAATATCAGCATACCATTCCTACCAGCCCTTCAGCAATAGTCTCTATAGTTGGCAGCGAGCTTATAATACGCTGAACCACTTGACAGGGTGGAAGAGCTCTAGGAGGTGGAGCTGGTGGTCCTCCTGAATTAGAGGTAATATTTGTTACATTGTTGAGCCAACTACAACTTAGGTGATGTTTCCTCAGTTAGTACAGTACGATCTAACAACCTCAGGTTTATCCTCTACAATCTCCGTGTATATTTCGAGCGACGGATTCGCTTGATTGTAAAGTTAGCTCCTTTGTTTGAAGAGATCTTGGGTGTGGACACGCATTGTCAGTTTTCTCTTCTCCTGGGATAACAGTTTCTGGTTGCTTTGCAGAGCTTGAGCAGCATGTACAACGAGTTGCGTGATAATCTGAAGGCCTTACAGAGCAATGTCACCTCTTTGGTAAACACCCCCTTGATCACTTTGGTCTTTGAATACCTTTAGACCTCACTTGACTAAAGGTTTTGTCGAAGGTTGATACCGAACTTTGAAGACGTTTGGTGGCATTGTTTGGTTGGAAATTGCATAGGCGGAAAGGAGTGACCTCGCTGTGCTCCTTGCGAAGAGAGCAGAGCAAGTCTCCATACCTGTTGCTTCAATACATGGTGATATGGATAGCTTGGATGAGGAGGTTACGTTTGTTGTCAATGAGCATGCAAACCGGATTATGCTTTATGCCGACATGTTTTTGCAGCTGGAGGTGGGTAATTCTCGGCAACTGGTATCTGCTCTTGCTTTAGATTGTCGACCGCGCACTTGGAGTTGAGGGCGCGGTCGACAATGAACCTTCCATTTCCGTTTTCCCGTTTTCACCTTTTGCCCCTATGTTCTTTCAGAAGCAAGCTAGATATGAGAACAGAGAAATACATTTTCTTGAAGATAACATTGTCAGATACGTTCTCTCATTTCAGGTATTGATAGCTAGCAAAGCTGATGGTAAACAGTTACAAGCTTTGAGGGATGCATTGACAGAACTTCAGCAAGGTGGCGGTGGAATGGTATGTATGCTTACTTGCTTTAAAGTTGCCTATAAGACTCAGCATTGCGTTTAAATGGTCATGTTAGTGACCGTATTATACTCTCGACCTGTGTTCACGATGTATGTGACTTGTTCATACATGTGTCTCCTTGCTTGTCACGAGCATTCTTGGTTGATATGTCCGTTTCCGATGCTTTTCTTAATTACTTGCAGTCATTTTGTCCTTTTTGTGCTCTTACGTCACTAAATGGTCTCAAATCATTCAAAATATGTTGCACTATACGCAGGGAGCCGCTTGCCCCGTTAGATGAACGGCAATCACCTAGCAGTTTTGAGTTACTCAAAGACATAGTTATAGGATAGTCTCTCGGTATTACGAGTTTTAGTACCTTGAACAGTGTAATACTCCGATGGGAACTTTGCTTCACAAAAGTGAATAATCTCGAAGACAGTATGAATTTATACAAGTATGCTTGGACCCATTCAGAAAATGGGAGAGGAGATGAAGGCCACTTTGAAAAGTCATGAAAGGATGATAATGCAGGTACGCTGCTGTTGTCTTATCTAAAATTCTTGTGGCAAGACATCACAATGGACAGAAGCTTACACCATAGCAAAGTTAGAGCACTGTTGTCTTTACGAGTTCTCGTCTTGGGCGCAAAGTCAAACTACTGTGAGATTTATAAAGAAAGCTGTGTTGGTAGGTAAAAGATATTTCAACTTGTATGGGTCACAAGTTATCTTGCTTCTTGCAGCTCGTTGAAAAAGTTGGCATTCTGGGTAAAGGCGTCCTCATTATGGCCGGCCATGATCCAGCACATGATCCAGCCGTGGCCATGCAGCAAGCAATGGAGCAAATTGCGAAGGCAGAAGAGGCGCATTATGTCCGTCGTGCTAGTGAGAAGGCGGCTGCTACTGCAACAGCTGCCGCCGCTGCGGCATATGGTGCAGCAGGACCGCCGCCACCGGCGCCAGTAGTCCATGTGCCCCCACCTCCGCCGGCACCAGTTTATGCACCACCTCCACCAGCACCAGTTTATGCACCACCTCCACCAGCTCCAGTTTATGCACCACCTCCACCAGCACCGGTTTCTGTACCACCTCCACCAGCACCGGTTTATGCTCCTCCGCCAGCACCTGCCCCTTCGGCTCCTCCCCAACAGCAAGCCGCTGCACCTCCTCCACCACCTTTTCATGGTGGTGGGCATACTAGTTCCATAAGATTTGCAGATCAAGATGAAGAAAATCAAAGTGGAGACGTTATTCCACTTCCGGCCTATCTGCTGAATCCTCAAATGGAAGTACACAGAGGTACTACTTTCAGCGCTACTCGTGCCATACAGAACGAAGCTGGTCCGGGACCTCATAGAGTTTCATCGTTACGAATCAGGAGCGTTGAGGAGGCCTCACGCGTGGTTCTTGGTACCAAGTATCACGAGACACTCGGAGCGTTGGAGGTACGTCCACCCGACTCTTCGCCACACGTTCCTTCAGTGCCTCGTACGGTTTTCACATCAACTTAGAAATCCATGAATCCTTAACCAAACTTTGCCGATCCAATGGCTGCAACCGATCTAGATCTCCAAATGTACAGTTTTATATTACACAGACTCAGTGGTGAGCCCATTCATCTTTGCAGGATGCCCTTAATGCAAATAAAATTGAGCCCAAAGAGAATATGCTAGTTTTAGCGAGGCTTGTGAAAGAGATGGAGAACGTGACATTAGATTTGGAGCGGCATCTAGCATTGATTGCCAGCTTGGAAGAAGGACTTGAGACCAAGGCCGACAAGGCTGATTTAGCGGCAAGTTTCCAACCCCTGTCTGCCAGTAGTTTGAATGGATACCCGTTTATCCTCCAATAGCAACCGGGTTGTTTGCATCTTTTGCAGAGTTCTTTGACAGAAACTATGATTACTGGGTTAACAGTGGTTGACTCGTGCTCTCCGAATACTTCACTTTGTGTTCAAAATATCATTCATTGAACATTCAGGAACATTACTATACTGAAAGACATCTGTGAGCTTAGCATATAAAATCTGAGTACTTGACCGGAATCTAGAGCAACGACCAAGAACTGAAGAATACAACTGTTTCTACAATAACTGAAAGATCAAATGATAAGCATGCACTACATACATGGTAGTAGTAGCGAATTTATATTTAAGATTCCATCACAGATCCTTTCTCCCTTCCATGACCGCTGGTAAGTGCTCCAATGAAGCGGGAAATAGCAGGTATCCATGACTCACCCCGTTCTTGCAGCTTCCTGTGTAAGTGCTCCGATCAAAGGCCAGCTTTTGCGCAGCAGATATATGTAACAGGCATAATCTTCAAAAGTTGCCTGCACCCAAAACTGTAGAATACATCTCTGAGCTTACTTGGACGTTGTTTCTTCTTTAATCTCATCCAAGTCTGATCCAGTTCCAGCTGTTGCCCGGGTTCGTTGAGCTTAATTTACATGCGTTAACGACGCTACGATGGCACTCTAAACATTCAAATATGCAGTTCCAACAAATTATTAGTACTCTTGTTTTACTACAATTAAAGCGTGAAGAGTGGGCCCATGTTGTAGCATTGATTCATGCAATTCTGACAGCTTGCTGTTTCCAGTAAGCAAGCAGATGTGTTTAATCAAGAGCTGTTATATGAGTTAACGTCTGGAGTTTTGTTCATCTTCTGCAGAGACTAGAAAAACTCTTGAGAGAGAGCAAGGCAGTTCAAAATGCTATGCTGTCTGGCAAACCTCTTCTTGGTTTCAAATGCATGTAAGTTTCTTTCCTGAAGAATGAAATTATCCTAAGCATGTGGATATGGACCTCTAGTCTTCTTATGCAGTCGGTTATAGCTACCACTTCTCTAGGTCATAATGCTAACAGCTGTCTAACTATCGAGGGATACGATAATCTCTGCATAAACGTGCGACTGTTTCACTGATCGCTTGAAAAGTGTATAACAATCAAGACAGTCTGGAGTTACCTTAAGTTTAGCAGGTAAATCTGCTGTCCGCTCCTGATCAATATGCCAGTATATAGCAATCAGGAAATATGTTTGTTAGAGTTCGAGAAATAATACTTATTCAGCAGTACAGAGTAGAGGTGCTAACATCTGTGGCGTTTGTTATGCCAATTGTCACCTTGTAAAGAATTCGTCTCTTGGATTTTCCAGCTGTCTCAGACACTTACGTGGCACCTGTCAAATGATCATGCTTGCTGTGGAGTCACCTTGAATTCATCTTTTGATCTTACACATTCTTTAAACTGCCATGTTCAGGTCATGCGATCATCCACTACAAAAACTTAACCCACTACGTGCGGAGCACGTGCCAACTGGGATTATGCCGAGAAATTACCTCTCTATGCTGTCAGCAGAGCGGATTTTTGCCAATGTCAGTTCCTATTTCTCAACAACTCTTGTTCCATATCAATGGATTTGGCCCTCTTAGGTTCTCCTTAGCCTTACCATACACTAGCGAATGCATGGACTCGGCATTCTTCGTGGGTGAGTAGTTTAGTAGGTCCCTTAATGCTAATTAACATACCAGTTGTAAGTGTTGCGCTCCCGGAAAGCCCAACTCAGTATGGGAATCAGAGAAGCCTACACTGCTCCTCACACTCTCATACACACCAGGGGACTGACTCAAGGGACTCTGGACTGACATGCAGATACAGTATGAATCAGTGTTGTATTCCTGCGCAGGGATCACTTCGAATACAATGAGCCCCAGAGTTTGGCTGCTTTTTCAGTTCTAGATCAGTAAGGCTTTTAGGCATCCCTTAGTTAGCATTTTAAGTCTCACCTGTATTAGTTATTTACGCTTTACAATATTTGATAGACGATATGCTAACCTCGAGATTACAAGAATCAGCACGCCAGCACGCCCACTTACTGAGGAGTTAGGCTAACAACCATTACTAGGTTAGTATGATACCCATTCCCTCACACATTTTTAATAGTTTTCTCTAGGTAATGCTTTTGTTAGCAGATGTAGTACATCATTCAGAGGGATAATTCTTTAGTTAGTATCTGCTTTCTCGTAGGGTAATATTCTTTAGTTTGTCTCTAGATGATGCTTTAGGTAGTACATCTACAGTCATTTTCTCTCTCGAAGTCAACTAACTGAGCAATTTTGTCCTCCTGCTTTTCTCCATATTTTTACAGATTTTTGTAGGATGTGACAATAGTCGTAGTCTTTCTCTGCTGAATATGTTACAACAATGGCAATTGTTTCTCCTATAAAGTCGTGCTTCTAGAAGAGGTCAGATGACCTGCGCTTTCACGTTAATTGTTTTGTTGTCTTCTTGTAAGGCTCATGGGTATTCTCCGGTGATTCTTGGGAATCCAGTTCCCTTTGTGGATTGCTTCTCTACTTTTTAACCAAACTAAACTTCCTTCTCTGCTCCTTCCTGGCTTGGTGTGAACCCCACCATGGACAGGGGTCCATTCCCGCACGGCCTGGTAGTGTGGGGCAGCTCCATGTCTGCGGGTGAACCCCACCATGGACAATGCTCCTTCCCCGCACTGCTAGTAGTGTGGGGCAGCCTCTCTTTAGGGTAACCTCATATGGGCGAACCTATAGAATCGACGGTTTTCATCAGTCTCCCCACTGAGTGCTGATTTCTGTAGCATTCGATGTCTGCACCCTGGCTGGACTTTTATGTTCGTTTCTGTAACTCTCTTAAACCCTCTTTGTCGTAGACTCGTGGAACCACGGTTTCACTTAGTGTGAAATGGGGAGAAATATGTATCTTTCAGAGCTTTTCACTGTGGCAAGCGGTGATGATCTTTAGTGGGTAACAAGCGGACCTCTTTAGGTTCTCAACCGCTTGAGGGGAGACCCCTCGCACATATGAGCAGTGTGTCCTGCCTGGACACTCGGATTGGGTCTTTGAACATTCTACCTAGATCTTATTAAAGTCGACTGTTTGCAATATCTGTCAGTCAAAATACAGCATCAGCTTCTCAAAACCATACTTACTTCTACGTTTATTACCAACGAGTCAATCAAGTCGCTAGTACCGAGGAGTTTCGTTACGTCTATACCTGTCGACGTCCAGTAAAGTTGTTGGTGTTTTGCGTCACTCCACTGGTTGATTACGTTGCCTTCAAGGTCTCATGTTGGCTTAGATTTCGATTTCCTGGCTGGTACTGTGCTCAACCGGTGGTGAACGGGAGGGAGTGTATTTTCAAAATTTGGTCCTCAAAAGTCACTCTCCTCCGAGTCAGCGCTCCTGATATCTGTTAAGGCTCATGAGAACTCCTGACGGTGTTTGAACATGCACCTAAGTACCATTCCAAGCAAACCCACCTTAGATATAGCCCTCCACGATAGTAACAGGTATGATCTGCTTACCTCCCTTAACCTCCTGTGTCGGGGACTGCTGAGAACCTCCACCAGCCCACTCGGAAGAAGCCAATCCAAGCCTCTTAAGAGGAGAAATTCGGCTCTCGTGAAGGGTGGGCTTAAGCTAGGGTCCTTGGACTTCTGCGGGTTTACGAACCCACAAACAGATGGAGGTGGTTGAGCTCCTCAAGAAGAATGACCTGCACGTCTGTGCAGGACAAGAAACATGGGAGACCCAAAACGTGCTAATTTCAAGCTGCCACATTATACAGAGAATGGGTCCATGTGTAGAACTCAAGCTGATAACCACCAGGTTATTAAAGGGGAGGTTTCTTGGATACTGAAGGTCCAAAGATTCATCTTAGTTATGAGCATAGCCTTTGGACATACCTGAAACCCGCATGCGGATCTAGAGACCTGTATACCGGCTGTGTTTATATACCTACCAGCTCTGCTGCTACTGAAGAATCAAAACTAACCTTTAATAGTATTACGAGCGACTGTACGAAATTCCAGTCCAAAGGGACGTGATATTACTAGGTGACTCAGTGGTCGGGTAGGGTGTAGGTGCTAATGTGACAGAGTTATCGGGATTCTGGGTAAACGGGATGGGCTACTTGGGAATGGCAGACGTTTGATTCGTATGCTGCGGGACTTACAGCTCAACCCTTGAATGATCGGACTTATACTGGAGAACCTGGTTGGACTGGGTCAAACCTTAAGGATCAGGAATACTCAATCGTAGATTACATTCTGGTGGACGAGCAGTCTCTTCCGCGGATGACGAGCGTAGACACTGGATGTCTGTGGAAAGAAAACTCATTACTGTTTGCAACGGTCGACGTTTGATCCCATAGTATGCTGATGACTCCTGGCTATAAGGAAAGGTGGGCCTTAGTCTTTGATGGATCGAAGGCTAGTGGGAAGCGCAAAATATGTCTGCTCCTTTCCAGCTAACCGGTGGTTGTTGCCCATAGTCATGTCCGTACAGGAAAGGTCTGTAATAAGCTGCTCCAGTGTACTCATAGTCTAAATATGGGACGCGGGAGGGAGGAAAGTGGAGGACTGTAACCTCCAAATTTTAGGAAGACTGATGAGAATAATACAGACAGTAGTCCAGGTCCATAATGGACTCTGGTCAAGCTCTATGGGTGATCCCCCAAGAGCCAGGGGTGAATTCAGCCACGACAGATAATATTTCCTAGCAGAAGGAACTCTCTAGGTATCTTGAACGTGTAAAGTCTACGAGCTTTATGAGATGAGGACCAAAGAAGGTTGACTCCTGTCTTAGGACTCGATAGAGTACGATTGGTATTTTCAGGTGCCAAGAAGGGTGGACATCAAAAAGGATATCTACGTAAGATGCTATTAGTGCCGGACTACACTAAGCATTTGGTGTCTGTCCACAGGTTGATGGAGAAATGGAATTGACGTACACGTCTTGAGTTCTGACAAGAAGTGTACCGTCCAAAAGGACACAAGAGTGGTTTGCCACGGTTGTGGCGAAGAGTTTGGGCTACTTGAAGCTGACGATCAAGACAGTGTCTGAAGGGTTAATTGAATGAAACTTTGGTTCTTTTCAGAGTCCAAAATTGGATTCATGGACAAGATGCAGAAAGGACTGACGCTCATGGAGGCCTGATTTCCCCTGCATGTGCCGCGGGGAAGGCACAGAAAGGTCCGGTGCCGAGGAGTTCTTCACTAGGACACAGGTATATTAGACAGCATACGTTAGGACGAATGGGGTTACATGAAATAGAAATCTCTTAGCGGAGCTGCGTGGTAACTGTCCTCCCGGCAAGAGCGGAACGAACATCATTAACCTTATGAAGCGCAAAGACGAAGAATGTCATTTGTCATAAAGCGGATTGGAAGCTGAACAAGCGTTTCTCAGGTGGAGGAGTACCGTTATGCCGCACTCATTTCCTTTCTGGAGGAGGAAGGAATCTTCACTGGAACTGCGCGTGATGGTTCCTCCCAGAGTGGAGCACCTTAAAGGGTGAGCGGACCGCTGCAAGAGCATGAGCATGCTCTAGCACGCAAGCTGAAGAAAAGCATCTTGGAAGGAGTACGAGTGTCACTTTCATCGTTGTTCAGTTCTTGGCTGGAGAAGGAATCTTGACCGGAACTAGCATTCGTTATAGTTACTCCCAGAATGGAGTAGCTTAGAGGAGAACAAACGCTGCAAGAAAAGCTCTGAGCATGCTCTAGCTCGTAAAGCTGAAGAAAAGCTGTTGGGAACGGGTACAGAGTTGTTGCAGTCTCGATTCGTTTCTGGAGGAGAAGTAATGTTGACTGATACTAATGCTGGTAATAGTTCCTCCAGCAATGGGGTAGCTTCAAAGTTGAACATGACGTTGCAAAAGAGGCTCTGAGCATGATTCATCGCGCAAAGCAGAAGAGAAGCCTCTGGGAAGGAGTATGAGATGTCGCATTCATTTCATTTTGGAGCTGAAGGAATTTTGACTGGAACTACTGCTCGAGATAGTTCGTCCCACAATGGGTTATCTTAAACGATAAACCTTAAAACAGAAAGTTGCAAGAGGTTCTGAGCATGCTCCCGCGTGCAAAGCTGAAGAAAAGTTTCTGTGTCAGCTTCCGGCAGCTTATGACGCTGACTTCATTAGAACTGCGAGTCTACCCCCTGCTCTGAAGGGGAAGGTGACTCATGATGAATGGCAAGTGACAAGAAGCCTGAGATATCTCAGTTGAGAGTTCTTGCAACCGTATGCTTAAATTTCCACGGACAGGAAAGGAAGCCTGCACGAGGCTATCTCTTTCTTCATAGACCATTCGTCAGGATATGTCTGAATCGGGGTAGATTATTCGTGAAATTCTCCCAACCACAGTTTGATGGATTTGGTGGGCGGGAGAAAAGGAAGAGGAACTCAGGTTCCATCTACCCTGAGTTCCTCCCACGTCACTCGTGATGTTTCGCCAGTAAGCCGGAATCCTTTTAAGGATAGCAGAATCCCTCGCATAACCCGTCAATTTGTCTCTTCTTTGTTACTTGAGACAGACCAAATCCTTCAATCTACATTACAAATCTTGAAAGTGTACGGTAGGAGAGAGAAGCAGGGTGGCTTGATTAGAGAAGGAAAAGAAAGCGACACCGAATAGGGAGAGATATCATCTATCTCCCTGAGAGAAACACTACCAATCGTTTTCAATACCCAGTCTGCAGATTGCACCGTCAGAATGAAATGCAGCGCTCACACGACAAGGACCTGGAGGGGAGGTCTGTTTGATTGGGGAGGTCTGATTGGAAGCCGTAGCAGGCAAGTATACTTGAAGGGAAAGAGAATGGCACATGGTAACTTACAGATTGACCTAAATCTGCACCCTTTTAACTTTGAAGATCCATCCAGAAGCAATAGCCTCTCTCTTTGTTGTAAATATAGGCGGGTGGTTGCGAATGGGTTTTAGAGCTAGGAGGGTGTAGACCAAACTTCTGAAGTTATTAGGTCGGTCGGCTGGCTTCAGCTTCCATAGGTAGTACCGAGGAAACTTCTTACCCAGACACCCTGTAACAGAGAAATTGTAAGAAAGTAGGCGACTGAAAAGGTTAAGCCATCTGGTACCTTCTCCTTAAGTTCCTCTTTCGAACTTGGCTTATGGTTGGAAGTCGTTACCCAGATATTACGTATGCTATGCTTATGAAGCGAGAGCTCTGGCCAGATAGCAAATCTACTCTAGCACAATGACGACGTGTAAAAAGAGATTTGAGATATATTAAGGGTACGCAGGATACGAACTTGGAGTGCCAGTACAGGAGTGTTTCCAACACTCCAAAGGGTATCTGATGCAAGCTGGCATGATGATGTTAAGAGCGAAGCAAGCAGCGAAAGTCAATAGCAGAGTCGTTTGATGCTTAAGCAGCCCGATGCTGCCCATGAAGCCGTCTGGAGCAGAAGACTAATTAGATTAGCACGGAGAAATCATACTAGGGAGTATAGCTGTTAGTGCACCACTGCCAGTGAGCACATCAGAAGTAAATTCCTTGAAGAAGAGGAAGAAAAGGTTGGTGCAGTTTTCTACTTCCAACTAAAGTAATATCGCTGATCATTGCTTCAGAAAGATCAACGTAGAAAATGCAACCGGGAAATTCTAAAGTCTCGCAAGTAGAAATGTGGGACGTTGGCAAATGTGACGTCGATCTAGCATGTAGTCTGCATTATTCCTGGTCAGTAGTCTAGTATCTTCTTTACCCCTGATTATCTAACCAACTAGGTAATTTAGTTTGGCGGTAGCAAAAATGCCGTGGATCTATATTGGAAAGCTGCTGGGTAAAGTGTCTCTCCAGCGAAGTGCACTGTTTTAGGCGATGGTCATTCTGCAGGAAGGGATAGTTTGAGTCGTGTGTTAGTTGATTGCACTGAGGGCGTCCTCTAAGGATCTGAGAGTCCACTGTTGTTTCTAGCCATCTTTAAATTACCTTTCTCATAAATGATGCATGCTGGTGGATAATGTATACAGGAGAATATCAGAAGGGATCCTTCGCCTCCACAAACTCCCCCTCGAACTCCTCCAACTGCAGAGATGCTTAGAGGTGCGAAAGGTCAAAACGGTGGTGACTCAGCACGGTTGCGTAAGACTAGCATGGGAGGCTTTGGTGGGCCGCAGAGCCCTTACAGTGCTAATCTTCCTCGTCGTGGATTGTCTGCGGGGAAGCCAACCGTGTAAGAGTTAAGGCCAGCTTAGTAATGGATAAGCTTTCGTCGTTATGGATTCGGGGACGTTGGCGGGGAAGCCCAGCTGCTCTCCAGATGATCACCTTTGGGAGCAGTGTGATCCCATCTTGTGGTCGATCTGTTGTCCCCAACCAAAGTTTTGTAGCATGCTTTCATCCACCCGGTCACCTTGACGTATTCTTATCATCATGGAGAGAATCATTGCCAGCGGTACTTCTTTTGTAATTTAGAGAATATTTTTAATGCGAGTTGACCGTGGAATCACTGCTAGCAGCTACTATAGGAAGGAGGATGATCAAGTGAAGTAGTTCAAAGGTCCAATCAGCTAGGTACAGTAGCGTGAAACGCGCTACTTGGACCTAAAACCGGGCAGACTCTGCAGTCTAGTTACGGCAAAATGGTGCGCCGTGGAGTTCTCCTTTGGATCAAACATAGTTCTCGAAGCACCAATTGTACTAGATGTCATTGCTGCTGCTTCACTTCTTTGTACAGGTCAGTGTCGAGGAACAGGTGTACTACACACACCCGGGACAGACAGACTAAGGGAGAAGTGCTGGGGAAGGGATGCGTTTTGAGGAATAATTTCGTAGCTTACATGTTGGCTTTAGCGCCAGTCATAGCAGTCTTTTGCTACTCAATGATGGTGTTACTTATGGCTACATTGGCAGGTAATCCGATTAGTTATCCTGTAAAAGTAGCAATTTTGGAAGAAGGATGGAAAACCCCAAGCAGGGGTAACTAGCCAGACTCCTCTTACCTTGAAACATGGTAAGATATTTTGAGCAGCGCACTTACTGATTACGTGGATGTGCCTCAAAACCGTTGTGAATCTTGCCTTTGTATCCATACTTTGTATTTTCCCCTCCGTACCAAGTTAGCGCATCGTCTGCAGTACCGACCTTGGTTGTTGAGCCATCTCGTTTGCTAACAGCATTCATGAACACTACTTGGTAAATCGGTCTCGTGCATCTACTACTATTTTCAATTCTTAAACTGTTAGGCGTCAATCTCGTTAGTTGGTACTTGCATCTCGTGATGCTACCAGTATTCATGAACATTATTTGATACATCAATCTATTATGATTTTCAATATTAAATCTGTTAGGCGACAATATCGTTAGTAGATAGTTGCATGTACTTTACTCTCAAGTGGTTTGCTTCAGTACTATAAATGCTAATGATAAAGACATGGTTGTGTTACCATCTGAATAGACGGCCCCGCAGCTTCACATCATGGTCTAATGTGTGTCCTTGTGCAGCGCATGGTAGCTTCCATTATTGCTGATCTCCAGAATTCTAGAATCGACCTTAAGAGCTATCACTGGATAGATCATTGATATATTCAAAACTAAGAGGAGTTAGAAGGCAAACGTGCGACATGTTTGCAAAGGAAGAGAATTAATCTAGGTAGTGTCCGTATTGCAAATAAATACAATAATGCAACCTCAGAAGAATATCGGGGTGACAAACATCCAGAGCAGAAATCTTTCGCGTGTTTATTCGTTATAGAGTTATCAAAGTGGGAATCAAAATAACTTGGAAAAGTGAAATAATGCAATCTCTAGTGTTTTTTTACCTTCATATCCGTCAAGAAAGATGGGAGCAATCCTTAGGTTCAAAGGGCCTGAAAAATATGCTTGAATGTTCCCATTAGATCTAATTCAGCTGCGTGTAAAGTTATTGTTATATACATTTATGCATTTATGCATTTACATCATTTATTCCATTTTGTTTTATGACGATATTAGTGTTGGTAACACTATTATATGCGAAAATCAGTTTCACAAGGGGTCGTAAAACTAATCTGGCATAATATCATGATATGAAATCAGGAGTTTGACAAGATGTTCCATTCCGTTATTTTTCATAATCAATCGTCACACTACTTGTATGTTTCTTTGTGTAAAGTTAAACTATGACATAATAATAGTGAACGGTACTATTATAAGTGACGTTAATAATGAACGAGAAGGAAAAAATATTTAACGAAACTTCAAAAGTTAGGGCGAGACATCATAAAGAAAAACTTTTAAGTTTCTTTCACTCGCGAGGCTTCTCCAAATTCGTTGTAGTATATACTTGAAACATGTGGCAAAGATGTGAGTTGTGATGGATATGTTGATCTGGTTGGACTGGATGTCTCTTCTTGGACGAAACTTATTCTCGCAATGACGATACACTTTGCTCAAATCAAATTGCGTTCATCACTGAAAACCATAGCCTTTTGATTTTATCCATGACTAAAAGCATGTAAGTTGGTCTTTCAGAATGTTCTGTATAAAAAGCACCAATGAATTGTGTTCGTGACTGTGTTGAAAAAATTCTGATATTAACACTATTTCCTAAGAACCGTAAAACAGTGTGATACTAGAATAATGTTCGTAACACTACTTGATGGGCTGATCAATTCTTGCCTTGTCACTGAATTGATGTGACTAACACTGAATAGATATGAAGTGTAATGCTTAATTTGCACAGTGTGTTGCTTGTGTCAACATCGAATTACCGCATACAGTAGTGAGTGGAACAAGTGAACCACTTATGAGCACATGATTACAACGTAAGGTTCATTTTTTTTTAGAATTGATCCATTCGGTGAAGAAATGAGTGAGTATTAAATATTTTGAGATCTTTTAAGATTTTTAGGATTACAGAGTCTTCTGTTTAAGATTTTGGAGAGGATTTTGAAGACATTTTTGCAAAATATAGTGTATCTTTTTATCCTTACAAATCAGAGTTCTTTATTTGAGTGGATACTTTTGAGATGTTCTTATTACGAGTACCGTTTAGTTGGACATCGTCTTTTTTCTAGCTATGGGTACTCTTTCTCTCATGAGTTCGAGACTGGGTCTGAGACACATCATGTCCGGTGTGCGATCAGTTATTTATCTCGCAAGAGATAAAGTCTCATGTGAGAAAGATGCAGAAGAGCTATGATTGGACCACATGGGATGTCCAGGTTAGCCGAGAGCGGAGATCTACACGTGCAATTATTATGACACCGTTAGTCCTTCTTCTTTGAGTTCCTCTTGAGCCGTGGGAGTGATTGAGAGTCCACACTGACACTATTTTGAGATTGTTCGAGACGAGTTTTTCTTGTTCGCGTTTGTTCCATCGGTTACCTCGTGCTTTCCATGACGAGGTGAGGCAAGCATTCCGTCTATCTCTCGATATGTTGATACGAAACACCAAGGACAAGACGATGTGGTTATTGTTCCTCCTACTACCTCGTTGGTGTCTCCGTTATACTCGAGGTGGCAGAGTGAGACATCGGGAGGTGACGGCCCATCTTCAGAGATTCCATGCTGGTGATTGGGCGACCCTACAAGAAGAATCAGTACGTGCGGTGTGAACTAAAAGTGAGTCTGTCTCTACAGGTGATGTCTCATCTTCCGTCCGCATATGACGTTGTAGGATGTTAGGTCAGGTTGGAGAGTATAGTAGAGCTGCTAGAGCATAGCATCTTTTG
Source organism: Asterella californica (assembly GCA_036924285.1). Classification (NCBI taxonomy): domain Eukaryota; kingdom Viridiplantae; phylum Streptophyta; class Marchantiopsida; order Marchantiales; family Aytoniaceae; genus Asterella; species Asterella californica. Next base: position 30,201,188 of record JAYKYS010000003.1, read on the forward strand.
TCAGGGACATGTCCTACTGAGGAGATGATTACTTCGTTGCATTTCTCTCACGTCCCACCGGGTGATCTCACCACCTGAGGTTTGGGACTATCAGTCTGAGGAGCCATTACGTCTTGATAGATCCTTGTTTGTCCAGGTCTTGTGTACAGCTCCACATCTATCTTCTGGAAGTCTGTCTGGGATGATCTGCAATCACTTATGAGATTGTTTCCAGACAGACGATTTCACGAAGCTTTTTCAGGTAGCGGTAGCAGTAGCTCAAAGACATATTCTGCATTCTATAGCTCAAGTACTGGAGGCAGCTAGACTTTTGGTCATGATGAAGGATGGTGAAGAGATTCGACCGATGGGCATCGACGAGATTCTCTTACGACTTATTAGTCGTATCATTGTTCTTCAGCTTCGAGATACTTTTCAAGACAACCTTTGTCCACATCAGTTTGGAGTTGTGACGTCTGAAGGTTGTGAGTCTATGTCCTTTGACATTAGAGCTCTCTTGGACATCCATCCTGACTGGGTTCTCTTACAAGTGGATGTAAAAAATACTTTTAATAGTGTTTCTCGTACTTCCATCTTTAAGGAATCCATGGATGACGGTGGATCTCTAGCGAGTCTCGTTCTCTTTGTGCGACCATTCTATGGTTCTTCCTCTTCTCTTTATTACCAGCACGGTCCTTCAGTAGAGAGGGTTATAGTCATCAGCTACGCCACAAGGCGCGACAAGACATATTATACTTATGAGTTCTCTTTGGATTCACACATAGCTTGTGATTTTGGTAATATTTAGTGTTTATAAAATAATCTTAATCTTAATCTTAATTTACTCTGGTGTTTTTATCTAATATATATAATTTTCTATTTAACTTAAACAAGAACATCACAACACACGTGAAGAAAATAAATCAAAAGATATCCTCAAATAATCCCTGAGTCCATCTCACCGTGGGACTAATCCAATCTATTTATTTTCTCCCTCATACCTCGCTTGTCCCTTTCTCGTCTATCCTTGGCTATGCTGCTTGGGATGCATATTGACCTTGGGAAGGAGATGGTACGCAAACCTGCATAATCACCTCCTCCACGTTCAAATGGTGGAAGTATTATGCATGCCCATTAATTTATGAGCTAACCTTTCATGTGGGAAGGTTAGCTCATAAATTAATATGTATTAAAAAGATTTTTTATTCGTCAAGAAAATTTTATTTATAATAGAAAGGGTCACGTAAGGTAATTAACTCACTGCTCTTATAGGTCTTTCCTCTTCTCAAAGTCTATATGTTACGTTCAGCTCAGAATTATTTAATTTAGTTTTAAATTTAATAACTCAAATTTAAATTTAAACTTGTAACAGTGCTAGGTGCAGTAAGCAAGCACTACACGTATTTGCTCACTGCACAAAGGATTTTTATTTTCTCAAGAAAACATTTTTGCCAAAGTGATCATGTACATCGAATCATTTAAAATAATTCAAACTTATATTTTCTTATATTTTGGTTATCTTTTGTGTTCTATATTCAAATACACAAAGAACTTATTTTTTCTCTCTTTTTCTTTTTTTTTTTTCCTTTTAAGATGAAGAATTTTTTACTGCACTTGGCATATGGGTAAAGGATCTGACAATAAGGTCGAATAATCGACCATAGACATAGTGCGAATCAGCGCTTGAGGATACACAAAAGTCATAAGACATGAATAAACCTTAGAATCCAAACAAAATTCATAAGGCAGCATGGATTCCACTACACAGAGATCAGAGAGACACATATATCTAACGAGGTGACTAGCATCACAACAATACCCAAGGTGGTGTGCAGACGGACACACATATCACAAAAGTCTGAAGACATGGACAAACCTAAGAATTCAACTTTTTTTCAGATGGCAGTATGGATTCCACTACACTGAGGTTAGAGAGACAACATACCTCACGAGAGGACAAGCGTCGCAACAATATCCAAAGTGGTGTATAAACGGACACACATATCTAACGAAAGGACAAGCATCACAACAATAATCAAGGTGGTGTGCAGACGGACACACATACCCATGAAAGCCCGAAGACATGGACAAACCTAAAAATCCAATATTGTTTTGTAGGACAGCATGGATTCCATTACACTCAGACCGAGAAATTTTCTGAGAATATTACTGAAACTATCATTAATCCGACCGAACATAATACACCAAAGATATGGACATGAACAAGCTTAAGAATCTAACCTTTTTTGGGTGAGACAACGTGGATTTCACTACATTGAGGCTAGAGAGGCAAACATACCTAAAGAGGGAGCAAGCATCACATTCATATCGAAGGTGGTGTCATAAGGACACATCTATCTAACAAGAGAGAAAATATCACAGCAAAACCTCTAGGTGATGCACAGACGATCTAGTATTTTTTCTGACAAGAAACTAGTACTGGAATTTCTATTGATCCAGCAGAACATAGAAGAACAGCTGATCCGGCTGAACATAGTAGAATCCACTACACTGAATTAAGAGAGACACACATATCTAACGAGAGGTTAAACATCACATCACTACTCAATGTGGTGTGCAGACGACTGAGTAATTTTTCTGACGAGAAACCAGTACTGGAATTCTCAGAATTCTCATTGACCTAGCCGAACAGAGTATAACAGCTAATCCGGCCGAACAAAATACAACAGTGTACCCAACCCCCAAGCACAAGACCTGCACGCTGGAACCTCTTGAATTCCATTGATCTGACCAAACAGAGTAGAACATCATACCCAACTCCAAACATGGTACCCAGATGTTGAAAACCCTCTAGAAAGAAAACAGGAGTCTAACCATGATCGAAAGAGTGAAAATCACAATTGGTACCTCTCGAGCTAATGCTCAAGTTTTCAATAGAAACTCTTATTAAGAACATTCCTTCACCATCTCCATTGTAAACAAAGCATATTTAATTATTGTCAATGATGGTCACTTCTAGCTTTCTATGTTAGAATGAGTTAACAGTTACGAACCCAATTAAGTGTTACTAACAGGGAGTGTTAAACTTAGCATCCGGGACAATTATTCCATGCACTCAAGTGGCAGTTTCATACGACGGGTGTTCCACAACAATCACCAGCAAGTGTTCTTTCTCTCTCGCATGGGGTGATTGCTCGTATCAGATTCTGCCTAAGGCTTGAGATGCACTTATCTGTTGTTGTAATAAAAAAATAGATCTCTTTAATTTTTAAAATGGAGATAATTTTTGTAATATGCGCAAGTTTCTACTCCAAATACACTAGAAACGTCCAATGGACTTGGAACACACTGGAGTTTTTCTCTTCTATCAAAAGTGTTCATCTCAAACTGTTTCTTTTGCTCCGCCTCTTTCGCATTCGACAAAACAAGCGATCGGTTTGAGCTAAACATCCTAGTACTTCCCTCTAGAACCGTCCAAGTCATCAAAGTGAGCTCCCACGTGTAAAAATATATGAACCTGTGCTATTCGGAGATATTACTTGAGTAACCTCTAGAACCCGATTATTGTTCCTAGACTTTTGACTTCTAGTTTTACTGAGAAATTGTATCTTTAATTATTAAACTTCCGCTTCTGATACTTAGAGTCCGGGTTCATCTTTTTGTCATCCGCGGACGTGAAATGCAATCCTCTGGGGTACCAGACCGAACTGTCTCCTCATAACGTTTGAATCTGACCTCCAAAATTGACATGTTAGATAGTATTGGAAAGCGACTAGAAAGTGTTACATTTTCCCAAAAACTTTTTGAATTTGATCGAAACGTTATCCGAAAGCAGTTTGGTAAATTTCAGTCTTTTCGGTTTTCAGGAAAAAAACTCCTTTCCCAAAAATATCTGAGGAGAATATGTCCATTAGGAACTCTTTGTACACGGAGTGGGATACAACCGAACCAAGGAACATTTGAAAACTTCCACTACTAAACTTATGTGCTCCTAGGACCTAAGAAGGATAAGTTACAATTAAGATGATGGACTTTTAAGTCTCCTAGAACGGTTACAGATAGAAGATAAGAGCTTTTGCAAAGTTTTCTCCTTGTAAGTTTCTTAGAGTTTAGGTTTTAGGGTTTCTAGGCACTGTTACACTTCTCACTACTTTCCTGTTCAATACCCACAAGTAGAGTCAATCTACAATCTCTTTTCCAAATAGCCAATCAGCCATTACTTCGTTATGATTTATTGTTCCAACCTCTACTCAGTTTCTGTCACTACGAGCTATTAGATCGCTGCACTTATTGAATGTTCCTGTCCATCTCTCTCGATAGAACTATATTGGATCCCTTATCATCGTGGATACCCCAGAAAATGAATCGCTACACTCACTGAATGTTCCTTTCCATGTCTCGGTAGAACTGTACTGGATCTACCATCATCGTGAGATATCAAGAGGTGAGTCTGCTTATAAACTAGGCAAAGTTGCTATCAGATTTCTTCTGTCTCTAGACATAACGCAATATACTAATCGTTTTAGCACTATAAATGGCGGCACAATGGGCAACTACTACAAAAGCACAACATCTGAATTTAAAAAGGATGGACATCTCTTACCCTTTCTCTCATGTCTTGAGTCGACTAACAATTGCAAATAGAGAAATGATTTTTTTCTGAACACAGTTAAGAACAAATCACATTGCAGTTGGATCTTATTTTGCTAAGTTCAGTATTCCAGAACCGATTTTATGCAGAAAGAGCAGAACTTTTATCGGAAGAAGGACGCACATATATCCTTGGACAATGTCCAGCTAAGAGAAGAGAACCGAGTGGCAACAAAATTTTTGTAGCATGAACTATAACAGCTCCTCACTTACAACAAACCACGTAATAAACTTATGTCAGAGAATGAAGTCGGTCAAGCCAGGAAATCCAAGACCTTGTTTACTTCTAAATGGTCTATATCTTCCCTTTATTTTCCTGTTATCTGGATCTTTTTCACTAGTTTTCAAGCTCACTTTGCACTTCCACATCTGGTTGAGACGTCTTAGCCCACAAGCTTACATCGCCCTATGAAACCACCGCCATATTTGTAAGTTTCTGAAGTTTATATTTCATAACCCATCTCGGAATACGTTTAAGAGACGGTGGTTTATCAAACAGAATGGAGAGAGATCATTGTGGTTTTATCAGATAGACCATAACTTATCACATAGACATAGCTTTAAAGAGATTGTGGTTTATCCCTGATAACGGTTTATCAAATAAAAATCTTGAAAACCAAACTCATTCAAGCTATTACTACACTTTTGATCTAATAGAACTTAGATTATATATCATGTATTTTTACATAAGATTTTATAATTGCTCTGAAAGACAGTTGTGACATCTCTATGTGAAATTGTTTCTGAAAAACACATGAATCATTTTGACTATAATCTTTTTATTCATCAAAAAACCTCAAGCAAGAGCAAAATATATCTATAATAATAAATTCATTTGACGTTTATCCAACAGGAATGTCTCAGTTACCATCAGAAAAAGCATATCTGGTTTAAAGACTTTGAGGTTAACCCTAAGCCTTTGCCAGCTGTAATTTATTGAGATATTCTCATACACAAACTATTTAAATCGCTCCTTACACTTCATACCTTGGGAGGGCATGGTGACGCAAGAGCATCCGTCGGCTGGAATGGTTAAGCCAGGGGGTTTACTGACCCTTCTCCGCTGTGTTTTGGTACTTACCGGACGTCGGCAGGTATAGACTTGATCGTGCCCCTGTTCCATTGTTTTCCTTGAGCCAGACCCCTGGTGATAGCGCTTCCTTGATCAGGCCCTTACCATATGCCAGTCAATAGCACGTTCTTCCCTCTAAAACTGGAACCGCAGCCTTTCGTTCGCACCAGCAGGCGTTTTTTTCCCGCGCACCTCGTTCATTTTAGACAACTAAAACATTAACGTCTCACTACTTGCTCCACGTCAACGTGCGACCGATGGTAGCCTGATAAAGGGGTCGCCTTGTTATAGTATTTGGTATTGGGTGTACTTATAACAGTGGGCAAATTCGCCACCAAACAAGCTCATACTTCTGGAAAATAGCAATTCCTGTTCCCTCTCAATAAAGAAGCACCTGCCCCCTTTTTGCTTCTGTGGTTCATGGCTCCAACCGTGGTTTAATAGAGTTGTCCACTTTTCTGGCTGTAATTTAACTACGTTACCCTTCCATATCTGTTATGTTAAACCTCTCGGCTGCCATTCCCTTTTATGATAATCCTGGGAGGACATATTTCGGTCACAGCTAAACATGCTCATAAGCTGTGTGTTGGGAGCTTTGAATGATGAAGTAAGCAAACATCCACGGACACGCATGTGAAAGATTTCACATACCTCACTCACCACTGCTCAGAAAACAAGAAAGGGCTCAATGTGGAGACAAAAAGATCCACCAGAGGTGGCTGCATAGTTAACAATTCTGCCAACGTTGATACTCGCCCTTGCTGTAAATCATGGACTGCGCCAAATCTTCCCTTTCTGACACTCAGCTGATTTGTCGCTAGGTTCACAACGAATTGATGGTTCTTGCCCTATATCCACCGTAGGTACAGGACACACGGTCTCGTACACCAAGTCATGGTCATTCAAGCACAACTGGGCGACTCTCAATAATCGCCTCGAGTTTTCTAACTACCTCTAGCAGAAACCATACAGTTGTGCTACAAAGCAAAAGACTGAATCGTATATGGAACCCCTAAACAGGTGCTCACCCTCTTGCACCTCTTATTGAACCAAGCTGAGGTCTGGAGCGGAATTAATCCTGTTGCTCCTTTGACTTTGTAAATCCTACGTAGCTTCGCCACGCATGGACTGTTGAAGGCCTGCAAGCTACAATAACTAGACTTCCTAGTCACAACATTATTCTTAAGCTTACTGGCCATTGCAGACAGACAATTTTCACCCGCAATGAAATCAAATTCTTTCGCAATACAAGCTACGCTGTCTTTATTGTCTTAATCCAAGATATGAATGGGTTACCTCAACATTAACTACAAAGATTTTCCTGCTCTTCCTCCCGTTCCTAAGGACGCTGTTTCGAGGTCATTTCCTTCTGTTTACTGTCCTCTTCTTATTCCTCAAGCCTCCACGGCTGGATGGGAATTGAATTCTATCTTCACAGCAATCGCTGCGTTGGCCGATGACGCTCTCGTGACCAAGCAGTAGTATTAAGAGCTCTTCATACCTGGCCGGACTAGATCTTCTTTCTCACACAACTTGATAATGTTCTGAAACGGCTGTTGCCGCTGCCTTGATCCATGTTGCAGCAGCAAGAGCTCCAGGATCTGGTACTGTTGAGAGAACGTCACTTGTAATATAGTTTGATCGACCGGCCTGGAACAAGCCGCGAGTGGAAGGTAGTTCAGATTGTGTGGTCAAGTGAGAGAAGATTTCCCTCTAGGTTCTAACTCAGGAAATTACTAGTATATCTTGGTATATGGGGAAAGCAGTTCCGGGAGACATGCCCACACTAAGGTAACCCCACAATAGTGTTGAACCCAGGGGAGTGCAAGATAAGTAACCAAGAGTGGTGTAAATGTACGCTAACTTGGTGTGAGAAGTTAGCGAATGTATATAACCGAGGGTCGGACCTATGGAAATGTGTACGGGCCGAACCGCATTTCCAGAGATGGCAAGTACAATATACGGTGCAGACAGATCTAAGTGTACGACGATTCTAATGCAGAGCAGTAAGGCCAAGAGTAAAGTATGATGAGCCAGTTATCTAGGAATTTAGAAGAATTAACCTAAAGAGACAGTACTAGTATAGTTGTTCGCAGCGCAATGCAAAGACTAGCCCGTACACTTTAGAGTAACCCTGAATTTGAAACCCAGAGAAGTACATCGGCAGAAGTACATCCTACCGTAAGTTGTAGTAATTAGCTTTCTTCAACCCTACCTGCAGGAGCTATTTTAGTAACGGGATGCATACTTCTGTTTAACTTAAAGTTGAGACTCACCAAAGCTGCCATTCCTTTAGTTGCTTCTGTCCCGTTTTCTGCAGCATCTGCAGCTGCCAGAAAAGCCCGCACGGGATCTGCATCGAGTGCCTGCAAACAGATATTCAGATTAGTGTCTAAATTCTTGAGAGGTCCTTGGATTCTTCCTCGAGTTAAGCTTGGGCCTGAATAATCCCCATACAGATCCAAACAATATGTTTTTAGCAGTGAAGATGAAGCATATCATGCAAAATACATGTTTCAATGACACGTACGGCTTGCAGAGCGTGAGGTCCGGGTGGTAAAACATACTTCTCTCAAAGCTGTGGCTGCAGGAATAAGCGCATCGAGAAGCGTCCTTAAACCAGCTGTGGCACCGCCATATTGGCTTACCGCTTGATTTGCAGCTTCAAATGCCGATGACCCTGACAAGCACAACTCATACAAGTTTAGACTTCTGGGGATGACAACTGTGAGTTCCGGGAACTTGGACAGTACTATAGCGTTGTGTCCGCTTGATTGATGTCCTCAGAAGTCTACACATTCCCCTATATAGAACAAAGATTTGCGCTTCTGACTTGATGTGCTCCCATTTCGAGACGGCAACAGGTATCAGCACTGACTAAGATCAGAGATATTCCGAAGTCACAACGCCTGAGTTGTACGCACAATGGCGCAACTCATACAACTTCGTCGCGAGCACAGCTTAAACCAAAGCTACAAAAGCGTGGGAAACTAAAACCAACCAAAAAATAAAAGGCCGTCGCTAATGCATACTGTAAACTCACATGCTTTGGCATCGATAGTTGATGACGAACTCTCATTTAGGCAGGCGTATGCAGCCCTGCAGAAAATGTCATATCTGTTGACGTACAGAAGAGGTAATCGACGTCAGGATCATGATAGTTCTGAGAGAATCTGTCCCCTGTCCATCAACGAAAGCATCCGCCGAGTACTCCGCGGCTTGCATATGTCATATATACTTCACCTTAACACCTAAGGAAAAGCATGCAACTTCTGCCCACAAGGATCTAAACTCGCGAAATACAACACGGGTGGACTTGAGTCTTGGAAGAACAAACCAAAGTAGAGTGCGAACCTTTAAGCAATCAATGATAAAATTCGACACAAAAAAAGTGCAACTCAGCATCCGCCGCGTACTCCGCGGCTTGCATATTTCATATATACTTCACCTTAACACCTAAGGAAAAGCATGCAACTTCTGCCCACAAGGATCTAAACTCGCGAAAGACAACACGGGTGGACTTGAGTCTTGGAAGAACAAACCAAAGTAGAGTGCGAACCTTTAAGCAATCAATGCGAAAATTCGACACAAAAGAAGTGAAACTCAGCAAAAGACAACTAAAAGCTTGCAAACAGCAACGTACATTACACCACTGGTGCCTCCCATCGACCTCCTGATTGAGCTTCCTATTTCATGGACTGTCGCAGCGGCATCATTCAGGGGATAACTGCATGAGCACATACGGGGATGAATAATGACTGTTCCAGTAGTCCACAACCCTCAACACATCTTGGTTAAATACATTCACTTGCTCACATCCTCTTCCTGTGTTTCACTTTGCTCACTCCTCGCATTCCGCACAACAGGAATAGCTAGTAATCTAGGACAACAAAACCATGATGCAAACTTAAAGCGGATCATCATCGCGCTTTTGTAGAGCAAGAAGCGGATCAGCAGAGTAATAACTGATCTTGAAGGTCCTCTAGAATGGCATGGGCTCCCTTGTACATCTGCACACAGCCACAGGTCAAAGCAAGTGATGATATGTATGAAGGTGCGTGCACTTGAACGGTCGGTAAAATTCAGCAAAGAAGATCAACTTCGCTCTAGGGTACAACTAGGCAGGTTTCATTTCCCATCAACGCAAAGGACCAACCTAACGCAGGATAGTCTTTATCTAAAAATTTACCGTTGAACCGCAATCACCATCTCCAACTTTGCTATCGATCGCGTTCAAAGTCTCACGAAGCTCCACCAGTGCTTCCGCACCTGCACGAATGGCAATTTCAAGAACTTTCCCTTGACTGGTCAACTCAGTGGGTCTGCATGACGCCTGCAGCAGAGAATATATAGTGTGAAAATCAGAAACATTACTCTGACGTTCCTGGACGTCTTCTATCATAATCTTCTTTCAGACATAAGTGGTAACTCTCAGTTTGAAACGAGACCTACAAAGAACTGACGGTTAGTACATCCAGATACATTCCCAGTAGATGTTCTTACCGCTTCGAGCAGGAAAGACGACACAGGAAGCTGATACGAAAGGAAACAACCAGAGCTGTAGACCATACCGTTTCAGTCTTTTTAAGTGACGGCGGAACAGGAACAGGTAGGGTTGTGGGTGGCCGTGGTCCTATACCCCGAGTCAGAAAAACAAAGTTAGATAGAACTCCTTATACCAGACTCTAAGGAAGGAGCACGTACAAGGTAGTCGTGCTTTCTTAGACGCTAACGAAAAACCTTTTGCAACCAATAACCTGACAAGCTTATGCACGGTCAGTCAGTACATTACCTGCGACACCTACAGGCCAAGCAGGTGCTGTTGTTGGAGCATCTAGCCGCGCAAGAATCGCATCCTCTACCTTCAGAACTGAAAGTGACATGCCTGTTTTCCAACAGTTGTATTCAAGCACCAGCACAGTAGTAGGGTTAATCTGGAGATTGTACTGTACATGACAAGTGATGCATCTCTAAGTTAAGATCACAACTCCAGTTCATCCATTGCGGAGCAGATATGACCTCAATTAGGTCCGTTACCTATGAGTTTGTGCTACGAACATGACTGCTCAAACAGACTTATGCATTATATCAGCATTGTGTGTTACACTCACCTGCCATGTCAAGTGAAGTCATGAATGACCCTGTGTATACTCGCTCAACACCAAGACCATGCTCCACCTGCAGATTTGCGACAGCTTTTCCCGCTGCTATTGCAAGCTCCATGACAGGTGTTGCACCCAAGCTGCGCACATAAACACGAAAAAAGCTTGAGGACGTCTACCTGGTGGAAAAATGGTGTCCAAAGCATCCTGGACCGCATAATTCGGTACACATCTGCAAGACCTTAGATTCGGAGGCAGCAACTGCTTTCCAAGCGTTACCCCGACAATCAAATCTATGGCACTCATACGTAAATTAGTCAACACTTCCATGCGCGCGAAAGGTAGTATCTCCACCAAACCCACAAATCTGTAGAGCCTGGTCACACCTCCGGCTGTTGATCTGTTTGAGCAGCCAACATCTCCCATACAGAGGCTAAACGGACTGCACACTCGTAATAACATCAACACAAGATTCGTAAGCGGTGTTTAATGTCCAACATGAAGGCAATGTTTAAGATGGGATTTACCCGTTGACCATAAGAGCGACTCTAGACCCGCGGCGAACAGGCACATACTGTGGGTCCTGCAAACACGTACAAGTTTCTTCACTTAAGTACCGGAAGGAACGGTACTTACACTTTTCTGACTTACATGCTGCGATCTGAACTGTTGAAATACTCCTAGTAAGTACTGGACCTATACATCGGAGTCTAAACTGGTAAACCGACCTCGCTTAGCCTCGGACATCGGACATATATGGACCAATTTATACCTCTGAGCCACGACCACGCAAATCAAATGGCGTTGTACAATCCGACCAATTGATCTTAAAACCCCAACATCAACGTCCTGAGAACTATATAGATTGAAAACTTTATGACTTTGACTCCACGAATCTAGTTTCAATCGTACAACCTGGGACATCGGCAAGCTCTCTAACCTATCCTGTATCTGCTGGTACACGAGTACAGCAGTTCGAATCAAGAACTATGCTCCCACACTTCAGGTAACCCCCAAACACCCAGAGTGAGTGAGTAGCAAAGAGTGGTGTGAATATGCGCTAATGTCTGACTAGCTCTAACATATAGTGTATCGTCAGTGTACAAGCGTACTCCGGAAAGACCGTAATCTGTCCATTAAAGAATCACTCCTCAAGTAACTTGGCTCAGTGATGTACCTGGGATAGGATTTTTGTAAGAAGGTGCGACACTACAATATCAACCGGTTGAATATCAGCAACTGCAGCTCCCGGTTCTCCATGCTGCAAACGGGAACGGACGGATGTTTAGCTCATCCGCACTCTCTATTCTGCTAGTGCATGGTACATGCCTAACCAAGTCCGTAGCGTCATCAGCAGGAAAAGGCAATGCTCAATTCATGCTCATACTCAGCTTTGTAGACAAGGAACTGAAAAACGCTCCTGCCTCTAGTTAGAACAGGTACCCTTCTACCGAGCCATTATAGACTACCAACCCGGAATTAAAGTTTCCTGGATCTTGTCTCTGGCTCGGGTACGTGTTTTAACAAAGTAACTGAAGGAGGGAAACACGGGTCCTCACAATTCCAAGTCCTAATTCCATCTTTCCGGGACCAAGCCGATTAGAAGTGACTTGGCCTGGAATGGTGCAGACGCTCAATCCAACTCCCATCGTTCCAACCATCTGCGAGACTCGTCGTGCTTCTGCTGTTACTTCTACCAGCGGAAGTCCGGCTTGTGCCGCTGCTCCAGCCACCTATGCAGCAATCCTTACTATTAGCCCATTATCCACTCGATCGAACTAAGCAGGAGGAACTCAAACTAAAGAACTGATGAACACTTACAACTTTTTAACTTTGGGCTTAACAAGCTGCGAATTACACGTATCTGACAGTCTCTTTCTGATGCCACTAATTGGTTACCCATGATTCTCTCCAACAAACTCCAACGAAAGCCCCGCGACTCACCTTGTGCACAAACAAGGTTCCTGCTAGTCCTCTTCGACCTGCTATTCCTCTCGGGGGAGGCAGAGCGCAATCGTCACCGACAATGACAACCTGCGCATATAAGGGTTCAGATGGATCAACTATGGGAGATCGACGATGATGCTTGGTAACAACAGATGTCTTTGTTTACTTTGAGTGAAGCTGCCTGCAGAGTCATCTCGCTTCTTTCTCACAGCAAATTCAAACATACTTAGTCAACATCATGTAGTAACTTCTTTCCTCCAATGAACTGATGTTTTGATGGGAAGCAATTTACCTCAACTTTGTAGCCTTCCGCCTTGGCTTGCTCAGCTGCCAATCCAAAATTTAATCGATCTCCAGTGTAATTCTGACACCCATGTAGGTCAAAACACAAGTTTCAGCTTTCTAGCATACTGACACTGATGCCTGCTTCAACGGAAGGTAAAGCCAACGCAAGCAGTAAAGAAATTGCTCTATGACCGCAGGATCAAAACTACAGCAACAGGATTTTTGCTGATTCAGAAAGCCAACTAACCAACTAACATGTTACCATTTTCCATGCACTCTCTGATGTGCTAAGAAACTGAACACGAGATAAAAATGATGGTCAGCTCAGTCACTTTACTCGAATTGAGCTGACCATCGTAAGTGAATCCACCTCCTGCTACTAAGACAGTACCTTTACTATAAGGAGGCAACCAGGAGGTCCAGTGACTGCTCGAATTGCCTGCCAAGGGGAAATTCGTGTAAACTTAAAACCAAAAAGAACAGAAGGGGTAAGAAGCACCCGAGAAGTCCTGACAGGCAAAGCCTTAATCTGCCCTAGATGTGTAAGATGCATATGGTTCTTCAGCAAGTCGGTCTCTAACAATTGAACTACATAAACGTTGATGCGCCAGTCCAATCAAGAAACCAAAACCTGTGAAAAGTTGTAAAACCTTACTGCTAGGATCGCAGCAACGGATGGCGACGCAAAAATATCGCCACAAACAGCCGCTGTGAGCATGCCACATCCAACGAAACCAGAGTGTGCTGGTTCATGTCCACTTCCACCTCCTACTCACCATCAGGGTAGTTAAGGTCCACAATTATACGTGCTACTTCGACAAACAACAGCTCATCTCAGCATTTATCAAAATAACACACATATGACGAAGGAATTAAACAGCATGGAAGAGCTCCTAACCTGATATAATAGCAACTTTATCATAAGTCCCTCTTGGAACATCGGCACGCAGGACCACTTTGATCTGCGCAGATTCTGATCTATCAGAAGAATACAGATGTTGGTGGAATCAATGCATATAGAACAAATAAAACAATAATTATGTATACCTAAGGCTTTCATCCTCAACATGGAGATGAGGGAAGATTGCGGGAAGGCTATAGATCATAATTCTTGTCGTTCTGGATAAACACCCACAGTCAAACTGTGGTCGTCTACATTACTGCATTTCCATAACATTCGCTTTCTAACAACTTTCACTCGAAGTTGCGCAGACCTAGAGGAAGATCAAGGTTATATAAACGGCCACAGCGGCAGCAACTGATCCAAGTTCGAGGCCATACTCCAAGCGTGTTTTAAGTTTAATCGGGAAGAAACGTCAAGGAATTACATAAAGGGAACCACGCATTACTCGTCCTCACAGTCGTGAAATGGACAACATAAAAGATCGTTGTTAAGTAACTTCCTTTGCCGTTTATGATAACATCAACGAAATTTCTACATAGCGATAACTAAAACTTTACCTCCGGGAGGCCATCCAGGTACGAAAGATTTGGATAGGTCTCAACGAGTCCTTCGATGGCTTCTCTCACAACCTCTGCGCGACAACGTAACAGTATCGGTGAGTTATATAAGAACATCATCTTCAGACGTAGTGTCAGACAGTAGACAAATTCTTTTTGAGTAATCGACGTACTGATCACCAAATCGTCATCCTGCTCTTCATGTAGAGTTAGAAAGGTGGGCAAGTGAATTACGCGGCATCAAGGGAAAGTAAGCTCCCGAAAAGAAATCTCACAAACCCATTCAACTTCGATCGCCCTTAGCCGAGACTTTTCTACCACAGACGGAATATGCATATGTACATCAACAGTGGACTCTAATTGTCAAGCAGCCAATGTTTTGCAGTTGTTGTCTATGCATTGTATGTCTTTGTTAGTGGCTTCGCGTGTACTGATGGCCCTGACGATGGTCAATGCAGAGTATCGACTGCAGAAACAAGAACCTTATCTCGTCGTAATACGACAGTGTTAACGGTTGGCTTGTGAGAGACGCTGAACGGTAAATCTAGTTCAATCGACTCACCCTACAATCCGACGTAACCTGGGAGGCTGGGGCTATTGTACAAAACTCTACAGTCTGAACCGGCCGACGATAAAATCGCCGGCTCGCTATAAAACTTGAATGCGAGCCAATCTGTCATAAATCATTTTCTACAACACTCGCTCCACTTATACAGCTCGCACTAGCCGATGCCATGCTAGAGAGCGAACCAGCAAGAAGACACTCCAGTAAGATGAAATCAGGCTAGATGGTCAGAGCGCTGTTCCTACATGATTCAACACCATCTCGACGAAAACTACGAGACAGCAACAACAGGAATTTCTCGAGTTCTTGCCAGTTGACGTACTGTTGGTAACTCTCTTTCCGCAATTACACATCTACAACATACTTCTTTTCGGTTATCTATGTTCACACTTGAGGTGAGCGTTATTCACTATCCAAGAAGGGAAAGTAGATTTCGAGTTGTGTGCGACCGAGGAGAAAGCGCTTCGGCGAGACGCACAACAGATGGCATGGAGGCCGCTTCGAACATGAAATCCTTGTTAGCCTCCTCATCGAACCGGTTGGCTCACAGCATACATTCAATCTCATCTCCCTACGCTAAACTACACCCTTGCATCGAACACCTGGGTGAGAGAAACATGATCCACGATTTACGATCGCAAAATGGTGCGCATTAAATTGACAACCTTCTGTAGGAATTACTTGGCTCCAATAACCGGATTAGCTCCTCATCAGTACATGTGAGACAGTACTAGCCTTAGGTGATCAAACACGAAGTAACTCCTGATTATACCGGACTTCAATTCGACTCTAGTCTGGACCGACCGGAACGTATGTTAAGTACCATAGCAATGGAGACATTAAGACAAGAACTGCGAACAACTTTATACTAACTGTCACCAAAAAGAACTCCAAAAGACTCGGTCAGGTCTATTCGTCCACCTCAGACTAGTACAGTAAGAAAGACACACTAGGCAGGAACATATCGATCTTACTGCGGGTCTTACAGAGAAGTCATTCCCCAGGCGCTGAAATATAATGTACTGGCATGATCCCAAGATTCCCACAGATCGATCTGGAATGAAATAGGGAAATTCAGAGCATGTACAAAGAACCCCATTCTCTGAAAGTTCGAAACAAACAGATAAACCACTGGAGTCTGCCGCTCTGTACTCCCGCTGATGTATGTAATGCTTTTGATACAGGCAATGTATTTCTTTCTGCCACCAACAAAAACTCTATGGATCATGAACAACAAGCATCATAACGCAGTTCTACAACAAATGAGCATAGCATGAAAAGGTTGGCTATCGTAAACATGCAGCAAGGAAGGAGGACAGAACGTGGACTCCAGATGTTGAGCTCATTCACGTCGGACTATCAGCTTACCGTTCGGGTCGTTGATAAGCTTCTTCCCGCTTGCCATTGTAGAAAAAAAGAACAGGCTCCGAACTCTCGAGCGGTTCGTTCACTGTTGCCCCTATCCGCAGATACTGATAAGCATTAATAGTCACGAACTAGGCGGTCGCAATAGCAATGCAGACAATAAATCCAACTGTTTTGCCGAGAAAATTGCTCTCCGGCTGACACTTCCTCTCGGGAGCACGGAACACGTTGAGTATGAGAAACAGATATAATAGCACGAACGCCAGTCTTAGAGGGCCTCCTGACACAGGACTAATCAGTAGATCTACGAGGAAAGGTTCAAAAATCTTCTCAATTCTGGCGGTGGATAATCTCCCGACGTCACAGACTGCTGCCAGTGACGAGGTCAGTGAAGGAGAAAAGGCAAATGAGAGTGACCGACGAAAGAGGAAGATGAAAAACATAAAAGCTGAGTAACCGATCGCGCAAAAAGCAAGAGCCTAGCGCTAGGAAAGCTATCCCGGTAGAAACCACACTCTCAGATAGAATGCTACTTTTCCTTGCACTTCAATTCTGCCTGGTCAGGCGTCGTCGTCGTACCTTCTCTCCCACAATTCCAAGCATCCAATCCCCTCCGTTTTCCCTCCTCTCCCCTTTTCTGCCTTTTTCCTCCCGCAAGAACTAATCCCACCAATGCGGCATGTGATATAGGCAATAAGAGTCATATCAGCTCCCCATACATACCAGAAGCCGGTCTCCGACACAATCTCCGGATCTGTAACTTCAGATGACACGGCCGCAACAGTAGGCGCGGTTATCTTAAAAGTTTCTTTCCCCCACTTTAATTACCCTCCTCCTCCTCGGCAGCGCAGCGGGTCAGTTCCGCTCCGCTTGTCTTCTATCCTTCTCTCTCTCTATCTCTATCTCTTTCCTTCCCTCACACACACTCTCCTAAGCCTCCTCTCTCGCAGCCGACCCTCACTCCCCTTGCCCCTCACTCCTACCCCGTTGTCATCTTTCTGCATTCTCGTCCTTACTATAATACACTCAGCTCTCGCTTCCATCTCATCTCATCATCAACTCATTAATGCAGACGTAAAGCAGCACACCCCCGAGTCCCGACGAACACCAATCCTTTCCACGCTCCACCCCTTCATTTCCGGACGGACTCGATGCGACTCGAGAGAGCAGCAGTGCATCAGAGGAAGCTGGAAACTGCAGCTTCTCGCTGCATTACGCTCCACCAGCAAGAGCAAGAGGGAAGTGAGAGTGTGATCATTCTGTCTCTATCTCGCTTTCTCTCGTACGACAGTTGGCGTACGGCGTACGAGCGGGAGCGCTCCGACACAAGATAAATCTGCTCCCGAAGGGTATCGTTGCAAAATCTTGCCGCTAGCCAATAGCGCTCGCTCTTACGAACTCTAATGCTTCCGCGCCTTGCCCTTCTGTCGCTGGCTCCCTGCCGGCGGGAGCCTTTCAACCACAACTGTAAATGCTATCCAATCAAACCGGGAAGACGTTCCGTGTGATGGATATCGGGTTTCACGACCACCGAGTCACGTACCTGTTCGCGCTGCTCGGGTACCTACTACCGGTTGCTTCGGTGAGCCTCTGTTGTTGTTATCCTCGGCGATGTAGCGCACGTGTACCGCAGAAGATGACAAAATTCTCCAGAGTCCAGCCCCACACGTCCCGTCCAGTCATTACAGCGCTGCAGACACAACTTTCTCCTTATAAGAACTCTTCGTGATGATTGATACGGGCAGACAACAGAAACCATCAGAACCTCAGAACTCAGGACAGCTTCTTCTACATCTTCGTAAATTCTCAATTACCTCTGTGTGAAGGGCCCCGAACATAGAGGTGGCTTCTCTATCTTATCGAAACAATGGTACTGTATTTTCTTCAACTAAAGCTTTTCAGGTTGTCGGTTCTGTTCAGAAACGAGCCTCTCAGACTCTGAAAATGATGTCGTTTCGGAACACACGGTCCTAGGCAGACAGTCGTGAGCTCGAACCCTCCTTCTGAGACGTCTGTCAGTGTAAGAGCCTCTGCTCCCGGCAGGATAATGCTCCACTGCCAAAACAAAATATGCATCCCAAATGAGTGTGGTAGCAAAGTGACACAAAAAGATAAAAAAAAAGATTTAAAATTCTTTGAAGTGATTTTCTGTACAGGATCATTTTAACAAAAAATAAAAATCTTACGTGCAGTAATAAGACATGCGCAATGTTTGCTTACTGCACAGAGCACAGTGAAATAAATCTAAGACAAATTTATATCTATATTTAAATATCTAAATTTAAATTACTTATTGTGAATAGTTCTGAGACCGTAACACATGAACTCTGAAAAGAAAAACGTATAAACGTAGTGAGTTCACATAACCACTTCAACTTCTTAGCTGCACGTAACTATGAGAAGAGAAAAAACCTAGAAGAGTACTGAGTTGAAAAGTAACCCATTCTACTATAAGTAAAATCTTCTATAATAATAATAATAATAATAAATTGTTTAAAATAAAGTTATCTAACCCTTCCAAGACCTACAATAAAGGGTATGTATATTCCCCTTCTTCCGAACTTGGAAGAGGGTGAATAGCTATGCATGCTTCCTAGTCTACGGTCGGATATACCAACCAACAAAATGAATCTTAGGACTTTCCACATGCAAGAAAAACGAACACCACCTTCTTATCTCACCAAGAGAACATCTACGATTACTACAGCACTTTAATCTCCCAGTGTTCATATAATAGCATGGAATGGAATATTCCTTTTTCTCTCGCTGTGTACTTTATGTAGGAGAGAATATACTATTTTGCTCCAAAGACCAACCCAAAGTTAGTTTCAGCATTTCTCGATCTATATTTGACAGTTCGTTTAAGAGTGATCATATATATTATAGACTGTAGAGCTCCTCAAGAGTTTTGATTTAATTCTTATTTATCCGACTTTATTATCGTATACATATTTATCCGTAAAAGAGTTTTGTGTAATGGTTAAATTTTTCGGTTTTCAGAAAACCAACCCTGCAAAATGAGGTCTTCCTGGTTACCATGGTTAAGTGTATGGACACGACGGGTTTAGACCCCGGTATGACCACAAGTGCTCCTGGTAACGCAGTAGATCGCATTTGAGGGTTCATTTTCAGAAACCTGAGAAATTTAACCGTTATACAAAAAATGATTATCGTGGTTACACATCATCCCAACATGAGATCTGCGAAAGTAAGAGTTGAATTGAAACTCTTCACTAACTTTTCAAGTTGTGATTAATCTCTAAACAAAGAACTTAATACTGATTGAGAAATATTAAAATAAAGATTTCAGAGTTTCTTGGAGCTGAAAAGTATCTTTTCTTCAGACTCGAAATACACCGTGAGAAAAAAAAGGAATATTATGTTTCATGCTTCTATCCCATACTGGGGTTTAAAGCGTATGCATGCAAGATACGAACATCCGTTCGAAAGTTACACACAAGAAAGATTTCAAGAAACCTTTTCTTATTTATTTGGGAATTATTGTAGGGCTTTGAGAAAGAAAGCTTTGACATGTACATGCATTTGAACATTGTACAATCATTATGTGTCCAGCATGTGATCGTTTCTTCCTCTCTTTTTCTCATAGCATCGATTCAAGATTCACGCCGTGAAGCATTTCAAACTAAGCTGACTTTTCATACTCTCAATCATTTGGTGCTCACAGACGTGGAGCCATGAATCTTGAAGGTTCAGAATCATGAATGGGCGCAATCTCAACTATTCGAATATTGTTCCCGCGTGTAATATCTAAAGCAACCAAACTGCATTCGTATCATGTGATGAGGTCTTTCCACCCGTTGGCTATTCATTGCGTCGGGTGTTCTCTTGTTCTCATGTAATAACTTTATTATGCCTGGCGCTTGGCCCAGCTCGACCTCCGAAACCGTGGTTTAAAGTGGTTTAGTTTTGGTTAACCGCGGTTTTGTTTCGTTCAACTTCAACAGAGTTTATATGGTTCGGTTCATATGCGGTTCAAGTTTAAAACGTTTCGATTCTAGGAATGGAAAGAGTTCAGTTCAGGTTCAGATGGTCCAAATGTGGTTTAACCAACTCAAATTAAGGTCTTAATAGTTTGTAGTGTCGAAATATTACGCACAACTTGAACTAAAGATCTCTTGTATGGTATATTATGAGTAAATCTTTAACCTGTTTAAATTGTTTGGACTATGATTTGTACAGTTTGGTTCAAAGTGCTTCACGTTCAGATCTTTTTAAATGGTTTGGTTTATTGATTTATTAGTTTCATGGTTTTAATGGTTCAGTTTAAATGGTTCAGATTATACGGTTTCTGGTTTAAATGGAATGGTTTGCTTTCCGCTCAGGTTCAGATTCTTTTTAACCAGTTCGGTTAGTAACGGTTCAATCTGAACTTTTTCAAACCGGTTTGAGTCGAACCGGGTCCGAGGGTTAATTATCCCTGAGAATCCCTAAAAACCAACTAACATTAATGAATGATAAGATACACATGAGAGTACATACCATTGTTCCGTCTTTGTCGATTCCAACATACAGTCAGGCTTGGTTTAGTAATGATAAGTAGCCTCGTGAAGAATCCAGTCGGTAATTTCGACTCAACCATCAATCGGAGCAAACATTCTAGACTTTTGATTATAGCATAATAAATCAGACATTTTTTACCTTCACTTAACTACACTTAACTCTTATATTGTGTGTGGGGAATTCCTGTTAGCTGATTATTTAAAATTCCTGTTAGCTGACTGAAAAACAATACAGTCTTCATCAGTATTCATCTTGTGTGAGTGTCATCACTTCACAGCAAGCAAATCTAGTGTAAGATTTAGAAGAAGTCTATTCTAATGCTTTTTTACAAGAAGAAATGATGGAAGAAAACTATTTAAAAACCCCCGTATGCGTACAACGTAATCCTGGTAACCCAGAGCACTTGTTTTCGCGCGGTCTCTTTTAGAAATTCCAAAATTTAACCTCCAATCCCCCTCTGTAGTTTCTTGCCTATTTCTTTGCTTGTCTTCTTCCTTCTCACGGGCTGAAAGTTAATGTTGCATGCATATTTATTCACTTCTTTCACTTTCAGATGGAAGAGGTATTTGCATGTTCATTAGTTTATTGTTTAACTTTTTTTCTAAAAGAGTTAGCTTATAAATTAATATATATTAAAATTATTTTTATTCTTGAAAGAGATTTATATTTACAGTAGAAGAAATAACGTTTCAATTCACTGCACTTACAGGTATTTTATTTCGTAGAGTCCATGTGTTATATTCACCATAGAATTATTTAAA
This sequence comes from Asterella californica, assembly GCA_036924285.1. Lineage (NCBI taxonomy): Eukaryota > Viridiplantae > Streptophyta > Marchantiopsida > Marchantiales > Aytoniaceae > Asterella > Asterella californica. Next base: position 30,222,857 of record JAYKYS010000003.1, read on the forward strand.
TATCGTGTCAATAGTGCTGTGTTGATCATGTCAACATGATGTACAACAAACCATTTAGATTCGTTTTCAGATTATATTTATACTTGTTTTTTATTCAGTGTATATGTTGTGTCACTTAAACCTTTATTGTTAGTAGAAGTTGCCTTGCTCAGCAAGAGACCTTCATTTGAACTTGATCAAATCGCGTACCAAAGTAATGTAAAATGAGCACTCTTGTTCACTGAATGCTCCAGAACACTACACCTTTGTCATAACATCACCGTGTACTTTGTAGGTATCAAATGTAGATCTCATCGCTAAATTTAAGATCAACCGCGAGATGGATGAAAAACGACTCTTCAAAAATATGACATTTTGCACCGCTAATATCAAATATTCCTGAATTCAGATGATGCAAAATGAAGTTGGTCCTAAAACCGTTTAGCCATTAAATATGATAACTTGCGTGTTCTCATATGACTATTGGCTGCATACTTGTTTGTATGTTAAACCACAAGTGCCACTACTTAGACGGTGGGATATTCAAGCGCCAAGTAGTTTAGTCAAGAACTAAGTACGAGTGAAGGGGCAAGATAGCCCACCGGAACTGCGTCTAGTTGGTGCAATCTAATACGTAGATCAAAATTAACGAGGTTAAGTTCAAAAAAAAGAGGACATTATATGCTACAATTTCAGATCAACGTGACAGCTAATGGACGTCATACGTCACATGACTCTTCTGAAAAGTTAAGTTTATGTACATCACGAATAGAAAATATTCTATAAATTTGAATTTTGAAATGTTCTAAAAACAAATAGCTTTGTGCTAGAAGGACAAAAATTCTCTACAGAAGCACGTCTAGCCGTAACCTATGCATGTAGAGCGGATAGTCATAAATGGAGAACTAACCGACCGGCAGCTGATCTGTCGGTCGACATCTTTTTTATTGTAACCCGGACTCATGTCCGTCTGTAGTTGCCAATCATGAGGAAGGAGATGTGTCCTTTTATCAGCGCGCTTACAAGAGGACTGCTCCGTCTATGGTGGAGGAAGTGGTCTCCCTTCACAACCCTAACTTTCCTACTCACCTCCTCGTCCCCTTCTCAACATCTGTTTTACTTGTCCTCTCTCATATTTCTTATTTTCTCTTTCTTGTCTTAAGTTTTAGCAAGCAGAGCTTTAGTGTTTTTCAGTCTTGTGCTATGTCTCTATTTGGCTTAGTTTTAGATATTTAGATATGGTTACTTTTCAACATTGAGTAGGAGTTTTATATTTCGAGGATCACATTTGCACAAGTGGAGCATTATTTGTGCAATAGAGTAATTGCTTGTAAGCTTCTACTTATATTTGGTTGGACCTCCGGATTGATAGGTTTGTTTTGATTATGAGTTAGTATTTACTAACGTTATGCTACCAAAGATACATCATATGCTTCCCGGAGATCGTCATGTACCTAGAGATGTCCGGAGGTCCCGACGAGTATGATGAGGATCATAGAGAATTTGCTCTTATGGTATGTCCAGTTGATGAGACTTTTAGTACCTGGAGCCGATCACGCTGTAGTTTTCGATAGTAGGACCTGGAGTGTCAAGAACCAAATCAAAAGGAACCTACGAGTCTGGAACTTGAGTAGCTAATGTCTCCACGGCCTTATAAATACAGCAGTTAGATAACATCATTGGTATTTAAAACATATAACAAACAACAAGCACATAACGCTCAAAGTATACATGAGTCAAGATTGAATGGAGATCTGCATCAAATTCTCCTCCATTCGCGTTTGCGGCATTAGTCTCCAAAACACCCTCATCTCAGATTACATCTGGATCTGCTAGAATCACCTCAACCTCCATGGTCATCTAGTCTATTCGAACATCAGCAGTAGAAAAAAGAAATCAGAAAACTGCAGCGTGACCGGCTCCATGTCTTAAAAGTCTCATCAACTGGACATACCGTGAGAGCAAACTCTCTAGGACCTTCATCAAATCTGTCGAGACCTCTGGACATCCTCTAGGTACGTGATCTTCGATAAGCCTAGGATGTGTTTTTGGTGGCATAATGCTAGTAAATACCAACTCCTAATCAAAATAAATCTATCAATCCAGAGGTCCAACCAAATATAAGTAGAAGCTTATATGTGTGATCATTTGTATTTATTGACAATCTTTGAACAAATGTCAAGTTATTTTGTCGTGTATCCACGATATGATTCCATGAGGAATGATACATGTGTGTTCAACGTTGACACATGATAGGCGTGTGATTGAGATGATTAACATGACACGCGTTGAGACAAGCAACAACTTGTGGCTTATAAAAGATCGAGCATTTGAGACTGAGATCAAGCGATTGATCACTCGAGAGATCGTGCTTGACGAGGTGATCCATGATGACAAGTCCTCGGTGGTTGTCATATTGTTATGTCATGGGATTGTGTCTCATAAGGATTTATGGCACAAGTACAAGAACGTGATCAAGAAGTTCTTGGTGGAGCTCTAGATTAAGAAACAGGCTCTTGGCGATATGGAAGATGTCGAGGTGATCATAGACTTGGAGCTTCTCACGAAGAGGCATTTGGTGACTTGGCTCTGTACCCAATGAGCTCCAATTGTTGACAACAAGCATGTGTTGATTCAACGAGTGACACAACTGATAAATCTAGAGAAAGGTGGCTCGCTATGATCTCGACGGTTGATTTACTTATAGCTATCTGAACATGACATTGCATACAAGCTGAAGGGTTAGATTTACACTTGTTGTCAGCTGAATGCACGAAGGACTATAGGTCCGTGTGATTGTTATGCTCAAGAGGAGGATGATTGCTCGACCATGTGTTTGGACATTAAGAATGTTGCTGATCATTGGACGGGGAGAGTACTTGTCTTGTCTCACTCTCCAATGACTGACAGGAGTATCGCGACCATGTTGTGATGATTTTGACTTTAAGCGACCGACACTTGACAAGTACTATGAAAAGAGTAAGTTCTCTTCCAACATGGATGAACAATACTTCTTTTATTGAAACTTTTGTATTATGACTGTACTTAATATCAAATTTTTCGATGTAGTCCTTCCTTTTTTTATGTAGATTCACCAACACACCTCGCCATGGTGACTTTCCTTCAGCGGTCCATAATGCCAACTAAGATACGGTTCTACACACGAGCACATGAGAACTATACGTTTGAGACATTCAACTTCGTGATATGCAAGTTTACCACTAAGAGGATTCACTTCCAGAAGACACACGAGGCACAACTTGCTGTCTGTGCCATGGACTGAAACGAGAACATAGTTCAAGAGCCTATCAAGATATTTGAACGCCGACCACAACACACTTCTGTTTGTCATAAGATAACGACGACTCGAGTGTTACCTCCTTGAATGACGACTTGGAAGACCGAATGGAGAGAACGTTTGTTTGGTGAGCGCATAGCAACTTAACAGGTAAATACTAATGCTATGAGTACATTTATAATAATCCATCTGTAAAAGAATTAATATATATGATGGATAATATTGGTTTATTTACTGTATGTTTATATAAATATTGTATTTTTGTTCATGTTCTACTCATTGATATATTGTTTGGTTGTCCTCAAGTGCAGAGAGAGAACTCATGGGAGTTTGTGCTTGAATGTTGTTGACAATCCGTTTTTTTTACATGTATATCTTGTGTTACTGCAGTTCTTGTAAAACGTTTGACTCCAAATTCTTAAATAATGATGCAAAAATTTATGAGTAATGGAAAAAATGTACTTCCGATGAGATTCGAATCCATCAGGCTGGCCTCTCCAGCGGAAGTTCACTCCCTTCCAAAGAAGGGAGGAGGCACATGCCAAGAAAATACACAAAATCTTAGAACTTGTAAAATAAGTAAACAACCCTTTGCAAAGCAAGACCGACAGAAATCAAATGGAGTAACACCAGAAATACAAAACACTAAACAACTGAAACCGAAGATTAAGCAATATAACAAGTTATCATCTCACAAGGCACACTCCAAGTAGACACAATAGCTTCCACAATAACGTCTAGAAGCTGATTTTTGTGCACATATCTCATAGTCTGAGCTACAGCTCCATAAAGGTTGAACCGTTTGCTGCGGGGTTCAACAGCAATATAAGCATACATTGCGCAGTGGAGTAGAGGACCTCATCATCAGAAGTGCACAATAAGTCTGTCTGTCTTGTAGTAACTAGACAAGCTGCATTGAACTCCGGAAAGAGCACCCGTAGCTCATTTACTGTCAAGAGCAATGGCGGTTTATTCCATGGCATGGTAACTGTGACATATGTTCCGTCCACTGACCATAGCATCCATTTATCCATCACAAACCCTCCACCACAAGTAGGAAGTGTCGCTTGAGGAAGTCTGCCTTCTGAACCGTATGCTGCAAATAACAAGGACACAATGCCGGACACTACATCAGCCTGGGTTGGCTCAGTAATAGCACTAAGCATTCAGTGATGAGAGTCTACAACTGTCAGACTTCCACTAAGCACTGCTTATCGGGACTCCGATCAATAAGTCACGAGGATAAGTGTAACAAGAGCCAAGCAACCATGAAATGAAAGTCACCAGAACAACAGCACCACCAAAATTATAAACACCAAACGATGTCAAGGAGAGCAAAAGGCCCGCAAGAACTTGTTACATGAGAGCAAGAGTCAAACACTGAGCACTACAACAAAAAACTGAGAAAAATGACAAGCGGTATGAGAAATCGATGTTGTAACCGAGACAAGTACTAGATCAAAAACTCAGCCAAGAATCCAAATCGTGAAGCGAAGGTTTGCCAACTCAACGAGGACATGCGAGACAAGAACTCGATCAAGAACTCAGCCAAGAATCCAAATCGTGAATAAAAGGTCTGCCAACTTAATGAAGACCTGCAGAGGTAGCACAAATTTGGTGTTTGAGATCCATAATAAAATAGCTTGAACTTGGAAAGTCTGGTCCAAACATCACAACACAAAAGTGCAAAGTAGCGTCACGTCCATAGCGAATCAATCCGCATGAGTGTCAAAGAGAAAAGTGAGATCTAGAACATCTTTGCACAATGTGCCATTGCCGCTGATGTCAGACTGACTTATGAAATGCAAAATTCTGTGAGAACCTAAACCTAACCTAGCTGCCGCATCGGGGAGACGTTCCAGTCTCGTTCGAACTTCGCTACAGTGCTCATTGTGAAGTGACCTGACAAGATGGGGGTTTTATACCTCCACTAGCCAAGCAGATTGTAGAAGAGGAGAGGTATGATGACTAATCATGACTATATATGCAACAACATGTACTAGCCAACGTAGAGTCGGAAGAGGACAACTGTGAAAAAAGACAAAAACTTGAAAAATGAAATGGTTGTGAGATGGAATAAGATGAGTGTGGATGCAAGACAGCCTTCAAGTAAAGTTGTGACCCATACATCTACCATAGACTGAGTCAGAAAGAAATGCATTAAACAGATAAGCATATGCGATCAACTTAGAGATTCTTTTTATTTTGTATTACTAAGAAATGTATACGTGTTAGATACAAATTCAAGACGTAAAAAAGTATAACTTTTTATTATTGTTAAATGTTAGCAACACTTAGAGTTGTGGGATGATTCAGAGTTAATCCAGCATGAGGCAAGTGTAGATATGCATTTTTTGAAAGTACAAGCGGGACTTTGGTATAAAATAAAGACGATCTTATTTTAAATGTTAATTGATTATCTAACATTTTGCAAAGAAGACTTATAAACTAAGCATGATGTAATCTTTCATCTTCAGATGGAAGATGGAAGAGGTGAATATGTATGCAAACATGGAATTTTTGCCGGAGGGAAGAAAGAGGACAAATGATAAAAAGAGGAATAATTTGTTACAAATAATGATAATTGACTTATAGCAGTTAGAAAAAACACTAGTTTGAAAAAAGTAAAATTCACATAGAAAACTTTATAAGACTGTTATCTCTATAAAAGTTAAAATATATATTGGACTTCATATTTTGGATTTTGAAGGGCAAGACACAAGTATTGATTATTGACTGACTCTTGCGGATAGAAAATATAACAGATGTTAAGAAAGAAAAATTAACAAAGGAAAACTTTACAAATCTTATTTGTTATTTTTAAGTGATAGATGAGAGCAACAAGTCGGATAGAGACGTCTGAGAGACCTTGTGTTGAAAATGTTGCACTCGTTCAGCCCGGTCCCTCATAGTCGACGATGGATGAGCCGAATACATTCAATGTCTTTGCTCATAGTCAAGTGATGGTGCATGATAGTATGTCTGACCGTAGAGTTGAGAATAAGAATCATTTACTGCCATATGCACCGCATGATGAGGTGGAGATTGAGTATAGACTTTGGGGTCGAGCGAAGATTCATGAGTTTTGTGAGGTATTCATTGTGAAGTGTTTGCGGTAAAGATGTATATTTTATGATCTCCCACTTGTGGTTATAAAGTTTCAGCAGTGTTTTGTGGCAGTTGAAATTTCATGTGATGCGCTTCACACGACGGTTTATGTGACTGAGGAGACGGAGATTGACTGTCATTCACTAGACGTGATTGGACATATGTATCACATCACTTTGTGTCAAGTCTGAGTTACATTTTGATATCAAGCATACTCGAGGTCATTAGACTTCATGTGTCGACAAAATCTCATTGATAAGACTTCCGAAGGGATTCCACTCTTCGAGTTGGTCGGTGTCCAGTTGTCATATATGTTTGAAGAGTAGAATAAGATCACTGCAGACTCTTTGTTGGTGTCCATTAATAAGACATCATGTATAGATTCTTCGTGTTTGATTTATAAAATCTTGTTTGTTATCGTATACAAGAATTGACTATGTTGACTCATGCACATAGTCATTGGTGTTGATGTTAGATTACTAATATGACTCATTTCGCAATTGGTTCTATGAGACAAGGTCCATTCATGAATGCAATAGACAATTGTGTGAATGAAATGCTCACCAAGACTTGAATGGAGTGTGAAAGCTCTTGGTTAATAGAGATTGCTGCCATAGAGAAAGAGATTGAGAAGCTCCTTGAACAAGGGTGATAATATCAAAGATTATTCATGATGATAATGACATTGATATGTAATCTTTATTTACGTATATGTATTTATATTTTGCCGAAGATGATAAGATTGAAGTAGTTATTCTCATGGTTGTTGTCTTGATGTACGTGATGAAATAAGTGCAAGATCATCTTCACCAAGTTCAAGAAGGATTTACAAGATGCAAAGATGTTGTTTGGAGACTACACGATTAAAGATGCATGTTGTAGGAGAGAGCTTTTTGTGTTTCGATTGCTGCCTTGAAGACCTTTTGCATGACTAAAGGACTTCTTCTTATCGAGACAAAGATCGTGCTAGCAATCAGATAACACAGCACTTGGCACTTATAGCGGATGAATACTGAGAGATAGAGTGTTCATGTGGTTTGAAGTACCTAGAGCTAGAGGTGCAAGATATTGCATACAAACTCAAGTCTTTGATTTGTACATGTGTGCGCTGAGCTAGTGAAAGATAACTTTATAGCTTGATGGGTAGAGTTCTTTTTCTTATCTCAATTCAAAGTTCCTCATGTCTCTTATTAACGTGATGTGTGTTTAGGAGTGATTATTGACTAAAGCTCACGATTTTTGTCACGTCATGTGTGGCAGCTTTGCTAGTTAGCAGAATGTGTGGTAGCTAGTCTCGTTAAAGCCGTTAGTGATGTTAGGAGAGATTTTTGGTTTGGATCTCTTTGGAGAGTATAATGCGAGCTTGTAAGTCTTACTTCACCAAACAAAAGAAGAAACGCCCAACAAAAATTACTTCTCACAAATGGGGGCGTGCGATCAAGTTGATTCTTCAAGCTCTTGGTTATGGTAGATGAGCTGAGTGAGGGTAATCTTGATTTTCTGATGCACATAGTGGGTTTGGCTTGACTAGAGTGATCTTTGTGTTTCAGGTTGGCATTTCAAAATGGATGAATAGAAAATCACTTAAAAGAAGTGTGTCACGAGATCTGATTTGAGTGATTTTAGATCACGAAGTTCTACTTGTGGTATCTCTGGAGTGTGCAAATCTATGATATTTTTGATTTGCAGATGTGCGTGTGCATGGAGTTCAATTTCAGAGTTCTGATCGCTCGAGTGATCAGATTGTTAGTTCTTGTACGAGTTCTTTGGAGTATAAGTCCATTGTTTGTCAGTAAGGATTTCCGTTAAGTATTGTATGAACATACAGATTTGTTTCGCATTTTGCAGTTCCTTTTTTGACCGGGTAAGTTCTATCATGGAGATTATAGTAGACTCTACATTTAACACACACTCTATGCGCATTGAGCTTTTGTCGTAGTAGTGGAATTAAGGGGGTTTAGTGTACCATTGTCGCATCTCTTTTATCTCAAGATATGTGATGGGAAGAAGATCACATGTTATGAGAATGAACAACATCGCAAACAATGTTGACAAGATGATTTATTGCTCTTCCGGATAAAGACTAGTATCTAGTGTTTGCACTCATAGACAAAGACATTGGTCAAATATCGAGATTGAGGGCATCTTTTGTTCTCATGTTTGTCCAATTGTGTATGAAACGCACATAAGCTGTTGTGGAGGTGAAATGCATGTCTTTAGAAAAGACTGCAAGTTCTTACACAAGGACAAAAGCTTCAAACATATTCTCTTTCATTGATTTTTCATTGATGTATACTTCTGAGCAGACTTATGTGAATGTATCATCGATTTAGTCTACGAAAGAGATTATTGGATCACTATGCACTATAATTTGCATACGCTAATTCCTAATACTACAAGTGCGTTTAGATCCCCTGAGGTCTTACATACCAAAGTTGTTCGAGAGACGTATGAATGGTGTGAAGCTCATAATCTCTCAAATCAATGAGGATACCTTTGACGAGAGTGGTACAGTCTTGCAAAGTGGGTGCTTTTTAGTCGAGCCTCTAAACAAGTTTCTTAGTTTGTCTATGACAACTAACATAGTAGAGAGTCATTAGAGAAAACTAAAACACGATTATATATGCGTTAATAGACCAAGATTGGATCGTTTAACACTCCTCATTGCATATACTCTTGTTAGTGACATGCAGATGGTGTTAGGGCAAGTGTTGAATGGAGGTGCCCATCCATCATGGTGGAAGATGTTCTGAGTTACCTAGTGCAAGCTTTGAACTTCGTCTAATTCGGTTGTCTCCAATCATCCTTATAGATGTTCGTATATGGACGTGTTCATGTCCATCACTTTTAAATTCTCCTTATCTGTTATACAAACATCTCATTATGACATATAACCATAGGTTTGCATATGCTCCACGATTTGAGTTAACTTATTGAAGGTCCACTTGTCTTTTTTGTGTTTTTAATAGTGAGGTGTCCTTTTTTGCATGGGAGGTCGTCATGAACTCTGTCAATCCGTGGACAAATATCATATATCTATGGATATTGATCAGCAATTGAGTTCAACTGTGCTTGATGATGTTCACAAACAAACACAACAAGAACCTTTATTTGAAGAGGCATATGATGTTTATGTTCATGCTCTAGCCTTGAAATGGTCCCTCATCTTCCATTAGCAAACCATGTATAACATAATAAAGGTCTCAATACAATTATTTTATAATATTAGCTATCGTTATAAGTATATGAAAGGGTAAAAAATAGTACATATTAATTTATAATAAAGATTGAAAAAATAATTGTTTAAGATACAAGATTAAATATGGACAATATCCTCAACCAGAGAAAAAAATAAAAAATATTTAGCTTCCATCTAGGAAAAAAAGAATTTCTATAGCATAGAGATATACAGATCTTGAACAAGTTTAACGTAATATCAATACATGTTTCTAGTTGATGAAAGTAAAGCAAAAAAGTACAAAAATACTCATTGTGGAATTTTTAAATCATTTGTTCTATATTCATGAAACTTTTATTTTATTGTTAACTAATGAAAGGAATTATGTAAGTTGACTTATGAATATTAGTAAGTATGCAAGGAGTATAAACAAACTCAAAATTATGTAATAAAAGTATCAAGAATTGTGTGTAGGTAATGATTATAATATAATAAGGATACAAGAAATATCATTATGTCACACATGACATATGAAGTCTCCAAGTGATGAACACCCGATGCTCCAACTATGGAGGATTTTAAACAACATTTTGACGTCACTATAAGCCACGTGAAAGACTTATTGGAGATGGAGGGAGACAATGTCTTGTTTCTAAGAGAGATTTACAAAGCCTTCTTCGCATTTGAGCGCAAAATAAAACATTGTGTATGACGTCTACGTGCACGTAGACCACAATCAACTTGGAAACTGTCTGGACCTTCGTTGTATATACGTTGAATCAACTTCAGTTTGAAGTTGATGGTTATATGGTTCTTATTTGAGACGCATAGCTTGTATAGTACGTTTACTCTTTAGCCATGTATGTGTTTGCATTATATATTTGAATGCTTCATGTCTGCTCAAATAGCCCACACAATAGATATCCTTATGATCTACTTGAGTTCGAGTCTCAAGAGGATGTTTAGTGTATACACAAACTGTTCAACGATAAAATGTTAGTGTTTTGTGCTATACAAGATATGTGAAAGGAAAATTGTGAACAAAAGATCAGTCATTGCAGTCACTGGATATAGTCTAAAGAGACATCATTGAAACTCTTATGCTCTTGACACTATCATATTATAACACGTTTGAGTCAGACTTTTCAATTCACTTCAGAAACAAAGATCATATGATTATACATATGATTGATGTAGCTCGCACTGAAAAATATTATTCATTACAACTTGTTATATACAACAACATGTTCACAATTATTCTCTTGGAATCAGTCACTGAGCTTGTGAGACACCTTCTCATTCAGAATTATATAAACAATTATACATCCAAATATCAAACACGTAAAGTAGACAAAGCCAAAGATGGGACTTACGTTATGCAGTGAAAATCTTATGCAGACTATTTGCACATTTCTACATGCCTTAATAGAACATCAGAGCGTTCCAAGATGTGAAACTAATGATAGTTGCTTTGCAAAGATTGTATAATTGTATAAAAATTGAAGGAGTTAGTCCCAAGTTAATCCAAATGATGTTGCAAGAACATGCGCTTTATTATGTTCAGTATTGAGAGAACAAAAGAATACTTAAGACTAAGAAACTAAATACAATGCTCATCTATCTGAAGAAATATCCATAATAAAATTTACTCGATCTATTTTTACTATCTAGTATGTGATTTTTCACAAATATTTTCCGAAGTGATAGTGGGATTAGACGACTAGACGTCAATCGACTATCAACAATTGTAGTATAAAATATCTCTTAATGTAGTGACAAATGTGTTTGCACTTCATGCTGTAGTCACCAACAAATGCACATTTTTCTTCGTAGCTCGCACAACCATCATAAGTTCCAAATCCATCATTATCGTAAGCCAAAACCTGCACTTTTAGTCGAAATATTTTGCTCATCTTTTTGCTCTTGAGCTAATATATTGTCGTTTGAAGGTTCATTTGAGAACTTGTATCCAGACCTCCATTGTATTGGAGATCTCCATTCGACCTTACCTTGCGCGTGAACCCGATCACCCTCACAACTCCTCTTCGTTCTCTTAGAAATCTCACTACTGCTAAAACAACAAAAACAACTACGCCATACACATCTAGAACTATTTGAACGATATCATTACTTTGCTTTTGACACTCAAAATATTGCAATTGGTAGAGACTAATGAAATCTATCTCAAATTTTGATTGCAATCGCTCGTCTCTCATGGTTGATTGAGCAATAACGGTCACATTGACTACGGGAGTCACTGAACTAACCTACTAAACATATTAATGCTAAGACAAGCAGAAGGGCATTACTTTGCATTTTTGTGACACAACTATAGGGTTCATCTAAAGAGGAGTTTTGAATTCAAATAAGAATATCGATAGAATATTTTCATTAAGGACCTTTTATATCAGGAGGGTGTTTCAATGAAACACGATCTAGATGGAACACATGATGTTTAAAAGTTCCTCAATTGCATGAAATTTCTTGAGATGTTATGAATTTCTAACGGTTGTAAAAGAATTAATAAGGTGTTACGAGTGATTTCATCAACTTGTCTTCTTCTTTTCTGTAACCTAGATGTAGCAATTTATCCAAGCAAGTAATCAACAAAGAATAACAACATGGAACAACAAATTGTTATTCATGTTATTCATGGAATAACAATTTATCAATTATTTAGAAATAGTATTTGTAGTATGACATATTTTCATCGTGAGTTCTCTTTAAAAATAATTTATTGTCAGAAGTATTGTTGTCATGAAATGTTTTTAACCGATCATCGTATTCAATGCACATTGATAAATTTGTTTCAGCCTACTATTCATGATTTGAACCTCGTAACCCAAAAAAGAAAACTTTGTGTCAATATTTATTCATGGATCAACAAATTGAAGGTTGCAGATTTTGTTAGGCTTTGTTGGTTATACTTACATCTTGCAACTTTTCTTTTGTTTTATGTGAGTTGTAGTAGTTTTTTATCTTTTTTATAACGTAATTAGAAACTGAAGTCACGACAATTATATTCATACTTACGGTCTTCTCTTATGCGTAGGAGAGGCTTTTTGATTGCGTTGGCATCAAGAACGAAGAGCTTGATCCACCAATCGTAAAGATCTCAACTGAGTCTCGTCCAACTTCTCGACTATTGACACAAGTAGAGCGATCACATCCATACACTTGTGTCTTCTTGACAGATCATTCACTCCACAACTTGGATATGGATTCTCTCTTAGAAGATGAATTGACGTTCGTGAAGATGGTCCCAGTCGAAGATTCAAATCACTAAACTCTCGCTTCTCTTTTGCTCTCCATGTTCTAATGCTAGTTGAACAACCTACTATTTTATGTCTCAATCTTCTACAAAAACAACACTGTAAGTCGATTTCTACTCTTCTCATCAGAGATTCTACTTGAGTTTTTGCGCTAGTAATTTTCAACTCAAATGTAATCTCTCTCGAGCTCTCTTCGACATCTAAACATTGAGGAAAGTTTCTAAGTCTATCTTTCTAGTCCTTTGAACTTCTACTCATGTTATTGTTGTCTTCTCAACCATTGAGTGGGTAATATACCTTTGAAGAAAATAAATCTAAATCATTTACTCAACTTTGTCACGTCAGTTTAGTACCTCGGCTAGGTTGGTCGAGTGCGGAGTGGCTAATCTCGGTAAGGTCGTTAGTGTCGTTAGGGCGAGTTCTTAGGATAGTCCACTAGGGGTATACTTAGCAAGTAAGGCTTGGAGGCCTTAGTTCTTCAAGTTGAGCCATCAAGCTCTTGGCTATGGTGGATAGTCTAGTTGATTGTAATTCGGATTCTCTACGAGCATAGAGTGGATTTGGCTTGAGCATTTGTGAGTAATCATTGTTGCCGTGTTGGAGATGATAATTTCTCTGTTGAGATTACTTGAAGAATTGAGTGCAGGTCGAGGCGAAGTTCAGTAAGAGCTAGCTGATATGAAATCATCCGCTGGTATCTTTGGGCGTTGTCGTTAGTGTTTGATTGTTTGGACTTGCGATCGAGGTGTGTGTGGACGCATGATATCTTGTTGTTCGCAGATCGACTGCTGTTGTGAGGTCGAGTGGAGATTTTCTGTCATGCGGAAGCGCTGCATAAATTTTGCAGAATGTTCTTGAAGTGACATGTTCGAGCCGGAGTGCATGTTTGGACATGGCAGACGAAGTACTTGTCAATGTCAGATGGGAGTGGGCTTGGTGGAAGCGTGTTGGAGAAGCGATTCTAGTGCACCAAGTTTCATGGAGTTTGATCTAGTATCGATGAAGTTATGGCATGTCGAAGTTCGCTGTCGTGTTACCTGAAAGTGCTAAAAGGCTAGTTACATCAGATTTTTGTGCAATTTAGTGTGGAAACTCGAGTTTGTGAGTTATCTTGTAGTGGTGGTTGGTCGAGAAGTATGAATTGTGCATTTGTGAACATGTTGTAGTGTTTTTCGGGTTGGCTTTGGGTGTTCTTGCTATTTTACGTCAGATTTTTGGTTATCTGTGTGCACCTGGGAGCTGTTTTACGTCAGATTTTGGTGTTTCCGAGCCTCTTTGGTGAAATTTGGTGCAATTTGAGGTGTAGCCGAGCCTCTTTTGGTGTACGAGTACTAGTTCATCTCTCTACAAATAGAGCTGTTGCGGTGGATAGACTTCTATATGAATCCAAATTTCAAGGATGTGTACTATCACTCTTGATGCATATCTGGTCAAAAAGAGCAAAGAACTAACTTCATTTTCAACTTTTGAGATTTATATTTTCAGTACATCAAGTGGTAGAGGTCGTTGTTAGTATTTCATAAACATTTCATAAACATTATGGAGTTCAAACTGTAACAACTTATGTTACACATAAGTAGTTTATTTATTAGTAAGATGTGTAGCTATAACTAAATGTGAAGAATGTTTATTTGCTACCGAAGTACTTTAAAGAGATATCAAGTTAGTCATGACTAGCTAAGGTTAATTATGGTTAAACTTATATGTACTTTTGGACAGAATTCAAACATTCCCTAGATAGCGACCACCATTATATTGTCATCTTGTTTAAAAGATATAAAGGGGTGGAAAATATCTCTTATTTTTTTTTGACTTGATATTAGTGATGGGACTTAAGTTATTGACTTTATGGGCATTAAAACAATAAGAGATTCTACATGTCATCTTTTTAGTGAAGTAAATTATGGAAATTAGAGATTCTTTTGGAAATTTCTAAAATATTTATAGAAGTTGTTGAATTTGAAGGATTAAGTCAATGTGAAAAGGTAAGAAGCCCATGTGATTAGTGCTTTTACATTAAATAATATCTTAGTAAAATCTGATAAAAATAGTTACGGTAACATATTATAACATATTTTTATAACATTTATACATTTTTTGATAAGAAAAAATATAATTCACTGTCAAGGCTGTGGGGAAAAATATTCTTCTTCTAAGTTAAAAAAAGATAACTATACATGTACTTTAATTAATAACCTAACCTTTCCCCGTGGAAATATTATATTATAAATTAATATACATTAAAATTAAGTGTATTGTTCATCATTGATCAATTTTTTCTACGAGAACGAGTGCCGTTGTACACACATGAGTTATAGGTTTCCTTTGTTCAAGTGCTAAGTGTTTACAATATGACGATGTTCATACGGCTGATTGCAAAGGTCCTTAGCTAGGTTTGTAAACTTAGTTATTTATATATATAACAAATATTTTTTCTTACTTCAGTTCATCCCCTCTATGGTAAGCCAAAAGAGCTTTTTTGGCCTTCTCTCCTCTGTGATAATCAATCTTTTTCATACTGAGATATGTTCAAAACTAGGTGTGCCACTAGAATCTTACCAACCGCTTTATATAATTTATTGACTAAATCTACGCTCGACCTCTTTTTTTTCTCGGTCAAAAGTGCATGTTGTATGCATATAATTCACATCTAGATCTCGCGCAGATGGAAAAGGTAAATTATGCAAGGGAGCAATAGTGTATTCCGAACCCTTCGGTTACCAGTCAAGTCAACCGTCAAGATGAAGTTCCCATTCCCTGACGTGCACCGGCTTTATGGCTCGGGGACGTCCTAGTAAATCCTATAAAATCAAAGTTTATTAAGTACTATAAAAATAAATAAAAATGGACAAATGGTATAAATTTTGAAATTCAAAAATTCTTTTAGTTCAATACTATCGAGTTTTGAACTCAATTATGTCAAAAAGTGACTTTAGCTTCTGAAGTGTGTAAATTGTTAATATACATAGTTAGTTGATAATGTAAATATGTTTCACTGACTTGGAACTTAGTTTTGAAAAACTGAAGGTCTAGGTAAACAAGTAACGACTATAAACATATGACTAAACGTAAAATATCTATTTGATAAAGTCCTTTCTCGTTAAAATATATAATAAACAATAATAAATACATACATGATATGAAATAGACATCTCACACGCATTCACTTATGGTTGTATTAGGGGGTTTCGAACAGTGAGGTCCGCCGGACACAAAAGGACTCAGAGGCAAAGTCATTCGCAACGCAGTACAAACACACTGATAACATATATGATTAATCGAATTTATTCGATTAATCTACTCACCATACAGTAGACGAGATAATAAATGATCATACGGCAGACAAACTCGACGGGTATCGGCATTTGTCACAAGTGATTCGAATTTCAAACATAGTCCCGTAGCTCACGACGGGACTATGTTTGAAACCTCCTCTCCGTCCTCCCAGGTCTCAAGGATGTGAGCCCTTGAGCGTAAAGGTTTCCATGACTCGTGAGTAGTCCACCGTACTGTTGCTGTCACCCATGCACGGATGGTCATCAGAGTCCAGTTTCCCCGATGTGATATTTACGGGAGTGTCGTAAGTCCGTGCGCACAAGTTGCATGCAGTTCCGGAACTCGTTAATATGTTAACTCTACTCATATTAATATTAATTACACTGCCGTGCAGTGTAATAGTGATATATCGTGATTTACAACTTCATCGGACGATCAAGATTCATGCAGAGTCGCACGACGTCAATTAATAGGAGTAGAGTTAACTCTAAGTAACGTTTTCTCAAGGTTTTATGGCGACCAGGCATAAAATAGCTTGAACTCCGGTTAAATCAAAGCCGGAAGTAAAGTACTGTAAGTAGAAGCATCTTCAAGAGTTCGAGACTAACCAGCAAACACTAGCAGGGGTTTAATTTATTATCTAATACTTTTTACTAAAAAAGGTTAGGCAATAAATTAAATGTAGATAATATTACTCGTCATGTTATCGTTAAACCACAAGTGGGGGTATAAAAGGAGGAACCCTACATTGTATCAAAAGCGTTGTAGCTCAATGGTTGAGGTCTGAAAGTGGAGAGGCAAAGGTCTTAGGTTCGAATCATGGTTAGATCTAAATTTTTTGCCGGAAACTCTGCTTTTTATTATAATTTCTGGCAAATTCTCCCGGAAAATTGAATTCTAGAAAAAACGATTTTTATTTCAGGCGAGCCGGTCACTGTAATAAAATATTTGTTCACTGTAACAAGATGCATTCGATAGGAGAACTTTTCAAAATTCAAAAAAGAGTATATTCCTTTTTTGTGGTCCACATCACAGCTTTCTTTTTTAGTTTATTTCTCAGTCGTCAGATCTCAGTTCGAAGACATCTACGGCTCATTTTGGAGGTCTCAAGATTCTCGTCGTTTTGAGCCCTAGATCGCCAACTTTAGACAACAAATAAGAACGTGACAAGTGGGTGCAGTTTCGGTGGGCTAGTCCGCCGGAGCTAATCTCTGAAATTTTGAACTGAAACTAATTCCGGTGGGATATCCCACCGTTAATATAGTGCCACCTGTGGTTTAATATAACTTCTCAAGTGAATTTAGAAACATTGTATTTATATGTTTTTTTTAACTCTTGCTAGGATATAACATTTAATAGTTAGATCATATTCTTTTTTATCACACATGTTTAGTTTAGAGTTTTACATTAATACTTATATATTTAATACTTTAATGCTTGAATTTTATTACCATGTTTAGTTTAGATTTTTACATTAATACTTTTATATTCAATACTTTAATGTACGAATTTTCTTACTTCTGGTTGTTCTTGTCGATTTGTTGTAACAAATATTTAGTAACTTCTTCTCATGAGTTTCACCCACGATCTTCACGACAAACTCATTGACTTGGGATACAAGGCCAAGGTGCAACTTGGCCACTGCAGCCAGCTGTCCGTTTCCACCGGAGCGCCCCAGAAAACAAGCAGAAGGATAACTTTAGTAACTTAGTTTCCAACACCAAAATTGGTCATCTTTCCGTCCAAAAAGTTTAAGTGGAGTGACTCACTCCCTCTCATAACTTTACGGCTTCAGACTGACAGTAAACAAAAGTCTTTTTAACCTTACGTTTGTAGTCTGGATCACCTCAATGTTACACTTGTAGTCTTACTTCAGTGTTTAATGTGTTTTAACCATCAGGCGTGGGTTTGATCGGATCAAACTCCCCTGTCAATTATACCTAACAGATTTTTCTGGGGATTAAACTTAGATCAGGATGGTTTTATGGACAAGTCTGATTCATTTTTGTGACTGAGATATTGAACTGCTATCCTCGTTATCCGGACAATTTTCTAACTAAAATTCAGAATAGATCTTTTCAAGCGATTGTCTAGCATATTTACTCGAGTTCGAGATTGTTTTCACTCAGACTCGAGATTCAGTTCTCCGAGTACAACATCTTTACCAAATATTCCAAAATGACACCCTCTAGTGTGTTACAGAAGGTCAGGCCGGTAGTGTCCTTACGAGAGCCTAAGTCGGTGCACGAGAGTGTGGCTTACTGTCATAAAAGTTACCATCTGACAAGGTCCTTCACAGCGTAACATTGACCTTACTTAGCCCGACAGTACGTACCTTTCCCCACTGTTTTACGTATGTAGAAATTACAAACGATCATTTTCACGATAGTAAGATCTGCCAGTCGATGGAGAGGTACCCATGAAGAAATAGAGAAGAAGTTATAGAAAATCGTGTGGTTTTTCTGCTTTTGTAACTTGTAAAGCTGATGGCTTCTGAGAATGTGTGGGAGAAATGAGATCATGACTTTGTGTAATGCACAAGTTACAGCAACAAACTTGGAAGTCAAAGGGGTTGCTGCTATAATTCCGACTTACTTGCACAAGGCATCGATTTGTCTAGTCCTCTCATCTGGATTCTCGACACTCCATGAAACAGATTCCAACTGGCGTCATGCTGGGTCAGGTTTTGTTAACTCAGAGAAAGATGACGAAAGTTGTGTGGGGCGTGATCTAGTAAGTCTGTTCTGTTTGTCGTAAAAGGTCGAGTTGTTTCACAGAAATATTCTCCTTTGTGACACCCCCCTTTGAATCTTTCTACGCTGCAAATGAAATGATTCAATGTACGGCCCTCCACTCTTTTCCTTTCCTCCTCCTCCTGCTTTCAAGTCTCTTTCCACCGAGGACGAATGGCTTGCTCATGAAGATTCAGAGTGGGATTGGTAACTGAATGATGATGCTAATCTTGTTTAACTGAGAGCCCAAACAATCAGGCTTCCCCTGGCATAAAACCTGATGGTCTTGAAATTATTTCTTGTCTTTTTTAACATGGGTATTCGAAGCTTAAGTTTTTTAACTGCACATGTATCAATAATTACATTGGTCAAAAATATCAGATCGCTTATGTGTTAGAACCTGTCAAAGAGAAGAGAAAATATTCTCTAGCGTCCAGAAGAAAAACAGCTGTAGTTTATTTGTTGAAGGCCAGTTTTGTAGAGATCCATTAATCATTTACCATCGTATTTGAGAAATGATATAATTATCTCAATTTGAAAAATAGTTCTGAACATTATAACAAATCGTACTGCAACCGTAAGGTATCTCACAGTCCCTAGTACCATCTACTTCCACGAGACAGTGGAAACGATTAATGATGTAGCAGGATCTGTTCAATATGTTTCATGTTTTTTCATTTCGTATTTTTTCATGTCCCGGGCCTTACAGGATACAGCTCTGGACCCCATCTAAAAGTTGATCTGCATTTTAAGGGGCCGGTGCTAGCAAAGGCAAGAAGTGCTTTAGAAACGACAAGAATTCTTTATGAAGGTTATGACTTTCAAATCTGAGATTATATTGAACTTATCCAACTACAACTACAGGACGATCAAATATTCAACAGTTCGAAGTTTGAGGAAAAAGTCTTGTTCCATTTTGAAGTTAATAATCCATCAATAATCAATAATTTAAATAATTTAATAGAATCAATACTAAATAAAAATAAAAATCAATCAAATAAAAAACAATAATCAATCATCAATAATTTAAAATGAATTATGAAGTTTGAAATCGTAGATTATATTGAACTTATCCAACTATAACTACAGTCACAATGGGAGAAAAATCTTGCCTGGCCAGTGCAAAAAGCCCCCGCTACTGTAGCTTCATGCAACTGAAATCTACCAGCCAGAAAAGCTCAAGACATATGCGAATGGTGAACTACTAAATGGCACAAGAACATGTATCTTAAACTTTTAATAACACAAAATAATGTTCTGTTAGAACATTCAGCCAAGTCTGTCGTCTTCGATGCAGTTAAAGCTCGAGTATGACTACAAGTGCTCTGGTTACCCAGAGTATTTTATTTTACGGGTTTGCTTTCAGAGAACTGAGAAATTTAATCTTTAATTAGAAAATGATTTTAGTGATTATTTTTTCATCCCAATTTAGAATTTGTGAAATAAAGAATCAACTAAAAGCTAATTCACCAGCTTTAAAACTTATGATTTCATCTCGATAACAAACTACTGAGTATTGAGAAAGAAATGTTATAATAAAAATTTAGAGTTTTTTGAACAAAAAGGAATTTCTTTTCAAACTCAAAATACACTAAAAAGAATATTCTATGATTTTATAATCATACTCGGGGTTCAACTCATGTATAAGAGTTTCTCAAGAAACTCCACTTGCCATGTTGTCCTCAGAGTGCAGAGTGCATCTTATAAAGAGTTTAGTTATTACAGGGTGAAACTTGAATAACAAGGATAAAAGAAAGAAAGAATAGAATGCATGTAGTGGTAGTTATCCTCACAGTAGACGAGAACTTGCTGATTACGCAAAGCAAACCTAACATGTGCTCAGCAGGACCATTCATGTCATGCTACTGCTGTACGTTTGTCTCTCTCTCTCTCTTCTCTATTCTCTATAGGGCAGTACTCATCTTCATAAGTTTTAAAAAGCCTTTTTGGAGAATATATATAACATTTTGTGATGATGGCGGGAAGCTCTACTTTCTGTACTGTAGCAGTTCTTCCGATCTTCTTCTTCTTCTTATCTGAAGGTCTCAGAAGTCTGTTCAGATTCTCAAAGGTTGCTCTCCCCAACGGCTGCACGTTACCCTTCCCATCTTCGATTCATTCACCAGACAGAGTAGGTGCCTAACTATGGCTCCTCGTAGTGTCTGGAAGAGAATAACTCAAGACACCAGTTGGACAGTAGAGTTTCTGAGTAGTGCCTAATTCCATCTGTACAACATGTATAATTCTTTTGCATTGTTGCTATGCATTTGTATAGCTAACTGTCGATTTGCAGAGTTCAAAACAAGACAAAGTCTGGTAAACCTCAAGACAGAGACAAGCCTAGAAATCGGACTCTTTATTAAACAATATGGCTTCCACTACCCTAAGACTAGAGAGTAAATATTTATTGAAAAGCTTAATTCGTATTTAATCATAACCATGTACCATAATACTTCTTTTATCTGCTTTGCATGGTCTTCTAATAAACAGTTCAACCCTGAAGAATAATATTTCAGTTGGATGGGTGGATTCACATAGTCCAAGTTCTGTTAAGCAGGGAGAAGAATGACAGTCAGAAAGAAAGAACTGGAAGCAGACAAGAGGGTGCATGTGGGAGCAGGTGTCAATCGAGCTTCATGTCATCAGGAAGGCTAACATGATAACTAATCAAAACAAGTTCCTTGCTGCTGCTGCTGGCTAGAAGTTGAATGATACGGTATGATAAACTCCAGGTCTTGATATACGTGCACCAAGATAATGATCAGCTGCAGACAAGGAAAACTAAATTAATATTTAAACTCCAAGAGTGTTTGAGATGTGAGGGATAACAAAACCTGGTTTCACACTAAGAGGCCTTCTGCACCTACAGTTTCAAAACTGCATATCTTGCAGTTTCCTACATTTTCGTTATTGCGAGAGACCTCCCGAACCAAAGACAATTTTCCACAGTTTCATTTTTACTCACCTTCTTCTCCGCATTGCTTTTGCAGTTTTGAGTGAAGTACCCTGTAAGGCGTGTGCTGGGCATGTGTTGGGCATGTGCTGTACACGCTAAGATGCCACGTGGAGTTTACTGGAAGGATTTACAGTAAACCTACCAGCAGGTATAACTCTCACGTGTGTCTGGGTCAAAACTGTAAGCTTCAAACTCAAAAACACCCGGCCACAACCCTTCTCCCAAAATGCGGGAATCTGTACATTTTGTACCAACCCTATTTGCCAAAGTGAAACTGCGCACAGTCTGAAGCACCCGTTTATTACCACCCCTAACATACACGCGTGAACTATGCTTGCGCAGTTTTGAAACTGTAGGTGCAGAAGGCCCCTAAGAATCCGATCAAAAGCAAAAATGAACTCCTACTCTGCATATAATTATTATCATCACTTTCATCTATAAACACAAAGTTTAGTTTACAAACTTCAAAGCAACTCTGTCTGAGTTGAGTCTCTAGTATCAGTTACCTTTTGAATCTACTCTTCACGGAACCCGACGTTCTCTCTCTCCAGGCAGACCTGCTACTGCCAGTTTCTCCTTTTTAACTCTGAAGAATATAACTGATTACTTCTTCGCTTATCTAAATAACGGAAAAGTGAACCGTAACTTGCGAACAACAACCCGAACTCGGCGGCTTGTGAAGTAAAAGGTCGGTCGGTAGAGAATTCTTCTACCGGAAGTGCCAGTTGTTGTTGGTTCTTTTCCCAAAAGCACGAGGCTTGCCATACGTTTCTTTTCGTTCCTTCTGAAGAAGGGAGAGGGGGAAGAAGGGGGAGTCGAACGAACGAAAAGAGCGTATGAAAATAGACCAATTATTTGGCAAGTAACTTTCTGTAGGCTACAGTTAACTACATTGAAAAGGCCATAATTACAACTACTATTGTGGAGGAAGGGAGTTGGAATGGATAAGCCTTCGGGGATACCAGTAAACGAACAGGTACAACGGACTCTCGCCTTTTGGTGGGCCCATCGAGCGAATATTCAGGCCTTAGCCTCCATTATGGCTCTATGGGACCCATGTACCTATTTTCATCAAACGAACTGTTCGATCTGACCCGTCGGATTCCAAGGTCAAGAAACAAGTCAAGATAGCAGAACGTCAACTTTTCTCCGTCACTGATCACAATGATGCCAGCCATTCGTAGCCATGATGGTGACGGCGACGAAATCGGATCTCATGGGGAGCATTCCAGTGAACCCTCCCGGAAGCCCCGTAGGTCCTATTTCCCAACCGAAATCCCGTTATAGTCACACTTTCTGTAGTTATAATCGCATTATAGTCACATTTTCCACGAAAACTGGTTTTCCTTCTTCTCCGTTAGTCACTCCCATGATATATAAGCACAATAAGGGTCTTGCGCTCCGGCGTTTCTGTATGAAAAACTTATAAAACTTAAAAATTATTTAATAAACTTAAATATAAAAATCAATATATATTTTTTATTTAAATGCTTTTGCTTTACCTTTTATTATTGTCATGTTACATTATCATAATAAAAAGTTCCCATTCCATATATCTTGATTCTATTTCTGTTCGTAAAACAAGCAAACGTTCTTAAACCCCTGCTACTAATATTTCACTCATTTTTCTGCAGCCGTAACCACAAAGTGTGCTCCTCTAGGTTACATAGAGTGATTTGCGCTTGTCTTATCATTTTCGTTTCGATTTTCAGATCTGATGTGGAATGTAGCATTAGAAAACGACTAAAAAGTGTTGCCTCTTGCAGAATTTGATATTGCTCTAAAAAATATCAGAAACCAGTATTGAATTGCTCTAAGAATTGCTGCACTTCGAAGAAAGCTTTTTCTCAAAGGAACCCTCCAATTGTGCCACGAAAATACTAAATATTGTTTTATCGTTTGTGTGAAGATTAACACAATTTAGTAAGGTAGTTAAGTGAACCTTGTACTCATCGTGACTGTTTATGCTCGGTCAACCTCAAAGCGAGGGTGTGGCTGCAGTCTCTACTTTGTGCACACGGTAACGGCATTGAGAAATGAGTTGTCACTGCACGAAATTCTTTTTTGGCAGTGCGTTCTCTCTCTCGTACAATGACTTCAGACTCCCATAACGGCTGAGGCTCTCGTTGCCACCAGAATTTTTCTCGCTCTCGCATTTTGCTTTGGCAGCGTGTTACTATCACATCTCGGATTTCTCTTTGGCAGTACGTTTGAAACGATATTCTTTTTTTTTGATAACGCATTCTGGGTTGTAACTCACGCGGTCCGTTCAGTTCAGAGTTTGCTAGCGAATTCTTCTAATTGAACTCTTGGATTCAGCGTGATGACACGTCTGTTTGCGTGCGTAGTGTGTGTTCACTTCAACAACACAAGTACTTGTTATAAGCGACGGTGTGTTCGGTCTTGCTCAAGGATCATAGCAACGAGTTAGTTATTCGTTATGAGGATCACGACGACTTGTTATGAGAGACGGCTTGCTTGTGGTCTGATGAGGTTCTTGCGGCAATAACTGAGCGGGAGGCGGTGTGTCACATGCACATAGAGTATGTTATGGTCCTAGTGGCAGTAAACAAACAGACAGTAATCCTCCTTTTCCAAAAGTTTAAAGTTCTTTTAAAGTTTTACAACGTTTCAAAAATGAATGTATGCTTGCACGAGTTTATAGTTGCTTGCGCTTAACACCTATCAAAGTTGATCACAAATGTCATGTGTGTGTATTTCTTGTAAACACTTTTGATGAAGGTTTATTTTGTATGGCATTACACATTACATATTAGTTGCTACCCAATTCAAAAGATGTAACACGATATTTACGTGTTGCTTCTATAAAGCTCCAAAGTGTACTGCACTTACACAACTAGCCATTGAGGTGTATTCTATAGTTTCCATATTTCACTATGAAACTCAGAGAGTATGGACACTATGTGAAGATAAGATACACACGTGCTTTATTTGTTTCAAACCGAGTCTAGACACTACGTAATAGATACACACTTGCTTTATTCTTGGAAGATCATTTTGATACATAACGCTTGAAATATATGTAGTGTGTTTGTGATAAAGGAAATATGCTCCTATTCAGAAGTCTAGGTTGGCGGTTCAAGAATCCTTGTGAGTTTTGAGATTTGTTATAACTCGAAGCTGAACTTTGAATATTCAGTCTATTTAGTGTTGGCATTTTTTTCTTATATACACCATCAGACGAGAACGGTGCAAATTTTCTCTCCACATGCAATGGCCCTGGCCTTGTAAGAAGGATAACATAAGGCTTATACTTCATCTTTGAGAATCAAAAACAAAAATTAATAAAATCAGAAAAATAATAAAGGAGTTCTAATTTGGAAACTTTAAACTTTTTAGACTCTAAGACAATCCTTGATAGTGTTTTGTGTGCTAAACTAAAAATAAATTGTCCACATAAAAGCTAGATTACAAATTTCCATACAAAATTGTACTCCTAGGGGAGTTGAACTCGATGTGCTGTCCACCAGATACAATCCGATGATCTAGAACATGTGTCTTCACTGAATCATCGACCGAAGGAGAATCAAAAGTCTGCACCCACACAATAAAAATCATATGAGAAACTTGATTTGATGTAGACATGCCGACCATGAGTATCCCTCAAATGTATCCACCGAATACATTGATAACAATACAATGTGAAAACAAAAAATAATCCACAGCCAACATCGATACCACTTTGTTGAATGATAAACTCTTGTTGTGTGGTGGGTGCAAGTGTAGAGAAAAATATCCAAAACTAGTAATAAAGAACCAAGAACAACTCGTCAACGGTCAAGAAACTGAAAACCTGAATTGCTTCAAAGCAAAACATTCAACAAAAGTCAATAGTAATGTTAACCAAGACATTCATTGACAATATTCTCTCTGTGGTGATAAGAAGGTGGTGATGCTTCACGTAAGGGCTGTTCGAGACGTTCGAGCCAAAATTAGAATAAATAAGACAACTTACCAGGAATGGTTAGGGGCGTACAAACGAAAACACACTGTCTTGTACACAGATCGTTAATCAGAACGTTAATTTGAAATTTAAGGACGCGGAGTAAATACACGTACGATATCCTAAGGGCGTTTTTAATATATCGTCCCCACGCAAGCATTGGAACGGACAAAGAAACCTGCCGCGCGTAACGCACCGTCTGCACGTGCGCCATCTTTCTTTGTCCGCGGCAGGTCTTTCTAGTACCTACTGCCGCGGCTCGACGAGAGAAGACCACGGGGGCTCAGTTCTCTTTTGCAAACTTTGCGAGTAGGGATCTGTGTTTCAAGCCTATCCTTTCTCGATTGTCGTTCGCAGGCTGCTTTCTTTGTTTGTCTTCTCGTTCTTTTCGTTCGCAGGGTGTTGTCGTTCATGCGGTCGTCATCAAATCGTACGATGACTGTCAATCTTTCTCCTTGGTCAGCAATCAAACCCACGGAAAGCGGAATTGTCTCGTTTTCTTCACAGGGTGTGCGGAGAGTAAGACTGCAGGGAAGACAGCACCGAAAATGGATCACGTTTTGTCATCGATCAATTTTGTTCGTGCGCTACGATTTATGGTGATCTTTCTCTTTGGTCCAGGCGGTACTACTCATATTTCTCGTTGTCCACGCTGCTACACGATATGACATGAACGCTGTTCTACTTCACGCGGTTACTGCCGATCATTCTTGTTGACCACGAAGGTACACGGTATTGCTGCTGCTCCTTCCTTCACCACCACCGATTTGTCTCTTTCAACTGTTCATTTCTCGCTTGGGTTTTGTCATCAATTTCTGCCTTCGTGCGTGAGGAAGGGCGTGCGAGACTGTAGACCAGGGAGGACCGGCCATGCCGATATTGCTGCCTCTACCACATACAAGGAAGCCTCAAACCTATTCAATTATCGCTCTTTCCTCTTCTCTTCTATCCTTTTCTATTTTTTCCAAATGTCTCAGGGTCTAGAATCTACGGGTATTTCTTTCGAGAGAGAGAACACTGAAAGATATATCTTGTCAAATTGTCATCATGTTCCTGCTACCTTGCTTGATAACCTCATATGTGAAAATGCATGTGCAAGCCCACCTAACTCTTCTGACGATTCCATCCTACGGGATAGATTTCTCTTCGATTCTTTTGAAGCTGATCGTTTTGATGAGCATCGTTTTCATTGCCAAGTGGATCGCTTTTGTAGACCTCGAACATCACCACCATATCAACTTTATCGTGAAAACTTTCTTTCTCTTGGAGAAACTAAACTTTATAGACTTAGATCTTACATCTATATCGATTTTAGATTCTGCAACGTCTCGCCTGAATTCCTCATTCCGAGCTTCGACTACTCATCTGTAAATTCTTTCCACTGTCATTTCTTGTCTACAGGCTGTGATTGGTCCTTTTTAGTACATCGACTCCGAAGATAACTGGTTGATTCTGCATGACTCCAAGTCCATTATCTTCTCGTATCTTAAATTTATCCACCCTCCGCATCATCCTCATCTTTTGAAACCAACTGTACATGTTGTTTACCGCCTAAACTGCATACACTGTGTTTGTGAGGACGTGGAACCTTCTGTTTTTTGTTTTGGATGCAAATATTTTCCTTATCCGTCTAATGTTCTTACGAAGAGCAGTCAGAGCTAAACGTGACGTCGTTCCACAACCTGCGGAGAGTTCTTGTTCCTAAACTTTTGGAAATATCGTTCACCGTGAGACTTCTGAAAGTTCAAGGTTGAGAGCAGTTGCAAGTTCAGGAAAAACCGCGACCAACGAAGGACCCCAACACCAGCCAGGGGAGCAGCCGTAGCACCTGGAGCAGCTCGAGGACCCGACCGTGGATCGGAAAGGAGGGGACTAAGACCCGAACGAAAGAACCAACGGCCGTAGAGGAGTGAAGGAGCACTCCGAGGACCACCGCGACCCAACCAGACCTGATGGTCCCAACTCAACGAGAAGACGGTTGTTATCATTGTGCGCAGCAATGACACTTTATCAAGGAGTTCCTAGCCCAAGTCCAAGGTCCGAACATTCGAGCAGCCGTGGCCGAGGACCAGCCTCAAGAGGAATCCCCTCTCGGAGATAACCGAGGTCGAGAATGTATCGACGAGTCTACAGCGAATGCTGAAGAGGTAAGCTTGAGACACTTTCCGAGTTTCTGTCTTGGGTGAATGTATGAGTAGTCGGGAAGTTCAGTCGGATGCTAATCGACACTGACGCAGATGTTAGTGTGTTATCTGTTCGCAAAGTGCTGGAATGAGGAATGCCTACTAGCCGTCTAGCTTCTCTTTTGATTGTGCGTTTTGTGCAGGAGACCTCAACTGTGATTCAAGTCGTGTATAAGATACCAATAGAGTACGTTGAGGTCAGTCGTAGACACGACTTTCTTGTCGTACCTCTAGAGTCCATATATGGGATCCTCTCTTGAAATTGGGTGCGAGAGAACTCCGCCTGACTTGGAAGAGGATATCCTGTGGCTGAAAGACCCACAGAGGGTCGATCATGCCGAACCTTAAGAGTTGAACCCTCGGAACCAATCCCCACCTTCCCAACGTGAGTATCTATCATGAGTAGGATTTCCTACATGATATGCACGGCTCGACAGTTCAAAAGATCGATGAGGGATGCCGAGGATGCATGAGTAGTAGTACTTGAGAAAGAATCCGAGGAGTTGACCAATACATGCTTACCATCTTTATATGCATGAATCTCCTCGCCCTCCTCCGGGTCCTCCCTCCTTGAAAGTTCACAACGTTGTCGTGTTGTGGTTCGGCTCCTAGGTGAAATTCCTGTGTAACCTATGTTGTGTTTCTTTTCTATGTTTCGTGAATCGTATCGCGTACTCGCCGAACGGTGTGATGAGTGCCACGTTTGTGATTATCTGTTTAAGTGATCGCACGGTAGAGGAATGTGCCAAGTCATCGATCTGTGTGCGTTCACTTCAGTGGTCCTTGTCGCCGCATTTGTGTATAGAATGGTGGGTCGAAGGTTCATACGGCATTCTCTCTGAGCGGGTGATTCGTAAGGGTTCTCGGTGGTCTGCATGGAGGAGTGAAGAACTGCAGGAGTGGTGGTTATGGACGGAGGTGTGTTACCGATTCCGGATCTTCCTTTCCCGAATCCGTTTCACATCAAGCTTCATTGCATCCACCGCGATCACTTTCGACAGTGGTTAGTTGCATACTTTGGCGATGAATTCATGAGAAGAATGATGGAGTTACAGCTTCCGGTGATCCTTCCGATTGTAACATACGGAGAGACTTGGGATATGACGGTGTACATTTTGTTGTGAGGAACAATGGATCTCAACTATCCATCGAACGTTCCTTTCAACCTTTGGGTCGATGTCCGGTGTCATTGCAGACCGAAGATCAATCATGGAGCTTGGATCGTAAGAAACTTCGGGCAAGAATATTACAATCGAGTGATAGCTTCGCCGTTTCCTTTTGTCGTACCTTTTATTGTAGAACGTTTCCAGGTTGTAATATTGACGTTGCATTAGTCTGCGACTCACTGGTTTCATTCTGGTTGAGCGCTTCTGTGTAGTTACGGACCGCAAAGAATCCTTCGACATGTCTCAAGGATTTTCTGAAGTCTTAGAGTCTTGATGATGTCTTGTGTCTCCTTGGAGTAAAAATTCGTTCTAGGGGAAAATTCGTTCTAGGGGAAAAAGTTGAGTGGAGAAAAGACAAAAGTAAAGATCTTTTTGCTCTTATTGGTCCACTTTTGGACCAATGGTGTTCTAGCTGATCCTCGCGACGTTTCTGTGGTTTCTGGAGGCTTCGGAGGACCATTCGCAAAACGAAGGGTATGGTTGGAGAGCTCTCGACCGGGGCTACAATGGGCTGAAGAATCGGTCGATTTCATGGAGGGATGAGCGCGTTATGATCGATTGAGTGGAGGGGGATGAAATTCGTACCTACTGCTACGTTTCTGGTTATTCCGAGAGACTCGCGAGGAGTTTTCAGGAGCTGTCTGTTGGGTTGGAGAGCTGACGACGTGCTGGTCGTTTTGATATCAATTTCATCAGGTTCTTGATCGATTTGGATTCTGAACCAACCGATTGAAGTTGAGAAGTGCAGACGAGATAAGGCGAGGACAGCGAACTGTGATAGCCATGGATAGTTTGCTATTGCTTAAGTTCTGAGTCGAATTTCTGAGTGAAACTTTCCAAGATTGAAGCATGTCTTATCAGTAAGATACTTGGGAAGTTTCACCTCAAATGGTCGAGTAGTTTGTTCAGAATCTTGGATCAAATGTACCTGGGTCTGTAAAGCTCTGAAGTTAGCACAGATTACGGTTTGATCCATATATGAGAATTGGTTTAAGATTTCGACCTGAAAATTGTTCAGGCTAGGAGTGAAAGGTCCAATCAAGCTTCCTGTGAAGTTTGATCATCATTGGTTGACTGGTTTGGGAGGACTGAGGTCTCAAAGTTCAAAGATATTTCTGTTATTAGCAATTTCGGGTTTTTTTGGTATCATCTATTGTCATTTTGGTCATTTTCGAGCAATTTGGAGAGGAGTTTGTTGCTGAAACTGCCATGCCTGCATACAACTCGACATTGGAGGGTGTGGGGCTGAATTCAGCTCTTGGTGATGAAGGAGAACAGAGTCGTCATGAATCTTAAGCCGCTGTTTGGGTTCTCGGAGCTGCCAGGTATTATCGCTGTTGGTGCTATATTGAGATCTGAGTAGTGCCTTGAAGCATGCATGCTTTATCTTGCTGGAATGCTTGATAGGCCAGGGTGTACAGCAAGTTGTATCGATACTCTATCAAGTTGATTGAGTGATCTTATAGCATCTTCTGGTTGTACTATGAAGTTGTGATAGTTGGATTGATGGGCAGTTAGTGTCGCTGGGGAGCTATTTCAGAAATCATGCTTCCAGTGATATAGAGGAATAACTTTAGTTAGATAGTACAGAGCTGAGTACTTTTAGTTAGAGTACAAAAGATCTGTTTGTAACACAAGTTTATGCAACCTATACGTAACCTTGGATCTAGCAAGCTGTAAACTTGAGCCGAGCGGATACAAGGTCACTCGGGCTAGAAGAGTAGATAGTGAAACGTTTGAGTGGAAACATCCAGATCTAGATCCAACCTTGTCAATCCACATACCTCTGCACAGCCATATACCCAGTGTATTCCTAGACAAAAAAACACGTTATACGATAACGTTTTCAACTTTTCTCCATTGCTATGGCTGAGAGGATTGACATATCTGCTCGTCCATAGCAGATACTCTACCAACTAGACGTCGGTTGAGACCATGAGACAGCTATGCTCTCCATCCTTCAACTAGGACACGAAGATCCATGCATATTCATCAGCAACGTCAATCCTAGCGAGATCAAACGCTTGCCTGAATCTCAGAAGTCGAGAGTTCAGGTCGAGTTTTAGATCACGTTTCGTCATCTCAGCAGCACCTACAGAATACAAACAAAGCAACGTTCAACTTTGAGAAGAACGGTCGAGATGTCGTAATCTTTTAATCGACATGAATTTACTCTCTTCTTTTCGGTTCGATCCTTCTGCAGTCTTTTAATCATCCTCATCCATAGCTATTCGGATTTACCCTGACCGGTTTTGGGATTTCTAGAAAAGATGAAAGAATGTTGGAGGAATGAGAAGAGATTTCATCCATGTTTGTGATGTTAGGCACAGAAGATGCTTCTGTGTCCAACACTCTCCTTTCTCCCATGAGAGTTACTGCATTGAAAGTTTCAGTGTTTGTGACTCGATCACATGATGTCAGCACTGCGCTGCAGACCAAGTGGACTGCATTTGACTATGTTGGTGGGAGTTTGTAGAGGAGGTTATGTGAAGCATATCTCCACTCGTAATAATTGATGGTCAATTCTATCTCTCTTTACTGTAAGAAATGCGATTAGACGTTTTGCGTGAGAGGGAAGCATTTTCTTCTGCTTTTTTGATGTTTTCAAATATTCTTGTCGCACTTTATTTTACTCTTTAAATAAAAAGTTCTAGATAGTGAAAATCACGAATCTCTATAGCTAAAAAGGGTGAAATGAGTTGATTACAATGAAAGAAGTTAATTTCTTTCGTGAAATTCCTTAGTAGTTTTACTGTTAACGGTTACCATTAAATTCATATGTTGAACGAAAAGATACACAATAAATTTGATATGAAGCTAGACCTCAAATTGAATCATAATTCATGTTTCGTTCAAGGACTAAATAAATAACCTAAACATTACGATAATTATGAAAACCATTTGACTTTAACTATTTTAATTGGATGTAAATGATCTTCTTACCGTGAAATTAAACTTGGCATAATGTACCTTGTTATGGTTCACATTCCCTCATAATGTATTGAGAATTGATCCGTAGATATTCTTGCTTCATAAATTACACGTTTTTTAGTCAAATAGCACAATGCACAAATTATAAACTCAATCACACAGAAAAATATCTACTTGCAATACTATCAGCATTATAGTTTTGTAGAATATAATGTTACAAAAATCTATTTTCCATTTTTTACTTTTCTTGCATGATAGTCTACTAACTCAGAATGTTCCTTTGAGCAGAACCTAACATTATAAGAGCAGAACCTAACATTTTATGTTTTCATTTAATAGCAATAGCTTTAGCTCAAGTAATTACGAAATAGATTTAATGGAACAGAAGGTTTTAGCGAAATAGAGTGAGACTGATGAAAAAACTCAAATTTCCTCCTTTTATAAAGTTTGTAAAAGTACACACCCTGCCAAAATATACTTCGGTCCTAACCACCGAATGTGTACATTATACCAGGTTCGACTGTAGTATAAAATTAGGTTATATGTGGCGTAAATTATCGTAATAGTAATACGATTTCATACCAAAATAACACGGATAAACTTTTTTATAAATAAAATATATAATTAAATCAGAAAGCTTTCATATCCCCATGAACTTTCTCTTTATGGTAAGAAAAAGAACTGTTTGAAGTTGTTAATATTCCATTGTTCTTCTCTACGGAATCAGACTGACTTCCATAAACTCTGGTTACCCAATGTTGCTGGAAACGGAAGTGAGTTTAACTTCAGAGATAAGAATCCAACTATGGATGTAACCGCATCATGTTTTCTTGCTATTAGCTTTTTGTTTCTAAATGTGCGTAGCTTAGGTTCGGTAATAAAAGCATCGCCGCACTTTTATCTGTTTTTTGTTTTCGTTGCTTCAACGAGCCCTTTCCACGGTTTAGAGAAAAATCTCGGAGAACCCATTCGTTATATTTTTGCTTAGGAACTGTTTAGCACTTGCTTAAGCCTTGTGCACGGTTCCGGAGCTCGATTTACACAGTGCGGTGATAGTTAGTTTTTCACCTAAATAAACTCTGGAAAACGACATGCGCGAATCGATTCAGAGATAGTTACTTTTTGCAAAAAACTCGAAAAACAAAAACACAAAAAACTTGATGCAATTATGGCCTATATCGACATAAAAATACCATAACCTTGATCATACTATA
Organism: Asterella californica; assembly: GCA_036924285.1. Lineage (NCBI taxonomy): Eukaryota > Viridiplantae > Streptophyta > Marchantiopsida > Marchantiales > Aytoniaceae > Asterella > Asterella californica. The sequence continues at coordinate 30,256,114 of JAYKYS010000003.1, forward strand.
TACAATGGAACCTGGATAAATGTTATAGCTCGAGTACCAAAATTCTAACATTTACAAAAAATTAACATTATAATATCGTAACTATCTAAGTGTTATAGCGCATAACCAATACTTAATTCATATGTTATAACACATAAACAAGAAAACTTGATAAAATAACAACACAAGAAAAAAGGGAACGTACGGTATAACATGATAAGCATATGAATGAAAAGTTGTTATTGAGATGATGTTTAAAATTCAAAACTCAATTCTTACATGATACTTATTAAGGTTTTCACTGAAAGAAGTTATAAAATTCATATCACTTTGAACAAGATACAAGGAAAATAAATAAAAGACTTCTTTTACATAAGTCTGATTTTTGTTATCAGATCTTTGTATCCTCAGTGGTCATCACAAATTAATTAAATCATCCACATACATCTGCCACTCCAGACCAAGCTCAATTCTTCCAAATGCTGAAGTAAGTGATTTAACTCTCGTCTTTCATCTCAAGGTTAGATACTTAAGTGAAGGTAAAGAAATATCGTTAATTTGCTTTGCTGGCACCGATTTTAATATATTTCCAATACTTACAAATAGTTGCTGCATATTCATGATCGATAGTTATTTATCAATTATAAATACATCTTCTAAAATAACACATATCCAGAGTAGGAGAGAGTATTAACAAAGTAACAGAGTAACTAAACCATAACAGATAACAAAATAATAGGTTTACTAGTATCTGCTTTACAGAGTAGCAAAGTTCTAACAATTATAAAATTATAACACTTAACCAGGTAACCTTTATCCAGGGCAGACTGTACGGTTAGGGTGTAGTGTAGTCACGGCCCACGGGAATCCACACGCACATGCGCCTACTCGTCGTATCAACGAGAGAAGAGGAGAAAAGCGTGATGTACTTTTGACCATTGTAACGCCAGCTTTGCTTCTATGGTGGTTTGCACAGTTCATCGCCTCGGACACAAGGAAATGGAATTCTAAGCGTGACTTGCAGACTAAAGTTTCATTCTCGCTTCCAGTTATCGTGATTCCATTGGCTTATAGAAGTAAAGTTGATTGTCCCGCCATATGATTGACACACAAAATCGTACTGGGAATTTTGTGGACCTATGAAGCAGGAGTTCGCGGAGAAGTCAAGCAGCTACCTTGTGCATGCAGTCCGGATTTCTGTTATCATCGTTCGAAATCTGCTCGAGGACCTTGTTTTTCGTTGCGTCCGTTCGGTTGCTTTGTTTCCCACGGTATGAGTATCTCAGTCAATTTCTGTTCCTTTGACTTGGTGGCCTTCAAGTTCTTGTAAAGTTTCAACAAGTCGAAGGAGGAAGAGAAGGGAGTACAATCTCCGTGAAGTCAAGGGTTCCGGCTGAAATCACGGATCCATAAAGGACTGCGAACTGCACTCCAACCTCGAGGGATTGTCTTGTGATTTATGACAGCTCCCAAGATAAACTTTGTCCTGCTCTTTCTTTACCCATGCCCTTGACGGACGACGTAACTCTGGAGGGCAGAATAATCGACTGGCGACTTTCCATGAGTCGAATTGAGTTCCCGACACAGAAACATAGGACTCTGCCGTGTGGGGGTGTGTGTGCATGGCACTGCAGCCACGCGCCTTCTTTTTGAAAAGCAGTGGAAGTGAAGATAGGAGAAAAGTCATGGTAGATCAGTTAAAGTATAGAGTAATGCACTCTTGGGAGTTCATTACGCATTTTGATCGCCTTAGCTTCCTGCGGCTCAGGCACGGAACAGGGTAATGCATGACTGACAGTGCATTACTCTGGACAGAGGCTTGAAAAATTCGCTTCTCTTTGGGAATTTTCCTTCGTCTGCATGACATGGTCTAACTAAGATCGTGGAGTTACGCTCCGTACTCTGACGAGCTGATCACTACAAATTCATATAGTTAGCGTAAATTACGGCTTTTGAAGCTACGGTAACTAGTTTCGAAAGAAAACCCACTCAAGCCAATGGTGCTTTACTTTACGTCCAGTACTTACGCCATGCAATGGAGGATTGTACCCTGCCTTCTCTCTCCTGGGCTGTGCATTGGCCAGCACCTTTCAGATAAGATGCTAATTCTGCCGCAGAGGTGAAGAACGAGGTACGACGCACAAGGAGGAAGAAAAGTTCCAGAAAACTCTCGAGTGCCACCCTCGCTCTTGTTCCAAGCCGCGGCGGATGCGAGACTGCGATCTGCCAGGAGAGACATTGATAGCAAAAGGGAATCATGAGGTATATGGACCGAGGGGAAAGAGTGGTGGTGGAGGATCATAATTCGATGTGGGTGAGCAAGAGCGAGAGAAACCGGATGGAGTCACATTCAAAACGACGCTGGACGAATACCTGACCGACCAACTGACCGACTTCGAAAAGCCCACGGCAGATCTTTGTCATGCACTTCCATTCAGTCAATGCACAAGTGTACCCCCATTCCTTTACATCTCACTTCCGTGGCAAATTCTTGCCCTTCTCCGATTACCTTAATCCCAGCCCCTCTCTCTTGCGGTTGCTTTGCGGATGGTCGATCGATCGGACAAAGCTCGAGACCCAAGAACCCAATAAGGGTTTATTTATGTGCAAGAATTTTTGTCTATTTATTTATTTGCTCTTGTCAGTGTCACTTTGTTTTCGAACTCGAGGGACGTTCAGTGTTCGGGTAAGCCCTAATCTCCATGGCTGCCTAGCTTTAGCGTCCACTTCTCGGATTTACTCGAGAGCTTTCGTGTCCTAGTTCTCCAGTCTAGTACCTTTTCCGAAACCTAGAGACGTATCACTGCGGAATATCGTGGGGAACCTGTACGTTCACGTACTCTACAAATTTATCTCTCTTTCAATGTGCTTGATACTCTCCAGCACTACCGGTAGTATAATTAGACAAGGATTTCTCCTTTTCGTCAATGGTTCCCTGAGAAAGCACCCAAAACACGTTAGCTTTGAAACGCCTGCGGGACCCCAGACCATCACTTGCGTCTGGTGTGGTCGTTGAAATTCCATCCGGCTTCTTCCTGCCAAGGGACTTCCTCTTTCAGTCCAGAAATCTTATGTTTCGAGTCTATCATGATGTTGGGTAGTTGTGCTTTTCAGTATGCTTCGTCCCACAGCATCTGGTGACTTCAGTCATACGTTGGCATACCACAGACGATTATCCGGATCTGGAAGTTTCACTTATTTATTGAATAAATAGGTGAATGAATCTGTGAATCCCTCTTAACTCGTTTGGTTTTCTTGTGTGGACTTCATTCCCTGTTTCTGAAGCAGGAGTTCCAGTTCAAACGTAACAAACCTTGAACCTTGCATGGTGACTTCGATGCCTAGTGAGATCATTTTCGCCCTCCCTTTTGGGTCATTGATGAAGGTGCTAGTCGCGGTTTTGATCAGGGCGTGGAATCCATTAAGATATGTATGGAAGTCCCATTCAGGAGAACGTTAATCAAGTTGATGCTTCTCGTTTCTTTATCTCTCTTGATTATGGAATTTTTTCTACACTAATTAATTGTCTGGGCAAAACTCATCACAACGCTTGGAACCCCCTCCCTTATCTCTTGAGAAAGTATATTTCATGAAGAACTTGCGCACAAAAGAAAGCCTTATGTAAGAGTGAAAAGGACCAGGGAAAACTCCCCACCAGAAGTGTATACAATCTGCGGACGGTGATGGAAAAGAATTCAAGCTCTTATTTTTAAGTGTGTTTAAAATCCAAACCAATCTTTCTTCATGTTTTGCAACTGTGGAGGTCCTTCTTGGACTCATCATGACTTTTGGGATATGTTTGTCAGTTAATGTCTTTCCACCTTCTAGAGACAATGTTTCTTCTTAAGATATTCGCTTCGTAAATTTACCGTAAGCTCTTGAACTTCTTGCCTAGAATTTCCTTCCAGCTTTACCTGAGTAATCATAGCAATCGCTTTCTTTGAAGCGTCAATTGTTGAGTTTCCGATCAAGTGAATGTCCAAGTGTCACCTCATCTTTCCGGTCAATATCTGCTGTCCTGTCATGGACCTATGGAACATCGCATTAGTTTCACGCTTCGGCCAGTTTGAAGCTGCAGTTTCAGCTTCAGGCAGCAGGAAAACAAAAGTACCGCAGATCACATTGCATAAACAGTTCATGCTATAGTTGTGAGTGATGAGAATCCGACCCGATTGTGTTGTACTTTGCGGACAGTTTGTGTGTCTGAACTTACGGTATTTACAGTCAGCAGATAGAAGAACACTCCACCTGTAATCCTGATTGTCCTGTCCAAGGCTCAAGTTCTTGGACCCAGAAGCGCCGAGAGACATCGTCCGGTTAGGCTTGTCTATTCCTTGAGATATTACTCGTGCTCCTGATTTACATGACTACTGTGTTTAGCTTTTGGATCCTCAATTGATCTCGTTGTTCAAGTTCTTCTACTACTTAGGTAGTGTGTTAAAATGGTGTATGACATTCAAATTGGTTTCAATACCTGGCCTTTTAAAGGTTTGGAATTTTAAATTCTTTTTGTTTGCCCGCAGGCAGGTGGGTGACCGTAGGGAGAGGCCCAAGCCTCTCATTACACTTCAGAGTACCCCAAATTTAAAGGTTTGAAAGCTTATCTTCTTTCGGAATCAATGCCGCCTGAAACTGCAAAAGGACCACCAACGAACATCACCGGTGAATCTAATGATGTTCGTTGTAATTACTGGCTTGTAATCACTCCTTGTGTTTTGCTTCACTGCTTCAACTCCTGCTTCACCCCTGGATGGGCTAGTACTTGATTGAATCCACTTTATTTCAGACTGCTATTTTGTTGTAAAAGAAACTCATTGATTCTCACCATATTGCTAGGATCATCTTAGATTTTATTTGTAGGTTGTAATTGAGGTGTTTAAGTTTCTTCTTAGTCTCCCCTGAATGTTTAAACCTAGAGCGAGAAGACAAGTGAGTGATTTTGAAGCACTGAAGCAAATTCCGAGAAATTGTCACATTAGAAACTAGAACGGCACATGATTATATATAAAAGAATGTACAGGAACGTAATGCCTAGATTCTCTCTAGTGTCAAGTCTGTCGAGGTATAAATTGGTCGGGGAACTTCTGTTCCACCAAAGAAAACTGCCACTGATGACAAGAAAAACTGCCTTGGTTGGAGCAAACTGAGGTAATGAGAATTGGCGCGCCCGGAGAAGAGATGAGCGCCTACCGCACAGACGTATATACACCTGCGCCCCTACAGGCTTAGTCAGTGAAACTTTTCACCAACAAAGCGGTCTGTCTTTAATTGTCTATACAAGTAAGTCCCACACCATAAACTGTTTGAAGGGTGTGAAGAACTTCAAGGTTTATCCAGTTTTCGCTTTTGGTTTTCTCGAACGCAGAAGAAAAACTCCGATGAAGATTAAGATGAATGATAGAAGGACAACACCAGCCAAAACAGCAACGATGATGGCAAACTCCTTGGCCGGGAAGTACAAGTGAATGAAATGATCACTGTCAACAAAAGGCTGCACCACACGGCAAATATTGATTACACAACAACACACTCTACAACAAAACATCATTATCAGGAACGAAGTCATGGCTCCGAAGATATATTCGTTAGATGTTCTACCGAGACGAACAACCAACTACAGGTGATTATTACTGTCCCTTTCACTCCATCCTCTGACATGTAGCTGATTCTTGATGACTAATTTTCTCCACAGAATCCAAAAGTGTACTCTACACGCAACACAGCAAGGCACAAGGCTCGATATACCACGACACGAAACTAAAGAAGTACTGTTTAGTACTCAAGGTGATTCAACACAAACTTCACTAGAGTCTAGAAAAAGCTGGATATAATTGGTTGCGCAAGTGCAAACTATCTTGCCCGTTTCCAGTGAAAGAAAGAGGCCAGAGCTCACGGACATGGTTGTGAATGAACTTACGAGACATCCAAAAACCACTAGTGCAGATTATAAGAGCCATCAATCTTCAGTGCAAGTAACATTCTGACAAAACCCGTTTGCAATCACACAAACATAGGCAGGAGTTAAATATCATCGGCTGGGCACCAAATGGAGAGCAGAGCATAGACATCTCAAGGAATTAATAACTGACCGTGATCACAACCCAGAAAGTGTAGTAGCTGAAAAGGCTCAAGCTGAAGGTGAGCAACAAGAATCCGACTGTCTTATCGCCAAGCTCCATTACGCACTCACTCCTTGTCTCTCTCTCTCATGGAGCTTCGTCGACTTCAGTCCGTGGCTTAAGGATTCAGCGCTCATATACACAAGAACCGCAAAAATTTCGCTAATATGTCTTCGAGTTCGTCGACCTGTTTCACATTATATCCTGAAGTTAACAAGTTGGAGTACGATATCATTGACCAACCAAGTTTACTTTGATCCAGTAGGTCTTCCTTAGCAACGGTAAGGTTTATACTAAAGAGTTGACTGATTAACGAACCTTGATACTGATGCGAGGGGAATTTAATCGATTGTCTCGATCAGACTACTCTCTGCTTCATTCCTGCATACGAAAACCTGTACGTCACTGAAGACTTCAGGATCTCCAGTGAACTGGTGATGCATTGCACAGTGAGGCCCCACATATCGCACACCTGCATCGCCGAGGCTACTCTCTACTTTATCAAGCAACACATGCGTTTATCTCCAGTCGGAACGTACGCTCGATTAATCTCAAGGCATAACCAAGACTTGTTCAACTTCATGAATGTTGATGATCCAAACTAACTCAAATCCACAACGACTGTGCTTAATTGGATAGATAGATGTAGAAGAGTGAACCAGCTCTTCTGCGTAAGGGAACTTCTGACGCAACGTTGCACTGACTGAAGGTCGTCAACACTTCAGAGCTGTTAGCCTGTCATACTTTCTCTCTCCATACCATCAGTTTGAAGTTTCTGAATTTCAAATTCGAAACGAACCCACCGAGCGATTCAGCCCTTACCTGTGAGTCAGTTTACAAGCGGCTGCATTCAGAAACCTTCACTCCGAGTACACACTATGCTCAAGAACGAGGACAACATATGCTGCGACGTCCTTCGCGCGTGCAGGCAAAATCTGACCAGTAAGTATTCTCCAGACGCTTATTGTCAATTTTGCGAGCGTATGATGCTCACCATCCAAAAGTTATCCTGGTGTAGAAACCATAACGAGCGAGCGAGGAGAAACTAAACTTTCATAACTAGTTTAAAACGCAAAAGAAAGTGAGGTTCTGTGCAATGACAAGAGAAACCGATCCCTGTTGGGATCTCGTTCAACTATCGCAGATTGAGGGACAGACCAATTTTGCTACAAAAAAATATACAATTTCCTCGCCATCCGAGCAGCCCGAAAAAGATATCGGTGGATTGGGACGGAATTATAAATTGGTCTGTAAACTGCTGTCAGTAACTCAACTTTGATTATCATCATTTCCAGTTTCATGCAGACACCAACAGCTCTTTATTACTGCACAGAAAGTAGGGTTGCAAGCAGAGCTCGACACGAAACTGTAAATTGCAACTCCCGTGGTAAAGAGGACAATGGAGGTTCTAGCATAACGTTTCGATAGTGATGCGATTACTCTCCTCACCATCAGAATCCTGCAGGACCTACCGAATGGCTAGCACTTTGTACGCCACGAGGTGAATATCGAATCTCCATCGGCGCCCCGAAATGCGAACCTCTTCAGTGCTGGGAACACTAAATTAGATTGACGCTGTGTCTGAGGCAGTTCACTTAAATCATGTCAGTTAGTATTTTGGCACCAACGAGAAATCTAATTCAGCTGTCTTTCTCGCTTCTTGACTGCTAGACTCAAAAATCAGCTTCCAGATCGAAAATCTGAAGACCCTCCATCCGGTGATATACTACTAGACAAAAATCGCCAAAGGTTCTGATCCAAATTCTTTAAACCCTTCCGGAACTTGAACCGTAACTAATCAAACTCAAACTTCGGAAACACGCACCGGAGAAGCTCCAAAGACTACTTGAGTAACATGGAACCAATCGCCCTGAGAGTAGAGCTCTCGTTCGGGGCAAACCAACATTGAACTTCGAAGCCACTGTATAAACGTACCGACACTTCACTCCGCGCTCCGTTTGTGCGTGAAAGTGCGATTGATGTTGAGCGCATCGGACGGTGCATTTCAAAGAGGATTTGCGATCACGGAGAGATTCTTTGTGTGGGTCCAACTTCCAAGGCGTCGGTTCCATTCGTATTCAATAACAAACCATTTAAAATGTCCAAAACAATATCCAAAATTTATTCTATTTTCAGGCAATTACACGGACACAATAGGAAGTAGTCGGGAGCGTTTATTTAATTATATTTAACAGAAAGCACATGCTTTTTCATGCGTTTGCTGATTTCAAACTTTTCCGCTTTTCGCTTTCCACTTCTGCCCTATTATGTTAGGCGTGCATATATATGCACCTCCTCTATCTTCTGATGGAGGAGGTAAATATTTAAATTTATTATTACTTTAAGAAAATTAGATAAGAAATTAATATTTGGATTGAATTAATGTATGTTTGTTAGCAACCTCTTGAAGTTGAAATTTATAAACTGCTAGTACATTCATGTTCGCTTTATGGGTTATGTCTAGATAGTAACCCTAGGTATCATTATCACTTAATATTTAGAGATATATTTGAACTTTTATGATAACTTTAATTTAGAATTTTTCATATAACATTTATATATTTTCTGATCACAGAAATCAGTAAAAGTTTAGAGGTGTGATTATCAATTAATACGTAGTAGATATATAATACCAAAAATTTTAAAATAATTTAATATTTAGAAGACATTTTCCGCAACAATCTGATTTTTGTCGAAAACTAGTAAAAGGATCTATGCGGTCTTGACGATGTAAAACTGTAATGTGGACAATTTTCCAACTGAAATTAAGTTCTCCATTATTAACGAGTAATAGAAAATACTTATTTTTAAAAGATTCTTTAAATGTCCAAAACATTTTGAAAAATAAGATAATTATTTCAAAATATGTTAGAAAAAACAAAGATCACTAAATGAAAAGGCTTTATTTATGAAGAAAACAAAAGCAGATCGATTTGCTATAGTTTCACATAACACTTAGATCTTTACGATAACAAAAACCGAGCAAAAGTTCTCTGAAGTTGATGCTACATCCATATGTTATTATTCACCTTGCCCACACTGAAGTTAAATTTTGCTCATGGAACATTTTATGGGTAAATTTTTTCTAATGGTTATTAAAGACATAGGTCTAAAATGCACCAGTTTGGAAGAAAATTAGCTCGGAAAGTATTTAGCATTACGAACAGAGAACTAAGAGAATAATATGCATGCCACTTTAGTTTTCGCCAGGAGGGAAAGAATAGGACAAGCAAGAGAATAAGGGAAAAATAATTATATTTTAAAATCTCACATAAGTTAAATTAAATATATAATACTTATATTTATTCTAAGTATTATATGTTAACCCACAGATTTTCTGAACGTAGCTCATAAGTGCAACACGTAGAAATCTTCACGAAGTATAAGTTTCAGGTTTGGATCACATCATAATATAATTGATTTTAGTCGTGACATTAATTTATTTTCTAACCCTTCCGGCAAAAAAAGTAAGGCAACATATTAATGAGTGAGAATATACACGCTTCACCAACGAATCAGTAAACAGGATAATCAACTATCCAAGATAGAAATAATTGTCCACACAACAATAAGTAACGAATGTGCATGCTGGATGAGCTTTTGGAACTTTTGCTCGCTTGGTGTTATTGAAGAAATTTATAAGTGTTAAATAAATTATTTACCAAATGACTATAAATAATTAAAATATTTATAAATGTTAATTATTAACACATGCCTAGAAACACGAAAACCCAAGAGTAAAACCATAGGACTTGAGTATATTACGGCGTTTCTAAACATATAAGTGTGAGAACTTGTTGTTATTAATACATTAATTTAATGAAGTCTAATTTATTACCTAACCTTTCTTGTCGAAAGAGTTAGGTAATTAATTAAACTCCTGCATATTTTCCTCCTCCATCGAAATATGAAGGAGATGAATACGCACCTGGTCTGAAAAAGTATGTGTACACACTTGAAGTACTTAATCAATTATACAACATTACAACGTAGAGTATGCATGTAATACCCACTTCCCAATGCATGCACGAGAAGATGAGAAGATTGATGAGTAAAGAAAGGTGATCAGTCAAATAATAATCGAAACCATTTCCAACTCAGCAAGACTTTTTATTCTGTTCCGGTACAACTCATGGTGAACTCGCTCTCTTTGTGTAGTATATCAATAAAATGATAAATGATAAATAGTATTATCTGTCCCTTGGGGTCTTCGAGGACCGTGAGACTTTCATGTGAATCTATCACATAGGGACTCGGACCAGAAACTTCATTAACAGTTTGTTTGCAGCAGCATGCACCTCCAAATGATTGAACCCACGACCTTTCTCTTAGAGGACTGTAGGCTAAACCACTTGGGACATCGATCAAATAGCTTGGGAGACCAATTGTATATATATATATATTTTTTGCATCAGATATCGTTATAATATTTTGTGATCAAATCCACGCTGATCTACATATCATCAGGTAGATTGGATAGATTTTAAAACTGGACAGATTTGACCTATGCGAACAGCTCCAAAATAAAAATCTTAATCTTAATCTTTTTGGATATTCAATGGTGATCTCAGTATTATGAGTGAATGATCATTGTTGATCCATGCCATATGGTATTCTAGGCAATACATGAACATCAGATATTTTATAATATATATATGAAGATCCCCTTAGCAATACATAAAATTAACTAAGTAAAAACAACAGAATGGAAGCAGAGGAAAAGCAATCAGAGAGCGAAAAGTGTTAAAAGGTGTACTTTATTGTATGATAGATATTTAGAACAACTACAGGGATATAAAGAATCTGATGCAAACTCATGTTTAATTTCCTGTTGTTTACACTCTACAGTGAATCTCTTATAGCTCCACACTGAAGAAAAGATACTCTTTCATTTTAATCGAGCGATACGGTAGAAGTCGATAAAGCTTTATCTAAAGTGCATTAGCAAAGCTATATAGATGACAAGTTTACAAATTAGAGGATTTAAGTTTAGAGTTGCAAGTTAAATATGATACTGTGATAATCACATCTCTATAGCATAAATTAATAATTAATGACGAGAATCAGTAGAGATATAAGCAAATAAACATTCGACTCAGTATGTAATGGGCATAACCAGTGAAGGAAAGAAAAAATTATGTGAAATCTCTACTACAAAAAATCATGGTTGTCGATATTTTTAATAAGCTTAAAATTTACGAAAAGAACAAGCACTGGATTAAGTACAGCGGGAATCACAGAAAGAGTGTTATCTCGATCCTAAACCACTCCCCGAGGTGAAAACATGGAGAATGGTTTAGGAATGAAGAGTCACGATTACGATCATGGTTTCTGCAGCATAAAGAATGAATGATATATAAAGTCTGATTGTTTTAAATTTTAAACTGTGGGTAAGATCTAACGATTAAGTTGTATTTTGAATAACATTATGTAAAGATCATGGGTTATCAACTGATAATAGTTTATCAAATGTCATGCTTAATAATCCATTGCGGAGGATGAAAAATAAAACATAAAAGGGGAAGGAAGAGAGACTTTATATTTCCAGAGCCCTTTACGTTCGCTGTGAGCTCGAGCATAAGACTGGAAATAACACCACGACAGTAAAGCGTGAGTTGCAGTTTTAGAACGTGAAAACATCTTCTTATCTACTTGACTTTATTTGAGTAGTGCGTATCTTGGTTCACGATTGACACCGATCGACTATCTTCTGATCTTCTCAAAGACAAGGTGCACATATCTTATAGGTTAGTAATTTCTACAGAACAAAGTTGTACATAAAGTTCTGTTCACTTGTGTTAATTCATTCATATAAGCAAAACACAGTTCAAGCCAACGATACTATAGAGCAAACAGTTACTTAAAGTCTCCAGTACATGACTCTTTCTGTTAGTTCACTGACTAGACAGGTTAAGCTTCTCACCTTCGCTTAGGAGACGCTGAAGTCTTATATCACAGAAATCTCAGTTCTCATTGTAGTGGAACAATGAGGATCTAAGATTAGGAAGATACATGGGGAAGAATCACACGTATGGTGTATAGGAAAAGGAAAGAGATGATCAATGTGGGAGACCAAGAATGAGTAAGCTTGTTTACTGAAATGAATAATAATGAGGTAGGAGGCCCAAAGACCAGGTACTTATACTTTGGTACAAGGGCAGGCAAAGCCTGCGAAAGGGCATGAGCCCAAATAGTAAACTAGTTGTTGTACTTTACGTTCATACTGTACAGTCAGTTCTAACACTCCCACTCAGCGACTAGTTGTTGTAGATCTAAACTTTCAATCCTAGTCTTGGTAGAAGGTAATCCAACTTAGGAGCCGGTAGGCCTTTAGTTAGGATATCCGCTACCATCTCCTGAGTAGGGCAGTACTTCACTTCAATTGTCTTGGATGTAACTTGATCCTTAATGAAATGGTACAGAATATCTATGTGTTTCGTCCTGTCATGAAACTTGGACGATTCTACGAGTGCTATTGCACTCTGGTTATCACAATACAAAGTAGTTGTCTCATTCTCAGCTAAACCGATATCAGCTAAGAGTTGTCGAAGCCACATTGCTTCTGATGAACATGTGTTGAGTGCCATATACTCAGCTTCAGTACTCGATAGTGCAACAGATTTCTATCTCTTCGACGACCAACTGATTGCTCCTTGTGAGTAGATGAAGCAATTTCCAGATGTTGAACGTAGTGACTCGATGTGACTTCCCCAGTCAGCATCAGTGTAGCCAAATAGAGAATTTGGTTGAGGCGAGTACTTGTATTCTAAGTACTGGTCTAAAGTATCTTTGATATAGCGAAATGTGCGCTTTATGACGGTGATGTGTTTTAGTCCTGGGTTAGCCATGTATTGAGATAATACACTAATGCTGAAGGCTAGATCAGGACGAGTGCAGACGACAGCCCAGTTGATGGAGCCTGTCGCACTCTGATATGGATAAGAAGCACATTGCGCCTTCTCTTCAGTAGTAGCAGGACAATCTTCAGTTGAGAACTTTTCTCCTGGGGTCAATGGTGTACTGACAGGTTGACAATTCTCTAAGCCAAACTGGAATAACTTTTGGGTCAGGTACAAGGTTTGACTGAGTCTGATCCATCCTTCTGCTCGATTTCGGTTAATCTCTATACTCAAGCAATGATGGATGTTACCGATGTCACTCATCTGGAACCTTGCGCTGATGTTACTCTTGATGTATGTTAGCAATCCTTCGCTGCTGCTTGCTTTGATTGTATCATCAACGTAGAGTGCTAGGATGGCAAACTGATTATCCTTATGAATGTAATATACGTTATCATCAGCTCCTGACTTACTGAACCCGAGAGAAAGTAAGAACTTATCTATGATCAAATACCATTCTCTAGAAGATTGCTTCAATCCATAAAGTGTACGAAGTAGCCTGCACACTTTACCAGTTCCTGGGGCGTTGATGCCGTCAGGGACTGCCATGTAGATTTCTTCACTCAGCGTTCCATTTAGGAAGGCTGTCTTCACATCCATCTGATGGACGTGGAGGTTGTGTTGAGCTGCGATTGCTAGTATCAATCGCACTGATTGCACACGGACCACAGGGGAGAAGATGTCAGTGTAGTCGAGCCCATACACTTGAGTGAATCCTCAGGCCACCAACCGTACCTTGTATCGGACGATAGACCCCTCTGAATTCAGCTTCAGCTTGAAGGTCCACTTGTTGGTTATGGGCCTTCGTCCGTGTGGTAAATCTGTGAGTGTCCATGTACCGTTCTCCTCGTGGGACTTGAGCTCTTCGGTGATGACCTTGGATCATCGAGCAGCATCTGGAGATGATAGGGCCTCTTGATAGGAGTTGGGCTCCATCGAAACTGGTCTCAAAGTCACCATTAGCGCACGCTTCTTACTCGTTCATGCCTTCGAGATCAAAGTCATTGTGTCGTAACCTTCAGCTGGATCGCGGTTAGGAGGATTGGAGTGACGTGTTGATCGCCGGAGTGGTGGTAGTGCTTGGATCTCAGTGGGAGGAGACGATGCCATCTCAAAGTCACTTGAGTGCGGTGGTGGAGACTGCGGTGGTGAATGATGTAGGTATGTGTGCAGTGTGCTCATGTTTTCTACATCTGTGCTATGTCTGGTTCGGCTTGGAGAAAATAAATTCATGGTAGAATAAGTTGAGAACGGATATCGACTGTGGGATTGTGGGCTACTAGTGGATGAGCTGGCCACAGATTGAGTTGGTGTGTGAAATGTGCCTCCGCTAACTCCTCCTCCTCCATATCCCGCTGAGGGTAGAAGAGGAACGGGGCCCGAGACAAGACTACTGATTGAAGGGTGATCGGGACCAGGGCCAACGGAAGGACCGAAGGCGGGAGGTGGTGCAAAAGGAGGCGGAACATACGAACTCAGAGGGGGAAGAGTAGCTTCCACTGAAGGGCTAGGGACTGGACCCGAAGTAGGAGGATGGTGATGGAAAAAGTGCACATCATTCTGAATTTCATCCTCAGTGATAGCAGTGAGAGCAGGGTTGGGAGGGGATGATGTTGATGCAGGGAGAGACTCATCAAATATAACATCGCGAGAAACAAAAGTATGACCGTCAGATTTACGTTGGAGACGGTATGCCTTACTTTGACTGCTGTAGCCGAGAAGAAGACACTCGTGGGAGTGACTATCTAGCTTAGAGCGGTGAGTCTCTATAATGTTGGCAAAAGCTGTGCAGCCAAAAACTCGAAGATGTGAGATGGTGGGCTTGCGGTCATGCCATAGCTCAAAAGGATTGGTGGCAGGATCGATGGCCTTGGTGGGACAACGATTTAGAACATAAGTGGCGTGATTGATAGCCTCACCCCAAAACTGTTTGTCTAGTCCTGCTGAAAACATCATAGCGCGGACAGAGTTTAAGAGGGTGCGATTTTACCCTCAGCTACCCCGTTTTGCTGAGGAGTGTCAGGGACGGTCAGCTGACGTTGGATACCGTGTTCCTGGCAATAGGCATCAAAGAGGATGGATCGGAACTCACCACCGTTGTCGGAGCATAGAGTCTTGAGCTTCTTGCCGGTCTGACGCTCGGCAAATGTGTGAAACTCCTTGAATGCTGTGAAGCAATCGCTCTTGTAGTGCAGTAGGCGGACAACGGTATAACGGGAGTAGTCGTCGGTCATGGTCATGAAGTACTCATAGCCGGAAAAAGTGCAAGGAGAAATGCGGCCGCTGATGTCAGAGTGGACAATTTCGAGAATTTCGGTGTCGCGGGTAGTGACGGCACGTGGAAATTTTGTGCGGGTTTGCTTGCCATGCAAGCACGAGGGGCAAGTGAAATTGTGAAAAGTGAGCAGATTTAGGTC
Organism: Asterella californica; assembly: GCA_036924285.1. NCBI lineage: Eukaryota > Viridiplantae > Streptophyta > Marchantiopsida > Marchantiales > Aytoniaceae > Asterella > Asterella californica. Next base: position 30,271,528 of record JAYKYS010000003.1, read on the forward strand.
AATAACAGATTGATGGCGACGGAGTTGGTCAAGCCGAGTAAGACTGATGTGGCCAAGCCGTCTGTGTCAAAGGTCGGCGGTAGGAGTGGCGAATGTAAGATAGGCAAAGCGCGGACGGGTGACAGATCGGTAAAGAGTGGAAATAGGTGTGTTAGACTCATCGACTATGTAAGGTGTAGATGCAAGACATGTGGGAGTGGATGAGTCATCATTGCGTGTGTGGCGGGCTGAAAGCAAAGTGCCTATTGTAGAGTCGGACACTTCTGCTGAATAACCTGCAGAGAAAGAAAAACTTTCTTCTAACGGAATAATGCGGGGGGGGGGGGGGGGGGGGGGAATACTCCTGTGGGAGAGTACTTCCATGGGGAGTACTCCTCCCGTGGAGAGTTCTCCTGCGGAGAGGACTGTTCCTTCCGTGGAGGAAGGACTGTCAGTCCCTCTCCTTCGATGGGAGTCAACCCCGCGTAGGTTGTCTCCCGACGGGATTGGTCCTCCCGTGGGAGAGGGACTGTCAGTCCCTCCCCTGCGAGGGGAGTCAACTCCGCGCGGGTTGACTCTCTCGTCGGGGAAGCTTCCCAGCTTTGAGGAGCTGGGAGCTCCTCCGAAGAACGGAGTGTGGGCAGCTGCCGCCGCCGCCCTTCCGAGAAGGGCGGGATGAGGGGCGGGGCCCGAGGAATTAATACTCCCGGGATTCGTGCCCCAGCCTTGGGGGCTGTGCCCCTTGGCTCGCCTTGATGGGGCGCGTCCCCATAAGGGGACGTGCCGTTTGTCTCGAGGCACGGATCGCCCTGGTGGCGATCCGTGCCCTCCTGGATTATAGGGACGCGCCGGTTAGTATGCCGTGCAGGGTCGAGGTATGCGCCCTGGTCTTGGGACCACGGATCGCCCTCGTGACGATCCGTGCCTCCCTCAGAATTCGGTGCCAGAAGGGGTGCGGAAAATATGCGTGAATTTTCAGGGAGTGTGTTTGTGGACTGTGACTGTGCGAAGGGGTGCAAGGGGAGGATCAGCCGTGGTCGACCACGGTTGGTCGATCTGCCACCACGGCCGACTCCAGGACCCCCCAATCTTTTCTGAGAGGGCGTTTCAGGGGGCATTGTTGGAAGCAGGGATTGGGAGTGCTCTGCCTTCAGCTGGGCATGGTGTGCTTGCGGGAGTGACATAGTGTGCACGGGAATTACAGACGAGCCTAGCAAGTAAAGATCGTTGCTTAGCGGGCATGGGGTAATTGGACGTCTGTTCTTGTCCTCTAGATGGCAAGTACCATTACCGATAATGCACCACCCACCCTTGGAGTCAAACATTCGAGTTGAAAACAAGTTCTTTCGTAGTGCAGGGACGTACAAGACGTCTTTAATTAAGACGTTTTCGCCGTTGAGAAGTTTAACTTCAACATCGCCGTGACCTTCAATTTGAACTGTAGTGTCATCTCCTAAGAGAATCTGATCTTGAAGAGCACTTTCTCGGTCAGTGTACTTACAAAATTGATTACGGTCGAATGTCATGTGATGGGTGGCGCCGGTGTCAACGTACCAATGACGGTCCACAATTCGAGATGCATCCTTCTGATTTCCATCTTGTTGCTGAGGTTGATTGGACGAAGCGCTGCTGCTTGAAGCTTGATTTGGGCAATTCTGGACACGATGTCCAGTTAAATTGCACTCGAAGCACTGAATGTTAGAATCTGGTGTCGCTTCTTAGAACGGTTGCCGTTCTTGCCTTGCTTGGGTGGTTGCCTCTTTCCTGCAAACAATGCGGTCGAAGGTTCATGCTGCATTCTTCGACGAAAAGTTTCTTCGGTGAGAACAAACGAGATGAGATCTTGCAACGTCAAGTTGGTGTTGCATCTCATCACTTGTAGGAACATTTGGGAGCTGTCTGGCATGCTACCATGAGTGTGAGCAGCTGCTCTTGTGCGCCTACTTGTACGCCTGCAGATGCCAGCTGCTCGACAATCGACTTGAAAGTGTTTACATGCGATGTGACTGAGTCGTTCGCCTTCATTTTGAGAGTTCGCAGCTTTTCTTTCAAGTGCATCTGGGTCACTGTGTCTTGCGCGGCAAAGTTAGAAGTCAATGTGTTCCAAGCTTCTGTTGCCGAGCGGCAAGAAATAATGTGACTGATAATAGTGTTCTCCCAACACTGATTTATTGCCGTCAAAGCATTCTTGCTCTGACGATCCCACTCCGCAATGCTACCTGGTCCGGTGGCAGGTAGGGGGTTAGCGGCAGTGGCTACTGGTCGAGGTTCACTACCATCGACAATTCCGAGAACGCCTTCAGCGTCTAACTGGAGTTTCATCTTGTGTTTCTAGTACGTGAAGTACGTCCCATCGAACTTTAGTGCTGAACGTGTTCGCCATCGCAGATTTATCGCTGAACTACTGAGGTTCTATTGAGCGCTGCGATCGTCTAAGCGAGAAGCGTCCTTCGCGCTTTTAGCAATCAAGGCGTCCCCTGATTGCTCCTTCACCTGTGCCTAGGGTCTACATGAAGCCTACGTTATTGTGCTGGGAAAATAACAACCAGTAGCTCTGACACCATATAGGAAAAAGAGAGAGAGGATCAATGTGGGAGACCAAGTATGAGTAAGCTTGTTTACTGAAATGAATAATAATGAGGTAAGAGGTCCAAAGGTCAGGTACTTATACTTTGATACAAGGGCAGGCAAAGCCTGCGAAAGGGCATGAGCCCAAATAGTCTAAACTAGTTGCTGTACTTTACGTTCATACTGTACAGTCAGTTCTAACATGGTGTGCTTGTTTTCCTGATGGGGTATTGGCATTACACCGTAAGAAGTTGGACAGCGCTAATAGAAGTATACTTGCTTGCAGATGTATCCATCAATCCATTTTTATATAACGATCCTCCAGCTGATAGACAGAAAAGAGATCGAGATCGACGCAACATAGATAGGATGGATGGAAGATGACGTTCTGACAGAAGGCAGTAAATTCAAAGCGCAAGTGCGTTTAGGTGAGATCTAGAGGGTTGATGTGGAGCAGAATGAATTTAAGTTGAAGAGTTAGAGTCAAACGCACCAGCAGTTTCAAAACTGGAGAAACTCGAATGTGCTCTACAGGGTTAATAATAAGCAGATGCCAAGACTTCGCATGGTTTTAGTGTTCGCTAATAAGGTTGGAGGTGCAATGTATAATTCTTCTCAGTTTTGGACGGAGGTTTTAATCAAGCTATTGTTAGTTTCATATGTGCAGTTTTGGATGAGAACGTGCTACGAGGTGCCTCTTGGAACTTAACACACTTTTCATCTCAGCGAGAATTCAAAATTGTAATAGTAGTGTGCGGAAGACATCTAAAATGATTACAAGAGTTTAAACTAAGAGAGGCTAGAGGACCTCCAAAACTGTACCTAAAATGACATAAACTGTTCCAAAACTAAGAGAGGCTAGAGGACTTCCAAAATTGTACCTTAAATGAAATAAGCCGGTGCAAATGAACTCTTAGGAGAGTAACATCTTCTACGTAAAGTAGACGGTGAAAAACCTCATAGATCCAGTATACTGATCTGTGGAAAAATGCGTTCTTAGGGAGGCCCAGCGATAGTAAGGCTTCTCGCCGAGATTCTTTCAAGGTAAAACTTTGTGATTCAGTCATCCTCCCTTGCTCGTTTGCAGGCTTGAAGCAGGAGTTTTGTGGCCTTGTAGGTTGATGATCTAGAGCTATTGTTGCTTCGCTATTAGCATAGCAGTTGGTAGAACAAGTTCTCCACAAGTAGTAAAATAACTCATGAGTTCTGCTTCTAGCCTGCACGGCTCACAGAAAGATCTCTACCGGAAGACTCACGAATAATGCAGAACTTAGAGAGTTCACTTGAGGATACTGTATGAGTCGCAGGTGTTGTACTCGGAAACACCGTGCATTGAGCAGCGTCGCTGTACAAATCTAGAACACAGAACAGAATCGACAGGAATGAAAACGGCCAGACTTGTGGAATTTCCAATGTAGCTCCTGACCTTTTATGCACTTCGGCTGCACACACTCACTCTCCACTCCACAACTGCAAACCTATCGTAACAGTGAGCCACTTCAAAAGAATCCTACAGATCTAACATGTGAATGGCTTCCGCTTGATCCCGCTAACAGGATAATCAACGGCTTACCCTGTCCTTCCAGCCTTCCATCATATATCGAGCTAAAAATCGAACAATTGCCCATTTAGTGAGTGATCAACCGGTACTTTTCTCACATTTGGCCCACTCCTCGAGTTATTTGGTGAGGTGAGGTGCAAACTCAAGCACTGAGAAATCAGGAATATTGTCCGTTTACTTCCACATTGACGGAAGCCTCCCGTGAGCTTCAGACGGTGGAAAATCGGTGCACACAGGAAGAGACTAGAGGTGTCATCCGGAATTCCTTTCAGAGCGTGAGAACTGGCGGGCAAACTCTTGCAGTTCCGTCAAATCACGAATTTCTTGCCCGAGCGTCCTGATCCACCACTCTCAAGGACTGCGTCAAATCTCAATGCAGCACTGGAGTCTCGAGCAGCGACGAACAGGAACGTTCGATGCATTATCCCAGTCTGAATTCGGTGCACAATCAATTAGACCTCACGACAGTACTTAAATGCTCCGTACTCGGGGAAACCTTGGCCAACACTAAACCCTCCTGTAGTCATGGACTACGAAACACGCGAATGAAGTGACAACCAGAAACAACATAACAGACAAGGGAAACCCCCAGCGTGGGATACAAAGCCAGGACCACCAATTGCCGCACGTTTATGGCCCCAAGCCACGTATGTTTGTTAGGGAGTGGAATTCCTGCTAAAATACGGGAATAAAGTTGCCACCTGTGCTCCCAAGCTTCTGAAGTGAAAAAAGATAAATCTAATTAAAGAAAAAACCCAGACCACCAAACAAAACCCTCGTTACACTAGCGATGGGTAGCAAATTGAAAACCAAAACTTTGCAATTAACGAGGCACAAGCTTGAGGAACCACCTCCACTTCTCCAAACTAACTAAGACAACATCTATCATCGAACACAATCATATAATATGAATATTATAAAGATGATATTTGATATTTTGAATAAAAATATGAATAAAATGAATCATCTTAAAAAATATATTTTTTAGAGGGTTATCATATCTAATACATATTTCGCATCGTATCACCTCCACACCATGTAGTGGAAAGTTATAGAATAATACAAAAGATAGCAACATCGTAAGTCCTAGCAAAAATTATCAGTTGAGAAAATAGAAAACCATATTCAACAACTTTATCTTTTTGTCTTGTATGACATTTTTCAGAATGTAACTGAATGCACCAATGACATACATGATGATTTTTATGATATCTCTGCACCGAACTAGTATTAATAAATAACAAATGTTAAATCAAAATATCTGACTTGTAACATAATAAAACAACTGAAGAGTCGAAGCAAAATCTCTTTATCGCTAAAAGACGCACTCCTCTATCGTTCTTGTTCATCGCAAGCAACCTACATGTCGTTATAACTTAAATGATTCATGGATATATCATATCACGAGCTAAAATAAAACACATTGTGAAAATCTCAATCAATCAAATGCAACCAAATTTTGCAATCATCTGCTTGTAAATCTCTTAGATTCAAATATTGTCGCAAGTACTCATAGCGCATACGTGAAAAATACTAGTTGTAAGACTATGAACGATAACAAAAACGCAAACAAAGAATTTTTGTCTAATACCAAAATTCTACAAGTGTAAAGAAGGTCAAATAACGTTTAGGATTTGTTTGTCTCAACTCGAGACGAACTTCTATCAATTTACGCATGACTCGAGTAGTCCAATTGAACTTTTTACTTGCAAAATAAAAGATAATGTTTGAATCTTCTCTTCTCTATAATCTTCCAAATCCAAGATCTCTATGTTTGAGAGCGCCACATGATTTATATTTATCTCTGATAAATTATCAAAGAAATCTATGTGTATGTATTCACAATCACCACACATGAATCAACATGGTTGAGAAAAAATCTCACGTTAACGTAACTTTTTCCTCAATTGTATTTCAATCATTTTAAAATAAAAAGAAGAGATGTCAAACTTACTCATTAAAGTTATTCGTTATCTAAATATCTAAGTATAATCTAAAGGTTCGTCTAACATTTGGTCTTAATGCAAATAAAATAGAATGAATTAAATCAAAAAAATATTGATTAAAATCAAAAAGATATGTAATAAAAATTATTAGTAAACATAAACCCAACCTCCAACTATATACTAAAGAGATAATGGATAAAAAACGTCAATGAAAAAATTAAGGACGAAATGATACAATATAGAATTGAATAACAATCAAATGCAAATGTTTCGATTTAACATCAATACATACACGAACATGGTTGATGTTTGATCCATTTGTTGTGAATGAATGATCACAGATGGACAACTAATACATGAACTTGTCAAAATTCTTAACAAAAGATCCTCAGATGTTAATAACATGAGAGGTCTATTAGCTCCAAAGCTAAGGTAAAGTCTAACATAGATCTATATCATACTAGTCTCACTAAACAAATAACTGGTATAGAGTAAAACATGAAAAAACTAAAAAACTAAACACGAACAAAAAAACTAAATTATACAAAGAATCATGTATATAAAGTAACATAACACATATCATGTTTACATGCATCATGTCAACTCTACATAAAAAAGAATTATCTAAAATATTAATAAAAAAAATCTGAAATAAAGAAAAGAGAAGACTGATATTTCAAAAATGAAACAAACAAGTAGATCATGTGCAAGTAATCTTTCCCCATCATCTGGATGTATCATCATGAAATAAATTTGATACCATCTCCATGATCTAAAAAGATTCGATTATGTAGAAGAGAAGAAGAAATCTATAAAACTATAAAATTTCATTCAGAAATAAACCAAAAGTGAAAAAATGATGTAAAACTAATCAATATTCTTAACAGGACATTTTATGAAAACTAAAAAAGACTAAAAATATTGAAAACATCTTAATAAAGACAAAAACACTTCATCTGATTCTCTCGTTACTTTGTCTGAACGTCTTATTTCATTTTTTTCCAGTTTTGAGAAAGACGAGTTAACAAGAGATGAGTTAACCAAAACTATCTGAGATTTTTCTCAAACAACACATGCAAACAACAATACATCTCATGGCTAAATAATTTAATTTAACAACCTTATATAATCAATTAGAATAAATTAAAGACTCTACTTAGGAAATATCATCTAAGTGTTGAGTTGAGTAGTTTAACGAACTTGAATTATTGCTTGATGGATGAACGAACGAACATATACAATATTATAGAGTTGTGTAAACACCTCAACGTGTTTGAGTCGAATATAATTATTATTTCTCTCTCATCATGCATAAGTGAACACTTTCTAACAGCTCATGAATCACTTTTCTTATGTGCAGCAATGTTATGTCGATATAGTAACGACGAATAATCAATACATTATTCATACATTGACGTAAAATATCGTTACAAAATCGATGTGTTGAATGTGCTGATGTGATATCTGTGCTGACTAATCGGAAGTCTATCCGAACTTTTCAGTCTAGAGCGAAGTCTTAGCATGTGAGAGTAGCGGTTACAGAGGTTTGTCATCTTTATCTGTTTCGTCTTCTGACTCAAGTTTAGTTCTTGAAAGTCTAGTTGATATGGGTCATAGTCATGGTCTCTAGCGGTTTCAACTTCATCTCTTTTCTTTCGTCGACCTCAGTTTCATCTTCACTCTTTCCGTCATGATCTCCGACGGTCTCACCTTCCTCTCCACTAGCATCACCAGCTTTTTGCTCAGGTGGGTTTCCTATTTTTGCTCAGGCGCGGTTTCAACTTCGTTCCCATTTCCTCCGTCGACCTCAACTTCCTCTCCACTCCCTCTGTCATGATCTCTGACGATCTCAACTTCCTCCTCACTAGCATCACCAGCTTCTTGCTCAGGTGGGTTGTCCATCTCCTGCTCAGGCGCGATGCTTGTCTCAGAATCTCGCTTTGGTGTTTGGCTCTTTCTTCAACTTCCTGTGAAAACACAAACCAACAAGTTACTCGTAAATTACTCGAAGATATCTCGACTAGATGCACAAAATTGTTATATACAAAATTGTTTGAATACAAGTATACACAGAGTAGCGCATAAACTTTCAGTTCAAATAAACTTACCGGGAAATCAAGTTGAGGCTCTTCGTTAACTGAGGACTCAAGGTCAAAAAAAAAAAACTTGTGAGCTGACTGTTGTCACCCACACATGTTGGTAATTCCATTAACCCTCAAGCACGAACATGTCTATTGAACATGTTGTCAGAAAGTTCACTTCTATTTTTTTTGTGCACCTTCACAAAGTGATTATAGATAAAAGCTTTTCTGTCAAATGCAAGGTTACGTTGCATACAAACAAGATGCTTGCACACATAAAATTTAAATCTTTGTTTCATCTCGTGATCAGCGAATAAAGAACTATCTCTTGGATAATACTTAACACAAAACCACCATCTAAAGTCATGTTTTTGATAAATCGCCTCAAGAGCCATATCTCCAACTCAATCATTCGAACTCCCAAGCAGATATATCACTGTATTATCAAAATCTCTCTATAAAAATGAACTGCGATATCTACAAGGACAACAACATTCACAAAACTCAACCGAATACCAAGTAGCGGTATCGGTACGTCACAACACTCGGCTCAAATTTAATTGGACTCTTAAGTAGAGGTCGATCATCAATCTCTCATCCCCAAAAGCGCATCTCACCAGCAAACTCAATCGAAGCAACATTTCCTAGTAGAATCAACTCAACCGAAGCAACACCTCCCAACAGCACTCGACAGTGTGCAAGATCACAATTCATCCATGTCGTATCGATATCCTTAAAGTTATCTTTAGGTGATTTATTGATACGGCATCAACATGCTATCGAACAAAAATGATTCTGTCGTAGGAGCAAAATGATTACGCGGTCGGTGTCATATCGAACAAGAAATTAAATTTATAAGAAAAAATTTTCTGTTGGACTTTATTGATATTTATTACATAAGCAGAGAAGTTTCAGCTCAAGAAACTAAGTTTCTTGAGCTAGTGGGGAGGATCAGTGAAAGTGCCACGCCTTGCTGAAGTCACTTCCTCCCCACTAGCATCACTAGACAAGGCAAGAATTTTTATTTAATTAATAATTAAACTTCCAAAACTTTGTTGAGTATGAAATTATATATAATCGTACTTGAATATGTTGTTGATAGGCTTGCTGATTTAGTTGAGGCCGAGTGCTGCGAGGATTTCAATACGGCATTGATACTACTACTTGGTATTCAATTGATTAGGCTGTTGATGATGTCCGAGAGAGAGAGGTTGCTAAGGTCGTAAGGCGTGAAGTGTGATCTGAAAATACATAGGGTATCTGGTTGTGGAAAGATACAATGGAACTTATGACCTAATTGATGAAAAACTTATGCTCTTAATATCTAATTTATCAATCTTTGTCTTGGTTACTACTGATCTAACCTGACCCCAAGTGTAACACATGTGCAGTTTATGACCCTTTGAAAAATACTTTTATGAAAAATGCTTTTATGACCCCAACAGGGGTCATAAAGCATTTTTCATACAATCCTTCTGCAATATCCGTTTCACTAGTTCTTTTCGATAAACTACTTAAAGCTCAACTCTGACCTTCTATTGTGCGTTGATACGAGCTTCGTTCAAGAAAAAATCCATAGCAAAGAACGATCTACTATACAAGCTTCCCAAAGATACAAGGCATATAGACAACAAACAACCAGAGAGTTCGGAGCGTGACATCGAAAATAACGATATCTCGCAGTTAGGGATTTTTAATCGGTGACTTCAGCAAAGCGTGACACCTTCACTGATCGTGGTCACTTGATCAATCTCACAATACAGCTTCCTTGTCGTCCTTGTAGAACCTCCAATCCTCATGTCGTTTGTTCAAGGTCAATCAAGAGATTGAGACGAAATCTTCATTCGTTTTCTTCTCGTCACGTTGTAAACTGAACTTTGACAATTTTGTGCTCCCACCGCGATCATCCAATCGGGCTCAAACTTCACAAGAAATCCCTTCTGACCCTTCTCTACTATTGTATGAAATTTCAGCATCAAATCTCAAACCAATTGTCCGCAATGGATTACACCGTCGGTCTGTACTAACTCATGAGCTTTACAGACCCCGATGACTAAATCTAAGATCTTTACACATTCTTTTATCCAAATGAACTAAAATTTCACATGTGGTAAGCTGATACGGCACACTCCCATCCTGGAGAATTTCACTCAAAGATTCAATCTCATGCTCACGGAGCAACTCAAACTATGAATCCAAAGAAAACTGTTTTATTTATGTCTCTCAACTGTCACAACCAACTTCAATCTATCATTTCGAGATCAAATCCAACCCAAATGTAAAACTATTTTACATCAGTGTAACCAGCACGGCGTGAACTACCCGATCTCCTTGACAGCTCCTAAAGATCATCTCTCAAAATCTTCGATCACTCGAAAATGTGACTCGAGATATCGATTTGACCTCTTGATTTTCAACGATCATCACTCTCTCCTCAGAACTCCAAATCGATCGATCTTTGCCTTCGAATTGTATCTCCGCTCGAGAGCTTTCCAACAAGACCTCACACTCCTCGAATGATCTCTAGGAAGACCTCCGGAACCCTAAAGTCGTTTGTAAAACTTGAATGAAATTGATCGAGAGTAGACCAATAAGAAAAAAGAGATTGAAAATCACTTTTTCTCCTACTTGGCATCCTAGAACAAACTATAACCCTAATACACTCTCACATCTTCAAGGCATCGGTTTCAACTTAAGGTAATCACCCTCGTCAGACTACAGAGATCATACTTAACACTTAAGATTCAATACAAAGTCAAGATGATAATCTTGAATCGATCTACGATGAAAGGTACTACAAAAAAGAATGAGGAAGGCATCACTTGATTACAATATTCCTCGCTAAAGTTTCTTGAGATCCACGCACGATGATCGATCTTCTGTCGACAGTGACATCGAATATCCACCCAGACGTTGAAAGGGACATTGGCTGAAAAATTCAAGTCCATTCACACGTCAAAGTAAGATATACACAGTCAGGTTTTAGTTTTTCCCGTACGTGATGATTGATAAGATCACCAGAATATGCGAGTCCATCATCCTCCCCATGAACTCTTTTCTCCAAAGTAGACGACGAATCACTATCGAAAGTGATTGCGGTGGATGCAGTGGAGTTTGATATAGAACGGGTTCGGAAATGAAAGATTTGGAACTCGATTTAGTCCTCCATCCATAAATACAACTCTTGTAATTCCTCACTCGTCACGTCAAACACTAAGACATTCTCATGAAAAACCATCTAAAGAAGAAGAATGTCTCACGAATCCTCGACCAATTGTCTTATACCCAAATTTGACAACAGAGTCATTCGCACGACTGTCCACGATCACTAAGCTGACACTTGTATCGTGCGATCTCACATCCAGATATTAGTGAATGTGACACCTAATACGCTCTCATACGAGCTACACGAAAGGTTCATGAAGCACAAAAAAAAACATAACACACATTTTATCTTAGATTCCCATGTGAACCGTTTCACAACACGACAACGTTCTTGATGATGATCTCCCGTTAACAAACGTTGTAAGTGTACAATAAGAGAAAGAAGAAAACTAATGCACAATTGGAACCCACATGCAAAAATCAACGCCCTCGTAAAGGTTTTTTGTTTTACAAGGTCAAGTGAAATGTAGCTTTGGAGGTTACGTCACATGAGTTATATTGAATTTCTCACTTGATCTGTAATATGAATAATATTATATATAATCAAAATTATTTTTTGCTATGCGTTTGCGCGTAGCTTACTACCGGTTTTGAAGATTTTCAAACTCCAAAAAAATAGTAACTTTTTCTCCCGTCGGATTAACACTCATCGTGGAGTGAGATATAACAGCTATAATGACTGTTCAGGTATTTCGGCTTCGTCGATTGGGTAGAAAGGTTCGTGTCTTTCCTGTTCGGTTATTAGTTGGTTATGCACTTTACGATCTACTTCTCTTGTCTTACCGACGAGCGACGAGCGACGAGATAGTTCTTGCGTAGTGTTGGAGAATTTTACAAAAGATGACTCGTTCTTTTCGAGTTCGTACGACGATGATGCGCTTAACAGTGGACTAAGACAATGCTGCACGACTCTAAATTATAGCGATGGAGATCTTTTGAACTGTACTTCGTGCTCTTGCGGTTGCACCGAGGGAAGAGAAAGCGAAACCAAGAGCATGTGCGTTTGATTCTGCTTTTGCTGCGTGTGTTGGCGAGGACGTTGTCGCGTTGTGGTTCGGCTCTTATGTGAAATTCTCATGGAACATAGGTTGTGTTTCTTTTCTGTGTTTCGTGAACCGTATCGCGTAACTCGCCGAACAGTGTGATGAGTGTCACGTTTGCGATTATCTGTTTAAGTGATCGCACGGTTGAGGAACGTGCCAAGTCATCGATCTTTGCGCATTCACTTCAGTGGTCCTTGTCGTCGTATTTGTGTATAAAATGGTGGGCCGAGAGTTCATACGGCATTCTCTCTCAACAGGTGATTTGTGAGAGTTCTCAGAGGTCTGCATGGAGAAGTGAAAAACTGCAAGCGTGGTGGTTATGGACGGAGGTTTGATACCGACTTTAGATCTTCTTTTTTTGAATTTGTTTCACATCAAGTTTCATTGCATCCACCGCGATCACTTTCGACAGTGATTAGTTGCGTACTTTAGCGATAAATTCATGAGGAGGGTGATGGAGTTACAACTTCCAGTGATCCTTTCGATTGTTACATACGGAGAGACTTGAGATATGACGGTGTACATTTTGTTGTGAAGAACAATGAATCTTAACTATCCATCGAACATTCCTTTCAACCTTTGGATCGATGTCAGGTGTCATTGCAGACCGGATCAATCATGAAGCTTGGATCGTGAGAAACTTCGGGCAAGAATATTTCAATCGAGTGATAGCTTCACCGTTTCTTTTTATTGTACCTTTTATTGTAGAACGTTTCCAAGTTGTAATATTGATTTTGTATTAGTCTGCGACATAATCGTTCCATTCTAGTTGAGCGCTTCTGTGTAGTTACGGACCGTAAAGAATCCGTTGACATATCTGAAGGATTTTCTGAGGTCTTAGAGTCTTGTTGATGTCTTGTGTCTCCTTGAGAGTAAAAACTTGTTCTAGGGAAAAAAGTTGAGTGAAGAAAAGACAAAACTAAAGCTCTTTTTGCTCTTATTGGTCTACTTTTGGATCAATGGTGTTCTAGCTGATCTCACAACTTTTTTATGGTTTCTGGAGACTTCAGAGGTCCATTCACAAAACGAAGGGTATGGTTGGAAAGTTCTCGACCAAGGCTACAATCAGGGCTGAAGAATCGATCGAATTGATGGAAGGATGAGGACGTTATGATCGATTGAGTGGACGGGGGTGAAATTCGTACCTACCGCTACGTTTCTGGTTGTTCCGAGAGACTCGTGAGGATTTTTGAGGAGCTGTCTATTAGGCTGGAGAGCTGACGACGTGTTGGTCGTTTTGATATCAATTGATCAATTTGGATTGTGAACCGACCGATTGAAGTTGAGAAGTGCAGACGTGATAAGGCGAGAACAGCGAAATGTGATAGTCATGGATAGTTTGCTATTGCTTGAGTTCTGAGTCGAATTTCTGAGTGAAACTTTCCAAGATTGAAGTATGCCTTATCAGTAAGATACTTGAGAAGTTTCACCTCAAATGATCGAGTAGTTTGTTCAGAATCTTGGATCAAATGTACCTGAGTCTGTAAAGTTCTTAAGTTAACACAGATTACAGTTTGATCCATATCTGAGAATTGGTTTGAGATTTCGATCTGAAAATTGTTCAAGGTAGGAGTGAAAGGTCCAATCAAGCTTCCTGTGAAGTTTGATCATCATTGGTCGACTGGTTTGGGAGGACTGAAGTCTCAAAGTTCGAAGATACCTCTGTTATAGCGAGTTCGGGTTTTTTTTATCACATCTATTGGCACTTTGGTCATTTTCGAGCAATTTGGAGAGGAGCTTGTTGCTGAAACTGCCATACCTGTATATAACTCAACATTGGAAGGTGTGGGGCTGATTTCAGCTCTTGGTGATGAAAGAAAACAGAGTCGCCATGAGTCATAAGCAGTTATTTGGGTTCTCGTAGCTACCAGGTACTACCGCAGTTGGTGCTATATTGAGATCTGAGTAGTGTCTTAGAGCATACATGCTTTACCTTGCTGGAATGCTTGGTATGCCAAGGTGTACAGCAAGTTGTATCGAGACTCGATCAAGTTGGTTGAGCGATCCTATAATATCTTTCGGTTGTATCAATTAGAGTTGTGGTGGTCAAACTGATGGGTAGCTAGCGTTGCTAAGAAGTTGTTAAATCATGTTTCTAGTGATTTAGAGTTACTTGCATGCAGATAGTACAGAGTTGAGTATTTCTGGTAGAATACAAAAGAATTTGTACGTAACACAAATTTGTACAACTTATACGTATCATTGGACCGTAGCAACCTTTAACCTTGAGCCGTGAGATACAAGGTCACTTGTCCGAGAAGAGTAGATAGAGAGCATTAGGATTGAAGGATCAAGGTTCAGTCAACTTGTTCAAGTCACCTATCTCTACACAGTCATATACCCCGTGTATTCCTAGACAGAAAAACACGTTATACGATAGCTGGTGAACTCGACGTGAAAGTCTGGGGTGAGAGATACGTGCGTGGTTTTGTCATCATGGACATTGAAGGGTTGGGTAATTACGTAGATGAGGCTTCTACATCTGGAGGGGCTCCAAAGGTGACCAAGCTTTCACGGTCTTATATGCGTTTGCTTGAGACATTCGCATTGGTAATGCAACAACAACAAGCCACAGAACGGAAAGAGACAATGGCCACTAAAACCTTGCAATCTGTTGTGGGGTTGCTAGATCAGTTTGACGAGAAGAACATCTCCAAGTACCTAAAGTACTATTCTCGAGAGATGGAGTTGAGTAAAGTGTCAAAAAGAGAGATGGTGAGTACATTTGAGTTTGCTGTCGTACTTGAGCTACGAGAGCATGTGAAGGACATCATCCGATCTCATGGTGCTAAATGGGAAAAATTTACTCTTTTGCTGAAAGAAGAGTATTCTTTAGAGGATGCAGATCGAGTGACTAAGAAGTCATTCATGGAGTGGGTAAACAAACCCAACAAAGAGCTTGTTGTCACAAAGCTATTTCGGGAGTTTGAGAGACAATTCTTTCAGTTGTCTCGGATGGAGAAACTCACAGGTGGAGTTGTTTCTGCAAGCAGCTAACAATGAATTACAAAGGGAGTTGGAGCTGCTTCTAGAAGATAGGATGGAAGATAACGGACTCACAACTGACTGGAGAAAAGTCTCTGAAGCAGTGAGTGTACTTGCCAAATGAGGGTACCGGAGAAGAAAGGTGATGGTAAGACAAGAAGAGAGACCACCGTCGATCATACTACCTCGTAGACAACCAATGGTATCTAATGTGCAAGCACCTATTGTGCATGTACCTCAAGTTTCACTTTCTACTATTCTTATCTCGAAAGTTGCACCGCAAAGAGATGCTATGAAAGAATTGATAAAAGAGATGAGATACTTGCAGATCAAGTTAGCAAGGTTGGAAGAGAAGGGAGGAGCACATGATACCAGACCTACTCCTAAGCAAGATTATGTACAAAGATATATTTGGTGTGATAGTTCAGATCATGCTCGAAGAGAGTATGGTGATTTTGTCAAAACTCTACGAGATGGAGTAGTCTATTGGAAGGAAGGAAAGATTGCTTTGAAAGATAATGGAGAGATTCTTAGAACCAACTTCGAGAAAGAAAGAATGAAGCAAGTACTTGAGGAGTATCTATCTCAGCATGCTACTGCCTCGATAGAAGCTGCTACTTATGGAGTTGAGGTAGTACGAGAAAGAAATGCTTCTATGAAGCATGGAGATACTCTTGATATGTGGAGTCAAGCGGTGAACACGAACAAAAAGAGGAAAATGACAAGAGAGGAGTTGCTCAGAACAACCACGGCAATCAGAGGTGCTACTGGATGGGGATGATCCCATGGATACAATGTCTGTCATGCTTATTTGGCGAAGAGCCAACATGAGGCTCTCATGGAGAAGAAGCACAAACGAGATGAAGCAGGTCATAACGAAGAGAGAGCAGCTCTCAAGAAGCAAACAAGAGGAGAATAGTTCAGATCGGAGATTATGCCTCTACCAGAGGAGACTATGGAAGAGGTCATATCCTCTACTCCTGAAAAGTCAGAGAAGAGCAGAGGTAAGGAGAAAGATAAATCTCCTTCATACAAACTTCAGTCTGATATTGAAGTTGCTATAGATCTGAAAGGAGTACTAGAAAAGAGAATACTCAATGCCAAGATCAAATTTACCTTGCGAGAAGTTCTTGGGGTTGTCAAGAAGGAGTTTCATGATGTCATTATTGACATTATCAAACGAAAAAGATAATTGACAAAGAAAACCGATGTGTCTAATGCATTAGACACAAAGATATCAAAAGAGGAAGAGTTAGAACTAGCTCAATGCTGCATCAACCGCAAGATTCGGTTTGAAGATGATAGTGATGACAAGGTCTCTAGTCATTAGAGGACATTGGGCTAAAGCTACTACCGAAGTGTTAATGAAGGTATGAGAGATGACAAATCCGGTGGTTGCTCTCATTGATCATGGATCAGAGATCAATATTGTCTCTAAGGACATCTACAAGCAAGGTGGATGCTCTGTTGATATAGATCATGGTTGGATGATCAGAACAGCGAACAACACACGAGGAGAACTCTATGGAGCTTGTCCTGATGTAAGAGTGAAGGTTGGAGATGTAAATATTGAACAAAACTTCTTTGTTCAAGATAGTACATCATACTCGGTGATATTCGACCAACCTTACATTACAGCGGTGAGGATGGAGACCAAGGTCTTGGATGATGATCAGAAGTCAGGATGACAAGAGAGCGGTACATTTTCTAACTGTATCAACAAACCACGAGCGGAACAAAGATTATCTGAGGGGTGGCTCCTTGCCTAAGGTCACGGAGGAGTTCAAGGATTTTTGACAAGCACTACTATAGAGCGAGGACATAGTGATACACTAGAGAAGGTACTCTCGCTAGAGAAAGAAATTGCTTTTTGTACAAGAATTGTGAGATTTTCTGAGAGTGGATTTGCAACATATACACGACTTGCTGACTTACAAAAATGGGAGCAGAAGGTTGTGCGGAAAATTGAAAAAGACCTAAAGAGAGCTGGTGTGCTTGAAGAGGATGATAAGATAGAAGGTGTTTATTTGGAGTTAGGATTGGGAGATTCAATAGATGAGCTTGCTATGGATGGGCAAGAAGATGAGGATCATATGATGGAAGTATACTCTAGGGAGCTCTATACAACTATAGAGTCATTCGTAGATCTTGAAGTTGGAATTGATACTATGTACAAAACGATAGAGAAGAAGGTAAAATCTGTTGCTCAATCATTATATAGTGATTCTAACCAATGAGTCCAACAATCTTCGAAAGAGGAAAGCTTGAGAGATCTTAGCCGAGTCGGTCACAAGTTCACAAAAGCTACGCTCAAGGAGTTGAAAGTTCAGTTCCGCTCTTTAGTTGCTTCTTCCAGTGATTCATGCAATTTACATAGCCATATTTTTTTTGCACTGGGACCTTTCTCTTCAGTTGCTCTGCATGTTCCCCGCATGGATAGATTACAGACTGTCCAACGAGGGTGCGGATTCTTCGTCTCAGTTTATCTGACTTTACGAACGTTTCGTTCATCGGATTTAGATCGTTTCTAGATTCATATCGCTGTCAACTTGGTGGTGACAGCACTGGAAGTCGAGAAGATGATTGAAGAAGCCCCAGAAGACAAGGTGTCTTCTGGAAGATCGGAAGATAAGACATCTTCTGAAAAAAAAGAAGCAGAGATGTCTTCTCAAGTATTTAGGATGAATGAGGTGACTACCTCTGACCACTGTGAGGTCACCCCAGCTCCCAGCGTCGAACAGATGGAGCAGAAGAGTCAGGAAGCGCAAGTGGACTCAGCTTCCCAGAAGTCTCTTTTGTCTTTCAAAGCCACACCAGAAGCTCACATTACGAACATCGAAGAGGAAGCCACCTCGGTCGCACCAGAGGTATCATTAGGACTTCCCACGTTATCAGAAGTCGAATTAGGAGATCATGCAGGTGAGGATCTCATGAGGATTACATCTGGCAAACAGGAATAGGTAGTAGAGGTAGGTAGTCAGTTGGCAGGGCTATTTTGGATAGGAATCGGAGTTTGCTATTTTAAGAGAGATCTCACTTTATTTTTAGATGACTGTCCATGTGGTAAGATAAGCAACGGTGGGTAGTGAAAGCAATTTCTAAACTGAGAAGGGAATCGAAGCTTGGGAGGTGGTGGCCTTTTGACAACGCCTCATTTTTCATGGCTGTGAGTTGCAATTGGAAGGGATCTCTCTCCTGCGACTCAAGACGATTCTATAAAATAGAAACCTAGGTAGAATTTCATGCGCACATTCCTACTGATAGCATACATTTTCTACACACAGACGTTACGACAAAGTTTTAGAGTAGGTCTGTGTCTCCGTTCTCAACAAGGGATAGACAGGATATAGAATAGGAGTAGACAGCATAGAACAGAGAACGGCATCATCGTGTAGTCCTGCTTCTAAGCTAGTGTGTCGAGAAGTTGAGACATGAAATGGACGGAGTGAGCTTCCAGAAGTCAATGTATCATCTTCTCGGAGAATTGATTTCAGATTGATTGCAGAAGTTTTGTTTGTGTCTTTTGGGCAGTGGGTTTCTTCAAATTCATACCCAATTGCGCATGGGAAGCCTTCTTCTTGAGTGACGGTGATCGTTAGAAGCTGTGCAGAGTCCAAGCTTCTCTCATCTAGTGGAGCACTTCGGATCCACGTACGGACCGACCTATGAGAGAGTGGTCCCTGAAGTCAAAGTAGTCCGAGCAAAGATGGAAGAAGAAAGAAGTCTTCTTTCCACAGCAGAAGACGACATCCTCGATTAAAAGATTGTGTAACTGTAAGCAGATTTTTGATCTTCTTCTTCAAATTACTACAAGCAGGGATGGCTTGTTAGTCAGGATCCGGACTAAGAGCCTATCAGAATCTTAATTTCTCCTTTTCTTCTTGTTTCCTCTTGTTTGGATTTTCTCTTCTTCCTCTTCTCCCCTCATCTTCCCATCTTCCTACATTCTTCTATGTAACTTCCGAGACTTCTATTAAGTATCCGTGGAGGTGAATGTCGTTGCAGTGCTACAAGAAGACCGATTCCGTACAGAAGCCTGGAAAGGCTACATGGGACATACACCTTGTGATTAATCTAACCATGTTGGAAATTGTAAGAGCAATGTGTGATAGAAAAAGGTGATTCGACATCTACGAAGCAGGGACAATCTTCAAGAGGTGTCAGAATTCGAGAATTGCTTCGAGAAGACTGTCGTGGGAAGACTGGAAGCCATGGTCTGGAAGTAGAAAGCGTCTTCTCGTGCTTCTCAATGAGTAATTGTGTGATATTTTATGTAGTAGTTGTATATTTAGGTCCAGAGCACATTCTGAGGGATCTGGAAGACGTGTGGTTTTTTGAGAAGACGAGATTTCTAGAAAAATCCAACGTGTTTGTGAGTTTGGACAGATCTTAGAACTTAGAGCAGCGATACTAGTGTAAATTTTCTAAGAGAACGAAATCTTTTATGCTACAATGGGCTAAAGGAGAAATCCTGAGACACTACAGGGAACTCAATTGAAGTTCACTGCCGCGTACCATCTGCAAACGGACGGTCAAAGCGAGAGGGTAAACCAAGTCACTCAATAGGGGATTATGAATTACGTCCTTAGAGATCAAAGTGATTGGATGGTGCACCTGGATCTGATAGAGTTTGCATACAATGACTCTATCCACACCGCAACTGAATACAAACCTTTCGAACTAATGTATAGAGGAAACAAAACACCTTTGTCACATGCTGCCTTGGCTTTACAAACGTCTGAGTTCGAGAACACTGTAAGAGAAAGTCCATTGGACGTCACCGAGTTCTTAGGACAACGCTCGTATATCTTGCATCAAGCCAAACAGAACAAATTGAAGGTACGTGAAGTACGCTAACCTAAAACGTACGGGCGTCCAACTAAGCCTCGGAGATAGAGTTTGATTGAAGACCAAGAACTACTCTATCCCTTCTGGTATCACCGGAAAGCTAATACCTTGATGGACCGGACCAACGAGATACTCACTTAGCATTTCCGGCTAGTATGCATGGTAACCACCTCATCATCCACGTGTCGAACTTGAAAAAGTTCGTATCTGATTATCTACAGTTGCCAAGAAGAATACAAAAGTGGACACCATTCTTATAGCATATGCCGATGTTAGCCGACATGAGCATCAGCAGAGTGTTGGATCAGAGGCAAGTACCTAGTTCGAGTTCTCGACTCGAGAGGGTAGAACTACTAGTGGAGTGGACATTATCGCCTAGAGTTAAGTGACGTTCATCGAAGTATCTTATGTACTCGTCGCGTATCCTTACCACGTATTCATCCGAGGGCAGGCTCCGCAAGTTGTCCGCCCTTGATGCCATGATGATTTTGGGAGTGACGGCTGGAATTGATGAGTGAGCAAAATGCTCAGAGACCGCTGCAATGCGCGGGTTTGGTGTAAGGACACATACGATAACATAAAAAGCATGTGTTATTCATCATTATGGACTCTTGATCAGAATTTCTCATGCTCCATTTAGAAACTAACTTTAAATAAGATAAGATGTTCAATAAAGCTTTTCTCATAATCATCGCATTCTCCTTACATTGTCTAAGGACACGCTTGTAACTCAAGAGTGTTATGTCTACATGATATGAGGGAGGATTAATTTCTTTGCTAAGCATATGAATTGATATACAAGCTATACCTTTTTTGTTCTTATTGTCTAAGTTTCACCAGTATTCTAGATCTCGAGGGTGTTTCATCGCAAGGAACAATTGAGATGAAAATAAATAACCTTTTGTTATTATGAATTTGCATAACTTATTCTCGATTTATAATAAGCATAAAAACCCAAAAGTATAAGTATACTCTTCCCTTCTAAAATAATTTTTGATTTCATGCTAAATAAAGTACCGTGTAGAGGATTATGTGACGTCCAAAGCTTTAATCATTTTCACGCCATTACAGTATAACTTAATTTTTCCCAAGAAAAATTTTGTTCCAAGAGGTTATTAAACTTTAAGAGTTCATGAAGTATCTATTTATCCTAAAATGACAAAATGCCTTTTATTGAATATGATATCTTGTCTGCTTTGTACGCCATACTAGCTATCTTCTCTGGTCTAGAGATGTTTACTTCACTTGTTCCATCGAAGAGGGCAGAATGCTCAATTTATTTCTAATCTTATTACTAGTCCGCTAAGAAAGGTTACTTAATAAATTAATGTTTAGGATAAAATCTTCTATATTTTGTACCAAGAACCCGCAGTTGTAGTTTGGGGAGCGGATGCGTGAATGATTGCCTTATGAGTTATGCACGAATTTCTTTGCAACTCTTTGTCTTGCTAACATTTAATAGTTATAAAATATTTATTATTCACATTAGCTTGGTCTAGAATATGTATATAACATTTACATATGTTTGAAAAACACAAGTGAACAAAAGTCTCCTAAAGGCAGTTGAGGAAGCTTATTTGGCATTTTTAAATACTACTTGTTGTCACTTGAGAACGGAAACTGTGAAATGAACATGAATAAATCATTTGTTGATGTTACTTTTTCTCATGATAGATTGATAGAGTAAAAAATTATCATGAGATATCATTCTCAACAAGAAATTTATTCAATCATAACTACCTTCAAAGATTCTGTTTACATTCATATCAAATCAGTTTGTGTGGATTATAATCAAGTACTCTTAAGTCATCTTCCACTCATATCAAATCAGTTTGTGTGGATTATAAATCAAGTACTCTTAAGTCATCGTGAGCTTGTGTCGAATCATCTTCGTTCTTGTTTATTCGTCACATTATAAATGACAAGAGAGATCCATATCATTCTACTTCCAAATAAATAACATGTTATATAAAATGAAGAAGATATCTTATTCATCTAAAATATATACTTTTAACTATTTTATATATATACTTCAAACTTGTTAAACTTACGTTGTTCTTTAAATAATTATGTTATTCGTATGCTTATTCACCTCTCATGCTTGAATGTCTCTATTTCTTGTACGAGTTGTAGTTAAATTACTAAAACTACGCCTTTGCATAGTTTATGATAACTTTGATGTTTTGGATGTTCGTCCACGTATCTAGTGGCACCGGTTTTGCTCTTTTCATTTTCTTGCAATGCTTCGTGTAGTTCTAATCTTTTCTGGTAAGGCTCCGATTTGCTCTCTTCTATTCACTTCAAGTTTACATATGTTCTCAGTATAGTTTTAACTTGAAATGAAAGGGCAATTAAGTTCTGTCTTGAAAGCTAATTTGAAAGTACATTCTTTAGAATCAGTTCCTTGGATCGTGCTGTTAATTCTAAGCTATTAGTTTGCAGTTGAAGTGAAAGGGCAGTCGCTGGTCGGAAACTTTATTTGGTAAATATTTAATTTATAATCATATCTCGTGCTCATGTCGTTAACTCCAATGGCCTAATGCATGTCATTGTAATGTGTTTTGAATAGTTATTGTGTTCTCAATCTACTCTTATTATATTAATACTAAAGCTACTATTCAAAACTAAAACCGAAGAAATTTCCGTTTTAGTGCTTTGTACATATTAAACTCATTTTTGTCTTTACAAGGTGTATAAGATCATTCTTACTCCCTGTGTGATCTTGGAAGATCGGACGCTCTTGTAAAAGACAACCAGAATATAGTTCAGAAATACACCAAAAGTAAATTAAAGTGCAGCTTAAGGTTGTATTTCTATATATGTGTGTCTCGAAACATCTTCGTCATGCGAATATGCTCGAAGAGAGCATTCGAGCGCATTGTAAGATGTGTGAGATATTTTCAACCTAGATTTTAGTCTGATCATTAAAATACTACAATAGAAAAAATAAAAAGTACTAGAATTGTGTTTCCTCGTGTTTCTTAGTTCACGGACGAGCTTGTAATGACTCATTCTGTAGCAAGTTAATGATTGTGGTCCAAGTTGTAGTTGCTTGCATAAATTTGCATCCTGAGTGAAGAGAGGTTTGTACCTATCTAGAACCTTTAAGACAAATGAAGATTGTGAAAGTTGCTGGAAAGTTCTAGAAGTTGAAAGTGTTCAGAAAAAGATATATAAAAATACTTTGTGTTGTTTGGACTACTTTAAATCTGTTCATTTTCATCAACTAGTTCGAATGTGATGATTATGAGTAACATACTTATATGATTTATAATTATTTTTCTTTTTGGGTTAAATTTATTTGCATATTATAACGGAGGATGTGAATATGTAAAGGAAGATAGACCTGATGGGATGTGAATCTTCGAGATCACACAACGTCAACACAAAATTTAATAATGATTGTAATAATAAGATATAATAATAACGTACTTCAAGCTTAATCGCTTTCCGAAACTTACCGATTGTAGTTCTCGTTAGAACTCTTTGAGAGTTTCCTTACATTCACTATGCAAAAGCAGTTATCTACCAGAAGCTTCACAGATGCATGATAATGCATTATTAAGTACACTCAAACCTAAAACGGAAAAAATTAATATAAGAGTTATATAAAAAAACAAGAAAAATACTTAATCTAAATTTATAGAAATTGGAAATTAGTTGTGAGAAAACACATTAAATTTTTGCATGATTATGAACAAGTTTATACTTCTTTTTAAATCTGTAGGTAAATGCAAAAATAATTTAAAACATATTGTATAGAATGTTTTTGTACAACGGTATGCACAAAAAAAATAACAGAAAATGTCTTACTGCATTCGATAGTGTTAATTATAGTTATAGTTGTTATTATTATTATTACTGATTGTTTTTCTTTAATATTTTTAACTAGTAAAATAAAGTAAATATACATCCAAAATGAAGTTTTAACCGAGAGGTGGAAAAGCAGAAGCAACTGTAGAAGGGATGACAATCTGATGACTCCATTGACAACAGCAAGGTTTTTTTACGATTGTAAATTTATTTATTTATTTATTTATTTTGGTTTTGTTAGCATGAGCTAGCGCTGTGTGGTGCACGAACTGAATATATATGTATATCTAATATTTTGTAATATGTTGGGAGAACAATGAATTCTCAGAACGGTCACTACGTGGCACTAAGAACTTCCATTAGTTAAAAACTAAACTAGACATATATTTATTTGTACAACTGACTATTATCCTGGTAATAGGCAGGGTACAGAGACTCTCGAATCCCACTAGAGAAATCAAGAGAAAAGAGATCTTCAAGTAGGCTCCACGAGGATAAAGCTAATTATTTCGGACCGAGAACTAAAAAGAAATGGAAAAGTGCAAAGTAAAAAAGGTTTCCTTATAATTCGGCTGGCGCTACATCTCATGAAGATAACACACTATCAGTCGAGAACTGAAAACAATTCAAACATAAAGATGATCCCAGTTCAATACAATGAATGAACCGAACTCAGGTGATTATATAATGCACGAGTGTAAAGTAAAGTAATAAAGTAAGAGCGTCTCGTTGTGATGAGGCACCTTCCTGACTTTATCAAAAAACTTTAGTTATAAATAAATGTTAATTATCGATATGAACAATAAATATTATAAAATTTTACATCTATATAGGTTTCTCTTCCATCTGCAAATGCAAAAAATATGGAAAAGATGGAATGCATATTCACCTTCTGAATAACCAAGAAATTCATGTTATTCACCTCTCTTCCGTCTTTAGATGGAGAAGAGCAGCAAGCTTAATTTATTACCTAACCCCTCCATAAGGACATCAGGAAAGATGAGAAATAAATATATTAATTAAAATATATTTTTTGCCTAGCAGACTAACACATTTGTATTTTGGGAAGTGCATTTGTCTGTGTTCAATCTATGGGTTATCTCTTCACGTTCTCATGACTTTACATCCAGGTACTATTTAATATCTATAGATAAATATAATTTTTTAAATATAATCTATAATTTCTATAATATATATATAATTTCTTATAACATAAATAGAGCCAAAATTTCCGAAGTTCTATAGAGCATATTCACTTTTTCTCTTCCATACCAAAACAAAATACTATCCGACAAAACAAAGTCTGGAGTTCTTAGACATTCGGGATAGAGGAAACGCGACGCAACCCCATTTCACTATCCCTACCTGGCCCGGAAATTACATCCGGTAATTGTGATAGAGCCCTTTCCAAGTCATGCATGGTCACATGCGGAACAGTGCTATGTGCATATGGTAAAAGGTGAATACAGAGGCTTGAATATTTTACCAAACCCTTTCGAATATAGAAAAAGGTGAGAATATATATATATATATATATTTGATTACCGTGAGGGCAAGGAGGCGCAGACCAGAGGTATGGATGAAGTGCAAGTGTCGAGATTTCGGATAACTGATCTTCACATAGTCTAGATTCTATTATTTGAAATTTTCTTCTTCCAAATGTTGGTTGTCTAGTAACTGAAAACTTCATATAAGTGAAATCAAAAGAGGACAAAATCACTTAAGAAAATAGAAAATTAATTAAAGCATATCTCTTTTCTCGTTCTATGCATATCTAATCGTAACCGACTAAGACTCAGTACCTTTGTATCTGTTCGTCTTCTTTTTTTCCTAATTTTCTTGACTTTGTTGGTTGGGATATATTTTGCTCTCGTTTTCTTGACTTTGTAGGTCAATATGCATATAGTTGATTGTACATAACAACGTGTAGTCTGAACCATGTCTGTTCCAAGTTCTTCTTGGGGAGTACAAAATAATATACACTTAATTTTCAGAAAAGAACATGCTGTATCTTCAGTAAGCAGATGTGATAAACCACTTAGAACTTCACTTTCTTGTGTAGTCTCCTTTTGAGAACTTCGTCACTATTGGTTCAGAGTAATAAAGCAACAAAAGGCAAAGTGTTAGTTATTTAATAACTGAAAATATTTGTGTTAAGATTGTAATTCATGGTTGAATGAAACGACACGGAAAACTGAAACACTCGACGCTTGCTTACACGATAAAGACTATTCGTGAATAGACTTCAAAGCAAACACTTGTTTGGACCCTAACCTAACCTAAACAAAGTTCCTTCGTTATAAAAGTTTAGGTTCTGCGTATACACAACCAAAGTGAACCAACCAAACAACCAACCAACCAAAGTGAACCAACCAAACAACCAACCAACCAAAGTGAAATTTCACGCTAGCCTTTGGCCTGCGAACACAGAGCACCGTGAATCCAAGAACGAGTACTTGAAGAGAATCGAAAAATTCTCCTTTGGCTATTCACCATCGTCAAGCATTAAAGGGAAAGAGGGACCCGAAGTGCCAAGCAACCAAGCCCTTCTTCTTCCTCCAAGGGCCAAGCCCCGGAGGAGGAAGAATCAGTAGCTCTAAGGTCGCCTATCGCTCCTAAAATATACCTAACGAGAACTACCTGGGACAGGTTTTCCTTCCATCTGTCCCTTTGGCTTTTGTGTTTTTGTAGTTTATGCTCACTGTGCCGGCCACGAAGTCTGGCTCGTCGGCTGCTAATCAAATCCTCGTCGGCTGCTACTCCACGTGCCCAGGTCTAAATGTTTGTCGAGTAGAGTGAAAACGCCCAAGGAGCTCTTGTCTTGTGTTGTGTGTGTGACCTGTGAGACGAAGATACTGACGATCGGAATATCCTACGTGTACAACTAATCGTAATAATAACTAGCTTTTTAAAAGCCACCGTGGATATTTTCTGTGGAGTACAAGTGAAGGAAACGAATCGCTAACCAAAAAACACATAAGACAAAAAGAACAACTAAAAGATGGAAAAAGAAAAGGGCTGGGAGTAGAAGCGGAGGAACAAGGAGTGAAAATGGTGGGGCAAAATTGTCATGAAGGACATGAAATGTAAGATGGCTGCACCACGTGTCGAAGCGTGGAGAGTGTAGTCTATGCTCCTGTCACAGAATGAGGTAAGCCCTTGCCATATGTCACGTTTATCCAGCCTACGTGGCTTCCCATTTTCCGGAGCGTTTTCGGACCGTTCGATTATCCCATCGACGGACTCGTTAGCACCAGCTTGGACACGGGACAAGGTTACAACACCCGGTCTGCTTGGATACGAACTTCCGTTGGGAGGAGCTCTCCAGTGAGCAGGCGAGGAGCTTTCGGAAGAAGCTATAGTAGCAAGAAAGCGCGACGGCCTTTGTAGATGAAGTTCCGGACTGCATGATTGGTTATCGATCGATCGATCTTCTGGCGAGCTACGGTTCTGCCAATTCTCCTGCTGGTCGCTTTGATCGTTGGTCGACGTTTTGGAGAATTTATTGAAGGTTTTGACGGCTTTAAGAAAGGTGATCACCGACGTCTGTACTTTTGGTTTGGATGGTGAATGCGGTGATTGCGAGTGCGATTTGTTTGCCTTCGCTTTGTTATTGCTCATCACTGGCTGTTTTCTTTGTCTGACTGGTAGTCTAGCACGGCAGTGGTTCCTGTAGGATGCGTTTGTGAGATGTTTGTGGGATCGCCTTTAGAAGTGCGTGTTGAGAGATGTTTTATGATCATCCGGAGCTCTTACATGCGTTCATTTTGTTGTAATTTCTTCCTTCACCGTTTTTCTCTCTTCTTTCAAGATTTGCAGTAATAGCCTCTAATTAGGGGAATTCAGTCCTTGAATCGGTTCTTGATTTTTATAAAGAGTCGGAATTTTCTGTTATCCTTCTTCTGTTGGCGCTACAGGCGAACTGTCTTGGAGGAGCTTCTTTTGATCTTGTTATTGTCTTCTCCTGTTGATGCGTGAAGCTTTACATTTGCTATGCCTTTCTCTGGGGTGAATCGTAGTGGTGTTGCAGTTTGCTTAGCGAGGGTTTTGGTTGTTAATTAACTCATCGTGAAGAAGGGTTAGCGTGCCTGAAGCTCAACTGACAGTAGTGTTTTTCTGGTTGCAAATTTGTGGATACATTAGGCTCCCAGCTTCCACGTTATGTTCTGTTTCTTATCTGTATAGTATAAGCGATTCGCTGTTATTAAGGTTGGATTCCGGGTGGGTTTCTGTTCGCAGCGGTTTCGTGTTTGACTGAGTTTGGCGTTTATAATCGGGTTTGGTCGGCATCGCGGTCCAGCAAGGAAAGATGGTGGAAGGCGGGGATGCAGATAAGAACATTGAGATGTGGAAGATCAAGAAGCTGATCAAGGCGTTGGAGTCAGCCAGAGGAAACGGGACCAGTATGATCTCACTGATTATGCCTCCTCGTGACCAAGTCGCTCGTGTTGCGAAGATGCTCGGCGACGAGTTTGGAACTGCTTCCAACATCAAGAACAGAGTCAACCGTCAGTCTGTTCTAGGTGCCATAACTTCAGCGCAGCAGAGGTTGAAGCTGTACAACAAGGTACCTACGAATGGGCTTGTGCTGTATACAGGGACTGTAGTCACCGATGATGGCAAAGAGAGGAAAGTCACAATCGACTTCGAGCCTTTTAAACCCATCAATGCTTCTCTCTACCTGTGCGATAACAAGTTTCATACAGAGGCCTTAAACGAGTTGCTTGAGTCTGATGACAAGTTCGGTTTCATCGTGATGGACGGAAATGGAACCCTATTCGGCACCTTGAGTGGAAACACTAGAGAGATACTCCATAAGTTCACGGTCGACTTGCCGAAAAAACACGGAAGAGGAGGTCAGTCTGCTCTTCGATTCGCGAGGTTGCGAATGGAGAAGAGGCACAATTATGTGCGTAAAACTGCAGAGCTCGCAACACAGTTCTATGTGAACCCTGCCACCAGTCAACCTAATGTTTCCGGGCTCATCCTTGCCGGCTCAGCTGATTTTAAGACTGAACTGAGTCAGTCCGATATGTTTGATGCTCGGCTCCAGACCAGAGTACTAAACGTGGTGGATGTGTCTTATGGAGGAGAGAATGGCTTCAATCAGGCAATTGAGCTCTCTGCGGAGATACTGGCCAACGTGAAGTTCATTCAGGAGAAGCGACTGATAGGCAGATACTTCGAGGAGATCAGTCTAGATACTGGGAAGTATGTCTTTGGCATTGAGGACACTCTCAAGGGTCTGGAAATGGGGGCGGTGGAAATCCTGATTGTGTGGGAGAACCTGGAGGTTAATCGGTATACGCTCAAGAATTCTGTTACGGGTGAAATTTGTGTCAAACACTTGACCAGAGAAACAGAATTGGATCAGTCGAACTTCAGGGATCCTGAGAACAACGCAGAGCTTGAGGTGGAAGAGAAAGTGGCTTTACTCGAGTGGTTCGCTAGTGAGTACAAGCGATTTGGATGCACGTTGGAGTTCGTCACAAACAAGTCTCAAGAAGGATCCCAGTTTTGCAGAGGATTCGGCGGAATAGGAGGTATATTGCGGTACCAGGTCGACATGCGCACTTTCGATGAACTCTCCGATGGGGAGTATGAGTCAGACGAATGACGGCAGGCCAGCGTGTCTACTTGTCTTCGTTTGAACTCTCACGGCCCTCGAGACCCTCGCCGCCCTTTGTACCAAAATTCAGACTGCAGGGTGAAGTTAAGAAGTAAAATGGAACCAGAGTCTGTGTCCGGAGCTTCCGATGAAGAGGGAGCCGTCAGCTCCGGCATGATGAATGGCGCCGCGCGGGGGTCACAGATATCCCAGCTGCAGTATGAGGGGTGTCTGCAGGAGGAGGCTGTGAGAGAAACGAACGAGAATCACTTGGGAATCGGGGTCGTTGTTCCCAAGAGACTGAATATTCGCAAGGGAACTCTGCAGGGCTTTCAAGAAAATTAATGACAAGAGTATTATACACCTTGGTGTCCACCTTTGAGGTAATTTTCACCTTTATTCTGGAACGTTGCTGGAAATGGATAGGGGCTTCGTTTCGTTCTGCCAAGCATGACAAGCAAATGCTAAGTAGGTATTGCGGATGTATTTAAACTCAAAAGACGGTCAGATTTTGGCATTACCTGCTTCCTTAACAGCGTTTTTCAGTGTGCAGGGTGAAGCTTGGAAATTTAGAGCTTAAAGCGGAATCCTTGAGGATTGGTGCCGTCTTTAGAAGCGATTCTACCAAGACATTGTCTTCCTGGTGATTCTGTTACACGTGCAGTCGAAGGCTGAGCAGACCTCGACGAAGTTCCTAGTGTCTCTCGAATTGTCATGGTCTCCACGAGTGTTTGAGAACTCACCATGTCAAGTGGTTGTTGTTGACTAGTGGGAACGGCGAATGGTTTGCACGTATAATTGGTAGAATTGACCGACTTTCCGGCAGTGAGTATGTAGTAAGGAGTCCCTTACCTAAGTTCTGTTGCCTTTGAACTTGTTTGTCAGTAAAGATGGCAAGGTCTGGTCAGCACTGATCCATACCGGGTGGATCAAGGAAGGAAGAAACTGTCGATGACACTTCTTGTTTATAAAATAGAGAAGAACAAGATGCACACAGGCGGAGCCTCAAGATGAGGGAGATGATGGGCTACTGAGGCGGAGCTCCAGCGAATGAAAGGGGAACAGTTCTGAGTAACAGCTAGAGGACAGTTACGGAAGGCTGCTTAGGAGTTACCAGTAAGCGTCCTGCCCGGGTACTGTGGAGGCTTAACTTTGTGCAAGTGTTCTGAACATAGTAAGCTAAGACCGAGAGGTCCCACAGGCCACTCTTTTGGCTCTGAGGCTCTTGATTATCCTAGTGCAATAAATTAGCGGATGCTCTCTATGTATCTGCGCACGTGCTTAGCTTGACGGATCGTTTAAGAACAAGCGATAAATTTAGAGCTGGAAAGCATTGTGATATATATTTCGTGGACTTTTCCTGTGAGATGAACACCTTATAGGCTGGCTATGCACGCTGATCAGAGCCGTGTTGCTTGTGTGTATAGCTTTGAAGGGCAGTCTTATGGTCATACCGTGAAATGTCCAACTGGGGATATAAATTCACAGGGTATGAGAGTGGAACATGACATCACTGGCTGACATACTGGAGGGTATTTCTAAACCTTCATAGTTGCGTGAAATTAAACAGTAATCCACCTAGAAATTGTTCTTTTGTAAGCGCTTGTCTCGATGCGTTCTCTTTTATATGGACCAGTCGTACCTAATGCAAGGAGGAGAACGTGTAGTGTAGTAGCAGTACGTACCGTGGGGAGTTTCGTGGAATGTCTTGTCCTGTATGTGCCTCGGTGTGGTTGTTTCGTATTTTCACCGTTCTTGTTACACGGAGATTTCCAGGTGAGGTTGACTCTTGAGTGTTAAAAGTCTTCATTTTTGCTTACCGCTGGTTTCGAGGTGGAGTGTTCTATGACTCTTTGAGTGACATGAAATTCACCGTCAAGTAGCCAAGTGGGTGTTCTCTCCAGTGGAGATTCCTGTGAAAGTTCATTACCGATAGTATACAAGCGGAATTGTCCTTCCCGTCTGGATGTTCCCTCAGAGTTTATCACGAGTAATATTCAAATGGAGGTGACCTTGAAACTTAAATCACCGCTAAGTATCCGTCTGTGACGCTTCCCTCCCCTTAATATACAAGTGGAGTCGTTAAATTTGACTGCCCGTTCAGTCTTGATTGGAATGTTCACGTGGACGTTCCCTAAACTCTGACTGTATGACTACAAGTGCTCGTGGTGTCACAGAAGGTCTTACTTCGCGGGTTTGTTTTCGGAGAACCACAGAGATTTAACAATCATGCAGCAAATGCTTTTGGTGACTAAGCCTTCATCCCGACTCGGAATATGTTACATAAGGAATCAACTTAAAAGTCATTCACCAGCGCTACGAGTTATGATTCGTACTTAATATCGACAGAGAAAAGTTTCGAAAATTTTGGCGTTTCTTGGAGCAAGAGAAAATGTTTTCTTGAAACTCAGAAGGATATTTCGAGGAAAGAGGGAATGTTCGTTTCGCGGGTTTAAAGCACTAGTGTGAGTATAACAAAAAAGAGAGAATGATTATTGTTTTTTTTCTTTGCAGCAACATGTTATTTTTATCTAGTTTTCGTGAACAGTTACGTAACAATACATCATTGTTTAAATTATAAATAAATATAATAAATATATATAAATATATCATAATATATGTGTAAATATTTGTCAACTAACAACAGATCATTCACTAATTAAATCATATTTACTATGTGTTAGTAGAGAATCTAAATATTATTTATTAAACGTGTTTATGATAGCTAAGAGTTTAAATACTCAACTCGAGAAAATAAAAAATTATAAGTTTTAACTCGAAATATATTTTTGGGTAATCTTAACCCAAGAAACTTCATTAATGATTATAACAACATTATTGAAATTATCGACATTAATGACGTTAACGATGCTAGTTTAGTCGATGTCATTTCACACTCGATTAAATTAGCAATTGACAAAATGACATGACAACTGTCGTACGCATAGACATTATTACACAACATACATTGATCTTTAAACTATAAATACATACATATAACACCACTGTCATAGACATACACAAGTATACCAAAATAACCCTCTAGCTGACAATTTGATTGCTCGAACTCCATATAGTCATCTGATCCAATTATATGATATGCACTTTCTTCGATGCGAAGATCAAGTCGGATGTTACGTCGTCTTGTCATTAGTCGTCTATCTGCAATCCATATCACGTGAAGGTCGAATGAGCTATCTCGCTAATTGCAACAAGGACATATCCACCGTCCTCGAGGAACTATGATGAGAGATGGTATCATACATGAGATGTGTCCTCCGGTCGAATAATCATAACATAACAACATAGTGATCGCTGTCATATAAAGTGTTATTTTTTCTAAGAATACATTGGATATATGGTTGTGTAAAAGTATGTGGCTTAAACATGTTTGCTCTAAACCTTGATCTTTCAATCATAATGATCTCTATCTACTCTTCTAGCACAAGTGACATTGTATCTCTCAACTCAAGGTTAAAGTTTGCTATGATCCAAAGATACATATAAGTTGTAAAACATTGTGTTACAAATATATTCTTTTGTACTCTATCTAAAATACTCAACTTTGTATTATCTATTGAAAATAACTCTATATCATTGGAAGCATGACTTAATAGCTTTCTAGCGACGCCAGCTACCCATCAGTTTGACCGTCACAACTCTATCTAATATAACTGAAAGATGCTATAGGACCGCTCAACCAAACTTGATAGAGTCTTAATACAACTTACTACACACATTGGTCTCCTAAGCATCCCAGCAAAATAAAACATGCATGCTTCAAAGCACTACTCAGATCACAATATAACACCAATGATGACGATATTTGACAGCTCTGAAAATCTAATAGCAACTTATGACTCATCGTGACTCTTTCCTCTTTTATCATAAAGAGTTGAAATCAACTTCACATCTTCACAATGTCGAGTTGTATGCAAGTATGATAGTTTTAACAACAAACTCCTCCTCCATTGTTCGAAAAGAACCAAAAGGTGCTCATGCTCAAAATCGCTCAACCAAAATGAAACAATTGAGTCATAGAATAATACAAAGTCCATATTACAACTTGAAAATGATCTACAATGAAAGATGAAATGAAAAATACAACAAAAGAGAACGACAAAACTATCACTCAATTGAAATATTCTTCTCCGAAGTTCTCATGATCCATGCTCCATGATTGATCTTTGATATGCAATGACACCGAATATCGACCCAGACGTTAGAAGAAATGTTCGTTGAATAGTTGAGATCCATTCTTTGTCACAACAAGATGTACACCGTCAGATCTCAAATCTCTCCGTATGTAACAACTGGAAGGATCACCAGAAGTTGTAAGTCCATCACCCTCCTCATGAATTTGTCGTCCAAATACGCAACTAACCCATTGTCAAAAATGATCGCGATTGATGCAATGAAGCTTTATCAGGAGAGGAAGATCTAGAGTCGATATTAGACATCCGTCCATAACAACCACTCTCGTAGTTCTTCACTCCATGCAAACCATCGAGAAATCTTCACGCATCACCTACTAAGCGAGAATGTCTTATGAATCCTCTACCATCATTTTATATTCAAATTCAGTGACAAAGACCACTAAAGTGAACACGCACAGATTGCTGATTTGACACGTTTCACTACCGTGCAATCACTGAGATAGATTATCCCGACGTGACACTCATCACATTGTTCAACGAGTTACGTGATAAAGTTCAAGCAACATAGAAAAGAAACACATCTTAAGTTCTACGAGAATTTCACACAAGAGCCGTACCACAACACGACATCGCTCCACTAGCAGATTCACATAACATACACTTCAAGCTTGCACATATAGTCACCAAGTTTGGATCCACCAAATCGTTAATTTTAGGAAGATGATATTACATGCAATTATGCACATGATCTTTCACGGCCTCTAACACGAGAATATTAGACAATAACATCTAACACACTCGTAAGATAATGTGTCTAGCAGTCACATCCAATTTTGTAAGTGTTGTTTGCTACAAATACACATAATCGTCAAGGATGAAACCTGCGAACTGATGATCGATAACCTCCTCCTCGGACAGTCACCTACCATAACGTATCTCTATATTGAGCAATCGACAAGTTCTCAAATGTCATCGACATAACTCGCTGAATCTTCTCAGCTCGTTGAGAACATACTCTCACCCACATATTCGAATCATCAAAGTTCACAAGCTCAACAGAATCATGAACAATGGGCATAGGTAAATCTGGTTCTCGTCCGTATAGCAAAAAGTATGGTGAGAAGGATGCCAAAGATGCTTGTCGACTAAAACAATAACCCACAGGTAACCATGATAATTTAAGATCTCAGTTTCCATGAAGATCTTTCTGCAAGCCATACTTGCGCAATCCTCTCTTCACCGTTTGAACAATTTTTTCTGCCAAGTCATCCGTCTCAAAGTAATCCCGAAACGTAGTATGATGATCAATCAGTGCATGGTCGCACAAAGCTTGAAACTCACCACGAAACTCTATACCTTGGCCAGTCAACACTTTGGCTGGTGCATCAAGATGACTCAACATTCGATCTAGGAAAGCATAAGCTACACCTGCACTTTCCTTGTCCAGCAGTGCCACCAACTCAATCCACTTGGAGGATTGCTCCACCATCACCAACACATACTGGTTGCGTCATACAGTCAAGGTCCCAAAAAATCCAAACTCCAAAAATAACCCAACCTCATAATCGATAAAGGTTGTAAATATGGAGTAAGAGTACTGAATGATGTTCATACTCGATCACATATCACACATCATGTCACAAACTTCTGCACATGTGTGCATATCGCACCACCAATATTGTCTTTGGAGTAAGCTATACATGCGCTTCACTCCAAAATGTCCCAACTCTTAGTGGACATGTGTTCTTTGCGACAGATATGATACAACACGCACGCTATCATTCTCTAACACACGAAGAACTTGTTTCTCTTCACATCAGAAACTCTTGGCTCGTTGAAGAACATGATCTCACTCCTTGGCACTTACTATATCCATCACAACATCAATACGGAGATATTTCATAACCATCACATCATCATATATATCTCGTTGATCCATCCAAACATCATTATCTTTTAGATCCGAGGATTTTTCTACTCCTTAACTTACGAGAGTTGTCACATGATCTTCTGGAATCAATATACACAAAAAGGCCGATGCATGCCAACTTGACACCACCTCCTCATCTGTCTCACCATGCCAACGAGCTCATGTATCCAGCTAACTCGTATATGGATTTCTACTCAAACCATTTGCATCTCCGTTCGTTATCTCAGGTCTATGAACTACCTGGAAGTCATACTCTTAAAATCGAAGCTCATCTTGCAAGCTTCCCCGTAAGCTCATTGGACTATTAACCACTTGAGCAACTGCTGATCAGTAATGAGAGTGAAGGATTTCTCGAACAGATAACACCAAAAGTGCCACAGCTCACACTACAACCAAATATTCTTCCTATTTTGACTCCATTGAATTGTTGGAGCGACTCGTAAATGCCACAATGAACTCTCTTCCATTATCATCTTTTTGTGTCAACATCACTCCAAGTCCCAACATACTCCAATCAATGTGTAGTTGGAACAGACGTCTTCTAATAAGTCTCCTCAAGATGAGAGTAGATGTCAACTTATCCTTGAGCTCTAAAAAGGCTTGCTCTTACTCATCTCTCCACTATCACTCTTGGTCCACCTTCGTTATCTTGGTCAAAGGCTTTGCAATTGCATTAATCTGTTCACATACCAACGATAGAAGTTTACCAAACCAACAAATACTTGAACTCGACTCACATATGTGATATGTGAAATACGTGCAATCGTCTCAACCTTTGTTTGCTGTACTTCTGACCTACATGGAGAGATAGTGTGACCAAGATACTCCACTTGACCTTGGAAGAATTTACATTTCTCAAGATGCAACTGGAAACCATGAGCTCTTAACCGCTCAAACACTAATTGTAAACGTCTCTCGTGCTCCTCCACTATAGCATTATAGACTAAGATGTCATAAATATAACACCGAACAAAACTCAATCTTGTTAGGATTCTGTCCATAACTCGGCAGGTGCATTCTTCAAGCCAAATGATAAGAATCGTCATTGATACAAGCAATCTTTATCATGAAGATCAATCCCTCATAACGTTGTCTTGGTCTTATCCTCCTATATGATTGATAACTGATGATATCTTGCTCAAAAATCTAACATTCTGAAGACATTTGCATGCCCAACCGCATCAAAGATCTCCTTCGGTGTAGACATGACATATTTATCGGACTTCCTCTATCGATTGATAGGATGATAATCTCCACACATCCGCCTATCAGTGTAGTTGTCATACATATCCTTCTCGACTGACATAACAATGATAGATGCATACTCTCCATAAGACATCTCCACCAAACTAACCTCAAACAAGTCCTAATCCGATTCCAGATCAAGGCTCTCTCCATATCACTGTACCTATAAAGACATCAAAAGATTGACGTGTCACTAGTAAACTTAATCCGTATATTCGATCTCTTCAAGATACCCAAATCTTTCATACTAAGATAAAACAGTTCATGTAACCCCTCAAGAGATTGTGTATTTTTTGTCTCTCTTCTCTTATAAGCTTGACTCCAATCTTAGACTCCCGAATATCCTCTATCATCACACCAAAGATAGAGGACGAAGCAATTAATTGCTATTGAGCAACATCATGATCACGCCTCTCATGCTCACAATCAACGGACTCAACCGCATCCAAACACGTGACCTCAACAGCCTTAGCTGCAACCTCCAAATGATCTCTCATCACATCTCAAGATTTCAACGGATGATGATCTTTCTTTACCTCGCCCCCAGCCTTTATTTCTATCATCTCGATAGACAAAGCGCTCACAAAGGTTTGAGCAGCAATACATGTCGATTGCATCCGATACTGCTCAGTCAAACCAATGCTCACAATCCAAGTCAAGCAGTTCAAATCCATTGCTTGATCCAACACATGACAACGTGCTCCCTCTGACATCAAAGAGACAACCGTCGTACTTGTAAGAAATCTCATCGCATGCTCTCTCTCATCGGCATTGGACTCCACCAACAACTGCAAACTAGCATCTCATACTAGTCCAAGGCATCTCTTTACGTATGCATGAGAACTAGAGAAGCTCAAAAGTGTAGACAATGCCGCTCTTGGTTGTCCCACTATGTTTCTTAGGGCCATGGATGACGTATCAACGACTCTCACTAATTGACATTGTCATCCTGCATCCAAGATGCTAGCTACTCTAAGGTGTGTTAGGTGTCGAACTCCATCATATGTCCGTCTCAACATCTCTTTACGTAACAAGTTCATCCATCATAATAGTGGATGATGTGCACAAGATCCTGCTCATGTTGCATCCAACAAAATAGTCGGTGCAATCCATGACCGCACTTGATGCACACCCATAATCATTCCTAGATGAATGTCATCCAACAATAGCACATCATCCAAGATGTATGATGAAGAACATGTCTCATGATATGAAGATGTCGTAGAATCCGCAACATCTCTCAAAATATTCGAGATCGTGGATCATGTAACCTTTATCATGTCCCTGCATGTGTATGGTCCTAACATGACCAACCCGCAATCATCAAGTGTACAGAGCCGACTCGTACTAAGTCTTGCGTCCTCAACAGTGAAATATCTGAAGGTAATGTTTGTTGATACTCTCGAACTGTTGACATCGACAATAGATCAAGGTATCTCTGTAGCAGTCGTGTCACATGACGCAATGAGATTCGTCTCGATGTCTCATCTTTCTCCACATACAAGTATCGCTACTTGTATGTCAATCTCCAACACCGGTACCAAACTAGTGCTGATCCTTCCAGATAGATCCAACACACACATACACTTTCTTGAAGATACTATCAAGCAATGGATGTGGTATCCAAGGACGACAAAGTGACAGATCTAGTGGTCAGAACATCACCCATCTCCTCCATTGGTGATATAAAAGTTTCTTTCGAAGCCTCATGTACCAACTGATCAGCATATTGTTATTAATTCCTCACTCGAACTCCAAAGTGAGACATCCAAAGTCGAAAGAACTGTCTCGCTCATACTAGGTAAGGTCTCTATCTCCTCTTGTATCGGAGTATCTTCTGCATGTGCATTGTCCTCCAATAACTTACTGGACCGAGTGACAACTGAACTGTATGTTGTCGTAGTCCTTGACTGGACTACACTAACTCTTCCGTTAAACCGTACTGGTAAGCGACTCACACGTCCCTCATCGAACTACCAACCTGACCTATAAGAAATAGTCCCAATAGTCAATTGTGAAACTCATGGGATACAACACCGCCTCACCAACACGTCATAAGATTCTATACACGTCACAATGGAATTGACTTTCACCATCCGTCATCTGTGAAATGATCTCGCTGAACTCTCACTATCAACTCTGAATGTCATGTATGTGATCGACCTCGTCGATCTTCCGAGAGATATCTGAATCTAGAATGAACATCTCTCTATATCAACCTTACGTAAGTCTATAGCAATAGTTGTTGTCTTCTCTAACATCAATGGCTGTGCTCTAGAGTCCAAAGACTCTCTGTGGTCTATACACATGCTCATAAGGCGCAACTATGCAAAAGACGCCGATGGTGCTGTCCAACAACACCACACCTGGTGTCAACTTAACATGCTCAATCGCCGGTCTAGCTGATAACTCGTCCATCCTAGCAGTCACCGCTTGTCATGTGTCACTGATAGCCATCTGGATCCTCGAGTCTACGGACTGGTCTACGAAATCATCATCAATCACCTTCATACTGGAGATCACAACACCTCCGTTCTCACAAAGCGTGGCCGTTATCCAAAATACTGAGGTTGGGCTAGCTCCCAACTCCTCATATCCGTGGTTGAAAATAAAGGTGTCCGCAAGATAGACATGGCCACCTCTAACAATGTGTCGTGTCGTGGATCTCAGAAGCTGACTCGTCTCTACTCCACTGTGGTATACCCGTGCACCTAACTGATCTACACACCCACTAGAACGGCTAGGAACCATAGAAGAGGTCCTAAGCATCTCTGATAATATAAATGACTGAGGAAGCCTAGTATGTCTATCAGCCTCTCCTCTTTGTAGATCCAACTTCATTGATACTTCTTGAGACTCTAGAGCACGTGTTGCTCCTCGTGTGATGCATCTATCTACGATGCATTGCAAACAAACTCATGCGGATTTGGTTCTCCTCATAAGATGTAGAGACACCTGTTCCCAAATCAGATCTCGATTGAGCAATAGTCCTACTAGCTATCTGTTGCTCCAACTGCTGGATCTGAGTAGCCATAGTAGCATCAGAAGTAGGATCATGTCGTGACCTTGAGTCTCAAGATCAAGCGCAGACGCGAACAACAAAACTCTAGTGGACTTACACTAGGTTGTGAACACTGCGAGTAAGACTTAACGGTTTGATCGAGAAGTCGAGAATAAATGAACCCTAAATGGTTCTCGGTTGGTTTAGGACGTTGAGACCTATCTCAAAGAGACTCCAGACAAA
This sequence comes from Asterella californica, assembly GCA_036924285.1. NCBI lineage: Eukaryota > Viridiplantae > Streptophyta > Marchantiopsida > Marchantiales > Aytoniaceae > Asterella > Asterella californica. Next base: position 30,311,701 of record JAYKYS010000003.1, read on the forward strand.
TGTTGACTTAAGGAGATAAGTCTTAAAATAGATCAAAATGCAAGTCTAAGATGTGGGTCAGAAACATGAGTTCGATATGTGGGTCTGGACGTTGATCCGAGTCACAAGGTCTCGTTCAGACGCTGGACCACAGTTTCTCAGAAAAATACTAAGCGTTGGAGCTCCAGCAACATTTTGGTCATGTGGACGGAGTTCCACATAAGATCCCGAGGCAAGTAAGATATCATCGAAAATGTCTCGACGAGAGCTTTCCAGTGATATCAAGAACTCATCAAATTGACATGAGAGTTGAGAATTAAGCCAATCTCGTGATCAGATTGTGGTATAAATTTTAGGGACCTTTCTGGAGATCGAAGAGCCCGTCCTCTCCAGAAGTATATATGAGGGGGCTCGATGCTTGGGTGGGCTAGGACGAGTCACCCACATCAGAGTTCGATAGACGGACTTTGGATGAGGTGAAGGGTGGACTAGTGCCAAGGCATGTTCCGATCCAGACTTGGAGGTTTAGACACAAGAACTATCCAAGGGCTAGAGCAAGACTAAGGAACGAGACGGCCGGTTCGACTTCCGTTTGGAGCATGAACCCAGACAGACATCACGAACGGTTGGACCGCTAGATGTGATAGAGATATCATTTAAGATCCGGACTTTATGAGAAGTCTGCCTCAAGTCATGTTGTGACTTGCTCATATTTTGAGATCGACCTAGCCGAGACTAGGTCATGACTTAAGGAGTGTTGAGCTTGAGAGTTAAGGAGACGGTTCGGCTCCGGTCCGGATCAGACGAGATAAGATAAGTGGTGGATGAACGCAAACATGTGATTGTGGTTTGCAAGTTAGCATTGTGGGTTTCATGACCTACTGAGCGAGAGCTTTCGCTGAGCAACAAGGCAGTAAGTGCGTGAAAAGTGGTCTTAGAGCCGACGCTTCAGTGGACGAGAATTCGAGATAGCGACTAAGGACTAGACGCTTGAGGAGGGACGTGAGATACGAAGCAGATCAACGTTTCTAGATGAACGCGTGGAGCAATGGTTGACGCAAGACAGAGTTTCAAGGAAAAGATCAAGAAATGAGTGACAACTAACACCAGGATCATATCGACTCGAGTTAACACCAAGACACAGTCAGGGGACGATAATCGACAATCTTCGCCCAATGTCAAAGAAGTCCAGTACCAGCTGCGGCACCTATGCAATAAGATGGAGTTTTGTCAATGGTGCTTAACGATTCAGGCGCAAGAAGTCAAAGATCTTTGTATGCATAACTCATCAAGATGATGAAGATCATGCAGGAGGGTATGATCTCTAAGGATAACATAATGCCGAGCTTGAGATAGACTAAGGGAGTTCTTTGTCTACACGAAAGCTTTGTAAGATAAATCTATCGACGTCGTTTTCAAGTATAAGACGAGCTCGTAAGGTTAAAGATTTCTTAACTGAGTTGGACATATACTTTGAGGCGCAACAAGCTAAGAAGTCAAACAAAGTGAGAGCGGTAGTTACGTTCCTAAAGGACCATGTGCTTCTCTAGTGGATTGCGTACAAAGACGAACATGTCTTGACTGTCTCCATGCTTGGTTGGAAAGAGTTCAAGGAGTTGTTCGTGCGACATTCACTCCAAAGTTTCAAAAGATTCAGGATGGTGTTGAGTTAGTTAGGTTGAAGCAGACCGGGGCCTCGAGTGCTTATGTGCACGAGTTTAGTGCTAAGTTGGATTCTATCTCCAAGTGGAATGTGACACCACAAGTATCTCATTATTTGTGTGTTTGTTTATACAAATTTCATTAGGTATGACTATCTTATAAGTTACTCTAGTTCGAAGATCCAAATCTAGAGTTACCAAAACTAGACATAACTAGCTGAGATAATCACAACTAAGCTGAGAAAACAATTAGAGGTTTCATATAACACTATGTGACAAGTGCGGAGCTCTAAATATGCTTCACAAAACTATGTAACTTTGTTGACCACCGTTGATTGGATGCATGACAAAAAGTCATGCACAAATATCTAGACGTGCTCCTCAAAAGACATATTAATTTGTTGTCGTGTTCCTACTAGATAGTATGGAAAGTTAACACTTTGGAAAAGCTAAAGTAGGAGAATCTCTTACTTTAGTAAAGTAGAGCAAGTAATGTGTGCGCTATTCTTAAAGTCTTAGTAGTCTTTAGAAGTTTTACTATTGCGTTGCGTACTTATCTTGAGGTAAGTCCTTGAGTATCATGCGATGCGATGTTGAGAGTGGGATTAGAACTTGTTTGCAAGAACATTATTAAAGAGAACGATGTAACCATGTGGGTAAGAGAGTTGAGTGAAGTGAGCATGGATGTAACTAAATCTTTGTAATTATGCTGCACTAGTAATCTTAGTCATATGAGGTACACCTCGATGAGAGACAAGTCGGCTTACAAGACCGAGGAGACCAAGATATGTATATTTGTTGAGGGACTCAAGTCTAGCTCGGAAGCTAATTGAGAGTGTTCAACACAATTTTTGTGCACCTACCGCCTTGTTGCGCCAGCGGAAGCTCTAGCTCAGTAGGTCGTAAACTTTACACCGCTAACCTGCAAACACAATCACAAGTTAGCGTCCATGCACCACTTACCTTAGTTCTGTTTGGTCCGGACCGGAGCCGGACCGTCTCCTTAACCATCAAGCTCAGCAATCCTAAGTCCCGACTTAGATCCGCCTAAGTCGGTCCCAAACATGAGCAAGTCACAATATGACTTGGGGCGGACTTCCCATAAAGTCCAGGGTCCTAAACGGTGCCTCCAGCACACCTAGCGGCCCAACTGCCCGTGATGTCCGTCTGGGTCTAGGCTCCCGAACGGTGGTCTGATCCGCCGACTCGTTCCTTAGTCTTGCCCCAGCCCTTACATCGTTCCTAAGTCCAGACATCCAAGTCTAGATCCGAACGTGCCTTGGAACCGGCCCAGCCATCACCTCATGCCCCCGGAGTCCACCCGCCGAACCCTGGGGTCGGGTGACTCGTCCTGGCCCACCCAGGCATCGAGCCCCCCTCATATATACTTCTGGGGATCGGCGGCCCCGCCCTCCTCTTTGGTCCCTGAAAATTATACCACAACCCGATTGTGGTTCGGCCATAACTTCCAGCTCGGAGGTCAGATCGAGGAGTGTTATATATTACTAGAAAGCTCTCGACGAGATCTTTCCAATGATATCTCACTCGCCTCGAGATCTTACGTGGAGCTCCGTCCACGACCTAAAACGTCCCTGGAGCTCCAACACTTAGCAGTTTTTTTCGAAACCTGTGGTCCACACCCAAGGTCGAACCCTGTGGTTCGTCTGCGTCTCGGACTCACGTCTCGGTCTCACGTCTCGGACCCACGTCTCGGACCTATGTCTGAGACTCATGTTTCAGCCCGGTCCCAGACTCGCCCCCTTAGGTCAGCGTTCGTCTGGGGCTCTCTTGGGATAGGCTCTTATGTCCTAACCCAAGGTTCTAACCTTGGTTCAGAGAACCACTTAGGGTTCATCTGATCCCGACTTGCCAGCCAAGCCGTTAAGTCCTACTGGCAGCGTTGACAACCTAGCGCAAGTCCGCTAGGGTTCTATTGTTCGCGTCTGCGTCCGATCTTGAAAATGAGGGGCGCGACACTCACCCCCACTTTGGAGGTTGATGCCCTCATCAACAATGATCCTTTAGGTTAACACCAAGTTCAAAATGGGTAGCCAACCCCTTGGCGTCAGAATTGCGTTCTGGTAGCTAACCCGCAATTCTCTTCTTGGCTTGAGTCTTAAGTTGTCGCTAGAACACTTAGAAAATTCCAACTACTCTCGAGAAAAGCCTTACCTTTTTGGCTTATCCTAAACAAAACTAGTTGACAACTTCTAAACATTCTACTTAAGACTCTAACTTGCTAACTATAAGTATTCACACCTACTTACAAGGTCCCCCGAAACTCACTTTCCGGTCATAATCTGATTTGACTTAGACGCGCGACTAAGTTTACTTTGCAGTTAGAAAATCGCAAAGCAAGATCACCCCAAGCACCAAGACAAGTATGAAAGTTCATACTTGCTTTGCCAACGCTACGGCAAACCTAAGTCTTGACATCAAGACTTAGTCTTGATTTAGATGCTTATCCAAACCAGCTCGCTTCCTTTGAGTGTGCTTCATTCCTCCTCTTGACAACATCCTAGGCATCTGATCAGAACTAGTCATAGCCATGCACTACCAATACACTTAGACAAAATTTCCATAAACAAAATCTTTATTTCCAGATACAAGACAAAGGTACAAAGTCCATCGGCTCAAATCGCCTCAAGTTGCTACTCGTATGGTTCGTCGTTTCTTCACCCCTCGCTGGAAGGAGATGTCCTCATCTTGCTAACGCCTTTGTTGTCCTTGTCTCCGCTTGAAGAGGTCTAATACTTCGTTCGCATGTGCGAGATCTTCCTCTGGCACCCAAGTTGCTTCCTTCAAATGGTAGCCACGCCATTTGACCAAGTACTCCATCCGGTTTGATTTGCATCGAGATCGCAAAATGGACTCCACCTCATATTCTGCTTCGCCTTGCACGACATCAGGTTGAGGCCTAAGAACCTGTTTGCGCTCCGGTCGCAAATCATCCTTGAAGTGTTTCCTTTAGTAAAGAAACATGGAAAGTCGGATGCAACTGCCACTCGCGAGGAAGGTCTAAGGTATAGACGTCTTCGTGCGGATTCTTGACAATGACAAAAGATCCCGCAAACTTCGATGAAAACTTCGCCGATATATCCTTCGGAAGTGTGAAGTTTTTCGCACTTAACCATACTTCTTCACCCACTTGAAACTTCACTTGTCGCCGATGCTTGTTTACCTGCTTCGTGTATCGTTGCTGTGCCTTCTCGAGGTTCTTCTTGACTTGCTCCTCGCGCCGCTGCATTACCGCCACCAACTCTTCAGCTGATGTTTGCCGTGTTCTTGGTCGTGCCGATGTAGAACTCCCTGCAAGGGTCAAGTCAAGAGACCCTTCTGGCTCACGTCCGTAAGTCAGTAAGAAAGGCGATTCACCGGTTGCCGAATGCTTCGTGGAATTGTAGCAATACTCCGCAAGACTGAGCCACTCCGCCCAATCACTTTGGTCCGCGCTCACATAATTCCTCAAGTATTGATTCAAAACCGAGTTAACTCGTTCCGTTTGCCCATCTGTTTCCGGATGAAAGGCGGTACTAAATTTTAATTTAGTCCCCAATTTTTGGAACAAGTGTTTCCAAAAGACACTTGTGAACTTAGAGTCTCTATCTGAAATAATACTCCGAGGTAATCCATGTGAACGCCACCAAGTATCTAGGAACAACCGAGAAGTCGTGAACGCTGTTGCAGTGTCCAAGGTCGGAGCAAACTTTGCTAGTTTGCTAAACCGATCAACTATCACAAAAATCGCGTTGTATCCATTCGAGTCAGGCAGAGAGGTAATGAAGTCCATGCTAATGCTTTCCCAAGGTCTGGCTGGAATCGGCAAAGGATGAAGCAACCCTTGTTTCTTCTCATAAGAAACGCGGTTCGCTTGACATGTTACACATGTTTTCACAAAGTGGGCAACATCGTCTTTCATGTGGGGCCAATAAAACTTTTTAGCTATCGCTGCTAAAGTGGACTTCTCTCCTTTATGGCCGGATAAGGACGCATCATGACATCCTTTGAGTAGCTTAGTCCTAAGTTTTCCTTGTCCCACATAAACCCGACGTTGCTTGAACATGAGTAAACCATGTCTTAGCTGCATGTTCTGCAACTTCACTCCTCGCTTGAGTTGTTCCAGGTACTCCTTCGCTTGGTCATCGCCCATGTAACTTTCACGTATTCGTCTCTCCAAATCTGACTCCTTAGGATACATAGCTCGTAGAATCTGTGTTGACGATGGAAGATATTCCTCCTTGCGACTCAAGGCGTCAGGAACCACATTGTCCTTTCCCGCTTTGTGGATTAATTCCACATTCATGAGCGCCAAGGTATCATGCCACCGTAGTTGTTTTGGTGTCACCCGATCTTGTGTCTCAAAGTACTTGAGCGAAATATTATCAGTATACACTTGGGTTTTGTGAAGTCCCAAGTAATGCCGTCATTTCCTCAAGCAATGAACCACCACAAATAGTTCCTTCTCGTGAGTCGGCCATCGACTCTCTGTCCCAGATAGCTTCTTGCTTTCGTAAGCTACAGGTTTTCCATCCTGCACCAACACTCCGCCAATCGCATAGTCGCTCGCGTCCGTGTGCACCTCGAATGGTTTGTCGAACTCCGGCAGCTTCAAAACTGGCACCTTTGACAAAATAGCTTTGATCGTCTGAAACACATCATCCACCTCCTTGGTCCAACTTACCTGAGTGTCTTTGCCCGTCCAATCCGTCAGCGGCTTCGCGATCTTTGAAAACCCCTTCACATACTTGCGGTAGAACTGCGCCAATCCTAAGAATCGCCGCATCCCCTTCATTGTAGTCGGAGGCTCCCAAGTCACAATCGCATCCACCTTCTGCATATCCGGACCGACTCCTTCTGCACTAATGACATGTCCCAAGAAGTTAATGCGCTCCAAACCAAACTCACTCTTGTCAATGTTGGCAAACAGCTTATGCTCTCGTAGCTTCGTCAACACCACCCTTAGCTGCTCCGCGTGCGACTCCAAGGTTTTGGAGTAGATCAAGATGTCGTCGATGTAAACGATGACAAACTCATCCATCTCCTCGCGAAAAATTGTGTTCATCAATGAAGTGAACGTCGAAGGGCGTTGCAAAGTCCAAATGGCATCACCACGAATTCAAACGATCCGTATCTGGTTCGACAAGCGGTCTTCTCAACATCTGGATCAGCTATCCGGATTTGGTAATATCCTGACTTCAAGTCTATCCTGCTGAAGTACTTTGCGCCCGCTAGCCTATCAAAGAGGTCGTCTATCCTTGGCAAAGGATAATTATTCTTCACCGTCATCTTATTGAGTGCACGATAATCTACACAGAGTCGTAACTTCCCATCCTTCTTCTTTGCGAAAAGAACTGGGGCTCCATAAGGTGACTTGCTGGTTCGAATATATCCCCGCGCTAATAGCTCGCCGAGTTGTCTTTTCAACTCAAGGAGTTGGCTCTTATGTCTTAACCCAAGGGGCTTTGGAAGGTGGTTCCGATCCTGGCAAAACTTTGATCTTGTGATCCACCACCCGTCTTGGAGGTAACTCAGCAGGTAACTCGTCCGTCAAGACATCCTCAAACTCCTTAATCACTTCGCGAAGCACCTCCGGAAGTTTAGTCGCGTCTCCTGATGTTTCCTCTTGTCTGTCACCCGTCATCAAATCTGCAACCCGCATCAAACACATGACCCCGTCGTTGAAGTCCATCTGTTTGTCCTTGATCAAATTCACCGCAAAGTCGTCAATTTTCCGCGCCTTCCGGATCAGCCTCACTCCCAGCTTCCGCCCTTTAACTCTAACGTTTAACCTTAAAGGTTTCCGCCTAAGTTCCACTTCAAACCTGTCCAAGAAAGTGTTCCCCAAAACCGCATGGATATCATCCATCTCGCACACCGTGAAGTTCTCTGTGAACTCCAACTTCCCACACGCAAATCGTACGTCCAAGGCTACTTCAGAAGTTTGGTACGTCTTGCCCTTGGCAAAGCGCACCTGAATAAGCTTGTCTGCCTTGGAGGTAGATAAGCCCAACTTCTTCACCAACTTTGGACTTATGAAAGAGTGAGTCGCTCCTGTGTCCACAAGAAAAATAACATCACGGTTAGCAACCTTGGCTTGTAGAAACATCAATCCCGGTGTCTTCTTCGTGGTTCTCAAGGTCACAGTCATCTGGCCCTCCAACAAGTCCTTTGCAACAAACGCATTCATGCTACAGTTACTAACCTTAGGTTTTGTACACCCCTTAGCAATATGGCCCGCCTCGCCATAGTTGTAGCAAGTAAACTTAGCGCCATTGCCTTTCTGAGGTGTTTGCCCCTTAGGTTTTACTCCTGTTTGCTGCCGCTTTGCTGCCGGGGCAGAAGTATCCTTCCGATCCTTCTCACCCCCATCCCATTGTCGTTTGAAGCCCTTGTTCTTCTTCTGGGACTTGTCCGTGCTGCGTGGTTCAAAGGGTTTCTGCTGCTGGACTTCGTCGTCCTCAATTCGCTCTGCTAGCTTCAAAAGTTCGGCACTTGTCTCTGGTAGCTTTCGCATCCGAAAGAGAGCCTTCTCCGAGCTAGACTTGAGTCCCTCAATGAATATACATATCTTGGTCTCCTTAGTCCACTTGGAGAACGAATCCAGTTTGGCACTGAACTCGCGCACATAAGCGCTTAAGGTCCCCGTCTGCTTCAGTCTCACCAACTCAACATCGTCCCGAATCCTTTGATACTCCGGAGTGAATCGTCCTGCAAGCAACTCCTTGAACTCTTTCCAACCAAGCGCCGAGACGGTCAAGGCATGCTCATCCCTGTATGCAGTCCACCAGAGAAGCGCATGGTCTTTCAGGAACGTAATCGCCGCTCTCATCTTGTCAAACTCCTTAGCTTGTTGCGCCTCAAAGTATAGATCCAACTCAGTTAAGAAGTCCTTAACCTTGCGAGCCCGTCCTATACTTGAAAACGGGATCGGCAAATTCGTCTTACAAAGCTTCCTGGTAGAGGAGGAACTTCCTTGGCCTGCCTCAAGCTCGGCGATACGTTTGTCCCTGGAGGCCATACCCTCCTGCATGGTCTTCATCATCTTGATGAGTTCCGCATACAGAGCTCCTTGACTTCCCCCGTCTGAATCGTTGGGCACCGCTGACAAGACTCCATCTTGCTGCACCGGTGCCGCAGCTGGTACAGGGCTCCCTTGACATTGGGGCGAAGGTTGTCGGTTGTCGTCCTCTGACTGTGCCTCGGGGCTAGCTCGAGTCGATCTGTTCCTGTTAGCCGCTCCTCGTTTCTTGGTCTTCCTCCTGGAACTCTGTCCGTCGTCGGCCATCGCTCCAAGTGTTCACCTAGAAACGCTGATCCGCTTCGTGTCTTGCGTCCCTCCTCAAGCGTCCAGCCTTCAGCCGCTATCTCAAGTTCTCGCTCACCGAAGCGTCGGCTCTAATACCACTTTTCGCACACCTACCGCCTTGTTGCGCCAGCGGAAGCTCTAGCTCAGTAGGTCGTAAACTTTACACCGCTAACCTGCAAACACAATCACAAGTTAGCGTCCATGCACCACTTACCTTAGTTCTGTTTGGTCCGGACCGGAGCCGGACCGTCTCCTAAACCATCAAGCTCAGCAATCCTAAGTCCCGACTTAGATCCGCCTAAGTCGGTCCCAAACATGAGCAAGTCACAATATGACTTGGGGCGGACTTCCCATAAAGTCCAGGGTCCTAAACGGTGCCTCCAGCACACCTAACGGCCCAACTGCCCGTGATGTCCGTCTGGGTCTAGGCTCCCGAACGGTGGTCTGATCCGCCGACTCGTTCCCTAGTCTTGTCCCAGCCCTTACATCGTTCCTAAGTCCAGACATCCAAGTCTGGATCCGAACGTGCCTTGGAACCGGCCCAGCCATCACCTCATGTCCCCAGAGTCCGCCCACCGAACCCTGGGGTCGGGTGACTCGTCCTGGCCCACCCAGGCATCAAGCCCCCCTCATATATACTTCTGGGGATCGGCGGCCCCGCCCTCCTCTTTGGTCCCTGAAAATTATACCACAATCCGATTGTGGTTCGGCCATAACTTCCAGCTCGGAGGTCAGATCGAGGAGTGTTATATATCACTGGAAAGCTCTCAACGAGATCTTTCCAATGATACCTCACTCGCCTCGAGATCTTACGTGGAGCTCCGTCCACGGCCTAAAACGTCCCTGGAGCTCCAACACTTAGCAGTTTTTTTCGAAACCTGTGATCGAGACCCAGGGTTGAACCCTGTGGTTCGTCTGCGTCTCGGACCCACGTCTCGGACCCACGTCTCAGACCTATGTCTGAGACTCATGTTTCAGCCCGTTCTCAGACTCGCCCCCTTAGGTCAGCGTTCGTCTAGGGCTCTCTTGGGATAGGCTCTTATGTCATAACCCAAGGTTCTAACCTTGGTTCAGAGAACCACTTAGGGTTCATCTGATCCCGACTTGCCGGCCAAGCCGTTAAGTCCTACTTGCAGTGTTCACAACCTAGCGCGAGTCCGCTAGGGTTCTGTTGTTCGCGTCTGTGCCCGATCTTGAGAATGAGGGACGCGACAACAATTTTGTGTTGAACTTTTGAAACTAGCAAAGCGGATTGAGGACGATAAAGTCCAACAACAGAACCCTTTTAAACCGCACAACATGGATAAGGTTCATAAGAAGAAAAGGCTTCAAGCGACAATGGGATGGAGATGAGAAGGATCAGAAGGAGTATTCTACCCGGCAGCAAATCGATAACAAAAAGGGTCGAAACCTAAGAGACAAACACCTCAGAAGGGCAATGGTTCTAAGTTATACTTGCTACAACTGTGGCGAGGCGGGTCATATTGCTAAGGGATGTACGAAGCTTAAGGTTAGTAACTGTAGCATGAATGCATTTGTTGAAAAAATCTTGTTGGACGGTCAGATGACTATGACCTTAAAAACCACGAAGAAGACTCCGGGATTGATGTTCCTACAAGTCAAAGTTGTTAACAGTGATGTTATTTTCCTTGTGGACACAAGAACGACCCACTCCTTCATAAGTCTGAATATGCTTCTCTACCTCTAAGGCAGACAAGCATATTCACGTTGTCGTGTTGTACATGGGTCTGTACAGTGAAAACTAGTTGCAAGGAGATCTTTTCTTTGTTGTGTAAAGGAAGCTGCCCTGCAGCTTAACAAGCTAGGCAGGAGCTAAGCTGGGGCCATGCTTGACAAGCTGCCCCCTAGCTTGGGTTGGAGTATCACCCCTAAGGGAGTCGAAAGACACCAGGATGTAAAGCACGACGAGGAGAGCGACCTCATGCTTCTAGTTTTGACAGAAAGTGTTTTAAGCAATAGTTAGTACGAGTTTTAGGCTATGAAATATGTGAAAGAGGGAAATCCGTCGATTCTGGCTCGAGACTCGAACTCAGAATCTGATAGCGTGGGTGTGTAGGTGTTCCTGAATACTATAGTTTTGACTCCTTGTTCATTAAAAACGGAGTTGTATAGAGGAGTTTGCACAGAAAAGGCTAGTAAAGACTTTGCAGGAAGATTTCTACAGTAAAAGCATATGTACAAAGTTTAAATCCTTTTAGAACGGAACTAGAGGCCATCCTAGTGATGGGGCGCCTGCCTAGGAGGGAAGTGGTCTCAGGATCAATCCCTCCTGGCCTCTGGTTCCTATTCTGGCATGTTGGCCTCCCGGATGGGAGTCTATGTTGGGTATTCAGCCATGTCCTGTATACCTAGGGGCGGGAGACCGGTATCTCCCTGAATCGTGGGCTTCCTGGCCTAAACCTCCGCATGCCATCCTGAATATACTATGGGAGATACCTGGTGCGCATATGGGGGGGCTGTAAGCCCTGTGGGGCAGCCTCATAAGTGTAGGGGCTTCGGCCTACATTGGATGGCTTGTAGTATATTCAGGATGGCATCAAGATGGCATCAAGAGCACAGGAAACTTTTGTTAAATAGTTAAATAATCGTCGAGTAGGCTTGGGATGGAGAATGAGGTTATGTGAACCTTTATTAGTGCAGGGGTAGAGTTTGTGGAGACAACTGTGAAACTTGTATTAAAAATGGGCCAACTTTGTAAAAAATGCTCTGTACGCATAAGGACAGCAGGGGGGCAGCTTAAGCTAGGGCCCTGCTTGTGATAAGTGACTGCACTTATAAAGACAGCAGGAGGGCAGCTTAAGCAGGGGCCTTAACTTTTAGGTTTAATACCTGTGGCGGCTGGAGATCGGGGACACTTTTTCAAAGGAGTTTTCGGAGAGAACTAAGGCGGAAGGAGGAGAAAGGAGAAGAATTAGGGATTTGAGGAGAGGAGACGCTGAGAAGCTTGGAGGCTGAGTAGGGATTGATTTTTCCGACAGAATTGAGAGGATTGAGGAGAGGAGACGCTGAGAAGCCTGGAGGCTGAGCAGGGATTGATTTTTCCGACAGAATTGAGAGGATTGAGGAGAGGAGACGCTGAGAAACCTGGAGGCTGAGCAAGGATTGATTTTTCCGACAGAATTGAGTGGATTGAGGAGAGGAGACGCTGAGAAGCTTGGAGGCTGAGTGGGGACCAAATTTTCTGGACAGAATTGATAAGGTGGACGAGAAGGTCGTGACAGGGGGACAGACAAACGTTTGGAGGTTGGAGCTTCATCTGATATACAGTTGGGGTTTGGAGGCAGTAGAATTGAACGGACAGAGGTGGTTTATTTGAAGGAGATCGTTTTTGACAAGGCTTTGGTTGTCGTAAGATCAAATTCCTTGGAATTTTCAGCTGAGAAGGACTTAGGAGAGGAGGAGAGACATATTTTCTTAACAGTGAAGCAGTTGACACTGAAATAAAGCCATTTCTACTTCGGAGAGATATATTTGTGTACATGAGTGCATGATTGAGTGTTTGTTTTGCAATTGGTGGGCACAAGAGGCTGTGTTTTGAGATTTCACCGTCTGCAGCGACCTATTTCCCTTTCTGGTCACTTCTCTTTGATCTATCACAGTCAAGAGGTTCGCCCTCCCCAAGAAAGACTCTCACCACGACATATGGTGCTTCCACTGAGAGAAATTGGGGTGATTGATTGGAGAATTGACTAGATTGAGAGAGAAAATGGATCACAGTGCTGCTGTACAGGGTGTGGCTGCTGCTCAAGGTGCCCATGTTCAAGGGACTCCTGTTCAGGAAGGAATTGGTTCTCAAGGAGGACCTACGGTGGTTCCAGCAACAGCACAACCTGCTGTAGACACGTCTCAGATTCTTCAGGCGTTGGCTGCCTTGATTCAGCAGCAGCCTGCAATTGGTGGAGCTGAGCAGAAGTCCACAAGAGCATTACAAGCAATTGTTGGTCGATGTGGACGATTCGATGGAAGAGACGTTACTAGGTATCTGCGGGAGTATGTGGGTGAGATGGAGTTGGTCAGGGCACCTGAAGTTGAGGTAATTCTAAGCTTTGAGTTGACTGTTGTCCCTGAATTGAGAGAGAAGGTTAGAAATTTACAGAGAAGACATTTAGGTGGGTGGACTCTGTTTGAACGTGCACTGAGAGAAGAATTTCTAGAAGAGGACTCTGAAAGAGTCACCAGAAGGACTCTCATGGATTGGATAGAGCGTCAGCCTGGACGTTCCATGGGATTGAATGAAGTGATCCGTGAATTTGAGAAGAGGTACTCTCAGCTTTCTGGTCTAGAGAGGTTGACGTTGGATGCTAGGAAGACAGAGTTGTTCTTAGGGGCTCTGGATGAGTTCACAGCAGATAGGCTTTGTTTCATGTTGGCTGATCGAGGGGCTGAAGGGGGAGTTACATCTGATTGGAGGAGAGTAGAAGAAGCAGTATCCACCCTTGCTAGACAACGTCGTGGTAGGATGGTATTGCAGCCAGAGACCTTACCAGAGCAAAGAGTAGCTCCTCATGTTCCTGTAGCTCCTCCTGCAATACCTCAAGCACCTATTGTGATTCCTCAAGCACCTATAGTGGTTCCTCAAGTGGTTCCTCAAGCGCCTGCAGGACCTATCCCAGCACAGAGAGGACCTAGACAGCAGCAGCGATCTGTTGAGAATCGAAATCAACATAACTTGATAGAAGAACTTACTCAACAGTTGAGAGATTTGAGGGTTGAGATGGCAGACTTGAGGAGAGATCAACGACCTGTTGCACCAGGTGCCCGACCTGTAGGAGGAACCTTTACCAAGAGATGTATTTGGTGCGATAGTCCAGATCATCTCAGAGGAGACTGTCAAGACTTGGCGGTTGCCTTGCGAGAGGGCGTAGTCAACTATCAGAACAACAGGTTGTATCTAACCGCCACTGGGCAGCCTCTGAACACATATTTTGGAAGAGGAGGAATGAGGAGTTCTCTTCCAGCACTTACTGGTGCGAATACTACAGCGATGACTGCGGGTTCTGCGGAGGCTGATGTATATACTGGGAGAGTTGAGGTGCGCTCTAATCCAACTATGGTTGAGCAGGCTGTTGAGGTTCCGGTCGAAATGATGAAGAGAGGTGCTGAGAGCATTAGGAGAGCTACTGGATGGAGAGACCCAGTAGATGCAACTTCTATTCGAGCGTTTTTAGAGACGAGTGGTGAACAAGATGCCATGATCGAAGACAAAAGAAGACGGGACGCTTCTGATTTAGATGCAGGAGTACCAGAGGACAGTGACCGTCGGAGGGTTACAAGGAGGAGAGCAGCAGAACCATCACCATCTGTACCAGCTGGAAGATTTCCTGCTGCAGAGGATATACCTTCTACCTCTGCAGCTCCACCACCTGCAGTAGATCCTATGGAAGATGTGCAGGATTTGCCACAGGAGACTACTGCTACAGATAGAGTACGGGGAAAGAGGTTTACAGCACAGGAGAAGGGGAAAGGTCCAGCTTACAAGTTAGCGGCAGACATCGAAACAACAACAGATTTGCGTGCTGTTCTAGAGCAACGCATTTTGGATGCTAGAGTTGAGTTTACTCTTCGTGAAGTGCTTGGTATCGCAAAGAGAGAGTTTCATGAGTTGATAATAGATATCATGAAGAGAAAGAGACAGGTATTGACTGAACAAGTAAGTAGTCAGATGGTTGGAGCAGTAGATGCTATTGGTGTTGATCAGTTCGGAGATGATAAGTATGAGGCATGCGTTGCTGGTCCTGCTGTTATTGAGAATGAAGATGAAGAGTTTGAAGAGGATGGGTCAGGCGCAGACAGCGATTTCAAGGAGAAGCACTGGGCAAGAGCGACAACAGAGACGCAAGTTCGGCTTGGAGGACTTTCTGAGCCAGTACCTGCACTTGTGGATCACGGATCGGAGATCAACATCATTTCCAAGGAGGTGTATGAAAAGAGACAGTGGCCAATCGAAAGGAATCATGGTTGGGTGCTTCGAGCTGCAAATAACCAAAAGGGTGAGTTATACGGAGCTTGTCCCAATATGCGTGTAAGGATTGGGGATGTAGAGGTTGATCAGCATTTCTTTGTACAGTCATCTGCCTCCTATCCTGTCATACTGGGCCAACCATACATCACCGCTGTTCGGATGGAGACAAAGGTGATGAACGATGGGTCTCATTATGCTAGAGTTCGGAGTCCTAATGACAAGTACTCAGTATAGTTTTTGACGGTTCGTTCAAGACATGAGCGGAACAGACAAACCCTTAGAGATTCTCAGACGAAGAGATGTAAGGTTTTTCGCAATCCACTCCTGTAGAGCGGGAAGACAGGGGTGTAGAACCTACTGTTGAGGTCCCGTCAGAGTTGGAAGCGAGACATGTACAAAGGTCTGGATACATGTGTGGTGTACAGAGTTGGCAGTCTGGATTATTGATGTTTGAGACAGACGGGTGGAGTCGGTTTACAAGAGTTGAAGATATGGAGGAAAATACAAAAAGATGGATGGTGAAACAAGTATCAGGGTTGTGGCGTGTAGGAGTTCTATCTGAAGACGAAGTGGTTTCTGGTTTGTTTGAAGAGTTTATGTCTGTACAGTCAGCTGTTGGTTGGTTAGACAATGTGAGTAGATTGATGGAGGGGAAACATAGTGTGGTGGTGATCCCTATCCACTCTCGATGCATATATAAGGAGATTGCTACATACCTGCAGTTCTTTCCTCATCCGATGCAGAATAATGAAGGGAGAGAAGCAAGTTGTTGGTGTGCACTCCCTCAGGAAGCAGACGTCCATGCGAAGTACAAATCTGTACTGAGAAAGGTAAGACCGGTAGCAGCTCAACTACCTGCTAACTCCCAGCAGCAAGTACAGTTAGTGGGGACTGAACCTATATTGCGTGATCATAGACGAGTAGGGCACCAGTTTACTGAGGAGACATTGAAGGAGCTCCAGATAGGAGGGGGTGAATTCTTGACTGAGGTCGAGAAGACAGTGTTTGAACAGATGGTAGTAAAGCATGGTAAAGCATTCTCTTTTTCAGCAGAGGAGATAGGTTGTGTGGACCCGCAGGTTATAGCACCTATGGTTATATTCACAATCCCTCATGTGCCTTGGGACCTGAAACCGATCCCAGTTCCTCGTGCTTTATTCCTAAACTCATCGAGTTGTTGAAGGAGAAGGTACGGATGGGGATACTTGAGTCGTCTATGGGGCCATATTCTAGCAGGTGGTTCACTGTGCCCAAGAAGTCAGGAGCTTTGCATTTTATTCAAGACCTACAGCCTGCGAATAACGTAACCATTCGTAACGTTGGGACGGGTCCTGTGATTGAAGAGGTAGCAGAGGCATTTGCAGGGAGAGCTATCTATTCAATAGGAGATCTATATTCTGGTTATGATCAATTCCAGCTGGCTGTGGAGAGTAGGGATTTAACTACTATGCGTACGCCCCTGGGATTGATGCGAATGTGTACTCTTCCACAAGGAGCGACGAACTCGGTGGCTCATATGCAGAATGCGATGCATAAGGTACTAAGGGAGTTTGTGCCTGATGTTACCATTCCATTTCTAGATGATATTCCTATAAAGGGCTGCGCGATTGAAGACAAGGATGAAGCAGTACTTGCGAATGGGTGTAGAAGGTTTGTTGTGGATCATATCAGGGATGTAGAACGTATCTTGACTCGCTTGGAGGAGGTACATCTCACCCTGTCGGGAGCTAAGTCCAAGTTTGGTGTGTCTGAGATTTTAGTGGTTGGACATCTGTGTGGAGCTTTTGGAAGGCGACCAAACCCGGAGAAGGTTGAAGCCATAGCTAGGATGGCAGACTGTAGGAATATCACGGAGGTTCGACGTTTTCTAGGTGCTTGCGTATTTTATCGTTTATCCATTCCTCATTATGCTCATGTTGCTGAGCCTTTGTACGCATTATTGAGGAAGGGTAAGCGGTTTGTATGGACCTCAGTCCATCGAGAAGCTATGAATAGGTTGAAGGAGGCTCTACAGTCTCCACCTGTTTTGAGAAGAGTAGACTATGGATGTGGGAGACCTGTCATTGTCACAGTAGATACTAGCCCAAAGGCAATTGGCTGGGCGATAGGTCAAGATGATGCGGATGGATTGCGGCTTACCTCTAGGTTTGGAGCTAGGATCTTGACAGACAGGCAACGAGATTATCCTCAGGTGAAGCGTGAGTTGTGGAGAGCGGTGACAGCAATGAAGACAGATCGTGAGTTTCTGATTGGTGCTCATGTAGTCCTGGAAACGGATTGTCTACCTCTACTAGGCATGATATCCAACTGTACCACGTCAGACATAGCAATGTTACGTTGGATTGTCTATATTAGAAGCTTGAATCCAGAGCTGAAGCATATAAAAGGAAAGGAGAATATGGTTGCAGATATGTTGTCAAGGGCTCGATTTTTGGATGAGGATGTCATGATTTCAGAAGCTGAGGAAGAAGAGAGACAGGATGCTCAATGTCAGGTTAATCGACGGGCTACAAACTTGGAGCCGTTGATGTTTAGAGAGGAGCTTTACACAGGTAGACTTCGTGACATAGGATATTATCTGAGCTTGTTGGAGAGGCAGGAGAGATGGAGCAAAGTAGAGTTCAGGGAGATAAGAAAACAAGCTTACAACTATCTTCTGCATGATGGGTATCTTTGGAGACGACCACAGAGGAGAGATGGGATGTTCATACGGGTAGTGGACGATCAAGAGACTAAGCAGCAACTAATGAAGGAGTTCCATGATACCTTATGGGCCGGACATCGAGGGATTTGGGCTACCTACACCAAGTTGAAGGAGAGGTACTGGTGGAAAGGTCTGTACCAGGATGTGGTGAACTACGTCAGCTCCTGTTTGCATTGTCAGTTCTACTCAAAGATCCGGTATAGGGACGGTCTTGTGTCAACTTATCCGCCTTGCATTCACTTCCAGTGGGTTCTCGACTTGGTGATAATGCCTCTGGGGTTATGGGGCATGCGATATTTGGTTTTGGCTCGTGAGGATCTCTCCAACTTTGTAGAAGGACGAGCTTTGAGAACGAAGACCACAGAGGGGATATGTAAGTTTGTTCTTGAGGATATTATTTGTAGATATGGGTCTGTAGGAAGGCTACGGGCAGATAGAGGAGAACTACGTGGTACAGAAGCGAAAGAGTTTTTTGCTCGATATGGTGTGAAGCTCAAGCTTACCACTGCAATGAATCCAGAGGGGATTGGCAAGAGCGAGCGAGGACATCCGTCGATAGTTCAGGCTTTGGTGAAGGCGTGTGATGGTAAGCATAGAGAGTGGCCTAGATTACTCCCTTTTGCTTTATGGGCAGATAGAACAACTCATTGTTCTACTACAAGGTACATGCTTGTTGAGTTAATGTTAGGGCAGAAACCAATGATGCCAGCAGAAGAAGACTTTCCTACCTGGGCTACCTTGCCATGGGAGGACAATGTGGACCGTGTGCAACTTCTCTCACTAAGAATCAGACAGCTAGAATGTAGAGAGGAGGATCTCGTTGAAGCGCAGCGACGGCTGAAAGCGGCTCGACTTGGGAACAAGGAGAGGTTTGATAAGACTCATAGACTTCGGCCAAAACTGATACAAGTTGGGGATTGGGTGTTGGTATACGACAACACATTGGAGAACCAACACTCTACAATCCGAAAGTTTTCGAGAAGGTGGTTTGGCCCGTACCTTGTCTCTGATGTACATCAGAATGCTACTTATTCCTTACAAGAGCTAGATAGCACGTCTTTAAGACTTCCAGTTGCTGAGAAACGAGTGAAGTTATTCAAGAAGAGAGGGGAGGTTGTGGAGCTAGCTGAGTTCTTAGGTTCAGAGCAGACAGAGCAAATGAAGACCTTTCTGAGACGGTCGAGGAGAGCGAAGACGATTTGGAAGGCCACAACGATCGATGACGGATTGGCACATACCAGAGGATGTGCAGGTTTGGAGGGGGTGAATGTCGTGTTGTACATGGGTCTGTACAGTGAAAACTAGTTGCAAGGAGATCTTTTCTTTGTTGTGTAAAGGAAGCTGCCCTGCAGCTTAACAAGCTAGGCAGGAGCTAAGCTGGGGCCATGCTTGACAAGCTGCCCCCTAGCTTGGGTTGGAGTATCACCCCTAAGGGAGTCGAAAGACACCAGGATGTAAAGCACGACGAGGAGAGCGACCTCATGCTTCTAGTTTTGACAGAAAGTGTTTTAAGCAATAGTTAGTATGAGTTTTAGGCTGTGAAATATGTGAAAGAGGGAAATCCGTCGATTCTGGCTCGAGACTCGAACTCAGAATCTGATAGCGTGGGTGTGTAGGTGTTCCTGAATACTATAGTTTTGACTCCTTGTTCATTAAAAACGGAGTTGTATAGAGGAGTTTGCACAGAAAAGGCTAGTAAAGACTTTGCAGGAAGATTTCTACAGTAAAAGCATATGTACAAAGTTTAAATCCTTTTAGAACGGAACTAGAGGCCATCCCAGTGATAGGGCGCCTGCCTAGGAGGGAAGTGGTCTCAGGATCAATCCCTCCTGGCCTCTGGTTCCTATTCTGGCATGTTGGCCTCCCGGATGGGAGTCTATGTTGGGTATTCAGCCATGTCTTGTATACCTAGGAGCGGGAGACCGGTATCTCCCTTAATCGTGGGCTTCCTGGCCTAAACCTCCGCATGCCATCCTGAATATACTATGGGAGATACCTGGTGCGCATATGGGGGGGCTGTAAGCCCTGTGGGACAGTCTCATAAGTGTAGGGGCTTCGGCCTACATTGGATGGCTTGTAGTATATTCAGGATGGCATCAAGATGGCATCAAGAGCACAGGAAACTTTTGTTAAATAGTTAAATAATCGTCGAGTAGGCTTGGGATGGAGAATGAGGTTATGTGAACCTTTATTAGTGTAGGGGTAGAGTTTGTGGAGACAACTGTGAAACTTGTATTAAAAATGGGCCAACTTTGTAAAAAATGCTCTGTACGCATAAGGACAGCAGGGGGGCAGCTTAAGCTAGGGCCCTGCTTGTGATAAGTGACTGCACTTATAAGGACAGCAGGGGGGCAGCTTAAGCAGGGGCCTTAACTTTTAGGTTTAATACCTGCGGCGGCTGGAGATCGGGGACACTTTTTCAAAGGAGTTTTCGGAGAGAACTAAGGCGGAAGGAGGAGAAAGGAGAAGAATTAGGGATTTGAGGAGAGGAGACGCTGAGAAGCTTGGAGGCTGAGTAGGGATTGATTTTTCCGACAGAATTGAGAGGATTGAGGAGAGGAGACGCTGAGAAGCCTGGAGGCTGAGCAGGGATTGATTTTTCCGACAGAATTGAGAGGATTGAGGAGAGGAGACGCTGAGAAACCTGGAGGCTGAGCAAGGATTGATTTTTCCGACAGAATTGAGTGGATTGAGGAGAGGAGACGCTGAGAAGCTTGGAGGCTGAGTGGGGACCAAATTTTCTGGACAGAATTGATAAGGTGGACGAGAAGGTCATGACAGGGGGACAGACAGACGTTTGGAGGTTGGAGCTTCATCTGATATATAGTTGGGGTTTGGAGGCAGTAGAATTGAACGGACAGAGGTGGTTTATTTGAAGGAGATCGTTTTTGACAAGGCTTTGGTTGTCGTAAGATCAAATTCCTTGGAATTTTCAGCTGAGAAGGACTTAGGAGAGGAGGAGAGACATATTTTCTTAACAGTGAAGCAGTTGACACTGAAATAAAGCCATTTCTACTTCGGAGAGATATATTTGTGTACATGAGTGCATGATTGAGTGTTTGTTTTGCAATTGGTGGGCACAAGAGGCTGTGTTTTGAGATTTCACCGTCTGCAGCGACCTATTTCCCTTTCTGATCACTTCTTTTTGATCTATCACAGTCAAGAGGTTCGCCCTCCCCAAGAAAGACTCTCACCACGACAACGTGCGCTTTGTTAAGGACAAGACGTATCAAACTTCTGAAGTGGTCTTGGACGTATGATTTATGTGTGAGAAGTTAGAGTTCACAAAGAACTTCACGGTGTGCTAGATGGATGACATCCATGCGGTTTTGAGAAATACTTTCTTGGATAAATCCGAAGTGGAACTTAGGCGAAAACCTTTGAGGTTGAACGTCCGAGTTAAAGGATAGAAGCTGGGAGTGAGGTTGATTCAAAAGACATGGCAAATTGATGACTTTGCGATGAATTTGATCAAAGATAAACATATGCACTTCTAAGACAGAGTCATGTGTTTGATGCGGATTGCAAATTTGACGACAGATGGTGGACAAGAGAAAACATCAAGAGACGAGACTAAACTTCTGGAGGTGCTTCGTGAAGTGATTAAGGAGTTTGAGGATGTCTTGACGGATGAGCTACTTGTTGAATTATCTCCAAGGTGGGTGGTAGACCACAAGATGAGGGTCTTGTCAGGGTCAGAATCATCTTCCAAAGTCCTTTACCGACTCAATCATCCTCATAAAGAAGTAGGGTGGGAAGTTACGACTCTACGTAGATTATTGTGCATCCAATAAGATGATTGTGAAGAATAATTATCCCTTGTCAAGGATATATGACATGTTTGATAGGTTAGCGGTCGTAAAGTACTTCAGCAGGATAGGCTTGAAGTCAAGATATTATCAGATCCGGATAGTTGATCCGGACGTTGAGAAGACCGCTTGTTGAATCAGATACGGATCATTTGAATTCGTAGTGATGTCATTTGGACTCTACATACCCCTTCGACGTTCACTACATTGATGAACATAATTTTTCATGAGGAGATAGACAAGTTTGTCATCATTTACATCAACAATATCTTGATCTACTAAAAACGCTTGGAGACGCACGCGGAGCAGCTAAGGGTGCTGTTGACAAACCTACGGGAGCATAAGCTGTTTGCCAACATTGACAAGAGTGAGTTTGATTTGAAACGCATTAACTTCTTGGAACATGTCATAAGTGTAGAAGGAGTCAATCCGGATATGTAGAAGGTGGATGCGATTGTGACTTGAGAGCCCTCGACTACAGTAAAGAAGATGTGGCGGTTCTTAGGATTGGCCGTAAGTATGTGAAGGAGTTTTCAAAGATCGCGAAACTGTTGAAGGACTGGACGAGAAAAGATGCACAAGTAAATTGGACCAAGGAGGTGGATGAAGCGTTTCGAACAATCAAATCTATTTTGTCGAAGGTGTCAATTTTGAATCTACCGGAGTTTGAGAAACCATTCGAGGTGCACACGGACGCGAGAAACTATGCGCTTGACGGAGTGTTGGTGCAAGATGGAAAACCTATAGCGTACGAAAGTAAGAAGTTATATGAGATGGAGAGTCGTTGACCGACTCACTGGAAGGAAATGTTTGTGGTGGTTCATTGATTGAGGAAATGATGACATTACTTGGGACTTCACAAAACCCAAGTGTGCACCGATAATATTTCGCTCAAATACTTTGAAACACAAGATCGGGTGAGATCAAACTAACTACGGTGGCATGATACCTTGACACTCATGAATGTGGAATTAATCCACAAAGCGAGAAAGGACATATGTGGTTCCTGACGCCTTGAGTCGCAAAGAGGAATATCTACGTACTGTCCACACCATGTCAAACATGTCGCATGGCCGGGAATCAGCCATGTGATGTGACCTAACTGGTACCCAAAACGTTATGAGTAGGTTCAGTTCAGAACCAAGTTCAGAACATTCTACTGAGTGTGACCAAGTAAAATTCCCCTAAAGTTTCCTGCTGAAAGGGTACTCCAGCCTGAGGCTTATTCCGCGCGCGGAGAGTTGCAACAATGTTCCTCCTGCTCGGATGCGGCGAATGACTTGTTGCATATCTCAATATAAACCATCAATATCAGTATCTATAAATCAATATTCTACCCGTAAATTGCATCGGAGTAACAAAACGCCTTTTTTGTTCTCTCGCGAGGTGGAGTTGGCCAGGGTCAACTGAGAAGGGTCGACTGGCCGATACTGACACGTAGCATTTGGAGAAGACAATGTTCACGTACCGTGCTGTCTCCGAGTTAGTGCAATCCAAGCCAGAAACCAATGTGCGGGGGTCCAACTCTGCGGGTGAGTTGAGCCGGCAACGGATATTGTGTTACGGGAACGGATTCAGTATTTCTGTGGGATTCAGCTTGTGGGCCGCGGCGAGGTAGGCAAGCCCCAATTAACTGGTGGATGTGACGATGAAAGGGTTCTAAGTCTTAAGATGACGGCACTGTTGGCTGCATTTCTAAAAGTTCGATATGCAAGTATGAATTAAGCATATCTACATATGAGCCAGTGAATTAAGCATATCTACATAATTCTGTCTCATATAGACTTTCTACAGAACACAAAGTTTTGTTTGTAGATCCAACCACCGAGCTTCAAACCATCTGACCTTCACGGTCAACTGAATGAAGGTTGAATGAAGGTTGGATGAGATCCATAGAAAGGTACACCACAAAACTCGACCCACCACTGAAAATAAGAAGACGGGTTAACTCAACTGGGAAATGACCCAGGATAAGAACTTCATGACGCAACTGATAAAGAGCTCATTTGGCTTGCAAGCACAAGATAAACTTCCGTGCAACCGTTTTACAGCAAACATTTCCCTCACCTAAAGCTATCTAATTCAAAATCTAGTTGATTTTCGGTTTTACACGTCTGGTTCTCAACAACAACCACAAGATAACGACCACTACCAGAAAAGCTAGCCCAGTTATCATGTCCATCCTCGTCTCCAATTTGCGCTGACGTGTGCAGTAAACTGGGTGAAGTGCATTGATTGTTTCGTTCACCGCTGACTTAAAGCTGCAGAATGATCCCCAAAATAGATCAGAATTTTAACTGAATTAAGGGTTTTTACATCGAGAATAGTGCACGAAACTGAAGTGCTTACCTTTGAGAAGACATCTCCAAGTGACCCAAAAGCTTCAAGGATTCCGCGTAACGCAAGTCTTCAGTGAAACTTGCTATCTTCAAATATTTAAAACGTCCACAAGTTAGTACAGATGCCATGTAGCAGAGAGTAGTCTAAAAAACTGAAAATCTTCATAAGAATACCAACGCGGATTGGAAGATCACTGTCATCCAGGACATACTCGTCCATAATATGTGATACATGGACAAGGACAATCAACATTAACTTTGCAAAGAAACAGACAATAGTGAGGATTAACGCTTACTCTCTTCCAGAGATTAACTACAGCGTTGTAGCTGTATCGAAGCTTCTGCTCATGAACTCTGAATGCCGGAAACGTCACCTTCTCTGAGATTACAGTTAAGAATTGCTGATCATGATGGATAACATAGCTGAGATGTCGAGCTGATGATTACATAGGCCATATTCATCCTACAAAACTCTTTCGAAGGTCTCGAAACAGCCAATTCCAGGACACAAAATTGACGCGCATGCAAACATCATCAGATTTAAGTCCACAACACGGCTTATTGTCCACGTCATCCAATTCCTCGTGTTCAGCAGATGGACGAGCATGAAATACATCCTGATCTGACCGGTTCCGAAATAAAGGATACGAGTTCGTTCATTGGCCAAAATTTCCACGGCAGAGTTCACGACGCGAACTGACTCGTCGAATGCAGTCACAATGTAGCTGCGAGCCATGGCATCATTCTGGAAATTCGATACGTGCCAACCGGTCGATGTACTCGAGAAAGGGTGGGCACCAACTGACCATGTCCAATCCTGCACAACCAGTCGAATAGATTTATATATTGCCAGTGTTCACAATTCTTGTACCGTGCAGCTATCAGCAGCCGCGTTCGTAATGAAGAAAACTATTCTTCATGGTATACCACAGGTCCATATTGACTTCGGTGGTGCACACCACGTTGTCTACCTGAGTTTTCCCACTCGAGATAGCCTTCATCTGAATTCACTGAACATTCACAGAACCTGCGGTCTTCCACTCTACCAGATAGAACTGAAACCTACGAGAACATTGGGAGCTTACATGAATAGCATTATCGTGAGCTTGGCTGTATGTGACCTCCGACGGCATGATTCCAGCCATATGCTCTGCCACTGCTGCTATGGCAGCCTTCGTGGGTTGTCTGCCAAACCAGAACCAAGACCATATCAAATAATATAGAACTTTGTAGGAAAGCAAAACAAGGTATTTATAACATGACACTCACAGGAAAGGTTTCCGGGCTATTAAGCAGGCCGGAAGGCAAAATGACAAGTTACCGCAATAAACAACCTTTCTTGGCAACTTACGTCAAATCCCAGTGTATAGACTCGCCGTTACATTGAAGGTGACTCTCCCATGAATGCGTTTTCGATTGAACAACTACCACCATATCTGGTAGGGCTTTTGCCAAATAATGCTTGTCAATCAAAAGAGGCTCGTCGCCAGATCGCAGATACCAAAATATTGGCACCTCTATACTATTTCGTATCATAGATCTCTTATCTGCAGCAAAATGGGAACGTTTTCATGAGCATCCCCGGGGCAACCATCTTGAATTCTTAAGAACAGAAAAGGACTCAAAAGAAACAAGGAGTGGTAAAGAAGTAACTACAAACTACCGGTTAGAGACAAAGTTCTACTCTCCATGAGCTTAGAAGATAGCGTCAATCTAGCCGATCAAAAGATAGCACATAATCTTGGTTTGAGTGCTAAGTTCCAAAGACGACATAAGTTCCCCACGACATAATGTCTCACGAGAACGCTGAACACTCTTGTGTGAGTACCTCACCTGTGATAGAGCCTAGTTGCTTGAGGTGGTGCTGAAGAATGGCAGAATCCAAGTACACACGCTGAGATGCCCTGTATGTTCCATTTACAGACAGCATCGGCACAACCGCTGCACGTTTGGCAGCAGCGAAGGCCATGGCCAGTGCTGGATCTTCAGGTAGTGCCATTCTGCACAAAGAAGAAAACACAGGCACGGTAAGAAAGTCCAGACATATACATATCTAGGCCAGAAGTGTGTGGGGAGGAGGAAACAGAAATCATAATCTACTATCTAGTGAATTAGTAGCCCAGCGAAATACAACTACCGAAAGAGAGAGAACAAAGACGCAAGTGATCTAGAGAGAGCGCATAAAGACACAGGAGAAACAGACTTGCAAAATACGAGCTAGACGTTACACCCTGCAGTACTCCTATATCAGGTAGGGCAGCCTCGGTAAGTGAATGCGTACTTCTGGACTCCGAACACGGCTTTCTGACCGGGCACTATAAGCCGTAACAGACCTTCCTTGAGCCCACCAATATCGAAAGGAAGAAGAGCATCATGCTTGTACTTCTGCAAAATTCGTAGCACCAACGATGTAGATAATCGTTAGTCCAAGATACTCCAACCGTTTCCTCTCTGATTTCAAGCTTGTATTAGCCACGCTAGCGAAGAGGCAACGCATCAAGGACAACGCTACATTCTGAAGTGCACGGGAACATGCAAGCGAGCCGAAGTACTGATCAACAGAGATCCGTGTTGGGCGTACATTCTGGGAAATGAAATATATCTGAAAGTAGACGGCGTCATAAAAGTGGTACGCCCCATCTGCGGTCGACGGTGTCACCACGTGGCGCATTGATGAGGCCAAGACTGAGCCCAGATGGGCCAGAAAGGAATCACGGGCCACGGAGAAGTTTTGTGTATGCTGCATTGCAAGGCCACTTCAAGCGATCAGGAAGGGACCCCTAGATTCTGAACGCTAGAGAAACAAACTCTACGACTGATATGGGAATCTACGAACCAACTACATGTTTCCTTAACTTTCACACGAATCATCATAAACAAAACAAGGACCAGTGTCAGAGACAGAGTGAGCACACTGGGTTGAGGTCGACAACAAAACCGAAGAGCATCATTTTCGGTCATACATTGATGATAGAGCAGCTGGGGAATGCCCGCTGTCAAAAGACTGACTACTGAATGATTCATGGACCAGATAAATTTACTGCAAAGTGACTGGATAAGACTGTGGTTGACTTCTGCAGAACAGGAGAACAGTCTGAAGAATGACCGTCAAGCAAGATAGAGGACAAAACAAAGACATATGAACCTCCGACCAAATATCCAATGTAAAAACAGTACCTGATTGACAAACCCAAAAAGGTTCCACTCATCAATTCGCCGTAACGCGTCGGCCGCCTTGATCCTGTGCACCATTGATTCCTGCCTTTCCTTCTCATCCTGTGCCTCATCCACAGCTTCACTTGAGATCCGTCCCAGATCATCTTTAACATCACTGATTCTCTCCAGCAACTCTGCAAAATAGGTAAGACTTATCAAGATAGACGGTCTGTAGCCGGTATTAAAGTAAGAAGTAGACAGATAGCAACTATCCATCTCCCATCCACCCTATCATTTCGCGATCCGTGGGGTATGTACGGAGATTTGTTTGTCTACTGAGTAGATCGTGACGGAATCCAAACGAGGACGACGCACCTTCACAGAAGGCTAGTGCAACTTTTCTGCCTCTGCAATGTTTGTCTGCAAAGATTTCATAGACATCAATCTCTGCTAACAGCATGTCCACAGCATGTTGTTCGTCCTGCAAACAACGACTTTTGAGTTATCTACACCCGCATCTGATTTCATGGAACATTTCTGCATCCGTCCTGTTACTCTCTTAGGTAGACATCATCACACTCACATTAGTGGACTGAAACAAAACCATCCCGCGTTTAACGTCCCTAACGCCTGAGGTGGGTAATCAAATTCAGGCACTGCCCTTACAATACTTCTCAAACGTCATTCGTCCAGGCTAAAGACAAGAGCAGTACCTCTCCCATGTACGTGAACCGATCACGCCATAGATCGTGGAAATCCTCTTGAAAATCATCATCTGCTGCACTCCGTAAACATTCACTCTCCGTCACTTGTTTGTTTGTTGGATGGAGTAAACCCACCTATTTGTGTATGCTGGTATATGTCGGTAGATGTGTACAGCAGCACATACAAGAACTACCCACATACACTAAAGGTAAAGCGTGAATACCGAACACACAGAAGATGTACTCATAAAGAATTGCGGAGCCTTTCCACCACAGACCCGCGCACTGGCTGGACGTTGCTGAACCCACGGAAGTACATATATTGGCTTGTGGAGAATAGCACAGCAGTAAAAAGCAAGAAGAATGAAGGGGTGCATATACGCTAAATTTTTTCACTTCCACGCGAAAATGTCTAACGTGGGGACAGGATGTTGGCAAGGTGTAACAAAAAGCACATAGGCCAGTAACAGGGCCTATTGGTACAGAGGAATAATACAGATGACATGTACCAAATGGAGTGCAAACTAAGCTATGAATATGATCCACCTAATATATCAGAAAATCCGAGGTCTAGAACTAAGCAAACATTCATCAAGACTAGGTGAATCATCTAACGGAAAAGCTGGCATGGAAGCAACAGAATGAATGTATGACCTAATGAGTAACAACCCCTATCATGCCCTCCATCAAATCCGGGATTATCTGAGGGATATCAGACTTTAAACAAGAAGTAAAGGAAGAGGGTGCGCTGAAAATAGAAGCATACACTAGGCGAATTAAAAGACGGACAGCTTCTTGGTAAGCCACCTAAGATAGCACTCTACCGTAACAGGCAAGGACCCCAAAGAATACTGAGGGAGGGTCTATACAGTGCTGACCTTAAACATGTATATTTCTGGAGTGGAAAGTGAGTGACAGTTGAAGCTTAATATGAGCTGAATCTGAAGCTTATATGAGCTTAAAACAACTTGATAAGGGCTATCGTCCTAAGTGTAAAACCTCGACAATCCCATATATGATTCGTCCAGGAGCGACGGCAGTTCAGCAGTGAACAAGAACCACGCTCATAATCAGAGGTAACACCCAGTAGAATAACCCAACGAAGTGCATAGAAAGTACCAAAAAGAAAGGACAACCTCATATATGCCGGTATATTTCCGTCTACGTCGGTAGCAGCGCAACGGAAGAACCAGGTAAGGGTTTAGGGTTAGGTTTAGGGTAAGGTAAGCCCATTGCATAATCCACAGAACAGCTGAAATGTATGTAGGTGACTTGTACTAGATGAAATGCAAACTAATATATGCGTATAATCCTCCTATTGCATCAGAACATGCGAGGTCTATAACTGACCACAAATTCACTTAGGTAAATGTCCGTAGCTGTCTCTTCTGCTTTGTGTTTATGAGCTAGAATGGATCTGGTAAACTTCCTATCATTCCGTGCATTTGTTCCGTAATACGTGAGGGCATGTGAAGCTAGCACAACAAGTGAACTGAGAAGGTGCGCTGAGGAAAGAAGCATACATTGAGCGAATGAAAACATGGAAAGCTTGTTGATAAGCCACAAACATAATTCTCTAACCTAAAAGGCAATGAAACCAGAGTCGTTTGTTTTTATAAGCCACTAACATAATTCTCTAATCTAAAAAAGCAACGAATCCAGAGTGCTTTCCTTTTAGGAACTATCCAATTCTCAGCTTAAACATTAACATCCTGCAGTGGGGAAAGAAAAGAAAAAGGCGACAGATTACGCTGAACATCATGGGTAAGCAATTTGACAAGAGTTATTGCCGTAAGTGACAGCGGAGTTTATAACCTCAGCCATATAACGCAAGGAAGCGGGGATGTGTACCTAAGCGCCTCTTTGTACCTGGTTTCCGCGGTTAGATTTGTGACAGGTTAGGAGATCCGGGAATAAGATGGCCTCCGGAGTATGCAGTCTTTCGACTAGTTCTCTCTTCTCCCAAAAGCCTGGAGAGAATATTATCAAAAGTTAGGAAGCGTCCGATGAGGTACTTCTCCAGGTATTTTGGCTCAAGTTTATCCAAGTGTCAAACAGTCTGGCGGCAAGAGTCCCCGCACAGCTTTCCCTCGACGCTTGGAAGCATTCGTGAGGATTTTCTTTAACATCAGCACTCGCGAAACTGTGGGTTAAGGTGAAAACTGACAGATGAAAAACTGCCAAGGTATCCGGAGGCATGTTCACGCCAGATCTTGCGGGGACAGGAAACCTAAATTTCTAACCGGTTTGTCGAATCGTTGAAAAAGTGAAAAACCAAAACCAGGTGCGGGATAGTCCTTTAGTTGTGACATTAAATGATAGGAATACAGAACAAGCAAAACATAGGTCCACGTTCCAAAAGCCAGTGGATCAGCCTTTAGCTCAAGATTCACTGAAACACTAGGTTCTGAGCAGGTGTGCACTCAGTACCTAAGTAGAACATACACGCCGGGCATGCAGGTATCCACACTTCCCCGGCATGCACTTCAACTTGTCTCTGACTTGCACGGCACAACTGTGACGATCCAAAGGATGGCACAATATGACACACTCGAAGCAAGGACGTCACCAGCAGAGGGGTCAGAATATGTACCGGTTTATCGGGTCAATTAGTACATAGTTCGTTATCCTCACACACTTAAAGGTAACGCGAAAACACTGAACCCAGAGAAGATTTACTCATTTAAGATCTGCATGCCGATAGCTTTTAGACCACAGACCCCGCAGACCGATTCCAATACTACTTTAGTCAGAAACGTGTAAATGATCCTCCTAACATGCAGAGATTCTCAAGGCTGATACTACACATACACTGAGCAAGAAGTAAATGAAGAGGCACAGCATGGAAAGAAGGAAATGAGACTAGATAAGCATCCTAACATCCTGCAAATCCAGAATATCTACGAGCTGATCAACGCAGATTTGAAGACGAGGTATGTGAAGAATCTGCGCTGAAAGTGACCGTTAAAACAGAACGGCACGGACAAACCATTGAATAAGACTTATAGCGAGATGTGAGAGCGAGATGTAAAAGCCCAACGACAGCAAGGAATGTAGACAGAGGGGGATATCATACTTATAACGCTAAATGATGAAAGGCTCTGATCACACCGCAACCGACAAGCATAGATCCAAGTTCCAATAGCCAATCGATCAGCCTTCGGCCACAGATCCCTGGATGTACAGCCAGGAGGATATGTACACTAAGGAATAACTCACAGAACAATGCTGACAATGCTGTTTACTTACGTTTTACTTCGAGATCAACACATTCTCCGACTGGTGCTAAATGAAGTTAAGACGTAAGAATCTATACAAAGTCAGTTCAGAACAAAATACGATGACCATATAAACAAAACATGCTAAAGGAAAGATACAAGAATTTCCTAAATGTACCAAATCGTCGATACTTTTAGACAAGCGGTGTAAGTCAGCAGTGGGACAATATATAATTAATAGGCATGTAGTGCAAGGGCGCAGTGATATACCATCAGTCGTAGAGAGGGGAAGGTGACCAAAACTCCTATCCACGGAAGGGAGAGTCATTTCAGCACGGACTCCGTCTCCTCCGACGGCGGGACCCCATGTAACAGGACCAGCAGTCATATCCACGAAGGCCCACCTAAAAGAAGGACAGACATACAAACCTGAAAACTAAGAAACTCAATCCATCATAATTTATCACTCTTACCTCTTCTACATTACAAACTACGGGATTCGGTGGAGATCACAGATAAAATCATCAATCAAGATGCCAACAGACAGAGGAACATACCAGACCAACTACACATCCAAATGAAATATCATGAAGACAGAGGAAAAGTTACATAATCATTTACTCCAAGACCAGAGCACCGAGACCACAACACATACAAAGGAAACGTCAATGAAGATGCAAGGAGATTAAGAGGTAAAGCTGTACATATTTGACTCAAAGAAAAGAGGATAGACCAACTGCACAGAAGGAAACATCTGGATATTTGTGAGGGTCACATCCACAGTTGCAACAGAATAGTTTGAAGAACAGCATTCCAAAGCGTTCAGACCACATGCACATGAATCAACTAACCTGTCCTCGCCCACCCATGTATCAACAAGACACTCAGATCGCAATCCTGATTCACTCGTATCAAGTTTTAAACCTCTGCGTAAAGTCGCTGCAAGCTGCAGATCCTTGCCTTTCAAAATCTGCAGCAAACGTCCATTTCATGTATTTAGAGACGAACAAAGTAGGTCCAGACAATAGACCGCAACTTTACTTGAGCGGGTCGACATTTAAAGTCTAATTATACCACCGGGATGAGTTGCCATGCCAATGCAGCTACTTACCACTGTACAGATTACACAGTCTCCATACTGCAGAAGAGCACATAGTGTACCTGTTTGGCCTTCAAGAAAGCAAGTTCTTCTCCAGATTTTCCTTGTAAAGATTGCTCCAGAGTATCCAACGCATTGTTGACTGTATCAGCCCAAGTCGCCTGTAATCATCTGTACTGCTATTAGATGAGATTAAACGGGAAATCCATGGACAATTCGCTTGCCCGAAACTTTTGCTTAGTTGAATCGGTACCGCACCAGATAGGCAGATAAGACAAACAAGTTTCAAATTGCAGATAAGAAGTCGACCTACCACCTTCAAGATCGAATTGTAAAGACCTTCAAATACCTAGTAAGACAGGTAAGCGGAACAACCATCCCGAAATTGATGACTGACACTCTCATCTGGTAATACTGGACCTTCTCATCTTGACGAATGTAATGGCCGTTGCCCATTCTGGCCAAGAAACTATGCTACCTCTAAATGAGCGTGACAACGAGAGGAACCGCCAAGATCTTACCTCAACTAATCACTCATTCAGGACAGCCACTGGCGGATATAACCATAGAATAACTGAAACAGAAGAGGGCGGACATACGAACCGTGTGGTCATTGTCTGCCGAGGTCCACGAAAATCTTAACAAAGGGTGTCGATCATACAAAGGATTCTTGGACTTCTCTACATCTGCATCACACATCGAGAACGACCACGGAGGGCAAGGAAACTGAAAATAACGTGCTGAAAGATAGATACGACGAAATGTCTCAGGAGTCGAAATTGGATGCACATACAAGAAAACAACTGAGGACTGCGACTGCATCATGCTACCAAGGAGATTGTTGTGGGGTCACGTGCCAACTGGTGCGTACAAACCTAGAACCTCCTGAAGCTTCTCCTTTGATGACAATAGAGTCTTCGTTTTGGTTACATTCTGCGATACAATGTACACAGTGCGACAGTTCAGTCCTTCTCAATGCCTTGGGCCAAGGAAGATGGGACTTCAAGAATCGTGGTGAACCCACGTCCTCCATTTTCCATACGACAAGACAACGATATTATGTCTCGAGTATCGTCATGTCCCAATTTTTCTTGACCGGACACAGCATCTTAACCAAAACCCACACAAGTTGTTTAACGAGATTGAAACGCATTTACTTTGAGAGAGAAAAAGAAGAGAAAAGACTGGATAGATTAAACGAAGCCTGCAAGGAGGCTAAGCGAGACAAACTCGAATAGAAGTTTAACTGAGTTCTTCCAAAATGGGGAGAGATCCTTACAACATCTGCAAAGACATCTTAAACTTACCGCTTTTAATGCTTCGATTTCGACTGCAGACAATCCGTGCCTGAAGCAAAATGAGAACTCATGCGTTAGCAGCTCCTCAAAGATCCCGAAAGATCCAACGATATTTCCGTTACAATAACAGGGTACAACCGTCAACAGACTCGTCGAAGGTTCGGATGACACAACTCTTCCATCCAAAACCTCGTTATACAGAGAAAATCAAAGATGAAGCGGGTCCGTGAGGTCACCTATAAGCATATTTTCCACGCTGTGCGTCCCGTTTGGGATTGAGAATGAAGATATTGTACGCATTCTCCAGTTGGAGATAATCCACAAGATTCGAAAAGAGATAAGTCATACCAGCCATGTCAACCTGCCACAGAGCTTCTGCATCCGGACTGGGTAACACAGCGATTCTGTAAGCTGGTACCTTAGAGCCTCTAGAAGGCCTTTTAAGGAGTCACAGTTACTGAAATATAACACGGCTTGAATATCGACGGTAAATCTGCATCTTCGGTCCTCGACGTAAATCTAGTTCAGCTAACAGCAACGATTATCCTCAGACAAGAAAGAGGATGAAGAAATCCACAATGCACAAATCCATGTACAAAATTATTGCGCCTACCTTGTATCGGAATAGTTGTCCCGTCGACCAAAGATCTTGATCGCGCGCTCAAAGGTGGCTGTCACTTTCTCATCAAGCTCAATTCCATGCACTGAATAACTGCACCACACATACTATTAGTACTCTGTAGATAAGTATGTGAAGTTCATCAAACAATCTAGGGTAAACTGACCGAGAATGAAAATTCCAACAGAGTTAGCAGTCGGCATAGACTGACGGAAACTAATTAAGTTCCAAGATAAGACTCACTTGTAATGGGCGTAACTTATCAGCGGAAGATGGTGTTCATCTTTCACAGTTCCTTTCACTCGGTAGAAGGGAGTAAGTGCTTCTCCAAGTTGTGGAACGCGTGTATGTTCCACGATATGGTCGATGTTCGTAAACCACCGTTCCATTTCATCTTCCCCCAAACTAACACCTTCAGAACAAACACATGAGTCATATATGATTCGTTCCGGAGTATGGAAGTTCAAGAACCACGCTCATAAACAGAGGTAACACCCATTAGAATAACCCAATGAAGTCACATGAGTCATATATATTCATTCAAGCAAATCAAGTATCTGCAGGCTTAACACATATATTCATACACGACAATGGCAGATTTTATCAAGGACCACGCCCTAGGTAGCCCGTATTTAACCCGGCTATGTACATAGTAAGTAGCAAACACGGGCAGAATGTGCGCTAACTTGCAATCTACAGTTAGCCAATGCTTGTAATCAACAAAGGGTTTAGCAGGCTGCCGTATCTGCAGGCTTAACACATAACCACAAATGTTGTTCTAAAAACGAGATGCGAAACTAACAATCTAAAGAAAATATATTCCCCTCACTAACAGGACTGTTCCAGTACATGTTAAAAGTGTCCGGTAAGACGTGTAAGACATAAATCCACGGTACACACCTCTCATACCCGTGCATATATAGGGATGCATTTGCAGAATCCAGAACAGGTCATTTGAATACAGACCAGAACACATCTACGTGCTTCGGTGATTGACAGAAACTGAGTACCTTGGTTGCCTTCACCACTGAATCCGATGAAAACAAAATTGATAGGAAGTGGAAGATGTATGGCATCGACGACAGACAACTTCAAATAATGTGAAATTGTGCCTGCAAACCCACATCTCACATGAGAGCTTTGAGAAACAAACAGTCATGTCATAATCATCGGCTTTCCCCTGAACTTGAAATTTCCTGCCAGTCCCCTACAAAGTCTAGTTCCTTCTCCTGTCCCAACACTTGCCCCACACTTTCCAACATTTAGTTAAAAAGTATATTGGTTTTACTCATGATTATTTATCCGTATCATATGTCTTAGAGTCGTGTTTCTCGTTGTACTTGATCTCATCCAAGTGCAAAGTCTCCTGCGTTGCTCTATGATAGATTTCAATAGAGCTTACACAAAATATGCAAACTACTTCAATGAACCCAAGATAGGCGTTACCGGCATACAGGAACCGGCCATGTTTCTTGCGTTAAAGCGACCAAACGCTTAGATGAGACTAGATATTACCAGCAGCAACGAGGCCTCCTGACAACAATCAGAACCAAATCGAAGTAGAACTATATGCTGATGATTCTTGTCCATATTAAAATGGAAGTATGAGAGTTAGCTGAGTTACACAGTACCTGCCTTTGTGTAATTCAGGACTGCCATCTTGCCAGTAGGACTTGACTCGGACAGGGTCAAGTCCTCATATCCTGTTACAGAAATCAAGAAAGTTTAGGTCACAAGCTCCTCCTAAGCCTCCACCAGATTGTTAAAGCTATGACATAAGATACGAGGTTTAATGCAACGGAGTTTGATGCATATATGATTCGTCCAGGAGAATCGCAGTTCAGCAAAGGAACAAGAACCTCCCTCATAAACAGAGGACAAAGAACACCCAGTAAAATAACCCAATGATTACATACGAAGTGCCAAAAGGAAAGGTGGTTTGTATGCTATCTTGGAACGTCAAGGTCGCGCGAATCTGTAACCTAAGGGGGACTGACCAACGGGAATGTGAAGTGCGGCGCACATTACCTGACATGGTGCCCCTAGGTATGGAAGTGTACCGTAGTGATATGTACAGTAGGCAGTGCAAGCAGGTCGAAGCCAATCAAGAATTCTAATGCATAATCGAAATCCTGGGCTAAAATGCCCAAATGGTCTATGGTATCGGCCGCATATATGTCGCTCTATGCGATGGATATATTTCGGTCCAAAGATATACAAACTTCCAGGTCTCAACTTCGTGAAGACATAAAAATTAACTAGCTCCATTAATCTCTTAGAAACCATGATGAGCGTGTTAAAGCCGAACTTAACCAACCTGATTCAAATACAATAACATGTCTGAAACTTGAATGACTTACCGCGTCCAAGTACTCTCTCGCTCCAAAAGCCACTCCCCATACCAAGCTTGAACAAGGAGAGGACAGACTTCTTCTTGTCTTTCAAGTTTGCTGTTTGAGAAGGATGAACTCGTCCATCACGTGGGATAGTTGCGTTGAACGTTTCTGCTGGCGCTGTCATGACCTACACGGACAAAATGTCAAGAACCATCTTCAGCAGTCTGTAGTATTGATATTTACACGGTCGAAGAAAACAGCAGTTACAAAAAAGTGTGAAAATTACTTAGCGGTATCAAGAATTAAACACGTATGGAAAGGTAAATTAAGCATATTAGATTCATGGTGCAAAGAACGACTTGGCTGCCAAGAATTCATGCATGCCAGCGTTAAGAGGGAACCTTAAACTTTTTTCGAGCAAGAGTACAAAACTGAAATTTGAAGTGCACCCAAAGTAGGCTAGGGTAGACTAAGATGGATGAAACTCAACGCATAAAATGGGAAAATCAAATATGGCCTAAGTCATTCTTGATTCAAGTCCCGTCATGCATAAACGTCAGTGTCAAACACGCTGACCCATCTCCATAACCCTACCCCCATGTTATCTTCCTTTTAGAGATCACTTCGAGCAAAGTCACTCAATTTTCCCAACCAGTATCTCTAAGTTCTCCAAAGAGAATGATCAGCTTTACTGATCATTCATCTAAAACCCGCATAACCTCGCCGGAAACTCTTCTGGTTCTGATCGAAGAGACAGTAGTATTCAGAGTGAGAGAAACATGAAGGCGGGGTTCACTCGTCTACTGCACGAATTCCACAACCACAATTTCATCCAGTTCTGCTAAAGGTCCACACCATGCGCGCGCCTGAGCTTGATCAAGATATGCGGTACTCAGCCCAAATCACCACAGGAAAGACTAAGCCCAGAGCAGCTGCGAGCATGAGACGTGTCGCTTAAATTCTTCTCCCACTCTAGGAATCAAGACCGGAAACTACTTTCCTACCACAATAATCACATAAACTGCCTTCGGTCAGTCGGAAAAGTTTAGGTGAAGTTTCTGCGTCACCTTGTAGCCCACAATGAAAGGAGGAACTACAGGCTAGTGAAGTTTACATGAAAGTTTCCACTTCCTAGGTGTTTCATGAAACACATCCTACAGCCAAGGGACTGATCAACAAAGAAAACAAAAAGATGGGAAATTGCTGACAAATTTGGTAAGAGAAGTACATGCTATAAAATACTTGATTAAATTCAGCTAGCAGCAGCGTTCCTTCAGATTCAGAGCAATCGAGCGAGTTGCAGACTCCCACAGGTTTGGAATAAACCCTGAAGGTTTCAGCCACTGTATACTTCCAGATTTCCGTTCGATTCCTTTAATTTACGACTACGTACAATCGTTTGAGTTCAAACACCAACCCATAACCATTCGACAAAAATGTTGAACTACCCAATTCGTCGAATTCCGCAGACAACAGAATTGAAGGTTTGTAAACCTTCAATTCTTGGGCAAAGCAACACTTCGAACGAAAAGCCTCAAACCACATCTACAAGGAAGAACCATACCGTAGCAACAAAAAGCACAACCACGATCAACACAGCGGGAAATCGCCACATCGGTCCTCCTCCTCCTCCTCGGCGCAAGCGTATGACTCCCATCATTGCTTCAAGCATCTTGCGGCTGATCCAGCATAAATGAATTCCGACCCGTCCCCAGTTCTCTAATAAAGTTTTGTCCCTCCTAACGCCTCATTTTTTATCAG
The DNA here is from genome assembly GCA_036924285.1 of Asterella californica. Lineage (NCBI taxonomy): Eukaryota > Viridiplantae > Streptophyta > Marchantiopsida > Marchantiales > Aytoniaceae > Asterella > Asterella californica. The sequence continues at coordinate 30,349,673 of JAYKYS010000003.1, forward strand.
AAGGTTCTCCACCTGCGACCGATCTCAACACAAGAAACGTAGCCTAAGATCGCCCCATCGAGCATGCACAAGACGGACAAACAGCACAAGTCTGCTGCACGAGCAGCAGCTGCTTTCTTTCGTTCTTCTTTCTTCGCCTGATTGATTCTACTATCGACCTTCGCAGGTGCGGATGCTCCACCGGTTCTCTTGTCGATCGTCTGTATGTATGCATCGCCTAGACGACATATTGACTTATCGGGTTACACGGTTACCGGCCAGCCACGGTGGGTTGCCCGGTCTCCCGGTTACAACTGTGGTTGCAGGTACTGACTCCATGAGTACGTCGGTCGGGCAGCGGCATCGGAATGCGATGTCGCGCGGTTCTTGACCGCGGCGACAAAGCGGCGGATCGAAGTTTGCCGGCGACTTTGGTGGAGCCACCAAAACGATTCAGCTTTACTCCCACGGTGTAACTGATCTTCATTTACTGATGGGAAGACGACATGCTTGACTGGCGAGTTTGCAGAAAACGGTTCACTTCGACTGGATGGTAAGGTACTGTACTGTAGTTTCCCCTGAAAAACTGCAGTACTCTACATGTACTCGATCTTTGAATCGCAAACCCGGCAACATTGACGTTTTAGTTGTTGCGTCTAGCAGGAGAAACTCACTGGTCGTGGGAACGAACTTACATATGCTCGAAATAAGAAAGCGTTATTACTTCTCTGATTTGATATACTAAAGGTGTGATCTTCTGCTGTAATACCGGAATGTTCAGTTTCTCATAGAATTGGTAAACTTATTCTCCCTCCTCCAGAAAGGATGTGTCGTCGTAGAGCGTCGTTAGGTCAAAACTTAAGAGAGATTTTACAAATAATAAAAACAAGTTGTCCAAGTCTTACAGTTCCATTTTTTACAATACCGTAGTTGAGAAACATTTAGTTTGCTAATACAAGGAGAAGATATAAATCATACGCCTTCACTACTGTAGCAAGGAGGAAGGGAAGAAGAATCAACGCATCAGGAAGGAATTCACAGAACATCCAGTAGGTCCTTCAGGTTCATCCTGTACTCGAGGTTCGTGTGGCAGGAAGCAGATCTAGCACACATGTATCCATTTATTCATTCATGCATTCATAAGGTTCATGCGACCATTAGCTCTGCTGTAGATGCTCCTGATAAGTCTAGAAATGGCTGTGGCTGTCTCTCGTGGTTAACATGAGGCAATGCAGAGCAAACTTACCGCCAACTTGTGGAGCAAATGGATCTTCTCTCGACAAACACGATGTATAGTAATGTGTTGCTGTATGTATGAGCCACTAGAGGCTCTGAGTTGAAACTTCAGTGCCCAAAGGTGCATTCGGAGCTTCTTCCAACGTTTGCTGGAACTCGAACAAACCCTAAACGCTTTTCACTCGTACATCATCCATTTGTGCAGGGCATTTTCTCGTACGCTGGCTCGATGAAAACTGAATGAGGGCTCCCTTCAGGCGTTTGCAGTCTGCTTTTTCTGCCGTGAGCTTGGGGTTTATTTCTCGTACGGAGACTGTATATGAGAATTGCAAAAGCTCCGATTTTGTTTGGAAGAGTTCCGACTGTTCTGATGTGAAAAGAGCGTGGGGTGGTGCAAACGTGGGAGATTTCTCTTCTCTTTATGATTGGAGGTCTTTGAGGTTTTATTCGAATTTATCTTCGATGAATGTCGCTATGCCTGGCGAAGACGGTCTGGTGGAGAGATTTGATGGAAACGGGGCAGGAATTGATGCTGCAGATGTGGTTCAGGACAGGGTAGGTGAGAATGGCGCAGCTGCTGAGGGTGCTGCTCCCATGGCTGTGGAAGGACAGCGTAGACACGGAGCTGCCCTTGTGAATGGAGAAGCTCAAGGGAATTTACATGTTGGATTGAATTTAGCTGTAGACCCTCCAGCAGAACTTGCAGAAATGGTAATTGGGGATGAAAGGTTGGATGAATCTGCTCCAACGACTCCGGACTGTACCGTAGAGCGAGTAGACCTTAGTGGATTATATAGTAGAAATTTCGAGCTGAAATTTTCAGTAGGTGATGGAAGTGCTTCCAAGCGGATGAGAGTGCAATCACCAACTCGTACCCAGGTTGAAGACTTACAGGAAAAGCACATTGCTGCAGCATGGGAGCACTGGAGAAGACTTGGGTCGCCAAAGCTACACGTAGCTCCGATGGTAGATCAGTCAGAGCTGCCATTTCGGATGCTTTGCAGGAAATACGGGGCTACTGCTGCCTACACTCCCATGCTTCACTCACGTCTCTACGTTGAGGATCACAAGTACCGGAAGGAGTTTACCACGTGTCCTGTAAGTTCCACATAACTTTAGCTGCTGGACGACTCCAGTAGTTTTCCGAGGAAAGGCCTCCGTATGTTAATTCCGTGTGTGCCAGTTGTGTTTCATAATCTTTGGTAGAGTTCCGAACGTAGTTTCACGGGTACCACTTTAGTTGCAGAGCTGATTTACCATTGAAAGGATCTAACTTTTTTCTTTTCGTACTGTCTCCACTTCAAAGTTGATCGCTTGCGTCAGATTTGTGCTGTCCCATCCTTCATACTTCCAGCTCTATCCATACGAGCTGATTGATGTGTTCCTGCAGACTCGGTTCAGTTTGCAAGATAAGTAATTCGGTCCAGTCCTCTCCGTACTTATGTACGTTGCTCTCGGGACGGGTTTATCCGGTTTCCTGAATTCCTTACTGTGACTGATGCAGGAGGACCGGCCCCTGTTTGTACAGTTCTGTGCAAATAATCCGGATACTCTGCTGGAGGCAGGACGTTTGGTGGAGTCACAGTGCGATTATTTGGACCTCAACTTAGGGTGATCACCTGTTACCCTGAAAATGAGATTTAGCATACCCATGTTTCTATTGCTTGTAGTAGGAGTTTATCAACCTCGTTGTTCTCTGGCTTTCGTTTTGAGTGCTTCACATTGTAGTTGACATTACGTTGCAGGTGTCCACAGCGAATTGCAAAAAGAGGGAACTATGGAGCCTTTTTGATGGACAATCTCCCACTCGTTCGAGATCTTGTGAGCAAGCTGTCATCCAACTTGATCACCCCAGTGTCATGCAAGATCCGTCTCTTTCCCGACCTCAATGATACCCTCTCGTACGCCCACATGCTGGAAGACGCAGGGTGTTCTTTGCTAGCTGTGCATGGGCGAACTAGGGATCAAAAGAACGGGAAGCTCATACGAGCAGATTGGGAAGCCATTAAGAGGGTTAGGGAAGCCCTTAGAATACCTGTTTTGGCTAATGGGAATATCAGAAGGCTAGAAGATGTAGAAACATGCATAGCAACGACAGGTGTAGAAGGAGTACTGTCAGCAGAGTCGATACTCGAAAATCCAGCCATATTTTCAGGCTACAGAACCGCTGCTGAAGACCTGGATATTGCGATGGAACCAAATTCCGATGGGGATCAGTCGATGAATACTTCAAGCGCTCAGGCACACAAGAAAAGTATAGACGAGCGAGTTTTGTGTTTAGAGTACTTGAATATGTGTGAAAAGTATCCCGTGCCGATGCGCATGGTACGAGGTCATGTGCACAAAATGTTGGGTAACTACTGGTTCAGACGACATCCTGATTTTAGAGAACAACTCAATAAGCAGTTCAAGCTCACCCTAGAGTGGATTAAGGACCTGGTGCAGAGGATGATGGTGCTTCCTCCTCCAGGCACGGTCCCTGTAAGTGCACCTGTTGAAGAGTCTAAGGCAACTGATAATGCTTCAATGAACGATGTGGAGCCTTCAGCTGTGAAGACCTCAGATGCAGGATCTGTGACAGTCTCTGAAATGACCTCTGTTGGTGTGAATTTGCCGGGAACAGTGAGTGTACAATAGGCTCGGTCATTTTTGCCGGTCGGTACGTCAACTACTGACCACTAAAGGGACATTGAGAACATTAGGTAGTATACCTTCCTAGCATCACCAATAGCCCAGAGTTTTACGACTCTTACTGGCGAGAATTATTCTTTTGACGGAGAAGTCATCGATGTCGACTAAGATTCTAGTTTTAATGAGAAATCCAGACCCTCTGGTGAAGAAGCTATATATTTGTTGTGGGTAGTGTATGAGCGTAGTCATGATTCGAGCTGCTATACTCAAGTTCCAACATGTATATTTGTTGGAGGTGTCTGAACTGCTTGTTGGTCCATGGCTTGCATGGAACGTTGATGTCCTTGGGACTGTTTCCAACCTTGCTCTCCTCGTTCTTCCATCTCAATGGAGACAGACTTGATCAAAGGGCTGCAAGGATCGTGGTATTAAGAGCCATCAGAATATGTAGTTTGCACGTGTGTTGAAAGGAACAGTGGGAAAGCAATCTACCCTCTCGGGAGGCGCTTGTCACACCGTTCTGCCATCGCTGTGATACATGAAACAAACCAGCCCACAGTTTATCAAATCTTGACAGCTACTCTATTCAGTCGTAGCAAGGCAAAGTTTAATTGCAATCCAACACGTACATAACCCGCTTTCTCCGTTGAACGAACATTCGTTGGCAGGGGAGGTAGGGAACGGGTGAGAACGCCGAATTAGGCTTTCTGATCCGGGTCGAAATCCGAATTCCTTGCGCGACGACAACTTTCCGGCTACGAACACTTCCGCTTCCAAGCGATAGTGACTGCAAACACTGAAGACGATTCTCAATATTGAACAGCCAAGCCGCGCTTGTCCTTTCCACCTCGAAAGCGTTTTAAATAGCTACGTAAGACGAAGCTTCTGCATGATTCGTCGGGTTTGCAAGAATGGTTTGTAACCCCCTGCACTTGCCTTGAACACAGTCTAGTGTACCCTCATGTCCATGAACGTCCCATGAAAATGAGCAATCCTTGCTGTGAATATCGCCTCCGCTGTAAGTGGAGTCGATATTCACAGCAATGGATATCGCCCTTAGGAATGTGATTAAGGCACCAGACCAGTCTTTTAAGTATGAGGTTTGGTGGCCTCGTCACGTACTAATACGTAGCCGACTCCAAATCTGGACTGTCCCCTCGACTATCTGGAGAGCGTTACACACTCTTCCCAGAGATCTACGGTAGTAACTGTAAGGAAAACAGAGCTCAGACTACGCCCTTGCTCTTCTCCATGCGTATCTAACTTCGATAATCCATTTAGGAAGTCCCCTTCGTACTTGTTTCGACCTTTCCTTAACTCCACTGCCGCCTGGAGTCCGGACCTGAGGCTCCAGTAAGTCCTGCATAGGAAGCTTCAGAACTGCAATAGATTCTTGCAGAATCAGGCCAAGTTGGCATGGAGGTTAGCGAGTTACTCTGTAATTAGTGCGTGTCAAAGCTAAAACTTCGAAAAACGTAGTTTTTCGAAGGATAGCTTTGTACAGAGCCCTGGATATTGTATCCAGGGCTCTATCCACGGTTGTATTTGTGAAGTGAAACAGTATTTTTACTTTTTAATATTTTATTTTTCTGAAAATTATAGTAAATTCTTTATGTTTAAACTTCTTTACTGCCAAGACTCGCGGCCAATCTGAATAAGAGATCAATAAGGGAAGTCTATTGCGTTTTCCTACGGGCACCTCTGTAAGTAATTGGAGAAAACATCTGCAGCTTCTTGGTCGAAGTGTAACACTCTCCTGCGGTCCAAGAATATTTACCAAAATATTTAGCTTTGATGCAACTTATTCGGAGTATCCAAGCTAGAACTTTTTTCAAATATTCTTGATTTGCAGGAGAGAATTACGACTTCGGCCCTGAAGGGCCCACAGAAAAGTTCCTTAGATGCCTAGCCGAAAGCCGTCGTAAACATTTTTTATTTATTTGCTATTCATTTCACTAGGGAATTTTTGCAGTGGGAAAATTTACTATTCTAAATAATGATTCCAAGTTCCAGCGGAGAAAAAACGATAATAAAAAATTCATATTGTCGTCTCATAAAGGCGACCCTCTACGGACCGTGGTTCCAAACAAAGGTAATTGATTGTGAATTATGATTTTCTTCCTCTCGGAAGATTAGGAAAGTTTCTGATAAGATTTGACACCCGTTATTACAATAGTTTCGGTCCTACTGGTAAAAGAAAAAAATAGCATAACAGACAAGTGAGAAAAACCTCCACCGTGACATACAAGGCGAGGACCATCATACACAAGATGGAGAAAGAAAGAACTCGAAACACTAGCTATGTCTAGCTAACTGCGCAACCTCCTCAAGTAAGGAAGCCCGAGCCTCCATGAGCTGAGTCATTGATGTACCACCTCTCCTAACGGACGATGAAAGCACCTCGACTCTCCTCTGCAAAACCTCCGCTAACGTCCTCTGCAATGCTATACTGATTTTCTGTTACACATAAGCGACATATCAACTTAAAGATAAAGTAGTCTCCTTAGAGTTCTCCATCTGCATTAGTGCTAACGAACTGAACAAGGTTAGTAAACTTTGGATGAAGACATCAAAAGGTCTCAATCGCAAGAGAAAAAATCTTACAAAAGCATTCTTATTTGAGTAGTCCTGGATCTTCCGCTCAGCCGACAAAGAAGCTGCATGTCTCAAAGTAAGTGTCACTTGATGAACATAAAAGTCAGCGATCTGATCTTCAATAATCACATCTGTCACATATGCCATCTCCTCATGGCTGAAATATAAATCTACTCGTCGAGGAGAAGGATATATGGAGGAGGAGGGAAGGAGATCCCTAATCTCCTTCCCTCCTCCTCTCTCATGAGAGAAAGTATAGTGTCTCAAATGATGTCATGCTCCGCAATGATTTTTCCTCCATGTGTACATCAGAAAAGATGTCCTCTTGTAATAGAGATAGTATGGTCACAGCTACATCTCAAGATACATACGATCAGAGGCTGAAGGAGACCCAATGAAAAACGCATCGCTATAATGTAAGCTGAAGATGCAACGAATAGTCAAGGAGAGGAAGACTTGACAAAAAGCCAAGCACTTGCATCCGCACCCATGCAAGAACAAAGACGAGCTATAATATTTATGAAAGGTATTAAGACTAGATGCATACAGAAACTATGATTGAGTGTCCTCTGGAGTGAAGGCGTCCCATCTCTAGCAATGACATCAAAAAGAGATAAAAGGGACTGAGTCGGAGTAGATAAATCATCTCTACATTGACGAAACAAAACCTGTAAGAGAAGGACCCATCCCTTATATGCAAAACAAACTCTCACAATAGTGAAACATGATGTACGTGGAACTGTAGTGTCAAAAATTATGCAACTAGAGCTCAATTACCCAAGAAAGCCAAAGAGACAGAGACGCTAGAGGCTAAGAGGCTAAGAGGCCTACCTCACCATGCCTACGAGGTCAAGTAACATGCTCCTTAGCCAACTCTTCCTCAAGACAAAGAAAAGCTCTTGGTCCTAGAATATTACAAAAGTGAACAAGCTCTGATCAAACTGTTCCAGATACGCGTATCATGGGATCCACTTCTTTGATAAGACAAGTATTCGAATATCTTCTAGCGGAGCTTTTGACCATTGGTTTGTCAATTAAGGTGACCAAGTGTCGGGCTTGGTCTCCTTTTGGTTTGGATTCTTCTTTCATCACCCCGGGGGACTTTCTCACTCTTCATGATGGCATTAGAGTCTTGGGCACTCCTTTTGATTCATTCGAGTTTGTTTGTCCTTCTTAGAGAAGTATTTGTTGGAGCATGGTCGTTTGACTCCTCTATTATCTCGACTTGAGGACCCTCAGATCACATAAAGTAGAGATCAAACATCTTGGATGGAGAGCCGTCATCTTTCGCAAGGCTTGAAAATGGACCATGACGAACAATGGATCTCATAGAAAATCGCCTTGTGTAGTACATGTCGCGGATCATATGACCTCCATACCCTACACTGAAGAATCGTGAAAATAATACAGAGGGGTACCAGCACCATAAAATGTCTGAACAAAAAGTATGAGTTGAGAAAGTGGAGACCCACATCCACCAACTCCAAGACGATGAAGTCTCTCGAAGTGCAGTTGAATGCATTCTCCACATTTATTTGTAGAACCATCCAATCAGACTGAAACTCCATAGACACACGGAGCGTATGCATCACGATCTCAGTGTCACCTCTAACACCCATCTCGTACTGATAAGACTGCATATGTTGTGCAAATGGATACTTGTGTTGAAGCACCATATGACTACTAACAAGCCTGAGAAGGACCTCTCTCATTGCTAGAGAACGCACACCTCCTGACCAACCTACCCGCCGCCAAAACTTGAACGATGCTGGATGCACCATACCACGAGCCAAACTCGAGCACACTATGAAAAGTTGAGTAAATCCACTTGCAAAATCTTCCAGATCAAACGCTGTCGCAAGTACTCATAATGCATATCCGAAGGACCACTAGCTCCTAGACTAGAGACGGTCCTAAAAGCACGAATAAATGAGTCTTTATCTAGAAAGGAAGACTCTGACGACTGAAAAAGATAAATCTCAAGAGAAGGTGATGAATAACGCTAAGGGTATAATTATCTAAGCTCTAGAACAATATCATGTAGAAGGAGCCCTCACCAATGGACGTAAAGCTCGAGTAGCACGACTGAGCTCCCCAACTCGATCAAGTAGAAGACAATGTCTGAGTCGTCTCTTCTCCATAACCTCCTCCGAATCCACGATCTCCATGTCTAGAGAAACTGGATGATCTGCATCTTAGTTTGATAAAATATCCAAGAAATCTCTATGTAGATGCTCTCATTCACCACGTATGAATCTATGGAGTAGAGATAACCTCACGCTGTTATGACTTCCCTCCCTGGTCGTATCTCAAACACCATCTCAGAAATAAAAATAATAGATATCATGCATAGTCATCAAATGGATCCGCAACCAAACTATCTAAGGACAATATAAGGACATGTCTAACATCTATCCTCAACATAAATGAATATAGTGTAACGAATGAGATGCATGTTGATCAAGTGAAAAAAATTCTAAAATAGAAGATGTTTGTGAATGTAACCAAACCCAACCTCCAGCTATATCAACTGGAGAGATGACTGACAAGGAAAGAGAAACTAATGATGAAAAAACTACGGAATAAGTGATACGATGAGTCTGAGTAACAACCAAAGACGGATGTCTCGATCCAACACCCGTCAAGAACGAGCATGGTTGGTGCTGGACCCACCCATCATAAATGAAACACCACAAGATAAACATGAGATACAAAGTACATGTCTCTCAGTAGAAGGTCCTCATATACTAATAAGATGAGAAGTCTTAATAGCTAAGGTAGTGGACATAAACCTAACCATGCCGGTCTCACCAAACCAATAAACAAAAAACACAAAAAATAACTTGAGATAAAAATCTAAGTAGTTAATCACAAAATTACACCAAAAATCCTAAAAAGTTTCATACATTTAAGAGAGCATAACGTACACCATACATACATGCATCAAGCTCAATATGCATAACAACAACAAAAAACAATGTGAAAAAATAAACAAAAGAAAAAGACAAAAACATGAGTAAAGAACATAATAGAACGAGACGGACTACATTTTGTATTGAGTTGATGTCGACATGCGCACGTCAACCGTCTTCGCTCTCGTCTCGACACGCGCCGACTCCACCTCCATGGTAAAGAAGAACTCATTCTCTACTTCTTTAGAAAGAATGGAGACTGAAAACTAAAAAGTAAGAATAATCAATGTATAATCAACAAAAAAACCAAAAAGAAATAATCAAAATGAGCAGCATTCAGAAGTGAATATTTCAGAAAAAGAATGACATTGAGTGACTACATATGAAGAAAGATATGGGAATCCCTAAATTGATAAAAGACACAATCTCTCCTCTGCACGGTCCCTCCATCATCGTATGGAAGAGTTGTTATAAGGAGTTGATGGATCATGAGTCCAAGTCCCTTACGAGGAATATCTCACCCGAAAGAATTATTTGCAAGATGAACCCGTAAATATGCTAAGAAAGTGGTGAACAAGGGGCTATGCTTGCAATAAAGTTGCAAAACTATGCATTTGTCTGAAAAAGATTATAATTGTTCACATCTAACTTAGAAATGAAAAACCTCTCCTTGTTAGAAGATGATAAGAATTTTTTATCTTATTTTTTTGACTTTGGTTGGTCATGAATTCGGCACAATTGACAGTTAGCTATGCAAATGCATAACAACAATAGTAAAGATAACCAATGATGCTATAATGGACTTAAAGGAATTTATCGGATGCGATATTTCTCATTCACTGTGAGACTGGTAATATGAATCCAGATTAGATGATTAAATTTTAGAATGAATTTTACTTTGTACAACTTTGTTAGAGCTCGTTGGAAGGAAATACACATCATTACCGGAACAGAAATGACAAAATTCATGAAGTAGTCGAGTTTGTAGTAAATTGCAGAGAGTGAATTGCAATTTAGTACAAACTAGACCTAAGGGTTTCGAAACAAGCGTGACTCACTTCCATTACGACGAGATCTTACCAACTTCCCTTTACTCTGAATTGTTACTAGCCTGGGTGGACGAAAAGCGTACTCTTAGTGGTCTAGTGTAGTTGCACATTGAAATGAAAACTGAAAAAGAGCAGGAATTTACTTGATCCACCCCCAGAAGGAATCCTAGACTTGATCCACCCCCTCTTAACGATGACCTTCTTGATCGATCCCCAAACTGACAACCGTTCGTTTGTAAGTTATTTGCCACATCAGACATCCAATCGAATAGTCGTGTCAGCTTTCGAAAGCTGACGTGTTACACAACTAGACTAGAGCGCGAGAAGAGAAGCAGAACTGCGCAGCAGAATGAGTACTGGCATGATACAGTGTTCCACATCAAACAGAAGGAATGACTATGAACAGTGCATGGTGGTACCAGCGAGGCATCTAGGACAGAGATCTGCAGTGCATGTAAGCACTTAGCGATAATGTCGGAGGACAATGATTTAGATTCCCTCGATGGATTACATTTTGAAGATGAAGAGCGGGAATTTTTTCTGGATGTAAGAAACGACGAGGAAGAAGACGAAATGATCCTGGAGCGATGGCGGCAGGAGATGACTGACGTTCGTCTTGCTGACCGCGTGCTTCAAGAAAAAACACTAGACGTCTTAAGAGAGGCTGCATGGACATTGAAGTTGGGGGGAGAATTTCAATGCTGGAAGGATTTTGACTTTGCTATAGATTGTTGGTGTTTCTTGAACAGTAGAGCTTGTAACAAGCTCAAGTCATATTCCACTCACAAAGTGCACATTTGTCGTTATGGAGGGAGGATTCGTTGCAGAAAACCGATAGAACAGAGAGTTGGAAAAAATGAAAACTTGGACCCAAATTTGATCAGTAGTCAACCTCGTAGCTTCCACGAGTTCACCCAACGACAGAGAGAGAGAGAGAGCAGAAGATGAGAAGATGTCATTGTGATCCAAAGCACACGATGAGTTCCTGAGAATGATCAATGTGGTGAGAAGATGTGATATTTAACCTCTGGTAGAGAAACATTCTACGGAATTGGAGTTGAGACAAGAGAGGGGTCAGTAACGCAGTCGTGCAATTGGAGGATACGTGCACAAAAAGGAAAATTCACAGGGAGAATCACCATCAGCGTGTGTAATCTAGAGCCTACTTGCCTTGGACAACAAGCTTACTGGCGTGGATCAGCGTCAAACTCTAATTTCCTTGCACAAGTATTGTGTAATAGAGTAGCTATAGATCCCAACATCCCAGTCCGGAATTTAATGGAAGAAATTCGAACTAGTTTTAGTAAACGAGCTCCATATAACCAGGTTTGGAGAAGCCGTGAGCATTCTCGAGATTGATTAGAAGGTAATCAAACTGTCTCTTTTCATTATATTCCATCGATATGAAGAAGGATCAAAGACGTCGATCCCTTAGCTGTTGTAGATTGTGGCACATGGATAAATCATCCGATAATTTTTAGTCCTTTTCTTGTCTGTCCCAGTGCTACTCGTAATGCTTTTAGCTCCTGTCAGAAAGTGATTTGTCTTGACGCTTGTTATTCAAAGTCACGCAAGTTTCCTTGTCAAATTTTCTTGGCTATCACTCTCGATGGTGCAAACCACGCTATCATTTTAGCTTATGTTGTAGCTCCAAGAGAAGATACATCAAACTGGACGTGGTTCTGTGGTTTATTGAGAGAATCAATAAATGGAATTGAGAGTCCTCAAACTGTCATCATCAGCGATCCACAAAAAAGTTTGGAGAAAGTCGTTGCTGAGATATTTCCAACTGTGGCGCATGGTCATTGCGCTCAACACATTAGAATGAACGTGAGGGCGAGATTTGGCAAGGAGGTCGAACAACCATTTTTTATTTGCTGGTATGCGAAGAACCGAGAGGCGTAAGAATCTCACTTGTAGTTATAACAAGTTTACATTCAGCATTTGTGAGCATTTGGTTAGCTCGACTAGCTTTCGATCATTAGAATTTCCAAACCAAAATTTATGTTTCTTATAGAATTAGTGAGGAATCCGTGTTTTAATGCAATTTGATGTGACTGATATAATGAGGTTTTAAGGAAACTTGATGACACCGGAGATCGAGACAAACAATTGACTACTTATCTGCGAGACATCATGTCATAAAGATATAGTCGTTGTGTCTTTCTGAAGCCACGATATGAGAAGGTAACTTCTAATGTAACCGAGAGCATGAACAACGCTCTGAGGGTCATTCGTTTTAATGCTCCTTTGAGAATTTTACTCGAAATTTGGTATTACATCATGCAACAATTTACCATGAGGCATCAACAATTGGAGCAAGAAACAAATCTACTCACAAAGTTTGCAAGGAGCAGACAGACAGAGAATGAGCAAGCTGCGGAAGGATTCATTTGCCAAGTTTCAAACATTAGAGAGGCCACAGTTCGCTGTCACACTTGAGGATCAACTCATGTAGTTAAGCATGGCTCGAATGGACAAAGAACGTTGTCGTGTTGTGGATTGGCTAGGGTGTGAAACCACCACATATCCTTCGTACGTGTTTGGTGTTGAGGAGCCACTGGGACCTTATCGTGTCAAAAGATAAGGCTCCACGTGGACGATCCGTGTACTCTTCGCTGAGTGGAGATAAGAGTAGTACTCTTGTCGTCACATTGGAGATTGATGTATAAGAAGAGAGGTGTGCGGAGCTTGAGATATAGAGTGTAGAGTATCCAAGTCTAGTGGAGTATGATCAGTATCATCGGATGAAGTAAGCGGCAGTGCGAGTGGTAGGCATGAACGAGAACCCTTTCGTTGTCGTATTGTACATAGGTCTGTACAGTGAAAAGTATTGCAGAGAGATTTTTTTCTATATTGTGTAAAGGAAGCTGCCCTGCAGCTTAACAAGCTAGGCAGGAGCTAAGCTGGGGCTATGCTTGACAAGCTGCCCCCTAGCTTGGGTTGGAATATCACCCCTAAAGGAGTCGAAAGACACCAGAATGCAAAGCTCGACGAGGAGAGCGACCTCATGCTTCTAGTTTTGACAGAAAGTGTTTTAAGCAATAGTTAGTACGAGTTTTAGGTTGTGAAATATGTGAAAGAGGGAAATCCGCTGATTCTGGTTCGTGACTCGAACTCAGAATCGGATAGCGTGAGCGTGTAGGTATTCACAAATACTATAGTTTTGACTCCTTGTTCATTAAAAACGGAGTTGTATAGAGAAGTTAGTGTAGGAAAGGTTAGTGAAGATTTTACAGAAAAATTTCTTCAGGTAAACATATGTACAAAAGTTTTTACCTTCTTGAACGGAACCAAAGGCCATCCCAGTGATAGGGCGCCTGCCTAGGAGGGAAGTGGTCTCAGGATCAATCCCCCCTGGCCTCTGGTTCCTATTCCGGCATGTTGGCCTCCTGGAAGGGAGTCTATGTTGGATATGCAGCCATGTCCTGCATATCTAGGGGCGGGAGACCGGTATCTCCCTTAATCGTGGGCTTCCTGGCCTAAGCCTCCGCATGCCATCCTGAATATACTATGGGAGATACCTGGTGCGCATATGGGGGGGCTGTAAGCCCTGTGGGGCGGCCTCATAAGTGTTGGGGCTTCGGCCTACATTGGATGGCTTGTAGTATATTCAGGGTGGCATCAAGATGGCATCGAGGGCACGGGAAACTTTTGCTGATTATTAAGGACAGCAGAGGAACAGCTTTAGCAAGGGCCTTAAAACTGAAGCGGAAGCGGATAATCTTTCTGAGAAATGTTTCTTAGAGAGATTGAAGCGGAAGATTGGAGCGGAAGATTACCACGGAAGCTTGAAGCGGAATATTACAGCGGAAGCGGAAAACTACAACGGAAGCGGAAGATTACCGCGGAAGCGGAAAACTACAGCGGAAGCGGAAGATTACCGCGGAAGCTTGAAGCGGAAGATTACAGCGGAAGCGGAAAACTACAACGGAAGCGGAAGATTACCGCGGAAGGTTGGAGCGGAAGATTACAGCAGAGGCGGAAGGAGGAGAATTAGAGTTTAAGAAGGGGGTCATCGACAAGGATAGCAGGGGGGCAGCTTAAGCTGGGGCCTTAACTTTTAGGTAAAATATCTGCGGCGACTTGGGGTCGAGGACTTTTTTTCGAGGAGATTTTTTTTTTACAGAGAGCGAAAAAGCTAAAGCGAAAGGGGAAGCTTGAAAGCGGAAGGAGAAGCTTGGAGGCGGAAGGAGATCAATTTTTCGGACAGAGCTGAATTGAGGAATTGGGGTGATCGTGACAGGGGGACGGACAAGTATTTGGGGGACTGAGAGCAGTTTGGAGAAAAAAATTTCTTCTGATCTGACAGGAGGCAGTTTTATTGAAGGAGATCGTTTTTGATAATCTGCAAGGGACTCTTGATTGACGCTGGATTAAATTCTTGATAGTTTTCAGTTGGGAGGTTGACGCAGAGAGAAGATTAAGAGTTTGGGGTCTGATTTTCACCTACCAGACTTGAGTTGAGGTGAATCTGGTGGAAAGAGAGCATTATTTGAGTGGAGGGACTGAAACTGAGACTGAGACTGAGAAGGTCAGATTTTCTGAGAAATTTCAGTGCTGAAGCTGTCGTAGGGAGGGATACAAGGCGTTAGAGTTTCAAATCTTCATCGGTTGTAGGTTCTGGAGAGAAATCTGCCGGAGAAAAGACTAGTTGAGTGGGAATTGGCTGTTTGGCATCTGCGGTGATCAACGTAAGGAGTTGAGTAGAGATAGGTTGTAAATTGATATATGTGGAGGACTATTGAGGGTGTTTTGGAAGAGAAATAAAGCATCGTGAGTTCAGGTTTCTCTTGTCTGTCGTGTCTGAAGGTGGACCTGTCTCCTGAGACTTGAGACTTGATCTGTTGAGTAGTAAATAATCTATAGTCATAGTGTCTGTGAGTGACTTCAGCCGTTGCGATCTCTTGCTTGGCTCTTGTCTTGATATACAATCTCTACTTCTATCTCGCGATCTATCACAGCCAGAAGGCTCGCCCTTCCTGAGAAGGACTCTCCTCGACATAAATCTGGTGCTTCCACTGAGAGTCATCTTGGGGTGATTAATCGCTGAGGTTGAGATTTGCATACAAGGGAAGATGGATCGCAAGAGCGGGGGTGGTGCTACTGCCTCTACGGCTGGAGCATCGGCGTCTACTGCTGCACCTTCGGCTACACCTATGTCTTCAGGAGCCACTGCAGCATCAGGCCTGGATACTACTGAGATACTGAAGACGCTTGCGGCTTTGGTTCAACAACATCCGATCGTCGGAGGGGGTGAGTTGAAATCTACAAAAGCTTTGCAGGCGATTGTGAATAGGTGTGGAAGGTTTGATGGCAGAGATATTTCCAGATATCTTCGTGAGTACAGAGGAGAGATGGAGCTTGTGAGGGTGACTGATGCAGAAATGATTGGGAGTTTTGAGTTGGCTGTGATTCTTGAATTGAGAGATCAAGTCAGAGACGTACAGAGGAGAAATCTTGGTGTTTGGGCAAGTTTTGAGCGAGCTCTCCGAGAGGAATTCCTTGAGGAGGATACTGAGAGAGTTACTAGGAGAACTTTTTTGGATTGGATTGAGCAGCAACCTGGTCATAGGATGGGGTTGAATGAGTTGCTAAGAGAGTTCGATCGAAGATACCGACAGCTTTCTACGCTCGAACGGATAACCTTGGATGCTAGAAGGACAGAGCTCTTCTTGCAAGCCACCGATGAGGCTACAGCAGATCGATTATGCTTCATGTTAGCAGATCGATCAGCTGAAGGGGGTGTTACTATGGATTGGGGAAGAGTGGAAGATGCTGTGGCCGTTCTAACAAGGCAGAGGCGAGGGAGAGTGGCCGTAGGAGGACGACCGCTTGCAGAGGTGATCCATCAACCTTATGCTCCTCAGGTACAGCAGCCCCCGGCTCTTGCTCCTAGACCTGTTATTCCTGTAGAAGCGCCTCCAGTGCCAGTTGTGCCAGTTCCTGCACAGAGGGTACCTGTTCAGAGGGTGGTTGAGAACCAGGGTCAGCATAATCAAATTGAGGAGTTGATCAGACAGATGCGTGAATTGAAGGTAGAGCTGGCTGGTTTACATAGGGAGCTACCACCAACGCCTGGTGCTGCTCGTCCAGGCGGTGCTCCTGTCCGTCGGTGTATCTGGTGTGACAGTCCAGATCATCTTCGAGGAGATTGCCAAGAGCTTACAGCCGCTCTACGAGATGGTGTGGTTCGCTACCAGAATGGTAGACTGCACCTCGTTTCTACTGGAGAGCCATTGAACACGCAGTTCGGGCGAGGGGGTATGAGGAGTTTACCTCAGGTCGCTACAGCTCCAACAGTAACTACGGTAACAATACCACCGATGAATCCTGATGTATATGCTAGGCATATTGAAGTCTCTTCTAGCCCTACTTTGCTTGATAGGTCTCTCGAGAGGAGCAGTACTGAAGTTCCTTCTGAGATGTTGAAAAGAGGAGCAGAAACTATTCGTAGAGTCACAGGGTGGAAAGATCCCGTAGATACAGCGTCCATTAAAGCCTTCTTGGACGTAGATAAGCATGTCCACTGGCAGGATGCTTCTGTGGAGGAAAAGAGGCGACGAGATGCCTCTGAGCTTGAAACTGGAACCCCAGAGGAGACTAGAGAGGGACAGGGACGGAGAGTCACTAGAAGACGAGCAGCTCCACCAGAGGATGTCCCGTCTACCTCCCAGGCTCCGCCACTTGCTCCAAGTCCAATGGAGGACGTACAGAGACAACAGCAGGAACCAACGACTGCTGGCAGAAGGTTCACTGCTCAAGAGAAAGGGAAAGGACCTGCTTACAAGCTGGCTGCAGATATTGAGACCTCCACTGATCTTAAAAGTATTCTGGAGCAGAGGATATTAGATGCACGGGTTGAGTTTTCGCTTCGAGAAGTTCTTGGCATCGCAAAGAGAGAGTTTCATGAGTTGATTATTGATGTCATCAAGCGAAAGAGGCAAGTCATATCTGAGCAGGTAGAGAGCCAGATGATAGATATGATAGGAGCTTCTGTAAATGATGTGGAGTTTGGGAAGGTGCATTTTCAGGAGATTGGTGATAAGAGATACCAGCAAGAGGCGTTAGTTGCTGGAACTAGCACTATTGAAGCTGATGATGATGAAGCTGATGGGGAGAGCCCAACTGTCGACAGTGACTTCAAGAAGAGGCATTGGGCTCGTGCCACAACTGCCACACGGGTACGTCTTGGGAGTTTGCCTGAACCTATTGCTGTTTTAGTTGACCATGGATCAGAAATCAATATCATGTCACGAGAGATATATGAGAGAGGATTGTGGCCTATCGAGCTGAATCATGGATGGGTTCTGCGTGCTGCTAACAACCAGAAGGGAGAGTTGTATGGAGCTTGTCCTAACGTGAGAGCGAGGATAGGTGATGTAGAAGTAGATCAGCACTTTTTTGTGCAATCTTCTGCTTCGTATCCAGTCATTCTTGGTCAACCCTATATCACTGCGGTGCGCATGGAGACCAAAGTGATGGACGATGGATCACACTTTGCTAGGATTCGTAGCCCTGATGATAGACGTTCTGTTCAATTTCTGACTGTTCGGTCAAACCACGAGCGAAACAGACAGACCTTGAGGGACTCCCCTATTTGTAGAGATAAGGGTTTTTAGAACCCACTCTTGTAGAGCGGGAAGACAAGAGTGAAGGATCAAAGACTACTATGATCCCGCCTGAGCAGTCCAAGGGATCACAGGAGACTAATGAGGAGGCTGCTCGAGGTTCTGAGAATGTATATAGAGTACCAAGTTGGAGATCTGGTTTGTTGAGTTTGAGTTGTGAGGATCGGAGTGAATTTACAAGAGTAGAAGATCTTACTGAAAGGAGTAGGAGGCAGGTGGAGAAACATATAGCTGATCTGCGCTGTATAGGAGCTCTGGAGGAAAATGAAATGATTTCTGGTGTGTATCAAGAGTTTATCGGTGTACAATCTTTTGTTCATTGGCTAGATGAAGTGGGTAGGATGGAAGAACAGTCGGGAGGTAGGGTGGCGATCCCCATCCATTCTCCTGAAGTCTATGAGGAGATTGTCTCGTACTTGCGATATCGTCCTCATCCGAGACTGGAGAATGAATGGAAGGATGCAGTCTGCTGGTGCGGCTCTCGTCAGGAAGCAGAAGTACACGCCAAATATAAAGCTGTAGCAAAGAAGGTGAAGCCTGTGGCGACCCAATTGCCTGTTGATTCGCAACAGCAGATGGAGTCAGCCGCCACTGAGCCTGTACTCAGAAATCCTAGACGAATAGGGCATCAGTTTACTCAGGAAACACTCGAACAACTCCAGATAGGAGGGGGTGGTTTCTTGACTGAAGTAGAGAAGAAGATTTTTGAACAGATGATTGTCAGTCATGGTAGAGCATTTTCTTTTTCAGCTGAAGAGATTGGTTGTGTGGATCCTAGTGTGATAGCTCCGATGGTTATCTTCACTGTACCTCATGTGCCTTGGGACTTGAAGCCGATTCCAGTCCCTCGTGCCTTGCTGCCAAAGCTCATTGAGCTATTGAAGGAGAAGATGCAGATGGGTATCCTCGAGCCCTCCATGGCTCCGTATTCCAGCCGATGGTTCACGGTGCCTAAGAAGTCAGGAGCTTTGCGCTTTATCCAAGACTTGCAGCCTGCCAACAACATCACGATTCGGAACGTGGGAACAGGACCTGTGGTTGATGAGGTAGCTGAGGCGTTTGCTGGAAGGTCTGTCTATTCTATTGGAGATTTGTTTTCGGGTTATGATCAGTTTCAACTTGCCTTGGAAAGTAGAGACTTGACTACCATGCGCACGCCCTTGGGATTGATGCGGATGTGCACTCTTCCTCAGGGAGCAACAAACTCAGTAGCACATATGCAGAATGCGATGCATAAGGTGTTGCGAGAATTTGTACCTGAGATCACTATCTCATTTCTGGATGACATTCCCATGAAAGGCTGTCCGGTGGAAGACAAGGATGAGACTGTGACTTCCAATGGTTGTAGGAAGTTTATTGCTGATCATATTCATGACGTGGGTAAGATTCTAACACGTCTGGAGGAGGTACACCTCACTCTATCAGGTACCAAATCTCGTTTTGGAATGTCAGAGGTTATGGTGGTTGGTCATTTATGTGGCACATTTGGGAGAAGACCGAACCCAGAGAAGGTAGATGCTATAGCAAGGATAGCAGACTGTACGAATATCACTGAGGTTCGACGTTTCTTGGGAGCTTGTGTGTTCTTTCGCGTGAGTATTCCTCATTATGCACACATTGCCGAACCTTTGTATGCGCTTCTGAGAAAAGGGAAGAGGTTTACTTGGCGGCAAGAGCATCATGAGACAATGGAACGGCTGAAGGAGATTCTGAAGTCTCCACCCATACTGAGGAGACTTAACTATCAGAGAGGAAGACCGGTGATACTAACTGTAGACACGAGTCCAAAGGCGATTGGATGGGCAGTTGGTCAGGAGGATGCAGATGGTGTGCGGTTTGTTTCTAGATTTGGAGCCCGAATTTTGACAGACAGACAACGTAACTATCCTCAAGTAAAGCGTGAACTATGGGGAACTGTTACTGCTATGAAGGTAGATCGGGAGTTCTTGATAGGTGTTCATGTGATTTTAGAAACAGATTGTTTGCCCTTGCTTGGTATGATAGCAAACTGCAGTACTCCAGACATAGCAATGTTAAGATGGATTGCTTACATCCGGAGTTTGAACCCTGAGCTGAAACACATTGCCGGGAAAGAGAATCCAGTTGCAGACATGCTGTCTAGGGCTCGCTACACAGATGAAGATGAGATGTTTGCAGAGGTGGAGAACGAAGAGAAGAGAGATGTTTGGTGTAGTCAACAAACTTCGGATTTGGAGCCACTGCCATTCAAAGAGGAGTTCTACACGGGACGGTTACGTGACATTGGACTTTATCTGAGTTCTTTGAACAGACAGGAGGGTTTAAGTGATGTAGAGTTCAGAGAGATAAGGAGGAAGGCATACGATTACTTGTTGCGAGATGGATATCTTTGGAAACGTCCAAAGAGAAGAGATGGAGCGCTTTTGCGAGTTATAGACGATCAGCAGACCAAGCAACGGTTGATGAAGGAGTTTCATGACACCTTGTGGGCCGGACATCGGGGAGCTTGGGCTACTTATACAAAACTGAAGGAGAGATATTGATGGAGAGGACTTTATGAGGATGTGGTGAACTTTGTAAGCTCATGCCTACACTGTCAATTTTATTCAAAGGTACGTTACAGGGATGGCCTGGTACCAACTTATCCGCCCAGTATCCATTTTCAATGGGTTCTTGATTTAGTAGCAATGCCTCCTGGGTTATGGGGTATGAGGTACTTGGTGTTGGCTCGAGAAGACCTCTCCAATTTTGTGGAAGGACGAGCTCTGAGGACGAAGACCACAGAAGGGATATGTAGGTTTGTTCTTGAAGATATTGTCTGTAGGTACGGATCTATAGGAAGATTGCGTGCAGACAGAGGAGAGTTGCGTGGTACGGAAGCAAAGGAGTTCTTCGCCCAACACGGAGTGAAACTAAAACTCACTACTGCTATGAATCCGGAAGGGATTGGTAAGAGCGAGAGTGGGCATCCGTCGATTGTTCAAGCTCTGGTAAAGGCATGTAATGGTAGGCATAGATAGTGGCCTAGGTTGCTTCCTTTTGCTCTGTGGGCTGACAGGTCAACTCATTGCACTACTACTGGATACATGCTCACTGAACTGATGCTGGGTCAGAAGCCGATTATGCCAGCAGAAGAGGACTTTCCTACATGGGCTACTTTACCATGGGAGGAAGGAATGGATCGTGTACAACTTCTGGCACTTCGAATCAGACAGTTAGAATGTAGAGAAGAGGATCTCTCTGAAGCGCAGCGACGGTTGAAGGCGGCTCGACTTGGGAACAAGGAGAGGTTTGATAAGACTCATAGACTACGACCGAAACCGATACAAGTTGGGGACTGGGTGTTGGTATACGACAGCACATTGGAGAACCAACACTCTACAGTTCGAAAGTTTTCGAGAAGGTGGTTTGGTCCTTACCTTGTCTCTGATGTACATCAGAATGCTACTTATTCCTTGCAAGAGCTAGATGGCACGCCTTTAAGGCTTCCAGTTGCTGGGAAACGAGTGAAGTTATTCAAGAAGAGAGGGGAGACTGTGGAGCTAGCTGAGTTCTTAGATTCAGAGCAGACAGGAGCAAATGAAGACCTTTCTGAGACGGTCGCAGAGAGCGAAGACGATTTGGAGGACCACGAGGATCGGTGACGGATTGGCACATACCAGAGGATGTGCAGGTTTGGAGGGGGTGAATGTCGTATTGTACATAGGTCTGTACAGTGAAAAGTATTGCAGAGAGATTTTTTTCTATATTGTGTAAAGGAAGCTGCCCTGCAGCTTAACAAGCTAGGCAGGAGCTAAGCTGGGGCTATGCTTGACAAGCTGCCCCCTAGCTTGGGTTGGAATATCACCCCTAAAGGAGTCGAAAGACACCAGAATGCAAAGCTCGACGAGGAGAGCGACCTCATGCTTCTAGTTTTGACAGAAAGTGTTTTAAGCAATAGTTAGTACGAGTTTTAGGTTGTGAAATATGTGAAAGAGGGAAATCCGCCGATTCTGGTTCGTGACTCGAACTCAGAATCGGATAGCGTGAGCGTGTAGGTATTCACAAATACTATAGTTTTGACTCCTTGTTCATTAAAAACGGAGTTGTATAGAGAAGTTAGTGTAGGAAAGGTTAGTGAAGATTTTACAGAAAAATTTCTTCAGGTAAACATATGTACAAAAGTTTTTACCTTCTTGAACGGAACCAAAGGCCATCCCAGTGATAGGGCGCCTGCCTAGGAGGGAAGTGGTCTCAGGATCAATCCCCCCTGGCCTCTGGTTCCTATTCCGGCATGTTGGCCTCCTGGAAGGGAGTCTATGTTGGATATGCAGCCATGTCCTGCATATCTAGGGGCGGGAGACCGGTATCTCCCTTAATCGTGGGCTTCCTGGCCTAAGCCTCCGCATGCCATCCTGAATATACTATGAGAGATACCTGGTGCGCATATGGGGGGGCTGTAAGCCCTGTGGGGCGGCCTCATAAGTGTTGGGGCTTCGGCCTACATTGGATGGCTTGTAGTATATTCAGGGTGGCATCAAGATGGCATCGAGGGCATGGGAAACTTTTGCTGATTATTAAGGACAGCAGAGGAACAGCTTTAGCAAGGGCCTTAAAACTGAAGCGGAAGCGGATAATCTTTCTGAGAAATGTTTCTTAGAGAGATTGAAGCGGAAGATTGGAGCGGAAGATTACCACGGAAGCTTGAAGCGGAATATTACAGCGGAAGCGGAAAACTACAGCGGAAGCGGAAGATTACCGCGGAAGCGGAAAACTACAGCGGAAGCGGAAGATTACCGCGGAAGCTTGAAGCGGAAGATTACAGCGGAAGCGGAAAACTACAACGGAAGCGGAAGATTACCGCGGAAGGTTGGAGCGGAAGATTACAGCAGAGGCGGAAGGAGGAGAATTAGAGTTTAAGAAGGGGGTCATCGACAAGGATAGCAGGGGGGCAGCTTAAGCTGGGGCCTTAACTTTTAGGTAAAATATCTGCGGCGACTTGGGGTCGAGGACTTTTTTTCGAGGAGATTTTTTTTTTACAGAGAGCGAAAAAGCTAAAGCGAAAGGGGAAGCTTGAAAGCGAAAGGGGAAGCTTGAAAGCGGAAGGAGAAGCTTGGAGGCGGAAGGAGATCAATTTTTCGGACAGAGCTGAATTGAGGAATTGGGGTGATCGTGACAGGGGGACGGACAAGTATTTGGGGGACTGAGAGCAGTTTGGAGAAAAAAATTTCTTCTGATCTGACAGGAGGCAGTTTTATTGAAGGAGATCGTTTTTGATAATCTGCAAGGGACTCTTGATTGACGCTGGATTAAATTCTTGATAGTTTTCAGTTGGGAGGTTGACGCAGAGAGAAGATTAAGAGTTTGGGGTCTGATTTTCACCTACCAGACTTGAGTTGAGGTGAATCTGGTGGAAAGAGAGCATTATTTGAGTGGAGGGACTGAAACTGAGACTGAGACTGAGAAGGTCAGATTTTCTGAGAAATTTCAGTGCTGAAGCTGTCGTAGGGAGGGATACAAGGCGTTAGAGTTTCAAATCTTCATCGGTTGTAGGTTCTGGAGAGAAATCTGCCGGAGAAAAGACTAGTTGAGTGGGAATTGGCTGTTTGGCATCTGCGGTGATCAACGTAAGGAGTTGAGTAGAGATAGGTTGTAAATTGATATATGTGGAGGACTATTGAGGGTGTTTTGGAAGAGAAATAAAGCATCGTGAGTTCAGGTTTCTCTTGTCTGTCGTGTCTGAAGGTGGACCTGTCTCCTGAGACTTGAGACTTGATCTGTTGAGTAGTAAATAATCTATAGTCATAGTGTCTGTGAGTGACTTCAGCCGTTGCGATCTCTTGCTTGGCTCTTGTCTTGATATACAATCTCTACTTCTATCTCGCGATCTATCACAGCCAGAAGGCTCGCCCTTCCTGAGAAGGACTCTCCTCGACATCGTGCTCCTGATCTTCCACTTGCGCATCCATTCGTCATTAAGATCCATTGTCTGCCGCGAGATCACTTTCGAGTATTTATGGTAGCTCATTGGGGAGAGTCGTTTATTGCTGCGGTGATGGCTACTCCGGATCCTATCGTTCTGTCCATTGTCACGTACGACGTTGTTTGGGATCTTACTGTCTACATCTTGCTCTGATGTGGTATGGATCCTCCGTTGGATCTGAACTTCCCAGCGAGAGTTCCGTTCAACACTTGGGTCGAAATACGATGTTACAGTCGACCAAAGGTGGCGCATCGTGAGTTTGTCGTGAGGAACTTCGGTGAGGATTATTACAACCAGATAATAGCTTCATCTGTTCCCTTTGTAGTTCCGTTTATTGTCAACCGTTTTAGAGTCGGGATTCTGACTCTCTATTGAGCATAATTTGTACTTCGTGTTTACGTGCTTCGTGGCCGACGACATCGTCAACGGCACGTGTTTGTAGTTTGTTCAATATAAACTTTGAGGCCTAAATGGTACTCTTGGATAAAAAATAGTTCTTTGTGTGTTTGTCATGTGAGTGAAGACAAAAACCTTTTTGTCAACTTGTTTCTCATTGGTCTAAAGTTTGACCAATCATCTTCTACCAAGTTTCATTCACGTTTTGAGGGTTAGAGGCACTTCCCGTGGTCCATTCGCGGAGTGTGAGATACGGTTGGAAAGCTTGGGAGACGAGGAGGCCCGTAGACTCAATGGTTGCTGGATTTGAAGCGCGGATGAGAAAGTTACGATCAATTGAAGCTGAGGGGGTCAAATTCGTGACCAATTTCATTTCCGTGAAGTCTTTCTCACTTTCTGGGAGTTCTGTGAGGTTGCTGGAGATGAATTGGCTGTTGCTGGAAAGCTCTTGAGACGGGCTTGCCGATGGACTCAGAGATCAATCGATTCCGAGCCAGAGTGAAAAAGTTATGGCCGGTTGAAGTTGGGTGTCTCAAATCGGAGGCTATGATAGTAGACGACTGTAAACATGAGACATTGAGAGAGATATGGAGAGTTTGAGGTCGAATTTCGATATGAAACCTTCCAGGGTCTGAGAAGGTACAGTCAGCTACCTACCTGTGAAATTTGAGACCATTTGGATTATTGGGTTGAAGAGAAACATTGTTTTTGTGCACAAGGGTCTGCATATCGCCTTGTGTCATTGACGAAAAGGGCTTGGATCATTCCGAGAGTTTGGTTGAGGATCTGCTGGTGAAACTTTACAGAGTGGTAGTGATGGTGACTCATTAGCTTCCTGAGAAGTTTGAGCTGTTTTGATCGAGCGGGTTGTGAGGAATCGAACAGCAAAGTTCTGTCGAAATAGTATCATGTTATAAAAACAGCGATAAGGGCTTGATCGTTCCGAGAGTTTGGTTGAAGATCTGCTGGTGAAATTTTACAGAGTGGTAGTGATGGTGACTCATTAGCTTCCTGAGAAGTTTGAGCTGTTTTGATTGAGCGGTTTGTGAGAAATCGAACAGCAAAGTTCTGTCGAAATAGTATCATGTTATAAAAAACAGCGATAAGGGCTTGATCGTTCCGAGAGTTTGGTTGAAGATCTGCTGGTGAAATTTTACAGAGTGGTAGTGACGGTGACACATTAGCTTCCTGAGAAGTTTGAGCTGTTTTGATCGAGTGGTTTGTGAGGAATCGAACAGCAAAGTTCTGTTGAAATAGTATCGTGTTATAGAAACAGCGAACTTTGGAAGGGCATAGATGCCAACTCAGAGATGATCTCTCTGCATGTAATACCTTAATAGAGAGATTATTCTACATGCTATCTGCTGGCCTTGGTTTCATCTCATTCTGAGCTGTGGTTGAGGAGTGACAGCGAGGTAAAGTTGAGAAGTTCTTGCTCCGAAAGGCGCAAGAGTTAAGACTCTTTTGAAGAACAGGTCGACCTGGAGGTTTTGCCAGTGCTTCAGAGCACTTGATCATGGGTATGGAGAGTTGTTGACTGTATTTCCTGTGTTTGGATCCTCTCCATACCCGCATGCCTGTTTGTACGCCCAGTTGGTTTTGATTGGATTTGTGTGCGGGCGTTGCGCTTAGGTTTCTTTTCTATTATGAGTGCTGGTATTTCTCTTGTGGTGAGGCTGGAGTGATGACCAGCAGACCCAAGAGTGCTTGCGGTGATGGCAGGAACAGGTTGCCCGTGCTTGTTACGCCGGTTCTATTCCTAGTCGAGTAGGAGAGAGATCTGCCGAGAGGACGCGAGGATATCGTAGCGAGAAAGGTTCAAAGTGTACTTGGAGATCAGAGAGAGGTTTGGGTGGTCACTGGTTCTGAGTCACAGAGTGCGACACGTACTCTCTACAGCTAGATACCCGGTGTATTCCCAGATAAGAAAGCACGTCACACGACAACGTGCAGTTGCGTTGAGTACCAGGAAATGAGATGGCCATGTGGACATGTTATCACCTTCGACAGAGAAGTGAGAGAGAATCCTATGACACGCGTTGATCAAATTTGGTACAGCTCATCACTATTTGCAATTTATGGACAACAACATCTGCATCCAATAATGATTGACGCTTAGATCCTGTTTGGACTTGTGATCCGTCTCTTGTCGTAATTCGACGAGGAAGGCATCGTGTGGTACGAATGGATAACAATACCAACAATAACTATTATAAGGCTACCTCCGGTCGATCACTTACGCTGTAATCAATCAATCTTAAATGAAATTGATACTGTCTCTTGTTTCTCCTCTGACCACAAGCATGTCAAGTCTTCATGCTGTCGAGGGCACTTGACTGAAATTTAGCACCTTCTTAGCGGAGCTTGATGAGGTCTACGTAGGGTCTATCACTTGCTTCAAACACCCCGAGAAATTGCAAACCACATACGATATAGAATTTCATTTTCGATTTTTGATTGTCCGCTGAATAGAAGCAACCACCCACATGCAAGGTATGTTACTGATATACTCTTCAAGTTCAGCCAACTAACACATTAAAGCTATGATGGCAAACGCAACGGTTCTAAATGAAGAGTTGAAGCACAGTCTCCGAATAGAGTTCTCTACGAGTTGCACTCCCGTCTTCAATCGCTCTAGACTGTACTGTTTCTAACATTCACTTTCTATTACAGTTCCTGTCTCTGCGCACTCGCTCTCCAACCGCGATTCAACTTAAACAGCCATTGGACATCTCAATTAAACAGCCATTGGACACCTCCATTGGAGCCGTTGGACATCTCCATTGGATACTACGGTAATCCAACCAACGGGGGAAGTAGAACCCGCAACCATAGATATGAAGTCAGTGTTTGAGGTCGGCCTGTTCTGCTCAGACGATGCTCACTTCTGCATTGATACACGGTACAAGACAAACATGAATGAATGCAATCTTTGACTTACCAAAGCGCTTTGAACTTAAACCGAAACTTAAACATTGCAGCCAAGAAAACACTTTCAAAAATTTCTTGGCTAACGAACCTGCTGCTACATAACTAGTGTTGTTTGTGAAACCGAGTTCTTCATCCGGGGCCGTGAACACTACCTCGTCCTCCGGATGCAATGCTGGCATGCTAGAGATAGTCGGTGGTGGCTCAGTCTCGTTGATATCTGGATGATCGGCCCCTTGACATGTTCGAACATTAGGCCCAATCTGCTTGCACCGACTACATCTTCCAACCTGATTTTGCTTGCCGTCACTAGTTCCAATAGATGAAATGCAAGAACATCTCGTCCTACGAATGAGGAATTCTGATGAAAAATGGGACACTTGTTCATCTGCAACATCGAACTCCATTTCCACAGCATTAACACTAGCAGTAATTTGAGGAAGTCTTGTGACATTCTCTTGAACCGAATCAGTTACATCTTTTGGAGCTTGAGCTTGTGAGTATTGATTTCAACGTTGTTTGTCAGAAGAAGTGGCGCTTCAGAATTGGGTTGAACACGAAGCAGAATAGAGAGATGTTGTGTGCTGAAACAGAGACAAGACAGAGAAAAACAAACACGAAAACGAACGCTGCGATATATACACTCCAAATGTATGTACACTGCTGGTTTTTTCTCCTAAGAGCACAGAATTGAGAACCAGACCAGAGCGGTCTGTAACCTGCTTCAAAAGCCCCTAAAAACAACCCTTGAATCACAACCCTAGCCCAAAACCACCGAAGCGTAGCTCAAAGCAAGAGAAAGTTCCCTTTGCTAACAAACAGAGCCACAACAATATCACGTGATCCAAACCCAAGTCCAAACCACATCCATGTATAAGCTCTTAGCTAAAGCTAGCTACCACAAGCTGTATACAGCCAACCAGAACTGTAACGAACTCAAAAGAGCAAAACCCGTAGCGAAGAAATCGAAAAATGCCTATCTGTGGACTTCCTCTTTTCGCTGAACGGACTTCAGATGTCGACAGGGTCTCCTCCTCTGACTCCGTTAACCCAGGAAACCTTCAGATCCGACTCCCAACAGCCGAGATATCGTCGATTTTTGGTCGCATGTGACCGAAACTTCAAAAATTCCTCCATACGGTTTAAAACCGCACACACCGCACAAACGGATCGTCTAAACTGATATCCGTCTTCTCTAGCAGATAGATCTGGCTACCCTGAACCCAACAACACTCCAAACAAGTTGCTTGGAGTTCTCTTTGCAAAACCACGCAAGAAATTTGGTCGCATGTCGCAAAAAACGGACGTAAATCAGCTCCTTGCGGCTCAAACTTGCTCACCACACCCAAACCAACAATCCAATTCACGTACAATCTTCTCCTATGCGTACATGAAGACTCCCTGATCGCGTAGGCACCAAGAACGAAGAGCTTGGCTCACCGATCGCGAAGAACAATCCAATCTCAGGTCGCAGGCGATGAAAAATCTGACGTAAGTGCTTCCCTGCGAGCCAATTTCACTCAGAACTCCCAAACTGCCCGATGAAACTTCGTATCGTTTTCAATTTCCTGAAGAACTCGTTGTTCTGATCCCGATGGATCTAAGGACAGCAAGTTTGGACTCCAGAACGGTCCGAACGGTCCAACTCTCCTTCACAGGTAACTGAAAATCTCAAATCTGCTTCCTGCGTCTCAATTTCCCCTAGAACACAACCCTTGATCCGTCTCTTCAAGAACCGTCTTAACCTGTGCGTAGCTTGCACAGATCTGAACCCGATGACACCTTGCGGGCGTGTATTGGACTTCCCAATTCTCCAAAACGTCCATCGACAGGTCGTAAGAACAAGCAAGCCCCTTAAATAGCCCCCTTGCAACAGTCTCTGTACGTACGAAGTTCTCACATAATAATGAAGCAGGCCCCTTGCGTCTTTGATATAGCGCTTGAAGCCTCAAATATCCAATCAGCAAGTAAACTAGGGCCTAGTTTGATTTTACCTTCTTTCGAGTCGCATAACTTCTTCACTAGATGTCCAAACGTCGTAAACAAGATGCCCATGGAAAGCTGACAACGAGCTCTACTCATCTATGTGATGAAAGTGAAGATCCAAAGTTGTGCCAAAAGCCCGTAAGCTGGGGCTTAGCTTGTTTTCTCCATCTTTTGAGTCTTGTAACTTTTCCACTAGGCGTCCAAATGAAGTAGATGAAGTGCCTATGGAAAGCTGACAAGGAGCTCTATCCACTGGTGCGATAAAAATGAAGATCCGAAGTGGTGCCAAAAACCTGTAAGCTGGGGCCTAGCTTGTTTTCTCCATCTTTCGAGTCCTGTAATTTCTCCACTAGGCGTCCAAACGAAGTAGACAAAGTGCCTATGGAAAGCTGACAAGGAGGTCTATCCACTGGTGCGATAAAAAGAAAGATCCGAAGTGGTGCCAAAAACCCGTAAGCTGAGGCCTAGCTTGTCTTCTCATGAGTGTCTTTGGAGCGACAAGCATCAAAGTTTGAATTTCAGGTAGGAGCCGGTCCACGACATGACAACGTGCACTCCTCTCCTCTGTCTTTCTCAGAGAGCGAAATACGGCTAGTTTGGCTAGTTTTGCCATGCATTCCTTCATTCTGTGTTTCTCATTGAGCGAAACACGAGCAATTTCGGTCAAAGAGATCGAAACATACATGTTTCGCATGGGTCGTGAAGCGGTACCTCTTCACGACTAATTCTTAGAGGACGAAACACGGCTTGTGTCGTCCAAGAAAGACAAAACATATATGTATCACCCTTCACGATTAAAATACCCATTAGTCGTGAAGGTACCCTTCACGACTAATTGTCAAAGGACGAAACATACATGTTTTGTTTCATGACATTAGTAGCTTTCACGAGTAATAGTCAGAGGGCGAAACACGATGTTTCGCCTTATCACGAAGAGGATCCTTCACGAGTAATAGTCAAAGGACGAAACACGCATGTTTCACCCTGTCACGAGGCAAAACACCATATTTCACCTCATGAAATTAGTCGTGAAGGGTACCCTGGTACCCTTCACGACTAAACCTCTGGTAGCGAAACACGAGTTGTTTCGCCCAACCCTTAATCTGTAATCTTTGAAAAAGCAGTATAGCATCGCATGACCAATACCAAACAAATGAAATGAGCAATGCATAAAAACGCATCACATAACACTCCAAGACAAGGAAGTAATACAAAAGGTCATTTTCAAAAACTTTTTTATAGAATGGATTAACAAAAGAGAGAAATCTTTCTCATTTGAGTTTAGGATAGAGATGCATACAAACTCCATGTGGCACGGATTTCCATACGATATTGACCTCCTCTTGGATAATATTGGTCCAATAGCTCTTGAGGGCTATAAATGGATCCTGAGCAAAAACTTGTGAATATCTATTCTCCACATACGCAAGTGTCTCCCTAGACTAACACTCCAACGAAGAAGCCAAGGCAACAAAGTGGCTTTTACATACAACTCTATGTCACTATCCATAGTAAAAGGAGAAAAATGAGGAGGATGGATAGCATTAAAAAGATGATTCGTACTGTTTTTGATTGGACTATCATCCATCAACAAAACGTCCCTTGTGCTCAAGTTATGGTGATGAAGAATAGCAAAATCTTCAAGTACAAGTGATTCCTGAAAGCAGCTTCTCGAACCGTCTTATATTTGAAACACATGTCTTAAGCAAAAACATGACATACCTACAAAAATAAAAATTAGTTTTTAGAACACATATCTCAGAGAGCAAAAACATAGCATATAATACAGAAAAGTGATGAGAATCTTAATTGAAAATAAGTTTAAAAGAAGTATCATACCTTCCCTCCTGCAACTCCAGGAGGTAGATAATTCACCTCTTCCATAGCGCGTAGTAGCATTCCCGTGTTTAACAACGTCCGAGAAGTCCATATGATGACATGAAACTTATCTAAACATATCTCTAGAAAATTTTTCACTCCACATCTTGGCACGTACCATACAGATTGTTTCGATGTAGTTTCTACTACATATCATCTTTCACGCGCTGGCATCAACTCATGCTCGTTCCTTCTCACTTGGACCAAAAGATCATTCAAATCAAGGATTAAGGTCTTACGTCGATTTGCAGTAGGATGAACTAGATGAGGGTAGAACTCTTCTGCCTCACGTATAGTGTTCATTTCCTCTTTCTCAATCATAACTTGATACTCTATATGCTCGAGTTGAAGACTTTTGGAATTGAGTTCTTCCTCCTTCTTTTTGATGTCATTATGGAGTTGATTTGTTCTCGCTATGAGAATAGCCTCATCATCTACAGATATATAATAAATAACAAGTACAACTTAATTAAAGTAACAAAGTAGAACTAAACTAGAATAAATTAGAAATAAACATATTTAAAAAGTATTTATTAAGTTTTATCAACAAGTACAAAAACCCCAAACTTGTGAAAAGTTTCAAAGTAGAGATAAACTTGAACTAAACCAAACTAAACTGTAAAGTTTTTACCTGATGACGGAGGAGCATGATGTGAAGACTGAGGATCTTGAGCAGGAGGAACATGAAATGAAGACTGAGGATCTTGCCCATGAGAAGAAAAGTGCACCGCAGGATCTGAAAGCATCATTTTAGATGAGAGTTTAATGAATCAATACTGAAACATAACCCTACTAAATAAAAAGATTAACCTTAGTAACACAAAAAACTAAATAAAAAACTTAAAAACTTCTTACTTGATGATAATGGACGAACATGCTATGAAGAATGAGGGTCTTGACCATGAGAAGAAGAATCAACAACTGGAGCTGAAAACAAGAATTTTAAATGTGAGTTTAAGTAGTAAGTATTCAAGCATACTAAATGGAAAGGAACTAAAAGAAACCCAAAACAATACTAGAACAAAAAATAAACGCTTACTCGATGATGGATGAGGTCTTCGTGAAGAATCTACCTGTCCTCCCTCGGGAAGTATACAGATATGGATCATGAGGTGAGTCAACATCATACCCATCCATGTTTCAGGATGTCGTATCAATTTTTCCTTACTCATATGTTTCTTCATAGAAGAGATCTCGGCATCCAAAGAATCCAAAATGAACTGAGTCCAATCGTAATCTTCTCCACTCTCTTCTACTTTACTCTTCACATATAAAGGTAAATGCCCATGAACTTCTTTTGGTCTCCGACGAGCCAAAAGAACACAATTGATGAGCTGGAATACAGGTCTTCACTCTGGATACTCACACGTCCATAATAAATATCTTTTCCTCTTCTCGTCTTTTGTAAGGAACCAATCTTCTGCCAAACTCCTCTTCACATTATGAGGACGAGGCATTGTTGTTCCCATGGGTAAAACTAAAGGCTCTTGTACAAAAGACTCATCCAATATAATCTTATGTCCTTGAACAATAGCTCGATGACTATCCTCTTCATATTATTGGATGAACTCTTTACTAAACAGAATCTGCAAAATATAAATGATAATGAAGATATGCATGATCATACATTTTAACACACATATATTTTTTACATGAATACATATACTCTGCAGAAAAAGTATTTACTTACATCAGGAAGAGGGAAGTCAAAAGATAGAGCAATAAGCAATCCAAGTCGATCGAGAGCTTCTTCCTCTACTCTCTGCAAGGAATTCTCCATTTTCTCCTTTTCAACCCAACACCACTGATATCGCTTATCCTCCTCATGAGTATATTTGAACATAGAAGGTCCTTCCTTCATGCTCTCCAATTAGACATCCGCTAAAAAAAACATATACAAAGAAGTTAAAAATGATCCGAAATGATCCAAAACGAAAACAATATGCACTTACATGTTTCGCCTCAAGACATGGCAGTAGGACGAAACAAAGCGTGTTTTGCCCTCTATGCATTAGTCATGAGTACCCTTTCACGACAAATGTCATGAGGTGAAACATTGTTGTTTCGTCTCATGAAAAGACGACATGAGGCAAAACAACAATGTTTTGTCCTCTGTGCATTAGTCGTGAGTACCCCTTCACGACAAATGATATTTCGTCAGGGCGAAATATGAGTTGTTTCGTCTTATGTGTATTATTCATGACTAATTGTCATGAGACGAAAGAGTGAGACTAAGGTGTCTCGCAGAGGACGAAACAGACCATATTTCATCCTAATAATACAATAATTCCACCAAATAAGACGAAACATCATGTTTCGCTAACCCTAACACAGCGACACAAGTTGTATCGCTAAACCCTAACGTGCAACAACACATGCAAACAGGGAAACAAATTCTATGATATACAGATACCAACAAGGAAACAACTTCTATGGTAATTAACTTACAAGACCGTCGTGGTACCCTCCACTCTCTGGAGACTCCTCTCCGGCCTCGTCCTCTTCCATCGCCTCTGCCTCGACCTCAAATTGGAACTCCACCGCCACCACTACCAACATCTCCTCTCGTTTTCATCACATCGATTTTCAAAATTACTCAGAGTAGATAATAAAATCTTACAACAATTCAACAACCTTTCCTACTCACCCAACCTCTCCTACTCATCCAACAACTCACTCGTCTATAGTCACTCTTGTCTCATAGCCTCACTCCTCTCCTAAACTCTCCTCTCCTTTCACTCTCTTCTCTCGAATCTCCAAATCTCCCCTCTCCTCTCTCCACCTTAAACCCTCTCCTCTCCTAAATCTCTCAAGTCTCTCCTCTGGACTCTCCTCCTCTTCTTTTCTTCTCGACTCTCCTGGAAGGATAGAAGGAGCTAATCGGAAGCCGGAGCAGACTTTCGATGCTTGAATAGCCTCTACTTCTTCTCTCGACTCTCCGGGAAGGATCGAAGGTGCTATCGAAAGCCGGAGCAGACTTTCGACTGGAGTTTTGATGCTGGAAGTAGTTTGTAAGTAGATCCTTGGTCTTTGTTTCGTGTATGCTGAATTCAGTTACTGGGCATAAATGTTTGTAGACTCTTCAGAGAGTCAGACGGTTCTTACCGTTCTACAACTGGCACTTCCTCGGATTCTCTATATTCATAATTATATAAGTACTCTCAGTTAGTCACTAGTTTACTTCATGCACCATCAAACTTTAATTCCAACCGCTCATTACTGCGACAGCCCCTTATGTTAATATTTGAAAGTGATACTCATGATCACCAAATATGTAATGTTTTTCTGTTCCAAATCTTGATTGCTCTTTCTGTGTATTTGGATCGCTTTATTTCTCAAACAATTGACCATCGATATCTTGTGTTTTTCTCTCTTCACGCTCGAGCTTATTCATCACTTCCGCATTCACATCCGTATTTACAGAAAACAGGAACAACATATAGAAAAGGCAATAGATTTTATTCCCAAATATTTCTAGACATCGTGCTCAAAATATACATTTCCGCTACTCCAGCAAGGTGTAAAATTTCTCGAGGTTCTCAACGGCATCTTGGCACACAAATAGTGCATTCTTTATTTTTTCACACAGACCCACGGTTCGGTCTTTCATCTCTGCAATATGATCTCGAACTTGGCGAAACATAGTCAATGCATCACGACACTACTGAACATGATTGCTAATTATCACGATAAGCTCTTCCATCACCAACCGGTTCATGTCCCAAACAATCGACTCTATCTCAACTCGTTCGATAACATTAGAAATTGCTTGTGAACATCCGGGTCTACGCGCTGCAAACACTGTGCGCTCTCTACTTTTTCGGTTGAGATCGATTTGCAGCTCCCAAAATCCTAGCAAAATAGTAGATTGAATAAGTTTTTTCTGGTCCGCTTCGGACAAAATGTAAAGTTCTGTCACTGTCATGCCTAAGAGTTCATTCCCAGCTTGCCACATTGTGAAAACACCGCAGTCTTCAACTTTCCACTCCTTCGTTGACGGATCCATCAGTGACATACCGAATCTCCAAGCTCGAACAGTAGGAGCATGAGAACAACAACTGCTTGGAGAGTTTGCTCCAGGAGATCGGAATTCTTTTTGTTTAGACACTCCTCCGGCAGCTTTCAAACATCTTGCACAAGCCTGATAAGTCATGGAACCATTGCAACTGCGGACGACTTTCACTATCGCACACCTAGTCCATCGTGGCACTACCTTGGTCTCAATCATTTCAGATTCATCGTAGAATTCACGAAGAGAGAACATTTACATCGCCATTGACAAGAATGTGCGCCGAGCACCCTAAAACTGAATGCGACTTTGCTGCACTAAACTCTGCATAATGTAACATTCTGCTGCGCAGTCCCGCTTGTCTTGCCGTGCACTAATCAAACATTGTAACACGTCAGACATCGAAAGCTGACATGACGTAACACAGTCGTGTCATCTTCGCTTTCAGAAGATGACACGACTTTCAACTGGACGTCTGATGTGGCAAAGTAACTTACAAAACGGGCGGTTGTCAGTTTGGGGGTCGATCAAGAAGGTCATCATAAAGAGGGGGTGGATCAAGTCCGGGATTCTTTCTGGAGAGTGGATCAAGTAAATTTCTGGAAAAAAGAGTCCTCACAGTCTTGGACGAATAACCTGACCGAGTTCTCCAGTAGCTCGGTGACAACTACCGTAGTTTGAGGACCAACTGGATGAGAAAAGCTCTAAGTTTGGGACTTAGAGCTTTTCTCATCCAGTTGGTTTTGTACCCTAGTTAGTTAGTTCTATCCGTATGGGATGTTCTGCAGAAATTTGCTTGATCAATCCCCACTAGAGTATTCGAGCTTGATCGGACCCCACTTAAGGTTTATTATTTGGATCGGACCTCTGACTTCCAATCATCTGTGTTTCCAGTCGTATTGCCATGTCAGAGTACACGTTGGATTGCAGTGGCCAGCTCGACCACCTGACGTGTTACTGTAGCATTGGCAATTTGAATCGCGATGGCCAAACTCCGTCTCAGAGCGTTCACGCGTTGTGATCTGTCCCTAAGCTTGTCCGTCTCAGAGTGTTCGTGCAAGAGAAAACAATTAGGAGCAGAGGTTTCTCGTTGGAGCGTGGGCGCTAGATCTTGGAGATAAATAGTTTAAGGAGCTTTCTCGTGCAGCGTAGGTAGATGGTAGGCAAATAGGTAGAAGGAAATCTCAACCCATTTCAGTTGGCTGCGAAATCCGAAGTTCAAGCATGGAGAATGTTCAAGCATGTTGATCGAGGGTCAAACATTGAACTGAATACCTCGACGGGTTTCATTTTGACGATGATGAGCATGAATTTGAAATGGACGCTCGTAGGGAAGAGGAGTAAGAGCATACAGTGGTTGATCGCACTCTAACTAAACCGCATTTTACTTATCGCGGATCCACCTTGCTGCTGCTAGAGTCCATAGCGCGATAGAAGGGTAGATGTCTGATGTCGAATCGTCTCCATCATTGCTTTCACTAAATCTCAATGCTGCACTCGCGTGCTCGCGCTCTCGGCACCTCGTTCAGCTTCCTTCTCATCTCCTTTCTTGCACTGCTCAAGACACCTCGTTCAGATTTCTTCTCGCTTTCGTTTCCTCTAAAATAAACACAAGACTCGTACATAGTATCCGTGCTGACCTGTACAGTCCAACGTGTACTCTGGCATGGCAATATGACTGAAAACACGAGCGATTAGAAGTCGCGGGTCCGATCAAGATGACACACGATAAGTTGGGTCCGATCAAACTCGAATACTCTAATAGAGGATTGAAATCCGACTCATCAAGCAAATTTAGTTACCTCAAATATCAGATACTCTAACTTGGCCAGATTTTGCAAGAATCTACCTGTACTACTGAAGGTTACTATGCAGAACTTACCGGCGGCAACAACGGAAGTAGAATACGACGCGGAATTTCATTTTGACGGAAGATACTAAATTTATGATTTGATTATCGAAGATAGATACGCATGGAGAAGAGCAAGGACGTAGTCTGAGCTCTGTTTTCCTTACAGTTAACTACTGTAGATATCTGGGAAGAGTGTATAACGCTCTTCAGGTGGTCAAGGTTTGGAGTCGGCTGATGAGGCCACCAAACCTCAAAATTAAAAGAATGGTCTGTTGCTTTAAGCACGTTCCTAAGTGAGTTCAACGCTTACAGCGGAGGCGATGTTGACAGATAGGATTTTCATGGGACGTTCATGGACTTGAGGATACACTGGACTGTGTTCAGGGCAAGTGCCGGGAGTTACGAACCATTCTTGCAAACCCGACGAATCATGTAGAACCTTCGTGTTATGTAGCAATTTAAAAGGCTTTCGACATGGAAGGGACAAGCATGGCTTGGCTGTTCAGTCTCGAGAATCGTCTTCAGTGTTTGAAGCCACTATCGCTTGGAGGCGTAAGTGTTCGAAGCCGGAAAATTGTCGAGATTCGGCGTCTCACCCCTTCCGTACCTTCCCTGCCAACGAATGCTTGTTCAGCGGAAAAAGCGGGTTATGTACGTGTTGGATTTCAATTAAACTTTGCCTTCCAACGATTGAAATAGAGGAGCTGTCAACATTTGATAAATTGTGAGGTCATTTGTTTCATGTAGCACAGAATGGTGTAACAAGCGTGCGCGCCTGCCAAGAGGGTAGATTGCGTTTCCACTGTTCTTTTCCAACACACTTGCAAACCAGATCTTCTTCTGACTCTTGCTACCATGATCCTTGCAGCCCTTTGATGGACTCCGTCTCCGTCCAGATGGCAGAACGAGGAGAGAAAGGTTGGGAACAGTCTAAAAGGCATCAACGTTACCACGCAGGCTATGGACCAACATGCTGTACAGACATCTCCAACAAATATATGGCTGCTTCACCAGATGGTCTGGATTTTCTCATTACACTAGAATGTTTGTCGATGGCTTTTCATTCAAAGAATGAACCTTCACCAGTAAGTAAGAGTCGTAAAACGCTGGGCTGTTGGTGATGCTAGGAAGTGTACTACCTACTGTTCTCAATGTCAGTCAGTGGTCAGTAGTTGATGTACCGACCACCAAATTGACTGCCTATTGTACACTCACTGTCTCTGGCAGATTCACACCAACGGAAGTCATCTCGTAGTGACGAACGTGAACCAGCAGACGGTACTGCAGTGAATACAGAACCTTATGGGTCAGCTTCACCATGTGGCACGTCGGGAAATCCAGAGAGTCGCGGTTTTGTCAACGAGAGTGCAAATTGTCCATTAGAAGGAAATTCCAGTTCTTCCAATACTGGACATCGAATCTATGCACTACTTCCGCGACGAGAACTACATCAGAGGTAGAAAAGAAGGTCCATGAACTGGAATAAACTTCAATCTGATGTAGTTAGGTAGGTTCAGGTTCTGGTATCCAACATCTAACATTTTTCTCCTTCAATAACATTAATCTCTGCACCCACACCCAGAAGCCAGAGTAATTGACATATATTTCCTTGTATCTCAGTCCAAATTCTTCAAGCACAGAAAGTGCGGATATTCTGAATGAATACAGAGAATCGAAAGGTCCAGAGGCAACAAGTGAAACGGTTGGTTACAGTAAGCCATTTGAGAATCTCCGACATGAATCTGGGGAGACAACTCGAAGTACAAGTGAACCAGGTCCATATCGCAGAAAAGATTCTGGTGTATTTGCAGGTCGCCTCAAAGCAAACCCACTTCGACACTTGGCCACTCTTCTTCGATCAAAGCTGCTCTTTCATGGAAATTTCTGCAATCTCCTTGAGGTCAGAGCTGCTTGCTCTATGACCTAGAGAATATTTTACCTTTCAACAAGAATACTACCCAAGTAGATGTCTTCATTCATGGGGAACTAAGAAGATAAGGTGTCTGATCATAACATCTTGAGCTCTTTGTTGAATTCTACAGCTTGCTAATGAGATTCATCTTGAAGCAAAGGTAATAAACTATTGAGTTTCAGCATGATACTCCCACTTTTCTGTTATTACTGCTTCATCAAGCTTCAGAGTGCAAATGTAGACTTAAGACATTGTGTAATCAAACTTCATCAGTTACATGATGCTCCTCCGACTGACTTCGTTAGTGATGTTTTAATTTCACAGGAGAAGCACAACACTACATTACGAAGAATCTATGATGTTGTAAATGTATCTGAAGCGGCTGGTAAATGATAAGATGTAGCTTAAGATGTGTGAATCTTATACGGAACAAGCTACAGAACTCTTTAAAAACCTAAAAGTGTTTTCAGAATCCTTACTATACAAAGGACTTCCAGATCCATTCGTTATTCAATTATCAAGATCCGATGGCTGAGTGGTTCCGGAGTCATTATTTCAATTGGTGCATCTCATATTTTACTGAAGAAGAATCCTACCTTGATCTAATCGGTACAGGTCTATTAGAGAGGGCTATCGTCTCTAGATCTGGAAAGCGAAAGGCTGCAAAAGGGTCCCCATTATCCGGCTCCTTGATTAGGTATTTTCTGATACTTAGATGTCATGAATCCTACATTGTGATAGTCTCTCTGACTGTGAACTAAATCATTCATGATTAGTCCTCTAAATTGATCCTTAATCTTGGAGCTACCGTGGACTTGAACAAGAGATCGGATTCGGAACCTAGTTTGTACTAACTTACTTACTTCAGATGGTGCAGCTCGCCAACCATTGATGCAGGAACTGCAGAAACTGTAACACTTCTCCATGACAGAATCTTTCGGAAAGAAGAAGAGTTTAAAGAACTTGAAGAGAAGGTAAAATTAAGCAATACAAGCTTATTCTTGTCCGCTGGTTTTGAGTAATGAAACGAGAAGGCAAGGATCAATGAAGATCATTACTTGGGATACTTACTAAGTGTACTTCCCGCCAGGTGGAACTTCTGGAAAATCTTATGAGACACAGAAAAGTAAGATTTGCCTTCGCAACATCTCCTGATGTTGCATCGACACAGGTCTATCCTCTTGCACATGCTACAAAAAGCAGTTCAAATGAATTCCTTCCTTCATCAGCATCAAAAGGAATCACAATTCCTTTCAGCCTTCTCAAGGCGAGTAGACGAAGGTAAATGAACATTAAGTCTTTAGAATATTTCCAGGGATAACTACACAATTGTCAGTATATTCTATATCATAAATTATACATGAAGTTTGTCCACTCAAAGTTCATTCTTTGCTAATTCTATATGTTGGAGTGTGCAGCGATGACAGGAATTTTGAAGTCCACACCCATACAGATGAATACAGAACACAGTTTCATGTCACTTTATCTTCTGAACACGAAATTCAACCATATGAATGGAGGTGGATCCTGAGAGAGATGTTGAAAGTCCATAATTCATCTTTGTCAACACATTCAGACAATGACAAAGATAAGTTTTGGGTGCAAGCTTATCCGATGTAAAATGATGCACCACTAAACAATTAGTGGTGATTAGGGCATAACAGATTGTGCTTAGGTTTTGAGTGAGGCCACAAAACTGAACTTCTAGAGGGATAGATCCGCACCGCGTGCACTTCTGTGATCACGAAACTGTTTCATTTCTTGTAACTACAAGACTAGAATCCTTCAAGTTTGATTACGCTGACGTACTCAAAGAAGACAACGGTGCGCTCATAGTGGAATGAGAACCTGCTCAACGTAGAACTAGCAACTTTTACATAGTCTAATACCAATTAGTTTTCCCAAATCGATGTTACTCTGTAATATAACATGGAATAGTCAACCGAGTACACCCATAGAAGTGTCCCCGGAAGAGAGAATCTATGAGACCAAGGTGCGTTCGTGTTGATTCCAACTTTTTGAGCTATGTACCTCACTACTAATTTTTGAGGAGCAGAATCATGCATGTACGCACTTAGTTGGGAGATTATACACATCATGCATGGTGGAATCTATCTTCACATCCAACAGGAAATGAGTGTAGATGATGACTGACGAAGAAGGT
Source organism: Asterella californica (assembly GCA_036924285.1). NCBI lineage: Eukaryota > Viridiplantae > Streptophyta > Marchantiopsida > Marchantiales > Aytoniaceae > Asterella > Asterella californica. The sequence continues at coordinate 30,390,772 of JAYKYS010000003.1, forward strand.
GGTGGATATCCACAGGTCTGAGCACCTGTTTGTTTCTATGTACGGTATACACAGTATGACTTATTTCTTTCTCTAGGATGATTTATATATTCCGCAAAGAGTAGCAAATCTTGTACAACCCGATTATAGGGTTGTGCAAGATTTGGACAATGAATTCTCTCCGGAGGAATACCCAAAAAGGTAGCTGCGACACGCGACAGAATTAGTCGATGAAAATTTTGATCACTCATGAAGATGTCTCTTGAGAGGATAAAAATGCACTACCGTGTGTGAAATGCAAGCAGCTAGGGATTCTTCATATCGATAGGATACGATCCAGCACAACAAAACATGAACTTTTGTGGTCAGCTGTTCATAAGTAGATATATCCGTTTACCCACCGATCTCTTGAGTTTGTGCATAAGCTTGAAGCCAAAAGCTTTTGGGAGAATATTTAGGTATCCCACGTTTCAACCATTTCGAATGTTACGCATGTCATCCTACAACAATATTCCTCGGCAATATGCTTGTTTCCATACTGAGTTGTGAGAACGGTGGCCAAACATATATCTTGATGTTGGTACTCAACATCTTCTTTGACATCTTATTGTTAGTTCATTCTAGTTCACCTCAGTTCTAAACTTGTAATCCTAATCTTAACCATATCATTTCATACTGTTGAAGCTTACACTAATTTCGTCCTCATGTAAGAACCAAGTAGACGTATGCCTCGAGCACGAGGGTAGGAAGTAGTTTAAGTCATTGTTTGCTGTTTAGATCTTATAACTGGTGCGGTTCCTTCTGTTTCCGTATGATGACAAGTAGAGGAAGAGAAAGTGGTTCTCTTATACCTCGACCTTGAGAACAATCCTTTCTCCAAAAGAACAGGAATTGGCTTGATCACACCCCAGTGACGATCGCTACGCTTGATCATACCCCTCTTAACGTTTGGTTGCTTGATCATACCCCCAACCTCCCATCGTCCGTCATGCTGGTACCCCGTGCCATGTAGATCAAGCCGTTATGCCAAGTCATATTGACAGTATGACGTGGAGCGTGCGTCAGGTCATGTTGACAGTCTGACGTGGAGCGTACGCTACGTCACGGTAGAGTAGTCTGACGTGTAGTGTGAGAGAACGATCTGTCTGACGTGGAGCGTGTGAGACTGTTTACTTTGACGTGGAGCATGATCTGACGTGAAGCGTGTTTAAAGAAAGCGAGCGGGAAAAGACCAGACAATGCGAGAATGACGTCAGAATGCATAGACAGTATCGTCCGGCCAGTCTCACAGTAACGCACGAGATGCATTTACAGATTTTCCGCACTCAAAATGCGAGGTGATGCAAAGGAAAAAGCAATCGTAGATGATGATGAATGAAGATCGAGGAGACGAGGGTGAAAAGTTACGAGCGAAGGCGAAGGCAGTTCTTATTACCGTTAGACGTGTTGATTAGAGAGTGTACACAGTAAGTCTTAAGCTTTCCGTGCGCCGAGTAGTTTATAGAAACAATGTGTTCACTCGCAGAATTCGAAGAATGTATCGGCAATGTCTCTTCTCAGTGGGTTTCAGCTTCCATTGAACGAATAATCAAGAACAAGCTGTCTGGTTCTGTCTCTTATGTTGCGTGCAACTTCCCGACGTGTTATAAGCGTGTAAGTGAACCAAGCACGACAACGAGCTCTACTAGGAAAGTGTTGTATTTCAGTCATTCGCAGCCGGGCCGAAAGACGTGGCACCCATGTGGTCAAAGAGGAAGCAGGAGACAATGTCGATTTCATCTAGGATTGACTGATCACAGTGTGAAGGACCGTGCAGAAACTTATTACCAATAGTAATTGTGTGGACTGTTGACGAGAAACTTTTGGGCATGACAGCAGAGGAGTTCGAGGCACTAACTGTGGAAAAGCAAGATGAAATATTGAACACTGTGTGCTCAACGAAGTGGCGTTTTAAAATTTGGTTGAATGCACAGCAAAATCGCTATACAGTGTTTGATGTGGAGCTTGAGATGGAGCACTCGGATGAATTTCAAGATGCTGTGGAAGACCTTGCAAATGCAATGGATTGTTGTACATTTTATTCATCTGTGGTGGAAGATTCTAAGTGCATATCGGAGAGTAACGTCCAACTTCTAGAGATAGAGAGGCTACATGACATGGCCTTGTTATTGATGGAGAGAGCAAATGAGATAGATGTAGTTGCTAAAAACATTGTTCGAGAAATGAACACTGTAATCGAACTGCAGAGAGAACAAAGAGAGGACCTTTCTGAATTTGGGGAAGCACTTCGTAAACTTAGAGAGTTGTAGACTTAGGAGAGTTGTAAGTCGTATGATGTATGGAGGAGTCTGGTTGTGAAAATTCAAATTTGGATATGGTAAAGAAACATTTTCATGTGTCATTGTTCATAATTGTGGTTCATGCACTTCGAGGTTATGTTCTCTTGTATTTCACTTCGAGTCAATGAGTTTCTCTTGTATGTCACTCGTGGACAACATGGAAAATTGATGACGCATATCGTGCCGGATGTGTATCGATTTATATATGTGCATGGTGTTTCGCCCTGAGCAGTGTGTAATCTTCTTAGCCTTATCTTCACCAGCTCGAGGTGATACAGCATGTATCGCATCTACGCTGAGCGATACAGTCTGTATCGTCCCGACCAGGGTTCCTCTAACCTTACCCTCGGAGCGATACAGTCTGTATCGCACTCGTTGTACGAAACAATGCATGTATCGCTCCGAGAAGGAGCGATACAAGCTGTATCGTCCCGACGAGGGTACCCTTACCTTTACAAGCTCGAGGCGATACAGCTTGTATCGCCTCGACCAGGTACCCCTTAGCATGTATCGCTCCGAGTAGAAGCGAAACAGATAATGTTTCGCTCCTGCGGGGTGATAGAAGCTCGAGGCGATACAGCCTGTATCGCCCTGACCAGGATACCCGTGAACCTTACCCTCTCTTATCGAGACGATACATCTTGTGTCATACTGTGCAGGAGCGATACAGATAATGTTTCGCTCCGACGGTGCGATACAAGCTGTATCGCATCGAGGAGGGTACCCTTACTCTTAAAACATCGAGGTGATACAGTATGTATCGCTCCGACCAAGGTACTCGTGAGCCTTACCTTCCCTGATCGAGACGATACATCTTGTGTCGCACTGCGTAGGAGCGATACAATCTGTATCGCATCGACGAGGGTACACTTATCCTTACAACATCGAGGTGATACAGTCTGTATCGCCCCGACCAGGGTACCGTGAGCCTTAGTCTCTCTGATCGGGACGATACATCCTGTGTCACACTGCGAATGAGCGATACAGGTAATATTTCGCTCCGGCGGTGCGATACAAGCTGTATCGCATCGACGAGAGTACACTTACTCTTACAACATCGAGGCGATACAGCCTGTATCGTCCCGATCAGGGTATCCGTGAGCCTTAGCCTCCTTGATCGAGGCGATTCATCATGTGTCACACTGGGCAGAAGCGATACAGGTAATGTTTCGCTCCGGCTGTGCGATACAAGCTGTATCGCATCGACGAGGATACACTTACTCTTACAACATCGAGGCGATACAGCTTGTATCGCCATGACCAAGGTACCCGTGAGCCTTATCCTCCCTGATCGAGACGATACAGTCTGTATCGCTCCGTGCAAGTGTGATACAGATAACGTATCGCTCCTGCAGGGCGATACAAGCTGTATCGCATCTCATACGGACGAAATGTGTTATGTTTTGCTTGTGCTCGGAGCGATACTGGTTGTATCGCCTCGATCAGGGTACCCCTTCGCCCTGTTTTTCTCTGGTGTTTCTTTTATTCTCATAATTAATATGAATTCAAATTAATAATATTGTAACCATGTATCAAAACTTTTATCAAAAGTTTTACAACTTTACTTCCAAGGAGTAGAAAATTGAAGTTCTCACTATTCTCACTTGAGAAGATGGAGGTAACCCATAGACATGATGTGTGGTACTGCTCTCCATACTATATGTACTTCCTCTTTGGTAATATTGCTCCAATACTCTTGTAGAGTCCGAAAAGGATCTTGAGCTTGAATCTGAGAATATCTAGTCTCCACATAAGAGACTGTCTCCTCTAGACTACATCCTCAATGAAGAAGCCAAGGTAATAAAGTTGCTTCTAAATATCGTTCCTTATCACTATCGATGGTGAAAGTAGAAAAAGGAGGAGGATGGATAGCATTGAATGGATGATTTGTAGAATTCTTCACCGGACTATCATCCACCAGGAGAACATCTCTCGAGCTCAAGTTGGAGCGATGAAGATACATTAAATCTTTCAAGTATAAATGATTCCCGAACCCTGCTTCCTTCTCTGTGTTGTATTTGAAACACGACTCCTGAGCCAACACTCTACATACTTGATAAAAGAGAAGAAGGCAATACGGAATGAATAAGAAGACAAGAAATGTATAAGAAGTAAGATAAATTTGATATAAATAACAAATGAAGTGCACAAAATAATGAAAGATAACAATGCTGTGTAGATGCAAATACCTTCCCAGTTGCAACTCCAAGGGGTAAATAATTCTTGTGGTCCATTGCATGTAGTAGAGTTGCAGTGTTGACCAACGTACGGGATGTCCATATGATAATCTGGAACTTATCGAGACAAATCTCCAAAAAAGCTTTCACTCCAGGTCGAGTCACATACTTGTAGTAAATAGCAGTGCTAAACAAAGTAAGAGATGTCCGTCCAACTTATCATCGAAACATATCTAGATTAGTATTTATACCAAGATGAACGGATAGTCACGTACCATACAGACGGCTTAAGGGTATTCTCCACTACATATCCCTTCTCACGAGCCTGCATCAACTCCTCCTCGGTCCTCCCAACTTGAACCAAAAGATCATTCAAATCAAGAATAAGAGTCTTACGTCTTATGGTAGTAGGGTGAATAAGACGAGGTAAGAACTCAGGACACTCTTGTACACGAGCTATTTCTTCTTTTCCCACTAATATCTCGTAGTCCATAGCTTCTAGTTCCAAAAGCTTTTCCGCAAGCTCCTTTTTTTTCTCATTGATGGTACTGGTTAATGCTTCAAGTTCCTCCTTCTTCCTCTTGATGCTATCGTAGAGAATAATCTCTTCACCTGCAAAAATCATCTTCAGTTTGTGAACATTGTACATGTCCATATCATTTACAGCCAAGACTTCTTTGAAAACATACATATCATTGTAGTACAATATTTCACATGACAACACTAGTAAAGTCTCTAAAGTTTCCAAAACCGTAAATAATCCAGATAGATAAAACAGAGGAAAAAGAACATCTCACTATATGATGGAGGTGGAGGAGCTCTCTGTGAAGATTGAGGGTCTTGAGTTTGTTGAGAAGACGATGGATCTTCAACAGAGACTTACACTTGATTAGAAAGACAACTTGTTATGAAACTACTGCAAAACTTTGAAAATCCTCAAAAAATGCACGTAATAAACAATTAGATGAGGAAGCAAACATCTTACCTAGAGGACCTCGATGCGAAGACGGAGCATGTTGGATAGGCTCCTCCACTTGATGAGAACTCAAGAAGATACGAGACTCTAGAAGTATACCCGCATGTCTCATGAAATGGGTCAATATCATACCCACCCAAGTCTCTGGATGTCTCACCAACTTCTCCTTACTCATATGCTTCTTCATGGCAGATATCTCAGCATCTAAAGAGTCCAAGATGAACTCAGCCCAATGATAATCTTCTCCGCTCTCTTCTACTTTACTCTTCAAGTAAAGAGCTAATTGTCCATGTACTTCTTTTGCACGTCTATGAGCTAGAAGTATGCAGTTGATGAGTTGAAGACATGTTTCCACTCTGAATATTCACACATCCATAACAAATATCTCTTCCTTTTCTCATCTTTTTTTAGGAACCAATCATCTATCAAAGCTCTCTTAACACTGTGGGGACGAGGTACTGTAGTTCCCATGGGTAGAACTAGTGATTCTCGAACAAAAGACTCATCCAATAAAATCTCATGTCCCTCAACTGTGACACAATGAATAGTTGGATCATAAGTGTCGATGAATTGTAGACAATATGATATCTGCATACATTGCAAAGTTTTAAAAACTTTTAAAAAGAAATACATACATGACAAGAAGAGGAAATAAGTGCACTAAGTACACCTGCATGTGTAGAAGGCAAAGGAAACATATAGAAATAGAAACAAAGACATATTTAGAAAGACTTACATCTGGACGAGGAAAGTCGAAAGAGAATGTCACAAGTAATCCCAATGGATCTATAGCCTCTTCTTCAACTCCAGATAATGCATTCTCGACCTCCTCTTTCAAGACCCAACACCATTTTAAATGATATCGATCATCTTCCTTGTAATGATATTTGAACAGTGAAGGTCCTTCTCACATTTTCTCCAAAGCAGCTAAAAAACAACAGAAAACAGTGTGCTACAAGTCATAAGTGGCCAACATAGACCGAGTGGGTATCGCCGCGATACAACCTGTATCGCCCCCGGTAAGGGAGTACACTTCGCGAGGGGCGAAACAATTGATGTATCGTCTCGTAGAAGCAAAACATAAGATGTTTCGCAACCTAGGGAGCGATACAGGCTGTTTCGCACCCGCGGTAAGGGAGTACCTTTCACGAGGAGCGAAACACATGATGTTTCGCACCCTATGGCCGCGATATAACCTGTATCGTCTCCTGGTAAGAGAGTACCCTTCGCGAGAGACGAAACAATTGATGTATCGCAGCCTAGTGGGGCAATACAGCCTGTATCGGCCACTGCGGTAAGGGACTACCCTCCTGCCGGGTGAAACAATACTTGTGTCGCCCCGCAGGAACGAAACATAGCATGTTTCGCTCTCTAGCGGGGCGATACAGACTGTATCGCTCCCGGCGGTAAGGGACTACTTTCCTGAGGGACGAAACACTACTTGTGTCGTCTCGCAGGAGCGAAACATAGCATGTTTCGCTCCCTAGCGGGGGCGGTAAGGGACTATCCTGCACCGCATGAGCGAAACATTACTTGTGTCGCCTCACAGGAGCAAAACATAACATGTTTCGCTCCCTAGCGGGGCGATACAGCCTGTATCGCCTCGCGCGGTATAAGAGTATCCTATGCGGGGCGAAACTTACCATGTATCGCTCCCTTATTGTGCGATACAGCCTGTATCGCTCTGTTGAGTAAGATTTTTTACGTGTTTCTGGCAAAATTCCGACACGGCACAAAATGAATCGCACTAAAATCATGCTATGCACGTTGAATCGCATACTAGCTACACACTAATTTCGACATTTCACGATCAATTTCATAGATATAATCTTTGTTTCGAAACTTACAAGCATCAGCCTCTACGTCTGCGTCTCGTTTCTCTTGCATCTCCTGTCCTGCCTCGTCCTCTTCCATCGTCGATCACCTCCTCTACCACCTCCTCTGCTACTGCTGTTAGTATCTCTCGTTTTCATCACATCGATTCAAGAAAGAATCGCTCATAGATTACAGTGTGCTTTTAGACTTCTCAAAAACCTACTCTCTTACTCGCCAACTTCTCTCTAGTCTCCTCCCCAAGAACTCAAGAACTTCGCCTCTCACTCTCCTCACTCTCTTCCTTCCTCTCCTCTCTACACTAGCAAAAGTCTCACTCTCCTCGCTCTCCTCTCCTCTCAACCCTCGAATCTAGTCGTTAGATTCCACTCGACCCTCTCCTCTCTTGCTCTCAACACGCTCCTCATCGTCCGAATGGTCCGAATCCTGTCACACAAGTTTCCGCGCCCTTTCTCTCCCCTCTTCACCTCGTTAGCTGTTCTCTCTTTATAGTTTATTGATCACCCAATAGTTTATTGTTCTCCAAGTTCAAAACAACACTTGCTGATTGTACGGAGATTGAACATTAGAGAAATATATTGCACATATCTTCACATATTTCTTAAAGGGAGATAGTGTATTTCTCTCCAGTGTATTCAACACATAATATATACACCACATAAAAATAGGTGCTCTTTATTTCACACTGCTCTTGTCACAAATACAAGGCTATTTAAAAAATAATCATGATGGACCAATTTGAGAAATGATAATGAGTTAATCATCATATGCTCTTTGCTGAAAAATAATGTCGATAAACTTATACTTGTGAAATATGAAAAAAAACAATGTACTACTACTACTATAAAAAACTACTAGTACTAGAAGATGTATCAGCAAAATAATGAATCTATAACAAGTACTACTATATAATGTATCAGCAGGTAATGTAACTACTCCCTACAACGAATGTAGTGAACTCAATGAGCTTCTCCTTAGGAAGAAGCTGTAATCGCCACATGAATTCCACTTCCTTCGACTTCATCTGTCACCTCAATGAACATCCTTTCGTTTTCTGTGGGTGCATACAGCCTAAGGCATGTTCGTCTGTTGTGGCCTGGTTTATCACAGAGACTGCACTTTCTTGGAGCAAATCAAGGAAAATGTCCCAAGTCATGATGTGGACCTGTTTGCTGGACTCGTCTTCGTCTTCGATGGCACATTGTCTCGGAAGCAAAATGTAATATTTGCTCATCATTAATATGATACTCATTCTCAATCGTTGTGGGTTCAGTAAGGTGACTTTCTTCAATTGGTGAAGACACACGGGTACTACTCGTGGGAGGTAGATCTTCATTGTCATCTGCTGCAGATTGCGTGAATTGGGTGTTGTTATCAATCCTCATCACTCTGTGTCTTCCTCTTCGTCTTGCCACGGGCAGAGGTCCACAACTGTACACCGGTTGAAGATCATCAATGAAAATAGCTGACAACGCACTATGTCCATAGATTGAAAATAACGAGGAGCTATGCCAGATGTTATCCAATCTCGTTGTTGGGTTCCCACCAGTCTCTCTGTCAAAGACAATGACATGTCCACATGACCATCTCATGGAGTTCTATACATGTACACTTTCATGCACCACCTTGTGCTAGTTTCACCACGTGTGTTACTCCATTGGCATGATCGCGGACTGTAGTCTCGAATGGAGAAGACACTTGACACAAAAAACCTTCTGCAGCATGCTCATTCTCCATGAGCCGAAATCGAGCAAAACGGGTCAATACACTTGTTTCTTGCTGAAGTTGTATCCTCCGCTTAGTGAACTGCTGCATAATATATTATCATAAATCCAACTGGATCTTCAATGGAGCATTCCATCGGATTGATCTCAGAGAATTATTCATACTCTCTGCCAAGTTCGATATGACTTTCCCATAACGTGGTAGAGGAAATGCATATCGGCTATACCTCTCTGGTTGTATACTTCGTAAATATTCAGCCAGTTGTCTACCTCTTTCCCCTGATGCATCCAGCTTCTCAAGCACTTCTGTACCTACAAATGAGACATTGTACATACAAATGAGATAATAGCTGTAACTCAACCAACAAGTTTCTTAAATAATTGAGTGAGAAAAATTAAGGAAAGAGTATAGAGTGTCTTACATTTCTCTGGTCTTGACGTACAAGCTATTCAGAAATGATCTCTCTGCCTCTTTGTCAAACCTCGTCCGTACATTCATTCGGATGTGTTGCCCACAATGCCCGTGGACAACTTCAGGGAATACATCTGAAACAGCTCTTTCTAAACCTTTCTATCTATCGTTGATTATTATCGTCTGAGGAAAAACAATATCATGTATCGAGTTGCGGAGATGTTGACAAAACCATGTCCAGTTTGCAATGTCTTCTTGCGGTGCAACGACGAAGCCTAAAATGATTGCTTCATTTGCACCATCTAGCAATGAAGCTAGAAATATTTGGCATGGAAACTTTCTGGACTGCTATACAAGCATCCAAACATATCACTTTCTGACACAAAGAAAATATATCACGAGTGGCACTAGGACGCACGTAATATCTACTAAATATTCTTGTGTTACATTCCTCAAGTACCCTAATCCACAACTGCCATGGAATCTACTTCAAGTATATGTCTACATACAGAAAGAATGTAATAGAAAGATGATGCTTGATTACCCTCCAATCAGTTCCGAGAATGCTCTCGACTCCTCCAGACCTAATAGTAAGGAGCCCTCTTACTGAATGTAGTTCGAAGATCTTCCATCAGATTTTGAATGTTAACTTGTCCGCTTTATCCCTTCAAGGAGCATCGGACTGTCCTTTGTGGGTAACCACAGCGTACCCGGACCAGATTGCGAATACAGCGACTTCTTGCACCTCCAACCGGGAGCAGGCGGGTTTGAACCCCAGACCTTTCGCTTAGAGATCTGAGACCCAACCAACTCAGCTACCGATCTTCGGTAGTTGAGTACCTAATGAGAGTGTTCGAGTCAATGACGATTCTGTTACACATAACTGCAACAAGGAATTTCGAGTTTGATGCAGGTCCACGTCAGTATCCAATCTGACTAGGACAACTTCTAAATCATAAATAGTAATAGTAATTCGTCTAGTGAACTTGCCCTTCTGTGCTCTAACTCGCCATTTGCATGGATGCTCCAGATCACTATCACGGGCATTAATCTCATAAAAGGTTGATCTCTCGGCTAATTGATATCGAAGTCTTTCACCACAATGACCATTAACTGATTCTTTTCTTGATTGACCTTGTGGAGGTTCCGACCGACTAGCTGCAAGTTGCCTTACTGACGCTCGACGTCTTTGTGTATATTCGTGGAAGCTGCGAGGCTGACTGTTTTGGTGACTCGTTTCAACACTATTTGATGTTTTTGATCGTTCTTCGAATAATTTTCTACAACGAGCCTTCGCTCCATACCTGCACACTCTAACTCTATAGTTCTGAAAGTTTTTCAATTTATGACTCGTTCGGCTATTCAAGAAAGACCACAGTCAACGGCGAAATTGAACTCCTTAAGCGATTCAAATTTTGATCCGAGACACACTTTGCTTGCAGCGGCCCTGAGGGACTCCAAAGTCTTGCTTTGGAGTAACCGACTCACTCCTCTCGCATCGGTCATTTCTCGTCGTCATCTTTCTAGCACGCTCTCCTCACAAGATCCTCAGAACGTACATCCATAGTGAAGCTCATTTCTTCATCTCCGAAATACAATCCGTCTAAACAATCATCATTGTCGCTCTCAATATCAAGGTTCATAGCATTGCTTCATTCACTCGTCATATCGTTATCTCTGAATCTGTCCTTCTTATCACTCTCCACTGCCCCGCACTTCTGATCACTCTCCACTCTCCGCTTCGCCTCGCTCTGATCACTACTCTCAGATTTATTCTCAGATTCAGTTCACTGTGTTCTTTTGACCCGCCATTGTTAATGTGCGGGAACCTGTTATGATCTATTTCAAATGTGTTATGATCTGTTTCACATGGATGCTACGCTATTTGCGCGTCATGTCTCAAGTCAGACTGTCTCTTTCCAGTTCTTTCCCGCAGAACACACCCACTCGTCAGACGGAACATTTTCACGCCCCAAGTCAGACTGTACACGCTTGTCATGTCATCATGTAAACATACCATGTCAGACTGTGTACTCTGTGTTTTCACGCTCCACGTCAGATTGTAAACGCACGCTCCACGTCAGACTGTCAATATGACGTGACATAACGGCTTGATCTACATGGCGCGGAGTACCGGCATGACGGACGATGGGAGGTTGGGGGTATGATCAAGCAACCAAACGTTAAGAGGGGTATGATCAAGCGCAGCGATAGTACTGGGGGTGTGATCAAGCCAATTCCTCCCAAAAGAAGGAAAAATCTCTACGAAATGCTGCTGGCAAGTGGATGTGCAACATGAATCTTGAGCTATTTGAGCGGTTCAAGATCGTTTGAGCATAGAGACTACATGTATCAGGCCTCAGTTAGTTCAGCAAAAACAAGGATCATATAGATACTGCGTGGGTTTCTTTCCGTGTTGAAAATCCTGCCACAATCATGATGCGGAACGACCTGATCAACCAATAAGATTCTAGCTAGCGTTTAGAATCTAGACTAGTCCAGAATTAGATCTCAGTTGACATACCGTTCAATCACTGAGAGACGACGGTTTTAGGCGCGGAAAATATATGTATGGTTCCGGAGCTTTCGAAGGGGGAAGAAGAGGAATAGCAAGAAATAGAGAGAGAATTCTGGATGGAGATGGGCTGTGGTCATTGCAGGACTAGGTTTTGCACCTGGTCGTACACAGAAAAATCTTTTGAATAAAGTAATGTTATTTAATATTATCTTCACTTTGTTTTATCCATCCATATGTAAGTTCTATTTATAAATTCCATGATAACTAAAATAAATGATGAAACTTTCGATACACGTTAATGTTAATAGAGAAAAGCAATAGAGGAAATCCAGACATAACCCATAAGACGGGAGGACACATACCCACTTGAGAAAGTAAAAATCTGGATTCTACTACTAAATATATATATTCTTTTTTACTGTTTACTATTTCTTCGCGACATGATGATCGAGATCGAGGCAAGTTGGCAAACGATGGAATGGAATTAGGGCAAACTCGCTCGCTCGACTCGAAACTCGGCAAACTCGACTCGCTCTTCAAGGGCAGCTTTACCGTGGCTTTCCTCAGCCGGGATGAGTCAGTTCGTAAAGCTCTGTCAGAATTTTGGGGGAACTTTTCTGTAGTAATTTAGGTTTGAGAAAACCGGGGGCTGTCTAATGCTGGTCTTACGTTCTTCCATATCCTCGAGTCAACGCTGCGGAAAGCTCTGTCTGCTATACGGTCGTTCCGCGGAAATCTGGACTTTCCTGGGCTCAGGCGTCGTCGGAGAGACGTCTTTATCCAGTAAACGACCACTCCCAGAGCATCACACATCACCAGCCTAGCTCGATCTGCAGCTGGATCCCTGCTGTAGGTGAGGAAGGTACTCCTCAAGGGCCATTTACGGAATCCTTTTCATCGGATTAGGTTAAGGAAAACCGACGTGGCAAGTACTTTAACCATGGTTAGTCTCGTTCATAATAATACATCGGTTACGGTTTATGTTAACAATGGTTTATAATCACGAACCATAACCACATATTATCTGCGGTGTATCCCAAGTGCGTTCTCCGTCTATCCAAGATATCGACCTCGACCATGGTTATGTACTTCCATAAAACCCCACTCTATTCCAGTAGTTTATATTAGAGGGTGTCAAAGTTAGCTAAAGATTCTTAAACGGAACGAAAGAGAAAAGCCATCATTTATCATCGGATAGCTTTGTATAGAACCTTGGTTTATTAACGCTGTGTTCTTGTGTATTTACAGTATTAATTTAACATTTTCTACCTCTGACACTTAGAATCATTCCCTTGAGTATTAAATTCTATTAAACTTCCTTACTGCGAAAATTCACATCTAGAACGAGTAAAAAACAAGTAAGAAACGCCCCATTGTTTTCTACAGATGACTACAGAAAACGCTCCAAGATGCCTAACCGAAGTCGTAACTTCCCCCCACATATAAAGAATATTTGAAAAAAAAATCTAATTTTAACACCTCTGTTACTCATGTTATAAACCAGAACTCATCTCTACATGTAACGAAAACCATTCGCTTTCGCAGATGAAGGAAACGACCTTTCAACAACCCCTAGAGCACCATACCACTGTGCCTGAGTAGTATTCTGAAACGCTTATGGGAGGCAGAGGTTTAACCCTAAAGTGATCGGTTCTGCTCTTACGTGGTCACTCACTCACTCTTGTTCGGTCATAGTTGCTTCGTGGTCACTGTCCTATCATTCTTCTAGAGAAAGCTAACGATCACTTCTGCCTTCAGGTCACAGTCATATCAATCTCTAGGAAAAGACTAAATGTGGTGCTGTAAAATCTTTGCTCTGCGTGGCCGTGAGATCTTTTCTAAGGGTTTTGCTGCCACTGGAATCGTATCCGTCCGTGGACGGACTATCTATCAACGGAAGCGTTGCCCTCATCTGGTTATGGAGCTATTAATTTCACCGAGCGGGAGTTCTTTATTATGGAAATTGCCCCACGGACAAAAGAAATAAAGGAGATACAGAAGAAGTTCGGTCATTAGTTCTAACTTAGGCAACACGTTAACGCTACTCATATCAACGGTACATGGACGGTACATGGATGGACGAAGTGGAGAGCGATTACTGCGACGTCAAGTTGCTGCATCCGCAAGGACGCGTTTGGTGGTGCGTTCGTCTTTCCGTCGACACAAACCTGGCCGCCGACTGAAGTCAAGGCGAAAACAGTGTCACTCGAGTTTCAGTCACTTGCTTCAGAAGGTAAGAAATTTGAAACGGAAACCGTGCATTCTACCAGAATCTCCACTCGGTAATGAAACACGAGAATACATTATCTTTTGACATGGTAGTAAAAGCGAAAAGAGACGCAATGAATGACAAACTGATGGTGTGAGTGTGCCTTGTGAGTGAAGCTTGAGCCTTGAGCATGCCGCACTTATGCAGCCGCACAGCTAGGGTTCTTCTTGGCCAGACCTTCAGCCCGTGCACATATCGACTTTTTGCAGCGTATTTCGTCGTCGGAAGTAGAGATTTGCTTGAACCGGCCCCTGCGCACAAGGCTTAACTTAAACAGTCCCTTTTAGGTTTTCTTCACAAGTTTCATTTTCGTTTGAAGTCTTTATGGTTATTGCAATGTGTCATGTGATTAGGCACATGATTATAACGCAGCCACTAGTTATACTTATGGCCCGTTCAAGACATACTTCGTGCAGACGAGGATGTTCAAATGTATGATCAAGCTCTATGTAAGCAAGAGCTTGTTCAAGCAAATCTTCCCCGGAAGTAGAACTTAGTAGATACATGTTTGCTCTTCTTTACGGTACTGTATTACGGCCCATACAGTGCAGAATCGTCCAGAATAGGCAGGGTATTGGAGAAGATTCCAGTTCTTCCTACTCTTGTTATCCGGTTTACAAGGAACTGTTCTCTCCGAGGGTTGCATCGTCGATGGAGGAGGGATATGTGTATATTCAAGAAAGGCTTTCTCACCGCTTCAGGGTCAGCAAAGGAGCCACTTGTTGGTGGGAATACAAGAGCATCAAAGAGTGACAAGAAACGTTGGGATATCTTGAAACCCTGTGCTTCAGAATTCTAGCCTAGTTCCTACCGATTGACAAGTTTAATCCAGTCTCAAAGTATTTGTTGGTGAAGTCGAAGCGTTTCCCTTAACGAGGCTGCGATAAAACCAGGCTGTTCACATAAATCTTCTCGCAGGGTTCAAGCTGGACACAGGAGAGTGACGGCTTCCTGAGGCTCATAGAAATCGAACTCCCGTGAGCGATTGCTGGCTGGACTGTTATGGTATGTTGAAGTTGAAACATGTCGAAAGTTCTTGTAAGTTCAATGAGATTCTAGAATAGGTGCGCAACGAGTTTGGATAGTATTCAGGCATGCTACAGACATCACGTACCGTCGAATCTTTGTAGTGTCACCCATTTGAGATTCTTGCAGGCCCGGAGGAATTCGAATTCCACTTAGAATGCCGCATATGCTTCCAACGCGTTCGTGGTTTTGAAGGTGCATGTTGTTTTCATTGCTCCCGTGGTAAATCAGATCACAGTCACCACACTTCGTGTTCGTGTTACCAAGATCATTGCCTACAAGACTAAATTTATCGCTGATCCTGAAACTGAAGTGGAGAGCTTACTTTCTTGATTCAGGCTTCATCCTTGACGATGTGTTCTAGGAATGGGACAAAGCTCAGTTCTATGTAACATGTCTACGTATAACAGAATAAGCGCTCTCCGAGTGACAACGGCTCGATGTGTGCTGGCGCTCACAGAAGGAAGGTAGATCCAAGAGAAACATAAGCCGTGAGCACTTAGACACAATGTTGTACTTGTGCTTACAAAGTTATCCGCCATGAAGGAGACACAATGCGCAGTCTTGACTCTTAGGTTAACTGCATTTCACTAGGAAGAGTTCTGCAGGGTAACGAGCTAAAAACGTGACCTTAACCCTACGTGAAATGCATAGGAACAGTTCGAAGCTTTACGATACCCTCCTTCTGCTTGTGCTCCGTGACTGTTCCCAGATGCTGATACGAGGACATGAACTGCGCCCCGAGTTCCCGATTTGGACCTCTTCTGCACGTCACTTATGTCTAGGCTTACAAATAAAAGATTGCGCTTCGGACACGGAGAGTACGATACAAAAGAGGAGTAAACAACAACTGTGCAAGCAACTTCCTTTAAGTAGAGAAGAGAGGATAAACCACTTGAAAACGGTACTTCACGCATCGGGATTCGGGTGCTGCTGCCGGACATTTCACATCGATAGAACAGGTCAAAATGAAGGCAAGGTCTCACAGATTGAGAAACAGTCAAAAGAAGAGTCTCAACTACATAGTAAGCAAATTCCTTCCGACTGGATCGTGCCCTGGCTATCATGCCTTTGAATCATGAGTGACCAGAATGGAATGTAGCGAAGTGAGTGACGGAATAAATAACAAGAACAGTTGGAAAAGTAGGCAGGAAGCGGTTTGAAACACTGACTTGGCAATGACGCAACGAGCATATGAACATCTACACGACAGACAGCGTCACTCGCTTAGCAAGTACGACTTCTAACTTCTACTGGATTCTAACTTCTAATAACTTCCAGGCTAAAGATAAGTGTAAAGATTAGTACATAAACGATAATACTTTCTTGTTCTGACGTAAAGCTGAGATGTGAGACATGCGCCGTAAAACATTCTCTCTCGTGGGGTGTGATACCAGGAAAAGTCATTCCTGTCATCCGTCAGTCACTCGTTTCCTTGCCTCCCTCCGTGGAAGTCACTTTAGAGGCGTGTCAATCTATCAACACTCGTTGAACAAGATTCGCATGATTTGTTTATCTCTTGACGCACCCGAAGTGCGTAACATGAGCAGGAAAAGAAAGAAAAGGAGAAAGGTTCGATGGAAACAGTATCATTTATCGGTTCTCAAGCCACGAAAGAGGATACAATACAGAGTTAGGTACCATGCGCATCTCCCTTTGTATGGGAGAATCACTTTCGTAATTTTACTTTTTAAAAGTTTAGTTTTTAGCATTACACTCTCTCTTCATTGAGTTTACTTGATCGAACGTCGTATCCCAACATAGGAACAAAACTGATTTTCGACCTGTTGTTCATGAGCTGAACCTCAACTGTCAGTTAAGATTGTCCCCCATCCCTCTGTCGGAGGGATGCAAGGGATAGAACCTACACCTCCACGATGGGAAGTGGAGATTCTCCCCCATCAAACTAAAACATGATGGGTATTTGATAAGAACATGACAATGCGCACTAGTTTTCCATTTCTTCTCCTAACAAACAAGAGTGTATATTAGTCAGTTTATTCTAAAACTTTTGAGGGTGCTTTGGAGATCAGCTTTTTCTTGAGAGAGTTTTTCTTGATGTATACCACGTGGACAAAATTATTTATGTGCAAATAGTGTCAAACTAATGTGTCTTGGATTTCTACTGCAAATAAAGTAGAAGAAAATATAAAAGCTTGCAGGAGTGAGCTAAATTTCTTTCCAAAGCAATCCGGTAGTACGCGGTTTGTGGAAACAAACATTCTTATATTTTCTCTAAGGTTTGTTACGCCTCTAAAACTGGAAAAACCTCTCAGATGTTGGACAACTCAAACATATGCGCATGGGGCCTTGTAGCATCAAGGAAGAAACATGACTCGGATAAGAATAGGACTATTTTATATCATCAAGAATACTATTCTACGTGGTTAAAATAGGCTTGCTTAATACAATCAAGAAGGATTTTAGAAATGGTTGTGTATTCTGCATCGTCCTCTTTGTTCTTTTATTTTTCGATGCATTCTTCATGCAGTTTGCATGCATAACTATTGTGGATCGCAACATATTACGATATAGGATATCGGCACCCTTGTCTAAAATTGCTCAGCGCATTAAAATTAGAATATAAACTATTTAATACATAGCATTATAGATTATGATCGCAATTGAAAGATATACCTTGACTGGTTTTAACTATAAGTTATAGTTCATCTTGCGAGTGTAAGTAAAGAGGAGCCACTTAGAACCACTATGCTCGAAAGTAAATATGAATCCGTCCCCTATCATTCATAAAATGCATAAATCTAAAGTATACATTTACATAATTTATTGTTGAAGCATAAAAAGAGTACCAAATTTGAGAAAAGGAATTTTTTTTAATAAAACATTCTATCAAAGGAGAACCAAATACAATTTGGACGTAAGCTACATGAATGTCCATGGTTTCACTTGTGTTTTGAGTGTAGCACATATCGCCTAGGATGCTTTGAAAATGATTGAATGTTTCAATACTAGTATTGAAACATTCATATCTTTATATGCATAAATTATGACAAAAATGACTTATTATATAGTACGAGTAATAAAGCTCCCTCAAGCGATCTTTGTTTCTCTCGTGATTAAGCGGTATAGTAAGAAACATCACTGCTGTCTTCTAATCTTGACTCCAAATTCGTATGTATGTCGATCCATTGTCTTGTATCTTCGTCCTCATCCTTATCGAAGTGATGTATGATTGTCCGAGGATAAACAGATACTATGCACGAATAAATTCTACACCGTTGCAACATCATCGATCCGCACCTTGACGTCAGGATAAACATCATATAGATCTCCACATATATTGTTCGTCGTCTTGATCACCCACCCATGTTCTATGTTGGTAAGCCATCTCTCTCTCTTATAGAGGTCCTTCGACATTATGTTGATATGTGATTCATGGTTGATGAGAACAACAATGAGCTCCTCTAGATCTCCAACCTTCACAAGCGTCTTTGTTGTTGCATGAGTCCAATGACCACGATTGTAGTTACTTGAGTTTTGTTTTGTGACATCTTCCTCATCTTTGAAATGCACTCTTAGACTTCGATCTTTATCCTCCTCTATCTATTGTGCATTGCATTTCACAAGCTCTCTCCTCATCAAGAGACAATGTTCTTTCAAGAGCATGTGAAAGCATTGCTTCTCTTGTCATCTACCGTTTGCATTTTATGATGTTTATGATGACATCATGAGACTCTCCCTTCTCAATCTCGAGAATCTCTCATAAGGTAAATTCTATCTTCGCATTCAAGGTGCATTTTTCAAACACCCATTCATATCTATAGTAGCTTCGATGCTTGATTGCAACTTGTAACAATCGGTTTGCTCTTTTTCTTTGGTTGCTCTTTCAAGTGGATTGAGTTGACGACATTATCAGACAAGGAAAGTGAGGGTGTAGCCTACGCTTTCCTAGATCGAATGTTTAACATTTTGGTGCACCAGCCGAAGGATTGACTGACCAATGTATAGAGTTTCATGGTGAGTTTCAAGCCTTGTGTGACCAAGCGTTGATTGACCACCGCATTACGTCTCTAAGATTACCTTGAGGCTGATGGCTTGACAAAAAGAGTTGTTCAGACGACGAAGAGAAGATTACGCAAGTATGGCTTGCAAACGAGTCATCATGGATTGAGATATTCAGTTATCATGGTTGGCTATAGGTTATCGTTTCAGTCGACAAGCATCTTTGGCATCCTTCTCATCATACTTTCTGCTATATGACCGAGAACCAGATTTATCTATAGCCATTAGTCGTGATTTTGCTGAGGTTGTGAACCTTGATGATCCGGATATGTGGATGAGAGTATGTTCTCAACGAGTTGAAATGTTTCAGCGAGTTATGCCAGTGGCATTTGTGAACACATGAATTGTTCAATATAGAAATATGTTACGATATGCGACTATTCGAGGAGGAGGTTATCGACCATCAATTCGTAAGTTTCATCCTAACAATTACGTGTATTTGCAGCAAACAAAATCGATGATATAAGATGTGACTGCAAGACGCACTATCTTACGAGTGTGTGAGGTGTTACCGTTTGATGTTCTCGTGTTAGAGGGTCGTGATGGTGTAGGTTGGAAGGATCAAGTAAGTAATTGCACATCATGTCATCTTCTTAACATCGACGATTTTGTGGATCCAAGCTTGACGATTGTACGTACAGGCTTGAGGTGAATGTTATGTGGATCTAGTAGTGGACTGGGTCACTATGTTGTTATGTGATGGTGGTTGTTTGAGAAGATGACACATGTCATGTTTGACACCACCTCTCACCATAGTTCCTCAAGGACGGTGGATATGTCCTCGATGCAGTTAGCAATGTAACTTATTCGACCTTCACCTGATATGGATTGTAGGCATGCGATTAACATTAGGATGATGTAACACAAGATCTCTTGATTTTCGCACCGAAGAAGGTGCATATCACGTAATTTGATCATATTATTATCTGGAGTTCGAGAGACCAAACTGCAAACTAGGAAGACGATTGTGATATATTTGTGTATGTGTATGACACTCTATGCTTGTTATGTGTATGTATTTTATAGTTTAGACAGCGATGTATGTTGTGTAGCGATATGCATATAGCAACTATCATGTCATTTTTGTCAGTTGTTAGTTTGACGGAGTGCGAATTGATACTTGTTGTTAATGTCTTTAGTTCCGATAGTTCCGGTAGTGTCATTAGTACCATTAGTATCATTAGCGGAGTTTCTTGAGTTGAGAACGTCAAGGAGTACATTTCAAGTTGGAGCTTGTAGTCTCTCAAATTTCTCGAGTTGAGTCTTTAAACTCTTTGCTACAGTAGATGCACTTAGTGAGTAGAACTTGGATTTTTTGCGAACACATACTGGGTTTGGTGAGTCATCCGTTGCTGATTGGCAAATGTTTATGCATGTGTTTTCATATTGTGGTATACTTGTGTACGTATATGAAACACTGTGCTTGTTATGTGTATGTATTTTGTAGTTTAGACAACAATGTATGTTGGGCAGCAAAGTGTATGCACACGACATCTTGAACAGGAGATAGTATGCATATACAATATTCATATTTTCAGTTTTGTAATACGTCTCGGAGAAACATGGGAGTATTCTCAGTAATCATGCTCGACCAATTTCAAGAAACTTTACTCTCTATATATTATCGAGAATGTTATAAGTGTTATATGAAAAATATAGAATAAATTCTAACAAAAACCAAAATTAAATTAAATTATTAAATGTTAATCATTATAAGAACAATAGAGACGTCAGTAGAAAGGTTATAAGGGAAGTGCATAACCATTCATTTCTGACGGTACAAGTGAGAGTATTTGCTGATGTAAAAAATTACATTAATCCACACATTAATTTATCACCAAACCCTTCGTGTCAGTGATAAATCAATATTCCATGGAAGATGCTTGCAGCAATCTTCCATGGAAGAGAGATGAATAAATAACAATGAGAACAAGTGGAATTCCTTGGTATCAATACACTTTGGTATCAACCTTGTGGGGTATCCACAATTGGATAACCAATGGTACTCAAACATTGCTCCAAAAGAGGGAAGAATTACACTTCCTTGTCTAATATAGGTGTCGAGTAACGTGCAATGGCGTATCGGGTGGAGCGTGACCCGTTGCTAAGGTCGTAGCCAGCTCCTGCTGAGTGCTGACTGCAGCAGAGGCATGAGTTAGTAGTTAGTATTCGGGTTACATTCTGTAGCCAAGGATGGACTACTGCTGACGGACGTTGAAAGAATTCTAACTGTGAAAGGGAAGAGTAACGAACGGCTACAAATTCATGTGAATCTCAAATCCTCGCTCAAATCCTCGTAAGTCTCAGCGCCGCTTCTGCCAGTTTGTTTATAGCGGGGGACCGGGGGTCCTCAGTAACCGGGAAAGGTAAATGCCGGGTAAGCTCAGGTCATCGCTACGGGTGTCGGATGGGATTGAACTTTGTCTTCGTTTTGCCGGGAAGCGCTGCTCTGTTGGTTGTGGCCGGCGGACCGGGCCCCACTTTGCGTTTGATGTGATAGGTTACATCACGAAGTTCCACCCTGTACACTCAGTCAACCTTGGGAGGAGTAAAGGCGAAGAAGGTTAGTGACCGCCAGGTGGACGTAAAGGATGAGAAGGCAAAAAGTAGGTCACGGTTAAAATCAAGTATGCGAGAAAACAGTGGATTGCTTCAGTGCTGACTAGGCTGCCATATACTCTTCGGCCGCACTTATAACGAGAGGTTATGACACGTAGAAGCCGTCCGATTCTAGATCTGACGTTTCAGAAAGAGTCGAAAATCGCGCGCACATGGACGCATACCGGTGGGTGGATCTTGCCGCAAGAACGAATTAACCTGGAACCGGACGGCCGCATATCCTCCGATGAGCTAGGGCTGGCTCTTTGTGGCAAGGGAAGACGAGAGCCGAGAGGGATGCCTGTGGTGTGATGCAGCAAAGACGAATGGTTTTCCTTTTGGCCGAACGCATGCAGTCGTAGAGAGAGTGAGAGAGTCTGGGTCTTGGGGGCTGGCTGCCTCTTGCACCGCTTTTCGCTGCTGGTTCCACTTCACGTCCCCCTCCGATCCCCACTCTTTGGTGTTCCTCCTCTCCCTTTTCTTCTTTTTCTCTGCTGCTTCTCCTTCTTCCTACTTCTTCTTCTTCTCCTTCATACGCTCTGAGTGTCTCGTGAGCAGAAAGCCCGCCTCAAGCAGGAGGAGCGCGAAAGTAGAGATCCTGGATAGCGCCAAGGGTAGTGGCGGCTTCGATTCGGACACACTCGCGTCGCTGGGTCTTCGTATTGTTGTTGTTGATAAACACAGAGGAGGCAGGGTCTGGATATGCGCGCTTCACTCTTTCGTGCCTCTGTGCACCCTCCGCCCTAACGCTCGGTTGCGAGACGTGCTTATCTTTCGAGGGGATTGGGAGTCGATTTGTGTCGTAGAAGAAAGTTGGTGCTGGAATCACAAGAGCAAGAGGCCGCAGGGTAGGCTCGAACAATGAGCAGCAGTAGGGCGGGGGGCGGTTCAGGCTCCGCGGCGATTCCCGCCAATGCCCGGAAGACGGTTCAGAGTCTTCGGGAGATAGTCCCGAATAGCGAGGACGAGATCTATGCGATGCTGAAGGAGTGCAACATGGATGCTAACGAAACCGTGCAAAGACTTCTCAACCAGGGTACTCTTCTGCTCCTTCTTTCTGCTTTGCTCTTCTCCCATGGTTTACACCCACAATCAGCCTGCCAATGGCCTTTGACAGACCTTTTATTTAGGGCTACTCTGTTCCCTCTGTCCATTGGTTATTCCCACTCAATCTCTGGAAGGCTTTTGAGTCTCTCCTCTCGAAACGATCGAGTCACGCGTTCTATGTTAGTCTCTGCCCAAGGTCGACGTTCCCGGTTTTCCGATCTCACCTTCTCTTCTCCTACATTGCACATGTTACTTCCTGGTTAACATACGGAAACCATAAATTGTGTTTTCTTCTGATCGCTCGTCACTGGTCTTCAAGTTCCCTAGTCACTGCAGTTAGTCCATTGGTGGACATGGGAGCGCCCAGTGCGATGCTCCTTATCTTGATTTCTAGGTCACATCGTGAGCAGGCTCATTCATCTAGTTTGAGTCTGCTGCTGCGCTTCGCCATGCTCCTACTATCAAACTTGGCTTGGCCTTTCTGCCGTAAAGGCCCTGTGGGGTCTTAGCGGTTGCTTGGATCCTGCACCTTCAAGTTATACATAAGTAACGTACATCCGTGTCTAGCTGCCTTCCCGATCTGGAGCAGCTTTCGACGTCGCCGTCTGTGACCTTCGAAATAAGCTCTGAGCGGGAATATGCGGTTGTTCATGAAGACTAGTAGACTCTAGCTGCTCGGGTTTACACGCCCGGGTTTAATTCTTTGCTTCCTAGTGCTCGGGATCTGTCTATAGTATGTCTGGATCCGTACATCTCATATGGAGTGATCACATGTGTAGGAGTTTGATTTCTGTACTGTTTCGTAGGTAATTAGATTCGTATTATCTCTCTCTAGATTCTGTTTTACTTTGGGAGTCATTGGTCGAGTTTTTGGTTGTCGTACTGATTAGGTTTCATGTCTTAATCTAGCGTCTGGCGTTGACGCAGATCCTTTTCACGAAGTGAAGCGTAGAAGAGACAAGAAAAAAGAGGTAAGTTACTCTATTCCAGACGTGGATGTTTTGCGGACGTGTACTTCATTTCACACACCATGGTTGAAGTCTAATGACACCGAAAGTACATCAGGGAAGGAACCTGCAATGTGTTCATGTCTAGTGGGAAGAATCTTCGTATTAGTCCAAGTGGGATGTTAGCTCCTTTAAGTTAGAGCAAACTCCCCGTGGCAGCCTCGCTTTGATCAGCCGTCACACGTAGTCTCGAGCGCGCTCATCGATGTTTTACAGTTCCATCTAGCCTTCCTCGCATCAGCCGTGTGAAGCATAACGGCCCATTAGGGTCCCAAGGCCGTCATAGAAGCTCCGTCAGATTGTCCGTTGTCACGACACACTGAGTTGCATCAGTTGGTTGTGGCTTCGTAAGTCGAGCTTCAAAGTCCCTGTGGTTGAATAAAACCGCAGTATGTTCGAGTGTTGGGCAATGACAGTTAGGAGTATTCTCTTGTGCGTGAACGATTTAGGTCTCAGTCGCAAATGCCCGGAAGACGTCAGTGTATCTTTAATTCGCGCAGAACGTGATATCACTGTAGAAAGATGGAAGAACTCGCTGGGGCGAAGCGCTAACGCCGTTCATCATCCCAGACGTTCCCTTAGGCCCGTGGCTAGGGCAAGTTCTTCCTTGAAAGATTAGAGCCTCGTAACCGTGGGCCCATTCTTTTGAAGTCCACCGCGAGTGATATGTTGTTTCCTTTGAGGTACATTAAGGACGCCTAAACAGTCGAACACAACGAACAGTTCTGTGAATTTATTTATAGTTCCGTGAATATGTAGACTGATGATAGGAAACAGTTAAGCACAAGCTTGATTTCGTGTTCAAATTTTCTACGTGTTAACCATTTCCTAGCAGCTAATAGTAGTAATGCTGGCGGATGATAAAAGCAAGTATTGCAACGGCATGTCAACTCATAGAGGCGTTGTCTTGGACTAGAACAAGTTTTAGCATGTAGTAACTGACGAGAAGTCGGAGCTGCGTGAAGCCTTCTCATCACAGCAGCTCCGACTGGGACGCCTGCCCTGGGTGTGCGTTCCCACATTTGTGTCAGTTCTTTATGAACGAATTGCTCATGTGCCAGCCTCTTTCAATCTGTTCAGGGAAACAAGGATGCCGCAGATAACAGGTCAAGGCCGGCCAGTGGTGGGCAAGGGAGAGGTGGTGGTAGGGGGAATATGATAGATCGCGGTTCCGGCAGGGGAAGTACATTGCCTCGACACAACACCAATGGTGTGTGCTCCAGGGTTCTGCATGTTCATCTTAATTGTGTTGCAGTTAACGTTCGTGGAAAATAGTGTTGCTGAAAAGAGGAATTGAGAATCTTGGTTAGTCTGTTAGTTTCATGCCAGTATTTGTGTTGATCTTGATCGACGGTTATTTGTTATCATCAGAATTCAGTGGTGGGCGAGGGAAGTCTTTCGCGCCACGCGAAAACGGCAGTGTAAATACCAGAGCGGCCACTACATATAGTGGTCCATCATCGTCAACCGCGGCGCCTTATGGTCAGCAAAAAGCATATCCCTCGGGTGTGGGGTGAGCTCTCCGTCTGGCCGTGGTTTATCTATTGTCCATTTGTTGATTCTTTCTCAGGTCAAACTGCAGATGTTTTCTTAGTGTTTGGAGCATGTGCTGCCGTTTTTAGAACTGCTCTCCTGGAGTTTTTGTTCTCGTTTATACACCAAGTACTTGGAATGATTGGGGCGTGTGTAGATTCTTCTAACGAATACGATGTGGCTTGCATACTGGCAGAAACTCAGCTCCAGCTCCTGCTCCTGCCAGTACAACAACTGGACACCAAAATGGGAGCACGGGATTTCCACGGCCTGCATCTGTGCCTCAAAGCACTTGGGGTGCGTCGTCATCTGGAAATGCCACAA
This sequence comes from Asterella californica, assembly GCA_036924285.1. Classification (NCBI taxonomy): domain Eukaryota; kingdom Viridiplantae; phylum Streptophyta; class Marchantiopsida; order Marchantiales; family Aytoniaceae; genus Asterella; species Asterella californica. The sequence goes on from JAYKYS010000003.1 coordinate 30,416,557, forward strand.
TGGCCGACATTGTCAAAGCAAACGGTGCCCCGCCGCCACCACCGGTACCTCCTCCTTCAGCTGTTCTCCCGACAGCACCAGTCGGGAGTCCTCTCCCTCCGTCTATTTCCCAGCCATACACTCCACCTCCAGCATCTTCATCCCCATCTGTATCATCTGGTGTGTATTCGTCATCAACGGATCCGGTACTTCATCCGTCCCTTGACCCTCGTGCAACCGGAACACCAGGTGCTATCAAACGAGAGGTTGGGACTGTTGGGTCTACTCGTCCAAAGCAAGACTGGCCTACAAGTTCGCTGAACATGGAATCCGCATCAGCGTCTGCAGTCTCTTCGCAAACGCTGCAAATACCCCAGGCCAGTATCCCCTCCTCAGTTGCCGCGCCTAGTCTTGAGCTCGACAATCAGGCCGTAAGGCCGAGCAGTCCTCCGGCTTCTGTCTCACCACCAGTTCTCCAAGACCGACCTGGGGCCCATACCATCTCGCCTGAGAGTTCTATCGGTGCTCAACCGAGACAGGGTTCTGGTGCATCCTCAAGTGCCGCCCCTGGTTCTCGGTCAGTGGTTGTCGGTGGTCCATTCAGTACGAGGCCTGTGTATCAACCTCAGCAGCATCCAGTTGGAACGCAAAAAGGTATTGTCTCTAGACCATTCGTTCCTCGTGTACATTTTCGTTGCTAAATCGATCTGTGTGCATTGTAGGGTAAATTGGTTCCTCACCCGATGGTATCCCTTCTGAGACCATGCCCTATGTATGTGTCCGATTGTCGTTTTTGGTCCTGGAGCGTAAAGGATCTGTGTTTTGCTCGCGCGATGTCCCAACTGCGCAGGCTCAATCGGCTTTTCCCGGTTGATGCATTGTTTTTTGTTTTGGAGTTCTAAATGTTTAATTTGCCCTTTCAGCGACTGGAGCTGGCCTGGAGTGGAAGCCGAAACCTGCCGTTACGAGCTCTACTAACATGGGTGGAGTAAATACACCCTCTCAGTCAGATTCAGTTAGATCCTCTCCACCTTCAGGATCCGTTGACTCCGTGCTGTCAGCGCAAACTTCAAAGCTTCAAAGTTTGAATATACATGATGACCAGCCAGTCATCATTCCAAACCATCTTCAGGTTCCAGAAGCCGAACGAACACATTTGAGCTTTGGCAGCTTCGAGGCAGTGTTTGGCACAAGTTTTTCGACAAGTTTCGTTACCGAGGAGAAACCATCTACTGCGATTGCTGAGAGCATTCCAGTAATTGAGGCCCCTGTCGAACAGCAAAACACCCCTAGGTACTCGCTTTGATCCTCTGCCCACTTTCAGGCTGCATTCTTCCCAAAGTCTTCTTTGAGTTTGCTGTATGCGCGGTATGATATCCCTTGAGTAGTCATCTGGCGTACCTAAATGTTCAGTGTTGTTGCCTGGTGTCCAGTGTGGTGAGCCCGGCTCCAGCTGCGTTGAGTCAAAACTATGTACATCAAAGCATATCGGTACCAGAAGAGAATCTGGTCTCAAATATCGACACTGCTGTCGTCAGCATGGCACCGCCGACTGTATCACAGCCCGAGCTGCCGAAAGCAGATCCTGTCGTACATCAGACACCTCACTATAATTATCTGCCAACAGTCCCGAATTATGCAGGTTTCAGTTTAATGCCGCAGATTCCAGCAGGCCAGTATACGTACGAACCAGCGGAGACCCCGCCGCAAGATGTCGCACGGTTGCCCGGTTTGATGGTAAGTACTTCCAAATAGTTTTCGTTGGCAGAAGGCATCAAAAGATCTCGTTAAACATGTGTACAACTGCTCCAGGATTAGTCTCGCCCGATTTGAATCTGAATTATTAACGCATTGGTCAATACTGGGCTGCACTTGACTCTCACTTCATCATTTTCGAGAGCCAAAGCTTAACCGTGCTTACTTGATGACGCAGCCATATACGGATCCTACTACAAGCTATTACACTCCTCCGTTCAGGCCAACTTCAGACGGAGATGCCCGTTATCCCCCCTTCATTACCTCTAATGCGTCAAGCAAGTACAATGGTAACCTAGGGTTGATAAACTTGGCGGGTCAAGGTCTGTCCTCGTCTCAGGAGGTCAGTTCACTCAACCGATTTCCGTCTCAAGCTATCCATATCTTGTTCCGTTCCTGGTTATCATCTTTGCGGACTGTTTTCCTCATTTCTTGATTAGCCGTATATAGGAGCGTTTAGATTCTGGTTCGCGCTATATTGGGCTGTAGATTTTGCATGTTTAAGCACCCCCTGGACCATACCCGCCGTATGATGATCTGGTTATCTAAAATGCTGTCATACTATATTGTCAATCTTGGGTCTCCTTCGAATCATGGTTTAACTTTGTACATTCGGTCGTTTCTGTCACTGCAGACGGTGAACACTGGGATGCCATCGTCTGTGTCCACAACGCAAACCTCACAAACTGGAACCGCCCAAACTGTTCAAACTATTCCTCAACAGCAGCCAATGCCCTTGCATGCTTATACAGGCCAGCCAGCGGGAGCGCCCATTGGACACTTCACTAATATGTTTGGGTACCAGTACATACCCCCAAGTTATGCCTACATGCATACTCATGCTCCTTACCAGCACAACTACACAGCAACAAGTGGTTATCCACAGCCCCCTACAGCTAACAGTTATCCGCCCACACCTGCAAGCTCTTACGCCCCAGCTGGTGCCGCCACTGTAAAATATCTCGCGCAGTATAAACCTGGTACTGCTACTGGTAGTGCACCCCACTCTGCTGCTGCGCAAGGATATGGAGGGTACGCAACCGCGCCATCTGGTTACGCAGCCAACCAAACTGTGACAGGTGGAAGTGCTACTGGTTATGATGACGTCGGGGTGCCACAGCAATACAAGGATAACAACTTGTACATCCCAAATCAGCAGGTACTGCGCAGGGTTGGTTTCTATATCTGTTAAGCTTTCATTTTAAGTATGACAAGTAGAGTTGAATCAGTTGCGGGTTATATTTGTTTCTAACTTCATCTTCTCTTGGTATGTAAAGGCCGAAGGCTCCACAGTTTGGATCCAAGCGCAGTTGTCTCGGGATATGGCGGCAGCAGGTATGCAGACCAGTTCATACTACAACTTGGGACAGCAAGGCCAGCACACATATGCTCACACCCAGCAGCCTTCTCATGCACATGCCCATCCTGCTGCTTATGCTAGTCTGTACCATCCATCCCAGTCTGGACCAGCACCAACAGCACATCAGTTGCTCCAACAGCCCCAGTCTCTTGGTGCACAAGGTGCTGGTGGTGCCCAAGCCGGCGGTTATCAGCAGCAACCACAACGTACTCAACAGACATGGGCTAACAACTACTGAGGGTAGCATGCATGTTTGATGGAACGCACCAACTGATTCTGTTCGTGGACCGGCAATTGGGTTGTCTTGGAGCCGGCAGTTGGTGGCTTAAGGCCAAAAGTTGGCCTTTAGGAGGCTTGTCTGATTGTGTAGGCAGAAAGTGTAGGTCAGATTTGGGGCCCTCGGTTGGCCAGAGAAGAGTGTACATAACAAGTTTGACGAAATGGTAGAAGATTGGAAAGGTGGGGCTTCAACATTCATGGCATGGGTGGATATTATGGGCGTTGATCCAGATTCGTAGTCACATTGGTTTGACGTGGGGAGCTTACTGTACCAGAAAGTGGGACTGCGCAATCTTCGGGAATTTCTTGTACCCAGTGAAGGTTGCCTTGGTTCCATACTCATACTGGACGGTGTTTCGCTTATTTAGACCAAACAGGTCTTTAGTAGGCGCCTCTGATACAGTGTTTTGTGTTCCTGACTCACGAATTATCGCTCTGTTGAGTGGGTTGATCCGCGGCATTCCTTTTCGTCCCCCAATGGCTTTGGGACTCGTATAGGCTGGAAGCTGGATGCATGGATGGGTGATCTCATCCAGACTGGCAATCCCAGAACATAATTCATATGATTTCAAGATGTGGCAGCTCGAATCGTATGATTGGGTTGGATCCTTTCAGGTTACTATAATGGGTCTGAATCGGTGGCAGTGTCAGGACAATTAGCGGAGATTCGCTGAGGAGGAGTTGATAAGGAATTATTATCAGTGCCTGAAACCAGGGGAATCGCCTACGGACATGGGCGCTCAAGCGACACACGGTTTCTGACTTCGTCGGATCTTCATAGGACTGCAGATCAAGTTTCCACCAAGCAAGATGCGGAAGATTCTTTTTACATCATGCCTTAGCACGCATGACCTTGCACGTCTTTTACTGTCTGCCAGGTTGAGGTTGACGTATTACCTTCTTAGTGAGGTTTGACAATAGAGAATCCTATCTGTGTCAAGCAACTCGAACAGTTTTGAAAGATCTTTCTTCGAGCTTGTCTTGAAGCAGCAGCACAGTTTTTGTGAAGCTAATCTTAGGTATTTAATGGCTGTCAGCGTAGATTGCCCACCTCATTGGTCCCAGTATACATTCTGTATTTTACAATGGCAAATTCTGCTTCGTCTATCGTCCGGGGTTTCCATGCCAGCTGGGCTTGCCTTCGACTGAATTTTTGGTGGCGTTCGCTGCCTGATGCATGTACGGCCTGGGTTCTACGATGATGAATATCTGTGCCGGATACTCGTTCTGCACTTCGTCCGTGAACGAGTTGTATGTGGTAAACAACTGTCGACACTGGCCTTCACGACAAGATGGTGCACCACATAAGCATAGACCTTTCACAGTCATCCTTCCTACACTGCACGATGGTCCAGTGTGCTCTCAATTAGCCGTCGTTATTCTCCCGGCCGATAGTGCGCTCGTTGAAATCGGTTTGCATTGCACCTACACCATATCCACTATTGAAAGAGAGGATAGTAAACCTTCATCTGTGTCTTAACAAGGAATTAGTAATGTTGTCAGATATCCACCCAAATCAATCTTGGCAAATTCTGTAACTAGCTCCCTAGTACAGAATTATCCAAGATCAACGTGACCATAGCATGCCCAACAGTCCGCACCTCCATCGCTGGCGAGTGATCTCCATCGTTCCTTCACACTATTTCATCCTTATGTATGGTCGAAACAAATATGCGGTTTGAATAAAGGAAAAGAATTGTTGCTGTCGAGTTTTGGTTTAATGTAATCATTTAAAAACCCATCAGCAGTGTTTGAGTCCTTGAATCTTCTCAACTGGAAGTTGATAGTCGCTAAACACGCCTACGAACGACCGGATTGGCCCCCACAGCTACAAGACAAGCTGAAGGACTTAGGGCAGCCGACTTGCCGTGGTCAGCTCGTATTGGCTTCGTCGAGCTTTTGTTTGTTCCATGTAGGAGAGAGATACGAGTCCGGCAAGATGTGCCAACTTCTTTTTTTGTTTTTAGTTAGGTTTATAGTGTAGTTGTCGCTATCATTATCGCTGGTGGGTTGTGATTACGTTGCATTTTCATGATCGACAGATTCGTTGGATTGAATTAGCGACAAGACGATTTGCTCTTCATTCTATCGTTGGGATCTCGCTTATGACCTGCGATGACATCTGTTATGCGGGCAGAGGTTATCTTGGTCGTTCTATCTGTCTTACTAACGCGATCTGAATATGCTTGTGGTGAGTCTCTCTGTGCTTCTATCGGTCCTACTTACACAAATTTAATATGCTTGTGGTGAGCTTCTACACCGGGTGAGCGAAAAGGGACATGGCGTCAAGACCTGAGGAGTATTGACGATGCAGGTACGTAATTCTCTAACAAGTTTTAAGCAGTTGTTACGCTCAACATGTTGTTATGCACTGCACTGCGAGTTGGACACTGCATTCGTCTGGAAGATTCCGGAGTTCTCATGAGGAACTTGGAGCGATTGCTTCGCACACAGTCATCTCGTGAAGGTATTCTTCTTTCTTTCAGGGATCTTCCTTTCTGTATACATTCGTTGTCCTTGTCACTTGACTTGCGGTAACTAGCTTCCTGCATGCATTTCACCTGGCGGACGTTGCTTTATGAAGCCAACTTGCTCATTCTGCTCTTGGTCTATTGGGCTCTTTGGTCCTGCTGCCATTCTAATGGAAACTCAGTCTCCATCTAGACTTGAACTTCGAACTGAATCTGATGTTCATCTAGCGGATCTCGTCCCCACTTCGATCATAAACACATGTCAAAACTATGAGGCAGATTATGTAGTTCAACTTACCTAGCCAATCCGCACTTTCAATCGAAATAGCACCTTCTCGTACCCACCTCGATCATAAACCATTCGTCTCTTTCTCGCCTATAGAAAACGCTGCAGCTTATGATGAACCACTTCTTTTTATCGCTACATATTGCTCATTGCCTTTATTATCGTGGGAGGAATTATGCGCCACTGGGACTTTGCTGTAGAGAGGAAGTTGAAGTTAAGTATAGAGCTAATACTAGTCATTCAGGATTACAATATGGAAGGATATATGTAAACAAGCATTTCATTAAGAAGTGTTCATCTGGATGTTGAATCTTAGTCAATATGGAATACGATAGAATCCATGTAGAATCCTATAGTATTTCAGATATTTGGAGAGACAAACCGGATAAATATAACATCATAGATGAAACGCTTCAAGATAAAAGGGTACTTCGAATACTACTACAATGAGTTGTAATAGTATAAAGAGTTATATGAGCTAGAATATTTTCGAATACGAAATAGTTAAGTACTGTAATCATCTTTTTACAATCAACAGTTTGATAGTTCAGGATGCGAGAGCAAGACCTTTTAGGGGCTTTTGGTCACAAATGTATAGAGCTTGACACTTTCTTTGTAATAACAGTGAGTTGAAAGAGGTGATATGCAAGCTTTGTCTATAAAGACATTTATACATATGCATCATCAAAAAGTGAGACTGCAGAAACTTTGATACAATCATAATATTAAATCATAAAGATTGGGAAGAAAAACCAATTATTTATTTGCTCCACCCCCAGGTATGATGAACTTGATCGATCCTCTCTTAGTCAATACTTGCTTGATCCATCCTCTGACTTGGAGCATGTAGTTTTCCAAGTTATAGTGGCATATCAAATATCTATTGTGCAATGTGGACATTGTGCAAACTGGTTTAAATATTTAAGATTTTTTTTTCAAACCATGAGACACTGTAAAGCATAAATAATACTCGTGATCTAAAACTGAAATGTAATCTCAATGAGCTCTGAAGTGGTAATTGGGAGGATTATCTGCTGCTGGTAAACCAAATATTCACTAAGAGTGGGTGGATCAACTTCATCATACCTTCTGGGGAGTTGAGCAAGTAAATAACTACAACCATACAACAATAAAACATTATGTGTTGTTGAATGGAACAAAGAGTATATACATTTGAATAATTATTTTAATTAAATAGCATAAAAAATATGGCCAGAATAAAAATCCAACAAGTGACTATTCAATAGACTCTTTACAATGTCCACATAATGTCCTACTCAACTCTTTATCTAATTCTACCCATTCAAACTTACTGTACCAATGTTTTTCCATAGCGTGAAAGCACTTTGTGTACATTAGCCTATATTGAGTACTCAAGTATGACCTTGCTCCAATCAGCAGTCCACTTCTTCGACTCTCAATAGTCTGCTGAAGATGTATAAACCGAATCTGAAAACAATGAAATGTCACACAAACAATTAAGCAAGATCTTCATATTTATCAGTTGTCATATTTGGTGCATTATGATCTTCTAAACTTCAATAGCATCTCCTAACATGTCATCGACATTATCATCTGATCCTTCTAAGTTCAACCACATACAAGCATCTAGATTAGAAATTTGTGCCAAACTATTGAACTTGATCCTCAACACCTACTGATAAACTAAAGCATTAGCATAGAAATACGCTTTAAGTTTAGAGAAAACAGAAAGTTTTTATCACGCTTTGCAAGAAAATTGATAAAATTTATTGTTTACAGCTACATGCAAGAGGAAATCTACTACAAGAAAGTGTCATAGTAGAATACATGCATCCTCAAAACAGAACCATCGATAAGTTGAACAAATATTTGATTCGTTCAACTTATGTAGAACTTCTGTTTACAAATTTATAGACATTGTTTTGGTACCATGTTCTTTCTAGGAGGGGAAAGTTTTATAAAACATATGTATTCAACCACACCTTTGATATATTACTGGACTTTATTGCACCCTTTTTAAGATATTCCATTTTACTCTCTTAAGTTTGCACCTTGATTGAAGCAGCAGGTTCAGCAGGTAGGAATGTCATGTCATCTCAGTGTGAAACATGCATGTTAGCAACGGATCATGGTATAGTCTAACACGTGAAAAAGTTCAGCATGGAAAATTTAGTTCTAGATGTATGCACAACAGTTTATCAGTCCTTGCAATCTTTTACTTGTCTTGTGCAATGTCTTGACATGGCGTTGAACATACTGGATTTGCTATTACTATAAATGTCAACAATTTTAAGAGGGGGTGCTTTCAGCTCTAGCTGCACATAGTAGTTTATCATTAGGTTTTTAGTTTTTCTCTCATAATCCGAACCAGATTAGCTCGCTTGGTAACATAAAAGATTTTCACTCCACAACATGGGATAAGTGTCATGATCAGAACTATCATATAGATTTTTAGATTTTGTGTGACTCAACAGGTACACGTTTCAGTATTTTACTCTTACTTCAACAGAAGAACAAATAAGTATCAACTTAGAAGTCAAAACAACTCCTAAAAAAACCTTAATAGGGTATCCAAGAGGAACCTCTACGAATCGGTTCATTTTTAGAATATTCTTTACTCCAGTTTAATGGGAATCCGATACACTGATATTTGCGATTGCAAGTTTTATTTCAAAACCTAAATTAGTGTAAAAAACTAGGCGAAAAAACACTATGTGTTGTTCGGCCCTTAGAGGTGCAGTCTAGTAAATTTCTGAAGTTTAAAGGGAGCACAATATACTTGACCACTCCTAGGTTAGATGGAGAGATGCACAGTAGCAATACACGCAACTCTATTGCAGAGTTAAGGGGATCGTGAACTTGGGTTAGCCCTAAGAAGGGTGAGGCAAAACTGGAAATGTGTTCAGTAAAAGAAGAGTACAGTAGCTCCCAGGACGACGAGTTAGAGCTACCTTACGTGGTTTGAGGGGGCCGCCAAGAACGACCAAGACGATTACCCTACTCGGTAAACTGTCGAAGTTTCCTGCGAAGTTGAGCCAAACTCTAACAGAAACAGGGCTGACCGAGGCCGTAGCTTGACGTGGAAGCCTCCCGCCATCTGATCAAAACACAGGCCGACGCTCCTTCCCTCCACCTTGTTGAGATTCATAGATCGAGAAGAAAGACCGAAAGTGTCAAAACGAAGCGAAACGAAAAGGCAGGAAACGAAGGGAATGCCGTCCCGTGCCATTCACCCCACCCGATTCCTGTCATGGCGGTGAAACTCTTGGCTCGAGGGAACGGCGGCGTCGTTGCGCAGTCTTAGACCAGGCTCAGGAATGTCAGCTACGAGCTGGAATCCGGAGGTCCAGGAGGAGCGAAGAAGTGAGTAACAGTCGATCACGAACGCCTTGTTGGATTTCATCGTTGAACAGAGATCGCGGAATCGAAGGAATGTGTAGGGTCTGAAATTTGAGGTGGAGAGGCGTTTTTGAGGATGTTAGTCTGGAGTCATCATCGGGCAAGGAAGAAATATTGGCGCGTTTTGAAGTTATCGGAGTTGGAAGGGTCTAGACAGGTTGGCGTCTAAGCGAAGGACGAAAAGGAGACGAGGGTTTAGGAAGGAGTTATAGTTCCGTGAAGAGATTTCTGGGGCCTGCTGTGATGGCTTCGAAAATTACTCCGAATGCAATTTTGCAGCTCAACAATGGGGATGTGGATTTGCGTCCCGTGTTACAGGTTATGGATGTAAGACAGATTGGAAATGCGCAGACCGTGCAGGAAAGATACCGACTAGTTCTGTCGGATACTGTCTATGTTCAACAGGCGATGTTGGCTACTCAGCTGAATGAGTATGTCAAGAACGGACAAGTGCAAAAAGGCTCGATCGTGCAGCTTATTGAGTATATTTGCAACAGTGTGCAGAACCGAAAGTGAGTGCTTGAACCCTCACCCTTTTTGTCCTGATAAATTTTCTGTGGTTACGCAGCAGTGCATGCCAACTGCAGATGCACTCGTTTTGTCAGGTTTTCTGCACTGGCGATGGTGGCTAATGATATTCTTGGAGTGAGTGCTTGTTCGTGGACATCTTTGATGAAATTTTAAAGTGCTGGAACGCTCCTGAGATGATCAAACTGCCCTTCCTGTTGGATAATTCAGGAGCCTTGTTAATTCTGTTTAAACACGTCCAGTATATTGTTCGCGTAACTTATCTAGTTGTTGACTGGCGATATACGCTCTGCAGAATTATCATCGTGTTGAACATGGAAGTCGTGCAATCGATTGCTGAGATTGTTGGAGATCCCAAGAATCAGATAAGTGGGCCTTCAGACCCGCAGCAGCAAAAAACAGGTCCTGCTCCTCAGCAGCTGCAACAGCAGCGGGGTCCGCCACAACAATTGGGCCCTCCTCAACAAGCATCTCACCCAACGATGGGGAACCAGCCTCATCAGCCTTCCTATGGTGCTATGGGTAATGTTAACGCGTACAGAGCAGGCGGAGAACCAAATCCTTCCAATATAAACGGAGGCTATGGAGTTCAGAATTCTGGCGGCCAGAATTCGTACCTCTCGGGCTCTAACTCTGCACCTCCATCTGCTGCGTTTCAGGCCCAGAGGCAAATGGGTGGGCAACCACCTCCTCAGCAGCAGGGTACCTATGGGAAACCTCCTGCTCCTTATCAAGTACCTACTCCCATGTACTCTGTCAAGGGTCCTATTGCAAAGAATGAAGCTCCGGCCAGAATAGTTCCTATTGGAGCTCTAAATCCCTACCAGGGGAGGTGGACGATCAAGGCTAGGGTTACGTCCAAAGGTGAACTTAGAAGGTACAATAACGCAAAAGGAGATGGCAAGGTATTCTCTTTCGATCTACTGGATGCACAAGGGGGAGAGATTCGCTGCACATGCTTCAATAGTGTGGCTGATCAATTCTACGACCGTATTGAGGTGGGAAAAGTGTATATGGTCACCAAGGGATCCCTGAAACCTTCTCAGAAGAACTATAATCATCTGAAGAATGACTGGGAGATTTTCTTAGAGAATACGACGACTATCGAACCCTGCATCGACGAGGATGAAATGATTCCTCAACAACACTTTGACTTCAGACCGATCAGTGACATTGAAAACTTGGAGGCGAACGCTATGGTTGACGTCGTTGGGGTTGTTATTGGCATCCAGGATACCAACCAAATCATGAGAAAGAATGGAACTGAAACTCTGAAGCGAACACTCCAGCTCAGGGACCAGTCTAATAAGAGTGTAGAGTTGACACTGTGGGGCGGTTTTTGTAATAAAGAAGGTGATCAAGTCCAGGATCTGCTGTACAAGGGAATTCCTCCCGTTGCTGCGGTCAAGGCTGCTCGTGTGAGTGACTTCAGCGGCAGGTCTCTTGGTACCATATCTTCGTCACAGATCTTGGTCAATCCAGATATCCCAGAGGCTCACAAGCTGCGTGGTTGGTATGATCGAGAAGGAAAGGTCACAGGTGTTGAGTCGATATCCAGAGAAGGGGGTACAGGTGCTCGTGGAGACTCGCGGAAGACTGTTGCACAAATTAAGGACGAGGGCCTAGGTCGGGGTGAAAAGCCGGATTGGATTGCTGTTAGAGCAACGATATCGTTTATCAAGACAGACAATTTTTGTTATACCGCCTGTCCTATCATGATAAATGAGAAGCAATGTCAGAAAAAGGTGACAAACAACGGAGATGGAACTTATCGGTGTGATCGCTGCGATCAGTCGGTTCAAAAACCTGACTACAGGTACCTACTCCAAATGCAGGTACAAGATCACACTGGTGTCACTTGGATAAGTGGGTTTCAGGAAGCAGGGAAAGAAATCTTTGGAGTGGACGCCGAGCAACTCTTTCAATACAAGGAACATGAGGATCCTGCATTCGGAGACACAATACAGAAAGTTTTGTTTTCTACCCACGTGTTTAAGCTCAAAGTGAAGGAGGAGACTTTCAACGATGAGCAGCGAGTGAAGTGTACAGTGATCAAGTCAGACAGAGTTGATTTTGCAGCAGAGAGCAAGCTGTTGATGGAGTCCATCGGACAGCTTGAAAGAGGAGAAGGGCCAAGCGCCCCATCCGTACCTTCTGCCACGCCTGCAAGTACAGCGGTGTATGGTTCGGCGCCTCCAGCCTTCCAGACTCCAGCCTACGGTAGCAGCTATGGTGGAAATCCTCAAGGAAGTTCTGCGGTTGGGGGCGGTGGATATGGCGCTGGTTCGGCCGGTTACACAGGTGGATACAACACCAACGGCAATAGCAGCTCGTATGGCGGCGGAGGCTCTAGTGGTGGCAGTATGGCCAAGTGCTACAAATGTGGTAAAGAAGGTCACTTTGCATCTAACTGTCCGAACCAAAGTCAGTCTGGTGGGTTTGGAGGAGGAGGAGGAGGAGGAGGGGGAGGAGGAGCTGGGGGTGGATGTTACAAATGCGGCCAAGGTGGTCACTTTGCCAGAGATTGCCCAAATCAAGGTGGTGGAAAGGCCTTCGGGGGTGGTGGAGGTTATGGAGGAAGAGGTTACTGAGACAGTTGTGAGTCGAACTCACCGTTAAGAGTTGGTTGCTTATCTCATTAATGAAGATCTTCGAGGGAGCTTATGATGAGTGGTGACGAGGTTGCACCTATATGCCGTATGCTCTCCCCATGTTTGTGGGACATGTCCATTTTCTCGAGCGGCAGCGAGCACCCCCAAGAGACGACGCAACCTCAGTGATCCTTTATGGAAGGGTGGAAGATTGAAAATGAAAAACTGCTAGTCGTCCCCCCTGACTTGAAGCAGCCTGTATCATAGTGTACTGTATTGAGACAGAATGGGAGATAAGTTTCTCCTTCCGCTAGCTTCAGTTTTGCTGCGGGACAGGGTCTTACAAGGAGCGCCCAAGAGAGTACACTATCTGAACAACTTTGGATGGAAGGTTCCACTGTTGCAGGTGTGTCCTGGTGAAGTACTCCATAGGAGTATCTGACTGTGTTCTTCACCCGAGAGCATGGTTCATCTGGATAAATTTGAATTTTCTGTCGGAACTGCATTCTTGGTTTGCTGCTTTTACTCCTCTTTTCCTGTCATCATCGCATGTCATACCGAGTTCAAGTCTTTGAGCAGAATCCCCTACACGGTCGTGTCTTGCAGATAAATCCGATGCCTGGCAGATATCGTATATTGACACCGTCCTGAGCCTGCTACTGTTGCAGCATTTAGGGAACTGTGAAGTAGATGCTAAACTCATTCACGCATGTTATACTCTTATCAATGCTAGGTGACAAGTCCTTCGCTTGCAGTCTACATGTTTCGGCAGCTGCTTCGCTCTTTGTCAGTTTCCTGACAGTCGGCACACGAGTTGAATGGCAATTATCAGGTTCCTATTAAATCAGCTTCCAGATTGTGTCAGTTGGCTGAAGGTTGTCGAGAATTTCTTGGAGGCAGAAGTTGTACGGCCTTTGAAATACATGGTACAGTATGTGCAGTGCAACAATGGTTCGAGCAACTATATCACAGTACTGTGCTTCGCGTAAGAAAAGTGTGAGGCTAGGCATATGGTCCTAGACCACCTCTAAAGTCAGGATTAGTTTAGAACTTGCAGCTGGAGGTTTTCTCGGCAGTGTGTTAGTCTTGACACACAAACTTCAGGCATATCCGGACGATATGGTGGCCTTTGGAGATGTTGGCATTTTACCAGGAGTCTCTAACTGCTTACTAACTTGTTTTGTTCCGAAAGGGTGTCTAGTCTCAAAAGACGGTGTCACAGGCATTAAATCTGTAAGCAATGATTCGCCATGCAAGTATGGTGCACGCGTACTGGTAGAAACAGTTTAAAAGCTTCGACTACAAACGGAGTACTTAGCACCTTTCCTTTTTCAGTAGTAGTAGTAGTTCATGTGCTTACCTCTTCTAAAGTTACATATGTCACCGTCCGTGCCCGCTTGCTCAAGCAAATGCAGTCACCTACTCGGGGCTTATTTAATGCAAGCTTCGAATTCCTTGACAGGAAGATTTCTTGTTCCTCTTCGTAAAATCCTGTGGTCATTCTTCAGACTGGATCTGGGAAAACAGTAGTCGCAGGTAAATCCCAGGGAACAGGACAAAGGGAGATAGGCATTCGTAGCCACCAAGACGGATATGATACGCGTCGCAGCCGTCCGCCCCAAGAAGCAATCTACGGGAGAACCTGAGGGCTTCTCAATATATATAAAAAAATACTTCCTATATTTATATAGGAAGTATTATAGGAGAGATTATAAATCTTGCAAAATCAACTTTTCGCAGTCTAAGATGAGAGAAATTTCCAATCGCATCGTATTAGCGATACAAAATCTCAATTCTTCTACAAGTACTTTTGTGGTCGAAGTCAAATATTGATCTTCCACTGGAAGTCTCATCTCTAATCTTCTTCCGCCGATCGCTCTATTACCGAAATCATTTGAGTTGTCTAAGGAAACGTCGTTTTTTGTGATCGATCATGCTTTCCTGGTCTTATTCGTTCCATTCATTGATAAAAAGGTTCTGCAACTAAATACAGATTGAACCATGGACTGTGATCATTATCACGTTGTAACTGAGTATGGTATGTAACTCTGAAAGCCTCCTATGTAGTGTTTGTTCATTTGTTACCCAAACAATGACTAATTGATTTTATCTCCATCGTTCACAACCGAACAAGAATGGATCACTAGATAAGAGATTGAAACGTAAGCCGAGTCCCCTATTGAATACTGATAGTTGTGAGATAATTCTCGAGTTGCGTTGGTGCACTCGATGCAAACTGTACGTTTCTGATACTGTTTCATGTTAAGTTGTCAGTTTACAAGAATTGCTTGAAGCAGGGTGTTGTCAAGCTTGGATAACATTGTCTAGAAAATAACAGGTTATCACAACTTTTACGTCGAGAACTCTCTCAACAATCGTTAACAACGCGAATTCCTTCCTAGAATCGATCGAAGACATCTGCAAAAAGCAATATAGTGACTCTTTGAGGATAAACAACAACTTTCATCCCCCACTCGATCCCGTAATGTATGTTCAAGCAAATTTGAGCGATTTCTTGAAATTCTTATAGTGTTCATCAGAGTTGCCACGGTACCATCCGAGTCAACACTACGCTACATGGCAAAGTAGACATATGCATTTCACGGTCTTCTCCAGCCAAGGGTCTGTTCAAGCGAACCCAGCAGATTGTGAGCCCGTCGAAGAAAGAAACTTCAACGAGGGGCCTTTTCAAGCAAGTGGTGTTCATGGGTGTTTGAGATTCCTATTGGCTGTGGCCTGTCTTGGAAGGTTTACTGGTGTCGTGCTGTGGTTCCGAGAGGGGACCACGTGGACCTTCCTGCTAGAGTGTACAGAATATCACCAAGTGGATGAATACAAAGACCAGCCATGGAAAGTCCCCTTTTGTCCGACTCAACCGAGTAGGCGTGAATTGTACCACTTGCACTGCGAGTTCCTGTTTTACTCTCAACCCGCTTGCCGGAAACCTTGAAGAGCTTGTATCTGCATCTGCCAGGTAAAGGTTTTCACTGTATGTTGGAATTTGGAGGTGAAGACAAGATCGCTGCCATCGGCTGGAGCTCCGAAAATAACTGCAATATTAGAACTGTGGGTGAGGGTGCATTTTCATTCAAGCGGAGCTGGAAAGTTTTATCTGCTCATAATGGATTCTCTGGAGTCTTACACGATTCCGGAGCAACTGATGAGTTGAAGTGTTTTCTGGGTTTCGGAAAATAAGAAGACGAAGATTCTGAAAGCTTATTGTTCAATAGTCTGACGAAATACTGTGAAGATGCGGGGAACAAGCCCCATTGGTTCGTCCCTGCGGGATCCAGTGTGTTTCTTCCAATGTAGAGGAGTAGAGAAACAGATCAATCTAGCCCTCTCGTGCCGGGTGAATTGTAGAGCTTCGTGCTCAATCGTGCCAGGTAAAGCGCTCGTCTCGAAATCTTTCTTCGCAGGGAACTGGACGCATGGACGTCCTTGTTCCCGTGGAGGGCGGCACGAACAAGATTGTGTGAGGATTGGACTTGTTAGAGTGGCATCTCGAAAACCATCGAGGTTGAGAGCAGGCGGTGGAGAGGAACCTCAAGTTAGGGTCGGTGACGGAGAGAAGGTCGGAGATGAGATTTTGCAAGACTGGGTAGAACTTGATGCATCCGAAGGGAACGGCAGGAAAGGGGTGAACGCGGTGGACGTGACGGTGGAGAGGACTGGTACTAACATGCGGAAAATAATTGCCAAAATTTTGATCAGAGCTTCTCTGGAGGATGTCTGGGCCATACTGACCGATTACGAGCGCCTGGCGGACTTCATCCCCGGTCTGGCAGTCAGTGAGCTTCTGGAGAGAAGGGAACGTGGATGTAGGCTTTATCAGGTAAAGCTTCTGTTTCTCTCTCTTTCAGATTCTACAGTTTACAAGTGATTGTCAAGAAATGTCAATTTTCACTTTCGCCGTGCAAGATTCGTACGGAGGATGAATGAAAGAGTGGATACATTGATTTTGGATCAGGTTGGGGAGCAAGATATTGCCCTAGGAGTGAAGTTCAAAGCCAAAGCTGTAGTAGACTGTGAGGAGAAGTCCTGCGAGGTGGAGCGAAATCTCGTGCGCAGAGATATAGATTTCAACACTGTAGAAGGAGATTTTCAAATTTTCAAGGGCACATGGAGAATGGAGCAGGTTCCTTCCTTACTTAAAAGCTCGTAGGGTCAGTGTTCAGTTTTCTTATTATATCAGCCGGTCTCTAGCAGAGGTAGAGAACAATGCCACTCGGTCTAAGGTGTTGAAGTTGGTCCTCGGATGAGCTTCCCTTTTCGCCCAACCTTCTCTGAATTAACCAGCGCTTCCGTGAAGTCTTTGGCAGAACATACACTATGCTTCTAAATAACTCTACAAAGCCATTTGGATGTGGTTTCCACTAGTCAGTGTGAAGTTGCGAGCCATCATCTGGTGGATAATTTCAGATCACTCTTTTTAACTTCCAAGAGAGTAAAAGAGTCATCAAAAACTTCTTGATGATATAGTATCGAATAGGCAAACTGATTCATTCCGTTGAATTGCATTTGTTCAATCTGCGGTGCCATCGTTGGCTAAGGACTTTATACATCTGACAGATTCGAGAAACCGGGAAGCGGAGGCTGTAAGTTAACGCAGAAGTTAGAAGTCCACTGAAGGCAGGAACATCAGAGTTTTGTCCCATGATCTTTGTGCAGTGAATCATTCTGTGGACCTATCGATGACTTAAGCTTTTACTTTCTTTTTTTGTCCATTGCAGGTTAGTGGACCGTCAACTTTTGTGCCCGGGACTGTTGGAGGAAAGCAGGAGCGCAAGACATTTTTGTACTATATTCTAGAGGTTCAACCAAAAGTCTGGCTGCCCGTGGCGCTTGTGGAAGGAAGGTTGACAAGCGAAATCAAAATCAATCTCGTTTGTATACGCGACAGAGCACAGAAAGTCCACGCTGTGTGATATTGTAGAGCTACGACTGGGACCAATACTTCTCTGTACTTCTGACTTTCATTTTTGGAGGGAGCATTACACCCCTTCTGTATCATGTGTAACATTGGAAACTCTCGAACAATTTCTTTCTTCATAACGGCCAAATCAGCCGATCAGATTTCGGATTACTTTGACATTTATGGGATATTTGATCACCACAAGCCTGAGGTGTGTCTGTAAATTCCATTATCAACTTGTGTGTCGACTACCGTAGTTTTGAATGGGAATTTCTGAATTCTCTTTCCAGCAAACTTATCCATTTGCCTGGTTTCTAATACAATGTTTGTAATGCGTTAGTCGAGAAGTGAGGGCGAAATCCAGATGAAGTCGTATAACCTTTCATGCGCACGTGTTAGAGCCGAGCCAGCTTCCCGAATGTCGGCATAACTTGAGCGGCAAAGCAATACTGAAATTATTTGATTTGCATTGTACAAAAACAGTCCGTTTCTTAAACGAAACGATCCGAAAATCCTTCTGTTCAAAGTTCAGTGGTAAACAGTTCGAGCTTTAAACAGTCTGGTTCAAAAACGATTTGGTTCAGGATTTCTGAAACAACTCGATCTAACTTTAGCTCAAAAACCTGGGTACGGAGCGGGCCTAATGCCAGTTTTATTGGAATTTGTTCTACGGAAAACTGTTCGGTTCCGAACCAAACTCAGCCGACTGTTAATCGCGGTGCTATGCATTTGCGGTTTATCCGGAACTGAACGTCTTCCTTCCTCCTCTAACTGTCACTTGATAGGATAACATACTTATACGACAAAAAAATTCTCTTCCTTCGTTCCCAGGTTTCATAATCGACGGATAGAATGCACGTTATGCAAATACATAGTAACAACAAGTAGCTAGGCTTGCAATGGAATTGCGGGGCTATGCGGTAGCGATATATCCGGATCTATCCCCTTCTTTTCTTTTTTCCGGCTTTTACAACGACTCCGTACGTTCTCGCTACACGATAAAACATTCCCCCTTCCTTTCCGGTTTTCATAATCGACATATAGAGCTATTTTACCGCTTAGCAACAAGTTCTTCATAGTGGAACCGGAACTTGATTCTACATGTGAAAGCACCATCACAGGAGGAATATGTTTTATATGTTGAGATGACAAGATACCAGTGGAAAACCAGCCTCAACGACGCTGAAGCGATTGAACTGTAGATTCACATCACTCAAGAACTGTGCTCATTTATTGTGCTTTAAGCAAGGTAGACCAGAGTCCAGCTCGACTTGAATCCCTTGAGGTTGATCGCCCCTGGATAATCAAGACATCTCACTTAGTCCATTGCAAGTTCACTGCGCGAGATATGTACACTGAACTTTCGTCTTTGCTATATGTGCAAGAAGCTGTTCTACAATCCAGAGGCATCGTTCTGCAGTTCCAGTCTATTTAATTAGTAAGAAGAGAAGGATTGCAACTATCGCTTTCGAAATGTGCGTACTTACTGTACTGAAGTGCGCTACTCCTTCACACGGACAGGGCGAGCCAATCAGCGACTTAGCAAAGGCACTCGGTCCCAGCTGTATGGCAACCGATGACAAAAGAGTGATGATCGTTGCTGTTAAGGACATCCTACAAAGAGCGAGAATCTGCATATCGATTGCAGTGTTTCCAGTTCGAATGGAGCGTTCTAGTGCGCGACCATGACAAGCGAAAGGCGCGGCTTCTTAAACATGGCACAATTCAATGTCAAGTTGCTGCGCAGGCTCGTCGTAATAACGAGCCTGCTTTTGCCTTGCGGTACTCATCCTCACGATTTTCTCCCATCGATTACTGTTATTTAGGTTCTTGGGGAATTCCTTTGATCCGCTAAGTCCTAACTCCATTCCTTACTCCGCTTACTTATCCTCTTGAGAGCGGGTCTTTCCTCGAGGTGTTTCAAGGTGACAACCGAACCCAGCGCCTGTTGCTGCAGTACAGCGCATCTTTATCGGGACGCTATCGGGACGCAGAGTCCACTTAATGCTGTACCCCATCTTAACTTAATGAAGTTTCAGAAACAGTTCGTCTTGCTCCTCCTTATAGTACGAAGAGTCTTATTTTGTCAGATGCTAATGAATTGTATTGGCTGTGGAGGAGAGAACTCCAGAGGGTTTTTACTCGTACCAGGGCGTGCGCTATTCTTACGGTTGCACGGGATGGTTGTATATGGGAACGACGGTTAAATGGAAGTATGGCGAGCACCTGCTGGCGCCATTTATTGGCTTGTCTTATCCTTGCGAGAGTGATGCTTGTGATCAGAAAGGCGGACTCTGTAAACCGGCAGTTTGCGGAGCACCATGCGAATATTTCTGTGATAAAGAGAACATCTTTTTCTCCCTTCTTGTTCTGGACGATGGCGTTGAGGTGCCTAAAGCAGATGCAGAATGCACTTCCCACGTATGCTTGGACTCGCACGATGGTACCGCGAATATCGTCTGCATGAACTACAAACTCAAACCTAATATCCAGAAAAAGTACGCTCTGCACTTGACGGTCAATGTCACGCAACAGGACGATGATAAACCAGCTAAAAATAAGGATGCCGATATGTATATTGTCGCCGGTATGTTAAGCATCCCACTGCATCTTCCAACTTATTCTTCCTCGTCCATTAGTCTCCAAAATTTGGGCCCTCGTGCTCTCTGGAAAGTCTTTTCTTTTGTTAGGCCAGTTCTTCAAGTGGCTAGACGATTCTCGCGCAGCGTTTGGACTGCTGTTGCTGTGGATCTCGTCACTGTGCGTCGGGTTTCAGCAGTGAAACATGGAGAGATGGAATTCAGGTTCAGGCTTGACATTTACAACAGCTGGCTGAGGCTGCTTGTTCCTAGACGAAGTAGTTCTGCTTACACTGAGCAGGAGTTTGGTCTTGGAAGTGATCCGGTGGAGAATATGCAAAGGCTATAGTATTCTCAAGATTTCTCCTACTGACCTATTACAGCCGGATTGGTGCAACTGTATCTTCTAGAAGATCAGTCCCAGTTAAGGAAGGAAGCCGACCTCAGAAGTTAGGGTGGTAACCCATTGTTATGATGAAGGTCACGAGTGCTCATCGCTTTCTTCTCGTTTGTATTTTTCGTATTTCAGTCTCGTTTTCTCTAGCTTTTGCTCCTTATTGCTGTGCAGGAGATGTTAATGTTTCACAATGTACGGGTTCTTGGCTAGAGGAAAGGGATCAAATCAAAGCTGGTATTGGAGGGCATTTTATTATCCAGCTGATGGACGGCTTTGGGAACCAAGTTAGTGCGACTAGCGGCAGAGAAGGGGGTGATTTGGATGTTGATTTCAGGCCGAGCATCACTGCTGGTGATACGAGCTCTATCTCTGACATTAATTGCAAGAGGAACGAGGATACGGGCACTTACAGTGTCACTTTCATGACCTCCAAGACTGGGAATTTCAGTCTGACTATTAGTGCTTTCTTATCTCCGACAGAGTATTATAATATCCAAGGATCACCATTTCCCTTCAAAGTCGTCTCGGGTACATAAAAACTTCTCCAGTATTGCATTATCGTTCCTGCTCACGATTTGCTGAGAATAATTCTTTACACATACCGGGCTGATGTTTCAGCCTAGGACAAGTATGTCTTTTGGGGCAAGAGGCATTCAGGTCTGGGGCTGCAGCAGCAATTGCTGGCCTCTACCTTTCTACTGGGGTTACTTTTACCTGTTAGATTATTCATGGGACTTCAAGATATCGTCATCGCTATTTCCCTGTTCTTTACAGCAGCATTACTGAAAGTAGCAGAAACCTGTGCATGGCTTTGTGAAACTGCTGGCCTTTTCCCTTGCAGGTGGTATCGATATACCGTCGTGTACAGGCTCTTGGGTAGTTCCAGGTCCCGTCAATCCAGGAGAATCAGTGATACTAAGAGTGGAACAAAAAGATAAAGCCAAAGAGGTTTGGTTAGCTGAGGACTATGTATTCAAAGCTGTCGTAGCTCGAGCGTTGGGTTCAACACGGAACTTCTCTGCTGCAGTAATAAACTCTTCTGGAACTGTGGGTAGTCCTGGAAGCCAAGACTTCGTAGTCAATATGCAAAGTGCAGGGGACTTCATTCTGCAGATACTGTCTGAAGCTGGAGATGAACAAATTGAAGGATCGCCGTTCCCATTCACGGTGAAGACAGGTATGTAAGAAACGAAGTTGAAGTCGTCAACAGGTTAGATCAGCAACTGTATAAGTGTTCTTTGCACACCGCTAGGCGATGATGTAGTATCTGTTTTTCTGTCAAAAGGATCTGAAATACATCCAAAGGCTTGCTTCGTCTCAAATTCCCCTGGTGTTCTAACAATGTAGCTCTGTATTTGAAGTTGAGGAAATTGCTGTTACTTCCTCATGCAGCTATGCAAGATGCAATCCAGAAATATCTACACAGATTCCAACTGAGCATTCTGTGAGCAGGTGAAATGGTTCTTGACTCTACGGAAGGATCTTGGCCAGGGGGGGTCAATACGTTTCCAGCGGGAGCTGAAGCCGTCCTCAGGGTACTGGTAGTCGATAAAGATGGAAACTATATCGACCCACTGCCAGAAGGAAAAATCAAGGGAACTATTGAGGAACCTGCTACGGACAACAGAACGCTACCAGACACACCTGTTACCTCGAGGTCCGAACTCGGACGTACTGGTTATCAGCTGCTAGCCTTTACCCCGCAACTGATAGGGCAGTTCGAGATAAGGGTTACAGGGAGTGATGGAACCGCCATTCCTGGCTCCCCGTTTTCATTCACTGTGATCGTAGGTGAGGGTTGAACTTCTCCATATTTTAGATTCTAGCACGTGTCCTCATTTTTTTGCGAGTTTGTGCCATGGTCTTCAGAAGTGTCCACTACCGAGTCAAAAGTCTTGTTATCATGGAAGCGAGGGTCAAGGTGAGAGTAAACTGGTTGGCTCGGATTTTTCATACCTCCTAAATAAATTACTGGAGAGAGCACTTTAGGCGAGCGGCATTTAAAGGAAGAGTCTTGATCTTGCAGATCTGTTTGGCAGTTGTTTTCCGCGGAGTTTTTGCTGCATATCGTCTGCCGATTAAAGAGTTGCCTCTTTCTGTTCAGTCATGGATCATACGTAGAAGCTTTCATCTTAAGCTCTGCCAAAGTTATAAGATAAAAGCGGCAGGCTTATGGCTTGTATATATGTTTTGCCTTCGTTTGTCAAGGTTTGCCTTCCGCATCGAAGTGTAAGGGCTCCTGGCTCAGCGGTATCAACAAGTTCGTTGTTGGAGAGACAGCTACCTTTGTTATTACTCTCATGGATGAATACGGAAACAACGTTACAACTGGCGCTAGAGGGGGCTCAAGACTTGCCGGCTTTAGCTGGAACATATCAATCATCAATCAGGACGATCCATCAGCGCCTCCGGATTATTCTGTCAGTTTAGGTGCCCCAACTGATGCAGGGATTCAGCTGTTAACTTTCTCACCAACGGCGACCGGTACTTTTGCACTGAGAGTAAATGCAAGCAACGATATCCAAGGATCTCCTTTCGTGTTCACAGTCAGAGCAGGTCGGTTTAGAGCTATCCTTCTTCGTTATTATCTTTAGATGGGTCAAGAAGTTCAAATTTGTGAAGTTCAAGTACGCACGAGCTCGTGATTGCTATCTTGTCTATCGAGGTTGTAACACATTTCAGGTGTGCTGTGCCCCGAGTGTTATATTCCGTGCTGACGACGCTTGTATCCCTTCTGTCAGGATATCCTGTTATGTCCAGTTGCACAGCCAGCTGGTTAGATGCCACGACAGACCCACCACACTATACTGCTGGCTCTCATCCAAAGATGGAGGTGACTCAAAAGGATGCTCAGAAGAACATATACCCTGACCTTTTCCTCTTCACCTTGAAAGTGGTTGCTGCACCCGCAACTATGGCTCAACCAATATCTCCTTTGAACCTCTCCTCACCTGTCAGTGGTTTGAAAACAGAGGAGGGCCTGAATATGTCTCAGGGAAAAGTTATAGTCACATTTGAGGCTGTAGCAGCAGGACAGTTTCAACTGCATATAGGAGACGGCGAAAGTGGAATTCTTGGCTCACCCT
Organism: Asterella californica; assembly: GCA_036924285.1. Taxonomy (NCBI): domain Eukaryota; kingdom Viridiplantae; phylum Streptophyta; class Marchantiopsida; order Marchantiales; family Aytoniaceae; genus Asterella; species Asterella californica. Next base: position 30,440,164 of record JAYKYS010000003.1, read on the forward strand.
TTACATTTATAGTTCTCCCAGGTCTTATCGTTCCCATACTTTCTTCACCCGAATACTCACAGCTGCTTTTGCTGGTAATATTCAACGTTGATTACATGCAACCTTCCTTCGGCCACAATCTGTGAGAGATTGTGGCCGAAGGGAGGTTCTGTTGTTTGTAAAGACGTGTGCTGTCATTGAACGAGAAGATACTGAGCATTGAGCTGCTGTTCAGGTCCTTTGGCTATTGATGGTACCACAGGAGGATGGGAAAATAATAAGGTGGAGTTTAATCTAAAGGATAAAGTCCAATTTTTGATCACCCAACGAGATGCTTATGGGAATCCTGTGTCGCAAGATAAAAGTACTGCGGCAGCTGTAACAGCTTATTTTTCTGGAAAGGTGTTTCAAGCTGGAGAAAGTCGTCGAGAGGTTCAGCTTTCCGACTTGACTATTGAACCCATAGGAGATCTAGTCTGGACTCAGGAAAAGCTGCAATTCACCGTCACTCAGGCTGGCAACTTTGAATTGGAGGTTTACGTATCCGCTGGAAAATTCTACGTAGCAGAATACTGGTACTACTTCCAGAAGGACGAGGTGATCCAGATTGTGGGATCACCGTTCAACTTTTTTGTCGGCGCAGGTGCTAACTTTGCATCTTTTTTGTGGCAGTTTGGTTCGGGTGTAAAAGGCGAAGTTCTTGTCACATTGTTAAAAGCTTGAAGTTCTTGGACAACGTTGTGATCTATGGCTAGTTTACTGATTCCTACATTGTTGATTGTCTTCATCCCGATGTAGATATAGGATCAATCATTGCTACAGTAGCTGCCTGCCGACTGAGATCCTTTTGCTACGATGAAAATTGGGGACTGGAAACCGGATCTATGATTAAAGCCGTAGTAACACAATCTGCGGTGCTGCATTCTTCAAGGTGACCAGGGGAGATCTACGTACCTGTATGCAACGCATCTGGGCCAGGTCTTACCGGTGGCGCTGTTGGAGACACTCTGAAGTTCACTATCTATACATACACCAAAGAGCTTGTTGCTTCACCTGCACCGGCCTCCCGCTTCAAGCTTGAGTTCAATCCAGAGGTGGCTGCGAATCCCGTGCTCAAGGAGGGCAGTGGTAATGCCATAAATGTTGGGTATCGAATCACTGTGCCCTCAGGGCCGTCGGGGTATGCCATGACAGTAAAAGCCGCTACCACTTCCGAAGAAATCAAGGGAAGCCCATTCAGAGTCAACATAACTGCAGGTTGGTTCTATTGGATTATCAGTATCTTGACGATTGTAATCCGAGGTTAGCATACCCTGTAGATTAGATATACCCTCTTTAGGACCTCTTAGGACCTCTTTGTCCCTTAATGACCTCGGCTGATACCGGCTTGTACGATTGTCGGAGTCCGTTTCGCTGCCACACGCGACGCCCTCCGCCTTTGTTACTAATCGGTTACTCCCGAACGACTCTCTTTCTTACGTGTGATGTTCTCAGTGTGGTTCCCCTTTCCCCTTTCCCCGTTCTCCGCTGTCTGAGCTCCTCCCTACCTAGCGCTCTCATACCGATGGTTATAACTATCTCTCGGGAGTCTTCTCTCCCCCGCTTGGAACCTGGCTCTTCTGGTTCGGTGTTAGTACTTCCTCTACCTTCTTCTACCTTCTTCGCAGCTCCGACGCTTGTAGTCATCTCCTTTGATGGGTGTCACCTACTTGGCGGCCCTGCCTTTCGAGCTAGGTCCTGGTTTCTTCGCCAACAGTTCATTAGAGGTTGTACTGCGTTAGGTATATACAGGAGCATTAGACAGAGACTTAAAGCTCAGTATCGTGCTCCAAACTCTTAGCCTCCCTCATAAGTGGCTATCACTTTGGCCCTTTTACCTTTCTCCTGACTCCCACTGTACTTTGTTTGGTGGGGAGCTATCACTCTGGCCCGCTTACTGTGTTGTACCTTTAACGAGGAGGAGGCACTATATGTAGTGTCCCATGATTTCTCTTTTACACCATTGTAGCATGAAATCTTTACACTATTGTAGCATAAAAGATTTCTTTCTCCAAGAAGATTTACATTTTTTAAATTCACACATAAAAAGTTTCGTTCTCCAAGAAGATTTACACTTGTTTTCTAAGATATGTTAAAACTCACACAGGAAGGAAACCTTTTTTCTGGCAAAACCAGAAATGGGACTCTGTCGCAAGAAACGTGACTACGTCGCAAGAAATGGACGCTTGTCGTAGTCCCGTTTCTTGCGTGCTTAAGAAATGGACTCTGACAAGAATTGTGTTGTCCATAAAAGGTAGACAGCTGATGTGGAAGGTGGATTGTTTAGGCTCTTGGAGACTTCAGAGAATCAAGAGAGCGTTCTTTGCTGGGAATTAACAATTTTAAGTTGTGGCACCTGAGTCTAACGTTAGACTTCTTCAGTCACTAGTGGAAGGGTTGAAACTTGAAGTAGCCAATAAACGCGATTTTTGCTAGGCAGAAGCAAAGGAGTCAACCAACTGTAATTTTTTTCTGCAGAAGGCAAGGCGCACAATAAAGAAGTACAGGAAAACAAAGCAACAGCAATGCAAAAGCAAACTCCATCTAAGGGGTTGTTAGATCTCATAAGGTTGTATGAGTTAAGTTCTCCTCTCTTTTATGACTGAAGTAACCAGGAGGAGCAAGAATAGCTTCATGTTCGTAGTTAGGTACTTGAGTATACACCTACTCATTACCTACAAGTGTGTCTGTGAGTTTTGTTCAGAATCGTCTCTAACTTTCTTCATGGCTTTCAACCTGGCTTCGCGTATGCTGATTCCAATATTTTCGGGTGCCTAATGATTGCCTCTCCAGATGATGAATACAGTCTCTTTAGTTTAATTCTTGTCATCTCCTAGATAACTCTCTCTTCATGCACTTTACACTTTGCCTTACTGCTCTCCTTAGCTTTGTCATGGACTTAGTTCTGTCCGCCGCATACTGTACTTCCCATCTCTTCTGCACTTCCATACCTGGGGAAACCTTCTCTGGAAATGTGCTTCGCCCTACACATTCTCGTCAGCCCGAACCAAGTTATCGTACATTTACACCATTCTTTGTTACTTACCTTGTACTCCACTGGGTTCAAAACTATTTGGGGTTACCTTAAGAAGTCAGTGTTTTCTCCAAAAACTGCTTTACCCGCGTACCAATATATACCCACTATATTAGCAATGTGTAAAAGTGGTACCGAGGTATATGAAGGGACATTCCAGTGCGTAGAAAGGCACTGAGGTATATGAAGGGAAACAAAGCACAAAAGCAAAGTTACTTTCTAAAAGGATATTCGGATTCCAGTTTGGGAGATGATATGGACAATAATCTGGCCACCAGTAACTATGTCTTCATGCTTCTTCGCTGGGTTTTAGCGGGGCTACCTAAGTGCTAGGTCGTGATCCTTGATTCTGTCTGCCCATTCTCGTTTACGAATATATGTCTTCATGCTCCGTAAAAGGGAAAGTAGGTGGCATAGCAAGCAGCAGACTTCAGCGACTTTATCTACTGACTGACGCAGATTTCATGGAAGTGATCTGCAATGGGAAAGAAGGGAAATGAAAGATTCTCGACGAATTAGGCTTTAGTCACAAAAGCGCCACCGTACTCAGTAAAATTCTGGTTTAGGATGAATCCGGTTATCGTAGGACTAATCAACATTACCATCAGAACGAGATTAGTTGAAAAAGCAAGATAGGACTAACCTTATCAACGACCTACCTAAAGCACTGTCTAGAGATAAATGCAGAAAATGGGTCTAAATTTCGAAGAAAGGAGGAGGACAAAACTGTTCTGTTAATTTACTCTTCCTATCGAATACGCAGCTGAAGTACAGTCTACAGACAAACACATCACTAGCCACGGAGAATTTGCGAAAGGAATGGGAATCATGCTAACCTCTTATTAAGGGAGGTTGGCGATTGTAATCTTGGTAGGAATCCAGTACATATTACCATTTATTCTCTATGTCTGCAGTGTTAGTTTTCAGTGTGTTCGTCTGGTGATTGTCCCTCCGCTGAAAGATTCGAGTTAATGAGAGCATGGGACAGTCTAGCTACAGTGCAACTTCTAATCTTTCTCACTGTCGGAGACCAGGGTCGTGTCATTTTCCTTCCAGATGAAGCTTTTATCGACGATATTACTAAACCTGTTGAATTGTGTAAGGTCCACCAGACTTACAGGGTTCGCGAGGATTGTAACTGCAGAGATGCTAACAACTAGGGTGGGGAATAACATCCGGCAGTTGACTCGCTGAAACTCTTCTAATGCAGGACCCCTGGTTATCCAGAATTGCACTGGGCACTTCAAAGGAGGCACCCCGGTCGTATCCCTTGGAAGAACTGCAATATTTATCATTTACCAGCAGGATATCTACGGGAATAAGATATATACTGACAGCTCCGGCGTTCATAACTATACTGTGGAAGTACTCAAGGAGGATCAGAGCCCGGTGACACTTGATATAAAGCTCACTCCCTCAGTTTCTGACGAGGATCAAGTGCTTGTCACGTTCAACATGACTAAGGTTGGAGAGTATATTCTTGAGGTTGGGGATAGCAGTGGATCAATAAAAGGGTCTCCATTCGCGTTCTCTGTCGTGCAAGGTATGGAAGAAATGAGCGTTCCACTTTCTGTTACAAATGCTTGTCTGCACGCTGATGCTTCGCGGTAGGGAAATAATACTCTCATGTAGTATGTCTGACTGTCCTCATTCACTGCTTCAGGTGCTGTTGTCACAGCGGATCAGTGCAAAGCACAGTTTGTCCCGGATGAAGATATACAAGTAGGAATGTACATAAACATCATTATAACGTCATATGACGCTGCAGGACAACCGAAATATTCAGAAACCGCACTGGAATTTGAAGTGACGTCTGTGCCGGCTATGATCGGAACACCTAACCCTCTTGCCCCAAAAGATTTGGGCAATGGAACTTACGTTGCAACCATGAAAATCACCTCTACCGGACTCGTATCCTTTTTGATAGATTTGTACGGTGAAGCAATAGCTGGAAACCCTTTTGAGTTTGAGGTCGAAGCAGGTCTGATCCCGCCCCTCGCTTTTGTATCCTTCATGTACTCTGAGAGCAAGCTTTGACGGTTCAACTAGATTCTCAAACATTTTGCCCAATCATCGTTAGTTACGAGCATCTAGAAGTCTAGTTTGTGCGGTGGTCAACTGCAGTGAACTGTCTGTGTGTCTACCCTCGTAGGTCAAGCCAAGGGTCGCTAAACTCATAATCTTCGTTTTAGGTGACAGTACTTGTGAAGTCAAACTGATATCTTCCCGTTGAAGGAAGTACCATATGGAGTCTGACGAGAAAGCTATGATGCAGGTACGACCTTACCTCGTGCCGAATATGACGATGTCTGGACCTGGATGAATTATGCGCTTACTTTTAACGTGCTCAAGAACGATTACGTGCCAAGTGGATCGCCAATCTTCGTAGAAATCGATGTAGGTAATCAGTATTTAGCAAGCACAGCTCTCTTTTTGGTCATGTTTCCAGGAAGATTGTAGTGGATCTACGAAGTTGGAGGCTTGTCGATCAGGCGTTAGAATGTCCTCGTGCAGAGTCCAGAAAACGGCGATATGACCATTGGGCAAGACGGGACGATGATTTACACTCCAGACAATGACTACACTGGAAGTGAGTATCTGTCTTATGAGATGAAAGACGAAGCTGGCGAAGTAGCCTTTGGTGAAGTATCAATCACAGTCTGTCCACCAGGGCAGCCATATATCAGTGCATTCCCCAGGATGCTCTCGGCGTTGGAGGATGAGCCGCTTCCAGCAAATGGGTAATAAATATATCTCTGTGATTGTTTTCTCTTGAGTGCATCTGCTGCTCACTCCCTTCGTTTACACTGGGACCAATTTGCAGTGTGCTGTTTCTCACTAACTAGGCTATGGCATAGACAAGAAACTAAGTTTAATTCCTTACTCAAAACTCAGTTTCCTGTTTATGGCAGTCTTCAAGTTCAGGCCACTTATTGTGATAGTAACGCAGTCTATATGTAGCTGTAGGCTAGTTGGATTTTTAGATGCTGAGACTCCACTAGAAACTGATATTAGGAAACCTCTAGGCATGGTATGTTTGGAGACTAGACGAACGATTTTGAAATCACTTTCTCTAAACTTCTCAGTCATCATGAAATTTTCATATGTGCGTAAAAACCTAGGGGCATTGCAAACGTGGAAGTGGCCAGTTTAGAGCCAGACACGGTTTTATCAGCAGAACTGTTTGCACTGCGTGGGCGAATTTACCCGGCAGCTGAACTGTTTGGGCCTTGGTCGAATGTTTCCGTGATAATACCAAATAACGTACCTGCGGAGAATGCCACGGAAAATGCTACCATGGAAGAGCCACCTGGAAAGGTTGGATTTCAGCTGAAACTTTCAGATCAAATCACACAATCAAATGATGACTCCAACGCTTTGCGCTTCTCTGCAAGACTGGAGCACATGAACGCTGCCCTGAAGGCTCTGCAGTACATGGGGTACGTATGAGAATCAAACTGGGTATACTTGAGCCAAACTGAGTAGGTGTGTGATCAGAGGCTATCATGGACCTCCCCGTCTTTCAGCAGACGCAAGTACAAGTGTTCTGAGATGACTATCGAAACCCGTGCTTCCTGTGATTGTAGTCTCTGCGGGTGCACATCGAGTCTGGCTGTAGCAGTGTGGACTTCACTGGGTGACTTTGGTAGAATCATCCTAGGATGTTGCGCTTACTATCTTTGACCTTCAATCTAGCGGTCCAGACAGTGGACCTGGACACTCGATCAAACAGCATGAGTCTCGATGGGGTCCCTAGTGTTCGAAGAATATCATGATTACTTTTTCAGTACTGATCGGATATGATCATGTGGTAAATGTGGTGCATGTGCAGACTTGAAAATTACAATGGCAACGATACTGTTTACTTCACTGTTCTGAACCCGGCTGGTGTAGGTAGTACCAAAAGTATGTCAGTTAACGTGAGAGCTGTCAATGATCCACCCTTCGTGGTCGGACCAAGTGTTTTCACCATCAACTTAAGCAGCTCTGAAGCTTTCGTACTCAACTTCAGTGAAGTTGGAGTGCCGATCACCGGACTTGCTGTTGGTGATCCTGATGCAGATGACAGAACTGGTTAGCGCCTAACTAATCTACAACATTGGGATGAATAGACAAGTAGATGAGTTTTGGAGTTCGGGAGTAGGTTTAGTATATGTCTGATGTCACAGTTCCAAGTCTCCGCGAGGTGAGCACAAGTCGACGGAAAATTATGAATCCGGTGCGCAGGACTCAGTTAGATTCCTAGCCTGGAGCCGGAATTGTAGTTCAGTCCATTCCCTCCGAATTGGTCTCGAAACGTCCGGAGCATGTTATTCGGAACATCTCTGCCCATGCGCTTGACACTAACGTCTTCGTGCTGGGTCCATGTCATCATCTTAAGGGTGTGGACCATCCTGAGTTGGTTGCTGTAGCGGTTGTGGAACCATAGCACACTTGCGCAGTCCCTAAACTGCACGGAGCAAGTGAGAAGCAAATCTCCTTGCGTGATTACTGACTTTTAGCCCAACTGTACGGTCGACTGTATAAGGCTCTCGTAATCCTTGTCGTTTTCTCCTCTATTAGATCAGGTTTCGGCGTTGTAAGTTCACCCGTTGACTTGCAGTTAGCCTGCGAGATTTAGCATCTTCCGAGCATACTTTTAGATGTTTGGTATTGTGGTCAGTTGTCTATGAGTTTGCTTTGATGGCTCCGATCTTTATGTTTTATGACACCACAGTTTTCTAGATATGTGATGGATTCAGCTAATTGTCCGGAAGATTAGTTAATGATTCCGCTCGATGTGTTTCGTTCGTTGATCATAGCAGATACCCACTCTGAGTAGTAGACACTACTCCGGGAGCAAAGTGATGTAACTGTGATGTCAATCCCTTCATCTGCCCAGCCTCTTTATATCATTTAGTACTGGGTCGAGGAAACGAACAGAATGTACTTCCCGTAGTATTCCTCTAGGCTGTCTCGTAGGTTTACGTTATAAGCTGTTCTGTTTGTTTAACCCCGCAAGTCGATGAACATAATGTGATGAGAGCCAAGCAGCTGAAATTAGAGGTCACAAGTCAGCAGTTAGCTTCCTTGCTGCAGGATCCGCGACTTATGATCTTGCCGGTATACTGCAAGTGGACAGTGGGCAATTCGAAATGACCATACCGCCCTCAGGATATACCTCAGCAAGTTATAGGGTCCCCGGAGAGACGAATTGGTCGTCGATACCTGAACACCAGATTGTGGTTCGGGCACAGGGCATAAGATTCAAAGCATCTATTTTCGACTGGAATACAGCTCTGCAAGGACTCACGTTCAAAGGCGATAATGTACTCCTCCAACCCCTTGTCTCTTCCCGATTACTCCCCTGTAACATAAATGTGTTTGTTTCACTCGTCCATGAGCGAACAAACCTATGACTGTCCGCAACTTAAATGTGTACGGGCTTCAGCAGCCGTAAGGCACATCCTGTGTTGATTACAGCATGATGGTCTTTCGAGCCTTGAATGCTGATCAGGTGGTGCCACAGTAACTGCATGCCACAGTGATTACGGCCCTAACATGGGACCTGTCCTGATACTCACGTTACTGAGGGAGAACGTCCGGTTTGGTGCACCAAACAGGCCAGCACGCAAAGAGTGGAACTCTCTCTGGTGGTTGATGATCTCGGCAAATTCGGATGCGTGGCTGACTGCACAGATAAAGATCCTTACTCATATGTGATACAGCACCAAACGGCCATCATGATCTACGAGAAGGGATACAAACCACCCTACAGAATGAAAGGTGTGTGTTCCACGGAATTATGGATGACTCGTTCCCGCTGGCCAACTTATGTCCAGAACGGAACACGAGCATAGCACCCGGATACTGCTGCCAACTACTTATTCATTCGCTTTTGTAACCAACCGTATGAGTAAATGGACTGAGGCAGAGCTGTAGAGTAAAAAGAATCCTGCACCACTTCCTCCTCATGTTGGAAGATCAGACATTTCCTTCTAACGGTTTAGCACCTGAACAAACTAATTAAAGATGAAGATACGGAAGCTGCAAATGTTCCTAACTCGACTCGGATAAAGTAAGTGAATGTTTACATTCTCAGTAAGGCACATTTCCTGAATTCGTGGTTTGAAGTTATATGAACAGCTTTTGTAAAGTTTATGCTGTATGCCATGGGAGGCATAGCGGGCCTGCTAGGGGTATTCTACTTGGCAGCAAAAGGAGGACGTCGTTGTACTTGGCCTTGGCGAAGAGGGAGCACCACCCTCGTTTTTGAAGAGGTTGAAGAGACCTTCAAGATGATCAGGGTACTGAACTGTCACCACAGTATCTGAACAGTACCCAGCACTGCTCGACTCCATCTGTACGCGAGGACAACTCTGTGGGTGTACACAGAACAGCTTTTGTTAACCAACTAACGTCTTAAAAGAGCTGTATCTGTAGACAAAGCGTAAAAACTCTCCAATCTGGAAACATGTAGCATAAATGGTGGATTCTCGATTAGTCCTAGTAGAAGAGGATTTGTGGTCCCGAGACAGTTGAAACTGAACTCTGAATGTATTGTTCTGCTCGATGCAGGTGTACAATCCACTATGGATACCCACTTATCAGAAAGCCGAAACCACCACCGGGCTTGAACCCACAGGCACAGGATTCGAAGTACAGCAGGATTGGAAGATGGAAAGCATGGTTGAACCTGGAACGGGTCCGCCTCTCGGTAACGAAAGCATGCCTCTTGACACTTTCGGGCAAGGAGGAGATGATAGCTTTCAGGTGGTGCAGCCCGCTGACGGGGGAGTCAGAGCACGCAAATTTTCTGTCAAGTGGTGAGTTATGTGTAGAGTCTGTCCACTTCAAAGCTCTCGTAGATATAATGGGGGCACATGTTGTGATGATAGAGTACAACCTAATAGCCTACAGTACTCGGGATACAACTCCGCTCGAGCCTTCATGTCCGAGAACTTCAGTGCCTTTACTGCACCTCCTCCATGTCTATGTATCCTTTCAGGGCCGCTGATGTTGGAGTACGACTTTCTGCAAGCTCGGGTGGACCTCAAGATGACTCGAGTATGTTTACTGCTGGAGATGGTCAACTGCTGCAACCTCCTGGACCTCTTCCTTTGGGTGCAGCATTTGGAGAGGGCTCGAGTATGTTAACTTCTGGACATGGTCATCCGCTGGAACATCCTGGCCCTCTTCCTTTCGGTGCCTTTGAAGATGCATCATTTGGACACGACCTTGGTGGTGCTGGTGCTTCTTTTGCCGCTCCTGTTCCTCCTCCTCCAGATGCATCGTTTGGATCTGGGGAGAAGCCTTTCACTGGTTTCGGAGATGAAGGGTATGAAGAAGTGACGACACCTCTTCTTGTTCAGTCTGGTGGTCCTCCACCACCAGATGGTCCCTTCCCTCTTTCTCTCAACGATTTACAGGTCCCTCCCCCTCCAATGGACAGCACATTCAATGTTTCTGTTGCAAGTCCCCCTCCTCCACCGCGATCATTCTAGTGACAGAAATACTACAATGTTTGAATGCATGAGTAGAAACCCAAAACCCAAATTCTGAGAAACTAGAGTAGATGTTTCGATTGGAATGATCTGTACCTTCTCCCATGCTAGTGTCAGAGCTTGGTTTCTTCAAGCCCATATATATTCTCTTGGACATGCATGTGTACCCCGATGATTGGATCAATGAAACATACTTAAGGCTGGAATGTGGATATGATGCGAATGTATCAAATCACTCTACGATCAGGAGTAGTAGTGAACATTTCTTTCTGCATTTTCTTTCTCTCTGTTTTTCTAAAGTGTAATTAGGTAAAAGCGAAGTTTGGACGAAAAGGAGAAAGAGAGGACAAGTAGTGCTAACTGATGTAGAGCTTCGAACCGTGAGTGCTTCTGCATTACAGCAAGTCACCATTAACATTCTGGATTCAGAATCTCACTCGTTGTTTGTATTTTATCATGTTCTTTAATCCGATAACTCATTGTATGTTTAGTGCAATAACATCCAAAAACGTAAGACCATTCCAAACGTAAGCGCCGGGAAACTGTGTGAACACTCTAATATTTGAAATTCTTACAACGTACTGCTTATCAGTGAAATCACAGATATATTCTCCATTACCTCATGCCCGGAACAATCAGGGGTTATTATTGTAAGAGCCTTTGGTTTCTCTTTCTCGGGCCTTACTCTACACAAAATAGTATAGAAATGGAAGGTGTGGGACACTTTGCTCTTGTGTAGCTATGGAAGACTTCCGAAATGAACATGAAGGTATCAGTACATTCTGGATTGGATATACTTGGTATTACATACTTGACCTATTTTATTGGTTATTCTTGAGGTGGTGCACTTTGGTTATACTGTTACTTGGAGAGATTTCTTTTACCGCGTATCAAAGATGGTGAAAGTTTCAAAACTGATTGCAATCCTCGTGAAAGATGACTAGATTCATCTTGTCAAGGGAGGTTGATTCGTCATGAGGTTGACCTTTTATATGAATCTATATACCTCAAAAGGCATTGAAGAATCCATCTCATGAACATGGACGATTCTAGACATAGTAGAACGTGAATTGTCTCCTGCTCAATATTGAGTAACAAAGATATACCGGAACTACTCCCACAAGATCAAATGAGACTTCTTGAGACAATATTGACAAGAAAAGTCTTTATGATGGTCATTGTCCGATTTATCTCAGGGAGATCACTCATACACAGTAAGCACACAGAGAAAGATGCATGAAATGTAATCGCTTTGGCCATCATGACAAGACGCAAGGCAAACACTACGAGAGAAGTTACACAACAGTGTTTGACTCTTCCCCTCGATACGCTAATGGATCTCTCTTCTGATACCATGTCCAAAAATTGTGTGTGACTTTGGATGCAATCTTCTCTATAATAAACATTACAAGATTCAAGTTAGAAACCATAAACCTCGAATGTTAATTTGTTAAACCGTGTCAAAGAAATGCATAACGTGTATAAACATTCGACTAGAAAATACAAAGAAAATACACTCCCACAAATACACTGCATAAGGAAGTTACCATAAAAAGTTACATAAATTATATATAAATTGTACATATTCTTTTTATACTATATAAATATTTAATACCGTAAAATAATATGAAAAACTTATGAAAAAATGCACAAATGTTTTCTACAAATTGGTTTACAGCTAGGAGTGAATGTCTCTATTAGGTCCACTCAAGCCTCTCAAAACTAATTACTGGATTCAGATGATTAAATGTGAGTACGAAATATCATAAGGTCTAGATGCGGACTGTAGACTATGAATCGGGTGTATACTGACATTCTGCAGTCCCGTCCCAAAGTTCGACAATTCGGACTTACATCTATCGATACAATTCGTTGAAGAGAGGTTTGAGAGACCTAATATCGATACTGAAGTACTATATGATCCTTCAAAGTTAAGCGTCTGACTCTTTTCGTGTTCTTTCCTCTTTGCGCAGTGATTTAGGGTTTCTTACGGCACAGCCACTGGCCCAGGCGCCGGGCGGCCATGCATGAATGCCAAAGTGAAACTGCATGCTTATCAAATTCCCGTCATGCTTAACTACAAACTGTATCTATGGAACAGTTATTGATATGGTAACGGCGTATGGTTAGAAATAGCAACGTTGCTCGTGAGTGGTGATCTTCGATTCTGATCGAGTCACAGTGAGAAACAAACTCGTTTGAAATTCTCAAGGCAACAAGAATTATAAGGAAATGTTTCTTAGTCAGACATGTTCTTGTTCTTGGAGACAAGGTCAATGTAGACTCGGGAGACTCCCAGTCCCAGAGTACGTGTAGCTGTAATCTGAAGGGGTCAGCGACTGCAAGCAAAAGGAAGCATTACATCTAGGACCATAGAAGCGAGGTCGAGTCCTCTTGCCGGGGGGACTCATGCTGTGCAAGGGCAGCAGCAAACGGCTGCAGAAAAGAGGCCTAAAAACAAATACCAAACAAAAAATAGGACCATTGAAGTGGGCGCAGTACGTACGAGGACCGAGTTCCCACATACGATGGAGAGGACTTCGCTTTCCTGACTCCAAGTCCACGTTAGAACGGGAAAAAGATAAGGGCGCTTCAGAATCTGCCCATCGAGTATTATTTGGAGCTTCTCACAAATTGCAGAAAAGATTAGCAGAAATTAAAACAGATCACTGATCACGAAGCACTCACTCATGGAAACTGAGTACTGGCACGTACCTGCACCTTCTAGGGACCAGTGCTGCTTCCGTCGCAAAGAGTAATTCTATAATGAAATGAGTTTTGATTTACCGGTGTGTGATATTTTAGTAGCGATAAGCGACATTAGCTACTGATAGCGGGGCTTAGTCCCGAGGTTCTTCTCCCCTTCGGGTCGTCTTTTCCTTGTAAAGCTTGATGGGGACTTTCCATCCGTTTGCTGTTCATTGCGCGCGTGTTTCTTCTATAATGAATTGTAGGTCAGAAATATGAAATCATGGTGAAACATCGTTTTCTCCTATTTCGGGGTTCACCAACCCTGGCCATGGCTGTTGCTGAAATAGATAACTCTCCTGGCAGCTGCAGGTGAATCTCGTAGTTCTCTCTTCGTGAATCTCTCTTATGTATACAGTAACTCGCCTCGCCTGGGCTTCATTTCATGTGGCTGTGGCTTGCTGGAATGCGTTGGTCCTGCAGATCTTGTCGGCGACAACAAGTCTGAAACTGGGCGGCTTCCTCGGACGGTCACACGATTTGTGTGTCACTGAAAATAACGTACACTACCCTGCTGCGTTTCTGGAATGTTCAGACATGCTGACATCAGGCTTTCATGAATGACGAATAGGTTTTCATAAGCTTGTTTGAGAGACCGGGAGAGAGTATCACGATGAAGAAGCACGTCTATCTCGTTCCCCGACAAGAAGATTTGGTTTTACACCCATCCAACAACTTGAAACCCGTCAGAGTCCACCGTTGCCAACAGGTTGCATGCTCCACTCATCATCAGTTTTCATGATCACCTGCTTGCGCTCATGCTCCACTCACCATCAGTTTTCATGATCACCTGCTTGCGCTTGTCCAGGTCCTCTCTTCGTGTTCTTCGATCGACGGTGATCACCTGCGTAAGCTTGTTTGAGAGACCGAGAGAGAGTATCACGATGAAGAGCACGTCTATCTCGTTCCCCGACAAGTAGATTTGGTTTTACAACCCTCCAGCAACTTGAAACCCGTCAGAGTCCACCGTTGCCAACGGGTTGCGTGCTCCACTCAAGCATGCTCTTTTCACAACGTGCCCTCGACGCCAACTTTGTCCCCGCTTGACAAGGTCATTGTTTCTCAGGCGGGCAAATGGAGCAGTGAGAGGCAGATGGCAATCTTCGTCCGTCGTACAGAAACAAACTCGAGTACAAATTCTGGTTGCCTCTGCCGTAAATAGTATTTTCTGTACTCTAATGGGCCCACCGGAACACAAAGATACATCTAGAAGTAGGAGTTGTTCGCCTATGTTGTCCTTTATCAAGAGAGGAAATCGGAGTTGTTGCAGAAGGAAAAGGGACTGCACACACTGCAGCAGCAGCTGGACTGCGCAGTGGTTTTTCATCGTCGCCAATCCGCGTTTGCATGACTCTTCTGAATCGATCGGGATTGTTTTAGCTGAAAATTAAATATTTTCTTCCCGCTGACTCGAGTTGAACTATCACCTGCAAATTCTGGTTGTGGAGTTGACGAGTAATGTAGATTGCAATGGCATATGATCAGTTTGTGCCTTTGCATTCACTTTACTCGCCTCCTACATAATCAGATGGCTTCTTCACGACTTGAAGCACCATTCGCAGACGTTGTTCGAGCTTGCTTACTGTAGGTAGAGGCCAGAGGTTGAATCACGTGATTGACAGCTTCATCCTGGCAGCACCTGAAAATTGGCTTTACAGCGAGGGCATGCCGCTCTGCTTCTTCCACTCGTGCAGTTTTTGTTGAGTGACTCGAGCATGTCGTGCCAAGCATGTAATCCCATCAAGGTGTCCCTTGGGCTTATCGTACTGCAGACGTTGCTTTTGCACCGTGTGAAGCCTAGCGCTGCTTTGGATTTTCAGGTCTCTTACGCCTTCACTCCGAGATCATACTTCTTGCCTTAGACTATAGCGTATCCTTCGTAGAGTGATTATGACAATCTCTATTTCTTAACGATAAATTTCGTGGTTTGTCAGACAACAGTAATGGGTGAGTGCTTTGCCTCCCATTTAAATTAGGTCTCTTTCCTGAGGCAGACACTACAGTAGTTTGTCATTGTTGAAGATTGATCTCTTTATCAAAGCCGGCTACCTCCGCGCAGCCCTAGCGAATCAGCCCTGGGATTGTCGTTTCATAAGCCTTCCAAAACACTCATCTGCCTGTGATGACTGTCATGGAATCTGTCAAAATCCCGATGAAAACGGCAGAATTACTGATCAGTACAGCTGAACAAACATCAAAGTGTTGTTCTGTCTCTCTCTCTCCAGGGCAGACTTTGGATTGGTAACACAACGGGCCTCTCTCTCTCTTTTCTTATGAACACCTAAGAGTTGTTCTCTCTCTTTGAAGGGGGATAATTATAGGTAGTTAACTAACCGTGAATTTCTTCTCTCACGACAGTATCTAATAAGTGCCATTTCTCTCTTTCACGAAATTTAAGAGACTTCTCTCTCTCTGTGCGCGCAGTACCTAAAAGGGGTTGATTGGTATAGTAAAGTTTAACCTGTACGTAATGCTCTGTTTCTTCCTGGTTGCAGTCAACTTGAGATTCGGGTGTGATTTCAGATGTGTTGACAGCGTCATTTCGTTCAAAATGAGGTTTCGAGTGAATAAAGCAGCTGTACATCACATCAAGAATGTCACAGCACTTTTAAGTACAGTAAGGCCGTTCTACATGCTGCTGACAGTTCGAGAGAGGCTAAAACTCAGTCCTGAGATTGCATTTTGGACAGAAAAACCTTAGCAAGTGGGAGAGCAGGAGGCTTGAGAGATTGCTGGCGTGTTCCGAACTCACTGACGGCCGTAAGGGTCAGCACCCGTTGAGATTATGCAGTACCGTCCAAGGATGTGAGAAGCGTCCTTGTCAAAACCAGCAGAAGTGGCCACTGCATAGTGCATACTGGCCCAAACAGACGAGGGGAAGTGATGAGACGAGATTCGTGACACAGTCTGCTGCCATGTCCTCCGAGCTCTTCAGAAACCGGGCAATGGATGACCTCCTTCCGTTCACTTGGCACGGCAACGAGACGGGCCCTCAGTTCTCCCATCCGTTTGTCTCTCCTTGTGTGTACCCCTGCTTTGCAACAACAGATAGAGCGCTCAACATGTACTAAAAGAGATCCTCTTGGAACATGGGGAGGTCGAGGATGGACAGCGGAGCTTCAAGGAAAAGAGAAGGATGAGGAAAAGAGATGGACTGGAAACAAGTAGCTCCGCTTGCAATGGAATTGTGGGGATATGCGTTAGCGAGTTTATGGATTTATCACTTTCTCTTTTTTTTTTACTGTTTTCACAAGGATTCGATCCGTACGTTCTTGTTACTTTTTGGCTCTGTTCAATATAGCCATTGGCATAAGATACAAAAGTTTTCATTCAGAGTGACACATGAGAATGTGTCGAAGGTATTGTGGTAGATTAATAAAAGTGATGATAAGTAAAAAATTCAATATATATTTATTTTAGATATGATATAACTGAAAAATATAGATATTAAATTAAAGATAGTTTTAAGTCATGATCTGTAAATATAAAATCATTGGATGGGTAGTAAGATAAGAGGATGAAGAAAACAAAAAGAACAATTTGCAAGAGAAGAAGAGAATCGATTTACAATCAGATTAGAAGTAAAAGTCTTGAGTGAACAACATAAGAATTATTTTCAAGTGAAAAGAGAATTATGAAAAACAATTATAATTTATGAAAGCTAAAAATGACTATTTGTTGTAACGTCATTAGTATAAGGAACATATTGTTTATTATGGATGATTATCTATTGTAACATTTTGCTAGTTACGATGGATTGTTTACATCAAATCTTTAATTCTTAAGTTAAGACACATAGCAAACCAGAACAACCCAACTCATGCAAGATAATGAAGAGGAGATGATTGAAGATATAGAAAATTTTGGTACTATTATTTTTTTTAGAGCTAAAAGAGTTAAAAGTAAACATTCAAAATCATTCATGGATGAACTGTATAAAAGAGAATAAATAATCATAGGACTCTATCTAAACTTGTTGACTAGGTAGCCAAGATTGAGTGATGCTCACTTTAAACAAATCAGGAAAAAAACTTATAATTATTTACTACAAGGTGATTATTTATGAAAGTAGACTAAGCAAAGTGATAAGATGCAACAAAAGTTTATTTGCAACGTTGACATGCCGAAGTTAATCATACAAGAATTTCATGAGAGCTTGTGAACAAAACATAAAGGTATTTATGCAACTTTTACAAAACTCACTAGAGGTATTGGTGACGTAACATGTACAGAGATGTAATGAGATTTGTAGAATCATGTCAAACTTGCCGGATGTACTCAGAGATCAAGCATCGAGACGATTTGCACCCTATATATCTATTTGCAATGCATTACAAATGAGTAGTGAATCTAGTTATCATGCTAGTTGGGATATGACAGATGCGATATTTGATTCTTGCACGTGAAGATATTTCTAACCAAGTGGAAAAATGAGCTTTACATACGAAGTCTATTGAATGAGTCCGCAGATTCTTGCTAGAGGACGTATATTTATAAATATGGTTGTGTTAGAAAGATCACGACTGATCAAGAGGAGCCGAAGATTGATGAAGCTAAAGCGTTCTTCAAGAAGTGTGGTGTGAAGTTAGCTCTTATCACCGATGTCGGGTTGAGAGTCTTCCTGGGAAGGGCGAACCTTCTGGATGTGATATGAGCTTGAAGGCTGTGTTCAATCTACTCAAGGAAGCGCTGGGCTTCAAGCTGTGGCTGGTTTACTCAAAGGTAGGCTTCAGGTCTCAAAGTGATAATGAAAAACACTCATATAAGTCTCTTGGCTCTTCTGATATGTTCAGGAAGTAAAGTTCAGACTTAACTAGCAATGATAAGATCAGATGGTGAACTTTGACACTCAGGATTGAGAAATATGTGAAGGTTCAGACTTCAGAACTCCTCCTACATGTCAATAAGGTCCTACTGCATACACATACGAAGTTTCAGCTTCAGATCAATTCAGAGCACTAAGATATGAGTAGAAACTTTTTGAGTAGAGAAATTACGGTAATTTCTGGTACCCAGACAGCTGTTTCGACCTAGAACAAAGAATTGGCTCGATCACTTTGGGAAATTCTTACAGGATTTGCAGTACACAGCTTGCTGAACACTCCTGTGAAGTTGGGCCTCCTGATTCCACACAGAACTCCAGATCTCGCTCTCTGAAGTTGCTGTTCCAGATTGAGAGCTTTTTGGACCCCCTCTACTTCAGCGGCCGCCCTGAATTACTCCGTAACTCAAATCACTTGAAACTTTTTTGACAGTCGTAGCCCGGCTGACAGTGAACGCAACCACGAAGGTTTGAAGCAATTTCCTTAATTCTGCTGCAATTGACACTCAAAACCTCAAAATCAACAAAAGTGATGCAGTTTTGGCACAATCAGAACTTAAATTGGGCATAACTCCTTGTTTATTGATCCAAATCGATCAAGAATTTTACTGACAGTGCTTGGCTCGACGAGCTCTATCCCCTGTGCTCTCAGATTTCGCAGTACCCTCACCAATTGCTCGAAATCCACTCTAGAGCTCTATTTCAAAACTTAGAGTTTTACAAAAGACAAAAATGAACCAATGAGAGTTCATAGCTCCATTTGGTTGTCATTTTGTGCTTTAAACTACCTGGTAACTTATCTACACTCATAGGATACCACGTCAAGTCCCCTAGAGTGCCAGCGTAAAACTTAAACTACCTAAAATGACACGTAGCCCCGAAAATTAACTTAAATCAGCTAGAAAGCGTGCATGGGCGACACACAAATACAACCCATGAGCTTAAACCCTATGAACATGGTAATCAACCTACTAAGACTCAAAATATATAACATCTTCCAAAAATGGACTTCTCTGAGGTCTTAACTTCACTCAGAGAGACTAATGCTTGACAGAGAAGTGAATCATTTACTATGTGAAATGATTCACATCACGACATCCACCCCCTCCAAACCTGCACATCCTCCGGCATTTGCCAACCTGTTCAGTCTTCTGCTTGTTCTTCTTCATCGTCACTCTCCTCCGCCTCAACCTCATCAGTTATTGGGACGTCTCCGTCTCTTGTTGTCCTCAGCTCTGACTCCAGAAAGTTGAATAACTCGACTGATCCTCCGCGTCTCTTGAACAGTTTCACACGTTTGCCAGCCACGGATAGCTTCAAAGGAGTACCATCCAACTCACGCAAACTATAAGTGGCATTCTCATACACATGTAGCACAACATAAGGTCCGAACCATCTTCGAGAGAACTTACGGAGTGTAGAATGCTGATTCTCCAACGTGCTATCATATATCAGAACCCAATCACCAACATGTATTGGCTTCGGTCGTAGTCGATGAGTCTTGTCAAAACGTTCCTTGTTTTTGACTCGAACCACCTTCAGCCTCTCCTGCGCATCAGCAAGATCCTCCTCCCTTCGCTCCAACTGCCTTATACGTAAATTTATGAGTAAAGCACGATCTATACCATCTTCCCACGGTAGCGTAGCCCACGTAGGAAAGTACTCTTCAGCAGGCATGATCGGTTTCTGACCCAACATAAGCTCAACTGGCATATAGCCAGTCGTAGTACAGTGTGTAGTCCTATCAGCCCACAAAGCAAACGAAAGTAGTCTCGGCCATTCTCTAGGCCTACCATCACATGCTTTCACGAAAGCGTGAACAATAGAAGAGTGTCCTCGTTCACTCTTACCAATGCCCTCTGGATTCATAGCAGTAGTAAGTCGAAGCTTTACTCCATAACGAGCAAAAAAACTCCTTCACTTCAGCGTCTCTCAACTCGTCTCTATCTGCACGTAATCTCCCAACCGATCCATAGCGACAGATGATATCTTCAAGCACGAACCTGCAGATATTCTCTGTAGTCTTCGTCCGTAGTGCTCGTCCCTCCACATAGTTGGAGAGATCCTCTCGAGCCAACACCAAGTAACGCATCCCCCATAACCTCGGTGGCATCATCACAAGATCAAGAACCCACTGAAAATGAATACTATGTGGATAAGTAGGTACAAGTCCATCTCTGTAACGAACTTTAGAGTAGAACTGGCAGTGCAGACATGACCCAACAAAGTCCACCACGTCTTGATGCAAACCCTTCCACCAGTAACGCTCTTTCATCTTCGTGTAAGTAGCCCATACTCCACGATGTCCAGCCCACAAGGTGTCATGAAACTCTTTCAGCAGATTCAGCTTCGTCGGTTGATCATCCACCACTCTAGCAAGCACTGCATCTCTTCTTTTCGGAGGTTTCCACAAATAACCTTCGCGTAGAAGATAACTGTACGCCTTCCGTCTGATCTCCTTGAACTTTGCATCACTCCATCCTTCTCTTCTGCATAACGAACTCAGATAAAATCCAATATCGCGGAACCTTTATGAGTAGAACTCCTCATTGAACGGCAGTGGTTCCAAGTCTGAAGTCTGCTGACCAACTTGGCACCAAATGTCTCTCCTCTCTGTATAACGAGCCCTAGACAACATATCTGCAACTGGATTGTCCTTCCCTGCTATATGCTTTAGCTCAGGATTCAGACTCCGAACATAAGTAATCCATCGCAGCATTGCTATTGTATCCATTCTCCACTTCTGCAAACATCTCATCCTCATCTGTATAACGAGCCCTAGACAACATATCTGCAATTGGATTGTCCTTCCCTGCTATATGCTTTAGCTCAGGATTCAGACTCCGGACATACACAATCCATCGCAGCATTGCTATGTCTGGTGTATTGCAGTTTGCTATCATATCCAACAAAGGTAAACAATCTGTTTCTAGTATCACACGAGCTCCTATCAAGAACTCTCGATCTACCTTCATAGCAGTAACAACTCCCCACAACTCACGCTTCACTTGAGGATAGTTACGCTGTCTATCTGTTAAGATCCGAGCTCCAAAACTTGAAACAAACCGCACACCTTCTGCATCTTCTTGGCCAACTGCCCATCCAATCGCCTTTGGACTCGTATCAACAGTCAGTACCACAGGTCTCTCGCTCTCGTAGCTAAGCCTCCTTAGTATAGGTGGAGACTTCAGAATCTCCTTCAGCTGCTCCATCGTCTCATGATGTTCTTGCCGCCAAGTAAACTTCCTTCCCTTTCTCAGAAGTGCATACAGATGCTCGGCAATGTGTGCATAATGAGGAATACTCACACGAAAGAACACACAAGCTCCCAAGAACCGTCGAACCTCAGTGATGTTGGTGCAGTCAACTACCCTTGCTATAGCATCTACCTTCTCTGGGTTCAGACGCCTCCCAAAAGTACCACACAAATGGCCCACCACCACAATCTCTGACATACCAAAACGAGATTTGGTACCTGATAGAGTGAGGTGTACCTCCTCCAAACGCATCAGAATCTTCTCCACATCCCGAATGTGGTCTGCAACGAACTTTCTGCATCCATCAGAAGTCACAGCTTCGTCTTTGTCTTCCACCGGACAGCCTTTCATGGGAATATCATCCAGAAATGGGATAGTGACCTCAGGTACAAACTCTCGTAACATTTTATGCATCGCATTCTGCATATGGGCTACTGAGTTTGTCGCACCCTGAGGAAGAGTACACATCCGCATCAATCCCAAAGGTGTACGCATGGTAGTCAAGTCTCTACTCTCCAAAGCAAGTTGAAACTGATCATAACCTGAAAATAGATCTCCAATAGAATAGATTGACCTTCCAGCAAACGCCTCAACTACTTCATCAACCACAGGTCCTGTTTCAACGTTTCGAATCGTGATGTTGTTGGCAGGCTGCAAGTCTTGGATGAAGCGCAGAGCTCCTGTCTGAGTCAATCATAACTCTGTCACTCTAACTTGAAATCGATCAATCTCAGTGTCTCATCAGCAAGCCCAGCTCGAGAGCTTTCCATAAATAGTCATATCCTCTCCAACAACCCTAGGGAATTTTCAGAAAGTGCGAAAAACCTCACGGATATAAAATTGATCATGAACTTGACCCTCTTATTTCAATCGATTGAAACGTCATAATGCAAGCTTTGAATTGAGCAGTCGTAGAGTCCTTGAGCATCCTCGTCTTCCAAGCTTTCCAACCATATCCAACACTCGTCTAATGGACCATTGGAAGTGCCCTTAATCCTCGAAAACGTGAAAGGAACTTGGTGGAAGATGATTCATCAAACTTTCGACCAATAAGAAACAAGTTGACAAAAGATTTTTGTCTTCACTCACATGACCAACACACAAGCAACAAATTTTTATCATGAGTACAATTTGGGCACTCACATTTTATATTAAACACACTACGAATACATACCGTTGATGATATTGTTGATCAAGAAGCACGTAGATACGAAAGACAAATTACACTTAGTATAAAGTCAGAATGCCCTCGACTGTAACAACGTATTTCGACCCAAGTGTTGAACAGAACTCTCGTCGGAAAGTTCAGGTCCAATCGAGGATCCATACCACATCAGAGCAAGATGTAGACCGTAAGATCCCAAACAACATCGTAAGTGACTATCGGAAGAATGATAAGATCCGGAGTAGTCATTATCTCAATCATAAACGACTCTCTCCAATGAGCCACCATAAACATCAGAAAGTGATCACGCGGTAGAATATGGAGCTTAATGATAAACGGGTGCGCAAGTGAAAGATCAGGACACGAAAAGACTCTTCGTTCATGCCTGCCACTCTTATTTTCTCTCACTTCATCCAACGATACTGATAACACTCACCACTAGACTTGAGTACTCCATACTCTCTCTCCAAAGCTCGACGCACCTCCCTTAATATACAGCAACCTCGCATATGACGACAAGAGTACTAACTCTTAGCTCCACTCAGTGGAGAGTACACGGATCGTCCACGTGGAGCTTTATCTTTTGACACGATAAGATCTCGGTGGCTCCACAACATCAAAACACGTACGATAAAGATAGATGAACGTTTCACACCCTAGCCAATCCACAACACGACAACGGAATGAAGAATTACGAGAGTGGTGATTATGGACTGAGGTTTGATATCAACTCGAGATCTTTCATTCCCAAATCCATTTCACATCAAGCTTCATTGCATCCACTGTAATCACTTTCGACATTAGTTAATTTCATATTTTGATGATGAATTCATGAGGAGGGTGATGGACATATCGCTTCAGATGTTCTTCTTATTGTTACACACTGAAAGAGTTGAGCTCTAACAGTGTACATCTTGATTTGACGAAGAATAGACCTCAACTATTCGATGTCACTACAGATCATCTGTCAATCATCGAACGAGGATTATGATGAACTTTGGGGAGGTATATTTTAACCAAGTGATAGCTTCACTGCTCTTTTTTGACTCGATATTAATCAACGACTCAATTATCTCATTCTGGTTGAGCACTTCTGCGTATTTATGTTCCGTGTAGAATACTCAACATGTCTTAGAGATTTTACGATATTTTAAAATTTTATTGATTTCTAGTGTTTCCTTCAGTTTTACAAGTCGGTCTAGTGGAAAGAGTTGAAAGGAGAAAAGACAAACTTAAATCTTTTTTTGCTCCCATTGGTCTACTTTTGGACCAATTGTGTTCTAGTTGTTCTCCACGAAGTTTCAAATGATTTTTGGAGGTCTGGTAGCCATTCGAGCAAAAAAGCATATGGTTGGAAAGCTCTCGGCCAGAGCTATAATCTGAGCTGAAGAATCGAGAGATTTCATGAAAGATTGAGAGCGATAAGTGGAGAGGGATAAATTTCATACTCACTATTATGTTTTTGGTTTATCATAATAGTGAGTATGAAATTTTCATAGACTCGTAAGGAGTTTTGATGAGCTCTGAGTTGGTTTGTAGAGCTGATGACGAGTTGGTCATTTTAATATCTAGTTCATTTGATTCTTGATCGTTTTGGGTTGTCAATCGATCGATTGAAGTGAAAGGGTCTAAACATGACATGACGAATATTGCGAACTGTGACAGCGATGGAAGTTTAGCTATTTCTTGAGTTCTACGTCGAATTTCTAAGTGAACTTTTCATGATTGAGAGATGTCTTATCGATAAGAAATCTGGAAAGTTTCATCTTGAATGGTTAAATAGGGTCAGTCAAGTTCTTTGATCAAACATACATGGGTATGTAAAGCTTTTAAGTTAGCATAGATTAGGGTTTGATCTATATCAGAGAGTTTGATTGAGATTTTGATCTGAAAATTATTCAGGGTAGGAGTGAAGAGTGATCTAATAAAGTTTCTTATGAAATTTGATCACCATTCGTCGATCAAGTTGGAAGAACTGAGATCTCAAGTTCAGAGAGGTTTTCAATCATATCTATGATTGAAAATTATGATTATGAACTATGAAAACTCTGAAAACTATCTATGATTGATAGTCATCTTTTGTTCTTGACAAACAATTGGGAAGAAGTTTGCTGTTGAAACTACCATGCTAGCATAGAAGACAAGATTGTGAAGGTGTGGGGTTGATTCAAGCTCTGAGTGACAAAACAGCAAGGATTGCTTGAGGCGTGTATGCTATACCTTGCTAGAATGCTTAGGAGATTAGTGTGTGCCTCAAGCTTTATTGGGACTCGATTGGTTTACATATATGATACGAAGTTTGATTGAGTTTTGAAAGTCGTACATGTGAGAATACCGCACTAGAATATTTTTCAGTTGTAATAGATAGAATTGTGATAGTTGGATCGATGAGAAGCTAGTAGATAGAGAAATATTTGGGTTGACAAATCGAGATTTAGAGCCAACCTATTCAAGCCACTTATATGTCCAGTGTATTCTCCGACAAAACAAACATGTTATACGAAAATATTGCTGGTGTTCCATACTTTATCTCTCTACTGATATGGATGTTGATAACATTCCAGGAGATGCAAATGTCAGCTCTCCACTCACATCAAGCAAACCAAACAATGTCTTCAATCGCAACTCTACATCATCAAGATCGCTAGATATGATAGCCAATTCTTGCACCTCAAAGTCAAGACGCGCATAGAACATAAGCATGTCATGTTAGATCTATTGCACCTCAACATCTAATGCAAGCATTTCAGGATGGAGCTCCTCCATCTTAACATCCGGTAGAGCTTCTCCATGACAAGCGTTTCTCCAATCGTTGTTTTTTCAAGCCAAACTCTATTGCTTTTTCACTCCTTAAAACACACTATTATGACAAACAAGATGCACGTAGTAGTTACATAAACGCAATTATAGTTACAATATTATGTGATAGTCAGAGAAAATATATTTGAGAATATAAACAAATCACAAGTGTACAATGTCACCATGCTATCTGCTATGATAATAGTTAATCACATGCACAACCTGCATACAAATACGAATACAACTATCAAAAACCTGATAATGTAAACAATCAAAAAGTCAAAACATTGCAGCCCATGCAACTAATAGATGATTATCACGTCAAACTCAACTTCACCAAATAATGTAAAAAGTCAAAACATTACAGTCTATGAAACTATTTGATGATTATTATGATTATGATGGTGAAGCCATACACTAGGATCAGGTAAAACTATTAAAAAACTAAGACGTGAATCTATGATCTATTGATACTTTTTACCATATCTTGGTAGTTTTAATTTTTTCAAAGTTGGATAGTTCTTGGAACAGAGCCTAAAGCTCCACGCATCAATCTTTTTTTCGCTTTTTGGTTTTCACCAGGACTTCATCCGTCCGTTTCGCTAGACGACAAAAAAATCTCACATTCTTTTTCCAGTATTCATAATTGACGCTACAGCATAGCAACTTATCCGCCTATATTGAGCTACCTATACCTACCAGACAAGCGGAGAGAGATGGGCAAAGGATGTGGACTCAGAGCATGATAGGTTCATAAAAGCATGTGACTGAGAATTAATAAATCAGCGTGTTAGCTTAATGGTGAGAGATTGTAAGTAAGAGAAGGAGATATGGAGTTCTATTCTCTTTTATGAAAATATTTTAACTCCATGTTGTCATAGGCAGTTGGCTCAGGATACTTGCAAAAATTCGATACTTAGACTAATCTGGGTTTAGATAATAGCACGTGGCTTGAGATAATCAACGAACAGCAAACGAGAGCAGGATTGATTCTCGTATGATGCATGTATTAGAGGATGAATAGACATGAGCCAAGAAGTAAAACGTGATAGAGACTGGAGAGAGAGGGAAGAAGGTAAGTGAAAACTCAAAACCCATGTAATCTAAAGTGATCGTGCATATGGGACACGAAGTGCCAATTATGTCAGGAAGACCAAGTAAGAAGGAGAATTTTCATTCTACGGATGGGCTGTCTACAACAGTTACACCCAAAATATGCATGCGACATGGGCTTTCCGAGGGAAAGACTGCAAATGTAGATTGGAAATATTGGACCGTAATAAGAATTGACTTGATATCTAAAAGTAATAACCAAATTAAATATATTCTATCAAGTTTTAATAATATTTGTTTAATTTTGTTTAATAATAATAATATAAATGTTAATGAAAAGTAAAATGAGAATTTTATTTTAGAACCATACGTTATCTAAACTAAAGTTACAAAGAGGTTCAGAAATATGCATTAGGCCATGCGTCCATACATATAAGTCCAGACACATTATCTGTTATTTAATTCTGTTAATACTAATATAATTTCTAATTTTTAAGTAATAAATGAATAACGTTTTTTCCTCTCATGTGAAAATTAGAAAAATGATAATGCAAGAAGATAAGAATGTAAATTAATTTTCCTATGAAATTTTCTTGCGAGAAGAAAATTTAAATCCTTCACTTCTGATTAATAAAGTTTGATACTTTTAGAATGAAATAATATTTGTCTCTAACATAAAGTACTCATGCGCAGAAATGAAAATATCATTTTCCTTGCTTTTATGTACAGTCCAATTTCGTTATAGTCACTCACTTGGTGAACTTTTTTTGGGTGACTATAACGCTTTGTGATTGTAAATTTATAATTATTGTATTGACTAAAAAAGATATTTATAAAAAATCTTAACAAAGAAAAATTTGCAAATGTGAAAATAAATAGAATAGAAAAGAGATAGAATGTTAAAAGTTAAAGTTGTTAACTTGTCCACTTTATCCCTTCGAGGGGCATGGGACTGTCCTTTGTGGGTAACCACAGCGTACCCGGACCAGATTGCACACATAGCACACACAGCGACTTCTTGTACCTCCAACCGGGAGCAAGCGAGCTCGAACCCCAGACCTTTCACTTAGAGGTCTGAGACCCAACAAACTCAACCACCAATCTTCGGTTACTTGTTTAGTCTTTCATGAACAATGGTTAACAATGTCTCACAAACGAAAGTAAAAAATATATATATACATTTATACAAGAAAAATCGTTATTGTGAAAACCTTAAAAAAACTTTTTTCGTTATAATCACATGTCTTTGTAATCTTTTCTGAACATGTGTTATATAATGCGTGATAATGATTAATAAACAAATTTTAAAAAAGTAATCCATTCTCAAGAAAAATGTGATTATAATAAAATGATCACTATATCGAGTGTGACTATAATGAGGTTTGACTGTAGCCGCATTTGGGGATGAGTGACGCGATGTGAACAGGAGCATGACATCTACAATTTCAAGGAGCATCTTCGATGTTCCCTTCCCAAAACCACACAGGAACGTTCCTCAACCCTAAATATTCCTTTTTGAGGAAGTTAACGCACTTACCGACTCCGTGACGTGATTATGACGTGGCGTCTTGTTATCGTTCTCCGTTCAGCAGCTGAGTGACACAAATGCTTCCCTCTCCCATGTTGTTGGGTTCATCTCGAGCCTCGAGCCTCGAGGTTCGAAGACGAATATGCAGAGACCTGCGTACGCAAAACCGCAAGACCTCGTGGGAATGTTTGCATGTGCTTGAATCTCCTTGAACTGGAAGCGCCGTTGCGCGAACACAACCAAGCATTCGTGAAAGTTAGTCCGTGAGAGGATTCGTGATGAGGGATCGTTGAAACTGAATGTATCATTTCCACTCGGAGAAAACTGTGGAGTCACTTAAGTAAGTCCTTCCGAATAAGAAAATTCCCTCTCACTCCTGCTGCAACTAGCTGATTGCATTCCTGAGGGTTCAGAACTTTCATTGAACATGGACATAACCCATGAAACAACACAGGAATTCCACCAGTGAATCAATGTAAGGAGGTTTGAAACTCATGGAATCACGTGCACACGCGAAGAAATGGTTACAGGCATGAAAGGCATTCAGTTCTCTACTTTTGTTGTCTTGATCCCTACGTTGAAAGTGAACGTACCACTTACAATCATCAGAAGTCCACCCGTGGATTGCCTTTCGCCATTTCTGTGATTGTGCACCTGATTCTATGAGTTTCAAGCCTCCTTACGTTGATGCACTGGTAGAATTCCTGTGTTCTTTCATGGGCTATTCTATGGATCTTCATAAGATTCCGATGGAGCGATACTTCCTTTCGCATATTATTTAAAAGTTAAAACAAAAGATTCTGTACCATCCAGAAGGGAAAAGGCCATAGTTTGTCTAGAGCAGTGTATCGTTTAGGGTGGTATCTTTGTATCGTTGTAAGTATTTGATTTTTTTATATATAAAAATTATGATTAATTTTCTATTTTCTAAATTGAGCAAAAGGTAAATTAGAGGCGCTCGAGGACGTGTCAGTCATACCACTCGAGCAGACGACGAATATTTACGTAACGTTCCAGTTTTGACACGCCCTATTATTTCACCTCACCATGTGTTCGAACTGCATACCACTCGTACTGCAGTGTCGGGCATTAACGTTTATTCTAAACATAAATATTAAATCACATATCGACTTCTTGAATGGATATTAGTTATTATCTATTCGATATCTAATTTCAACATACGATAATTGATAGAAAAATAATATTAACAAGAAACTTAAATCAGTATTTCCACTCTCGATCTTTAACTGTAGAGTCAAGAATTTTATTTTAAGAGAACATTATTTCTTATTACATTCACAAGCATAACAACTAATAAAGTTTATCATCCTTGCATAATTTGCTCTCGCGTGAGAAAAACCAAAAGAACCTCTTACTATGCATCTGCCAAGGTTGACTATCAATTTGAAAATAGTAGAACATTGGGAAATTTAAAACTAATATTTGTTTCTTACTTTCATCTTAACATGCATGTCTAGTGTTTATTTCCATATATTTAGATTGTTTTATACTTCAATGTCACTCACTATGTTTGCTTTTCTGCTGAACAAAATGTATCGCTTGGCAGCAATGTCAAAATCTGATCCATGGACCCCACTTGGCAGACTGATCGAACATACTTAATAAATGATCAAATCAACTTCTCTCGTCGATAGTCCAAAAAGCCATTCCAGTTATATTGTCATTGTTTGACGTGTTTTACTACTGCTGCTACAATGATCGATTCTCTTATGGCCGGAACCAGTACAATGAAAGGCAAAATAGTGCAGAAATCTGCTCGATTACACTCCCAAAAGTTGGTTGTGTTTTACAACGCACTTGTTAACTATGTATTGTTTTATCACATCTCTGACTGGCTATCAACTGAGAAACCGATCATTTTTCATATCAATGATACTTTTATATTTGACTGTATATATTAGGTTTTAAATTTATCTTATTTAAAATATAATTTATCATTAAAACTATTTTAATAATAAAACTATTTTAATCCCGGTTGAAAATAATGAAATGATTAACAAAATGACTGGTTTTACTATCTGATAGTACGTCAGTCAAGGGATGTGATCAAGCACAACAAACGTACTAGGGGTGTAATAAAGTGAATAATGTGAATCGTCTTGAACCTCAGAGAAACCTGGCAAGATACGGACTTGTCACAGATTAGTGGGATCGCACAGGTAGTAGATGCCGCTAAACCAAAAGCTAAACTCATCTAGGTGAGGAGCATCTATATATGTTGTCTGCATATTAACAGTTCATTTTGATTTATGATTAATTAATTATTACAATTAAAACATGATTATTTGTTGACAGCTAGTGTCGTTAGGATAGACTTAGAACATCAGATTTATTCTTTACGACCAAGTATAAAAGCTTGCGACACCTCTGTCACACTTCGCGTACGGGTTTTCTCGTCTTCTCGGCGTAATGTATTAACTTATAAAGATTCATAACAGAGACCAGAATAAAACGAATTATATGTTCAGACAGTGTAAATAAAACGTCCCGATTAGTCCAAACCGACGAGAAAAGAAAAACAATATCCATCTTTTACAAAGATGAAATATGCAAGACCTTAAAAGAATTTATCGCTGATTGCTTCTTTCTTAATTGTAAATAAAATTTATTATTTAAAACATACGAATAAACTTTCATCCGGAATAAAGCGCGACCAATCCCGTAACTGAGTTTCCATCTTACTTCGCATTTGTCTGTGTATATTTTCCGTTGTAACCATAATAGGGTCTTATAATTTAATAGAGAGGCGTCCTTGAAATTAGGCTGAACGAATTCAGGTTTTTTAAACAACAGTAACCCTAGAAAATTGCCTTGTGACCAAGAGGAACTCATTTTGCTTGTGGACTGCCTGCGAACCAAGAAAATTAACCATCGTACGACCGAATTTGCTGACGAGTACAGAATCCGTTAAATTAAGACTTAAATCAAAGCTCTCTTAAAAGCTTAACACCCTATGATTCACTTCAGAACTAATCATTCAGTATCGATCGAGAAACGTTGAAACGAAGTTCTGTCTGTTTCTTCGAACAAAAACAGTCTCTTCTCTCTACCTGAAGTAAACGAGGAGGAAAGAAGAAATATTCCTTTTCTTGCTTTTATACCCGCACCCGGGGTTTAAGAGCACTCAAACACAAGAAGTCAAAGAAGAAAAGAGGAAACAAGGTTCACCCTTGAGTTGTGAAGCTGGCCGTATTTCGTATCAAGCAATTGAAGAAGCGCGTCGAGCTTTACACACCAAAATTCTAAAAAAGTTCTTTAGGTAAGAGCTTTCGCAGATATTCCTATTACTGAACTGCTACTGCTCAAGAATGTCCGTGGTTGCTCCAAGAGGATAGAACAACCTTTATGATCGTGAGGAAGTCTATCTATCTCCTGACAACCTCCCAAGCACAGGGCTCCTTTCGCCACAAAAACGAGTGCAGCCGAGTTAAAGTAACCATGACTTGGTCTCAGTAACATCTTACCATGAGAAACCTACATATAACTTGTTGACGAGTATGAGAGAAATGAACCGGAAAGAAAGGGGAAGAAGAATGGGGAGACACGACAACGAAACAGTGTCAGAAACATGAATCTTATGAACAGCAGGAGGCACATGGTATCGAGGAGGGCCATGCTGGAGTCTTAAGATACTCAAAAGCTCGATACAAATTGGCCGAAAACTATTAAGCTTCCGGCGGATATAACTTCGATGGAAGTTTAAAAACTACTAAAAGGTAAGTCGATTGGTCATCTCAAAGTAACTGGCACTCCACTACTCCACTATACACAAGAACCATTACACAGTTCAAAACAAGATATATCCCTTAACTATTTGACCCAAAGGTCATACTGTTCAAGCACAGGATTTATTGTGATATACAAGTGAATAATATTTCACAGCGATTACTTTGATTTGTGTGCTCTACATTCAATTTAAGCCCTGCATTGCAAGCATTGTACATGAAAGGATCTGTCAGAACCGATCTGTCAGATTTGGAAACCTCTCGAAGAGAGCAGTCACCAGTTTGATAGTACCCTGCGACAAAGAGAGTAACTGTCAGTGCTGCCGATAGCAAAAGCTCGAACTATTAAAACTCGACAAATTTCTGATCTAAAAGCTAAGTTTCGTGGAAGGTGTCTAGAGATGACACTTCAGCACGATAAACATTCTTGAGACAGGCATGCTAGGTCTGTGTAAAATAGCTTTAAGTAAGCTCTAAACAATATAAAATAGCTTCAACTGAGTTCTGATCAAGGATTTGGATCCAGGATCAGAACCACCCGATCCTGGATAGGTAAGCATTCACAGATTGTAAAACAGGCATAAAGCACATCATTCGACTAAAATCTCGTGTGGGACCATTTCATACGAACACCCTGAAACTCAAAACTTTTATGACGGTTTAGATCATACCATTCCTATATAACCAGGTTTTGCTGCTGGCTCTACAATATCCCTAGCATACCTGGTTCAATGGCAGAAGCAAGAAGCACGAAGGTCAGACACTCACATAATCAAAGCATCGGTATACATGT
Organism: Asterella californica; assembly: GCA_036924285.1. Classification (NCBI taxonomy): domain Eukaryota; kingdom Viridiplantae; phylum Streptophyta; class Marchantiopsida; order Marchantiales; family Aytoniaceae; genus Asterella; species Asterella californica. Next base: position 30,472,611 of record JAYKYS010000003.1, read on the forward strand.
CAATATGTGCTTGTATCAGAATTATCTTGACCTAAGTCTGAATCTAGAAAATGAAAGAATTAAGATTGAAACTTTAGAAAAGGCTCAATGAAGTCATTCACTTCCACAGCAACTAATGAAGTTTCAAAGTACATCCAGTAGTTAGCGAAGCTACCATACTTGATTTCTCGTTGACCACTGCTGTTGACTTCACATCGATAGAAACTGCATCCTCTGCTAAATGGGAACGTTTTCCCTCTCCACTCTGCCAAGACGAAATTATCATTCTTCCCATCAACTAACTGGCAACTACTTCAGGAAATTGTTTGCTCTTTCAGCAAACTCTCTCAGAAAGAAAATATGCAAACTCTTCCTGCAGCCACCTATGTTTTACATATCATGCCAATAAACTAGTTTCAGTATGTAGTGAACCTTACCTAGATGCCAAATTAGTCCTACTGCATTAGGATCATCTCCACTGATGTCGTCAATTATGAACTTCAACTCAGGACCCATGGATGTCATAACCTTCTCGAAGAACTTCACTATCTCCTGCTTTGATACAAGGCGAACCCGTTCGTCACTGTCGAAGTCTCATCTAGCCAGACACGGAACTCGAGTTTGGATCAGCAAAGCTCAGAGTCAAACTTAAAGTATACAATTCAGGATCGACTGCACATACAGAACAAAACAAGAAACGTGAACGAGTACGGAGTTACTGTTCTGTAAAACAGGGCTACTCCGTTAGCTGACGGGTAATGTTAGTCATGCTTCTCTTCACAAGGACACAATATGGACTTGGATGGATTTAAAGTTCAAGACGAAGGAGGAACCCCTAGTAAACGGCTGACATGCTTCTTCCCTCAAGAAACGTCTCGCGCTTGTGATGGGGTCAAATCGGAGCGTGGAGATGCTCCACTGTTACCTGGCACTAAGACCTAAACAGCACCGACGAGGATAGGACATTTACAAGAAAGAACGAAATTCTAGGACCACCGCTTAATCAATCCATAAAAGTGTGTGGAGAAATCAAATTCCACCTCCCTTCAGAATTTTTAAGTCGGCAGCTGACTCTATGGTAGCTGTCGCATACCTCTCTGCCTTTTAGAGGCTCCGCGAACATAAGATCCTCGTAGAGACAATCCTCCGCAAAGAAGCTACCAATTGTTGAGTAATCCCGCTGGTTGACAAGCTCATAAAATTTCTTCGCAATGTCAGCGGCTTCTCGAGGAAGCTCCACGAGCTTCGTCGAGCTTGTTGAGACGTCATCTTTTGTAGTGGCTCTCGCTCCTGTACTTCTACTGCCATTTCCACATTTCGCCCATCTGCCAGCATTCTCATGCTTAATAGTTCTACCACGATTAAGCAACGGCCTGCTCAAACTTCCGCTAGCAGCACATGTTAGCCTATCCCCTAACAAGCTCGTAACAAGTGGCCCGGAAACCATCGAGATACTCAACATTTTGGCCATTGATGAAGACCCCTCCCGTTCAAATCACCGCGCAGCCAGCTTACCAAGAGGATCTACATAGAGAGGATAAAAATTCAGGAACATAGTATCTCGATATGTTGACTCTACGAAAGCATTGTGGGCGTCTCAAACCTCACCCTGTAAAAGCAAGAACGGGAACCCGTATGCCTGTCAGAACCTAAACCTCACCCTGTAAAAGTAAGAATGGGAACCCGTATGCCTGTCAGAACCCGTAACCCACAAGTGTCAGATGCTGTCGGAGCTTGCAGAAAGTGCATGATCGATCGACTGAAACATTTCGAGAGGCAGTAGGAAAAGAGATTTACTACAAGACCCTTTCAAAATTTATCTCTAAAATTTTGAAGTGATAGCCAAACCTGGAAATACGACAAGATAGAGAAATAACTCAGAAATGAAGCGTAGACTCATGCATTGCAGAAACTGCAAGTGCGGTAGAGGAACTTATTTGATCAATACATTAATTTATTAGCTGATACTTCTTGACGAAAAGAATTGAACCCTTGCATATTGCATAGGAAGTGAAATATGCAAGGAAGATGTCTTGAGTAAGAACTCTATTCAACTCCAAGCAAAGCAAATGCATAACCTGTCGATGACATTGTGCGCAGCTAACTTGTGTTATCTTTCTTTCTATATGTAAATGTTGTGTATACATTCTCTTCTTCTTTGTAAACAAATATGTTTGTTTCCAAAATATTGTAGGGTCAAGACAATTAGTTATAGTTCACTTGGAAGTTCTGCTCACATCAGATTTTATTGTTTGTCTTCTCAACGTCTTAATAGTCGTAGTGAACAGTCTAAGAAAACTTTATGATGACAATTCCTTTCTTTCAGTTCCAACAACTCTTTCACCTGCCGTTATCTAAATAAATTCGTGACTTTTACCAACTATAAAGTTATATAAAACGCCTTGACATTACGATGATAACAATTTCATACCAAAAAGATACAGCACCGAAGTTGTTGCTATATATGCCTAGCTAACTATCGATTCATAAAGAACCAGGAAGATAATAAAACCTGGAAACAGTTCGTAATTTCTTGCTTTCTTTAACTTCATATTATGCCAATATATATATTTACTCTCGTGTAACTTTCTCTCCCGCACCAAATGCATAGCCTCGCAATTCCAGTGAACAGCATCTTGTAAATTCCATACCGTTATGAGAAAAGCGCGATGCCTCCCACAAGCAGCCAAAGAATACAGCGGATCCCATGTTTTGTGCTAGAACAACACGTACAAAGGACTCCTCCTCAAGACATGTTATTATAACTTATAATATTCTCGGTTCGCTTTTCTGTGCCTTTCCAGATTGTTCTTGCTGCTGAGGTTCGATGGAAGCTGTGACTGAGTTTTACGAAAGAAATCTTTTGCAAGAGTCTATGGAATCACTAGAATAGGACCCAGGGCCCTGAGCACAGGCTATAGTACCGTACTCACTTTAAGTTCACGCTTAAAGTTCAAGTTCACGTTCTTATTAGTCGCTTTAAAATCTTTAAAATCATCGCGCAATATACATGAGTAACAAATTAGCCTAACGTTAAAAAACCTAGTTTACATAGTTGCACCGAAATTTAAATCTTGACTGGATGGAAAACCACTTTTCTGTAAGAGCTTTTGGTATATGCTTCAGAAGAACCTAGTTTTGACACACTACTCTAAATGAAGATGCATCCAAAGTGCTCCTGCGAACGTATATCGGGAAGAAAACAAGCGAGATAACAAAGGGAAAATAAAAAATGTGAAATGGTTTTGTGGTGGGATGGATTCGGAGAGGTTTTCAGTTGGATGCATCATGAAAGAGCATCCAACTGGGACAGGTGTTAGTTTATATCTTACAGAGTTCACTCATTAGAAACTGAAAACAGAGAACCAAAAGTAGTGAAATCTCTTATTTCAGGTCTAATATGGTGTGGTAATCTTGTGTATCACTCTCAACATAAAGATGTTTCACAGTCCCTATCATTTATTTTTTCACAACATACTGCTTATACAATAAATTAAGGTTGGAACAACCAACCTGCAACTCCCACCACTTCAGAAATTCATCAACCGCGTCCACAACGGCAGCCAGGTTTCACGTGGCTCCTTCCCTTCGCGTGGCAGCCTACTGGACGTGGTAAGGGAGTTTTGTTCTGTTTTTGGTTTTGTTTTGTTTTGTTTTAGTGGTTACCGAGTTTCGCCCGACATCCCGAAGGTATCCACAGTCGTCTCTTATCCGACTCACATCTTGTCACAGATACGTTTGATGGACGTACGTCGGCCACTAAAAGATAAATTAATTCACAGTCGGAACTGATATCTAAGAAGAATGCGCGAGTGCACTTTGAGATTGTTTTCCTGACGTACGTAAAGTGGTCTGTTATTTGAGAAGGAAGAATCCTGCCGGACGTACAGAGTACGACTGGTAAACTCTTGATGAAGTTTATTGTTTAGTGCGCTGTCGGACGAAACTCATGCGATGTAAGTCTCCTCTATGAGAAAGGTTTTCCGTACAGTATTCAGATGGATAAGCGTTGTGTGATCAGCACGTCCACATTTGGAACGTGTCGCTTCTTTGATTTCACTTCCGCAGGTTATCTGATCTGGCCGAAGTCCAGTCACAAATTTTCTCCGCTCGACCGATACCTGGTACGTTCTGATACTAATCTACCACGAAGATCGGGGTTTCTGCAATGACGCTTCAAGTCTTGGACTCTGCAACAAACCAGTGAACGATCGAAAAGGAGGAGTTAAAAGGAGAATCGAGATCCATGACTTCTGGTCTGTTTCCATACTGTATGTCCCTTAGGAAGTGATTAAACATGATGCTGTGTCATGCAGGATTCATCCACTTGATCGTTAATGAAAACTACACGGCAATGTCGTTTCTTGTGTTCAAAGCACATTTGAGAGTTTCAATCTACGCGCACAGTCTAGAACTGAATTGTACGTTCTATATCAGCATCAGCTATGGCCCACTCACCTCATATATGGCCTGATTGTCTTCCACTCAATTTCTTATCAGAACTTGCTCCATTTATGTACACGAAGACATTCAGGTCATGATAGAGCATTTTTCAACGCAAGTATGTTATGTGAACCGAACAATCTTTCTCTCGGCGGTATGTGCTACACGTAAGGACTCTGTGAAAGATCATAAGTAAGAAAACGGTGTAGCATCTGTAGTCTTATACACGAGCGACACTATTCATACAGTCGAGCGGTTCATACCGTATATTTAGCTTGGCATCATCATTTCTAGGATGGCTGCATCGAAGTGTTGCTAGAGGGTTTTGTCCTGAAGTCCACTGGAGGAATCCGTGGTAGGTTTTTAGTTTGTGTGGACGGTGGACCTCTTCCTACATCTCACCTGCAGTAGATTTATCATATTCCTCACCATACCCGTCCTCCATCGCGTAGATTGTTTGATGTCCCATGTGTGTATAGTTCTCTAGGATAGTCCAGGTCCAACGAGTACCCCAATCTCGACTAGGAACTGAGAAATATATCATGTGAACTCCTTAGCAGAAATAAGAGGCCACGACAAAAACTAACTTATTGTTAGGGAAGAACGAAAGTTCCCACAGCCAGTCATAGGCTAGAATACGTGCTATATACGTGATAAATTATATCATTAATGGTTGACTCTATACAATTGACGTTTCTTTAAGTCCTCGGAGAAAGAAGTTATAAGCTTCTTTCATGGAAACTGGCTCTAAATTTCTCGAAAATGCCACCGCGAATGTAGACTAGGAAGAGGAGAAGATTGGCTAAACGAGAGAAGGCTTTTTCACTTTGTGATATTCGAAAATATGTAATCGTTACATGTTATTTTTAGATAAGTCGTTTTAGAAAACTAGAACTTATGATAACAGTTAACTGTTAACGAAAGACAGAGGTGCGGATTCTCCAGAGATAATCCATAAGGCGAGAGTACAAAAGACACACTTCTGAATTACTAGACCAGTTTCGTTCAGGACATTAATTTATTACATAACTCTTCTCGCCAAAAGTGAAAATTAATTAGTATATACAGTAAATAATATCTATATGGTATCAGTCTGTCTCATTTCTAGTTCGGAAAAGCACGTCTGCGTACTTGGTGTATGGTTTTGTCCATAATTCTTGATTTGATTATCATTTAGAAAAGATTTAAAGATTTAAAGATTAGTTTATTTTACCTCACATGTATTTAGCAATAAGTGAAAACGAACATAAGATCCTCAGAGTATAACCCCCAATACGTTAGACCTCCCAGTAGCATATAGTCCACATCGACCTGGGGGGCTTTCTAAGGGTACATTAATTTATACTCCAGTCATTCCGGCGGGAAGGGTTAAGGTATAAACTAATGTGCTCACGAGATGATTCCTTTTGTTCAACAGTGATCTGGACTAATATCCCAACAGCGCTTCAGTCCCCTTCTCACTTATGGATTATGTTAGGATTTGCTGACAACTCTGAGAGTAGTTAATACATACTAATTATTAAAAAATTAAATTTATATAAAGTTCATGTATAACTTTTACTCGTTTTCGATAAAAGGAAACTAAATTCCATGTACAAGGGACGTCGGGGAGGACCCATGATATATATATGCACGGGTCTTCCCATTCTGAAAGTGAGCGGGTGAGAAGGTGTAGTTCCAGATTACCGGACACGAAACTCGACAGAATCTCTGTTGCTGGGGGAGCGGGAATTGGTTACTACCCGCTATTTCGCTTACCTAAACAAAGCGGTTGCCGGCGATTCAGCGTCGGAACTGGAAACTGTAGAGGGCCGGGCCCCGGCAAGTTCGTAACAGCTAACAGCTTGTGATATTTGTCTGTGGAAAAGAAGAAAAGAAGAACCAAGAGATGACGAATCAAACAGAGAGTACAGTTTTCAGTCTGACTCAAAATACAAAAACGTTTTCAACGGTACAGTTGTAATTCTTACTACAGTCTACTCGTCAAGACTGATATTATTACCTGAGGAGGACGGTCAAGACGAGGTCGGATCTTGTGCAGTTTGGTACTTCTGCATGGTGAAAGGGCGAACGAGGTCGATGGTCTCTGCATCGTGACACTCCTCTGTTCTACTGCGGTCGCTTGAAAAAACCTTTCCCTCGTTTTTTGCTTAAAATAAATAAATAGTAAATAAATAATAAATAAAAGCCTTCGGATCTCGTCCATCACAAGCTTTTCCCCACAACTGGCAGCAGACGTGGCGGCTGGGTGGCTAAGCGAACAGAATGACTTAATTAGTATTATGTTTTTGTCGCTTTCAAAGTAATGATGTAGATATATGGTGAAGTATTAAGAAAAGCGATTTTCCTTTTTAATGATTAATCGTGGAACTATGTGGAAGTTCTAGCTCTAGTAAGATTCCTGGACCCTCGGAGAGGTTTTCTGACCTTTACAGCAACCATTTGTTCCTTTGTCTGTTCCTGTCTGTTTTCTCTTATAGAGTTTATTTGAAGATATTTATTTAAATATAATAATATTTATTTTCATGTGATATCCAACAACCTCTAAAAAATATTTGGCGAATGCAAAATTTCTGCCGTTCACCGTCCGAAGAACCTCAGTTCTAACCAAGGGTTGTAATTCTAGAGCTGGCAGCTGCGGCCTTTTCCCTAAATGATCCTCCACGTGGAGAGATCCACGCAGGAAGCACGCAGTCCTGGCTACGTGGCAAGTAAACAATAATTAATTACTTATAGGACTGAATTTCCCTGTATAAAGGATAAATTACGGGCGATTAGAGTACAGGGACTCTGCCCGAGTTTTGAACTGGTTTATATCTTTTCTTACGTTCTAAACTCAACTGAATTACGTTTTATACATATTTACTAGATTGCAACTATATCGTAATATATGTATATGCGAAATACCAGAAAGAAGTAAATTTCAGGCAAAAAATCAAGCATGCTTCTTTCTTTTATTTAAGAATTAGTGTTGTTGTAATTGGATTTTTTCTTCGAATATACAAAGGGTAATATAATAGACACTGTCGTATCGATAAGACATAATTTCAATAACATAGTCTGTTACGGATTCGGTGCAGATCACAGATCAAATCCTCACACCTCAGAAATTACAGAAGGAATCTTAAACGATTTATTTATTTATTAGTTTAAACGACCACAGTCGGCCGGCACGAACTTTATTGCCAGGCTAAGATAGCCATCCGAAACAAACCGCGTAAGCGGAGGCCAGAGCACTAACCCCGCTACCCCAATACGAACCCCCTTTCCGATACCTCGAACTCCGTCGCAAGTCGCTCTTCCCCATCGCGGCGCCCTTCCTCTCGTTATCGTTCTTCTCGAGCCCCGAAGAGCCCGTGTGAATTCTCCTAGTCACGTCGTTGTTATTGCAGGCAACCGCTCTCCTGAACTTGTCGCGGCTCCGCTGCTCATTATTGCTCGTCTCATCATGCAGATCCGACTTGTACCTTCTGTGCCATAATTCGCTCCCGCTGTGGTCGTAGGTCTTGGAGATGTCCTCGAAAATCTGACACTTCTCGTGCTGCGCGGTAAGTCCCCCATCGCTCCCATCCCTCGTGCGCAAGTCTTTCCTTAGGATGTACTTCATATTCCTGCGCATATGCTTGCAGGTGTTGGCCCCACCCCTCTTCACAACTTTCGAGGCGTTCATCTTCGTCGTCAGGAAGGTCCCACCGGGAGGCGAGCCAAGAGGAAGACGCGAGGCGAGGCGGGAAAAGTGCTGCTTAGCCCTCAAGACCCAGGCGCAGTCATCATCCATCCTGTCGAGCGAAGAACTCCTACCTCTTATCCTTTTGACTTTCCTAGTTATCCTCTTCTCGTGGTGTTCCATTGATGGTGTCGATGCGGTTGTACTGCCCTTGATTGCGCGAGGAGTGATTCTGCCAGGTCCTCTGTATGGTGCTTAAGGTATTCATCGCTGCTTTCCATGCTTCTTTTCTCCCTTCGCTTGCGTCCTCTTGCAACCCAGCCCATAGCGTTTTGCTAGCCTCGGCAAGAATCCTGGCAGCCGGTCTCTCCGTTCTTTGCTTCCTGAAAATTCTGTCAGCCCTCTCCAGCCACGCAACCTGGGTGTGTTCCACCAGAATGGTCAGAAGGGAGGGGTTATGAAGCCTAGTCTCCAGTGCCTTATCGATCGTAGTTAATAACCCGCTCCCTTCCTCGTAGCCCAACCCGCATTCCTGGTCTTGCATCCGGAACTTTTCCCACCTTCTCCTAACCACTAGGCACTCCCAGAAAAGGTGGTTGATAGTCTCCACTTCGCTGCATCCTTTTGCACACAAACCGTCGCCGATTTTCATTAGCATCGCCCTGGATTGGTAAAGAAACCGTGGTTGAGCATTCTCCAAAGCCATAGATTCGTGCGCAGCGAACCCCCCGACTGCCACACCCTTCTCCATCGGGTGCTCCAGGTCGACTCCGAGTCAATCCTACCCCACCTAGCATTAAGTAAGTCCCTGTTGCTCTTCCTAGCGGGCAGCATCTCCTTCCAGTCTCGAAAGTCGAGCATCCATCCACTCTTGGAGTTGTTCCCCCACCTCCAGATCCAATTGTCACTATCTTGTAACCCACCCTGTATAATGTGAGCTTCCCCTGCCCACCTAGTGAGTTTACCCATCGGGCTGGAATCGACCGTACCAGGATAGTAAGCGTCGCTTGCTAGTGAGATCCCTCTCATCGTGTCTTGCAAGTCTTTAAGTTTTAGGGTATTTAGTGTAGTCAGCTTGCTCCGTTTGAGTTCTCTCAGGATTTCCTTCCTCCTCCCTTCTTCTATCGTCTCTCTTCTAAGCCACAGCTCGACCACCAGCCTAGTAGATAGCTGCCCCGGTAGATGGATCCTTTCGCCTTCGAAGCCCAGCTTGCCTGCCACGATTCTCCAACTTTTTAGCATGTTGTCGAGGGTGGGGAGCGCGCGAACTCTGAGGCCGGGAAGCATTAGAAGGCCCTCCTCTGGGGACCACCCGGCCATTTTCTTCTTATATTTCCTTGCTTTCATGACCTCTTTTATGCCCCACCTCGCAATGCTAGTCCATTCTTGCTTCCCCCCCTAGAGGAGTTTCATCAGATACTTCAGTTTTAGTGCTTGCGCGACCTTCCGGAAGGGGATGATTCCTAGCCCCCCGTCACTCTTTGGTCTGGTTATCACATCCCAAGCAACCACTGGAACCTTGGCGTCCCCTTCCACGTTCCTCCCCCATAGAAATGTCCGGCACACCTCCTCCATTTTTTTGAATCCTGCTAGCGAGCAATCAACGCTCGTCAGTTGATAGGCTGGGATGGCCCGAAGAATGTGTGTCAAGAGAACCACCCGGCTGGGTCAGGAAAGCATACGGTTTGACCAGTGTTGGAGTCTAGCTTGTAGTCTTCCCACTATCGCCTCTACTACCTGGTTTTCGGAAACTCCCCTTCCTATCCAAGCTCCGAGATATTTTATCATCTGTCCAGGTTTAGCAATGACACACCCGGCTTCCTCTAGCCACTTCGGTGTTTCTTTCAGTCCCATCGGTATCACTATAGATTTCTCCATGTTGAGGGCTGCTCCCGATACCTCCTCAAATCTGTGAATAACCTCTTTGGTAGCCTTGAAGCATTCCTCCGAGCTTTCAATGAATAGTCCAGTGTCATCCGCGAACAGCTGGTGGAGGAGGGGAGGAGCCTCGCCCGTCGATAATCCTTCTATTTGGCCCTGTTCTCTAGCCTCATTGAGCATATTCATCAGAGGCTGAGTGGCGATGGCAAACAAAAAGGGGGCCACGGGGCATCCTTGCCGGACACCCCTCCCGAGATCGATACCTTCAGTGAAGCCTCCGTTCATGTGGACTTTGGATTTCTCCTCCTCCGTCAGGCCTTTTAGTAATTCTACGAAGTGAGGGGCGAAATGCATGTGTTCCATGGTGTCCCAGAGGAACTGTTGAGACACTCTATCGTATGCTTTCATAAAATCAATTTTCAAGAATAGAGCCTCGACGCCCTTCGATTCAGCCATTTCTTGCCCGAGTTTGAAGCTTAGGATATTGTCGAAAATGTCCCGTCCGTGGATGAAACCGGTTTGTTGCTCATCGACGACGTTGCCGATCACCATCTTAATTCTCTCGGCTAGTATCTTGCTGAGGAGCTTGTAGGTGGCAGTAAGGAGGGTGATCGGCCTCCAGTTCCCCAGCTCCGTCTTTTCGCCGTCCTTCAGTATCAACTTGATGACCCCTTGAAGCGTTTTGTCATCAATCTTTTTAGTCTCCCAGAATTCGATAACCATCGCCACGCACTCCTCCTTGATGAAGGGCCAACACTCCTGTAGTATCTCGTAGGTGACTCCATCTAAACCTGGCGATTTCTCTTTAAGGAAATTCATCACTGTCTCCTCAATCTCCTTTTGTGTCGGGGGTTCTATCAGGAAAGCATTCTCTGCCTCCGTAATCCATTTTGAGGTCAGTTCAAGCACTTCTTTCTTTTTTTTTCTGTTCTGCGAGACCTCCTCATCTTCCTTATACAGTTCCGTGTAGAACCGTTGAACTCTCCTTAAAATCTCTCCGTGGTCGTCGGTGACCTGCCCGTTCTCCAGCACTACTCCTTTCAAAGCCTCCCGGCCATGTTTTGCTTTAAGCTGTGCGAAGAAGTAGCGGGACGGAGCCTCGCCTTCTTTCAACCATCTTATGCGGCTTCTTTTTCTCCACAGAATGGCATCTTGATGTTCTCTTCGTCTTAGTTGATCCTCTTTTTCTTGAAGTCGCTTTCTGAACTCCTCGGAGTCGTCCTCTCTGGCTAATATTCTCATTCTTTGCAGTTCTGCTTCGAGCCCCGTCCGGACAGGGACTCTCAGTCCCGCTAGTCTTTTCTCTTCCATCAGGATCCTTCTTACTTTCTCCCAGCCCACCGCCCACTTCGTTCTAGGGTCCCCTCTGCTTCTTTGTTGTTCTCTCCACGCGATTTCTACCTTCGCTTTGATTCTTGGGTTTTTTAACATCATCCAAGTTTACATTTTGAACATCATCCAAGTTTAAATAATGGCGAAGTGATCACTAAGTCAAGAAGTATTTTAAAATTTTTATTTTTCTCTCAAAATATCTTCTGTTAATTAATTTTTTAAAATAATACTCTATTTTTACTGATGCCATCTAGCTTTTATGTGACTCATAAAGCGATGCAGTCGATGGATTAACATGTAGTGACAAGGGAAGGAAAAACAAACTGAGAAAGGGAAGCGAGAAAACGAAGAGAGAAAACAGAACAGGCCAAGAGATCATGAACTACAGAGACAGAAATAGGAAACGGAAAAAGAGTATGTGTGCTATCTTTGCAGGGTATTTACTAGCCTTGCTACTGTAGTTGTCAGCTACTGTCCAGCTTGCATGCGTTGGTGACACAGCTGACAACTCGCCTTTGTGCCGATACTGGGAAGTTTTCTTTCTCGTTTGTAATCATTTGTTTTTCAATGGAACAAAGCTTTTGGTGTACCACCATCATTCTCTTTAAGAAACAAAAAGTTCTCCTTACCCCTCCGAAGATATTGCTCTGCACCATTCCTTCACTCATTCATCTGATTTAATCTAATCTAAGTGGTAATGTATCCACCTACAACAAGTACAGTAATGAAACATATACCCATCTCTGAACATTTGGAGCAAGAAAGTTGATGACGTGGTTCCGTCCAACGCACAAACACCAATCTCTGTTCGGGACTACCTACTCTACTACAGACATATTCTCCTATGAAGTCGAAATAAACCTATAACCTTTCCTTGATATACAGCTCGACGTAGATCTGCTAGCAAGATATATTATGCCATGCGTAAGTTCTGACTGATTGATGCTCATGAATGGAAGCTTTCCATAAAAATCAAGCTTTATACGTATGCTCCATAACCGATTATATGATCTTTTTCCTTGTAACGTTGAGTATTACTCTCCATAAATAAGTTTCCATGCAAAACGGAGAATGATAATTTGGTCCATAGACGCTATTGGGGACAACACCGATGTAGCTTGCCAAATATGTGCGAGGCAAGGTTTCCAGAATCCAAGATGAGACGTTCACGTCTTGCTTGTAAACATATGGTTTTATCATACATGTGAGTCGCGACATGAACATGAAGATTCATGTTTGTTCGGACAAGCTTGAACTTCTGGACAGTATCCAAACCTCTAGGAGACGATCTAGGAGACGATCTCCACGGTACGCGTAGGAGGCAGACCACGTCACAGAATCAAGTCAGTCAACATCACGTCAAAGAGCAGGCTCGTGTGGCACTATTTGATGAGCCTTTCTGTTCTCCAGTGAAGTCTTACTGTTTGCAGCGAATCAATCTTCAGGAGAACTGTTGTTGTTGTTTCCTCTTATGGAAGCACAAGCGGAATGGCTCTTCTTATCAGACTCGCTATGAACATGGAATCTTCAAAGGTCGTGGTTTCGAAGCTGATTAGGACAAATTTGGCTTGTGGGCTAGGCGAGTATACACGACCAGATCTGAGCTTTGAGAACTTCAGAGTCCAGACAGGGAAGGAGGTCGTGTCTCGGTCCAACTTCCAGTCAAAATGATTGAAGGCAGGAGTCGTGCCTGTCGGTAAGAAGAGCCAATCGGGACTCCAGAGTCCAGTACGTATTTCACATGAGCAACAAAAGATGTCGAAAACAGTGAGATGCCACTCATAAGACAGCCAGGAACTACGTACAGGCTTCCTCGTCCAGCGGCTCTGCAAGGCTCCAAAAACAGGCACTGCAGGAGATCATTGGGAAAAGAGACTTGCATGATCTTCACAGTTCACACTACGGTAGCCGAATTATTTACCGGGAGAAGTGAGAGTGGGCCCCTCACACATACTCCAGCGAACCTTCTCTCTTTTACAGAACGAGCCTACAGAGTGGCTAGGAGTACAGTTACTTCGGTAGTTCTAATTTGCATACATTTATATACTGTAGCCCTGTAGAAGTACTCCTAGATATTCTCTGTGTAAAGTGAACTTGGAATAGGCACTACAGTTACAACTTACAACGTAGCAATAACCAGTTGCACCGAACTCCCAGCTCACAAGAACTCCCAGCTCACACGCATGAGGTCTGGGAAACGAGTAAGGTAAGGTAGCCTAGGGCTTAGTTACTTGTAATTTGCCTTATGGTTACTGTCAATATCAAAGCTACAGTCATTAGCAAGATGTTGTCTGGTAGACGAGAGGAGACATTGGATGATTGGAGGGAGGCTATGGTGAGGAAGGTCACTGACCTGGACGCCCCCAACTACGGACATGGAGTCAGGTCAGGCAGGTGATGGGTTCCGGAGACTGTGACCCCAAGTAGGTAATAAACCTCCCGAGTATTCAGCGTGGCAGACGACGTGGACCGGTGGGAGCTCAACAGCGCATACCCTTTCAACGTAGCTTGAACAAACTTGTTTAAGCGGGACGTACGTACAGTATCACTGAGCAGCACTGGGTTTAGAAGACCGGACCGGGACTGATTGGCAGCCGACTCGGGAACGTACGCTTCTTACCTTAATTCTGCCAGTACTACCCATGCAAAGAATGCGTTCCAGAAGCCTCTGCACCTAGTTCTCGTTTCGACGATCGGCAAGGGAGCTCGTTAGAGTGATTGTAATCGCCAGGGACCTCGAGCTTTGAGGGAGGATACGAGAGGAAGGTACACGGCCGCTGTGACGGCAGTGTTCAGTGACTACGCCGTCTCCTGAAGCAGATAAAAGAACAGTGGAGCGAGCTGAGCGGATGCTGGAGTGTTAGAGCAGGAGGGAGAGATTGTGGGGAAAAAAAATGGTGTTACATCACGAAGGCGACGACGGATTGCAGGAGGGTCCTGCGAAAGCGTTGAACTGGGAAACCGTAGAGAGCCTAGATTTGGAGCGTGCTCCCATCTCTGAAGTGTTTGAAGTACTTCAGAGCTCTGAGGATGGTCTATCCGAGGCCGAAGGAACGAAACGTCTCGAACTATTTGGGCACAACAAGCTGGAAGAGACGAAAGAAAACAAGATTCTAAAGTTTCTCGGATTCATGTGGAATCCCCTGTCTTGGGTGATGGAACTTGCTGCCATCATATCCATCGCTCTGGCGAACGGGCAAGGCCGTGCACCGGACTGGCAAGACTTCGTTGGTATTGTTGTGCTCCTGCTCGCTAACTCAACAATCAGCTTCATCGAGGAGAACAATGCGGGGAATGCTGCTGCAGTTCTGATGGCCAGACTTGCTCTGCTAACGAGGGTCTTGCGCGGCGGTGAGTGGGTGGAAATGGATGCCACACTTCTGGTGCCAGGGGATGTTGTCAGCATCAAGCTTGGGGATATAATTCCAGCAGACTGCAGGCTTCTGGACGGGGACCCTCTGAAGATCGATCAGTCTGCTCTGACCGGGGAGAGTCTTCCCGTTACCAAGAAAGCAGGCGACCAGGTGTTCTCAGGGTCCACTTGCAAGCAGGGAGAAATACAAGCTTTAGTCATAGCTACCGGAGTAAATACTTTCTTTGGGAAGGCTGCACTTTTAGTCGACAGCACTTCGTCAGTGGGACACTTCCACAAAGTACTTAGCTCGATAGGAAATTTCTGCATTTGTTCCATTGCAATTGGATTGTTAATCGAGGTCATAGCAATGTACGGCATCCAGAAGCGATCCTACCGTGAAGGGATTGATAATGTGCTAGTCTTGCTCATTGGGGGAATACCTATTGCCATGCCGTCGGTGCTGTCTGTTACTATGGCTATCGGGTCTCACCGCTTGTCCAGGCAAGGAGCTATAACAAAGCGTATGACAGCTATCGAGGAGATGGCAGGAATGGACGTGTTATGCAGCGACAAAACGGGAACGCTTACACTGAATAAGCTCACGATCGACAAGAATCTCACAGAGGCGTTCGACTTCGGATATGGTGTCCAGAAGGACTCGGTAGTCCTGATGGCAGCAAGGGCTTCCAGGACAGAGAATCAAGATGCTATAGATGCTGCAGTAGTTGGCACGTTGAGTGATCCCAAACGAGCTCGTGCAAATATAACTGAAGTTCACTTCCTTCCTTTCAATCCGATAGACAAGCGCACTGCAATTACGTACATCGATACTGAGGGGAGGTGGTGGCGAGCTACCAAAGGAGCACCGGAACAAATTTTGAACATGGTTCACAACAAAGAAGAGATCGGTACTCGAGTTACAAACGCAATAAATAAGTTTGCAGAGCGAGGCCTACGGTGTCTGGGCGTAGCACTGCAGGAAGTCCCCGAGAAGAGTACGGAGAGTAAGGGGGGACCTTGGAAGTTCTGTGGTTTAATACCTTTGTTCGACCCACCGAGGCACGACAGCGCGGACACCATTCATCGGGCAATAGAGCTGGGAATCAGTGTTAAAATGATTACTGGTGACCAGCTGGCTATTGCAAAGGAGACAGGACGGAGGTTGGGAATGGGGCTGAACATGTATCCTGCATCGTCTTTGCTAGAAGGACGCAAGTCGGGCGCTGTGGCGCCCGATGGTGATGAGTTGATAGAGAAAGCCGATGGATTTGCCGGTGTGTTCCCTGAGCACAAGTATGAAATTGTGAAGAAGTTGCAGGCAAGGAAACACGTAGTTGGAATGACAGGAGATGGCGTAAATGATGCACCAGCTTTGAAGAGAGCTGACATCGGCATCGCAGTTTCTAATGCCACCGATGCAGCTCGCAGTGCATCTGACATCGTGCTTACAGAGCCAGGTTTGAGTGTCATTATTAGTGCAGTGCTTACTAGCAGAGCAATATTTCAGAGGATGAAGAACTATACAATCTACGCAGTTTCCATCACAATCCGAATAGTTGTGGGATTTACACTTTTGGAGCTCATCTGGGAGTACGACTTTTCGCCTTTCATGATACTCATCATCGCATTGCTTAATGATGGAACTATTATGACCATAGCCAAGGATCGGGTAAGACCCTCTCCTATGCCAGACAGCTGGAAACTGAGAGAAATCTTTGCGACTGGAGTTGTCCTGGGCACATACCTTGCCGCTGTTACTGTCACCTTCTTCTGGTTGGTGCATGACTTGGACTGGCTGGAAGATACGTTCAATTTGCAGCAGATCAAACACCACCGGGAGAAGCTTACTTCAGCCCTCTACTTGCAAGTAAGCATAGTAAGCCAATCGCTAATCTTCGTCACTCGTGCCAGAAGTTGGTCGTTTGTTGAGCGTCCTGGTGCGCTACTGTTGACTGCTTTTGGACTGGCCCAACTGATTGCAACCTTTATTACTGTCTATGCCGATTGGGGTTTCGCCCACATTCAAGGAATAGGGTGGAAGTGGGCCGGTGTAATTTGGCTACACAGTATAATCTTCTTCCTCCCCCTTGATCCGATCAAATTCGCGACCAGGTACCTAATCTTGAAGAAATTCAGCAATCCTCTAAAGGAGTCTTCTTAGAATTCGCTAGAAACAGGAGAGAATAGGGTTTAACTGCCGCCGCATTTACTATTTTCTTGAAGTAAGCTGCGCAGCAGTTAAACAGTAGTGGCTCTTTGGCATCACTGAGAAGCAAGGAGCAGAATTGTAGTTAGTTAGAAAGGTTTTATTTAGGTTGCTGAAGAGGATTCGTTTGTGTCTGCGTAGTCTAGTACAGAATATGATCGGACCATACCACTGTGTAGAGGCAAGAGTCAGAGCTTTTCCGGTTAAGGAGCATGGATGGCCTCGTGCCATCTTCAGCGTAGATATGCTACATAGGAGTACATGGAAGCCAAAGGAGGTTGACACTGGAGAAAAACCCCGAGTAAGGTGAAGACCCTCCATCCAAGAAATTATGGAGATACTGAAGGTCTAAATTCTTCGGGAGTATGAATTCGGCTGGCTCTCTGCCTTCTGCATAAGTACGTTGTCAACGGGAAGACAAGATCGAGAGTAGGCATCTGCAGATTTGGGATAAATCACTGACGTGTCCAAAACCGCTGTCCCGAGCACATGATGAACTTGTTACCTTAAGGTGTTGCTGAAGAGCAAGTGAAAGCTCGGGGAGTGAGCCTCTCGGAGCTGTGCAGAGGTGCCTGAGCCGAGCGCTGGAGTCTTCCTTCTACCAACAGACAGTGTTGCCCATTTCTAAACGAAGTCGTCTGTGGCCGAGCTGAGCACTGAGCAAAGGTAGGACTACTGAGAACCTATGTTACAGGTACAGTAGAGACTTCTAGTTGCTGGAAGGATTGGAAATGTGCGTACATGTGCGTTTAGGGTATAGGTACATGCGACTGCACAACAACATCCTATCTAGGTAGGTAGTACTAGTTGCCACCGGAACGACCGGAGAAGTCTACGGATAATTTAGTATAGTTTTCTTACAGGAAGTCTGCATTTCAGACTTCAAGAGGGCAGACCGCACGATAAGATCTGCCCTCTTTGAGATAGACGAGGTGTACAGCTATTCAACGTTGTGTTCGCAATACCGAACAGTTTCTTTGGTACTCATGCATGTAAATAAAGAAATAGAGACCGCTTGAAGGGTGCCAATCGCTGCCCCGATGTTCAGAGGACTTCTTATGTTCAGGATATCTGGTTTGTACTGGGTCCGAAGACAATGTTTGGTCATTCGTTCTCTACGACCGTGTATGGGTTTGACTGTCCGGCAGGGCACTGGCATTTGAGTTTTTGACGAAGACGGGCGTTCGGTGTTAGACCAGAAATACTTCAAAAGCCCAGTGATTTAACTCGGACTCGAGAAGGACTAGCCCGGATAAATACCGCTAGAAAATACTCGTTACCCGGTTTTGGGTATCGCAATATGACATCGATTTCATTCCCATCTGGATTCTGGAGTTTGTTCTGCAGGAACGCGAAGTAGATGGTAGGTGAACATAAGAGCGATAGGTCCACAAAGTACATATGAATAATTTTGCCGAAGATGGCGACTAACCAGCAACTTTGCGACTTGTACCAGAAGCCAGTTGTCGATGAGACACAAAGAATTCGTAGGATTCACTTCTTGTTTCCAGGCGTGGTTAGAAAGATGTAAAACCAATTGCACAAAAGAAAAGATGGTTTTATATCTTCTTTTGCTTTCTTCCGGTTTAGAAATCACACAACTCTACATTGGTAACTGGTAAAAATACATTTAATTATTTAGTCTTAGAAATCGTAGAACTCTAGATTGAAAACATGTAATGTATTAAAATTTCTCTTACATATAATGAGGTTCTATTGAGCGCACATATGAACTTTCAGTTTGAAATCAAATTTGAGTATCGAGATATTGGCAGAAAAGTTTTGAGCAAAAAGTTTATGATAATTTTGATATCCAGATAACTAATTTTACCTAGAACAAAGAATTAACTTGATAACTTTCGATGATTTTTACATGATTTAGAATCTATAACATGATGAACATCTCTGTGAAATTTGATCTCCTGATTGCACACGGTTCTCCAGATCTTGAAGTCTGAAATTGTTACTCTAGATTGAGAATTTTTCAGACCCTCTCTGCTTCAGCGATCGCCCTTAATTACTCATTCACTCAAACGACATGCAAATTTCTAGACAGTCGTAGTCATGTTGATAGTGAACGCGACCACGAAGGTTTGAAGCGATTTTCTCAAATCTACTGCAATTGACACCGAAAACTCCAAAATCACCAATTGTGTTATAATTCTGACCCAACTCGAACTTCAAATTAGCATAACTCTCTCTTTATTGTTTCAAATCGATCAAAAATTTCACTGATAGCGATTGATACGATGAGCTCTATCTCCATGTGTTCTCAAATTTCAGCATGTCCTTACCAAATGCTCAAACTCCTCTTAAGACCTCTGCTTCTAAGTTTAGAGTTTTACAAAAGATAAAAATGAACCATGAGAATTCGTAGCTTCACTCCCTTGTCCTTTTATGCCCAAATCCACGCGGTAACTTAATTTCACGCATATGTTACCACGTCAAGTCCCTAAAGTGCCAACGTAATCCTTAAACTACATCCGAAGACATGTAAAATGACATGTAACCCTGAAGGATAATTTAAACAAGCTAGAAAGCATGCATGGACGACATGTAAGTACAACCCATGAGCTTAAACTCTATCAGCATGACAAACCTAAATTATGTATTTGAACATCATAGATAGTATGAAGTCACTTGCACAAGCGTATGAATGCTCGAACAATATAAATAATATACTACCAACCTACTAGGACTCAAAATATATGACAGTGTTAACACCATATGCAAAGGTGTCAAACATATACGTAAAAGATTAGGAATAATATAAAACTAGCTTCTAAAACTACTAAACTCACGTGTCGGAGTAGAAGTGTTGACTCTCCGTTCCAGATAACTTCTTGCTTTCGTACGTTACAAGTTTTCCATCATGCACCAACACTCCGTCAATCGCATAATCGCTTGCATCCGTGTGCACCTCGAATGGTTTGTCGAACTCTGGTAGCTTCAAAATTGATGCCTTTGACAAAATGGATTTGACCGTCTGAAACGCATCATCCACCTCCTTGGTCCAACTTACTTGTGTGTCTTTTCCTGTCAACGGCTTCGTGATCTTTGAAAACCTCTTCACATACTTGCGGTAGAACTGCGTCAATCCTAAGAATCACCGCATCCCTTTCATTGTAGTCGGAGGCTCTCAAGTCACAATCGCATCCACCTTCTGCATATTCGAGCCGACTCCTTCTGCACTAATGACATGTCGCAAGAAGTTAATGCGTTTCAAATCAAACTCACTCTTGTCAACATTGGCAAACATCTTATACTCCCGCATAAACTTGCTGGTTCGAATATATCCCCGCGCTAATAGCTCCGCGAGTTGCCTTTTCAACTCAAGGAGTTCCACCTGATTGAGTCGATAAGGAGCTTTGGAAGGTGATTTTGATCTTGACAAGACCTCAATCTTTTGATCCACCACCCGCTTTGGAGATAACTCAGCAAGTAACTCATCCGTCAAGACATCCTCAAACTCCTTAATCACTTCGCGAAGCACCTTTGGAAGTTTAGTCGCGTCTCTTGATGTTTTCTCTTGTCCGTCACCCGTCATCAAATCTGCAACTCGCATCAAACACATGATTCTGTCGTTGAAGTCCATATGTCTATCATAAAGTCATCTTTCTCTAGAGTCACTTGCGTCATTTTCTCACAGAGAATGTAGAAGACGCTAGTATTGTCGCTTTGGTTATTATTGGTCAGGTCTTTTCTCTATCCTAAGTAAGAGGTTGGGCCCAAATTCTATTAAGAGAGAAAATAGAGAGAAGGTAAATTTAGTTCTTTCTCCATCACATCTGTAATTTCACTTCGTCGAAAGTAGTTTATTACTGTTGCTTGTATCTTTCACTTCGGGACGCTTCACGTACATAAATTCTTAGTAACTTCCAAACAGAAATTGGCTTGATCATACCCCCAATACGATCGTTAAACTTGATAATAATCCTCTTAAAGTATGGATGGTTAATCATATCTTCAACTTGCCATCGACTGTCCGATCGATATATTGTGCCATGTAGAACAAACCATATCACTCTACATCGCTAGCATGTGAATGATGAAAAAGAATAAGACAATGTCACAATGATGTGAGGATGCATAGTAAAGTTCGTCATATTCCAGATGCGACATGATGCAGAGGAGTAAGCATTAGATAACAAGCGTAGATAAATGACAATCGACGTGAGAAGTTAAGTGCAAAGATAATTTTCATTATCTTTGAGTTTTAGAAACGATGTGATAACATGCTGAATTCAAAGAATGTATCGGCAATGTGTTTTCTCAGTGGGTTTCAACTTTCATTCAACGCATAATAAAGAACAAACTGTCGAGTTCTGTCTCTTGTGTTGCATGCAACTTACATGGGTGTTATAAGCTTGTAAGCGAATCAAACACGAATGCAAGCTCTACTAAGAATGTGTTGTATTCCAGTCAATCATAGTCCGACCGAAAGATATGGCAAACATGCGATCAAAGAGGAAGCATGAGATAATATCGATTTCATCTAAGATTGACTGATTATAGTGTGAAGGATTGTGCTGAAATCGCATTACCGATAGTAATTGTGTGGACTGTTGATGAGAAACTTTTGAGAATGACAGTTGAGGAGTTCGAGGGACTAAGTGCAGAAAAGCAAGATAGAATTCTAAACATCGTTTGCTCGGCAAAGTGACGTTTTAAAATTGACTTGAATGCACAGCAAAATCGCTTCATAGTGATTGATGTGGAGCTTGAGATAGAGCACTCGAAAGAACTTCAAGACGCTTTGAAAGACTTTGCCACTGCAATGAATAGTTGTACATTTTATCCATTGATAGAAGATTCTACGTCTATATTGGAGAACAGTGTGGAGCTTATAGAGATTGAGCGGCTACATGACATGGCCCTGTCATTGATGAGAAGGGCAGATGAGATAGATGTAATTGCAGAAAGTATTGTTCGAAAAATGAACAGTATAATAGAACTCCAGAGATAGCAAACGAAGGATCTTCCAGAATTTACAAAAGCATCGCCTAGACTTAGAGAGTTGTAACCAGCAATAGAGAAAAGGTTGTATAGCGGAGGAGTCTGCTCGTGGAAATTCATATTTTGATATGGTAGAGAAAATTTTTCATCTACTTAGATTTCCATTTCCACGTGTATTTGATAGAAATATGAATATCCAACTTTGTTGGTTAACATTGTTGTAGGTTTCACTCGTTATATGTGTGCCATGTCGTGTGCACCGCGGGATGAAACATGACTTGTTTTGCCTTTTGCACACATTACATATGTGTGTCATGTGTGTTGTACCGTGTGTAGTGCGAGACAAAATAGCTTGTTTCGTCTCGTGCTGCAGCTAAACAAGACTTGTTTTGCTCTTAACATATGTGTATGCAGTGTCGTGTGCACTGCAGGGCAGAACAGTCTGTTTCACCCCTTATTGTTTCACCCCTTACATACGTGTATGCCGTGCGCACCGAAATATTACATGTTTCGTGGTACCTTGGCAGTAAGGTCTCATAACACATTTTCATTTTTGTTAATAAACATTACCTCTCAACTTCTAGAAGAACAACATATGTGTCATAAAACTTCACTCTTAATTATAATAAGTGTCATAGTGTATCAAAACTTTACTTCCAGAGCAACATAATGGTTACGTTTTTCCTATTTTTACTTGAGAAGATGGAGGAAATGCATAGATATTGCATGTGGAACTGCTCTCCATACAATATCGACTTCCTCTCTGGTAACATGACTCCAGTACTCTTTTAAAGTCTGAATAGGATCCTGAGCTAAAACCTGAGAAAATCTACTTTCTACATAAGACACTATCTCCTCCAAACTACATTCCCAATGAAGAAGCCAAGTTAACAAAGTTGCTTCTAAATATCTTTCTTTATCATTATCTAGATTGCAAGGAGGAAAAGAATGAGGATGGATAGCATTGAATGGATGATTGGTAGAATTCTTCACCAGACTATCATCCGCTATCAAAACATCCCTCTTGCTCAAGTTTTGCCGATGGAGAATCATGAAATTTTCCAAGTATAAATGATTCCCGAATGCTGCGTCTCGAACAGTCTTATACTTGAAACACATGTCTTGACCTAACACTCTGCATACTTAATAAAAAAAAGAGGTATAAAAACAAGAAATGAATAAGAAATAAATAAAAAGATAAGAAATGAATAGAAAGTTAAAAATTAGAAAAATGAAATAAAATATGAAATTCAAAGGAATTTAGAATCAATAAAATAAATTAGTATAAGAAAAAATAAATACCTTCCCAATTGCAACTCCAAGAGGTAAATAATTCTTCTTGCTCATTACGTGTAGTACAATTCCGAGATGTCCATATGATAACCTAAAACTTATCTAGATAAATCTCTAGAAAAGCTTTTACTCCATGTCGAACCACATACCATATAGACTGCTTGGAGATAGTCTCTACTGGTACCTTTTTCACGAGCAAGCATCAACTCCTTGTTCCCTCCACTTTAACAAAAAGATCATTCAAATCAAGAATAAGAGTCTTACGTCTTATGGTAATAGGATGAATAAGAGGAGATAAGAATTCTTCTCACTCTTGTATTCTTCTTTCTCCACTAAAATCTCGTACTCCATAGCTCTGAGTTCTAGAACTTTTTTCGCAAGCTCTTCTTCTTTCTCCTTGATGGTACTGGTTAAAGCATCAGCTTCCTCCTTTTTCCGATTGATGCTATCCAAAAGAATAATCTCGTCATCTGCAAAAGTTGAACCGAGTATATCAATATTCAACATGCAAATTTCATTTAAAGATAACTTCACATGAAGAAACTACTACACTTTGGAAGACCTTAAAAAATGAACATAAGATAAAATATTGAGAGGAAAAAGAACATCTTATCGTATGATGGAAGACCTCGCTGTGAAGATTGAGGATCTTGATATTGTTGGGAAGGCAAAGGATCTTGAATAGGCACGTCCACTTGATCAGAAAGACAACTTCACATGAAAAAACTACAACACTTTGGAAGACCTTAAAAAATGAACAAAACACAAAATACTCAGAGGAAAAAGAACATCTTACCATATGATGGAGGACCCCGCTGTGAAGATGGAGGGTCTTGATGAAGTTGAGAAGACGAAAGATTTTGAATAGGCGCGTCTACTTGATCAGAACTCCGAAAGATACGAGACTCGAGAAATATACCTGTATGTATCATGAAATGAGTCAATATCATACCCACCCAAGTCTCTTGATGTCTCACCAATTTCTCGTTACTCATATGCCATAGATGATATCTCAGTGTCCAAAGAGTCTAAGATAAACTCAGTCTAATCATAATCTTCTCCGCTCTCTTCTACTTTACTCTTCACATACAAAGCTAATTGTCCATGTACTTCTTTTGGATGTCGACAAGCCAAAAGTATGCAATTGATGAGTTGAAAGACTGGTCTTTCACTCAGAGTGTTCACACACATAACAAGTACCTTTTCTCTTTCTCATCTTTTTCAGGAAACCAGTCATCTATCAAACTCCTCTTAACACCATGAGGACGAGAGACACTAGTTTCTATCGGTAGAACAAGTGCATCACGAACAAAAGACTCATTCAGTAAAATCTCATGTCCTCCTACTTTAGCACCATGAATCTCTATGTCATAAGACTAGATGAATTGTAGGCAATATGAGATCTGCACAAATTTTGAACTAATCAAATACTTCAAAAGAACTACATGCATGAGTTGAAGGTAAAGTAAAAAGAAGAGAAACTAAAGAGCAAGTTTAAGAAGTTAACATGCATGAGTTTAGGATAAAATAAAAGAAGAAAAACAAAGAACAAGTTAAAAGTAAAAGGGACATATTTAGAATGACTTAGATCTGGACGAGGGAAGTCGAAAGACAATGTCACAAGTAATCCCAATCGATCTATAGCCTCTTCCTCTACTCCATATAAAGTATTTTCAACCTCTTCTTTTCAAACCCAACACTATTTTAAATGATATCGATCATCTTCCTAGTAATTATATTTGAACATAGAAGGTCCTTCTCTCATTTTCTCCAAACGAGCTAAACAGAAAGAAACAATAAATGAAAGATGTTAAAATAGGGGTTGCTTCATAAAGGTCACGAAACTTAGCTATCGCTGCAGTGCGTCCTATGATCGAAACATGATGTGTTTCATCAAGGCTTCATAAGGGACTCCGAAATAGTCAGTTTCAGAGACAAGCATGTGTACAGCTCATAAGAGACAAAACAGGTTCTGTTCCACTATTTCGTCTCGCGGTACAATGTTTCATCACACGGTACGACACACAGATAAAGGAGAAAACAAGCTTGTTTCGCTCCTTATGAGCAAAACATTCCTATTTTGCTGTTGTGCGGGGGGAAATAGACTATTTCACTCCTTACCAAACACCTCATAGTAAGGGATGGAACAAGCTCTTTTTGTAAAAGTGATCCAAATTCCTCGATGTCCAACCCAAAGACCCTCATGGAACGCCTTGAGCAACTTCTGCTGATCTTCTTTGTTGCAAATCACTCGTAGCGGTACCTCATCTTTCTACGTCGGTCGCTTTTTAAAGAAATCCATCCTGTAACATGAAGTTGTAAGTCTTCCTTCGAACTCTTCAAAACCTCTCATCCGTCCAACCTGTCTGCTTAAACATCGTACTAAGGTACCTCTCGATGTCAAGCAAATCACCATCATACAACCCTTCAACAAATAACTCATCTTCTCTTCATGTCTGTGCAATCGAATAGAACTCTGTATCCACGTTGTCGAGTTGAGAGTTTTCCTGGGAAGGGCGAAACCTTCTGGCTGTGATAGATCTTGAAGGCTGTGTTTAGTCTACTCAGGGAAGCGTTGGACTTCAGGCTATGGTTTCTTACTATACAGAGGTAGGCTTCAGATCAAAAGAGAACAGTATAAACATTCACTCAGGTCGAATGGACCCTCTAGTATGTTCAGGAAGTGAAAATCAGATCAGACTAGTAGTAATAAGGTCAGACAGCAAACTTTAACAGTCCAGAATCAGAAACATACGATAGTTCAGACTTCAGAACTCCTCCTACATGTAAGTGAGGCCCTACTGACCATACACACGAAGTTTCAGCTTGAGATCAAATCAGAGTGTCGAGATATGGGCAGAAATGTTCCGAGCAGTGAAATTACGGTAATTTCTGGTACCCAGACAACTATTTCGACCTAGAACAGAGAATTGGCTCAATCACTTTCGAAGATTCTTACAGGATTTGCAGTACACAGCTTGCTGAACACTCCTGTGAAGTTGGGCCTCCTGATTGTACACAGAACTCCAGATCTCGCTCTCTAAAGTTGATGTTATAGATTGAGAGCTTTTCGGACCCCCTCTACTTCAGCGATCGGCTCGAATTACTCAGTCACTCAATCGACATGAAAATTTGAGGACAGTCGTAGCCCTACTGGCAGTGAACGTGACCACAAAGGTTTGAAGCGAGTGTCTCAAATCTAGTGCGATTGACACTGAAAACCCCAAAATCAACAGAAGTGCTGCAATTTTGACACAAATCGAACTTCAATCAGCCATAACTCCTTCTTTATTGCTCCAAATCGATCAAAACTTTCTCTGAAAGTGCTTGGCACAACGAACCCTATCTCCCTATGCTCTCAGATTTCGAAGTCCCCTCTCCAAATGCTCGAACTCCTCTTAAGACCCCTACTACTAAATTTAACAGTACACAAAGACAAAATTGGACCAATGGGAGTTCATAGCTTCACTCCCCTGTCCTTTTGTGTCCCAAACCACGTGGTGACTTGATTTTGCACAAAGGCTACCACGTCAAGCCTCTAAAGTGCCAGCATAGACCCTAAACTACATGCGAAGACATGTAAAACGACGCGTAATCTCGAAAGATAACCTAACCTCGCTAGGAAGCATGCATGGGCGACACGTAATTACAACCCATGAGCTTAAGTCCATCTACATGGTAATCAACCTACTAAGACTCAAAAATATATAACATCCTCCAGTGTCGACTTCTCTGAGGTCCCAATTTCACTCAGAGAGACTAACGCTTGACAAAGAGGTGAATTATTTACAATGTAAAATGATTCACATCACGACATCCACCCCCTCCAAACCTGCACATCCTCCGGCATGTGCCAACCTCTTTAGTCTTCCGACTGTTCTTCTTCATCGTCACTCTCCTCCGCCTCAGCCTCTTCAGTAGCCGAGTCGTCTTTGTCCCTTGGCATCCTCTGCTCAGACTCCAGAAAACTGAACAAATCTACTGATGCTCCACGTTGTTTGAACAACTTCACTCGCTTGCCGGCCACAGATAGTTTCAAAGGAGTATTATCTAGCTCTCGTAAACTATAAGTGGCATTCTCATAAACATCTAGCACAACATAAGGCCCGAACCATCTTCGCGAGAACTTACGAAGTGTAGAATGCTGGTTCTCCAGCGTGCTATCATACACCAAAACTCAATCACCAACACGTATTGGCTTTGATCGCATTCGATGAGTCTTGTCGAAACGCTCCTTGTTTCTAACTCGAGCCACCTTCAGCTTTTCTTGCGTCTCAGCAAGATCCTCCTCCCTTCGCTCTAACTGCCTAGTTCGTAAAGCAAGGAGTGAAGTATGATCTATACCATCTTCCCACGGTAGCGTAGCCCACGTAGGAAAGTCCTCCTCAGCAGGCATGATTGGCTTCTGCCCTAACATAAGCTCAACTAACATATACCCAGTCGTGGTAAAGTGTGTAGTTCTATCTGCCCATAAAGCAAATGGAAGTAGTCTCGGCCATTCCCTAGGCCTACCATCACATGCTTTCACTAAAGCGTGAACAATAGAAAGGTGTCCTCGTTCACTCTTACCAATCCCTTCTGGATTCATGGCAGTAGTAAGTCGAAGCTTTACTCCATAACGAGCAAAGAACTCCTTCGCTTCTGCACCTCTCAGCTCGCCCCTATCTATTCGTAGTCTTCCAACAGATCCATAACGACAGATGATATCTTCAAGCACGAATCTACATATGTTCTCTGTAGTCTTCGTTTGCAGTGCTCGTCCCTCCACGTAGTTGGAGAGATCTTCTCGAGCCAACACCAAGTAACGCATTCCTCATAGTCCCGGCGGCATCATCACAAGATCAAGGACCCACGAAAAATGAATACTAGGTGGGTAGGTAGGTACAAGTCCATTTCTGTAACGGACTTTAGAGTAGAATTGGCAGTGTAGACACGATCCAACAAATTCCACTACGTCTTGATACAAACCCTTCCACCAATATCGCTCCTTCATCTTCGTGTACGTAGCCCAAACTCCACGGTGTCCAGCCCACAAGGTGTCATGAAACTCCTTAAGCAGATTCAGCTTTGTCGGTTGATCATCCACCACTCTAACAAGCATCCCATCTCTTCTCTTCGGGCGTTTCCACAGATAACTTTCACGTAGAAGGTAGCTGTACGCCTTCCGTCTGATCTCCTTGAACTCTGCATCACTCCATCTTTCTCTTCTGCATAACGAACTCAGATAAAATCCAATATCGCGGAACTTGTCTGAGTAGAACTCCTCATTGAACGGCAGTGGTTACAAGTCTGAAGTCTGCTGACCAACTTGGCACCAAACGTCTCTCTTCTCTTCATCTTCAACTTCTGCAAACATCTCTTCTTCATCTGTATAACGAGCCCTAGATAACATATCTGCAACAGGATTATCCTTTCCTGCTATATATTTCAACTCAGGGTTCATACTCCGGATATAAGCAATCCATCGTAGCATTGCTATGTCTGGAGTATTACAGTTTGCTATCATACCTAACAAAGGCAAACAATCTGTTTCTAGTATCACACGAGCTCCTATCAAGAACTCTCGATCTACCTTCATAGCAGTAACAGCTCCCCACAACTCTCGCTGCACTTGAGGATAGTTACGTTGTCTATCTGTTAAGATTCGAGCTCCAAATCTAGAAACAAACCGCACACCATCTGCATCTTCTTGACCAACTGCCCATCCAATCGCTTTTGGACTCGTATCAACAGCTAGTACCACAGGTCTTCCGCTCTCGTAGCTACGCCTCCTTAGTATAGGTGGAGACTTCAGAATCTCTTTCAGTTGCTCCATCGTCTCGTGATGTTCTCGCTGCCAAGTAAACCTCTTCTTTTCTCAGAAGTGCATACCGAGGCTCGGCAATGTGTGCATAATGAGGAATACTCACACGAAAGAACACACAAGCTCCTAAGAATCATCGAACCTCAGTGATGTTGGTACAGTCTGCTATCCTTGCTATAACATCTATCTTCTCTGGATTCGGCCGTCTTCCAAAAGTACCGCATAAGTGACCAACCACCACAATCTCTGACATTCCAAAACAAGATTTGGTACCTGACAGAGTAAGGTGTACCTCTTCCAAGTGCATCAGAATCTTCTCCACATCTCGGATGTGGTCTGCAACGAACTTTCTGCAACCATCAGAAGTCATAGTTTCGTCCTTGTCCTCCACCGGACAGCCTTTCATGGAGATATCATCAAGAAATGGGATGGTAACCTCAGGTACAAACTCTCGTAACAACTTATGCATCGCGTTTTGCATATGAGCTACTGAGTTTGTCGCACCCTGAGGAAGAGTACACATCCGCATCAACCCCAAAGGTGTACGCATGGTAGTCAAGTCTCTACTCTCCAAAGCAAGCTGAAACTGATCGTAACTTGAAAACAGATCTCCAATAGAATAGATAGATCTTCTAGCAAATGCCTCGGCTACTTCATCAACCACAGGTCCTGTTCCAACATTTCGAATCGTGATGTTGTTAGCAGACTGTAAGTCTTGGATGAAGCGTAAAGCTCCTGTCTTCTTAGGTACTGTGAACCATCGGCTAGAGTACGGAGCCATAGATGGTTCAAGAATACCCATCCGCATCCTCTCCTTCAGTAACTCAATAACCTTCGGTAGCAAGGCACGAGGGACTGGAATCGGCTTCAAGCCCAAGGTACATGAGGAACAGTGAAGATAACCATCGGAGCTATCACACTAGGATCCACACAACCAATCTCTCTAGCTGAGAAAGAAAATGCCTTATCATAGCTAACTATCATCTGCTCAAAAGCTCATTTCTCCACTTCAGTCAAGAAGTCACCCCCTCCTATCTGGAGCTGCTCGAGTGTCTCTTGAGTAAACTCGTGTCCTATCTGTTTAGGATCTCTCAGTACAGGCTCAGTGACCGCTAACTCCATCTGTTGTCGTGAATCAACAGGTAACTGAGTCGCCACTGGTTTCACCTTCTTCGCTACAGTTTTGTATTTGGTGTGAACCTCTGCTTCTTCACGAGAGCCACACCAGCAGATTGCATCTTTCCATCCACTCTCCAATCTCGGATGAGGACGAGATTGTAAGCACGAGACAACCTCCTCATAGACTTTATGAGAGTGGATGAGGATCACCACCCTTCCTCCCATTTGCTCCATCAACCTATCTACATCATCCAGCCAACGAACAAAAGATTGTACACCTACAAACTCCTCGTAAACACCAGAAATCATCTCACCCTCGTTCAGAACTCCTATACAGCGCAGATTTTCTGCATACTTCTCTATCTGCCTTCTACTCTTCTCAGTCAAATCCTCTACTCGCGTGAACTCACTCCAATCATCAGAACTAAAAGTCATCAAACCAGATTTCCAACTATGTACAGTGTAGCAGTGTACAGCGCAGATTTTCTGCATACTTCTCTATCTGCCTTCTACTCTTCTCAGTCAAATCCTCTACTCGCGTGAACTCACTCCAATCATCAGAACTAAAAGTCATCAAACCAGATTTCCAACTATGTACAGTGTAGCAGTGTTCAGAATCTTGAGCAACCTCTTCGTCAGCCTGCTGTGATCCCACAGGCTGCTCAAGCGGGATCATAGTAGTAACAGATCTATCACTCTTGGTATCCCGACCTACAAGAGTGGTTTCTGAAAACCCTTGCTCCTACAGATAAGAGAATCTCTCAAGGTTTGTTTGTTTCGTTCGTGGTTTGTACGAACGGTCAGAAACTGCACAGAACGTCTATCATCTGGACTACGGATCCTAGCATAGTGAGATCCATCGTCCATTACCTTGGTCTCCATTCGAACTGCAGTAATATAAGGCTGACCAAGCATCACAGGATATGAAGCAGAAGACTGCACGCAGAAGTGCTGATCTATCTCCACATCACCCAGCTTCACTCTCACGTTAGCACAAGCGTCGTATAACTCACCCTTCTGGTTGTTTGCAGCTCGTAGCACCCAACCATGGTTCAGTTTGATAGGCCACTGACCTCTCTCATACACTTCTCGTGACATGATGTTGATCTTTGAACCGTGATCAACCAAAGCAGCAACAGGTTCAAGACTTCCAAGGCGAACTCGTGTAGCAGTCGTAGCACGAGCCCAGTGTCTTTTTCTGAAGTCGTTATCCGTAGCTGGACTCTCATCGCCAGCTTCATCATCATCAAATTCAGTAGTGTTGGTACCAGCAACCAACGCTTCTTGCTGGTACTTTGTATCATTAGCCTCCTGAAAAAACACCTTTCCGAACTCTACATCATTCATAGAAGCCCCTACCACATCAATCATCTGACTTTCTACTTGCTCGGACATCACCTGTCTCTTCCGTTTGATGATGTCGATGATCAGCTCGTGAAACTCCTTCTTCGCAATACCAAGAACCTCTCGAAGAGAAAACTCGATTCACGCATCAAGTATTCTCTGCTCCAGGATGCTCTTGAGATCAGTTGAAGTTTCGATATCAGCTGCTAACTTGTAAGCCGGTCCCTTTTTCTTCTCTTGGGCAGTAAACCGTCTACCAGCAGTCGTTGGCTCCTGCTGGGATCTTTGCAGTCCTCCATCGGACCTGAGGCAGGTGGAGGAGTTGCAGAAGTAGAAGGGATGTCTTCAGGAAGAGCCGCTCGTCTCCTTGTGACCCTCCGTCTATCTCCAGTCTCCTCTGGAGCTCCAATATCAAGTTAAGAGACTTCTCGCCACCTCTTCTCCTCCACAGAAGCATCTTGCCAGTGAACGTGTCTATCCACGTTCAAGAATGTTTTGATAGACGCAGCATCAACGTGATCTCTCCACCCTGTGACCCTACGGATAGTCTCTGCTCCTCTCTTCAGTACTTCAGAAGGAACTTGAATAGGTTTCTTCTCAGCAGTCCTATCTAGCAACGTAGGACTAGAAGAAACTTCAATGTGACCGGCATATACATCAAGATTTATCGGTGGTGCCATCAATGCATGTACAGTTGCAGCAGCTGTAATCTGAGGTAGACTTCTCATGCCTCCTCATCCAAACTGCGTGCTTAGCGGCTCTCCCGTAGAAGAAAGGTGCAGCCTACCGTTCTGGTAGCGAACCACACCATCTCGCAGAGCAGCCGTGAGCTCTTGATAGTCCCCTCGGAAATGATCTTGACTGTCACACCAGATACATCTACGAACAGGAGCACCTCCTGGACGTGCAGCAGTAGGCGCCGGCGGCTGCTCTCTCTGCAGTCCAGCTAGCTCCAACTTCAGTTCTCTCATCTGCCGAATCAGGTCTTCGATCTGGTTCTGCTGTCCATGGTTCTCTGCAGGTCTCTGAACCGGTGCCCTTTGTGCAGGAACTGACACAACTGACATCAAAGGTACAGCAGCCGGGACAGCAGGTCTGGGAGCAAGAGCCGGAGGTTGCTGTACTTGAGGAGCAGTGCGAGGTTGAGTGGTCACTTCTGCAAACGGACGTCCTCCCACAACCACTCTTCCCCTCCTCTGCCTCGTTAGTACGGCAACAACATCCTCAACTCTTCCCCAGTCAGTAGTAACTCCTCCTTCAGCCGATCGATCAGCCAACATAAAGCATAACCGATCTGCTGTAGCATCATCAGTAGCTTGCAGAAAAAGTTCAGTTCTCCTAGCATCTAGAGTTATGCGCTCTAGAGTTGAAAGTTGTCGGTATCTCCGATCAAACTCTCTCAACAACTCACTCAGGCTCATCATACGACCAGGTTGCTGCTCAACCCAGTCTAGAAACGTTCTCCTAGTAACTCTTTCTGAATCTTCTTCGAGAAACTCCTCTCGAAGAGATCGCTCGAAACTCATCCAGACACCTAGATTTCTTCTCTGTACATCCCTAACTTGGTCCCGCAACTCAGGAATGACAGCTAACTCAAAACTTGCTATCATCTCAGCATCAGTAACCCTCACCAGCTCCATCTCTCCTCGATACTCACGCAGATATCTAGAAATATCTCTACCTTCAAATCTATCGCATCTATTCACAATTGCTTGCAAAGCCTTGATAGACTTCAACTCACCCTCTCCAATGATCGGATGTTGTTGGACTAGGGCCGCAAGTGTCTTCAGAATCTCAGCCGTATCTAGACCAGGTACAGACGTCGTTGTAGCCGCTGGTGCTACAGAAGGAGTTGCAGTAGACGTAGATGCAGCAGCCGTAGAAGTAGCAGCAGTAGCGCTCTTGCGATCCATCTCTTCTCCTTGTAGTGAACTCAACCTTCTCAATCAATCACCCCAAGAGCTCTCAGTGGAAGCACCAGATGTCGAGTTGAGAGTTTTCCTAGGAAGGGCGGAACCTTCTGGCTGTGATAGATCTTGAAGGTTGTGTTTAGACTACTCAGGGAAGTGTTGGACTTCAGGCTATGGTTTCTTACTATACAGAGGTAGGCTTCAGATGAAAAGGGAACAGTATAAACACTCACTCAGGTCGAATGGACCCTCCAGTATGTTCAGGAAGTAAAAATCAGATCAGACTAGTAGTAATAAGGTCAGACAACAAACTTTAACAATCCAGAATCAGAAACATACGATAATTCAGACTTCAGAACTCCTCCTACATGTAAGTGAGGCCCTACTGACAATACACACGAAGTTTCTGCTTGAGATCAAATCAGAGTGTCGAGATATGGGCAGAAATGTTCCGAGCAGAGAAATTATGACAATTTCTGGTACCCAGACAGCTATTTCGACCTAGAACAGAGAATTGGCTCGATCACTTTCGAAGATTCTTACAGGATTTGCAGTACATAGCTTGCTGAACACTCCTGTGAAGTTGGGCCTTCTGATTGTACACAGAACTCCAGATCTCTCTCTCTGAAGTTGATGTTCAAGATTGAGAGCTTTTCGGACCCCCTCTACTTCAGCGGTCGCCTCGAATTACTCAGTCACTCAATCGACATGAAAATTTGAGG
This sequence comes from Asterella californica, assembly GCA_036924285.1. Lineage (NCBI taxonomy): Eukaryota > Viridiplantae > Streptophyta > Marchantiopsida > Marchantiales > Aytoniaceae > Asterella > Asterella californica. The sequence continues at coordinate 30,506,621 of JAYKYS010000003.1, forward strand.
ACAGTCGTAGCCCTACTGGCAGTGAACGTGACCACAAAGGTTTGAAGCGATTTTCTCAAATCTACTGCGATTGACACTGAAAACCCCAAAATCAACAGAAGTGCTGCAATTTTGGCACAAATCGAACTTCAATCAGCCATAACTCCTTCTTTATTGCTCCAAATCGATCAAAACTTTCTCTGAAAGTGCTTGGCACAACGAAACCTATCTCCTTGTGCGCTCAGATTTCGAAGTCCCCTCTCCAAATGCTCGAACTCCTCTTAAGACCCCTACTACTAAGTTTAACAGTACACAAAGACAAAATTGGACCAATGGGAGTTCATAGCTTCACTCCCCTGTCCTTTTGTGTCCCAAACCACGTGGTGACTTGATTTTGCACAAAGGCTACCACGTCAAGCCCCTAAAGTGCCAGCATAGATCCTAAACTACATGCGAAGACATGTAAAACGACGCGTAATCTCGAAAGATAACCTAACCTCGCTAGGAAGCATGCATGGGCGACACGTAATTACAACCCATGAGCTTAAGTCCATCTACATGGTAATCAACCTACTAAGACTCAAAAATATATAACATCCTCCAGTGTCGACTTCTCTGAGGTCCCAATTTCACTCAGAGAGACTAACGCTTGACAAAGAGGTGAATTATTGACAATGTAAAATGATTCACATCACGACAACGTCGTCAATGTCTTCTACCATCTCATCCTCTCCATCACATCGAGCCCGAGATAACATATCCGTCATCGGATTATCCTTCCCTGCGATATGTCTAAACTCCAGGTTCAACGACTTGATATATGCGATCCATCATAACATCGCAATATCAGGAGTTGAACAAATTCATGATCATCTCTAACAATGACAAGCAATCAGTTTCAATCACCACTATTACTCCAATCAAGTACTCTTTTTCAGTTTTCATGGCTGAAACAATATCCCATAGTTCTCTCTTCACTTGCGGGTGTGCACGTTGACGGACGCTTAACACCTTTGCTCCGAACTTAATCGCAAACATGTCTCCATCCTCATCATCTTGTCCGACTGCCCATCCAATTGCAACTGGACTTGTATCCACAGTAAGAACCACCGGCCTAGCACCCTTGTAATCAATCATTCTCAGAACTGGAGAAGATGATAGTAAAGACTTTAGCTTCCGTACCGCATAAGTATGCTCTTCCTCCTATCTGAACTTATGACCCTTACGCAACAATCCATACAACGGATCCACCACATGCGCATAATGAGGAATCCAAATGTGATAGAATACACAAGCACCCAAAAATCTTCTTGAATCCAAATGTGATAGAACACACAAGCACCCAAAAATCTTCTTACTTCTGTTAGCGAGTTGCAAACCTCCTTCATCCTCCTAATCGCATCCACTTTGTTCGGATCTGGCTTTCGACCAAACGAACCACACAAATGACCAACGACCAAAACTTCTCTAACTCCAAATGTAGACTTCGCACCTGACAGCGTAAGATGAACTTCCTCAAGTCTAGATAAGATTTTCTCACAGTCTGCGATGTGATCAATAACATACCTCCGACACTCCTTCTGATCTAATGCTTCATCCTTCTCATCCTCTACACATCCCTTGATGGGGATGTCATCCAAGAACGGCATCGTCTTTTCAGGGATGAAGTCTCTTAGAAACGTATTCATCCCATTCATCATGTGTGCTACCGAGTTGGTAGCTCCCTACGGTAAGGTACACATCCTAACCAACCCCAAAGGTGTTCTCATTGTCGTGAAGCTTCTGCTCTCCTCCGCTAGTTGAAACTGATCATATCCTGAGTAAAGATCTCCCATTGAGTAAACCGCTCTTCCTGCAAACGCTTCAGCAAACTCATCCACAATCGGTCCCACCGCAGCATTTCTGATTGTTATTGCGTTCACCGGTTGCATGTCTTGGATGAACCACATCGACCCATTCTTCTTAGGCACTGTAAACCATCTACTCGAATACGGTGCAAACGACGGCTCCAAGATCTTCATCTGCATCTTCTCCTTCAGCAACTCCACTAATTTAGGCAAGTGAGCCCGCGGTACTGGAATTGATCTCAGATTTCATGACACATGCGGTACCGTGAAAATAACCATCCGGATAACAACGTACGGGTCTACACATCCAATCTCATGTAGCTCAAAGGCAAATGCTTTCCCATGTCGTGAAAGCATCTCCTTGAAGCACATCCTCTCTTCTGGTAGAAGAGACCCATCAGATCCAATCTTTAGCTCTTCAAGGGTCTTCTCTGTGAACCTGTGTCCTATCATTGCAAGATCTCTCAAACTCTTCTCTCTTGAAGCTCGATCCATCTGTTGGTTAGTGTCTTCCGGCAAAGGACCAGCAACTGGCTTTATCTTCTTATCCACTGTCTTGTATCTTGTCTCAACTCGAACCTCAAGTGCATGGAATGATTCGATCATCAAATAAACCTCCCTTGAATGAATCTGCACAACCTTATCCATATCCTCCCATCCAATAGACATAATCTCTCGCAAAGGATCCTCCAACCCATCCTCTTCATAAACACCAAAAATCCATTCATATCCTTCTAGCTCACCCAACTCTTTCAACACCAACTCAACTTCACGCAAATGTTTTTGTTCTTTTCTACTCAGCTCTTCTACCTTTTTGTAGTTAGCAATCCCACACTCCGAAAATCTAATAAACCCTGTACAAAAGACACTATCTCCATCGAGCGAGAGTACCTTCTCTTGCGCACCACCACAATCCCGCTCTATAGTGATACTCAACGAAAATCCTTGAACTCTTCACTCACCCTTGGAAGTGATTTTTTCCTCAACCTATCTCGATTGTGCTCGTGATTGGACGGTACAGTCAAGAACTGTACCGCTCTCTTCTCATCTTGACTTCAGATCCTAGCATAAGCATATCGATCGTCTAGTACCTTCGTCTCCATCCGAGTTGCTATGATGAAAGGTTGGCCTAGAATGAACGGGTATGATGTTGCTTCCTGAACAAAAAAAGTTCTGCTCGATAGCAATATCACCTATGCGCACTCTAACGTCTGGGTAGGCTCCACAGAGATCTCCTCTTGTGTTGTTGGCTGCTCTTATGACCCACCCATGCTCTGTGTCGATCGGTCACTTCTTCTTCTTGTATCTCTTTCGACATGATGTTGATTTCTGATCCATGGTCAATTAGAGCAACCATCGGTTCATCCAAGTCTCCGATTCTCACCAACGTCTCCGTCTTAGCTCGAGTCCTGTGACTGTGGTTGTAATGACTTGAGCTCTGCTTCCCATCCTCCTCTTCATCCTTAAAATGCACCCTACGTCTTCGATCTCTTTCTTCCTATGGAGAATAAACATTGCACTTTGCAAGCTCTCTCTCCTCATCACAGACATCTTAATATCTAAGGCATGCGATAAACCAGTCTCATCCGTGATCTGTCGCTTCCGTTTGATGACATCGATGATGACATCATGAAACTCACGCTTAGCAATGCCCAACACTTCCCTCAAGATAAACTCCACCTTCGCATTCAAAATGCGATCTTCCAAGACTCCTTTCAAGTCTATCGAAGCCTCGATATCCGATTGTAGCTTGTATGCAGTCGTCTTACCTTTCTCTTTCTGAGATTCCTTCACTTTCTCCTTCGATGGAGAAGGAGCATCATCCATCGATAGATCTTGAGTTCCTACATCCCGAAGCTCTTGGCGAACCTTCTCCCCTCAGGTATGTCTCTTGGAAGAAGTTCCTTCCCCTCCATCCTCTGAATCTCGCCTTCTTTTCTCTTCCAACAACGCTTTGTGTTGGTTCTTGGCGGTGTAAGCATGCAATGATAGAGCTTCTATCAGATCCTCTCATCTAGTATCCTTTCGGATCGTGGCAGCTGTCCTCAGCAACATCTCACGTGCCATCTTCCCTTTCTGTTTCATAGAGATGGCAGATGACCACAATCCACTTGGCTCAACTTGCCCGTTAAAACCTCTCTCAACTTGATCCTCAACCCTTGTGCCATAGGTTCTAGCTTCCATCATTGCAACTGCTTGCGCTGATAGGTGGTCCTCAACCAACTTCTTCATCCCTCCTCTACCAAAGTTGGTCTGAAGAAGTGCATCTGTATCCCTCAACGCTACCTTCCCATCTTTCCAAAAGATCACCCCTTGCTGTAAGATATTAGTAAACTCCTTACAATATCTGCGTGGGTGATCAGTACCATCGCACCAAATACACCGTTGGATCCAACCTTGCTTCCCAACGGATTTCGCTCTGCTTGTAGACCCTTGCTCCTCCAATCTTGTGAGCTTGATCTGCAGGTCTCGCATTCCACGCATGATCTCCCCAAGACTTGAATCCTTCTTCGGAGATACTATAGGTGCCTGAACAATTGGAGCAATTGGAGCAACTAGAGCAACTGGCACTACCTGTCTAGCAACAGGAACCGCTGGTCGGACTACAGAACAGGTGTTACAGCAGTCGGTGTTGGTGTCAGTCTCCTAACAAGAACCTTCTCTCATCTCCGCTCTCTCTTGGTAAGCAGACCAACAGCTTCCTCAATCTTCTTCTAGCTACTGGTCAATCCATCGTCCTCCTCCCGGTCTTCCAGAAGTACCTCTAGCTTCTCTTGCAACTTCTCATTTGCAGCCTGAAATAGCTCTGTCTTGCTAGACTCATGTCAACTTCTCCATCTTGATCAGCCGTGAAAATTGCTTCTCAAACTCTTTGAGCAATTTAGTAGCTTGTAAACCCTTCCTTGGTTGCTCAACCCACTCCAAGAATGACTTCTTGGTGACTCGATCAGAGTCCTCCAAGAAGTACTCATCTATCAAAGCACGACAAACGTCTCCCAATCCTTGTTAAAATGCTTCGCTAGCATTTTAACATGATCTCTAATCTCTGGAGCTATTGCTAACTCAAACGTCTCAATCATCTCATCATCTTAGATCCGGTTCAGCTCCATCTCCTTCACATATTGCGTCAGATATCTTGAGACATCTCTCACGTCAAACTGGTCAATCTTGCTGACCACCGCTTGTAACGCCTTTGTTGTCAAAGCTTCCTTCTGCTCATCAGACGGTTGTTGCCGTAAGAACATAATGAAAGCTTAGAACATCGATGCAGTCGCCGGATCCAACTGCACCTTCGGCAACCCACCTGAACCACTAGCTCCATCTCCATCATCTTTCTCATCCCCACTCATGACTGGCAATCCCTTCTTCAAAGCCCACACATAGAAGAAATCTCCACCCCAGACCTTCATGTCGAGTTCACCACCTTTTGTCGCGTCGGATTTTTGTTGCGTGAAGGATATCCAGGAAAACGCGAGGTTCCTGACTTTAGAGATGTTGTGTGCTGAACTGAGACAAGACAGAGAAAAACAACCACGAAAACGAACAAAAACCAAATGTATGTACACTGTCGGTTCTTTTTCCTAAGAGCACAGAACTGAAAAACAAACCAGAGCGGTCTATAACCTGCTTCAAAGCTCCTAAAACAAACCCTTGAATCACAACCCTGACCCAAAACCACCGAAGCATAACTCAAAGCAAGAGAAACTTCTCTTTGCTGACAAAAAGAGTTGCACCAGTATCACATGATTGAAACCCAAGTCCAAACCACATCCACGCACAAGCTCTTGGTTAAAGCTAGCTACTACAAGCAGTACACAACCAATTAAGTCCTTAACAAACTCAAAAGGACGAAACTCGTAGCGAAGGAACCGAAAAAGGTCTATCTGAGAACTTTCTCCTTTCGCCAAACGGTCTGCAGATGTCGATAGGGTCTTCTTCCTTGACTCCGTTGACTTCAAGACCTATCAGATCCGACTCCCGATAGCCGAGATATCGCCGGTTTTCGGTCGCAAGTGACCGAACCTTCAAAAACTCCTCCATGCGGCTTAAAACCACATACACCGCACAAACGGATCGTCTAAACTGATATCCGTCTTCTCTGGTAGGTAGATCTAGCTACCCTGAACCCAACAAGACTCCAAACAAGCCGTTTGGAGTTCCCCTTGCAAAACCACACGAAAAATTTGGTCGCAAGTTGTAAAAAAACTGGCGTAAATCGACTCCTTGCGGCTCAAACTCACTCACCACATCCAAACCAACAATCCAGTTTACGTATTGTCTTCTCCTATGATTAGATGAAGACTCCTTGATTGCATAGGCACCAAGAACGAAAAGCTTGGCTCACCGATTGCGAAGAACAACCCAATCTCAGATCGCAGGCGAATGAAAATCTGACGTAAGCGTTTCCCTGCGAGCCAATTTCACTCAAAACTCCTGAACCGCCCGATGAAACTTCGTATCATCTTCAATTTCTTGTAGAACTCGGTGTTCTGATCCCAATGGATTCAAGGACAGTAAGTTTGGACTCCGGAGCGGCTCGAACGGTCCAACTCTCCTTCACAGATAACTGAAATTTCCAAATCTGCTTCATGCGTCTCAATTTCTCTCAGTACACACTATCCGATCCGTCTCTTCACAAACCGTCTTAATCTGTGCATAGGCTGCACAGACCTGAACCTAATGACACCTTGTGCGCGTGTATTAGACTTCTCAAATCCTCAAATCGTCCATGACATGTCGCAAGTGCAAGCTAGCCCCTAAGCTGCTCCCTTGTATCAATATCTATACGTACGAAGTTCTATCTGATTTTTTATGAAGAAGACCCCTTGCGTCTTTTATATAACGCCTGAACCTCAAATACCTAGTCAGCAAGTAAACTAGAGCTTAGCTTGATTTTTCCTTCTTTCGAGTCGCATAACTTCTTCACTAGACGTCCGAACGAAGTAAACAAGGTGTCTATGAAAAGATGACAACGAGCTCTACCCATCGGTGCGATGAAAGCGAAGATCCAAAGTTGTGCCAAAAGCTTGTAAGCTGGGGCTTAGCTTGTTTTCTCCATCTTTCAAGTCTTGTAACTTCTCCACTAGGCGTCCAAACGAAGTAGACGAAGTGTCTATGGAGTGCTGACAGAGACCTCTATCCCCTGATGCGATGAAAACAAAGATCCGAAGTTGTGCCAAAAGCACGTAAGTTGAGACTTAGCTTGTTTTTTCCATGAGTGTCTTTGGAGCGACAAGCATCGAAGTCTGAATTTCACGTAAGAGCCAGTCCACGACACGACAACGCGTGTGACCTTGACATGACCATCTCGTTATCACCAAGTGAATGGTGCCAACAAACGTGAGATCTTGCGTCTCCAACAGCGAAATATCTGACGATAATGCTTGCTAGTATCCTCTAACAGCTGATATGAGCAACAACTCAAGATATCTCTACACCAAACGTGCCACATGACGCAATGAGATGCGTCTCGCAACCTCATCTCTCTCCACATACAAAGATCGCTGTATGTGTATGCCTGCTTGCAATACTGCAGCCAAACCTGTGGTGATCTCTCCAAACAGCTCCAGCACACACACACTTTTTTCTGGATACTGTCATACAATAGGAGGCGTATCCAACAGTGATAAGATCACAAAGCCAATAGCAAGAACAACCTTTTGTTCCTCTACTGGTGACACAAAGGCTTCACTCCAAACCTGCTGCACCAACCGATCAGCATACTCCAGAGGTAGATGTACTAATGTGGATATGCTAAGCATGTCCTCCACCTCCCCAAAGACCAAAGTATCCTTTGCATGGACGTTGTCTTCTGACAACTCAACCGGCCAAGTGATGATTGAACTGAACCCTGCAACGGATGCCATCGTCCTTGGTGTAAGTTCCGTTGTCCCAACTCTAGCATTGAACCGCACTGATAAACGACTCACTTGTCCCTCACCGGATTGCCAACCTGGTCTGTAAGATGTTGTCTCCACCCAATAATCGATCACGAACCCCATGGGATATAACACACACCTCCAACCAATACATCATAAGACTCTGCGGCGGTAACGATGGCCTTGGTCCTCACCATAGAACCATCCGTGGGATGATCTGGTTGAACTCTCATCGTCAACATCTCGCGTGTCATGTGTAGAGCTGTACCCCTGATCCCCCCTAGAGATATCTGCAACTGGAATGGACATCTCTCCACCTCAGACTTCTTCAAACCCAAACCAATCACGCCGCGTTTCCCAACATCAACGGTTAGGCTCCAGAGTCTAACAAGACCTTCTGTGGTCGATACACCTTCCTTGAAGGTGCCACCAAACAGAAGATACCACTTTTGTTGTCCAACAACACCACACCTGGTGCCAAACCAATATGATCAATCGTCGGCCTAGCTGGTAACTCATCTAACCTGGCAGTCACCGCTTGCCAAGTACCACTGGTAGCTATCCTGATCCTCGACTCCATGGACACACTATCGTCTCTCGCTGAACCACTTCAGCACTAGAGGTAACTACATCCTCGCTCTCACTGAGCGTGGCCGCCAACTGAAACACTGGAGCCAAGTTGACTCACAATGCTCTCATATCAGTGGTTCAGAATAGTGGAGCTCGCAAAACTGTTGTAGCGGCTCCCAACATCGGATTCGATGTTGCATCTATAGACGTCGAGGGTTGACTCGCATCACCTCCACTCCTGGATGTCGATGCCTCCAACTCCACTGCACCATCTATAGATCGTTTAAGAATCATAGACATGGTCCTCAACGCCTCCGATAACATGAATGACTGAAGAAGCCTGGCCTGTCTACCAGCCTCTCCGCATTGTGGATCCAACTCCACCGATGCACCTCGTGGCTCAAAAGCACGTACTGCACCTCGAGTCATTGCCGCAGATGTCTCAATCTGTGCCACATCTGTCATGAAGTCGAAGTCCTCTCCGTCTCCTCCATGAGATGTGGAAGCTTCTGTTTCACCATATCTCTGCTGAGCCATACCCATACTAGCTATCTTCTGCTCCAACTGCTCAATTCGAGCAGCTATACCTGCTTCTGACTTCGTAGCATACGGTGGGTCGATTGATCCTCTCCCAGGTGCTGGATCTCTACCTCCAGCTCGACCACCAAGGTCTCCCTGAGCTCCTCCGCCTTGTCCACGATCAGCCTTCTCTTGCGTTGTCGCGCTACTTGGCGGCTACATGTTATATTTCTACTCCGACGCTTGAGTTTAGTAGTTCTAGAAGTTAGCTTATATTACTTCTAGTCGTTTATGTATATGTTTGACACCTTTGCATACGGTGTTAACACTATTTTGAGTCTTAGTAGGTTGATTACCATGTTGATAGGGCTTAAGCTCATGGGTTGTATTTGCGTGTCGCCCATGCACGCTTTCTAGCTGGTTTTAAGTTATTTTTCGGGGTTGCGTGTCGTTTTAAGTAATTTAAGTTTTACGCTGGCACTCTAGGGGGCTTGACGTGGTAGCCTATGAGTAAAACTAAGTTGCCACGTGGTTTAGGGTACTAAAGGACAACCAAGTGGAGCTATGAACTCCCATTGGTCCATTTTTGTCTTTTGTTAAACTCTAAATTTAGAAACAGAGCTCTAGAGTGGAGTTCGAGCATTTGGTGAGGGATCTTTGAAATCGGAGAGCACAGGGAGAGAGGTCTCGTCATGCCAAGCACTTCCAGTGAAAATTTCGATCGATTTGAGTCAATAAAGACGGAGTTATGAGCAATTGAAGTTCGGATTGTGCTAGAATTGAATCATTTTGGTTGGATTTAGGGTTTTCAGTGTCACTCGCAGCAGATTTGAGGAAATTGCTTCAAAACTTCGAGGTTGTGTTCTCCGCCAGCAGGGCTACGATTTCACAAAAAGTTTCATATCGATTGAGCAACTGAGTAATTCAGGGCGGCCGCTGAAGCTGAGGGGGTCTGAAAAGCTCTTAATCTAGAGCAGCGACTTCAGAGGAGGAGATCTACAGTTCTGTGTACATTCAGGAGTCCCAACTTCACAGGGATGTTCAGCACCCTGTAGACTGCAAATCCTGTAAGAAACTTCGAAATTGATCGAGCCAAACTCCTGTTATAGGTTGAAATAGCCAGCTAGGTACCAGAAATTACCGTAGTTTTCTTGCTCAAAACTTTTCTGTTCATATCTCCGTGTCAGAATTTGATCTCAGGCTGAAATTTCGTCTGTGAGTTCAGTAGTACCTCATTTGCATGTAGGGGAAGTTTAGAGGTCTAAACCTTCATAGTTTTCCTCTCCGTGAGTGTCAAAGTTCACCGCCGAATGCTATTACTGCCAGCTAGACCTGAATTTCGCCTTCTGGGTATATTACTAGATCTTACACATCTGTGTGAGTGTTTATAGCCCTATTGTGACCTGAAAGCCAACCTCTTGAGTGAACAACCACAGCCAGAAGCCCGGCGCTTTCCTAGGTAGACGGATTACACTCCGACAGCGTAGCTCGGGATGGAGATCAAAACATTGGTCACTACTGTGATCTGATCGTCCGCAATGCTCACACTGCTTAGGCACCGCTTGAGACACACCTCTCCTTTGTGATCAGTCCTTCTGCTGATGAGGACCATCACACGTCCAGCAAGGACCTGCTTGCTGCTGACTAGAGAAGGACGGCATGGGCTTCTGTCCACGAGATCCTCCAATACATCACTGAGATCGTGACTGCTCTGCACGATCCTTATCACCATCACGCTGTTGCGTAGTCTGTGGTCCTCGAGAAGAGGTGGTCGTTCCATGTGGTGTCTCCTTGCTGAACCCAACAACCACCACCCTCTCCTCCACCATGTTGAGCTCAATCCGCTCAGTCAGCCCAAAGATAACCGTCAACGTAGGAGCGGTATTTCTAAGGAGAGTGACATCTCTGACTCTCCTACGCAGCTCCCTGTCTAGTATCCCATACCAGAATTGAACTGCCTGTGCTTCCATCATCCCTTGAGTAACGCGGATCAACCGCCTCATGCGAGTAAACGCCTCGCGTAGGCCTCTCCAGTCTTCCGCTGGAACTCTTGCAGACTCCTCAACTTGTCGATCCGCACACCCTGATAGTTTTTCCTCAAACAGTGGAAGAACTGAACCACAAGGTTAAACCCTGGTGGTATCCCGCTCCCACTACCACCTGCTCCTAGTGGACGCACCACTCGTAGTAGGTATTCTGTCATCCGTGGATGTATCACTGCTATTGGCACCCGAACTCGTAGGTGCTACACCTCTCGGAACTGCGCAAGTAGTGATAGAAACGTAGTTGGGAGATCAATGTTGTCTCCACAATTCTATTTCAACATTGTAATCTCGCCTGAACTCATGATAATCGTTTAACGGTGGTCCCTCCAAGTGTTGTAACAAACCCTTCCACACCATGAAGGGTGTAAATAGCTGTGGGTTCCGCATCTATTGCAGATCGCACCAACTATCGAACTCCTGGATGAAGTCATCCAGCTCAATAGTACCCACTGTATTCGAGTAAGGTCGAGATCCCTTCGTGACCCCATAGATCTCGTCCATGTCCCACAACAACAGTGTGACGACACTAGACTCGCCATCAGAAAATGCGTTGTCTGCTTCTGGCTCGTCCTCTTGAACAACTGACAATAATGATGTAGGTAGTCGGTATCTCATCTCACTCCGTGTATACCCACTATCCGAGAAGTCCTCACCAGAACCTCTCGAGAACTCCGCGATGAGAGAATCTCAGTAACACACTTTTCAACCAGAATGTCGGAATCCTCGTCACCATCGTAACCATCACTTGCCTAATCCCGCTCCTACTGAGCTCACATATCCTCTACTAAGACGGTCAAAGTAAGGATAATCTGTACTTAAACCCTCCGAGATCCTATCGATCAACTACCCCTGATCTCTCAACCTCCACGATCGTCATCGATGAATCTGCAACATGTCGGACCTATCTCTCATTCAAGGGTCACCTCTGATGGCTTTGATGGAAACACACCATGAACTTGAAGGGAAAATGCTAAGTTCACTCATTCATACATCCACAAATTCACCAACTAAAAATTCTCTATAAACTCATCAACTAAAATCCTCCATTCTAACAAGGTCTTTGAAGTTCTCACATGCTAAAATATCACACACTCTCTATATTACTCAAGTTGTCATTACGACGATGTGAAAACAAGGATGAGGAGCTCTTCTCTACTCTTCTATTTATATTTTCTAGGTCTTTACTTTGGTACCTTCCGATAACTCAGCCGTAACTACTTTTACCGAGTTTTACTAAGATATTATTTAAGATAAAAGCATTAATCACATGGACTTTTTATCTTTTCACATGGGCTTATTCTTTCAAAGTCAACAACTTCTAGGAGCATTTTGGAATATTTTGAAGGAATCTCGAATTTCCACCCGCCCTCTACACTAAGACCCACTAAAAAGGAGACATGTGGAATCTCTTCTTGTTTTTAATGCCCACAAAGTCCACAACTTTAATTCCACCACTAATATCAAGTCAAAAAGGAGATAAAAGGATACTTCCACCTCCTTTCTACCTTTTAGACAAGATGACAAGATAGTAGTGCTCACTCTTTAGGAAATATCTGAAATTCTGTCAAAAGTACAACTAAGTTTAACCATAACTAACTTTAGCTAGTCATGATTAATTTGATACCTCCTTAAAGTACTTGGACAGCAAATAAACATTCTCAAGACTTAGTTATAAGTAAATACCTTACTAATAGCAAACTTTTACCCTCGGACTAAATTTTCACTCCGTCCTCAGAGTGAAGAGAGAACTTCCGTCTATGAAACATCTTCAACTTGTCATGGTTGATCCGATCGAATCTCCTTCCTCCCAGCTCATGAAGGTCATATGTGAAGTTGCTCCACACCTTATCTACAACAAAAGGATCAAAATATCTAAGAAGAAACTTCTTCTTAGCCCTCTTGAATCAGATAGCATCAGACAACATTACCCAATCTCCGAATTGAAAAAGTTTTATCTCCTTCTTGTCCAAACATTTGTCGTAACTCTACTTTTGATACGCCTGAGCTCGTTCCATCCGGATCATTGCTATCACTCGGATCTCTTCCAACTCCATGAGTTGTCTCTTCTTGATCTGACCATGTCTTCTCCTCTCGACCTCTTCACCTTTCGTTGGATGGTTTGAAAAGTATCCAATTCAAATTGGATCGACAACTTGAACTCCACTCCATAAACCAGTCAAAATAGGGAGTACCCAATAGAAGTCTTTGTTGTCGTTCAATACTCCCATAAGATGACATGTAACCTCTTATCCCAAGTATGTTTCATAGTCTCAACACTAGCATCTTTGACGAGTATCATACAAAGTGTAAGATTGGTCTTCTCCGCAAGATCATTCGCATTTGGTTTGTATGAGATCGTTACTCATTGCTTGATAGAAAAGTGTTGTAGCATAGCAGTAGTCATGCTCCCTACATAGTCAACTCTCCTCCTCTATCTGAGACTAACTCTAACGGACATCCAAATCTTGTGATGAGTCTCTCTCATAAGAATCTACCCACTTCCGTCTCAAATTATTCTCCTCAAAGGTCTAGCCTCTACCCACTTGATACAATAGTCAGTGACAACTACAATGTATCTATTGCCTCGAGGTGTCTTATTAAGAGGACCTACAAAGTCAATACCTCACTTCTCAAACGGCCCTAATACTGGAATTGATCTTAACGGAGGTGTTCTAGTAGACTTTAGAGCAAATGTTTGACATACGTCACAAGTTTTGCAATAGTCTAAACATTCCTTGAAAATATCTCTCCAATGATAACCATCATCCAAAATCTTGAAGGCTGTTATCTTACAAGCAAAGTGATCTCCGCAAACAATACCGTCGTGGAACTCGTGCATTAGCTTGAACGCCTCCTTCTGACCAACTGCTCTCCTTAATAAGCCATCTGCTCCTTGATGAAACAGAATTCCCTCCACCATGGTGTAAGGTTTGCATCTCTTGATCAACGCGTTACGTTCTCGAGTATGCATACCTTCTGGAAAAAAGCCATCTGCAAGGAAACTCCAGATTTCTTTGTACTTGTCCGGTATCTCTTCAATGCTTGTGATGGTCATCAGATGCTCGTCTGGAAATGAATCATCAAACGATTCTTCTCCCTCATCATCATAAGCCCTCGATGAAAGATCAACATTCGCATGCTTTTTCCTTGTCTATCTTCAATCACGTAATCGTATTCTGTTAGAAAGATCTTCCAACGAGCAATAAGACCTTCGGTATTAGGCTTATTAAATATATACTTTAAAGCCTTATGATATGTGACTATGGAAAATTTCTCTCTTAGCAAGTAGTGTCGAAATTTCTTCAATCCAAAGATCACCGCTAATCCTTCTCGTTCAGTCACGGAGTAATTATTCTCCGCTGGAACCATCTGCCTACTAGCATACGCTATAAGATGATCATGCCCATCTCCATCTAACTGACTTAATGTATATCCGAGGCTACATTGGAGGCATCCGTATACAGATAAATGCTTTACTCCACTCAGGTTTAACAAGTATAGGAGTTATCACCGATGCTTTTTTTAGCTCCTCAAATGCTTCTTTTGCCTTTGATCATGCACTATCAAGTCAAAATTAACTCCCTTCTTCATGTACATAGTCAAAGCTATTGCTTTGTTCGAGGAAGAAAAGACAAACCTACGATAATATCCAACCATGCTAAGAAACTGTCTCAACTTTGTCAAGTTGATCAGAAATGAAAGATGCATAATCTTCTTCACTTTCTCAAGATCTATTGCAATCTCATTCTTGGAAATGATGTGCCCTAACAGCAGATCTTCTTCGCAGCCAAAGATGCACTTCTCTGGATTTAAAGAAGCGTTGGTTTGCTCCAACCGCTGCAAAACTTTGATCACATGATCAAAGTGGTCCTCCTTTCTTCCGTATACACAGAAATTATCAATGAAATCACGAACAAACTTCTCTATGAATGGTTCAAACACTTTGTTCATGAACCTCTGAAACGTGACCGGAGCATTACACAGTCCGAATGACATCATCCGAAATGCAAATGTTCTCTAAGGAGTAGTGAAAGTAGTCAACTGCTGATACTCCTGTGCTATCTTGATATGGTTATACACACTATAACCATCATCAAAGTTGTATCACTCATGATCAACAACTTCCTCCAAAATCTCATCTATAAATGGTAGAGGATAATAATCCTTCTTGGTAACTGCATTCAGCTTCTTATAGTCTATGCACACTCGCAGCTTACCATTCTTCTTCTTGACAATCACAATGGGTGAATCTCATTCTGAGTTCTCCATCTCATAGATGAAACTTACCTCCTTCAACTTGTCTATCTCCTCCTTGAGCATCATTACCGCTGTAGGATTGACTCTTCTCTGCTTCTGTCGGACTGATCTTGTGTTCTTGAATTCGATCCGATGAGTCTCTAGAGTCATCTCATTCAAATCCTTGTAACTGAAAGCAAACACGTGGATACATTTCTGAAATATCTAGGAATCTACTTTTTTCATCTTGAGTGACATTGATCTCAAACTTCAGGGTAGAGAGTCTTTTCACAATCTCTGCCTCACTCAACTCTTCTTTGTCAAGATCTTTCTCCATTGCTGGTCGAGGCAACAAGTCAATAAAACTAAGCTGATGTAATGATTCATCTCGACCAAATCCTTTGTCCTCAGACGAGGATTCTTGATCATAAGAATCTCCGGTATCTACTTTTGAGACACTCTGATCATCCTCCATATCAGATTCTCAGTAGTCACTAGTGGGTCTATTTGAGTCAGAAGTCACAACTCCAACACCTGAGAGAGATGCTATCACTCTGTGATCTCTAGATCCAATCCGTAAATATTCTATGTCACCTATCAGTGGTGCGCACACCTGTCAACCAAGGCCTACCTAGGAGCAAATCATAACTAGAGTTCTTTAATACTTGAAAGGACATCAATGTTTGAACTGTCCATCACAGACACAACCACCTTCTTTAACATACCAAGAGGTCTTATCCGTTGCTTGTTAGTCATCTTCAAAAACATGCTAGCCGGGCGAGTTGGTTCCATCTCCAACTTCTTCATCAACCTCTCCGATATAGTATTTACAACTGATCTCTCATCCACCAATACGTCAGAGACATAGTGATCATTCAATCGAACTTCAATATTTGAAACCCTAGTGCATACCTCTAAAGCATGCACATCCACCACACCAACTCCCACAGATTTCGATGTCTTACTCTTAAGTTTTTTCTTCTTGCTTCTCTTAGAACTCAGTCCTCCTCTGAGTTCTCTTCATAAACTGGGATTAAGTGCGATCAGTTGCCCAACAGTGATGTTGACTTTCGGAGCACCCACATCTTCAACCACATGATATACCGCTTGGGAAGATGAAATGATGAAATCCGCCATCCTCAACTTCCTTCTTGGCTCTCTTGGTGTACTCGAAACAGTACTCGAGCGAGTACTTTTGTTTTGTGACTCCTCCATGAATACCGGTTCATTAGAAAATCGAGTTTTTTTCTTTCTTGAGCTAAAAGCTCCACAGGTGCATGAGAAGAGTTTAAACTCTCCCCTTTTTCGTAGATGAGATCTCGCACTACATTGATAGTAGCCACTCCCTTGTCTCGTCCTTGTGATGAATTTCCTCCACCTATATTCATTTTGACTGCTTCGGCACCTCTTGCTCCGTTGTTAGGACAGTTTCACTGGAAATGAGAACCTCCACACGTCCAACAAGTGATTCCTCCAAAGTTACCTTGATTTCTTCGGTTAGGATTGTCGTCATAACCTCTTTGACCTCCTCTTTCATCTTTGTTCCTCCATTCTTGTAACTGCACCACATTTATCTTGAGATTCGCAAGAGTGTCAGTGATGCTCTTCAACTCAGCATGAAAATCAGAGATGGCAATAGACATCGTTGTAGAGACAAACGATCTTGGCACCACCGTTGGAGTAGGAGCTGACGTTGAAGCAATCACCAGTTGTGATGATACAGATGCTATCGTTGTGGCTACACCAAGCGTCGGAGTCGACAAAGCGGCATGATGAGGTTGGATGATATCTCTCTCATCCAAACTCTCTTTCATATTTGTCACGATCTTGATGGCCTTCGCTTTAGTTGCTAGTTTCTCGTACCTCACTTGGGTTCGAATTGAAGATCTCAATCCTCCCATCAAGTTCTTGTTCAACACTGCTCCAATCTCCATCATCGTTAGCTCTACGTTGTCTCCACTCTTCCGTAAGACCGTCCAAAACCATTGCTCCAACTTATCCACCCTTTCGGCATACTGCCAAACTTTCTCATCATCCCTTTGCTTCAAATGAGTAAGCTCCACCATGAGCTTCTCATAACTCTCTTCTGGAAGAAACTTTTCGATGAGTGCGTTATTCAACGTCTCCCATGTGTCCTCCACTGCACCAGGGGTCTTGTTCTTCACTCGGTCTTCATACCACATAAGAGCAAAATCTTCTAAAAGCTCTAGCAGTAACAACATACATTCTTCCTTCCTTCTCACGTTGTTTTCGATGCAACCTCTTTTGAAGTCCAGAACAAACGATTCTACATCTTCATTGTCTTTCTCATGAAACACTAGTAGCTTCCCCATCTTGTAACTACTTTTTCTACTTTTTCTACTCTTCTACTCTTCGTGCAATAATTACTCACTAAAAGAATACATCATCAATTCCATTCGAGAATAATCTACCATAGATAAAATGAAAAGAAATGGTTGTAACAACACCTCTTGTGTCATTTCTTCTCCTAAGGTAATCATGAGCCTGAGTCGCAACATCGCCTTCTCCACCATCCGAATGACGATCTCCATCACAACTCAGCCGAGTCCTCTTTTGAAGTCGATAACTTCTCCGTCTCAACTCTTTGAGTCTCGTCCAACTTCTCGACTATTGATGTAAGTAAGGCGGCCACATCTACGCACTTGTGTCCTCTTGATAGATCACCCACTCCACAACTCGGACAAGGATCCTCTCTTAGAAGATGAATTGGCGTTGGTGAAGATGGACCCACTCGAAGACTTAAATCAGTAAACTCCCACTTTCCTTTGGCTCTCTCTGCTCTGATCTTAGTTGGACAATTCATTACTTTATGTCCTAACCCTCTACAAAAATAACACCACAAGTCTATTTCTACTCTTCTTCTCGGAGATTCTACTTCGAGATTTCGTACTAGTGTTCTCAAACTCAACAATAATCTCTCTCGAGCTCTCTCCGACACTTACTATAACATTTAAACCTTGAGGAAGGTTTCTAAGTCTAACTTTTCAATCTTTTGAACTTCCACTCATGTTGTTCCGCCTTCTCAATCATTAAGTGGACAAAATATCTTTGAAGAAAATACTTCTACATCACTTTCTTAACTCTTTCGAGCTTTATATTGGAAATCGTGTATTATACATGCTATTTACAAAATAAAATCTAATCTAAAATTAACTATCTAAGATATGATCCTCATCACCATCGTTTGTACTAATCACAACAGACATCTTGAACTCACTCTTGTAAAGATCTAACTCTACTTCGCCAGGAGCATTCGTGACCACAGTGAATGATGCTTCCAACTCGACCTTCTTCACATCCGCGCCAATGGTCTCGGAAGCTTCTTTATATAAAGTAAAGAGGATACCCCAAGAGCTATAGAGACGTGTCCGCAACTCATCTATACTTAACTTTGGTTTTTCCGTCTCCGTTTGAACTCCCAAACGTCTCTTCTTCCACCTCAGCACCCGAACTGGATTCCCCATGAAATATCTTATAGACCTCCTTGTATGTCAAAATGCATATCTCTTAGTCGGTAAGAGATCTCTCCAATAGTTTTGTGATCTTCAATAACTCAACCTCCAAGCTACTAAATCATGAAGTTTCAACAGAAACTTCCCTAATCAGAAGAGATGATGCTGATTGTACAAATTTTCGTAGAATCGAAATTTGTTATATTTTCACTTCCTCATGGTTGTCAACCCCTCCACTTTGAAAAATTTATCTCCCTCTTCAAACATCATCTTCTCATGATTTTTGTTTTCTCTAATAGCTTATCAGCCAAGCTGAATACAGGAAGTTTTCACAGAAAAATAAAATTCACAGAAAATCTGACAATGGCTGTAAATTTTTTTCACAGAGCAGAATTCCTCAACTCTCGTGAATAAACCCCCTCAACTTTGAAAATTCATAGCTCACTCTCTAGATCATCTTTTCCCATGATTTCTATTGTCCTAGATAGGTTATCAGCCGATCTGAATACTAGAAATTTTCACCAGGAAATCTGACAATGACTGTAAAAATTTTCCAGAGAGTAGAATTCCTCAACTCTCGTGAATAAACCCCCTCAACTTTGAAAATTCATAGCTCTCTCTAGACCATCTTTTCCCATGATTTCTGTTGTCCTAGATAGGTTATCAGCCAATCTAGAATATTGGAAAGTTTCACATGTACAAATTTTTCACAGAGTTGAATTCTTAAACTTTGAAATTTTTCTCCTCTAATAACTTCTCTCTCTTCTTTTCTCTACAACTCTTCTTTCATCCTCTTTCAACTCTTCTCAAACTCTTTCTAAGTGAACAAGACGTAAAGAATAACCTCGAATGCGTCATAGATCACTACGAGATACACGAAAGGTTCTAATGTTGCTAACATCGCGTTAGCTCTCTCTCCTCTCAACGTTCTCTCCATGTGCTCTCTCATAATCTCTTTTTGTCGAATGTAGAATTGGCTTTGATGGAAGCACACCATGAACTTGAAGAGGAAAATGCTAAATTCACTCATTCATACATCCACAAATTCACCAATTAAAAATTCTCCATAAACTCATCAACTAAAATCTTCTATTCTAACGACGTCTCTCAAGTTCTCACATGCTAAAATATCACACACTTTCTATATTACTCAAGTTGTCATTACGATGTGAAAAGAAGGATGAGGAGCTCTTCTCTACTCCTCTATTTATACTTTCTAGGTTTTTACTTTGATACCCTCCGATAACTCAATCGTAACTATTTTTACCGAGTTTTACTCAGATATTATTTAAGGTAAAGTTATTAATCACATGGGTTTTTTATCTTTTCATATGGGATTATTCTTTCAAAGTCAACAACTTCTAGGAAGATTCTAGAATACTCAAAGAATCTCTAATTTCCACCTCCATCTACACTAGGACCCACTAAAATCTCTTCAAGTTTTTAATGCCCACAAAGTCCACAACTTTAATCTCATCACTAATATCAAGTAAAAAAGGAGATAAGGGATACTTTCCACCTCCTTTCTACCTTTTAGACAAAATGACAAGATAGTAGTGCTCACTCTTTAGGAAATATCTGAATTCTGCCAAAAGTACAACTAAGTTTAATCATAACTAACTTTAGCTAGTCATGACTAACTTGATACCTCCTTAAAGTACTTGGGCAGCAAATAAACATTCTCAAGACTTAGTTATAACTAAATATTTTACTAATAGACAAACTTCCTA
Organism: Asterella californica; assembly: GCA_036924285.1. Classification (NCBI taxonomy): domain Eukaryota; kingdom Viridiplantae; phylum Streptophyta; class Marchantiopsida; order Marchantiales; family Aytoniaceae; genus Asterella; species Asterella californica. The sequence continues at coordinate 30,526,899 of JAYKYS010000003.1, forward strand.
TGTGTAACATAGATCGTTATAGTACCTACTATCACCACAAGCAGCCTCTCACGGTGTGTTGGTCGTCACTCCAACCGCACCGTGAGAGAGACAAAGGTAGTCTGACTGGTCCGCAACTCTAGCCTCACTACAGACAACACACTGGAGTGAACCCACTTCGGAAATCAAGCGCCAACACAAGCAAACGCGGCGCACAAACAAGAAGCAGAATATGGAGGGGTTCCAACCACAAGAAGTTCAAACGACAACCCTCCACACTCAAACATTCACATAAAGAGAAACCCAGTCCCACTCGAACTGACGACTTCTCTTCGGTGACCACATGCACAATATATGACCACCAACTGTCATAACTTGTACCTAAGATCACTAACTAGATATCCACACCTCTAGTAGCTCCAAAAGTATCTCTGTGGTAGCTCTACTAGCTCACCCAAGACAACTGCCACCAACTGTCTTCATACGCGCCTCTACTATATAGGCAAACACTACCACAACTATAGCTTCTCCCTAATACTGTGGGGTCGTCCTACCACTCCTCTAGGAACGTGCAAGAAGGTCTCCTACTACCTTGAACAAGTCCATAAGTACTTGCACGCATCCCTAGAAGACACCAAGAGCTATTGGTCTAGTGATAAAGCCAAAGCTAAGACTACAGAGTTAAGTGTCCAAGTCTAGGAATAGTGTTGGGATGGGTGACCGGCTAGTTTTATACTTCCCACACAACTGAAACTTGCATACCTCTCTCACGCACACCAGCAAGCTGGCTTGCGACGAACACGAGCGCGAGCTCGAGCTCCACTCCGCCTCTACACTCTCGCGCTCTCGCGCTCTGCTCTCACGTCTCCGCACTCACGCACTTCTGCTCCATGAAGTCTCTAAACGCTCCCGCTCACTCTCCGCTCCGCTCCACTTAGATAGAACGAAGAAGGACGCGTATGAAGAGGACACATCCAAAACATCAACTCAGAGGCCAAAATTGCACTCTAAAAGGTCAAAATCTGTCAAATTGACATTAACAGGCGGGTTTATGTCAGATTTTGGATCACTTGTGATCTTCTTCGGCTGTGTTTAAAACACTGTTTGCAATCTGTAATGTTGTGTGTATGTTACATGTGGTCGATCTATCTCTAGACCTTATGTTTCTACGAGTATAAAATCTCTTCTTATGTGCAATCTCCGGACTCAACACAACAACTTCTCAACCACGGAGAACATTAAACTGATAGAGTTCTAAAGGACTGCACAATGAACTAGGGATAACAAACAACAATAGGAGATCAAAAGCGAGAGCTCTGTTGGAGTTCTGAGGACGTTAATCTTGAAAGTTTGATACATCGAGTAATGTTGTTTAATTTGTGAACGAAGGTTTAACTTGAAGTTTATGACTCGAGCAAAGAGTTTATTAAGGAGAGGAGAAGAGTAGGGAGAGGGTAGAGCGAGGAGGAAAAAAGAAGAGGAGGGTGGAGACGAACGAGGAGGAGAGGAGAAGAGTGGTGAGAGGAGAGAGCGAAGGGTGTAGGAGAAGAGGAGGTTGAGAAGAAGAGCGACGAGGAGAGTGGAGAGAGGAGAGAGCGAGGGGTGTAGGAGAAGAGGAAGTTGAGGAGAGAGCAAGGAGGAGAGAGCGAGGGGTGTAGGAGAAGAGGAGGTTGAAGAGAGAGCAAGGAGGAGAAGAGTTCCGGGATAATTTAGAAGTTAGAAAGTAGATTTGAATTGTTTTGATAAGGTGTCATCTGATCTGAGCGATTTTCAATCGCTGTGATGTTGTTATGAAGATGAGAGGAAGTGCAAGTAGTAATAGAGGAGGTGTCATTCGAGGGCGAGGACGAGGTTATGAGAGAAGAGACTAAAGAGAGAAGAGAAACCAAGACACATAGACTTGCAAGTTAACACATTTAGATCGTTGAATTGCTATGAATGTGAATGAATTGTTATGAATGTGTTGTAAGCACGGCGATTCATCGTGGATCGTCGTGAATAGAGATGATTCAGTCTATTTCACTATGAAATGAATAGATTCAGCATGAATCGTCTGGCGTTAGATAGCAATTCAGCATGAATCGCTAGCTGTGGAGGATGATACAACCTCACGGTGTAGAGACATGACATGTTTCACTCGCCGTGGGTCAAAACATGCCAGTTTCTCTCCACGATGCAGCAAAACAGGTAAATTTTTGCTCGTAAAGGGCGAAACAACCTGTTTCGTCTCGCACAGCAGCGAAGCAAGTAATATTTCACTCGTATCTTACCGTGAGGTTGTTTGTCGTGGATCGAAACATGCCAGTTTTGCTCTACGGTGCAGCGAAACAAGTAATGTTTTGCTCGTAAGAGATGAAACAACCTATTTCATCTTTTATGTGTATGCCTCTTACTACGAGGTGTTTGGTGCAAGACGAAACAGCTTGTTTTGTCTCGCACACCAGCAAAACAAGTAATATTTCACTCGTATCTTATCTTGAGGATGTTTGCGATGGATCGAAACATACCGGTTTTTCTCTGTGATGCAGCAGAACAGGTAATGTTTTGCTCATGCGGGATGAAACAGAGCTTGTTTCACCTCTTACCGTGACAAAAGCGGAACATGTAATGTTTTGCTCGTAAAGGACAAAACAGGTAATGTTTTGCTCGTAAAGGAGGAAATAGAGCTTGTTTCGCCCCTTACTGTGAGGTGTTTGATAAGGAATGAAACAGCCTATTTCGCCCCGCACAACAGCAAAATAGGAATGTTTTGCTCATAAGGGGCGAAACAAGCTTGTTTTCTCCTTTATCTGTGTGTCGTATCGTATGATGAAACATTGTACCGCGAGATGAAACAGTGAAACAGAACATGTTTTGTCTCTTACGAGCTGTACACAGGCTTGTATCCAAAACTGACTGTTTCGGAGTTCCTTATGAAGCCTTGGTGAAACACATCATGTTTTGATCATAGGACGCACTGCAGCGATAGCTAAGTTTCGTGACCTTTTGAAGCAATCCCTATTTTAACGTCTTTCATTTATTGTTTCTTTCTGTTTAGCTAGTTTGGAGAAAATGAAAGAAGGACCTTCTATGTTCAAATGTAATTACTAGGAAGATGATCGATATCATTTAAAATTGTGTTGGGTTTGAAAAGAAGAGGTTAAAAATACTTTATATGGAGTAGAGGAAGAGGCTATAGATCAATTGGGATTACTTGTGACATTGTCTTTCGACTTCCCTCGTCCAGATCTAAGTCATTCTAAATATGCCCCTTTTACTTTTAACTTGTTCTTTGTTTTTCTTCTTTTACTTTATCCTAAACTCATGCATGTTAACTTCTTAAATTTACCCTTTAGTTTCTCTTCTTTTTACTTTATCTTCAACTCATGCATGTAGTTCTTTTGAAGTATTTGATTAGTTCAAAATTTGTGCAAATTTCATATTGCCTACAATTCATCTAGTCTTATGACGTAGAGATTCATGGTGCTAAAGTAGGAGGACATGAGATTTTATTGGATGAGTCTTTTGTTCGTGATGCACTTGTTCTACCGATAAGAACTAGTGTCTCTTGTCCTCATGGTGTTAAGAAAAGTTTGATAGATGATTGGTTTCTTGAAAAAGATGAGAAAGAGAAAAATACTTGTTATGGATGTGTGAATACTTTGAGTGAAAGACCAGTCTTTCAACTCATCAATTGCATACTTCTGGCTCATCGACATCCAAAAGAAGTACATAGACAATTAGCTTTGTATGTGAAGAGTAAAGTAGAAGAAAGCGGAGAAGATTATGATTAGACTGAGTTTATCTTAGACTCTTTGGACGCTAAGATATCATCTATGAAGAAGTATATGAGTAACAAGAATTGGTGAGACATCAAGAGACTTGGTTGGGTATGATATTGACCTATTTCATGATACATACAGGTATATTTCTCGAGTCTTGTATCTTTCGGAGTTCTGATCAAGTAACGCGCCTATTCAAAATCTTCCGTCTTCTCAACAACATCAAGACCCTCAATCTTCACAACGGGGTCCTTCATCATACGATAAGATGTTCTTTTTCCTCTGAGTATTTTGTGTTTTGTTCATTTTTTAGGGTCTTCCAAAGTGTTGTAGTTTTTTCATGTGAAGTTGTCTTTCTTATCAAGTGGACGTGCCTATTCAAGATCCTTCGTCTTCCCAACAATATCAAGATCCTCAATCTTCAAAGAGAGGTCTTCCATCATACGATAAGATGTTCTTTTTCCTCTCAATATTTGTCCTATGTTTATTCTTTAAGGTCTTCCAAAGTGTAGTAGTTTCTTCATGTGAAGTTGTCTTTAAATGAAATTTGCATGTTGAATATTGATATACTCGGTTCAACTTTTGTAGACGATGAGATTATTCTTTTGGATAGAATCAATCGGACAAAGGAGGAAGCTGATGCTTTAACCAATACCATCAAGGAGAAAGAAGAAGAGCTTGCGAAAAAAGTTCTAGAACTCAGAGCTATGGAGTATGAGATTTTAGTGGAGAAAGAAGAATTATCTCGTATACAAGAGTGAGAAGAATTCTTATCTCCTCTTATTCATCCTACTACCATAAGACGTAAGACTCTTATTCTTGATTTGAATGGTCTTTTGGTTAAAGTGGGGAGGGGAGTTGATGCTTGTTCGTGAAAAAGATATCAGTAGAGACTATCCCCAAGTAGTCTATATGGTATGTGGCTCGACATGGAGTAAAATCTTTTCTAGAGATTTATCTAGATAAGTTTCAGGTTATCATATGGACATCTCTGACTTTACTCAACACTAGAATTCTGTTATACGCAATGAGCGAGAAGAATTATTTACCTCTTGGAGTTGCAGTGGGAAGGTATTCATTTTTTCTTATACTAATTATTTTTACTGATTCTAAAATTCCTTTGAATTTAACTTTCTATTCATTTCTTATCTTTTTACTTATTTCTTATTCATTTCTTGTTTTTTTTCCTCTTTTTTCTTATCAAGTATACAGAGTGTTAGCTGAAGACATGTGTTTCAAGTATAAGACCGTTCGAGACGCAGCATTCGGGAATCATTTATACTTGAAAAATTTCATGATTCTCCATCGGTAGAACTTGAGCACGAGGGATGTTTTGATAGTGGATGATAGTCCGGTGAAGAATTATACCAATCATCCATTCAATGCTATCCATCCTCATTCTTTTCCTCCTTGCACTATAGATAATGATAAAGAAAGATATTTAGAAGCAACTTTGTGACAGCAGCGGAACATGTAATGTTTTGCTTGTAAAGGAGATGAAAGAGCGGTACTGATGGAAGAACATGTACAGGGATGTTGTATCTTTTGTGGAGTCTTGTTTGACATGTCAGATGTATTTAAACATCCAACATCGTGACGGATTACATCCGACTTATTCGTTGGCAATCCACTTCAAGTGGGTTGTAGACTTGGTGACTATGCCGGTTGGATTGTGGCAGATGAGATACTTGGTACTTGCTAGAGAAGACTTTCAAATCAAGTCGAGGGTAAGGCGCTTCGAACAAAGACAACTGAAGGGATATGTAGATTTTTCTTGGAAGAGGTTGTTTACCGATATGGATGTGTGAGAAAGATCACTGCAGATCGGGGAGAGTTAGATGCACAAGAGGCTCGTGAATTCTTTGCAAGGTGTGGGGTGAGGTTGTCATTGACAACTACATACAACCCCGAAGGGAATGCCAAGAGTGAAGGTGGTCATCCGCCCATTGTGAAGGCTTTGGTGAAGGTCTGCAATGAGAAGGTGCGGGAGTGGCCTCAACTCTTATCATTTGCGTGATAGACAGATCGAATGATGCACAGCTCGGTGATAGATTACATGCTAGTGGAACTTATCACAAGTCAGAAACCTATCATGCCGATTGAAGAACATGTTCTAACATGGAGTGCGTTACCTTGGGAAGACAATCTGACTAGGGAAGAGCTTCTTGCTATTCGAATTAGGCAGTTAGAGAGAAGACCTGAGGATATCCAAGCTGCTTTGGATAGGCTACGAGAAGCACGGTTGAAGAACAAGGTCACATTTCATCAGCGACATCATTTGAGACCTAAGGAAATCAAGGAAGGTGATTGGGTGTTAGTCTATGACAACATTCTAGACAACCAGCATAGTGCACTCCGGAAGTTTTCCAGATGATGGTTTGGTCCGTATATGGTGAAGAAGGTTCATGACAACGTAACTTACGCCCTGCAAGAGTTAGACGGAACGAGCTTGAAGGTGCCAATGACAAGTAAACGTCGTCGAGGCGAGAGTTTCCTGGGAAGGGCGAACCTTCTAGCTGTGATGCGATCGTGAAGAGGAGGGCGAAAACCACACACGGAATACGGATCGCAAGAAAACACACCACCACGATTTCGATCCGGCCAGGATAAAACACACGGCGTGCAAGTAGATCTTCAACTCCAGGTCATGCAGATTGAAAAGCTCACGTTCAGTAACTCAGAATATCAGAAAAATGCTCCTGTGAAGCACTAGCGCGTTCACCTAGAAGCTTCCCGTTTTCTATTCAGAAAGATACACGTACAAGTTCTTGGTCTCCTCTCTACTCGAATTGCTCTCTACTCTCGATCCCTCGATATCAAAACTCTGATCAGACAGAAAAGTATCTTCAGATGCAGTCTCTGTAAAAATCTCCTAGCTCTTCGATTCACTCTACTCGATAGCTTCCGCACGGTAAACTCTACTCTGCTCGATGATCGACAAACTTCGATAATGCGATAATGGACAATGCCCTCAGAATTCTCTCTCCTTCCGGAGTACACCCCTCTGGGTTTTCCTCCATCCTACGCATCCTTCACTGTCACCTGGCAGAGGTAAAAGATACCCTAAACAGATGGCAGCAGAAAAACAAATCACTGATAATATATCTACAAGTAAGAAGACTATTTCACTAAGCTTCGCAGATTCATCTGTACGGACGGCCACCGTTTCGGCCGTACAGTCAGCATCTACCACGTCCATCCGAAGTAACTCCACCACGGCTACCTCTGGCCACCGAAATCACCTCGTTCTGACACGTGGAGCCCGAGTTATCATCATTGTCGTTTCCCGGCCCCCTTAAACTTCGGAGTGCCGTAAGTATTGCCTCAGTTATCAGTTTCACTTGATTTTTCGACCCAAGTGAATAGTATTTCGAACTCTACATTTTTCTACAAAAGAATTGGTACCGACTTGGAGTATCTTTGATGCCATCTCGCTACCCCAGGACTTAGAGGGCCGCAACCGAATTCGTACTAATTACCCCGCCAACCCGAAGGTGAGAGGTCCATTTCGAAACCCGGTGGTAATCTCCCTCTAGCATCCACACTAGGTGACTGCACTAGTGCAGGGGTAGACGGAGGCGTCCCGCATTCACGGTACGTTTAAGGGACATCTAGTGTCCCGCCCCTAGGCAACTTGGTGCCCCTCATATTCCCCCGAAGGGGCCAGTCTACTCCAAGCCGGTTGTGAGTCTGAAGGGATTTGATCCGGAGACCTCCTCCCTACAAGTTTCTCAGCTACACCACGGAAGCTGATCTCACAACTGGTTTTGAAGACCAGTTTCTAAGCTAATATGCTAGAAAGCTGCGGTATTTTGTCTTTCCTTTGCTAACACGAAGTGCCATAACTTTCTCTAGACATGCTCTTTTTGTACATTTCGAATTTTAATCAAATACTACATACTACAATCTACATGAGAAAAATCTAAAAAGTATTTTTCGAACTCACTGTGATTTATGGTAAATTTCCCGGTATCAGAAATCTTGTAGAAGAACTCCAAGTAACTTTTCGCCTGCAACTCCGTTTGTAACTTATGAACATACCACGGTGATCAGCGCGACGAGACCTACGCCGTGGTGTTTTCAGAATTTTGAATGCTCACTTCCTCCAGAATCGACTTCTGTGAGGTCTTAACTTCGCTCAGAGAGACTAACTTATAACTGAGAGGTGAATTATTCACTATGTGGAATAATTCCCATCACGACATCCACCCCCTCCAAACCTGCACATCCTCTGGCATGTGCCAACCTCTTCATCCTTCTGTCGTTTCATCATCATCATCACTCTCCTCCGCCTCAGCCTCTTCAGTAGCCGAGGCGTCTTCATCTCTCGTCATCCTCTGCTCAGACTCCAGAAAGTTGAACAAATCTACTGATCCTCCACGTTGTTTGAACAACTTCACTCGTTTGCCAGCCACAGATAGTTTCAAAGGAGTGCCATCCAACTCACGTAAACTATAAGTGGCATTCTCATAAACATCTAACACAACATAAGGCCCGAACCATCTTCGCGAGAACTTACGAAGTGTAGAATGCTGGTTCTCCAGCGTGCTATCATACACCAGAACCCAATCACCAACACGTATTGGCTTTGGTCGTAGTCGGTGAGTCTTGTCGAAACGCTCTTTGTTTCTGACTCGAGCCACCTTCAGCTTCTCTTGCGCTCCAGCAAGATCCTCCTCCCTTCGCTCCAACTGCCTAGTTCGTAAAGCAAGGAGTGAAGTATGATCTATACCATCTTCCCACGGTAGCGTAGCCCACGTAGGAAAGTCCTCCTCAGCAGGCATGATCGGTTTCTGCCCCAACATAAGCTCAACTGGCATATAACCAGTCGTGGTACAGTGTGTAGTTCTATCAGCCCATAAAGCAAATGGAAGTAGTCTCGGCCATTCTCTAGGCCTACCATCACATGCTTTCACTAAAGCGTGAACAATAGAAGGGTGTCCTCGTTCACTCTTACCAATCCCTTCCGGATTCATGGCAGTAGTAAGTCGAAGCTTTACTCCATAACGAGCAAAGAACTCCTTCGCTTCTGCACCTCTCAGCTCGCCTCTATCTGCTCGTAGTCTTCCAACAAATCCATAACGACAGATGATATCTTCAAGCACGAATCTACATATGTTCTCTGTAGTCTTCGTCCGTAGTGCTCGTCCCTCCACGTAGTTGGAGAGATCTTCCCGAGCTAATACTAAGTAGCGCATCCCCCATAGTCCCGGCGGCATCATCACAAGATCAAGGACCCACGAAAAATGAATACTAGGTGGGTAGGTAGGTACAAGTCTATCTCTGTAACGGATTTTAGAGTAGAACTGGCAGTGCAGACACGACCCAACAAAATCCACTACGTCTTGATACAAACCCTTCCACCAGTATCGCTCCTTCATCTTCGTGTATGTAGCCCAAACTCCACGGTGTCCAGCCCACAAGGTGTCATGAAACTCCTTCAGCAGATTCAGCTTCGTCGGTTGATCATCCACTACTCTAACCAACATCCCATCTCTTCTCTTCGGACGTTTCCACAGATAACCTTCACGTAGAAGGTAACCGTACGCCTTTCGTCTGATCTCCTTAAACTCTGCATCACTCCATCTTTCTCTTCTGCATAATAAACTCAGATAATATCCGATATCGCGGAACTTTTCCGTGTAGAACTCCTCGTAGAACGGCAGTGGTTCCAAGTCTGAAGTCTGCTGACCAACTTGGCACCAAACGTCTCTCTTCTCCTCATCTTCGACTTCTGCAAACATCTCTTCTTCATCTGTATAACGGGCTCTAGATAACATGTCTGCAACAGGATTATCCTTTCCTGCTATATGTTTCAGCTCAGGGTTCATACTCCGGATATAAGCAATCCATCGTAGCATTGCTATGTCTGGAGTATTACAGTTTGCTATCATACCTAGCAAAGGCAAACAATCTGTTTCTACTATCACACGTGCACCTATCAAGAACTCTCGGTCTACCTTCATAGCAGTAACAGCTCCCCACAACTCACGCTTCACTTGAGGATAGTTACGTTGCCTATCTGTTAAGATCCGAGCTCCAAACCTAGAAACAAACCGCACACCATCTGCATCTTCCTGACCAACTGCCCATCCAATCGCCTTTGGACTCGTGTCAACAGTCAGTATGATAGGTCTTCCGCTCTCGTAGCTAAGTCTCCTTAACACAGGTGGAGACTTCAAAATCTCTTTCAGCTGCTCCATCGTCTCGTGATGTTCTTGCCGCCAAGTAAACCTCTTTCCTTTTCTCAGAAGTGCATACAGAGGCTCGGCAATGTGTGCATAATGAGGAATACTCACACGAAAGAACACACAAGCTCCTAAGAATCGTCGAACCTCAGTGATGTTGGTACAGTCTGCTATCCTTGCTATAGCATCTACCTTCTCTGGGTTCGGCCGTCTTCCAAAAGTACCGCATAAGTGACCCACCACCACGATCTCTGACATTCCAAAATGAGATTTGGTACCTGACAGAGTGAGGTGTACCTCTTCCAAGCGCATCAGAATCTTCTCCACATCTCGGATGTGGTCTGCAACGAACTTTCTGCAACCATCAGCAGTCATAGTCTCGTCCTTGTCCTCCACCGGACAGCCTTTCGTGGGGATATCATCAAGGAATGGGATAGTAACCTCAGGTACAAACTCTCGTAACACCTTATGCATCGCGTTTTGCATATGAGCTACTGAGTTTGTCGCACCCTGAGGAAGAGTACACATCCGCATCAACCCCAAAGGTGTACGCATGGTAGTCAAGTCTCTACTCTCTAAAGCAAGCTGAAACTGATCATAACCTGAAAACAGATCTCCAATAGAATAGATCGACCTTCCAGCAAATGCCTCGGCTACTTCATCAACCACAGGTCCTGTCCCCACGTTTCGAATTGTGATGTTGTTGGCAGGCTGCAAGTCTTGGATGAAGCGTAAGGCTCCTGTCTTCTTGGGTACTGTGAACCATCGGCTAGAGTACGGAGCCATAGATGGTTCTAGAATACCCATCCGCATCCTCTCCTTCAATAATTCAATAACCTTCGGTAGCAAGGCACGAGGGACTGGAATCAGCTTCAAGTCCCAAGGTACGTGAGGAACAGTGAAGATAACCATCGGAGCTATCACACTAGGATCCACACAACCAATCTCTCCAGCTGAGAAAGAAAATGCCTTACCATGGCTAACTATCATCTGCACGAAAGCTCGTTTCTCCACTTCAGTCAAGAAGCCACCCCCTCCTATCTGGAGCTGCTCGAGTGTCTCTTGAGTAAACTCGTGTCCTATCTGTTTAGGATCTCTCAGTACAGGTTCAGTGGCCGCTAACTCCATCTGCTGCTGTGAATCAACAGGTAGCTGGGTCGCCACTGGTTTCACCTTCTTCGCTACAGTTTTGTATTTGGTGTGAACCTCTGCTTCTTCACGAGAGCCACACCAGCAGATTGCATCCTTCCATCCACTCTCCAGTCTCGGATGAGGACGAGATTGCAAGCACGAGGCAACCTCCTCATAGACCTTACGAGAGTGGATAGGGATCACCACCCTTCCTCCCATCTGCTCCATCAACCTATCTACATCATCCAGCCAACGAACAAAAGACTGTACACCTACAAACTCCTCGTAAACACCAGAAATCATCTCATCTTCACTCAGAACTCCTGTACAGTGCAGATTTTCTGCATACTTCTTCATCTGCCTTCTACTCTTCTCAGGCATATCCTCTACTCGCATGAACTCACTCCAATCATCAGAACCAAAAGTCATCAAACCAGATTTCCAACTTTGTACAGTGTAGCAGTTTTCAGAATCTTGAGCAACCTCTTCGTCAGCCTGCTGTGATCCCACAGGCTGCTCAAGCGGGATCATAGTAGTAACAGATCTATCACTCTTGGTATCCCGACCTACAAGAGTGGTTTCTGAAAACCCTTGCTCCTACAGATAGGAGAATCTCTCAAAGTTTGTTCGTAGTTCGTACGAACGGTCAGAAACTGAACAGAACGTCTGTCATCTGGACTACGGATCCTAGCATAGTGAGATCCGTCATCCATCACCTTCGTCTCCATTCTAACTGCGGTGATATAAGGCTGACCAAGAATTACAGGATACGAAGCAGAAGACTGCACGAAGAAGTGTTGATCTACCTCCACATCACCCATCTTCACTCTCACGTTGGGACAAGCGCCGTATAACTCACCCTTCTGGTTGTTTGCAGCTCGTAGCACCCAACCATGGTTCAGTTCGATAGGCCACTGACCTCTCTCGTACACCTCCCGTGACATGATGTTGATCTCTGAACCGTGATCAACTAACGCAGCAACAGGTTCAAGACTTCCAAGGCGAACTCGTGTAGCAGTCGTAGCACGAGCCCAGTGTCTCTTCCTGAAGTCACTATCCGTAGCTGGACTCTCCTCACCAGCTTCATCATCATCGAATTCAGCAGTATTGGTACCAGCAACCAACGCTTCTTGCTGGAACTCTGTATCATCAGCCTCTTGAAAATGCACCTTGCCGAACTCTGCATCATTCATAGAAGCTCCTATCACATCAATCATCTGACTTTCTACTTGCTCGGACATCACCTGTCTCTTCCGCTTGATGATGTCGATAATCAGCTCGTGAAACTCCCTCTTCGCAATACCAAGAACTTCCCGAAGAGAAAACTCGATTCGCGCGTCAAGTATTCTCTGCTCCAAGATGCTCTTGAGATCAGTTGAAGTTTCTATGTCAGCCGCCAACTTGTAAGCCGGTCCCTTCTCCTTCTCTTGGGCAGTGAACCGTCTTCCAGCAGTCGTTGGCTCCTGCTGGGATCTCTGCACGTCCTCCATCGGACCTGGTGCAGGTGGAAGAGCTGCAGAAGTAGATGGGACGTCTTCTGGAGGGGCTGCTCGTCTCCTTGTGACCCTCCGTCTATCTCCAGTCTCCTCTGGAACTTCAGTATCAAGTTCAGAGGCTTCTCGCCGCCTCTTTTCCTCCACAGAAGCATCCTGCCAGTGAACGTGTCTATCCACGTCCAAGAATACTTTGATAGACGTAGCATCAACAGGATCTCCCCACCCTGTGACCCTACGTATAGTTTCTGCTCCTCTCTTCAGTACTTCAGAAGGAACTTGAACAGGTTTCTTCTCAGTAGTCCTATCTAGCAACGTAGGACTAGAAGAAACTTCAATGTGACCGGCATATACATCAGGATTTACCGGTGGTGCCATCAATGCATGTACAGTTGCAGCAGTTGTAATCTGAGGTAGACTCCTCATGCCTCCTCGTCCAAACTGCGTGCTTAACGGCTCTCCAGTAGAAGAAAGGTGTAGCCTACCGTTCTGGTAGCGAACCACACCATCTCGCAGAGCAGCCGTGAGCTCTTTACAGTCCCCTCGAAAATGATCTTGACTGTCACACCATATACATCTACGAACAGGTGCACCTCCTGGACGTGCAGCAGCAGGCGCCGGTGACTGCTCTCTCTGCAGGCCAGCTAACTCCACCTTCAGTTCTCTCATCTGCCGAATGAGATCTTCGATCTGGTTCTGCTGTCCATGGTTCTCTGCAGGTCTCTGAACCGGTGCCCTTTGTGCAGGAACTGGCACCACTGGTATCAAAGGTACTGCAGCCGGTACAGCAGGTCTAGGAGCCGGAGCAAGAGCCGGAGGTTGCTGTACTTGAGGAGCAGTGCGAGGTTGAGCAGTTACTTCTGCAAGCGGGCGTCCTCTCACAGCCACTCTTCCTCTCCTCTGCCTCGTTAGTACGGCAACAGCATCCTCGACTCTTCCCCAATCAGTAGTAACTCCTCCTTCAGCAGATCGATCAGCCAACATAAAGCATAACCGATCTGCCGTAGCATCATCGGTAGCTTGCAGAAAAAGTTCAGTTCTCCTAGCATCTAGAGTTATGCGCTCTAGAGTTGAGAGTTGTCGGTATCTCCGATCAAACTCTCTCAACATCTCATTCAGACTCATCATACGACCAGGTTGCTGCTCAACCCAGTCTAGAAACGTCCTCCTAGTCACTCTCTCTGAATCTTCTTCGAGAAACTCCTCTCGAAGAGATCGCTCAAAACTCATCCACACACCTAGATTTCGTCTCTGCACATCCCTAACTTGGTCCCGCAACTCAGGGATTACAACTAACTCAAAACTACCTATCATTTCAGCATCTGTAACTCTAAGTAGTTCCATCTCTCCTCGGTACTCACGCAGATACCTAGAAATGTCTCTACCTTCAAACCTTCCACATCTATTAACTATCGCTTGCAAAGCTTTGGTAGATTTCAACTCACCCCCTCTAACGATCGGATGCTGTTGGACCAGGGCCGCAAGCGTCTTCAGGATCTCAGCTGTATCGAGACCAGATGCAGATGTTGCTGCAGTCGCAGGGGCTGCAGCAGACGTAGATGCAGCAGCCGTAGAGGTAGCACCAGCAGCGCTTCCGCTCTTCCGATCCATCTTCCTCTTCGTCTTGGAACTCAACTTCACGGTCAATCACCCCAAGAAGCCTCTCAGTGGAAGCACCAGATTGTATGTCGAGGCGAGAGTTTCCTGGGAAGGGCGAACCTTCTAGCTGTGATGCGATCGTGAAGAGGAGGGCGAAAACCACACACGGAATACGGATCGCAAGAAAACACACCACCACGATTTCGATCCGGCCAGGATAAAACACACGGCATGCAAGTAGATCTTCAACTCCAGGTCATGCAGATTGAAAAGCTCACGTTCAGTAACTCAGAATATCAGAAAACTGCTCCTATGAAGCACCAGCGCGTTCACCTAGAAGCTTCCCGTTTTCTATTCAGAAAGATACACGTACAAGTTCTTGGTCTCCTCTCTACTCGATTCTGCTCTCTACTCTCGATCCCTCGATATCAAAACTCTGATCAGACAGAAAAGTATCTTCAGATGCAGTCTCTGTAAAAATCTCCTAGCTCTTCGATTCACTCTACTCGATAGCTTCCGCACGGTAAACTCTACTCTGCTCGATGATCGACAAACTTCGATAATGCGATAATGGACAATGCCCTCAGAATTCTCTCTCCTTCCGGAGTACACCCCTCTGGGTTTTCCTCCATCCTACGCATCCTTCACTGTCACCTGGCAGAGGTAAAAGATACCCTAAACAGATGGCAGCAGAAAAACAAATCACTGATAATATATCTTCCGGAGTACACCCCTCTGGGTTTTCCTCCATCCTACGCATACCCTAAACAGATGGCAGCAGAAAAACAAATCACTGATAATATATCTACAAGTAAGAAGACTATTTCACTAAGCTTCGCAGATTCATCTGTACGGACGGCCACCGTTTCGGCCGTACAGTCAGCATCTACCACGTCCATCCGAAGTAACTCCACCACGGCTACCTCTGGCCACCGAAATCACCTCGTTCTGACACGTGGAGCCCGAGTTATCATCATTGTCATTTCCCGGCCCCCTTAAACTTCGGAGTGCCGTAAGTATTGCCTCAGTTATCAGTTTCACTTGATTTTTCGACCCAAGTGAATAGTATTTCGAACTCTACATTTTTCTACAAAAGAATTGGTACCGACTTGGAGTATCTTTGATGCCATCTCGCTACCCCAGGACTTAGAGGGCCGCAACCGAATTCGTACTAATTACCCCGCCAACCCGAAGGTGAGAGGTCCATTTCGAAACCCGGTGGTAATCTCCCTCTAGCATCCACACTAGGTGACTGCACTAGTGCAGGGGTAGACGGAGGCGTCTCGCATTCACGGTACGTTTAAGGGACATCTAGTGTCCCGCCCCTAGGCAACTTGGTGCCCCTCATATTCCCCCGAAGGGGCCAGTCTACTCCAAGCCGGTTGTGAGTCTGAAGGGATTTGATCCGGAGACCTCCTCCCTACAAGTTTCTCAGCTACACCACGGAAGCTGATCTCACAACTGGTTTTGAGACCAGTTTCTAAGCTAATATGCTAGAAAGCTGCGGTATTTCGTCTTTCCTTTGCTAACACGAAGTGCCATAACTTTCTCTAGACATGCTCTTTTTGTACATTTCGAATTTTAATCAAATACTACATACTACAATCTACATGAGAAAAATCTAAAAAGTATTTTTCGAACTCACTGTGATTTATGGTAAATTTCCCGGTATCAGAAATCTTGTAGAAGAACTCCAAGTAACTTTTCGCCTGCAACTCCGTTTGTAACTTATGAACATACCACGGTGATCAGCGCGACGAGACCTACGCCGTGGTGTTTTCAGAATTTTGAATGCTCACTTCCTCCAGAATCGACTTCTGTGAGGTCTTAACTTCGCTCAGAGAGACTAACTTATAACTGAGAGGTGAATTATTCACTATGTGGAATAATTCACATCACGACAACGTGTCAAGATTTTCAAAAAGAGAGATGAGGAGGTCGACCTAGCAGATATCTTGACGGAGTTTCAGTTTGAGGATGAGGATTATGAAAAAGACCTTGCAAATGAGGTTGGCTACGATGGGAAGTATGCGATATGATGAAATGCGTATCGGTCCACTCCTTGGTTGGTATCTCTGGTGCATACCGGAGGATGCACAAGTTTAGAGGGGTGGATGTCGTGTCATAGACCGGCTCTTACTTGAAATTCAGACTTCGATGCTTGTCGTTTCAAAGACACTCATGGGAAAAACAAGCTAAGCTGCAGCTTACAGACTTTTGGTATAACTTCGGATCTTCGCTTTCATCGCATCAGTGGATAGAGCTCTCTGTCAGCACTCCATAGGCACTTCGTCTACTTCATTTGGACGCCTAGTGGAGAAGTTACAAGACTCGAAAGATGGAGAAAACAAGCTAAGCCCCAGCTTACGGGCTTTTGGCACAACTTCGGATCTTCGCTTTCATCGCATCGATGGGTAGAGCTCATTGTCAACTTTTCATAGGCACCTTGTTTACCTCGTTTGGACGTCTAGTGAAAAAGTTATGCGACTCGAAAGAAAGAAAAATCAAGCTATGTCCTAGTTTACTTGTTGACTGGGTATTTGAGGCTTCAGGCGTTATATCAAAGACGTAAGGGGCCTACTTCATATAAAATCAGACAGAACTTCATACGTAAAGAGGCTGATACAAAGGAGCAGCTTAGGGACTAGCTTGCGCTTACGATCTGTCAATGGACGGTTTGTGGATTTGAGAAGTCCAATACACGCGCGCTGTGCAAGCTACGCACATGTTAAGACGGTTTGTGAAGAGACGGATCGGAGAGTGTGTACTGAGAGAAATTGAGACGCATGAAGTAGATTTGGAGCTTTCGGCTATCTGTGAAGGAGAGTTGGTCCGTTCCGGTCATTCCGGAGTCCAAACTTACTGTCCTTAGATCCGTCGGGATCAGAACACCGAGTTCTATAGGAAATTGAAGACGATACAAAGTTTCATCGAGCGGTTCAGGAGTTTTGAGTGAAGCACTTACGTCAGATTTTTGTTCGTCTGCGACTTGAGATTGGGTTGTTCTTCGTGATCGGTGAGCCAAGCTCTTCGTTCTTGGTGCCTACGCGATCAGGGAGTCTTCATCTACTCATAGGAGAAGACAGTACGTAAATTGGATTGTTTGTTTGGGTGTGGTGAGCGAGTTTGAGCCGTAAGGAGTAGATTTACGTAAGTTTTTTGCAACTTGCGACCAAATTTCTCGTGTGGTTTTGCAAGAGGAACTCCAAACGGCTTGTTTGGAGTCTTGTTGGGTTCAGGGTAGCTAGATCTACCTACCAGAGAAGACGAATATCAGTTTAGACGATGTTGGTGCGCTGTGTGTGATTTTAAACAGTAGGGAGGAGTTTTTGAAAGTTCGATCACTTGCGACCGAAAACTGACGATATCTCGACTATCGAGAGGCGGATCTGATAGTTCTTGAGATCAACAGAGTCAAGGAAGAAGACGCTATCGACATCTGAAGACCGTTTGGTGAAAGATGAAAGTTCTCAGATAGATCTTTTTCGATTTCTTCGCTACAGGTTTCGTCCTTTTGAGTTCGTTAAGGACTTAGTTGGTTGTGTACGGCTTGTAGTAGCTAGCTTTAGCTAAGAGCTTGTGCGTGGATGTGGTTTGGACTTGGGTTTCAATCGTGTGATACTAGTGCAGCTCTTTTTGTTAGCAAAGAGAAGTTTCTCTTGCTTTGAGCTACGCTTCGGTGGTTTTGGGTCAAGGTTGTTTTAGGAGCTTTGAAGCAGGTTATAGACCGCTCTGGTTTGTTTCTCAGTTCTGTACTCTTAGGAGAAAGAACCGGCAGTGTACATACATTTGGAGTTGGTATATATTGCAGCGTTCATTTTTGTGGTTGTTTTTCTCTGTCTTGTCTCAGTTCAGCACACAACATCTTCACAGCCAGGAACCTCATGTTTTCCTGGACATCCTTCATGCAACAAAATTCCGACGCGACAACGTGCTGGGAGAGGTCAAGGTTTACATGACCCGCGATCTAAGATATATTGGGAGATGTTACGGATCTTACGACATCTCCAGATACATCATATGAATTCTCCAACGTACATCTTGGAGAAGTGCTCGGACACTCCTGAGCTCTTTGTCTATCGGGTCGGTGGAGATAAAGGCTGGAGGCGAGACGTGTGGAGTTCGTCATCCTTGGACATCATGAGGTGTCATAGGAGAGAGTGTGGAGCTTGCAGTTAGAATTACAGAAGTTTTTCATACAGTAGAGGTTGTTGGTGATGAGCAGAAGAGAACTGCTCCTGAGGCTGCAAGATAGCAGTCAACGACTTCATCTTCTACCTCTAGCATGATGACAGAGGATACTTGGGATCCAGAGATTGTACCCAAGCTTATAAGAGAAGAGAGACGAAGAGTTCAAAGATTCCTGAAGAGCTACAAGAATTGTTTTGCCTTCAGTATGAAGGATTTGGGTACCTTGAAGGGACTTGGTATACGGATCGGCTTGGCTAATGACACGCTAATCTTTCGACGTCCTTACAAGTACAGTGACATGAAGAGAGCCTTGTTCAAGAGTAAGACTCAAGACTTGTTGGAAGTTGGATTAGTGGAGATGTCACATGGAGAGTATGCATCTGCCACAGTTATGCCAACAAAGAAAGATATGTACGGCAACTACACGGATAGACAGATGTGTGGAGACTACCGTCTTATCAATCGGCACATGAAGTCCGATAAGTATGTCATGCCGACACCTGAGGAGATCTTTGATGTAGTGAGGCATGTGAAGGTCTTCAGTACTTTGGATTTTCGAGCAGGGTATCATCAGTTGCAGATGAGAGAAGAAGATAAGTCCAAGACAACATTCTGCGGAATTGACTCTCACGGTAAGGATTGTTTGTATCAGTGGCGGTTCTTACCATTTGGGTTGAAGAACTCCCCTGCTGAGTTCCAAAAGATGATGGATAGAATCCTAGTAAGATTGGATTTTGTCCGATGTTATATTGACGACATCTTAGTCTATAGTGCTACAGTAGAAGAGCACGAGAGACACTTACGAGATGTGTTCGAGCGGTTGAGAGCTCATGGTTTGAAATTACACCTTAGGAAGTGTAAGTTCTTCCAAGAGTTGATAGAGTATCTGGGTCACACCATCTATCCAATGAGTTGGGTGTTCAACAGACAAAGGTTGAGGCTATTGCATGTATCTCATATCCCACAGATGTGAGTCGAGTTCAAGCATTTGTTGGTTTTGTGAACTTTTATCGTCGATACGTGAAGAGATTTAGTACAATTACGAAGCCGTTGACAAAGCTGATGAAGGTGGACTAGGAATGATAGTGGAGAGATGAGCAGGAGCGAGCTTTTGTAGAGCTCAAGGATAGGTTGACATCTGCTCCCGTCTTGAGCAGTGTTGACTCAGCATGGATGAGGAAAAAGAGTTCGTGATGACGTATACCAGTCATTCCAACAATTCGATGGAGGCGAGGTATAGTTCGTATGAAGGAGAGTGTTTGGCAGTAGTGTGGACTGTTGCACACTTTTGATGTTATCTATTTGGGAATCCCATTATTCTCATCATCGATCACCAGTCGCTCAAGTGATTGATGAAGTCCGACAAGCTTAGAGGGAAGCTTGCACGATGGGCTCTGATCTTATAGGAGTATGACTTCCATGTAATGCATAGACATGGAGTTGCAAACCTAGATGTCAATGGGTTGAGTCGTAACTCATGCACGAGTCAACAGGTTCAAACTGAGGCTCGATGACATGACGAGGTTGATGAGGAGATATTGCCAAGGTGGCATGCATCTGCCTTTCTTTGTACGTTGACCATGAACTAGTATGGAGGACCAGGCGAGAGAGAGTAGATGAAGAATCTCCAGATCCTGAGGATGGAGATGGTGTTTCATACCAATGAGATATCCATGACGATGTGACTGTGATGGAGTATCTACGTACTGATGTGGTGGTAGGCACAGTAAGTGCCAAAGAGCGAGATCGTGTCCTTCAAGGAGCGAAGAGATTTCGACGAGAAGGACGACATGTACTTCAAGTGTGGGATGATGAGAGAGTACATATCCATATGGATAGTGTCACATCCATCCTAGAGGGCACAGTTAGTACGACATGCTCATGAGGAGTTGAGACATTTTGGAGTGAAGCATACGCATAGCTTACTCCAAAGATAATATTGGTGGCGTGGTATGCACGTCGATGTGCAACAGTTTGTCACGAGATGTGTGATTTGTAATCGAGTACGAGCATCGTTTAATGCTCCTACTCCAGAGTTACACCCCTTATCGATTATGGGGTTGGGTTATTGTTGGAGTTTGGATTTTACGAGACCCTTATCGTTGACCGTACGTCACCACCGATATGTGTTGGTGATGGTGGAGCACTTCTGCAAGTGGATTGAGTTGGTGGTATTACCGGATAAAGCGAGTGAAGAGACGGTGTATTTATTCTTAGATCGAGTGCTGAGTTGGTTTGGAGCACTAGCTGAAGTGCTGACAGACCAAGGTACAGAGTTCCTTGGTGAGTTTCAAGTCTTGTGTGATCAGGCGCTGATTGATCATCGGACATAATCTCGAGATCATCCTGAGACTGATGGTTTGGCAGAGAGGGTAGTTCAGATGGTGAAGAGAGGATTGCACAACTATGGCTTGCAGAAGGGCCACTTGGAAGACTGGGATGTGTAATTATCATGGTTGATTATGGGTTACCGTTTCAGTCGACAAGCGTCTTTGGCTTCCTTCTCATCGTATTTTCTATTGTATGACCAAGATCCAGATCTATCTTCGGTCATTCGTTGTGATTCTGCTGAGGTGCTGAACATTGATGATCCGGATATGTGGGTGAGAGCATGTTTTCAACGATCAAAGACATTTCGGAGAGTTATGCCCATGGCTTTTGAGAATCTAGCGATTGCTCAGCATAGAGACACGTTGCGATATGCAACTATTCGAGGATGAGGTTATCGGCCGTCGATTCGCAGGTTTCATCCTAGCGATTATATCTATCTACAGCAGACCGCACCTACGACGTTGGATGTGACCGTAGGGTGCACTATTTTACGAGTGCGTGAGGTGTTACCTTCTGCAGTTGTACGTGCGGGCTTGAGGTGTATGTTGGGTGGATCTGCTGGTGGAGCAGCCCGTATGTTGATGTGTGATGGTTGTTCGAGAGGTTAGCACATGTCATGTTTGACTCCATCTCTCTTTGTTGCTCCTACTGGACGGTGGGTTTGTCCTTGATGTATATAATAGAGATAGCTGATTAGATATTTGTGTGGTATGGATTGGAGACAAGCGACTAACGATGGGACTATGTAGCACCCAGTCTCCTGATCCTTGCACCCACGAAGGTGTATATCACATAGTGAGGATATGGAGCTATCTGGAGTTAGAGGGACCTAACCGTCAGTTAGAGGGGCGATTGTGATACACTTGTGTATGTGTATGACATCGTCCATGTTTGATGTGTATGTGTGGTGTACCTCTGACATCGATGTATGTTGTGTAGCGATGAGTATGTGTACGACAGCTGTCATGTCAGTTTGGTACCTCGGCTAGGTTGACCGAGTGCGAAGTAGCGAATCTCGAGAAGGTCGTTAGTGCCGTGGAGTTGGTGGGAGAACCCACTAGGGGTATACTTCGCAGGTAGGACTTGGAGGTCTTAGTTCTTCGAGTTGAGCCTTCAAGCCCCTGGCTATTTTGGATAGTCTTGGTGAGTGCAATCTGGATTCTCTGTGAGTACAGAGTGGATTTGACTCGACTTTAGTGATTGTTTAGTGCCCATTGGCATGGTAGAGTGAGTACATAATGTTTATCATTGTGGTATACTTCTGTATGTGTATGACATCATCCATGTTTTATGTGTATGTGTGGTGTATCTCTGACAACGATGTATGTTGTGTAGCGATGTGTATGCGCACGATAGTTTGAACAGGTGCCCTCTGTGCATGAATTGACTCAACTAGCATCAAAGGAACTGCAGCCGAGACAACAGATCTGGGAGCAGGAGCCAGAGGCTGCTATACTTGAAGAGCAGCATAAGGTTGAGTGATAAGTTCTGCAAGCGGTCGTCCTCGTACATCCACTCTCTCTCGTCTCTGCCTTGTTAAAACAGCCATGGCGTCTTCGACTCTTCTCCAATCCATAGTAACACCTCCCTCAGTCGATCGATCTGTTAACATAAAGCATAATCAATCTGCCGTAGCATCATCGGTAGTTTGCTGAAAAAGCTTTGTCCTTCTAGCATCTAAAGTTATGCGCTCTAGAGTTGAAAGTTATCTCCGATCGAACTCTCAACATCTCATTCAGGCCCATCATACGATCAGGTTGTTGCTCAACCTAATCCAGAAATGTTCTCCTAATAACTCTCTTTGAATCCTCTTCAAGAAACTTCTCTTAAAGAGATCGCTTAAAACTCATCCAGATACCAAGGTTTTTTCTCTGCACATCTCTAACTTGGTCTCGCAATTCAGGAATCAAAGTTAACTTGAAATTGGCTATCATCTCAGCATCAGTAACTCTAACCAGTTCCATCTCTCCTCTATAATCACGCAGATATCTAAAATATCTCTATCTTCAAACTTTCCACATTTGTTCACAATAGCTTGCAAAGCCTTGGTGGACTTTAACTCATCTCTCCAACGATCGGATGTTGTTGGACCAAGGTCGTAAACGTCTCTCAAAATCTCAGCGGTATCTTGACCAGATACAGATGTCGCTGTAGTCACAGATGCTACAAAAGGTGCTGTAGTAGACGTAGATGCAACAGCCATAGAGGTAGCAGTAGCAATGCTTTCGCTTTTCTGATCCATCTTCTTTTTGTATAAGAATCTCAACCTCCACGGTCAATCACCCCAAGAGCTCTCAATGGAAGCACCAGATGTCGTGGTGAGAGTTTTTCTGAGAAGGGTGGAACCTTCTGGCTGTGATATGATCGTGAAGACTGTGATACGTTTATTCAAAAAAGCATTGGGTTTCTGACTGTGGTTGTTTACTCAAGGGATAAGCTTCAGGTTATAAAGTGACACTATAAACATTCACACAAATCGATTGGATACTCTAGTATGTTCAGAAAATGAAAATCAGATCGGTTGAACTTTAACACTTAAGAATAAGAAAGCCACGATTCCACATTGATAACTGGTAAGAACACATTGACTTCTAGACTTGCCGTTCTCAAAAATTATGTATAACACTATTTTTCACGAGAGTGTTATTTGTATCGTTCATCATTATATCATTTCCATCTATCACGAATGTGTATGATATAGATTATGGTTAGAGAAGCTCAAAACTCTCATCTATTCATATAGAGATCGATAACTTTATCAAATATAAAGTACTATGAACGGGAAGAATTTATAACAACCATTCAAGAATGAAGAAGTTAAGTTTTGCGTGAAGAATAACGCGTAGTAGATGGTAGGTGAACGAAAGAGCGATAGATCTGCAGAGTACCTAAGAATCATTTTGCCGAAGATGGCGACTAACCAGCAACTTTGCTACTTGTACCGTAAACCCAGTTGTTGATGAGACACCAAGAATGCATTGGGATTCGCTTACCGTTTCCAGGCGTGCTTGTAACCGCAAAGATATCTGTACAAGTGAAAAAGCTTATCTTCTGCTTAAGTGAGCGGGAGCAGAAGATGCTCAAGGGCTTAAGCATGATATATGGCTTCGGATGACTGAAATGAAACGCTATTATCTCCAAACAAATCCTTAGATTGGACTTTACAATCTGCTGACTCTACCCCCATATATGTTTCGCTTTGAAGAAAGTAGGATCGCCACTTCCAAGTTCGGTACGGGGTCTGAGTTCCGCGGCTGTCACGGCTGCATGATGAGATGAAATCTTTTGAAATGGATGTGCATGCAGTTCTAGGATTAGTCACACTTGCTATCCAGGGACAGGTTGCAAGGAACCTATCACGCAGACAGCAGGATAATGGTCTTGGGGCAGTAGCGTATCTGGAGGCAGCGACCGTTAATCTGTACACCAAAAGCACTGCTTACGCATTCGCTTCCTCTGCTTAAACCTGCACCCCCTAATACACACATGATGGTGTGTGGCGAGAGATGTAAACGTAGCCCCGCAACAGACACAGGAGCACACGACGCTAGATCTCTCAAGGTGTTCCACGAGGAGCGTAGAGGACGAAAGAGGTCGAAACATGTCGTCGAGGTGTACAAAAGTAAAACGACCTAGACTGAAGATGCAAATGAGTACCTGCGACGCTCGTCGTTTCCTCCCTTTTCCTCTTTTGCCGCAGGCACTTTGACGCTGATCACATCAAGAAACTGTCAGAGGGAGAAAGAGAAAGTGTGTCAAGCTTACATCCTTGGAGAACACTGCCTTCGGTAGCGAAAAGTTTGAAGAAAGAAAATGTACCATCAAAATTCGTGATCAAACTAAACCTGGGACGGGCAGTGGCAGTGGCACGTACTATCGTGTTTCCACGAGTTTACATCCAACCCAACCTAAGACAAAGCAATCAGCTACAGTTAAAATAATTCACCACTATTTTGGCGAAATTTGAAGTATTTCCAACAAACCAAAGCTTTTTTAATAACTAAATCTGATTATTTTACCTTAACTAATATCGACGGTTAGGTTGAAGTGGTTCAGTTCCAAATTGACCGTCGGGTTGAACAGTTTGGTTTTTGATACTCGGTTTCTGTTCTAAATGATTATTTCCATTCAGTTTGGTACTACCTTAAATGGTTGGGCCTGAACTGCAGCGAGCCGAGCTATCAATGAATGATACAAAAGGAACAAACTGGCAAAGGGTATTACAGTTGAGAAAACTGAGAGATATATTTGATCTCATTTGGTTTTCATGCATCAGCTTCATTTGAAGGAATATTTCGTGACAAGAATAAGGTCCCAGGAATTTATTCAGAAGTGGGAGTGCTATGAGTCTATTTTTCTTGATGCTCCCTTTATAATAAGACTGAGTTAGATATTTACTTTTCGGTGCAGAAGTATGAATCCTTTGGAGAGATAACCTTGTAAATATCTAGACTAATGCAAGGACTAAATCTAAGAAGACATAATGAAAGGGAAATGACAAAACTTAAAAGTTATGAAACTTTCTAGTAGCGGGGCTCAAGATTTCCCGTAAAGAGTTCTTGTCGGGTCCCATGAAGTATTATATCACGCTTTCACTAAACCGAACGGGTAATCTTCTAGAGCTTCTCCTGTAGAGTTTAAGGGAATCGTCTGTAAGCAATCACTTTCCGTAAGATCTTCTTTCCTCGTCTATTTCCATCATTTCAATTCTGCAGCTACTCTTGTAAAGTAAAAACTAGAATAGAAAAACAAGCATGCATATTGAACACTTTGAACACGCCACGCAATGAATAGCTAACAGATGGAAAGACCCCATCAAACCTTATAAAGAAAAGAAGGACCCACAGGGCCAACCAACTATCGCCACGAAGGGAGGAAGAACAATATATTGAAAGATGGAGGAGGCCAATGTGCAAAGGTTGAACTTATTACTTAACCTGGCAGGAAAAGTTAAATAATAGATTAAATTCACAATAATGAAGTAAATAAGTAATCCCAGGTTCCCTGACTTGCACCTTCAGCAGCATGGCTTTCTACTCATGCCTTATAGTTTATATTTAAGATTTCTTTCATTTCTAGGCATGGGTCAATAAATAATAAATATAATATATTTAATTATTATTATCTATAATATACAGATTTTGTTTTAAATTGCCCGCTAACAAAAAGACCGAGCATGAACGCGGTAGTGTTGGATGTTTATGGGCTTGGTATATTTTTGAGAAGTGCTTTGAGACCCATAACGAAATGTATGACAGAGTCCCACGAGCCTGTCCAAGCTATGGAAGTTCAGAAATTGGCTTGAAATCATACCCCTATACGATCGTTGAGCTTGATCATACCCCTCTTAATGTTTGGTTGTTTGATCATACCCTCAACCTGCCACTGACTGTCCGGCCGGTATACTGTGCCATGTAGATCAAGTCATGTCACTCTACACAGCAAGTCTGTGAAAACGTACAGTTTGACGTGAGACGTGTCCCACTAGAAACGAAAGGGAGTGTCGTGCGCATGCACATTGTTACATAACATACATTGCTGTCAGAGATACATCACACATACACATAACACATGGACGATGTCATACACATACACAAGTGTACCACAATGATAAATGATATGTGCTCACGCCACCATGCCAACAGGCACTAAACAATCACTAGAGTCGAGCCAAATCCACTCTGTACTCGCAGAAAATCCAGATTGCAGTCACCAAGACTATCCACCATAGCCAAGAGCTTGAAGGCTCAACTCGAAGAACTAAGGCCTCCAAGCCCTACCTATGAAGTATACCTCTAGTGGGCTCTCCCATCAACTCGTCCTAACAGCCTTATCAAGATTCACCATTTCGCACTCGGTCAACCTAACCGAGGTGCCAAACTGACGTGACAGTTGTCGTGCGTATACACATCGCTACACAACATACATCGCTGTTAGAGGTACACCACACATACACATAACACATGGACGATGTCATACACATACACAAGAGACCGAGTGCTACATCGCCCCATCGTTAGTCACCTGTCTACAATCTATACCACGCATAGATCTAATCGGCTATCCCTGCTATATACATCGAGGACAAACCCACCGTCCAGTAGGAACGACATTGAGAGGTGGTGTCAAACATGACATGTGTCAACCTCTCAAACAACCATCACACATCAACATACAGGCTGCTCCACTAGCAGCCCGTATGTACAACCTCAAGCCCGTACGTACAACTGCCAAGCTTGGATCAACGGTACCATCGGTGTTGAGAAGATGACATGGTGCGCAATTACGCACATGGTCCTTTCAAACAACACCATCACAATCCTCTAACATGAGTACTCCAGAAGGTAACACCTCACGCACTCATAAAATAGTACGTCCTGCGGTCACATCCAACGTCGTCGGTGCAGTCTGCTGCAGATAGATATAATCACTAAGATGAAACCTGCGAATCGATGGCTGATAACCTCCTCCTCGGATAGTTGCATATCACAATGTGTCTCAATGCTGAGCAATCGCTAGGTTCTCAAAAGTCATAGACATAACTCTCCAAAATGTCTCTACTCGTTGAGCACATGCTCTCACCCACATATCCGGGTCTTCAAGGTTCAACACCTCAGCAGAATCACGACGAATGACCGAAGGTAGATCTGGATCTCGACCATACAATAGAAAATACGATGAGAAGGAAGTCAAAGATGTTTGTCGATTGAAACGGTAGTCCATAGCCAACCATAGTAACTGCACATCCCGGTCTCCCAAGTGACCCTTCTGCAAGCCATACTTACGCAATCCTCTCTTCATCGTTTGAACTACCCTCTCGGCCAAACCATCCACCTCAGGATGATCTCGAGATGTAGTCCAATGATCAATTAGCTTCTGATCACACAAGGCCTGAAACTCACCAAGAAACTCTGTACCTTGGTCCGTCAGCACTTCAGCTGGTGCTCCAAAACGACTCAGCACTCGATCTAAGAACGCATATGCCGTTCCTTCACTCGTCTTGTCCGATAATACCACCAACTCAATCCACTTGAGAAGAACTCCACCATCACCAACACATACACATGCCAAGCTTGGATCAACGATACCACCGATGTTGAGAAGATGACATGGTGCGCAATTACGCACATGGTCCTTCCAAACAACACCATCACAGCCCTCTAACATGAGTACTCTAGAAGGTAACACCTCACGCACTCATAAAATAGTACGTCCTGCGGTCACATCCAACGTCGTCGGTGCAGTCTACTGCAGATAGATATAATCACCAGGATGAAATCTGCGAATCGATGATTGATAACCTCCTCCTTGGATAGTTGCATATTACAACGTGTCTCTATGCTGAGCAATCGCTAGGTTCTCAAAAGCTATAAGCATAACTCTCCAAAATGTCTCTACTCGTTGAGCACATGCTCTCACTCACATATTCGGGTCATCAAGGTTCAGCACCTCAACAGAATCACGACGAATGGCCGAAGGTAGATCTGGATCTCGGCCATACAATAGAAAATACGGTGAGAAAGAAGCCAAAGATACTTGTCGACTGAAACGGTAGTCCATAACCAATCATGATAACTGCACATCTCAGTCTCCCAAGAGACCCTTCTGCAAGCCATACTTGCGCAATCTTCTCTTCACCGTCTGAACTACCCTCTCGGCCAAACCATCCATCTCAAGATGATCTAAGATGTAGTCCAATGATCAATCAGCGCCTGGTCACACAAGGCCTGAAGCTCACCAAAGAACTCTGTATCTTGGTCTGTCAGCACTTCAGCTGGTGCTCCAAAACGACTCAGCACTCGATCTAAGAACGCATATGTCGTTCTTTCACTCGCCTTGTGCGGTAATACCACCAACTCAATCCACTTGGAGAAGTGCTCCACCATCACCAACACATATAGACGATGACGTACGATCAACGATAACCCAACCTTATAATCGGTAAGGGGTGTAACTGTGGAGTAGGAGCATTAAACGATGCTCGTACTCGATCATAAACCACACATCGCGTAACAAATTGTTGCACATCAACGTACATACCACGCCACCAATACTGTCTTTGGAGTAAGCTATGCGTACCCTTCACTCCAAAATGTCCCAACTCCTCATGGGCATGTCGTACTACCTGTACCTCTGAGATGGATGTGGCACTACGCGTACTCTCCCATCATCCCACACTCGAAATACTGTCGTCCTTCTCGTCAAAATCTCTTCGTTCTTTGAAGGACACGATATCGCTCCTTGGCACTTACTGTGTCTACTACCACACAAGTATGTAGATACTCCATCACAGTCATATCGTCATGGATATCTCGCTGTCGAGTTGAGAGTTTTCCTGGGAAGGGCAGAACCTTCTGGCTGTGATAGATCTTGAAGGCTGTGTTTAGTCTACTCAGGGAAGCGTTGGACTTCAGGCTACGGTTTCTTACTATACAGAGGTAGGCTTCAGATCAAAAGGGAACAGTATAAACACTCACTCAGGTCGAATGGACCCTCCAGTATGTTCAGGAAGTGAAAACCAGATCAGACTAGTAGTAATAAGGTCAGACAGCAAACTTTAACAGTCCAAAATCAGAAACATACGATGGTTCAAACTTCAGAACTCCTCCTACATGTAAGTGAGGCCCTACTGACCATACACACGAAGTTTCAGCTTGAGATCAAATCAGAGTGTCGAGATAAGGGCAAAAATGTTCTGAGCAGAGAAATTACGGCAATTTCTGGTACCCAGACAGCTATTTCGACCTAGAACAGAGAATTGGCTCAATCACTTTCAAAGATTCTTACAGGATTTGCAGTACACAGCTTGCTGAACACTCCTGTGAAGTTGGGCCTCCTGATTGTACACAGAACTCCAGATCTCGCTCTCTGAAGTTGATGCTCTAGATTGAGAGCTTTTCGGACCCCCTCTGCTTCAGTGGTCGCCCTGAATTACTCACAGACTCAATTGACATGAAAATTTGGGGACAGTCGTAGCCCTACTGACAGTGAACGTGATCACGAAGGTTTGAAGCGATTTTCTCAAATCTATTGCGATTGACACCGAAAACCCCAAAATCAACAGAAGTGCTGCAATTCTGGCACAAATCGAACTTCAATCAACCATAACTCCTTCTTTATTGCTCCAAATCGATCAAAAATTTCGCTGACAGTGCTTGGCACGACGAACCATATCTTCCTGTGCTTTCAGATTTCGAAGTCTCCTCTCCAAATGCTCGAACTCCTCTTAAGACCCCTACTACTAAGTTTAGCAGTACACAAAGACAAAATTGGACCAATGAGAGTTCATAGCTTCACTCCCTTGTCCTTTTGTGTCCCAAACCACGTGGTGACTTGATTTTGCATAAAGGCTACCACGTCAAGCCCCTAAAGTGCCAGCATAGATCCTAAACTACATGCGAAGACATGTAAAACGACGCGTAATCTCGAAAGATAACCTAACCTCGCTAGGAAGCATGCATGGGCGACACGTAATTACAACCCATGAGCTTAAGTCCATCTACATGGTAATCAACCTACTAAGACTCAAAATATATACCACCCTCCAGTGTCGACTTCTCTGAGGTCCTAATTTCACTCAGAGATACTAACGCTTGACAGAGAGGTGAATTATTTACAATGTAAAAAGATTCACATCACGACATCGCTGGTCTAGAACACCATCTCCATCCTCAAGATCTGGAGACTCATCATCTACTCTTTGACTAGAGAAAGATACGACTTGGCTCTTCATACTAGAGTTCATGACCAACACACAAAGAAAGACAGATGCATGCCATCTTGGCACTATCTCCTCATCAACCTCGTCATTCCATCGAACCCCAGTCTGATCTTGCTGACTCGTGCATCAGTTACGACTCAATCCATCGGCATCTAGATTTGCAACTCCAGGTCTATGCACTACCTGGAAGTCATACTCCTGTAAGATAAGAGTCCATTGTGCAAGCTTCCCTGTAAGCTTATCGGACTCCATCAACCACTTGAGCGGCTGGTGATCAGTGATGAGAGTAAAAGGGTTCCCAAACATGTAACATCAGAAGTGTGCAATAGCCTACACTACCGTTAAACACTCCCCTTCGTACGAACTGTATCTCGTCTCCGTCGAATTGTTGGAGCAACTGGCATATGCCACCACAAACTCTTTTTTCTCATCATCATGCTGAGTCAGCACTGCTCCAAGTCCGAACATACTCCAATCAGTGTGCAGTTGGAAAGGACGCTTCCTAACGGGTCTCCTCAAGATGGGAGCAGATCTCAATCTTGAGCTCTACGAAAGCTCGCTCTTGCTCATCTCCCCAGTGCCACTCCTGATCTATATTCATGAGCTTGGCCAACTGCTTCACAATTGCACTAAACACCTTCACGTATTGATGATAAAAGTTCACCAAACCAATAAATGCTCGAACTCGACTCACATCTGTGGGACGTGAGATACGTACAATAGCCTCAACCTTCGTCTGTTGAACACCTAACCCACCTGGATAGATGGTGTGGCCCAAATACTCTACAAACTCCTAGAAGAACTTACACTTCCCAGGGTGTAACTTCAACCCTTGAGCTCTCAACCGCTCGAACACATCACGTAAGTGTCTCTCGTGCTCTTCCACTATAGCACTATAGACTAAGATGACGTCAATATAACATCTGACAAAATCTAATCCTGCTAAGATTATGTCCATCACTCTTTGGAACTCAACAGGGGCGTTCTTCAACCAAATGATAAGAATCACCACTGATACAAGCAATCTTTGTCGTGAGAGTCAATTCCTCAGAATGTTGTCTTGGACTTATCTTCTTCTGTCACCGGCAACTGATGATACCCTGCTCAAAGATCCAAAGTACTGAAGACCTTCACATGCCCCACTGCATCAAAAATCTCCTCAGGTGTCGGCATGGTATACTTATCGGACTTCATCTGCCGATTGATAAGACGGTAGTCTCCACACATGCGCCTATCCGTGTAGTTGCCATACATATCTTTCTTTGCTGGCATAACTGTGACAAATGCATACTCTCCATGCGACATCTCTACTAACCCAACCTCCAATAAGTCTTGAGTCCTACTCTAGATCAAGGCTCTCTCCATGTCACTATATTTGTAATGACGTCGAAAGATTAGCGTGTCATTAGCCAAATCGATCCGTATACCAAGTCCTTTCAAGGTCCCCAAATCCTTCATACTGAAGGCAAAACAATTCTTGTAACTCTCAAGAATCTCTGAACTCTTCATCTCTCCTCTCTTATAAGCTTGGGTCCAATCTCTGACTCCCAAGTATCCTCTGTCATCACGCTAGAGGTAGAAGACGAAGTCGTTGACTGCTATCTTGTAGCCTCTGGAGCAGTTTCTTTCTGCTCACCACCAACAACCTCCACCGCTACTGTGCGAAAAACTTTTGCGATTCTAGCTGCAAGCTCCACACTCTCTCCTACGACATCTCATGATGTCCAAGGATGACAAACTCTACGTGTCTCGCCTCCAATCTTTATCTCCACTGATCAAGTAGACAAAGAGCTCAAGAGTGTCCGAGCAGTAACACCCGTCGATCGCATCCGACGCTGCTCAGCCAATCCTAAGCTAACAATCCATGTCAAGCAGTTCAAGTCCATTGCTTGACACAACACCTGACGACGTGCAGCCTCTGACATTGAAGCTACTGTTGTCATACCCGTAGAGAAACCCATTGCTCGCTCTCGCTCATCGACATTGGGCTCCACCAACTGTTGTAATCGAGCATCCCATACAAGCCTAGGTCCTCCATCTCTATAAGCATGTGACGCTGGAAAGCTCACTAACGTGGACAACGCTGTCATGGGTCGTCTCACTAGGTTCATCACTGCCATGGGTGACCTATCGATGACTCTCACTACTTGAGATCGTCGCCCTGTATCCAAAATACCATCAACTGTGAGATGCGCTGGTCGTCTCATTGCATCGTGTGCGCGCTTGAGCACCTCCCTCGATAAAAAGTTTGTCCATCATAATTGTGGATGATGTGCACGAGATCTCACTCTCGCTGCATCTAACAACACTGCCGGTCCGACCCAAGACCGCACTTGGTGCACACTCGTCATCATCTGTGCACGATCATCACCCAACAAAGGAACGTTCTCCAAGATGTATGTTGGAGAATCCACTTGATGCATCTGGAGATGTCGTAAGATCTGTAACATCTCCCAAAACATCCTAGATAGCGGGTCATGTAAACCCTGTGACCTTGACATGGCCACTCCGCTATCACCAAATAATGGTACCAACAAACGTGAGATCTTGCGCCCCCAACAGCGAAATATCTGAACGTTGTCGCGCTACTTGGCGGCTACATGTTATATTTCTACTCCGACGCTTGAGTTTAGTAGTTCTAGAAGTTAGCTCTTATTACTTCTAGTCGTTTATGTATATGTTTGACACCTTTGCATACGGTGTTAACACTATTTTGAGTCTTAGTAGGTTGATTACCATGTTGATAGGGCTTAAGCTCGTGGGTTGTATTTGCGTGTCGCCCATGCACGCTTTCTAGCTGATTTAAGTTATTTTTCGGGGCTGCGTGTCATTTTAGGTAGTTTAAGTTTTACGTTGGCACTCTAGGGAGCTTGGCGTGGTAGCCTATGAGTAAAACTAAGTTGCCACGTGGTTTAGGGTACTAAAGGACAACCAAGTGGAGCTATGAACTCCCATTGGTCTGTTTTTGTTTTTTGTTAAACTCTAAATTTAGAAACAGAGCTCTAGAGTGGAGTTCGAGCATTTGGTAGGGGATCTTCGAAATCTGAGCGCACATGAGGGTAGAGCTCGTCATGCCAAGCACTCCCAGTGAAATTTTCGATCGATTTGAGTCAATAAAGACGAAGTTATGATCAATTGAAGTTCAAATTGTGCCAGAATTGAATCACTTTTGTTGGATTTAGGGTTTTCAGTGTCACTTGCAGCAGATTTGAGGAAATTGCTTCAAAACTTCGAGGTTGTGTTCTGTGCCAGCAGGGCTACAATTTCCCAAAAAGTTTCGCATCGATTGAGTGACTGAGTAATTCAGGGCGGCTGCTGACGCTGGAGGGGTCTGGAAAGCTCTTAATCTAGAGCAGCGACTTCAGAGGAGGAGATCTGCAGTTCTGTGTACATTCAGGAGTCCCAACTTCACAGGGATGTTCAGCACCCTGTAGACTGCAAATCCTGTAAGAAACTTCGAAATTGATCAAGCCAAACTCCTGTTATAGGTTGAAATAGCCAGCTAGGTACCAGAAATTGCCGTAGTTTTCTTGCTCAAAACTTTTCTGTTCATATCTCCGTGTCAGAATTTGATCTCAGGCTGAAATTTCGTCTGTGAGTTCAGTAGTACCTCATTTGCATGTAGGGGAAGTTTAGAAGTCTAAACCTTCATAGTTTTCTTCTCCGTGAGTGTCAAAGTTCGCCGCCGGATCCTATTACTGCCAGCTAGACCTGAATTTCACCTCCTGGGTATATTACTAGATCTTACACATCTGTGTGAGTGTTTATAGCCTCTGTTGTAACTTGAAAGCCAACCTCTTGAGTGAACAACCACAGCCAGAAGCCCGGTGCTTTCCTAGGTAGACGGATTACACTCCGACATACTCTCTTTTTGGTGAACTCGACGTGAATTTCCTAGGGTGGGAGTTTTCTTAAGAGAGTTACAGGATCAGATATCATGGCCAACCAAGGATCATCAAGTGGAGGTGCTGCTGCTGCTCAGCAACCTATTCAGTTTGATGCTGCTACGATGAAGATGTTCCAGGCTTTTTCCATGTTCATGCAGCAGCAGCAGAGCAACAGAGAGGAAGGAGGTGTTAGCAACCAAGGCGTTGCAATCTGTGGTGCACCAGATGGACCAGTTCAAGGGTACAGATATTTCCAAGTATGTGCGATACTATGCTAGGGAGATGGAGGTGAACAAGGTGCCTGAGAAGGAGATGGTGGAGAACTTTGAGCTTGCTGTTGTCCCTGAGATTCGTGGGCGTGTGAAGGAGCTCAAGCAGCAGCAAGGACAGAGTTGGGAGAGCTTTATGTGAGCTTTGAAGGAGGAGTACTACACTGAAGATTCAGAGAGGGTGACCAAGAGAACGTTCTTGGAGTGGGTGGTTAAGCCCAACAAAGGTTTGTCTGTAAATGAGTTGTTAAGAGAGTTTGATCGTCAATATGCTCAGCTTTCTAGGACAGAAAATCTTACACTAGAGGTGGAGAAGACAGAGCTTTTTCTACAAGCAGCGGACGTGACTATTCAGGAGAAGCTTGAGCTGTTGTTGGAAGACAAAAGTGAGGAGAGAGGATTGAAGACTGATTGGAAGGAGGTTGAAGAGGCTGTCTCTTTGCTGACCAAGAGACAGAGAAGAAGGGACAAGGTGGTGGTAAGTGAAGCAGCACCTCTGATAATTCCTGTCAAGCAGTTGCCTGCTAAGCCCGCTTTGGTAATTGCTAGAGAGGAAGACTCACCGCTTGATGAGTTGATTAAGGGTATGAAGGAGCTTAAGCTTAAGCTCACTAGGTTAGAAGAGAAGGAGCAGAATGTACAGCCTGCTATGCAGAGACCTCAGATGAGAGAAGGCTTTGTTCATCGTTGTATATGGTGTGATAGCCTAGACCATGTAAGAAGAGATTGTGGGGAGTTTTCAGATGCATTGAGGAAGGATCTTATCTTCTTCAAAGATGGTAAGATCCATTTGAGAGAGACTGGGATGATGCTGGGAACCAACTTTGGCAAGGGTGGTATGAAGAGACTTGTGAATGATATATCAGCATCACATGCTGTTTCTCTTGTGAATGCTGCTACCTGTGGAGTGAAAGTGGAGATGGAGAGAGAGAAAGGGACTACTGGGTTGTGGTCAGATGTAGTGCGGTCCGTAGCTAGAACAGAGCTAGACAAGGATGTGCTACGAAGGGTTGGCAACTCAATTAGAGAAACTACAGGATGGAATGACCCTGTGGATACTATGTCAGTGCATGCTTATGTTGCAAGAAGTCAGCATGAAGCTCTACTAGAAGAAAAACGCAGGAGGGAGGATGCAGGTGAGGCTTCTACAGCCAAACGACCTGCTACAAGGAGTGAAAGGGCTAGACCAGATGCAAGGAAGGAGACAACACCTACTCGGGAGGAGACTATGGAGGATCTACCATCTACAACACCAAAGGAGAAGGAGAGAAGCAAGGAGAAGAGTAAGATGTCTGCATACAAACTTCAGTCTGACATTGAGATTGCTACAGACTTGAAGCAGGTGTTAGAGAACCGTATCTTGAATGGGAAAGTTTAGTTTACTTTGGGTGAGATTCTTGGGATTGCAAAGCGTGAGTTTCATGAGGTTATCATAGATATCATCAAGAGGAAACGTCAGATTTTGGGTGAAGCAGCTACGCTTAATGCTCTAGGGACCAAACTGTCGGATGATGAGGAAGATGAGATTGCTGGTTACTGCTCTCAAGTATCAGAGGGGAGATCCTATCAGCACGTGAGGTTTGAAGATGAGGTGGAAGCATCGCAGAAGAGCCATTATTCTCACAACCATTGGGCGAGAGCAACCACAGAGACCTTAGTGAAGCTGGGAGATCTAGAGGAACCTGTGGTGGCGTTGATTGATCATGGCTCAGAGATTAATCTGATGTCTAAGGAGCTGTACAAGCGTGGGAGATGGCCCATAGACACCGACCATGGATGGCTTATCCGTGCTGCCAACAACCAGCGAGGAGAACTCTATGGTGCTTGCCCCAACATCAAGGTAACTGTGGGTGACATCAGTGATGTTCAGAATTTCTTTGTACAAGACATGTCAACCTATCCTATCATTCTAGGACAGCCTTACATTACTGCTGTTAGAATGGAGACACGAGTTATGGATGATGGTTCAGCCTATGCTAGGATACGTAGTAGAGACGGCAAAAGAGCTGTTCAGTTTTTGACCGTTGCTGCAGAACATGAGAGGAATCGTGATAGCTTGAGAGACCGTCCACTGCCTAAGATTACTCGGAGTTTAGAGAGTCTAGGGGTTTTGACAGAATACCATTGAAGAGCGAGACTTCAACGGTACAGTAGAGATAGGATTCTCGCCTGATCCAGTAGAGCATGAAGCTTTATCCACTAGCTTCTTGGGATTGACGTCATGTGGATCAGTATGTTACAGGAAGGTTGAGAATCTGAAGAGGTTTGAGAGGCAACATGTGAAGTATGTACAACAGTCTTTGTGGGATAGTGGAGAGTTAGCAGGAGATGAATACATATCTGGAGTGTTTGAAGAGCAGTATTTGGTAGATACTATAGGAGAGTTGAAATCTATGTTAGAAAGCTCTACAGATGATGTAGATAGAGTGGTGAGAGTGAGCTCCAAGGAGCTTTATGATGTTATTGATAAGTTTATAGATCGACAAGAGGTGTATGTGGAGACCAAGTACAAGTCAGTGGCAAAGAAAGTCAAACCAGTGGCTTTGCCTTTGCCACTCGATTACACTCAGAAGATGGAGCAAGCTGCACGAGAACCGACGCTCAGAGGACCGAGAAGAATTGGGCACCAGTTCACAGAAACAACACTGAAGGAGCTAAGGATTGGAGGTGATGGATTTCTTACTGAGCAAGAGAAGAAGAGCTTCAGGGAGATGCTATCTAGGCATGGTAAGGCGTTTGCGTTTGAGTCACATGAAGTAGGATGTGTAGATCCAAGTGTAGTTGCACCTATGGTAATCTTTACTATACCGCATGTGCCTTAGAATCTACGTCCTATCCCTGTACCTAGAGCTCATCTACCAAAGCTGATAGACTTGCTCAATGAGAGGATTAGGATGGGTATCTTGGAACCATCTATAGCTCCCTACTCTAGCAGATGGTTTATTGTTCCGAAGAAGAGTGGAGCTTTGAGATTTATCCAAGATATGCAGCCAGTTAACAAGGTGACTATCAGGAATATGGGTATATGACCTATTGTAGACGAGTTTGCAGAGGCTTTTGCTGGTCGTGCTATCTATTCAATGGGAGACTTATATTCAGGTTACGATCAGTTTCAGTTATCTTCTGAGAGTAGAGACTTGACTACAATGAGGACACCTTTGGGGTTACTAAGGATGTGCACCTTGCCACAAGGTGCTACCAATTCTGTAGCACATATGATGAATGGCATGAATAAAGTTTTGAGGGATTTCATTCCTGAAAAAACTATGCCATTCCTTGATGATGTGCCGATCAAAGGGTGTGCTGAGGAGGAGAAGAATGAGGTAATGGATCAGAGGGGGTGCCGTAAGTTTGTTGCAGATCACATAGCCGACTGTGATAAGATATTGAGTCGACTGGAGGAGGTTCATTTGACTTTATCAGGAGCAAAGTCTGTATTTGGAGAACAGGAGGTGTTAATAGTGGGACATCTGTGTGGATCTTATGGTCGGAAACCTTGTCCAAACAAGGTTGATGCCATCCGAAGGATGAAGGAGACATGTGGATCGGTTACTGAGGTGCGAAGATTTCTAGGTGCATGTGTGTTTTATCATATATGGATTCCACACTTTGCACATGTAGCAGATCCGTTGTACAAGTTGCTGAGGAAGGGGCAAAGATTTCAGTGGCAAGAGGAGCAAAGCGAGTCTATGAAGAAGTTGAAGGATCTGTTGTCTTCACCACCAACCCTACGGAAGGTAACATATGAGTTGGGCAGATCTGTTATCATTACTGTTGATACTAGTCCTATTGGCATTGGATGGGCTATAGGACAGGATGATGAGGATGGAAATAGATATGTGGTGCGTTTTGGAGCTAAGGTGTTAAGTTCACGGCAGAGAGACTACCCTCAGGTCAAGAGAGAGCTATGGGGAGTAGTTACTGCGATGAAGAGTGAGAAGGAATACTTGATAGGAGCACCTGTGGTTGTGGAGATAGATTGCTTACCTCTCTTGGGAATGATCACTAGCTGTACAACTCCAGATATTGCTATGTTGAGGTAGATAGCATATATCAAGTCCTTGAACCCAGAGTTTAGACATATCGCAGGAAAAGACAATCCTGTGGTAGATATGTTATCAAGGGCTAGGTATTACGATGAGAAAGAAATGATAGATGATCAGGAGGATGTGGGAACAGAGTTCTATTCTAGTGCTCTTGCTAGAAGGGATAGAAGCTGTTTTGCAGCTCCATTGGAGTTATTTGAGGAAACTATGTACGATGGCGAGTGGTTGGATCTTGGGCGCTATTTGAGTTCATTGGAAAGGCAAGAAGGCTGGTCTGATGCAGATTTCAAGAAGATCCGTATTACAGCTTATGGGTACTTTTTATATGGAGGGCATCTATGGAAGCGCCCTAAGCTACAAGGAGGTGTACCACAGCGGGTGGTATGTGACCTAGAATTGCAGCAGAAGCTGATCAAGGAGTTCCATGAGAGTCTATGGGCCGGTCATAGAGGAGTTTGGGCTACATTTGCCAAGATAAAGGAGAAGTATTGGTGGAAGGGTATGTATAAGGATGTAGTGCAGTTTGTTTCATCTTGTATACCTTGCCAGATGTATTCCAACGTACGTCATCGTGATGGATTGCATCCTACTTATCCTTTAGCCATTCATTACAAATGGGTAGTTGATCTGGTAACTATGCCATTTGGACTTGGACAAATGAGGTATCTAGTCTTGGCTAGAGAAGATCTATCTAACCAAGTCGAAGGCCGTGCCCTGAGGAAAAAGACCACTGCTAGTGTCTGCCGCTTTCTACTTGAAGATGTTATTTGTAGATATGGGTGTGTGGGAAAGATCACTGCAGATAGGGGTGAGCTGGATTCACAAGAAGCAGTTGAGTTCTTCAAGCGATTGGGAATCAAGTTGGCGTTAACCAGTGCTTACAATCCTGAAGGGAATGGCAAGAGCGAACGTGGTCATCCGCCAATCATCAAAGCTTTGGTAAAAGCTTGCAAGGGTAAGATCCGTGAATGACCTAGACTGCTACCATTTGCTTTGTGGGCAGATCGTACAACTCATAGTACCGTTACAGGTTACATGCCAGCAGAGTTGATACTAGGGCAAAAACCTGTGATGCCGATTGAGGAGGTTGTGCCTACTTGGAATGTTTTGCCATGGAAGATGGTAGAAGTACGGAGGATCTTCTTGCATTAAGGATCCAACAGTTAGAACAGAGACCTGAGGATGTTGCCAAAGCTGTGGAAAGGTTGAAGACTGCTAGAGACAGAAACAAAGGCAGATTTGATAGAACGCATAGATTACGACCCAAACCAGTTAAAGAAGGTGATTGGGTGTTAGTCTATGATAGTAGTCTTGATAATCAGCATAGCACTATCAGAAAGTTCTCCAAGAGATGGTTTGGACCTTATGTGGTGTTAGAAGTTTATGATAATGCCACATACTCCTTGAGAGAGTTAGATGGTGCAGTGCTCAAGATACCAGTCGCAGGAAAGAGAATCAAGCTCTTTCGAAGGAGAGGGGAGGATCGGAACGTTGTAGAGTTTACAGAGGATGAAGCTGAAGACTCAAGGCAGGTTGAAGATGAGTTTGAAGCCAAAGCTGAAGAGTCTTGATCTGGATGGCACATACCGGAGGATGTGTAGGTTCAGAGGGGGTGGATGTCGCGCTACTTGGCGGCTACATGTTATATTTCTACTCCGACGCTTGAGTTTAGTAGTTCTAGAAGTTAGCTCTTATTACTTCTAGTCGTTTATGTATATGTTTGACACCTTTGCATACGGTGTTAACACTATTTTGAGTCTTAGTAGGTTGATTACCATGTTGATAGGGCTTAAACTCGTGGGTTGTATTTGCGTGTCGCCCATGCACGCTTTCTAGCTGATTTAAGTTATTTTTCGGGGCTGCGTGTCATTTTAGGTAGTTTAAGTTTTACGTTGGCACTCTAGGGAGCTTGACGTGGTAGCCTATGAGTAAAACTAAGTTGCCACGTGGTTTAGGGTACTAAAGGACAACCAAGTGGAGCTATGAATTCCCATTGGTCTGTTTTTGTCTTTTGTTAAACTCTAAATTTAGAAACAGAGCTCTAGAGTGGAGTTCGAGCATTTGGTAGGGGATCTTCGAAATCTGAGCGCACAGGAGGGTAGAGCTCGTCATGCCAAGCACTCCCAGTGAAATTTTCGATCGATTTGAGTCAATAAAGACGAAGTTATGATCAATTGAAGTTCGAATTGTGCCAGAATTGAATCACTTTTGTTGGATTTAGAGTTTTCAGTGTCACTTGCAGCAGATTTGAGGAAATTGCTTCAAAACTTCGAGGTTGTGTTCTCTGCCAGCAGGGCTACAATTTCCCAAAAAGTTTCGCATCGATTGAGTGACTGAGTAATTCAGGGCGGCTGCTGAAGTTGGAGGGGTCTGGAAAGCTCTTAATCTAGAGCAGCGACTTCAGAGGAGGAGATCTGCAGTTCTGTGTACATTCAGGAGTCCCAACTTCACAGGGATGTTCAGCACCCTGTAGACTGCAAATCCTGTAAGAAACTTCGAAATTGATCAAGCCAAACTCCTGTTATAGGTTGAAATAGCCAGCTAGGTACCAGAAATTGCCGTAGTTTTCTTGCTCAAAACTTTTCTGTTCATATCTCCGTGTCAGAATTTGATCTCAGGCTGAAATTTCGTCTGTGAGTTCAGTAGTACCTCATTTGCATGTAGGGGAAGTTTAGAAGTCTAAACCTTCATAGTTTTCTTCTCCGTGAGTGTCAAAGTTCGCCGCCGGATCCTATTACTGCCAGCTAGACCTGAATTTCGCCTCCTGGGTATATTACTAGATCTTACACATCTGTGTG
Organism: Asterella californica; assembly: GCA_036924285.1. NCBI lineage: Eukaryota > Viridiplantae > Streptophyta > Marchantiopsida > Marchantiales > Aytoniaceae > Asterella > Asterella californica. Next base: position 30,568,293 of record JAYKYS010000003.1, read on the forward strand.
AGTGTTTATAGCCTCTGTTGTAACCTGAAAGCCAACCTCTTGAGTGAACAACCACAGCCAGAAGCCCGGTGCTTTCCTAGGTAGACGGATTACACTCCGACAACGTAATGCTTGCTGGTATCCTCTAACAGCGGATATGGGCAACAACTCAAGATATCTCTGCACTGAACGTGCCACATGACGCAATGAGATGTGTCTCGCAATCTCATTTCTCTCCACATATAAATATCGCTGTACTTGTATGCCTGCCTGCAATATCGTAGCCAAACATGTGTTGATCTCTCCAAACAGCTCCAGCACACACACACATCCTCCTCTAGATACTGCCATACAATGGGAGTCGTATCCAATGGTGATAAGGTCACAATGCCAGTAGCAGGAACAATCCTTTGTTCCTCTACTGGTGGTACAAAGGCTTCACTCCAAGCCTGCTGAACCAACCGATCAGCATACTGCTGCAACTCTTCACTCAAACTCCAGAGTGGAACATCCAAGGGAGATGATACTACCGCATGGGTATTGCCCTCTAACAACTCACTCGGCCAAGTGATGATCGAATTGAACCTTGCAACGGATGCCATCGTTCCTGGTGTAGGCTCCCTTGTCCTAACTCTAGCACTGAACCGCACTGATAAACGGCTCACTCGTCCCTCACCGGATTGTCAAATTGATCTGTAAGATGTTGTCTCCGCTCAATAGTCGATCACGAACCTCATAGGATATAACCCAGCACCTCCAACCAATACATCATAAGACTCTACGGCTGTAACGATGGCCTTGGTCCTCACCATAGAGCCATCCGTGGGATGATCTGACCGAACTCTCACCGTCAACATCTCACGTATCATGTGTAGAGCTGTACCTCTTGATCCCCTTAGAGATGTCTGCAACTGGAGTGGACATCTCTCCATCTCAGACTTCTTCAGACCTAAACCAATACGCCGTCTTCTTCAACATCAACGGTTGGGCTCCAGAACTAACAAGACCTTCTGTGGTCGATATATCTTCCTTGAAGGTGCCACCACAGAAGATACCACTTCTGTTGTCCAATAACACCACACCTCACCCTCCTCATGAATTCCTCGTCAAAGTACACAACTAACCACAGTCGAAAGTGAATGCGGTGGATGCAATGAAGCTTGATGTGAAACGGATTCGAGAAAGGAAGATCTGGAGCCGGTATCACACCTCTGTCCATAACCACCACACTCGTTGTTCTTCACCTCTCCATGCAGACTCGAGAACCCTCACAAATCACCCGTTGAGAGAAAATGTCTTATGAACCCTCGATTCACTATTTTATACTCAAATTCGACAACAATGACCACTGAAGTGAACGCGCACAGATTGATGACTTGGCATGTATCTTTACCGTTTGATCACTTAAACAGATTATCACAAACTTGACACCCATCGCACCATACGGTTCACGAAACATAGAAAAGAAACACAACGTACGTTTCACAAGAATTTCACATAGGGGCCGCACCACAACACGACATCGGGTAGAAGTAGAAGCCCGAGCCAAGGAGATCATGGCGCTTCAGAAGAAGCTCAACTTCATTGTGGGAATGAAGCTTCTTACCTTAGCTCGTGAATGGGATGACGCTTCCAGGGAGATGTTAGTGGACTGCAAGGAGAGCATGTTTCGCTACTTGGATCGGCAGATCGAGGAATGAAGACTCTCTACGGTCTTCTCTCGATTCCAGTCTGCAGCTATGTCGTCTGGTGCACCAGGACCAGCGATTGAGAAGGATCTCGACAAGGAGGAATTCGACCTCTCTGTCCACTTGCTGGTGATAGCGTTGAAAGCCGAGAAGAAGATAGAAGAAGCCCTAGAGGACAAGAAGCGGAGATGTCTTCTCATGTGTTTAGAGTGGAGGAGGTGACTACCTCTGACCACTATGAGGTCACCCCAGCTCCCAGTGTTGAACAAGTGGAGCAGAAGAGTCAAAAAACGCAGATGGACTCAGCTTCTCAAAAGCCTCTTCTGGCTTCTGAAGCCATGGTGGAAGTCCACATTACGAGCACTAAGGAGGATGTCACGTCAATCGCATCAGAAGTACCAGCAGGGCTTCCCACGATATCAGAAGCTGAATTAGGAGATCATGTAGGTGAGAATCCAGTGGAGATCACACCTGGTCATCAAGAGTAGACAGTAGAGGTAGTTAGTCAGTTGACATGACTATTTTGAGTAGGAATCAAAGTTTGCTATTTTAAGAAACAACTCTCATTTTATTTTTAGGTGACTGTCCATGTGACAGAATAAGCAACGGTATGTAGTAGAAAGTAGTTTCTAAACTGAGAAGAGAACCGAAGCCTGATAGGTGATGGTCTTCTGACAACGTCCCATTTTCTCTTGACTGTGAGTTGCAATTGGAAAAATCTCCCTCCTGCGACTCAAGGCAAATTGTATAAAGTAGATGCCAAGGTAGGATTTCATACACATTACGCACACATACGCATCATACACATTTCTACACACATGCACTACGGACGCAGAGTTTTAGAGTATGTTTGTATCTCCGCTCCCAGGAGATCGAAAGGATGTAGAACAAGGAACGGCATCATCGTGCAGTGCTGCTTCTAAGCTGGTGTGTCGAAGAGTAATGATAGGAAGTGGATGGAGTGAGCTTCCAGAAACCAATGTAACTTCTTCTCGGGGATTGGATTTCAGATTTGATTGTAGAAGCTTTGTCTGTGTCTTCTGGACAGTGGATTTCTTTGAATTCATACTCAATTGTGCATGGGAAGCCTCTTCTTGAGTGGCGGTGATTGTTAGAAGCTGTGCAGAGTGCAAGCTTGTCTCATTCAGTGGAGCACTTCGGATACACGTACGCACTGTCTCATGAGAGATTGGTCCCTTGAGTTAGAGTAGTCGGAGCAAAGATAGAAGAAGAAAGAAGCCTTCTTTCCACATCAAAAGATGACATCCTCGATTGGAAAACTGTGTAACTGTAAGTAGATTTTTGATCTTCTTCCCCAAATTACTACAAGCAGGGATGGCTTCTTAGTCAGGATCCGGACTAGAAGCCTGTCGGAATCCTCTTGTTTGGATTTTCTCTTCTTCTCCTTCTTCCCTCTTCTTCCCATCTTCCTATCTTCTTCTATTGGATTTCTGAGACTTCTATATCCGTGAATGTGAATGTCGTTATAGTGCTATCGGAAGACCGTTTTAGCAGGCAGAAACTTGGGAAGGCTACAAGGGGCATACACCCTGTGATTAATCTAACCCCGTTGGAAATTGTAAGAGCAATGTGTGACAAGGAGTAGTAATTTGACATCTACGAAGCAAGGATAGTCTTCTGGAGGTGTCAGAAGTCGAGTTGAACTCTCAGAAGCTGAGAATTGCTTCAGGAAGAACGTCATGAGAAGACTGGAAGTCGTGACCTGGAAGCAGTAATCGTCTTCTCGGACTTCTCAGTGGGTAATTGTGTGATATTTTAAGTAGTACTTGTATGTTTTGGTCCAGAGCACCTTCTGAAGGGTCTAGAAGCCGTGTGGTTTTGTGAGAAGACGAGATTTCTAGACAAATCTCACGTGTTTGTGAGTTTAGACAGATCTTAGAACTTAGAACATCGATACTAATGTAAATCTTCTTGAAGAACAAAATATTTTATGCTAATAGGCTAAATAGGCTAAAGGAGAAATCTTGAGACACTATAGTCAGTTAGATGGAGATGGGCCTGATCATCTTATAACTTATGCTAGTAGGCAGATGGTTCTCGCGAAGAAGAATTATTCTGTGACTGAACGAGAAGAATTAGCTGTGATTTTTGGATTGAAGAAATTTTGACACTACTTGCTAGGAGAGAAATTTTTCATAATCACAGATCACAAGGCTTTAAAGTATATCTTTAATAAGCCTAATGCCGAATGTCGTATTGCTCGTTAGAAGATCCTTCTAACATAATACAATTACGTGATCGAAGATAGACCAAGGAAAAAGTATGCAAATGTTGATCTCTTGTCGAAGGCTTATGATGATGAGAGAGAAGAACCGTTTTATGATTCATTTCCAGACGAACAAGTGATGCTGTCACGTCAGTTTGGGCACCTCGGCTAGGTTGACCGAGTGCGAAGTGGCGCATCTCGATAAGGCCGTTAGTGCCGTTAGGGCGAGTTGATGGGAGAGCTCAGTAGGGATAAACTTCGCAGGTAGGGCTTGGAGGCCTTAGTTCTTTGAGTTGAGCCTTCAAGCTCCAGGCTATGGTGGATAGTCTAGTTGAGTGTAACCCGAATTCTCTTCGCGTTTAGAGTGGGTGTGGCTTGACCATTTGTGAGTAATCAGTGTTGTAGTGTTGGAGATGGTAATTTCTCTATACGGATTACTCAAAGAACTGAGTGCAGGTCGAGGCGGAGTTCAGTAAGAGCTCGCTGATCTGAAATCTGAAATCGTCCGCTGGTATCTTCGGGCGTTGTCGTTCGTGCTTGATTGTTGGAGTTGTGATCGAGGTGTGTGGGCGCATGCTACATTGCTGGTCGATTTGCTGTTGTTGGGGTCGAGTGGAGATTTTTGTCATGCGGAAGCGCTGCAGAAATTTTGCGGAATGTTCTTGAAGTGTGTTGTTGGAGCCGGATTGCGCGTTTGGACGTGGCAGACGGAATACTTGTCAATGTCGGGCCGGAGTGGGCTCTTTGGAAGCGCATTGGAGAGACGATTCTAGCGCACTAAGTCGCGTGGAGTTTGGCCAAGGATTGAAGAAGTTATGGCATGTCGAAGTTCGCGGCCATGGAGTGCGTGTTAGGAGGCGTTTAGAGGCTTCGAGGAGCAGAGGTGCGTGAGTGCGGAGGCGTGAGAGCGGAGTGCTGAGGCGGAGCGGAGCTGAGCCTGAGCCTGAGCCCGAGCTCGCCGCAAGCCAGCTTGCTGACGTGCGTGAGAGAGGTATCCAAGCTTCAGTTGTGTGGGAAGGGTAAAACCAACTGGTCACCCATCCCAACACTATTCCTGGACCTGGACTCCTAACTCTGTAGTCTTAGCTTTGGCTTTACCACTAGACCAATAGCTCTTGGTGTCCTACAGGGATGCGTGCAAGTACTTATGGACTTGTTTAAGGTAGTAGGAGACCTTCTCGCACGTTCCTAGAGGAGTGGTAGGGCGACCCCATAGTATTAGGAGTAAGCTATAGTTGTGGTAGTGCTTGTCTATACCGTCGAGACGTGTATAGAGACAACTGGTGGCAGTTGTCTTGGGATGAGCTAGTAGAGCTACCACGTGGATGTTTTTGGAGCTACTAGAGGTGTGGACATCTAGTTAGTGACCTCTAGTGTCCGTTACGACAGTTGGTGACCATATATTGTGCATGTGGTCACCGACAAGGAGACGTCAGTCCGGGTGGGGCTGGGTTTCTCTTTATGTGAATGTTTGAGTGTGGAGGGTTATCGTTTGGACTTCTTGTGGTTGGAACCCCTCCATATTCTGCTTCCTGCTTGTGCGCCGCATTTGCTTGTGTTGGCGCTTGATTTCCGGAGTGAGTTCACTCCAGTGTGCTGTCGATAGTGAGGCTGGAGTTGCGGACCAGTCTGACTATCTTTGTCTCTCTCACGGTGCGGTTGGAGTGACGACCAACAGACCGTGAGAGGCTGCTTGTGGTGATGGCAGGTACAGGTTGTCCTTACCTTGACCGTCCTAGTAGGGGATAGGTGAGCTCAGTAGGAGCGGGGTTAGGCAAGTGGTGGTTACGGTGGTGACGGGGATTGCGACATTCCAGTTGGGGAGTGTGTTAGCGGGATTCTCTCATCACGGAGTTCTCGGGAGGTTCTGGTGGGGACTTCTCGGACAGTGGGTATACACGGAGTGGGGTGAGTTACCGACTACCTACACCATTACCGTCGGTTGTTCCAGAGGACGAGTCAGACGCAGACAGCACGTTTTCTGGTGGTGAGTCTAGTGTCGCCACACCGTTGTTGTGAGACATGGACGAGATCTATGGGACCACGAAGGGGCCTCGGCGTTACTCGGGTACAGTTGGTACCATTGAGCTGGATGACTTCATCCATGAGTTTGACAGTTGGTGCGATCTGCAGCAGATGCGGAACCCACAGCTGTTTACACCCTTCATGGCGTGGAAGGGTTTGTTCCAGCACTTGGAGGGATCGCCGATAGACGATTATCATGAGTTCAGGCGAGATTACAGTGTTGAGATCGAGTTGTGGAGACAACATTGGTCTCCCAACTACATTTCTATCACTACTGGCGCAGCTTCGAGAGGCGTAGCACATGCGAGTTCGGGTGCCAGTAGCGGTGGTACAGTCGCAGGTGGCGGAGTACCTACTACCAGCGGTGCGTCCACAGGTAGTAGAGCAGCTGGTAGTGTGAGTGGGATACCACCAAGGTTTAACCCTGTGGTTCAGTTCTTCCAATGTTTGAGGAAGAACTATCAGGGTGTGCGGACCGACAAGTTGAGGAGTCTGCAGGAGTTTCAGCGGAAGACTGGAGAGAGCCTACGCGAGGCGTTTACTCACATCAGCGTTACCCAATGGGTGACGGAAGCACATGCAGTCCAGTTCTGGTATGGGATACTAGACCGGGAGCTGCGTAGGAGAGTTAGAGATGCTACTCTCCTTAGAGATACCGCTCCGACGTTGGCGGTTGTCTTTAGTCTGGCTGAGCGGATTGAGCTCAACATGGTGGAGGAGAGGGTGGTGGTTGCTGGGTTCAGCAAGGAGACACCACATGGAGCGACCACCTCTTCTCGAGGATCACAGGTTACGCAACAGCGTGGTGGTGGTGGTGGTAAAGATCGTGCGGAGCAGTCACGATCTCAGGGAGGCGTTGGAGGATCTGGTGGGCAGAAGCCCATGCCGTCCTTCTCTAGTCAGCAGCAAGCGAGTCCTTGCTGGACGTGTGATGGTCCTCATCAGCAGAGGGATTGTCCACAGAGGAGAGGTTATGAGACGTCAGGGACATCAGGGACGTCTCAAGCAATACCTAGGCAATGGGAGCATTGCGGACGACCTGGTCACAGTAGTGACCGTTGTTTTGATCTCCATCCCGAGTTGCGGCAAGGGAAGGCTTATCGTGGACGAGGCGGAGGAGCTCAAGGAGGCCGTGGTGGTCGAGCTGGAGGTAGAGGTCCAGCACCTGGGAGAGGACTGGTCGGTCCACCGCCTGCTACGACGTCAGAAGTAAGTATGGCTGCTCGGATTGAGCAGTTGGAGCAGATGATAGCTAGTATGGCTATGGCCTAGCGGAGATCATGTGGAACAGAGGCTTCCACGTCTTATGGAGGAGAAGGAGATGACTTCGACTTCATGGCTGGTGTGGCGCAGATTGAGGCATCTGTGGCAGTGACTAGAGGTGCAGTACGTGCCTCTGAGCCACGAGGTGCGTCAGTGGAGTTGGATCCACAACGCGGGGAGGCTGGTAGACAGGCCAGGCTTCCTCAATCGTTCACGTTATCGGAGGCGTTGAGGACCACATCTATGGTTCCTAAACAGCCTACCGATGGTGCCGTAGAGTTGGAGACATCGACATCCAGGAGTGGGTGTGATGTGAGTCCACCCTCGACGTCTGTGGATGCGACGTCGAACTCGATGTTGGGGGCGGCTACAGCAGTTTTGCGAGCCCCACTATTCTCAGCCACGGATATGAGAGCACTGGGAGTCAATTTGGCTCCAGTGTTCCAGTTGGCGGTCACGCTCAGTGAGAGCGAGGATGTAGTTACCTCTAGTGATGAAGTAGTTCAGCGAGAGGCGGTAGACGTGTCCATGGAGTCGAGGATCAGGACAGCTACCAGTGGTACTTGGCAAGCGGCGGCTGCTAGGTTAGATGAGTTACCAGCTAGGCCGGCGATTGACCGTGCTGGTTTGGCACCAGGTGTGGTGTTGTTGGACAACAGAAGTGGTATCTTCTGTTTGGTGGCACCTTCATGGAAAGTGTATCGACCCCAGAAGGTCTTGTTAGACTCTGGAGCCCAACCGTTAATGTTGGGAAAGGCGGCGTGTATTGGTTTGGGTCTGAAGAAGTCCGAGATAGAGAGATGTCCATTCCAGTTGCAGACATCTCTAGAGGGATCAGGAGGTACGGCTCTACATATGACACGTGAGATGTTGACGGTGAGAGTTCAGCCAGATCACCCCACGGATGGCTCTATGGTGAGGACCAAGGCCATCGTTACAGCCGTAGAGTCTTATGATGTATTGGTGGGAGGTGCTGTGTTGTACCCTATGGGGTTTGTGATCGATTATTGGGCGAAGACAGCATCTTACAGACCAGGTTGGCAGTCCGGTGAGAGACGAGTGAGCCGCTTACCAGTGCGGTTCGGTGCTAGAGTTGGGACGACGGAGCCTACACCAAGGACGATGGCATCCGTTGCAGGGTTCAGTTCGGTCATCACTTGGCCGGGCGAGTTGTTGGAGGGCAATGCCCATGCGGAGGATACTCCGGTCTTTGAGGAGGTGAGGACATGCTTAGCATGTCTACGTTAGTACCATCTGCCTTGGATGTTTCACTCTGGAGTTCGAGTGGAGAGTTGCGGCAGTATGCTGATCGGTTCGTGCAGCAGGCTTGGAGTGAAGCCTTTGTACCACCAATAGAGGAACAAAGGGTTGTTCCTGCTACTGGCCCTGTGACCTTATCACCGTTGGATACGACTCTCATTGTGTGGCAGTATCCAGAGGAGGGTGTATGTGTGCTTGGAGGTATCAGCACAGGTTTGGCTGCGGTATTGCAGACAGGCATACAAGTACAGCGATACTTGTATGTGGAGAGAGATGAGATTGCGAGACGCATCTCATTGCGACATGTGGCACGTTTGGTGCAGAGATATCCTGAGTTGTTGTCCATATCAGCTGTTAGAGGATACCAGCAAGCATTACCGTCGGATATTTCGCTGCTGGGGGCGCATGATCTTACGTTTGTTGGCACCATTCACTTGGTGATAGCCGGATGGCCATGTCAAGGTCATACGCGTGCTGGGAGAGGTCAGGGTTTACATGACCCGCGATCTAGGATGTTCTGGGAGATGTTACGGACCTAACGACATCTCCAGATACACCAGGTGGATTCTCCAGCGTACATCTTGGAGAACGTTCCTTTGTTGGGTGATGCTCGTACACAGATGATGACGAGTGTGCACCAAGTGCGGTCTTGGATTGGACCAGCAGTGTTGTTGAATGCAGCGAGAGTAGGATCTCGTGCACATCGTCCACGGTTGTGGTGGACGAACTTGTTACCGAGAGAGGTGCTTAAGCGAGCACACGATGGAGTGAGACGACCAGCACATCTCACGGTTGATAGCATCTTGGATGCAGGACGACGATCTCAAGTAGTGAGAGTCGTCGATAGGTCACCCATGGCAGTGGTGAACCTAGTGGGACGGCCCATGGTAGCGTTACCTACTTTGGTAAGCTTTCCAGCGTCACATGCTTACCGAGATGGAGGACCTGGGCTTGTGTGGGATGCTCAATTACGGCAGTTGGTGGAGCCCAATGCCGATGAGAGAGAGCGAGCGATGGGTTTCGCTACAGATACGACGGCAGTAGCTTCGGTGTCAGAGGCTTCACGTCGTCAAGTATTGGGTCAAGCAATGGACTTGAATTGCTTGACATGGATTGTTAGCCTTGGATTGGCTGAGCAGCGTCGGATGCGATCGACGGATGTTACTGCTCGAGCACTCTTGAGCTCTTTGCCTACCGGGTCGGTGGAGGCAAAGACTGGGGGCGAGGCACGTGGAGTTCGTCATCCTTGGACATCATGGGATGTCATAGGAGAGAGTGTGGAGCTTGCAGCTAGAACTGCAGAAGTTTACGCACAGTAGCGGTGGAGGTTGTTGGTGGTGAGCAGAAGGAAACTGCTCCAAAGGCTGCAAGATAGCAGTCAACGACTTCCTCTTCTACCTCTAGCATGGTGACAGAGGATACTTAGGAGCCAGAGATTGGACCCAAGCTTATAGGAGAGGAGAGACGAAGAGTCCAAAGATCCTGAAGAGCTACAGGAATTGTTTTGCCTTCAGTATGAAGGATTTGGGTACCTTGAAAGGACCTGGTATACATATCGACTTGGCTAATGACATGTCAATCTTTCGACGTCCTTACAGATACAGTGACATGGAGAGAGCCTTGATCCAGAGTCAGACTCAAGACTTGTTGGAGGTTGGGTTGGTGGAGATGTCGCATGGAGAGTATGCATCTGCCACAGTTATGCCAGCCAAGAAGGATATGTATGACAACTACACAGATAGACGGATGTGTGGGGACTATCGTCTTATCAATCGGCAGACGAAGTCCGATAAGTATGCCATGCCGACACCTGAGGAGATCTTTGATGCAGTGGGGCATGTGAAGGTCTTCAGTACTTTGGATCTTCGAGCAGGGTATCATCAGTTGCCAGTGAGAGAAGAAGATAAGTCCAAGACAACATTCTGGGGAATTGACTCTCACGGCAAGGATTGTTTGTATCAGTGGCTGTTCTTACCATTTGGGTTGAAGAACGCCCCTGCTGAGTTCCAAAGGGTGATGGACAGAATCCTAGCAGGATTGGATTTTGTCAGATGTTATATTGACGACATCATAGTCTATAGTGCTACAGTGGAGGAGCACGAGAGACACTTATGGGATGTGTTTGAGCGATTGAGAGCTCATGGGTTGAAGTTACACCCTGGGAAGTGTAAGTTCTTCCAGGAGTTGGTAGAGTATCTGGGCCACACCATCTATCCAGGTGGATTGGGTGTTCAACAGACGAAGGTTGAGGCTATTGCACGTATCCCGCGCCCCACAGATGTGAGTCGAGTTCGGACATTTGTTGGTTTGGTGAACTTTTATCGTCGGTACGTGAAAGAGTTTAGTGCAATTGCGAAGCCGTTGACCAAGCTGATGAAGGTGGACCAGGAGTGGCAGTGGGGAGATGAGCAAGAGCGAGCTTTTGTAGAGCTCAAGGATAGGTTGACATCTGCTCCCATCTTGAGAAGACCCGTTAGGGGGCGTCCTTTCCAACTACACACAGATTGGAGTATGTTGGGACTTGGAGCAGTGCTGACTCAGCATGATGATGAGAAAAAGGAGTTCGTGGTGACGTATGCCAGTCGCTCCAATAATTCAGCGGAGGCGAGGTATAGTTCGTATGAGGGAGAGTGTTTGGCGGCAGTGTGGGCTGTTGCACACTTTCGATGTTATGTGTTTGGGAACCCCTTTACTCTCATCACTGATCACCAGCCGCTCAAGTGGTTGATGGAGTCCGATAAGCTTACAGGGAAGCTTGCACGATGAGCTCTGATCTTACAGGAGTATGACTTCCAGGTAGTACATAGACCTGGAGTTGCAAACCTAGATGCCAATGGGTTGAGTCGCAACCCGTGCACGAGTCAGCAGGATCAGACTGGGGCTCAATGGCATGACGAGGTTGATGAGGAGATAGTGCCAGGGTGGCATGCATCTGCCTTTCTTTGTGTCTTGGCCATGAACTCTAGTATGGAGGGCCAAGTCGTATCTTTCTCTGGTCAGAGAGTAGATGATGAGTCTCCAGATCTTGAGGGTGGAGATGGTGTTCTAGACCAGCGAGATATCCATGAATGTGACCGTGATGGAGTATCTACGTACTGGTGTGGTAGTAGGCACAGTAAGTGCCAAGGAGCGAGATCGTGTCCTTCAACGAGCGAAGAGATTTCGACGAGAAGGACGACATGTACTTCGAGTGTGGGGTGATGGGAGGGTACGGATAGTGCCACATCCATCCCAGAGTGCACAGTTAGTACGACATGCCCATGAGGAGTTGGGACATTTTGGAGTGAAGCGTACACATAGCTTACTCCACAGACAGTATTGGTGGCGTGGTATGCACATTGATGTGCAACAGTTTGTCGCACGATGTGTGGTTTGTGATCGAGTACGAGCATCGTTTAATGCTCCTACTCCACAGTTACACCCCTTACCGATTACAGGGTTGGGTTACCGTTGGAGTTTGGATTTTACAGGACCCTTACCGTTGATCGTACGTCACCACCGGTATGTGTTGGTGATGGTGGACCACTTCTCCAAGTGGATTGAGTTGGTGGCATTACCAGACAAGGCTAGTGAAGGGACAGCGTATGCGTTCTTAGATCGAGTGCTGAGTCGTTTTGGAGCACCAGCTGAAGTGCTAACAGACCAAGGTACAGAGTTCCTTGGTGAGTTTTAGGTCTTGTGTGATCAAGCGTTGATTGATCATCGGACTACATCTCGAGATCATCCTGAGGCGGATGGTTTGGCGGAGAGGGTAGTTCAGACGGTGAAGAGAGGATTGCGCAAGTATGGCTTGCAAAAGGGCCACTTGAGAGACTGGGATGTGCAGTTACCATGGTTGGCTATGGGCTACCGTTTCAGCCGACAAGCGTCTTTGGCTTCCTTCTCACTGTATTTTCTATTGTATGGCCGAGATCCAGATCTACCTTCGGCCATTCGTCGTGATTCTGTTGAGGTGCTGGACCTTGATGATCCGGATATGTGGGTGAGAGCATGTTCTCAACGAGCAGAGACATTTCGGAGAGTTATGCCTATGGCTTTTGAGAACCTAGCGATTGCTCAGCATAGAGACACGTTGCGATATGCGACTATCCGAGGAGGAGGTTATCGGCCGTCGATTCGCAGGTTTCATCCTGGCGATTATATCTATCTACAGCAGACTGCACCGACGACGTTGGACGTGACCGCAGGGCGCACTATTTTACGAGTGCGTGAGGTGTTACCTTCTGGAGTACTCATGTTAGAGGGCCGTGATGGTGTTGTGTGGAAGGACCATGTGCGTAATTGCACGCCATGTCATCTTCCCAACATTGATGGTACCGTTGATCCAAGCTTAGCAGTTGTACGCGCGGGCTTGAGGTGTATGTTGTGTGGGTCTGCTGGTGGAGCAGCCCGTATGTTGGTGTGTGATGGTTGTTCGAGAGGTTGGCACATGTCATGTTTGACTCCACCTCTCAGTGTAGTTCCTACTAGACGGTGGGTTTGTCCTCGATGTATATAGCGGAGATAGTCGATTAGATCTTTGCGTGGTATGGATTGCAGACAGGCGACTAACGATGGGACGATGTAGCACCCGGTCTCCTGATCCTTACACCCATGAAGGTGTGTATCACGTAGTTGGGATATGGAGCTATCTGGAGTTAGAGGGACCTAACCGCCAGTTAGGGGGGCGATTGTGATACACTTGTGTATGTGTATGGCATCGTCCATGTGTTATGTGTATGTGTGGTGTATCTCTGACAGCGATATATGTTGTGTAGCGATGTGTATGCGCACGACAGCTGTCACGTCAATTTGGGCACCTCGGCTAGGTTGACCGAGTGTGAAGTGACGCATCCCGGTAAGGCCGTTAGTGCCGTTAGGACGAGTTGATGGGAGAGCCCACTAGGGGTAAACTTCACAGGTAGGGCTTGGAGGCCTTAGTTCTTTGAGTTGAGCCTTCAAGCTCCAGGCTATGGTGGATAGTCTAGTTGAGTGTAACCCGGATTCTCTTCGCGTTTAGAGTGGGTGTGGCTTGACTATTTGTGAGTAATCAGTGTTGTAGTGTTGGAGATGGTAATTTCTCTATACGGATTATTGTGGTACACTTGTGTATGTGTATGACATCGTCCATGTGTTATGTGTATGTGTGGTGTATCTCTGACAGTGATGTATGTTGTGTAGCGATGTGTATGCGCATGACAATGATCATCACGAGCACTGAGGAGACATAAGACGAGTACAAGAAAATTTGAAGATTCTTTGCAGATGGTTCTTTTCTGGAAGGTATGCATCCCCGAGAGCGGAACACGTCGATCAAGAGATGCAAATCTTACACCATGGTGGAGGAGATTCTGTTTCATCAAGAGCAGATGGATTACTAAGGAGAGTAGTTGATCAGAATGAGGCTTTCAAGCTAATGCACGAGTTTCGCGATGGCACTGTTTGTAGAGATCATTTTACTGGTAAGATAACAACCTTCAAGATTTTGGATGCGGGTTATCAGTGGAAAAGAATTTTCAAAGAGTGTTTAGACTATTGCAAAACTTGCGACGTATGTCAAGCATTTACTCTAAAGTCTACTAGAACACCTCCGTTAAGATCAATTCCAGTTTTAGGACCATTTGAGAAGTGATGTATTGACTTTGTAAGTCCTCTTAATAAAACACCTCGAGACAATAGATACATTGTAGTCTCCACGGACTACTCTACCAAGTGGGTAGAGGCTAGATCTTTGAGAGAGACTAATGAAACCAAAGTGAGTAGATTCGTATGAGAGAGGATCATCACAAGATTTGGATGTCTGTTAGAGTTGGTCTCAGATAGAGGAGGAGAATTTGTAGAGAGCATGACTACTGCTATGCTGCAACACTTTTCTATCAAACCAGGAGTAACGACGTCATACAAATCAAATACTATGGTCTTGCGGAGAAGATCAATCTTACACTTTGTACGATGCTCGTCAAAGATGCTGGTGTTGAGACTGCGAAACATACTTGAGATAAGAGACTACATGCAATTTAGAGATATCGAATGACAACAAAGACTTCTATTGGATATTCTTCATTTCGACTTGTTTATGGAGTAGAGTCCAAGTTGTTGATCCAATTTGAATTGGATACTTTTCAAATTATTCAACGAAAGTCGAAGAGGTCGAGGAGAGAAGACGTCATCAGATCAAGGAGGAAGCAACTCATGAAGTTCGAGGAAACTCGAGTGGTAGCAATGATCTGGATGGAACGAGCTCAAGGGTACCAAAAAAAGAGTTACGACAAACGATTTGGGCAAGGAGGTTCAAGTCAAAAATTAGGTAATGTTGTATGATGCTATCAGATTCCATAGGACTAGGAAGAAGTTTCTTCTTAGATATTTTGGTCTTTTTGTTGTAGATAAGGTGTGGAGCAACTTCACATATGACCTTCAGGAGTTGGGAGGAAGGAGATTCGATCGAGTAAATCTTGACAAGTTGAAGTTGTTTCATCAACGAAAGTTCTCTATTCACTCCGAGGACGGAGCGAAAATTTAGTTCGGAGATAAAATATAATGACATATGTTACACACATGAAGTTTGTCTATAGTAAAATGTTTAGTTATAACTAAGTGGGGAGAATGTTTATTTGCTGCCCAAGTATTTTAAAGAAGTATCAAGTTAATCATGACTAGCTAAAGTTAGTTATGGTTGAACTTAGGTATACTTTTTGACAGAATTCAGATATTTCTTAAAGAGTGAGCACTATTATCTTGTCATCTTGTCTAAAAGATAGAAAGGAGGTGAAAAATATCCTTTATTTCTTTTTTGACTTGATATTAGTGGTGGGACTAAAGTTATTGACTTTGTGTGCATTAAAAACAAGAAGAGATTCCACATGTCTTCTTTTTAGTGGATCCTAGTATAGAGGGGGTGGAAATTCAAAATTCTTTGAGAATATTCTAAAATATTTCTAGAAGTTGTTGACTTTGAAAGAATAAGCTCATGTGAAAAAATAAGAAGCACATGTGATTAATGCTTTTACTTTACGTAATATCTTAGTAAAACTCGATAAAAATAGTTACGGCTGAGTTACCGAAAGGTACCAAAGTAAAAATCTAAAAGGTATAAATAGAGGAGTAGAGAAGAGCTCCTCATCCTTATTTTCATATCGTCGTAATGACAACACATCACATGTGACCCTCAGTGAGAGATAAGTCCATACACATCATTCAAACAAATAGCTTGATCAGTGATACTTCTTTCTTGAAGATAGATCTGGCTATTTTGATCCCAACAGAAGTCCAAACAAACCATTTGGAGTTCCCATCGCAAAAACATGCAAGAATTTGATTGCAAGAAGCAAAAATTTAATATAAACCGTCTCTCTACGGCTCAAACTCGTTCAACACACCCAAACCAACAATCTAATCCACATACGGTCTTCACCTATGCGTAGGTGAAGACTCTTTGATCGTATCGACACCAAGAAGGAAGAGCTTGGCTCATCAATCATGAAGAACAATCCAACCTCAAGACGCAGCTGAACGAAAACTTAACGTAAGCGCTTTCAACGAGTCAATTTCACCCAGAACTCCCAAATCGTCTAATGAAACTTTGTATCATCTTGAATTTTCCGAAGAACTCGGTGTTATGATCTCGATGGATCCAAGGACTGCAAGTTTGGACTCTAGAACGGCTCGATCGGTTCAACTCTCTTTCGCAGATCACTGAAGCACCCAAAATCTCTTTCCATACATCTCAATTTCTCATAGAACGCACACTGCGATCAGTTTCTTCACAAATCGTCTTAATCAGTGTCTAGCCTACACTGAGCTGAACCCAATGACGACTTGCACACTTGCACTGGAACTCCCAATCTCTCAACGCGTCGATCGACAAGTCGCAGATACAAGCTAACTTCTTAAGCTACCCATTCATGTCAATTCATAGTACGTGAGTTTTGTCCAAATAATGATCAAGCAGCCCCTTTGCGTCTTTAGTATAATGCCAAGAACTGCAAATACCTAGTCAGCATTGATAAGCTAAGACCTAGCTTGATTTTCTCATCTTTTGAAACTCATACCGTCACTATTCAACGCCCAAACAAAACAAATGAAGTGCATTTGAAAACCTAACAACGAGCTCTATCATTTGATGCAATGAAAGTAGAGATCCAAATAAATCAAAAAGTCATTATTTTTTCATGACCATCTTTAGAGTGAATATATAGAACCTCAAAATATGATTTTGAAGTAGGAGTTGGTTCCCTAGGCGACTCCGTTCACATAACGATCAAACATGACCCGTATTTCAAGAGAAATGGATGTGATGTGAAATGATTAACAATATGGCAAGAAAGGGATCTGAAACCATCATTTCTCCCCTCTCGCAATGCCGCACTCGGTGACTACAAGCTCTCGCTGGCCATTTCACCAGCAAGTCCTCAAAATGTGAAATACCTTCTACTCCTAACCTAACAGGTGGCTCCCTAGCCTACTGCAATGACTCCCTAGCCTACTGCAATGACTGCAAGCGCACGACCATAGCTAGCAGAGTCTCAACTATATCTTCAGATACTTTGACGTTCTCCAACATGCAATCGACAATACTGTAGAAGTATACAGAGGTGGCAGTTCTCCAAGTTTCACCATGCTTTCCAGAAGGCACTGCCTGCATATCTTCCAACTTGAATCAAGAGACTCGGATTACATATAAGGTCCTATGTTCAGTTCGTTTTAATGGAGTGTACGAATCTTGAGGAATCATAATTTCTCACGAAAGCATTCTCACCGAAACCTTCGCGAGGTTCAAGAGGAGAAGTAAAGTTCTGAGGTGTTTGGCACATGAGTACGGCGCGGAACATACAAACCCACTCCTCTAAAGCAACCATAACTGAAAACGCTTACTGAAATCATTGGTGTAGAGGCAACGAACTCACTATCCAGCACCTGGTCACAAATGGGAACACACAGATCAAGTGGTCGTGGACAGTGAGGGATAAGACACTAGTGGACAGTGAGTGACAAAAACTACGTAAAGAAAACCAGTAGTATCCACATGCGTCTGACCAAGACAGGCGCGTTCACATCTATATAGCAAGATAGTAGATAAGGATGCAGGCTGTACGGAGTGGAAGGGTCGGAGCAAAAAAAGGAAGTGAGACGTGAAGTTGATCCGATGTTACCGAACCGTGATATGGTTTGTTAAGCTGCTGTGACGATTGATTCCTAAGAACACTAATAACAAAATACCAGCAACCATGACCGGAAACTGCTTGAAACTGAGCAGATGATATACAAGGAATGCTTTATTAACATATCCTACAAGTCCGAATGATACACAACCTGAGTGCTCCTGCCGGCTTCTTTTCGTTGCCATGCCGCGTAGTGATAGTGCATAATCTCATACCTGGCCTCTTAACGTGTAGCTAGTTGTTCTGGAATCTACTGCTTGCAATTCCATTCCACTCCTACGATACTGTAGATTTCTGAGCAGAATATATACAGATTCTGCTCAGAAATATATACAGATGGAAATGTCGTTTTAGACTTGCAGTGGACAGGAAGTTTGCCCAGAAAGGTTTGTTTCCGGTTCCTTGCTGTACTTAAAACCTCGTTGCGAGTTCTAATTCGATGGGCCGAGAATTACGACTGAAGAGGACACGACTCACATCTGAACGCCGAACTGGAAATCCTTCAATTCACTTTCCGTTTTCTCGAGCTTTGCCCCCTGTGCACCAACACAATTGTGACCTCTCAAGCCGGATAAGCACAGTTACAATATAAGTAAGCCACTCATAGATTCTGAGTAATACGAACCGTTCGTGCCCGCTTTTTATACCCATTTAGATTTGAAAGGTTTTTAGAATCTCAACTCCTCAAGTCCAGTGTCCACTAACACTCAGGAACTGTCGATGTACTCTCTGACATCCCTCTGCCGTCTGACCACATATATCCTGTTCGTAGAAAGCGTGTGGCTGTGGGGTTGTATAGCTGCCGTTCCGTTCGAAAGTGCTCAGCTTTCCACGGGTAAGTTCTGGCCCACAGATGCTCATTTTGGGGTGCATACATGTTACGAACACGGAGGAGGGGAGCACATACAGAGGACATGGACACCTTTCTGCAATTCAACAGTCTGACAATAGTCGAACAACTGCAATCCAAGCTGCAAACGGTTCCGAGGCTTGCGTGAACCATGATTGTGAAATTTGGTCTGTTTATATGGCCAACGGCACCAATTAAACTGGCACATTCTGCAAAATGTGAATAACAATCAGGGGTGTGCCCTCCAAACCGTGGCTCGTTCTGCCCTGATACCTGTCAATTCAGGTGTGCATCTGAAATGTGATCTACCGCAGACTTGAAGTACAGGACTATCTACAACTTCACATCAGAGTTCAAACTGAGAGCCCTATTTTTACACCCAACTGAACTCGTGAGCTAATTACTGCCTACCCTAAGATTTGGAGCCTAGCACAATGAATGAATTCAATGGCACCCAATACTCCGTTACAAAAACCCCCCTGAACCAAAAGCTTACGCCACCAAGAAATCAAGCAGCATGCGATCAGTTCCGAAGAACTGAGCTTCAACCACAGCGATCCAGGAAGGAGGACGTTGCTGTGCAGCAGGAGCTGCCCCGAGACATATGACCTCAGAGATCCATAGGACAAATGCGAATGACACAAAATCGTTCAAGGCTTCTTGTAGTATGTGGTAGGCACGAAGGGCATTTTGGTGATCGCACCATCACTCGCCTTGCCTCTAACCACTACCTTAATGGGTGTACCCGCCTTGTGGTGTCCAGATTGCACGTAACCCATGGCGATGTTCTTCTTCAAGCACGGACTGTAACCGCCGCTAGAAACCTCACCAATGAGCTTGCCATTTGCATCCAAGATCTCTGCGTGACTCCTTGCTGGAGCTCCACCGGCCGTGAGACCTATCCTGCGCTTTGTGGGGCCATCCTTCAGCTGTTGAAGGATAACTTGAGCTCCGGGGAAATTAGCTTCAGCTCGTCGTCTCTTTCCGATGGTCCATGCGAGACCAGCCTCAATCGGCGTAATATGCTGCTCCAAGTCGTTTCCATACAAGCACAACCCTGCTTCTAATCTCAGACTATCTCTCGCACCTAATCCGGTTAATCGAATTTTACCCTCACTCTTATCCAGAAAAGCCTTGGTCAGATCCACAGCGTGCTCATGAGGAACAGAGATCTCAAAACCATCTTCACCAGTGTAACCAGTCCTAGTCACATAGCAAGCGGCACCATTTACATCCAAGAATTTGAAGTCAGCGAAATAGATTTGGCTAACATCCTCACTAGTCAACTTCTGCAGAGTGGGAGCTGCAAGAGGTCCCTGAATGGCAAGCAGAGAGCGCTCGTCGTGAATGTGCCAGCCCACATCCTTGCCGGAATTCTGGAAAGGCTTGAGATGGTTCTCCATGTGCTCCAAATCCTTATCACGACAGCCAGCATTGACGACCATGTAAATGTGCTCATTGGTGACCTTGGTGATCACAGTATCATCGATGATTCCACCCTTCTCATTTGTGAACACGGACAGGGTTCCAGTTCCGTCAGGTAAGGAGGCAATGTCAGCTACGACAAGAGATTCCAGGAAGGGAATTGCGTCTTTGCCCTTGAGGCTCAACCCGCACATGTGAGACACGTCGAAAAGACTGCCATTGCTCCGGCAGTTCGTTGTGGAGTCCATAATGCTGTCTTTGTACTGGATGGGCATGCTCCACCCGGCGAAGGGAACCATTTTGCCGCCATTCTCGACATGGAGATCATACAGAGCAGTCTTCTTCAATGTCGCCTGATCCGCATAAGTACGGCGCTGGAGCCCGGGGGCCGCTCCTCTTTGCGCAATCTGCTTGAGCGATGCCGCCAATTGACATGCCGCCCTTCTCATCTTGCTTGCTAAGCTCTCTGTCTCTCTCTTCTCCTTCTCCTCCTCTCCTCTCTGCTCTACGATTCAGCGTACTCTGCTCCGCTCAAACTACTGCTGCTGCTTGAAGTAGACACAATGCTGGTTCCTCGAGTCCACATGAACCCTGTTTGAAAGGGGACCGCGGCACTAGCAGCCCGAAGGTCTGTGGAGCCCGACGCACCACAAACTTGGCGTCCTGGAGGCTGGGAAACGAACGCCTTCAAGTACATAGGATAGGGTAGTACAGTAGATGAACATACAGTAGATGAATACAGGAGATGGCTCTCTGCCCGTTGCGGAATATAATGGCTGAACTAGAACAGACGATTCCGTGGTTCAGGACGGTATCGTGTTGCCCGCTTCTCGACCGCCTCGAGGCTCGACGATGATGGAATACGTGATAGCAGACGGAGCAGAGGCTTTTGACTGCCCTGGACGCGGCGGCTTGGTATAAGCTTTTTATTTCGTCGGAAGCGCTGTGGGTCCCGCAATATCG
This sequence comes from Asterella californica, assembly GCA_036924285.1. NCBI lineage: Eukaryota > Viridiplantae > Streptophyta > Marchantiopsida > Marchantiales > Aytoniaceae > Asterella > Asterella californica. The sequence continues at coordinate 30,589,113 of JAYKYS010000003.1, forward strand.
CTTGCAACGGAAGACACTCTGGACTCTGGACTCTGGAGATCTGAAGCTCTGAAATGTGGCGTAAGGCCTGAAGAAGGAAAGCATCAATCACAGGATGAAAATGGTTTCAGTGCTCCCTAGCTTGAAGCCGATGATACAACAACAGGTAGGCGAACTGATCCAGCAACCAAGGACGCTGAGATACGTCTGTGAGCCTCCGGGGCGAAGAATTATTTACAACGATGGTAGCGGCGAGGGGTTCAAGTTATTCTTAATGAGACGAGGATTGAAGTTACAGTAGCTCTAGCTCGTGGAAAAACAACCTAACTTACTCCAAGCGTACTACTACTTTACTGAGACATGAACCATGATTGACCGTGTTTATCTCTGAAATCTGTAAGACAATTAATCTTGTCAACACATCCGCTGACTGAACAGAGCTCGAATTGTACTCATTCTGGAGGAAACTGATTCCAGACTCCAGGGGCTCCCAACTTCCCAAGTGCATTATTAGTATGAAACCGCTGTCTTGCAGACTCGTTCGTGGCAGTATGGTACCATCGGTTGGAACATTCCCCTATTCCTTGTTGGATTCTCAGAGGGATTTGAGTATGAAGCACTTGTGCACACTGCTGGTGGGAAACGCACCAGGAGTTCATCGAGCAGGAGTAGTTTTCGCTTGTCCGTTACCCACGACGGCATGTCATAACAGCAAAAGCAAAACGGGCCAGCGAATTTCTAGGAGCCTGAGCTATCGACTCCTTACCGAACGGTCCAAGATAGAATAACCTATAGGGCAGAATCCCCCGCAGGCATGCGCAGATCGGTGCACAACCGAACGTGCAGAATGAACATCCGTCAACGCTGGCATGGCCCAGGTTGGTGCGATTCAGAAAATAACGTCACCCGGGCAAAAGACTCCAACGTTTACGTGGCTTCCAAGTTCCAACTGAAATTTCTGTTCTCCCAAAACTCGAACTCAAAGACTTCCTGGTTGCCAATCGCTCCGTTATCATCATACTGTACTCCCCTATCCTCGAACCCTGCAGCATTTGGTGGGATCGCACCCTTTCTACCCGCGAAGCATGCTCATTACCTTTCCAGAGGGGGCTTCGGTCCATAATCTACTACTGCTACTGCCCTCGGGTGATGGAGATTTACCACGATGAAGAAGGTATTTTTTTCTGTTTTCGCATGTTTGTAACCTTTCTTTTCCTCGACTCATCATTTCGTACAGGGTAAAGCACTGAGAGCGGTGCATTCTGCCATTTGAGGGTTCTGTCGTCCCGCCGAGCTCGAAAATGACAGAATGCATCGCGAACCGTGCTTTAACTTGCATAAAAACGATACCACATAAACTCAAACGTGATGGTGCTTATTTGCACGTTCGAAACGAATAACAACCGAACGTGTAAAAGAGGAAGAAGTACGGTACGTTCTAGTTCAGAATGATAGTGAGAAGAATGAAGAGGTAATCAATGACATCGAACCTAGATCTCTCTTTGTTGTATCATTTTTTCACCCGATTTTACTATCTTGTGATTCCAGTTAACGCTTGAAACTTTAACAAGATTCATTGTGAACTTTTGAGTAATTGTAGTGTTATATGGCATTATCATTTACTAGTGTGTAATTAGTACTGTTGTCATTTTGTAAGCAAAGTTCTTTGAAGAGGGCCTGCATTACGTCAAATAAGGTGGCATCCAAGTACTCGATCGAGCCCCAGTACTTAAACTCGCTGAGTGAAATCTAGGTTCGGTTGGGTCCGGATAGATAGGTGTCACCCAGGATTCAGGAAATAGGTTTAGACAAGCAGGACGAGAGTGCGCAATAATGGAGGAAGCAAAAGCCATTGTGGCGATGCTCGATGGACCTCCGCTCGATCTCACCATCACCGTTCTTGAATTCTGGTTGTCTCGTTCGCTTACAATATTTCTAACTGCTAGACAAGAATAATTATCCTCAGTATACGTGGTAATTCCTACTAATTCCGTGTTCGAAATAGAGTCTTTCCCGTAAAGCGTTAGCAGTTTCTGTTGACTACGAAAAGTTATAGATCGGAGACCTGCTTGACGAATTCATGGTGATAATCTATATGCTGCAACAGCGTGCATATTTGGTGCGATTTTTGGTGGACATCGAGATTCCAGCAGAACTACTACTTGAAGAAGATATAAACAAGTTGCATGCTCAACATGATGCACTGAGGGAACAATTCAGAGCGACCCACCGGCAGCTCGAAAGTCTCCGCCAGATAGAGAGGGATCCTGTCAAACTTAAAGAGCAAGTGCTGGAACTGGAAACTGAGCGTGAAAACTTCTTGTCCAAAGTATTAAAACTCAAAAGCAGATTACAGGTAAACCTATTATTCATTCACAATAGAGTGTGATTCTTTTCTTTCCAACTGGATTATAGTTTGTCCTTACTTCGTTTGGTCCTTAAACTCCACTTTTGTCTTTACAACTATGTCACAGCTTCCACATGCATGGAAGATCAATAAGATAAGTACAAACTGACGCTTTAAGTTTCAGGGCATGGAGAAATCTGATGAAGTTGTTAGAGAATTGAAGAATCAACAGATCCAAGAAACAAAGACCGCAAAATCCACGAATGAGCAAAGTCGAAAATTGATTTGCACCTTAGGTCGGTTGATTATCCTTAGCAACAGACATCGTCTTAGCTGTTTCGTACAGAATAGAAGATCCAAAATATGGTGGATTGACTAATCATGTAGGAAATAAACAGAGAAGTCGACATGTTGCATAGCTAGAACTGTATGTCGTTAATTAAACATGAGCATATATTATCACATGAAACATTTCAGTTCATAGTACATCTTGCCTTCATTCTACATATTGGTTTGTCTGGTATTTTGATAATGTATTATCTGCTTCCTATACTTGCTTATGGACTGGAAAATTTATGTCAAAGTAATGACTTCCTCGATAAGATATGCAGATATGCATCAGAAAGCATATTCGAAGCGGCTATTTTGCACGATGCAAACCATATTGCGTTTCTCGACGAAACGGCAAAAGAAATATCTGCTCTTCATGTGAAGGCTAAACAGAAGCTACCACAGGTGACTTTTGCTACTCTCCATGTCTAATTTTACTCTCACAAATCATACCAGGTGAAATATGCATGCCTTTAAGGCTTATGTAAGACTTAAGGTCTCTATGGATTTTTGCTTTTTATTATTCAGCAGTGGCTTAAAATGACATAAGCTACTGTTGAAATAAAGCTTATTCCGATATCAGTGGCTTATGGCTCACGTGTTACTTTTCAACTTAAAGTGTGGTTTATCAAGTTCGCTCCACTCAGCATGCGCTAGGTTAACGTTGTTTAACTCTTCAAATTTCATAAAGAAAGGAAAGAAATTAGAAAGACCTTCAAGTGGGACAATTTTCCGCTTATCTTGGATAATCCAGTCAGAAACTTCTCTTATAGGGAAAGGATTCTGGAAATATAAAGTCTCTCTTCCTTTATATTTTATAGTGGCTTTATGTAAGAAAGATCATCTTCTGTAGAGGATTATCAAGTAAGATTTTGTATACCATGACTAGTTGATAAACTATGATCTTTATATATTAATTTGATAAATTATAATTATTACAATGTATTTCTCGAGATGCAGTTGAACCGTAAGATTTCTCAATGAACTAGTAGTGACTTTATATTTTTTAATTTTAAAATTTAATGCGAAAGAGACAATCGTAATTGTGGCTTCTCAATACTAAACGTTCCACTCTCTTAGGTTCCACCTCGGAGAGATTTAGGACTGAGAAACCACTCGCTCCTGCTTATGCTATACATAAGCAACTCACACGAGCGGTTTGTCGAAGTGAAATAAATCCACATCCTGAGGCTTTGCCGAGAGATTGTGACTTCATTTTGAAAAATCAAGATTGTTAAAGACTTATGTGCTTAACCATATATGCTTTTCCTAATGTTATTTGAGACAGGGTTTTTCCAGTAACGCAAAGTGAATTATTCTTTCAAGGATTTTGCATTTGTTTGTTATTTTTGACGAATAATTTCCAAAGAAAGTATAGTTAAAGTGATTTAGGTGGTTTTCTTAATAAATTTCACAAAAACAGGTGACATCAAGAGCAACTGTAGAATCTGATGCAAAGATGCACGTTATATAGTCTGAGTTCCTTTATATCAAATAATATTGCAGTTATAGCGTGAATGAATTTGTCGTCTAAGATTTGTTGGGTTAATCACAGTTGACAGACCACAATGTCTCTCCGCCGTCTGTTTGATAAGCCACAGCTGTAATGGAGATTTTTCTCAGCCATTTCGGCCTTTCTGTAAAAATATAAGGTGCCATTTTTGGATTCCATTTACGAGCTTGATGACCAGAATGAACACCTCAGTTGATAAACCATAATCTCTCTACCATCAGTTTGATAAACCATAGTTTCTTAAACTTCCATATTTAACGATACGTTAAAACCTAAAAAACTGACGAAGGGAAAAAGGGCAAAAATGGTTTACGAGTACGTGGGAAACAACACAGGTCATCTGGTCAAGTGTCATCGTTCACAACGTAGCTAGAACTTTGCTGGAAGCAAATAACTTAAGGCGGCTGTGTTTGCAGCAGCCATGTAGTGCATTGCTATCTTTCTTGCCTTAAGAAAGACCTTCACAATATCTCTTTGATGGTCAAAGTTCATTATTTAAACTTATTTTGGATCGTTCAGGAGCTTGCAGCCAAACACATCCGTATGTGTGTTCTTCGGAATGTTCTTTCTGCTGACAAGTATGAAGGACTGGCAAGCATCCAGCTGCTATACCATGGACCTCACTTGACTGGCTTTAAGTCTATCTCTCTGTTCAGTGACTCGAACGACCGAACATCTCAGCTCTCTACTATTTTCTGATTAAACGCTCGTAAATGTTGTTGATGGATTTGAAAGCATTCGGGAAATTTCATTAACATTTTCTTAGCGAAGACCAGTTCCGAATCAAACGGATAGCAAATGAGATTATTACATCGAAGGCTAACAAGGGTCCTACAGGCGCTACTGTTAGCAGTGCACGAAGAGTTGAAGGTGTTAAAGAGACGAAAGTGGTCTAGAAAATGGTGAATCCATGCATTGGCAACAAGCACAAATGGGCGTGATCGTGGCGAATATGTCACGCGTGGCTAGTGAAAAGATTGCCGTACTCACTAAATGCAGAGATAAGCTCCAAAGATATCTGGATCAACAAAATATGACAATTGATGAGGCAAGTTACCCATCTAACGGAGTCTACCCAGTAAAAGCTGATGTCCTCCAACCGCGATGCTGATGACTCGTTTAATTGGAATATGGATGGACTTTTAGGTGAAAGCCACTGTCCTTCGAAGAGAAGACTTCAAAAACTACGTCGATGCATTGTGAGCCAAAAGGGCTCTGTGAATGAAGAAGGAAATCGATGATTTGGACTCGGAATACGTAGGTCTCCTTAGAAATCAAGAGCTACTGGAGCAACAAGTTGATATTCGTCCACAGTTGTCAGCAGGTGACTATACGGAACCTGATAATTTCTTCATTGTACCCAAGTGAATCTAGTATGTACTAGAGTGTTTCTGGTGTGTTTCCGTTTCTTCATGTACCATCATCATATGACGTGTGATCAAGGAAGCAAGCATAGTTAGCTGCATGCATAAGCTTGATTTGACTCCTTTCATGCACCTTACTGACAATTGACAATCTTTGAGGTACATCTTGGATTTACATGTCATTTTATTTAACACTCAAGAACTATAAATCTGTGGAAAGTAGAGCAAGAAGAGTCAAATAATTCACAAGGTGAACACGTCACTGGTCGTGTTATCTAGCACTTTCATTACTTACTAGTTAAATTGTCTAAACTCAACCCATGATCTCCGGCTAGTCTTCACAGGGCGGCATGTTCAATAGGAGGCTAACAATGTACCAGACTAGTGAGCTAGGTGTTTCTCCAGATAATGGCGATCAAGCTAGCAAGACGTGTGCAAAAAGTATAAGAAAGATGATTGAAGAGGTAAACAGTTTGATCAAAGATATATGGAGCCGGTTGACTCCACAAGTTAAACAGCTGAAGCTTCTAAAGGCCGACCTTCAAGCACTTGACGTTGAACAAGCAGAAAAGAAACGACATTACATTGACATGTGTTCTCTAATTGATAGGTTAGTTCATGCAGAATTTTATTAGGTTTCCACTTTCCGCTCGGGTTTCCTCGTTCTCATAGGAAAATTACTATCTTTTGCTGACGGTCAAACTCTCTAGTGAATAATTTGTCTAATCTTTCAAAAAGTGTGTCCACTATCGTCAGTTCGAAGCTGATCGGACTGAGACCTTTTTTTAGGGCGACTAAGGCCTGAGCATAAAATGTGATTGTGATGATTCAACAGGAAAGTATCCACCCTTGAAGTAGAACTAGCTATAAGTTGCAAGGAGTATGAAGACGAGAAGCAGAGCCTGAAGGAAAATTTGCTCTCCATAGAAGGACTCCAACTATCTCAGCTACAAAGTGAGTTGAAGCTGCCTGACTTCCAGCTGGTTGCTACCGTAGTACATAACCTTGCTTGCCTTGTCTGGATAATATATCACGTTTTATTAGGAAAGCACCGATGGCTTTTAATGATAGGAGGGCTACACATCATCTTATTGAAATACTGTATTGTCTTGTCTACGTGAACTGATATGTTAACCCCAGCTCACGAGGTTGTCCATATAGCGTTAGGGGTTTATAGTAGACGCCGTTGAAGGAGGCTTAATTCGTTTGCTTGATGGTATTATAAAGTGAACGCGGAGAAGGAAATGGTTCTACCAGTGCAAAGTTGAACTTCAAGATCGAACAACAACATGAGCTTCTGGAAGCAGTTCAAACAAACAGCAAACACTTAAGATGATTCTTTGCTTTGACCATCAGATTTAGTCATCGCCGGAATATTTGTTCAGTTTTATTTCAGAATTCTGAACTCGTAGGACGGTTGATTGGCTAGCATGTTGTTCTTTGTCCTTGTTCTAGATACTGGAGGGAATGTCGAGTTCTTTGGACTGGAATGATGTGCAAAATAACACTTCCACATATTTTACTGTAGGAAACGGAGCACATTAACAGCTTGCAGATGATCATGACGAGAGATCTGCTGACGCTCATCGCTGCTAAACTAAGTCTCTACTCTTCTTCATCGAGGCCGCCAATATTTTCCTCAGCAACTTCTCTGGAAACGGTATACACTCTCTTCTCCTCCAGATGCATGCATGCATGCATGCTATCAGGATATAATAATATAAACCTGCAACTCATAATCTTTGTACTTGAATTTGTTTCTGCAGGGAGATGGAGCTAGCTAGCTAATTAGTCCATCAACCACCTTTGTAGCTGGCAAAATCTTGATATATATTATCATCCAAACAAGCACTGAGGTCAAGTGCTATGCCAGTGGCTTTATATGAACCAGAGCCATCATTGCTTGTGTCAACAAGAGACTATATACACTTCAAATTCGAGGACAAGGTAATGTCATGGAGTTGAAATCATATTACGATGAATATAGTTGGTTGTAGGTAACACTAAAATACTTACTGCATCGATCAGGCAGATTGCTGTCTATTAACGTTCATCCACTGCTCTTGACACTCATACTCATGAACAAGAAACAGACAATAAAATTCGTTGAATGTGCAAATTAACAAGTTCCCTTTACAAAATGTCTGAACGACGGGCATCGCTTGGCTGTATCCTTCCTCGCTCTGAAACTTTAAGACGCAGGTGAGTACTCTCTAAAGCTTGACAAGCAGATAGACGGCGTAAGCGTGAAGACTTTTCTTTAATTTCGAATTCTTTTTCATTTACATTCATTGTTATTTTGTAAACTAAAGTAGTACGATGAAATCAAAAAATACTAAATGTGATTATTTTAAGTATGATTATATAAAATATCATTTGTAAATACCAAAATATAATCATATGATTTAATATGATTTTTCTTATTGATTAATTTAGATAAATTAAATCAAATAGTTTTACAAAGATATCTTGAAAATCTCGATACTGAGACATGTATCTCCGAATTGTTGGATTCAAAAATAGGATAAACCATAACCATATATATCAGTTAGAATATAAATTTCTCTTCCATCTTTGGTAAATATTATTGTTGAATTATCGTTCTGTGTTTAACCAGTAATATGATTTACAACGTTGTCCATCATTTTGACACTATAAAATGAAAATATCTAAAAATGTCTTGTCATGTATGACTTAGATTCTTTCATCATGCCAAGTGGAGAAAGTGAGGATCCCTATGATAATGTTATAATCTGTAAGGATTCTCAGTCTGTATCACTAGAAGATAATCAGATGCATGTAGGTGGATTATTTCCTCGTGCAGAAGAGAATAAAGTGAATTCCGGGAGATACTTGCTTGCACAAAAGGCACCGTACTATTTAACTATTGCTAGTTGTCATAGAGGATTTGGAAACTTGTCTCCAAATCTTAGAACATTTTTGTCATTTCATATTCTCAAGTTTCAGTTTGATGTCTCTTATTTTCTATCCAATATAATATGCAACTTGATGATAATCTTCTTCTCTTTTGAACGTGCATCTGTCTGGGTAGGAGCTTTTACCCAGGAGAACACGCACCTCGTTTGACCAGTAATTTCGGCATAATATTTAAACTCACTATTAAAAGTACTGTTAAGCAGGTACTGTTTTGACGAAAGGAAACAAAACATTACCTGCTGTGCTTGAACCTGAAACTCAACAAGTAGAAGAACAAATAACAAGTAACTCCTCCTCTGAACTCTGTTAAACAAATTGTTTTATCACATCCACAGTACGTTCACTGCGCTTGATCACACCCCTCTTACGGTTTAGTTGCTTGATCACACCTTTGACTGACATCAGGCTGCAAAACTGATAACTTGTCCATGTCAACTGTACATGTCAGCTCCAGCTACACAGTCAGGATGACGAGTTCATCTGACAACGATGTGGATATCAGAAGCATTCGCATGATTGTGCATGTTTTCATTTTCGCGAAAGTGCTGTTTAGGCACCGGGCACATTCAAACTTTGAACTTTGAGACGCGGATCCTATAGCCTTGGAAGTGAGACATCGAGTCTTATAGACTTCACACACTTTGTCTTCTGACCTCATTTTTTGCACAGAAAATATCTACTGTAAATAATGAAAAGTTTTCAACTGCAACGTGAGAATCCGAGCGATGACAGCGAGGATGAATGTCTTGATTGGATACACTTCTGAAATGAGGAGAGGGAGTTTCAAATGGATGTACGTACAGAGGATGAAGAGAAAGAGACCATTTTAGAGCATTGGAGACGAGAAACGGTAAATGCTCATGCTGTTGGGCGCGTGTTACAAACGAAGACGTTCGAGTCATTGCATGTAATGACCGTTAGAGTGACGTTGTACAGATTTTAATGTTTTAAAGATTTTGACTTTGCTATGGATTGCTGATGTTTCTTGAACAGTCTAGCATCTCAAAAGTTAAAGTTCGAATTTCAAAGTTAGAGTTTGCAAGTACGATGGAAAGAACCGTGTCGTAAATCCATAGAGCATCATACGGAGAGTAGCACAAACGCAGAACAAAACTATCGGTAGGGTCAAACCCGGAGCTTTCATGAGTACACACAGCAACGTAGATAGAGCGAGAGGCAGAGTGAAGCTGCTTGACAGGATTCTACTCAAGTTCAGCCTAGGAAAGCATCAACAAACGGACAATGTGGAGAAAAAAATTGATATCTCTCAGCTGGTCAGACTATATTTTATGGAGATCCTTCTAGGAAGAGAGAAGTTCATGAACCATGTAAATGGAGAGTTCAAGCTCAAAAGAGAAGTTCTCTAGACGCACAATGATCATTGTTTGTGAGTTAGAACGCACATGTCCTGGTCATAATAGCTTAGTGGTATGGTCCGGCATCAAATTCAAATTTTGTGGCAGCTATTAGCTGCAATCAAGTTGATATAGATCAAAATGCATCTATTCGTAACTTGATGGAAGAAATTCGAACCAGTTACAACAAGCGAGCACCTTACTATCAAGTATGGAGAAGCTGAGAGCTTTCTCGTGACATGTTCATTTCATCTTATTCCATCAGTTTGTAGACAGATAAAAGACGTGGATCCTCATGTTGTTGTCGATTAGAGCACATGGGAGTATAGTGCACAAGTGTCCAGTCGGATTTTCTTGTGTCTGGGTGCAACTCGTTCTGCGTTTAATTTCAGCCAAAAGGTGATATGCCTAGATGCATGCCACAGCAAGAGTAGGAAATTCCCATGTCAATTTTTTCTTACTTTTGTGCTTGATGGCTTGAATGAGATCATCATTTTAGCATATGTAGTGGCTCTACAGATAGACACATCGAATTGGACATGGTTTTGTGATCTCCTTCGAGAATATATACACGGTATTGTCTCATCTCAAACATATATAATTAGCGATCGCCAAAAGGGCCTTGAGAAAGCTGTGATGAAAATATTTTCGAGTGTTGTACATGGTAATTGTGCGCAACATATTCGCATGAATGTGCGCACACGATTTGGGAAGGAGACAAAATAATCATTTTTATCATGTCTTTATACTCGAAACCGAGTACAATAAGTATTTTATCACACTCCAATTCTTTTGGGAGTTAAGTGTTTCACTCAATAGTTTCACTATTTCAGGATTGAAGCACGCATTGGTTTGAGGGTTGTAGCTACATGTTCACACTGTTACTGAGTTCGTTTTGGACATCATCATGAATGATGAGGTGTTTCTGAAGCTCGAGGTTTCAGGAGAAAGAGGACATGTGTTGGGTGAATACCTACATGGAATACAACCTGAACGGTACAGCGCTATGCATTTCCATTGCTGTGTTACGGAAAGGTTACTTCGAATGTGACTGAAAGTATGAATAATGCGTTACAGCAACTTCGTTGGAATACTCCTATGAGAATACTGCTGGATATTTGGTACTACTTTATGCAACAACTTACAAAGAGCTGAATGCAGCTTCAGCAAGAGATCAATTTCTTGACTCATTTTGCTCATAGACGACAACTCGAGAACGAGCAAACGGCAGAGGGGTTCTCTATCATACATCGAACGTCAATGAAGCTACCATTCGTTGTCATGCTAGTAGAAATATTACACTTATCGTCTTGTTACGTCAACGGAAGCTCTTGCTCACTAGGTCACAAAACTCACAACGCTAATCATAATCACATGTTAGGTTCATGCACTACATATCTTAACTCTGTTTGGTCCTGATCGGAGCCAGATAGTCTCCCTAACTCTCAAGCTTAACATTCCTTAAGTCCCGAACTAGACTCGGTTGGGTCGGTCCCAAAACATGAGCAAGTCACAACATGACTTGAGGTGGACTTCCCCTAAAGTCTAGGGTCTTAAACGGTACCTTCAGCACACCTAGCGGTCCAACCGCCCATGATGTCCGCTTGGGTCCAGGCTCCCGAATGGTGGTCTAACCCTCTAGTCTTGTCCCAGCCCTTGGGTTTGTCCTAAGTTCAGACATCCAAGTCTGGACCGGAACACGTCTAGTCTCTGACCCAGTCATCACCTCATGCCCTCAAAATTCCTCTACCGAACTTTGGGATTGGATGACTCGTCCTGGTCCACCCAAGCATCGAGCCCCCTCATATATACTTCTGGGGATGGATAGCCCCGTCCTCCTCTTTGGTCCTTGAAAATTATACCACAACCTGATCACGGGATTGGTCATAATTCTCAGCTTAGAGGTCAGTTCGAGGAGTTCTACATATCAATGAAAAGCTCTCACCGAGGCATTTTCGATGACACCTCACTCGTCTCGAGATCTTACGTGGAGCTCCGTCCACGACCCAAAACGTCACTAGAGCTCCAACACTTAAGATTTTTCTGAGGGACCGTGGTCCAGCGTCAGACTTGGACCTTGTGGTTCATACCAGCATCCAAGCAGGATCCGTCTGTGCCAAAACCACATCACGGTCCTACGTCTCAGACTTACATTTTGATCTTGCATTTTTGTCGTTTTCAGACTTGTCCTCTTAGGTCAATGTTCGTATGGAGTCATCTTGGGGTAGGCCCTTATGTCCTTATCCAATGTTCCAACCTTGGTTCAGAGAACCACTTAAGATTCATATGTTCTTGACTTCCTGGCCAAGCCGTTAAGTCCTACTTGTCGTATTCACAACCTAGCGCAAGTCCACTAGGATTCTGTTGTTCGTGTCTGCGCCCGATCTTGAGACTGAAGGTCACGACATTCACCCCCACTTTGGAGATTGATGCCCTGATTAACAATGATCCTGAAGATAACGCCAAGTTCAAAATGGGTAGTCAACCCCTTGGCGTCAAAATTGCATTCTAGTAGCTAACCCGCAATTCTCTTCTTGATTTGAGTCTTAAGTCGTAGCTAGAACACTTAGAAAATTTCAACTAGTCTCATAAAAGCCTAATCTTTTTTGCCATCCTTAAACAAAACTAGTTGAGAATTTCTAAACATTCTACTTAAGACTCTAACTTGCTAACTTATAAGTATTCACACCTACTTACAAGGTCTACCGAAGCTCACTTTCTGATCGCAACCTGATTTGACTTAGACGTGCGACTAAGTTTACCTTGTAGTTAGAAAACCGCAACGCAAGATCACCCCAAGCCCCAAGACAAGTATAAAAATGCGTACTTGTTTTGCCAACGCTAAGGTAAACTTAAGTCTTGACTAAGATGCTTATCCAAACCAGCTCGCTTCCTTTAAATGCGTTTCGTTCCTCCTCTTGACAACATCCTAGACATCTGATCAAAACCAGTCATAGCGATGCATTACCAATACAATTAGACAATTTTTCAAAAACAAATTCTTTATTTTCACAAAATACAAGTCAAAGCTACAAAGTCCATCGGTCCAAATCACCTCAAGTTGCTACTCGTATGGTTCGTCGTTCCTTTCACTCCCCGTTGGAAAGAGATGTCCTCATATTGCTAACGCCCTTGTTGTCCTTGTCGCCGTTTGAAGAAGTCCAATACTTCACGTGCATGTTCTAGATCTTCTTGTAGCACCCAAGTTGCTTCTTTCAAATAGTATCCATGTCATTTGACCAAGTACTCCGTTCGGTTGGATTTGCACCGCGATCGCAAAATAGTCTCCATCTCATATTATGCTTCACCTTGCACGACATCAGGTTGAGGTCTAAAAATCTGTTTGCGCTCCGGTCGCAAATCATCTTTGAAGTATTTCTTTAATTTAAAAAACATGGAAGATCAGATGCAACTACCAATCAAGAGGAAGATCTAAAGTATAGACATCTTCGTGCGGATTCTTGACAATGACAAAGTTCTCGCAAACTTTGATGAGAACTTTGCGGAAATTTCTTCTGGAAAGTTGAAAATTTTCATACTTAATCATACTTCTTCGCCCACTTGAAACTTCACTTGCCGCCGATGTAACATTGATGCGTCTTCTCGAAGTTCTTTTTCACTTGTTTTTCGCGTCACTGCATTTCTGCCACCAACTCTTCAGCTGATGTTGGTCGTGTTCTTGGTCGTGCTGATGTAGAACTCCATGCAAGAGTCAAGTCAAGAGACCATTCTGGCTCACGTCTGTAAGCTACCAAGAAAAATGATTCATCGGTTGTTGAATGCTTCGTGAAGTTGTAGCAATACTCAGCAGGACTGAGTCACTCCGTCCAATCACTTTGGTACGTGCTCACATAATTCCTCAAGTATTGATTCAGAACTGAGTTAACTCGTCCCGTTTGTCCATCCGTTTCTAGATGAAAAGTAATACTAAATTTCAACTTAGTCAAAAAGCACTTGTGGACTTAGAGTCTCGGTCTGAATAATACTCCGAGGTAATCCATGTGAACGCCACCAAGTATCTAGGAACAACCGAGAAGTGATGAACGCTCTTGTGGTATCCAATGTCATGACAAACTTTGCTAGTTTGCTAAACCGATCGACTATCACAAAGATTGCATTGTATCCGTTTGAACCAAACAGAGACGTAATGAAGTCCATGCTAATGCTTCCGTAAGGTTTGGCTGTAATCGACAAAGGATGAAGCAACCCTTGTTTCTTCTCATAAGAAACTTGGTTCGCTTGACATGTTACGTATGTTTTCACGAAGTGAGCAATATCATCTTTCATGTGGGGCCAATAAAACTTTTAAGAATGTTAGAGCTCGTTGTAGCCCCGACTACATACGGATGGGACCGAGTGTCTCGTGTCACCACAGTATATGAATTTGAAAGACATGGTTAGATACTTTGGATGGATTCGGTTCTATGCCAATGTGAGTGCGAAAAGTAATCACGTGAGTTAAGGTGGCTTCACAGTGCTAGAAACCAAAGCTCATTCTGGTTTGAGCTAATCATTATCGATAAAAGTCGATTTCTGGCTATCTTTTTTTCTATTAAATGAAAAAAAATCTCAAGTTAGGTCGTAGAATTATTAAACATCCTATCTGACAAACATGTTGATAGTACTAGGTACAAAAAGAACAAGAAAAAACACCTCCTGAGCTGATTGAAGTTTTGGAACTTTGATATCTCCTGTCCTTCATGGCTGGCCAGAGAAATCCAACGTGGGACTTTCTGACCTTCCATAGATAGTTTGTAATGTTTCTTTCGTGAAAAAAGAAAGATTGTATATAACTAGACAGTTAGCTTGGGGTGTCGTTAAATATGGACTTTGAGCATCACGTATGATATTTCATTTTTCATTATTTATATTCTATACAAATTTATAAATTTTATGAGTTTAGATACATAATTCTTAAAATTATCATTATTAAATTATTTTAGTAAATATAGTAAATATCAAAGAATATTTGAGATATTTTTCTTTTAGTGTAAATTCACCTTTCTTAGTGCAGTACTCTGCAACGAGCCATCAAAGTATCCTACACATAATATGGTGTTTGACTTCTCTACTTGATCTCAACTTACTCAAGAAACAACGTCTAGTTGAAAGTTATATGTTATAAGTGATATTTTGTTAATAAAAATAATACATTAACATATATTTATACTTAGAAATGTATAATAGAATATATCCGAAGTATGATAAAAATCCCATATATATAACGCATGTACAAGTAATATCAAGCTTGCATAGCATAATCATTTAATATTTTCAAACTAAACCATCAATTTTTCTATAACTAATAATTAAATTTTGAGTCATTTATTGGTTATATATTTTAGATAATTTTCTCAATATTTCACTTATTAATCGTAGTAAGTAAATTATTATAATAGTGTTATACTAGAACCTTCATTCATTAATAATGATGAAATATTATAAGCATCTACTTTTTAATACCTTCATTAAGTCATACATGATATAATATAGTGATAAGATTCAATTGACCCCAGACATTTTACCCTTGAGCAATAGCTAGAGGGGTACCAGTAGTGGTAACATATATTCTTGATCAACAGATAAATGTTGCCTCACCCTTTTGTCAAGAAAAGTTAAGTAATAAATTAAACCCATGCAATGAGTGAAAGTATTCAGGTTTTACCTTTTCTTCTCGATTGTAAGTTGTAGGCTGGTCCCAAATACTAAGAGGGGGAGAAAAGTAGAGAGTAGGTACCCATTTTCTTCTTCATCACGTCTGTGAGCTTCACTTAGTCGTAAGTAGCTTTATTACTGTTATCTATATTCTTCACTCCGTGGCGTTTTACATACGGTAGTCCTTAGTAAAAGTCTCAGCTTGGACAAGCGCGTGGGACTCTTTCATACATTTCGTTATGGGTCTCAAATCTCTTCCCGGAATCTAAACTAAACCCGTATATCCTTCCCCACGGCCTTGTATAGTGAATTTCGTTTTCGTACAGCCCGTAAACATCAAACATCACCGCGTGCAGAGCAAGTAACTGTGGGACTGAATGTACTGTTAATCCATACTGTTAAATCAAATTCGCTATTTAAAGAATTAATGTTCTGAAAATCGAGAACTTGGACCTAACTTTCGAGCAATATAAGCGACTGTACTAGATATTTAAGTGTGCCAAAGCAAATGTTCGTCCTCTAACCGTAATGCATATTACGCTAATCTTCTATATTTGAGGATTACACTACAAAAGCCTCTCGTTTCAGTGAAAATAATAAATTATACCAATAAACGAATGTAAAATCGAACGAACAAGCGAATTATCGAAACTAATATCAGGAACTTCAGAAACAATCCGCGAATAGTGCACTAGAAACTACATTATTGACAAGTATTAATGCGGTAATTTGAATATTGTGGGTTATAATGATTATATAGTGAACCTTATGGTTAGCAGTTCATGACTCAGCAGCTTTCCTTGTTCTCCAACATTCATGTGCTTGTGTCCTCAAAGCTGAAGGTTTCACCGTTTCGGAAATAATTTTATGTTCTTTTATCTTTCCAACGTTGCGATAATCCTTACTCTGCATCATGTACTATCGTGACTTGCCGTCGAAGTTGATGTACTTTTGCACGAGTCGACCGTGCAGTTTGTGGTCTACTGGGTCACAAAGTGTCGTCTTGCAGGGAGTTATGGTTCTTTGAAACATTCAGTGGTCTGCTGATTCTGTGCTAAATCCCGTAATGTCCCATGGGAATTCAGCTTGATGTAACAGGTGGATAATTACAGTTATTCTCAAGCAAATGCAGGCCTTGCAATCTTACTGCAACCGTATGGTTATTAAGGCTTGATGAGGTCTTTCCATGCGTGGGCTATTCAGCGTCGCGTTTCTGTTTTCATCTTATTGCAACCGTATCACGTTGTTCTCTGTTCTTCAGTTACCCCGACTTCGACTGTCGTCCGCTGGATGGTGGATGGGGCACGCAGTCAGTGGAATCGTGACGTTCAAGCCCCTTCCAAGCCTCCTCAGCGTGACTGCTGCAGTTGCTCACTCGAGCCATCAGAAGGATCGTCTGGTGGACGTTGCGACCGAGCCAAATACACGTCGTTGGCTTGGTGCGCTCGTCGCTGAAACCCTAGTTTCAACAATCGTACGTACAAAAACCTTCCTTGTAGAAAGTTCTTGGTAGTGTGCAAGTGAGGTCGCATGTGGAGTGAGCTGAGTCGGAGCGAGGGAGACGCATGTGCCGAGATGGAACGATTAGTAGCTTGAGGATGTAGGGGATTTGCTGAGGAGAGAGAACCATCGATTCCTGCGTTTATTAGCACTGTTAGCATGAATAGAGGCTACAGATTAGTTAGCATTGTAGCAACGTTTCATTTTCGTGCTAATGAAGAATGTGGCAATGTCTGGGAAGATTAGCGTGTTTGGAGTGTTGCGCTTCCGCTCCACATCCGACGCGTTAATCTCTCCAGACGTTTCCTCATATTCTAGCGCGTTCGAAGATCTCGCGATCGGACCAACGTAATCAAGTTAGTGCTTGTTTTGTCGATGTCGATGACCCCCGGTATTGTGTTGGGTTTTCGCGATACTGTGGTGCCGCCTTTCCTATCTCTCTAGTCTGTACCTCTACACTCTACCCCGTGTGTCCTAGGGGAGTTGGGAGTTGGGAGTTGTCCATATGGTCATTTTGTAAGAGGTGGACAAGCGATGAGGAGATACACGCCAGTTAAATAGCCAGTTCTGCTGCTGAAACTCCATGACTGAGAACTGGTAAATTCACTGAGCTAGTCCACCTCATCGGTTCTGGTGTGTACCTCAACTCTACTCGGTCGAAACTTACGAAGGATAATGTGGATTGCAGAAGGGGGATCAATGTAGAGTGAGTAAGAGGAACAAGCTGTGTCTGGATATCCTTCTTTAAGTATTGAAAATGGAAGACGTGCCGAGAATATGCGAGGATGACAACCAGTGTTTCTTGTATCTGATCTGGTTTCTCCAGTTTGACGAGATATCTCTTGGCTGACTGAGCATTTTCTTCAATCTTTTTTATTTACCTTTGAATCCTCTGGATTCTAAACTGCCGAGCAGCCCGAACTCCAGATAAGCGGCCGCTGAAGGGGCGTTCACACAAGCTATTGAGTCTTCCTCGGAGCTCGAATACTTAGCATAATGAGAGGAAGGCTCTGCTTCCGGTGGTTTCGCAGAGAAGCCTCGAGGCGGCGGCAGTCGGAATATGGCCGGAACTGCTTCCGGCTCTACCCGGCAGAGAAGCAGCCCGTAAAGCCCGGGAGTCCGAACCTTCCACGACGTAAAGTTCGGCTTATCTGCCGTAGATCACGGGAGGCAGATCTTCCACGACTAAATAATCTTTCACTTTAAACATCATTCAGAATCCAAATTGATGGAAGTTATGGCCGCACGGATTGAACGTAAGCATCCTTCCACGACCAAGAAATGTTTCATCTTCCACGACTAAATAATCTTTCACTTTACACGTAATTCAGAATCCAAATTGATGGGAGTTATAGCCGCATAAAGACACGGAGCTCGGGCAGAACACTTTAAAACGAGTTTCATTCATTTCAAAGACACTCAAAATTCAAATCACTTTTATAGCAGTCTCACTCTCAACTTTCGTCTTTTTACTTTGACGTTGAACCTCAAAGGTTTCCTTCTAAGTTCCATTTCGAACCTATCTAATGAAATGTTCCCCAAAATCATACATCCATCTCGCACACCATGAAGTTCTCTGTGAGCTCTAATTTCCTACATGCAAATTGTACATCCAAGGCCACTTTAGAAGTTTGGTACGTCTTGCGCTTGGCAAAGTGCATCTAAATAGACTTGTTTGTCTTGGAGATAGACAAGCTCAACTTCTTTATCAACTTTAGATTTAAGGAATGAGTCCCTCATGTGTCCACAAGAAAAGTAACATCACGGTTAGCAACTTTGGCTTGTAGAAACATCATTCCCGGAGTCTTCTTCATAGTTCTCAAGGTCACAGTCATTTGACTCTCCAACCAGTCTTTTTGTAACAAATGCATTCATGCTACAGTTACTAACCTTAGGCTTTTGTGCATCCCTTAGCAATACGGCTCGCTTCGTCACAGTTATAGTAAGTAAACTTAGTTCCATTGCCCTTCTGAGGTGTTTGTCCTTAGATTTTGCTCCTATTTGTTGCCACTTTGCTGCCGGAGCAGAAGTATCCTTTCGATCTTTCTCATCTCCATCTCATTGTCGCTTGAAGCTCTTGTTCTTCGTCTGAAACTTGTCCATGATGCGTTGTTCAAAAGGTTTCTGTTGCTGGATTTCATCGTCTCCAATCCGCTCAACCAGCTTCAAAAGTTCAATACATGTCTCATATAGCTTCGGCATTCGGAAGAGAACCTTCTCCGAGCTAGACTTGAGTCCTTCAATAAATATACATATTTTGGTCTCCTCAGTCCACTTGGAGAACAAATCTAGCTTAGCACTGAATTCACGCACATAAGCACTTAAGGTCCTTGTCTACTTGAGTCTTACCAACTCAACACCGTCTCGAATCCTTTGATACTCTGGAGTGAATCGTCTCGTGAACAACTCTTTCTAACCAAGCGCCGAGACGATCAAGACATGCTCGTCTCTGTATGCAGTCCACCAGAGAAGTGCATGATCCTTCAGGAACGTAACTGCCGCTCTCATCTTATCTGACTTATAGGTCCAACTCAGTTAAGAAATCCTTAACCTTGCGAGCCCGTCCTGAAAACAGGATCGACAAATTTATCTTACAAAGCTTTTTGGTAGACGACGAACTTCCTTGGTCTACCTCAAGCTCCATGATATGTTTATCTTGGAGATCATACCTTCCCGCATGGTCTTCATCATCTTGATGAGTCTGCATACAAGGCTCCTTGACTTCCCGCGTTTGAATCATTGGGCACCGTTGGCAAGACTCCATCTTGCAGCACATGTGCCATAGTTGGTACAGAGCTCCTTTGATGTTGGGACGAAGGTTGTCGGTCATTGTCCTCTCACTATGCCTCGGATTAGCTCGAGTCGATCTGGTCCCGGTGTCAATCGTCCCTCGTCTCTTGATCTTCTTCTTGGAACTCTGTCCTACGTCGACCATCGCTCCAAGTATTCATCTAGAAATGCTGATTCGTTTCGTGTCTCGCGTCCTTCCTTCAGCGTCCAGCCTGCAATCGCTATCTCAAATTCTCGTTCACCGAAGCGTCGGCTCTGATACCACTTTTCGTGCACTTACCGCCTTGTTGTGCCAGCGGAAGCTCTTGCTCAGTAGGTCATGAAACTTACACCGCTAACTTGCAAACCACAAGCACAAGTTAGCGTCCATGCACCATTTATCTTAATTCTGTTTGATCCGGACTGGAGCCAGACTGTCTCCCTAATCATCAAGCTCAGCAAATCCTTAAAGCCCGACCTAGACCCGCCTAGGTCGGTCCCAAAATATGAGCAAGTCACAAGATGATTTGAGGCGGACTTCCCATAAAGTCCAAAGTCCAAAACGATACCTCCAACACACCTAGCGGTCCAACCGCCCGTGATGTCCGTCTGGGTCTAGGCTCCCGAATGGTGGTCTAACCTGCCGTCTCGTTCCTTAGTTTTGCCTAAGCTCTTAGATTTTTCCTAAGTCCAGACATCCAAGTCTAGACTGTAAACCCTCCGCGATCCTATTGATCAACTACCCCCCGATCTCTCAACCTCCACGATCGTCATCGATGAATCTACAACATGTTGGGCATGTCTCTCACTCAGGGGTCACCTCTGATGGCTTTGATGAAAGCACACCATGAACTTGAAAGGAAAAAATGCCGAGTTCAATCATCCACTCATCCATAAACTCATCAATTAAAATCTTCCATTCTAACGACATCTCTCAAGTTCTCACATGCTAAAATACCACACACTCTCTATATTGCTCAAGTTGTCATTACGACGATGTGAAAACAAGGATGAGGAGCTCTTCTCTACTCCTCTATTTATACTTTCTAAGTTTTTACTTTGATACCCTTCGGTAACTCAGCCGTAACTATTTTTATCGGGTTTTACTAAGATATTACTTAAGGTAAAAGCATTAATCACATGGGTTTTTTATCTTTTCACATGGATTTATTCCTTCAAAATCAACAACTTCTAGAAGGATTTTGGAATATTTTCAAGGAATCTCGAATTTCCACCCCCCTCTACACTAGGACCCATTAAAAAGGAGATATGTGGAATCTCTTCTTGTTTTTAATGCCCACAAAGTCCACAACTTTAATCCCATCACTAATATCAAGTCAAAAAGGAGATAAGGGATACTTTCCACCTCCTTTCTATCTTTTAGACAAGATGACAAGATAGTAATGCTCACTCTGTAAGAAATATCTGAATTATGCCAAAAGTACAGCCAAGTTTAACCGTAACTAACTTTAGCTAGTCATGACTAACTTGATACATCCTTAAAGTACTTGGGCAGCAAATAAACATTATTCACACTTAGTTATAACTAAACACCTTACTAATAAACAAACTTCCTATGTGTAACATAGGTCGTTACATTTTACCCCCGGACTAAATTTTCACTCCGTCCTCGGAGTGAAGAGAGAACTTCCGTCTATGAAACATCTTCAACTTGTCATGGTTGGTCCCATCAAATCTCCTTCCTCCCAGCTCATGAAGGTCATATGTGAAGTTGCTCCACACCTTATCTACAACAAAAAGACCAAAATATCTAGGAAGAAACTTCTTCTTGAATCAGATAACATCATACAACATTACTCAATCTCTGACTTGAAAAGGTTTTATCTCCCTCTTGTCCAAACGTTTGTCGTAACTCTTCTTTTGATACGCCTGAGCTCGTTTCATCCGGATCATTGCTACCGCTCGGGTCTCTTCCAACTCCATGAGTTGCTCCCTTCTTGACCTGACCACGTCTTCTCTCCTCGACCTCTTCAACTTTTGTTGAATGGTTTGGAAAGTATCCAATTCGAATTGGATCTGTAACTTGGACTCCACTCCATAAACCAGTTGAAATGGGGAGTACCTAGTAGAAGTCTTTGTTATCGTTCGATACTCCCATAAGATGACATGTAGCCTCTTATCCCAACATGTTATGTTTCGTCGTCTCAACACCAGCATCTTTGACGAGCATCATACAAAGTGTAAGATTAATCTTCTCCGCAAGACCATTAGCATTTGGTTTGTATGAGATCGTTACTCGTGGCTTGATAGAAAAGTGTTGTAGCATAACAGTAGTCATGCTCCTTACAAAATCTCCTCCTCTATCTGAGACTAACTCTAACGGACATCCAAATCTTGTGATGATCCTCTCTCATAGGAATCTACCCACTTCTGTTTCATTAGTCTCCTTCAAAGATCTAACATCTATCCACTTGGTACAGTAGTCAGTAACGACTACAATGTATCTATTGTCTCTAGATGTCTTATTAAGAGGACCTACAAAGTCAATACCTCATTTTTCAAATGATCATAACACTGGAATTGATCTTAACGGAGGTGTTCTAGTAGACTTTAGAGCAAATGTTTGACATACGTCACAAGTTTTGCATAGTCTAAACATTCCTTGAAAATACATCTCCAATGATAATCAACATCCAAAATCTTGAAGGCTGTTATCTTACCAGCAAAGTGACCTCCGCAAACAGTACCATCGTGAAATTCGTGCATTAGCTTGAACGTCTCCTTCTGACCAATTGCTCTCCTTAGTAAGCCATCTGCTCCTTGATGAAAGGTTTGCATATCTTGATCAACGCGTTACGTTCTCTGGTATGCATACCTTCTAGAAAAGAGCCATCTGCAAGGGAACTCCAGATTTTCTTGTACTCGTCCGGTATCTCCTCAATGTTTGTGATGGTCATCGGATGCTCGTCTGAAAATGAATCATCAAACGGTTCTTCTCCCTCATCATCATAAGCTCTCGACAAAAGATCAACATTCGCATGCTTTTTCTCTGGTCTATCTTCGATCATGTAATCATTTTCTGTTAGAAGAATCTTCCAACGAGCAATACGACCTTCGACATTAGGCTTATTAAAGATATACTTTAAAGCCTTGTGATTTGTGACTATGGAAAATTTCCCTCCTAGCAAGTAGTGTCCAAATTTTTTCAATCCAAAGATCACCGCTAATCCTTCTCGTTCAGTCACGGAGTAATTCTTCTCCATTGGAACCATCTACCTACTAGCATAAGCTATAGGATGATCATACCCCTCTCCATCTAACTGACTTAATGTACATCCGATTGCTAGATTGGAGGCATCCGTATACAGAATAAATGCTTTACTCCCCTCAGGTTTAGCAAGTATAGGAGCTATCATCAATGCTTTTTTTAGCTTCTCAAATGCCTCCTTTGCCTTCTGACCATGCACTATCAAGTCAAAATCAACTCCCTTCTTCATGTACATAGTCAAAGCTATTGCTTTGTTCAAGAAGGAACAGACAAACCTACAATAATATCCAACCATGCCAAGAAACTGCCTCAACTTTGTCAAATTGATCAGAAATGAAAGATCCACAATCTTCTTCACCTTCTCAAGATCTACCGCAATTCCATTCTTGGAAATGATGTGTCTTAACAGCAGACCTTCTTCGCAGCCAAAGATGTACTTCTTTGGATTTAGAGAAGTGTTGGCTTGCTCCAACCGCTGCAAAACTTTGATCACATGATCAAAGTGGTCCTCCTTTCTTCCGTATACACAGAAATCGTCAATGAAATCACGAACAAACTTGCCTATGAATGGTTTAAACACCTTGTTCATGAACCTCTGAAACGTGGCAGGAGCATTACACAATCCGAATGACATCACTCGAAATGCAAATGTTTCCCAAGGAGTAGTGAAAGTAATCAACTGCTGGTACTCCTGTGCTATCTTGATCTGGTTATATCCACTATAACCATCACCAAAGCTGTACCACTCATGACCAACAACTTCCTCCAAAATCTCATCTATAAATGGTAGAGGATAATAATCCTTCTTGGTAACTGCATTCAACTTCTTATAGTCTATGCACACTTGCAACTTACCATTCTTTTTCTTGACAATCACAATGGATGAAGCCCATTCTGAGTTCTCCACCTCGTAGATGAAACTTGCCTCTTTCAACTTGTCTATCTCCTCCTTGACCATCATTGTCGTTGAAGGATTGACTCTTCTCTGCTTCTGCCGAACTGGTCTTGCGTTCTCCTTCAATTTGATCCGATGAGTCTTTAGATTCACCTCTTTCAAATCCTTGTAACTGAAAGCAAACACATGGATATATTTCCAAAATATATCTAAGAATCTACTTTTCTCATCTTGAGTGACATTGATCTCAAACTTCAAGGTAGAGAGTCTTCTCACAATCTCTGTCTCACTGAACTCTTCTTTGTCAGGATCTTTCTCCACCGCTGGTTGAGGCAACAAGTCAATAGCACTAAGCTGATGTAATGATTCATCTCGACCAAATCCTTCGTCCTCAGACGAGGATTCTTGATCATAAGAATCTTCGGTATCTACTTTTGAGACACTCTGATCATCCTCTGTATCAGATTCCTAATAGTCACTAGTGGGTCTATCAGAGTCAGAAGTCACAACTCCAACACCCGAGAGAGGTACTATCACTCTGTGATCTCTAGGCCCCCAATCCGTAAATATCCTTTGTGCCACCTATCAGTGATGCGCACAGCTCTCAACCAAGGCCTACCTAGGAGTAAATCATAACTAGAGTCCTTTAACACTTGAAAGAGCATCAATGTTTGAACTCCCATCACAGACACAACCACCTTCTCTAACACACCAAGAGGTCTTACCCGTTGTTTGTTAGCCATCCCACGACAATGCTAGCCGGGCGAGTTGGTTCCATCCCCAACTTCTTCATCAGTCTCTCTGAGATGACATTTACAGCCGATCTTCCATCCACCAATACATCAGAGACGTAGTGACCATTGAACCGGACTTCAATCTTTGAAGCACTAGTGCATACCTCTGAAGCATGCACATCCACCACACCAACTCCCATAGAATTTGATGTCTTGCTCTTGGGTTTCTTCTTCTTGCTTCTCTTAGAACTCAGTCCTCCTCTCAATTCCCTTCGTAAACTTAGATTAAGTGCGATCAGTTGCCCAACAGTGATGTTGGCTTTTTGAGCACCCACATCTTCAACCACATCATATCTCGCTTGGGAAGATAAAATGGTGAAATCCGCCATCCTCAACTTCCTTCTTGGTTCTCTTGTTGTACTTGAAACATTACTCGAGCGAGTACTTCTACTTGCTGACTCCTCCATAAATACCGGTTCATCAGAAAATCGAGTTCTTTTTCTTTCTTGAGCTAAAAGCTCCATCGGTGCATGAGAAGAGTTTGAACTCTCTCCTTTCTCGTAGATGGCATCTCGCACTACATCGATAGTTGTCACTCTCTTATCTCGTCCTTGTGATGGATTTCCTCCACCCACATTCATTCTGACAGGTTCAGCACATCTTGCTCTGTTTTGTTAGGACAGTTTCGCTGGAAATGAGAACCTCCACACGGCCAACAAGTGATTCCTCCAAAGTTACCTTTGTTGTCTCCAAAGTTATCTTAATTTCTTCGGTTAGGATTGTTGTCGTAATCTCTTTGACCTCCTCCTCCACCTTTGTTTTTCCATTCTCGTAACTGCACCACATTTATCTTGAGATCCGCAAGAGTGTCGGTGATGCTCTTCAGCTCGACATGAAAATCAAAGGTGACAGTAGACATCGTTGTTGGGACAAACGTCTTGACGCCACCGTTGGAGTAGGAGCTGACGTTGAAGCAATCATCAATTGTGATGATGCAGATGCTATCGTTGTGGTTATACCAAGAGTCGGAGTCGACACCAGAGCGGCATGATGAGGTTGGATGATTTTCTCTTCATCCAAACTCTCTTCCATATTTGTCGTAATCTTGATGGCCTCCGCTTTGATTGCTGACTTCTCGTACCTCACTTGGGTTTGAATTGAAGGCCTCAACCCTCCCACCAAATTCTTGATCAGCACTGCTCCAATCCTCGCCATCGTTAGCTCCACGTTGTCTCCACTCTTCCGTAAGACCGTTCGAAACTGTTGCTCTAACTTATCCACCCTTTCGGCATACTGCCGAACTTTCTCGTCATCTCGTTGCTTCAAATGAGTAAACTCCACCATGAGCTTCTCATAACTCTCTTCTGGAAGAAACTCTTCGATGAGTGCGTTACTCAACATCTCTCATATGTCCTCCATTGCACCCGGTATCTTGTTCTTCACTCGGTCTTCATACCACGTAAGAGCAAAATCTTCTAAAAACTCTAGCAGTAACAACACCCATTCTTCTTTCCTTCTCATGTTGTTTCCGATGCAACCTCTTTTGAAGTCTCGAAGAAACGGTTCTATATCTTCATTGTCCTTCTCATGAAACATTGATAGCTTCCCCATATTGTAACTATTCTTTCTTCTCTTTCCACTCTTCTAATCCTCGTGCAATAACTACTCACTAAAAGAGTACGAACATCATCAATTCCATTCGAGAATAATCTACCATATGTAAAATGAAAGGAAGTAGTTGTAAAACACCTCTTGTGTCATTTCTTCTCCCAAGATAATCAAGAGCCTGAGTCGCATCATCTCTTTCCCCACCATCCGAATGACAATCTCCATCACAACTCAGTCGAGTCTTCTTTTGAAATCGACAACTTTTCCGTCTCAGCTCTTTGAGTCCCGTCCAACTTCTCGGCTACTGAGGTAAGTAGAGCGGCCACATCTACGCATTTGTGTCCTCTTGATATATCACCCACTCCACAACTCGGACAAGGATCCTCTCCCAGAAGATGAATTGACGTTGGTGAAGATGGACCCACTCGAAGACTTAAATCAATAAACTCCCGATTTCCTTTGACTCTCTCTGCTCTGATCCTAGTTGGACAATTCACTACTTTATGTCCTAACCCTCTACAGAAATAACACCACAAGTCGGTTCTACTATTCTTCTCGGAGATTCTACTTGGGGTTTTGTACTAGTGTTCTCAAACTCAACGATAATCTCTCTCGAGCTCTCTCCGACACTTACTATAACATCTAAACCTTGAGGAAGGTTTCTAAGTCTAACTTTCCAATCTTTTGAACTTCCACTCATGTTGCGCCTTCTCAACCATTAAGTGGACAAAATATCTTTGAAAAAAATACTTCTACATCACTTTCTTAACTCTTCCGAGCTTTATATTGAAAATCGTATATTATACATGCTATACACGAAATAAAATCCAATATAAAATTAAGTTTCTAAGATATGATCCTCATCACCATCGTTTGTACTAATCACAACAGACATCTTGAAATCACTCTTGTAAAGATCCAACTCTACTTCATCAGGAGCATTCGTGGCCTCCGCAGTGAATGATGTTTTCAACTCGACCTTCTTCACATCCGCGCCAATGATCTCGAAAGCTTCTTGATATAGAGTAAAGAGGGTACCCCAAGTGGTATAGATGCGTGCTCGCAACTCATCTACACTTATCTTTGGCTTCTCCGTCTCCGTTTGAACTCCCAAATGTCTCTTCTTCCACCTCGGCACCCAAACTAGATTCCTCATGAAATATCTTCAAGACCTCCTTGTATGTCGAAACGTATATCTCTTAATCGATAAGAGATCTCTCTAAGATTTTTGTGGTCTCTAGTAGCTCAACCTCCAAGCTTCAAAATCATGAAGTTTCAACAGAAACTTCCCGAAGAGAACAAAGTTTTGAGGGACTTCATTCCTGAAAAAACTATGCCATTCCTTGATGACGTGCCGATCAAAGGATGTGCTGAGGAGGAGAAGAATGAGGTAAAGGATCAGAGGGGGTGCCGTAAGTTTGTCGCAGATCACATAGCTGAATGTGATAAGATACTGAGTCGACTGGAGGAGGTTCATTTGACTTTATCAAGAGCAAAGTCTGTATTTGGAGAACAAGAGGTGTTGATTGTGGGGCACCTATGTGGATCTTATGGTCGGAAACCTTGTCCAAACAAGGTTGATGCCATTCGAAGGATGAAGGAGACATGTGGATCAGTTATCGAGGTGAGAAGGTTTCTAGGTGCATGTGTGTTTTATCATATATGGATTCTGCACTTTGCACATGTAGCAGATCCGTTGTACAAGTTGCTGAGGAAGGGGCAAAGATTTCAGTGGCAAGAGGAGCAGAACGAGTCTATAAGGAAGTTGAAAGATCTTTTGGCTTCACCACCAACTCTACAGAAGGTAACATATGAGTTGGGCAGATCTGTTATCCTTACTGTTGATATTAGTCCTATTGGCATTGGATGGGTTGTAGGACAAGACGATGAGGATAGAAATAGATATGTGGTGCGTTTTGGAGCTAAGGTGTTAAGTTCACGGCAGAGAGACTACCCTCAGGTCAAGAGAGAGCTATGGGGGGTAGTTACTGCGATGAAGAGTGATAAGGAATACTTGATAGGAGCACCTGTGGTTGTGCAGACAGATTGTTTGCCTCTCTTGGGAATGATCACTAGCTGTACAACTCCAGATATTGCTATGTTGAGGTGGATAGCATATATCAAGTCCTTGAACCAATAGTTTAGACATATTGCAGGGAAGGACAATCCTGTGGCAGATATGTTATCAAGGGCTAGGTATTACGATGAGAAAGAAATGATAGATGATCAGGAGGATGTGGGAACAGAGTTCTATTCTAGTGCTCTTGCTAGAAGAGATAGAAGCTGTTTTGCAGCCTTGTTGGAGTTTTTTGAGGAAACTGTGTATGATGGCGAGTGGTTGGATCTTGGGCGCTATTTGAGTTCACTGGAAAGGCAAGAAGGCTGGTCTGATGCAGATTTCAAGAGGATCCTTAGAATAGCTTATGGTTACTTTTTACATAGAGGACATCTATGGAAGCGCCCTAAGCTACAAGGAGGTATACCGCAACGGGTGGTACGTGATTTGGAATTGCAGCAGCAGCTGATCAAGGAGTTTCATGAGAGTCTATGGACCGGTCATAGAGGAGTTTGGGCTACATTTGCCAAGATGAAGGAAAAGTATTGGTGGAAGGGTATGTATAAGGATGTAGTACAGTTTGTTTCATCTTGTATACCCTGCCAGATGTACTCCAATGTACGCCATCGTGATGGATTGCATCCTACTTATCCTTTAGCCATTCATTATAAATGGGTAGTTGATCTGGTAACTATGCCATTTGGACTTGGACAAATGAGGTATCTAGTCTTGGCTAGAGAAGATCTATCTAACCAAGTCGAAGGCCGTGCTCTGAGGACGAAGACCACTACTAGTGTCTGCCGCTTTCTACTTGAAGATGTTATTTGTAAGTATGGGTGTGTGGGAAAGATCACTGCAGATAGAGGTGAGCTGGATGCACAAGAAGCAGTTGAGTTCTTCAAGCGATTGGGAATCAAGTTGGCGTTAACCACTGCTTACAATCCTGGAGGGAATGGCAAGAGCGAAAGAGGTCATCCGCCAATCATCAAAGCTTTGGTAAAAGCTTGCAAGGGTAAAATCAGTGAATGGCCTAGACTGCTACCATTTGCTTTGTGGGCAGATCGTACAACTCATAGTATCGTTACAGGTTACATGCCAACAGAGTTGATACTAGGGCAAAAACCTATGATGCCGATTGAGGAGGTTGTGCCTACTTGGAATGTTTTGCCATAGAAAGATGGTAGAAGTACAGAGGATCTTCTTGCATTAAGGATCCAGCAGTTAGAACGAAGACCTGAGGATGTTGCCAAAGCTGTGGAAAGGTTAAAGACTGCTAGAGAGAGAAACAAAGGCAGATTTGATAGAACGCATAGATTACGACCCAAACCAGTTAAGGAAGGTGACTGGGTGTTAGTCTATGATAGTAGTCTTGATAATCAGCATAGCGCTATCAGAAAGTTTTCCAAGAGATGGTTCGGACCTTATGTGGTGTTAGAAGTTTATGATAATGCCACATACTCTTTGAGAGAGTTAGATGGTGCAGTGCTCAAGATACCAGTCGCGAGGAAGAGAATCAAGCTCTTTAGAAGGAGAGGGGAGGACCAGAACATTGCAGAGCTTACTGAGGATGAAGCTGAAGACTCAGTGGAGATTGAAGATGAATTTGAAGCTGAAGCTAAAGAGTCTTGATCTGGATCTGGCACATACCGGAGGATGTGCAGGTTCAGAGGGGGTGGATGTCGCGCTACTTGGCGGCTACATGCTTGACTTCTACTCCGACGCTTAGGTTTAGTAGTTCTAGAAGTTAGCTCATACTACTTCTAGTCCTTTATGTATATGTTTGACACCTTTGCATACGGTGTTAACACTATTTTGAGTCCTAGTAGGCTGATAGTATGTTAGTTATCTTGTTCAAACATTTGTGCGCTTGTGCAAGTGACTTCTTACTTCTCTATGACGTTCAATGTACATAACTTAGGGTTTCCATGCTGTTAGTGGTTTGAGCTCATGGGTTGTACTTACTTGTCGCGCATGCACGCTTTCTAGCTGATTTAAGTTAATTTTCGGGGCTACGTGTCGTTTTAGGTAGTTTAAGTTCTACGCTGGCACTCTAATGGGCTTGACGTGGTATCCTATGAGTGTAGATAAGTTACCAGGTATTTTAAGGCACAAAAGGACAGTCAAGTGGAGCTATGAACTCCCATTGGTCCATTTTTATCTTTTGTAAAACTCTAAGTTTAGAAACAGAGCTCTAGAGTGGATTTCGAGCAATTGTTGAAGGATCTTCTAAATCTGGGAAAACAGGAAGAGAGAGCTCATCGTGCCAAGCATTGTCAGTGAAATTTTTGCTCGATTTGGATCAATAAACAAGGAGTTATGCCCAATTGAAGTTCGGATTGTGCCAAAACTGCGTCACTTTTGTTGATTTTGGGGTTTTCGGTGCCAATTGCAGCAGAATTGAGGAAATCACTTCAAAACTTCGTGGTTGCGTTCACTGTCAGGAGTGCTACGACTGTCCAAAAAGTTTCGAATCATTTGAGTGATTGAGTAATTCAGGGCGGCCGCTGAAGCATAGGGGGTCTGAAAAGCTCTTAATCTAGAGCAGCGACTTTAGAGAAGGAGATCTAGAGTTTTACAAACAATCAGGAGTCCCAATTTCACAGGAGTGTTCAGCAAGCTGTGAACTGCAAATCCTGTAAGAAACTTCGAAGTTGATCGAGCCAATTTCCTGTTATAGGTCAAAATAGCTATCTGGGTACCAGAAATTGCCGTAATTTCTCTGTTCAGAAAGTTTCTACCCATATCTTGGTGCTCTGAACTGATCTCAAGCTGAAACTTCATATGTGTATCCAGTAGGACCTCATTTACATGTAGGAGAAGTTCTGAAGTCTACACCTTCATAGTTTTCCTCTCTTTGTGTGTCAAAGTTCACCGCTTAAACTTATTACTACTAGTTAGACCTAAATTTTGCTTTTTGAGCATATTAGAGGATCCTACACAACTGTGCGAGTGTTTATGGCCCCTGTTGTGACCTGAAAGCCAACCTCTTGAGTAAACAACCACAGCCAGAAGCCCGGCGCTTTCCTAGGTAGACGGATCACACTCAGACACCGCTATGTGTATGAACTCAGGATTTAAGGACTTGATGTAAGAAATCCAGCGTAGCATAACAATATCAGGGGTGTTACAATTTGTAATCATCCCTAATAGTGGTAAACAATCTGTTTCTACTACGCTCTAATCAAATAGTCTTTTTCGACTTTCATAGTTGTAACTACTCTCCATAACTCTCTCTTCACGTGAGGATAGTTTTTATGTCGCTCACTCAACACCTTTGCTCCAAATCTGATTGCAAACCGCTTCTCTTCGTCATCATCTTGTCCTATTGTCCATCCAATGACTATCGGACTAGTATCAACAGTAAGTATCACTCATTTACTATCTTCATAGCTCAAACGACGAAGTACAGATGAAGAAGATAACAACTGTTTCAATTTCTGAATCGTCTCAGTATGTCTCTCCTCCTATGTAAACCTCTTGTGCTTTCTCAATGGATCATAAAGAGGATCAACCACATGTGCAAAATGTAGAATCGACACATGATAGAAGACACAAGCTCCAAGAAATCTTCTCATCTCTGTTGTTGAGCTACAAGTTTCCTTCATCCGTCATATGTCATCCACTTTACCAAGATCAAGTTTGCGTCCAAACCATCCACACAAGTGTCCCACAATCATAACTTCTCGTACTCCAAATGAAGACTTGGCACCTGATAGTGTTAAGCGCGCCTCTTCAAGTCGTGATAAATTTTTATCACAATGTGAAATGTGATCAATAATAAAGTTTCTACACCCCTTCTGATCCATTGTCTCATCTTTCTCCTCCTCAACGCATCCCTTAATTGGAATGTCATCCAAGAAAGGCATGGTTTTCTCAGGAATGAAATCTCGGAGAACCTTATTCATCCCATTCATCATGTGCGCTATCGAGTTTGTTGTCCTTGTGACAGCATGCACATCTAACCAACCCCAGCGGTGTCCTCATGATGATGACATCTCTACTTTGTTCCGCAAGTTGAAACTGATCGTATCCAGAGTAAAGATCTCATATAGAGTAAATAGCCCTTCTAACAAACGCTTCAGCAAACTCTCCCACGATAGGTCTTATGCCTGTATTTTTTATGGTCACTTGGTTTACAAACTGCATACCTTAGATGAATCATAATGCACCACTTTTCTCTGGTACTGTAAATCAACGACTAGAGTATGGTGCAAATGATGGTTCCAAGATCTTCATCTGCATCTTTTCTTTCAAGAGCTCTATGAGTTTCCGTAGATGCGCTCTAGGTATCAGAATTGACCTCAAGTCTCAAGGAGCATGTGAAACTGTGAATATGATCGTTGGTGTCACAATGCTGAGATCTACACATCCAATTTCTGAGGCTTCAAAAGCAAAATCTTTCTCGTGTCTAGTAAACATCTCCCTAAACCACAGGTAAAAGAAAGTCTGCAGAACCAACCTTCAACTCCTTGAGCGTAGCTTCAGTGAACTTGTGACCAACCCGGCTAAGATCTTTCAAGCTTTTCTCCTTCAAAGATTGTTGGACTTGCTGGTTAGAATCATTAGGTGACGGTGGAGCAACAGATTTGCTCTTCTTGTCTACCGTTTTGTACTTGATCTCGACTCTAACTTCAGGATCTAAGAATGACTCTATAGTTGTATAGAACTCGCTAGAGTGTACTTCCACCACCCGATCTTCATCTTCTTGCTCATCCATGAAATCTCCCAATCCTAATTCCATATAAACACCTTCTATCTTATTATTGTCTTCAAGCACACCAATTCTTTTCAGATCTTTTTCAGTTTTTTGCACAACCTTCTGCTCCCACTTCTGCAAGTCAGCAAGTCGTGTATGTGTAGCAAATTCACTCTGAGAAAATCTCACAACTCCTGTACAAAAAGCACTTTTTTTCTCAAGGAAGAGTACTTTCTCCATTGTACCACTATTTCCTCGCTCTATAGCAGTACTTGTCAAAACTCCTTGAACTCCTCCGTGACCTTAGGCAAGGCGCCACCCCTTAGATAATATATGTTCTGTCCATGATTTGCAGATACAGTTAGAAATTGCACCGCTCTCTTGTCATCCTGACTTCTGATCCGCACATAAGCAGATCCATCATCCAAAACCTTGGTCTCCATCCTTACAACTGTAATGTAAGGTTTACCGAATATCACCGAGTATGATGTACTATCTTGAAGAAAGAAGTTTTGTTCAATAGTTACATCTCCAACCTTCACTCTTACATCAAGACAAGCTCCATAGAGCTCTTCTCGTGTGTTGTTCGCTTTTCGGATCATCCAACCATGATCTATATCAACGGACCATCTACCTTGCTTGTAGATGTCTTTAGAGATAATGTTGATCTCTAATCCATGATCATTGAGAGCAACCACCGGATCTGTCATCTCTCCTACCTTTACTAAGACTTCGGTAGTAGCTCTAGCCCAATGTCCTCTAGTGTAATGACTAGAGACCTTGTCATCACTATCATCCTCAAATCGAACCT
Source organism: Asterella californica (assembly GCA_036924285.1). NCBI lineage: Eukaryota > Viridiplantae > Streptophyta > Marchantiopsida > Marchantiales > Aytoniaceae > Asterella > Asterella californica. The sequence goes on from JAYKYS010000003.1 coordinate 30,622,891, forward strand.
TGCGGTTGATGCAACATTGAGCTAGTTCTAACTCTTCTTCTTTTGATATCCTTGTGTCTAACGCGTTAGACACAGCGATTTCCTCTGTTAATTATTTTTTTCGTTTGATGGTATCAATAATGCCATCATGAATCTCCCTCTTGGCAATCCCAAGAACCTCTCGCAAGATAAACTCGATCTTGGCATTGAGTACTCTTTCTTCTAATACACCCTTCAAATCTGTAGCAGCTTCAATATTAGACTGAAGCTTGTACGAAGGAATTTTTCTCTTCTCCTTACCTCTGCTCTTCTCTGATTTTTCAAGAGTAGAGGATACGATGTCTTTCATAGTCTCCTCTCATAGAGGCATAATCTCCGGTCTGAACTTCTCTCTTCTTGTTTACCTCTTAGGAACTGCTCTCTCTTCACTAGGGCCTACTTCATCTCGTTTGTGTTTCTCCTCCATGAGAGCCTCATGTTGGCTCTTCGTCAAATAAGCATGTACAAACATTGTATCTACGTGATCATCTCATCTAGTAGCACCCCTAATTGTTGTGGTTGTTCTGAACAACTCCTCCTTTGTCATTTTTCTCTTTTTGTTCGTGCTCACAACGTGACTCCACATATCAAGAGTATCTCCATGCTTCCTAGAATCACTTCTTTCTCCTACTACCTCAATTCCATAAGTAGCATGTTGAGATAGATACTCCTCCAGTACTTGCTTCATTCCTCTTTTCTCGAAGTTGGTTCTAAAAATCTTTCAAAGCAATCTTCCCTTCCTTCCACTAGACTACTACACTCTCTTCGAGCATGATCAGAACTATCACACCAAATGCACCTTTGTACATAATCCTACTTAGGAGCAGGTCTGGTATCATGTGCTCCTCCTTTCTCTTCCAACCTTGCTAACTTGATCTGCAAGTCTTTCATCTCTTTTACCAACTCTTCCATAGCATCTCTTTGCGGTGCAACTTTCTAGACAAGAACAGTAGGAAGTAGAACTTGAGGTACATGCACAATAAGTGCTTGTACATTAGGCACCATTGGTTGCTTACAAGATAATATGATCGACGATGGTCTCACTTCTTGTCTTACCACCACCTTCCCTCTCCAGTACTCTCGTTTGGCAAGTACACTCACTGCTTCAGAGACCTTTCTCCAGTCAATTGTGAGTCCATTATCTTCCATCCTATCTTCCAAAAGCAACTCCAACTCCCTCTGTAACTCATTGTTGGCCGCTTGCAAAAACAACTACACCTTGTCATTCTCCAATGTAAGCTTCTCTACTCGAGACAATTGAAAGAATTGTCTCTCAAACTCTCAAAATAGCTCTGTGGCAACAAGCACTTTATTGGGTTTGTTTACCCACTCATGAATGACTTCTTAGTCACTCGATCTGCATTCTCTAAAGAATACTCTTCTTTCAGCTGAAGAGTAAATCCTTCCCATGTAGCACCATGAGATCGGATGATCTTCTTCACATGCTCTCGTAGCTCTGATACGACAACAAGCTCAAATGTATTCACCATCTTTCTTTCTAGCACCTTACTCAACTCCATCTCTCGAGAATAATACTTTAGGTACTTGGAGATATTCTTCTCATCAAACTGATCTAGCAACCCCACAACAGATTGCAAGGCTTTGGTAGCCATTGCCTCTTTCCGTTCAGTGGTTTGCTGTTGTTGCATTACCAACGCGAATGTCTGAAGCAATCGCATATCAGACCGTGAAAGCTTGGTCACTTTTGGAGCCTCTCCAGATGTAGAAGCCTCCTCTACGTAATGACCCAACCTTCAATGTTCATGGTGACAAAATCATGCATGTACCTCTCACCCTAGACGTTTCACGTCGAGTTCACCAACTATCGTATAACGTGTTTTTTTGTCCAGGAATACACTGGGTATATGACTATGCAGAGGTATGTGAGTTGACAAGATTGGTTCTAGATTTGGATTTCACTATATACTCTTCCAACCCGAGTGACCTCATACCCACTCGACTCAAGTTTAAAGTTTGCTACGATCCAAAGATACGTATAAGTTGCAGGACTTGTGTTACAAACAGATCTTTTTGTGCTCTAATTGAAATACTCAACTCTGTACTATCTAACTAAAAAACTCCTCTATATCACTAGAAGCATGACTTAATATCTCCCCAGGGACGCCAACTACCCATCAATCCAACCGTCATAACTTTATGTAGTATAACCAAAAGGTGCTATAAGGTCACTCAATCAACTTGATAGAGTCCTAATATAACTTGTTGTACACCTTGGTCTACTAAGCATTCCAGCAAGGTAAAGCATGCATGCTTCAAGGCACTACTCAGATTTCAACAGAGCACCAACGACGGTAATACATGGGAGCTCCGAGAATCCAAACAGCGACTTATGACTCATCATGACTCCGTTCTCCTTCACCACCAAGAGCTGACATCAGCCTTACACCTTCAGAATGTCGAATTGTATGCAGGCATGGTAGTTTTAGCAACAAACTCCTCCCTAAATTGCTCAAAATTAACCAAAAGTGACAATAGATGTGATCGAAAATCGAAAATCGTTAATAATAGAAGCTTCTTTGAACTTTGAGACCTCAGTCCTCCCAAACAACTCGACCAATGATGTTAAAACTTCACAGGAAGTTTTATTGGACCCTTCACTCCTACCCTGAAGAATTTTCAGGTCGAAACTTGAAACCATCTCTCATATATAGATCAAACCGTAATCTGTGCTAACTTAAGAGTTTTACAGATCTAAATACATTTGATCCAAGATTCTGAACAAACTACTCGACCATTTGAGATGAAACTTCTCAAGTATCTTAATGATAAGACATCCTTCAATCTTGGAAAGTTTTATCCAGAAATTCGATCCAGAACTCGAGCAATAGCAAATTCTCCATGACTATCACAGTTTGAATTTCACTCCCTCCACTCAGTCGATCATAACGCCCTCATCCTTCCATCAAATCGATCGATTCTTCAGCCCAAATTGTAGCTTCGATCGAGAGCTTTCCAACCATATCCGTCTTTCTGCCAATGGCCCTTTGAAGCCTCTCGAAACCACAGAAAACGTCGTGAGGATCAGCTAGAACACCATTGGTCCAAAAGTAGACCAATGAGAGCAAAAAGAGCTTTAGTTTTGTCCTTTCTTCACTCAAAGTTTTCCTCTAGAATGAATTTTTACACCCAAGGAGACAAGATATCAACAAGACTTGAAGAAGCCAGAAAAATCCTTGAGACATGTCGAAGGATTCTTTGTGGTCCGTAACTAAACAAAAGCGCTCAACTAGAATGGAACCAGTGAGTCGTAGACTAATACAAAGTCAAGATTACAACCTAGAAATGATCTACAATAAAAAGCACGACAAAAAGAAACTGCAAAGCTATCGCTCTGCTGAAATATTCTTCTCTGAAGTTCCTCACGTCCAAGCCTCATGGTTGATCTTCAGTCTGCAATGATATCGAATATCGACCCAAAGGTTGAAAAGAACGTTCGATGGATAGTTGAGATCCATTGTTTCTCACAACAAAATGTACACCGTCATATCCCAAGTCTCTCCGTATGTAACAATCGGAAGAATCACCAGAAGGTCTCGCTGATAACTCATCTAACCTAGCAGTCGCCGTTTGCCAAGTACCACTGGTAGCTGTCCTGATCCTCGACTCCATTGACACATCTACCGCCTCTCGCTGAACCACTTCAGCACTAGAGGTAACTACATCCTCGCTCTCACGGAGCGTGACCGCCAACTGGAACACTGGAGTCAAGTTGACTCCCAATGCCCAAATCCGTGGCTGAGAATAGTGAGGCTCGCAAAACTGTTGTAGTCGCTCTCAACATCGGATTCGATGTCGCATCTATCGAGGGTTGACTCGCATCACCTCCACTCCTGGATGTCGATGTCTCCAACTCCACTACACCATCGATAGGTCGTTTAGGAACCATAGACGTGATCTTCAACGCCTCTGATAACGTGAATGATTGAGGAACTCTAGCATGTCTACCAGCCTCTCCACGTTGTAGATCCAACTCCACTGACATACCTCGTGGTTCAGAGACACGTACTGCACTTCGAGCCATTGCCGTAGATGCCTCAATCTGCACCACATCCGTCATGAAATCGAAGTCCTCTCCGTGTCCTCCATAAGACATGGAAGCTTTTGTTCCATCAAATCTTCGCTGAGCCATAGCCATACTAGTTATCCTCTGCTCCAACTGCTCAATCTGAGCCGCCATACCTGCTTTTGACGTCGTAGCAGACGGTGGATCGACTGGTTCTCTCTCAGGTGCTGGACCTCTACCTCCAGCTCGACCATCACGGCTTCCTTGAGCTCTTCCGCCTCGCCCACGATCAGTCTTCTCTTGCCGTAGCTCGAGGTGGAGATCAAAACAACGGTCATTATTGTGACATGGTCGCCCGCAATGCTCGCACTGCCTAGGCACCGTTTGAGACGTCTCCGACGTCTCATAACTATCTCTCCTCTGTGGACAGTCCTTCTGCTGATGAGGACCATCACACGTCCAGCAAGGACCCGCTTGCTGCTGACTAGAGAAGGATAGCATGGGCTTCTGTCCACCAGATCCTCCAACACCTCCTTGAGATCGTGACTGCTCCGCACGATCCTTACCACCACCACCACCATGCTGTTGCATAGCTTGTGATCCTCGAGAAGAGGTGATCGCTCTATGTGGTGTCTCCTTGCTGAACCCAGCAACCACCACCCTCTCCTCCACCATGTTGAGCTCAATCCGCTCAGCCATACCAAAGACAATCGCTAATGTCGGAGCGGTATCTCTAAGGAGAGTGGCATCTCGAACTCTCTTACGCAGCTCTCTGTCTAATATCTCATACCAGAACTGGACTGCTTGTGCTTCCATCACCTCTTGGGTAATGCTGATCAATCGCCTCATGCGAGTAAACGCCTCGCGTAGGCTCTCTCTAGTCTTGCACTAGAACTCATGTAGACTCCTCAACTTGTCGTTCCGCACACCCTGATAGTTCTTCCTCAAACAGTGAAAGAACTGAACCACATGGTTAAATCCTGGTGGTATCCCGCTCACACTACCACCTGCTCCACTACTTGTGGACGCACCGCTAGTAATAGATACTCCGTCACTTGTGAATGTATCATTGCTACTGGCACCCAAACTCGTAGATGTTACGCCTCCTAAAACTGCGCCAGTAGTGATAGAAACGTAGTTGGGAGACCAATGTTGTCTCCACAACTCGATCTCAACACTGTAATCTCACCTGAACTCATGATAATCGTCCATCGACGGTCCCTCCAAGTGTTGGAACAAACCCTTCCACGCCATGAAGGGTGTAAATAGTTGTGGGTTCCGCATCTGCTGTAGATCGCATCAACTGTCAAACTCTTGGATGACGTCATCCAGCTCAATGGTACCAACTGTACTCGAGTAACGTCGAGGTCCCTTCGTGACCCCATAGATGTCGTCCATGTCCCACAACAACGGTGTGGTGACACTAGACTCACCATCAGAAAACACGTTGTCTGCGTCTGACTCGTCCTCTGGAACAACCGATGGCAATGATGTAGGTAGTCGGTATCTCATCCCACTCCGCATATACGCACTGTCCGAGAAGTCCTCACCAGAACCTTTCGATAACTCCGTGATGAGAGAATCCCAGTAACACACTCTCCAACCAGAATGTCGAAATCTCCGTCACCACCGTAACCACCACTTGCCTAACCCCACTTCTACTGAGCTCACCTATCCTTTACTAGGACGGTCAAGGTAAGGACGACCTGTACTTGTCATCACCAAAGGCAATCTCTCACGGTGTCGAGTTGAGAGTCTTTCTTGGGGAGGGCGGACCTCCTGACTGTGACCGATCAGAGGAAAATGACCTGAAAGGAAAATAGGTTGCTGCTGACGATGAGATCTCACAACACTGCTCCTTGTGCTCACCAATTACAAAAACAAGCACTCAAACACACCCTGGGTACACACATAGGTCTCTCAAGATTCAATTAACTTTATTACAGTGTCGTCTGCACCACCAATTTCTCCAACTGTACAGAAAATCTCTCTCTTCTTCTCCTACGCATCTCTCTTCACCCGTCAAGCCAAAAGTCTACCCAGTACGTCTCAATCTGAACCTAATAGAGAAATTCAGGCCCCTGAATCTTATTCCTCTCTTGTCCCAATTGAAACTCTCAGAAATCTGATCCAACGTCGATCAAAAGTCCCCTGTAGATTTCCAAACGATCTCTCAATAGAACTGTCTCCTGAGAGTAATTTCTCCCCAGAACAGTTTATTTAAACAACGTCCAGCCTAAAACTCCTGCCTCTCTCTCTTACGATGCTCTCCCAATTCAATCTGTCAGCAATTTGATCTTCCCCCAGCTTCTTAGCTTCTCCTGCGTATATCGCTTCCGCTCTCTCAGAAAACATTCCTCTTCAAAAAAAAACTGTCCCCGATCTCAAGTCGCCGCAGGTAAATAACCTAAAGTTAAGGCCCCAGCTTAAGCTGCCCCCCCTGCTGTCCTTATAAACGCAGTCACTTATCAAAAGTAGGGCCCTAGCTAAGCTTCCTCCTGCTGTCCTTATCGATGACCCCCTTTTTAACTCTAATTCTCTTTCTTTCGCTTCCGCTTCCGCTGTCACTGTAATCTCCCGCTGTAATCTTCCGCTTCCGCTTCCGTTGTCGCCCCACTATACTACAACGACGTAACCTTCCGCTTCCGCTTCCGCTGTCGCTGTAGTTGTAGTTTTCCGCTTCCACTGTAATCTTCCGCTGTAATCTTCCGCTTCCGCTGTCGCTCCACTATACTACAACGACGTAATCTTCCGCTTCCGCTTCCGCTTCCGCTTCCGCTTCCGCTTCCGCTGTCGCTGTAATCTTCCGCTGTAATCTTCCGCTTCCGCTTCCGCTGTAATCTTTCGCTTCCGCTTCCGCTGTAATCTTCCGCTTCCGCTTCCGCTTCCGCTGTAATCTTCCGCTTCCGCTTCCGCTGTCGCTGTAATCTTCCGTGGTAATCTTCCGCTTCCGCTTCCGCTGTAATCTTCCGCTTCCGCTTCCGCTGTCGCTGTAATCTTCCGCGGTAATCTTCCGCTTCCGCTGTAGTTTTCCGCTTCCGCTGTAATATTCCGCTTCAAGCTTCCGCGGTAATCTTCCGCTTTCGCTGTAATCTTCCGCTTCAGTTTTCCGTTGTAACCTTCCGCTTCCACTGTAATCTTTCACTTTAATTTTAAGGCCCCATCTAAAGCTGTTCCTCTGCTGTCCTTATGCGTACATAATAATCAGCAAAAGTTTCCCGTGCCCTCGATGCCATCTTGATGCCACCCTGAATATACTACAAGCCATCCAATGTAGGCCGAAGCCCCAACACTTATGAGGCTGCCCCACAGGGCTCACAGCCCCCCCATATGCGCACCAGGTATCTCCCATAGTATATTCAGGATGGCATGCGGAGGCTTAGGCCAGGAAGCCCACGATTAAGGGAGATACCGGTCTCCCGCCCCTAGATATGCAGGACGTGGCTGCATATCCAACATAGACTCCCTTCCAGGAGGCCAACATGCCGGAATAGGAACCAGAGGCCAGGGGGGATTGATCCTGAGACCACTTCCCTCCTAGGCAGGCGCCCTATCACTGGGATGGCCTTTGGTTCCGTTCAAGAAGGTAAAAACTTTTGTACATATGTTTACCTGAAGAAATTTTTCTGTAAAATCTTCACTAGCCTTTCCTACACTAACTTCTCTATACAACTCCATTTTTAATGAACAAGGAGTCAAAACTATAGTATTTGTGAACACCTACACACTCACGTTATCCGATTCTGAGTTCGAGTCACGAACCAGAATCGACGGATTTCCCTCTTTCACATATTTCACAGCCTAAAACTCGTACTAACTATTGCTTAAAACACTTTCTGTCAAAACTAGAAGCATGAGGTCGCTCTCCTCGTCGAGCTTTGCATTCTGGTGTCTCTCGACTCCTTTAGGGGTGATATTCTAACCCAAGCTTGGGGGCAGCTTGTCAAGCATAGCCCCAGCTTAGCTCCTGCCTAGCTTGTTAAGCTGCAGGGCAGCTTCCTTTACACAATATAGAAAAAAGTCTCTCTGCAATACTTTTCATTGTATAGACCTATGTACAATACGACATTCACCCCCTCCAAACCTGCACATCCTCTGGTATGTGCCAATCCGTCACCGATCCTCATGGTCCTCCAAATCGTCTTCGCTCTCTTCGACCGTCTCAGAAAGGTCTTCATTTGCTCCTGTCTCCTCTGAACCTAAGAACTCAGCTAGCTCCACAATCTCCCCTCTCTTCTTGAATAACTTCACTCGTTTCCCTGCAACTGGAAGCCTTAAAGACGTGCCATCTAGCTCTTGCAAGGAATAGGTAGCATTCTGATGTACATCTGAGACAAGGTAAGGGCCAAACCACCTTCTCGAAAACTTTCGAACGGTTGAGTGTTGGTTCTCCAATGTGCTGTCGTATACCAACACCCAATCCCCAACTTGTATCGGTTTTGGCCGTAGTCTATGAGTCTTATCAAACCTCTCCTTGTTCTGTAACGACCTATGTTACACATAGGAAGTTTATCTATTAGTAAGGTGTTTAGTTCTAACTAAGTGTTGAGAATGTTTATTTACTGCCAAAGTACTTTTAGGAGATATCAAGTTAGTCATGACTAGCTAAAAGTTAGTTATGGTTAAACTTAGCTGTACTTTTGGCAGAATTCAGATATTTGCTAAAGAGTGAGCACTACTATCTTGTCATCTTGTCTAAAAGGTAGAAAGGGGGTGGAAAGTATCCCTTATCTCCTTTTTGACTTGATATTAGTGGTTGGATTAAAGTTGTGGACTTTGTGGGCATTAAAAACAAGAAGAGATTCCACATGTTTCCTTTTTAGTGGATCCTAGTGTAGAGGGGGGGTGGAAATTCGAGATTCCTTGAGAATATTCCAGAATCCTTCTAGAAGTTGTTGACTTTGAAGGAATAAGCCCATGTGAAAAGGTAAAAAGCCCATGTGATCAATGCTTTTACCTTAAGTAATATCTTAGTAAAACCCGGTAAAAGTAGTTACGGCTGAGTTACCGGAGGGTACCAAAGTAAAAACCTAGAATGTATAAATAGAGGAGTAGAGAAGAGCTCCTCATCCTTGTTTTCACATCGTCGTAATGACAACTTGAGTAATATAGAGAGTGTGGGATATTTTTAGCATGTGAGAACTTGAGAGACGTCGTTAGAATGGAGGATTTTAGTGGATGAGATTATGGAGATTTTAATTGATAAGTTTGTGGGTGTATGAATGAGAGTGAACTTAGCATTTTTCCCTTCAAGATTCATGGTGTGCTTCCATCAAAGCCATCAGAGGTGACCCCTGAGTGAGAGACAGGCCCGACAGTTGCAGATTCGTGGATGACGATCGTGGAGGTTGAGAGATCGGGGGGTAGTTGATCGTTAGGACCGCGGAGGGTTTACATTTTTGGTTCCGTTGCCGGGACCTCACTTGAAGGGATCGTTGAACGATGTTTAGAGTTCAGTTCTATATTCGACAAAAGGAGATTATGAGAGAGCACATGGAGAGAACGTTGGGAGGAGAGAGAGCTAACGCGATGTTAGCAACGTTAGAACCTTTCGTGTATCCCGTAGTGATATATGACGCGTTCGAAGTCATTCTTTACATCTTGTTCACTTAGAAAGGGTTTGAGGAGAGTTGAAAGGAGGTGCAACAAGAGTTGTAGAGAAGGAGGAGAGAAAAGTTATTAGAGGAGAGAAATTTGTGAGTTTAGAAATTCTGCTCTTTGGAAAATTTGTACAGTCGCTGTCAACTTTTCTGTGAATTTTATTTTCCTGAGAAACTTTCCAGTGTTTTAGATTGGCTGATAACCTATCTAAGACAAAAGGAATCATAGGAAAAGGTGGTCTAGAGAGGGAGCAATGATTTTTCAAAGTTGAGGGGGTCTATTCGTGAGAGTTGAGGAATTCTGTTCTCTGGAAAAAGTTTACAGTCAGTGTCAGATTTTCTGTGAATTTTATTTTCCTGAGAAACTTTCCAGTGTTTTAGAGTGGCTGATAAGCTATCCAGGACAAAAGAAATCATGAGAAGATGAGGTCTGAAGAGGGAGAAAGGATTTTTCAAAGTAGAGGGGGTTGACAACCATGAGGGAAGTGAAAATATACAAATTTCAGTTCTCTGAAAATTTGTACAGTCATCACCATCTCTTCTGATTAGAGAAGTTTCTGTTGAAACTTCATGATTTAGTAGCTTGGAGGTTGAGCTACTGGAGACCACAAAAATCTTGGAGAGATCTCTTACCAACTAAGAGAGATACGTTTCGGCATACAAGGAGGTCTTGAAGATACGTCATGGGGAATCCAGTTCGAATGACGAGGTGGAAGAAGAGACGTTTAGGAGTTCGAACAGAGACGGAGAAGCCCAAGTTAAGTATAGATGAGTTACGAACACGCATCTATAGCACTTGGGGTGCCCTCTTTACTCTATACGAAGAAGCTTCCGCGACAATTGGCACAGATTTGAAGAAAGTCGAGTTTAAAGCATCATTCACTATGGAGGCCACGAATGCTCCTGGTGAAATAGAGTTGGATCCTTACAAGAGCGAGTTCAAGATGTCTGTTGTGATGAGTACAAACGAGGGTGAGGAGGATCATATCTTTGATAGTTAATATTAGATTAGATTTTATTTCGTGTATCGCATGTATAATGCACGATTTCTAATATAAAGCTCGGAAGAGTTAAGAAAGTAATGTAGAATTATTTTCCTCTATGATATTTTGTCCACTTAATGGTTGAGAAGGTGCAACATGAGTGGAAATTCAAAAGATTGGAAAGTTAGACTTAGAAACCTTCCTCAAGGTTTAGATGTCATAGTAAGTGTCGAAGAAAGTTCGAGAGAGATTATCGTCGAGTTTGAAAACCCTAGTACTAAACCTCAAGTAGAATCGCCGAGGAGAAGAGTAGAAACCGACTTGTGGTGTTATTTCTGTAGAGGGTTGGGACACAAAGTAGTGAATTGTCCAACTAGAATCAGAACCGAGAGAGCTAAAGGGAAGCGGGAGTTTACTGATTTGAGTCTTCGAGTGGGTCCATCGTCACCAGCGCCAATTCATCTTCTAGGCGAAGATCCTTGTCCAAGTTGTGGAGTGGGTGATCTATCAAGAGGACACAAGTGCGTCGATGTGGCCGCCCTACTTACGTCCGTAGTCGAGAAGTTGGACGAGACTCAAAGAGCTGAGACGGAGAAGTTGTCGACTTCAAAGGAGGACTCGGCTGAGTTGTGATGGAGATCGTCATTCGGATGGTGGAGAAGGCGGTGATGCGACTCAGACTCATGATTACCTTGGGGGAAGAGATGGCACAAGAGGTGTTGTTACAACCATTTCCTTTCATTTTACCTATGGTAGATTATTCGCGAATGGAATTGGTGATGTTCGTACTCTTTTAGCGAGTAGTTATTGCACGACGATTAGAAGAGTAGAAAGAGTAGTTACAAGATGGGAAAGCTACCCGTGTTTCATGGGAAGAACAATGAAGATGTAGAACCGTTTGTTCGAGACTTCAAAAGGGGTTGCATCGGAAACAACGTGAGAAGGAAGGAAGAATGGGTGTTGTTACTGCCAGAGTTTTTAGAAGATTTTGCTCTTACGTGGTATGAAGACCGAGTGAAGAGCCAGACACCTGGTGCAGTTGAGGACACATGGGAGACGTTGAGTAATGCACTCATCGAAGAATTTCTTCCAGAAGAGAGTTATGAGAAGCTCATGGTGGAGCTTACTCATTTGAAGCAACGTGACGACGAGAAAGTTCGGCAATATGCCGAAAGGGTGGATAAGTTGGAGCAACGGTTTCGGACGGTCCTACGGAAGAGTGGAGACAATGTGGAACTAACGATGGCGGGGATTGGAGCAGTGCTGACCAAGAACTTGGTGGGAGGGTTGAGACCTTCAATTCGAACCCAAGTGAGGTACGAGAAGCCAGCAACCAAAGCGGAGGCCATCAAGATAGCGACAAATATGGAAGAGAGTTTGGATGAAGGAGATATCATCCAACCTCATCATGCTGCTCTGGTGTCAACTCCGACTCCTGGTGTAGCCACAACGATCGCACCTGCACCATCACAATTGGTGATTGCTTCAACGTCAGCTCCTACTCCAACGGTGGTGCCAAGACCGTTTGTCCCAACAACGATGTCTACTGCCACCTCTGATTTTCATGCCGAGCTGAAGAGCATCACTGACACTCTTGCGGATCTCAAGATAAATGTGGTGCAGTTACGAGAATGGAGGAACAAAGGTGGAGGAGGAGGTCAAAGAGGTTACGACAACAATCCCAACCGAGGAAATCAAGGTAACTTTGGAGGCAACCAAGGTAACTTTGGAGGAATCACTTGTTGGACGTGTGGAGGTTCTCATTTCCAGCGAAATTGTCCTAACAACGGAGCAAGAGGTGCCGAAGCTGTCAGAATGAATGTGGGTGGAGGAAATCCATCACAAGGACGAGACAAAGGGGTGGCTACTATCGATGTCGTGCGAGATCCCATCTACGAGAAAGGAGAGAGTTCAAACTCTTCTCATGCACCGGTGGAGCTTTTAGCTCAAGAAAGAAAAAGAACTCGATTTTCTGATGAACCGGTTTTCATGGAGGAGTCAGCAAGTAGAAGTACTCGTTCGAGTAATGTTTCGAGTACACCAAGGGAGCCAAGAAGGAAGCTGGGGATGGCGGATTTCACCATTTCATCTTCCCAAGCGGGATATGATGTGGTTGAAGATGTGGGTGCTCAGAAAGCCAACATCACTGTTGGACAACTGATCGCACTTAATCCCAGCTTACGAAGGGAACTCAGAGGAGGACTGAGTTCTAAGAGAAGCAAGAAGAAGAAACCCAAGAGCAAGACATCAAAGTCAGTGGGAGTTGGTGTGGTGGATGTGCATGCTTCAGAAGTATGCACTAGGGCTTCAAAGATTGAAGTCCGATTGAATGGTCACTACGTCTCTGACGTATTGGTGGATGGAGGGTCGGCTGTAAACGCCATATCGGAGAGGTTGATGAAGAAGTTGGGAATGGAACCAACTCGCCCGGCTAGCATTGTCGTGGGGATGGCTAACAAGCAACGGGTAAGACCTCTTGGTGTGTTAGAGAAGGTGGTCGTGTCTGTGATGGGAGTTCAAACATTGATGTCCTTTCAAGTGTTAAAGGACTCTAGTTATGATTTGCTCCTAGGTAGGCCTTGGTTGAGAGCTGTGCGCACCACGGATAGGTGGCACAAGGGATACTTACGAATTGGGCCTAGAGATCATAGAGTGATAGTTCCTCTCTCGGGTGTTGGAGTTGTGACTTCTGACTCTGATAGACCCACTAGTGACTACTGGGAATCTGATACGGAGGATGATCAGAGTGTCTCGGAAGTAGATACTGGGGATTCTTACGACCAAGAATCCTCGTCTGAGGATGAAGGATTTGGTCGAGACGAATCAGTACATCAGCTTAGTGCTATTGACTTGTTGCCTCGACCAGCAGTGGAGAAAGATCCTGACAAAGAAGAGTTGAGTGAGGCAGAGATTGTGAGAAGACTCTCTACCCTGAAGTTTGGTATCAATGTCACTCAAGAAGAGAAAAGTAGATTCCTAGATATATTTCGAAAATATATCCATGTGTTTGCTTTCAGCTACAAGGATTTGAAGGAGGTGACCCTCGAGACTCATCGAATCGAATTGGAGGAGAACGCAAGACCAGTTCGACAGAAGCAGAGAAGGGTCAATCCTACAACGGCAATGATGGTCAAGGAGGAGATAGACAAGTTGAAGGAGGCGAGTTTCATCTATGAGGTGGAGAACTCAGAATGGGTTTCACCCATTGTGATTGTCAAGAAGAAGAATGGTAAGCTGCGAGTGTGCATAGACTATAAGAAGCTGAATGCAGTTACCAAGAAGGACTATTATCCTCTACCATTTATAGATGAGATTTTGGAGGAAGTTGCCGGTCATGAGTGGTACAGCTTTGGTGATGGTTATAGTGGATACAACCAGATCAAGATAGCACAGGAGTACCAGCAGTTGACTACTTTCACTACTCCTTGGGGAACATTTGCATTTCGAGTGATGCCATTCGGACTGTGTAATGCTCCGGCCACGTTTCAGAGGTTCATGAACAAGGTGTTTGAACCATTCATAGGGAAGTTTGTTCGGGATTTCATTGACGATTTCTGTGTGTACGGACGAAAGGAGGACCACTTTGATCATGTGATCAAAGTTTTGCAGCGGTTGGAGCAAGCCAACGCTTCTCTAAATCCAGAGAAGTGCATCTTTGGCTGCGAAGAAGGTCTGCTGTTAGGGCACATCATTTCCAAGAATGGGATTGCGGTAGATCCTGAGAAGGTGAAGAAGATTGTGGATCTTCCATTTCCGATCAACTTGACAAAGTTGAGGCAGTTTCTTGGCATGGTTGGATATTATCGTAGGTTTGTCTTTTCCTTCTCAAACAAAGCAATAGCTTTGACTATGTACATGAAGAAGGGAGTTGATTTTGACTTGATAGTGCATGATCAGAAGGCAAAGGAAGCATTTGAGGAGCTGAAAAAGGCATTAGTGACAGCTCCTATACTTGCTAAACCTGAGTGGAGTAAAGCATTTATTCTGTATACGGATGCCTCCAATGTAGCAATCGGATGTACATTAAGTCAGCTAGATGGAGATGGGCATGATCATCCTATAGCTTATGCTAGTAGGCAGATGGTTCCAGCGGAGAAGAATTACTCCGTGACTGAACGAGAAGGATTAGCGGTGATCTTTGGATTGAAGAAATTTCGACACTACTTGCTAGGAGGGAAATTTTCCATAGTCACAGATCACAAGGCTTTAAAGTATATCTTTAATAAGCCTAATGCCGAAGGTCGTATTGCTCGTTGGAAGATCCTTCTAACAGAATACGATTATGTGATCGAAGATAGACCAGGGAAGAAGCATGCGAATGCTGATCTTTTGTCAAGGGCTTATGATGATGAGGGAGAAGAACCGTTTGATGATTCATTTCCAGACGAGCATCTGATGACCATCACAAGCATCGAGGAGATACCGGACGAGTACAAGGAAATCTGGAGTTTCCTTGTAGATGGCTCTTTTCCAGAAGGTATGCATACCCGAGAACGTAACGCGTTGATCAAGAGATGCAAACCTTACACCATGGTAGAGGGAATTCTGTTTCATCAAGGAGCAGATGGGTTACTAAGGAGAGCAGTTGGTCAGAAGGAGGCATTCAAGCTAATGCACGAGTTTCACGACGGAACTGTTTGCGGAGGTCACTTTGCTGGTAAGATAACAGCCTTCAAGATTTTGGATGCGGGTTACCACTGGAGAGGGATTTTCAAAGAGTGTTTAGACTATTGCAAAACTTGCGACGTATGTCAAGCATTTGCTCTGAAGTCTACTAGAACACCTCCGTTAAGATCAATTCCCGTGTTAGGACCATTTGAGAAGTGGGGTATTGATTTTGTAGGTCCTCTTAATAAGACACCTCGAGGCAATAGATACATTGTAGTCGCCACTGACTATTGTACCAAGTGGGTAGAGGCTAGACCTTTGAGAGAGACCAATGAAACAGAAGTCGGTAGATTCTTATGGGAGAGGATCATCACAAGATTTGGATGTCCGTTAGAGTTGGTCTCAGATAGAGGAGGAGAGTTTGTAGGGAGCATGACTACTGCTATGCTACAACACTTTTCTATCAAGCCACGAGTAACGACCTCATACAAACCAAATGCTAATGGTCTTGCGGAGAAGACCAATCTTACACTTTGTATGATGCTCGCCAAAGATGCTGGTGTTGAGACTGCGAAACATACTTGGGATAAGAGGCTACATGCTATCTTATGGGAGTATCGAACGACAACAAAGACTTCTACTGGGTACTCCCCATTTCGACTGGTTTATGGAGTGGAGTCCAAGTTGCCGATCCAATTCGAATTGGATACTTTTCAAACTATTCAACGAAAGTTGAAGAGGTCGAGAGGAGAAGACGTGGTCAGATCAAGAAGGGAGCAACTCATGGAGTTGGAAGAGACCCGAGCGGTAGCAATGATCCGGATGGAACGAGCTCAGGCGTATCAAAAGAAGAGTTACGACAAACGGTTGGGCAAGAGGGAGGTAAAACCTTTTCAAGTCGGAGATTGGGTTATGTTGTATGATGCTATCAGATTCAAGAGGGCTAGGAAGAAGTTTCTTCCGAGATATTTTGGTCCTTTTGTTGTAGATAAGGTGTGGAGCAACTTCACATATGACCTTCAGGAGCTGGGAGGAAGGAGATTCGATCGGGTCAACCATGACAAGTTGAAGTTGTTTCATCGACGGAAGTTCTCTCTTCACTCCGAGGACGGAGCGAAAATTTAGTCCGGGGGTAAAATGTAACGACCTATGTTACACATAGGAAGTTTATCTATTAGTAAGGTGTTTAGTTCTAACTAAGTGTTGAGAATGTTTATTTACTGCCAAAGTACTTTTAGGAGATATCAAGTTAGTCATGACTAGCTAAAAGTTAGTTATGGTTAAACTTAGCTGTACTTTTGGCAGAATTCAGATATTTGCTAAAGAGTGAGCACTACTATCTTGTCATCTTGTCTAAAAGGTAGAAAGGGGGTGGAAAGTATCCCTTATCTCCTTTTTGACTTGATATTAGTGGTTGGATTAAAGTTGTGGACTTTGTGGGCATTAAAAACAAGAAGAGATTCCACATGTTTCCTTTTTAGTGGATCCTAGTGTAGAGGGGGGGTGGAAATTCGAGATTCCTTGAGAATATTCCAGAATCCTTCTAGAAGTTGTTGACTTTGAAGGAATAAGCCCATGTGAAAAGGTAAAAAGCCCATGTGATCAATGCTTTTACCTTAAGTAATATCTTAGTAAAACCCGGTAAAAGTAGTTACGGCTGAGTTACCGGAGGGTACCAAAGTAAAAACCTAGAATGTATAAATAGAGGAGTAGAGAAGAGCTCCTCATCCTTGTTTTCACATCGTCGTAATGACAACTTGAGTAATATAGAGAGTGTGGGATATTTTTAGCATGTGAGAACTTGAGAGACGTCGTTAGAATGGAGGATTTTAGTGGATGAGATTATGGAGATTTTAATTGATAAGTTTGTGGGTGTATGAATGAGAGTGAACTTAGCATTTTTCCCTTCAAGATTCATGGTGTGCTTCCATCAAAGCCATCAGAGGTGACCCCTGAGTGAGAGACAGGCCCGACAGTTGCAGATTCGTGGATGACGATCGTGGAGGTTGAGAGATCGGGGGGTAGTTGATCGTTAGGACCGCGGAGGGTTTACAGTTCCCAAGTCGAGCCGCCTTCAACCGTCGCTGTGCTTCAGAGAGATCCTCTTCTCTACATTCTAACTGTCTGATTCGAAGTGCCAGAAGTTGTACACGATCCATTCCTTCCTCCCATGGTAAAGTAGCCCATGTAGGAAAGTCCTCTTCTGCTGGCATAATCGGCTTCTGACCCAGCATCAGTTCAGTGGGCATGTACCCAGTAGTAGTGCAATGAGTTGACCTGTCAGCCCACAGAGCAAAAGGAAGCAACCTAGGCCACTGTCTATGCTTACCATTACATGCCTTTACCAGAGCTTGAACAATCGACGGATGCCCTCTCTCGCTCTTACCAATCCCTTCTGGATTCATAGCAGTAGTGAGTTTTAGTTTCACTCCGTGTTGGGCGAAGAACTCCTTTGCTTCCGTACCACGCAACTCTCCTCTGTCTGCACGCAATCTTCCTATAGATCCGTACCTACAGACAATATCTTCGAGAACAAACCTACATATCCCTTCTGTGGTCTTCGTCCTCAGAGCTCGTCCTTCCACAAAATTGGAGAGGTCTTCTCGAGCCAACACCAAGTACCTCATACCCCATAACCCAGGAGGCATTGCTACTAAATCAAGAACCCATTGAAAATGGATACTGGGCGGATAAGTTGGTACCAGGCCATCCCTATAACGTACCTTTGAATAAAACTGACAGTGTAGGCATGAGCTTATAAAGTTCACCACATCCTGATAAAGTCCTCTCCACCAATATCTCTCCTTCAGTTTTGTATAAGTAGCCCAAGCTCCCCGATGTCCGGCCCACAAGGTGTCATGAAACTCCTTCAATAACCGTTGCTTGGTCTGCTGATCGTCTATAACTCGCAAAAGCGCTCCATCTCTTCTCTTTGGACGTTTCCAAAGATATCCATCTCGCAACAAGTAATCGTATGCCTTCCTTCTTATCTCTCTGAACTCTACATCACTCAAACCCTCCTGTCTGTTCAAAGAACTCAGATAAAGTCCAATGTCACGTAATCTTCCCGTGTAGAACTCCTCTTTGAATGGCAATGGCTCCAAATCCGAAGTTTGTTGACTACACCAAACATCTCTCTTCTCTTCGTTTTCCACCTCTGCAAACATCTCATCTTCATCTGTGTAGCGAGCCCTAGACAGCATGTCTGCAACTGGATTCTCTTTCCCGGCAATGTGTGTCAGCTCAGGGTTCAAACTCCGGATGTAAGCAATCCATCTCAACATTGCTATGTCTGGAGTACTGCAGTTTGCTATCATACCAAGCAAGGGCAAACAATCTGTTTCTAAAATCACATGAACACCTATCAAGAACTCCCGATCTACCTTCATAGCAGTAACAGTTCCCCATAGTTCACGCTTTACTTGAGGATAGTTACGTTGTCTGTCTGTCAAAATTCGGGCTCCAAATCTAGAAACAAACCGCACACCATCTGCATCTTCCTGACCAACTGCCCATCCAATCGCCTTTGGACTCGTGTCTACAGTTAGTATCACCGGTCTTCCTCTCTGATAGTTAAGTCTCCTCAGTATGGGTGGAGACTTCAGAATCTCCTTCAGCCGTTCCATTGTCTCATGATGCTCTTGCCGCCAAGTAAATCTCTTCCCTTTTCTCAGAAGCGCATACAAAGGTTCGGCAATGTGTGCATAATGAGGAATACTCACGCGAAAGAACACACAAGCTCCCAAGAAACGTCGAACCTCAGTGATATTCGTGCAATCTGCTATCCTTGCTATAGCATCTACCTTCTCTGGGTTCGGTCTTCTCCCAAATGTGCCACATAAATGACCAACCACCATAACCTCTGACATTCCAAAACGAGATTTGGTACCTGATAGAGTGAGGTGTACCTCCTCCAGACGTGTTAGAATCCTACCCACGTCATGAATATGATCAACAATAAACTTCCTGCAACCATTGGAAGTCACAGTCTCATCCTTGTCTTCCACCGGACAGCCTTTCATGGGAATGTCATCTAGAAATGGAATAGTGATCTCAGGTACAAATTCTCGCAACACCTTATGCATCGCGTTCTGCATATGTGCTACTGAGTTTGTTGCTCCCTGAGGAAGAGTGCACATCCGCATCAATCCCAAGGGCGTGCGCATGGTAGTCAAGTCTCTACTTTCCAAGGCAAGTTGAAACTGATCATAACCCGAAAACAAATCTCCAATAGAATAGACAGACCTTCCAGCAAACGCCTCAGCTACCTCATCAACCACAGGTCCTGTTCCCACGTTCCGAATCGTGATGTTGTTGGCAGGCTGCAAGTCTTGGATAAAGCGTAAAGCTCCTGACTTCTTAGGCACCGTGAACCATCGGCTGGAATACGGAGCCATGGAGGGCTCAAGGATACCCATCTGCATCTTCTCCTTCAATAGCTCAATGAGCTTTGGCAGCAAGGCACGAGGGACTGGAATCGGCTTCAAGTCCCAAGGCACATGAGGTACAGTGAAGATAACCATCGGAGCTATCACACTAGGATCCACACAACCAATCTCTTCAGCTGAAAAAGAAAACGCTCTACCATGACTGACAATCATCTGTTCAAAAATCTTCTTCTCTACTTCAGTCAAGAAACCACCCCCTCCTATCTGGAGTTGTTCGAGTGTTTCCTGAGTAAACTGATGCCCTATTCGTCCAGGATTTCTGAGTACAGGCTCAGCGGCGGCTGACTCCATCTGCTGTTGCGAATCAACAGGCAATTGGGTCGCCACAGGCTTCACCTTCCTTGCTACAGCTTTATATTTGGCGTGTACTTCTGCTTCCTGACGAGAGCCGCACCAGCAGACTGCATCCTTCCATTCATTCTCCAATCTCGGATGAGGACGATATCGCAAGTACGAGACAATCTCCTCATAGACTTCAGGAGAATGGATGGGGATCGCCACCCTACCTCCCAACTGTTCTTCCATCTTACCCACTTCATCTAGCCAATGAACAAAAGATTGTACACCGATAAACTCTTGATACACACCAGAAATCATTTCATTTTCCTCCAGAGCTCCTATACAGCGCAGATCAGCTATACGTTTCTCCACCTGCCTCCTACTCCTTTCAGTAAGATCTTCTACTCTTGTAAATTCACTCCGATTCTCACAACTCAAACTCAACAAACCAGATCTCCAACTTGGTACTCTATATACATTCTCAGAACCTCGAGCAGCCTCCTCATTAGTCTCCTGTGATCCCTTGGGCTGCTCAGGCGGGATCATAGTAGTCTTTGATCCTTCACTCTTGTCTTCCCGCTCTACAAGAGTGGGTTCTAAAAACCCTTACCTCTACAAATAGGGGAATCCCTCAAGGTCTGTCTGTTTCGCTCGTGGTTTGACCGAACAGTCAGAAATTGAACAGAACGTCTATCATCAGGGCTACGGATCCTAGCAAAGTGTGATCCATCGTCCATCACTTTGGTCTCCATGCGCACCGCAGTGATATAGGGTTGACCAAGAATGACTGGATACGAAGCAGAAGATTGCACAAAAAAGTGCTGATCTACTTCTACATCACCTATCCTCGCTCTCACGTTAGGACAAGCTCCATACAACTCTCCCTTCTGGTTGTTAGCAGCACGCAGAACCCATCCATGATTCAGCTCGATAGGCCACAATCCTCTCTCATATATCTCTCGTGACATGATATTGATTTCTGATCCATGGTCAACTAAAGCAGCAATAGGTTCAGGTAAACTCCCAAGACGTACCCGTGTGGCAGTTGTGGCACGAGCCCAATGCCTCTTCTTGAAGTCACTGTCGACAGTTGGGCTCTCCCCATCAGCTTCATCATCATCAGCCTCAATAGTGCTAGTTCCAGCAACTAACGCCTCCTGCTGGTACCTCTTGTCACCGATCTCCTGAAAATGCACCTTCCCAAACTCCACATCATTTACAGAAGCTCCTATCACATCTATCATTTGGCTTTCTACCTGCTCAGATATGACTTGCCTCTTTCGCTTGATGACATCAATAATCAACTCATGAAACTCTCTCTTTGCGATGCCAAGAACTTCTCGAAGCGAAAACTCAACCCGTGCATCTAATATCCTCTGCTCCAGAATGCTTTTAAGATCAGTGGAGGTCTCAATATCTGCAGCCAGCTTGTAAGCAGGTCCTTTCCCCTTCTCTTGAGCAGTGAACCTTCTGCCGGCAGTCGTTGGTTCCTGCTGTTGTCTCCGTACGTCCTCCATTGGACCTGGAGCAGGTGGTGGAGTCTGTGAGGTAGACGGGACATCCTCTGGAGGAGCTGCACGTCTTCTAGTGACCCTCCGTCCCTGTCCCTCTCTAGTCTCCTCTGGATTCCCAGTTTCAAGCTCAGAGGCATCTCGTCGCCTCTTCTCCTCTATAGAAGCGTCCTGCCAATGAACATGCTTATCTACGTCCAAGAAAGCTTTAATGGACGCTGTATCTACTGGATCTTTCCACCCTGTGACTCTACGGATAGTTTCCGCTCCTCTTTTCAACACCTCGGAAGGAACCTCAGTACTGCTCCTCTCAAGAGACCTATCCAGCAAAGTAGGGCTAGAAGAAACTTCAATATGCCCAGCATATACATTAGGATTCATCGGTGGTACTGTTATCGTAGTTATTGTTGCAGCTGTAGCGACCTGAGGTAAACTCCTCATACCCCCTCGCCCAAACTGCGTGTTCAATGGCTCTCCAGTAGAAACGAGGTGCAGTCTACCATTCTGGTAGCGAACCACACCATCTCGTAGAGCGGCTGTAAGCTCTTGGCAATCTCCTCGAAGATGATCTGGACTGTCACACCAGATACACCGACGGACAGGAGCACCGCTTGGACGAGCAGCACCAGGCGTTGGTGATAGCTCCCTATGTAAACCAGTCAACTCTACCTTCAATTCACGCATCTGTCGGATCAACTCCTCAATTTGATTATGCTGACCCTGGTTTTCAACCACCCTCTGAACAGGTACCCTTTGTGCAGGAACTGGCACAACTGGCATTGGAGGCG
This sequence comes from Asterella californica, assembly GCA_036924285.1. Taxonomy (NCBI): domain Eukaryota; kingdom Viridiplantae; phylum Streptophyta; class Marchantiopsida; order Marchantiales; family Aytoniaceae; genus Asterella; species Asterella californica. The sequence goes on from JAYKYS010000003.1 coordinate 30,645,150, forward strand.
CTTCTACAGGAATAACAGGTCTAGGAGCAAGAGCCGGGGGCTGCTGTACCTGAGGAGCATAAGGTTGATGGATCGCCTCTGCAAGCGGTCATCCTCCTACGGCCACTCTCCCTCTCCTCTGCCTTGTTAGAACGGCCACAGCATCTTCCACTCTTCCCCAATCCATAGTAACACCCCCTTCAGCTGATCGATCTGCTAACATGAAGCATAATCGATCTGCTGTAGCCTCATCGGTGGCTTGCAAGAAGAGCTCTGTCCTTCTAGCATCCAAGGTTATCCGTTCGAGCGTAGAAAGCTGTCGGTATCTTCGATCGAACTCTCTTAGCAACTCATTCAACCCCATCCTGTGACCAGGTTGCTGCTCAATCCAATCCAAGAAAGTTCTCCTAATAACTCTCTCAGTATCCTCCTCAAGGAATTCCTCCCGGAGAGCTCGCTCAAAACTTGCCCAAACACCAAGATTTCTCCTCTGTACGTCTCTGACTTGATCTCTCAATTCAGGAATCACAGCCAACTCAAAACTCCCAATCATTTCTGCATCAGTCACCCTCACAAGCTCCATCTCTCCTCTGTACTCACGAAGATATCTGGAAATATCTCTGCCATCAAACCTTCCACACCTATTCACAATCGCCTGCAAAGCTTTTGTAGATTTCAACTCACCCCCTCCGACGATCGGATGTTGTTGAACCAAAGCCGCAAGCGTCTTCAGTATCTCAGTAGTATCCGGGCCTGCTGCAGTGGCTCCTGAAGACATAGGTGTAGCCGAAGGTGCAACAGTAGACGCCGATGCTCCAGCCGTAGAGGCAGTAGCACCACTCCCGCTCTTGCGATCCATCTTCCCAATTCAGTCAATTCTCCAAATCAATCACCCCAATAGCTCTCAGTGGAAGCACCAGATGTCGAGTTGAGAGTCTTTCTTGGGGAGGGCGGACCTCCTGACTGTGGCCGATCAGAGGAAAATGACCTGAAAGGAAAATAGGTTGCTGCTGACGATGAGATCTCACAACACTGCTCCTTGTGCTCACCAATTACAAAAACAAGCACTCAAACACACCCTGGGTACACACGTAGGTCTCTCAAGATTCAATTAACTTTATTACAGTGTCGTCTGCACCACCAATTTCTCCAACTGTACAGAAAATCTCTCTCTTCTTCTCCTACGCATCTCTCTTCACCCGTCAAGCCAAAAGTCTACCCAGTACGTCTCAATCTGAACCTAATAGAGAAATTCAGGCCCCTGAATCTTATTCCTCTCTTGTCCCAATTGAAACTCTCAGAAATCTGATCCAACGTCGATCAAAAGTCCCCTGTAGATTTCCAAACGATCTCTCAATAGAACTGTCTCCTGAGAGTAATTTCTCCCCAGAACAGTTTATTTAAACAACGTCCAGCCTAAAACTCCTGCCTCTCTCTCTTACGATGCTCTCCCAATTCAATCTGTCAGCAATTTGATCTTCCCCCAGCTTCTTAGCTTCTCCTGCGTATATCGCTTCCGCTCTCTCAGAAAACATTCCTCTTCAAAAAAAAACTGTCCTCGATCTCAAGTCGCCGCAGGTAAATAACCTAAAGTTAAGGCCCCAGCTTAAGCTGCCCCCCTGCTGTCCTTATAAACGCAGTCACTTATCAAAAGTAGGGCCCTAGCTAAGCTTCCTCCTGCTGTCCTTATCGATGACCCCCTTTTTAACTCTAATTCTCTTTCTTTCGCTTCCGCTTCCGCTGTCGCTGTAATCTCCCGCTGTAATCTTTCGCTTCCGCTTCCGTTGTCGCCCCACTATACTACAACGACGTAACCTTCCGCTTCCGCTTCCGCTGTCGCTGTAGTTGTAGTTTTCCGCTTCCACTGTACTCTTCCGCTGTAATCTTCCGCTTCCGCTGTCGCTCCACTATACTACAACGACGTAATCTTCCGCTTCCGCTTCCGCTTCCGCTTCCGCTGTCGCTGTAATCTTCCGCTGTAATCTTCCGCTTCCGCTTCCGCTGTAATCTTTCGCTTCCGCTTCCGCTGTAATCTTCCGCTTCCGCTTCCGCTTCCGCTGTCGCTGTAATCTTCCGCGGTAATCTTCCGCTTCCGCTGTAGTTTTCCGCTTCCGCTGTAATATTCCGCTTCAAGCTTCCACGGTAATCTTCCGCTTTCGCTGTAATGTTCCGCTTCAGTTTTCCGTTGTAACCTTCCGCTTCCACTGTAATCTTTCACTTTAATTTTAAGGCCCCATCTAAAGCTGTTCCTCTGCTGTCCTTATGCGTACATAATAATCAGCAAAAGTTTCCCGTGCCCTCGATGCCATCTTGATGCCACCCTGAATATACTACAAGCCATCCAATGTAGGCCGAAGCCCCAACACTTATGAGGCTGCCCCACAGGGCTCACAGCCCCCCCATATGCGCACCAGGTATCTCCCATAGTATATTCAGGATGGCATGCGGAGGCTTAGGCCAGGAAGCCCACGATTAAGGGAGATACCGGTCTCCCGCCCCTAGATATGCAGGACGTGGCTGCATATCCAACATAGACTCCCTTCCAGGAGGCCAACATGCCGGAATAGGAACCAGAGGCCAGGGGGGATTGATCCTGAGACCACTTCCCTCCTAGGCAGGCGCCCTATCACTGGGATGGCCTTTGGTTCCGTTCAAGAAGGTAAAAACTTTTGTACATATGTTTACCTGAAGAAATTTTTCTGTAAAATCTTCACTAGCCTTTCCTACACTAACTTCTCTATACAACTCCATTTTTAATGAACAAGGAGTCAAAACTATAGTATTTGTGAACACCTACACACTCACGTTATCCGATTCTGAGTTCGAGTCACGAACCAGAATCGACAGATTTCCCTCTTTCACATATTTCACAGCCTAAAACTCGTACTAACTATTGCTTAAAACACTTTCTGTCAAAACTAGAAGCATGAGGTCGCTCTCCTCGTCGAGCTTTGCATTCTGGTGTCTCTCGACTCCTTTAGGGGTGATATTCTAACCCAAGCTTGGGGGCAGCTTGTCAAGCATAGCCCCAGCTTAGCTCCTGCCTAGCTTGTTAAGCTGCAGGGCAGCTTCCTTTACACAATATAGAAAAAAGTCTCTCTGCAATACTTTTCACTGTATAGACCTATGTACAATACGACAACGGTCTGTTGGTCGTCACTCCAACCGCACCGTGAGAGAGACAAAGGTAGTCTGATTGATCCGCAACTCCAGTCTGACTACTGACAGCACACTGGAGTGAACTCACTCCATAAATCAAGCACCAAACACAAGCAAACGCGACGCACAAATAAGAAGTAGAATATGGAAGGGTTCCAATCACAAGAAGTCTAAACGATAACCCTTCACACTCAAACATTCACATAAAGAGACACCCAGCCCCACCCGGACTGACGACTTCTCTTCGGTGACCACATGCACAATATATGATCACCAACTATCGTAAATGATACTTGTGGTCACTAACTAGATGTCTTCATCTCTAGTAGCGCCAAAAACATCCACGTGGTAGCTCTACTAGCTTACCCACGACAACTGTCACCAACTGTCTCCATACGCGTCTCTACGGTATAAGCAAACACTACCACAACTATAGCTTCCTCCTAATACTGTGGGGTCGTCCTACCACTCCTCTAGGAACGTGCGAGAAGGTCTCATACTACCTTAAAGAAGTCCATAAGTACTTGCACGTATCCCTAGAAGACACCAAGAGCTATTGGTCTAGTGGTAAAGCCAAAGCTAAAACTACATAGTTAAGAGTCCAGGTCCAAGAATAGTGTTGGGATGGCTGACCAGTTGGTTTTACACTTCCCACACAACTGAAACTTAAATACCTCTCTCACGCACGCCAGCAAGCTGACATGCGACGAGTGCGGGCTCGAGCTCGGGCTCCGCTCTGCCTCCACACTCTCGCACTCCGCACTCTCCGCACTCGCACTCACGCACCTCTGCTCCTAAATTGGCACTCGCAGGCGGGTTTACGTCAGATTTTGGACCACCTACGACCTTCTTCGGCTTGTAACTTCTTCCATCCTTCACCAAATCGAACGATTTTTGGTGCGTCGGAATCATCTTCCCAGCATGCACCTACTGCACTCTTCAGCACCAGAAATTTTTGACCCATGACAACTCCACATCCGTCGACGCACTTCTGCCGACCTCAAATTGACACAAATCAACCACAAAAACTCATCACATGAAATTCTAGCAGCGCTTCCGCACTACCTCACCACCAAATTGACCAAGAACAGATTCAAACAACAGCAATCTTCAAAGCGATCGATCATCCAACCAAAAAGAACCACTCCACGCATGTGCACACCCGCAAATCGAAGATATCAACGATCTGCCCACTCCGGAGATACCACCGGCTGAAATCCGCGACCTGGAAGCTCTCAATCAGACCTCGCAATCTGAGTTCTTCGAGTGATAAACGGTATGTACTCACTCCACCATGCCAACGGACACTAAACAATCACTAAAGTCGAGTCAAATCCACTCTGTGCTCGTAGAGAATCCAGATTGCACTCACCAAGACTATCCACCATAGTCAGGAGCTTGAAGGCTCAACTCGAAGAACTAAGACCTCCAATCCCTACCTGCAAAGTATACCCCTAGTGGGCTCTCTCACCAACTCACCCTAACGGCACTAACGGCCTTACCGAGATTCGTCACTTCACACTCGATCAACCTAGCCGAGGTGCCAAACTGACGTGACAAAAAGACCGGACAGTGTCACAATGACGCGAGGATGCATAGACAAGATAGATTAATTGATAGTCTGATGTCAGACATGTCTCACACGCAATTACATAATTATCTCAAAAACAAGCTGCACCCATTTGGAATAGATCATGACAAGTTCTTGCACAGTAGCGACGGCGATGTCTGCCAAAAGGACCCTGTGAACTAAATCCGAGAGAGTAGTGATCCGAGCGGAGGGTGATCAGAAGCACAAATTCTAACATAACAATATGATCGCCGACGAAGCAATATTACGAATCTTGATGTAGATGGAATGTATTTCGAAGATGAAGAACGGAGTTTTGTTATGAATGTATGCTCCGATGACCTTGTAGAGGAGAGCGTGCTAGAATGATGACGATGAAAAATGATCAATGCGAGAGTCCAAGATAAGACTTTGGAGTCGCTCAGGACCGCTGCAAGCAAAGTGTCTCTCGGGTTTGAATTCGAATCTTTTAAGGAGTTTGAATTTGTCGTTGATTGTTGATCTTTCTTGAATAGTCGAGCGAGCCATAAATTTGAAGAACTTTCTGAACTATAGAGTTAGAGTGTGCATGTATGGAGCAAAGGTCCATTGTCGAAAGTTATTCGAACAACGATCTGAAACATCACAGAGTGCGGAAGTGAGTCATCATAAAAGTCAGCCTCGTAGCTTCCACGAATATATACAAAGACGTCGAGCATCACTGAGATAAGCTGAAGCTGGTCGATCCGAATCAACATAAGCTCATTCAAGAAAAGATTCAGCTAATGACCATTGCGGCCGAAAGACCATGATATCAGTCGATTGAGAGATCAAATTTTTATGGGGTTAGTGCTCGTGATAGTGAGCTCGAGCATCCATACAAGTGGTGAGTTCGAGCACAGAAAGACAAGTTTAGTCGATGAATTGCTATTACTATTTGTGATTTAGAGCACAGTTGCCCTAGTCATATTGGATATTGACATCATCTGACATCCAACTCGAAATTCCTAGCTACAATCATGTATAACAGGTTGGTCATTGATCCGAACACCCCCATTCAAAAGTTGATGGAAGATCTTCGAACTACATTCAATAAGCGTGCTTGTTACTACCGTCGCGACCCTCTGTCTCAAGATCAAACGCAGACTCGAACAATAGAATCCTAATGGACTTGTGCTACATTACGAGTTGGACTTAACGACTTGACCGGGAAGTCGAGATCAGATGAACCCTAAATGGTTCTCTGAACATTAGGTTAGGACATAGGGGCCTACCCCAAGACAACCCCATACGAATGCTGACATAAGAGGGCAAGTCTAGAAACGGATCGAAACATAGGTCTGAGATATAGGTCCGAGACACATGATCAAGATGTGAGTCTGAGACGCAGACTGACCATGGTTCAGACGCTGATCCGACCACAAGATTCGAGTCCGGATCTGGATCACATGTTCTCATAAAAATAGTTAAGTGTTGGAGCTCCAGTGACGTTTTAGGTCATGGACGGAGGTCTACATAAGATATCGAGACGAGTAAAATATCATTGGAAAGATCTCGGCGAGAGCTTTCCAGTGATATGTAAGATTCCTCGAACTGACCTCCGAGTTGAGAATTATTGCCAATCACGTGATCGGATTATGGAATAATTTTCCAAGATCAAAGAGGAGGGCAAGGTCGAGGATCCCCAGAAGTATATATGAGGGAGCTCGATGCCTAGGTGGGTCAGGAGAGTCACCCGACTTCAGGATTCGACGGACATACTCTTGGGGCATGAGGTGATGACTAGACCGGTTCCAAGGCACGTTCTGGACCTGTTACGACTTATATTACACATAGGAAGTTTGTTTATTAGTAAGGTGTTTAGTTATAATTAAGTGTGGATAATGTTTATTTGCTGCCCAAGTACTTTAAGGATGTATCAAGTTAGTCATGACTAGATAAAGTTAGTTATGGTTAAACTTGACTGTACTTTTGACAGAATTCAGATAATTTTCTAAGAGTGAGCACTACTATCTTGTCATCTTGTCTAAAAGGTAGATAGGAGGTGGAAAGTATCCCTTATTTCCTTTTTGACTTGATATTAGTGCTGGGATTAAAGTTGTGGACTTTGTGGGCATTAAAAACAAGAAGAGATTCCACATGTCTCTTTTTTAGTGGGTCCTAGTGTAGAGGGGGGGTGGAAATTCGAGATTCCTTGAGAATATTCCAAAATCCTTCTAAAAGTTGTTGACTTTGAAGGAATAAGCCCATGTGAAAAGGTAAAAAGCCCATGTGATTAATGCTTTACCTTAAGTAATATCTTAGTACAACCCGGTAAAAATAGTAACGGCTGAGTTACCGGAGGGTACCAAAGTAAAAACTTAGAAAGTATAAATAGAGGAATAGAGAAGAGCTCCTCATCCTTGTTTTCGCATCGTCGTAATGACATCTTGAGCAATATAGAGAGTGTGTGGTATTTTAGCACGTGAGAACTTGAGAGACGTCGTTAGAATAGAGGATTTTAGTTGATGAGTTTATGAAAAAATTTTAGTTGATGAGTTTGTAGATGAGTGGATGATTGAACTCAGCATTTTTTTTGTCAAGTTCATGGTGTGCTTCCATCAAAGCCATCAGAGGTGACCCTTGAGTGAGAGACATGTCCGACATGTTGCAGATTCATCGATGACGATTGTGGAGGTTGAGAGATCGGGTGTAGTTGATCGATAAGATCGTGGAGGGTTTACATTTTTGATTCCATTACCGGGACCTCACTTGAAGGGATCCTTGAAAGATGTTTAGAGTTCAATTCTACATTCGACAAAAAGAGATCATGAGAGAACACATGGAGAGAACGTTAGGAGGAGAGAGAGCTAAAGCGATGTTAGCAACATTAGAATCTTTCATGTATCCCGTAATGATCTATGACGCATTCGAGGTTATTCTTTACATCTTGTTCACTTAGAAAGAATTTGAGGAGAGTTGAAAGGGGATGAACCAAGAGTTGTAGAGAAAAGAAGAGAGGAGAAAACTTTCAGAGTTTAAGAATTCAACTCTCTAGAAAATTTGTACAATCGTTGTCAGATTTTCTGTGTTTTTTATTTTCTTGTGAAACTTTCAAATATTCTAGATTGGCTGATAACCTATCTAGGACAAAAGAAATCAGAGGAAAAGGTGGTCTAGAGAAGAAGCAATAAATTTTCAAAGTTGAGGGGGTTTATTCGCGAGAGTTGAGGAATTCTGTTCTCTGGAAAAAGTTTACAGTCATTGTCATATTTTCTGTGAATTTTATTTCCCTTATAAACTTCTTAGTGTCTTAGATTGGGTTATAAGCTATATAGGACAACAGAAATCAGGAGAAAAGGTGGTCTGGAGAAAGAGCAATGAATTTTCAAAGTTGAGGGGGTTTATTCACGAGAGTTGAGGAATTTTGCTCTCTGGAAAAGTTTTACAGTCATTGTCAGATTTTATGTGAATTTTATTTTCATGTGAAAACTTCCAGGATTGTAGCTTGTCTGATGAGCTATTAGAGAAAACAAAAATCATGAGAAGATGATGTTTGGAGAGGGAGATAGAATTTTTCAAAGTAGAGGGGGTTGACAACCATGAGAGAGGTGAAAATATACAAATTTCAATTCTCTGAAAATTTGTACAGGCAGCACCAAATTTGTACATGCCATTCATCATATGTGCTACAGAATTGGTAGCACCTTGTGGCAAGGTGCACATCCTTAGTAACCCCAAAGGTGTCCTCATTGTAGTCAAGTCTCTACTCTCAGAGGATAACTGAAACTGATCATAACCTGAATATAAGTCTCTCATTGAATAGATAACACGACCAGCAAAAGCCTCTACAAACTCGTCTACAATAGATCCTATACCCATATTCCTGATAGTCACCTTGTTAACTGGCTGCATATCTTGGATAAATCTCAAAGCTCCACTCTTCTTCGGAACAGTAAACCATCTGCTAGAGTAGGGAGCTATAGATGGTTCCAAGATACCCATCCTAATCCTCTCATTGAGCAAGTCTATCAGCTTTGGTAGATGAGCTCTAGGTACAATTATAGGACGTAGATTCCAAGGCACATGCGGTATAGTAAAGATTACCATAGGTCCAACTACACTTGGATCTACACATTATACTTCATGTGACTCAAACGCAAACGCCTTACCATGTCTAGATAGCATCTCCCTGAAGCTCTTCTTCTCTTGCTCAGTAAGAAATCCATCACCTCCAATCCTCAGCTCCTTCAGTGTTGTTTCTGTGAACTGGTGCCCAATTCTTCTCGGTCCTCTGAGCGTCGGTTCCCGTACAGCTTGCTCCATCTTCTGATTGTAGTCGAGTGGTAAAGGCAAAGCCACTGGTTTGACTTTCTTTGCCACTGACTTGTACTTGGTCTCCACATACACCTCTTGTCGATCTATAAACTTATCAATTACATCATAAAGCTCCTTGGAGCTCATCCTCACCACTCTATCTACATCATCTATAGAACTTTCTACTATAGATTTCAACTCCTCTATAGTATCTACCAAATACTGCTCTTCAAACACTCCAGATATGTATTCATCTCCGGCTAACTTTCCACTATCCCACAAAGATTGCTGTACACACTTCACATGTTGCCTCTCAAACCTTTTCAGATTCTCAACCTTCCTATAACACACTGATCCACATGACGTCAATCCTAAGAAGCTAGAGGATAAAGCTTATTGTTCTACTAGATCAAGCGAGAATTCTATCTCTACTGTATCGTTGAAGTCTCGCTCTTCAATGGTACTCTGCCAAAACTCCTAGACTCTCTAAACTCCTGAGTAATCTTAGGTAGTGGACGGTCTTTCAAGCTATCACGATTCCTCTCATGTTCTGCAGCAACGGTCAAAAATTGAACAGCTCTTCTGCCATCTCTACTACGTATCCTAGCATAGGCTGAACCATCATCCATAACTCGTGTTTCCATTCTAACAGCAGTAATGTAAGGCTGCCCTAGAATGATAGGATAGGTTGACATGTCTTGTACAAAGAAATTCTGAACATCACTAATGTCACCCACAGTTACCTTGATGTTGGGACAAGCACCATACAGTTCTCCCCTCTGGTTGTTGGTAGCACGGATAAGCCATCCATGGTCGGTGTCTATGGGCCACCTCCTACGCTTGTACAGCTCCTTAAACATCAGATTAATCTCTGAGCCGTGATCAATCAATGCCACCACAGGTTCCTCCAGATCTCCCAACTTCACCAAGGTCTCTGTGGTTGCTCTTGCCCTATGGTTGTGAGAGTAATGGCTCTTCTGCGATGCTTCCACCTCATCTTCAAACCTCACGTGCTGATAGGATCTCCCCTCTGATACTTGAGAGCAGTAACCAGCAATCTCATCTTCCTCATCATCCAACAGTTTGGTCCCTAGAGCGTTAAGCGTAGCTGCTTCATCCAAAATCTGACGTTTTCTCTTGATGATATCTATGATAACCTCATGGAACTCACGCTTTGCAATCCCAAGAATCTCACCCGAGGTAAACTCAACCTTTCCATTCAAGATATGATTCTCTAACACCTGCTTCAAGTCTGTAGCAATCTCAATGTCAGACTGAAGTTTGTATGCAGGCATCTTACCCTTCTCCTTGCTTCTCTCCTTCTCCTTTGGTGTTGTAGATGGTAGATCCTCCATAGTTTCCTCCCGAGTAGGTGTTGTCTCCTGCCTTGCCTCTGGTCTAGCCCTTTCACTCCTTGTAGCAGGTCGTTTGGCTGTAGAAGCCTCACCTGCGTCCTCCCTCTTGCATTTTTCTTCTAGTACAGCTTCATGCTGACTTCTTGCAACATAAGCATGCACTGACATAGTATCCACAGGATCATTCCATCCTGTAGCTTCTCGAATTGAGTTGCCAACCCTTCGTAGCACATCCTTGTCTAGTTCTGTTCTAGCTACGGACCGCACTACATCAGACCACAACCCAGTAGTCCCTTTCTCTCTCTCCATCTCCACTTTCACTCCACAGGTAGCAGCATTCACAAGCCTCTTCATACCACCCTTGCCAAAGTTGGTTCCCAACATCATTCCAGTCTCTCTCAGATGGATCTTACCATCTTTGAAGAAGATTAGATCCTTCCTCAATGCATCTGAAAACTCTCCACAATCTCTTCTTACATGGTCTAGGCTATCACACCATATACAACGATGAACAAAGCCTTCTCTCATCTGAGGTCTCTGCATAGCAGGCTGTACATTCTGCTCCTTCTCTTCTAACCTAGTGAGCTTAAGCTTAAGCTCCTTCATACCCTTAATCAGTTCATCAAGCGGTGAGTCTTCCTCTCTAGCAATTACCAAAGTGGGCTTAGTAGGCAACTGCTTGACAGGAATTATCAGAGGTGCTGCTTCACTACCACCACCCTTCTTCTCTGTCTCTTGGTCAGCAAAGAGACAGCCTCTTCAACCTCCTTCCAGTCAGTCTTCAATCCTCTCTCCTCACTCTTGTCTTCCAGCAACAGCTCAAGCTTCTCCTGAATAGTCACGTCCGCTGCTTGTAGGAAAAGCTCGGTCTTCTCAACCTCTAGTGTAAGCTTCTCTGTCCTAGAAAGCTGAGCATATTGACGATCAAACTCCCTTAACAACTCATTTACAGACAAACCTTTGTTAGGCTTCACCACCCACTCCAAGAATGTTCTCTTGGTCACCCTCTCTGAATCTTCAGTGTAGTACTCCTCCTTCAAAGCTCGCATAAAGCTCTCCCAACTCTGTCCTTGCTGCTGCTTGAGCTCCTTCACACGCCCACGAATCTCAGGGACAACAGCAAGTTCAAAGTTCTCCACCATCTCCTTGTCAGGTACCTTGTTCACCTCCATCTCCCTAGCATAGTATCGCACGTACTTGGAAATATCAGTCCCCTTGAACTGGTCCATCTGGTGCACCACAGATTGCAACGCCTTGGTTGCTAATACTAGCAGCTGAAATTATATTTCATTTGCGATTTACTTCTTCGATATCTTTCCATTGCCACTCTTCTCAATTCATTCTGAATTTGTTCGTAAATTTGACGTCTGTCGTCTATAGCGTCATGAGTGGCACGATAAACACATTCTCAGGCATCACAAGTGAACCTCTTGGCAAGAACAACTACTCGATATGAAAATATCAAATTACTGTCTTTCTCAAGGGGCAGGGACTCCATGGTCTTGTCACAGGCACTGACAGCAAACCACCTGAGGATGCTGGAGATCCGATTGTTGCTGAATGGAATAGACGTGCTCAGCAAGCTGTGCACTACATGTCGTTGTGTGTTTCGTCTCAAATGTTTGGTTACATACAGACAGTCGACACTCCTAAGGAAGTTTGGGAGGCCTTGGCGAATGTGTTTCAGACATCAACCAAAGCACGTAAGTTGCAACTGAAGCAGCAGCTTCTGGAGGTCAAGAAAGGTACTTCGACGATTACAGACTATGTCTACCTGATCAGAGGTCTAGTCGAACAACTGAGCAGCATTGGTGTGAAGATCGAAGATGATGATCTCATTCTCCATACCATTCAAGGACTTGGTAAGGAATACAAGGCCTTCGAAACTTCTATTGCTGTCAGGGATACTTATCCCACATTTGAAGAACTAGTGCCTATGCTAGTATCAGAAGAAATGAGGCTATTGAGTGCAGCTGGTCAAAATTCGACTCCAGAGCAAGCCCTGTTCGCTAGTAGGGGCAGAGGCAAGGGTCGAGGTAGAGGCAGAGGAAGAAGCAACTCCTTTGGACGAGGTCAACAACAACAATATATCCAAAACAAAGGTTTTGCAGATACTCGTTCTTGCAACTACTGCAACAAGGCGGGTCACCTTGAGAAGAACTGCTTCAAGAAGCAGAATGACATCAAGGTTGGTAAGCAACCTCAAAATTCGAACTTTGCTTCCATGGAGGACTCTCATTCAGATGGTAGTATGTTAACCATGCAGCATGTCATGGGTTTTATGACCAAATCTGCTGAAAGTTGGTACATAGACTCCGGTTGCTCAAATCACATGACTGCACAAGGAGAGTGGTTCAGTAGCAAAGATCCTGTGAAGACTCCAGCAAATGTCTACACAGGTGATGGTACTCAACATCCGATTACTCATCTCGGTACTGTACCTATCTCTGTTTCATCCTCGAAAATCTCAGCTTTAAGGGATGTTCTGTATGTTCCTACCATAACCAAGAATTTGGTCTCCATAGGTCAGATTGTTGAACAAGGTTATGAGGTTAGGTTCAACAAGCATGGTTGTTTTGTTCAAACTGAAGACCACATTGTAGTAGCCAAGGGAACTAAGGTTGGTAGGCTCTTAAAGTTAGATGCAACTATATCAGCAACTGAGACTGTCATGCTGATAGACGGTTCTCAGATTTCGACTTTACAGTTGTGGCATAAGAGGTTCGGACATATGAACTTCTCACGCCTTAAGGCTTTGCCTACTTCTAATCTAGTTGTAGGTATTCCGAAATTCACAGATGCTATTCCTGTAAAGGTCTGTGAAGCTTGTCAGTTTGGTAAGCAGGCTAGGCAACCCTTCTCTCATAAGGGCACTAGAGCTTCTACTGTGTTAGAGCTTATTCACACAGATGTTTGGACAGCTTCTCAAGCGAGTATGCAAGGTTCTCAATACTTCGTCTCATTCATTAACGATTGTTCGAGATTCACTTGGGTCTACTTCTTGAAGGCCAAGTCAGATGTCTTTGCTGTGTTTCAGTCGTTTAAGAGCCTAGTAGAGAAGCAGTTCAAGCATAGCATCCTTCGTCTACGTTCTGATGGAGGAGGCGAGTTCATTTCCGGCCAATTTGATACCTTTCTGCAACAACATGGCATAAAAAGAGAAGTCACATGCAGCTACAGCCCTCAGCAAAATGGAGTTGCAGAGCGCAAGAACAGACATATTGCTGAATGCGCTAGAGCTTTGCTCAATGAGAAAGCTATGCCTAAGTATTACTGGGCAGAAGCTGTATCCACTGCTGTTTATCTTATGAACAGATCTCCAACTGCAGCAGTTCATAAGAAGACACCATTTGAGGTACTGTACAATCAACAGCCGGATATAGCTTCCCTAAGGGTATTTGGGAGTGTCTGCTTTGTTCATATACCAGGTGAAAGGCGTAGTAAGTTGGATCCGAAAGCTTGGAAGTGTGTGTTTTTAGGCTATGCTTCAGACCGGAAGAGCTATAGATGTTATGATCCCATTTCGAATACCTTGCATGTAAGCAGAGATGTTGTCTTTGATGAAACCAAGTCCTGGTTCAAGTCTACATCCACCGATGTAGAACATGTTGTGTCTGTTATACAACCAGTAGCACCTACTTCACAATCTACTAGCTCTACTGCTCCACATCTTGTGAGAACTCCTTGGTCTGGACAGGTTATTGCACCACCTACTCAATCCACTAGCTCTCATCCTGTATTACAACAGATGACAGATCAACAACGTCCTGCACAATCTTTATCTCCAATAGATGATCAAGTTACCACTTCACCCTCAGCCTTTTAGAGTTGAGACTACTCCTTCAGCTCAGATGACTGATCTGCGTAGGTCCAGTAGGGTCAAGTACCCTGTACAACGTTTTCCGTGTGAAGGATTTTTTGTAGAACACCATGCATACATGGTGAATGTCGTACAGGATGTACAAGAACCGAATTCCCTTGAAGAGGCGATGCATCAAGCAGAATGGGTGCAGGCTATGGAGGCTGAACTTGTAGAATTACAACATCAACAAACATGGGACCTCGTTGACTTACCCCCTAGTAAGAAAGCCATTCGCTTCGTGGGTTTACAAGGTCAAGAGGAATTCTGATGGTTCTGTGTCTAAGTGCAAGGTCAGACTTGTGGCCAAGGGTTGTGCACAATAATATGGAATTGATTTCGATGAGACATTCAGTCCAGCCGCCAAGATGGCTTCTATTCGTACACTTGTGGGATTGGCTACAAGTAGAGGGTGGCATTGGCTACAAGTAGAGGGTGGCACCTTCATCTGATGGACTTCAACAACGCTTTTCTTAATGGGGATTTGGAAGAGGAGGTCTACATGGTGCAACCTCCTGGATATGAGAATTCCAAGTATCCTGAGAGAGTCTGTAGACTCAAGAAGTCCTTATATGGACTTAAGCAAGCTCCTAGAGCTTGGAATGCCAAGATCAATTCATTCTTGTTATCTCTTGGCTTTATTGTGTGCAGTTCAGACTCTTCGCTGTATTCTTTGCATTCAAGCCAAGAATTTGTACTACTGATCATCTATGTTGATGACTTGATCCTCACTGGGAATTGTAAGCATCTCATCCAACGGGTGAAAGATCAGCTGAAGAGAGAGTTTGACATGAAGGATCTCCAACAACTCAAGTACTTCTTGGGCATTGAGTTTGTCAAGAATGGTGTTGCGTTATGGCTGCTGCAGAGACAATATTGTCTAAACATGTTGGAGAAGTTCGGGATGACTGCCTCTAAACCAATCTCTATCCCTCTTGCTGCTAGTGTTAAGCTAAATGCAGAAGATGGCGAGTTGCTAGCAGATCCCTTCATGTATCGACAGATCATAGGTAGCCTGATCTACCTTACTATAACTAGGCCAGATTTATCTTATGCTGTTGGCTTAGTCAGCCAGTACGTACAGGCTCCAAAGAAGCCACACCTTGATGCAGTTCGACAGATTCTACGATATGTGAAGTTTACACTTCAGTTCGGACTTTACTTTCCTTCTGGTAAGCCTCTTGTGTTACAAGGCTTTACAGATGCAGATTGGGCTGGAAGTACTCATGACAGGAGATCTACGTCAGGTTTCTTTTTCTGCCTTGGAGATTCTGCGGTCAGTTGGCAATCGAAAAAGCAACAAACAGTTGCTTTGTCTTCTACAGAAGCAGAATACAGAGGTGCCACCAATGCTACATGTGAATCTGTTTGGCTTCGCACCCTTCTGGATGATATGAGTGTCACATTTTCTGATCCAGTTGTTTTGCACACCGACAACATCAGCAGCATTAAACTTGCTTCTAATCTTATTTTCCATGCTAGGACCAAACATATAGAGGTCCATTATCACTTCATCAGGGAGAAAGTGTTAGCTGGAGAGATTGATCTTAGGTATCTTCCTACTGATGAGCAAGTTGCTGATATTTTCACCAAGGCCTTACCTAGAGACAAATTTGAGTATTTCAGGTTGTGTCTAGGTGTTAAGGACATAGATTCTAGCTTGAGGGAGAGTGTTAAAGACTGTGCAAGCTAACTATGCACTATAGTCGTAATTTGCTCTAATTCCTAACCTAGTTAGTTTAGGGTATGGGGACCCAACCCCAGTTTACCCCTTCCTTGTCTTTTTCTCTCCTGTATTAATAAAGAGGGACTGATGAACCTCGACTCATTCTCTTGTGTGATTTTCAGACTCTTTCCACCTCTCTTCGATTCAGGCTTAGGCTATGGCTGCCTTGTCTTATGAGTGCTTACAGTTCCCTGATCTCAACAACATCGACCGATATAGTGAGAGCTGCTTGTTGGAGCAAATTTCACTCTCAAGAAGTGCAATGCTTGAGGAATGTCTAATGCGGCTCGTCAGTGAAAGCTTGTGCAAAATCGAATCAGCGAAGGAAGAATACCAGAAGAGTAGTCGAGGAATTGCACGAGGCTAAGAATGCTTTTACAACTGGAAAAGCATACTGTACATACTTGCAGGTATGTACAGTTGTAACAGAAGTATACAGAGGTAGCAGTTCTCCAAGTCTCACCGTGCTTTCCAGAAGGCACTGCCTGCATATCTTCCAGCTTAAATCAAGAGACTCGGATTACATATAAGGTCCTATGTTCAGTCCGTTTTAATGGAGTGTACAAATATTGAGGAATCATAATTTCTCACGAAAGCATTCTCACCGAAACCTTCGCGAGGTTCAAGAGGAGAAGTAAAGTTCTGAGGTATTTGGCACATGAGTACGGCGCGGAACATACAAACCCACTCCTCTAAAGCAACCAAAACTGAAAACGTTTACTGAAATCATTCGTGTAGGCAACGAACTCATTATCCAGCACCTGGTCACAAATGGGAACACACAGATCAAGTGGACGTGGACAGTGAGGGATAAGACACTAGTGGACAGTGAGTGACAAAAACTACGTAAAGACAACACCAGAAAACCAGTAGTATCCACATGCTTCTGACCAAGACAGGCGCGTTCACATGTATATAGCAAGATAGTGGATAAGGATGAAGGCTGTACGGAGTGGAAGGGTCGGAGCAAAAAAAGGAAGTGAGACGTGAAGTTGTTCCGATATTACCGAACCGTGATATGGTTTGTTAAGCTGCTGTGACGATTGATTCCTAAGAACACTAATAACAAAATACCAGCAACCATGCCCGGAAACTGCTTGATACTGAGCAGATGATATGCAAGGAATGCTTTATTAACATATCCTATAAGTCCGAACTCCAATGATACACAACCTGAGTGCTGCTGCCGGCTTCTTTTCCTTGCCATGCCGCGTAGTGATAGTGCATAATCTCATACCTGGCCTCTCAACTTGTAGCTAGTTGGTCTGGAATACTGCTTGCAATTCCATTCCACTCCTACGATACTATATATTCTGCTCAGAAATCTATACAGATGGAAATGTCGTTTTAGACTTGCAGTGGACACGAAGTTTGCCCAGAAAAGTTTGTTTCCGGTTCCTTGCTCTACTTAAACCTCGTTGCGAGTTCTAATTCGATGGGCTGAGAATTACGACTGAAGAGGACACGACTCACATCTGAACGCCGAACTGGAAATCCTTCACTTCACTTTCCGTTTTCTCGAGCTTTGCCCCCTGTGCACCAACACAACCGTGACCTCTCAAGCCGGATAAGCACAGTTACAATATAAGTAAGCCACTCATAGATTCTGAGTAATACGAACCGTTCGTGCCCGCTATTTATACCCATTTAGATTTGAAAGGTTTTTAGAATCTCAACTCCTCAAGTCCAGTGTCCACTAACACTCAGGAACTGTCGATGTACTCTCTGACATCCCTCTGCCGTCAATCCTGCTCGTAGAAAGCGTGTGGCTGTGGGGTTGTATGGCTGCCGTTCCGTTCGAAAGTGCTCAGCTTTCCACGGGTAAATTCAGGCCCACAGATGCTCATTTTGGGGTGCATACAGCTTACGAACACGGAGGAGGGGAGCACATACGGAGGACATGGACACCTTTCTGCAATTCAACAGTCTGACAATAGTCGAACAACTGCAATCCAAGCTGCAAACGTTCCGAGGCATGCGTGAACCATGATTGTGAAATTTGGTTTGTTTATATGGCCAACGGCACCAATTAAACTGGCACATTCTGCAAAATGTGAATAACAATCAGGGGTGTGCCCTCCAAACCGTGGCTCGTTCTGCCCTGATACCTGTCAATTCAGGTGTGCATCTGAAATGTGATCTACCGCAGACTTGAAGTACTGAACTATCTACAACTTCACTTGTATCAGAGTTCAAACTGGGAGCCCTATTTTTACACCCAACTGAACTCGTGAGCTAATTACTGCCTACCCTAAGATTTGGAGCCTAGCACAATGATTGATTTCAATGGCACCGAATACTCCGTTACAAAACACCCCCTGAACCAAAAGCTTACGCCACCAAGAAATCAAGCAGCATGCGATCAGTTCCGAAGAACTGAGCTTCAACCACAGCGATCCAGGAAGGAGGACATTGCTGTGCAGCAGGAGCTGCCCCGAGACATATGACCTCAGAGATCCATAGGACAAATGCGAATGACACAAAATCGTTCAAGGCTTCTTATAGTATGTGGTAGGCACGAAGGGCATTTTGGTGATCGCACCATCACTCGCCTTGCCTCTAACCACTACCTTAATGGGTGTACCCGCCTTGTGGTGTCCAGATTGCACGTAACCCATGGCGATGTTCTTCTTCAAGCACGGACTGTAACCGCCGCTAGAAACCTCACCAATGAGCTTGCCATTGGCATCCAAGATCTCTGCGTGACTCCTTGCTGGAGCTCCACCGGCCGTGAGACCTATCCTGCGCTTTGTGGGGCCATCCTTCAGCTGTTGAAGGATAACTTGAGCTCCGGGGAAATTAGCTTCAGCTCGTCGTCTCTTTCCGATGGTCCATGCGAGACCAGCCTCAATCGGCGTAATATGCTGCTCCAAGTCGTTTCCATACAAGCACAACCCTGCTTCTAATCTCAGACTATCTCTCGCGCCTAATCCAGTTAATCGAATTTTACCCTCACTCTTATCCAGAAAAGCCTTGGTCAAATCCACAGCGTGCTCATGAGGAACAGAGATCTCAAAACCATCTTCACCAGTGTAACCTGTCCTAGTCACATAGCAAGCGGCACCATTCACATCCAAGAATTTGAAGTCAGCGAAATAGATTTGGCTAACATCCTCACTGGTCAGCTTCTGCAGAGTGGGAGCTGCAAGAGGTCCCTGAATGGCCAGCAGAGAGCGCTCGTCGTGAATGTGCCAGCCCACATCCTTGCCGGAATTCTGGAAAGGCTTGAGATGGTTCTCCATGTGCTCCAAATCCTTATCACGACAGCCAGCATTGACGACCATGTAAATGTGCTCACTGGTGACCTTGGTGATCACAGTATCATCGATGATTCCACCCTTCTCATTTGTGAACACGGACAGGGTTCCAGTTCCGTCAGGTAAGGAGGCAATGTCCGCTACGACAAGAGATTCGAGGAAGGGAATTGCGTCTTTGCCCTTGAGGCTCAACCCGCACATGTGAGACACGTCGAAAAGACTGCCATTGCTCCGGCAGTTCGTTGTAGAGTCCATAATGCTGTCTTTGTACTGGATGGGCATGCTCCACCCGGCGAAGGGAACCATTTTGCCGCCATTCTCGACATGGAGATCATACAGAGCAGTCTTCTTCAATGTCGCCTGATCCGCATAAGTACGGCGCTGGAGCCCGGGGGCCGCTCCTCTTTGCGCAATTTGCTTGAGCGATGCCGCCAATTGACATGCCGCCCTCCTCATCTTGCTTGCTAAGCTCTCTCTCTCTCTCTCTCTCTCTCTCTCTCTCTCTCTCTCTCTCTCTCTCTCTCTCTTCTCCTCCTCTCCTCTCTGCTCTACGATTCAGCGATACTCTGCTCCGCTCAAACTACTGCTGCTGCTTGAAGTAGACACAATGCTGGTTCCTCGAGTCCACATGAACCCTGTTTGAAAGGGGACCGCGGCACAAGCAGCCCGAAGGTCTGTGGAGCCCGACGCACCACAAACTTGGCGTCCTGGAGGCTGGGAAACGAACGCCTTCAAGTACATAGGATAGGGTAGTACAGTATGATGGCAGAGAGTCATCTACTGTATTCATCTATTGTTCCGTAAAATCACGACGATCGAACGATATTACAGACCAGATGCTCGTAGGACCTAGAGCTGCCTGTTCTCCCGGGAGTCCCAGCCACAGGTGAAGATACGAAATCCTATCTCCTCGACCGCACGACAGAACGGAGCTCCAGCAGGATCACGCATCGTCACATACGGCCAGACAGTCAGCGGACAGACAGACCGACAACTGGAACCTCTCGAGCAAGACAGAAAAGAACCAAGAAAAGAGTTTTGGCCAGAAAAGTTTAGCGCCCGGATTCGACTTCGGACCTCCCCTTTTTCTTTTTCTCTCACAGATCGCGGAGAGACCCGGTATAGTGAAAGGAGAAAAAGGTACAACCATAAACAAAACCAAAAAAAACTTAACTAGTCCGGTGATCGACTCGAGAAGATCCCTCGACACCTATTTGGTGTACCATGTGGCTCTGATTTGGGGTGGTTACTCCTGACAAATAAATTATTAGTAATTTTATATTGATTGTAAAATTCTGTCTTTTTAATTCCGTTTCAAATTCAAACTGTGTTTCTTTAGACGGCGGGCATGTCATCTCTTGAATACGGAGCGAAAAAGTTTACTGTTGGGCGGTGTGCATCGGTTTCTTCCCTTGAGGGTGTTGGGTTCGGCTCTCTAGAGTATCGAGCAGGATTTGAAAGTTCCTTATACGATCATTTTCACCTTCTCGATTTTCGCTTGGACTCTCATCCTGCTTTCCTCTCGCTTTCTCCGTGGGAGGGTTATTTCTGTGACTAATGCTGACTAATTTTTCTAATGCTAAGCTGACCAAATCTAGTACATAAGCGACCAATTTCCTCTGCCAGCCACGATTCTTCCGAGTACAAGGAAAGTAACGCAAACTTTTTGCACAGCTCTTCCGTCTCCAGTTGCATTATTCCTCTTTGGCTACTATAGGCCTCCACTTGTACTCTGTGTATCGTGGTGGGAGCCTCGATTCTGAGTGCAGTTGGACAAATGCCGTGTCTCCTGGATATCTCCCGCTGTTCATGGGACGGTGCTGTTCTTGTGTTTCCATTCCTACTTGTACCATTGTGGCCCACTTCCGCCCACCTGGTCGTAGTAACCTTCGCACATTGCATTTGTACTTGAGTCTTCTTGGATGTCGAAGATTTCAGGAGGAGATCGATGTTCACCGCCGCTTCTTTGATTGTGACCCGAATTGGCATTTCTTGGATACTGTGCTGAAACTGCCTCCTTTTCCTCTCGATCCAGAATGTGGAGTAACACAGCTAGGAGATGTAGTTTTGGCCGTGTTATTCTCTCTTGCTATCATTGCTGTATCAAGAATTTCCAGGAGCGTGGGATTCTGGTAGCTTGTTCTCTCCGCTTCGAACAGTGCCAGTATGGTATCCCTTCTTGGTTCAGCCTACGGCATTCCCAAAACACATGCTCTAGCGTCTCCAGGCTTCCACATGCAGCACATGATCCATCCTGAACTCCGAATTTGGCATCCCGAGCATTTGTGAAGAAACCTCTCTGGAGTAATCTCCAGAGCCAGAATTACGATCGTGCCGATAAATGACTACTCCAAAGTGCCTTCCACGTTGATGGCATAAAGCGGTAAGTGGTGACGTTCCCCATCTTTGTGATAGAATCTCGTCTTTCAGGGAGTGGTCATCGATCAGTTTCGTCCACTCTCGAGATTCTTTTCTCCAATTTGCCGGGTTATCCCTCCATCTCCAACTTACAGAATGCTGCAATTCGATCTCGGTGAAAGTATGGTTATGTATCCAAGCTCTAATTTCTTTGTGCAAGTCTATTTCTCGTCTTGAGACTGCATACTCTTTTCCGAGGAGCTCATTTCTGATGCTCACAAGGTCTTCTGGTTCTCTTAGGATGTCGGCCGCGTACTCCATGCTTGATCTACGTATCAATTGTAGCCCCAGTTGGATGTCCTTCTTGGGAGCACTCTGTACTGCGATTCTAGCTGCCTAACTCAACGGTGTTTGCAAGGGAAGTTCTCCCCTTTCACTTTTCCATCACAGATAGGTCTTTTAAGGTCTCGGACCTTCCCTTTTCCTTTTGACAGGTTATCCCAAGTGTACATATAGTCTTCCCGTGGCAAAACTGGTTCGCTACTTCCTACTGTCACGCTTGTCATAGAATCTCAAGGCTTTAGGAGTATCATCATGTAAAAGCTCCCGAAAGTCTCTAGAAACTCGAATATAATGAAGAATATTAGACTTTTATTGAATAAATATTTATTATAACAAGAAAAAGTACTAAAAGGGCTAAAAAATTCCAAAAGAATAATTTAGAGAGAATCATCTATCTTATCATCGATATAACGTGTATGAATGTCATATTTTACTTAAAAGTTTTATGGTTGAACAAGTGGATCTTGTTGATGAGATATCATCTTTGATTTCAATATTGTTTCATACAATGAATCCATATAGTGACACATCTACAGATTTAGCACTAAAAGTTTAAAATTTAAAAGTTATTGATTTTATAAAATTTAAAATAATTATTATTTAGAAAACTAAAATTTTAATTTAATAATTAATTTTATTTGAAAGGGGTGATACTTCCTTTAAATTGTAAAAAATATTTTTGAAAAATTATCTTTATTATATAATAAGATATCAAGAAATAAAAAAATCACACATGATATATAAAACAAATGTTAAGTGTCCTCCTGAGTCCAGTCCAGTTCTTCTTGTTCTATCCGATCACACTAATCGGTACTCACGAACTTGGATTCACCGGTTATTTGTATAGTATCCTTGCATTATCATCTCTTCTCAGTTTCTCTTGTGTATTTGACTATTAGTGTATTTTATTGAGGATTTATTTTCAGATTCGACGAATCACGTACTCTCTTCAGATAAGTCTCTCATACTAAATCTTTTAGAAACTCCTCTAACTTCCGAACTTTTTCTAGTTTTTCGCTTCTGTGTTGGATTTCTATATTAGATACTATATTATAGTGTTATTTTATTCTTTTCACGGGTTTTTTCACGAGTGAGAATCGAATTCCGGCAGATCTGTTTCTAGACTCACACTTAAACATTGGAGCAGTGTCTATATAGAGAAAAAAAGTGTCCCGTTCAGCTGAAATAGGAGTCAGATCTGTTCAAACTAGAACAGTGCCTTGTATAAAAACAAAACCAAACTTTAAATCGAGCCATGATAATTATAAACATGGTCGCCTACCTGGCCTTTTCTATCCGATTCTTATGAACATTAATATATGAACAATAACCCTGAGAGCATTTTCCGTTTGTCTTTTATCATTTTCTAGGCGTTTGTACGCTTTGGGACGCTTATTCATTCATACCAGTACACTGAATCTAGTTATAATCACACAACTGGTGAGAAGAATAATTTGGATACACATACATGTCATAGCTAGAGATAACTTATCATGATCATATGATATATCTTAAATTGATTAGCTAAATAAATTACTATCAAACATAATTTTAATTTCATTATACTTATAAGTTCCTAAAGGATTAGATAAATATTTTTACTTATGGCAAAGTTCTGAAGTCTCAAACTTACCCTGAAAATTTGACAACTTAAAGAAGTATTTCACACATATCTAATCATTAATAGCGTTATGTTAATCAGTCATCTTCTTAAAATTTTAAGAGATGTTTTCTTATAATCTGTAAAGAAGGGAGATGCTTGAGCTTTACCTAGATGGGACCATGTTCAGTTTTTACAAAGCACCTAGGAAGTCTCGTTCAAAGATGCGAAGAGAATTTCATAACTAATAGATTGAGCAGCAGATTATGTTCTCTCCAAATAGAAATAGACTAAAGAAAAAGATAGAGGTGTCAAAAATATTCTTAAACAGTTGAACGGAAAAACCATAACCTTTCACCGGTTAGTTTTGTATAGGAAAGAGATCATTTTGGGTCACCTTTATGAGTTAACAATATGATTTCTTCAGTAACTATTTCTAACCTCTGATACATGGAATCATTACTCTGAGTAGGAGCTTTATCTACTGCAAGAACGAACGAAGAAAATGAGCAAGAATCAAACAGAAAAAAGCCCGTGGTGTTTTCTACAAGTGCTAGCAAGTAATATCCGCAGAGTTCTTGCTTAACTCATAACTCCCTTCTACCAATCAAAAATATTTGGAAAAGGTTATAACTTTGATACCCCTATTGGGGACTAGGCGCACCACCAATTTTTTCACTTATTCTTTTTCACTTATAATAAGAAGTTTACTTCCTCTCATATTCACCTCTTCCAAGTTCGAAAGAGGAGAATATACCAAGAGCTTTCATTTATGTCCTAACTGTCCCTCTTGGAAGGGTTAGGTTATAAATTAAAGCTTAGAAATTAGAACTATTTTTACTCCTGAGCGTCACATATCTTTATACCAGAAAAAGAATTCATTCGCATGAATCACTTATGGATTTTGTATAAGTGAAGTGAGCATGTGTAATCAAGTTACCAAGTGGGTTCTAAATTTAAAGATTTAAATTTATCACTTTAAATTTAGTAAAGTTAATGTAGAGTACTTTGACACAAGTCACAATTTTCAAACTCTGTTGAACAATATTTTTCTCCATGACTGTGCACTTTATAAAGTACGTTGCATTTTCCACGTATTTTCTTAGAAGTGCAGTTTGGATGCATATTGATAGACTTTTTATCAGAGCTAGATCTCTCGCACGCTACGAGATATTTTTCGAATATTTTTATTTTCTCTTCTACAGTGCGGGCGCTTTACAACCAGCTTTTCACTGTTTCTTCAAAGTCATTTCATGTTTGAACCAGTTGGATATCTAGAAAATACTTGTCTAAATTCTGGACCTTGTGAGGCTGTTGAAAACTGAGAAATTGGTGTTCAAAAAGCACTAAAACATCCGTCGTTCGTTCTCATAGAGCGTAAAATTTTTACCTGAGAATACAATGAGTATCTGACTATAGAGGGATACTGCAAGACTTTGGATCAACTCGATAAAACCTCTATGTTCTCATTACTCTGTCGATCTGACTTTATCTCGACTCTAGTATCTATTTGTCTCTTTTTCTATTTACCTAACTTGACCTTAAGTGTAATACACATGCACCACTTATACTTTGGCTTTCAGTCATGCTCTAAATACAAGAAGGATTTGTAAATGATAAACAAATGCTGTAGTTCGTAGAAGCACCTTCAAACAATTCCTTAGGTCGGCTTGTGCACTAACAATACTCTCTTTATTGTTTTTCCACGACAAACTACAAAAATACACAACTCTGACCTTCTACAATTCGCTGATATGAGCTCCATTCAAGTGAATCTTACAACAATGGATAGCATATTGTACAATCTTTCCAATGATAATGATAACACATTGATTGGATCAAGATAACTCTCATACGACAATAGATCAAAATTGATCATTTTGACACTTATAACCCGAAACGTCTCAACCTTTCATCCTGACCCGCATGTTTTATCTAAGTTTTGAGTGATCAAACAAGCTTGAAACTAGACATGCAACATACCACTAGAAAGCTTTTCCTCTAGAGCTTCCAACAAGATAGGACATGCACGCAACAAGCAACCATTGAGTTCGGCGCATGACATCAAAGACAAGGGTACCTTGTAGTTAGAGATTTCTGATCTGCAACTTCGACATAGTGTAATACCTTCTCTGATTACGATCTCTGTGCTAAATTCACAACATAGCTCTCTTTAATCACTTGCATCACTTACAAGAAGTTTCACTCCAAACCCCAAGTCGTTTCTTCAAGGTCATCCAAGAGATGTAAGTGAAATCACTCGTCTTCTTCAAACCGGTCACGTTGTAATCTGAACTTCGGCAACCTATTACTCTCAACTTGAAGTTCCAGTTGGGCTCAAACTTCATAGGAAATTCTCTCTAATCTCTTACTACTACTATTAGAACTTCTTGGTTTGGGTTTTAAAGCTGTTTTCAACTTTAGAACTCAAACCAAATCCTCGAAATGGATCAAAACTTTTGTCTGTGCTAACTTATGAGCTTTACAGATCCCGGTGGCTAAAATTCACGATCTCAACACATTCTCTTAATCAAATGAGCTGAAATTAGTAATTTGATAGAACAGACTCCAGTCTTGGAGAATTTCACTTAGAGGTTTGATCCTATGCTCATGAAATAACTCTCATCCATGAGTACAACTATTGTAGCTCCTCACTCTCCATGTAAGACACTATAAAATACTCTCAAAACACCACGTAAAGAAGAATATCTCACAAACCCTCGATCCTCTATCTTATACCTAAATTTGATGACAAGAGCCACTGACGCGAATGCTCACGGGTCATTAAGCTAACACGTCTTATTATCGTACGATCTCACATCCACATAATCGTGCACGTGATATCTAATACATTGTCAAGCGAGTTACACAAAAGGTTCACGAAACACAAAAATCAACACAATACAAGTTCTATGCTAAATTCACACGTGAGGCGTGTCACAGCACGACACCATGCGGATCATGTCTTATTCACACTTTGGTCGGACCAAAATATTTATAGAGGGTACCTTGATAGACCTGCTAGGAATCGATTAAAATCCAGCTTATCAGGAAAAACAAAACTAAATAGTGCGCTCTACTCACTTACTACTGAACTTGTGGAGTGGGAAAATTATAAACTTTAAACCGATGGTGCGACTAATCTCTTAGATTCTTACAACGTTGGAGAGTCTTATGTTAAATCCATGCCCATGAAAATAATGACAAAACTTAGAGGTGATCAGAACGAGAGCTGCTCGTATCAACTGGTGCAATATGTTTCCAAGAAGAAAAAATATTCACTCTCCTCCAACTTTGAGTATAAGACCTTAACCGCAATCAAATTTTCTCAGCGGATTATCATTGCTTTTCATAACATTTTTGCTTCTGTGGAACAAGAGAACCGTATTTTCTGAGAATTCTCACTGCATCACCGGACTGCAAATTTTTCTACTTGTGTGTAAAGAACAATGATTCATGAGTTTCTCTCATCTCGTCATCAGCGTGTTCCAATTTGAGTTCAGATTTCCAATTATTTACTTGGTCAGGCTCATACACCAAACTTTTTACTTGGTCGGTCTCCTACGTTTGGTCCTTCATTGGTCGGGTCCATGACCGGATATAGTTCACGAAGATTGACAGGTCAGCAACTAAGATGACATGGATGAGTTGCATAGGTGACTAGAAGGAGCTGCAAGGGCGAGTTGGCATTGAGAGTTTGAGGTGATCATCGCGCTTCTACAGTTGGCTGTCCTATATGAGAGCCACACAATGGTGGGACGGAGGCTTTGTCATCAGCACCTATATGACCAAATGGCCAAACCGGTTATCTTGCTGATATATTTGGATCCAATAATTTGATATTTTTGAATTCTGATGAGAGTGAGATGTTCGATAATGATTGTTCATAGTAGTGTTCTTCTCATCAGTCACGTTGCTTTGTCAAGTAATCTTTTGCGAGTATATTTGCAGTTGTATATCCTTATAGTGTACTAAACATGTATGTAGTGTTCTTCGGTGCTACACTTTGAATGATGCACAACATGTCTAGGTAACTTTGGTGTATAATATTGTTTTGGTCTTCCTTGCATGTGGACCATCGCTCATATGTGGACCACTACCATTGCATGAATAAAGAGTAACAAGCATTTTAGCATTTTAGATCAGCATTTTAGCCAAGAGCTCGTGGTCATATATACTTGCACAGCTGGGCTTGTATACATCCTTTACCAGTAGGGCGTCAGGGTGTTCACGGTCTTTTTAGTCTTGGGTTCGTCTCGTTTGTTAGGCTCGCAGTCTTGGACCTTACCAGTTGGAACCGCTAGTCTGGACCTTACTTGTTGAATCTCGCAATCTTGGACCTCACTAGTCAATTCGCTTAGACCCATTGCAACAAGCTTGGAGTAATGGCCACCTGTCATGAACCGTCGTGCAGCTCTGCGCTCTTCAAAGATAAAGCGTACCCTCTTACACAAGGATTATTTTCCTTGACTTTTTTGTTCTTCACAATGTCACGATTACGCTTCATGTTCCTTGCTCGATCTCGACTGGGAGGGATCTATGGCAGTGTGCAAGATCTTATGACTCAGTTAAAGATCAAAATAAGCACATAGGTCGTGGTACTATGTAGGACCGAAATGGAGACTGAAAGAGAGCTTTCAAACTAGAGTCAGCACTTCACGTTTGTAGAATTTTTCGCTATGAAGTTGCCTGTCGGGACTCGATTCTGCATGTCCAGTGGCCATGGTTCACTCATGAAGGCAAGCTGTGATGATTCTCGCTGGTTAATGTCTTTTCTGCAATTGTAACTTATCACTACCTTCGAATCGGTCCAAAGACTCATAAACTTCTACATTTTCATACATCCGAAGATTATTAGGATCACTATCCTCAAAATGATCCGAAGCTTCACAGCTATATATTTGCATAAATGATGCAGACATGTTACTATCAACATATGAATATATGTTGAAAGATGCATGTTGTGAGTTACATAAATTTTAAAACTACTTCTTCCAATATTCGAAGATAATCTTATCATGGCTTTCAAAGACTATATTAATTTTCATCATTCTTTTAACATTCATCCACATCTCTAGAATTACACTTTCTTATGTATCACCTTCTAAGACTCATGAGGTGAGATGGATTTCACTTTTAATATTCACCTTCACAAATTTCACCTTCTAGGATTGTGAGGTCTTGCAAACGCATAGCCCTTGCAATTCCATTGCATGCGTAGCGACTAGCGTTATTTATATTTTCACACGTGAACACCATGTCTTAAAACCTGATCCTAAAACTACACGTAAATAACAATAAGTTGTTATTTACACTTTAAGCTCACACGTGCGCAACGCACCAGAATTGTGCTGCGGAGGCCCTCCCGATATTCCATTCCGATGACCCAAAATACACCTATCAGGTTGAAGGCGCTTCAGCTGCCTGCAGCTAACTCCGTGCCTTGCGCACGCGACGTGCACGTACGGTTCGGAGGGAGGCCACTCAAGCCTTCCGGGTTTGAAGAAGCTCCGAAGAAAGTACTTTCCCCTTGGTGCAGATTCTCTTTCAATACTGTCTGAGAAAAAAAGAAAAAAAACTGACAGGAAGCACCTCCGGCGGATTACTCAAGTCCAAAAGACAAAACTTCTTTGGCTTTACGAAAGAAGGGCCGAAGGCCGGAAATGGTTCGTAGATTTCCGACAGCGAGCTTTCTTCAATTATTGAAACTGTATGGCTTTTATACGCTTTTTCACCGATAGTCTTAGGTTCCAAAGGATACTTTTTTGGCTTTACCAAAGAAGGACCTTTCCCTAGTGCTATCTCCCGATGTCGTGTCGTGGACCGGCTCCTACCTGAAATTCAAACTTCGATGCTTGTCGCTCCAAAGACACTCATGAGAAGACAAGCTAGGCCCCAACTTATGGGTTTTTGGCACAATTTCAGATCTCCATTTTCATCGCATAGATGGGTAGAGCTCCTTGTCAGCTTTCCATAAGCACTTTGTCTACTTCGTTTGGACGCCTAGTGGAGAAGTTACAGGACTCGAAAGATGGAGAAAATAAGCTAGGCCTCAGCTTACGGGTTTTTGGCACCACTTCGGATCTTCGTTTTTATCGCACCAGTGGATAGAGCTCCTTGTCAGTTTTCCATAGGCACTTCATCTACTTCGTTTGGACGCCTAGTGGAGAAGTTACAAGACTCGAAAGATGGAGAAAACAAGCTAGGCCCCAGCTTATGGGCTTTTGGCGCAACTTCGGATCTTCACTTTCATCACATAGATGGGTAGAGCTCATTGTCAGCTTTCCATGGGCATCTTGTTTACTTCGTTTGGACATCCAGAGAAGAAGTTATGCGATTCGAAAGAAGATAAAGTCAAGCTAGGCCCCTGGTTACTTGTTGACTGGGTATTTAGGGCTTCAGGCGTTATATCAAAGACGCAAGGGGCCTGCTTCTTATTATTCAGGAGATTCAAGAGGAAAACTGTACGTACAGAGATTGTTGCAAGGGGGATGCTTAAGGGGCTAGCTTGCGCCTGCGACCTGTCAACGGACGGTTCGGGAGATTTAGGAGTCCAATGCAAGCGCGCAAGGCGTCGTTGGGTTCAGATCTGTGCAGGCTACGCACTGGTTCAAATGGATTGGGAAGAGACGGATCGGGGAGTGCGTACTGAGTGAAATTGAGACGCAGGAAGCAGATTTGGAGTTTTTGTTACTTGTGAAGGAGAGTTGGACCGTTCAGGCCGTTCCGGAGTTCAAACTTGCTGTCCTTGGATCCATCGAGATCAGAACAACGAGTTCTTCAGGAAATTGAAGACGATTTAAAGTTTCATCGGGCGGTTTGGGAGTTGTGAGTGAAATTGGCTCGCAGGGAAGCGCTTACATCAGAATTTCGTTCGCCTGCGACCTGAGATTGGGTTGTTCTTCGCGATCGGTGAGCCAAGCTCTTTGTTCTTGGTGCCTACGCGATCAGGGAGTCTTCATGTACGCATAGGAGAAGACTGTACGTGAATTGGATTGTTGATTTGGGTGTGGTGAGCAAGTTTGAGCCGCAGGGAATTGATTTACGTCAGTTTTTTGCAACCTGCGATCAAATTTCTTGCGTGGTTTTGCAAGGGGAACTCCAAACGACTTGTTTGGAGTCTTGTTGGGTTCAGGGTAGCTAGATGTACCTACCAGAGAAGACGGATATCAGTTTAGGCGATCCGTTTGTGCGTGGTGTGCGGTTTTAAGTCGCAAGGAGCAGTTTTTGAAGGTTCGATCACCTGCGACCGAAAATCAGCGATACCTCGGCTATCAAGAGTCGGATCTGAAGGTTTCTTGGGTTAACAGAATCAGCAGAGGAGACCCTATCGACATCTGAAGTCCGTTCAGCGAAAGGAGGAAGTCCACAGATAGGCCTTTTTTGGTTTCTTCGCTACGGGTTTTGCTCTTTTGAGTTCGTTAGAGTTCTAGTTGGCTGTATACAACTTGTGGTAGCTAGCTTTAGCTAAGAGCTTATACATGGATGTGGTTTGGACTTGGGTTTGGATCGTGTGATATTGTTGTGGCTTTGTTTGTTAGCAAAGAGAAGTTTCTCTTGCTTTGAGCTACGCTTCGGTGGTTTTGGGTCAGGGTTGTGATTCAAGGGTTGTTTTCAGGGGCTTTTGAAGCAGGTTACAGATCGCTCTGGTCTGTTTTTCAATTCTGTGCTCTTAGGAGAAAGAACCGGCAGTGTACATATATTTGGAGTGTATATATCGCAGCGTTCGTTTTCGTGGTTGTTTTTCTCTGTCTTGTCTCTGTTTCAGCACACAACATCTCCACAGCCAGGAACCTTGCGGTTTCCTGGACATCCTTCACGCACAAAATATTCGACACGATACGGTGGTGAACTCGACGTGAAGGTCCGGGGTGGAGATATTTGTGTGTTAGAACTTAGCAGAGGAGATCAACAGTCATGAACGAGGATGAAGATGGATTTGGTTGTTCGGGAGGATGTTGTGGACCTGGGATGATGGATTTGTAGACAGTTGGGATCATGGGAGGATGGGAGGATGGGACGAGCCATGACTTTGGACGGAATGGATAGATTAGAGGGGATACCAGGGGTGCAGTTGGATGCAGCAACTGCACGATTGTTTCAAGCCTTCACTTTGTTTATGCGACAAGAGCAAGGGAAACAACAAAAGGAGGCTTTGGGGAAGAAGGCGCTTGGAAGGGTGATCGACAAGTTTGATCTTTTTGGTGGGAGAGACATCTCTGAGTACTTGAGATGTTACAAGATGGAGATGGATTTGGATCAGGTACCGGAGAAGGAGATGATCGAGACGTTCGAACTCGCTGCAGTGTCTGTGATAAGGGAGCATGTGAAAGGTCTAGCAAAGCGTTTTGGGAGGAACTGGGATACATTTTCACATGCACTGATGGAGGAGTATTTCTTGGGAAACTCAGATCGAGTAACCAAGAAATCTTTTTTGGGATGGGTCAACGGATCCAGCAAGGGTTTACAGCCTACAGAGCTATTAAGGGAGTTTGAGAGACAATTCTCTCAACTACCTCGGGTGGATAAGCTAACCTTGGAGAGTTACAAGACGGAGCTGTTTCTTCAAGCTGCGGATGAACCATGGCAGGAACAGTTGGAGCTACTTCTGGAAGATGGGGATAAGAAGAAGGGTTAACAAGAAATTGGGAGGTTGTGCATGAAGCTGTTGAGCTTCTTGTCCGGAGACAGACAAAGGAAAGGGTTACAAGGTTGACACCTGCAGCGTTGACTACCACACCAGTTCAGGTAGTATCTGAGATTCAACTTCCAGTTGTGGTTGTAGAGGAGAAGGATCCAACCATCGAGGACCTACAGCAAAAGATGCAAGATCTACAAGCTAAGGTTACTAGGTTGGAGGATAAGGGATCATCGACTGAGATGGAGCTTGTACCCAAACCAGCTTGGGTACATCAGTGTATGTGGTGTGATGGTACTGACCATCAACGGGACGATTGCATCGACTTTGCGGAGTCTTTGCAACGAGAGGTTATTTCTTGGGAGAATGGAAACGTTGCATTCACAAGTACGGGTACTCTCCTTCAAGCCAACGTTGGTAAAGGAGGGATGAAGAAGTTTGTGGATGATTACCTTGCGACACATGCAGTTGTAGCTATCGAAGTTACAAGTTATGGTGCTAAGGTGGAGGAGATTGAGCATGATCTCCATAGGGATGATTTGGATGAGTACGTGGATCTAAACGAGCTCAGGTTGGATACTGCATCCACGATGCAGAGCGAGAAGAAGGGACAAGAAGAGACTTCTTCAGGGAAGCAAGTTGGGGAGGATAGTGTTCAACAGGAAACTATTCTTCCTAAACAGGCAATGGAGGACGATCCTTCACAACCGGAGGAGATGGTTGACGTGCAAATAGCGGACGTGGGTGATCTGGTTGCAGACAAACAACAACCAGATGCGGAGATGATGACGATGGATGTGAAGGGAGGTTGGGAGGAGCGCATTCAAGCTGTCAAGGTTGGGTTCATATCACGGAAGGTCTTGGGTGCATCTACAACAGGAGTCCATGATGTCATCATTGACATCATCAAGGACGGATATGCTGAGGTTGAAGGAGAGTGGACGGATGCTCTCGAGGCTACGGATATAAGATGATGGGTAAGGATGGCTTACAGGGGAGAAGCCATTGCTGAAGGTGATTTGTGTTGGGAGGATGATGCTTGGGATTGTAAATATTTTCAAGAAGGTTGAGAGGATGATGCTTGGGAGGTTGTGGAGATTTTCAGAAGAAGATGGATCAGGGAGGATGATGGTTGAGGAAGATATCATTGTGGTTGCGTTTGAGGATTTTGGTTGCAGCGGTGTGGTTCTTTTTTTTCAGAAAAACAAAAAAGAAGAGAGGATTACGTACGATGACATGTACAGACTTGAGATTGAGGTTACAGTCAGGATATGAGTGATGATTGGCAGGATGAGAGATGTCTACTACGACACTTGGGTCACAAACCTCGACGGTGAGGTTCTACATGACGAATGGAAGACATTTCTATGGTATGATGGGTTATTCTTTCTATGTCTTTGCATATTGAAGATGTGTAGATTTAGAGGGGGTGATTGGATGGGAGGTTCGAGGTGAAAGTCGATAAGCATGGATCTAGGGAGGATCATGACAGGGTAGCAACTTCAAGATGACGATCGAGTTGCGGACTTGAGGATGAGGTTGATTGAGATGGGAGGGAGGATAACAAGATGGGAATGAGTGTGCGTGCCGGTCCACTCCTTGGTTGGTACCTCTGGTGCATACTGGAGGATGCACAGGTTTGGAGGGGGTGGATGTCGTGTCGTGGACCGGCTCCTACTTGAAATTCAAACTTCGATGCTTGTCGCTCCAAAGACACTCATGAGAAGACAAGCTAGGCCCCAACTTATGGGTTTTTGGCACAATTTCAGATCTCCATTTTCATCGCATAGATGGGTAGAGCTCCTTGTCAGCTTTCCATAAGCACTTTGTCTACTTCGTTTGGACGCCTAGTGGAGAAGTTACAGGACTCGAAAGATGGAGAAAATAAGCTAGGCCCCAGCTTACGGGTTTTTGGCACCACTTCGGATCTTCGTTTTTATCGCACCAGTGGATAGAGCTCCTTGTCAGTTTTCCATAGGCACTTCATCTACTTCGTTTGGACGCCTAGTGGAGAAGTTACAAGACTCGAAAGATGGAGAAAACAAGCTAAGCCCCAGCTTATGGGCTTTTGGCGCAACTTCGGATCTTCACTTTCATCACATAGATGGGTAGAGCTCGTTGTCAGCTTTCCATGGGCATCTTGTTTACTTCGTTTGGACATCCAGAGAAGAAGTTATGCGATTCGAAAGAAGATAAAATCAAGCTAAGCCCCTGGTTACTTGTTGACTGGGTATTTAGGGCTTCAGGCGTTATATCAAAGACGCAAGGGGCCTGCTTCTTATTATTCAGGAGATTCAAGAGGAAAACTGTACGTACAGAGATTGTTGCAAGGGGGATGCTTAAGGGGCTAGCTTGCGCCTGCGACCTGTCAACGGACGATTCGGGAGATTTAGGAGTCCAATGCAAGCGCGCAAGGCGTCGTTGGGTTCAGATCTGTGCAGGCTACGCACTGGTTCAAATGGGTTGGGAAGAGACGGATCGGGGAGTGCGTACTGAGTGAAATTGAGACGCAGAAAACAGATTTGGAGTTTTTGTTATCTGTGAAGGAGAGTTGGACCGTTCGGGCCGTTCCGGAGTTCAAACTTGCTGTCCTTGGATCCATCGGGATCAGAACAACGAGTTCTTCAGGAAATTGAAGACGATTTAAAGTTTCATCGGGCGGTTTGGGAGTTGTGAGTGAAATTGGCTCGCAGGGAAACGCTTACATCAGAATTTCGTTCGCCTGCGACCTGAGATTGGGTTGTTCTTCGCGATCGGTGAGCCAAGCTCTTTGTTCTTGGTGCCTACGCGATCAGGGAGTCTTCATGTACGCATAGGAGAAGACTGTACGTGAATTGGATTGTTGGTTTGGGTGTGGTGAGCAAGTTTGAGCCGCAGGGAGCTGATTTACGTCAGTTTTTTGCAACCTGCGATCAAATTTCTTGCGTGGTTTTGCAAGGGGAACTCCAAACGACTTGTTGGGAGTCTTGTTGGGTTCAGGGTAGCTAGATCTACCTACCAGAGAAGACGGATATCAGTTTAGGCAATCCGTTTGTGCGTGGTGTGCGGTTTTAAGTCGTAGGGAGCAGTTTTTGAAGGTTCGGTCACCTGCGACCGAAAATCAGCGATACCTCGGCTATCAGGAGTCGGATCTGAAGGTTTCTTGGGTTAACGGAGTCAGCAGAGGAGACCCTATCGACATCTGAAGTCCGTTCAGCGAAAGGAGAAAGTCCACAGATAGACCTTTTTCGATTTCTTCGCTACGGGTTTTGCTCTTTTGAGTTCGTTAGAGTTCTAGTTGGCTGTATACAACTTGTGGTAGCTAGCTTTAGCTAAGAGCTTATACATGGATGTGGTTTGGACTTGGGTTTGGATCGTGTGATACTGTTGTGGCTCTGTTTGTTAGCAAAGAGAAGTTTCTCTTGCTTTGAGCTACGCTTCGGTGGTTTTGGGTCAGAGTTGTGATTCAAGGGTTGTTTTCAGGGGCTTTTGAAGCAGGTTACAGACCGCTCTGGTCTGTTTTTCAATTCTGTGCTCTTAGGAGAAAGAACCGGCAGTGTACATATATTTAGAGTGTATATATCGCAGCGTTCGTTTTCGTGGTTGTTTTTCTCTGTCTTGTCTCTGTTTCAGCACACAACATCTCCACAGCCAGGAACCTCGCGTTTTCCTGGACATCCTTCACGCACAAAATATCTGACACGATACCGGGGACAAATCATCTTCATATTTTCTTTTATCATCTAGATATTGATCTAAATAAGATCGAGAGCTCGTATTCCCAAAAGTCCATGGTAACCTACCTTCATTCTATGTCAGTAAATCCTACGTATATCTCTTCTGCATGATAATAAATATAATGTAATCATACGCTTGCAAGAGTCGCTCAATGTACTAAGACATGAGTACTCATGGGCGATTAAGAAGACCTTCGACAATACGAACCATAACCTGATTCTAAATCTCTTGAAGCAACACGTTGCCGATCAACGTGTAGACTTTCGGGGCGCCTTGTGCGCCGAGCGTGGATCCATTCAAGTGTCGTTGAATTCTGTTCAACAGCCCAAGGACTTGGAGCACACTTGTTTTTTTTTCCACAGCATTGGGTAACTGGTTGGTGAGTCTACCTTTGGCAAGGCCGGTAGGGAAAGAATTTCTGTCAATTTTTCCTTACAACATTTTTTTCACTGTGCGGCGAAACAACAGTCCTGGTGCCCTGTCAGACAGTCCCCCCTAGAGCTTAGAGGCTACGATCGGGTCGACTTTCGACCTGAAAGGCTTATTACCGAACATAAAATGAAAACTCCGAGGAAAAAATACCCAATAAGGTGTACGTAAGCGAAAGAAGCAATTTCGAATGCCCCTTGGGCCCAAGCCCAACCTCAACTACCCAATAAAACCAAGTCCTCTAGACTCTCAAGGCGCATAGCTCAATTGCGGAGCCTTTCCCCGTGCAATCTCACGATATCATCAAATGCTCCATTTCAGTAGATTTTAGATCTACGTCATACTTAGGATTATTACTAAAGCCCCTCCTCCCCAGGGCAAGCTCTTTGGATGGGAAAATGGCCCAAAGGGCACGAGACCCAAACCCTAGGTGAACAAGATGTTATTTAAATTTCCGTATTGCCTAAAATAATAACAACATATTGTTATTTAATGGTTCGGATTTTTGAGTTCAAATTCCGATGTTATATTACAATTCTGAACCCGTGCGAAAGGGTAAGTAATACGAGTAAAATTAACTTGAGAACCGACTAATCTTAAATCTCCTTTGCTTTAGTAGCGTTGCAAGTTAAAGAACCACTGGTAAACTTAATTAGGCGGTGAAGAATTTGGGGTTCTCTCTTCTTGAGAAAAATGAACATAAGACGCATGTGAGAAAATAAATCGATCATGATAGTATATGGAACTAATGGTAAAGTAATTATTTATGGTTATTTTTCCTCTTTGATTCGCACCATTTTCTTGTGGTCCAGCAAACCTTGCTTCTCAACAACGCGGAACAATGAATAGCAAACGGATGGGAAGACCCTATCAAGCCTTACAAGAGAAAGAAGGACTCGAAGGGCCAAGCAACAACCACCCTGAAGGGAAGAACACCGGGGCTAAGCCCCGCTATCAGTAGCTCTAAAATCGCCTGTCGCACCTATAATGTCGGAGACCAGAACATTATGTCTACAAACAACTGGTGCACCTGAAGAAGCATCACCTACTACGATTGCCCTCCTGTGAACGGCGCCTGCTAAAGCTCTCTGTAGAGCAATGAAAACTCGCTGTCTAAAAAACGTGGTGCAGAAAGAAAGAGAAAGTGATACCCCTGGCGTCTCTCATGATAGGCTCTGGCACAATCTCTCAGAAAGACGTCGAACTCCAAGCTTGTCGATCCGTATATCTCCGAAGCTAAGGGGATGAAGCAATGTCCCACTTGCATATCCCTATACTTGGTCACCTTCGCTGCTGCCGCCACGTCTGCAGCCCATCCTGAGGGATGAATGATCACTTGTGCCGCCACTGAGTCCTGTGTCGGATCCATGACAACCAGATCAGTCACTGAGATCTGATCTTCTCTCATCATGTACAAGTCAGCTCTCACTAATCCTCTTGTCTGAAGGGCATATCAACGCTCTCTCCACGTCACGTGATCGCTCTTCCGTGCTAAAGCAAACACGACGTCTCTGACGACATCGTGGGTAGCTATCCGCTCTCCACCATGAGGACATCGAGCAAGATGACGATCCGATGTGTCGAGCGAGACACCGCACTCGCAGGTGGATAGTGCCGAAGCAACAGGTTGGACCAAGCCTAGGCGGAACCTCATCGCTGTAGAGGAGATAGTTGGTGCGAGTCAGAACGCTCTAATGCAAGGTCGAGCTATGAGCCAAAAGCTTACGTCCTTGTCCGAACAAGAGCGAAGTCGAGCTCTCGTATCCCGTGAGATGGAAGGATCCACTAAGAGCGCATGGAGAACCTGCTAGAAGTGGTGTCTCGTCAGAGAAGACTGTAGTCCGTGAGATCCATCGGTAGCTAAGGTATCGAATCGAGGGTGTGTCTCATGTGCCTCAAGAGTCAAACTATCTCTTGTCTCACATAGACACATCTGTTGTGGGTAAGAATCATCCTCCACCTCTGTCACATAGCTCTCCAGAATAAGTCTATCTCGCACGAGAAAACGACAACAGAGCCAAGGTGCTGAGAGGGCCCAACTACCCAAAAAGGTTGCCAAAGCAGTCTCCTCCATGGATAATAGATCCACCCCGCCACATGATATCGGCAAAGATGTCTGTCTACGTGCGAGAGGTCCTGTCACACAGTCAAAAGTCCTCGGTCCTATGATGTCGTCAAACACCCCCATGATCTTTTCTATCAAACTCTCTAAGGCGCGAGATGAAGATAAGAGATGGAGGTACTGTGCGGAGTAAGTAACTAGGATGCCGTGCAATGGAAGAGGAAAGAATATCAAATGCAACCTAAGGATCCTCCAACATAGAGAGATCCTCAATATGCAAAACGTCCGCCAAGGCAACATCTAAGAATCGAGAGACAAGTCCTCTGTACCCACAGGTACTCCGAGGATGCGTAAAGCATCTCTAGAGGTAACAAATCCCTCCGATAGCTGTAGGTCCGACGGTATATCTATGAGAGACCAAGTCTTGCACTTTGACACCTTCACTCTCAGTCCTACCAAGATCAATTGAGAGATAAGGTGGTCAAAGGCAACACCGACTTGATCCGTTGGACCTACGATGTACGTATCATCAGCTAGAGATGAAAAAACACAATCTGGAGCAGCCAAGGCGGTGGCCAAGAGAGCTCTATAGTGAGCTAAGGCAAAGAGGGGTCCATCCAAAGGATCTCCCTGACGAGTACATGCAGCAGAGCTGATGATTGTAACCCCCTGTATCGTAAGACCGTGCTGGTAGTAAAGAGAAGAAGAAGAACCATAGAACGATCGCATGAAGGGGACGAGACCCGCCAGAGATCCCTCGCCATCCATGAGCTCCCTAAAGATGGAAGCGCGAAAAACACTATTAAAAGTATTTTTCACGTCTACTTGTAGGACAACCCAATCGAGATGGATGTCCAAGAGAGCCCTAATGTCGAAAGACACTGACTCACAAACTCCCGGCGTCGCAACTCCAAACTGATGTGGGCAAAGGTAGTCCTGAAAAGTATCTCGAAGCTGAAGGACAATAATACGACTGATAAGTCGTAAGAGAATCTCACCGATGGCCCACCATCATTTGTCATGACCAAAAGTCTAGTTGTCCCTAGTACATGAGCTATAGACTGAGGAATATGTCTCTGAGCTACTGCTGCCGCTACCTGAAAAAACTCCTTGAAACTACTAGAGGGGTCGTCCGTCTGAAAACAATCTCGTAGGTGCTCGTAGACCATCCCAGACAGACCTCCAGAGGATAGACGTGGAGTTGTACACAAGGCCTGGGCAAACAAGGATCTATCGAGACATAATGGCTCCTCATGTTGATAGTCTGAACCTCAAGTGGTGAGAGATCACTCGATGAGAGATGAAGGAAACGCAACGCAACGATCGTCTCCTCAGTAGGACATGCCAATGACAAAGGGTGTAGTGCTATAGCAGCTCTACTGTACTCTCCAACTTGACCTAACATCCTACAACGTCGTATGCGGACGGAAGATGAGACATCATGTGTAGAGACAGACTTACTCTTATCTCGTACCGCACGGACTGATTCCTCCTGTAAGACCGTCCAATCACCTGCACAGAATCTCTGAAGACGGACCGCCATCTCCCGATGTCTTCCTCTACCACCTCGAGTATAGCGGAGACACCAACGAGGAAGTAGGAGGAACAGTAACCACGCCGCCTCGTCCTTGGTGTTCCGTGCCAACATGTCAAGAGGTAGACGGAATGCCTATCTCACCTCGTCATGAAGAGCACGAGATAACCGATGGAATAAACGAGGACAAGGGAAACTCGTCTTGAACAAACTCAGAATAGTGCTAGAGTGGACTCTCAACCACTCCCACGACTCTGGAGGAACTCCAGGAAGAAGGGCTAATGGTGTCATAATGACTGTACGTGTAGATCTCCGATCTCGGCTAACGGTGTGCATCCCATGTGATCGTATCATAGCTCTTGTGCATCTTTCTCACATGAGATTTTACCCCTTGCGAGATAAATAACTGATTGCATATCGGACATGGTGTGTCTCGAATCAGTTTCGATCTCATGAGAGAGAGAGTACCCCTAGCTAAAGAAAAGACGATATCCGGTCAAACAATACTCGTAATAAAAACATCTCCAAAAAATAAAATAAAATAATAGAGATAAAAATAAAAAGAAAAAAAACAAAGAGAGAAAAGAATTAAAAAGAAAAAAAGTAAAAAGAAGAACCCTGAATCCTGATATGTAGAGATAAAAAAAATCACTAAATATGACCAAAAAACTCTAAAAAAACCCTCTCTAACCTTAAATTCTTAGAAAATCTAAAACTATTTAATACTCACTCATCTCTCCACCAAATGTGTCAATTCTAAGATCAAAAGAAACAGAAAAAGAAAACGGAAAAGAATATGTATAAAAAACACTCTATCACACTCTAACACCCTTCCTCTCGCACAGACACTCTTACTCTCATCATCCCGCACTCCGCCTCTGCTCCCTCTCCGCGCTCCCTCTACTCGCGTTGCTTTTAAATGTGAACGTGCAAAATAACACAATCAGCACTCACTCATTAATGTAAGAGAATTATCTTAAGAGATTAGAATTTTATGAATTTTATGCGTCATGCCGTGAAACTCTTAGAAAACTCCATCCTCCAGCGTCAAAGAAGCAGAGTCGAACACGTGTGCTGGAATCGGCGGGGATGCCCATATAGATGCATCTACTGTAGCTGTAGCCATTGTTTTGAACTAGTTGCCGTGGCTGGGGCGGTGGCGGCGGCGGCGGCGGGGGACGTGAACCTAGACCCTAATACGGCATTCAGCTTCTGTATCTTCCGTTTTATTAAGTTTTCAGGCATGTGCAAATCGTTTGTGACTGCTTGCCGTCACAGGGACGTGAATCGCAGCCGCGGCCGACAGTGAAGTCGGGAAAGGAGACGAGTAAATTTATAGTTCGTCGGATTCAACTAACCTTTTTTGTGGTTTCGCAGCGAGAGATCCCCAAAGTTTTACTGAGATAAAAAAAGAGGGCCTCCCCAACAAGGCGATCCTAGGCCATGGTGATGATGACAACGCCCCCCGCAGGGCAGTGCACACCTTAGAAAATGAACGAACTGAAATGACAAGCAGAGAGAAAAGTAAAGCGTGCGGACACCGTCGGATCTTCTATCTTCTGATGGAAGAGACTGAATACCACGAGTTCCAGCCAGAGGGAAGGAAAAGGATAACCGTAGAGTGGGGAAGCTAAATCATGAGGTGAAATTAGAACGAAAGAGAGTAGAGTTTTATTATCAAAAATATAATTAAATACGTGTAGGTTGGATCAACTTTAAGTTATGTTTACTTTATAGGTTAACAATAATATAATAATTATGTATATATTGTAGACTAGAGTAACACGAGAATTGATTTTTTCATTATTACTATATATTAGTATGCGTGTCAAAGTTGAAACCTTTGGGAAATATTAGTCCGTCGCAGGCAACTGTTACGGCTGCGGCCAAGAGGTCGGTTTTATTTTCTATGGCTACTTCCAGAGGCAGCCGCAAGAAACCACCGTGGCTGGCTCTAATTCGTATTTTTTAAAATCTTACGTGAGTTTCAATCGTAAGTAAATTCAAAACTTTGACAATTTACTGAAATTATCAAAAAGTCAACAAATGAAAAGATAAAATATCTAGAGCGATTCAGAAACACCTCTTGAGCGATACACAGCTCTAAACAAAACTCCCCGTGAACCAAACTACATCGATTTTCTTTCCTCGCAGAATATTTCATTTTTAACTTTTACACACACTATTATCCAAATTGGAGAGTTGCAAGGAATTTCAAAAATAATGTGTAAAGTAAACGCGCTTCCAGACGTAAAATTTGGGACATTGATGTAAAATAAAATAAAAAATTTGATAATTTTAATGTAATGTCTAACCTTTCTTAGCGGAAGGGTAAATTAATAAATTAATCATGATACCTTCTCCCTCCAAAAATGGAAGAGATGATAATGCAAGGAAGTTAATTAAGCATGTTTGATGAGAACGAATATGATGCAAGGTGTGAGTGAAACTTCCTTTCTAACAATCACATGGAGCTCGCTCGGATGAGTCACTGATACCTAAGAAATCTGTCTCAGAGAAACGAAATGAAATTCTAAATAATATCATATCGATCATAAATGTGATTGATGAGCGCATATGCATGCAATATTATTAACTGGGGAACTTTTACATGTTTGGATGTTATCTAAAATTAGATAAAGTGTTAAGTGGTAATTCTGCATCAAGTTGTAAGAAAAATCAAAGTTATATTTAAATGTTTACCGAACCTGGAGATGCGAGAAGATCTCGCATAACCCATAAGAGAAATGTAGATCAAGTACTTTAGCAAATATAATTGCAGATCAGCTGAAAAATATATATTTAATCAATCGATTAATTTATTACATAAACTATTTTTGATCAAAAATAAAGAATAAATTAAACCTTTATGAAAAAACGTATGAGGTGAATATAATATACAAGAAGTCAGACTGGATTATGCACATGATTGTAAGATGCGCGTTTGAATGCATATCTATAACGGTTACCCGAAAATGAGATGTGTTGACAATAACATGTCCTCTTGCATAAAAGACAGCCGCGACACTGCTATCTGTCGATCGATTAGTTATTACGTACAGGATAATGCATTACCGGAAGTGAGCATAAGCACACTACCCGAGGACGGCTTAAACCACAAGTATAGATATAAAAGGGGTCAGCTCATACGCGAAGATCCTTTTTATCACTGTAGTCTTTTTTCACGAGGACCCCGGACCACACCTGACTAACTTCCCGGCGCACCAGCTAGGGTTCAGCCTGAGAGTGTTGTGTGTGTGAGGTCGGCTGCACGAACGAGACAAATTCTCTTGTCTATGGATGGCAGTTGCTGGGATTACTCGCGGTTGCTTTGGAGAGACTCTCTCGTGATTGTGTCCTTTGTTTATTCAAGTAATGAGTGCGTCAGCGAAAGAACGACTCGGCAGTCTGAGCTTTCTTGGATTCATTGGGTTTCCAAACTGAACGAAATTCGCTACAGTGCGCACCTGCGGACCTCCATTTCAAGGTTGAGATTCGGTTTTGATTTGACGGTGAATTGGCTTGTGCGTTGTTTTGTAGCAGTGTCGGCGTTTTATCCAAGGACAAAGCCCCTACATCGTTCGGTGATGTTTGCATTTGGTCTGATTTTCTTAATCGTTTTTATTGATGAACCCACCCCGCTGGTCTTGTCGATTATTACAACGTGTTTCGGCTACTTTCGTCACCATGCCCTCTCGGTGGCAGAGATGCGAGGTATATGCTCTGGAGGATATTTCTGTTCTCAGCGATTCACATATCTTCTCGTCGACCCTTTGCACTTGGAAAGTCTTCTATAGCGAGGGCTCATAACAGCTTGTTGTTTTGTTTCTTGTTGTTGCCGTAGTCAGACTAGGTTATCATTTAAGTTTAGGTTCGTTCTGTGTTTCGTTGCAGTCTGGCGGCCGAGGTGCATAAGTAAACTCATTTCGTAAGTGTCTTCGTGTAAAGCGGCAGTGTGAAGTGCAGCCAGGTTTTTTATTTCGAGCTCTTGCTTGGACTTAGCTCGATATCATTATCACTATCTCAGACTCTGCAGGAGAGTCTTTGTTTTGCTCCATGATGTCATGAATTTCTGTTCAGCTCGCACAAACTTTTCTTCCTCCGATGTATGACCAGTTTCA
The DNA here is from genome assembly GCA_036924285.1 of Asterella californica. Lineage (NCBI taxonomy): Eukaryota > Viridiplantae > Streptophyta > Marchantiopsida > Marchantiales > Aytoniaceae > Asterella > Asterella californica. The sequence continues at coordinate 30,689,131 of JAYKYS010000003.1, forward strand.
CCACCGTCTTTCGCTGCTGTGGTTGAAGAAGGATTCTTCGGTTCATCTCTAGTTGCAGCAAAGGGTTTCTTGGTGGAGCCTAGTCCATCTGCTACGTCATCGGAATCTTCTATCATGACTTGCTCCAGTGAAAAGACTTTTCCTCGTCTATCTCGAGAGTTCTCCACCTCTGTGCTTCGACATTTTTCGATAGTCCTTCCTGATCAAGGTTCGACAGTCCTTCCATAGGAGCCCTTGCTTAAACTTAGCTCGATATCATTATCACTATTAGTCTCATGGACGGAGGTTCCGAGTCAATATTTGAGACACTCATGGACTCCGTGCAGGATGTCTGGAACAAAACGAGATTTGATTCTATACTGGAGGACGTTTGGAAATTTTCTTGGCATGAGACAGGTGCAAACAGAGAACCGAGACGCTTTGTGAAACTAGTGAGTCTTGATCGGTTGCGAGAGTTGTATCCTCATTTCAGTGATGCATGTGAGGTGTTTGCTGTCTCTTTAGAGATGATATCACATCAGTTTTGCACCTCGGCTAGGTTGACCGAGTGCGGAGTGACAAATGCCGTTAGTGTCGTTAGAGCGAGTTGGTGGGATAGCCCACTAGGGGTATACTTCGCAGGTAGGGCTTGGAGACCTTAGTTCTTTGAGTTGAGCCTTCAAGCTCCTAGCTATGATGGATAGTCTTGGTGAGTGCAATCTGGATTCTCTGCGAGCATAGAGTGGATTTGGCTCGACTTTAGTGATTGTTTAGTACTCGTTGGCATGATGGAGTGAGTACATACCGTTTGTCACTCGAAGAACTCAAATTGTGAGGTCATATTGAGAGATTTCAGGTCGCAAATTTCAGCTGTCGTATCTCCGGGGTTTGCAGATCGTTGGTATTTTTGATTTGTGGGTGCGAGTGCACAGAGTGGTTCTTTTTTGTCGTATGGTTGATCGATGTGCAGATTAATGATGGTTGGATCTGTTCTTGGTCAGATTTGTGTTGAGGTAGTGCGGAAGCGCTGCTCAAATTTCCTATGACGAGTTTTTGTTTTGGAAGCAGAGGTGCGTGAGTGCGAAGGTGTGAGAAGCGGAGTGCGAGAGTGCGGAGGCGGAGCCGAGCCGAGCTCGAGCCCGCCGCAAGCCAACTTGCTGGCGTGCGTGAGAGAGGTATGCAAGTTTCAATTGTGTGGTAAGTGTAAAACCAGTAGGTCACACATACCAACACTATTCTTGAACTTGCACACTTAACTCTTTAGTCTTAGCTTTGGCTTTATCATTAGACCAATAGCTCTTGGTGTTTTCTAGGGATGCATGCAAGTACTTATGGACTTGTTTAAGGTAGTAGGAGACCTTCTCGGACGTTCCTAGAAGAGTGGTAGGATGACCTCATAGTACTCGCGGAAGTTGTTGTTGTGGTAGTGTTTGTCTATACCGTAGAGACGCATATGAAGACAATTGGTGGCAGTTGTCTTGGGTGAGCTAGTAGAGACATACCACGTGGATATTTTTGGAGCTATTACAGGTGTGGACATGTAGTTAGTGACCTTAAGTATCGATTATGATAGTTGGTGATCATATATTGTGCATGTGGTCACCAAAGAAGAGGCGTCAGTCCGGGTGGGGCTGGGTTTCTCGTTATGTGAATGTTTGAGCGTGGAGGGTTATAGTTTGGACTTCTTGTGGTTGGAACCCCTCCATATTCTACTTCTTGTTTGTGCGCCGTATTTACTTGTGTTGGCGCTTGATTTTCAGAGTGAGTTCACTCTAGTGTTCTGTCGGTAGTGAGACTGGAGTTGCGGATCAGTCATACTACCTTTGTTTCTCTCACGATGCGGTTGGATTGACGACCAACAGACCGTGAGAGGCTGCCCGTGGTGATGGCAGGTACAGGTTGCTTTTACCTTGACCGTCCTAGTAGGAGATAGGTGAGCTCAGTAGGAGCAGAGTTAGCAAGGTTGTGGTTACGGTGGTGACGGAGATTTCGGTATTCTGGTTGGAGAGTGTGTTCACGAGATTCTATCATCACGGAGTTCTCGAGAGGTTCGGGTGGGGACTTCTCGGACAGTGGGTATACACGGAGTGGGATGAGATACCGACTCTCTACACCATTATCGTCGGTTGTTCCAAAGGACGAGTCAGACGCAGACAATGTATTTTCTGGTGGTGAGCCTAGTGTCGTCACACCGTTGTTGTGTGACATGGACGAGATCTATGGGATCACGAAGAGACCTCGACGGTAATTGGGAACGGTGTCGGAGTTTGATCCGTCTATCTAGGAAAGCGCCGGGCTTCTGGCTGTGGTTGTTTACTCAAGAGGTTGGCTTTCAGGTCACAACAGGGCTATAAACACTCACACATGTGTGTAGGATCCTCTAATATGCTCAAAAAGCAAAATTTAGGTCTAACTCGTAGTAGTAGGTTTAGGCGGTGAACTTTGACACTCAAGGAGAGGAAAACTATGAAGGTTTAGACTTCTAAACTTCCCCTACATGTAAATAAGGTCCTACTGAACACACACACGAAGTTTCAGCCTGAGATCAAATTCTAGCACCAAGATGTTGACAGAAAAGTTCTGAGTAAGAAAATTATGGCAATTTTTGGTACCCAGATGGCTATTTCAACCTAGAACAGAGGATTGGCTCGATGAATTTCAAATATTCTCACAGCATTTGAAGTCTACAGGATGCTGAACATCCCTGTGAAGTTGGGACTCCTGAATGTACACAGAACTCCAGATCTCCTCCTCTAAAGTCGCTGCTCTAGATTAAGAGCTTTTCAGACCCCCTCAGCTTCAGCGGCCGACCTGAATTACTCAGTCGCTCAATCGATATGAAACTTTTTGGGAAATCGTAGCCCTGCTGGCAGAGAACACAGCCTCGAAGTTTTGAAGCAATTTCCTCAAATCTGCTGCAAGTGACACTGAAAACCCTAAATCCAACAAAAATGATTCAATTCTAGCACAATTCGAACTTCAATTGGTCATAACTTCGTCTTTATTGCCTCAAATCGATCAAAAATTTCACTGGAAGTGCTTGGCATGACGAGCTCTATCTCCCTGAACTCTCCGATTTTGAAGACCCCTCACCAATTGCTCGAAATCCACTCTAGAGCTCTGTTTCTAAACTTAGAGTTTTACAAAAGACAAAAATGGACCAATGGGAGTTCATAGCTCCACTTGACTGTCCTTTTGTGCCTTAAACTACCTGGTAACTTATCTACACTCATAGGCTACCATGTCAAGCCCCCTAGAGTGCCAGCGTAAAACTTAAACTACCTAAAACGACACGCAACCCCGAAAAATAACTTAAATCAGCTAGAAAACGTGCATGGGCGACACGCAAATACAACCCATGAGCTTAAGCCCTATCAACATGGTAATCAACCTACTAAGACTCAAAATAGTCTTAACACCGTATGCAAAGGTGTCAAACATATACATAAAGGACTAGAAGTAATATGAGCTAACTTCTAGAACTACTAAACTCAAGCGTCGGAGTAAAAGTCAAGCATGTAGCCGCCAAGTAGCGCGACATCCACCCCCTCTGAACCTGCACATCCTCCGGTATGTGTCAGATCCAGATCAAGACTCTACAGCTTCTGCTTCAAATTCATCTTCAACCTCCATTGAGTCTTCAGCTTCATCTTCATTAAGCTCTGCAATGTTCTGGTCCTCCTCTCTCCTTCTAAAGAGCTTGATTCTCTTCCCTGCGATTGGTATCTTGAGCACTGCACCATCTAACTCTCTCAAAGAGTATGTGACATTATCATAAACTTCTAACACCACATAAGGTCCGAACCATCTCTTGGAAAACCTTTTGATAGCGCTATGCTGATTATCAAGACTACTATCATAGACTAACACCCAATCACCTTCCTTAACTGGTTTGGGTCGTAATCTATGCATTTTATCAAATCTGTCTTTGTTTCTTTCTCTAGCAGTCTTTAACCTTTCCACAGCTTTAGCAACATCCTCAGGTCTTCGTTCTAACTGTTGGATCCTTAATGCAAGAAGATCCTCTGTACTTCTATCATCTTCCCATGACAAAACATTCCAAGTAGGCACAATCTCCTCAATCGGCATCACAGGTTTTTGTCCTAGTATCAACTCTGCTGGCATGTAACCTGTAATGGTACTATGAGTTGTACGATCTGTCCATAAAGCAAATGATAGCAGTCTAGGCCATTCACGGATCTTACCCCTGCAAGCTTTTACCAAAGCTTTGATGATTGGCGGATGACCTCGTTCGCTCTTGCCATTCTCTTCAGGATTGTAAGCAGTGGTTAACGCCAACTTGATTCCCAATCGCTTGAAGAACTCAACTGCTTCTTGTGAATCCAGCTCACCCCTATCTGCAGTGATCTTTCCCACATACCCATACCTACAAATAACATCTTCAAGTAGAAAGCGGCAGACACTAGCAGTGGTCTTTGTCCTCAGGGCACGGCCTTCGACTTGGTTAGATAGATCTTCTCTAGCCAAGACTAGTACCTCATTTGTCCAAATCCAAATGGCATAGTTACCAGATCAACTACCCATTTGTAATGAATGGCTAAAGGATAAGTAGGATGCAATCCATCACGATGACGTACGTTGGAATACATCTGGCAAGGTATACATGATGAAACAAACTGTACTACATCCTTATACATACCCTTCCACCAATACTTTTCCTTCATCTTGGCAAATGTAACCCAAACTCCTCTATGACCGGCCCATAAACTCTCATGGAACTCCTTGATCAGCTTCTGCTGCAATTCCAAGTCACATACCACCCGCTGCGGTATACCTCCTTGTAGCTTAGGGCGCTTCCATAGATGTCCTCCATGTAAAAAGTAACCATAAGCTATTCTACGGATCCTCTTGAAATCTGCATCAGACCAGCCTTCTTGCCTTTCTAGTGAACTCAAATAGCGCCCAAGATCCAACCACTCACCATCATACACAGTTTTCTCAAAAAACTCCAACGGGGCTGCAAAACAGCTTCTATCTCTTCTAGCAAGAGCACTAGAATAGAACTCTGTTCCCACATCCTCCTGATCATCTATCATTTCTTTCTCATCGTAATACCTAGCCCTTGATAACATATCTGCCACAGGATTGTCTTTTCCTACAATATGTCTAAACTCTGGGTTCAAGGACTTGATATATGCTATCCACCTCAACATAGCAATATCTGGAGTTGTATAGCTAGTGATCATTCCCAAGAGAGGTAAACAATCTGTCTCCACAACCACAGGTGCTCCTATCAAGTATTCTTTGTCATTTTTCATCGCAGTAACTACTCCCCATAGCTCTCTCTTGACCTGAGGGTAGTCTCTCTGCCGTGAACTTAACACCTTAGTTCCAAAACGCACCACATATCTATTTCCATCTTCATCATCCTGTCCTATAGCCCATCCAATGCCAATAGGACTAGTATCAACAGTAAGGATAACAGATCTGCCCAACTCATATGTTACCTTCCGTAGAGTTGGTGGTGAAGACAACAGATCCTTCAACTTCTTCATAGACTCGCTTTGCTCCTCTTGTCATTGAAATCTTTGCTCCTTCCTCAGCAACTTGTACAACGGGTCTGCTACATGTGCAAAGTGTGGAATCCATATATGGTAAAACACACATGCACCTAGAAACCTTCTCACCTTGGTAACTGACCCACATGTCTCCTTCATCCTTCGAATGACATCAACCTTGTTTGGACAAGATCTCCGACCATAAGATCCACATAAGTGCCCCACAATCAACACCTCCTGTTCTCCAAATACAGACTTTGCTCCTGATAAAGTCAAATGAACCTCCTCCAGTCGACTCAGTATCTTATCACAGTCAGATATGTGATCTGCAACAAACTTACGACACCCCCTCTGATCCTTTACCTCATTCTTCTCCTCCTCAACACATCCTTTGATCGGCACATCATCAAGGAATGACATAGTTTTTTCAGGAATGAAGTCTCTCAAAATTTTGTTCATGCCATTCATCATATGTGCTACAGAATTGGTAGCACCTTGTGGCAAGGTGCACATCCTTAGTAACCCCAAAGGTTTCCTCATTGTAGTCAAGTCTCTACTTTCAAAGGATAACTGAAACTGATCATAACATGAATATAAGTCTCCCAGTGAATAGATAGCACGACCAGCAAAAGCCTCTGCAAACTCGTCTACAATAGGTCCTATACCCATATTCTTGATAGTCACCTTGTTAACTGGCTGCATATCTTGGAAGCTCCACTCTTCTTCGGAACAATAAACCATCTGCTAGAGTAGGGAGCTATAGATGGTTCCAAGATACCCATCCTAATCCTCTCATTGAGCAAGTCTATCAGCTTTGATGGATGAGCTCTAGGTACAGGGATAGGACGTAGATTCCAAAGCTCATGCGATATAATAAAGATTACCATAGGTGCAACTACACTTGGATCTACACATCCTACTTCATGTGACTCAAACGCAAACGCCTTACCATGCCTAGATAGCATCTCCCTGAAGCTCTTCTTCTCTTGCTCAGTAAGAAATCCATCACCTCCAATCCTCAGCTCCTTCAGTGTTGTTTCTGTGAACTCGTGCCCAATTCTTCTCGGTCCTCTGAGCGTCGGTTCTCGTGCAGCTTGCTCCATCTTCTGATTGTAATCGAGTGGTAAAGGCAAAGCCACTGGTTTGACTTTCTTTGCCACTGACTTGTACTTGGTCTCCACATACACCTCTTGCCGATCTATAAACTTATCAATTACATCATAAAGCTCCTTGGAGCTCACTCTCACCACTCTATCTACATCATCTATAGAACTTTCTACTATAGATTTCAACTCCCTTATAGTATCTACCAAATACTGTTCTTCAAACACCCCAGATATGTATTCATCTCCTGCTAACTCTCCAATATCCCACAAAGACTGCTGTACATACTTCACATGTTGCCTCTCAAACCTCTTCAGATTCTCAACCTTCCTGTAACACACTGATCCACATGACGTCAATCCTAAGAAGCTAGTGGATAAAGCTTCCTGCTCTACTGGATTAGACGAGAATCCTATCTCTACTGTACCGTTGAAGTCTCGCTCTTCAATGGTACTCTGCCAAAACCCCTAGACTCTCTAAACTCCTGAGTAATCTTAGGTAGTGGACGGTCTCTCAAGCTATCACGATTCCTCTCATGTTCTGCAGCAACGGTCAAAAACTGAACAGCTCTTTTGCCGTCTCTACTACGTATCCTAGCATAAGCTGAACCATCATCCATAACTCGTGTCTCCATTCTAACAGCAGTAATGTAAGGCTGCCCTAGAATGATAGGATAGGTTGACATGTCTTGCACAAAGAAATTCTGAACATCACTTATGTCACCCACAGTTATCTTGATGTTGAGACAAGCACCATAGAGTTCTCCCCTCTGGTTGTTGGCAGCACGGATAAGCCATCCATGGTCGGTGTCTATGGACCATCTCCCACGCTTGTACAGCTCCTTAGACATCAGATTAATCTATGAGTCATGATCAATCAACGCCACCACAGGTTTCTCTAGATCTCTCAACTTCACCAAGGTCTCTGTGGTTGCTCTTGCCCAATAGTTGTGAGAGTAATGGCTCTTCTGCGATACTTCCAACTCATCTTCAAACCTCACGTGCTGATACGAACTCCCCTCTGATACTTGAGAGCAGTAACCAGCAATCTCATCTTCCTCATCCTCCGACAGTTTGGTCCCTTGAGCGTCAAGCGTAGCTACTTCACCCAAAATCTGACGTTTCCTCTTGATGATATCTATGATAACCTCATGGAACTCACGCTTTGCTATCCCAAGAATCTCACCCAGAGTAAACTCAACCTTCCCATTCAAGATACGATTCTCTAACACCTGCTTCAAGTCTGTAGCAATCTCAATGTCAGACTGAAGTTTGTATGCAGGCATCTTACCCTTCTCCTTGCTTCTCTCCTTCTCCTTTGGTGTTGTAGATGGTAGATCCTCCATAGTTTCCTCCCGAGTAGGTGTTGTCTCCTGGCTTGCCTCTGGTCTAGCCTTTTCACTCCTTGTAGCAGGTCGTTTGGCTGTAGAAGCCTCACCCGCATCCTCCCTCTTGCGTTTTTCTTCTAGTACAGCTTCATGCTGACTTCTTGCAACATAAGCATGCACTGACATAGTATCCACAAGGTCATTCCATCATGTAGTTTCTCGAATTGAGTTGCCAACCCTTCGTAGCACATCCTTGTCTAGCTCTGTTCTAGCTACGGACCGCACTACATCAGACCACAACCCAGTAGTCCTTTTCTCTCTCTCCATCTCCACTTTCACTCCACATGTAGCACCATTCACAAGAGAAACAGCATGTGATGCTGATATTTCATTCACAAGTCTCTTCATACCACCCTTGCCAGGGATGATGTTGGTTTCTAACATCATCCCAGTCTCTCTCAGATGGATTTTACCATCTTTGAAGAAGATCAGATCCTTCCTCAATGCATCTGAAAATTCCCCACAATCTCTTCTTACATGGTCTAGGCTATCACACCATATACAACGATGAACAAAGCCTTCTCTCATCTGAGGTCTCTGCATAACAGGCTGTACATTCTGCTCCTTCTCTTCTAACCTAGTGAGCTTAAGCTTAAGCTCTTTCATACCCTTAATCAACTCATCAAGCGGTGAGTCTTCCTCTCTAGCAATTACCAAAGCAGGCTTAGTAGGCAACTGCTTGACAGGAATTATCAAAGGTGCTGCTTCACTTACCACCACCTTATCCCTTCTTCTCTGTCTCTTGGTCAACAAAGAAACAACCTCTTCAACCTCCTTCCAGTCAGTTTTCAGTCCTCTCTCCTCACTCTTGTCTTCCAACAACAACTCAAGCTTCTCCTGAATAGTCACGTCCGCTGCTTGTAAGAAAAGCTCGGTCTTCTCCACCTCCAGTGTAAGCTTCTCTGTCCTAGAAAGCTGAGCATACTGACAATCAAACTCCCTTAACAACTCATTTACAGACAAACCTTTGTTAGGCTTCACCACCCACTCCAAGAATGTTCTCTTGGTCACCTTCTCTGAATCTTCAGTGTAGTACTCCTCCTTCAAAGCTCGCATAAAGCTCTCCCAACTCTGTCCTTGCTGCTGCTTGAGCTCCTTCACACGCCCACGAATCTCAAGGACAACAACAAGTTCAAAGTTCTCCACCATCTCCTTTTCAGGTACCTTGTTCACCTCCATCTCCCTAGCATAGTATCGCACGTACTTGGAAATATCTGTCCCCTTGAACTGGTCCATCTGATGCACCACAGATTGCAACGCCTTGGTTGCTAATACCTCCTTCCTCTCTGTACTCTGCTGCTGCTGCATAAACATGAAAAAAACTTGGAACATCTTCATCGTAGCAGCATCCAACTGAACAGGTTGCTGAGCAGCAGCATCACCTCCACTTGATGATCCTTGGTTGGCCATGATATTTGATCCTGTAACACTCTCAAGAAAACTCCCACCCTAGGTGTTTCACGTCGAGTTCACCAAAAGAGAGTATGTCGGAGTGTGATCCGTCTACCTAGGAAAGCGCCGGGCTTCTGGCTGTGGTTGTTTACTCAAGAGGTTGGCTTTCAGGTCACAACAGGGCTATAAACACTCACACATGTGTGTAGGATCCTCTAATATGTTCAAAAAGCAAAATTTAGGTCTAACTCGTAGTAGTAGGTTTAGGCGGTGAACTTTGACACTCAAGGAGAGGAAAACTATGAAGGTTTAGACTTCTAAACTTCCCCTACATGTAAATAAGGTCCTACTGAACACACACATGAAGTTTCAGCCTGAAATCAAATTCTAGCACCAAGATGTTGACAGAAAAGTTCTGAGTAAGAAAATTATGGCAATTTTTGGTACCCAGATGGCTATTTCAACCTAGAACAGAGGATTGGCTCTATGAATTTCAAATATTCTCACAATATTTGAAGTCTACAGGATGCTGAACATCCCTGTGAAGTTGGGACTCCTGAATGTACACAGAACTCCAGATCTCCTCCTCTGAAGTCGCTGCTCTAGATTAAGAGCTTTTCAGACCCCCTCAGCTTCAGTGGCCGCCCTGAATTACTCATTCGCTCAATCGATATGAAACTTTTTGGGAAATCGTAGCCCTGCTGGCAGAGAACACAGCCTCGAAGTTTTGAAGCAATTTCCTCAAATCTGCTGCAAGTGACACTGAAAACCCTAAATCCAACAAAAATGATTCAATTCTAGCACAATTCGAACTTCAATTGGTCATAACTTCGTCTTTATTGCCTCAAATCGATCAAAAATTTCACTGGAAGTGCTTGGCATGACGAGCTCAATCTCCCTGGACTCTCCGATTTTGAAGACCCCTCACCAATTGCTCGAAATCCACTCTAGAGCTCTGTTTCTAAACTTAGAGTTTTACAAAAGACAAAAATGGACCAATGGGAGTTCATAGCTCCACTTGACTGTCCTTTTGTGCCTTAAACTACCTGGTAACTTATCTACACTCATAGGCTACCATGTCAAGCCCCCTAGAGTGCCAGCGTAAAACTTAAACTACCTAAAATGACATGCAACCCTGAAAAATAACTTAAATCAGCTAGAAAGCGTGCATGGGCGACATGCAAGTACAACCCATGAGCTTAAACCCTATCAACATGGTAATCAACCTACTAAGACTCAAAGTAGTGTTAACACCGTATGCAAAGGTGTGAAACATATACATAAAGGACTAGAAGTAATATGAGCTAACTTCTAGAACTACTAAACTCAAGCGTCGGAGTAGAAGTCAAGCATGTAGCCGCCAAGTAGTGCGACAACGGTGGGTATCATTGAGCTGGATGACTTCATCCAGGAGTTTGACAGTTGGTGCGATCTACAATAGATGCAGAACCCACAGCTGTTTTCATCCTTCATGGCATTATCGTGGTGAGAGTTTCCTGAGAATGGAACCCATAGCTGTTTTCACCCTTCATGGTGTTGTCGTGATGAGAGTTTCCTGAGAACGGCGGAACCTTCTAGTTGTGATACGATCGTGAAAACTGTGATACGTCTACTTAAGAAAGCGCTGGGCTTCGGGCTGTGCTTGCTTACTCAAGAGATGGGCTTCAGGTTATAAGGTGACACTATAAACACTCACACAGGTCTGTTGGGTTCAGAAAGTGAAAATCATGACTAACTAGCAGTAATAAGGTGTGGTGTCCATAAATTACAAGATCGATGAAGATTTTTTTTAAAGTTAATAACGTACCTATGTAATTGAAAGTTGCTTAAGATTACACATTGCTTAGAGGAAGGATGGTCTTAAGAAATTTTTGTAAGAGAAGTCGACTTCTTCCGAAGTCGCAAGAAGGACATCTTCTGAGAAGATGTCTTCTCGACCATGTCTTCGGAAGACGGAAGACGGAAGATGAAAGACAGACATCTTCCGGAAGATGGTGACTGGACCTTCGGTGTACCAACCACGTGTCATATCACCGCAGAAGAGTGGGTATGTAGTGACATAGGATTTCTCCTTTTGCCCATTTAGTATACAAGATATCATTCCCACAGAGGATTTGCACAAGTAACACTGTTCTAAGTTCTAAGATTCGTTCAAACACACAAACACACGGGCTTTACCTAGAAATCTCGTCTTCTCACAAAACCACACGGCTTCCAGACCCTTCAGAAGGTGCTCTGGACCTAAACAAACAACTAGCACCTAAAATATCACACACTTATCTACAAAGAAGCTCGGGAAGACGCGTCCTGCTTCCAGATCACTTCTTCCAGTCTTCTCAACACAGTCTTCTCGAAGCAATTCTCGGCTTCTGGGGGTTCAACTCGGCTTCTCACGCCTCCAGAAGGCTACTCCTGCTTCGTAGAAGTCGAACTAGCAACGTCTGTCGCACATTGCTCTTTCAATTCTCAACGGGTTAGATCAAACACATGGTGTATGCCCCTTGTAGCCTTCCCAGGCTTCTACCTACAAAAATGATCTTCCTGCAGCACTACAACGACATTCACCTTCGCGGAAGCTCAATAGAAGTCTCGGAAGCTCACTCGAAGAAGATAGGAAGATGGGAAGATGGAGGAAGATCAGGAAGAAGGGAAAATCCAAACAAGAGAAAACAAGATAAGAATGAGAAATTAAGACTCCGACAGGCTTCTAGTCCGGATCTTGACTAACAAGCCATCTCTACTTGTAGAAATTTGGGGAGGAAGACAACAAATTTGCTTACAGTTACACAGTCTTCTACTTGAGGATGTCGTCTTCTGTTGTGGAAAGAAAGCTTCTTTCTTCTTCTGTCGTTGCTTCGACTACTCCGTCTTCTGGGATCGCTTACCCATAAGACCGTCCGTACGTGGATCCTAAGTGCTCCACTAGATGAGACAAGCTTCGACTCTGCACAGCTTCTAACAATCACCGCCACTCAAAGAGAAGGCTTCTCATGCACAATTGGGTGTGAATTCGAGGAAACCCACTGCCCAGAAGACACAGACAAAGCTTCTGCACTCAAATCCAAAATCCATTCCCCGAGAAGAATACACATTGGTGTTGAGAAGCTCACTCTTTCTACGTCCTGCTCCCACTCCTCGGCACACCAACTTAGTAACAGGACTACACGAGGATGTCGTTCTCTGCTCTAAACTGTCCACTACCTCCATCTACATCTTCGAACCACTACTGGCAGCGAGCATGCAGACCCCTTTCCTGTGTAATCCCAATCTATTCGTATGTCTCTAACATCGTGTGTATAGTATGTTGTGTGCGCACAGTAGTGTGTGCACAAATGCGTCTAATGTGTCTGAAATCCTACTCTGTCTTCTAACTTATACTACCACCTTGAGACGCAGGGGGAGTTCCTCTCCAATCCTCACTTGCAATCCAAGAGATGGGACGCTGTTAGAAGGCCACCACCTCACATGCAGTCGGCTCCCTGCCTTGGTTTAGTCATCTACTTTGCTACTCCTGCGCTGCCTATTCTGCCACATGGGTAGTCCTCTAAAATTACATGGAAACTGCCACCTCATAAGATAGCAAATTCGGTTCCTACTAAGTTTAGACAAGTCAACTTGTCTTCTATGCTTGTTGTCTACTCTAATTGCTCGGATGCGATCTCCTCTTAATCTGCCCCTACCTGAACTCCTAACTTGGCTTCTGATAAGATGGGAAGCCCTACGAATACCTCGGATGTCACTGAGGTGGCTTCCTCCTCAACATTCGTGGCTTGCTCAGCTGGTGCGGCTTCGAAAGACGAAAGCATATTATGGGAAGCTGAGTCAACTTGCGCTTCCTCGCTCTTCTGAGGTACTGGTTCGACATTGGGAGCCATGGTGACCTCGTAGTGGTCCGGGAAAGTCACCTCCTCCACTCGAAACACATGGGAAGACAACTCTTCTTCCTGTCTTCGAGAAGACACCTTGTCTTCCGGGGCTTCTTCTGCAGTCTTCTCGGCTTCCAACGCTGTCACTACCAAGTGGACAGCGAGGTCGAACTCCTCCTTCTCCAAATCTGTCTCGATCGTTGGTCCTGGGGCTTGGTAAGATGTAGCGGCTGGTGGTGGAATCGAATGAAGATCGTAAAGTGTCTTCAATCTTTCAATCTGCCGATCCAGGTAACGGAACATGTTCCTTGTACTCCACTAGCATCGCTCTGGACTCGTCGTTCCACTCCGTAGCTAGGGTGAGAAGCTTCCTACCAGCGGTGAAGTTGAACTTCTTGCGAAGGACTTCCATCGTCTGTGCTAGCAATCCCTGCGCGTGAGCTTCTGCTGCTTCTTGCTGCGTCTTCTCTGCTACAACATGTGCTTCTGCGGCTTCCCGTAGTGTCTTCCATGTTGTCTTCTCCTCTGCGAGAGTGATGATCTTACCTCTGACCCGTAGAACCTCTTGGTCACGTTGCTGTAAACGTCTCCTGGTTGCTCTTCCTCAGCTGTGCTAACTCCTTGGCAGAAGCGGCTGCTTCCGTCTTGTACTTTGATGCGGTGCGAAGGTTGGCTTCCAGCGCTTCCACCCTCTTCTGGACTTCTTCTTGCTGCATCAAGGTGCGTAGACCGAATCCAGGTCGCAGTGGCTTCTCCTGAGCCATCGCGCGCTTCTCCACCAACTCCATAGCTGACTGAATCTCCGAATGAAAGAAGGCGTTGAACTCATCCAACCTTCTTCTCGCGGAAGACAGGTTCATCTCCACAATCCGATCGGAGGTGTCTTCCTTGTCTTCCGTAGGCAAGGATGCCTCTTCCATCACTGTGATCTTCTGCTTCTGCGTACGGGAAGATGCTACTCTTCTCATCTTCTCTGCCTTCACAGGTACACTGTTGCGAGGAGGTAATGCTGCCCAAACCTCCTCCAGATGACCTTGGTCTGCGAGGTTCCAATCCCACAGGAAGAAGTCGAGACCCAACTAATTGATGAAGGATTTGGCCTCGGCCAGTTCTGCTGCCGGCAACACCAACCCTCGAGGATGCATCGACATACTTCAAGCTCTGTTACACTAAGCCACATGCACTTACTATGAGCCGAAGGCTCAGTCCTTCCCAAGTTCTCACAGTCTAGCTTCCACTCTCAAAAGACAAATCTAGTCTTCCAGAAGATAGCTACTCCGTCTTCCAGAATTCTAACAGTGCTTCCTAAGTAGCTCTCGTCTTCCGAACTATATCTAACCAATCTTAACTAAGCAAGGCATCGCATGGATTCTTAAGAAGACAACCCACCTTGCATTTCATCCTACTTCCTAACAGAAGATACAAGATATGCGAGAAGTAGAGTGTATGAAAAGTTCAGAAGATGATCGTGGACTCCTGCTGTTACAATGACCTCCAGGAAGACTGCCGGGACAGCTTCTGGTTCAATGTTCTCGGAAGACTTCCCGCAGCCAAGCTTCCCTTCACTGATCTCGCATGTCTTTTGCTTCCGACACGTAATCTAACCTCACAATAGACACAAGACATTCACACTCTGTTCTTCCGACTCCTCACCTCTTGTACACACTCAGAAGAAGCTTGCTGCATGATGGGAAGACATGACCCTCGATCATTCTCTCTAGATTCTGCCAGCAAGACTTCTCACATCTCTCTTCTAAGTTTGGGAAGAAGAAGGAACAGGCTGCTATGGGTTTGATAGAAGAGACCCGTAAAGGACCTTCACGTCTTCTCGCACATTTTGCCAGCATTGCCAGTCTTCTAGTCTCTCTAGGAAGATGTGGATTTGAGAAGCTCGGAAGATCGAGAGACACAGGCCTGGTTCCCAACTTCTAGCTTCTCAAAACAACAAACAACTCACCAAGTCACTCAAGATTCGTACCAAGCCTCTCTTAACACAAAAACAAATCCAATCCACTCTTGATATGAATTACACACAGTCGTCTTCCGAAGACTTCAGACATCCAGAAGCGTCTTTTGAAGATGTTCAGGTTTTAGAAGCATCTTTCGAAGATGTTTAGATCTTCCGAAGCGTCTTCTGTCCAGGGATTCGGGAATAGAGATGCGGTAGGGTAGGGAAATTGATAGCTGAGGGATCGAATTTGAGAACGACGGACAGAGAAGCTCAATTACAGCTTGGGAAGAAGCGAGAAGATGACTGTCGAAAATTGGGCGGCGCTTCCGCGCCCAATTTAACAATAGGAAAATTCGGGATGGAGAAAACGATCGATGGGTTTCTTGCAAATAACCGAGGAAGCGCGGGGAACACTAAACTAGGGACGAGAAGCGATGGGAAAAGAAAAGAACATGAGAAGAACCTCAAACAGTCTTCTGGCTGCTTCTCATAGTGGCTTCAGTCTTCTGTATGCTTCCGGCTCCACCTCAGCTCCAACGTGACCTCACAGAGCTGCTTCTACCGTCAATCTTGTGCTATGCCCTGCTGCTTCTTGATTGGTCAGGGCTCCACCTCCGATTCTTCTTCTATCACCTTTCAATGTCTGCTTCCGAGAATCTACAGGAAACACCTCAGCTCGGTAGTGCTTCCTACTCTCAGAAATTCGTCCTCGTCTTCTCTTTAGCTGCAATTAGATCTTTGCAGTCCACGATTTCACTCTGCTGGTCCTCCTCACTCAATTCGGTTCCTCCTAATTCGATCTTCTGCGCTAATGCCTTCGATGCGGGAAGCAGATGACGATTCTGCGCTAATGCGCTTCTCCAATATCTTCTTGTGCAGTTAGCGGTCCGTCGACCTACCTGACCTACCTACTACCTTGGTGCTACTTGGTAGGTACACCTACTCCTTTATTGGGTGGTGCGCAGTTAGGCCTATGTAGTCGTAGTCGTCATCTTCCGGACGACACACGTCTTCCGTCTTCCATCTTCGGAAGACACAGTTGAGAAGACGCTTCCCGGAAGATATCCGTCTTCTGAAGAAATCAACTTCTCGTTGCGAAAAGATCTTAAGATCATCTTCCCTCTAAGTAAGGCGTAATCTTAAGCAACAAGGCTACTTCAGTTACACAAATAAATTATTAACTTCAAAAATTTCAAAAATTCGTAAATCCTGTAAATTGTGGCACCACATACGCCTACCCTCACATGTTTACGTCCCCGCAAACATCAGAGCTGGTTCACGCTCAATATTTCTTGACACGTCACCCATTAACGCGGGTGGTCATCAACGTATCATTTAACTCTTCCAACTGCAAGGAGCTATTGGTGAAGACCTCCAAGACTCGATAAGCACCCATCCAGCGAAGATGAAGCTTCCTAGGGAACTTGAGATACCTGTTGTCTTACAGAAGAACCAAGTCTCCATCTGCGACGGTTACCTTCTTCAACTTGTCATCATAGTTCACCTTACGTTGTGCTTGTACTTCGTACGTCTTCTCCAAAGCTGCTTTCTTGTCTTTTTCGAACTCCACAAAGTTCAAAAGACGCTGCTCATGGCTTTCCTCTTCTTCCATGCGTTCGATAACGGCTAACCTGTAAGTAGGGACCTCTAACTTGATGGGAACAACAGGTGTCATTCCATAAGTTAGGTAGAAGGGTGTCTTCTGGATCGTGACCTTGGGTGAAATCCTGAAAGCCCACAACACAGATGGCAATTTCGTGTCCCAATCATACGCATGGTTAACTATTACCTTATTCAAAGAAGACCATTCGACTTCTCTGTCAATCCGTTAGCTTTCGGGTTGTATGACGTCGTCTTCCGATGCTTTATCCTGTAATATTGGGTCAGGAGAGAAATAGTCTCATTTAAAAAATGAGTACCCCTATCTGATACTAGTTCCAGCGGGCATCCGTATCGAGTGATAATGTTGTGTCAGAGGAACCTGGCTACCACTGCGACGTCGTTCTTCCTTGTGGCTTCGCCCTCTACCATCTTGGTAGCATAGTCCGTACCGATCAAGATGTGCCGTGCTCGCGTTCTTCTAGCCACCGGAGCGATAGGCCCAACAAAGTCGATTGCTCACTTTTCAAAAGGAGCAAGTGGGAGAATGGGAGTAAGAGGTCACCTAGTAGTAGCTGTTGGTCTTCCCATCCTCTAACACGCATCACATTTCTTGATCTCCTGAAAAGTATCTCTGTACATGGTCGGCCACCAGTAATCGGCGTCCAACATCTTCTTCACCGTGATCTTCAGCCCATCCCCCAACATCTTCGTAGTGAAGACCCGTGATCACTGGCTTAATCTCTGAAGGCTCAAGGCATCTCCTTAGGTTCTCGTCATGTCTCTTCCTAAACAGGATATCCTGGAAGATGACGTAAGGACATGCCTTGTGTAAGAAGACAACTCTCTGCTCGGCATCCAATCCCTCGGGGTACTGTTGGTCTTCCAAGAACTTCCTTAAGTCCTTGAAGATCGATTCCTCTATGGAAGTCACAAAGACCGGATCAGAAGACCTAGTCTCGTCTTCTGGGAAGCAGGCGGTACGCCCCCCTCAGATGAGAGTGTCTCTGCAAAAACTGAAAACAGCTTCTCGTCAGGGAACTCGTCTTCCACTTCATCTTCTCGTCGCTCCGTCTCCAATCTGGATAGGTAGTCAGCATTAACATGTTGTCTTCCAGGTCTGTACTCAACCGTGTAAGTAAATTCCTGGAGTAGAAGAATCCACCTAGCTATCCTACCAGACAAATCTGCTTTCTTTACCAGATGTTTCAAAGAAAAATGATCCACATAGAAGACAAACGGATTAGCTAGAAGATAGTGCCTAAACTTCCTACAGGAGTAAATCATGCCAAGACACTCCCTTTCAGTTGTAGAGTACTTCTTCTCTGCATCATTGAGTTGTCTTCCCGCACAGTAGATGGGATAATCCTTCTTCTTTTCATCTTTCTGACTCAATACCACCCTTATGGCGAAAGCAGAAACATCCACATAAATGTGGAAGACTCTCTCCCAATCAGGTGGTCTTAGGATAGGAGATTCTAACAGAAGTCTTTTCTTTCCTCGAACGCTTCTTGCTGCTCAGATACCAAATGTAAGGTTCGTCCTTCTTCAGCAACTTGGTGAGTCTTCCTGCTACTTCTGCATACTTGTCAATAAACCTCATGTAGTATCTTACGTTGCCCAGGAAGCTTCTCAACTGAGTCAGGTTAGCAGGTGGGTGAAGTTTCATGATGACTTCCACCTTAGCACAGTCGACTTCTATACCTCCTCCAGAAATCCTATATCCTAGCAAAATTCCCTTTGACATACCAAAGAAGCACTTCTCAGGGTGAAGAGCCAAACGATGCTCTCTACACTTCAAAAAACACTTCCTCAGAAGTATCATCTTTCGATCTTCTTTCGATCCAAACACACAAAAATCATCCAAGAAGATCTCCATGAAAGTGCGAAGATACTCCTTGAAGATCGTGATCATCAGTCTCTGAAATGTGGCGGGTGCGTTGCATAAACCAAACGGTATTTGATTGTACGCGTACGTGCCCCAATCAGTGGTAAAAGTGATTTTCGACTTATCTTCTTCTCTGATTGAAACTTGGTTGTACCCAGAATACCCATTTAGGAAGCTGTAGAACTCATGTCATGCTACCTGGTCTAACACAGAATCGGTGAAGGGTAAAGGATGATGATCCTTTTTCGTGGTCAAGTTCAGCTTCTGGAAGTCCTGACACATTCAAATCTTACATGTCTGCTTCTTCGGCACGATGACAATAGGAGCTACCCACTCACTACTAAGTACTGGGAAGATGACTCTCGCCTTCAAGTATTGATCGATCTGATCCTTCACCAGAAGCGAGTACTTGGAGTTGAGTCGATATTGCCTCTGCCGTGCAGGAACAACGCCCTCCAACAAGTCAATGTGATGCTCTCCCAGCTCTTGAGGTATGCCCTTCATGTTTTCTATGGTCCAAGCGAAGACGTCCTGGAACTCTGTTAAAAGTTCTCTAAAGTCTTCCAACTGCTGGCTCTCGATCACCTTGGAAAGCTTCAACTTCTTCCTAGGAGCAACCTCCATTTCTTGAAGATCATCAGGGTTTACCATTCCTTCAGTGTGATTGTAATCACTGGCACCAAAGTATTCCGGTTTGGGAGCTTCTCTGGTTCAGATTCGTCTTTTGGAAGACCAACTGTCAGATCTTCTGAAGAGAAGACGGTACTTTCGTCTTCTGGAAGCTCCTCTTCCGCAATTTCGTAACACTCAATGTATCCACAGATCACTTCTTCTGCTATCTCTGCTACTTCTGTAGTACACAAGTTATTCACCACAAACTCATCATATCGTTCATCAATGTCAGAAGACACAGCTGAGTCTTCTGACGTGTATCTCTCAGTCGTAGAGAGAGTTTCACCTTGATGTCCAATCTTCATCCAAGGGAGTGAGACTTTGGTCTTCTCATCTGGCTTGGGTGTAAGATTGGGAAACTTCAAACGATGTCTTCTCCAATCGGTATTTACATTTGCAGCATACAGCCATGGTCTTCCTATCAACACATGATATCCAACCTTAGCTACAGGTCGCAAAATGATGTAAGTGAGATAAAAAGATACTCCCCCAATTACAGTCAAGACATCTTTCAATTGTCCCAAAGGTCGTCTTCTGGTCTAATCCGCCATTTTGAGGATTCTTGGAGTAGGCTGAAACTCAATGAAGCCTAGGGCATGCGTAGTTTCTTCAGTCATGATGTTGACTCCGGAGCCGGAATCAATGGGTACCTTCTTCAGAAGACAGCTATGGATCTCCATATCAAGTTCTGGGGCTCCCAAGTCCTCATGCTCTATCCTCAGGATCGGGGTGCTCTGGAGAAGTTTAGCTGTTTTCTGCTTCCTCGATCCTCGAAGCACAGACTGTAACAGCTTTTTGTAACCAGCATTGTCATCCAAAAGCTGTTGGAAGGTTACATCCGCCTTCTGATTCTACAAGTCTTGCAAGAGTCATAAGGGGATCGCTTCAGAAGAGTGATTGGTGTTTCCAACAGAGAAGATGTAGTAGCTGCTTCCTTGGTTGGAAGACCAGAATGGTGTCTTCCCTCAACTGGAAGCTGTTCCCGTGAGACAGGGGCTGCTGTAGTCGATGGAGGAAGCTGCTGTACTATCTTTCGTCGCTTCTCCAACTCTTCTTGCATGATTGCTTCAACTTCTTGCCTAATATCAGGAGCAAAGTACTTCGAATCTTCTCGGTCGTAAGCAGGAGAAGAAGGTCGCTCAGGGGAAGATGACCTCTCCTTACGCTGCTTCTTCTTCTTGATCTCCTTCTGACGGGATTCTGTCTTCCCTCTGCTTCTGATGCTCACCTTGAAGACCACTTCATCCATGACTTCTTCTGGAGGTCAGTTGTCTGAATCCGGACAAGGACTCCAAACAGTGCCATCCGCCAAAGTAAAAGAGGATGCTTCTTCAAGTGGTTTCGCCTTCTGAGCTGCAGCCGTCTTCTGTAAACCCTTCACGATCCCATCGATCAACTACCCCCCGATCTCTCCACCACGATCGTCATCGATGAATCTGCAAATGTCGGGTCTGTCTCTCACTCAGGGGTCACCTCTGATGACTTTGATGGAAGCACACCATGAATCTTGAAGGGAAAAATGCTAAGTTCACTCATTCATACACCCACAAATTTATCAACTAAAAATCTCCATAAACTCATCAACTAAAATCTTCCATTCTAACGACGTCTCTCAAGTTCTCACATGCTAAAAATATCCCACACTCTCTATATTACTCAAGTTGTCATTATGACGATGTGAAAACAAGGATGAGGAGCTCTTCTCACTCCTCTATTTATACATTCTAGGTTTTTACTTTGGTACCCTCCGATAACTCAGCCGTAACTACTTTTACCGGGTTTTACTAAGATATTACTTAAGGTAAAAGCATTAATCACATGGGCTTCTTACCTTTTCACATGGGTTTATTCCTTCAAAGTCAACAACTTCTAGAAGGATTCTAGAATATTCTCAAGGAATCTCGAATTTCCACCCCCCCTCTACACTAGGACCCACTAAAAAAGAAACATGTGGAATCTCTTCTTGTTTTTAATGCCCACAAAGTCCACAACTTTAATCCAACCACTAATATCAAGTCAAAAAGGAGATAAGGGATACTTTCCACCTCCTTTCTACCTTTTAGACAAGATGACAAGATAGTAGTGCTCACTCTTTAGGAAATATCTGAATTCTACCAAAAGTACAGCTAAGTTTAACCATAACTAACTTTTAGCTAGTCATGACTAACTTGATACCTCTTTAAAGTACTTGGGCAGCAAATAAACATTCTCAACACTTAGTTATAACTAAATACCTTACTAATAGACAAACTTCCTATGTGTAACATAGGTCGTTACATTTTATCCCCGGACTAAATTTTCGCTCCGTCCTCGGAGTGAAGAGAGAACTTTCGTCGATGAAACAACATCAACTTGTCATGGTTGACCCGATCGAATCTCCTTCCTCCTAACTCCTGAAGGTCATATGTGAAGTTGCTCCACACCTTATCTACAACAAAAGGACCAAAATATCTCGGAAGAAACTTCTTCCTAGCCCTCTTGAATCTGATAACATCATACAACATAACCCAATCTCCGACTTGAAAAGATTTTACCTCCCTCTTGTCCAAACGTTTGTCGTAACTCTTCTTTTGATGCCTGAGCTCGTTCCATCCGGATCATTGCTACCGCTCAGGTCTCTTCCAACTCCATGAGTTGCTCCTTTCTTGACTTGACCACGTCTTCTCCCCTCGACCTCTTCAACTTTCGTTGAATGGTTTGAAAAGTATCCAATTTGAATTGGATCGGCATCTTGGACTCCACTCCATAAACCAGTCGAAATGGAGAGTACCCAGTAGAAGTCTTTGTTGTCGTTCGGTACTCCCATAAGATGGCATGTAGCCTCTTATCCCAAGTATGTTTTGCAGTCTCAACACCAGCATCTTTGGTGAGCATCATATAGAGTGTAAGATTGGTCTTCTCCGCAAGACCATTTGCATTTGGTTTGTATGAGGTCGTTACTCGTGCCTTGATAGAAAAGTGTTGTAGCATAGCAGTAGTCATGCTCCCTACAAACTCTCCTCCTCTATCCGAGACCAACTCTAACGGACATCCAAATCTGGTGATGATCCTCTCCCATAGGAATCTACCGACTTCTGTTTCATTAGTCTCCCTCAAAGGTCTAGCCTCTACCCACTTGGTACAATAGTCAGTGGCGACTACAATGTATCTATTGCCTCGAGGTGTCTTATTAAAAAGACCTACAAAGTCAATATCCCACTTCTCAAATGGTCCTAACACGGGAATTGATCTTAACAGAGGTGTTCTAGTAGACTTCAGAGCAAATGACATACGTCGCAAGTTTTGCAATAGTCTAAACACTCTTTGAAAATCCCTCTCTAGTGGTAACCCGCATCCAAAATCTTGAAAGCTGTTATCTTACCAGCAAAGTGACCTCCGCAAACAGTTCCGTCGTGAAACTCGTGCATTAGCTTGAATGCCTCCTTCTGACCAACTGCTCTCCTTAGTAACCCATCTGCTCCTTGATGAAACAGAATTCCCTCCACCATGGTGTAAGGTTTGCATCTCTTGATCAACGCGTTACGTTCTCGGGTATGCATACCTTCTGGAAAAGAGCCATCTACAAGGAAACTCCAGATTTCCTTGTACTCGTCCGGTATCTCCTCAATGCTTGTGATGGTCATCAGATGTTCGTCTAGAAATGAATCATCAAACGGTTCTTCTCCCTCATCATCATAAGCCCTCGACAAAAGATCAGCATTCGCATGCTTTTTTCCTGGTCTCTCTAGGAAGATGTGGATTTGAGAAGCTTGGAAGACCGGGAGGCACAGACCTAGTTCTCGACTTCCAACTTCTTGAAATAACAAAACAACTCACCAAGTCATTCAGGATTCGTACCAAGCCTCTCTTAACACCAAAGCAAAGCAAATCCACTCTTGATACGAATTGTATACAGTCGTCTTCCGAAGACAGTCAGGCTTCCGAAA
This sequence comes from Asterella californica, assembly GCA_036924285.1. Classification (NCBI taxonomy): domain Eukaryota; kingdom Viridiplantae; phylum Streptophyta; class Marchantiopsida; order Marchantiales; family Aytoniaceae; genus Asterella; species Asterella californica. Next base: position 30,712,414 of record JAYKYS010000003.1, read on the forward strand.
CGTCTTCCAAAGAGGTTCAAGTTTCAGAAACATCTTCCGAAGATGTTCAAATCTTCCGAAGCATCTTCTGTTCAAGGTTTCGAGATTAGAGGGATGGTAGGGTAGAGAAATTCATAGCTGGGATCTCCAATTTGAGGACGATGGGTAGGGAAGCTCGAATTGCACTCGAGAAGAAGCAAGAAGATGGCTGTCAGAAATTGGACAGCGCTTCCGCGCCCAATGTCTCAGAAGGAAAAACGTGGGGAGGAAATAAATCGATCGGGTTGTCTGCAAACAACTGGGGAAGTGCGGGGGATACCAAGCAAAAGACGAGAAGCAGTGGGAAGGAAAGAGAACATGGGAAGAACCTCTACAGTCTTTTGTCTTCTTCCCGACCTTCCTTCAGTCTACTGCGCACTTACGACTTCGACCCCAGCTCCAATGCGACCCCACTAAGCTGTTGCCGCTGCCAATGCCTCGTCACTCCTCAATCGAAAGGTTCCTCCTCTGATTCCTCGCAGCTGTCTTTCAATGTCTGCTTCCGGGAGTCTCCAGAAGACCTCTTCAGCTCGATGCAATTCCTACTCTCAACAATTTGCCCTCGTCTTCTTCCTAGCTGTGAATCGATCCAGGCTTCGCTCAATTTCACTCTGCTGTCTTCACTCAACTCGATTACCTTCCAATTCGATCTTCTAAGCCAAAGGAACCTCGAAGTGGTAGTATTCTGCGCTAATGCGCTTCCTTCGAATTTTCTCGCGCAGGTTAGGGGTTCTCAACTTAGATGACCTACCTGACCTACCTAACCTACTCGGTGTTACCTGGTGGGTACACCTACTTCTTTATTTGAAAATACGTGGTTAGGCTTCCGCGGTTGCCGTCTTCCGGAAGATACGTGTCTTCCGTCTTCCGCCTTCGGAAGACACAACCGAGAAGACGCTTCCCGGAAGACGGTCGTCTTCCAAAAAAGTCAGCTTCTTATTACAAAAAGATCGTAAGATCATCTTCCTTCTAAGGAAGCCGTAATCTTAAGTAACAACGCTTCTTCAGTTATACAAACAAGTTATTAATCTTAAAAATTTCAAAAATTCGTGAATCCTGTAAATTGTGGGCACCACAATCACATACCAAAGTGGTCCTCTGTTCGTCGATACACGCAAAAATTGTCAATAAAATCACAGACAAACTTCCCTATGAATGGTTCAAACATCTTGTTCATGAACCTCTGAAATGTGGCCGGAGCATTACACAGTCTGAATGACATCATCCGAAATGCAAATGTTCTCTAAGGAGTAGTGAAAGTAGTCAACTGCTGGCCTATGTTATCTTGATCTGGTTATACACACTATAACCATCACCAAAGCTGTACCACTCATGACCAACAACTTCCTCCAAAATCTCATCTATAAATGGTAGAGGATCATAATCCTTCTTGGTAACTGCATTCAGCTTCTTATAGTCTATGCACACTCGCAGCTTACCGTTCTTCTTCTTGACAATCACAATGGGTGAAACTCATTTTGAGTTCTCCACCTCGTAGATGAAACTTACCTCCTTCAACTTGTCTATCTCCTCTTTGACCATCATTGCCGTTGTAGGATTGACCCTTCACTACTTATGTCAAACTGATATTGCGTTCTCCTCCAATTCGATTCGATGAATCTCTAGAGTCACCTCCTCAAATCCTTGTAACTGAAAGCAAACACATGGATATATTTCTGAAATATATCTAGGAATCTACTTTTCTCATCTTGAGTGACATTGATACCAAACTTCAAGATAGAGAGTCTTCTCACGATCTCTGCCTCACTCAACTCCTCTTTGTCAGGATCTTTCTCCACTGTTGGTCGAGGTAACAAGTCAATAGCACTAAGCTGATGTAATGATTCATCTCGACCAAATCCTTCGTCCTCAGATGAGGATTCTTGATCATAAGAATATCCGGTATCTACTTCTGAGACACTCTGATCATCCTCTGTAACAGATTCTCAGTAGTCCCTAGTGGATCTATCGGAGTCAAAAATCACAACTCCAACACCCGTAAATATCCCTTGTGTCACGTATCAGTGGTGCGCACAACTCTCAACCAAGGCCTACCTAGGAGCAAATGATAACTAGAGTCCTTTAACACTTGAAAGGACATCAATGTTTGGACTCTCATCACGTACACAACCACCTTCTCTAACACACCAAGAGGTCTTACCCGTTGCTTGTTAGCCATTTCCACAACAATGCTAACCGGGAGAGTTGGTTCCATCCTCAACTTCTTCATCAACCTTTCCGATATAGCATTTATAGTCGATCCTTCATCCACCAACACGTCAGAGACGTAATGATCATTCAATCGGACTTCAATTTTTGAAGCCTTAGTGCATACCTCTAAAGCATGCACATCCACCACACCAACTCCCACAGACTTTGATGTCTTGCTTTTGGATTTTTTCTTCTTGCTTCTCTTAGAACTCAGTCCTCCTCTACGTTGTCGTCATGTGAATCATTTCACATAGTAAATGATTCACTTCTCTGTCAGGCATTAGTCTCTCTGAGTGAAGTTAAGACCTCAGAGAAGTCCGTTTTTGGAAGATGTTATATATTTTGAGTCTTAGTAGGTTGATTACCATGTTGATAGGGCTTAAGCTCATGGGTTGTATTTGCGTGTCGTCCATGCACGCTTTCTAGCTGATTTAAGTTATTTTTCGGTGCTGCGTGTCGTTTAGGTAGTTTAAGTTTTACGCTGGCACTCTAGGGGGCTTGACGTGGTAGCCTATGAGTGTAGATAAGTTACCACATGGTTTAAGGCACAAAATGACAACCAAATGGAGCTATGAATTCTCATTGGTTTATTTTTGTCTTTTGTGTAACTCTAAATTTAGAAACAGAGATCTAAAGGGGATTTCGAGCAATTGGTAAGGGTACTGCGAAATCTGAGAGCACAGGGAGATAGAGCTCGTCGAGCCAAGCACTGTCAACGAAAAGTTTGATCGATTTGGAGCAATAAAGAAGGAGTTATGGCTGATTAAAGTTCGATTTGTGTCAGAGTTGCAGCACTTCTGTTGAATTTGGGGTTTTGAGTGTCATTTGCAGCAGAATCGAGGAAATCGCTTCAAAACTTCGTGGCTGTGTTCACTGTCAGCAGGGCTACGACTATCTCCAAATTTTCATGTCAATTGAGTCAGTGAGTAATTCAGGGCGACCGCTGAAGTAGAGGGGGTCCGAAAAGCTCTCAATCTAGAGCAGCAACTTCAGAGAGCGAGATCTGGAGTTCTGTGTGGAATCAGGAGACCCAACTTCACAGGAGTGTTCATCAAGCTGTGTACTGCAAATCCTGTAAGAATTTCCCAAAGTGATCGAGCCAATTCCTTGTTATAGGTCGAAATAGCTGTCTGGGTATCAGAAACTGCCGTAATTTCTCTACTCAGAAAGTTTCTGCTCATATCTTAGTGCTTTGAATTGATCTGAAGCTGAAATTTCGTATGTGTATCCAGTAGAACCTCATTTACATGTAGGAGGAGTTCTGAAGTCTGAAACTTCACAAATTTCTCAATCCTGAGTGTCAAAGTTCGCCATCTGATCTTATCATTGCTAGTTAAGCCTGAACTTGCTTCGTGAACATATCAGAAGAGCCTAGAGACTTATATGAGTGTTTTTCAGTATCACCTTGAGACCTGAAGCATATCCTGTGAGTAAACCAGCCACAGCCAAGAGCTCAACGCTTCCCCGAGTAGATTGAACACAGCCTTCAAGCTCATATCACAGCCAGAAGGTTCGCCCTTCCCAGGAAGACTCTCAACCTGACATCTGGTGCTTCCACTGAGAGATCTTGGGGTGATTGATTGAGAAGGTTGAGTTGCTACAAGGAGAAGAGATGGATCGCAAGAGCGGAGCTGCTGCTGCTGCCTCTGGAGCTGGAGCATCAACGTCTACTGCTGCACCGTCAACTGCACCTGCGTCTTCTACAGCGACATCTGCATCTGGTCTGGACACGGCTGAGATCTTGAAGACGCTTGCGGCCTTGGTCCAACAACATCTGATCGTTGGAGGGGGTGAATTAAAGTCCACCAAGGCTTTGCAAGCTATTGTGAACAGATGTGGAAGGTTTGAAGGTAGAGATATTTCTAGATATCTGCGTGAGTATAAAGGAGAGATGGAGCTGGTTAGGGTTACAGATGCTGAGATGATAGCAAGCTTTGAGTTAGCTGTCATTCTTGAGTTGCGGGACCAAGTTAGGGATGTACAGAGAAGAAATCTTGGAATCTGGATGAGTTTTGAGCGATCTCTTCGAGAGGAGTTTCTTGAGGAGGATTCAGAGAGAGTTACTAGAAGGACACTTCTAGACTGGGTTTAGCAGCAACCTGGTCGTATGATGAGCCTGAGTGAGTTGCTGAGAGAGTTTGATCGGAGATACCGGCAACTCTCAACTCTAGAGCGAATAACTCTAGATGCTAGGAGAACAGAGCTTTTTCTGCAAGCTACAGATGATGCTACGGCAGATCGGTTATGTTTTATATTGGCCGATCGATCTGCTGAGGGAGGTGTTACTATGGATTGGGGGAGAGTTGAGGATGCTGTGGCTGTACTGACAAGACAGAGGAGAGGAAGAGTGGCTGTGGGAGGACGTCCGCTTGCAGAAGTGGTCACTCCACCTTATGCTGCTCCTCAAGTACAGCAGCCTTTGACCCTTGCTCCCAGACCTGTTGTCCCAGCTGCAGTTCCTTTGATGCCTGTTGTGCCAGCACCGGCACAAAGGGCACCTGTTCAGAGACCTACGGAGAACCATGGTCAACAGAACCAGATTGAAGACTTGATTCGGCAGATGCGAGAGCTGAAGGTAGAGCTAGCTGGATTGCAGAGAGAGCAGCCATCGGCGCCTACTGCTGCACGTCCAAGAGGAGCTCCTGTTCGTAGATGTATTTGGTGTGACAGTCCAGATCATTTCCGAGGAGACTGTCAAGAGCTCACAGCTGCTTTGCGAGATGGTGTGGTTCACTATCAGAACGGTAGGCTGCACCTTTCTTCTACTGGAGAGCCGTTGAGCACGCAGTTTGGACGAGGAGGCATGAGAAGTCTACCTCAGATTGCTGTAGCTGCAACAGCAAATGCGTTAATGGCACCGCTGGTAAATTCTGATGTATATGCTGGGCATATTGAGGTCTCTTCTAGTCTTACATTGCTAGATAAGACTGCTGAGAAGAGTGTGGCTCCAGTTCCTTCTGAGATACTGAAGAGAGGAGCCGAGTCTATTCGTAGGGTCACAGGATGGGGAGATCCTGTAGATGCTGCTTCTATCAGAGCATTCTTGGATGTAGATAGACACGTTCATTGGCAGGATGCTTCTGTGGAGGAAAAGAGGCGACGAGAAGCCTCTGAACTTGATACTGGAGTTCCTGAGGAGACTGGGGATAGACGGAGAGTCACAAGGAGACGAGCGGCTCTTCCTGAGGACATCCCGTCTACTTCTGCACCTCCTCCACCTGCACCAGGTCCTATGGAGGACGTGCAGAGATCCCAACAGGAGCCAACAACTGCTGGTAGGCGGTTTACTGTCCAAGAGAAAGGGAAGGGACCGGCTTACAAGTTGGCAGCTGATATAGAAACTTCTACTGATCTGAAGAGCATCTTGGAGTAGAGGATACTGGATGCACGAATCGAGTTTTCTCTCCGGGAAGTTCTTGGTATTGCAAAGAGGGAGTTTCACAAACTGATCATCGACATCATCAAGCGCAAGAGACAGGTGATGTCCGAGCAGGTAGATAGTCAGATGATAGATGCAGTAGGAGCTTCTCTGAATGATGTAGAGTTTGGAAAGGTGCATTTTCAGGAAGCTGATGACAAGGGATACCAACAAGAAGCGTTGGTTGCTGGTACCAACACTATGGAGTTCGATGATGAGGAAGCTGGCGAGGAGAGTCCAGCTACTGATAGCGATTTCAGAAGGAGACATTGGGCTCGTGCTACAACTGCTACACGAGTTCGTCTTGGAAGTTTGGCTGAACCTGTTGCTGCTTTAGTTGATCACGGATCTGAGATCAACATCATGTCACGGGAGGTGTACGAGAGAGGTCAGTGGCCTATCGAGCTAAACCATGGTTGGGTGCTACGAGCTGCAAACAACCAGAAGGGTGAGTTATACGGCGCTTGTCCTAACGTAAAGGTGAAGATATGTGATGTGGATGTGGATCAACATTTCTTCGTGCAGTCTTCTGTTTCATATCTTGTGATTCTTGGTCAGCCTTATATCACTACGGTTCGAATAGAGACCAAGGTGATGGATGATGGATCTCATTACGCTAGGATCCGTAGTCCAGATGATAGACGTTCTGTGTAGTTTCTGACCGTTCGTACGAATCACGAACGAAATCGTCAAACTTTGAGGGATTCTCCTATCTGTAGGGGTAAGGGTTTTCTGAAACCACTCTCGTAGGACGGGATAGCGAGAGTGATGGATCTACTGCTACTATGATCCCGCTTGAGCAGCTTGAGGGATCACAGGAGGTTGATGGAAAGGCTGCGCAAGATTCAGAAAGTAGTTGCACTGTACATAGTTGGAAATCTGGGTTAATGGCTTTCAGTTCTGATGATTGGAGTGAGTTCACACGGATGGAGGATTTTACTGAGAAGAGTAGAAGGCAGATGGAGAGATGTGCAGCAAATCTGCGTTGTACAGGAGTTCTGAAGGAAGATGAGATGATTTTTGGTGTTTATGAGGAGTTTGTAGATGTGCAATCTTTTGTTCGTTGGCTGGATGGTGTAGATAGGTTGATGGAACAGATGGGAGGTAGGGTGGTGATCCCCATCCATTCTCGTGAAGTCTATGAGGAGATTATCTCATACTTGCGATATCGTCCTCATCCGAGATTGGAGAATGGATGGAAGGATGCAGTCTGTTGGTGTGGCTTACATCAGCAGCGGAAGTACACGCCAAGTATAAAGCTGTAGCGAGGAAGATGAGACCTGTGGCGACCCAATTACATGTTGATTCTCAGCAGCAGATGGAGTTAGCGGCTGCTGAGCCTGTGCTTAGAGATCCTACACAAATAGGACACAAGTTTACTCAGGAGACACTCGAGCAGCTCCAGATAGGAGGGGGTGGCTTCTTGACTGAAGAGGAGAAACGAGCTTTTGAACAGATGATAGTTAGCCATGGTAACGCATTTTCTTTCTCGGCTGAGGAGATAGGTTGTGTGGATCCTAGTGTGATAGCTCCGATGGTTATCTTCACTGTTCCTCACGTACCTTGGGACTTGAAGCCAATTCCAGTCCCTCGTGCCTTGCTACCGAAGGTGATTGAGTTACTGAAGGAGAGGATGCAGATGGGTATTCTTGAACCATCTATGGCTCCGTACTCTAGCCGATGGTTCACAGTACCTAAGAAGACAGGAGCTCTACGCTTCATCCAAGACTTGCAGCTTGCCAACAACATCACGATTCGAAACGTTGGAACAGGACCTGTGGTTGATGAAGTAGCTGAGGCGTTTGCTGGAAGGTCAATCTATTCTATTGGAGATCTGTTTTCAGGTTATGATCAGTTTCAGCTTGCTTTGGAGAGTAGAGACGTGACTACCATGCGTACACCTTTGGGATTGATGCGGATGTGTACTCTTCCTCAGGGTGCGACAAACTCAGTAGCCCATATGCAAAATGCGATGCATAAGGTGTTACGAGAGTTTGTGCCTGAGGTCACTATCCCGTTTCTGGATGATATTCCCATGAAAGGCTGTCCGGTGGAGGACAAGGACGAAGCAGTGACTTCTGATGGTTGCAGAAAGTTCGTTGCAGACCACATTCGAGATGTGGAGAAGATTCTGATGAGTTTGGAGGAGGTACACCTCACTCTATCAGGTACCAAATCTCGCTTTGGGATGTCAGAGATTGTGGTAGTAGGTCATCTGTGTGGTACTTTTGGGAGGCGTCCAAACCCAGAGAAGGTAGATGCTATAGCAAGGATAGCTGACTGCACCAACATCACTGAGGTTCGACGGTTCTTAGGAGCTTGTGTGTTCTTTCGTGTGAGTATTCCTCATTATGCACATATTGTCGAGCCTCTATATGCACTTCTGAGAAAGGGAAGGAGGTTTACTTGGCGGCAAGAACATCATGAGACGATGAAGCAGCTGAAGGAGATTCTGAAGTCTCCACCTATACTAAGGAGGCTTAGCTACGAGAGCGGGAGACCTGTGGTACTGACTGTTGATACGAGTCCAAAGGCGATTGGATGGGCCGTTGGCCAAGAAGATGCAGAAGGTGTGCGGTTTGTTTCAAGGTTTGGAGCTCGGATCTTAGCAGATAGACAGCGTAACTATCCTCAAGTGAAGCGTGAGATGTTGAGAGCTGTTACTGCTATGAAGGTAGATCGAGAGTTCTTGATAGGAGCTCATGTGATACTAGAAACAGATTGTTTGCCTTTGTTGGGTATGATAGCAAACTGCAATACACCAGACATAGCAATGCTACGATGGATTGCTTATGTCCGGAGTCTAAACCCTGAGCTAAAGCATATAGCAGGGAAAGACAATCCAGTTGCAGATATGTTGTCTAGGGCTCGTTCTACAGATGAGGATGAGATGTTTGCAGAGGTGGAGAATGAAGAGAAGAGAGACGTTTGGTGCCAAGTTGGTCAGCAGACTTCAGACTTGGAACCACTGCCGTTCAATGAGGGGTTCTACTCAGAAAAGTTCCGCGATATTGGATTTTATCTGAGTTCGTTATCCAGGAGAGAAGGATGGAGTGATGCAGAGTTCAAGGAGATCAGACAGAAGGCGTACAGCTACCTTCTACGTGAAGGTTATCTGTGGAAACGTCCGAAGAGAAGAGACGGGATGCTTGCTAGAGTGGTGGATGATCAACCGACGAAGCTGAATCTGCTGAAAGAGTTTCATGACACCTTGTGGGTTGGACATCGTGGAGTATGGGCTACTTACACGAAGATGAAGGAGCGTTACTAGTGGAAGGGTTTGTATCAAGACGTGGTGGACTTTGTTGGGTCGTGTCTGCACTGCCAGTTCTACTCTAAAGTCCGTTACAGAGATGGACTTGTACCTACTTATCCACCTAGTATCCATTTTCAATGGGTTCTTGATCTTGTGATGATGCCACCGGGGTTATGAGGGATGCGTTATTTGGTGTTGGCCCGAGAGGATCTTTCCAACTATGTGGAGGGACGAGCACTACGGACGAAGACTACAGAGAATATCTGCAAGTTCGTGCTAGAAGATATCATCTGTCGTTATGGATCGGTTGGGAGATTACGTGCAGATAGAGGTGAGTGGAGAGGCGCTGAAGTGAAGGAGTTCTTTGCTCGTTACGGAGTAAAGCTTCGACTTACCACTGCTATGAATCCAGAGGGCATTGGTAAGAGTGAACGAGGACACCCTTCTATTGTTCATGCTTTAGTGAAAGTATGTGATGGTAGGCCTAGAGAATGACCGAGATTACTTCCATTTGCTTTGTGGGCGGATAGAATTACACATTGTACTACGACTGGCTATATGCCAGTTGAGCTTATGCTGGGGCAGAAACCGATCATGCCTGCTGAGGAGTACTTTCCTACATGGGCTACGCTACCGTTGGAAGATGATACAGATCGTGCTTCACTCCTTGCTTTACGTATTAGGCAGTTGGAGCGAAGGGAGGAGGATCTTGCTGATGCGCACGAGAGGCTGAAGGTGGCTCGAGTCAAAAACAAGGAACGTTTTGACAAGACTCACCGACTACGACCGAAGCCAATACATGTTGGTGACTGGGTTCTGGTATATGATAGCACGTTGGAGAATCAGCATTCTACACTTCGTAAGTTCTCTCGAAGGTGGTTCGGGCCTTATGTTGTGCTAGATGTGTATGAGAATACCACTTATAGTTTGCGTGAGTTGGATGGTACTCCTTTGAAGCTATCTGTGGCTGGCAAACGTGTGAAACTGTTCAAGAGACACGGAGGGTCAATCGAGTTATTCAACTTTCTGGAGTCAGAGCTGAGGACAACAAGAGACGGAGACGTCTCAGCGTCTGATGAGACTGAGGCGGAGGAGAGCGATGATGATGAAGAACAAGCAGAAGACTGAGCAGGTTGGCACATGCCGGAGGATGTGCAGGTTTGGAGGGGGTGGATGTCGTGATGTGAATCATTTCACATAGTAAATGATTCACTTCTCTGTCAGGCATTAGTCTCTCTGAGTGAAGTTAAGACCTCAGAGAAGTCCGTTTTTGGAAGATGTTATATATTTTGAGTCTTAGTAGGTTGATTACCATGTTGATAGGGCTTAAGCTCATGGGTTGTATTTGCGTGTCATCCATGCACGCTTTCTAGCTGATTTAAGTTATTTTTCGGTGCTGCGTGTCGTTTAGGTAGTTTAAGTTTTACGCTGGCACTCTAGGGGGCTTGACGTGGTAGCCTATGAGTGTAGATAAGTTACCACATGGTTTAAGGCACAAAATGACAACCAAATGGAGCTATGAATTCTCATTGGTTTATTTTTGTCTTTTGTGTAACTCTAAATTTAGAAACAGAGATCTAAAGGGGATTTCGAGCAATTGGTAAGGGTACTGCGAAATCTGAGAGCACAGGGAGATAGAGCTCGTCGAGCCAAGCACTGTCAACGAAAAGTTTGATCGATTTGGAGCAATAAAGAAGGAGTTATGGCTGATTAAAGTTCGATTTGTGTCAGAGTTGCAGCACTTCTGTTGAATTTGGGGTTTTGAGTGTCATTTGCAGCAGAATCGAGGAAATCGCTTCAAAACTTCGTGGCTGTGTTCACTGTCAGCAGGGCTACGACTATCTCCAAATTTTCATGTCAATTGAGTCAGTGAGTAATTCAGGGCGACCGCTGAAGTAGAGGGGGTCCGAAAAGCTCTCAATCTGGAGCAGCAACTTCAGAGAGCGAGATCTGGAGTTCTGTGTGGAATCAGGAGACCCAACTTCACAGGAGTGTTCATCAAGCTGTGTACTGCAAATCCTGTAAGAATTTCCCAAAGTGATCGAGCCAATTCCTTGTTATAGGTCGAAATAGCTGTCTGGGTATCAGAAACTGCCGTAATTTCTCTACTCAGAAAGTTTCTGCTCATATCTTAGTGCTTTGAATTGATCTGAAGCTGAAATTTCGTATGTGTATCCAGTAGAACCTCATTTACATGTAGGAGGAGTTCTGAAGTCTGAAACTTCACAAATTTCTCAATCCTGAGTGTCAAAGTTCGCCATCTGATCTTATCATTGCTAGTTAAGCCTGAACTTGCTTCGTGAACATATCAGAAGAGCCTAGAGACTTATATGAGTGTTTTTCAGTATCACCTTGAGACCTGAAGCATATCCTGTGAGTAAACCAGCCACAGCCAAGAGCTCAACGCTTCTCCGAGTAGATTGAACACAGCCTTCAAGCTCATATCACAGCCAGAAGGTTCGCCCTTCCCAGGAAGACTCTCAACCTGACAACGTTCTCTTTGTAAACTGAGGTTGAATACAATCAATTAACCGTGATGTTGACTTTTTGAGCACCCACATCTTCAACCACATCATATCCTACTTGAGAAGATGAAATGGTGAAATCTGTCATCCTCAACTTCCTTCTTGGCTCCCTTGGTGTTTTCGAAACAGTACTCGAGCGAGTACTTCTACTTGGTGACTCATCCATGAAAAACGGTTCATCAGAAAATCGAGTTCGTTTTCTTTCTTGAGCTAAAAGCTCCACCGGTGCATGAGAAGAGTTCGAATTCTCTCTCTTCTCATAGATGGGATCTCGCACTACATCGATAGTAGCCACTCTCTTGTCTCGTGCTTGTGATGGATTTCCTCCACCCACATTCATTTTGACAGCTTCGGCACCTCTTGCTCCGTTGTTAGGACAATTTCGCTGGAAATGAGAACTTCCACACGTCCAACAAGTGATTCCTCCAAAGTTACCTTGGTTGCCTCCAAAATTACCTTGATTTCTTTGGTTAGGATTGTTGTCATACTCTTTTTGATCTCCTCCTCCACCTTTGTTCCTCCATTCTCGTAACTATACCACATTTATCTTGAGATATGTAAGAGTATCGGTGATGCTCTTCAATTCGGTATGAAAATCAGAGGTGGCAGTAGACATCATTGTAGGAACAAACGGTCTTGGCACCATCGTTGGAGTAAGAGCTGACGTTGAAGCGATCACTAATTGTGATGGTGCATATGCTATCGTTGTGACTACACCAGGAGTCAGAGTTGACCCCATAGCGGCATGATTGAGGTTGGATGATATCTCTTTCATCCAAACTCTCTTTCATATTTGTCGTGATCTTGATGACCTCCGCTTTGGTTGCTGGCTTCTCGTACCTCACTTGGATCCGAATTGAAGACCTCAACCTTCCCACCAAGTTCTTGGTCAGCACTACTCCAATCTCCGTCATCGTTAGCTCCACGTTGTGTCCACTCTTCCGTAGAACCGTTCGAAACCGTTGCTCCAACTTATCCACTCTTTCGGCATACTGCCAAACTTTCTCGTCGTCCCGTTGCTTCAAATGAGTAAGCTCCACCATGAGCTTCTCATAACTCTCTTCTGGAAGAAACTCTTCGATGAATGTGTTACTCAACGTCTCCCATGTGTCTTCAACTGCACCAGGTGTCTTGTTCTTCACTCGGTCTTCATATCACGTAAGAGCAAAATCTTCTAAAAACTCTGGCAGTAACAACACTCATTCTTCCTTCCTTTTCACGTTGTTTTCGATGCAATCCCTTCTGAAGTCTCGAACAAAAGATTCTACATCGTCATTGTCTTTCCCATGAAACACTGGTAGCTTCTTCATCTTGTAACTACTCTTCTAATCTTCGTGCAACAATGACTCGCTAAAAGAGTATGAACATCACCAGTTCCATTCGAGAATAATTTACCATAGATAAAATGAAAAGAAATGATTGTAACAACACCTCTTTTGTCATTTCTTCTCCCAAGGTAATCATGAACTTGAGTCGCATCATCGTCTTCTCCACTATCCGAATGACGATCTCTATCACAACTTAACCGAGTCCTCCTTTGAAGTCGACAACTTCTCCGTCTCAGCTCTCTGAGTCTCGTCCAATTTCTCGACTATTGACGTAAATAAGACGACCACATCTACGCACTTGTGTCCTCTTGATAGATCACCCACTCCACAACTTGGACAAGGATCCTCTCCTAGAAGATGAATTGGCGTTGGTGAAGATGGACCCACTCGAAGACTTAAATCGATAAACTCTCGCTTTCCTTTGGTTCTCTCTGCTCTGATCCTAGTTGGACAATTCACAACTTTATGTCCCAACCCTCTACAGAAATAACATCACAATTCGATTTCTACTCTTCTCCTCGGAGATTCTACTTGAGGTTTTGTACTAGTGTTCTCAAACTCAACGATAATCTCTCTCGAGCTCTCTTCGACACTTACTATGACATCTAAACCTTGATGAAAGTTTCTAAGTCTAACTTTCCAGTCTTTTGAACTTCCACACATGTTGTTGCGCCTTCTCAATCATTAAATGGACAAAATACCTTTGAGAAAAATAATTCTACATCATTTTTTTAACTCTTTCGAGCTTTATACTGAAAATCGTATATTATACATGCTATACACAAAATAAAATCCAATCCAAAATTAAGACTCTAAGATAATATCATCATGATCATCGTCTGTACTAATCCTAGCAGACATCTTAAAGTCACTCTTGTAAGGATCCAACTCTACTTCTCTAGAAGCATTCGTGGCCTCCACAATGAATGATGTTTTGAACTCAACCTTCTTCACATCTGTCTCAATGCTCGTAGAAGCTTCTTGATATAGAGTAAAAAAAGCACCTCAACTACAATAGATGCGTGTTCACAACTCATCTATACTTAACTTTGGCTTCTCCGTCTCCGTTCGAACTCCCAAACGTCTCTTCTTCCACCTCGGCACTCGAACTAGATTCTCCATGAAATATCTTCAAGATCTCCTTGTACGTCGAAACGTATATCTCTTAATCGGTAAGAGATATCTCTAAGATTTTTGTGGCTTCTAGTAGCTAAACCTTCAAGCTAATAACTCATGAAGTTTCAACAAAAACTTCTCTAATCAGAAAAAATTGTGCTGACTGTACAAATTTCCAGAGAATTGAAATTTATATATTTTTCACTTCACTCATGAGTGTCAACCTCCTCCACTTTGAAAAATTCTCTCTCTCTATCCAGGCCTCATCTTCTCATGATTTTTGTTGTCCAAGATAGCTTATCTGTCAAGCTAAAATACTAGAAATGTTCATAGGAAAATAAAATTCATAAAAAAATCTGAGAATGACTGTACAAATTTTCCAGAGATCGGAATTTCTAAACTCTCGCGAATAAACCTCTCAACTTTGAAAATTCATAGCTCTCTCTCCAGACGACCTTTTCTCATGATTTCTGTTGTCCTAGATAGCTTAACAGCTAGTCTAAAACACTAGAAAGTTTCACAAAAAAAAACAGAGAAAATCTAACAGTGACGGTACAAATTTTCCAAAGAGCAGAATTCTTAAACTCTCAAATTTTTCTCTTCTAATAACTTCTCTTTCCTCCTTTCTCTACAACTCTTGTTGCATCCACTTTCAACTCTCCTCAAACCTTTCCTAAGTGAACAAGATGTAAAGAATGATCTCGAACGTGTCATAGATCACTACGGGATACACAAAAGATTCTAATGTTGCTAACATCGCGTTAGCTCTCTCTCCTCTCAACGTTCTCTCCATGTGCTTTCTCATGATCTCTTTTTGTCGAATGTAAAATTGAACTCTAAACATCCTTCAATGATCTCTTCAAGTGAGGTCTCGACAACAGAATCAAAAATGTAAACCTTCTACGGTCCTATCGATCAACTACCTCCTAATCTCTCAACCTCCGATGGTTGTCAGTCATCGATGAATCTGCAACATGTCGGACCTGTCTCTCACTCAAGGGTCACCTCTGATGGCTTTGATGAAAGCACACCATGAGTTTGAAGGAAAAAATGCTAAGTTCAATCATTCACTCACCTATAAACTCATCAACTAAAATTATCCATTCTAACGACATCTCTCAAGTTCTCACATGCTAAAATATCTCACACTCTCTATATTGCTCAAGTTGTCATTACGACAATGTGAAAACAAGGATGAAGAGTCCTTCTCTACTCCTCTATTTATACTTTCTAGGTTTTTACTTTGGTACCCTCCGGTAACTCAGCCGTAACTATTTTTACCGGGTTTTACTAAGGTATTACTTAAAATAAAAACATTAATCACATGGACTTTTTATCTTTTCACATTGGCTTATTCCTTCAAAGTCAACAACTTCTAGAAGGATTTTAGCATATTCTCAAAGAATCTCAAGTTTCCAACCCGCTTTACACTAGGATCCACTAAAAAGAAGACATGTGGAATCTCTTCTTGTTTTTAATGCCCACAAAGTCCACAACTTTAATCCTACCACTAATATCAAGTCAAAAAGAAGATAATAAATACTTTCCATCTCCTTTCTACCTTTTAGACAAGATGACAAGATAGTAGTGCTCATTCTTTAAGAAATATCTGAATTCTGCCCAAAAGTACAGCTAAGTTTATCTATAACTAACTTTAGCTAGTCATGACTAACTTGATATATCCTTAAAGCACTTGGGCAGCAAATAAACATTCTCAACACTTAGTTATAACTAAATACTTTACTAATAGATAAACTCCTTATGTGTAACCTATGTTGTTACAGATCAAGAGATACAACTCTACACATGATAGACGAGATGTTGACAGCGAGAGTTCGATCAGATCACGTCACGGATGGCTCTATGGTGAAGACCAAGGCCATCGTTACGGCCGCAAAGTCGTACGATGTGTTGGTTAGAGGTGTTGTGTTATATCATATGGGGTTCGTGATCGACTATTGGGCAGAGACAGCATCTTATAGACCAGGTTGGTAGTCCGATGAGGGACGAGTGAGCCATTTATTAGTGCAGTTCAGTGCTAGAGTTGGGACAACGGAGCCTACACTAGGGACAATGGCATCCGTTGCAGAGTTCAGTTCGGTCATCACTTGGCCAGACGAGTTGTTAGAAGACAATGCCCATGCAAAGAATACTCTGGTCTTTGAGGAGATGAGGGACATGTCTAGTATGACTACGGTAGTACCATCTGCCTTCGATGTCCTACTCTATATTTCAAGTGGAGAGTTGCAGCTATATGTAACCGATTGGTGCAACAGGTTTGGAATGAAACCTTTGTACCATCAGAAGAGGAACAAAAGGTTGTTCCTGCTACTGGTCATGTGATCTCATCACTGTTGGATACGACTCTCATTGTGTGGCAGTATCCGGAGAAGAGTGTATGTGTGCTGAAGCTGTTTGGAGAGATCAGCACAGGTTTGACTGTGGTATTGCAGGCATGCATACAAGTACAGCGATACTTGTATGTGGAGGGAGATGAGGTTACAAGACGTATCTCATTGCGTCATGTGGCACGTTTGGTGCAAAGATATCCTGAGTTGTTGTCCATATCAGCCGTTAGAGGATACCAGCAAGCATTAGCGTCAGATATTTCGCTGTTGGAGGCACGAGATCTCACGTTTGTCAGCATCATTCACTTGGTGATAGCCGGGTGGTCATGTCAAGGTCACACGAGTGCTGAGAGAGGTCATGGTTTACATGACCCGTGATCTAAGATTTCTGAGAAATGTTACGAATCTTACGACATCTCCATATATATCAGATGGATTCTCCAATGTACATCTTGAAGAATATTTCTTTGTTGGGTGATGCTCGTACACAGATGATGGCGAGTGTGCACAAGGTGCGGTCCTGGGTCGGATCGACAGTATTGTTAGATGCAGTGAGAGTGAGATCTTGTGCACATCGTCCACGGTTGTGATGGACAAATTTATAACCGAAGGAGGTGCTCAAGCGCGCACACGATGCAGTGCGACGACCAGCGCACCTCACGCTGTCGGAGTGTAATCCGTCTACCTAGGAAAGCACCGGGCTTCTGGCTGTGGTTGTTCACTCAAGAGGTTGGCTTTCATGTTACAACAGAGGCTATAAACACTCACACAGATGTGTAAGATCTAGTAATATACCCAGAAGGCGAAATTCAGGTCTAGCTGGCAGTAATAGGATTCGGCGGTGAACTTTGACACTCACGGAGAGGAAAACTATGAAGGTTTAGACCTCTAAACTTCCCCTACATGCAAATGAGGTACTACTGAACTCACAGACGAAATTTCAGCCTGAGATCAAATTCTGACACGGAGATATGAACAGAAAAGTTTTGAGCAAGAAAACTACGGCAATTTCTGGTACCTAGCTGGCTATTTCAACCTATAACAGGAGTTTGGCTCGATCAATTTCAAAGTTTCTTACAGGATTTGCAGTCTACAGGGTGCTGAACATCCCTGTGAAGTTGGGACTCCTGAATGTACACAGAACTGTAGATCTCCTCCTCTGAAGTCGCTGCTCTAGATTAAGAGCTTTTCAGACCCCCTCAGCTTCAGCGGCCGCCCTGAATTACTCAGTTGCTCAATCGATATGAAACTTTTTGTGAAATCGTAGCCCTGGTGGCGGAGAACACAACCTCGAAGTTTTGAAGCAATTTCCTCAAATCTGCTGCGAATGACACTGAAAACCCTAAATCCAACCAAAATGATTCAATTCTAGCACAATCCGAACTTCAATTGCTCATAACTCCGTCTTTATTGACTCAAATCGATCGAAATTTTCACTGGAAGTGCTTGGCATGACGAGACCTCTCTCCCTGTGCTCTCAGATTTCGAAGATCCCTCACCAAATGCTCGAACTCTACTCTAGAGCGCTGTTTCTAAATTTAGAGTTTAACAAAAGACAAAAACGGACCAATGGGAGTTCATAGCTCCACTTGGTTGTCCTTTAGTACCCTAAACCACGTGGCAACTTAGTTTTACTCATAGGCTACCACGTCAAGCCCCCTAGAGTGCCAGCGTAAAACTTAAATTACTTAAAACGACACGCAGCCCCGAAAAATAACTTAAATCAGCTAGAAAGCGTGCATGGGCGACACGCAAATACAACCCATGAGCTTAAGCCCTATCAACATGGTGATCAACCTACTAAGACTCAAAATAGTGTTAACACCGTATGCAAAGGTGTCAAACATATACATAAACGACTAGAAGAAATATAAGCTAACTTCTAGAACTACTAAACTCAAGCGTCGGAGTAGAAATATAACATGTAGCCGCCAAGTAGCGCGACATCCACCCCCTCTGAACCTGCACATCCTCCGGTATGTGCCATCCAGATCAAGACTCTTCAGCTTCGGCTTCAAACTCATCTTCAACCTGCATTGAGTCTTCAGCTTCATCCTCTGTAAACTCTGCAACGTTCCGATCCTCCCCTCTCCTTCTAAAGAGCTTGATTCTCTTTCCTGCGACTGGTATCTTGAGCACTGCACCATCTAACTCTCTCAAGGAGTATGTGGCATTATCATAAACTTCTAACACCACATAAGGTCCAAACCATCTCTTGGAGAACTTTCTGATAGTGCTATGCTGATTATCAAGACTACTATCATAGACTAAGACCCAATCACCTTCTTTAATTGGTTTGGGTCCTAATCTATGCGTTCTATCAAATCTTCCTTTGTTTCTCTCTCTAGCAATCTTTAATCTTTCGACAGCTTTGGCAACATCCTCAGGTCTTCGTTCTAACTGCTGGATCCTTAATGCAAGAAGATCCTCCGTACTTCTATCATCTTCCCATGGCAAAACATTCCAAGTAGGCACAACCTCCTCAATCAGCATCACAGGTTTCTGTCCTAGTATCAACTCTGCTGGTATGTAACCTGTAACGGTACTATGAGTTGTACGATCTGCCCACAAAGCAAACGGTAGCAGTCTAGGCCATTCACGGATCTTACCCTTGCAAGCTTTTACCAAAGCTTTGATGATTGGCGGATGACCTCTTTCGCTCTTACCATTCCCTTCAGGATTGTAAGCAGTGGTTAACGCCAACTCGATTCCCAATCGCTTGAAGAACTCAACTGCTTCTTGTGAATCCAGCTCACCCCTATCTGCAGTGATCTTCCCCACACACCCATACCTACAAATAACATCTTCAAGTAGAAAGCGGCAAACACTAGCAGTGGTCTTCGTCCTCAGGGCACGACCTTCAACTTGGTTAGATAGATCTTCTCTAGCCAAGACTAGATACCTCATTTGTCCAAGTCCAAATGGCATAGTTACCAGATCAACTACCCATTTGTAATGAATGGCTAAAGGATAAGTAGGATGCAATCCATCACGATGACGTACGTTGGAATACATCTGGCAAGGTATACAGGATGAAACAAACTGTACTACATCCTTATACATACCCTTCCACCAATACTTCTCCTTTATCTTGGCAAATGTAGCCCAAACTCCTCTATGACCGGCCCATAGACTCTCATGGAACTCCTTGATCAGCTTCTGCTTCAATTCTAGGTCACATACCACCCGCTGTGGTACACCTCCTTGTAGCTTAGGGCGCTTCCATAGATGTCCTCCATATAAAAAGTACCCATAAGCTGTTCTACGGATCCTCTTGAAATCTGCATCAGACCAGCCTTCTTGCCTTTCCAATGAACTCAAATAGCGCCCAAGATCCAACCACTCGCCATCGTACATAGTTTCCTCAAATAACTCCAATGGAGCTGCAAAACAGCTTCTATCCCTTCTAGCAAGAGCACTAGAATAGAACTCTGTTCCCACATCCTCCTGATCATCTATCATTTCTTTCTCATCGTAATACCTAGCCCTTGATAACATATCTGCCACAGGATTGTCCTTTCCTGCGATATGTCTAAACTCTGGGTTCAAGGACTTGATATATGCTATCCACCTCAACATAGCAATATCTGGAGTTGTACAGCTAGTGATCATTCCCAAGAGAGGTAAGCAATCTGTCTCCACAACCACAGGTGCTCCTATCAAGTATTCCTTATCACTCTTCATCGCAGTAACTACTCCCCATAGCTCTCTCTTGACCTGAGGGTAGTCTCTCTGCCGTGAACTTAACACCTTAGCTCCAAAACGCACCACATATCTATTTCCATCCTCATCATCCTGTCCTATAGCCCACCCAATGCCAATAGGACTAGTATCAACAGTAAGGATAACAGGTCTGCCCAACTCATATGTTACCTTCCGTAGAGTTGGTGGTGAAGACAACAGATCCTTCAACTTCTTCATAGACTCGCTTTGCTCCTCTTGCCACTGAAATCTCTGCCCCTTCCTCAGCAACTTGTACAACGGATCTGCTACATGTGCAAAGTGTGGAATCCATATATGATAAAACACACATGCACCTAGAAACCTTCTCACCTCAGTAACCGATCCACATGTCTCCTTCATCCTTCGGATGGCATCAACCTTGTTTGGACAAGGTTTCCGACCATAAGATCCACACAGATGTCCCACTATTAACACCTCATGTTCTCCAAATACAGACTTTGCTCCTGATAAAGTCAAATGAACCTCCTCCAGTCGACTCAATATCTTATCACAGTCGGCTATGTGATCTGCAACAAACTTACGGCACCCACTCTGATCTATTACCTCATTCTTCTCCTCCTCAGCACACCCTTTGATCGGCACATCATCAAGGAATGGCATAGTTTTTTCAGGAATGAAATCTCTCAAAACTTTATTCATGCCATTCATCATATGTGCTACAGAATTGGTAGCACCTTGTGGCAAGGTGCACATCCTTAGTAACCCCAGAGGTGTCCTCATTGTAGTCAAGTCTCTACTCTCAGAGGATAACTGAAACTGATCGTAACCTGAATATAAGTCTCCCATTGAATAGATAGCACGACCAGCAAAAGCCTCTGCAAACTCGTCTACAATAGGTCCTATACCCATATTCCTGATAGTCACCTTGTTAACTGGCTGCATATCTTGAATAAATCTCAAAGCTCCACTCTTCTTCGGAACAGTAAACCATCTGCTAGAGTAGGGAGCTATAGATGGTTCCAAGATACCCATCCTAATCCTCTCATTGAGCAAGTCTATCAGCTTTGGTAGATGAGCTCTAGGTACAGGGATAGGACGTAGATTCCAAGGCACATGCGGTATAGTAAAGATTACCATAGGTGCAACTACACTTGGATCTACACATCCTACTTCATGTGACTCAAACGCAAACGCCTTACCATGCCTAGATAGCATCTCCCTGAAGCTCTTCTTCTCTTGCTCGGTAAGAAATCCATCACCTCCAATCTTCAGCTCCTTCAGTGTTGTTTCTGTGAACTGGTGCCCAATTCTTCTCGGTCCTCTGAGCGTGGGTTCTCGTGCAGCTTGCTCCATCTTCTGATTGTAATCGAGTGGCAAAGGCAAAGCCACTGGTTTGACTTTCTTTGCCATTGACTTGTACTTGGTCTCCACATACACTTCTTGTCGATCTATAAACTTATCAATTACATCATAAAGCTCCTTGGAGCTCACTCTCACCACTCTATCTACATCATCTGTAGAGCTTTCTAATATAGATTTCAACTCCCCTATAGTATCTACCAAATACTGCTCTTCAAACACTCCAGATATGTATTCTTCTCCTGCTAACTCTCCACTATCTCTCAAAGACTGCTGTACATACTTCACATGTTGTCTCTCAAACCTCTTCAGATTCTCAACCTTCCTATAACACACTGATCCACATGATGTCAGTCCTAAGAAGCTAGTGGATAAAGCTTCTTGCTCTACTGGATCAGGCGAGAATCCTATCTCTACTGTACCGTTGAAGTCTCGCTCTTCAATGGTACTCTGCCAAAACCCCTAGACTCTCTAAACTCCTGAGTAATCTTAGGTAGTGGACGGTCTCTCAAGCTATCACGATTCCTCTCATGTTCTGCAGCAACGGTCAAAAACTGAACAGCTCTTTTGCCGTCTCTACTACGTATCCTAGCATAGGCTGAACCATCATCCATAACTCGTGTCTCCATTCTAACAGCAGTAATGTAAGGCTGTCCTAGAATGATAGGATAGGTTGACATGTCTTGCACAAAGAAATTCTGAACATCACTAATGTCACCCACAGTTACCTTGATGTTGGGGCAAGCACCATAGAGTTCTCCTCGCTGGTTGTTGGCAGCACGGATAAGCCATCCATGGTCGGTGTCTATAGGCCACCTCCCACGCTTGTACAGCTCCTTAGACATCAGATTAATCTCTGAGCCATGATCAATCAATGCCACCACAGGTTCCTCTAGATCTCCCAGCTTCACTAAGGTCTCTGTGGTTGCTCTCGCCCAATGGTTGTGAGAATAATGGCTCTTCTGCGATGCTTCCACCTCATCTTCAAACCTCACGTGCTGATCTGATCTTCCCTCTGATACTTGAGAGCAATAACCAGCAATCTCATCTTCCTCATCTTCCGACAGTTTGGTCCCTAGAGCGTTAAGCGTAGCTGCTTCACCCAAAATCTGACGTTTCCTCTTGATGATATCTATAATAACCTCATGGAACTCACGCTTTGCAATCCCAAGAATCTCACCCAAAGTAAACTCAACCTTTCCATTCAAGATACGGTTCTCTAACACCTGCTTCAAGTCTGTAGCAATCTCAATGTCAGACTGAAGTTTGTATGCAGGCATCTTACCCTTCTCCTTGCTTCTCTCCTTCTCCTTTGGTGTTGTAGATGGTAGATCCTCCATAGTCTCCTCCCGAGTAGGTGTTGTTTCCTGCCTTGCATCTGGTCTAGCCCTTTCACTCCTTGTAGCAGGTCGTTTGGCTGTAGAAGCCTCACCTGCATCCTCCCTCCTGCGTTTTTCTTCTAGTAGAGCTTCATGCTGACTTCTTGCAACATAAGCATGCACTGACATAGTATCCATAGGGTCATTCCATCCTGTAGTTTCTCTAATTGAGTTGCCAATCCTTCGTAGCACATCCTTGTCTAGCTCTGTTCTAGCTACGGACCGCACTACATCTGACCACAACCCAGTAGTCCCTTTCTCTCTCTCCATCTCCACTTTCACTCCACAGGTAGCAGCATTCACAAGAGAAACAGCATGTGATGCTGATATATCATTCACAAGTCTCTTCATACCACCCTTGCCAAAGTTGGTTCCCAACATCATCCCAGTCTCTCTCAAATGGATCTTACCATCTTTGAAGAAGATAAGATCCTTCCTCAATGCATCTGAAAACTCCCCACAATCTCTTCTTACATGGTCTAGGCTATCACACCATATACAACGATGAACAAAGCCTTCTCTCATCTGAGGTCTCTGCATAGCAGGCTGTACATTCTGCTCCTTCTCTTCTAACCTAGTGAGCTTAAGCTTAAGCTCCTTCATACCCTTAATCAACTCATCAAGCGGTGAGTCTTCCTCTCTAGCAATTACCAAAGCGGGCTTAGCAGGCAACTGCTTGACAGGAATTATCAGAGGTGCTGCTTCACTTACCACCACCTTGTCCCTTCTTCTCTGTCTCTTGGTCAGCAAAGAGACAGCCTCTTCAACCTCCTTCCAGTCAGTCTTCAATCCTCTCTCCTCACTCTTGTCTTCCAGCAACAGCTCAAGCTTCTCCTGAATAGTCACGTCTGCTGCTTGTAGGAAAAGCTCGGTCTTCTCCACCTCTAATGTAAGCTTTTCTGTCCTAGAAAGCTGAGCATACTGACGATCAAATTCCCTTAACAACTCATTTACAGACAAACCTTTGTTGGGCTTAACCACCCACTCCAAGAACGTTCTCTTGGTCACCCTCTCTGAATCTTCAGTGTAGTACTCCTCCTTCAAAGCTCGCATAAAGCTCTCCCAACTCTGTCCTTGCTGCTGCTTGAGCTCCTTCACACGCCCACGAATCTCAGGGACAACAGCAAGCTCAAAGTTCTCCACCATCTCCTTCTCAGGCACCTTGTTCACCTCCATCTCCCTAGCATAGTATCGCACATACTTGGAAATATCTGTACCCTTGAACTGGTCCATCTGGTGCACCACAGATTGCAACGCCTTGGTTGCTAACACCTCCTTCCTCTCTGTGCTCTGCTGCTGCTGCATGAACATGGAAAAAGCCTGGAACATCTTCATCGTAGCAGCATCAAACTGAATAGGTTGCTGAGCAGCAGCAGCACCTCCACTTGATGATCCTTGGTTGGCCATGATATCTGATCCTGTAACACTCTTAAGAAAACTCCCACCCTAGGTGTTTCACGTCGAGTTCACCAAAAAGAGAATATGTCGGAGTGTAATCCGTCTACCTAGGAAAGCACCGGGCTTCTGGCTGTGGTTGTTCACTCAAGAGGTTGGCTTTCAGGTTACAACAGAGGCTATAAACACTCACACAGATGTGTAAGATCTAGTAATATACCCAGAAGGCGAAATTCAGGTCTAGCTGGCAGTAATAAGATTCGGCGGTGAACTTTGACACTCACAGAGAGGAAAACTATGAAGGTTTAGACCTCTAAACTTCCCCTACATGCAAATGAGGTACTACTGAACTCACAGACGAAATTTCAGCCTGAGATCAAATTCTGACACGGAGATATGAACAAAAAAGTTTTGAGCAAGAAAACTACGGCAATTTCTGGTACCTAGCTGGCTATTTCAACCTATAACAGGAGTTTGGCTCGATCAATTTCAAAGTTTCTTACAGGATTTGCAGTCTACAGGGTGCTGAACATCCCTGTGAAGTTGGGACTCCTGAATGTACACAGAACTGTAGATCTCCTCCTCTGAAGTCACTGCTCTAGATTAAGAGCTTTTCAGACCCCCTCAGCTTCAGCGGCCGCCCTGAATTACTCAGTTGCTCAATCGATATGAAACGTTTTGTGAAATCGTAGCCCTGCTGGCGGAGAACACAACCTCGAAGTTTTGAAGCAATTTCCTCAAATCTGCTGCGAATGACACTGAAAACCCTAAATCCAACCAAAATGATTCAATTCTAGCACAATCCGAACTTCAATTGCTCATAACTCCGTCTTTATTGACTCAAATCGATCGAAATTTTCACTGGAAGTGCTTGGCATGACGAGACCTCTCTCCCTGTGCTCTCAGATTTCGAAGATCCCTCACCAAATGCTCGAACTCTACTCTAGAGCGCTGTTTCTAAATTTAGAGTTTAACAAAAGACAAAAACGGACCAATGGGAGTTCATAGCTCCACTTGGTTGTCCTTTAGTACCCTAAACCACGTGGCAACTTAGTTTTACTCATAGGCTACCACGTCAAGCCCCCTAGAGTGCCAGCGTAAAACTTAAATTACTTAAAACGACACGCAGCCCCGAAAAATAACTTAAATCAGCTAGAAAGCGTGCATGGGCGACACGCAAATACAACCCATGAGCTTAAGCCCTATCAACATGGTGATCAACCTACTAAGACTCAAAATAGTGTTAACACCGTATGCAAAGGTGTCAAACATATACATAAACGACTAGAAGAAATATAAGCTAACTTCTAGAACTACTAAACTCAAGCGTCGGAGTAGAAATATAACATGTAGCCGCCAAGTAGCGCGACAACGCTTGAAGACATCTTGGATGCAAGGCGACGATCTCAAGTAGTGAGAGTCGTCGTAGATCACTCATGGCAGTGGTGAACCTAGTGGGACGGCCCATGGTAACGTTGTCCACTTTGGTGAGCTTTCTAGCGTCACATGCTTACAGAGATGGAGGACCTGGGCTTATGTGGGATGCTCGATTACAATAGTTGGTGGAGCTCAATGTCGAAAAGAGAGAGGGAGTGATGGGTTTCGCTACGGATACGACGACGGTAGCTTCGGTGTTGGAGGCTTCACGTCATCAGGTGTTGGGTCAAGCAATGGACTTGAACTGCTTGACGTAGACTATTAGCCTTGGATTGACTGAGCAGCGTCAGATGTGATCGACGGGTGTTACTGCTTGGACACTTCAGAGTTCTTTGTTTATTCGGTCGGTGGAGGTAAAGGTTGAGGGCGGGGCGTGTGGAGTTCATCATCCTTGGACATCATGGGATGTCGTAGGAGAGAATGTGGAGCTTGCAGCTAGGACTGCGGAAGTTTTTTGCATAGTGGTGGTGGAGGTTGTTGGTAGTGAGCAAAAAGAAACTGCTCTAGAGGCTGCAAGATAGCAGTCAACGACTTCGTCTTCTACCTCTAGCATGGTGATAGAGGATACTTGGGGGTCGGAGATTGGACCCAAGCTTATAAAAGAGGAGAGACGAAGATTTCAGAGATTCTTGAAGAGTTACAAGAATTGTTTTGCCTTCAGTACAAAAGATTTGGATACCTTGAAAGGACCTAGTATACGGATCGACTTGGCTAATGACACGCCAATCTTTCGACGTCCTTATAGATTCATTGACATGGAGAGAGCCTTGATCCAGAGTAGGACTCAAGACTTGTTGGAGGTTGGGTTGGTAGAGATGTTGCATGGGGAGTATGCATCTGCCATAGTTATGCTAGCAAAGAAAGATATGTATGGCAACTAGACGGATAGGCGGATGTGTGAAAACTACCGTCTTATCAATTAACAGACAAAGTCCGATAAGTATACCATGCTGACACCTGAGGAGATCTTTGATGCAGTGGTGCATGTGAAGGTCTTCAGTACTTTGGATCTTCGAGCAAGGTATCATCAGTTACCAGTGAGAGAAGAAGATAAGTCCAAGACAACATTTTGAGAAATTGACTCTCATCGCAAGAATTGTTTGTATCAGTGGCTGTTCTTACCATTTGGATTGAAGAACGTCCCTGCTGAGTTCCAAAGGGTGACGGACAAGATCCTAGCAGGATTGGATTTTGTTAGATGTTATATTGACGACATCTTAGTCTATAGTGCTACAGTGGAGGAGCACGAGAGATACTTGAGGGATGTGTTCGAACGGTTGAAAACTCATGGGTTGAAGTTACCCTTGGGAAGTGTTCTTCTAGGAGTTGATAGAGTATCTGAGCCACACCATCTACCCAAGTGGGTTGGGTGTTCAACAGACGAAGGTTGAGACACGTCTCACAAATGTGAGTCACATTTGTTGGTTTGGTGAATTCTATCGTCGATACGTGAAAAGGTTTAGTGCAATTGTGAAGCCATTGACCAAGCTAATGAAGCTTGACCAAGAGTGGAAGTGAGGAGATGAGCAAGAGCGAGCTTTTGTAGAGCTCAAGGATAAGTTGACATCTACTCCCATCTTGAGAAGATCCGTTAGAGGACATCCTTTCCAACTGCATATTGATTGGAGTATGTTGGGATTTGGAGCAGTGCTCACTCAGCATGATGATGAGAAAAAGGAGTTTATGGTGGCATATGCTAGTCGCTCCAATAATTCGGCGGAAGTGAGATACAATTCGTACGAGAGAGATTGTTTAACTACAGTGTGGGCTGTTGCACACTTCCGATGTTATTTGTTTGAGAACCCCTTTACTCTCATCATTGATCACCAGTCGCTCAAGTGAATGTGGAGTCCGATAAGCTTATAGGAAAGCTTGCATGATGGATTCTGATCTTACATGAGTATGACTTCCAAGCAGTGTATAGACCTAGAGTTGCAAACCTAGATGCCGATGAGTTGAGTCAACAAGATCATATTGGAGCTCGATGACATGATGAGGTTGATGAGGAGATAATATCAGGATGGCATGCATCTATCTTTCTTTGTGTGTTGGCCATGAACTCTACTATGGAGGGCCAAGTCGTATCTTTCTCTAGTTAGAGAGATAATGAATCTCTAGATCTTGAGGGTGGAGATGGTGTTCTAGATCAGCGAGATATCCATGACGATGTGACTGTAATGATGTATCTATGTATTGACGTGGTAGTAGGCATAGTAGGTTCCAAGGAGCGAGATCGTGTCTTTCAACGAGCGAAGAGATTTCGACGAGAAGGACGACATGTACTTCGAGTGTGGATGATGAGAGAGTATGGATAGTGTCACATCCATCTCAGAGGACACAGTTAGTATGACATGTCCATGAGGAGTTGACACATTTTGGAGTGAAGCGTACACATAGCTTACTCCAAGGACAGTATTGGTGGCGTGGTATGCACATTGATGTGCAGCAATTTGTCGTATGATGTGTGATTTGTGATCAAGTACGAATATCGTTTAATGCTCTTACTCCATCGTTACACCCCTTACCGATTATGGGGTTGGGTTATCATTGAAGTTTGGATTTTGTGAGACTCTTATCATTGACCTAATGTCACCACCAGTATGTGTTGGTGATGATGGAGCACTTCTCCAAGTGGATTGAGTTGGTGGCATTACCAGACAAGACGAATAAAGGAACGGCGTATGCGTTCTTAGATCGAGTGCTGAGTCGTTTTGAAGCACCAGCTGAAGTGCTGACGGACCAAGGTACAGAGTTTAGTTTAAGACCTTGTGTGATCAGGCGCTGATTGATCATCGGACTACATCTCGAGATCATCTTGAGGCGGATGATTTGGCAGAGAGGGTAGTTTAGACGGTGAAGAGAGGACTGCACAAGTATGGCTTGCAGAAGGACCACTTGAAATACTGGGATGTGCAGTTATCATGGTTGGTTATGGACTATTGTTTTAGTCGACAAGCGTCTTTGGTTTCCTTCTCACCGTACTTTCTATTATATGATCGAGATCCAGATCTACATTCGATCATTCGTCGTGATTCTACTGAGATGCTGAACCTTGATGACCTAGATATGTGGGTGGAGCATGTTCTCAACGAGTAGAGACATTTCGAAGAGTTATGCCTATGACTTTTGAGAACCTAGCGATTGCTCAACATAGAGAACGTTGCGATATGTGACTATCCGAGGAGGAGGTTATCGATCATCAGTTCGCATGTTTCATCCTGGCGATTATATCTATCTGCAGTAGACGCACCAACGACGTTGGATGTAATCGTAAGGTGCACTATTTTATGAGTGAATGAGGTGTTATCTTCTGGAGTACTCATGTTAGAGGACCGTGATGGTGTTGTTTGGAAGGACCATGTGCGTAATTGCGCGCCATGTCATCTTCCTAACATCGATGGTATCGTTGATCCAAGCTTAGCAGTTGTACGCGCGGGCTTGAGGTGTATGTTGTGTGGATCTACTGGTGGAGCAGCCCGTATGTTGGTGTGTGATGGTTGTTCGAGAAGTTGACACATGTCATGTTTGACTCCATTTCTCAATGTCAGTCTTGTTGGACGGTGGGTTTGTCCTCGATGTATATAGCAAAGATAGTCGATTAGATCTTTGCGGTGGTATGGATTGCAGACATACAATTAACGATGAGGCAATGTAACACGGTCTCTTGATCCTTGCACCCGTGAAGATGTATACCACGTAGTTGGGATATGAGACTATCTGGAGTTAGAGAGATCTAACCGCCAATTAGGAAGACGATTGTGGTACACTTGTGTATGTGTATGACATCGTCCATGTGTACGTGTATGTGTGGTGTACCTCTAACAACGATGTATGTTGTGTAGCAATGTGTACGCGCACGACAACTGTCACGTCAGTTTGGCACCTCGGTTAGGTTGATCGAGTGCGGAGTGACGAATACTGATAGGGCCGTTAGTGCCGTTAGGGCGAGTTGGTGAGATAGCTCACTAGGGGTATACTTCGCAGGTAGCACTTGGAGGTCTTAATTCTTCGAGTTGAGCCTTCAAGCTCCTGGCTATGGTGGATAGTCTTGATAAGTGCAATCTGGATTCTCTATGAGCACAGAGTGGATTTGGCTCGACTTTAGTGATTGTTTAGTGCCCGTTGGTATGATGAAGTGAGTACATATCGTTTGTCATTGTGATACACTTGTGTATGTGTATGATATCGTCCATGTGTTATGTTTATGTGTGGTGTATCTTTGACAGCGATGTGTTGTGTAGCGATGTGTATGCGCACGACAATGGAGGTGGATACATTTTTTATAGCAGCTTGTTATTCCTGGTCCAAGAGTGAACCTAGGAGGAAACGATTCCAGGTCTACAAACAGTTGTCTTACGCTGCGAGATGGTCTGAGAGGAAACAGTTTTCAGAGTGTTTACAGTCTGCTGTCCAACGGACTTGGGAGGAGTCGGACGAGATACATGTAGGGTATATTTCTTGATTTTATTTTATTTTTTTGTCAACTTTACTTTGTTTTTTTGTTACAAGTGTTTATTGTTTACAGTGTTTTTTATGGCTTGGGTCTCCTTCCCTCCTGCTGAGGGGAGTGAACCTTCGCTGGAACGGCCGGCAAGATGGGTTCAATTCCCATCGAAGGTGCTTTCAAGGTGTCCTTTTGCTTCTCATTAGGGTAGTTTCTTTCAAGTTCTGCCGGTACTTGCTTGTTAGGAAAATGATTTTACTTTCGTGTGCAGAGAAGTCAAGGTATGCATTGAACGTCAATGCGACGTTGGATTCTGCAGTTTCATGTTATCTCTAAAGGGTCGAAATAGCGGGGCACGTAATTTGTAGAGTTTGAATCACTTTCTACGTTCCCTTTTTCTTGTCCATATGCGGCCCTAGTAACGAAGGTGAAGACGTTTGACGGGTTTCTCCACACAAGCTAACTACTTGACGTAGTTGCATACGCTCCCCTCGTTGGCTTTGTCGTGGCCTATCTTGGTAGAAAGAGTAGAAATAAATGCATAGCATCTTCAGAACATTTATTTCTAAGCTTACAGATCAGAAACTAACCGGCTGGTACTTTCGCAGGTTCAAGGAGACTGAGCTCAAATTGAACTACTCTCTTGTGAACGCAATGTCGGATTTCAAACTCAGTTCACTTGGTTCTGCAATATCTTCCTTGTTCGCTAACATAGCTCTACTCTTTTGAAGGGACGTGGAAGAAACGTGACAAGGGAAGGCTGACGCTCTGTTAATTGCATGTGGCATTTATGTCGGGATAGCGAAACCATCGACGAGGAGGAAAGCTGTTCTTAGCAATGTCCTTACACCATGGGACAGGCCAACTCCCCTGCATCCAGCAAAGCTGTCCGATAACATCTCAACTTCTCAAGACATAGCGACATGCATAGGTTACTGAAGTGAAGTATCCTTGAGAAGCCATTCACTGTTTCTTCTCAAGTTTGTCACGTGAACATCAGTCCAGCAAAGCTGCAAATTCCGAAAATCAAATTCTTTCAGGAGGTGACCCACCCTCAAAGTTCAGACCTATGCACATCAGTCATGAAACATTGACTCCGCTGAAAAGCACGAATATGCCATCATACTCCATTTCAGTCTCCGAAGGAAGTTAATAAAGTAATTTTCACTCATAAAGTCCTTGTTCTTCACAAACTCTGCTATCCCAGCGACGCAGACAGATCAAATCTTCAAAAAGCGTAGAATTACATCCAAGCGTAGAAATAAATCCATAGCATATTCAGAACATCTTCACTCATCAGAACTGACTCGCCGACTGACTGTATACATACCAAGTCGAAATAGTACTAAGTTCAGCTGGAAAAGGATGCTTATACAAGCTTCCAAAAGGATTTACAGCACCTAAACTTCTTTCCTTTATCAGCAGGTGACCTCGAGAACATGAAAAATGACATGAAATCCATTCTGAAAGATAAAAAGCCTGGTAAAATAACCTCTGTTTACATTTATAATTCTTCAGAAACTGAATTCTCATAAGTAAACACAGAGATTATCCTCATCACTACCCATCGTTCAGGATAATATGTAAGTAAAAGTCCTTTCATTACATAAAAGAACAGCACTTCAATATCTTTACATATCAAAATTCATACTAGTTGAGTAGGTTGTGGAGTCCTCTCCTACACACACCCAAGTACCATAGTCAGTTCATACAGGAACGAAAGTCTTGAAGAGTTGGCCATCATGATAAATAATAAAGCATGATATAATATTCTTACCACCTCAATTTCTCGCACGTCAAATAACCGTTGTCGGAGCTCCTCCTTTCACTCAGTTGTCCTCGGTGGTAATATGCACGTCGTTGCCGTCCTATGTCGAACAGTAGTGTGTTGTGGTCGGCGTTGCAATATCTTTATTGGTTCACGTGTGATATTCTCGTTTCAGTCCAAACAACATGCAGCAAGACGAGCCTCATGAGATCGTGCATAATGGATTCTCTTTGTAGCAAATTTGTTGATGACAGAGTTGAACGTCTTTGACAAAGAGTTCTCTCGTGCTCGAGTATAGAATCTCATTTTTGCCAGCGTAATGTTACTAGTCAAGAATCACACCATAGCCAAGTGTGTGGACGAGTCTGCGAGTTTCATAGTGTGAGCAACACATATTCCATTGGACATGAAGTGTGGTCATTCCAAATGAAAGATGGAGTTTAGAAACTTATCTCTTTGATAGTATTGATCCGAGGTTGGTCTATTCAGATCAGCGATTGAGCGATAAGGTCTATTTCCTGATAGGTCTCTACATAGTGTGTGATCTTGCGTCCAATGATTTACAGCATTGCGAATATCCATGACCAACACCGATGTATCATCTTCAGTTTGCGGATAACGTCCATCAGGTCTAATTGTCCTCTTCGCATTCAACTGACAATATGTGTATATCGTATATCCAACCTTTCAAATTGTCAGCTATGTCATGTGTTTGGGTCTCATGATACATGAACCGTCTAGATACAATGGGATCTCCATCTGTATCAATATAGGCTTGTTTTCTTGTATAGAGGCTCCATGATCTCGAAGCCATGACACCAAATGTCTCTTTGTGAGGAGCTCGAGGTCTGCTCTGATCTCCACTTCCTCCACGCTCACCGGTACCCTCTTCTTGTACCTCCACCAAAAACTTCTTGATGACATTTTTTCACTCGTGCCAAAGATATTTTTGGCTCATAATCTTGTGACGTGTCAATATGACATCAACCGAAGACTTGTCATCATGTACGACTTCGTCCGGCACGATCTTACGAGCTATGAGTCGTTGGATCCATAACTCAAATGTGTGATCCTCGATCAATCATGTATTATTCTTAGTCTCGACTCGGGTCATGTTCATCATCTCGATGACTCGACCATCACGTACAGAGATGAATGCACATGTTTCATTGTAATCATTCTTAGTCGAGTCGTATCTCAAATCGGCATAAACCATGAAGTTGCTTACATGACAAGCAATATTAGTCATCTACTTGCTGAAGAATGACTAGATAGGGAGGAGAATTCAAAGACACAATGCATACAACATGAGCTCGAAATGAATAGCATTAACTGCCTACAGGTTGTTCGTTCAAGTCTGGAAAGTGTGTTCGAAGCAAGGCCATCTGCACCTCATCTTTTTTCTTCGTCTATCTCTCGAGTGTTGCTTGAATCCATCCAATAAACCGATCTTTTTCATTTTGGAATCTAAGGAAAATGAGCTCTGGATACAGAGGCTAATCCCATCTCTCGCTGCAAATTGTCTAACTGTTCATACTCCAACCTCGCACATAAACCAGCATGATAAAATTGATGAGTAACATCAGAAAAACTATGATACAACTCCATCTCCGTCGAGGTCCAGCCAAACGTGTGATCATGTGGACACCCGGAGCTTCACGAAATAGGTCTGATGGAGAGACGACACTATTGGAGGATCAGGGTTCCTGATCTTCCAAAATGATGACATCTAACCTAAAAGAGTGTGAACAACTCTAACAACTTTGTCAGACTTACGAAAGCATTTGTTGGTAGGCTCTACTTGTCATGAGCTGTAGCTATGGGATTGCTATTCTCGGGTGGAGGAGAGATCAAGTTGGGTTGCAACTGGGAATCAAGGATTGGCTCAAGAGGATCACTTTTCATCTGAGAATCTTAGATAATGGCATCTATCGTCCTTGTGTCATCGCGGTCCTAAAAGATAAACGTTTGCATTACTTCCTACATAGAATCTACTCAAAACAAATCAGAGAGATCTGTCATCATGACAACAAACTCATCTCATGAAAACAA
Source organism: Asterella californica (assembly GCA_036924285.1). Lineage (NCBI taxonomy): Eukaryota > Viridiplantae > Streptophyta > Marchantiopsida > Marchantiales > Aytoniaceae > Asterella > Asterella californica. The sequence continues at coordinate 30,746,152 of JAYKYS010000003.1, forward strand.
ACAAGACATAAAATGATGGATAGAACAACACAAAGTCTAATAAATGACACCTGATACTCAACATTGCGAGCTCTTTTTCAAGAGCTCTCAATATACCCCGATCGACATCAAATTCATCATCTTTTGCCACCAAGGCATCTTCCTCCAAACCATCCTCCTCTGGAATTACATCTGTCTCTCTCAATCTGACCTCGGCTTCTCTTGCCATCTGATCTATGCGAGCAGCGGCTGTGGAAAATAAAAATTAGAATATCACAGTGTGACCCGCACCTTGATCCAAAAGCTGCATAGTCTCACACATAACGAAGCAATAATGACTCCGGCACCCTCACTTTCTCTCTTGAGAGAAAATGAGGACATCCTCCAGATAAGTGTCAATCTCCAGGCCGTCGAGGATGAACTCTAAGAGGCATAAAGATAGTAAAATATACACTGCATATAAGGTCTGTCCTATCAGTCCGGAGGTCCAAATGAGTCAATCGATGGTAACCAAATTCTTCCAAATAATAGACAAGAATATCTAATGCTCAATGAAAAACATAAGAACTAAAGATCTACACTATACCATACTAAAGAAATGAAAAATGAAAAATATCAACTACAAAACATCAATGTATGTTCCTAAGTAAAAGTCATTGCAAGTCCTATCTATTTCCACCTGAACCTAAAAACTTATGATAATACTTGCACAATGGAGGAATAGAGTAATAAAACGGAGAATTTGAAGGAGGGCAAGAACGGAAGAAGAGGAGCAGGAACAAAATCAGAAGAGAGTCTCTGAAAAAAAAAAGTTGGAATGAGCCAAAAAAACTTGGGGTTGATAGGGGTAGCGAGGGATGTTTCTCTCCTGCCAAGGATGCAAGGAGGGAAACTCCTCCTCCTTCCGAGGATGCAAGGCTGCTGGAAGCCTTTTCCTCCAATGAGGAAGCAAGGCTGCTTACAGAAGGCTGTCGGCAGCCTGTCTTCCCAAGAAGAAAGAGAAAGGAGGCGCGAGAAGAAGAGACAACTTGCCTCGTCGGAAACTACAAGCCGTAAAACTTTTCCGGCACATCTAAAATTCTGTCCAGTGAAAATGTACATCAGCCGGCATAGTACATTTGATCTCAATTTTGGAGAAAAAACATCAAAATGTGAAAATTGTTCTTGTATTCAAGTCATTTTGTCTCTATGCGAAATGCTGTTCGGTACAAGGATAATATAAATTTCAAAAAAATGAATATTCTTTTTCTATGATGGAGAGTTATTTGAACTTCAAATGCACATTGTACAGCCATCCGAACTCAATTTCATCATATCATAGTCACATTTTGAAGGTTAGTAATGATACATGGCATGTGGAGTTACAATAGTACTCACGAGGTTACTTGGTCTCGGAAGCCAAAAGCCTCTCTCGCAATCCCGCCTTCCACTCATAAGTACGAGATGGTAAGATGTGTGTGGTCGCTGTCCTATGCCGCACTATAGTGTGTTGTGGACTACGTTCTAATATTTTGATAGGCTCACGAGTAATATTCTCGTTGCAATCCAAACAACAAGCTGCCTAACGAGCCTCATGTGTCTTAGCATAATGAATCATTTTCGATGCAAACTTGTTGATGACAGAGTTGAATGTCTCGGACATATAGTTCTCTCGTGCTCGTGTATAGAACCGCATCTTAGGGTGCAATGGCTGACGTCAAGAACTATACTATGATCACATGTGTGGACGAATCTGCAAAAACACTTCATCATCAAACCAAATATTCATAATATATTTACTCAAATATGATAATAATCACTTATTGTTTGAATTTTTACCTCTCTAATAGTAGTGGTCTGGGGCAGGTCGGTTCAATCTGCAAAAACACTACAACAAGGTCATTCTCTCGAAAGACTTCGACATAGTGTGTGATCATCGGTCCAATGGTTAGTCGCATTACAAATGTCCATGACTAACATGGCTGTCTTGTCCTCGACTTGCTGATAACAGCCATCCGGTCTCACAGTCTCTGTGCGTTTAACTGACAACATGTATATATCCACCCCTTCAATTTGTCAGCAATGCCGTGTGTCTGCAACTCAGGATACAAGAATCTTCTAGATGTAATGATGTCTCCATCAGCCAATCCTCGCATCTCCATCCTCGCTGAACCAACACGGATTTGTTACCCTGAATAGAAGCACCTTGAGCACGCAACCACGTAACCAAATGTCTCTTCGTGAGGAGCTCAAGATCAACTCATACCTCTGCCTCCTCCACACCCGCTGGTACACGTTTCTTGTTATGTACCTCTACTAAGAACTTTTTTACGACATTCTTACACTTGTGTCGTAAGTCCTTTTGGCTGACTATCTCATGACGAGCCAATATGACATCAACCGATGACTTATCGTCATGCACGACCTCATCTGGCACTATCTCTCTCGCGATGAGTTGTTAGATACCCAACTCAAACGCTCGATCCTCGATCAACCAAGAGTTGTTTTCGGTCTCCATCCGAGTCATATTCATCATCTCAATCACTTTATCGCCACGTGCTGAGATGAAAGCACAAGTCTCATTATAACCGTTCCTTGTCGAGTCGTATCTCAAATCGGCATAAATCACAAAGTTACCTAAAAAGACGTCGCACTATACATCAGATTGCATCATTTAACATATGTCTTATTGTCCAATGCGCTCATACTATCAACACTACATCACAACCAATCCGCAGCACTTACCGTCCGCTGGTGCCTCGTTCAAGTCGGGAAAAATATCATACCAATACTTTCTTTTGCACATTCTCTTTCTTCATCGTCCATCTCTCAAGCGTCGCTTGAATCCATCTTATAAACCGATCTTTTCTGTTCTGGAATCCGAAGAAATGGACCTCGAAATAGGAGCAAACCCTATCTCTTGACATAAACTATCAAGTTGCTCGTATCCCAATCCCGTGCACAAATCAGCATGATAGAAACGATGGACCACATCCGGAACATCGTGATATAACTCCATCTCCGTTGATCTCCAACCAAATGTATGACTTTGTGGACATCGAAGCTTCAAGGAGTAGGTTTGATGAATACGTGAAACTACCGGAGGATCAAGTATCCTCTCGCACCCAAAATGAAGACATCAGACCTTGAATAGCGTGAATAGCTCCATCAATTTACTCGTACCTACAATACCATAGATTGACAAGTCGAGACCCTCTAATACTAGACGGCGCTCGTGATCTTGACTACCGGACTGCTCTAGGTTGTTGGATACTTGAGAATCACGGATCAGATGTAAGGTAGTTTCAGAATCTATAACTTCAGATTCTATCGCGGAGATCTCATCGCGGTCCTAGAAAGAGAATGGGTGCAATACATCCTATTTAGATAATGATTGTCCTAGCACAAGTAAAAAGATGGATAACTTGCATGATCTAACATTCAGATCCAAAAACTAGACAAAACATTCAAAGTCTAATATAAGTAATCAAATATCATAATGTTATTGTGTCGGATTTTACATGAAGGATGTCCAGGGAAACGTGAGGTTCCTGGCTGTGGAGATGTAGTGTGCTGAACAAAGACAAGAAAAAGAGAAACAAGCACGAAAACAAGCATAGCAATATATATCAGCTTCCAATGTACATACACTGTCGGTTCTTTCTCCCTCAAAACACAAAACTAAGAAACAGACCAAAGCGGTCTGTAATCTGCTTCAAAAACCCCCAAAACAAGTCCTTGAATCTCAACCCAGACCCAAACTATGAAGCGTAGCTCAAAGCAAGAGAAACATTTGCTAACGAAAAGAGCTACACCAGTATCACATGATTCAAACCCAAGTCCAAACAACGTTCATGTACAAGCTCTTAACTAAAGCTAGCTACCACAAGCTGTACATAATCAACTAGAACTCCAACGAACTCAAAAAGACGAAATCCGTAGCGAAAGAATCAAAAAAGATCTATCTGAGAACTTTCTCCTTTCGTCAAACGGTCTTCAGATGTCGATAAGGCCTTCCTTCATGACTCTATTGGTCTCAAGAACTATCGGATCCGACTCTCGACAGCCGAGATATCGTTGATTTTTTATCACAGGTGATCGAACTTGTGAAAACTTCTCCCTACGGGTTAAAATCGCACACATCGTCGAAACGGATCGTTTAATCTGATATCCGTCTTCTCAGGTAGGTAGATCTAGCTACCTTGAACCCAACGAGACTCCAAACAAGTATTTTGGAGTTCCCCTTGCAAAACCATGCAAGAAGTTTGGTTGCAGGTTGCAAAACGTTGACGTAAATCGACTCCCTGCTGCTCAAACTCGCTCACCGCACCGAAACCAACAATCGAATCCATACACGGTCTCCTGTGCATAAGTGAAGACTCCATGATCGCATAGGCATCAAGAACGAAGAGCTTGACTCACCGATCGCGAAGAACAACCCAATCTCAAGTCACATACAACAAACAACTGACGTAAGCGCTTCCTTGCAAGCCAATTTCCTTCACATCTCTCAAATCGTCTTATGAAACTTCGTATCGTCTTCAATTTCCTGAAGAACTCGTGTTCTGATCTTGATGGATCCAAGGACAGCAAGTTTAGACTTCGGAACGGTCCTTCACATGTCACTGAAGCATCTCAAATCCTCTCCTTGTAGCTCAATTTCTCCCAAAACACACTCACGTTCTGCCTCTTCATGAACAGTCTTAACCAACGCGTAGCCTGCACAGATCTGAACCCAATGATACCTTGTGCGCATGCATCGGACTTCCTAATTCTCCAAACCGTCCACCGACAAGTCGTAGAAACAAGCTAACCTCTTAAGTTGCCTCCTTACGTCAGTCGCTGTACATACAAGTTTTCTCAGAAAATGAGCTAGCAGGCCCCTTGCGTCCTTAGTATAGCGCCATGAGCTACAAATACCCAGTCAGCAATAGTAAACTAAGGCCTAGCTTGATTTTCTCTTCTTTCGAGTCTCGTAACTGCACTACTATGCGTCCAAATGAAGTAGACGAAGTGCCCATGGGAAGCTGACAACAAGCTCTACCCATTGATGTAATGAAAGTGAAGATCCGAAGTTGTGCAAAAAGCTCATAAGCTGGGGCCTAGCTTGTTTTTCCCATCTTTCGAGTCTCGTAACTTCTCCACTAGGCGTCCAAATGAAGTAGACAAAGTGCCCATGGGAAGCTGACAACGAGCTCTACCCATTGACGCAATGAAAGCAAAGATCCGAAGTTGTGCAAAAAGTCTCAGTTTTAATCTCATGGGTGTCTTTGGAGCGATAAAGATAAGCATCAAAATAGACTTTCAGATAGGAGCCGGTCCACAACACGACAACATATAAACAACTTTCACAATACCTGATGCTCAACATGGTCAACGCCAAGAGCTCGTAGTATGATAGGATCCGTCTCAAACTCAGCATCCACTGGGAGAAACGCATCTCTCTCAATATCACCCTCTTCTGGAATTACATATGGCTCCCCCAATCTAGCTTCAGCTTCTCTCGCCATCTGGTCTATGCGCGATGCGGCGGTTGAGAAAAGAAAATGAAATACAGCGATGTGATCCGCAGCTGACCTTAAAAGTCGCATAGTCTGCACATAACGAAGCAATAACGACTCTAGCACTCTCACTTTCCCTCTCGAGACCTCCGGACATCCTCTAGATAAGTGTCTATCTCCAGGCCGTCGAGGTTGAACTCTAGGAGACATAAAGACAGCAAAATATACACTGCAGATAAGATCTGTCCTATTAGTCTGGAGGTCCAAACAAGTACCCCGATGGTAACCAAGTGCTTCTGAATAATAAACAAGAATATCTAATGTTGAATGCAAAACAAAAGAACTAAAGATCTACACTATACCACACTAAAAAAATACTAAAATACTAAAATATCAACTACAAAACATCAATGTATGTTCCTAAGTAAAAGTCACCGCAAGTCTCATCTATTTCCACCTGACCTTAAAAATTTATCATAGAACTTACAAGTAATAAAACAAGAATTTGACAGAGGACAAAAACGAGAGAAGAAAGGAGAAGGAACGAAATCGAATTAGAATGTCTGAGGTTTAGGAGTAGCGAGGGTTTCGATCCTCCAGTGAGGATGCAAGGCTGCTGACAGCCTTTTCCCTCCAAGGGGGATGAAGGCTGCTGAGAGAAAGGCTGTCGGAAGCCTCTCTTCCCGCTAAGCCCGATGCAGAAGAGGAGGGAGACGCACTCCTCCTGCCTACTTGCTTCGCCGGAAAATTGCCAGAAAATTTTTTGACATCAATAAATACCATTGTAAATGGAACCCCGATTTCCGGAAAAAAATCGACGTGTACAAATGATTCTTGTACTGAAGTGTCTTCGTCTTGTGCGAAATGCTTTGAGTACAAGAACAATACAAAATTCAAAAAGATGAATATTTTATTTCTGTGACTCTCAGTCATTTGATCTTCAATTGCACATTTCGTAGCCGTCCGAACTCAGATTTGTCTTATCTTAGTCTCATTTTGAACGTACACTGATGCTGATCATTTCAATACCCAGATCGCCTGATTTGAAGTAAAACTGAGAAGGTAACAGGGTTTCGTGATTCTCACGGGACCTCACCGACCAAATTTCGCTTAGTCAACTCTAAGAATGATTAGAGGTGTAGCCGAACTTATGGTTTAATATGTAGATGCGATGCAAAAGTGTCTAGAGGACCCAGAGAACTTTCAAATCGAGCTCCTTCTATTACTATCTCTCGTCTCTAGAGGTTCCCAATCATGCATTGTCCTTCAGGCTCTGCTCTAGAACCAATTCCAACAAAGTAAATGAGAAAATCAGGGCCACTGATTGACAGGTAGCAAGATCAGCGGGAGATCAAAGGACTGAAACAAAACAACGAGCAGTCAGTGGCAATGTCTGTTCGAGACTGCATACAGCTCTCGGACAATCATGTCTTTTCGTCGTGGATATCATAAACGATGGCTTTAGACGAAACGTCTCTTGGGTTATAACAATGCCACCTGTTCTTCATGTTGTCTCCTCGGTTTGCGTGTAAGTGGAGGTGTGTTCATATGCACCAGCATGTCGAGCTCAGGACTGGAGAGTGATGCTCCAGTTACTCATTATTTTTATCTACACTGTCCACGATGACCGTATGGACAGCAGAGAATCACAACAGTGCTAAACAGTAAAGAGTGGCTCCGATTGACGTGCCAAAAACAGCAAAAAATGGAAGGACACAGAAGGAAACACTAACAAGACTGGTCAAGACTGTCTGGTTGACACATGGAAGCTTGCCCGGTTCAAGAGGAGACGAGGTGCTGCACATTCACAGTGCCATTGCAGGATCTTAGCATTAGCTTCAGCGATTGAGATATCCAAAAGGAGGGAAGGAATCCCATAGTTCTGAGATCTAGATTTCACCTGGACGAGAGAATATCTCGCTCAGATTCCACGGAATTCCGCTTGATGATATATTGACAGATAAGAACAGTCGAGAACGGTTTTTTCTCGGTTCAAAACGCTTCCAGAAATGAAGAGGTAGCTTCTTTCCTTCTGGACCGAGTCGAGTCCGAACCAAGCTCGTCAAATCATGCTTTCGAGGAAAGGGAACCTCAGTCTAGCCGACGTTTGAACCGAACGCGTAAAAGTGTACTTTCACAAGTTGATTTCAAGAGCCAAGTATTTATGAAACTTTTGACAGAAACTGGATGTCTATTGCAACAGTCCAAAGAATCCATTCTCTAAAGCTCTCCAGTGCACCTTGAACATTCCAAACATCAGGTATATATGGAGCAGCAAGGCTCCATATATACCTGATGGATAACGTCAAGAATGTACAGAGTCCACAAAAGATGACGATAATGCAGTAAGATACTTCACGCCTACATAACTGTCTGACCGCAGTTGACATCCGGAAATATGCACTACAAACACAGCCATAGAGGAAGAAGAGGTCAAGTCTCGGAGGCCCAAAATTGAGTGCTGAGGGCGTCAAACGTCCTCAAAGTGTTTCAGGAGAAGGCTTCTTGCAGTGTAGGAACTTAAATGACGAGAAACGAAGGAAGTTTGAACCTAGCTGACAAAAAGAAATGGTCGTACATCCGCCAAGGGAGTGAATTAGCAGATTCTTCTTCACTGATCTACCTCCGGCCTCACGTGTGCACATATCTATGCATGGCATCCTTCAAGCTGCCCTGTGGAGAGACTCTATAACTTGGTCACATCTTCACTCAGTGCGCTTTATACCTTCATTCTTCCTGCTCCCGAGAGTTTGCCACTGTGCAAGGAGAGCTCTAGATAGGTTTAGTGTACGAGTTCTTACGAGATTTGTGAACCTCCACAAATGGTACGACAGTGTGACACCTACAACTGAACTGAATTCGTTCGAGTGCCTCGCTCTTAAGAAGCGATAAGAAGTCACTGTGCTGCAATGTCAAGCTCGACCTCAGGAGAAAGTATTTCATCTGATATCTGTCAGTCCCGCCAAATATACAATCAATGAAACCTGCATTTTAACTCTACATGAAGATACCACGATGAAAAATTCTTCTAAATATCATTGCGACCAAGAGGAATTAGTTCATAAGAGACTCGTCAACAGAGAAAGTGATACCCATGGGATAAAGAGCGGTGATGAATAAGCAAGCTGTTACTAAGCAATCCTTGTGAGATAGGTGTGCATTAGTATGATATGCTTGCTATGTTCTAGCAAGCATATTCAGAGAGACAGAAAGTTGGTGTTTCATAGCAGGTTTGACTCAGAAGAAGGGAATAAAGATAAGCCTTTTTTCTCAAACATGAGGAGGCACAGGAAGCTCAAGTATGCCCACTGCAGTGATCATGACGAGAGCTTTGACGATGAACAAAAGGTTATCTCCAACAGAAGCTACTAGATGACTAAAAAAGAAAACAAAGACTTAGAAAAACAGTAATCAAGTGTAAGAGTCTTATGAAAACAACCATTCCAAACACGTGGGAAGACACGACACGTAGCTCAATGTTTCACTTGAAGGGAAAAGAAGAAATATCTTAAAGTTTACTACAGAGTCAATCCCCCTAGCTTCGTTTTTGTACGGTATTTGAGATTTGTCCAAACCTTATGGGCCCGTCACAAAGAGATGTCAGTTTTCTTTGTTTTGGAGAGAAAATGGAGTTTCTTTCATTCTGGATGTTTAGTTTGACAAATATAAGTTGATATCAAAGAACTTCCTGTAGAAGATCTAAGAAATATTAGAAATTTAAATCACCTGAAAACTCAGGAACAAACCCTAACCCATAAACTTCAGAAAGGTTACCTCTTGGTGCCTCTATCCCCAAAATGAAAAGAGAGTATATTTTCTTGGTTTTCACACTTCATTCTTGTCAGTAAAGTACCATCAGATTGAGATACATCTCTTATTCCCGTACCTACACTATGGGAAGAACACCGGGGCTAAGCAACGCTATCAGTAGTTCTAAGGTAGCAAATCGCCCCTATAATGTTAGACACGAGTAATTAGACACGAGTAAGTCAAAACTCACATCAATCAAACATCAAACAAAAGTAATAACACGCGACGCATGAACGGCCAACGGATGGAAAGACCCATCAAACAAAAAGGGAAAGAAGTTATAGGCTGTACCCGACTGTACGATGCTATCCTTCGGTTACTGTACTACCAACTTTCCCATACATCCGTTGAGCCCGAATATTACGACCGCTTGCATACGCAAGAGTAACTTTTTCCTTTTCAATAAAGTATCACTGCTAATCATGCCATGTTCCATTTGCTTTTCCAGCAACTGAAAATAATAGGAATACTGTATTCTTGAACCGTTGAACGGTCTCCCACTTCAGTCAGTCAAGTCAAGCAAAAGTCTTCTAGTCAAGCAACAAACCCAGAAACACCTCCATGCAGAGAGAGCTAATCAAACCACCCTGAAGGGGAGAACACCGGGGCTAAGCCCCGTTATCAGTAGCTCTAAAATCGCCAGTCACACCTATAATGTCGGAGACCAAAAAGTCAGTACCTCTATCTACAACAGGTGCACCTGAAGAGGCATCGCCTACTGCGATTGCTCTTCTGTGAATGGCCCCTGCTAAAGCTCTCTGTAGAGCAATGGAAACCCGCTGCCTGAAAAACATGGTGCAAAAAGAAAGAGAAAGTGGTACCCCCTGACGCCTCTCATGGTAGGCTCTAGCGCACTCTCGCAGAAAGACGTCGAACTCCAAAGCTGTCGATCCGTATATCTCCAAGGCTAAGGGGATGAAGCGATGTCCCGCTTGCATACCCCTATACTTGGATACCTTCGTTGCTGCCGCCACGCCTGCAGCCCATCCTGGAGGATGGGTGATCACCTGTGCCGCCACTGAGTCCCGTGTCGGATCCGTAACAACCACATCAGCCACTGAGACCTGATCCTCCCTCATCATGTACAGGTCTGCTCTGACTGATCCTCCCGTCTGAAGGGCGTACCAACGCTCTCTCCACGTCATGTGACCGCTCTCCCGTGCTAAGGCAAACACGACGTCTCTGATGGCATCGTGGGTGGCTATCCGCTCTCCACCGTGAGGACATCGAGCAAGATGACGACCCGCGGTGTCGAGCGAGACACCGCAGTCGCAGGTGGACAGTGCCGAAGCAACAGGCTGGACCAAGCCTAGACGGAACCTCATCGCTGTAGAGAAGATAGTCGGTGCGAGTCGGAACGCTCTAATGCAAGGTCGAGCTATGAGCCAAGAGCCTGCGCCCTTGTCCGAACAAGAGCGGAGTCGAGCCCTAGTATCCCGTGAGATGGAAGGATCCACTAAGAGTGCATGGAGAACCTACTGGAAGTGGTGTCCTGTCAGAGAAGACTGTAGTCCGCGAGATCCATCGGAAGGTAAGGAATCGAATCGAGGATGTGCCTCACGTGCCTCAAGAGTCAAACTATCTCTTGCCTCACGAAGACACATCTGTAGTGGGTAAGAACCATCCTCCACCTCTGTCACATAGCTCTCCAAGATAGGTCTATCTCGCACGAGAAAACGACCACAGAGCCAAGGTGCTGAGAGGACCCAACTACCCAAAAAAGCTGCCGCAGCAGTCTCCTCCATGGATAATAAGCCCACCCCGTCACATGATATTGGCAAAGATGTCTGTCTCCGTGCGAGAGGTCCTGCCACACAGTCAAAGGTCCCCGGTCCTATGATGTCGCCAAACACCCCCATGATCCTCCTATCAAACTCTCTAAGGCGCGAGATGAAGATAGGAGATGGGGGTACTGTGCGAAGTAAGTAACAAGGACGTCGTGCTATGGAAGAGGAAAGGATACCAAAAGCAACCTGTGGGTCCTCTAACATAGGGAGATCCTCGATATGCATAACGTCCTCCGCAAGAGCAACATCTAAGAATCGAGAGACAAAGTCCTCTGTACCCACGGGTACTCCAAGGATGCGTAAACCATCTGTAGGGGTAACAAATCCCTCTGGGAGCTGTAGGTCCGACGGTATACCTATGGGAGACCAAGCATTGCACTTTGACACCTTCGTCCTCAGCCCTACCAAGGCCAATTGAGAGACAAGGTGATCAAAGGCAACACCGACTTGGTCCGCCGGACCTACGATGTGCGTATCATCAGCTAGAGATGGAAAGACACAACCTGGAGCAGCCAAGGCGGTGGCGAAGAGAGCTCTATAGTGAGCTAAGGCGAAGAGAGGTCCACCCAAAGGATCTCCCTGGCGAGTCCCCGCAGCAGAGCTGATGATTGTAACCCCCTCTATCGTAGGACCGTGCTGGTAATAAAGAGAAGAGGAAGAACCATAGAACGATCGCACGAAGGGAACGAGACCCGCCAGAGATCCTCCACCATCCATGAGCTCTCTAAAGATAGAAGCGCGAGAAACGCTATTAAAAGCGTTTTCTACGTCTACCTGTAGGACCACCCAATCGTGATGGATGTCCAAGAGAGCTCTAATGCCGAAAGACACAGACTCACAACCTCCCGGCGTCGCAACTCCAAACTGATGTGGACAAAGGTGGTCCTGGAAAGTATCTCGGAGCTGAAGAACAATGGTTCGACTGATAAGTCGTAAGAGAATCTCACCGATGGCTATCGGTCGGATCCCTCCACCATCCTTCGTCATGGCCAAAAGTCTAGCTGCTCCCAGTACCTGAGCTATAGACTGAGGAATATGTCCTTGAGCTACTGCTGCCGCTACCTGAAAAAGCTCCGTGAAACCGCTAGAGGGGTCGTCTGTCTGAAAACAATCCCGTAGATGCTCGTAGACCATCCCAGACAGACCTCCAGAAGATAGACGTGGAGCTGTACACAAGGCCTGGGCGAACAAAGATCTATCGAGACATAATGGCTCCTCAGGCTGATAGTCCTGAACCTCAGGTGGTGCGGGATCACCCGGTGAGGGATGAAGGCAACGTAACGCAGCGATCGTCTCCTCAGTAGGACAAGCCAATGACAAAGGATGCAATGCTCTGGCAGCTCTGCTATACTCTCCTACCTGACCTAACATCCTACAACGTCGTATGCGAGCGAAAGATGAGACATCACGTGTAGAGGCAGACTCACTCCTACCTCGAACCGCACGGACTGATTCCTCCTGTAAGGCCGCCCAGTCACCTGCTCGGAATCTCCGAAGACGGGCCGCCACCTCCCGATGTCCTCCTCTGCCACCTCGAGTATACCGGAGACACCAACGAGGAAGTAACAGAAACAATAACCACGCCGCCTCGTCCTTGGTGTTCCGTGCCAACATGTCGAGAGATAAACGGAATGCCTGTCTCACCTCGTCATGAAGAGCACGAGGTAACCGATGGAATAAACGTGGACAAGGAGAACTCGTCTGGAACAAACTCAGAATAGTGCTAGAGTGAGCTCTCAACCACTCCCACGACTCTGGAGGGACTCCAGGAAGAAGGACTAACGGTGCCATAATGACTGCACGTGTAGACCTCCGATCTCGGCTAACCTGGGCATCCCATGTGGTCGTATCATAGCTCTTGTGCATCTTTCCCACATGAGATTTTACCCCTTGCGAGGTAAATAACTGATTGCACACCGGACATGGTGTGTCTCGAATCAGTCTCGATCTCATGGGAGAGAGAGTACTCATAGCTAAGAAAAGACGATATCCGATCAAACGATACTCATAACCTAGAAGAGAAAAAAACAAGAAAAGAAAAAAGATAAAGAGAGGAAAGACAAAAGAAATAAAAAAAGAAAAGAAATAAAAGAAGCCTGAACCCCGAGATGTAAAGAGAAAGAGAATAAATACACTCTCCAAAATCTCTCTGAAATCCTAAAAAAAACACTCTGTAACCCTAAAATGTCAGCAAAACTAAAACTATTTAATATTCACTCATTCCTCTACAAGAAGTACTAATTCGAAGTGCAAAAGAAAGAGAAAGAAAAAACGAAGAAAAATATATAAAAAAAATCTACAATATCACCCTCTAACACCCTCCCCTCTCTCACAAACCCTCCCTGTGATCTCACTCTCATCCCTCCCCGCGTCGCCTCCCGCCGCTCATCCCCCGCGCGTTAACTGGACAATAAGCCCCGGTGTTCTCCCCTTCAGGGTGGTTTTTGCTTGGCCCTTCGGGTCCTTCTTTCCCTTGTAAGGCTTGATGGGGTCTTCCCATCCGTTGGCTATATATCGCGTCGCGTTTTTCTCTCGAGAGAGCTAATACAGATGTGTCATGGTGAGTATTATTACCGTTGAAGCTTACACACATACGCTATATTTCTTAGGCACCCGGATGTTTGAAAATAATATGACAATAATATATATTTTTAATTTGTTAATTAATCGGATGATCAAAGCTTCATGCACACTCGCACAACATCAATTAATATGAGTAGAGTTAACCCTGAGGGTTCTTGTAACTTGATCACCGTGATAAAAGCTATAAGTGAATTTCTATACCTACCTGTCAGCAACTGGGATTTAAAAGGGCTCAACAGGTTAAGTATCTTATATGAGTACTTTCGAAATTCGGACATGTGATCCATTCAGTTGTTCCTTAACATTTCCCCATAAGAAATGTTCATCATTAGCCTATCAACCGAAGACTTTCGAGTTACCACGAAAGCAAGACGTCCAGCGAACACTCCAAACTCATATGATTTCCTGCAAGTTTTTGCGGATGTTTTTTGCTAGTATTTCCTGGAGGTGTTTGTAGAAAAATATTTTCTTATTCGAGATTCAATCTTTATTTATTAGTTTTTTGCAATAGAGAAATTTATTATTAAAAATTATGATTCTAGATATCAGAAGTCAAAAATAGTTAATGATGATATCGTATTGTCAACTTATAAGGATACAAAGCTAGTCACTAATAAGTTATGGTTTTTTTCTCAACTGTTTGAGAATATTTTCGCTTAACTTTGACATCTCTAATATGCATACAAGATGAACTTCTGTAGAACTTTGTCCATTTTCTTATATCAAAAAGGGCATAAGTGTTATACAAAAATTTTACAGTAAGCTGAGTGGAAAAATCAAATATAATTATAAATATTAGACACAACTCTAAATGCTTAAATCAAATGTAATTATAAATGTTTCCCACAACTCTAAGTGTGTTTAACTTGAGCACTAAGGGACATATACAAACGAACTTGAGCTTCATCACAAGGGGATATATGCTTGGATCACTTTCAAAATGCCATTCCATAACTTAGAGGTCTGAATAATTATTCTCCAATGGTTCTTGAGCAAAATTGGAAGAATTAAATTTTGAATTTGAATTTGAAGATATCATTTTTTAGAAAGAGCTCACCACTCTTTTCACGAGTTCCACTCTCCAACGTAATTCTCATAGGGTTTAGTGTAATTAGTAGATAATATATGAGCGTAGCTCACCAAGCTAACCGCTTGTTAAAATGTCTTTTCCCTAATTCGTGGTCTAATGAAGTTTGGATTTTGTTTGAGTTGCATCACTACAGCACATCAGTTTGAAGATTTTCCGATTGTAATTCAAATACAAACATTATTTTAGATTGAAGAAGAAGAATACACAAAGAAATAAACATTTTATCCACGACAAGGACAATAAATCAAAATCCAGAGATGAATTTCAAAAGAACACCATCATTGTTATATAATATAAACGGTCCTCTGAGCAGTACAAGCTTACCAATTTCATCTATGGATCAGTAGAATATCCTTTAGCAAAGAATGTAAGCTACTCGAGTATCAGTGAACTAAGAGCAAAAATACTTATCAATTAGTCTGAATATTTTCATAGTATCTGTTCTATGTATGTATTTTTGGAAGATCTGTTTCAATGTTCCTCGATATTAGCTAAAGCCACATCAGAATCATGTAGACTTATAAGCTTCTGACCCACATTTATTTCTTCTTCTAGCCTTTTGATTGTTGTGCCAATATTTGTGGACACTTTATTTTAATTTAGGTTTTTTTTACATAGATATTGTTTTCAACTCTGTATATAAACATAAGACAAAGAATAAGTATCACAACTCCCCTCCCTTGCAATATGAGAAAATGACAAGAATAGAAACATGTGAGCAAATGTTTTCTTCCTATTCTTCTCCAGATCTCAGGTGTCATCAAACAAAAGTCACGAAATGGTATTACTTTTAATTTTAAAATTTTATTTATTTATTTATTTTTAGGCCTCTTTTCGCTGTGGGGCTTTCTGCAGCCGTATGCTGCTGCCCTTGCACAGCATGAGTCCCCCGCCAGGGGGACTCGACCCCACGGCGCCCGGGCTACAGGCGGATGGGGCCAACAAGCTAGTGCTTGTTGGCTTGTATTTATTTTACTACCCCAATGGCTAAACACACCAAGGTTGTAGACGCCTAGTCAAACATGGATTCTCGATCTTGGGGCTAAACGTGAAGTCCGATCTATACCGCGTTTTCACTTGAACGCTGTCGCTTCATTAAACCATAAACCTAGCCTAAAAGTACACCCTTGACTCGAACATACTTTCCTCTCTGTATAACAAACAAGAAATTTTCTCTTATTTATGTTGATTTAGGCGTGCATAATCACCCTATCTTTAGTTCGATCCTTATTATGAAAAAAGAAAAATCTCCCGTGTGTTACGGACACAGTCGTGGTTCATTTAACGATAGCAAGAGGTCTTTATGGCTGGCTCAAATTTCCACAGTGAACTTTTTAGCATCTCTCATGGAAAAAAGTATATGCAGTTCTTAACACGAACAATCAGAACATAGTTTTGTTCATGAAAACATATTCTTTTCATAGCTCGTTCTTGAGTCGGAACGAGCAAACACATACGCATGTATTCTCTCTGACAACGCACTGCAGAAGACAATATTTCTCTCTTGTGAGTAGACCTGTACATACGTCTTGTGTCCATGAAAGATTCAGTAGAAACACCAAAATTAATTCATGAAGAGTAAAAAGAACTGAAGCGGAGCGTTGTGCCAAATAGTTATCTGCATCATCTGTCGGAAAAATCATCGATATAAATTCAGCACATAATACAAATACACAAAACAGATAATGACATATGACAAAAGATAAGACAAGAAGTCAATTCATGAAGAGTAGAAAGCTGAAGCGGAGCGTTACGTCAGATAGTTCTTTTCATCTTCAGCTGAAACGACAAAGATAGAAATTCAGCGTATAACAGAAATAAAAAATATATTTCGAATGTGAGTGAATCAACATGAGATTCAATAACTGCCACAATATATAAGCAGCGATTGAGAAACCTCGACAATCCCATAACATTCAGTCCAAAAGATTCAGTCAACATGTAAGCAGTAACCCTAAACTCACAGTCCAAAATAATCCAACGAGAAAATAGTGCACTTAGCAAAATCAGATCAAGCACCAACATCAGTCTCTGATTATACTCGTCCAAGAAAAGAAGCAAAAGTTTTACTTTGTACGAGGCCTAGCTCACCTGACCAGACTAGACTAGACTAGACCAGACCAGACTGCTTCAAATACTGTAACGTTTGGAAACTGCCTGAACCGTCCCTGAAGTGCCACGTACTACGTTTAGGAGCACCGGAGGTTCAAAGTTCTAACCTTCAAAGCCCGGTATCCACATATAAACCCTTGTATGCTGGAATAAACTTCTAAACCTTTGGGCCAGCCGTAATAGCCCAAACCATGCCTAACGTTTCTGTATGCTTTGTTGATATAGTCCCAAGCTCCAGTAGATCGACGGCTACCATTAGCCGGAGTGGTTAGGGTTGTTAGAGTTAGTTAGAGGGCTAACCCACCATTAGGGTTTCCCTTGTACTCACCTCCACTATATATACAGAGAGAGGCAAAGCCTCTCTCATCTCATTCCTATTTTACTTCCTTGTCTACTCGCTCTCTCTCTTCTTGGAGTGTCCTCGAAGTATCGATCTTTCTACATGGTATCAGAGCTGGTGAGAGTGTGTGTCCCTTGCTGATGAGCAAGATGGAGTTTGGAGTACAGGAGAGAGCAGCCGGAGTTGTGCCTGATGTCGAGCACTATCCTGCTGATGCGTTCGGGTGAGGCGAAACCGTTTCTTTCGCCACCAGAAACTTTGAACGCGATTTCGGAGACCTAGACGATTTTTTCTCGCTGATTTCTGTCGACCAGCCCTTCTAGGGCTGTCTTGTTCAGAAGGTGCGAATTGTGTACTGGGCCAAGTTTCAATCGATTTGGAGATTTCCAGCGGCAGTTTTTCAAACAGATCTTTTTCGACCAAAACGAAAGTTTTAGGACTTGAGTCCAAAACTAATCCTGTTTCGAATAAGGGTGGAAGGGTGGGCCCACCCCTAGCTATTTGAAAATTTCTGAAAATTTCAAGGGGTCGCACGCCCATTTTCGACCTCATTTGGTCTAGTTTCCACCTTTCTTGGTGTGTTCTTTCGACGTTTCCGTCGTGTTTTGTACACCTACAGTTCGCGCACAGGTTCTTTTCTCGTTGTCGCTGCAGGAGGAGTTCGCGGAGTCGCCTCGTTGTGACTTGTGACAACTCTTGATCACGCGGTGGGGAGAGACGAGTTTCGTGCAGTTTCTGGGAGGTTTTCCGCGTACAGAACAATGCAATTTCGACATTGCAGCTATGGCGGAGTCTGTGTCTTTGATCACTGGAGAGAAACTCGACAAGAACAACTACCAAGTGTGGAAGTTCCGGATGAAGACCTTCCTGCAGGGACAAGATCTATGGGATCTTATCACTGAGGAGGAGAAAGCGCCTGAAGTGCCAATTTCAGATCCGAAATTCAAGGAGTGGAAGAAGCGCTCATATCAGGCTATTCACTACATCGCGCTGACAGTTTCAGCATCGATGATCGGTCACATCCAAGATTGTGATACGCCCAAGAAAGCTTGGGATGCACTCGCGCATCTGTTCCAATCCGGAACAGAGGCGCGGAAGCTGCAATTGCTGCAGCAGTTCAACACCGTGAAGAAGGGGTCGATGTGCATCAACGACTATGTGAACCATGTCAAGCAGCTCGCGGATCAGCTATCTTCTGTAAAAGTCGAGATTGATCCCACTATCTTGATCGGAGCCACATTGCAGAGACTACCTGCAAAGTACAACAGTTCATAACATCGATTTCGACCAGAGAATCCCTTCCGCAGTTTGATGAGCTTGTTCCTATGATGTTAGGAGAGGAGGTGCGCTTACTGGGGAGTTCTACTTCGACGGGTCAGCAAGAATCTGTCTATTTTGCAGGTTCTGGAGGATCTCGAGGTAGGGATCGTGGCAAAGGTGCTGGACGTGGACGGGGTCGCGGACAGCAACAACAATCGCAGCAGAACCAGCAAAACCAGCAACAGTCTGGTGGTTCCAACAACAATCAGAGAAGAGCGCCTGGTTCCTGCAACTACTGCAAGAAACAAGGCCACAATGCGAATCAGTGCTACAAGAAGCAGAACGATCAGAGACAACACGACAACAACCCCCAACAAGGTAACAGCAACCAGCAAGGCTATGCAGTCACTGAGCATGTCTATTCGGAGCAGTTGTTGATTACTACGCATTAGAGTTATGCGGCTTTCGAGCCGCAGACTGACTGGGTGATCGACTCCGGCGCCACCAGTCACATGACTCCCCATCGGGAGTGGTTTACTTCACTCGAGCCTGTGGAGACTCCACAGTTTATGGTGACAGGAGATGACACCAAGCACAAGATCCAGCACAAGGGTAACATTCCACTTGACATTCCTGCCTCAACGTTTACTGGTATACGGAATGTCTTACATGTACCTACATTGACTAGAAACCTGCTATCTGTAGGGCAGTTGATAGAGCAGGGTCTGCAAGTGCGCTTCAATAAAGATGGATGCTTTATTGAAGATTCGAATGGCACAGTCATAGCTCGAGGTATCAAGAGTGGTAGGCTGTTTAAACTAGATGCATCTGCGCCTAAGTTACAGGCTGCCATGTATGGACAGAGTGGTCCAGTAGTGTCTGACATTGACATCTGGCACAAGCGAATTGGGCACATGAACTTTCAAAGGCTGAAAAGCCTTCCGAGTTCTGACCTAGTTACAGGTCTGCCCAAATTCGAATCCAGTGAGCCCATTGGAGTCTGTGCAGCATGTCAATTCGGCAAGCAAGCTAGACAGCCCTTTAAGGGATCAGGTAGTAGAGCGAACAAGCTTCTGGAGCTTGTTCACACTGATGTATGGACTGCTTCTCAGCCAAGTATGACCGGTTTCCAGTACTTCGTGTCGTTCATTGATGATCATTCGCGTTATACTTGGATCTATTTGTTGAGAAACAAGTCCTCTACCGAAGTACTGTCAGCATTTCAGACTTTCCGCAAGTTGGTGGAGAAACAGTCTGGAGCATCTATCCTCTGTCTAAGATCTGATGGAGGAGGCGAGTTTCTTTCTGGAGAGTTCGATGCATATCTGCGTGAGCATGGCATTCGACGCCAGAAGACCTGCAGTTACAGCCCGCAGCAGAACGGGGTTGCGGAGCGCAAGAATCGACACATAGCAGAAGCTGCTCATGTGATGTTGAACGAGAAGACCATGCCTAGACCTTACTGGGCAGAAGCTATTTCATGTGCGGTGTATCTGATGAACCGGACGCCTACAGCGGTAGTCCACAACAAGACACCGATGGAGGTTTTCACAGACAGCAAGCTTGATTACTCTTTCCTTAAAGTTTTCAGATGTATCTGTTATGTGCACATACCTGATGAAAGACGTAAGAAACTAGATCCGAAAGCAGATAGATGTATCTTCCTTGGTTATGCTTCTGATACGAAAGGATATAGGTGCTACAATCCTTCGTCCAAGCAGTTCTATATCAGTAGAGATGTCATTTTTGATGAGCTAAAGTCTTGGTTTACACCTGCACCTGTGATAGCCATCCCTGTACCTACTGTAGAACCAAGGAGTCAGTCCACTGTAGTACCTCAGAGTAGTACATTGAGTGGAGGATATGGAGAAGTCACTGATTCCAGATCAGAATCGATTGCACATAGAGCTGTTGTTAACGCTGGAGTCCACGTAACACAGCCTAGTGGAACTAGTGTAGTTTCTACATAGGATGAGCGCGTGCTATTGTAGCGTATGTTTGACTCATCCAGATATGTGGATCTTCCACATCCACTAGATACTTTGTCCCAGATCTTCGCGTCTACGTCAGATCAGTTCCAAAGGGAGGCGACTAGTGCATCGATTACCTCTCGCAGATCTGAGCGGCCAAAACATCCAGTGAGTAGGTATATGCATGAAGGTTTTCTTGCTGCGCACCATGCATATATGGCCAATGTTCTTCAGGAACAAGAACCGAGTTCGCTTGAGGAGCCGATGCACAAGGCCCAATGGGTAAGTGCTATGGAAGCTGAACTTGCTGCGCTTCATCACCAACAGACTTGGGAGTTGGTAGACTTACCTCAGGGTAAGAAAGCGATTGGTTGCAGGTGGATCTTCAAGGTCAAGCGCAACTCGGATGGTACCGTGTGTCGGTACAAGATCAGATTGGTAGCTAAGGGCTACGCACAACAACATGGAGTGGATTTTGAGGAGACCTTTGCTCCTGTTGCGAAGATGGTGACTATTCGAACAGTAGTTGCAGTTGCAACTCAGAAAGGTTGGAAGATGCACCAGATGGACTTCAAGAACGCTTTCCTCAACGGCGATCTCGAAGAGGAGGTCTACATGCAGCAACCTCCTGGTTATGAGGATCCTATGTTCCCTTCCCGTGTATGTAAGTTACGGAAGGCTCTCTATGATCTGAAACAAACACCAAGAGCATGGTATGCTAAGATCAATTCTTATTTGCAGTCTCTTGGTTTCCATCTTTGTAGTTCAGACTCTACCTTGTATTCATTGAGAATACGAGACCGGATTATTGTGATCACCATCTATGTTGATGATTTGATCATTACCGGTAACTTTGAGGAGCTTATTTCCCAGATCAAGGATCACTTGAAATCCGAGTTCGAGATGATGGACTTAGGAGAACTCAAATACTTCCTTGCTGTGGAGTTCACTAGAGATGGGAAGGATGTTTGGCTTGTACAGCGACAGTATGCTCTCAGTATGCTTGAGAGATTTGGTATACTTGATTGCAAACTCATTGCTACACCATTAGAGCAAGGGGTAAAGCTAGGAGCAAAGGATGGTGAGTTGTTGGATGATCCACGCATGTACAGATAGATGGTTGGAAGTCTTATCTACTTGACCATCACCAGACCAGATTTGAGTTATGCTGTCGGTCTGATTAGTCAATTCATGCAGTCACCATGGAGACCACATTTTGAGGCTGTCAAACGGATCCTCCGCTACGTGAAGTTCTCGATGCAGTACGGACTTCACTATCGATACAGTGGACCATTGTTGTTACATGGCTACACAGATGCTGATTGGGCAGGAAGTGCCGACAGGAGATCCACGTCAGGTTACGCTTTTGGACTTGGAAGCGCTGCTATAAGCTGGGCTTCTAAGAAGCAACCCACTGTTGCTTTGTCGTCCACGGAAGCAGAGTATCGAGGAGCAACGAACGCAACATGCGAATCGATTTGGCTTCGGTGTCTGCTATCTGATATTGGTGTGGAGTGTACAGATCCTGTTGTTGTATATACAGACAACATTAGCAGCATGAAGTTAGCTAGTAATCCTGTTTTCCATGCTAGGACGAAGCACATTGAGGTGCACTATCACTTTATTAGAGAGAAGGTCCTTGCAGGAGAGATTGAGCTCAGTTATGTGAGCACAGGAGATCAGGTTGCCGATATCTTCACTAAGGCGTTGCCTAGAGATAAGTTTGATGCTTTCAGACATTGTCTAGGAGTACAGGATGTAGAGATGAGCTTGAAGGGGAGTGTTGATATAGTCCCAAGCTCCAGTAGATCGACGGCTACCATTAGCCGGAGTGGTTAGGGTTGTTAGAGTTAGTTAGAGGGCTAACCCACCATTAGGGTTTCCCTTGTACTCACCTCCACTATATATACAGAGAGAGGCAAAGCCTCTCTCATCTCATTCCTATTTTACTTCCTTGTCTACTCGCTCTCTCTCTTCTTGGAGTGTCCTCGAAGTATCGATCTTTCTACATGCTTGTTGTCATAATAAAGTATGTTTATTTGTGTTTTCCAGTTTCAGTTAAGATTACTTGAAATAAATAATAAACTTTTAATCAGGTTGAAAATACAATTTAAAATATTGAATCAGAATTATAATATAGAAAGAAAGAAAATGTATTTAATGCTTTTCCTTTTTTACTTTAATCATTATTAAGTTTCTCGTTTCCTTCCAGAAACCATACAACTTTTAACTCTATGGAAAAGAACAAATAATCTCATATTAACAGTCTTGTACTTGTAAGGGGTGTCAAAACTGGAGGTTGCAGGCGATATGGGTTTACTCAAACTTGAGATTCGAGGTTCACCTGTCTAACTTCACGAGTATTTAAATTAAAGAGGTATCTCGTGATGATGTGACCAATTTTCAACTAAACCTGTAGTTTTCCCGTCACATATATGTTATATATATTTTGAAGGTTAAAAAGCTTAAATTGATTATGCTGTTACATTTCTTTACTCCTGTTATGTGTTTACAAGTGCAGTTCTGGGTTCTATTCAAACCTGAACGTCGATATCCGTTAGATCCATCCATAACCCTGCCACATAAAGTGTGTTTATTTCGTAAAAAAATATTTAAAAAGGTTTGACACTTCTAATAGGGGTGTCCATGTTAAAGAGAAATATTCCAAGACGGTGAAAGTGAAAAGCAAAAGACCAAAACTTTCCATCGGCCAGCTTTCTACTGAGCTGCTGTTCATTTTGGGTCGCCATTCTGAACTGGAAGCACATTCATATTCACTTACTATCTTTCACCTCTGTCACCTGACATCAATACTCTGATAGAGTAGATTTCTACAGAAAAACAAACGGACGAAACGATTGAAGACAATAAGAAAGCACTTGTTTGTGCGATCTTAACTTAAGATAAGTTTGTCAATAAGAAAGCACTTGCTAAGGTCCGACTGAAGTTATAACTCCTTCCCATGGGTTCAAATCATTCGAATAAGTTCCAACATTGACACCTCTAATAGCTTATACCGGTAATGCACCTCATCAAGAATTTCATTTGGGAACGTAACAAAAGTTTATCCTTTGCTCGTTATCTTATGTTTAGTGACTTTATATAAAATATTCTCCAGGTTTTATGAGAAAAAGAAAATAAAGCCGTTAGTTAGCTTGTGATTTGTTCTGTTCTCCTCTCGACAGTGAAGCGATTTGCACCTCACAGTATTTTGAAATTTAGAATATATTTGAAATTTGGATATATGATCCAGAATGAATCACTTACCATACCATTTAGTGGGAGTCTAGCAAAGGTGGACGTTTCAACTTGAAAATATTCATCGCTCTAGTCTTTTCATCTTTTCATTTAAATACGGTTTTTGATAACGCAAGAAATCAAAATGCGCAACAGAAAAAGCTCTTGTGTTAATTTTTTATTTATTTTTATTTGATTTGGTTGTGTGCTAATAAGGAGTATCAAAGCTAAAATCTTCAGTCATTATTCTTTTCCCGCGGATCTTACGGCCTCGGCCATGGACGTTTTCTACAGCGTCCGTAGGAACATGCCGCGTGCGTTCCTTATTGTCTTTTCCTTGGATTCAGTAGTAAGTTCTTTCAGTAAGGTAGATTAACATTTATATTATTTATTTATTTATAAAAAATTTAAAATTCATAAATACGATAATAAGAGATTCACTGTTCTATACAAAGCTGCTTTTTAATAAATTAAGGGTGTTTTTCTTCTGGACGTTAGAGAATTTTGTTTCTTAGCTTTGACAAGTCTTAATATTGTTCACTCGCAATAGAAACTGAAAAAGATACCTGTTAACTCCGAGTGTTACTAGAAGTGCTCTTGGTGAACTAGAACACCTTATTTTGCGAGTTTAAGGTGTTCTAGTTCACCAAGAGAAAAAACCATATTCACCTCTATGGAGAATATGGTTCTCTAGACTACGCATTCATACCAACTTGGAATCTGTGAAATGAAGAAGCGAACTTAAAGCAATTCATATATACAAGTTATGGTTCATGTCGAAACAAACTTCATTTTGAAATAGAGATGTTAAGAATAAGATTTTGAAATTTTTTGAGTAAAAAAGAATCTTTTCTTCGGACTGAAAGAACACTCCGAGGAAAAAAGAAATATTCTCATTCATGCTTTTATTGTCATACTGGGGGTTTAAGTATCTAATCTTATCGAAGATAAAGAATAGATACTATTTAATCGTCTTAAAATACTCTCAAATTTGAATCGAGTTCTTCGAGGTGCTCGTTGAAAACGAGGGACGAGAGAAAGCCTATACTGTCATCGAACGAGCTCGTGGCTGACATGCAAAACACGAGTTTCTGTAAACAGAAGAACTCCTCAGTCGCGCAGCTCCTCCGGAGTGTCAGCTTTTCGAGCTCAGCTCCTCTGGGGTGTCAAACTTTTCGAGCGGAGTGTGACACTTCGCCTTGTGCCTCAACAGAATCTGGAAGTTCGCGAATATTCGGATTGGTATAGTACGGTCTCGCTGTGCGACGTACAAGATGGGCGCCACTTCAGTTCTTGCTGGTCCTACAAGATGTGAATGTATAAGTCGGAAGCTGTGCATACCGATTTGCACGGAGATGTTCCATATGAGAATCTAGAGCAACAACACGTCAAATACACAAAGCCGAAAACGAATCCTGCATTGTTACATTGTTGGTTCCTGATCCGGTGGTGATGCATCTGATGATTAACTTCCTGCTTATGCACAAGAATCTGTTTCACGGAGTCACTGTGACGGTGACTCCGATTCGATTCTCCGTGTGAACATTAGGTAGTTGATGTTTATGGACTGGGGCGCTGAGTCAGTTTTCGATAGTTCGTTAGGTAACCATTTCTAGCGTAGGGCCTACCCCAGCCTAAGAACCTAATAACGTGTTGGAACGGAATGATCTGTCAGCCTGTGGACTCTGGAGCGGCCCTGTTACCGCAAAGAAATTTCTGCTGTGTACGATATTTCTTGCTTGAGGCAAGAGGAACGAACAACCAACTGAAAGGGTCTTTCGTAGATCTCGGGCCTGGCTGATTCAGTCAAGATCGGGAAAGAGCGTTGTGCTCATTGGCTACATTCATGTACGACGCAGAAAAGTAACTTCCTTGTCGTCCTTCCTGTATGTGCGGTCTGCCGCTCCTCTGGCCTACAGTACAGGCTCAAGGAGGACAGGACACGTGAGGAGTTGTTCGTGGTACAAGAAGGTTCACTCTTCGCTTCTTCCTCCAACAATTCCTTTCAACTTTGTGTTCGCCTTTGTTCAGCTCACCAGCTTGAGCTCCCCTTCTTCGAGTCTGCTGGTCTGGCTGAGAGTTTAGAAGCCTATTTTCCTGCACCTCTCAGTATCTTGATTGGTAGGTGGATACTCATAGCGGACTAAGTCAGTATCGTGCTCAGCTGTCATTTGCTCCCTAATTCACTCTATTTCTAGCACTTCACCCACTTCTGTATTCTTCTGTTCCCTCTCTCCTACTTTAACTCACTTTCATAGAAACATCAGAGGAATACTTGACTCCGATTCCACTGTTCCTCGTGGTGCACTACAGTACTGTAACGTGTTATTTTCAAGTCCCGACGACTCTGATTTCGCAGTAGGGAGCTTCGGCCTCGAGAAGCATTATATCTGCAGTTCGCAATCTGGAGAAGTCCTCAAGCCTCAGTCTTCAAGCGGATCGTAGACTCTGCAGTCGGAGACTTGAGGTCCGAAATGGGCCTGTGATTTAGATATTGTACAGATAGCAGTAGTAGTGTCGTAGTAGTAATACAAGATGAGCCAAAAATCAACGTCTTCTTGAGTCTGGAGTAGTTTGATTGAACCTTTACAGTAGAAAGCAGCGGCTGCTGCTCGTGCAGGAACTATAAGATTGGCGAAGTTTAGTCACAGCAAAGAGGAGACATCGGTACTCATGGCTATGGAGATGGGGTCGTTGCCGACATCGGGCAAAGATGGCTTGGATTTGGAGAAATGCCCCATGGAGGAGGTATTCTCGAAACTGCGATGCGACCAGCAGGGACTCTCACAAGCGGAAGCAGAGGCTCGTCTCAAGCTGTATGGACTGAACAAACTGACGGAGGTGAAGCAGAGTAAGATCCTCAAGTTTCTCGGGTTCATGTGGAATCCTCTCTCATGGGTGATGGAGATTGCTGCCATTATCAGTATCGTGGCAATTCCCACAGATCCAGACTACTATGATTTCGTCGGGATCGTAATCCTCCTCATCATCAACTCCACCATCAGCTACGTCGAGGAGAATAACGCTGGAAATGCTGCAGCAGCTCTCATGGCTCGCCTCGCACCGACTGCCAAAGTCCTGCGCGATGGGAAATGGGGAGAAGTGGATGCCAGCCTCCTCGTCCCGGGGGACATGATCAGCATTAAGCTCGGGGACATCATCCCTGCAGATGCAAGACTGCTTGATGGTGAGCCTCTGAAGATCGATCAGTCCGCGCTGACTGGAGAGTCCGAACCAGCCAAGAAAGGTCCGGGAGATGGAGTCTATTCTGGCTCCACCTGCAAGCACGGAGAGATCGAGGCGGTGGTGATTGCCACGGGAGTGAACACCTTCTTTGGCAAAGCTGCGCACCTCGTCGACAGCACGAACCAAGTCGGCCACTTCCAGAAAGTCCTCACTTCCATTGGGAACTTCTGCATCGTCTCGATTCTCATCGGCATCGTGGTGGAAGTTGTCGTCATGTTCGCAGTTCAGAAGCGCAAGTACAAGGACGGAGTCGGCAATGCCCTAGTGCTCTTGGTCGGAGGAATCCCGATTGCCATGCCCACGGTCCTTTCTGTCACCATGGCGATCGGAGCTCACCGTCTAGCGAAGCAAGGCGCCATCACGAAGCGCATGACAGCCATCGAAGAGATGGCAGGAATGGACATTCTCTGCAGCGACAAGACGGGAACACTCACCCTCAACAAACTCACCGTCGACACTAATTTGATCGAGACATTCGCCAGAGGTGTCGACAAGCAGCAGGTACTCTTGCTGGCGGCCAGAGCTGCGAGGACGGAGAACCAGGATGCCATTGATACGGCCATCGTGGGAACACTCAGCGACCCCAAGGAAGCTCGCAAGGGGATTCGGGAGGTGCATTTCTTCCCCTTCAACCCCGTCGACAAGCGCACTGCCATCACATACATCGACTCCGAGGACAGATGGTGGAGGGCTAGCAAGGGAGCCCCGGAGCAGATACTCGAGCTCGCTCACAACAACAAGGAAATCGCGCCTCGTGTACACGCGGTAATCGACAGGTTCGCCGAGCGAGGCTTGCGCGCTCTCGGCGTGGCCTTGCAAGAAGTTCCCGAGAAGAACAAGCAATCCCCCGGAGGACCATGGACGTTCTGTGGGCTCATGCCACTCTTTGACCCGCCCCGTCACGACAGTGCTGATACCATCAGACGCGCACTGGAGCTTGGAATCCAAGTGAAGATGATCACCGGAGACCAACTCGCCATTGGAATCGAGACTGGACGAAGGCTCGGCATGGGTACCAACATGTACCCTTCGTCTTCTTTGCTAGGTGAAGGGGCAGAGTCCAAGGGATTGGAAGTCGACGACTTGATCGAGCAGGCTGATGGATTTGCTGGCGTGTTTCCCGAGCACAAGTACGAGATCGTTGCCAGGCTGCAGCACATGAAGCACATCGTAGGAATGACGGGAGATGGTGTGAACGACGCCCCGGCTCTCAAGAGAGCGGACATCGGCATTGCGGTGGATGATGCTACCGATGCTGCTCGTAGTGCTTCG
The DNA here is from genome assembly GCA_036924285.1 of Asterella californica. Lineage (NCBI taxonomy): Eukaryota > Viridiplantae > Streptophyta > Marchantiopsida > Marchantiales > Aytoniaceae > Asterella > Asterella californica. The sequence goes on from JAYKYS010000003.1 coordinate 30,774,318, forward strand.
GACATTGTTCTCACGGAGCCGGGTCTCAGTGTCATCATCAGCGCCGTGCTTTCCAGCAGAGCCATTTTCCAGAGGATGAAAAATTACACAATCTACGCGGTTGCCATCACCATCCGAATCGTGCTCGGTTTCGTCCTCTTGGCATTGATTTGGAAGTTCGATTTCTCCCCCTTTATGATTTTGGTGATCGCTGTTCTGAACGATGGAACCATCATGACCATCGCGAAGGACAGGGTAAAACCATCTCCACTTCCTGATAGCTGGAAACTGAGTGAAATCTTCGTCATGGGTGTCGTCCTCGGAGTGTACATGGCGTTGTGCACGGTTCTTTTCTTCTACCTCATTCACGACACCACGGTCCTTGAAGACGCTTTCAACCTTAGACTGATCGAGTATAATGACAGGCAGCTCACTTCCGCCATCTACTTACAGGTTAGCATCGTCAGTCAGGCTCTCATCTTCGTCACTCGATCCAGGAGCTGGTTCTTCGTCGAGCGTCCAGGAGTTCTTCTCATGACTGCCTTCTGCATAGCACAGTTGATCGCCACTCTTCTGGCTGTGTATGCCGATATGGAATTCGCTCATGTGCAGGGAATTGGATGGGCCTGGGCTGGAGTGACGTGGCTGTTCAGCATTGTGACTTTCGTGTTTCTTGATCCTCTTAAATTCCTCGTCCGCTGGTCGCTCGGCATGAGTCAGTCAAATCCTTCTAACACCCTCGGCAAAGGATCTATTTCACTCCCTCACGACGAGTAGATTCCGGTGCAGGTCGAGAACTGAGATGAACTTTCTGCTTTGATCTCCCATCTTCTAACTCCAGTAAGCTGTGATGTGAAACCGGTCACAGTTGAGGTGACTCTCCCATTGAGAGTAATAGAAACCTTCTTACTTAATCTACCGATCAACAATTATCAGTATTCTCGCGACAAGGACGACAACAACCAAACCGTCTAGTGAATCAGTCAAGAAGGATTTCTCCTTCTTCCTGTAGGGTAGTATCATGAATTGTAGAACTACGAGTAGAGCATTTTTTCCTGCACCACGATCGAGGTGCAGTTGCAGTTACGGGAGAACATTTAGCGTGTAAAACTTACATAGAAAACTTCCAAGCAGACGATACTACGGCTGATAGACTAGCAATTTCTGGTGCGCGCAGATTGGGGATGGTGGAAGCAATCAAGCCTTTGTGTAAATTATGGTCGAACTTTCTTCGTAGGGACAATGACGACAACAAGTATGTGGATCCTGATTATCGGCTGACCGATTGTTCTCGATTGTAATTATAAGTCTTCCTAGTTTAATTCTATATTATCATCTTGAGTTTAATTATATATTCTCATCTTGTCGAATCGCGGTTTTCTGCTCAAGGAGTCCTGTCATATACGCATAGGCGTTGAAGTGAATACCAACAGAAAGAGTGATTCGAAAGCGTTATAGGTCCGGTCCTGTTCTGCCACGCGTAAGTCCAGATACCGCGTCACATCTGCCGACAGAGGCCGCCTAAATCTCTCCCGCGTACTTTAACTTACGGCAGTTTCGAAGGACTCCTGGTTGTTTCATTGCGATGGGACTCGGTAATATCGTTCAGAATCCGATGTCTGCTCCAGTTTCGCAGGTCCCAATGATCTCATACCTTGTGAATTCCTCGCTGCATAACGCAATTGTGTCAACTGCGGACCCCACAACTTCACTTCCCCTCACAAGGAATCGATTGACTGGACCTTCACTCTGTCGCGTTTCTTCCTCCGGTGAAGAAACGCGGGCCTATGCGGACTTTTAGGTCTCCATGCTGGACGTGATTGAATTGTCATGGTGAATGATGAGAGCACGACTGGACGGATCTTGAAGACCTCCTGCGGCCATGGGACTGGAGAATAACAAATTGAATATGCTGGTAGGCACCTCGCGGGATGAGCTACGCAACTCCTCGTAGATTTGCTTAGCTCATCCCGCGAGGACGTGAAGGTTACGAGTCTGGACGCTAAATTTGCCACCACCTGAAGGCCGAGCCTGAAGAAGAAGGCCGAGCCTCTTGAGGTGAGCTCGATGTTTCCTCGTGTAAACATCCAGAATAGCATCTCCAAGTTGCCGCTTCGTTTGTTGCCAGAATCATCCTTTTGGTATTCGCTGCTGTGCAAGTACAAGCTAGGTTCTGGTGAGCATCTACAGTTCCAGGAGGAAATGACACTGACGATCTCTTGAATACTGACTAGATCGTGTTTTAGTGTAACGTCCATTACAACCATTGTGCGTTCAAAGACGATAGTTACACGGTTAGCTAGTACATCGGCCAAATCAAAACCAGCGTCAAATGTTCGTTGCCCTGAATCCTAAATGAAAGATCTTCAACCAACTGGCTACTATCTGTGGATTTGCCGTTGCAACGGATGCAGTAATTATACGGAAGATTTTAATTACTGAAGACTGTTGGCTCGACATCAGATCTGCTCGTTATTGATCCTATGGGCTTTCGGTGTTGAAGCAGATTGGAGATCCTAGAGATTTCGTGATAATAGCGGCCGAGTACAGAAAGAAACACACCTTAGATGAGGAGAAAACACCCTTGATCTCTCAAGAACTCTCATCACCATAAGATGAGGTTACACTACGAGGATCGACTGTAACTCATGTACGGTACGTAACTGGCACTGTTTCTGGTGTCCGACAGATGAGCATACAGTTCTTTGAATTCTCTTTTTAGTATTTGAGGCCAGATCTCAACTGGGATCTAGTGACTTTCTTTCATGAGCTCTACTCTGGTAGCACGGATGGGGTGACATATAGTCATCACAAAGATTATTTGCTTGAACAATTGATCACCAAAAGACTCCGAAGAAACATCAGAGGTGATCGTTTGCTTCTTGTGATTAACTGTGAAGACCATGCACTCTCATAAGGAGTTTACCAGATGAAGGAATGAAGATGCGATAAGCCTTACTGTCTTCTTCGTAACCCACGAATGCTCCTCGAATGGACTTTCGGTCCAGCTTCCACCTTCTACTTTGGCAATATGTATGTATGCTTCGCTTACCAAAGATTCGAAGATGGTGAAGATCAGGAGGTCGGCCGAACATTCGCTCTTCTGGAGACACTCCATTGTTTGCTCTGGTTGGACTGCGATTAATGATGTAATAATTAGCGGCACTGACTGCTTAAGGCCATAGGTTGCGAGGAAGATTGCTCTCCACGATCATAGCTTGAGCCTTTTTAATGATTGTTCTATTCTTCCGTTCGGACACCCCATTTTGATTTGGAGTCCGAACGGTAGTCAACTGACGACGTATTCCACATTTCCGGCAGTAGTTCTTGAACTCAACTGATCGAAATTCCTCTCCTCTATCGGTGCGTAAGATTTTGATGTGTTTCTTGGTGATGAATTCTACCTCTTGTTGGAATTGCTTGATTTTGTTCAGCGCATCAGATTCCCGTTTCAGGAACTAAAGCCATGTACGCCTGCTGAAGTCATCTGAGTAAATAAAGTATCGTGTGCCTGAAACAGATGAAGGGGTGAATAAGCCCACAATGACTAGACTGCCGTGCTACTAAAAGTACAAGTCTGGAAATTTAAAACTATTTATATATTAATTTACTATAAAATTTATTTATTATCTAAGCTCTGCATAAAGAGATAATAAATTAAACCTATGCATATTTGCCTCTTCCATGAAGGAAGAGGCAAATAATATTGGGGGATGGATCAGGTGAATTATATAATATGCACGGGTGCCTCACAAATTTGGTAGTGCTCGACAGAGATGCAGATCTCTTTCCGTGCACTGGGCAATTATGCACAAAGTGTTCACTTTGGATGCATATTAGATTATCACGTCAGTTTTTCCTTTAACCTTTAAGTGACGGGTTTTATATCCATATGTACAGCAAGGGCGTAAGAGGTTCTAATACGCATGCTTTATGTAAGCAAAGTGACGATTTGATCGAAATATACACAAATAAACAAACTAACTCAAAAGCTCCACGTGAAATAGATTTTTTCAAAAAGTGGCATCTTAGGAAAGTTTATTAAAACAAAAATCAGAAAAAAGGTTATTTTGAAAGTAAAGAAAAACAAGATGCTACTGTAGCGATTTATCTGGATCCGAGAGCCTCTCTGCCTCCTCTATCATCTAATAGGACAAATTACAATACACGACAACAAATTCCCCCTGTCTTCGGGTTGCTAAAAGAGATGAATAGCAACGCATAGAAAAACTGTGGGAAAGCATGCGAGTGCGAGTTCTACTATTACGACCTATTATACTTTAATAATTCTTTATACATATCAGCATGATGCGTTAATTACTATAATATAATACAATAATATAAGGATTAAAGTAGCGTATCTTTGTCAAAGTATGGTTTATAATACTCGAAAGTCTAGAGGATTAGAGTAAAAGAGAAAGCTTAAGATGTATTTAAATTATAAATTCAAATTCAAATTATGTAGAAATCAGAAGTAATAAAAGTTAATTCTGTATTAAAATTTAAAAGATAAGAGTGTATTAGTGTACAACCCCTACTTTTTGATCATCTGATGGTGATAACATACACTGGTATTCAAATCGATACCTCAAAATGGATATGTTAATAGGATTTTTAATTTTAATGTACTGATTTTTAGTCAGTATTATGGCAATAACCGTAATATAATATGTACTTTCACTTTCTTTCGTGTAAATATATTTAGTAATGTAATCTGTTACATCGATTATTGGATATGTATTCATTTACGTGAGAATTATTGGAACGTTGGAATACAGTGACCGTTGATAGACTGGACATGAGGGAAAGCCATGCTTCTCGAAAACCAGACCGCATCTACTCACGTACATCATGCAGTCTACAGTACAGTTCGTGCACGCCTCATGCACGGTTGAGGGAGCTTAAAGGGTGAAGGACGTGCTTCAAGCCTTCAACGCAATTTGAGAATAGAACAACTCACCATTTGTCATGCACCGGCTGCTCAAGCCAGTATGTTGGAGCTTCTACGGTATAGACAAATCTTGCATGCGTCTTCCCAGAAAGAAAATCCTGAACGCTTTTCTACAACCCTTTCAGTCTCGGAATCTGGCTGCAAAGGAGTAGTCGTGCGTCGTGCGTCGTGCCTCACAGCGGCACGTTATCTTCTCCAGGTATTTTTCATGTGCTCTTGGTTCGGAGATGGTTGACGGGCGAGCTGGACATGAACCCCAAAAGAGGAGCGAATCTTAGAGATATTGCAGACTATTCGCTCGGATTTCCGAACTTGAAAACTCTGTCTTTCAATTCCCCATCGGTAAGAACTAGAGTCTGGTCAAGAGCGCCATTCAACCCGTTCTAGTGGGATGGTCGTTGGAATATGTCTATCTCGCAATGTAAATTGTTGAAGGGCTGGTACTAGTAGGAATGTCAAAGAAAATGCTTGCTTGTGTGATAGGTAGTACCTTATTCGTTGCAGTATCCATGGGCTTCAGCACGCTAGTTCCTCCATTTTAGTGTTTTAACGAGGTATACCGGAGAAATTCCCTCATGGACTATTACAGTTCTCCAACATTTTACACTGCGAGATTGACATAGTTTTAACTTTTCGCTTACCAACCCATTAGAAAGGCTGAATGGATGACACACCCCATTAGAACGCTTTAATGACTGCTCATAAGCAATGGAGTATTGCTCTTGGATCGTTCAAGACTGCAAACTCCGTACCACCGCAGTGCCGCCGGTCGTTGGTTGTCACATCAGTACGTCTGGTTACCATTCCAATGTTTTGAAATTAGTAAATTAGACATTCGCAGTTTCAAGGTGGCTTGTGGATGGAATTATTACCAATACTTCTCCATCACTCTACTCTCCTGCTCAAGGCGTTCTAATCTTTTGTGTCATACCATGCTCTGCTCGTAAACGAGTCGGAACGAAACACCGAGTGACTAAAGCACTGGCCACCGTACAAAGCTCGATGAGAACTGTGGCAGCACGTGTGCCATAGCACGATCCTCAATATTTCAGGTCTCCAGCTCTTTCTGACACCCTTTCAATGGGCTCTAAGATGGTGCAACCCGGGTCGAAGAACTGGAGATCGGTTATCGGAATCGGAGCTACTGATGGGAAGTTAAACATTTTGCCGGTTAGAGACCACCCGAAGTTTTCGGCGTGTACATCCAAGGTCAGTTAAGATCATCATCATCATGAACATCATAAGATTAAAGGCACGCGTATTTTTAAACGGGAATCTTCCGTGAAAGTACTGGATACACTTGTTCAAGACCGATGAAGAATTTCACCATGTTTTCAAACTATTTCTTTTATCACCGAAGTCCCTACATAGCACACTGATGTGAATGCCAATGCTGAATAGCCACCCCGACAACAGTACTAACCGAAGTCGTTAATTCTGTGTACTGCACCACTATGGCAAAGGGCTTGCGCCTGCAGTTCGAGTCCGTCTCTCCGACTGAGCAAAACGGTGCTTGACTGTTGCGAGAGAGCTTTCTCATTCTAAGATCTAGATGAACAGTCCACTGGCAACTGAACTGCTAAAAGTACTGCTACCGATCGGCATGAGAATGGGCAGAGAATTTCCTATGGTGTCTCAGATAAGATCTGCACCGACGTTTGAGGTGCTCAGGCGTTTACAAGGACGGATAGAGGTGAAACTAAGATGAGTCAACTAAGATAAAGGAAAAACAACGTCTCAGCGAGCTTCCTTCCTAAACAAGCAGAAGATAGCAACGACTAGATAACAGAAAGTGGCCCCATTAAGTTGTTAAGCTTCAGGTTTCACACACCGCCATGATTGAGGGCTCTGAAAGATAATCCGCAATATCTTCACGGACAGCGCACCTATCAGATCTGCTGGACGAGTTGCACTTATTCCGTACTGTTGAACTGTTTACGTCGAGGTGAACATAAACCTCAAGGCCAAATATTCTGGAGGCCATGGACTAGGCCCCTCGTGCGTACATTCGCCACCTGGAGCTATTGAGACCAAAATGTGATGTACGATTCATTTAGACTATAGTTTGACACCTGCAGGTTCCGAGCAAAAAACAATCTACTCAAACGTCAAATACGAATAAAGTATCTTGACAAGCTTTCAGTTGCAAAGCTAGAAGAAACATATCACCCACGCGTCACCACCTAGAAATGTCAGTCCCATGATGTAGCACGAGGTATCAAACGGATAATTACCTTGCAGTAATCACGAAAGTGTAAAGTAGACGAGACAACACCTAGACCGACTACCTCTGACCAGATCTGCAAGACTTGGAAGACATGATGCAATGTTTTCAGTGAGTCACGGTCTCAATATGCAGTGTCGTTAAACATACCTGATTCAGCGCACTTGCACAATTATCCTTCATTCTCGGGTCCGATCATAATACCAGAGTAGCAGCTTCCTCTGCAAGTTATGATTATCGTCATGTGAGCAGACCTGGACCTTGCCTTAGCGCGCAAACAGAATGTACGAAAACCGAACCCATCGCCTCGGATCAACGAAAGGTGATACCAATAAGACACACCAATGTCCGAGGTTCTTACTCGAGTATAAATCCACAAAGTTTCACTGACCTATATTACAGGGGGCAGCGCTTGTGTCCGCCAGGTTTGTGAAGTTCAGTCCGCGCGGAGGTCGCTTACGATGCGTGTGTGCTCATGTAGCTTTACGGATCAGCTTCTTCATCTAGGCAACTGGATGTGGGGACTGACAGGAGTTGCCCTATTGGAGGAATCCATGGTTGTGGACGATCCAAACAGTGAAGCGTGTATGCTTTCCAGACTAGTGGACTCCATGGGGAAATCCTTCATCGTTGCCATTGGCGCATACGTCTGGACGGGTTTCGCCATTGGAACGCGGGGGAGGTGAACATCGCCGTTGAATATGTGAAGCAGCTGCCTCATAGTTGGGCGCTGCTCCGGCTCTGGGTGAGAGCACAAAAGGCCCATCAGCAAAACTGTTTCCATCTCGTGACTTACATATTCTCCTCCAAGACGTTTGTCTGCCGCTCCCAGAATGTTCCCCCTCTGTCGATAATCCCATATGATGTCAACAAGAAGGACACTCTCGGTATCAGAAGCGCTCCTATCTACGACAGGCCTCCCGGAAGCAATTTCTAGAATCATTGCTCCAAAAGAGTACACATCTGTCTTGTTCGTGGCTTTTCCTGTGTAGACGAGCTCAGGGGCGATGTATCCCCAAGTTCCAGCAATGCGAGTCGTTTGAGGTACAATTTGGTGCTCCCCCAGTCGAGCCAGGCCGAAGTCCCCGAGCTTGGCATTGTAGTCTTTATCCAACATTACATTACTTGGCTTCACGTCACGATGTATCACCTGCTGTTGCCAACCTTCGTGCAGATAGTCTAAAGCAGCAGCAACTCCTTTTATTATGTTGTATCTCCGAAACCAGGTGAGAATTTCATCATTACTTAGAAGATGTTTATCTAGGCTCCCACGCGGCATATAATCGTACGCGAGTAAAAAGTTGCCATTATCTGCACAGTAACCGAGCAGCTGCACAAGGTTACGATGCCTAAGGCGACTTATAATAGAGACTTCGGCTAAAAACTCCTTCACGCCCTGTTTGGAATCCCTGCTCATGTTCTTCACCGCAATTTCCCTACCACTGTCACGAAGGACCCCACGGTACACATTCCCGAAACCACCTTCACCAAGTTTCGACTGCTCGCTGAAATTATCTGTTACTTTGCTAAGCTCTTTGTAAGTGTACTTGTGAGGACCACCCACAAACTGTAGCATGTCGTCATCCACATGGTGAGCAGAAGATCCTCGTGTCAGCATACGCTGCCTCCTTACGGACCAGGCTACGCAGATTAACACAGCGAATAACCCAAATCCCACACCCAGACCAATTCCAAGACGCACGCTCGAACCGGAGGTATTTCCCATCTTCATTCCGCCAGGCGGCGATGACTCGTTGAAGGTCTGAAACGACCAGCCATGAATGAAATGCGACTGCGTTGAGTTCGGGAAATTGGAGGTTGAAGCACCAAAACCAACCCACATTACTGGGCTGACTACAGTACTCAGATCGACATCGTAGCGCAGCAGCGGGTCTACAGGTTTAACCGGAATTGAATTCAGGGGCGCAACCTTGGCAATCCTAATCTCCAAAAGCTGGTTCCAGTTGGAGTAATCAATCCACGCAGACGTTGCTGTACCGCAATTGAAACAAATGGGAGACACTTGTCTAGATTCCACAGATCTGACGTCGAACGTGTCTACCCCAACGTGAGGAACTTCTATGTCGTTGAAGTTGGGATTGCGGAAGGTGTCAAATTCCACGGCAAGCGCCACGTCGTAGGCATACCCACTTCTATCAAAAATCCCGAACGCACCGGGAACAACACTCACTCTCGCATTTGGATTGGACACAAGAACAAATGCAAGACCGTCTTCACCGCTGATTCCATCATCAGAACTGTATTCCGTTCTGTCTATCGAAAATGTAAACTGCGTACTGAATGACTTGTTTACCATAGAGATACCCAGATTCTGGAGAACTCTCCCCGCAAAAAATTGAATCCCTTCCTCAGGAACCCAAGGTTCTCCGCCAGTAACTAGTTCTATGTAATCTCGAGTCTCATCCTCTGCCCTCGTGGGTAGACTCACGTCACCTGCTAGCAGTAGTGAGGTGGCAGCAGTATCATCAAAAGAGGGATACTCGAAAGAGACATCAGGCAGTCTTGGCCGATTCGGCTGGCTATCAACATTAGCGAACAGGCACAGTAGCTGAGTTATGATGATTCCTACGCCCATCAGTGGTACTGCACGGAGGTTGATCATCCTCTGAAGATTCTTGGGAGCTGCAAAAGGAGTGTAGATTGACATTGGCAACGGACCAGCCTATAAGGACTGCCTCGACGGTGTCCTCAAGTAATTTCACTTGCTAGGAACCAGAGGAAAATTGTACTTTGTTCAAGGAGCAAAGGTAGTCTTTGGCAGGCTACCAACCAGATCTTTGCTATATCCAATGAATGTAAGTGACAGTGCCTCCAATTCACAGCGTTGATCCAATCCACCCGAAAAGCCCGTGAACACGACGACTTCAGCTTCTTGTCTTCCGCAGGGAAGAAGTTGAACGCTGAATCCGAAACACATCTCGTGAGCATGCGGCCTTTGAGGGCAAAATGGATCGACCCGAAGTTACATACGAAAAAGACCTGCGGAAGAAGACCAAGACAATGAGACCACTGTATGACGGAGTTCCTCCTGCTCAGATACTGGAAGAAGGCCAAAGTTCCTCTCAACACGATACATGAGCTCATGGCTTATTACATTCTGTCCTGCGCCAACGGGATGAAAGTGACTAATGGAGCCAGGAAACGGAGGCTTCGGGAACTTGGAAGTTCGACAAATCTGTGCATTTAACCTAGGCAACAATTTGCGCGCTGTACCTTGTGGTTTGAGCGTCAGTACGGCGTGCCACACTTTCAGAACTTAAATGTGACCCGTGGAACAACAGGCTACGGTTACAGACGACTATCGCAAAGGAAAAGCTGCCACCAATCACCAGACAGCTAAAATGGAACACACAGAGCAACCGACCTAGAAGGCAATCACCCCGTGCTACTCAAACTAGCCCGTTGTTTTCATCAACGACAACCGAAATCATTTCCTGAAGAGGACAGAAGCAAGAGAAAAGACCTTAGCAAGATCGCGATTCGATCGAGCTTCCCGGGCCTCCTCGCGGGACCATTGCCAAGAGTTCGAACAGCTAATGCCTACAGTGTTCATCTGTAGCGCTAGCACAGCATCTGGGCCACACGAAACCACACCGATGCTACTGTATAGCTTGGATACAGTAGACGCATTATGACATTCCGGGCTCGCATAGCCTCGCAATCACCAACATCCCGTGATCTTGATGAAAAGGAGAAATGAGCACCAGCATGCCCAGCGCGTATTGCGAGGTGCTCAGCTGAAGTTGTGGCAGAAAGAGTTATACATCAGACATCCTCTCGTCTCACAGAGCCAGAACGCCCGAAAGCAAGATCCACGTCAAGGTACGAATATAAGGCTGGCGGACAACACATGCTGCCGGTCGACACCCGCTACCGATGCACATCTCGAGGAAACGAACGGTAGACCTCATGCAACAGAAATAGGATGCCACGCGCGCCGCACAGCACACAACCCCGACCTCGTGTACTGTGCGTGAGGCAAAACTCTCGGCGTTTGCCCGGGACTGATCTGAGGCTGACTCTTCTCGTGTAGCCTTCTCTTCTCCTGTGCCTACTAAGCAAGAAAACTAGATTATCGGTCGTTAATTAGTCTCGTTTATGTTGCCACGTACAAGACTCCGCCACTCACGCAGACAATCTAGAGTCAAATGCTGTGACGGGCGTCTGGAGCCTTCAACTGCGTAAAGACATGAGTACACTCAAACCTCGTTGTAGTCACACACTTCATGACCCCATATTTTGTGACCACAAGGCGTGGTGACTGTAAACTTTATAATAATAAATTGAAAGAAAACAAGAAATTTTAGTTATTTGATCGAAACAGCACTTGTGGATGTCGCTATAAAAGTTAGGGTCCGGGTAACGAATATGAGAACGTTAACCTTGTCAACTGTTCCAAACAACGGGGAACGACGTTTCACGAATCACAGTAGAACAAAAGGCAAACATTCGGGCGGAAAAGTAATTTTTCTGACAATGTAAAATATTAAGTTTTTATAATTATCTTTTCTCTATAAGTATAAATGTTTATCATGTGATTGTGATAATAACGAGAGACATTTGAACCCAGAGTATGAATATAAAAGTACGGAAAAATATATTCTTTTTCTTCACAGTGTTCACGAAAAGATTCTCTGTTGCTCCATTAAACTTCAAAATCTTCATTTTAACATTTATCTGTTAATATTAAATAATTATTTTAAAATGATTGATAATTTATAAAGCGAATAAATAATTTCAAGGGTGTCGGTGAAATTATACTTTTTGTGTTATGATAATTTTATATTATGCTCGAGAATCCTTTTATTATAGAAGTCATTGAACTCTTTTTAAGCTCTTCTTATGATGAAAGATTATTAGTCGAAATTCCGCATGCGAGTCGAACACAACCCGTCATCTGCAACCAGATCAGAGTGCCAATGAAAATAACGTTTATTTTTTACTGATCCTATTTTTTAATGACTATATATGCACGGCGAGAAAAGAAAAGGATCAGAAAAATTGCGTAGTAGAAATAAGTTTAAATATTACGAGTGTTTGATATGCCAGTAGGTCACAGAGCATAGAGATGCACTCAGTGTGAATTTTCTTACATCGTAAGGTGGAAGTGGAATACTTTACTGAGGGATTTTGTTTGAGTTAATGACTTAAAATACTATCTCAACATCATTTTCGGTAGATTAGGCGATCAAAGCTAACTGTCAGTAAAAGTTAACAAGGGTAGAAGAGTCTGCAATAAATTCCAAAGGCTCTGCGGGCGGCATGCAGACTAGAAAAGGAAGAAGAACCCATAAGCTGCGTGCGCAGCAGCTCGCTGACTGAAACATAAAAAAGAGAACAACGAACGAGTATCCATATTTTCTAAAATGAAGTTAGTTATAAATAAACATTTATGTTAAGTTATTTAAAATGAGCATTTATGTATTTCTCCCTCGATGAATAATAACCCGTAAGCAGAGTGCGCAGCAGCTTGCTGACTGGAAGATAAAATAGAGAACAACATACGAGTAGCAATATTATCTAAATAAGTTAGTCGTAAATGCACATTAACATATGTACCTGTCGATGAAACAATAATAATACGAATGCCTTCCAAGACCATACTCAATGGTTCAACTGAGTCGAAAACGCCTCGATCTGTATAAGATAGATCACGGGTCCCCACCATGCTTACAGTGGATGACGGGCGTGACATGGCATCTTTCATCATCACGACCCGGTGATGCAACTTGTTTAGAGACGCTAAGTCGATATTACTTTACTTCACTGAAAGTAAATTGTTTCCACTCGCCTCTTTGGAGTCTGGGCATATCTTTCTTAACGGGGTTCCACTTTCCTAGGACGGGCCTTGACCGATTGAGGGAGTGACGGACAGTCTGATACAGCACTTCCACGAGGGACAGAAGTGATGACATTGACCATGAAGAGGATGAGAAAGAGTGACGTGTCCAAAATGTGGTCGCGCAAGCTATAGATAGATAGTTTAGCAACTTTAGCTCGTTCAAGCAAAACAAAGCAACATAAGACACGTCCACGGAAGTGGTAGTGAGACTTACACAAAACAAAGAACTCCCTAAAAATAACATAGCAATTCCAAGCAGTAATTGACAGCGAGTCTAGTGGACGTCATCCAAAACAAGAATATCAAAGTGAATTAAAGGGAAAAGCGAATTCGAGGTATCCAGTCGAAAATTTTATCACAGTAAATAAAAAATAGTTTTTATTTTTTTATTTTTTTGAAAGATGACGAAATGCCAGGAAGCTTTATTTAAAAACATTGAAAAGTACAAGAGGCCTAAGCCGCCAGGCGAGACAGAGGGTCAGAACACCAGGAGTTTACAGTATAATGTATTATCACCCACCCGAAAGGTCTTACAACTGCCGTTAAATACACTGAGCACGCCGTGACTAACAGTGAGAGCGCAGGAATGGCTATGGAACTTCACGACAAGTAGATACTTGCAAAAAAAGAAGCGGAATAGACCACAAATACCACTAGTTTGCACTGAAAAAACAAGTAATCTAAAAAATAAAAAGTTAAAAAATAAAATGGATCGTTGTAATAGAAATATTCATCATAGTCAGAGTTGAATTGTGTCCTCGCTGGCTTGGAAAGCAAGCAGAGCTTCGTCACTAGGGGTGGGTTGAAAGAGCTAGGTCAGTATATAGTCCATGGCGGTGTAAAGAGGAGCCGTTGCAAGAAGAGAGACGATAATGCGTAAAAATACACAATGACATCTGTGTTTCTAGCAGCATCACCAGGCGTGGATCATGATTAGCATCAAAGGAGCCCGGGTAATAGAAGGAATAGAACTGATAGTGTAAAGAATGAGAGGTTGAAGAAACCATTGGCGCAATTGTTTGAACATCGAGCAAACCGATCCGAAGACAATCAGAATCTTGTGTCATAAACTTTGACGTGTTGAACTGCCACGTTACACATTTTATCCAAAATGAAAAGTAGCTCACCAGTTCTTGAAGAACCTATCGGATTTATTGATCGAACGATGTGAGAATTCTCGAGGTGCACAATGCGCACTACAAACATTTCGTAGAGGAGAGATCTCTAGAAGGTATAATCGAGCATTTCGAACCTAATGAAGAAGATTTCTCTTTGAAATAAAGGTTTCTTGAATTTCTTGAATTTCTTGAATGATATCGAGTTCTAATAATTCAACAAAATATATTAACAATATTTTAATTAAATAAAATATACTATTTAGTTTATTCTTATAAACAAACAAACACATATGGTTGTTTTGTGAATGAAATACATTGATGGACAATCGATGTATGTGCTCAATTTTACACAACGATGGTGGAGCGAAACATATGATTGAAATAAATGACTTAAGTAATAAATTCATCTCAATGATTCATGCGGAAACTCTGTTCAAGAAACTTGTCATTATTTGTTGTATCACATACTGATCGCAGTGCGTTTGCAAATTTTTCAACTTGAATGTTCTCCAAGAGATTTTACTTCAAGAACCTTAAAGAACTCGTTGTTATCTTGAATCTCCACTTTGAGATACTTCAATAAGTACTCGGAGTGATTTCTAGATAAATTTCATCTCGCGATCTAGAAAAACAAATCTACCATGGATCCTCATAGTTTAGTTAGTCAATTTTCATCGAGAGAAATGTGATTCAAGATCTTCCACAACATGAACACCATTTGCTCGGTTCTCATCGCACTACCTCTTCCATCTATTCACTGACAACTTATTGGATTCTAAGATTGGATCCATGTCTGTGTATGAATCACGTTCGTGTTTTGCAACCACCTTTATAAGATAAGTAGATCTGAAATAGATTATGACGGTAGAGTTAATGCAGATTTTCAAACTCCAAAGCACAAACGAGTTCCAATTGTGATCAACTGATATATCGTATGGTTTGGATAACTATAATTTATTATCTAAATTACTTATGTAATTTATTATCTAAATTACTTATGTAATTTATTTAGAGGAAGATGGAGGACTATACCGTACGATAATGCATGAGTGCAAGGTCTTCGTACACACGTGTCGTCCGGTTTTCGGAGGATAGCATAATAGTTAGAGGCTCATCACATTGGACATTTCGGAGTGTCGATCATCTCGCGTTGGTCATACCACGTAGGTTCGGAAACCTCGACCGCACCGCACGGTAACAAGACTCGTTGTCATTCATTTCAATTTCCAAAGTTAGTACATGTCAGTCATTTCGAATGTTACATTGTAACGGGTTGCGAAAGGGTGCTACTAAAGAGTTTTTGTCAAAAAAGTATGCTAAGTTTGTACGTGTTGTGTCATTTTGCTACAACTCTCACGCGAACTCGAGTCATGGTCGTAGAGATGATGGTGATACGCGCGCGTGCAAGACGCAAGATGAGACGAGACGAGTACAAAAGAGATTAAGTTCTTTCTTTCTAGTTGTAGTGTGGAATGTCTTTTTGGATTCGAATTCTCATGTTCCATGTTCTCTCTACTGCATTTGGTCAAGAGACTTGCAGTCTGACACTTTAGTTAATGAGAGTTCTAATTTGAAGCTTTGCAATCGGATTTTCTATTTATTGATCTTCGTGCATCTCCGAACTATATGTAATGATGTATATGTCATATGCACTCTTTTTTGTGACAGTTCTTTTCTTCAAAGTCTATTGTTGATTTTTACGGAATAGGTACAAAGATGGCTATGACATGTGTAAGAGCAAACACAAGACTCTAGCTCATCAAAGACAACATCTGTACTGATATAGAATTGATTCTACAAAAGAATGTAACATTTACATCCTTTTGTATCAAAAACATTTTTGATGAAGATACATCTATCTGCTTTCGGATCTAGTTTCTTACGTTTCTCATCAGATATGTGCACATAACAGATACATCCAAAAACTTTAAGAAAAGACCTCCATTGGTGTTTGGCTGTGGACTGTCTTTGTAGGCGTCAGATTCATCAAATACACTACACATGAAACACCTTATCTCTAGTAAGATTTAGGCATGGTCTTCTCGTTCAACATATTACTCACAACTTTTACTATGTGTCTGTTCTTGTGATCCGCAATCTCATTATATTGTGGATTGTAATTGTAAGTCTTTTAGCATTGCATATATGCATCGAACTCTCTAGAAAGAAACTTACCTCATCCATCAGATCTCAAACAGATGATAGATTCTTCAAATTGTTTCTCTGTCAACTTGCGAAAAGTCCAAAATGCTGACAGTATTTCGACAGAGGACTTGTTTCTCAACAAATAGATCCAAGTATAACACGAATGATTATCAATAGAGGACACGAAGTACTAAAAATTGATCATACTTGGTTGAGAAGTAGTCCATACATCAGTGTGAACAAACTCCAAGAGCTTATTCGCTCTGCTACTTGATCTGTTAAAATACTATTTAGCTTATTTGCCGAATTGACATCTTGCACAGACTCCAATGAAGTTATTATTCAAATTTGGGTAGGTTTGTAACCAAGTCAGAATCCAAAAGATTTTTCAGCATGTGGAAGTTCATGTGCCTAATTCATTTGTGCCAGATGTCAATATCATACACTATTGGACCACTCTGTCCATGCATGACATATTGTAACTTAGGCATAGAAGCATCTAGTTTGAACAGTCTATCGCTCTGCTATCTCGAGCCATGATAATACTATTGAATTTTTCAATTAAGCATCCAGTTTTATTGAAGCGCACATGCAGATCCTGCTCTACCAACTGTCCTAAAAATACATGTTTCTAGTAAATGTGAGAACATGCATAACATACGCTATACTAGTCAATGTTGAAGCAGATATGTCTAGCGGAATGTTATCTTTGGGCTGGATATGATGCTTGGTGTCATCGCTTGTCATCATAAACTGAGAAGTCTCCACATGCTCGAGTGAATTGAACCACTCTCGATGAGATGCAATGTGACTGGTGATGCCGGAGTCAATCATCCAATCAAAAGCAGCATAACTCGGATGTGTTATAATCATCAACTGCTCTGAATAGACTTGCTCAATTGTTGCATAACCTTACTGGTTGTAGCCTTGCTGGTTGTTGTAGTATTGCTTTTGGTTGTTTTGTCACTTCCAGCATTGATTGGTATTGTGATCTTACTTCTTGCAGTAGTTGCAAGAACTAGACGCACATCTCTGATTGTTGGAAGAACCAACATGTTGTTGGTTCTGGTAGTTATGTTGGTCCTAATTCTGCTACTGCTGCTGCGACTATTGTTGTTGTAGTTGCTGTCCATAATCGCGTCCACGTCTAGCATCTTTTTCACGATCCCTATCTGGGGATTCTCCAGAACCTACAAAATAGATAAATTCTTGATGACCCATCAAGTAGAACTCCTTAGCAAGCGCACCTCCTCTCCTAACATCATAAGAACTAGTCGTAGAAGGAGTCTCTAGTAGAAATAAAGTGATGAATTGTTTGTACTTGTAAACTAGATAGTCTATATAGCTGATAGAAGATTCTGTTGATTGTAGATATGTTTTCTACAAACATAATTATAACTATAAGCAATAAAAGCTTTTGAATCACATTTGCAACTCAATTATACAAAATATTTACTTGAACACTACTATTCGTTCAAGAATAATAAGGATTTGAATGATCTTTCATCAGGACTCATTACTGAGTTAAATCACTCAGAGATTACGTCATACCAGGAGTCCTTGATAAGTAAATAACTCAAGGGATGATGTCACATCGAGGGTCATTACTAAATAAATCACTCAAGAGATGATGTCACTCCAAAATACTTGCTAAGCATGCCACTCAAAGAATGACGTTGAATGCTAGTCGCAGCTTATGAATTACTATCAATTTAATGTTGTAGATAACCTTGTGTAGTAGAACCATGTCATTTGCGTCTGATGTGATATAGTGAAATCAAAGTGATCAAAAGATTATGTGTATGTTTCAAGTACTTGTCGAATCCGATTAGATGATTGAGGTTATAATGTTTATATATGTGCTTGTTAGTTGAATTGCAATGATTTCTATGTGACATGTAGAGGTCTTGGTTGTTGCAAACAAGCTATGAGTTAATCTTGTGTAGCAATATTTGGTCCTTAGGACCTAGAGTGATAAAATTATTCCAGTACTCGAGACGCAGTCCCTGCAATGCGACCACCATCCAGACAATGGATCAATCTCAACTTTGATAGAAGATAATTGATCTATGAACTATCGTGGTTCATATATTGTGATAGTGGTGATTGTCGTTGACGTGGTTCACATAGTCGTTTATGCACATCGACCCCTTCTTCATGGTGTTGAATTGTTGCTCCAATTGCAACTTCTGTGTCTCTATTCTAGATTGAAATAGACGTACGAGTGCATCCGAAGCTTTCTTAGGCGTATCATAGTCATAGACTTGATCAATCATTGATGCTGAAATTGTCAATGTGATGTAGTCAATCGTCTAATATGATCACTTCTTCTACTCTTTGAACTTCACGTTGAAATGAGTACATCAAGCGCTTTCTCCTCCTCAGTTATAAGATCTCATAAATCTTGTCTCTACAAGAATATCATCATCTAGAACTTCCACACTTAGTAGTTATCTTTGTCAAACTTCTCTCCATTGATCAAAGACACGGACTCCGCCATAGTTACAATAGAGAAATTGCAATATTTTATATGCAGAAAACCTCACAAAACCTCCACAAAATTCATCTGTCTGCATGTCGTGATTAAGAGTTGACCATAAGTCACAAAAAAGTAACTCCTCTCACTTCTTCTTTAGCATTCACGGCAAACTGTAAGTGTACAAAAAAAGACAAAACGTCGAACAAACAAAAGTTGAAATTGGATCAAATGAGGTTAGAAATGGACGCTCGATACTTCAAAATTTCACAATTTTTTTAAAGTGTCAAAGGTGGGACCAATAATTTCTTTTGGACTCAAGTCCTAAAACTTTCATTTTGGTCAAAAAAGATCCGTTTGAAAATCTACCGCTGGAAAGCTCCAAACTGGCTGAAACTTGACCGAGTACATAATTCATACCTTTTGAACAAGACAGTCCTTAAGGATTGATCGGCAGATCTGGGGGAGAAAAAATCATTGTATACTCTCCGAAATCACATTCAAAGTTTCAGGTTGCAAAAGAAACGGCTTTGTCTCACCCGAACTCATCAGCAAGATAGTGCTCGACATCAAGTACAACTCTAGCTGCCCTCTCATGTACTTCTCCATGCATAAACTCCATCTTGGTCATCAGCAAGTGACACACTCTCTCTATTGCTCCAATATCATGTAGACATATTGATACTTCTAAGAAGACACTCCAAGAAGAGAGAGCGAGTAGACAAACAAAGTAAAAAAGAATGAGATGAGAGAGGCTTCGCCTCTCCATGTACATATAGTGGGATGAGTACAAAGGAAACTTTAATGGTTGGTTAGCACTCTAGCTAATTATACGCAATAACTCTAACTACTTTGGTTGGTATCAGCTGTCGATATCTTGGAGCTTAGGACTATATCAACACCTTGATGATTGAGTGGAGACACATGATCGAGATTCAACTCCTTGATTAGCCGAATATGAATTCATAGTTAAAAATACCAAGTGTGCAAAGTGCATGAAACAACAATTGTATGAAAAACAAATCCTGCAGAAACTTCGTGGAGAAAATACTTGGTGGATGATACTCTACTATGTAAACTCATACCCAAAGAAATACCTCTTAATGTAACATATATGGGTACAATTCCATTATGCGTCCCTGTAGCACTATTTACGCAAACTGTCAGAGAGGTTCGGTCATCTCGAAAAAAACCACGTGAACGGTCGATCAGAGAGATCATGAGGGACGACCTTTAATACTTTGTCTCACAAGAATGAGACTGGAGGCTCGATTCCTTCTCCCTCTTCGACTGACACTGGTGACCATGGTCTTCAAGACGGCATGCAATGCCCAAAAGATCTTTAGAAGAAACGAGAATGAAAGACTATGTATGGATACGATAGCTGACAACAAGAGAAACTACGGTAGCAGCTGAGGCCATAAATTTACTTGACCTCACATCTCTTAACGTTGTGTTACTTGATCGCATCCTTGATTGGCAATAAGAGATTTAGCAAGTTTACCGTTATGTAAAAACATTGCACTAAGTGATATAATATATAATTAGAAATGATAATTTATTATAAAAATATTTTAAATTAAACTTTTATGTGAATATATGATTGTAGACTAATATGCACTTCTCGCATTCTGATGATATGACATTTTTACGTACTAACTTGTAGTCACTTAAAAATATGATCAAATAACATAATTTTAAGAGAGGTGAAATCAAGTCCAACAAACGTATTAGAAGTGGGGTAAAGAAATTTATACGGATGAGGAACACTCTAACATTTCCTATACTCCGATCGTCGTTCACGTCCACCTGTCATCCTGGCGTCCGTTACTCTCCAACAGACAGTCACGCGATGGTCCAAGCAGCGTGACTGTCCAGCACTAAGCAAGTTGCAAAACTGTTTTCCAATTTTCAAAAGGCGCTTGTTCAAACAGTTCACTGCTTCATTGATTCATTCATATACTTTCTAAGTTGGGAAGAGAAGTAAAGAGCCAGAAGCTGATTGCACCCGTGATTGCATCTTGATGATGCCCTGAGCTAACCCGTAGGAGCTTGCCGCATGTCAGAGCGGAGTCTATGGCAACTTGCAATTCTTTAACGGAAGTAATTTCTGTCTAACGTGTACTAATTTTAGTATAGCGAGTGACACTACTTTGAGTGGGTGATTCTCTTAGCTTGTTTATTAATTTATTCATTAATTAATATTTTTTTCAAATATTAAATAATTGAATAAATTAATGTACTAGGATCCCGTAACTATAGTTAAGAAGCGCTGTCTAAACTTGCGCTACTTATAGTGGTGTGCGACACTACTTTGAGTGGGTGATTCTCTTAGTTAGTTTACTTATTTATTCATCTTTTCTGAAATAATAAATGAGTTAATAAATTAATGTCTACTTGGTACTACGTTTGGTTATGCTTTAATATTTAATAATAATTTTAACTATAATTTTAACGTACTAACATTTTTCTGATAACAGAAGGAAAGTAAAAGTTCCCCAAAAGTAGTTTGAGACGCTTATTCTTTCTCGTGTGCACTGAAGTTTACATTTGTAAATGTAAACTCCTAGTTTCCAAATAAACTGGATAAAATAAGCGTATTCTGTTATTCCTTGTCATTTGCATAGCACCCGTGTAATATATGTTATGGAGCTTTTATAGCTGATGAGGGAAAGAGGAAAAACACAGGTAACGACGAAAAATCTATAGGGCTCGTTGGGTCGTTTAGAGCAGAAGAAAAAGAGAATCGAATAAAGAGTGTTTATTTAGTTACACCATAATAGTATGTGTCAAAGCTAAGAGAGAAGAGAAACATCCGTAGTTTACTGAAGCGACGCTTTGTGTAGACCTTGAATCACTCCATTCTGTTTATAAGTTAATATAATAATTCGAATTTTTGAATATTATAATATGTTTTACTTTTTAAAAAATGTGATAAGAAACACGCATGGCATTTTTCTACTGGTGTTTTCAGATGTACTCACAAAAATAAACATCTATGAACTCTTGACCGCAATCGTAACAATCACCAGCAGACAAAGAATATTGACTAGAGATTTCAGCTCTGACGGGCACTAATAGCGAAACATATGACAAGGTATATATGTAACAATTGGTACATGTTGCTTAACTTAGCTTAATCAATCATTCAAGTTCATTGATTAGTTCAATCAATAATTTCGGATAAGTTCATTTGCAATTTGTAAATGTATATATTTTCGTGTTCAAAATTTCACTTCTTAACTTGAAGTTCATTATCCTACTTGGATATCTGTGAATATATGCATCCAAAGTGAACTTCTATCAAGAAAAAAGGAAAAGATGAACGCCACGAGCGGCAGTAAAATTCCATGACATCATTCGTTCTCAGATTAACTTGTAATCTTTTTTAATAATATCATTTGATTTCATTAATTTTGGTATACAGTAAGTTTAGCGGATCATTTTAGTTTTATCAGAGTGGGTATGTGAGAGAGAAAATTATATGTGGTTGCGAATCCAAAATAGCCTTGGGCTCTGTTTAGAATATGCATGGTATAACAAATTCTGAAAATAGTGAACTATTACTTTACATGTGGCTTTTGAATTTGTGTCTTTACAGTATGCATGGCTTTAACGACTTCGGGACAGTTTAGCTAAACACATGAGACTGTCCTAATCCATAAATCTGGAGTGAGCAGATACTCTTCTGACAATATAAATACAAAAGTGCAAAAAAATAAAAATAAAAATAATTTAATAAAAATATCAATTAATTACCTAACCCTTTCCAACGAAAAGGTTAGGTAATAAATTAACATACTTACCTCCTCCCTCTGAACCCTATGGCCTTCAAGGAACTCGCAGGCCCAAAACGATCAAGAGCAAAAGCAAGCTGAAAAATATAAGTCTGATTCTGCACATAATGATTTCTCCTCCGGCAAGACCTTGCATAAGAGATCCATCCGTGTATATGATCAATTTGTTGACAATAATGTTAACTTATTAGGATTAAAGATTCCTATCGCGTCACTAGTCTCAGTACGAAAGATCAATATGCATGCTGGATGAACTCTTGGGAAACTTTTGTTAGCTTAATGTTATCAGAAATATATATATTAAAAAATTATAAAGTAAATATAAATAATTAAAATATTTTATAAAAATTATCTGTTAGTTTATGTCTGGAAACACGAAAAGAACAAGAGATAAATTATAAGTCTTGACTCGACTGCCGTACTTTAGAAAATACAAATCCGGTAATTTATATTTATGAATATATTAACTTATAATACCTAACCTTTCCTAATTTAATTATATGAAGTATATTAATCAGTTGCTCTGGGTGTATATATATCAATATTCTATAAGGTATCCCGAGAGACGTGAAGGAGAGGGAAGAAACTACTACCTGAGTTGTGAGATCAAACTGAAGAATGGAAATCACTTGTTTGGGGCAAAACAGATGTCTCTTGACAAAATATATGCTATGTTTGGCCAATGATACTCTAGTCCTTTGATGCTGAATCGCATGTAAAAGTATTTCGATCTTTGTAACCGTAAATGAGTTGGAAGAAGAAAGGTCTCATACTCCAAACTTGAGAATAAAAATATGTAGAATGAATGTAAGTAACATAGAAATTAACATTAAATACAATAATAACTAACATAAATCTATAAAAAGTTATAAAAATTTACTTCATCATACTCTCAATAGGTTGGTTGTGTTTGATCACACCTGTTCGTAATGATATATGGTTTGATTTCACTTATGAGGAGATTGGTTATTGATTATAAAATCAATCATTTTACCATATGAATAATATATCGACTTGCATATATCATTTTTTCGAGCATGTATAGTTTGAAGTGTATTTTATTGTTAAAACTATTTGAATGAAAGAGATATTTAATCATAATAAAAACTAATAAAAAATGAATGATTTAATAAAATAACTAATTTTACTTTCAATAGTCCGTAAAGGATGTTATCAAACAATATAGTTTGAAGTGTATTTTATTGTTAAAACTATTTGAATGAAAGAGATATTTAATCATAATAAAAACTAATAAAAAATGAATGATTCAATAAAATAACTAATTTAACTTTCAATAGTCCGTAAGGATGTTATCAAACAATACATCTCTAAGAAGGGTGATAAAACACAACAAACCTACTAAAGGTATTATCATGCAAATTTCTGTAAAAAACTAACATAAAGTTTCCCGCAACGCAAAGTAAATACGTATTCTCATTAGTTGTTTTGTGTTTACGGGTAGCAATTTTTTGAGTTTTGCCAGAGTATTTACCTCGAAAACTAGGGAATGGTCCTCGGAGTGGAGTGGTACCATCAGCGCGAAATGTATCGACGTTGACAGTGTTGGCAACTGAGAGCCGATAATGCACTACATGATGATGGTAGCTACGGTAGTTGACAGGCAATGGAATTGTTTATCGTGGGTTTATCCGGGGGTTAGGTATGTGAGTCCTGATACAAACTGTGATGGTCTTGAGAGTGACAATCAGCACGAAGATGGGAAGATTTCTATGTAGGCGTTGTGGTTCTGAAATCTTGCACCTGTCATCACGAGCTCATTTATTGTGAAAGCTGGAAGGGAGGACTCTGTGGTGCGGGGTCCCGGAAGAATTGGCAAGAATTTTCAAGAAAAGGTAATTACGCTAACTCGGTTGTTAGCACCATGCCTGATAGTTTGTTCAAGTTCCGATCGTCAGACCTGTCTGTGTAAGTGCGACGTGCTGTTGAGGATGGAAATTCTCCTACCGTAATATCCTCTGTTTTGCCTTGGAACTGTTATTATCAAACAAAATTGACTCCACGAGAGTAGATTATCATCTCCTTCAAGCGTAGATAAACCGCATAGAATTCTTTGCACTGTATATTGTACTTGTCTCTTGTTGCACTTCCATACCAGGGAGCACCATACCCGGCAATGTGTGCTGTGCTATACATTTCCGTTTGTTCGTCCCTGGATTATAGACATTCGCTAATTTGAGGTTTGAAGTTAGCGCACATTCAAAACCCCTTTGCTACTCACTATGTACGTCGTTGGGCTCTAGGGGTTGGGGATTACTCTAAGTGCTTGCGCGTAGTATGATTCGTTCTGCTATACTCATGTACCACCACATACTCCATCGAGCGTCCTTGAGCAGTGAGCAATTCACGTGAGAAAGGATACTCCAAGTTGCACCCAGGTAGAATGTGACGTGGATATGTTTACAGGTGGTTTGGAGTAAGGGTACTATGGCCGCTTCAGCTAGGGTGGTTTGGAATTGTGGGTTTGGGACATCCTGCAGCGTCTTTGTATCTGGAACACGAGGCCGTCAGCGGTTTCTAGGTGGAGACGTGGTAACACTGAAGGTGAACAAGAAGGAGATGACTAAGGAACTTTGCAGAGGAAGAAAACTGGGTATGGCTTCTGCCAGTACATTATGTGGACTGGAAACGAAGGATAGAGCTGTTACATTTCGCCCATGTATTGACATCCACAAGGTTTGATCCCTCAAGCTTCACGTTGTCGGATTTGTCATTACCTCTCGTGTGATGGGTTTCTGTTAATACTTCTGAAATCAACTACTTCTGTTAATACTCCTGAATGGGAACAGGGAAAGGTGAAACAAATTGTGGGATCTACCTTGATTGATGCGGAGGGAACCTCCACAAACTTCTTCTCAGAAGAAAGAGGTTCAGATGCAGGATCCTCTCTCGTCACCAACTTTGTATCGAAGCAATCTGCGGCTTACTTTGCCAAGTTGTACAAGTCCCAAGAACTGAAAGGTGGCCATGTGATAGCTCTTAGTAAGGACGACGATAGTGAGGATGAAGCCAGAAAAGCATTGAATGAATATCCCGGTAAGTAGATTGGTCCTGCCGTTCAGAATAGCAGTTAATTCTTCGTGGTTTCGGTACTACTTGGTCTACACATAACTCATATTTATGCGTTCTCGTCTCATTCTCCCGGGTTAATGATTTCGCAGGAGGTTTGCAGTTTGGTGGTGGTGTCAACCCGGATAACGCAAAAAAGTATTTAGACTATGGTGCCAGCCATGTCATCGTAACCTCGGTATGGTGCTCTTTACAGTTACTTTGCCATTTCGTTTTCCTTTTATCAGTACTGCTAGATCCTTTACGGACTTAGTCCTCATGCTATATTCGAATAAATTGAAGACCTTCCCTGACAGTTCTCTACTAATCAAGATGTGCTACGTTCCTGGAGTCAAGGAGATTTACATCTCTTCTATTTGGGAGGGTTTAGTAGCAGTCCCTAAATTTTGACTGGACTTACTTTTCACGGGGATCTGAGGTAGGTCCGATCATTGTCAACTCGACTCCTTATCGCCATCAATTATCAGAGTAACCAGTTGTTACTTCATGCCCACACCGTTGCATTGTTTCCTCTGTCTAGATTTACTCAACAATTCCTGGACAGAGGCAACGAACCGGACCGTAACTTCTTTGCAGCATCTTCTAGGCTAACTCACTAATAGGTGAAAGTTATAACTCCTGGGTTGGGGGTTTGATTACATGTACCCAAGCTAGTCTGGGGCGATTGATAAGAGCCGGACGTGGAACATGTTCTTGTTATAAATTTTGCCCGTACGCTGTGTCCTGAAGAAGCTATGTTTGGGCCAGGTCGTCTTATGTGTAGTTGACACCATGCCATGTTGTTGGTGGAACCCTTCGGGATTTTATTGTCGAACTGTCTGTCAGTTCGTGATCCGCGACGAAGGAGGATCAAATCCTAAGCCTTTGATCCTTCTTCGTCGTCGCCAGGCTCAAGGTCTTAAAATAACGTTTCTTGTTTCTTTACATAGCAGCTCTTTTGGAGTGTATTCACATAGCTAAGAACGCATATATGCAGAAATCGGTTTAAACTTGTTGGGTGTCGTCCTTTGTTTCAGTTTAACTGGATGCATTCTCCGATTTCTTCGGCAGTTCACCATGTATAGTGGAAGGTCTAGATTGGACTTCAGCTCCCAGTTTGGTGATCATTGATCCTAGGCGTGCATGCGCTCCAGTAGATAACCTGACTGCCTTGTCTCCACAAAAGTAAACAAAGATGCAGAATGATGTTTCCTGTTATACTATAATCGTCACTTCTCCGTAGAATATTTTTTTTAGTTTCACACACCTTAACTGGTGTCTAGTGTCCTGAAATATACTGCGATAGTGTCTACGTTGAAGAACAATACGGGTCCTCTAAAGAGGTTACTTGTCCACCCTCATGAGGTAATCCAGGGCAGCAAGAATGAGGGTAATTCTTTTGCGTTTATGATGTTTTGAAGGTATACGATACCGGATCATCTACAGATCGTGGAAGTTTGTAGTAAGAAGAGAACTGGGGGCATTGTGGAGTTCACCAAGACCGCAGTCGTCATCAGTGGAAAGAAATCTGGAGCTCTTTAATCCTGACCAGTCAGTAGCTCAAGGGTACCTTTCTCTCTACCGCGTCTCCAACAGTTTTTGATTAATTCGTGGGGAAAGTTGGATACAAAGTAAACTTGGAAGTGTGTCGGTAGTGCATGGACTGGGAAGTCCGAGTATGTGTCTTAATAACTTCCTTGGTATGCATGGCTCGAGAAAGAAAGTGCAAACGTGATTCATATGGTGGAGTAATGGAGTCGATTGATGAATCGGGCCATCTTTAGCGTTCTAAGTACCAGTAGACTTGGAGCGTGAAGGCTATGGAAGTTGGATACCTCTGAGCTTCCAGCAGTGAAATAGCGCAACCAAGAGTACAAGAAAGAAACTCCGCGGAATAAATATTGCTTTGGTTTCTGGGAAAGACGGTAGAAACAATGGTCCTACAGGAGAGAGGCGAGTTCTTCACTTGCAGTTGCCTTGCCCTTGTCTATCCTGTTGAACCGAACCCTGTTCCTTGCGCCTTTCGGTCCCGAGCGCGATAACTTCCATCTGAAGGAGACGACGTGTTAAACAAAGTGCCGTCAAGTTCCAGAAGCAGCTCACTGCTGAGAAACTTCTTTATATATACCGGTAGTACGCCCTCGGGATCTTGAACACGTTAACAAGCAAACATAAGACGCTGACACTATTAAGTGTTCCTTGTTTGGGACAATGCTTACTTAATAAGTTAGGTTCGACCACTGTACACTGTATGCACTTGCGTCAGTGAAATCACCTGATTATGTTTTATGTGTTACAAACCTTAATTGTTCAGGGCATTAATTTGAAAGTATCATATGGTAGTATCTGTCCGGCCTTAACTAGGCAGAAAAACGTCCGGGAAGTTTACGGGCTTGGTGTTAGGAGTAAGCTAGATTAGTCGTTGTCTAACTTATGTTTTCTCATATATGACACAGTATGTTTTCAACCGGGGCGAGTTTGTCTTGGAGAACCTACAGAAGCTCGTGGCTGTAGTTGGCAAGGAGAAGCTGGTTTTGGATCTCAGCTGCAGGAAGAAGGTGTGAGCTGCCTTTTTCGTCTTCCTCCATAGACCTTGTCGTGAATATCAACTCTTCACGGCGGAATTATGACGCACCTAGCTGATGGTTTATAACCTTTCTAGAATCCAGTACGGAAGTTCTGGCAGCAGTCTCGTCCTTCGAAGTAAGACTGCTTGACTACTATTGTTAACTCGCAAGACATGGTTTACATCGAGTCTTGCGCAAGTTGCAGTTACGGAGCAAGTAACTTGGAAAACATTCGCATGGCAGGATGGACAATATTTTGTTGTAACCGACCGTTGGCAACGTTTTAGCTGCTGTCCCGTGAATAGGAATACACTAGAAGAGTTGGGGAACTATGCAGATGAGTTCTTGGTGCATGGAGTCGACGTGGAGGGCAAAAGGTGCGTTTGCAAATCAAATAAAGTCTTGTTGTTTATTAGTCACTGAAGAATAAATGAGTGTTGGGGGATTCATATTTCACCGTGTCATCTTGCTGTATAAGAGTTCCTGGATCACTACTTCACCACACATACTCTGCATACGGTAGTAGTGCTCTGTTGCTCGCTGTAGGTCCGTATATGCTAATTTTCTAATATGCAGGAATTTAAGATCCTGTGGTCACCTTTCTTGCAGGTTAGGAGTGGACGAGGAGCTTGTCAGACTTCTCGGGGAGTATTCACCTGTAAGCGTTTGTATCAACTTTCATAGAATTTTCAGTCTGGGTGTTCGTGCGGTTACCGCAGTTTCATTTTGCCTATATTGTCTTTAGATGCATGTCTGATTCCCCATTGTCTGTCCCCTGGTTAGAAAGTAGGTAATAAGGTACAAGGTATATGCATCTCAGGCAATATATGTCAGTCCATGTAAATAGCAGCGCAATGCAAGAACTACCGACACACACTTGAGGTAACCCGAAAATACTGAACACAGAGAAGTACATAGTAAACGAGAATAGAGGAGCGCCAATGTACGCTAACGGAAGATTTGTAGGAAGATTTCCATATATTGTCCTTCAACTAGGTGTTACCTCTGTTTTTGAGCGTGGCTCTTGTTCTTTAGCTGAACTGCTATAGTCCCCAACGAATCATATATTGTCCTTAGATGCACCAGTTGCAAGATATATCCTTGATTCCACTTGCATAATAGTTCAGTATCCTGAAGCTTGTGTTGAAGCCTCTTATAGTGCGGTTAATCGCTGACGCTGGTGTAAGCTTGTACAGCTTCGCATTTCGATTTTAAAAGCATTTGTTTGTACGGTAAGGCTAGTAGATTGTGGTGGGGAAAGAAATGTGTTCGGAACTCTAAAATGAGGTTCTATTTGAGTGCTTCAATATCTAAGCCCAGGGACTAAATCGACTCGTCCGATCGCTTGTGTTTCTATACAGATACCTGTGACATACGCAGGTGGTGTGAGCACAATGGAAGACCTTGACGTGATTATTGAGGCTGGGGGAGGGAAAGTCCACGTGACTGTCGGGAGTGGTCTAGATATCTTCGGTGGCCCTATTCCTTTCAGCGACGTCGTTAGTTGGCACCATAAGAATATGAGTAGGAAGGACTCGTACTGATGGATTCAACTCGAGGCAGGTGATTCAGTACCTGTGTAGAATGGCCCACCTCTTTCCAGGGACTGTGCACACATTGAAAGCGCACCAGTAATTGCGGATTATGTTTACTCTCCCTCTTCAGCTTTCTGCCCGCTTCTTATCTGGTTATTTTGGGACAGAGAATTGGGTAACAAGGAGACTAGACCATGGATCTGTTTCCCTCTCAACATTGGTGTTTCAACACGGCCTGTATTCTTGTATTCTTTCTAATCTCATGCGCCCGTCATATGGAAACCCTTCCAGTGGAGGATGCTCGTTAGAAGAGCAAGATGGGACCTTCGAGTCTACCTTCTCAAAGAGGAAGAAGGTAACGAGGGTGCTCATTTCGTTCTTCTTGGATACTGAAATCCACGCTTGCTACGGGAACAAAAAACTGGCGTGGTTGAAGCTTTCATGGTTCGCAACTTATTGGGATCAGGAGACAAAAGATGCACGTTGAAATCTGGAACTGCCTTTTTTCAACTCTGTTGAGAGGAAGTACACAAATGCATCTTTTGAGATCGGAGACTGTCAAACAGGCCACACTGTCAGGTCACAAACTGTGGATTGTACTGCAGGACACTTCAACGGAGTAATATGTTCGTGTGTGAGAACATTAAGTAACCGCAGTTGCAGAAAAGTTCGCGCACATGAAGTCTGCGACAGTACACGGAGAGACAAAGGTCCTTATCCATTACGGTATCTGAGGAACCGTCAGAATCACCTGGATGAAACTCATCGCAAGGTGCAGATGAAGAATTTACAGTTTAGAATTCGCTCTGCACAGTTAGTGTTTACCTTCAGATTGAGCTTCAGCGAAGCGGAAAACAAGTATGTACTGCAAGGTGGGAATTCAGAAGTTTCTAGGGTTCCTCGCCTTTGCTCGACAGTCCGAAACTGCAGTCCGCGATTCTTTCCTTCCCTCTAGAACTGGGAATTGCAGCCGCGTTGCTCTCGTTTCCCTTGCAGCGGGTGGGGAGCTGCAAGAGTTCTTTTTCTTCATTCTATGTCCGGAGGTGATAGGTATATCAGAAGCTTCTGATGCCAGGCTTTATGGTAGCCTCCCCTCCCCACCCAATATGTGGATTCTCCACACAAGGGACACTCGGGAGTGTGGTTTAGGTGGAGAATCCACGATGACCGAAACTTTTTGCAGCTCGAAGGTCTTTCTGTTTTTGTTAGGCGTTAGTATAGTTATACGTCTGATCGTGAAAACCTGGAGTAACCCCAATATATCAGACGATTAGGAAGAGAGAAGAAAGAATTTAGATCCGGATAGTCTCACAATCCCACTCTTTCTTTGTCATGGAATTTGAACGTTTAATGAACGGGTATAAGAAACACGTGGTTGATAAACCATCCACCCAATACGGCAGACATTGGTAATCCGCACTGGAGCCATAAGCCACTGAAATCGAAATAAGCTCTATTTTATGATAGCTTATGTCATTTAAAGCATGGTTGAATAACAAATGAAAAGTCTATACAGACCTTTAGGAATTGCGGAGTAACTTTTAGATAGTTTTGTTTTAATCCCCCAGTTCCAGTACAAGGCCTCCGGGTCACCCGTAGCCTGTCCTTTATCGGTTTCACAGGTGAGAAACCTTATCTTACAGCAGAAATTTACTTTACCGCACCCTTAATACGTTTGTCAGGTTTGATCGCAACTTTAATTAGCTTTAGCAGGTTCAAAAGGCCATGCATCAACTATCAGCAATGTATCTACACGGAAAGTTCAATTTTAAATACCTTTGAAATGAGGTTGAGACTTTGTTTTTACAAGTTTATTCCATATATCTACATGAAAAGTTCAAATTTAAATGCCTTTGAAAAGATTTTCCTTTGAGACTTCTCCCCTTACAAGTTTATTCAGTTATTGCGAAAGCCGGTCTCATAGTTGGTTATAGAGACTAGTTTCTAAACTAATAAACTAGTGAGTGGGTTATTCCATGTCTTCTTCACAAACTAAAATGTCCAAAAATATTTCATACATGGTAATT
Source organism: Asterella californica (assembly GCA_036924285.1). Lineage (NCBI taxonomy): Eukaryota > Viridiplantae > Streptophyta > Marchantiopsida > Marchantiales > Aytoniaceae > Asterella > Asterella californica. The sequence continues at coordinate 30,806,066 of JAYKYS010000003.1, forward strand.
TTTATAATTTAAGTTATAAATATATATTACATATTACGTTCTACACGATGGAAACTAACACATTCATTTCAAACTTACTCAGATTTGTGATCACTTTTTCTTTCAAAAATCTTATGAATGAAAGTGCAAAATTTAATTTTTCTCTTACAACTCATTTGTAATTTTTTGATATACCATGGTGATCGATCACCATGGCTAGCTTTATGCCATGGTGTTTTCAGATTTTTGAAGGCATCTTTTCTCAAAATTGATTTCTCAGAGATTACAATTCTATTTAATAGAGATTAATTTTTAATTAACATGTCATGAAATAATTCACATCGTGACACCACAGTAGAATGATATAAAAATTACAAGCAGTTCGTAGCTTTTATTCTCATACTCGAGGTAACGATCGATTCAATTCAATTTCAAAATTGAATCGTTTTACGTTGTCGTGTCGTGGACCGGCTCTTACATGAAATTCAAACTTCGATGCTTGTCGCTCCAAAGACACTCATGAGAAGACAAGCTAGGCCCCAACTTACGGGTTTTTGGCACCACTTCGGATCTTCGTTTTTATCGCACCAGTGGATAGAGCTCCTTGTCAACTTTCCATAGGCACTTCATCTACTTCGTTTGGACGCCTAGTGGAGAAGTTACAGGACTCGAAAGATGGAGAAAACAAGCTAGGCCCCAGCTTACGGGCTTTTGGCGCAACTTCGGATCTTCACTTTCATCACATAGATGGGTAGAGCTCGCTGTCAGCTTTCCATGGGCATCTTGTTTACTTCGTTTGGACATCCAGAGAAGAAGTTATGCGATTCGAAAGAAGGTAAAATCAAGCTAGGTCCCTAGTTACTTGCTGACTGGGTATTTAGGACTTCAGGCGTTATATCAAAGACGCAAGGGGCCTGCTTCTTATAATTCAGGAGAGAACTGTACGTATAGAGACTGTTGCAAGGGGGGTGCTTAAGGGGTTAGCTTGCACCTGCGATCTGTAAACAGACGGTTCGGGAAATTTAGGAGTCCAATGCAAGCGCGCAAGGCGTCGTTGGGTTCAGATCTGTGCAGGCTACGCACTGGTTCAAACGGTTAGGGAAGAGACGGATCGGGGGGTGTGTACTGAGGGAAATTGAGACGCAGGAAGGAGATTTGAGGTTTTCAGTTACATGTGAAGGAGAGTTGGACCGTTCGGGCCGTTCCGGAGTCCAAACTTGTTGTCCTTGGATCCAACGGGATCAGAACACCGAGTTCTACAGGAAATTGAAGACGATACCAGTTTTCATCGGGCGGTTTGGAAGTTCTGAGTGAAATTGGCTCGCAGGGAAGCGCTTACATCAGATTTTCGTTCACCTGCGACTTGAGGTTGGGCTGTTCTTCGCGATCGGTGAGCCAAGCTCTTCGTTCTTGGTGCCTACGCGATCAGGGAGTCTTCATCTACTCATAGGAGAAGACCGTGTGTGAATTAGATTGTTGGTTTGAGTGTGGTGAGCAAGTTTGAGCCGCAGGGAGCTGATTTACGTCAGTTTTTTGCAACCTGCGACCAAATTTCTCGAGTGGTTTTGCAAAGGGAACTCTAAACGACTTGTTCGGAGTCTTGTTGGGTTCAGGGTAGCTAGATCTACCTACCAGAGAAGACAGATATCAGTTTAGGCGATCCGTTTGTGCGTGGTGTGCGGTTATAAGCCGCAGGGAGCAATTTTTGAAGGTTCGGTCACCTGCGACCGAAAATCAGCGATACCTCGGCTATCAGGAGTCGGATCTGAAGGTTTCTTGGGTTAACGGAGTCAGCAGAGGAGACCCTATCGACATCTGAAGTCCGTTCAGCGAAAAGAGGAAGTCCACAGATAGGCCTTTTTCGGTTTCTTCGCTACGGGTTTTGCTCTTTTGAGTTCGTTAGAGTTCTGGTTGGCTGTATACAGCTTGTGGTAGCTAGCTTTAGCTAAGAGCTTATACATGGATGTGGTTTGGACTTGGGTTTGGATCGCGTGATACTGTTGTGGCTCTGGTTGTTAGCAAAGAAAAGTTTCTCTTGCTTTGAGCTACACTTCGGTGGTTTTGGGTCAGGGTTGTGATTCAAGGGTTGTTTTCAAGGGCTTTTGAAGCAGATTACAGATCGCTCTGGTCTGTTTTTCAGTTCTGTGCTCTTAGGAGAAAGCAGTGTACATACATTTGGAGTGTATATATCGTAGCATTCGTTTTCGTGGTTGTTTTTCTCTGTCTCTCTGTTTCAGCACACAACATCTCCACAGCCAGGAACCTCGCATTTTCCTGGACATCCTTCACGCAATATCCGACACGATAACGTAAGATCAAATTGTTTTCAAAATGATCAATTAAATCATTTATGAACTTACCCGGAAAAATCTTTTAATCAATCTGTTTTCAAAAACTTTGAACCGAACTAAACTATCTATGAAAGAAGACGTTTAAAATGTCTTGAACTGCATTTCCAAAGAACAATTATGGAGAAACTTTTAGATTTTATTTGATTGTAACACAACTAACATGATTTATAGTTTTCAAGTTACAATCAATAACTATTATTTATGTTTATTATGATTAAATATACTTTTCATCATAATATATTATTAAATTTTAGAGAAACTAGAGGAACTAATCGCTTGAGGATCATCTACTTTGAAAAACACTATTTAAAAATCATTCATATGAAAAATCAAACCATTTATAAAAATCTAAACGAAACCGGCACGATTTAAACCGAATCGCAACAAAGGTTCGGTCTCATACGGTCCAGCTCAGTCCCGGACTCCTGGACCGGTTGACTCGTAACTCTAGACCACCTATATAGGAAGGAATTTACTTGATCGGATCTCCAGAACGAATCGCGGACTTGATCGGACCCCTCTTATAATTCCCTTCTTGATCGGACCCCCAACCTGCAACAGCTCGTAAAGCAGATAACTCGGACATGTCAAAGTATAGCTCGGATCGTAGAAGCCAGACGACAAAGACGCGGGCAGGTAACTCGGCCATGTCAGAGTACAGCTCGGAATGTAGAAGTCAGGCGACGAAGACACGGAAAAAGAAGTTCAGAAACTCAAGCATGCATCACATTGTTAGGAACTGACAGAAACGTCATGAAGGTGATGTTTTATGATCGATGGCTATGCGAACCAGTTCGCTGGTCAGTTATTATCATGTTGCTGATCATAGTTCAACTACTAGAGTGGAGGCACGATGAGTGAGATGTGTTAGTAAGAGTACTACGTAACTCTTCTGGCACATTGACATATCAAGCATGTCCAACTTGCCTAGTAGTTGTTGTCAACGCGCAACACCCGTACATGCATGTCGTTTCCAGATCGCACTGAAAGATTTCACCAAGAAAGAATGGAAGCTTGATGATTGTCGGTCTTTCACGGTGTGGCAAGCGGGAGATATGCTTACTGATCTTAGCGCGAGTGAGTTCTACGCAAAGATCGACCTTGAACAGATAGATTTGATACAAGGTATCATTTTCATGAAATTTGATAGCTTTAGCTTGGGATAAGTCGAAAGACTCGCGAGAGAATTGAATAGCAGCACGTCGACTTGGAGAATCAGATATGCATCAAAGCTATGATGAAATCGAACGACCTGACCTGACTGCTATGTTAAAGATTTGGAGCGCTTGGAGTTGGAAAAGTCAGCAGATGTTCTCTCCCTCCATCAGCAGTATTGTCGAGACGCTTTGGATGAGATTCACTCTGTCAGAGACCAAGTAATCAATGCGAAACTAAAATCAGAGTCCTTGCGAGTAGAATTGGATGAGATCATATATGAGTTAGACAATGTAAAGATCTCTTTGGACAACGCAGTAGACAAGTTGGACAGATTTTTATCGTTGATGGATTCAAGTTAGGTTACAGTCAGTATGTCACTTGTCATATGTACTCTTAGCATGTGCATTATCTGAATGTTTAAATTGTCAATTTTGTGAAGTCTGAATTCGTTACTATGAATTCTATGCTTCCACGAGCAATATTCAAAAGTTTATAAATACAGCCTTTCCAGTCACTCCGTCTGGTTGTTCCGATGAAGATGTTGTACATTTGAATTTGAAGAATGACAGTAGCAATAACAATAACTACTGATCTGTTGTAATAGAAAGTTTTAAAAGCAACACTAACGCAGTGTTGGGTGACGCATTGGAAAATTATCTGGAGCTTTTGTCACCTTTGAGGTGTTCACTACTAGCACACATACAAAGCATTTGCTAGCAAGTGGAGCGATTTTGACTACAGAGTCTGAATTTAGTTGAATAGCCCAGGTGATTAATGATTAATCAATATGTAGCTGGTTACACGTCTCTGCTACACATCGTTAGATTAATAATCTCGTGAGTGTTGCTCAACTGAAGAAATGATCAAAATGAGACAGACGACTTGTACACTGTACACATGCACAGAAGGAGAGCAAAGGCAAGTAGCACCACAAGGAAGTGATTGGGGCCACCACAGTCAAGTGGATGTTATGATATTGGGTATGTGAACGTAATGAGTGAGGAGTATGACGGGACTATGTTTCAACACGAGTTCTGAAATCTGTACAGCACAGTTTCACTATAAAACATACATTTTCTTGGTTGTGATTCCCGGCCTTGCAGTTCAAGGAGATCTAGAACGTTGTGCAGAGGGTGAAGCGGGAGAGAGACTTTCGCTTCAGAATCTATGCATTTGATTAGGAAGTAGCAAACAATACCTGCGTGTATCGCAACGAAGTGTTGCATAGTCCTGATGAGCATACTCAGGTACTTCGAGATGTTGCTCGAACCAAGTCAGTACACTATGCCAATTGTAAGCATGAGGAGGCAGTTTTCTTCCAAGTACGTATCCAGAACCTTAATCAGTTTTGCTACTTTACTATACTTCTGTTAGTATAATGTAGAAAAATTTCGCTACCTCAGGCTAATGTCTTGGACTGTGAATTCAGATCCCCTCGAGAGAAGAGGAGGGTATGACTTTGTTCTTTGTCTTCTGGAATGCTAACTATGGGCATCGCTGGCGAGATTAAGCCGTGAAAGCTCTGCGGTGTTGAAAGTGAAGCTTCACAACTGTAGAAGTTGTCAGGCTCCATTCATTGTTTCCACACAATGACAATAAATGACAATAAATGACTCATTCACGTGTCCATCGTTAAAATTCATAGATTGAAAGCTTTATATATCGAGACCAAGTCGTACATACATAAATAAGAACTCTTGTTCTGAAGCGATCTGACCTTGAGTTCCAAGACTCTTATGATTTATCTGAAACTCTTACGCTTTATCTGAAACTACACAGAACTCTTAATCAAACACAATACACTACCTACAAACAGAATTAAAATATTCTTACACCTCATCCTCGTCTTCATCTCCACTAGATGCAATGAAGATTGCATCGTTCTCATCCTCAACCAACATCTCGTCCTCCATTAGAAACGAAGCAATGGGTTCATTAATTCTTTGTTGTCCCGAACAAGTCCGTCTGTTATGTCTTTATTGCTTGCACCTACTGCAATGACTTAAACCAGATCTAGATTGTGATCCTAATTGACCAGATGGCGAAAGATCAGTCACTGAAACTACTCTTATCCTTCGATGAGCAAAATCTGAAGTTGGAAAATGATTCACCTGCATGTCATGTAACGGGAAGATGTTCTCAGTAGTGACTTCACTAGTAGAATTTGCTTGTCCATCTTATGTCATGTTCTCGTCAGCATCACTAGTTGCTTCAGCTGCAGCGGTAGCTCTCGCTTGTGAGAACTGAGTATTATTATCTATCCTCACTACTATGTGTCTCCCAATGCGCTTAGCTAGAGGAGGTGGTCCACAAGTCCACACTGGTTCTAAGTCATCGGTTGTCGTAGCAGGCAACAATGAATGGCCGTAAAAAAAACTAGAACTGTATCAAATTGAGTCTACTCGTGTAACTGGACTCTCTCCAAGCTCTCTATCGACGTAAACTCGTGTCTTTCATTGTCCTCAAAATATAATCCATCTAGACATCTCTCTTCTTCAGTATGAGGAGATTCTACATCCTCCATCCTTCAGATGTCTGCACTCACTTCCTTGTTTTCTAATTATTCCGTCGCACTCTATTCTCTTCCGAAGTACCACTCCACAAATGTCTTTGACACGCGAAAATAGAGAGAGAAATTGATTCATTGTGTTACCAATATGCTGTCTCAAATCTTCTAGAAAACACTTCAGATTCGCGTCGTACAAGCACGTGGTTGTTAAGCATGACATGTACAATCCTAGCTGTACTTTGACATGACACAGTTACTTGCTTTAGGGGCTGTTGCAAGTTGGAGGTAGGATCAAGAAGGGAATTATAAGAGGGGTCCGATCAAGTCCGCGATTCGTTCTAGAGGTCCGATCAAGTAAATTACTGCCTAGATAGGCCAATCTCGGTGGCTCCTGCTTGTATAACCTGAAACTTGTGTTTACGATACGAGATGATGACTACTTCACTACATGCTCCACGTCACGTGCGACCGATGGTAGCCTGTCTGGGACCCGATCAAGAAAGCGCTATCAGTGAGGCCCGATCAAAGGAAAACATTGGCGCCAGGATCCGATCAAGTCTATACTGTACCTGCATATCGACAGTACATCGAGAGACAAGGCCCTTATCCATTACGGTATCTTCTTTCAGTCGATTCCTTCCATCCACGTGGCATAAAGACTTGGTGTTTACTTTCGTTTTAGCGAAGTCCGTTTTGTAATCGTCAGGTTCTGTCGCTGGCCTCGCCATTTCCTTCGTATTCTTCTTCGAGAGTGAAGAAACGTCTCTCGAGAGTCGTCCGTCGATTGTAAAGCGTCAAGTTGTCGAATTTCTGGTCTTGGGAGAGGAAACCATGGCAGCCGTTTCGCTTGCGAAGAACCTCAGCTTGCTGACGCTTGCCGGCGCAGCTGAGAAGCAGGTACTTCGTATTCGCTCACTTCCAGTCGTTTCACGTACTCCGTTACTTTTGAATTTCGAAGGAGATTTGTCTTGTTTTGTTTTTGTGACCTAATGAGGCGAATGTTGTGGGAGTTGCAGGTAAGCAGCAGCTGCAACGGTTTCAGCGCGAAGACTCGGATTCAGGCGCCCGTTCTCGTGACAGGAAGAAAATGTAGATCACTGATGGTTTCAGCTATGGCTAAGAGAAAGGAGGACCTTGTAAACTTTAGAAACATGACCGACGAGGATATCGGAACTTCGGTGGTAGACTTAAAGGGTGAGCTGTTCGTTCTGAGGTGCAAGCAGGCCACAAGGCAGGAGTACAAGAGCAGCGAATTCCGTAAGATCCGGAAGCAGGTAGAGTCTGTTTATATCCTCCTGAATCTTCTTTGAGTTCGACTGGTTAATAACTTCAGGAAACGTCTGTTCCATAATACCAGGCCTACTAGATAACGTTTAGCAGAGTATCACGTTAGTGACGAATGGCTCACACGGCTGGAATGCACCTAACACACACTTGTTCCACGTGCTTGATATCTTCGTTCAGTTGCACCGTCGCCTGTTCTTGCTGGTCATGTTATACTCGTAATATGGATTATATCCATCACTCTGCGGGATTTGTGACGTACACTATTGCTGTTGCCTGACATTGTCGGAATGGAATTCAAGCCTGACGGCAAGACGAGTCACGTTGTGTGTAGTCGTAACCTGTTCTAAGACGAGGGGAATTTTGCAGATTGCGAGGATGTTGACTGTCAGGCGGGAGAGGGAGTTGGAAAAGGGTATCAACAAGAGGGACTCCCGAAAGCTTGACAGAGAATGGAAGAAGAACGTTGTCATCAAGCCGCCAGCTTCTCTTTCATCTCTTGTGAAGGCAGACTCGACTTAGACCATTTTTTTTCTGGACTCTTCGGTTCCATTCTGGTCTTCCAGTCTTGGAGGGTCAGTTAGACAGACTTGCCTCACTTCCTTGCATTCTAAAAGTAACATGGTCATTAGCTCTGTCCCCTAAATAGAGGTGAGGAGCTTCAGAGATGAGATTGCTATCCAGTAGATTTTAGTTGTAATTCTAGGCCAAATTGATTAAAGGCATTTACACTCAGTTAAGCGTTGTATCTGCAGTTGTAAGCCCTCTCACGATTCATTTCTGCATCTGCAAATTGTTGCCATTTTTGTGCGTTGTTGAAAGTAAGAGTGAACTGGAAGATGAAAACCCTCGTACTCAGAACAGCCTCATGATTGTTACTCACACTCTCTTGGGGTCGATTCCAGTAAACAGCTCATGATCTGATGATTAAGGGTCCAGTCAGATAGTTCATGATTATGTGGTCAGCTGTTGAAGGTTTTGACCGCCTTGGACGTAAGATTGCCACAATTTGCTGCGGGCGCAGAGTAAGGCGTTCAATTTGTGTACGGAGCAGACCACATAGCGAGTAGCAAGGATGTTTGAGGTGGTATTTACCGCAAGTTTTGACACGTTGAGGCGGTATCTCAAGTTACTACGGTTTTGGATCTGTACATTGAACACCTCGAGTACTTATTTCTGTTGTTTGCTTTTGATTGATGTTTTGTGATTGTGGCTTTGCGGCGTTGTGATCTTCTCTTTAAGAGAAGTGGGTTTTTCCTCAGAAAGGGTTGCTTTTCCTTCGATGCTGCTATTGAGCAGGCAATTCTTTTGGGCGCTAAAAGCTGGTTGTTTTCGGCAGTCAATCGGTTGAGAGGAACTCGAGCTCACTTGAAGCAGAGAGGATTCATCGCATTATGTCGGTTATTTTCTCTGTTTTCATTTACGCTTGTCAGAGACTGAAATACCCAAAATAAACTCAGCCGCGTCGGAACCGAACCCTGATAGGCCTCTGAGTATGAAGTTCAGATTTACCGAGTTCAGTTTCTGTCGTTCCCTATTGAGTTCGGATACGCGAGAGCTGCGGCTGCGGATTTCGTAACCCTGATCACAGGTATGAAGCGTAGTTGTCAGCTGATGCTTCTCCCGTGTTACTCTTCGGGGGATCGTATTGGGGGTCTGGATGAGGTTCAGGTACCCTGACATTGCCATTGTTGCGTAGTGTACTCCGTTGTCGACACGTTTGTGGAGTCGGTGAAGGCCGTGTCCCCGTAAGTGATCAGACCATCTGAAACATGGGAGACTAGCTCTTGGTCATACTTACATTTTGGAAGCTGATTAAGCTAGTAATAGTTGTTAAGCGGTGTATTTCGGCTGTGCCAGTTCGGAAGTTGCTCCGACGAAGACCTCCTGAAACTTTTCCAATTGGACCTTGAGGTTCTAATGGGAACCGCACTGAGCGTCCATGCTTGTTGTCAGATCTTCTATTGTAGCTATTAGAGCTGTAGATACAGCTCTAAGATCTAGAATCTGTCATATCAGGATTGTGTATATACTGACTGCGACCTTCACGCAACTATACCCCGGCCGCCATATACGTTTCTTACACGTTACAAGCCTTCCAGAGGAGTGGAGACAGTCAAGTGTGGCAGCTAACAACTTGGTGACCAGAAACGTTTCACGAGGTGCGTCGTGGATTCTGGTTAAAAAGACGTTCAAATCTTGGATCGCAGAACCGCTGGCATAGTCCCCCGATCAGTACCTTTCAGCAGATCCTCCGTGGCCTTGTAGAATCATCTACCAGAAAGGGCCTGAAGAGCGGCTCATTTCATTTAACTGAATCGTTTTTCTTAGTTTTTATGGCATGAAATTTGTTCAGTTTCTCGTAGTAATCAGAACAGGAAGACCTGATTCGAGAAAACAATTAATCGCTTCCGAAGGTCTCTATGTTTTCGTCACACGAGCCTAATTACGTTCTAGAAGCCATCTTTCCAGTGTGTCGTCCAGTCAACCAAGAAAGAGAATGAATTCTGCTGTAATTCCAGTCATCTTCTCAAAATTAGTGGAGTTTTCCGTTGCGAGGAACCTCATCGATCTAAAACTTGTCGTTGTTGTTCATAACTGTCCAGCAAATTGTCTGTAAATGACGAAAGAATAATCTTCTTTGTCATGGTATCATCAGGTGAGCCGCTCGGCTCTGAGCAGATCCCCGGCACTCACAGGCACGATCCCACATTGATCCACGATCTTCGCACACTAATGTCCTCCAACTTCACGGACCACCGGGGCAGCCTCGCTCTTCCCCTCCGCATAGTCTTTCTTATCTTCCCTAAGGTTGCTCTAAAAGCAAAGTGAAAGAAGCTTTCTGGCGCAGGGGGAAGGTTTTGAGGAAGAAAAGAATATAAACTTCTATCTTTTTCAGAAGAGAAGTGCCACATCATAGATGGGATGTCTTGAAAGAATGTATATGAATGAGATTTCACCAGATCGTTTCTCGACCGATATCCAGTTGAAGATGATGCTGAGCATGCATGATTAATATGAAAAGCATGCCTTGATAAATGTCTGAATGATATTCAAGAAGCCCTCTTCTGGACGGTGTCCAGTTCAAGATGGTGCAGGCTAACATAAAAGAAAAGGTTCAATCTTGTCTGAATGATTTGTCTGATCTCTCAAAACCTCTGTCTCTGTGTTATTGGATCTGGGTTCCTAAGGCTCTATATTTCGTCTAACGTCCGTTGTCACCTTTCCTTCTCAATTTATGCCCTAAACTGTCGACTGATGGTGTCCTTGCATGGGGGCGCGCATTGTGGCGATGCAATAGAGAGAGAAGGTTGAGGTGCACGCCTGAGAAATGTGATGGAAATCATAGATATCTGCATGCTCGGCGTGTTTATGGTGATTAGGTCTTGAGTATACACTTCCTCATTAGTGTTTGAAGCTGCTTGTCAATACAAGTAAATGGGATAAAATTCTTCCAAGCATACCCGACAGTAAGATAATGTGTAAATCTCACAATAACTGGCTTCCAGAACATGGACCTGTGTTTTTTGCATGCTCCGTGTCTCCATCATTTTAAGGTAGTTACTAAGTACACATGCCCTCTTCCATTCTTTATTATAGTCGCTTATTGCTGTAACTCTTATCAACTTGTTTGCCCAGGATTGCCTCTCTCTTCTTATTCTCGTTGTTTTTCTTTTCCACTGCAGATCTCTATATCTAGCTTGTTCAAGCTTAGCATTGTGCAGATACTCTTCTTTTTCTCTTGGTCCCGTGACGTTATAGGTTAGAGTGTTCCCTTAAGTGGCTGCGAAAAGGCCGTCCACGTTTCAGTTCTCTCGGTATATATCTTCTTCTTTCGACGCACCTTCTCTAATCTCTAATCTCTAATCACTCATTCTTCTAATCTTGAAACTGTAGTACTCCTCAAATATGACGGATTCGATGCGCATGCAGCGGACGGTAAGAGTCTTTACTACTATCATTCTGCCCCTTCCATTGTAGCTCCCCAGATAAGACGATTTTCCTACGCATAGATTAGTTTGCAGAAAGTCATCTGTAATGTTCTTCCGTACCAGAAAGCACTGCTTTTGGGAACTGTGCTGTTTGCCACTCATTCCCAACTTTCTGTTCCCAGTTCACCATTTTTCTGCTAGACAAGTGAACAAATGTAAAAGCATTCGCACCCTTCATTCTACTTGCTACGTACTTCTCTCTTTCTCTACCTTGTCCTTGTGTGTGGGTAGCTATTTAATTGCGCTCCACGTACACCGAAGTATAACTCACTTCACGATTCCCCTGTGCTCCAGATTGGGTTGGAATCACAGCTGGTTCACATGTCAACGCTTTCATCAAGGACTGACGCTCATACAAACTGGATCATGAGATCCATTGACTTCATCGAACCCATCTTTTCCCGCACCACATGACATCCGCCACCGTCTTGACAGCTAGATCTTGAGCCAACACGTTGTGGGAAGTAAACTAAACCTCTGGCTGTGAGTGGACCAGGCAGGCCTTGCGGAAGTTTTAACTCCGGAGGTCTATTTCTTCGCGGTTCGCGTTTCCAACCACCATTCCTGCCAGAGAGGACAGCGATGCTAGAGATGAGAATTTAGATACTCATCTAGTCGTCGCTTTGATGCAGAATCTTGAGTCGGTGAAGAATGAATGGAACAGTTCCCTCCATGCATCTAGAAAACCGGCTGTGAAGATGGCAGATATCATAACGCGCCCTCTAGTACAAACGGAGATATTTGACAAGGCATCAGGATTCAGGATGGACCTGCCTAATGGTATCGGATCCGTTCAAGACCTAATTCGCAGCCTACTAGGCACATATTGGTTGTGGAAGAACGAAAAGGAGGCCGGACAGCAATGAGTGATTGAAACACATTTCAACGGCAGAAATACGTTGAAAAAGGAGGGCCAATCTTCGCTTAGGTGCTTAAGAATTACTCCACGTCACATCACACGCTCTTTGAGGAATTCCAGGCGCGATAACTCGGGACTATTCTCAACTGTCGAGGTCATATGGACTTTTGAGTGTGGAGTCTGTGGACTACAGTATACGACAAATACCCACTCGTGAGTCGTAACCAAATGCATGGACGGTGGTCTGGGACTCTTGGTCCTGTAATAGTAGGGATATGATTTAATGTTTGCCCTTATCTGAAAGTTTTCATCCATCTAAAGAATCATCTCTTCGATGCCCAGCTAATTTTAAAGTCCTGCTAACTTGGAGCCAATACGGTCGCGGCTCCGGGTGCTGGAAGATGAAGTGCTTACCTGTCCAAATACTGGAATGAGCCATGTATAGAATCTCACAGTTCCCTTGCATGCAAGGGAAGATTCAGTGATCACCTTCACGTGCGAGAGTCCCGGGAGTCGGGAGTCGGGGAAGGGAGCGAAAGGGACGGTGGATTACTTCGCACTCCTTCTCCGCACAAACAGAACAGAAGTAGAATGGTACAAAGGTGAACAGGTTGAATGTGGAGAGAGTTTGGGCGAACCTGATTTGTTCACCCACTCTCAGCGACCGACTTTGATCCCCCGCTTGTATCTCTGAAACATCTGATCGATGAGGTTGCCCGAGATCCAGCTTTGGTTTTATAAGGGTGTATTTTTCATTCATTGCGGTTTCGATCGAGGTCAAGCAGAGCCGGAAAATCTCGGAACCCGACGCGGCTGATGGCATGATTTAAGCTAGATTGAGTAAAGCAGTCGGTCATGTGGAAGCGGTGAGCATGATGAACTCGACACGCGTCGTTTAGTGAACGTGGTGTATCAGCCCATCGGCTGATTTTTGGTGGTTTTCTTTCTGGTAGACGGAGAATGCCGTTCTTGATCGTCGGCTGGATTGCTACGCACGTCTCGCATAACAGTTTTTATCTCTGTTGGTTGTGGAATTCGTCGTGACTTGAAAGCAGGGTTCAAGAAATTGGGTTTGATTGACGCTTTAGGGTCGATGGTTTTTAGTGGGAAGACAGGACCGCCGGTGAAGTTGCCAGAGGAGCAAGAAAGTCTTCTAGGAGGTGACATGCAGAGATGGTATACGGAAGGACATCAGGATCCTCGTCGCGCTGGTAGTGATGTCCATAGTCTCCCTGATCAGTAAGTGTCTCTGAAACAGAGTCGGGTTTCGTACTCTTGCCCATTATTCAGCGGAGATGAGGTATAACGAGGGATAAACATTGAGCTTCGTTGATCCGGAGCGAGCGGTGTAGGCAGTGCAGGGCTTGGATATTCATACCGCTAGAATGTAACTGGAATTAGGGGAATTTTGAACAGGATGTGAGGGAATCGGCTCCCCAAATGTTGTTGACTTGTTCGAATTCTCCATTTTTGTTTTTGGGGGAACAGATTCACGGACGTTGTCCCGACGCTTCCGGTGTACAAAGTTAAACAGAAAGCGAGCACTTCGGGTGCCGCGTTGTACTGCATATTACTGGTATTGATTGCGCACTGGAATGCTTTTATCACAGCGTCTGGCTTGCAGTTTCACCTGGCCGTAAAGGAGTGAGTGGAATCTCATTTGAACTGACGAATGCAGGTCGTTTATGCGGTAATGATTCTGGTTTCATGGTTGTACAATATTCTTCCGCAACACAAGCTACTGCTGCCCGTTACCTGCAGCTGCAATGCTGTATATCTTGCTATTACAGGTGCTTCTTATACACTGAGAAATACCGCAGGAACCTCTTCCAGTTCTTTTTACTGCAGCGATCAGGATTTTAGGTTGCAAAGACTTCTGACTAGTACTTGCGCTCACCGCAGCGCGGATAACGCTCAGTACACAATTTTTTGTTTTAATTCAATGCGTAAGGTTGTTTCGGGACATGGCAAGGAAAGGGATGACATGGGCTAATGATGGATACGAGACCTGAAATACGTTCCGTTTGTAAATATCAAACGCAGGTGTACTGCAGAGACATTTAATTGCTGAACAACAGAAAGAACAACGAGAGGTTCGTTATCCCTGATTTGGTTCCTAGTAACCATCAGCCCCCTGTACTAGGAGAAGATCTTCGAAGCTTATGATGGGTTTTTTGCACCCTAGCTTCGGGATTGAAGACTCATTCATTCTATTCTCTCTATTCTGTGTAGAAAGAACTTTGGAGGCACTCTTTGCAGTCACTCTTTGCAGTCGAGCTCATGCCCAGAGTCTGGCTTCTCATACAAATTTGTCTGGACTGGTTACAGGGATACCTCCGGTTCAGCAAGCGTCTCGAATGGATAATCCAGCTGCCTTTCGCTGTTTTCGCGTTTGGTGAGAGGGTCTTTCAGCTGTCGTGCTAGTATATCTCGCGGAATATTATTTTTCTTTCGTCATGTCTATCAGCCCTAGTTGCTTAGAAATCCAGATTTCATGTTGAAATCTGAACTTCTGGGTGCTCCCGTTCTCGACAGGAACGGCAGGGCTGCTCTTAGCGGTGGTATGGCACCCGTTGGGGAGCATAAGATGGATTACTCCCATGCTTTCAGTGAGGTATTACGTGTGGAACTGTTTGAGGTGTTTACTCGTGTCTGTGAACTAATTGGGCAACATAGACACGATTATCCTAGTGAAGGACAAGTATGCAGTGTGCACGTGGTAACTTCTCATACTCCAAGTCCTTCGGAGCTTATTTGTATCAAGTCACCTTATATTTCGGAGTAACTGGAACAAAGGACCCAGCCCAAATCACTGCTTGACCTAGGCGCTAACTTGTCTGGTTTCGGTTTCTATATACAGGGTTCTCGTGCTGGTGGAGATAGTTCTGACATTCATATTGGTCGGAAGTTATCTTCGTACGTTGTCTGAGTCGATCACCATTTTTGAATACTGGAGAGTCTTTCAGGATGTTCAAATATGATGCGTGCGCAAATGTACCCAGCTGTGTTTTCAGCATATGGCTTTCAGCATCGGCATTAACGATAAGTTGACTTGCGTCCAGCAAGTGAAATTTTGCAATTATGAACCCCTGGTTGTTTCTCAGGCAAGGTGAAGAAGCATCAGGCAGTAGTGAGACACCCTGACGTGCTGAATTCGTTGTACTCAGCTTTGAACCCTCCGCCGTCGCTGCATAGTGCAAGGTTTGTGGTTTGACGGCACCTGGATTCCAGGAGTGAAACCTCTAGCAAACGGTGTTCCGGATAAGGTCATGTCTAGAAATGGTACTTACTGGACTGATAAGTTTATTGAATGTCAGTGAGGTTTGTTATTGAGTCATATAGAGTGGTCAGACACGAAGTCGGATCCGATATATAACCCGGAAAATGTATGGGATTTCTATCATGGACTCGTGAAAGTAACGTTCCTGACGCCGCATCAATAGCAATCTCACGAGTAGTTCGTGCTTTGAAAACTTTCTGCCGCAGGCACAACGACGGAGGACTGACAGAGCAACAAGCAGTTCTTCTCCACTACCAGCAAGACAACCTGCGTTATCTCAGTGAAGAGGTGCAGCGAAACCAGTTTGGAGTAATGCACAGATTTCGTTCTTTACAAGTCACATGTAGTCCAGAAGTGTAGGCAGCAGTGCTCTCTTAGATATGTACAGCAGCACTTTTTACCTCATGCTTATCAGGAACGGCACTCCGATATCGTAGCATGGTGCTATCAGCTACTTTAACAACTCATGAACCTTTGTAGCCTACATGATAACTACAAACGACTAACGTTAACGATCATGGACACAGTATTATCACGTTTCTCACTAAGTCAAATCTTCTACCGTAGCAGATCTTGAGACTTCAAGAAGCACTGGGCAAGTATGAACGATCTCAAGTTGGAGGCACCCCTCAGGTTGAAAACTGTTACTCTTTCCCTCTTTCATTATGATGTGTCGCAAGGTCAAGGCTGGAATCGCTTATGAAGTTAATCATTGGTCACGTGATTTTGATTTCTTTCCCAACCCTGCAATGTCGCAATGCAGGTAGATGTCCTTCACCTTCTAGCAGCACGCGAGCAGGAACTTCGAGCTGTGAGTGCTGAGGTACGGTTCAAAGGACCTCAACAGGAGGAAGAATATATGAGAGTCTGTCGTTTTATGCTCAATGTAACTGCAAGATAATGAAGAGACGGACAACCTACAACCAATTGTGAACGATCTGGAGGCGAGAAAGTAGTTAGAGTAATCTAGTTCGCAATAATTGATACGCTTTTCACGAGCAGTGGAGTTCATTCGCCCTGTCATGGTACACTGTCTCGTCGGGTACTGGGCTTGGCGAGAGATAATGTGGAGGTTCTATGGTTCACTGAGGAGTTTTAAGTGTGTCTGATGATAGATCTTGTGTATACAGCGCGATCAACTGCAGGCCGAGATAAGGTTGGCTAGAAGTCTCATTTCCGAGCGGGATGAAGACATCTTGAGGATACGAACTATGAATGATCAAGTACATTCTCAGCATTATATCCTCTGCTCAACTCCGGAATATTTCCTGTTAGGCTTTCAGCCATAGTTGATACTTCAACGTTACTAAGAGGTTCACCATTTTGTTCAAAGAGTTGGATCTGATGATATTAATTTTCCATGGAAACGATAACGCAGTATGTTGAAGAAAATCAGCGGGTAAGGGCAATGCTGGATGAGTGGAGTTCACGAACGGCCAAGGTATGTAATCCTAGACCTCCAGCGTAAATTCCATGATTCGCTTAAAACATCAAGGTGCAGTATATATGGACTGTAGGGAAAGGTTGCATTTAGGATTTCACTTGTCAGGGGATAGAAATGATTCTACAACCGTCGACGGAGCGTGTGGGTTGTGTCTGTCTTGTTTCTCCATTGGTTTGATGTCAGAGTATGCCAGAGTCATTCTGAAATGTGTTCGTCCATCGTTCCCATATCTGCAGCTGGAGATAGCTCTCGAAGCAGAGCGGCTCTCAAATGCAGATCTTCACAAGAGGTTTGCAGTGTTACGACAACTCTCTGAACAGAAATAGATAACAATAACATAGAGTAGTAAATGAATGTGCATACACGTAAGAATTTTTCTGAAAGCAGTTTGCCATACATTGGTGAGAGATTCATTCGGAGTATATCCCAAAGGCTGGTGCATATGCCCGTGTTGTTTTTTATAACTCATTGAGTTGAAGACCACAAGAAAAGCATTCCCGTGAAGTCTTGAGTTCTTGCTAAGGAATAATCGTTGATACGCTTAAGCCATGTCGTATAACAGAATGGACTCTGCAGTTGTGTGACTAAGGATCCGGCCTACTCAAGAATTTGATAAGATCTGTATGTTGCTGAGAAATCTCCATATTAACTGAAATGGTCGTAAGGAAGTAGACTGCGGCATAGACAATCATGAGTTTAAAAGCAGCCAGGATCTGATCTAGTTGTTCGTTTCCTAGTATATTTGAGCAGTTGAACCTGGAGCTGGAAGCCAGCGTGGAGTTTGTATCTATGATGGAAGGTGCGCATAAATCGTCCACTTCGGTCCTTGACTCATAGAACCAACGATCAGGGTGTGATGATCCCTATTGTATAATTATATGATACGGCGGGTGTTGAACAGACGGAAATGACTCGGAGACGCGTTAGTAAAATTAGGATACTCGTGAACCTTTAGCCCAGACTGTCCAGACCATTTGCTCGGACACGAGAAGGACGAAGCTTCACATGACGTAGTAGTGATAGACTCCCCAAAATTGTGCGAAGCAAACACTAACTGGATATGACATTCTGAAAAGTCCATCAATACGATCTGCTGCCGAATGAACGTCAGAGGGCTTCACTGCGTAATCCGGCAGTGGTAGGCGGATTTTCAAACCGGCAGGTGGTCTATGTTTATCAGTCTCCAGGTAAGCTTGTGTGTGCGGATTGCAGAAAGCAAATTCTGTTCTTAATTAAGCCGAAAGTATACATTTCGCCTCCTATGGTACATGGGACAGGAATGATGAAAGACTAAATGAAATTGATTAGCAACTATATGAACCTGCCTACTTCCACGAAGTGTAATCTAGTTGTCGTGAATACTCCTGGAAAAAGAATGTTCAGTATGCGAATTAGGATGAAGTAAACGATAGCAAAATCCCCTCTCAAAGGTGATGTGGAGTGCTCTAGTCCCTCCCAGAAACCAGTTCCGCATGGTTAAATCCATGGGGTTGAACCGTAGTTTATAAGTTTGGAAGTTTCTCTTGATACTGGAGATATCTTTAGTAATGAAATACTGAATTTGTGATGGAGATGATGTAAATGGACGTTGTCAATTGAGATTTAAATCTCCATCAAAATTTGAAGGATAACGTTTTTAAAAGGTGACGGTTATATGTGTGCTTTCACTCTGGACGAATAAAAGACTAAAAGAGTCTGTAAATACTTTTAAAACACCCTAAATCAGTCTATTCACTAACATGAAATGACTTTGTATAATCCTAAAACAGTCATCCAAATAGTTCAAACATCTTAACTAAGAGTACTATTTATGTTTTCTGTTTTGTAATTTATAAAAGGGTTATAATAAATTATTCGATTTATAAAAACAATATTAATCTTATCTAAAAAATGATTGATTATTTCATTTAATACACTAATGCAATGATATAGATATGATATATATTAATATATCATTATATAATTGAATTTCATAAACAATAACACGATGTCATATTCATGAATCACAATAATATATATCTTTACTGAGCAAATAATACAAGATCAATTACCACAAAAATTTAATGTGATCATTAGAAATATAATATTAACTCTCGGATGTATCCTAAAGATAGAAAAGATAGCAGAAACTCTATTTGCATTTAAAGAATGTTATTATAAAATTTTTTACAACCAACTAGTTAATTTATAACACACCATAAATCCCAAATCTAAATGGTTCAGATATGACGACCAAATGTACTAATTTAGTTTAAAAAGTACCACTTCCGTTTAGTTTATCTAATGTGATCACAAATACAAAATCTTTCGATGCATCATGAAGTTAGAAAAGGTATCATAATCTCTAATTGCAAAAGATAGAAATGTATGATTTTATTTCTCCACTTTCATCACAAGGATGAAGTCTAATTACATCAAGCCAAAATTGCTGGACTAAACTATATTAGGAATTTCTTTTCGCTTGTATCATCTAAACTTTCAGTTCTAAACCTATCTTCTAACTTGGCAAACCATCATAAGTTGAGAAGATAGACCCATCCTACGATTTCATTTTCGATTGTATCAACCTTTGGAGTTGAGCAAGGATTCTTTTCTCCTCTTTAGTGATCTGAGGTATTTGCTCAATAGCTCATGGACAAAAGACTTAGTCGATAAAAAAGCTCGAGAGAGTTACTATCAATTTGCTCAGACAAATTGATATAACTGTCTGAGCAAACCTCACTGTGTAGACTAAACAACAAAAGCATTGATGAATGTTTAAGAGGATTATCCATGATGTATTCACGGACATCAAAAGCTTGAGATAGTGCATGCAATATATGGAAGAAGAACATCAAAAAGATGTCTATCTTTCTTTGATCCATCGTAAGGTCTATGAAATATATTAGTAAACCGAGAGTTTGGAGTGGCATTGTATGGAGAATCATCCACTAATATTGTATTTTTGACATTATACATTTTTTGCGCACCTACCGCCTTGTTGCGCCAGCAGAAGCTCTTGCTCAGCAGGTCACGAAATTTACACCGCTAACCTGCAAACACAATCACAAGTTAGCGTCCATGCACCACTTACCTTATCTCAGTTTGATCCGGACCGGAGTCGGATCGTCTCCCTAACCATCAAGCTCATCAATCCTAAGTCCCGACCTAGACCCGCCTAGGTCGGTCCCAAAACATGAGCAAGTCACAAGATGACTTGGGACGGACTTTCCATAAAGTCCAGGGTCTTAAACGGTGGCTCCAGCACACCTAGCGGCCCAACCGCCCGTGATGTCCGTCTGGGTCTAGGCTCCCGAACGGTGGTCTAACCCGCCGACTCGTTCCCTAGTCTTGCCTCAGCCCTTACAGCGTTCTTAAGTCCAGACGTCCAAGTCTGGACGGGATTGTGCCTTGGAACCGGCCTAGCCATCACCTCATGCCCCCAGAGTCCGTCCGCCGAACCCTGGGGTCGGGTGACTTGTCCTGGCCCACCTAGGCATCGAGCCCCCCTCATATATACTTCTGGGGATCGGCGACCCCGCCCTCCTCTTTGGTCCCTGAAACTTATACCACAACCTGATCCTGATTTGGTCATAACTTCAAGCTCGGAGGTCAGTTCGAGGAGTGTTATATATCACTAGAAAGCTCTCGACGAGACCTTTCCAATGATACCTCACTCGTCTCGAGATCTTACATGGAGCTCCGTCCACGACTTAAAACGTTGCTGGAGCTTCAACACTTAGTCATTTTTCCGAGAATCTGTGGTCCAGACCCAGACTCGAACCCTGTGGTCGGACCAGCGTCCGAACCACGGTCCGTCTGCGTCTCAGACCCACGTCTCGGTCTCGCATCTCGGACTTACGTCTCAGACTTATATCTCAGACTTATATTTCAGTCCGTTCTCAGACTTGCCCCCTTGGGTCAGCGTTTGTCTGGGGCCCTCTTGGGGTAGGCCCTTATGTCCTAACCTAAGGTTCCAACCTTGGTTCAGAGAACAACTTAGGGTTCATCTGATCCTGACTTCCCGGTCCTCCTCGCAGCGTTCACAACCTAGCGCAAGTCCGCTAGGGTTCTGTTGTTCGTGTCTGCGTCCGATCTTGAGAATAAAGATCGCGACACATTGGATATGTCTCTCACACTGCATCGAGAGGTTTCATAAACAAATGAACATTCTTGCCATCATTCTTCCAACTTTGTTTAGAATCAATGATTTTTTGTGATCCTAAATGATAACTAACTTCTCTAGGATATCAGCTGAAAAAAGATGTGCCAAATATTTTTCAAAATTTTTCATCTGACAAACATTGAACATTCATCTGACATTGAAACATACAAGACATCCTGAAAGAAACCCATATATACCATGTCGTGCAACAATGCACTTCGTGTCTACAATATGTCCGCTTTGAATTTTTGTGAGTGATAAAAAATTACTTCTACTATCCATCAGAAGACCATTCACATCTAAAATCAGTAACTTTTTGGGTTGCAATGTGACGGGATTTGGTCTTGCTTGTCCTTTTCCAAAATTTTTATTCGAGGGATAGAAAGTCATCATGACTTCGTCTACATCAACTGTACCTCCTTGTAAAAAGTGACCTAGAAGTATGCAAAAGATATCAAGAGATAGAATAAGCACGGATTGCATAAAGGAGATAAGAAATCATAGCAAACTTGTTGAAGAAGGATAGTCTCCAGTGCTTGAACGTCAGTCGAAGACTATCTAGAGATAAGATTACGCGATAGTTTGATGATATTTTGCTAGAACTCTTGATTGGGATTCTATGGACTTGATGTTTTGTAACTCTTAAGGTTTTCTTATGAATAATGTATGAGATTATGATCCAGATTGCTTTGT
The DNA here is from genome assembly GCA_036924285.1 of Asterella californica. Taxonomy (NCBI): domain Eukaryota; kingdom Viridiplantae; phylum Streptophyta; class Marchantiopsida; order Marchantiales; family Aytoniaceae; genus Asterella; species Asterella californica. The sequence goes on from JAYKYS010000003.1 coordinate 30,827,759, forward strand.
GTGAAATTATTTGCAGTTGGTGTTACAGATTGCATGTATAGTGAGTCATGAGGACTAATGAGTGATAATCATTAGTTACAAGTGTTATGATCTTGCTATGGAGATTTCATGTGTAATATAGTGGGGTTCTAAGAACCTTATGGTGCAAAAATATTACATCCGTTCTTGAATTAGATTTCATTAGTCTTTGGTGCACTATTTTCTGTACTTACTTCTTGTATGTACATTAATTCATCATTGTCTTCTGTCCAATGATCATTTTGATCTATCAAAAAGTTATGCAACATAACCGAACGTTTTATCTATATAATTAAAATATTATTCTCATTTTCACACTTGAGTTGAGTCCGAAGTTGTTTGAATGAATGTCACATTGACTTCAATATCCATATACAATGCTAGTTTGTAATTTCATGTTAAAATGTTATAGTATTAAACGTGTTAAAATCTTATTTGTCGTCATCTCTAGAATTCATTTCAAAAGAAAGAACTAAACGCTGAAGAGGATATAACCCGAATCACTAATAACTATTGACCATTTTAAAAGAGTGTTCTTTTCATCCGAGTATTTATATACAAAAGAGTTGTGAAAACATGTACAAAATCCTTACTTACATCCTTGAAAACATGTACAAAATCTTTCTCTTGTGATCTTATATCACATAAGTATCGAGAAATTAGTTAGATTTTCTATCAACATATATTTTTCATTGGATCTTGATCTTCGACTAAGAGAATGTACCATTAGTTAATCCAATGCAACCGAGAAATCTTCTTTCTCCAAAGAGAAAAAAGATGACATGCACGTTCTCGTTGGTTAGACTATCGAATATGATGTTTCAATCTAGATTTTAAAACTATCAAGAATTTTTTACTATAGTTTATATACTCTCGTGGATGTAGGTGGCGCAGTGGTTGGAGACACACAGCATTTGTTCGAAGAATTTTTGGGGTTAGAACTTGTCTTGATAGAATATATATAAGCAAACAGCTCCAAGTCGAAATATAAGCAAACCTCAGCTTCGGTGCTTCTCCAAAACGCTTTCGAAACTCTTAACAGAGTGAAAGACAACTCATACAAGCAGCGCTCAGCATCTCCTTGCTTGTGGCGTCTTGGCTGGACCTACCGCTCACTCCCATGCACTCAAAAGCTCAAACGTTCACTCTCAAGTATAATATCTTATGATAGAAATTTGGACAAACTTCAACTCGGACCACTGAACTCTCTCAAGCAGGTCTCGAGCTGAACTTCACATGATTAAGCTCCTCCTCGTTTTGAATCTACTGCACGTGAAATCAGGTCGAACGGACGCTCACAACTCCCTCAATAATTGAGAAAAGTTTTGACCCTGACGTAAGCTGCCAGAACAGTGTGTTGAACCTAGTGTTTCACCAAACGATGACAACAGGACCAATACGGCCAGTGCTCTGTTCAGGTCGAAATTACACCAAAGCACTAATAAAAAACTCTCAGACAATAATTTAGCAACCTGACGACCTCCCAGACTCTCCTCCTTACTTCAGATTTCACTTGGGCAGCCTGACGGCGTCTGAGACTCTCTACGCCTTCCTTGAACCCCCAAGGAGTTTAAATACTTTCAAGGAATCTGAAGGAGCTCCTGCTTTCTTCAGATCTACTCAAACACCTATCTAGTTAGCAAAGCTGACTTCAGGTTTAATAAAAATAGACTAGAGTAGAAGAAGAGAAATTCAACTTCCCTCATCTACTTCCTTTTTCCTTTCGTAATTCACTTAGAAGTAGCTACTTCCTCGCTTGGTAGTTCATTTAACCTACCAGGTCGTACGGGTATAAACTGTTTGCTATTAGCAAGAATTCTAATCAGTTAAGTAATTAAAAGGAATTAGCTTTTCAGCTCTTAAGATGAAAATCAGCCTATGGCTGATTTACCTACCTAAATTCGTTTTAAAGGAACTTAAATATGATATAATAATGATTTAAGAGATATTTCATTATTTAAAATAACTCCCAACTTATTTTACAGTAAGGAGATAAAATTCACACATAAATATAGCTATGTGAATACTTTAATATTTTCAGAAGCCACAAAGACATTTTAGCATAGAGAGAATATTCTTCTATGCCAAAAGAATCCTAGCTATATCTTTGCCATACAGACTTAACTTGTGCATCCGAAAATACATATGAGTTTTTAAGACGAGAAAGAAACTCTTAGCTACTCATCTAATTTTTCTTTCATAAATAAAATACGGTAAGAAGCCACATGCATTTCCCTCAGCTAACCACAAGCATGGATATTTGTTTCAACACGCGTGCATTTAATCAATCACCGTAGCATGTGACTCTTGTAACTAACACAACATCAATGTAAATTAATTTATTAATATACATTCGTGGAGTTAGACTTGCGCTGTTATGCGTCACGTCAAATAACTTGCGTCCGGTTGCACTGAGTTACGCTCGAGTTTCACTGCGACTCAACATCCATGAAGAACCGACCCCGATACCTTACCCGGTTGCGCTGAGTTGCGAACGGGTTACACTCCGACTCAACATCCATGAAGAACCGACCCCGAGACGTTACCGCAAGGTTCCCACTCCTGGATCATAGCGTATACTTTACACGCACGGGGTTGAACCCCTGCCTGGACTTGCCGGGCCGAGGGCAAGACCAGCAGGCGGGGACTGTTCCACTTTACTGCCTCCCTGCTACTTGCTGCCGCAGACTCCATTGCATGCGGGCTATCGCTAGTTAAAGGGACTTACATCCACAAGCATCGTTGAAGAACTGCGTTGACCAGTTACTGTTGTCGAAGGATTACTGCATCCAACGACATGCTCGAGCTCATCAAGCAAGTTGACAACTCGTCCCTTACCTCTTCTGCTTACTGCTATTCAGAAAGCCGGGGAAGAATGATCGTCAGTAGCACCGAGGGAACTCAACTGATCGAACCTCGAGCGAACTCCGTGGAAGACAGGATATCAATTTGAAACAAGCTGTTCCTTGGTCCTGTGGTCCGGGAATGCTTTGATTTGAGAATGATGGGTGGAAGCAAAGCAGGCATCGTTATTGTCTTAGCACTGATTCTCTAGATCTCTAGGCTCGCATTATGCACGGAAGATGGACCCACTATCAAAGACGCACATGGACAACGATATCATATATAGTGTACAGAGTTCAACACTCCGAATTTAGATACAAAGTGGTTCAGCTTTTCACACGTTCTTTGAAACTTGTTCTAGATCTGTCGATACGTACACTGTCAGGTGATTGCATTTTTCCCGATGAGTTCACTCTGACCCTGTGACTCCTTCCTTCTAGACCAATTTATTATTTGACATTGATAGTCTAGATCCGATCTTTCGCTGAAAACTGGATAGATCGGATCATGACTTCACCAGTCTAGCTACTTCAAAATAACATGCGCTTAGATAGCGGCTTCAGCAGTTCGAACTGGTGATTTACACCTCACAGACTTTGTTGTGAATTAGTCACATGAGAGTCTGTCAGGAAGTTCATTTGGACTTACAATTGCAAGTGTGCTGTCGGATCCGTAATCCTCGAGCTCAGCAATGCTATTTGTCTGCATGGCAAGAGTTCTGTGATCATGCAGAAGTAAAATCATATTATCCTTTTCCGTGAGCTTAATCAATTATTGATTCGATCATGACAGAAACCGTGATACTTGAGATCGACTCCAGGAATCCCCAGTCCTGGAGGCGTGTATCAAGTCAAGTGCAATTTACCTTGGTGTGAATTACAGGATTTAATCATCCAGTGCATCAGTGGTTAACGTTCAGGTACTAATTAGTTCTCCATTCTCCAGATAGACATGTACAAAGAAAACAACTTGTCAATGAATCAACGAACTCGAGTTAAATCTCCGGTATCCGAGCCACAACTTGATTCATGATCAGTATTTGTCCTCCGTTGTAAGAATCCCAGGATAAAACCTTCCGGTTGTAATCCTGAGAACCTTGGGGGAAATATATATTAATGCTCCTGAAGGTAATTAACAAGCAGGATTCTCCGTGTTTGCCACTTGCAAGAGCTTACTGGTGATGACCAGTACCTTAAGCTTGTTGTCCGTTACTGGTCTATATAAGGAAGAAACTAGCCGAGCTCGAGGTAGCTACAAGAAAACTCCACATTCTCATCCGCTTGACTGGTGACGCAGCCGTTTCAAGTTACTTAGGCTATCGTAGACGGACAACAGTACAACGCCACTGCGATGTGCACGCGCAGAATCTGTGTATTCATGATGGTGAGGAGGACTGATGAGGCTGATAGATCATGATATCAGCAGTGGTCTACAGCACCAGCCAACGAGGTCTGCCAATTCCGGGTTCGTCTCGCTCTGTCACATAACTAACGTTTACCCAGTCCTCCAGCATCATCTGCAGAAGAAACTATACCCCAAATCCCGCAGATTCGTGCAACAGTATCAGATAACAGGTTTTCCTGGCAGAAAGTATCCCAGGAAGGGATTCGGTCAATCGGTCCCTCACTTGTAACTGGCTACGGTGTTGCCCAGGGATCTATATAAGCGGCCTCTCGAGCTTTATTTCTCAAGTTCTAGAGCAGCCGAGAGGTAAAGCTTGGTTCTTCCCAGTGCCCGGCAGTACTGGCGGTCACTATACCTTTTTCAATTCCCTGCTCCTACGATCTTCTCAGTCTTGTAAGATTTTACGAGTGGCGAAATACAAAAGTGTAGACCGCACGCTGCTGCTGGCTTCGAACTCCTACCTTCGTTCCAGTCACAACGAGGCTCCAGTTTGTTTTCTCGGTCAGATTGTCGTCATTTACATCACTTCAAATATATATATCCTCGATCGATCGGTCGACTTTGTACTGGCCACGTAATTCATTTCTAGTAGCTAGGTCCCTTCCGAGCTACCAACGACATCCATATTATATTTGACCTCAATCTGATCTGGTATAACATTGACCCTATTAGGATTTGACAGTTTCTCATCAAATTGCTAATCGTGTAAACTCTGATTAAACACCTCGGAACTGCTGTACGAATTTGTCTGTGAGGACGATCGAGATGGAAGGTGCGCAAGAGAACGCGTACGCAGCAGCTGGAGATTCTCATGTAAAGGTCGGTGGAGGAAGCGCGGCACGAACCGAGTACATGGGAAAGGACTACAAAGAACCGGAGCCGCAGGCTCTTTGGGACGTGAATGAACTCCGGAAATGGTCGCTTTGGCGAGCAGCTATTGCTGAGTTTATCGCTACCCTCCTGTTCGTGTACGTGGGTGTGGGGGCAGCCATCGGAAACGGTCGCTCCAGGCCCGATGGAGTCGGAGCTCTCGGTGTCGCATGGTCTTTCGGGGCCACCATCTTTGTGCTGGTATACTGCACAGCTGGTGTTTCAGGTCCGTTCGAATTCTTGGACGTGATCTTCATTCATGATCAGTTCATGCTCATTCTTTCTCCTACTTTCAGGATTGTTTTGGTCTGTAATCTTGAGCGTTCAGCAACTTTATTCGGTCTTTCCATACTTACGCAACTGCAAGGAATGAAAGCATATATTTCTTGAAGGTGTAGGCGACTTCTCATTGGTATTTTCTTGTTACTACAGCTGGTAGCTTTGCACAAACTATATATCTATGGGCTAACAATTCCTGCTCGTGAGAATGTGATCGATCAGGAGGACACATCAACCCCGCAGTAACGCTGGGACTCTTTATGGGTAGAAAAGTGTCTGCCATTCGCGCTCTCATCTACATCGTTGCCCAAGTGCTGGGAGGTCTTTGTGGAGCAGGATTCGTGAAGGCTATGCAGACGACACCGTTCCAGGTGCTCGAAGGTGGAACGAACTTTGTCAGTCCTGGACTCAGTGCGGGCACAGGTCTTGGAGCCGAAATCATCGGCACCTTCTTCTTGGTGTACGTTGTTTACTCGGCCACTGACGCTAAGCGCAAGGCTCGGGATTCTCATGTGCCGGTGAGCTCGATTCCATGAGCTTTTAATATTCTCGACTCGAGGTCTGGGTGGAATTCGAAGTCATGCTTCTGGAGCTATGCTAAATAGTCTGCTTGCAGAATTTGATGTGATTACGTAGAATGTAACGTTAAGAGAATCCTTCCATTGCAAGACTGAAATGACAAATGGGGTATGGCATGGCTGTGGTACTTGCAGGTTCTTGCCCCATTGCCTATCGGATTTGCAGTCTTCGTGATCCATTTGGTGACCATTCCAATCACTGGATGTGGGATCAACCCTGCCCGCAGCTTCGGTCCTGCTGCTCTTTGGAATCATGAGAAAGCATGGGACGACCAGGTAATATAAATTTCTCTCCCTCGATCCAATACTTGCAATTGGAGATGATAAAACACCGGATCAAGCAAGTTGTTGCTTGTAATGATCACTGTCAAGTCAGTTTGGACTTACAAGTACATACATCGATCAGCGCAACAGGATCCTTCGAGTGAGCTGATGAGTTTGACCTTGACAATGTGCGCAGTGGATCTTCTGGATCGGTCCATTCATCGGAGCAAGCCTGGCCGCAGCCTACCACCAATTCGTCATCCGCCATCTTCCCCTCGGAGAACACTTATTGTTTCCGAGCACGTCCGTGTCAGCAAAGCATTCACGAGCGTCGTCCAAGGTTCCCGTGTAACCATGTATAAAATTTAAAACATCTGCTGAGAATTCGTGAAGCTCAGTTGACGTGCCTGCATGCACAGATACATTCATCTGCAGCTGCATGGACCACTCTCTTGCTAGTTTATACCAATTAAACTACGAAAGAGTTCGGATGTAGCCGGGAGCAGCTACAGCACGCGGTGATTGAGCTTCGTATGACAAGGGGAAAAGATTCCTCACCAGAGACTGGAAAAAATCACATTTAGATCCGCACCCGACCGACTGCTGAAATTCTTCGTACATTCAGGCCTTACCTGCAGGCAGGAACGATCATCATCATGTTCTCGTCACGTCTCGAAGGATCCGGGTCGAAATCCAGTAGAAGGGCAAAGAACACAGAGGAAAGCTAGCAGGTCGATCGTGTATATTGTGCTTGACATTGTGCATGCGCGCACCCACATTGATCTGGCTTGGACTGTGGTAGCTTAGACTTGTTTCAGCCTGTGCATAACCACTGCCCAGTCAAAGTCCTCTTCCCCTAATTAGATAGATAGATCGCCTACTGTACATACTCTGGTCTTGGCCATGGTTAGCTTAGCTTTAATAATCATGAGTGTCAGTCAGCTACTCTTCTCATCTAGATCTGATCATGAGCTCTGATCAATGTTAGCTAGCTTCAAACCACAATTTTTCAAATAAAGTGAGTGGATGTATTGCCAGTCATGATGAATTCGAACTGTCGGTCCTCTGAGCACTGCTATATATGCGCGCAAGATTTTCGGACAAAGTGCTATTGTTATGATACTGAAGCAAGAAATACAGGAGAAAGCTATTAGGCTTAAGAGTGGTTTCAATCCTGCAGTCTAGACGCGGACAGATGATCTGTCCAACCTGTTGATTCAGAAAGAAGAATTATCCTCGGACCACGAAATGTCTAGTTTCATTTCAATTCGAAGTGACTGCTTGCTTCCTCTCGCGCGCTCTAGATCTCTCACAGTGACACACATAGCCGTGCCAATACCCATAAGTCCATATGCATCTTTAGGTTCACGTTGAAGCGCTAGCAGATGTTCATGTGTGACGAAGAAACTCTGGTGATCATGAAATTATAATAGTGTATGCTGAGCACTTGTTCAAACCTGATCGAGTAGCTAGCATGAGTCGCCGATCATTCCCCTATCTCTTACTCTCGCGATGTAGGAGTAAAATGTACCCTGTCTCACGGCCGTGCGTGCTCTCAATCCAACTCGATTTGAGTGAGAGCTGCACGCTTATTCCTCCGCTCCTTGTTGCACTATTAGTTACGTCGGCCCATGGCCTGCATCGACCAAAATACACTGATCATGAATGACCTCTCGATCTACTTGCGTGTGCATTCTGCGCAGCCTCTGCTTGTCATAGTGTCCTTGACCAGACATTCCTCGTAGATATATATGTATAGCCACCACTCCTATCGATATCCTCAAGAGTGAAGGGCCGGACATAGAGCTGTCGATAAGTGTAGTAGCTTCTAACACACATTATACAGTATCAAGTACAGCGGAGATCTTACATGCTTTTTGAGGTGTGAATGAATCATTCGCAGGCTAAGAGCAAATACATAAAAGAAGCAGGCGGGACTCAGTACACCGTGCATGCAAGAAGTGCTGCGACATGCAAATAATTGTAACGTAAACTGTAGAGTCAAGAAGTATTAACTGAGAACTTGTTAAAGATAATGTCTAGTCTATAGTCAAATCTATAGTCATCTCTATAGTCACCTCTATAAGTCACATCTATAGTCACCTCTATAGGCACATCTCTATGACTAGTGACTGATTAGTGACTAACCTCTGTCCATAGGTTAGAGTATATAACAACCCCCTCTTGGGAGATGATGAGTGGACTGATCTCTTTACTGATGTATCTTCTATATTGGAGAGTATTCACTTGATTTGGTTCTCAAACATGGTATCAGAGCTTAGGCACGAGCATTAGCAAGGAGAATGAGGAACCAGAGAGTGAAAAGGACATAGAGTGAGCACACCACCTTCAACTGAAAAGTGAGAAAGAAGGCGCAAATTTCTGATCAAACTACCTTTGACTGCGTTTTTGGAGGGGAAGGAGGTCGAATTAGACAACGGTTCAACATTCGACCCAAACGGACCTCGTATAAGGAAGTTACACTTTAGGGGACCCTTGGTCAACGGATCTTTGACTGCACTTTTGAAGGTCTTAACGATCAATTTTCGCGTTTCTGAGATTTTCGCCGTGCTGGACGAGATTGCAGGGGATTAAAATATAGACACTACTTCTAACTCCACAACCACTTTGAGGAGTTCCAGATTTTTCCCACCTACTTTATTTTCGATCGATGACTAACGTTAGTGATAACCTACTTCATGATCATCATAAGTTGGATAGCACCAACTATCCAATATGGTGCTTCAAGGTTCAAGCTATTTTTCAGAACTACGACTTATGGGACATAGTGTTGGGTGAGGAAGAAAGACCTCTCGATTCACCAGCTGCTGTCAAAGCTTGGAACAAAAGAGATCAACAAGCACTTGCTATCATCAAGATGACCATAAAAGACTTGGAAATTATGGATATCTTGGAGGCTAAAACCTCTAAAGATGCTTGGGATACTTTCACCAAGAAGCACGAAGGAGCTGCTCGAGGGAGGAAGAGAATGCTACGCAGAAAGTTAAACACTTTGCAGATGGTTGCAGGCATCTCACTCGAAGAACACTTCAATACTATCAAAGGGTTGCTACAACAACTGAAGAATCTAGGTGGAGGTATAGATGAGGACGACTTGGTGCTGATAGTACTCCAGAGCTTACCAGAACCGTATGAGCACTTCGTCAAAGCAGTGGATGTTCGCAAGGAGCCTGTCTCATTTGAAGAACTGCAAACACTAGCTTTGCAAGAAGCAATGAATATCGAAACCAAGTCAACTCAAGCAACTACCACAACTGATTCAGCTTTCTTCTCCAAGAGGAGAGATCATAAACGTGGTAGACCTCAAGACTCACAACCAAAACAGAAGGAGCTTTGGGATAACAAGAAAGGCAAATTCAACAAACGAGATTCAGAGGGCAACTCCAACAAACCTAAACCTGGGAACTGCAACTACTGTAAGAAACGTGGTCACTATGCTTATGAGTGCAGGAAGAAGGCATTTGATCAACGTTCCAACACAAACAACAGAGGTAACTTCGTACAGACAACTGATCACGAAGAGAAGCTGTTCTTCACTGCCATGTATACAGACACACATGACCAACAATGATGGATTGATTCTGGAGCATCAAATCATATCACCTCAAAGAAGGAGTGGTTTCAAGACTTTCATCCTCTTAATGGACCAGAGATTCGACTAGAAGATGGTAAGGGCTACCAAGTCCAAGGAGAAGGTAACATTCGTATTAAGCTACCTTCAGGACAGATAAGAATCACTGGAGGTATCTGGTTTGTACCTGGTGTAGTGCATAATCTTCTGAGTCTTGGTAAACTTGCTGCAAACGGACTTCAACTGTCATTTGATGCACAAGGATGTTCAATTCTTGACCAAGGATCTGTAGTAGCTACAGGGCTGAAGGTTGGCCACTTGTATGAGTTACAAGCCTTATCCTTAGTAGCTCCAGTTCTAGCTGCTGTAACAGAGACGAGCCAATTATGGCATCTACGACTTGGACACTTACACTATCAAAGAATGCAGAAGTTGTTTCATGAGAACTTAGCACTTGGTGTTTCCAAACTCGCCCCTGTAAACACCCTGTGTGAAGTTTGTCTCAGATATAAACAGACTCGAAGAAAGTTCTTCAAGACTACTGCAACAAGGGCAACAGATATCCTTCAGCTGTTACATACAGATCTCTGTGGACCTACTGAGACTATTTCGCTTGGAGGTTCTAAGTACTTTATGCTGGTTGTTGATGACTTCTCGAGATACATTTGGGTTTTCTTCCTGTTAAGAAAGTCTGAAGCACTCTCGAATCTTCAACAGCTTGTTAACATGGTGGAAAGACAGACTGGACAGCAAGTGAAGCAGCTACGAAGTGATAGAGGAGGAGAGTTCACTTCCAAGGCAGCTGACCAATATTTCGCTGAGAAGAGGATACTGCGACAGTTGACTACAGCTTACACGCCTCAGCAAAATGGAGTTGTTGAAAGGAAGAACAGAACTGTTGTGGAGATGACAAGAAGTCTTCTTCTTGAGCAAGATCTTCCAAAAGATCTTTGGGTTGAAGCTGTCAATACTGCGGTCTACCTTCTCAACAGAAGTCCAACAAATGTTGTGAACAACAAAACTCCATTCGAAGCTTTCATAGGGAAGAAACAGACCTCTCTAACCTACGAATTTTTGGATGTAAAGCATATGTTTCAACTCCTTGTAAATTACTCCAAAAGTTTGATGATAGATCTCAGATCTGTCATCTTCATCTCGAAACTTACAACACCATCTTTTTGACCTGCCACCTCTCTCTATCCAACCACCTACTTCAGAGAACCATGAAGAAGAACCTCAAGCTCAACTAGAACCACCTCCTACACCACCCACACAAGTTGAGCTTACTGAATCAGGTCCAACTACAGCAGATTCGCCTCTCATTCATCAGCCTACTCCAGATTCGAATCTTGCTACCCAACCAAGGAGACCTATCAGAACAAGGAAGGTTCCTGCAAGGCTAGAGGATTATATTCTCATGGCTGAAGCTCAAGGTGATGGAGAGACTATTACATTCGAGGAAGCTTTCAGTAAGGATCAATGGAGACGTGCTATGCAGGAAGAATATGATGCACTGCTCAAAAATGCAACCTGGAGCCTAGTACCTCTTCCAGCAAACAAGAAAGCACTTGGCTGTAAGTGGGTTTATAAGATCAAGAGGCATGCGGATGGAACTATTGAGAGATACAAGGCTCGCCTTGTTGCAAAAGGTTATTTGCAGACTGCAGGAGAAGATTTTCAAGAGACCTTCACACCTGTGGTAAAACTTAACTCTATTCGAGTTCTTTGTGCTCTTGCAAAACAACATGGTTGGAAGTGTCTACAAATTGATGTTAAGAATGCATTCCTTAATGGCATTCTTGAAGAAGATATCTACTTGTAGCAACCACCTGGTTTTGTTCGTCAAGGAGGTGAACAGTTAGTGTGCAAGCTGCACAAGGCATTGTATGGCCTCAAACAAGCTCCAAGAGCTTGGTACACAAGAATCGACACCTTCTTGAAACAACAAGGCTTCTCTCTTACAAGAGGTGATCCAAACTTCTATGTTTTGATTACTTCTCAAGGTATTGTGTTACTGTTACTATACGTGGATGACCTGATAATATCCGGAAGTAATCAAGGAGGAGTAAAGAAGATTCAGCAAGCTTTAATGCAAGAGTTTGATATGAAGGATCTAGGACTTCTCAACTTTTGTCTTGGAGTTCAGTTTCTGGAACACAACGAAATGTTATACCTCTCTCAGGCAAGATACATAGAAAGTATACTTCAGGATTTCCAGATGGAGAAGTGCAAGCCTGCGCCTACTCCTATGGTTATCTCAAAGGAGTGGCAAAGTTCTTCTGTTGATGATGAGCAGGCAGATGCAACAGAGTTCAGGAAGCTGATCGGGAAGTTAATTTATCTAGCTGTCACTACAAGATCAGATATTTCGTTTGCAGTCAGCAAACTCAGTCAGAATATGGAGTCTCTCACATTTTTGCATATGAGGGCAGCAAAGAGAGTTTTGCGCTACCTCAGGGGAACTACCAGCTATGGACTCAGATATAGCTCAAATAAGTCACTTGGACTTGTTGGATTTACAGATGCTGATTGGGCAGGTGATTCTACAGATCGTAAATCAATGTCTGGATTCGCATTTATGCTGGGAGGAGGTGCCATCACTTGGCAGTGTAAAAAGCAGCCAACTATTGCTTTATCCTCCTCTGAAGCAGAATATCGTGGCCTGTGTAATGCAGCACGAGAGGCCATTTGGCTAAGATGGATGTTGGAGGATGTAGGTGTCAACCAAGACACTCCAACAGTAATCTGGACTGATAGCATGAGTGCAATAGCATTGGCGAAAAATCCAGTGCATCATGCTAGAACAAAGCACATTGAAGTGCAAGTCCACTTCATCAGGGAGAAAATAATTTCGGGAGAGGTTGTTACTCAATGGGTAACAACTGATGATCAAACTGCTGATATATTCACCAAGCCTTTGTCTTCAGACAGGTTTCAAAAACTGAGACTTGAACTTGGTGTATATTCAGTACCACTGACATCAAGAGGGGGTGTTAAAGATAATGTCTAGTCTATAGTCACATCTATAGTCATCTCTATAGTCACCTCTATAAGTCACATCTATAGTCATCTCTATAGTCACCTCTATAGGCACATCTCTATGACTAGTGACTGATTAGTGACTAACCTCTGTCCATAGGTTAGAGTATATAACAACCTCCTCTTGGGAGATGATGAGTCGACTGATCTCTTTACTGATGTATCTTCTATACTGGAGAGTATTCACTTGATTTGGTTCTCAAACAGAACTGAAAGGTCTGAAATTAACATCTCTTCCTACTTTTCTGTTCTACTGAAGTCTTAATTTCTTGGGTAATAATCGTGTTTGATAAGGGGAAGTCCTTTTGTCAGTATATCAGCTACGTTTTCAAACAATAATTGTGTTTGATACGAGAAGTCCTTTCGTCAGTATATCAACTACGTCTTCAGACAATAATTGTGTTTAATACGAGAAATTCTTTTCTTCAGTATATCAGCTACGTTATTTGATGAGGGTATCTTCCAGACTGAAATATTATCTAAATCCTGATTAAAATATGACATAAATCATACAGCTAGAGACAAAGTGGTGTTGAATGTAGTGTTTACTTCTAGAATGATTAACATGATTTGTAACCATCCTAGTGCTCCCTTGTTATCTCTACAAATAGTTGTAGGTCCTGCTAAGAAATCGGACGCATGAAGATCTCTCAAGAGTTGACGTAACCAGATAGTCTCTCTTGTGATAGTTGTGACTGCTTGATACTCCACCTCTGTTGTAGAGATAACGATGGTTTTTTATCGACAACCTGCTCTAACTGATTGCTCCAGATCCGATCGAGAAGACATAACCGGTTATCGATCGCTTGTCAATGTGGTTACAGAATTGGCTGACAAAATTCACTGCAAATCTTAAATCTGGTCGAGTTAGCAACATCGAGTACATGAGCATTCTCACCAGTCATTGATAAGTATGTTCTTCAATGGGTTGATGTCCTGCTGTATTATGGAGAAATCTCAATTTATCCACCTTGAGATTGAGCTCAATTGACGGAGTAATAATAGCACACTCCTGAAAATCTGACCGTGCCGAAATGCTCTCCAAGTATCTGTGCTGATTAAGTGCAATGTAACTTACATCATACTCAGTGTCTATCTTCATGTCCATGCACCTTTCCAATGGTGTTGGTCCCTTCATCCTGAACTCTTGCTTTAACTGAGATACCAATAAATCGAGTTGCTGCTGGGACGAACTGGCAAGAATAAGAACATTGACGTAATGACTAGCATAACTAAATCAGACCGATTGGAACTTGTATACAAGCATGGTTCAGCTTTTGATCTCATGAAACCGAACTTTATCAAGAAAACATCCACACGGCATCATCAACATCTACCTGATTGATAAAGGCCATACAACCGCTTGAGGACAAGACACATTGGTTGTCTTAACTTCGCCTCGAGATACTCGCGTGTCCCCAGTATCAGAATATAAGCTAATATCCTGAAGGTAAGGACATGAAGATCTGTTCAGCCAATATACCGTAAAGAAATGTTGTATCAACATCAAGCTGAAGTAGTAACAGCCTGTTGAACAGCAATAGCCAGCAGTGTGCATAAAGTAGTGAGCTTTATTACGAGAGAGAAGGTCTCATTGTATTCAACTCCGTATGATTGTGTGTGATCTTTGGCTAAGAGGCGTCTTTTGAATCGTTGGATGGTCTCATCTGAATTGTGCTTAAGCTTGAAGACCCATGGACTGCAACTAACCTTCTGTCCAAGTGGTACATCTACTACCTCTCATGTGCCATTGTTTTTATGAGATTGTAACTCCGCTGTAATGACAGTTTGTCACTGATTAGACTAAGACGAGCGGAGGGCTTCCTCATAAGGTTGTGGCTCAGTAGGATCAGCAGAAATAGTGTAAATCCATGCAGATTCAATCAAAGAGTCTTCTTCATTGACAATCATCAACTCTTCTTCGATTTATCTGGTCCATGCATAATCTTGAAGACGACTTGGGGATCATATGTGTCTTCCAGACTGCGAATGAAATAAGTAGTCTTCCGATGAAAGTTCCACCGATTCCTGATGCACGTCACGTGAGCTCTCGGTCAGAGAAAACTCGTGAGTAAGATTCGACTGCTATTTGGACTATTTAAGTGAAGATTGGATAGAGGCGATCTTTCAGACTGAGGAGTAGATACAGTTGTCTGATAGTTGGACACGGGGGATGAGTGAGATGACAGAGAGTTTACAGGTTGTGTAATAATGTGTATCACAAGCTTAGTAATGAATGGCTCATGAAGAACGGACGCTGCTGTACTGATTACGTCTCTACTTTCCACCAATTGCTGAGTGACTGGATCAATAGTCTGTAAGCACGACTACTATATAATAACCCACATGCACACCATTTTGAGACTTTGAATCCAGCTTCACTCGTCTCATCCGAGATGTGTACATAAGCAATAGCACCAAATACTCTTAAGTGAGACAAGTCTCGCTTCTTCTCTATCCATAGTTTCTCAGGTGTTTTGTTCTCGAGAATCCTGTTTGTAGATCTATTGCATAAATATATCATTGTATGTAAAGTTTCTGCCTAGAGTATTTTTTCTACATTCTATCCGTACAACATCAACCTAGCTCCATTGAAGAGCGTAAGATTTGCTCTTTCTGCAACCCCATTCTGTTGTGAAGAATATGGACTCATACTCTGGTGTATGATCCCATGACTTTTCAGAAATGAAGTCTTTGTGTTCATGTATTCATCTCCGTTGTCGGCCTTTAGTGTCTGTATGTTCTTTCTTGATTGATTTTCAGAAGCGACTTGAACTCCCAGAAAGTTGTGAGGACCATTTGTCCAATTTTTCTTGCAAGCTCGTAAACCCAAATCCTCCTGCTGTATCGATGAAAGTAAGTACATACTTATAGTTCTCTAGGGAACGGACGTTGACGAGTCCATAGATATGTGAGTTGTACAAGTTGTAGAAGCTTCGTCGATCTGGTAGTCGATGTAGGAAACGGTTCTTTGTGTTATTTCTCTTGGAGAGAAGGCTCACAAGTTGATATATGCAGAATCTGTCAGAATCGTGTGACACTGATTTCAGTTCCTATTCTAAGATGCCAAACGTCTGATGATAGCTAGCCATACTCAGATGTCCAAGTCTCTCACACCAAACCGTGACTGGGACTGCAGGTGAATTTGAAGTGATATTCTTTACTGTTCCAAGGTAAGCCCTCTCACAATTATCCAGTCATAGATAGTATATTCTCTTGTTCGGTTCTGCTTGAGCTATAAGGGTCAGAGGGAATCAATAATATAACATCTCACTTACACTCACAACACATCTTTGACAGTGATAGTCCGACCCAAGTTGATTGATCCAAGTGCCAGTCGTACATCTCCTCTTCCCGTGATCAAGAAGCTATCTCCTTTGGTAGTAAAAATGCTAATCGATGAAATTTCAGAGAAATTTTTGAACTTCTCTCGATCAAAGATCACGTGTGATGAAGTGTCTCAATAAATGAACCAGTTACTGCATATGCTATCAGTGTGAAGAGTGACAAATGTTTTCTCATCTGAGAATTCGGTAGACTTGAGCCTTCTCCCTTAGCAGTATTCATTCTTTTTTCTCTCTCTTACACACTGGTTGGCTCTCGCTCGTTTCTGGCTGTCTTCTTTTATGTTACCAAACTCTTGCAATAGTTACAAGCGCCATTGAAATGCTTTGAAGTTAGTGATTGATGGGCCATCTTCTCCCATAACCTGTCGATCTGTGTACTTGCTTGTAATACACATGAGACAGTATCAAGTACAGTGGAGATTTGACATCATGAAAGCTTCTTCAGTTGTGAATGAATCTTTTGCAAGCTAAGAGCCAGTACATAAAAAAGTAGGCTGGTCTCAGTACACAGGGCATGCAAGAAGTGCTGCCACACATAGTAATTGTAACGTAAACTGTAGAATCAAGAAGTATTAACTGAAAAATGAAACGTCTGAAACTAACAAGAGTTGATTCGGTCTCGACTCATACAACTGTACCTTTATGTTTATACACGAGTCTCACCTTGATGTATACCTCTGTCTCGCACGTAATTAACGCTGATTAGCAGTTTGTTCGTATTCATACATGAGTAGGCAATTCTTTCTCCTGTTCTAGATCTTGAACAACGACAGAGTGGCATGCATGCAGAGACGAAAGGTCGGCTGGTTACTCATACGCAACAGAACTGAATGTTCCGCAGCTCCGCTTCGACTCATTCTGCTCGATCGGCACTAACTTTCCAAGATATTCAGCCTGTACAGGAACAGATAACAAGATGTGGCTTGCTTCCCGGACCAGATCCAGAAGCGTTTCTGAACTAACTTTGGGACTCCCGGCGAACTTAGTCCACTTTTAATTAGAGGAAGTACGTACAGTAGTCAAGTGGTAGGAAATGTATAACATTTTTAGTTGAGATAGTTAAGTGTCATCGATGCAGTTAGTTCTGAATGTTGACGTTTTAATTTTAATTTATGTGCAGACCAGGTTAACTATTGCTTTACACAAACAAAAAGTTGAGACTTGTACAACTATGTTAACGATATCAAAAAGCCATGCTAGTATAGCAACTCTAATGGAGTAACATTCATCTCAATCGAGTTTTATGTTAATATCCCCTCATCCAACGTAATATCCAAACCTCAGTTGCTAAGAAAGTTCAGTGTTAGATAATTCAAGAGTGGATATGACAAGTTCACTGTCATTAAGTCCGTCATCAAAAGGATAGATTATGTGATAAACATTTGACTAATCTAAAATTAAAGCTGTTTTTCTCCTAATGCAAAATACAGTAAACATCCTATTACATTCTGGTATACGACTGGACCCACATACATAATTTCTCTTATTGTAAATTTCATGTTACTTTTAGGGTGACTCTATTTCATCGATCGCCGGACGGACAGACTCAAGAAATGTTGTCCAAAGTAGTGGACATGAACTGACCACCCCCCGCGTTTCGAAAATCTTACAGTGCATCTGTACATGTTGCCATTTACTTTGCAGCTGCTATGAATGGCTAAACATCCATTTGAGTCCTGGACCAGTTGTTCTCCGCACTCTTTGTACCTTTGCTCTCTTTAGCTTTTTATTTTCTTCTTATATATTACTAGGTGTAATTTGTGTAATGATAGTACGTACTCCCATCTACATTTGTTGCTATGATCGATGGATGAGATACACTTTGAACAACTTTGTTTGATCCGCTTTGAGGAACCATAAGAACACTGAAATAGAAACGAAAAGAAAAATGATCACTTTAGACATCAAAACCTTGAGGTGAATTCAAGCTTTAAGTCATTCGGAGGTATGAAACTATGAATTGGTGGGGCAGCAGACAGAATCATGATATCATACCTTCAAGCTAGGTCAACCGTCCAAAAAAGCTCCAACAAGAAGGAGATGGATCTCGCAATCAACAACATCTGATTCAGTTAAACACTAATTGAGGGTCCAAACAATTTGGGAGCAGTAGCTTTCATCCATCATGTGAACTTCATGATCAAGCAACTAGGAAACGATTCATGCCGCAAATATTCTCAAATTCTCAACTGGACTGTCATGCAACCTAAACTTAAATGAGAGGTCCTAAATGATGCATGCCTTGATCACCTCCTGCTTGCGAATAGAAATCTCTGTGGCCTGTAGTTCTACGCTGCAGAATTTCATCTTACCGATGCGTTTCAATCAGTGATTTTGAATCTCCAGTAACTTTTAGGAATTAATTACATACGGTACCGTGATTCAATGATGATAGAATAGCATGTACGTTATTAGCTTACACTTGTACCTCCGAAGTCAGCGTGAGTTCTACGGATAGATCAGGAGACTCCGAGCTCGCTGTTCATCTCAATACCAGGATTAGTGTTCAGGGTGTGAGCTATACTCTAGAACCAAGCGAGCCACTGTACGCAAGTTCTCTCTTTATAAGTGGAGGCAAAGACACTGAATCGACACAGCATTCAGAAAACATCACGTCCAGTATTGAGTTTGTTCCCATTTTGCAAAAATCTTTGTTCACTGTGTCATCTCTGCGAGTCTACGAGAATTCTTACAAAAGAAGCCAAGGGATGGAACTGCAAACGAGTGAATCTGAGGGCAGCTGTCCTTACGTATCGCATCATCATACTATAGAGCTCGAGCTGTCGTCTTTATCACATTGTGGCACGAACAGAGAGGGTAATACTTACTGTAGGTACGTAAAGGAGGGAAGTAATTGATAGACCAGGGCTCCAGGAGGCTATGTTCCAAGGTCACAGTGACTTACGAACGTTAACGGTCTGGCTGCACTAATCACGTCTTGTCATCTATCAGCCATCACTTGGGACTCACCGCTGGGGGTGTGGGTGCACGTTTTTGCGCCTTTATTCAGCAAGCTCCTTCCTTTTGTTGTTTGCTCTTCTAGTGGATCTCAGGTGGACTTCGAGTGTGTTTGTCTTCCTCTAACTGTCTAGCTAGCTAGCTAGCCGAAGAATTATATTCACCACCAAGAAAGATATACAACTAGTCTGGCATGCAGGCATTTGCCCGGCGAGGGGGAGAGACATTTACAAAGTACATCATGATCATGAAGACAGGAAACATGGGCCGATCGTATCAAGCTAAATCTAGACGGCAGCGGGGAGCTGACTGGAATGAGTGAATTCCAAGTCCCAGAAGGCTGTAGCATCACTGTACATGTGGCCGCAATGAAAGTTTAGAGAGGTCGGATCCATCTCAGCGTGCTCTGCTAGACTATCACTGAGTGATGGAAGAATTTCCATGTCCCATGGTGACAAGACATCTTCATTGCATAACATCTTGTGGAAGTTGGGACAGCTGTTTGGAGATAACGATATATCAGTCGACTCTTGCTGGTACCTCCTGCGATGATGGTCAGCAGTCGTATCCAAGGAGCTGCTGACCAGAGGAAGGCTGCTGCTGGATAACTGCGCTCCCCACCCAGGCACCTGTTCATAAGAAGTTGGAGTTCCTGCAACACATGAATTGCAATGAACACAGTGGATTTAGTCGAATTTATTCACAGGAGTAACACAAAGCAAAAGCCAAACCTCCAAACAAAATCCATTCGCAGTTGATCAACTAATTGATAATTACCAGCTCATCACAAACTGTCAGCGTTCTTAACAGACGGAAACGTTCTCAGTTATCAGCTAATCCTGCACATGGTCTTCAAGAAATGTGGGATACTTTTACATTTTTAAGTTACCTCTGTTAATCTGCAAAAATCTACTGCTGGCGGTGGATTCACTCGTGAGAGATGGACTTCCACCGAAAGTCATACTGCCAAGCGCTCGTTTATGACCGAAGTCAGTGAGGGCATGCGAGCTGGGAGAGGTTTCTCTGTCAGTAGTTAGACTGCAGTGTTGCAGAATGCTAACAGGAGAGCAAGGAGAAAGCATCGAGAAACTCTCCGATTTACCCGAAGTAAAATAGCTATGTGACCTATGTGAAACTGGTGCAGGCAGTTCTGCAGCTGTCACAGCGCTGCAATTATGTTCCCTCAGCTGGGGCAGTGCCTGAGACTCGGCGTAGACGCTATTATCTCTAAGAAGACTCTCGACCAAAGCCATCGTCTGGTAGCTGTCTTCTTTCACAATACACTGGGGAATCATGGCAGCCCGGTTTGATGTCGCCATCGATACACTCGGGAAAGTTTTGCAATTCGGCTTGATTGCAGCGATCTGCTGCTGCTGATGTAGTTGTTGATGGGCGAGTGTGCAGCACTGACTGGCGTTCGACTCCTGCGAGATATGACTCCCCGCTGCCAAGAGCGCCTTATTCAAAGGACGGTGCGAACTCGGATCTACACCCATACTTCTCAGCTTTTTCTTCAGATGGGTATTCCAGTAGTTCTTGATCTCGTTGTCAGTCCTCCCCGGCAGCCGTCCAGCGATCAAAGACCACCTGCGATTGCAAGATGATAGAAAAAGCTTTAATACTTCAGTCAAGCTGGAGTTCGACCATATGCATGTATGTATTCACTTACAGAACAGAAAGGTGCGCACCGATCGGGGCCATGAGCAGGATGAGTCCTCGCTCATGATCACGACAGGTTCACAGACCTATTCCCGAGAAGAGAGTGCAACGTTATTATCAAGTTGTCCTCGTTCTCCGATATATTACCGCGCTTCAGGTCCGGACGAAGATAATTTATCCAGCGCAATCTGCAACTCTTCCCGCACCTTAATAGTCCTGCAAGAAGAACAGTCGGTATGCATCAATTAAAACCGTCTAGCTGCAACAGAGCCAAGCAGTGAGGTAAATTCACGCGATTATTCGAAGAGTTCCAGTGTCGCTTAACTCCCAACTGTTTCTTGCAGAAGGAACCAAATATTAATGAGTGTTCTCAGCGTGCCGAATTGAAGGTATGTATACAGTCTGTAACTTATATTTGGCTTATATTCGTTCTCAGGATCAACTTTAGTTCATCCAAGAAGATTCACTGATTAAATTTGATAGAAGTGCACCGACTCGAGGAAGAACCAACTATCCTGTGGTTCAAGAAATGGTGCGGATGCACACGACATAGGCAAAAGTCATACGCAGAAACAACGTCGAGAGCATCGAACGCGCCTATGCAGTCGACTATTAGACTGTATTAGAATGACAGGTGACGCGTACGTCGGCCTGTTGCCTGGTTTATCTGCGCGGGAGTGACCTTAACCCCTGCCTTGAATTCTGTCGCATGCTCACCTGCGCTTTTTCGGAAGAGTACGCCAGCAGCCTTCACCGTGTTTGGAGATGTACGCCGTGAGCTTGAGGTCCTCCTCTCTCGTCCAAGGTCCTCTGTTTAGTCCAACTTTCTCACAGCACGGAGCTCGTCCCATGGCTGCTTCAAATTCTCAGTCTTCATTAACAGGCAGCGCTGCCCTTCCTCTACGGAAACATGAACTCCTGCCCCAACTCTGCGCTTCAGATGGGTCGACTAACTTGCGGGCCAAGATGGTATCCCATCCATGGCCAGATTCTCTGGCTTCCGTTGAGTACAGAATCAAAAACGGAAGAACGCGGAACTGAATTGTACACGATTGTAATGTTCACATGGCCAGGCTTAGGAGAAGCTGGATGTATGCTCCGCCACGGAATTCAACAGAGGTATTCAGGTGCAGTAAGTGCAACCGGAAAGTTTCATGCTGAACGTCCACTGTTATAGATAATGATGATGTTCGAGGACTTGCTGCTGGCAGTACTGCGATTGATACTCCGGCACTTTGAATTTGAATATTCACATATGGTTTAGATTAAGTTGTAATCCAGTTAATCCAGTGCACGACCTCAACCAGTGTATGCTTTCTTTTCTGTAAACCCACGCACTGCCAGTGGGCCGGGACTGCTCAAAATCTTTGCGCGCATGAGATTTGAACGTGAACTGAAGAATTGCGAGTACTTCGAGCTGGGCGGAAACAGAGCGCCTGTGCCTGAAAACAGTGAGCTATGGCGCATTCTAGACAGGGAGAGAGAGAGAATGGTTTCATACGGATGTCGAGCACCGCTCAATCGACTACACTTCACGCTTCAGTGCAGATGAGAGACACTGCATAACTAGACTGACGACGATCTTACTATTCCGAGTCGATTGCAATCAACCTCTTATAATTCTCTTGCTTTAGTTATGTGCATATTCGACTTTCTCCTCAGCCCTCGCTCTCCCTTCCTTCTAAGTTCTGAGAGAGAATAGAAACCACATCATCACTATCAGATGTGTCTCTCCCTCGCTCTCGCTCTCGAAATCACGTGCTCCACCTTTGCCGACACTCCTCTTGTACCTGCTACACTCATCAGGTTCTTTTGACCCTGGAGCTACCTTGTAGATTCTGTATTTTCTGGCAAATGATTTGAGATGCAAATGTGTTTTCAGATGAGAGAATATTCTACATACTGGGATCTGCCGTTGAGTAGCTTATCTTCACAGCCAGTTCTGTCTGTATTGCTCGTTTCAGGGTGCTTTCATTTGCATCGATGCAGGCATGGAGATTCCGTCAGTCCAAATGGCCCATCTTCTCCAACATCGTAACAAATGAATTCTGGGTAGGAGAAAAGAGAAAGGCAAATGTAAGAATGAAGAAACACATGATCGCCCGGAAGTTGGAAGCTTTGTCTTGCACGAACCTTTTCAAGGGCTGGTACGCCTTCCACTGCCCTTAATCAATCGCCCTTCAAATGAATGAGAAGGACTGGCAGGCTTGATTTGTGATGCGCCCTTTTTGCTACGCTGTAGCATACTTATATGTCGCTCTGTGAAAACCGGGAAGGAAGGAGTTTTTTGTCGTGTAGCGAAACGACCAGATGAAGTCATGGTGAAAATCGAAAGCGAAAAAAGTAGAGAAAAAATATGAATAAAATCACTATAAATAATTAAAAAAATCTAAAAATCGCTAAAGCATAGCCACGCAATTCCATTACAAACTATGTCATGTCGTGGATCGGCTGTTATTTGAAAATCATCTTTAGAGATTTTATATTTTCATTCCAAAAATGTTCATGGGAGGAAGGTGGGAAAATCAAGCTAAGCCTCAGCTTACGAGCTTTTGACACATCTTCATATCTTCATTTTCATTGCATCAATGGGTAGAGCTCCTTGTCAGCTTTTCATGGGCACTTCGTCTATTTCGTTTGGGCACCTAGTGGAGAAGTTACGTGACTCGAAAGATGAAAAAATGAAGTTGGACCTTAGTTTACTTTGCTGATTGGGTATTTGCAGCTCCAGGCGCTAAGGACGCAAGGGACATGCTTCCTCATCTGGGAATTCTAATACGTACAGCATCTGACGTAAGGGAGCAGCTTAAGAGATTAGCTTGCACTTGCGATTTGTCAACAGACGGTTCAGGAGATTTGGAGATCTAATGCAACACGTAAGACGTCGTTGGGTTCAGATCTGTGCAGGCTACGCGTTAGTTAAGGTGAAGAGGCGGATCGAGGTGAGGTGTACTAAGAGAAATTGAGACGCAGGAGAGAGATTTGGAGAGCTTCAGTGACCTGTGAAGAAGAGTTGGACCGCTCGGACCGTTCCGGAGTCTAAACTTGTTGTCTTTGGATCCCATCGGGATCAAAACAACGAGTTTCATCAGTTGGTTTGGGAGTTCTGAGTGAAATTAGCTCGGAGAGAAGCGCTTATGTCAGATTTTGATTTGCCTGCGATCTGAGATTAGTTTGTTCTTCGCGATCGATGAGCCAAGCTCTTCGTTCTTGATGCCTATGCGATCAAGGAGTCTTCATCTACGCATATGAGAAGATATGTGTAGATTGGATTGTTGGTTTGGGTGTGGTGAGCGATTTTGAGCCGCAGGGAGTCGATTTACGTCATTTTTTGCAGGTTGCGATCAAATTTCTTGTGCGGTTTTGCAAGAAGAACTCCAAACGGTTTGTTTGGAATCTCGTTGGATTCAGGATAGCTGGATCTACCTATCAGAGAAGATGAATTTCAGATAAGACGGTCCGTTTGAGCGGTGTGTGCGATTTTAAGCCACAGGGAGGAGTTTTGGAAGCTTCGATCACCTGCGACTGAAAATCGGAGATATCTCGGCTGTTGGAAGTCAGATCTGAAGGTTTTCTGAGTCAATGGAGTCAAGGGAGAAGACCCTAACTACATCTGAAGTCCGTTTGGCGAAAGGAGGAAGTTCTCAGATAGGTCTTTTTCGGTTCCTTCGCTACGGTTTTCATCCTTTGGAGTTCGTTAGAGATCTAGTTGGCTATATACAGCTTGTGGTAGTTAGCTTTAGCTAAGAGCTTGTACATGGATGTGGTTTGGACTTGAGTTTCAATCGTGTGATACTAGTGCAACTCTATTTGTTAGCAAAGAGAAGTTTCTCTTGCTTTGAGCTATACTTCGGTGGTTTTAGGTCAAGGTTGAGATTCAAGGGTTCGTTTTAAGAGCTTTGAAGCAAATTACAGACCGCTCTGGTCTGTTTCTCAGTTTTGTGTTCTTAGGAAGAAAGAACTGGCAGTGTACATACATTTGGAGTTGGTATATATTACAAAATTCATTTTGTGGTTGTTTTTCTCTGTCTTGTCTCTGTTCAGCACACAGCATCTCCACAGTCAGGAACCTCGCATTTTCCTGGATATCCTTCACGTAAAATATCCGACACGACAACGATGGTGAACTCGACGTGAAGATCCGAGGTGGAGATTTCTGTGTTTGAACTTGGAAGAGGAGATCAACAATCATGAACGAGGATGAAGATGGATACAGTTGTTTGAGAGGATGCTGCGGACCTGGGATGATAGATATATAGATGGTTTTGGATCGTGGGAGGATGGGAGGATGGAATGAGCTATGACTATGGACGGGATGGACGAATCAGAAGATATACCAGGGATGCAGTTGGATGCAGCAACTGCACGTTTGTTTCAAGCCATCACTTTGTTTTTGCGACAAGAGCAAGAGAACCAGCAAAAATAGGCTTTAGGGACGAAGACTCTTCGGAGGATGATCGACAAGCTCGATCTATTTGATGGGGGAGACATCTCAAAGTACTTAAGATGTTACAAGACGGAGATGAATTTGGATCAGATATCGAAGAGAGAGATGATCGAGACATTCGAACTCGCTGCGGTACCTGAGATACGAGAGCATGTGAAAGGTCTAATAAAACGTTCTGGGAGGAACTGGGATACATTTTCACATGCGTTGATGGAGGAATATTTCTTGAGAAACTCAGATCGAGTAACCAAGAAATCATTTTTGGGATGGGTCAATCGACCTAGCAAGAGTTTACAGCCTAGAGAGCTGTTAAAGGAGTTCGAGAGATAATTCTCTCAACTACCTCGGGTGGACAAGCTAACCTTGGAGACCTACAAGACGGAGCTGTTTCTTCAAGCTGCTGATGAACCATGACAAGAGCGGTTGGAGCTACTTCTGGAGGATGGGGGGGAGGAAGAAGAAGGGTTGACAAGGAATTGGAAGGTTGTGCATGAAGCTGTTGAGCTTCTTGTCTGGAGACATACAAGAGATAGGATTACAAGGTCGACACATGTATCGCTGAGTACCACACCAGTTCGGGTAGTATATGAGATTCAATCTCCAGTTGTGGTTGTTGAGGAGAAGGATCCAACCGTTGAAGACCTACAGCAAAAGATCTACAAGCTAAGGTTATTAGGTTGGAGGATAAGGGATCATCGACTGAGATGGAACTTGTACCCAAACCAGCTTGGGTACATCAGTACGTGTGGTGTGATGATATTAATCATCAACGGGATGATTGCATCGACTTTGCAGAGTCTTTGCAACGTGAGGTTATTTCTTGAGAGAATGAAAATGTTGCATTCAGAAACTCTCCTTCAAGCCAACGTAGGTAAAGGAGGGATGAAGAAATTTGTGGATGATTACTTTAGGCACATGCAGTTGTAGCTATCGAAGCTACAAGTTATGGTGTTAGGGTTATGGAGATTGAGCATGATCTCCATATGGATGATTTGGATGAGCACGTGGATCCAAGCGAGCTCAAGTTGGATACTGCATCCACGATGCAGAACGAAAAGCAGAGACAAGAAGAGACTTCTTCAAGAAAGCAAGCTGGAGAGAATAAAGTTCAACATAAAACTATTCTTCCTGAACTGACAATGGAAGACGATCCTTCACAACCGAGGGAGATGGTTGGGATGCAGATAGTGGATATGGATGATCCGGTTGTAAGCAAACAACAATCGGATATTGTTATGATGATGGATCTGAAAGGAGGTTGGGAGGAGTGCATTCGAGATGCGAAGGTTGGGTTCTTATCACGTGAGGTTTTGGGTGCAACTTCAAGGGAAGTCCATGATGCTTACATTGACATCATCAAGGACGAGCGACCTGTTGAGGGTGAAGGAGAGTGGACGGATGCTCTCGAGGCTACAGGTATAGGATGATGGATAAGGATGGCTTACAGGGGAGAAGCCATTGCTGAATCTGATTAGGGTTGGGAGGATGATGCTTGGAGAGTTGTAAAAGTTTTCAGAAGAAGGTTGAGAGAATGATGCTAGGTTGTAAGGATTTTCAGAAAAAGAGATCAGGGAGGATGATGGTTGAGGAGGATCCCATTGTACAGCGAGACAATGATGGTTGCGGTTGAAGATTTTGTTTGCAGCAGCGTGGTTCTTTTTTTTCAGAAAACAAAAAAAGAAGAGATGGATACGTATGATGACATGTATAGGCTTGAGATTGAAGGTTACAGTCAAGATGTGTGGTGATGCTTGGGAGGATGGACGATGACTACTACGACACTTGGGTCAGAAATCTCGACGGTGAGGTTCAATTAGGTGGATGGGAGGCGTTTTTATGGTATGATGGTTCACTCTTTCTATGTCTTCGAACGCATATTGAAAGATGTGTAGATCTAGAGGGAGTGATTGGATGGGAGGTTGAAGAAGAAAGTCGATGAACATAGATCTAGCGAAGATTATGACAGGGTAGCAACTTCAAGATGACGATCATGTTGCAACCTTGAGGATGAGGTTGACTTGAGGGGAGGGAGGATGACAAGATGAGAACGAGTGTGCGTGCCGGTCCACTCCTTGGTTGATATCTCTGGTGCATATCGGAGGATGCACAGGTTTGGAAGGGATGGATGTCGTGTCAATGACCGGCTCCTATTTGAAAATCATCTTTAGAGATTCTATATTTTCATTCCAAAGATGTTCATGAGAGGAAGATGGGAAAATCAAGCTAGGTCATGGGCACTTCGTCTACTTCTTTTGGGCGCCTAATGGAGAAGTTACAAGACTCGAAAGAGGGGTAAAACAAGCTAGGCCCTAGCTTACGGGCTTATGGCATAACTTTGGATCTTCACTTTCATCGCATGGATGGGTAGAGCTCGTTGTCAGCTCTCCATAGGCACTTCGTCTACTTCATTTGGACGCTTAGTGGAGAAGTTACGTGACTCGATCAAGTTGGGCCCTAGTTTACTTTGCTGATTGGGTATTTGCAGCTCCAGGTGCTATAGGGCCTGCTTCCTCATTATCTGGGAATTCTGGTACGTACAACGTCTAACGTAAAGGGGCAGCTTAAAGGACTAGCTTGCACTTACGATCTGTCAACAGACGGTTCGGGAGATTTGGAGATCCAATGCAAACGTGAAACGTCGTTGGGTTCAGATCTGTGCAGGCTACGCGTTGGTTAAGACGGTTCGTGAAGAGGCGGATCGAGGAGGGATGTACTGAGAGAAATTGAGACGCATGAGAGAGATTTGGAGAGCTTCAATGATCTGTGAAGGAGAGTTTGACCGTTCGGACCGTTAGAGTCCAAACTTGATGTCCTTGGATCCATTGGGATCAGAACAACGAGTTCTTCAGGAAATTGAAGACGATATGAAGTTTCATCGGACGGTTTGGGAGTTCTGAGTGAAATTGGCACGCAGGGAAGCGCTTATGTCAGATTTTGGTTCACCTGCAACCTAAGATTGATTTGTTCTTCGCAATCGGTGAGTCAAATTCTTCGTTCTTGGTGCTTACGCGATCAGAGAGTCTTCATCTACGAATAGGAGAAGACCATGTCTGGATTGGATTGTTGGTTTTGGGTGTGGTGAGCGATTTTGAGCCACAGGGAGTCAATTTACGTCAATTTTTTGCAACCTGCGACCAAATTTCTTTTGTGGTTTTGCAAAGGGAACTCCAAACGGCTTGTTTGGAGTCTCGTTGGATTCAGGATAGCTAGATCTACCTACCAGAGAAGACGAATTTCAGATAAGACGATCCGTTTGAGCGGTGTGTGCAGTTTTAAGCCACATGGGAGTTTTGGAAGGTTCGATCACTTGCGACCAAAAATCAGAGATATCTCAACTGTTGGGAGTCGGATCTGAAGGTTTTCTGAGTCAACAGAGTCAAAAGAGAAGACCCTATCGACATCTGAAGTCCGTTTGACTAAAGGTGGAAGTTCTCAGATAGGTCTTTTTCGGTTCCTTCGCTGCGGTTTTCAACCTTTGGAGTTCGTTAGAGATCTAGTTGGCTATATACAGCTTGTGGTAGTTAGCTTTAGCTAAGAACTTGTACATGGATGTAGTTTGGACTTGGGTTTCAATCGTGTGATACTGGTGCAGCTCTATTTGTTAGCAAAGGGAAGTTTTTCTTACTTTGAGCTACGCTTCCGTGGTTTTGGGTCAGGGTTGAGATTCAGGGGTTCGTTTTAGGGGCTTTGAAGCAGATTACAGACCGCTCTGGTCTGTTTCTCAGTTTTGTGTTCTTAGGAAGAAAGAACCGGCAGTGTACATACATTTAGAGTTGATATATATTGCAGCATTTGTTTTCGTGGTTGTTTTTCTCTATCTTGTCTCTGTTCAGCACACAGCATCTCCACAGTCAGGAACCTCGTGTTTTCCTAGACATCCTTCACACAATATTTGACACGATAGCGGAACTATGTTTTACTGTACTGGTAAAGTGTGCTGATGTGACCATATCAGAAGATGAGAAATTTCTTCTCGACTAACATCTGCAACTCCATCTCCAGAGACGTTATACTGTAAAACTGTTCTCGGGGAGTTCCAGTGTTTAGTGTGTGACTTTTCTCATTGTGTGTGTCCTTTTTCAGAATTCTAGGTGTTAAATCAAATCTATAAATTAAATTGACAATCAGAATAAAACCATATGTCCTGCCAAGTGAATTAAGAGAAATAATAAACTAAGTGGGAAGAGTCTCTAATCATCGCTATCTATAGCTCTAAAGGGTAGACGCTGATCTGACATGGATTAGTCAGTTATGAATCGGGTCTTGAATGTCAGATTCCTCTCCTGCGTCTTGAGAGTCCTGACGAAGTAAGAACTTATTTGGAGTAAATCCAGAACGTTGTCGACTGTGTAGTGAAAACGAGAAGCTTGTGAAGCCACCCGCACTAACTAAGGAAAAAGAGCACAAGTGATCTAAGATCGACTTTGCGCAAGTCACTACAGCTACTAGACAGAATTGCATTACTATCGACAAGTCAACGCTCGGAGGTAACCAAAGTTACTTCGAAGATTAACCAATGAATAACTTAACCTGTGAACGCTGATATAACCCTTAAACTTCCAAGTAACTCTGCAGGAAAGTGGGTCGAAACTAGAAATTTCCGGATTCGCTATGTCGAAAGAATATGAGATAAACCTTGTGAACATATCTTTTTGTCTTGATCTTTATATTCGTTAGTTAGTTTTTTGTTTGTATGAGCCTTTGCTATTTGTACAAAGGCTCGCACAAATAGTTGCATAGGTAGTTGAGCCTGCAATGGTATATCCGTCTATGTCCAAACCTCGTATATCTACTCGCATAGCTCATTTACGATTAGCTCGAGCTCCAACTATCTGTGCGAGGCTCACACATATAGTTTCATATATTTACCGAGCCCTCACTATCTGTGCCTAAGCCCAAGTTTATGTAACTAAGCTCCCAATATATGTACAAGGTCTCACACAGATAATAGTAGTCAATTATTTTGTTATGTAGAGGTAGAGCACGAGCCCCCATAGTCTATACATGAGTTTGCATAGATAGTAGCAACAATAGTCTATTGTACATTTCCATTGTATATTTTCAGTTATGTCCGAGTCTCTACTTTTTGTACCTAAGCCCAAGTGAGGTACCTCGAGCTCTCACAATCTGTGCGAGCCCTCGTACAAATAACAATAGACAGATGTCAAGTTATCTAGAGGTAGAGATAGAACATGTGCCCCCATAATCTGTGCGAGATCTCGATAGACTGTAGCAACGATAGCTTGACCATCACTATATATTTCTCTCGCTCGAACATTTCCTGGTATGTCTGAGTCTGAATTATCTACGCTACGGCTCGCATAGATATTTCTAGTTATTTCAGAGCCTCCAATATCTGTGCGAGGGCTCTCGTAGATAGTTTCATATATTTACTAAGCCTCCACTATTTATGCATAAGCCCAAGTGTAGGTATTCAAGCTCCCACAATCTTTACGGGGGCTTGCCAAGATAGTTGTAGACAGATGTAGATGTAGAGCTAGCACAGGAGCCACCCTTATATGTGCAAAGGCTCGTGCAGATAGTAACTGGATAAATATTTCTTAACATATCATCCGAGCCCTTTCATAAATATTTCCAATTGTACTCGAGCCTCCACTATCTGTGCAAGCACATATAGTTTCATATATCTACCGAGCCTCTACTATCTGTCCCTAAGCCCAAGTGAGGTACCCGAGCTCCCACAATCTGTGCGTCTCCTCACACAAATAATAATATGTGTCATGTTATGCTTCATAAACAATTATCTTCATCATGCGACTGGAATGTTGATCGGAGATTATCATCAACAAACCACCAATTTGGAAAAAGTGTGTCAACTCTTCTCTTGTGGTGTAGAGACAAACTCCTTAATGTCGACATTATTAGTCTTAATGACACGATATAGAACCACGTCGGTTATCAAGAGAATATATGTTGAAGACTTCATGCTATCATGACCTCGTTCAAATGAACAAGAGATAGTGATCGATAGACTATCGTAAGAAGAGGATCTGTCAACTTCGTGATTGACCAAAAAACACATAGTCGTAACCAGTGGGTAGTGTTGCTCAGTATCCTTGAGCTCACTCGTCTGTTCTTTTGTGCTTCTGTTCTCGACTACGCGTATGAGAACTGTAGGATCCGTGTCGGTGGTGATGATAGCACCTGAGATGTTCACGTCTCTATCAATGACATCAGATCTAACTTTCTTCCATCGGTTTACTGAAAGGGTCGTGGAGGATGAAGGCGTGAAAAGAGGAGTCACAAAAGAGGACGGTCCAAGAACTGTTCTTCCTTGAATAGGTGGGTCAGTCGACATCCACGGTTTAGCAACATAAGTGTGTGGTTTCCTTCCTCTCGAAACTATAGTCTTTGGTTGCTTTGCAACTGGTTCTTTTGTTCTAGAGCTTGAAGCTCTAACTCGGCAGTTTGGACGAGACGTTGCAAAATGGATCTAATACTGCTAGCGATTGAGGTTCTTCTTCCTTCAAGTTGACAAGGACTGCTCCAAAGACGGATGGGAACGAGATGCGGAGGTGCAAAGAGAAGAGAGGGATGGTGAGAATGAGAAAAAGAGTTGACGATCATCTTAGTCTACACACTCCTCGAGGAAGAAGAAAGCGCCAATCAGATATACTGGATTTAAGTATAGCAGCTTAAATCGACTCCAAACGTGCTAGTTGAAACTCTGCATGATAGCTGTCCAAACGGACCACACAAGAGTAATTCAGGTGCGATGATCACCAAATCGAATAGTTAAAAGAGACAAAAGGAAGAGGAAGCAGATCTTACGAGTAGCAATGAGATCTCAACCTGGAGTGACACTATCAAGGCGTTATACCACATAGCAGACGTCATGCTTCCTCATTCCACTCCTTTGTTTGAATATGCTTTCTCTCGCTCTTCGCGCTCTTAGCTCTTCGCGGTAACGGATAACTTTACGATGATGTGTTGATTGAAGAAAAAGCTTTGACTCTAGCACGGACAAGTTTCTGAACCTCGACACTCTGTTGGAGAAGACAAGAGCATACAAAACCATAGTGCAAATGACAGCGGAGGGATGATTTCTAGAAACAAAAACGATGTAGGATCATGCACTATGGCAACAGATTGTACAAGAAAAATATGCATGCTTTGATCTCAATATGATATCTCATGTTTAAAGGATCTCTTGGTACTAAGATATAATTATTTGAGGTGACTGAGGTCGTGGGACATGCTACGGTTCATAGCATAATGATCTAATTTTGTGCAAGAGCTCGTGCAAGTCGTAGTTAGAACTCCTCGAAGTATGTATAATTTGTGCAAGGCCTCACCAAGATTGGTATGGACTCACGCAGGTTATAGCTAGAACCCAGCTAAAGCATTTATAATCTTTGCGAGGGTCTCGTCAAGATTGCTATAATTTTTTGCATGCTTCATCTCCTAGTAGGCCAGATCTGCACGAGTCTGACGTAAATTTGGTAGACCTTCAACTTCGTGATCCTCAAACACAAACCACAATCTATGAGGCCTCACCAAGATTGATCAAATAGAGGAGTAGAAAGATGATATGAGATATTTATAGTTTGGGAGTGTAGGTCCAGGTACTGCGGAGCACATCTTTTGTAGCGTGGATATTTTGTGCAAGTGGCTTGATTTGTGCATTGCTTGACACGTGGCACACTTTTAAACTGACATGTCTCATAGAGCGTGAAGTTTGAAAGTATCTGACTGTAGAGAGATACAACAAGACCTCAGACCAACTGACTGAAATCTTAATACGCTCTCTACCTTATCTATTAAGTTTTGTCTCGGTTTCTACTGATCTAATTTGATCTTAAGTGTAATACACGTGTCTCACATAACACAACTGGGTGTTCCATCTTATTCTAAGTACAAGAAAGATTCATACATGATAAACATATGTTTTAGATCACATAAGCATCTTCAAACAATCCCTTAGGCAGGCTTGTGCACTAGCAATATGCTCTTCATTGTTTTTCTTCGACAAACTACATAAAATGTTCAATTATCACATTCTATAATTGAATGATATGAGCTCCATTCAAGATGAATCTTACAGCGATGGATAGCCTATTGTGCAAGCTTTCCAATGATATTAGTAACACATTGATTGATTCAAGGTAACTACTATCACAATAGATCGAAATTGATCATTTCCAACACTTATAACTCGGAACATCTCAACTCTTCTTCTTGATCCGTATGTTTGATCTAAGTTTTGAATGATCAAACCAGCTCCAAACTAAACATGCAGCATATCACTAGAAAGCTTATCTTCTAGAGCTTCCAACAAGATAAGACATGCATGTAGCACGCAACCAGTGAGCTCGAGATATGATGTCGAAAACAATGATACTTCACAGTTAAAGAATTCCAATCAGCACCTTCGACATTGTGTAACTCCTTCTCTTATTATGATCTACGTGCCAAATTCACAACATAGCTCCTTTGACTCACTTGCAACACCTCCAAGAAGTTTCACCTCCAACCCCCAAGTCGTTTGTTCAAAGTCAACCAAGAGATGTAGGTGAAATCACTCTTCTCCTTCACAACTCGTCAAGTTGTGATCTGAACTTCAGCAACCTATTACTAACTCGAACTTCCAATTGGACTCAAACTTCATAAGAATTTCCTCTGACCTCTCACTATGACTCTCTGAAATTTCAGCTTCACCAAATCAATTGCTTGAAATTGATCAAGTCTTTTGTCTGTGCTTACTTATGAGCTTTATAGATCCCGGTGGCTAAAATCTATGACCCCAACTCCTTCTATTAACCAAATGAGCAAATAAAATCTACGGCACACTCAGAGATTTGACCCATGCTCATGAAACAACTCAACCCTTGAATCCAAGCAAAACAGTTTTGCTTCCTCCTCTCATTGTTACGGTCAACTTCAATCGACCATTTCGAGATCATATCCAACCAAACGTAGGACTAATTTACATCAGTGCAACCAGCACGACATCAAATATCCAACACTATTGACAATACCAAAAGATCATCTCTCAAACTCTCGAGGCATTTAGAAACGTGACTCGAGATATCAATTTGATTCCCGACCTTCGAACGATTATAATTCTACACTCAGAACTCCAAATTGATCGTTCTTCCTCTCCAGGTTGTAGTCCAGCTTGAGAGCTTTCCAACAAGATCTCACACTCCCTAAATGACCACATGAAATACCTCCAAACTCCAAAACTGTCCTTGGAACTTGGATGAACTTGATTGATAAAAAAATAGACCAATGAGAAAGATTGTGATCTTTATCCTCGACTTTACACTATAGATCTAGTTTTAATCCTAAAACATCCTCACACCTTCAAAGCTTGAACGCCGGACGATTAAGATAACGATGACACAAAAATACACGAGATTCAATACAAAGTCAAGATAATGACCTTGAATCGATCTACGGTGAAAGATACGACAAAAAGAAATGAGAAAGTCATCATTTAATCACAATATTCCTCACCAAAGTTCTTCACGATCCACACATGATGGTTGATCTTCCGGCGACAATGACATTAGATATCAACCCAGACGTTGAAAGGAACGTTGGCTGGAAAGTTCAAATCCATTTAGCCATCAAAGTAAGATGTACACAGTAGGGTCTCAATTCTCTCCAGCTCATAACTTAAGAATTGTACTAACTATTATCTAAACTATTTTTTCTAGCAACCGAAAGCATGAAGTCGTTTCTCTCAGCGAGCTCCGCATTCTGGAACTTTTTGCTTTTTTCAAGGTGATATTTCAATCCAAGCTAAGGGGCAGCTTGTCAAGCATAGCCCTAGCTTAGCTCCTACCTGCTTGATAAGCTGGGGTGCAGCTTCTCGAACAAGAGTTAGTCTGAGTGTCTTCTGAAGTTTCATTTCATCATGTGGAACGCCATGCAATATGACAACGCTCATGCCACAAAAGGTACCATTGGAGTCGAGTCTCAACGTGGAATGTACATGACTTGTCAGATTTGGATTTTGGTAAATAGATTTGGAGAGTTTGAGATTGAACGCTTTTATCGTAGAAGCGGTGTTGTTCTGCGAGAGTCCGTTATGGACATATTGGGACTTCGATTCAATCTTTCGAAAGTTACGTAACTATATTCTCAACCCTAAGTTTTAGGTAGTAGTATGAAGACCACAGACCATTGAGTTTGTTTGTAAACTCTATGAATAAGTAGCAATAGTAAAAAATATGATTTTGGATTATAAGATTGCACTCATACATTGCCGTTCATGTTTCATATCCCACGTGCTTTCCACAGCTAGATATCTCACGTATTCTTGGATATGTCTTTCGTGTCCTAGGATACAATAACATTTTGATATTTTGCATATGCTCAGTCCAAACAAGTTCGTGCATCTCCAACGTTAAAATAATAGAATCAAACCAAATTATCATGTACATATATTTCATTACACATTATATTACACCTAAACTTAGTATATCCTAGATATACACTTGGTCCAATTTTAGATATATACATGGTTAGTCCCAATTATTATGAAAGAATCAATCAGAATACTTTATACTATATTTTCCATTTTGGATTTTTCCATGGATCATTTTAATACCAGATGTTAAAAGTACTTTACTGCAAGATATCCAATGTACATTCTCTTTAGTTATAGTATTGTTACTTTATACTAGTAATGACTTTTCATATATAACGTTTCAACTTTCGTTTTCCATTCTATCAACCATAAAAGCTTTCTGTTTCTGTTTTTACTACTTTATACTAGTAATGACTTTTCACATATAACGTTTCAACTTTCGTTTCCCATTCTATCATATTATATTAGCTTCATTCAAATTTTAATTAGGATGTAATATCAAGTCTAGTTTCCCTACTACGACATATAAGATAGTGAGGTATTCGTGTAGTTTGAATGATCAACCATACATATCCAATCAACTCTCAAAAATCTCACTAATGTCACTTGGATAACGATAAAATGACAGGTCAGTGATGGGAAGTTTGCGAAAATAAATAGTTAGTTCTCACCTTCATCTTCTGCATTCTCTTGTTGGTAAGACTCTAAAGTATCAAACTTAAATTTTATTTATATACTGAATCATGTCTTACGTTTCATCAAATAATACATTAGATTAATTCCATCTTATATGTTTTAACCCATACTTATATTATTTACCCAATTTCTACATTAATTCATGACTTACATCTCTTCTCTTCACAAATATAACCCTCAACTGAGAACCTCTCTACAAATCTATTCTAGTTTAGTATATATTACTCACATGATCCTCCATGATCTTATTAAGCTTTTTTGACCCAACAACTTAAATACAAAAGGCCAATAGTGTTCTGATATTGAGCATATGTTGAATCTACACATTTTTTCAGATTTCCAAATTTAAATACCTATATGATTATTCTAATATTTCTGATGTTCACTTAACTGAATATCACATGTTGTCCGTCATATATATATATATATATTTCATATATACTTAGGCTAGATCTTAAAGACACATGTAATGTTGATATCCATTCATGTGCACTCCTTTTAGTTATAATATTGATACTTCATACTAGTAATGACTTTTCATTTTTAACATTACACTTTCAATTTTCATTCTAGCATATTACATATTAGCTTGATTCAAAGTTTTAATGAAGATGAAATATGAAGTATAGCTTCACTACTACGACATATAAATAGTGAGGAGTCCATTTAGTTCTAATGATCGTACGTAATTATTTTGCCAATAAAGACCACTTCATTATTAGTAGTTACACTTCTTTCTTATATACACCGTATTTTCAAAACAACTAGATGTTAAGATAATACAGTATATATGTTTTCCACCTCCTAACATATAACGTAGAAGATAATGTGCAAGGATCTTTGTATGATCTAGTTATCAAGAAGAAAATTCATCATTAATTACTTTGTAGATATAGCTGTTAGAAAATATGTTTAAATAGTGTTGTCTATATGAAAAGAATTATCCAAATGTATTTTTCTTAATGAAGAAGATATATTATAAAAAGTAAATTTGATATAAAACTAACCGCTAGAACATCTTCCTATTCTGCATGAAGCATTATACCCATTTTTACCCACCAAATGAATTTATCTGATCTTTACTCTACGATTTATCATACTGTACATTTTATCACACATATAGGTATATCATTAATAAGATTATAGAGAATTAAAATAAAGATGATTTATTTGATTTATACGTTCTATCTGCTTGAGAATAATTACGATATAAAATTAGAAGATCTTTTGGTGATGTAATATCTTACTTATTTGTCATTACTTTGTAGACATCCTAAGATGACACTTAGATGACAATCATATGATGGTCTATTTTGCAACAATACTAGTTCTATTTTTAGTTCTATTCTAATATCTTCATCTTTGTATTCCCTTGATTAAAAACTCTATAGTACCAAAAAGATTTAGTTCTATGTGAACTAATATTCATATATCAGGTCGTTTGTGATTTTCATCAATAAGATGACCCAAAGTACTGTCTTAATTCATGATAACTTACTTTCAAAACGATGACAATTCCGGAAGAATAACGCTCCGCAATAGCTCACAGATGGAATGATGTTCTTGTTTGCAACAATAATATATTTTGTTCTCAACTTCATCCTTATCTTTTCTTGATTTAATACTCTATTGTATCATATAGTTTTAATGATCATCTGTATTTATTCTGTCAGTAAATACCATTATTTGTAGTTACCCTTCTATATTATATACACCGTACTTTCGAAACAAACTAAGGGTTAAAATAACAAAATATATTATTTACACCTCCTAACATACTCGACCTTAAGTATAACTTAGAAGATAATGTGCATGGATCTTTATGTGATCTGGTTATCAAAAAGAAAATTTATCATTAATCATTTTGAAGATATCGCTGTTAGAAAATATATCTAAATAGAGTTGTATGTATGGAAAGAATTATCCAAATGTATTTCTTACTACACGAAGAAGATATATGCATAAAGGACAAATTTGAAAAAAATCTAATTAGACCATCTCCATATTCTGCATGCAGCATTATACCCGTATTTACCACCACATGAATTTATCTTATCTTAGTTTATCACACATATAGGTATATCACTGATAAGATTATAGAGAACTAAGATAAAGACAAGTCAACTTATAAGTTCTCTCTCCTTGAGAATAATTATGGTATAAACTTAGTAGATCTTTTGGTGATATAATATCTTACTTATTCGTCATTACATCATCATTACGTCATACACTGTCAAAAATATATATAAAAGTATTATCTAAATATATTTTTTACCAAATGAATATGATATGTTTATAGAGATATATTTAAAATAAAACTACTCACTAGATCATCTTCGTGTTATGCATGCAGCATAATTATACCCATATTTACCACTAAATGAATGGTGCTGATCTTTACTGTACATTTTAGCACAAATGTAGGCATATTATTGATAAAATTCTGGAGAATATAAATATAGGCGAGAGAACTTACAAATGAATTTATAAGTTCTCTCCTCTCGAGAATAATTTTGTTGGAAATATAAAATTACTAGATTTTTTGGTTATCTAATATCTTTCTTTACCCATCGTTCTATATTTTTCCAGGATTTTCTATCTACTTTTCAATTGAAATTATATTCGGCTGATTAAACCGTCTCCATTTGACCTGAAAATTATTTGAGCCAATCTCATCGATCCACCTCCGAGATCTGGAGTGATCCGTACCCACGTGTAGGTAACAGAGATGGTTTTAGTGGGTCTAGGTCCGTATTTGTGAGCTTCGTGAACATCCATAAGCCAGTGACCTTGAAATTCAACATTCACCTTCCATAAGAGAAAACAATCCTTGTGGAAACAGAATTAATGTATTTCGAATCAAAATGACCGAGTTATTGCATTTTTGGTCCCGCACCCTTGTAGAAAGCCGTTGAAATGATTTGAGTTGTGGTATAATCTTCCCGGACCAAAGACGAGAACGGCCCCTCGTTCCCTTATATATAATGAAGTATATATAAGGGAAGGGGTTCCATTGGCCAGCTACCCCGACGGGTGCGACTGTCATATGCTTCATAACCCGCAGGAGAAGAATTGAAGGCTGGATCCTGTCTAAGCTTGTGTCTCGGTGTGAGATCCGAGGGAGATTGACAAGAAGGACAGTCAGATCAGCATGGACCCATGAATTGCGGAGAGCGAGTCCTCGAGGGTTTTGGTTACCGTGCGGTCAACTCTCATGCCTCTGGAGCAGTGCTCGGGGTAAAAAGTTTTGAGAACTGGAAATTATTTGACGGCAATGAACGGGAGCCGGTTTTTTTCAATCATTTATTCGTCTTCCCGGCTTTTCTAACAGGTAAATTGTCATTTTGTAAAACTTTAACCTGCGGAAAATCCGGCTGGACACCATTTCAACTCGACTTTTCAGAATTCCAGCTGGTTGAGAATACAAAGAATGCCGGTTAGCCCCGAGCGCTGCTCTGGAGTCTGTCGTGGTCGTTTCTTGAGTTTGGCAATGATTCGCGTAATGTTCTTCTTGGTCTCCTTTTCCTGAGTATGTGTGTTTTGGGAGTCTTTCGCGGTTTTCTTTTCCAAAGTATGTGTGTTTGTGGGGTCTGATGCGTCTGGGTTTTCCTCAAAACTGTTCAGCTGTCAAGCATTGAAGGATTTATAGTCGTGAATGAAAATGAGTTGCGGAAGCAATGTCGTATCTTTGTCTACACAAAAGATGCATCCAAGAATACATGAAATATCTAGCTGTAGAAGGTCTGTAGACCGTATATAATGAGTAAATATGCAACGACACACAAATGCAACAAGGTGAACACAAAAGTTAATGTATTTAAACTTATTTTGCTTTCACAAACTAAGATTGTACAATCAGATTTAAAATAATCTGTATGATGTTCACCCAAGTGCTCTAAACTCTAATCCAATGCTTGGACGGCATAGCCCTTAAAAAATCCTTTCCAACCATACCCATCAAGCCTTTGAATGGACTTCCCTACTACAAGTTATGTGTCTTAGAAGTTTCCCTGCACACTATGTATCTTTAAATACTAAACTTACAATAAACGTTGTTCTCTCGTAAGTTTCTCATATGAGCACCAAATGCAGTGATTTCAATTGTGCTGGAAAGCCCTTCTCCGCTGCTTTCCAGTGATACTCATATTGTCTCCATTCTAGATCCACAGCAAAAGTTACAGCATTCTGAACTCTGTCAGCTTTTATTTAATTATCATCTGTTTGTCTCCTTTACAACATCGAGGCCACCCTCGATGTTGAGCTCCAAATCTCTAACAACATCATGTTGGGTGGCTTTAAACTCGTTCTCTCACTACCCATGTTTTACTTTTATATAGGAGAAAGAGTTAGCTTATCTGGAAGCGAAAGAGGAGAAGATAGTTGATATCTGAAGATCTGGGTTGCACTTATGTTTAGTGGTGATGGGTTGGAAGGCTTACACATTGCTTACACACCAACAGAGAGTCTATGATATAACTTTTTGTTGCTTACGAGCTTTCTTTAAACTTCATGTGTCATCGTAGACGTTGTTGGTGCAACTCTTTTCTCTATAGATTAACAACATGTTCAATCCAGCTTGTATTCTTGACGAATCAGCTGTAGATAATAATGATAAGATTGAATAGGTGTGATTTCACATATTCCTTATGCTCTATTATGTATATACACAGATAAGAATTGATTCAGTTTTTTAAGTTTTGTGCTGTTTTGGAAAAGTTTGCAGAATCTTTCAGCAATGGAAGCTGAGTTTTGTTTATTAGTCCAGATGAAATAGTACTCACGGATCTGATAACTAGAAATGAAAATTGATTATTGCTGTGAAGAGGTTGGTTTCTATCATGATTGATAGCTAGTCATGTGAGCTAAATATTCTCTGCCTTTGGTTCTCTAGGAAATTCAAGGTGATAGTTTGATTTCAGTCTTTGAATACTCAAGTGTAACGCTGAGTTCTTGTTCCCCATGCTCTCATGGTAAGCTAGTAATTAAACTAACTTATTGGTCTTTGGATGTAATCAGATGTACGTAAAGAAGTCTCAAGGTGGAGGCAGATGGAGAGCTGAAGGCTGCTGCTCATGTTCAAGTACTTGATAAGGAAATCTGCAGGTTGTTGAATCTCATAATCTTCCGTGTATAAACCTCAATTTCTAGCAAAATTTCTTCCAGTTCCATTGTTACATACTTTGTAATCCGTATCTCTAAGGAGACTTTGTGCAGATTTTACCAAGAGTCAATAAAATTTAAAGTTTGTTATCATGAGCTCTCGTATCGATGTAATGTCATTTTCACGTGTGTTGTCTAACTCGCTTCGGGATAGGATGGAAACTCATCATGTAGTATGTACCTAGTTATGAAAGATTAAGTTATCGTTTCATGTTAAAAATATATATAATTCCATTCATGTTTGCATTCTACGCTCGGCTTCTGTTACACAAACTTATCTAGATGGAAATACACAGTAGATTGTTCTTTGCATTTATCGTTGTTGCTCTTCAGCAATCAATCCAGTTTCAATGAAGTTTCAGATATTAACAAAAGTTTGTCGATTTCATTAGTGGTCATATACGGAAAATGTCTTTCAGCTGATGAAGCTTATATTCATATATCATAATCTTGAGAAGCGTGGTCTACATCGTTAAGTGCTCCATTTCTTACTAGAGCTAAAGTAGGTAGAGTGGTCTGGTTTTCTTGATACGAGAACTAGTCAGCAGTAGATAAGTTGCAAGCAAAACAGCTTCTTGCTATCTATAAATCAAGCGATATATGATATACACCGAAGAAACATAAAACCGCAAAGTTTGCATATATCCAATAGGGCTTGCAATTGGATCACTTACATACAAGAGTGTAATGAAAATTCTTCTGAATCTCTTCTCAAAGTACAATATGTAGGACAAGAACTGCAAATATCATAAATTTTATTCTTTACAAGGAACACGTTTTATATTCATGTTTAGCCACAGAGCGCAAAAATTCTTTTTGAATATACTTCTTCATGTATTGCAGAAGTTGCTGGAAATGTTACAAAGAGTGGACAAACTTCATTGAACAACAAATTTCTTCAGGGGATTTTTCTTTGTCGATTAAACAACTCACTTTTTCTTGACGTTGCTTCTTCATAGCCAATCTTTCTGCATCCTCTCTTGGATGTTGAGAGATCCTCTTTGCGGTTTCTCTCTGATGCTTATTCTCTTCTAATACATATTGTCTGAACTCCAACATCTTCTTGGTATAATGTTGTCTGGTTATCATGAGCCAACGTCTTTGATTCCTTCCCTTCAGATGATTATATTGAAAAGTTTTTATGCTTCTCATCTCTTGCAATGAGTGCTTTTGCAATCACATTGACTTGACATCCATCATTTTCAACTAGACATCCATTGCTTTCATCTTTCTCTTCTAAACCTAGTGGTGGTATCAGATCTTGTTTGCATATGTTCACACTCATGTCTGCGATCAAATATGTTGCATCAAGTTCCTTGTGTCCAAGTTCATGATGTTCT
Organism: Asterella californica; assembly: GCA_036924285.1. Lineage (NCBI taxonomy): Eukaryota > Viridiplantae > Streptophyta > Marchantiopsida > Marchantiales > Aytoniaceae > Asterella > Asterella californica. The sequence continues at coordinate 30,870,593 of JAYKYS010000003.1, forward strand.
CAGTCTAGTTGTCGAGAGTGGTAAGCTTTTGAGAATCTATCATAGGTAAGTCATCGAAATCTAGACAAGAAGTCGTTTATGGACACACGTTGTTCTAGTCTCATAAATCGTGTTCATCCTATAAAAGTGCGAACACACATTGTTAAGCTTCTCTTCCAAGATAATTTCAATCGTTACTTCTAATTTGGTTAAATCATCACTACTAGAATCATTTATCTCCTTAACATTCTTATACATGAGGATGTATTTGTCAAACCTTTGTAGTGTCGTGGATCGACTATAGAGAGAACCCGAGGTTTAGAGAGTCCATTTTTCCACTTTGATCCGAAGTATATTTCTGACAGCATCCAGGAAGACCAAATTGATATTTGATCGTCTCGAATAGAGCCAAGACGAAGAAATTACGGCATCGAAAGTTTTAGAGTTTAATTAACGATGGATGCTGACATGACATCCGAATGCTGACATGGAAAAAGTTGCTGATATCGTGAAAAATTTATGACATGATGGATGTTGACTTGGTGATTTTGCTGAAGTGTCAGAAGTTTTCTGACGTATCAGGTGCTGATATGACGGTGGAGGTTGACATGGTGGTGATATTGATGGAACGATGAGGTGGCAGACAAGCCTCACATGCCATGTGACAACGTGCAAACATGTCATCTAGCATATTACATGCATGCAATTTGTCTCTTTGTGACGACACATGACTTTTTAGGAAAAAACTTAGTAAGTGTATTTAAGAGATAAATTTTCCTTCACTAGAGGGATTTTTGAAAGAAAGCGCTTCCAAGCTACCAAATTTTGGAGAGAGAATTTTGGACTTGGGCAAATTTTCACTGCCAACATTGAGGGTGACCTCCATGTTGGGACAACAAGATCAGGTTTTGGGAGCGCAACATCGAGACTGACCTCAATGTTGAGAGGACTGAAAAAACATGAAGAGAGATACAAAAGAGTAGAACAATAATAGTATAGAAACATACACATGTTTAGATATTGTGTAATTGTGCATATCAATCATTATCTAAAACAACAAAACTGTTCTATCTTGTCCTTTTGCTACAGTCTACATTAACCTCTATACAACAAACATTCAAGAGTAAGTATTTTTTCGAGGTAAAACTGTTGTACCCGATTACACGCGATCTAATCTGAAACTGTCAATTCAAATTCAAAACTTGACGAATTTCGATCATTTTCTAAGCCAAGTAGAGTATCACCTTTCAACCAATTGTCATTGCATGAGAGAAGAAAATTGTGTAAAAAACACAACAAGAAATTCACAATACCAAATGTCAAATTTCAGACGATACTTAAACTACGTCTTCAACTTTTTCAACGAATGTCATCTCGATTTGAGTACATTGATGTAATTTGTGTTTGCTATACATGGATGAGTCAAACAAGTGTTAAAATTGCACTTGTCTGGATTCCCAGATGCCATTGGATAAGAAGGGACCAAATGCTTCTGGGCGCTATAACCAAGATCTCAATAGATATTGATGCTTTTTGAATTCTTCATTCTCGTATGTGATCAAAAATTTCCACATCGAGGATCGTCAAGAACCTATATATCTTTGCAACCTCCAAGATATCCAGCATAGCAAAACAATGTTATTTTTTGCAGATCACATATTCAAATTATATGTGTTGACTGAATAATTCTGCTTTCTATCCCAGTAGATCTCTCCATAAAGGTTTAGTTGACGAGACATTGGTTCAGAGAGCTCAACCAATGTCTCGTCAACTAAACCTTTTTCTCCTGGAAAGCTCTTTCTTCGTGGACTGTCTAGAAATGCACTCTTGGTCAGCTTGGTTGGATCATCTAACAAAGTCTTTCATTTTACTCTCAAATATGACATGACGTGTCTCGTGTAGTTAATCATTGATCCGTGACCAATGCCTCATAAGAGTAAACATCACTCCAAACAAGAACCATTCCCCTCATATCCCATCCAATCCAACGTCACCACAAGCTGTAAAATTACCGGTGCTTGCTCGTTCTTGCTGGTCATTATTAAAAACTTTATGATCTTTAATCAAATTAAGTAGAACAGTGAACGAATCTTTATCCATTCGCATGATCTGACAAAACATGCTCGTAGGAAGATCAAAAAAGAAATTACTCACGAAATCTTTGCTTTTCTCCCTTCGCCATGCCCGATCAATGTATCTGCCTCCTTTGACGACGATGTATAGATTCATTAAATAACATTTCTCCTTCATAATCAAAACCCACAAACGACTGATCTTCATCACTTTCAGTCTCTCACATATCAACATCTAAACTCGACTCGTTGTCACTATTCTCCATGAGGACTTTAAACTCTGTAAGCTTTTCGATCTCGGTAAACAATTCTTTACGTCTCGAAGTTCTAAGCATTTTTCTATTCAAATTTGTCCTAAATTCATCAACAAAAGAAACTATCAGCCACTTTAGCAGACAGAAATTCATTGTAAAAACCTCACACGATAAACAAAAAATATTTCTTCACATTATAGACGGAAATAAAGTTCATAAGACGAACTGAAACAAATACGACTACAAAACAAGTACACAACAGAAGGTAAACCTGCCCCGAGAGAACTGACGAGAACCTCTACAAGGTCCCTATTGAACTAATCTCGTCGTGCCTGCCGAACCTAAATAATAGTTTAAAGATTTCAGTCGTGATTAACTTTGACACTTCTTGTTAGCATGTTGGCAGCCTCATCCAGTCGTAACACAGACAACATGGATTCGGATCCTTTTGCCAAGAGGACTAAGTCTGTGCAAGGAAAACATCGTCGCACTTTCGCCACCCTCTATTAAGAGATATCAAAGATACCTTCTCTCACACATTGAAGAAATATTCTTCTACGACAGAAAAAATTCATAATTTCATCATGAATAACTTCGGGTAAAATCACAACTCATTCTGAGTCACCCTTGTGAATGAACCTTGTGACATTTTCATTATTTTCTTTCCAACTCGACACTAAAAACAACTACTCAAAACTGTACATTGTCTACTGATAACTTTGTGTAAAATTGCAATACATTCTCGGTCACCGTTGTGAATGAACTCTGTGTGATCTGTTTGGCCGAAGTAACTCCCTCTCAAGATCTAACTTTGACACCCCATAATCTTTCAGAAACGTTCCAACTTTGACCCCATAATCTTTCAGAAAGGTTCTAACTTGGATACCCCTGTTCCTCTTGCCGAGAGGGCCAAGTCCGTGCAAGAAAAGCAACGTTCGGCTGCAAAAAGCCCCACGGCGAAAAAGAGGCCTGAACAATGAGTCGCGAGCCTAACCCGCTCCTTACTTGACAGATAAAACTTAGCCCCCATTACGAACTCATGGGCTTAGCAGTGAGAATGGCGAGACTGGAAATACGTACCAACAAGCTCTCGCCACTCGACACCGAGAACTTGCTACCCTCCTCTATCATAAGCTTGAGAGTATCCCTATCCACGAGTAACAGAAAACCGGGAAATTAATCATGCGTCCAAGCAACCAGACAATTACCATTTCTTTAAATTGGTTCGGATCCATGATAGAAACTACGAGTTCACTTTTGTTTCTCAGTCAGCCATTTTGCTGATTAAAGCTCGGACGCAGAGCTTCTCCCTGGCCTGACACAGACAGTACAGTGCACCTTCTTACTGACGATATCATGCGCGAGCTCATCATTGTTTAAACACACTCAGCAATGGCACAACCTTTGAATGCATTACATGTGCCCACACACATGCTTCAGTGGAATTAGTGTGGGCAACATAAATGCACTCAAAGTACTCTGGTAAGTAAAGCTTGGAAGCTTTGTGAGGCAGATCTTCTCTGCACAACAGATCAGCGAGTTCACTTCCTGACACTGTGCTTGATTGGATCACTGCTGCTTGAGATATAGCTTTGACTAGCGGAAACTGGAAACGTCCAACATACCTCACAACGGACACACGCACTCTACAAACCGAAGGTCATAGAGTTAGTCAAAGGAATATGAACTGCATTCCGCGGGTCACAACCAACGTATTGGATATATACGACTATGGAGTGACAACCCCACATGGTGAGCACGGCTGGTTGTTATAATCAGACAGGAAACGGGTAATCTCACCACTACTTTTCCTAGAACTGATATTAACAGAATCTTGTATTTCGCACCCTAGCAGAGCAAACGACTGGAAAATTCTAAGAATTATAAGACGGATCAGACCGTCCACCTTTGGCTTTACAAAACTCCCTGTGACGAAGAAGTCCATCGCACTTGTCAACGCCATTCGAAAGTCTAACCTGTGGCAAACGCTGAAATCCGGTAACACCTTCCCACTTTCGCCCCCAGGAAACTAACCTGTCATTTCCATTGACCGTTGGCGGCATTCTGCTTCGCCAACACCATATTTGTCTGTCGAGTGACTTGTACGTGAATTCCACAAGTGCTCCATAGATTCCTGACGATGTTGGAAGTGTACCTCGCTTCATTCTGGTAAAAACTTTGAACAAGAACAAAGAACAACGCTCAACTCTCGACAATTTCGTAAAGAGATATATATCATATATTCATACGTCGAGAGTGGCAGATTTTATCTAGGACCACTCTCTAGTACTGCGGTAAACCGCAAGTAATAGGTCAGTAGCAAACAGTGGCCTAATGTGCGCTAACTTGCTAAGTGGAGTTTGCCAATTATATATAACCGAAGGGTGTGCGGATGGGAATGTGTAATGCGAAGAACATTCCAGAAAAAGTTCAGAACTGAAATGTACCAGAAATGTGATTCGCATTACACGTTCCCAGAAGAAGTTCCCTTGGTATAGTGTGCGATGATGCTGTGAATACAGTATGTAATGATGCCATCTAATCGATTCTAATGTAGACAATGCAGAACTGAAAAACTGGAGTTGAACACGACGACAGTGAAATCAGTGAAGAGAGTCGATGGCGAACATAGAGTGAGATAACCAAAACGCAAATAAGAGTCACTGGAAATGAGTTCAAGAGCTATGACTTAGCGAGTTAAAACAGGGATCTGAAAGGTAGAACAAGCAGAGGAAAGTTTTTTTGCCACTGGGTCGCTGATGCATGTAGGCACTGAGTAGGTGTACACTCAAGAACCTAATTACCACAAGATACACTATCTATCTCGCGAGAGAAAGCTAACCTCAAAAACCCGGCCTCAGTTCGGATTGCAGACACAGTGGACTCCGTTTGATCGGAAGGTTATCATCATATCTCTTAGCAGCCCTTCATTCCAGTCAGCAAGAAACGTGTCCCCACCAGTGGATGTTGACAGTAACCTTCAATGACTCTAACCAGCAACATCACCAGCCACACCAAATCTTACCAGTAGCTTCCAACGTCTTCTTTCCCGACCCAAATTAAAGAACAAATGCTAACAATCAGGTCTTGTTCCAGGATCATGACCAACCAAGCTGACGGTCTCCACCATGCTACAGGCAACTGAGTTACTTTTGAAGGTCCAAGAGAGAAGGATAGGACGTCAAACCTTTGAAAACATTCAAGACTAAAAACTTGGAATCTATTAAAGGTGGTGTTAACATCCTGGATACGAAAGTACCTGACAAAGCAATCCCGAAAGTGTTGACGTCAACTGTCTTCAGAGGATACTCGCTAGCAGACAACCTTGAGCTCCCACATGCAAAATTCGCTTGGCAGATAGGGACCATCATATGTTGATTATGATCTTCTTCGCTGCACCTTGACAACTTGGCTCCCTACAGACTAGCCCATCATACTTCGGCACAGAACCCTCAGGACAGGGCAACTCAAAAATAGCTGATTGGCACAGAAGCTGAATGAGCACCAATATGCCAAAGCATACGCACAAAATACAAAACCGAGAGTTCACTGGAAACAAGTAACCGCATGCACGATACGAGTAGTACCAGTTCGTGCCAATGTACTCTTTTAGATCATCCTAACGTACTGAGAGGAAGGCTGCACCAATACCAGAGTTCGCGCTCGAGGTCCAGATAGACAAACAGTACAACAATGGCAGCCACGCACATGTCATGAGTGCAAAGTGCCTAAGGAAATTCGACCAGGGCATCCTCAGCTGAAACAAAGCTTGCATACTAATTCACAATTCACAATCAACAACCTCCAGAAGTCCTTCACCAAACATTCAACCAGCGTGATCAAGGATCATAATCATGTACTCCACCGAAGACAACAATAAGAGATCCCCTTAAAGTTCCTGCGACCGGGGCATACTCAGCTGAAACAAAGCTTGCATACTAATACACAATTCACACAACAACCTCTAGGAGTCCTTCACCAAACATTCAACCAAATAAAGTTGTGATAACTTTCGCTGCTCTGGCAGAACGGGAGCTCTACTCGGCATGATCTAGGATTATAATCATGTACTCCACCGAAGACAACAACAAGAGATCCGCGTAAAGTTCCTTCGACCCGGGCATACTCAGCTGAAACAAAGCTTGCATACTAATACGCAATTCACAATCAACAACCTCTAGGAGTCCTCCACGAAACATTCAACCAATTAAAGTTGTGATAACTTGCGCTGCTCTGGCACAACGGGAGCTTTACTCGGCGTGATCAAGAATTATAATCATGTACTCCACCGAAGACAACAATAAGAGATCTGCGTAAAATTTGCAGGTATAAACCAATGATGCGTCTGTAATTTCTACCACCTACGAAAACCCTTTCCTGTCCTATTCATAATTCCTGCAGGCCATAGGCTATACCAAGACCTTCAGCATGAGCTATGAAGCCTAGCCTGGCAACCTTTCAAGCAACCGTGGGACTCTTCCCTTACAATACACACATACATCCTCCTACACGAACTTAATGATGGAAGACATTTACATACACATTGCCTTTCCATATTCCAGACAAAGAAGAAACCATATAGTGACTCATTCCACCTGATCCTCGGTGAAAGAGAAGTGGGTAGATCATCGAGGGACAGTAATGGGCACGGGAGGTTAGATTGTTGGTCAAACCTCCTTAACTGTGGACACCATCCCACTGCAGGCACATTAGTGCCGAAAAACCCGGGAGGAGCTCTCTGGAGCTGGGGCCTCCTCATGTGTCCACATAAATGACCCCTAACAGGTCCGGACCACCATCCTCTCAGCAACTTTTTGACATCTGCACTTTGCTCTGAGCCAATTGCTTGCCCCCAAGATCTTCCTCTTAAATCCATTGCAGTTCTAGTTCCTCTTTTACCATGAATGATTGCTCTCTAGATGATTTAAAACAAATAAACTAACAGACCGACCCAGCCCTTGAAGGAACACTGGGTAAGATCATTCACTTGTAGTTCTGCTTGACAAAGATGGCATCAACGATGATTACTGTTGCTGACAGACAAGCTTTTTGTCACGTCAATCCATTTTGTGACGGCGACCGTCGCAGCAAATACAGAGCTAGAGAATTGTGCATGCACATTTGTTACTCTTTGGTGAGTCCGATGGCTGCTTTTCTGCTTCACACCAAGACATCAGAGGCAGAATACGAACGCACTTCATCAGGCTGGAGTAAAGCACCTACTTGGACAACCATAACTCCATTTCCTCATCCAGTAGCAAAGAACTGTGGATGCGACTAGCCCAAGTCTTCTGACATACTTTACGCTATAATGTCCGGTAGTAGCTGATCGCTACTCACACAGTTCCACCCCTGCGAAAGCGTGTACATAACTACAAGTCTTCCTTGTAACTTTTAGAGACTAAGTGTAAACGCGAAATTCACCAACATCACTAGAATGTAAGAAAATCCTAAACATCTAAATGTACCCAGATACGGGAGCTTACCACTGGCTTTATCGGAAGAAGGGGGTCTCACAACTACATGCATTGTTATGACTCCACCAGGTAGCTCGCCAACAGGTACTCTCGATTCAGCAAGAGTCTTGTTGTTCTCCAGAACTTTTCCGGCATTAATTAGCTTCATATCGTTTATTGTTTTTGGACCATTTTCTTTCTCTGTGCACACATGATGTAGACGGTTAGATACCTGTCACCACGGCTCAAAACATTCTTGACGATGTTCTGAGTATTCCGAAACCCAGGCCTACTTTGGACTAGGCGGCCACTTCAGACAACTGAGTAATGGCTAGTAACGAGTCTTCTACAAATAAACAGCTGGCGTGCACTTCACAATAATTCTAAAATACCAGTAACCTAGACCACGTCACGTGATCCGTCGTAAGTCTAGGGCCTTCAAGAAAAACGATAAACGATGGAATGCACGCAAGGTTCCGGACTTCCTTCCCCAACCTAATTACGGCCAAGACGTTACAGTGATAAGCTACCAAGACGAGAAGCAGTAAACGAAGAGGCAATAATCGTGCAGACTAAAGCCACCAATTTCACCGGATATCATACTCATACAGATAATGTCTAGTATCCCCATGCATAACCCTATAGTGGACCGGACATCATTGCCGTGCAGATAATGTCTAGTATCCCATGTATATAGGTATACAAGGACTAACCGCGCAGACTGGAGGTAACTCGTGAATTACATCGAAGGTAATACAGAATGCGCTGAAACTCTATTCGTGAAGACGTATGCCGGGGTTAGAACAGAGCACATTTTGGTGACCAGGACCCCTAGTCGGGGAAACAATGTACATAACCTGTATAAGATGAGATGTCGGAGATTCTGGTATGAAAGAATATGTACCGAAATGGCCACCATGCATCAAGAAATTTTCAACAGGTTTTACACAGAGACTCACTGCTCCAAAACATGTTCAATTTTTTCTTCAGAATGTTGAAGATGAAGGGGCAAAACTCGGTGATATTACCTGAAGGCCACTGAGCCAGAATGCTCTCTTTCAGAGTAGAGACGGTGGTGGCGGGGGCGTATTTGTTGGGACCTATGTCTGTGCCATCATAAAGACGAAACTTAAGCTCCACTAAGTCCTCCCCCGCCATATTCCTCAGCTCCACTTAATACTATGAGCAGAAATCCACCAACTGCTTGAGTTTCAGGACAATGTACTCTGTACACAAGATTTACTTCTGTTTGGCCTATACAAGGTTTGGCACCTGATGTGAATATCCAGTCACAGATGAGGGAACAAAGTGCACCACACTTGTTCACCTCAGGTCCACCCTACAGATTACCATAATCAAAAACTCCACTAGAGCAACCATTCTCTGTTCCTGATATGCATCCCTTTGCTCTGATCCTTTCGGTTATCTATACTGCTTCAACTGTCAAAATCCAGGAGCTTGAACTGGAAGAGGGTAACCGTGAAACGCCAGTATTCGAATCAAAGTTCCACTCCTGCGAAGACAACAGCAAATTCATAAAAGATAAGCAACCCAACTTTTAAATTCTCACGTGTAGGTCTACTCTCCTACCAACACTCCTCTACTTCTGCACACGAAAGGTGCACGACTGCTTCCTGTACCTCCCCGCGACACTGGAGCATATCCTGTCCTAACAAGTATTTGTACGTCCTTCTCCATAGACGAAGTGTTTAGGCAATCCCAAATCCAAGAGGTCCGAAGAAGACAAAAGCAGCCTCTCTCAGGAGGAAGAGGAGTTAAAGTTAAACAGAGGTTGTTGGCTTCAGTACCGAACCGAACTCTCTGAGACCATCGAGCGTGCTAATACCCTTGCAACGAGGCACGACTTACCGAAACTCTTGTAGAGAATCTGTCGTCCCTCAGCAGGACCCTATCTCCTACACGATGTCGATACTTCTGAGCCTTGAAAACTCATCCAAGCTTATCCTCAGAAAAGGACACTGCTACTTGCACGGCATGTCCTTCTGCAGAAACTCGTCTTCGAGAAACTGTGGAGACCCTAGAATGATCAACCGACTACAGTCCGACACAGATCCCAAATAAGAAAATCAGAAGTTCGTGCAACCCAGGAAGAACGAGGTTCAAAAATCGAAGATCAGGTGCCAACTTGCTCCAATTTGTCTTCAAGAGAGCCAGGATGCCGTCTGTTCTTAAAAGTGATTGACGAGGGGCACGCAAGCCATGCGAACTGGGACCAGCTTAATACGAATCCTGCTGGCGACCAGGAGGACGGAAGTTCACAAAATCCTAAGGCCAAAGTCTCCTCTCCAAGAGCTGACCACAGGTAAAAACTGAACAAATCCAAACCAATTCATGAAGCGTAACCGCCCGTGGATCTGAGATACACGCAAACCCGGAAAACGCTGCCTTCGCAATGAGGTCAGCAAGCACAACTCATACCTCACTCGTCTACTGCAGCCCGGTAACCTTTTTCCTTCCCACAACACATTACAAAAACTCAACTAATTTCAAGCTCCGTTTGCTTTCACCTACTTCTCTCCACGACTCATGAACATAATACCTTGGCTTCCTCTCGGGCCCTCGCTTAGAGTCGCTCTACCCGATCAATCGTTCCAGTTTTGGAAACCTCTCAACCAACCACCACCCAACCACCAAGCCCTCTCTCCTTCGACCCTAGCTCTACCTCTGCTCGCATTCCCTACCCTAACATCGCTCAAGGCGCACCGAACATATGATGAAATCCCATCGCCAGAAAGCTCATCACCTGTTCTACACGCCAGTCATCTCAATCCCGTCCTCCTGCCCTGTTCGGCCATGTAAAAGGCACCTTAAATCCCCCTGGGGTTTCGTTCCTCTTCACCAGCAAAACAACTGCACTCGACTCGTCTCAACTCCACCCCTCCTGATGTTCCAGCGAGAACAATGAGAAGAAGCTTCCCTGTCTTCCTTTCTCAGCAGCAGCAACCACGGCACCACCAAGCAGCAAAAGATGAAGCCCCGACCTTATTCTATTCTCTTCTCTCCTCTCCTCTTCTCTTCACTTTCCTTTCCGCTTCTCCTTCACTCTTTTGCTAGTAGAAGAAGCAACAGCGCCCGGTACTCACCCCGCATGGCAAGAGGGTCCAGCTCGCCCACGGACCACGGTGCCATGGGCCCCGGCGCTCTCGACGACCACCGCCCGCAGCCGGTGATCTGGTCCGGCCGGCAGCCGGTCACAACGCGGCCATTTCGCAACTGCCACTTCAAAGGGGAAGGGGCTGTTCATTCCATTTTTGTTCGGAGAGTTCCGTAGCTTCACTTCACCTCACCTCAACTTCCTTTGTCGGGTTCCATGCTCTGATCTGATCAAGTCCAGTGTCCCTTATTCCAGCCCATGAGCTGCCCGCTTGTCTGCCCGTTTGTCCATAGGTCTCCCCCGCAAACGGAATTCTCCATCGGACTTCCCATCGATCGAGTCCTGTGACTTCTGCCTATTCCGTGCCGAACGTTCTACCTTACCTATCGCTGTGGATCTGTACAGTCCACGCCCGGAAATATCATCAGAAAGTCTCCACCTCTTTTTATCCGCATGTAGACGTTAAAAATTACCCCACCGGAATCATTTGAGTCATCAGGTTTTTCTAGTAATTAATTACAGAAGAGTGTAAACAAACACATGCTTCTTTTGTCATATCAAGACAATAAGTGTAGGGAATGGTCGCCAAACTAGACTCGCCCTTCGTCTCATCTGCACAATTTGCTCCTTATCAAGTGAAAAATATGGATCCAAATTGCATTTCTAGGAATACAGAAGAAGAAGACAAATGTTTAAACTAACAACCAAAATAATAAGCTAATGGCTGACAACAGCCTTCAAAAAGATTTATGAAAATTTCAATGTACTATAAGTGCACCGTCGGAGAAAATACTGCTAGACAGGATTTGTAAATTATAACTTGTATCAAAACTTCTAAAATTAATTTCACTAAATTTCAAATGTTAAATTAAATCATTAAATTTAGAATCCATTTGATAACTTGATTACACATCCTCACTTTAATTATACAAAACCTATAAGTGATTCAAGCAAACAGAATCTTCTTTTGATATAAAGATTTGTCACTTTCACAAGTAAAAATATTATTAATTTATAAATTTAAATTTATAATCTAACCCTTTAAAGAAAAAAAATTAAGTTAAATTAAAACTCTTTGCATATTCCACTCTTCCGAACTTGGAACAGGTGAATATACAAGTGAAACTTCACATCGACTACCGTATTCCGTGGTTGCCATCAAACTATTCTCTTCCACATTGATGGGTCCTTACCATAGTCCTTACCATAGTACTGCAGTTGGTACACAGCCCACTACGAATCTTCGATTTCGATGAGAACCATGTACATCATTATGCCAATATTGTGTACTATAGGAAAACGTAGACTGATAGTAATGGCACTAGGAACGTACCATACCTACTTTCCTTTGATCTGAACTCATGGACGTGAACTGTTTCAGTTTCCGTCACCTGATATTAGAATCAACGAGAACATTTCGGATATATGGTTCTCCCCTTTCCACTCCGTCAAATGTCTGGAAATGCCCCTATTGACCGGAAGGAGAAGAATGTCCAGGGAGTAGGGCACACCACCTGGGCAGCTAATTAGCCACAGGTCCACCAGCGAAGAGAGTGAGGTGTTGACGATCCTATGGTCCAGCTATGCACTTAGGAAAGTGTATCAGCCTTTTTCTTCCTTTTACAAATTTGTTTCGGTTCAAATCTTTCTGGCCTATTTCCATGTGCCCGTTTTCTAAAAGCACCAAAAGAGAAGATAGGCTCGCCGTCTCTTCTGGTGGGCCCTACCGAGCCCGCTGAGTTGGGCTGAGTCTTTAATAAATTTTTGTTTCTGACGCTAGATTTGAGGCTTGACATGTTCGCTTGCATTGTCAAGATACGATCGCGGTCAAATGCAATTTCGTCTGTAGTGAGGATGTAACAAGTTCAGTTTCACACCGAGGCGATCCTTCCTTAGATATTTGGGACAGTTTCTTTTCAGTCGAACTCATCCATCGGCTAAAGTAAAAGTAACGAGAACAGTCTTTGAAACTGAAACCTACCGGTAGTCAAAGGTGGAACTCAGTGTCATGGACTGGTCAAGGATACCCTCTTCCTCTCGTCCCTGTCTCTAGAGTTACTTCAGTAACCTCAATCCTTGTCACCGATTTTCAAAAGTATCATCAGTAATATATGTGAATATTTGGACAGTCTAAATGATCCTCTCAAATTAGGTCTAACAACCGGTTTAGGCAACAACTTCCATCACGTGATTACCTTGAGCAAAGATGGAGAGGTCACCTAACATAGGTACACAATTTCATGTAACTGTAGAACATACCAAGTATGCAGTAAGTAGTCTATTTATTTTGAACTTCCTATTGCATTTTGTAGGCATTTCTTTTTGTTTATCCAAATGAATGATTTCACAATTATCACATTTTATCACTTGACTTCACATCATATCTGATTGTCTTGTGTATCTATTTGTAATTTTAGATTTTTAAATGAGAAGCATAACAATATTTACATAATTGGTCCACTATGACTGTGGATGTTAAGTAGTTTTACCATCACATTACAAATATTAACTGATGTGACTCTTATCAACATAACATAAGATGTGTTTTTCTCTTTGTTTACAAGATAGAAATATATTTCAAAATTTCTGAAATGTATCAAAACAAGAGTAACATAGTACGGGAATGGAAACGCTATCAGTAATCAACAACCGATATCAAGAAAAATTTCATGATATCAGAAAAAATTATTGACATAAGGATATAAATATCAATCTTTATAATTATCCAAGTTATAGTTAGCTATTTTGATAACTATTTCAAAAATAATTATCGAGTTTGATATCTATTTTTTATTTTTACTAATATGAGGAGATTTGTTCTTGATATCAATTTTTGATTGTTGATAGACTACTCTTCCCTCCATAGTACAGTTGCAGTAAAAAACTAGTTTCATCAACAAAACCATGGATGGGTTTGAATTTTTATTTGTAAACTTAATCACATTTGATCGAAATTTTTAAAAAGATAAAAACAGTGCAAAAAGTTAATAAGTTATCAAAATTGATCTCTGAAAATCTGAATTTATTTTATTCTATATTTCGTTTATAAAATTTTATCTTAAATAAGTAACTATATATATATATATTGAAAATATATTATATTATAATTCACAGTGTCAATTTTGATGATGATTTTGAAATAAAAGTTAAATAAAATACACTTAAAAAGCATTAATTGTGTTTAAGTAGACTAAACCATAACTAGTCATGTCATTGAGTTATCTCAACCATATTTTTTATATCGAATACATTAAGTTATAAATCTAACTTGTAAGTGTATACATGTCTTATGATTAACAAGACTTGAATTTATGTCCCAAAACTGTTACTACTATAGCATATAGTAGTTACTTCAGTATGACAAATAATATTTTTCAAACTGAAAAATCCTTATAATTACACTTATAAAACTGGAAATGTACTATTGCACATAATGTTTAAAGAAATGGAATATCTAAATAATATAAGTATGAAAATTAATCATATAAATATTATATAGACAATGAAGATTACATACAGAAATTAACATACAGAATAAATTTATTTGTTGGCCAATTAAATAAAATGAAAAAAACATTATCTAGTATGATGAAAAATATTAAGTAATGCTTTATAATCGTTATATCGGTACATGTATTAATTAATCAGAAAATATCTTATTTATACTAAAAAAGAAAACATATTCATAATTATAACTATATGATTATAGAATCTATCATAATAATTACAATTTGTTAATTTAAAAGTAAATTTGATCACAGATGACACAAAAATGGTGCACAAATTATTACCAAAGCATTTGAGGTATGAGTTTAAAGATGAATATAAAAATTTTAACAATATCTCAGTTAATAAAATTTATCTTATCCATCTTTATGTACCGTGTATAACCTCTGAGGATTTAAGGATCATTGAGTTATTTTATGATGAATAATTAAATACATCATATATGCATAGTTAGTAATAATCAAAATTTATTTTTATTAAAAATAAAAATAAATATTTTAACCATTATATTATACATTGAACAAAGAAAACTATACTAATATTAATCATCTAAATTTTCAAGACTAATATTATAATAATTATCAAATATGCTAAATAAGTGATAAAAAGCCGATACTCTTAAAGTGACATGATGGAACATTTAGAACTAAGTTGTCGTGTGTATATACAACATCACACAAAATACATCGCTGTCAAACAAACGAACATAAACACAACATACATATGATGTCATACAACTACATAAGAATACCACAATTGCCACCAAATCTTTCGTTAACATACACCAAATCTTCCGTTAACATATACTAAAATGTCAACCGGGAACACAAATATCACTCTGTTCAAGCCAAATCTACTCTTCACATCAAAAAAATCAAGATTTTTCTCACTCGGTTTATCTTTTACAAAGAAGTGAGACCTTCATATCCTAACTCGCACTATATCTCCAAAGGGGTCCGAGCCAAGAACCTACATAACAACGCTAACGGTCCTAACAGACTAGTTAGCATGCACTCAACTAACTAGCAGAGTCATTGCAAATTACGTGATAAAGTAATATCAAGTCAGATAATGGTAGAATTTGTTTCAGATCTTCTTGGATATGACACAATTGACATGACACAACACAATGAAGGAAAACTCTAAATTTCATTGATATAAGTCTATTTTTCTTATTTATTCTTCAACAAAAGAAGTAAGTTCAAAATATTTTATTTTAAATCTAAAATCACTTTTATTTGAATCTGCAATTATTACTTATAGATATTAATTTTTGTTACTATAAATTTTTTTGGATACTAATAGTCATTTTAACTAAAATGATATGTATCATCTTTTTAGTTTAAAAAACAAAGTGATATGATGTTGTGGTTGATATATAAGAATATACGACAATAGAATTTTTATAAACGAGTATAAACTAGTGCTTTTGAATTCACTTTGTGTTCTAAATTCTATCGTCAAATTGTCAAATTCTATTTTAGATTGTTGTATGAACAAATTTTTGCATGATCTAGTCATTCAAATGGTCGGTTTGGGGAATGGTAACTCGACAAACTCACTTAATTTTTGGTGTGATTTGACTACTCAGACCTATGTAGCATTGATAGAATATGTGCTATCTCGTGCTTATCCACCGACCACAAAGAAGAGCAGTTTGAAAACTTGGAACAAGTTGCATAATCTCTAACCAAAAGAATAACAATTCGTATGTTAGTTCCCACACTTGCAACTAGTTTCTTCCTCATATCATTGTTAATCATGTAGTTCCTTTCATCATGCTCTTCAATCATTCATCCGCTTTGTAATGTGTTTCCTTCAAATTGATTCAATCATGATGAATCACTTGAGAAAGATAACATCTGGCAAAACCAGAGAAAAATTCATTTCATTCATTGAGGAAATCCATGTTGTTGTGTTTCTTGTTAATTCCAAATAGCATTTTCATTGCTCACATGGAGAGATATATTTTCACTTGTATAGATATTTATATTGTAAGTAATGATCGATCAGGACTGTTGTTTCTATTGAATCGACGAGCTATAGTTTTCTGCATTGTATATTCAGCGTGCATATTCACCCTCCCCATCGAAGATGGAGAGAGCATTATGTATGCTATTTAATTCATGACCAAATCTTCCATCAAGAAAAGTTGATCATAAGTTAAAGTGTATCAAAATTATAATTCTCATTCATCCCATACAAACATCTTTTTGTGTACTGCACTTAGAGTATTTTGTTTCTTTTCTGACCAATTGTAAAGACTAGGAGAAGACATATATAAATAGCGAGATATTTTTTGTTTCTTTTCTATCCAACTATGAGACTATAGAAAGTGGATATAAATATCGGAGGAGAAAATATTTTTGTCTTTTGCAACCAAGTCTACTTAGAAATAAGAAAAGAAGATGAAATTTAACTGGAGAATTTAGATTTAGATGTTTAAATTAAGAACCTTAATTTATATGTATCTATATGTTTATTTAAATCAGAACGTTATCGTGTCGGATATTTTGTGCGTGAAGGATGTCCAGGAAAACGCGAGGTTCCTGGCTGTGGAGATGCTGTGTGCCAAACAGAGACAAGACAGAGAAGAACAACCACGAAAAGGAATGCTGCGGTATATACCACTCTGAAAGTATGTACACTGTCGATTCTTTCTCCAAACAGCACAAAACTGAGGAAAAGACCAGAGCGGTCCGTAACCTACTTCAGAAGCCCTAAAACAAACCCCTGAAACGCAACCCTAGTCTGAAATCGCCAAAGCGTAGCTCAAAGCAAGAGGAACTTCTCTTTGCTAACAACCAGAGCCACAACAGTATCATGCGATCCAAACCCAAGTCCAACCCACATCCACACACTAGCTCTTGGCTAAAGCTAGCTACCACAAGCCATACACAACCAACTAGGTCCTTAACGAACTCAAAAGGACGAAACCTGTAGCGAAGGAACCGAAAAAGATCTATCTGGGAACTTTCTCCTTTTGCCAAACGATCTTCAAATGTTGATAGGGTCTCCTTCCCTGACTCCGTTGACCCAAGAAACCTTCAGATCCGACTCCCGATAGTCGAGATATCGTCAATTTTTGGTCGCAGGTGACCGAACTTTCAAAAACTTCTCCCTGCGGCTTAAAACCGCTCACACCGCACAAACGGATCTTCTAAACTGATATCCGTCTTCGCTGGTAGGTAGATCTGGCTACCCTGAACCCAACAAGACTCCAAACAAGCCGTTTGGAGTTCCCCTTGCAAAACTACTCGAGAAATTTGGTCGCAGGCTACAAAAAACTGACGTAAATCGGCTCCCTGCGGCTCAAATTTGCTCACCACACCCAAACCAACAATCCAATTCACTTACAGTCTTCCCTATGCGTACATGAGGACTCCCTGATCGCGTAGGCACCAAGAACAAAGAGCTTGGCTCACCGATCGCGAAGAACAATCCAATCTCAGGTCGCAGGCGATGAAAATCTGACGCTGCAAGCCAATTTCTCTCACAATTCTCAAACCGTCCGATAAAACTTTGTATTGTCTTCAATTTCCTGAAGAACTCGTTGTTCTGATCCCGATGGATCCAAGGACAACAAGTTTGGACTCCGGAACGGTCCGAACGGTCCAACTCTCCTTCACAGGTAACTGAAAACTCCAATTCTGCTCCCTGCGTCTCAATTTCTCCCAGAACACAACCCCCGATCCGTCTCTTCAAGAACCGTCTTAACCTGTGCGTAGCCTGCACAGATCTGAACCCGATGACACCTTGCGCGCGTGTATTGGACTTCCCAATTCTCCAAAACATCCACCGACAGGTCGTAGGAACAAGCAAGCTCTTTAAGCAGCCCCCTTGCAACAGTCTGTACGTACAAAGTTCAACCCTCAATAATAAGAAGCAGGCCCCTTGCGTCTTTGATATAACGCCTGAAGCCCTAAATACCCAGTCAGCAAGTAACTAGAGGCCTAGCTTGATTTTACCTTCTTTCGAATCGCATAACTTCTTCTCTGGATGTCCAAACGAAGTAAACAAGATGCCCATGGAAAGCTGACAGCGAGGTCTACCCATCTACGTGATGAAAGCGAAGATCCAAAGTTGCGTCAAAAGCCCGTAAGCTGGGGCCTAGCTTGTTTTCTCCATCTTTCGAGTCCTGTAACTGCTCCACTAGGCGTCCAAACAAAGTAGATGAAGTGCCTATGGAAAGCTGACAAGGAGCTCTATCCACTGGTGCGATAAAAACGAAGATCCGAAGTGGTGCCAAAAACCCATAAGCTGGGGCCTAGCTTATTTTCTCCATCTTTCGAGTCCTGTAACTTTTCCACTAAGCGTCCAAACGAAGTAGACAAAGTGCATGTGGAAAGCTGACAAGGAGCTCTACCCATCTATGCGATGAAAATGGAGATCTGAGATTGTGCCAAAAACCCGTAAGCTGGGGCCTAGCTTATTCCTCATGAGTGTCTTTGGAGCGACAAGCATCGAAGTTTGAATTTCAAGTAGGAGCCGGTCCACGACACGACAACGTAGCTCTCTACGACAAAAGAATAATATTGTCTTTCACTTCTTTTACAACACTATAGCCAACCGCAAGTGAATAATTTGCTCCTTATTCATGTGCTTCTTCTTTTCTTGATGTTCTTCTAGTGGTGAAGTTATGATTCATATTCTACAGTTCTGATTTTGTTTTCGTTCTTATCGATATGCTTTTGAGTTAATGCGATTCTAGAGGTTTTGCTATCAATTGTCATTGTGTAGAAAACCAGTAGATGATGTTGTCAAGTCTTCTTTACAACTAAAGCAAGATGTATAGTTCTTGTTTTCATTGCAACTATTGCAAACTTCATTCTCTTTTCCATAGAATCCAATTCTCTTTTCCGAAAGTGAGAACTAACCGTTTCCTTCATGTTCTTTTTCACTTATCATTCATCAAGTTTGAATGCATGTCATTGTCATGCAGTTCTATATTTGATCGTATTTTTTAGAACACGTATGTTTGCTTTTGAGACAAACAAACAAATATCGAGAAATGCGCGTATGAGACGTGATGACGACACACATTATTTCTTTCAGAGCGCTATGAAGTCCAAGTTTCTCTTTCTTCTAAACTGAACGCATATGAGATTTGATTGTTTTTCATTCAAGTGAGCTCTCAATGTACATTAGACGCTAGAGTTCCATATGCAAGCAAGTTCTAAAAGTTTCATCGTTGGCCGTTGATAGCTCGTTGATCGAGCCATGATAATTTCGCGCACCTACCGCCTTGTTGTGCCAGGTCACGAAATTGTCTTGCTCAGTAGGTCACAAAATTCAAACCGCTAACCTGCAAACACAATCACAAGTTAGCGTCCATGCACCACTTATCTTATCTCAGTTTGGTCCGGACCGGAGCCGGACCGTCTCCTTAATCATCAAGCTCAGCAGTTCTTAAGTCCTGACCTAGACCCGCTTAGGTCGGTCCCAAAACATGAGCAAGTCACAAGATGACTTGGGACGGACTTCCCATAAAGTCCAGGGTCCTAAACGGTGTCTCCAGCACACCTAGCGGTCCAACCGTCCGTGATGTCCGTCTGGGTCTAGGCTCCGGAACGGTGGTCTAACCCGCCGACTCGTTCCCTAGTCTTGCCCAGCCCTTACAGCGTTCCTAAGTCCAGACATCCAAGTCTCGACGAGAACGTGCCTTGGAACCGGCCCAGCCATCACCTCATGCCCCCAGAGTCCGCCCGCCGAACCCTGGGGTCGTGTGACTCGTCCTGGCCCACCCAGGCATCGAGCCCCCCTCATATATACTTCTGGGGATCGGCGGTCCCGCCCTCCTCGTTGGTCCCTGAAAATTATACCACAATCCGATCGTGGTTCGGTCATAACTTCTAGCTCGGAGGTCAGATCAAGGAGAGTTATATCTCACTGGAAAGCTCTCGACGAGACCTTTTCAATGATACCTCACTCGTCTCGAGATCTTTTGTGGAGCTCCGTCCACGACCTAAAACGTCTCTGGAGCTCCAACACTTAGTCATTTTTCGGAAACATGTGGTCCAGACCCAGAGTCGAACCCTGTGGTTCTTCTACGTCTCAGTCCCATGTCTCGGTCTCACGTCTCGGACCCACGTCTCAGACCTATGTCTGAGACTCATGTTTCAGTCTGTTCCCACATGTCAGCGTTCGTCTTGACCCTCTTGGGGTAGGCCTTTATGTCCTAGCCCAATGTTCCAACTTTGGTTCAGAGAACCACTTAGGTTTCATCTGATTCCGACTTCGGCCAAGCCGTTAAGTCCTATTCGCAGCGCTCACAACCTAGCGCAAGTCTGCTAGGGTTCTGTTGTCCGCGTCTGCGCCCGATCTTGAGAATGAGGGTCGCGACAATAACAAGAAAAAATGAGTTGGAAAATAATCGATTGAGCGAGAACTAAGATAAAATACTAGTTTGTAGTTCATTATACAATAATAGTCTCTGATAGCTTGATGTGATATTCTTTACATAATGTACAACAAGGTGTTATAGATAGAACATAGCAGACATTTATAATCATTCAAGCTTTTTGATGTTTCATCGTTATTTTTCCTATGATGGAGGTGTCTCATTTATTTTCATATTCCTTATGAATCTAAGGGGATGCCACTGCAAGGAAGGACTCTACTATGAGATCCGTGGGTCCATGCACATTTGATCATCACAACTCCATCTCGAAGTTCACCTCTTGTTTTAGCTTTACTTTTGCATGTAGACCTTGTTGACATTGAGACATCTCTTGAAGTTAAAGCAAGTTTTGTGCTGTTGTTTTCAAACTGATTTCTTCATTAAACTAAAAGGCACTTTGGTACACGTCCAAAGTTCATCATCATTTCAACTGATCTCTTAGAGATCTTGTCACGTCAGTTTGGACACCCTGGCTAGGTTGATCGAATATGGAGTGGCGAATCTCGGTAAGACCGTTAGTGCCGTTGAGACGAGTTGGTGGGAGAGCCCGCTAGGGGTATACTTCGCTGGTAGGGCTTGGAGGTCTTAGTTCTTCAAGTTGAGTCTTCAAGCTCCTAGCTATGGTGGATAGTCTTGGTGAGTGCAATCTGAAGTCTCTGCGAGCACAGAGTGGATTTGACTCGACTTTAGTGATTGTTTAGTGCCCGTTGACATGATGGAATGAGTACATACCGTTTATCAATTGAAGAACTCAGATTGCGAGGTCTGATTGAGAGGTTTCAGGTCGTAGATTGAAAGTCGGTGGTATCTGTGGAGTGGGCAGATCGTTGGTATCTTTGATTTGCAGGTACAAGCGTGCACGGAGTGATTCTTTTTGGTTGGGTGATCGATCGCTGTGTGGATTACTGTCGTTTGAATCTGTTCTTGATCAATTTGGTGGTGAGGTAGTGCAAAAGCGCTGCTGGAATTTCTTGTGATAGATTTTTGTGGTCAATTTGAGGTCGACAGAAGTGCGTCGGTAGACGTCGAGTTGGCGTGGGTCGACAATTTGTGGTGCTGAAGAGTGCAGTAGGTGCACGATGAGAAGACGATTCCAATGCACCAAAAATCATTCTCCTACCCAAGCGGGAGTGTCGAGGTGTGGAGTGCGTGTTAGGAGACGTTTAGAGACTTCGAGGAACAGAGGTACGTGAGTGCGGAGTGCGAGAGTGCGGAGGCGGAGCGAAGCCCGAGCCCACCGCAAGCCAGCTTGCTGACGTGCATGAGAGAGATATACAAGTTTCAGTTGTGTGAGAAGTGTAAAACCAGTAGGTCATCCATCCCAACACTGTTCATGAACTTGTACCCTTAACTCTGCAATCTTAGCTTTGGTTTTACCACTGGACCAACAGCTCTTGGTGTCTTCTAGGGATGCGTGCAAGTACTTATGGACTTGTTTAAGGTAGTAAGAGAGCTTCTCGCACGTTCCTAGAGGGGTGGTAGGACGACCCCACGGTATTAGAGGGAAGCCGTACCGTAGAGACGCATATGGAGACATTTGGTGGCAGTTGTCTTGGGTGAGCTAGTAGATATCTTTGGAGCTACTAGAGGTGTGGACATCCAGTGACCTTAGGTATCAGTTACGATGGTTGATGATCATATATTGTGTATGTGGTCATCGAAGAGGAGGCGTC
Organism: Asterella californica; assembly: GCA_036924285.1. Classification (NCBI taxonomy): domain Eukaryota; kingdom Viridiplantae; phylum Streptophyta; class Marchantiopsida; order Marchantiales; family Aytoniaceae; genus Asterella; species Asterella californica. The sequence goes on from JAYKYS010000003.1 coordinate 30,893,049, forward strand.
AGTCCGTGTGGGGCTGAGTTTCTCTTTATGTGAATGTTTGAGTGTGGAGGGTTATCGTTTGGACTTCTTGTGGTTGGAACCCTTCCATATTCTACTTCTTGTTTGTGCGCTGCGTTTGTTTGTGTTGGCGCTTGATTTCTGGAGTGAGTTCACTCGATTGTGCTGTCGGTAGTGAGGCTGGAGTTGCGGACCAGTTAGACTATCTTTGTTTCTCTCACGGTGTGGTTGGAGTGACGAACAACAGACTGTGAGATGTTGTCTGTGGTGATGGCAGGTACAGGTTGCTCTTACCTTGATCGTCCTAGTAGGAGATAGGTGAGCTCAATAGGAGCAAGGTTAGGCAAGTGGTGGTTACAATGATGACAAAGATTTCAGCATTCTGATTGGAGAGTGTGTTACCGAGATTCTCTCATCACGGAGTTCCCGGGAGGTTCTGTTGGGGACTTCTCGAATAGTGGGTATACACGGAGTGGGGTGAGGTACCGACTACATACACCATTACATCGTGGTTGTTTCTCTCTATCTTGTCTTCGTTTGACACATTACATCTCCATCGTCAAGAACTTAGTGTTTTCCTGGACAATCTTCACAAAATAACGTGCATATGTATGATGTAACATAACATCCATGTAGCATGCCATATCTCATGATGTACACTACAACATCAACATTGATCCAATCAAGATCAACCACATCACCTCAAATGCCACGTCATCTTCATCCATGATATTCTACCATATTGTACCATGTCAATACGCATAAACACGTGTCTGCTATAACACATTTGCTGACACATCATCACTTTCCACATTTGCATGTCCGTTTAATCAGCGATAAAATAATAACAAAACTATCACGTCAACATTTCTACGTAAGTTATTTATCATGAGATGTCAATTTGTCACATATGCACTTTTTGATCTATGACATATAGACAAACATAACAGCACTCGGTTCGTCACATCAACATCATGACGTCCCAAAATGCTAAAATTCTGGATTATTTTTAACCTCTTTGTTTTTTTCTCAGTTCATGGATATTAGTCCTTGACAATGCTAGCCAAAGCTTTAAAACAATTACAATGTAATGTCTTTATAAAGACCTTAATGGAAAGAATTTGTTGATATATCAATATGTCGTAATGTATATATAATCAAACTGTTTTTAAATATTATATATCAATATTATATAATCTGAATTTATGATATATATATATAGGAATGACTTTAATTTAAATGTTTTACTGATTTGATCAAACATTTTGGTTGGAAAAAAAATATTTACCCTAATACAAGTGAGAAAAGCAATAAGAATATGTTTACTTTCATCATATTGAAGTATGAACTTGTCGTAATAACAAGATAAGAAACCCTTAAGTGTTTGCTGAATATCGTATTGAGCATTCCAAATAGGATTTTTTTTCTGTATTCTACTCTACCTCCATTGGTACTTTCTAGTAGTCATATCTAATGCGATGGAAGTGTCCTTTCTATTATATATCAATTAATATCGAATCCTATCTGATTTTTTATTTTTTGGATAAAAGTGGAGCGGCACACCCATTAAACTTAAATGATAAGAAAAGAAATACACAACATGTTAAATAACAACAAGAGAAGAAAAAACGACAAGTGATCCGACACAGAGCACACTGGCTGTGCAATTAAATAACAACGTGCGGGTATTTACAGTATATAAAAATGACAATAAGTTGTCAATTATATGGAAAATAACAACTTCTTGTTATTTGGATAAAAACAAATTCTACATCCAAAAGACATAAAAATGTTTTAGGGAAGATTCTAGGGGTTTCATGATTGACGTAAGACGATGGAAGTATCGAGAGATTAGGAGGTCCAATGCCTACACGTTAGGTTCGTTGGGTTTGGATTAGTCTGAGCTACATAGAAGATAAGACGATTTGTGTAGAGACAGATCGTGCAATGTGTTTTGGGAGAAACTGAGACTTAGAGAAGAAGGATTGGAGTTTTTAATTATCTACGAAGGTGAGTTGGACCATTTCGAGAGTCCAAACTTGTTATAACTGGATCCATTAGGATCATAACATCTAGTTCTTCAAGAAATTGAAGACATTACGAAGTTTCATCAAGCGGATTGAGAGTGTTGGGTGAATTTGACATGCAAAGAAGTGCTTACAGATTACTTGTGACTTGAGGCTGGGCTGTTCTTTGCAATCAGTGGACCAAACTCTTTGTTCTTGATGCGTATGCGAGCAGGGAGTCCCCATGTACGCATAAGAGGAGACCGCAAGTAGATTGGGTTGTTGTGCTTGGTCTGGCGAGAGAGATTGAGCCGCAAGGGGTCGATTTACATTAGTTTTGTTTTGCTTCTTATGATCAAATTTCTTGTGTGATTTTGTGAGAGGAACTCCAAATGGCTTGTTTGGAGTCTTGTCGGATTCAAGATAGTCGGATCTACTTACGCGAGTTGACAGATCTCAATTCGAGATATCCGTCGATGTGAGTGATTTTAGCTCGCAGGGAGGGTTTGAGACATTCGATCACATGTGATTGAAAGTTGATACATAAGGTATTCAGGAGTTTAGGGTGACAAGACGTTGTTGTGATGTTTCGGCGGTTCTTGTCTTTGATTTGTTGGTAATTCAAGGATTGGATTAAGGATTTTGGGATGTAGTTTACAAATGACTTGTGTCCGTTCTTTAGTTTTGTAAGATACTACAAAGTGTACATAAAGTGAGGCTTGGATATGTGAAAGACTCGTTCTCGTGGTTGTGTGTCTCTCTTTCTTCTTGTTCTTACACACGATATCTTCACAACTAGATACCCCGCGTATTCATGGATAACTTTCACGTGTAAAATTTGTACGATAAGATATCGTGTAGAACGAATGATGAAGGATTCTTGAGAGAAAAACTGCATTTCGTCAATGGAGAACCGAAGATCATAGTTTGAGTCAGAAGTGAGTGCAGTAGTCAATAGTCCAAGAAAACCTCATCGACCATTAAGTTTAGCAGAAGAAGCAAGATGTCGAAAGGTAAAAAAAAAACGGCACGATTGAGCAACAGAAAGAAATCCCAGCTGTAGGAAAGGAGGGTAGCAGTATCTATGTGGTAGAGTTACACCAAGCCATAGAGGAATCCGAGAAGGTAACCAAAGAGAGTCAAAGACGAAAAAGGTGGAGGTGAGGAGAGGAGTGAGGAGGTAGTGAGAAAGATATAGACACTAGTTAATAAAGAGATAAATGTGGAGGGTACCATCTTTGTGGCTAGATCATGTGAAGCACCGAGAAAAGAAAATTGAGTAAGCAAAAAAAGACGAAGAACATTATACAATGATAGATTTAGACAACACAAGGTTGGTTGGGTGTCAAGTAAAGGAGGGGTTGAGTTGTCGCCATATCTAAAGGAAAGAAGAAGCAAGAGGGGAGTCCCGAATATAGGAGTAATGACCCAGCAAAAAGAGAATAAAAAGTGGAGGGATGAAGCGAGGGACCATAGTGTAGCAAATATAAGAGGCTAAACTTCATAAGTCGATTGAAGGAGATGAGCCATGCATTTGATAAGAAGGGCCGACTGAAAGATACGAAAGTAGAGGAAGTCAAGCCCTCCGACGACCGAAAGAAGAATTAGTGCATCATAGGCGATAAAGACGAGTTTTGGCTTACTAGATGTTGTTGAGTCTCATAATGAAATGCACAAGAGATGTTCCAAAGACCTAAGATGTGACTGAGGAAGGACTACGGTAGAAAGTGTAAAGATAACCATTCCATGAAAAATGAGACGAAGAAGTAAAGCATGAATGTCGAAAGTAAAGAACTGAAAAGAAAAGCACTTGAGCCAAGACGCAAGTTTATCAGTGCAGAAGCTCCACACATCTCTATTCAGTAGCTCAAAGGGATGTCTAGGTATTGCACAACTTGGTGTCTGTCCATTGCTGATGTTGACCGAACTGCTAAAGTTTGAGAAAGTTGAAGAACTGAAACAGGGTGATGTGCAAACTAAGCGAGTGTGAAAGCAAAGAATTGAAAGAAAGATGAAAGGAACTGGTTGCTGGAGGAATCGACCGTGGTGGAGGTGGAGGAAGGAGGAGGTCAAGATTCTGCAGCAGTAACTCGGGGAGTCAAGTTCTAATAGTAAGATGGATGGCGGTAAAAGACGGACATAAGAAAAGATCAATCCCCTAGCTATGGAGAAAGCAAGAGTACGTGACACCATCAAAATGGGGAGGACAAGATCCACTATGGCAAGAAATTCCGCAACAATGTCCTTGCACCAAGATGAAAAGTGAAGGATTTCGACCCACCTTGGTTGACAATTCAGCACAAGCCTCAGAAGTTGCATAGCTGGTTCCTAGCGAAAGTGAGTGGCGACACAACTTACGAAGAAAAGAAGAGAAGCAACAAACACATGCTCTTGAGATGCAGACAATTGAAAAAATGTAATGAAAACCGGAAGGAGAAACTTACCTTGTCGTTAGCACGTGAAGTCGCATCTGACGTCCACAAGAAGCTGCTACCCACTTCCGAAAAGCCTCCAGCGAATCTCACCCTCGTACAAGTACGAAATAATCTAAGAGTGATAGACCTTGAGTGAGCAGAGACCAATCGCTGGATCGAGACGAGGTCAAAACAGAGATGGAGATAAGGTAGAATTTGTTATAGTAAGAGAAACTGAGACAACAACGTATCGTCCGTGGTCGTGAGTCTCATCGAAGAGGAAGAACTCATGTGTTCAAGGAGAGAGTCAGCGCAAGGAAGAAAATATGATGTAAAATCTAAAAAGGAGTATAAGGACCTTGTTTTCAGTTTCAGTTTTGACTCATCCAACATAAACGTATCGCGAAGAGAGCAATCAGGCTGGAAAGGAAGAGATCTCCATGTTGTATATGCCCATGTCTCACCAGGTAAAGTCACTAATTTGTTCTTAAGTTTCTATAACTATCCGATTAGGATGAAAGAGCAAGAGCACATAAATAAAACACATAGTAGAGTATAGCTTGAAGCATGAATAGTGACAGTGAACGTGAAAAGCACTAATAGAAGCACAATCGTGACTAGGTAGTCGATGACAGGGTTGAGACACGAGCGATAAATGATCGTTGACTATAGTCTCAATCACTTGCTAGCGCAGAGTTGTTGAGGAATCAAGAACAATACGAGAAAACGAGAGACATCGGGTAAGAGCGTGAAACGTGAAGTCTCAAGAGTCTCATCGAGAACTCTATAAAACATTTTTTTTCATCAACTTGAATGTTGATTTCTGATGTTCTTTTCATGATCCAGTTGCACTTAATCCTTTCTTGGAAACGACATGTCGAGTCTAATTATAATATAGATTAGACAGAAGGTTGCTTCGCACATGTGTCCACACCAAAATCTGACTGAAACGGAATAGTTTCTCTGAAATACCTTTGCTATTAATAAATATTGAATAAACTTATTGTTATCCAGCTTGAAATCATGTATGACAACACCTATCAATCTTTGGTCGTATATGCATGCAACATGAACGTCTAGGAAACAATTGTCCCCTTGCTGTTATCAGAAAATATTTAAATGTTAAATGAATTTTTTATACTAAGTCTAAATAATATATTAAAAATACATAAATATTAAATATTAGATCAATCTGGATGCAAGACATAACCCATAAGGAAAGGATACCTGAATTCGCTTCCCACAGTATATATCCTGGAGGCTGAAAGCAAATAACAGGGATATCAGAAGAGATTTGAATTTTTACCTAACCCTTCCCAGCAGGTAATAAATTAAACCACATGCATATTCCGGAGTTCCCCCTCTTCCGAGTTCGGAAGAGGGGGAACTCCGGAATAATAATAATATGCATGCCTCAACGAAGCTGCGCAGCAGTATGCAGTTTTTTAGACTTCTTCCTAACCAGCTCTCCGATGATAACGTTTGATTAAGGTGCGATTTCGTCGTCCATCTCTAGCTAGGAGGAAGGCTTGGTGTGAGGATAAAGATGTGCGGAGGATTACATCGTACTGATCGTAGCGGTTGTGATGGAACGCCTACGTTGCTCTCTCGCCCGGTTCATAAGTCAACAGCATGTTGTTTCTGCTGCGCTTCGAAGTCTTGGACTTGGCCAACCATGTAGTATGTTTTGCTCTGCACTGGTCTAATCTGCAGCTGGTATGTGCCGGCTCGAGCAGTGGCACACAACTTTGAAGAAATATTCTCGTGACGCTGATATAAGCGGAGAGTCATGTTTAGTGTCGTGGCGCCTTGTTCTCATTATGCGGAGGACAGCCACGTACAAACGCTAACTTCATTCGGCAGATATCTGCAGCTTGGAGCCTCTTTTTCCCCCGAGCAGACACTGTTCTGAAAGCTAGTTCATATTAGCTCGCCATGTGCCCCCCCGTCAGGTCTTCGGCTGCCTCTCGTCAGCAGGAGAAAGCCAGTTGACTGATCGGGCGATTCCTCCCTTCCGCTGCAATATGGGCATTTGTCTCATTCGACTGAAGAGGCCTGGAACAGACCCCCGGGAGAATCCGGGTCGGAGAAAGAAACATCCATCTTCTTTCTTGCCTCGTAGCCTTGGCTGCAGGGACACTCACCACGCGCGAACATTCCGTCCCTTTGAAGGTTCTTGCATGCGGTGGAGTTCCTGCACATGAATCCTGTTATGAATAATTAATTTCCTGGGTGTCTTCGCACACCGTGCCAGTTAAGCACGAAGGCTCGAAGATGTCCATCGAGGCGGTGCGAAGCTTTGAACCCAGCATCTTACTTCAGTGAGGGAAGCGTTGCAACCACTCCACCAACCCTCGAGGGGATAATGAATCCAACCATTAGACAGAGAGATCCACGCTTTTGTGGTGGAGGAGCTCTCGGCCTTTTAGCATGTTCGTGCTCTCATCACGAACAAGTTACTCGTTTCTCATCAGACACTTGAGAAGACCTCCAAGCGTGAGATTCATACCAGCTGAGGGAGCTCGCAGCCATCCGGAAAGAGGTGAGTCAGTCAGCAGTCGAATCTTTGGAGTCCTCCTTCCAGGGAGAGCGCACTTCGAGGAATGCACTGTCTGCGACGATTCATTCCGTGGAGCTACTCTTCATCCATCATAAACGGTGGTATGCAGTACAGGTGTTCTCATCGCACCGATGATCCTCCGTCGATATTATGAATATTACCGTTAGTTTCAGGTCGTTCCGCGAGCCACCTGAAACCACACAGATTACGCCTTAGTACCGCAACTGATTCTCCCTCACTAACACTTTCCCTACCGCATTCTCGGTAGTGGTGTGAGTGAACCTTTACGTCTTCCGGAACTATCTACGGAATGGATTTCGGACCAGCTGACTTACTCACCTCACGTCTAGGAACACAAAGATTCGACCTTGCGATCCCCTACTGCCGGTTATAACATCCCCAGCAAAATAAAGTATCACCAAAAGAAAATGTCCAAGAACGAGAGATGAAGAAAGTCATACGATACAGAAGAGAAAATCTCGGCATTTGAGCAAAGCCCTTTCGCCGATGGTCAACCATCTCAGACGGTGACAAAGCGAGTATGCTGGTCTGGTTGAACGCTCTTGACTTCAACAGTCGTCAGGACACGTTTCAGAGAAACGAAAGCTCCTCCTGACCGGGACTCTAAGTAGCTGACTCGGTGGTTAGATGCACTGTGCTAGTCATCTCGATATCCACGTGAAGGTGCGTAAACGTCAACAGAGCTTCTCAACGTTCTTGTTCCCATGCATACCAAAATCCATATCTTGGTGACGTGTAGAACATGTCCTACTATCATATTAAAACTTGGAAGGACGTATGCTCCATAAAGGCGAGAGCTTGCAGGTGGAGATCTTGGCCACCTGATCCCCTTGTTTAAAGTTACACGAACAAACAAGACGCTGGAGAACAATCATTCTTCAAGTAAACCAACGAGCGTGAATAAGTTATTTACAGATGTTGACTGTCAGCCGATCACCGGGAATCACTTCTGATAAGTTGCACCTAAGTTGAAGTAGTAACTGTATTGACTACACCTCTGCTTCGGATCAATCGTCAGCATAAATCATAGACCACTGGAGCCACAGACCCTGTTGATCAGAAAATGTAGACCAGTTGCAAACTGAGAACCCAAATGTGGGCCGAAGTGGCCCCTCGAGAGTTCCTGTTTCTTCCCAGTTGATAATAACATTCTTGTTACTCGACCAACCTCCAGGTGAAGTTCAACCATCTACCTGAAGCGGCTGCGCGGTCACTGGGATGCGCAGAACCCATTCTCTGGCTTATTATGCTTTATCTGGCCGAACTTTCAAGTACACGAAACCGTGACATGAAGAGTCAGATTGTGGAGCCTTCCCTTGGCTAGGCAAATCCATGAAGTGGAGAACACTGGACACTCCCCTACTCGCATCACCCCGCGATTTTGCTTCCATGAATGCATTATAACGCACAATACCAAACAGAACAGAACGGTCTAACTTGTATATATTACAGTTCAAAATAACAATATACATTCACGGTGTAACAGTTACACACACTTGTACAGTAATTCGAAACTTCACAAAACCCTTTCGACAGATTGTCTTCTCACCCTAACCTACTTGGGTAAACTCCAGGGCATTACCATCTGGATCACGGGCAAAAATAGCAGGTCTCCCGGACTTGCTCACTGTGAAAGGTATACCTACACCAACATATTCCACGACTCACTGGTCAGCTCGAGGTAAGAACTTCAGAGTAAAGCTCTGGTTCCAGACGGATACTGTGGCATTCAAAGTCTCTTGAAGAGAGAGAACTCAGAAAGCTCTTAGGGAGAGCCGATGAAACAAGCATCCTCCATACGTTTAAATATGATGAACTACTTTAAACGTTTCTGGAACACGAAGGGCAAAACCTAGCGGTTAAAACCAATCCCGGGGGAACTGTCGGCTGTCACGCCGAACAACGTCACCATACACACAAAATCTTTAAGTAAACTGAGTGGCTAGTACAGGAACTTCTTCTGTCCGATGTAAAACTTGTTTGCATGGTTCTAGGATGTTCATTATGTGAGTGTACACACAGGCCAGTAAGGGGTAAAACTACATATCCACGAAATGATCATATCCGAACAATTAAACTAGAGACGCACATCAATATGAGTCCGTGTTTTTACAGCCTACACGGTGTCTATTCTAACCTCAACTCGATACCCTAGAACCTTTGATATCTTTCGTCTAAAGTTGATCTGAGATCACGACGAAGACAGTTTCACCGAGTTTTGCAACACAGATTCGCCAACCATTAGCTCTATATTAATGCTAAGCTTCAACTGTTCTAACCTTTCAGCTCCATCTCCAAGCTTCCAATGAGTTTTCAGGATATAACTTCTTGTTTTACCTGGGCTAAGATGCAAAAAGCTAACCAGTTTCTCTCATCTGCTTATATTTCTTCCACTTTGGAGTTCACTCGAAGCTTTGAGGCTAAAGCAACAGAGAGCTCACTGGCCTGTCCACAACTTTGTGAGTTCACTGACTGGCATGGTTTGCAATGTCATACTGCTCACTTGGTAGCAGCATATGAAGAGCAACGTAGAATTCATGAAGCAAAAGTGAAACCACCATTACAGACATCTGATCGTGAGAGACGTCCATATTAGACGAGGTGTGAAACTTTAACTCCTCAGCAAATATCAGAGATAAAGGCCCTTACCTGCTTTCTCGAAAGCCCGTTTTAGTGGTTCAACGCTCTTGATGGCCACGCAAGCATGTCTATCCCTTCCACCATGTTCTGGGCGACCAGTAACAGGATCTGGATTCGGAAGTTCCATAAGATGGATCATCTCCTCTCCAACCCAGAACCACGCTCCCCTGTAAGGTAGTTTATCAGCAGGTCGGTCCGGATTGATCTGAAGACCTAACCACAAAGACACCAGCAAAGGAGGACTGTCAGATTGCCTACTACAGGGATGGTGTTCCCATGGCAGAGAAAAGAGGTGGTGCATCATCCACAGAACTGTGTTGGTCTTTAGCTGGGAACCTTGTCACAACTGAACTTTATAGCATACCAAGAATCCCTTGGTAGAACTCCATAGACCGCTCCAGGTCCTCGCATAGTAGCCCAACATGATGCATACCACTGAAATCAAGTTCTGCGACGGAAAAGAAGGGAAACAGTCACAGGACTTGATTAGCACGAACAGCAAAGATCGTATAAGATGGATAAATCAATTACATTTCCATCTATCTCAAGGTGGATACTGAGAGCTATATCGACATTCTGACTCGCAGCTTGTTACGGAACGAACACATCAACCGCATATACATGAGAGTTGCAGATTACAATCGGGAAAGAAAACTTAAGCACTCTGTTGAGCTCTACATAGAGCATCAAACCTCCTATGCAGTTCATTACTTAGAATGAGGGGATGGGATAAAAGAATCGCAGCACACTCATAGTCCAGGCTTGTTCTTGGTTTCATATCTTTTTGGAGGACGAAGCTGGTAGGAGGAAAACCTTAAAAAGCATACATACTTTCTCCATGAGTGGTTGCTGCTGCTCTCTCACTTCCTTGCTGCACGGAGGCCGAAGCTCTGCACTGAAGCCTCCCTCGATGCTCTTTGACAAAGGTATATGTGACCAAAATTCGATTTGCGGTAAATTTGCTCGTATAAGCAAGCTTCGTTCTTGCAAAATTCTGCACGATACATAATTTACAACATCAGTGTTTTTCCGAGCTCTAATGATAAAGACTGTCAAAGCAACTCACTTTCAGTAAAGCCTATCATACATGTTCCCTGGAAGTCAACCAGGAGGGTGCTAACTACGACACAGCTGATCAATGTATCGTCCTCTCGGTGCGTGGTGTTCTCATCGTGAAACTCAAACTTTAACCAGAACCTCCCGTGTGTAGAATATATAACTGATTGACTTTGGATTTCTCCGTCAAGCGTTTTAAAGCCCTCAGTTCATTAGCACCTGAATCGACAGTCCAACACGTACTCTTGCTCTGGAACATCTCCTGATTCTACTACTTCAGCCGTGCACAATTCACCGGAGCTTACGAAGCCTATAGCTGTGAAATTGTAACAACTTCACACTGAAACCAAGGTAAACATACCAAATGAAGAGATGGATGCAGTACACTACTAGTGACTGACAGGAGAGCCATGGTCTGAGTCAGGATGTCGGGATCGGTTCCAGCGGGTGCGTAAGAACAGAGCGCGGCCGAGAGATGTGAGAGAGAGTCTGACCCACCGTCGAGAAACACTGATGCGTTTGCGGTTGGCAGGTAAGTACTGTTTCGTGGTCATACGGTCGCCTTTCACGGAAAAGCAAAAAGGTACTGTGTGCCCCTAGACATATGCTTGGTAACTAGGAGTAACTCATTTTGCGTGTCGGATGTTTGCGAACAAAGAAATTTGTTAATAGAATAATTTTATGAGTTTAAGCTAAATTAAGCAAAACAGTTCTGCGGATAGAATTTCCCAGCGAGAAGAGAATCTGTTAAGTAAAGACTAAAATCAAATCTCTCCAAGAGCTTTGTCATCTATGGTTCAGTTAAGAACTAACTATTGGGGGGTGTTAATGTTAAGGGAAAATATTCCTGAAAGAAAGAAAGCTTTAATTTACAATCGCTAGTTCGATTAGAATCGCAGTTCGCTGAGGGTCGTCTTTATGAATTTACAGTGCGATTTCTTCTTAGACATTTTTATTCTTCTGAAACCTGGAATCGTTACTTGGAGTACTTGGACTTCTTTACTACGAAAATTCATAAGCGAAATAAACAAAAAAATAAATATAATACACCTGCAGCATTTTTCTACAAAAATATCAGTAGATACTTTGCCGGAGTGATCACTCCCTCTTATAAGTAAGGAATATTTGAAAAGAATCTAACTTTGACACAGACGGCATACTTCTTTGCATATTCACCTCCTCCATCTTCCGATGGAGGAATTGAAGATACAAGGAGTTAAATTTAATATCTAACCCTTCTTGCCAGAAGGGTTAGGTATTAAATTAAACTTAGTGTACAATAGTGTTTAATGAGCAGTGGTTCTCTGACTTGTACGTTTTGAAGCGCGGCACTGGGGTCAAACTTTATGGGTTATCTCCTCCTTTCCTCGTGTTTCCAAGTATTTCTAAAAATAGAATTTAAATAATCGCGCTGTGCCTTCCCCGCTTGTCCTTTTCTCTCCCCGACCGGATGTGCAATTTGGTAGTATAACCTTCATTCGCCCTTCTTATTCGTATGTATGCTTATTCACCTCATCTCGTTCACCCCGACTGTCTGACTGATTTATGCTTGTATTTTCCTCATGGCCTTGGTTTCGACCATTTTAAGAATTCGTTTTTTTTCTCGGTTCGTTTTAGACTATGCTAGGGTTCGGTTTTTCTCTTCAAACCTGCCTTCCCCGTAAATTACTGAAGTTCTGCACGCACAGTTTTTACGGCCTTCCAACGTAGGGGTGCTTGGGCTCGAACTCTGGACCTGCAACTTGTCAACGAGCACATTTCTCACTGTGCTAACTGAAAGATTTATAAAGATAGTGATTTTCTAAAGTCATAAAACTACGCGCGAGGTCAGTCACCCTGGTCGTGCAGCGTGGCCGTGAACCACCCGCAAAAAAAGACATTTGAAAGGTCTCATTAATCTCGGCGCGAGAACATGACATTTAAGTTTTCATACTAAACCCGGCCGTTAACCAACCGGCGTTCCGGATTTTTTTTCCGAACCCCCCGACGTACCGTCTTCTGCCAAAAGCCCGATGGGGATGCTTATTTGAGTATCCATTAAGAAACTCTGAAACTAAGTTCTTGTGGTTTCTTGAGACAGAACAATATTCTCTTTAACCTGAAGTACACGGGGAGAAAAAAAGAATATTCTTTCCTTGGTTTTATACCGGCACCTGGGGTTTACGTACAGTTTAGATTGTAGTGATAAGTGAGTCAAGTGATTGTTTAGATTTTCATTATTTGTTTATAAGCAGACAGCGTGGAAGAAATGAATTGGGGGCTTGTAACCGTTGATTCATTCCATGAATCAACAAGAAACCATATCCAGGAGCATGGGATGCAGCTTGGACCGTTCTTGATCTGACCACGTTATCCAAGGTAAGGTTGCACATTGAAAGAAAATTGCATTACTGTGCTTGACAAGGAATTCAAGGACTCAGTTGCATATTTCACCTCTTCTATAGAAAGAGGGGAATACTCAAAGGCATGCCATTTATCATATAATCTTTCAGGTTAGAAGGGTTAGGTGATAAATTGAATCTCGTAACAAATCAATTTTCTTATAGGATAGCAAACTGATCATATGGTTACTGCTGTGTGTTGGAACCCACATGTCTTATTGGCTATTCCAAGAAGATCCAACCGGTAATTAACATATAATATTTGTGTTAAAAATATTTTTTGATTTAAAGTTATTAAATGTTTTCGTCTCTCTGCGTATTTTATTCCTCTCTCTGGCCAAAAGTGCAGTTTGGATGCATTATTTCTTCAGTTTTCGTATGAAGTGGATGTGCGAGGAAAAAGAACGGTTCGATCTTGATAGTATCAATCCGCTTTTGTAATTGGAAGATTAATTTGCAGTAAGAAAGTGTTATTTTCACACCCATTTTCTGCTCTCTCCAAGTCATATGCAGTCACAACCATCGATCAACCGATGAGGAGTGTGCATCTCGTGGAATGGAAACAGCAATTCCCTTGCAGTAGGGTGCTATTTTTTATAGCGTTATGATAGTTGTTCTTGATTCCAAGCATTTCAGTAATAATATTTTAGATTTACATGATCCTCTCACAAGATTAACGTATAACAGTTTATCTTTGCTTTTGTATAATTATATTGAATAGAAAAGAGTATTCACATCAACATGATTCTTTTAAGTGTTTATTAAGTGTTTATGTGTATATTTACATCCAGTTGGTTTTTATTAATTTCAGCATTAGCATTTGTATACATAGGATGCACTTATACTGTGATTATTTGGATGATTTTCTATATAGGTTTGCAGAAATTGGCTTGATCACACCCCCAGTAGGTTCTTTGAGCTTGATCATACCCCCTCTTAGCGATGTATTGCTTGATCATACCCCTTATGGGTTATTGATAGTAGAACCAATCATTTTATTTTTTGGTTCATCATTTTAGTACTTTCAATCTTGACTAAATATCACTATAATTCAAAATATTTAACATTAAAGACATGTTAGATTATACATGTTCGAAAATATAATATGTGCAATCTCACATATGAGTAACATCACAAAGTGATTGGTTTTACAGGCAATAGCCAGTCAGAGGTGTTATCAAGCTATACATCGTTAGAAGGGGTGTGATCAAGCTAAAGGAACCTACTGGGGGTGTGATCAAGCCCATTTCTGTATAGGTTTGAGTGTGATGTCTATCTGAGCTCTATATTTACAGCACATCTCATGTACTCTCTTCCCTTCACCTTTTTAGTTTTCTGTTAATAACTAATTGACATGTTTGTTGCTATGCATGTGCATAGCTTACATTAGATTTGAAAAAGAGAAAACTGAAAGAACTGCAAAGATGTTTTATACTTTTTAAATAAAATACTCTATACATACGCCAACCACCTAGCTTTTAGTTTCTTCAGCTTCATCTTATTAATCATAGAACTATAATTTTCTTTTTGTATAAGAACATTATAACCATCATCTAAACATTATTTCCGATTATGGTTTTTAATCATTTCTTTTCTAATTAATATCTAATTAAAGTCTCAATTGAAAGAATTATTTTATTTCAATTTATTAAAGTCAGGGGATAATCACAATTCTCTTAGAGGACGGTCAGCTAAATATACATCCAAAGTGCACTTCTAGGTGAACGGAAAAAATGTTTAAAAATGTAAAAATAATCATGAACAATTAACTGAAAACCGTCTTCAAACATATTTAGTAAAAAATATAGTTTATTAGAGCGCAGAGTTACGAAGAAGAGTGGTGCTCGACAGGATCGCAAATGCAAATTATTGCTTGTGACAAAGTTCTCTAAATTTACTTTACTAAATTTAAAATACTAAATTTAAAATGCTAAAATAGAACTCTTTACCTGATTACATATGGTCAATTGAGTTACACAAAATCCACAAATAGAAGCTTTTGATATAAAGACTTGTGACTTCCATGAGTAAAATATTTTTAATTTCTAAACTTTAATTTTTAATTTAATTTTTCCAAGAAAAAAAATTTAGAAAAAATTTAAAACTCTTTGCATATTCTCCTCTTTCGAACTTAGAAGAGATGAATATGCAAAAAAGTCACGATGAGCTAAACCACAAGGAATTCACTATGAACTAAACCACTTGGGAGACTCATATACACCACTTGGGATACAGATCTTCAATAAATCAAATCCACTCTGATAATCATTTTTCTTACCTGTCGAGGACTAATATACGCTAAGATTCTCTTCCCACTATCCAAACTTGTCCAATATTCTATCTTTAGGGCTAGAGTTCAGGTTGCATATATATAAACACCCCTGAATATTCACCAAAAGACGGAGGAGGTAATATTCAACGGTTTAATTTATTACTTAATTTTTCTGGCAAGAAATTTTCACAATAAATTGATACATTAATAGCTTTAGGTTCCTGGACGTGTATCTTTAGCAGTGCGACAGCCTATTCATGATTCATGGTTTATATCTTGTCCTTCTCTCGTTTCCAGGAATAGACTAATAGTTAATATATATAGAATATTTTAACTTATAATTTTCATTTAAAATTTATATAATTTTCCGATAACAGTAAACGAGCAAAAATTCCCAGAAGTTAATCGAGCATGCATATTTTTCTCTTGCTTATATAAACAGTAGATCTTGTATCTTCATTCAAAGTCCTCTATCGTTAGTTGTTGATAAATATTTATGGTCCGTATCTCGACAGATCATAATTTGGTTAGAATTCATTTCTGCCTGTTGATGTTACATGGTTTGGTTTTGGCCTTGTGCTAACCGCTACCAGACAACAAAGGCAGAATATTCTATTTACGGGTATGAGTGGATCTACAAACTCAGCTCTTGTTCAGTAACGTGAAGTGAAATGGGAAAGAAAAGAGAAGCAGTGGAAGAAGTTCAAACTTGGACCAGTCACGGGGTTTTCTGAGTCGTAGGGCTTATGGAACTCCAGAAGGAGCTGGAAACATCGTTCCTGTCTCTTCCATTCCTTCTAGTTCACGCTTTCACCCGTTTAATCTAAGTCAAGGACAGGCACGAGAGTGTCACTGTCATTCAGCACTCTAATATACGGAGTTCAGTATTTTTGTAGGGATTGCAAGGTTTCCAGACGGTCGGACCAATTGTTCTTCCTGTTTGAAAGATACTTCCTCCAGTGGTGACAGTTTTGAAACGAGTCTGGTGTTTTAGCCAGGGAACTGACTTCAGTGATTTAAAGTTTGTGCTGATACAATGGCAGAGAACCAGCCCGATTGGCAGGGTCTTCTCAAGTGGAGTTTTGCCCATTCCGATGGTACGAGGGCCCCTCGACAAGTGAGGTATAACGCTGTTCGATTTCGCGGTATTAAAATTCCTGCTAGAGCCTCAGGACTGGTCGCATCATTGTTGTCAGCAAACGAGGCAGAATTGGCCCCGCTGAACAGAACAGTCGGGCCAGGTGTTGAAATCGATTGAACTTCGGTCAGGATCCAATTTCTACATTGTTCTGTTCACAGTGAGGAGGAGAAGAAATGGTTCTATGAAGCGATGGGAGCTCAGACGATCGACATCGTTCGAAGGATGAAGGAGATTACGCTCGTGATGAACATGCCTCAAGAAGTGTTGGATGAACAGGGTGTCACTAACGAAGAAATTGAAAGTAAGACTTTTTATGATTTTCTTAGCCTGTGTTTTTCACCCTTGCCGTTCAGTAACGTGCATATGTGCTGTAGCAGGATTCAGCGCTATTGGTATTCTAAGTCTGGGACGGGCTGTGCAGAAATGCTGGAAGAGTTACAAGAGCATGTGGAGTCCATTGACATGGCGAACGGTATTTGGCTCACCCGGACATCATTTTGATATGCTCCGTGCTGTCTTGCCGGTTGGTCTCATTGTTTCCCTTTGGAATTTGACTAATCATATGGTGATGTACTCGGGTCATTAACCATTCCTCTCTATCTTAATGTTCTTTTTCCCTCGTTGACTCAGATTTACATGCGATCGGAGGCTTGACTCCTCTGCTCAATTACCTGAAGCACTCAGATGCAGCTGTTAGGGCGCGGTCTGCCGAAGTGGTGTCCACTGTCGTGCAGAATAACCCGAAGAGTCAGAAGCAGGTTATGGATTCGAATGGTTTGGAGATGCTGCTCGAGAGTTTCACATCGGACACTGAAATGAATGTCCGTGCGAAAGCACTGGGCGCTATCTCTTGTATGTCACTGAACCAAGTCTTTTAGGATGTTCAGTTTATGGCAACACTTTCAGGGAGAATTTTTCTCAGGCCCAACAAGAATTGGACGAAGGTCGGTACTTCTCTCAACCTGGTCGTCGAAGACCGTGTGTGCACTCGAGCTATGTAGGTGCTTTTAACTGAAGAGTAGTTCGTAATTGAAGGAGAAGTAAATTGTACCTTCGGTAGAAGTAAGAAGTCTTGAAACCTGTAGAAAGTCATAAGGCTTTTTTAATTTTCTGCAGCGTTGATATCGAATAACAAGGAAGGGGTTGCTGCTTTCCGATTATCGAATTGTTACCCTGGACTCCGGGATGCACTTGGTTCAGGACACGTCCGATTACAAAGGTAAATAGTCTTACTGGAAACTTTGTCGGCCACTTCGTCAGGTATTTGTTTCCAAGGTGGGGAGGATAGTACAGTGCGCCCTTTCCTAGCTTACCGGTCGAACTAAATTCGTTGATTTCGGATCACCTTAATGGGGGTTCATTATGTTGTCATCTCATGAGGTCTCCCGTTAACCGGGACTTTACGTGACCTGCTCTAACTTGATAGGCAGGTTTTTGAGTACTTCCCTAGAAAATACCTCTTGAGTGTTTCCTGGTTGAAGAGATTCGGGAAGAGAACAGGTTAAATGAATGAACGTTTGGTGCTGGTGGCTGTTCGCAGGAAGGCGCTGCAAGTGATTATGAATCTTCTGCGTCAGCATCCAGGCGATGGGAAGGTGATGGCTGGTTTAGGGTTGCCTCGTGTAATCAGTACCTTGATTAGCAACGAAGATGCAAGTATTAGACAAGCAGCCTTGCAAAGTCTTGTGGAAATTAGCATAAACGGTGGACAAGCAGACGTTGCCGAACGTAGCAGTCAGCTGAAGCAGATCTTGAGCGAAAGGGTAGAACAAATTAAACAGTTAGCTGATGAAGATCTTGCGGCTGCCAAGGAGGAAAGACAGTTTCTAGATCGATTGTGGCAGCTTTGCTTCAACGAGCCATCACCTCTCAGGGAAAGTGGTTTAGTGGTCTCCGAGAACGACGAGTCTGAGGCTGCTGCAGAAGTAAGAAATGCCCCGCCTACAGAAACCACAGCACCAAAGGAGGAGAAAAAAGCCCCCCTTTTGCTCCTAGGGCCCTAAATATTCCGAGTGCTCTAAGATCGAGCACATGCAAAATCACTGACTGTCTACCGCTACACGAGAAGAAAGCAAGAGAAGACCAAATTCTATAGGGAATCCATATCATGGTAAAATTCACAATCGCGAGCGAAGTAACTTTCAGTTATTCGCTTTGTGAGCTCTGAGGGACGACGTAACATGGTTGTATCCCCGCATTACATTTTGGTAAAGAGTTCTACACATGTTATTATCTCTCTTCTAGTCCAAGTTGAAATCTGAATTCTAAGCAGACTATCACGGCATCTCATGGATGTGGATATGACATTTTGTGTGTCACTTTGACCTGCATAAACCGAATAACCTTTCATTGTAAATTACTGTCCCTGACGAAAAACTAGCATATGATGAAGTCTGCGAGCGGAAATTCATCTGGCGCGGCGGGCAGTCAAAGATTCCGCCAGCGAATCTTCGGAAGCCGAGTAAGTACACTAGTATCTGGATTCGGATATAATGTCGCAAATTCCAAAATGTGAACCTTGACATCATTAAAAGAGGTGTTGGGATTGGCTTGTGGGAGCCAGTGTCGGGTGTACAAAGAAGTCCCGACCTGCTAGTTCTCATGGGTGTAATTCGTGTAAGAGCAAATCTCCATGACGAGAACAGCTCCAAAAAACAAGAGAAAAAAGAAAAGAGGTGTTATCTCTAGACATTGTTTGGAATTTACCAGTTCACAAGCGTGGCAAGGAACACAACAACACAACATTTTCATACTGGAGAGTATCTTGCTTCATTCTTTCGTGTAGTTTTTCTATCGAACTAAAAGAAAAGAGAGGTTAGGTAGACCAGCACCCGCTGGACTTAGAGATGAGAGAATAACTAGTTAGCATAAGTCATGCGCGTCAGTCCAGTTTAGAACGACGAGTGAAGGTGGGCTTTCTGATTATAGACCAGATTGTGATGGCAGAGATCAGTTACAAGTCAGGTCATGCAAGAACGATGAGCAAAAGTCATATCGAAGGACCGAATAAGTAAGAAACTTGAGAATATCAGTTCGTCCCAAGAGACGTAAATGCACGGATTTCCGGTTAAAGAAGAGATTATGACCGTGGAATTCTGTTGGAAATGAAGCAGAAGATAATGGGAAGATCGACTGGGCATAGATGTACATCAAACCGAACAATGAATTTAGTAGCTGTCGAACACAGAAACAATGATATCGATATCATTGCGGAATCTTAAGATCTTATGAAATGAACCATAAATCTCTCCAAATCGAGCTTTGACGATCGGAAAACAAGCAAGAAAAGTTGTTTCAACTGATGCAACAAAACGTTAGAAACTATTACCGACGATGGCTTAGTCGTGGAGGACTTCCTTCAAGTCCGGGTGTCCAAACGATAGTTACAATTAGAGCGTATGATCTACTTGTGAATATCAAGCTCGTTTGAGGCATAAAGAGAGTGAGAGTGGATGAAATAGAACATATTTTGTGATCGAAATTTCTCGAAAAAGATAATATTGGTGATGAATGAATGCATTGAAGGAGAGAGAGAGAGGAAGAGAACTGCACTTGAGTCATGTTGCGTTATTGATATTGCGTTATTCCAAGGAGCAAGGATATGAGCCCAATGTACAGTTCGGTTCGTTGCTCTGTGGGGGGCTGCTTTTTCGGTTGGAAATAAATTCTTACGCTACCTTGTTCGATTATCAGGAGACCTTGTTTAGTTCGAAAAACATTTTTCTTCCAAGTCGCAGGTCCGTTGCCTGACGTTTCAGGCTTCCAGCTTTGTTGAAAGTAAACGTGGGAAGGAGGTGTTCCACAGACGGATTTCATTTACGTATATCGTCCATCCTGAATAAGCAAAAACAGTGAAGAGTCGAGTGATCGTTTGCCTCCCGTTTCCATCGTGGCAGCCTGCGGATATTCACGTGTTTTTGAGGTATATTAACGAGGCACGATATTGAGCCCACGATAAAAGTTTTGTTTGGCGAAAATAATGTCCGACATGTAGTAAACGGAAAAGGCTTCGGGGAGCCCATGAAAACTTTTATTTCTTTGTGAAATATCACGCCACAGACGTTCTGCGTATGGTCCTGTATACTACGGAGAGTAACGAGTGCTTGGAGAAGGAAGACTACTGTCACAACTTCGCTAGAACTATATATTCCAATCCAGTCTATATTGCTATCATGTACTGTCATAAGGCAAGCTGTAAGCTGTAAGTTCGGCAGTATGCAAGACCTGTTGGAGAAGGAAGAGTACTGTCAGAACTTCGCTACAACTACAAGGAAGAATACTGTCACAACTTCGCTACTGCAATCCAATCCACTGTATATTGCTATCATGTACAGTCATAAGACAAGCCGTGAATCTGTAAGTTGTATGTAAGCCGTGAAGCTGTAAGCTGCAGAGGTATTCGCCTGTGGAAATGAGTTGGGGGAGGGCACGCTGTACAATGGTTTCCTGACGGCAGCTGCAGCGCTTCTCAACTGTGATTCGGGTGTAGTTCACCGATGCATGCAGAAGACCATGAACGATGAAAATAAGAGAAGGAGCGTAGAAAGAAAGACAGAAAGAGAGAACATAATGGAATGGTTATCTTCGTGCAGTCTGCTACGGTCCAAAGCGCTGCAGATTGGTATGTATTCAGATAGAGTGTCGACATCTTGAAAGTTAGGCACCGTTCTGGCTCTGGGAGTTGCAGGTGACGTTGCAAGAATGAACTCCTCCTCGTCCAGCAAGTCGGACTCAGGTTGCTCCACAGTAAAGTACCGTGCGCTTGTAGTACAAAGAACACATTATCAATATCTGCAATAGTGACAGTTTCAGACCGAATAATCATTTTTCACAAGGAATCACTGCGTGCCTTCTGAATACCACACTCCATGAGCCAGCGACAGGAAAGAGTGTACTTATCAGACCTTATCATAGACCTCAAGCACGTCCTGAGAGTGGTATCCAGTGGATGCCTCCTGCAAAATTTGTTAAACTGCAAGGCTCTTTGAAGGATGTTCGTGTAATTCAGTTCTACTCTATTCTTGGTATCTGCAGCACCTAAGAGAGAAAACAGTTCCTCATCATCGTCCAACATAGTGTTAGTGATGTTTTTCATGCTGCATTGATGGTGCGTCTCAGCCTTGTCCTTCATACAGTAGCCAACCATACCCACGAAAGTATGGAAGTCTCTGGTAGTGAGCTGTTTGACACAAACCTCCCCTCCGAGTGACATATCGGTTCTTCTCCACCCAAGAACAGTGAGAATACGTTGCTTCATCTAAAGAGTGCTAGTAGCTTGAAGTGAAAGCACCCCCTGCATATGCAAGTGCAAAAGACTGCCTCCTCTCTCGATGGACAAGAGCCCACCGGTGCACTCATCGTGAAGAAAAGAACATAACACAGGTCAACATTTCTCTATGTCAAGATCGGCACCTGTGCAGTTAACCGTAACTGAGAGTTCAAGCTGCTTCGGTACTGGTACGCGACGCGTCTTTGCCGCTAGAGGCGGGACAGGGACGCGCTTGGTCCTCGCTGCACTTCTCAATAGCATGCGTGAGAAACGGATGGTGCTTGCAACCTAGGTTAACGAGTTTGGGATCTAGGTCTTCACAGATACAATGAACACAGTTGAGGCAGTAAGACTGCAGCTACAGTAGGCTTCAGAAGATGCGGATCGATGACGAACTGAAAGAACTTTGGATAAGAGAAGAATGTCGATCTGCAGTCACGTAAGATTATCCAAGCTCCTTCGGAGTTGATATAATAGAACGGCCCAACGAGGTCTCGAGACAAGTGACCGGTATGAAAAAGGATTTACCAATCAGCACATAATCCAAGTCATCCAGCAAGAATTCTGACGGAACACTGTCGAAATGAAAATCTAGATATATGTAAGATCTGTTCTTATAAAGTTGAAGATCGGAGAATGACAACAGTGTATCAAAATACAAAAGATAAGGAGGTAAAGTAGACGGTCTTCGAAAGCGATCTACAGTACAAGCTGAAATTGCATCAGAATGATGAGAGCAAACAACTTGACGAGTCGAAACAAAAATCGATACCGCCAACGGCCTGAGGTAAGAGATAGCGAGAACGGAGACAAGAAGGTCATCATTGACGAGAATTTCATCATCCGCAGAAGAAACAGAGTCATCGTCCTCAGATTTCGCACAAGACTGCTGAGACATGACTGAAACGATTAAGACAAAGACAATGAAAGGCAAAGAAAAGAAACTTCCCTGTTCGTCTGCAATTTGCTGGTGGAGAACGAGCTTGTTCACGGCACACACCTCCATGCGTGCGTTCACGGACCTCCATGCGTGAGTCCAGGTAGCCTCGTCATGGAATTCAACGACTGCTGCAGATTTTTCTCGATTTCTCAACCCCACGTTTCCTGTACAAGGCCGTGGGGGAGGATATTCATACTCCACTCATATCGCATGTATAGCGCTAGACGACAAACTCTATCAAAGAAATTTGTCGATCATGCATACCTTTGTCGGAAGTTTGTCCGTCTCCAGCGGCTCCTTTTTCATCAGCCGTGTTTGTGGAGTCTTGTCTCTAACGGCTTGACTTACGACTGAGGGTGTGATCGCACGAAGTTTTATTAAGGAGTTAAGTTTTGGTTTTCAACATGATCTATAATTTTCGAGGAGACGCGAAGATGTGAATTGTTTGAAATGATCAATTTGTATGATGGAACTGCAATAGTTTTACATCAAATAGGATGAAGTAGATAACTGTGTTCACATCACTCGTGCGAAGTCAAAAAAGCACGAAACCGGAATCCAAATGTACACTTCATCAACCTCCTTATATTAATAACACATTCATCCATGAAAAGTGAGGAACCCGTGCATATATGTGCATATTCACCTTCTCCATCATAAAGGCAAATATGCATGGGTTTGGAGGAGGTAAATATGCAGTGGTTTAATTTATTATTTAATTTTTAACAAAAAGAATTAAATAATAATAATTTCAGATTCTCTGATTTGTATTATTAGTAATCTATTTATGATTTATATCCTGATCTTCTTGTGTTTCTAAATATGAATTAATATTTAATATTTTTATTCATTTAATATATAGTTTTCCTTTAACACTTATATATTTTCTCGGTAATAATTTTCCCTGGAGTTAATTGAGCATGCATATTTCAGCAATGACAGCAAGAAGGACTGCGAAGAGTAGTTATTGGGCTGTAATCGCCCGATAAGGAAGCCGAGAAGAGCCGAGAAGAATCCCGAATACCCAATAACTCACAAGTTTACTGACACTCTTTTACAATAAATATGATTGAAAGAAGTTAAATTTTCAACACTATTTTTCTCAGAAACACACTTGTGATGCGTAAGCACACCCGTGGCACGTAAACGCACACACGCAAAATACAAATGAGATTAACGGTTCGTAAGGACCAAAAACGAACTCTGCGAGAGCGAGACTTTCTATTCAAATTGTTCCCGATAAACGATTAACCCGACTGGAAAACAAGAACAAGAGCAGTCCGGAGAACAAGCTTATTTACCAAAGGGATGGACAGGAGGATATGGGCCTGATGTACAGTTGAGTTCTGTTTGGGGGTTCCGCAGTTTCGGAAAATAATTGTCATCTCTCCTTGGAGTTCTCCTTTCGCTTTTGGAAAAAAAAAGCCAGGTATCGGGGCCAGGCCGTCCGCTCTTAAATACCAAAATTTGTTTTTGTCCGGTCGTCCTTCTACTCGCTTCTGAAGCGGGGTTCTCTTTTCGAAACCAGAATCTGTTTTCAAGTTCCCGCTCGGCTCGTTTGTGAAACCACATTTTTTTGTTGAAAACAAGCTATGTTTCCAACTCCCGTAACATTCTTTCTAGCCAGCAGGGGCCAGCATATTTGGTCTGGAACTGGAATGATTTCCAACAATAATATTTTACAATGAAACTAAAACTTCCCACTCAGGGTTGCGAACGGAAACTTCACCATGCAGGACAGACAGCCATGCACAAAAGGGAAAAAGCTTCGGTGAGCCTATGTGAACTTTAATTTTTTTAGTAATATGGTCTAACACACATTCTCTGTATACTGTTCCATACTGAGCTTCTGACAGCCGGGTGGCACATCATCAGTTTGTAGTCCTAACATCTACTCTACTGCATCCAATCCAAGTGTTCCATACTCAACTTCTGACAGGCAGGTGGTACATAATAAGTCTATACTGCTAACATGTAGTCTACTGCTAGTTTTATCTAATCCAAGTGCTGCTAAATGTCTGTATACTGGTAACATGTACAGTCCTCTGCAAGCCGTGAAGTGGTAAGGTCTGTTGCAGACGGTATTCGGTCTTTACAGTCTTGGAAAACCCAGTACTTCCAGCTGCAGAAGACCAGGAAGAACGAAACAAACGGAAGAAAACGAGAAATACAGTTTCCTGCTGCCAGCTGCTGTGGTCCTATCAACAGTCATTCGACTGTATTGCACTAATGCATGCGGAAGAGGAGCCAGAATGAGAAAAAGACAAGGAAAGTACAGGGCACAGAAAGCATAAAGAGGATGGAACGGTTACCTTGCTGCACTCCCGCTCGATTGCTCTCCAAAGCACTGCACACCGGCATATATTCGGGTAAAGTGTCCACATCTTGAAAGTTGGCACGGTCCTTGCTCTGGGGAGTAGACGGTGACGCTGCAAGAACGAACTCCTCCTCGTCCAGCAAGTCTGACTCAGGTTGCTCCACAGTAAAATATCGTACACGTGTTTGTGCAAAAAAACACATTATCAATATCTGCAATAGTGACAGCTTCGGGATGAACTATCGCTTTTCACAACCAATCGCTGCGTGTCTTTTGAATACCGCAGACCATTAGCCAACGACAGGAAGGTGTGTACTTACCAGACCTTATCATCGACCTCAAGCATGTCCTGAGAGTGGTACCCAGTGGATGCCTACTGCGGAATTTGTTAAACTGCAAGGCCCTTTGAAGAATGTTGATGTAATTCAATTCAACTCGATTTTTAGTATCTACGGCACCCAACAGAAAAAAGAGTTCATCACCGTCGTCCAACATAGTGTTAGTGATGTTTTTCATACTGCATTGATGGTGCACCTCAGCCTTGTCATTCATACAGTAGCCAGCCATACCCACGAAGGTATGGAGGCCTCTATTAGTTAGTTGTTTCACACATACTTCTCCCCCACCGGCTTATCTGTTCCTCTCCAGCCAAGAGCAGTCAGAATACGTTGCTTCACCTGGAGAGTGCTAGTAGTGTGAACGGAAAGAACCCCTTGCACATGCAAGTGCAAAAGACTGCTTCCTCTCTCTATGGACAAGAGCCCACCGCTGCACTCATCATGAAGAAAAGAACACAAAATAGGTCAACATTTCTCCATGTCAAGATCAGCACCCGTGCAGTTGACCGTAAGTGAGAGTTCAAGCTGCTTCGGTACAGACACTCGACACGTCCTTGTCGCTGGAGGCGGGACAGGTAAGCATTTTGCCCTGGCTGTCCTTCTGAGCAGCATGCGTCAGAAATGGATGTGCTTGCAAGCAAAGTTGAACAGTTCAGGATCTACGTCTTCACACATACAATGGACACAGTTCAGGTGATACACCGCAGCTACAGTAGGCTTCAGAAGATGCGGATCAACGCCTAACTGAAAGAACTTTAGATAAGAGAAGAAACTCAATCTACGGTCACGTAAGGTTATCCAAGCTCCTTCAAAGTTTATATAGTGGAATGGTCCGACAAGGGCCTGGAGACAAGTGTTAGGTATGGAAAAGGATTTGACAATGAGCACATAATCCAAGGCATCTAGCAAGAACTCAGCTGGAACAATGTCGAAATGGAAATCCAAATAGATGTAGGATATGTTTATGTAAAGATCAAGATCGGAGAATGACAAGACCCTAGCAGAATACAGAGGATAAGGAGGTAAAGTAGCCGACCTTCGAAACCGATCTACATTACAAGGGGAGAGAAGATCAGAACGGTGATAGCAAACAGCCTCAAACGACTGAAAGATAAATCGATACCAGCAACAACCTGAGACACAGGCTTAGCGAGAATAGAGAAAGAAGGTCATCATCGGCAAGAATTTCATCATCCGGAGAAAGGAACACAGTACTCTTCATCAGATTTCGTAGAAGCTTCCTGCAACTGAATGTAAGACAAAGAGAGAGAAAAGAAACTTCCCTGCTGGAATTTTGTTGATGAGTTATTTCGCAGACCTCCATGCGTGAGTCCAGGTAGCCAAACGCCTGGTCGCGGCATGGAAATATTGTTCGTCTCATCTCGTCAGTCCGCAGCCGCTTGCAGAGTCAGACAAGAAATAACGACGCAAGAAGCAAGAAACGACAAAGAAAACAAGGAAATTGTGCAAGCAAGCAAAATACGAGACAGGAAGAACATGACGGAAAGGAAGCAAGAAACAAGAAGTGTCCGCGAAGAGAGAAGCGATGACGAGCGGAAGGAAACCAAGAAACCTTGCAGCAAAGGAGGCACGGTTGAAGCGATCGAAGACACAAACCCTGGAGCGAGGAGACTGACAACACGAAGCAGCGAGCAGGAGCAATTGATCAAAACGAAGAAAGAAAACCCTGCAGCAAAGGAAGCAGACGATCGAAGACGAGCGAACGATCAGACGACAGACGGACGGCAGAGAAAAACAATCGTTTAGCTCCCACTCCAAGACGGACGAACAGCACGCTCGAGAAACGCAAGACAGCGGCAGAGAAAAGCAACGGCCGAACAAAAACGAGGCGTTAGCGAGGTTCCCTATGCTTAGAATAAACTCGCAGCGACGACGAACGTCGAAAAATGAACGACAAGGTCCGAATTGTTTTAACGTACAACAGTACCGCGATCTTACCGCTATTTTGACGGTATCCAATCCGTGCCGAAGATTTCATTTAGGTTTTGTAACCCCTACGTTGCCTGTAAAAGGCCGTGGGGAAAGATATTTACCAACATTCATTCTCACGTGCGCGATAGTGAAAAAAAGGCTACTAAAAATGTCGTGCGGTCACAAACTGAACCACCAATAGTAATCTATTTTATCAAATGAGTTTCGAGAACAATGATTGTATATTGAGAATTTTATTCCTAAATTACACACAAAAACTCTCCATAATACTGTAATTCCGACAATATTGTAATGACGATATTGCCTCAATTTGACCTTAAAGTGACGTTCAAACCCCACTTGGACTTTAGGGTTCTATACGGAGAGTTTCTAGAACACGTCTCTTTTCCTTCCACGTACCCAACATGACAAAATACTTTTACACCCATTCGCCGCCAACGTCCGCTGCCTCTAAGTTTTATTATGGTTGCTCTGCAAATCATAAGCTCTGCAAGGTCTTTAAGCCCCCCGGTGCTCCTAGAAGTACTCCTGGTCACCAGCAGCACTTCATTGTACGAGTTGAGTGTCAGGTAACAAAGAAATCTAACAAACTGAAATGGTTTCGCTATTACACTTTCGTTCGGTGATAGAATCTTAATAACAAGGAATCTTAATAAAAACTGTTTAATAACTCTACAATCTATAATTCACTCTCAAGTAAACTATTAAGTATCGACTGAAAAATGTTCAGTCGAAAATTCTTCGGTTTCAGGGAACAAAACGAAGTCTTCCCATCACACCAAAGTACACGGGGAGGAAAAGAGGAATATTCCCTTTTCAAGGAATACGAATCGATAATCGAATAGAATCGAGCTTTTGAAAGGAATTAGATGGCAGTAGTAGCCTTTAAGGCTTCTCTCATTTATTATTAACTTTTTCTTGGACCTTTATCCATTCAACTTATTCCTCACACAATACTGTAAAGTTCTGTATCAGCCCTATCTTTTACCCATGCAATAGGCCTACAAAGGGTAAGTCATAACAGATCTCCCATTCACTAAGGAATTATGAATGCTGCGCACAGCAAATACTGATTAGCGATGAAGGCATGTAACTTAACTCTACCTGCATCATAGATAAAGACTAAAACCATGCAAATTTTTATCCGTCACTCTGAGTTCAATGTTACATTTTTGGCTCCGTTCCTGAAGGGCCATCGGCACCTTTATGAAACATTAGGTTCTTACGTGGAAGAAAATAGAGTTAGCACAATCTGCGGCAATGGAGTAGAGGAGCAGCATAGCCAGCGTAATATCTGAGAGAAACCAACCGATTTGCAAAGTCAGTTAAAGATCACTTCTTGTGTGGTAAGGAAATGCATTCAATACCCTTGGTTCATATTCTTAACTACGAGAATCTCCTCCTGAATTAACATTCTGTGCGAAGAAAAGCGACGTAATTTATTTGAACTGTCCAGAAACTCTCGCTCCTACTTCTTCCACCAAATACAACTTGTACGCAGAGAATCTCTATAGGACAGGCGGATAAGCTCACAACCCAGATAGACTGTCATCTCCTTGTGCGTAAAAAGATACGACATCACTGCAATCAAGATTCCTGATAACGTAAGCCGACTTGAGACTATGGTCGCTTTTCACCCATCATACATTAAACATAGGTCCATACCTTGAACAAAAAGTTGCTAGGGTTAGGATTGAACTGGCAAAACGATATACAAGGTGAACCTCGAGCACTCGTCAGCGCCGTGCAACAAAACTTGGCCCAAACCTATGCTACGGCTCCCATAGTAGAGTCCGCCTACAGGTTAGGGGTAAGGTTTTATGGGAACATTCAGATGACCAATGAGTTCCCACACTGGTCTCGAACATATTTAGGTTGCCTCCCTTAGACATGAGCCAGGAATGCCACTACCAATGCCAAACTGCCTGGTGGACATAAGAACCATCGCACAAGCTCAGGTGGACTGAAATACCGCCACGAGATTCTCTCACTGTCAAGTGAAGGCTCCCGCCAAGCATTCCGAGAAAGAGAGCAACATCAGGGAGACACTAACGTGAAGGAGCATATAACTGGCATTGGCATGGAACATTTACTGTTCTGCATGCTGACCAAGTTAAATCGGCTATGTTGTTTATTCCACACTGCCGGTTACAGCTCTGAGTTCAATTTCCTTATACACATACAGCAGAGTTGGCATCAACTCTGAATCAAATGATTTTTGTAGAGAACTGCTACTTAACTTAGTTGCCTACAAATAAATAATAGATTACATGGATCTGATAAAGAATAAATCACTAATGCACTACGATGGCTAAAAACGGAGAACTCGAACAACTCTGAAACAAATTCTATTCCTACCAATGCTTTTTCTCAGAGGCGTAATCTAACTCTTCGGATGTTGGTGGTTTCCCGTGACAAGTTACCATGACCCGAACTCTCGCACATGCAGTCGGGCGCAGGAAACTTATAGATAGAGGCGTTTGACTTACGCAACTCGTGCCCTTTCATATCTCCGTGAACCCGCATGGCGCCGAGTTCCTCCGAAAACGCCGCCCAACTGCATCAGGAAACGATAACCACTTAAATTCAGGAAGACATGAAAGCAGAAAGCCACAATTCACTTCATAACCTTCATTCCCTTAGTTATCTTCATACGTCGAGAATGGCAGATATGCTCAAGGACCACTCTCTAGTATAGGGTTATCACGGAATTACCCCAGCCAAGTGCACAGTGAGAATCAATTAGGGGCCGAATGTGCGCTAACAATGCCGAGCGGAGCGAACTGTTATATAACCTGAGGGTGTGCCGATGGAAATGTGTAGTGCGAAGCACATTTCAAGAATAGGTTCCCCCGGTATGTAGTCGAATTCGAGTAGACAATGACAAGAGAACAAATGCAGTATGCTTCAAAGGCTAAATGCAAACCCCAATGCAGAAATGAAGACAAACTAGATTTGTCTACTGCAACGTTGATACAAGCGAAGGTTATCAAATCAAAACGTAGATACCGGTTAACCATAGAATCCATTGCAAGAAACGAAGGCTATCCACGCAGAATCTACGTAGATACCGATAACCATAGAATCTAATGCAGGAGTTGAGGAGCACGGATTTAACGAGTGAATACAGGAGAAGGCAGACAGAGGCAATAAAAGAAGAGCCTGTATTTGCCCGTCCATCACTGATGCACTTCGGTACTGAGTAGGTGTACGCCCAAGAACCTAATTACCACAATATGCACTCGGAGAATGCAGCAGAACACACTCCCGTATTTTGCACCTCAACCTGCTCTCTGACTTCATCAGCACCCAACAGAGAGGGTTAGGCTGTAGATGAGTTGGAAAAGTGGTCAATCAGATGAAGACTTAACCGACTTATCAGGGCCTTATCGGTCAAGGAGTTTCTGTTCAGTTCCGTGACATCTCAGGGAAACTCCCAGTCTTTGTGCAGTGGTAGATCAGTGAGGTTGGCAGAGAGACTGCAAACAGCGATGTAGTGTAGGAGAGAATGAAATTCGTGAGAAGAGGAGCAAAAGAATTGAAAGTGCCCTACTGGAAAGTAGCCTGTAAGCGAGCCCCACCTAGAGGTCGAGGGATGCTCCGCAGTAGAGGTGGAGGAGGTAGTGCCTGTATGGTGTCTACCCTGTTGTTTATATATCGATAATTAGGTCTGTATGGTTAGGGTTATGTACGGAAAAGTAAGGTTTAGGATCCGCCATAGTTCCTGAACTTAAACTTGAACCTGCAAGTTAGACTTTAAAGAACTATAACTAGAGAACCATAACGACAGTAGAAGTAAAAAGCAATGATTTTTACTGTGAATAATTTGACGACAGTAAGTCCAGTAAGTGGAGCTAAAGTACTTACGAAGGTCGTATATCTAGGATCTAGATAACTTCTTGTTAGAGAACAGTACCGCTGAACAAGCGAAGTTTAGAACAGAGGTTAGAATGGCCTAGACGTCCTAGTCTAGGCCATTCTAGGCCATTCATTCTCTAAGTTAGTGGTAACAAGCTCCACTTCAACGTTCGATATTTCAGGTTGCCTTCGTGACAACAGCTAGCCAACGTACCAATCACCTAAGTTGCTGAGAGAGCACCACGACATCCAA
The DNA here is from genome assembly GCA_036924285.1 of Asterella californica. Taxonomy (NCBI): domain Eukaryota; kingdom Viridiplantae; phylum Streptophyta; class Marchantiopsida; order Marchantiales; family Aytoniaceae; genus Asterella; species Asterella californica. The sequence goes on from JAYKYS010000003.1 coordinate 30,924,465, forward strand.
GAATTCACGTAACAATGCATCTTCCTGATTTTCCGACTCACCTGATGTTCGGATCGTCAAGTAATACAGCCAACTTGCGAGTGTCAGGACGGATTGTCTTGGAATGACCATTGTTCAGATAACGCCTGTGGCCGACCAAAATTTGAGGGAAGTTTCCTCCTTTTGTGCTCACAAAAACTTCACTATGCAGGCAGACAGTGTAGTCTAGAGCAGCCAACCTTGATGAATGTTTCTGCGTAAGGAAGCATAATATTCAGCTGACTCCACAAATGAGTTAAACGGTTCCAATCAATAAAATCGAATTACTACACAGCGGATTACGAGTACTGAGGGATGAGACAAGTTAGACAACCAGAAAATGGTCAATTTCTCACCTTGAAAGGAGCAAGCTCTTCAGGAGTAAGGAGGGTATCTTTGGTTTGAAGGTAAGGGAACATTTGCCGCAGAGGAAGCATGGTCCTGTCGGCTTTGTAAATTTTTCCTGCTGCTATATAAATAGGGGTTGTGTTTCGAAAGCCCATTCCACGCAAAATCATACCAACCTGCATGAAGACTCAGCAAACTCTAGTATTACTTAGAAACAACCTAAAGGTCAAACGATCAATACTAGTCGAACTTAAATGCAACACGGAAACCAATACTAAATAAACTTGCTGTGACAGGTTCCTCCAGTGAAGATTTCTCGTCTGTCCAAAACAATAGCTTTATGTTCGAAAACGCAAAGGCAGATGCAGAAGAGAAGTGCTGACCTCCAAGGGTGTCAAGGGACATTGGCCATCCACTCTGTTGGCAGCAGGGTCAACGATCCGCCCATTCCGAGTAAACTTTCCCCTCCATCCTCTTTCACGGGCAGCATCCATTTCTTTCTTTTCGTCTTCACCTCCATCATAAATACAACATGAAAATGCTACCATATCCTGTAGCACACACCATTACACACCTTTAACAGCAGCAAACCTCGATGTTCTATGCTTGCATATCACGTTTCCTAATCGCGATTTATACAAAAGGCTCCTACAAAAAGTTGGGTAGTAGGGAAAGAACCACATAAGACAGCGAATCGCCCAGTGTTTCTTAACGCCGGGAAATCCTTCTCTTGTTGTCCTTTACTATGTAACTTATTCACTCAAATAGACGGATGCTACATCATGATCCTAGAAGGAAACAACTGACTTCAAAGACCTACACTTCTCCCAACGGGCAAAACCATAGTGCAGCGAACTAAAGAACCACATTATTTCAACTACTCCATACCTCTTCAAATCTAAGATGAATGGCGATGTACTTCCCTCCATGGCTGGCACTCTTGTCTACCATTCTCTTCACCAAAGTATCTGCGAGCGACGCAATTGGCTTGGCGAACCGAAGAGCTTCGAAGTTCGTCTTACACCTCAACTGCTGGACTCTAGGAGGTATCTTGTCGAAAGACAGGCGATTTGCGAAGGGAGAGAATCTGACCACTCTGCACCAATAGAGCAACATGACCCTTAGCAGATAGAAACGGGGATAGTCTCAGGTTCATTGTACGAAGACAAATTTTCAAGCGAGAGTCCATACCCGGCTTCAAGTAACTTGGGTTTGACCTTTTCAAGGTAATAGGACGCTGGTGCCCATGCCTTCACCTTGAAGTTGTAAATATTGCTCATGTTCCCAAACGGCTCAAGAACCTCAGTAGGGAGCTTCCTTACCACCCTAACATCCTCTGCCAAGGTCTCTATGAAGTATTTTTCATCATAAATATCTCCAAACTTGCTGCAGCCAAAATTTGCAAGGCGGACCAGAACCGTCAGTTTGGTAACAGCTACGTTGAGATCCGCCATAAGACCCTACACATACTAGGCCCCCAACCCGGAACAGGCCCATGGCCTTTACCTGCGTTCAAAAGCCGTACGTTCTTACTTACCTGAGCCTTGCTGTGGCTCCCCCGATTACAGCTACGTGAAACCAAGAGCTTCAGTTACGAAAGGGCCGACCACATCAAGCTTCAAATGTGGCAAATACTCGAGAAACTCAAAAATTAGAAAGGCCTGACTGTATTTGTTTTCAGTCACCTAGCTTAAGCAACCGTCACTCCTGTGCAGCCTTCCAAAGTGGGATGTAGAAACTTGACAGTTTCTCCCTCACCTATTGTCTTGCCAGACACTGTTGAGATGGAAATGTGGAATGACGAGAGTGGCATTCAACAGGTGTGCCACTGCTACAGCATTGCAGATCTAATCAGGCGACCCACCACCCAGACGGGCAACACAAAGAGAAAGAAAAAGGTTAGATTCAACCTGCAACTAGGCAGTTAGGCACCGGTTTACACAATTTGCCGCATGTGAGAGTTTCCCTAATTCCCCGCTACCAGTCCCAACCCTCGTTCATCCAGAAGGGTTAAGGAAATTAGAAGATAGAATATTTATCTTATACTGTCTTATATCTCTTGCAGAATATTTCATAAGACAGATTCTTTCGAGCAAAACAGACGACTTCACAGGGGACTATATAATGTGAAACCAACTACAGTACCACCATACTCCATGCTTAAGACAAATGAAAGTAAGGAATTTTTTTTTCAAAAATCAAACTCAGCTCAAAGGGTGATGATGTGAAGAGGGCATACAGATGAACGCTGCTGGTTGAGTCCACCGTTCGCCTCTATTAAGATGTATCCGTTTGAATCTGGCAATCCTACACAACAAAATATATTTTGACGGATCACTGTAAGATCTTCGGCTAAGTAGAACTACCTCAACCATCCTTATACCCTTGTAGTCCTCTCATTTGAGAACCAGATAATTAGAGATAGTACACTTCAGTATCAACTGAGGAGAGAACTTGAAAAGACGGAAACAATAAACTATTTGTCAGGAGGCGAGGGATGACCATGAGGACTATTACATTATGTCTGTGAAGTATCTGAACTGTTTATCCCTCGAGGCAGCGCACCAAAAATAGTTCTGGGTCAGGATCGAATGGCCTGCTTTGACGCCCATTTAGAATTGCCCCTAAACAGTGACCAATAAGCAAACGACCAATTGTGCAGATTGGTACCTTCGGCTTCTGGTTCACGTGATAGGCAAGGGCGCCACCCTGCTGTGTCTGCATACTCCCAAGCTTTCTCAACCTGGATTAAATACCAACACATTTCATCATCCTGCTGCAGAAACTAACTAGCTGCAGAAAGATCTCTGTAAGTTATGAGTAAAGCATACCTTTACGTGCTACGATCAAGCTCAATGCGTGTCTTTTTCTAGCGAAACGTAACGGGGAAGCGGAACAATGACATTTTCTCACGACCAATCCTTGAAATAAGATAATACGATGAACTCCATGAAAAGCCGGCGAACCATTATAAGTGAGACACAATAGCTGTGGAGAGATATGGGTGACATGGCCCCCAACTGGCAGCAAGCCAAGGGCGCATCATCATGACTACATGTCTAAGTACTGATGAATCTGCTAACGTTCAACTGCGGACCTTGGGTCGACATGGACTCTAAACTTGAGATTGTTTCGTTTTTAAGCAAAGTAAAAGATCCGAATCTTCATTACTGGAAGTGTTCATATTCTCATATAGCTTTGTAACGCCGATCACAAGGTGATAAGAGTCTGAATCAGTTACTCACCCCAAACGATGAGTCATTATCTGCCTCCATTGCCGGCCACAAGTGCTCGAAAACTTCCGAACTTCTGTACACAGTTCCGCGGGGAACTCCGGTGGACGACGGCATATCCAGGGAAAGTTTTCCCATGTATAAGAGCATGCCGGATATATATATAACTGGGGCAAGTAAAAGGACTGCATGTCTCCTTAACAAGAAGGAGAACAGCAGGTAAATGAGGCGTATCACATAGGGTCTCGTCGATCCCCCGCCCGCTTGCCGGCCACTTCTCGTTCTTCCCAACCGATGGCGTGGAGAATTGACGGGAGAAAGGGGAGGCGAGCGGGCACGACCAACTGGCGGCCGGGCGTACACATGCATAGACTCCTTGCCGTTCTGCATCAGCAGAAACTCCACAAACCTCCTCCCTCGTCCATCTAAGCGTCCATCGATTTAGCATCGACCAATTTGTCGATTCCCCGATTCCTGACCCAATCTACTACTCAGTTTTGCAAAACCACACGCACTGCTCTTTTCCGGACTAAATAAATTGCCGCATTGTCCATGTTGGATACTCGCTCCCAGCAACTCCTGTTAATCTTCTCCCTCGTGCGTGCTCAGCAAGGATCCAACATAGCACGGAAACTGAACTAAACCTCCCTGCGAGCTCTCGTTCAAAATCAGGTGAATCAGGTAGTTTGGAGAAACCTCTGGAGAAGCTTCACACAGTCATGAGCAAGGTAAAAAGCCCCGCAGGGGTTCTGAAAAACAGAAAGGACAAAAACATCAGTAGTAACTAGAAAAGAATCCTCGATACAAACACAGTTTTTGACCCTTTAACAACAGTTTATATATCGAAGACCCTGAAGATCTCATCTTGGGATGTCAGGGGTATGGGACACCCCACAAGACCATAATAAGGAGATAGATGGGAAGAGATCATCTACCAGCGGAGATCATTACCTTACAAGAACTAAAAACGGAGGAAAGAAAACTTAGTTCAATCTCAACTCCTTGCTTCAGTTAAACTAAAAGCATCTCCTTAACCAGTTAGAGGGAAAACCGTTTCACGGTTATATTATTATTATTTCCACGTTTCCATTTTAAATAGGATATATTTAAAATTTATCAGGTTTCTTTAAGTTAGAAAATTAAATTAAATTTCTTTAAGATATAATTGAACTGTAAAAAGGCCTTCATCATTACTTTTTAATTTATTTGAAACAAGTGTAATTTTAAAAGTTATCTAACTCACAAACGTGATGGAAAATGTTGTAAGATGTTGATTGAGTATTTGATTGTCATAGACTATATACTAAGTACACCAATGGCATGTTTGTTCACTATTCTATGAAATGCACGTAATGTAAGACTAATTACAAGAGCGAATTGCGTCTTTGATATGTTGATAGACTTTTGGAGAATCTATATGTCTAATATATTCTTGCAAGATGTCAATGAATGCAGATCTGTACATACTACGTATATGAAAAGAATATTCATGAAAAATAGAATTAGATTAGTCATGAAATATTTAAGACTTAAAAAACAATAAAATAGTATTTAGTTCTGTATGAGCGATAATAGTTGAATTGTAAAAGTCATTTTCGAGTTCAAGCTTGTTGTCTTGGGATCTATAGATATCATAACTTAAGTTCTTTTAGAAATTAAAGATGATATGATCGATCAATTTGAGAAATATGATAGAAATCATCTTGTAAGATAACGTGTTTCTGAGTTATCATACATATATGATTTGAGGTTGTATTGTTCTTGCAATCTATAGACCAAACTCTACTTTGTTGGTGCTAACGCAATGAAGGTTTCTTCATGTATGTATAAAAGAAAATTATATGTGGATTCTGTTGTTATAAGATGAGTTGTGAATGAAATTGAGCAGCAAGATGTCAATTTTGTGGATTGTGTTGTTATAAGGTGAGTTGGAATGAAGTTGAGAAGCAAGATGTCCATTTATGTCAATTTTGGAGTTCTTGATTTAATTTTTCATATTTCTTGATGAGATAAACTCCAACCTATAATTTTAAGGGGTCATTGAGATTAATGTAATCAAATAGACGATAAATCTCATATCAAGCGATATGTTTTATCGATGTATATGATTTTAAGTCATAGTTTGCTGTCTTGGAGTGGTAATTTTAGTGCACTTAGGAAGTCTCATTCAAAAGAAAATTTAAAGAGTTCACTTGCGGTAAAAAATCATATTTTGAAGCTTATAGGAGCCAACAAATTCAAGAGAGAAGATCCTATTTACATCTCGAGACAAATTGGTGAAATGGAGCAGCTTTTTGATCTTTTTAAATATTTGTCAATTTCAGCTTGTTAGAATTCTATTGGTTATATGAGCATGTATGTAACTTGCTCTTGCTAAAAACTTGGGTTTTGTATCATGTCTGGATTGTGAGATAATGATGTAAAGCTTTTTTTCTAGCAAAGGCGTGTTTTCTTTGCTTCAAGTTATTTTATGACAATTCTCTTCTATAACTGGGTTCAAAAACTTGTTTAGTGTGTTGTGTGAAGATCATTATATACTACAAAAGTCTGTTCATAATTTTTTGTTGATAAAAAGAAGATGAAAATATATATAAAAATGCGTATGCATTTAGCGTTTAAATGCGTTTAGCGTATTTAAGAAGGTTAGTTCTCTTGGTTGTTTTCTTTCTCGCTTATCTACAGACGATATCTCCATAACCAAAACCTTAACATTTTCTTGGATACGCCTCTTGCACAATACGATAGCGTCAAGTCTAGAAAGACATATTTGTTATTCCACTCAATTAGAATCTCACATTGTGTAAAGCTTTTGAAAAATATTGAACACAATATGCAAGAATTTTCATGACAATTTTCAAACTCTATATCCGTTCTTTAACTTATAAATATACAGATATACTTCTTATAGTTTTTATAACAAAGATTGATTAGATGTCCAACTGGGATACGATCACCTTTGAATAGTCATTACAATAACAATTAAAGTGTGTAATGGATATAGTCTTATGGATACAATAGATAGTACTTCATTTGATACATGTTCGTGTTGCCGTGCACAAAGTTTTGTATACTTACCACCTATGCAATAGAATGTATAATCTCTAAATATGGTTATTCTACGTTAAAGATCATTCTAAAAGACCATGGTAGGAAAATCATATCTGCTACGATAATCTATTTATCAATTAGCTAGACTAAGTAGATTTCAAAAGAAAGTAGATTATACATATTGAGGAGCTAAAATATATATAATTTATTTTCGATCTATCACGATCATCTATAGTGATTTTTGTGCAATGCATGCTATAGGATATTCGGATTGGCATCCAACTCTAATCGGTATCCTAGAATTGATACATTAAATTATTTTAATGTATATAAATATAACGTATCCAAGATTGATTGATTATTACTATAAAGTATAAGACAATTTATTTATTATTACATTCACTTTTGATAAATGTAATAATAAATAAATCAACTGACCCTATCTAACTGATATCGTTGATGCTGATACACGATATCACCCACACACTCGGTGAAATTAGAATTATATATGAAATAACTAAATTATGAATTAGATTACTCATTTTGCATTTGCATGGGTTCAAAACTAATTGGGGTTACCTAAGTGTGCGGGGGAATTTTTCTCAGAAAGCTGCTTTACTCATGTACCCATACATATTATATATATCGGTATCTTAAATCTAACGTTCACATTATGGCCACTTAGTTTCATCTCAACAATATTGCATTAATCATGATCTTTTTTATTTTTCAAAATTCTTATTTTCTGCAAGACTTACCCTCTTTCGTTGTGAGGCTTTAGGCAGTCGGACGTCATGGTCCTTTCGCAGATTGAATCTTTTCGAGAAAGAAACTGGATCTCACTACATCTTGGCTACGAGCAAACGAAATTACTAACAAACTTGTTGCTAAAAGAAAAACACAATTTATACAGTCATTTTATTTTATATCATTATGTATTTACTTTATACAAGATATACATACATTGTTCACCACATCAATGTATGTCATTACACGAATTTCTGTTGTTTACCAATTGTATAGCCTCGCAATAGAGAACACGCGACGCAACGAATAGCCAACGGATGGAAAGACCCCATCAAGCCTTACAAGGGAAAGAAGGACCCGAAGGGCCTCGCAATACATATATTGGAAACCGAAATTTGTAAGCTCTTTTTGTATTTCAAAATGTTCTAGTGCCAATCTTGCATGAGCCCGAACATCCAGTAGAGGCAGAGCTTTCCGCTTGCAGGTGTTCTATCCGCTTCCTCTGAGTTCTAGGCATAGTTCTTCATGCTCGATACTGGCGGTTCGGGTAGAGTCGATCAACCTCAGGAGTCAGGGTAACATTCTCTATCCGGTAATGCACAGAAGCAACCGGTGGGTACGATTTACTGCGAGATATGTATGTGTGAATTTCATCGAGCGGAGACTTGCGATCTGTCAGTCTGACTTATGTTTATAATCCACTCAACGAACATGCGCGTATTGAGATGTGAGTACGGTATGTATTGTGCTCATGCGCTCCGTTGCAGAAGTGCGGCAGGAGATTTCTGTCTGCAGCGAATGCTCTTCGACTTGGAGGGTTATCCTTAACCGTGTACCGCCTTGAGCTGTAGCCGGAGAAGTGGAAATTCTTGGATCTTCCCTGTTTGATCTGATCTGTTGACGCTGTGGCGCCGAGGATTGAGTGATCCCGGACACCTGCTTGAAGTGGGTGTGAGAAATAATGGATCCCAGTATGGTTGCTGAAGAGCCGTACAAAATTCAGCGGAAAGCACCGGGAAATTCTTTGACGAAGCTGGTCTCGCAGATCGAGTCGACGAAGGTGGGCATATCTTATTTCTTCTGGCGTCTTTGCTTCATCGGCAGATGGATTAGCAGTTGCTGTGCTTTGTGCAATTTGGGTGATCAACAATCCGGACCTCTAGGCGCTCTTTCTTTATTGATCACCAGCTTGGAGTTAGTTTTCCTTGGAATTTGATGCTTTTGTTGGCGTCTGTAAATTGTTATAAACTGAGTTACAAACTTGACTGTAAATTGTCAAAAGGTAGCTGTGTCACTGTTTTGGCTGACGAATGCAGGGCTCGTTTTATTTCTTTGTTAGGTAGCTTATCGCGAACCTGACAGTGTGATTTTGGGTTGATATTAATCGCCCTCTTGCTATGGTGGGGTGTAAAATATCTGACTGTTGGAAGTCTGAGTGGAGATTGTAGCATGATGTGGGGTAACGAGGAAGGAATATCAAAGTTTTTGCTGATCATTTTAAAGGAAGGTATTCTTAGAAACCTCTAAGTGTGCAGATGCGTATAGAATTCAAGGAACAAGTATAGGATGGTAGATGAAAGGAGTATAGATGAAAGAGAGGAAAGTGGTCAGGTCACTGAAACTGATGCCAGGTTCAGCAACCATCTTTAGGACTTGTGGTGACATGACCTACGATAACTACCGCGGAACATGAACTTAAGTTTGACGGCTATTTATTGGAACAACTATGAGAACTGTCGAAGAACTGTAAAGTATGATGCAGCTTCCGAAGGCTAAAAAATAAATTTTCAGCTGTGAACATGGTATCTCGTTCTTAAGTTTCTTTTGTTGGACTCAGCAGGGAGCTTTCTCCTTTGACGAGTTTTACAAGAGCCTTGTTTATGAGGTGTTACCACCTGTCCATGAAGAAGAAATCACTTCTCCAAACTCAACCGAGCAGCCTCCTGTTTCAAATGGAGGCGTTCGTCGTAGCGATTCGGACAAAGGAAATAGACTCACGGTCTTAACCGGGCCTCCGTTTGCAGAGGCTGAACTGTTGCAGCCTCTTTTCAGAGATGCTCGCAAGGAGCTCGTGGATCTTTACAATCAGGTGGGTTCTTAAATTACACAGGTAATCATTGTCCTAGGAGTTCAGGAACATGCCCAAGAAACTAAACGCTCCATTTTACACTGCGACCTTATCATGTCAGTTTTAGTTTCACAGTAGGAGTATCCATACCTACGTAAACATACCTCTGAGTTTGACAAGGTAAGGAACTTTGCAGATTGACGCAAGACTGGAGAAACTGAAAAAAGAGGTTGCTGCCTATGATGTGAAGCATGGCAAGCGAATTGGCGAGGTGAGCAACTTTCGGTAGGTTGCCGTACACTTAAATTAGCTTCGTTCTTGTGCACATACCAGTAGGTGTCTAGGATAAGGTAAGGTCCTTACTCGAGTGACCTGCTTGTCTCGCAGTTTCCTGTGTAGGTATGTAAATGACAGGAGGGAAATGTCAAAGTCGACAGCCTGGGTGTTGTCATACTCGCTTCAGAACTAACTCCTGTTGCTTGGCAGCTGGAGAAAGGGGTAGAAACCTTGTTTGAAAGCTTTGGTCGCTTGGATTCTCGAATATCTGGAGTGGGCCAAACGGCCGCCAGGATAGGTGACCATTTGCAGGTAATGCATTTGTGGGTGCTCAAGTAGTTGTCTCGAGTAAATGCAGAAGCATTACATTTTCTTACATGGCCGGGGAGGTAGATTGATTTGTTGCGTCTGGACTTGGTTGATGGTTAACTTTGTGTTGTGTTTGCATTTGATCGTGATCAACCTAAACGTTTAGGAGTTCACTGTCCGTAAACTTAGACATACGGTAACAGTTTGTTCATATGTTATGCTGCAGGCTGCTGATGCTCACAGAGATGTTGCAAGTCAAACGATTGAGCTGATTAAGGTGCGCGTGAGTGCTTGGAGCATCGACCTTTTCCTTTCTGATGTTTTCCTACAACGCTAACCCTCACGGAACCTCTTTCCAGTGAGCAACATGGCCAAAACAGTTGTTCAGACGGCTTGGATATCATACGTAAGCGATACTTGGTTATTTGGATGTGTTCAGTACCTTATGGAATTCAACAGCAGTCCAGGCGACCTCATGGAACTATCCCCTCTGTTCTCAGATGATAGCCGAGTTGCCGAAGCTGCAGCCGTCGCTCAGAAGCTTCGTAAGTTGTCTTTGGAAGCGTCAGGGTCCACTCTCGACTGTTTTGGTAGCTGTTATGGCTTAGCGATTTTTAAGCTACCTTGCCAGAACCCGCTTGAACTAAGCTTCGAGATTTTTACGATCTTCAGTTGATCCTAGTGACTTCTGTTGACTAGGTTCGTATGCCGAGGACGACCTTGGAATGCCGGGGCCAGTCGCCACTTCAGCGATGAAGAATACTCCGAATGCCAGCATGGGTCTGGAAGTTGCTGTTGCAAATTTGCAGGACTACTGTAATGGTGAGTGTATACTTACGCTCGTATGTAATCAAGAGGTTTTGGGTCCTTGAATGCATTGCGCTTGTTTTAATGAAAGATACGTGGGTTGATACTTTACACAAGGCGAGTACGAAAGCATAGCTAAATATGAAGGTAATCTCAGTCTTGTGTGACTGTATATCCGGTGGTCAGAGCTTGAAAACAGGCTTCTGGCTAAATTTGATGCTGCATCTCAACGGCGGGAGCTGTCAACCATGGCCGAATGTGCAAAAATTCTGAGCCAGGTAGCCATACTGGATGTGTCCTGCTAAAATTGTGTAGTCCTTTGATGGTTCAGAAAGAAGAGCTATTATAGGAGAGTTTGACGACCCACTGTAACTTGGAATGGCTGTTTCATGCATGACCAAGTCTAATCAAGTCGTTTCTTACAATTCCACCTCAGTTCAACAGAGGAGTCAGTGCCATGCAGCGGTACGTGGCATCACGCCCTATGTTTATGGATGTGGAAGTTATGGAACTAGACGCGAAAACTGTTGGAGAGACGGCCAACATTGCCAAGGGTCTCAACACTCTCTATAAAGAGATTCTAGGTTGGTACCTGTCTTCGAGGAGAGAGAGTAACTCTTTTGCTCGTCCCCACCTGGTAACTCTCGAGTGTATTTTGTGAATCTTGTGCTGTTTTTCCTGTATATCTTCGGCATGTCTCCCCAGAGTTGGTCCTTGAAGCACGAGACGGTGTATTTCCTTCATTTGAGAGCTTTGAATATTCGGACGGTTGTTTCTTCAGACACTGTACAGAATGAGGCAGTTATGGTTACTAGTGTTTTCCCTTCACCAGATGCCGTAATGTCCATCCTCGTCCAGGTGAGACTTCATGGGAAGACTTAGTTTTGGACTTTACAGCCTAGTAGTACTCATTTCCAGTTTGAGTGGGCTTGTAACAGATAAGTACTATAATCGGTGTACAAATGAAAGCATACATCAAATGTAGCCCCGCCGCGAATCATGAGTTGTCTTGCCTCTTATTCATGCTTCACGTCTCACGGGGCTGTTGGTTCTCTTTTCGTTTTGATATATGCAGCGAATTCTTGAACAGCGAGTGTTCGCCGTACTCGACAGAATTTTGGAGAAACCAACACTGGCCAATCCCGTACCAATCGAAGAAGGAGGCTACTTAAAGGTACGTGTAGCTACAAGGGGAAGTTTTAAGGGCAGTTTAGTGCTTTATATCCAGCCTTTTCACCCACTTTCGCCGGAGACTTCCGGTATGCCGTTATTGACTTTCTGCTTGGCAGTATCTACGGACGCTAGCAACTTCTGTTGAAAAGACCCAAGACCTCGCAAAAGAGCTACAATCTCTTGGATGCGGTGATCTTGACGCAGAAGGTAAAATTCTGTAGCATATAGAGGACTTAGAGTTGGATATATGTTCTAAGTACGCTTCAGGACGGGTTAATCTATTTATGACATGAACAGGTTGCCATAGAAGATGGCTTTGGGTCATCCGTCTGCAGCAGAATATGTGAAACGTTAAAGAGCTTTTGCTGTAGCGCATATTTGATCCGATCTGACCTGAGTTGTTGAATTTCTCTGACACGAGTCTGGCTCAATTTGTTGATGTTGTATAAAGAGCTTGCGGAGGCTTTATTCTCCTCGCACAGAGATGAATATCCGGAACTGGAACAAGCTTCTCTCAATCAGCTATATCAAGATAAGGTACCTCAAATTATTGGAATAAGAAGAGTACGAGGACGCCACTCACCTGTAGCTGAGCAGTTTCCTTGAAGACGATAAGTTCGATGCGGTGATTAGCTGATATTGGCGTGAAATCCCAAGTGAACCGCTGTTGGCTCCATACTTGATTTTATACCTTACTAATTCGGGTTTTCTTATGTCTGCGGCGTGTATATCTCAGATAGCTGAATTGAGAGTCATGGGTCCACAACCAGGCGATCCAAGTGCCGTGGCACCTGGTACTCCTCGTGGCAGAGGACTGTCTACGTCCTATGGTCAGATGGTCATGTCCGTCAGCGTGGTGGCTGAATTCGTGCGGTGGAATGAGGAGGCAGTACAGCGGTGTACTTTACTTACCCCGCAGGTCAGAAAGAGAAACCAGTTTGGTTGTAAATACTTTACATAAATTACTATCTGTTAGCTATGTGATTTTCCAGTAACCACCGATTTCGAGGTTTCCTGAGGTTGAAGGATTTTCTACTTCATGTTTGGTTTCAGTTACACAGCCATCAGCCTAATTACGTCCTAAAGTCTAATTTTCAATTCTTGGATTGCAGCCTTTGCGTCTTGCAACGAATGTGAGGGCCATCTTCACGTGTTTGCTCGACCAGGTGTGTTTCTTGTCAAATCTAATGTTCTAGCCCACGACTGAGGTTTATAATGAAACTTCCTCGTATTACGGATGTGGGGAGAAAAGTTAAATTCTTTTCTGGGATGAATTCAGGTCAGTCAATACACGACAGAAGGACTGGACCGAGCGCAAGATGCTTTAAATGAAGCAGCAACATTGCGAGAACGTTTTATGCTGGGTTCTAGTGTAAGTCGACGCGTGATGGCTGCTGCTGCTGCGGCTGTAAGTTCGTCCTACTTTCTCCTTAATGTAAACCAAGTAGAAAGTAGACACTTTATGGTATCCGAAGATTCGACTTCCTAGTTCTTGTAGATGGTACAAAAATATATGCCGTGAACTTGAGAAGTAGTGGTCAATAAAATGTTGATTTGACAGTTGACAGATTCGCGAGAGTGTTGGTGCTTGTCTTACATCTCGATGTGTGAAGTTCAGGCAGAAGCTGCTGCGCATGCAGGAGAAAGCAGCGTGCGTAGTTTTATGGTCGCGGTGCAGCGAGCTACTGCTAATGTTGCTCTCGTTCAACAAGTACGTGGCCTTTTCCCGGTTCTGCGTCTTAGCTGTGTTAACTGGAACTATCTCGCGTTGAGTCTCATAAGGAGGATCCAGAGGACCAATTCTGACGGGGTCATTAGAAGAGAAAATAATTTGGTAAAATATCGTGGTCTTTCGTATCATCAGTTTGTCTCCAGTAGGAGAACTTGATGACCCTGGTGAATAACTTTCGACTCCATTTGATGCGTGCCGGAGGTGAGAGTTCTGATTTGACTTGTGTATGCAGCACTTTGTAAACACAATCTCTCGGCTGCTTCTGCCCGTGGATGGAGCTCATGCAGCATGTTGTGAAGAGATGGCAAACACCATGGCAAATGCCGAAGCAGCGGCCCTGAAAGGGCTTCAAGTTTGCATTGACACTATAGTGGCAGAGGTGTGTAGACTCTTTTTCACTTCCATCAATATTGTCCTTCCGAGTCCCTTTGTAAACGATTGTCTCATGCAAGTAAACGATGTGCTGCTGTAAACATATTTCTTGATGGACTAAAACTCAAGAGGAAAATTAAGAACATCATGAGACCATTTCATGGCCTGGGGTTCTGCTGTTTCTGGAGCTTTAGATGTTCGTTTGTTCAAGATCGCAGCAGGCTTGCTTTCTCCTCGACTGGAATAAATAGCATTGTACACAGCAAAGAAGGTTTGCGACAAGGGACAATGGTTTCAGACGGATTCATTTACCTTCATGCAGGCAGAAAGACTGTTAACAGCAGACCAAAAAGCTGCAGACTATCGACCCCTTGATGACGGCAACCCTCCAGATCATCGGCCGACTACCGCATGTATCAGGTAGGTTCACTGGAGATATGTCTATCTAGGACCGATAAATCTACTGTATTAGCCCGCTAAAAAGCATATAGTATTGATGCACTCTACCTAGAGAGATGGTTTTCCGTCAACTCTGCTGTACAATTTCTGTCGCTTCCTGTGAAATTGCTCTTGGTGTATAAGGCAGTGCTTCGTTTCCTTGAAATTGTCGAAGTTCTCGGCTTCCTGCTCGTATGTGGCAAATTGTGATCGAGTCTGAGCATTTCTAAGCCATTCAAGTGGGCTTGACGCTAATGCTTGGAAAGCTACGGCCACTCAAAGCGGGTCAAGCTGCACATGAACTTCAGAGGTTTCACTTCTGGTCCTGACCGGTCGACGCTTCCATGACCTGCAATCAGGGTGGTGCAGTATCTGGCGCGGATGTTGGAGGCAGCACAGGGTGCACTAGAAGGACTGAACAAACAAGCTTTTATGACAGAACTGGTGAGTCTTTTCGTAGTGAGTGTTCCTGTACTCACTACGAACAGGAACACTCACTGTTCGTAGTGAGGAGAACTTGTGTGAGCCGATTATGAAATGATATGTGATTGGTGTAATTCGATATGCCCTCTGATAATAACTAATTAAAATGTTTCCTTTGTGTGCCCAGGGAAATCGTTTGCATAAAAGCCTAATCAGCCACTGGCTGAAGTTCCAGTTTAGTGCCAGGTTTGAAGATCCGTCCATCTCCTTTACAAGGGTATTGTGCAATGAATTTTTAATCTAGAAATCTATGGAGGGAAGGTGAAAGCTGCGCACGAGCTGGGATCTTTACATAGAGGAACTGTGCACCCATAATTCGCATGCTCATCTCGTGATTCCACTTGGGCGTCTGTTCAGCGGTGGCCTGAGGTTGAAGCGTGATGTTTCGGAGTATGCGGACTTTGTTCGCAGTTTCAAAGCCCCTGTAGTTGACGAGAAGTTCGAGCAGTTGGGAACGTAAGTTGAATGTTGGTACCTTAGGTTAAGGGTGGATAAATTGTTGTTCTGCTCTTTGAGTTCCTTATAATTGTTCCTTAACATGGAATGCATGGATACTGAGGGTAGAGTCACTGGGAGTTATCGGGTTCACCAGATATAAACCTAATCTGGAGTGTTGGTGTTATCTTTGGACAGATTGGTGAACGTTTTCATTGTCGCTCCCGAGAGTTTGCCGACGTTACTAGACAGCAGTCTCAAGCTTGCCAGAAAGGATGCTCTTCGGTATGTATACTGTAACTCTAGCAGTTTCGCAGGCTTTCTTAAAAATGCTAAAAAGTCAGGGTTACCAAATATATTCACTAAAATCCATAGCAGCGTGGTACTGCTTAAATATTTGCAACGATTAAGCTGTAGAGCGAAGTTTGCAAGCCCAGACCACATCAGTTTGTCATCTGTTCTCGAAATGCTCGGTTGATCGCAGGTTCATCCAGTTGCGAGAAGACTACAAAAGTGCCAAGATTGCCACACGTTTCTCAACGTTCGTAGTGGACTGAAGCTTTACCTTTTGTACATTTGGCGTTAACATCAATTGTTCAGCTCTGGCCCTCCTCTTTCTGGTCTTCTCGAAATTTTGGCAGAATAGATGCAAACCAGATGCCCAAATCCATCTTTCATGCTGAATCTTTCTGATGGCGTCATCAGCCAACTATCGCAGAAGCATTACGTGGACAGGACTAAATGAGAGTGCTGAGCTTTCTAAGATGGCATATTCTTTCTTCCGCTTTTGGGGGATATTTCTATTGGTATTATTAGTGCAGCCAGTCACTGTATTGTCACCAGTTAATTTAGCCTTTGTGATTGTAGCAGTAAATCAAAATTTATTTTACACAGATGGTGAGTGCCAGTTATAATATTGGTGTGGAGAGGTCATGTAACTACAAGGATCAACCTGTTCTTCATGTAACAGCTTGTGGCCCTTGTTAAATCATCCAGTATCGAGTGTATTCTTTGCCATAGACAGCTTGAAGGTGGAGATTGTATTGGTAAAATGGTTGGTAATCAGTGGAACCTCTTCCCTTCAGCTACACCTTATGCCATGGAAGTGTTTATACCAGCATGCTCGACGTGGTCTTTGTGGTCGTTAGTACTCGAGTGCATACCTACTCATTACCTACGTTTGTTTCAGTGACTAATGCGCAGAAGGCTGACTGGCTGTTTTCGGAATTCGTTGAGTATACCTTCTGATCGCGCGGCGTACTAATTGTTTGACGTCACAACTAAGGCGCTCCCTCTTCTCCCTTCCTGTTGCCTAATGTACTGTTTCGCGTGTTGTTTGCTACCTATTCATGGCACATTCTCACCTTATTGCACATGTATCAGCATTTCGTGGTGCACGACTGATGCTAAAGCTCTAGAAATACTATGGCTTCTACGCGTTCATTGCACATCCGGTGAGCTTCATTCTAACCAAGTGCCAGCTCCTTCTGCACTATTGGGGCCTCGGTACTCTTCTGCAGTGGTTAGATCATAAGCATCCATCTGGCTCTATTCCATTCCATTTTGTACATGCATCTATATTGCACTTACTTACCAATGGAAACAATCTGCGGAAATGCGCTCTATCGTAGACATTACCGTTTGCTTCTCCCCTGGCTACAAACACTAGCTAACTGAAGCTCAAGGTTGGCGCACATTCACACCCTGCAATGTTAGTTACAATTTACTTATTTGCAGACTAATTGTGTGTTACCCCTTTACTAGAGAGTGGTCCTTGACAATATCTGCCATTCTCGACGTATGGATGTATGTACTTCTTTGCGGGTTTACCTATGTACTAGAGAGTTGTCCTTGATAAAATCTGCCGTTCTGGACGAATATATGTACTTCGCTGGATTAATAAATTTTCGGTGCGAGGATAGTTGTTGCATCGAACTGCTTTACTCATGGAATGACATACACCTTATGTTTGAACACAAAGGTTCAACTGGTCTGAAATCAAGCAATTTGGAACTCAGAGGTCCTAACCTAAGCTGGTGCTGCTCAACGGTGCCTAACGGTCCTGCCATCAATGAACATTCAAAGCGACCGCATCACAGTCATACAACACAGTGTGGGTAGGCAGACCACTCATCCCCAGAGTCTAAGGTTCTCAGGAGTTTGTCCACCAAATGCACCACCAGGAACACAGGTGGTCCAGTTTAAAATCATCTGACAAGATGGAAGAGGTTCTCCTTAGCAAATCAGTGTGTCGTCCGAAGAGAATTTGAGAACAATTCCACGTGTTTCGGAGCCGTACACAAGCTGGTAACTGCAGTGTCAGTCTTCTGCCACATTTCGAGGAGGTCGCCTCCAGAGCTTCCAAATCTGGAAGAGAGGATGAGAAGCCAGAATGGACGGGAGGAAGGCGTAACTAGGGGGCCAGAAGAAGGCTTTGAAGTTGGAAGGGGAGTCCAAAAGTGTCCGAAGGAGGAACGTAAGGTAAAACGTTCACCTCCAGAACACCTGTTGGGTTAGGACTCAGGGCAGGAAGTTCCAGGGACTCCATTTACACGGGAAAACCGCGAATCGCCTGTTCCATAGTGTCCTATCTTCGCCTATCCACACCCTGCTGGCGTCTCCCTCTTCCTTTCATGTCCTAAGAGCGGATTGGACTGAACGGGTTCATGCAGACTTACCTGATTATCTATCCTTTTGTAGTGTCTAGTTTCTCACGCGTGTGTGTGTCTCTCGGAAGGGGTAGCGTGTCTCGAGCTCCGAGGATCTGCAGAGGACGTCGGAAGCACCCCGACGGAAGCAAATGGCGTTGATGGAGGCCATTTCCGCTCGGAATGTGGCTAAAGTGAGGATTGGACTGGCATGTCCTGCCGTGATCTCTGTACCGTCGTGTGCTTGCGTGAATTTGGATTGCAGGAGCAGCAATTTCTCAACCGTAAGAAATGAGTGGACCGCACTCACTTTAGATAATGGAAGGGCAATTGGAATCGATTGTAGGAAAAGGGTGCTTTCTAGGAGAAGACCCTTTCCGCCCCATGGCCTGGAATCGAAACGCTCGGTTCAGCAGGAGGAGAGGAAAGACGATCCAGAGGGAAGCCCTGGAATCAGTTCTGCTAGTGACGGAGTTTCGGATGGCGAGGTCATAGAGGCAGAGTTTCAAGCGGAAGTGTCGGATGGACCTAAGACCGAGGAAAAGCCCAGTACTGCAGCTTCTGTAGACGACATAGGAAAAGCTCTTAGTGAGCTGAGGAAGGAAAGAATTGCTTCAGGGGTGCAGGACCCGGGGAGTACATCTAATTTTTGGCAAGGAGTTGCGGAAGAAACCAAGTTGATAGAATGGCCGGCTCTACCGAAGGTTCTGGGAACCACAGGTGTAGTGGTAGCTATGATACTAGGCTCTTCTGTAGTTCTTCTTACTGTGAACGCAATTTTGGCAGAAGGATCTGATTTTCTTTTCAGTAATCCCGCCTTCAAGGAGTTCGCAAGGGGCACCTTGAATCTTTACTGGTAGTGGTTAGGTACTTGATATCTACTTTGTAAAATCCAATCGCTGTAAATTCCTGGCAGATTCTCGAGCTGATAATGTCACTGTAACAGTAAGATTCTTGTAAGTTGTGTGTTGAATTACAGCTTTGTTCCAAAATCTACTGTATTAGCCTATGAGACGGCTCCTTTGAAATCATGGATTCTTATCCGCCCGTAAGTGCAGTTCGAGGGTCTGTTGGCTTGGTTGTGTAAGCTCTCTGTAAACGCACGCTATTGAGGTTCTGACATTAGAACATCAAAAGAAATAATTGATTCAGTTGTTGTAGATCTTACTATGCCCAGGTGAAGGTTCTCCCCAAATACAGAATCGGGTTCGTCAGGGACAAATGCGGTTGCTAGCTCTTTGCTCAAATGCAGCTGAAAGCTTCCTTTAGTATGCTAGAAGAAGTCAGTCTTGCATCGTTAGAGCTTATACGTGAGAGTTTCGATATATACAAAGTTCTGATCAGTTTCCTTGCCGGGGCTCGGACAACACTGCTTATAGACTAATGAGAAAAGACAAACGGTCCCATCGTCCATATACCTCCGTACGAGGATTGTGAAGCACGAACTGCCCAAGCTTGAACCCGACCTTCTTGCTCTCCAAGACAAGGTGTGTACCGTCCGACCCAGCAAGATACCCCGTAGGCAGGTTATCGTGCAGCCCCTGGACCTCGACATATTGTCAAGGTCGAATATCTAGTGCCAGCAACTCGAGACCTACATTTAGTTGGTGCAGGAATTGTTCTATGTTGTTAAAGCATATTTCATAAACGGTGGAAAGCATGTCATCGAAATTTAAGTGCTGGTGGCAATTACAGTCAGCAGGCATACCCTTGTGGATTCAGGGCATGCCCACCAGCCCCAGTGCTTCATCAAACTCTGTTTCAGCCCCGTGGAGCTCGATATATACAGGTAGGAGAAGATAGGATCGCTGTACGCTACGAAAGACAGGACAAAGCGCCGGAGACGATCAGGACAAGGAGGTCTGGATGACCCACCTCTACATTAATCTGGTTGGAGAGGAAAAAGCCAGAATTTGCAACATCGAACACAAGCACATTAATGGGTATGGAGATGGGCGACTATCATCAACAACATATCCACTGCGCAATTCCTGAGAACTCCACAGAATTCCTCTATGCATCTCTCTCTCTCTCTCTCTCTCTGGAGACACGACTGTTCTCCACAGTTGAAGATTATGACACACGTAGTCTGGATTTGTTTTACATTTTGTCCCAATCACAGTCACTCACGACCTCAAAATGTTACTAACATGACATCTTGGTCATGGCGGTACGCTGCGCTGAATATATGCGCACTTCACACAGTTTGCAGTGACATTTGCCTGTTTGTTACTTCCTTACTTATCTCAAATGTGTATCTCAGACTGCTGCATGAGTCGATGATATCTATATTTGGAGAAATCGGTTGTTCGAAGGCCTCCTTGCTTCTCATGCGGTCAGGAATATGGGGGTACCGTAGAAGATCTTTAGGTCTCCGACCGAAACCGTTCTGTAGGAAGTGCAGAAATCTTCCAGGCTTGTTTGAGAATATCATTTTGTACATCAGTCAGCAGGTTAGGGTGACGAGACGGTTTCAAGAAACAACAGCTGTTACTGAATCCTCATTTTCTAACTGTCGAATATACCCATAGTTGATGTTGCGCCAAGAACTCTCCTAATGAACGGGGTAAGCGAGAGAAATAATGACCCTCCCTGCTATACAGCAGAAAGTTTCTCCGATAAAACCTCGTCACTGAACAAAATCGATCTCATGGTTTGAAACTTGGACGTTTGATCGGGTCTGTAATTCACATGACAGTTGTTTCCTTACTAGAGACATGTAGCATCGTTATCAAGTTCTAAAAAGCATGGGCGGTGAATTAATTCCATCAGTCTATTTCTGTTGCACAAACTGGCCGAAGGAAATAACTGTAGCCGAGGTTTAGTATTTTGGACTACCGTAAACTAGAGCAAACTGCTTTCCACCCAAGTTTAGTATTTTAGACTACGGTAAACTAGAGCAAACTGCTCTCCACCAAAAGTTACAGAATTTCCACTGCAAAGATAGACCGGAAGAGAAAAATTTCATGCACGATAAAGAAGAGAAATTGATCTCCATGACGACGATGAAGCAGAAGAAAACTTGGTGGTATAAAGTTGCATGATTGCTACTGCCTCTACTCAACTCGCTCATTCACTAAATGGACAAAACGATACATGTCCTGGACAAGTGCAACTGAATTACAGTACAATGGAAAGAACAAAATTTGTCGATATATCGAGATGTCTTTACGTGTATATATCGACATGTTGTTATAAATTGTTTATCGACAGTATCTTGATATAGTCCAACAACATAACACAAGGTAAAGGGGTGTGCTTATTAATCAAGAAATTACAGTACTCTTTGACAGAGGGTGCCGCACCAACTCAACCAAACGAAGATGATAGTGGATCGTAATTCAAATAATCGCCCGCACTTGCATTTGCAGCATCAATGCGCTGGAGCGTGGGAGGGATACATACATACGCTGTGGACCCAAACAACATCTAAATGATCTGATCTACAAAAACTATTAGTACAGTGAAGTGAATACTAAATGTTATCCGCGTCAGATGAAAGCGTTGATGGTTGAAAAGTCGAGACGAGAGTAGGCGGACACGAGGAGAAAGGTCTGAGAAACTTGAGCCCGGGCCTAGCAGTACCCTAGCAAACTTGGCCGATTGTGGATTAGACGTAGCGGTACGAATCATTATTATATTGGTACAGGGACGTGGAACTTGGGAAGTGCTGCAAGAAAACGCTCCGGATTCGGTTGTCGATTCCGTCGGTGGGACCGAAGTAGGCCATGCCGATAGAGATGCAGCGTGACGTTGACGAGGCGATCCATGAGCTCTCCGTACTTTATGTGAACTTTATACGCATGCATGCAGTGCTGCGGCTCCGAGTTCAGCTTGCAAGGACCAAGCGGGTGACGAGAGAAGAGGAGAGCAGGAGAAGAAAGTGTGATAGCAGGGTTCTGAACAACTGGAACGACGAGGGGTGGCCAGGAGCGCATGAATTCACGAAGAGTTTGAGGAGGGAAAGAGTAGGACGAGCATCAGCCGAGTTGAGATGGCAGCTCCAGTCTGGAGACTGGTGGCACTTCTGGTCCTTGGATTCTCTGCGTTTTGTAGCTTAGCAGATTCCCACGAAAAGAGAGTTGGCCTGTGCTCTAAGTCCGAAGATGACGACGTTTCTCCATATAACACTGACGCAGGTCCAGTCTCCGGGAAGCTGAATGTGCATTTGGTTCCCCACACTCATGATGATGTTGGCTGGCTCAAGACTGTTGATCAGTATTTTGTCGGCTCCAACAACACTATCCAGGTCATGGTCTTTCAGACTCTGTGAGTCTTTGAAATAATCCCAATCCAGTAAGATCAGGAACCGGAAGGCGAATCTGCTTCATGGGAACGGTGTGATACTACTTGAAGTAGGATTTTGTTGCTACTGTAATATATCTCTGTCTGGCAATTGTCATGACTTAACTTACAGCTGAGGAGATTATATCTGCAATCTTTAGTTTCAGGTGTAGCGATTACACAAGACCCATCCGTTTTAGAAAGAACACGCCATCCGTTTGCTCAAAATAAAAACCAAGAAAATTGCTGTCTGTTCTGTTCTCGGAGCTTCAGAATACCGATCGTCGAGGAAAGGGACTAATTAATCGGAAGTGAGGTCTTGGGGCTCGTACCGTTATGTCCTCTATTACATAAATAGATTTGAGCCGGAACTTTAAAGTCAAGCGAAGTGCACGTGCACGTGCAAGTGCAAGTCTCGTATGCAGTTCCCAGTTCCAGGAAAATAGCAGTTGGTGGGACAAGGGAACTTTGTCCTGCAGGAACTGGAACCGAAAATGTCGCGTTAAGGAAATCTTACGGACGGTTTTGTTAGTCTTCCACAGTTTCTATCGCGTTTGTGTTGAGACGAGACATAATTGTTCAGTTTTCTCTTGCAGATTGCAGCTGTTCAGTACATCATCGGTTCCACTATCAATTCGCTGCTCGAGAATTCGAACCGCAAGTTCATCTATGTAGAGCAGGTACCTCATCAATCTGACATGTCATCCAGTTTTCCCCAACTCATCGTGCTTGCGTCATGTAACCTCGTGGCTTCAGCAGTTTGAGGCCAAACTGAAACCACGACGTGGAACTTTCTGAACTGTTCAGGCATTCTTCCAGCGCTGGTGGAGGGAACAGAGTAAGCAGATGCGAAAGAAAGTGAAGAAGCTGGTGGAATCGGGTCAGCTGGAATTTATGTATGTCACCTGCATTTTCTCTATATGACATTGAATCTGTGTATTTATTTAGGGATAAAAAGCTTTGGTCAGAGAGCCGCATTATTAAGTATTTGTGAGCTGACTCTGGTCTTCCGAGATTGCAGCAATGGTGGATGGTGCATGCATGATGAAGCGAGCACACATTACTTGGATATGATCGATCAAACAACTCTTGGGCACCGGTATATCAAAGGACAGTTTGATGTGGTTCCTCGGATTGGGTGGCAGATTGATCCATTTGGACATTCTGCTGTTCAAGCTTACCTCCTTGGAGCAGAGGTATGTGTTCTTGTATAACAAGGGTGTTGTTCTTTGGCTTGCTCTGATCCTCAGACTTGGAAACAGATCTCAGCACGTGGAACAAGTTAGTATCTGAAACCATGCTGAACTCGTTTGTTGGGAAGTTCATCATCGTGTCGTTTCCAAACCCCATAACTTATGTGTTCAGAAGAGGAATTTAGTCGGTATATATTATTTGTTCACTTGTTTCTGAACATTACCTTGTTGAGTGCAGGTAGGCTACGATGGGATGTTCTTCGCTCGAGCCGATTACCAAGACAAACTCAAACGTCAGGAGACCCGCACAATGGAATTCATTTGGCGTGGATCCAAAAGCCTTGGATCGTCTGCCCAGGTAAGGAGGCGCTGATTTCACTACAGCCAGACAGGCTGGAATTCGTTGGCAAAGGCAAGTTAACGAAAGTTTAGCAAGTAGCTTGGCATTAAGGATTGTATGCATGTAATGTGTAAGAGAGGGTATCTTCTGATCTTAGGAAAGAGGTTCGAGCATATCATCACGCTTATAGTCTCCAGCTCACACTGTCTGTGCTAGTACTCTCCAGTTAAGGTCATACTTCTAATAACGCAATTCCATCTCTATTACAGATCTTTGGTGGACTTCTAGGTCACCACTACGATCCACCACCAGACTTCAGATTTGATATTTCCTCAGAAGCCCCTCTTATCCAGGTATAGTAATTGAACTCCTGCTCTATCTCTTCCGTATTTGAAAGTGCACGGATGATTGACAACAAGACAAAGGTGGCCATAACTTCAGTTGAGATGAGCGTGCAGTCCTCTGAAGTCTCTTTGACCGTGTACAGGACGATCCGCTCTTATACGATTACAACGTGGAAGAGCGCGTCGAACTGTTCGTAGAACTTGTTCAAGAGCAGGTCGTTTCCAAGCTTCATCGTGCCATCCTGTGTCGTCTTCGTTTTGAATTCTGAAGTTCTTGAGGCATGAAGAGATCCATTTGATCGTTTGCTACGAATTGACCGCTCTCTAAATTCATGTACGTATACTACCATCCATGATAAACTACAGGCTGATCAATTTCGAACGAATCATACAATGTGGACCATGGGAGGGGACTTCTCCTATGAATATGCGGACACGTGGTTCAGGCAGATGGACAAGCTCATCCATTATGTGAACTTGGTAAGATTTTCAGTAAGATGTTAAGCCTGGATGGACAGTTGCTTGTTTGTGGTCTGTAGTTTCACACGTCTGGCCGCAGGGAACGTGCCCAGACTTGGGTCCGAGCAACAGCAAGAATATAACGGCGATAGAACGGCCATAGTATTCACTGGCTGATGTGTTAGCTCTCCTTTTATAGGATGGACGCGTGAATGTTTTCTACTCCACGCCTTCGATATATTTGGACTCCAAGCATGCTGCAAATGAAACCTGGCCTCTTAAGGAGGACGACTTCTTCCCGTGAGTGTTACCAAACTCGTGTAGGAGTTCCGACCTGTTTAAACTCTATAGGGGCTGTTTTCTCTAGCAAGAGAAAGGTTTTGCACGTCAAATAGGCTGTACATCCAGACTATATATCCAGACAAGTGTAACTAACTGTACCGTATGACTCCTACTGGGAGGTTCAGACCCATAAATTAAGAGCCTTAGTTGCTCAAGGGCCCCCTTAGAAGATTCTCCATGCAGTACAGATTGATACACTACTATCTACTTCTATAGCAGCAAAAGATGCTTTGTACTTGGTTATGTTTAAAAGCGTTTAGAATTTATCCACGAGTACTGCATAGCTTGAAACGGGGTTATTCACTGTTTTTGCTCTTCTGTAGTCTTAATGTTTCGCTTGTTTTGGATGGTGATCGTACGGAAATTTACAGCTACGCAGACTGTCCAAACTGTTACTGGACGGGATATTTCACTAGCCGTTCAGCTTTGAAGCGATACGTGCGCATACTGGGTGGAGTCTTGCAGGTAGGCTTCTTCTGAGTGTTGCTAGGCTTCATTTGTTCATCCATTGTCGCATCTTGAGTTCCGAGTAATTAGTGAGATGTTGTTGAGTTGTTAATTTATCCCTTTGGTCACGCCGGTTTTTACTGTTTCTGTTGCAGGCTGCCAGACAACTGGAGTTCATCGTTGGTAAAAAGGAAACTGGACCCAACACGGATTCTCTAGAGGAGGCGATGGCAATTCTCCAGCATCACGATGGAGTTAGTGGTACAGAGAGGCAACATGTCGCAAACGATTATGCTAAGAGATTATCAATTGGTGCCGCCGAGGTACTAGCTTCAGATTGACCTCCTTCGTTCTAAATTGCCATGTTCTTGAGCCGGATTGCAGAAAAGGGTGAGGACGGCTTCTTTGTCTGGAATTTTTTACCCCTAATCTGAAACTCGTTATCAATCCCGATGTGCACAAAAATGCCGAATGATCATGGTTACCCACAGCAGCAATGGCAAGAATGAAGTACGGTTCTGGGCATACGATAGATGTAGTACCGACTGATCTGCTGCATTTATTTGAGAATGTCGCAGTAACTGCTTTTATGTCTGGGTGACAGGCAGCAGAAGTTATCAACACAGCACTCACACGTCTAATCAGTGGGAACGTCCCCCGATCCAAGGACGAGAAGAAGAAGAAACAAGATCCCAACTGGAAACTCCTTAGTGATCCATATAGGTCGATTCAGATGCCTACGAGCAAGGAGGAGCCGGCACCTGAAGCTTTGAAATTCGAACTGGTACTGTCTTGACCGTTCAAAGTGTAGACTTTGTTGTACAAGTCATAGCGGGAAGGACATGTACGCTTGTCAAAGTTAATAAATCGCAGTGTTCTAGGAGTTCCGTATATGCAATCCTCGAGAGAAGCATGTTGTTTCTGCTCGTACCTCCAAGTCGTTGTGTTGGTTAATAGCATCCAGAAGGTAGCATTGGCTTGTGTTTCGATTTACCGAGTTTTTTACTTTTTATTCTTTCATTCTATGCAGTGCTTCCTTCTCAACGTCAGCCATTGCCCACCCTCTGAAGTTGATCTCTCGGATGGCAAAACCCTGGTGAGTAACTGTGCACTGTGCATCAAAAACCACCTTGTATCCAAGAGATATATTTGCTAGAGTTATAGTGCAATCCTGCACTAACGCGCAGAATAAGCGTCTACGTTAACAGTGACCTCCCGGCTCACTGATCCACAACTTGCTATTTGTGGTGGAGGAAGGCTGTTTCTAACTGTATGCTCATTAACTTTGATCAGGTGGTGGTTGCGTATAATCCACTTGGTTGGGCGCGAGATGAGATGATCAAGATTCCGGTGAGTGAAAGTTGAAAAAGAAATTCAGTCTACCTAAAAGTGAGTGTAAAGGTGGCTAGGTAGTTGAGTGGACTCCTACTCATCACCTACAATAATGTCAGTACTTATGAGCAGAAGACTGATCGAGTGTCCTCTGAATTGTGGATGTATGCTTCTTGATCGCTCTGTGTACGGTAGTTTAATGTCATAACTAAGGCGCATTAAGCCGGCTCTCTTTCCCTCATTTGTCTTCTTAAGGTTACTACATTATTCGCTTGATGTATGCTTCCTGTTTACTGCACATTCTCATCTTACTTGTTTTAACTATTTGTTTTGTCTTTATACCAACCAATTGAGGTTTAACACATTAATAAACCTCTCGCTTCGTTCATGTTAGTTGCTCATTCGTTCGGTACGATTCTTTCTAACTAAACGCCACAGTTACCTCTATACTAGAGAGTGGTCCTTGAGCATATCTGCCATGCTCGACGTATGAATATAACTAAACGCCACAGTAGCTCCCTGAGCTCTTTTAGACCCTCTCTTCTGCATGGAAACATTAGAAACATTATACGCATAAGCTTTTCTGCACTGCATATTGTACATGTCATACCAGGGGGAACAATCTCTGGAAATGTGATACACATCACCATTCCCTGGTTAGAAATATCCGCTAACAAGATGCTTAAAGTTAGCGTATATCCACGCCCCTCTATGCTACTTACTATTTACTTCTCTGGGTTCAGCATTTTCGGGTTACATGAAGTAAGTGTCGGTAGTTCTTGCCTTGCGATGCTATAATCATCGACCGGGATATACTTGAAAAGTGGGATTTGTGTAAAAGGCGTGTGCTATAGAAGAGAAGGATTTGTGTAAAAAGTGTGCTAGAAAGTGCACAATTATAGCATACATTCACGGGCCACCTTAAGTGTAAAAGTAGGTCTTGCATTGCGCTGCTATCCACGTAGACCGAAATATACTTAGTGGGAACTTGTGGTGCCTTGGTCTCGCCTTCTTCATGGAAATTATGTATGTTCTCACTTTTCATAACCGTACTGACAGTTAGTCAGCTTATGAGGTCCAGTAAATTGAGGTCTCCTTGCACTTGTTGATCTGTAATAGACAGAGTAATTTGAAATTGTTTCATTCATCTACTAAAAGCCGCGCTTCGCTTGTGCTCTAAGTGTTTTTCTGCACCAAAAGTTGTATCATACTTGTATGTGGATGTTTGGTATACTTATACACCTGTAAAAACGAAACTCAACGGTCAGCTACCCAGCCAACCTTCAAATAACATGCCGTTAATGAATAGCAAAAAATGTTTTTGAAACTCTTTTTAAGTGTTTTCATTACCAAAAGCTTCAAAGTCATTGACCATTGCCTTTGGTTTCACCGAAGCTTGTCACCCGTTGTACAGGTGGCTGGAGTTCAGTTTCATGGTTATGAAAACTATCCAACCTACATGCTTGGACCTTAAGTTGTCATCTGAAATTTTTGCAGGTAACCAGTACTTCTATTACAGTGACGGATTCGGATGGTCAAGCCATTCCTTCACAGCTGGTTCCGCTGAACAAGATTGCCAAAGGTCTTCGAGAGAAGTACGTCAAGGCACATGAAGGTGTCCACGTTGGACAAGGATATGTTTCGTACTTGTTATTCCAAGCTTCTGTTCCTCCTATCGGATATCGGACTTTCCACATAAGAGCATCAGAACCAGGCTCTCTCCGTAAGATCTCTTACCTCAGTCGGTCAGTTGGACTGCTAAGCCAATTCGTTTGCTCAGCAAAAACATATCTCGTGAACGAAGCTTTGATGGAGCCTTACATGTTGCAGATTCCGCACAGCACTCCTTTATAAAGGAAACGAATCCGGGACCTAGTCACATTCAACTTGAGTCGAGTGGTGCAAAGCTTCAGATTTCTCGTTCGACCGGTCGATTCCAGAAAATGAAGAATATTAGGACGGGTGTAAGTTGACCGTACTATCACGGATATATTCAGATGTTAAAGCGGGTGAGCTAGGGGTTTCATGCTTCATTCCATATTTTGCGGCACGTGTTAGATGGTATTTGTGGAAGTCTCACGGAATACGTCGACATCCTTTTGAGAATCTCTGGCTGTAGGTAAAAATATTCTACGGATTATCAACCTTGGATACGTGCTTTGCAGGTCACGGCCGATGTTGAACAAGCGTATTGCTGGTATAATGCAAGTGATGGTAACACAGAAGAAGGCAAAGGCCAGGTAAATGTCCTGGCTCAGTTTTCTACTCTCAGCTCCTTTTCCACTGAAAGTATTGGAGCACCAGAAAGGAGCGGGACTTGCAGATGATGGTTTACGTTATTGAGATGAGGCTTCCTCTGTTGCAGGCATCTGGAGCTTACATCTTTCGACCGAACAGCTCGACATGTTTTCCTGTTGAAAGCCCCAGTGACACTGTAACGTTCAAGCTTAAACATTCCCAACGTCAGCTTGCACTAGCACTACTTTGGCATTTTCTCCTTTGCACCTTACTCATTTACACGGAAACTGTCCTCCTTCTGCATGAGTTTTGATATAGAAGTTATCGCGCGGTTTACAGGTGCAGTTGACAGTAGTACGTGGACCGTTGGTGGAAGAAGTCCATCAAACCTTTTCTCCCTGGATAACGCAGGTTGGTGGATTATACAGGAAACTGAGTGTCATTTCTTAGCGTCTGTGTAAGGACGTTGACTTTGTGAATGTCGTATTCTCCGCTACTACGTTACAACTTCTGCAATGCTGTCAGTCAAATGTCTAACTATACCAGACCTCAACTTTGAGAGCATAATCTATATTGTATTCGGTCATTCTCGAAATCACTAGTCTTCGTTTAATGCAGGTGGTCCGGCTTTACAAGGACGCAGATCATGCTGAAGTTGAGTTCATGGTACGGTGAAATTGAGATCCAATGTTAGTTTGATGAAATTCGATCCTGGTTTCTGATAGAAAACCTCGACGAAGATGTTTAAAGTGTTGGACGGTATCTGTGATCCTACCGCATGTTGCAGGTAGGACCAATCCCTATTGAAGATGGCCTTGGGAAAGAGCTTGTTACTAAGCTTTCAACTAATCTTCAAAATAATGGAGAATTTTACACGGATTCGAATGGGCGTGATTTTCTGAAAAGAGTAAGTTGATTTGAACTGGAGTTTGAGAGTTCAAAATGAGACTTCGTAACCCCCAAGCTTTTGAAACCTTGACGGTCCAGTCAAATCCTCATGAGAGATTTTCATGCAGGTGCGTAACTATCGATCAGACTGGACCCTCAGTGTCAAAGAGGAAGTGGCAGGTAACTACTATCCGGTAAGTTCAAGCTCTGGTCTCGTCAGCATCCAGACTTCAGCAGATTTATATATTTTCTCCTTTCACCATTTTCATCTGCCTTCTCATCCAGATCATCTCTTCAAGCAGATTTTATTTTGAGGAATTCGCTCGTGACTGTCTGTGCCAGGGCCCAAAGATACAGCCCTACCTGAAGAGTATAGCTTTTAAGAACAATTGCATCCATAGTTTAACGAACTTTTCATGCCTGTTAACGAAGCGAATGGTCTCTACGCGTTACATGTGACAGCTGAATCTTGGCGTCTATTTGTCCGACAATGAAACCGACTTTTCTGTTCTGGTGGACCGAGCACTCGGCGGTGGAAGTATAAGTGATGGAGAGCTGGAGATTATGCTGCACAGGTGCGATCTCAAATTGTCCTCACTTGCGGATACAGATGAGTCTCATGCTTGTTCACTATTCAAACTAGATACCCGAGATCAAGTATTTGGTAATTTCTCGTTGATACACCACTTCTCATAGTCCAGGGGCTGGGAATGAGATGTAGATCTGTCTAGATTTCTTCGTGTATCAGATTCCGTACTTAAAAGTTTAGATAGAAGGTAATAGGTATCTTTGTAGCTGTCTGCTGACAGTCCAATCAACCACAGCCACTGAAGGAACCTGCAAATTTCTTCCAGGCGATTGCTTCATGATGATAACAGAGGAGTAAGCGATATTCTTAACGAGACTGTTTGCACTGGTGAACCAGAAGTATGTGAAGGTTTGACGGTACGTAACTTTAACTCCTTAGTTGTATCCGACTTTCGTTTGTAGATCATGACCTGCTTACGGTGAGGGAACTTTGAAGTGGTCGATAACACATTCGTGCACATATTTTACCTTTTTGTTGAGCTTTTCCTGAATTGAAGAGGTACGTCACTAGATCCGTGACACGTGGACTGGAGGAGACTAGATCCAGTCGGAAGTGGAGATAATGTACTCATCGCTTTTTCTTCAGTGGATTTAAGAACGTTCAGAGGTTATATCAGTTAGTGAGAGACATCAAGGAAACTTCAGTATGAGACCTTCCATGGCTAAATGTGCAGAAAGAATTTCCGCCATTCAGTGTTACCGGTCCAGAGGGTTGTTAAGGAATTTACCGTCTCGATTGCAGTAAATTATTAGTAGCTGAAAGAAATCTAATGCGTACTTTAATAATGGACGTGTTGGAGAAATTTTACTTAGATGGAAGCATAGACTAGGCTGCCGAATGCTTCTTCACTGGATCCGGTATGTATTACTTTGAACGTGGAACAGGTGCAAGGAACCTACTACTTGCATACAAGCTCCAAACGGGAAGCAGCAGTATGGCGGAGATCATATGGACAGGCGCTCCTCTCCCCCTTGCAGCTTGCCTTCACAGTTCTCGAGGTAATCTCGTTGGATGTTACCTCCCACACCAGCCAGCAGAGTCCTTGAATAGTAGAGGTGTGATGCCTACAAGCGTACATGTATCAAAGGGAAGCTAACTTGCGCTCTTGTTTGCTCTTGAACAACAGAATTGTGAAGGAGACGTGGGTCCAGCACTCAACTTTTCTCTCCTGGCTAGTAACTACTCTCTGCCGCCAAACGTTGCTCTCATCACTCTTCAGGTATGAAACCGGTGGAGACTAGAAGTGGAAGAGGGCTCTTAGTGTCCACTGTGCATTCCTTCGCTTCACCTGCATCAATCTATGTATATAATAGATCTCCCGGGTATTCTCTTGTGCAGGAGCTAGAAGACGACGAGGTTCTGTTCCGCCTTGCCCATCTGTATGAGGTACATTTCAAGAAATTCCTCTGTTCCGACACCAGCTCCAGCTCCAGTTGTAGAAACGGGTACTTGTCAGGATAACGATGCATGAATTCTAGCCCTGAAGCCGTGTGAAATTGTTTGCTTGTTCCTTAGGCTGGAGAAAACAGTATCCTCTCAACAGCAGCTACCGTGGATACCCAGTTGCTATTCGGAACGAGACGGGTAAGTAATCCTTCCGGCTTCCGAATCTTTCTTGATCTTCAGTGTGGCTCTCAGCTTTGGAAGGTAACGTTGGTAAACTTCTTACAATTCACGTGTGAATCACAGATTGACAGTATCGAGGAAATGACTCTAACGGCAAACCGGAAGAAATCAGATGTGGTACCATTAAAGTGGAACATTGAACGGGATGCAAACCCACGAAGCGCAGTGCGAGGACGGAAGCACGACAAAAATGACGTTTTGGTGGAACTGGCTCCGATGGAAATTAGAACTTTCATTGTCTCGTTCGATTGAAAGCTGACGCTTTCAATACGTACAGCACAACTCCACAACTGTATGCATAATGTACAGTTCTTATAGGCAGATGTAAAATATTCCCGTACCGAAGGGATTCAGCTACTACGAATGTGAAAATTGTGAAGGATATGACCTCGTCCCTGGGTAAGAGATACTTGCAATGTTATTGTGGATCTTGTACGGGCAAAAAAGAATCTGAGCGTCTAAGTCTCGTGCTATTTGATGCGGCTATGTTCCTCCGGCCGCCGGAGTTCTGTGGCGATGATTCATGTTTCAAGAGTTACCTGGTAAGGAATATCTTTTCTATTTTATTTTATTTTATTTTTAAAGGAAGGAATAGTAAGGAAAAGTGGGGAGTGACCTTATGTCCTGCGACGCTGCTGGTCTACCGGCGGACGCGCCTATAGGGTTGACAGCCGGTGGAATTAGAGTCAAACACGGAAGTAAAGAATCTGCTTGTCTTGTGAATACCGAAATGAATTTTGAGGGAAGACAGTTTACGTCGTGGTGACATAAGACAATAAGAAGGAAACATAAAAGGACAGATAAAACGCGAGTAAGTTATTTTCCATATAAATTTGGGCAATGAGAAAGAGAAGTTTCTCAATCTGAATGGCATTTCAAGTGCGACCGGAACCCACTACAATAGGTTGTCATTTGTCGTAAACCACTATCGAGTTTATCGCTTTTTGTTTAGAGTAGTTATCGTGGATCAAAAGCCGCAAAACGTATGCATGAAATCGTGACTTGTTTAGAGTAGTTATCGTGGCGTCAAAAGCCGCACAAAGTATGCATGAGATCGTGACTTTGCTTAGTTACCGTGGCATCAAAACCGCAAAACGTATGCACATGAGATCGTGAGTTGTTTAGAATGGTTACCGTGGCATCAAAACCGCAAAACCTATGCATTAGATAGTGAGTCGATTCGAATAGTTTTCGTGGCATCACAAGCCGCAAAACGTACGCACATGAGATGTCACGCTGATAACATCGTGCTTTGTAATCGTGAGATGACGCTGATGAGATCGTGTGCTTACAAAGCGTAATCTCACTATCTTAGAAACACGTTAGATTATGATGAGATCGTGGGCTTACATAGCGTAATCTCACTATCTTAGAAACACAAGATACAAAATACTTGTATTTCCATTCATTGGGTCCAAATATTAAGCACTACGAGTTGTGCATCAGTGCCTGTTTCATACAATAGGTTCTCATATGTCATATACCTTGGGCAACTGCTGCTACCAGATCGCGTTCAAAACTTGCCCGACATTGTACGGCCGATGAAGGGACTTCCGGCACCGTCCGAAGTAAGCTTGTGAAAGCCCCATGCCACATATGTGCTACAAGTTCCCAGTACTCTCAACTGGGATTATGGCCTATCCACACAATCCTTCCAATTACACAGCGATATATGACATGTCCCAGAAATGGCAGCGTAGCTAAGGAGCAAGAACCCATGCTAAAAGAGAAGACAGAGGTTACACTCAGTAGAATTGAAGTATACAGAAAGTGCCAAACGAGAAAGGCATGCTACCTTAGAACGTCAAGTTAGCAGCGTAACTCTAACCTAAGGGACTGACCGATGTGAATTCACTACACAGCGGTATATGTACTTATTATGCTCTGTTCATTAAACCCTATTTCTACAGATTATTTCTGGAAACTTCGCACACAGTTTCAACAACAGTATCATCGAATTTAACTGGTACTAGACAGAAGTCCTGTACATTCGCAGTAATCAAATGACTAAGGACCAGAGATCGGTGAGCGAAAACACTGCTAAGACAAATACGCATCCCCACTCCTTTGGAGAACTTCAGCTCGCTTTCTGTTAAGTGTAATGTGGAAACTCTTTACTAACCTGATATGAAAGAATAAATTTCTTCGTACGTGTTAAATCATAGCCGGACCTAGAGTTGCGGGCAGATACGGACATACCCCATAAAGCAATTGTCCCATAAAGCAAAAGCAGACACACTCGCTTCCGACACTACGAGTGCGGGAGCCTGGTACCAAATACCCTTCCGTCAAGAAGGGTTAGGAAAACAATTGAGCATGCTGTACTCGAAGATAGAAGAGGTGAATGAAGTAATAAGCATGCTCAATTATGAGTTATGATCCAGACACAAACCCAAATACCGACTCAGCAAAAGGTAAATGCAGGCACCTCCTGAAACACAAGGAATTCAGATTTAAGAACCATACAAGCTTCAGTGTTCCAGCACTTCAATGTTCACATTTTCAGGTTAAGAAAGAAAGGCGCAAGTGAGCGCACTCTGTTACTGTACAAGCAAGCACGTCTGAGAGCACAGTGGTTCACCGTTGCTACTCAACATAACTACAACATCCGCCACTTGCAATAACCGTTCGTCCCCAATCCCGAACTCCTTTGTCCCCTCCCTGCTCCCAGTGACAGAATCGTCCTTCCTCGTCCCCACTCTGACTCTTGGTACTCAGGAAAGGCGCACCATACAGCCATAGGGGTGACATTTAACACCAAGGGCATTAGTCATGTTTTCTGAGAGGAGACCTAAAACATCTTCAAACCCCTTGAAGATGATCAACCTACATGCTAACCAATTAACCGTAACCATCATGTACAGAATGTACAGAGAGGATGTCGTTATTTCAAACATCGACCAACTAGAGTGAAAGTACAGCGCGTACGCGTTAAGTTTACCAGCTAACCAACCAAACCTTTTGATCTGGATGACCGTCTTATTTGATACCTATCGTGGACAAAATTGTTGGTGCCTCAATACATGTCGCGGGTGGCACCTCACCCATATTTCCTCTCACTCATCGCCATAAGCTGCGTTCACATAACGGTTAAAACTTGAGATGCTTACAAGCAATAGTACCATTCACTCTAGTACTTTAGAAGAAGAAAGTTGTACTTATACAGACCCCTTTGCCACGATTGACTCTAATACATGTAGGAGAAAATAAAGTTGTTGCTTTGTTTTTATTATACAGACCTGCTTAGCCACGACTGAAACACGCCTATGGTCGCGTGATGCGTATGCCTCGACTTCTGAAGCAGTAGGTGATCCTTGCGTGAGGGGCCTCTGGTCGTTCCCACTCGTCGGAAACGACGGTTTACGACGAGTGGGTGTTCTCTTAGCTACTTCGTCCAAACAGCTGGTGCTTCCCATGAAGTCAGTCTTTGCAAGAACTGTTGACTTCTTTTTCTTCTTTGCATCCGGCTCATGGAAGCTATCCTGCAAAAAGTTGCATCCGATGTGGTTCTTGGACGGAACTTCATCAAGTCCGTTAATCTCGAGAGAGCCGCCATTAAAATACTTGACTGACTCTTGAGGAACAAGAAACTCCCCCAACTGACACAAAGATAGAGCTGCCGTGGTGTCCGCTTTGTCAACATCATCAGCAAGCACCGATTGAAGGTTGTCACCTTCTTCGCTTGCCTGTTTTGAAGTTGAAAAGGAACTATCGAGTCCATCCGATGTAGTCTTCCTCAGCTTTTCGGAAGGTTCCTCCTGTTCATCAGAAGCCTTTTCTGAATCAGGCGAGGACTGCTGGATGTTCCCATCATCGACATCATCTGCACCTGACTGACTATCCTCCAGGAGATGTGAGCTGGTTAGTACACTTCCCTCACCCGATGTTCCTTTCGAGCCTTTCGGGTTCTCGAACGGAGCGGAACAAGGGCGTGACTCGAACTGACCAACTTCCCTGGCAGATTCTTCTTCTGGAGCCTTGTCCTGTACTGTGACGAAAGATGGTAACCTGTTCAACACATGTTGATGATTCATGCCGTTCTTATCCATATCTGGGGGGGAGACTTCCAACGGAGGTACCTTCATCGATGCAGGAGGGACACAAGTAGCCAAGTGTTCCATTAAAGTCTGTGATGCCATGACTGGGAGACCCGTAATAACAGAGTTCAACTTTTGTCTAGGGTGCTTGCAGCTAGTACCAAAGCTCCCCCTGGAAGGAGGCGTCGTTTTGGCAGTTTGCCTCTGCTCCAGCTCCACCAACTCATCTCCTTTCCTCTTTGAAGACCCTCTCTTCTGAGTGTGAGTTTCTGGGCTAGATAAGGATATCCTCCTAGCAAATTCCAAATCTTCTTCAAGTTTCCGTTTTTCTGCCTCTTTTCTCCCTATCTGCGAACATGTTCAGAAGTTTATGTATATATCATTACACTAAAAAATTTACGTAAAGAGAAAGAGGAAGCCTGTAACATATGGCAAAGTCACAGGATCAACTCAAACTAAAGAGAAGAAATCAAGCGTTGACACCATTTGTACATGATGATAAACCACATTGTTATCGTCTCTGTCTCTACAGCCCACTTCTAGTGCTGCTAGATCACTGCTATCTTATAAGACAGCAGCACTTTGTTCTCTCCTTTGAATGTTTACCTAAGAGGATAGAAACAACAACGTGACGTTTGCTTCGAAACGCTGTAGAAACAAGATGTTGTACGCTTCTATAATTCAGTAAATTAGTTGCATTGATCGAACAGCTCCCGAAAATGGCATTTGTATTAAGCACTTATCTGTTTCTGTGATTTTAATTGTAGAATTCGACTAAAAGTACCTCATGATTTAAGTTGAGCATTAGGTGAGTAGCGTAATCTTTCCATTGAGCGAGTTCCTTTTGATGTTGCATTTTGAGCTGTTCCTGTTGTCTCATCAGCTCTTGAACGCAAAGAACCGCAAAGCTTCCAAAACTGTTGATCGCTCCCGCTGCCACCTCCTGGATATACGACTTAACTACTTGCTCCATCACCTCCGCCGTCCGCTCAATTGTTGCTTCCAGGCGCGGTATGACCCAGCGCAGCCCGGTCTCCTTCATACAATTCAGAACTCCCGAGGTCTGTACAGTAATAGCAAGAGGCTCCTCATGAGAACCAGGACTTATCTTCTTCACGAGAAGTAACAGCTGCCTGCCAATTCCGCAACGGTGTACCGACTGCAAAGCCAGAGGAGATATTGTCTCCTTCGTGTGCTTTGATTTGAGAAATTGTAATGACATTGTAATGACAGCTCGAATCTCGTACGTAAAAAGGATCAGCAAAATTCCGGCGCACGGAACAGCTTTGTACTCTCTAAGCACATTTGAACTTACTCGAAGAACATCGCGACACAAGAAAGGACCAATGAAAGAAAGAAGCGAAATGAAGTGCAGGAACGAGCGTACCTGCTCGGGCGAGAGTCCCAATGGGCTCAACGAACTCAACACTTCCTCAACTGGGAAAGGGGTGATGGGCGGTGGCGTATCTCCAGGAGGACGAATCCCTCCTCCGTAGTCTGGAGGAACGGGCTCCTGCTGCGCATTCACTTGATCGCCCATAATGTCTGCTGCTGATGCTGCTGGTAGGGATGAAAAGAAGAATACGAAGAAGAAGTAGTAGAAGAAGGACGACTACTACCACTACAACCACAAAATTTGGCAATAAACGCAGCAGCAGCAGGAGTAGCAGGAGGCTCGATCAAATGCAGGGGCCACGAGCATAAATAAGAACAACGAGAGAACGAGTGACCGCAAGAGGTCATCGCAAGCAGAAGAAGAGAGTAGCTGCCGCTACACGCTCGGAGTGGCAGAGCGCCAAGTAGAAAGGAAGGTGTCTAATTTCTCCAGCTGCTCTTCTCGCGATCACGGACACTCAATTCTCCTGGAAGATCGAACAAACTAACGAAAAGAACCGAAAAGAAGAAGAAGAGGATGGAGCAGAGAGAAAGAAACGAAGCTTCAGGAGGAGAAGCGATGCGAAACACTCACTAATGCAGTCAGTGAGTCATGCAAGTCCGTCAATTAACTGAGAGAGAAAAAAAGCTAAAGATAGAAGACTGAAATGTTCCGGCAAGTTTAGCTTTACTTCAACATTTTCCTTCACTTCCTTTTACTTTTCCTGTGCCTGAAGTAAAGTCCGTTCACTTCAGGCAACAACATTTTCCTTCACTTCCTTTTCCGTTCCTTTGCCTGAAGTAAACTCCGTTCACTTCAGGCAATATGCGAGATCTATCGTAATTCTGGACCGTATGTATGACCGACCGACCGGGACGTCCAGTCCCGTCCCGACTCCGGAAGAAGTGCCTTCAAGTCAGGTCAAGCCCGGCTCTAAGAAAGCAGTTTTTTTGTTTGATCGGACCCTTTTACCAAAGCATGTCTTTATCAGACCCCTGACTAGCATCAGACCGGTCTTGCCTGTCAGCATCTCATGTTAAAGTTTATTATTAAATAAATACGTAAAATTCATAGTGAATTCTAGAAAAATGCATGTCTTATATAATTTGTACCACTAATTTCTGATACAAATCAAAAATATAAACTCTGTGTATCAAAGATATAAACTCAGAGAGTCGAAAACACGAACTGATGTGACAAGATGACTGGCAAAACAAACTACTGCAAGTCAATAGGAAGAGTCCGATTAAACTTGACCTTCGTACTGGGGGCCTGATCAAGCAAAAAGCTGCCAGGAAAGACATCCACTGGAGACAAAGGACTGGGTTTCAAGTTCAAGCTCGGAGTTGAGAGTAAAGGACGAATGATCCAGAAAAGTGGAGCTTTCATGTATACTGTAGAGGATTAAGGACCGGCCGACTTGGGTTACCCTAGCGGAGGTCAAACTCAACTGTCTCCGGCCATTTACGTACCGGTCATTCGCTGTCACGTGACTATACCGTACAGTACAGTACAGTAGCTGCGGTAGCCTTACCCGCAACTTGTGCAACTGATTTGGACAGATAGGGACACCTCTTGAATTTACAGGAAATCCAAAAAGCATAATAGTGACTGAAAAGCGGAATTACTTCTATTAATTAACTATGAACGGATTTTCCAGCTATGCTCTGCTCTACGCTTAGAATTCTAAAGTACTATTTATTTTCCCATAATCTTGAGTAGATAAAAATTTAATATTGAAACTGTCTCTACTCCCCCCTGAACGTATGTATGTGATGGATACAAATCTTTTACTAGTGCTGATCTGGATGTTATCAAAATTCTGGTTTTGGAAATTCATGTTATGGTATTTTATTCATAATGTTTTTGGGACGGGATGTTTTCATATGGGATAAGCTTTATTCTATCTCATCTATCCATGCAAGGAAGAGATCTTAATAATCTAAAAACCTGTATGGAAACCGAAAAAACAAACTGAAACTAGGACCGTTCTAGGAATTGCAAGATTTACTTAAAAAAGTAGACAATATTACATTTTATAGTTAATTTATGTAAAAATCTTAAAATTAATTTAAATATAAAATATTTTCATGTAGAAACTCGAGTTGTGCATTGACTTCGTTAACGACATACGATAATTTCTAGCAATAACAACATCTAGTTGGAATCTATCATCTGAATAGTTTTATTTTTTCTCGTATACATAATTATTTTCTCTATTTAATAATACTATTATTCTTAGTTCCACTTCGAAATAGGTCAAGAAACATAACGCGTCATTTGCACCAAAAACATTCATGCACATTCTTAATATAATTCATGAAAAGCTTCACTCTATCACTTATCCAAAATGATATGAGGTACTGATCAATGAGAATACACGCACACAATTTATCTTGGAGTGATCCATGATTTTCATGGAGCGACAACTTAGAACAAATATATATATGTGACCCATATGAACACTTTCTGAATTAACTAATGAGAATATTGTACCTAAAGTAGTCAAATAAAATTATTTAATAAATACCATTTTCCATTTTCCATTTTCAAATAAACACGATCACATAATTTACAAGATTTTATCTAATGTGAACAAGTTCTTATTGCACAAAGAATATTAGTTAAAGCAGATACGCAAAAGATTTATGCACAAAGTAAGATAAGAAGGCCATGAAGTTCATGCATTATATCACCTTTTAAATATATGTGCATCAAATCAGACGAAGATATCTTCGTCTGATTTG
The DNA here is from genome assembly GCA_036924285.1 of Asterella californica. Lineage (NCBI taxonomy): Eukaryota > Viridiplantae > Streptophyta > Marchantiopsida > Marchantiales > Aytoniaceae > Asterella > Asterella californica. The sequence continues at coordinate 30,964,841 of JAYKYS010000003.1, forward strand.
ATTTATGAATTCCATGAATATCATAATATCTCAATAAAAAGCCTTTAGAGATTTAAATCATGAAATGAATTATGAAACTATCTGATCTTGTATCGTTTAGAATATCCTCATTACTGTTTCTCTTCTTCAGCGTTCTCTTTGTCTTCATCTCATACTTTGATCGCAATCTCTTGTTCTAGCAGAACATTTCATTATCTATCTCTATGATAGTGACTTTTCACAACCAACTGCTTCTAGTCAAATCAAAAGCGAAAGTGAGGTTTTGGATTTCTGAAATGTAGATTTTCTTGTTTGTAGAAAGTTGATTGATCTTTCTCTTACCATCTAAAGTTAAGTTTCTCCGAAAAGTATTTACCGAATTGATGAAGAGTTCGACTACTCTACGGAGTACCACTAAATCTCAACTTAACTTAACATGATTTTGTCTTTCTCGCCACGGTAGAACTTGACAAATGCAAAATGATTATCATGCTCTATCAAAACTATAAGCAATTGATTCAGTGATAAATTTTCGATGTCAAAGATATATTTAAAATTTTATCATTAATGGTGAATTCTTATTGTGGTCATATTGCAAGTAGAGGACAAACTCATTTTCTTACACAAATGAAGAATAATCAATAAAAAAAGTGTTCTTGTGTAATCACATTTAAAAAAATCAAGATAATTTTTTTGTGGCTTGTAGTGTAACTTTTTATCCTCATCTCGTTCTAGAATACTTACAGCACATTGATCCTCCATTAGAATATGGAGAGGCAACTACTAATTTATCATCAAATCTTTTCAAAGAAACGCTTGATCATATATCAAATCAAAAATCAAAATATGTATTTCAAGCTTCTTTTCACTATTTTTCCAATTTTATCGAAAGTAAAAAATATCTCTCAAATGTTTTATACATTCTTTCTCGGTTTTATGTTCGTGCCGCAACCCCATAGTGTTATACTTCTGGTTTTATTCATGTTTACAAGACATTCACAATATTTCTCTAACCCCTAGTGTGGGGTTTGGACTCAGTTTGATCAAGAATTGACAATTTCTAATGAATGGGTCTGGGCAGTGGACAGAACTATAAAAGGTTTGACTCAGGCCAACTTGTAAAAGTTAGATCTAAACACCCTGGTAAAAGTTAAACACTAGAGGTTCATATTCTTTAAATTTTCATTTTTTGATACTCAGAAGTTTGGCATGAAAAATCACACTAGTCTCATCATTTACATCTTGGTACAAATGTGAATCATGAATCCAAAGATACCCCTTAGAGAAAAGAACTTGAAGTTTTAAATACAACAATACTTGAAATGCTTAATATAACCTAAGAGTTTCATGTTGAATTTTGTAAAGTGTTTTTCTTCTGGTTGTATTATAATATATTAAAGTTAAAATCTTCGATAAATATTCTTGGTCCACTACTTCGACCACGGAAATTATCAGTGAACACCTCCAGAGTTGCTTGTAAGAAAACGCAATAAATATCTTTATTTGCCATTTCAATGCAATTGTAAAGAAGTTTAGTTAGAATTCAAACAATTACTTTTAATCTTTAGAAAAATAAATATATCTCTAATACGATGATAAAACATCCACGACTCTTTATAAAACTGTCCTTCTATAAACCACGGCTCTATACAAAGCTCTCTTTCTTTAGATTCTGTCTTAACGCTGTATAATATGACCTTTACTCATCGCATTCATAGAGTAAAATATTTCAAACGTTCATTACTGAATTTTGTCCAATATACTTGTAAATAGTGTTCACTATAATGACTTATTTTAGAATCTACAATAAAACCACTTCATCTTGATTTAAAAATGAAAATATCCTTACTCTATCGCTTATTAAGTAAAATATTTAAGTTTTTAACTCACAATATTTTAAAGAAATCGATGCAATATGCAAATGCCTTTACCCATATGGCATATTTCGCCGCACCCATACGGTAAAATACCGCGCCATTTATTTTGCCCCTCAGACAAGGGGTTTAACACCTAACCTTTATCGCGCCTACGTGTTTCGCATTCCGAACAAATAGTCTTTCCGCTTCCCTACTTTTACAGAGTCTTCCTTTTCTATGCATTGATGCACACTATTTAACTGCAAAAAACCGTGCGCGAAACGTCTCTACGACCGTCTACCAATACGATGGGAAAATTAATGTTCTGATTCCTCCGGTTGTATTTTACCTTTCCCTCGCCCTGCAAGTGAGTTTGGACGCATATCTATTTATTACCCAGGGAATGTACAAAGTTGTTCCTGCAGACACTTTATTTTACTGTCCTTTGGGATAGGTAGAATACTTTAAGTGCATACAGCTCATTAAAGATCACTAAGCGTCGTCATTCGGTTGCTACATCCATCTAACTCCTTCGAGCTAGTCTTTGAAGCTTTCTAGTCCCAACAATCGTACAAATACAGTATATAAGCAAGACAGCTACCAACTCTCACGCCGAAGGTCTGTATGGTTCTATCATAGAGTGCAGACTTTCTAAGAGACCAGTAGAACCATGCAAAACGCATCAGTACAAGCCGATCTGATGTAAGCAGATGGCAGCAAGCAACACTGCAAGCCAACACCGAACACTTGGGACCTTCTTTAAGCCCAGGTTCATGAGGACACTGGCGGAAACAGTGGCGAATCCATCGGAGATCCAGCAGGTAAGTTTGCATCCAGGCCAGCATTCTCTCTCCATCGGACTTCCATAGTTCCTGGAGGAAAACGTTTGTTAAAAGCTTGCAATCTGAAGTTATCATGGTTAAGGTGGACCAGCAACCTAAGCAGGAATGTAATTCTGGAAAGCATAATGTACTCAATCTTTCAAATCTCAAAGCTAGAACTCGAAGTAAACGCTCCGTCTTGTCAATATCACACTAAAACTTGTTAGAATGGACAAGACAAGAATAAATCTCGTACCAGGTCGAGGATCATATCGCACAGCGTCCCCAACCCAGCGTGTTGCGTATGCGCGGCGACGATTACCCGACGATGAAATTCCTGGGGCCCCATGCACGGAGAAACTATGGTGCACAAGACAATCTCCAGGTTCCAGATCCCAAGTTAATAGTTCTACCTGCACTCATCGCGGAAGTAAGCATCTTCGTCAACACACAAACCTTATGTGCAACCCCATACTCAAGAATATGGTTGGGAATAAGCATGAACGAACCCACTGTCTGAACCAGAATTTGAGAACGATAATACCAGAACACTCTGAAATCATCAGTGCTACCTCATCACGTATGCTGTCAATATCTGGAACCGGCGGCAAGTCAGTCACATTCGCAGCCTTATACCTTTCCGTATCACCAGAAAATGATGCCAACCTGTATGCATTAATCAGTTAGCTTCCAGTATCTTGACTTTCAGTTTCCGACATAGCTGTTACCTCAGGTAGCTTCTATCTGCAACCTGCGACACTAATAGGTTTGTCTAACAGCATGAAGCTTCGGCTCAACCTCTATACCTTCAAGACACGTTGTCCTGAGAAATACAACAGAATGAATCATGCCATCCAGTAGTGCTTTTCACTAATCAGTCCTTCGAGGATGCAGTTCATCTACTTTGAAGATGATTGAGTTCAGGACCTTCTCACTTACTTGTGCAAAAGCTCCCACTTATGAGAGCCCTTCACGTATTGGACACAGCAAGACTTCGGAACGTAATCCAAGGCAAGCCACAAAGAGATTACTTGATTACCCGTCACTGGCCAGTATGAATGATCATTGTGCCATGGGGTACTTGTCTCAGTTCCTGGCTCTTTGACAAACAACTGATCATAAAATAGACGCACCTCTTTTGCTCTGTGTTCACAACACGAGAAAAACAACTGTATATTACTGTATGAATGAAGACCTTAATATCTTCCAGGTACGAAAACCTCTTTTTAGCGAGGACAAACGGGTCCTTCGGTATTATGTGGGATACTTGGAAACGAAAGTGTAGCTAAAAGAGCCCAATTTCCAACAAGTAACCATTCAACATCGTGATAGCAACCGATTTGAATGAGCACTAATATGAATATGGTAGTAGCACGCTCTGCTTTTCTATAGGGCACAGTCAGGTTCTATGGGACCATGTAGACATGATGCATGCGAATGAAAAATGGATTGAATTCTGAACAGAGGAATGAGTAGAGATCAAGACCTACTCATCCGCTTTGCAATCTCTGCTGCAGGCGACTGGAATATAAATTTTCGCATCACTTCAGATCTCATCCATAAGAATTGATCATCATGAAAACGACCTGGCTGCATTAACACTTGAAAACACGGGTCCAAGTGTGAGTTCTTTTGACCTACCTGTGCGTCTCTTCGGCTTCGTCTTCAACAATGCATCACAAGAAAGATCAAACCGTATGATATACTTCTCGCATAAAGTTATATCAACTTCAAACTGATACTATTGTGGTTTATTTGTTGACTTCTGTTTAGGAGATTACCTGGCCAGGTTTCACGTGCTCATCACAAAGTGGACCTGTTCCAAGAAATGTAAAGCCCAAAAGCGATAAGTGCGCAGTTCGTTTAAGAATACATGGGAACCATCACAAATGTGTTCTGAGCCATTACTGGCCAAACAACAACTCTTGCTTGTTAAGGTTCAAGCTTTCTACTGAACGATTCGCTATCGACCCAACGACAGTGGATAATTTCACCGAGCCCACAGGATTATATGTCCTTTCGGGCCACAATTTCGCATTTTAAAAACTCTTTGCGGGTAACAACGCTCCATGCTTTCAAGTAGATATCTGCACTGGTTCCTGCAAGGATGTAAGAACACTCTCAACCCTCATCTGGTCCTTGTCCCCTCGGAAAAAACAATCCACACTAAATAGACCTGGAACACAAGGATTCCCACCTGGTTTGTGCATATTCTCTTCTGCGGCTTCTCGAAGCCGCTCTATCCATTCATGTGAGAAAAGCTTGCGTACAACAGTAGCACCATCCTCCTCAAACTGCTTTACTTCTTCTTCGGATATCCTGGACAGTCCAGTTTAAACTATGAATTCAAAGTCCGTTAATTCAGCTAGGATTCCCAATGGAAAGAGCTGACAATTGACCCAACCCAACTGACCCAAACTGGATCAAAGCACACAAAACAATGACAGGGATTTCAGCTTCAACAACTACAAGGGCAGACATCATCTTCCCAGGCAGTCTGCACGAATGCAATATGTAACAAACGGGAACAAGACACGGAAAACCCGAACGTAGTTCCGAATTTACATAACTAGAAAGATCATACAACAAAACGGAACGGGACTAGGAAACGGGAATAGTTAGTGTCTACCAATGAGGGAGTAGTACCGTGGAACAGCGGCAGCAGGGGCCGCTAAGCATCGGTGATGTAGAGCAAAAGGGCGTAACGAGCGAATCATAACTCCTCGCACCCTTCCGCTGCCCGAAGGAGGACGGGCCGAAAGGGTGGTCCAAAGGATGGTACGAGGAACAGCAGCAGTCTTCACACCCGAACGAGTAGCCTGACACATCCACAAGCTGCAGAATGAGTTCTCACAAGGGACTCAACAGGTTCTGGCGTTCTCGAGAAACTCGGTTTGTAGAGAAGCAGACAAAGCCAAAGCACTCGGCGAGCTGATCGTTAGGTACTCACAATGGCGGGTGTAGTTGGCAGCGGAGCAGAAGCTACGGAAGCGATCGTCATCGCCGGAAGTGACGAGAGTTTCTAAAGCAGCTGCTTCTACCGCGCACGGAAACGACTGGACCGGACCGACCGGAGCATGAAGACGCTGCTTCTGCGAATTCAAGTCGAGTCGCTTGCTTTGGGTAACACAAAAAGTTTGTAAGTGAATTTATTAATATACTAATTAAACATTCAAAAAAAAATTACGGCTCGAGATTAAAGAATTATTGTTTGACTTAGAGTACCAAAACGCTTGTGTGAACACTTAAGAAGATCTCAGAAAAATATCAGTTCTTTTTCAGTTAATATTTACTCACTTATTCCCTACGAGAGAAAGAGGATTGCGTGAGAGCTATAAGTTGATTAAGAACTAAGGACGTCTCCACACAGAGATTATCGAAACGGGCTTTTCCAGTCTCCTGCGTGTAAGCGATAGAGTTGAGAATAAACGTTTACACCACACACATTTTCTTTTGTTTTCAGATGCTGATGACGGAGCGTGGTATTCACTTCCACGTGTCTGGGAGGTAGGCTTGCTCCGGGAGTTGTTTGTCCGGAAGTCGTACGGGTGAGTGCTGGATTAACCTCTCGCTTCGCACCACAGATAATAGGGCGTGTCAAAGGTCGCCCGTTTAGGCGCACGGCATGGACCCGTAGTACCGTCGAACGGCGCACGGGTGATAAGTGAGCGGGGTACCCCGTTCAGTTACCCCGTTCTCCTTATACGATTTTTCTAGTTCTTCTCATTTTCTCCGTTTCCAGTTCCCCTGCATATTCAAATTTTGGAATGCTCGCGTTCGGTATCTTCCAGACAGAAAGTACACTGTTACATGCTAAACAAGATTCATCCACTCTTTAGTCAACGAAGCTGATGAGCGTTAAACAGATCTGCGAGCTGATGAGCGTTAAACAGATCGTTCACAGTTATTTTATGCGTTCACAGTTATCTTCGTATCGCTTGAAGGACTAGACAGGATCCAGTTATCGAAGTGACTCATACGTTTAGCTATATCAGTTCATGTTCTCTATAGATTATGTAAGATGCCTCGATTAAGTGACAGACAAGAGTTGTTCCGTGATCTAGAAAAGATGCTGGAGTTAGAAATGTTAGTCTCTTCAGACGACGACAATGATATCTCTTTTGATGAAGATGATTTGTTTTGGAAAGAAGAATCAGAACACAACTTGCAGAGGACATTTCGTTCTGGTCAGAAGAAGCTGCAACACTACCTTTGGAGGTGAGCTCTGTCGAAGATGAAACAGAATAGATGGAGTCAGAGGACGATGAGTTCAAATTACAAGAAGAAACGTTTGATTTATATATTTTAATTCACGAAAGTAGATATGTTACAGAACGAGGTCGATTTTGTAAAAGTAATGATTTCATAACTAACTTTTTTGTGAATCTTCCGGAAAAATCTTTTAGACAGTTGACACGGATGGATACGAAATCCTTTTTTCAGTTGATTGAGTTGATAGAAGATCACCCTGTGTTCTACACTCCTACACCTAATCTCCAAGCTCCGATAGTGCTACAGTTAGCAGTTGCGTTGGATAGGTTTGAGCATACCGATAATGGTGCATGCTTAGCACGATCCCTGTTTCTTTGGGGTATCTCTCACGGTAGCATGATAAACTATATCAACAGAATAATTGTAGCATTGGAGTCTAGGTTAGCACAATTTGTACAGTGGCTTGACCGAGCAGAGAGAAAATGAATTTCAAATGAATTTGCAAAACAAGGTTTCCCCAACTGTATAGGTCTGATAGATGATACACTTTTACCTCTATTTCAACGACCTCGTTTTCACGGAGAAACTTACTTCGATAGAAAGTGCAAATATTCTTAAAATGCACAGATTGTATCTGACTATCAGAGGATGATCATCTTTTGTTTCACAGATATGTCCTTTGCGTAATACTATGTGCGCTTCCTTGTTGCATTTTCTCATTATAGCTCTGCTCTGTAACAATGCACAATACGTATTTTTCAGAAATTCACTGTTTCGACTATTTCATAGTAGTGACTGTTCTTCCACCTGGTCGTATGTGTGTTGCATTACACATAAGACAATTTCTTTACACTGGTTACAATCACGCTGATATATATTTTTATTTGTCGTGTATCAGGCATGCCGGGCAGTTGCCAAGATTATACTTGTTTAAAGCGCTCGCCACTCTGGATGGGGATGAACAGAAGATCTCTTTTTGCTCCAGATGAATATCTTCTTGACGATTTTGGTTATTGTGCACTTCCTCATTTAGTCCCAGCATATAAGATGGCTTCTCGAGATCCAGAGAAAGAAGCATTTAACACATGTGTAGCTCATGCGTGAGTTATCAACGAGCATTGTATAGGAGTCCTTAAGTCTAGATGGTTTTCTTTAAGAGAATTGAGAACTCAGTTAAAAGCTTCAGAGAACAACATGTATATAGTCCGTTGGATAGGGTGCTGCGTTATGCTACACAACTATGTATTGTCCAAGAATGACATTTGGACTGATGAAGATGGAGAATTTATCTTGGACCCATAAGAGGTAGACTCTGGAGTATCTACAACTGAGTTACCGGCAAAAATTACAGTTCCTCTGTCTGAACTGTAATTTTTGCCGGTTGGAGTGGTGCGTAATGACCAGTGCCTTTAGTCAATTTCCTCGTAACTTGACTTCATAGCTGCAAACTTGACCGAATGGATTTGAAATAAACTTATGGAACCTGTGCTCCATGTTGACCTACTCCCTACAGTACCTTTGTTACCATCGCAACGTTATCCGGTTGAAGATCTAAGCTGCAAGGCTGTTTACAAGTTTCACAGAGTTGATGTTTGTTTCTTTAAGCTGCTTTGATGTGCATGTTTGTTTACATGGATATCTACTGGCAATTCAACACACAGGAGGTTTCATGTGACTAATCAAGATGTGGACATAGATTGTGAAGAGAACAAAGACGTTTCTGAACTCGAGGATTCTCATCAACCGGTAACCGAAGCTGTCGTGAAAGAGCGTGTCACGGTGTCTTGTCCTTTCGTAGGGAAGCCCCTCTCAAAAGCCGAGGTATTCTCCAGCCGAGGTATTATCCTTATCGGCATCTGATCTCGTAGTGCTTCCTTTCAATGCTTACCATACATCTTTTGTAGGGTTTGGTGGTGAATTCATGGTCTATGGTCGAAAGGCTAGGGCATGAAATTCTTAATGAATACATCTTTCTGGACCAAGAGAAAAACGTTTTAGGCAATCGTGGGACTTATATTCTGGGAGACTCGTGTGAAACTTCTTGAAGTGCTATCAGGATTTGTTGTTCTTGATCCGGATGCAGCTCAGGTTGGGGAATCTTACGGGCATTTGCAGATAGCTAAACTCGAGAGATCAGTTGATCTTTGGTAGCAAGCATTACAATGCAAATAGGCTGCAGGGCTTATTATTCATATATGGTTTTCTTCTTTGTGAACATAATGTATATACTTCTGTGGTTGCGTGGGTTGCTTCTTTGCTGGCGCAGCAAGATTTTATTGCGGATGTGCATGCTTGCAGGTTTTGATTGAGAAATTTTTGGTTCTGTTACATGACCCGGAATATCAAGTATCGAGGGGAGTGGCTGTGCTGTTTGAAACTTGGGATGGCCACGAAGAACTACTTCCGGATGTATGATGAGAATATTGCTTAGATGCTGTGGATTTCTCTAAAGTCGGAGATCTAGGGCCTAGTGGTCCTGCACTTTAAAAGGCTATGTATCTCTGGTATTCATATCCTCATCTTTTGGGTCTTCAGTGCCAGTTTTGGGATGAAAATTGCCATGATGACTACCGACAAGGGATATGTGACCGGAGAAACTAGTAAGAGTCCGCACCAAGTTACCATGGCAAAAACAGCATTATTAACTCTTGGAGAAATCGCGGTATCAAGTGAGAAAGTAGAAAGCAGTGTAAACCTCTTACCTACCTGAATCGTTGAAAGTTGAGCACCTGCAAATAGGGTGGCTTTGGATACCATGAGCTGTCTAGCTGGAAGGACTACTTTTGTGTGTAATAGGTTAAAGCTCCAGGTCTGTTGTAAGGAACTAGTTCCATCGTTCGTAGTCGTGCACTCATCAGGAGATGAGATCAATATCTGGAGTACATTTTATAAACTTGAGTTGGTGCAGGTTGTTTTTATGATATGTGCACATCTTGCCTCGAATCCTCGACTTAGGTGTGTAACTCGTGGTCTTTTTCATTGTCCATCTTCTACTCCTTTGGAGTACCTGTCAACTTGCGCTTGTCACTAATAGGGCTGTTTTATGTCACAACTTATTTCGAGCTTCTGCGGTAACCATTGGTTCTCCTTGAAGCAGATCCTTGGGGTGTGCTATTCTCACTAAGGTAGCGGATCGGCTCATGTACCCAAACAGACAGAAGGTATGTTGTTGTGGAAACTTCGACTTCATTATCAGGTCATCCACTCTGAAAGGCGTGGTTTATGTTGTCAAGATATGCAATAATGCTGTCAATGGGTTTGAGACAAGGGAGGTGGTAAAAGCTTTGTAATCTCAGGTATCTGATTGCAGGTTGGGAAGTGTTCTTTCTCAGCTACAGTACTGACTTGTTTCTTTGTGGCTGATCTTCAATGTCATCAGTATCTCGACCAACTAGCAGGTCAGCTTATCATAAACTGGGTGATGGCAAACATCAACGTTTCCTCCCTGCTTGAGGTACATTTCACGATTCATTTGGAATGAAAATAGTATTTTCATTGCCATTCATTTCTTACAGCTTCACCAGAGGAAAAAGGAACTTGTTTTGGCGATATAAGCATGCACGTGTGCCTCCTAATTGTGAAAAGGTTAATCCAGTTGCCATGCCCGTCACCCTTAGTTTATATCTTGCTTTTTGCATAGTCAGTTTTATGAACGAGTAGAATAGGACTAGGCCCCAATGTTAGTGGATGTGACTTTGATGCTGAAATCACTAATGGGGTTCTCTCACAATTGGTTTGAAGGTGAGAGAGTGCTCGCTGAAGGTTTGGACGTGAAAGAGTTTTTTCAACAGTGTTGTCCCTGGTTGCTACCTGCACTGGTTTTCTATGGACGTACTGAGGAGATATCGTGGCTTGCTACTGTAAGGCGCCAACATCAAGCACGTTGTTTGTTCTGCATATAAAAGTCCAGTTGTGGACAGCTTTGATTAGATTATCATAGTCTGTTGTAATGTGATCGCATCGTAAGAAGCTTACCCATCTACTCCATCTTGGTGCTTGCAGGTTGTGTCAATATCAGTTCCTAATTTGATTAAACAACACTTCGTGTCCATCTTTGCGGGGATATTACCTTTGCACTTAGCAAAGGGATACAGAAACGAGCAGCAGATGCTCTTCAAGTGTCCATGCTGACATTGGCTGAAATAACAGAAGATGAAAGAGATGATTCAGAGACAAATGGTCTATTCCCTTTTTGACACTCCTTTTGATATTCTGTATAGTTGGCATGAAACATTGAAGTGGTTGCGACGTCGACTCGGAGTCGGTCTTTAAAGAGCATCGAACCATCAGTTACTGACTAAATTTCCCGGTCGTCACTCAGGTGTCAATTGTATGTGCTCTCTTTGGTTTATGCAGTGCACGAGAAAAGCCAGTATTGCCTTATTTTTCTAAACAAGCAGTCATTACTTCCATTTAAATAGTTGTGGATGGCTTTCTGGACAGGTCAGCTTTTCACTAACTCAGTTTATCCAACTTTAACCAAATGCAATCGAACTCCGAGTCAGACGCTCCTGCTGTCACGGACCCGAGAAGCATGTCCATGTAGGAGTCTTCATCTTTATATCTACCTGTAGGCTTAGTTCATCGTCTATATTTTCCGGTGTTCATGTTTCTGTCATTCCTGAACCTATTGTGGCTAATGTGGTAATGTCCTGTTCACGAATTCAGTGAACAGGTGTCTCAGGACGACAAATTTATAGATAAAATGCAGATTTTCAGAGCCGATCGGGTCTTCTTGGTATGTCAGTTATGCTATTGAATTTATTTGCAGAACCCTACTGTAAATCTTTTCTACATCTTCTGTGTAACTGGACTAATATTTCAAGCTGTCCACAGGAAGGAGCACCCGGTTCCGATGCCAAACTTGGGAAGAAGAAACCTGCAAGCAGTGGGTGAGTTCGGTGCACAAGCTGATACTGCGAATGCAGTCAGTGCGTCTCGTAATACTAGAGCTTATCTCATATTTCAAAGCATCTCAGTGTCATGTCCATGTGGCCAACAGTCCAGTTTTTGCTATCTTGTGGAACGTATGCAGAGGAAGAACCAGGGAAGAGGTTTCAGGTTGTTGAATCTTTGTGTTTTTTCGCTCTAGTTATGTAGTTATGGCAAAAGTTCAGAGTTATTTGAGTTAATTTGACTTTGTCCGGTGTCAAGGATGAGGGGAAGGAGAAGTGCCTCTTCCACTACGCAACAGCGGAAGTAGATGCGAAATCTACAAGATAGGTGATTGCGTTCATGTGAATGTAAGCCTCTTAATTATTTAAATTAGATTTGCGTAGGTGTTGAATTTTATCTGCACTTACAGTTTGTTGAGTTTATCTTGTTCAGTGTTCCTCACTGGTATGTCCTCATTTGACTGCCCGGTTGCCTGCTTGTCCTTCGCTACGAGGCTGTTTTCGTTAATGTAGTTGTCTCTTGATTTCTTCCCTTACAATGTGAGCAGGGAGAAGCTGGAACCGATTTCTTGAGAAGGATTCTCGAGTTTTTTGAGTCCAAGGACAAGAGCAAGCGAGGCAGTCTGTACAGCATACTCAACTCTACAAAGACAGTTGGTTGTCGTGCGTTGTCCCAAACTTCAGAAAACGAATACTTAGATGTCTACTAGTACGGACTTAACTTGGCAGCAATAACTTCAGACACTCAGATTTTTTTACGGAGTGGAACCTGAGGACATTTCGTGGAACATCAGTAAAAGCAGCAGGAAGAGAAGCGGCAATCCAGTATCACTTTTGAAAAATTTGATCACCTTGCCACCAGGACCTCAACGATATTCAATCGATCTCACAAACTCTAGCTTTTCGAAAGAAAGCTTGGGTGTGTGCTCTAGAGACCGCAGCATGCCCATCAATATATCAACACTGTAAGCAACGAAGCCGCACTTCTCCTCGAAGAGTGAAAAGTTAGGTGCATGCAGTAGCACTGCCACGATAATAAGTAAATAAGCGTATGTCTCTATGCTGAGCAATCGCTAGTTTCTCAAAAGTCGTAGACATAACTCTCTGCTCGTTGACATGCTCTCGCTCACATATCTAGATCATCAAGATTCAGCACCTCAATAGAATCACGACAAATGACCGAAGATAGATCTAGATCTCGACCATATAATAAAAAATACGGTGAAAAGGAAACCAAAGACACTTATCGGCTTAACTGATAATCATAGCCAACCATGGTAACTATAAATCTCAGTCTCCCAAGTGGTCTTTTTGCAAGTCATACTTGCGCAATCCTCTCTACATCGTTTGAACAACCCTCTCCGCCAAACCATCCGCCTCAAGACGATCTCGAAATGTAGTCCGATGATCAATCAACGCCTGATCACACAAAGCCTGAAACTCTGTACCTTGGTTCGTCAACACTTCAGTTGATGCTCCAAAATGACTTAACACTCGCTCTAAAAGCACCTACGCTGTCTTCTCATCCGTCTTGTCCGGTAATACCACCAACTCAATCCACTTGGACAAGTGCTCACCATCATCAACACATACCGGTGGTGATGTACAATCAATGATAAAAGTCTCGTAAAATCCAAGCTCCAACGGTAACTCAACTCCATAATCGGTAAGAGATGTAACTGTGGAGTAGGAGCGTTGAACAATGCTCGTACTCGATCATAAATCACGTATCGTGCGATAAACTACTACACGTTGTCTAGATGTGAATTATTTCACATAGTGAATAATTCACCTCTTAGTTAGAAGTTAGTCTCTCTAAGTGAAGTTAAGACCTCATAGAAGTCGATTCTGGAGGAAGTAAGCATTCAAAAATCTGAAAACACCACTGCGTAGGTCTTGCCGCACAGATCACCATGGTATGTTCAAAAGTTACAAATGGAGTTGCAGGCAAAAAGTTACTTGGAGTTTTTCTACAAGATTTCTGTTAGCGAGAAATTTATCATAAATCTAAGTGAGTTCGAAAAATATGTTTTAGATTTTTCTCATGTAGGTTGTAGTGTTTAGTATTTGTTTACATTTCGAAATGCACAAAAAGACCATGTCTAGAAAAAGTTATGGCACTTTGTGTTAGTGAAGGAAAGATGAAATATCACACTTTGTTAGCATATTAGCTTAGAAACTGGTTTCTAGAACCAGTTGTGAGATCAACTTCTATGATGTAGCTGAGCAAACTTGTAGAGAGGAGGTCTCCGGATCAAATCCTCTTAGACTCACAACCGTCTTGAAGTAAGGTGGTCCTTTCGGGGGAATATGAGGGGCACCAAGTTGCCTAGGGGTGGGACACTAGATGTCCCTTAAACGTACCGTGAACGCGAGATGTCTCCGTCTACCCTTGCACTAGTAGTCACTTGGTCTGGATGCTAGAGGGAGTTTACCACCTCCTCTGTAAGTATAGTATATTACTATTATTATTACAGATAAAATAAATTTTATATTCATCAAATAAAAATAAAATCTTAATAATTAATCTTAAACTGCCAATACAGTTTTGTTTTCTCCATATTTTTTTCTTTAGGTCACCGAGAGGATTCTCCTTTTCTCCAAGAAAGTTATCTTTCTTCGGTATATTTCTAGCACACGAACTAGGGTTCTTACATGAGACTACAACTAGTGAATGAAAACACTTGCAAACCTATCATATTACAAGCACATAAATGTTCGCACCACCATAATTAAGCTTCAGACTTCACAAGAGATCTTACTACTTTGCAAGTAAACATCAAAAGAACATAACTTTGATGAACTCCAGTAAGATTAAACAGAATATAGTCTATATGTAGTGATGCACACTGGTCTAGTCACACCATTGCCAAGAGAATACCCAAAGTGTAATAACGTTATATGTATGTGCACCCATCTTCACATCCTTTGCAAGTTGAATCTGACATCAAATTGGCAGTCAAAATGTGGCCTGACGAGGATCACTTGAATAATCCAATGTGAATATAGTTCGGTTCTATGTAAGTCAATTAAACACAAAACTAAACTATGCAGATTCTAACGGGAATTGTGCACAATGAATTCTCCTTGAAAACATAATTATTTATGCTTCTTGTGTGAAACGAGAAAACACTGCTCGTGTCCGGTGTAATCACCTTCAAAAGGTCTGGACTGGGGTACTCTTCTAGTACATTCTGACTTTAGGTTATCCTTCTGCTGATTATTTTGCTTTCTAAATTCTGTTGTTCATCTTCTTAGTCTACACTCGGAATTACAATCTCGTGTTACGAACACTATCTCGATGAGCTCCAAGAATCAGTTTGCACATGTATGTCTGTTAAGTAACATTATTAAAGTTAAACATTATTACACAATGTTTATATTTAATAACTAACACTAGATTTGTTAACCCTTAAACCTAAGTACAGTATTTTAAGTTTCAAAGCTCGCGGAGTTATAGTTATGTCCAGTATTAGATGTTTATTATCTGTTGAGAATCATGTCTACTACAACTACATTGATATTGATTATAGTTTTTTGAGAATCATGTCTACTGCAACTTCATTGATATTTTCTAGAGTTCCAACAATATTTCTTGAAGATGATATCTCTGCAAAACAAACTCAGATCGCGATTAGTTACTCTACTCAAATCTATTACAATAAATGTAGTTTCCTGAGTAAGTTATTCTGAACGTATATCTTACAGCTATTACAGTTAAGACAAATTATCGGAGAAATAACCAGATCCCCCGCTATCTAAGTAGATGGTATGATGTAATTTGATCTCAGTTGAGGCCAAATGTACCGAGTATAAATAAAGAAAATATAACCACTTTACTGTACAAAGTCACTGATGCAGCTCCAGGTAATGAGCAAATATACACTCAAGAACCTAACTAGCACAAGATACACTCGGAGCATGCAGCAGAACCTGCTCTCTGAGTTCATCAGCATCTAGCAGAGAGAGTTAGGCTATAGATATACAGTATTGTACCTATGTACTTTGGCATATGGCACTATTTGCTACTTGCTATGTGCTTGGCCGGGTTACTTGCGGGTTATCTATGTACTAGAGAATGGTCCTTGATAAAATCTTCCATTCTCGACGTATGAATATATGTACTTTGGCATAGATAAAAGGCTACTTAAAAGTGCATACAGCTGACTAATACAACGATTTGCTCATTAAGCGTCGTCACTCAATCGCTATACCTAACTTACACCTTGGAGCTGGTCTTTGAAGCCTTTTTCAGTACCAACAAAGGTACAAAATACAGGATATAAGAAAGAGAGCTAGCCAACTCTCAAGTCTATAATTTTATCCTAGGTGGTGCAGACTATCTTCTAACAGACTAGTAGAAGAGAACATGCACGACGGATCTATACATAAGTAGATGGCAGCAAGCAACAATGCAAAATCAACATCGAATCCTTGAGACCTTCTTCAACTCCAGGTTCATGAGGGCACTAGCGGAAACAATGGAGAATCCATTGGAGATCCAGCAGGTAAGTTTGCATCCAGCCCAGCGTTCTGTCTCCACATAATTTCCGAAGTTCCTGGAGGGAAACGCTTTGTTAAAAGCTAGCAACCTGAAGTTACTCATGGTTTTAGGTGGAACAACCTAGAGAGGAATGCAATTCTGGAAACATAACGTACAATACCATTCTAATCTCAAAGCTAACTCGAGGTAAGCTCAGGCTCTGCTAATATCACACTTTCAAACTGTTAAAATAATCCCTTACCAGGTCGTGGATTATATCGAACAGTGTCCCCAACCCAGCGTGTTGCATATCCGCGGCGGCGATTACCCGACGATGAAATTCCTGGGGCCCCATGCATGGAGAAACTGTGATGCACAAGACAATCTCCAGGTTCCAGATCCCAAGTTAATAGTTCTACCTGCACTCATCGTGCACGTAAGCATCTTCATCAACACACAATCCTTATGCACGACTCCCTACTCAAGAATATGCTTGGGAAATAAGAACGAACGAAGCAACTGTCTGAAAAGAAATCGAGAAGCATAATAATACAACAGTTTGAAAATCATCTAGTATTACCTCGTCATGTATGCTGTCAATATCTGGAACCGGCGGCATATCCGTCATATCCGCATACGTATATCTATCCGTATGGAAAGAAAATGATGTCAAACTGCATACATTAATTAGTTAGTTTCCAGTATCTGCTAGCATGTGTCCTGGCTTCCAGTTTTCCACATATCTGTTACCTCAGGTGGCTTCTATCGGCAACTTACTAAACAACAATAAGCATGCAGCTTTGACAACAACATCAAACTCGGGCTAAACTTTTATACCTTCAAGTTGCGTTATCCTGTCAAGTACAATAGTTTTTAGGATTGAATACACCTTCAAATACGTAATATCCTGTAGGGCTTTTCATTACTCAGTCCTGCGGCGATGTATTTCATCTATTCTGAAGATTATTGAGTTCAGGACCTTAACACTTACTTGTGCAAAAACCCCGACTTATGGGAGCCCTTCACGTACTTGACACAACAAGACCTTGGAACGTAATCCAAGGCAAGCCACAAAGAGATTGCTTGATTACCCGTCACTGGCCAGAATGACTGATCATTGTGCCAAGGGGTGGCCATCTCAGTTCCCGGCTCTTTGACAAGTAACTCATCATAAAACAGACGGACCTCTTTGGCTCTGTGTTCACAAGAGGAGAAAAAAAACTGTTAAGCAATTTTCTGTATGAATGTGCGTCATGAACCCGTGTGTTCAGAGAGGACAAACAGATCCTTAGGAACCATGTGGAATACTTGGAACCGAAGGTGTAGCTAAAAGAGCCCAATTTCCAACAGGTAAGAACTAATAGACACTGTGATCACAACCGATCCACTGGAAGTAGCACTGGAATGAAATGGTAGTAGCCTGCTTCGCGTTTCAGTAGGCACAGTCAGGTTCTAAGGACCATGTAGGCAAATATCATCGTCGACATAATGCATGGGTTGAATGAAAAATGGACAGAATTCTGAACACAGGAATGAGTAGAGATCAAGACCTAGTCATCCGCTTCGCAATTTCTGCTGCAGGCGACTCGAATATAAATTTTCGCATAACTTCAGATCTCATCCATAAGAATTGATCACTATAAAAACGACCTGGCTGCATTAACACTTAAAAACATGGGTCCAAGTTTCAGTTCTTTTGACCCACCTGTGCGTCTCTTCAGCTGTATCTTCCAACGATGCATCACAAGTAAGGTCAAACTGTATGAGACTTCTCGCATAAAGTTATCAACTTCAAATCCATACTAACACAAAATTTTGGTTTATCTATTGACCTCTGTTTCAGGAGATTACCTGGCCAGGTTTGACGTGGTCACTACCAAGTGGACCTGTTCCAAGGTATATCAAGCCCAAAAGTGGTAAGTGAGCAGTTTGTTTAAGAATACACGGAAACCATCACCAGTGTGACTGAGCCGTTACTGACCAAACAACAAGTTCTTGCTTGTTAAGGTTTCGGTTTCTTTTGAAGGAGCACTATCGACCCAACGACGCTGGATAATTTCAGAGTCCACCGGGATTATATGTTATTTTTAGGGTCAGAATTTTCAGATTTAGAACACTCTGCATTGGTCATCCACGTATGTAAAAGAATTCTGAACCCTCATCTGGTCCTTTTCTCCCGGGAACAAAAACCCAAAGTACAGCGACCAGGACCACAGGGATTCGCACCAGGTTTCTTCATATTCTCTTCTGCGGCATCTCGGAGTCGCTCTATCCATTCAGGTGAGCAAAGCTTGCGTACAACAGTAGCACCATCCTCCTCAAACTGCTTTACGTCTTCCTCGGATATTCTGGAGAACCCATTTCAAACCATGAATCCAAAGTCTGCTAATTCACCTAGGAGCCCCAGTGGCAAGAGGTTACAATAGGCTCGAACTCGGCTGACCAAACTGGATGAAAGCACACTAAACAATGACAGGAATTTCAGCAGCAACAGCTGCAAGGGCAGAATTCATCTTCCCAGGCAGTCCGCAACGAATGTAGTATATAACGAAAAGGAACAAGACAAGGAAAAACCAAACGTAGTTCTGAGTTTACATAAGTGCAAAAGTTACCCAACCTAAAAGGAAAAAAATTATGAGTGTCTAAAAATGAGCAAGTAGTACCTTGGAACAACGGTAGCAGAGGTCGCCAAGCATCGGTGATGTACAACAAAAGGGCGTAACGAGCGAATCATAACTCCTTTTGCTATTCCGCTGCCCGAAGAAGAACGAGCTGGAAGGGTGGTCCGAATGATGATACGAGAAACAGCAGCAGTCTTCACATCCGAACGAGTAGGCTGACATATCCACAAAGCTGTAAATAAGTTCTCACAAGGACCTCAACAGGATCTGACATTCTCGAGAAACTCTTACGTGTAGAGAAGCAGATATAATCTAAAGCACTCGACAAGCTGATCTGTACTCACAACAGCAGGTGTAGTTGGCAGCGGAGCAGAAGCCATGGATATCATGATCGCGGGAACTGAAGAGATTTTCCAAAGCAGCTGCTTCTCCCGAAAAAAGCCTGGACTGGACCGAGCACAGCATAGACGCTGCTCGTGCGAATCGAAGTCGAGTCCGCTTGCTAAATACTTGACTTCTGGCTTACATACATCGAGAAACACTCGACGAAATGGATAGCCAACGGATCGGATGGAAAGACCATCAAGCCTTACAAAGGAAAGAAGGACCCGAAGGACCCAGCAACAAACGCTCCGAAGGAAAGAACACCGGGGCTAAGCATCGCTATCAGTAGCTCTAAGGTCGCCTATTGTCACTATAATATCAGACACCGGGTAAGTCAAAACTCCTACATACAACAGTTGCACATGAAGTAAGCGATGCAACAGTTGCACATGAAGTAGCATCGCTTACGATGGACCGCACCTGCTAAAGTTCTCTGTACACAAATGAAAATTAGTTATCTAAAAATTATAGTGCAAAAAGAAAGAGAAAGTGATATCTCTAGTGTCTCTCATGGTAAGCTCTGGCACAATCTCGAAAGAAGACGTTAAACTTCAAAGTTTTCGATCCGTATATCTCCAAGACTAAGAGGATGAAGCGATGTCCTACCTGCACACTCTTATACTTGGACATCTTCGCTGCTGCTGCCAAACCTGCAGCCCATCCTGGGAGATGGGTGATCACATGTGTCGTCATTGAGTCCCGTGTCGAATCCATGACAAGCACATCTGCCACTGAGATCTGATCCTCTCTCATCATGTATAAGTCAACTCTTACTGATCCTGTGATCTGAAAGACATATCAACACTCTCTCCATGTCACGTAACCGGTCTCTTGTGCTAAGATAAACACGAAGTCCTTATGACATCATGGGTATCCACTCTCCACCATGAAGACAGCGAGCAAGGTGTCGATCTGAGGTGTCGAGCGAGACACTTTAGTCAATATTTTGTCAAAAATGTGATTAAACAATACTTCTTTAAGATGAATGTGTTCAAGCAAAACAAACCTACTAAAGGTGTGATCTAGCAACTTTCTGCTATACTTTTCACGTAAACGTTATCAACTTTTATATGTGTGAAAGTATTCTCTGTGAATTCACTCTAAATACTTTCTGAATCTTCTCTCACACCTCCGTCCTCGAACCAGTCCGTGTATTATTTTTCTCGCTTTCGTTTTCTACAGCTTCCATCTGCGTCAGTATATTTCTATGGTTCAAGTGTAGACTCGTACATCGTTATGAAGCACGTTGGAAATCCATCACTTTCGAACGGCTCATCGATAAAGACTCGTTTTTTCTTCATCATCTTCCCTTGATTCTTCACCTTTTTCTATCTCGACTTCTTTTGTTCTCAGAACTTCATACTTCTATTCTCTCCTCTTCTTAGTCCATATTTGTAAGCTCGGACTTCTCCACGATGTAGTTTAGGTTATTCGAACATCCAAAGAGTAGAACTGCTTTGTGAATATTTTTGACCACTTTAACATACCGTACCTCGAGGTTAGATTCAGCACTTGCTTGTTGAATATTTATTTATTTTTACTAAATGAATTCTGGAACTCAAGTCTGAAAATAAAAGGACTTCGGCAAAATTCTGAAACTTTTCTATTAACCTAAAGAAATTCAATTTATTGTACATTTTATTCATTGTGTATGCAAAATAGACTAGAATTTCAGTAACTTTTATTCTTTTGAGATTCCGATATTCTACTCATGTAATTTTCGGAAATTTTGTACATGATTTTCTCGTAATTATTTTCTGCCGAATCTGAGCCCAACGTACAGTATCCATGAAGATAAATGTCAAGTTCATTTCAGCTACGTTATCCAATTCTAGACAATCTAGAAGTCACACAAATCTGTCATAATTTCGGAAGACTTTACGTGTTTGTGATGGATATCAATTTTTCCACGTGCTTCTCATTGTAAAGCATGACCTCACTTTATTCTAACTAACACTCTACTATACTATTCCTATGTAGCAAATGAATGACTGTTCATGCTCAAATATTTCCACGTTTTGTTCTGACTCTTCTGACACCTTTCTTCTCTTTCCCAGCATGATTGGGAAAAGTATGTTCTTTCTCTTTCCGAGCAAGGAGATGGTTGCAAGGGAGATGACAGCAAAATCGATATAGACCGGTCTCATACCAAGGAGCTACGCTTGGAGTGGAATGCAGGGTCGAAACTCCTTCCTCACTCCTTTTCGGGTTTC
This sequence comes from Asterella californica, assembly GCA_036924285.1. Classification (NCBI taxonomy): domain Eukaryota; kingdom Viridiplantae; phylum Streptophyta; class Marchantiopsida; order Marchantiales; family Aytoniaceae; genus Asterella; species Asterella californica. The sequence continues at coordinate 30,986,305 of JAYKYS010000003.1, forward strand.
ACAGGAATCACAGCTACTCTGTCCGTCGAACTCCCCGAGTCTGTCACTATCTCTTCTTAAACGTCTGACATTACGACAAAATACCCTACGCGACAAAAACTCTCCCCTTCCTTTCCAGTTTCCACAATGCACGTAATATCGCGAAGCAAAAGAAACGTGAAACTCAAGTGATAATCTCTCTTCTAAATGTACACGTGGATATTCGCTCTAATAAAACTATACAGCAAGTAGAGAAAACTACTCTTGCTGCAAGTGCTTCTTGTTGTCTTCTTCCCCTCTGGCCAATACCGTAAGTAGTATGCATATATATTTGTCTGCTTTGACGAATGGATGAAATACTGAGTTTGATTCATGACCAAAAATTAAGTGCTTGCATTATGCCCTCTCCATCTGAAGAGAAGATGGAGAAACAGAGGTTTCATCTTATCTCTGTTAGCCACTCGAATTTACTCGAGCATCTGATTAAGTAGAGCTATTTCCAGCAGGTTATTAGAATTTGAAGTGATGTAGCTAGAACTTCTGGATCAGTTCTGATTTAAGCTAGACAATAATTCCAGCATTTCTTTTCTGGGAACAGAGTTCTTCTGTTCAAGTTAGGGAGTTCGCTGTCAGTTCTCCTTCTGGATTACGTCTGGAGTTAGCATGAACAGCTTACGCTGTACAAGCTCCATCTACCTTATTCCAAATTGTTCTGGTCTACGTGGGGATGGACAGGCTGGAGAGCAGGCTGGCGAGAATTCGTGTGGGGCGGATTTGCAAGGGCTTTTGGTGAAACTCTAATGCACCCTGTTCACACACTCAAGACCAGAATTCAGAGCGGGGGTCAGTTCATTGTAGCTCATCAAGTACGCAATAGTACTTGCCCTTGCAGTTTTATTAATTTCGGTAGCTGGTTACGTTGCACTTTTTGTCCATGTTCAAAACCTCGTGCTAATGGCAATCATGTACCTATTAATCAATCAATAAACGGTGGAGCTATACCTACTGCAGCTCCTGATTTGATTACCGGTGTATTTACTCGAGGACTTGGATTCAGTCGGCGCTCCCTAATTGTTAGCGCTCGGGAGTATCAGAATTAGTAACAGTTAGGCAATAACGATTAGAGAAAAGAATCCCAAAAGTTTCTCTCCTAACCCTTTTTACTAGAAAGTATTTTTCGTTAGCCGTTATACAAAACACAGTATAAGTCTATTCTACCTTCGTCAATACCAATAAGATGCTACCTTGTGTCGCTACACCAGCTAGACATTACCATAAACCACGAAAACTTCCCATTTCAAAAGCATCAATTTTGGACATTTTCGTTTCGGTGCAAGCAGTAACACTTAAAGAATATAACGAATATGGGAAGAACAATTAAGGAAAAGCAACTCCACGCTGTTATCCGTACTGTGAAAGATAAGTTTGTGCATACAGTAGTTTGGTATTCGGACTGGAAATGCCGGGCAGGTTACTCACCAGCATCTTGAACAACTGTAGTGGTAGCTTGATGGGCCCGTATGATGCCGCCGGTCTCTTAAAATGAAAAGCTTGGTGGACATGGCAGGTCGGAAATTTGAGGCTGTGGTCCGTTACCAAGCAAAGAGAATATACAACACAGATTTAAGGTCTCGATGCAACTGAAATCTATATTTCACTCGACGGAAAACGAGATTTCTTTACCTCTCGACAGACCTTGCGACGATGAGCGCTAAATGAATTCAGAACTAAGCGAAGAAACTTGGGGACAACTTCTTTGTGCAACGTTCGAAGACCATAACCATAGTCGACCTGCAATATGCTGTGCTCAATTGTCATATCAACTCTACTAGTTTTGATTGCCGTTCAAAAATGGTAGACAAGGACTGATCCTAAGCAAGCCATGACTAGGTATGCCCGGCAAAACGCAGGCAAGGACTGGTAATAAGTATTCCGAGTTTGATGAACTGTAGCTCCTAAAACTTGGTAAAATCTCCCGAAGTTGTTGCACTGCTATCTGAATAACTCTTGTACTCGGGATATCATACCAGCAAAGATAACAGGCCAATAGCGTTTTGTATATGAGAATATCCTGAATGGCTCTTCCATTATCGTCTGGCTTAGTGGCTTCTGTAGGCCACTGAGCGGAGTCGAAGTACTTGACCAGGTCAGGTACGAGGATTTTGGACGATTCAGTTACATCTGTATCAAAAAACTTCGAGAAACTCAGTACATCCTCTACCTTTTTGGCCAGGGCGGCAAGAAAGGTATGTTGGACTAAAGGCTCCTGTGCACGAAAACTTCCCTCATCCTCTTTAACTGCCTCACAGTAAGAAAGCGCCACCTGATGGATGGAAAGTAAAAAGGTTCGTCAGTATCTTGTGGGATAAATGTGACTCATCTCCACCCAAACGCTCTACCGAGGTATGTGAAAGAGTTTGACAATACTTTTGCGGAGGAAAAAATGAAAAGAAATGCGAATGAGCAGTGAGTGTTCTCCGACCCAATGGTAGACTGAAGTCAAGAAGACCTCGTAGCAAGGTTGATTCAGAGCACGAGAATGAAACTACTGAATCTGGATTTTAATCAGGACCAAAGACCAATCGTCGTCACGATCGGCGAGTTAAACTTTCACGGGAGAAGACTATGTATCTTGGGACTAGTCTCCTCAGCAACTGAAAACAGATAAAGTTCATCGCTCATACCTTCAAACTAAACAACGAGAGTGGGTCACTGCATATATTGGTGACGGAAGTTCCTTGACCTGCCGCATGAGCAACTAATGCCTCCACGGTTGTATACAGAGTCAGATAAGTCTGCCACACAACAAATAAGGTCATTTATCAGGTCTTTCAAAACGCAGGCTAAATAACCTGTTTTAGACTTATTTCGTGAGAGATGACAGGATGAATGCTGTACCATGAAACAACATACGGATACAAACTGCTCAATACGACCGCCTTACGCTCACTACGGGTATGATTGTCTTACCTGTAGCAGGGCAGGTCGATCTGTGCTAACGCAGTCAAACAAAGCCGTCAAACAGAAGTCCTCAAACTCATTGGCAAATCTACGGCACATCACGAGAAGTTTGAGTCACAGTCAAAAGTATCGCAGAGAATACCCGAATAGCCATGTACATATATTGATATCAAAATGGCGAACCGACCTTGACTCAGACGCTAGCACACCGAAGACGAAGATCTATATAACAAACCATCCATTCTCTACTTATTCAGCGTCAATGGACAAGGCCACAAAACAAGCCGTGAGCTACAGGCACGAGGCAGATGAACCTCACTTCCTGTTCCGAGAAAAATGGCATAAAAGTTGTGCGAAGGCCAGCATGCTTGGATCCCCCGAGAAAGTGCTCACTAGCTGATCAACCTTCGACATCTGGAGACCGTCTGCTGTTATGCCTCTTGCTTCAAATCTTCTTCCCTCAGAATCCTTAGAGAAGAAAAAAAAGCATACAAGAAGAATTAACATTAATTTTTCCGCTACGTAAAAATTACAGACCATGATACTGAGTCAGTGTATCAAACAGGCTAACAACTCTTCCTTTAATCCAGTTACTCAAACATGTACCACTATAAAATAGAATCAAGTTGCCGTTTAACGACGGCAGCAAAGTTTCACCAGACACAAACCTTCTGAAATGCTCTTGAAAGGAGAGAGCGACAACCAATGGGGTCATCAGCGTATGAACATGCTCCAACTCTTCTTTTCACGTACAACATACCGCCATTGAAGGGATCTCCGGCTTCTCCGGATTCCCACCATGCTTGATCTACAAACCCAACCCATGTAAATCCACGGAAATGGATGTCCCAAAAAATGCGAGGTAAATCAGACGAAATGGACCTACAGCTTAAGATTTGTCCCACCACTACGTTCATAGAGGTCACCTGAGGTCGGGAGCTTGATGTCCTGAGGCCAGTAACGAGGTCCGCTCACTTGCACGCGCATTAGCTGCACCAGAAAATTCTAAAAGGTTAAGGTTTCTCCATACTCCCTCCCTACAACCCGCCAGTAAGAAAGTGGCAACATAAGATGATTTACCGACTCAAGACTGTGACGGGACAGATGATTAGTAGGTGCGAACCATAAGGAAAACTGCGAGAATGATGAAACGGAAATCAGCTACACATTTTGAAACAGGGAGACTTACCGAGCAACGTTCAGGTAGTAAGCACGGCGTGAGCCTTGTGATCGTAGTCTCACCCTCAGATTCGGAGTTCTGTACAGTCATCTCTAATGGTACAAGGACTGGCAAGCCTGTGTCAACATCAACAGTTTGTACACAACGTGCCTCTGTCGCCAGGACGTACAAATGGCGGAAAGCCTGCAGAAAATGAACAACTTGTGATATCATCGACTGCTCGTTCCAAAGACCCGCTCTTTCTTATCAACTCTGACAGTGTGTACAGAATTCAGTTAAAAACCTTGGCATACGCTGGACATGAATGACACACTAGCAGACGTGATTAGACACTGATAACAAAGAAATCATGCCTTAACACACATCCTGTGCTCAAAAGACCACTCTGCCACCTGATCTCCTGCTCCAAATGCCCGGCCCTGTCTGTGTTTCTACTACTACTTTTGATAACACCGTCCTCTTCCAGTTACTGAAGTTCCATGGACTCCTAGGATGAGGCGAACCAACCTGGAGATGACAACGATGATCACTTGGGGTCGTTGGAAATCGGGGATACAAGGCAATAAGAAGTGCCGCTACTGCACCATTGTTAGTACCAAAGGTTCGAAGGCCCCCTCCCAGGAACAAAAATCCGATTGCCATACTGACCTGCTCAGTAAACAAAAACGGTAGAACAGAAAGTCATGCAATACTAGTGCTAAAGGAACACAAAATTTTGAGCCAAGATAACCAATTCAGACACAAGCCGCGATGAGCAAGTCACGCGAAACAAAACCAAAACATAATGATGCGTACTTACAGCCATGTGATTTCCATAATTTATGGCTCCATCAGAATCATTTCTCCTACGAAGATACCGTAGCAGTTTAAATGTCTCCAAATGACCCGTACCGGCCATAACCTGCTCACATCACGAGGTGAACCAATCACAACTGGAAACCTACAGGACTGCTTTGGTCTACGGATTTGTTCTTCTAGGTTTGCAACAACATCTATATTGACCATGTAGTTTGTATGACACCATAGATACTGACCAAGACTTAGACTTCTAACGTGTTTAACCATCTTGTGTCAAAGAAGCTGCTAGAATCACGGCTTTCACATTAGTTAAAGAAAATCGACTATCACATTTTCTACACTGAAAACTGATATTTAGCACTTGCATCAAAAGATGTTACTGGAGTCCAGCATGCATGTTCGACAAACTCGAATTTATGCTATGATTAGAAGAAAAGTAACTGACAACGCTCAAGGAAAGCACTGCAACGTTCAAACAAGTTTCCAGTGTGCCCCGGTCGACATATGCGTGGCGTCGATTCGGACTCGCAGCAGTACCAAGAAACGCTGCAGCACGCTTCTGTAACAGGACATGTTCCCTATTAATGTTATTCCAAATAATTTACTGTAACTGCACAATTACATGCAACAACAGATCGCAAGCTGAAAACAAAAGGAACAAACAGCACGAATACTGAACGCTTACCTCCTGCAAGAAGAACAGAGCATACTTTCGAAGCAATTGCTGAGCTTCTGGTTTTGCTGTACCTGCGTAACGTAGAGCTGTCCGCCAGATACCAAGTTTATCCAGGTTCAGTTAGCAGAGACATACACCCAGAAAGTTCAAACATCATAAAAATGTATCATCTTCCCATCAAATGGTATACCTATTGACAGACAGGCTCCTGCAAGTATGTTGACATGAGCTTGTGCAAGTGCCTCCATATCCGCATCAGCTGGTGGAGCCTCACTATTTACGACTTGATTAATGGTATTTACAGCTGTTTTCACAATTTCTGGTATTTGTTCCTGAACCCATTCTTCAGTGGCCTGTACACTGCCACACAGCATGAAGCCACACGGATTCCCGCTATGTCAGAAGTTGCTCGCCGAGTTTAACAAAATAAATTCCACCTCGAATAGCTCTGATTTTGATGGCACAATCTCGTCTTGTCTTTCAAGCAGGCAAGCATTCTTTACCTGTCCCATAATGTGAGACTTCTTGCAACCAGACGGAGCAGAATAAAGTCAGGTCGAACATACTCCAGCGCAAAGTGAGTATCAGGGATGGCCAATCTTGCTGCCACAACTTTGTTATTTGTCTGTCCAGAAAGAAATTCGCGGTGAGTATAGATGGATAAATAGATCAGAAGTGATGCAAAGCAGGTGAATGTTGATCTGAGTAGATCAAGGGAATTATTCAGATCAACACCATGTACCAAAGCTGTTGTCAGCTCAACTCAAGCAAAAGCAGTCCAATCAGACACCTGACTCACTTACTTTCAGGAACATGAGAGCAAGAGCTAACGTTGCTCCAGGAGCAGTTACATCAAGATTAACCATTGAACCCTCCATAACCTACAGGGCAACAAACGACAGAACAATTATGTTCCTCAAAACGCAGCGAAGGCTACGAAGTTGTTAAGTCAAATGGTCAACACAAATTAAAAACCTGCGGGAAATAAAAACCGTTTAAAAGGTGGCAGGATATAGTAGTTGGAAGAAAATACGCCAGCATAACTAACCGACAAAGGCATTAAGGGCCTACTTGGCCACCAGATTGAGAAAGATCTTCCACGTTCCTTGCAGCCGGGGGCAATGAATTTGACGACGTGAATCCATCTGGTCTTCTCTGACGATCCTGGGAGCAAAATACTATGAAAACGAGCGACCAATGTACTGAGATAAAAATCACTGTACCAGAAGTACCGCATAACGATCAAGGGCTGTGCTTTTCTGTCAGTGCACAAACTCTAACAATTAGAGACGATAGAGTACGGTTGTTTGTAACTAGGTGCGTGGACAGAAACGGATCCCTCCCTATTAATAACAATATATTCCTCCAGGCTCACGTATGGTAGCACTGACGTGTACACCAGGAGGAGTAGTTTTACTGGCTCTAGAAACTTGAACATTATTAGTGTGTGACTGATACACTGCACGTATGTCCCTGAGTAGAGTTGTCGGCGGCGATTGACGTTTCTATAACCCCAGGACATGATGTCATCTGGCTAGTACTGTCACAACGAAGCGTGCAGGAACGAGACAGAGGTACCCAACAGTGGCGCATACCCAAAAGTCACCGACACTCTGCTCTTTACTGCGTTAACAGGGTGAGTGAATGTACGATGAAGATAGAACATCAGTCTCTAAATAATTTGGAAGCGGACTACGATATCCAGAGCAGAGTGGCCACGGCTTAAAAGAAACGCGATGTACGTACATCTAAGGGTTCACTTCCTCCTGACATGTAATGTCGCAAACGATCCTCGATGTGCAGATCCGCAAGCCCCCAAGCATCATTTCCTCTACCTGCAGGTGTCAATCAGAGTCTGTTGGTCAAGAATCACTGGAGACCGGCTGGCAACAATAAAAGAGACACTAAGAAAGCCAATGTGGAAGCTTATCATGGAGAGTACATCCAAGGAAAGGGACATCAAAACATACATTCTCCCAGGATTGAGAATAAACAACTGAAGTCATAACAGGCAATGGTAGTTGACATGGACTTGCCAGAAAATGTGTTGGCGTTTCCAAAGCACCAGAGCAGATGGGCTTACCTAGTGTGACGAGTCCTAAAGCCAGACCCGCGGCCAGAGCATAACCCTCCCTGTCCAACGGATTATCCCCACCTGGTTTGCGTCCGATCTCCGCCTGCGTACACTGTATACGTCAAACTCCGACTACTAAGACATAGAAAAACTGAACCCAGTTCAGACAATGGTGGAATGAAATTACCAGAAGAATTTCTGTAGTAAGGCGATGTGCAGATCCTTGATACAGAAGACCCACTGCCATCAGTGCCGCTGACTGCACTCAGCATTGCCAGCAAAGTGAGTGGAGCATCACACTCTTCTCTAGCTGGCATCAGAAATGTGACCTCGAGAACACGTCTTTTAAAGTTTGCATGAGCAGCAGGGAAAACTAATAAGCAGTGTTATGCAGGCTCTACATAGACTAAGGAATAAAGGTAACGATCAGAAGGTACGAGCAATTTGCTTTGCTCATACCGTTTATACCAGTTAGCGTTTAATTCTTTATGAACCTCCACCAATTTGTGGGACCTTGAAAGGTTCATAATGCCTACTAATTAAAGTGCTGCACAGTTTTCCTTTCCAGTGGTCCGTGAGAATAATAGTACCTGCATGAGGGTTGGGAGCTCCAACTCCGGGAATGAAGGAGGATGCCGCGCAGGGATGTGAAGATATAACGTCTACAAGTACAACGATTGTACTTATTGCAGTCAGTTCTCAGGTCGAGCGAACGTACACTCAACTCAAGGATTAGCATGTAGTCTGCCGGAATACGTGCAAGAGTTTTCGGAGAAGAGGAAATGTAAACTGCGAAGATAAGAGCATCACTGAGAACCGGAAAAAATCGACAGATATCATAGACTCTGACGAGACGTAGCACCTTTGATATGGCAGGGTCCATAGTTCCGCGACGAGCCGCAGCCATCCCAAGTAGCACACCTACCGTTGTGGCCTCATGCTCCTGCAAAGTATGATCATGAAAGTCTAAACGTAGTTGCCCAAAGTGATACCCTAATCAGCAGAAATGATCTGTTACAAAGGAAGATGGAAACACATAATGGTGTCCACAGCACCCGAGTATCTAGTTAGAGGAGTAAACCCCAGTAGCGAAAGTAGAAGTATGTAGTACTTCCGTTCAAAACAATTGTGTTGGACGAAAACGTTTTTACTGTCCACGAGTCTCGGTACCTACCCTCCCCTGAAACGGTATTACTTCCTGGAAAATCAGGATATGACAAAGCTCGTGAGGGGTTGTTCGGTATGAAAAGTGTGTAAGCAAACCTGAGCAAGGTATCGATAAACATCTGTTGCTGCAAGAACACCAAGATGCTTGTGCAGACCTAGGGACATCAAGAACCCTGCATGAGAGTAGCTGGGTTCATCTGGCTTGTTGTAAACTATCCACGTACGTGTAATCTTACCCTGCGATCATGGTAGGGAGCAGCACTGAGGTCAAGGACGAAGGACGTGAACAACAGCATTTTGCTACAAAACTAGCAAATAACCAGCAAGCTACCGAGGGGGTACTCAATCAAGGGGAAACACGAAGATGGGCCACTTCAGGTGCGGAGCTTCTTACCTGACCGGGCGCAAGCCTCAGACCAGCTGCGACACCGTTGTGGAAGTCGGGCCATGAAGTGAGGTCTCCTAAATTACCAGTATTTGCATCTAAGTTGACCTGATAAAGCATAAGCATGAAAACAAACATCAGCAGCCGTACCTTGAGCTTTCCGCGGCTTTTAAACTGCATCTAGTTTTCACTACAGATTTCCGGACGTAAAGAATTATGCACTTCCACATTACCAGTTCTCGTTCAGGTACCAAACAAATAAAAGTCTTACCGTGGCATCATGCTGGGACGGTAGACGTCCTGCCAACACTAGTTTCGGAATATGTAGCGTCTGCAAACATGGACAAGGTAAGATTAGATACACTCTTACCGGTGATCAAACAGAAAAAGCGCAGCTGTTGTATAAGAGTTGTCCGCAAATTTTGGCACCTCTGTCAACAAAGGATATGAGGTGGCAAGTGTATATGCTCCACGACCAAATGGCAACGCTGTTGTGCGTTGCGCGAGCTGCCACAATTGAGCCTGCAGAATGGATGTAAAATTGAAGGTCAGCTTGAAACTATTCCGAAACTGCGGTTACTCCTCCAACATCTGAAACTCTAAGCTCGCCTATGTAATCTCCGGATATAAGTTAAATCCCAAAAAGACAGTCAAGCATCTCCTGCTGTCGCAGTGCCCCTACGTATCAGACTGATTGTAATGAATCAGCTGTACTACAAAATTGGTAGTTAAGGCAAGAAGTCTGCTATCCTGAATATACAAACTTTGAAATCAATACCTGCTGTTGTGCAACAATATCAGGATCACTGACATCCGGTGAGTTGGCTGTGCGTACAGCAACAGCTCTGGATGATCCCAGTAGTCTCCTCACCTAGACATGGAATAGGCGTACGCTTCACACCATGAGAGGCGGTTGAAATGCTTAGAGTACCAGGAACCAATAGCTGGGGTTGTTGCAGATGATAGTGTCAAATTTATACCTACCTCATTCAGCCGCAAGTCCCGACCAAAGCGTAGAGGTGCTGTGGTAGAACTCATGTGATCCATACCGTCGGATATAGCTCCATCCACAGTAGCTCCCTGACCTTCCGCATCTCCTAACTCATTCGAGTCGATGGACTGAGGGATGGCAATAGGTCTCAGATGAAGCATGTATGGCGCAGCTAGAAAGGCGTCATCCACATCCACGATGGGGTTCCTGACACTGCCTGCGGTGGTTCTTTTCACTTTCTTCAGTTCATCTCTTACTTTCGTGAACGAACCAGCACAAGTTGCAGCAAGATCTTCCCGTCCCACCAGCACATATGCCTGTGGTGGCCAGTCACCAGGTGGAGCTTCTCTACAAATGTTCAAGGCCTTCACCACATACCATTACACAAGTCAAAACCAGAAACAGGCAAGGAAACTTCGGCCAATATCCAAAATCAGGAAAGTCCATTGATTCAGAACTCCTTTTGCTTCTGCACAATCTTCTAATTTGCAGTTACACACCTTTCCGCTTCCAAGCTACTTAGGGACAGACACCTGGCCAACCCAGGACAAAAACTACAGGAAACAAGTAAATTATTGTTCGGAGGAACCGAGTAAACGATCGTAAGTGGTTTAGAAAACATACATGTCGCAGCGGCAGGGAGATACCGCAAGGGAGTCGATCCAAATCCGGGAGGCTAAAAGCCTCCGCAGCCATAGCTAAAACCATCTTGTGCTCTGGATGGGTGGCTGTACCACGTGACATAGCAATATGTACGACTGTAGGTTTTTCCTTCGCTGTCTCTTCATCACCAAGCAAGAGTTCATAGAAACCAACAACTTTACGCGACCATCCAACACACTCCACTTTCTCCCTCAGCAGTAAGGCCGGAAGACCCTCACTGCTTCTCGCAACTCTTCTCCTCTTAATACAGTTTTCAAGCCACTTGAACAGATTGGCCGGTGTCCTCCACTTTCCTTGCAGTGGACTTTTCGACAGCTCTGGCAGTGGGGGAACAACTGTTGGAAAATCACGAGTGTAATGATCCACGTACTCCAGTTCCCCCGCTGCCGCTGCCAAATAGCTTAGTAAAGTGGCAAGCTGAGATGCCTGCCTGTTACAGGTAATCCACAACCGTCAGGTACACCCCTCTGACACAGCAAAACCCTCAAATCCCTTGTTATCTCGAAGTAGGAAAGAGAGACTGGGCACGATAGCTTATCGAGCACAGCTTCCTCCCTGCCTGGCTTCTAACTGTCTCATGCTCCTACCCTTTGTACGAAAAATATTCCCTCTATGCAGAAAGATCAAGTTAGATGGATAAGCTAATCGACATACCTCCAACGCAGAGTATCAAGCTTGCAATCTTCATAAACAGCATGTAGCACCTCCAGTATCTCCATCATAACTGATACGTAAACTGGCATCTCATCAGTCTCCTTTTCATCCACACTTCTTGGCGCAGGATGGGGTAACGGTTTCTGGAAAACTGGTTCTTGAAAAATAGGAAGAGCCACATAGCGGCGACTCAACAGATTATTTTTGTGCATGCCACTCTGAAGCAAAAATTCCCATGGAGTACTTGTTTCCTTCGTCCTAGTTGGTGGTGGAGGTCCTCTCGATACTGGCATATCGCGTATAATCTCCATGATAAGGTCAGAAAACCCTGCCCAGTTTACATCGGGTCTACCATCTGGAGTGGGTAAGAAGAACGCTTCCGTGCCAGGAAAATCTCTTTCCAGAAAATGTTTCAGCAAATACCGATTAAGAGATGGACGAAGGCTTTCAGCAAAAGCTGAGAAGCATAACACTGTGACTGCGGATGAAAACGGCAGATTCAAGGCACATCTATAGATCTGCATCAAAACAGTTTCATTGTCCTAGTCACGTCTTTGAAAATTTTCAAGCTAGTAACATCACGTCTGAAAATGTAGAAAAGATCGACACACTTACATCTATGAAACGAACAAAGCTGCAAAGATCAAGTAGAATTATAAACCGGCACAACCTTGCCTGAGGTGGTAAGGAGGTTGACGCGATCTGTCACCGCATCTTGGATGCTCAGAATTTCCATTCGATCATCTTCGGTATCTTTACTGCTGCCAGCAGGAAAAACGGGCGTTTCCTTTTGCACACTAACTGAGACTTTCGGTGCCATCTTCGGGGCACTCTTAAACAGGCAAAAGTTGCACATGTGGTGTGATCCTGTCTGCCATGTACACCATTTCAGCACCTTAAAACATTGGCAATATAACGAACGTGATATCTGATCTTCATATCATCTGAGCTATAATATATTCATCAGTGGCTCAAACGGTAGTTCCTTGTATCAGACTGATGTTCTAAGCTCTAGAAAGATATATAATTTTTCATAGCTTTCTTTGCGTGACTAGGTCCAACACGTATTTCCGATCCACAGCGTCGAGAAAGGACAGCCACGTAAAGTCGCAAGTAATAATTTAATAACACACAAAGAGGTCAATTGGAGTGATTACGGCACTTTTTCAAGTAGAATACTTAAAAGCTCAAGTCCAAAACCTTTTTGATAACTCATGACACTTGTTGAACAATCAGAGGAATGTGAATAAGCTGCATAGTTAAGTGTAAAAAAAGAACGTAAGTATGCTGAAACGTTCTTTGTACAAACTGCAAGTACGTTGAAAGACTTAACTTCCTGCTAATGCTATGGCGTAGGACTGCGTGAGCAGCTGATGAAACGATCAAGATAATCTTATAACTTTTCTCTCCATTTTGGAGTATAAGAAACAATGACACAAAAAGCATGGGTCTTACGTATAGACCAAGTTCGCCGTCTGACGTAAGCACCAGCAAATCATAATGTTGATTTTCCTTTCTCCTGGAACACATCAACAGGATTAAACAAGCTTGGGCATCAGCTAGTTGCTAACTGCAAAACATATCACGCAGTCAGAGCAGCAGACTCTACTACTGTCCGGAAGAACCTGAGTGACGCGTTCTCTGTTTAGTGTTTTGCACCGAACCTGTTCATCAAAGGTGTTACCTCTCATCTGGCAGATAAAATCAGCTTTCAGTGAAACAAGTATTCACTCTCTACATGAACTGCTATCACATATGGGAACTCATGAAAACCTGAGAAAGACGACCAGACCTTGGATGAAGTGCAACAATGGGTGCAGCGGAGATTGCTTCAAGAGTCCACGCTACTTCCAGATGTGCTTTAAAGCTTAGCTCCTCAGATATTTTATTCCTCAATAACCTGAAAGCGGACAACCTTTGGTGCTCTTTCACCACTAGACACAAAATTGGTCCTCCATCTTCATCTGAGGCCACAAATACCTGAACAAACCCAACATTAGCCCAAAAGCCCAAAGAGATACGAATGCATTACACCGATCATTGGCCTTCTGCAGACAACACTATCAGTAGCACCAAAAGCAAGGACGGGTATCAACTGCGAGTAGACTTTGCCATCAGAACTACCAAGTGCTCCATCAGAACTATCAGGTATGCTCTTGAAGTCTATTATTTTTGCGTATACCTGCTACTCATATCCAGACAAAGATAGATGCTCCAGTCCACACCTGATCAGCCTGCACCTGGCCGGGTTTCTCAAGCCAGACACGCTGCAAACCGAAGGTCCCAGAGTCCACCCAGGTATGTTGTTGACTAATGGATTGTGTCTTGGCGACAGTAGAATGTTGCACTACAGAAGGTGTAGCCTTGATTTCCCATATTGAATGCTGTTTCCGACCTGCAATGAACATTTAAGAGCCGAACACCTGGAAAAGTGGACTCTTGTACAACAATTCAAGATCGAAAGTAACACTTTAAAGAAGCGGTAAATGTATAAACCAACAGCAGATTGCCTACGAGTCTAGGCCTTCTTCTTTCATCTTCTCGTCAGATAACTACGAAGTTAGTTAGGTCATACCACTATGGAATGACACTAAATAAGGAACTGTTGAGCTTGACCATATGATTTGCTCCTCCATATCGGCCAGTGGCCTAAATTTTCCATTTTCTGCGACCTGAACGGCCTGCAGTAATCACCACAAATGGAACTCATTCAAGCGGAGTGACAGGACACGTGGCATTACAGTGCACTAAACAAACAAGTCTCGCAAGTTCCAATAAAATCCTGCCAGCCATGAACACGATGGTTAAATGACTCGCAGCTGAGACAAAGCAAAGCCAGGAAACGCTGTTTTTCCATGTAACAGTGAGTACTCATCAACATTAAACTACCTGAGGTTCCTCGAGAGGATGCAGCAATGCAAATACGGAAAAGACTGGAGTTGTTGGTGTTGCTGAAGAGAGGCTTGCCCTTCGACCGGACGAAAATCCGCCTGAACTGTGCACTGAAGGAGAAAGTCTGCTTGGCAGACTAAAGAAGTGTCCATCTCTTGCGAGATCCCTCAAGCCTGAACCAGGAGATCCTTTGACTGGAGTACACGACCCGGAGCTTACAAGAGGAATCTCTGCTGCCCTCTGAAGCAATAAACCACAAGGGACGGGCCATATTGAGCCTACGGAATACTGCAACGGCACCGAGTGCATCTCTCCTGCAGTGCATGACACCGATTAGCGTCACTCAGCTAGACGTCACTTAGCTAAACTTTCCTCTTTGTCCAAAACAGAAGGTAACTGGTCGAGCGCCAACTTCTTGTATGTTCATGTATGCTCAATTAGCACACAAAGATTCCCCGTTTACACAGCTTACCAGCAGGGGTGTAGGTCATGAGGCAATCTGAATGGAGTATACACAAAAGAGGCTCATTCATAGCTTCGACTCGACACCACTTGGCCTGTTAACATTAGCACTGACCAAGTCAATGGCGAGCAGTCGACATTCCGTTATCTGCGAATCTGGCTATTGCACCATCTTACTAAATATCCACCATGAACTGAGAAATCAGTAGATATACTTATCTCATTTACCAACACTTCATCAGCTAATAGGCCGAACTGCATGAGCTTGCACCCTAAGTATATAATCTTCCCTCGTCAAAATAATAACCTGAACATACGCAGTCTCCAAGTCGACGACATGTCGCCACTAAATAAGGTATGTCCTTACTCTCTACTGGTACTAAGTAATCACCGACCTGGAGTACTGCTGTAGGAGCGCTGAATTGTTTGTGAACTTGCTGTCCACCACTCCATATAACCCTGATAGTAAAGAGACGAGTTCAAACAACCAAACTGCTTAGTAGCATTTGTCGAGCACAATGAGGAAAGGAAAGGTAGACAAGAAAAGGATGAAAACTCACTTGTTGCCATGGATATAAAGCTCTTGATCATGGTCCCAGAAACCCCCCATGACAGCATTGTACTCGTAGCCTCCACCTCTCACCCTGGAGGTATCCGCGTCAAACAGATAATATCGTCCTTTGCTCTTACCTCCGTGCTTCCTACTCTCTCCTGCATTACCATCACTCTCACCCGAAGGTCCAACGACCTGTTGTCCGAATGGCTCAAACTCTCCGATCACAATCAGAGAGCGTTTCACTTCTCTCATAGCGTCTCTACTGTTGTCTCTGCCACGAAATTTCCGCGAAACCTTTCTTCGCTTGGTTCAGTCCATGGGACCATTCCCCTGTTGTCATATCACTGGATCCTGGCAGCCCTTTTCCGCTGTCATACAAATGCGAAACACCCAAGTTCACGAACTTCCCTCATCTTCAGCTGCCCAAACGTGCCATGGACCATATCCAGATCTAGACCGTAATCTGCTTGAGTTCGCTCTCCATATCTTACAGTTCTTGCAAAGTTATATCCATCCTTGCTCTTCTCACATGCACCACATACGATTCTTTGGGGGAATTCTGTATGGTCTTAGTAAATGAAATCCAGCACGAACATCAAATTATCCTCGCCCTCCTGATCAGCGAATTTCTCGATGATGAAACATTAGTCGCAACGCACCTAGCACTCAAATAAGTGACGCCTTTGTCAAATTAAGCAATTATCGCAACAAGGGTCCGGGATACCGTAACTCCATTCGAGTCTCTTCCGTTCTTCATTTCTGGAGTTCCTGGGGGAGCTCGTTTACATCGAAAGCACACTCAAAAGCCAGCGGACTGATTATTCATCCAGACCACTAAAACACAGCAGCAAAATGTCCACTCATGATTCTCATCCTACAAGCTTCTCGATAGAGTTCTCCCAAATACGAGTTCTTCATTCGCACTAAAAGTAATTTATCAATGATATCGCTGGACAGAATCACAAGCTACTACGGCGGAACTTTACTCGACGTGGTACTTACCTCCTGCGTTCGGTTCGGGTTTTCAAAGCGGGATAGTGATATTCAGCTGGAGCGGAGCGATCGGGTGTCAGAAACTATTTCACAACTCCCGCTCACAGGCATCTTCAAGTAACTCATCCCAAAACGTATCCTCTCACCGCGCTAAGCTTCGAAAGTCCATTTCGCTCGCTCACTCGAATGTTACTAGCAACAGATTATGAATTTTACCGCACGAAGTTCAACTTCTACAGTACTACGGTAGGGAGAGGCTATCGACAATTCCACTACCGGGTAGGGTTGATTGAGAGTCGATCTCTCGTTATAAGAACTCCCGAACTCAAGAAGGAGCCCCAGGTTCTTGTAACCAAGCAACTAACACTACTGTCTGTTGGGTGTCGTAGCCTTCACAGTACTATAGCAGGGTGTCAGTAGCTGCCGGTAGTGCCAAACACCCACCAGGGTTTAGGATCTTGGTAATAGTTACAAATCCATTTGTCAGAAGGCCGAATCTTTTCGGGAGATTCTTACGGCCTCACCGAATCAAGTTACAGAAAAGTGTCTGGATGTGGAGCGTTCTTCTTTTTCCTGTTTCCTTCTTCCCGGTGAAGGGCGCGCTCGTGGATATGATGCAGCTGCTGACGAGATTCTGTACGGAATCGATTTTTTATTTGGGTCGATTATCAAGTGGATCGGTAGGCTGGCAGGCTGGGAAGATCTGGAGAACCCGAGGCAGGATCATGGATGCTTCGGCTGTAGCAGTGGCTCGAGGTGCCAAGGCTGTTGTGCTGTATCACTATCCTTGTCCAGACGGCGTTTTTGCAGCTCTGGCCGCGCATCTTTATCATTCTGCTATTGGTTGCCCAGCACTGTTCCTTCCCAACTCTGTTTACCAGCCTCTAAGGTAAGTGAGTACTTACTCTCTCGGGTCCATATAGATGGTTTTGCCTTCGGTCGACTATTTTGGTTGGAAAAGTCGTATCCTTGCGTTAATGTTGATGGTATTATCTTTAGCTCGTGACCGGTCAGATATGTCGGGCCTGTTACTTAATTCTGGGATGACGCCTGTCCTGTGCTGCTCTGTCCTGGTTCTTATGAGAAGGATTGAAATCCAGGGGGAAGCACAACTTTCTGTTGTGAATTTCAGTGTGCAGGACCTCGATGTGGAGGGTGTGGACGTGTTCTACCTCTTAGACTACGCAGGTCCTAGAAATTATGCGGTGGACCTCGCGCGGAGAGCGAAGCAGTGAGTATTGCGTGAATGACTATAAATTCTTACTGGTCTCTTGTGATCCGTAGACGCTGATGTCCTGCTATTCAGCGTCCTACTTATAAACCAACCAGTTGTTCCAGTTCAGTTATCTGCAGAAGAGACAGCTTCCAGCATGTTAGTGTTCTGTCTGTCTTGCCAATTGGTTGATCGAGTTGGCAACTTAAACACTTTCTCGTGTGTCCTGTCCCTCGCATGTCATTGAATATAGTACCCCAGTTTACGTAGGTCCGGGTTATAGATGTTGTACAAATGGTTTTGGGTAACAGAGATGATGCTGATGGACAGTTGTGTTTCATACAGTGCAGAGTGATTGTTCTTGACCATCACAAGACTGCATTGGAAACGCTTCCACGGAATGGAGAAGGCCCTCAGAATTTGTTGAATGTACTAGACTTGAATAGAAGTGGAGCAACTGTGGCCTATGATTACTTCGAGGAAAAGCTGCAGTCTGCTGATCTCGAATCTACATCTCCTTTAGGTTCCCGATCTCAACGGTTAAATTTAGTGACTGAAAGCAAATTGCAACCAGTTAGAGCCCTCTTCAAGTATATCGAGGATGCAGATTTGTGGAAGTGGAATCTTCCAGACAGCAAGGCTTTCAGCAGTGGGCTTAGTGACATGGGCTTACAATTCAGTGCCACTGAAAACCCCGGGATATTTGACCAGGTTAGTACTTTAGTATCTTACGTGATTAGTCAGCAACCGTCAGTGTTTGCCGTTATTCTGACCCATTTCATGGACTTCTGATCTGTTTGCTGCTGATTGTGTGTAGTTGCTAGAACTGGATGCAGAGGATCTTATAACGAAGGGTAGGGAAAGCTTGAAGGCGAAGCAGGCAATCATAGATAGAGTTTTAGAGGGATCGTTTGTCTTGGCGCTTGGTGGAGGCCAGTATGGTGAATGCTTGGTAATTCTCTGATCATAAAATTTCGCTGTTCTACTTAAATTTTGCTGCTGTAGAGTCAGAATATCATGTATCATCATGGGCAGGAAGGACGTGTTGAGAACAACGAAATGCAACACACTTAGTCGAACTGCTGAAATGTTTCTCTTTTGAATATGTGCAATAATGGCTGATACAAGATTTCCTTATGATCGGGACGCCTGTGTAGGGAGTGCGTGCAGATGACTCGGCCCATCTTCGAAGCGAACTAGGCAATCAGCTGGCTGCCAAAAGTCTAACGAAGGGCCTGCTGTAAGTTCGCCGATACAAGACCGATCCACTAACCAGGGGTTCACGATGTGTTCTTGACTGTGCTTCGTATCAACTTTGCCGTTATGAAGGTGCACTTTGCCTTCTCTACCCAGGAGCTAACATGAGTACTTATGTGATTGTGCAGTCCCATAGGGGCAGTTGTTTATGTACAGTCAGGATACGACGGCACCGAGACACAGTTTAAAGTGAGCTTACGCAGCATTGGAACATCAGCTGACACAACAAAGATATCACAGGTTGGTTTTTAATATTGTCGAGATTTCTGCCAAGACTTTTAGTTGTTGAAGAGGTCATCTTTTGCCTTTGAGTTTATATTGGTATCCGAGTTGCGGGCCATGATGAACATTTCGATATTTGTATAGGCATACGGGGGAGGGGGCCACCGGAACGCGAGTTCGTTTCTAATTCTCAGAGATGAATTAGAACGGTGGAAGGTACAACGTGAGAGATACGGTACAACGTAAGAGATTTCAGCGGAGAAGAGTATGTCCAAGGTTGTTTAAAGACGGGTTTAGGGAATAAATTAATGTGTGGATTAAATTGCTGAGTTTTTGTTAACAGCGCGTGAGTATGCGCTTCTTTTATGGGTTATGTCTGGATCTCCCTGCAACTCCAGGCATGGTTATCATTTAGTAGTTAGAGATAACTTCAGTTTCTCATAACAGCTTAGTTCATTTTTTAACAACATTTACATAATACCAAATAACGCACAACAGATGTACAACAACATGCTGTTGGGGGATTTAAGCATGTATTTTATTCACCCCTTTTAATTTATGACCAAACGTTGCCTCTTGGAGGGTTAGGTTATGAATTAAAATATCTTAAATTTATATCTTACTATTTATCCAGGAGGAACTTCATTATGGTAGGAATGAGGGTCGTTATGCACCTCATTTACAATTTTTTTGCGCCCAAGCAGTATAGTGTAACGTAGTTTGTTTTCGATAATTTTACTTGGTTTTTGTCATGATAAAACAGTAGTAGGAAACATTTCACTTATTTTTCTCTTTGGTGAGCGGCTAAGTGTAAAACTCTTGTAAGTAAAATTTGTTTTAATAGTTTTATTTGTTCTTCTACCATGGTAAATCAATGGATCGAATGTTTAAAATTAAATTGCGTTTAATGTAGTTAAAATTATAAAAACCTTTTGTGACGCTGGGCCGACGGTTTGTGATAATTATGTTGCTATATAAGCGCTTCCCCACTATCTTTCCCCAGTGCGGTGGGATGCATTTTTTTGTCATCTCTTGAAGAGGAAGCTGTGGTTAAACTGTCACACAGTATAAAGGTAAGATGATGTGATGTAACATGTTGATATGATTGTGCGTGGGTAAAATCTGGCAATGTGTCTGGCAACATGTTGATATGATTGTGCGTGTGTAAAATCTGTCAGTTTCTGACTTGATTTGATTTTTATTTGGCTTCTCGGTTGTAAAGGTTATTATTATTTTGTTTATTTCTTTTACTATTCTGTAACAACGATATATATAGCGTTGTCCGATCTATATAGCGTTGTCGTTGTATATAGCGCTGTTTATATAGCGTTGTCTGAACTATTTCTCTTCCATGGCATTTCGATAAGGTTTTCCTAAGATTTTTTGGTATATATACTCCAACTTTCTTTCTCTCTTTGGCAGTTGTGGAATAATTTCGAAGGAAAATAGTGGTTTTTCCGGCCTCATAATCTTACCATTTCCACATACTCTTGTGGGGAGATTGAAAGTGAAGGATTTTTCCTATTTTCCCTCTTTTATTTCCTGATGCTATACACGAATGAATGGAGTAAGCTATGTCACAGTTTACATAAGGGTCTAGCGTGTTTAACACGACTAATGGGGCATCTACGAAGTTGGCTGATGTATGAGAGATTTGAACCGGACGCTGGCACTGCCCTAAAAGTGAACCTTATATATTTGTCTATGAAAAAATGGGATTTTGCTGCTAAGTTTGACTATGGAGAAAAGAATAACAACTCCCTGTTTCTAAACAACCTACGAACTATCAGTTTCAATTTCACTTCTGTATCCACAGAGCAAAGTTCAATATTCCTTTTCACATGCTCGTTTCTTCCGTTCGAATCAGTGTAAGTCAACACACTTTGGGATCTTCAGTTCCAACCTTATTCTCTGCGTCATCAGGGGAGTCATATTCCAACTCACTTGGACATGGGGAGAAGGTGTCCGACTCCAGCATTTGCACCACCTGTCCCATGGTGGGGCGACTGTCGGGGTCTGCTGCTATGCATATGAGAGCAACTTGGAGAACGTTTTCCATACTCTCCTTTTGAGCTCCAGGGCATTTTAAATCGAAGATATCCTTGAGACGATTCTCCCGGATGCACGATCCAACCTGCGGAGGAACAGGGACCGAGTCTGACATTAGAAAGGTTCCCAAGACTGCACAAGATTAATCGAAAATGTACTTCCGTGTCCTTGCCTTGACATTATTGCTTGTAGAGTGAAGATTTGACGAGAAGAAAGACGTACCCATCCAACCACGTTCAGCCCCTTCTCGATGAAGCAAAGATCTGTGGGCCGCTTACCGCTCAGAAGTTCCAACAAGACAACACCATAACTGTAAACGTCCCCTTTCTCAGTTGCCCTTCCGCTGTTCATATACTCTGGAAACAACACATCATTCCTTGTTCTGGTCACGTGTGGTGTGGGAGACGTTCCGGCCTAACCAAGCGTTATCTCGGAAGTTTTACATCGTTAAGGAGAGAAGGAAAATCTTATGCTCTGAACATACCTGGTGCGAGATAGCCGAAGGTGCCAGCAACTATTGTGGTAACATGGGACTCGTCCCCGTCTAGAAGTTTGGCTAGACCGAAATCAGATACATGCGGCTCCAGATTATCATCCAAGAGGATGTTGGAGGACTTGATGTCTCGATGGATGATTCTTGGACAACAATCATGGTGCAAATATGCAAGTGCTCTTGCAGCTCCAACGGCGATCCCCAGTCGGGCGCTCCAGGTCAGGGGCGTCTCATGAGGTTCTCTCTCTGAAATGGTGAGTCAAGAAGGCAGGCAGTAAGTATTATCGGTGAGGTAAAAGTCACCCTCACGTCGAACCTTTCTAGGTAGTTATCTGAATATGCTTGTCATGGACAAAGAGTGACACTCAAGCACAAATGTTAACCCGTGTTCGACGAAAAGAAGATACTGACCATGAAGAAATTCATCCAAGCTGCCATAAGGCAGATAGTCGTATATGAGGAGCTTAGAAGTAGGAGAGTTGCAGTAGCCTCTCAAATTCACGAGATTCCTGTGCTTGAAACTGCCCAATATTTCCAGCTCTCGCTCAAAGAGACGCTCTGAACCTAAACCGTTTTTCCCTATTTTCTTCACAGCAAACCAGTTACCGTCATCCATAATGAGACGATAAACAGTGCCAAAGCCTCCGGATCCAATGATGTCTGATTCATCTAACGTTTCGATTTTCTTCACGACTTCTTTTGATGGGTACGGCAAGTCACCGTGGAACATCACCAGTTTTGACTCCGATGCTGCCATGAATTGCAAACCCAACCACAATTAGCGTAGACAGACATGAAAAATAGCTGTAAAGAGATTTTGTTTTCCTTCACAGTTACAGAACTGAGAGTGCTGACAGGAAGGAAGCTAACAGCTTACATATAGAGGATTTCACTTCTTCAAAGCCTGCAAAGGCGAGCTTGTGATTGTGTCTTTTGACCAGGAAGTATCCGAGGAAGCTGAAGATGCCAAACAGAAGCGAAACTCCGGTGATAGCTATGAGTATTGCATTCAGGTACCGCACAGGACTGTGACTGGGTGTCTCTGCAGATATTGCACGCCACTAGATCAGAAATAAAGATGACATGATTTAGAGAGAGGTCCCGAGGGAGGCAGCTTGGGAAGTAGGAACAAGGAAATATTACTATGTCCTGTAAGCTGACCACGATCTCGCTGTAACTTGCAAAACTGACTGACCTGCGATTCTGTTGTTGAGCAGGGAAATTCTGCAAACCATGAGGGCACTAAGCTCCTTAACAGACCGAGCGTGGGCAGACTGAGACTTGAGACCTCTTACCTTTTTCTGAGGAAGGCTGGAGAGTACCCCCAGTTAAGGAAGGGGCTTGTGCAGCGGGGGTGGGCATGGGGGTCGGGGCAGGCGGAGGTGAGGGTACTTCACATGTCTTGTTGATCTGAGGGCCACAGAGTCCCATATTTCCCGTAAACCTGCAGATTGAGGAGTTAATATACCTCACGTAACAATAGCCCTGTTCTGTGTCCCTCAACTGATGCTAGCAAAGCAGATGGAATGATCAGGTGATGTAACCATTTGGAAGAAGGTGATACTTACGACGGACTGGTGAAGTTGCCAAGTGTTCCATTTGTAGGTATCTCCCCCGAAAGGAAGTTTGACGATAAATTCCTTCACAACGCAGATTTCACGAGTCAGAGCTGCAAAAGGCTCGTAACGCTTTCGGCTATTCCGGCCCCGCAGAGACATACGCAGTGTCTTCCAGTCGTAACCCTACACTAGGTGTGATACCAACGAAAGCAACGCTATCCAAGAAAAAACTTCTGAATCAGCTGAACAACGAGGATGCAAGAAAGAAACTGTCATTTCCCAAGAACTGTGTAAGTTTCTGTGTTGCACGTGTAAGAGCTCCACTCACAAAAACTGAAGTTTCGAAAGATTTCCCAAAGTTGCTGGGATCGTTCCCGACAGCATATTTCGGGAGACATCCCTGCGTGGAAGGTAAGTGGTATGATCAGTGCTCTACTCCCTCTCTCCATTAAAAAGAGTCAGCTAACTAAAGTGACACACCATGCTTTAAGGTAGCTGCCCAAGCAAGCAAACAGCTAGGTTTAGTAAGTGCACTCACAAGACTTCGAGGTTCGTAAGTTGCCCAAGTTCATCAGGTATGCTGCCACTCAGCGCATTACCTCTCATATACCTACAGCAAAGTGGCAATCCGAGGTCTCTAATATAAGCAAGTCATCTTCATAACTAGTAAATAAGAGCATAACCTCGTCTCCAAATTCATCTTACTGCACTGCAAGACTCCATCGACGAGATGAGGTTACTGAGAGCTGTTGGCCGATTTATTCTAAGTTCGATTGATCGACTACTTACTGCACTCTCGGCCTTGCATTAGTTGCAAACTATCATCATGTATATTTACTTCACGGGGATTTTTGAATTGTACTCCCTTAACTACACGACAAGGACTGCCTCTCGTACTGATATATGATCATCTCGGATCCAGGAACTTACAGAGCTCTTAAATTTGTCAGATTCTTAAGGGACGTGGGAATTGGACCTACAAATCGGTTCTCGTGAAGCCCTCTGCGCCCAAATAGAAAACAAATATATAATCGATATATCAGATGACAATAGAAGCAGAAACACACAACTAACAGATGTAGAAAAATTTTCTCACCACACTATAATCCAACTCCGACTTCAACTGAACGCACGGATTCGGAAAACCGACAAGCGACCAGCACGCACACCATGCAAGGAAAGCTTCCTTCCGTCCGTTGAAATCAGACTGTAGTAGAAGAGGGAGAAGTTCGTTTGGGACGAGTGGCAGCAGTAATACTCACAGTCTCCTCAACGTTCGCAGCTTCCCAAGCTCCGGTGAAATGCTCCCACTCAAATGCTTGTAGGGTATATTTCTGTACGAGAACAGAAGACCATTCAGGACCTGACTGACTGAGGACAACTGGACAGGGACAAACTGGGACTGACGGGCGCACCCCACAGGCAGAGGAGTACCATGACGACGGAAAACCGCAAACAAAAACTGTAACCGCGGAAGAGAACAGACGCATTGCACAGGCAACTGTTGGGCAACGATCACGACGAGCACGACCGTCTCTGGACACGTACAAGTTAATGATTCGGGAGGTGTTCATGTTGCAACTGACTCCGACCCATTGGCACGGAGTGTCGTCGCTCTTATTCCACGACGGGAGAACGTCCTCCGCATTCAGCAAATTAGCTTTGAATCTCAGCAAAATCTGGCCTGTTGAGGAACATGCATTCCACCATTCTGTGACTAAACGAACGAGGGAGCATGTCCTGAACCCACGACAACGTTCGAACGTCCGTCGCGTGCCTTCCTGATATCGACATGAAAAAACTAACAACTTTCTCACTCAATCAAGCAGTACTCGAGCCGTGGAGCCTTACCGTCGTGCGACAACGCGTGGCTGAAGCGAGCGAGCAGGGGAAGAAGTAGGAGCAGGAGGAGAGAGTAGTGGGCGCAGCAGAGCCCCAGCTTCAGGACCATCATTCACATTCGCTGCTGCTGCTACAACGCAGCAGCAAACAACAAATCGATCAAGTCAGTCAATCCAACGTTAGTAGTCTACTACACTGTCACTAGTAAGAACAACCTCAGTCCAAGAAAATCGCCTGCGTGCGTGGGTCGAAGAATGACAGAAAGAAGAAAGGATACAAGCGGCCGAGTAATTGCCGGGCAGACTCAACCAACGGAAATGTATGTATTACTGAGATAACCGATTTTCCGTTCGTTGTCGTCCGTCGGTTCGTTTGTTTCAGTGATGTGATTTCTTGCCCTTGCACCAAAATGTGGCTTCTCAGGTGAAAGCGACGCGAAGGAAATGATATGTAGAAGTACGCAAACGGTAACGAGGAGGAATGAAGCAAATGGTTTCTCTTCGTAGTCCCTGCCCTTCCGCGAATGGTCTCGTCTACTCTCGTCTCGTCTCAAAGCTGGATGCGGTCTCGAAATAATAATGTAATGCGTTAAGACGACTGTGTCGGTGAAGCAGGAGATAAGTATCTGAAAAGGAGCTACCGTAGCTGTCAAGGAGCTAGCTGTGAACGGACGAAGTTTAGTGTTGGAGTCGAAGGAGGTCCTGTCGTCCTCACGGGTTGAGAAGAAGGCCAGTGCTGGAATTTGTGAGTAAGTCTCTCTTCAGGAGCTGAGACGGTTGACCCATCTGCGAGCTGAAGAATTGAGGCTTACTTTGATAATAATGATGGTGGTGATGATGAGCTCTATAATACTTGGCAATCTACGCAGCCCAGGTGCCAACAGCCAGCCAGCCCCAAGTAATGATTGTCCACGTCTTTCTATCCTGCACTCACTCAGCCACACACTTTTCTCACTCACTCACTCGGTCACTCGCTCGATCCCTCTCCGTTGGCTCCTGTGAATATTTCTCAGCTGGTGCATGCCCTTTTCTCCACGACGAACAGGTTCCTATCTCTGTCTCCGTCTCCGTCTGTCTCGCTGTCTGTCTATGATAGCTTCGTCTTCGAGGAAACCTTCCTATTCAGAACCCACATCAGCTTTCCAGCGTGATTTCGTTTCCATGCAGTAAGTTAAGTGGATACAAAATGATGGACCATTGAGGCGTATCTCAATGCTCCCAGCTCCGGTATCCGCGGTGTTAGTGCCTGCACATCATTCTGCAACGGAACGGGACCTCTTCTAACCGAAGAACGAGAAGGTTAAGTCAAGAAGACTTCCTCTCACAGCTGCTGCAGGCTCCTTGTTCTCTCTCACTGTCTCCAGCACACAGAACACCCCAATTCTCACGTATGACAGACCTGCAGCTGCTGCTATTCTCTCACTCTCCCTCTCTCTCTCTGTGTCTCTCGATAATCGCTGGAGTGAACTCACTAGTTTGGACCCGAACTGATCTGGTCTACAACTGACATAAAATCACAGAAAACTCGGCTATGAGGACTCTATCTCTCTCTCTGGCCGACAGTCCCCGCTGCCGACGAGGAGGACGCCTGCGACAGGCTCTCGGGTCGGATGTATTGCAGGACCAACATAAAGCAACACCTTAATTCTTCGAACCAGTGGTACAGTGCAAAATCAATGCGTATGCTCTCTTCGTCGAGAGGGAGGAAGGAATCGAGAAAAATAGAGCGGCGGCTGTTATTGAACAATGTCTGGCAGCAGCGGGAGGGGATTTCGCATGATATGGCGGACGTAGATAGCAGCCAGAACAACGCAATAAACTCCTAATAACTTATCCACATCGATGTCGATATATCAATTCGTCTCGTCGTCCGTGGACACGATCGATGAACTCATCGACGAAGATATGGAACAGTCAGATCGATCGATCATCTCTAGAGGAAGGAAGGAAGAGCTTGCTCTACTTGACCGTTGCGCACCTCCACGTCAGCGGCGCCAACACTTCCTTTCTTCCTCGGAACTTGACTCTCCTTCAGCAGGAGATCCACCTTTCGGCGAGTCGCAGATTCTTTTTATTAATAGTCGCGTACTTCCGCGAATCAAGAGCTTTCTGCTAAATCAGCGGTCATACCGAACCCTGTCACCGTCGCGGGTAGAGTATCACGATTATGGTAGTAACGGAGTAGTCGTTGTAAGGACATACGGTAAGTTGTAATGACACGAATACGAGCTTGCTCGATTCATCACCATCCAGATCTCCAATCTACGGTTCTGAAAGGATGGTGGTAAAATCATGATATTTTTTACCCCACTGTTAAAGAGAGATATTCACGAGTTAACCGTTCGTTCCGTCAGACCGACTCAGGCTGGGAAAGACGGATACCGCTACTACTGTAATGCTGCATGCACATTCGGTCTCGCCGACCGGGAGCCACTAATGTGGCTACTATACATATATATACCACTAAACATAATGTTCTTTCAAAGGATAAAGATCTCTTCTGTCGGTTCTTCCCATCGGACCTTTGGATATCAGAAGGGCATCTGAAAAGGCGGTGGAGAAAGTGATGCCATCGATTGGAATGTCTGCCGAAATGGTACCGTTGGCTGCTTTTCTCGACCTGCGAAAGGTAAGGCCGTTAGTATTCATTCGTATGCAGACAAGATAATTCACCACGCGCCAATCACGGGCTCATTCGACCACGTTACACTCTACTCGGCGAGTTCCGGTGTTTAGCGTCGGACTTCCAGTCCTTTCCCATGCTTACCGATGCTGAATGAAATCTGTCGGGAGAAGTCGTCGCCGGGGCAAAACTCATCTTCTCTGGTGAAAACCGTAAGTTTCCCGACTCCATAACACGATTCCCGATTCCGTTTCTTTCCACAGGAAATTTGCCGATTGCACCACAAACTTCCCCGAGCACTGCATGGCTCCGCTCGCTAGATTTATTTCTTTTTCTTTTCTTTTCTCTTTTTTCTTTTCTTTTCACTCGCTAGATTTGAGTCAGGGTGGTCCTTGCGCGAGTAAAGGTACTCTTTCTCGAGTCTCGAGTCCTCTCCCTTTTTTGGCTCATCTAAATCCACAAGGTCTTCTGGGCTGTTCCAAATTCCAGTCCTTGTCGTTAGTGTTAGGTGCTGCTACTTACTTTTGTCAATCACACTGTTTTACTTGAATTAACATCTATTTGGACGTTTATTATATAATAAATCATATTTCCATTGTGTTTTATTATCTTTCAACACTCTTTTACTTCAATCGACGTCTACAGACTACCGTAGCTACATACGAACCTTATCCAATTACATAGTGCGTGTAAAAGTTATAATCTTTGGTGAAAAATATATTTCTCGCTCGCAGGCGAGTGTTTGAATTCCGAGAAAATTTTATTGATTTTATCAATAAAAATCTAAAGAAGTAATAAATTCAAAAACTTTATTTTCATTTTCTCGATATTATAAATTACAATAATTATATTCAGTTCACATATACGATAGTAAGCGATCCACGGTTTTATACAAAACTTCCTTTTGGTAAATTACACCTTTTTTCTTTCTTGAAGTTAAAGAATTTTAGCTTTTAGCTTTGACACGTCTTATTAATCAGTCATAATTCTCCATGATGCATAAGCTTGATGAGGAGAGTCTCCACCCCAACGAGGAGATGTAACTTTTTGATAGAAGGAAAAAGAAAAATCCTAGCTGATGGTTGAATCCACTCATGAATAACAGACCGAGAGTAAAAATCCTCTGCTGTGCTGGTATAACGTTTGGTTGAATAAACTCCATGACAGAAAACATATCAAGCGAACAAGAAAATGAAAAGAATAACAAAATTTAGTCAGTCGTAACGCAGTCAGTTACTTATGCCGGATATGGTTGATTCAGATTGAGTTTTGGGTTGCGCAGTCACATCCCTGTCAGTCCACGTGGCCGGAGAACAGAAAGAGAAGCAGAGCTGGAGGACGACGAGGGAAGATAGAAGACCCCCGCCTGGACTATGCCTGTTGGACATCCATGTGAATAAAGAAATGCATGGCGAAAACATATATCTAAAGAAAATCCCAGATATTGCCACATGTCGCTATCAAATTGGTCCTTGGGCGATGGTTTCGGTGTTTCTTGAGAGCTTTTAAAGTTGAACGCAAGAGGCAATCTTTGAATCTCAGGTACTTTTCACGACTTTGAGTAGGCCATGGGACTTTTATTGTATGATGCATTCATGTCATACATCCCCGACATACACACCCTTTCGCAGAGGATTTATTGCATGGCGCATTGTAAAGTTGGAAGTACGAAGTCTGATGGCATTATATGATGGCATCCCCAGCAGCCCCCTTTCACTTGAATCGTTTCTATCTATGAGCAAGAAAGAGGATAACGAATGCCCAGAATCCAGATCTCCTTGCATTTATAATTCCTCCCAGCTTATTAGGGAGAGTGAATCATGGATATAAACGGTTTATGTTTAAGATAATGCTCGGGATACCCTTAAACGACTTCGAGTTAACTCTACTTCTATTAATTGAAGTCCCGCAAGTCTGCATGATCATCATTGCAAATAACCAGATACTGTTATTACCGTGTACTACAGGGTATTTAATAGAGTATAGTTAACTTGTTGCAAACGATGGAACTCTTTATTTCTAGAGATTTAACCAGTGTAATCAGTGTAAAGTTGATGAATGTGATTCATACTTAGTTTTGTAGGAATCAGTTTGGATCTATGGGTTTCTGTTTTTGGAATTCTTACCCACGTTCATCATCTTCAGGTTTTTCATGTTATGAATGTTAATGCCGTGTAAAATTAAGTGAAACATACCTTTTAGAAACGTCCCACAACCTAGTTTCTAGAAGGTACCATGCAAACCTATTTGGGTATAGTGCACAAGAACTCAGTTTCATTCAGTTGTGTTCAACTTCTGACTCATGAGTGTCGGGACGGCAAGTACATCTTGATGGTCTATTTTCTCTAAAAAGACATTGCATCGATTTTTATGAGAGAAGAAAATCTTTATCGCTGATACACATAACGATTTCCAGAGAGAAATGAGATTTATGACAGAGGATGCACCAGAGTAAGAGAAAGTGAATTAAGGTGACAATGATAGTCAACCTTCAGATTATATGAAAACATTAATCGTGGGAATTTTTCAGAATCGTTAATGGTTTCTTTAAAGTGTTTTTCACTAGAGAGTTTACAGATCATAAACTTCCTTGTGTTGACAAGTATATACATATACTACCGAAGTAATGTCTCAAAACTAGCTCAGTGAGCGAATCATGCCGTAAATACAACCGTATTCAATACTACAAGTCAAGTTGAATACAACCGTATTCAACTACTACAAATATAAGCAAAATAAAGCAAAATTTTATTTGATCTCACCTCTAATACGTTTGTCAAACTTGACCCTATCTTTCTTCAGATTCTATTACTTGATCACATCTCTGATTGACAACAGTAAGTTCAGCAGGTTCGTCATGTGAAGACATTGACAAAACAAGCAAGAGACTGTATGATGTCGTGTCGTGGATCCACTATGGTGTTCAACCTGTTCTAAACATGTTTTTGCATCATCGATATCCTTTGTCGAGCTAATCAAAATTAATTTTTTTATCGTCACGAACGGAGCTAAGATGACAAAGTTATGGACAGTTGTGATTTTTAAGATTTCACTCATCACAATGCAGACAAGGCGGCTGACAGGATGTCATGGCATCCGAGACGCTGATGGGGTAGAGTGCTGACTGGGCAGGATGCTGACATCTCAGATGCTAACGGGTAGGTTTGGATGCCATGGCGTAGTGCATGCTTGACACTTGACAACGAGACACATGTGACACTTGGCAGGTTTGCATGCATGTCACATGACGCTTGCACACATCGATATCTGAACTTGTATCTCCTAGCTTGTGAACATTATTAAAGCCGAGGTTTCTAGAGTTCAATCTACAGAATTTGGGTAAGACATCGAGAGGTAGTCCAATTTTTCTGATTTGAAAATAAGGACTTCGGATATATTTTGGGTAAAGTAAGATAGACTCTAGACTTTGCGAGGCCGTAGTTTCCTCTACAAAGCTCTATTTCTATCATGCTTGGTATCGTTGGAAAGAAGACGTTGAGATCCTCTCAATGTCACCTCAACTGCGTCATTTGGAACTATGGTAAGAGAATAACAAGATTTTGAAGTTCGCCAATTACTTCTAGAGCTATATGTCAAATTTGTACGAGGGTACGGGAAGACAATTCCAACGCACCAAAAATCGTTCGATTTGATGAAGGAATGAAAGAGTTACAAGCCGAAGAAAGTCACGGGTGGTCCAAAATCGGAAGTAAACCCGCTTAAGAGTGCCAATTTGGCAGATTTTGATCTTTTGGAGTGTATTTTCGACCTCTGATCTTCGAGGAGCAGAGGTGCGTGAGTGCGGAGCGGAGCGGAGAGCGGAGAGCGGAGTGCGAGAGTGCAAAGACGGAGCGGAGCCCGAGCCCGCCGCAAGGCAGCTTGCTGGCGTGAGTGCGTGAGAGAGGTATGCAAGTTCAGTTGTGTGAGAAGTGTAAAACCAGCAGGTCACCCATCTCAACACTATTTCTGGACTTGCACGCTTAACTCTGTATTCTTAGCTTTGGCTTTACCACCAATTGCTCTTGGTGTCTTCTAAGGATGCGTGCAAGTACTTATGGACTTGTTTAAGGTAGTAGGAGACCTTCTCGCACGTTCCTAGAGGAGTAGTAGGGCGACCCCATAGTACTAGGGGGAAGCTATTGTTGTAGTAGTATTTGCTTATACCGTAGAGACCGCCGAAAATCTCAAAATCCCGCCTCAAACCACATGATGACTTCATTTCACATATAGGCTACCACGTCAAGCCCCTAAGTGCCAGCGTAAACTTTGAACTATGTAAAATGACATGTAACTCTGAAAAACAACTTAACCATGCTAGGAAGCATACATGAGCGACATGTAAGTGCAACCCATGAGCTTAAACTCTATCAACACGATAAACAACCTACTAGGATTCAAAATATATAACATCCTCCAGAATCGACTTCTCTGAGATCCTAACTTCACTCAAAAAGACTAACTCCTGACAAAGAGGTGAGTTACAACTCTCTGTGGATGTCGTGATGTGAATCATTTCACATAGTAAATAATTCACCTCTTTGTCAGGAGTTAGTCTCTCTGAGTGAAGTTAAGACCTCAGAGAAGTCGAGTTCTGGAAGATGTTATATAGTTTGAGTCCTAGTAGGTTGTTTACCGTGTTGATAGAGTTTAAGCTCATGGGTTGCACTTACATGTCGTCCATGCATGCTTCCTAGCATGGTTAAGTTGTCTTTCAGAGTTACGTGTCATTTTACATGTCTTCGTATGTAGTTTAAAGTTTACGTTGGCACTTTAGGGGCTTGACGTGGTAACCTATGTGTGAGTTGAAGTCACCACGTGGTTTGAAGCATAAAAGGACAGGGAAGTGAAGCTATGAACTCCCATTGGTCCATTTTTGTCTTTAGTGAAATACTAAACTTAGAAGTAGGGGTCTAAAGAGGAGTTCGAGCAATTGGTAAGGACATTCTAAGATATGAGAACACATAAGGCTCGTCGTGCCAGTCGCTGTCAGTCAAATTCTTGATCGATTTGGAGCAATAAAGAAAGAGTTATGACATATTGAAGTTACGATCGAGAAGGCCTTTTCAAGAGCTTTCCGGTGACACCAAATAACCCTAGATTTGAAGTAAAAGAGAAGATTTTACAGCAAGTTAAAGATTCCGGCATACTTTGGAGATTTCTTGCTAAATTGTACGAGCCCTCTCTCAATTTTCAATGGCAAGTCTACCTGGGACATTACACATCCATAAATATTTATTTGTAGGTCAGCTGATGACAAGAGTGATATCGTTGGAAAGAGCTTGTCAAAAGTTTTCCGATGAGACAAAAACATGTCATTTGAATCAGTTAAAATTCACGTTCCAATCCAAGAAATGGTCCTTCTTCAGCCGAAAAATGATTACATCGAACTCTAAAGCATCATCCAAATGCACTCTACTCGCGTTTGTATTTTCATGTTCCACTACGTGTGCTTCAACACGATATTCATTATCTTTGGACAAATTGATTGATGTATGTTACTCTTTATAGTCTTCATGTTTGAACAAGACCCCAGTTTGAACATCAATGACGCCAAGGATTTACCGCGAGTTTGTCTATGATACTCGTGTTCTTTTCATGCTACAGTGCAGTCTGTCATTGTCAGGCGCATTGTGCTGAGGTGAGGTGGCTAGCAAGGCAGCAAACTGCAGCCTTGACAATCTAGTCAGCGATCGATGATAAAGAAATGATTCATAGACGATCAATGATGACAAACATCTCGTGGATCCGTTCTAACAAATAAATTTGTAAATGGGTCCGTTCAAGCAAATACCTCAGAGAGCGAGATGGTCTTTCGGGTGTTTAGAGATCGTGTTTCCAAACAGATCACATTCCAAATATATATAAGGATCTATTAACATACTCGAGAGCAAATATTGTTTATAATATCCGGGGTTGAAATCAATGATGATCTAGTTATCAATCAGGTAGATTGGGTAGATTTCAGAACCGGACAGATTTGACATATTGGGCAGTTACAAATGAGAAAAGTTATTTTAACTCTTTTTCATAATCGACAGGATACTATATATATATATATTTGAAGTTTTATAGTAAAAAGGATTCTATATATTTTTAAATTAGTTTTACTTTAAATATATATATTATTTAATAAAGAGAATCATTTGATTTATGGCTTACTGGTAGATTTTTGGAGAAATAGGTTGAAATGCAACTTTGATCTCCAATACTAAGTTTTCATCTGGTGGATATGTTGCAAATTGACCTAGAAATGTTTTACTAAACATACGTTTTCTTTTTGATACATCTATTTACACGTATACTATAATTCACGTGATCAGTTAAGTTTTTCAAAAAATAAAAATGCATGCAACATGTACTTCCGGCTCGAGCGCAAAAAAAGACAAGCGAGAGAAGAAGAACAAAATCTAACACTCCAACTGGATCAGATAGTGTAAGTAACACTATCTTTTTGCCATGAGATCGGACAGTGTAGGTGGAGAAATCTGGATTATTGTCAATCTTAGAGAGAGGTGGTTTATGAGATGTTAATAGTAATTTTATAAATATCACATAATAAATATAAAATAACCTCTAGACTAAAATATATCTGTATTATAAATGCTATATGTTAGATATAAATTGCATTCCAGAAGTTCTGGACAAAACCTGTAAGTCATGCATGTGCAACCGTGCTCCAGGAGTCCTAAGAACGATTTGCTGTCCTCTAAAAAGAATGCATTTTGATGAAGGTTTAATTTATCATCTAACCCTTCCCGTCGAAAAGATAAGATGATAAATTAAACTTCTCTGCATTATGGATCCTTGTAGATATGTTTGATGATAAAGAATATGTAAACTCAAGATGATTGCAGAGCTTCTACGAGTGGAGTGCTCATGTTCCATCTCAGTTACTTACTTGGTCAGGCCCATGTACCATAGCTGTTACTTGGTCATGCTCTTTCTCCTCTCTATTGGTCAGGCCCATCTTTGCTATCGTTTTTGTCTACACACTGCAGTGAAACACATCCTATACCATGTCAACCTCAACTAATCCACGGGGTCAAAAACTGCTGACATGTCAACCGTCAATGGACTACTTCCAGTCATAGGTCGGACCAAGAGAGGAGAGAAAGTGAAAAGTCTGACCAAGTAACAACTATGACGTATGGGTCTGACCAAGTAAATAATTGTGTTCCATTCACTTGTTTTAGCTCCTAGTCAGTTTTCAGTTACAATGACCCTTTATTATTATATACTAGAGTGTAATTGTTTGCTAGACATAAGATTTTCCATTGTCTTAAATTCTATTTCTATACTCAGCTTGTTTAAACCGGTAATTAAGAAAAGATAATAAAGTTCGGGAACTAAAGTAGAGATAGAACAGCTAGTTTTCATCATCATTGGAATAAAATTACAAACAAAGTTCTTAGAATCGAGCATACTCAAACATAAACGTGAATTTTGAACAAATAATGAATTTTACTTGATTATGAGTTGATTTATTACCAATATTACTCTTTTCATCTTATGATGGAAGGTGAATTTGCAAGTATATATAATCGATCTATTAATCTACCCGTTCTCAGCCATGGGTCAGGACTTCTCATATTTTACAATGCTTACCTACGAAGAAACATACACGTTAGATTTTTATAATCATCTTTTGAAAATTTTTAATATTTAAAGTTTTAATTTTTTAGTTATTATGTTCAAAACACCCCTTTGTCTAAATCACAAGATACTTAAATTTACATGTATCTTTGTATATTCTTAAGTGTTTAAAATTATAGTTTCAAGACTTTTATTGCAGTATATATCAAAGATTCATAGCATTTGTCCAGAATATATGGACAAATGCTATAAATCTTAGCATAGGCAAAACCCATCAAAATCAAGTATATTAGAAAACATTCTCCCATCATCTCTCTCTCTAAAGTCACAAATGAATATCAATAATTTCTAGACAAAACACTAAGCATACGAAAACTAACTAGATAACGTCATTCAGAAACTTCCCAATGGTAAAACGTCTGATATTAATGGACTACATAGTGAATCCTATCAATATTCTAGAACGGTTGAAAACTCTGAAACCTAGAGATGTTCTTGAATCTTTCACCATGACACACATTGCCCTCACCACTAGAACTAGTATATCATCACTTTTAAATTTTAAGGAAGGAGAGAAAGCCTCCTTAAAAAACTATCGACCATTTTCTCTCTTGCACACATAGCGTTCACAAAATGTGACAGCTAATTCAATCGAGTTCTTTCTCCAAGCACGCAATCAATACGATTCATCACGTTTGGGGTGGGTCTACAGATGACATGGTGCCCAGTTCACACATGTAACTAACTACCTCCGGTTAGTTTTCACTTCCAGATGAGGCTTCGGTTCTCTTGTATTGTTACCTCTGCCAACCGGCAGAGGTAATCCTCTGCGCTCCTCGTTTTTCACATATGTAAGAGGCTCCCTGCACTGGAGGTGTTTTCTGACTCTACTCCCCATTTCATCGACTCCCGAA
Source organism: Asterella californica (assembly GCA_036924285.1). Taxonomy (NCBI): domain Eukaryota; kingdom Viridiplantae; phylum Streptophyta; class Marchantiopsida; order Marchantiales; family Aytoniaceae; genus Asterella; species Asterella californica. The sequence continues at coordinate 31,022,500 of JAYKYS010000003.1, forward strand.
AAACATTAAGATATCCGTATTCTCACTAGTCCGCGAAGATAACACAACACACTTTCACTGCAATGTCAAGAAAGCCCGCATTTGGTGCCTTCAGGTGTTGCCTATACAAGTGATAACCACGTCGCCAACTTTCTCCGCTCGAAAGAAACAGTCAGTTTGTTTTTCCTTCACTGAGTCTTACAACTAACTTCGTTACCCGTGGAGTACTGTAGAGCTCCCGCACATATAACATTCCTTGTCAAGTATCAAAACTGCTACTGCTGTGGAGCTAAGTGCGAAAGCAGACTCACCAGTGAAGCCAGTGGAACAATGAAATGCTGCACTAACTCGTGGTTCCATCGTGCAGTCCTGTAGCTGGCAGCATCCAGTAACAAAAACTCCAGCACAGGTGGGACGAACTAAGCAACTTTTCCCTCAAGTCCTCACTGGCGTATGACAAAGCCATCTAATGTACCGTTACGTGGTTTCCGTTTCTTTTTCTGGCTATTTCCCTCCGAAGGAAATTCTCTCTTACCGGTCGAACCAGCTCTGCTCGATCCCACCGTCTGTGCTTGTGGTGGCTGGCCATCCGTCTCCCTGGACACGGCAACTTGGGGATAAGCACATTCCACACTTCCTCCATCACTTCCTTCGACAGGGATTTCTCCGTAACTGACGGATTGTGATATTTTCAGGGGCGTTCTGCTCGGTGACTCTGTATGCAGGACACCATTGCCCCGTGGACGCTGAAGTTGAGAATGTACTCCTGTGGGAGAGAGTGGCTGCGATACGTCACCAGCAAGCGGCCCATTTGATCTTACCACGGATCTCAAGTCATCAGCTAAGTCATTCCATCCGTCCTCTTCTGCAGTGGGAACGCAAATAGTTAGAACAATAAGCTGAAACGAAACGCAACGTCACGAACTTCTTCCAGAAACTTCCGCGACATATTACTCGACATTCCAAAATTGACTAACGGGAAAAGGCTTGACATGTGATGGCTTTATGATGGCTTTACCACCACTGCTGTTCGACACCTGGTAGTCATCAACGTCGTGTTCGTTGCCAAACAAGTTGGAGTCTGAATGTTTTCTTTTATCTGCTACGGCCAAGATATTCAGTCCAATCTTTTCAACATGAGGTCCACCAGTAGCCATCTTTTTATAGCTTTCCCGACGGACTCGAGCATCGTTCTTACTTGTGACCTTCCAGTTCTTTTGGGGAGACCGCTCCTGAAGTTGTAGAAATGAACGAATGTCACGAAGACCAGGGGAGCCACTTGCAGATTCAACAAAATTTGTTGCACCAATGTTTAAAACAACAATTTCAAATTCCTTCCCAAGACTCCGCGAGAGAAGTTTCAGTGCCACATCAACTGCAACGGCAGCCCGCTTCTCTATAGACATTGATGTCGACAGCAGCTCCACCGGCAAGTCGGATGATACGCTTCCAAAATTTCTGCAGTATGGTAACATGGAGATCAGATACACGAGGAGGTCATTAGGCCCAGTGTGAAGGGCAAGATTTTCAGCCTGCGCGTTATAGAATCATCACGGCTGTAGTTGAAGCAAGACCAGTGACAGAGTTTCACAGTGTACCCACCCCTTGGTCCAGCTACACCGCCATTTGAGAGTGAACGTTTTGGGCCTCCTCCGGGTTTCTTCTCTATCTTCATCCAGTCGCTTAATCAAATCTGGTGCCAAAACTCGCAGAATACCCTGAAAACGACATGCGAAGTTGTGAGCAACTTAAAGAGAATTGAATCTGGTGAACAAAGAAACATAAAGACTGCTAAAACATATCATTTCGTACTACCTCTGCTTGCTGCAAAGTCCGACAATTCTTAAACGAGTCCTCGACAGTTATAGATTTGGAGGGTCCTTTGTCCACCACAGGGGTATAGTCCCGCCCTCTACAAGCATCGTATAAAAACTGTCCGACTCGCGCTCCAAGCCTAGGAAATCGACCATGACACAAGGCATTCGTGAATTAAGTCACCTAATAGAAAAAGAACTCCTACATCACCTACATCACCAACAAACTAACTCTCTCCAGATGGCGTAGTACGAGCCTCTTTACTCAATTAAGTGGATACACAATTTGGGAAGGTGCGAAATTATTATCTGAAATGAAAGCCAATCTCTTTTTCACTCGATGGTCCATATATTGCAGGTGTAAGACTATGGACACATACAAAGTGATCGTGTCCGCGAGACCAAAAGCAGCTGTTCACATGTGATAACAGGACTGCATGATAATAATGGAATTTCGGTATACAGCTGTTGAGAGTAGGTCTGACAGAACAGAGAGTTCAGACCTTTCAGAAAGCTGAGACAAAGAGACGCTCTTCAAGTCAGCGATCGTTTGCACTCCCAGACCGCAGAGAATCAGTTCCGTTTGCCGCCCTACACCAGGAATCTGCCTTCATTTTATTAATCGTGATATTATACACCCTGACATAAGCTCCAGAAAGCAACCAACTACTAGAGCAAATCTGCACGTCAGTATCATATGTTCTGAGAAAGATATTACCAGCCTGCTGTACACACCTTACGGGCTCGCAGTGGTGCTATGAAGCTCTCCACTGCACCACTAAGCAAGCAGGTTTGCTTATTGGGTTTGTTCAAAGAGCTTGCTAGTTTCGCTAGCATCTTCTGTACCCAAACAAGCACAAACCGGCTCAATTTAGATCTCACAACATGGACACATCCTTGTGCATAGCCCGGACTAACAAATCCTTCGTGCAGGTGAAAAGTTTTGAGCTCTCCTTTTAGTATGCTCATAAACTTTCAGAATCAGGCACTACCACCACCTCAGACAAGAAAATAAAGATTAGTGCTAGTTCTGAGGCAACGCACGTTTGGAGCGACTCCACAGGAACAGTGGAACCCTGTCTCCTTTACAACGGCTGACCGCATTTCAGAGACAACTTGACTACCAACTAATAACGCTGTATCCAGTGCCGGGATCTTGTCGAAATTGAGCTTCCTCGTAGCTAAGTTCACGAAAGCGCCTCCAGCAACGTTCCCAGCATCAGCTTCCACTGCCTCCCAACCAACTATATGGCCTGAAAAGGAAACAGGTGGCACACCAGACTGCAACCGAGCTTTCACCTCGGCAGTTATGTCCACAGCACCTTCATCGAGTCCAGATCTGGTGGCGTAAAACACAATAAGAATGAACAGATGAATGACAACTTTTGCCGCAAACCCAGGCGAAACACATCCCTCAATTCCCACTCCTACATGGACGACCACCACTCGTTGAAAAGTTACAACTGTGTTCACAGGAAATCAAAGTCAAGCAAACGGCTTTTTTGACGGGAGTGTGTACTGATACCTTTGTAGAACGCCGTATCGTCCCAAAACTGTCATTATTTGTTTACTTTCTGCTCTGTAAGGTGTTAAATCCTCCCCGTTCACTAGCACCAGAGCTGGAAGCCTGGAGGTAAAGAAACCAGTGATGATGAGAACTGCAAATCGAAACTAACGCAAGTGAGTTTTTCTTATGGCAATACTCGTCCTGATTGTACGTTCACCATGTACAATCACTGAATTCTCTCCTCTTTCAACGGCGTCAAAAACAAACGCTCCTATTACATACTGCAGTTTCTACGGGTCTACAAAACGTTCAGAATAAGGAGTGCTTACACTTTCTTTGCTTCGTCGATGGCTACCATTTTGGGTACTCCTAAACCCCGTGCGACATAATTTGTAGTAACCACCAAGAACTTCTGTACAAAATCAGTTCAACTCGTGAGCAAGTTGGTTTCGCGGACTAATGTAACAGGGTGATGAATCCACTTACGATCGGACAAACTAGCTACTTTTCACTTTAAACAGGACGTCAGCTGAAATGACACTGACTAGGTGAAAGGTCTGGTCAGGGATCCATGAGAAATGAACGACTCGTCCACATGCCTGTGTGACTCCAACTGGTCGATCCCTCAAAGCTGGACATCGTAATTCTTCTGACTGAGCGTAGAAGCAATCGATATCCTGGCCACAATGAAAACCGGCAATCAATGAAGCATCATCAGATATCAATCGCTGCTGACCGAGTCATAAATTATCTAGAGACTGATATACTTTGTTTCCCATATAGTGATAGAACGTGACTTGCTAGACTAGTCAGTTTGCATGTACACCCCAGTGCACAGAAGTTCCGTTATTTATATCAAAAGACTTTCCAGATTCCATTGAATGAAATTATTGCTGAAGATCTTCAGTGTGAGGAAAACATTCGCTCGTAGACTGCCAAGTGAGAGGATTTATTGACAAATGCTTGGAAAAAGTGAGAGATAGCAAATGCTGTACAAAGAATTGAGGAGGGCATTGAACCCGAAGGAGTGACGTTTTGGCTTCCCTTTGAAACCTGTACAGCTATTGAACCGGTCAACTACCACTCTACTAAAATGAAAGACACATCAATCTACGACTCGACAGTAGAAACGTTATCCTAAAATTTTCCAGAAAATGTCTATTTCGCTTGCACCGGAGTTATGATACGAGCTGGGTATGAAATAGTGTATACATCGATCCTATTGACCTCTCCTGGTGGGAAACCCAAGATTCGAAGTTCGGTTATCAGTTCCCGTCCAGACTCAAGCGCCCCAGAGGAACAAGCAAATCCGGTTTTGAGACAGGAAGCATTTAGTTTTCACGTCCTGCTTTGTACAGAAGCAAGTGGAGAAGGGAGTACCCTAGGATGCACAATGAGCTGAAGCGAAGAGTGCATCACTAGGTCTCTGTCGCCTCCAATCAATCATGGTTCCAGTCCGGGGCACCTCATTCCACAATTCTTCCAAAACTGAAAGAACCGGATAATCTGGAAGTAAATATGTGACTGGAACCACCCACTACAAACTGTAACCAAGTCCATAGTCGCTGCTGAAGATACCAGCATGCAACACCGCCACGTACGCCGTCTGGAAGAAGGTAAGAATGATGACAAATGCCTCCAGAGCTTTTAACTTAGACTTCTCGTTGCCGACATCAATGGCCTTGCAGGCTACTCCGAAGGTAAGAAATACGAGAAACCAAGCGATCAGAGCTGAACCAGATGCGCTAGACAATGTCTCCACTCGATAATGCTTGAAGTGCAGAAGACCAGCAGCAATGGAGGCCAGAGTAACCATACCAGCTACCAACGAGAACATAATCAGGTAAAAACTAGCCGCATTTCCTTGGTCAAACGTCTGGTCAATATGTGCATCCAGACCCCAGCCAGCAATAGCCAGCACAATAAAATCAAGGAACAAGATCACCACAAGGAGTCCTAACAAATGGATTTTCTCAAATTTGGCCATTTACACTCCTGTAGATTGCGAGCTTAGATTCCTGGACTTCAACGTGTGATATCCCCACCACCAAAAAATGTAAAGAACCAAGAGTTCCCAACAAGATCCCGTCAAACTCTTACTCGATGTAGACGATGCAGACGGCAACAACACGGTCTTTGAGTATGTTGGGAGAAAAACTCAGGCACAACCGAGTCCGAAAGTTTCAAAACTGGAAGACAATTTGAAACCAGAGTGCCGTGACGAATAACAGAAAGACACTCTGACACTCCTCTAAAAGCACGGCGACAATCTCCGGGGTCAAAAAGTTGCATGGTACAATCACGCAAGTTATTCCCACCTCATCCAACGACAGGGGACGGGATGAACTTACGAAGTGGGCAATGACTCGAATGTCGGTTAGTGCATGCGCCATATAACGTCAATCTTTGAAGATTTTGCGCGTCAGTTGAGCAGCTTCTATCCTCGCGTCCAAGGCATTGCAGCGCCTTGGCACCAGTAATTACTCATCACTCCGCAACTGTTGCCAAAATTCGACTTCCAAAGGGCGCCGCGAATCCACGACCCAGCTCACAGCTGTATTTTCGGTCCAAATCCGGGATCTCTCTTTCTCGTTTGCCAGAACATTCTGAGCCCGAACCGGATAAAATTAGCAACGACGGTAAAATACTCTCAAAATTCTTCTTTGGCGTCGAGCTCCATGCCGCCGTTGCATAGCTGTCGACCTTCCATCCGCTCTCACAACCATGGTTCGACTGAGCTGAACCTGGTTACTAGACAACAGTGCAGTAGGCTCATGCAAGCGGCGTTAGATCATTATCAACGCACGAATTTAGTAGGAAAGCAAGTAGAATAAGGAATGTAGCTTGACAGAAATCATTTGTAGTTTCACCCTTTTTCATTTTCTGTGGCTTACTTTTTGTCAACCATGCGCCATTTCATGAGGAGATATATGCAGTTTATTACTTCGAGAAATGATGGCTACCAATTTGAAAGTTTATAATCTATAATTTTCAAAAAATACTTGATTTTTATGATATCTTTGAAAAATATTAGATAATAAATTAAACCTCTACATATATAAATTTATTGAAAGTCCTTTCAGTAAATTTATATCATTTGTTACTATGTTCATTTATATTACCAATAAACATATAAATTCTAAATTAAATTAAACCTGCATTTATCTCCTCTATTTGAACATGAAAGACATAACTACGCATACTTCATATAAACTTCATCCCCTTAGTCTTGGAGATATACGGATCGACAGCTTTGGAGTTCAACGTCTTTCTATGAGATTGTGCCAGAGCTTACCATGAGAGACGTCAGAGATATCACTTTCTCTTTCTTTCTGCACTATGTTTTTTAGGCAACGAGTTTCCATTGCTCTACAGAGAGCTTTAGCAGGCGCCGTCCACAAGAAGACAATCGCAATAGAGGATGCTTCTTCAGGTGCACCTGTTGTGTGGAGATACTGACTTTATGATCTCCGACATTATAAATACGACAGACGATTATAGAACTACTGATAGTAGAACTTAGCCCGGTGTTCTTCCCTTCGGGGTGGTAGTTGCTTTTCCCTTCGGGTCCTTCTATCCCTTGTGAGGCTTGATGAGATCTTCCCATAAGTTTGCTATTCATTGGTCGTGTTTTTCTTCATATAAACTCTTACGTGTCCGACTGCTTGATAACCCACACTTTGTCGTGGGTTAACAGTGTGGGGTCCTTCAACAAAAAAGGCACTCCTCTGAAGCTGGTTAGGTGAAAGAGGGGCGTGATGCCAACATGCTTGTTTGCAGCTTCATCCGCCGGTAACCCGGGGCAATGTGGGTCGAGTCCCATATCGGAGGTGCTCAGCCTTCGAAAGGGCAGCAGCTTCCGGCTGCCGTGACTGTAGCCAAAAGTTCGTTGTTTCTATGAATGGAAGATACGGTGCTGGAACGTATCCTTTACAGGGTGTATGTACCAGGTATCCCAAACACATGGTACTCCTGGTTTTCTCCTTCCTGGTTCGTGACACTAGAGACAGTACCCACTCCCCAGGTGTGTTTCATCCAAACAGCATACTGGATATGGCGTGCACGATCACGATCCCTTTTCACGTGAAACTGATTGAGTTTGTGAACTTTGATGCCTTTGCATCGCTCACCATTTTGTAAGATAATGATAACTAGATATATTTTTGCTTTTTATTTTTTCATTTTTCCGTGAGAATAATTAACTAGTTTGCAACAGAACTGTAAAGTTATGAGTTCATAATTTATTCAGATCTAATTCAATTCTTTTGCAAATTTCACACTTCATAGTATTTTAATCGTCAAATAATATGACAAATTACTGTATATGAAAACAAAATCCTCCTTTTCTTACTTGTTTTCACAACAACATATACTAACGCATCACAACAGTAGAGGATGTAATTCTTTTATTTTGTCTAGCATCGACATATTTGCGTCGTGAAATTTTGGATTTCTTTTGGTTTTTTCACGGGTGATGCCAAATGCACTATTGTGTTCTCGTGACTATTAGAGGGTGTTAAATTTTAGAGAAAATATTCTTCAACGACAGAAAGATAATTGATGATAAAATTATCACAGATAATTTTATATATAAGCACGATTCATTCTGGATCGCGCCTGTGACTATACATCACAATTTTATCATTGATTTTTTTTTTAATTTATACAGTCAAGATAATTACTCAGAGTAGTGGAGAATTCATTGCAGATGAAAAAACAGAAAAAATGAGTAAAAAATCATTAAAAAAAAGCTCTTGGTATTTTTCTGCGAGTATCTCTGGAGGTGTCCTCATGAAACACTGACCGAAGTCTGAACAAAATCGTAAATCACACCCGAGTCTCTATCACCTTTAAGAAGGTTACTAACTTTGACACCCCTATTATTCACGGTCCACTTTGGAATGTCCGAAAGTACATTCGTTCTGTTAAAACGAACGATTTTCAAATCAAGATTTCATTCAAATACAAATTTAACTTTGACGGACAAAAATCACGAGTTAAACTCAGGGCAGCCATCAAACCTCACCCACATTTCTGATCCGCGGAAATCATCAGACGTTGTCTGCGGATGATGCACGTGATTTTATTCTACCCGCTCGAATAACTTTTCTCGACGAAATTACACCCGCTAATGTGCCATCGAGGTTGGCACTGAAGTTAGGCAAGGGTTCAAATTCCTAATCACGCGCCGCCTAGAGACACATCCGCCGCCAGGGGACGCGATGAGAGAAAACAGAAGAAACAGAGGACGAAATAGATTGGAACTTCGAGAATGGCGGAGCTAGACAGCCTAGTATCCGTGGGGGACCTGCTGGAAACCTTTCGGGCATGTCAGGCAGGTCTTTGGACCTGTCTTTTTCCTTGGAACGAAACGTTTAGAGACCGAAAGCGAAAGGAACGATCGGACCTAAGGCTGAAGGGGTATGAAGAAACGAATCAAGTCGGTCGCTTTGATCAGGTTCACACCAAGCCAATCCGATTCTGGCGCTTCATAAAAAGAGCTTGGAGTTTATCGACAATTACACTTTGTCTCGTGAAGCGTGTGACACTCCAGCAGAAGAAAGGAATACATAGCAGGAAATGGTGAGAAAAATCTCACCGTGCTATACAACGAGAAAGAAAAGAAGAGAGGAAAGAAAAATCTTCCCTAGGAACTAATATATATTCGTTTGCCTATAGGAGCTATGCTTTCTACTAATGTCATAAAACCTCCTTTCTACTAATGTCTTCTAAAGAAGTAGAAGTAATTACATAATAGATTGTATTTTCGTAGTATTACTTTTATGTTTATGTTAATAATCTAAACAATCATAAACAGTTAGTAATGATTTAACCACTAATTCTACTAATGTACTGTTCGTATTCTCCATCCACCATAAGCGAGAAGCTTCTCTTGACTGAACCTCCTCAACTCCAACATCTCATCAGATCCCATCAGAAGTTATATGTCCTTGGGTTGGAATTATACTGGGATGGGTGAAGTGGAGCATCCAGTGTTCAAGAATACGTGACCCATCAGGCGTTAAGTTGATGGGGGAGAGTCTACACCTCCCAACGTGGAGCTGCAGGTTCGATTTCTGCACTCTTTTGACAGAGGGACGGGGAAATTCTAGCTGGAGATGGGAGTTCAGTTCATTTACAACAGATAGAGAGTAAAACTTTTGAATTTTAGAGGGACGTGAAATTCTAGCTGGAGATCGGAGTTCAGTTCATGAACAACAAATAGGAAGTAAAATTGTTGAAGGTTGTACTCATCATCTCCGTGATGAGTACAACATTCAATCGAGCCAACTCCATGACAAAACAATGTTAACTAAAAGAAAACCCTGAAAGAAAAATTTAAAAATAAAGTAAAAAGTACTCCTTTACCCTAAGCGAACAAGAAACCCTATCCCGTTGGGGGATGTTTACGAGTCTTTTTCATACTGTGTATTATTCTTCAGAGCACTTGGAAGGGTTAGGTATTAAATTAAACTTTACGTTATATTAATTAAGAATTATGTCTAAATACATAAACGTTTTACCTATTGAAATGATTGAAATCGAAACTTGGGTTTCGGAGAACCATGTAACCTTAATGACAGATTTCCACGTGAGCACTAGGTTGCTCAATGAGAGCAATTAACGACCTCTGGTTAACGATACTGGTGACTATCTCTACATTCAGAGACGTGAATTTCAGAATTTTCTAATTATATTTTCAGAGGACTCATCTCACCATCCTTATAGGATCGCACCTTTCACTTTGAAAACTAGTCTTTTAATATGAAAAGGACTCGACTAGAAACTATAGCATAGAAACCATCTGTAAGGGTTATGAAGACGAGAGCTCTGAATCAGCATGCTCAACCACCTTTTGGGGAATTTTTGCTCTTTTTTAATTATCGGGAAAAACTGAAATGGTAGATGGAAATGGTATACTAAGCAGCCAAGAAAAATTATAATTGTTGAAATTAAGTATTGAATGATAGCTGGACCTACAGTTGCGACGGTCCAAACATAAACCATGAAGGCAGCGCAGATCGAAGCGCTTATGAGACTACTCACTAAAAGAATTAACTTAATTGACACATTAAATCAATATCTAACCTTCTTTGATGAAAGATTTAGATCATAAATTAAGCTTGTTGCTCTCCGCTCTCTTCCATCTTCAGATGAAAGAGGTAAATAAGCAAGCATAATTAACTAAGAGAGCATCTATGTTTTGACAAGTTAACATCATGTTTTGCTAGTTATTGCTGTCAATAATCCCTCTTCCAACTACATGATATTTTATTAGTTTGATTTAGGTAATAAATCCTTTTTCTCACGGATACAGAAGGCATTATGCACTATTCGAATATATTGCATATAAATTCTACAACCAATAGCATTTGATACGAACAGAAAAATATATATACTATAATTTCATAAAATTTACACTATGCTATTTTAGTATTCACTTACAACTTAGAGGACAATCTAGAAGGTATCATCCGGATGATATTATAGATTAATATGAAAAAATTATCTGGATTGATACGGAAGTATTGTCTGGAATTGAATTGTATATCCGGAATTATCATTGGATACAGATTAGCCTGGATAGTTAATCTTACAGATTGGTATCCGGATTCATCCGGCCGTTAGACAGTTCTTGATCTTGACTTATTGATCTACAAGCATGTTGTTAATAGACTAGTATATAAGGAGTTTTGTATTTGAGGATCGTATTCTTCGATCAATCAAGTGCATAAAGAAATTTGTATAAAGAGGGTTTATAATCTTAGGAAAAACTTGTATATTGAATGTTAATGCATGATTGGCAGTGAATTCAATGTTCGGTCCATTGACAAGAGACTCTGACGTACTAGTGTAAATCACGAATAACACACTCGATCCGTGTCAAGTCATGGAATCACAGTGGACACTAATCAATTAAACAAAATTATAAACGAAAGAGAATTTTTTTACCCTTCATGTATTTTGATCATATGGTTCACTAGCTGTTGCATGACTAGACCATAAATCATGTATAGCATATTTTCTACACGTATATTGTACATAAGAAGGGTTGTGAATCTGATGGATGTGAAAGAGAATACACTAAAAGAGTACTTAATTAAATGTTATTATTTGATTTTTTATATATTAAAAATTACAATAACTACATTTGCAATGGAACTATGAGGCTACGCTTTAGCGATGTATCTAGATCTAAACTCTTTCCTCTTTCTTTTTTTCTTCAAAGTAACTCTTTCTGTCCCTTCTCTTTTTAACAAGACGATAATATGATAAAATATCTTACACGACAAAAATCTCTCTTATCTTCTGGTTTTCACAATCTGTGTATATCAACTATTTCATTAGTTATCTCGTGCTCTCCATGACGAGGTGAGAGAGACATCTCGTCTACCTCTCGACATGTTGATACGAAACAACAAGGACGAGGCGGCGTGGTTATTGTTCTCCTACTACCTCAATGGTGCCTCCGTTATACTCGAGGTGGTAGAGTAGGACATCGAGAGGTGACGGTCCGTACTCAGAGATTCTGTGCTGGTGATTGGATGATCCTACATAAAGAATCAATACGTGTGGTACAAGATAAGAGTGAGTCTGTCTCTACACGTGATGTCACATCTCTCGTCCACATATGATATTGTAGGATGTTAGATCAAGTGGGAGAGTATAGTAGAGCTGCTAGAGCATTGCATCTTTTGTTAGTGGCATGTCTTATTGAAGAGACGATCGCTTCGTTGCATTTTCTTCACCCTCATCGTGTGATCTCTCACCACTTGAGGTTCAAGACTATCGTTCTGAGGAGCCATTATGTCTCTATCAATCTTTGTTTTCCTAGACCTTGTGTACATCTCCACGTCTATCTTCTGAGGGTCTGTCTGGGATGACTACGAGCACCTATGAGATTGTTTTCAGACAGACGACGCCTCTAGTTGTTTCATGGAGCTTTTTCAGGTAGCGGCAGCAATAGCTCATGGACATATTCCTCATTCTATAGCTCAGGTATTGGGGACAGCTAGACTTTTGATCATGATGAAGGATGGTGGGGGGATTCGATCGATAGTCATCGGCGATTCTCTTACGATTTATTAGTCGTATCATTGTTCTTCAGCTTCAAGATACTTTTCAGGATCATCTTTGTCCACATCAGTTTGGAGTTGCGATGCCTGGAGGTTGTGAGTATATGTCCTTCAGCATTAGAGCTCTCTTGGACATCCATCTCGATTGGGTTGTCCTACAAGTGGACGTAGAAAATACTTTTAATAGTATTTCATGCGCTTTCATCTTTAGAGAGCTCATGGATGACGGTGGATCTCTAGCGAGTCTCGTTCTCTTCGTGCGATCGTTCTATGGTACTTCCTCTCTTCTTTATTACCAGCACAGTCCTTCGATAGAGAAGGTTACAGTCATCAGCTCCGCTTAGCTGCCAAAGATGCTCTCCTTGACGCTTAGTGCTCATGGATGGTGGTGGATCTCCGAAGCTTATTATCCATGGAGGAGACTGCTCCGGCAGTCTTTTTGGGTAGTTGAGCCCTCTCAGCACATTAACACTATTGTCGTTTCTTCGTGCGAGATAGATCTATTCTAGAGTGCTATGTGTCAGAGATGGAGGATTGTTCTTATCCACTACAGATGTGTCTCCGTGAGACAAGAGATAGTTTGACTCTTGAGACACATGAGACACATCATGCATTCGATACCTTAGCTATCGATTGATCTGACAGACTACAGTTCTCTCTGACAAGACACCACTTCTAGCAGGTTCTTCATTCGCTCTTAGTTGATCCTTCCATCTCACGGGATACTAGAGCTCGACTCCGCTCTTGTTTGGACAAGGGTGCAGGCTCTTGACTCATAGCTCGACCTTGCATTAGAGCATTTCGACTCACACCGACTATCTTTTCTACAACGATGAGGTTCCGCATTTGCTTGATCCAGCGCATGTTGCTTCGGCACTATCCACCTACAAGTGCGATGTCTCGCTCGACATTACGGATCGACACCTTGATCGCTGTCCTCACAGTGGAGAGCGAATAGCTACCCATGATGTCATCAAGGACGTTGTGTTTGTCTTAGCATGACGTGAAAAGAGCGTTGGTATGCTCTTCAGATGAGAGGATCAGTGAGAACTGACCTGTACATGATGAGAGAGGATCAAGTCTCAGTGGCAGATGTGGTTGTCACGGATCTTCGACACGGGACTCAGTGGTGATATAAGTGATCATCCATCCCCAAGATGGGCTACAAGCGTGGCGGCAGCAGTGAAAGTGATTAAGTATAAGGGTATCATGTGAGACATCGCTTCATCTCTTTAGTCTTAGAGATATACGGATCGACAGCCTCGGAGTTTGATGTTTTTATTCGAGATTGTGCCAGAGCTTACCATGAGAGGCGCCAGGAGTACCACTTTTTCTTTCTTATTGCACTACATTTTTTGGACAGTGAGTTTTCATTGCTATACAGAAAACTTTAGCAGACGCGGTCCACAGAATAGCGAATTGCAATAGACTATGCTATTTCATGTGCACCTGTTGTATGTAAAAATTTTGACTTACCGGTGTGTGATATTTTAAGAGCGATTGGAGAAATTAAAGCTAGTGATAGAAGAGCTTAGGCATTGTGTTCTTCTCCCTTGGGGGTGTTGGTTGCTTGGCCCTTCGGGTCTTTCTTTTCCTTGTATGGGTCTTGTATGGGTCTTGATGGTTTCTTTCCATCCGTTGGCTATTCATTGCGTCGCGTAATGTTGAGACAGTGGGAAGACGAGCTTTAACACGAACCTATCTGATACCCCTGAAAAGCGAGGTACCGGAATAGTGGGCAGAGACCCTTAGCTGGTCCACGCACGACACGTCCTTCTGTGATAAACCGTCTGTCTCCGAAGCAGCCAACTATACCTGATCGAATTCCTTCCTCTCTTTCCTCTTGTCATAGTTTGCAGGTTCTATTCTACTGTCCGTTTCATGGTTAGGGTTTGTTCTACTGAACTCATCCGCACATGTACAAGTCAGTCATCCCAAGCTTTCTGTTTCTTCCCAAGGGGATACTCTTGGTCCTCAAGTGGGCACGATGGATTCTGCAGCACCTCGTTGGTGACTACGTACGTTTTGGAAGTAATGACAGTCGACAGCGCTGTGTCCACCAATCCTTGAGGAGTGAGAGCTAGAGACATGCTCAGTTTCTGCTGCTTTTGGTATCGTTCAGCGTTTGACATGAAGCTGCCGGCCTGCTTTGGCAGTCTGGGCTCAAGCCACGATGACAGATACTTCCATTTGGTGTGTAAAACCTGGATAGTAAGCTGCAGGCCGGGACTTCTGTATACCTATTATTTACTACTTTCTGTTTCTCTAATCTCCTTCGTTGCTACTGAAGTTAACTTCTCGAGCACCATCCAAGGTGAAGTACAATATACTACAGCAAAAAGTACAATTGTGTCGGTTGAGGACTCAAAGGCCTGAACACCAGTAAAAGGCTAAGGCTCATCTAGCCAGCCAGCTTGAATGCTGTGGTTTTCAAGAAGCAGGAGGAACGTTTACCCCAAAGCTATCTATTTGTCGTTCCTGGTGTCCAGACTGAAGCCTTAAGTTTGTCTGAACCTTAAAGACCTTATAAACCTAGCCTCAACCACATAAAGTGAGGACCTTCATATACGAGACGCTGTTCCTTCTCTCAGAAGACGGTGCAGCTAAAGAACTGCCGCTGTAAGGACAATACATACAAACGAAGCATAGGCTAGAAGAGTGTTTTCCTGGACTGTTATGTTTATCATTGTTGATAGTGAAGGAGGACATCCGGCCTGGCATGAATACTGTCTCACTTTAAGCGATAGGTGCAGAGGAAAGCGGCATAGAAAAGGGATCTTAGAGATCTGGTATGATGAAGGTCAGAAAAGTCCATGGACTCTGCATCCCCTGTAGCAAATATGACTCCAAAACAGAAGGCCTCGAGCAGCTGTCAGTTGACCACAAAGTGCACTAACAAAGAGAAGATGAGACTTGGAGGGATTGAGTTCAGCATTCACATCAAAAGATTTATCCATCCGAGACATCATTCGATTCACTGCAAGGAAGCTACATTCGGCTCAGTGCAGTCTATATTTGCTTCAGCGCAGCACGAGTAGTGAAGAGTCTAGCAGCGATCGAGTGGAAGGAAGCCAAGCTCAGTTTCTAATTCGACTGACTCCACGCATCTGCTGCCCATAGCGGACTTTGACCGAGTCTCAGATGGCACGAGTTGAGAAGAACCATCTTGGAGGGTTGCTGCTACTCCTATTCCTCATTTCTGCAGTGACTTTGGGCTTGGCTGGATGGGGTATCAATAAATTGCTCGATGATCTCTTCGTAGAAGGTGAAAACAATGCAACTGTTTTCTTGCTGATTTTTGCTCTGATAGCCGGACTGGCAACAGTAGCAGCTGTATTTGCAGGTCTTTTCCATTTCAGAACATGGAGAGCTGGAAGCTTGTCTGGAGCAGCCTCTCTTGCACTGCTATCTTGGCTTCTTAGCCTTCTGGCTCTAGGATTTGCAGCTAAGCAGTTTCACTTGGGCACAGATAATAAGAAGCTGGAAGCTCTTGGGGCATTTGCCATTATTTTAGCATTCTTCAACACTGTCTACGTGTTGGCCTTACATGCTGGAATCTGTGATGGTGCATACGGATTAGATTACTAGGATTGCCTCACACAAGTCGGTTACGTACTCGCTCCACTCGGCGTTGGTAGAAGAAGAATGTACACTCGATTTACGGCAGATGCCCGTTGATTCATTCTTTTGTGATCTCAGAATCGTCTGTTAAGAAGGCTTCTTCTACTGTCCGGCGTGTTCGCTAAATTGTCCAGAATGCTTGTGTGTCTGAGTTCCTGCCTGACTTGCATTAGTAGGCAAGAGAAAAGGATGGACGTGAACGTTATAAGTTTCCATGGCACTGAATGGTTACATAGGTTCAGTACGAAGGGGCATTGAGAGAAGGGTGCAGATGTGCTGTACAGAAGGTTTACCTCAAGGGTAGTGTAGTTAGTCGAATCCTATGGGTTGATGACTTTTGATGCCTGCCGATGCTTTGCTCTGCTCTGTGAAACCCGACCAACGTGCAAGCTCCTAGTTCTGAGTTAAGTACGTAGATGCATGGCTTGCTTAAGCAACGGATGTAACAGTAGCCTACTGTCCTACTGAAACTCGTGCAACGACTGCTATTGACTCTCTGCTACTTCATGTTACCCTCTAATGGGCACACTCACTGTGTACTCGAGCCTACGTCCTACTGAAACTCGTGCAACGACTGCTATTGACTCTCTGCTACTTCATGTTACCCTCTAATGGGCACACTCACTCAATCTCGTCGGATGTGTGATTGTTTCTATGGTAGCACGTTTCTGCTTGATGCTCTGATTCAAGGCAGTCCCTACAATCTTCTATACAATCTGCACTCATCTTATGGACTGACAGCTCTACTTTAAGTCTTTAGGAAGAGGAATTAAGACCGTACCTTCTGCACTTCTCCACCTTTGTAGGTATCCCGATCCGAGAATGACTACAACAGCTAACTGGATTCTTTAACTCAGGAAATCTGGTCATATTTCATCAGCGCCTTAACCTACATATGATGTTTCTGCTTCCTTCTGGCCTGAGACAATCGCACATTCGCATGCCAGGGTTGCAAGACGAGAAGATTAGAGCTTTGATTTGTCCATCTGGTGGAGGTCTACCGCCTACCTTCGCCCATGGACCGGGCAACATACATAGCGACACCCGACAAACTCGATACTTAAAGGACACCGGCTTTATAAAATCCATTCTTTTGCGGCTACTTCTACCGCTTGGCTCTTACAGTTCGTACAGCAGCTAATGCTTTCTTTGGAGACCGCAGCTTCTGAAAATACAAGCTTATAATCCTTCATTGGAGCAAATAACTTGAAAATGCGTGCACAATTCTGGAGTCCGTTCCTCCATTTTAAGCATATCTGCCTACTATCACCGAGCCTCAGAAGATCAGGCACACATCCCGCATACAGGAAGTGAGTGACCATTCCTAGGTCATATGAACATAATCATAATGCATCTTCTGTTGTTTCGCCACCACCCGAAGTTTGAAGGAAGTAGACTCCGCAGGAAGCATCCGACCTTCCCGTGCAGTGACACTGTAACCTCTGACAGTTCCCTTCTTCTTGTGTGAGGTAGGCAAACCATAAGTTACGACGAAGCCTTCTTCTTCTTCGTGAATTGGATCAATGCCCCAACAATTCCACCGATCACCAAAACAAGTCCAGAAATCATGAGGAGTCCGTAGCCTCCTTTGTCCTTGCCTGGTTTTCCATTCCTCTCCGGGTAAGGCACTGGCTTCTTAACGATGTTATTATTGTTGGCGGGCACCGGAGTCTGCATTACGTTGCAGTAGGGAGTCACATCAAAGCAGAAATATTCAGAGTAGAATTTAATACCAACTATTGTCGAGTGAAACCAACTTATTTGAGAGGTTGATTTTTTGAGTACCAGAAATTCAAGCGATATACCGAAAGACCCATCCCCTGACGACCTTCTGGCTGTTAAATCTCCCAACAAAGAAATATAAACAAGTTCTACCACTTCATCGTGAACACATTTGTGCCAAATCTTCACGCCGCAGGATTGGGAGCCTGTCCAAGCTTCTCTTTCTTACTCGACTCAATCTAATCTCAGAAGAACACCAGAGTAATTTGTTTAATCCTAATTCGGACACAAGAGTTCAATCCCGAATTCAACATTTTATTCCCAATTTCGTGAAGAAGGGAGGACTATACTCGTAGAGGCTGGGCCATGTTCCCAAAACTGAAGGTAGAAGACAATATGATCAGGCCAGCAAGCTACACGTAGATGAATGACGAGTCACGACTCATAGCGCCGAATAGGCAACTCCGGTAACAACAGACAGGAGTTCCTATACAGTATAGACTGATCGATGTTCGCTTTTCCTTTCCATCAGCCAACCAACCCCCTCTTTCCTCCACCTGATAAAACCAACACCATTCACGATTGTCGAGTTACTTCCTCAATTGCTCTCCGATTCTTACTGTAGCGTTACCGTCATACGACCGACCGAACCTTCCCAGAGAATGTGTGGCAGTGGGCCAGTGGCTTACTTAGGTCTGCCTTGTCCCGTATCGAAAACCTTTACAGAGTGAGGACCTTAACCTAAACCCGCACAGAGAGCCATCTGGAGACATTCTGACGAAGATAAAGAGCACAGCATTCCATTATTCGGTCACAAAGGGCCGTGTCCGAACCGCAGCAATCTCGGAATAAAGTGCCTCTTGCCCTGATGTCAGAGCCCAAACCCCTACATCTAAATCAAGGTCCAATAGTCAGTCCTAGGAACGTGGACTTAGCGCAGACTCCAGATACGAAACCAAGCCTCGACAATCTATATGATTTGGCGTTAATATGACAAACGCCTAGCAGCTGGTTACCAAGGTTGAAATCTTGACGCCGTCTGACTACCAGGACTATTCCTCTGTAAGATCGATGTTCTTGATCCTAAAACGACATATGTCTGCGGAACAGCACCTGAGGGGTGGGGGCATATGCTCAGCCGGGGCTTACACAAAAGGAATCTAGTCATGTCGATGCACTTGAAAAAACGCCCCAAACGATGTGCAGTCAACCGCATGAATAAGGCTGCCTAGATCTGCAAGCTACGAAATGTCTCTCTGGAGAAACCTCGAGACTCTGTCGAAGCTCTATCGCTCGTTTTCAAAGAAGAAAAATTTGTACGGGTCTCACTGTGAAAGTGTTAATCTTTGTAAGAACGAAACCTCGGGAATTCGGGCCTCCCCGATATGCCATCGGCCAAGCGAAGAAAGAACCCAGTTCAAAACCGGACTTATCTTTTGGAGATGCGGGGTATCGATCCCCGTGCCTCTCGCATGCTAAGCGAGCGCTCTACCATCTGAGCTACATCCCCTTCATGCGACATGAAACAGTTTTGCTAAACTTAATTGAAATACATTTTCTCAATCCGTCAAATCGTTGGAGTTTAGAAAGCTTACGTATCTAATTTAAGTTAGAAAGCCGGCAGTTTTTGGACAGACTTGGCTGAAAACCAGAAATTCTGATAAAAGACCGGAAGTCATAACACTAAACTCCGGAACTGTCCGAGCATTGCTTTGACCTCTACAAAAAGCCAAAAACTAAATTAAGAATGGCATGCGTTCAAAAGCACAGAACTCACCTCTCGTGTAAAGAAGACTTCCAATCGAATAATAAATAACTATCCTCAACCACGTTTGGGGAACTTCTGTTCGCTCCTTGTTATCGGAAAGGTATGTGTATTGAAAAAATTTTGATAATAGACTTTTATGATGATTTAAATTAATATATAACGGTTAAGTGATAACTGAACCTGGAGTTGCGAATATGTGGGCATAGTGCGTGTTTATCGAAAAGAGAAAAACGACAAGAATCGAAATAGTTACGGCGATAGTGGCTGGAGCTTGACTACAGACCGGGACGGTGCTGTCGTTTCTAGTTTACTGTGTCAATGCTGAGGACGGACGATTAGTTTCTTCTGCCGTGCGCGAGGGGGAGTGATGTTTGTACTTCATCGCGAGAGTGGAAGGGAGCGAGATTGCGAACTTACATTCGTGCGGAATTCTCTTGCAAGTATGCGTGAACTTAGATTGTGCTATTATTGATTCTCACCGCTGTTCAACGCTTTGAGCGGTGGCTTGCTCCGTGCTTTCGCGTGTCGTTTCTTTTTTTGCTATATTGCTCTGACACATGTAGGCGCCAAATTGTTCACTGCTTTGTTTGTACGCTGCGGATGTTCATTTCGCAGGGAGTGATATCGTGAGGCTAGAAGAGAGCGGCATTGTAAACTTACGTTGCTGCGAATATCTCTTGCAGGCACACACAAGCGTTGGCTATCTTCGTGCTTGAGCCGTGGTTGTCTTCGTGTCTCATGTTTCATCATGATCCGAGAAATAAAATTGTTAACGGCGATAAGGATTGGTGGTTGAGAACGGACCAAGACGATGCTGTTGTTTCTAGTTTACTGTATCAATGGTGATGACGGACGATTACTTTCTTCTATAAAAAAATGGCGATAAGACTCGAGTCAGAATGGAACGTGGCTGTGCTTTGTGAGACATCGTCAAGTTACATTCATGTGAGGTCTCTTCTTCCAGCCGTGCGCCAGAGGGAGTGGTGTTTGCACACCATCGTGAGACTGGAAGGAAGAGGGATTGCGAACTTACGTTCGTGCAGAATTTTCTTGCAGGAGTGCGCGAGCGAGAGCGCTGACTGGCTTCGTGCTTTACGTGCAGTTTCTTTTGCTGCTGTACTATTTTGTTCTTTATGCTTCGGATGTTCATTTCGCGAGGTCTGATATCGTGAGCTTGCAAGTGAGCGAGATTCTAGTTTGCGCGGCATCGCAAACTTACGTTGCTGCTAATTTTTCTTGTAGGCACTGACTATCTTCGTGCTTGGAGCCGTGTCTGTCTCCTGCCTCACGTTTCACCTTGCAATATCTTTTCTTGTTGTATTGCTCTACAGGTAGCACCCAAATTTTGGCAGCGGATTTGCTGCTAGGATCAGGATCTTGATTTGTCAAGGACTGACCGACAGACTGTTTCCCAGGGAGTCGTGCGGAGCGGTCTTCGCTATACTTGGTCTGCTCGGCAGATTGTGGCAGCGAATGATTAGTGCCTGAGCATTTCAGACGGGGTGATCTGCACGTCTGGACGTGGACGATATGGTTCACAATGTCATCCACTTATACACTTTTTCCTTTGCTAAACTATGATGTAGGGATGGATGATCGGATGAGAAAGATGTGTGTTGTGTCGTCCGTTCTCATGTCCGATACTCAAGATCAGCGTCCAGAGGTGCTGCTTGATAGCCCTCTTTCTCCAATTCATCGTCCGCGTATCTAAGATAACGCGGCCATTGACCCTTGACACTTTTGATATTCTTCACTTGGCTATAGATCCACTCAGGTTCCTTTTTCTTACTTCTAAGCGGTCCATGATCAATTTTGATCACTCTATCCTGCAGCTCAGTAGATCGTACAACTATCTCGAACTATATTTTTTGCAATACTTTGTTTTTTGCTCAAGTTCGACTATGTACAGATAGCTAGAACTTGTTATCCATGCTCCATGCATAGCCTTCCATTGCAGACTTTGGCCGAGCCTTATCGTTTTTTCAGATACTCGTTAGACAAACTCTGTTCATATCCCAGGACCACAATTTCGGTATGTTTTCTTATTGCTTACTTTATCCATGCCGATGGTTTTCTAAAGTCCACTATCCACTCTTTGTATCGTAACTGTTCTCTTTTTTGTATCTTCGAGGAGCTGGACCGAATCCAAAATTGTTACGTCTGTCATCATTTTCTCGAGTTTGAATAGTATGATGTCACTGCGCAGACAAGCGAGAGTCAAAAGGCTGACCATTGAGACATCCGTCACAGTATGTAGAACTGTAGCCGACTTAGAATTGGATTTATTCTCCCGCCTATCAAATTTCTTTCATGCAAAATGTCTGTCGAGTTATTCTCAATGGAGATGGACGGTATCCTTTTACACCTCCATTTCCAAGGTGTAATTTATCTGTACGTCAAGTCCACTTAAGATATCAAGAAACACTTGATAGAGTCTTGGGGTTGGGATAAAGACAGACTGATAGATGACGAAATGTCTGTTAAGGTTCTCTCCAAACAAAGGTCTGCATACCTTCGTTGAAATCATTGGGTATTGCTTGAAAGATGAGAGCGAGGCACATCACACAACGACGATGAAAATATCTCTGAGACAATGATGAGTGACGGTCACGAGCTCTTCACTTTATTGGGCACTGTAGACACAAAAAACAGAGTTGAGCTTGGGTACATGAACATCTTCCCAAGGCCTTTGCAGTTCAATAGATATAAGTCTCAACATCTGCTCTTTAACACACTTGCCCGTTATCTGCTTAGCATGCTTGTTTCTGATAAATATAGTGCTTCTCCCAGATGGTTGATGCAAGCTGGGATCCAAAAACGCCGATCAAATTCTTTATGGACTTCCTTTGTCATGCTGCAGGATGTCACATCAGAAGATATCGACAACATCTTCTCTTTCACATATACCAGTCGATGCCCCCATTGTCACCATCGCTGGCAATGGGGACAAGACACTCCAGACGGAGACGAGGAGAAAAATGACAAATATAGAGAACCACCTACACTTTCGTGCGTCCCACTCAAAGTCCTTGAGACTGACATAGAGATGACAGATCTGTCTGATTTCTTGTCTCTAACAGAGGCTTTGTTGAGAAATAGTGGGTCAAATCGTGCATTCTCGATTCAAGTTTGAGTGTACTGTAACGACCTATGTTACACATATGAAGTTTGTCTATTATTAAGATGTTTAGTTATAGTTAAGTGTGGAGAATGTTTATTTGCTACCCAAGTACTTTAAGGAGCTATCAAGTTAGTCATGACTCGCTAACATTAGTTATGGTTAAACTTAGTTGTACTTTTGGGCAGAAATCAGATATTTACTAAAGAGTGAGCACTACTATCTTGTCATCTTGTCTAAAAGATTGAAAGGAGTTGGAAAATATCCCTTATCCTCTTTTTGACTTGATATTAGTGGTTGGATTAAAGTTGTGGACTTTGTGGCATTAAAAACAAGAAGAGATTCCACATGTCTCCTTTTTAGTGAGTCCTAGTGTAGAGGGGGTGGAAATTCGAGATTCCTTGAGAATATTCCAGAATCCTTCTAGAAGTTGTTGACTTTGAAAGAATAAACCCATGTGAAAAGATAAGAAGCCCATGTGATTAATGCTTTTATCTTAAGTAATATTTTAGTAAAACACGATAAAAATAGTTACGGTTGAGTTATCAGAGGGTACCAAAGTAAAAACCTAGAATGTACAAACAGAGGAGTAGAGAAGAGCTCATCATATGCTGTTGAGGTCTATTTCTCTCAACGCTTCCTACTCTAATTCTTGGAGGGGAGAGGTTAAAGGAGGTGAGTGCCCGTGATCACCTCGTGTGTCGTCTGACTTCCTTGTATATCCACTTCTTCTCTCCAGCGATAATCTATGTCCGGTCCTCATTTTCTTAAATCTGGTGGGTCTACCTTTCTTTTTTTGTCGGGGGCTTCTTTCTCCTGTTCCATGATGTCCTTTCTCTCATCGTCTTGAATCCTAACTTTTGTGCTTTGGGTTGTCTCTTCTACAGTCTCCTTCAAGAGGTATCCTTGCGCTTGATACTCCTCATGTATCTGTAGTTGGCTTGTTTGTAGTTCCTATGTCTGGGCTTCTGCTTTTTCATTTTGATTTTATAGTTCTAGTGGGTTCTCTTCCCTTGTTCCTCTCTTGTTGTCCTTCTGTCCTTCTCTTCCTTCTATCTCTTCCAGCTTGTCTTGCTCGTAGCTATTCTTTGCGTTGAGATCTGAGATTTGCTTCTTCTCCTGATAATGCTGACTTGTCTCGCCTACACATTCGGAGTTAGACATCGGCACCATAGCTACCTCGCTCTGCAGGTGATCATAAGTCGCGACTTGGGATGGAAGAGGAAGGGTGCTTTTTTTGAGCTCTCCGAAGTCTCTTTTCGCACGTATGATACTGATCTTTGATGTGTTCTGTTCCTCAGACTCTATACTCAAAGTTGCAAAATGGTTGATTGAGGGTTTGACCTTCACCCACTTGTCTACCGTCTTGCTCCTTTTTTTGTGTCTTCTTGTCACTTGAGTATACCCATCTCCTGCCATCGATGCTATACCTCGGACTTCTTTTGCTCTCCCTTCCGCTGCTTCCTGTTGAGAGGTCGACTGCATTGATCCTTGAGCTAAAAGCTCCACCGGTGCATGACGTGAGTTCAAGCTCTCTCCCTTCTCATAGATGAGATCTCTCACTACATCGATAGTAGCCACTCTCTTGTCCCGTGCTTGTGATAGATTTCCTCCACCAACATTCATTCTGACAGCTTCAGCACTCCTTGCTCTGTTGTTAAGACAGTTTCGTTGGAAATGAGAACCTCCACAAGTCCAACATGTGATTCCTCCAAAGTTACCTTGGTTGTCTTCAAAGTTACCTTGATTTTCTCGGTTGGGATTGTTGTCGTAACCTCTTTGACCTCCTCCTCCACCTTTGTTCCTCCGTTCTCGTAACTGCACCATGTTTATCTTGAGATCCGCAAGAATATCGGTGATGCTCTTCAACTCAGCATTTGCAAATCAGAGGTGGCAGTAGACATCGCTGTAGGGACAAATGGTCTTGGCACCACTGTTGGAGTAGGAGCTGACGTTGAAGCGATCACCAATTGTGATGGTGCAAATGCTATCGTTGTGGTTAAACCAAGAGTAAGAGTCAGCACCAGAGCGGCGTGATGAGGTTGGATGATATCCCTTTCATCCAAACTCTCTTCCATATTTGTCGTGATCTTGATGACCTCCGCTTGGTTGATGGTTGTTGGCTTCTCGTATCTCACTTGGGTTCGAATTGAAGGTCTCAATCCTCCCATCAAGTTCTTGGTCAGCACTGCTCCAATCCCCGTCATCGTTAGCTCCAAGTTGTCTCCACTCTTTCGTATAACCGTCCGAAACCGTTGCTCCAACTTATCCACCCTTTCGGCATACTGTCGAACTTCCTCGTCGTCTCGTTGCTTCAAATGAGTAAGCTCCACCATGAGCTTCTCATAACTCTCTTCTGGAAGAAACTCTTCGATGAGTGCGTTACTCAACGTCTCTCATGTGTCCTCAACTGCACCAAGTGTCTTGTTCTTCACTCTGTCTTCATACCACGTAAGAGCAAAATCTTCTAAAACCTCTAGCAATAATAACATCCATTCTTCCTTCTTTCTCACGTTGTTTTTGGACGGTTCAGGAGTTAAATTGGCTCGCAAGGAGGCGCTTACGTCAAATTTTTGTTCGCTTGCGACTTGAGATTGGGTTGTTCTTCGCGATCGGGGAGCCAAGCTCTTTGTTCTTGGTGCCTATGCGATCAGGGAGTCTCCATCTACGCATGGAAGAAGACCATGTGTGGATTGGATTGTTGGTTTGGGTATGGTGAGCAATTTTGAGCCGTATGGAGTCGATGTACGTCAGTTTTTTGCAACCTGTGACCAAATTTCTTGCGCGGTTTTGCAAGGGGAACTCCAAACTGCTTGTTTGGAGTCTTGTTGGGTTCAAGGTAGCTAGATCTACCTACCAGAGAAGACGGATATCAGTTTAGACGATCCGTTTGAGCGGTGTGTGCGGTTTTAAGCCGCAGAAAGGAGTTTTTGAAGGTACGGTCACTTGCGACTGAAAACCAGCGATATCTCGGCTATCGAGAATCGGATCTGATAGTTCTTGAGGTCAACAGAGTCAAGGAAGAAGACCCTATTGACATCTGAAGACCGTTTGACGAAATGAGAAAGTTCTCAGATAGGTCTTTTTCGGTTCCTTCGCTACAGGTTTCGTCCTTTTGAGTTCGTTAGGGACTTAGTTGGTTGTGTACGGCCTGTGGTAGCTAGCTTTAGCTAAGAGCTTATACATGGATGTGGTTTGGACTTGAGTTTCAATCGTGTGATACTGGTGCAGCTCTGTTTGTTAGCAAAGTGAAGTTTCTCTTGCTTTGAGCTACGCTTCGATGGTTTTGGGTCAGGATTGAGATTCAAGGGGTTCGTTTTAGGGGCTTTGAAACAGATTACAGACCGCTCTGGTCTGTTTCTCAGTTTTGTGTTCTTAGGAAGAAAGAACTTGCAGTGTGCATACATTTGGAGTGGTATATATTGCAACATCCATTTTCGTGGTTGTTTTTCTCTGTCTTGTCTCTGTTGAGCACACAGCATCTCCACAGCCAGGAACCTCACGTTTTCATGGACATTCTTCATGCAATATCTGACGCGATAACGTGACATGGAAGGATAAACTAGTAGCTGACATGCTATCATGACGGAGTATGAGATGATGTTGACGATGTCCTATGATATATGATGGTTGAGCTAATGACGAGGCAGAAATCTATCATACCAATCGAAGAACACATATCGATGTGAAGCATGTTATCTTGGAAATATAACTTATATAGGGAAGAGCTTCTAGCAATCAAAATTTGACAACTAGAGCGGAGACCTAAGGACTTGCAGGTTGCTTTAGACAAGCTACGAGATGTAAAGTAATGAAACAAGACTCGATTTGGTGAACAACATCGGTTGGACCTGAGACGATTGGGTTCTTATCTATGAGAACAGTCTCAACAACCAGCATGGTGCACTACTGAAGTTCTCTAAGCGGTGGTTTGGTCCATATACAGTTGAGGAGAGTTCATGATAACATCACATACTCACTAAAAGAGTTGGATGGTACAATATTGAAGGTACCAGTAGTGGAAAAACGTTTGAAGATATTCAAGCACGAGGGAGAAGGCATGGATTCGACAAATATTGTAGACGAGATCGGGTTTCTAGATGCCGAAAGATGAAGAAATCGAGGATATGAAGGAGGAAGATGGAGTTTTTGGATGTGCTAATCTGCTCCTTGTGTGTGTCTTTTGATGCAAACCGGAGGTGCATAAATTTAGAGAGGTAGACCGATTAGTGAGTGAAAGGAAGATTGAGAAACAATTTTTCCAAACTTTATCCGAATGTGAATATGAAGATATCAGTGTGTAGAGCTCGACGAGTAGAGCAATAATGATCTTTTAATCATCGCAACGGATTGATTAAAGAGAGTTATGGAGGTTAGAAGTTTTAAGGGTTTGGATGGCAATGGATGCTAACGTGGCATCCGAGTGATGATATGGCAAGGGCTGACATGGTACAAAAAATTTGACATGTTGGAAACTTCATTGACGTGGTGAATGCTGATGTGACAAAACTAATTAGATGGCTTTTTGGTGTTGACATTGTCGTGTTGTGACACGGCTCACATGTGAATTTAACTTACAACTTCTATTGTGTTATTTCTTGTGTTTCGTGAATTTTTCATGTAACTTACCTCACAACGTATTAGGTGTCAGATTCATGATTATCTGAGATGTGAGATTGTACGATAATGAGACATGCGAACTCAATGATCCGTGGACACTTGTATGAGTGACTCTTGTTGTCAAATTTAGATATACGATAGAGGGTCGAGGGTTCACGGGGACGTTCTTCCTTGCATGATGTTCCGGGAATGTTTCTTAGTGTCTTACTTGAAGAGTGAGGAGCTGCCAGACTTGTATTATGGATGGAAGATTGATCTGAGTTTCAGATGTTTCATTTTTGAATTCATTTCACATCAAGCTTTATTACATCCATCGTGATCATTTTTGACAGTGGTTCGTTGTCTATTTTGATGAAGAATTCATGGAGAGGATGATGGACTTGCCTACTCTGATGATCTTGCCGATTGTCACATACGGGAAAAATTGAGATCTAATTGTGTACATCTTACTTTGACAGATGAAATGGACTTGAATTTTCTAGCCAGAGTCTCTTTCAACGTCTAAATTCATATTTGATATCACTATCGGTAGAAGATCAACCATCATGCGTGGATCGCGAAGAACTTTGATGAGAAATATTGTAATCAAGTGATGGCTTCCTCATTTCTTTTTGGCGTATCTTTCATCGTAAATCGATTCAAGATCATTATCTTGATTTTGTATTGAATCTCGTGTATTTTCGTATCATTGTTATCTCTATCGCCGGCCGAGTGCGATTATCATATGTTAAGATTGAGGTCTGAAGTATTTTGGTTCAAGCTTTGAAAGATTGAGAGTGTTTAGGGTTACAACTCGATCTATAGTGCCAAGTAGAAGATAAAGTGATCTCAAATCTTCTTTCTCGTTGGTCTATTTTTCACCAATCAAGTTCATCCAAGTTCCAAGGATGGTTTTGGGGTTCCGGAGGTCTTCTCAAGGATCATTCAAGGAGTACGAGATCTCGTTGGAAAGCTCTCGAGCTAGGCTACAATCTGGATGGAAGATATATTGATTTGGAGTTCTGAGTGTGGAGTTATTGATAGTCAAGGGGGTTGAATTGGTATCTCGAGTCACGTTTTTGAGTGTCTCAAGAGTTTGATATACGACTTTTTGATATTGTCAAGGTGATTGGATAGTTGACACCATGATGGTTGCACTAATGTTAATAAGTCTTACGTTTGGGTTGGATTTGATCTCAAAATGATCGATTGAAGTTGGTTGTAGCAATGAGAGACAGAACTAAAATCGTTTTGTTTGTATTCAAAGGTTGAGTTGTTCCATCAGAATGAGATCGAATCTCTGAGTGAAAATTTCCAAGATTGGAGTGTATCTTATTAGCATACTACTTGTGAAATTTCAGCTCATTTGGTTCAGAGAAGGTGTTGGGGTCGTGGATTTTAGCCACTAGGGTCTGTAAAGCTCATAAGTTAGCACAAGTTTGGTCCATTTCGAGCAATTAGTTTGGATTTTGAAGTTGAAATTTCAGAAAATAGTAGTGAGAGATCACGGAGAATTGCTTGTGAGTCTAATTGGAAATTCAAGGTGGGAGCAATAAGTTACCAAAGTTCATATTACAGCGTGGCGGGTTTTGAAGGAGAATAGTGATTTTATCTATATCTCTTGGTTTGCTTTGAACAAACGACTTGGGGATTGGAGGTGGAACTTCTTGGAGGTGTTGCAAGTGAGACAATGAATCTATGTTGTGAATTTGACATGGAGATCATGATCAGAGAACGTGTAACACTATGTCCAAGTTGCTGATAACAAATTTCTAATTGTGAGATACCATTGTCTTCAACAACACGTCTCGAGCTCATGGGTTGCTTGTTGCATGCATGCCTTATCTTGCTAGAAGCTCTAGAAGATAAGCTTTCTAGTGGTATGCTGCATGCTTAGTTTATAGCTTGTTTGATCACTCAAAACTTAGATTAAACATGAGGGTCAAGAAGAAAGGTTAAGACATTTTGAGTTATAAGTGTTAAAAGGATCAATTTCAATCTATTGTGGTAGGAGCTATCTTGATCCAATCATTGTGTTATCAATATCATTGGAAATCTAGTACAGTAGGTCATCAATTGTTGTAAGATTCATCTTGAATGGAGCTCAAATCAATGAACCCTAGAAGGTCAAAATTGAACATTTTAAGTAATTTATCGAGTAAAAACAATGAAGAGTGTATTGCTAGTGCACAAGCCTGCTTGAGGGATTGTTTGAAGGTGCTCTTGCGATCTAAAGCATATGTTTATCATGTATGGATCCTTCTTGTACTTAGAATATGATTGAGCACATAGTTGTGTTGTATGTTATGCGTGTGTTACACTTAAGGTCAGCTTGTTTCAGTAGAAATCGTGACAAAGCTTGATAGATTAGGTAGTGAGAGCACTAGGATTTCATCGAGTTGGTCCAAGGTCTTGTCATATCTGTACAGTCAAATATTTTATGTATTCTTTGATAAACTTCATGCTGACAACATGACGATAGGTTGATGACATGGTAGGGTGATGTTGACATGACGATATGCATGACTGCCACTTGGCAAGCTGCATGGCTGTCACATGACATTTTGAGAGGTGACATGTGGATGACGTGTTTGACAAAATGGATTTGATCATTCAAAACATATCATCCACCTTCTTGGTGCAACTTACCTACATGTCTTTTCTCGTCTAGTCCGTCAACAATTTCACGATCTTCAAAAATCCTTTCACATACTTACTATAGAATTGCACCAGTCCTAAAAACTGCCGCATCTCCTTCACTGTAGTCAGAGACTCTCAATTTATAATCACGTCCACCTTCTGCATGTCTAGTTTGACTCTATCTACACTTATGACATGTCTGAAGAAGTTAATAAGTTCCAAACCAAACTTACTCTTGTTAACATTGACAAATGCATTTGTCAGAAATTGTAGATGTGTCGCGTGCAACTCCAAGGTTTTTGGATATACAAAGCTCTGATATCACTTTCTGTGCACTTGTTGCTTCAGCAGAAGCTCTAACTCAGTAGGTCATGAAACTCCCAACACTAACTTGCAAGTCACAATCATAAGTTAACGTCCATCCTCACTTATCTTTATTCTGTTTGATTCATACTAGAGCTAAACCGTCTCTCTAATTCTCAAGCTCACCATTCCCTAAGTCTTGACATAGATCCAATTAGGTCGGTCTCAAAACATGAACAAGTCACAACGTCACTTGGGGCGGAATTTTTATAAAGTCTAAGGTATTAAATGACGTCTCCAACACACCTAACGGTATAACCGCATGTGATGTCCATCTAGGATCAGACTCTCGAACGGTGGTCTAACATGTCATCTCATTCCTTAGTCTTGTCTTAGTCCTTGGACTGATCTCAAGTCCATACATCCAAGTCTAGATCAGAACACGTCTTGGGACTGACCCAACCATCATCTCATGCCTCAGAGTTCGCTCGTAGAACCTTGAGGCCGGGTGACTTATCTTGGCTTACCTAGACATTGAATTCTCCCATATATACTTATGAGGATCGGCAACCCTGCACTCCTCTTTGGTCCTTGAGACTTATATTACAACTCGATCACGAGATCTATCATAATTCTCAGCTCGGATGTCAGTTCGAGGAGTTCTTGATACCATTGGAAACCCCTTGCAGAGGTCTTCTCAATGATACATCACTCGTCTCAAGATCTTACGTGGAGCTCCATCCACAACCTAAAACGTGATGGAGCTCAAACACTTAGTGTTTTTTCATAGAAAAATCTAGACCGAGACCTTGTGGTTCGGACCAGCATCTGACTAGCGCCAAGGTCATGTCTCTATCTGCTCGAAGTCACATCTTAGACCTACGTCAGACTTACGTTTTGGTCCATTTTCATACTTGCCTCCTTAGATAAGCGTTCGTCTAAGATCTCTTTGGAGTAGACATCCACGTCAAATCCAATGTTCCAACCTTAGTTCAAGAACGACTTAGGGTTCGTTTGCTCTCAACTTCTAGGCAAGGTTGTTAAGTATTACTCGCAGCGTTCACAACTTAGCACAAGTTTGCTAGGATTTTGTTGTTCGTGTCTATGCTTGATCTTGAGACTGAAGATAGCGATAAGTTAAAAATAATTGAATATTAAGTCTTCAATCCAAAAAAGATCAAATCATTCTGCAAAGGAATGTTTTATCATAGAAGGGATATTATATGCATGCAACCTAGATTTTTCTCCGCAGAGCAGACAAAGACAAACCCCTTTGAGCAGAGCTCGTGAGGTGAACAAACACCTTGAAACCACCTTATAGAGAGAAAATAATAATGAAAACTGAATGAAATGTTTATTCTTGCTCATACACACTACCAACGAGTTACCTTGGAGTTTTAGCACCATTTTAAATCCCGAATTCAACAGTCTTTATCTCAGAAAAATGTGAAAGACAAAATTACCTTAATATGCATCCCAAATGTCTTGTGGAACATGGGACCGAGAAAAAAAGAAGTGGAGAAAGCAGAGGAATATTTATAGCAGTCGATTGGTGGTTGCTGCATTGGGAACTTGTTTTCTTATGGCTGTGTTGTTTATATAATAAACTGCAGGAGAAGTTCGTTTTCCTTAGAGCGTGGCCGGGAAAAGTACGGCAGAAGATAGACGCTATTGAATTTTATCTACTAAATTTAAACTGTTGAATTTAGTGCATAAAGTTAAAACTATAAATAAATATAAACCATAATTACCTATGGTGCACTTGGCTGCTCTCGTCAAAAAATTACACTTGGTTGCTCTCATCGATAATCTGTAAGTACAGGATGGCAAATACTCTCTTAAGTGGTATAAAGCCACTAACCTTAGGTGAATAATTATACTTGTATGTGAATTTATGCATTAACTTTTCCAAAAAAGAAAGATTAATGCATAAATTAATGAGTTTACATATTCTCCCTCTTCCGAACTTGGAAGAGGATGAATATGTATGCTTTAATCTGAAAATGCACGAAAAGAGAAAGGTTCATGAAATGAACAAGTACTCTAAAACCATCATAACATGTAAAGAGAAAAATTTGAATCTTACACCTCATTATCCCAACCTGTATATTTTTGCTACAGGACCAAAAAATTCATGTCTTATCATGGCAAGATCAACTTCAGGACATTTTTGTTCGTTTGTTATTGTCGAGAAAAATATAAATATTAAATGAAAATTCTATACTAAATAGAAGAGAAAATTATATATAAGTATTAAATGATAATTGCACTATGAGAAGCAAAGAAAACCAAAAAGAACTCATAAAGAAAATGCTTACAAACACGTTCACTAAACTACATATATGGGAGACTTATATTAAGAACGATAATCTTTTCTTTATATTTTCTCCGACGGAGGATTAGATAATAAATTAACTCTTCCATACTTACCTCCTCCATTAGAAGATGGAGAAGGTGAATAATAATATGCAAGTTTCACTAAAGTGAAACTTTTAGTGAAATGGTGAAATGTCTCTTCGTTTCTTATGCATCTACTCGGCTTCTAGTGACCCGCCTTCTCTCAAGTGATTGGCTGTTACAATCAATTTTGAATGACGATTAGACCCTGCTGCGGATGTGACGGATGACGGATATGATTCTCCGTACACTGACTACCGTATCTAGTGTGACTGACACTAATTTGGCAACGATATTTTGAGGGGTCCTCACCATTATTAGTGTCATACACACTAATTTCATACTCACAATTAATAGAGATAAAGTATATTTAATGTGGTAATATTAATTTTTCTACACTTAAATAATGTGATTACAATATTTAGAACTCTAAAAAATTTGGTCGACAACTTCTTAAAAGAGAAGCGGCTGATAACTAATCACTCAGATTTCATTTAAGACCTTCTTTTTATTTTTTTATGATGAGTTGATTCTGGAGGTTCGTCAAGTCAATCAGACTTTTGGGGTTTAAGATTGCCTCTCACCATCCTCTAGGATGGAACAAGTGCTCACGACCATTCCAGTCTAGCTAGGATTGGTAGATGGTGAGTTCTCTACATTTAACTAAATAAACTTTACGTTCATATCGTAAGTAATATTTGATGTAAACGAGATCATTTGCCAAGTGGATGAGAGAAGTCTAAATTTAGTATAGTTGAGATGTGGTCTCAGACATGAGTGTCAAAAAACTTGCGGGAGAGCAATCTCTGAACTCCAAGTTCAAGATATCTGAAATTTTCACAAGTGCTATGAAGTGAAGTTATATGTGGACTGGATGGATATACTCGAGAAGTATCTAAGGTATCAATAAAACGTGTCACATACTCATGAAACGAATAAAAGGCACTGTAAAAACTATGGTGTAGATGCTGAATCGGTTGCATAATTCTGACACTTTCTTTTCTTTATGAGTTCTGTTAGATAAGATCGGTTGTGTCTAAATTACCGGTGCAAAATGAAATATATCGAATAGTGCAAGGCGACCCTTAGGTCACTGAATGAGTTTGCAAAGGTTATGAGTTCAAGTCTTGCGTAATATATTTTTAACATTCTGTATTTAATTTTCAGTTTTATCATTCAGTTGTATAGATTTTTGTAAAGAATTATACCAAAATTAGTGTCACTCATACTAATTATGCACTCATCGTGTTAATCTCTGTAAAATTTGAAGTGCATCTTAATTAGTGTCACTCATACTAATTTCACACTCATAGTAATTAAATATACACACTAAATATAGTTTGAACTACACCTGAATTATTCTCACTCACACTAATTTCGCATTCACAATAATTAAATATACACACTAAATACGGTGGAAAGTGTAGTTGAAAACAGTTTTCGCGCCTTCTACAACTTTCACCTACTGTACGTCACAAGCCAGTGGCACCACGTTGGTATGGAGACTAACTGTGTCGTGGTGGACTTCTGTCAGTGGAACTCTCTGGCCCTCTCTCCTCTTCTCTCGCTCGTTTTGTGAGGAAAATATGTTCCGCCTTCTGCCTACGATGACAGTCCTCGAAGACCTCGAACGTCGTTCGAGGAGATAGTAGCCGCGGGAAGCTGTGCAGCTTTTCTCGTCAATTTCTTGGTGGTCGAGTTGAAGAGTTGAGCACTGAGTAAAGCCTCATAATTTCAGAAGTGAGTACAGTAGTGGATAGATAGACGGCCTTTTCCTTCTCCTGAACCAAGGGCCGAGGAATCGTCGGGACTTTGTTGTCTGAGTGGTCGATTTCCAAATTGTGGGCGTTTGCTTTTTACACGAGTGGCGATTCGGTCCGTCTGGCAGTATGAGTGAGGTTGATTTGGACCTCTCGGATGGAGAGGAAGAAACCACACGTTCCAACTTGGAGAAGCTGAAACTGGAGAGTAATGGGAAGGCAGTGGAGGACAGGCCTTCGACGAGCTCTTTAGCGAGTTTTGTGAAAAAGCCTATCGTTGTCATTGTTATCGGCATGGCCGGTAAGTTCCCTTTTTCCTGTCCTGTTTCTGAGTTTGTCTGAATTGTCGTGAGAAAGAGGAATTTGGGAAAGGGCTTGTGAAATTTGGTCTTACTTGCTTGCTTTCTCCGCAGGGAGTGGGAAGACCACTTTAATGCACAGGCTTGTGGCTCACTGTCATGAGACCGGGAAACGTGCGTATGTGTTAAATTTGGATCCGGCGGTGACGAATTTACCGTATGGGGCAAACATTGATATTCGAGACACTGTGAAATATAAGAATGTGATGAAAGAATATGGCTTGGGACCTAATGGAGGCATCCTCACTTCTTTAAATTTGTTTGCTACCAAATTTGACGAGGTTGGCATACTGTTTCTCTAATCTTTTAGCATTTGTTAGGAAAATATTCGAACATCCGTTCATTGTGGTCGCAATATGTTATACCCTTGCTATCTGCCTGTCTGTATCAGTTCGAAATTTCAGTCTTCACTCAGGCTTTGATTTGTCATGCTGGACTGGAAGGATGAATTTAACTAGTGAAAGTTATTACAGTGGTACTTCCTTTCTGGAGGTGTATGACGATTATCATTTATCCATCCCAGGTGGTGGGTCTGGTGGAGAAGAGAGCTCCTGAGGTCGATTATGTTCTTGTAGACACTCCAGGACAGATTGAGATCTTTACGTGGTCTGCTTCTGGTGCAATCATCACTGAAGCGTTTGCTTCAACGTTTCCCACGGTGGTGACTTATGTGGTGGATACTCCTCGTTCAACGAGTCCTGTAACATTCATGAGTAATATGCTGTATGCGTGCGGGATTTTGTACAAGACTCGCCTACCTCTGATGTTAGCGTTCAACAAAAACGACATAACACAACACCAGTTTGCAGTGGAGGTACTACTCTTAGAAAGTGAGAATTGAGTGACCCTAAAACACTGTACCTTGTAACTGATATGCCACGGTCTAGACTTTCATCATAACTGACGTAATGTGCGTCAACATAGGGTTTAGGGCAATTGGAGGATCAGTTGTTTACATTCTTCTGAATTCTCTTCCTTCTCCTTAGAGCGTTTAGGCGTAACTTACTTCGTGTCGGGATCCTTTGCAATTCGGGGAACTCCTTAGCGCTATCGGTGTCACGCCGTGTCACGCCGTGTTCCCCTTTTCCCCACATGCCACAATACCCTTGGGGCTTTTCCCCCAAAGGATAGTGGGACGCTCACACTGAATACCGCATGCCGGCTTATTTCATTGTTGTGCTTTTTTTGTGTTGTCCTTTGAAGGCAGCTTCCTGTACCTTCATATGATGTAATTCGGAAGCTTGGGTGATTGTTTTATCCTCTGATGACGTGTATACAGTGGATGGAGGATTTTGAGAAGTTTCAAGAGGCGGTGGAGTGCGACAAGTCTTACAATGCAAACTTAAGCCGAAGTCTATGCCTGGTGCTTGATGAGTTCTATCAGAACTTACATAATGTCGGGGTGTCAGCAATAACTGGAGCCGGCATGGAAATGTTTTTCCAGACTGTAGATGCTTGTAAAGTTGACTACATGCAGAACTACAGGTAAATCCTTCAGTTTCGACACCTGAGAAGATGTTCATACACTGGGATGTTAATGCAACAGTTGTTACTGAGAAAGTTTTAGATTGTTGAAGTCACAGAAGTGTACAGACTAACTTTATGAACTTAATTGACATTGATTCTGTTAAGCGTTCATTTGTATCATTCAAGAAATGTATCGCTTTGACTTGGGGCATCGTCATTCTTCATCTTGTGTAGTGAAAGTTATGTAGCCATTACTTCTCCTCGGCTGAGATCGTGTGCGCCTGGTATCTGCAGAAAGGAATTAGATGAACGCAAGAAGGAGAAGGAAGAGAGAGAGGAAGAACGGAGAAGAGCCAATTTAGCGAAGCTGGAGAAAGACATTGCCGATTCGAAGGGACAACCTGTTGTTCTTGCGTCAGCCAGAAAGAAGGATGTCCTACGAAACGATGAGGATGAGGACGTTACAGACGTCAGAGAAGAGGAAGAAGATTATGATTCCGAGGCTGATGGCAGTGGTGACGAAGATGATGACGACGAAGAGGATGAGAAGCATTACAGATACTAGTTATAACAGATACTCAAACCTTTGTACATTTCATGGCCTGCAGCCAGTAGGGAAGTCTAATTTTATTATAGACTTGCATAGAGAAAATTTGATCTGGGCAGCAAATGTAACCCAGGTGATAGATTGTCAGTATACCGTACGTTGAAATGATGTGCGGACGAAGAGATTGTGACCCACAACTACTTTTGAGTGCTGTTCCTGTATCATAGGGGTGAGCCAGCACTAACCCGGCCCTTTATTGAAGACAAAACTGGCTTTAAGTCCGGTCTTAATCTTGTGAAGTTGTTTCCGCTCAAACTCTCCAAGTGGCGAGGACAGAAGCGAGAGAATATTTTCCACGCCTGGCAGTGTGCCCATCTCTGGAACTCGTTTGCACGTTTGGACGTGCTTTTGATCCGTCCATGCAGCGTGAGGCTTAGGAAATCCAGAGCACTTTCTTTGGAAAAGTTTCTGGTGGTAAGCTATCAGAATTTAGTTTGTAACAAATGCAGAAGTGAAACTTCGTCTTCCTGTCCTGGTTAGTGTTTGAGTAGTTGCTGCCTCTGCAACTCGATGAGCGGAAGAAAAGTTTTATAAGCTCCCTTCGAGAAGAATGTCTGGTTGATGATGTCCAGACGTTTATCCTTATTTACAGCTGGAGGTATGCTCATGGAGACTATGAGCATACCTCCAGCTGTAAATAAGGATAAACGTCTAATGGGAAATAACTAAACGTTGAAGAGAGACTGGAAGTACTGTGGAGCGACGTCAAATCGTAAAAGTGCCCAATATTGCATATTGTAGTATTTACCTCAGGACATATCTGTTGGGCGTTTACGCATAATCACCCTGTGTTGAGTGCCACATCACATCGCAAACGATAAGGATCCGTAGAAGATCGATAGTCGTTCTTACTAGTGCTGAATATGGGTTGCCCTGAATATTGGCAACACTCGATGTGTGTTTAATTCCGCAGTTGTTGTTGATGTTCGTTAGTGTGAGAATCGAAGTCAGTCAGATATTAGCATTACGTGATCATTATGCTACTTATGGGGTTTTGTTGCTGATATGCAAGAAATACGCTATGAGACGAGGGCATGAGACTCTTTTGTAGGCTGGAGGAGGTGCAATCTGTCCTGTGTTTGTAAAGGGCTGATCTGCGCGGTGAGAATGTCTTATGAAAGGAAGACGGCTCGGCTGTTTGCCCTTGTTGAAGTCGAATCGACACGCGGTTTCAGCCTCCGTCCCCTTCAGAAATACGTTCTTTTTCTTTTCCACGCCTCGCGGGGAGACATAACGATCGCTCACTGAGACTAGACTATCGCGACGTAAAGTTCGTTTGGGACTGAGATGGCTGGGATTACGTCGTGGTCTCGAAAAGAATATGTTTAAAAATACTCACAAGAAGACCCTAGAAATCCACAGAGCTGTATGACTATGAGCAACATCCTGTCCGCCCAGGTCACGGTGATGGAAATATTACCGTTCAAGTTTATTTTACACTTACTTCCAGAAAGTCAATTCCACTGGAATTGGCTTATCACCACTATGTAACTAAATTTCTGTTCCTAGAGTAAATATTTCACTACGATCCGCCATGATTTTATAGAATTTAAATTATAATCCTGAATATCCTCTTGTTCACTTTCAAACTCCGGAGAAGGGAAGTTTGGGGAGTTCAAATTTTCCCTCCAGTAATGACGAAAGAAAGAGGAATGTAAACACAGTCGCGTCTGCAGTAAGTCTTAGGATTTTTAGGCCCAAGATCTAGAATCTAGACTGCCTGGTCTCGAGGTTTCCCGCGAGGGTTGCGCATCCATTGCTACGAGCGTTCTTCACCTCGCCACAATTGAGTAGCCGTCATGGATCACGGAGGACCAGCTCCACCAGAGCCAGTTACATATCTGTGTGGGGATTGTGGAGCAGACAATACTTTGAAGCCTGGGGATGTTATTCAGTGCCGTGAGTGCGGATATCGCATTTTGTACAAGAAACGGACCCGACGGATTGTGCAGTTTGAGGCAAGATGACAACGTGCGTTCAGGTTTTCATGATATGATGGAATGGAAGGTTAGTTGCTTCGGGATCGTGTGCTTGAAGGTACTCGGCAGAATGCGGACAGGGTGTTGTCTAATCGGCTGGAAATATGTGCTTCTTCCGCATCGCCTTCTTGCTCACCAAGATGTGTAGGGAGAATCAAGATGTGTAGGGAGAATGAAAACGATGCAGCTCCACCGTGGACTTAAGACTGTGGCAATTTTCTACGGGCGCAGAGTAAGGCGTTCTATTTGTTCTGGCACCAGGCACCATATAGTAGCAAGGATGTTTGAGGTGGTATATACCACAAGTTTTGACACGTTGAGGCGGTATATAAAGTTATACTACGCTTTTGGATCTGCACATGAACACCTCGAGTACTTAATCTGTTGTTTGCTTTTGATTGATGTTTGTGATTGTGGCTTTTGGGCGTTGTGAGAGAAGTGGGTTTTTCCTGTGAAGTGTTGCTTTTCCTTCGATGCTGCTGTTGAGCGGGCAGTTCTTTTGGGCGCTGAAGCTGGTTCTTTTCGCCAGTGAATCGGTTGAGAGCAACTCGAGCTCACTTCAAGCAGAGAGGAGATTGTGACCTTCACGCAACTATACCCCGGCAGCCATCTAAGTTTCCTACACGTTACAAGCCTTCCAGAGGAGCGGAGACACTGAAGTGTCGCAGCTAACAACTTGGTGACTAGAAGTGTTTCTCGAGGTGGGTCGTGGATTCTGGTTAAAAAGACGTTCAAATCCTGGATCGCAGAACCGCTTATATGTTGCATAGTCACCCGATCAAAACCTTTCAGCAGATCCTCCGTGGCCTTACTAAATCATCTACTAGAAAGGGTCTGAAGAGCGGCTCAATTGATCTAACTGAATCGTACTCCTTAGTTTTATGGCATGAGATTCGTTTCGGTTTCTCGTCGTGATCAGAACAGCCCTCTTTCCAGCATGTCCTCAAGTCAACCAAGAAAGATAATAAATTCTGTTGTAATTCCAGTCATCTTCTCAAAATCAGTGGAGTCCTCCATTCCGAGGAACACATCGATCTAAAACTTGTCGTCGTTGTTCATAGCTGTCCAGCAAAATGACTGTCATTGACGAAAGAATGATCTTCTTCCTTTGATCATATTCTTTGTCATGGTATCATCGGTTGTGCCACTCGGCTCTGAGCATATCCCCGGCACTCACATGCACGAGCCTATATTGATCGGAGATCTTCGCGGACCACGGAGGTCAAAGACCACCCAAGGCTTCGAAGCTAACTTCTCGGTCACCTCGGCAGCCTCGCTTTTCTCCTCGGCGTACTCCGTCTTACCTTCACTAAGGCTGCTCTAAAAGCAATGTGAAAAATGCTTTCTGGTGGAAGGAGGAGAGTTTGAGGAAAAGAAGAATAAACTCAGTGCTTATCATTTTCCTCGCTTTCGTTTTGTACAAAACTATTCACTTATTTCGAGGTGAAAGCTTACCATCCTGCGGCAGTGAGGGGACGTTCTGCTTCCCGTTTTCGAATTACAGTCTATTCCAACTCCGATGCATGGACTCAAAATCGAACTTCCAGCCTTCTTCAGGTTATCACCTCTTTGATCACATTGGCGAGAATTTCTATACTAATTGTGACTGCAATAACCAAAGTAGTGTAGTCATTAAGTTTTATTACCTGGGGAGTGCACTCATGTATCGTTTCAGACTGTCTCCGACACGGACATCCTTGTGAATGCACCTGAGGGACCGCGAGATGTTACTGTGAATTACTGTGCCACCGAACATTATTGGGTTTACACCCGTAAATGGGGGTGGAGTCTTCCTGCTCGAAGGGCTCCACAACGAAAGCAGCCGAAACAATGCCTTCGCTTTTGGGCCTAACTCGCTTCTTATCTCGACAAAAAGAAGCTGTGAACTACCCTGCGCGTCCATGCTCCTGTCAGAATGCTGGACTGTGTAGTTACATTTTCTACCGTATTTAGTGTGTATATTTAATTAGTGTGAGTGTGAAATAGTGTGAGTGATATTAATTCACATGTAGTTCTAATTTTACAGAGATTAATAATATTAAATAAAACTAATTAATATAAAATGTTAAAAATATATTAAACAAGACTTTAACTCAGAACCTTTGCAAACTCACTCCACATAAAAGAGAAAAAGTGTTAAAAATATGCAACCATCTCCTGCATCTACACCATCTAGATATAGCTTTTTACAGTGATCTTTATTTTTTTCATAACAAATAAGTAACACGTTGATATGATAAATACTTCTTGAGCATTTTCATCCAATCCACATTTAACTCCACTTCAAAGCACTTTGTGAAAGAATTTAGATACTGTGAACTTGGAGTTCAGCAACTGCTCTCCCAAGTTTTCGAAAATTTTCACTACTGAATAAATACAAAACATGTATGGATGGTTCTTCCGTTTACAAAGAGTTTTGATAGAAATCAAACTCTAGTGACTTTTGACTTCACTCTGACAGAATTGACTTTAGTTCTATGGGTGGGTGAAGAAACGAACGGTGTTAACTACAGCTTTTAGTTGAAGATATAAGATCTACAGTGAGTTTGACAAATACAATGAGTTTTCATGACAATAATTTTAAAATTCACTATATAAATATATTTTGTATTTTGTAAATGCAATATTGCACTTACGGAGGATTTGCAGATATGTAGTTTGTCTGTAGCGATTTTGGTTTTGTTACAGATTGTACTTAACCAGAAGTGCAATATTGTACTTGTGTAGAGTATATTGCACCGAAGTACGTTAACACCTTGCAGTTATGGAAGGATTGCACTTCCATAAGGTGCACTTGCGCAGGGCCGACTGTACACTGTCGGTGATCTGTCTGCGAGCACGAGATAGTGCTCGTGCTAATGCCCGTAAAGTCAATCGTGGTAATGGTAAAGCTAATGCTCGTGCTAATGCCCGCTCGATCACCAATAAATCGTAAACCCTAGTTATGAATCGCGAGTGGAAACAGTTGTAAAGATTAAAGTTCGTGCTGGATCGATCAATCGTCTCTCACAGCTCGTATTGAACTAATGTTGCTCGTGTTGGTGCGAGAGAGGAGAAAGCGATTTGTCGTGCCCACGAACCAGTTACACCCTCTGGTGTTTGACGACGGACTTTGCTCTGCTCCATTGCTTTCTCACAGTCCGTTTACTTTACCATGGCTTCATCCATCGATCTCGGTCATGTTCACGGTACCTCACGGCATTTAAGCCGCGCGTGTAAAAGAGTAGATTGTAGTCGAGAAAGTCTCTGTCTCTATAGATACAAAAGATTAGATCGTGTGTCTGGACGTAAGGGCTTTAGGGTTTGATATCTTCGTAACTTTCAAGCATGAGAGAGTTTTCCCTTACATCAAAAGTATATTCTCGGAAGATTCTCCTGCGAGACCAATCCAAGTTTTTCGCAATGAATGAAACGACTGCACTCGGAAACACCCTTAAACTGGACTCTTAATAAACTAACAGAATATATCCAGAATCACAACTCCAACTGAATTTGTTCCTAAAGCTCATACATGCCAGTTGCTGATACATTTTCGTACTCCTCCCTTGCGAGATGGATCGAGTCTGAGATACAGCGGCTTACTCAGCAGGGTCGGACGTCCAGAACTGGCACTAGCATCCAAGGAATCACATAACAGACTCGATATATGATACATTATTCACAAGTTTTAATATAGATTTTGTCAATCTGTCCACAATCACTCCTAGCATGGTGTGTCGGGAGACACCATAGATGTGATTAGTGATGGCACCTTCGAACAGTGGTGCCCCAGGAGTAGGTAGATACAGAGCGAGTGGGTGTGTCTATATTTCTAAAATTATCAATAGTGTGCAACATATAAATATTTTGACTCACCGTAATATACGGTTCCCAGCTTGGGGTGGATCTGTTCATGTCTCCGTCTGCTGTATTTTCTCACAGGTGAATGAGACGAAGCTTGAGACCCCGCTGTCGTCGTAAAGATGCTCCTCTTTCAAGCGAAGATTCCGGAATGTCTTTTGTCCGTGGAATCTCGAAAGAGGCAGATAAAAAGTCTTTGTTAAAATATGAAGTTCAAGCTGATTCATCCGTCAGCTGAGTAGTCCCTGTTCCTGTTAGATGGGTCACTCTTTCCCCGCACTGGTTGCTTCTGGCCTTGGTGAATCATGAATGGTTCAAAGGACTCCTCAAAAGCCGAGGAGACGGAGGGAGAGATCAGAATGGGCGTTGCAGCCACCTTAAGTTGACTGCCGGCCCGAGTCGCTCACTGAACCTTATGAACAACTCCTGGGCTAGAGTTTGTGCTCGCTGCACAAGCACTATATACAGAAGAAGCTAAAAACTCTTCTCACAAGATCTAAAATACCAACAGACAGCTCGAAGGTTGAACTTTTAAGCATCTTTCGCAAGCGCTGTTTGTATGTGGGAAGTTCACTATGAAAGCCAATTCCAGAAAGGACGTTGTATCAAGCTCACAGAGTTAAAATCCATTCTAATGAACCCGGGGAAGTCGACCTGTCACCTGCAGCCATGATTGAGCTTCTCGATCGGTGGCGTTCAGGAAGAGCCCTCGAGGGACCCCGTTTGAGGACGTGAAGTTCATCCACAAGGTCGAGGGCATTGTTTGCTAGCAGCTGAGTCTTCAATTATCCCCTCCACTAACCACGTGATCGAGTGGTTACGGATAACAACAAACGGATACTGAAAGAGTCAAACTGGAAATGCTGAGACTGCTTGAACTAACAGAGGGCGGGGAAGGTTCCTGAGACAGAATATCTGCTCAACCCAAACCCAAGCCCCCGAGATTGCTGATGACACCAGCTAACCCTCCCAGGTTATTTTGTCCAGCAAGAAGAGCAGCTTGGTCTCCATTTGCTCCACCAGCTGCGGCAATGAGTGCCGAGAAATCCATCCCGCCTCCGCCTGCTGCCGCTGCCAGGAGAGATGAATAATCTGCATTTGCTCCGCCGTTGTTTAGGAGAGCAGAATAATCAACACCACCTCCTCCAGGGTTCCCAAGCAAGGCAGAGTAATCCACACCTTGCTGTTGAGTTCTTTGCAGAATTTGCTGCATTAGAGCCAAATTACTTCTCTCCTTCTCGATCCGAATTGCATTGAGCATGGCTAAGGCTTGCTGTGCGCTGTTGTTCTGCGCTGCAGTCATGGCTGCAAGATAGTCGGCCGCTGACGCAGGAAAATTGGGTGCAGCTCCTGGCATGTAACTGGGAGGAGGTGGCACTGCACTACCTGCTTGAGACTGAGAGGATAGAGGAGGGTAAGCAGAATTGGAACCTGGCACTCCTTGCGGTTGCGCTGCTGCTGCAGGAGCAGGTTGGGTGAAACCCCTATGCTGATACTGCGGAATGGAGTCTTGTGCCGGTGGCGGAGGATATACCCTCTGCTGAGACTGAGGCGGAGAGGATTTCTTAAGCTCGGTATGTTGCACCGGCGGAGGTTGAGGAGAAGGTGAAAATTTGACCGCCGGTTCTGGTAGCTGTTCAGGTTCTGCAAAAGTGACCTTCAAAATTGATTTCGGTGCAGCTGGAGCAGAAG
Source organism: Asterella californica (assembly GCA_036924285.1). Classification (NCBI taxonomy): domain Eukaryota; kingdom Viridiplantae; phylum Streptophyta; class Marchantiopsida; order Marchantiales; family Aytoniaceae; genus Asterella; species Asterella californica. The sequence goes on from JAYKYS010000003.1 coordinate 31,066,749, forward strand.
GAAACTTGAGAGCTGACTGCGATGGCTGCCCAGGTTGAGGTGATGGAGGACGTTTTGGTGACGGTGCACGAGGAGTCCTGAGTCCAGCGGTATATAAAGCTGGTGGCGGTGTTTTGGTTTCAACCGCAGTTCTGCTAGAGATTCTGGGAGAAGGTTTAAGTCCAGGAGCGACAGCAGTTGTCCCGTTGGAGTTGATATTGGCCCTTGCTCCATACCCTCGAGGGGCCACTCTTCCTCCATTTGTATCTGCGCTTGTGGTCGAATTGGCTCCTTGCGCTGGAACGGAGGCGCTCTTGGCATTGGTTCCAGGAGTGTTGGAAGCCGTATCAGAGACCGGAGCTTCAGTGGATGTCGTTGGAGCAGCTGTTTTCGTGGCAGAAGCTTGAACTTGCGTAGATGCCTTTGGCTGTAAAGGGAACTTCGGGCCTCCTTTCTCCGCCTGCCGTGGTGGATCTATCCTGGTGAAGTATCGCTGTTTGTCCTCTTTCACTTGGTGATGGCAAATGAGACACAACGTTTTGTTTGGATCCCTCCTATGCTTGAAAGCTGGACCCTTAATTGGAGTGGAGCCGCAGTGAACGCAGCATATAATATTCAGATGGTAGACGGCACTGACATCCGGCTTCTCCCTTGAGACGAAATCTCCGAGTCTGATCGAATCTGTCTGCAGCTTGTCATCGTGACAAAATGCGCACAGATCATAGTCGGGATTCTTAATTGAGGTAAAGGTGGGACCGCAAATCGGAGATACGAGACACTCGTCGCAACGCTTGTCGAAATGGAAGACTTGATCATATTTCGTGCACACGGAGTTGATCACCAGCTCTTCGAAAAGCTCGTAATCTGACTCCGGTTGCGCCCTCCGGTTTAAGGGATTGGTAGCTCTGAAGAAGCACGCCTCACACAAATCGCAGTCCTCCTGCGTCTTGTGGCGGTAGCGCTTTCCTTTAATCGGAGCTACTCCACACTCAGCGCACTCAATGAAGTGGACTTGATAAGGTCCTGTTGTCTTGCCCCTTTCGATCTTCAAATACTTGATCTTCGGATCCGGAATCTCTCGACGAAAACAAGCTTGACAAAGATCATAATCGGGTCGCTTCTTGCACTTGTACCGATAGCCGCTTATAGGACTCACCTCGCATTTTGCACACTTGACCCCTTTATGCAGCCAAGGCTGCCCGATGTTCTCTCCCATCGCCATGCTACCTGCAGCTCTTTCTCTCTGTCTCTCTCTACTCTATCTGAACTCCCTCAAAATATCTCCCACTTCCTCTGCCTCATCTGACGTCCAGCCCGGCATAACGTCACGGTTCAGGCAGAGTGGTGCCAATCTGCATTCAACTGTTCCCTTCCAATCCACCCCGCTGTGATTTAACTACTACCCGCAGCATGGATAGGCCGATCAGTCAACTCCCAGTGCCGCCGCCGAATTTAGAAAATCTAAACGCACGTTCTAAAAGTTCGAATTTGTTTGCTACTTCTCATGGAACATCTCTCGACTGGAACGTCCATCATCATTGCACTGCCTGCATCCTAGACGCTAGTGATGCTGCTGGCTGCAGTAAGGAGACGGACTAGACGTCCTGCTTCTGACGAGCTTCGGGGAGAGGCCGGAAATGACAAAGAAAGAAAGAAACGAGGAACATCTCGTCAAAGCAGCCAGTTCGGGAGGCCGCTTTGAAGGAATGAGAACAAACGCCTGAAAGTGAGAACACAAGAGAGCTTTTAGACACAGGCAGGAGGACGACGACGACGAGGATCCCAGATCCAGATTTGCCAAGTCACATAAGGAAGCGAGAAATGTTACCACATCTAGCGCGCGGTTCGCACCACTGTATATTACATTACAGCGCAGCTCTGTAAAGACAGCTCACGCACGCCTCCTGCTCTCGGCTGCGATGCTGCATGATCCCACCGCCGCTGTCTCCTCCATGTCCATGTCCGTCGAGTTCTGCGGTACAGTACGAGCGCAGAACTGCAGGCCACAATACTCAATGACGACGAAGGATCCTGCCAACCGAAAGTCTTCTCGCATTTTCGTCGTTTCATTCTGATTCATTTCCACTTCCTGCGGGAAAAGCCTCGCACTCTGATGAACGATATTATCATTTTATTCACTGTATTCATGGGAAGGCAAGAAATGACTGAATCAACATCTTGTAAAGTTTATACCCTTACCTCGCAGATTCTTCGCTTGATCTGTGAACTTCCATCATGTATGTCAGTTTATAATGATTTTGAACGTAACTAAACCGAAATCACTGGTATTCAGGCTCCCATTAACATTAGAGGAAAAGTAAATGACTCTTCGACAGACAGCTTTGGTTTTAGCCAAGATTAGTTCGTTTCTGAGAGAAAAGCCATGAGCCAAGATTAGTTCGTTTCATGAGACACAATATTACGAAACAGAATTATGAAACACATTCGTATGAAGGACAATGGCAGCCTAGGCAGATCAAGTAGTGCTGGAATAAGATTCCCTGAGAATGAAGCAAGTCGAGCTTCGTCTGGTAATCACAAACTCCTGTTCATCTGCGAAAGTCCAACAAGAGACAGGCAATCTTTTAATACCTACACGAATCTTGTGTCTAGTTATTGTCACGCCTAGGAAGTGTACGTGCTCAAAGTATGGGGGCAGCATCAACACATCCAAGATAAAGAAAGAACTGAGAGAACAAGGAAGAATATACAAATTGTTTAAGAAAGATTCAAGATGTCGCCTGACCCTATTATATCACATTCCAGCATCGGGAACTCAAACAGCAAAGAAACCTTCATGTATTTCGTTTCTTGTCGTTCTATAGCTCCCTAAGAGTAATGCTAGGGATGATAACATTGAGAACCAAGATCATAAGACTTGAGGAACCGCGTGAAAGTACTGTCCAATTGTACCGGCAGGGTGTATACGACCGTGTACTTCCGTACGGCCTTGGATTTTGAGAAAGGCCTACTCTAAAGGCTCTGAAGGACGTAAAGGCGATGCTTCGGTCCTACGACATTCAACTTTCCAGAACAGTGTCGGCTGAGTATTTTCATCAAGCACCTCTCTGGGCAGGGCACTTCTACGGGTGGGGCTGGTGAAGCCGAACTGTACTTCATGCTCCTCCATGCTTAGATGAATACACTTCTGGGAGGGCCAGGTGGGTCTACAGGGGTTGTACAGTGTAAACTTTGCAAGTAGTTCTCATGAAGATAGCTCTCGTCCCAACAACGTGGCGATTGTGTGTTTACACCAACGAGAACGGCTGGGAGACAGAGACATGACATGACATGCAGCTGAAAGATCCTGTTGGGTAAAGCGAAGTAATTTGCGAATTGCGAACTAAAGGTCTACTATACAGGCTTATGCCATCCATTCCCTGTTCTGCTTTAGCTTTCAGGATGAAGATAAAGCGAGCGCCAAGCGATTGACCCCATCCACTGGTACCTGACATAGCACTATAGCTACATCTTGGAGGATGATCAACCCAGAGCAACGGGTTCAGCTGTGGTACATTATATCCTCATACAAGTATTCTGTCCTTGCAGTAATCACAAAGCAGTTCCATCAATTCGCGCGAGCAATCCCGGTTCGCCCCAGCGCAGTTGAGTGTTCAATTTGGCTTCCTTCTCAAACATATTCTGAAGCGGAAACACATTGCTCGCTTTCCACATTCAAACACAACCGGTGCAGTCTGCAAACCACAACGAGAATGCCAAAAAGCCATACGACCTGCTACTGGGTTCAGTATCAAGTAACCCTTCTTGGTTATAGTACAATCGAATCCTACGGAGTAACTACACGTGAACGTTACATCAGATCTTCATTCTGTGCATCTTCCAGGAGAATCTCGTACACATCAGTACGGATCCTCAGTTCTTTTTCGCGCATTATATCTACGAACTCGGACTGCTCCTTCGCACTCAGTATAGAGCCCAGCTTAGTAAAGCCGTCCGCCCACAACGATTTGGACCTGCGGATGAGGAGAACAAGTTAGGATCAACACTGCAATTTTGTTTACAGAGACCAGGAGTACTGAGAACTGACTGCGAGGCGGATCAGGCACCTACCAAGGGCAGGCGTGGATGGCACGAAAATATACACGCCGAGCTGCATCCGGATTTGACGACACGTGAAGCTCGTAAGCCAGATAACATCGCCAAATGAGAACTGACTGCCGAGTTTCCCTACTCTCAAGCGCCCGTTCAAACAGGCTGTGAATGCGTGGTCCTGCTCCAGGTCTCAACAGCTCACAAGAAAGTGCAAACAGCCACAGCATAGTAGATGGATTCCTGGACACGCACGAGGCCTGAGTCAATAGATGGTACTCAAATAAGATGACTTATAGTGAGTAATTTACTTCCCAACCTTAACTCTCAGGAGTTCGAAAACCTTTACTCTATCACAAGTTATTACGCCCCACATGTGCATATCATATCATTGTGGACTTCTCCTCGTCTCAATCCCACGTGTAAACATAACCACCTTCAAACTGTTCAGGGTTCAGGCCTTAGCAGCTGGAAATATCTACTAGACACAGCTTTGATGTAACTATTAAAGTCAAAACAATCATATGCAATCTAGCCAATCAATATGTCCTTAGTTGTACTTGGCCAGCTTTAGAGATGAAGGCCCCACAACCGAGCAGTAATTGGGCCAATCATGGACATACCGGGTAGCTTCGCTAGTGTCCTGAGACAGAAGGACTCATTGTTGCTGCGTATTAGCCAAGCAAGGAGAAGACTTACAAGACAGTACAGTGAACTTGGCAAGTACCGAACCTTTTCGAAGCATCATCAAGGAAACGCCGCAGTTTGTGACTCATGCCAGACTGAGAAGCACTGCGTATATATGCTCCAGTCAGCTTCCCATTACAGGGGTATTCCATGAGCCCTCGCAAGATGGTGGAGCGCAGACGTGCTGGTTTCGTAGCTGGCTTCAGATTTTCCAGCATTCTGACATACCTAAGAAGCAGCAGCTCACTTTCGAGACTTTGTTGCCGTTTGGCTTTACCCAGAAAAGCACAGACAACTTAGGCCGTGAGAAAGTCAAAAAGAATGTGGTGGAAACTCTGGCCTCTTCTGATTTGCGGTCCGCTTTTTAACACTAGCATTACACAGTTCGGTTACTAAACAGTCCACAGCACAGGTGCTCAAGTGACAACAAGCAGGATTACCACCTATATTCTGGCTCTCAAGCACGCGAGGAGCAACAAGCTGACCAATGGTGAGCAGCTATAAACCCTTGAAACATACAAGCCAGCGCAAACGGTGACGAAAACGATGACAACAAAGAAGTTCATGTTCGCTGGTAGTGGTTCTGTGTACCTGGTAGAGTCATAGCGAGCCCTTCCTCAAACACAGAAGCCGCAGATTCCCAGCCTGCTGTCAACTGCTCAAACAACGCAGCACAAGATATCAATGCTGCCCCTGTCGACGAAAGATTCCCGTGATCATTTGTTCGTACTCTTTGCAACTGCTCACGATAACCTCGCTGACATCGAAGCAGTTGCGTAGCAGGTATCACACCAGGGAAGGACTGCGGTGAGTACTCCATTCTGCTTCCCAAGCAAAAAAGTATGTACAACGCCCTTTGTTCTGCACCAGTATCATATGAAGTTCGAGCCAACTCCAACTCTGCATAAGCAAGGTACAAGACTGGTGCATCTTCCTGTACTTCCTGCATTAACATCAGCATTTTTTACTCTTAAACCTCAATTTACCACACTTCAGTATATATAACACAAACAAATCACATTCGCCGGAAAATCTCAACGGTGCATATTATTTACCTTCGGAAGGGCACCCAAAGAGGCAAGAGACGTATCGAAAATTTTTCTAGCAGTGGTGATATTTCCAGCAACAGCCTCGATACATGCATACGCTCCCCACAACGATAGGTCCTGCTCATGTAACACAGTGCATTACGTCAGCTAAGCTATTGAGGTACGAATGGCAATATAACCCTAAATGGAATCAAAGACTTCCGCTGGCAGTTCGAGCAGTTCTCACCTGGCGATGGATTTTGAGCAGTTTTTTACCCAGTGCCCGTGAGGCGGACATACTTCCTGCCGGTAAACCCGTCTCTTCTGCTGCTAGGTCTTCTACTTCGAAAAGCCCTCTCAACAGTCGTCGATCATCTGGAAAGATACTTCGGACTAAATAAAAAGCATTTCGCAAGAATCTAGCTCCGCCCTGCGACTTCTCGTACCACGGCGAATCTCCAACTAGGTCTGCCAAAGTGTATTTCTTGCTAAGATCTCCACGGTCACTATTACTGATATCGGCAAGTAGTGTTCCTTTCAGACTTTCTAAAGATTCCATTGTTGTTCTGTAACTCCAACTATTCGAACAACACCTGTTGCCGTTCAAGAAAAGGATTTCGTGTCAATGTTTGCTTTCCAAGAATATCAACTCCTCCGAAGTCATCAAAAAGGATTTCTGCGTTGCCAGTGAGAGATAACCAATATGTATCCACATATCTATTCTAAGCAACACGAACCTAGTGAATACTTGACAGCTCCAACAAATTGGCTTCCCAGCTTGACTCACTAAATAAGATAATGATACTTTACTTGGAACACAATAAACAGTGCCCTGAACACATTATGCTCGACAAGTAAATAATAGAAGCCAAAACATCTTGACGACAAGGAACTATTAGGTCCTGTCGATGTCATGATGAAGCTTTCACATACTGACACGATTTCAGTTCAAAGCCAGGTTCAAAGGAATAAGTCCTACAGGCGCGTTGTAGAGAGTCTCACCACTCCGAAAGAGGTCCATCACAGAAATCCAGAATCTCGCAGGCCAGGCTTAAGCGAGCCTGCTTAGAATGGACAGTGAACAAGCTTTCTTTTATATCCTCGAAGTGAATAATCCGCTCGAGCTCATCACCAGCATCCTCAGGGTCAACTACCTCGCGAGTATCCTTTGCTGCTCTTCATTCACATAATACAACGAAAGAAAATTAGGTTAACAGCTTCCCTTCCGAGCTTCTTTTAAGACAGATAAACTTATGAAGCTGTTTTCACCATACGCAACATGGACGATGAACTGACCAACGCAATCTATGAAACGTATATGAGGTTCGAGCACTTTCAACTCTAAGCGCAAGGTGAATACAGATCAGACCACACCAAGAACCGCAAATAAACACCGCGCAAAGGAACAAACAACGGGATAGACTTACCGTTTCTCGTACGCAAAGGTAGCCACTGCTCACGGTCTCTCTGGGACTCTCTTTCTGACCATCTTCTCCACACAATTGTATCATTGATCTCTACTTCCTTCCCAGGATCCAAACTCAACCCCAGCTTCTCGAGCAACGCAGCATCGTCTTCTTCTTTCATGACAACGTCGGCGTCCGGTTCTGTATCTTCTTCCATGTCAACAATCTCATGATCGACCAGGGTTTCATTGGCTTTGGAGTCATCCTTTTCAGGTTCTGACCACCCAGTCCATCCACCACCTTGCTGTTCTTCAGATTCCTCTCCACCTAAGAGATTAAGCTCTCGAGCTCTCTGAACCTGCTCTTCCTCCTTCTCCAACCAGGTAACCCATCCTAGTGCTCCATTTTCTCCGATCCTAGGAGCCCCACTATCCCAAAAGACTTCAAAGAGTCTTATTTTATTGCTTTCAGACAACTTTATGGGAGGCGAAAACAGACTATATTCGATACCGGCCTGAAGACAACCTACGGCCTGTTCATGATGGCCGGCCTGCCAGTTGAATCTGCACAGGTCCACGAAGATGGATACCAGTGCTTGCTCCGCCTCCACATACTTCGCGTCGTAGTCTTCCCCCTTGATGCTCTGAACAAGAGCCGTTCAAAATTTTAGATCATACCGAATGGTGCACACTTGCTATATCAACTACCAGCGATACTGAGAGATGCCAAGGTTTCTCTTGCCATTCTGTCATTCGGGGTAGAAAACGTATTCCAATAAAAGCATCTGAGCCTGAAGTCAGAAAGAAAGACAGCATACTTTGGTCTGTATACGATTACGACTAGCCGATAGAGCCTGAAGACCACGAATGTATAGGGCACGAATCGATGACACAGAGAATGTGGAAAACTGGGAGCAGCGAAAACGAAGAAACTCCCGCCACATTCTAAAACTAGAGGAATGTCGACTAACACCCTCCTCCCACTTGGAGACCAACGCCCCCGTAGAGTCACGTCTTTGGCAAGTCTCCAAATACAGGAGCAGCAAATCCTCACTGTCTGAATGTAAATGTAGAGCCTTCTCCAGAATCGCGATTTTCTTCTCCACTGCCTGTAATATCACTGCTTTCTTTTCCGCTGCTTGTATCAACTCATCCTGCCGCATGACAGTGATACGACAACCTCGTCATTATCGGCTCAAGATTTTCGTCCATGAGTAATAGCATGCCGCGATATGTGGATCAACCCCGCGTGAATTAAATATTGCAAGGTTAACAGCTCAAGCTTGACTTTTCTGCGTCTTAGACCCAACATTAGTTTCAGAAAACCCAAAACTTACCCTCTTTGCAGTGCACTTTGATGTCGACAAAACTGGGTAGAGCTACATGCTTGTGTCAACCAGTAGGACTGTTCGGTCACAATGGTAACTAGAATAGAAAATACGAAGGAGTTGAACAAGAGCTGGACCTGGAAATTCGCAAACGATATCCACAAACTTTCGTCATGAGGTCTCTCCCTTGTCTGCTCGTTGTATTCTTTAGTCTTTCGTGACACATACTCTTGCCAGGTTTCTCCAACTTCTCTAACCTCCGCTTCCAGGGCTTTGTTCTTGACAGCCTTCTCCGTTTCCAGTGGCACGAAATCTCCTAATGCAGCAGGGTTGAGTTTATATCCAGTACAGCCCTGGCAAAACCTCAGATGCCTCAGCTTGCGTTTGCGTTCTAAAGATGAATATTTCGGGGACCAATAACGACCTGCGTTCTTCATACCGTCGTCTTGGACTATCCCATCTCCTTCTACGTCTAGAAGCTTCATTCGTTGACTGGGAGGGAGTTCAGAAACTTCGTAAAAGCCTGTAAACATGTCCTGACGACGATACCGCGCTATATCCATTCTGCAAAGCAATCACATGGCACTTAAATCCCATCTTTGACTACGGCAGGAATACGATCCGAACTTTTATGTGCCCCGTTGCAATTTCGGTCCAGAGTCCTGCTTCGAAGTATCGATCTCCAGACAGCAAACGTAGCGCGTAGACTCAGTAAACCATGGGGAATCTCAACACTATAAAATCAGCGACAGTCCTACAAAGCTCAAAATCTGAGAGGTAAGACTGAACTGTGGCAGTTTCACGAATAACATACTGACCTATAAAGCGATCCAAATGCCAAGTTGTCACGATCTCCACGGGCGTCAAAATAATATTCCTTGGGCAAAGACTTATTTAAATCAGCCCACACCGTACCTGCACCTTTTCTCTGCACAGATTCACTATCAAGAGCTCCAATCTTTCTAGTATCAGCGTCATCCGCCCTCTCCTTTCTTTTGCGGTTTTCAACTCTTCTCTCCTCTTCCTCTCTCTTCTTTCTCCTCCTTTTCTTCTTTCGCCTTCTTTTGTCTGCCATTTCACGATCGACATCCTCATCCGTTGACGAACCAAGATCTGAGCTCGAAACAGATCTCTGATTCTGACCATGACTACCAACAACGTCGAACTCCTTTTCAGCAACTTCAGCATCTGGAAATAGAGCTGCGGGAGGACTCGGACCACTTGGCAAAGTTGGAGGAAGAAGACTCTCAGAAAAGCTGGTGTTGGAAAGCCATTGATGTGCAGGCTCCTGCTGTGATCCTGCCTGTTTCAAACAATTTGTTAAGAATCTGCTTATGAATATACACACCAAATAACATTGTAACGTTGACAGAAAAAAACCGACAAGAGTATCAAAGCTGCAAGGAACTGATCTCGCATCGCACACCAAATAACAAGACTCTTACTGTGAACATCGAGTTAATGTGAACGCAGCTGAGCATGCAGTTTACATCTAAGAGCTCTCTTTTCGAATAATCCCGGTGTTGCAGTGAGGCACATTACCATGACAAAAATCATGTTACCGTATGACAAAAAGAGACTCCGGGAATTTATGCCACATCTCCGACTTTAGTTTCTGATTTGAACTTTTTACAAGGCGTACGTCTTTGAATCGTGAAACAGTAAGCAGATAAGGACTCAGACACCTAGAGAACCTGAACCTTGCGATCGTAAAATTAAAAAGTATTTCAGTGACATTTCATTCACTGAAAATATGGAAACAAAAGAACTACACCAAACTAAATTTGTCCCTGCATAGGTTTAACAGCAGATGGTCAAATTCGGGCTCAGCTTCCTCAGGATTCGCAGACACATTGCTGTAAAAGAGCTGTAGGAAGACAGAATCCAGAAAGTTCTAGAGAAAAAGACCACCATGACAATGAACCTCTTCGAAAAGATAGAAATTTTCCTTCCAGACTTACATTAGCGCCGGAAAACACGGCGGAGAACGAACTGGTCGCCGAAGCGGAGGAAGGGAAAAGTCGAGGTGCAGATGCAGGGGCTGGCGCTGATGATGATGAGACGGGAAATAGAGCTGGTACACCGCCAGCAGCAGCTGTAGGTATGGAATCCAATCGTCTGATGATCTTGTCTTCATCAGCCATTTTATTGTGCGATTTGGTTTCAGGATCTTCTTTGCTGCGGGAGGCTTGTAGGACTCAACCAATGCATCTGTCAATACAATCGTTGATGCTGATCAGAAATCATTTTTATTGAGCCCACTGTAAGCTTTTTCATCAATTTGATATCTATAGACAATATGTGCTGCTCCATAGTCGATTCATGTAACTACCAGAAGTGTTCAGTTCATCCAGATTTTCCAGTTGATCTGGAATCAATGCCGATACTACGAACCTTGGTTGGAACGTTTCGGCCGCGGCATATCAAAGAAGTCATTGAGAAGATGGTCTGGTCACAGCAACACGAGCTCTGGGGCTAAGGTGCTTTTGGCGGTACTGAGTAGCTGTCCACAGCCTACAAGCGACATAAAGCAACTTGTACGTCAGAAACATTCTGGGCACGTGAGACCTAAAACTCGCTTGCCTCTTGCGGACTGATATATCTTTCGAACACTCCGTCTATGAAGGAAGTCTCACATTTCAAAGGTTCAAACTGCAACTAAGATTGCAAACCTGGCAACAATAGGTAAAATTCTACACACTGAGTTCTCCTACGATATAAACTTACTTGAAACATAATAGAACCATAAGGTAACTTACTGCCTTGATTTCGCGTGAGGCTGAATATGCCGGCCTAGAATTTCTGTCTTCACCGTTACATTGCAAAGTTTGCACACAGGTTGTCCCAGGTCTTTGTATCTGTTAAAATCCCATTACTTCAACTTTGTGAGTAGATGTCCTCAACAACAGTCGAATATAGTGTTTGGGGTCAGAAGCCCCGCCTAGCGATTCCTATACCAGTGAGTTCCGTCGGTTTGTACTACTAATTGGCAATATAAGATACTACAAAAGAAGACGAGTATAAAGCACCAGTGGAGTGTAGTGACAGTGAAATTTAGATAAAGTAAAAATCTTAACAACAGGTACAATTCCCTCATGTCACATGATATACAGCAGCGAAATTACGGCAAGCAATCATTTTCCGCCTCCCACCGATATAAGTTCCACAACAAAATACCCTAAAGCAAGAGACATCCAGAATTCAAGCCAAGACTCAACCTGAGACATACGTATCTGAAAACACCTTCAGCGCTCTAGTATTGTCACACAAGAAGTACAGATTAGGGAACTCAACTGCCACACAATCAATACAACACGCGCATCCTACGGACTTCGGATGAACAAGCCAAACTCCAAACTGTACCTTTTATCCTCGTGGTCAGGAAGTGTGTTGCTAACAGAGGAGTACAACCATTGCGTTCGAGACGCGGGGCCCTCTTCTCCATCACGTTGATAGCAGCACCAGAGGACGCGAATCCTATGGGAAAGAAAGTTTTACTTCCCGGAAGAGCCTTGAGCTGGAGAGCTGTCCGAATGGTTAGCTTTCGTTAAATTCTGCAAGTGCGTGCGGGCGTGCGTGTGTTCTGTTCTAGTCGCATGGCTTCGTGTTCTCGGCAAAGGTAAAGAACAGTACACAAAATATGCTGCTCTGTGATACGGTAGAGCAATGCTCGACACTAAAAGAGTAGTAAAAGGATTCTGTTAAATCTTAAACCCCGATGCGCGTATAAAAATATTCTTTCTTCGAGTTAGAGAGAGCTTTAGCGAACGCGGTCCACAACATAGCAATTGCAGTAGGCGATGCTACTTCATGATGTTGCATATCATATTTCGGTCATATTTGGTTTGTTCAAAGATGTGGGCTGATCGGGTTTATATTTTTTTTCCAGGTTGCAGTTAGACTGTTGTTAGAGAATTGCATTTTCTGAAGCCGGTTATATTCTATGCTTCCTCTTCCTTCTCCGCTCTGTACTCCTGGCGTCCGAAAAAAAAGACGTTTTGGCGCGTGCGAATTTGACGGTCATGATTATTTCACAGCCATTTTTATTTTACTCTTTTTCACTCGTAAGGCTGCTCGTGCTGTCGCTGTATCAGGCTGTTCGGGTTGCGTCCATAAATATGTGCCACACTCTACATACTGCCTTCGGCTTCGCTTCTAAATGTTCGGCTAGTGCATTCTTGTACCGCTACTGTCTTCATGGGCAAAATTTGGAGCCAAATACAAGTGCAATACAAGTGGATTTCTCAGGATTTTTACTTTCCAGAAGTGTTACTAGAATGAAGACAATATTTATATAAGACAAAGCTGTCCATATATTAATTGCAGGCGATAAAACCAAGTCTGTACAAAAAACCGCCCAAGTTCGCAGACTGAGAAAGCCGGTATATAGAAACTCGTTACAGTCGAAACTGAAAGTACTGTCAGGCCACAATGAAGCTGGTGCGCAGAGGGAAAACGGGGAGAAAGTTCGCAGACTGAGAAACCCGGTATATACAAACTCGTTACAGTAGAAACTGAAAGTACTGTCAAGCCACGGTCAAGGTGGGTATAGAAACTATACAGGGACAAAGGCATAGAGCAGTAGCAGAGTCTGAAAGCGCGTGTAGAAAGTGTGCGGGAACCGAGCTCGTGGCAGTCCAAGCATCCGAACCAAGTGCTCCGCAAGCCACAGCAGATGCGCAGAAGCCGAGAAAGCGTTTGAACCGTCCAAACATCGTTCGACAAGGTGCATACTTCTCGCAACGGACCATAGATCGCAAGCAAGTTCGAAGGGTACTGCCGAGAGGATGTCGACATCTGTACTTGTTATATTGTAAAGCGCGCTGCAGAATATTGTTAGAGTTTAACTCGACCCTGTTTTTTGTGTCAGCAGCCCCCAAAAGACTGAATAACTCATCTCCATCGGCAAGCATACGTTCTGTAATATTCTTCATACAAAACATGTGATGTTCTTCATATTTATCCTTCATACAGTAGCCTATCATACCTACAAAGGTATGAAGGCCTCTGTTATTCAGCCTTTTGACGCAGAGTTCAGCTCCAAACGGTCTACTCGTCCTTTTCCAACCGAGCAAAACAAGCAACCTGTTTTTAACATCGACAGGGCTCGTAGCTTGTAAACAGAAAACTCCTTGAACATGTAGATGGAATAAGGCCCCTCCTCTTTCGACTGATATCAAACCACTATGGCATTCTTGATGCAAAAAAGCACATAAACAGTCCCAACAAGAAAGGTCTAAATCGTCACCCGTTTGAGCGATAGTGACAGACACCTCGAGAGTCTTCAAGGGCAGCGCTCTTCTGGAGCGAGGAACTGACGGCTCGCTCGCACGTCTGACGCGAGCGGTCTGTCTCATCTGCATCGGATGGGAACAGGAAGTGTCGACAACCAATCCTGTAAATTCTAGTGTTTACAGACTTGCAAACACAAGTCAAACACTGCTGCCTATAGACAGAGGTAACGACAGGTTTAAGGAGGCTGTGGTTTTGTTCGTCCTGAAGATAGTTTGGATAACAGAAAATGGTGGATCTACTATCCTTTAACACAAGCCACAGCCCTTCCGATTTGATATACAGAAAAGGACCAATTATGCACTGAAAACAGTTAAAAGCTCCGAGAAAGCATAGGAGAGTTTAACGTAATCTAAGCCTGGAAGAAAGAATTCTGGTGGTTTCAAACAGAAACGAAAATGAACGTATACATAGGTTGTTGTCATGTACAATGCTGCCTCAAAAAAAGATAGGTATCGAGAAGGCAGCAAAGGATAGGGGGAGAAGTGGTGAGACGAGCGAACTGTAAGACTTGACACTTGTATCCTTCAGTACCGTGAAGGCAAACAGGCTGAATGGAATCGAAGCAAGGAACAACTACAGACGGAGACACAGGGGCATCTAGAGAAGGAGAGGCAAGAGGCGAAGGAGAAACATGAACGGAATGAGATACAAGAGATGAGTGCGGCACGGGGCTGACTGGTACACACAGAGGACTACGTGAGGAGAAGAAGAAACAGCATCGAGGCTGTCAGAATCATCATCATCGGACAGAGTGACAAGATTCTCAGCATTCACTTCAGTAGACATCGTGGAGAAAGAACGAGATGTACCTGAAGGTGGCCCGTGGGAGGAGGCAAATAAATGAAATTACCATGCATGAAAACTAGCAGACCACAGACATCTGGCCTTCAAATGAGATGTCCTCATCACTGTCCATGTCGCAACTATATGCGGAGACGGCAGTTGTCGACAAACAACAGTCCGATGTACTTCCCAAGACAAAAGCGATATTGCATACAGCTCCTGCATTGCTCCTGCAGAAAAACAAGAAGTCGGAGAGCATGTCCATCTCATCCTCCTGCCGTCAGAAAAAGAAGAAGTCGGAGAGCACGTCCATCTCATCGTCTTGATGTTGCGACGGCAGGAAGCGGAAGAAAAATGTAAGCACGAAGACGCAAAACTGCAGCCAACAGGGGGAGAAGAAATGAAAAGAGGAAAAACGTGTGTACATAACCGTCCGACAGCGACAACTTCTTGATAACATAATGACCGGTCTATCCTGCAAAAAGACGAGTAGTTCGACGCCAGAAAGGCAGCAACTGCAACAAAAACAAAGGAAAGGAAAAGAAACGGAGGCATACAGCTCGAGCCGGAGCAGTCTCGACGTGAAAGGAGGTGCAAGAAAAACGAACTGCGAATAGCAGAACCCGCTAATGAGAAATAGACGCAAAACTGGTCCCACTGACTCGTTGGCAATCATATGGCAAAAGACACCGGACCTCCAAAGCAGCGAGGAAAGAAGAAGCGAGCGGCCAAAGAAGCAAGCGTCATCGAGGTCAAAGGGCCCCATCCGCGACAGCAACAATCCGCCAGAGGCACGCAGAGAACCTTGAAACAAGCAAGTAAACGTCCACACGATGTACAACAGCGCCAAAACACACAGACGCGAAGGACAGCGAGCGAAACGAAGAAGGAGCAAGATAGCAAAGCTTAGGGTTCGAAGAAGACAGCGAGAGGCTCCTTACGCCTCCTACATTAACCCCATATAATATCGCCGAAGCCGAAAAAGGTGTCTTGAGCCGCATGCAAGTCGCGGTGACCATCTCGTGTCATTTTGGTGTCCGTCTTTAACAGCGCCTCTGCCAACCATTTTTTTTTATTTTCTTCTGGCGCTGCTTCTTGGCAGTCCGCCGTTCGGAGTTCTTATTCACGTGCACTGTTGTATGTAAGAATTATGATTTACCGATATATGATATTTTAGAAGTGATAAACCGACCTTAGAACTACTGATAGCGCGGGTTAGCCCCAGTGTTCTTTCTCCATACGTGACGCTGGTTGCTTGGCCCTTCGGGTCCTGCTTTCCCTTGTAAGGCTTCATGAGGTCTTTCCATCCGTCGGCTATTCTTTGGAGCGCGTGTGTTCCTCTTCAAGTTAGAGAAAAGATTCTGATTTGTTACAATAGGGGTGTCAAATCGAAACACTTTGTAAATATTTTTCTTCACCAGCGAGGAGTTATGGCTTCGGCGGCACCTCCGGATGTACCCTTAGAAAATGCTCCCGGTGATTTTTCCTTGTTTTTCTTTTGATTCGCTCGTGAGTTTCTGTAATAGAGAAACTGAGTACTTAAACCCCTGGTTCGCATATAAAAAGACTACCACACAAGAAAAAAAAGCTTATTTGACATTTTGTGCTCATTATAGAAAAGAGTCGTGTAGTGGAAACGGAACTCAACGCTCTATAATGGAAAATAAGTTAGATCTTTTTAACTTATTTTCTTAGCTTAGCTTCTGAGCAACTGCATATTTACCTTCTCCATCTTCCGAGGGAGGAGGTAAATATATAAGAGTTTAATTTAATACTTAACTTTTCCGGCAGGAAGGGTTAGGTATTAAATTGTACTTTCTGAAGCACGGCACTCGGATCAAGACTTATGGATTATCTTTTATTCTCTCCGTGTTTCCAGGCATGGACTAACAGATATTTTTTATATAATATTTTAATTATTTATACTTACTTAGTATATATATTTTATTTAATATATTTATATATATATTTCTGAATAACAATAAACGAGCAAAAGTTCTCCGGAGTTAATCCAACATGCATATTAACTGAGATTTCTCTTGCGGGAGTTACGTTGAGAATCTGATATTCTTTTTATGCAATGAACTATGAGCAAGCTGGTTCTTTTGATCTCTAAACCAGGTCCATTTGAACTTGTTCTACAAAGTTACAATGATCTGCATATGGTCCAAGAGGTCTGTAATTTTAAATTTGTTCTCTACTATAAAACTATCATGTTGAAATGGCAGTGTCTTGCGACGCAAGAACTTAAGTAAGGAAACTAGAGGTTTAAGGCAACGATTCTAGATGTCAGAAATAAAAAATAACTAAAATCCTACAAAATCTCACAAAAGTGACCTTCAGCGATCCACGGTTCTGCACACAGATAACCGTAACTTAATTACGGAGTTTTCTCTGTTCTCTAGTGTAAGAATCTTCTCCTTTAACTTTGACACCCTCTAATAAACCACAAAAACTTCTTTTCAATATTTCACAATCTATAACTGAATCAATTGATTCGCATAATGTAAAGCTCTAGGAGAACTTTGATTGGACTCCAACCTATTACAGACTCCATTCTCACAAGAACTCTATCAGGAAAATTATTTTGGATATAACGGATAATTTTCCTTGGTCGCAAATAGCCAACCCGTATAATGAAGTCTTCCTGATTACCAAGTATGTTTCTAGGGGCGTCTGGTGTTAACCGTTCAATCTCTTACGGTTTTTTCTCCTTTTCAAACAAAAGAAAGGGACATCACATATGTAATTGCTATCTAAACATGTCAAGCATACACATTTACATATTCTTTTATTATGTGTTTTTATTTAAATATTTATACAGTTTTTATAATATTTTATAATATTTTATAATATTTTATTTATTTTATTTATATCATGATAATCTTATGAAGTTATATAGGAGGTTTTTCCTTGTATAACATCTAATACCATGCTGGACGACTTAGGGAACTTTTGTTCTATCTATATTATCAAAAGAAATACAAATATGATAAAGAAATTCTAGACTGTTGTACCAATTTGACGGTAACATGAGTGTGTTCTCAAATAGGCAGATGGAAAAAGTAAGTATACTTATCGATTAAATGGAGGACACAATATACTGTTAACTGTTAAATCCACAGATTTAAGAAAGACTCCTAGGTATGATTTAGGTGTATTTAGGTTGTATAGATTGAATATATACATGTATCTCTATCACAATGCCAGTTTCAGATGTAATTATAGACTAAATTCTAACAATGACATGTATGAGAAATTGAAATTTAGCACATGAAATGACTTTCATCTAACATCAACTTTGAAACTGTTATTCCATGTCATTCTAATGATTCCAAATTCAAGTGAATAATTAGACTTA
Organism: Asterella californica; assembly: GCA_036924285.1. Taxonomy (NCBI): domain Eukaryota; kingdom Viridiplantae; phylum Streptophyta; class Marchantiopsida; order Marchantiales; family Aytoniaceae; genus Asterella; species Asterella californica. The sequence continues at coordinate 31,084,665 of JAYKYS010000003.1, forward strand.
GTTTTTAACATCATTGTTCATAAATGATTCTTTAACCAAACAAAACCCACACAACTTCTTAAAACGGAAGTAATAAAACGAATAAATTTATTGATTGATTAGAAACAGTAACAGACCTCGCTTTCTTCTTGCTACATTGCAGCTATATGCTCTAATTCTTGAGTTACTAAATTTCTTTATTACACAAGTGAAGGATCTTCAACTTAATTTACGCATCACAAGAAAACCTGATGAGTTTCTCTCGAGGTACTATGATCCTTTACTCCACTCGCACTGACGTATTATTTTTATTTGTTTCACATCATAATGTAAAGTTTTATATAGAATCCAATGGCTCTACATAATAAAGCTAAAAAGAATATCAAATATCGTTGTCTCGGGAACACTAGATACCTAAAATACTTTTTTCTTAAACCCTGAGTATGACTTCTGGGCTCCGGTAGCCCAGAAAACCTTATTTTGCGGGTATGGTTTCAGAGAACTATGAGAAATTTAACACTTATTCAGAAAATGCTTTTGGTTACTAGGTATTCTTTATCTTCTTGGAATTCGTGAAATAAGTAATCAGATTAAAGCTGTTTACCAGCTTTACGAGTTACGACTCATCTCAAAACAAACTAGTCACTCAGTTCTTACATCGAGATTGAAATGATGAAAATTTCGAAGTTTCTTAGAGCAAAAGAGAATATTTTATTCAGCGGAAAAGGAATATTCTCTCTCATGCTGTTATACTCATACTCGGGTTTAAAATGTGAATGAAATGTGATCCCGAGAAGCACAGAAACCCACTCCATAGAATTGAGTTGCACAGTACACAGAAGCAATGGACGGATCGAACGAATCTTTATAGTACACCTTCATCTCGCCCATAGCAGAAGACGTTGCCTTACTGTTCCTTACCTTGGCAGAAGACGAGACGAAGGAACTGCCATGATACTCGGACGCAAGCACTCGCCTGGACAAATTGAAGGGAAATTAACGAATTCAAGCACTTCCCAGCTCCACAGTGGATTGAAAAACGTACGACTGCGCAAGGCAAGACTGCGAGAAGGAAGCAACTTTCTTTCCCAGGGAGCTTCTCGTCCGCCGCTGCTGTTGTCATCGTGATGGAGAGGACGGCCCCGGTTTCTAAACCGCGACGTTTGCCCTCCTCAGCTAGCAATGCACTTCCTCTCCAGAAGTATAAGAGGTGCAAATTTGACTTCGGTTCTTCCATTCAAAAATCTCAATAATGCGCTTGTTGTGGTGAGAATTGACGTACGGCACCTCTTGTGTATAATTCTGGACTCTGCAGATGTTTTGGATACATGTGTCTCCGGTTGAATCCAGGCTTGAATTTTAGATGTAGTTTGATTTAGGGTACTTGCTGCGGGACTTGTATGGGAGGCAGAAGGTTAATCTTTGTCGCTGTCCAATTTCGCTGCTGGTATCATGTGCCCTGTGGGAGTTGCACGTGTCATTACCGATTCAAGTGACATAAATTTAGGTTATTCCACCCTACAGATGCTTCATGCTCGAGTTCTTTGCTCGTGATGTTGTACTTATTTACTGTAGAAGCTGTTATTATCAGTCGGTAGGAGAAACCAACTGACTGTATAGAGTTGTTAGGCATTGAATGGTGACCCTAAACAGTGGACCTTTACTTACTAGATGTCTGTGTACTGAGATTTAACAGTTATAATGCCCTGGGACAACCGGTGTGCAAAGTTTGCAATGTAACCGTGAAGAGAGAGACACTATGGCCAGCACATTCAGCCTCACGCCAACACAAGGCAGTAAGTTCTCTTACGGTTTTATTATGTTTCAAGTGAGTTTATAATGTACAAGAACTCTGCAGAATGTTTAGGAAAGTTCTGTTTGAGTGGTTTGCAAGCTTCTTTACAGTTTGAATCTTTGAAATGTGAGACTTGGTTCATGCGAGGAGTGGGAAGTTACCTCACTCTGGAAGCGAGAAGCGAGTTTTTGGTCTCACGCGCGAGAAGTTCCTCTGATGTTCAAGTTTGTTGGGTTTTGTGGCTTGCAGGCTGTGGACGAACTCAAGGCTAAAGCAGCTGCTCAGTCTGCTCCAAAAGCACCTGAGCCCCCTATCGCTCGCGTCGCTGTGGCCAGACCATCGTCAGCACTTCCGCATGACTTCTTCGATACGCCTCAGCCTAAGCGTCCCAACCAAGGTTCGTACTCTACACGTTGATGTCAACAGGATCATCTGAACACTCCTGTTAGTTACATAGAACAGTCTCTACATTCTATTTGTATCAAAAGTAAGAAGCTTACAGTTGGCTAGGTCAGACATAGAAATGATTATGACCAGCATCAAAGATTTGTTGACATGACAGGTGCTTTGATTGAGTCCTCCAAGCCTCCACCAGGAAAGAAGATCGCTGAAACCAAATCCCAAGCAGGACATTTGGCCAGGAACGGAGTGCATAGTACAAATCCACCCACTCAAGTTGTGGCACAAGAGCCCGATGATCGATCGGCGGAAAGTACCGCAGCTCCTGGAAAAGGTTCCTTGCCCGAAGGCTTTTTCGATAGTGTAGATGCGGACCACAGAGCTAGAGGACTGGAGCCGCCTAAACTTGACATTAAGTAAGTTCATGCTGGATATTCTCCTTCTGTTTTGTGTATATTTGTTTCCTCTTTTTGCACAATGACACTTTACGGAGAAATAAGCATGTAAGCAATGTAAGTGCTACTACGCTAAGGGTTCGATCAAGTGCTTCTCCCGTGTATTCTCCAGTTCTCTCTTTGCCTCGCCTTTTACTGCCCAACCGTCTAATGGTACCTAACCGTCGGATGTATGTCTGCAGGGATGAATACAAAGAGTTCCAAAAGCTGATCAAGGATGATTTGGAGGATGCGGATGTCCGGTTGGAGGAAGAAGAGGTAGCTTTACTCCTTTTCAGAACTTTTACTTGGGTACCATTCTCGTGTTTCTAACTTTTGGCTGGGTCAAGTGAGATTCATTTGTCTAAGCTCAACATGACAATGTCATGTAGGCGGAAGCAGCAGAAGAAAGAGAAGAGAGGGAAATTCTAGAACAACGGTATGTTCCTACTCTTACAATCCATCAGATTTGAAGGTTCCAACAGTAAATTCTGAAGGTGGTAGTAATCAAGAATGTATTTCAGTATTGTCAATAACAGTTGAAACCGTTAGCTTCTGTAAATCATAATCTATAGCAAAATTCGTCTAAAGAGCTAGGTTTATTTATTTCAGACACTTTGCATGTAATATTTGATTTTTGATGTATGATGCGTGGATACAGTAACGGTGATTTTATATTAGGAGAACTGGAGATCTGATGTACTTATGCATATGGCAGGACGTTACAAGAGAGGATAGAGAGGATAAAAGAACGACAACAAGAAAGACTTGCAGCTGCAGAGAGGGAGAGGAAAGAGCAGGAAACCAAGGTAGATGAAAGTAGCGGTAACTCGACTGATGAAAGTGAAGAGGAAGAAGAAGACGATAGCTTTTTTGTGGACTGGAGAGCCAAAGCCTTGTGACAGTTCTCTTGTCACTATTGTAACTTACATTGTAATTATTTTCCCACAAGACTGGACGCGAGTCGTTTTCTCAGACAGTCTATTCTTTGGGGGGTTGAAGTGAATCCTGTGGGCCGGTCGAGCAGTGTTCTCCTATTTGTCTGGGGTGGCCGTGGTTACATGTAGGCAGTTTATTTGGGTTATACAGATTACCTAAGTTAACCAAAACGTCCAACAAGTTCGATATGCGAGATACCGAGAATGAAAAATGGTGTAATGACATCTTCTGTGGCCCTAACATGCCAGTTAAGCCCGAGAAGTGGGGTGTAGATTCTGTGTTCCTTTACCACGACTTTGATGAACATCCAGCAGAGCCGAAGCTTCTATTTTTCACCCGCAAATGATTACTTCCCGTCCGCCTACAAATTTCCCTTCATTCTTATAGTTGCGTGTCCGGGATGAAGAGGAAGTTCTTGTAAGCTTCGAGCCAATTTCGTCAACTGTGCCCTACCGACGGTAAGTGCTTTGTAACAAACAAAAGAAGACGATAAGCTGTTAAGAAACGAACGAGGGAACGTATGTGTGAGTCTGTTGCATCCTATCCGTCAAGTTGATTGCATCTTGCAGCAAGTTCCGGACACCTTTGAAGCTCTTTCCGTAATCATCATAATTCAAGCAGATTTTTATCCCGTGCAGTTCAGACTACGCTCCATGGACCAACTCTCATTAACAGGCAAGGGAAGGGCAAGGAGCCCAATCCCCAAGGAACTTTGGAAAATGCTGTGCCAAGGCCGCAGTCTACACACGTTTCGAGTGCACCTTCGTCCGCTGCTACGTTACTCCTCGCATTCATCCTGGACTCAAGGCTGCAGCACTGGCATAAAAGCTCGATACGCCGACTAGACTAACGAGCGGACAGTCCCCTTTGAAACTTCCCGATTGGTACTCGTAACTCTGGGATATACTTTGTCAACATTCGCTCGTACTTTTTGTTAGACGTCGTAATCCGTTGGACGAGAAGAGAATCTACACCCGTATAGCGATAAAGAGTTATTTATCCCTAATTTACAGATACTGAATGAAGTATCTTTATTTGTAAAGGAGAAGTTTTCTCATTACATTTTTGTGTTATTTTGCATGAAAAACTGTTCACGAAAATGTGAGGTTGTTGATTGTGGAGATATCGTGTGTTGAACAGAAAAAAAAAGAAAGAAAAACAACTATGAGAACAAGCTTCACAAGATATATCAACCATCATTTTATATACACTCTCATTTTTTTCGTCTATGAATACAAAATTGAAAAAAGACCTGAGTGATTTGTAATTTACATAACATCTTAAAACAAATCTTTGATCTCTGAGTCCCAATCTAGACCCAAAACTACCGAGTCTAGCTCAAAGCAAAAAAAACACTCAACTGCTAACAAAAAGTTTTGCATCAATATCACACGATTCAAACCTTGGTCCAAATAACATCTATGTACAAACTCTTAACTAAAACTAGGTCACAAGTCACACAGAACAAACTGGAACTCTAATGACCAAAAGAACGTAAATTGTAACGAAAGACTCGAAGAAGACATATATGAGAACTTATATTGTGTTGTTTTTTACGTCTCGTGAATCTTTTCATTAACTCGCTTGACAGCGTATTTGGTGTCACCTCCACGTTTATCTGAGATGTTAGATCGTACGATAATGAGACGTGTCAGCTCAGTCATTCGTGGACATTCGTGTGAGTGACTTTTGTTGTCAAATTTATGGATAAGATAGAGAGTCGAAGATTTATGAAGACATTCTTCTTTGGTGGTGTTTCATGAGTGTCTTAGTGTCTTACGTAACGGATAAGGAGCTACGAGAGTTGTATTATGGATGGAAGACTGATCCGAGTTCTAGGTCTTTCATTTTTGAATCGGTTTCATATCAAATTTCACTACATCCTTCGCATCATTTTTGACTGTGGTTCGTTGCCTACTTCGACGATGAGTTCATGAGGAGGGTGATGGATTTGTCTACTTGGTGATTTTGTGGATCGTCACACATGGGAAGAATTGGGACCTGACAGTGTACATCTTACTTTGACGAGTGAATGGATTTGAACTTTCCAGCCAACGTCTATTTCAACGTCTGGGTTGATATTTGATGTAATGCCGACGGAAGATCAGCCATCATGCATGGATCACGAGGAAATTTGGTGAGAAGTATTGTAATCAAGTGATGACTTCTTCATTCTCTTTTGTAGTACTTTTCATCGTAGATCAATTCAAGGTCATCATCTTGACGTTGTATTGAATCTTGAGTATTCTGGTGTCATTGTAATCTCCATTGCCTAGCGAGGGTGATTATCTTAAGGTTGGGATTCGAAGTATTTTTGTTCAAGCTTTGAAGGGACGAGAGTGTTTTAGGGTTACAACTCGTTCTATGGTGCCAAGTAGGAGATAAAGTGATCTCTTTTCTCTTTTCTCATTGGTCCATTTCTGATCAATCAAGTTCATTCAAGTTTCTAAGGACGGTTTTGGGATTTCGACGGTCTTTCCGGGTTCATTCAAGGAGTGCGAGGTCTCGTTGGAAAGCTCTTGAGCGGGTCTGTCATCTGGAGGTGAAGATCGATCGATTTGGAGCTCTGATCGAGGTGTTATGATTGTTCAAAGTTAAGGGGGTCAAATAAGTATCCCAAGTCACGTTTCTGAGTTTCAATTGGGCTTAAACTTCACACGAAATTCCCTCAGACCTCTCATTAGTACTCTCTGAAATTTCAGGTTCAGATTTCTAACCAATTGTCCGAAAGTGACCAAACCTTTTGTCTATGTTAACTTATGAGCTTTACAGACCTCGATGGTTAAAATCCATGACCCCAACACCTGTTCTTATCCAAATGAGCTGAATTTTCACATATAGTAAGCTGATAGAGTACACTCCTATCTTTGAAATTTTCACCGGGAGATTCGATCCCATGCTTATGGAACACCTCAATCCTTAAATCCAAGCAAAACGGATTTACTTCCATCTCTTAACTATTACAACCAAATTCAATTGATCATTTCGAGATCAAATCCAATCCAGATGTAGGACTATTTAACGGAGCAGAAGACCGCTTCTGCAACACCTGGGAGTCTTCCGAAGACCCCAGAAGACGAAGGATGGATGGGCGCTCCTGCTGCGATGCGAGGAAGTGCAACGAAGAGAGCCGCTCTTGCCATGAGGAGTCTTCCATCCCGGAAGATGAGAAGAGTAGCTTCTTCTCGTGCGCAGAAGATGAAGACCATTGTGGTGGAAGAGGCATCCTTGCCTCTGGAAGACAAGGTCGATACCCAGAGCGAGTGGTGGAGATGAACGTGTCTTCCGCAGGAAGAAGACTGGAAAACCCTTCTTCTACAAGGAGATCCAGCCGGCTATGGAGTTGCTGGAGAAGAGAGCGAAGGCGCAGGAGAGGCCCTTGCAACCTGGATTCGGCCTGCGCACCTTGCTGCGACAGAGAGAAGACCAGAAGAAGACGGAGTCGCTGGAAGCTAGTCTCCGCACCACGGAGAAGCTCGCAGCCAGATACAAGGCGGAAGCAGCCGCTTCTGCCAAGGAGCTGGTGCAGCTTCGCAAGAGCAACCAGGAGTTGCAAGCGCGTGTACAGCAGTGCGATCAGGAAGTCCTCCGAGTGCGGGAGAAGATCACCACCCTCGCAGAGGAGCAGACCACTTGGAAGACGCAACGAGAAGCCGTAGAAGCGCGAGTTGCAGTTGAGAAGACGCAGCGAGAAGCAACGGAGGCTCGTGCACAGGAGATGCTAGCACAGTCGGTGGAAGCACTTCGGAAGAAGTTCAACTTCACCGCGGGTAGGAAGTTACTTATCTTGGCTAGAGGATGGGACAGCGAGTCCAAAGCAATGTTGGTGGAATGCCGGAAGAGCATGTTCATGTACTTAGATCGGCAGATAGAGGGAGTAAAGACACTTTATGGTCTTCCCTCGCTTCCGACACCTGCAACCGCATCTTCCCACGCTCCAACACCATCGACTGGATCCGGAATGAAGAAGGAGGAGTTCGATCTCGCTGTGCACTTGGTGGTGACAGCGTTGGAAGCCGAGAAGACTCTGGAAGACGTCCCGGAAGACAGGAAGACGAGCCGTCTTCCCATGTATTCTGCGTGGAGGAAGCGACTTCCCCGGACCCCTATGAGGTTGCCATGGTCCCTAGTACCGCACCCGTGCCTCAGAAGACCGAAGACGCACCACTCGACTCTGCTTCCCAGAAGACGATTCCATCTTCTGAAGCAGAAGCCGAAGCCGAGGAAGACGCAGCCGCAGAAACAGCAGGGCCAGCAAAGAGCGAGGAGAGGGAAGCTATCTCAGTGACACCCGAGGTAAGTGCAGGGCTTCCCAGCCCATCAGAAGCCGAGATAGTAGCTCCGATAGGAGCAGATCAGGTAGAGATTGCCACAGAGCAATCAGAGTAGACAGCAACCGAAGTGACACTTCCAGATTTAGTAGGACCGAACATGCTATCTTAAAGGTGGCAGTTTTCCATGTAAACATAGTTAGGACACCATGTGGCAGCATAGGTAGCGTAGGAGCAACAAGGTGGATGGCTAATTAGGAAGGGGAACCGCTTGCACGTGGGGTGGCAACCTCCTGTCAGCGGCTCTCTCTCCCTGGTGGTCGTCTCCCCTGGTTTTCATGGCCGCAACATAAGTAGGATCGAAGAGTAAGAGATAGAGTTCTGTAGCTACTGCACACACACCGATTCTATGGTGCAGGCAGACGAGACACATTAGAGCAGAGACATAGGATAGACAGTTCTTCGCACACTACACCCGTTGTTGGAAACATACGAATAGTCTTGGAATATACAAGAGGGGTCTGCATGCTCGTACCAGCAGTGGTTCGAAGATGTAGATAGAGGTAGTGGACAGTCTAGGAACAGGGAACGGCATCCTCGTGCAGTCCTGTTGACTAGACTGGTGTGTCGAGGAGTAGACGCAGGAAGTAGAGGGAGTGAGCTTCTCGATGTCATTGTGACTTCTTCTCGGGGAATGGATTGTGGATTTGAGTGCAGAAGCTTTGTTCATGTCTTCTGGGTGGTGGATGTATTGAATTCGCTCCCAATTGTGCATGGGAAGTGTTCTTCTTGAGTGACGGTGACTGTCAGTAGTTGTGGAAGTGTAGCTTGGCTCGTTCAGTAGAGCACTTGGGATCTACGTACGAACGGTCTTATGGGTAAGGGATCCCAGAAGACAGAGTAGTCAGAGCAGCAAAGTGAAGAAGAAAGAAGCCTTCTTCTCACAGTAGAAGACGACGTCCTCGAGTAGAAGACGGTGCAACAGTACTCACGTTTGTTGTCTTACTCCCCAAACTATTACAAGCAGGGATGGCTTGTTAGTCAGGATCCGGACTAAAAGCCTGTCGGAATCTTAATTTCCTCTTTTTATCTTGTTTTCTCTTGTTTGGATTTTCTCTTCTTCCCCATCTTCTCTCATCTTCCCCATCTTCTTACCTTCTTCTATTTGAGCTTCCGAGACTTCTATTGAGCTTCCGTTGTCGTAGTGCATGACGTTAAAGGTGCGGAAATGGAACTTCAGAAGACACTCAACATGCATTTGTTCGGGAAGCTGCGCCCTAGCTTATCAAGCTGGGCAGGAGCTAAGCCGAGGCCATGCTTGACAAGCTGCCCCCTAGCTTAAACTGAAATATCACCTTGAAAGAGGTCGAAGAGCATCAGAATGCAGAGCTCGGCGAGGAGAGTGACTTCGTGCTTCCAGTTTCGACAAAAAGTGTTTTAAGTAGTAGTTAGTATGGGTTTTAGATTGAGAAATGTATGAAAGAGGGAAATCTGTCGATTTTGGCTCGTGACTCAAACTCAGAATCTGATAGCGTGGGCGTGTAGGTGTTCACAAGTACTATAGTTTTGACTCTTTATTCATAGAAAACGGAGTTGTATAGTGAAGTTAGCATAGGAAAGGCTAGTAAAGACTTTACAGGAAAACTTCTTAGTAAAAGCATGTGTACAAAAAATTTAACTGTTTTGAACGGAACCAAAGGCCATCCCAGTGATAGGGCGCCTGCCTAGGAGGGAAGTGGTCTCAGGATCAATCCCTCCTAGCCTCTGGTTCTTATTCCGGCATGTTGACCTCCTGGATGGGAGTCTATGTTGGGTGTGCAGTCATGTCCTGCATATCTAGGGGCGAGAGACCGGTATCTCCCTTAATCGTGGGCTTCCTGGTCTAAGCCTCCGCATGCCATCCTGAATATACTATGGGAGATACCTGGTGCGCATATGGGGGGGCTGTAAGCCCTGTGGGGCAGCCTCATAAGTGTTAGGGCTTCGGCCTACATTGGATGGCTTGTAGTATATTCAGGGTGGCATCAAGGGCACGGGAAACTTTTGTCAATCTGTTATTTATCCATCGAGTCGGTTTAGCAATGACGAAGGAAGCAGTGTGATGTTTTACAATGAAGGAGTCTGCTTTACAGAGGTAGCTGTGTACTTTTATTTAAAAGAGAGTCAGTTTTGAAAGAAGAGTTTTGTACGTAAGGACAGTAGGGGGCAGCTTAAGCTGGGGGCCTGCTTGTGATAAGCGACTGTGCTTATAAGGACAGCAAGGGGCAGCTTAAGCTGGGCCCTTAGCTTTTAGGTTAAGTACCTGCGACGGCTGGAGATCGAGGGGACACTTTTCTGAGGAGATTTTTTTTACAGAGAGCTTAGAGCTGAAGCGGAAGGAGAAGCTTGGAGGCTGAGGGAGACAAATTTTTCTGACAGAACGGAATTGAGGAATTGGGTAATCGTGACAGAGGGACGGACAAGTATTTGGAGGACTGAGAGCAGTTTGGAGGCAGAATTACTTCTGATCTGACAGGAGGCAGTTTTATTGAAGGAGATCGTTTTGATAATCTGCAAGGGACTCTTGATTGACGTTGGATTAAATTCTTGATAGTTTTGAGTTGGGAGGTTGACGCAGAGAGAAGATTAGGAGTTTTGGGGTCTGAATTTCACCTACCAGACTTGAGTTGAGGCGAATTTGGTAGAAAGAGAGCATTATTTGAGTGGAGGAGGGGGACTGAGACTGAGAAGGTCAGATTTTCTGAGAAATTTCAGTGCTGAAGCTGTCGTAGGGAGGGCTACAAGGCGTTGGAGTTTCAAATCTTCATCGGTTGTAGGTTCTGGAGAGAAATCTGCTGGAGAAAAGACTAGTTGAGTGAGAATTGGCTGTTTGGCATCTGCGGTGATCAAAGTAAGGAGTTGAGTAGAGATAGGTTGTAAACTGATATATGTGGAGGACTATTGAGTGTGTTTGGAAGAGAAATAAAGCATCGTGAGTTCAGTATTCTCCTATCTGTTGTATCTGAAGGTGGATCTGTCTCCTGAGACTTGAGACTTGATCTGTTGATTAGTAAGTGACCTATTGTCATAGTCACTGTGAGTGACTTCAGCTGTTGCGATCTCTTGCTTGGCTCTTGTCTTGGTATACAATCTCTACTTCTATCTCGCGATCGATCACATCCAGAAGGCTCGCCCTTCTTGAGAAGGACTCTCCTCGACATAAATCTGGTGCTTCCACTGAGAGTCATCTTGGGGTGATTAATCGCTGATGTTGCTGAGGTTGAGATTTGCATACAAGGAAAGATGGATCGCAAGAGCGGGAGTGGTGCTACTGCCTCTACGGCTGGAGCATCGACATCTACTGCTGCACCTTCGGCTACACCAACGTCTTCAGCAGCCGCTGCAGCATCAGGCCTGGATACTACTGAGATACTGAAGACGCTTGCGGCTTTGGTTCATCAACATCCGATCGTCGAAGGGGGTGAGTTGAAATCTACAAAAGCTTTGCAGGCGATTGTGAATAGGTGTGGAAGATTTGAAGACAGAGATATTTCTAGATATCTTCGTGAGTACAGAGGAGAGATGGAGCTTGTGAGGGTGACCGATGCAGAGATGATTGGAAGTTTTGAGTTGGCTGTGATTCCTGAGTTGAGAGATCAAGTCAGAGACGTACAGAGGAGAAATCTTGGTGTTTGGGCAAGTTTTGAGCGAGCTCTCCGAGAGTAATTCTTGGAGGAGGATTCTGAGAGAGTTACTAGGAGGAATTTTCTGGATTGGATTGAGCAGCAATCTGGCCATAGGATGGGGTTGAATGAGTTGCTAAGAGAGTTCGATCGAAGATACCGACAGCTTTCGACGCTCGAACGGATAACTTTGGATGCTAGGAGGACAGAGCTCTTCTTGCAAGCCACCGATGAGGCTACAGCAGATCGATTATGCTTCATGTTAGCAGATCGATCAGCTGAAGGAGGTGTTACTATGGATTGGGGAAGAGTGGAAGATGTTGTGGCCGTTCTAACAAGACAAAGGCGAGGGAGAGTGGCCGTAGGAGGACGACCACTTGCAGAGGTGATCCATCAACCTTATGCTCCTCAGGTACAGCAGCCTCCGGCTCTTGCTCCTAGACCTGTTATTCCTGTAGAAGCGCCTCCAGTGCCAGTTGTGCCAGTTCTTGCATAGAGGGTACCTGTTCAGAGGATGGTTGAGAACCAAGGTCAGCACAATCAAATTGAGGAGTTGATCCGACAGATGCGTGAATTGAAGGTAGAGCTTGCTGATTTACATAGGGAGCTCCCACCAACGCTTGGCGCTGCTCGTCCAGGGGGTGCTCCTGTCCGTATGTGTATCTGGTGTGACAGTCCAGATCATCTTCGAGGAGATTGCCAAGAGCTTACAGCTGCTCTACGAGATGGTGTGGTTCGCTACCAAAATGGCAGACTGCACCTTGTTTCTACCGGAGAGCCATTAAACACGCAGTTTGGACGAGGAGGTATGAGGAGTCTACCTCAAGCGGCTGCAACTGCAACAGTAACTACAGTAACAGTACCGCCGATGAATCTTGATGTGTATGCTGGGCATATTGAAGTTTCTTCTAGCCCTACTTTGCTGGATAGGTCTCTTGAGAGGAGCAGTACTGAGGTTCCTTCTGAGGTGTTGAAAAGAGGAGCGGAAACTATCCGTAGAGTCACATGGTGGAAAGATCCTGTAGATACAGCGTCCATTAAAGCTTTCTTGGACGTAGATAAGCATGTTCATTGGCAGGACGCTTCTGTAGAGGAGAAGAGGCGACGAGATGCCTCTGAGCTTGAAACTGGGAATCCAGAGAAGACTAGAGAGGGACAGGGACAGAGGATCACTAGAAGACGTGCAGCTCCTCCAGAGGATGTCCCGTCTACCTCTCAAGCTCCACCACCTGCTCCAGGTCCAATGGAGGACGTACAGAGACAACAGCAGGAACCAACGACTGCTGGCAGAAGGTTCACTGCTCAAGAGAAGGGGAAAGGGCCTGCTTACAAGCTGGCTGCAGATATTAAGACCTCCACCGATCTTAAAAGCATTCTGGAGCAGAGGATATTAGATGCACGGGTTGAGTTTTCGCTTCGAGAAGTTCTTGATATCGCAAAGAGAGAGTTTCATGAGTTGATTATTGATGTCATCAAGCGAAAGAGGCAAGTCATATCTGAGCAGGTAGAGAGCCAAATGATAGATGTGATAGGGGCTTCTGTAAATGATGTGGAGTTTGGGAAGGTGCATTTTCAGGAGACTGGAGACAAGAGGTACCAGCAGGAGGCGTTAGTTGCTGGAACTAGCACTATTGAAGCTGATGATGATGAAGCTGATGGGGAGAGTCCAATGGTTGACAGTGACTTCAAGAAGAGGCATTAGGCTCGGGCTACAACTGCCACACGGGTACGTCTTGGAAGTTTGCCTGAACCTATTGCTGCTTTAGTTGACCACGGGTCCGAAATCAATATCATGTCACGAGAGATATATGAGAGAGGACTGTGGCCTATCGAGCTGAATCATGGATGGGTGCTGCGTGCTGCTAACAACCAGAAGGGAGAGTTGTACGGAGCTTGTCCTAACGTGAGAGTGAGGATAGGTGATGTACAAGTAGATCAGCACTTTTTTGTGCAATCTTCTGCTTCGTATCCAGTCATTCTTGGTCAACCCTATATCACTGCAGTGCGTATGGAGACCAAAGTGATGGACGATGGGTCACACTTTGCGAGGATCCGTAGTCCTGATGACAGACGTTCTGTTCAATTTCTGACTGTTCGGTCAAATCACGAGCGAAACAGGCAGACCTTGAGGGACTCCCCTATTTGTAGAGGTAAGGATTTTTAGAACCCACTCTTGTAGAGCGGGAAAACAAGAGTGAAAGATCAAAGACTACTATGATCCCGCCTGAGCAGCCCAAGGGATCACAGGAGACTAATGAGGAGGCTGCTCGAGGTTCTGAGAATATATATAGAGTACCAAGTTGGAGATCTGGTTTGTTGAGTTTGAGTTGTGAGGATTGGAGTGAATTTACAAGAGTAGAAGATCTTACTGAAAGGAGTAGGAGGCAGGTGGAGAAACGTATAGCTGATCTGCGCTGTATAGGAACTCTGGAGGAAAATGAAATGATTTCTGGTGTGTATCAAGAGTTTATCGGTGTACAATCTTTTGTTCGTTGGCTAGATGAAGTAGGTAGGAAGGAAGAACAGTTGGGAGGTAGGGTGGCGATCCCCATCCATTCTCCTGAAGTCTATGAGGAGATTGTCTCGTACTTGCAATATCGTCCTCATCCGAGACTGGAGAATGAATGGAAGGATGCAGTCTGCTGGTGCGGCTCTCGTCAGGAAGCAGAAGTACACGCCAAATATAAAGCTGTAGCAAGGAAGGTGAAGCCTGTGGCGACCCAATTGCCTGTTGATTCGCAACAGCAGATGGAGTCAGCCGTCACTGAGCCTGTACTCAGAAATCCTGGACGAATAGGACATCAGTTTACTCAGGAAACACTCGAACAACTCCAGATAGGAGGGGGTGGTTTCTTGACTGAAGTAGAGAAGAAGATTTTTGAACAGATGATTGTCAGTCATGGTAGAGCATTTTCTTTTTCAGCTGAAGAGATTGGTTGTGTGGATCCTAGTGTGATAGCTCCGATGGTTATCTTCATTGTACCTCATGTGTCTTGGGACTTGAAGCCGATTCCAGTCCCTCGTGCCTTGCTGCCAAAGCTCATTGAGCTATTGAAGGAGAAGATGCAGATGGGTATCCTCGAGCCTTCCATGGCTCCGTATTCCAGCCGGTGGTTCACGGTGCCTAAGAAGTCAGGAGCTTTGCGCTTTATCCAAGACTTACAGCCTGCCAACAACATCACGATTCGGAACGTGGGAACAGGACCTGTGGTTGATGAGGTAGCTGAGGCGTTTGCTGGGAGGTCTGTCTATTCTATTGGAGATTTGTTTTCGGATTATGATCAGTTTCAACTTGCCTTGGAGAGTAGAGACTTGACTACCATGCGCACGCCTTTGAGATTGATGCGGATGTGCACTCTTCTTCAGGGAGCAACAAACTCTGTAGCACATATGCAGAACGCGATGCATAAGGTGTTGCGAGAATTTGTACCTGAGATCACTATCCCATTTCTGGATGACATTCCCATGAAAGGCTGTCCGGTGGAAGACAAGGATGAGACTGTGACTTCCAATGGTTGCAGGAAGTTTATTGCTGATCATATTCATGACGTGGGTAGGATTATAACACGTCTGGAGGAGGTACATCTCACTCTATCAGGTACTAAGTCTCGTTTTGGGATGTCAAAGGTTATGGTGGTTGGTCATTTGTGTGACACATTTGGAAGAAGACCGAACCCAGAGAAGGTAGATGCTATAGCAAGGATAGCAGACTGTACGAATATCACTGAGGTTCGACGTTTCTTAGGAGCTTGTGTGTTCTTCCGCGTGAGTATTCCTCATTATGCACACATTGCCGAGCCTTTGTATGCGCTTCTGAGAAAAAGGAAGAGGTTTACTTGGCGGCAAGAGCATCATGAGACAATGGAACGGCTGAAGGAGATTCTGAAGTCTCCACCCATACTGAGGAGACTTAACTATCATAGAGGAAGGCCTGTGATACTAACTGTAGACACGAGTCCAAAGGCGATTGGATGGGCAGTTGGTCAGGAAGATGCAGATGGTATGCGGTTTGTTTCTAGATTTGGAGCCCGAATTTTGACAGACAGACAACGTAACTATCCTCAAGTAAAGCGTGAACTATGAGGAGCTGTTACTGCTATGAAGATAGATCGGGAGTTCTTGATAGGTGCTCATGTGATTTTAGAAACAGATTGTTTACCCTTGCTTGGTATGATAGCAAACTGTAGTACTCCAGACATAGCAATGTTGAGATGGATTGCTTACATCCGGAGTTTGAACCCTGAGCTGAAACACATTGCCGGGAAAGAGAATCCAGTTGCAGACATGTTGTCTAGGGCTCGCTACACAGATGAGGATGAGATGCTTGCAGAGGTGGAGAACGAAGAGAAGAGAGATGTTTGGTGTAGTCAGCAAACTTCGGATCTGGAGCCACTGCCATTCATAGAGGAGTTCTACAGGGGAAGGTTACGTGACATTGGACTTTATCTGAGTTCTTTGAACAGACAAGAGGGTTTGAGTGATGTAGAGTTCAGAGAGATAAGGAGGAAGGCATACGATTACTTGTTGCGAGATGGATATCTTTGGAAACGTCCAAAGAGAAGAGATGGAGCGCTTTTGCGAGTTATAGACGATCAGCAGACCAAGCAACGGCTGATGAAGGAGTTTCATGACACCTTGTGGGCCGGACATCGGGGAGCTTGGGCTACCTATACAAAACTGAAGGAGAGATATTGGTGGAGAGGGCTTTACCAGGATGTGGTGAACTTTGTAAGCTCATGCCTGCACTGTCAATTTTATTCAAAGGTACGTTACAGGGATGGCCTGGTACCAACTTATCTGCCCAGTATCCATTTTCAATGGGTTATTGATTTGGTAGCAATGCCTCCTGGGTTATGGGGTATGAGGTACTTGGTGTTGGCTCGAGAAGACCTCTCCAATTTTGTGGAAGGACGAGCTCTGAGGACGAAGACCACAGAAGGGATATGTAGATTTGTTCTTGAAGATATTATCTGTAGGTACGGATCTATAGGAAGATTGCGTGCAGACAGAGGAGAGTTGCGTGGTACGGAAGCAAAGGAGTTCTTCACCCAACACGGAGTGAAACTAAAACTCACTACTGCTATGAATCCGGAAGGGATTGGTAAGAATGAGAGAGGACATCCGTCGATTGTTCAAGCTCTGGTAAAAGCATGTAATGGTAGGCATAGACAGTGGCCTAGGTTGCTTCTTTTTGCTCTGTGGGCTGACAGATCGACTCATTGCACTACTACTGGGTACATGCCCACTGAACTGATGCTGGATCAAAAACCGATTATGCCAGCAGAAGAGGACTTTCCTACATGGGCTACTTTATCATGGGAGGAAGAAATAGATCGTGTACAACTTCTGGCACTTCGAATCAGACAGTTAGAACATAGGGAGGAGGATCTTATGGAGGCACAACAGAAGCTGAAAGAGGCCCGTCTCAAGAACAAAAACAAGTTTGACAAGACCCATAAGCTCCGGCCGAAGCCCATACATGCTGGAGATTGGGTTTTGGTGTATGACAGCACATTAGAGAATCAGCACTCCACAGTTCGGAAATTTTCTAGGAGGTGGTTTGGTCCGTATGTTGTCTTAGAAGTATATCAGAATGCTACTTATTCTTTAAAGGAGCTTGATGGTACACATCTAAGACTTCCTGTTGCTGACAAGCGTATCAAGTTGTTCAAAAGAAGGGGAGAATCCGTTGACCTAGGTGAATTTCTGGAGTCAGATCAGATGATGGATGCCGAAGCAGATCTGCTATCCGAAGAAGACAAAGGGGACGTTGAAGAAGACGACGGCGATTTAGAGAACCTTGGAGACTAGTGGAAGAGTTGGCACGTACCGGAGGATGTGCAGGTTTGGAGGGGGTGAATGTCGTAGTGCATGACATTAAAGGTGCGGAAACAAAACTTCAGAAGACACTCAACATGCATTTGTTCGGGAAGCTGCGCCTTAGCTTATCAAGCTGGGTAGGAGCTAAGCTGGGGCCATGCTTGACAAGCTGCCCCCTAGCTTAAACTGAAATATCACCTTGAAAGAGGTCGAAGAGCATCAGAATGCAGAGCTCGGCGAGGAGAGCGACTTCGTGCTTCCAGTTTCGACAGAAAGTGTTTTAAGTAGTAGTTAGTATGGGTTTTAGATTGAGAAATGTATGAAAGAGGGAAATCTGTCGATTTTGGCTCGTGACTCAAACTCAGAATCTGATAGCGTGAGCGTGTAGGTGTTCACAAGTACTATAGTTTTGACTCTTTATTCATAGAAAACAGAGTTGTATAGTGAAGTTAGTGTAGGAAAGGATAGTAAAGACTTTACAAGAAAACTTCTTAGTAAAAGCATGTGTACAGAAAATTTAACTGTTTTGAACGGAACCAAAGGCCATCCCAGTGATAGGGCGCCTGCCTAGGAGGGAAGTGGTCTCAGGATCAATCCCTCCTGGCCTCTGGTTCCTATTCCGGCATGTTGGCCTCCCGGATGAGAGTCTATGTTGGGTGTGCAGCCATGTCTTGCATATCTAGGGGCGGGAGACCGGTATCTCTCTTAATCGTGGGCTTCCTGGCCTAAGCCTCCGCATGTCATCCTGAATATACTATGGGGGAGTCTATGTTGGGTGTGCAGCCATGTCCTGCATATCTAGGGGCGGGAGACCGGTATCTCCTTTAATCGTGGGCTTCCTGGCCTAAGCCTCCGCATGCCATCCTGAATATACTATGGGAGATACTTGGTGCGCATATGGGGGGGCTGTAAGCCCTGTGGGGCAGCCTCATAAGTGTTAGGGCTTCAGCCTACATTGGATGGCTTGTAGTATATTCAGGGTGGCATCAAGATGGCATCAAGGGCACGAGAAACTTTTGTCATTCTGTTATTTATTCATCGAGTCGGTTTAGCAATGGCGAAGGAAGCAGTGTGACGTTTTACAATGAAGGAGTCTGCTTTACAGAGGTAGCTGTGTACTTTTATTTAAAAGAGAGTCAGTTTTGAAAGAAGAGTTTTGTACGTAAGGACAGTAGGGGGCAGCTTAATCTGGGGGCCTGCTTGTGATAAGCGACTGTGCTTATAAGGACAGCAGGGGGCAGCTTAAGCTGGGCCCTTAACTTTTAGGTTAAGTACCTGCGACGGCTGGAGATCGAGGGGACACTTTTCTGAGGAGATTTTTTTTACAGAGAGCTTAGAGCTGAAGCGGAAGGAGAAGCTTGGAGGCTGAGGGAGACAAATTTTTCTGACAGAACGGAATTGAGGAATTGGGTGATCGTGACAGAGGGACGGACAAGTATTTGGAGGACTGAGAGCAGTTTGGAGGCAGAATTACTTCTGATCTGACAGGAGGCAGTTTTATTGAAGGAGATCGTTTTGATCATCTGCAAGGGACTCTTGATTGACGTTGGATTAAATTCTTGATAGTTTTGAGTTGGGAGGTTGACGCAGAGAGAAGATTAGGAGTTTGGGGTCTGAATTTCACCTACCAGACTTGAGTTGAGGCGAATTTGGTAGAAAGAGAGCATTATTTGAGTGGAGGAGGGGGACTGAGACTGAGAAGGTCAGATTTTCTGAGAAATTTCAGTGCTGAAGCTGTCGTAGGGAGGGCTACAAGGCGTTGGAGTTTCAAATCTTCATCGGTTGTAGGTTCTGGAGAGAAATCTGCTGGAGAAAAGACTAGTTGAGTGGGAATTGGCTGTTTGGCATCTGCGGTGATCAACGTAAGGAGTTGAGTAGAGATAGGTTGTAAATTGATATATGTGGAGGACTATTGAGTGTGTTTGGAAGAGAAATCAAGCATCGTGAGTTCAGTATTCTCCTATCTGTTGTGTCTGAAGGTGGATCTGTCTCCTGAGACTTGAGACTTGATCTGTTGATTAGTAAGTGACCTATTGTCATAGTCACTGTGAGTGACTTCAGCTGTTGCGATCTCTTGCTTGGCTCTTGTCTTGGTATACAATCTCTACTTCTATCTCGCGATTGATCACAGCCAGAAGGCTCGCCCTCCCTGAGAAGGACTCTCCTCGACATCGTGAAGGTGAATGTCGTTGTAGTGCTGCATGAAGATCATTTCCATAGGCAGAAGCCTGGGAAGACTACAGAGGGCATACACCCTGTGATTGATCTAACTCGTTGGAATGTGAGTGCGAGAGTACGGTGTAACAGCCGAGCTAGTCGACTTCTGCGAAGCAGGACATTCTTCTGGAGGTGTGAGAAGACGAGTTGAACCCCCAGAAGACGAGAATCGCTTCGAGAAGACGGTACTGAGAAGACCGGAAGAAGCAACCTGGAAGCAGGAAGATCGTCTTCCCGAGATTCTCTGTGAATAGTTGTGTGATATTTTAGTTAGTAGTTGTTTGTTTAGTTCCAGAGCACCTTTTGGAATGTCTGGAAGACGCGTGGTTTTGTGAGAAGACGGGATTCCTTGGCAAAACCCGTGTGTTTGTGTGTTTGAACAGATCTTAGAACTTAGAGCAGCGTTACTTGTGCAAATCCTCTGTGGGAACGATATCTTGTATACTAAATGGGCAAAAAGAGAAATCCTGCGTCACTATAGATCTCAAGATGGATGAGGTATCATTAGAGAAGTCTCGACAAATGCTTTCCAATGGTATCAAGAACTTCTCGAACTGACATCGTGAATTATGACCGCACCTCGTGATCATGTGGTGGTATAATTCTCAGGGACCAAAGAGGAGGACGGCCGATCCTCTGAAGTATATATGAGGGGCGTTCGATGCTTAGGTGGGCCAAGACGAGTCATCCAACTCCAAGGTTCAGTGGATGGATTCTTAAGATATGAGGTGATGGTTGGACGAGTACCAAAGCGCGCTTTGATCCAAACTTGGATGTCTGGATTTGGATCGATCCAAGGGCTGAGCCAAGACTAGGAAACGAGATGGAAGATTATACCACCATTCAGGAGCTTGGACCTAGACGAACATCATGGACGATTGGATCGCTAGGTGTGGTGGAGGTATCGTTTAGGACCCTGGACTTTATGGAAGTCCGTTCCAAGTCATGTTGTGACTTACTCTCGTTTTGGAGGTCGATCTAGCTGGATCTAGGTCGGGATTTAAGGATGTTGAACTTGAAAATTAGAGAGATTGTCCGGCTCCGATCTAGATCAAATGGGATAAAGATAAGTATGCATGGACGCTAACTTGTGATTGTGACTTGCAGGTTCTCATTGAGAGTTTGGTGATCTATTGAGTAACAGCTTTTGTTGACGTAGCAAGACGATAGGTTCGTAAAAATAATCCTTATCGCTGAGGACCGACATGCAGTCATGTGTGAATTGCAACTCGTAATCCATTCTGGAAGCACGAGTGTCATGAGAGATTTGAACCATGTACCTCCTATTGCCATGAGGTTGAGCTAACCATATGCTCCAACATCATACACGTCCAGAAAAGAAGTGTTAAAGAAGGTTAAGTTTTCCTTTCTACTAGTTTTTGCATTCTTTATTGCTTCTAACTCACATATCTCCAATGATATGTGTCTGTTTTCAATTATTGAAAACCCTAAGATGTACTGTGCATCGTAACCTACACATAAACAACGTAAAATTTGAACTCCAGCCAAAACTCTACCTCCCACCCGATTTTCTTTTTTTCAATTCTCATAAAACTCCAAACATATA
The DNA here is from genome assembly GCA_036924285.1 of Asterella californica. Classification (NCBI taxonomy): domain Eukaryota; kingdom Viridiplantae; phylum Streptophyta; class Marchantiopsida; order Marchantiales; family Aytoniaceae; genus Asterella; species Asterella californica. The sequence goes on from JAYKYS010000003.1 coordinate 31,105,748, forward strand.
ACTTCCTCATAAGAATCCGCTTTCTCTTACTCTAATCCGACTCTAATCAGGTTCTGCTCAACTCAACGAGCTTTAAAACATTGTTTTCATTAATTTTCTGTTCGCAGAAAACTTCCTCTATTAAGTTGTGACTCAACTTACCTAAGCCCTAGCTTAACCAACTTAGCTAGGGTGCAGTTTACCAAACAAAGGGCTAACTTGTTCTACATTCGTCATATATAACATCTCAAACAATAACTTTTCACACTATAAAACCGTCCATAACACGACAACAGAAGATTGATAGATAAAGAAGCATGCACTATGGGTGTGTGGACCCTTTATCACGTGAAGGTAGGATGCAGTGGCATCCAAATGCTATATTGACATGCATATTATTCACTTCTTTTAAGTTCAGAAGAGCAAAAATATGCACGTCTTTTAATTTATGTCTTACCTTTTTTCTTGGAAGGGTAGGTTATAAATTAAAGCTATTAAATTAGAAATTTTTTTAGTTGATCAAAGCAGAGGTGTTTATACCAGGAGTAGGTTCAATTTACGTTCACTGTTTATGGGTTTTGTGACAGCAGCTGCCATGTGTTATGAGGTGAACTGTTTTTAATTTTAAAAATTTAAATTTAGTTATATAAATTTAGTAAATTAAATCTAGATAGAATTTGTCATTTATTTTTCCTCAAGAGTTTAACTAATGTATTTTATTATTTTAAAATCGGTTGTAAACCAATTGTTGATGATAAGTCCACCATAAGATTCGGACCAAAAGCTTCGTTAACAGTTTGCAGCGCATGCAACTCCAACCGTACCCTCAAAAGATTGAACCTACGATCTTTCTCTTAGAGAACGGTAAGCTAAACCACTTGAGACATTTATCTTCGGTGATAACGAGTCTCAAGGCTTCAATTCACTTGTTACTCTAATTCGGTAAGAATCATTGCTAAACCATCAACGACCGAACTAGAAGTTTTTCAGAAGTACGCTAGATTCACTCAAAGGCTCTACTGCATGGGCTTTGTCAGATGGGGGAAAGGTACAGTAGTGTCACAGTTTCGCAAACTAATGCGCATTTACTTCAGGCCGAGCGTGTGACGGGATCTGCCAGCGCGTGCGACGGGTAGCTGCCCGCTATTTCCTAAACTTTGAGGGAGGAGGTTTTTTTCTTAAGGCATTAACCCTAAGTCTGCGGCATAGTAGGGCGACAAGGACCCTAATACCGCGGCCGCAGGCCGCAGCGTCAAAATAGACGCAGGGAATATCGAACCCAAGACCTCCTTCTCCTAAACTCGAGGTCGCACCACCACGCTACCACGAGATGATGATCAAATCACCTCCCGCACAGTAATAAAGAGGTCTTACTCGATCTTCACATCTCCTGCCCGAATTTCAATCTTGCTTACCCGGATTCAGGCGTGCCGTAATTAAGCTGACACGAGGGTCACTGCATTAGTTGGCTAATCAGTGACACTACTGTACCATCCAGATGGGGACACGTAGAAGTCTTTCCAACTGGAGCATCGAGTCAGAAACTAATTTAGGGTACAAGAGAGAGAATGTACCTTTCGACCATGGCTGAGCGGTGCACTACCACTCTGTAAAATTTCACCAGCAGATCTTCAACCAAACTCTCCGAACGATCAAGCCCTTATCGCTGTTTTTATAACATGATACTATTTCGACAGAACTTTGCTGTTCGATTCCTCACAAACCGCTCGATCAAAACGGCTCAAACTTCTCAGGAAGCTAATGAGTCACCATCACTACCACTCTGTAAAGTTTCACCAGCAGATCCTCAACCAAACTCTCGGAATGATCCAAGCCCTTTTCGTCAATGACACAAGGCGATATGCAGACCCTTGTGCACAAAAACAACGTTTCTCTTCAACCCAATAATCCAAAATTTCACAGGTAGGTAGCTGACTGTACCTTCTCAGACCCTGGAAGGTTTCATAGAAAAATTCGACCTCAAACTCCCCATATCTCTCTCAGTGTCTCATGTTTACAGTCGCCTACTATCATAACCTCCGATTTGAGACACCCAACTTCAGCTGGCCATAACTTTTTCACTCCGGCTTGGAATCGATCGATCTCTGAGTCCATCAGCAAGCCCATCTCAAGAGCTTTCCGGCAACAGTCAATTCATCTCCAGCAACCTCACAAAACTCCCAGAAAGCGAGAAAGACCTCACGGAAATGAAATTGGTCATGAATTTGACCCCCTCAGCTTCAATTGATCGTAACTTTCTCATCCGCGCTTCAAATCCAGCAACCATCGAGTCCACGGGCATCCTCGTCTCCCAAGCTTTCCAACCATAGCTCACTCTCCGCGAATGGACCACGGGAAGTGTCTCTACCCTCGAAAACGTGAAAGGAACTTGGTAGAAGGTGATTGGTCAAACTTTCGACCAATGAGAAACAAGTTGACAAAAAAGATTTTGTCTTCACTCACATGACAAACACACAAAGAACGAATTTTTATCCAAGAGTACCATTTAGGCCTCAAAGTTTATATTGAACAAACTCCAAACACGTGCCGTTGACGATGCCGTCGGCCACGAAGCACGTAAACACGATGTACAAACTACGCTCAATAGAGAGTCAGAATCCCGACTCTAAAACGGTTGACAATAAACGGAACTACAAAAGGAACAGATGAAGCTATTATCTGGTTGTAATAATCCTCACCGAAGTTCCTCACGACAAACTCACGATGCGCCACCTTTGGACGACTGTAACATCGTATTTCGACCCAAGTGTTGAACGGAACTCTCGCTGGGAAGTTCAGATCCAACGGAGGATCCATACCACATCAGAGCAAGATGTAGACAGTAAGATCCCAAACAGCGTCGTAAGTGACAATGGGAAGAACGATAGGATCCGGAGTAGCCATCACCGCAGCCATAAACGACTCTCCCCAATGAGCTACCATAAATACTCGAAAATGATCTCGCGGCAGACAATGGATCTTAATGACGAATGGATGCGCAAGTGGAAGATCAGGAGCACGAAAGGGTTCTCCGTTCATGCCTATCACTCGCACTGCCGTTTACTTCATCCGATGATACTGATCACACTCCACTAGACTTGGATACTCTAGACTCTATATCTCAAGCTCCGCACACCTCTCTTCTTATACATCAATCTCCCATGTGACGACAAGAGTACTACTCTTATCTCCACTCAGCGAAGAGTACACGGATCGTCCACGTGGAGCCTTATCTTTTGACACGATAAGGTCCCAGTGGCTCCTCAACACCAAACACGTACGAAGGATATGTGGTGGTTTCACACCCTAGCCAATCCACAACACGACATCCACCCCCTCTGAACCTGTGCATCCTCTGGTATGCACCAACCTAATCATACGTTGTGGTTGGCATCATACGACTTCTTCCTCATCTTCTTCTTCGGGAGTCTCCCCCTCGGGCTCTACGCTCTCATCTGGACTCTCCTCCTGATCTTGAGAGAGATCAAACTCGACACTGATCTCCTCAATGTCTGGGTCTTCATCTCGTCGCTTAAAGAGTTTTATCCGTTTTCCTGCAATCGGAACTTTAAGCCGTGCACCATCCAACTCACGTAGTACGTATGTGGCGTTGTCATGAATACGAACAACCACGTAACGCCCAAACCAGCATTTAGAAAACTTTCTCAACGCTCTATGCTGGTTATCCAAGCTGCTATCATATACCAACACCCAATCATCTTCCTGGATCTTCTTAGGTCGTAGTCGATGTCGCTTATCAAATCTTTCTTTGTTCTTCAAGCGAGCTTTTTGTAACCGTTCCAGAGCTAGCTCCACATCCTCTGGTCTCCGCTCCAACTGACGAATCCTAAGAGCGAGAAGATCCTCTCTAGAGAGATTATCTTCCCAAGGTAGAACACTCCAAGTAGGTATTTGCTCTTCGATAGGCATGATCGGTTTTTGCCCTTGCATTAGTTCTGCTGGCATGTATCCGGTCACCGAGCTATGAGTTGTACGATCGGCCCATAGAGCAAATGGTAGAAGCCTTGGCCATTCTCTCACCCTTCCGTTGCAAGCTTTCACAATCGCTTTCCTGATGGGAGGATGACCGCGCTCACTCTTCGCATTTCCTTCTGGGTTGTAAGCCATGGTAAGAGCTAACTTGATTCCCCGCCTCTTGAAGAACATATCAGCTTCGTGAGCATTCAGTTCTCCGCGGTCTGCTGTAATCTTCCCAACACATCCGTATCTGCAGATCACATCTTCAAGTAGAAATCTGCACACCCCTTCTGTAGTGTTTGTGCGCAGAGCGCGTCCTTCGACTTGGTTCGATAGATCCTCCCGTGCCAAAACCAAATATCTCATCTGCCATATCCCAACCGGCATCGTAACCAGATCTACTACCCACTTGTAATGCATTGCAAGTGGATACGTAGGATGAAGCTCATCTCGATGCCGGATGTCAGAGTACATCTGGCAAGTTACACACGTCTCCACAAATCGCACTACATCTCTGTACATGTTACGCCACCAATATCTCTCTTTGAGTTTGGTAAAGGTGGCATAAATACCCCGATGTCCAGCCCATAAGCTCTCATGGAATTCTTGAATGAGCTGGGTTTGCATCTCTTGCTTACACACAACCCGTTGCGGCATCTCGCCACTCCGCTTGGCGCGCTTCCACAGATAGCCCCCTTGTTGTATGTAGTTGTAAGCCTTCCTCCTGATCTGTTTGAACTGAGCATCATTCCATTCTGGTTGCTTGGTCAATGAACCAAGATAACGCCCAATGTCTAACCATTCTCCTTCGTATAGCTCCTCCATGAATGAGTTTTGATGTTCCTTCATTCCCTTCTGAGCTCTACAAAAGACGGTTGTGCCTATATCCTCTGTGTCTTCTGTCAAATCCTCTTCATCCTCATATCTGGCCCTAGACAACATATCTGCTACCGGGTTATCTTTTCCCGCTATGTGTCTAAATTCCGGATTCAACGACTTGATATAGGCAATCCATCGCAACATAGCGATATCAGGGATGTTACAATTCGTAATCATCCCTAACAGTGGCAAACAATCCGTCTCCACTATCACCGGTGCTCCAATCAAATAGTCCTTCTCAACTTTCATCGCAGTAACTACCCCCCATAGCTCTCGCTTTACTTGTGGGTAGTTTCGCTGTCGCTCACTCAACACTTTGGCTCCAAATCTGATTGCAAACCGGTTTCCATCCTCATCATCTTGTCCCACTGCCCATCCAATGGCTATCGGACTTGTATCAACCGTGATTATCACGTGTTTGCCATCTTCATAACTCACCCTTCGTAGCACAGGTGAAGAAGACAACAACTGCTTCAGCTTCTGCACCGCTTCGATATGCCTCTCCTCCCTCTGAACTTCGTGCTCTTCCGTAACAGACCATAGAGTGGATCTGATACATGCATGAGCAAAATGAGGAATCCACACATGATAAAACACGCAAGCTCCTAAGAATCTTCGCACCTCTGTTGTTGAGCTACATGTGTCTTTCATCCGCTGTATGGCATCCACCTTGTTAGGATCAGGTTTGCGACCAAACCATCCGCATAAGTGCCCCACAATCACAACCTCTCGAACTCCAAACGAAGACTTAGCACCAGATAGTGTCAAGTGAACCTCCCCGAGCCGTGATAAAATCTGATCACAATCTAGAATATGATCAGCCACAAATTTTCGACACCCCCTCTGATCGACTCTCTCATCCTTCTGCTCCTCTACACATCCTTTGATTGGAATGTCATCTAAGAAAGGCATGGTCTTCTCCGGGATGAAGTGTCGAAGAACTTTGTTCATCCCGTTCATCATGTGTGCAACAGAATTTGTTGCCCCCTGCGGCAATGTGCACATCCTCACCAAACCCAACGGTGTCCTCATAGTAGTGACATCTCTACTCTTTTCAGCAAGCTGAAACTGATCGTATCCAGAGTAGAGGTCTCCTATCGAGTAAATGGCTCTACCAGCGAATGCTTCAGCAAACTCCCCCACAATAGGTCCGATCCCCGTATTTCTGATGGTCACCTGATTCACCGGTTGCATATCCTGAATGAACCGTAGCGCTCCGCTCTTCTTCGGCACTGTAAACCAGCGGCTGGAATACGGTGCAAACGATGGCTCAAGGATTCTCATCCGCATCTTCTCCTTTAGAAGCTCCATAAGCTTAGGCAGATGTGCCCTAGGTACGGGAATTGGTCTTAAGTCCCAAGGCGTATGCGGTACCGTAAATATGATCATCGGTGCTACAACGCTTGGATCTACACACCCAATTTCTGAAGGCTCAAAAGAAAAAGTTTTCCCATGCCTACTTAACATCTCCTTGAACTCCCTCTCCTCAGCAGGTAGAAGAAAGTCTGTAGAACCAACCTTCAACTCCTTAAGCGTAGCTTCTGTAAACTTGTGACCTATCTGATCAGGATACCGTAAGCTCTTCTCCTTTGAGGCTTGTTGAACTCGTTGGTCAGAGTCGCTAGGTAGTGGTTGTGCAACCGGCTTCACCTTTTTATCCACTGATTTATACCTGGTCTCAACTCTGACTTCAGGTATCTGGAATGACTCTATAGCCGAGTAAAGCTCCATAGAACGTATGTAGACAACTTGGTCTTCATTCCCTTGTTCAGCCTTACGAAGTTCTTCCAAAGATCATCCAAATCCATCTCCATGTAAACGCCCTCTATCTTATCCTCCTCACTAAGCACACCAACTCTTTTTAGATCTTTTTGGGTTCTTTGCACAGCTTTCTTCTCCCATTTCTGAAGATCAGCAAGTTGTGTATACACAGCAAATCCACTCTCCGAATATCTCACCACTCCTGTACAAAAGGCACTATCCTTCTCCAACGAGAGTACCTTCTCTTGTGTATCGGTACCACTATACTCTCGCTCTATAGTGGCCCTCTGGAAAAATCCTTAAACTCTTCAGTGACTTTGGGTAGAGACACGCTCCGCAAGTAATCTCGGTTACGCTCATGATTAGCAGACACAGTCAAGAACTGTACCGTTGTTTTGCCATCCTGACTCCTGATCCGAGCATAAGCAGAACCGTCATCCAACACCTTAGTCTCCATCCTTACAGTTGTAATGAATGGTTGACCAAGAATAACTGTATAGGAAGTAGTATCTTGAACAAAGAAGTTTTGTTCAAGTACCACATTCCCTATCTTAACCTTCACATCCGGACAAGCACCATAGAGTTCTCCTCGTGTGTTGTTTGCTGCTCGGATCATCCAACCATGATCTATATCAACAGGCCATCCACCCTGCTTGTAGATGTCCTTAGAGACAATATTGATCTCAGATCCATGATCGATGAGAGCAACCACCGGATCTTTCATCTCTCCTACATTCACTAAGGTTTCAGTAGTGGCTCTTGCCCAATGCCCTCTAGTGTAATGACTAGAGATCTTATCGTCCTCTTCCTTATCCACATCAAACCGAACTTTACGAGTGTTGTAAGAACGAACCAACTCTCGCTCCTCTTCCTCTGTAATCACTGTGTCTAGAGCACTGGACACTGCGGTCTCTCCCGTCAATTGTCTCTTCCGCTTGATAATGTCAATGATGACATCATGAAACTCCTTCTTTGCAATCCCGAGGATCTCTCGCAAGGTAAACTCAATCTTTGTATTGAGCACCTTCTCCTGCAGCACCTCTTTTATGTTGGTTGCTGCTTCAATGTCTGATTGCAGCTTATACATGGGAGCTTTGCCCTTCTCCCTACCCTTACCCTTCTATGCACTCCCAGAAGGTAAGACGTCATCCATAGCTTCTTCTCGTAGAGGTGTAGTCTCCTGTCGGAGTCTATCTCCTCTTAGTTGCCTCTTGGGAGCCGCTCTCTCCTCACTTGGACCAGCCTCGTCTCTCCTACGCTTCTCTTCCATGATAGCTTCATGTTGAGCCTTGGCTACGTAGGCATGAATGGACATAGCATCTACGGGATCATCCCATCCAGTAGCACTCCTGATTGCTGTGGCTGTTCTGAGCAACTCCTCCCTTGCCATTTTCCCCTTTCTGTTCGTGCTCACAGCGTGACTCCACATATCAGTGGTATCCTCATGTTTCAAAAAGGCACTCTCCTTTTTGCTAATCACCTCGACTCCATAGGTAGAAACTTCTACCGATGCCACATCATGCACTGTTAGATGATCCTCCAAAACTTTCTTCATCCCTCCTCTACCGAAGTTGGTCCTTAGAGTCTCTCCGTTGTCTCTCAAGGCGATCTTTCCTTCCTTCCAGAAAATTATACCTTGCTGCAAGGCATCAGTGAAACTCCCGCATTCCTTCCGTTGATGGTCGGTGTTGTCACACCAAATACACCTCTGAACATATCCTTGTTTTGGTGCAGGTCTCCCTTCAGGTGCCCCATCCTTCTCCTCCAACCTTGTCAACTTGATCTGTAAGTCTCTCATCTTCTTCTCCAAATCTTCCATTGCTTGATTCCGCTGTGGTACAACCGTAGTGATAGGAATAGTAGGAAGTGAAATAGTAGGTAGAGGAGCAGTCTGCACCGTTGGTTGCCTTCGTGGTATCACAATAGGCGGTGGTCTTGGTGCTTGAGTCACAATCACCTTCCCTCTTCGATATTCTCGCTTCGCAAGTACTCCCACTGCTTCGCTAACGTTCTTCCAATCAGATGTAAGACCATTGTCTTTCGTCCGATCTTCCAACAGCAACTCTAACTCCCTTTGTAGCTCGCTGTTGGCTGACTGTAAAAATAGCTCCACTTTGTCATTCTCAAGTGTGAGCTTCTCCATCCGAGATAGTTGAAGAAACTGTCTCTCAAACTCCCGAAGTAGTTCGGTAGCAACTAGTTCCTTGTTGGGTTTGTTCACCCACTCCATGAATGACTTCTTAGTCACTCGATCTGCATCCTCCAAAGAGTATTCCTCCTTCAACTGAAAAGAAAACTCCTCCCAGTTAGCCCCATGAGCTTGAATGAGCCCCTTCACATGTTCCCGTAACTCCGGGACAACAGCGAGTTCAAACGTCCGTACCATCTCCCTCTCTGGTACCTTACTCAGCTCCATCTCTCGAGAATAGAACTTCAGCTACTTGGAGATGTTTCTCCCTTCAAACTGATCCAATGTCCCCACCACCGAATGCAAAGCCTTGGTAGCCATCGCCTCCTTCCGCTGAACAGCTTGTTGTTGATCCATGTACAGAGCAAATGCTTGGAACATTTGCCCTATAGCAGGATCAAGCTGCAGCGGAATCGTGCCCGAAGGGTTTCCAACTCCTTGTCTCTCGGCCATGGTAAAGTTCTGAGAAGAACTTCACTAACTCTCCACCCCAGAAGTTTCACGTCGAGTTCACCAACTGTCGTGTGACGTGCTTTCTTATCTAGGAATACACCGGGTATCTAGCTGTAGAGAGTATGTGTCGCACTCCGTGACTCAGAACCAGTGACCACCCAAACCTCTGTCTGATCTCCAAGTACACTTTGAACCTTTCTCGCTACGATATCCTCACGTCCTCTCGGCAGATCTCTCTCCTACTCGACTAGGAATAGAACCGGGATAACAAGCACGGGCAACCTGTTCCTGCCATCACCGCAAGCACTCTTGGGTCTGCTGGTCATCACTCCAGCCTCACCACAAGAGAAATACCAGCACTCCTAATAGAAAAGAAACCTAAGCGCAACGCCCGCACACAAATCCAATCAAAACCAACTGGGCGTACAAACAGGCATGCGGGTATGGAGAGGATCCAAACACAGGAAATACAGTCAACAACTCTCCATACCCATGATCAAGTGCTCTGAAGCACTGGCAAAACCTCCAGGTCGACCTGTTCTTCAAAAGAGTCTTAACTCTTGCGCCTTTCGGAGCAAGAACCTCTCAACTTTACCTCGCTGTCACTCCTCAGCCACTGCTCAGAATGAGATGAAACCAAGGCCAGCAGATAGCCTGTAGAATAATCTCTCTATTAAGGTATTACATGCAGAGAGATCTGTAACGACCTATGTTACACATAGGAAGTTTATCTATTAGTAAGGTGTTTAGTTCTAACTAAGTGTTGAGAATGTTTATTTGCTGCCAAAGTACTTTTAGGAGATATCAAGTTAGTCATGACTAGCTAAAAGTTAGTTATGGTTAAACTTAGCTGTACTTTTGGCAGAATTCAGATATTTGCTAAAGAGTGAGCACTACTATCTTGTCATCTTGTCTAAAAGGTAGAAAGGGGGTGGAAAGTATCCCTTATCTCCTTTTTGACTTGATATTAGTGGTTGGATTAAAGTTGTGGACTTTGTGGGCATTAAAAACAAGAAGAGATTCCACATGTTTCCTTTTTAGTGGGTCCTAGTGTAGAGGGGGGGTGGAAATTCGAGATTCCTTGAGAATATTCCAGAATCCTTCTAGAAGTTGTTGACTTTGAAGGAATAAGCCCATGTGAAAAGGTAAAAAGCCCATGTGATCAATGCTTTTACCTTAAGTAATATCTTAGTAAAACCCGGTAAAAGTAGTTACGGCTGAGTTACCGGAGGGTACCAAAGTAAAAACCTAGAATGTATAAATAGAGGAGTAGAGAAGAGCTCCTCATCCTTGTTTTCACATCGTCGTAATGACAACTTGAGTAATATAGAGAGTGTGGGATATTTTTAGCATGTGAGAACTTGAGAGACGTCGTTAGAATGGAGGATTTTAGTGGATGAGATTATGGAGATTTTAGTTGATAAGTTTGTGGGTGTATGAATGAGAGTGAACTTAGCATTTTTCCCTTCAAGATTCATGGTGTGCTTCCATCAAAGCCATCAGAGGTGACCCCTGAGTGAGAGACAGGCCCGACAGTTGCAGATTCGTGGATGACGATCGTGGAGGTTGAGAGATCGGGGGGTAGTTGATCGTTAGGACCGCGGAGGGTTTACATTTTTGGTTCCGTTGCCGGGACCTCACTTGAAGGGATCGTTGAACGATGTTTAGAGTTCAGTTCTATATTCGACAAAAGGAGATTATGAGAGAGCACATGGAGAGAACGTTGGGAGGAGAGAGAGCTAACGCGATGTTAGCAACGTTAGAACCTTTCGTGTATCCCGTAGTGATATATGACGCGTTCGAAGTCATTCTTTACATCTTGTTCACTTAGAAAGGGTTTGAGGAGAGTTGAAAGGAGGTGCAACAAGAGTTGTAGAGAAGGAGGAGAGAAAAGTTATTAGAGGAGAGAAATTTGTGAGTTTAGAAATTCTGCTCTCTGGAAAATTTGTACAGTCGCTGTCAACTTTTCTGTGAATTTTATTTTCCTGAGAAACTTTCCAGTGTTTTAGATTGGCTGATAACCTATCTAAGACAAAAGGAATCATAGGAAAAGGTGGTCTAGAGAGGGAGCAATGATTTTTCAAAGTTGAGGGGGTCTATTCGTGAGAGTTGAGGAATTCTGTTCTCTGGAAAAAGTTTACAGTCAGTGTCAGATTTTCTGTGAATTTTATTTTCCTGAGAAACTTTCCAGTGTTTTAGAGTGGCTGATAAGCTATCCAGGACAAAAGAAATCATGAGAAGATGAGGTCTGAAGAGGGAGAAAGGATTTTTCAAAGTGGAGGGGGTTGACAACCATGAGGGAAGTGAAAATATACAAATTTCAGTTCTCTGAAAATTTGTACAGTCATCACCATCTCTTCTGATTAGAGAAGTTTCTGTTGAAACTTCATGATTTAGTAGCTTGGAGGTTGAGCTACTGGAGACCACAAAAATCTTGGAGAGATCTCTTACCAACTAAGAGAGATACGTTTCGGCATACAAGGAGGTCTTGAAGATACGTCATGGGGAATCCAGTTCGAATGACGAGGTGGAAGAAGAGACGTTTAGGAGTTCGAACAGAGACGGAGAAGCCCAAGTTAAGTATAGATGAGTTACGAACACGCATCTATAGCACTTGGGGTGCCCTCTTTACTCTATACGAAGAAGCTTCCGCGACAATTGGCACAGATTTGAAGAAAGTCGAGTTTAAAGCATCATTCACTATGGAGGCCACGAATGCTCCTGGTGAAATAGAGTTGGATCCTTACAAGAGCGAGTTCAAGATGTCTGTTGTGATGAGTACAAACGAGGGTGAGGAGGATCATATCTTTGATAGTTAATATTAGATTAGATTATATTTCGTGTATCGCATGTATAATGCACGATTTCTAATATAAAGCTCGGAAGAGTTAAGAAAGTAATGTAGAATTATTTTCCTCTATGATATTTTGTCCACTTAATGGTTGAGAAGGTGCAACATGAGTGGAAATTCAAAAGATTGGAAAGTTAGACTTAGAAACCTTCCTCAAGGTTTAGATGTCATAGTAAGTGTCGGAGAAAGTTCGAGAGAGATTATCGTCGAGTTTGAAAACCCTAGTACTAAACCTCAAGTAGAATCGCCGAGGAGAAGAGTAGAAACCGACTTGTGGTGTTATTTCTGTAGAGGGTTGGGACACAAAGTAGTGAATTGTCCAACTAGAATCAGAACCGAGAGAGCTAAAGGGAAGCGGGAGTTTACTGATTTGAGTCTTCGAGTGGGTCCATCGTCACCAGCGCCAATTCATCTTCTAGGCGAAGATCCTTGTCCAAGTTGTGGAGTGGGTGATCTATCAAGAGGACACAAGTGCGTCGATGTGGCCGCCCTACTTACGTCCGTAGTCGAGAAGTTGGACGAGACTCAAAGAGCTGAGACGGAGAAGTTGTCGACTTCAAAGGAGGACTCGGCTGAGTTGTGATGGAGATCGTCATTCGGATGGTGGAGAAGGCGGTGATGCGACTCAGACTCATGATTACCTTGGGGGAAGAGATGGCACAAGAGGTGTTGTTACAACCATTTCCTTTCATTTTACCTATGGTAGATTATTCGCGAATGGAATTGGTGATGTTCGTACTCTTTTAGCGAGTAGTTATTGCACGACGATTAGAAGAGTAGAAAGAGTAGTTACAAGATGGGAAAGCTACCCGTGTTTCATGGGAAGGACAATGAAGATGTAGAACCGTTTGTTCGAGACTTCAAAAGGGGTTGCATCGGAAACAACGTGAGAAGGAAGGAAGAATGGGTGTTGTTACTGCCAGAGTTTTTAGAAGATTTTGCTCTTACGTGGTATGAAGACCGAGTGAAGAGCCAGACACCTGGTGCAGTTGAGGACACATGGGAGACGTTGAGTAATGCACTCATCGAAGAATTTCTTCCAGAAGAGAGTTATGAGAAGCTCATGGTGGAGCTTACTCATTTGAAGCAACGTGACGACGAGAAAGTTCGGCAATATGCCGAAAGGGTGGATAAGTTGGAGCAACGGTTTCGGACGGTCCTACGGAAGAGTGGAGACAATGTGGAACTAACGATGGCGGGGATTGGAGCAGTGCTGACCAAGAACTTGGTGGGAGGGTTGAGACCTTCAATTCGAACCCAAGTGAGGTACGAGAAGCCAGCAACCAAAGCGGAGGCCATCAAGATAGCGACAAATATGGAAGAGAGTTTGGATGAAGGAGATATCATCCAACCTCATCATGCTGCTCTGGTGTCAACTCCGACTCCTGGTGTAGCCACAACGATCGCACCTGCACCATCACAATTGGTGATTGCTTCAACGTCAGCTCCTACTCCAACGGTGGTGCCAAGACCGTTTGTCCCAACAACGATGTCTACTGCCACCTCTGATTTTCATGCCGAGCTGAAGAGCATCACTGACACTCTTGCGGATCTCAAAATAAATGTGGTGCAGTTACGAGAATGGAGGAACAAAGGTGGAGGAGGAGGTCAAAGAGGTTACGACAACAATCCCAACCGAGGAAATCAAGGTAACTTTGGAGGCAACCAAGGTAACTTTGGAGGAATCACTTGTTGGACGTGTGGAGGTTCTCATTTCCAGCGAAATTGTCCTAACAACGGAGCAAGAGGTGCCGAAGCTGTCAGAATGAATGTGGGTGGAGGAAATCCATCACAAGGACGAGACAAAGGGGTGGCTACTATCGATGTCGTGCGAGATCCCATCTACGAGAAAGGAGAGAGTTCAAACTCTTCTCATGCACCGGTGGAGCTTTTAGCTCAAGAAAGAAAAAGAACTCGATTTTCTGATGAACCGGTTTTCATGGAGGAGTCAGCAAGTAGAAGTACTCGTTCGAGTAATGTTTCGAGTACACCAAGGGAGCCAAGAAGGAAGCTGGGGATGGCGGATTTCACCATTTCATCTTCCCAAGCGGGATATGATGTGGTTGAAGATGTGGGTGCTCAGAAAGCCAACATCACTGTTGGACAACTGATCGCACTTAATCCCAGCTTACGAAGGGAACTCAGAGGAGGACTGAGTTCTAAGAGAAGCAAGAAGAAGAAACCCAAGAGCAAGACATCAAAGTCAGTGGGAGTTGGTGTGGTGGATGTGCATGCTTCAGAGGTATGCACTAGGGCTTCAAAGATTGAAGTCCGATTGAATGGTCACTACGTCTCTGACGTATTGGTGGATGGAGGGTCGGCTGTAAACGCCATATCGGAGAGGTTGATGAAGAAGTTGGGAATGGAACCAACTCGCCCGGCTAGCATTGTCGTGGGGATGGCTAACAAGCAACGGGTAAGACCTCTTGGTGTGTTAGAGAAGGTGGTCGTGTCTGTGATGGGAGTTCAAACATTGATGTCCTTTCAAGTGTTAAAGGACTCTAGTTATGATTTGCTCCTAGGTAGGCCTTGGTTGAGAGCTGTGCGCACCACGGATAGGTGGCACAAGGGATACTTACGAATTGGGCCTAGAGATCATAGAGTGATAGTTCCTCTCTCGGGTGTTGGAGTTGTGACTTCTGACTCTGATAGACCCACTAGTGACTACTGGGAATCTGATACGGAGGATGATCAGAGTGTCTCGGAAGTAGATACTGGGGATTCTTACGACCAAGAATCCTCGTCTGAGGATGAAGGATTTGGTCGAGACGAATCAGTACATCAGCTTAGTGCTATTGACTTGTTGCCTCGACCAGCAGTGGAGAAAGATCCTGACAAAGAAGAGTTGAGTGAGACAGAGATTGTGAGAAGACTCTCTACCCTGAAGTTTGGTATCAATGTCACTCAAGAAGAGAAAAGTAGATTCCTAGATATATTTCGAAAATATATCCATGTGTTTGCTTTCAGCTACAAGGATTTGAAGGAGGTGACCCTCGAGACTCATCGAATCGAATTGGAGGAGAACGCAAGACCAGTTCGACAAAAGCAGAGAAGGGTCAATCCTACAACGGCAATGATGGTCAAGGAGGAGATAGACAAGTTGAAGGAGGCGAGTTTCATCTATGAGGTGGAGAACTCAGAATGGGTTTCACCCATTGTGATTGTCAAGAAGAAGAATGGTAAGCTGCGAGTGTGCATAGACTATAAGAAGCTGAATGCAGTTACCAAGAAGGACTATTATCCTCTACCATTTATAGATGAGATTTTGGAGGAAGTTGCCGGTCATGAGTGGTACAGCTTTGGTGATGGTTATAGTGGATACAACCAGATCAAGATAGCACAGGAGTACCAGCAGTTGACTACTTTCACTACTCCTTGGGGAACATTTGCATTTCGAGTGATGCCATTCGGACTGTGTAATGCTCCGGCCACGTTTCAGAGGTTCATGAACAAGGTGTTTGAACCATTCATAGGGAAGTTTGTTCGGGATTTCATTGACGATTTCTGTGTGTACGGACGAAAGGAGGACCACTTTGATCATGTGATCAAAGTTTTGCAGCGGTTGGAGCAAGCCAACGCTTCTCTAAATCCAGAGAAGTGCATCTTTGGCTGCGAAGAAGGTCTGCTGTTAGGGCACATCATTTCCAAGAATGGGATTGCGGTAGATCCTGAGAAGGTGAAGAAGATTGTGGATCTTCCATTTCCGATCAACTTGACAAAGTTGAGGCAGTTTCTTGGCATGGTTGGATATTATCGTAGGTTTGTCTTTTCCTTCTCAAACAAAGCAATAGCTTTGACTATGTACATGAAGAAGGGAGTTGATTTTGACTTGATAGTGCATGATCAGAAGGCAAAGGAAGCATTTGAGGAGCTGAAAAAGGCATTAGTGACAGCTCCTATACTTGCTAAACCTGAGTGGAGTAAAGCATTTATTCTGTATACGGATGCCTCCAATGTAGCAATCGGATGTACATTAAGTCAGCTAGATGGAGATGGGCATGATCATCCTATAGCTTATGCTAGTAGGCAGATGGTTCCAGCGGAGAAGAATTACTCCGTGACTGAACGAGAAGGATTAGCGGTGATCTTTGGATTGAAGAAATTTCGACACTACTTGCTAGGAGGGAAATTTTCCATAGTCACAGATCACAAGGCTTTAAAGTATATCTTTAATAAGCCTAATGCCGAAGGTCGTATTGCTCGTTGGAAGATCCTTCTAACAGAATACGATTATGTGATCGAAGATAGACCAGGGAAGAAGCATGCGAATGCTGATCTTTTGTCAAGGGCTTATGATGATGAGGGAGAAGAACCGTTTGATGATTCATTTCCAGACGAGCATCTGATGACCATCACAAGCATCGAGGAGATACCGGACGAGTACAAGGAAATCTGGAGTTTCCTTGTAGATGGCTCTTTTCCAGAAGGTATGCATACCCGAGAACGTAACGCGTTGATCAAGAGATGCAAACCTTACACCATGGTAGAGGGAATTCTGTTTCATCAAGGAGCAGATGGGTTACTAAGGAGAGCAGTTGGTCAGAAGGAGGCATTCAAGCTAATGCACGAGTTTCACGACGGAACTGTTTGCGGAGGTCACTTTGCTGGTAAGATAACAGCCTTCAAGATTTTGGATGCGGGTTACCACTGGAGAGGGATTTTCAAAGAGTGTTTAGACTATTGCAAAACTTGCGACGTATGTCAAGCATTTGCTCTGAAGTCTACTAGAACACCTCCGTTAAGATCAATTCCCATGTTAGGACCATTTGAGAAGTGGGGTATTGATTTTGTAGGTCCTCTTAATAAGACACCTCGAGGCAATAGATACATTGTAGTCGCCACTGACTATTGTACCAAGTGGGTAGAGGCTAGACCTTTGAGAGAGACCAATGAAACAGAAGTCGGTAGATTCTTATGGGAGAGGATCATCACAAGATTTGGATGTCCGTTAGAGTTGGTCTCAGATAGAGGAGGAGAGTTTGTAGGGAGCATGACTACTGCTATGCTACAACACTTTTCTATCAAGCCACGAGTAACGACCTCATACAAACCAAATGCTAATGGTCTTGCGGAGAAGACCAATCTTACACTTTGTATGATGCTCGCCAAAGATGCTGGTGTTGAGACTGCGAAACATACTTGGGATAAGAGGCTACATGCTATCTTATGGGAGTATCGAACGACAACAAAGACTTCTACTGGGTACTCCCCATTTCGACTGGTTTATGGAGTGGAGTCCAAGTTGCCGATCCAATTCGAATTGGATACTTTTCAAACTATTCAACGAAAGTTGAAGAGGTCGAGAGGAGAAGACGTGGTCAGATCAAGAAGGGAGCAACTCATGGAGTTGGAAGAGACCCGAGCGGTAGCAATGATCCGGATGGAACGAGCTCAGGCGTATCAAAAGAAGAGTTACGACAAACGGTTGGGCAAGAGGGAGGTAAAACCTTTTCAAGTCGGAGATTGGGTTATGTTGTATGATGCTATCAGATTCAAGAGGGCTAGGAAGAAGTTTCTTCCGAGATATTTTGGTCCTTTTGTTGTAGATAAGGTGTGGAGCAACTTCACATATGACCTTCAGGAGCTGGGAGGAAGGAGATTCGATCGGGTCAACCATGACAAGTTGAAGTTGTTTCATCGACGGAAGTTCTCTTTTCACTCCGAGGACGGAGCGAAAATTTAGTCCGGGGGTAAAATGTAACGACCTATGTTACACATAGGAAGTTTATCTATTAGTAAGGTGTTTAGTTCTAACTAAGTGTTGAGAATGTTTATTTGCTGCCAAAGTACTTTTAGGAGATATCAAGTTAGTCATGACTAGCTAAAAGTTAGTTATGGTTAAACTTAGCTGTACTTTTGGCAGAATTCAGATATTTGCTAAAGAGTGAGCACTACTATCTTGTCATCTTGTCTAAAAGGTAGAAAGGGGGTGGAAAGTATCCCTTATCTCCTTTTTGACTTGATATTAGTGGTTGGATTAAAGTTGTGGACTTTGTGGGCATTAAAAACAAGAAGAGATTCCACATGTTTCCTTTTTAGTGGGTCCTAGTGTAGAGGGGGGGTGGAAATTCGAGATTCCTTGAGAATATTCCAGAATCCTTCTAGAAGTTGTTGACTTTGAAGGAATAAGCCCATGTGAAAAGGTAAAAAGCCCATGTGATCAATGCTTTTACCTTAAGTAATATCTTAGTAAAACCCGGTAAAAGTAGTTACGGCTGAGTTACCGGAGGGTACCAAAGTAAAAACCTAGAATGTATAAATAGAGGAGTAGAGAAGAGCTCCTCATCCTTGTTTTCACATCGTCGTAATGACAACTTGAGTAATATAGAGAGTGTGGGATATTTTTAGCATGTGAGAACTTGAGAGACGTCGTTAGAATGGAGGATTTTAGTGGATGAGATTATGGAGATTTTAGTTGATAAGTTTGTGGGTGTATGAATGAGAGTGAACTTAGCATTTTTCCCTTCAAGATTCATGGTGTGCTTCCATCAAAGCCATCAGAGGTGACCCCTGAGTGAGAGACAGGCCCGACAGTTGCAGATTCGTGGATGACGATCGTGGAGGTTGAGAGATCGGGGGGTAGTTGATCGTTAGGACCGCGGAGGGTTTACAGATCATCTCTGAGTTGGCATCTATGCCCTTCCAAAGTTTGCTGTTTCTATAACACGATACTATTTCAACAGAACTTTGCTGTTCGATTCCTCACAAACCACTCGATCAAAACAGCTCAAACTTCTCAGGAAGCTAATGTGTCACCATCACTACCACTTTGTAAAATTTCACCAGCAGATCTTCAACCAAACTCTCCGAACGATCAAGCCCTTATCGCTGTTTTTATAACATGATACTATTTCGACAGAACTTTGCTGTTCGATTCTTCACAAACCGCTCGATCAAAACGGCTCAAACTTCTCAGGAAGCTAATGAGTCACCATCACTACCACTCTGTAAAGTTTCACCAGCAGATCCTCAACCAAACTCTCGGAATGATCCAAGCCCTTTTCGTCAATGACACAAGGCGATATGCAGACCCCTGTGCACAAAAACAACGTTTCTCTTCAACCCAATAATCCAAAATTTCACAGGTAGGTAGCTGACTGTACCTTCTCAGACCCTGGAAGGTTTCATAGAAAAATTCGACCTCAAACTCCCCATATCTCTCTCAGTGTCTCATGTTTACAGTCGCCTACTATCATAACCTCCGATTTGAGACACCCAACTTCAGCTGGCCATAACTTTTTCACTCCGGCTTGGAATCGATCGATCTCTGAGTCCATCAGCAAGCCCATCTCAAGAGCTTTCCGGCAACAGTCAATTCATCTCCAGCAACCTCACAAAACTCCCAGAAAGCGAGAAAGACCTCACGGAAATGAAATTGGTCATGAATTTGACCCCCTCAGCTTCAATTGATCGTAACTTTCTCATCCGCGCTTCAAATCCAGCAACCATCGAGTCCACGGGCATCCTCGTCTCCCAAGCTTTCCAACCATAGCTCACTCTCCGCGAATGGACCACGGGAAGTGTCTCTACCCTCGAAAACGTGAAAGGAACTTGGTAGAAGGTGATTGGTCAAACTTTCGACCAATGAGAAACAAGTTGACAAAAAGGGTTTTGTCTTCACTCACATGACAAACACACAAAGAACGAATTTTTATCCAAGAGTACCATTTAGGCCTCAAAGTTTATATTGAACAAACTCCAAACACGTGCCGTTGACGATGCCGTCGGCCACGAAGCACGTAAACACGATGTACAAACTACGCTCAATAGAGAGTCAGAATCCCGACTCTAAAACGGTTGACAATAAACGGAACTACAAAAGGAACAGATGAAGCTATTATCTGGTTGTAATAATCCTCACCGAAGTTCCTCACGACAAACTCACGATGCGCCACCTTTGGACGACTATAACATCGTATTTCGACCCAAGTGTTGAACGGAACTCTCGCTGGGAAGTTCAGATCCAACGGAGGATCCATACCACATCAGAGCAAGATGTAGACAGTAAGATCCCAAACAGCGTCGTAAGTGACAATGGGAAGAACGATAGGATCCGGAGTAGCCATCACCGCAGCCATAAACGACTCTCCCCAATGAGCTACCATAAATACTCGAAAATGATCTCGCGGCAGACAATGGATCTTAATGACGAATGGATGCGCAAGTGGAAGATCAGGAGCACGAAAGGGTTCTCCGTTCATGCCTACCACTCGCACTGCCGTTTACTTCATCCGATGATACTGATCACACTCCACTAGACTTGGATACTCTAGACTCTATATCTCAAGCTCCGCACACCTCTCTTCTTATACATCAATCTCCCATGTGACGACAAGAGTACTACTCTTATCTCCACTCAGCGAAGAGTACACGGATCGTCCACGTGGAGCCTTATCTTTTGACACGATAAGGTCCCAGTGGCTCCTCAACACCAAACACGTACGAAGGATATGTGGTGGTTTCACACCCTAGCCAATCCACAACACGACAGCGTATGAGAGGTGAGAAGTCAGAAGAACAGAGTGCAATTGTCTTGAGTCTGTTGTGAGGATAGATTGCGCGTAGGAAGACGAAGACATGTGAGACCAGTGAAGGGAAGTCTGACTTCGGGAGGTCTTCCGAGTAAGACATCGAATCGGAAACTGTCTCGAGTGTCTTCCCAGAGGCCACTGTCACCGCAGGAAGTCCGAAACCATCTTCCGAACCTGTTGTGCACTTTATGCTCCACGAATCTTGTATCTTCTGATAGGAAGTAGGATGTTATGCAAGGTGGGTTGTCTTCTTGGTAATCCATGTGAGGCCTTGCTTGGTTAGGATTGTTTAGATATAGCTCGGAAGACGAGAGCTATTTAGGAAGTACTGTTAGAATCCCGGAAGACGGAGTAGCTGTCTTCTGGAAGACTAGTTTCGTCTTCTGAGAAGTAGAAGCTAGAACTATGGGCACTTGGGAAAGACTGAGCCTTCTACTCATAGTGAGTGCTCGTGGCTTAGTGCAACAGATCTTTCAGCATGACGATGCATCCGCGAGGCTTGGTGTTACCAGCGGCAGAATTGACCGAGGCCACTCCTTTCCTTAAGGAGTTGGGTCTCGACTTCTTTCTGTGGGATTGCAACCTCGCCGATCAGGGACTTCTGGAGGAAGTGTGGGCAGCGTTGTCCCCTCGTAACCGTGTACCTGCGAAGGCAGGAGTAGCTCGAAGAAGACCATCTTCCTGGACTGAAGATTGGTGGCGCAAGGTTTTCCGCAGGCCAGAATCCGAGAACCGAGGATATTGGTTCGAGAAGAAGATCTTGCCTAGGATCGTGAGTTCGTGGCATGTGCCTGGGAGCACCACCTGCCTTTTCGTGGAAGACAGGCAGGGGAGGAACGGGTGGAAGATCGAATCTTACCGGGAGCCGAAGAAGCGACTTCTGGCGAAGCTGTTTCTGCATCTCTTTCCCAAGGGGAAAGCGCAGAAGACGAGGTACTTGAGAGATCAGGACGTGGAGTTCCTGGAATCAGTGTGGGATGGTAGCATGCCCATCTACTGAGGCGCGTACATCCACAACTATGTACAGGCGGAGCTAGCGTACTTGGGTACCCCGGCGGGAGGACACTTGACACCCTTCCTCTGCTACTTGTATGTAGCCATGGGGGATCTTAGGGAAGATCAGCTGGCAGCGTATGGGCCAACGGAGTGACAGGAGGTGAAGGAGGAGACCTCGGAAGACGATGATCGAGCGGCAGCCGCAACGCCCCCTCCCACTCTGATGCCACAGCTGAGGCCCGGTTCTCACTAGAAGACGCTTCTGGTGAAGGAAGACGAGTCTAGTGGGTCGAAAGACGCCACACCACCGAGGAAGATGAGTCCCAGAAATGTATCGAGGACACCCATCTCCCTCATTCATTCAGGATTGGAGACAGACTCGGAGGAAGAACTGCTGAGTACCCGATCGGAGCAGAAGACTGTTTCTGCAACACCTAGGAGTCTTCCGAAGACTCCAGAAGACAAGAGAAGAAGGGATGCTCCTACTGCGATGCGAGGAAGCGCAGTGAAGAGACCCGCTTCTGCCATGAGGGATCTTCCACCCCGGAAGATGAGAAGAGTAGTGTGGTGCCCACAAATTACAGGATGCACGAATTTTTGAAATTTTTAAGAATAATGACTTGTTTATATAACTGAAGAAGCGTTGTTACTTAAGGTTACGTCTTCCTTAACAGGAAGATGATCTTAAGAGCTGTTTGTAATAAGAAGTTGACTTCTCAGAAGACGACCGTCTTCTCAGTTGCGTCTTCAGAAGACAAGAAGACGGCGGAAGATGGGAAGACGGCGGAAGACACCTGTCTTCCGGAAGACAGCGATCACGAAGGCCTGACCACGAGTTTTCGGGTAAACAAGTAGGTGTACCTACTGAGTAAGCACCCAGGTGGTAGGTAGGTCGAAGAAGACACCTAGGGTCGAAACCCCTAATCTGCGGGGAAGATGCGTAAGGAAGCACATTAGCCACATTCCAACTTCCCGCAGCATAGTGCGCCTGAAGAAGATCTATTGAGAGAGTGAACTTCGAGCTAGCATTGAGAGAGGAATCGAGTGAGACATCGAGGTAGGAGAGAGTAAGTTGGCAGCTAGGCGAAGGGTGAGATTGAATTGCGGGAGCACAAACAGCAGAGGAAGCGAAGGCGTTTCTGTGGAGCTTCCGAGAAGCTGACAGTGAAGAGTGGCGAGTAGAAGCAGAGGTGGAATCAAGGTGTGGACCGAAATTGACAGCAGGCGCAGTCGTGTGGAGTCGCATTGGAAGCTAGGACAAGAGCCAGAAGCGCGCGGAGGTCGAAGGCAACTCGAAGAAGACTGTAGAGGTTCTTCCCCCTGTTCTTTTCCCCTCCCACTTCTTCTCGCCTTTTCTTGGTACTCCCCGCGCTTCCTTGATTGTGTGCAGGCAGCCTGATCGATTACCCCACCCCTCCTTCTTCCTATTGAGACATTGGGTGCGGAAGCGCTGCCCAATTTCTGTCAAGACATCTCCTTGCTTCTTCCCGAGCTCAATTCGAGCTTCCCTACTCCTAGCCCTCAAATTGGAGACCCCAACTATCAATTTCCCTACCCCCATACCTCTCTATCTCCGAAACTTGGAACAGAAGACGATTCGGAAGATGGGAACATCTTCGGAAGACGCTTCTTGAACTTGACTGTCTTCGGAAGACATCTTCGGAAGACTGTCTTCGGAAGTCGACTGAACACAATTCGTATCAAGAGTGGATTTGCTTTGCTTTTGTGTTTAGAGAGACTTGATACGAATCCTGAGTGGAGTGGTGAGTTGTTTTGTTATTCCGAGAAGTTGGAAGTCGGGAATTAGGTCTGTGCCTCCCGGTCTTCCAAGCTTCTCAACTCCCCATCTTCCTAGAGAGACTAGAAGATTGGAAGGCTGGCAAAATGAGCGAGAAGACGCGAGGGTCCATTCGGGTCTCTTCTGTCCGACCCCTAGCAGCCGTTCCTTCTTCTTCCCGAACTTAGAAGAGAGTTGTGAGAAGTATTGCTGGCAGAATCCGGAGAGAATGGTCGAGGGTCATGTCTTCCCATCATGCAGCAAACTTCTTCTGAGTGCGTATGAGAGGTGAGAAGTCAAAAGAACAGAGTGCACATGTTTTGAGTCTGTTGTGAGGATAGATTGCGCGTAGGAAGAAGAAGACATGTGAGACCAGTGAAGGGAAGTCTGACTTCGGGAGGTCTTCCGAGAACGACATTGAATCGGAAGCTGTCCCAAGTGTCTTCCCAGAGGCCACTGTCACCACAAGAGCCCGCAATCATCTTCTGAACCTTTCTCATACTCTACTTCTCGCATATCTTGTATCTTCTGATAGGAAGTAGGATGTAATGCAAGGTGGGTTGTCTTTTTGGTAATCCATGCGAGACCTTGCTTAGATAGGATTGTTTAGATATAGCTCAGAAGACGAGAGCTATCTAGGAAGCACTGTATAATCCCGGAAGACGGAGTAGCTGTCTTCTGGAAGACTAGTTTCGTCTTCTGAGAGTGGAAGCTAGACTGTGGGCACTCGGGAAGAACTGAGCCTTCAGCTCATAGTAGGTGCTTGTGGTTTAGTGCAGCAGATCTTCCAGGTATGTCGATGCATCCGCGAGGCTTGGTGTTACCAGCGACAGAATTGGCCGAGGCCACTCCTTTCCTCAAGGAGTTGGGTCTCGACTTCTTCCTGTGGGATTGGAACCTCGCAGATCAAGGGCTTCTGGAGGAGGTATGGGTCGCGTTACCACCGCGTAACTGTGTAACTGCAAAGACAGGAGTTGCTCGGAGAAGACCATCTTCCTGGACAGAAGACTGGTGCGTAAGGCGTTTCACAGGCCTGAGACCGAGAACCGAGGATATTGGTACGAGAAGAAGATCTTGCCTAGGATTGTGAGTTCATGGCATGTACCTGGGAGTACCACCTGTCCTTTCGTGGAAGACAGACAGGGGAGGAACGGTTGGAAGATAGAGTTTTACCGGGAGCCGAAGAAGCGACTTCTGGCGAAGTTGTTTCTGCATCTTTTCCCCAAGAGAAAAGCGCAGAAGACAAGGTACTTAGGAGATCAGGACGTGGAGTTCCTGGAATCAGTGTGGGATGACAGAGTGCCAATCTACTGGGGTGCGTACATCCACAACTATGTACAGACGGAGCTAGCATACTTGGGTACCCCGGCGGGAGGACATCTGACGCCCTTCTTCTGCTACTTGTATGTAGCCATGGGGGATCTTAGGGAAGATCAGCTGGCAGTGTATGGGCCAACGGAGCGACAGGAGGTGAAGGAGGAGACCTCGGAAGACGATGACCGAGAGGCAGCAGCAACGCCCCCTCCCACTCTGATGCCACAGCTGAGGTCCGGCTCTCACCAGAAGACGCTTCTGGTGAGGGAAGACGAGTCTAGTGGGTCGGAAGACGCCACGCCAGTGAGGAAGATGGGTCACAGAAGTGTACCGAGGACACCCATCTCCCTCATCCATTCAGGATCGGAGTCGGACTCAGAGGAAGACTTGCTGAGTACCCGATCGGAGCAGAAGACAACTTCTGTAACACCTGGGAGTCTTCCGAAGACTCCAGAAGACGAAGGATGGATGGGTACTCCTACTGCGATGCGAGGAAGCGCAAAGAGGAGAGCCGCTCCTGCCACGAGGAGTCTTCCACCCCGGAAGATGAGAAGAGTAGCTTCTTCTCGTGCGTAGAAGATGAAGGCCGTAGTGGTGGAAGAGGCTCCCTTGCCTCTGGAAGACGAAGTCGACACCCTCGAGCGAGTGGTGGGGATGAACTTGTCTTCTACAGGAAGACGACTGGAGGAGTTCAGTGCCTACTTCCAGAAGGAGATCCAGCCCGCTATGGAGTTGCTGGAAAGGAGAGCGAGGGCACAAGAGAAGCCCTTACAGCCTGGATTCGGCCTGTGCACCTTGCTGCGACAGGAAGACAGCCAGCAGAAGACGGAGTCTCTGGAAGCTAGTCTCCGCACTACGGAGAAGCTTGCAGCCAGGTACAAGGCGGAAGCAGCCGCTTCTGCCAAGGAGTCGATGCAACTTCGGAAGAGCAACCAGGAGTTGCAGGCGCGAGTACAGCAGCGTGATCAGGAAGTTCTCCGAGTACGGGAGAAGATCACTGCCCTCGCAGAAGAGCAGACCACTTGGAAGATGCAGCGAGAAGCCGCAGAAGCGCGAGCTGCAACGGAGATTACGCAGAGGGAAGCAGCGGAGGCTCGTGCGCGGAAGATGCTAGCTCAGTCGGTAGAAGCGCTTCGGAAGAAGTTCAACTTCACCGCGGGTAAGAAGTTACTTATCTTAGCTAGGGAATGGGACAGCGGATCCAAGACGAGGTTGGTGGAGTGCAGAGATAGCATGTTCAGGTACCTGGATAGACAGATAGAAGGAGTGAAGACACTTTATGGTCTTCCCTCACTTCCGACACCTGCAACCGCATCTTCTCAAGCCCCAGCACCCTCGACTGGATCCGGAATGGAGAAGGAGGAGTTCGATCTCGCTGTACACTTGGTGGTGACAGCGTTGGAAGACGAAAAGACTCCAGAAGACGCCCCGGAAGACATGATGTCTTCTGGAAGACAGAAAGACGAGCCGTCTTCCCAGGTATTCCGCGTGGAGGAAGTGACTTCCCCGGACCTCTATGAGATCGCCATGGTCCCTAGTACTGCATCTGTGTCTCAGAAGATCGAAGACGCACCATTCGACTCATCTTCCCAGAAGACTATTCCGTCTTCCGAAGTCGAAGCCGAGGAAGACGCAGCCGCAGAAATAGCAGGGCCAGCGAAGAGCGAGGAGAGGGAAGCTACCTCAGTGGTACCCGAGGTAAGTGCAGGGCTTCCTAGCCCATCAAGTTGAGGTAGTAGCTCCGGTAGGAGCAGATCATGTAGAGATTGCCACCGAGCAATCAAAGTAGTTAGCAAACTCAATCGACACTTCCAGATTTAGTAGGATCAGACATGCTATCTTAAGGGTGGCAGTTTTTCATGTAAAAATAGTTAAGACCCCATGTGGCAGCATAGGTAGCGTAGGAGTAATACAGTGGAGGGCTAATTGGGAAGAGGGACCGCATGCATGTGAGGTGACAACCTCTTGTCAGCGCCTCTCTCCCTGGCGGTCGCCTCCCCTGACTCTCGAGGCAGATGGTTAAGTAGGATAGCAGGGTAGGAGAGAAGCTCTCTGAGAGCTCTGCCAGTTCTGTAGAATTCGGCAGTAACTGAACATACACACCGATTCTACAGGCAGGCAGGCGAGACACATTAGAGCAGAGACAGTCTTAGCGCACTACACCCGTTGTTGGAAACATACGAATAGTCTTGGAATATACAGGAGGGGTCTGCATACTCGCACCAGCAGTGGTTCGAAGATGTAGATAGAGGTAGTGGACAGTCCAGGAACAGGGAACGGCATCCTCGTGCAGTCCTGTTGGCTGGACTGGTGTGTCGAGGAGTAGATGCAGGAAGTAGAGGGAGTGAGCTTCCCAATGCCATTGTGACTTCTTCTCGGGGAATAGATTGTGGATTTGAGTGCAGCAGCTTTGTCCATGTCTTCTGGATGGTGGGTTCACTGAATTCGCTCCCAATTGTGCATGGGAAGTATTCTTCTTGAGTGACGATGACTGTCAGCAGTTGTGGAAGTGTAGCTTGACTCGTTCAGTAGAGCACTTGGGATCTACGTACGAACGGTCTTCTGGGTAAGTGATCCCAGAAGACAGAACAGTCAGAGCAGCGAAGTGAAGAAGAAAGAAGACTTCTTCCCGCAACAGAAGACGACATCCTCGAGTAGAAGACGGTGCGCTACAGTACTCACGTTTGTTGTCTTCCTCCCCAAACTATTACAAGCAGGGATGGTTTGTTAGTCAGGATCCAGACTAGAACCCTGTCGGAATCTTAATTGCCCTTTTTCATCCTGTTTTCTCTTGTTTGGATTTCTTCTTCTTCCCATCTTTCCTCATCTTCCCCATCTTCTTATCTTCTTCTAGTGAGCTTCTGATACTTCTATTGAGCTTCCGTGAAGGTGAATGTCGTTGTAGCGCTGCCGGAAGACAACTTCCGTAGGCAGAAGCCTGGGAAGGCTACAGGGGGCATACACCCTGTGATTTATCCAACCCGATGGAATGTGAGTGTGAGAATAAGGTGTAACGACTGTTACTAGTCGACTTCTGCGAAGCCGGACAGCCTTCTGGAGGTGTGAGAAGACGAGCTAAACCCCCAGAAGACGAGAATCGTTTCGGGAAGACGGTAATGAGAAGACCGGAAGAAGCAACCTGGAAGCAGGAAGATCGTCTTCCCGAGCTTCTCTGTGAATAGTTGTGTGATATTTTAGTTGGTAGTTGTTTGTTTGGGTCCAGAGCACCATTTGGCATGTCTGGAAGACGTGTTGGTTTGTGTGGTTTTGTGAGAAGACGGGATTTCTAGGCAAAACCCGTGTGTTTGTGTGTTTGAACAGATCTTAGAACTTAGAGCAGCGTTACTTGTGCAAATCCTCTGTGGGAACGATATCTTGTATACTAAATGGACAAAAGGATAAATCTTACGTCACTACAAGTAGCTTCTTCTCGTGCGCAGAAGATGAAGGCCATTGTGGTAGAAGAGGCTCCCTTGCATCAGGAAGACAAGGTCGACACCTCCGAGCGAGTGGTGGAGATGAACTTGTCTTCCGCAGGAAGACGACTGGAGGAGTTCAGCGCCTTCTTCCACAAGGAGATCCAGCCAGCTATGGAGTTGCTGGAGAAGAGGGCGAAGACTCAGGAGAGGCCCTTGCAACCTGGATTCAACCTGCGCACCTTGCTGCGACAGGCAGAAGATCAGAAGAAGACGGAGTCGCTGGAAGCTAGTCTCCACACCACGGAGAAGCTCGCAGCCCGATACAAGGCGGAAGCAGCTGCTTCTGCCAAGGAGCTGGTACAGCTTCGGAAGAGCAACCAGGAGTTGCAGGCGCGTGTACAGCAGCGCGATTAGGAGGTCCTCCGAGTGCGGGAGAAGATCACCGCCCTCGCAGAGGAGAAGATGACATGGGCGGGTCAGCAGGAAGCCGCAGAAGCACGAGTTGCAGTTGAGAAGACGCAGCGGGAAGCAGCGGAGGCTCGTGCACAGGAGATGCTAGCACAGTCGGTGGAAGCGCTTCGGAAGAAGTTCAACTTCACCGCGGGTAGGAAGCTGCTTACCCTGGCTAGAGGATGGGATAGCGAGTCCAAGGCAATGTTGGTGGAATGCAGGAAGAGCATGTTCAGGTACTTGGATCGGCAGATAGAAGGAGTGAAGACACTCTACGGTCTTCCCTCGCTTCCGATACCTGCAATCGCATCTTCCCACGCTCCAGCACCATCGACTGAATCCGGAATGGAGAAGGAGGAGTTCGATCTCGCTGTACACTTGGTGGTGACAGCGTTGGAAGACGAGGAGACTCCAGAAGACGCTCCGGAAGACAAGATGTCTTCTGGAAGACAAGAAGACGAGCCGTCTTCCCAGGTATTCCGCCTGGAGGAAACGACTTCCCTGAGCACCTATGAGGTCGCCATGGTCCTTAGTCCCGCACTAGTGCTTCAGAAGATGGAGAAGACACCGGTCGACTCCGCTTCTCAGAAGACGCTTCTGTCTTCCGAAGTAGAAGTCAAAGCCGAGGAAGACGCAACAGCAGCGACAGCAGAGCCAGCGAAGAACGAGGAGGAGGAAGCTACCTCAGTGATCCCCGAGGTAATCGCAGGGCTTTCTAGCTTATCAGAAGGCGTGTTAGGAGCTCCAATAGAGGCAGATCAGGTAGAGATTGCTACCGAGCGATCAGAGTAGGCAGTAACCAAATTGATTATTCCAGATTTAGTAAGGATCTAACATGTTATCTTAAGGGTGGCAGTTTTCCATGTAAAGATAGTTAGGACACCATGTGGCAGCATAGGTAGCGTAGGAGCAACGCAGTGGAGGGCTAATTAGGAACGAGGAACCGCTTGCATGTGGGGTGACAACCCCCTGTCAGCGCCTCTCTCTCCCTGGTGGTCGTCTCCCCTGGTTCTCATGGCAGCGACATAAGTAGGATCGAAGAGTAAGAGAAAGAGTTCTGCTCGTTCTGTAGCAACTGCACACACACATCGATTCTATGGTGCAGGCAGACGAGACACATTAGAGCAGGGACGCATGATAGACAGTTCTTGGCACACTACTCCCGTTGTTGGAAACATACGAATAGTCTGGGAATACAAAGGAGGGGTCTGCATGCTCGTACCAGCAGTGGTCCGAGGATGTAGATAGAAGTAGTGGACAGTCTAGGAGCAGGGAACGGCATCCTCGTGCAGTCCTGTTAGCTCGACTGGTGTGTCAGAGCAGTAGACGCAGGAAGTAGAGGGAGTGAGCTTCCCAATGTCATTGTGACTTCTTCTCGGGGAATGGATTGTGGATTTGAGTGCAGCAGCTTTGTTCATGTCTTCTGGATGATGGATTGTGAATTCGCTCCCAATTGTGCAAGAGAAGTGTTCTTCTTGAGTAGCGGTGAATGTCAGCAGTTGTGGAATGTAGCTTGACTCGTTCAGTAGAGCACTTGGGATCTGCGTACGAACGGTCTTCTGGGTAAGGGATCCCAGAAGACAGAGCAGTCAGAGCAGCGAAGTGAAGAAGAAAGAAGCCTTCTTCCCGCAACAGAAGACGACATCCTCGAGTAGAAGACGGTGCAGCAGTACTCACGTTTGTTGTCTTCCTCCCTAAACTATTACAAGCAGGGATGGCTTGTTAGTCAGGATCCGGACTAGAAGCCTGTCGGAATCTTAATTGTCTCTTTTCATCTTATTTTCTCTTGTTTGGATTTTCCTATCTTCCCCATCTTCTCTCATCTTCCCAATCTTCTTACCTTCTTCTAGTGAGTTTCCGAGACTTCTATTGAGCTTCCGTGAAGGTGAATGTCGTTGTAGTGCTGCAGGAAGACCACTTCCGTAGGCAGAAGCCTGGGAAGGCTACATGGGGCATACACCCTGTGATTTATCTAAACCGTTGGAATGTGAGTGTGAGAATAAGGTGTAACGACCATTGCTAGTCGACTTCTGCGAAGCAAGACATTCTTCTGGAGGTGTGAGAAGACGAGATGCATCCCCAGAAGACGAGAATCGCTTCGGGAAGACGATATCGAGAAGACCGGAAGAAGCAGCCTGGAAGCAGGAAGATCGTCTTCCCGAGCTTCTCTGTGAATAGTTGTGTGATATTTTAGTTGGTGGTTGTTTATTTAGATCCAGAGTACATTTTGGCGTATCTGGAAGACGTGTGGTTTTGTGTGGTTTTGTGAGAAGACAGGATTTCTAGGCAAAACCCGTGTGTTTGTGTGTTTGAACAGATCCTAGAACTTAGAGCAGCGATTACTTGCGTAAATCCTCTGTGAGAACGATATCTTGTATACTAAATGGGCAAAAGGAGTAATCCTGCGTCACTACATATAGTGAGCACCATTTTTGGCGCCGCTGCCGGGGATTTCAACTTAGTAACTTCTGTTCTAAGCTTCCTGGATCTGTGTGCCAGTAGTTAGTTTCATTTCGAACTAACTTCGATTGTGGTTGAATGTGTTGTGGGACTCTGTCTTGCTAGAAGACAGGAACCGCAACCAGAAGCTGATAAGATACATCAGGGGAGAGTTGGAAGAAGCCGCTTCCCTGCTTCCAAAAGTTTCTTGGAAGACTCGATCTTGGAAGATTGCAGTGCGTGCAACAAAAAGCAGGAGAAGAAGATGTTCTGAACCTGTGATCGGTTGTTTAGGCATTCAGTCTCCCGGATCTAGTATTAGAAGAAGAGGGACATCTCTTCTCAGCACTCTGGTGGATGCCTCCGACCAGAGGAGGAAGCAGAAGACGCACGGGTAAAGATCCTGAGTGGATAAATTCACCCCAGCGAACCGCTTCCAGAGAGCAGCGGATATCCCTGAGACACCAAAGGAAAGAAGAAGAGCTCAGGAAGATCCGATCGGTAGAGTTGGAAGAGCCTTCCATCACGAGCATAATCTTTGGAGAAGACAGAAACCAACCGGGTGATCACGTGTATAAAGTAGATTTTGGTACGGGTTACTCGGAAGACGTCTTCTCAAGTGCGGAAGAAGCTTCTCAAGGTGAAGGAAGACTGGAGGGGATTGTTCCAGACATCTCAGAAGACGACAGCGACAGTAGTTCTGACTCAGAAGACGACCTTCGTGACTCAGACAGACCTGGACCGTCGAGAAGACCATCTCCACCACCTGGACCTGAGGAAGACAGAAGTTGGCAGTCGCACCAGCCGGCAGTCGACATGGCTTCCCACACTCGACAGAAGTATCATCCGTACGACGATGATGCTGACGCAGACGACTTCATCAGGATGTTCGAGATCATCTCTCGATCCAACAAGGAAAATGTTGACCGACTCAGGGTATTTCCTAGTCTGATCGTAGGAAAGGGGAGGAAATGGATGAGTAAGATGTTGGATGATGGTGTAGTAATGGCCGCTTGGGCTACTCTGAAGGCAGCTTTTCTGAAGAGGTTTAGAGGAGTGGGCTATGATCGGATGACCCTCATAGAACTTCAGAGACTCGAACGAAAGAAGAAAGAGACACTTCGGGATTACACCGAGAGGTTTGAAGATCTCCTGGATCACATCCCTCAGAACCAAGGAAGACCCGGCTACTGTGCTCAACAAGCTATGGATTGGTACTTGGGAGGATTGTCTCAGGATATGGAATTGTACTGCAGAAGAGGAGGAGGTGATGATCTAGTTGAAGTACAGAAGCATGCCGAGCAGTATGAAACCTCGAGCATCACTCGGAATATGACGGAAGACAGAGGGAAGACCTCGAAGAAGTCCAAGAAGTCAAAGAAGTCTTCTCGGAAGTCCAAGAGGAAGTCCAAGTCCACTGAAACTGATAACAGTGATTTGGAAGTATCTTCTGCTTCTGAAGAGTCTACTGTCGAAAGTTCAGAATCAGAATCTGAACAAGAGAAGAAGACGCGGAAGAAGAAGAAGGAGAAGACGCGAGCAAGGGAAGAAGTCGTGCAGAAGATGTCTCAAACCCAGATCATTCAGTCTGCACCTGATCCTCGTATCGATGAGGTTCTAAAGCAGTTTGCCGATCTGAAAGTTCGTCTTCTGAACCAGAAGGACAAGCGGAAGCAACCTACGGCTTCCCGGCCAAACCTTTGGTGCAACCTTTGTAACTCTTCCGGACACACCAGAGATCAGTGTACGCAGGACCAAGCTGTCAACTGGGCAGGATGGGAAGAAGACGACGAGGGATATCTACACGATCCCAGTGGGGAGACTTGCTATAAGATCTAGACGATACAACCCTTCACTCCCATGCCTCCCGCCCAATATAATCGTTATGTACCGAGGGATAGAGCTAGCAATGTACAGACCAGGACGCCCTGGCAACCTTCTTCATCACAACGACCTCTCAACCCTCTTCCTGGAGCGTGCAATAATTGTGGAGAGACAGGACACTGGTGGTCCACCTGTCCTCATCCGAGAAGACAGATTGGGCAAGTGCTCTTGTGTGGGAACTGTAAGGAAGCCGGTCATTTCACAGGAAATTGTCCGCAGACCTTACGTCCCCGCCAAATGGTTAGATTTGCAGATACCACGCCTCCTGCAGAAGCTACACCAGTTTCCAAACTCGAGTTAGCAGTGGTACAGCACATCACGGTAGAAGAAGAAGATCCTGGGGATTGTACGTATTGTCTCCATATCGAGGAAGACGAACCGGATCCCGGGAAGCGCGAAGGAAAGGAACCTCAGCTGCAGAAAACGACTGCAGCTCAGAAGACGAAGTTACTTGAGGCAACTTCCTCTCTCACTTTGACGGATGGTATTCTTTGGAATCCTGACCCGAATTCAGACAGCTGGCCTCCGGAAGAAGTCTTGGACGAAGCGGTGTTCAAGGTAAGTACCAGAAGCAAAGGGAAGTTAGAATCTCGTCAGAAGGAGATCAAGAAGAAGAAGCAGCGAAAGGAGAGGTCATCTTCTCCTGAGCGGCCGTCTTCTCCTACTTACGACCGAGAAGATACGAAGTACTTTGCTCCTGACATTAGACAAGAGGTTGAAGCAATCATGCAAGAAGAGCTGGAGAAGAGACGGAAGATAGTACAGCAGCTTCCTACACCGACGACGACAACCCCGGTCTCACGGGAACAGCCCCCAGTCGAGAGAAGACACTCTTCTGGTCTTCCACCCAAGGAAGCAGCTACTACATCTTCTCTGTTGGAAACACCAGTCACACTTCTGAAAAGATCTCCTTACGACTTCTTGCGAGACTTGTGGAATCAAAAGGCGGATGTAACCTTCCAACAGCTGTTGGATGACAACGCTGGTTACAGGAAGTTGTTACAATCTGTGCTTCGAAGATCGAGGTTGAGGAGAACAGCTAGACTTCCCCAGAGCACCCCGATCCTAAGGGTAGAGCATGAGGACTTGAGAGCCCCAGAACTTGATATGGAGATCCATGGCTGTCTTCTGAAGAAGATACCCATTGATTCCGGCTCCGGAGTTAACATCATGACTGAAGAAACGGCGCATGCCCTAGGCTTCACTGAGTTCCAGCCTGCTCCGAGAATCCTCAGAATGGCGGACCAGACGAGAAGAAGACCTTTGGGGCAACTGAAAGATGTCTTGACGGTAATTGGTGGAGTATCTTTTTACCTCACTTACATCATTTTGCGACCTGTAGCTAAGGTTGGATATCAGGTGTTGATAGGAAGACCATGGCTGTATGCTGCAAATGTAAATACCGACTGGAGAAGGCATCGTTTGAGATTTCCCAATCCTACACCCAAGCCAGGTGAGAAGACTAAGGTCTCGCTTCCTTGGAAGAAGATTGGACACCAAGGTGAAACACCTTCTACGACAGAGGGGTACTGTAAACCCTCCGTGGTCCGATCGATCATCTACCCCCCCTCCCCCCCCCTCCCCCGATCTCTCAACCTCCACGATCGCCACCGATGAATCTGCAAATGTCGGGCCTGTCTCTCACTCAGGGGTCACCTCTGATGGCTTTTATGGAAGCACACCATGAATCTTGAAGGGAAAAATGCTAAGTTCACTTTCATTCATACACCCACAAACTTATCAACTAAAAATCTCCATAAACTCATCCACTAAAATCCTCCATTCTAACGACGTCTCTCAAGTTCTCACATGCTAAAAATATCCCACACTCTCTATATTACTCAAGTTGTCATTACGACGATGTGAAAACAAGGATGAGGAGCTCTTCTCTACTCCTCTATTTATACATTCTAGGTTTTTACTTTGGTACCCCCGGTAACTCAGCCGTAACTACTTTTACCGGGTTTTACTAAGATATTACTTAAGGTAAAAGCATTAATCACATGGGCTTTTTACCTTTTCACATGGGCTTATTCCTTCAAAGTCAACAACTTCTAGAAGGATTCTGGAATATTCTCAAGGAATCTCGAATTTCCACCCCCCCTCTACACTAGGACCCACTAAAAAGGAAACATGTGGAATCTCTTCTTGTTTTTAATGCCCACAAAGTCCACAACTTTAATCCAACCACTAATATCAAGTCAAAAAGGAGATAAGAGATACTTTCCACCTCCTTTCTACCTTTTAGACAAGATGACAAGATAGTAGTGCTCACTCTTTAGCAAATATCTGAATTCTGTCAAAAGTACAGCTAAGTTTAACCATAACTAACCTTTAGCTAGTCATGACTAACTTGATACCTCCTTAAAGTACTTTGGCAGCAAATAAACATTCTCCACCCTTAGTTATAACTAAACACCTTACTAATTGACAAACTTCCTATGTGTAACATAGGTCGTTACATTTTACCCCCGGACTAAATATTCGCTCCGTCCTCGGAGTGAAGAGAGAACTTTCAGCGATGAAACAACTTCAACTTGTCATGATTTACTCGATCAAATCTCCTTCCTCCCAGCTCCTGAAGGTCTTATGTGAAGTTGCTCCACACCTTATCTACAACAAAAGGACCAAAATATCTCGGAAGAAACTTCTTCCTAGCCCTCTTGAATCCGATAGCATCATATAACATAACCCAATCTCCGACTTGAAAAGGTTTTACCTCCCTCTTGCCCAACCGTTTGTCGTAACTCTTCTTTTGATACGTCTGAGCTCGTTCCATCCAGATCATTGCTACCGCTAGGATCTCTTCCAACTCCATGAGTTGCTCCCTTCTTGATCTGACCACGTCTTCTCCTCTCGACTTCTTCAACTTTCGTTGAATAGTTTGAAAAGTATCCAATTCGAATTGGATCGGCAACTTGGACTCCACTCCATAAACCAGTCGAAATGGGGAGTACCCAGTAGAAGTCTTTGTTGTCGTTCGATACTCCCATAAGATGACATGTAGCCTCTTATCCCAAGTATGTTTCGCAGTCTCAACACCAGCATCTTTGACGAGCATCATACAAAGTGTAAGATTGGTCTTCTCCGCAAGACCATTAGCATTTGGTTTGTATGAGGTCGTTACTCGTGGCTTGATAGAAAAGTGTTGTAGCATAGCAGTAGTCATGCTCCCTACAAACTCTCCTCCTCTATCTGAGACCAACTCTAACGGACATCCAAATCTTGTGATGATCCTCTCCATAGGAATCTACCGACTTCTGTTTCATTAGTCTCTCTCAAAGGTCTAGCCTTTACCCACTTGGTACAATAGTCAGTGGCGACTACAATGTATCTATTGTCTCGAGGTGTCTTATTAAGAGGACCTACAAAGTCAATACCCCACTTCTCAAATGGTCCTAATATTGAAATTGATCTTAACGGAGGTGTTCTAGTAGACTTCAGAGCAAATGCTTGACATACGTCGCAAGTTTTGCAATAGTCTAAACACTCCTTGAAAATCCCTCTCCAGTGATAACCCGCATCTAAAATCTTGAAAGCTGTTATCTTACCAGCAAAGTGACCTCCGCAAATAGTGCCATCGTGAAACTCGTGCATCAGCTTGAACGCCTCCTTCTGACCAACTGCTCTCCTTAGTAAGCCATCTGCTCCTTGATGGAATAGAATTCCCTCCACCATGGTGTAAGATTTGCATCTCTTGATCAACGCATTACGTTCTCGCGTATGCATACCTTCTGGAAAAGAGCCATCTGCAAGAAAACTCCAGATTTTCTTGTACTCGTCCGGTATCTCCTCGATGCTTGTGATGGTCATCAGATGCTCGTCTGGAAATGAATCATCAAACGGTTCTTCTCCCTCATCATCATAAGCCCTTGACAAAAGATCAGCATTCGCATGCTTTTTCCCTGGTCTATCTTCGATCACATAATCGTATTCTGTTAGAAGGATCTTCCAACGAGCAATACGACCTTCGGCATTAGGCTTATTAAAGATATACTTTAAAGCCTTGTGATCTGTGACTATGGAAAATTTCCCTCCTAGCAAGTAGTGTCGAAATTTCTTCAATCCAAAGATCACCGCTAATCCTTCTCGTTCAGTCACGGAGTAATTCTTCTCCGCTGGAACCATCTGCCTACTAGCACAAGCTATAGGATGATCATGCTCATCTTCATCTAGCTGACTTAATGTACATCCGATTGCTACATTGGAGGCATCCGTATACAGAATAAATGCTTTACTCCACTCAGGTTTAGCAAGTATAGGAGCTGTCACTAATGCCTTTTTCAACTCCTCAAATGCTTCCTTTGCCTTCTGATCATGCACTATCAAGTCAAAATCAACTCCCTTCTTCATGTTCATAGTCAAAGCTATTGCTTTGTTTGAGAAGGAAAAGACAAACCTACGATAATATCCAACCATGCCAAGAAACTGCCTCGACTTTGTCAAGTTGATCGGAAATGGAAGATCCACAATCTTCTTCACCTTCTCAAGATCTACCGCAATCCCATTCTTGGAAATAATGTGCCCTAACAGCAGCCCTTCTTCGCAGCCAAAGATGCACTTCTCTGGATTTAGAGAAGCGTTGGCTTGCTCCAACCGCTGCAAAACTTTGATCACATGATCAAAGTGGTCCTCCTTTCTTCCGTACACACAAAAATCGTCAATGAAATCCCGAACAAACTTCCTTATGAATGGTTCAAACACCTTGTTCATGAACCTTTGGAACGTGGCCGGAGCATTACACAGTCCGAATGGCATCACCCGAAATGCAAATGTTCCCCAAGGAGTAGTGAAAGTAGTCAACTGTTGGTACTCCTGTGCTATCTTGATCTGGTTATACCCACTATAACCATCACCAAAGCTGTACCACTCATGACCAGCAACTTCCTCCAAAATCTCATCTATAAATGGTAGAGGATAATAATCCTTCTTGGTAACTGCATTCAGCTTCTTATAGTTTATGCACACTCGCAGCTTACCATTCTTCTTCTTGACAATCACAATGGGTGAAACCCATTTTGAGTTCTCCACCTCATAGATGAAACTCGCCTCCTTCAACTTGTCTATCTCCTCCTTGACCATCATTGCCGTTGTGGGATTGACCCTTCTCTGCTTCTGTCGAACTGGTCTTGCGTACTCTTCCAATTCGATTCGATGAGTCTCGAGAGTTACCTCCTTCAAATCCTTGTAGCTGAAAGCAAACACATGGATATATTTTCGAAATATATCTAAGAATCTACTTTTCTCTTCTTGAGTGATATTGATACCAAACTTCAGGGTAGAGAGTCTCCTCACAATCTCTGCCTCACTCAACTCTTCTTTGTCAGGATCTTTCTCCACTGCTGGTCGAGGCAACAAGTCAATAGCACTAAGCTGATGTAATGATTCATCTCGACTAAATCCTTCGTCCTCAGACGAGGATTCTTGATCGTAAGAATCTCCGGTATCTACTTCTGAGACACTCTGATCATCCTCCGTATCAGATTCCCAGTAGTCACTAGTGGGTCTATCAGAGTCAGAAGTCACAACTCCAACACCCGAGAGAGGAACTATCACTCTATGATCTCTAGGTCCAATCCGTAAGTATCCCTTGTGCCACCTATCAGTGGTGCGCACAGCTCTCAACCAAGGCCTACCTAGGAGCAAATCATAACTAGAGTCCTTTAACACTTGAAAGGACATCAACGTTTGAACTCCCATCACAGACACGACCACCTTCTCTAACACACCAAGAGGTCTTACCCGTTGCTTGGTAGCCATCCCGACGACAATGCTAGCCGGGCGAGTTGGTTCCATCCCCAACTTCTTCATCAACCTCTCTGATATGGCATTTACAGCCGACCCTCCATCCACCAATACGTCAGAGACGTAGTGACCATTCAACCGGACTTCAATCTTTGAAACCCTAGTGCATACCTCTGAAGCATGCACATCCACCACACCAACTCCCACAGACTTCGATGTCTTGCTCTTGGGTTTCTTCTTCTTGCTTCTCTTAGAACTCAGTCCTCCTCTGAGTTCCCTTCGTAAGCTGGGATTAAGTGCGATCAGTTGTCCGACAGTGATGTTGGCTTTCTGAGCACCCACATCTTCAACCACATCATATCCCGCTTGGGAAAATGAAATGGTGAAATCCGCCATCCCCAACTTCCTTCTTGGCTCCCTTGGTGTACTCGAAATATTACTCGAACGAGTACTTCTACTTGTTGACTCCTCCATGAAAACCGGTTCATCAGAAAATCGAGTTCTTTTCCTTTCGTGAGCTAAAAGCTCCACCGGTGCATGAGAAGAGTTTGAACTCTCTCCTTTCTCGTAGATGGGATCTCGCACTACATCGATAGTAGCCACTCCCTTGTCTCGTCCTTGTGATGGATTTCCTCCACCCACATTCATTCTGACAGCTTCGGCACCTCTTGCTCCGTTGTTAGGATAGTTTCGCTGGAAATGAGAACCTCCACACGTCCAACAAGTGATTCCTCCAAAGTTACCTTGGTTGCCTCCAAAGTTACCTTGATTTCCTCGGTTGGGATTGTTGTCATAACCTCTTTGACCTCCTCCTCCACCTTTGTTTCTCCATTCTCGTAACTGCACCACATTTATCTTGAGATCCGCAAGAGTGTCGGTGATGCTCTTCAGCTCGGCATGAAAATCAGAGGTGACAGTAGACATCGTTGTTGGGACAAACGGTCTTGGCACCACCGTTGGAGTAGGAGCTGACGTTGAAGCGATCGCCAATTGTGATGGTGCAGATGCGATCGTTGTGACTACACCAGGAGTCGGAGTCGACACCAGAGCAGCATGATGAGGTTGGATGATATCTCTTTCATCCAAACTCTCTTCCATATTTGTCGCAATCTTGATGGCCTCCGCTTTGGTTGCTGGCTTCTCGTACCTCACTTGGGTTCGAATTGAAGGCCTCAACCCTCCCACCAAGTTCTTGGTCAACACTGCTCCAATCCTCGCCATCGTTAGCTCCACGTTGTCTCCACTCTTCCGTAGGACCGTTCGAAACTGCTGCTCCAACTTATCCACCCTTTCGGCATATTGCCGAACTTTCTCGTCGTCTCGTTGCTTCAAATGAATAAGCTCCACCATGAGCTTCTCATAACTCTCTTCTGGAAGAAATTCTTCGATGAGTGCATTACTCAACGTCTCCCATGTGTCCTCAACTGCACCAGGTGTCTTGCTCTTCACTCGGTCTTCATACCACGTAAGAGCAAAATCTTCTAAAAACTCGGGCAGTAACAACACCCATTCTTCCTTCCTTCTCACGTTGTTTCCGATGCAACCCCTTTTGAAGTCTCGTACAAATGGTTCTACATCTTCATTGTCCTTCCCATGAAACACTGGTAACTTCCCCATCTTGTAACTACTCTTCTACCCTTCCAATTTTCGTGCAATAACTACTCGCTAAAAGAGCACGAACATCACCAATTTCATTCGCGAATATGTGTGGTGTACCTCTGACAGCGATGTATGTTGTGTAGCGATGTGTATGCGCACGACATGTAACTTGCACACTGTTCCACAACAAACATTGGCTGGCCCATATCATTTCTTCTCCTACTCTGTTGATAACTTCTACTTGTATCTACAAGACAAACGGTACCGTATGTTCTCTTATCCTGCTCACTTTACTCGTGCTGACAGTTCTCTGGGATCCACTGTACACAGTCTTTATCGCTGCCGTTCTCATCTTTACGTATGCACTCAGGTGGATCTTCTAGAGAGCATTATTGTCTGTCGCTACTTTTCTTCCACTTGTACAAGCCATGTCGTTCCGACGTCAAGTCAGGGCTAGACGTCCAAGTCTAGAGTTATCAATCGTAATTTGTACTACATGAGCAAACCTTGACACCACTTACTTTCCTCTCGTAGCTGACTTCTTGAAAAACCAATGCTTGTCTGGAATGTTTTCGATCGAGAGAGGGATCACTTCTCCATCTACACTTCCAAAGAGTGATATGCATACATGGCAAATCATCCGTGAAAGTGAAAAACAAATTTCACAGGCGTTGGGATGAGACAAGGACATGCCAGTGGGTGCTGAAGTGTGCGTGAAACAACTGTCGAACAAAGATATCCACATCTTTGTCGGCATGCTTGGGTACTGCCTGAAGGATGAGAACCAGCAACATCATCATGTTGTGACAAAAAACGTGACAGAGAGCATGATCGATGATGGGAAGGAACTTTTCATGCTGATGGGAGTTGTCGATACGAAGAACCGAGTGGAGTTAAACATATCTGAATATTCTATCTCGAGCTCTTCACAACAAATATAAGAGTCCGAATCTCCTGTCCAACACTTTTCCACACTGTTTGCGTTCCATGTTGGCGTCCGACAAGTACAGTGCATCTCCCCTGCTGGCTGACACAACCAGGAATTCACAAGGAGTACTCCAATTTGTTATGGAACTCATTCATAAGATCGTCCGAGGACATAGATAATAATTTTTCTACAGAGAAAGCAACCACTGTTCTCACTGCTCTCGTAAGTACTATCCCACCGACCTTGTTACTCTCGAAGAAATCAACCTCTTTCGTAACGAGATGCCGACTCCACTCAACGAAGAAGAAGAGAGAGAAGTCGACAGCCCGACCCGCACCAGAAACAGTTTTCTTACTGTGGAGGAGACATTGTCACATTACATTCCGCTCACAGACGCCATGACAAGGAGCACAGGACACGAGAGAGGGCTTCCAGCCATGTAACACCGATCGTGTAAAACGTATAAGTAGTATAGCCATCGTAACACGAGAAGAGGTTTCCACTCGTGTAGCACAGCTAGCATAAAACCTCTTGGCAGTATAGGCATAATGTAAATATATCTTTGATATCAATAAAAACCAGAGGCCACCACGTCACTTTCATCTAATACTGGTGCCCAATTTTTTCTCGCACAGTTCAACTGTAAAAACAACTACCAAGGGGATAACTAATATTTCTCCTGTAAAAGATGAAAAACCACAGCACGCGAGGTGAATAAGCAGGCTGAATAACATCAAGGACCATAAAGGACAAGGTTCAAAGAGAACAAGAGAGAAGAACATATTTCTGATAGATCATGTGGTGACTTGTGTCTAGCGGTGGGGAACGATGTTCTCTTTAAAAGTATCATATATGTGGGACGCCTCCACCTGCTATAAGAATCATAAAGCTTTGGCTCCAAGAACATGTAGTAGAGAGATGGCATCCAAGATACAAATGTAACATTTTGCAACTTTTGACGTTTAGGGAGTTGCTTGTAAGTTACAACTAGGCATACAAGGATTTTTATTTTATTTTTGAAACATAGTGTGCATGGATCGAGCTAGTCATGCACAATGATTTGCATGCTTGTTAAATACATGGAGGTTGTTCTACGTTAAGATATGTGTCACATGACATATGTGAGGTGACACTTGGAAGATTGATTTTTCATAATATGAAAGTAGATAGGACCAGAACTAGCATAGAGGAGAAGGAGGATAAAGGATTTGAGAGGAGATAGAAGGGAAGGTCAAGAAACATTGGGTATCTTTTTTGCTCAACTGTAACACAAAGTATGTACAACTGAGATAAAACATAAAAGTTTTTGGGAAGAAACAATCAAAAGTTCTTTGGTTTGTTCAGAATTAGAATCTTTTGACTACCATAGTGATATTTAATTTCTATTCAAATTTTAATCACGCAAGGATATCCATTCGAATAAGTAATCGTGCGGATTTATTTAATTTAATTATAGTAGTTATGTAAATCATTAAAGAATTCTTTTTAACATTATTTTTTTAAATCTTTTTTAGTTTTGATAGAAATATAAACTTTAATTTTCTATGTGAATCACGCAACAGAGATAATTTTCAGAATAAACCGAGCAAATCTGAAATAATTTTACTTTTTTCCCATGTAGTTGAGTAATTATTTATTTAGTGCACAGAGTTAAGTATCACGGTATACTTTATCCCAACGGAGATCAAATTTGGTGTTTGTAAGTTCCGGAGGAAAGTGTTAAGTTTCTAATTTACTAAACAGTCATGACTAGAATAATATTGCATGCAAGATAAATTTTGCAGAATTTTCGTTGGTATTCTGTTATCAAAAAGTTATAACTTATAAAAATTATATTAAACTATAAAAATGAAATGTATTTATAAGTATACAGCGATAACTGCATCTACAGTTGCGAGACAATCCACACATGAAGCGATCACGGACAGATATGCTTTTGAAACTACAAGTACAGGAGGTTGTTGATAAATATATTTTAAATAATTTATACATTGATTTATTATCTAACTTTTTCAATATAAAGTTTAGATAATAAATTAAACCTTTCATATTTACTTCTGATTCGATTTTCAGTCTGATGAGTAAAAGATTCAAATTTAGGTTACAGGAAGCTTCACCTCTTCACAATCTGAAAAAAATCTGATTCTATCCGTTTTCATCATCCTACATCCCCTCGGTCTCCACTTCTAAGTTCTCATTTGTACAGCCGTAGACATGTCTTTGGAATCTGGATGTAAAGGAGAATATGAAGATTGGAGATAAGATTTGTGTGAAAATATTTAATAATAGTACACTCATCCCTATGTAGATATGATCTACTTTTGCATCAAAGACAAATGTCAAGACCACCACCATGTGCACAGCAAGAATATAAGTCATAGTATGCTCGCAGATGGAAAGAAATTGTGCACTTTGTTAAGAACATGCGATATGATTGAAAAACCGAGTAGAGTTAAATACCCCACATGCTACCTCTTGCTCTCAAGTAGATTAAATACAAAAACTCAGACACTTTATCTTATATCTTCAAAACTTGCCTATGTGCTATGATGACTTCTAGGAAATATCTAGCTTCTCTAGATGGCTTATACAAGTTATTATGAGATCATTTGACGTGAGTCAAGAGAACTATTTTGAGATAAAAGGTATAGAACCTTTAACTTCAAAAGTAGTTTTTTTGTAATTAGCTTTGGAGTCACTATGTGTCTAGAGTAGGTTGTGAGAGTAGCATGTAGATGACAAAATCAGCTAAATAATGGGTTTGATTGAGTTTCAGAAATCATGAGAATAGCACATCTAGGACACAAGAATCAGAGCTGTCTGATCAACCCCTTGCCTAAAGGTGGAGTTGTTATTTGTTGATTATCGTTCAGAAATGACGAGGGATGTTATTGGACTGAAGAGTCTCCACCATCAAACTTGAAAACTTCAAGTGGCGCTCAGAGATTGAGCTGATTATCAATACTCCAAGATGGAGTCTTATTATCTATCTTGAGAGTAGACAGTGCTAAATATGTCATGGATGAGTTTTGTTCTGCAGGTTCGCAGTTCTGTGGAAGAACTGCATTTTTCTAGTTGTAATTGAGAAGTTTGTAACAATCCTCTTGAAAAAGAGACAATGCTTTTACGTAGTCTAATTGACAACAGCCAGGTGTCTGCATAGGTGATCCTAAACGGCATCTAGACTAAATGCTGAGTTTACTTCTGGAGCATGGAGAAATAAACGACATGGGGATGAGCAAGTAGTTCCAGAAGGCGATCCAAGGAACAGACAAGAGAAAGAAAAGAAAATTTAATGAGAGGGAGAACAAGAGATAGAAAAGAGCCAAGTATCAATGACAAGAGGACATGGAAGAACAGAGAGAAAGAGAAGAGAAGGTTTTCTGACAATTAGAGGTTTGATCGGACGACAGTTAAAACAAGGAGAGAGTAGAGAGTGAAGATATCCAGTGGGAAACATAGAACTACTTTTTTTGCAGGCTAGACATTATTGCATTCTCCGTAGCGAGAAAAATGTCCAAGTAAACACGAAGTTCTTGGTTGTAGAGATCTCTCGTAATACAAGAAGTGAGTCATCCAAAATGCATGGACATAAGTGTAACCCTAGTAGAACATCACTCACAAAAGTCAACAATCATTTTTTATTAATGTCTTATATTTCTCTTGTATGTACAAACAAACTTTGAATATCTTCTATTTTTATCCTATCCTTCAGATCCAAAATCTATCAACATCAGCAGAGTCTCGGAAATTGCTTTCCAACT
Organism: Asterella californica; assembly: GCA_036924285.1. Lineage (NCBI taxonomy): Eukaryota > Viridiplantae > Streptophyta > Marchantiopsida > Marchantiales > Aytoniaceae > Asterella > Asterella californica. The sequence continues at coordinate 31,150,683 of JAYKYS010000003.1, forward strand.
ATTTATCCCAAACTGAGCTCCCCAGATGAAGCTATGTGTTGTCAAAATGTATCTTTGAAACACACGTGTAAGAAAAACCGTCACAAGTAATCATCGAGTTTCAACCCTCTCAGTTCTCTCTTAGGCTCCAAACCCCTCGAAACTTGTGGCACCAAAAAGCCTTCAAAGTTAGCTTTCCAATGGTATCTCAAACACCCCCATCTGACTTGCCTTTTTCAGGCTAGAGCCAAAAAGTCTCCATGAGTGCAAAGGTTCTTTTCCGAAAATCTTAAAAAACTCATCTATCTTCAAACTCCCATAGATCCCTCCCTAGTACTCCAAATCCTGCATTTTTGGTGGCATTGGAAGCAAGTCAAGTAAGCTTTCCAGTGAGATAATTTTCATTCACATATGACGTCCCAAACATCTGCTGCAACCAAAAAGTCTTTGCGGAAGTGTAGATTTTTGCCAAAAACTCTAAAATCCAACATCAAACTTTGAACCTATATAACTTCCTTCTCCCTGCTCCAAATGAGGTGTTTTTGTATATATATTGTAAAGCCCGTGAGCACAGCTTTCCAACAAGACAAATTTCTCTCCGATCTGACATCCATATAGGAAGTTACACCTCTCCTCCCTTAGAGTTCTCAAACCTCACTTCATGTGTAAAAGTTTCCTTGGGCACGGAGACTTTTCCAAGTATCCTCTCAAGTACCTTCTTGAACTTCCCTTCCAAAAGTGTCCGCGAACACTAAGGGTTTTGTATCAAACCACCATAAACTCTCAGAATCCAACCGAAACTCTAAAAACATCAAAAAATATGGTTGATAACTCGGCAGCCTAACGGTGTCTGAAACCAAATGACCCTCCCTTGTATCCTCCGGGGCTCAACTTATACTGTTTGTGAACAGTCCTCTAAGTACATGTGTCGATCTTGAACTTTATCAAATGTCTTTCATGCCACATCGTCACAAAACATACATGTATCCTCCCAAGTGATATCCATGCAGTTGTTCAAGTGACATCAAACAGGTGACCGTGTCAGCCTGTTTGATGTCACTAGTCAGCCGACTAGTCACCATTTCTACCACATCACCCTCATTGCCAAATCAACATACTGCTAGGTCGTAATCCATCCTAGTCAACATCGTCAAGTGATGTTGACATGTCAGCAAATCATCTCTGCCATATCAGCAACTTTTCCCAATTAACATAGAAACGTCAGGAAAGTACCATGTCAAAACTGTCCATGACAGCCCTCGAACTGTAAACCCTTCACGATCCCATCGATCAACTATCCCCCCGATCTCTCCACCACCACGATCGTCATCGATGAATCTGCAAATGTCGAGCCTGTCTCTCACTCAGGGGTCACCTCTGATGGCTTTTATGGAAGCACACCATGAATCTTGAAGGGGAAAATGCTAAGTTCACTCTCATTCATACACCCACAAACTTATCAACTAAAAATCTCCATAAACTCCTCCACTAAAATCCTCCATTCTAACGACGTCTCTCAAGTTCTCACATGCTAAAAATATCCCACATTCTCTATATTACTCAAGTTGTCATTACGACGATGTGAAAACAAGGATGAGGAGCTCTTCTCTACTCCTCTATTTATACATTCTAGGTTTTTACTTTGGTACCCTCCGGTAACTCAGCAGTAACTACTTTTATCGGGTTTTACTAAGATATTACTTAAGGTAAAAGCATTAATCACATGGGCTTTTTACCTTTTCACATGGGCTTATTCCTTCAAAGTCAACAACTTCTAGAAGGATTCTGGAATATTCTCAAGAAATCTCGAATTTCCACCCCCTCTCTACACTAGGACCCACTAAAAAGGAAACATGTGGAATCTCTTCTTGTTTTTAATGCCCACAAAGTACACAACTTTAATCCAACCACTAATATCAAGTCAAAAAGGAGATAAGAGATACTTTCCACCTCCTTTCTACCTTTTAGACAAGATGACAAGATAGTAGTGCTCACTCTTTAGCAAATATCTGAATTCTGTCAAAAGTACAGCTAAGTTTAACCATAACTAACTTTTAGCTAGTCATGACTAACTTGATACCTCCTTAAAGTACTTTGGCAGCAAATAAACATTCTCCACCCTTAGTTATAACTAAACACCTTACTAATTGACAAACTTCCTATGTGTAACATAGGTCGTTACATTTTACCCCCGGACTAAATATTCGCTCCGTCCTCGGAGTGAAGAGAGAACTTTCAGCGATGAAACAACTTCAACTTGTCATGATTTACCCGATCAAACCTCCTTCCTCCCAGCTCCTGAAGGTCTTATGTGAAGTTGCTCCACACCTTATCTACAACAAAAGGACCAAAATATCTCGGAAGAAACTTCTTCTTAACCCTCTTGAATCTGATAGCATCATACAACATAACCCAATCTCCGACTTGAAAAGGTTTTACCTCCCTCTTGCCCAACTTTTTATCGTAACTCTTCTTTTGATACGCCTGAGCTTGTTCCATCCGAATCATTGCTATCGCTCGGGTCTCTTCCAACTCCATGAGTTGCTCCCTTCTTGATCTGACCACGTCTTCTCCTCTCGACCTCTTCAACTTTCGTTGAATAGTTTGAAAAGTATCCAATTCGAAATGGATGGGCAACTTGGACTCCACTCCATAAACTAGTCGAAATGGAGAGTACCCAGTAGAAGTCTTTGTTGTCGTTCGGTACTCCCATAAGATGACATGTAGCCTCTTATCCCAAGTATGTTTCGCAGTCTCAACACCAGCATCTTTGGCGAGCATCATACAAAGTGTAAGATTGGTCTTCTCCGCAAAACCATTAGCATTTGGTTTGTATGAGGTCGTTACTCGTGGCTTGATAGAAAAGTGTTGTAGCATAGCAGTAGTCATGCTCCTTACAAACTCTCCTCCTCTATCTGAGACCAACTCTAACGGACATCCAAATCTTGTGATGATCCTCTCCCATAGGAATCTACCGACTTCTGTTTCATTAGTCTCTCTCAAAGGTCTAGCCTCTACCCACTTGGTACAATAGTCAGTGGCGACTACAATGTATCTATTGCCTCGAGGTGTCTTATTAAGAGGACCTACAAAGTCAATACCCCACTTCTCAAATGGTCCTAATATTGAAATTGATCTTAACGGAGGTGTTCTAGTAGACTTCAGAGCAAATGCTTGACATACGTCGCAAGTTTTGCAATAGTCTAAACACTCCTTGAAAATCCCTCTCCAGTGATAACCCGCATCTAAAATCTTGAAAGCTGTTATCTTACCAGCAAAGTGACCTCCGCAAATAGTGCCATCGTGAAACTCGTGCATCAGCTTGAACGCCTCCTTCTGACCAACTGCTCTCCTTAGTAAGCCATCTGCTCCTTGATGGAATAGAATTCCCTCCACCATGGTGTAAGATTTGCATCTCTTGATCAACGCATTACGTTCTCGCGTATGCATACCTTCTGGAAAAGAGCCATCTGCAAGAAAACTCCAGATTTTCTTGTACTCGTCCGGTATCTCCTCGATGCTTGTGATGGTCATCAGATGCTCGTCTGGAAATGAATCATCAAACGGTTCTTCTCCCTCATCATCATAAGCCCTTGACAAAAGATCAGCATTCGCATGCTTTTTCCCTGGTCTATCTTCGATCACATAATCGTATTCTGTTAGAAGGATCTTCCAACGAGCAATACGACCTTCGGCATTAGGCTTATTAAAGATATACTTTAAAGCCTTGTGATCTGTGACTATGGAAAATTTCCCTCCTAGCAAGTAGTGTCGAAATTTCTTCAATCCAAAGATCACCGCTAATCCTTCTCGTTCAGTCACGGAGTAATTCTTCTCCGCTGGAACCATCTGCCTACTAGCATAAGCTATAGGATGATCATGCTCATCTTCATCTAGCTGACTTAATGTACATCCGATTGCTACATTGGAGGCATCCGTATACAGAATAAATGCTTTACTCCACTCAGGTTTAGCAAGTATAGGAGCTGTCACTAATGCCTTTTTCAACTCCTCAAATGCTTCCTTTGCCTTCTGATCATGCACTATCAAGTCAAAATCAACTCCCTTCTTCATGTACATAGTCAAAGCTATTGCTTTGTTTGAGAAGGAAAAGACAAACCTACGATAATATCCAACCATGCCAAGAAACTACCTCAACTTTGTCAAGTTGATCGGAAATGGAAGATCCACAATCTTCTTCACCTTCTCAGGATCTACCGCAATCCCATTCTTGGAAATGATGTGCCCTAACAGCAGCCCTTCTTCGCAGCCAAAGATGCACTTCTCTAGATTTAGAGAAGCGTTGGCTTGCTCCAACCGCTGCAAAACTTTGATCACATGATCAAAATGGTCCTCCTTTCTTCCGTAAACACAAAAATCGTCAATGAAATCCCGAACAAACTTCCCTATGAATGGTTCAAACACCTTGTTCATGAACCTTTGGAACGTGGCCGGAGCATTACACAGTCCGAATGGCATCACCCGAAATGCAAATGTTCCCCAAGGAGTAGTGAAAGTAGTCAACTGTTGGTACTCCTGTGCTATCTTGATCTGTTTATACCCACTATAACCATCACCAAAGCTGTACCACTCATGACCAGCAACTTCCTCTCAAATCTCATCTATAAATAGCAGAGGATAATAATCCTTCTTGGTAACTGCATTCAGCTTCTTATAGTCTATGCACACTCGCAGCTTACCATTCTTCTTCTTGACAATCACAATGGGTGAAACCCATTCTGAGTTCTCCACCTCATAGATGAAACTCGCCTCCTTCAACTTGTCTATCTCCTCCTTGACCATCATTGCCGTTGTGGGATTGACCCTTCTCTGCTTCTGTCGAACTGGTCTTGCGTGCTCTTCCAATTCGATTCGATGAATCTCGAGAGTCACCTCCTTCAAATCCTTGTAGCTGAAAGCAAACACATGGATATATTTTCGAAATATATCTAAGAATCTACTTTTCTCTTCTTGAGTGACATTGATACCAAACTTTAGGGTAGAGAGTCTCCTCACAATCTCTGCCTCACTCAACTCTTCTTTGTCAGGATCTTTCTCCACTGCTGGTCGAGGCAACAAGTCAATAGCACTAAGCTGATGTAATGATTCATCTCGATCAAATCCTTCGTCCTCAGACGAGGATTCTTGATCGTAAGAATCTCTGGTATCTACTTTTGAGACACCCTGATCATTCTCCGTATCAGATTCCCTGTAGTCACTAGTGGGTCTATCAGAGTCAGAAGTCACAACTCCAACACTCGAGAGAGGAACTATCACTCTATGATCTCTAGGCCCAATCCGTAAGTATCCCTTGTGCCACCTATCAGTGGTGCGCACAGCTCTCAACCAAGGCCTACCTAGGAGCAAATCATAACTAGAGTCCTTTAACACTTGAAAGGACATCAACGTTTGAACTCCCATCACAGACACGACCACCTTCTCTAACACACCAAGAGGTCTTACCCGTTGCTTGGTAGCCATCCCCACGACAATGCTAGCCGGGTGAGTTGGTTCCATCCCCAACTTCTTCATCAACCTCTCTGATATGGCATTTACAGCCGACCCTCCATCCACCAATACGTCAGAGACGTAGTGACCATTCAACCGGACTTCAATCTTTGAAACCCTAGTGCATACCTCTGAAGCATGCACATCCACCACACCAACTCCCACAGACTTCGATGTCTTGCTCTTGGGTTTCTTCTTCTTGCTTCTCTTAGAACTCAGTCCTCCTCTGAGTTCCCTCGTAAGCTGGGATTAAGTGCGATCAGTTGCCAGACAGTGATGTTGGCTTTCTGAGCACCCACATCTTCAACCACATCATATCCCGCTTGGGAAAATGAAATGGTGAACTAACTCAACGTCTCCCATGTGTCCTCAACTGCACCAGGTGTCTTGCTCTTCACTCGGTCTTCATACCACGTAAGAGCAAAATCTTCTAAAAACTTTGGCAGTAACAACACCCATTCTTCCTTCCTTCTCACGTTGTTTTTGATGCAACCCCTTTTGAAGTCTCGTACAAATGGTTCTACATCTTCATTGTCCTTCCCATGAAACACTGGTAACTTCCCCATCTTGTAACTACTCTTCTACCCTTCCAATTTTCGTGCAATAACTACTCGCTAAAAGAGCACGAACATCATCAATTCCATTCGCGAATAATCTACCATAGATAAAATATAAGGAAATGGTTGTAACAACACCTCTTGTGCCATCTCTTCTCCCAAGGTAATCATGAGCCTGAGTCGCATCACCGTCTTCTCCACCATCCGAATGACGATCTCCATCACAACTCAGCCGAGTCCTCTTTTGAAGTCGACAACTTCTCCGTCTCAACTCTTTGGGTCTCGTCCAACTTATCGACTACTGACGTAAGTAGGGGAGCCACATCGACGCACTTGTGTTCTCTTGATAGATCACCCACTCCACAACTTGGACAAGGATCTTCTCCTAGAAGATGAATTGGCGCTGGTGACGATGGACCCACTCGAAGACTTAAATCAGTAAACTCCCGCTTCCCTTTAGCTCTCTCGGTTCTGATTCTAGTTGGACAATTCACTATTTTATGTCCCAACCCTCTACAGAAATAACACCACAAGTCGGTTTCTACTCTTCTTCTCGGAGATTCTACTTGAGGTTTTGTACTAGGGTTCTCAAACTCAACGATAACCTCTTTCGAGCTCTCTCCGACGCTTACTATGACATCTAAACCTTGAGGAAGGTTTCTAAGTCTAACTTTTCAATCTTTCGAACTTCCACTCATGTTGCACCTTCTCAACCATTAATTGGACAAAATATCGTAGAGGAAAATAATTCTACATCACTTTCTTAACTCTTCTGAGCTTTATATTGGAAATCGTGTATTATACATGCTATACACGAAATAAAATCCAATCTAAAATTAACTATCGAAGATATGATCCTCATCACCATCGTTTGTACTCATCACAACAGACATCTTGAACTCACTCTTATAAGGATCCAACTCTATTTCACCAGGAGCATTCGTGGCCTCCACAGTGAATGATGCTTTCATCTCGACTTTCTTCAAATCTGCGCCAATGGTCGCGGAAGCTTCTTGGTATAGGGTAAAGAGGGCACCCTAAGTAGTATAGATAAGTGTTCGCAACTCATCTACACTTTGGCTTCTCCGACTCCGTTCGAACTCCTAAACGTCTCTTCTTCCACCTCGGCACCCGAACTGGATTCCCCATGAAGTATCTTCCAGACCTCCTTGTATGCCGAAACGTGTATCTCTTAGTTGGTAAGAGAACTCTCCAAGATTTTTGTGATCTCCAGTAGCTCAACCTCCAAGCTACTAACTAATGAAGTTTCAATAGAAAATTCCTTAATCAAAAGAGATGGTGCTGACTGTACAAATTTTCAGAGAACTGAAATTTGTATATTTTCACTTCTCTCATGGCTTTCAACCCCTTCTACTTTGAAACATTATATCTCCCTCTTCAGACATCATCTTCTCATGATTTTTGTTTCTTCTAGTAGCACATCAGACAAGCTACAATCCTGGAAGTTTTCACTGGAAAATAAAATTCACAGAAAATCTGACAATGACTGTAAAATTTTTCCAGAGAACAGAATTTCTCAACTCTCGTGAATAGACCCCCTCAACTTTGAAAATTCATTGCTCCCTCTCTAGACCACCTCTTCTCTTGATTTCTGATGTCCTAGATAGCTTATCAGCCACTCTAAAACACTGAATAGTTTCTCAGGAAAATAAAATTCACAGAAAATTTGACACTGACTGTAAACTTTTTCAAGAGAACAGAATTCCTCAACTCTCACGAATAAACCCTCTCAACTTTGAAAATTCATTGCTCCCTCTCTGGACCACCTTTTCCTATGATTTCTTTTGTCTTAGATAGGTTATCAGCCAATCTAAAACACTGGAAAGTTTGACAGGAAAATAAAATTCACAGAAAAGTTGACAGCGACTGTACAAATTTTCCAGAGAGCAGAATTTCTAAACTCACAAATTTCTCTCCTTTAATAACTTTTCTCTCCTCCTTTCTCTACAACTCTTGTTGCACCCTCTTTCAACTCTCCTCAAACCCTTTCTAAGTGAACAAGATGTAAAGAATGACTTCGAACGCGTCATATATCACTACGGGATACACGAAAGGTTCTAACGTTGCTAACATCGCGTTAGCTCTTTCTCCTCCCAACGTTCTCTCCATGTGCTCTCTCATAATCTCCTTTTGTCTAATATATAACTGAACTCTAAACATTTTCAATGATCCCTTCAAGTGAGGTCCCAGCAACGAAACCAAAAATGTAAACCCTTCACGATCCCATCGATCAGCTATCCTCCCGATCTCTCCACCACCACGATCGTCATCGATGAATCTGCAAATGTCGAGCCTGTCTCTCACTCAGGGGTCACCTCTGATGGCTTTTATGGAAGCACACCATGAATCTTGAAGGGGAAAATGCTAAGTTCACTCTCATTCATACACCCACAAACTTATCAACTAAAAATTTCCATAAACTCCTCCACTAAAATCCTCCATTCTAACGACGTCTCTCAAGTTCTCACATGCTAAAAATATCCCACACTCTCTATATTACTCAAGTTGTCATTACGACGATGTGAAAACAAGGATGAGGAGCTCTTCTCTACTCCTCTATTTATACATTCTAGGTTTTTACTTTGGTACCCTCCGGTAACTCAGCAGTAACTACTTTTATCGGGTTTTACTAAGATATTACTTAAGGTAAAAGCATTAATCACATGGGCTTTTTACCTTTTCACATGGGCTTATTCCTTCAAAGTCAACAACTTCTAGAAGGATTCTGGAATATTCTCAAGGAATCTCGAATTTCCATCCCACTCTCTACACTAGGACCCACTAAAAAGGAAACATGTGGAATCTCTTCTTGTTTTTAATGCCCACAAAGTACACAACTTTAATCCAACCATTAATATCAAGTCAAAAAGGAGATAAGAGATACTTTCCATCTCCTTTCTACCTTTTAGACAAGATGACAAGATAGTAGGGCTCACTCTTTAGCAAATATCTGAATTCTGCCAAAAGTACAGCTAAGTTTAACCATAACTAACTTTTAGCTAGTCATGACTAAATTGATACCTCCTTAAAGTACTTTGGCAGCAAATAAACATTCTCAACCCTTAGTTATAACTAAACACCTTACTAATAGACAAACTTCCTATGTGTAACATAGGTCGTTACAGAACTGACATGTCAGCATCGTAGTTCATCAATATTCTAAAACTTTAACATGTTATAACTCTTTTAATTGCATCTGCTGACGACGATATAAAGAACTACGTTAGTCAATCTGATGAGCCTTACACAATGATGCACTCAGATATGTTTCACACGATCGATCCACGACGTGACAACATGGTGGGCACTTATACAGACCCTGGAACTGATCTACTCAAGGTATATATATGAGCCCTATTTAAGTAGAAGTCTGATCTTTATCAAATTTTAGTTACAATTTGCTTTACCTCTTGCATATGTAGACCATTTTCTTTTGTGCAGGTTGTTCATTAGTTAGATTTTTCTTTTCTAGCATCTCGTGCAGAATCGCTGCTGAAATTTACTCAGAATATCTTCGTAGTTATAGTACAGCTATAATAGTTAGCTTAATTTACTCAAAATAGCTTACTCAGAAAGTGAGTAAACTAGAACTGGATTTGAAAATCTTGAATAGTCTTGAAACTTTCAGATTGTAGTGGTCCAATCAGATTTTGAGTGTTGACTATTCTTCCGGAGTCTACGGAGATGACTATTACATAAAATCAGATATACAACTTAAACGAGTCGACTCCTTATATAAATTATTTACAGAAACTCTAAATAGCTTACTCAGAAAGTGAGTAAACTAGAACTGGATTTGAAAATCTTGAATAGTCTTGAAACTTTCAGATTGTAGTGGTCCAATCAGATTTTGAGTGTTGACTATTCTTCCGGAGTCTACGGAGATGACTATTACATAAAATCAGATATACAACTTAAACGAGTCGACTCCTTATATAAATTATTTACAGAAACTCTAAACTTTGTATCTATAACTGATGATGCTTGAAGATATTCAGAATATAGTTCTTTAACGAGACACTTCATAGTGCTTCCATTGTAAGTGAAGACATACTGATACAGCATCCAAGGTGGACACGAAGCAAAGCGACCATGAGGACTACATGAATGACATGGATGTCGTAGAGGCAAACATGTGATTGAGCATAATCTAGTGATGGACCTTCTAGAATTTGTGCCTCTCTTAGATGTGCTCACACAGCTACTGGTGCAAAACAACCCACGCGAACTAAGCAACCCAATAATATCAGTTCAAAGTATACATATTGAAATGTACATAGAATAATAGCAACTGAGCATTCAGAACAGTAGAGGACCACCGTATGACGAGCACTCAATATAATATTGTAATATACTAATAGCCGCCAGTAATGAAGACTGCAATTGTGAATCCAATGTAAGTAGAACTTTCTGAAAATAATGTTTGGACGACCAACAATGGCATTTTGGGTATTGAATGCATACATGAGACGTAAATGACTCAGAACAACCTAGCCCACTGACTGAGTTGAGTACTCATAAAAAAAAACGCTTTCAATATTTGAACCTATCTAATTTGAGACTACGTGGAAATATTATGCATGTTATCTCTCATTATGAGAAAAAGGAAAGAAGGGACAAAGTCACTAATAGGAGGAAAATCTTGGGGTGATTGGCATCTTTACCGCTATTTAGAGATTGGAGGATTTTCTAAAAAATCTTTTTATATACCAAAAACAAAAATGGATCAACTCCATAAAACAACAACGGTATGTCAGTGTAGAAATTTTACTTATTCATTGCTTAGCATGAGAATTACAATATGTAATATTTGTAGATTGGATCCTTCTATTGGTTCATAGCAAGTACAATATGTGACTATGTTAATATGTATGCTAATATTAGTAGAATCATAATTACTAGTGGACTGTTTGTAACGTGGATTTATATATATAATGTCATAGCAAGTCATCAAACATGACTCAAACCATGAGTGAAACGTTTGCTGATGAAGATTAAGAATAAAAAGCCAAGATCAAATGATTTGTAGCAAGTTCACGAGATCAACATAGACATGGATATCAAATCAACATTGTTTATATTAATGTATGGTTGTTCAAGACGAATATGAATATGTCTGCTCCATGAATTTATCAGTCAGCGTGAGAGATATCTATGCTGATTAACTTCTGGGAACTTTTGCTCGCTGTACAACCCAGTCTGCTAACGTGCTAGAACTAGGCTTAGAGAACCGGACTTGGGGAGAAATAGAGAAAATGCCCCCGTACTAATTTCTATATAAAGAAACACCCCCTAGATTATACATGCAGAACAGCTTCAAACCTCTCCGTGCCTCTTCAACGCAAGAACCGAACCTACTGTGCATTTCCATGTCGACGATGCATGTTAACTTTGTTCTAGAAGTCTTCTCCATCATCGGTGGTCAGTCTACAAACATGAGTGAACATCGGATCAAGTCAATGGTGATCAACTGGTGATCTCGCTTCCCAGGCGCCAACATCTGTCATTCGTCCAAATGGTTTGCAGAAGCTGCCATGCGGTCCCGGAAGGCTGACACATCACAGGTGCAGAAAGAATGAAATAATAGGTCTTTGAAACAAATATAAACTCTACAATTTACACCCCATTATTTACAATTATCGCAGGATAATTAGCTTTCCGTAAAGTTGTAGCGTGAACTTCCTGAATCTACAACTGTCTCCTGGACTCAGCTCTGTGATCGTTATCCTGCAATCATTGTGGGCACCAATTCTTCAGTTACCGGAGTAAAGCAAGTGACATGCTTCAGGAGCACACTTTGACAACATTTAAATCACAAACTCTTATCGGTACTAAGCAATCTCCGGAAGATTAACCTGAAACGTGGGCCGATCAGCTCCATTCAGCTCTATTTCTGAAACCTACAAGGACCGTAAATTTACCACTTTGTTCTTGTTCAGTGGATCCATCCAAGCTAGAGGAAAAGGGACTTGCGCTGAAAGTGGAGTAGACCTGCACGGGCAAGAGGAGAAACCAAATCACACCCTGAAATGATTGTCTACGAGAGGTAAACTCATGACAGCAGAAATTATTAGCACGATGAGAGACCCGCATGGTTGACTTCCTTCACCCGCTAATCCCCTTACATTTGTCCCCATTTTTCGTCATGCGACCAAGTAGATAAACAATGGCTTGGGTCTAACCCTCCTCCAAAAGTAAATGCTCTCAGCATTTATTGCCTAAGAGGGGAAGATGGGACCTAGCCTAATTAACTCTCAAGTGTGTGACTGGGAGCTGTCCGCTATTTCTTAAACAGAAAAAGAAAACTTTTTCTTTTTAAGACGTGGATCTTAAATCTGCAACCCAGGGCCGCACAATAGAGCCTGCAAGACCCTAAGACGGTCACAATGTCAAAACGACCATCTGCAGGATTGAACCTAGAACCTCTCGCTCTTACTCCCAAGCTCCCACCACCATGCTGTCACGAGATGATAAAATTATCTCTCTCACAATAATAAACATATCCGGCTCGACTTCCATGTCTTCTGCTCAAATCTCTCTCCTGTCTATCCGGATTCGTGCGTGCTGTAATTAAACTACTAGTATCCTCCTCCTCTCCTCCTAGGGAGTAAATGCTGAGAGCATTTACTTTTGGAAGAGGGTTAGACCTCAGGCATTATAACGTTAATGGGAGAGAAACGTGACCCAATGAATAGCAAACGGATGGGAAGACTCCATCAAGCCTCACAAGGGAAAAAAGGACCCGAAGGGCCAAGCAACAACCACCCCGAAGAGAAGAACATCGGGGCTAAGCTCCTCTATCAGTAGCTCTAAAATCACCTGACGCATCTATAATGTCAGAGATCAAAAAATCAGTATCTCTACAAATAACTGACACACCTGAAGAGACATCACCTACTGCGATTGCCCTCTTGTGAACTGCTCCTGCTAAAGTTCTCTGTAGAGCAATGAAAACTCGCTGTCTAAAAAACATGATGTAAAAAAAAAGTTAACGTTAATGGGTGGAGTGCGAAGTCTGTGCTTGTCCGACGGCATGTTGTTTGCTGGCCGTGACGATGGCTCCATTCAGGTGTGTGTTTGAATACTGTAGAAGGAGTCGTTGCTTATTTCATAGTCCGTGCTTTATATAGTCCAAGCATTTATATGAATTGAAGCCTTAACTTAGTTATCGTATGTATGGAGGACAGGTATGGATGGATGAAGAGTATATAGCAACGGTAAGAGCCCACAAGACGTGTTCAGGAAGCTGGGATCAGTTCATCAAGGTTAGTGTGTCCCAACCGAATTCGGTTGTCAGCGTTAAGTGGTCTAGATGATTGTCAGTAATTGTCTATTTATCCTCTTAGTTGGGATGAACCGAGTTATGTCCCGTCGTTGGCGCTCAGAGGATGAGTATGACTCAGATGGGGCCAGTTGCTCTGGATCTGGCTCAGACGACGCATTTATTTCATCTGAAGGCGGGGAGGCAGGCATCTTTTACAAAGCAGATGTTTGGTCCTTGGGATGTATAATTCTGGAGCTGATCACTGGAAAGTCTCCACGTGGAAGCTCGGATTGTAACAGCGTTTTGCAACGTATACTTGATGAAGGTGGTCAACACAAATTCTTCCATGGTCTTGGATTCTTGGAGCATGGATGTGATACCTATTCATGCTTGGATCTCGATCATCATATCTTGCAGAATCTTTTACAAATATGCTTCGAACACGATCCCCATGAAAGAGCAGACATCTATGAGATACTGCAGGGTTTCAAAGAGCTTCAACTTTCCAACCTCGCTTACAAGAGTAAGTTCAGCACGATAAATTCGAAGAGTAAAGTCCAAAGCGTTTATCAGAAGAATTGGATACTTTGTCTCCCTGGATTTGGGCTTGATGGTTGGTTCGAGTATGAAAGAAAGGCGCAAGCACAGAAGCAAGAATCGCAGACTACTCAGGAGATTGTAGAGCATGATAGTGAAGAGGAACGAGCAGAAGTCTCAGGAGAAGTAGATGCTCCGGAAGCAGAAGGAGAGAAAACCAACGGAGAATCAGGACCTTTGGAAGCATGTTTCGTGGAGCTGAAAGGATCTCTCGAAGGACATCGGGATGATGTTACAACCCTGATAGTTTGCGGTAAGTCTTCAACCACAGACTTCCAAAATACCAAGAGTTCAGTGGGGCACTTTCTTTTGTCCTTCAATTGTAATACTAGCTGACGTAAACATCTGAAATTTAGATTGCACCTCTATCGTCGTGTTAGCATAGGCTGAATAGACCGTCTTGGTGCAGGAACTATCTGCTGACTGCCTCTTTTGACAAGACAGTACGTGTCTGGTCTCTCGAAGTAAGGCGACTTTTTCTTCCCGCTGTGTTGCATATCAGACATCTGGGTGATGTGATTTTCTCTTATCTTGGTGCCAGTAAATTTTCTATGTCCGGGCGCAGGGAGGTTGTTGCTTACTCGACCTGTGAGCCAATCTTTACGTGCAAGACCAGTCTCTAGCATCACTCAGAGGAAAATCTCCATTTACATCTTTGACAGAGTAACCTAGTGCTTAGTAGTCCTGCATCTGTGTGTTGGTCCTGCAGCTGAAGAGCGTCAGTACCTTACAACAGTCTTTGCCCTGTGAGATGAACTTCTTGGCTGCTAGTGATTCCCCTCGTTCATATGCGAGTGCCTCAGAAGTTGGTTATCAGAGAATGGTGCTGTTGACTGGTGTTTGATGCTGTTTGGACCAGAGCCAGCAACTTTTGAGAACTTTGGAAGGACATCATACTCAGGTTATACTCGCTCTAGCAATGGACTTAGCCTCGATGACTTGCTTCAGTGGGGACCAGTTAGGCCATATATGTGCTTGGTGCCTTGAGGAGGAGGCAGAAACACCGCTTCTTGCATCTTGGCCAGAACACAGTGATTGGCGATATACCGGCGTCGCATCTTTGGTAGTGTCAGGAGATGGAATCCTGTACAGTGGCAGTGGAGACAGAACCATCAAAGCTTGGTCTTAAGCATGTTGCTGGTCAGAAGAGCGAGCACCTCTGGGCTCATATATTCCCAGCACTTCCCTTGGTGACGAATATTTCTCTGCTCGTTGGACTCAGCATCTGACTGGGTGCCCTCTACGGCACACATGAGCTGAGCAGTTTCACTCTCCTCACGAACTGAGATTGGACTATCTTCAACGACAACATCGTGTCTATCTGCCTTGAAGCTTGTTGGGAGACTTTTACGCCTGCTTGTGGATTCCTGTAAAAGATGTCGAGTTCTTAAAGCTATATTCTTGTCAAGCAGCATACTGTCAAACTGATCGAAAACGATGCATTCGGTGCTCAATAGATCTAAAATTAGTCCCTGCGCGTGCACTTCTTGCAGAAGTTCACACAAGCGAACGCCTATGCTGGTCAAAACTTCCAATTCGGCTCTTCCAGTCGATGTCCCCAAGGACTCCTCGTGAAGGCTTTCTGCATTTGTGTTCCTTGGGGAGCTATCTCTGGATTGGGATCGTGTGCTGCATGTTTTATAAACATCCCAAGATGATGAATCTCCACTCTCTGGGTACTCGCTCACCAGGTAAAGCTGTTGCTTCTCATTCATCCACAGTCCAAAGGTCTTGCAAATACGATGACAGACTGATGAGATGCGGAGCAGAAGAGAAATTTCAATCCTTGTCTCATAGTCCACACTTTCCGCCACGTCGAGCAAGAGTTGCTCATACAATTTCTCCCTATTCTTACTGCACTCTGCTTCGAAACTCTTCTTGTCCTTACCCCGATCACCATCACTGCGCAGAGGCTTGGGACCCTCGCTTTTTCTCACCTCTATCAGCAACAATGAAACCGATATCCTGCCCCGGGCCCATCCTGGCTCCTGAACAATTTCCCCATACGACAACCTGCAATCTGAACTAGCCACGGAATCCTCCTTCAAGTGAATTGCTTCCTGCGGCAGAATCCACGCCCTGATATCCCAGGTGCCAGGATCCAGACGCAAACTGGAACAAAAGGCCGAACTGTCCAGAACTCTCGCGCCGGTTGTGTTAATTGCCGAGGAAGTAGAGTTGCACACCGATTCCAACTTCGTCTTCCTGTCCCCATTCGGTCTCTGTTTGAGTCTCTTGACCTCACATCTACAAGCTTTGCTCTGCTATCTGATTTTCTCGACGTCTTGGCTTTCAGCCCCTGGACCTCTTTTCTGATGGGCATATTTTCCGATGAAGTGGGCAGCAGGCGAAGAAGAGCGACATTCTTTGGCAGAAATTCTGGCCACCAGTCGGGAGCCTCGTGCGGTGATTACACTCAGGGCATCTTAGAATACTTCCCCGCCTTTGTTGGTCGAAGTTTGCCAGGTAGTATGCAGCTCGTGCAAACACGGCTCACAGAAAGTGTGACCGCAAGACAGGACACGAGGGACATGCAATTCGTGATCATAAGGTTGGAAGCAAACAATGCACTCAGGCACCAGAGCTTGAGTCATGAGACTTGAGTTTTGCTCTGCTGTCTGAACACAGGTCCCCATAACCGATCTCCACCAGCCGATACCTCATAAACAAATTGTCCTTTGACGCTATTTCTTCGCAGAATTACTCTTTCTCTCCACACTCGTTGGAGATATTTCCTGCTTCTGTCAGTCTAGGCACGTTCTAACGAGAACCAGAACCACCTGACAAGACATTCTCCTTCAAGATTCCCAACTGATTACAACCTCGACACGAACATAGGCTGCGGGTAGGCTCTGCTTCAGCATCTCTGCATCTCTGCAGAGATGCTGAAGCAGAGCAGATTTATCCACATCAAAACTCAACTTAAAACGCCTCCAGTAAACAGCTTGTGGGATGAGCGTCCTTGTCGGCAAGATTGTAGCATTTTCGTTCTTCAAGTACTACTGCTGACACCCGGGTAGATTCAGCTGCCCACCTGCTGATTCCACGACATCATTCATCTTTCTTCTTTGAGTATTCCACTTCTGAATCCGAATTCGTAATGTTGTCCAAACGTTGTCCTCCAGCCAGCTTTTCTTGGACCCAATCTCCACATGCATCAGCACCATTACCATGAAATCATGTTTTCGTGTGAAAACGACAGTTCAATATCTTCGTGAACCGAGTTAGTCTCTGTCGTCTTCGTTCAAATTAGCACAATTGGTCGTAGGGATGTTGGACGAGGACAAAGAGTCGTCGACCACATATAGATGCAGTGGTACCTCAGGTGTTCTTTACATGATCTTCACCCAAAAGTCACCACGGCAAACACCGGACTGGAGCTCTACCCATCAATCATACGTTCTAAACTAGAGATAAATATATACCAAAGTGAATGGTCATTTAGTTATGAAAGAGACTAAACTCTTTTCCTTAGCGATGTTGTACCATTTTTCTTGATATTATAATCATTTTTCTTCTATATATTAATGATAAGAAGAAGATAAACATTATAAACTAAGATTTACAAGTATCAGAAAATATGCATGCAAAGTGACGTGACGAACGTCCACTAGAAGAGGACAAGCGCGACAACAGAAGATCATCGAGAAAGTAGATTGGTTCTGATTTTCCACTTGATGATCTCTTGTACTGTCTCTGCTTTTCCTTTTTCCTCTATTCTATTTCTATACACATTATAGAGGTTATACATTAAGTTAATATTTCATTTTCATTTTCTGTATAGATATTAAGTGATAGGTGAATGGAAAGTTAGCACTTTATCCAGACATAACCCATAAGTAAAGAACATCAGCACGTGCTTTCTACAGGACAAGATCCATCTCTGGATATCAAAGAAGTATTAATTTATGATGAACATTAATTTATTCCCTAGCATTTCCCCCGAAAGATTGGATCATAAATTAATGTGCATGCCACTCTCTCCATGAAGATTGGGAGGGTGAAAACTTCATAGAGAGAGTGAAATATACATGCCTAGATGAAAAAATATCATCCGATATCCAAAGCTCGATCGAGAGGTTTCAATTTACATTATACAAGATCCTATCCACATAAACCCAAGGTGAACGTCAAATAGATTCAAACATATGCTTATCAGGAATAGCAGAACCCAAGCACCACCGCCCCTGTTCAGAAGCAGTGGTGGTGGATGTAAAGTGGAATTGATCCAAAAGTGAGAGTAATGGTTGTGACGTCTGCAGAGCATAAATCAAATAGATGGTTTCTGGGTAAAGTTCATGTAAATACACTCTGAGTCCCACTATTATACTGTATCAACAACTCAATTCGTGCACAAAGCTACGCGCAGTTAACTTCACATAATACTGTCATATCTCACTAATCACGTTGTTATAACATTTACCATTTTTTTACCATTTAATTGAACATAGAACAAACTGAACCACGAGAAACGTAAAAAAGACTTTCAAGTTCTCTTGCATGGGAGATATGTATATTCACTCTCTCTAGTATGCATAGTCTTTAATTTATGCCTAACTATTTCTCGCAGAAAGATTTTGTCATAAATTAGAATAAATCATATTCATTGTTGACGATGATGAATATATAATAAAGTCATTGTACTTTCGTACATTTTATGTATTGTTTTAGTTTTACAAAAACTTTAAAATGTAATGTTCGGAGTGAAGATCAAGTCTTGGAAGAGCATCTCCACTACATTACACAAACCAGGACATTACATAAATGTAGCCAGAACTTTTGACGAGTGTGAGTTTAAAATAAGCTCACCCCATCATGTAAATTATTGTTGGGATATAGTGACTACATTATAATCACGGCTGACTGCAGTAAAATAGCCCAAAGTAGTGTAATCACTTTTACCCGCAAACACTATAATCTGAGGTGTCATATCACTTTTCTGTTTTTTCTATCATGGTAGCACAGATGTACATGCGAGAGCATCATGAATGAAACTAATTTTCTCTGGATTTTCATGTGGTACAGTAACTCTTTTGAATCTGCACACGGTACTAAAATAACCCATTATGTGATGAATTTTTGTGGAGATGCTCTAACATTGTCTAAATGGATAATCTAAACTGTTTCTAAACTTAATAAATATTTTGACTTCACTCGGTCCACTTCCCTGCATCATGATAGATTACCAAATTTGCTATGATGTCATATTGCAGAAGTATTTGTTCATGATAATAATCTAAATATTTCTTTGCATTTAAACCCCGAGTAAGAGGATAAAAGCATGAAAGATAATATTCAGTTTTCTCTCGTAACGTTCTTTGAGTCCGAGAAAAAGATTTTTTTTCTGCTCAAAAGAGTATCAAAATCTTCATCTTAGCATTTTTGTGTTAGTATTAACTAGTTTGCTTTGAGGTGAATCATAACTTGTAAAGCTAGTGAATAGCCTTAATTTTATTCCTTATTCATATATTTCCAGTTGAGATGAAAAAATAATCACCATAATTATTTCCTGCATAACGATTAAATTTTCAGTTCTCTGAATGCAAACACGCAAAGTAAGGTATCCTAGGTTACCCGTAGCACTTGTAGTCATACTCTGCGTTATATTATATATAATATAACTGGTATATATAACTATAAAGGTAATGAAAATAATATATACATTTATTTTCATTATATGTATGAGTTATACTTATAAAATATAACTCGTAACTTATATGAAGTAGATAAATTTTAATGTATAAATTATTTATTATATACTATTACATAAACTTATCTTTTGAAGTTCCTCATTTGTTCCTCACAGATTTTGTACATCTCTTATAGGGACATCCTAGAGGATCAGTTGCATAATGTTAACCATAAGAGATGATTAGTGGAAAAGAAATTTAGGTAGCTTGTAAAGCAAAAAAATAAAACATTTGTTCGTATGGTGGGATCAAAAGTTGCATCCTGCTTGTGTGCCAAAAGTTGAGTGGAGAAGAACTTCAGGAAATCAGCTTTCTTAGTTGATTTAAAAGTACTACTTCAGAAGTTCAGAGAAGGTCAGAGAGGTTAGACATTGACGGTTAAGTTGTTGAATAGATACAAATTTTCTGTTGGTTCACTTGCGAGAACAATAAGAATAATTAATTGCTTTTGTCTTTGTACCGACTAAACGTAACAATAAGTACCTTCAAAAATAAAACTCTATATTTTAAATTGAAAATTTAATATAGGCTAACCAAAATATCACTACGCTAGTCGCTTCTCAGAAGTAAAGATCATCTCCTCGTGAGGCATGTAATCGAGAAGAGTATGTATATGGGAATGACGTTTAACGGAGCTTTCTGCAGGAATTAGCTTGATGAGAGCTCCAATTAGTTATTAGTAAGTTAGTTGAGTTTGATAATACTTTTTCTAACGATGTATTGTTTAACGATCACACCCTTGACTGATTATCAATAATAAAACCAGTTCATCATTTCATTACTACTAATAACTCTTTCGTTCAAAATTTTTAACAATTAAATATAAATCAGAGGATACATACTCTAAAAAATTGATGTGTATAGTTTGTCATGTCACTAATAAAACAAACTACTAGTTTCACTGTCAATAACCGATCAAAAGTGTTATCAAGCAATACATACTTAAGTGGGGTGTGATAAGCTCAACGCTTCAAGTAAGTGACTCTAATCTCTTCTTGGACATTCCGAATCGGGATCATGGGATCCACCACCACATGATTGCTAAGTATTGTTCCCAAGAACTTTGAGTTCAACAATGCTCTATGCAAAACTGCGAGGTGACTCAGACAAGTGTGTAATAGCTCACAGACAGTGATCCGTATAGTATCACATTGCTTGCCTTGTTGGGCCCTTACCCTCCAAGGACAACGAAGAATCATCATACCAGACACAAGAGGTGCACCACCGCTGCTGTAGACTATCTAACCTGCAGTTAAATACCGCATCCTCTCGTCAGCTCTGCCATTCCCTCTGCTAGGAGTTGACGTCAACTTCTCTGACTCTACTTCTGAGTTGTGGACTTTACTTGAAGCAAGCGGTGTTCGTCTAGCACCGTCTGATCTCCATTCAGACGGTGTCTGCAACAATGATAATTCGGACACAGCTGTACCAAAAGTGATCTCTGAGTACTTTCTATATGCTTTTAATTTAGATCCATATCTACAAACGTGCAACCTACAGTTTGATATGGACTTCGTTCTCTAAAAGGTGCGACTAAGAAAAAAATATCAACATTCTACTAACCAATCGAACTCTGTAAAATTTTCAAATTTCCCATCCAGATTGAGTCTATTTGCTGCTTCTCGAACCTGCTCTAAGGTTCGGCCTTGGAGATCATGGTTCGTTCTATTAGTCTTTTGCATTTGTGCATCCTCCATCTCCCGAATGCAGTCTGTAATTCATTTTGGTTAGAATTTTGATGTACATAAATATCACCTTGTATGCCTTCTACGTGAATATAGCTGATTGAACTCTCTATCAACATGATCATCTTTTCATCTCTGCCCCGGTGAATTGCATGATTCAACCTCTACACTGCAACCTCTGACGATAATCTACACTCCCTCATCAAATTCTCGATTTTTCACCAACAACAACTTACTTTTCATCGAAGAACCATACTCTCTCTTCTTGTATAAAATTCACGTGCACTTTCTCGTCTCTCTGGGTTGTCAATCACCATGTAAGATGCACTACTTGCGAACAAAGAGACATTTATCATGCCGGATGACAAGTAGATGTACGATCGAGAAATATGCATGGAACGTGACCAAGATGTACTACTCAAGTTACGGGTGTGACCAAATAGGTATGTGAATGTTAGGGCTCGATCAAGTAATTATCCTCATATCTTGACTTGGAACGTTTTGTCGTCATCATCGTCAAGGTGTTGAGATCCAGATTGTTATTCGATCTAGGAATTGCATTGGAGTCCGTGAGCTCGAGAAGTTGGATAGACACGTCGAGGAGAGTCAATCAAGGATTTATAAGTGTTTATTATTTGATTTAGAGAAAAATTATCAGTAAACAGCGACAATGAACCCGAGTATGAGTATAAAAGCATGAAAGAGACTATTCTCTTTTTCCTCTCCGCGTATTTTGAGTCTAACTTGTAATGTTGACTATTCTTTATTTCACAGATTCTAAGATGAATCAAAACCATTTTCTGCATAACGGTCCAATTCCTCAGTTATCCAAAAGCAAACATGAAAAGTAAGGTATTTGGGGTCCACCCGGAGCACTTATGGTCATACTCGCGCTCGGTTCGAGAAGGCAAGTCTTGAGGTTTACTTTTTGAAAATTGTTTTCGTGTGTGGCCTGAGACTGTTCTCTTAATGTGCTTGTACTATTTCGTCTGCTGTCTTTATAAGAGATGCTTGTATTACTTTTTCTCCAAAGTGCATGTATTACTTTTGTATTATCTATGGTGTCTTTTGAGTTCTTGGCATTTTGTAATCTTTTGTTTAATAAAATTTTAGTTTAGCTTTTCAGGATTCAATTTATTTTGGGACGGTTATTTTGATATTTCGGTGGCATCGATAGAGAACATGGCTAGTACGTAGGCTCCAGTAAAAGTTGATATAACTTTTAGATCAAATATTGCAGAAACCGAGATATGGTTGGTTATGATATTCTACTGACTTTAAAGTCAGTAGAATATCACTTCACCTAACCATATAGTAACTTTTAAGGTTCGTGCACATCGTTTCACATGGTTACAGTCAACTACGCATGCAACCGCGCAAGGGCTGTACTGCCTACGGGCGGGAACCTTAAATTCGGTCAGCTTTTTTTCTTTGTGTTTCTTTCTTTTTATCTTTTTGAGGTCTCTTTCGCTGTGGTGCCTCACTGGTTTAAATGTCAGTACAACGCGCCGTTGATGTATTAACGTATCTTCAACATATTCTATATTTGATGACTTTGAGTTTCTAATTTCTACTCACTAATAACCCTAGTAGACCCTAGTAAGCACTAAATCCTAATCCCTAAACCCTTAGTCTCTTCTCTTTTACATTATGTTGGCAATATATGACATGAATTACTAATAGTACACTAATAATATCTTATGTACAATTCCATGATTAGATTAGTATATACTAAATTAAATTCTGCTCACTATAACCCTAAATCCTAATAAGCTCTTCAACCCTAAGTCCCTTCTCTATTAAA
Organism: Asterella californica; assembly: GCA_036924285.1. Taxonomy (NCBI): domain Eukaryota; kingdom Viridiplantae; phylum Streptophyta; class Marchantiopsida; order Marchantiales; family Aytoniaceae; genus Asterella; species Asterella californica. Next base: position 31,173,788 of record JAYKYS010000003.1, read on the forward strand.
TTAAATGTTTGCATTATATTACGTACATTACTTACTCTAGTACTAAACTCTCCATAAATTTTATGTGCAAGGTCATGATTAGATTAATATATACTAAATTACATTCTGCTGACTAAAATTTCTAAACCCTAGTAAGCTTTAAATCCTAAGTCTCTTCTCTATTAAATTAAATATAATTGGCATTATATGACTAACATTACTTAATACTCTAGTACTAAACTATCCATAAATTTTATGTGTACTAGAGCATTAAGTAATGTTAGTTATATACTAAATTACATGTTGCTCACTAATAACTTTAAACCCTAGTAAGCCCTAAACTCTAAGTCTCTTCTCTATTAAATTAAATATTGGCGTTATAATGCTAACATTACTTACTCTAGTACTAAACTAATGAAATTTTATGTGCAAGGTCATGATTAGATTAGTATATACTAAATGAAATTCTGCTCACTAATAACTCTAGTAAATTTTTTTTTATGAATTGTTTTCAAAAACATATTGATTATCGAAAAACATTCAATGTTTTTTCTTTTTGTTCAAAATGAAAATGAGAATGAAAATGAAAATGAAAAATTAGAATATTTGAAAAATTAGATGATAGTTAAATCAAGAATGCGAGAAGATCCAGAGATGACCCATACACCAAGAGGAGAGCCCACACGCACTTCCAGAATATAAGCATACAAATATTGACCAAGCACGGGGTCTAGTACCATACAAATATACATCAGTTTATTACCTAATCGTGTTTGTTTTCAAATATTTAAATATTTAATCTTCTATTCGCTTAGTTAGGTGCTTCTTACGTGTTGACAGGAAATATCCTGTGTGTTTCAAGTGTGTTCGACGCTCATTCATTTCTGCGGATGATATTCATCCAAACGTAGAGGACTTCGGTAAAGAAGTTCTCGCTCTCGCTGTGTATAATTTTAGTCCAGAATTGTCACTCATCAGCCGCGGGTATTCTTACGTACGCGACTGTGTTCTTACGTTTTTCAGAAATGCTTACGCTGCAAGAGGGAATGCCGATCGAGGGTTATGGACTACTTCGGACTTCCCCCTCGGGGAAGGACCTCACAACCCATAACACACAATCTCGGCAGGCACTCCTATGCGTAGCAGATCGTCATTCGGAAGAATCGGGATCATATGCATGAGCCTCAACCTCAGGTCTCTTAACTAACGCACCTCTCTCAGCTGTGTGCATGAAACGTATGTCGTGGAGCATTTTGTCTTTGAAAGGTAGCAGAGATTTCATTTTCGAACCGAAAGAGCACTACTGTCTACAGCTTCTCTAATTGATCTTTCTAAGCGGGTCAATAATGATAGATCGTACTGATTACAATATACGCATTCACGTGCACCAGAAACATATTATACTCGTGAATGGCATAGTGCTGAAGATCTTTTGAAAAGCTAACTGATGCCGGCCAATCTAGGAAACTATGTTCGGGTGATGTGGTTTGCGTTTTAAAGTGCTCTCGATCTGTAACGATAACTGAATATTCTTGTATGAGGATGGTACATTATATGAAAGCTAGTTCAAGACGGTCCCCAAGTCACACAAAGTCAAACTTGAAGATGCGCATATATTTAAGACGCACTAGTTACTTTACACTTGGAGGGAGCAGTGGCAAAGGATGTCCACGGATTCGGTGCTCGGGCGGATTTGTTTTGGTTACCTGAAAAATATCCGACGGAGACTATGGTTGTGGAGGAGAAGAATTTCGTCTGAGCAATCCACCAAGCATTCAATGGGCCAGCACCTCCATAGACTGCAAAAGTGCAAACAACTCTAGACTGTACATATTTCGCAGCAGGCTCCGGGCCTAAAATCAATTCAGACTTCCTTAGGAAAGAAGGATCCGAAGGACACGAGATTTTAAACCACAGGTACCGCTATATTAATGGTAGAATATTCCACTGTTAATATATTTAATCGTGTATTTAGAAGAATTCATCCCGACGGGCTAGTCCACATGAACTGCACCTTGCTGTCTTTTTTCATTTGTTATTGGATGAATGTCATCTAGATACCAAAATGAGCGTGTCGAAAAGATCTACAAAACGAGCCATGGATGGAGCTAGTCCGAGATCGGATGCTGCAGATGTGTCCTTCCAAAAATCGGAGCAAACATAACCACTGAAAATAAATATTCAAAATTTGAAATTCAAAATGTTCTTAGAAAGAAAAAACTGCTCGTTAGAAGAAGCACCAAGAGAGATAAAAGAACATACCAGCCAGAATGCTTGCATGTTATTTGTTCCGGCCGCACATTGCTTGCTTCGGCTGGTGGACTATGCATCGGCCGAAGTTCGATGTTTCGTCAGAAAAATATGTGATCAAAAAGTTTTAAGTGAAAATTGTAAACAAGAAGCGTGTGCTCGAGATCTTGGACGAGGCTATGGTGGTTGAGGATTTGGAGATTCTAACGAAGAGATATTTGGTTGATTGGCTCCGTGCTCATGGAGCCACCTTTACTAAGAACAAGTCACACTAGCCATGATGAAAGGTTTAGAAGCAGGAGACGGAGCTGGAGTGCAATCTCGACGGATGATGTATCCAGAGCTGCCGGAACATGACATTACGGACAAGTTGAAGGGGTGGATTTATACTTGTTCTCAATTGAATGCTAAGAGGACAATTGGACATGATGGACGTTACTCACAAGAGAAGGACGATGCATCGATGTTGTGTTTGGACATCAGGAATGCTGCAGATCACGGGGCTAGAGATCACTCGAGTTGCTTTATACTCCAACAACAAACATGGATACCTCATCCTTGTTGTAGTGTGTCAGACTTGAACATATCGGCATCTGACAAATACCACGAGCAGAGTAAGTTCACTTGATTTTCGTAGAATGATTCTCATTATGTTGAATGTATATGTACTTGACATCGTCTCTCATCTCGTGACCTCCCTTTTTCATGTAGATTCTCCTACACATTTGACCATGGTGGCTTTTCTCACTCGGACCATCACACTCACGAAGATGCGCTTCTATACACGAGTGAGAGAGACCTATATGTCTAAAACTTTCAACTTTGGTATCACCAAGTTTGTCACAAAAAGGATTCATTTTGCGAAGACCCACGAAGCTCATCTCGCAGCATGTGCAATGGACTGGAATGAGAACATCATCCGCGAGCCGATCAAGATATATCAGCATCGATCACAACACACGACTGTACGTCATAGAACCGCCACTACACGAGTGTTACCTCCTCGTACTATTGAGTAAAAGATTGAGCTCCGGATGCGCTTGTTCTGTGAACTTCCATCTACTTGAATGCAGATAAGGTTTACAAATACAATTGATTGTACCTATTTCTTTTTTAAATCCAATTATCAAAAATATATTCTTATGTCACTTATTGTATTATTGTGCTTGGTTTAGACGTTATATACGTGCACTTTTGCATACAAATAATTTCAGCATGGATGGCATTTTTTAATCCTAAGATAAATTATGTATATTTATATCTATTAATTTTCAGTTCTAGCATCTTATTTGCTCTTCATAGTTCAGTTTTGCATGTATTACTAATATAATCTTATGCATAAAAATAATTTTAGCTGAGTTTTTATTTATTTCATACTTTAATTAATTCATGCATATCTCTTCCCCTTTTCAGCATCTCATTTCCTCATCTTTTTGGTTTTCACATGTAGTACTAATATATACAAACTTACGCATGAAAATAATGTCAACATGGATGATATTTATTTTATACTTTGACTAATTCAAGTTGATTTTTCTGTTTTTCACTTGCTGCTGCGTACAATGGCTAGGTGGACTCGCCTTTGCTTTCCAGACGTCTTTGACGTTGTTCTTATAAGAGTTTGTTGTTCTTTATAATCTTGAAGAATTATTATTTTGTTTCTGGACTTCATATTTCTGTTAGAGTTTTCTTTCATTTCAGAAAATGAAATACAGAACAAGAACATTATCACCTATTCATGTTTTGGAAAGGTGTATTTCTTTGAAAACTGATATGCAATTATTTTCTCCAAACCTATAGTCGTATTATAGCAAAGTGGTATCTTTTACCTGTTTCGCGTTGTCGTTCGCCTTATCGTGGAACATATTAGCAAAACTGGGTCTCAAAGCAAGTTTATAAGCAAAAATTACACCAGGACACCGAAGGTAATATTGTGCTCCGAGAACTGTACTGATTCTTACAAACCACTCTAAACAACGGATGATCCCAAGTTCAAGCAAGTATTCAATCAGTCAGGAGGTTGAAACTTGGGTTTACATAAACCTATACCAGGACTGGTTTCTAAATATCTAAACATATCTTTTTGGGTTTGAAAAACTTAGAAGAAGTTTTATAACATTTTCTCATTCACATTATAGAAACTTGTCTTTGGAAAGGTTTCCATGATAAGAACTTGACCGGATGTGTATAACTCCTTGAATCTGGATTCTCAAACAGATGTTTTCTGGTTTCAAAACCTCTCTAAACAAATAAAGTAATGAAACTATGTTTCCTCCAAGCAACAAGTTTAGCACACATGTTTAGAAATGATAACAGAATCACATACCTGTTTACAAAATCCAGTTTATAAAGCAAATGGAACACGAGAAACCATAAAGAACTGTAAAAAAATAAATTCACACCAGTGCATCTTCGTTGGGAGTTGAACCCAACAAGCTGACCCATTTAGTGAAGGTTCACTTTCCTTACAGGAGGAGAGGAAGCACAAGTCAAACAAATTACCAAAAGAACCTACACTTATCAAGAAAATTCTGAAATCCAACCCAATAAAGTACATAGATATGGTACAAACAAACGTGAAGATATGGTACAGACAAAAGCTGAAATGCAAGTAACTCAAGTAGATACTCCGCCACCCGTGGATGTACCACTGCTACTGGCAGTGGTACATCCATATCTTTGGCTCGGACTCGGACTTGGCTTGGACTCGAGCCAAACACCACAAGAAAGACGCGTATACAAAGAACACCTGACAATAGCAACTTAGAGATCGAAAACACACAAAAAAGGTCGTAATCTGCCAAATTGACACTCGCACGCGGGTTTACGTCAGATTTTGGACCACCCGTAACTTTCTTCTACTTGTAACTCCTTCGATCTTTCACCAAATTGAACGATTTTTGGTGCGTTGAAATCGTCTTCCCAGCGCGCACCTACTGCACTCTTCAGCACCAGAAATTGCTGACTCACACCAATCTGACATCCGTCGACGCATTTCTGTCGACCTCAAATTGACATCAAAATCTTTGACAAGAAATTCCAGCAGCGCTTCTGCACTAGCTCACCACCAAATCCGGCCAAGAACAAGTTTGAACAGTAGTAATACACACAATGATCAATCACACAACCAAACAAGTCACTCCGTGCACGCGCACACCCGCAAATCAAAAGTATCAACGATCTGCAAACTCTAGAGATACCACCGACAGAAATCTATGACCTGAAATCTCTCAATCAGACCACGCAATTTGATTTTTTCAAGTGTTCAACAATATGTACTCACTCCATCATGTCAACGGACACTAAACAATCACTAAAGTCGAGCCAAATCCACTCTGTGCTCGCAGTGACTCCAGACTGCACTCACCAAGACTATCCACCATCCCCAATGCCACCTACTTTAAGATAGCTGCATTTTTTGCTATCTTCTCCTACGGTTTGAGACCCACTCACTCATAGTCGACGATCGATTATTTTGAGGACTGCACCTTGAGACCTCATGCAGAATTATGTTCGGACATGGATGCCACTTCGGTCTCAATTCAAAACGCTCTAGGATCATCAATCAAGGGTATTCTCTCTGCTGGATACCAAGCGGGTGGCTCTTACCGCCCTCTACTGCCAAAGACTGTCTTCGCTCATGCAAAGTTGCAACTTCTCGCTTTGGAAGTTCACCGGCTGGAGGTCCTCTAGGTCCACGAGTATCAACTCTAGACTCGTGACTCGATGCTAATTCTCTATACTTCTTTTTTCGTCATCGACACAAACGTACCAGACCGTATCTTTGGATTCTAATAGCTTCAAATTGTCATTTTTTACATATCTAATGGAGATCTAGCTCGAGATGCATCGGTTCTACCACCAATTCTACCACCAGCCTGCCGTATTAGATGAGTCTCTCTTTGACCTCGACATCATCCTTATTCCCATCCGGGCACAAGTGACACTAGCTGAACAAGTTTTTCTCACGAACTGTCCTTCATGTAACAAATTTAAAGAGACTCTACTAGGTATGCAAAAAGGTAAGGCCATTGACCCTTATGAGGTTAATGCAGATGCACCCTTGGCACTATGAGATATTTTGAGCACTAATTCCGTTTAGATGGTGCAACGAGGTTAGACGTCAACCTATTTTCCGGGTTGGTTTCTTGAGGAGGTTATCCACCTTATCCCTAATATCTAGACTCTTCAATCTCTCAATGATGGCGTCCATAACTCTTCTCAACACCCCATGTTGCATGACATTCATTGAGATCAAAATCTCTCAAGAGGATGCAGTATAGGTGTTTATTTAAGACTCTCATCAGTGCAAATCTTGACAGTCAGATAATGTTTTTAGAAAGCATTTTTGCAATTGTCATGTAGTGGCTACAGCTAAACCGTGAAGAGAATGATCGTCCTCCAAGGATAGAACCTGTCAAGTGGTATAGAGCGCAAAAATACAAACTAGAGAAGAAGGTATGGCAAGCAATGAAGCAGTTGCATAGTTGAGAAGTCACTGACTTCGATACTATAACAAAACAGCACTCAATTTCATCGTAGCTGGTTGTCAACAGAAGCCGCAAAGGTGACTTACAACACACTATGTGATCATGTGCAGATTTTATGAGTCAACAAGAGAATCTCTATGAGAAGCGCACGCACCATGGTGAGATTCTAACTCGAAATGTTTCTCCTTATCTGATTTGTGTGTCCATGCTCAATCTCACAGCTCTGCTAAATGTGCATTCTGCTGGATGGAGTATATGTGGACTTTGATGAAGATGATCCAGTGGATGACAAAGATGGACCAGTGATCAAACACAACCCAAATGATAATTTCAAGGCTGGATTGAGACAAATCTTAATGTTGCAAGCACATCAAACTCTGCAGCAGACCATGATGCACCAAGCCGGAGGACGATCTGAGGACGATGAAACCTCAACGTATGTGATGGAGTTTGTCACAGTAAGATCTAACGATGTAGATGCAAATGATGAGGATGAGCAAGAGGTAGACTTAACATCTGAAGATTCTGATGCTGACGAACGTGGAAAGGAATTTCGAAACAAGATGACAGATGATGACGATAGTGTCATTACTCAGACGTATGATTCTGTAAACTTTGCGAGAAAACATTAGAGATAGTGCAACTGGTTTGAAATCCGTTGCTCGACTAAATGCAGATAAGACCTTGTCTTACATATGTAAAGTGAAATCTTAGATTACATATGGCACAACTGTGATCTTGATCAAGACCCGAGTGACTTGCGCTCAAATTAGATAATGAAAATAACAACAGCGATAACAACGAAATTCATAGTGAATAAACAGCAACTCCAGGATTCAAACATTTTGAATCTCGTCATGTCACAACTGTATTTTGCCTTGACGTTAAACTTCAGTCACTGCTGGTCTCTGAGTTTTCAAGACCTTCATTTCTTTGTTGTCATCTACGTCTATTTGTGGCGAACTTAGCTAGGTGAGCGAGTGCATTAGTGCTTTAATACATGCAATAATATCACATTAGCTCATAGTAGTCAGATATTGTGTTTAATGAGCATTTATTAAGGATCCAGTCTTAGATATTTTGTGAAATGCAGAGAATGCAAAAGACATCCACGTTTTTTAAGCATATTATCTTCTCTCTTGATTGGTTAAAATAGCATCAAAACAGAATATTATCAATAAGAGACAGTAAAAGATTCCTAACACGTGAGATGAGATGGGTCTTGATGGATCTTGTCGGACTTGATAAAGGAAGTAAAGCTACTCCTCGATGAAATCATATTTAACATCCTATCCATGCGTTTGGAGCAAGGCATGGCTGCGAGCGAGAAAGAGTTTATCCTGGATGGATTCTCTCGTGCCATAAGCCAAGTAGTGAGAGAACATCTAATTGCAAAACTGGTTCTCTAATCCTCCTCTAAGGTATGAGTTGCTCACCTAACTGTCTGATAACGCAAGAAGTTCTAGAGGATGTGACGGAGATTGATCTAGTTGTCAACTTGAAGCTTTGAGAAGATGTGTTTATATCAAAATATTTGGGTAGGAGAATTAGTAACCAATTTTGGTGATAATTTCAGTTTAGCCAAGATCGATATCAAAGATGAGGACGGTGCTCCTAACATTTTTATGCCTCTCTTCTTAGGACCGTCTTCATGCGCTGCGAAAATGACCATCCGTGTTAACGACAGGGATGAGATAATCAGAGCAAGTTTATTATGAAAAGGTATGTTCATCTCACTCCCTCTGGATTTTCATTAATTGCACATTGTTACAATACATGTTGAAAGTTTACAGACAAAGTGTAGAACTAGCAAAAAATTTATCTGAAGCTCTTTATTTGGAGAAATAGTTGTGAACACTTATAGATGGGCTCTTGACGATTTCTTACCATACCGTCATTGCAATGAGTACAGAGCACTGGTGGAAGGCTTCTATCGCAACCGAGGTTGAAGACTATCTTGGCTCTGACTAGAGCAGCGCTCCTAGGTGACCCGTGGTCTGACAATGATCACGATGGGAGAAAAATAGATCGATCAACGATCCGAGAAACTTTTAGCTATGTCCCAATTAGAGTTAGTCATGACTATCTTCGGCTCAAGTTTTTGGACCCCTTGAGGTAGTTCAAAATAATAAGAGTATCCTCAATCCTCCATTTAGGTACCAACCCTCCATTTCCTCTCGCATGTATAGTAATTCATAGAGTAGGTGAAGTAAAAAACGTGTGATTTTAGTGGGAAAATAAAACCACCCCTTTTTAGCTTAAATATGTTAGTTTCGCGTTTCTCTTTTACTTCCTTCTACTTTCTTAATTGATTTATTCTTTTTATCAACAAGTTTGATTTTCCTGTGTCTTCTGAAATATTCTCTTCTTGTGGCCTTCTTAAACATTTGGGTTACATTCAACTTATTTTTCAGAGGAACAAATTGTTACTATTGCTTCTACTAAATATTTTAAATATTTCCTTACTACAAACTTAATACTTTCAGAAGAATAAATTAAACCTGTTGTTTCACTTTTATTATTGCATCGACTTTGTTATTGCTATAACTTTGTAATATTTCCTTCTATGAATGAGTTTATTGCTTCTGCTTTTGTTATCAATTATTTCTTTCTACGAACTCAATACTTTCAGAGGAATAAATTAGACCTATTGCTATAACGTTACAATATTTCCTTCTACGAACTTAATAATTTCAAAGGAATAAATTAATCTTACTGTAACTTTTCTAGTAATATCTCCTTCTACACTTTTGCAGAAGAATAAAACTAATCCTATTGCTTCACTTCTATGTAAATTTGCTTCAACTTTGTGTTTGCAGTACTCGTCTGCTAGCGTTCAGGCTTCGGAGATTACCTTAAACGCCTTGCTAATCCAATGGAATGAAGACATTCAGGTGTCCTCGTCCACATCGCGATGTGGACGAGGACACAAGATGTGAGACCTACCATTCAGAACGTGATACTTACCATCGTGGTAGGTATTCTCCTTGGATGGTAGGTATCCTCCACACATATTTCATGATCATGACCGTTAAATGGTCATGTAATTCCCACCGTTACATGAATATTCACTTACTGTACTGGCTCCATGGCTCTGTTCTTGATGTCTTGATCATATGAAGGCGGCCGACAATAATGTATCCTGTGTGAACAGATGGTCAAGTGCACTCGACTGTAACGGATTACTCTACAGGAGATGATCGAATTATCGAAGACTTCTTTTATCCTACACTAAGTGTTGGAGAAGCTAGTGAAGTATAGTTCAATGTCAGACCGAGTCTGTACTGTCAGAAGATGGACTGTATGCACAGTACTAGGCCTGGGCTCGAGGGAATGAATGAATGAATTTACATTACATTTACAGGAATGAATTTCCATGCAGGTATGATAGTGAAGCCTACGGTACTTCACGTTGAATGAAGTTTTGATTCTCCGGAAGTTCTGAGAATTCGAAAGCGAAGATTCCGAAGTATGTCACAGCCCTAGAAGTTCTTTTACTGCAAAAGTAAGGGGTACAGTCATGAACTCTGCATTGACGCTTTGTTTCCTTTCTTATCGAGAGAGTCCTGTTATCCTGCTCTCCCATGGTTATTATTGAGGTTGTTTCCCATGTTCGCTATCCTGTGATCCTTTTGTTCTCCTTGTGCTTTTGTCACGTTTAAATTTGAATGATTGGCTATGTACCTTTTTGCTAAATATCTTGGAATGTGAAAGAATAAAAGACAATTTGATTATTCTTTTTTGAGCACTTATTTTTGAAGATTAATCATTTTTGAACACTTATTTAACACTCTGACATTGAGAGATGCAGTTACAGTGTGTTATCACTCGCGTGTATGTTGGAGCACCTCTTTATCCATGGATTTGAGACTAGAGTAAGCATAGATAGACTCAAACGTCTAAAAACTCTGATATTTATAACTCTTAGCTCTTCTTCTCCCCCGAAGAAGAACTATAAAGGAGAAGGACCATGTATAAAGAAATTATTACCTAATCGTGTTTGTTTCAAATATTTAAATATTTAATCTTCTATGCGCGTAGCTAGTGGCGAAAGATGTCGAACGATTCGGTGCTCGGGCGGATTTGTTTTGGTTACCTGTAAATATCCGACGGAGACTATGGTTGTGGAGGAGAAGAATTTCGTCTGAGCAATCCACCAAGCATTCAATGGGCCAGCACCTCCATAGACTGCAAAAGTGCAAGCAACTCTAGACTGTCCGTATTCCGCAGCAGGCTCCAGGCCTAAAATCAATTCAGGCTTCCTTACGGACGAAGGATCCAAAGGACACGAGATTTTAAGGAGAGGTGAGTAGGTTTCGGAATTCTAAGGTGAGGTGCGCAGGCTCCGGACGCATAAGCATGAACAGGATCGATAAATGAGAAGGAACAGAAGCACATGGGAGAAAACATGGGCCCCACGTGCACGCATACGCATGGCCAGGCGCTCCAAAAGGCAGAGCACATCCCAAAACTCGGCGTATGGCGGCGCAGAGATATGAATAAGAAGATATATAGACACTGTGTGAGCTCACTATAAGCTTCAACGATCGACGAGCAGTCGATACGAGGTTCAAAAAGAGACGTCCCATTCCGAGGAACGAACGAAGGAGGTTTGAAATGGGAGGAGATCGAGACCATGCCCAAGCTGAAACTGGACCGAGCTCAGAAGGAACAGACCATATTGATAAAGGTCCAAGTTCAAATGAGCTCATGCCCTTCCATCGTTTGATTTTCTACGGGGACTCGTTAGACAAACTCTTGATGTGCGTAGGAACGCTCGGGGCTGTCGGTTGCGGATGTGGAACTCCTTTGGTGGTTCTCTTTCTAGGTGAAATGATTTCGTTGTCAGACCCGTCGCAAAAACATGCGCTCCTATCTAAAGTGACCGCTGTTTGTATCAAAATGTTTTGCGCGGGCTTGGGAACTGGACTGGGCTCTCTACTGGAGGTGGGCGGATGGATGATAACGGCTGAGAGACAGACATCTCGCATCAGACGCATGTATCTCAAGGCACTCCTACGCCAGGACGTGGCTTATTTTGATCGAGAAGTTGGCGTTGCGCAAAACATGACAAAGTTGTTCGGGGATGCCATGCTCATACAAGATTCATTGGGCGATAAGGTCGGAAATGTGATCGAGTGCTTCACGAAGTTCGTATTCGGATGGATGATGGCATTCATGAAAAACTGGAAGCTGAGTTTAATCTGCATAGCTGCATTACAGCCGGGAGTTGTTGTAGCGGGGCTGACGGCGGTTGGGATGGCACGAACCACGCGATACCAGCAGGATGCGTACGCCGAAGCGGGCAAAGTGGTGGCCCAAGTGCTAGGTTCTATGCGGACGGTGTCGTCCAACAGCGGCGAGAGGATGGCGGTCGGGAAGTACGACGTAGCTCTGGAGAAGGCCGTGCGGTCATCGGTGCAGCTGGGAGTCGTGAATGGCTTCGGTCTCGGCCTGGTTCAGGGTGTCTTCAACTGCATCAGTGCCCTGAGCTTGTGGTATGGTTCCGTTCTTGTCGCAAAGGGAGAATCCGATGCTGCCTCTGTCATCAGTGTGACTTTTGCTATACTCTCCGGTGGCGCGTAAGTTTTTCTCCCTATATCCCTGCCTGCTATCGAGCTCATCCAGAACCACGATACTCTCATTTTGTCCCTTCTTCCTCAGCCCGTCTCTACTTAACCAGTTCTTTAATTATTTCAACTCTGTTTCAACCATGTTTCCGGCCAGAGCATAGTGTTTCGAGGCGGAATGTGTTTACGTAAACTATAACATTTATTTTGTTACATGAGTAACTCTGGTCTTTCAGGTTGCTTCTCGTCGTGGTATTATCGTTACAGACGTTAGGAACCTCATATATATATATAATTTATCATGTTTTGGCTATGGTGGCAATCGGTATATACAATGTAAGTTTTGCAAAAATAAGATTTTTGTATAACAGTTACTACAAGAAACATAACAAAATATTCTTTTCATTCTATGTACTATACATAAACAGAAGAATATTTGGAGAAGAATCTGTGGAAATGCACTACAGTAAATACCTACGATTTCATCTTAACAAATCTCTTGCTACCCTCTTCCTGGACTGAAATCACTTATTAACATATAGTGTACTTAAGTGAACCTCAGCAAACTCGCGTCAGTTATCAACATCGTCTCCTTTCCACGTAAGCAGTTACTGTTCTACAAGTCGCCAAATCTCTTTAGTTCCTTAGGCTTCCCAGCTTACTCGTTCCCTGTAGTGGCAGTGGCCTCGTGATCTCCAAGCCCCTACCGTGAGAATGAAGTTTCCCCCTATGGACGCACGCACGTACATTCGTACGAATTCGAGCTGTTTCGCTGCTTTTAAACACAGCGATCTTGTTCAGAAATCTACTTAGTCAGCCCCCTCTAGCAACTTCACTACTCTGTCAACCTCGACAGTTCAAAAGTTTCTTTGTCAACCCCATGACCTGACATTACCAGTAAAAGCAAGGAGTATCAACCAGTAGCCGGTAATAATGGCTAGTAGAAGAACATATCACAGCAAATTTTGCACTAAAGTTCTTCTAACACTTTTGTATCAAGAACATCATAAGAACTTTCCCGGTACATCCTACGTGGAGGTTGACAAAGAAACTTTTGATTAGTTAGGGTTGAGAGAGTAGTGAAGTTGCTGGAGGGGGCTGACTAAGTAGATTTCTGGATCTTGTTTGGAAGCCGGTTGCGGCTGCAGGTATGTGTCACGAGCTGAATTCACGTTGTGCACGTGCAGAGACTGAATGTCTTCATGCCCATAATCCCGTTGACGTGACAGTGTAATCTGATCATCGATGCTGTTTACGTCCATCATCTTTGGTCTGGTCCGTCATAGGTCACGAGAATAGGTCAAATTTCAGCTAGGAATATCAGTCAGTAGTGATATATATATCGATCATGAGCATTCAGAGTTAGAAGCTTGCGTGATGACATGTGTGCAGTTACGGGACCGAAATCTGAAGTGAACCATAAGTATTTCTAAATATCCTCCAACTTCCGGCAGTCTAGCTAAGAGAGCGATTGACTTCCTCTCAAATGGGGACCCTGATTGATTGCTAGGAAAAACTGGCAGTTCTTACGTACACATGCATGCACGTACGCTTCCTTCCCTTCTCCTCGCGATCGATTATCCTGCTTAGTTCAGCGTTCCTGAATGGCTGTGCATGCAGAGCTCTGGGGCAATTGACACCCCACCTATCAGCAATCGCGGCAGGGCTCAAAGCGGCCGAAAGCATATTCCAAGTGATTGAGCGCAAGCCTAAGATTGACTCGAACGACTTGAGTGGGAAAATCCTTTCTACCGTAAGAGCCGACATTCACCTAAAGAACGTCATGTTTGCGTATCCCACGAGGCCGGAGCACGCCATCTTCAACGACTTCAATTTGTTCATAAAAGCCGGATCCACAGCAGCCCTCGTTGGAGAGAGCGGCAGTGGGAAATCGACTGTGATACAACTGATTGAACGGTTCTATGATCCTCAGGGTGGACATGTGCTGTTGGACGGAGTGGATATCAGAGACCTGCAGCTCAGATGGTTCAGGAACCAAATTGCGCTTGTGAGCCAAGAGCCTGTGCTGTTCGCCACGTCCATAAGAGGTAATATCCTTTACGGGAAAGGTGACGCCACGCAGGAGCAGATCGAAGCCGCTTGTGTACTGGCAAACGCGGCAGTCTTCATAGACCGCATGCCCCAGGGCTACGACACGCAGGTAGGAGAGCGAGGCGTCCAGCTTTCTGGAGGCCAGAAGCAGCGAGTGGCAATAGCGAGGGCTATTCTGAAAGATCCACGCATACTTTTGTTGGATGAAGCAACAAGTGCCTTGGATGCCGAATCCGAACGCATAGTACAGGAAGCTCTAGATAGAGTGATGGTGAATCGAACTACTTTGGTGGTTGCACATCGCCTCTCGACCATAAAGAATGCAGACGTCATAGCTGTGGTGCAAAAGGGCGTGGTTGTGGAAACAGGCTTACATGAGGATCTCATACAGAGGGCGGACAGCGTTTATAATCACATCATTGCGCTCCAGAGGAATCACCGGGAGAATACAGCGGACCCGGAAAGTGCATATGATGCAGGAAATTACAGTGGAAGAACTGAACACCTCTCAGTACTAGTCGGCGATCATATTCACAGTAAGAGAGTTGGTAGAGATCTTAGCAGTAGAGTATTAGGTCGCCATACCCGCCATAGGAGCAGTTCTTCCAGCATTTCCTTTGTTTCTGACATTAAATCCGTGATCAACTTTGGCAGTAAGTATCATGACCCAGAGCAAGTTCAAGATCTTCTAGATCTAGATCTGGATGAAACGCCACATATGGATTTAGAGTCAGGGTGGGTCGGATCCAAACCGGCAAAAGAAACCTCGACGCAGCAGAGAATCCCATTTTGTCGGTTGGCGAAGATGAACAAACCGGAACTCCCCTACCTTTTAGTCGGTGTTTTGGGTTCAGCCGGGCATGGAGCGATCCTACCATTGTTTGCATATCTTCTCTCCAAAACGATATCGTCTATGAATGAACCTTCAGTAGACGAAGTTCGGAGAAAGACGGCGTTCTATGCCCTTATGTACGCTGCACTTGGAGGTTCGTTGTGATCTCTGAACCGGTCGAGAATATCTGCTTTGCCATTGTGGGCAGTAGGCTGGTTCGGCGACTAAGGTTACGTTCATTTGAGAATATTGTGAGACAAGAAGTTGGTTGGTTCGATGAGGACAAAAACTCAAGTGCAAATCTTGGTTCCAGGCTGCACTGGGATGCAGCGGCGGTGAGAAATGTGGTCGGGGATACCCTGACGGTAGTAGTGCAGACTTGTGCAAGTATCATTTTGTGCTTATATTTCTCCTTCTCCGCCAGTTGGGAACTCTCGATCATTATGCTGGTTGCAGCTCCTGTCCTTGCTCTGTATGGAGTTTTGACACTGCGCAATGAAAAGGGGATGGCACTGAGTGGCAATGAGGAGCTTGATAAGGCGAACCAGACAGCAACTGAAGCTGTGTCCAACATCCGCACGGTGGCGTCGTTCTGCGCTGAAGAGAAGGTGGTCGAACTGTACGAGGACAAGACGAAAGGGGATATCACAGTTGGAACGAGGCAGGCATTGAAGGTTGGACTAGCCCTCGGAGGCGCCAACTGGGCTGTGTTTTCTGCTAAGTCCGCAATTTTCTACGTTGGGGCAAGGCTGGTAACTGCGGGAGAAGTGACATTTCTGGACGTTTTTGAGGTATTTTTTATCTTCAGTATGACTGCTATGACAGTGGCCATGGGTCTCAGAATGGGGCCTGATGTGGGAAGAGCTAGACCGGCTGTCACGTCCATACTGAGCCTTTTGGATAGAAGCTCGCGAATAGATCCCGTAGCTGACAAGGGACTGACTTTACAGCATGTGAAAGGCCGAATTGAATTCCAAAAGGTTACCTTCAAGTACGCAACTCGACCGACAGTGCAGATTTTTCAGAGTCTCAGCTTCACAGTAAGCGCTGGAAAAAACTTAGCGTTAGTAGGAGAGAGCGGAAGCGGCAAGTCCACTGTGATCTCACTTATAGAAAGGTTCTACGACGTAGACGCTGGAACCATTCTAATTGACAATGTGGACATCAAATTGCTAAACCTGAAGTGGCTGCGCCAGCACATGGGCCTTGTGAGTCAAGAGCCTATGCTATTTGATGACACCATCAGAGCTAATATCGTGTATGGGATGGAAGGCCAGACCCTGACAGAAGACGAGTTGCACACAGCTGCAAAGGCTGCCAATGCCCATGAATTCATCAGCAGCTTACCAGAAGGGTATGACACTCGAGTAGGAGAGAGTGGAATCCAGCTTTCGGGTGGCCAGAAGCAAAGGGTTGCCATAGCAAGAGCCATCATCAGAAAACCGAAGATTTTGTTGCTGGATGAAGCGACGAGTGCTCTGGATTCAGAGGCGGAACTTCTTGTTCAAAATGCCTTGGATCAAATCATGATAGGGAGATCAACGGTAGTAGTGGCTCATAGACTATCAACAGTTAGAAACTGCGATCAGATCCTGGTTCTTAAAAATGGGCAAATAGAAGAAAAGGGCACTTATGATGAATTGGTCAAGGCGGGAGGCGACTTTGCTTCTCTTGCTAGGCAATATTTCACAGCACGTTGATACCGAGCTTAATCGAAGACGCTTCTTTATCTCAGAAAGTTGCACGAGTTGAGCGGAAATCTAGTGCACTAACCTTGTGAACGTCTGGAGACAAGTTCCTCGTTCAACTTGGCTGACGCATGTATATGAGGAAAAATCATGTAACTCGCGAAAACAAAGACTTCGCGCGCCTGGGCCGGGAAAACGCCTCAGGTGAAAATACTTATGCCCGTCTGTCCGCAGTGTCAATGGTACTCCATGAGTTTCATTTCCCGGGAAATATAGTGCGTGCAAGTTTATGGACATGTGCGAAAGCAATGCAGAGTTTTTCCTTTTCCGGCGAGCTCGAGAAAGGAGTGCTTTGGCAATGTGGGCTCAGGAGGCTCGGCTGACAAGTTCTTTCGAATCCTAGAAAACCAGACAACTTGCTATACATGTGCGAATACAGTCTCATTATTGTAGTGATTCAAAAGCTCGTCCGAAGTTGCAAAGTCTGTGTCCGAAGAGGGCCACTACAGTCCACTAGGTGCAAATTAAACAAATAAGAAAACTACTCGGGAGAATATGTGAAGAGTCCCCAGCGTGAGAACAAGGCAGAAGAAACTAGAGAACCCAAAAGGAAGCGGAAGCTGCAAAGAAGAGAATGACATGCAAACCCTCGACTCCGATGGAGCTAGAGAATCCAAAAGGAAGGGGGAAATGCAAAGAAGAGAAGGACATGCAAACCCTCGACTTCCATTTAACAAATCGGACTTGAGCACGCCCGAGTATGATTACAAGTGCTCGAGGTGACCAGAATACCTTATTTTGCAATTTGCAGGTTTTCAGTTCAGAGAACTGAGAAATAGTTTTGGTGACTACTTCTTCATTCCAACTTGGAATCTGTGAAATAAATAATTAATCTTAAAGCTATTCACAAGCTTTACAAGTTATGATTCATCCTGAAACAAATTAAGATTTTTGGGTCTCTTGGACCAAAAGTGAATCTTTTTTTGAACCCAAAACAAAAGAGGAGAAAAAGGAATATTTTCTTTTATGCTTTTATAATCATACTACAGGTTTAATCTTCCGCCCGTAAAATCTCAATTTTCTGCGAGAAGGAAAAATGTGTTCCCCTTGAACAACAACAGCACTGTTCAATCATATAAATGATAAATAAAAAAATACACTACTACTTCAAAAGACTACAATAACATATACATATGCATCCAAAGTGAATGTCCCTCAGAAAACAAGAAAAAGACAACCGTCTTTCATGGAATGTAAATCTTGTATTACGTTTAGTATAGATGCAGTGGGGATTTTATCTTTGAGACAAGAATATTCTTCAATAAATATGAGTAGAAAAATCAGGGTGTGACTTCACACTAAAATTAACTTGAAGAGTGTCAACTCAGTCGTTTAGGTAAGAAAATCAGAGTGTGATTTCGCGTTAAAATTAACATGGAGAGTGTCAACATGATGCTTCTCCTATATTGATATTGAATATAGACTTGACAAAGCCATTTCTGCCATATCAAAAGAAACGGTGCAGTGGTAATTATCTAGGTCTAGGAAATGCCTCGCATTGTCGTAGAGCGTGAATTTAGTCTAGGAATACACGGGGTATCTGGTTGTAGAGAGATATAGAAAAAATTTGAACCAACTCGGTAAAACCTTTGTGTTCTTACTATCCAGTCAATCAGTCTTTATCTCGACTCTAGCATCTATTTGTCTTGGTTTCTGCCAACCTATCATGGTCTTAAGTGTAACGCATGTGCATCATACAACATAACTAGACCTACAATCATATGTTAAGTACATGAAGGACTATATATGATAAACAGACGCTTTAGTTCATAGAAGCATCATTAAATGATCCCTTAGGTCAGCTTTTGTATGAACAATATCTTTTTCAGTATTTTTTTGTGATAAACTAACTAAAATACTCAAACTTTGACAATCCACTGATATAAATTCTACTCAAGATGAATCGTATAGCAGTTGAAAGCTTATTGTACGAGATTTTCAATGATATAGATAACATCGTGACTGGATCAAGATAACTCCACAATTGATTAAAACTGACAATTTCTAACGCTTATGACTCGAATCGTCTCATACCTCATCATTATCTTCATGTTTGATCTAGAATTTGAATGATTAAACAAGCTCCAAACTAGTCATACAATATAGCACTAAAAACCTTATCTTCTATAGCTTCTAGAAAGATAAGGCATGCACATACAAACAATCATTCAGTTCGAGATATGATGTCAAAGACAACAATATCTTGCTATTAGAGATTCTTGGTCAGAAGCTTAGACACAACGTAATGTCTTCTTTGATTGTGATCTTCAAACCAAATTCACAACGTAGCTCCCTTGACTCAGCATCGCCTCCAAGAAGTTGCATCCCTAAATCCCAAATCGTCTGCTCAAGACAACCAAGAGATGAGAGTGAAATCTTTTTTTCTTAAAACTCGTCACGTTCTAATCTGAACTTCCGCAATCTGTTGTTCTCAAATCAAACTTCCAACTGTGCTCAAACTTCACACGAAATTCTTTCTGATCCCTCACTACTATCTTTTGAAATTTCAGCTTCAGAGCTCAAATCAGTTGCTCGAAATGGATCAAGTCTTTTGTCTATGCTAACTTATGAGCTTTACACACATTTGTAACTAATATCCACGACCTCAACATCTTCTCTTAACCAAAAGAATTAAAATTTCATAGTAGTAATCTTATAAGATACACCTCAACTGATTCAATCCCCTTGACTTTGAACAATCATAACTCCACACTGAGAACTCCAAATTGATAGATCCTCCCCTACACATTGTATCCTAGCTCGAGAGCTTTCAAACGGGATCTCATACTCCATGAATGATCTTCAAGAAGACCTCCAGAAATCAAAAATTGTCCATAGAACTTGGTTGAACACAATAGGTAAAAAATAGACCAATGAGAGAGAAGATTGGATTTATCTCCTACTTTGCATTATAGATCGAGTTATAACCCTAAAACACTCTCACACCCTCAAGGACTTGAACCAAAACACTTTAAATCCAACTAACACAAGTAATCATCCTCACCGAGCGATAGAGATAATAACGATGTAAAGTTACACGAGATTCAATACAAAGTCAAGATAATGACATTAAATCGGTCTATGATGAAAAATACGATCAAAAAATGAAGAAGTCATCAGTTGATTGCGTTATTCTTCACCAAAAGTTCCTCGCGATCCATGCATGATCATTGATCTTCCGTCGATAATGACTTGGATATCAATCCAAACGTTGAAAAGAACGTTGGCTGGAAAGTTAAGATCCATTCACCCGTCAAAGTAACATGTATACAATCAAGTCTCAATCCTCCTCGTATGTGATGATCAATAAGATCACCATAGTAAGTAAGTCCTTCACTCTCTCCATGAACTCTTCTCTAACGAACCACTGTCAAAAGTGATCGTGATAGATCTAGTGAAGCTTGATATGGAATGAATTTAGAAATGAAAGATCCAGAACTCAGATCAATCCTCCATCCATGAGTACATCTCTCGTAACTCTTCACCCTCCATGTAGAATACTAAGAAACACCCGCGAAACATCAAGTACAGAAGAATACTCCATGAACTCTCGACCCTCTATCTTATACCCAAATTTGACTACAAGAGCCACTCACGCAAATGCACACGGATCATTGAGCTGACACGTCTCATTGTCCTGCAATCTCATATCTCAACTAACCATGAAATTGCCGTCTGATGAGTTATACAAAAATATTTACAAGACACAGAAAATCAACACAATACAAATTCTACGTTAAATTCACATGTGAGCCGTGTCACAACGTGAAAGTGGGAGCTCAAATCTCTTCTATAAAAAAGACAAGAGAAAAACATAGAGAAATTTAGAATGCAAAAGAAATATTTGATTAATTTCATAAATTTCGAGAGATCTGTTTATAATTCAATCTGGACTAGATCTTGCGATGAAAGTATGTGATTCGTTGGATCTGAAAATAATACCACCTAGAAAATACAATGACATCGAAATATAAAGAATGAATCAAATCCAAGTGAATATGCAATAGTGAACTAGTACATGCAAACAAAAATTAAAAAACTTTTGTAATGTCTCATTGAATATGAATGAAGAAGAGTTGAATCAAATACTGTGATAAGTTGTTGACTGTCTCGCTCATCAATCGTTCTCCAGTGACATAAGTCAATGTACTAGAGCACGATGTATTAACCTATTTTGTGCTTTGGGTCTCACTGTAGACAATAAGCAACATTTTTCTTCATGAGGGGTGCTCAACTAAGCAACTTTCACAAGGTTGTGCAACCATCCGTACAACGATGCGTATAGTTCTTTGCCCACAACACGATAGAGCAAGCGAACTAGTGGAAAGGACAAGCTGATAGACAAATAGAAGCATAGAACTCATGCTCACAGTCTCGAAGATCGCATCAAAGAACCATTTGTTATCCATAGAGAAGACTACATCATCAACGATAGCGATGACGGTTTGACTCATGATAAAGGATTGTAAAGGTCATTTTGTCAAAGGTCATTTTTTACCATGATTTAAGCACCTCTCACCACGAAAAGATCTATAAACGATCTGATTGCTTGCCGGCTCGGGGTCGAGTGCAAAGAGTATGAGCGGCTGAGAATGCAAGACTGAGAAGGATTAGAGAAGTCGACGAATAAAAGATTCTTGAGGTGAGTTAGGGAAGATTGTTTTACACAGTTCTACTAAATTCTGTTTTTTTTTTGGTTCTTTTGTTTTAGAATTTTTGTATTCAGTCAAGAAATGAGTGATTTTTATATACTTTGGATTTTTTAGGGTTATAGAGTCTTTTTTAAGATTTTATAAGTTTTTTGAGTCCTTCTTTCTACGTGCAATATGCTTCTTTATTTCTTGAGGATTAGGATTCCATACTTGAGAGTATATTTTTGAGATGTTTTTATTATGGTATTGTTCATGAGATATCATCTCTTTTATAGCTAGGAGTACTCTCTCTCATGGAGATTGAGATTGATTCGAGACACACCATGTCTAATGTGTTATCAGTTATTTACTTCTCGGAAGAGATAAAGTCTCATGTGAGAAAGATGCACAAGAGCTATGACTAGACTACATGGGATGCTCAAGTTAGTCGATAGCGGAGGTCTATACGTACGGTCACTACTACACCGCTAGTCCTTCTTCCTAGAGTTCCTCTTGAGTCGTGGGAGCGGATGAGAATGCAAACTCACACTACTCTAAGGTTGTTCGAAACAAGTTTTTCTTATTCGCATTTGTCCCATCGGCTAACAAAATGCAAGACGAGGTAGACATTCCGTCTATCACTCAACATGTTGATATGGAATATCACGGACAAGACGGTTTGGTTATTATTTCTTCTTATTACCTCGTTGGTGTCTTTGTTATACTCGAGGCGGTAGAGTAGGACGTTTGAAGATGACGGTCCACCTTCAGAGATTTCGTGTTGGTGATTGGACGGTCCTACAAAAAGAATCAGTACTTGTTGTGCGAGATAAAAATGAGTTTGTCTCTATATGTGACGTCTCATCTTTCACTTGTATATGACGTTTTAGGATGTTAGTTCAAGTTGGAGAGTATAGTAGAGCTATTGCTATGCTAGAGCATTATATCCTTTGTCAATGACTTTTCTTATTGAGGAGACGATCACTTTGTTGCGTTTTCTTCACCTTTCACTTGATGACCCACACCACTAGAGGTTTAAGACCATCAATCTGAGGAGCTATCATGTTCGATAGATCTATGTTTGTCCAAGCATTGTGTACGATTTCACGTCTATCTTTTAGAGGTCTGTATGAGATGGTCTATGAGCAACTATATGATTATTTTTAGATAGACGATCATTTTAACAATTTCACATACCTTTTTCAAGTAGATACAGTAGTAACTCAATGACATTCTTCATTTTATAGCTCAAGTATTGGGAACATCTAGACTTTTGATCATGATGAAAGATAACGAGAAGATCCATCTGATAGTCATCGGAGATCCTCTTACGACTTATTAGTCATATCATTGTTCTTTAGCTTCGAGATATTTTTCAAGATCACTTTTGTCCCCACCAATTTGGAATTGTGACGCCTAGAGGTTGCGAGTATATGTCCTTCAGCATCATGATTCTCTTGGACATTGATTGGATCTTTCTTAAACGTGGACATTAAAAACACTTCTAATATTATTTCTCGCACTTTCATCTTTAAGGAGCTCATGGATAACGGTTTTTATTTCATCATTGTTCATATCATATTTGACACGTCGAGCGACACTTTGTCCGTTGTCTTCACAGTGGAGAGCGGATAACTACTCATGTTATCATCAAAGACGTTGTGTTTATTATAGCACGAGAAAATGATTATATGACGTGAAAAGAACGATGATATATCCTTCAAAATGAGAGCTTACATGTACATAATAAAAAGATCAAGTCTCTCTGGCATATGTGGTTATCATGAATTGGACATAAAATTCGCTCACGACCCAAATACTCTCTCCTTTAAGTTGATTGCAAACATGACAACAACAATAAAAAGTACAAAAATATGCGAAACAATGATTACTTAATTTAAAAGAATATCAACCTCAAAGATTAATATTTTTATTCGAGATTGTGTAAAAATTTATTTCATTTTCTCTGAACTACGTTATGTAAACAATATGATTTCTTTACTTTACAAAACTTTATCTGACAATCCAAAATAAACAATTATAATAAACAATACTACTTGTTCTATGCAAAAATTTTAAATTCTTGACTGTGATAATTTAAGAACAATAGGCAACTCTAGAACTAGAGGGGGGTCTCACTTTCCCTTGTTCAGCTTGATGGGGTCTTTCCGTCCGTTTGCTATGCAGCCGAAGATCTGGACCTAATTTGTCTCCACTTGTATTGCAGCTTTTAATTAACAGCCCTAACTCCGAATATCTTGAGCGCGCTTGTACAGCAACCTAGGCTTCTTTTATGGTCCCGTCGACCAGTTGGCACAAAGTGCAGAGCGGTAAGTTCCAGCTCTTTGATGTGGCGCCCGTTGAGGAGTCGGAAGAGTTCCATCTGGAGGATGAGTCTCACAAAAACTCCCTTTGCAGTTGCAATCTTATGGCCAAAGGCATAAATGTCATCGTAAACGATGCCATCGTGGTTCTCCTTCTAGACAGCCACTTTATCACCCACAGCTAATTTCTCTATGGGAACTAATATTCAACTCGGAAGCTGCACCAACGCGTCGCCCGGAAAGCAGCTACATCCCGTGATTCCTCCGATAACCACAGAGACTAGAATTACACCACCGACGAGCTGAGGACCGACTACAGACGGATACAAGGCAAAGCAACTGACTAGAGCCACCGGATAACCCACCACGCAGTCCCTTCGACGACAGCTCCGATGCCACACCCGGTAAGCTATCGGTCCACTGCACGATAAAGACCTGCGGGAATTGCCATTGTTGCTATGCTGTAGCATAGCTATATGTCGATTGTGAAAACCGGAAAGGAAAGAGGAAAGATTCGTGGTGAAAGCCCGAAAAAAAAAGGAAGCCACGAGCCACGAACAGTGGGAAAGCATTAGCTCGATGTGCTCCTTGTATATACTTCATCATTAGCTAAACACGAGTATAAATGTCAAGATACTTCCGCTTCTCCTGATATTTTACAGATGTGTAGACATTTTTGTTTGTTGAGATGGTGTAAGCTGTATGGATATCCAGTCGTTCTAACTATTCCTATGCAGGACACAACATCTTTACGCGGGATGGATTTCAAATGGTTCCGACAGTGGAAAACTGAACAAACAAAACAAGGTTAGCTTTTCTTTGTATCTTTCCAAATTCGCTGATATTTTTCCGAGCAGTTCAAAAGTTTTCCAGTTCGGACCTGAGGATGCGCGGTCGCAAGTTGCCACTACCGTAGTATGCACCCTGGGCACTGGAAAAGGGACTGTTTTAAGAAAATTGAAAGGTAAAACCCCGAGCTCTAAGAGACAAGTGTATTTCAGAAAACTTGGAAGTATAAATTCGTTTTGAAAATGCGTTAAATTACAACCACAATTCCGTGCAAGGACTTGTAGGAAAACTTCATCCAGGGTACTTATCTGGTACCGCATCCGGTACAGGGGCTGTATGCCTCGCCATCACTACTCGTCGCCTTCGCCCTAAGAACTTGGTCATCCAAAGTGGATCTCCACCTACGGTACGAAAACCTGCTCGGGAATAAAGAGTTCTTGCCGCGATGTCATCTTCGTATGCGTGGAGTACCAGGTACTTGAAGCCCCATTCCGACGCCCGAGCAACACAAGCTTCTAGGAGCAACGTCGCCACACTCCGCCTCCTGTCCAATAAGAACAACTGAGCAACTGAGACTTCAACTAGCTCACCGTTCTCTTTACTCTCTCTCTATTTCCTTTCTCTCGGGCTATACGTCGTCCACTCAATCTTTCTGATGACCGACGACAAATGGCTATAGGTAGTCTCTTGTCGGTACCAATTCGTCTTTGAGCATGCTTGTAGCCCCTCACCTGATGTTTTAACGGGTAGAGAAGTCAGATAAGACTATCCGCGATTACACGACTGGTACAATCAACACTTCCACTAGGGATGATTTATGTGAAAGTGCCCACATGAAACTTCTGCACGACACTGACAACTGAGAAGAGATCAACGAAATAGATTGACAAGACGTACCGTTAGATAGAAGCTTATCTGATGTCAAGGCAAGGTTACCCCTCAATGAAGGCTACTATTACTTGAATGAATACCTGGAAGGGACCACTTGACTCCTGGATATCAAATGGTTGTAACGTGGCCTTGCCAGGGGTACAGCCAAGACTTCAAATTCAACATAGATGCAAGGGATCCATCTGTCTGTTGGATGAAAAGCCCTTTGGGTGGTAGACGTGCAGGGATACCTTTGTTCAGAAGCTAGATATGCTACTACAGTAGCTGGAAAGTGCGCCGTGGATCTTCTCTCGATTCACGGTAAGAGAAACTAGCACTGGTCGTTACCCTAACACTGAACCCTGGACTAATTGAGAACAAAATCAGGCATAAACCTTATGATGATACCGCCAATACGTCCAATCCTCCCCACAATAAGTGACTCTTTCTGGTCTCTTTAAGTCGGAATCGCCGTCCTGATAAGAGCCATCCCTAGTAATTAACGACAACCCCACCTGCTCGTGTTCCATCGAAGGCTTCCAGAGTGTAGACACGAGATCCCTTCTGGACACTACGCGGCACATCAGCAGCTCTTTTACCAGGACAGAATAAAACTTATTCACATACTTGAGTGAGTTTTACCTGTTCAGATACCGTTTTTTTCCCGAGTTATCAGGGAACTTGCCGCATCTTACTTGGGATGCCATTGAAGTTAGAGCGGCCGGCATTAAGATGCGGCAGCTAACTGGCTAATAAGACTGAGAGCTAGAACTTACATAAACATGCATTTCGGTTTGTTCGTGTTCTTCTACTCCTACTTCAGATCATGTAAGACTGCCAACACATCGTCGAGTTCGACTGATCAAGCACATTAGCAGTGGCAAATATCACAGAGCTTACCTGTATGCTGCATCAACAGCCATTCCACTAATATACAGATACTCGTACGCTCCTGGGAGCAGAGATACAATGTTACTATCCATCAGAGCTGTAGCATCAACGGCTCCAACGATTGTCTGCTGATTCTCATCATTCAGCATCAGGTCTTCAATATAACCTGGTTGTGAGGGGCCTTTTTCTGCCAACAGGCAAGAATACCTGTCCACAACAGCGTATATATTAGGGTTCTTTCATAACTACAACAAGTAAGACATCCTTCTTAATTCGGATACCCTCTATTGATCAGCCCTTGCCTCATCAACTATAACCGTGGAACGTGGAAGAGAGGAGCGATGAGGATGATAGGACTTCTTACCTATCCGGAGGTGAATGCCTAGCCTTGTACTGGAGACTACTCAATACCTCGGCCTGCATTACAAGCAATAATAAGAATAAGTAATGACTCATTTCTTTCATAAGGTCTAGTTTAGGTAACTCCCGCATCACCTCATGATCAAGCTATTAGTTTCTACTTCTGACAGCTACAACCTTCCGCATAGTCTAAGCTAACGGCGTTAGGACCAGCCATTTCAACTGTCTAAAGCCTCCCTACAGAAATTAGCTACAAAATGAGACTGATCCTAGCACTGAGTCTTGATCTAGTTCTATCGTTCTCTTGCTCAGTCGACACTAAGGAATTCCATCTCACTTAATGCCTTCCAAATCCGGGCAGAGATTCCAGACACCAATCCCATACTTTCTGGAAGCCTCTTCTTAATTCCGGAAGGCGCTACGATATTGAACTGGAAGCACCGAACAGTTAGAAGCGAATGAATCCAATAACCGATAATGAAACAATGAAAAATAATCTGCCAAAGAAAAACCATCGCAGATTATGCCACCTCAAGATGCAACCACATCGCAGACAAATATGGCGCCCTTAGTGTATTGTGGAGGAGATACAAAAGGGAGCGCCCACATGAAAAAGCTTGTAGAAGAGATCATCAAATGCAGCAGCAGGTATGTGGAACGCATCGGTTTGAATGTCTGCCACCCGCACAAGCTCCTGCAGGTTGTTCAAAGATGCATCGCGCACCCGCCAACCATATCCTACGGCTAAAAAGTCTCTCTTTCTTTCTCCGGTGGACCACAGCTGCTCCTGATTCGTCTCCTCCTCCACAAGCATAACTTTCTCTGGAGTCCCATGTCCCTCTGCTTGCGACCTTAAACTTCTGATGGTGCTGAAGTAGCCTATTCCGTTGGAGGAAGCATGGAAACCTCTAAATCCTCGGTACAATTTGTTGGCAATTATATGGTTGAATTCCATTAGACAGACAGGGGAGGAAGTCACTACATAGTACTTGTGTAAGGTGGAAAGCCACCGATTATGTATCGGAATATAGTGGATGCCACACGCTGATGCACGACTAACCCTCAATTTCACACATCTTCTTTTCTTTATAGACCAAGACAAACTAAATGGTGTGGAAAGCTTCAAAATTCTGTATAGTACACTTCTAACTCTTCGTCCATGGAACTCAAAAGTGGACGTCGGCAAGGCCAAGGTGCATGTGAATGAGGAACCGATTCGACCCTCTAAAGATGGAGATGGACTAACGAGGAGCAACTGCCTGAAGCTTCTTTTGCCAACTGATAAACGACCGTGGTAAGTGCGATAACCTTTTCCTGCCTGGGGAGCAATCGCGAAAACTGAAGAACTTTTGAGGCTTCTCGGAGAAGAATGTTCCGCTGCCCCGGACACACTGCTTGCAGGTGCCAAGGAACATTTTGCAGAGAATGCAGCAATCAACGACCTTGTCGAAATTGGACGAGTAGATATTTTACAAGATGGAAACTGAGTGAACCCACCACTAGCCACGGGCGCTGAGAAAACACTGGTTCCGCCAGCATATCTTGGCAATCTCTGATTTGGAAACAACTCAAGAGCAAATCCAAGGCTCTGAATTGCCATTGCTCCTTTCAAGCTATTTCCTAACCAGTGAGACGCTAACCAAATGATGTACCCAACCAGTTCACGAACATCATCCCTCCGTAAATTTAGAGAAAAGCTGACAGTCTGCTGATTCAACACGACGGCTGGATTAAGAAGAGAAACCTGGTCCACGAGAGGTCGACCACAATCAGCACAAATCACGGCTGCAAAACTCTTACTCCACGACTAACGGCTTATCCGTTCACGAAGAACACCCACGGAAACCAACAAGCTGAAGTTCAGGGAAACATCTTCCTCCCCTGATGCTTCCTGGCTTTCCTTTCCTACATCTCCAAAAGCAAGGAACAACAAACAGCGAGCACGATCCATTCCAGCAGCCTGACTGCAGATTTCCACGAGGGATGGTGACACGCAGAGCAGGGCTTTCTGTGTGTCGTCAAGAAAAGTGAGGTGGAAGAAGTGGATTTAGCAGCGCCAGGTGGGACCCACGCATTTTTCATCTCTTGTACGCCTCTCTTCTCTTCGGTCCAACTTGTTCCATTCTAGACCATTCCGTTCTTGGAGCATCTAACATCTTCCAACTCCCATGGAAATCGTTCCAAGAAATTTAAGATTCCACTTGCAACCGTCCGATCCATTTGATCATCCATAATATACAAATTAACAGTGCGTGAGGTTCGAGTGACGTTATTCTAAGTCAAGCCCCCAGCTGTGGCACAGTTCTGCTAATTATGTCTCGGTTTATACGTACGAATTGATTTATACGTATGAATTGATTAATGATGGATCTCAGATTCGTGATCGGTCGAAAAGTCTGTAACCGGGTTCTCGCTCATTACCGCAGTCACCGAGTCACGGTCTGAACTGCAGTCAAGGTCACAGTTTTGAACTGCAGTCACAAAGAAGGTGAAAGTCACAGTCGTTTCGTGAACTGCAGTCACAATGAAGGTGAAAGCCGTTCCGTCCGTTGTAAGTCCGTTGTCAGAGATTCATGAATCCATAATTATTCTGGGACGGCGGCATTGAAGACTCCAGGCGTCATGTTACCCGTTACAGTTAGAGGCGGCGTCCTCACTACTGAATTTTGCACAAATTTCCTCACGACTGAATCGAATTTTGCTTGGTGACAGAAAGTCTGATAGAGCTCCTCATGACTGAATCGAATTTCGCTTGGTGACAAAAAGTCTGATACAGCTGAGTCTTCGTTGTGCTTGTACTGGTGTCTGCTTTTGAGTGCTTATCATGGAGATGGTTTACTGCAATCGATGCAATCGAACATTGTCAATCAGCGCATTCACGCGTGCTCGCAAAAGACATAATCCTCTTGATTTAGCTGTGTTCAAGCAATGTAACCAGTGTTACAACAAAACGAACCTTGGTATTACTACATGCGAAGCGGCTTTGGAGAATGAGATTGATGATGATAACGCTTTCATAGTGACCGTGGAGTGTGATCATTCAGAAATGATTGATGTTGTGAAAGAGTGCTTCGGAGATGAGGATGGCAAAGACGGGTTTATGTTTTTCCGACTGAAAGTTCACCTTTCATACGAGAGTTGCATGCATGAGTTGCAGACTTTAAACTCCGGTAACTTGTCAGTGTGTTTGACGTCTTGGCTTAAGACAAGCATCATTCCGAATATAGAGGTAGCCTCTGGATACTATTGGGCAGTACGTAACCCGCGTGTTTCTGTGAAAGACTGTTTCGATCATTTGACGCACTGAGCGTGCTGCTCCAAGCTCTCTCTCGTTTCGTTCTCGTTTCGTTTTTGATTCATTTCTAGAGTTTCAGTAAACACTAGAAGGGAGATAACATGACGCAAAATATACACAATAGGAGAATATACACAATAGGCGAAGACTGCCATCTCTATTCGTTCATCATTCAAAATGTAACAATACATTTTGACTGTATGCGTTAGCATATTACAGTCCATCACGACAGTCACCGCCATCACTTCAATATAGCAAAAGTGAACATAACCATCGATAATAACACAGCCATAGATCCCACTGAAAACCCGACAAAAAAACCACTCTTATAACCATGAGAATTCTCTATTTTATCTCTCCGTCTCTCTTCTGCAGGTACTTGATGTGTCTCGTCTCCACGAAAGTTGATGTCCGGCTCCGATGTGGTGCTTGTGCTCGACCCGTGTATAACACACTGGGTAGGAATGAGAATTCGAGTAGTAGACACGCGTCTTTCTGAAACTGGAAAAGACGAAGAGACATCGAATAACTGTCATTTTTCACAAGGTTGTGTTTGGTCGGTCTGAATATATTTTCCTCCAACAACTTTACTTGTCACAATAATAAAATGACAGTATCAGTGCTGGCCAACGATCCGGTCCATCAAAACATTGTCATCTCCGCGTAATTTCAGTAGACTATAAGCCAAGACACTTATGCCTAGAAAATCTCTCCCAGCTTCCTATGCTATGGTCCACACGTTGGCACTTTCATCCGCTACCAGAAGCTGCAATCTGAAACATTTTATCGAGGACAGGCGCTCATTTTTACATCTCGAACAAAACAACCCACATAACTTTTTGCTGCATCTGTCGCATCCGTCATATGTCTTGAATCTACTTTCCGCATACGCTAAGACCAAAACCTTCAATAACAGATGAGAGCAACACATATTAGTTTCCAAGCAGTCCACCAAGTACTGCAAATTACGTCTCCCGTAGCTGCTCACTGTAGCAGAAGAACAAAACATCACTGAAGATCAGACTGCAAAACACAATATCAAACGATCAGACTGCAAAATGCAATATCAAGCTGTATTAGCGAAAGCTCGAGGTTAACGAACAGTGCGAGTGTGTTGGGAAGTCTCACATTGCGCGCATTGTGAGACTATTACCACCACGTTTCTGAGCACATTTGAGAAAACTGAGCACATCTGAGAAAACTGACAATTTGTTGTTAAACTGTGCCTAATTCAAAATGAACGGAGAACGGATGAATTTCTTGTTAAACTGTGCCTAATTCAAAATGAACGGAGAACGGACGGAGAACGCCATTACTGTGCTTTGAGCTCGGTGACTGCAATCGTGACCGTGCAGTTGAGACCATTTTAGTTGATGAGTTTATGGAGAATTTTAGTTGGTGAGTTTATGGGTGTACGAATGAGTGAACTTAGCAGTTTTCTCTTCAAGTTCATGGTGTGCTTCCATCAAAGTCATCAGAGGTGACCTCTGAGTGAGAGACAAGCCCGACATGTTGCAGATTCGTGGATGACGATCGTGGAGGTTTAGAGATCGGGGGGTAGTTGATCGATAAGACCACGGAGGGTTTACATATCTGTCTCATGTCTTTGTCAGAAAGAATAAACAGTCTACTTCAAACCCAATGCATACATAGCTTCGAACCAAGATATAAGGGCATTCACACGAATGCGCTCCTCATCTCCTCGAGATGAGGTCACTCTCTTATCTTTATCATCAAGCTTTCGAGAGTAGAACATATATGACAAGCCAAATCCTCCAACGTTAGCATTGACAACGAACTGCTCGAATCCCATCTGGTTTGTCTTAAAAGTCGAATCGACCAGAAGTTCTGTGACATTCTGCACCTTATCGAAAAAGATGTGACAAAACTAAACACTGAAGCCTTCTCGTCGTTTTGAAACACTATAGATCAAAAACCTTGATTGTAATACTTCTCGCTGCTTATCAAATCAAACGCAGATGCGAACCACCAACCCTTCGGGAGTTGGACGAGTTGGTGAACGATTTGCCCAATGAAAAGTCTCCCGGTATTGACGGTGTGACCTACGAAGTACTGCAGGAATGCTGGCCGTTCCTCCAGGAGGTTTGTTTCGAGATGGTTCAAGAATTTTGGAGATCCGGGAAGATCGACTACAAAACACAACAAGGGGTGATAAAACTATTACTCAAAGGGGGGGCTAGGTACGATATGGGGAACTGGAGGCCCATCTCGCTATTAACCGCCACTTACAAAATACTCAGTAAACTCCTGGCAGGAAGGTTAAAACCGATGATCGGAAATGTGATAGATACACAGCAAACAGGATTCATTAAAGGAAGAGACATCTACGACAATATTCTGAGTTTTAAGCTTGGGCAGGAGTTAGCGGATTCGAAGGGGTGGCCCTTCCTTTTCCTAAAAGTGGATTTCATGAAAGCTTACGAGCGGGTGTCTCAGGACTACCTGTGGGATACCATGGCTGCTATGAAATTCAACCCTCACTTTGTCTCTATGCTAAAGGGGCTGGCTGAAGGTGGCCAGTCGAAAGTGCATATTAACGGCGACTTCACAGGAGACATAGAACTTGGAAGGGGGGTTCGTCAGGGGTGCCCGATTGCCCCTTACCTCTTCACCATAGCGACTCAACCTTTAATGGATATGCTCAAGGAAGCTAGGGAGAGGGGGGACATCGAAGGAATGAGCATCCAAGGGGATCAGGTTCTCCTCCACCAACTCTTTGCTGACGACACGGGGCTACTGATAGAAGGCACGAAGAGTGCTTCCTGGCGACCCAGGAGGTGATCAGAAGGTACGAGGCCATCTCTGGAGCTTCCCTGAATCTAGGGAAGTCAGTTATTATCTCGATGGGGATGACAGACCTGCCGGGATGGCTGGTCAACTTCGGGTGCATTATCGCCAAACCAAGGCAGATGATCAAATACCTGGGGGCGTGGATCGGAAAAGGGGTGTCGGATGACCAGGTGCTGGAGGCGTTAGTCGGGAAACTTCAAAGTAAACTACAACATTGGTCGAACAGAATGCTGTCTTGGACTAGCCGTGTTATTCTGCTAACCCACGTGCTTAGAGCTATTCCGGCCTACCAGCTAACGGGAGTGGAATGTACTGCCTCCGGCTACAAAAAACTCGAAGAAGTCTGCAGATCCTTCTTGTGGAGAAGGAACAAAGTGCCGGTAGTGACGTGGGATACACTGACAAAGCCTAAGCCGGATGGGGGACTGGGAATTATTCCCTTCCAGGTGGTCGCTCAAGCGCTAAAAATTAAATACCTCTGCAAGTTGTTCGAAGGAGGGACACAAGAGTGGATTGGCATAGCAAAGAGAGGGATTAGTGACGCTATGGCCAGGAGTTGCAAAGTGGGGGCGACGAGGGGATGGTCACCGGAGGAATGCCTGCTGGTCGGGCCGGGTCTTCGGGTTCCACACCTACCTACACTCAACAACATGCTGAAGAGCTGGAAGGCAGTACGCCACAGACTGATCTTTGACGGGAAATGTGCTCATCTTTCGGGGTCTCTCTCTGCCAAGATAGTTACAGAACTATGGCTTAAGGTGACGCAGACTAGTGAGCAGGACAGAAGAGAAATTCTAGGGCAACTAAGGAAGGAGAAGATCGGGACCCTCTACGAGCTCAAATTAAAAGACTCACGCGACTCAATGAGGGGAACCTCGCTGATGTTGACAAACGATGAAAATTCCTTGAATGAAGGGAACACGCTAGGAAGCCTGACAAGATGGGCTGGTGAGGTGAAGGTCTGGGATGGAAAACTTCATGACAGTCCGAGCTGGACGTGGGAAAAAGGGAGGAGAGGATGGAACGGATGGAGACAAGAATTGAGAACTTGGAAAGATCTGATAGACGGCAAAACCATCAACTACGATGGTCTAAATCTTCGATGGCGAGTTAACCACTCCGATATACAATGGCAGGCCCGGTGGAAAGGCGTGTGGAAGGAAGGAGGAACAACAAGGACGAACGTATGGGTATGGAGATTATTGAATAGAGCCTTCTTCACTAACACAAGGACGAAGAAAATGAACATCGGTGACGACCTTTGCCCTATGGGGTGCTGCGTAGAAGAGTCGATTAATCATCTCTTCTGGGAGTGCCCTGCCGCGAGTAGGAGATGGAAGCGGCTAAAATTGCACGAAAGTAATTGCGAGCTTGACTACAGAGGGAATGAAGGGCTGCTCGAGACTATCGATAAGGCCCTGACTACGCGTAAGCACAACCCTGTCCTGCTCCTGATCTTGATCGAGCATACGAAGATGACCTGGAACGAAAGGGCCGACTGGGTGTTTCGGAAGCTAAGGTCGGAGCGCCCTGCCGCGAGAATTCTAGCGGAGGTCGCGAAAACTATGTGGGCGGACCTCCGAGAAGACGCAAACGATAGGAACAAAAAAACGTGGGCCAAAGGCATGGCGACCCTGGGGAAGATACAAGAGAACCTAAGGAATGATCCAAGAATCTAGCAATAACAAGCTTCTGCTCGAAGAAATCTGGATTACAATCGCTGACTACGACCCTCAACAGGGAAGGAGAGAAAAAGACAGAAGGCATGCGGGTGGATACGATACCGGGAGCCGCAAGAACATGTTCGGGTATCTCGGGCGGCGTACTGTCAGAAGAGGCAACAATTCGGGGTCGGTCACCAGACATACGCACAGCAACAGGAAGGAAAAGATTGTCGATGGGACGATGACGAGGTGGGACCGGCCGATAAAGCGACCTGCGCGCATTGACCTGCACAAATAAGACAACAACAAGGGCAAGTGGTGCAATGATTGCAAAATTAGGGCGACATCGTTCCTGACTAAGAACGATCAAATCTTCAATCACACTGGAGATGTGAGCCGCATCGACAAAGTGTACTTGAGTAGTGATAGGAAGCTCAAGACGAATAAGAAAGAGAGGGCGAGGGCAGCGGGCTGCCGGACGATGGCGTCTGACGTCGAGGATCGTACTGTGCTCTCGAGCGGGAGTACGCTGAGGAGCGATGTGAGAGTGAGGAGGCGGGGGATCGTCGCCATTGGGGCTGGCTGCGGGGCTCGCATGTGTGCGGGGCTCATTGGGTTTGTTTTAGATAACGGGCGCGGGCCCAAGTGTGGTATCTGGGTGGCTCCCCTTAGCCTGTGATATAAAGAGTTCCCGGCCCATCGTGGTCTTTAAAAAACAAAAAAATCAAAAATCAAAAAATCAAAAAATCAAAAAAATCAAACGCAGATGCAAGCTGATCGATGACATTACAAAGATATAACTATGAGCGACAATGCTACTTATATGATAGTTCACTTGACCGTGTGACTATGATAAGATCAATGAGACGCTTCATACAAAGAGCGTGATATAGTTCAGTCTTCTGAAAACTACTATGCACTAACTTCTCCAAATAATCTATAGCTGCAACAAGGATGCATAACTCGCAAAATTGAGATTTTTCATGCTTGCAAAGATGTTGAATCAATAAAACACATACCTTCTCCTTCACATCTAGATCTATTTTCACTTATCCCTTACAAGAGAAACGCAGAATGACCTTACGTTTACTAAGCTACCGTGCCAGTTGCTCGTTTTTGTCTCATGTCGCGATGAGATTCGATCGTCTCGACTCGTACACCACAAAGATCCATTGCATACATACAACTTTTTGATATTCATCGAGGAAGAGCATACTGTAAGTCTCAATAATATCCAGATTCGCACTCGATGTCGACTTTCAAGTACTCCTTAACGAACAAATCATACTTATGGTCTAAAAGACTAACATCGATTTCGCTTGGTGATCCTAAGACGAGTATCAAACTTGAGTCGATCAACAGATCCTCCGACAACGAAATTTTGACTCTGGTCAACAACGAGCCTTGCAGGATGTCTTTGGAGTCAAAAATCTCTATCATTACATCTAAAAAGCTATCAAACGACCTTCTCGACTACATCAACAACATGCGAACTGATTTCTATAACGTATACATCCAAATTGCCATTGTGCTACATGAGTTACAACGCTTGAACATCCGAGTCCCGAGAGGGTTGTTACATCGTCTCTCTCTGAAGAACATCGATATCAGGAGTTACTTATTACATCGAGTACACTGCAATAAACTCCATCATGGACTTAGCATACAGATTCTAGAAATGCATGCAATCTACACTTGACCAGCCAGGTTGTGACGCACAATCCCTTGAAGCAAGCTCTCACCTAGTTCGTTCAAACTCTCGCCCAGAGAATTAGTCACATTCACATACCAATTCCATATACACAAAAGAGTACTTAGAATTTCCTGTGCCGCTCCTCTCTCGTGTAGTCGATTGTTATGTACTTGCAGAAACAACTAAACCTCAAACTCTATACTCTGGTTCTCGTATGAGCAGAATCGATCAACCGTTCACTGATGTGAATTTGACAACGAGCTTGGCTCAATCTTAACTCCTTAATGCACTTATCAAAAGCTCCTTTACGATCGCGACAACGAACGCGTCAATTTGAGATCTCACAGTGACATACACACGCCCTCTCGTTAATTAAACTAAACTTCGAATCCTATACTCTGGTTCTCATATGAACACAATCGATCACGATTGTGCTCATATGTCCTCTCGTTAAATAAACTAAACTTCGAATCCTATACATTGGTTCTCATATGAGCACAATTGATCACGATTGTGTTCATATGAGAACGATGTATCAAAATTTGAACGATGTGAATGTATCAACTAACTTGAAACAGCTCCACCCTAACTCGCTAATCAATAGCTCCTTTACGATCGCGGCAACGATCTTTAACAGTTTGAGATCGCACATTCTCACCTCGTGCTACGCGTGTAACGGTAAGGGTAACCTGACTCCTTAATCTTGACAGTTAATCTTGACTCCCTAATCTTAACTGTAACGGTAACCTAACGTCCTTGACATCCGTCCATCCCATCACAGTTTTGACTCCGGTACGTGGTCGCACGGTCCAGCCAAACATCAGTATCAGACAGCACTACACATTCCTTGTCCGCGCATTGTTGTCGTCGTCCCTTGTCCGACGCGGCATTTTCACATACCAGAAGGATAAAGCAAGTAAACCTCGGCAGCTACAGCTTCCGTCGAAAGGCCTGGCCTTTACACAGGCTACAGTCACATGAGGAGAGGTTCTCCGTTTCCCAGAAGGCTCCGGAGAGCCATCATCACTCCGGAGTCTTATTCTCGCGAAACCTGTCACTCTCCATTAGACTCCATCGACCCTGCATAGCCGGTATTAAAAGAGTTACGTACGTGCGATGAAAGATAACAACTGAAATTATATTTTCTTGGAATGACACCGGCCTGCGGGGTACTACCGGATGTAACTTGTTCCATACTCCGAATCTTACTTATAATCGCTGTTTTCGTTTCATTCTACACAGTCTACCTTCAGGTGCTTCAGCTACGGATCATTCTTCCCTTCTCTTGGTTGGTGTGTTTTTCTTTCGCTTGTTCATGCTTTGCATTTATCTTTGGTGTTTTTTTGCTTTCACTTGGTACATCAAGGATTATTCTTAATCATAGTTGATATAACTCAAATGCTCATAAACAGTGTATTCTTTTTAACATATAAACTTTTTTGCAGAACAAACTTATTCTTTACAATTATCAATAATGGATGTACTGGAGTTCTGCATGCTCTTACTTCTGAACTTAGACGACTGGAACATCGATGATTTAGATACATGGATCACTTGTTTACAAGGAGGGTCTGAAGATTCATTTGTTCCTGTATTAATTTCTTCTCTGACTTCATCCGTTACGAGTCACCCAAGAAGAAGACAGTGGTGGATTTTTCCAAAAGCGGGTACATGGTGGGAAGCTCTTTTACATGAAGTTTGGACTCTCCCGCAAATCGATAGAGATCACCAATGGCACTTGAGATTCAGAATGAGTCATACTTTATTTTGTAAGTTAGTTGAGCTCATAGATCCATACATGCCTATTATACCTGAGTGGAGTTTAGCACGTAAACGAATGGATCTAGAACATTCAGTGGCTGTTGTTATATACAGACTTGCACATAATACGACGTTGCTGGAAATATCTGATAAATTTCATGTGGGACGATCGACAGTCATCAAGTATACAGACATCATCTCTCGCATCTTAGCTAGCAGAGAAAAACTATTCTCAAAGTTTGTTGAATTACCAAGAGGTCAACGACTACAGAATATCATCAGTAAGTTTCAATCTCTATCAAAATTACCACTAATGTTTGTGCAATAGATGGATGTCACATCAAGCTGGCTAGAAAACCAAGACAGCGATTTCATCCAGCAGAATATTGGAACAGACATCACTATCATTCTATTCTACTCCAAGGAGTGTGCGACGCAGATCGAAACTTTCTTGACGTAGCTTTTCTTCTTCCTGGATCACAACACGACGCTAGTCATCTTCGAGTGTCTTCCTTGTGGTACAAGTTCACCAACAACCTGTTGTACGAAGAACCTATGTTGAATCTACCACTTCCGTCTGCATCATCAAGCAACAATTCAAGACTTCAGCATGGAGAAAGGAGCATCCAAGTGAAACCATACATTGTGGGCGATGCTGCATATCCACTTGCACCTTTTCTGCAAAAAGCATTTGACTATCAGTATGGTCAAGGAGATGAAGGAGAATATGATCGTAGTCTAAGGAGAGCTCGAGTACGTATTGAACATACTTTTGGTCTACTAAAGAAGAGGTGGCGAGTTCTAGACGGTGGAATGCCTATGAGTTAGAAGAGGTACCTACATGTCTTATGGCTACAGTAATGCTTCACAACTTCACCAACAACAATGGGATACAACTCAGTATAACTGACCGTCTATCTGATCTTATGGACTATCAACCATTTCAAGACGGACAACCCTTCTTGAACATACAAGAGAACATCAACAACATTCGAACTCGAGAAGGAAAGCTAGTACGATTAGTACCTGCACATTACTTTCTACTCTGGTATAGTCGCCTCTCTACTTACTAGACACATCAACCCAATCACCAGTTCAATTCAAAACTCATAGCTATGCCATGCAGCTCTCTGAATAGCTCACAACCCTTCGATCTGACGTTCACCTGCTAAATCTGGCACCTCAAGACACAACAAAATGCATGTCTACGTAGAAAGACTAACCTTACTCATCACCGTGCGTTGATAAAGTCTGTAGATGCCATTCCACACACTCCTGAATCCCAAGCAAAAACTACAATACTGATAGTTCTCAACAAAAACTACAATACAACTGCCAACTGAGGGATCAGCAACCAGATAGTCTCTGCAGTGGATATTTACCACAGAGCACTAAGTCCTCAGACTGCAAGGAACTCAGAGAGTACCGATAATCAACGTGCTCCGATGACTCAATTTGAGCCGCGGCAGTGGATATCCACTACCTCAGAATACACCAATCTGCCTGACCTTTAACCTTTCTCGTATCTGTCCTCTATAGACGCTGAGGCTTCGTCTTCATCACAATAGAAAGTTAAAAGTAACAGTTAAATTGTCACTTTTTGTTCAAAATTATACTAACTGGCCAGCCCATTAACACTGAAGGAGCATTTTCTTTTCAGTTCTTCCAATTTGAGTCAACTTCTTCATAATGGGAGTAGTGGATATGTTTGAATACATGGAGTTGTATTTATTCGTTGGGTTCAGCCTCTTGGCTATTCTTTTTGTGTCCAGAAAAAGATATGCGTCATAGTTTCAGAAGCTAATCAGTTTCTGTGCAGAATATATTCAGAACGTTGTAAGCTCTGGTGAAAGCTCCTTACGTCCAAAA
Source organism: Asterella californica (assembly GCA_036924285.1). NCBI lineage: Eukaryota > Viridiplantae > Streptophyta > Marchantiopsida > Marchantiales > Aytoniaceae > Asterella > Asterella californica. The sequence goes on from JAYKYS010000003.1 coordinate 31,213,667, forward strand.
GGATAGACATCTGCTATGACACCTGCTTGTAAGCCAACACTTTAGTGGGAATCATGAGCACCCTGTTTAACTGACAGACTTCATGGATCAGTCCCAAGTTGTTGGTTCTAGTTCATCAGCCCACAGAGATGTTATGGTTGTAACATCATGTACAGGTTTGATAGAGATTCTGAATCATGGACACCCGTTTAACTGACGGACTTCATGGGTCAGTCCCAAGTCGCTCCTTCTAGTTCATCAGCCCATAGAGATGTTATGGTTGTCATAGTCATCACGCAAGCTCCAGTTAAAGTGGAAGATCCGATCTTGAACACAACAAACAATTCACTTATCATGGAGGAAGACTACCCAGAGACTTCCTGAGGACTGGAGCTTGCGTAAGGACTGTATGGCAGCACCAGTACAAAGTTTCATGTCAGAAAAGCTCCCGTCAAAGGGTATGGTTTTCGACAGCATTAGCAATGGTGTTATCACAGGAATATAATGAATCCAGATTTTTATTTCTCATTGCTTGTACAGTGTACATACTACCTATTAATCAAATTTCTACTAACCGCAGCATGCATATTTTAATTCGAGTGTGATGACCAGAGGAAGTTACGCCTTCATCATCATCCTGTACAGGTCTGATAACGATTCCGGTGGCTCTGTGACCAATCTTGATTGGACACAGCCGGGTGCATAGCCCTCCATCGGACAGTACATAGACGGAATCATAGACTTCAAAGATCAGATTCCCAGACCAGGTTGCCATCAGGAAAAATGATTGTGTTGTTCTTCCATGACTGGGAAAGTAGAAGCATCGCTTGAGTCATATTAGTCAACACACTCAGCATAACAAAAAGTAGGTGTTCTTCCAGGAACCGAATCGATCATGAAAGAGAGGTAAATATCTTTTCACTCATCTTGAATTTCAAAGTAACTGAGATCAAGTCCAGTCGAAGAACTAATACTTGCGACAACGTGAGCTTGCCTCCACGAACTCTCGCGTAACAGTCGTTCACAATGGCTGTGTCAGAGCAGAGAAATCAACAGAATCAAGATACATTTTAGAGTCGATGATGCATACATATTTCACTTCATAAGATATCTTGAGTATGTCTGATGATGAATACAAGAAGGCTTACCGTTTTGCTGTCAATGAGAACCATTTCACTGTCCGCGAGAACCACTCCCACTGTCTTGGCTATCAAAATCAGTGAGACAGGAGAAAATAGAACTTGGAAAAGTTTTTCTTCTCAACAGCGAATTCAACTATCTACCCACTGTTCAATGTATGTGAATATTGCAATTCACTATGAACTTCATAATGATTAAAGATTGTCGAAGCGTTTCACAAGAAATCTCAATTTTACATCCTGTGCTCACGTTCGTAACAAAAGAACCATTATTGACCGTTCGATTTTTTTGATGTAGAACGTTGATTCCTCATGTATACCTTTTCTGTAAGTAATGATGACTTGATAACAGGGAGATGAATCGTCGAGGACACTATCTACAATGATTAGTTTTCCTAACCCGGTCGTTCCATAGAAATTTTCCAGTTTTTCTTCCGCACGGTATGTGATGTTTCTACTTTACGGATAACGTGTCTCCGGAACTTTTCAATTACGGACTTCTCCGGAAGTCTCTGGAAAACGGAGTATTTCCTGAGAAACCATGCGATGTGAACTCACCTACAGCGTTTGTACTTCAAGAGCCTGCACACATAGAGAGCTACAGATTGCCTCATACCTCGTTTTGTGTATGCTGTAGCAAAGTCGTTCCCCACGTTTGACTGACCTACCACAGTACATGTTGGTCGCTAAACATCGGTGGCACTCGCAGTACAGCGCAGCCTCGTGCGGGTGTAGATTCTGTCAAACGCTCCGTGTGGGATTCATCTACTCGCACGTGCGAACATGCACAAGTGACAAGACACTTCCTTGTGAACAAACTTGCATCTACTGCAGATGCACCCCGGAGTTCTGCGGATGTCTGCGGTCAACGAGATGTCCATTCTCATTTGCTAATGAGCTAATATTTTACGCTCAAATAATAATAATTTTTATTATTATTATAACGCTGAGGTAAAGGTGAACATGCAGTGAATCCCCTGTGCTCCACAACACCCTTCGTGACGCAACTTCAGTCAAATCCAAGACAGCATTCAGGAAAGCTCCCTTCCCGTGGAGAGTGAGTCGGACATATGGGAAATAGTATACAGTAGCCTAAACGGGCAGGAACTCTATACCATTAGACCGGTTAAAACGCAGTTGGAAGTGGCCACGACATCGTCGCTCAGACTGAATCCAATGTCTCAAGATAAAGCAAGCACCACGAATCTGAAGACTCCTATCGCACTTCAGGGGTTGCATTCCACTTTGCAGAAACACCCTGCGCTACATAGATGTGCAGAACACTCGAACATATGAACAAATGAACGCGAACAAAAGGCGTTAATACAACCTGGTCCGATTAAGTCGAACCCGCAACTTGTATCTCTCACTACGTGTCATTGCACGCTAAAAGAATGTATAAAAAGTTTTTAATAGGAAGTTCGCACACCCTGCACATGATCAGCCAAGCGCCAAGGTGGCCAGCCACCTAAGAGGAAAACTTGAGCACTGCACTGTGAATGGCATCGGCAAGTTGCGGAACTGTTCGTGAACTGAGACCGGCCATACTGATCCGCCCGTCCAGAGTCATGTAGATGTGGTACTCTCTTGTCATGTACTCAACTTGCTGCTTGTTCAAACCCGTAAAAGTGAACATCCCAATCTGGTTCAAAATGTGAGTCCAGTTGCCAGGTGTTTTCCGAGCTTTCAATGCATCAAACAGCTGATGTCGCATTCTGATAATTCTGTCAGCCATGGCTTTCAGCTCCACCGTCCACTCTTCGTACATAGCTTTGTTGCTCAAAATGGTGGCAACAATAGCTGCTCCGTAAGTAGGAGGGTTTGAGTACATAGGTCGAATAACGAGCTTCAATTGGCTGTCAACACGGCCTGCAACAGCTGGGTCACTAACGACAATGCTCAAGGCTCCAACACGCTCTCCGTACAATCCCATGTTTTTCGCGTAACTCTGGGCAATGAAAGTTTCTCCCCCGTCGTTGACGAACCTGCGAACTGCCCATGCATCAGTATCCAAACTTCCACTCGCGAAACCCTGGTAGGCACTGTCGAAGAAGGGTAACTGCTGTTTCTCATTTCTTATAACCTTTCGGATTCCCTCCCACTCCACCTGCGTGGGATCGACACCAGTTGGATTGTGCGCACAAGCATGCAGCAAAACCACCGCTCCGGTCGGTGCAGCTCTCAAGTCTTCAACCATACCTTGATAGTCAAGCCCGCGCGTTTTCGGATTGTAATATCGATAAGTTCTAGTCTCGACCCCCGCAAGCGGAAAAATCTTGAAGTGATTGCCCCATGTTGGAGCCGGGACGTAGATAACCTTCGGCCCACCATAGTGAGTGGCAATAAATTCTCCACCGACTCTTAGAGAACCAGTTCCTGACAAACACTGAGCGGTGACAACTCTCTTCTGTGCAATGGCCTGGCTATCGGAACCTAGAATTAGCTCTGCGCTGAGTTTGTTAAACAGAGGAAGTCCCGTGATTCCTAGATACTCTTTGTTCCTCGACCTATCGGCTAGAAGTTGTTCCTCCGCCTTCCGCACAACATTGAGCACCAAGGGTTTTCCTTCTTCCGTTCGGTAGGCACCAACCCCCAGATTCACCTTCACCGGGCTCGGATCCTTGTTGTAAGCGACTGTGATGCCAAGGATTGGATCCTCCGGAGCCTGCTTTATGTGGGCGAACGACGAAGCTGACGCACTAGTTGGAGAAAGAGCGATCGACGACGCCACGGCCTCGGCCTCGAGACACAAGTGCCTAGCCAGAGTAGCAATCCGTCTGTTGTGAACCGACTCCATCTCTGAAAAACAACACCAGCACGCAAACCTACAGCAGATCTCTCAGACGTCTCGAAACAGAAACCCTCGTTGCTAACGCCTCCTCATGATCTGTACAATTCTCCGCTCTGCCGGGATTTGCACCGTTTAAGTAGGTATCAGATCGTCAAGCATAGATGACGAGGCTCTCGCTATCCTGGATCCGGCGTTCTTATCCATAAACAAATCAATAAGATAGTACACTCGACCGCCAGCAGTGGACTTCGACGATCTAAAATAACACTCCTCTTTTGCGCAGTGGCAGTTGCGTTAGCGTCATCTATTATTACTAGTGCGTGTGAAGTTTCCGAGACACGACAGGGACCAAGCTCACAAAGACTCATCCTGGAAAGAAAAGGAAAGACGGAATCAAACCCCCTCAAGCGGAAGTGTGTGAACTTCGTCTTTCTTGTGAGAAGAGGCGCGGACTAAGCCAAAATGGATGCTTCTTGATTCGCACGAATCTGGCCAGAAGGTGAAGCGTGCACACATGGATTCCGCCGTTCCCCCGCTCCCTTCGCCACCAGGCTCTTGGAACCACCGCACTAGAGGAGCTTGCCCCTGTATCGCTATCCGAAGCTGTCCTTTTCCGATCGGAATTAGCATCCATACGCGAAGGGAACGCCAATCACCCCGCAAGTCCTCTCCCACCTCACGCTCGACTGCGGAGAAGTGCTCGGAGAAGTCAGGTACGCTCGCATAAGGGAGGCAGCTGATCTGCTCCGTCTGATCGATCGCCACGCCGTCACCAGCCATCGCCGCTCCGGTCATGTCAGGCTTTGTCAGCTATCGAGCATCATTCTTGACACGCGCCAGTATACAAGCTGACAGGTACTTCTTCTTGCGTTTTATTGGTCTACCAGCTCCATGCTGCGGTTCTCATGGTAGACTACTATATATTCCTGCAACCCTGGAATTCCTCCTTTGACAGGTGCTAAGGGAGGAGGTCTTTAACGTTAGCTCCCGGCCATGATAATATGAAAGCATTTCCAATTTGGAGAGTTCGGTAGAGCATTGTCACCAGAAGAACGAAAAGAAATTTCTCACGTTCTTGGTTCTGTTCACCTCCACTTGTGGATATATTTAATAGACTATATAAGAACTTAAACATACGAATTTTCTTAAAGAGGAAAAGTAATAAAAAAAGTTAGCTAACATTAAAAAGGAAAATTACGGGATTTTACAGTTATAAATACATCAGAAACTTCTAGTATATAAATTTTAACTAGAGTTTTATGATATGTATATATGTACACAATGTTCCAGTATAAGTCATCTGTTCGCATATAAGTGGTATGATGTAAGTGCAATATATTATCTAAACTTATCAGTTTGAAAATAATAAGAATCTAGATACATTTAAATGTGTGTTTATTTATTTCTATAGAAAAACTGGATATTTATATTTCTGAAATCAATTTATCTAAGTCCTGTTACTACTTATGTTATATTATCAAGTTCTTCCCGAAAAAATCAAAAAACTTAGTAGAAGAAGTGATGCTAAAACCTCATTAGATAAGAAAAAGAACTCTTGAATTAATTTGATCTTCAAGAGCAACCTATTGTTAAATAACGATTGTTGTATTTTCAAGACTTGGACCTTGTTGCAAGCGGTATCAATGTATAGACAAGTGTAGATTAGTCTCATGTCATGTCACTCTAATAGGAGTAGTCTCAAATGCTTAACCAAAGAATGAGAATTAAAAATATCCAGATACTCCCTACTCCGTATATCTAGAAGTTGCGGATGTTGTATTGATTAAACTGTCTCGGATATCTGTGGTCCGTATAGTATATCGGAAAAATCCATGAGCAATAGTGAGAAAAGTTTGCATGTAGGACCTAGATACTAGTTCGATGAGTCCAGATAGGTTGGTCTAACTTACTATTTGAGATTATTGTATAAATGATTTGCATATCAGACATCCGTCGCGGAGTAGTTAGGCAATTGGTTGTTTCAAGCTCGACCATTGGACGTGGACTTGTTATCATTTCTGATTGTCTTTTTAGAGAGACCACAATCTCGAATGTCTTCAGTGATCAATCATAAGTGTACATGGATTTTACAGTTTTAATGTATAAAAGAGATTTCAGTTTTAAGAGACATCCGTCGTACTTAACACGTATGAGATTGTCCTCAAATGATATGAATATGTGTGAGGAGTATGACTCAGTTTTGTAAGTCTGAAGGATGTGTCTGATATCCACTGCATTAACATGTATGAAATTGTCCTCAAATGATATGAATATGTGTGATGAGTATGACTCAGTTTTGTAAGTCTGAAGGATGTATCTGATATTCAAGCAGTTATTTACTTGATCGGACCCATGCGCAAAAGTACTTACTTGACCGGGCTCGTGCCTTGAATTTTATTTCTTGGTCAAGCCCATGACGGGCTATAGCGTGTTTTAACTGACACGACAGCAAGATCAACTTATATGGAAATCCTTGGGTGTTAACTCGACAGCAATATCGGCTTACATGGACAGTCCTGGAGGTTAACTTTATTGTAACATTTGCAGCATTGCTAGTGTGTACATTTTCTAGAGGAAATGCGCAACAGGTCGTAGATTATGATTGAAAATTCGTTTGATCGATCAAGTGAGAATATTTCTCAAATGTGATTATGTCCACACAACCTTCACGTTGGACAGCAAGTGTACAAGTTAAACGTTCTCAACCCCCAACTATTCTGTTGTTTTCTCAAATCTGCTCCGCTTTGTCAAACATCTCGTCTGTAGCTAATCCTCTACCTTTGAGACTTCTCCAGGCTTAACTAATCCTTCGTCTACGAGACTTCTCTGAGATTAATTACAAATAATCACGTCGAGGAAAAAAGAAGTGAAATGCTTGTCAAGGTTCTTTCAAGTCACTCAAAAATACTGGTCTTGATATACCTCAAGAGAGACTACATTGAGAAAGATTATACGGGCAATTACTAGCAAAAAAGATTTGAGAGCTAAGTCTAGAGAACAGACAAGTAAATTCGAGTCACAATCTCATGTAAATCGGAGTCACAATCTCATGCAGTACAAGCAATGTAAGGGACGAGGATGAGAAGAAATGGTCAATTCGTCTCGACTGTTGTACGATCTTATCTTGCACCCTTCTCGCGTCATCTAATGACGTAAAATACATAGAGAAAATCAGCTGCACATCTAGGTTTAAAAACTAAAATTAACAATACTTAAATATATTACATGGAATTAAATAAATACAAGAGAGATCTAAACCACGATGTGTGTTCATCTCAGATATCTAATTATTTACCCATGCGCTAAAGTACTTACTTGACCGGGCCATCTACAAAACACGTTACTTGGTCAGTTTTCTTCTATCAAGAGTCCTTCTAAAATACATCATAATCACATATCATAGCAAAAACAAAATTATCAAAATGAATATCAATATAAATTATGAACTGCATATTGATAACATTTTCAAATCGTTTCTTGCTTCTTTCACACTTGTTTGCTGTCTCGTGAGTCTTCGCGAAACAAGCATTAGAAAATCATCGATATGTGATATATTCCACCTTGTATGGACATGCAACTGAGTGTTGTTGTCGATTACATTACTTCTGTTTTAGTCCTATGCTCTATATAATATTTTTGCTATTCTATTGTTATTTCTTCTTGCGATTGCCTTGAGGCTCGTTATGGAGGTCCCATGTTGACCTTCTCGTGATTGCACTTCTATTGAATTCGATATAAAATGTTCGCTCTATGATAGAATAGTTCATTGCTCCACTCTCAAATCTTACACATATCCCTCGTGGACAAACTCAATCCATCCATCTTTACCTTTTTGAACACTCTTCAACCGTCAATCTCTCTTTCAAATAAGTATATCATCTACGAGCTCATTGTATCAATATTGAAGTATTCCACTCTTGATATTTTGACTTTCTATATATTCTTCTAGATTTCTTTCCTCCATTCTCAATCTTGCACCACCTACACACAACAAAAAAACAAATGTAAAGTTTCAAAGATAAATATCTTGAAAGATAAACGAGTGCATTTGTTTGGAAGTAGAGTTTTCATAAAACACCGCTCAGTTTTTCCTTGACAACAACATCTTGAAACTTGCATCAAAGTTTTCTAGTTTTGTCAAATTCTTACTTGTACATGCATTGGGAATGATGGACGACAAATTTTGGCTTGTGATGTGAAACAAGAATCTTGAATGTTCGCACATATCTTCAGTATTTCATACAGAGGTCTATCAATCTATTGAAATCCACTATTGTTCCATTTACAAAATCACATCTCTTCTATGTGTGTGCATTGTTCTTATTGTCTCCAACTACCTCAGTGCAACATCAATCAATGCGTACATATTAAACTCCATCATAATACAACATTTCAGTGCAATATGAGTCAATGCGTACATATCAAACTCCATCAATAATACAATGTGTATTTATATATAAGACTATGTAGTAATGCGATGACTTCAATGACATTACGATAAATTTTTATTCAATTTTGATCCAAAATGCGTTGCAATGCTCATAATTTCCATCTAACTTAACTTTTAATTCCAACTTTTATCATTCTAGCTTATCAATGTAAAATAAATTAGCTTCTAAACTTCAAATATAAGTTCATAACTTAACTATAAACAATGAAACTCTGCATAAATTATGTATTTCTTACTAGGTTATTTCACTTCTCATTCTAAATTAACGAAATTCTTGTAATAAGTAGAGTTCTATTTCTCTATTAGAGATGAAATTTGGTTTGGTAAAACTCCTTGGTATAAAAGTCACTTACGTCTAAATCGTCTTGAGAATAGATTCAGCACTTCTACTAATAGACAGGACTGATGTTTTTTTTGTCCGTATTTTCTTAATCTTTCTCGACTCCATGATCCTACCAGAGAATGCAAAGACTTAAGAACATAATACCAGGTTTGAATCAATCTTGAACTATTTATCACAATACATAAGACCAAAGGGATCTTGGAACTCACCTTGTTTTCTTGCCTTGGGCATTTTCTCAACAATCAATGTTCGTCTAGCATGTTCTTGCTGGATAGAGATCCGTTACACCTATACTTTCAGATGGAATAAGAAACGACCCACAAGAAGAAACATGAAATCTTTACTATCTGAAGTTTACATATGTACATAAATATATTGATTATTGCATAAAGAAAAACAATAATATTATCACACGAAAATGAAAAACATCTTCGAAAACATGATAGAAAGGACATTATCACACGAAGATGATTGAAAAATTTCTCAAAACATGATAGTATACTCAAAAGAGTTATATCTCACAATTGTCGTATAAAGAACAAAATAGAGCTTTCTTATTAATCTAACATTTTACTTATGACGCTTCAATTTAATAAATATAGGAGTCTACATCCATTGTGATTGGAAGTGAAAATATCATCAAAAAATATTATGGTGCCTCCGCGTTGACTCAAAACTCTATGTATAGAAGAACGCCACGTGCATTCTCTATGAAGATCATGCTTGAATTTAATGGATATTACACGAAGATGTAAAACATTGCTCTCATTGAAGACGTAGATACATCTAAGGTGCAATTTTGGACAAGAATGACTAACAAAATACCGAAAACAAAATAAGAAGGGAACATCTCCAGATGAAATCCAACACAGACTTGACCAAGATGATCACACAAAACGCAAAACGCCAAAATGTCAATGTTCATTTTGCTTGCTACAACACTCATCGTTGTCCTCATTGCAAACATAGATACATCCAAAGTTAATTCTCGACGAGATTGACAGCAGGAAAACATCAATGCAACTCGAGATGAAGACCACATAGACCACAGAGTCACCAGACCAAGGTGAGGCAGACAACGATGGTCACACAGAACGCAAAAATGAACATATAAATATCGATGAAATGCACATGTGTTCATTCTACTTGTTACAGCACACATCACTGCACTCATCGCAGACCTAGATATATTCAAGGTGCAATTGTGGATGAGAACGACAGCGAGACAACACCAAAATAAAATGAGCAAAGAGCAGCTCTAGATGAAATCCAACACAGACGAGACTGAGGTGAGACAAACGACGATTACCACCCAGAACGTATAAATGTCAATGAAGTGCTACCGAATTCATGCAGCTTGCTTCGACACTTTTTCTACATGCAGATGCAAATAAGACAGCAGAGGAGCTCATATGTGTCGAGTAGATAGTACTTGCTCGTCTACAATTGTTATGTATATAAGTATTGCAGTGTGTTGTGAACATTTTACAATATGAATAAAAAGTTTTTGGGTCCTTGGGGACCATGTGGACTTCTACATATGTCTCGGGAATGTAATTCTTCTTCTACCCACATGGATTAGAGAGATTCACTCTAGCATGTTCCTTAGCTATTTCAAGAATTGAACTAGCTCAAAACTACTACTACAAAACAACTTTCTTATATTTAATCTTCACATTTCATAAAGGATTCAAAACATCTATATCAGATATTCGTGCAGTTGTTAATAAAATTATCTCTTCGTGAGTCAAGTTATGGATACTAAGCCATAGACATTATTTCTAAGAGACTAGGTAGGTTCGCGAGGAGAACGAAAATAAAGGAACAATCTGAAAAGAGAAGAATTGATGTATTGCATGGGCCTAAACGTCTTGATTTCTGAAAACTCGTTCTCAAAGTGGTTAAGAGTTTCCATAGCGTATGTCAGAAGGAGATTCTCGTTGTGAAAAAACATACGACTGAACACTACCGCAGATAACGCTTTGATGAAGAATATTCATACAGCACCGCGTCTTTGGTCTAAACTCTACAGGTTCGTGGACAAGAACCGCAACCTTATGGGTCTCAAACTTAAATCGTAACTCCGGACGTCAGTTGTCGTAATGCACATCACGACAATCCAATGTAAACGTTACAAGGCACCCAAAGAGATACCCTGTAACAAACTTATGTCAATTGACACGAGTATCATAATTCAATACCGGTTATAACAATGATCATGTTGACTATGATCAACACTTTCACTTAACATTTTAGCATTATATGAAGTTCGTTGATGGCAAGTACATTCTCTTTGTTTCAAACTTGACTGATTTCTCACTACTTCTTAGGTGTTCAGACTAGATATGCGTATGATATCTCCGACGCTTATCATTGGTTTAATTTGGCCGAATAGTGACATTCTTCTTCTTTTTTTGGAGATTTCACAGATTGCGCTGAGGATTGACTGTGATTACATAGCGCGCCGCGTACTTCTCAAAAAAGAAAAGTGGAGACAAACCGCGAAGAGCCGAATAGAATGGCATATCCTTTTCCATTGGTTCGGAAGCAATGTAACTCTCCAATTCTTCGGACGAGTTCACAGTTACCGTTTCCAATAAGTTAAATCTGTTTACGCCATGTTTTGAGAGGGGCCATAAAGACTCTCAAAGACGTGAAACCGTTTACAGACACCTTTCAAACCTTGATTCCTTTTCTCTTACCGTTATGACATAAGCAAGTTACCTCTACTAACTCTATTCCCGTTTTCCATCTTACGGAGCATGCTTTGAGACCCCAAGTTACCTCTACTAACTCTATTCCCGTTTTCCATCTTACGAAGCATGGTTTGAGACCCCCTAGTAGTCCGTTAGAAATTCCGGAGTCATAAGCAAGTGACCTCTACTATCTCTTTTCCTGTTTTCCATCTTACGGAGCATGGTTTGAGACCCCCTAGTGGTCCATTAGAAATTCCGGCCTGGGATCTTTACCATTCTCCGCAGAGCTAGCATGACATTGCCCATATATTATCGAAATAAACTGAATACAGTGAACATCATAGCCAGACTTGATTAAACTCGTTGGCCTTCGCTGTCCTTATCCTGCGCTCTGATCAGCACATACCTACGTCGATGCACAAGCCAAAGTATAGCGATTGACCACATTCACCTCCATCTCATCTGTCACTGTTTCCCTGTCAACCGGGGGGGGGGTTCGCCTGGTGCAAATCCTTAGTAGCTTTCGTGGTCTACACTACAGGATAAGTGGACGTCGCTCCATGCATTCTGCTGGGAATGATTGTCTTGCGCAGCAGTCAGTTTGGACTCCAGTCGTTTACTTTCGTCCGACTGGCATGTATGTTGTACTGCATTCTCTGCTCCAAGTTTACCTCTTTGACTTGGACCTCTCATGCCGTGGTTCCACATTGTCGCATGCACCTGCTGGTCTCACCTTCAAACTAACACTTCCTCGACCCATCTTTGTGCAACTTCCTTTAACACGGAAGCAGGTATTAACATAGAATTTGTTTCCGAGAAAGCTGTTATTTACTCTCCCGACGGAACTAGATCCGATTTTGAGAAGGCGAAACCAAAACTCATGAACGAGGTACGGTGGCATTAAAGGACACAATTCGTGAACTGCGCTCTCATGGAGTGACCTTCTTCACTCTGCAGGTAACGGGGACAGTGGGAATAACGCTACCTAACTGGTAGTATACACTAGAAATTCATCAGTTTTGCAGTATCGTGCAGCAAATTTTCTTCCATCCGTGGTGGGTTGAGAGAACGCGAATTGCGAAGGCCCCAAGACAGCTCCAAAACAGAAGGTTTTCCTGCAAGAAGCGTCCACTCATCAGCTGCGACTGGTTTAGGGCCTGGAAGACCAACTATGCAATAGAAGGCCAAATTTAATCCGGAAGTATGAACCTTCTGAGCTGTCACGAGTAACAAACCCTCATCCTTGCCATACAACATCAACCTGTTACACCTATGTTCGCGGCTCAGTAGCTCAGTGGAGGACAGAAATCGTCATGATCGCGAGGACAGGATGTTCTTGGACGACTGATACCAAGGGCCAAGCGTTTACTGTCCGTGTTAACGGGGAGAACAGCCCCCGGTAATAGAGCAGGAGTTGGTGGAGACGCAAAAAGCATGCTTTCGGGGGTGATAATAGAGTTACACACAACTGAAGACACGACACTTTGGAGACCACACGCATATGATGACTTTGCTGGCATGTAGGAGAGGGTTTGGTACCTCATAGCATCCAGGAGATGCGATGCAATGCCCTTCCTTCTTTCTGAATTGGAAACCCAAATGACCCTCACCCCACAGACCACTGGAATAGGTGTCGTTTTGTACATAATGGCACTACCGAGCTCCTCTGCATGCTCCTGGCACGACCTCTTTCTTGGGATAACCTCCCTGTATAACTTCACATTTCCATATAGGAGGAAATTTGCCCCAAAACTTGTCTGCTTGAATGACTTGTTCTGTACACTCGTATCAACTGGAAAACCATCATCTTTCTCTCCCTTCTCTTGAACCACATCCAGTTCAGCTTTGGGCTCAACTTCGTTTTCCACACTTACCTGTACACCGCTTTTCCTACTGGTAAAATCGGAAGTTCTTCTAAAATTTAAAGACACTTGTTCGCCCGAGGATTGAGACTTGATCTCCTCTTTCACCTCCATTTTAGGATATACGGAGGAAGCACCCAACAAATCGTGCTCAGAGCTGGAAACTCTAAATTCTAGCTCTGTTTTCTGTAAACATTCATCTAGCTTTAGTGCCTTCGAACTGTCACGCACCACATCCTTACATTCAACCTCAAACGATGAAATATTACCTTGCTCCTCCACTAGAATGTCTGGTACAGCTGTCTTGCTCTCTACCTTAAGTGTATGTTCCCCAAAACTGGCTTGCTTCTTCTCTTCTTGTCCTTCAATTGGTCCTGTGGGTACCGTCCCTCCCGTCTTGTTAGAGCTGTAAGGTAGACTTTGACAACCTTCAGGTAATGAGCACTTACTGCGCTTTTCGATGTAGTAATCTGATATCTTCGACAGCCTGGGCCCTGTGCAACTGCCACCTACCAGACCCTTCTCTTTGCCTATCCTGTTACGAATGAGAAGAGGAGGTTTCAGAGAAAGGGAAGAAGAACCGGAAGTGCTAGGCTCATTGTCATCTTCAACCCGAGGACGGGTACTCCGCTGCTCATAAAAGTCCGTTATCCTCCAGGTTCTAGGTGCTACAGCTGGCGCGGTCTCTAGTGGGAAAACCGAGACTTCCGCCCCGGCTTTGGCTGCACTCCATGCAAAGGGGCCGTCAGATGTAGAACATTCTGTGAAGATCCCGCGGCTGGGTTCTCCGGTCTTCTGGTTGGACTGGGGGAGATGAAACACACCCACCTCCTTCTTAGTAACATTTCCTTTTAAGTCGTCGATCCTGGGCGCAGCTGGGCTGCGAGGCTCAGGATCTTGGTCTCCCATCGGGGTTGCTTCACAAGCACCAGAGCTTTCACCGCAATTCACAGGGGACCGGCTGTCCTGTTTGGTGTGGACTCCGGGATAGACCTTTTCAACCTCCTGCTTCTTAGATGGTAACACTTGAAACGCAATTTTTATAGGCTCGGCCATGAGACAGCCGACAATTTTCCTCGAGGACGATATGAAGAGGTAAACCTGGACGATCAGTCATATCAATCCTTCCAATCTTAACGCACATTCAAGCAGAGCGAGTAATGGTACAGTATAAAGTACAACCTACATTCAGAATCTTACCTTGCACGATTTCTCAATCAGCCACCCCGGGCTAAGGCCCAGCTCCGCTTCCACAACATCGAGAACCTCCTTCACCTGAAGGAACATATGATACATATCAAAGATGAGCGAATTGGGAGATCTTCATGAATTCACATAAGATGAGCATCATGGGCGTAGCATGTAGTTCATGCTGGAACCCAGAACGCATGCGAACTTCAAGGCTCGCTGAGATGAGAAAACCTAAATTTGTTTCTAATTATTTCGCACTATGCACTAAGACATTTAATTTAACATGCCATCAAATCGGTGAGTTCGTTGTTACTTTCTGAAGGGAAGGCAACCACTAATTTCAGAATAAACTCGAAAGAAGGAAACTCAGGAGACAATGCGAACTCTTAAGACCAAGGAAAACGCAGAAGCGAACCTTATGTCGATGATGAGTATCCTCCGGAGGCACAACGATCACTCGACTGCCCTGGTTATCAATGTTGCTAACAACCCGTTCATTTTGCCAACCCTACATTTCCCAATCCGCATGGATAGAGGTCAGTACTTCAGAATGTGAAGGGTTCTAAGCTGCAAAGACCAGACTCGGAAAATGATGCAATGGACCATCACTGCACCCTCCCAGAGAGAATGGCATCAATGGCCGAGCATTTAGGTTAAACAGCCCAGTTGTATAAGGTTGATACCTGGCAGTAGAGATTTGCGGCACATCGTAAGCTCAGGTCAGATCATAATGCCAACAGAGTCGCCAGTGAAGTACACACAACAGTTACCACCGCACACCCTAAGGCCCCTTACCAATCATACCTCAGTGCAAAGCGATGTGGATGTCGCCTTGTGGTCTGCCACATCCATACCTTGAACAAGATGCCTTTGATACGATTTTTGTGGAAAATTCTGTGAACGATCTCATCGTCCTCGAGCCCCCGAGCATAGAACAATCCGCAGACAGAGCACGTCGTGTACGAAAAGTCCTTTTGTCCTAAGTCCAAAAAGTATTGACCCATAGCTCGCTTCGGCCTGGGAGCTACCGTCTTCTTCGACCCCTTATTGGTTACTCGATTGCTGGACGAACGCGACAGCTTCCAGATGTCAAAGAATTTCCTCCTCTTCGGAGTAGCAGCGGACATACTGAAATGTTCATTGTCACCCGAATTCGCGTGTACTTCCTCCAACTCAGTCCGGCTAATTTTTGACATCGCACTTCACCTCATACAGTGCAAGCTCTTCCTGCAGTGCAAAATTGAGTTAGAGAAACAGCATGTGATCCGAACTTAGAGAGTCAGAAAAGCCGTATATTCGTCCGAGCAAACACAGTGTCTCTTTGAAGCAACCGACCTCGAATTCAGTCAGGCACCAGGCAGGCCTTGAGAATCTAGTGCAAGGAATTACCCCGGGAATTAGGACGGGCATTACTGAGACTCTTGCATAGTCGTCATTTCTGTTTGAAAAATAATGGCGTCCTTTCGTTCCACTCAAATGGTTCTATCGACTGCAAATGGCAACAAGAACTTCTGAACGGGAGGCGTTCTACGCTCACTCTAAACTCCATTCCAATCACAAACACCGCAACAATCAGCCGTCTGTTATGAAGCTGCCCGAGTGGCAGGCATCTGATAGCCCGCGCACCAGCCAAGAGCAAAGCCAAGACGACCAGGATAGATCGATCAAAGGATCCCTTCTTCCCGAGACAAAGGAGCAACTCCCCGCCAATTCAAACACCAACATGTCAACTCTGCTGTGTACTGCACTAGTTAGTTACTGTAACTCATTCATTCCCCGCAGCTAAAGTTCGCTAATTGCGCGTTACGTTTGACATGTTCTTCTACTTGCGTGAAAAGGCTATCTAATAGATTTCCAGTACTGTAGTGAGAAGACGAGCCAAAATTCCACACAAATATTGCGTAATAATTCATATTCTAAATCTTGAACACAAGTACGGTACTGTGAACCGAAATATGCATGTTGATCAATTTCTGGGAACTTTTGCTCGCTTGCTATTATCGAGGAAATATATAAGTGTTAAGTGAAAAGTGAAAATATATGATGTAAAATATTTCATAAATATTAATTATTAGTACACGTTTGAAAACATGAGAAGACAAGGATATAAACCATAAGGCATGAGTAGACTTCCTCGCTTCTAAACTTACATTTCTAGAACTTGTAGTTATTAATATTATTAATTTAATTTAATTGAATTTATTACCTAACTCTTGTGTTAGGTAATAAATTAAATGCTTGCAAAATAATAAGAACACATAGCAAGAGTATGAATACATATGCATGCAAAGTGTAACTATGCCGAAGAAGAAAAGCATGAGAGATGAACAAAATTTAGTGGGACAACTCGACCGAATAGGGTATGTTAGATTAATGTTTGTGTTGAGTTGATAGCTTTAATTTTGTAAGTATTAGATGATAAATGTAAATGAATCTTAAAATATAAAATATTGTAATGATATATATTATATGTCATATACGACATGCATGCCAAAATTTATAGATAAAACCTATAAGCAATGTAAGAAAAATGCACTCCAAGAATCATAACACTTTTCTCTTGTCCAGAAAAATTAGCTTTTATTATAAGTTTAATTTATCACTTAATCTTTCTCATCGAACTAATTATCTGATAAACTAAACTACTTTGTATTATTCTTTTCTTCTGAAAATAAAAATGTTGAATATGCAAATATGTTAGGCCTCTAGCGTGATTGCATTCATATCTTGTGAAAGGTAGGTAACTACTCAATGGTTATAATTTTGATACAAGAACTAGCCGTTTGCATAATTTTGTGTCTTAAAATGAAAAAGATTTGTAATTATTTACAATTATTAGCACATAAATAAAGATTGTAAAAGTTGTGTAAAAAATAGATGATTACTCGATTTTATCTTACAAGAGTGGATATCATTTTTTCACTCTTTTCCATTCAAATGTAACTCCTCTCTCTACTCCACGATTATCTAACATAAAACAAAATCTGTCTACTGCAAATTCATCCAATAGATTTTTTTTTCTAACATCCAATGTCATTATCTCATGACTTGGAAGTTTTGAATATTTCTTATCAAACTCGTGTATCAACTCATTGATTCTCATGATATATCAAGATTTACATTACACCCAATCAAGAAATGTCCTCCTTAATACTTTGAAGAAATTACTCTCTCGATGCATGCTCAAAAAGAATTCATTCATAAATACCTCTTTTGTATATCTCTCACTTTCTCTCTCAGTTCAAAGACCACGATCAACTCAAAGCTATAAATCACTTTAACTTCATATGTTCTCACCAATCCAATATCACTTATATATTCTCGCATATACTTTGAAACATCTATGCAATCAAATTTTATACATCATCGACGATCGCTTATAGAACATTTGTTGGTTCAACTCTTCCAATTGCAAGTTGTTGTGGATTCAAAGAAGTTAACTCTTGAAGAATTTGAGTGGTCCATAACATGTTGTGTCTTTGTTTGCTGGAGGTGGAGCAACAACATCTTGAGAGGTTACACTATGATCAGCACTTTAAGTGACAACACCCTAATCACATCTTCTTTACTATGTTACGTTGACGCAGATCACTATTTTGAATACTAGTTCCTATAGGTCGTGGTCAACGAGAACTTAGACAAATACTCAAAAGATCAATCACTTGAAAGTCTCTCGATAGAAACATCCGAACTGTATCTTGAAGAAAGTTTTCTTTATGAAAGATAAACTTTCTATTTGTGATTCTGCATTTTTCATCTACTTCCATATTAGGATGAAAAGGAATACACAAAGTGTTTTATTTATCTCTTAACCCTTCCAACGAGAAAGATAAATAATAACTAAACTTGCAATAAAATATATTTTTCTTGTAAAATTAGTCCATACTTGTGACTTAACACTTATATATGATCAATAATAACTCATGAAAATGAATTATTTTGACCACGATCATCTAATCATTTTGATATAGAACAACCCATTATCTTGTCGAGCTCAATTGTACTCCATGAATTGTTGTCTTCCTTTTCATGCTTGTCATTCTTTTTTTTGGACATATGTACATATTTATCCAATATTCATAAATAAGTCACCTTCAAGTCAAGACGACGAATGTCTTTCTGTTTTTCACTTGGATATTATTGCAAGGGGAGTGAGGTAAACTAGTATATAGTAATAGTCAAAATCTCAATTGTGTCATTTATATCCGATTGTCCGCAACATATCTCTTTTGAAGAACGAGATCTTTATTCAGATTCTACGTCATCTTTCCATACTGGGACTTATACAAAATCTGCAATCTTCAATCAATCTCCTTTCCATGCGCACCACTGGTCAGTTTAGACAACAAAAAACAACTCTATCTCTAATCATGAGTTATTAGTTGTACATAGCTTTACCTAACAAGCACATACTTAACACTCGAGCTTAGCTAAGGTCATGATACGTAAGTGTAGTCATCAAACCACACCTTGGCTTAGTATGTCTTGGCTTGTTAAAATTTTCTTAGCTCTTGATGTCATCTTGATGCCACTTTAGTTATAGTAGTGGTCATCTGATGTCGACGGAAGTCACATATATGAAGCCACACCACATGACTTACAACTTCTTAGTAGCTGCACTAAGTAACTTTTGACTTATAACCAAAGTTATATACGGTGACTTCTGCCAAAAAATCAACATTTAAAAAAATTTGATCACTAACTCCTAAACATGCAAGACGTTGCTCTAACATAGATTCATATCCAAGAGATTGACATGTCGAAGTAGAGAGCACAAGTCAAGGAAATTGGATCCAAAAACTTTTTTTTCATAGTTAAGGTCCAACCATCGGAGTATGTATATGTTAACATATAATAATACAACAAAGTTCACACTCGAGGTATTATTAGTTGCTTTGTCTCTTTTACTAGTTCTTTCTATGTTATTTTTTATAACTCAAATTTGAATAGAAAATTTATAATACTCACGAACATCTACACAATGGTATCATCAACTGTCACCAACTATACATATAGGCTTATGTGGATAGATTCATTGTTCTCAAATCCTTGTAATTTGCATATCGAGAGTAATTCTGATGATATATATATATATATTATCTTAATAATAATCAACTTATTTAAATTACTTAAATTTTACTTAAATGTGATCAAGATAACAAACTCATGCAAAGTAAATTTATCATTGTGATAATGCACAGTAAAATAGAAAGAGAATGCGTTAAACCCGCTGTGTCCATTCAAATAGCATTGGTTACCAAGAAGACATATCATTCACTTCTAAAGTTTCCAACTTATGCTGTAGAGAGGTTTTGAAAACATCAAACCGATGACTTGACTGTATCTTTTATGTTTCTCTTTCCTTTCTATACGTAGTTTCTAAAAACTAATAATATATATTTGACTCATTTCAACATTGCTCTTTACTTTATTAGCATGCTTTACCAACAAGGTATATTCTGCAAAACCACACTCAAATAAATAGATATGCATGCTTCTCAAATTTGAGAGTGGAGGAAAGCAAAAAGATAAGAAAGAAATAGTGACAAAACCCCGGATGGAGATTGGTTCCGGTCGTGGTTGGAGTAGGTTCTGCATTTAGATAATACATAGAAATTTCTTGAATAAATCATTCTCAGTTGATACCATGTTCGATTTGTGTTATAAATAAATAAATATATAGTATATATTTTTAAAATAAAATAAATTTAAAAGTAAAAATTTCTAATAACTAATATTAACTGAGGAAAGTGATGCTAAGAGAAAAAGAACTCATAAAAGAAATAGTGACAATGGAGATTGGTTCCGGTCGTGGTTGGAGTAGGTTCTGCATTTAGATAATACATAGAAAATTTCTTGAATAAAATCATTCTCAGTTGATACCATGTTCGATTTATCTTATAAATAAATAAAAATATAGTATATATTTTTAAAAATAAAATAACAATAAAAATAAAAATTTCTAATAACTAATACTAACTGAGGAAAGTGATGCGAAGAGAAAAAGAACTCATAAAGCATGAATATACCCGAGTGGTTCAACAAGTTGCTACACTTGCAATAACCTTTCCAAGATATGCATTTGCTTGCAAATTATGTTATAGTTCATATATTATATAAAAAATACCTCTATTTTATAGACACGATAAAAAATGCACACTTTGCTTTCAGTTTTTGTCTTGTTCGGAACTGTGGTTAATTACACAAATGCATAAAAAATACAAATATAAATTCCAGTGATTAATTATAAATATAATATAGTGTATATTTAATTTATTACCTAACTCTTCAGGCAAGAAAGGTTAGGTAACCAATTAAATCCGTACATAGTTCCATCTCCATCTTCTGGTGGAGGAGGTGAATGCACGGGTAGCACCCCTGCAGAACATGACATATGAATACATATAAAATGGACAAAATAACGATTTCAGTACTTTAGGAGTGTGATACCAAATATGAGTATTCATATCGTGTGAAAGGTGGGTAACTACTCGATGCAGCTGCAAAAGTTGC
This sequence comes from Asterella californica, assembly GCA_036924285.1. Taxonomy (NCBI): domain Eukaryota; kingdom Viridiplantae; phylum Streptophyta; class Marchantiopsida; order Marchantiales; family Aytoniaceae; genus Asterella; species Asterella californica. Next base: position 31,234,631 of record JAYKYS010000003.1, read on the forward strand.
AAGCCAGATCAGCCAATTCTATTATGAGGTACATGGTCATTCAGAATTTCGTTTGGCTGGCCAAAGACCTCATCATCACCTTGAAGGACATCGGGAGAAGTCGTCGTTTGTCGGGACATGGAGACCGTTAACTACAGTATATACATTAGTGGATGAATGAATGTGTTCAATGTTCATTGTCATACGTATGTATGCAGCATGCATTTAGATAAGCGGGATCCATCCGTCGGTTCCAAAGTCGGGTGCGGGAGTGAATGGCTTTCCCTCCAGAAATGCTACAACTGTGCTGTCGATATCTTTCGTCAGCTTCTTCGCTGGAGACGGACGTAAAGAAAGAACGAACGCACGCACGCTGAGAAGAGGGAAGAGGTGGCAGGCAAGTTGAGGTGAAAGGAAGGGCTCGGCTTGGCTCTCGCCTGGCGTAGGTGGGCGGCCACCCGAGGAAAGCATGAGCAGGAGCTTGGAAGTTCCGACAGACCAACGAGCATGGTGGTGGTAACAAACAGCAGACGGGCGAAGCTGCTGCTGTTGCAGCGATCGCCAGGGGGTGGTCGAGGAGTATCGAGTGGCTTGCCGAGAGCTCTTATGCTTGCTTGCACATCTTAGTTCGGCGATTTCGAGTGATATGTGTCGTGAGTGCTCGCCGCCTGATTTTTCCCTCCGATCAACCTCGGGCCAGACAGAAGAGCGCGTACAATAGACCGATCTCATCATCTATGATTCTTATATTTCGGCTCCTTAGTTGAGGAAGACGTGACTGGCACTGGCAGCGGCGGGCCACGTGGTGGTGGACGACGATAGGGAACGTGGAGGGAGTGTTTAGAAAGAAAGTTGCAAAGAAGCAGCCCGGCGATCGGAAAGATGGTCTTATCGGTATTATGACGGTACTTTGATGCTTTGTTTACGTGTAGTCGTGATCTTAGCGTCTCGGGAGAGCAAAAGCGGTAGAGAACTGAAGTAGGTTGTGGAGGAGAAAATGAATCCACCGTTTGCAAGTGTGCCTCCTGGGCAGTCAGCCCCTCCGCCACCACCAGGGGGTCAACCATTGCCCACACCTTCTCATCTTTCACCATCAGTGCCAGGTCCTGTACAAGCAGGTCCTTCTCCACTTCCACCAGCACCTGTCGCGCCACCAGTAGCACCACCAGCAGCAGGTCCTCCTGCTTCTTTGGGAACAGCACCAGGTGTGGCGCCCGGAGTTCCATCGGCAGCTCCCGGGGTGAGGCCGCCCCCGGGACCTCCAGGACCACCAGCGAATCCATCCACGACATATCCTCCTGCAATTCGACCTTTCGCTCCTGCACCACCAATGATGCCTAATTATATGAGTCATCCGGGTCCTCCACAACAGCAGCAAATGTTGCCTCCTGGAGGTGAGGTTAAAGTTTCGCTGTAAGTTTCTTGATAGACGTGTTTTTTTGCAAGAATAGGGAGCGTCGGGGAGAGTGGAGGTGGGAATTGAGATGTACGAGTTTCTCTGGTGCCCAGGCAGTTACAAGCATGCAACAGCCTGGGGAAAAGAGAAACTTAAAGATGAGAGTGGGGGGGGGGAAAGGAAAGTGAAGAAGGCTGGGGGTTAGTTAGCATGGCTGCATGTGTGCAAGCGGGTGACGGGCTGTTTTCTCCTACGACAGTGCATCGAGTTGTCATGGTGATCATGGAAAGGGCGCCACGGGTAAAGAGCCTGCATCGTCCTATGTGGTATGCTTAAATTCCCCCACAAAGCAAGTCGGCAGCTCGTCTGTTATACACAAGTCTTTCCTGCAACTCTTCCTTTTCCAACTCCACTTTACTGACTATAGCTAGTATTGGAGACTTCGCGGCATCCTCGAGCTTTTGGTTATATTGAAGCGGATTAGGGTTCCCTATACTCTTTTAGCATCCCGTTAATTTCCTACGGGATGCTTCGTCACGTCGTCGAAGTTTTCGCGGAATATACGCTGGCTACGATTTTTTGCCGTGTGCTCGTTTTCCCCGGGCTGCGGTGTTACCAGCTTGTGCCCGACATTTAGGGTTTTGTGGTCTTGTTTGTTGGATGTCAACGACTACTTATAGAATCCCAGTGGCTGGTCAAGAAAAGGAACGCACCGAAATTATTACATTTCTGGGGTAGACGTGTAAATATGCCTCGAGGTAGACTTGCTCCTCACAGTGGCGAAGGTAGTGTATCAGTCTTATTGGATATGTTTCTCGAGTTTCCACCCCATCCTTGTACGCATTGCCCTAAGAAGGAGACGAACGGGAAGGTAAGTTCTGGTTGCTTAGATACACACTGCTCTTATGGATTCTGCTGGGATGTTCATCAGGGTGGACACTATTATCTTTACTGGTGATGTTACTTTCAAATCTTCAGTGTCTTTCTATCATGACGTGGTAGGGATGGAATAGGGACGAGCATCTGAAGTAAGTATTTTGTGAAAGCTGATGTCCCTGAATATTATTCCAAGTTCGGAGGTTTGGGTACCCATAATCTGACACCTGGGGTTCAGTTCTTGGCTCTTCTCCTGCAGGAATTCCTAATCGTTACCCTGCTCCGCCTTTCAACTCAATGGCGCGACCTCCAGCGTTTGTCCCACGACCTCCTCTGGGGCCACCACCCCCCGTAACGATGAGCACCATGACGCTGCCGAGGCCACCTGGAAACGGATTGCGCCCTGTTGCTCCAGTTCTGAAGCCTCCTCCTGGAATGACTCTTACGGAGCTGGCAGCGAAGGGCATAGGACAACTTGCTGCTCCACCGGAGAAACCACACACCACGGTGTATGTGGGGAAGATTGCTTCGACGATAGAAGACGAATTTTTGCGATCCCTTCTGGAGGTAGGTAGTTGTCTCTTTTGTGGGTAATTACACCTTGCTCCTGTTAGGTGAGAGTTTTTGCTCAATCCTGATGATATTGGTGTTCTTTGAAGTACAGTTATGCGGAATAATCAAGAGCTGGAAACGAGCCCAGGACCCAACAACAGGGTCGCCCAAGGGCTTTGGGTTTTGTGAGTTTGAGTCAGCTGAAGGAGTGCTACGGGCATTACGGCTCCTCAACAAATTTGCTCTAGAAGGGCAGGAGTTGGTGGTATGTTCTTCCTCACACTAATTCCATTTGTTCGAACCTCACTTCGGACCGTACACGTGGTAACTCTTGTCGGTTTCTCCGTTTTGTAATCATCAGGCTGCTGTATGGATATATTATGCGGGACTTATTTGGACGTCTACGGCTGATCAAGTAGTGTTATATGTGTGTTCACTCATCCAGAGGGCATAGACGTACGCGTTCGCTTACTTGCAGTCTTCGGAGGTCTTACGATGTGAAAGTCTCACTTTATGTTTCCTATTTCGGGTTTCTAAAGTACGATGGATGGCATTCTATGTCCTTGCGCTTCTAAACTTCTTTGATTGTTCTGTACCGCCATACGGGTCCCGTAGCTAAACGTCAATCAGGCTACCCGGGAGTATTTGGAGCGTTATGTTGCCAAGAAGAAAGAAAGCGAGAAGCTTATCCGGGAAGAAGCCGAAGCGACTGTTAAGGATGAAGAACTAGCACCGGGAGTGGAGAGTATTGAACCTTCCAAGCCCTCTCTAATACTCTTTCCTAAAGATGACAGCGCCGAGAAGGAAGAAAACAGTGAGGATGACGGAAAGAAATTTGGACTTGTGAATGACTTCGACAGACATGCAGATGAAGCAGCATCCCAGAAACTGGCTAGCATGCTGGAAGAGAGGTACCACTCGTCCAAACAGTCGATATGGCTGTCGCCTTTTTACTGAGTTATATGCCGTTGGGTATAGCATATCTGGGTTCAGATAGCACAAGATGAACAGCACGTGTTCACTCGCTTGCTTTCGTGGGTCTTTGTTCTCTCCTAACTAACTAGTGTTGGGCACATGCATCAGGGCGCGGCTTAGGCCACTTCCTCCACCTCCACCACTTCCCCCGGCTGGAAGTCTGAGCAAGTCGGCTTCTCCCTTCGAAACATCGAGCGTTAAAGATGGAGACTCAAATATAGACGGCGCCAAAAGCGGTACGTACCCATGAAGGTCATACAAAATTGTCGGAACCATGTAATATCACGGTTGCTTAGCACATTGGATCGCAGTATACCTTCATCCAGTGGTTGGGCTGTCTTAAATTTCCTGCGTTACAGCATGAGCGAGAAGAAATTTAGAGTTTCGTGTGCTTGTTTCGGGTTATGCTTGTTTTATAGAGTCCAAATTCGTAAGTGAAGTGCAAACTAGCAGCAGTGCTAGTCTGGCCCAACTCTTCCGGGAAGTAATATCATTCTTATTCTTCCACACTGGGAACCTCTTCTGTACACTGACCGTAAGAACCTCCGTTCCGAAAATCTAAGTCGGAGTCACGAAAATTCATCGATACTCGCGGGGAAAAAGCGAATTTGCTATCAACGTCCATCCGACGGTTACAGTATACAACACTGGAGTTCCCACCGATCGCAGTATGGTACTCGGCTTAAAGCTTACGCACACACATGGAGGCGAGTGCATAAGGCCTCCGTACGCCACAAGAGGGCCATATCCACAACGGTTTACCCTTGAGACAAAGTATAACTGGTAAACCGGTGGATATGACCTGACATGCACGAAAGCCCGAGTCGGATGGTGTCAAATGGAGTATGGAAGAGCATGATTGCTCTTACAGGACTGACTACACGTTATTTACCGCCTTGACTTGCTCAGAAGCTTTACGCACGGAGGATCTTTCTGGGAGTGTAAAGTGAGAACAGTCCCTATGTAATGTGTGTATTCCACCCCTGTTTGCTACTTACTATATAGAATCTGCCATTCTCGACGTATGAATATATGTAATGTGTATATGTAACGTATACCTATTTCTCTAACGTTGTGTTCAACTCCAGTTTTCTCAATTCAACTCCAGTTGTTTCAGTTCCGCATAGATTCTACATTAGAATCGATCATCTTGCATCATTACATACTGCACTTGTCAGTTGCATTGCACTCTATACCATTGGGAACCTTTTCTGGAAGTGTGCTTCGCAGTACACATTCCAGTCGACAAACCCCTTCGGTTATATACAATTGCATCACACCACTTAGCAAGCTAGCGTACATTCGGCCCCTATTTGCTACTTACTATGTACTTGGCCGCGTTACTTGCGGCCTACGTAAGTACTAGAGAGTGATCCTTGATAAAATCTGCCATCTTGGCGTATGAATATACGTAATGGAGTGACTAACACGGCGAAGGATGAAAGCATGGAGTTTCTGTCGTATCTCCTTCTGTCGGATTTTCTGTTATTTGTCTCCGATTGGAATAGTAGATGCCCTGAGCTACTTCGAAGTTCTAGATATTTGAATCTTCTCTCGAGGTGTTTTTTCTTTTTTTCTGTCTCATGTGTTTTATCTCTATATTGCCAGAGGACATGAGTGCCAAGAATGAAGATGACACCGCAAGTGATCACAAAGCCAGTGTAGATACCGAGCGGACCGAGACGACATCAGCAGATAAAGGGAGGCGATCAGAGAGGGACCGAGAACGAGATAGAGAGCGCGAACTGGAGCGGGAGAAGGAAAGGGAGCTGGAAAGATACGAAAGAGAACGGGAGAGGGAGCGAGCACGACGTGAAAGGGAACGAGAGATGAGGCTCCGTGAGGCTGAACGCATATACGAAGAACGCGAACGAGAATGGGAAGGCAGGGAAAGAGAGAAGGAAAGACAAAGACAGCACGATAGAGAACGGGAGAAAGACAGGGAACGAGATAGAAGGAAGGAAATCAAAGAACAAGAGGAGGAGAGTGATGATGACGAATGGAAGAAGAGTCGGTATAGAGTTAGTTTACTTGACGAGAAGCGAAAGAGAAGGTTGCGCGAACGGGAAGAGGACACGGCGGATAGGGAGAGGGAGGAGCAGGAGTTAGTAGCCGCGAAGCGACAAAAGCTTGAGACGGTTCCCGTAGAGGAGGAAACTATTGACGGGGAAGGTGATTATGAGATGGCTATGGATGAAGAAAACAACGAAGGTCCTTCTCCACGCATATTCCCACCTAAAGATACAATTAGTATCGCGTCAGCAAGTGATGCAGACGAGGATCAACCACGGGGTAAGCCAAATGTAATTGAGATTCTGGCATTCTGTGGTATAGTCTAGGTTTTGGTTTACATGTTGCGGAAAGTTTCCAGTTCCCTTTGTGTGTTGCCCTTTTGTTTTCTCTGTTGTTCTTAGTTACGTGAGCCATTCCTCGAAGTTGGTTATTGGACGATTGGTGGGACTGGTTGGAAGCCCCGCGCGTTGCCTTCTACTTAGTTATCCTCGGATTGATATGGTGTCATCCTTACTGTATTCGAGCATGTTGTATCTGTCCAGTTAGTTATTTTGAAGTTCATGGTTTTCAGGATCTCCTTTCTTGGCCCTCCTATCATCTGTCCAGTCCTCGTATTGCCGCCCTGGATTTGAACGATGGTTGTCCTGGATGGACAGCACCAACAAATGATACGTATATGCCCATATCTTGCGTTTGCAGCACCAAGACTTCGTGGACCAACCAAGTTTCCAAAGAACTAATTGCGTTTAAGAATGTAGCGCACTAACTCAAAGCTTGTTGGGAATTGCAGTCGAAGCGGTAAACAGTAACGGTATACATGAAGTGGCCCAAAATGTTGACGGCTCGAGTGCAGCTGTCTCTAGCAACGAAGCTGATCTAAAAGCTAGTCCTGCTCCGCGAAAACTGGGATTTGGAATTATGGGTTCTGGTAAACGAACGACTGTGACGTCTGTATTCCACCAGGAGGACGAGGAGGAAAAGACTGAAGATAGGAGATTGAGGCCTCTAGTACCGATAGACTATTCAGCCGAAGAGATGGAAGCAGTTGCTTTGCCTAACCCCGCAACAGCTAGTTCTCCCGCAGTGGCCTCCAATCTGGCTGCTGCGGCAGAATTTGCCAAAAGTCTGTCGAGTCTGAACAGCATCAGCACTTCTTCGAAGGAGGATAAGAAAGAGGACAGTGACCGAGACCGGAGCAGGAGGAAGAGAGACAGACCGGCAGAGAGAGAAATTCCTAGAAAGGAGAAGAGCAGGGATCGAGACAGAGACAGAGACAGGGACAGAGAACGAGATCGTGAACGAGAGGATAGAGAAAGGGATCGGGAGAAGAAAGACTTGGATAAGGAGCGGGAGAAAGAACGTGTCGAGAAGACTAAAGTACCCGAACCCAAAAAGATTCTGAATGCTAAACAGCTTATTGACACAATACCGAAGACAAAAGAGGAGCTTTTTGCTTATCCTGTAGATTGGCAGATATACGATCGGGTAAGCCTATGGATTGTCTCCTCCCCGCTTAGTCAAGTCAGGTGATGTGGCTTGTTCCACCATTGATCGTTTGTTTGTCAGTAATATGCGGCATAACAAGTTTGATTCTGTCCTTGATGCCAGCATGATCTGCACGAGAGGATGCGACCTTGGATTTCAAAGAAGATAACAGAGTTTCTTGGAGAGGAGGAGACTACCCTCGTGGATTTCATTGTGAGCAACACTTGTAAACATGTGACAGCAGCCAGCATGTTGGAGCTGCTGGAGTCGATCTTGGATGACGAGGCGGAGATGTTCGTACTAAAAATGTGGCGCATGTTGATATTTGAGATACGGCGTGTCGAGACCGGACTTGCAGGCTCCAAGCTGAAGTCATAACCACACGACTAATAAAACATCTGTTATTTTCTGCGACATTCATTAGAGGAAGGGTTCCCGCATTCACAAGAGCTTTCTTGTAATTGTAGTGTGGCGATCTTGATGGAGCTGTGGACTATTTGGACCCAACAGGCAGCGGTGAGGTGAGGTGATGTTAGAATCATCACCGAAATGTATTGTTCGAGAGCTGGTTCATTGTCCATCCCTGCAATTTTTAGTTTAGTCTGAAGAACTTACAATATATTTCCGTCAACGTGGTGAAATGATTTTCTCGCACAATGTACTTCAGAGTTCGCCTGTGACTACGGTTTGACTCTGTTCTTGGCGAGTAACAATATGTCTTCGAGGTTGTGTTGTGTTACGGTACGTCGCCTCAGTTGTGTGAATATCTGATGCTGATTTCCAGTCAGCTTGGTATTTAGGGAACTTTTGTTGTCCTCCAGCGTAAGTCGGACGGTTTCTGTTCTAGTTGGCACGAAGCTACATCCTTTCTCTATTTGCAAGACCCACTTTGAGCGAACATGGTCCCATGTGATAAACCGAGAAACCGCCGGTGTGTTTCGACGTAATTCCTGTAGTTTACTCTGTTTGATGTGATGATAAGTTTCGCAAAGGAATCAATTTATCGGAGGATTGACCAGTGCAATTTTACTCTCGTTTTGGATATGGGGTAGGAGTCGAAATTTGGTCAGCAGCATACACATGAAAAAGGTAACGACCAGGTGGACTCCGCCACTGGATGCTTCCTGCTCTTCTTTCGAAATAAGTCCACTGTACTTACTACTCAACCATCACTTGTTATCGGTTGCGGTCGAGGATTGCTCATTACTGTAATCTTTCTAGGATTTCTTTCTCGGGGTTAATTTTACAAGTCTTGTTGTATGAGCAGTGTAGGTCTCCGTTAGATCGCGGGTGATAGTTGGTGCGCTGCAGGCTTAGTTTTTGCACGCGGCAGGTCTTTGGTGTGTTCAGAGCGCCACAAGTCTCCTGGCAGGAACTCTAGGTTGTCGGTACTTAGCTGCCAAAATATGAAGGTGATCGACGAGCCGTAATGTGAAGTTACAAGTAAGTAGTGGTATTGTGGTTTTACTTTCACTGAATTGAACAGTATTCTACGAAACGCTTTAGTCGTGCTACATGTCTGTTTCTTTGTAGGGTATGGTTCGAGTCGTTTGAGTTTGTTCTGCACAATGAGTAGTTCTCCTTGAATGTCAAAAATGAATTAAGTGAGCCGGACTTGGATAAGTGCAAGGCCATGGGAGTATCATGTTCCCTGGCCGTTATCGAGGGTTTGCACTCGGAGAGAGTATTATGTCACTTTACACAAGTTGCCATCTCTCTCTTGTATACAGCTGTGCAACTTCAAAATCGAAGTCTTTATGGATGTAACATCAAAACCTCTATGGATATATCCATGAAACCTGCTTTTCAGTAAAAAGAAATGATCAATTGAGTGGAATAAGCTTATCCAATAAAATTTTTCCAAGTTTGTGCTTGTTTGACAGCTCAGGCGCAATATGGGACATAGGAATAATAGAAACTCCAAAACCGTAACCTTGTGCGTCCGACTTTTAACAACTGCGGTGCATGTAGTGCAAAGCGTAAGTAGCTCTAACATTGTTTTGAAAAATCAGGAGAACTCCATCACATAATCTCAAAGTTACTTCTTTTTGCACATACAAGTTTTCTCTTGGGTTGGGTGGTCATTTAATTTTAGAATTCCTAACCCTTTGGGTAGTTCTCTTTTTTACCGAGAAATATATGAATGTAACATTCTAGACTAGGTTCATGTGAAAATGAAAAATCCGATAAACGGTAAATGTAAGCCAGACCGAGAGTTGTGGGGAGACCAAGTATAAATTGAGGTAATCTAGATGTGGATGGTACCTCAATTTATTACCTAACTTTTCCAGATGATGGTGGCCAATCTTAATTCTATTTGGTATATTTAGCTAACATTACGCGTGCCGTTTGTGACATATCTTTGATAATATCGGTTTTATGAAGAGGAAACTAATAAAGTGGTTTATTAACTATTGCTTATTCACCTTGCTCGTTCGGGGTACAGTACAGTGTGCTTAAATGAGGCGGTTTATTGCTGTACAGTGCTGACCACTTGGGTTCTATAAAACCGGGGTGTTTTTACCAGTCGTCACGACACGACGCATTCGAACCTGTTCTGAACCCTTTTAGTCAGCACGAAAATTGCTTTAATATTTTGATTTTTTTCTCTAGCATTATTAAAGCTGGAAGCTTGTCAGGAGAACGATGTTCTCTGCCATTATTAAAGGTGGAAGCGTACATCGTTACATGTAGTTTTGGAGAGAAGATAAAAAGATCATACATCGCAGCAAAACGCACAGGTTGCCAGTAGAGTATACAGTACAAGTGTGAGTAAAGTAGTTGCTTTATAACAGACATCTGTCGAATGTGAAAATTGTTGTTCATTGTGTACATGAAACTCCAAGATGGTGACAGTACAAGTGCGAACTGTAAAGGAGCAGAAAGAAACGGAAGTGCAAAACGTGACTACTCGAACAAGAAGCAAAAGCGAGGAGTGCGAATGACAGTGAACTTGTCGTATTGCAAACTTACAAAGCGTACAATCATTTATTCCCCGGATGTTTGCCCATTTTCTTTTGTACAAAGTCAATCACAGACAAGATATTAGAAACATGAAAGAAAAGAAATTTTGCATAGTAGAAGGTATGCAAGACCAGAAGAACGTACCGATGACAATCTCTCTGCTCGCCCTCAAATTATGAGCAAGCGCGCTGCATAATAGAAGGTATGAAGGAAGACAGTCTTCAATTTGTGGACGTTTTCCAACGGCTGATACAATGGCTTCAGCATCCTCATCATCGGGTTCATCAGACTGCTCCCTGATGAAGTACCTACCATGATTATACAACTGGGAAAAACATTGGAAAGCTATTGTTCATCTTGAAACTATTATGATGAAAGACATTCTTCATCAACCACTTACATGATGGAGCATACTTCCCAGACTTGATCATCATCTTCAGACATGTTCTGAATGTAGTACCAAGAGGATGTCTGCTAGGATATTATTGTATTGCAATGATCATTGCAATATATTATTGCAGTTGAGCTCCACTCTTGTTTTGTTGTCAGCTGCACCGAGAAGGATAAACAGTTCATCTCCGTCCGTTAACATAGAGTCAGAAATATTTTTCATGCAGCAAAGATGATGGGTTTCGGACTTATTCTTCAGGCAATATCCTACAATGGCGACAAAGGTGTGCAGTCCTTTTATTCATTTTTTCACACAGACGTCAGCTCCAAGCAGACGTTCACATCTTTCCAACCCAAGGCACAAACAATATGCTTCTTGATATCCATCGGACTGGTGGCTTCTAGGCAGAGAACTCCTTGCACATGCAAGTGCAGAAGTGCTCCATCCCTCTCAGTAGACAAGAGACCCCTGTGACACTCAGCATGGAGAAAAGCACAAAGTAGAGGTCAGTAGCTCATATCAAGATATGCTCCCGTTTATCCGACTGTGAGTGAGATCTCATGAGGCTTCCGTAAGACCTTGCGTGCATTGCTTACTGCTGGTTGAGGGACGCCACGTTTGACACGAGCTGCTCGTCTTAACATCATCATGACGTATCAGTTGTGTCAGATGAGAAAGAGAAATGTTTACAGCCGAATCGAAATAAAAAAAGATTGATATCGTCACGCACACAATGGACACAACGAAGTCTGTAAAGGCCGTGAACTACAGACTTTAGCAAAGTATGATCATCTGAACTTTGCAAGTATTTCGGATAAGAAAAAAGCGTGGAACAAAAGTCGCGAAGGATCATGTCATGTTTGGAATTCACATAGTGAAAAGGTCCAGTCAAAGCGTAGCAACAAGACAAACTGGTAGCAAACTTACTACATATAAGCACATAATCTAATGCAGGTAAAAGGAATTCAGGAGGCTTCTCACAGTACTGAAGATCTATGTAGATATAAGTGTGATTTTTGTACAACTCAAGGTCACTAAAAGAAAGAATACGGGAGGAGATGAGAGGGTAAGGTGGTAACTTCCGAGGCAGATGCAAGCGATCCACGCGACAAGGAAACGGATGAAAGCAGTGGATCTCGATAGGATCCAAGGAGAAGGAGGGGACTTTCATTTTGGAAGGAGTGGCAGGAATGCAATCCAGCAGATCATCATCGAGGACTCTCACATGCGGAGGAGATGACTATGACATGGAGTGAGAACAAAATGAATAGCAAACAGAAATCCTTGACAGATAGATAAGTCGCTGCTGGTTATTTACCTACGTACCTTGAACATGCAATCTAGCGTCAAGACGTGACAAAATGCAAGTGAAATAGGAAGACTTAGTTGTAACTTATCTCCATGACGAGACACAAAGAGACAACGGTGATCTTCTACTGCTCTACAGCAACATGCTTCGTCTGACTCCAATCCGTTACCTCCACAGCATCTGCTAGAGGAAGAAAAAAACATGCAGCAAGAGCAGTGAATGAATGGACGAATGCCTTAGCGAATGAAATTTTCACCTTATTATATCGGATTTTGCTTGAGGTTTTCTAGGAAATATGAGGTTCCTAGCTGTGGAAATACCGTGTGATGAACAGAGGCAAGAAAGAAAGAGACAAGCACGAGAACGAGCGGATTCAAATAAATTTTGAGATTAATGCAACAAAGGTAACTGCATAATTTATGAAAATTAATGTTATTTAATTTTGGATCGTTCTTAAAACTTCAAAATTTCTTTTGAGTCCTTATTTTGTTTAGCGAGTATTCGGTTGTTGTTAGCGCTTGTTACAAACATATTTGATTTGGATATTTCATCTCATGGACATCTAATTATCACAGGATACATTTGATGTGAATCATATGTTTGCATGCAAGCTCTTCATAATCTGCCGAAATCAGGACCAAAAGTACTTTCCCAAAGTTATTATTCTTAACACAATTAACACAAACATATCATACTCCATCCATAGAACAAACATTCTTTTGAGCTTAATTCGCCTATCATTTTATATTTCTAAAGAAATTCAATATTTAATAGTAAAATTTAATTTCAGGATTTAAATCTAATTTAATTTTTTACATAGCACTGTATATTTCTCTTTGATAACAAAGGGAACATAAATATTCTCTGAAGTTCAATGCATGCTTCATAAGTGGACTGGAGTGAACTTATTTAAGTAGAGGAAGCATGTAAATCAAATGTAAACCTCATGAGCAAATTAGAGGGATTCTATCAGAGCATAAAAAACATGCATATCTAATGCATGCCTCATAAGCAAGATTACAGAGATGGAAGAAATGAATAAGTTAGTTAAATTTATCTATTTTACTATATATATTTTGGTCCAAAAGGATAAGTAATAAATTAATGTTTTAATTAAATTAATTCTTTTTGTTTACAAGCTGCCCCACTTGTAGTCTTAGAGGCGTGTTGATCATCGCTCCACTTATGGATTTGGATCTGTCGTGCTCCTCAAACTTGAGATCGAGCGCATTCGTTTGATAATTGAACCCTAGTTGACTTGCACTAGGTTGTGAATGCTGCAATTGAGACTTCACGGCTTTGCCAGAAAGTCGAGGATGAAAGAACCTACCCCATATGAACCCTAGACAAGCGTTGTCTTAAAAGAAAAAGTTTGGAAACAAACCAAGACGTAAGACCGAAAAGATCAAGATGTGAGTTTGGCATAGAGGATCACCCATCAGACGCTGGTGTGAATCATGATGTCCTGGTTTGACGCTAGACCACGGTTTTCCAAAAACACGTTAAGTGTTGGAGCTCCAACGACGTTTTAGATCGTGGATGGAACTCCATGTGAGATCTCCAGGTGAGTGAAGTATCATTAGAAAGGTCTCCGATCATAGAGTTGACATCGGAGGTAAGAATTATATCTGGATTTGTGCTCAAGTGGTGGTATAATTTTCAGGGACCAAAGAGGAGGACAAGACTGTATATATGAGGAGGGTTCGATTCTTAAAAGCCAAGACGAGTCATCTGACCCTAGAGTTTGACAGACAGACTCTGAGTCTGGAGACATGAGATGATGGCTGGGTCAATATCAAGTAGCATTTCAGTCCGAACTTGGATGTTTGGTGTAACACTACAGAAACTCTAATCGCGATCCTCAAGAACACTCATGAACAGACGGAAGAACTCTCAACTCAACTCAAGGTGGAATGTCTTTCAAGGATCATTCTCCTTCTTTATATAGTTAGATAAGTGCACACCCCAATCCATACTAACCACTCATCAATCCTCACACGGATTGATGACATGGCTTCCATGCAACCCACACAATCAACTACCAATCAAATATCAACACCACCACATTCTTATCCGGTCCCACATACCATGGTCCCACTATAGTCAACTCTACACATATCTTATCGGGTCCCACATACCATGGTCCCGCTATAGTCAACTCTACACATAGTTCTAACTATGAGTATAGTTAACTATGCATGGTTACAAACCTCCCTCCATTTAAGTTGCAACGTCCTCGTTGATGGTGGAATGCTCATAAGCTTGAACTAACAAGTCGGCATTAGTCAAATTTCCTAGTGGTTCCCAAGTAGCCTCATATAATGGATATCCTTTCCATTTTACCAAGTATTCTATCTTGGGATATCGAGTACCACGAAGACGTTTGTTCAGTATGCTTTCTACCTCGTATTCCTCATGATCATCCACTATTTCTGGCAATGGTGGTGCTATGTGAGGATTGGTGAAACGAGGAGAACGTGGAACATATTTCCTCAATAAAGAAACATGAAACACCGGATGCATGCGCATATGAACCGGAAGTTGTAATTTGTACGCCACAGCTCCAACTCGTCGTAAGATGGTGAATGGACCGATGTATCTAGGGTTAAATTTGCGAACACCTACTAACGACAAGTTAGTGGTAGATAACCACACTTTCTCCCCAATGTCAAACTCCACATGACGACGATGAGCATCTGCATATTGCTTCTGACGATTTTGAGCAGTTTGAATCTTCTCCTTGGCTTGGTGAACACCTGCATGGATCTTCTGCACAAATTCGTTGACGGCATCAACTTTGGTTGTTGACTCCTGTCCTGATCCAAATCTAGTAAAACTAGAAGGAGTGAGCGGATGTGCGCCGTACATCAAGTAGAACGGTGTAGCTTTTGTCGATGCGTTCACAGAGTTATTGTAGGAGAACTCTACTAAAGGTAGGAGTTCATCCCACCTCGCTTGCTCTTCAATCGTAAAAGCTCGTAACATATCTTCTATCGTACGATTAGCCCGTTCTGTTTGTCCATCACTCTGAGGATGGTAAGCTGTGGACATAGCAAGCTTAGTTTTGAATAACCCAAACAAGGTTTTCCAAAACATGCTTGTAAAATGTGATCCCCTATCAGTAATTAAGACTCTAGAAAGACCATGTTGAGCAAAAACAGCGTCTAAGTAGATTTGAGCTAGCTCTGGTGCAGTAACAGTCTTCTTGGTTGGACGAATATGAATCATTTTGCTCAACTTATCAACAAAAACTACAATAGAGTCAAATCCCGTACTAGTTGGAGGTAGTTCACACACTAAATCCATACTCACATGTTCTCATCGGTTAGTAGGAATAGGTAATGGTTGGAGTAAGCCTGCCGGTGTTTGATTGGTTGCCTTGTTCTGTTGACAAGCAAGACAACTTTTGATGTATCTCATCACATCATCGTGTATTTTTGACCAATAATAAATGCGCTGCACCGCCTCCAAAGTCTTCTCTATTCCGACATGACCGGCAATCGCTAAATCATGACATTCTGTCAAGATAGTCGTACGAAGCTCTGGATTGTTGGGAATCCAAACTTTGCCGTCCTTGAATGCTAACCCATGCATCTTGGTAAGCTTGGTGTGCTTAGTTGCTACCACAATCTCCTCATCCGTTCTGGTAGCTTCCATCAATTGTTGCCACCAATCGGAATGGATCTTCACTTCTGTCGACATGTGATTAACTCGAGGCATTCGAGTTAACGCATCAGCAAGTTGCTTTTTCCCTTCCACGTATAGAATCTGCATGTTGAAGCGTTGTCGCCATTCCGTCCATCGAATTTGACGTTTGGAGAGGTCCTTCTGCGTCTGCAAGTAAACCAATGGTTTGTGGTCTGTTTCTACCACAAACTCCTTATCTCCCAAGTAGTGCTTCCAATGCTTGGTAGCCAACACAATAGCTAACTCCTCTCTTTCTGTGGTATGATAGTTGCGTTCTGCAGGAAGCAACTTACGGGAAAAAAAAGCTACAGGATGCCAGCCATCTGCCCATGCTTGTTGTAACACTGCTCCTATTGCTGTACCTGATGCATCTGTGGCCAACTTAATGGGTTTTGTAGGATCATACCACTTAAGGATTGGTGCTTGTAACAGTGCGTCCTTCAAGGCTTGGAAGGCAAGCTCATGCGATGTACCCCATCTCCATTTTTGTCCTTGACCTAATAGGTTTGTCAAGTACTGTGCAACTTGTGCAAAGTTTTTGACAAATCTACGATAGAACCCCGTAAGTCCTAGAAAACTCTTTAACTGGGTTTGATCTTCTGGAGCACTCCACTTTTGGATTGCCTCAATCTTATCGCTCATGACTTGGATTCCTGCTCCACTCACACGATGTCCTAGGTAATCTACATCGCTCTTGCCAAACTCACATTTAGAGATCTTGGCATATAGCTGGTTTTGTCGAAGTACTTGTAAAATCTCCTGTAAGTGCATCTTATGCTCTTGCAACGTCTTACTATAGACAAGAATATCATCTAGGAATACAATGACAGATCTATCCAAGTATGGTCGAAAGATGTCATTCATTAGACCCATAAATGTAGCGGGTGCATTAGTGAGACCAAAAGGCATCACTAAGTACTCAAAGTGACCGTACCTTGTACGAAAAGCAGTCTTTTGTACATCTGGCTCAGCAATCCGGATCTGATTATAATCGCTTCGTAAATCCAATTTGGTGAAGTACTTTGCTCCTCGTAGTTGATCAAACAAGTCATCCATTCGAGGTAATGGATACTTATTCTTCACAGTCTGAAGATTGAGAGCTCGATAGTCTATGCACATACGCATACTCCCGTCCTTCTTCTTCACGAACAAGACCGGAGCTCCATAAGGAGATACACTAGGTTGGATGAATCCTTTGTGTAACAGTTCCTCCACTTGAGCTTTGCACTCCTCCAACTCGTGCGGTGCTAATCGATATGGTGCTTTACAAGGAGATGCACTACCTGGAAGTACCTCAATCTTGTGATCCACTCGCCTTCTTGGTGGTAATCCGGAAGGTAAATCATTCGGGAAAACATCTTTGAATTCTTCTACAATCATTTTGAAACTATCCGGAATATCGCCATCATAGTTGGAACTATAAGCTTCTCTTATTAACCCCAAGAAACATACATCACCACTATGAATAGCGGTCTGTTCTATCACATACAGAGGTATGTTTCTAGATCGAGATCTTACTCTGTCTCCAAAAACTATCCACCCCTTACTCTTCACAATCTTCTTTCTCCAATCCACCTCCGGATTGTATTGCTCCATCCAAGGCATACCCAAAATGACATCATAACGAGCTAATCGAATAACTCGCCATTCAATCTTTTCTGAATATTGCCCTATAGTGAGCGCTACACTACGTGGGAGAGACTCAATCATCTTAGTGTGCCCGTTTGGCAGCTCTACTTCTTCCTTGTCATCCTTCTCCAAAGCCAAATCCAATCTCATAGCAACTGAACGCGACAGAAAGTTCTCAGTTGCGCCAAGATCAATCAACACTCTCACCTTAATGCCTTCTAACACTCCATCAGTAACGATTAGTTGCGTAGTCCTTCGTGTCAATCCATTTAACTCCTTCTTTTGTCCTCCATTCTCGTCTTTTCTTCTCTTTGTTGAACCAGTACGACGACGAGGTAAATCTACTGGTGCTCTTCGTTTTCCAAAACTGGATTGTTGTACTGCATCTCTCTTTCCTCTCCACCTTCCTCTGCTCTATCATTCAGATGATTCAGAGGTCTTCGATAAGTAACTCGATTTCCTCGAGGGAATCGGGTGCGACAATGAGCAGCTATGTGCCCAATTCTCCCACAGTTATAACAACGCCGTGTCTCTCCTTGAAGCTCTTGATTTCTAATGCCTTCATCAATATCACCATCCCTCGGAAGTCCTCGAGGTACATAGTTACGAACTCCACCTCCGACACCGCCACCTCGTGGTATCACTTCTCGTCTTGGTTGCTCTCTAGCACGATCTCTCCGATCCTCTCCATAGAATTGTCGTGCATAACCGTCCCGTTGCCGAAGATTACCCAATTCCATGGGCATTGGACCTCCATATTGAACTCGCGGTACGATTGGTGGTTCCCCCCCTCTAGCGATACCTAATGCACCAGCAATTCTTTGGGCATAACCGATTGCTTCGAACACGGTACGTGGATTATTCACCATGACTTCTTGGCGAATTCTCTCCTTCAATCCGCGTTTGAACACGTCTAAAGCTTCTGCATGGCTCATATCAGAGATAGCTACTTGTAGATCTTGAAATTCCTCTACGTATTCTTGGAGACTTCCTCGTTGCTTGAGATCTCAGAGCTTCATTCGAGCCATCTGCACTGAATCCACTGATTGGAAATTCTGCAGCAAACCTTCTTGCATATTGCTCCATGTTACTTGACTTCCTCCAACAATCATCGAACGCTCCCATGTATCGTACCATGTAAGCGCTTTATCCATCAAGTAACCACTTGCAAATACTCCCGCAGAGTAATCATTGACTTGTGCTTGAAAAAGTCTCATGTAGCGATTCATACGAGAAATCCAATTCTCTAAAATACCCATTGCTCGATTACCTCGATAAGGTTCCACGTTACACGTCTTCTTCATGCGAAGCAATAGAACATCTTCCCCCTCTATTGCCCTTTGGACCCCTAAAACAACCTCTTCTCTATGTAATGTCTCCGCTGCTTGCGTTGGAACTTGTGATGGACCACCCATCTCCATTGCTCTCACATTCTCTCCCTCTAGAGTTGTTATCTTGCTCTCTAGTGTCCTCACCACTGTCGTCATCTCTCGAAACTCATTGAGCATGTTCTGCATGATCTCACGCATCTCCGTGCCTTGTTGCTCCATGTTATTTCCACTCATTCTAACGTCTCTCAACACTCTCAGTCCTTACACCACTCTTTCTACTACCTTCAATACAATGTCAGTATCACTACACGAAAACGCCTCACGAACAAAGGTATCACAAAAGGTTGAGGCGACGAGATAACTTCTTGATAGAATGCCTCTCCAAATTCTCTCACTATTTCCTCACGGTATGTCACCTTGGGACGACATGTATAATGAACTGCGCACCAAGTGTTGAAGGTGGTTGGTGATCGATTCAGATCCATATCCTCCTAAAGCAAGATATAGAGCGTGAGGTCCCACGTAGCAGCATACGTTACGATCGGAAGAATCACAGGGACAGGTGAGTTCATCACTTGCGTCATGAAAGCATCTCCGAAGTGCGCCACCAAATAAACCTGAAAATGATGACGTCCAATGTAGAGGAGTTTGATATGGAAAGGATTCAAAAACGGAAAATCTGGAACTCTATGAATCCCTCCTTCCATGTATACCAAATTTTGCAATTTTGGCAGTTTGACCCCCTATCTTCCGAAGACTATAACTAGAGTTTCCTTGGGTCAAATCTCGCATTTGTTGAACCCTTGGATAGCTTATCTTGCCAATTAGAAATTTGCAAAGATTCTACTTGAGATTTGACAACCTCAAAACATGGCAGTGACTGTAAAATCCTTCCCGAGAGCGAAATGTGAAAAAACCGAAAAAATCTGAAAAAACCCCCTCACATTTCGAATGTCATATCTTTCAAACTATAAGTGATCTCCATGAGATTTCAAGTGTCATAGGTAGCTTAGTCCTCCCTCTATAACATACTAAAAGTTGAAATGATTTCAACTTTCTCTCGAAGTTTCACAAGGACTGTAAGCAGCTCGAGTTTTCACTATTTCTATCACTTTCTCTCACTACTATTGAAAATTCGAAATTTCTCTCCACTCATGTGCATCTAATCACAAGGTTTCTTTGCAATTCTTTCTCCTAAGAGGGGTAATCCACTCTCTCAGAAGAAAAACCTTGCTCTGATACCATTGTAACACTACAGAAACTCTAATCGCGATCCTCAAGAACACTCATGAACAGACGGAAGAACTCTCAACTCAACTCAAGGTGGAATGTCTTTCAAGGATCATTCTCCTTCTTTATATAGTTAGATAAGTGCACACCCCAATCCATACTAACCACTCATCAATCCTCACACGGATTGATGACATGGCTTCCATGCAACCCACACAATCAACTACCAATCAAATATCAACACCACCACATTCTTATCCGATCCCACATACCATGGTCCCACTATAGTCAACTCTACACATATCTTATCCGGTCCCACATACCATGGTCCCGCTATAGTCAACTCTACACATAGTTCTAACTATGAGTATAGTTAACTATGCATGGTTACATTTGGACTCAGACTCCAACCAAGAGCTAGGGCAAGATTAAGAAACAAGACCACGGTTTAGACCATTGTTCAAGAGCCTAGATCCAAATAGATATCACATGCGGTTGAATCGCTAGGTGTGTCACAGACATCGTTTAGGACTTCATACTTAAAAGAAAGCTCGTGCTAAATCACGTTGTGACTTTCTCATGTTTTGAAACTGGACTATTCGAATCTAGGTAGAGACTTCTGTTGAGTTTGAGAGTAACAGAGATGGTCTGGATCAAAAGAGATAAAGATAAGTGAATCATGAAGTTAACTTGTGTTTGTGGTTGTAAGTTAACTTGTGAGTTTCATGAGCTTATGGTGGCGCAACAAAGTAATAGGGGGTGTCAAAGTTCGGGGGAATTATTCGATAACGGGCGTGGAATATTTTCCGTAACTCAACGACGGGCATTGCCAGGGTTTAGTCGCGGGTAACTTTGTAGGCGTACTACATCCTATAGCCGCGGTTATAAGAGGGGGCGTTTCAAACTTACCCGTGTTATGTATAAAGTACATTGTGCTTAAATGTGATCATACTTAGAATGATGAGAGACACGCAAACGGAAGTCCGCATTCAATCTATCCTGAAGCAGTGGAGCGAGTGATAGATCGATCTTCGAGTGAACAAGCGTTTGAATAACTGAAGTCTTTTGAATAACAGAAGCAACACGATGAGTTGTATACGTGATGAAGTGACGAGTATAAGTGATGAAAGGGAGTGTGATGTTGAAGTTGAAGTAGACTCTATTCGCAGTGCGATGGCTCCGAGAAGTTCAAAGGTGCTGAAGAAATCACGCATTCGTCTGAATCAAGAAGATTATGAGAAAATAGTTGTTTATATCGAGGATGAAGAAAATTTTGCTGCACTGCACGGAGCGGGTCGAAAAACGAAAGTTGGTGCGGGAAAGTGCTTGAGCAAAGCCACTGCATTTGGTATCATGGCGGCACAACTTTCTGGGAAAAATGGATTTCCTGTTGTGACAGCTGTAGAACTGAAAAAAAGATTTGACAGATACGTTGACATGTAAGAGAAGTTGAATGAGAAGTGTCCTCCTTTTATCGTATGAATGTTGTTTTTGGTAGTAGTGCTAACATTGATCCTCCCGCTATTCTTGCATTTGAGATTCTGTCAGAAGAAGAATTTATGGGATATGATTCTCAGTGTCAAGCAGAGAGTACTCTTCCACGCAATGTACTCAGATAGTACATTGCAGCCTGAAGAAGACGATGGAGATATGGATATTTCTCTCTATGATGAGGATGAAATGAGTTCGATTGATGAAGAGAGAACGATTAATGAAGAAAGAAGTGGTGGACGAGACGAGATGCACTCAGATCGAAAAGAAGAGATGAGCCGAGGAGCAGTACTAGAGTCCGTGCAGGAAATGTCTAGAAATCAGAGATCCGGAGTAAACAACAGCAGGGTGAATATAAAAAGAGGAGAGTTGAATTTGTACGAGGAGAGTATAAGAGAGAAGGCACAATATAGGAAAGTGTTTGTTGAATACAGGATGGTCTCTTTGGAAGAGAAGAAAAGATCGAGAGAAAGCCACGAGAAGGAACAGAGTAGGAAAAGACATACCTCTTTGTTTGTGGAATTGCATAAAACAAAAAAGTCGTTCGAGGAAATCAAAGAAACTCTCGAGAAGCTCGATAACATGTAACTGAGGTTTTTCAGAATAAAAAGTTCGTGTACTTGTATTCATTTGTACTCCCATGTACACATTTTTGAATGTTTAGCAGAAGCTTGTCAATCGGGTCATCGAAAGATTTCTTGCAGAGGGCGTGTTCGAAGACGAGTTAGAGAGAGACGGAAGGACACTCCGTGACCGAACCATAGATCGCAATTACACAAACTTCAATTGTGGGATATCAACACCTTTCCTAGTTCATCTACATTGCTTCTGCGGGAGTACATGACGCTTTGGTAAGTCTCGAACTGGAGTAAGCTTTCGAACTAGAGTAAGCTTTGGTAAATTCTCATTGTTTAATGCGATTTATGTTTTAAGGTCCCACTGAGTCGAGGAAGCGAGTCGCACTGAGTCGGAGATAAAATCGAAGTGTTTAGTGCGATTGAGGTTTTAAGGTCGCACTGAGTCGGGGATTAAATCGAAATGTTTAGTGCGATTTAAGGTTAGGGTCGCACTGAGCCGGAGAAGGCACAGCAAGTCGCACTGAGTTGTGAGGATTAAATCGTAGTGTTTAGTGCGATTTAAGCTTAGGGTCGCACTGAGTACTTGAGAAAGAGAACTGTATTTTTTGTTTTTTGTTTTTTGTTTTTATTATTATTATTTTTATTTTTATTTTTATTTTTAACAATATGCGGGTCGCATTGAGTGCGACCCTAACCTTAAATCGCACTAAACAGCACTGAGTGTCGATCACCTTAAGTTTAGCCGCTGCCGGTCGCACTGAGTGCAGTGTATAGTCGCACTCAGTGCGATTTTCAGCACACAGTCCAGTGCGATCGGATTTTATCCATACAAGGTCAAATCGCAGCCAGTGCGATACGAGATCATATCACAGTCAAGGTCAAATCGCAGCCAGTGCAATCCGAGATCATATCGCAGCCAGTGCAATCCGAGATCATATCGCAGTCGGTGCGATGTGGACCATATCAAAATCATATCACACAGTACGACGTGGATCGTATCGCACAGTCCAGTGCGAAGCGGATCTTATCACACAGTCCGATGCGATGCAATTTGATCGATCCAGAGAGCACAATCCACATTCCTAATGAACTAGTCCTCGTATTTATGAAAATTACTCCTCGTATTTATGAAAATCGCTCTACAATATATATAAGAGAGCACATCAAATCCGAGACAGGGGTCAAATCACAGACCAGTGCGAACAAAATATCATCTTAATCCATATTTCCGATGAACTAATCCTCGTATTTATGAAAATCAATCTACATCTATCTAAGGTTTGAATAAGAAACCACCTGGTTTTATATTATGTGTGAGACAAATTTGTACTATTCTATTTCGTCGAAAAACTCCAATCGTATTGTTTGGCACATTCGCTTTCCGAACCTCTTTTTCTGTATCATGCTCAATGATCAACTCTCCGTCTTCTTCTATCCACACGTCTTGATTCCTAGATAGAAAATTGTGTAACATAGCACAGCATCCTACCCATCTCACTACATGTATATTTTCTGATCTAGTTTTCAGCTGCGTGCGAACTTGTTTCAAAGAATGCCATCGAGATTTCAGTATACCAATACAATGCTCATTCCCGACTCTAGCATGAGCTAAACATGTATTAAAATCTTGCTTGTCTTTATCTCCTGTGGCCATTCGGAATGAAGGAATGAGATGCCGCAATGACGAATATCTTGAGTCACCGAGTAAATATTGATCTCTCTGAAACAATGAACTCTCGTTGTCGATGTGTTTCCAAAGAGGAGACTTGCGCAAACATGTAATATCTTGGCAGCTTCCTGGCATACCTGCAAATAAGAAGAAAATTTGTTTCCTGTGACAACAAACCACTTGAGCGTTCAAGAATAGTTACACTTCCTGTCATAGTAAGTCTCCCCGTCAAACCGATGTCTCTGAGACAAAGGTAGTAAAGTGCCATCTATCGATCCTATACAACTCGGAAATCCTTTCGAGGCAAAGACTTCAAAGATTGCTATTCTTTTCTCACGATTTGGTCACTGAATGTACCCTCCAAGTGTAGATTCTAAAACCTGCATCACTCTTTTTGTGTAAAGCACCATAGTCTCGTGTCCAATCCCCCAGAGAAGCAGAGAACGACCTAGAGCAACACCGTTGTCATTATGGTCAAATCGATCCAATGCAACTGCTACTTGTAAAGACACAGAAGCTTGTTTCACCCGAGCTTGATTATAAAAAATGGAATGAGTTTCCACTATATCAACTAATATGGAAAAACTACGTCTATCCATCCTAGTTAGCTGTCTAAAAGAATCATCTGGAAGATTCTCAAAGTAATTTTTGTAGAAATCTTTGCTCTTAAAAAATGTGAACTGATCTTGTCTTTCTAAATATCGAGAAGTGGACAAAACTCGATACAATTCGATAAATTCTTCGTCAGAATCAGAATCTAACGGCCCATCGTCGTCAGAAGAATTTATCACTTTCTCCATATTCTCCTCTTTTCTCAAATCAATCTCCTCCTTCGCGACGTCTTTGCTCCTTTCACTTTCAATCTCACTCTCCGTATCATTCTCGGCAGATTCATCCGAACTCGAGGAAGCTAACATCACTCGCATCTCCACAATGTCCTCTATAGTTTTCAACAGAAGTTTTCTGTCAGAAACTCGTGGCATAATTAGAATTAGGATTTTCACTTCGATGAGAACAACGATGTCTCTCTATCTAGTCTAACTTCGATCAGAGCAGAAGGAATGCGTCGAGAGAAGTTAGATCAGCGCAGAAGACGTCAAGGAAGTCTCCGTGAAACCTAAAATTCCCTCTCAAAATAGATGAGTTTTTGATTTCAAATTCAAGGAGACTCGAAGTACTGCCACGTAACCATATACCATTTTCATCTTATGTAAGTACATGTGAATATTTAATTCATGGACAAGACTGTTACGGTCAGAAGGATGAGAGCAGCGAGCCACTTCTGCTCCGGAGCTACCCGCGACTGACATGGCCGTTGTCCGTTAATACAGCCCGCAGAAATGCGAATAATCCTCACGGCCAGTAACTTTGACACCCCCTATACATGCTAGAAAGAACTTGACCACCATTGTAACTACATGTATCATTTAACACTTCTATATTAGTTCAAGTTTTTTTACTAGTTAGTATTCAAATTCCCTAACAGTTCAAATCTTGTTAGATAACAAAAAGAGAACACAAAAGTTTCGCAAATGTGTTTGAATATGCTTATTATCTCTCCAAAAAATGTAACTTCTTTTTGAAAAAGGTATATCATAAAAAACAAAAAATCAGAAGAAAACACCATAAAACTGCTCTCAAAATTTTCATCCTATTCCGACGAGAACTTCACATGTTCTTCCCTTATTCATCGTATTCAATAAGAGGTTTTATTAAGTCAACGTAAATATTAATATTGTCCCATACGTATTATTAATATACATTAATATTCCTGTAAAATCATTAGTGTGAATCCTTATTAATTATAAAATTTCAGAATTTATATGATGATTCATATGAATAAAATTTCAAAATATTATATTTCACAGTGTTGATCATGCACATATTTCTGAAAATTAATGTATATCTGATTTAACATTGCAAGAACAAATGAAGCTGATATGCTCTCCGTTGTTGCTATGGACAAAATCTGAAAAATAAAAATATATGATTATTTGCAGCCATCTAAATATCTACACTAATTATGAGTATATATGCATATTTTAATATAATAAACATAAAAGTTTCACTGAAAAATATCTGGAGGGACATTGCAGAAATATATACTAATAAAAACTCTAATATCAAAATCAAAATATGAATTATATCATTAACCTGTCCATCTACACTCATTATGAAGATCACTTTACTTATTTCCAAGAGATAGATTACTCTGCTTTCATCTCCGAATCGTTGCAGATTGTTTATTATTTATTGCAATGTCGTTAGAATAGCTATACAGGAGGAGAACGGAAAGAAGCATTGTGAACACCGGAAGAGAAAAATAATAGCCGGAAAGATTTGATGCTATCATCGTGCAAACCAGAAAGAAAAAGAAGATAAAACTGTATAAATGGCTAAAGTCTGATTCACTTTGTTCTTGCTGTAAATTATAAAATCAATCGCTTGCTCATATTAGTGCACATCAACTTTCGTATTTCGCTTGTACTCAACGTGCAGAAGGTTCAGGCTGTTCTTCTCTTCGAGTTGAGTACTGATACATAGATGCTTAAACCGAAATTTTCTCTCAGGCTTGAAATGAGCGTCATATCATAACTCGCGTTGTCTTACACACTCGCGCTGTCTTACTTGCTTAAGTAAAGGTCTGACATGTGTCCCCTCTTCATTTTAAACTACCCATGTTTCTCCCCGCTCCTAAATGGAAAATATGTCAGATGGTGGTGTCAGCTAAGAGAGACGGAGCTTGCAGGAGCAGAAGTAGACTGCCGACGGTGCGGTAAGAAAGCGAATCGATGATACACGTGCAGCGCAATGGCTGATGCCGCCAGACCAGACCAGCAGGATAACAAAACTTTTGGTACAACAATACCTGTCTTAGAGACGCTTAGATTGTACCAACCGAGAACAGAAACATGAAGTGTCAGGTCCGTATCAATCTTCAGGTCGCGAAATGTTTACAATTTTCAAGTTCGCCCGAATCGCGAATTTTTTATGATTTGAGAAATAGAAATCAAGGCAAGGTAGCCATTCAATACTAAGACGTACAACTAGGATGAGTCAAATACACTGTAACAATTATATATTATGTGCCAACAGATGTTCCGGCAAAAACTCATAAAGTTCCAAGTAAAACATGATGCTGCTATTGTTCCTACAACAATTTTCCTTGTCCCGTTGGTGGCTTCCGCCAATAGCAAACCCGATCTCTCGTATCGTGAGAATAGTATCAAAACTGTGCACCATCGTGATCACCGGAGGTGCGAAGATCCGATGTACTTAAGCCAAGTAAACTCTCTGCTGTCGCACATTTAATGATCACGAAAAGTGTGTAGATCCCATCTACTTAAAACCGAGTAGATTCAAAAGGTAGCTATCGCACAAACGTGCGATTTTTGTCGCTTACCAGTGACAGTGAAAGATCCGTCCTGAAACAGAAGGGAGCTAGCAAACCGAGTCGACTGCTCCAATCGGCCAAATGTTTCAGGGACATGAGGAAACGTCCAAATTATCTAGAAGGGTATAAGTAAGTCCCCTGCTGAAGAGGTAGACAGTGTCTGGACATTTGTCTGAACGTTATCGCCGCTTCATGTAAAGGCCGCACTGAAATAGAGGTACGTTGAAAGAAAACATGGGCAGCAGTAAAGCGAAAACTCAATCGCCAAGGAGACGACTGAAGCTTTGTACATAGGAGAACTCAAAGTACAGGTAGGGCACTCGCGAGATGTTGAGGTGAACAACGAATAGAGGTGCCTGCTCCGAGATTGCGTTGGGACCTAGAGCGGGGAACGAGAAACAGAAGACTACGAAAAGCTCAGGCTCCCAACAATCAGAGAATAACAGCATGTCCAAGCGTTTCAGTATGCGGCATCGTATTGACCACCACTGCGGGGTGCGCTGCTCCCATAGCTTCTGCGGCTACCGCCGCCGTCACGTCCACCATATCCACCGCTGCCGCCATCACGTCCGCCGTATCCACCGCTGCCGCTCTCGCGCCTTTCATAACCACCCCCGTATCGACTCCCACCATTGTAACCACCACCACCACCTCGGCCTCCTCCACCACCTCCACCACCACCACCACTCCTGGACTGACTTTGGGCCTGGTTCACAGTGATATTCCTACCATCGAGCTCTTTCCCGTTCATGGACTCGATCGCGTCCTTCATGGACTGCTCTTCAGCGAAAGTAACGAATCCGAATCCGCGTGATCGCCCGGTCTCACGATCGCTAATTACTCTCGATTCTACGACCTCTCCGTAAGGTCTGAATGCATCTTCGAGACGG
Organism: Asterella californica; assembly: GCA_036924285.1. Taxonomy (NCBI): domain Eukaryota; kingdom Viridiplantae; phylum Streptophyta; class Marchantiopsida; order Marchantiales; family Aytoniaceae; genus Asterella; species Asterella californica. Next base: position 31,262,470 of record JAYKYS010000003.1, read on the forward strand.
TTATCGTTTGTGGCCCAGGCAAGGCCTCCGACAAAGCATCTGAACTCAGCAACAGCGGCCATTGTGGTAAATCTCGCGAAATTCGTTCGAAGACGAGCGAACAGGCAGGAAATGGAAGAGGGTTTGGTGAGGATCGCGCAGTTCACAGAGTTATATAGCTGTTGTCGGGAGGCGCGCGGAGGGTATAGTAGTCCAAAACTTTACCGAAGAGACGAAAGACACGGCAAGCGTTACCCAATTATGGCCAACAGCACTAAATCAACTTTGACCTATTACATCCACCGTCCGATATAAGGTCCTACGGTCACAGGTTAAGTGGATCGCTTAAGAAGCTTCTTACAATCGAATGAGCTAATTTACTTAGGCTAGGTCTCTGGAGATCCCCTAGAAACCCTAACCCTAAACGACCCAAAATTTTGGAGATCTAGGGATTGCGACAAATCAACCACATGTAACAGGACAAAGATATGGCCCTTTGAATCGACGGTCAGTTTGGATGGCCGAGTGGATACTGCAGTTCTTTGCCTTTTACTGCAATAATACTCCATGGTCTCCACAGTTTTTTACGCTCTACTGTTACCCCGCTGTAAAAGTGCCGTCCTGCGTGGTACGGCACTTCTCTTTTCACTCTATAAGCGGGTACTCAGCAATAAGAAAAATCAACGATCAGGAGCTGTCTCACCAAGCTCGAAAGGTCATCCAGCGGTTCTTATTGATCCCCTGTCTAGCTGCAAGTGCTTACTACTCTGACTCCTCTCGTAAATTTCTCCTGACGCCCCTTTGCTACATCGATGCTACAGTTTTGGCCTGCCGATCTCGTAAAGCTTTCCTGTACATCGATGCGTAATTTTCAACGGTGGATATATATTGTACCTGCGGGAGCGTTCTTTGCATGAATAAAAACGAATTATATATCGCGGTTTACAGTAGTGCCCTATCGTCGCTATCGAGTTGCTAGTTAGACGAAACAGAGAATGGAGCGGCCGCGAGTCATTCGTATGTATGTATGCCTGGCGTGGACTGTGGCGCAGGCGCCTAACTTTGTCAGCTGCTTCTTGAGTTCCTTGTGTTATTTTGGAACCTTTGTGTTTTATGTTTTTATCTTTGTTTTCTTGTGTTTTCTTGTGCTCTTTTTTTGTTTTTTCATTATCTTTGTCTTTTATTCATTATCATGTTAGTATCATATTTATTAAACTGTAAACTTCCCGATATTCAAAGAGAAGAGCTTTTTTTGTCATCAAAAAATGGCCACGAGAAATTGGATGCAATTCAAATTCTCTACATGGTTTTGGAAAATCATCTTCCTCAATGATGTCCCTCTATCAATGATTGCATACCAAATGTTCTCAATAAGGTTCTCATTACATACCTGGATGATCTTGAGACGTTCAGCATGAACTTTCTATCGGGATTGGAGAGAAAACGAGATGACAAAAACATCTCACATAGCACAAGAAAGATTGCTGCTTATAAGAAGCATGGAGGATTTGGCTTAGCTTCCTTCAAAACAAGAGCAGCTGCATTACACATCTGATGCATTTTGTATATTCTGGAAAATAAAGATGTCGAATGGTGCATATTGCACTCCTTTTGCAATGGAATCTATCAAAAATAAAATATAAGTCATAGAAGAGGGGGTTCTATTCACGCAAACTATCTGAATTATAGATCCGATAGTGCTCACCCAAATGATTACGACTGGAAAAAGCTGCAATGATGTTTGGTATGGAACTCACAAAGCAAAATGTTGTCAACAAAGATGAGTGTAACTGAAGTTGCGAGATCAATCTCATGCATTGGAGTTCTCCTCTACACCAGAAAAAACTAAAAATCCAATGTTTTGCTTGGACCTTGTCCGGATGTTGAACTGTAGAGAAGTTTTTCATCATCTACTACTCATGCGAGAAATAGCTCTCACTCACACATAGATAACATAATTATTGACACCCACTATTGGATCAAGAAGTAAACTTTTAAGAAAGGAACATCTATATGCATATGGATGAAAGCGAAGAAATTAACTAGAGACGACAAACTCATAGTTGGCGTAAGGTTCTATAACTGAACCAAGACTCGGATGAGGTATTGAGACAACGATGAGAGGTCATTTGCAACAATTAACAAAACGATGAAATTTCATCCGGAAGAGCTAGACTGATACTCGTACTAAATTAACAATCTACCATGTTATTATTTTGGTCCAGTCAACATGAGTAACATCACATCCACATACCACCTCAGCTCAAACTGCCATCTTCACATTGAACTATCATTAATAAATCTTGTTGTCGTGTTGTGACATGATTCACATGTGAATTTAACGTAAAACTTGTATTGTGTTGATTTTCTATGTTCCGCAAACTTTTTTGCTTAACTCGTCACAAAGCGTATTAGGTGCAACGTTCACGATTATCTAGGAAGTGAGATCGCACGATAATGAGATGTGTCAGCTCAGTGATACGTGAGTGACTCTTGTTATCAAATTTATATATAAGATATAGGATCGAGGAGTTATGCAGGCATCCTTTCTTGCTTGGTGTTTCGCGAGCTTGTCTTGGTGTTCTACATGGAGGATGAGGAGTTGCGAGAGTTGTACCCATGGATGGAGAATTGATCTGAGTTATAGATCTTTCATTCCCGAATTCGTTCTGTATCAAGCTTCACTACATCTATCGCGATCAATTTTGACAGTAGTTCGTGTCTACTTTGGAGAAGAGTTCATGCAGAGGGTGATGGACTTGCCTACTCCATTGATCTTATTGATCATCACGTACGAGGATTATTACGACATGATTGTGTACATCTTACTTTGACGAGTGAATGAACCTGAACTTTATAGCCAACGTTTCTTTGAACGTTTGGGTTGATATCCGGTGTCATCGTCACGATCAATCATCGTGCGTGGATCGCGAAGAACTTTGGTGAGGAATACTGCAATCAAGTGATACCTCCTCATTTCTTTTTGCCGTAGCTTTCATCATAGATAGATTCAAGGTCATTATCTTGACATTGTATTGAAGCTCTTGTATTTTTGTGTTGTTATTATCTATCGTTCGACGAGGATGATTATCTTGTATCTCGAACTCAATGGTTGCTTGCTGCGTGCATGCTTTGCTTTGTTGGATGCTCTAGAAGACAAGGTTTCTAGTGGTATGATGTATGTCTAGTTTGGGGCTTGTTTCTTCATTCAATACTTAGATAAGACATGAAGATCAAGATGAGGATATGAGATGTTTTGAGTTATAAGTGTTAGAAATTGTCAAATTTTGATCAATTGTGGTAGGAGTTACCTTGATCTAATCAAAAGTTATCTATATCATTGGAAAGCGCGTATGATAAGCTTTCAACTGCTGTATGATTCATCTTGAATGAGATTCATATCAGCAGAATGTAGAATGTCAGAGTTGAGTATTTTAGTTAGGTTGTCATAAGAAAGCAGTGAAGAAGACATTTGTTAGTGCACAAGCTGACCTAAGGGATCGTTTGATGAGATCATTTGATGAATGTTGCCTAGTTGTGTTGAATGGTGCACTTACATTACAGTTAAGACCAAGATAGATCAATAGAAACAAAGACAAATATATGCTAGAGTTGAGATAAAGACCAATTGACTAGGTAGTGAGAGCACAAGGATTTTACCGAGTTGGTTCAAGATTTTGGCGTATCTCTCTATAGCGAGATATATCCAACGTATTCCTAGATAAACTTTCATGCTCTACAACACCATAAGTCTAGGATGACCATGTCAACCTATGTTTTGTCACGACAGTGAATGCTACATCAACAGCTATGACGACCAAAACTATAAATCTCTCCAACCACATAACTTGTTTCATGTAGCTCTGTTCACGATGATCCACAAAGTAATTTTAACCTACTCAATGAGCTCTACATAATGATGAATTGAGAATGTAATGTCTTGAGATTTCTCCTTTTACACCATTGTAGCATAAAAGATTTCATTCCCCAAGAAGATTTACACTAGTTACACTGTTCTAAGTACTAAGATTTGACCAAACTCACAAACACACTGGTTTTGTCCAAAGTTCCTCCTAACCCACACGACCACGCAACTTCTAGACTCTTCTAAAAGGTGCTATGGGATGTAATACACAACTACTACTTCAACTATAACACAAATGTGCATTGAGAAGACATAGAAGATGATTACTGACCATTTGCTTGACTTCCAATCTTCTCGAGTCAGCTTCCAGAAGTAGATCTCGTCTTCTGCTGTTTCATCTCGACTTTTGACACTCTTAGAACATTGCCACTGCTAGGTAGATGTCAATTACTACTCCTCACAACAAACTCCTATAGAGAGGATGTTGAGCTTTTCAGGTCTAGCTGAGGCTTCCAAAGGCTCACACCTTCTAGAATGACCTCTTCTGGAGGTCTGAGAGTCCCTAAGTCCCTTTTACAAGCTCAAAACCCATAGTATCACAATATGCCAATCGTCTTTGAAGATGCTCAGCTGATTGGATCAGTCATAGGATGTATGTCCCTCGTAGCCTTCCCAGGCTTCTGTCTACTGAATTAGTATTCGGATAGCACTACAACGACAATTATATCCAATGATGCACACACAAGGCTTTTGTAGTCGGATAGAAGATAGAATGAAGATGGGAAGGTCATAGAAGAGAAAGGAAGAATATAAAAGAAGAAAAAAATGAGGGACAAGATGAGAAATAAAGCTTCTGACAGGCTTCTAGTCTGGATCTTGACTAACAAGCCATCCATACTTTTAGTAATATGGGATAGAAGACTAATCACATACTTACAGTCCCCATCGTTGAGGATGACGTCTTCGGATGTGGTAAGAAGTGATTCGTAAGCTTCTATGTACCTTAAGTTTTCCTCTTGAGGCAACCTGGAGTTACCTACCACCCATTGTCCCATTGGTCAAATGAGATTTTACAAGGTTTTAGGTCTATGCCGACACTCTCACCGTCTAATTCCTCGACTTCTTACTTGTTACTCAGCCAAAGTACTACAGATACAACTTCTAGCTTCTTCTGTCCTCACCTTCAACTCCTATGTCTCAGAAAATCTATATCCCATAGACAGTCCGCATGTGGATCACAAGTGCTCCACTAGATGAGACAAAATTTGACACTACACAACTTGTGACAACCACCGTCACTCAACAGGAAAACTTCTCATGCACAATTGAATATGAATTCGATGAAACCAATCCTCATAGACATAGACAAAGTTTTTGTAAACAAATAATCAATCAAATCCATGAGAAGTGAAGAAGTTACATCAGTTTTCGATAGCTAACTATCAAAAACTTCAGCTTCCTAACTCTGCTTCCCGACACGCTTGACTAAACAAGACTACACGAGGATGTCATTCCTTGTCTACTTCTATCTGCACTTCCGCGCTTCCCTTTTTGGATGTATAAAACACACAGTGTGCTTAAAACTAGACAACAATCCCATATCTTATACTTCTTCCTAGGCATGGGTTAACTAACAGCCGAGCAAAACTGTCTTCTAAACATAGGAGAAGACTCTCTCGAACAAAGCTATAGTATAGAAGATGAAAGGACCCACTGAAAGATGGTCACCTCATCCTTGGACTTCGGCTCTTCCAAAATTGGAAGTCTTTCTCTATTCCTTCTCTATCTAACTCTATCACTTGGACGATGATCTAAAAATACAAAAGAAAGATACAAAACTAAAAACAGCTTAGTCCGAACTTTCCTAAAAGTCGACAAAGTATAAAAAGCCTCGGACAAGACTAAATCTCCTACCTATTCTTGGACTCCAGGTGTGATGTCCAACTCGGCTTCTGGTGCTATGTGCTGCTCCGCTAGCACCTATAGAGCTGCTGAAGTGACATCTGTCTCAGTGGCAGCCATGTGCTCATTTTTACTCGACTCGGAAGACGGAAGACAACAGTGGGAAGCCGCATCCAACTTGACTTCTGGGCTTTTTTGCGAGGCCTGGCTGCTTCTTGGAACTCTAGGAGACCTCTAGGAAGCGGAGGCGGCACTACCTCCACCCTGAACTCTTGAAAGTCGGCTCTCCTCCTTGTCTTCCAGAAGACATCATAGCTTCTAGGACTTCTTCTGGTGGCTTCTTCATCTCTAATGCTGCTGCCACCATGTGAACATCCAGGTCGAATTCTTCCTTGTCAAGATCCTCGACATGGGAAGGTCCTCTGGTGTTAGAAGACATGGCTGTAAGGATGAGGACTGGTGGAAGACCATAGAGTGTCTTCAGGTCCTCAATATGTCTATCAAAGTACTCGAACACGTTGTACTTGCATTCTAACAACCTGATCTTGGAGACAACATCCTAGGTTCGAGCTAAGATTAGAAGCTTCCTCCCGGTTGTGAAGTTGAACTTCTTCCTCAGAACCTCTCTGTGCCATGACTTCCCTGGTTCGATCTACTTCCAACCGCTGCTTCTTCAGAAGTCTTGGCTTCTGCAGCTTCCCACTAGACACTCCAAGTCTTCTTCTCAGTCACCAAGTCAGCTAGTTTGCCCTTGATCATCAAGACTTCATGCTCCTTGTGTTGAAGTCGCATCGGGAACTCCTGATGAGTCTTTCGGAGTTGAACCGACTCCTTACCAGAAGCAGAAGCTTCCGCTTTGTACTTGTTTGCTAACCTCTCAGTAGTGCGGAGGTTGGTTTATAGAGCTTCCACTCGCTCTGTATGGACTTCTTCCTACTGGATCAGTTTCCGAAGATCAAATCCGAATTGAAGGGGTTTCTCTTGAGCTCTAGTCCAATTTTCCACCATCTCCATGGCTGGCTGGATCTCGGCCTGAAGAAGGCACTGAACTCTTCCAATCTTCTCCAAGCGGAAGCCAAGTCCATGTTAACATATCGATCCTTAGAAGCTTCCTTGTCTTCTTGTGATTCTTCTATCTCTTCCATCATGGCTGCTCTCCCCTTCTATGCTTGAGAAGAAGCCACTCAGAATATCCTCCTTGGTGGGAGGCTTTCTCTCATAGTAGAGACATACTGTCTGTCGTTTGGACTTTCTGCCTCCACTTTTACATGCTCATCTGCCTCAGTTGGGACGTCCACCCAGTTTTTGTCTTCTGGAGTCTTTGGAAGACTCCTTGAGGTCTCATGAATTGACTCTTGGTAGATCGAGTACCGGAGGTGTTTTCCTGAGACTCTAACTTAGATCCGGAATGAATGATATGGTGAGAAGTGCCTATTGTGGTGCTCACAATTTGCACGATTGGAGATTTTTACAAAAAATTTAAATTAATGACGTGTCTATATAATTGAAGTAACCTTATTACTTAAGATTACACCCTGCTTGGCGAGAAGATGATCTTAAGGGAATCGTGGGAAGAAGTCGACTTCTTCTGAAGTCGGAAGCCAGAAATCGGAAGACAAAGCACGCTTTCGGGAAGACAGTGACTACAACCGCGGGAGGTACCAACCAAGCATCGACTAAGTAAGAGGGTAGGTGTACCTGCTGTACAGTCATCTTTGTAGTAGATAAGTCTAGGATAGTCGAAGCCATTACCTAAATCGCACAGAGAAGACAAGGAAGCTGGAGGCGCATTAGCACCATAAGTTCTCTTTGCTGCTTCTCGAGTTGAGAATCGACTTAGCATTAGGATTTGGAGAGGACATTGGAAGCGCGCATAAGCAAATTGAAGTGAGCGAGTAGGAGAAAGCGTCTTCCTGTCATGAAGCGCACTCAAGGTGGAAGAGTGAGGAATCCTCAAGAGATTCGAAGATTAGAAACTGAGAGTCGAGGTGGAAAATCGAGAGAGAGGCTTCGGAGTGTAGCAGATCGAGCTCGATTGCAGAAGCAGTTAATAGCAACTCGAGATTGGACGTAGAAATAGGATCGTGGTAGGATATTGAAAGCAAAATTGAAGTGTTGAAGCGTGCAGAAGACTGAAGAAATAGTCAGAAGCGTAGCTGGAAGTAGTATTGAGGTTCTTTCCATATTCTTTCCCTTCTATATCACTTACGTCCTCTATTTCGATGTCTCCTTCCCGTGCTTCTCCGATCGTTTGCAGGAAGTCCATTGATCATTCTCCCTATCCTGAATTCCCTTGAGAAGATTGGACGCGGAAACGCTGTCCAAATTTCGTCAACCGTCTTCTCCACTTCTTCCCGAATCAAAACTGAGCTACTCTTCTTCCCATACCCAAATTCGATGGTATGACTATCAATTTTCCTACCCTACTCCTCTTCTGTCCTAGAATTTGTGGACAGAAGACGTGTCTGAATGTCTGGACATTTCTAGAAGATTGAACGTTTGCAATTCACATGAAGTAGTTGGATTGGATTGGAATTGGAGTTGTGAGAAGCTTGATGTGAATCCAAAGTGAACTTGAGAGTTGATTGTTGTTTCGAGAAGCAAGAAATTGAGAATCAGGCCTGTGCCTCCCAAGCTTCCTGACTTCTCAAATCCACATCTTCCTAGAGAGCTAGCCATCTTCTCACTTCTTTCCAAGTTGGAATCGAGCTTCCTCATCTCTCATTCTCAAATTCAATCATCCGACTATCGATTTCCCTACCCTATCACTCATCTGTTCCTGAATCCATGGACAGAAGACGCTTCTGAAGATCTGAACATCTTTGGAAGACGCTTCTGAATGTCTGAACGTCTTCGGAAGATGACTGTTTGCAATTCGTATCAAGATTGGATTGGATTGGGTTTTGTGTTGAGAGAAGCTTGGTACAAATCCTGAGTGAACTGGTGAGTTGATTGTTGTTTCGAGAAGTTGGAAATTGAGAACCATGCCTGTGCCTCCCAATCTTCCCGTCTTCTCAAATCCACATATTTCTAGAGAGACTAGAAGGTTGGAACGGCTTGCAAAATGCGCGAGAAGACGTGAGGGTCCTTTATGAGTCTTTTCTGTCCAACCCATAGCAGCCTATTCCTTTTTCTTCCCAAACATAGAAGAGAGTTGTGAGAAGCCTTGCTGGCAGAATCTGGAGAGAATGGTCGAGGGTCATGTCTTTCCGTCATGCATCAAGCTTCTTCTGAGCGTGTATGAGAGATAAGGAGTCAGAAGAACATAGTATGAACGTTCCGTGTCTGTTGTGAGGCTAGATTGCGTGTCGGAAGCCGAAGACAGGTGAGATCAATGATGAGAAGTCTGACTACGGGAAGTCTTCTGAGTACGCCAGTTAATCAGAAGTTGTGCCGAGAGTCTTCCTGGAGGCCACTGTCACCGCAAGAGTCCGCAACCCTCTTCTGAACTTTTCGTATACTCTACTTCTCACGTATCTTGTATCTTCTGTTATGAAGTAGGATGAAATGCAAGGTTTCGGCTCACAGCAAGTATGTGTGACTTAGTGTAATAGAGGCTCGAAGCATGTCGATGCATCCTCGAGGTTGATCTTACCCGCCACAAAATTGGCAGAGGCCAAACCCTTCATCAAGGAGTTGGGTCCCGACTTCTTCCTGTGGGACAAGAACCTTGCGGACAAGGGTCTTCTGGAGGAGGTTTCGACAGCACTGCCTCCGCGCAATCTTGTACTTGTGAAGGCACGAGTCGCTCGGAGAAGACCGTCTTCCAGGACAGTGGAGTGGTGGCGCAGGACTTTTCACAGGCTAGAATCCGAGAACCGAGGGTACGAGCTTGAGAAGATCTTACCAATGATCTTTGGGAAGTGGCATGTGCTTGGAAGCACGACTTGCCTCTTCTTGGAAGATAGACATGGGAGGAATGGATGAAAGGTAGAAGCTTATCGGGAGTTGCGGAAGGATCTTCTGACGAAGCTGTTTCTTCACCTCTTCCCCAAGAGGAAAGCGCAGAAGATGAGATACTTTGGAGATCAAGACGAGGAGTTCTTGGAAGCCGTCTGGGAGGGACTGTCCGTTTATTGGGGCGCCTTCTTCCACGCTTACATCCAGGCAGAGTTGGTGTACTTGGGCACCCTAGTAGGAGGGCACCTCACCCCGTTCTTCTGCTATCTGTACATTGTCAAGTTGAGAGTTTCTTGGGAAGAGCGGAACCTTCTGACTGTGGTATGATCGTGAAGACTGTATATATCTACTCAAGGAAGCGTAGGGCTTCTAGATGTGGTTGTTAACTCAAAAGGGTAGGCTTTTCAGGTTACAACAGGGCGCTATAGGCACTCATACTGGTCTGTAGGAACCTCTAATATGTTCAAGAAGCAAAGTTCAGGTTTATTTAGTAGTAACAAGATCAGGCGGTGAACTTTAACGCTCAGAAAAACTATGATGGTTCAGACTTCTAAATTTCTCCTACATGTAAAAGAGGCCCTACTGAGCACACACACGAAGTTTCAGCCTGAGATCAAATTCTAGCACCGAGATATGGACAGAAACATCCCGAGTAGAGAAATTATGACAATTTCTGACACGCAGATGGCTATTTTGACCTAGAACAGGAAAATTGACTCGATCACTTTCGAAGATTTTTACAGGACTTGGAGTTCACAGATTGCTGAACACCCCTGTGAAGTTGGACCTGGTGGTTGTACACGGTTCTCCAGATGTCGTTCTCTGAAGTTGCTACTCTAGATTGAGAGCTTTTGAGACCCCCTCTGCTTCAGTGGACACCTTGAATTACTCAATCACTCAAATGACATGAAACTTTTTGGACAATCGTAGCCCTGCTGACAGTGAACGCAGCCACGCAAGTTTGAAACGATTATCTTTTTTCTGCTGGAATTGACACTCAAAACCCCAAAATCAACAAAAGTGATGCAATTTCAACTCAATCCGAACTTCAATTTGGCATAACTCCTTCTTTATTGCCCCAAATCGATCAAGAATTTCACTGAAAGTTAATGGCACGACGAGCTCTATCTTCCTGTGCTCTCAGATTTAGCAGTGTCCTCATCAAATGCTTGAACTTTCCTTTAGACCTCTGTTTCTAAATTTAGAGTTTTACAAAAGACAAAAATGGACCAATGGGAGTTCATAGCTCCACTTGGTTTTACTTTAGTGCCCTAATCCACGTGGTCACTTAACTTCACTCATAGGCTACCATGTTAGCCCCCTAAAGTGTCAACGCAAATCTTAAACTACTTAAAATGACACGCAAATCTGAAAGATAACTTAAACCTGCTAGAAAGCGTGCATGGGCGACAAGTAAGTACAACCCATGAGTTTAAAACTCTATGAACATGGTAAAAAATCTACTAGGACTCAAAATACATAACTCCCTCGAGAATCAACTTCTCTGAGGTCCTAACTTCACTCAGAGAGGCTAACTCCTGGTTGAGAAGTGAATCGTTTACTATGTGAAATGATTCACATCACGACATCCACCCCCTACAAACCTGCACATCCTCCGGCATGTGTCAACTTCTTCAGTCTTCTACTTGTTCTTCATCATCGTCACTCTCTTCCGTCTCAGCCTCTTCGGTAACCGGGACGTCTTCGTCTCTTGTTGTCCTTTGCTCTGACTCCAGAATATTGAATAACTCGACTGATCCTCCACGCCTTTTGAATAGTTTCACACGTTTGCCTGCCATTGATAGCTTCAAAGGAGTACCGTCTAGGTCTCGTAAACTATAAGTGGTATTTTCATAAACATCTAGCACAACATAAGGCCCGAACCATCTTCGAGAGAACTTACGAAGTGTAAAATGCTGATTCTTCAACGTGCTGTCATACACCAGAACCCAATCACCAACACTATTGGCTTTGGTCATAGTCGGTGAGTCTTGTCAAATCGTTCCTTGTTTCTGACTCGGGCCACCTTCAACTTCTCTTGCGCTTCAGCAAGATCCTCCTCTCTCCGCTCTAACTGTCTGGTACGTAAAGCAATAAGTGAAGTGCGATCTAAATCATCTTCCCACGATAGCGTAGCCCACGTAGGAAAGTACTCCTCATCAGGCATGATTGGTTTCTGCCCCAACATAAGCTCAACCGGCATATAGCCAGTCGTGGTACAGTGTGTAGTTCTATCAGCCCACAAAGCAAATGGAAGTAGTCTCGGCCATTCTCTAGGTCTATCATCACATTCTTTCACTAAAGCGTGAACAATAGAAGGGTGTCCTCGTTCACTCTTACCAATGCTCTTTGGATTCATGGCAGTAGTAAGCCGAAGCTTTACACCATAACGAGTAAAGAACTCCTTCACTTCTGCGCCTCTCAACTCATCTCTATCTGCACGTAATCTCCTAATAGATCCATAACGACAGATGATATTTTCAAGCACGAACCTGCATATGTTCTTTGTAGTGTTCGTCCGTAGTGCTTGTCCTTCCACATAGTTGGAAAGATCCTCTCGAGCCAACACCAAATAACGCATCCCCGATAGCTCCGATGGCATCATCACAAGATCAAGAACCCACTGAAAATGGATACTAGGTGGATAGGTAGATACAAGCCCATCTCTGTAACGGACCTTGGAGTAGAATTGACAGTGCAGACACGACCCAACCAAATCCACCACGTGGGTTGATACAAATCCTTCCACCAGTATCGCTTTTTCATCTTCGTGTTAGTAGCCTAGACTCCACGATGTCCAACCCACAAGGTGTCATGCAACTCTTTCAGCATATTCAGCTTCGTCGGTTGATCATCCACCACTCTAGCAAGCATTTTGTCTCTTCTCTTCAGACATTTCACAGATAACCTTCACGTAGAAGGTAATTGTATGCCTTCCGCCTGATCTCCTTGAACTCTGCATCACTCCATCCCTCTCGTCTACAGAATGAACTCAGATAGAAATCAATATCACGGAAGTTTTCTGTGTAGAACTTCTCGTTGAACGGCAGTGGTTCCAAGTCTGAAGTCTAACTTGGCACCAAACATCTTTCTTCTCGTTGTTCTCGACCTCTGCAAACATCTCATCCTCATCTGTATAACGAGCCTTAGACAACATATCTGCAACTGGATTGTCCTTTCCTGCTATATGTTTTAGCTCAGGGTTCAGACTTCGGACATAAGCAATCCATCGTAGCATTGTTATGTATGATGTATTACAATTTGCTATCATACCCAACAAAGACAAACAATCTGTTTCTAATAACACACGGGCTCCTATCAAGAACTCTGGATCTACCTTCATAGCAATAACAGCTCTCCACAACTCACGCTTCACTTGAGGATAGTTATGTTGTCTATCTGTTAAGATCCGAGCTCCAAACCTTGAAACAAACCGCACACCTTCTGCATCTTCCTGACCAACTGTCCATCCAATCGCCTTTGGACTCATATCAACAGTCAGTACCACATGTCTCCCGCTCTCGTAGTTAAGTCTCCTTAGTACAGGTGGAGACTTCAGAATCTTCTTCAGCTGCTCCATCGTCTCGTGATGTTCTTGCCACCAAGTAAACCTCCTCCCCTTTCTCAAAAGTGCATACAGAGGCTCGGTTATGTGCATAATGAGGAATACTCACGCGAAAGAACACACAAACTCTTAAGAATCATCGAACCTCAGTAATATTGGTACAGTCTGCTATCCTTGCTATAGCATCTACCTTCTTTGGGCTCGGATGTCTTCCAAAAATACCACATAAATGACCCACCATCACAATCTCTGACATTCCAAAACGAGATTTGGTACCTGACAGAGTGAGGTGTATCTCCTCCAAACGCATCAGAATCTTTCCCACATCCCGAATGTGGTCTGCAACGAAGTTTATGCAACCATCAGAAGTCATTGTTTCGTCCTTGTCTTCCACCGGACAACCTTTCATGAGAATATCATCCAGTGTAGCAGTCGTAGCACGAGCCCAATATCTCTTGCCTAGAGATAAGTTTGATGCTTTCAGACATTGTCTAGCAGTGCAAGATGTAGAGTCGAGCTTGAAAGAGAGTGTTGATATAGTTCTAAGCTCTAATAGATCAACGATCTAATACCAGCTAGAGTAGTTATGATTATTATGTATTAGGGTTTCTCTTGTACTCACCTCACGATATATACATGAAGAGGTGAAGCCTCTCACATCTTATTCATATTTATTTTCTTATCTACTCTTTCTCTCTTCTTGGAGTATCTTCTTAGAAGTATCGATCTCTCTACAAGATAAGCATCACATAACGAACGAGAATGCCTCTACGAGTCCATTATCACCTAGCTAATGATCCATGGATGTGAATTGAAAGATAGAGCCGTTAGAAGTTAATGAGAGAAAAATTAACAAGAAGCCAAAAGCTAAAATTATGTAGATAATGATTCTTGTCTACAAGAAGGTGAGTGGTCACAACAACATGGCAGTGCGCTTCGGATGGATCCGTCATGTCAAGCACAAACAAAAGCACTAACAAGATCTAGATCGAGATGAACTTGCAAGCTTGTTTGATAACAATCAGTGCTAAAAAGTAAAAGAAAATGTGTATGCTATCTCTGTAAGTTGTACAAAGTGATAGTGGAGATGAGAGCTTAGCGATGTCGATAGAAAATAGCGGTATGAGGAGAGCGTAACGAGATCGACCATCAGTAGTGAAGAGAAAAAGATGTTATGACAAACTGAAGATTTCATACATGACAACATTAGGATATACAAGTCACATATCAAAAAAAAATCAGACATGAATAATAATAAAGATTACAATATGAACAATAGAAAACCTCTGGATCAAGAAATCCACTTTGTCGTCTATGCTGGCCAATGCTTCACATGAATTAAAATCATATCCCTCACTTATCATCTTCCAAAGCATGTTGTGGATACCTCGTTGGGATGCATACTTGTTACATACTTTCGCTTGATATGACAAGAAAACTAAAGAATTTCACTTTAATTTTCTTGCCATGTTCATATATCCATAAGGTTCTAGAGATCCGATCATGTACATAAAGAAGTTGAAAATGAAATTTTATCTCCCTCAGAAGTTTATAAGCATTGCTATGGATGGAAAATTAAGTTCAATGGAGGATTCTTTCATTTTGTGCAAACATGTTCACTGACTTGACTTTATCATTGTGTAAGATAATCCAAGTAGAAATTTTGTTTATGGATCATCGAGAACATAGCTATGAGAAAAGAAGTCACGGATGTCAAAATATTGAAGATCATGCAGTTGGTAATTATAGTGTTGATTTGGCAACAAACAACGTTGACATAGTAGACTTGGACTGATGCTGATATGACACATGTCAGTATAATGTTGATATGACATTCATGATGCCATGAGAATGAAACACTGATATGACATATATTAATTTGGCGAGAAACTAGAATGGTCATGTTGATTGATAAAATGTTGACAATGATGGATAACATGCATGGACATGCCAAAATAGTTTTGATTGGACAAGTGTACTACTGCGTGGTAACTATAATCTTAAATCATACTAAATTTTATATTTTTTGACATTCAACATCTCTATCCATGAGTTCAAACCTAATGTTCACTAAGTTAAATTATAATATATATCGAACATGTACGTAATCTGCAGAATGAACAACAACTATTCAGACGTTAATCCTCATAAATTGCATTGCTTGGCACAAGACTTGCATACTTGATTAATTAGGTGTCCAGAACCAAATCATGATGACTTCACTTCTTGAACAAAAAGGAGACATGAATTCATTGAACTTCCCATCAGTCTAAGAAAAAATGATGTTTGAGATTGTACAACTCGTTAGTGACTAGTTGGAGAGAATAATACTTAACATGCACTAACTTTAGATTATCATTTTTTCTTAAAGTTACTAGCCTGAAGGGGACTGAAAGTATGATCTCGAACATCCAAAAGTGTCAACTTTCACACACTACTTCTACCATCTTAAAATAATAATGTTATCTATGTCATCTATGATAAGTGATCATGATAGAGTTCGAGCATTCAGTTATTAATCTCTGGAATTTCTATGTGAACATGCATATATATTAGAATGGATCACATTCATCACTGATGAACTCGATATGCATTGGTTCAATGAGTAGACTAGCACTAGTCCATCGTAACATGTTCATTGCAAGTCAATTTAACCTCTCCAAAATATTCCACACATCAATATATATAATAGCTCGCCTGAATTCCATAACGGAGTAAATAAACCTAGTGTTTTTCTTCTGCAATAATCTTCTTTCTTATTCAAAAGATTATGTGTATGTATTGTTGATGAGAGAGTTGTGAATTTGTAAAAATTCTGCTATGTACATATGGAGATTGTACAATATTCTTGATAATGAAAATTTTATGATATATAAGTTTGATATATCTATTGTTAGTTCATGGTTTATATGTACAATTCATCGAGTCCAATTGAATAGACCTTGACTTTATGATGTATACACGAGGATCTTTGTAGTAGAATGATAATCATTATATGCATAACTTGTTGTTTGTAGTAACAGGAAGAGATCGATTATCATGTGATAAGCTAACTTGAATAACCATGTAATATACAAAGCATACACTGAACGATCAATACTCTTCCTTGACATCCTTAGCTCTAGAGTGAACTCGGACAAGAGTATGTGAGAATCGTCGAGGAAAAACATATCAAACTCTCTATGATCCATCTCCATCTTTCTCTTTTTCTCGTTCAAGATCTGAACTGTAGCGCAAGTTCAAAAGCATAAGGTACTTGTATGATACTAGTGATATACACTTTTTGTCAATGAGAGCAAATATTTAACAATATGTATTATTCCAAGTGAAATCTTTGATATGTGTAGTACGTCTATTTTGGATGTATAAGTCTGGAGCTCATTGTTGTAACTCTCAAACTCAAGATCGAACGTAGACATCTGATAATGGAACTCTAGTTGACTTTTGTTACGTGATGAATGTTAGGTATAGAAGTTCACGACTTGGTCGAGAAACTGATGAACCCTAAGTGATTCTGAGCTAAGATAAATAACGTTAGACGTGGATGTAAGAACTTGTCGTAAAGGAATATTATATGAATGTCGATCTAAGGAGATAAGCTTGGAAGTGGACTAAGATGGAGGTCTGAGACATAGTTTGAGACGTAGGTTGGAACGGGTCGAGATGTGAGTTTGGTTCAGACGTCCGTAATCAAATGTTGGTCCGAACCATGGGATCCAAGTCTTGTGATTGTCTCAATGTTTGGGGACTAGCACGAGTCATCCGACCTTAGAGTTCATCAGATAGACTCTTAAGGCATGAGGTGATGGCTATGCTAGTACTAAGACGCATTTCAGTCTAGACTTGGATGACATAACTTAGACTCGACCCAAGGACTGGGTCAAGATTAGAGAACGAGACAATGGGTTAGACTATCCTTCAGGAGCTTGGAATCAAAAAAACATCATGGGTGATTGGACACTATGTGTGCTAGAAGTATCATTTAAGATCTATAACTCAATGAGATGTATGTCCCAAGGCATGATATGACTTACTCATGATTTCGGCCGACCTAGCAAGATCTAGGTCAGGACTTAGGCTTGAGAGTTAGAAGGACGGTCCGGCCCTAGTTTTTCTCTCGAGATTTCTAGATCTTTGAGAGGAAAATCCATGTTGAATTAATGCTATGCATTTTCATTCGAGTTTCCAACGTTTACATTGTCCTTATCTAACTCCGTCATTTTTCTTAACTAACTCTACTAGCTTTGTTAAGAAGTCACGAGTTACTGCTAGATGGAAACAAACTAAACAATTTGTGCTATAGAAGAGACTAGATCTTGCATATGTAAACCTTATGCTCACTGGAATTACTTAATGAAATAATATCTGTATTAGTTTCCATAATTCTTTGAGTATTATGATATCATCACAAGTTCTTCTCCGAATGCTCTAAAGATGAAGTGTTAACTCAAGCAAGTTATTAAGAGAAAATTCAATGAGAATATTAAGTGTTTTCTAGGTAATTTATCAAATTATTGACTCTTATTTTATGTTTATAAATATATAAAAATATATAAAATAAATAAGAGAGAGAGATATATATTATATATATATGATTCGAGAAACAGTTTGTGACGAATTTCACTTTTCCAAATTGCGGAAACTAATTTTAGTAAACTTGTTCTTCATATGAGTCTGATTTGAAAATGTAACTTGAATAAAATGAATCTGCAAATTTTTCCAAAAGGAATATAAAACTTCTTTCAAACCTTCTTATGATATGCACAGAAATTAATCAGCTTGAATTTTTATATCTTAGATATAATTCTCCACTTGATTTATTATGAGCCCATAAAATGATATTAAATATTAATGAAATCCAATTAGAACACATATTCCTAAAACAAGTAGTTATGATATCTCGTGGTAACTTAACAATTTTGAAAGTATAGTACAAGAAACACCTAAAGATATGACCGTGATTTAATGTAAAAGATATGATTTATATCAAATAAAAAATAATTCAAATATAACGACATTTTTATTACATAATTATTTACTTTAATTTGTTTTATCTCTGACACGAAACTTATAAGTGTCTGCGGCTGTGATTTATTCGCATCTAAACTCCTCTTTCGGCATCGACGGATAGAATAGGCAAGAAAAGATCTATCCTTATTCTCATACTGTTACATTGTTACATTGTTACAACATTTATCAAGTTGTTCCCGATCCAATCCTGTTGGTTTATATCACAGTCCCGAGATGTGCACTAGGGGATTCAAAGGTACAACGATGATATCTCCACACCAAGTTTCCCTTCTGTCAAAGTACACAAGCAGCATTCTACACTAAGTTATACACTCCATATGCACATCTGCAACATGACCTCTACGGTAATCCATGTTGTTTGGGGGTTCCTCGCTCCTCCCGAACTGAACTAGAATAAATTGAACTAAGATATCTAACTTTTCGCAACTAACCAAGTTGCGTTCGAACCTTGTGTAAGAATCCGTTTGAGTCTCTTGAGACCTCGGTGTGTAGTATTCGAACGTGGAGAACAGAATCGTCGATACGGAATATTCTTCCCGGAGCTGGCAGGCAGGTGACAGACAGTTCAGAGAGGCGTAGTAGGGCTAGCTCAAATCGAGGCTTCTGTCCTGTCTCACTCTACGAGGTACTGTAATTTCTTGCCCTCGTCGTCTCAGCAGGTTTCTTGGAGCATGGACTCCCGCAGGAGCTCGCTGATAACGGCACATGTGGAAGACAGAACGAACTGGTACTGTTTGTGTCTTACACGAGATTTCAGAAGGTTGCAGAATATGCAACGCACTCACTTACGGGAACTCTCCGTCTTTACATATGTACAGAATAGCTGGAATGCCGGAATTGTTCGTCTCCCGCGCCTGGCATGGTAGTCTGTCAATGCGTCGATCTCTTGCATGCGTGCTTCCGCTGAAATCTGTGCACTGCTTCAACTGTTTAGTGCACATGGATACTGGAGCAATGTCAGATCGCGCAAGAGATCGATCAGTATTGACTGGATGATGGTGATGTCCCGGTCAATGTTGTTGTGCATGTCTTTCAGCAGTGATTAAGAGTTTCCGCGGCCGGTGCTGCTGGCTGAAGACTGGAGCGGCAAAGAGGGCATGTGGTCCGACGGTGTTGGAGCCACTGATTCAAGCACGGCTGGTGGAAGATGTGTTGGCATTGGGGGAGTTCGTAGACAATTTCGTCGTTGCAGAACTCGGACAGGCAAACAGTGCACTCATGATGATCGTAGCTTGTTGATTTCACAAAGTGCTTGACGTTCAAGGACTCCTTGATTTTCAGTAATTTTCCTTTCCTGCTTCTAATCCTCCTGCTTATGTCGTCGATCTCAACCTCCGGCGGTCCGTAGTCTGAGCCCCCTGGCCAGCAGGGCATCACGCAAGGCAGAAGAGACGACGACTCATCTGCGACGCTCTGAAACCACATGGCTATCGCTGCAAGAAAGTCGAGAATTACCATGGTGACGTTATAGAACTTTTTCATAATCAGTGGGATACTCCAGACGATGCTTCTTCCCATATCTCCAACAGAAGTCCATAAAAGCATCGTATAAGCGTTGCCGACGCCATTAACGTTAACATGATCTTCACTCATGTGCATGTGTAAATGCTTGCACTCCAAAGTATGTCCGCTCCCCATCTTTCGTCACGCAGGCTTCGAAAGCTCGATTAGTCCCACCTCTGCACATGCTATGAGATCAACTTTCAGAGTCGACAAGATCAGGACTGGCAGACGGCGATTGGGCATTGAATGCTTTACGCCGATTTAAACGGTCCACGCTATCAACTTTCTCATGATCAATCTGCGTTTGACTCATTGACGACTAATGTAAACCAGATACGGAATCCAAGGAAATTTATAGATTCCACAAACAATAGTCACCAACAACCGTATCAGAGAATTCTAGTCATGCTTCCGGTACACGAATTCAACCGTCCAACCGTCTGTCAATTGTTTGTCAGATCACTCGTGAGGGGGTTCCAAAATGTTGCAATTACTGTAGCTGCTGCTTCGTAGCCGTACAGTCCCGTACTCCAGATGAAAACTTCTAGCACTACGAGTGGGTACAGTTTTCAGTCTTGAAGAACGGAACCTCCGCTGTAGAATCGAAGCTTGCGCAAAACAGATGTGTAACCCGACTTGGCTTGACCGTGATCCCCTCCTCTTGAAGACTGAGGAATACTGTACTCTGCAAACGCAAAAAAGATATGGAGTCCATAAAACGTGCAGTCATGGGTTCGACCTGGAACTTGGAGTCGCGGATAAGGTCCGCGAACCACCTAACATAATGACCGATCCGTGGTCGAGACGTTGAAAGCCGAAGACTGACGAACATGCTACGGTAGTTTCTCATAACATCTGTTAAATTTAGCTAACTGGTATTCTGGTTGACTTAGACTGTACTCCAATTCTTCTGACTTGGCAAAAGTCAGTAATTATTCTTATTCTCACCATTCATTATGATGTGAAAAGTCCAAAGGAGCTTCATGCATGATAAGCCTTGGCCGAAGCACAAGCTACCTGAGATCTAGAACAGATACAACCATGTCGAGCCAGTCGGAGTCTACACAGGAATCAAACACACGAACAGGTAGAAGAAACGCCTTCACTGAAAGAACCACAGTAAAAGGGAAGAAGAAAGCAAGCCCCCAAAACAACTAAAGCAGTTATGCTGGCTAATGAGCTATGTCCTCTCATCATGTCGCGCGTTTAGAGTATACATGTGGGATATAGTGCTCGCCTGCCTCTGAACACCAGCACAGCTTTACGGAATCGCGTCGTGTTTTGCTGGAGCCTTAACCTCAAAAACTTAACAACTGGTGAAACTCCACACGTGAATATTAAGCTACACATCAAGTACCACCAGGCGTCCCTCTACCGACGGGTGCAGCGTCTTGATTGCTTTCATGGATTAGAAATACTGTTCTCATACAAGAGTAGGTGTCAGCTGCCAACTCTTACAGCAGATGAATGAAGGGAGCTGACTAAGGCCCTCGCACCGAATGAGGCGTAAGGACGCTATAACACCTTGCATCCGGTCGGTATTATGTATAATCATAATTTACTCAAACGTAGTTGCTTCCAAGAACCAAGTTCCAGTTGTTTATTACTTGTTGGAAATCCCGGCCCACGCTTTACAATAACAGATTCTTTATTCAGTGGTTAAAAGCAAATAATCTTCAGTTTGGAAGACACAGAATATGGGGACCACAAACACCCTCCGACGTTCATGAATGAAAGCATCGGGACGAGCAGATACAGTTCATAAGAAAGTTGGTTCCTGAAGAAGTAAAAGGAGCAAACAACGAAGGATCCGGATCATGGGAATTGATGTGGTTAGTTGCTCGTGGAAGAGAAACAATGATCTTGTGGAAGAACAGGAAACTGACGAGAAACTAGGCTGTTTGGTAAACGGATTTCTTTGATGGTCTTTTTCCTTCACGTCCTGTACATGTGGTTTTAAAACCATTGCCAACTTCCTCCGGACAACGGGATGAGGTAGGGCAGGCCAGGATGAACAGAAGCGGCTCAAGTTGGTTTAATTTTGGAATGTAAACGAGTAGCATGGGCTAGGTAGTAGTGTTCGAAAGTAAGACTAGAAGCCTTCCGATTGGGTTGGGATAGAGCAGCTAACCTCGTCAAGGTTGATAGGCTCGCATGGAGCAATCCACGATGTTGCTGGAGTGGAAATAACAATTGACACCGCCTTGGCTGCAATTTTGATTGTCACTTCACTAAAGCCGATCGATGATCGTTATCTATAATCAGAATACCACCAGGAGTTGGACGAAGAAGCATCCAATATCCGTTCACACCCAAGGTATTTGTGGGGATGTGAGTCTGTGTCTATGAGTTCTAGACGATATTCTGGACTGTTTGTTGTGAAGATAGAGATTCCCGATCTCAAACATGGTGAGCAATACGTCGCCCAAACGACGTGATGGCGTTTGGGTGACGAATAGTAAATATGAATAATATCCTCGACCAGTTTCTCCCACGATGTGCTGCCGACATTGCTATCAGAGCTTCGTCGGAGCACACGGTACAAGGGGAGCCCTCTCATTCTGTTGAGCGGATCCAGAGTGTTCAACAAAGAACATCTCGAGACTGAGAACGTTGGGAATGATTGGATCAACACTCAAATCAACACGGTGATATCCTCTGCAGTCTCTCCTGGAAAGGCGTCCTTTCCTGATTTTCAAAACTCCGCTCTGCAGATGTTGCGTTTCGGACCCTAGAACGCCAGAAACCCGACTCCATCAGCTCCACCATACATAAACAGATAGGCGCTTTCTGCTTTGTCTTCTCGTTGCATTGAAGTGTCAGTGATGCTTCACTAGTATAAAAACACAAGATCTCACGCTGCTACGCTGCTCAATCAGCAGGAAGAGATTATCCCACACACTCTCAGACCCTGACAAGCCCCAAGCATGGAAAATCGCACTGCATTCGATTTGTTCATGGCGCTTGTTTCTGTAACAGTAGCCAGGTCACAACCCTCACCTGGCTCACCGCAAGCTACCCGCCAGCTTCTGCGCGGCGGCTTCAGCTCAAACTCAGCAACCGAATGTTGACCACGCTGAGTAGTTCAACAAACACTCAACTACGCCACTCAACTATGGTGGCTCCTGAACTGCACTTGACTTTTATATTTAGTTTTCCAGAAAAGAAAATAGTTTCTAAACACATTTCTTTATTTTCTGGTTTATTTCGTAAGTCCCTGGCCCGGACTTACGCGTGTTGAGAAAATACACTTCTGGAAAACATATAATTAAGCCCCCGTGCCCCAGGAAATAAGCCTGGTAACCAGGAGGTCTTCATTCTGCGGGTGAGCTGTTTGCGAACTAAAGAATTTAACCGTTATAGACTAAATACTTTTGTTGACAGAATTTTCCTGCGAGAAAGGAATCTGCTAAGAGAGTACTTAAAACAAAGCTCTCAACGAGCTTTACCCTCTCTGATTCACTTCATACCTATTCGTTGAGTATCGATTGAGAAATATTAAAAATGAAGTTTTGATGATTTTTGGGAACATAACAGCGTTATTGAGTCTAAAGTACAAAGGGAGAATAATAAAAAGATATTTCTTTTTTGCTTTTATACCCACCTCAAGGGTTTAAGAAGTAAATAGCAAATGAGTGATTAATGATGATGGTGAATTTACTGAATCAGTTATCTAAAGAAGACTCCATAGAAACATCCAAAGAAGAGTCGATAAATGATGCTCCATCATCAAAATCACGTACACACATGGGAGACCTACAGATGTAGCATATAAAGTTTCACATGTATTATTATCTGTTTTTGGTCGAAGATAAGATCTATATCACTATGTGTTAATTCATAATCCACAATAACAAATAACTATGCTTGATCAACTTCAATAACTTTTTCTCCCTATATATTATCGAGAATATTATAGGTGTTATATGAAAAATCTATATTAAGTTTTAATAAGAATCAAAATTAAACTTAACTATTAAACGTTAGTCATTCTGGGAACAGTGGCGGCGTCAGTAAAAACCTTATAAATGAAGTGCAAGGTCATGCGCTTCTGACGGTACAAATGCGAGTGTCTGCTGAAGTAAGAAAATACATTAATATACACATTAATTTATCATCTAAATTTTTGCGTCAGAAGGGTTAGGTGAGAAATTAATGTTAAACTTGCAGTCCTCTTCCATCTTCAGATGGAAGAGAGATGAATAACTAACTAATCAGTGCTCAAGTTGTCATGGATGTAATCTTTAAATACTTCAAATGAAAGCAAATGTTCATTGTCTCTTTGGCTTCTAACAAGAAGAGTGTGTGAGAGATTTGTCCATTAAAGTGTTTCTCATATGTATTCATGATCCATGAATACATATGAGCCCACTAAGAATTACTAGCCATATGATCGATCATTTGGTCTATCTGAGGTCTAACTGGTCCACTCTTGATCCATATCATGTTCATCATAATACTATATGATGTTCAATCAATTCACACTTAATAAAGCATCTTGTTCTCTTTAGTATTTCCATTTGTACATTACTCTCTTCATTCCAGTGTAATTTCAATATTGTACCCTGATTTTAATCAGCAACTAATTGTCTGATTCACAACCTTGTCAAGTATTTTTTGACATCTGCATTTTCTAACGCCAGTGATCCAAGTGCTAGTGGATCAATCATCTTTGTCAAGAAATTTAATAGATCTAATCATTATCTTTGGAGTAGTAAATTAAAACATATACTTCATATGAGTGGCTTGTAGAAACTAACTTCTGGTGAGCTCAAACATCCTATTAGTGATGATGTTTTTGTGATACTTCAATAATTTTATCAGTAGACACTTCTACTTGAGAACAATAAGACCATATCGCTTATGGATTAATCCATCTAGATCCAAGAAAAAGACAATCAAGTGGTACATATACTGTCATGTACTCCTGCAACATAAGCATGAAATGCTCTTGCAAGGTTCAGACATCTTTCATTATGAGAGACATAATAGGTTAGAAGAGTTATTTCATGATACTTATTTGAAATTATTTCAAGAGACGTCTGATGATGGATCATACCAATCTTCTAACAATGTATATATGACTCAAGGTCCGTAAGACAAATATGTAACTAGTAGCACACATTAGGTGATTGGGTGATGAGACATGAGCATGCGCATATCATCACCCAATATATTCTTAATAGTCATGCTTTGTCCATTGATTTTGTAGCCACCTCAGCCCAACTTGAGTCTCTTTGTCAATTTTAGAGAGATCCTTCAAGGAGCATATACACTTGCAAAGGAGGCCACGATGTTGCCACCTATGGAGAACATATGACTATGACTCAAAAGAATCTTATGTCATCGTACGAGGTGTGCTTTACTATGCCGAAGAGTCACCAACTTACTCTTTATGAGTAAATCATTTCTATAAGAAAAATGGTCAAGTTTTCAAATCAACGATGTTTGATTATAGATCACAGAACATTCTTATTGTCAAAACAATCAAAGAGAAGGTTTGTAGTAGTGAATGCTTGCATATATCTACTGCATTTATCTTGCAATGTCAAGTCATAATCGGATTTCTCTCCACCATGATGATATGAACGTGTCAGTCAGATGAATTTCAAAACGTTGAAGATGCTTTTAGAAAGTCTTTCAAACGGAGTCAGATTAGAAGACAACATAAGTAGAAGCTTGTTTGTGATGGATGTGTCGAAGACAAACAAAGACAACAATGCATTTTTCATCATCTACATCAGTCTCAACTGATTTACTTGATCTAGTGCATAGTGACTTGAGTGTTCTTGTCAAAATAATATCTTTAGAAAGATCAAGGTATTTCATCACATTTATTGAATGATAGTAGTCGGTGGGTTCACGATGTTGTATTGGGGATCAACTTGTGGTTGAAAGAAAATATTATAAAGTAAATTTTCAACTTTTTTATAATCTAAATCTAAGCATAACATTGTGTAGGGCTCGTCAATGATTTCAGTTTTGGTTCTCAAATCATCACAAACATACGCATATTGAGAGAGTTATGACGATTTGAAGTTTAAAGATTTGATATGATAAATTATGATTTGAATCATGTGGCATCTGATGCTGATGTGGCATTTTTCTAATATGTTATCAAAGTCCTGACATGGTAGAAAAAGATGATGCTATGGCACACATAATACCACATCACAAAATCACACAATTTTTCATAAATTTGGAGAGTGGATGAAGGACCGGTGAAGATCTCAAGCCAATACAATAATATCTTTTTGGATAAAAAAAACTTATGTGCTCGTGTGAGCTTTCAGTCCATACGTCTTAGGAAAGACTTTAAGAGGTCATAATGTCATCTCTGAGCTTTGTTTTTCATATTTTTTGTATCGTTCAATAGTTTTTTAGAGGGTTATTGTGATAACCACATGTATACCTTTTTTTACTTTACTCTTATTTTACTTCTATTTTATTATTTTATAAAATAATCTAATTAACTATGGAAGGATATGGATATCTAGAGGGGAGAATCCTTTAATACTTCTTTTTGCTACGAGAAAAAAATTAATAGGTAATCTATTTCTCGAGCTCCTTGTATGTCTTTATAAGAGAATCCTTAGATGACTGTAGTTACGTGCTAGAGGATGTCTTTCGTAGTTAACCATATAGTTGATCAAGTTATCTGCTAGAAGTTTATTTGTACTAAGTCTACCTCGGATATGTGCTTCTTGAAGAAACAAATTAATATGTTTGATCAAGGCTTAACGCTAATTACTCTTCGGGGTAATTATATTAAGGACCAATAGATCAAGTAGAGTATTCACATTAGGTACGGGAGTACTCAAGGAGAAGTCGCTGTTATCATGATTACCATATGGAGAACAAAAACAATTGCATGTTGGGCTATCGACGACAAGGGTATCTATTAGAGTAGAAGTATAACTCGTGGAATAAAACTACTCAGGCAAAAACTACAAGAAGAGGTTATACCAAAGGAGATGGACACTAGCAAACCAGAAGAGCGGTTGTTGTGCGCATACAAATCGCTACACAACATACATCACTGTCAAAAGTACACCACACACACATATAACACATGGACGATGTCATACACATACACAAGTGTACCACAATGATAAATGATATGTACTCACTCCACCATGCCCAATGGGCACTAAACAATCACTAAAGTTGAGCCAAATCCACTATGTGCTCGCAAAGATTCCAGATTGCACTCACCAAGACTATCCACCATAGCTAGGAGCTTGAAGACTCAACTAGAAGAACTAAGGCCTTCAAGCCTTACCTGCGAAGTGTATCCCTAGTGAGTGTGAAGCCTTGATTTTTTGTTTTTGTTAATTAAATGATCAGTTGTAAAGTAAATAAGAAGAATAGGTGATAGAAGATAGAAGATACGAGTAGACTAATGTTAATTAGAAGTTCAGTGAAGAATCTCTGTTTTGGAGGAATCTATCAAATTTATGAAGACATTTGAGATAGGACTTTCTCATAGTTGAGTTCCTCGGACGAATAACTTTCTAACGATATGTTGTGTGAGGCAAATAGAATCTGAATGACAAAGTTATAGCAGACTTAAGATATGACGAAGTTGGAGAAGAACGACCTCGTAGTACTGCGCGCGCTGAAGAACATCAGTAAAGCTAAGGAAACCCTAACTTTGGCACGTGTGGAGAAGCCATCGTGATATATAAGCAGAGGAGTTCAAGTCATTTGTCATGTTGTCCAAACACTGTTGGCAGGACCGGAGCGCGCCGCACTCTCCAATCGACGAAGTATTCGTTCTTCGCCGAAGTTGGTTTGCGAAGAAGAAGCCTTCATCTTCATACCTCACCTCCTTCTTCGTAGCATTTCCAATTGGTAACTTAAGACTTGGATGTCTGCATCCCTCACATGTACTTTAAAAAAAGTACATGCGAGGGATGCAGACATCCAAGCCGCCACGGCTTAGGGCACTAGATGTCAACCGAGCCGGACTTCACCGGTACGAGAAGGACTTGGAGGAGATGGGCTTATCGTTTCTTCTACTGCCGTGGTGAGGAATGATCTCGATGAAGTTGGTACATGAGCTGAAGGTCTGTAAACAACATACTTCAGACGAATCGTATGGAAGGTCTTGTAACTGGACCGAAGCACATTGGGCTTTCGTCTTGGGTATAGACGATGTAGGGAAAGAAAGAGATCTTCTCTTCAACAGTATTTCGTCGCAGGCATCGGTCGAAGTTGTGAAGAATTTCCTGAAATTGTTCAAGGAAGTACCTCAGGGGAGGAATGGATATGAGTTGCACCTCTTGGCTGCTACAATCGATCTTGCTCCACCTTCGAACCTCTCTAATCGACTCTCAATGTCTACTTCCTGAAATCCGCAGGGATTCCCTCAGCTCAATTGTGCTTCCAGCTTAACAGAATCGATCTCGCTCCTTCTCTGGTCTCAATTTGATCTTGTGTTCACAATTTCACTCTCCTTGCTTCCATCACTCAATTCGATACCCCGATTGCAATCGACCTTCAAAGTGCGGTGGGTCTTCAATGCGAGAAGCAGGCGACTGATTTCGTGCTAATGTGCCTTCTCTCGTATCTTCCTTGCATGATTAGGGGTTCGACTTCCTTGACCTACCTATTATCATGGTGACTACTTGGTAGGTACACCTACCCCTCTCCTAGGTGGTGCGTGGTTGCTTTCTTCTGGAAGACACCCGTTGTCGGAGTGTAATCCGTCTACCTAGGAAAGCGCCGGGCTTCTGGCTGTGGTTGTTCACTCAAGAGGTTGGCTTTCAGTCACAATAGGGCTATAAACACTCACACAGATGTGTAAGATCTAGTAATATACCCAGAAGGGAAAATTCAGGTCTAGCTGGCAGTAATAGGATTCGGCGGTGAACTTTGACACTCACGGAGAGGAAAACTATGAAGGTTTAGACCTCTAAACTTCCCCTACATGCAAATGAGGTACTACTGAACTCACAGACGAAATTTCAGCCTGAGATCAAATTCTGACACGGAGATATGAATAGAAAGTTTTGAGCAAGAAAACTACGGCAATTTCGGGTACCTAGTTGGCTATTTCAACCTATAATAGGAGTTTGGCTCGATCAATTTCGAAGTTTCTTACAGGATTTGCAGTCTACAGGGTGCTGAACATCCCTGTGAAGTTGGGACTCCTGAATGTACACAGAACTGTAGATCTCCTCCTCTGAAGTCGCTGCTCTAGATTAAGAGCTTTTCAGACCCCCTCAGCTTCAGCGGCCGCCCTGAATTACTCAGTTGCTCAATCGATATGAAACTTTTTGTGAAATCGTAGCCCTGCTGGCGGAGAACACAACCTCGAAGTTTTGAAGCAATTTCCTCAAATCTGCTGCGAGTGACACTGAAAACCCCTAAATCCAACCAAAATGATTCAATTCTAGCACAATCCGAACTTCAATTGCTCATAACTCCGTCTTTATTGACTCAAATCGATCGAAAATTTCACTGGGAGTGCTTGGCATGACGACCTCTCTCTCCCTGTGCTCTCAGATTTCGAAGATCCCTCACCAAATGCTCGAACTCCACTCTAGAGCTCTGTTTCTAAATTTAGAGTTTAACAAAAGACAAAAACGGACCTGTCACACCACAAGTATCCCATTATTTGTGTGTATGCTTATATACATTTCATTAAGTATGACTATCTTAAAGGTTACTCTAGTTTGAAGATCTAAATTTAGAGTGATCAAAAGTAGTCATAACTAGCTGAGATAGTTATAACTAAGTTGAGGAAACTATTAGAGGTTCCACTATGGCACTATAGGACAAGTGCGGAGCTCTAAATATGCTTTCCAAAAGTATGTAACTTTGTTGACCATCGCTGATTGGATGCATGATGAAAAGTCATGCACAAAGATCTAAAGATGCTCCTCAAAAGACGTATTAGTGTGTTGTCGTCTTTCGACTGGATAGCGTGGAAAGTTAACACTTTACAAAAGCTAAAGTAGGAGAATCTCTTACTTTAGTAAAGTAGAACAAGTAATGTGTGTGCTATTCTTGAGTCTTAGTAGCCTTTAGAAGTTTTACTATTTTGGATTGCGCACTTACCATGAGGTAACGTAACTTAGTGAAAGTTACCACGGTAAGAAGTTGTAGAGTATATAAGGAGGAGTTGAGAAGGTGGAAGACACTCTCATTTTTCCTGACTGTAAGTAAAGTGAGCATTGGAGACCTTGGGAGTCCTTGAGTATTTTGCGATGTAATGTTGAGAGCGGGATTAGAACTTGTGTGCAGGAACGCTATTAGAGGTACCGATGTGACCATACGGGTCAGAGAGTTGAGTGAAGTGAGCATGGGTGTACTTAAATCTTTGTAATTAGGGTGCACTAGTAATCCTAGTCATCTGAGGTACCCCTGGGTGAGAGACAGGCCGGCTTACATTTTGGTTCCGTTGCCGGGACCTCGATACAAAGATTCGTATGTAGTCGTTAGTACAGTTCATGTCTGTTTTCGAGCATGAGTTCAGAACCTTTGTACATACACCATGTTATAGAGGGCAAGATAAGCTTTCCAATAAGCTTGATATCTCCGAGAGATCAATTGTGAGGAGAGAATTATGTCTTTCGGAAGTTAAGGGGGTTTTTCGGTATCAAATAGTGAGCTCTCGGGAAGGAGTTTACAGTCATTTTCATATTTTCAGTTTTTAGAGTTAGACCTTGAAATCTTCCATGCTGATAGCTTGCAAGATAAGCTATCTAGGCACCCAAATCATGCGTGAATTGATCGAGTAGAATTGGAGTTATGGCATTCGAAGCGAAGGGGGGTCAAATCTGTTATATCGCTTGCTGAAGTAAAAGAGTGAAAGAATTACAGAATTCTTGAGAGGGTTATGTTCGATCTCTGAGGCTCAGGGTTGACAAGTTAAGCTTCTACTTAGTAATGTGAGAGATTGTTAAGCGAGAAGATAGTCGAGTGATAAAAAAGTGTCAAACAAACTATAGAGCGAGAGAGATGTATGACAGATCATCGTCATGGAAGGACAGCAAGAGTGGAAATTGAGGTTGAGCAAGATCCCTCAAGGCTATGCGGTGATAGTTACCGCTGATCTGGCGAAAGGAGAATTTCGACTAGAATTTGAGGAAGAAGCAGAGAGTAGTCGTAAGAACCAGGAGAAGAACTCGAGGTGCTTTTTGTGTGGAGAAGAAGGACATAAAGTGAGCAAGTGTCCTACAAAGAATAGACTTTTGCGTGAGCGAAGAGGGTTGGTCGACTTAAGCTTACACATAGGTCCTTCTTCCCCTAGACAAGCCGTCATTGACCCTACAACCTTTTGTCCTAGATGTGGAGTGGATGGGATTCCAGTTGAGCACGAGTGTAGCGCAGTGGTTGCTCTGCTTGAAACTGTAGCCGAAGGTCTGGAGAGAAGGTTGAGTGTAGAAACGGAACGAGTGAAGACCTCTAGCGAGGATGGAGATAGTCTATCACACGAGAGATAAGATGACCATGAGGGTCAAACTTATTCCAACCTTTGGAGAGGAGAGAGCTCAACGGGGAAATTGTGGATTGCGGTGAAGTGCGATCTTCACATCTGCAAGCAGTACCTTGAGTAAGAAGAAGAAAAGAAGAGAAGAATGGGGAAACTTCCGGTGTTTTACGGAAAGGATGGAGAAGACGTGGAAGGATTTGTGAGGGACTTCAAACGAGCATGCATCGGCAATGGAGATCGAAAGAAGAGCGAGTGGGTAGGGTTGATACCTGAATTTCTTGAGAATTCTGCATTGACATGGTATGAGGATAGGAAGAAGAGAAGCGTAGTGGGGACTCCAGTTGATACTTGGGAAGTATTGACGGAGGCTTTAATTGAAACTTTTCTTCCTGATGAAAGTTACGAGAAGTTAATGGTAGAGGTAACTTACCTCAAACAAGGAGAGAAAGAGAAAGTAAGGACTTACGCCGAGAGGGTGGAGAAATTAGAACAAAAGTTTCGGGTGGTTTTACGAAAGAGTGGAGATGTAGTAGAACCAACGATGGTGGGCATTGGAGCAATGCTCACAAAGAATTTTATTGGGGGATTGAGGCCGGAGATTCGAACGCAAGTGCGGTATGAGAGACCAACTTCGAAGGCTGATGCAGTGAAGATCGCAACCAGGATGGAAGAGAGTCTGGATGGAGACGACTTGCAACCAATGACTGTTGGGGCAGCATGTGGAGATATGCAAGGGCCGATCATGCCAACTCTAAAGCCTGCGAGTGTTCCGACTGTTCGATTTCAGAATCTGACTCCGGTAGCTCCTACGAGTGCGGTTACAGTCACTGTACCATCTAGATCTGTTACTCCCGACTTTCGTGATGAGTTGAAAAGTTTGACAGAGTCTCTGGCAGATTTGAAGATCAATATGGTGAATTTGTTGCAACACCGTAGTCCAAATGTTGGAGGAGGCTCACGAGGTTATGGGAACTATCAGTCTAGAGGTGGACCACCGCAAGGATCACCAAGTAACTACACGAACCAAGGATGTTTTACGTGTGGAGGATCACATTTCCAACGTAATTGTCCAAGTCGTAATGGTGGAACGGCGGATGGAGCTTCAACTTCACAAAGCAAGGACAAGGGTGTAGCGTGCATTGACATCTTGGAACCACGAGATGTACGAGAAGGTTTTCAATCTGTAGAGCTGTTGGCTCAAGAGAGGAAGAGGATGAGGACGCATCTCGACGAAGGAGAACCAGTCGTGATGGAAGATTCTCCAAGTCAAAATACTCGGAGTAGCAAATCTTCTTCAAAAACCAAAGAACGGCGGAAGAAATTGGGAAATACTGATTTCACAATTTCGATGGAGCAATCAAAATACAATGTGGTGGAAGACGTGGGTAAGCAACGAGCAAACATTACTGTGGGACAGTTGATTGCTCTGAATCCTTCGGTGAGGAAAGAACTTCGTAGCGGTCTAAGCTCCCGACGAGGTCGGAAGAAGAAGGTAAATCCTTCTACTGTCGGTGTGAGTGCTTTAGATGCTAGTGAAGGAGAGGTGTGCAACAAGGCATCAAAAGTAGAGGCTCGTATCAATGGGAGAGATGTCTCAGATGTTCTTGTCGATGGAGGATCGGCAGTAAATGCCATCTCAGAACGACTCATGAGGAAGTTGGATCTAGTACCAACTCGTCCTTCTAGTATCACGGTGGGCATGGCTAACAGACAGCGAGTTAGACCATTGGGAGTGCTGGAGAGAGTTTGTGTGTCAGTAATGGGAGTGCAAGTAAACATGACATTTCAAATCTTGAAAGAGTCAAGTTATGAAATGTTACTCGGAAGACCTTGGCTTCGAGCAGTACATGCAACGGATAACTGGCACAAAGGTTATTTACGCATCGGACCGAATCACCACCGGATCAAAGTTCCATTGCTCGGAGATCAAGTTGGGACGTCAGAATCGGATCGACCCACATCAGACTACTGGGAGTCAGAAGTTGTTGATACTACTTCTGATGTAGGTACCAATTCTTCAGATTCAGAATCTGAAAATACATCGTCAGAAGAGGAGAGAGAAGAACGAAATGTGGGTGTGAATGTAGTGGATCTTTTTCCGTCTCCGGAAGTGCAAAGAGATCGAGACAAAGAACCGTTGACTCCCGAGGAGGTGGAGAGAAGAATTGCCACCTTACGTTATGGATCGAAGGTTACTAAAGAGGAGAAGAGTTGTTTCGAAGAGATCTTTCGCAAATACATTCATGTATTTGCATTTAGTTACAAGGATCTGAGGGAGGTCACACTGGAGCAGCATCGCATCGAGTTAGAGAAGGAAGTCAAACCGGTGCGACAGAAGCAACGAAGAGTGAGTCCTCCAATTGCGGATCTGGTGAAAGAAGAGATCGAGAAGCTACACACTGCTGGGTTCATTTACGAGGTGGAGCATTCTGAATGGGTATCACCCATTGTGATCGTAAAGAAGAAAAATGGCAAATTGCGGGTGTGTGTTGATTACAAGAAGCTCAATGCGGTCACAAAGAAGGATTATTATCCTCTACCTTTCATCGACGAGATCTTGGAAGAAGTGGCGGGAAACGAATGGTACAGCTTTGGAGATGGTTATAGCGGATATAACCAGATCAAAATTGCACCAGAACATCAACACCTGACCACTTTCACTACTCCGTGGGGTACGTTTGCATTTCGAGTCATGCCATTTGGTCTGTGTAATGCTCCTGCGACGTTTCAAAGGTTTATGAACAAAGTGTTCGAACCTTTCTTAGGAAAGTTTGTGAGAGATTTTATAGATGACTTTTGTGTTTATGGGAGTAAGGAGAAGCATTTTGAGCACCTTGTGAAGGTCTTAGAATGTTTAGATGTAGCAAATGCATCTCTCAATCCGGAGAAATGTATTTTTGGGTGTGAGGAAGGGTTACTCTTGGGTCATATCATATCCAAGGACGGCATTGCCGTTGATCCAGAGAAGGTGCAGAAGATCTTAGAGCTCCCTTTTCCTAGTACTCTCACTAAGCTACGACAGTTTTTAGGTATGGTGGGGTATTATCGAAGGTTTATACTCTCGTTCTCACATAAAGCGTATGCTTTGACTGTATATCTGAAGAAGGGAGTAGATTACGTGTTGATTTTAGGAGATGAAGAAGCTCTAGCCGCCTTTGAGGAACTGAAGAAAGCTCTTACTTCAGCTCCGATCTTGGTTAAGCCCGATTGGAATAAACAGTTTATTCTATATACGGATGCTTCAAATATAGCAGTAGGATGTACTTTAAGTCAGTATGATGTTGAAGGTAGAGATCATCCTATCGCATATGCTAGTCGGCAAATGGTCAAGGCAGAGAGAAATTATTCTGTGACAGAGAGAGAAGGATTAGCAGTGATCTATGCTTTGAGAAAATTTCGACATTATCTCATAGGAGGCAAGTTCACTATCGTTACAGATCATAAGGCATTGAAGTACATCTTCAATAAACCTATGGTCGAAGGACGATTAGCAAGGTGGAAGCTCTTATTGTCAGAGTACGACTATGAGATCTGTGATCGACCGGGGAAGAAACACGCGAATGCAGATTTGTTATCTAGAGCTTACGATGGGGATGGAGAGGAGCCGGTGGATGACACCTTTCTTGACGAAGATTTGATGGTCTTGAGCAACTCTATTATCCCAATAGAATATCAAGAAATTTGGGATTTTGTTACGGAAGGTGTCTATCCAGATGGGATGCGGACCAGAGAGAAGAAGGCACTGGTGAAACGAAGTCAACCTTACTCGGTGGTGGAAGGTGTGTTATTCCGTGAAGGAGTTGATGGGGTCCTGAGAAGAGCTGCGAGCAAGGAGGAGTCTCTACGACTCATGGAAGAATTCCATGACGGTCCAGTATGTGGAGGACATTTCGCAGGCAAGTTGACGGCTCATAAGATACTCGATGCGGGATATCACTGGAGGGGGATGTTTAGAGATTGCTTGACGTATTGTAAAACCTGTGATGTTTGTCAAGCTTTCGCTATCAAATCTAGTGTTTCCACTCCTCTTAGATCTATTCCGGTTCTTGGACCTTTCGAGAAATGGGGAATAGATTTTGTTGGGCCTTTGAATCGCATCCCTCGCAACAATAAGTATATTGCTGTAGCCACAGATTATCTTACGAAGTGGGTAGAAGCTAGACCTCTTGTAACTATTGGAGAAGTTGAGGTGGGTAGATTTCTGTACGAACGGATCATTACTAGGTTTGGATGTCCTCTGGAGTTAGTTTCTGATAGGGGTCGAGAATTTGTGAGTGGTATGACTACTGCTATGTGCACCCACTTCTCCATTTCTCAGAGGGTTACTACTTCATATAAACCTAGTTCAAACGGTTTGGTAGAGAGGACAAACTTTACCTTGTGTCAAATGTTAGCAAAGGATGCTGACATGGAAGGGGCCAAACACAACTGGGACAAGCGTCTTCATGCGGTTCTATGGGAGTATCGTACAACAGTGAAGACGTCTACGGGATATTCACCTTTCAAGATGGTGTATGGGTTGGAATCAAGATTACCAATCCAGTTCGACCTAACCACCTTTCAAACCTTGCAAGCTGGACTGAAGAGAAAGGGTGGTCCAATAGCTGAGAAAGAGAGGGGAGAAACCTTGTTGGAGCTGGAGGAGAATAGAGACGACGCAGCTCAACGAATTGAGATGGCTCAGCTACAACAGAAGAAGAGCTATGACAAACGCTTGGCGAAGAACAAAACGAAGTTACAGCCATTTCAAGAGGGTGAGTGGGTGATGTTATGGGATGCTATTAGGCACAAGCGAGTCCAAAAGAAATTCTTACGTCGATATTTTGGACCTTTCATCATCTCCAAAGTATGGAGTAATGACACCTACGATCTTCAAGAAAGGAGTGGTACGTTCTTCGACCGAGTGAACCACGACAAGCTAAAGAAGTTCCATCAACGTGATACTTCACTCCGAGGACGGAGTGAAAATTAAGTCTGGGGGTAAATGTCACACCACAAGTATCCCATTATTTGTGTGTATGCTTATATACATTTCATTAAGTATGACTATCTTAAAGGTTACTCTAGTTTGAAGATCTAAATTTAGAGTGATCAAAAGTAGTCATAACTAGCTGAGATAGTTATAACTAAGTTGAGGAAACTATTAGAGGTTCCACTATGGCACTATAGGACAAGTGCGGAGCTCTAAATATGCTTTCCAAAAGTATGTAACTTTGTTGACCATCGCTGATTGGATGCATGATGAAAAGTCATGCACAAAGATCTAAAGATGCTCCTCAAAAGACGTATTAGTGTGTTGTCGTCTTTCGACTGGATAGCGTGGAAAGTTAACACTTTACAAAAGCTAAAGTAGGAGAATCTCTTACTTTAGTAAAGTAGAACAAGTAATGTGTGTGCTATTCTTGAGTCTTAGTAGCCTTTAGAAGTTTTACTATTTTGGATTGCGCACTTACCATGAGGTAACGTAACTTAGTGAAAGTTACCACGGTAAGAAGTTGTAGAGTATATAAGGAGGAGTTGAGAAGGTGGAAGACACTCTCATTTTTCCTGACTGTAAGTAAAGTGAGCATTGGAGACCTTGGGAGTCCTTGAGTATTTTGCGATGTAATGTTGAGAGCGGGATTAGAACTTGTGTGCAGGAACGATATTAGAGGTACCGATGTGACCATACGGGTCAGAGAGTTGAGTGAAGTGAGCATGGGTGTACTTAAATCTTTGTAATTAGGGTGCACTAGTAATCCTAGTCATCTGAGGTACCCCTGGGTGAGAGACAGGCCGGCTTACAGACCAATGGGAGTTCATAGCTCCACTTGGTTGTCCTTTAGTACCCTAAACCACGTGGCAACTTAGTTTTACTCATAGGCTACCACGTCAAGCCCCCTAGAGTGCCAGCGTCAAACTTAAATTACTTAAACGACATGCAGCCCCGAAAAATAACTTAAATCAGCTAGAAAGCGTGCATGGGCGACACGCAAATACAACCCATGAGTTAAGCCCTATCAACATGGTAATCAACTTACTAAGACTCAAAATAGTGTTAACACCGTATGCAAAGGTGTCAAACATATACATAAACGACTAGAAGTAATATAAGCTAACTTCTAGAACTACTAAACTCAAGCGTCGGAGTAGAAATATAACATGTAGCCGCCAAGTAGCACGACATCCACCCCCTCTGAACCTGCACATCCTCCGGTATGTGCCATCCAGATCAAGACTCTTCAGCTTCGGCTTCAAACTCATCTTCAACCTCCATTGAGTCTTCAGCTTCATCCTCAATAAGCTCTGCAATGTTCTGGTCGTCCCCTCTCCTTCTAAAGAGCTTGATTCTCTTTCCTGCGATTGGTATCTTGAGCACTGCACCATCTAACTCTCTCAAGGAGTATGTGGCATTATCATAAACTTCTAACACCACATAAGGTCCAAACCATCTCTTGGAGAACTTTCTGATAGTGCTATGCTGATTATCAAGACTACTATCATAGACTAACATCCAATCACCTTCTTTAACTGGTTTGGGTCGTAATCTATACGTTCTATCAAATCTGCCTTTGTTTCTCTCTCTAGCAATCTTCAACCTTTCCACAGCTTTGGCAACATCCTCAGGTCTCCGTTCTAACTGTTGGATCCTTAATGCAAGAAGATCCTCCGTACTTCTACCATCTTTCCATGGCAAAACATAGGCACAACCTCCTCAATCGGCATCACGGGTTTTTGCCCTAGTATCAACTCTGCTGGCATGTAACCTGTAACGGTACTATGAGTTGTACGATCTGCCCACAAAGCAAATGGTAGCAGTCTAGGCCATTCACGGATCTTACCCTTGCAAGCTTTTACCAAAGCTTTGATGATTGACGGATGACCTCGTTCGCTCTTGCCATTCCCTTCAGGATTGTAAGCAGTGGTTAACGCCAACTTGATTCCCAATCGCTTGAAGAACTCAACTGCTTCTTGTGAATCCAGCTCACCCCTATCTGCAGTGATCTTTCCCACACACCCATACCTACAAATAACATCTTTAAGTAGAAAGCGGCAGACACTAGCAGTGGTCTTTGTCCTCAGGGCACGGCCTTCGACTTGGTTAGATAGATCTTCTCTAGCCAAGACTAGATACCTCATTTGTCCAAGTCCAAATGGCATAGTTACCAGATCCACTACCCATTTGTAATGAATGGCTAAAGGATAAGTAGGATGCAATCCATCACGATGACGTATGTTGGAATACATCTAGTAAGATATACAGGATGAAACAAACTGTACTACATCCTTGTACATACCCTTCCACCAATACTTCTCCTTTATCTTGGCAAATGTAGCCCAAACTCCTCTATGACCGGCCCATAGACTCTCATGGAACTCTTTGATCAGCTTCTGCTGCAATTCTAGGTCACATACCACCCGCTGTGGTACACCTCCTTGTAGCTTAAGGCGCTTCCATAGATGTCCTCCATATAAAAAGTACCCATAAGCTGTTCTACGGATCCTCTTGAAATCTGCATCAGACCAGCCTTCTTGCCTTTCCAATGAACTCAAATAGCGCCCAAGATCCAACCATTCACCATCATACATAGTTTCCTCAAATAACTCCAATGGAGCTGCAAAACAGCTTCTATCTTCTGTAGCAAGAACACTAGAATAGAACTCTGTTCCCACATCCTCCTGGTCATCTATCATTTCCTTCTCACCGTAGTACATAGCCCTTGATAACATATCTGCCACAGGATTGTCTTTTCTTGCAATATGTCTAAACTCTGGGTTCAAGGACTTGATATATGCTATCTACCTCAACATAGCAATGTCTGGAGTTGTACAACTAGTAATCATTCCTAGGAGAGGTAAACAATCTGTCTCCACAACCACAGGTGCTCCTATCAAGTACTCCTTATCACTCTTCATCGCAGTAACTACTCCCCATAGCTCTCTCTTGACTTGAGGATAGTCTCTCTGCCGTGAACTTAATACCTTAGCACCAAAACGCACCACATATCTATTCCCATTCTCATCGTCTTGCCCTACAGCCCATCCAATGCCAATAGGACTAGTATCAACAGTAAGGATAACAGATCTCCCCAACTCATATGTTACCTTCCGTAGAGTTGGTGGTGAAGACAAAAGATCCTTCAACTTCTTCATGGACTCGCTTTGCTCCTCTTGCCACTGAAATCTCTGCCCCTTCCTCAGCAACTTGTACAACGGATCTGCTACATGTGCAAAGTGTGGAATCCATATATGATAAAACACACATGCACCTAGAAATCTTCTCACCTCAGTAACCGATCCACATGTCTCCTTCATCCTTCGAATGGCATCAACCTTGTTTGGACAAGGTTTCTGACCATAAGATCCACATAGGTGCCCCACAATCAACACCTCTTGTTCTCCAAATACAGACTTTGCTCCTGATAAAGTCAAATGAACCTCCTCCAGTCGACTCAATATCTTATCGCAGTCAACTATATGATCTGCAACAAACTTACGGCACCCCCTCTGATCCATTACCTCATTCTTCTCCTCCTCAGCACATCCTTTGATCGGCACATCATCAAGGAATGGCATAGTTTTTTCAGGAATGAAGTCCCTCAAAACTTTGTTCATGCCATTCATCATATGTGCTACAGAATTGGTAGCACCTTGCGGCAAGGTGCACATCCTTAGTAACCCCAAAGGTGTCCTCATTGTAGTCAAGTCTCTACTCTCAGAGGATAACTGAAACTGATCATAACCTGAATATAAGTCTCCCATGGAATAGATAGCACGACCAGCAAAAGCCTCTGCAAACTCGTCTACAATAGGTCCTATACCCATATTCCTGATAGTCACCTTGTTAACTGGCTGCATATCTTGGATAAATCTCAAAGCTCCACTCTTCTTCGGAACAGTAAACCATCTGCTAGAGTAGGGAGCTATAGATGGTTCCAAGATACCCATCCTAATCCTCTCATTGAGCAAGTCTATCAGCTTTGGTAGATGAGCTCTAGGTACAGGGATAGGACGTAGATTCCAAGGCACATGCGGTATAGTAAAGATTACCATAGGTGCAACTACACTTGGATCTACACATCCTACTTCATGTGACTCAAACGCAAACGCCTTACCATGCCTAGATAGCATCTCCCTGAAGCTCTTCTTCTCTTGCTCAGTAAGAAATCCATCGCCTCCAATCCTCAGCTCCTTTAGTGTTGTTTCTGTGAACTCGTGCTCAATTCTTCTCGGTCCTCTGAGCGTCGGTTCTCGTGCAGCTTGCTCCATCTTCTGATTGTAATCGAGTGGTAAAGGCAAAGCCACTGGTTTGACTTTCTTTGCCACTGACTTGTACTTGGTCTCCACATACACCTCTTGCCGATCTATAAACTTATCAATTACATCATAAAGCTCCTTGGAGCTCACTCTCACCACTCTATCTACATCATCTATAGAACTTTCTACTATCGATTTCAACTCCCCTATAGTATCTACCAAATACTGCTCTTCAAACACTCCAGATACGTATTCATCTCTTGCTAACTCTCCATTATCCCACAAAGATTGCTGTACATACTTCACATGTTGCCTCTCAAACCTCTTCAGATTCTCAACCTTCCTATAACATACTGATCCACATGACGTCAATCTCAAGAAGCTAGTGGATAAAGCTTCCTGCTTTACTGGATCAGGCGAGAATCCTATCTCTACTGTACCGTTGAAGTCTCGCTCTTCAATGGTACTCTGCCAAAACCCCTAGACTCTCTAAACTCCTGAGTAATCTTAGGCAGTGGACGGTCTCTCAAGCTATCACGATTCCTCTCATGTTCTGCAGCAACAGTCAAAAACTGAACAGCTCTTTTGCCGTCTCTACTACGTATCCTAACATAGGCTGAACCATCATCCATAACTCGTGTCTCCATTCTAACAGCAGTAATGTAAGGCTGCCCTAGAATGATAAGATAGGTTGACATGTCTTGCACAAAGAAATTCTGAACATCACTGATGTCACCCACAGTTACCTTGATGTTGGGACAAGCACCATAGAGTTCTCCCCTCTGGTTGTTGGCAGCGCGGATAAGCCATCCGTGGTCGGTGTCTATGGGCCATCTCCCATGCTTGTACAGCTCCTTAGACATCAGATTAATCTCTGAGCCATGATCAATCAATGCCACCACAGGTTCCTCTAGATCTCCCATCTTCACTAAGGTCTCTATGGTTGCTCTCGCCCAATGGTTGTGAGAATAATGGCTCTTCTGCGATGCTTCCACCTCATCTTCAAACCTCACGTGCTGATCTGATCTTCCCTCTGGTACTTGAGAGCAATAACCAGCAATCTCATCTTCCTCATCTTCCGACAGTTTGGTCCCTAGAGCGTTAAGCGTAGCTGCTTCACCCAAAATCTGACGTTTCCTCTTGATGATATCTATAATAACCTCATGGAACTCACGCTTTGCAATCCCAAGAATCTCACCCAAAGTAAACTCAACTTTCCCATTCAAGATACGGTTCTCTAACACCTGCTTCAAGTCTGTAGCAATCTCAATGTCAGACTGAAGTTTGTATGCATGCATCTTACCCTTCTCCTTGCTTCTCTCCTTCTCCTTTGGTGTTGTAGATGATAGATCCTCCATAGTCTCCTCCCGAGTAGGTGTTGTCTCCTGCCTTGCATCTGGTCTAGCCCTTTCACTCCTTGTAGCAGGTCGTTTGGCTGTAGAAGCCTCACCTGCATCCTCCCTCCTGCGTTTTTCTTCTAGTAGAGCTTCATGCTGACTTCTAGCAACATAAGCATGCACTGACATAGTATCCACAGGGTCATTCCATCCTGTAGTTTCTCTAATTGAGTTGCCAACCCTTCGTAGCACATCCTTATCTAGCTCTGTTCTAGCTACGGACCGCACTACATCTGACCACAACCCAGTAGTCCCTTTCTCTCTCTCCATTTCCACTTTCACTCCACACGTAGCAGCATTCACAAGAGAAACATCATGTGATGCTGATATATCATTCACAAGTCTCTTCATACCACCCTTGCCAAAGTTGGTTCCCAGCATCATCCCAGTCTCTCTCAAATGGATCTTACCATCTTTGAAGAAGATAAGATCCTTCCTCAATGCATCTGAAAACTCCCCACAATCTCTTCTTACATGGTCTAGGCTATCACACCATATACAACGATGAACAAAGCCTTCTCTCATCTGAGGTCTCTGCATAGCAGGCTGTACATTCTGCTCCTTCTCTTCTAACCTAGTGAGCTTAAGCTTAAGCTCCTTCATACCCTTAATCAACTCATCAAGCGGTGAGTCTTCCTCTCTAGCAATTACCAAAGCGGGCTTAGCAGGCAACTGCTTGACAGGAATTATCAGAGGTGCTGCTTCACTTACCACCACCTTGTCCCTTCTTCTCTGTCTCTTGGTCAGCAAAGAGACAGCCTCTTCAACCTCCTTCCAGTCTGTCTTCAATCCTCTCTCCTCACTCTTGTCTTCCAGCAACAGCTCAAGCTTCTCCTGAATAGTCACGTCCGCTGCTTGTAGGAAAAGCTCGGTCTTCTCCACCTCTAATGTAAGCTTTTCTGTCCTAGAAAGCTGAGCATACTGACGATCAAATTCCCTTAACAACTCATTTACAGACAAACCTTTGTTGGGCTTAACCACCCATTCCAAGAACGTTCTCTTGGTCACCCTCTCTGAATCTTCAGTGTAGTACTCCTCCTTCAAAGCTCGCATAAAGCTCTCCCAACTCTGTCCTTGCTGCTGCTTGAGCTCCTTCACACGCCCACGAATCTCAGGGACAACAACAAGCTCAAAGTTCTCCACCATCTCCTTCTCAGGCACCTTGTTCACCTCCATCTCCCTAGCATAGTATCGCACATACTTGGAAATATCTGTACCCTTGAACTGGTCCATCTGGTGCACCACAGATTGCAACGCCTTGGTTGCTAACACCTCCTTCCTCTCTATGCTCTGCTGCTGCTGCATGAACATGGAAAAACCCTAGAACATCTTCATCGTAGCAGCATCAAATTGAATAGGTTGCTGAGCAGCAGCAACACCTCCACTTGATGATCCTTGGTTGGCCATGATATCTGATCCTGTAACACTCTTAAGAAAACTCCCACCCTAGGTGTTTCACGTCGAGTTCACCAAAAAGAGAGTATGTCGGAGTGTAATCCGTCTACCTAGGAAAGCGCCGGGCTTCTGGCTGTGGTTGTTCACTCAAGAGGTTGGCTTTCAGGTCACAATAGGGCTATAAACACTCACACAGATGTGTAAGATCTAGTAATATACCCAGAAGGGAAAATTCAGGTCTAGCTAGCAGTAATAGGATTCGGCGGTGAACTTTGACACTCACGGAGAGGAAAACTATGAAGGGTTAGACCTCTAAACTTCCCCTACATGCAAATGAGGTACTACTGAACTCACAGACGAAATTTCAGCCTGAGATCAAATTCTGACACGGAGATATGAACAGAAAGTTTTGAGCAAGAAAACTACGGCAATTTCTGGTACCTAGTTGGCTATTTCAACCTATAACAGGAGTTTGGCTCGATCAATTTCGAAGTTTCTTACAGGATTTGCAGTCTACAGGGTGCTGAACATCCCTGTGAAGTTGGGACTCCTGAATGTACACAGAACTGTAGATCTCCTCCTCTGAAGTCGCTGCTCTAGATTAAGAGCTTTTCAGACCCCCTCAGCTTCAGCGGCCGCCCTGAATTACTCAGTTGCTCAATCGATATGAAACTTTTTGTGAAATCGTAGCCCTGCTGGCGGAGAACACAACCTCGAAGTTTTGAAGCAATTTCCTCAAATCTGCTGCGAGTGACACTGAAAACCCCTAAATCCAACCAAAATGATTCAATTCTAGCACAATCCGAACTTCAATTGCTCATAACTCCGTCTTTATTGACTCAAATCGATCGAAAATTTCACTGGGAGTGCTTGGCATGACGACCTCTCTCTCCTTGTGCTCTCAGATTTCGAAGATCCCTCACCAAATGCTCGAACTCCACTCTAGAGCTCTGTTTCTAAATTTAGAGTTTAACAAAAGACAAAAACTACTGTGCAATTCCCCCCTCCCCTGCACCTTGTAACTAAGTCATTAATGGGAGTTCATAGCTCCACTTGGTTGTCCTTTAGTACCCTAAACCACGTGGCAACTTAGTTTTACTCATAGGCTACCACGTCAAGTCCCCTAGAGTGCCAGCGTCAAACTTAAATTACTTAAACGACATGCAGCCCCGAAAAATAACTTAAATCAGCTAGAAAGCGTGCATGGACGACACGCAAATACAACCCATGAGCTTAAGCCCTATCAACATGGTAATCAACCTACTAAGACTCAAAATAGTGTTAACACCGTATGCAAAGGTGTCAAACATATACATAAATGACTAGAAGTAATATAAGCTAACTTCTAGAACTACTAAACTCAAGCGTCGGAGTAGAAATATAACATGTAGCCGCCAAGTAGCGCGACACCGTCTTCTGTCTTCCGAAGAAGTCGACTTCTCTTTACAAAAAGACCTTAAGATCATCTTTCCTCTAAGCAAGGTATAATCGTAAGTAACAAGGTTATCTCAATTACACAGACATGTTATTA
The DNA here is from genome assembly GCA_036924285.1 of Asterella californica. Classification (NCBI taxonomy): domain Eukaryota; kingdom Viridiplantae; phylum Streptophyta; class Marchantiopsida; order Marchantiales; family Aytoniaceae; genus Asterella; species Asterella californica. The sequence continues at coordinate 31,307,218 of JAYKYS010000003.1, forward strand.
ACTTAAAAAATTTCAAAAATTCGTAGATCCCGTATATTGTGGGTGCCACAAGGAGCCATTCCTCAAATAATCTCTATTCCGTTCGTGGTTTGCCGATACAGTTAGAAACTACACTGCTCTCTTTCCATCTTGACTTTTGATCCTTGCATAAGTGTAACAACCCAGAGAAATCAAATGTATCAGAAATACTAAATTAAAGATCGTTCCCACGAAGATACAGTTAACGATTATACAAATCACAGTACAACAACGTCACAATGATAATTCTAGAAGTTTTTTGTTATCCTCATGGAATAGAATAATATCCGGATGAGAGTTTAAGTTTGATAAGAAACCAAACCCAAGCACAACCTGGCAAATTGAATACAAACAACAATGAAATAGTTCTTGATCAAGGACCCTTCCAACAACACAGATAAAAGATTGGAGAAGACAAAGATGTAAATGAATGAAGAATGCAATATACTGCTAAAATGTTACTAATCTTCTTCCGAAAGATAGAAAAACACAGACTTCATATTAAGACTTCAAGAATAAACCACTACTCTTCCTAAGAAGTGTTTTTCCAACTAAATTCTCAAGTCTTAAAGACCCACTCTTATTTGAAGAAGTCGTCTTCAGAAGAAGCAACCATCTTCCAAACTCTCCTTACAGTTTAACTCACTCTCTTCACCTTCACAATAATTGATTTGTTCTCATATCTTCGTCTTAATCTCTCATTCGCGTACTACGCAGATCCGCCCTTCGCCAAAGACTATTCACCGAAGTCTACCTACGAAGGTCTTGGTCACTCAGATTTACTCTTGTGACAACAAGCTCCGAATATTCGGAGTAAATCGTCTTCACCCAAATCATTCACAACATTTGCTTCGCACTTTTGAGAAATATAAATTAATTAATAAAGAACTGAAAACATGAAAAAAGACTCATCTTCAAGAGGTCAGGTCGCTTATATACTCATCTTCTTAACCTAACTACTTTTCTTCCTAAGAAGGCGGAAGACCTTCACTACTCTCCAATCTATCTTCATCTTCACCGAATCTACAATCCTAAGCCTAACTGTGCTCTGAACTCTTCTAACTGCACCTTCGCGTTCGTTCGCATCTCTCCTATCTTCCTATCTACTTCCTGTCTAAGTCTAGAAAGGCTCGCTTTCACACCGTTGTCGTGTCGTGGACCGGCTCCTACCTAAAATTCAGACTTTCAATGCTTGGTGCTCCAGAGACACTCATGGGAAAAGCAAGCTAGGCCTCAGCTTACGGGCTTTTGGCACAATTTCAGATCTCCACTTTCATTACATCGATGGGTAGAGCTCCTTGTCAACTTCCCATAGGCACTTGGTCTACTTCGTTTGGACGCCTAGTGGGGAAGTTACAAGACTCGAAAGATGGATAAAACAAGCTAGACTCCAGCTTACGGGCTTTTGGCACAACTTCGGATTTTCACTTTCATCACATAGATGGGTAGAGCTCGTTGTCAGCTTTCCATGGGCATCTTGTCTACTTCATTTGGACACCTACTGGAGAAGTTATGCGATTCGAAAGAAGGAAAATCAAGCTAGGCCTTAGTTTACTTGCTGACTGAGTATTTGCAGTCCCAGGCGTTATATTAAAGATGCAAGGGGCTTGCTTCCTCATTATTGAAGAGAACTTGTACGTACAGAAACTGACGTAAGGGAGTCAACTTGTTTAAGGAGTCAACTTATTTTTGTGACCTGTCGGTGGATATTTTGGAGAATTGAGAACTCTAATACACGCGCGCAAGGTGTCATTGGGTTCAAATCTGTGCAGGCTACCTGTGGGTTAAGACGGTTCTTGAAGAGACGGATCGGGGGGTGTGTACTGGGAGAAATTGAGACGTAGAGAAAGGATTTTGGGAGCTTTAGTGACATGTGAAGAAGAGTTGGACCGTTCGGACCGTTTCGGAGTCCAAACTTGCTGTCCTTAGATCCATCGGGATCAGAACAACGAGTTCTTCAGGAAATTGAAGACGATACCAAGTTTCATCGGACGGTTTGGGAGTTCTGAGTGAAATTGGCTCGCAGGGAAGCGCTTGCGTCAAGTTTTCATCATCTACGACCTGAGATTGGATTGTTCTTCGCAATCAGTGAGCCAAGCTCTTTGTTCTTGGTGCTTACGCGACCAAGGAGTCTTCATCTACGCATAGGAGAAGACAGTACGTGGATTAGATTGTTGGTTTGGTTGAGGTGAGCGAGTTTGAGCCGCAGAGAGTCCATTTACGTCAATTTTTTGCAACCTGTGATCAAATTTCTTGCGTGGTTTTGCAAGAGGAACTCCAAACGGCTTGTTTGGAGTCTCGTTGGGTTCATGATAGCTAGATCTACCTGCCAGAGAAAACAAATATCAGATCAAGCGATTCGTTTGAGCGGTGTGTGCGGTTTTAAGCCGTAGAGAGGAGTTTTTGAAGGTTTGGTCACCTGCGATCAAAAATCGACGATATCTCGACTGTCGAGAGTTGGATCTGAAGATTTCTTGGGCCAACGGAGTTAGGGAAGGAGACCTTATCTACATCTGAAGATTGTTTGAAGAAAGGAGAAAGTTTCCAGATAGATCTTTTTTGGTTTCTTCGTTACGGGTGTTGCTCTTTTGAGTTCGTTAGAGATCTAGTTGGCTATATACAGCTTGTGGTAGCTAGCTCAGGCTAAGAGCTTGTACATGGATGTGGTTTGGACTTGGGTTTCAATCGTGCAATACTGGTGCAGCTCTTTTTGTTAGCAAAGAGAAGTTTCTCTTGCTTTGAGCTACGCTTCGGTGGTTTTGGGTCAGGGTTGTGATTCAGAGGTTTGTTTTAGGGGCTTTGAAGCAGGTTACAGACCGCTCTGGTCTGTTTCTCAGTTTTGTGCTCTTAAGAGAAAGATCCGGCAGTGTACATACATTTGGAGTTGGTATATATTCTAGTACTCTTGTTCGTGGTTGTTTTTCTCTGTCTTGTTTAGCACACAGCATCTCCACAGTCAGAAACCTCGTGTTTTCTTGGACATCCTTCACGCAATATCCGACACGATAGCGCTGCTCCACATCCATTCCTTCATGACACTGTAGAGTTTGTACTTACTCGTAGAAGCTACCGTCAATTGGAAAAGTTCCTCATCTGGAAAATCATCCGCCACGTTATCTCACCTTTCTCCTGTTCGTAACCTAGACAAGTAATACTCATTCTCATGATGTTTACCTGCCCGAGTTTGAACTGTGAATTTGAACCCCTGCAGTAACAACATCCACCGTGATATCCTTCTTGACAAATCAGACTTTTGCATCAAATGTTTTAACGCATAATGATCCACGTGGAATACAAACTCACAACCCAACAAGTAGTGTCTAAATTTTCTGACTGAGTACACCATTCCTAGTGCTTCACGCTCTGTAGTCGAATAATTCTTCTCTGCAGCTGACAACTCTCTACTTGCATAGTAGATTGGATGGTCTTTCTTTTTGTTGTCTTTCTGACTCAGCACCACTCCAATAGCAAATGCGGATGTATCCAAGTACACTTGAGATGGTTGACTCTAATATGGTGTCCTCATGACCAGAGCTTCAATCAGCTTCGTCTTCAACACTTCAAAAGCTTTTTGTCTCTGCTCTTGTCAAAGATACTCAATAGATTTCTTCAACAACTCTATTAGTGGTGCTGCCAAGGTTGCATAATCTTTGATAAATCTCCGGTAATAACCTACGTGTCCTAAGAATCCTCGCAACTCACTGATATTAGAGGAAAGGTCCAACGCTACTATGAGTTGAACTTTATCTACATCTACTTCTATGCCTCGATGTGAGACTCTATGTCCTAAAACAATACCTTCTTACATAACAAAGAAATATTTCTCGGGGTGCAATGCAAATTGAGCATCCCTACAACGCTGAAAAACTACAACCAAGGAATTTACGTGATCTTTCCTTGTTCTAAAGACACAAAAGTCATCTATAAAAATTTCTAAAAACTTTCTAAGATACTCCTGAAATATATTCGTCATCATTTTCTGAAATGTGACAGGAGCATTACTCAAACCAAAGGGCATCTTATGGTACGCAAAAGTATCCCAGTCAATGATAAAAGTAGTTTTGTCTTTGTCTTCGTCCCTAATGGATACTTGATTATATCATGAAAATCCATCAAGGAAACTATAGCACTCATGAACCGGCTACTCTATCCAGAATAAAGTCTGTAAAAGATAAGAGATGATGGTCTTTCCTTGTTGCTGCATTCAGTTTTCAAAAATCCTGACACACTCTAATTTTATCGGTCTTCTTCTTGGATATTGATACCCATTCACTTCTAAGGACAAGAAAAATAATACTTGCACTTAAGTACTTATCAATCTCATCTTTGACTAAGAGGGAGTATTTGGGTTTAGTCTGTATTGTCTTTGTCTCACATGTACAGAGTTTTCCAACAGGTCAATTTGATGTTGTCTCCACTTTGCAAGAATACCCTTCATGTCTTCTATCTTCCAGGCGAACACATCCTGTAGGTAAGTTAACATGTCGTGATATACCTCCAGTTATGTCCTTTGTAACTGTGATCTTCAAGACTTTCCCTTCTTCAAAGATCAGGTCCACTGTTGCTGATTTCAGTACCATGCCTTCGGTGTGGCTCACCTCTGGACAATGACCAACAGCTCCACAATTATAGCAAGATTACCAAGAGGTGATGGTCCTTGGTAACCTGCAGGTGTAAACTTCCGTTGAGACACGTTAGTAGTCATCTGTCGAGACACAAATCGTTGAATATATACCGGAGAAATCGGTGTGAATTGTTGGGGTTGATTGGGTACCATCGCACCATCTTGAGATTGCACCCCGTAAACTCCATCCTCACACTCCACAAAGTAGTTGGGCTCATACACTGGTGTTCATTCCACTGCATGTGTATTATAAGCGGGTTTGCTATTAAAGCATTTTGTGTTGGCATCAGCAGGCTTCTCACAATTAGTACACCACAAATTTGGACGAGTTGCGGATGGTGACTTGCGTCTTTTTGGCATCCTTACCAACTGAACCTTGAGATCTTCAAATTTCTTTAGCAGGTCATCAAGTGCGTGGTCTTTCGTTGGTGTCGATCTCTTCACTACCAGGAGTCTTGTCTTCATCTTCATCTTCCTCTTCCTCTTCTTACGTTTTCTCTCTTCGTCCGAAGAGGAAAAATCTTTGTCTTCCGACGTTAAAGAACTTTCATCCGAAGAGTCTTCTCCTGCTCTTTCTTTTCAACTTCTTCTTCTTTTTCTCTTTCTTCTGACTATTCTTTGATTTCCTAAAGCTCTTCTTCTTTCTCTCTCCTGAAGTCTTATCATGATCTCTACTAAAGATATTGGAGGACTCGTAATTCTCTGCAGAATCAATGACACGCTCCAAAGTTGACTTGTTGAACCGTCTGACCCACGTTTGTTGCTTTGAATGCAACTCCTTGACAAACCATTCTATCACATGTGCCGGTGTGTAGGCTGGATGTGCTCCATTGACAGGTAGTCTATCCAAAATTCCATAAAATCTTTGGACATAACTCTTCAAGGCCTCTTTCTTCTTACGTTTTACGCTATTCATCTTGTACAATGTCTATTATAATTCAATTCCCTAAATCTTTTAAGGAATTCGTTTTTCATCAGATTCCATGTAGATATGATTGAAGGAGTGAGACTAGCATGACTGTATCATTTTCTCGGTAGCGGTGTCAAAAGTTTTGTGTTTAAATATGTAACAACCCAAAGAAACCAAATGTATCAGAAATAGTAAATTAAGGATCGTTCCCACGAAGACACAATTAATAATTACACAAATCATAGTACAACAACGTCACAATTGTAATTCTAGAAGTTTTTTGTTATCCTCACGGAATAGAATAATATCCGGATGAGAGTGTAAGTTTGATAAGAAACCAAACCCAAGCACAACTTGACAAATTGAATACAAACAACAATGAAATAGTTCTTGATCAGGGACCCTTCCAACAACACAGATAAAAGATTTGAGAAGAAAAATATGTGAATGAATGAAGAATGCAAAAAACTGCTAAAATGTTACTAATCTTCTTCCGAAAAGATAAAAGAACACAGACTTCACATTAAGGCTTCAAGAATAAGCCACTACTCTTCCAAAGGAGTGTTTTTTCAAGTAAATCCTCAAGTCTTAAAGACCTACTCTTACTTGAAGAAGCCGTCTTCAAGAAGAAGCAACCATCTTCCAAACTCTCCTTACAATTTAACTCACTCTCTTCACCTTCGCAGTAATTGATTTGTTCTCAGATCTTCGTCCTAATCTCTCATTCGTGTACTACGTAGATCCACTCTTCGTCAAGGACTATTCGCCGAAGTCTACCTACGAAGGTCTTCGTCACTCAGATTTACTTATGCGACAGCAAGCTCCAAATATTCGGAGGAAATCGCCTTCAAAAACATGGAAAAAGTCCCATCTTCAAGAGGTCGGGTCGCTTATATACTCATCTTCCTAACCTAACTACTTTTCTTCCTAAGAAGACGGAAGACCTTCACTACTCTACGATCTATCTTCATCTTCACCGAATCTACAATCATAAGCCTAACTTTGCTCTGAACTCTTCTAACTGCACCTCCACGTTCGCTCGTATCTCTCTTATCTCCCTATCTACTTTCTGTCTAAGTCTAGAAAGGTGCGCTTTCACACTGTCAAGATTCGTGTCCGCTTGCACTGTCTCCGCCTTCAACGCTCGCAGAAGACCAAGCTCTTCAGAGTCCAACCCTGAAGTCACATACGTGGACAACACGAGCATCAGCTTCTTCCGAAGGTCTTCAGACTCTTCAACCTTCGTCTTCAAATCCTCGTTTTCCTTTGTAAGTTCACCAACGATGACTTGGTACTACTCATGACTTCACTGCAAGTCCGTCTTCTGATTGGCTAAGTCTTGAGTCGGTCAGAGAAGCTCTTCGTCGACATCTTAAGCTCCTCTTCGCGTGTCTTCATAGTCACTTCAACTCGTCATACTGGCACCGAAGATCTTCGGTCTCTTTCTCGACTTCCAGTCTCAACTTAGTGGTATTTCTCGCCTCTTCGCAAAGATTGTTCTTCTCTTCCCACCATTTCTCTTTGGTGAAGTGTACGAAGGTAATCATCTCCACCAGAGACATCTTCTTCTTGCCTCTTCTTCATACTCATCTCGGTTTTCCTCCAAAAGATGTAGGACCGAGACTATCTCATCGTCGAAGAGCATCACCCTTCGAAACATATCCACATCGTCAAGTGCTGATCTCTCCGAAGTCTCTTTGCCGAAGAGTGGTTCCTCCTCTATCTTGGCCTCCGAACTACTTAGCTCAATAGTCTCCTTCTTCGTGCTCTTGGTCTTCTTCCTTGTCTTCGGCTTCTCCTGAGACGTAGTCTGAAAACTTCTCTTTCTCTTACTCCTGCGCTTCTCTTCGTCTTCATCCACGGCTATTGGTACGTCCACCGCTGGTTCAGCACCCTCCTGTCTGACTTCCGCTGGAGCCTTCGATAAAGTTTCATGTGGCTGTGCTCCTTCGCTTCTCTTCTTCTCGAACAGGTGAAATGTTTTCTCCTTTGATGTCTTCGTCTTCGTCTGGACCAAATCCCAACTGCTTCTGCTCACTCTCGTTCAGCCAACCCATTCTGAAGTAGAAGATGAAGACAAAACCGCCCAAGTAAACACAATCCTGCTTGGTCCACATGCGCTGCACTTCGTCATGGAAGATCTTTGTCCAATGTGCTCGTTTTCTCACGAACAGGTTCTTGAAGAAACACACCTTCCACATTGACAAGTAGGTGGTCCTCCTAAGACTTAGGATCAGCATCACCGCTTCGGCGATCTTCCTCTTCACCGGGTCCTTGTATTCGACTAACTTGTAGTCATTTGTTGGGTGATGTGAACAAAGAGTTCTTCATAGTCTGTTCCTTCAGTCGCGTAAGCCTTCATCGATGAATGGTCGAAGAGCATATCTCCTTCTCGCATGCTTCGTCCAGCAGACCTTCGTCTAATTCTCCACTGTCCAATTCTCTGGCCTCGCATATTTGTCTTCGGCTGCATGGTCTTCACATATTCGAATCTGGCTTATAAACTTGCCAGACACCCGGGTCCAACCTCCCCACATTAGGAAGCTTAAACCTAACTCTTTAAGCTTCGGTCGAAGGTGACGAAGTTCCTCCTAGTCCAACTCAAAGAATCTGATCCTCGATAACTTCGACGTCACTGACATCATACTCTACGAAGATAGTTGTATTCGCTCTGCGGGTTAGTCTTTGCCTAAATGCGCTAGACTTTGTCCGAGATAGTCTTCGTCCAATTGCGCTCGACTTCATCTGAGTTCGCTCTCTTCTTCTAAATCCCTCTCCGAGAACAAAAAAATTACTACGCACTAAAACAATTTTGAATAATGAGCTGAATTCTTGAATATATACTTGGTTCAAACGCCACACACACGTGCTAAAGCCGCTTCTCATTCATCGCTACTGACTTGACAAGAGAGTGCGCATGTCGTCTTCATCTTCGTCTAAGCGGTTCTTGTCACTCTTAGGGATTGTAGCTTGTCTTAACCTATTCTTTCTCTGTAGTACTCTTCTGTGAATTTCTACTAACTGCTCATGAAGAGACTACTCTTTTAAGCAGTCTTCTTTCTCTTCATCTTCTATCTACAGAGGTCTTCCGAAGACTCTTCTCTTCACAAATGATCTTCTTTACTAAAACTAAGCTATTCTTCTTCTAACTTCATTATTTCTTCTATGAACTTCTACATTTCAAGCATCTTTTATCAAAAATTGAAAAAGTGAGCTCTACAATAAGCAGATCCATCATCCAAAACCTTAGTACCCATCCTTACAACTGTAATGTAAGGATGATCGAGTATAACTAGGTATGATGTAATATCTTGAACAAAGAAGTTTTGTTCAATAGTTACATCTCCAACCTTCACTATTATAGCCAGATAAGCTCCATAGAGTTCTCCTCGTGTTGTGCCCGGATCATCCATCCATGATCTATATCAAAAGGTCATCTACCTTGCTTGTAGACGTCCTTAGAGATAATATTGATCTTAGATCCATGATCGATAAGAGCAACCACAAGATCGGTCATCTTCTATTTTCACAAGGTCTCTATGATAGCTCTAGCCCAATGTCCTTTAGTGTAACGACTAGAGATCTTGTCATCATTATCATCTTCAAATCGAACCTTGCGATTAATGCAGCATTGAGCTAGTTGTAGTTTTTCTTCTTATGATATCCTTGTGTCTAATGCGTTAGACACAACAGTTTCTCTTATCAACTACTCTTTTGTTTGATAGTGTCAATAATGACATCATAAAACTCCTTCTTGAAAAATCCAAGTACCTCTCGTAAGATAAACTTGATCTTGACCTGGAGTACTCTCTCTTCTAGTACTCCTTTCAAATTCATAGCAACTTCAATATAAGACTGAAGCTTGTACGAAAGAGATTTGTATTTCTCTAATTTTTCAGGAGTAGAGGATAAGATCTCTTCCATAGTCTTCTTCCGTAGAGGTATAATCTCCAATCTGAACTTCTCTTCTCTTGTTTGCCTCTTAGGAGCTGTACTCTCTTCACTATGACTTGCATCATCTTGTCTACGCTTTTCCTCCATAAGAGCCTCATGTTGACTCTTGGTCAAATAAGCATGTACAAACATTGTATATATTGGATCATCCTATCCAATAGCACGTCTAATCATTGTTACTGTCTTCAACAACTCCTCTCTAGTCATTTTTTCTTTCTCAGTTATATTCATAACATTACTCCACATGTCAAGAGTATCTTCATGTTTTCTAGAAGCACTTCTCTTTCTTACTACCTCAACTCCATAGATAGCAGCTTCCACTGATGCAACAACATGATGAGATAGATATTTCTCCAATACTCACTTCATTCCTCCCCGGTTGATTCTGGGTATCTATCCATTATTGTTCAAAACAATCTTCTCTTCTTTTCAATAGACTACTCCATATCGTAGAGTGTTGACAAAATCACCACACTCTTTTTGAGCATGATCAACACTATCACATCAAATGCACCCTTCTATACAACCTTATTTAGAGACAAGTCTCGTATCATGTGCTCCTCCCTTCTCTTCCAACCTTGCTCACTTGATCTGCAAGTCTCTCATCCTTTTCACCAACTCTTTCATAATATCTTTTTGTTGCGAAACAATTATTGGAATTGAAATACTATGAGATGAAACAATCGATAGAGATATTTTCGTTGTTGTTGCAGTACTATAATAAGTGGCGGTCTTACTCCATGATTTGCTATCACTTTCTCTTCGGTAGTCTCTCTTGCCAAGAATACCAACAGCTTCAGGAACCTTTTTCTAATCAGCAATAAGCTTGTTGTCCTCCGTCTTATCTTCTAGAAGCAACTCCAACTCTTTTTGTAGGTCATTGTTGGATGATTTTAGGAATAGCTCTACTTTGTCATTCTCAAGTGTGAGCCTCTTCATCCGCGACAACTGAAGAAATTGTCTCTCAAACTCTCAAAAAAATTCTGTGACAACCAATCCTTTGTTGAGTTGTTCATCCACTCCATGAATGACTTCTTAGTCACTCTTTCCGCATCCTCTAGAGAGTACTCTTCTTTCAATTGAAGAGTAAAATCCTCTCAAATAGGTCCATGAGCTCGAATGATATCTCTCACATGCTCCCGTAACTCAAGTACAACGACAAGCTCAAACATTTGTACCATTTTCTTTTCTGGTACTTTGTTTAGCTCCACCTCTCTCGAGTAGTACTTCAAGTACTTAGACACATTTCTCTTATCAAATGATCTAACATTCTTACAACAGATTGCAAGGCTTTGGTAACCATTACCTCTTTTCGTTCAACGGTTTGCTGTTGTTGCATTATCAACGCGAACGCCTTGAGCAATCGCATGTCAGACCTAGTAAGTTTAGTAAGTTTTTTAGCCTCACCAGAAGTAGAAACCTCATCTATGAAATGAGACAACTCTTCAACGTCCATGGTTGCAAAATCACACACGTACCTCTCACTCCATACGTTTCCCGTCGAGTTCACCAACTATCGTATAACGTGTTTTTCTGTCCAAGAATACATTGGATATATGACTGTGCAGAAGTATGTGGCTTGAACAAGTTGACTCTAAATCTTGATCTTTCAACCTAAATGTTCTGTATCTACTCTTCTAGCACAAGTGAACTTGTACCCTCTCGATTCAAGATTAAAGTTTGCTATGATCCAAAGAATATGTATAAATTGTAGAAAACTGCATTACAAACAAATCATCCTTTGCTCTATATGAAATACTAAGCTCTGTAGCATTTAACTGAAAGTAACTCTATATCATTAGAAGCATGACTTAATAGCTTTCCAAGGACGTTAGCTACTCATCAATCCAACCATCACAACTCTATCTAGAAAGATGCTCTAGGACCACTCAACCAAACTTGATAGAGTCCCAATACAAGTTGTTCCACACCTTAGTCTCCTAAGCATTCCAGCAAGGTAGAACATGCACGCTTCAAGAGAATACTCAGTTCACAACATAGCACCACTGATATGGATACTTGGCAACTACAAAAATCTGAATAGCGACATTTGATTTATCGTGACTCTTTGCTCTTTTGTCACAGAGAGCTAAAATCAACCACACACTTTCATAATGTCAGCTTATATGCTAGCATGGAAGTTTTAGCAGTAAACTCCTCCCCAATTGCTTGAAAAGAATCAAAAGATGACATAACTGAAAACTTGAATCCGCTGATAACAAAAGCTTCTCTGAACTTTGAGACCTCAGTTCTCTCAAATCCGTCAACCAATGATGATCAAACCTGACAGGAAATTATACTGGACCTTTCATTCCTACACTGAATAAATTTTAGATCAGAATCTCAATCCAACTCTAAGCTATAGATCAAATCTTAATCTGTGTTAACTCAAGAGCTTTATAGATCCAAGTAGACTTGATCCAAGACCCTGAACAACATATTCAATCAGTCAAGATGAAACTTTTCAAATATCTTATTGATAGCATATCATTCAATCCTAGATATTTCACTCAAAAATTTGACCGAGAACTTGAGCTGAACGTAACACATGAACTCTAAAAAGAAAAAATCCTTATAAACGCAATGAGTTCAAACGTAATCCTTTTTATTATAAATAAAAACAAATTTTTAATATATTTTAATTTATGAATCCTTCTCATAGGAAAAGTTTAACTAATAAATGAATAAACATGCACAATATCTCCTCCATCTGAACATGGAGGAGTGAATATACATAGAAAGTGCACTTCTGCCACGGGAAAGGAAGTCGACAAGCAGATTTATAGCACCTAAAATTCAAGTTTTTGATTCCTCTATCACCTTCTGTGATTTTATTGTCAAAGTGCAGTCATTTGATCTTGTAAAAGACTATATAGACTCCGTCCCCATTGGACTGGCAAAAATGCACATTCTCCAGCTTTTGAGTTGTCACCACTGCTATGTATATATATACTGTCCATCTCCAGTACACAAGCCATTGGACTGATGTGCAGTAAAACAATATCCTTTTATAGACAAGTATAGTCACCAGATGGATATTGGACTGATGTGCAGTAAAACAATATCCTTTATAGACAAGTATAATCACTGGATGGATGTATGCTAGCTTATGAGGCTTATAGACTCCAGATATTACATCTGTTGAAGTTAACCCAAAGAGTGATGTCTTTGACAAGACGCACCACGTCAGGAGTTCAAAACCGGAACAGAGTTTAAAACCTAAGCAGAGCGCGCGACGGATTGAAGAGTAACTGATTGTGTCACATAATTAATGAATAATTAGAGGGTTGATTGATTGTCTTACATAATAATCATTATTCTTACAGTACTCAAAGATGAAATCTGATTTGGTGTGAAAATAAATTATTCTGTTTACAAATATGAGAACACAGTAATACATGAACTGAACTGGGCGCATAATATACATAGACCTCTCGCACTGAGGAGGAGTGAATATGCATGACATAGTAATGCATCATACTTCTCAAGTGAGATCAACCCATTGACTACTCCGATAAATATGTGTCTGCTAATTTCTTAAAGAAACGTACAATCAAACCACGTGATCATGAATTAAAAGATTGAATTTCTTATCCGTCTGTCTTTTCCCTTCCATCCTTTTTCCCTTTGTCCCTCATACCCAGCTTGTCGTCTTGTTTTCCCCGGCCAGACAACACCTGCACTAGTCCAACCCACACACGGACTGTCACAAAACTCTCAATAGTAGGCCTCTGAAATGACATAGAACTTCTTTCTCTTACTGAGAGCTGAATCCAGATCACCAACTCACTGGAATGAACGAAAAACGATTTCGTGCGCCGAATATACTAGGTTCGAACGAAGTTTCGGCCAATGTTACTTGCAGTTCCTCACACACATGTAATTCAGCTTCCTACAAGTACTTCCTTTTGCAATCACTCGGAAGGACCTAAGAGAACACGTAGCAGATATCTTGGTTGCATTTTAGACAACTGGTGAAAGTCTAAAATGGAATTTCTCCGACTCAAAAACTGAAATTACTATCAGATTCCTTGAACATGCTTTTCTAACAAATGTAAGCAATCTCCATACTCACCACACCGTCCAAAAGTGGTGTGGCCCTTCTTACGCGATAGATTTTGGTACCAAATAAGACCTACTCTTCTTCGTATTCTATTCAAGAACACATAACCACCTCTCCCTCGTCAATGATCAATTCATGAGCAAACTTCTCCAAGGAGAAAAGTTTTATAATTATCCAACTAACAGAATGAGCAAGAGCTCCTGGCGATCGTGGACTGCTTCCCCTCGTGAACGTAGATATGTTCTCAAAAATTCCACAAATCCAAAAAATAGTGCCGTAAACCTGTATCTTCTCTTCTTGAGGAAGACTAAGAACAGTCACGCAAGAAAGTTCAGTGTCTAGGAGCTCTCCCCTGAAAGAACTGGAAAGGACACATATAACTTGATTGAGCTTGTCGTCTTGAGCATCCTGATTACCGAGGTAGTTTTGGGTTGTACTCTCTCTCTTCTTCTACTATTTTATATGTACTCAGTTGTAACTCTGAACTGAAAAACTCAACAAATGATCGAATCCGGAGTATAAATACAGAAACTTGTGGTTTAATACCACCATATATTCAGTGGAGAGCAACTTGCAATCCTCAATAGATTTTGTGTAATAATCATCGTTACATGCTTCTTCCAACTACATATGGATCAGTGGATTGAATTTCATTCAATCTTGAAGCTTACTTCGATCAAATAGTGTTAGGAAAAACTGATATACAGACCGATGTTATTACCAGACCTGACTTCCCCGCGAAACCCGGAGGGTTTCAGCTGGGGGGTGGCGAAGAGACAATAATTCGGTTCTGCACAGACTTGCATTCACAGACTTAACCTGCAGGGGTGTACAGAGCCAACTTGGACCACAAAACTGCCTCTCGTGTCCTGGATAAGAATGCAAGCTCTTTGCTATACCAGAGATTTTCCGGGCTTTTGTGCTAGAAACGTTGCCAATCTTACCTGTTTGCCATATCTGACAGCTGATTAGGACTTGAGCTTAATGGGAGTAGATACCCAATATGAGTACTGTACATCCCGGTCACCAGATAAAGTACAGACCTTTCTCCCTGTGTAGTTCGCATTCCGAAGAGTGACCTGACCAATGCTGTAGCGAGCAGAAACTAACTTCTTTCCTTACTGATTCAGTGTCAAAGATCAAAGAGATTCGCGAGGATATTGGGAGTATTCATCTACATGCTAACCAGTTTAAGTAGGTTAGTTAATATGTTAGTTAATCCACCGGAGACATAAAAGGTGCAGGTAAGCGTTCCACTCCTTACGTCTCCAGGAAGTTTAGTAGTTAGTTAATATGTTAGTTAATCCACCGGAGACATAAAAGGTGCAGGTAAGCGTTCCACTCCTTACGTCTCCAGGAAAACTTCACAACTATCAGTTGATACCTCTACTCAATCTTGCATTATAGCAAATGACGTCCAAGTACATCCTCGATACCATAGCCAAGCCAGAACATACATGAAACCAAATCGTGCAAGGGGAAGTATAACAGGGTGTTCAACCCTTCTCTTGACGGTGAAACTCTTTCATGTACAGTACTGCACTCTTGTCTAAGGCTGTAAGGTCCAACGACCCGGAGAGTCGACGACAATTAAGTTAGATATACAAAGTAGCAGCGAGCCGACCAGCAGGTCCCGAAACGTACGACACTGCCTAACGACACCAAAAGCCTGAGGAGACCTTCTACGTCGGTACCTCCCGTACGGAGAGACTGAAGGTTCCAAGACCTCGTTCCTGTAAATCATATTACCAGAACCTTCATTAGTTGCTAGGTTGAAGAGCGATGGCCCAAACTGGGGAAAGGACACTAAATCCCGAAGCTAAACGGGCGGACTGGACGACGTATGAAGGAGAGGAAAACCACCAAGCTTGTATTTGCACTTTATAACTCTATCCTGAATAAACACTTAAAACTGACTCACCTGAATAGGTGAAGAACTGAACTCGAACCGAAAACTGCCATCCCAGCAGGTGCTACACGTTCTCCACGGTAGCATGTGGCTGCATGCTCATTCAAGTGAAGTTTGAAGTGTCGTCAGTTCGAAGTGTGGCGTAGTGTAAGCACTCTCGCTCCACATGCCGCCATACGTAGAGGTGGGATTGGCCCTCCGGTAATCAGTTGTCATTTTGCATCTGTTTAGGCGTCAGGTCTGCCTGCCAGAGCCACCCTGCCCACCGAGAAAGAAAGCTATCGATAGAGAGTGACTTGTGTATCGACAGCTCAGTCACTACGTCAGTGGCCATACCTGACTGCTGGTCTCACCCTCATACCACTGAACGCTTCCTCGTCCTCCGTGTAAACATCAAGCAACTCCTGAACTAACTCTTCGTTCTCCAACTCAACGAAAGCGCAAAGTTTGTCCGGATCGAACTTGTCCCGGAAGAAAGTCACTTGTGATACTAAGTGAGCACTGAAACCATGTCTGTTTTGGCGCAAAGCTCTCTCAAACATATCTCTCATCTTGGGCTCTGGCAAACGCTCGGGGATTCTATCGACATATACAGATCTGCGCCTGTCGACCTCCTTAAAAGCAGTGGCAGCAACAGCTCGATGGGCTGTGGACACTCTACCTCTTCCGAGCTCATTCACGTCTGCACTCAGGTAATAATCGTCCATACCTCGAATCCGTCGACGATCCATCAAGGAAGTATCCCTGGGCAGCACGCGGTGAGTACCTCCATCGTCGCGTTCATGAAGTTCCTCGCGATATAAGTCCTCCATCCTCGAGTGGAAGTGAGGTTTCAGTCGCATATTCTCAAATATATCTTCGTCTTGATTATACAGTTGCAACACTAACCTGGTTAGATCCTCCCCGACGAACACGACAAACGCGCAGAACTTGGTCGGAACGTATCGAACCTCCGTAATTAAATGATCACCCATCAATTCCCGCTGCTCTTCTGTCATGTGTTCTCGCAAAACGCGTTCAAAAATTCTTCGAATCATGCCTTCAGACGCATTATCAGGTAGTCTGTCCGCGTATACAGTCCGTTCAGGATCCGACCGCCGTTTCCTCACCCCATTCTGTTGTCTGTCTTCTTCCTCGTCCTCATCATACTCGTCAATGTAGTCCTGCTCCATAACAGTAGCCTCTCGTCTGGGAGGGCTGATCGATGCAAATTGACGACGTGGCTTTTTGGCTGAGCTATAACCCTGGGTGGTATCGTCAGGAAGAAGCGCATATCGATTAGGCGGATTTAACCTTTTCACAATCGGAGGAGGCTGAGGTTCTTCATCTGCTTGACCAGGAAGAGGTCTTCGGCCAATTTCCATTTTCATGTGGAAGAACACATCAGGCTTTCGGGAGTGCAAGTCAAGCATAAAATCCACCAGTTCAGGGGTAGCGAGATCCACAAATGCGCAACCTCTGGATGGAATGTATCTCACGTCTAGCACAGTCTGTCTTCCCTTGAAGCTTCCGAGGGAAGGATTGATATACTTTTTGATAATTTCCTCGAAGAGATCGTGGATGGACCTAGCGGACGCGTTCCGCATGAGCTCCGTCAAGAACAAGGGCTTAGGCTTCTCCAGAGAGCGTCCAGGGAAGCACATGGTTGGATCCCTGCTGCCATACCGCCGCTCTTGAGGGAAAACTTCACAATCGCTATCCGTGCTACTGCGCACACCAGAAAACCTGCCCGCCGGTTCATCCATTCTGAGACTCTTCCTTTCTCTTCTTACCCGACTAAAACCAAACGACTCCGATGGGCCACCTCCCAACTCCAGAGCCGAACCCGGTGCGTCGATTTTACCAGCCAGATACAACCTCTCTGGCATGAGAGGAACCGCTGAAGATCCCAGCTCCAACTTCAAACCACAAAAGGTTTTTCGGTCCTCTGAATAAGCATTCAGAATGAACTTGAGTAGCTCGTCCGAAGCGAACTCCACAAAGGCACAATGATTATCATGATCAAGATTGATATCAAGAACAAGCTCTGATAAACCATCATAGCTAGAAGGTAGGTCGTACTTGTTCTTCAATACTTCTTCAAACAGTTCCTTGAGCATAGGAGCGGATGCGAAACTTGGAAGGTTGCTGACGTAAAGGGGTCGAGAACAACCTGATTTTGAATCAGACTGCCTTAAGACACGGTCAGGCTCCTCATCTTCAGACATGTTCTGCTGAGATTGAGCATTGATTTCTTCAAAAGTTGAAGGATTTACATTCACCGCAGCGACGTATTCGGGATGTGAAGTTGATGGTACCGCTGTTGCACATGCCGAAAATGTTTTGACTTCAATCGAAGGTTCGTCAAGTTTAGATTGGAAGGATGCAACTGGGGTTGGTGCAGCAACAGGGGAGACAGGGGAATAAGCTGCAAATACATCCTTTTGCATGGGTGTCAAAATACCAGAAGAAGGTGACGTATTATTGAAGCAATCCACTTTCAGTTTTGACAATCCAACATCTTGCGACCCTGCTGCTCCACCGCCAATATCCTTAGAAAATCGCTCTGCAACTTGTGCCAGTAAGTCCTCCACTTGCCTCGTAGCCTCGACGAAACCCCTTTTCCTTACGCACTTAAGTCTCAGTCCGATCACTCTAGCCGAGTTTACAATTCCTTTCTTGTTGCTGGCGTCAAGAACAATTCCAATCATCACTCCAGTAACCTCTTGAATTCTTTCGAGATTCTTTCCGTCTTCTCCTTTGATCTTTTTAACCACTGCTTGAATGGAAGGCGCCAGGTCACCACTGAAACGTTGCACAGGACCTTGATACCAAAGGCACTTGGCGAACACTCCACGCGACGAAACTGCACGCAGCATGTCTGCCGCCTGATTGACAAACCATCTCGCTTCATTTGCATCTGTTGACTTATCTGTTGCCAGAGATACTTTCACGTTGACAGGCCCTGAAAAACAAGAACGGAAAACAACGATCCACGTGAAGCTCTCGACTTAGAGAAGAATGAACGCCAGACCAAGACCTGGCAGCTTCCACAAAATCCGAACAAAGTCCAGAGTCCACCGAGTATGAATGAGATGAGAAACATACCTTGCTGAAGTTTCGTTCTTGAGTCAATTTTTGCACTGGGGATTTCCTCGATCTTGACAACACGCACACCTGCGCAGAACGAAGTGCAGTTAGCAGAAAACGAAAACGCTACTAACGTGCACGGAGTAAGACCCTGCTCGAAGTATGATGCTTGGATGTTCCCAGTTGTCACCGCTTGCCCTCGTGAAAGCTATGCATGCATCCAAATCTAACACTACGGAGAATAATAACTGAAGATAACTGACAAGTTCTGAAAATGCTTCAGAGAATAGTATTCCGACAAGAGAATCATAGCATCGATGAAATATGGAACAAGGTAGATAAAAACAAGTACCAAATTCTTCAGTCAGATAGACGGAATTTGGCTTAGAGACAAGCCAAACTCGTGTTTCCTTGTCACAGGCCTGGAGAACAACATCAAGGGCAACATCTTTTTCAACAGAGGCAACAGGTGTAACGGATCCATTGTCTATGGGAGAATATTGTCCGATTGATTGAGCGGCTTGCACATCTTCAGTCCCTGCGTGACTGGCTTTGTCAGTAGGACGAAGGGATGGTTCAAGTTCTTGACCACTTCCATTGCCGTCATACTTTCGCACTTGAGCTGCATCAAACATATTTTCAACTCGAACAGAAAAAGCAACCTTTGCCTTCGGCGGCAGAAAAGCCTCTTTGGTCTTGATCAGTCCCTTGGCAATTACTCCATCGTTTCCACCGGCACCCACCGGAATCGCCCCCTCCTTTCTCCCCAGCTCCAGATTACTAACTCGGCCGCTAAGCAGCAATCTGCTTGAAGTTCCAATGCTGGCGACGGACTGAACATCAGATTTCGTTAAATTAGAAATGAACTCTGTGACTTGAATCTTCTGCATGTCGGGCCTCCTGCGCCCTTGCACATTCTCTAAACGCTTAGTGTCACCGTCAATGTCGATCGCTTCCTGAGTGGCCTTGCGAGAAGTGGTAACTATGTTACTAACAATTAAAGGTTCAACGACTTTACTGCCTTCACTTACAAAAAGTCCCATTTTCGCCTTTAGATGGGCTTGATTAGTTCGGCGGGTTTCAGAGGCTGGCTGAGCAAGAGTATCGGAGGCTGAGGATAGAATAAGCCGATCTGATACTGACGTCTCTCTGGTTACCTCGTTGTTGACCGTCATCTCAACGTCCTTAAATCCTGTAACATTGCCAGTCTTAATATCCGGCAGACCACCTTGGGCAACCGCTGAAGTTTTGACCTTCAACTTGTCTACGTCGGCGGCAGTAGCGGTCTCTTTAGGAATAAGAGCTGCATCTTCATCCTTGCCACCACGAGCACCAGTATCACCCAGAATGTCAGTCTTCGAACTATGAGAAGTTTTCTTGTTGACACTAATTTCCCTCTCGGCCTGGGTACTCTTGAGCTCAAACCCGTACTTCTCATCGAAAGCGACATCTTCATCAACAATCTTCCCTCTTCGCCTGATGTCCTTCCCGGATAGTGGAGCAGCACCAAGACCAGAACTACCTTCTCTGGAAAACCCAGGTGCTGGTGTTGAAAATCCAGGAGCTGGAGGTCCGAAACCAGGAGCTGGTCTGTCCGAATCTGGAGTCGATTTCCTTTCCTCCACCTTGGCTTTGTCTAGATCCGCGGCAAGCCGATCCCTTTTTCTCACGAACCTCTCCCTCTCTTTTTCTTTTTCTCTATCTCGCACCTTCTCCCTCTCCTTCTCCCTCTGCTTCTCTTGCTTTTCCCTCTCCAACTCTTTAGCTCTTCTCGACCTCTCCAGCTGGTCCCGATGAGAATCTCGATGACGCTCTCTCTCTTTCTCTTTGAATCTATCTCCGTCTTTATCCTTGGATCTATCCCATTTAGAAGGATCTGATTCCTTGATTCTCTCAGTCGACCGGTGTGTATGCCTGTGAACATCTTTAGTCGCGGGTCTTCCATCCCTCTCCCTTCCCTTTCCTCGCGACTCTCGGTCCCTTTGCCTCTCCTTGCTTCCATCGTCTTTCCTTGCCTTACTCTTCTCAGAACGTCGAGCTTCATGACTGCTGTCAACAGTGGTTTCTTTATTCTCGTTAGATTTTAGTAAGTGGGCAACATCTTTCGCGGTGGTTTCCATGAACTCGGTACGCGCCACCCTACCGAGGCTCTCGCGATCCACGCGTTCAACACTGGGCCTGTCTGCTAACAGCGACGAATGTTTCTCTGATAAGGCGTCAAGCTTACTCGTCGTTGCTTCCTGCAGAACGGCCTGCGAGTTGTCCCTGGATGGGCGCAGCTCTCTGGCGCTGGCGACTTCCGGTATAAGTTCATCAGCGGGACCGCACTCTGCAGAACGATCTCTATCAGGAGGATGACACAAGATCCCGTAGAGAGTGCTCTCTTCCACGTTGCCGTAGTCGATAATTTCACGTTCAAATTTCTTGCGGAATTGACCATCGGTATCACACGCCGCTTCTGCGATTGAATCAAGCACCAAGTATAGCCTTTTAGGAGTTCTTCTCCCAGTAGAATCGAGCTTGGATTCCCTAAACTTCACGACAGCAACATACTGATCGTCGTTTGTAAATCCAGGAGGTCCCATGTCCCGATCAGTGGATCCATTTCTCAACCCGAGATGTAACTCCACTTGGCTACTACCGGCCTTCGTAGTTGGTTGCTTTTGGCTCCCCGAAGTACGGAACTGCTCATCAAGAGAGCGACCGCAGAGCATGTTAGACGTCCGTGAGACAGGCAAACATATCGACATATCCCACACTTAAACAGTCAGATGATGAAGAACCATAAAATACTACCTCACCCGTCAACGGTAACTTATCGGACTCCTTAATGAGTGTTATGATCTTAACTTCAGGACTCATCACTAACCCATTAGGGAGTGAGAGTACTGCTTCAGAAAACGATTCTGTGACATTCCAACGAAAATATATACTTATAAAAACTGATAAGAAGAACACCAGGCTTAGTAAAAAGGAACCGATCCGACAGAGAAGGACTAACCATGCACCCAAAAGTTTCCCCTCTGGAATTCGCAGGTGAAGGGGGATGCTTGATTCGGATGATGGGATCGTCAACGGGCCCTTGTCTTATGGCTTCAAACAATCTGTACAATACAGTCCGGAAGGCATAATCTTGTCATCATCAGAAACTCCCCCACGTGCGCATCATGAGCTCGACGTAGTCAGATCTAGTTCACTACCCTAATGTATAGCACATAATGAAGGTTTGAAAGCCCTTTCCAGCGCCATCCACGATATATGAGAAACAGAGATGAAAACGTTGAGACATACTCATCAAGCCCGGACACTTTATCTACCATCATAACCTGCGGCAAGCTCCGCAATTGAGAGGTAGGAGGAATCTGCTCGGAGCAATATGCTGCGACATCAGTGGAGCCAAAACTATCTCCACGTAGCTGTCCAAACCAGAATGGCTGTTCGGGTGTAACGACATCCGGTGTCTGCACCACACCGGATACTTCCTTATCAATCTTGACAGCATCGGTTTCCCCCACAGCTATTTTGTGATCGGCAATTCCTGAGGTCACAAATGTCTCAATCTCTCTATTCACAGAAGTTCCACCATTGGTTGATATTATGCTCAGACGGAGAACTGGTTTCACAATCGATAAAGTTTGACTGTTCGGACCTTGAGCGATGTCGGACTTCAAACTCGCAAGCGATGTCTCGCCCAAGGATAATGAAGTAGCAGCTTCCTCTTCGATTGATATGCCCCCTTTACTGAGAGATTTGTGATTACTCGTAACAGGAGTAACAAGCTCTGCCGCGCCCCTCTCGACTGACATGGAAAGAGAAGGTCCTGCGCCGCGACTGACCTCTGCAGTCGTACTAGTTTGAGAGTGTCGAGCCGGTCTCTTCAATTTTGGGCCCAATTGATCGGGTGTCGCTTGTCTGCCCAGCGAATCATCATTCCTCGCCCGTTTGCCTTTTCTGGCAGAATCGACACTATAAGGATAGAGTGAAGACGGTCGCGAGTCCAAATTACAGTCATCGTCTTCGACACTACCGCCAACTCCATTATTCATAGGAGTTACGTCCAACTTCTCTGGAGCTCGTTGGAAAAAGTCAGTGGTGAGGTCCGAGCGCTTTTCCATCGCGATACTGATCCTCTGTCCGAGCTTCTCGGGACGAGGAGAGATCCCAAATCCAGGGCTGGTATGCAAACCCACTTCCATTCGTTCCAGTAACTTCGTTTCCAACCCACGCTGTATCTCGTGAGTACCACCACGACGGATCGGAGACGTCGATGTTCGGGTATCGGCATCGTACCTCGCCAGTTCTTCCGCTTCCCACTCTTCGTCGGGGTACGCTACGGCGGACGAATCCGCCGGCAATAAGAGCGTTTTCGAGGCACTGGCCTCTTTAGTAGTCTCTGCTGCTTCATCGTCTCGGAGGAGCCTGCATATGATTTTGTTCAAATTGTCCTTAAGGACCACTGCGGCAGCGGCAGGAGTAGCTTCGCACTCGACCTTCGCGATGGTAGGACAGAATCCATCACCCTCCGGCAACTCGTTCAGATCGAACATCGTATGGAGACCCAAACCCTCTTCAGCTCCTCGGAAGACAGCAGAAGAAAGAGGACGCAAAAGAATATACAATCACCAAGACTCGATTCGCGTTGCGGAATTCTTCAGCAGTAGCAGCACCGGCAGCAACAATACTACTCGTGCATCCGCCATAGCCGAGCAACACCAACCAAAAGTCCTCTCTTTCTACCCAAGTTCCTTCCCCTTCAAAAGGGGATCAAAGGATGACAAAGCCTTTCCGGCGAACACACAGCCCAGCACGTACCCAACTCGCTCGTCCCCACCCTCCTCCCCTTCCTGCTCGTGAACAATTTCTCATCACAGGTGGAGGCCCAGCAACTGAGGAATCGGCGGGCGCACCACAACGAAATTACCGCCCTATTGGAAAACTCTCTGGTCCCAGGTCGCCGTCGATCGTCACCATCCATCCATCTTTGTGCTTCGTCCCCACCGCATCCGGCCTCCGTAGGGCCGTGTGGAATCGCCATGTCACGTTTGAAACTCTCTGCAAGTAAAATAATACTTTCGCAAAGATCTACAGACCGCGACTCCGGAGTCCTATCATAAACTAACTTACTTCCATCAGCGTCCGTGTCAGAGCGAACCGCGGCCCCCGCCTCTCATTGCTCAAGTAAACATCCAGAAGTTACCACCGCGATCTTCTCTTTTATACCTCATCATTCATTCTCACGTTTATTGTCGTGTTTGGTCAATCTCTCCCACCTCCCCTGCTTTGGAATCTGTTCCATGGACCCAGTGCGCACTGCGTACTGCTAGACCTCCCCGAGGGCCCGCGCGCTCAGAATCTGATCCCCTAGAGTCTATGCTGCCCGCTCCTTCTGGACAGTACCACTCACTGTACTACCTCTCTACTACTAGACAGCAGTAGAGCATGTGCTGGATGATGCACCCGATTGTGCGTTTCTCTCGCTATTTACAGGCTGGTCTGTATGTTGATTTTGCTTGCCCCGTTCGGTCATTTTTCTTCCTTTCTAGTCTACATGTTTGCATGCTGTTTGATGACATCCAACAGTCTGATCGATTATATATGTTATGTCTTCTCTTCTCTAGATCTTTCGTCGATAGAAGCCCGGATATTACCCACAAGGAATGGCATAAATTGCAGCTTTGCTGATTCGACGACCTCCCGACGACAATGCTCGGGGACTTCCGGACATTAGGGTTGAGTATACCGAACAAAACTCGTGGTTTCCAGTTTGGGCCATCTTTCATGGCAAACCGCAGAAGGAGCCAACAGTTTAGAAGTGCTCCGACTGGAACGTGAGACCTTCTGGAAATATCAGGTTCCAAAATTTAGTTCTCGGAGTGCTTCCTTCGGATCTACCCGGATGTTGGAAAGTACGCAGACTTCCTGGCTCTCTTTTCAGATATATATCGGTTCCTCTTATTATTGTGTGTGCCACTCGTGCATATTGTAATAATATATATTATTCACCATATTCATCTTCTGATGGAGGAGGTAATATGCAAAACTTTAATTATTACTTATAAATTTAACTGAAAGGTTAATTATAAACTATATATATATATATATAAACAAATAATCGTATTTATAATTGTTGAAGCGCATGAGTTTACATTTCTCTTATCGCTTATGTCAGGATCTTCTCGCAATCTTCTTTACTCGATCTTCTCTTCCCTCCATGTGTTGTTAATACTTAACAGTGGAAAATTAAAATAATTCTGATTGTTTTTTTAATTTAATACATAATTTTTTAACACTTATGTCTCTTTTAATATAACTAGGGTGAACTTTTTCAGAAATTCATGTTGCATGCATATTTATTAATCATTTACGGAAAATCTTTCTGAGACTATACCAGTTTCTTATTTGTTCGTTATTGTTTTCTATGAAATTTCAGTGTTTTATCAAGTTTTATTTTTACTTGATGAGTGATTACTTCCTCGTCGAGAAATAAAGGATGTCTCAACAGAAAGCATCATTCGGTTTGATGAAGTTGATGATTTTAGGGTATTATATAAGGATACTTCACATTCTGGGGTCTTATTATATATCTTAGTGGATGCAGCGAGTAATGCATAGATATACAATATTAAATAAGAGAAGGGAAAATAGTGCCGGGGAATATTTGAATTATGAAAAGTCTTTAGAAGGTAAGATATCCAACCTTAAATAAAAATCTCGGGTACCTTGTGACTAATTCCTGAACACTGCTTCTTTCACCGGGGATAGACGACCTTAGAGCTACTGATAGCGGGGTTTAGCCTCGGTGTTCTTCCTTTCCGGACGTTAGTTGCTTGGCCTTGCGGGTATTTTGTTCCCTTGTAATGCTTGATGAGGTATTTTCATCTTTTGGCTATTCATTGCCTCGCGTGTTCTGCTTCCTTCACCGAGAATCTGTCAAGTTTCATCTATGGACGTCTCGACCACTGCTCCATCCAGTCTGTGATGGATCCGTCGTTAATTCTCATTACGTGAAACACAATAAGTTGTCCATCACCAATAACCGAATAAAAATATGCATGCTTTTTGAGTTGTAGAGGCATGAAAAGTAAAAAGAAAAGACAAGTAAACAGATAGAGATAAAACTTTTGATGTAAATTGGTGCAGGTTGTTATCGCATGAGATTCAAGATTCAGGTAATACACTTAAATACACTTTAAGTTTTTTGAATAGATTAATCTCAATTGATAATATATTTAATTTTATATTTATAACCTTTTGGCAAGAAAAGTTGGGTAATAATTAAGCCCGTGAATATTTGCACGGGTGCTCATTCTTCTGAATAGATCTCCCTCCAGTCAGAACTCTTGTGTAGGGAAGTCTCGGCAAGAGAGTCTCTTCAGAAACTTCGGACGAAATGACGGTGATAATATTTAATCCCATATTACATTCCGGGGCAAGTATTCTGTAGCTCGTACAATTTTAGGATGTCTTGACTTTTTGCTATGCATTTGTACAGCTAGCAGAGGAGAAGAAAATGGAAACATATTGTCTTGTTCTGTTAAACTGCACGTGCATGCAATTTTCAACTTACTTGTTTTATTATCTAACCCTTCTGTTGAAAGGGTATATAATAAATTCATATATTGATTATTTTAATGAGTAATAGATCGCTGTTGTAGTCTTGGAGTCACGTTGGTTTATGCTTCACTTATGGGTTCTATCTGGACGTATCTATAATTCTCGATATGATTATTACTTAATAAGTAAATTTTATTATTTTTTATAATACTTATATCTTTTTTGATAACAGAAAGCAAGCAAACGTTCCCCAAAGGTCGTTGAGCACGTTTATTATTCAACATTTGTGTGATTTCATGTCTCTGTCTTTCTCTGCTGTACCAGACAATAACTAAATGCATAGCCTCTCAATTTCGCAACACCTTTGATTTTAAAATACCCTGGGAGCATTATATTTGACTTTAGCTATAAGCGTTCATATTATTCACTTTCTCAGTACAAAAGACAGGAAAATCTGCAGTAAGTTTAATTTGTCATCTAACTTTCCCTTATAGAAAGGTTACTTGATAAATTAAATATCTAATAAAAATTACATATATATTGGTCGGACCATCCTCTAATCCTCTTTACAGTAGGATTTCATATTCGTACTTTATGGGTTTTCTCAGTCACTTACGAAACATAATTAATTTTTTATTAAAGTATAGTTGTTTTCCATGAAGTTAATCTATAATTCCAACTTAATACTTATAAAATGCTCAGTTCCCATCCGTGGAGAGAGTCAACGAAAATATCATTTCGGTGGCATACTGACTTTCTTCACCACCAAGTTTTCTCATGTCTCGTAGTTTCCTAGTTCTTTCTTAACTTACCTCGTAAAGAGTGAGCCAAAGAAAGCTAGCATATAGTTTGAGAAAGGACAACTCTATTTTTCTCCTCCGTATACTAACTTCCTAAGACTTCAGTCCCATTGACTTTCTCATCCAAGAACTTGTCTTTGACCAGAGACTCTGCAATTTTCTTCCCACCGATACTCTTTTATTTCTTTTCTTAAAAGTAAAACGTTTACCATAATTCATTTCTTCCAAACGCTAAGCTTCATGGTATAGACAACGCCGATATGTTTCATGAGACTGCACCCGATCTGAAAACTTTATATTCTTCGAGTATTACTTACCTTCTGTTCAAATCCCTAACCAATATGCATGCAAGATCAAGGTGATCTTGATCAACAGCGAAAATTTATCACCTGAGTTCATTTCGATTTTTTATGTGAGTGTAATTTTTGTTCTAAAGAATTACTTTCAGTTATAAATCAATCATAGATTATTCTCGTTTGACTTGGTGAGATCGAATAATAAATATATTTTTGAACTCCTCAAAAATTAACTCTAATTTCATTTTTCTTTCAAAGCCTTTTTTTTAAAGGATCTCACCTAATACATCCCTTTAACTCTTCCACACGTTCATTTATTATTCTCTTCCCGAGAACGAGACGAGGAACAAGCCAAGATTTGAATTCACGTGATCAGACTTCTGGACTAAAGTCGTTATGAATTATTCATATTACTCTATAGATCAAAGGTGTATACTCTCTACTAATACGGAGCTCCTTACTGCCATGCGACATCTAATCTTATTCTTATTCTTCGTACGTCTTATCTTCTGCAGCCTAAAATGATAAAATTTCTCACTCACTGGTATATTTAAAACATATTAGTGCAGCTTTTTTCTCTTATATATAATACGTCCATCAATTTCAGATAACAATATCTGACTTTTTTTGCCAGTTAGTTCTATTCGGGCCACATGCATCTACATGGATTAATTTTTTTTTTGTTTTTATCGGTTGTCCTCTTCTATCCCTCATGCCAAAAGTTCAGGTTGTACACATTCAACTTCAGGGAACTTTTACTCGCTTTTTGTTATCGAGAAAAAATATAAATATTAAACAAAAATCCTATATCAAGTTGAAAAAATCGAAATATTTTCCAAATATTAAGTGTTAGTCATCCTGGATATCTGAGAAGAGCCAGACATAAACCATGAAGGGAGTGCTAACAAATGCACTCTCCAAAGTACATAGGCAAGATGCTTATTACCACCATAGCAAATTTTATCAAGAATTAAATTTATTACCTAACCCATCCTAACGATAATATTAAAAAATAAATTAAACTCTTGCATATTTACCTCCTCCATCTTGAGGGGTGAACATGCAAAGAAGTTAGACATATGCCCTCCGTGATGCCGTTCAATTACGTGTATGTAAACACCAATGAAAAGAATAAATACCTTCCAAAGTGTACAAAGTGAACAGCAAAGAAAAAGTGAAAATTTGTTTACAGCAAAACAATTGATTACGTTAGTCAGTCATGTCTTCTAATAACTTCATGATAATAATATGTTTACTACAGTTATTATTGTAGTTTATTTGATGATGTCCCCTCTCCATAAATAAAAAATAGCCATCTTTTGTAATGTCTTCCTCAATAATGTCAAAGAAACACTAATCTTGTGTTCACCATGAGTGACAAATCGAAAATACATAATGTGTTAGTTTCCGCGCTCTACATCCATAAACATACGTATGAAATGAAAACATTAACAATCTTCATCGAGACACTTCTTGTAAACTTTATAAATCCTTCCGAAGCTTTTATGAAATATGCATGCTGGATGAACTCCTGGGAACTTTTGTTCGCTTAATGTTATCAGAAAAATATATATATGTTAAATAAAAATATATAATAAGTAATTTTAATTAAAATATTCTATAAAAGTTATTTGTTAGTCCATGCTTGAAAACATGAGGAGAGCCGGAGATAAACCATAAGTCTTGACTTGTCTGCCGCGCTTTAGAAGGTACAAGTCCGGTAAACTATACTCATGAATACATTAACTTACGCAGAGTTTAATTTAATACCTAACCCTTCTTGCCGGAAAAGTTAGGT
Organism: Asterella californica; assembly: GCA_036924285.1. Classification (NCBI taxonomy): domain Eukaryota; kingdom Viridiplantae; phylum Streptophyta; class Marchantiopsida; order Marchantiales; family Aytoniaceae; genus Asterella; species Asterella californica. The sequence continues at coordinate 31,336,213 of JAYKYS010000003.1, forward strand.
ACTAAATTAAACACCTGATATTTATCTCCTTTGAAAGATGGAAGAGGTGAATATATATGCAGGTGCTCTGGAGTTTATGAGTTCTTGTATGAGAAGGAACTCATAAAAGCTGTTTTGTTTTGTTTGAGCTTAGTCGTTCGGATATATTCAATTGGAAATCTACGATAATCATAGGAGGAACACCAAGTTTACATAAACTTCCATGGTGACATACTTGCCGATACCGATTCCCTCAAGAACATTAATATTTTCATCTTTTCCAAGTGTATGAAGTATTCTACATATAAATAAATACTAAGTATCCTCACTTTTGTCTAGTTACAACCCGAAACCAGTTCCAAAATTTATTTATCAATAATGTTATACATATAATTCACTTTGATTGTGTTAATGAGTGATATTTGAAGCGGATTCTAATACTCATATTAAATTGATTACTCACACGTGTAATGATTAAGCAGAGATGACTTATCAACAAATGATGAACTAGGTTGAAACTTAAACCTCCGCTCCTGGTACTTAGGGTCCGGGTAATCCAGATCCTTCACTTTTTGGCGTTCATGAGTGATTTGAGTCTTCTCATATCGTTTTCGTGTAATTTGTTAATTTAATGAAAGATAACATAAGAAATCGACTGAGAAGCACTACCATTTCTTTTACTTTAATAAATATCAAAAATCAGTATGATAAATCAGTAAGAAAAGCGTATGATATTTGTAAAGAGACGAAGATATGTAGAGCATCAGTGAAAGTATACGTGTGAAGCGGACTGCACATCAAGGAAATTAGAAAGGTAGTGAAGTTAATACTCATTGTTGAACTATTGAGTGAAATAACAAAGAGAAAATGAGCAACAACTTTACTCAAGGTTTTTTTTATGTGTGAGCGTTTGGGATGGAAGAGAGGTGTCTAAGGGATAAACTTTGAATTTCAAACTTGTGTGAGTTAAATAAACACGATAAAAATTTAGGATATCTCAAGATATGAAGAAGCAATAAAAGTTATGTAAATCCTAAGATGTGAAAATATAAAAGCGTTTGGGAAACAGTTCACTTAGTTCACCACTTTACTTTAGTATCAATCCTCTGTGTACATTCATATGAACCCTCTTTATTAATAGATTGTATTTTGTTCTGTTCTGCTCAATCTCATAAAGCTCTCTCTCTTTCTTCTAAGTACGTGAATGAATGACTGCAGTTTCAGTGTTCATTCAAACGAGAGTGGAAGTTTTCTTCCAAAGGTCACGTTCAGACCCTCTGTCACTCACCATGTGAACCTATCTTTTTATTATTGGCCCACCATTTATTTTAATATCACGTATCATTTCAGATACTAATGCTTAATGTCTTGCCAAATCTGTCTATTATCCTATTGTTATATTGTATTTCGTGAAGCAGTGTTTAAGAAAGCATTATACTCTTGGATTTAAGAAGTTATGGAGTTTGAGAAGTCACGTTTCAAGAGTGTTAATCCACACATTCTATACATAAACAATTGTACTCCAAATACACTCATTTTCTCCACCACTGATATTAATTTTCCAATTAAAATCTCATTGAAAAGTCCTTGTAAAATTCCTCCCAATCGTACCCACATGGGGCAAAATATAGCTCCTTGTTAATAGCTATGCTCTCTCAAAGATATACATGTCACGAAATGATTTTAGATAAGAGTAGTCTATCCAAAGTCATGAACTGATCTCAGAAAAATCTCTCAATATCAGTAAAAATCAAAAGATAGATATAGAACTCGATAACTATAACTTGGATAGTTCTAGAGAGCTATATCTCGCTCCAGATATCAGTAAACAATTTATGATATACAAATATTTTCTTGATATTAGTCGATGATTACTGATAGAGTTTTAGAATCGAGAGTTTTTTACCTCCAAAACCTGAATTCTTGAAGAGCATTCCCAAAACCTCAATTTTCGTAATTCAGGTTTACACCCTTAGCTCCCCTCCCAGTTGGTAGTTACAATCATTAAATTCAGTTATAATTCATACTTCCTTTACACCTCATTATATATCAAGATTTTGGGTTGTATAGACATAAAACTGAAGGTATTTTCTTCACCTCGACTTTATAAAATATATTTGGACATCTCACATTACAATAATTGACCTAAATTTGAAAAATATACTTTGAAATTCAAAACAATCAGATACTTAGTATCAACGAAACTAATACTATGCGGAGGTACAAAGAACTCCTCAAAACTGGTATATCTGTTCTAAATTACAATATGAAAAAGCTGACTTCTCCCAAAAAAACTAGGTCTAAACCTTCGATTTTAAAAGCTAGATTTTTAGTACCTCCAAAAAACAAAATGCCCACACTAGTTTGATTTCAGAAAATATTATAGCTCTACAAAAAATCCACTTAGTAAAAACAACTCACTGAAAATGTTGGTAATATGACAACTTCTTGCGAGCTTCCTACACGAAGTCCATATAAAATAAACTTTTCTTTTGATTTCATACCTCTTGTTCAAGTGTCGTGAGAGAAACGCACAACATTTATGGAAAATTTGAAATTATAGTAAATGCTCTTAAAATCTCTCGTTGAAAATATGACTGAAGTGTTGGCTTTTTACTCAACTTACTGAAGTAAACTATATAATTTTTTTCATGGTTTTGAATGCTGTAGTCACCGCCTAGTCAGCACCACTTCCACATTAGCCACCTTGGATCCATGTCAGCCATGCTTGTTATATCACCCAGAAACTGTCAGATCAAAATTCGTCATGGTAAGCACCTAGAGTGCCACGTAAGCATATTCTCTAGAGCACTCTAGTGTCCAATCCTTTCAGGTGACCTACCTGTTAGAATACTGGAAAGAGAATATACTAGGTATAATGTGGCTTTTATAGTTACAAAAATGCATCATGACTGACATGTCGAGTCAGTTATATAAGAAATAAAATATTTATTTCAAATTTGTTTTCCATACCAATAATTTTTGGAGTATCTGCATGGTTGCAATATCACCCTTTACTTCATTTTGCATTATCGATTTATCGTTTCATTTTATATTCGGTGGATCATTTCGACGGTGCATAACAGAGCACACCAAAACGTTACTGCTCTCACGTCGGTTCATGTTTTTTAAGACTATAGTCTTACAGTTTTTGTTTGTTCTAGCAGTTTAATCAATTGTCATAAACTATAATTGTTATCATTTCTAGTATATTGCATCTTGTACCATTACATTTAATATTTAGTTTATTCCTTCGTTTAAGTTTCCATATCCTTGTGATTTTTCATAGTGCTTTTCTATGTTTTGGGTTATGTTCCTCTTGCATGTGATGTAGATTTTTGCTATGAAATAGCAAACCTAACAGTCAATTGTGAACGAGGAAAAAGAAAAACGAAAATATTACCATTTTCTGCTTTGACTTCTCGTCCTTCTTCACTATTTATTTCAGTATCCCTCACCAACTCTTTCTACCAAATGCGTATCCTCGCTACTAAACACCTTGTTACATCCATATTTGATATTTTGTCATTTATATTAACTAGTTAAATTTGAATCAAATTTAATTAAGCATACATATTAGTGTAAAATATCATAGATGTTATATATTCATCTTTGAGGTTTTTTTAAATATTTGTAACATGAAATCAATATATGGGGATCCAAATCTAGAACTTTTAAATGTGAACAACCGTGCATAATAACCCTTACATCACCGGATAGAATAGGGGAATACGCAGAATTGTTTAATTTTTCACTTAACTTTCTGAAGGGAAAGGTAAGTGATGATTTAAATATCTAATAAAAATATTATTTTTACTGCATAGTACGTTGGTCTTATGTGTCATGAAGGGGATTTCATGTGCATATTACTTATAGATTCTTTTGCCATCTCTGGTATACATTTAATATTTAATACATAAAATGTACTTCTCATGAGATTAGTCTATAATAGAACATAATATTTATAAAATTCTCATTAATTTGTGGAAAAAAGTTTACTCTTGATCCAAAGAAGTAAGTCTAAGCCATAAATATAATAACAATCTTCGATCCTGTCTTGTCCAGTTGCACCCCAAGATTCCCTTTCGCTCTCACCGTTTGCTATTTTCTTCCTTTTTGTGGGAACTTATTGTTCCATGCATTATTATCATTCCAAGAGATTTTCCACTGATTTCAACATAACATGTTCCTCTTGGCATTCGTGTGACATGTAGTGACTTCCATGTATTTCGATGCGTACGTCTTTTTTCTTGAGATTATTTTCAGACATGACCAATCACTAGACCTCTTGGGAGGTGTAGTAAGGCCTGACTTTTTAAAGACATCCCCTTAAACACTTAGGTTTAATCAGATCAGAGCACACCCATCGAAAGACTCGAATGAAACCAAATTGTTTTTCTTTTGTTTATGAATTTCTTTAACTACACTTTACCTACTTTGACGAATACCTATATATGAGTTTTCCTGCAGGGAGTATCGAACCGACGCTATCAGGTCCCTAGGCGCAGTCCATTTGTACTGGGCTATTAACTTGGTCTTGAAAGGTTTTTTTGTATAACTCTTACATTAGACAGGTTGACGGTGTGTTAGTTCCTAATACTGTTTCCCAAAGAACCAGGCCACAATTCGGGATCTGATAAAACGTTTTCAACACCTCCAGAGTCCAGACGTGTCTAACTTAACGAATCTTCTTTATTATATTTTTCGAAGTGTCAGCCACCTGGTGTTCTCTGTCCCGGTACCCTACCGGAGACGAGAATTTAAATCCCGTTTTTTCAGTTTGTCCATTTCTGCTCCCCGGCCGGAACGACGACTTGCACGCATAATCATTTCGTCATGTCGCGATCTAGATTATGGTAGCGCCATGAAGTTCGATACTAATTCTACATGTTCTAAATCTATGGTTCAATCATATGCTTTACCATGGCATTTAATTGTAAGTAAATTTATTCAGTTCTGAAGAAGAAGAAGAATATAATTAAATTCCTTATATAAAGGCAACAAGCAAGCAAATGCCTTTGACAATTTTTGGACTACAAGGGATGGGCCACTATATAATTCGAGTGTTTTGATGTTTATATAAAAAAGTACACGAGTTTAAGGTGGGGGAAGTTGGTCAACACATCATTAAACCCCAGTGTGTCTAAAACTGTTCTTGATAACATAAGGACCTTTTCCTTTCGATTTCACCTTTAGAGAACCAAAAAATCAATCGTTAAGTGGAGAATACGTTTCATGATAAATCTTTCATGCGAGAATGAAACATTTTAAATAATCAAAGCTTAAATCAAAGCTGTTCATGAGCTTTGCACTTTGTAATTCATCTCAAAGAAATCTGATTATAATTATTGAGAAAGGTGAACATGAAATTCTAAGGTTTCTGGGAACCAAAGAGGATATTATGTTCAACATGAAGTACACTGTGATAAACAAGGAATATTCCTTTTTCTGGCCTGAGTTACCCTGTTAACGTTGATATTTATGAAAACATTTATAATTGATGTTACTGCAGTGAGCCTCCGTTGTTCAGTTAATAAGTATGCTCAATAACATTTGGAGAACTCTTGTTCGATTTTTATCATTGGAAATATATCAATATTATAGTTACAATAAAAAAAATTAAAATCTTTAAAAAAAATATAAATTTATATAATTATTAAATGACAGTAATACCTGGAATTACGAAAAAATTCTAGGTATGACTAATTCAAAAACCTAGTAGGGAAGCGGACCAACGCGGTTCCAATGCTACACGTGCGGCAGCCTATTGACTAAAAGAATTAGTTTAATAAATTAAACTTGCTGGTGAATAAACAAGCAATTAGCAAGTTGAACTTAGAAAAAGCGGATCATACAAAAAGCTGCTCCTAGTCACGTACTCTCTCAGTTTGTCTTCCTGTCTACTCCTTTTCTCATTCTTTCTTTCATTGCAATAATCTTTTCTTTTCTTTTCTTTTTGGCTGAAGGTTGTGAGCTCGGATCTGGTCCAGTCATTAACTATCCATGGAAAGATGAAGCAGGTGCGCTCTCCAAGGCTAGCACGGCCTTACGACTTCATGCAGAATCATGCTTTCACGCTTTCCACGCTTACGACTTCAGAAGTAGGGAAAGGGCTGTTTAGTGGACCCACCCATTCCATCCTTTGTGGGCCCCACCGACCCCGTCCCGACCCTTAGGAAAAGGGATGTTTACCGGGCCCCACCCCTTCCATCCATAGTGGGCCCCACCAGATAATAGTTCATATCCAGAAGAGTTGTAGACTTTGTGGGTAGAAAGCGAAATGAAGACTATGAAAGAACAAAACCCGAATCCCGATGGATTAGACTTCCCATGAAGTGGAAAATGCGTTATCAACTGAGGGGAACTTTTGCCTCTTGCTATGTGTTATTATAGCTATTATTTTATTTTTATTTTTATTTGCTTTTAGATTATTTTCACGGTGGGGTTTTCTGCAGCAGTGCGCTGCTGCCCTTGCCCTAGTTACAGACGGATGGATGAGGTTGTCAACTTGTGAGAAAACTCTCCCTTTTTCGTTTTATATTTAAAAATAAAAAAAAGAGTTTTTGTTTTCACTGAGAATATGCATATTCACTCTCTTCATCTGCATATGGAGAGGGTGGCATGTCCATTCATTTATTACCTACCTATTTTGGCGAGAAAGGTTAGATAATAGATTGATGCCATTAAGAATCAATGATGTTTTAGTACGCAGAGCCTCGGTCTTGTAGTGTTTAAGGTAAGTTTTTATATATTTTGTTTATGGGTTGTGTCCGGATGACGACGTGATTCTCAGTTGACTTGTCATTTAAGATTTATACAAAATGTTAACTTGAATTATATTTTATATAGGTGTTTTATATAACACATATATAAAAGGCACTACACCAGACCGGTACAAAGAACTTTGAAACTCCTGAAAATGCTCCCCATCTCCCTCTCCAAACCAGCCCGGCCAGCAAATCTCATTTGTGCATTTCCTCCTCCTTCTGCGCTTCTCTTCTTCCCAATCTACATGGACGGGGCACTTTGCTCCCATTTTCAGGATATGGTCTCATGTACACTTATTAATGTTCTCAGGTAAACGGCGTCATTATACATTTAGCTCTCCGGTCTTATACCCCCAGGAGCGCAGCAGCCCCCTCTTCACTTATGGGTTCTCTTCGGATGAGTTGGCTATTCCAAGAATGACTAATATATAATAATTATGAATTAATTTAATTTTCTATATAACTTAGTAAAATAAATTTTAGTAATACTTATATATTTTCTGATAAGAGAAAACAAATTTCATTGTACAAGGCCGCGGGGAAGGATATTGAGCATGCTTATAGACTTGATATCGGGGATGGGTCCGGAGGAATACATACAGGTTTGAGCATGTTTATTCATCTCTTCCATCTGAAGACGTAAGAGGGTGAGTCAAGAAGTATGCATATTCAAACAAAGTTGCAGGTAGAGTTCTGAGGTCAAGACAATGAAAAATACGATGAGAAACGGATACGGTTCGTGAAATTCAAATTTGTTTGCTCGGATAAATATTTTTCTCGGAGCATAGAATAAACAACGTTGAATTTTCAGCTCTTTTCTTCTAACGGAAATTCATTATCCTCTTCTCATCATTTTCTTCTTTCTGAAGAACACAATAACAGAATCCCCCGTGGTAAGGCAAAGCGAGCGAGCGACTGGGCAAAGTGAGCAAAGTTACGAAGCGCACGAGTGACCGAAAGAAATGCAAGCGAGCAAAAGTGAAATCTCCGTCATAACAACGCCCAACGATAGCAACACGAGAAACTGCCAAGTGCAGCGGCCTCGCAAGTGATCAAAGTGACGAAGCAGGCAAGCGAGCGAGCAAACGAAAGAATAGCGCGTGAGTGAAAGCAAATCCTGGCCTTCTCATGGCCGAACGATAGCAACTACAAATCCATCAACTGCAGCGGTGAACGATAGCAAGACGATAGAGCATGTGGCAAAGCGAAATGATCTAATACAGCGACCACGCAAGATAACCCTCAGCGAAACACACGGGCTGACAGATCACCTGAAAGAAAACATAATTCCCGAGCTGAAGTAAAACATTTGACGCAAACCGTCCAATAAATACTTTTAGTGCAACCAAAATTTCTGCTTGTCCTCTAGCTGATGATAATCACCAAAGTGTGTTGAGCATGCTTATTCACCTCTTCCATCTGAAGATGGAAGAGAGATTTAATACATGATCAATGTATTAGTTAACTCTTTTGTCTGGAAGAGTTAGAGAAAAATTACTAAATAAAAAATGATGTTCTTTCATTTGATTATGGTTGGATCTTTATTCTGTAAAAGGTGACTATATCACACCTTTCACATACAGGTTTAAATATAAATGTGATGCCAAGTGTGACAAAGGGATGTGTGCATCTTTAAACACGGATGGGTTAGACGATTTTGCATAGCAGTCATGTCTGTCAATAAACTGATGTAAATTTAGATTACTAAATTTAAAATATTAAATATAAATACTTAAACTTAGTACATCAAATTAAAACATGTATAGGTTTGCTTGCTCTTGTACAGTTTCTGCTGCAGTGCATGTAAATCTATTCTGAGTGAAATTTTGTTTTCACTTCACCATGTTTCCACCAACCATGTGTAAATATTGTTTCACTATTTTCATGTTTTTCTTCTCCCTGATCTAAGCAAAAAGTCCATTGAGCATGCTTATTAGCATACCGTTAAATGATGAAGAGGGAGGAAGGAACGACTGTGAAATTTGAAAAGAAATTGGGTTCGATCCAGATTAATCACTAACGTATAACCCTGTAATTATATTACAATTGTAACTCGTTGTTCTTTTTAGCGAAAAAGATATAAGTATGGTATAAAAACTTTGTACTAAATGATCAACAAAACTTAACTTTATTTGTAAATAATAAATAATAAATACATCTATAGTTGCGAGAAGATCCAAACATAACTCAAAAAGAAAACACGGAAACTACAAGTGCACTAGCCTGCTCACAAATACATATATCTTTCTTGCATAGTTAATTTATTACCGAATCCTTTCTAACAAAAATGCTAGATAATAAATTAAACATGTGAAGATTTACCTCCTCCGTAAGAAGATGGAAGAGACGAATACACAGATTAGAGGTTACTTGAGAAAAGATCCAACCAGTCTATTTCCCAAACTGAAATTCTTAAGGTCTAAGCCTCCATCTGGAGTTTAAGTACATGTACTTGATTATTTCTTATTACCACTAGTCATCAGAAATAATTTCTTGAATCTTGAAAGAGACAATTTTACCAAAGTATAATTACTTCAAGAAAGAAAACTAATTCAAGGTTCGGCAAAGGTCTCTGAATTGTACCTAGTCATAACATTCTTCCTATCCAAACTGTGAATATGGAGAGATCACAAGAAAAATTTAATGAAATAGTGTTTGGTGATGATGAATTTATATGCCTCATAGTGGAAAATAAAATAAGAGTTTTTCTAACATTGAGTCACATACATTTCTCTAACTTCTTTTATTAACAATATTCTCTCTAGTAATTAGAAAATGTAGAGGAGAAAGCTTTAACTCTTGAATTCATAAAGGAATTTCAATATAGAATTTACTCACATTGGATAATTTTTACAAAATGCAAAGGGTTATTAACAATAGCAATGATATCGTTTTAGTATTGCAAGTGCTTCTGTCTAGAAGGAAGTCTTCCTTGACTATGAAAATTTTATAGTCTCTTTTGAGAAAGATTTCAGCAAGAAGAGATTGAAACTCTAATTTATTTACACAACTTTCTCAGTTGAGAATTCACTCACTTCATGTAACTTTGTAAAACATGGAGAATTATTAACAACAACGAGTATTGGACGTGTTTTATCCAAGAGAATATTGAAATCCATAGTGAGGACGGATTATGGTTTTGGTTGCAAATGATTTACATGTAATTTAAAGTTATATGATTACGTAAGAGATTAAAGAAACTTGGAGACTTTATCTCTGTTAAGCAAACATGTAAATGTATAAGATAGAAATCGTAGGGTTGCTCTCGATTAATCCAAGCAGAAGTATTACACTTCATTCTAGATAACAATAATGGAAAGTCTAGGTAAGAATAAGCGCCTTACATCCAACTATATTTTCAGCCAATGAGACATGTCATCTTAGTAGCCAAAACCTATGACATTACCTCTCATAATGTCCTAGAGCAATAAGTATATTTTTATCAAAAGTTCATTTTTATCATTGTATTGTATTAGTCCTTAAAGGTGTTGCTTTCTGGACCTCTAGTAGCCATAATTGATTCGCAAACACTAAGTGGACGATTATCCAATACGGTCAACTTCCACACGATATCATAGGTTAGTAAAACTAGAAGTTGGGATGTTAATCTCTAAAGGTGATTTCTTACAAATACTCGTAGATATGACGTATGACGTCGAGATAACCTTTAGCTATTTTTACATCGTTGATACAACACAATAGAGTGACTAGGTGAATCCATTTTACATGTATGTGTAAAAATATAAAAATAATAAATGTTCATTTTGCGCATGAAGATATCACTAACTTTAAACCAAATAGCTATCATTGAAAGGACATTTAGGATAATCTTTTGCTTTTACCTGGTAATAATTAAAAAGATTACATAGAGATGCATATGCATTCAAGCTATGCACAGTTATTTTTTATATTAGATCAGATAGTTTATAATGAATGTTCGGAATACAATCTACTAGTTCTCATCTCCGATATTTTATAGAAGAACTAAATCTTTTATCTAACAAATTTCAAAAAATATTCTACACGTTACATTTGAATATTTTCGCGCACCTACCGCCTTGTTGCGTCAGCGGAAGCTCTAGCTCAGTAGGTCGCAAACTTTACATCGCTAACCTGCAAACACAATCACAAGTTAGCGTCCATGCACCACTTATCTTAGTTCTGTTTGGTCCGGACCGGAGTCGGATCGTCTCCCTAACCATCAAGCTCAACAATCCTAAGTCCCGACTTAGATCCGCCTAAGTCGGTCCCAAACATGAGCAAGTCACAATATGACTTGGGGCGGACTTTCCATAAAGTCCAGGGTCCTAAACGGTACCTCCAGCACACCTAGCGGCCCAACCGTCCGTGATGTCCGTCTGGGTCTAGGTTCCCGAACAGTGGTCTAACCCGCCGACTCGTTCCCTAGTCTTGCTCCAGCCCTTACATCGTTCTGAAGTCGAGACGTCCAAGTCTGGATCATAACGTGCCTTAGAACCGGCCCAGCCATCACCTCATGCCCCCAGAGTCCGCCCGCCAAACCCTGGGGTCGGGTGACTCGTCCTGGCCCACCCAGGCATCGAGCCCCCCCTCATATATACTTTTGGGGATCGGCGGCCCCGCCCTCCTCTTTGGTCCTTGAAAATTATACTACAACCCGATTGTGGTTTGGCCATAACTTCCAACTCGGAGGTCAGATCGAGGAGTGTTATATATCACTGGAAAGCTCTCAACGAGACATTTCCAATGATCCCTCATTCGCCTCGAGATCTTATGTGGAGCTCCGTCCACGACCTAAAACGTCCCTGGAGCTCCAACACTTAGTCATTTTTCGAAAATCTGTGGTCCAGACCTAGGGTCGAACCTTGTGGTTCGTCTGCGTCTCGGACTCATGTCTCGGTCTCACGTGTCGGACCCACGTCTCAGACCTATGTCTGAGACTCATGTTTCAGCCCGTTCCCAGACTCGCCCTCTTAGGTCAGCGTTCGTCTGGGGCCCTCTTGGGGTAGGCTCTTATGTCCTAACCCAAGGTTCCAACCTTGGTTCAGAGAACCACTTAGGGTTCATCTGATCCCGACTTGCCGGCCAAGCCGTTAAGTCCTACTCGCAGCGTTCACAACCTAGCGCAAGTCCGCTAGGGTTCTGTTGTTCGCGTCTGCGCCCGATCTTGAGAATGAGGGGCGCGACAACAGTCTATCACATCTGATGTTGGTTGTAGAAATCTGGAAAACCATAAATATTTGTTGTCCATACAACCAACTCTATCTATTTTTTCTTTTTTATCTATTTACGTGCTATGGACCAGTAACCAATCAATGTACATAGTAAATCATAAAATGTGCAAAATATGAATACTTGTAGTATGGAGTTATCCAATGCATGTAACCGAAGGGTGTGTTGATATGAACTAGCACATTTAAACATAAACAAACTTTTCTACACTTCATACCTTGAAATTGTGAAGAACGATTCATGTTTTACGATTCAATTGTCTAGCCCAGGTCTTGAAATTTTATGAGATTATAAAGAGTTGGAGACTGATGGCAAATGAAGTATCCAAACAACTTTTGTTCCATAAAACTAATGCATATTACCAAACTATGTTTATACCAAAGTCAGTTAGAATGATAGTTTCCCAGATATTCTCTTACAGACATAACACTTTTGAAAAAGAACTAATAAATTGCTAATAAATATAAGTGTTTTTTGAACTTTCTACCGGAGGAGAAGAGGACAAACAAGAGAACAGGGAGAAAGTTTTCTGTCTGTTACGGTGAGACTAGGTTGTATATCTAGGTTCTATAACAAGGTCATGCACAAAAAGTCCCTTCAACAAATTCATGTCATTTGGTACCATGTTTGTTTTGTTGTAGAATATTATATATCAATAAATATATAATATTCTATAATGAACTAAAGTGAAAAATTAAACTATGCTATACAAAGGGAGATCACAAAATAAAGAACAGAGAGCTCTTGGAAGATTAGCTAGGTCTAATAAACTGTGAAACCTACTCAAGTAAGGATACACGAGCCTCCATTAACTGAGTCATAGACTTATCACCTCTCTTACCGTACAAAGAAAGTACCTATTATGCATGCAAAGTGCACTTTTGGCAAACAGAAGGAAAAAGACAAACATATAAAACTAAAAGATAATCTTGAACAGTAATTGACTATGATAGGAGTTTAGTGTCAATAATAAAAGTATTTAATCATTTGTCTAACATTATTTGAAAGTGTAGAGAAAAATATGTTGTCATGATTCTTCGGCTGAGATAGTAAGAAGATCCGAACTATGAGTATAAGAAAATTTTACTATTTTAATATTGATAGTATGAACTTAGAATAGAATATCTTTATTGCTCAAGAAGGTTACATAATCTACGATAAACGTATATGGTGTTTGTCGCAATGACAACAGTTTCAGTTTGGAGACAGTACGGTTTAGGTTCGAGTCCTGCCTCACTCTATATGATAACAAGTTAAAATAACATTCAAGCTTAGAAGAAAGAATTGTCTTTGACAATCATTCATGAGAAGAAGCATCTTTAAAATGATTTAGAGGAGTCTGTTTAATATTTAACTTTCAATAGAGTCGTCTAGAACAACACCTGATTGGTTTAGAATATAAAATAAAATACATATAAAGTAATGACAATGAAATACATTGAATGAACTGAGCTTAGGTGATAATGCGCGCTTGATTTTGCAACTCACCTAACATATGAAGGAGACGTTTCAAATCTCAACTCTCCTATGTAAAACCTTCAAAAACTAGAGCTCTGTGTTGCACGTAAGCGACACATGGTGTATCGCTTTGATGGATGTGTTTCTGTACAAAGTGCAAATCTACTGAAATAGATCTGTGCGTTAAGTAATGTGAATTTTGAAATGTAACCTCCCTCCCTTGTCTCGCCTGGTCTTTGCTCCTCTTTAATTTGAAGTGAATGAAGAACTGATCCGTGCATATTATTCACCCCTCCTATGAAACTTCAGTGTTAACCAGATCGCCTCTCTATTCCTCTTGTCGTCTGCAAGTTGTTTGGTATATCCACTTAATACTGGTTTAATCATCTTGAGCCACCACATATTTAAATAAAAAAAAGTTAATTTGACAGTCTCCGCTATTATCATAAACTTGCAACAATGACCTGATCTTGATCTTTTCAACTTGGTAGTCATGAGCAAACTTTTCACTCATGGTTAGTCATGCTTTTCACTTGCTGGAAAATCTGTATAACTGAACCACGTTATAAATAATCCACTGGTAATTGTGAAAATACTAATATCATGATACATATCATATCCTGCTACAAGCCAATGGAAGAATCCAGTCTGCAAACACTGCATACTAAATTGTCATAATAGTTTTTTATCTTATGGTTTATATAACTTTCTCTCCCTCATGTTTTCAGGCATGGGCTAACAGCTAATATTTATATAATTTGTGATTATTTTTATCTACTTAGTATATAATTTTTTAAATATTTATATAATTCTCCGATAACAACAAGTAAACAAAATTTTCTATCATAAATGCATATATTAAATCAAACTCACATTGAATTAAGTTTAATACTTACAAGTTCTCAGACTTGTAGTGTTTGAAGCGTGGCAGTCGACTCAAGACTTATCGTTTATTCCTGCTCTCCCTGTGTTTTCATACATGGACTAATAATTAATAAAAAATTGAAATATATTTATCTATTTAGTATATGTTTTTTAATATTTATTTATTTCCCCGATAACAATAAACGAACAAAAATTCCCAGAAGTTCATCCAGCATGGATATCTCTCACACTTACTGATCAAATCATGGAAGAGACATATCCATATTCGTCTTGAACAACCATACATTCATATAAACAATGTTGATCTCATGAACTTGCTACAAATCATTTGATCTTGACTTTTTAATCTTAGTCGTCATCAGCAAACGTTTCACTCATGATTTGAGTCATGTTTGATGACTTGCTATGACATTATATACGTAAATTCATGTTACAAATAGTCCACTAGTAATTATGATTCTACTCATTTTAGCATACATATTAACAAAGTCACATATTGTACTTGCTATGAACCAATAGAAAAATCCAATCTACAAATAGTACATATCGTAATTCTCATGCTAAGCAATGAATAAGTAAAATTTCTACACTGACCTACCGTTGTTTTTTTATTTAGTTGATCCATCTTTGTTGCTATGCGTTTGCGCATTGCTTACCATCGCATCTCAGATTTTGTAACATCCTAACGAATAAGGATTTTTTCCTCCCTCCGATTAAGAGTCATCGCATAGAAGTCATTGTATAGAAGTCACGTATAAAAACAATATGGAAGTGGTTTTATCTCTGTGCGTGATCATTTCAATCTGAGTGCGGCTGTTCTTCATGTCTCCGAGTACCGAGAGAATCGGTCGATCGAGAGGTGCACTATATATCTAAGTCGATAGAGGTTGATGATCGCGAGTCGCAATTGAAGGGTTGGTTGATTTTTATTTTGCGCTGTGTGGTATTAGAAGAAGAGGGCAGCGATGGCGAGGACTGATCGAAGATCTACTGAGCACTCGTTCCTTCCTCAGCATTTGTACTCCAGCAGTGCTCTGTCATTGCTTTCGAGGATGTCCGCAATGACATCAAGAATGGAATTGACAAGACAGTCGTTGCACTGGTTGAGGAGTTGCGGAGAAGAGTGCGACCAGTCCAAGGACGTGACGTGATTAAAGGTGGAGTTACTCAACTTCCATCTTCTTTGCTGGAGTTCTCAACTAAAATCACTTCAGCATGAAGACGCAGTTCCGAGAGAGTGTCGACTTTGTATGAATTTTCCTTGTAACTTATCGCCTGCATTTCTGCGTGCTTGTTGCTATGCATTATCGTGATAAGATATTTTTGTCAAAGGCTGTTAAGGAAGCATATGCTGCAGTTCAGAGCGGCGATGGTGGGCCTTTTGGAGCCGTAATTTGTCAAGGATGGAGAAATCATAGTTCAGTGTCACAATATGATTTTGAAAACTACAGATCCGACTGTCCACGCCGAAGTCACAGCAATGCGAATGGTAAGTTGGAAATTCAAATTTTAGATGAATGGAACGCGGTGTAGATTTTGCGTTGTTCCTTTGCTGCATGCGAGAAATGTGTCGCTTAGGAAAAGTTTAGGTTTGCGCACTTTTGTGGTGTGTTTACTTGGTACATGCATGTTTAGTAGCGAATTATATTTTCTTTTATCGTCAGGCTTGAACGCATGAGAAGAACGGAAAATTAGCTTCATTTGAGTAATCGAGGATGCGGTGCAGCTACATGTGATATCTAGGGTAACTCATGATAAAAGACAAATAGTATGTTGGCGGAAGTAAGAAGGACCGAAATGATTTTACCTCCAAATTCAAACTCGGTTGAAAATTGAGGCCCTCTTCAGACATAAATCTCAGGTGCTGCTGGATGTGGACTTGGATTCTTGTTGTGTTTAGGGACTTAATGTGACTTAATGGACTCAACCCACTGGAGTCCTGAGACCAGTGCTTTATCGTCAAACAAGAAAATGTGATGTTGATACTGTAAATTGTTTTCTGTTTATTAAACATCACAATTGTTAATCAGGTTTTCCTACTTCTTCATCTTGTATATCTGAAGGGAGTACTTCGAACTTGCAGGCTTGTCAGAAGCTTGGGCGACTTGTACTTCGAACTGCGCTTTTGGTTAGTCCTGCCGTGTCAACTCCCCGGTTTCTTGCTTCAGAATGTTGTTGATGATCTTTTGGTTTTGTGAGTCTCATCCCTAGTCCCCTTTCTACTATATTTTATAGGATGAGCTCATTCATCGTGAGAAAGTCTTGAGACAGAATTCCATTTCCGGACGCTGTCGGTTATAGTGTCTTGTTGGACTGCGTATTCGTTGTGTGATGCAGAAATGGTTGTTCAGTTGAGCCGGGAGTGGCATCCGGGGAAGCTTCAACCATAAGCAGATAATGCTGTACTCGCTGAAGATCTACCGTTTGTTAATATCTGGAGATATTTGTGCTTACAATTCCTTTGTCTCTTTATTAAGTTTTACCCAGCCGAATGTATAGATGAGTTTTGTACAAGTTTACCCACTCTCGCATTGGATTCGTTTAGTTGTTCGAAGATTCGTTCTATTTGATCTTCAGTTGCACAGGACTGAAATCATCACAAACAAAAGCTGTTGCCAATCTCTGTGTGGCGCCCCAAAATAAGACAATCTTGTCTTCGAGTCCAGGTCTCATGGATAGGCTTATGGAGTTGCTGGAGGCGGATGTTCTCCCCAGCTTACAGCTGCATGCAGCAAGAGCGTTCACTTTCTTGGATGGGGGACATGATATGCATCGCTCTCGCAACGTCGTCCAGCGCTCCTCTTTCATCCTTCAGTAAAAACTTTACGTAGGCTTTGTGTTTTATGGTTTCATAGTCATCACTCGTCAGTTCCAAGGCTCTCTCAAAGTTGTTCAGGGCACATTCTAGGTCTCCTGTCAGTCTCTTCAGTATCCCTCTCTCGTGCCAAAGAATAGCTATCAACGGTTGCAGTTCCACCGCCTTATCTGCATCCATCAGCGCTCCTTGGTAATCCTTCAGCTTGACTTTTGCAAAGCTTCGCCTCCTGATACACAAGGGTAAAGTAGAAGGTACTTGTCAGCACACTGGACAAGCAAAAGCCCACACATCATTCTTATGAGAAAAAGCGCATGCATGGCACTTATGGAAAGGATGGGCCTTCACCTGATGAAGAATGTATCTAGTGGTTTGGCTTCTCCAACTTTAACAAGGTCTGGCATGGCGTCCTCGTACATTTTCATCTCCATCAAAGCCTCTGCTCGGCCATAGCGGGCCTGAATCGCATGAGGGGTCTTGGCTTTGGAACAAATCCTGCATCTAAAATCCTCTTCATTGTGTTGCGAAGGACATAATGTCCTCTTGCTGATTCAGAATGCATGGCGTCCACCACTCTTCTTACTTCTTCCTCCTCCAAGCATCTTCGTAGTTCATCATCGGTCCCCTTCTTGAACAGAATATCACTCTTCAGCTCATACGGTCCGACTTTGTGTATGAACACCATACTCTGCTCCACATCCATTCCTTCAGGACACTGCAATGTATACATATATCTATATATCTCATGGTACCTGCTCGTTGTAGAGTTGAGAGTTTTCCTTGGGAAGGACGAACCTTCTGGTTGTGATATGAGCTTGAAGGCTGTGTTCAGTCTACTTAGGGAAGCACTAGACTCCTGGCTGTGGCTGGTTTGCTCAAAGGATAGGCTTCAGGTCTCAAGGTGATACTGAAAAACACTCATATAAGTCTCTTGGCTCTTCTGATATGTTCAGGAAGCAAAGTTCAGGCTTAACTAGCAATGATAAGATCAGATGGCAAACTTTGACACTCAGGATTGAGAAATATGTGAAGGTTCAGACTTCAGAACTCCTCCTACATGTCAATAAGGTCCTACTGGATATACATACGAAATTTCAGCTTCAGATCAATTCAGAGCACTAAGATATGAGTAGAAACTTTCTGAGTAGAGAAATTACGGCAATTTCTGGTACCCAGACAGCTGTTTTGACCTAGAACAAAGAATTGGCTCGATCACTTTGGGAAATTCTTACAGGATTTGCAGTATACAGCTTGCTGAACACCCCTGTGAACTTGGGCCTCCTGATTCCACACAGAACTCCAGATCTCGCTCTCTGAAGTTGCTGTTCCAGATTGAGAGCTTTTTGGACCCCTTCTACTTCAGCGGCCGCCCTGAATTACTCAGTAACTCAAATCACTTGAAACGTTTTTGACAGTCGTAGCCCGGCTGGCAGTGAACGCAACCACGAAGGTTTGAAGCGATTTCCTCAATTCTGCTGCAATTGACACTCAAAACCCCAAAATAAACAAAAGTGATGCAATTTTGGCACAATCCGAACTTCAATTGGGCATAACTCCTTGTTTATTGATCCAAATCGATCAAGAATTTCACTGACAGTGCTTGGCTCGACGAGCTCTATCTCCCTGTGCTCTCAGATTTCGCAGTGTCCTCACCAATTGCTCGAAATCCACTCTAGAGCTCTGTTTCTAAACTTAGAGTTTTACATAAGACAAAAATGGACCAATGGGAGTTCATAGCTCCACTTGACTGTCCTTTTGTGCCTTAAACTACCTGGTAACTTATCTACACTCATAGGTTATCACGTCAACCCCCTAGAGTGCCAGCGTAAAACTTAAACTACCTAAAATGACACGCAGCCCCGAAAAATATCTTAAATCAGCTAGAAAGCGTGCATGGGCGACACGCAAATACAACCCATGAGCTTAAACTCTATCAACATGGTAATCAACCTACTAAGACTCAAAATATATAGCATCTTCCAAAAATGGACTTCTCTGAGGTCTTAACTACATTCAGAGAGACTAATGCCTGACAGAGAAGTGAATCATTTACTATGTGAAATGATTCACATCACGACATCGTGGCCATTATTGTCAGCTGAAAGGTTCTTCATCTGGAAAGTCGTCTGCTACGTTGTCTTGTCGCTCTTCTGTCCTCAACCGAGACATGTAATCTGTATTCTCATGATGTTTGCCTGCTCGAGTTTGAACTGTGAAATTGAACTCCTGCAGTAACAACATCCATTGTGTTATTCTCCTGACAAATCAGATTTTTGCACCAGATGTTTTAAAGCATAGTGATCCACGTAGAATACAAACTCGCAACCCAACAAGTAGTGTCAAAATTTCTTGACAGAATACACCATTCCTAGTGTTTCACGCTCTATGGTGAAGTAGTTCTTCTCTGCAGCAGATAGCTGTCTACTCGCATAGTAAATCGGATGGTCTCTCTTTTCACTGTCTTTCTGACTCAATACCATTCCAATAGCGAATGTTGAAGTATCCACATACACTTGAAAGAGTTGATTCTAGTCTGGTACTTTCATGACTGGAGCTTCAATCAACTTCGTCTTCAGCGTTTCAAAAGCTTTTTGTCTCTGTTCTTGCCAAATGTACTCAGTAATCTTCTTCAACAGTTCGGTTAGTGGTGCTGCCAAGGTTGCATAGTCTATGATAAACTTCCTGTAGTAACCCACATGTCCTAAGAATCCCCGCAACTCGCTAAGATTAGAGGGAGGTTCCAAAGCTACTATAACTTGGACTTTATCTATATCTACTTCAATGCTTCGCTGCGAGACTCTATGTCCTAATAAGAGACCCTCTGTCTTGGCAAAGAAACACTTTTCTGGATGTAATGCCAACTGAGCATCTCTACAACGCTGAAAAACTACAGCCAAGGAATCTATATGCTCTTCCCTTGGACTAAAAACACAAAAATCATCTATAAAAATTTCTAAGGACTTCCTAAGATACTCCTGAAAAACGTTTGTCATCATTCTCTGAAATGTGGCAGGAGCATTACACAAACCAAAAGGCATCTTATGATATGCAAAATTATCCCAATCAGTGGTAAAAGTAGTCTTATCCTTGTCTTCTCCTCTAATGGATACCTGATTATATCCTGAACATCCATCAAGAAAACTATAGCACTCATGACTAGCTACCCTATCCAAAATAAATGGTGGTTTAGGAATCTATAAAAAGTAAGGGGTGATGGTCTTTCTTGGTTGCTGCATTCAGTTTTTGAAAATCTTGACATACTCTAATTTTATCAGTCTTCTTCTTGGGTACTATCACTATAGGTGATACCCATTCACTGCTAAGGACAAAAAAGATAATTTTAGCACTTAAGTTCTTATCAGTTTCATCCTTGACTAAGAGAGAGTACTTCGGGTTTAGCCGATACTGTCTTTGTCTCACAGGTACAGAGTTTTCCAACATGTCAATTCGATGTTGACCCCACTTCGCAGGAATACCCTTCATGTCTTCTATCTTCCACGCGAAGACATCCTGATAGTAAGTTAACATGTCGTGGTACACCTCCAATTCTGCTCCCTGTAACTTCGCTGCGATCTTCAAGACTTTCTCTTCTTCGAGGACCAAATCCACTGTTGCTGACTTCAGTACCATTCCTTCGGTATGACTTATCTCTGAACTTCTCTGTCCCAACTGTGATTGCTATTCTTCCTCAGGTCCTTCGCACTCTTTTTCTTCTTCTATCTCATAGCATTGCAAGTAGTTCACAACTATATAGGGTCCTAATCTTTCATTCTCCGAGCTAGTGCTCGAAGATGAAGAGTCTTTGTCCGAAGTGTACCCTGAATCTGTCGAAGATGTTTCGCCCTAGTGTGACATCTTCTTCCAGCTTAAAGAGACACTTTTATCTGTGGGTTTCATCGGATCATTAAAGGATAACTTCTGCTATACCAGTCAGTGATGACCTTAACACCATATAGCCAAGGCCTGCCTATAAGCACTCCATATCCAAACTTAACCAGTGGTCTTAGTACAATATAGGTAAGTTTGAAGATTATCCCACCAATTATTGTAAGGATATCTCGCAGTACTCCCAAAGATCTTCGTCGACTCTGATCCGCCATCCTCAATACTCTTGGTGTTGGTTCGAACTTTATGTAACCCAATCCATGCGTTGTGTTCTCTGTAATAATGTTCACGCTAGAACTAGAGTCTATAGGCACATGCTTTATTAGACATCCGTCTATTTCGATGTCTACTTCTGGAGATCCTAAGTCCTCCAATCCCACTTGAAACAATGAAGGCATATTCTTCGATTTAGTCTTCGCTGGTTTTCTCAAGGCTGCTAACAACAACTTTCTGTAGAGCCTATTGTCTTCGACCAACTGCTTTATTGTTATGTTAGCCTGTTGGTTCAGTAAGTCCTCCACTACATTATAGTGGGGGCTTATCACTTGAGCAGTCTTCTTTGTCTGCTCAACCACCTGGTTTCAAAGTTTAAGTGGTCGATTGCCTTCGGACGAAGTGACTTTGGTCTTCACCCTTCTAAGCCCTTCCTGGCTAAGCTCTACCTCTCGATAGAGCTTAGCCAGCCATTCGATTCTCTACTCAGTTCCTTACTGAGTAGTTTTTTCACTTCCTCGGAAATGTCAGCAGACAGTCTTGCTGAGGTCTTCTTTGGTCTCTCCTCTTCGTTGCGAATTTCGGCCGAATCCAACTTTGCTCGCTTCCCTGCCAGTTCACGCACTTGTCCTGTCAACGTCTTGTGCGCTCTCTTCTTCTTCTTCAACTCCTTCCGCTCAATCTTCTTGATGTCTTTCGCTTCCTGAGCTTCGGCTTCCGTCAGAGTCTTTCTTTTCCGAAGTATCTCCTTTACACTTCGCGTCTCGACTTTGTTCACCAGAATTTCTGTATCTTCTGGCCAACCATATCCATCATCCTTTGCAAGAGTACAAGCCTTAAGATCTTCCACTAAATCGACCATGTTTACTCCTGCATCTGGTCGTTGTTGGTTGGGAGGTGGTTGAAACCTCACACTGATCTTCTGAGCTGGTTCATTCGTACAATCCGTGGCTCCATGTCCAGAATTATCACACTTCCCACACAGTGGCATATATCCTATTTGTTTCTTTGGATGAGGACAAGAAGGAGCCCAATGACCAACAACTCCACAATTAAAACATGACGTACCAAGAGTTGGTGGCCCTTGGTAACGTGCAGGGGCAAACTTTCGTTAGGAGACATTAGTAATCATTTATCTGGGTACAAAACATTGGATGTGTACTGGAGGAATAGGGATAAATTATTGGGGTTGAGTCGGCACCATAGCACCATCTTGGGCTTGTACTCCATAGACTTCATCTTCACATTCTACGAAGTAGTTGGGCTCATATACTGGTGTTCATTCCACTGAATGTGTATTGTAAGACGGTTTAGTGTTGAAACATTCCGTGTTGGCGTGTCAAGGTTTTTCACAACTAGTACACCACAGATTCGGACGAGAACCAGATGGTGACTTTCGTCTTTCTGGTGTTCTCACCAATTGTACCTTGAGGTCTTTGAACTTCTTGAGAAGATCATCAAGTGCATGATCTTTAGGTGGTGGTGTTCTTTTCACCATCGGGGGTCTCGACTTTGTTATCTTCTTTCTCTTCTTTAGTTTAAACTCTTCGTCCGAAGAGAAAGAATATTCATCTTTCGTTCGAAGAATCCTCTTCTGAAGATTCTTCCGAGGATGAAGATTTTCTGCTTCTTCGCTTCAGCTTCTTCTTCTTCTTCTTCTTATCTTCCTTATTACTATTTTTGGACCTCCTGAAGTCCTTCTTCTTCCTCGACTCTGAGGTCTTTCATGGTCTCTGCTGAGGATATTTGAGGACTCATAGTTCTCAGCAGAATCAACGGCTCGCTCCAAGGTTGAAAACGAGTCTAATCCACGTTTGTTGTTTTGAAGGCAAACCCTTCACAAACCACTCTACTGCTTGTGCCGGTGTGTAGGCTGGATGTGATCCGTTGGCAAGTAGTCTATCGAAGATTCCGTAAAATCTCTGGACATAACTCTTCAAAGACTCTTTCCTCTTTCATTTAACGTTGTTTGTTTTGTGCAGTACATGCATGTTAAAGTTCAGTTCCCTGAATCTCTTAAGGAATTCGTTTTTCATTAGATCTCAGGTAGATATGATTGCTGGAGTTAGATTGGCATGATTGTACCATTTTCCGACTGCGTGTTTCAACAAACAGGGAAAAATTCTCGTCCGATCAAGATCATTGTCTTCTTTGTTCGCGTGTGATACCGTCTCAAATTGTTTAACGAAAGAGTCGGCACTCTTTCCATCTCCATCACTGTCGAAATCTTCACCGTCAAATTTTGGGTAGTTTTGTCGAGTGGAAGATGGTGCTCCTGACGGAAGTGGTACTTCTTTTCGCCCTACGTTGTGTTCCTTCTTGGGTGAAGACGAGGTGGAAGTCTCTTGACTTCGTATCATAAAGAGCGATACTCCTGGAGTACCTTGAGGTCTAAGATTCAGGATTTGCAGGACATGTGACCCCAACGGCAACAATTCTCGAATTAATTATTGTCCTTTTTGTTTCTTCAAGAGTTCTACAAAACTTGTGATCTTTGGCTCATGTTTAACGATCAGTTCCAAGGCCGCTTCCGATTTCGAATTTGGATCTTCTGCAAGAGAGGTTAAAAGGTTCTGACAGAACCTGATGATGAAGATGAAGATTGAAATAGGTCCACCCTTCGAAGTGAAGGAGTTTCTTCTATATCAGTCTCTTCGTCTTCATCTTGGATACCTTTGTCCTCTCGCGTCGATTCAAACAGAGATTCATGTAAACTTGTGGTCCTTGAAGGGAATGGTAACCATGAGACGTCTTTAGGTGAACTCTCTCTACGTCGTCCACTCGAGCTCAGAGATTCGATGTCATTCTTCTTCTTTCAGTATTTACGCTCGTCTTCCTCGTAGCAAGTTCGCGGTGAAATAAGTACTGAGCTCCTTTCAAGCGAAGAGGAAGTTCCTTCAGATAGATTTTTCACTTCCTGCCACTTCTGAGCTGCTTGATGTCTTCGCTCCTTCGTGGTCTCTTTCTGATGTTGAACTTCTTCCAATAGTTGTTCACGAACCAATCTTCTTTTCAGCGCTCGCTTGGCTCTTCTCGTCTTCTTGTCTTCTTCAGAAGGCGCTCGTTCTCCCCTCGACATACATGTCGACGGTTACAACGTACTGAATATAAGTAAAAGTTAAATTTGTATCTCCGGCAGCGGCACCAAAAGTTTATATGTTTCTATATATAACAACCGAGAGAAACACAAAGTATCAGAAATAGTAAATTAAAGATCGTTCTCACAAAGATACAGTTAACAGTTACACAAAACATAGTACTACAATGTCACAATGATAATTCTGATAGTTTTTTGTTATTCTCACGAAATAGAATAATATCCAGATGAGAGTTTAAGTCTGATAAGAAACCAAACCCAAGCACCACCTGATAAATCGAATACAAACAACAATGAAATAATCTTGATCAGGGACCCTTCCAACAATACAGATAAAAGATTTGAGAAGATAGACGTATGAACAAATGAGATAGCAAATACTGCTGAAATGTTACTAGTCTTCTTCTGAAAAGACAGAAGAATACAGACTTCACATCAAGGCTCAAAGAATAAACCCATACCCTTCCTAAGAAGTGATCTTCCAACTAAATCCTCACTCTTAAGAATCCCACTTATTTGAAGAAGGCAGACTTAAGACGAAGCCACCATGTTCCGAACTCTTCTTACAATTTAACTTATGCTCTTCCACTTCACAGTAACTAATATATTCTCAGATTCTCGAAATGTCCTTCACTTAAATAGTCCGAAGACTCTCTTCGCCTAAGGTCAACTTCGGGGGTCTGCATCAATCAGATTTACTATTGCGACAGCAAACTATGTCCTTCGTAGATAATTGTCTTCGCCCACATCATTCACACTCTCACTCCGCAATCTTGCGCAATCGAAAATTAACTAACAAAAATTGAAAACATGAAAAAGATAAAATGATTGAGAATCGCATCACTTATATAACCTCTCGACCGAAGATGACGGATCTCATTTCCTACAAAGAAAAGATTACATCTAGATCGTCGAATCATGACTCCCCACTTGGCTGAACCAAAGTTTCTACTCTTCTTAACTGTAAAGTCTGACCTATACTCCATAATGAAAACTTAACTGTCTCTCTAAGCTCCTTCAAATCTCTAATAATTCTCTCGGCTATTCTAACTATTCTGCTCTTCGCCGAAAGATCTGACGCTATCGTCAACTCTGTCCGAAGCCGCTGGAGAAGCTCTTTTTTGTCGCGTCGAGTTCAGTGACGAAGTAGGTAGTCGTAACCTCTTCCACCTTCGTCCGAAGCTCTTCGACCTTCGTTTCTGCAATCTCTTTCGCTTTCTGAACCTTCGCTAGCTCCTCATTCCTAGTGGCCAACTGCTCCAAAATAGCATATCTCTCAGACTTCAAGTCGTGGAAGCGCGAAGTCATAAGATTGAGCTTCACCTGCCAATCTTGCAATTCCTACGAAGTCCTCGTTTGCTCTTCCGTCTTTGCTACAACTAGAGCATCTCGCTCCAAAGTTAACTTCTTGACTTCGTTCGAAGAGTCCGCAAGCTTCTTCGTCAGAGCGTCCTTTACTTCTAACCAGCCTTGACGCCCAAAGTGTACCGCGCTAAGAAGATCGTTCAGTGATATCGACTCGCCTCCTTCTCGTAGACATGCCGTTGCATGTCCAACTGTGCCATGATTGGCAACGCAGTTCCGCTGAGGAATTCCAGAGTCTGCTCGAACATCCTCAACTCCCTCCCAACATTTGGGTCGTTCGGTCCTGAAGTCGTAGTTTCGCCTGATCTGGGCGAAGTCCGAAGTTCTGCTTGAAGGACTTCCACCTCTACTGCTGTCACATCCGAAAGTACCCTTCTCACACTCGACTCTCCTTGGTCTCCTCTCGAGCCCGACGTTCCAATTATCTCCCAGAAGAAGACTTCGTGGGAGATCGCACGCCTTCGGCTCCTTCATCCGAAGTCATCGTGGTCGTTCTTCTCGCTTTCTTCTTTCTCCTCGAAGTTACGCCACTCGGTGTGCACTCCTCTATCTTCCTCTTTGCCCGGGTACTAGGTCTCGCCGAAGTCACTGGAGTCGTCAGCTCTTCCTTCCGAGGAGTCGGCTCCATCAAAAGTTCATCTTCGGACGTCGTTCTCTATCCGAACTTCTCATCTTCCGCCGGAGTTAGTAACTTCATTCCCCGGTAGAATATCACTGCGAAGGCCGCGAAGTATGTCGACCCATCATCGTCGAAGGTAGTGTACAGCTTCTGAATGTGGTCATGGAAGATCTTCGCCCAATACGCCTTCCTGTCTTTGAATATCTGCTCAATGAAATGTATCTGCCAATTGGCCAGATACGAAGCCCGTTGTGACTTGAAGATCGTGTTGAGCGCGATCGTCACATCCCTCTTGAAAGATTCGATGTAACTGTGAACCTTGAAGTCGTTCGATCCCACCAGCGTTGACGAGAACAGCTCGCTGTACTTCGCCACTTCGTCCGAAGACGGCTTGCAAGTACTGTCGTATAGAAGATCGTCAGGTTTTCTCGCATCATCGATCTCTAAAGCGAAGCTCCAATGCGACACGGTCTAGTTGTTCGATCTTCCCCGAAGATCTTCGGAGGGGTGCTCCTTGCAAACGAGGATCTCCTGCACTAACTTCGAAGATACCACTCCCCAATTCTCCATGAGGAACGCCATCCTCAATTCTTCCAGTTGTTCCCGATACGGACTGAAGTCCGGCCACTTCATCGCTATAACCTTGAACTTCGGCTTCCTCGACGTCTGCATCCCTCTCATCTTCTCCGAAGATCCGAAGTTCCTTCGCCTCTCGAGACTACGAAACTTCCTCACTCAGCACTGAACGTAAGAAGATAAACTTCGCCGAAGACAGTCTTCGCTACTCTCGCGCCGATAGTTCCGGAGCGCTACAGTAAACTCGCGAGAAAAAATAGTAAAATGAATTGCTTTTTGACTCTTCTTATAGCTTTTTCCTCTCGCCTCCTCACGTGCGAAGTCCCTCTTGTCCCTCGACCGCGAAGTTGCGTGAGTTTCTGTCATGTTTTGGTTCTTCTTCTCAGAGCCATAACTTCGTCGTCCGATGTCCGTTCTCAGCAAATGAGGTATCCCTGGAAAGCTCTTCGTCTGAAGAATGCAGCTAGGTTATTATTCCAAAGATATACACTTCATAGGTTTTGTATTCTTGCTCAGCATCATTCTTCGGCTAAGAGATTTTATACTACAACTAAACTTGTCCTATCTATCATCTATACTAACTAATCTACTGTTTTATCTAACAAAAACAAAAATTTTCTAACAAACTGAAAATCCAAGGCTTCACACCACGTGAGAACATCTCCCAATTGTTCCCAAAATGCTTTATCAACGTCCTCATGTGCTCTATCCTCTCTAGCACCGTTGCAAGCTCGAATGTCTTGATCATCTCATCTTCTGATACCTTGTTAAGCTCCATCTCACGTACATAACATCTCAAATACTTTGAGATGTCACACCCATAAAATGATCGACCTTGTGAACTATCATTTGAAGTGCTTTCATTTTTCAACCAAGGCCTCATTCAGCCTCGCTTGTTGCTTCTGCATAAACAAAGTGAATGCTTAGAACATCTGTGCAGTTGTAGGTTCTAACTGTACTCCAAGTAACCCAACCGAGGTACAAGATCCATCAGATCCATTCACGCTCATGACTACAAATCACTCAATCATTCATTACGTATCTTCCACCCTAGACTTTCACATCGAGTTCACCACTTGTCGTATTGTTTTGTGCGTGAAGTGTGCCCTAGATGACATAGAGTCTTTGGATGTGGAAGAACATAGAGTTGGAGAGGAATGATGCTCAACATGAAAACTGTGAAAAATCATGTACAAACAAAATCAAAGAACTTGTGGTTGCTTTGTCCCAAAACTTTCTTTGTTTTATCTCAGTTGTATATACTTTGCATTACAGTTGAGCACAAAAAAATGCCCAATGGTTCTTGACTTTTCCTTCTATCTCCTCTCAAATCCCTATCCTCCCTCTCCTCTACGCTAGTTCTGGCCCTATCTACTTTCAGACTATAAAAACTTAAACTCCTCAGATGTCATCTCACATATATCCATGTGATACATATCTTAACGTGGAACAACCTCCACGCACTTAATAAGCATGCAAGTCATTATGCATGCTAAGCTAGTCCATGCACACTATGTGTCAAAACTAAAACAAAAATCAGTTTATGCCTAGTTACTCAATCACTCATTACGTATCTTCAACCTTAGACTTTCACGTCGAGTTCACCACCTGTTGTATTGTTTGTACGTGAAGTGTGTCTGAGATGGCATAGAGCCCTTGGATGTGAAAGAACATAGAGTTTGACAGGAATGATGCTCAACATGAAAACTGTGAAAAATTCCAATCATGTATAAACAAGTTATAACTTACACGCAATTCCTTACATGTCAAAAGATGCCAAGGGTTACATCTGTATCTTTGATGTCATCTCTCTACTACAAGTTCTTGGAGCCGGAGCTTGACGATTCTTGTAGCAGGTTGTGACGTCTCACAAATATAATACATCTAAGAGGAACATCGAGATGTCTCACAAATATGATACGTGTAAGGGGAACATCGTTCCTCGCCCTTAGGCACAATTGTCCAACATAATCTCTCATTTATGGGATCAGCCTACTGAGGTAACCTTGCTATTGTTGGCGTGTGAAGATTAACATAGTGATCCAACGTACTGAAGCATATGTTCCAAGGAGGATTTGAACCCAAGATCTCTTGTTTCCAAGAAGTCTAAGCTAACCATCCTTTCAAACTCCATACACATCTAAGAAGGAAGTGTGTTAAGAGGTTAAGTCTTTTTACTCCACTTTCTTCTCTCCCTTTACAACTTCTACCGCACATGTCTTCCTCAATTCAAATACATTTTTTACAACTCAAGTCTCTAGGTTATACTATGCACCACAATCTATACGGCCATGCACAAAGATTTTCAATCCATGCTCACATTTGGTTACTGTACAATTCTTTGAAGTGCAATTTCTATCTATCTTCAAACCTGCTCATCTCATTTTTGTGATACATAACAGAATGTATATATAAAGTGAGTTTGGATATTCTCGAGATTGTGTGTGTGTCTCTCTCAACATTGTGACTGATAGATGAGAAGTGTGACCGTATGACCATTTTCTGACAAAGCTTTCACTATAATGCAGAGGAGAGAAAAGTTCAGAAAACATATTTTTCTGGAAACTTTAAATCAATCTCGTTACACATTTGTCATAGATCTCCAAATTCCTTGTTTTGGGAACTTTCGCATGAGAGAGAAAACTGAAGCTCTGAGAAATGATCGATCGATGACTTCTCCTGTCCTTTTTGTGAAAGCACCTCGGATCTTGGACTTCTCATGACTTTCAAATATTATTTGAAGTTAAAATAACTTTTTTCCCTCTGGTGGACTATTGCGTATGGGTAACAAAACTTTGAGAATTGACTATAGATTCTACTGATAACTCTGCTCTACTAAACATTTCCACGTGAATATCGAGATAGTGCATTAGGTGTATGATTTCTCATCACGTTATGGGGAGCTCCGACAGCACATATGAACGAGTCTGAACTTGAAATTCATACAATTTCATACAAAGCGTCTCGTGCACTTCAGATGAATCATTCTCCTGCAGTGTTTCTCTACGTAAAGTATGTAGAAGATATTTTGAAAATATAGACTGTAAAAGTACAACAGACAAGAAATTAGACAAGTTACGAATAGTGATTCCGTGGATCACTTGTCAAGTATATATTTTATACTGTCAAAATTTTTCTGATGTACTCTTTAATTGTAAGGTTTAAAAAAATCTACTCAACGACATTACTTGTGCTCGCTCAGCACGTCTGAATTCGACTCATTTGCTTCACTTTCTAACTCAGTGTGGTTCATTTTATCCCACTTCGAAATTGTTTCTTTTAAGAGCTTAATATCTCTTTGTTGGAATAGTCTTGTTTCTATTAAGCTTGATGTTGTACTTGAAAGCTTGTGTTCCTAACAAGTTTAGCTCGTCTACATTTATCTTTCTTTTCCCTTCTTGCACTCTTAACTCTAGCAAATAACAACCATCAAACAAGTCTACCACTTGAGTGGTGTACCACGTAATCTTGAGCAAAGACAGAATTTCTTGAACAAACATGAGTATTCTGTTCACTTTCGTCAACCAAAACAATCAATCAATCAATCGTCAACCAAACCTTCTGCATCTTTGTAAGGAGCAAGGGCAATGAACAACTTCTCCTCCAAATCTTTAAAATCTCCAAGTGTTTCAAGACGTCGAGTATTGCTTCTTCTTGTTCTAGTATAAAGAGGACAACTAGGTTCGGCGATTCTGTCCAACAAATCTTCTTCAGCTTCTTGTCCGTCTTCGGTTGTCGGATCATTGATGTTTGTCGTAGAATGCAGATCAAGAGCTTGGGCTTCAGGCGAACGAAAAAGACTATTTCATTCTCCTTCTTGTAGAAAATTATCTAAGACATCTTTTTGCAGATGGAAGGATGTTGCCCACCAGCTCATGTCTTCTTCAGTGAAATATGTATTTCCTGCTTCCAAGACCTTACTGTAACTTTCCAATAATTTTGAACGATCATGTTCATCCGAAGGTCGTATAGCCTTAAGGGCAGTAAGCGGTGCTTCCCAAATTGTACCTTCGAGCACATAGTTGAAGAAATTTCACTGGAGCTCTCCAATCTTGAGTAGGAGATAATCTTTTGGTCCACAAGTCGATCTGTTTGAAATCCAAAATCTTCTCGAATTTGGATTGTCGTTGAAAACTTACGTCATGCAAAGTTTCAATAGCACGTGGTTCAGACTTGTTCAAAACTTTTTGAGGTCGCACTTTTTCAGCACCAACTCTGGTCCACTCCATCAACTTGAAGAAATGCATATTTTTTGGGCTAAGCCAAAACTTTCTTCTTGTGTGTGGTGTGAACGTAAAAACTTCGCTATAAACACAGAATACAAATCAATAATAAACATATTTTATTAGATATAAACCAGTAACTATTTTAAACATTCTGAAAACAATGAATATATTTCTCTACACTTTTTCATTAACTTACAACAAACTCTTGATTATAAGTTGTTGATAAGTTGCTTACAAATCGATTCTCCACTTGCTTGCTGAACAAGTGGAGAATCGATTTGTTTTCAAGATTTTCACTTTGCGAAAATGAGTTTTCCACATTCAACAAAATAGGAATAGCTCAACACTTCTCTTTTCATTTCGTCATCATTTTCTTGGACGTAGATTTCATACACAACTTTTCTTTGTGTAATTGTCTTGAAGTTGAAAAGCATCTTTGTTTGGAACCTCTCGTAGTTCTTAAGGAAAAAAGTTTGAACCCTTTTTTACAAACAATCTGCTCTATTTTCCTAATACTAACTATGGCCTTAACAATAACTTAGAAATTCAATTGAGATGTTAGAGGAAGTATGATTGAACTTTCAGTGATTGCAACAGAGACACAAGAGTTTGAACTTAGTCAAGTTTGAAGAGTTCAAACATCTCTATTCTGGAATAGAGAACTTTATCAAGTTGGTCATCAGTTGAATGAGCTTGACCAATGATAGATGAATTATCTGTTGTAGCTTACGATTCCATTGAATCTTCTCACTTCTTCCAGATTGGTAGGTGGTAGTTGACTTCAGCTACTTGAGTTATCTTTCTTGGATCAACATCGTCCTTTCTGTTTGATGTGAAGTCATTCAAGAAATCTTCCATGAAAACTCCATCATATTGACCAAATGTTTTTGCAATTAATCCTTGAAAGGTTGGAGGTGCACCACTTAGTCTAGATGGTACTTTTATGTAGGCAAAAGCTTCTCATGGTGTATTGAGCACTATTTTTTATTGATTCTTTGTTCTCTATTTGAACTCGATTGTATCCAATAAATCCATCCATAAATGAATAAGCTTCTTGTCCTACATTCTGTCCAGTATTGCATCAATAGAAAATAACAACAAAGAATATTTATGGTATGCTCGTTAAGTTCTTGATGATCCACATATACTCATAATGTTCTATTCTTTTCAGATTCAATAATTATGATAGAAAGCCACTCGTAGTTTTTCACTAGGTAGATGAATTTTGCTTTGAGTAGCTTGTCAACTTCTGCTTTCATCTTTTTTGCATAGTTAGGAAAGGTCTTTTTATTGTTAGTACAACGGTAGTTTGATCCGGTGCTCAAAAATGTGTGTAGGGAACCCCTTCATGTCATCATAGCTCCATGTAAATATATCAGAGTAGTCGTGTATCAGTTCTAAGAGTCCAATCCGGTTCTTTTTCATTAGTGATTCTATATCTTTATCGTATGTTTCTTTCTGTGCTACTTTCCAATGCGTAACTCGTTATTTCAGATCTTCTTGAACATGTCTGTTGATGAGCCATCTTGGTCGTACATCCGGTTGATTTCTTTTATCACTTGGTCTTCATTCAGTATCTTTATTGTGAGCATTGGTTGTTATAGTAGCAGTGGTACGATTTTTAGTTCTCCTATCAGACCCAAAGTTGGTTGAGCCCATAACAATATCTTTTCTTCTTCATCGATCTTTCCTTATGTCCAATCCAGATTATAAATATTAATGGGTATAAACTCAACTTTATGCATTGACCATGGGTTTGATGTTGATCCAGTGTTATTCTTCTTGCCATGTTAGTTTGATGTAGTCTCGGTTGGGTGTCCAATTTTGTTGTACTTCGGCTTGTCGTAACCATGACCGACCCAATATCATAGGAACAGCCTTCTGTTTGTCTATCATCTTCATCATGAGAACCTCTAGAATTCAGGGTTAAATTTACTATTAAAAAATATTCACTCTTAAATTCAATACTAGAGCGCAACTTTTTACTTTCTCAGTCCTCCGTAGCAACATCAGAGGTTCCTCAGTCCCTTACCGGTTGGGGAACCGATCTCGACTGCAGTCGGGAAAATGACTGTATATATCAGACCTCGAATAGTTTACGTAGTGGACCGCATCCGAGGAGCAAGAGAACGTGACTCAAAATTTGAAAATATACAGGCTTGTGAATAGCGATAGCGCCTGCAAACAATTCGCTATTATTCTACCATTTCCTCATACACCTTTCTCAGCAATTTCAAGCTCGGCCATTTGAACAAAGTAATTCCAAAGTTCATTGTCTCTGTCTTCGTTTAGTTCTTATTACATGCATAACTGAATCCAGATCAATGTAGCTCTTTCTACCTGCTTGCTTATGAACTAACATGCAAGGATTGAGAGGTTTTAAAACTCGACTGCACTCACTAACCACTCATGGTGTTGCTCATTTCGAGCTCCAAACGTAGAACCTCCACCTCAACGTATTTACACACACTATCTTCCTTCCAAGTTCAAATTCATGTTACATCAGTGTCTCTCGGTCCTTGTAGTGGACTCCTCATCAGAAAAAGACATAACAGTCCACTACTCAGATCGGCTGACTCACATACCTACGAGCGGTTCAGCGATTCAGTGCTAACCTACGAGCGGGTCTAAAGTTCCTCCTTTGATTTTGCAGAAGCATACAAACACTGTATGGAACAGTTGGAACGACAAATCTAACACTATAATCGTAAAGCACTGAATTCGTAAGTTGAAAACCATGTATAGTAAACTTGAATCCGACCACAATGACTTTATTTCCTCATCAAAATTTGACACTCGCCACAATGTTACATCTTCAAAACTACACCAAACAACCTGCGCTTTAGGATTGACCCAAAACAGTAGGAGAGATCGTTGATAACTGGCAGAGAAAATATAAGCTTCTCAAATGCAGTGCAGCGAACATCTTTCAGCGGGGTGGCTTTGCCTGTGGTTGGTCCAGTGCTGGCTCAGTTGCCCGATCCTGCTGCATCTTGAGTTACATCTCTTTTGAATTTAGACTTGCATCAAATTATCTCGCGTTATTTTGTACTACAGCTCGTCTACCTGAATTCGGATATAGCAAGTCTTTGAAGTACCAGTAGGTCTTCATTCCACTGCCAGTCCTTGCCGCTTTTTCTACAACCAGCCATTCGAGCAGCGATGACGCGTGTTCCCGTGCCCGTGCAGTCGTTAAATTCCACCCATCCGGTTACCTTACTTTCCTGAAGTTGACAGTAGACTCTCAAGGGACTGAAGAAGATACTTTGAACTTTGAAGGACTGCAGAAGCTCTGATGTTGCTGTGAGGGACTGAGGAAGTAAAAAGTGTACCAGAGCGACCAAAGTTGTAATTGTTTGGTTCGCTCTAGACAGACAAAGCGAACTATCTGAAAATTCGCTCTAGCTTTGAAAGGAAAAGATTAGCAATAATGCACTAGAATACGCTCAAGGTAAGCAATTTGGTATATAAATGTTTACATATAAATAATTTCTTTCTGTTGGTTTCATTCTTTTAAATTATTGGTTTCGATTCTAGTCCTGTTAATTTGCTATCTTACAGTAATTCACGTGATAATTATTTACATCATTTTACTCCAACATTTTACCACTATTCCATCTAGAGGTTTGTAACAAATATATAATACTAAAAGTGTTATCTTTCAGATCTACTCAGATGGTCGTAGATAGAGGATACTTGCCGAAACAAAGTTACCCGTTATGAATTGCTCTGTTCGCTCGTGATTTGAATTTCAGGTTTTATTCCTTCACCCGCGAAAGGAATAATTTTTTCTTAATTTTGACAGCCCTATTTCTCCACTCCACCCCTAGATGTACTAAGTGGCTTCAAATATATACCATAAAAGGTTACGGTCGTGATGTAAAGTTTGTTTCTCTTTTTAAAGAAAAGAATTGTTTTCCAGATTGTCAACTTATGGAACACTTATAGTGGTGGTCTGTAAAATGTTTATGGTCGCCGACCGCAACTGTCTCGGACTGTCAATATGTATTTTCCATTGCAGTTAGAAGTTTCTTTATTTAACTTTTATGCACTGTCTGTATGCTCTGCCAGTGTGTGCCTTTACTGCCGAGTACCCTTTGAAGTTTGTACGTCCCTCTCTTTTACGGGCGATGTTTGATATATATATATATATTTCTTCCACATAAGAAAGTAGCTATAAATAAATAAATCAATGGCGCTTTGGAAGTTTGGAACAGAGCCAAAACCCATCTGGCCCGGGGCCATCACCATATCCATGTATGGGGGACGGTATGTGTTATTGATTCAAACAGAGCCCAAACACATTGAGCACAATAGAATATACAGCAACGTGAGCATATAGAGATCGTCGACTACAGAGTCCTGTCACCGAGCAAAGCTGTCAGCAGAATCAAAGCATCGTGTGCTTTACAAGAAACGAGAATCACACCGCCAACGACTTGCAGGGCCCGAGAAGCTCGGGGTAAGAATCTCAAGAGTCAAGACTCGTGTACTTCTTATCATTCGTCTCAATGTACTTGTTCTGCTTTCCATTCGCTTTTGCACTGTTCCCACCAGGTTAGGAAGCTGGAGTGGTATGAACTTTGAAGTGGAGAAAGCGTCAGTCAGAAGAGACTACCGTCCTAGCAGCCAGAGGAATTCTGACGGTTGTAGGTAGCTGGCGTGGCAAATGATATGTGGGACTGAGGAAATGGTGGTGGTGATGGGTTTGGATAGACTAGCTAGGAGGAAGAGACTTTGTAAACAAACGTGTGAATGGCAGTGTTGCTCAAGCGAAGTGGAGTTTCTCTATGGCTGTGATGGCGCCCGATTAAAGTGGGTGTAGGGTAGCTCCGCTGTTGAGTTTATCCAACACATCAGAAGCCGCTTTTCTTGCCCACACGTGCGCTTCGTTTACATTCCCTTTGGGTAATTTATTGGTCATTTCCGGTGCCAGAGCGATGTTCGAAGTAACTCTCCTTGGTTAAAAGCAACATCCGTGTTTTGTTCTGGTTGGAGCTTTTGAATTGATTCGTTGAATTTCGTGATTCGTTGTCCCGTGGATTCCATGACAGGGCAGGAGTAGGAAAGAGCCTCTGTAGTTTAGATCCTCGAGGAAATCGTCCCCTCTTTCTTCCTCGGGGTTGTGTTGAATGTGGCGCGCAAGAGTAAGAGTGAGAGAGCCTGGAACCTTGAGAAAATCAGCGCGGGGAGAAGCCAGAAGTGCTACTTTTGGATGAATCGGAATTTTGGTTGTTCGGGGGGATAGGTTGGGTTTGGGCGGACGAGCGGAGAATGGAACAAGGGTTCACAAAATTTGCCCCGAACTGAAAGGCCTTCAAGATGATAACAGAGGAGGAATGGGTGGGGACGACGGCTGGATCGGCGACTTGGGTAGCTTTGGCCATCGTAATCTGCTGTTGTCTAGTGCGCTTTTTCCTTCGGTCACCACGAGCAACTTTTGCCGTTTTTGCCTACAAATCTAAGTGAGTACTATTCTGAACTACTGATTTTTGCGTGATTCAGTCGGGATAGATGGACACTGATGTAGTCAAATTGAACGTAGTCGAACTGCGAGTATCAAATCCTCGGAATGTGTCAGTTGCCTGGTAAAGAAGTGGTTTCCGATTCTAATCCTAAACATGCTTCCTTGCCAGTTTCATCTGGGATTGGAATTCCAAGGTCTTCCTTTGAATATGTAATAAGTTGAGAGTATATATTTCGCTGATTCACTAACCCCTCGATTTGCTCTGTCAGTACCGTTAAACCCGAGCAAGCACCCGAAGCAATCAACCGAGTTACTGTCACTGAAAAAGATCTGCGGAACCTTGTTGTCAGTCTGAGAGGAAAGAATGAAGTCGGAGAGGTGCCTTGGGAGCCGGCTTTACAGAAAAGCAGCGACACGGTTTCTTACGCTGCCAAGCGCCGAGATCCTAAGGTAGCCTTGAAATTCTCCGCCATAGAGGGACCATTGGTTTCCCGTCTGAATTTTGTGTCACTTGAATCGGATCCAACCGGGACGCTTTCCGTCTAGATTTTAGGGTCTATACTTGCAGTGTTTCTCGCCTTTTCGAATCTTAACTCCTAATGGGCAAATAATTGGTAGTTTCAGTTGCTCCAGGCATTCTCCGTTTTGACAGAGACGGTTAGTATTATATACGTTTAATGTCCAGGTTCCAGTTATTATTGTGGGACTGGGAATGTTTTTTGGAGAGTCTCTCGCGTATCATTCTTCCACCCAAAACAGAGCTAGGCAACATGGGATGACCCTTATCTGAGACTGGTACTGAAAGAGTTTGCTGTTTCTAAACGCAACGGGTATTTTATTTTGTAGGACGGTGGTCCCACGGAGTATTTGAGCTGCACCGTGTTTGAAAATGTCAGCACGGAGATGGTTCGCGACTTCTACATGGACAGTGACTTCCGATGTGAGTGGGATAAGACACTAACACAGCACCAGCAACTGGAAATCGATGCAGCCACAGGGGTGGAAATCGGACGCAGCGTCAAGAAGTTCCCACTTTTTGCCCCCAGAGAGTACGTCCTCATTTGGCGCGTCTGGGAAGGAAAGGATAAGTCGTTCTACTGTGTCATCAAGGTGAGTTAATTCCCACAGCACTGCCTGAGTTTTTGCAAGTGAAACGTGGTTGACGTGTTTCTCTAGTGTATTAACTCTGTAGGATACTGAGCGCTAATGACCTGAGGCTCCAGCAGCCAAGATGGAAACCACTCTGCCCGAAACCACTCTGCCCATCACGCTCACGAAATTTCTGTGGTTCAGGCGTGTGAGCACAAATCGGTCCCGAGGCAGTCGAACTTCAAACGTGTAGATATATATAGCTCAGGATGGCGCATACGAAAAGGTGAGCTTCTGGATTCAGGTTGTCTATTATGACAATCTCACCTTGGTCTTCAATGATCTCGGAACTGCAGAAACCATAGGCTGACTAGCCACAAACTGGCTTGGTGCTGCAGTCCCAGGCAGAAATGCATGCCAGATCAGTATGATCCATCAAGAGGACCTGGGCATGAGGAGGGATATGGCGAAAGTGGGATTCACTCGTGGAATCTGGAGCTACGTGGTAAAGATGGATACAAATTTGCGACGCTATGCGCTGCGCCCGCCTCGTCTCCATTTAAGTAAAAGTGCCGTGTCCCTTGCTCAAAAGGTAAAATATTCATGAGCTACTGGCTAAATGAAGATTTCTTCGTTGCAGTAGCTAGAAGATTTCTGTATTTACGTCGTCAGTTATTTCAGGTACACTTGAAATGCGAACAAGCGCTTGACAATAGGTTTCGTAACAAACCTTGGTTCCGAGTTATACTTATTGGTTTGGTTCATCAGGTTCCGGCTAATTTCGAAGAAACGATGGAAGAAGCAGCTGGCTCTGAGATATTATCTTTGGAAGGATCGAGCTTGTCACCTTTGATGACGAGAACTAGGTCTGGAAAGCAACTGGCCAAGGGGCTTCTGTTAATAGGCGGGGCCGTGTGGGTCTTGCGCGGGTCTTCCTCAGTTGGAGCAAGATTTGCTGCAGCTTGTATAGTTAATAAGGTTGTCAGACCGCAAAGATCCATAACATCGTTGTTTCGGAGATCCTCATCCAAAGCGTCGTGAAGCGAGTAGGAAAAAACAGTTCCTCACATACAGGTGACACAGAACGGAATGCACGGACAGTGTTTCCAGGGTATAGTGTTGCTGAACTAGTTTGCTATGTTGCGAAACTAGCATTTTTGTCGTCACCAAAAGTCCATTTCATTCAGTCGAGCAGTCGTCCTGTTGGCCTCTTCAAGCAGCAAAAGTACGCTGAGAAGGAAGAGTTTGAAGAAGTACTAGATGTTTCTGAACCCCACCCTAGTTGAGTCGAATCACGTCATACTCCACGGGACAAGTACGATGGAGCACGACAGGTTCTTGCTCGGGTTCCTTGTAGGTAAATTAACGAAGCTGAGAGTGGATTAGTGAGATGAGTAAGCCACATGGATACAGTAGTTTCGCTCATTAAGGCAGCGCAGAAGTTTATTTTTGAAGTTGAATAATGCAGTTGGGGGCAGATGAAGAGAGTTACGGAAGGATGGAGTTATACACGTCACAACATCTCCGGCTGGTGTGAGGCGCAAACAGATGGGAGTTTGATTATGTGGTGGGGTATACTGAAACTTCCACTCTGTTTTGGAGCTTTCTAGCATATCGGCGTTTAGTATGCAACCCTTGACTTTCTTCTGTCTCAGTGGCTCTCATGCCAATAGAGAAGGCCACAGAACTCTCCAACAAGCCTGCCTGTAGAGTCCCTCTCGTAACTCTGGAGTTTGAAACTTGCATTCTGGAGAGGGATGCCTCGCTTGAACAGTGAACGGATGAATCGGCGGACGATAGACTGCCCCCAACAGCATATACTGCTCAGGGTGTGCAGGAGTACTACTTTCTCGTCATCTGTTTGGCACCTTTGCTGGCCTTACCCTGGTCCGTGGACCTGGTGACTGTATATCTAAGCTTTACGTACTCGCGGAGTTCGTGTCCTTCAAAGGGGAACAGCAAAGCTTGTGAGAGGCGATCAACCTTATGTCAGATGATCTTGACTTGATCGCACCTCGCTTTCTTAATCACACCTCTGACTTGTTATCGAGGGACCAAAAGTGGACAAAATGAGATATAGATCAAACTTGACGAAAGTAAGAAACAAATGGTTCGTTTATAGTCAACCAACGAGAAATGTTATAATTTATTGTCACCACTAGTCACGTTGAATGTTTAATCCTCATAGTTTTGTGACGGAAAACAACATCTACTGTTATACCAAGACACAAATGTTATATCGGAGCATTGTGTTTGAGCTCCGGTCATTTTGTCTCGATGTGTTTTAACTCTTGGTGAGCCAACTACAAGTCTTATGACCCATCAGAATTTTGGTTGTCATGATGTCAAGTCATCAACTCAACCATTGACTTGCAACGATACATATGCAAGAACTTACAAGAATTTACGACATTTCACGAAATGAATTTGGAGTGTTCATCATGATACAGAATAGGTTGGATATGAAGACAATATCAAATGCAAAGTTAATAAGAAACTTGATTGAAAGAAATTATGTACCTTTTTGTAAACTTTTGTTCCATTTGTATCATCCTTATAGCTTTTCTCTTGGAAAATAGAGCATGAATCTAAATTTGGATGTTCATTTCGGTACAAGATGTAATCATTAGTACATGTTAAATCATGTGATAGTCCATACCACTTTGAAGATGATCGTGTTTCATGAAGAGATGATGAGAGTTATTTCACTGTGGTAGAATCTTCTCAGTCAACAAGATGAATATCGTACTGATAAGTTGATTATTGCTCAGAAATCGTGCTTGTAAATTTAGTGTCAGCAACATATAGGCAAGACTGCACTTAGCTCCGAGGTATATGGGAGTGCGAGCTTCTGTTTCTGCATACTTCCATTCCGAATCTCGATGTGTCCGTTCTCGAGCTTGCTCAAAGATCAATAGTTGGTGTGACTTCCTCTTCATATGAAGGGAAGTACTCTAAGATAAAGTATGCTATAGCTGTCTCTTCTTGTTGTAATTCATTATCACCATTGCCGTTGTCGTGCTACTTGGCGGTTACATGTTACACTTCTACTCGAACACTTGAGTTTAGTAGTTCTAGAAGTTAGCTCATATTACTTCTAGTCTTTTATGCATATGTTTGACATCTTTGCATACGGTGTTAACACTATTATGTTATGTATTTTGAGTCCTAGTAGGTTGATAGTATGTTATCTATTTTGTTCAAGCACTCGTACGCTTGTGCAAGTGATTTCATACTTATATATGTTGTCAAAGTACATAATTTTAAGTCTATCCTGTGGATAGAGTTAAAATTGAGTTGTAGTTACGTGTCGTCCATGCATGCTTTCTAGCTGTTTAGGTAATCTTTCAGAGTTACATGTTATTTTACATGTCTTCGCACGAAGTTTAAGATTTACGTTGGCACTTTAGAGATTTAACGTGGTAATCTATTTGTGAAACTAAGTTACCATGTGGATTAGGACACAAAAAGACAGGAAGTGGAGCTAGAAATCTCATTGGTCCATTTTTGTCTTTTGTGAAATTCTAAACTTAGAAGCAAAGGTCTTAAGGGGAGTTCGAGCTTTTAGTAAAAGGATAGAGAAATCTGAGAACACAAGAAGACAGAGCTCATCATGCCAGTCACTGTCAATGAAATTCTTGATCGATTTGAAGCAATAAAGAAGGAGTTATGCCAATTGAAGTTCGGATTGAATTGAAACTACATCACTTTTGTTGATTTTGGGGTTTTGAGTGTCAACTCCAGCAGAAAAGAGATAATTGCTTCAAACCTACGTGGTTGCGTTCACTGTCAGCAGGGCTACGATTGTCCAAAAAGTTTCATGTCATTTGAGTGACTGAGTAATTCAAGGCAACCGCTGAATCAGAGGAGGTCTGAAAAGCTCTCATTCTAGAGCAGCAACTTCAGAGAACGAGATCTGGAGAACTATGTACAATCAGGAGGTCAAATTTCACAAAGATGTTCAACATCCTGTAGACTCCAAATCCTATAAGAATCATCGAAAGTGATCAAGCCACTTTTCTGTTCTAGGTCGAAATAGCCATCTGGGTGTCAGAAATTGTCATAATTTCTTTACTCAGAACGTTTCTGTCCATATCTCGGTGTTGGAATTTGATCTCAGACTGAAATTTCGTGTGTGTGTTCAATAGAGCCTTTTTTACATGTAGGAGAATTTTAGAAGTCTGAACCATCATAGTTTTCCTCTCCTTGGGTGTTAAAGTTCACTGTCTGATCTTATTACTACTAGTTAGACCTGAATTTCGCTTTCTGAACATATTAGAGGATCCTACAGACCTGTGTGAGTGCTTATAGCGCCCTGTTGTAACCTGAAAGGCCTACCTCTTGAGTAAACAACCACAGTCAGAAACCCAACGCTTTTCTAGATATACGGATCACACTCCGACATACTCTTTTTGGTGGACTCGACATGAAACACGTAGGGTGGGAGTTTTCTTGAGAGTGTTACAGGATCAAATATCATGACCAACCAAGGATCGTCAAGTGGAGGTGCTGCTACTACTCAGCAACCTGTTCAATTTGATGCTGCTATGATGAAGATGTTCCAAGCTTTCACATGTTTATGCAGCAACAGTAGAGCACAGAGAGGAAAGAGGTGTTAACAACCAAGGCGTTGCAATCAGTGGTGCACAAGATGGACCAGTTCAAGGGGACAGATATTTCCAAGTACGTGGGATACTATGCTAGGGAGATGGATGTGAACAAGGTGTCTGAAAAGGAGATGGTGGAGGACTTTGAACTTGCTGTTGTCCTTGAGATTCGTGGACGTGTGAAGGAGCTCAAGCAGCAGCAAGGATAGAGTTGGGAGAGCTTTATGCGCGTTTTGAAAGAGGATACTACACTGAAGATTCAAAGAGGATGAACTAGAGAACATTCTTGGAGTGGATGGTTAAACCTAACAAAGGTTTGTCTGTAAATGAGTTGTTAAAGGAGTTTGATCGTCAGTATGCTCAGTTTTCTAGGAGAGAGAAGCTTACACTAGAAGACGGAGCTTTTCCTACAAGCAGAGGACGTGACTATTCATGAGAAGCTTGAGTTATTGTTGGAAGACAAGAGTGAGAAGAGAGGATTGAAGACTGATTGGAAGGAGGTTGAAGAGGTTGTCTTTTTGCTGATCAAGAGACAAAGAAGAAGGGACAAAGTGGTGGTAAATTAAGTAGCACCTCTGATAATTCTTGTCAAGCAGTTGCTTACTAAGCCCTCTTTGATAATTGCTAGAGAGGAAGACTCACCGCTTGATGAGTTGATCAAAGGTATGAAGGAGCTTAAGCTTAAGCTCACTAGGATAGAAAAGAAGGAGCAGAATGTACAGCCTGCTATGCAGAGACCTATCAGATGAGAGAAGGTTTTGTTCGTCGTTGTATATGATACGATAGCCTAGACCATGTAAGAAGAGATTGTGGGGAGTTTACTGATGCGATGAGGAAAAATCTTATCTTCTTCAAAGATGGTAAGATTCATTTGAGAGAGACTGGGATGATGTTGGGGACCAACTTTGGCAAGGGTGGTATGAAAAGACTTGTAAATGAAATGTCTGCATCACATGCTGTTTCTCTTGTGGATGCTGTTACTTGTGCAGTGAAAGTAGAAAAAGAGAGAGAAAAAGAGACTACTAGGTTGTGGTCTAATGTAATGAGATCCGTAGCTAGAACAGAGCTAAACAAGGATGTGCTACAGAGAGTTGACAACTCAATTCGTGAAGCTACATGATGGAATGACTCTGTGGATACTATGTCAGTGCATGCTTATGTTGCACGAAGTCATCATGAGACTGTACTAGAAGAAAAACGCAAGAGGGAGGATGCAGGTGAGGCTTCTACAGCCAAACGCTACTACAAGGAGTGAAAGGACTAGACCAGAGACAAGGCAGGAGACAACACCTACTCGAGAGGAGACTATGGAGGACCTACCACCTACAACACCAAAGGAGAAGGAGAAGAGCAAGAGAAGAGTAAGACACCTGCATACACACTTCAGTCTGACATTGAAGTGGCTACAGACAGCAAGTGTTAGAGAATCGAATCTTGAATGGGAAGGTTGAATTTACTTTGGATGAGATTCTTGGGATAGCAAAGCGTGAGTTCTATGAGGTTATCATAGATATCATCAAGAGGAAACATCATGCTCTAGGGACCAAACTCTCAGAGATGATGAAGAT
Organism: Asterella californica; assembly: GCA_036924285.1. Taxonomy (NCBI): domain Eukaryota; kingdom Viridiplantae; phylum Streptophyta; class Marchantiopsida; order Marchantiales; family Aytoniaceae; genus Asterella; species Asterella californica. The sequence goes on from JAYKYS010000003.1 coordinate 31,380,040, forward strand.
GAGATTGTTGGTTACTGCTCTCAAGTATCAGAGGGGAGACCGTATCAGCACGTGAGGTTTGAAGATGAGGTGGAAGCATCACAGAAGAGTCATTATTCTCACAACCATTGGACAAGAACAACCACAGAGACCTTGGTGAAGCTGAGAGATCTAGAAGAACATGTGGTGGCATTGATTGATCACGGCTCAGAGATTAATCTAATGTCTAAGGAGCTGTACAAGCGTGGGAGGTGACCCATAGACACTAACCATGGATGACTTATCCGTGCTGCCAATAACTAGAGGGGAGAACTCTATGGTGCTTGTCCCAACATCAAAGTATTTGTGGGTGACAACAGTGATGTTCAGAATTTCTTTGTTCAAGATATGTCAACATATCTTATCATTCTAGGCCATCTTTACATTACTGCTGTTAGAATGGAGACACGAGTTATGGATGATGGTTCAGCCTATGCTATGCTAGGATACGTAGTAGAGATGACAAGAGAGCCGTTCAATTTTTGACTGTTTCTACAGTGAGAGGAATCGTGATAGCTTGAGAGGCCGTCCGCTACCTAAGATTACTCAGGAGCTTAGAGAGTCTAAGGGTTTTGGCAAAGTGTCATTGAAGAGCGAGACTTCAACGATACAATAGAAATATGATTCTCATCTGATCTCATAGAGTGGGAAGCTTTATCCATTAGCTTCTTAGGATTGACGTCATGTGGATCAGTGTGTTATAAGAAGCTTGAGAATCTGAAGAGGTTTGAGAGGCAACATGTGAAGTATGCACAACAATCTTTGTGGGATAGTGGAGAGTTAACGAGAGATGAATACATATCTAGAATGTTTGAAGAACAATATTAGGTAGATACTATAAGGGAGTTGAAATCTATAATAAAAAGCTCTATAGATGATGTAGATAGAGTGGTGAGAGTGAGCTCCAAGGAGCTTTATGATGTAATTGATACGTTTATAGACCGACAAGAGGTGTGTGTGGAGACCAAGTACAAGTCAATGGCAAAGAAAGTCAAACTAGTGGTTTTGTCTTTACCACTCGACTACAATCAGAAGATGGAGCAAGCTGCACAACAATCGACACTCAGAGACCCGAGAAAAATTGGGCATCAGTTAACAGAGGCAACACTGAAGGAACTGAAGATTGGAGGTGACAAATTTCTTACTAAGCAGAGAAGAAGAGCTTCAGGGAGATGCTATATAGGCATGGTAAGATGTTTGCGTTTGAGTCACATGAAATAAGATATGTAGATCCAAGTGTAGTTGCACCTATGGTAATCTTTACTATACCGCATGTGCTTTGAAATCTACGTCCTATCCCTGTACCTGAAGCTCATCTGCAAAAACCAATAGACTTGCTCAATGAGAGGATTAGGATGGGTATCTTGGAACCATCTATAATTCCTTACTCTAGCAGATGGTTTACTGTTACAAAGAAGAGTGGAGCTTTGAGATTCATTCAAGATATGCTCTAAGTTAACAAGGTGACTATCAGAAATATGGATATAGGATCTATTGTAGCGAGTTTGTAGAGGCTTTTGCTGGTCGTGCTATCTATTCAATGAGAGACTTATATTCAGGTTATGATCAGTTTCAGTTATCCTCTGAGAGTAGAGATTTGACTACAATGAGGACACCTTTGGGGTTACTAAGGATGTGTACCTTGCCACAAGGTGCTACCAATTCTGTAGCACATATGATGATGACATGAACAAAGTTTTGAGGGATTTCATTCCTGAAAAAACTATGCCATTCTTTGATGATGTGCCTATCAAAGGATGTGCTGAGGAGGAGAAGAATGAGGTAATGGATCAGAAGGGGTACCGTAAGTTTGTTGCAGACCACATAGCTGATTGTAATAAGATATTGAGTCGACTGGAGAAGATTTGTTTGACTTTATCAAGAGCAAAGTCTGTATCTGGAGAACAAGAGGTGTTAATTGTGGAGCACTTGTGTGGATCTTATGATCGGAAACCTTGTCCAAACAAGGTTGATGTCATTCGAAGGATGAAAGAGACATGTGGGTCAGTTACTGAGATGAGAAGGTTTCTAGGTGCATGTGTGTTTTATCATATATGGATTCCAGATTTTGCACACGTAGCAAATCCGTTGTACAAGTTGCTGAGGAAGGGGCAAAGATTTCAATGGCAAGAGGAGCAAAGCGAGTCCATGAAGAAGTTGAAAGATCTTTTGTCTTCACCACCAACTCTACGGAAGGTAACATATGATTTGGGTAGATCTGTTATCTTTATTGTTGATACAAGTTCTATTGGCATTGGATGAGCAATAGGACAAGATGATGAGGATGGAAATAGATATGTGGTGCGTTTTGGAGCTAAGGTGTTAAATTCACGGTAAAGAGACTACCCTCAGGTCAAGAGAGAGCTATGGGGAGTAGTTACTGCGATGAAGAGTGACAAGGAATACTTGATAAGAGCATTTGTGGTTGCAAAAACATATTGTTTACCTCTCCTAGGAATGATCACTAGCTGTATAACTCCAGATATTGCTATGTTGAGGTGGATAGCATATATCAAGTCCTTGAATCCAAAGTTTAGACATATTGCATGGAAAGATAATCTTGTGGCAGATATATTATCAAGGGCTAGGTATTACAATGAGAAGGAAATGATAGATGACCAAGAGGATGTGGGTGAAGAGTTCTATTCTAGTGTTCTTGCTAGAAAGGATAGGAGCTGTTTTGCAGCTCCATTGGAGTTATTTGAGGAAACCATGTATGATGACGAGTGATTGGATCTTGGGCGTTATTTGAGTTACTGGAAAGACAAGAAGGGTGGTCTGATGTAGATTTCAAGAGGATCCGTAGAATAGCTTATGGTTACTTTTTACATGGAGGACATCTATGGAAGCGCCCTAAGCTACAAGGAGATGTACCACAACGGGTGGTATGTGACCTGGAATTGCAGCAGCAGTTGATCAAGGAGTTCCATGAGAGTTTATGAGCTGGTCATAGAGGAGTTTGAGCTACATTTGCCAAGATGAAGGAGAAGTATTGGTGGAAGGGTATGTATAAGGATGTAGTACAGTTTGTTTCATCCTGTATACCTTGTTAGATGTGTTTCAATAAACGTCATCGTGATGGATTGCATCCTACTTATCCTTTAGCCATTCATTACAAATGAGTAGTTGACCCGGTAACTATGCCATTTGGGCTTGGACAAATGAGGTATCTAGTCTTGGCTAGAGAAGATCTATCTAACCAAGTTGAAGGTCTTGCCCTGAGGACGAAGACCACTGCCAGTGTCTGCCGCTTTCTACTTGAAGATGTTATCTGTAAGTATCGGTGTGTGAGAAAGATCAGTGTAGATAGAGATGAGTTGGATTCACAAGAAGCAGTTGAGTTCTTCAAGCGATTGGGAATCAAGTTGGCGTTAACCACTGCTTACAATCCTGAAGGGAATGACAAGAGATAACGAGATCATCCGTCAATCAATCAATTTGGTAAAAGCTTGCAAGGGTAAGATCCGTGAATGACCTAGACTGCTACCATTTGCTTTATGGACAGATCGTACAACTCATAGTACTGTTACAAGTTACATGCCAGCGGAGTTGATACTAAAACAAAAACTTCTGATGCCGATTGAGGAGGTTGTGCCTACTTGGAATGTTTTGTCATGGGAAGATGATAGAAGTACGGAGGATCTTCTTGCATTAAGGATCCAGCAGTTAGAACGAAGACCTCAGGATGTTGCTAAAGTTGTGGAAAGATTAAAGACTGCTAGAGAGAGAAACAAAGGCAGATTTGATAGAACGCATAGATTACGAATCGAACTAGTTAAAGAAGGTGATTGGGTGTTAGTGTATGATAGTAGTTTTGATAATTAGCATAGCACTATCATAAATTTTTCCAAGAGATGGTTCGTACTTTATGTGGTGTTAGAAGTTTATGATAAATGCCACATACTCCTTGAGAGAGTTAGATGATGTAGTGCTCAAGATACCAGTCGTAGGGAAGAGAATCAAGCTCTTTAGAAGGAGAGGGGAGGACCAGAACATTGCAGAGTTTACTGAGGATGAAGCTGAAGAGTCTTGATCTGGACCTTGAAGAGGGCCAATGGAGGTTGAAGATGAGTTTGAAGCTGAAGAGTCTTGATCTGGACCTTGAAGAGGGGGTGGATGTCGCGCTACTTGGCGACTACATGTTACACTTCTACTCCGACACTTGAGTTTAGTAGTTCTAGAAGTTAGCTCATTTTACTTCTAGTCCTTTATGCATATGTTTGACACCTTTGCATACGGTGTTAACACTATTATGTTATATATTTTGAGTCCTAGTAGGTTGATAGTATGTTATCTAGCTATTTAGGCTATCTTTCAGAGTTACATGCTATTTTACATGTCTTCGCACTAAGTTTAAGATTTACGTTGGCACTTTAGAGACTTAACGTGGTAACCTATGTGTGAAATTAAGTTACCACATGGATTAGGGCACAAAAAGACAGGAAGTGGAGCTATGAAATCCCATTGGTCTATTTTTGTCTTTTGTGAAACTCTAAACTTAGAAGCAGAGGTCTTAAGGGGAGTTCGAGCTTTTGGTATGATGATGGAGAAATTTGAGAACACAAGAAGATAGAGCTCATCGTGCCAGTCACTATTAGTGAAATTCTTGATCGATTTGGAGCAATAAAGAAGGAGTTATGCCAAATTGAAGTTCGGATTGAGTTGAAACTGCATCACTTTTGTTGATTTTGGGGTTTTGAGTGTCAATTCCAGCAGAAAAGAGATAATTGCTTCAAACCTGCGTGGTAGCATTCAATGTCAGCAGGGCTACGATTGTCCAAAAAGTTTCATGTCATTTGAGTGATTGAGTAATTCAGGGCGACTGCTGATTCAGAGGAGGTATGAAAAGCTCTCATTCTAGAGCAGCAACTTCAGAGAACGAGATATGGAGAACTGAGTACAATCAGGAGGTCAAATTTCACAAGGATGTTCAACATCCTGTAGACTCCAGATATTGTAAGAATCATCGAAAGTGATCAAACTAATTTTCTGTTCTAGGTCGAAATAGCCATCTCGGTGTCAGAAATTGTCATAATGTTTTTACTCAGAACGTTTCTGTCCATATCTCGATGTTGGAATTTGATCTCAGGCTGAAATTTCGTGTGTGTGTTCAGTAGGGCCTCATTTACATGTAGGAGAATTTTAGAAGTAAGAACCATCATAGTTTTCTTCTCCTTGGGTGTTAAAGTTCACTGTCTGATCTTATTACTACTAGTTTGACCTGAATTTCGCTTTCTGAACATATTAGAGGATCCTACAGACCTGTGTGAGTGCTTATAGCGCCCTGTTGTAACCTGAAAGGCCTACCTCTTGAGTAAACAACCACAGCCAGAAGCCCAGCATTTTCCTAAGTAGACGATCACACTCCGACACCATCATGATGAGCACTGCTGTTCTTATCCGTCTCAGAGACAAATGGAGATGAAGATGCATCATATATTATCATTGAATGTATCAAACTGACGTATTCTTTTTTCATGCGTCTGGGAAGTTGTGTGAACTCATGTATTTATTGATACAAATACATTATGTCCATTAAGAATGTACATAAAACATTTAAAGTCACAACTTCAACAATTTATAACATCAACGCATTCATTAACAAATTCGCATATCTCTGTTTATGCACACGATAATATTTTATCACAAAGGAATATAGATGATGAATATAAATGAAATAATGCTAGTTATATGCACTCTCATAGTCATATAGATAAAGTGTGACGTACAAGAAAGTCTTCGAGATCCCCTCATGGATATCTACAAAATAACTCCTCTCCTGTCGTGATGCTAGTGATGGCTATCGTGACTATGTGAAACTTCATAGACCTACATCCATAGGACGTCCGTGGACCTTCTACGTGAGTCCATACGACATTCGGTCTTTTTTTGATCGAGATCCAACTACACTATCGATGTATCCAGCGATGTTAGAACTTTGTACTGGATCATCATCAATGAAGCGACGATCCTCTTGAACAATACTGCTACCTCTAAAGCTGTTCATACTAAGATTATATACCTTGAAGCTAGGTGCAACTCTCGTCAAAATCTGCCATTGATCTCTGTTATACACTGGACTGCAATCATACCGCAATATGAAAACAAGACGGACAATTGGTCTTCTTCGGTGCGAGGAGCGATAATGATATCCTCGCATATCATTATTAGAAGATATCTAAACCAACGTGATGGCCTAACGTAATAGATCTGACAATCCATCGACGACCTCAAACCATCACTTCCTCTCCAATAGATATCTCGTCGAGCACCTCTAGAGTCTAAGGATGGAACTCTCTAAATATCTCTGATGCACGATCTCTCAAATTGATATCACCAAAGCATCCAAGAACTACAATAGAATCAAATGTATCACCTCGAACTCCTCTATCCCACGGATCACGTCACGTACGAGGAGTGACACTAGGTGCAAGCACATGTATATGATCGCTCACATTATCCTATCCATGACCTATACCACTCTCAGAAAGTATCTTCGAGCAATGTTGTGGTCAAACATGATCATCCTCGTCCATTGAAATGATATACTCTTCTCCCTCAAGAGTGATTGTATCTCGGACCGATGTAGTCATTATTGATGTGGAGAAAGTCATGGATGAAAGTGTACTAGGAATATCAATGGATTCGTCATCTCGAGACCGTAACAGGACTACTCTAAAATGACACATGAGTGGCTCCTAATGTGGATAACTGCAACGCCTCCATAGCACGACGAACCAGATCCACCTCCAAAGGAGAAGAGTGAGTCGACAATGAGTACATACGACAAACCATACCATCATGCGTAGAGATTCCTAAAATAAAAACACTCAAAGGCTCCATAACTCGCTCAACAAGACGGTGACGAGAATTGTATTGAGGACGATAGGTCTGCTCGGTATCATGGATTGCTTAACAATTGAATTTTGCTTTGGCTTTTCATAGATTATTCTAGTTTTAACCTTGAGTTGTCAATGTTCTAGGCATCTGGATCTGGATCTGGTTCAATTTCGCGTGGATCTTGTCATTGTCATTGTCGTTTGGATAAAATATAGAGTTGTACATACAAAAAAATGGGTAGCTCAATTTATTACATTTGACTTTAATCCATAGTTACATCATTATTTTCTTTGGGTAGGTCAATTTATCACATATTGATTTTAATCCATAATTTTATCTTTATTTTTTATAGGTAGGTCTGTGTATTACATGTTGGCTTTAACCCATATTTGTGTATTCAATGTGTTTCTCCATATTATATATTTAGATTTTGGTACATAAATCTGAATTAATTTTGACGAAATGAGATTTAAGGCATCTGTTGATATGCTGTTCTTCGAAACAGAACCTCATAATGGTCGATCTGGAACTGCATGCTGAAAAATATTTGTTTAAAAAAGTTAGCCAAAATAGGATGCAAAACCCATCACAACTTGTGATGCGAAACGAATGATAAAACATCAGAAAGGAGCTCTTAAGTTACGATGCAGAGTGCATCGTAAACTCACCATAGTGAAATACACAATACAATGCACAAGACATCGTAAACTACGAGGGTAAACACATCGTAACTTACGATAAAGAAAACATCGAAAACTATGATGTGCTTTGAGTCACAGCTTTCGATTCAAAGCACATGGTAAATTGTCATGCCTATCATATTACAATATAGTTATATGTTTGGAATATCGCGATGCAAATTGCATCATAACTTATCATGGTAGTAGCATCACAAGTTATGATACATGTTGCATGGTAAGTTGCGATGCTCTATCCATCGCAACTTATCATGCATTTATGATGCAACTTGCATAATAAATCTTAATTTTTTGATAATCTTCTGTCTTAATATTTATTATATGCTTGTGATGGTTTTATGATGTACTTGCGATGTGACAGATATAGTGTGATTGATATCGTAACTTGCGATATGTTTTACATCGCAATTGCTATCGCAAGTCTTGTTGTTTCTCGAGTTCATTTCTCGTCTATCTCATGTAGTTTGTAATGCGAATCACATCATAAAAGAGTCTAATTTGTAGTAGTGTTCAAACCTTGAAAGTTACATGTCGACCTTCACACATACATCTATCAGGTATATTGCACCTTCTAACCTCTATACAAATATCGGTAGCTCATTTCGTTGATTTCAAAAAAAAGGTTTTGTTAACCTCAGTTTTATTTAAACTTCGAAATAAATTGGATGTGAATATTCTTTTCCATAAGCATTTGGTAAGTTGATTATGTAATCAAACATGTAAATTTTTAAAGGGGTCTTTTACTGAAGAAATACTTCTGCAAAGTGTAGCACATGTTCGAGACCAGAATCTCTTAGTCTTGGTTAACCAAGGATAATAAATTACAGAAATAGAGTGGAAGTTAAAAATTACTATCTACTCTCTAAGATCCATGTCGGAATCCATATTACTTTCAGAATACTCCTCCCTCTCATTTGAGAAGTATAACCGCTCATCACCAATATCACTCTTTGTACCTTCTGCATCATGAGGTATAATAGGATCTTCTACTATCCAAGCCTATCAACCGATCTCTTCTTCTGCAGGTTCTAGCATTCTGTCATATGCCTCTACATACACTACACAGTTGATTCCTTGTACATGTTGCTACTCTTCTTCTCAACCGTTTGATAGTACTTCTTTGAAGTAGCTCATCTCAACTAGATACTCCAACACTATATCATCAACTGAAGCTTGCAGAACCCTTCTTGCATATCTTTCGTTGAGAATGCGCATCATTCTATGACGGTCTTAATGAACAGCAATGGGTGGAGGTCCACATCCCATTATTGGTTTGAGATCTTGTAAAGATAAGGCATGTAAGGAGTTCATGTAGATTGATACCAAACTAGACGAATATCATATGGTATCAAATTGGTTTGTCGAACATTCACCAAGCTCTATGTCTCAACTAATGCCATGCGAACAAGACCAACACATCTCTTGGAACTCCAAACAGCTGCACTCCGACTTGTTGTTCTCTACAACACGAACAATAAAATTCTTTGTGTCATTTTGGCTCTGTATGGATGCTTCTATCTCACTTGGGATAATACATTGCAAGGTCTCTGCATTCCTCTCAACCTCAGCCAACCGTTTTTGTGTGAAGTTCAAAAAGTACAGAGTTTCGCTGTAATATCGCAGCCACGAGAAGTGTATAAACGAGGAGTCTAACGAGTTTCGCTGTAACAAAGCAGCCACAAGGAGTGTATAAGCTTTCGTTAGAACTTCGCAGCCACGATGACTGTATATGGCGTGGCTGTAAGGGGTTATCGGCCTGAACTGAAATAAATTGCCTGTTTTCGTTCGACCTCTGAATTCGAGTTTCAGAATAAAAGTTTTTCATATCAGAGGTTTTCGGTGAACTTTATTTTTTCCTTGCGAAGTTATCTTTAAGGAGTATGTGAATTCGAGTCTCGGAATAAAATTTCACTTCATCAAACTCTATCAATCAGTAAGGAATTCGAGTCTCGGGAAGCGGTAAGGAGCTCGCTATCGGCCTAGCAGTAAGGAGCTCGCACTCGGAAAACAGTAAGGAGCTCGCTATCGAAAAGCGGTAAGGATCTCGCTATCTGCCTAGCAGTAAGGAATTCGAGTCTCGGAAAGCGGTAAGGAGCTCGCTATCGGCCTAGCAGTAAGGAATCCGAGTCTCGGAAAGCGGTAAGGAGCTCGCTATCGGCCTAGCAGTAAGGAGCTCGCACTCGGAAAACAGTAAGGAGCTCGCTATCGGAAAGCGGTAAGGAGCTCGCTATCGGCCTAGCAGTAAGCAGCTCGCTATCAGAAATCGTTAAGGAGTCACCTAAAACATATTTTCCCGCGAACACGTCCCCTTATACATGTCGTCTCTACACGTGGCACACTTTAGCCACTTTGGCGCGTTCGTTTGTACCAACACTTGAATTTATTGCCCTAAACTGCAGACTACAGTGCGGAGACAAACGTCGAAACTGCGCCCTCCCTGATGAAAATACGGAGGATCGGCGAAACCAAACTGCGCCGTAAATATCAGAAACTGCGAGAGGAAATGGGTCTGAAACTGTAAGTGCATAGCAGCTCTAAGTTAAGATGAACCAAAACCATTTTCCGCATCCCGGTCGAATTTCTCAGTTCTCCAAAAGGATACTTGCAAAATTAATTCTTTTGGGTCACCGGAGCAGTTGTGGTCATACTCGGGCTTTAAACCACAAGTACCGCTATATTAGCGGTGGGGATCCCCACCGCTAATCATTTTAAACCTTCGCTAAGTAAGTTCAGCACGGGCGGGGGCCCCTGAGAGATTTGCGCAACGCAGTTACCAACGCAGTATAGCCTCAAACATTGTGATCTTGGTAGCAAAATGAGCAGAAAAGGAAGAGCTTCAAAATGAGCCCATGATGAGCTCAGGAGGACTACGGATGACTTCAAAATTATCAAGTGAATCCCGGATCACTGAGAACCACAGAAATAGAATATTCTGAATTTTGAATTTTGAAATGTTCTCTTATCCAGCATATTTTGTTATTATCACTTACCCTCACGTTACTATGAACCAACTGCTCTTTTGAGACAAGGAGCTCCACAGAGACCTTGGCCTCCCGCACTCTGACTGAGAAAAAAAAAAGAGCTACAGTGAAAAGAGTCCGCCGCGTGGGAAGTGAAGGCTTTTATACCCCTACTAGTGGTTTAAGCGCTCAGTTCGAGAAGGCAAGTCTTGAGCTTTTCTTTTGGAAAGTTGTTTTCCTGTGTGCCCTGGAATGTTCTCTTAATGTGCTGTACTATTTCGTCAGATGTCTTTACGGTCGGTGGCATCGATAGGGAACATGGCTAGTACGTAGGCTCCAGTAGAAAGTTGATATAACTTTTAGATAACGTATTGCAGAAAGCCGTTGTTGGTATCGTTGGTTAAATTATTGTACTGACTTTAAACTTCGCCTAATGATATATTGACGTGTAAGGTTCGTGCACATCTTTTCACATGGTAAAGGTCAACGACGCATGCAACCGCGCAAGTCTAGAGTGCCTATTGGGCGGGAACCTTAAAGTCGGTCGGCTTCTTTTCTTTATGTTTCTTTGCTTTTATTCTTTGTAGGTCTCTTTTCTCTTTTCGCCGTGGAGCTTTTCGCTGTGGTATCTCACTGCTTTAAATGTCTGTACAGTATGACCAACGTGCCGTCGCTGTATTTTGCCACATCTTTTGGCATGGCATCACGTTTACTTTACTCGTATCATTTCCCTGCGGTGCGTCGCATCGTTATTTGCGAGTCCGTACGACGATTTCATGCAGACAGTCTGGCACGACATCAGTGAACAGGAGAAGAGTTAAGTCCTAGTGCAGTTGGCATGGATCGGAGTAGAGTTAAGTCCTAGTGCAGTTTGCATGTGCAGTTTGATAAATAGATAAAAGAATTAAACTATACTCTAATTGTTATAGTTTGCTAGACAAACCAGTGCGAAAAAAACCAGACTTAAACCATCATAAGTGCAGAGAGTCCTCCAGTGGTCGTATTGCAGTAACTTGTTCAAATTTAACAATCAACAGATTAATTTATTACTTAACTTTTTGGAATGAAAGGGTTTAATAATAAATTAAACTTCCTATGCATATTCACTCTTCCCAACTATGGAAGAAGTGAATATGCATAGTTGCACTTTTCACTCGAGTCACTCAAAGCACAAGCACCTAGTTTAAACCTCACTTGGGGTATAAGCGGAACGGATGGAGTCCTCGTAAAAACCAGAAAGAAGAAGTACCTAATGAGAACGAATGGAGTAGTTATGAAAACTCCAAATGAAAAATAAGAGAAAAAACTTGGATAAATCGCTAACGCATAGTGCATAAATCGCATAGCGTAACTATTTGTTACTTTAGATTTCAAACTGAGTCAACGGAAAGAATTACGTTATGCTTCACAAAGTCAAAAATTTCAAATGAGTATTTCTCTATCAATTTGAATTAGATATTTGTTCTAAAGATATCTTGTATTGTAATATTGTTATGCTTTCTCTGGACGCCAACGGCGCAGAAAAGATTCAAGGACGAGTGAGTTCTGGCGATTCAAACTCTGTTGAAGTAATGCAGACTTCTACTTTTCGTGCGTGCTGCTCATGCGAAATGAAAGATCTGGATAAACCTTATATACAGCTAGTGTGGTTTAAGATGCATGTCCAGCATACTGCTTTTCCGTTCTAAATTTTATTCTGGAACAAATATTTGTTCATTGCAGTCTACCCGAGAAGTCGTTTTCCTAACTCGCGTGTCCAGGACGAAGGTGTCTGTCGAGGAAGCGTCGATGAATGATGGGAACTTTTGTTCGCATGTTGTTATCGAAGAAATATATAAATATTAAATAAAAATATATATTAATTAGAAAAAATAATCAAAATATTTAGAAATATGAACTGTTAGCGCATGTCTGGAAACGCGATATAAACTCGGATATAAACTATAAGTAATAAATAGACTGCGGCGCAGCTAAAGATATAAATCTGAGAACTTAATCAGTTTATTACTTTATTTTTTATTTTTTTAAGTGTTGGTTAATAAATTAAACCTTTGGATATTTTCCCCCTCCATCGAAGGAATATGCAGGTGCTCAGTGGGATAAAATTACACGATGTCACATGCAACTTTGAAGATTCTAAACGGTTTGAGAGAAAAGAGGAGGAGAAGCAGAAAAATAGTCACTCGTATTCGTCAGGTTTAGAGAGGGATAGTAAGTAGGATCAAGAGTAAAGACAAAGTTGAAGGTTAATTAGAAAAAAAGTAGACTAAATTTAATAATTAGAATAGATTAGGATTAATTTTTAACATTTAACCATCCACTGATCCAAGATAGTGTGTATTAGATGTAATTCCGTTAGATCTTGATCATCGCGTGGTAATCGATACCCCAAAATGGATATATTAATAGGATCTTTATAATATATCCATGATAATTTAAAATTTTAATCTAGAAACAAATTATTATAAATAAGAAAAAGTTCACAATTAAGTTATTTATTTATAGATCATCTAAATGACAAAATGGATATTAGATTATAGATGATGACTCACCTAGTAGATGGTTTATAAATGAACCTCAGAGTCCATGAATTAGAAGGCTTGCGTCAGATCTAGATGTTGACACAACTACAAAATCTCCCTCTGTGGAATACAATCATCTGATGCACCGTAAAACGTTATGAAAAACAAAAATCATTCTAGCAGTGTATATTTTTCATCCTTAAGAACCCTAATTATCAGTTGTGTTTGCGATTACGCACCAATGTCATGCTTAAACATGCTTAAGCATAATCAAAATTTTGATTTTTCTTTTAGTTATGCAGGAACGTCTATAGAATCGTGGGTTATAGACTGTTCGGGACTCTCCTTGGCTCCCGCCCGAGGAAAGCAATTAAAACCCATAGCCCACTCTTGGCAGGCACTCCTGCTGTCCATGAAGCACTATCTAAAGTACATATGAGTCTACAACTGAATCAACTGGGACATGGAGTCAGATAACAGCGACATCTAACTCCAAAGGAAGCTCAGCAGCCTTTAGAAACAAAAACGCCTACTAAGACTATGGCAAGAACAATGACTATAGTTCATAGACCATACCTCAGACTCCTCACCCTGAAGCTTAGACCTGAAGGTCAAGCACACGAAAGACCTCAGTTTCACATCAAATTCGTCGTCAAAACCCCCGTCTCGTCACCTCCACCGACATCATCCTTCTCGAGTACAGAGATTTACTTGGATCGTACCTCTTATACTTACTTTTGTCCGACTTGATTTCACATTTTTTAACTTTGCTTTACTTGATCACACCCCTGACTGGTAAGAGCAAGTTCAGCAAATTTACCGCGATGTAAGGCACTGCACTAAGACAAGTAAGGGATAATCGTGATAAAACACTCCAGTTCCACTAGAGAGTTAAAATTAAAGCTCCAGTAAGAATAATATGCTTTCAAAGTGAACCCTCTTTCTGCTTCAGTCAATAAAAGATTTGTAATATAACAACTGAAACAGGAAAACCAAACAGTGGATAATATGGCCTGTAAAAGCTAGAATCTTTAGTAAATATTCTTGACATGTGGAAGAGTGTTACGACTTTGGTTGAGAGACTGTGGATGTTTTCTGCGGGCACCTGGGGGTGCCTCTAGAAAAATGCCGCTTGTTTTGTATGTTATTGATTTCTTTTATCCATATCGATCGTGAGTTTAGCAGTAAAAAAGTTTAAATCTTAAGGAATTTATTAGATTTTTTAGAGACTTGAGAGCATATGGATGAAATAAATAAAATACGAACAGTTAACATGATATAGTCAAAAATCTTAGGTTCTAACTTTATTATAAGTAAATTAGTTGATCTTGTACTTAATTGTGTAAAAATTGCCAAACATGGAGAACTTTCCAAACAAAAGTGACAAAAACCTTACTGCGAAGCATGCATATTCACGCTCTTCCAAGTTCTGGAGGGGAAGATATGCATGGACTGCAATTTATGTACTAACCCTTCCTCTTGGAAGGGTAAAGTTATAAATTAAAGTGGTTAAACTAAAAATATTTCTATTCGTTCAAAGCAGAAGTCTTTATATTAGGAAAAAGATCAGTCTATGTAACTTGTTTATGGGTTTCGTGACTTCAGCCGCCACGAGTAATCAAGTTAATTAAGTCATATATAGGTTTTTAACTTAAATTTAGGTCAATGAATTTAGAAAAATTTATCATTCTTTAAAGTGTGTTTGTAAAGTCGGTCGACCATCAATTCTGTATTTTCCCCTGTAAGTCTAAGTTTATTCGTGTTGTTTTTCATTAAACTTCTGAATCCAGTTTCCAGTCAATTATTCATGATGATTTTTTGAGTCTTCTTTTTCTCTTCGGTCAAAAATTCATCGAGCATGCATATTTGGGTATCTTTTCAGTGAAAAAGTGAAGTTCCTTTTTAAAAATATCGATCATGAACACGTCTAGATGATTCATGGCTGCGTTGAATAGGAAGGGACTTAAAATAGAACCTTGAGGCACACCTAAGTTCAAATTTTAAAAAGTATAATTACTATATCAGTTCATGATGCAATCATAAACGATCCACGGCTCGTACAAAGCTATCTTGCGAGAAACTACGGACTTTTTCTAACTGAACGTTATGTTTGAGCTTTGACATGCCCTAATATATTAGGAGTAAACTAAATAAATAATTCTTTATGTAAAATCAGAATTTAGAGGAGAAGCAGAAATATCAATAGAACTTGAAGAAGTTCTAGGCGGAACAAACGGAATTTCAGTAAGCAGAAATCCTACGAAGGAAACACAATAAGTTGCCATTTTCCACAAGCAGAATAAACTTTAAACGGACCCCATGCTGCACAACCTTTACACATAACCTTTAACCAGTAAAGGGTGGTTACCCTGTAGTGGTTAACCCGCGTTCCCCTTGTTCGGCTTCATTGGTCTGACCACTACTGTACATAAGAAACCGTTCTACATATTCCACATGATCACCCGATATTTGAAGATGACGGTTTCGTGTCGGAACGTCGCTGTTCACATACAAAAGCAACCGTGACCTTTCGAAAGCATTTACATTCACCTCCATAAATTCCTTGTAGTATTTTGGTGGAGTTGCTGCAGCGGTCAGTCCCGTGTGCTCCCGTTTCCTTCAACTTAACTGGACATTCTCGAATACCACCGTTTCCATTTTATTTTAGAACCTTTAGGTACGTAATTTCATATATATATAATACTCGATATTATATATTATAAATTTTAGATAACAAATTTGTTAGGTGTGGATGATGCACGAATTGTTACAAACTTTGTTGTTGAATTCGTGAAAGATCTACAGTTAATAAATTAAGGACACGAATAGCTTCTCAAACATGTGTTAACTATTTTGCTTACAGAACTACCACGAATAGACTTGAGATTAATAAAAAAGCAGTTTACGCTTTAATAGCTACAGTGTATCATAGTTTCAGCAACACCTCATGTATATTTTTTCTTGTAATTCCTGCTAAGATGTAATATTTTTTTATTCTATATTTGATTCATCATGTCTATTTGGTATAATTATTTTAAATCTATATATAATTATTAGTAATATTTATCATAAAAATAATTTTCAAAAGTAGAAGAGCACGTATATTTTTGTAACGTGACCAAAGATTCTACATCATATTGGGCTGAATTTAACTATCTATCCGAGGCTTCTCTCGAGTTACTTCTCGCCACCGGGATTCACTCTCATTCCATGCTCTCACCTTCCCTGCTACCAACACTACTCGTGTGTTTTCACGTTGAGCTTTGATGATCGTGCTCAGTGTTTCATTGCGAAATCACATATTCCTATTTTGTTCACGGATTAGTCATCTAGGGTTGCATGTTGCATCCCTTTTCTCCTCTTGTCTGCCATCTTGCGCATGGATCTCTGCTTGAACTCTTCTCTTTCTTTTTTACTATTAAGGTTACTTCGTTTCTTTCTTTTTTTTCATCTCGGTCACAAGTGTTTCATTTATGTCGAGCTCATTTTTCATGCAGATCATATTACGGATGGAGCCCTACACTAGTGCAATCACTTGGTGTGGATGCTAGAGAGAGATTACCGTCAAATTTTGAAATGAACCTTATGATAAAAGACTAACTCCCCTTCGAGATATTAGGATAATTAGTATGAATACGGTGTGCAGCTCTCTTAAATCTTGAGGTAGCGAGATGAAATCAAAGATACTCCAAGTCGGTATCAATTCTTTTGTAGAGAAATACATATTCATCATGTGATATACATGGGTGTCAGAGCGAGATGATTCTGGTGGTCAGAGATAGCCGTGGTGGAGTCACTTCAAGTGGAGGTATCAAAAGCTGATTGTACGATCCACTAGGCAGCCGTCTCTACATATAGATCTGCAATTGCATGTTAATTAGTCTTTCAAACACGTAAGAAGATAACTTGTTGAACTTTTAGGAGAGATTTATTATTCTGTTGCCACTTGTCTGAAGCATCATTTTACACATGTTAGGTGACGGTGTAGCCTGGAGTAGCACGATGGCATCAAAGTTGGTCTCAGTTCTTTTGTAGACGATATAAATTTCATCATGTGATATACTTGGGTTGAAAAATCAAGTTGAACTGATACTTGAGGAGATACTCATGACATTTTGAAATTAAAAGGGGCTAGAGAATAACAACTGCTATAAACAGGCTATGGACGCAGAACGAGATGATTCTGACGGTCGGAGGTAACCGTGATGGAGTTACTCTAGGTGAAGGTGTCAGAAGCTGATTGTATGACCGACTCGGCAGTCATCCGTACATATAGAATTACCATTACATATTAGTTAGTCTTCTAAACACGTAAGAAGATATTACGTGTTGAACTTTTATCAGAGATTTATTTTTATTTTGCCACTTGTCTAAGATTTTATACATGTAAGGTTTCAGTGGAGGTCATCTAAGGAGGAGGAAAATCCCAGAGGGGTAGACAAAGAGAGTTAAGTTTTTCTCAAGTCATTATCGAAAAGAGATATCAAAGAGCTGAAGAGAGAGATTTAGGGAGCTTACAACTAGAGGACTTTCTGATTGATGACAGTTTTGACATCCTCAATTGAGTAGAGAGACGACATGTAACTTGTACGCATATCTTTTGAATAGAAATTGAAAAGCTTCTAGGTGAACGTCTGAGTGCTTCACATGAGCAGTTTTCTGAAGTTTTGAGTTCTTGAGCTTGAGATTTTCAGTCTGGGTGATCTAGAGTTGAAGGCTTGTGGATTGAATAATTTGAAGTTGAAGATTTATGTGTGCATCGTGTATTTTGTTGAGATCGAGAACATGATGGACATTTCTTTGTGAGCCGTGTTCCATTTGTGATTTTCATCCTCTTTTTCGTGATCATATCACAGCTAGAAGGTTCTGTCTTTTCAACAAACTCTCATCCGACAACCGCGACATCATCTCTGAGGACCCACAACCTCTCTCTCAGTGGAGTACACCTCTCTTTTGGACAAATTGTCTCATATGCACGAAGCCTTTAGTTAATTACATTGAGATCAAGATTAGAATGACATGCGCATTATTTTCTATTCCATTGATGATGTACTCCTTGCCAAGCTTAATTCGTCAATTTCAGCTTCAGGACAAATGACATATGTTGTGCAAGTCTCTATTGATTTACGGACGGGATATATCAGCTTCATCTTTATGATGAGCAGGTAGTGTTCACCTATTGCTATGATTAGGACATCCCTTAGATAAAGATATCCTCATCAGCTTGATAGCCACGGTTGGGTGTAGTAAGCACAGATGACTAGGAAGATCTAGATCTCTTCCTCGGCCTTCGTTACTCTCTTTGCTTCCTAGGCGGATCGCAACAATGCTCTTGTCCTGCATATATCATTCATGCATGACTGCACGATGACTCATCTATTGTCATGGAGACTCCTAACTACTGCCTTGCTTTGGAGCCCGGTGGAAGTTCTCAACCTCCCTTTGTTGTGCAAGGAGATCCTCCTAATTCTTCGTCAGTCAATGAGCCCCCTCCTCTAGATTCCAATCGTGTCTCAAAATCTCATTTTCGTCATCATCCGGAAGCTCAGCTTATGGGATCACCGTCTACCTCCACCTCACTTTCTTCGTCTTCAACTTGGTCCCCAGCTCCTCTAGTTTGCCCTCTGCTTTCCCAAGCTCCTCCTACTCCATCATCATCATCTCCACCTTCCTCTTCCTCCACCTCTTCTGTTTCAGCCTCGTCTTCACCAGAACCTCTCTTTGTCCTCATTCTCTTCCTTTGGATTCTATTCTCATTCAACTGACATGCACACACTTTAGCTGCTATGGCTCACTTTCATTCGGTGCCGTTTGATCTCCATCCGTCTAGCTCATACTGCACCTATGGATACCTCTACACACGCTCATCGGACTCGGCTTCTTGAGGATTCTCATATTCTTTCCTCTAGGAGGAAGAGACTCTAGTTACCATCCTCATCTGCTTTGGATCTTCAACTCTTTAAGGAAGGAGGTCTTGCTGTCTCCTGGGCGGCATAAGTCATCCTCCACTGCTCCGGCTGTCTTCTTTTGCTGCTTGTATATCTACTTGGAATATTAGGGGTCTTCAGGTTGCCCATCGGAAATTTTCCTTGCGGATCTTTCTCTGAACTCACCGTTCGTACGTTCTTGCTCTTCAAGAGATCCATCCATGAAAGAGAGCCATCCTGCAATTGGTGACAAGTATATTTCCATGGTCCCATAGTAGTCTTTGCTTCAAGGTATGCATCAGTTAAATGAAAAAAATATTTAAAGAGTTGAAATTGAAGTGCTTAGGAACCACGTTGTAGGCTGAACATACTAGAAGAATCTGCTGCAGTAAAATGTCGCTAGAAGCCCCGGCGCGCCACAAGATTTGAAGCATGAATAGTGACCACACAAAACAAAGTCTCATGTAAACTGTATATACAACACACATACCAAAATGAAATTGCAAAATTCAATACCAGGTAGTCCTTATGAACAAGGAGTGCCAAACCTCCACTTCTGTCGCTAGCATCCGCTTTGAACTTGGAAAGACTTGGTAGTTAGACGAGACAATGTACAATAAGAAGTGAAGTCTGTTTGTCTATACCGTCGTGGTTTTTTATACACTAGTTGCAGTCCACTATATAGCAAAGGTTAATGGCAGATACCCTTCAGGATCTAAGATCTTTCTTGGCTTTTCTGACGAGAGATGCACCTAAGTTCAAGATATATACTCTTAGTATGAACAGGTTTAGAGGTAGCAGTATGTTCAAAAGGATCGTCGCTTTATTAATGATGATCCGATATGATGTTCCAGCACCGTCGGATACATCAATAGTGTAGTTGGATCTCGACCAAAGAGAAGACTGAATGTCATACGGGTTCACGTAGAGGGTCCACTGGCATCATATGGATTTAGGTCTATGAAGTTTCACATAGTCATGGTAGTCACCACTAGCATCAGGGAAGGAGAGGAGTTATTTTTTAGATATCCATGAGGTGATCTCGAAGACTATCTTGTACCTCACACTCTATCGATATGATCATGAGAGCGCACGTGACTAGCATTATTTCAATTATATTCATTTGCAATTAAACATTATTGTGTGCATCAACCGGGATATGTGAATTTATTAGTGAATGCGTTAATGTTATAAGTTGACTTTATATATTTTATGTACATCAAAATTTGGAGTGGAAGTATGCAAAACCAGACGCCCACACTCTCATATACCCCGGAGCTAAGTGTAGTCGTCTTGCCTACACGTTGCTAATACTAAATTGCCAAGCAACAATCAACTTATCAATGCGATATTCAAATCATTGACGGAGAAGATTCTATGATAAAGAAGTAACGTCTCATCATCTCGTCATGAAACAAGATCAGTCCTTAAAGTGATTGGGAGGACTATCACATAATTCATGCATGTCTTAATGATTACGTCTTGTACCAAATGAACATGCAGATTTAGAATCATGCATCCTTTGCAAAGAGAGAAGAGAGATGATACACAAAGAACAAAAATTCACAAAAAAGTACATGATCTTCTTTAATCCAAGTTTCTTATTAACTTTAGATTTTATATTGTTTTCATATCTATCGTATTCTGTATCATGACAAACATTCAATCTCATTTCGTCAAATCATGTAAGTTATGTGATGATTTCCACTCATTCTTCACATCTTGCATATGTATCGTTGCAAGTAAATGCTTGAGTTGATGACTTGGAATCATGAGAAACAAAGTTCTGATAGGATCATGAGACTTGTAGTCTACTCATCGAAAGTCAAACACATCGAGACAAAATGACCGAAATTCAAACACAATGCTCTACATCTTTGTCTTAGTATAACATCAAATGTTGTTTCGCTAAACATTCAACGTGGCTAGTGATGACAATAAATTATAAAATTCCTCCTTGGTTGATCATAAAAAAACCATTTATTACTCACTTTGGTCATTCCAAGTTCGATCTCTATCTCATTCTGTATACTTTTGGTCCCTCGATAACAAGTCAGAGGTGTGATTAAGAAAGCGCACTCTACAAAGGTGCATCAAGTCGAGAGCGCGCATGGGTCCGGTTAAGTCATTACCTGTACGTTTAAGCGCAGGCCGTGCAACGTCCTTGTCTCCTGTACAATGTATTTCTCTAGCGACGAAATTCATCTTTGTATACAAGAAGGTGGATTGAAAACAAGCACTGTCACCTTCCATGGTAAGAAGTCTGGCATAACAACTGCCACCAATCATCGACATAGGGTTGATCGCCTCTCACAAGCTTTGCTGTTCCCCTTTGAAGGACACGAACTCCGCGAGTACGTAAAGCTTAGATATAAAGATGGCCCTTCGGGTCCTTCTTTCCCTTGTGAGGCTTGATGGGGTCTTCCCATCCGTTTTGCTTTTCATTGGGTCGCGGTTTTTAGTTCGTAAAGCTTAGATATAAAGCCACCAGGTCAACGGACCAGGGTAAGGCCAGCAAAGGTGACGATGACCAGATGACGAGAAAGTAATACTCCTGCACACCCTGAGCAGTATATATGCTGTTGAGGACAGTCTATCGTCCGCCGATTCATCCGTTCACTTTTCAAGCGAGGCATCCCTCTCCACATTGCAAGTTTCGACTCCAGAGTTACGAGAGGGACTCTACAGGCTTGCTTGTTGGAGAGTTCTGTGGCCTTGTCTATTGGCATGAGACCCACTGAAACAGAAGAAAGTCAAGGGTTGCGTACCAAACGCCGATATGCTAGAAAGCTCCAGAACCGAGGAAGTTGTCAGAATACCCCACCACATAATCAAACTCCATCCGTTTGCGCCTAACACCACCCGAAGATGTTGTGACGTGTATAACTCCATTCTTCATTAACTCTCTTCATCTGCCCCCAACTGCATTATTCAACTTCAAGTAAACTTCTGCGCTGCCTCTGAGCGAAACTACTGTATCCGTGTGCTTACTCATCTCACGAATCCACTGCGTGTCAAAGCATTGGCCGTAATTCTCAAAGCGGGATTAGACTTCGAGTCCGGATAACCTTACCGTTCATTAGTTATGGAAAAAGCGCACCGCTTTGATCAGAATCTGGATAGACGAGTAACGGGTTTAGGTTTATGAGGAAAAAGCATTGAATGTTCGACTGAGAACCGGAAGAACGGGAAGAGCTGGTTTGTCCGGATAGAGAGAACAGGGGACCTCAGTAGGTAGGTAGGGGACCTCAGTAGCTCACTTATCGCCCGTTCGCCGTTCGACGCTACTACGGGTCCATGCCAGATGCCTAAACGGGCGAGCTTTGACACGCCCTACTGTCAGCTTCGTTAATTTACCTTGAAGGAACCCGAGCAAGAATCTCGAGCAAGAATCTGTCGTGCTCCATCGTACTTGTCCCGTGGAGTATGACGTGATTCGACTCAACTAGGGTGGGGTTCAGAAACATTAGTACTTCTTCAAACTCTTCCTTCTCAGCGTACTTTTGCTGCTTGAAGAGGCCAACAGGACGACTGCTCGACTGAATGAAATGGACTTTTGATGACGACAAAAATGCTAGTTTCGCAACAGAAAAAACTAGTTCAGCAACACTATACCCTGAAAACACTGTCCGTGCATTCCGTGAAATAACTGAAGACGTAAATACAGAAATCCTCATATATAAATATTTTCATGATGTGTTATCTAGTATTTACTCCGATGTCTTTCACGATGCTCGCCTCTTTTTTCTCTAGGCTGTCGTCCAAATGCAAGTGAAATTGCATTGCATTGCACTTTTGTCTTTCCGAAAGGGAACAGCAACATTGGATTGGAATTTTTTCACTTTGCGCAAGGGACGCGGCATTTTTACTTAAATGGAGACGAGGCGTATAGCGCATAGCGTCGCAAATTTGTATCCATCTTTACCACGTATGTCCAGATTCCACGAGTGAATCCCACTTCCAATTCCCTCCTCATGGCCAGGTCCTCTTGATGGCTCATATTGATCTGGCATGCATTTCTGCCTGGGACTGCAGCACCAAGCCAGTTTGTGGCTAGTCAGCCTATGGTTTATGCAGTTCCGAGATCATTGAAGACCAAGGTGAGATTGTCATAATATACAACTTGAATCCAGAAGCTCACCCTTTCGTATGCGCCATCCTGAGCTATATATAGCTACACGTTTGAAGTTCGACGGCCTCGCCGCCTCGGGACCGATTTGTGCTCACACGCCTGAACCATGCAGGCTCCGGACGCATAAGCATGAGCAGGATCAATAAATGAGAAGGAAGAAGCACATGGGAGAAAACATGGGCCCCACGTGCATGCACAGCCATGGCCAGGCGTTCCAGGAGGCATAGCACAACCGAAAACTCGACGTATGCTGGCGCAGAGATATGAATGAGAAGATATATAGACACTGTGAAAGCTCACTATAAGCTTCAACTATCGACCAGCAGTCGAGACGAGGTTCAAAAAGAGTCGTCCCATTCCGAGGAACGAACGAACGAGGTTTGAAATGGGAGGAGATCGAAACCATGCCCAAGCTGAAACTGGACCGAGCTCAGAAGGAACAGACCATATTGATAAAGGTCCAAGTTCAAATGAGCTCATGCCCTTCCATCGTTTGATTTGCTACGGGGACTCGTTAGACAAACTCTTGATGTGCGTAGGAACGCTCGGGGCTGTCGGTTGCGGATGTGGAACTCCTTTGTTGGTTCTCTTTCTAGGTGAAATGATTTCGTTGACAGACCCGTCGCAAAGACATGTGCTCCTATCTAAAGTGTCCGCTGTTTGTATCAAAATGTTTTGCGCGGGCTTGGGAACGGGACTGGGCTCTCTACTGGAGGTGGGCGGATGGATGGTAACGGCTGAGAGACAGACATCTCGCATCAGACGCATGTATCTCAAGGCACTCCTACGGCAGGACGTGGCTTATTTTGATCAAGAAGTTGGCGTTGCGCAAAACATGACAAAGTTGTTCGGGGATGCCATGCTCATACAAGATTCATTGGGCGATAAGGTCGGAAATGTGATCGAGTGCTTGACGAAATTCGTATTCGGATGGATGATAGCATTCGTGAAAAACTGGAAGCTGTGTTTAATCTGCATAGCTGCATTACAGCCGGGAGTTGTTCTAGCGGGGCTGACGGCGGTTGGGATAGCACGAACCACGCGATACCAGCAGGATGCGTACGCCGAAGCGGGCAAAGTGGTGGCCCAAGTGCTAGGTTCTATGCGGACGGTGTCGTCCAACAGCGGCGAGAGGATGGCGGTCGGGAAGTACGACGCAGCTCTGGGGAAGGCCGTGCAGGCATCGGTGCAGCTGGGAGTCGTGAATGGGTTCGGTCTCGGCCTGGTTCAGGGTGTCTTCCACTGCATCAGCGCCCTGAGCTTGTGGTATGGTTCCGTTCTTGTCGCAAAGGGAGAATCCGACGCTGCCTCTGTCATCACTGTGATTTTTGCTATACTCTCCGGTAGCGCGTAAGTTTTTCTCTCTATCTCCCTGCCTGCTATCGAGCTCATACAGAACCGCGATATTCTCATTTTGTCCCCTAGGATCCTCAGCCCGTCTCTACTTAACCACCCTTTAATTATTTGAACTCTGTTCAACCATGTTTCCAGCCAGAGCATAGTGTTTCGAGGTGGAATGTATTTACGTAAACTATAACATTTATTTTTATACATGAGTAACTCTGGTCTTTCAGGTTGCTCCTCGTCGTGGTATTTATCGTTGCAGATGTTAGGAACCTCATACATATATATAATTTACCATGTTTTGGCTATGGTAGCAATCGGTATATACAATGTAAGTTTTGCAAAAGTAAGATTTTTGTATAACAGTTACTACAAGAAACATAACAAAATATTCTTTTCATTTTATGTACTATACATAAACAGAAGAATATTTGGAGAAGAATCAATGGAAATGCCCTACAGTAAATACCTACGATTTCATATTACCAAATCTCTTGCTACCCTCTTCCTGGACTGAAATCACTTATTAACATATAGTGAACTTAAGTGAACCTCAGCAAACTCGCGTCAATTACCAACATCGTCTCCTTTCCAAGTAAGCAGTTACTGTTCTACAAGTCGCCAAATCTCTTTAGTTCCTTAGGCTTCCCAGCTTACTCGTTCCCTGTAGTGGCAGTGGCCTCATGATCTCCAAGCCCCTACCCTGAGAATGAACTTTCCCTCTACGGACGTACGAATTCGAGCTGTTTCGCTGCTTTTGAACACAGCGGTCTTGTTTGGAAGCCGGTTGCGGCTGCATGTATGACTGTGTTTCTCCTGCAATATAATCAGTTAACTAGTTACATTGTTCCTCTAGCACCAAGTCAACGCAAGTGGTTCAAGTGAGTTCTTGATTCATAACAAGAATAATTACGAACTTTTGAACTATTTATTCGCAGCTATTCATTCCATTCGTTGGGTGTTAACGAAATTATTCAAGTCATGACGAGATACATGTTGCTATTTGTGTCACGAGCTGAATTCACGTTGTGTAGGTGTAGAGACTGAATGTCTTCATGCTCATAATCCGTTGACGTGACAGTGTAATCTGATCATCGATGCTGTTTACGTCCATCATCTTTGGTCTAGTCCGTCATAGGTATCATGATCACGGGAATAGGTCAAATTTCTGTCACTCAGTAGTGATATATATATCGATCATGAGCATTCAGAGTAGAAGCTTGCGTGCTGACGATGCAGTTTACGGGACTGAAATCTGAAGTGAACCATAAGTATTTCTAGATATCCTCCAACTTCCGGCAGTCTAGCTAAGAGAGCGATTGACTTCCTCTCAAACGGGGACCCTGAACTAGTGATTGCTAGAAAAAAACTGGCAGTTCTTACGTACACATGCATGCACGTACGCTTCCTTCCCTTCTCCTCGCGATCGATTATCCTGCTTAGTTCAGCGTTCCTGAATGGCTGTGCATGCAGAGCTCTGGGGCAATTGACACCCCACCTATCAGCAATCGCGGCAGGGCTCAAAGCGGCCGAAAGCATATTCCAAGTGATTGAGCGCAAGCCTAAGATTGACTCGAACGACTTGAGTGGGAAAATCCTATCTACCGTAAGAGCCGACATTCACCTAAAGAACGTCATGTTTGCGTATCCCACGAGGCCGGAGCACGCCATCTTCAACGACTTCAATTTGTTCATAAAAGCCGGATCCACAGCAGCCCTCGTTGGAGAGAGCGGCAGTGGGAAATCGACTGTGATACAACTGATTGAACGGTTCTATGATCCTCAGGGTGGACATGTGCTGTTGGACGGAGTGGATATCAGAGACCTGCAGCTCAGATGGTTCAGGAACCAAATTGCGCTTGTGAGCCAAGAGCCTGTGCTGTTCGCCACGTCCATAAGAGGTAATATCCTTTACGGGAAAGGTGACGCCACGCAGGAGCAGATCGAAGCCGCTTGTGTACTGGCAAACGCGGCAGTCTTCATAGACCGCATGCCCCAGGGCTACGACACGCAGGTAGGAGAGCGAGGCGTCCAGCTTTCTGGAGGCCAGAAGCAGCGAGTGGCAATAGCGAGGGCTATTCTGAAAGATCCACGCATACTTTTGTTGGATGAAGCAACAAGTGCCTTGGATGCCGAATCCGAACGCATAGTACAGGAAGCTCTAGATAGAGTGATGGTGAATCGAACTACTTTGGTGGTTGCACATCGCCTCTCGACCATAAAGAATGCAGACGTCATAGCTGTGGTGCAAAAGGGCGTGGTTGTGGAAACAGGCTTACATGAGGATCTCATACAGAGGGCGGACAGCGTTTATAATCACATCATTGCGCTCCAGAGGAATCACCGGGAGAATACAGCGGACCCGGAAAGTGCATATGATGCAGGAAATTACAGTGGAAGAACTGAACACCTCTCAGTACTAGTCGGCGATCATATTCACAGTAAGAGAGTTGGTAGAGATCTTAGCAGTAGAGTATTAGGTCGCCATACCCGCCATAGGAGCAGTTCTTCCAGCATTTCCTTTGTTTCTGACATTAAATCCGTGATCAACTTTGGCAGTAAGTATCATGACCCAGAGCAAGTTCAAGATCTTCTAGATCTAGATCTGGATGAAACGCCACATATGGATTTAGAGTCAGGGTGGGTCGGATCCAAGTCGGCAAAAGAAACCCCGACGCAGCAGAGAATCCCATTTTGTCGGTTGGCGAAGATGAACAAACCGGAACTCCCCTACTTTATAGTCGGTGTTTTGGGTTCAGCCGGGCATGGAGCGATCCTACCATTGTTTGCGTATCTTCTCTCCAAAACTATATCGTCTATGAATGAACCTTCAGCAGACGAAGTTCGGAGAAAGACGGCGTTCTATGCCCTTATGTTCGCTGCACTTGGAGGTTTAGTTGTGATCTCTGAACCGGTCGAGAAAATCTGCTTTGCCATTGTGGGCAGTAGGCTGGTGCGGCGACTAAGGTTACGTTCATTTGAGAATATTGTGAGACAAGAAGTTGGTTGGTTCGATGAGGACAAAAACTCAAGTGCAAATCTTGGTTCCAGGCTGCACTGGGATGCAGCGGCGGTGAGAAATGTGGTTGGGGATACCCTGACGGTAGTAGTGCAGACTTGTGCAAGTATCATTTTGTGCTTATATTTCTCCTTCTCGGCCAGTTGGGAACTCTCGATCATTATGCTGGTTGCAGCTCCTGTCCTTGCTCTGTATGGAGTTTTGACACTGCGCAATGAAAATGGGATGGGACTGAGTGGCAATGAGGAACTTGATAAGGCGAACCAGACAGCAACTGAAGCTGTGTCCAACATCCGCACGGTGGCATCGTTCTGCGCTGAAGAGAAGGTGGTCGACCTGTACGAGGACAAGACGAAAGGGGATATCACAGTCGGAACGAGGCAGGCATTGAAGCTTGGACTAGCCCTCGGAAGCGCCAACTGGGCTGTGTTTTCTGCTAAGACTGCAGTTTTCTACGTTGGGGCAAGGCTCGTAACTGCGGGAGAAGTGACATTTCTGGACGTTTTTGAGGTATTTTTTGTCTTCAGTATGACTGCTATGACAGTGGCCATGGGTCTCAGAATGGGGCCTGACGTGGGAAGAGCTAGACCGGCTGTCGTGTCCATACTGAGCCTTTTGGATAGAAGCTCGCGAATAGATCCCGTAGCTGACAAGGGCCTGACTTTACAGCATGTGAAAGGCCGAATTGAATTCCAAAAGGTTACCTTCAAGTACGCAACTCGACCGACAGTGCAGATTTTTCAGAGTCTCAGCTTCACTGTAAGCGCTGGAAAAAACTTAGCGTTAGTAGGAGAGAGCGGAAGCGGCAAGTCCACTGTGATTTCACTTATAGAAAGGT
Source organism: Asterella californica (assembly GCA_036924285.1). Classification (NCBI taxonomy): domain Eukaryota; kingdom Viridiplantae; phylum Streptophyta; class Marchantiopsida; order Marchantiales; family Aytoniaceae; genus Asterella; species Asterella californica. The sequence continues at coordinate 31,408,338 of JAYKYS010000003.1, forward strand.
TCTACGACGTAGACGCTGGAACCATTCTAATTGACAATGTGGACATCAAATTGCTAAGCCTGAAGTGGCTGCGCCAGCACATGGGCCTTGTGAGTCAAGAGCCTACCCTATTTGATGACACCATCAGAGCTAATATCGTGTATGGGATGGAAGGCCAGACCCTGACAGAAGACGAGCTGCACACAGCTGCAAAGGCTGCCAATGCCCATGAATTCATCAGCAGCTTACCAGAAGGGTATGACACTCGAGTAGGAGAGAGTGGAATCCAGCTTTCGGGTGGCCAGAAGCAAAGGGTTGCCATAGCAAGAGCCATCATCAGAAAACCGAAGATTTTGTTGCTGGATGAAGCGACGAGTGCTCTGGATTCAGAGGCGGAACTTCTTGTTCAAAATGCCTTGGATCAAATCATGATAGGGAGATCAACGGTAGTAGTGGCTCATAGACTATCAACAGTTAGAAACTGCGATCAGATCCTGGTTCTTAAAAATGGGCAAATAGAAGAAAAGGGCACTTATGATGAATTGGTCAAGGCGGGAGGCGACTTTGCTTCTCTTGCTAGGCAATATTTCACAGCACGTTGATACCGAGCTTAATCGAAGACGCTTCTTTATCTCAGAAAGTTGCACGAGTTGAGCGGAAATCTAGTGCACTAACCTTGTGAACGTCTGGAGACAAGTCAACTTGGCTGACGCATGTATATGAGGAAAAATCATGTAACTCGCGAAAACAAAGACTTCGCGTGCCTGGGCTGGGAAAACGCCTCAGGTGAAAATACTTGTGCCTGTCTGTCCGCAGTGTCAATGGTACTCCATGAGTTTCATTTCCCGGGGGATATAGTGCGTGCAAGTTTATGGACATGTGCGAAAGCAATGCAGAGTTTTTCCTTTTCCGGCGAGCTCGAGAAAGGAGTGCTTTGGCAATGTGGGCTCAGGAGGCTCGGCTGACAAGTTCTTTCGAATCCTAGAAAACCAGACAACTTGCTATACATGTGCGAATACAGTCTCATTATTGTAGTGATTCAAAAGCTCGTCCGAAGTTGCAAAGTCTGTGTCCGAAGAGGGCCACTACAGTCCACTAGGTGCAAATTAAACAAATAAGAAAACTACTCGGGAGAATATGTGAAGAGCCCCCAGCGTGAGAACAAGGCAGAAGAAACTAGAGAACCCAAAAGAAAGGAAAAACTGCAAAGAAGAGAATGACATGCAAACCCTCGACTCCGATGGAGCTAGAGAACCCAAAAGGAAGGGAAAAATGCAAAGAAGAGAAGGACATGCAAACCTTCGACTTCCATTTAACAAGTCGGACTTGAGCACGCCCGAGTATGATTACAAGTGCTCGAGGTGACCAGAATACCTTATTTTGCATTTTGCAGGTTCTCAGTTCAGAGAACTGAGATGACTACTTCTTCATTCCAACTTGGAATCTGTGAAATAAAGAATCAATCTTAAAGCTATTCACAAGCTTTACAAGTTATGATTCATCCTCAAACAAATTACTGAGAAATGTTAAGATGCAGATTTTTGGGTTTCTTGGACCAGAAGTGAATCTTTTTTTGAACTGAAAACAAAAGAGGAGAAAAAGGAATATTTTTTTTTATGCTTTTATAATCATACTAGAGGTTTAATCATCCGCCCGTAAAATCTCAATTTTCTGCGAGAAGGAAAAATGTGTTCCCCTTGAACAACAACAGTACTGTTAAATCATATAAATGATAAATAAAAAAATACACTACTACTTCAAAAGACTACAATAACATATACATATGCATCCAAAGTGAATATCACTCAGAAAACAAGAAAAAGACAACCGTCTTTCATGGAATGTAAATCTTGTATTACGTTTGGTATAGAGGCAGTGGGGGTTTAATCTTTGAGACAAGAATATTCTTTAATACATATGAGTAGAAAAATCAGAATGTGACTTCACACTAAAATTAACTTGAAGAGTGTCAACTCAGTCGTTTAGGTAAGAAAATCAGAGTGTGATTTCGCATTAAAATTAACTTGGAGAGTATCAACATGATGCTTCTCCTATATTGATATTGAATATAGACTTGACAAAGCTTTTTGCCATATCAAAAGAAACGGTGCAGTGGTAATTATCTAGGTCTAGGAAATGCCAGCGTTGTCATAGAGCGTGAATTTAGTCTAGGAATACACGGGGTATCTAGTTGTAGAGAGATATAGAAAAATCTTGAATCAACTCGGTAAAACCTTTGTGTTCTAACTATCCAGTCAATCGGTCTTTATCTCGACTCTAGCATCTATTTGTCTTAGTTTTTGCCTACTTATCATGGTCTCAAGTGTAACGCATGTGCACCATACAACATAACTAGACCTACAATCATATGTTAAGTACATGAAGGACTATATATGATAAACAGACGCTTTAGTTAATATAAGCATCATTAAATGATCCCTTAGGTCAGCTTGTGTATGAACAATATCTTTTTCACTATTTTTCTGTGATAAACTAACTAAAATACTCAAACTTTGACAATCCGCTGATATAAATTCCACTCAAGATTAATCATATAGCAGTTGAAAGCTTATTGTACGAGATTTTCAATGATATAGATAACATTGTGATTGGATCAAGGTAACTCCTACCACAATTGATTGAAACCGACAATTTCTAACACTTATGACTCGAAACGTCTCATATCTCATCACGATCTTCATGTTTGATCTAGACTTTGAATGATCAAACAAGCTCCAAACTAGTCATACAATATACCACTAAAAACCTTATCTTCTATAGCTTCTAGAAAGATAAGGCATGCACATACAAACAATCATTGAGTTCAAGATATGATGTCAAAGACAACAATATCTTGCTATTAGAGATTCTTGGTCAGAAGCCTAGACACAACGTAATGTGTTCTTTGATTGTGATCTTCAGATCAAATTCACAACGTAGCTCCCTTGACTCACTTGCATCACCTCCAAGAAGTTGCATCCCTAAATCCCAAATCGTCTGCTCAAGACAACCAAGAGAGGAGGGTGAAATCTTGTTTTTCTTAAAACTTGTCAGTTCTAATCTGAGCTTCCGCAATCTGTTATTCTCAAATCAAACTTCCAACTGTGCTCAAACTTCACACGAAATTCTCTCTGACCTCTCATTGCTATCTTTTTGAAATTTCAGCTTCAGACCTCAAATTAGTTGCTCAAAATGGACCAAGTCTTTTGTCTATGCTAACTTATGAGCTTTACACACATTTGTAGCTAATATTCACGGCCTCAACATCTTCTCTTAACCAAAAGAATTAAAATTTCATAAGTAGTAATCTTATAAGATACACCTCAACCATGGAAATTTTTACTAAGAGATTCAATCCAACACTCATGAAACAACTCAATCCCTGAATCCAAGCAAAACTATTTTGCTTTTATTTTCAACTATTACAGCCAACTTCAGTAGACTATTTCGAGATCAAATCTAATCCAAATGCAATCAGCACTGCTTCAGCTATCCAATCCACTTGATAATACTGAAAGATCATTTCTCAAACTCTCAAAGCACTCAAAAACGTGACTCTAAGTATTGATTCAACCCTCTTGACTTTGAACAATCATAACTCCACACTGAGAACTCCAAATTGATAGATCCTCCCCTACAGATTGTATCCTAGCTCGAGAGCTTTCAAATGGGATCTCATACTCCATGAATGATCTTCAGGAAGACCTCCAGAAATAAAAAACTGTCCATAGAACTTGGTTGAACACAATAGATAAAAAATGGACCAATGAGAGAGAAGATTGGAGATCACATTTATCTCCTAATTTGCATTATAGATCGAGTTATAACTCTAAAACACTCTCACACCCTCAAGGACTTGAACCAAAACACTTTAAATCCAACTAACACAAGTAATCATCCTCATCGAGCGATAAAAATAATAACAACGTAAAGTTACACGAGATTCAATACAAAGTCAAGATAACGACCTTAAATCGGTCTATGATGAAAAATACGACCAAAAAAATGAAGATGTCATCAGTTGATTGCGTTATTCTTCATCAAAAGTTCCTCGCAATCCACGCACGATGATTGATCTTCCGTCGACAATGACTTGGATATCAATCCAAACGTTGGCTGGAAAGTTAAGGTCCACTCATCCGTCAAAGTAACATGTATACAATCAAGTCCCAATTCTCCCCATATGTGATGATCAACAAGATCATCATAATAAGTAAGTCCTTCACTCTCTCCATGAACTCTTCTCCAAGGTAGACAACGAACCACTGTCAAAAGTGATCGTGATAGATATGATGAAGCTTGATATGAAATGGATTTAGAAATGAAAGATCTAGAACTCAGATCAATCCTCCATCCATGAGTACAGCTCTCGTAACTCTTCACCTTCCATGTAAAATACTAAGAAACATCCGTGAAACATCAAGTAAAGAAGAATACTCCACGAACTCTCGACCCTCTATCTTATATCTAAATTTGATACAAGAGCCACTCACGCAAATGCACACAGATCATTGAGATGACACGTCTCATTATCGTGCAATCTCATATCTCAACTAACCATGAAACTGCCGTCTGACGAGTTATACAAAAATATTTGCAGAACACAGAAAATCAACACAATACAAGTTCTACGCTAAATTCACATGTGAGCCGTGTCACAACGTGAAAGTGTGAGCTCAAATCTCTTCTAGAAAAAGGACAAGAGAAAAACATAGAGAAATTTAGAATGCAAATGAAATATTTGATTAATTTCATAAATTTCGAGAGATCTGTTTATAATTCAATCTGGACTAGATCTTGCGATGAGAGTATGTGATTCGTTGGATCTGAAATAATACCACCTAGAAAATACAATGACATCGAAATATAAAGAATGAACCATATCCAAGTAAATATGCAATAGTGAACTAGTACATGCAAATAAAAACTAAATTTTTTTTGTAATGTCTCATTGAATATGAATGAAGAAGAGTTGGATCAAATACTGTGATAAGTCGTTGACTGTGTCTCGCTCATCAATCGTTCTCCAGTGACATAAGTCAATGTACTAGAGCACGATGCATTAACCTATTTTGTGCTTTGGTTCTCACTGTAGACAATAAGCAACATTTTCTTCATGACGGGTGCTCAACTAAGCAACTTTCACAAGGTTGTGCAACCATCCGTACAACGATGCGTATAGTTCTTTACCCACAACACGATAGAGCAAGCGAACTAGTGGAAAGGACAAGCTAATAGACAAATAGAAGCATAGAACTCATGCTCGCAGCCTCGAAGATCGCATCAAGGAACCATTTGTTATCCATAGAGAAGACGACATCATCAACGATTGCGATGACGATTTGACTCCTGGTGAAGGATTATAAAAGTCATTTGTCCAAAGGCCATTTTTTACCATGATTTAAGCACCTCTCACCACGAAAAGATCTATAAACTATCTAATTGCTTGCCGGCTCGTGGTCGAATGCAAAGAGTACGAGCGGCTGAGAATGCAAGACTGAGAAAGACTAGAGAGATCGACGAATAAAAGATTCTTGAGGTGATTTAGGGAAGATTGTTTTACACAGTTCTATTAAATTCTGTTTTTCTTTTGGTTCTTTTGTTTTTAGAATTTTTGTATTCAGTCAAGAAATGAGTGATTTTTATATACTTTGGAATTTTTAAGGTTATAGAGTCTTTTCTAAGGTTTTAGAGGTTTTTTGAGTCCTTCTTTCTACGTGCAATGTGCTTCTTTATTTCTTGAGGATTAGGATTCCATACGTGAGAGTATATTTTTGAGATGTTTTTATTATGGTATCGTTCATGAGATATCATCTCTTTTATAGCTATGAGTACTCTCTCCATGCAGATTGAGATTGATTCGAGACACACCATGTCTGATGTGTTATCAGTTATTTACTACTCGTAAGAGATAAAGTCTCATGTGAGAAAGATGCACAAGAGCTATGACTGGACTACATGGGATGCTCAAGTTAGTCGATAGCGGAGGTCTATACGTACGGTCACTACTACACCGCTAGTCCTTTTCCTAGAGTTCCTCTTGAGTCGTGGGAGTGGATGAGAGTGCAAACTGACACTACTCTAAGGTTGTTCGAAACAAGTTTTCCTTATTCGCATTTATCTCATCGGCTACCAAAATGCAAGACGAGGTAGGCATTCCGTCTATCACTCGACATGTTGATATGAAATATCACGGACAAGACGGTTTGGTTATTATTTCTCTTATTACCTCGTTTATCTTTGTTATATTCGAGACGGCAGAGGAGGACGTTTGGAGATGACGGTCTCTTCAGAGATTTCGTGTTGGTGACTGGACGGTCCTACAAAAGGAATCAGTACTTGCTGTGCGAGGTAAGAGTGAGTCTGTCTCTATACGTGACGTCTCATCTTTCGCTTGTATATGACGTTTTAGGATGTTAGTTCAAGTTGGAGAGTATAGTAGAGCTATTGCTATGCTAGAGCATTATACCTTTTGTCAATGACTTTTCTTATTGAGGAGACGATCATTTTGTTGCATTTTCTTCACCCTTCACCTGGTGATCCACACCACTAGAGGTTTAAGACCATCAACCTGAGGAGCTATCATGTTCGATAGATCTATGTTTGTCCAAGCATTGTGTACGACTTCACATCTATCTTCTAGAGGTCTGTATGAGATGGTCTACGAGCAACTATATGATTATTTTTAGATAGACGATCATTTTAACAGTTTCACAGACCTTTTTCAAGTAGCTGCAGTAGTAACTCAATGACATATTCTTCATTTTATAGCTCAAGTAATGGGAACATCTAGACTTTTGACCATGATGAAAGATAACGAGAAGATCCATCTGATAGTCATCGGAGATCCTCTTACGACTTATTAGTCATATCATTGTTCTTTAGCTTCGAGATATTTTTCAAGATCACTTTTGTCCCCTCCAGTTTGGAGTTGTGACGCCTAGAGGTTGTGAGTATATGTCCTTCGGCATTATGATTCTCTTGTACATTGAGTGGATCTTTCTTAAAGGTGGACATTAAAAACACTTCTAATATTGTTTCTCGCACTTTCATCTTTAAGAAGCTCATGGATGACGGTGGATCTCTGACGAGTCTTGTTCTCTTTGTCCGTTGTTCTATGGTTCTTCCTCCTCTCTTTTTATCATCATGGTTCTTCGGTATAGGAGGTTATAGTCATCGAGTCCGCTGCAAGTACTCATCAGAGAGATCTTTTGGGTGGACCCTTCTTTGTCTTAGCTCACTATAAGACTCTCCTGACCACCATCTTGGTTGCTCAAGGTTGTGTTTTTTCATCTCTAGTCACATATATCATAGGTCCAACAGATCAAGTTTGTGATGCTTTGATCACCTCAATTGATCATGATAGGATTGAGAATGAAAGTGTCAAAGTGCAAGATTTGATCTTTCAGATGTATATCATCCGACCTCTAGTTCTCTGAGAGCTTTGTTACACCTAGAGATGGTTTACGTGTTCCTGAGAGTACTAGTGGGTCAAAAGACTTCATCTTTCAGTTCTAAGATGTTGCACTAATGAATGGTATATCGAGGACCTCTCTAGGTTAGAGGACCCCGGGTTTCTTTGGTATCCTTTTTTCTTCTATAGCATGTCGTCTAGATTACTTACTCCACATAGTACCTCCATCTTTCATATTCATTTTGCGCCTTGGAGAGTTTGATAAGAGGATCATGAATGTCTTTGATGACATCTTAGGACCGAGAACCTTTGAGTGTATGACATGATCTCTTACAAATAGACAGACATCATTGTCGATTTCATGTGACGATGTGGACTTGTTATCTATCGAGGAGAGTGCTCGGTCAATTTTTTTGGATGGTTGGGTTCTTTCAACACCTTGGTTATGTTTTCGTTTCTTCATGCGAGATAGACGTATTCTAGAGAGCTTCGTGATTGAGGTGGAAGATAGTTCATATCCACTACATATGTATCTCTGTGAGATAAGAGACAGTTTGACTCTTGAGGCACGTGAGATAAGTGAGGCACATTCCGATTTGATATCTTAACTTCTAATGGATCTTGCGGACTATAGTCCTCTCTGACAGAGCACCACTTCTAGCATGTTCTTCAGTGATCTTTCTATCTCACGAGATACTAGAGCTCGATTACACTCTTGGTAGGACAAGAGTGCAAGCTCTTTGCTCATAGTTCGACTTTGCATTAGAGCTTTCCAACTGCACCTACTATTTTTCATAGCAATGAGGTTATGTCTAAGCTTGGCTAGCTTGTTACTTCGTCATTGTCCACATATGAGTGTGATGTCTCGTTCGACATCTCGAGTCGCGACATCTTGCTCGTTGTCTTCACATTGGAGAATGGATTAACTACTCATGTTGCCATCAATGACGTTGTGTTTACTATAGCATGAGAAAGTGATTACATAACGTAGAGAGAACAATGGTATGTCTTTCATATAGGAAGGTTAGTGAGAACTGGCATGTACATAATCAGAGAGGATCATGTCTCAATGACAGATGTGAATGTCAAAGCTTCGACAGAGACTCGATGACGACATAAGTGATCACATCTTTCTCATGTTGGATTACATATGTGATGACAGCAACAATGGTGATCAATTATAAAAGTGTCCACTACAAATGTGTCTCCTTGAGACAAGAGACAGTTTGACTCTTGAAGCACATGCAACACATCTCAGATTCGATATCTTAACTTCCGATGGATCTTAAGGACTGCAATCCTCTTGAGACACAACTTCTAGCAGGTTCTTCATATGATCTTAGATGATCTTTCTATCTCACGAGATACTAAAGTTTGTTATACTCTTGTTCGGACAAGAGTGCATGCTCTTGGTTCATAGTTCGACTTTGTATTAGAGCTTTCCAACTCGTATCGATTATTTTTTTCACAACAATGAGATTATGTCTAAGTTGGGTCCATCTTGTTACTTCATCATTTTCCATATCACATTTGACACGTTGAGGGACACTTTGTCCGATGTCTTCACAGTGGAGAGCGGATAACTACTCATGTTGTCATTAAGGACGTTGTGTTTACTATAGCACGAGTAAATGATTACATGACGTGGAAAGAACGATGATATATCTTACAAAATGAGAGCTTACATGTACATAATAGAAAGATCAAGTCTCAATGACATATGTGGTTATCATGAATTGGACATAAGATTCGCTCACGACACAAATGCTCTCTCCCTTGAGTTGGATTGCAAACATGACAACAACAACGAAAATACTCAAAGTATAAAAATATACAAAACAATGATTACTTCATTAAAAGGAATATCAATCTCAAAGATTGATATTTTTATTCCAGATTGCGTCAAAATTTATCATGATAAATATCAAAGACTTTATTTTCTCTAAACTACGTTATTTAAACAATATGATCTCTTTATTTTACAAAAAAACTTTATCTTACAATCCAAAATAAACAATTATAATAAAAAATGTTATGCAAAAATTTTAAATTCTTTATGTGTGATATTTTAAGAACAATAAGCATCTAGAACTAGAGGGGGGTCGCACTTTCCCTTGTTCAGCTTGATGGGGTCTTTCCGTCCGTTTGCTATTCAATGCGTCGCACTTTCCTGCCGAAGATCTGGACCTAATTTGTCTCCACTTGTATTGCAGCTTTTAATAAACAGCCCTAACGTAATCTCCACTCTGAATATCTTTGAGCGCGCTTGTACAGCAACCTAGGCTTCTTTTATGGTCCCGTCGACCAGTTGTCGACCAGTTGGCACAAAGTGCAGAGCGGTAAGTTCCAGCTCTTTGATGTGGCGCCCGTTGAGGAGTCGGAAGAGTTCCATTCGAGCGTGTAAATGTTGCGTAAGGCTGGAGGATGAGTCTCACAAAAACTCCCTTTGCATTTGCAATCTTATGGCCAAAGGCATAAATGTCATCGTACACGATGCCATCGTCGTTCTCCTTCTAGACAGCCACTTTATCACCCACAGCTAATTTCTCTATGGGAACTGATATTCAACTAGGAAGCTGCACCAACGCGTCGCCCGGAAAGCAGCTACATCCCGTGATTCCTCCGATAACCACAGACGAGAATTACACCACCGACGGATACAAGGCAAAGCAACTGACTAGAGCCACCGGATAACCTACCACGCAGTCCCTTCGACGACAGCTCCGATGCCACACCCGGTAAGCTACCGGTCCACTGCCCGATAAAGACCTGCGGGAATTGCCATTGTTGCTATGCTGTAGCATAGCTATATGTCGATTGTGAAAACCGGAAAGGAAGGAGGAAAGAATCGTGGTGAAAGCCCGAAAGAAAAAGGAAGCCACGAGCAACGAACAGTGGGAAAGCATTAGCTCGACGTGCTCCTTGTATATACTTCATCATTAGCTAAACACGAGTATAAATGTCAAGATACTTCCGCTTCTCCTGATATTTTACAGATGTGTAGACATTTTTGTTTGTTGATATGGTGTAAGCTGTATGGATATCCAGTCGTTCTAACTATTCCTATGCAGGACACAACATCTTTACGCGGGATGGATTTCAAATGGTTCCGACAGTGGAAAACTGAACAAACAAAACAAGGTTAGCTTTTCTTTGTATCTTTCCAAATCCGCTGATATTTTTCCGAGCAGTTCAAAAGTTTTTCCAGTTCGGACCTGAGGATGCGCGGTCGAAGTTGCCACTACCGTAGTATGCACCCCGGGCACTGGAAAAGGGACTATTTTAAGAAAATTGAGAAGGTAAAACCCCGAGCTCTAAGAGACAAGTGTATTTCAGAAAACTTGGAAGTATAAATTCGTTTTGAAAATGCGTTAAATTACAACCACAATTCCGTGGAAGGACTTGTAGGAAAACTTCATCCAGGGTACTTATCTGGTACCGCATCCGGTACAGGGGCTGTATGCCTCGCCATCACTACTCGTCGCCTTCGCCCTAAGAACTTGGTCATCCAAAGTGGATCTCCACCTACGGTACGAAAACCTGCTCGGGAATAAAGAGTTCTTGCCGCGATGTCATCTTCGTATGCGTGGAGTACCAGGTACTTGAAGCCCCATTCCGACGCCCGAGCAACACAAGCTTCTAGGAGCAACGTCGCCACACTCCGCCTCCTGTCCAATAAGAACAACTGAGCAACTGAGACTTCAACTAGCTCACCGTTCTCTTTACTCTCTCTCTATTTCCTTTCTCTCGGGCTATACGTCGTCCACTCAATCTTTCTGATGACCGACGACAAATGGCTATAGGTAGTTTCTTGTCGGTACCAATTCGTCTTTGAGCATGCTTGTAGCCCCTCACCTGATGTTTTAACGGGTAGAGAAGTCAGATAAGACTATCCGCGATTACACGACTGGTACAATCAACACTTCCACTAGGGATGATTTATGTGAAAGTACCCACATGAAACTTCTGCACGACACTGACAACTGAGAAGAGATCAACGAAATAGATTGACAAGACGTACCAGTTAGATAGAAGCTTATCTGATGTCAAGGCAAGGTTACCCCTCAATGAAGGCTACTACTACTTGAATGAATACCTGGAAGGGACCACTTGACTCCTGGAATCAAATGGTTGTAACGTGGCCTTGCCAGGGGTACAGCCAAGACTTCAAATTTAACATAGATGCAAGGGATCCGTCTGTCTGTTGGATGAAAAGCCCTTTGGGTGGTAGACGTGCAGGGATACCTTTGTTCAGAAGCTAGATATGCTACTCTGGAAAGTGCGCCGTGGATCTTCTCTCGATTCACGGTAAGAGAAACTAGCACTGGTCGTTACCCTAACACTGAACCCTGGACTAATTGAGAACAAAATCAGGCATAAACCTTATGATGATACCGCCAATACGTCCAATCCTCCCCACAATAAGTGACTCTTTCTGGTCTCTTTAAGTCGGAATCGCCGTCCTGATACGAGCCATCCCTAGTAATTAACGACAACCCCACCTGCTCGTGTTCCACCGAAGGCTTCCAGAGTGTAGACACGAGATCCCTTCTGGACACTACGCGGCACATCAGCAGCTCTTTTACCAGGACAGAATAAAACTTATTCACATACTTGAGTGAGTTTTACCTGTTCAGATACCGTTTTTTTCCCGAGTTATCAGGGAACTTGCCGCATCTTACTTGGGATGCCATTGAAGTTAGAGCGGCCGGCATTAAGATGCGGCCGCTCTAACTTCCGTGTTTCTTCTAGCTAACTGGCTAATAAGACTGAGAGCTAGAACTTACATAAACATGCATTTCGGTTTGTTCGTGTTCTTCTACTCCTACTTCAGATCATGTAAGACTGCCAACACATCGTCGAGTTCGACTGATCAAGCACATTAGCAGTGGCAAATATCACAAAGCTTACCTGTATGCTGCATCAACAGCCATTCCACTAATATACAGATACTCGTACGCTCCTGGGAGCAGAGATACAATGTTACTATCCATCAGAGCTGTAGCATCAACGGCTCCAACGATTGTCTGCTGATTCTCATCATTCAGCATCAGGTCTTCAATATAACCTGGTTGTGAGGGGCCTTTTTCTGCCAACAGGCAAGAATACCTGTCCACAACAGCGTATATATTAGGGTTCTTTCATAACTACAACAAGTAAGACATCCTTCTTAATTCGGATACCCTCTATTGATCAGCCCTTGCCTCATCAACTATAACCGTGGAACGTGGAAGAGAGGAGCGATGAGGATGATGGGACTTCTTACCTATCCGGAGGTGAATGCCTAGCCTTGTACTGGAGACTACTCAATACCTCGGCCTGCATTACAAGCAATAATAAGAATAAGTAATGACTCATTTCTTTCATAAGCTAGTTTAGGTAACTCCCGCAGCTATTAGTTTCTACTTCTGACAGCTACAACCTTCCGCATAGTCTAAGCTAACGGCGTTAGGACCAGCCATTTCAACTGTCTAAAGCCTCCCTACAGAAATTAGCTACAAAATGAGACTGATCCTAGCACTGAGTCTTGATCTAGTTCTATCGTTCTCTTGCTCAGTCGACACTAAGGAATTCCATCTCACTTAATGCCTTCCAAATCCGGGCAGAGATTCCAGACACCAATCCCATACTTTCTGGAAGCCTCTTCTTAATTCCGGAAGGCGCTACGATATTGAACTGGGCGCACAGTTAGAAGCGAATGAATCCAATAACCGATAATGAAACAATGAAAAATAATCTGCCAAAGAAAAACCATCGCAGATTATGCCACCTCAAGATGCAACCACATCGCAGACAAATATGGCGCCCTTAGTGTATTGTGGAGGAGATACAAAAGGGAGCGCCCACATGGAAAAGTTTGTAGAAGAGATCATCAAATGCAGCAGCAGGTATGTGGAACGCATCGGTTTGAATGTCTGCCACCCGCACAAGCTCCTGCAGGTTGTTCAAAGATGCATCGCGCACCCGCCAACCATATCCTACGGCTAGTGTGCTTTAAGATGCATGTCCAGCATACTGCTTCTCCGTTCTAAATTTTATTCTGATACAAATATTTGTTCATTGCTGTCTACCCGAGAACTCGTTTTCCTAACTCGGGTGTCCAAGACGAAGGTGTCTGTCGAGGAAGCGTCGAGATCAGACTTTGGACTTCTCCTAATGAGACGAAGATATTGACAACTAAAGTATGGTTTCAATCGAGCAGATACGTAGTATTATCCATTCCGTAGTGGGAAAAAATATGCATGCTCGATGAATAATGGGAACTTTTGTTCGCATGTTGTTATCGAAGAAATATATAAATATTAAATAAAAATATATATTATTTAGAAAAAATAATCAAAATATTTATAAAGATTAACTGTTAACGCATGTCTGGAAACGCGAGAAGATCTTGATATAAACTATAAGTAATAAATAAACTGCGTCGTAGCTAAAGATATAAATCTGAGAACTTAATCAGTTTATTACTTTATTTTTTATTTTTTTAAGAGTTGGTTAATAAATTAAACCTCTGGATATTTTCCACCTCCATCGAAGGAATATGCAGGTGCTCAGTGGGATAAGATAACACGATGTCACATGCAACTGTGAAGATTCTAAACGGTTTGAGAAAAAAGAGGAGGAGAAGCAGAAAAATACTCACTCGTATTCCTCAGGTTTAGAGAGGATAGTAAGTAGGATCAAGACTAAAGACAAAGCTGAAGATTAATTAGAAAAAAAGTAGACTAAACTTAATAATTAGAATAGATTAGGATTAATTTTTAACATTTAACCATCCACTGATCCAAGATAGTGTGTATTAGATGTAATTCCGTTAGATCTTGATCATCGCGTGGTAATCGATACCCCAAAATGGATATATTAATAGGATCTTTATAATATATCCATGATAATTTAAAATTTTAATCTAGAAACAAATTATTATAAATAAGAAAAAGTTCACATTCGAATAAGTTATTTATTTATAGATCATCTAAATGACAAAATGGATATTAGATTATAGATGATGACTCACCTAGTAGATGGTTTATAAATGAACCTCAGAGTCCATGAATTAGAAGGCTTGCGTCAGATCTAGATGTTGACACAACTACAAAATCTCCCTCTGTGGAATACAATCATCTGATGCACCGTAAAACGTTATGAAAAACAAAAATCATTCTAGCAGTGTATATTTTTCATCCTTAAGAACCCTAATTATCAGTTGTGTTTGCGATTACGCACCAATGTCATGCTTAAACATGCTTAAGCATAATCAAAATTTTGATTTTTCTTTTAGTTATGCAGGAACGTCTATAGAATCGTGGGTTATAGACTGTTCGGGACTCTCCTTGGCTCCCGCCCGAGGAAAGCAATTAAAACCCATAGCCCACTCTTGGCAGGCACTCCTGCTGTCCATGAAGCACTATCTAAAGTACATATGAGTCTACAACTGAATCAACTGGGACATGGAGTCAGATAACAGCGACATGTAACTCCAAAGGAAGCTCAGCAGCCTTTAGAAACAAAAACGCCTACTAAACCTATGGCAAGAACAATGACTATAGTTCATAGACCATACCTCAGACTCCTCACCCTGAAGCTTAGACCTGAAGGTCAAGCACACGAAAGACCTCAGTTTCACATCAAATTCGTCGTCAAAACCCCCGTCTCGTCACCTCCACCGACATCATCCTTCTCGAGTACAGAGATTTACTTGGATCGTACCTCTTATACTTTTGTCCGACTTGATTTCACATTTTTTTAACTTTGCATTACTTGATGCACCCCTGACTGGTAAGAGCAAGTTCAGCAAATTTACAGCGATGTAAGGCACTGCACTAAGACAAGTAAAGGATAATCGTGATAAAACACTCCAGTTCCACTAGAGAGTTAAAATTAAAGCTCCAGTAAGAATAATTTGCTTTCAAAGTGAACCCTCTTTCTGCTTCAGTCAATAAAAGATTTGTAATATAACAATTGAAACAGGAAAACCAAACAGTGGATAATATTGCCTATAAAAGCTAGAATCTTTAGTAAATATTCTTGACATGTGGAAGAGTGTTACGACTTTGGTTGAGAGACTGTGGATGTTTTCTGCGGGCACCTGGGGGTGCCTCTAGAAAAATGCCGCTTGTTGTGTATGTTATTGATTTTTTTTATCCATATCGATCGTGAGTTTAGCAGTAAAAAAGTTTAAATCTTAAGGAATTTTTTAGATTTTTTAGAGACTTGAGAGCATATGGATGAAATAAATAAAATACGAACAGTTAACATGATATAGTCAAAAATCTTAGGTTCTAACTTTATTATAAGTAAATTAGTTGATCTTGTACTTAATTGTGTAAAAAATGCCAAACATGGAGAACTTTCCAAACAAAAGTGACAAAAACCTTATTGAGAAGCATGCATATTCACGCTCTTCCAAGTTCTGGAGAGGGAGATATGCATGGACTGTAATTTATGTACTAACCCTTCCTCTTGGAAGGGTAAAGTTATAATTAAAGTGGTTAAACTAAAAATATTTCTATTCGTTCAAAGCAGAAGACTTTATATTAGGAAAAAGATCAGTCTATGTAACTTGTTTATGGGTTTCGTGATTTCAGCCGCCACGTGTTATCAAGTTAATTAAGTCATATATAGGTTTTAACTTTAGTAACTTAAATTTAGGTCAATGAATTTAGAAAAATTTATCATTCTTTAAAGTGTGTTTGTAAAGTCGGTCGACCATCAATTCTGTATTTTCCCCTCTAAGTCTAAGTTTATTCGTGTTGTTTTTCATTCAACTTCTGAATCCAGTTTCCAGTCAATTATTCATGATAATATTTTGAGTTGTGTAAACTTTTGTCTTCTTTTTCTCTTCGGTCAAAAATTCATCGAGCATGCATATTTGGGTATCTTTTCAGTGAAAAAGTGATGTTCAATATATGTTTAAAATATCGATCATGAACACGTCTAGATGATTCATGGCTGCGTTGAATAGGAAGGGACTTAAATAGAACCTTGAGGCACAACTAAGTTCAAATTTAAAAAAAGTAGAATTACTATATCAGTTCACGAGGCAATCATAAACGATCCACGGCTCGTACAAAGCTATCTTGCGAGAAACTACGGACTTTTTCTAACTGAACGTTTATACTGACTGTTTTAGCTTTGACATGCCCTAATATATCAGGAGTAAACTAAATAAATAATTCTTTATGTAAAATCGGAATTTAGAGGAGAAGAAGAAATATCAATAGAAGTTGAAGAAGTTCTAGGCGGAACAAACGGAATTTCAGCAAGCAGAAATCCTACGAAGGAAACACAATAAGTTGCCATTTTTCACTCACAGAATTTTCCACAAGCAGAATAAACTTTAAACGAACCCCATGCTGCACAACCTTTACACATAACCTTTAACCAGTAAAGGGTGGTTACCCTGTAGTGGTTAACCCGCGTTCCCCTTGTTCGGCTTCATTGGTCTGACCACTACTTTACATAAGAAACCGTTCTACATATTCCACGTGATCACCCGATATTTGAAGATGACGGTTTCGTGTCGGAACGCCGCAGTTCACATACAAAAGCAACCGTGACCTTTCGAAAGCATTTACATTCACCTCCATAAATTCCTTGTAGTATTTTGGTGGAGTTGCTGCAGCGGTCAGTCCCGTGTGCTCCTGTTTCCTTCAACTTAACTGGACATTCTCGAATACCACCGTTTCCATTTTATTTTAGAACCTTTAGGTACATAATTATATATATATAATACTCGATATTATATATTATAAATTTTAGATAACAAATTGGTTAGGTGTGGATGATGCACGAATTGTTACAAACTTTGTTGTTGAATTCGTGAAAGATCTACAATTAATAAATTCAGGACAAGGACAGGAGTAGCTTCTCAAACATGTGTTAACTATTTTGCGTACAGAGCTACCACGAATATACTTGAGATTACTGTATCATAGTTTCAGCAACACCTCATGTATAGTTTTTCTTGTAATTCCTGCTAAGATGTAATATTTTTTTATTCTATATTTGATTCATCATGTCTATTTGGTATAATTATTTTAAATATATCTATAATTATTAGTAATATTTATCATAAAAATAATTTTCAAAAGTAGAAGAGCACGTATATTTTTGTAAAGTGACCAAAGATTCTGCATTATATTGGGCTGAATTTAACTATCTGTCCGAGGCTTCTCTCGAGTTACTTCTCGCCACCGGGATTCACGCTCGTTCCATGCTCTCACCTTCCCTGCTGCCAACACTACTCGTGTGTTTTCACGTTGAGCTTTGATGATCGTGCTCAGTGTTTCATTGCGAAATCACATATTTCTATTTTGTTCACGGATTAGTCACCTAGGGTTGCATGTTGCATCCCTTTTCTCCTATTGTCTGCCATCTTGCGCATGGATCTCTGCTTGAACTCTTCTCTTCATTTTTTACTATTATGATTACTTCGTTTTTTTTTTGTTTTTCATCTCGGTCACATGTGTTTCATCTATGTCGAGCTCATTTTTCATGCAGATCATATTACCAATGGAGCCCTGCACTAGTGCAATCACTTGGTGTGGATGCACATGTGTTTCATCTCTGTCGAGCTCATTTTTCATGCAGATCATATTACCAATGGAGCCCTGCACTAGTGCAATCACTTGGTGTGGATGCTAGAGGGATATTACCGTCAAATTTTGATATGAACCTTATGATAAAAGACTAACTCCCCTTCGAGATGTTAAGATAATTAGTATGAATACGGTGTGCAGCTCTCATAAATCTTGAGGTAGCGAGATGAAATCAAAGATACTCCAAGTCGGTATCAATTCTTTTGTAGAAAAATACGGATTCATCATGTGATATACATGGGTGTCAGAGCGAGATGATTCTGGTGGTCAGAGATAGCCGTGGTGGAGTCACTTCAAGTGGAGGTATCAAAAGCTGATTGTACGATCCACTAGGCAGCCGTCTCTACATATAGATATGCAATTGCATGTTAATTAGTCTTTCAAACATGTAAGAAGATATAACTTGTTGAACTTTTAGGAGAGATTTATTATTCTGTTGTCACTTGTCTGAAGCATCATTTTTACACATGTTAGGTGACGGTGTAGCCTGGAGTAGCGAGATGACATCAAAGATACTCCAAGTTGGTATCAGTTTTTTTGTAGAAAAAATAAATTTCATCATGTGATATACTTGGGTTGAAAAATCAAGTTGAACTGATACTTGAGGAGATACTCATGACATTTTGAAACGTTGCTAATACTAAATTGCCAAGCAGCAATCAACTTATCAATGCGATATTTAAATTATTGACGGAGAAGATTCTATCATAAGGAAGTAACGTCTCATCATCTCGTCATGAAACAAGATCAATCTTTAAAGTGATTGGGAGGACTATCACAGAATTCATGCATGTCTTAATGATTACGTCTTGTATCAAAATGAACATGCAGATTTAGAATCATGCATCTTTTGCCAAGAGAGAAGATATAAGATGATACACAAGGAACAAAAATTCACAAAAAAGTACATGATCTTCTTTCACCCAAGTTTCTTATTAACTTTACATTTTATATTGTTTTCATATCTACCATATTCTGTATCATGACAAGCACTCAATCTCATTTCGTCAAATCATGTAAGTTATGTGATGATTTCCACTCATTCTTCACATCTTGCATATGTATCGTTGCAAGTCAATGCTTGAGTTGATGACTTGGCATCATGAGAACCAAAGTTCTGATAGGATCATGAGACTTGTAGTCGACTCATCGAAAGTCAAACACATCGAGACAAAATGACCGAAATTCAAACACAATGCTCTACATCTTTGTCTTAGTATAACATCAAATGTTGTTTCGCTAAAAATTCAACGTGGCTAGTGATGACAATAAATTATAAAATTCCTCCTTGGTTGATCTTAAAAAAAACCATTTATTGCTCACTTTGGTCATTCCAAGTTCGATCTATATCTCATTCTGTTCACTTTTGGTCCCTCGATAACAAGTCAGAGGTGTGATTAAGAAAGCGCACTCTAAATAGGTGCATCAAGTCGAGAGCGCGCATGGGTCCGGTTAAGTCATTACCTGTACGTTTAAACCACAGGTCGGGGTATAAAACCCCCCCCATGCCACGTCATTCACTCGAGTGCACAGTAGCGAGAGGAGCTGAGCCCAGGCCGGACTGGTTTCGGGTGGTCGGGGGAAAAACTAGCTTTCCGGGTCTGACGCTTAGGATTAGCCGCTTCCGGAGTTCAAAGAAAGAACGTCGAGTGAAGAGAAGTCGTGCCGCCGCGCACCGGACTGTCTTCGCGTGGTTCGTAGATTTGGGAGGAGGAACGGAGGGACCCGCTCATGTTTACTTTCGCCTTTGTGCATCATAACGATGGGATCCGCTCATGTTTACTTTCGTCTTTGGTGGGTTGCTGATTGACATTTTTCACCTGAGGTGGTGACTTCGTGTTTACACGACTGGGACCCGCTCGTTTCATTGAACCTGATGACTTTGGCGATTTTCTGGTCTCGGGAATGTTTCTTGGAGCACTCTGATTTCTAGCTACACTGCCGCCACGTTGTGTTATTGTCTGCGTTGTGTTCTGGTCGTTTTTGCTGTATAGACGTGACTAGGACCCGCTGCGTTCTTCATCTGGAGTCACATCTGGGAGTCGCTTTTGCATCTGACTGCATTGCTACCGATCTGAGAGCTCACCGGAGTGGCTGTTAGTATTTCGTGTGCATCTCGCTGTGTTGCTTATTGTTTCTGTCATATCCACATGGCCAGTCGCAGTCGATCTCAACCAGGGTCACAAAGAGCCTCCACACAAGACACTTGGAGTCCTCCACGTCTCGAAGTTCTTCTGGAGGACGTGTGGAAGTTCTCGTGGCCTAGTACAGAGGATGGCGAGAGGATCAGAAGGTGGAAATTCATCTCTGTGGATAAGTTGCGGGTGAAGTTTCCTGAGTTTTGTACAGCTTGCGATAAGTTTGCTGTAGAGCAAGACATCGATGTGAAGGAGCTAATACTTTGTGCAGCATATTCGTTTGCAGAGACAGAAATGAAGCGAAAACGTTTTTCTGTTTATAAGCAACTCGAGAAAACAGTTGGTTATGTCGAGCTTACTGCCTTTCCAGATTATCTTCAGTCAGTGGTCCAGACCACATGGGAGTCACCAGGAGAATCGCATGTAGGTTTTGTACCCTAATTCGTAGTATATTTCTCTGTTTTTTGGCGGCAGTAGTTCTTTTTGTGTTTGGTATTTTTTTGGCAATAGGCCTCCTCCTCCCTAGGATCCATTGACAGTAGGTGTCAATGATGAAGGAGGATGGAACTTCTGCTGGAACCGGTTTCAGTTCAGGGGGTTCAACTCCTCCCAGAAGTATTCATCTGTATTCATTTGAGTTCTTTGTACCATCCTAAGCTTAGAAATGTCTCTTCACTGTTCTGAGTGCGAAAATTGAGAATCAGCGAAAACAGGTTCTTCTTCTACTCACAGAGATCTCTTATCCCGACTCTTTCCTGTTGGACAGGAGAACGTACTTGTGATCTTCTTCCATGACCCTGAACTGAATGACAACCTTCACACCGACGATACGTACTTGAGGACTTGGACATTTCACGACAACTCTCAGGAGTGTTGGCCACGGAAGATGTTCAGAGAGGATGAGCTTTTCAGAAAGAAAGAAATTGTGATTCGGGCGCTTGCAACTCGCTACGACGCAAGCAAGTACAGGACCGCCAGGCAAGGGAGATTAGATCTTTTTCTGATTGCGATAGACTATGTTTCTAAGGTCGTTCGCAAAGTGATGAGTGAATTCAGGAGGCCAGGTCAACGGATTCCCATTGTATTGGTTGCTCATAGCTTTGGAGGGATCGTGGTTCAGGAACTGATAGATCATACCCGTAAGAAGGCGGCAAAGAATGATGAGAGTTCACAGAACTTCCTGAAAAACTTGGCTGGTATTTTCTTTTATGCAACACCACACGGCGCGTTGAAAGATGAAGTTTTCCACCATATCTTCCCTCCAAAGGAAGAGGAACATGCTGAAACAGGTGCTACGCTGAGCCAGTATAATGCAAAACTAATCAGATCCCGAGAACAGTTTCTCAAGAATGTCATCTCAGACATGTACAGAAACCACAACAGTATCATGATGATGTCTTGCTTCGAAGAATATGAGACTACTCTGGTAAGATCTTCAACTGAGGAAAACATTTACAGGCTTTAGTAATTTCAGGATGCTTTATTCTCTTCAGTATCAGTAGAGTTCATCTCAGAATAGATTTTCCTTCTGTTGTTACGTAAGACTAAATTAAAGTACGTTCTCCTGTCCAACCTGTTTAGAAACAGGTTTCCTAAACCTGTTTAGACTCAGGTTTAGACCTGCTGAAACAGGTTTTGGAAACCTGTTCCCGACAGGTTTTTAAAACCTGTTTAGACTCAGGTTTAGACCTGCAGAAACAGGTTGTCGAAACCTGTTTCAGGTCTAAACAGGTTTAGACCTGCTGAAACAGGTTTCCTAAACCTGTTCCCGACAGGTTTTCAAAACCTATTTAGACTCAGTTTAGACCTGCTGAAACAGGTTTTGGAAACCTGTTCTCGACAAGTTTTGGAAACCTGTTCTCGACAGGTTTTCAAAACCTGTGGATAAACGAGTTTTAGGAACGTAGTCAACGCGAGCTTATGACTGACGCTTACTAGGAATTCCTCGTTGAAGATCAATAATTGCAATGATCTATCCCCATCACGATGAATTTTGAAAAGATTACCCAGACCTTTCGGCCCAGATTATAAACTCGTTGAGTCCATCAGTGTAGCGCGCGTGCGGCCCAGAACATCTAAGGGCATCACAGACCTGTTATTGCCTCAAACTTCCAAGAACCTCAAACCTCTAAGAAGCTGGCCGGAGGGGAAAAAATCCCCCGCGTAGTGTAGTTAGCAAGGTGGATACACGAGTTTTAGGAAACCTGTTGATAACCGATCCATAAAGCCCTTCAGCGTCACACGATAGTCTCCTCAACCACACATTTCCCCAACGACTCACAATGTCTAATGGAAACTATAGTATATTATTTGAAAATATCATTTATTTGTAAGTTGACTTTTTATAAATAAAAACTTTTTAAACTATATTAAAATGTTCATACGTGTGGAGTGGCTCAATGAGAGAGAAGTTACAGCTATAATTCAAATTAAAAAATGCATTACTTATTCAGATATTAGTTTACACATAAGTACAGAACATTTACAGAAAATAACATCATCCATTGAATGAAAAAATGGATAAATAAATGTATAAAAAGTATTAGAAGTGTAGTTTCTCTAACAGCTCGAGCAAAATATGAAGTTCAAAACTTTGTAGACACATGAATGTTGAAACGAGAACACGCATGTCTGTCGTAACCTGTGTAAGAATGAGAATAAACTGTTAGAGATATAAAATTTGTATGATGACTAGAAAAGAATTAGATAATAGTGGATATATTCTGATGACATAAATTCAAAGAATGAAAAAATGCTGTTCAAACGTAAAGTACTCACTTGTCATCACATTGTATACTAAGTACGTATGCCGAATAAGCACTCCCTCAACTCTACTTTCCATAATGACGTCCGAGGTGGTAGCACACGCGAAGTTGTTGTCCTGTGACGCACCGAAGTGTGTTGTGGACGACGTTGAAAAATCTTTATCGGCTCTCGAACTATGTTCTCGTTCCAATCCATCGCACATGCCGCTAAACGAGCCTCATGCGTCCGAGGGAAGTGGATCCGTTTTGTCGCAAACTTGTTTATGACTGAGTTGAAAGTCTCCGACATGTAGTTCTCCCTAGCGCGTGTATAGAATCGCATCTTTGCTGGGGTAATGGCTCTGCCAAGAAATGCAACCATGGCTAGATGCGTAAGAGAACCTGCATGACAGAGAGGAAATCTTCTACCATTAGAATACCTCAAAATCTAGTTGACTCCAAAAACAAAACCTCCGAAATTGTTGCATCACGGTCCATTTACCTTTCTCGTAATACTTGTCAGAGGCTGGTCTGTTCAAATCGGGAACACCGCAGCAAGGTCTAGGTACCCCTGTCATCCGCTGGAGTATAAGACAATATATATGCTCTCCTGCCCAATGGTCAGCCGCATTCTTGATGTCTAGACATAACGTAGAGGCATCATCCTCCTCTTGTCCATATCGACCATCGGCACCAACCGTTCTCTTAGCGTTTAGCTGACAACAGGTGTATATCCAACCTTTCAACTTATCTGCAATACCATGTTCCTGAAGCTCAGGATACATGAATCGTCTCGACCGTATGGGGTCTCCCTCCTCCAAACCTCTCAACTCAACTACTCGACGAACAAGCACAGGCTTGTTCCCAGTGATAGGAGCCCCTTGCGACCTCAGCCAAGTTACCAAGTGTCGCTTTGTAAGAAGCTCCAAGTCTGCTGCCACCTCAGCTTCCTCGACATCACGTGGAGCTCGCTTCTTGGTCTGCAACTCGACCAAAAACTTCTTGACCACATTCTTGCACTTGTGCCACAAGTCTTTTTGTGAAACAATCCCATGACGAGCTAATATGGCATCCACTGAAGACTTATCATCGTGCACCACTTCGTCTGGGACGATACCACGAGCGACCAATCGCTGGATACCAACCTCGAAGGCACGATCCTCTATCAACCACGAGTTGTTACCAGTCTCCACGCGAGTCATATTCACCAACTCGATCACACGATCATCATGTGCAGCGATGAACGCGCAAGTTCCATTATAACCAGTCCTCGTGGAATCGTATCGAAGATCAGCGTACACGACAAAATTACCTATCCAAAACGTAAATGTCACAAGTCATTTCTCTCTCATATCATGAACGTGACAATACAGCAAAGTATACTAGAGAGAAAGGGATATCTTACCACCAGCAGGTGCCTCGTTCAGATCGGGAAAATGTCTAGCAAGAACAGTTGACTGCTCCTGATCCTTCACCATGCTCCATTTGTCCAAAGTCGCTTGTATCCATCCAATCTCGCGATTCTTACCACTCTGGAAAGCATAAAAGTGATGCCTAGACACAGGAGCCAACCCTCCCTCTCTATATATACTATCCAGCTGAGTATATCATAAACCAGCACATAACGCAGCATTATACATGCGATGTGTGACATCTGGGACATTGTTATAAATCTTCATCTCAGTAGATCGCCACCCGTATGTATGACGGTCTGGGCAAATCAACTTCAGAGACCAACTCTGATGCATAGATGATACTATGGGAGGCAAGAAATAATGTTCACATCCGTGGTGAGGACATCTCACTCTAAAGATATGGAAGAACTCTCTCAATCTAAGATGTGAGACGAATCCATATAAAGGAAGATCGTCGACCTGGTCAGAAGCTACACTCTCATCAACTTCAGGTGGTCCTAAATCCGGAATCTGAGAATCTATAACTAGATCCCTAGGAACTTGTGAACTTGGAACATGAGCATCTCCTGTGTCATGCGCATGGACATCCTAAAATCACAAACGTCAGAATTCTACTACATCAATCAAACTAGGCATTCAATGCCTAAACTACATATAATCTCAACCATCATTATAAATAATTCACATACAACATGACATGTTGCGACAAATACATGATGTACTTGAGAGTCCGACGTGGCGATGCCAAGAGCTCGTAAGACATCCGTATCAGCAAAGTATTCTTCCACAACAGGAATACTCGCTGATGCATCCTGAACACCCTCCTCTGGATTACATCAGGATCCACTACAATCTGCTCAGCCTCCCTCGTCATTCCATCATTCTGACATCAGCAGTGGCAAAAAGAAACCTAAACACTGCAGCGTGACCTGCCCCGGGTCCCAAGAGCCTCATCAATTGGACATACCGTGGGAGCAAACTCTGCGGGACCCTCACCATACCCGTTGGGACCTCCGGACATCCTCTAGGTGCATGTCGGTCTCCAGGACGTCTAGAATATACTCTAGGTGGCATGGATATAACAATATGTCCTAAAACTGTCGACATGCCTATCCGTCCGGAGGTCCGTCCTAAATTCTACAGTGGTAACCAAACTCTATATCTTACTAAAGTAAATGAGAAAAAAAATCAAAATAAAATAAAAATCTCTAAAACTCTTGAGATACAACAAGAGAGATCAAATAAGTTACAAAACAGAAAAAAACAAATCAATATAAGCAAAGACTAATAAGTTAGTCCAGATCCAAACTGCATAGCAGAAAATGAAACTAAGTAAGAGAGCACCAAGAGGAAAGGAAGAGACTGAAAAAGTTTGAACAAGTGAACATGAAAAATGACCAAGAAAAAAAAGAAAGAGAGGGCTTTACCCCTCCTCTCCCTTTCCCCTCCCTCCTTCCGCTCCCTCCTTCTGCTCCCATCCTCTCCTTCCACTCCTTCCCCTCCCTCCTTCCACTCCTTCCGCTTCCATCCCTCCCTCCTTCCGCTCCCATCCCCGCAGCCAATTGAGAGGATCCGTCCTCCCATAAAGCTCTGCGCTCATGGGAGGTTATGGATCGGCCGTCAGTCGGCCGGCTGTCAAGCCGGAAACGTATGTCCGGTTTGACAGCCAGCCGCGCTTCTTGACAAGAAGCGCGGCGGCGAAGAGAAGTATGTTCTTCTAAGAACAATTTTTGTCTTTCTAAAAAGCATAAAATCAGTATAGGAACAATTCAAAATTTGAATTTTCGAATATTCTTTTTCTGAGGCTCTGGTTGTTCGGATCTTTGTATGAGTGCTCTGCAACCGTCCGATGTCGGATCACAGAGATTTGGGACTCATTTTGAAGGGTACAGGACGATGCTCATTTTGATACATAGATGAGAGAAAATGGACAAGAATTAAACACGAACAAGCTGGGCG
Organism: Asterella californica; assembly: GCA_036924285.1. Classification (NCBI taxonomy): domain Eukaryota; kingdom Viridiplantae; phylum Streptophyta; class Marchantiopsida; order Marchantiales; family Aytoniaceae; genus Asterella; species Asterella californica. The sequence continues at coordinate 31,434,585 of JAYKYS010000003.1, forward strand.
CAGTTGGGGTGGGATAGCCCGCCGGGGTCAACTTTTCTTAATTTGCGAGTAAAACTGTTTAAGGTGGGATATCCCACCACTAATATACCGCCAACTGTGGTTTAATACACTAGAGAACACGTCAACCTCGTTTCACTTGCAAAAGCTCAGGCAGTCTGGGAATTGACTCACCTTGATGACACAGTAGAACGACTTATCCTTTCCTTCCCAGACGCGCCAAATGAGGACGTACTCTCTGGGGGCAAAAAGTGGGAACGTCTTGACGCTGCGTCCGACATGAGTCTTGACTCTTGAGATTCTTACCCCGAGCCAAACATTCCGGATTTTCGGGCCCTGCAAGTCGTCGACAGTGTGATTCTCGTTTCTTGTAAACCACGCGATGCTTCGATTCTGCTGGCAGCTTTGCTCGGTGGCAGGACTCTGTAGTCGATGATCTCTGTTTGCTGCACGTTGCTGTATATTCTTTTGTGCTCAGTGTGTTTGGGCTCTGTTTGAATCAATAACACATCTTTTACTTTCAAAAATAAATTTCCTTTAGTTCTTTTTGGTTCTTTACCTCCAACAGTGGCTTCTCGCGAGATGGGCTTTTGGCTCTGTTCCAAACTTCCAAAGAGCTATTGGCATATATATATAAATAAATAAATAAATAATAGCTACTTTCTTATGCGGAAGGAATATATATATATCAAACATCGCCCGTAAAAGAGAGGGACGTACAAACTTCAAAGGGTACTCGGCAGTATGCTTTCATTACGATCTCTCAAGTGTCAGACTGGCAGAGCATACAGACAGTGCATAAAAGTTAAATAAAGGAACTTCTAACTGCAATGGAAAATAAGTATTGACAGTCCGAGACAGTTGCGGTCGGCGACCATAAATATTTTACAGACCACCACTATAGGTGTTCCATAACTTGACAATCTGGAAAACAATTCTTTTCTTTAAAAAGAGAAACAAACTTTACATCACGACCGTAACCAGCCACTTAATACATCTAGGGGTGTTGTGGAGAAATAGGGGTGTCAAAGTTAAGAACAAATTATTCCTATCGCTGGTGAACGAATAAAACCTGCGATAGGAATAATTTCGAACAGAGCAATTCGTAACGGGTAACTTTGTTTCGGCAAGTATCCTCTATCTACGACCATCGGAGTAGATCTGAAAGGTAACACTTTAGTATGATATATTTGTTACAATCCTCTAGATGAAGGATTGTAACAATTACTTGTTAATAAGTAATGAACAACTATTTACAGCATGTTGGAGTAAAATGCTGTAAATAATTATCCCGTGAACTAATGCAAAATAGCAAAATAACAGGACTAGAACCGAAACCAATAATTTAAAAGAATGAAACCAACAGAAAGAAATTTATATGTAAAAATTTATATACCAAATTGCTTACCTTGAGCGAATTCTAGTTCACTATTGCTAATCTTCACCTAGCGAATTTTCAGATAGTTTGCTTTGTCTAGAGCAAACCAAACAATTACAACTCTGGTTACTCTGGTACAGCTTTTTACTTCCTCAGTCTCCTACAGCAACATCAGAGTTTCTGCAGTCCTTCAAAGTTCAAAATATCTTCCTCAGTCCCCTGGCCGTCTATTTCCAGCTTCAGGAAGATAAAGTAACCAGATGAGTGGAATTTAACGACTGTGCGAGCACGAGAACATACGTCATTGCTATTCAAACGGCTGGTAGTGGAGAAAGCGGCAAGGAATGATCCTACTGATTCAAAGACTTGCTATATCCAAATTCAGGTACACAAGCTGTAGTAAAAAGATTTCGCGAGATAATTTGCTGCAAGTCTAAATTCAAAAGAGATGTAACTCAAGATGCAGCAGACACGTGCAACTGAGCCAGCACTAGACCAACCACAGGCAAAGTCACACCGCTGAAAGATGTTCGCTGCATTATATTTGAGAAGCTTATATTTTCTCTGTCAGTTATCAACGATCTCTCCTACTGTCTTGGGTCAGTCCTAAAGCGCAGGTTGTTTGTGTTGAGATCAGGGAACTATAAGCACTCATAAGACAAGGCAGCCATAGCCTAAGCCTGAATTGAAGAGAGGTGGAGAGAGTCTGAAAATCACATAAGAGAATGCCGCGAGGGTCATCAGTCCCTCTTTACTAATACAGGAGAGAAAAAGACAAGGAAGGGGTAAACTGAGGTTGGCTCTCCAAACCTTAAACTAACTAGGTTAGGAATTAGAGCAAACTGCGACTACAGTGCATAGTTAGCTTGCACAGTCTTTAACACTCTCCCTCAAGCTAGAATCTATGTCCTTAACACCTAGACACAGGCAAGACGACTACACTTAGCTCCGGGGTATATGAGAGTGTGGGCGTCTGGTTTTGCATACTTCCACTCCAAATTTTGATGTACATAAAATATGTAAAGCCAATTTATAACATTAACGCATTCACTAACGAATTCACATATCCCGGTTGATGCACACAATAATATTTAATTACAAATGAATATAAATGAAATAATGCTAGTCACGTGCGCTCTCATGATCATATCGATAGAGTGTGAGGTACAAGATAGTCTTCGAGATCACCTCATGGATATCTACAAAATAACTCCTCTCCTTTCCTGATGCTAGTGGTGACTACCATGACTATGTGAAACTTCATAGACCTAAATCCATATGATGCTAGTGGACCCTCTACGTGAACCCGTATGACATTCAGTCTTCTCTTTGGTCAAGATCCAACTACACTATTGATGTATCCGGTGTCGTGATGTGAATTATTTTACATTGTAAATAATTCACCTCTTTGTCAAGCGTTAGTGTCTCTGAGTAGAGTTAGGATCTCAAAGATGTCGACACTTGAGGATGTTATATATTTTGGGTCTTAGTAGGTTGATTACCATGTTGATAAGGTTTAAGCTCATGGGTTGTATTTGCGTGTCGCCCATGCACGCTTTCTAGCTGATTTAAGTTATTTTTCAGGGCTGCGTGTCATTTTAGGTAGTTTAAGTTTTACGCTGGCACCCTAGGGAGCTTGACGTGGTAGCCTATGAGTAAAACTAAGTTGCCACGTGGTTTAGGGTACTAAAGGACAACCAAGTGGAGCTATGAACTCCCATTGGTCTGTTTTTGTCTTTTGTTAAACTCTAAATTTAGAAACAGAGCTCTAGAGTGGAGTTCGAGCTTTTGGTGAGGGATCTTCGAAATCTGAGAGCACAGGGAGATAGAGCTCGTCATGCCAAGCACCTCCAGTGAAATTTTCGATCGATTTGAGTCAATAAAGAAGGAGTTATGAGCAATTGAAGTTCGGATTGTCCCAGAACTGAATCACTTTTGTTGGTTTTAGGGTTTTCAGTGTGACTCGCAGCAGATTTGAGGAAATTGCTTCAAAACTTCGAGGTTGTGTTCTCTGCCAGCAGGGCTACGATTTCCCAAAAAGTTTCATATCGATTGAGCGACTGAGTAATTCAGGGCGGCCGCTGAAGTAGAGGGGGTCCGAAAAGCTCTCAATCTGGAGCAGCAACTTTGGAGAGCGAGATCTGGAGTTCTGTATGGGATCAGGAGGCCCAACTTCACATGAGTGTTCAGCAAGCTGTGTACTGCAAATCCTGTAAGAATTTCTCAAAGTGATCGAGCCAATTCCCTGTTATAGGCCGAAATAGCTGTCTGGGTACCAGAAACTGCCGTAATTTCTCTACTCAAAAAGTTCTTGCTCATATCTTAGTGTTCTGAATTGATCTGAAGCTGAAATTTCGTATGTGTATCCAGTAGAACCTCATTTACATGTAGGAGGAGTTCTGAAGTCTGAACCTTCACATATTTCTCAATCCTGAGTGTCAAAGTTCACCATCTGATCTTATCATTGCTAGTTAAGCCTGAACTTTGCTTCCTGAACATATCAGAAGAGCCTAGAGACTTATATGAGTGTTTTTCAGTATCACCTTGAGACCTGAAGCCTATCCTCTGAGTAAACCAGCCACAGCCTGAAGCTCAACGCTTGCCTGAGTAGATTGAACACAGCCTTCAAGCTCATATCACAGTCAGAAGGTTCGCCCTTCCCAGGAAGACTCTCAACCCGACACCGGCGGTGTTAGAACATCGTATCGGATCATCATTAATAAAGCGACGATCCTCTTGAACAATACTGTTACCTCTAAACCTGTCCATACTAAGAGTATATATCTTGAACTTAGGTGCAGCTCTCGTCAAAATCTGCCATTGACCTTTGTTATATAGTGGACTGCAACTAGTGTATAAGTAACCACGACAGTATAGACAAACAGACTTCACTTCTTATTGTACATTGTCTCGTCTAACTACCAAGTCTTTCCAAGTTCACAGCGGATGCTAACGGCAGAAGTGGAGGTTTGGCACTCCTTGTCCATAAGGACTACCTGGTATTGGATTTTGCAATTTCATTTTGGTATGTGTGTTGTATATACAGTTTACACGAGACTTTGTTTTGTGTGGTCACTATTCATGCTCCAAATCTTGTGGCTCGCCGGGGCTTCTAGCGACATCTTCGAACTACGCTCCCTCATCGACCTTGGATATTTCTCAGTGGCTGGAACTCTTTGGAACTTGCAGCAAATTCTTCTAGTATGTTCAGTCTACAACGTGGTTCCTAAGCACTTCAATTTCAACTCTTTAAATCTTTTTTTCATTTAACTGATGCATGCCTTGAAGCAAAGACTACTATGGGACCATGGAAATCTGCTTGTCACCAATTGCAGGATGGTTCTCTTACATGGATGGATCTCTTGAAGAGCAAGAACGTACGAGCGGTGAGTTCAGAGAAAGGTCCGCAAGGAAAATTTCCGATGGGCAACCTGAAGACCCCTAATATTCCAAGTAGATATACAAGCAGCAAAAGAAGACAGCCGGAGCAGTGGAGGATGACTCATGCCGCCCAGGAGGCAGCAAGACCTCCTTCTTTAAAGAGTTGAAGATCCAAAGCAGATGATGATAACTAGAGTCTCTTCTTCCTAGAGGGAAGAATATGAGGATTCTCAAGAAGCCGAGTCCGATGAGCATGTGTAGAGGTATCCATAGGTGCAGTAGGAGCTAGACGGATGTAGATCAAATGGCACCGAAGGGAGAGTGAGCCATAGCAGCTAAAGCGTGTGCATGGCAGTTGAATGAGAGTAGAATCCAAAGGAAGAGAGAGGTTCTAGTGACGACGAGGTTGAAACAGAAGAGGTGGAGGAAGAGGAAGGTGGAGATGATGATGATGGAGTAGGAGGAGCTCAGGAAAGCAGAGGGCAAACTAGAGGAGCTGGGGACCAAGTTGAAGACGAAGAAAGTGAGGTGGAGGTAGACGGTGATCCCATAAGATGAGCTTCCGGATGATGACGAAAATGAGATTCTGAGACACGATTGGAATCTAGAGGAGGGGGCTCATTGACTGAAGAAGAATTAGGAGGATCTCCTTGCACAACAAAGGGAGGTTGAGAACTTCCACCGGGCTGCAAAGCAAGGCAGTAGTCAGGAGTCTCCATGACAGTAGATGATCATCGTGCATTCATGCATGAATGATATATGCAGAGCAAAAGCACGGTTGCGATCCGCCTAGGAAGCAAAGAGAGTAACGAAGGCCGAGGAAGAGATCTAGATCTTCCTACTCATCTGTGCTTACTGCACCCAACCGCGGCTATCAAGCTGATGGAGATATCTTTATCTAAGGGATGTCCTAATCATAGCAATAGGTGAATACTACCTGCGCGTCATAAAGATGAAGCTGATATATCCCGTCCGCAAATCAATAGAGACTTGCACAACATATGTCATTTGTCTTGAAGCTGAAATTGACGAATTAAGCTTGGCAAGGAGGACATCATCAATGAAATAGAAAATAATGCGCATGTCATTCTAATCTTGATCTCAATGTAATTAACTAAAGGCTTCGTGCATATGAGTCAATTTGTCCAAAAGGTTTATGTAGCTTGAGATTTTCAGTCTGGGTGATCTAGAGTTGAAGCCTTGTGGATTGAATAATTTGAAGTTGAAGATTTATGTGTGCATCGTGTATTTTGTTGGGATCGAGAACATGATGGACATTTCTTTGTGAGCCGTGTTCCATTTGTGATTTTCATCCTCTTTTTCGTGATCATATCACAGCTAGAAGGTTCTGTTTGTGATTTTCATCCTCTTTTTCGTGATCATATCACAGCTAGAAGGTTCTGTCTTTTCCAACAAACTCTCATCCGAAAACCTTGCGACATCATCTCTGAGGACCTACAACCTCTCTCTCAGAAAACTGCTCATGTGAAGCACTCAGACGTTCACCTAGAAGCTTTTCAATTTCTATTCAAAAAGATATGCATACAAGTTACATGTCTCCTCTCTACTCAATTGAGGATGTCAAAATTGTCATCAATCTGAAAGTCCTCTAGTTGTAAGCTCCCTAAATCTCTCTGTTCAGCTCTTTGATATCTCTTTTCGATAATGACTTGAGAAAAACTTAACTCTCTTTGTCCACCCCTCTAGGATTTTCTTCCTCCTTAGATGACCTCCACCGTCACCTAACATGTATAAAATGATGCCTTAGACAAGTGGCAAAAGAAAAATAAATCTTTGATAAAAGTTCAACATGTAATATCTTCTTACGTGTTTAGAAGACTAACTAACATGTAATCGTAGTTCTATATGTACGGATGGCTGTCGAGTCGGTCATACAATCAGCTTCTGACACCTTCACCTAGAGTAACTCCATCACGATTACTTCCGACCGTCAGAATCATCTCGTTCTGACACCAGAACTTGTTTATAGCAGTTGTCATTCTCTAGCCCCTTTCATCTGAAATACTCAAATTTGTCTCTAGGTAAGGCCTTGGTGAAAATATCAGCAACTTGCTCATCAGTAGGAAGATACCTAAGATCATTCTCTCCAGCTAACACTTTCTCCCTGATGAAGTGATAATGGATCTCTATATGTTTGGTCCTAGCATGGAAAATAGGATTAGAGGTAAGTTTAATGCTACTGATGTTGTCGGTGTGTAAAACAACTGGATCAGAAAATGTGACACCCATATCATCCAAAAGGGTGCGAAGCCAAACAGATTCACATGTAGCATTAGTGGCACCTCTGTATTCTGCTTCTGTAGAAGACAAAGCAACTGTTTGTTGCTTTTTTGATTGCCAACTAACCGCAGAATCTCCAAGGCAGAAAACGAAACCTGACGTAGATCTCTTGTCATGAGTACTTCCAGCCCAATCTGCATCAGTAAAGCCTTGTAACACAAGAGGCTTACCAGAAGGAAAGTAAAGTCCAAACTGAAGTGTAAACTTCACATACCGTAGAATCCGTCGAACTGCATCAAGGTGTGGCTTCCTCGGAGCCTGTACGTACTGGTTGACTAAGCCAACAGCATAAGATAAATCTGGCCTAGTTATAGTAAGATAGATCAGGCTACCTACGATCTGTCGATACATGAAGGGATCTGCTAGCAACTCGCCATCTTCTGCATTTAGCTTAACACTAGCAGCAAGAGGGATAGAGATTGGTTTAGAGGCAGTCATCCCGAACTTCTCCAACATGTTTAGACAATATTGTCTCTGCAGCAGCCATAACGCAACACCATTCTTGACAAACTCAATGCCCAAGAAGTACTTGAGTTGTTGGAGATCCTTCATGTCAAACTCTCCCTTCAGCTGATCTTTCACCCGTTGAATGAGATGCTCACAACTCCCAGTGTGGATCAAGTCATCAACATAGATGATCAGTAGTACAAATTCTTGGCTTGAATGCAAAGAATACAACGAAGAGTCCGAACTGCACACAGTAAAACCAAGAGATAGCAAGAATGAATTGATCTTGGCATTCCAAGCTCTAGGAGCTTGCTTAAGTCCATATAAGGACTTCTTGAGTCTACAGACTCTCTCAGGATACTTGGAATCCTCATATCCAAGGGGTTGCACCATGTAGACCTCTTCATCCAAATCCCCATTCAGAAAAGCGTTGTTGAAGTCCATCTGATGAAGGTGCCACCCTCTACTTGTAGCCAATGCCACAAGTGTACGAATAGAAGCCATCTTGGCTACTGGACTGAATGTCTCATTGAAATCAATTCCATATTGTTGTGCACAACCCTTGGCCACAAGTCTGGCCTTGCACTTAGACACAGAACCATCAGAATTTCTCTTGACCTTGTAAACCCACATGGAGCGAATGGCTTTCTTACTAGGGGGTAAGTCAACGAGATCCCATGTTTGTTGATGTTGTAATGCGGCAAGTTCAACCTCCATAGCCTGCACCCATTCTGCTTGATGCATCGCCTCCTCAAGAGAATTCGGTTCTTGTACATCCTGTACGACATTCACCATGTATGCATGGTGTTCTGCAAAAAATCCTTCACACGGAAAACGTTGTACAGGGTACTTGACCCTACTGGACCTACGCAGATCAGTCATCTGAGCTGAAGGAGTAGTCTCAACTCTAAAAGGCTGAGATGAAGTGGTAACTTGATCATCTATTGGAGACAAAGATTATACAGGACGTTGTTGATCTGTCATTTGTTGTAATACAGGATGAGAGCTAGTGGATTGAGTAGGTGGTGCAATAACCTGTCCAGACCAAGGAGTTCTCACAGGATGTGAAGCAGTAGAGCTAGTAGATTGCGAAGTAGGTGATACTGGTTGTATAACAGACACAACAGGTTCTACTTCGGTGGATGTAGACTTGAACCAGGACTTGGTTTCATCAAAGACAACATCTCTGCTTACATGCAAGGTATTCGAAATGGGATCATAACATCTATAGGCCTTCCGGTCTGAAGCATAGCCTAAAAACACACACTTCCAAGCTTTCGGATCCAACTTACTACGCCTTTCACCTAGTATATGAACAAAGCAGACACTCCCAAATACCCTTAGGGAAGCTATATCCGGCTGTTGATTGTACAGTACCTCAAATGGTGTCTTCTTATGAACTGCTGCAGTTGGAGACCTGTTCATAAGATAAACAGCAGTGGAGACAACTTCTGCCCAGTAATACTTAGGCATAGCTTTCTCATTGAGCAAAGCTCTAGCGCATTCAGCAATATGTCTGTTCTTGTGCTCTGCAACTCCATTTTGCTGAGGGCTGTAGCTGCATGTGACTTCTCTCTTTATGCCATGTTGTTGCAAAAAGGTATCAAACTGGCCGGAAATGAACTCGCCTCCTCCATCAGAACGTAGACGAAGGATGCTATGCTTGAACTGCTTCTCTACTAGGCTCTTAAACGAATGAAACACAGCAAAGACATCTGACTTGGCCTTCAAGAAGTAGACCCAAGTGAATCTCGAACAATCGTCAATGAATGAGACGAAGTACTGAGAACCTTGCATACTCGCTTGAGAAGCTGTCCAAACATCTGTGTGAATAAGCTCTAACACAGTAGAAGCTCTAGTGCCCTTATGAGAGAAGGGTTGCCTAGCCTGCTTACCAAACTGACAAGCTTCACAGACCTCTACAGGAATAGCATCTGTGAATTTCGGAATACCTACAACTAGATTAGAAGTAGGCAAAGCCTTAAGGCGTGGGAAGTTCATATGTCCGAACCTCTTATGCCACAACTGTAAAGTCGAAATCTGAGAACCGTCAATCAACATGACAGTCTCAGTTGCTGATGTAGTTGCGTCTAACTTGAAGAGCCTACCAACCTTGGTTCCTTTGACCACTACAATGTGGTCTTCAGTTTGAACAAAACAACCATGCTTGTTGAATCTAACCTCATAACCTTGTTCACCAATCTGACCTACTGAGACCAAATTCTTGGTTATGGTAGGAACATACAAAACATCCCCTAAAGCTGAGATTTTCGAGGATGAAACAGAGATAGGTACAGTACCGAGATGAGTAATCGGATGTTGAGTACCATCACCAGTGTAGACATTTGCTAGAGTCTTCACAGGATCTTTGCTACTGAACCAGTCTCCTTGTGCAGTCATGTGATTTGAGCAACCGGAGTCTATGTACCAGCTTTCAGCAGATTTGGTCATAACACCCATGACATGCTGCATGGTTAACATACTACCATCTGAATGAGAGTCCTCCATGGAAGCAAAGTTCGAATTTTGAGGTTGCTTACTAGCCTTGATGTCATTCTGCTTCTTGAAGCAGTTCTTCTCAAGGTGACCCGCCTTGTTGCAGTAGTTGCAAGAACGAGTATCTGCAAAACCTTTGTTTTGGACATATTGTTGTTGTTGACCTCGTCCAAAGGAGTTGCTCCTTCCTCTGCCTCTGCCTCGACCCTTGCCTCTGCCCTTACCAGCGAACAGGGCTTGCTCTGGAGTCGAATTTTGACCAGCTGCACTCAATAGCCTCACTTCTTCTGATACTAGCATAGGCACTAGTTCTTCAAATATGGGATAAGTATCCCTGACAGCAATAGAAGTTTCGAAGGCCTTGTATTTCTTACCAAGTCCTTGAATGGTATGGAGAATGAGATCATCATCTTCTACCTTCACACCAATGCTGTTCAGTTGTTCGACTAGACCTCTGATCAGGTAGACATAATCTGTAATCGTCGAAGTACCTTTCTTGACCTCCAGAAGCTGCTGCTTCAGTTGCAGCTTACGTGCTTTGGTTGATGTCTGAAACACATTCGCCAAAGCATCCCAGACTTCCTTAGGAGTGTCGACTGTCTGTATGTAACCAAACATCTGAGGTGAAACACACAACGACATGTAGTGCACAGCTTGCTGAGCACGTCTGTTCCATTCAGCAACAATCGGATCTCCAGCATCCTCAGGTGGTTTGCTGTCAGTGCCTGTGACAAGACCATGGAGTCCCTGGCCCTTGAGAAAGGCAGTAATTTGATATTTCCATATCGAGTAGTTGTTCTTGCCAAGAGATTCACTTGTGATGCCTGAGAATGTATCTATCCTGCCACTCATGACGCTATAGACGACATACGTCGAATTTGCGAACAATCTCAGAATGAACATAGATGGGTAGAGCTCGTTGTCAGCTTTCCATGGGCATCTTGTTTACTTCGTTTGGACATCCAGAGAAAAAGTTATGCGATTCGAAAGAAGGCAAAATCAAGCTAGGCCCCTAGTTACTTGCTGACTGGGTATTTAGAGCTCCAGGCGTTATATCAAAGACGCAAGGGGTCTGCTTCTTATTATTGAGGGTTGAACTTCGTACGTACAGACTGTAACAAGGGGGTTGCTTAAGGGGCTTGCTTGCACCTGCGACTTGTTGACGGACGGTGCGGGAGATTTAGGAGTCCAATGCAAGCGCGCAAGGCGTCGTTGGATTCAGATCTGTGCAGGCTACGCACTGGTTCAAACGGTTTGGGAAGAGACGGATCGGGGAATGCGTACTGAGTGAAATTGAGATGCAGGAAGCAGATTTGGAGTTTTCAGTTACCTGTGAAGGAGAGTTGGACCGTTCGGGCCGTTCCGGAGTCCAAACTTGCTGTCCTTGGATCCATCGGGATCAGAACAACGAGTTCTTCAAGAAATTGAAGACGATACGAGTTTTCATCGGACAGTTTGGGTGTTTTGAGTGAAATTGGCTCGCAGGGAAGCGCTTGCGTCAAGTTTTTCATCGCCTGCGACCTGAGATTAGATTGTTCTTCGCGATCGGTGAGCCAAGCTCTTCGTTCTTGGTGCCTACGCGATCAGGGAATCCTCATGTACGCATAGGAGAAGACTGTAAGTGAATTGGATTGTTGGTTTGGGTGTGGTGAGCGAATTTGAGCCGCAGGGAGCCGATTTACGTCAGTTTTTTGCAATCTGCGATTAAATTTCTCGAGTGGTTTTGCAAGGGGAACTCCAAACGGCTTGTTTGGAGTCTTGTTGGATTCAGGGTAGCCAGATCTACCTACCAGCGAAGACGGATATCAGTTTAGACGATCCGTTTGTGCGGTGTGAGCGGTTTTAAGCCGCAGGGAGGAGCTTTTGGAGGTTCGGTCACCTGCGACCGAAAATCGGCGATATCTCGACTACCGGGAGTCGGATCTGAAGGTTTCTTGAGCCAAAGGAGTCAAGGAAGGAGACCCTATCAACATTTGAAGATCGTTCGGAGAAAGGAGAAAGTTCTCAGATAGATCTTTTTCGGTTCCTTCGCTACGGATTTCGTCTTTTTGAGTTCGTTAGGGACTTAATTGGTTGTGTACGGTTTGTGGTAGCTAGCTTTAGCCAAGAGCTAGTGCGTGGATGTGGTTTGGACTTGGGTTTGCGTGATATTGTTGTGGCTCTGTTCGTTAGCAAAGAGAAGTTTCTCTTGCTTTGAGCTACGCTTCGGCGATTTCGGGCTAGGGTTGCGATTCAAGGGTTTGTTTTAGGGCTTCTGAAGTAGGTTACGGACCGCTCTGGTCTGTTCCTCAGTTTTGTGCTGTTAGGAGAAAGAGACGGTGTCGGAGTGTGATCCGTCTACCTAGGAAAGCGCCGGGCTTCTGGCTGTGGTTGTTTACTCAAGAGGTTGGCTTCCAGGTCACAACAGGAGCTATAAACACTCACACAGGAGTGTAGGATCCTCTGATATGCTCAAAAAGCAAAATTTAGGTCTCACTGGTAGTAATAGGCTTAAGCGGTGAACTTTGACACTCAAAGAGAGGAAAACTATGAAGGTTTAGACTTCTAAACTTCCCCTACATGTAAATGAAGCACTACTGAACACACACACGAAGTTTCAGCCTGAGATTGAATTCTAGCACCGAGATGTTGACAGAAAAGTTCTGAATAAGAGAATTATGGCAATTTCTGGTACCTAGACAGCTATTCAGACATAGAACAGAGAATTGGCTCGATGAATTTCAAATCTTCTCACAGTATTTGAAGTCTACAGGATGCTGAACATCCCTGTGAAGTTGGGACTCCTGATTGTTTGTAGAACTCCAGATCTCCTTCTCTAAAGTCGCTGCTCTAGATTAAGAGCTTTTCAGACCTCCTCTACTTCAGCGGCCGCCCTGAATTACTCAGTTACTCAAATGATTCGAAACTTTTTGGACAGTCGTAGCCCTCCTGACAGTGAGCGCAACCACGAAGTTTTGAAGTGATTTCCTCAATTGTGCTGCAATTGGCACCGAAAACCCCAAAATCAACAAAAGTGACGCAGTTTTGGCACAATCCGAACTTCAATTGGGCATAACTCCTTGTTTATTGATCCAAATCGAGCAAAAATTTCACTGACAGTGCTTGGCACGACGAGCTCTCTCTTCCTGTGTTCTCAGATTTCGAAAATCCCTCACCAATTGCTCGACCTCCACTCTAGAGCTCTGTTTCTAAACTTAGAGTTTTACAAAAGATAAAAATGGACCAATGGGAGTTCATAGCTCCACTTGACTGTCCTTTTGTGCCTTAAACTACCTGGTAACTTATCTACACTCATAAGCTACCACGTCAAGCCCCCTAGAGTGTCATCGTAAAACTTAAACTACCTAAAACGACACATAGCCCCAAAAAATAACTTAAATTAGCTAGAAAGCGTGCATGAGCGACAAGTAAGTACAACCCATGAGCTCTAACCCCTATCAGCATGGAAACCCTAAGCTATGTACAGTGAACCTCATAGACAAGTAAGAAGTCACTTGCACAAGTGCACAAATGCTTGAACAAGATAACTAACATACTATCTGCCTACTAGGACTCAAAATAGTGTTAACACCATATGCAAAGGTGTCAAACATATGCATAAAGGACTAGAAGTAAATGAACTAACTTCTAGAAGTACTAAACCTAAGCGTCGGAATAGAAGTCAAGCATGTAGTCGCCAAGTAGCGCGACATCCAGCCCCTCTGAACCTGCATATCCTCCGGTATGTGCCAGATCCAGATCAAGACTCTTCAGCTTCAGCTTCAAATTCATCTTCAACCTCCATTAAGTCTTCGGCTTCATCCTCAGTAAGCTCTGCAATGTTCTGGTCCTCCCCTCTTCTTCTAAAGAGCTTGATTCTCTTCCCTGCGACTGGTATCTTGAGCACTGCACCATCTAACTCTCTCAAAGAGTATGTGGCATTATCATAAACTTCTAACACCACATAAGGTCCGAACCATCTCTTGGAAAACTTTCTGATAGCGCTATGCTGATTATCAAGACTACTATCATAGACTAACACCCAATCACCTTCCTTAACTGGTTTGGGTCGTAATCTATGCGTTCTATCAAATCTGCCTTTGTTTCTCTCTCTAGCAGTCTTTAACCTTTCCACAGCTTTGGCAACATCCTCAGGTCTTCGTTCTAACTGCTGGATCCTTAATGCAGGAAGATCCTCCGTACTTCTACCATCTTCCCATGGCAAAACATTCCAAGTAGGCACAACCTCCTCAATCGGCATCACAGGTTTTTGCCCTAGTATCAACTCTGCTGGCATGTAACTTGTAACAGTACTATGAGTTGTACGATCTGCCCACAAAGCAAATGGTAGCAATCTAGGCCATTCACGGATCTTATCCTTGCAAGCTTTTACCAAAGCTTTGATGATTGGCGGATGACCTCTTTCGCTCTTGCCATTCCCTTCAGGATTGTAAGCAGTGGTTAACGCCAACTTGATTCCCAATCGCTTGAAGAACTCAACTGCTTCTTGTGCATCCAGCTCACCCCTATCTGCAGTGATCTTTCCCACACACCCATACCTACAAATAACATCTTCAAGTAGAAAGCGACAAACACTAGCAGTGGTCTTCGTCCTCAGGGCATGGCCTTCGACTTGGTTAGATAGATCTTCTCTAGCCAAGATTAGATACCTCATTTGTCCAAGTCCAAATGGCATAGTTACCAGATCAACTACCCATTTATAATGAATGGCTAAAGGATAAGTAGGATGTAATCCATCACGATGACGTACGTTGGAATACATCTGGCAAGGTATACAAGATGAAACAAACTGTACTACATCCTTATACATACCCTTCCACCAATACTTTTCCTTCATCTTGGCAAATGTAGCCCAAACTCCTCTATGACCGGCCCATAAACTCTCATGGAACTCCTTGATCAACTTCTGCTGCAATTCCAAGTCACATACCACCCGCTGCGGTATACCTCCTTGTAGCTTAGGGCGCTTCCATAGATGTCCTCCATGTAAAAAGTAACCATAAGCTATTCTACGGATCCTCTTGAAATCTGCATCAGACCAACCTTCTTGTCTTTCCAGTGAACTCAAATAGCGCCCAAGATACAACCACTCGCCATCATACATAGTTTCCTCAAAAAACTCCAACGAGGCTGCAAAACAGCTTCTATCTCTTCTAGCAAGAGCACTAGAATAGAACTCTGTTCCCACATCCTCCTGATCATCTATCATTTTTTTCTCATCGTAATACCTAGCCCTTGATAACATATCTGCCACAGGATTATCCTTCCCTGCAATATGTCTAAACTCTGGGTTCAAGGACTTGATATATGCTATCCACCTCAACATAGCAATATCTGGAGTTGTACAGCTAGTGATCATTCCTAAGAGAGGTAAACAATCTGTCTCCACAACCACATGTGCTCTTATCAAGTATTCCTTATCACTCTTCATCGCAGTAACTACTCCCCATAGCTCTCTCTTGATCTGAGGGTAGTCTCTCTGACGTGAACTTAACACCTTAGCTCCAAAACGCACCACATATCTATTTCCATCCTCATCATCCTGTCCTATAGCCCATCCAATGCCAATAGGACTAGTATCAACAGTAAGGATAACAGATCTGCCCAACTCATATGTTACCTTCCGTAGAGTTGGTGGTGAAGCCAAAAGATCCTTCAACTTCCTCATAGACTCGCTTTGCTCCTCTTGCCACTGAAATCTTTGCCCCTTCCTCAGCAACTTGTACAGCGGATCTGCTACATGGGCAAAGTGTGGAATCCATATATGATAAAACACACATGCACCTAGAAACCTTCTCACCTCGGTAACCGATCCACATGTCTTTTTCATCCTTCGAATGGCATCAACCTTGTTCGGATAAGGTTTCCGACCATAAGATCCACATAGGTGCCCCACAATCAACACCTCTTGTTCTCCAAACACAGACTTTGCTCTTGATAAAGTCAAATGAACCTCCTCCAGTCGACTCAGTATCTTATCACAATCAGCTATGTGATCTGCAACAAACTTACGGCACCCCCTCTGATCCATTACCTCATTCTTCTCCTCCTCAGCACATCCTTTGATCGGCACATCATCAAGGAATGGCATAGTTTTTTCAGGAATGAAGTCCCTCAAAACTTTGTTCATGCCATTCATCATATGTGCTACAGAATTGGTAGCACCTTGCGGCAAGGTGCACATCCTTAGTAACCCCAAAGGTGTCCTCATTGTAGTCAAGTCTCTACTCTCAGAGGATAATTGAAACTGGTCATAACCTGAATATAAGTCTCCCATGGAATAGATAGCACGACCAGCAAAAGCCTTTGCAAACTCGTCTACAATAGGTCCTATACCCATATTCCTGATAGTCACCTTGTTAACTGGCTGCATATCTTGAATGAATCTCAAAGCTCCACTCTTCTTCGGAACAGTAAACCATCTGCTAGAAGAGGGAGCTATAGACGGTTCCAAGATACCCATCCTAATCCTCTCATTGAGCAAGTCTATCAGCTTTGGCAGATGAGCTCTATGCACAGGTATAGGACGTAGATTCCAAGGCACATGCGGTATAGTAAAGATTACCATAGGTGCAACTACACTTGGATCTACACATCCTACTTCATGTGACTCAAACGCAAACGCCTTACCATGCCTAGATAGCATCTCTTTGAAGCTCTTCTTCTCTTGCTCGGTAAGAAATCCATCACCTCCAATCTTCAGCTCCTTCAGTGTTGTTTCTGTGAACTGGTGCCCAATTCTTCTCGGTCCTCTGAGCGTTGGTTCTCGTGCAGCTTGCTCCATCTTCTGATTGTAATCGAGTGGTAAAGGCAAAGCCACTGGTTTGACTTTCTTTGCCACTGACTTGTACTTGATCTCCACATACACCTCTTGTCGATCTATAAACTTATCAATTACATCATAAAGCTCCTTGGAGCTTACTCTCACCACTCTATCTACACCATCTATAGAACTTTCTACTATAGATTTCAACTCTCCTATAGTATCTATAAAATATTGCTCTTCAAACACTCCAGATATGTATTCATCTCTTGCTAACTCTCCACTGTCCCACAAAGACTGCTGTACACACTTCACATGTTGTCTCTCAAACCTCTTCAGATTCTCAACCTTCCTATAACACACTGATCCACATGACGTCAATCCTAAGAAGCTAGAGGATAAAGCTTCTTGTTCTACTGGATCAGGCGAGAATCCTATCTCTACTGTACCGTTGAAGTCTCGCTCTTCAATGGTACTCTGCCAAAACCCCTAGACTCTCTAAACTCCTGAGTAATCTTAGGTAGTGGACGGTCTCTCAAGCTATCACGATTCCTCTCATGTTCTGCAGCAACGGTCAAAAACTGAACAGCTCTTTTGCCATCTCTACTACGTATCCTAGCATAAGCTGAACCATCATCCATAACTCGTGTCTCCATTCTAACAGCAGTAATGTAAGGCTGCCCTAGAATGATAGGATAGGTTGACATGTCTTGCACAAAGAAATTCTGAACATCACTGATGTCACCCACAGTTACCTTGATGTTGGGGCAAGCACCATAGAGTTCTCCCCGCTGGTTGTTGGCAGCACGGATAAGCCACCCATGGTCGGTGTCTATGGGCCACCTTCCACGCTTGTTCAGCTCCTTAGACATCAGATTAATCTCTGAGCCGTGATCAATCAATGCCACCACAGGTTCCTCTAGATCTCCCAACTTCACCAAGGTCTCTGTGGTTGCTATTGCCCAATGGTTGTGAGCGTAATGGCTCTTCTGCGATGCTTCCACCTCATCTTCAAACCTCACGTGCTGATCTGATCTTCCCTCTGATACTTGAGAGTAGTAACCAGCAATCTCATCCTCCTCATCCTCCGACAGTTTGGTCCTTAGAGCGTTAAGCGTAGCTGCTTCACCCAAAATCTGACGTTTCCTCTTGATGATATCTATGATAACCTCATGGAACTCACGCTTTGCAATCCCAAGAATCTCAAAGTAAACTCAACCTTCCCATTCAAGATACGATTCTCCAACACCTGCTTCAGGTCTGTAGCAATCTCAATGTCAGACTGAAGTTTGTATGCAGACATCTTACCCTTCTCCTTGCTTCTCTCCTTCTCCTTTGATGTTGTAGGTGGTAGATCCTCCATAGTTTCCTCCCGAGTAGGTGTTGTCTCCTGCCTCGCCTCTGGTCTAGCCCTTTCACTTCTTGTAGCAGGTCGTTTGGCTGTAGAAGCCTCACCTGCATCCTCTCTCCTGCGTTTTTCTTCTAGTACAGCTTCATGCTGACTTCTTGCAACATAAGCATGCACTGACATAGTATCTACAGGATCATTCCATCCTGTAGCTTCTCGAATTGAGTTGCCAACCCTTCGTAGCACATCCTTGTCTAGCTCTGTTCTAGCTACGGACCGCACTACATCAGACCACAACCCAGTAGTCCCTTTCTCTCTCTCCATCTTCACTTTCACTCCACATGTAGCAGCATTCACAAGAGAAACAACATGTGATGCTGATATCTCATTCACAAGTCTCTTCATACCACCCTTGCCAAAGTTGGTTCCCAACATCATCCCAGTCTCTCGCAGATGGATCTTACCATCTTTGAAAAAGATCAGATCGTTCCTCAATGCATCTGAAAACTCCCCACAATCTCTTCTTACATGGTCTAAGCTATCACACCATATACAACGATGAACAAAGCCTTCTCTCATCTGAGGTCTCTGCATAGCAGGCTGTACATTCTGCTCCTTCTCTTCTAACCTAGTGAGCTTAAGCTTAAGCTCCTTCATACCCTTAATCAACTCATCAAGCGGTGAGTCTTCCTCTCTAGCAATTACCAAAGCGGGCTTAGTAGGCAACTGCTTGACAGGAATTATCAGAGGTGCTGCTTCACTTACCACCACCTTGTCCCTTCTTCTCTGTCTCTTGGCTAGCAAAGAAACAGCCTCTTCGACCTCCTTCCAATCAGTCTTCAATCCTCTCTCCTCACTCTTGTCTTCCAGCAACAGCTCAAGCTTCTCCTGAATAGTCACGTCCGCTGCTTGTAGGAAAAGCTCGGTCTTCTCAACCTCTAGTGTAAGCTTTTCTGTCCTAGAAAGCTGAGCATATTGACGATCAAACTCCCTTAACAACTCATTTACAGACAAACCTTTGTTAGGCTTCACCACCCACTCCAAGAACGTTCTCTTTGTCACCCTCTCTGAATCTTCAGTGTAGTACTCCTCCTTCAAAGCACGCATAAAGCTCTCCCAACTCTGTCCTTGCTGCTGTTTGAGCTCCTTCACACGCCCACGAATCTCAGGCACAACAGCAAGTTCAAAGTTCTCCACCATCACCTTCTCAGGTACCTTGTTCACCTCCATCTCCCTAGGATAGTATCGCACGTACTTGGAAATATCTGTCCCCTTGAACTGATCCATCTGATGCACCACAGATTGCAACGCCTTGGTTGCTAATACCTCCTTCCTCTCTGTGCTCTGCTGCTGCTGCATAAACATGGAAAAGGCTTGGAACATCTTCATCGTAGCAGCATCCAACTGAACAGGTTGCTGAGCAGCAGCAGCACCTCCACTTGATGATCCTTGGTTGGCCATGATATCTGATCCTGCAACACTCTCAAGAAAACTCCCACCCTAGGTGTTTCACGTCGAGTTCACCAAAAAAGAGTATGTCAGAGTGTGATCCGTCTACCTAGGAAAGCGCCGGGCTTCTGGCTGTGGTTGTTTACTCAAGAGGTTGGCTTTCAGGTCACAACAGGAGCTATAAACACTCACACAGGAGTGTAGGATCCTCTGATATGCTCAAAAAGCAAAATTTAGGTCTCACTGGTAGTAATAGGCTTAAGCGGTGAACTTTGACACTCAAAGAGAGAAAAACTATGAAGGTTTAGACTTCTAAACTTCCCCTACATGTAAATGAAGCACTACTGAACACACACACGAAGTTTCAGCCTGAGATTGAATTCTAGCACCGAGATGTTGACAGAAAAGTTCTGAATAAGAGAATTATGGCAATTTCTGGTACCTAGACAGCTATTCAGACATAGAACAGAGAACTGGCTCGATGAATTTGAAATCTTCTCACAGTATTTGAAGTCTACAGGATGGTGAACATCCCTATGAAGTTGGGACTCCTGATTGTTTGTAGAACTCCAGATCTCCTTCTCTAAAGTCGCTGCTCTAGATTAAGAGCTTTTCAGACCTCCTCTACTTCAGCGGCCGCCCTGAATTACTCAGTTACTCAAATGATTCGAAACTTTTTGGACAGTCGTAGCCCTCCTGACAGTGAGCGCAACCACGAAGTTTTGAAGTGATTTCCTCAATTGTGCTGCAATTGGCACCGAAAACCCCAAAATCAACAAAAGTGACGCAGTTTTGGCACAATCCGAACTTCAATTGGGCATAACTCCTTGTTTATTGATCTAAATCGAGCAAAAATTTCACTGACAGTGCTTGGCACGACGAGCTCTCTCTTCCTGTGTTCTCAGATTTCGAAAATCCCTCACCAATTGCTCGAACTCCACTCTAGAGCTCTGTTTCTAAACTTAGAGTTTTACAAAAGATAAAAATGGACCAATGGGAGTTCATAGCTCCACTTGACTGTCCTTTTGTGCCTTAAACTACCTGGTAACGTATCTACACTCACAAGCTACCACGTCAAGCCCCCTAGAGTGCCATCGTAAAACTTAAACTACCTAAAACGACACATAGCCCCAAAACGGCAAGTCCCCATGGGGGGCACATCCTCACACGCGGGGACACAGCCCCCAATGGACACTCTCCAGTCTTCGGGGCGTGATGATATTAATCCCCATGCCTGGCCAGGCCCTCGAGAGGGCGCGTCCTCCCATGTGAGGACACGGTGTCGTGTCGGATATTGCGTGAAAGATGTCCAGGAAAACGCGAGGTTCCTGGCTGTGGAGATGTTGTGTGCTGAAACAGAGACAAGACAGAGAAGAACAACCACGAAAAACGAACGCGCAATATGTACACTCCAAATGTATGTACACTGCCGTCTCTTTCTCCTAACAGCACAAAACTGAGGAACAGACCAGAGCGGTCCGTAACCTACTTCAGAAGCCCTAAAACAAACCCCTGAATCGCAACCCTAGCCCGAAATCGCCAAAGCGTAGCTCAAAGCAAGAGAAACTTCTCTTTGCTAACAAACAGAGCCACAACAATATCACGCGATCCAAACCCAAGTCCAAACCACATCCACGCACTAGCTCTTGGCTAAAGCTAGCTACCACAAACCGTACACAACCAATTAAGTCCCTAACGAACTCAAAAAGACGAAATCCGTAGCGAAGGAACCGAAAAAGATCTATCTGAGAACTTTCTCTTTTCTCCGAACGATCTTCAAATGTTGATAGGGTCTCTTTCCCTGACTCCTTTGGCTCAAGAAACCTTCAGATCCGACTCCCGGTAGTCGAGATATCACCGATTTTCGGTCGCAGGTGACAGAACCTCCAAAAGCTCCTCCCTGCGGCTTAAAACCACTCACACCGCACAAACGGATCGTCTAAACTGATATCCGTCTTCGCTGGTAGGTAGATCTGGCTACCCTGAATTCAACAAGACTCCAAACAAGCCGTTTGGAGTTCCCCTTGCAAAACCACTCGAGAAATTTGATCGCAGATTGCAAAAAACTGACGTAAATCGGCTCCCTGCGGCTCAAATTCGCTCACCACACCCAAACCAACAATCCAATTCACTTACAGTCTTCTCCTATGCGTACATGAGGACTCCTTGATCGCGTAGGCACCAAGAATGAAGAGCTTGGCTCACCGATCGCGAAGAACAATCTAATCTCAGATCGCAAGCGATGAAAAACCTGACGCAAGCGCTTCCCTGCGAGTCAATTTCACTCAAAACACCCAAACTGTCCGATGAAAACTCGTATCGTCTTCAATTTCTTGAAGAACTCGTTGTTCTGATCCCGATGGATCCAAGGACAGCAAGTTTGGACTCCGGAACGGCCCGAACGGTCCAACTCTCCTTCACAGGTAACTGAAAACTCCAAATCTGCTTCCTGCGTCTCAATTTCACTCAATACGCATTCCCCGATCCGTCTCTTCCCAAACTGTTTGAACCAGTGCGTAGCCTGCACAGATCTGAATCCAACGACACCTTGCGCGCTTGCATTGGACTCCTAAATCTCCCGCACCGACCGCCGACAAGTCGCAGGTGCAAGCAAGCCCCTTAAGCAACCCCCTTGTTACAGTCTGTACGTACGAAGTTCAACCCTCAATAATAAGAAGCAGGCCCCTTGCGTCTTTGATATAACGCCTGGAGCCCTAAATACCCAGTCAGCAAGTAACTAGGGGCCTAGCTTGATTTTGCCTTCTTTCGAATCGCATAACTTTTTCTCTGGATGTCCAAACGAAGTAAACAAGATGCCCATGGAAAGCTGACAACGAGCTCTACCCATCTATGTGATGAAAGTGAAGATCCTAAGTTGCGCCAAAAGCCCGTAAGCTGGGGCCTAGCTTGTCTTCTCATGAGTGACTTTGGAGTGACAAGCATCGAAGTTTGAATTTCATGTAGCAGCCGGTCCACGACACGACATCCACCCCCTCCAAACCTGTACATCCTCCGGTATGCACCAGAGATACCAACCAAGGAGTGGACCGGCACGCACACTCATTCCCATCTTGTTATCCTCCCTCCCATCTCAATCAACCTCATCCTCAAGTCCGCAACTCGCTCGTCATCTTGAAGTTGCTTCCCTGCCATGATCCTCCCTAGATCCATGCTCATCGACCTTCACCTCGAACCTCCCATCCAATCACCCCCTCTAGATCTACACATCTTCAATATGCGAAGACATAGAAAGAATAACCCATCATACCATAGAATTGTCTTCCATCTGTCCTGTAGAACCTCACCGTTGAGGTTTGTAACCCAAGTGTCGTAGTAGACATCCCCCATCCTGCCAATCATCACCCGTATCCTGACAGTAACCCTCATCCTCAAGCATGTACATGTCGTTGTACGTATTCAATTCTTCTTTTTTGTTTTTCTGAAAAAAAAAGAACCACACTGCTGCAACCAAAATCATCAACTGCAACCATCATTGTCTCGCTGTAGAATAGTATCTTCCTCAACCATCATCCTCCCTGATATCTTCTTCTGAAAATCCTCACAACCTCCCAAGCATCATCCTCTCAACCTTCCTGAAAATATTTACAATCCCTCAAGCATCATCCTCCCAACACAAATCATCTTCAGCAATGGCTTCTCCCTTGTAAGCCATCCTTACCCATCATCCTATACCCGTAACCTCGAGAGCATCCGTCCACTCTCGTTCACCCTCAGCATGTCCGTCCTTGATGAAGCCGATGTAAGCATCATGGACTTCCCTTGTAGTCGCATCCAAGACCTCCCGTGAAATGAACCCAACCTTTGCATCTTGAATGTACTCCTCCCAACCTCCCTTCACATCCATCACTGCATCAATATCTGGTTGTTGTATGTTTACAACCAGATCAACGATGTCCGCTATTTGCACTTCAACCATCTCCTCCGGTTGTGAAGGATCGTCCTCCATTGCCAATTCAGGAAGAATAGTTTCTTGTTGAACCTTATCTTCCTCAGCTTGCTTCTCCGAAGAAGTCTCTTCTTGTCCCTTCTTCTCGCTCTGCATCGTGGATGCAATATCCAACCTAAGCTCGTTTAGATCCTCGTGCTCATCCAAACCATCTCTATGGAGATCATGCTCAATCTCCTCCACCCTAGCACCATAACTTGTAGCTTCGATAGCTACAACTGCATGTGCCGCAAGATAATCATCCACAAACTTCTTCATCCCCCCTTTACCAACGTTGGCTTGAAGGAGAGTACCCGTACTTGTGGATGCTACCTTTCCATCCTCCATAGAAATAACCTCATGTTGCAAAGACTCTGCAAAGTCGATGCAATCGTCCTGTTGATGGTCAGTACCATCACACCACACGCACTGATGTACCCAAGCTGGTTTGGATACAAGCACCGTCTCAGTCGATGATCCCTTATCCTCCAACCTAGTAACCTTAGCTTGTAGATCTTGCATCTTTTGCCGTAGGTCTTCGATGGTTGGATCTTTCTCCTCTACAATCACAAATGGAGGTTGAACCTCAGATACCACCCGAACTGATGTAGTAGTCAGCAATACAGACGTCGACCTGGTAACCTTTTTCCTTGTATGTCTTTGGACAAGAACCTCAACAGCTTCATGCACAACCTCCCAATTCATTGTCAACCCTTCTTCTTCCTCCCCATCCTCCAGAAGTAGCTCCAACTGTTCTTGCCATGGTTCATCCGCAGCTTGAAGAAACAACTCCGTCTTGTAGCTCTCCAAGGTAAGCTTGTCCACCCGAGGTAGTTGAGAGAATTGTCTCTCAAACTCCTTTAACAGCTCTGTAGGCTGCAAACCCTTGCTGGATCGGTTGACCCATTCCAGAAATGATTTCTTGGTTACTCGATCTAAGTTCCCCAAGAAATACTCCTCCCTCAGCGCATGTGAAAATGTATCCCAGTTCCTCCCAAAACGCCTTGTTAGACCTTTCACATGCTCCCTTATCTCAGGCACCGCAGCGAGTTCGAACGTCTCGATCATCTCCTTCTCCGGTACCCGATCCAAATCCATCTCCGTCTTGTAACATCTCAAGTACTTTGAGATGTCTTTCCCATCAAATAGATCGAGCTTGTCGATCACCCTTCCAAGCGCCTTCTTCCCCAAAGTCTCTTTTTGTTGGTTCCCTTGCTCTTGTTGTAAAAACAAAGTGAAGGCTTGAAACAATCGTGCAGTTCCTGCATCTAACTGCATCCCTGGTATACCCTCTGATCCATCCATCCCGTCCATAGTCATGGCTCGTCTCATCCTCCCATCCTCCCATCCTCCCATCCTCTCATGATCCCAAGCATCTACATATCCATCATCCCAGGTCCGCAGCATCCTCCCGAACAACAGTATCCATCCTTATCCTCGTCCATGATTGCTGACTCTTCTGCTCAGTTCTAACAAACAAATATCTCCACCCTGGACCTTCACGTCGAGTTCACCACCGATGTTGTGTCGGATATTGCGTGAAGGATGTCCAAGAAAACGCGAGGTTCCTGGCTGTGGAGATGTTGTGTGCTGAAACAGAGACAAGACAGAGAAGAACAACCACGAAAAACGAACGCGCAATATGTACACTCCAAATGTATGTACACTGCCGTTGTCGCGCTACTTGGCGACTACATGCTTGACTTCTATTCCGACGCTTAGGTTTAGTACTTCTAGAAGTTAGTTCATATTACTTCTAGTCCTTTATGTATATGTTTGACACCTTTGCATATGGTGTTAACACTATTTTGAGTCCTAGTAGGCAGATAGTATGTTAGTTATCTTGTTCAAGCATTTGTGCGCTTGTGCAAGTGACTTCTTACTTGTCTATGAGGTTCACTGTACATAACTTAGGGTTTCCATGCTGATAGGGGTTAGAGCTCATGGGTTGTACTTACTTGTCGCCCATGCACGCTTTCTAGCTAATTTAAGTTAGCTGGGGCCTAGCTTGTCTTCTCATGAGTGACTTTGGAGTGACAAGCATCGAAGTTTGAATTTCATGTAGCAGCCGGTCCACGACACGACAACGGCCCTCGACACGCCTTCGCCTGACTTCAGAGCGTTGTCGGGTTGAGAGTCTTCCTGAGAAGGGCGAACCTTCTGGCTGTGATATGAGCTTGAAGGCTGTGTTCAATCTACTCAGAGAAGCGTTGAGCTTCAGGCTGTGGCTGGTTTACTCAAAGGGATAGGCTTCAGGTCTCAAGGTGATACTGAAAACACTCAAATAAGTCTCTAAGCTCTTCTGATATGTTCAGGAAGCAAGGTTCAGGCTTAACTAGCAACGATAAGATCTGACGGCGAACTTTGGCACTCAGGATTGAGAAATTTGTGAAGGTTCAGACTTCAGAACTCCTCCTACATGTCAATGAGGTCCTACTGGATACACCTACGAAGTTTCAGCTTCAGATCAATTCAAAGCACTAAGATATGAGTAGAAACTTTCTGAATAGAGAAATTACAGCAATTTCTGGTACCCAGACAGCTGTTTCGACCTAGAATGAAGAATTGGCTCGATCACTTTGGGAAATGCTTACAGGATTTGCAGTACACAGCTTGCTGAACACTCTTGTGAAGTTGGGCCTCTTGATTCCACACAGAACTCCAGATCTCGCTCTCTGAAGTTGCTGTTCCAGATTGAGAGTTTTTCGGACCCCCTCTGCTTCAGCGGTCGCCTTGAATTACTCACTCACTCAATTGACATGAAAGTTTGGAGACAGTCTAGCCCTACTGACAGTGAAGACCACCACGAAGGTTTGAAGCGATTTCCTCAATTCTGCTGCAAATGACACTCAAAACCCCAAATTCAACAGAAGTGCTGCAATTCTGACACAAATCGAACTTCAATCAGCCATAACTCCTTCTTTATTGCTCCAAATCGATCAAACTTTTCGCTGACAGTGCTTGGCACGACGAGCTCTCTCTCCCTGTGCTCTCAGATTTCGCAGTGTCCTCACTAGTTGCTCGAAATCCACTCTAGAGCTCTGTTTCTAAACTTAGAGTTTTACAAAAGACAAAAATGGACCAATGGGAGTTCATAGCTCCATTTGGTTGTCATTTTGTGCCTTAACCTACCTGGTAACTTAACTACACTCATAGGCTACCACGTCAAGCCCTCTAGAGTGCCAGCGTAAAACCTAAACTACCTAAAATGACATGCAGCCCTGAAAGTAAACTTAAATCAGCTAGAAAGCGTGCATGGGCGACATGCAAATACAACCCATGAGCTTAAACCCTATCAACATGGTAATCAACCTACTAAGACTCAAAATATATAACATCCTCAAGTGTCGACATCTCTGAGGTCCTAACTCTACTCAGAGAGACTAACGCTTGACAGAGAGGTGAATTATTTACAATGTAAAATAATTCACATCACGACATCCACCCCCTCCAAACCTGCACATCCTCCGGCATGTGCCAACCTGTTCAGTCTTCTGCTTGCTCTTCTTCATCATCGCTTTCCTCCGCCTCAGTCTCTTCAGAAACTGGGACATCTTCGTCTTTTGTTGACCTCTGCTCCGACTCCAGAAAGTTGAATAACTCAACTGACCCTCCGCGTCTCTTGAACAGTTTCACACGTTTGCCAGCCACAGATAGCTTCAAAGGAGTACCATCCAACTCACGCAAACTATAAGTGGCATTCTCATACACATCTAGCACAACATAAGGTCCGAACCATCTTCGAGAGAACTTACGAAGTGTAGAATGCTGATTCTCCAACATGCTATCATATACCAGAACCCATTCACCAACATGTATTGGCTTCGGTCGTAGTCGGTGAGTCTTGTCAAAACGTTCCTTGTTTCTGACTCGAGCCACCTTCAGCCTCTCTTGTGCATCAGCAAGATCCTCCTCCCTTCGCTCCAACTGCCTAATACGTAAAGCAAGGAGTGAAGCATGATCTATACCATCTTCCCACGGTAGCGTAGCCCATGTAGGAAAGTGCTCCTCAGCAGGCATGATCGGTTTCTGCCCCAGCATAAGCTCAACTGGCATATAGCCAGTCGTAGTACAGTGTGTAGTTCTATCAGCCCACAAAGCAAATGGAAGTAGTCTCGGCCATTCTCTAGGCCTACCATCACATGCTTTCACTAAAGCATGAACAATAGAAGGGTGTCCATGTTCACTCTTACCGATACCCTCTGGATTCATAGCAGTAGTAAGTCGAAGCTTTACTCCATAACGAGCAAAAAACTCCTTCACTTCAGCGCCTCTCAACTCGCCTCTATCTGCCCGTAATCTCTCAACAGATTCATAACGACAGATGATATCTTCAAGCACGAACCTGCAGATGTTCTCTGTAGTCTTCGTTCGTAATGCTCGTCCCTCCACATAGTTGGAGAGATCCTCTCGAGCCAACACCAAGTAACGCATCCCCCATAACCCCGGTGGCATCATCACAAGATCAAGAACCCACTGAAAATGGATACTAGGTGGATAGGTAGGTACAAGCCCATCTCTGTAACGGATCTTAGAGTAGAATTGACAGTGCAAACACGACCCAACAAAATCCACTACGTCTTGATACAAACCCTTCCACCAGTATCGCTCCTTCATCTTCGTGTATGTAGCCCAGACTCCACGGTGTCCAGCCCATAAGGTGTCATGAAACTCCTTAAGCAGGTTCAGCTTCGTCGGTTGATCATCCACCACTCTAGCAAGCATCCCATCTCTTCTCTTCAGACGTTTCCACAGATAACCCTCACGTAGAAGATAACTGTACGCCTTCCGTCTGATCTCCTTGAACTCTGCATCACTCCATCCTTCTCTTCTGCATAACGAACTCAGATAAAAGCCAATATCACGGAACTTTTCTGAGTAGAACTCCTCGTTGAACGGCAGTGGTTCCAAGTCTGAAGTCTGCTGACCAACTTGGCACCAAACGTCTTTCTTCTCTTCATTCTCCACCTCTGCAAACATCTCATCCTCATCTGTATAACGAGCCCTAGACAACATATCTGCAACTGGATTGTCCTTCCCTGCTATATGCTTTAGCTCAGGGTTCAGACTCCAAACATAAGCAATCCATCGCAACATTGCTATGTCTGGTGTATTGCAGTTTGCTATCATACCCAACAAAGGCAAAGAATCTGTTTCTAGTATCACACGAGCTCCTATCAAGAACTCTCGATCTACCTTCATAGCAGTAACAGCTCCCATAACTCACGCTTCACTTGAGGATAGTTACGCTGTCTATCTGTTAAGATCCGAGCTCCAAACCTTGAAACAAACCGCACACCTTCTGCATCTTCTTGGCCAACTGCCCATCCAATTGCCTTGGGACTCGTATCAACAGTCAGTATCACAGGTCTCCCGCTCTCGTAGCTAAGCCTCCTTAGTATAGGTGGAGACTTCAGAATCTCCTTCAGCTGCTCCATCGTCTCATGATATTCTTGCCGCCAAGTAAACCTCCTTCCCTTTCTCAGAAGTGCATACAGAGGCTCGGCAATGTGTGCATAATGAGGAATACTCACACGAAAGAACACACAAGCTCCCAAGAACCGTCGAACCTCAGTGATGTTGGTGCAGTCAGCTATCCTTGCTATAGCATCTACCTTCTCTGGGTTCGGACGTCTTCCAAAAGTACCACACAGATGACCTATCACCACAATCTCTGACATCCCAAAGCGAGATTTGGTACTTGACAGAGTGAGGTGTACCTCCTCCAAACGCATCAGAATCTTCTCCACATCTCGAATGTGGTCTGCAACGAACTTTCTGCATCCATCAGAAGTCACATCTTCGTCTTTGTCTTCCACCGGACAGCCTTTCATGGGAATATCATCCAGAAACGGGATAGTGACCTCAGGTACAAACTCTCGTAATACCTTATGCATCGCATTTTGCATATGGGCTACTGAGTTTGTCGCACCCTGAGGAAGAGTACACATCCGCATCAATCCCAAAGGTGTACGCATGGTAGTCAAGTCTCTACTCTCCAAAGCAAGCTGAAACTGATCATAACCTGAAAACAGATCTCCAATGGAATAGATTGACCTTCCAACAAACGCCTCAGCTACTTCATCAACCACAGGTCCTGTTCCAACATTTCGAATCGTGATGTTGTTGGCAGGCTGCAAGTCTTGGATGAAGCGCAGAGCTCCTGTCTTCTTAGGTACTGTGAACCATCGGCTAGAGTACGGAGCCATAGATGGTTCAAGAATACCCATCCGCATCCTCTCCTTCAGTAACTCAATCACCTTCGGTAGCAAGGCACGAGGGACTGGAATCGGCTTCAAGTCCCAAGGTACGTGAGGAACAGTGAAGATAACCATCAAAGCTATCACACTAGGATCCACACAACCAATCTCCTCAGCTGAGAAAGAAAATGCCTTACCATGACTAACTATCATCTGCTCAAAAGCTCGTTTCTCCACTTCAGTCAAGAAGCCACCCCCTCCTATCTGGAGTTGCTCAAGTGTTTCTTGAGTAAACTTATGTCCTACCTGTGTAGGATCTCTAAGCACAGGCTCAGCAGCCGCTAACTCCATCTGCTGCTGAGAATCAACAGGTAATTGGGTCGCCACAGGTCTCACCTTCCTCGCTACAACTTTATACTTGGCGTGTACTTCCGCTTCCCGATGTAAGCCACACCAACAGATTGCATCCTTCCATCCATTCTCTAGTCTCGGATGAGGAAGATAGACTTCACGAGAATGGATGGGGATCACCACCCTACCTCCCATTTGTTCCATCAACCTATCTGCATCATCCAGCCAACGAACAAAAGACTGTACACCTACAAACTCCTCATAAACACCAGAAATCATCTCATCTTCCTTTAGAACTCCTGTACAACGCAGATTTGCTGCACATCTCTCCATGTGCCTTCTACTCTTCTCAGTCAAATCCTCTATCCGCGTGAACTCACTCCTATCATCAGAACTGAAAGCCATCAAACCAGATTTCCAACTATGTACAGTAGAACTACTTTCTGAATCTTGAGCAGCCTTTCCATCAGCCTCCTATGATCCCTCAGGCTGCTCAAGCGGGATCATAGTAGCAGTAGATCCATCACTCTCGCTATCCCGTCCTACGAGAGTGGTTTCTGAAAACCCTTACTCCTACAGATAGGAGAATCCCTCAAGGTCTGCCGGTTTCGTTCGTGGTTCGTACGAACGGTCAGAAACTGCACAGAACGTCTATCATCTGGACTACGGATCCTAGCATAGTGAGATCCGTCATCCATCACCTTGGTCTCCATTCTAACTGCAGTGATATAAGGCTGACCAAGAATCACAAGATATGAAGCAGAAGACTGCACGAAGAAGTGCTGATCTACATCCACATCACCTATCTTCACCTTCACGTTAGGACAAACGCCATATAGCTCACCTTTCTGATTGTTTGCAGCACGTAACACCCAACCATGGTTCAGCTCGATAGGCCACTGACCTCTCTCATACACCTCCCGTGACATGATGTTGATCTCAGATCCGCGATCAACCAACGCAGCAACAGGTTCAGGTAAACTTCCAAGACGAACTCGTGTAGCAGTTGTAGCACGAGCCCAATGCCTCCTTCTGAAGTCACTATCACTAGTTGGACTCTCCTCACCAGCTTCCTCATCATCGAACTCAATAGTGTTGATACCAGCAACTAACGCTTCTTGTTGGTAGCCCTGGCCATCAGCTTCCTGAAAATGCACCTTTCCAAACTCTGCATCATTCAGAGAAGTTCCTACCACATCTATCATCTGGCTTTCCACTTGTTCAGACATCACCTGTCTCTTGCGCTTGATGATGTTGATGATCAGTTCGTGAAACTCCCTCTTTGCAATACCAAGAACTTCCCGGAGAGAAAACTCGATTCTTCCTTCCAATATCCTCTGCTCCAAGATGCTCTTCAGATCAATAGAAGTTTCAATATCAGCTGCCAACTTGTAAGCCGGTCCCTTCCCTTTCTCTTGAGCAGTAAACCGTCTACCAGCAGTCGTTGACTCCTGCTGGGATCTCTGCACGTTGTCGCGCTACTTGGCGGCTACATGTTATATTTCTACTCTGACGCTTGAGTTTAGTAGTTCTAGAAGTTAGCTTATATTACTTCTAGTCGTTTATGTATGACACCTTTGCATACGGTGTTAACACTATTTTGAGTCTTAGTAGGTTGATTACCATGTTGATAGGGCTTAAGCTCATGGGTTGTATTTGCATGTCGCCCATGCACGCTTTCTAGCTGATTTAAGTTATTTTTCGGGGCTACGTGTCGTTTTAAGTAATTTAAGTTTTACGCTGGCACTCTAGGGGGCTTGACGTGGTAGCCTATGAGTAAAACTAAGTTGCCATGTGGTTTAGGGTACTAAAGGACAACCAAGTGGAGCTATGAACTCCCATTGGTCCATTTTTGTCTTTTGTTAAACTCTAAATTTAGAAACAGAGCTCTAGAGTGGAGTTCGAGCATTTGGTGAGGGATCCTCAAAATCTGAGAGCACAGGGAGAGAGGTCTCGTCATGCCAAGCACTTCCAGTGAAAATTTCGATCGATTTGAGTCAATAAAGACGGAGTTATGAGCAATTGAAGTTCGGATTGTGCTAGAATTGAATCATTTTGGTTGGATTTAGGGTTTTCAGTGTCACTCGCAGCAGATTTGAGGAAATTGCTTCAAAACTTCGGGGTTGTGTTCTCCGCCAGCAGGGCTACGATTTCACAAAAAGTTTCATATCGATTGAGCAACTGAGTAATTCAGGGCGGCCGCTGAAGCTGAGGGGGTCTGAAAAGCTCTTAATCTAGAGCAGCGACTTCAGAGGAGGAGATCTACAGTTCTGTGTACATTCAGGAGTCCCAACTTCACAGGGATGTTCAGCACCCTGTAGACTGCAAATCCTGTAAGAAACTTCGAAATTGATCGAGCCAAACTCCTGTTATAGGTTGAAATAGCCAGCTAGGTACCAGAAATTGCCGTAGTTTTCTTGCTCAAAACTTTTCTGTTCATATCTCCGTGTCAGAATTTGATCTCAGGCTGAAATTTCGTCTGTGAGTTCAGTAGTACCTCATTTGCATGTAAGGGAAGTTTAGAGGTCTAAACCTTCATAGTTTTCCTCTCCGTGAGTGTCAAAGTTCACCGCCGAATCCTATTACTATCAGCTAGACCTGAATTTCGCCTTCTGGGTATATTACTAGATCTTACACATCTGTGTGAGTGTTTATAGCCCTATTGTGACCTGAAAGCCAACCTCTTGAGTGAACAACCACAACCAGAAGCCCGGCGCTTTCCTAGGTAGACGGATTACACTCCGACATACTCTCTTTTTGGTGAACTCGACGTGAAACACCTATGGTGGGAGTTTTCTTAAGAGTGTTACAGGATCAGATATCATGGCTAACCAAGGATCATCAAGTGGAGGTGCTGCTGCTGCTCAGCAACCTATTCAGTTTGATGCTGCTACGATGAAGATGTTCCAGGCTTTTTCCATGTTCATGCAGCAGCAGCAGAGCACAGAGAGGAAGGAGGTGTTAGCAACCAAGGCGTTGCAATCTGTGGTGCACCAGATGGACCAGTTCAAGGGTACAGATATTTCCAAGTATGTGCGATACTATGCTAGGGAGATGGAGGTGAACAAGGTGCCTGAGAAGGAGATGGTGGAGAACTTTGAGCTTGCTGTTGTCCCTGAGATTCGTGGGCGTGTGAAGGAGCTCAAGCAGCAGCAAGGACAGAGTTGGGAGAGCTTTATGCGAGCTTTGAAGGAGGAGTACTTCACTGAAGACTCAGAGAGGGTGACCAAGAAAACATTCTTGGAGTGGGTGGTGAAGCCTAACAAAGGTTTGTCTGTAAATGAGTTGTTAAGGGAGTTTGATCGTCAATATGCTCAACTTTCTAGGACAGAGAAGCTTACACTAGAGGTTGAGAAGACCGAGCTTTTCCTACAAGCAGCGGACGTGACTATTCATGAGAAGCTTGAGATGTTGCTGGAAGACAAGAGTGAGGAGAGAGGATTGAAGACTGACTGGAAGGAGGTTGAAGAGGCTGTCTCTTTGCTGACCAAGAGACAGAGAAGAAAGGACAAGGTGGTGGTAAGTGAAGCAGCACCTCTGATAATTCCTGTCTAGCAGTTGCCTGCTAAGCCCGCTTTGGTAATTGCTAGAGAGGAAGACTCACCGCTTGATGAGTTGATTAAGGGTATGAAGGAGCTTAAGCTTAAGCTCACTAGGTTAGAAGAGAAGGAGCAGAATGTACAGCTTGCTATGCAGAGACCTCAGATGAGGGAAGGCTTTGTTCATCGTTGTATATGGTGCGATAGCCTAGACCATGTAAGAAGAGATTGTGGAGAGTTTTCAGATGCATTGAGGAAGGATCTTATCTTCTTCAAAGATGGTAAGATCCATTTGAGAGAGACTGGGATGATGTTGGGAACCAACTTTGGCAAGGGTGGTATGAAGAGACTTGTGAATGATATATCAGCATCACATGCTGTTTCTCTTGTGAATGCTGCTACGTGTGGAGTGAAAATGGAAATGGAGAGAGAGAAAGGGACTATTGGGTTGTGATCAGATGTAGTGCGGTCCGTAGCTAGAACAGAGCTAGACAAGGATGTGCTACGAAGGGTTGGCAACTCAATTAGAGAAACTACAGGATGGAATGATCCTGTGGATACTATGTCAGTGCATGCTTATGTTGCAAGAAGTCAGCATGAAGCTCTACTAGAAGAAAAACGCAGGAGGGAGGATGCAGGTGAGGCTTCTACAGCCAAACGACCTGCTACAAGGAGTGAAAAGGCTAGACCAGATGCAAGGCAGGAGACAACACCTACTCGGGAGGAGACTATGGAGGATCTACCATCTACAACACCAAAGGAGAAGGAGAGAAGCAAGGAGAAGGGTAAGATGCCTGCATACAAACTTCAGTCTGACATTGAGATTGCTACAGACTTGAAGCAGGTGTTAGAGAACTGTATCTTGAATGGGAAAGTTGAGTTTACTTTGGGTGAGATTCTTGGGATTGCAAAGCGTGAGTTCCATGAGGTTATTATAGATATCATCAAGAGGAAACGTCAGATTTTGGGTGAAGCAGCTACGCTTAACGCTCTAGGGACCAAACTGTCGGAAGATGAGGAAGATGAGATTGCTGGTTATTGCTCTCAAGTATCAGAGGGAAGATCAGATCAGCACGTGAGGTTTGAAGATGAGGTGGAAGCATCGCAGAAGAGCCATTATTCTCACAACCATTGGGCGAGAGCAACCACAGAGACCTTAGTGAAGCTGGGAGATCTAGAGGAACCTGTGGTGGCATTGATTGATCATGGCTCAGAGATTAATCTGATGTCTAAGGAGCTGTACAAGCGTGGAAGATGGCCCATAGACACCGACCATGGATGGCTTATCCACGCTGCCAACAACCAGAGGGGAGAACTCTACGGTGCTTGTCCCAACATCAAGGTAACTGTGGTTGACATCAATGATGTTCAGAATTTCTTTGTACAAGACATGTCAACCTATCCTATCATTCTAGGGCAGCCTTACATTACTGCTGTTAGAATGGAGACACGAGTTATGGATGATGGTTCAGCCTATGCTAGGATACGTAGTAGAGATGGCAAAAGAGCTGTTCAGTTTTTGACCGTTGCTGCAGAACATGAGAGAAACCGTGATAGCTTGAGAGACCGTCCACTACCTAAGATTACTCAGGAGTTTAGAGAGTCTAGGGGTTTTGGCAGAGTACCATTGAAGAGCGAGACTTCAACGGTACAGTAGAGATAGGATTCTCGCCTGATCCAGTAGAGCAGGAAGCTTTATCCACTAGCTTCTTAGGATTGACGGCATGTGGGTCAGTGTGTTATAGAAAGGTTGAGAATCTGAAGAGGTTTGAGAGGCAACATGTGAAGTGTGTACAGCAGTCTTTGTGGGACAGTGGAGAGTTAGCAGGAGATGAATATATATCTGGAGTGTTTGAAGAGCAGTATTTGGTAGATACTATAGGGGAGTTGAAATCTATAGTAGAAAGTTCTATAGATGATGTAGATAGAGTGGTGAGAGTGAGCTCCAAGGAGCTTTATGATGTAATTGATAAGTTTATAGATCGGCAAGAGGTGTATGTGGAGACCAAGTACAAGTCAGTGGCAAAGAAAGTCAAACCAGTGGCTTTGCCTTTAGCACTCGGTTACAATCAGAAGATGAAGCAAGCTGCACGAGAACCGACGCTCAGAGGACCGAGAAGAATTGGGCAACAGTTCACAGAAACAACACTAAAGGAGCTGAGGATTGGAGGCGATGGATTTCTTACTGAGCAAGAGAAGAAGAGCTTCAGGGAGATGTTATCTAGGCATGGTAAGACGTTTGCGTTTGAGTCACATGAAGTAGGATGTGTAGATCCAAGTGTAGTTGCACCTATGGTAATCTTTACAATACCGCATGTGCCTTGGAATCTACGTCCTATCCCTGTACCTGGAGCTCATCTACCAAAGCTGATAGACTTACTCAATGAGAGGATTAGGATGGGTATCTTGGAACCATCTATAGCTCCCTACTCTAGCAGATGGTTTACTGTTCCGAAGAAGAGTGGAGCTTTGAGATTTATCCAAGATATGATTATTGTAGACGAGTTTGCAGAGGCTTTTGCTGGTCGTGCTATCTATTCAATGGGAGACTTATATTCAGGTTACGATCAGTTTTAGTTATCCTCTGAGAGTAGAGACTTGACTACAATGAGGACACCTTTGGGGTTACTAAGGATGTGCACCTTGCCACAAGGTGCTACCAATTTTGTAGCACATATGATGAATGACATGAATAAAGTTTTGAGGGATTTCATTCCTGAAAAAACTATGCCATTCCTTGATGATGTGCCGATCAAAGGGTGTGCTGAGGAGGAGAAGAATGAGGTAATGGATCAGAGGGGGTGCCGTAAGTTTGTTGCAGATCACATAGCTGACTGTGATAAGATATTGAGTCGACTGGAGGAGGTTCATTTGACTTTATCAGGAGCAAAGTATGTATTTGGAGAACAGGAGGTGTTAATAGTGGGGCACCTATGTGGATCTTATGGTCGGAAACCTTGTCCGAACAAGGTTGATGCCATTCGAAGGATGAAGGAAACATGTGGGTCAGTTACCGAGGTGAGAAGATTTCTAGGTGCATGTCTGTTTTATCATATATGGATTCCACACTTTGCTCATGTAGCAAATCCGTTGTACAAGCTGGTGAGGAAGGGGTAAAGATTTCAGTGGCAAGAGGAGCAAAGCGAGGCTATGAGGAAGTTGAAGGATCTTTTGGCTTCACCACCAACTCTACGGAAGATAACATATGAGTTGGGCAGATATGTTATCCTTACTGTTGATACTAGTCCTATTGGCATTGGATGGGCTATAGGACAAGATGATCAGGAAGGAAATAGATATGTGGTGCGTTTTGGTGCTAAGGTATTAAGTTCACGGCAGAGAGACTACCCTCAGGTCAAGAGAGAGCTATGGGGAGTAGTTACTGCGATGAAGAGTGATAAGGAATACTTGATAGGAGCACCTGTGGTTGTGGAGACAGATTGTTTACCTCTCTTAGGAATGATCACTAGCTGTACAACTCCAGATATTGCCTTGTTGAGGTGGATAGCATATATCAAGTCCTTGAACCCATAGTTTAGACATATTGCAGGAAAAGACAATCCTGTGCAGATATGTTATCAAGGACTAGGTATTACGATGAGAAAGAAATGATAGATGATCAGGAGGATGTGGGAACAGAGTTCTATTCTAGTGCTCTTGCTAGAAGAGATAGAAGCTGTTTTGTAGCCTCGTTGGAGTTTTTTGAGGAAACTATGTATGATGGCGAGTGGTTGGATCTTGGACGCTATTTGAGTTCACTGGAAAGACAAGAAGGCTGGTCTGATGCAGATTTCAAGAGGATCCGTAGAATAGCTTATGGTTACTTTTTACATGGAGGACATCTATGGAAGCGCCCTAAGCTACAAGGAGGTATACCGCAACGAGTGGTATGTGACTTGGAATTGCAGCAGAAGCTGATCAAGGAGTTCCATGAGAGTTTATGGGCCGGTCATAGAGGAGTTTGGGCTACATTTGCCAGATGAAGGAGAAGTATTGGTGGAAGGGTATGTATAAGGATGTAGTACAGTTTGTTTCATCCTGTATACCCTGCCAGATGTATTCCAACGTACGTCATCGTGATGGATTGCATCCTACTTATCCTTTAGCCATTCATTACAAATGGGTAGTTGATCTGGTAACTATGCCATTTGGACTTGGACAAATGAGGTATCTAGTCTTGGCTAGAGAAGATCTATCTAACCAAGTTGAAGACCGTGCCTTGAGGACGAAGACCACTGCTAGTGTCTGCCGCTTTCTACTTGAAGATGTTATTTGTAGATATGGGTGTGTGGGAAAGATCACTGCAGATAGGGTTGAGCTGGATTCACAAGAAGCAGTTGAGTTCTTCAAGCGATTGGGAATCAAGTTGGCGTTAACCACTGCTTACAATCTTGAAGGGAATGGCAAGAGCGAAAGAGGTCATCCGCCAATCATCAAAGCTTTGGTAAAAGCTTGCAAGGGTAAGATCCGTGAATGGCCTAGACTGCTACCGTTTGCTTATGGGCAGACCGTACAACTCATAGTACCGTTACAGGTTACATGCCAGCAGAATTGATACTAGGACAAAAACCTGTGATGCCGATTGAGGAGGTTGTGTCTACTTGGAATGTTTTGCCATGGGAAGATGGTAGAAGTACGGAGGATCTTCTTGCATTAAGGATCCAGCAGTTAGAACGAAGACCTGAGGATGTTGCCAGAGCTGTGGAAAGGTTGAAGACTGCTAGAGAGAGAAACAAAGGCAGATTTGATAGAACGCATAGATTACGACCCAAACCAGTTAAAGAAGGTGATTGGGTGTTAGTCTATGACAGTAGTCTTGATAATCAACATAGCACTATCAAAAA
The DNA here is from genome assembly GCA_036924285.1 of Asterella californica. Lineage (NCBI taxonomy): Eukaryota > Viridiplantae > Streptophyta > Marchantiopsida > Marchantiales > Aytoniaceae > Asterella > Asterella californica. The sequence continues at coordinate 31,473,025 of JAYKYS010000003.1, forward strand.
GTTCTCCAAGAGATGGTTTGGACTTTATGTGGTGTTAGAAGTTTATGATAATGCCACATACTCCTTCAGAGAGTTAGATGCTGCAGTGCTCAAGGTACCAGTCGCAGGAAAGAGAATCAAGCTCTTTAGAAGGAGAGGAGAGGATTGGAACGTTGCAGAGTTTACAGAGGATGAAGCTGAAGACTCAATGCAGGTTGAAGATGAGTTTGAAGCCGAAGCTGAAGAGTCTTGATCTGGATGGCACATACCGGAGGATGTGCAGGTTCAGAGGGGGTGGATGTCGCGCTACTTGGCGGCTACATGTTATATTTCTACTCTGACGCTTGAGTTTAGTAGTTCTAGAAGTTAGCTTATATTACTTCTAGTCGTTTATGTATGACACCTTTGCATACGGTGTTAACACTATTTTGAGTCTTAGTAGGTTGATTACCATGTTGATAGGGCTTAAGCTCATGGGTTGTATTTGCATGTCGCCCATGCACGCTTTCTAGCTGATTTAAGTTATTTTTCGGGGCTACGTGTCGTTTTAAGTAATTTAAGTTTTACGTTGGCACTCTAGGGGGCTTGACGTGGTAGCCTATGAGTAAAACTAAGTTGCCACGTGGTTTAGGGTACTAAAGGACAAGCAAGTGGAGCTATGAACTCCCATTGGTCCATTTTTATCTTTTGTTAAACTCTAAATTCCGCGTAGGGGTCCGTGCCCCTTGGGAGTCTATGGTCCTGGGAGGGCCTCGATCCGCGATCGAGGGCCTTCTCGCACCGTGGAGCCCTTGGCTCTTGGGTGCGTGTGCCCTCTCACGAGGTGGGAGGACACACGCGTCTGCTCGCAGGTGACGGTTGGGAGTCTGACTCCGGGATTGCAGGTTCCAAGGAGGGGGAGACTGCGCGAATTGAGACTTTGGCTGGCATTGTGTATTTCCGCTCTTTGGAGACTGCGGGCTGAGTGCGTAGGGAACACAAATAAGAGTGCTTGGCTGGGAAATGTGAAATTGCGTGAGTGGGTGGGAAGATTCTGCGTTTTCTGGGTCTAATTCGCATTCTTGGTCTAGGACTATGGCAAGGAGGTAGTGTGTCTCTATCCCGCGTGGCGACGTGTAAGGATGCAGTCTGCTCAGTTACAAACACTGAATTTCCCAGCAAATATAGATCATTTGATAAGGGACATGAGCATAGACTACGAGAATATTTATCCTCAAGGTAACACACGCCATTGCCGATTAAGTACCAACCTCCTTTGGAGTCAAATTGCCTTGCAGAAAAGAGATTTTTGTGTAGTGCAGGCACATGCAATACATCACGGATCAGTACCTTTTCTCCATTCAACAGCTTGACTTCGACAGTCCCAGTGCCTTCGATGTACACTGTGGTGTTGTCTCCCAACAAGATTTTGTCGTTTTGACGGCGCTCTTATGAGTATGGAGTATATGTAATGAACTGACGTCGATCGTGGCCCATGTGGTGTGTTGCTCCGGTGTCCACATACCACATGCTGTCCACTTGTGATACTGCACTTAGTCTAGTGGATTTGATTGTCATGAGAACTCTACGTGCGTTGTTGTTGTGCGATTTAGGACGGTTTCTTTGATTTTGTCCTCGACCTTGCTGTCTGTGACCGCTGTGCTGCTGCTGATTGCTGCTGCTTGTTCGGTTAGAGCATTCATTAAAAGATGTCCGGTTGAGCCGCAACCGAAACATTTGACGCTATCGATTTGGAGTCGACGGTGAGGTTGACTTCCACCGCTTTGGTTGCTGCTTCGTCCTCGTCCTTGATGTCGGCGTCCAGCGAACAATGCAGTAGAAGGTTCGACTGACATCTTGCGAGACATGAGCTCCTCCTCAATTAAGAAGGAGATCAGATCTTGTAGAGACAAGTTCGGGTTCGTGCGCATTGCGTGCAAGAAGGTTTGGTAGTTAGGTGACATGCTGCCCATCAGTGTGAGGATCTGTTCTTGTGCGTTTACTATAACGCCGGCAGATGCGAGTTGCTGCACGAGGGCCTTAAAGTTGTTAATGTGAGTCATGACTGAATCGTTCGGCTTCATTCTGAGAAGCCTGAACTTTTCTCTCAGGTGCATGCGGGTGACATGATCTTGACCAGCAAAGTTTGCGGTCAGAGTCGTCCATGCGTCATTTGCTGTTGTGCAAGCTAGTATATGACCAACAACTGAGTTTGCACAACACTCGTTGATTGTAGTTAAGGCGTTCTTGTTCTTCTTGTCCCATTCTGCAATGCTGCCCGGTCCGGTAGCTGGTGTCGTTGTACCGCCGGGGGTTGTTGCTCCAAGTCGTGGGATTGTGCCATCCACCACGCCGAGTACTTCTTCCGAATCGAGCCGGAGAGTTATTTTATGCTTCCAAAAGGTGAAGAAAGTGCCATCGAATACTGCCCATCCTTTGGTGTTGAATGGTGAAGTCATTCTGCACAGTCTTGATCGCGGGAACTGAACTGGTCCTTTTTCATGCTGCGCTAACCTGTGCGAGGAGCGTCCTCCACGCAACGATCAAGACGTCCCTTGATCGCTCTGGTGTCTAATGTCTAAGATTTAGAGTGAACTTATGTTATCTTAATAAATCATCTAACAACACGGGCTCTGATATCATGTAGGAAACTAAGACAACTTACTCTAAGACTCTTAGCTTGAAGGCATACACAAAATATGTGTGAGAGAGGAAGCGAGAGAGAGAGAACTGAATACTCCAAGCCAAAGGCAAAGTCTGTATAATGAATAATAATGAGGGAACCAGGTGGGTCCTCCTAATATACAAAGGAAAGGGAAAAGGGTCGAGGGGTGTTATCCCCTTGTGCCCCTTCATAATAGCCACTTAAGGACGGGAACTGTTCACACAGTATTCCATCAATCATTGCGCTCCAGATGAATCACCGGGAGAATACAGCGGACCCGGAAAGTGCATATGATGCAGGAAATTACAGTGGAAGAACTGAACACCTCTCAGTACTAGTCGGCGATCATATTCACAGTAAGAGAGTTGGTAGAGATCTTAGCAGTAGAGTATTAGGTCGCCATACCCGCCATAGGAGCAGTTCTTCCAGCATTTCCTTTGTTTCTGACATTAAATCCGTGATCAACTTTGGCAGTAAGTATCATGACCCAGAGCAAGTTCAAGATCTTCTAGATCTAGATCTGGATGAAACGCCACATATGGATTTAGAGTCAGGGTGGGTCGGATCCAAGTCGGCAAAAGAAACCTCGACGCAGCAGAGAATCCCATTTTGTCGGTTGGCGAAGATGAACAAACCGGAACTCCCCTACCTTATAGTCGGTTTTTTGGGTTCAGCCGGGCATGGAGCGATCCTACCATTGTTTGCGTATCTTCTCTCCAAAACTACGTCTATGAATGAACCTTCAGCAGACGAAGTTCGGAGAAAGACGGCGTTCTATGCCCTTATGTTCGCTGCACTTGGAGGTTTTGTTGTGATCTCTGAACCGGTCGAGAAAATCTGCTTTGCCATTGTGGGCAGTAGGCTGGTGCGGCGACTAAGGTTACGTTCATTTGAGAACATTGTGAGACAAGAAGTTGGTTGGTTCGATGAGGACAAAAACTCAAGTGCAAATCTTGGTTCCAGGCTGCACTGGGATGCAGCGGCGGTGAGAAATGTGGTTGGGGATACCCTGACGGTAGTAGTGCAGACTTGTGCAAGTATCATTTTGTGCTTATATTTCTCCTTCTCGGCCAGTTGGGAACTCTCGATCATTATGCTGGTTGCAGCTCCTGTCCTTGCTCTGTATGGAGTTTTGACACTGCGCAATGAAAACGGGATGGCACTGAGTGGCAATGAGGAACTTGATAAGGCGAACCAGACAGCAACTGAAGCTGTGTCCAACATCCGCACGGTGGCATCGTTCTGCGCTGAAGAGAAGGTGGTCGACCTGTACGAGGACAAGACGAAAGGGGATATCACAGTCGGAACGAGGCAGGCATTGAAGGTTGGACTAGCCCTCGGAAGCGCCAACTGGGCTGTGTTTTCTGCTAAGACTGCAGTTTTCTACGTCGGGGCAAGGCTCGTAACTGCGGGAGAAGTGACATTTCTGGACGTTTTTGAGGTATTTTTTGTCTTCAGTATGACTGCTATGACAGTGGCCATGGGTCTCAGAATGGGGCCTGACGTGGGAAGAGCTAGACCGGCTGTCGTGTGCATCCTGAGCCTTTTGGATAGAAGCTCGCGAATAGATCCCGTAGCTGACAAGGGCCTGACAAGGGCCTGACTTTACAGCATGTGAAAGGCCGAATTGAATTCCAAAAGGTTACCTTCAAGTACGCAACTCGACCGACAGTGCAGATTTTTCAGAGTCTCAGCTTCACTGTAAGCGCTGGAAAAAACTTAGCGTTAGTACGAGAGAGCGGAAGCGGCAAGTCCACTGTGATTTCACTTATAGAAAGGTTCTACGACGTAGACGCTGGAACCATTCTAATTGACAATGTGGACATCAAATTGCTAAACCTGAAGTGGCTGCGCCAGCACATGGGCCTTGTGAGTCAAGAGCCTACCCTATTTGATGACACCATCAGAGCTAATATCGTGTATGGGATGGAAGGCCAGACCCTGACAGAAGACGAGTTGCACACAGCTGCAAAGGCTGCCAATGCCCATGAATTCATCAGCAGCTTACCAGAAGGGTATGACACTCGAGTAGGAGAGAGTGGAATCCAGCTTTCGGGTGGCCAGAAGCAAAGGGTTGCCATAGCAAGAGCCATCATCAGAAAACCGAAGATTTTGTTGCTGGATGAAGCGACGAGTGCTCTGGATTCAGAGGCGGAACTTCTTGTCCAAAATGCCTTGGATCAAATCATGATAGGAAGATCAACGGTAGTAGTGGCCCATAGACTATCAACAGTTAGAAACTGCGATCAGATCCTGGTTCTAAAAAATGGGCAAATAGAAGAAAAGGGCACTTATGATGAATTGGTCAAGGCGGGAGGCGACTTTGCTTCTCTTGCTAGGCAATATTTCACAGCACGTTGATACCGAGCTCAGTCGAAGACGCTTCTTTATCTCAGCAAGTTGCACGAGTTGAGCGGAAATCTAGTGCACTAACCTTGTGAACGTATGGAAACAAGTTCCTCGTTCAACTTGGCTGACGCATGCATATGAGGAAAAATAATGTAACTCGTGAAAACAAAGACTTCGCGAGCCTGGGCCAGGAAAACGCCTCGGGTGAAAATACTTGTGCCTGTCTGTTCGCAGTATCAATGGTACATTTCCCGGGAAATATAGTGCGTGCAAGTTTATGGACATGTGCGAAAGCAATGCAGAGCTTTTCCTTTTCCTGCGAGCTCGAGAAAGGGTGCTTTGGCAATGTGAGGTCAGGAGGCCCGGCTGACAATTCCTTCGAATCCTAGAAAACCAGACAACTTGTTATACATGTGCGAATACAGTCTCATTATTTAGTGATTCAGAAGCTCGTCCGAAGTTGCAAAGTCTGTTTTCGAATAGGGACACTACAGTCCACTAGGTGCAAATTAGGGGTGTCAAAGTTAGTAATCTTTTTGAAAGATTCCAAACCCGCGGGAAAGAGCTACGAATTCGTCAAAACCTTAGAAGATGTTTCGCGCGTGCATCTCCGGAGGTACCCACAGTAAACGCTCGCGGATGTTTTTTCAACCATTATTCATTTGTTTTGTTTTTTTTCTTTGGAAGTGGAATATTTACTATGTTGAATAATTATCCTGAGTTTTAGAACTGAAAAAATATAGTTGAAAAAATTATAGTGTCTAGCCACAAGCGCGACCTAGAAAGTTAACTATTGCGATATTACGGATTTTTTTTCTTCTCCCTTGAGAATATTTACCTCACAACTTTGACACCCCCAATTAAACAAAGAAATAAACTACTCGGGAGAATATATGAAGAGCCCTCATGGAAACTAGAGAACCCAAAAGGAAGGGAAAAATGCAAAGAAGAGAAGGACATGCAAACCCTCGACTTCCGTTTAACAAGTCGGACTTGAGCACGCCCGAGTATGATTACAAGTGCTTGAGGTGACCCAGAAGATATTATTTTGCGAGTTTTCTTTCAGAGAACTGAAAAATTTAACAATAGTGCAAAAAATAGTTTTGGTAACTACTTCTTCATTCTAACTTGGAATCTACGAAATAAAGAATTAATCTTAAAGCTATTCACCAGCTTTACAAGTTATGATTCATCCCAAAACAAATTACTGAGAAATGTTAAGATAGAAATTTCCAGATTTCTTGGACCAAAAAAGAATTTTTTTTGAACTCAAATCACAAGAGGAGGAAAAAAGAATATTCTATTTTGTATTTTTATACTCCTACTCGGGGTTTAATCATCCGTCCATAAAATCTTCAATTTCTTGCGAAAAGGAAAAAGTTGTTCCCCTTGAACAAGAACATTACTGTCAAGTCATACTGATGAATAATATATACATATGCATCCAAAGTGCACATCCCTCAGAAAACAAGAAAAGGACAACCATCTTTCATGGAATGTAAATCTTGTGCGACGGTTGGTATAGAGGCAGTGGGGGTTTTATCTTTGAGATATTCTTTAATACATATGAGTAGAAAAATCAGAGTGTGACTTTACACTAAAATTAACTTGAAGAGTGTCAACGAAGCCGTTCAGATAAAAAAATCAGGGTGTGATTTCATAGTCACTCGTTTGATTGACAACTTAGAGTACGTTCTTCCTCATATGATAGGCTAAGTCTTGAGGTTTTCACCATTAAAGCGAAAGTCAAGAACCAACCAACATTAAATGTTTTACTTCTAATTATAGATTACAAGGATGAATCTCGTAATAACTCAAAGATTGAGGCAGATTGGCTGTAACTGGGAGATGAGTTCGCAAACTCTTTTGTCCGTAGCGTCCGTGTTTAGCGCTGTCTGAGCAAAGAAGTTAGTTTCTTTCAGAGCTTTTGGCTATGGCGTCAAGAGTGGTGTGAGAAGCGAGTGGAGAGGAGGAGTTTTCGTCTCCTCGAATTCGCATCCATTGGCTGTAACTGGGAGATGAGTTAGCAGTGAAATCAATTTAGGACATGCAGGGGCAAGCAAATGGCATCCATGAGTCAAAAGTGAGCAGAAAAAATCCACCCTTCATTTTTACTGCGAACACAGAAACGATACAGAAAGTCGACCATGGGCGCACATCTCAGAGGAGCGTAGGAAGCTTGAGAACAACAACCTACGCGCTTAATGAGATCACCAACATTGTACCAGGATCAACGGAGCCAGGGATAAGAGTGGGTACGGCGCAGAAGAAACACAAGGCTAACGCGATGTCGGAGCTGGAGATAGTTGGCCAGCAGATTGCAGCGAAAGTGCAGGGTCACAAAGAAAGGACAGAGCTGATGATGAATAGTGAATCTACAAGAACTGGGTCCACGCTGACAGATAGCGTCATCGCGCGGCAACAGCTCTCAAGCACACCGCCCATCCTACAAAACACAGAGCAGGAAAGGGGTCAGAAGGGACCGGCGTCAGAACAGAAACAACAGAACGGAGGTAGTGAGACATCGAATGGAGAGAAAGGCTCGAAGTACCGCACTGTACAACCGACTAAGACTCCTAGTGATAGAGCCAACGCAAAAACAGAACGGGATAGGAAGAGATTGCAAACGGAGGTCGCGTGGAAATCAGCTATAACCTCCGTAGAGTGTGTCAAAAGAAACATTAGTCGCTTCAAGGGAGAAACAGGAAGGAAGAAGGACCCTTACCCGGAAGTACACGACGGCCGACAGTTCGAGAACGAAGACATGGAAGACCACCGAGCGACCATTGAAATGCTCCGCAAGAAGACACCACCAACCGAAGGGCAGACAATGGTTTCAGTAACCATTAACACGCAAATGGTGCTGAACCGGATGCAAATGTTGAAGGAACGCGCTTTCATCTTATACACAATAGATATCACACCAACAAGGGACACTGTGAAGGAATGGGCTGAATTCATCCTAACACAGGAACTCGGAATAGTAGTGGAAAAGATAAGAATGCTGAACCGCAGATGCTTCTTGATAACAGTGGAGACGGAAGCTCATCGAGACAAGATTCTCACAGCCACCCCGTTATACATGGGCAGAAGCATGGTCTTCGCCTTTCCATGGGAGCCCACCTTCGACCCATCAGCGATACACACGAAGAAATTGCCAGTGTGGGTGAGCTGCCTGATATACACCCACACTACGAGAGTTTTGGAAGAGAGCTACTATCGTCCATCGGTGAGGTGCTGTACATTACCAACGAGACGAGTGAATGTAAGTACCTATGCATAAGGGGATGCATCCTCCTGAACCTGAATGAGGCCCTCCCTGAGGTGCTCAATGTGAATGACAAGGATGGGGAAGGGGCGTATCTTCAGCGGATTGTGTACAGGAGCATGCCATAAGAGAGGCCATCTAGCAAGAGCGTGCCCTGACAAGATAGGCAAAACAGCTGCCAAATCTCAAGGGTCAACAGCTTGCAGATCGAACAACCAATGCGCCAAAGAGGAAAGAGACAGCAGTGAACGAGGACGGCTTCACACAGGTCGAGAAAGCAAAAACGAAATCCGCGGCAGCACCAACAGAGGAAAAGGCATCCACCTCGTTAGCAAACCAGTTTCAGGTATTGGAGATCCCTGCAGAAGACACACACACGGAAGATGAGGAGAGGAGGGACACAAGAGAACCAAACGACAGCGCAGAAGCAGCCGACCAGATGGAAAACCAAATGGAAGTGGAGGAAGGAGGCCCCAAACAGTTCCCGATTCTGGATAGCCAAATAAGAAGAAATAACCAGAACGCGCCACCTGGAGAACACCAAGATCTAGACCTGCACGGGGAGGAGACGATGGAGATCAGCAAGGAAAAAAGGAAGAGAGAGGAAGTTTTGACTACCCAACTCCACAAAAGGGAACCGACAGGGGACGAGTTCGAGAGGGCGACTTCGGAGCAAACAAGGGTAGCGATAGAAACACAAAGGGGAATAACATCAACAACAGACAAAGACAAGAAGACCAAAGAGGGTGGCAATAGTGACAATGAGGGGGAATACAGGAGGGGAGGCCGTCCAAGTGAATATGAAGGCGAGAAACCAGTAGGGACCGAGCCAAAAAGCCAGATCAGCAAAGGGGCTCCGAGATGGACTGGAAGGGAAGCTAGCTCCATGAGGAGATTGTAAGGAAGCCAACCTCAAGCCTGCAATGATGAGCACGAAAATTGTAAGCTGGAATGTGAGGGGTCTCGGGGACCCTAACAGATTACGCATCGTGAAGCGGTGGATTAAAAAACAGAAAGAGAAAGTAGACGTGGTCCTACTACAAGAACTGAAGATAAAAGAAGAGCGCACGACATTCCACCTAAATCAACTAGCTAAGCCAGATAGATATATGGTGGACTACACCAGAGAGGGGCGTGCAGGAGCGGCAGTGATACTGTTGAATGATTGGAAAATTATAAACAAGGGGGCAAAAGGTGATGGGACCGTGGCGTGGCTAACAGTGGAATCGCCTGGAGGGTTGGTGAACATCGCCTCGGTACATGGACCGAATGAGAGGAGTGAAAGAATAAAGACGTGGGAGTGGATGGAGTCACATTGGTCTAACGAGCGGTGGATCCTCGGAGGAGATTGGAACAGTGTTGAAACGCCTGAAGATAGTGTGGGTAAAACGGCGATTCAACATGGCACTGAGAGAAGAAAATGGCAAGTCTTCTCTCAAGCGATGGACCTAGAAGATGGATGGCTTGGAGCAGCTCTAAGAGTGGGACCACACTTCACAAGACAGAGCAGAGTAGGGGACAGGCTAGATCAGGCAAGGCTAGACCGATTCTACTTATCTCAAAGGGCAGAATGGTCCTCGGCTCAAATTCAGGTGCGACATGATGGCCGACAAACTCTGTCGGACCACATCCCGATAATTCTCAGCCTGGTGGTTGTACAGACACAAGAGAGAATCAGATACAAGACCTACTTCAAAGTAAACCCGGACAGATTAAAAGAAAGCAACACGGTGCAGCATATGAAAGAAGCTTGGTCTGGGACCGCTTTTCCGAATACAGACCCACGCATCCAATGGGAGCTGATGTGGAGAGCTATCAAGCAAGTGGTAGCGAAAAGAGAATGGGAAGTGAAACAAAGCCACAGGGCGGAAGAGTCAAAACTTGAGGAGCTAGAAAAGCTACGTACCCAACTGGCAGAAAACGGCTCCACAGATAACCTGGGAAAGCTGAGTGAACTAACGACTGAAATCAGGAAGCTGGAGCACACACGAGCAGCAAGGTGGAGGAGATGGAGCAGATACAGATGGCTGCGTGAAGGAGACGCACCCTCCAAATTCTTCTTCGTCATCCTGAAGGCGAAAAGAGTCAAGGAGTCGATGCTATCGTTGCAAACCGAAGATGGAAAGTGGATCACCAAACGGGAAGACATTACCTCCGAAATTCATAGGTTTTACCAGGAACTGTTCACTAAAGATCAAACGGTGGAACGAGAGAGTGCCTTGAGGAGAGAAGCGCTGAACCTCATTACAAAGAAGCTGAGTGAGACTCAGAACAGCAAACTAAGAGCAGTACCAACCCGAGAGGAGATCCATAGCACGGTTATGGAGATGAAGGCAGATAAATCCCCGGGCCTGGACGGAATGACAGCGGAGACTCTAAAGACGATGGGTGAGCCGATGGAGGAAGACCTGAGGGGGATGATTTGCTGCTTTTGGCAGACACAACAACTGACGTGTACTGCAAAGCAAGGAGTCATTAAGCTAATTCCCAAGGAGAGGGAATTACAGCGACTACGAAATTGGAGACCTATCTCAATGCTGAACATAGCATACAAAGTGGTCGCCAAACTAATGGCGAACAGGTTACGGGAGGACCTCCCAGAAGTAGTCGACCACCGCCAGAAGGGTTTCATTAAGGGGAGAAACATCGCCGATAACATCCTAGCTTTTAAACTAGGACAGGAATGGACGGAACACAAGAAGATGCCAACTGCCTTCCTTAAACTGGACTTCGAAAAAGCTTATGATAGGGTAAATCACACTTACCTGTGGGAGACGGTGGAGGCTCTGAACATTGATCAGACCTTCATAAAACTCACATGCGGGCTAATCGAGAATGCTACCTCGAAGGTACACACGCAAGGAGACTTCACATCGGAGATAGTGCTCGAGCGGGGAGTGAGGCAAGGGTGCCCTTTGGCCCCTCTTCTTTTCGCCATTGCAACAGTACCCCTAATGTGCATTCTCGATGACAAGGAACAGAAAGGGGAGATACAAGGTGTCAGAATCAAGGAGAGCAGCTCACTTCTACACCAACTCTTCGCAGACGACACCGGAATACACATCAAAGCTACAGAGAGAAACTTTGAAGCAGTCCAAGATGCAATTCAGTGGTACGAAAAAATCTCCGGGGCTAAACTCAATCTGCGGAAATCGACTCTGATACCGATGGCGATGACTGAAATACCTGAATGGATGAGGAGAAGTGGTTGCCGCATAGCCAACCCGGGGGAGGTTATCCGCTATCTTGGATTCCCCATTGGTAGAAATCTAGATCACCAGGATCACCTGCTGTACATTGAGCAAAAACTCATGAAGAAAATGAGTTACTGGGCGTACAACACCCTCTACTTTGCTGGGCGACTCATAATAGTCAAGCATATACTCAAAGCTATGCCACAGCATCTATTCACTGGCATCGCTCTTCCGAAGTCAAGTACGGACCGTCTTGAAAAACTTTGCAGGGAGTTCGTTTGGGGGCAAACCAAACAAGGTCACGGGAAAGTACCTCTGATTGCTTGGTCTGACATCCAAGCAATCAAGTCAGGAGGAGGTTTAGACATCATTCACTTCGGAAACCAGAGCAAAGCAGCAAGGTTAGTGCAGTGCGCCAAAATCATGGAGCATAAGGCGGAAGACTGGGTCAAGCTAGCGGAGGTGATGATAATTGACGCCCACCACAGCAAGAGCGCGAGGGCAACACCCTGGAATGCACAGGAGCTGATGTTAGTGGGGCCGATCAAAAACCTGCAGAAAAGCCCTACGCTAAAGACAATGCTGCAAACGTGGAGTGAGGCGAAAAAGAAGCTTCACTCTGATGACACAACTAGGGCTTTTGGACGAGAAGTACCGGTAGAGAAACTGCTGATAATGGCGAAGGCATCTCGGTGGATAGAAGCTCCCGTAGGGAACAAACTTCTCCAAATAACCAAGCAGCTAAGCATTCAATCGGTGGAACAACTGATCCAGTGGAGTGTGGAAAGCAGAAGAGATTCAGGAAATGAAGCCAGAGAGAGGGAGGAGAGTTTAAACATACCTCATTCTTGGGTGGATTCCTTGAAGCTGAGTGAAGAACCCAGTGGACTAGATGACGAGAGGAACTGGTACTGGGAGAAAGGGAACAAGAAGCTTCAAGGATGGAAATTATCAACAAGAACGTGGAGAGGGATCATCACGGAAGACACAAAGGGTCACGAGAAGCTCAACCAGCGGTGGAGAAGGCAGGACTCCAAAGCTCGCTGGAAAAAAAGACTGAAACGACTCTGGTGCTCTCAGATAGGAGCGAAAGATAAGATGTGGATATGGAAGCTGCTACACCAGGGATTCCCTACCTCGTCCCCTATCCAAGTCCGGCATGTGTGACGCCACCTGCACGCGATGTGGACAAGGAGAAGAATCGATGCCACACTGCTTTTTTGAATGCAGCTACGCGACTAGAAAATGGAGGAAATGGCACATGATTACGAACGGTCTGCAAGGGGCCAGATATCAGACCACGGATCTCCTTCACCTTCTGGACGAAACATGGCAGCGTCAACGGGGTGCGACCCAATTCGTGATTGTGGAGATTCTAAAGGCCATATAGAACGAAAGAAACAAAAAAGTCTCGACAACAAGAGTGTGGAGATTCCACTCCAGGTTATACTGCAACAAGCCCGAGAGACGGCAAAGGCACAACACAGCACCAGATGCCAAACCTCGAAAGAAGGTCAAAGGATGGAGCAAGTTCTACTTACCTTGTCCACGATGTTGAGTCGGAACACATCGGCAGCTTTCAGAAGAGAACGAGGGCAGCACACCTGGATCGCGGAGAGGTCATCGAGTGCTGAAGTGGATGATCAGGAGAGAATGAGACCAAATTCGGAAGGTGGAAGCCCGCGAGAAAGTGAACCGTAGTGCTGATGAGAGTGCAAGTTTCGACTCTGAAGATCCTTAGTGTGAAGCGTACGAACAGCCTGAAACACAAAGTCAATCCGAGGAGGGGAGAGAAGAACTCCCATCGGAGAATGGAGTCCAGTGTGACTCCCAAGGCGAGAAGCAGAACGAACCGTCTCCAAAAAAGATGTCGTCAACTTATCTCGTCGGACGAGAACGCGAATTCAAAGCGCAGCTGGAATCCTGTGAGGCGGGACAACAAGCATGACAAGTGGGTGTACACGCGGGCGATGGAGCTTCACGCTCAGCGGAAGAAGGCGGGGAAGGTGAGGTGGAGCTGGCGGACGAGCGTGAACATCCACCAGAATTGGTTCAAGTCGAACAGGGACAAGAAGGATGGGGGCGGCTGGCAGGGGAGAATAGTGGTAGGGTTAGCGGTAGGGTTTTTTCCTCCAAGGGGACCTCTAGATGGTCCGGTTTTGTTAATAACGAGCGTTACGCTCGATTTCTTGACAAGGCAATAAAGCACATGGAGGTCGGTCTCCTTTATTATTAATAATAATAATAATAATAACTCAAAGATTTCCATGTTGGTACTTTGCTTCAAGATTTCCGTTTGGTACTCTTCCCCCAAAGTAAAATTTCCACAGCTGTACTGCTTGCAGATTTCTTGTGAAACACCCTTTTCCCCCTATACACAAAAGTTCCTCCATATGGAAACCAGCTTCTCAATATGTCAGTTTGAAACAAGTGTTTTCCACTTCTTACTAGAGCTACTAGCGTACTCCCGACTGTTCTGGTCTATCTTCCAACGTCTTATATTTCCTGATGCTTCACTCAAGGCAAGCTTTACTCAAGAACTCATGCTAACATAACACATCCACTCACGTACCCTCGAACACTATATATTATTGAGGTTTATGTGAAGAGACCGAATACCAAAGGGAGGACTCAATCTTGCTGCAAGGTTTTGACTCTCTAATCCTATTCTAACTGTAATTTTATTCTCGTCGAAGTTCATTTATTCTTTTGTATGGTGATAGTGATATTAGTTTAGTGTATATATTAATTGTTATTAGTTAATATAGTCTATATAGTCTATGGTTGTGAGTTGTAATTCTGTAGTCGTAGGGTTAAAATTATTTTGTTGTATGATTTTATGATAATATTTAGTGTATGCATTAATTATTGTTAAACTACAGTTTGGTGGAGTTTTTGATATTTTGCTGTGTTTTTAGTGTCGTATGATTTAATTTACTCTTTAGAATGATTTTATGATATTAACCTCTAATTAATGTATGTAGTAATGTTCTTAGTTAATATAGGTAATGTAGTCTAATGGTTGTTTGCTAAAATTGACAGTAGTACATCTTTGGACTCTTCATATGATAGCGGATTGCAGTCATAGTTTGTCATCAGAGAGCTAGAGCCACGACATCCTCGTGTGGATTTAGCAGCAGCATCAGTGCTTTGTCATTGTATCAAGTGTCGAGGTGGTGTGCTAAATACAGCGATGGTTACACTGGATCACGAGCGACGATGAGAGAGTCATCCAGGTCTGCGAGTCAACATAGACCAGAGCTACAGAGCAGACCTATCGTCTTCAGTACAGTTTCTCGTCACTGTCTTGTTGAGCGATTTATGGAGACTTTGCGTGTATCTACTTTAGGAATCTCTACGTGTGGTGGTGTGATTTGTCCTATGTACTCATCGTCGACTCCATCTTCTCTTTTGAAGATGGATATGGTTGGTCGTGTTATGAAAGCATTGCAATTATCCGCATTAGGAATCACTCGTGTGTCATCATAGAGTAGTCCAGTTATCATACATGTGTCTCTCTATGATGAATCCATTGATATTCCTAGTACAATTTCATCGGTGACTTTCTCCACGTCAGTGATGACTACATTCACCGAGGTACGATCACTCTTGAGAGAGAGGAGTATATCATTTCGTTGGACTAGGATGATCATGTTTGATTTCCACATTGCTCGTAGATACTTTCTGAGAGTGGTATAGGTCATGGATCTGATATTGTGAGCGATCATGTATCTGTGCATGCACCTATTGTCACTCCTTCTCGTATGTGAGGTGGTCCGCGAGATAGAGGGATTCGTGGTGATACATCTGATTCTATTGTAGTTCTTGAATACTTTGGTGAGATCACTTTGAGAGATTGTGTAGTAGAGATATTTAGAGAGTTTCATCCTAAGACTCTAGAGGTGCCCGATGAGATACCTATTTGAGAAGAAGTGATGATTTGAGATCATCGATGGATTCTTGGACCTATTACGTTAAGTCATCACGCTGGTTTAGATATCTTCGTATGCGAGGATATTATTATCTCTCCTCGAACCAGAGAAGATCAGCTGCCCGTCGTGTTTTCTTATACACTAGTTGCAGTCCACTATATAGCAAAGGTCAATGGCAGATTCTGACGAGAGCTGCATCTAAATTCAAGATATATACTCTTAGTATGGACAGGTTTAGAGGTAGCAGTATTGTTCAAGAGGATCATCGCTTTATTGATGATGATCCGATACGATGTTCTAACACTGCCGGATACATCAATAGTGTAGTTGTATCTCGATCAAAGAGAAGACTGAATGTCATACGGGTTCACGTAGAGGGTCCACTGGCATCATATGGATTTAGGTCTATGAAGTTTCACATAGTCATGGTAGTCACCACTAGCATCAGGAAAGAAGAGGAGTTATTTTGTAGATATCCATGAGATGATCTCGAAGACTATCTTGTATCTCACACTCTATCGATATGATCATGAGAGCGCACGTGATTAGCATTATTTCATTTATTTTCATTTGTAATTAAATATTACTGTGTGCATCAACAGGGATATGTGAATTTGTTAGTGAATGCGTTAATGTTATAAATTGACTTTATATATTTTATGTATATTATTAATGGACATATAGTATATTTGCATCATTTCAGGTGCAAATACATGAGTTCATATAACTCCCAAGACCCATGAGAGAAAAAATAAATCAGTTTGATACATTCATTGACAATAGAGAATATGATGCACTTTCGTCTCCATCTAGCTCTGGGACAGACGACAACTGCAACTCATCATGACGACGATGATGATAATGAACTACATCAAGAAGAGCATGTTGTAACAAACTTTATCTTAGAGTACTTCTCTTCATATGAAGAGGAAGTCATACCAGATACTGGTCCTGAGCAAGCTCAAGAACGGGCACATCAAAATTTGGAGTGGAAGTATGCAAAACCAGAAGCCCACATTTCCATATACCCCGGAGCTAAGTGTAGTCGTCTT
Organism: Asterella californica; assembly: GCA_036924285.1. Taxonomy (NCBI): domain Eukaryota; kingdom Viridiplantae; phylum Streptophyta; class Marchantiopsida; order Marchantiales; family Aytoniaceae; genus Asterella; species Asterella californica. Next base: position 31,489,443 of record JAYKYS010000003.1, read on the forward strand.
GCCTACACGTTGCTAATACTAAATTTCCAAGCAGCAATCAACTTGTTAGACGCGACAATGTACAATAAGAAGTGAAGTCTGTTTGTCTATACGTGGATATCTTGAAGAGCAAGAACATACGAGCGGTGAGTTCAGAGAAAAGTCCGCAAGGAAAATTTCAGATGGGCAACCTGAAGACCCTCAATATTCCAAATAGATATACAAGCAGCAAAAGAAGACAGCCGGAGCAGTGGAGGATGACTCATGCCGCCCAGGAGGCAGCAAGATCTCCTTCCTTAAAGAGTTGAAGATCCAAAGCAGATGAGGATGGTAACTAGAGTCTCTTCCTCCTAGAGGGAAGAATATGAGAATCTTGAAGAAGCCTAGTCCGATGCGTGTGTAGAAGTATCCATAGGTGCAGTAGGAGCTAGACGGATGGAGAGCAAACGGCACTGAAGCAGAGTGAGCCATAGCAGCTAAAGTGTGTGCATGGCAGTTGAATGAGAGTAGAATCCAGCAAATTGTTGACGGAGAAGGTTCTACGATAAGGAAGTAACGTCTCATCATCTCGTCGTGAAATACGATCAGTCCTTAAAGTGATTGGGAGGACTATCACATAATTCATGCATGTCTTAATGATTACGTCTTGTAACAAAATGAACATGCAGATTTAGAATTTTCCAAGAGAGAAGATATAGGGATGATACACAAGGAACAAAAATTCACAAAAAAGTACATGATCTTCTTTCACCCAAGTTTCTTATTAACTTTACATTTTATATTATTTTCATATCTACCGTTTCCTGTATCATGACAAACACTCAATCTCATTTCGTCAAATCATATAAGTTATGTGATGGTTTCCACTCATTCTTCACATCTTGTAGATATAAAGCCACCAGGTCAACGGACCAGGGTAAGGCCAGCAAAGGTGACGATGACCAGATGACGAGAAAGTAATACTCCTGCACACCCTGAGCAGTATATATGCTGTTGAGGACAGTCTACCGTCCGCCGATTCATCCGTTCACTGTTCAAGCGAGGCATCCCTCTCCACAATGCAAATTCTAAACTCCAGAGTTACGAGAGGGACTCTACAGGCTTCCTTGTTGGAGAGTTCAGTGGCCTTGTCTACTGGCATGAGACCCACTGAAACAGAAGAAAGTCAAGAGTTGCATACCAAACGCCGATATGCTAGAAAGCTCCAGAACCGAGGACGTTGTCAGAATACCCCACCACATAATCAAACTCCATCCGTTTGCGCCTAACACCAGCCGAAGATGTTGTGACGTGTATAACTCCATTCTTCATTAACTCTCTTCATGTGCCCCCAACTGCATTATTCAACTTCAAATAAACTTCTGCGTTGTCTTAAACCACAAGTGGGGTATAAAAGGAGCAACCATGCCTTGTATCAAAAGCGTTGTCGCTCAGATGGTTGAGGTCCGTACGTGGGGAGGCAGAGGTCTCAGGTTCGAGCCATGGTGTGAACTGATTTTTTTGCCGGAAACTCTACTTTTTATTATAATTTCTGGTAAATTTTCTCGGAAATTTGAATTCCAGAAAAACGATTTTCATTTCAGGCGAGCCGGTCACTGTAACAAAATTTTTGCTCACTGTAACAAGATTCATTCGATAGGAGAACTTTTCAAAATTCAAAAAAAAGTATATTCCTTTTTTGTGGTTCACATCACAGCTTTCTTTTTTAGTTTATTTCTCAGTCGTCAGATTTCAGTCCTAAGACATCTATGACTCATTTTGTAAGTCTCAAGATTCTCGTCGTTTTGAGCTCTAGATCACCAACTTTAGACAACAAATAAGAACGTGACAAGTGGGTGCAGTTTCGATGGGCTAGCCCGCCGGAGCTAATCTCTGAAATTTTGAACTGAAACTGATTCCGGTTGGATATCCCACCGGTAATATAGTTTAATGAGCGAAACTACTGTCTCCATGTGCTTACTCATCTCACGAATCCACTGTCAGCTTCGTTAATTTACCTTGAAGGAACCCGAGCAAGAATCTCGAGCAAGAATCTGTCGTGCTCCATCGTACTTGTCCCGTGGAGTATGACGTGATTCGACTCAACTAGGGTGGGGTTCAGAAACATTAGTACTTCTTCAAACTCTTCCTTCTCAGCGTACTTTTGCTGCTTGAAGAGGCCAACAGGACGACTGCTCGACTGCTCGACTGAATGAAATGGACTTTTGCTGACGACAAAAATGCTAGTTTCGCAACAGAGAAAACTAGTTCAGCAACACTATACCCTGAAAACACTGTCCGTGCATTCCGTGAAATAACTGAAGACGTAAATACAGAAATCCTCTAGATACTGCGACGAAGAAATCTTCATTTAGCCAGTCGCTCATGAATATGTTACCTTTTGAGCAAGGGACGCGGCATTTTTACTTAAATGGAGACGAGGCGTATAGCGCATTGCGTCGCAAATTTGTATCCATCTTTACCACGTAGCTCCAGATTCCACGAGAGAATCCCACTTCCCAATTCCCTCCTCATGGCCAGGTCCTCTTGATGGCTCATATTGATCTGGCATGCATTTCTGCCTGGGACTGCAGCACCAAGCCAGTTTGTGGCTAGTCAGCCTATGGTTTCTGCAGTTCCGAGATCATTGAAGACCAAGGTGAGATTGTCATAATAGACAACCTGAATCCAGAAGCTCACCCTTTCGTATGCGCCATCCTGAGCTATATATAGCTACACGATTTGTGCTCACACGCCTGAACCACAGAAATTTCGTGAGCGTGATGGCAGAGTGGTTTCCATCTTGCCTACTGGAGCCTCAGGTCATTAGCGCTCAGCATCCTACAGCGTTAATACACTAGAGAACACGTCAACCTCGTTTCACTTGCAAAAGCTCAGGCAGTCTGGGAATTGACTCACCTTGATGACACAGTAGAACGACTTATCCTTTCCTTCCCAGACGCGCCAAATGAGGACGTACTCTCTGGAGGCAAAAAGTGGGAACGTCTTGACGCTGCGTCCGACATGAGTCTTGACTCTTGAGATTCTTACCCCGAGCCAAACATTCCGGATTTTCGGGCCCTGCAAGTCGTCGACAGTGTGATTCTCGTTTCTTGTAAACCACGCGATGCTTCGATTCTGCTGGCAGCTTTGCTCGGTGGCAGGACTCTGTAGTCGATGATCTCTGTTTGCTGCACGTTGCTGTATATTCTTTTGTGCTCAGTGTGTTTGGGCTCTGTTTGAATCAATAACACATCTTTTACTTTCAAAAATAAATTTCCTTTAGTTCTTTTTGGTTCTTTACCTCCAACAGTGGCTTCTCGCGAGATGGGCTTTTGGCTCTGTTCCAAACTTCCAAAGAGCTATTGGCATATATATATAAATAAATAAATAAATAATAGCTACTTTCTTATGCGGAAGGAATATATATATATCAAACATCGCCCGTAAAAGAGAGGGACGTACAAACTTCAAAGGGTACTCGGCAGTATGCTTTCATTACGATCTCTCAAGTGTCAGACTGGCAGAGCATACAGACAGTGCATAAAAGTTAAATAAAGGAACTTCTAACTGCAATGGAAAATAAGTATTGACAGTCCGAGACAGTTGCGGTCGGCGACCATAAATATTTTACAGACCACCACTATAGGTGTTCCATAACTTGACAATCTGGAAAACAATTCTTTTCTTTAAAAAGAGAAACAAACTTTACATCACGACCGTAACCAGCCACTTAATACATCTAGGGGTGTTGTGGAGAAATAGGGGTGTCAAAGTTAAGAACAAATTATTCCTATCGCTGGTGAACGAATAAAACCTGCGATAGGAATAATTTCGAACAGAGCAATTCGTAACGGGTAACTTTGTTTCGGCAAGTATCCTCTATCTACGACCATCGGAGTAGATCTGAAAGGTAACACTTTAGTATGATATATTTGTTACAATCCTCTAGATGAAGGATTGTAACAATTACTTGTTAATAAGTAATGAACAACTATTTACAGCATGTTGGAGTAAAATGCTGTAAATAATTATCCCGTGAACTAATGCAAAATAGCAAAATAACAGGACTAGAACCGAAACCAATAATTTAAAAGAATGAAACCAACAGAAAGAAATTTATATGTAAAAATTTATATACCAAATTGCTTACCTTGAGCGAATTCTAGTTCACTATTGCTAATCTTCACCTAGCGAATTTTCAGATAGTTTGCTTTGTCTAGAGCAAACCAAACAATTACAACTCTGGTTACTCTGGTACAGCTTTTTACTTCCTCAGTCTCCTACAGCAACATCAGAGTTTCTGCAGTCCTTCAAAGTTCAAAATATCTTCCTCAGTCCCCTGGCCGTCTATTTCCAGCTTCAGGAAGATAAAGTAACCAGATGAGTGGAATTTAACGACTGTGCGAGCACGAGAACATACGTCATTGCTATTCAAACGGCTGGTAGTGGAGAAAGCGGCAAGGAATGATCCTACTGATTCAAAGACTTGCTATATCCAAATTCAGGTACACAAGCTGTAGTAAAAAGATTTCGCGAGATAATTTGCTGCAAGTCTAAATTCAAAAGAGATGTAACTCAAGATGCAGCAGACACGTGCAACTGAGCCAGCACTAGACCAACCACAGGCAAAGTCACACCGCTGAAAGATGTTCGCTGCACTATATTTGAGAAGCTTATATTTTCTCTGTCAGTTATCAACGATCTCCCCTACTGTCTTGGGTCAGTCCTAAAGCGCAGGTTGTTTGGTGTAGTTCTGAAGGTGTAACATTGTGACGAGTGACAAATTTTGAGGAGGAAATAAAGTCCTTGTGATCGGATTCGAAGTTACTGTACATGGCTTTTAACTTACGAATTCAGTGCTTTACGATTATAGTGTTAGATTTGTCGTTCTAACTGTTCCATACAGTGTTTGTATGCTTCTGCAAAATCAAAGGAGGACCTTTAGACACGCTCGTATGTTAGCACTGAATCACTGAACCGCTCGTAGATATGTGAGTCAGCCGATCTGAGTTGTGGACTGTTATGCCATTTTCTGATGAGGAGTCCACTACAAAGATCGAGGGACACTGATGTAACATGAATTCAAACTTGGAGGGAAGATAGTGTGCGTAAATATGTTGAGGTGATAGAAGTTCTACGTTTGGAGCTCGAAATGAGTAACACCATGAGTGGTCAGTGAGTGCAGTCGAGTTTTAAAACCTCTCAGTCCTTGCACATTGGTTCATAAGCACGCAGGTAGAAAGAGCTACATTGATCTGGATTCAGTTAAACATGCATGTAATAAGAACTGCACGAAGACAGAGACAATAAACTTCGGAATTACTTTGTTCACATTGCCAAGCTTGAAATTGCTGAGAAAGGTGTATGAGGAATGGTAGAATAATAGCGAATTGTTTGCAGGCGCTATCGCTGTTCACAAGCCTATATATTTTTGAATTTTGAGTCACCTTCAATTGCCCCTCAGGTGCGGTCCACTACGTAAACTATTCGAGGTCTGAGATATATAGTCATTGTCTCGACTGCAGTTGAGATCGGTTCGTCAGCAGGTAAGAGACGAAGGAAGACAATTTGAACTTTGGGGGACTGAGGAAGCTCTGATGTTGCTGTGGGGGACTAGGAAGTAAAATGTTGCGCTATGGTATTCAACTTAAGAGCAAATATCTTTTAATAGTAAATTTAACATTAATTCAAGAGGTTTTTGTGATGAAGATGACAGACAAACAGGATATTGTTCCTATGATATTGGATCAATAATGGTTATGACAAACTAAAGTACAACAAAATTGGACATCCAACCGAGACTATATCAAACTAACATGACAAGAGGAACACATCGGATCATATCAAACCCATGGTCAACAGACATAAAGCCCAGTTTATATCCATTAATATTTGTAATCTGAATTGGACACAAGGAATTATCGATGAAGAAGAAAAGATATTGTTATGGGCTCAACCAACTGGTCCTGATAGGAGAACTAAAAATCGTACCATTGCTACTATAACAGTCAATTATAGTAGCAAGTGCTAGAAGAAATCGACAGGATGTACAACCAAGATAGCTCATCAATAGACCTGTTCAAGAAGATTTGAAAGAACAAGTTACGCATTGGAAAGTAGCACAAGAAGAAACATAAGAAGAAATAGATCTGAAAATTTACAAAGAACCAAGAACAATAAAGATATAGAATCACTAATGAAAAAGAACCGGATTGGACTCTTAGAATGATACACGAATACTCTGAAATATTTACATGGAGCTATGATGACATGAAGGGGTTCCCTACACACATTTGTGAGCATTGGATCAAACTACCGTTGCATCAACAATAAAAAGACCTTTCTTAACGATGCAAAAAGGTGAAAGCAGAAGTTGACAAGCTACTCAAAGCAGAATTCATCTACCTAGTGAAAAACTACGAATGACTTTCTCCCATAGTCATTGGATCCAAAATGAATAGAACATTATGAATATGTGTGGATCATCAAGAACTTAACGAACATACCATAAACATTCTTTTTTGTTATCTGTTACTGATGCAATACTGGGCAGAATCGTAGGACAAGAAGTTTATTCCTTCATGTTATGGAATACAACCAAGTACAAATAGCCAAAAAAGACCAACAAAAAATGGAGCTCAATACACCATGGAAAGCTTTTGTCTACATAAAAATATCGTATAGACTAAGTGGTGCACCTCCAACCTTTCAAGGATTGATTGCAAAAACATTTGATCAATATGATGGAGTTTTCATGGAAGATTTCTTGGATGACTTCACAACATACAGAAAGGATGATGATTATCTCTGACATCTCAAGAAGTGTTTTGAACATTGTTGCATACACCAACTTAGCCCCAATCTTAACAAATATACTTTTTGGATATCATCGTAATTACCTTAAGACCACATAATCTGTAAATGATATATACTAGTTGATCCATGAAAGATAACTCGAATAGCTGATCAACTACCACCTACCAATCTGGAAGAAGTAAGAAGATTCAATGGAATGGCAAGCTACTACAGATAATTCATCTATCATTGGTCAAGCTCATTCAACCGATGACCAACTTGAATAGAGATGTTTGAACTCTTCAAACTTGACTTACTTCAAACTCTTGTATCTCAGTTACAATCACTGAAAGCTCAATTATACTTCATACTTCCTCGAACATCTCAATTGAATTTCTAAGTTACTGTTAGGACCATAGTTAGTGTTAGAAAAATAGAGTACAGTAATCATGGTAAGATAACACCAACCTATCACATAAGATAGCGCTCCCGAGATAGTAGGATCTATAACAAATTAGGAGTAGTCAACAAGATTGTCGATAATGGTAGGGTAAGAAATCTTTAGGTATAAAAGATAGCAATTCAAAGAGAGAGAGAGAGAGACCTTTACTAAGGAAACAACAACACTAAGGGCTTGTCAGTATCTCTCTCCTCCGGTGCTTAAATAGAAGACTCGAGGTATATGTGAGTGCACCGGTTTAGGTGCGGGAGTGACGTGAGACCGCCTCCGAAGATCCTCTATCGATAGGCTAATGAGATATTTAAAAAATTTAAGTAAAGACTTGAGACCTTACCGAGAATCATTTTGAGATACGTTGTGTCTCATCTTGTCTGATCATTTTAGTTAGGTTAGTTGATGTAAGTATTGTATTGTGTTTGTGTGTAGTAGATCCGATAGAGCTTCAATAAACACCGTCGAGATCTTGTCTTTACTGTAGGTGAGCAAGTCATGTTGTCCATCTAGAACCTCCCTCTTCCTCTCGACACTCACGTTGAACCCAATTGGATAGGACCATTCTTCATAGTCAAAGTTGTCTCTCTTGTTGCCAACAAGATTGATCTTCCTCACAATATTCGGATCCACCTTGTTTTTCACATTTCTAAGTTAAAACCTTTTGTGTTAAAATCTTAAAATCCTTCTTCCTTTCTTAATCTTGTCCAACCTCCATCTCCAACTCCACCTCCACCTCCTCCTCTTCTCATCGATGATCACGAAGAGTTTGAAATTGATCAAATTTTAAGTAAGTGCGAAATCCAACTGGACGACATCGTCATGTGAAATATAAGATTTTGTGGAAGAGATATCCTTGTCATGACGTTACATGAGAACCAGCCATCAATCTTCATAACTCTCTGGAGCTCATACAAGAGTTTGAACTGTCGTCAACTAACGAGGACGTTACCAACTAGCAGAAGAGAAATTGTAACATTATGTAACATTATGCATTTGCATAAGTAGAAACTTTAGCGAAAGTTACTCTGAAATTATAGTAGAAATATTCTAGAGTTAGAAGTAGATACTATCTAAAAAGCTTCGTAAAGAATATTCTAGTAAGGTACTTAGGAAGCTTCTACCTATTGAGTGAGTAATGTACTTAGGAAACTTCATGAGGATAGAGGTTGCATCCCAAGAAAGTAGACGGCTAACTTCATGAGAAAGTTAACGACTACCTTATGATAGAAGTATACGGCTAGCTTGAAGAAGAAGCCTTGTATATTCTACACTATAAATATCAAGGCTTATGGCCATAGCTCTGGCGTCTAGAGTTTTCCTCTATTCCCAATTGTCCCATTGGCTCCACTTCCTAGCCCTCTCCTCAATTTTGATCTTTTACACTAGGTAAGCTAGGCCTTAGATCAAGCTGAGCCTTAGCTTAAACGAAGAAAAACTGGACCTCCAGAAAGTTAAACCACCATGACGTAGAGTGTGATAGAGTAGAACAAGGTTTGAACTTGATGAAATGGTGTCGTATCATCATGATTTTTATGCATAAAAGTTGTCCAAGAATACGTGAGGTTTATGGCTGTGGAGATATTGTATGTGTTTGAAAACAATGATGAGCGAGAAACACGATGATCAATTAAAAGGAAAGTATGACCGCCCATTGATCTTACTTCTGTATTTCCAAATAAAACATGAAAACTTCACTAAAATTCATATGTTTTGGTTGTCTACCGTGCATCACTCAGTACTTATATTTAATACCCAACATTACATTGAAATATTAAAATAATACACATTCTAGAAACAACCAAAATTCTTGAACATTCTCAAAATCCAAAAACGTCCGGAGAAGTGATCGACGGATCACTTCTCCAAGAAGCGTCTGAAGCAAAAATCCTGACGCATGTGCAAACTGACGGACCAGAGAACGTTAGCAACACCTGCAACTTTCAGAACTGAAAGGAGAAGTGATATCTCTATCACTTCTCTAAGAAGCAGAGCGTGGTAAACGTTGAAATTATGTGTGGAAGCGACAAAATAATGTACAAAAGACAAAAGATAGTTGTTTAACATTCAGAACCGAGAAAAGAAGTGATCCTTCAATCACTTCTCACAGTTGTCAAGAGAAAAGTCATCACAAGTAAAAGACGTACAGTTAGAAGTAACACAATTAGTTAATCAGTGATCATAGTAGATAGAACTGTAATATCTGACATGCAACGTGATTCGGAGAAGGTTAAAATCTAACCATGGATATTAACTAAACCGAGGTGGTTAAGTACAGAAAGAGACAAACCGCAAAAACTTGATTCAAAATTATGTGCAGAACGTGTAGTGTGACGCCAAGTACAAGTTTTGAGAAACACTTAGTATTTAACGCAAGGAGGCTTAGTAAATGATACTTCGCTTGTAACAAAAGCAATAAAACATATTGTTTTCTAGAAATAAATTAACACAAAATCTCATAAAGTCAAAGAACGAAAAAGATTAGAAGGTAACTTTGAGTGCAAGATTGCCTTACAGACAAATGTCAACAATGACAAAGAGTGTAAATAATAATAAGGGTGAATAAGGGTCTTAAAATTCTAACGTGGCGATAACAATTCAAAAATAAATATTACTAAAAGTTTAAAATTGAACATCACAAGATAATCATATTGGTCAAAGTTAAAAACTACATCAGCCATTCAACCTAAAGAATGTAAAGCTGAATTGTACCATTCAGGTCTAATGAAAATTTTTCTCAGATATGGTCGCTTTCTGTGGTGCCCATAATTTGCAAGATTGGAGAATTTTTTGAAAATTTTAAGTTAATGACGTGTCTATATAATTGAAGTAACCTTATTACTTGGGATTACAGCCTGCTTAGCGAGAAGATGATCTTAAGAGAAATTCGGATAAAGAAGTCAACTTCTTCCGAAGTCAAAAAATGGATGTCTTCCAAGAAGAAGTCTCTTGGAAGCCGGAAGTCAGAAGACAGAGTACGCTTCCTGGAAGACAATGACTACAACCAATGAGATACCGACCGCGCACCAACTAGGTAAGGGCTAGGTATACCAAACGTAGGTAGGTCTAGGGTAGTCGAAGTCATTCCTTAATCGCGAAGAGAAGACACGGAAGTAGAGGCGCATCCGCACCATAGCTCTCTTTGCTGCTTCTTCGATTTTGGAATTGGAGAGAACATTGGAAGCGCGCAGAAGCGAATGAAGTGAGTGAGTAAGAGAGGACGTCTTTCAGCAGGAAGCGCACTCAAGGTAGAAAAGTTGGGAATCCCCAACGGACTAGAAGATTAGAAATTGAAGATCGAGGAGGAAATCGAGAGTGAAGCTTCAAGAGTGCAACAGATTGAGCTCGATCATGGAAGCAGTGTTGCAGCACCTCAAAATTGGAGATAGAAGCAAGATCGTGGTAGTACACTGAAGACAAACTCGAAGTTCTGAAACGCTCAGAAGACTGAAGAAGCGGCCAGAAGCGTAGCACGTTGGAAGCAATACTGAGGTTCTTTTCATATCTTTTCTCTTCCTCATCTGTTCTGATGTCTCCCATGCTTCTCCGATCATTTGCAAGAAGCCTTTCGAACCTTCCCCACCCCTAAATTTTCTCTGAGAAGATTGGACGCGGAAGCGCTGTCTAATTTTTGTCAGCCATCTTTCCCAACTCTTCTCAAATTGAAATTGAGCTTCTCCTTCTTACCATGCCAAATTCTATGATTTGACTATCAATTTTCCTATCTTTCTATTCTTTTGTCCCAGAATCTGTAGACAGAAGACATGTTTGAATGTCTGGACATTTCCAGAAGCCGAATGTTTGCAATTCGCATCAAGTAGTTGGATTGGATTGGAATTGGAGTTGTGATAAGCTTGAGTTACCGCAAGCAGAGTTGGTCGAGGCCAAACCTTTCATCAAGGAGTTGGGCCTCGACTTCTTCACATAGGACTGGAATCTCGCGGATCAAGATATTCTAGAAGAGGTCTGGACAGCGTTGTCTCCTCGCAACCATGTACTTGTAAAGGCAGGGGTCGCTCGAGGAAGACCATCTTCGTGGCGGTGGAGTGGTGACATAGAGCTTTCCACCGGCTTGAAGCAGAGAACAGCAGATATGAGTTTGAGAAGAAGATTCTATCGATGATCTCAAGGAAGTGACATGTATCTAGAAGTACTACATGCCTTCTAGGAAGAGACATGTAGTACTTCTAGGTACATGTCACTTCCTAGAAGATAGACAGGGGAGGAACAGATGGAAGATAGAAGCTTACCGAGAGCCGAAGAAGCGTCTTCTGGGAAAGTTGTACATTTTGGGTCTTCCCCAAGGGAAAGACCAGAAGGTTAGATATCTTGGAGATCAGGACGTGGAGTTCTTGGAAGCTATCTGGGAAGGACAGGTCGTCAACTGAAACGACTTCTTCCACATCTATGTCCAGACCGTGTTGATGTACTTGGACACTCCAGCAAGAGGGCATCTTACTCCATTCTTCTGCTATCTGTACATGTCCAAGGAGGACCTGAAGGAAGACCAGTTGGTCAAGTATGGACCAGTAGGACAGAGAGAGGTGAAGGAAGAGGTCTTGGAGGAAGAAGACCGGACAGCAGCCATGTCTTCCTCTCCCATTCTAGTACCTTAGATGGGATCAAACACTCAGCAGAAGAGATTATGGTGCGAGAAGACGACTCCAATGACACAGAAGACGCATCTCTGCCGAGGAAGATGAGACCTAAGAGCGTTCCTAGGAAGAGTACATCTTTCCTGACCATCCATTCTGGATCCAAGTCAGATTCATAAGATGACACGCCCAGCACCAAGATCGCCAAGAAGACAACTTCTGCGACCACAAGGAGTCTTCGGAAGACTCCAGAAGCCAAGACATGAGTTGATATTCTGACTACAATCAGAAGAAGCGCAGCGAAGAGGACTGCTTCTATGATGAAAAGAGATATTTCACCTCGGAAGACATTGAGGATAGCGTCTTCCCGGACACCGAAGGAGAAGACCATTGTGATACAAGAGACATCCATGTCTCTGGAAGACAGGGAAACCGTTTCAGGTTGATTTGTGGGCATGAACTTGTCTTCTACGAGAAGACGGCTGGAAGAGTTCAACGCCTTCTTCAGTCTGGAGATCCAGCCAGCGTTGGAGTTCGTGGAGAAGCGCGTGATGGCTCAGGAGAAGTCACTGCAGCCTGGATTTGGTCTTCGAACCTTGATGCAGCAAGAGAAAATCCAGAAGCAGAAGCAAGAAGCTCTGGAAGCTAACCTCCGCACCATAGAGAAGATTGCAACAAAGTATAAGACGGAAGCTTCTGCTTCTGTCAAGGAGTTGGCACAGCTGCGGAAGAGCAACCAGGAGTTGCATATGCGACTTGAGCAGCACGAGCAGGAAGTTCTGCGGATCAGGGGTAAGTTAACTGACCTCGTAGAGGAGAAGACAACTTGGAGTGCACTACGGGAAGCCGCAGAAGCCCAAGCTGCAGAGAAGAAAAAGCAGCAGGTAGAAGCAGATGCCGGAGCCAAAGAAGTTATGACATAGATGGGAGAAGCGCTTCGGAAAAAGTTCAACTTCACGGCGGGAAAGAAGCTTCTAACCCTAGCTTATACATGTGATGACGCTTCCAGAGAAATGTTAGTAGACTGCAAGGAGAGCATGTTCCGCTACCTGGATAGGTAGATCGAGAGCCTGAAGACTCTCTACGGTCTTTCCTTGATTCCTCAGCATGCAGCTTCGTCTTCTGGTGCACCAAGACCAGCGATTGTGGAAGATCTCGACAAGGAGGAGTTTGACCTTGCTGTCCACTTGGTGCTGACAGCTTTGGAAGCCGAGAAGAAGAGCGAAGAAGCCCCGGAAGACAAGACGTCTTCTAGAAGATAGGAAGAAGAGATGACTTCCTAGGTGTTTAGAGTGGAGGAGATGACTACCTCTGATCATATTGAGGTCACTCTAGCTCCCAATGTCGAGCAGGTGGAGCAGAAGAGCCATGAAGCGCATGTGGATTCAACTTCCTAGAAGCCTCTTCTAGCTTCTGAAGCCATGGGAGAAGCCCACATGATGAGCACCGAGGAGGATGCCACTTCAGCCGCACCAGAGGTACCAGCATGCCACCCACGATGTCAGAAGCCGAATTAGGAGGTCAAGCAGGTGAAGATCCCATGGAGATCACACTTGGTGACCATGAGTAGGTAGTAGAGGTAGTTAATTGTTAATTACCTTGGCTATTTTTGTAGGAATTGAAGTCTATTATTTTAAGACATGCAACTCCCTCTTTATTTTTAGGTGATTGTCCATGTGGCAAGATAAGCAACGGTAGGAGTAGGAAAGTCACTAAGAAAGGAACCGAAGCTTGGGAGGTGGTGACCTTCTGACAGCGCCCATCTTTCCCTGGGCTATGAGTTGCGATTGAAAGAGATCTCTCTCTTACGACTCAAGGTAATTATATAAAGTCGATGTCAAGATAGGATTTTACACACACAGGTGAGCATACACCCACAGACACTACGTGCACAGACTTTTGGTTACATAGAGTAGGTCTGCACCTCCGCTCCCAGCAAGAGATCGTAGGAATATAGACAGTAGTAGACATCATAGACAGGGAATGACATCATCGTGCAGTCTTGCTTCTAAGCTGGTGTATCGGAGAGTAATGACAGAAAGTTTAGGATGGAATGAGCTTCCAGAAGCCAATGTAACTTCTTCTCGGGGATTGGATTTCAGATATGATTGTAGAAGCTTTGTCTATGTCTTCTGGGTAGTGGGTTTCATCGAATTCATACCCAATTGTGCATGAGAAGCCTTCTTGTTGAGTGAGGATCATTGTTAGAAACTGTGCAGAGTCCAAGCTTGTCTCATCCCGTGGAGCACTTCGGATCCACACACGGACTGTCTCATGAGAGATTGGTCCATTGAGTTAGAGTAGTCAGAGCAACGATAGAAGAAGTCGGAAGTCTTCTTTGGAAGACAGTGTAACTGTACGCAGATCTTTGGTCTTCTTCCTCAATTTACTACAAGCAGGGATGGCTTGTTAGTCAAGATCCGGACTAGAAGCCGGTCGGAATTTTAATTTCTCTCTTTTTTCTTGTTTCTTCTTCCCCCTCTTCTCTCGTCTTCCCATCTTCCTACCTTCTTCCACTAGATTTCCGGAACTTCTATTAAGTATCAATGAATGTGAATGTCGTTGTAGTGTTGCCGTTGGCACGTAGAAGGCTACAAGGGACATACACCCTGTGATTTATCTAACATTGTAAGAGCAATGTGTGATAGGAATTGACAATTTGGCATCTACGAAGCAGAGGCAGTCTTAGAGAGGTGTCAGAAGCCGAGTTGAACCTCTGAAAGTCGAGAATTGCTTCTGGAAGCCGTCGTGAGAAGACTGGAAGCTATGATCTGGAAGCAGAAATCGTCTTCTCCCACTTCTTAGTGGGTAATTGTGTGATATTTTAGGTAATAATTGTATGTTAAGGTCCATAGCACCTTTTGAAGGTCTGGAAGCCGTGTCGTTTTGTGAGAAGAAGAGATTTCTAGACAAATACTGAGTGTTTGTGAGTTTGGACAGATCTTAGAACTTAGAGCAGCGATACTAGTGTAAATCTTCTTGGAGAACGAAATCTTTTATGTTACAATGGGCTAAAGGAGAAATTATGAGACACTACACTCTCATTACCATAAGACAAATCATCATTTTCTGATTCAGTGTGGTTAGTATTGTCTCACTCAAAGACGAGTTCTTTCAAAAGTTTCATATCTCTTGCGAGAATGGTCTCGTTTCTATTGAACTTGATATTGTATCTAAATACTTGAGTATCAACGAGATTCAACTTGTCAATATTCAACAAATATTGATGTCAAGAAAAATCAATAAATACAATTTCGTCTACAACTAAAGTATTTCAAAACATACTTATTCACGGAAATAGATAAAATATAGAAAATAAAGAGGATTACATTAATTATAAAATCAGTATACAAAACAAGCGTTCAACTAACACACAGTTGAATTCTATAAAACTGGATATACAGAGGGCAAGCGACGATAATGTAAGTTCAAATGTGTAATGAGCTCAAAACTTAATAAAAGAATTGTGTATAATTAGTTTTGTTGCAAGAAGTACAGACTAGACATTAAAATATTCCAAATATAAACTTAATAAGCTTGAATTTATGTTCACCAACAAGTATCTTCTAAAACTAAAAAATGTAATTTAGAATGTAAGACATTTATACTATATTCGAAATTCATCATCTGAAGTGAAAAATCAAACCATTAGAAATTCAGAAATAAACGATTCAATAAAATTAATTTATTAATTTATTAAGTTATACTAAAAAATCTAAACATCAGTAGAAGGGTGAAAGACTAAGCTCTCAGATTGAAGATTTCCTCTGCTGGCAGAGCTGTAAAGGCTAGAAGAGGACTATTGCTAGAACGAAACGCAAATGCTATAGGAGCTCTATCGTCAGTTGGAGGTGGAGCTGGTTCTCCAACTCGAACTCTTATCTAGTTTTGTAGTGAAGTCTCATGTTGGCTCTATGATGTGAACGCGAGTGTAGTATCTCATGATTTCTCCTTTAGCCCATTATAGCATAAAAGATATCGTTTCCACAGAGGATTTGCACAAGTATCGCTGCTCTAAGTTCTAGGATCTGTTCAAACGTACAAACACACGGATTTTATCTAGAAATCTCATCTTCTCACAAAACCACACGGCTTCCAGACCCTTCAGAAGGTGCTCTGGACCTAAACAAACAACTACAACCTAAAATATTGTAGTGACGCAGGATTACTCCTTTTGCCCATTTAGTATACAAGATATCGTTCCCACAGAGGATTTACGCAAGTAATCGCTGCTCTAAGTTCTAGGATCTGTTCAAACACACAAACACACGGGTTTTGTCTAGAAATCCCGTCTTCTCACAAAACCACACAAAATCACACGTCTTCCAGATACGCCAAAATGTACTCTGGATCTAAATAAACAACTACCAACTAAAATATCACACAACTATCCACAGAGAAGCTCGGGAAGACGATCTTCCTGCTTCCAGGTTGCTTCTTCCGGTCTTCTCAGTACCGTCTTCTCGAAGCGATTCTCGTCTTCTGGGGGTTCAGCTCGTCTTCTCACACCTCCAGAAGATTGTCCTGCTTCGCAGAAGTCGACCAGTTCGGCTGTTACACCTTACTTCTCACACTCACATTCCAACGGGTTAGATCGATCACAGGGTGTATGCCCCCTGTAGCCTTCCCAGGCTTCTGCCTACGGAAATGGTCTTCCTGCAGCACTACAACGACATTCACCTTCAAGGAAGCTCAATAGAAGTCTCAGAAACTCACTAGAGAAGGTAAGAAGATGGGGAAGATGAGAGAAGATGGAGAAGAAGAGGAAATCCAAACGAGAGAAAACAAGATAAAAAGAGGAAATTAAGATTCCGACAGGCTTCTAGTCCGGATCCTGACTAACAAGTCATCCCTGCTTGTAATAGTTTAAGGAGGAAGACAACAAACGTGAGTACTGCTGCACCGTCTTCTACTCGAGGATGTCGTCTTCTGTTGCGGGAAGAAGGCTTCTTTCTTCTTCACTTCGCTGCTCTGACTACTCTGTCTTATGGGATTCCTTACCCAGAAGACCGTTCGTACGTAGATCCCAAGTGCTGAACGAGTCAAGCTACACTTCCACAACTGCTGACAGTCACCGCCACTCAAGAAGAACACTTCCCATGCACAAGTGGGAGCGAATTCAATACAATCCACCACCCAGAAGACATGAACAAAGCTCCTGCACTCAAATCCACAATCTATTCCCCGAGAAGAAGTCACAATGGTATTGGGAAGCTCACTCCCTCTACTTCCTGCGTCTACTCCTCTTACACACCAGCCTAACCAACAGGACTGCACGAGGATGCCGTTCCTTGTTCCTAGACTGTACACTACCTCTATCTACATCTTCGAACCACTGCCGGTACGAGCATGCAGACCCCTCCTGTGTATTCCCAGACTATTCGTATGTTTCCAACGACGGGTGTAGTGTGCTAAGAACTGTCTATCATGTATCTTCTTGCTAATGTGTCTAGTCTGCCTGCACCATAGAATCGATGGGTGCAGTAGCTACAGAACCTACAGAACTGAACTCACAGAACTCTCTTTCCTACTTCTCGATCTTACTTATGTTGCTCCCGTGAGAACCAAGGGAGACGACCACCAGAGAGAGAAAAGCGCTGATAGGAGGTTGTCACCCCACATGCAAGCGGTTCCTCGTTCCTAATTAGCCCTCCACTGCGTTGCTCCTACGCTACCTACGCTGCCACATGATGTCCTAACTATTTTCACATGGAAAAACTGCCATCCTTAAGATAGCATGTTCGATCTTTACTAAATCTGGAATAGTCAATTGAGTTACTAACTACTGATTGCACCGTGGCAATCTCTATCTGATCTACTCCTATCGGAGCCACTATCTCGGCTTCTGATGGGCTGGGAAGCCCTGCACTTACCTCGGGCGTCACTGAGGTAGCTTCCCTCTCCTCGCTCTTCGCTGGTCCTGCTGTTTCTGCGGCTGCGTCTTCTTTGGCTTCGACTTCTGCTTCGGAAGACGGAATCGTCTTCTGGGAAGCAGAGTCGAGTGACGCGTCTTCGGTCTTCTGAGGCATGGGTGCGGTGCTAGGGACCATGGCGACCTCATAGGGGTCCGGAGAAGTCGCTTCCTCCATGCGGAATACTTGGGAAGACGGCTCGTCTTCCTGTCTTCTGGAGCGTCTTCCGGAGTCTTCTCGGCTTCCAACGCTGTCACTACCAAGTGTACAGCGAGGTCGAACTCCTCCTTCTCCAATTCGGATCCAGTCGATGGTGTTGGGGCTTGAGAAGATGCGTTTACTGATGGCGGGATCAAGAGAAGATCATAGAGTGTCTTCACTCTCTCTATCTGCCGATCCAAGTACTTGAACATACTCTCCTTGCACTCCACAAACATTGCTTTGGACTCCTCGTCCCATCCTCTAGCCAGGGTAAGCAACTTCCTACCCGCGGTGAAGTTGAACTTCTTCCGAAGCGCTTCCACCGACTGAGCTAGCAACCCCTGCGCACGAGCTTCCGCTGCTTCCCGCTGCGTCTTCTCGGCTGCAGTCTGCGCTTCTACGGCTTCCCGCAGTGTCTTCCACGTCGTCTTCTCTTCTGCAAGGGCGGTGATCTTACCCCGTACTCGCAGAACCTCCTGATCACGCTGCTGTAAGCGCGTCTGCAACTCCTGGTTGCTCTTCTTCAGCTGCGCTAACTCCTTGGAAGAAGTGACGTACTTGTTGTGAGTCGAAGGCTCAGTCCTTCCCTAAGTCCTCACAGTATAGCTTCCACTCTCAGAAGACGAATCTAGTCTTCCAGAAGACATCTACTTCGTCTTCTGAGATTCTAACAATGCTTCCTAAGTAGCGCTCGTCTTTCGAGCTGTATCGAATCAACCCTAACTAAGCAAGGCCTCGCATGGATTACCAAGAAGACAACCCACCTTGCATTACATCCTACTTCCTATCAGAAGATACAAGATTCGCGAAACATAAAGTGCATAGTAGGTTCGGAAGGTGGTTGCGGGCTCCTGCGGTGACAGTGACCTCTGGGAAGACACTCGGGACAGTTTCCGATTCAATGTCTTTCTCGGAAGACCTCCTGAAGTCAGACTTCCCTTCACTGGTCTCACCTGTCTTCGTCTTCCTACGCGTAATCTATCCTCACAACAGACTCAAGACAATTGCACTCTGTTCTTCTGACTTCTCACCTCTCATACGCACTCAGAAGAAGCTTGCTGCTCGGTGGGAAGACATGACCCTCGACCATTCTCTCCAGATTCTGCCAGCAAGTCTTCTCACGACTCTCTTCTAAGTTTGGGAAGAAGAAGAAATGGCTGCTATGGGTCGGACAGAAGAGACCCGAAATGGACCCTCACGTCTTCTCGCTCATTTTGCCAGCCTTTTCAGTCTTCTAGTCTCTTTAGGAAGATGTGGAGTTGAGAAGCTTGGAAGACCGGGAGGCACAAGCCTAGTTCCCGACTTCCAACTTCTCGAAATAACAAAACAACTTACCACACCTCTCAGGATTCGTACCAAGCCTCTCTTAACACAAAACCAAAGCAAATCCACTCTTGATACGAATTGTGTACATTCGTCTTCCGAAGACAGTCTTCCGAAGATAGTCAAGTTTCAGAAGCGTCTTCCGAAGATGTTCCCATCTTCCGATGCATCTTTTGTTCAAGGTTTCGGGGGTAGAGAGGTAGTAGGATAGGAAAATTGATAGCTGGGATCGTCAATTTGGGGTCGAGGTGTAGGGAAGCTCGAATTGAACTTAGGGAGAAGTAGGAAGCTGTCTTGACAGAAATTGGGTAGCGCTTCCGCACCCAATGTCACAATAGAAAAATGGGGGGGGGGAGGGGGTTTAATCGATCAGGCTGTCTGCAACCAACCGGGGGAAGCGCGAGGAACACACAACAGAGGCGAGAAGTAGTGAGAAGGGAGAAGAACGTGGGAAGAACCTCTACAGTCTTCTGTCTTCTTCCCGAGATGTCTTCGACCTCCCGCGCGCTTCTGGCTTTGGTCCTAGCTCCAATGTGACTTCACACGACTGCGCCTGCTGTCAATTTCTGGCCACGCCTCGATTCCTCCTTGGATTCTACTCATCTACTCTCCAATGTCAGCTTCTCGGGAGTATACAGAAATGCCTTCGCTTCTCTGC
This sequence comes from Asterella californica, assembly GCA_036924285.1. Classification (NCBI taxonomy): domain Eukaryota; kingdom Viridiplantae; phylum Streptophyta; class Marchantiopsida; order Marchantiales; family Aytoniaceae; genus Asterella; species Asterella californica. The sequence goes on from JAYKYS010000003.1 coordinate 31,509,339, forward strand.
TTTCCGTGCTTCAGCAATTCGGTCTCGCCCTTCGCCTAGCTGCCAACTGGTTCTCACCTCTCTCGATTCCTCTCTCGATGCTCCTTCTCTCAAATCGATCCTCTCAAGCTCGCTGTGCTGCGGGAAGTTGGAATGCGCTAATGCGCTTCCTGCGCATCTTCCCCGCAGATTAGAGGTTTCGACCCTAGGTGTCTTTCCTGACCTACCTACCACCTGTGTGTTACCTAGTAGGTACACCTACTGTTTTACCCGAAAACTCGTGGTTAGGCCTTTGCGGTCGCTGTCTTCCGCCGTCTTCTCATCTTCCGCCGTCTTCTGTCTTCCGAAGACGTAACTGAGAAGACGCTTCCCGGAAGACGGTCGTCTTCCGAAGAAGTCAACTTCTTATTAAAAAGCTCATAAGATCATCTTCCTACTAAGGAGGACGTAATCTTCAATAACAACGCTTCTTCAGTTATACAAACAAGTTATTAATCTTAAAAGTTTTAAGAATTCGTGCATCCTGCAATTTGTGGGCACCACAAATATCACACAGATATCTGCTGGGAAGCTGGGGAAGACGCTTCTTGCTTCCAGGTCACGGCTTCCAATCTTCCCACGACTGTCTTCCCGAAGCAATTCTCAGCTTTTGGGAGTTCAATTCTGCTTCTCACTTCTCCAGAAGACTGCTCCTGCTTCGTAGATACCAAATTAACAATGTCTCTCACGCATTGCTCTTCCAGTTTCCAACGGGGTTAGATCAATCACATGGTGTGTTCCCCCTGTAGCACTACAACGACATTCATCTTCATGGAAGCTCAATAGAAGTCTCGGAAGCTCACTAGAAGAACGTAAGAAGATGGGAAGATGAGAAAAGATGAGGAAGAAGAGAAAATCCAAACAAGAGGAAACAAGACGAAAATGAGAAATTAAGACTCCGACAGGCTTCTAGTCCGGATCCTGACTAACAAGCCATCCCTGCTTGTAGTAATTTGGGGAAGAAGATCACAAATTGACTTACAGTTACACAGTCTTTCACTCGAGGATGTTGTCTTCTGCTGTGAGAAGAAGTCTTCTTTCTTCTTCTGTCGTCGCTCCGACTACTCGGTCGTCTGAGATCGCTTTCTCATAGGACTGTCCATACGCGGATCCGAAGTGCTCCACTGGATGAGATAAGCTTCGACTCTGCACAGCTTCTAACAATCGCCGTCACTCAAGAAGAAAGCTTCTCATGCACAATTGAGTGTGAATTCGAGAAAATCCGCTACCCAAAAGACACAGACAAAGCTTCTGCATTCAAATCTGAAATCAATTCCTCGAGAAGAAGATACATTGGTTTCGGGAAGCTCATTCCCTCCACTTCCTGTTCTTACCCCTCGACACACCAGCTCAGAAACATGACTACACGATGATGTCGTTCCTTGCTCTAGGATGTCCATTATCTCTATCTACATCTTCGATCCACTGCTAGAAGTGAAAGTGCAGACCCCTCCGGTGTAATCTAATTCTATTCGTATGTATCTAGCATCGGACGTAGTGTGTGTACTGTGCGAAGATGTGGAACCATATGTGTGTCAATCTGCACAGTAAAATGTGTCTCTCACATGTGTGTCAAATCTTACTCTATGTTCGTCTTTACGCATCTACCTTGCGTCGCATGGGAGAGATTTTCTTCCAATCCCCAACTTGCAATCAGGAGAGATGAGACGCTGTCAGAAGACCACCACCTCACATGCAGTCGGCTCCCTGCTCTAATTGGAAACTTACTTTCTATTCCTATCGCTGGACAGTCATCTAAAAATACAAGAGAAACTAGCACTTCTCAAGATAGCAGATTTCGCTTCCTATCAAAATTAGACAAGTCAACTTGTCTTCCTAACTTACTGCCTACTCCTAATCGCTGGGTGTGATCTCCTCTTGATTGGTTCCTACCTGAACTCTTAAATCAACTTCGGATAAAGTGAGAAGCCATACGAGTATCTCGGGTGTGTCTGATGTGGCTTCCTCCTCGATGTTTGTGGCTTGCTCTGCTGAGACGGTTTCGGAAGACAGAAGTGTCTTCTAGGAAGCTGAGTCTACATGCGCTTCCTCGCTCTTCTGCGGTACTGGTTCGACGCGGTGGAGGAAGTCACCTCCTCCACTCGAAAGACAACTCTGCTTCCTGTCTTTCAGAAGACACCTTGTCTTCCGGGGCTTCTTCCGAGATCTTCTCGGCTTCCAGCGCTGTCACTAGCAAGTGGACAGCGAGGTCGAACTCCTCCTTCTCCAAATCTTTCCCGATCGCTGGGCTTAGAGCATGAGAAGATTAGCTGCTGGCTGTGGAATCGAGGGAAGACCGTAAAGCGTCTTCAAGCCCTCAATCTGTCGATCTAGGTAGTGGAACATGCTCTCTTTTGCACTCCACTAACATCATCCTGGAATCGTCATCCCACTCCTTAGCTAGGTTGAGAAGCTTCATACCCGTGGTGAAGTTGAACTTCTTGCGAAGTGCTTCTACCGTCTGCACCATAAGTCCCTTTGCTCGGACTTCTGCTTCTTCCTACTGCGTCTTCTCTACTTCGACTTGTACTTCTGCGGCTTCTCGCAGTGCCTTCCATGTCGTCTTCTCTTCTGCGAGAGAGTTGATCTTATCCCTGATCCTCAGAACCTCATGTTCACGCTGTTGTAGACGTGCCTGCAACTCCTGGTTGCTCTTCCTTAACTGTACTGACTCCTTGGCAGAAGTAGCTGCTTCCGCCTTGCACTTCGCTGCAAGCTTCTCCGTTGTGCGGAGGTTGGCTTCCAACGTGTCCATCTTCTTCTAGACCTCTTCTTGCTGCATCAGTGTCCGTAGATCGAATCTAGGTCGCAGTGGCTTCTCTTGAACCATCGCACGCTTCTCCACCAACTCCATGGCTGGGTGGATCTCCGACTGGAAGAAGGTGATGAATTCCTCCAACCTTCTTCTCGCAAAAGACAGGTTCATCCCCACGAATCGATCGGAGACGTCTTTCCTATCTTCCAGAGGCAAGGATGTCTCTTCCACCACTATGGTTCTGCTTCTACATGCGGGAAGACACTATTCTTTTCATCTTCCGAGGTGGAAGATCTCTTCCTACTGCAGGAGCGATTCTCTTCGCTGCGCTTCTTCGAGTCGTAGTCCATACATCGGCTTTTGGGGTCTTAGAAAGACTCCATGTAGTTGCAAAAGTTGTCTTTTGCGTGATCTTGGTGCTCAGCGTCTCCTCTTGAGAATCCGACTCCGATCCAGAATGAATGATCAGAAAAGAGACGCTCTTCCTAGACACACTCCTAGGCCTCATCTTCCTCGGAGGTGATGCGTCTTCTGTACCGCTGGAGTCGTCTTCTCGCACCAGAAGCGTCTTCTGATGAGTGTTCGATCTCGTCTCTGAGACACTAAAGTGAGAGAGGGAGTCACGGCCGCTATCCGATCTTCTTCTCCCGAGGTCTCTTTCTTCACCTCGCATTGTCCTGTTGGTCCATACCTCACCAACTGGTCTTTTGTCAGATCTCTCTTTGACACGTACAGATAGCAAAAGAACGGGGTGAGGTGTCCTCCTGCTGGGGTGCTCAAGTACACCAACTGTATTTGGATGTAAGCATGGAAGAAGGCGCCCTTGTTGACGGGCAGTCTCTCCCAAATGGCTTCCAAGAACTCCATGTCTTGATCTCCAAGGTATCTCGTCTTCTGCGCTTTCCCCTTGGGGAAGAGGTGAAGAAATAACTTCGCCAGAAGACGCTTCCGCGGCTCCCGGCAAGCTTCTACCTTCCACCCATTCCTTCCTTGTCTATCTTCCAAGAAAAGACAAGTCGTGCTTCCAGGAACATGCCACTTTTCTGAGATCATCAGTAAGATCTTCTTCTCGAGCTCGTACCCTCGGTTCTCAGATTCTGATCTGTGAATCGGTGTAATCTCGCAGTGTCTCTTTCTTCTTCCGTTCGAGCCTCTGAAGTTCTATGAGGGTCATTTGATCATAGCCCACTCCTCTGAACCTCTTCAGAAAAGCTACCTTCAGACTAGCCCAAGCGGCCATTACTAACCCATCATCCAACATTTTACTCATCCATTTTCTTCCCTTCCCTACGATCAAACTGGAAAATACACGGAGTCTGTCGGCATCCGAGTCTTCCTTGTTGGATCGAGAGATGGTCTCAAACATCGCGATGAAGTCGTCCGTGTCAGCATCATCGTCGTACGGATGGTACTTCTACCGAGTGTGGGAAGCCATGTCGACTCCCGGCAAGTGCGACTGCCAACTTCTTTCTCCTTCAGGTCCAGGTTGTGGAGATGGTCTTCTCGAAGGTCCAGGCCTGTCCGAATCACGAAGGTCGTCTTCTGAGTCAGAACTACTGTCGCTGTCGCCTTCTGAGACGTCTGGAACGATCTCCTCTAGTCTTTCTTCACCTTGAGAAGCTTCTTCCGCACTTGGGAAGACGTCTTCCGAGTAACCAGTACCAAAATCTACTTTATACACGTGATCACCCGGTTGGCTTCTGTCTTCTCCAAAGATTATGCTCGAGATGGAAGGCTCTTCCAACTCTACCGATCGGATCTTCCTGAGCTCTTCTTCTTTCCTTTGGTGTCTCAAGGATATCCGCTGCTCTCTAGAAGCAGTTCGCTGGGGTGAATGTACCCACTCAGGATCTTTACTCGTGCGTCTTCTGTTTCTTCCTCTTGTCGGAGGCATCCACCAGAGTGCTGAGAAGAGATGTCTCTCTTCTTCTAATACTAGATCCGGTAGACCAAATGACTGAACAACCGATCACAGGTTCGGAACGTCTTCTTCTCCTGCTTCTTGTTGTACTCACTGCAGTCTTCCAAGATCGAGTCTTCCAAGAAGCTCTTGGAAGCGGAGAAGCGGCTTCTTCCAGTTCCCCTTGATGTATCTTATCAGCTTCTGGTTGCGGTTTCTGTCTTCTAGCAAGATAGAATCCCACAACACATTCAACTACAATCGAAGTTAGTTCAAAATGAAACTAACTATTGGTACACAGATCCAGGAAGCTTAGAACAAAGGTTACTAAGATGAAATCTCCGGCAGCGGCGCCAAAAATGGTGCTCACTATATGTAGTGTCGCAGGATTACTCCTTTTGCCCATTTAGTATACAAGATATCGTTCCCACAGAGGATTTGCACAAATAACGCTGCTCTAAGTTCTAAGATCTGTTCAAACACACGGGTTTTGCCTAGAAATCCCGTCTTCTCACAAAACCACGCGTCTTCCAGACACGCCAAAAGGTGCTCTGGAACTAAACAAACAACTACTAACTAAAATATCACACAACTATTCACAGAGAAGCTCGGGAAGACGCGCTTCCTCCTTCCAAGTCACTTCTTCCGGTCTTCTCGATACCGTCTTCCCGAAGCAATTCTCGTCTTCTGGGGGTTCAACACGTCTTCTCACACCTCCAGAAGACTGTCTTGCTCCACAGAAGTCGATTGGCAACGGCTGTTACACCTTACTCTTCCACTCACATTCCAACGGGTTAGATTAATCACAGGGTGTATGCCTCCTGTAGCCTTCCCAAGCTTCTGCCTACGGAAATGGTCTTCCTGCAGCACTACAACGACATTCACCTTCACGGAAGCTCAATAGAAGTCCCGGAAGCTCACTAGAAGAAGGTAAGAAGATGGAGAAGATGAGAGAAGATGGGGAAGAAGAGGAAATCCAAACGAGAGAAAACAAAATGAAAAGGAGCAATTAAGATTCCGACAGGCTTCTAGTCCGGATCCTGACTAACAAGCCATCCCTGCTTGTAATAGTTTGGGGAGGAAGACAACAAACGTGCGTACAGTCGCACCGTCTTCTACTTGAGGATGTCGTCTTCTGCTGTGGGAAGAAGGCTTCTTTCTTCTTCTCTTCGCTGCTCTAACTACTCTGTCTTCTGGGATCTCTTATCTAGAAGACCGTCCGTACGTAGATCCAAAGTGCTCTACTGGACGAGCCAAGCTACAATGACACACCTGCTGACAGTCACCGCCACCTAAGAAGAACACTTCTCATGCACAATTGGGAGCGAATTCAAAGAAACCCACCACCCAGAAGACACGAATTAAGCTTCTGCACTCAAATCAGCAATACATTCCCCGAGAAGAAGTCACATTGGCATTGGGAAGCTCACTCCCTCTACTTCTTGCGCCTATTCCTCTGTCACAACAGTCTAGCCAACAAGACTGCACGAGGATGCCGTTCCCTGTTCCTAAACTGTCCACTACCTCTATCTACATCCTCGAACCACTGCTGGTAACGAGCATGCAGACCCCTCCGGTATAATCCTAGTCTATTCGTATGTTTCTAACATCAGGTGTAGTGTGTGTAACTTGCTATGAGTCTGCACCGTAAGATGTTGGTGTTTGTGAAGAACTGAATTTCTTACTCTTCGATCCTACTTATGCCTTCTACCACGAGAAAATAGAGGAACCACCACCAGAGAGAGATGGGCGCTGTCAGAAGGCTGCTACCCCACATGCAAGCGGTTCCCCTTCCTAATTAGCCATCCTCCTTGTTGTTCCTGCGCTACCTATGCTGCCACATGGTATCCTAACTAATTTTATACTGAAAACTGCCACCCTTAAGATAGCATGTTCGGTTCTTACTAAATCTGGAATTGTCAACTTCGGTTACTATCTACTCTGATTGCTCGGTGGCAATCTCTACCTGATCTGCTCCTATCGGAACTCCTATCGCGGCTTCTGATCAGCTAGAAAACCCTGCGATTACCTCGGGTGTCACTGAGGTGGCTTCCTCCATAGTCGTCGCTGGCCCTGCTGTCGCTGTCGCTGCTTCTTCCTTGGCTTCGGCTTCGGCTTCTGACTCTACTTCTGCTTCTTCTTTGGAAAACTGAAGCGTCTTCTGGGAAGCTGGGTCGAGTGGTGCTTCCTCGCTCTTCTGAGACACTGGTGCGGTACTAGGGACCATGGCGACCTCACAGGGATCCGAGGAAGTCGCTTCCTCCACGCGGAATACTTAGGAAGACGGCTCTTCTTCCTATCTTCTGGGGCGTCTTCTGATGTCTTCTCGGCTTCCAACGCTGTCACTACCAAGTGGACAGCGAAGTCGAACTCCTCCTTCTCCAATCCGGATCCAGTCGATGGTGCTGGAGCTTGGGAAGATGTAGTTGCAGGTGGCGGAATCAAGGGAAGACCATAGAGTGTCTTCACTCCCTCGATCTGCCGATCCAAATACCTGAACATGCTCTCCTTGCATTCTACCAACCTTGCTCTGGACTCCTCGTCCCACTCTCTAGCCAAGCAACTTCCTACCCGCGGTGAAGTTGAACTTCTTTCAAAGTGCTTCCACCGACTGTGCTAGCATCTCCTACGCACGAGCTTCCGCTGCTTCCCGCTGCGTCTTCTCGACTGCAACTCGCACTTCTGCGGCTTCCCGCTGCGTCTTCCATGTTGTCTTCTCCTCTACGAGGGCAGTGATCTTCTCACGCACTCGGAGAACCTCCTGGTCACGTTGCTGCAAGCGCGCCTGCAACTCCTGGTTGCTCTTCCTCAGTTGAGTAAGCTCCTTGGCAGAGGCGGTTAAACCGTAAAGAATCCGTCGACATATCTGAAGGATTATCTGAGGTCTTAGAGTCTTGTTGATGTCTTGTGTCTCCTTGGGAGTAGAACTTCGTTCTAGGGGAAAAAGTTGAGTGGAGAAAAGACAAAAGTAAAGCTCTTTTTGCTCTTATTGGTCTACTTTTGGACCAATAGTGTTCTAGTTGATCCTCGCGACGTTTTTGTGGTTCTTGGAGACTTCGGGGTCCATTCGTGAAACGAAGGGTACGGTTGGAAAGCTCTCGACCGGGGCTACAATCTGGGCAGAAGAATCGGTCGATTTGATGGAAGGATGAGGGCGTTATGATCGATTGAGTGGAGGGGGTGAAATTCATACTTACCCCTACGTTTCTGGTTGTTCCTAGAGACTCGTGAGAAGTTTTGAGGAGCTGTCTGTTGGGTTGGAGAGCTGACGACGTGCTGGTCATTTTGATACCAATTTCATCAGATTCTTGATCGATTTGGATTGTGAACCGACCGATTGAAGTTGAGAAGTGTAGACGTGATAAGACGGGAACAGCGAACTATGATAGTCATGGATAGTTTGCTATTGCTTGAGTTCTGAGTCGAATTTCTAAGAAAAACTTTCCAGGATTGAAGTATGTCTTATCAGTAAGATACTTGAGAAGTTTCACCTCAAATGGTCGAGTAGTTTGTTCAAAATCTTGGATCAAATGTACCTGGGTCTGTAAAGCTCTTAAGTTAGCACAGATTACGATTTGATCCATATCTGAGAATCGGTTTGAGATTTCGACCTGAAAATTATTCAGGGTAGGAGTGAAGGGTCCAATCAAGCTTCCTGTGAAGTTTGATCATCATTGGTCGACTGGTTTGGGAGGACTGAGGTCTCAAAGTTCGAAGATACTTCTGTTATTAGCAATTTCAGGTTTTTTCGATCACATCTATTGTCACTTTGGTCATTTTCGAGCAATTTGGAGAGGAGTTTGTTGCTGAAACTGCCATGCCTGCATACAACTTGACATTGGAAGGTGTGGGGTTGATTTCAGCTCTTGGTGATGAAGAAGAACAGAGTCGTCATGAAGACGCTGTTTGGGTTCTCAGAGCTCCCAAGTACTACCGCCGTTGGTGCTATATTGAGATCTGAGTAGTGTCTTGGAGTATGCATGCTTTATCTTGCTGGAATGCTTGATAGGCCAGGGTCTACAGCAAGTCGCATCAAAACTTGATCAAGTTGGTTGAGCGATCTTATAGTATCTTTCGGTTGTATCAAATAGAGTTATAGCGGTCAAACTGATGGGTAGCTAACGTCGCTGAGAAGTTGTTAAATCATGCTTCTAGTGATTTAGAGTTACTTGCATGCAGATAGTACAGAGTTGAGTATTTCAGATAGAGTACAAAAATATTTGTATGTAACACAAATTTGTACAAGTTATACGTATCATTGGACCGTAGCAACCTTTAACCTTGAGTCGAGAGATACAAGGTCACTTGTCCGAGAAGAGTAGATAGAGAGCATTAGGGTTGAAGGATCAAGGTTCAGAGCCAACCTGTTCAAGTCACCTATCTCTACACAGCCATATATCCCGTGTATTCCTAGACAGAAAAACACGTTATACGATACCGTCTTCTCAAATCCACATCTTCCTATAGAGATTGGAACGTTGGAACGGCTGGCAGAATGCACGAAAAGACGTGAAAGTCCTTTACTACGGATCTCTTCTATTTGACGCATAGTAGCCTATTCATTCTTCTTCCCGAACTTAGAAGAGAGTTGTGAGAAGCCTTGCTAGCAGAATCTGGAAAGAATGGTCGAGCGTCACGTCTTCCCGTCATCCATCAAGCTTCTTCTGAGCGTGTATGAGAGATAAGGAGTCGGAAGAACAGAGTATGAACGTTCCGTGTCTCTTGTGAGGCTAGATTGCATGTAGGAGCATGTATGAGATGTAAGGAGTCGGAAGTCTTTCTGGATGTCATTGTCATCACAGGAGTCCGCAATCCTCTGCTGAACCTTTTCGTATATTCTGCTTCTTACGTATCTTGTATCTTCAGTTAGGAAGTAGGATGAAATGCAAGATGGGTTGTCTTCTTGCGAATCCATGTGATGTCTTGCTTAGTTAAGATTGTTTAGATATAGCCCGGAAGACGAGAGGTACTTAGGAAGTACTGTTAGAATCTCGGAAGACGGAATAGCTGTCTTCTGGAAGACTAGATTCGTCTTCTAAGAGTGGAAGCTAAACTGTGAGGACTTGGGAAGGATTGAGCCTTCGGCTCACAGCAAGAACGTGTGGCTTAGTGTAACAGAAGCTCGAACATGTCCATGCATCCTCGAGGGTTAGTGTTATCGACAACAAAGTTGGCAGAGGTCAAACCCTTCATCAAAGAGTTGGGCCTCGACTTCTTTCTGTGGAATTGGAACCTCACAGACTAGGGTATTCTAGAGGAGGTTTGGACAGCACTGCCTCCGCGTAATCTTGTACCTGCGAAGACAAGGATCACTCGTGGAAGATCGTCTTCCTGGACGATGGAGTGGTGCTTAAAGACCTCATGGATCACATCCCTCAGAACCAAGGAAGACCCGGTTATTGTGCCCAGCAAGCCGTGGATTGGTACTTGGGAGGATTGTCTCAGGATATGGAGTTGTATTGCAGAAGAGGAAGAGGTGATGATTTAGTAGAAGTACAGAAGCATGCCGAGCAGTATGAAACCTCGAGCATCACTCGGAATATGACGAAAGACAGAGAGAAGACCTGAAAGAAGTCCAAGAAGTCGAAGAAGTCTTCTAGGAAGTCCAAGAGAAAGTCCAAGTCCATTGAAACTGATAACAGTGATTCGGAAGTATCCTCTACTTCAGAAGAGTCTACTGTCGAAAGTTCAGAATCTGAATCTAAACAAGAGAAGAAGACACGGAAGAAGAAGAAGGAGAAGACAAGATCAAGGGAAGAAGTGGTGCAGAAGATGCCTCAGACTCAGATCATTCAGTATGCACCTGATCCCCGTATCGATGAAGTTCTGAAGCAGTTTGCCGACCTGAAAGTTCATCTTCTGAACCAGAAGGACAAGCGGAAGCAACCTACGGCTTCCCGGCCAAACCTTTGGTGCAATCTTTGTAACTCTTCCGGGCACACCAGAGATCAGTGTACGCAGGACCAAGCTGTCAATTGGGCAGGCTGGGAAGAAGACGACGAGGGATATCTATACGATCCCAGTGGAGAAACCTGCTATAGGATCGAGACGATACAACCCTTCACTCCTACTCCTCCCGCCCAATATACTCGTTATGTACCTAGGGATAGAGCTAGTAATGTACAAACCAGGACGCCCTGGCAACCTTCTTCAGCACAACGACCTCTAAACCCTCTTCTTGGAGCGTGCAATAATTGTGGAGAAACAGGACACTGGTGGTCCACCTGTCCTCATCCGAGAAGGCAGATTGGCATTCCTATCCGCAGTGAAGTTGAACTTCTTATGAAGCGCTTCTCGCATTTACACATGACTTCCTTAGCTCGAGCTTCTGCTTCTTCCCGCTGCTTCTTCTCTACTGCGGCATGAGCTTCCACGGCTTCCCGCAGTACACTCCAGGAACTCCAGGAACTCCACGTCTTGATCTCCAAGGTACCTCACTTTTTGGACTTTTTCCTTGGAGAAAAGGTGAAGATACAACTTCTCCAGAAGACGCTTCCTCGGCTCCCGATAAGCTTCTATCTTCCATCCGTTCCTTCCTCTGTCTGTCTTTCAGGAAGAGGCATGTGGTGCTTCCAGATACATACCACTTCCTAGAGATCATCGATAAGATCTTCTTCTCCAACTCGTACCAGCGGTTCTTTGCTTCGAGGCGATGAAAAGCTCTACATCACCACTCCACTGTTCAAGAAGATGATCTTTCCCGAGCGACCCCTGTCTTCACAGATACAAGGTTACGCGGAGGCAATGCTGCCCAGACCTCCTCGAGAATACCCTGGTTCGCGAGGTTCCTGTCCCACGTGAAGAAGTCGAGACCCAACTCCTTGATGTAAGGTTTGGCCTCGGTCAACTCTGCGGCGGTAACATCAACCCTCGAGGATGCATCGACATGTTCTAGTTTCTGTTACACTAAACCACACATACTTGTTATGAGCCTAAGGCTCAGTCTTTACTAGGTCCTCACAGTCCAACTTCCACTCTCAGAAGACGAATCTAGTCTTCTAGAAGACAGCTATTCCGTCTTCGAAAATTCTAACAGTGCTTCCTAAGTACTTCCCGTCTTCCGAGCTAAATCTAAGCAAACATAACTAAGCAAGGCATCGCATGGATTCCTAAGAAGACAATCCACCTTGCAAATTCATCCTACTTCCTAACAGAAGATGAAAAGATTTGTGAGAAGCAAAGTCTATGAAAGTTGAGGACTCTTGCGGTGACAATGATCTCCAGGAAGACGCACGGGTCAGCTTCTGATTAACTGACGTCTTCAGAAGACTTCCCGCAATCAAGCTTCTCATCACTGATCTCATCTGTCTTCGGCTTCCTACACACAATCTAGTCTCACAACAGACACGAAACATTCGCACTCTGTTTTCTGACTCCTCACCTCGCATACACTCTCAGAAAAAGCTTACTGTGTAACGAGAAGACATGACCCTCGACCATTCTCACCATCAAGGCTTCTCACAACTCTCTTCTAAGTTCGGGAAGAAGAAGGAACATGCTGCTATGGGTCAAACAGAAGAGACCCGTAAAAGACCCTCACTTCTTCTCGTGCATTTTGCCAGCCTTTCCAATCTTCTAGTCTCTTTAGGAAGATTGGGAGGCACGGGTCTGGTTCCCAATTTCTTGCTTCTCGAAACAACAATCAACTCTCAAGCTCATTCAGGATTCGTATCAAGCTTCTTTCAACACAAATTTCAATCCAATCCAATCTTCTCGATACGAATTTGCAAACAGTCATCTGCTGAAGATGTTCAGACTTCAGAAGCATCTTCTGTCCACAGATTCTGGAATAGAGGCGTAGTAGGATGAAGAAATTGATAGTCAGGTTACCGAATTTGAGAGTGAGAAGAAAGGAAGCTCAACTTCAGCTCGAGAAGAAGTGAGAAGACGGCTGAAGAAAATTGGACAGCGCTTCCGCGTCCAATTTTCTCAAGGGAAATTCAAGGTAGGAAAAAATGATCGATGGGCGGTTTTAAGCCGCAGGGAAGAGTTTTTGAAAGTTCGGTCACTTGGGACCAAAAATCGGCGATATCTCGGCTGTTGGGAGTCGGATCTGAAGGTTTCTTGGGTTAACGGAGTCAGCGGAGGAGACCCTATTGACATCTGAAGTCCGTTCGGCGAAAGAAGGAAGTTCTCAGATAGGTCTTTTTCGGTTTCTTCGCTATGGATTTTGCTCTTTTGAGTTCGTTAGAGTTCTGGTTGGCTATATACAGCTTGTGGTAGCTAGTTTTGGCTAAGAGCTTGTACATGGGTGTGGTTTGGACTTGGGTTTGGATCGCGTGATACTGTTGTGGCTCTGTTTGTTAGCAAAGGGAAGTTTCTCTTGCTTTGAGCTACGCTTCGGTGATTTTGGGTCAGGGTTGTGATTCAAGGGTTGTTTTTAGGGGCTTTTGGTAGGTACCATCTAGCTCTTCCCATCAAGGTACCATCTAGCTCTTCCCGTTGTAAGGAACCATTGTCGAATACTTCCAAGACTCTATAAGGACCCATCCAGCGAAGATGAAGCTTTCCAAGGAATTTCAGATGCCTGTTGTCGGATAGAAGAACCAAGTCTCCATCCTTGACAGTCACCTTCTTCAGCTTGTCATCATAGTTAACCTTACATTGTGCTTGTACTTCGTAAGTCTTCTTGAGAGTTGCATTCCAGTCTTTCTCGAACTCCACAAAGTTCAGAAGATGCTGCTCTTGGCTTTTCTCTTCTTCCATGCGTTCGGTAACAGTCAACCTATAAATAAGGTCCATAGGAACGACGGGTGTCATCCCATAAGTTAGGTAGAAGAGTGTCTTCTGGGTGATGACTTTTGATGAAATTCTAAAAGTCCACAACACAGATGACAGCTTCGTGTCTCAATCATAAGCGTGGTTTACAGTTACCTTATTCAAAATATTACAGAGAAGGCAATTCGACTTCTCTGTCAATCCATTAGCCTTCGGGTTGTACGGTGTTGTCTTCCGATGTTTGATCTTGAAGTACTGTGTCAAGAGAGAAATAGTCTCATTCAAAAAATGAGTACCTCTGTCTGACACCAGTTCTAGCGGTCATCCGTATCGGATGATGATATTGTGCCAAAGAAACATGGCAACCATTGCAACGTCGTTCTTCCTTGTGGCTTTGTCTTCCACCATCTTCGTGGCGTAGTCTGTAGCTATCAGTATATACCATGCTCGAGTTCTTCTAGCCTCAAGAGCGATTGATCCAACAAAGTCGATTCCTCACTTTTCAAAGAGTGCGAGAGACAAAATGAGAGTAAGAGGTCACCTAGTAGTAGCAGCTGTCAATCTTCCCATCCTCTAGCATGCATCACATCTTCTGATCTCCTGAAAAGTGTCTCAGTACATGATTGGCTACCAGTAACCGGCGTCCAACATCTTCTTCACCGTCGTCTTCAATCCATAGTGACCTCCAGTGTCCTCGTAGTGAAGACACGTGATCATTGTCTTAATCTATGAGGGCTCGAGGCATCTCTTCAGATTCTCGTCATGTCCCTTCCTAAACAGAATATCTTGGAAGATGGCATAAGGGCATGCTTTGTGTAAAAAGACGGCTTTCTGCTCAGCATCCAATCCTTCTGCTTACTGTTGGTCGTCTAAGAACTTCCTCAGGTCCTTGAAGATCGATTCTTCTATAGAAGTCGCATAGACAAGGTCAGAAGACCCCATCTCGGCTTCTAAAGAGTGAGTAGTGCGCCCCCCTCAGACTGTGACGTCTCTGCAGAATCTTGGAATAGCTTCTCGTCATGGAACTCGTCTTTCACTTCATTTGCTCTACTCTTTGTCTCCAATCGGGATAGGTAGTCAGCATTGACATGCAATCTTCCAGGCATGTATTCCACAACGTAAGTGAATCCTGAAGTAAGAGAATCCACTTAGCAATCCTACCAGACAAATCTGCTTTCTTCACTAGATGCTTCAAAGAAAAATGATCCACATAGAAGACAAACGGATTAGCTAGAAGATAATGCTTAAACTTCTTACATGAGTAAATCATGCCAAGACACTCCATTCAGTTGTCGAGTACTTCTTCTATGCAAAAGAGAAAATCCTTCTTCTTTGTCTTTCTGGCTCAGTACCACTCCTATGGCAAAAGCAAAAATATCCACATAAATGTGGAAGACCTTTTCCCAATCAGGTGATCTCAGGATAGAGGATTCTGACAGAAGCTTCTTCATCTCCTCGAAGGCTTCTTGCTGCTCAGAAGACTAGACGTAAGGTCCGTCCTTCTTCAGCAGCTTGGTAAGTCTTCCTGCTACTTCTACATATCGGTCAATAAACCTCCTGTAGTATCCTACGTTGCTCAGGAAGCTTCTCAACTGAGTCGGGTTAGCAAGTGGGTGAAGTTTCATGATAACTTCCACCTTGGTACAGTCTACTTCTATGCCTCTTTCAGAAATATTATTCCTAACAAAATCCCTTCTGACATTCCGAAGAAGCACTTCTCAAGATGCAGAGCCAAATGATGCTCTCTACACTTCAAAAAACACTTCCTCAAAAATATCAAGTGATCTATCTTCGATCCAAACACACAAGAATCATCTAGGAAAATCTCTTTGAAAGTACGAAGGTACTCCTTAAAGATCGTAATCATCAGTATCTAGAATGTGACAAGAGCGTTGCATAAACCAAACGGCATTTGGTTATATGCGTAAGTTCCCCAATCAGTAGTAAAAGTGATCTTCGACTTGTCTTCTTCTCTGATTGATACTTGGTTGTACCCAGAATACCCATCTAGGAAGCTGTAGAACTCATGTCCTGCTACCTGGTCTAACACAGAGTCGGTGAATGACAAAAGATGATGGTCCTTCAGCGTAGCCAAGTTCAACTTCCGGAAGTCTTGGCACGCTCTGATCTTACATGTCTACTTCTTCGGCACGATGACAACTGGAGCTACCCACTTACTGCTAAGCACCAGGAAGATGACTCTTGTCTTCAGATACTGATCTAGCTTATCTTTCACCAGAAGCGAGTACTTTGGGTTGAGTCGATACTGCCTCTACCGTGCAAGAACAACGTCTTTCAGCAAGTCAATTCGATGCTCTCCCAGTTCTCTAGGTATTCCCTTCATGTCTTCTATGGTCCATGCGAAGACATCCTGGAACTCTGTCAGGAGTTCTCTGAAGTCTTCCAGCTGTTGGTCCTCGATCACCTTGGAAAGTTGTAGCTTCTTCTCAGGAGCAATCTCCATCTCTTGAAGGTCGTCAAGGTTCACCATTCCTTCTGTATGACTATACTCACTGGCATCAAAATATTCCGGTTTGAGAGCTTCTTCCAGATCTGACTTGGCTTCTGGAAGAGCAGCTAATTGATCTTCTGAAGAGAAGATAATACTTTCGTCTTTTGGAAGCTCTTCTTCCACAATTTTGTAGCACTCAATGTATCCACAGTTCACTTCTTCTGCTTCTTCTGATGTACTTGTAGTACGTAAATAATTCACCACAAACTCATCATATTTTCCATCACTGTCGAAAGACGCAGCTGAGTCTTTTGATGTGTATCCTTCAATCGTAGAGGGAGTTTCATCTTGATGTCCAATCTTCGTCCAAGAGAGTGAGACTTTGGACTTCTCGCTTGGCTTGGGTGTAGGATTGAGAAACTTCAAACGATGTCTTCTCCAATCGGTATTTACATTTGCAGCATACAACCAAAGTCTTCCTATCAGAACTTGATATCCAACCTTAGTTGCAGTCGCAAAATAATGTAAGTGAGGTAGAAAAATACTCCTCCAATTACCGTTAAGACATCTTTCAGTTGCCTCAAAGGTCGTCTTCAGGTCTGGTCTGTCATTTTGAGGATCCTCAGAGTAGGCTAGAACTCAGTGAAGCCTAGGACATGCGCAGTTTCTTCGATCATGTGCATGTTTCTTCGGTCATGTGTGGTCTTTTCGTTTGATTACATAAATAATTAACTCGTGAAACTCCCTCTTTGCAATATCAAGAACCTCCTGAAGTGAAAAATAACACGTGCATCTAGTATCCTTTGCTCCAGAATGCTCTTAAGATCAATGAAAGTCTTACTATATACAGCCAACTTATAAGTCGGTCTTTTCTCTTTTTTCTTAGACAGTGAACAGTCTACCGGCAATCGTCGGCTCCTGCTGAGACCTCTGCACGTCCTCCATCGATCCTGGTGCGGGTGGAGGAACTTGAGAAATAGATAGGATATCCTCTGGAGGAGCTGCTCGTCTTCTGACCTTCTCTAGTCTCCTCTGGAGTCCTAGTTTCAAGCTCAAAGACATCTCGCCGTCTCTTCTCTTCCACAGAAGCATCCTACCAATGAACGTGCTTATCTATGTCCAAGAATGCTTTGATATATGCCGTATTTACGATATCTCTCCACCCTGTGACTCTACGGATAGTTTCTGCTCCTCTTTTCAACACCTCAGAAGGAACTTCAGCACTGCTCCTCTCAACAGTCCTATCTAGCAAGGTAGGGCTAGCAGAGACTTCAATATGCTCAGCATACACATCAAGATTCATCGGTGGTATCATTAACGTAGTTATTGTTGCAGCCGCGGCGACTTGAGGTAGACTCCTCAAACGTCCTCGTCCAAACTGCATGCTCAATGGCTCTACAATAGAAACAAGGTACAGTATATCGTTATGATAGCGACTACACCATCTCGCAGAGCGGCTGTAAGCTCCTAGCAGTCTCCTCGAAGATGATCTTGACTGTCACATCAGATATATCTACGGACAAGAGCACCTCCTGGATGCACAGCATCAAGCATCGGTGGCAACTCTCAGTGCAATCCAGCCATCTCTATCTTCAACTCACGCATCTGCCGGATCAACTCCTCGATTTGATTTTGTTGACCATGGTTCTCAATCATTCTCTGAACATGTACTCTATATGCAGGAACTGACACAATTGACACTGGAGTCGTTGTTATTGGAATAACAGGTCTAGGAGCAGGAGTCGGAAGCTGTTGTACTTGAGGAGCATCATAAGGTTGAAGGATCACTTTCGCAAGCGGTCTTCCTCCTACAGTCACTCTCCCTCGCCTCTGCCTTGTTAGAACAGCAACAACGTCCTCAACTCTCTCTCCATCCCTAGCAACACCTCCTTCAGCTGATCGATATGCTAACATGAAGCATAATCGATCGACTGAAGCCTCATCT
The DNA here is from genome assembly GCA_036924285.1 of Asterella californica. Classification (NCBI taxonomy): domain Eukaryota; kingdom Viridiplantae; phylum Streptophyta; class Marchantiopsida; order Marchantiales; family Aytoniaceae; genus Asterella; species Asterella californica. The sequence goes on from JAYKYS010000003.1 coordinate 31,527,127, forward strand.
TTGTCCTTCCAAGGTTATTCGTTCAAGCGTTGAAAGTTATCGGTATCTTTGATCGAACTCTCTCAGCAACTCGTTCAGTCCCATCCTACGGCCAAGTTGTTGCTCGATCCAATCCAAAAACGTCCTCCTAGTAATTCTCTCAGAATCTTCTTCAAGAAATTCCTCTCGGAGAGCTCGCTCAAAACTCAGCCAAACACCAAGATTTCTCCTCTATACATCTCTGACTTGATCTCTCAACTCAGAAATCACAACCAACTCAAAACTACCGATCATCTCCACATCGGTCATCCTCACAAGCTCCATCTCTCTTTTATACTCACGAAGATATTTGGAAATATCTCTACCTTCAAATCTTCCACACCTATTCACAATCGCTTGCAAATCCTTTGTAGATTTTAACTCACCCCCCTCGACGATCGGATGTTGTTGAACCAAGGTCGCAAACGTCTTGTATATCACAACAGTATCTAGACTCAATGCTGCAGTTGCTGCAGAAGACGTTGGTGCAGCTGAAAGTACAGCAGTAGATGTTGATGTTCCAGCCGTAGAGGCAGCAGCACCATTCCCGCTCTTGCGATCCATCTCTTCTTTGTATGAAAATCTCAACCTCCGTGATTAATCACCCCAAGATGACTCTCAATGGAAGCACCAGATTTATGTCGAAGAGAGTCCTTCTCAAGAAGGGCGAGCCTTCTGATGTGATCGACTTCTCAGAACGATAGAGATTGAATACAAAGACAAGAGTCAAGCTGATTGTCTACAACGGCCAAGGCCTCTCACAAATACCAAACTCTGTTTGACAGTCGATTATTGTTCAACAGAATCAATTCTCACCCACTAGAAGATAAATTCACCTCCAGACATAATAAATAGAAGAAATCTAAACTCCAAATGCTTTATTTCTCTTTCAGAGACATTTAATAGTCCTCCACAGACATCAATTTTACAATCAATCTCTACTCAACAGGACCTCTTTAAGATCACAACATATCACTCCCAGCAGTCAATTCTCACTCAACGAATCTTCTCCTGCTCTTCAGATAGCAGATTACTCTCCAAAAGTGTACAACTGATGAAGATCTGAACCCCCAACGCCTTGTATCCCTTCTTGCAACAGCTTCTACACTGAAATCCTTCAGAAATCTGACCTTCTCAGTCCCTGTCTTCTCCTCCATTCAAATAGATGTTCCTTGCTCACCAGATTCACCTCCAAACAGTCTAGTAGAGAAATTCAAGCTCCCTAACTCTTAATCCTCTCTCTGCGACCAACTTCCAACTGAAAATCCTTTAGAAAATTGATTCTCTCAGTCTCAGACTTCTCCGACACGGCTCGACGACTTCCTCTTGAGCAAAAAGTAGAATACTTCCTTCACGTGATGTCGACTATTTTCTTCAAACCCTAACACCCCTACTGAGCTAGAGCTCTTATAAGTAGACGTATTTATCAAGTATGTAGACCCCCTGCTAAGCTAAGCCCTTCTTATTATTAACGTAACAATAAAGCAGACCCCCTGTCAAATTGGACCTTTGATTAATAAAAGTTTCCCGGCTCTCGATGCCATCTTGATGCCATCTTGAATATACTCACAAGCCATCCAATATAGACCGAAGTCCCAACACTTGTGAGGCCACCTCACAGAGCTTACAGCCCTCTCATATGTGCACCAGGTATCTCTCATGATATATTCAAGGTGGCATGCGAAGACTTAGGCCAGGAAGCTTCACGATTAAGAGAGATACTGGTCTCCCGTCCATATCTGGGAAATACTGATCTCTCGCCCCTAGATATGCAGGACATAGCTGTATATCCAACATAGACTCCTTTCCAGGAGGCCAACATGCCAGAATAGGAAAAACAGACCAGGGAGAATTGATCCTGAGACCACTTTTCTCCTAGGTGGGCATCCTATCACTAGGATGGCCTCTGTGTCCGTTCAAAAGCTAATACAGTTAGTACATATTCCTGAAGAAAATTTTCTGTACAGTCTTTACTAGCTTTTCTTACACTAACTTCTCTGTACAACTCCATTTTAGTAAATGATCCTCCCTCAGAAGACTCACACTGTGTCTCTTGGATTCCTTCTTCCAGAAGATATCTTCCGGGAAGACGTCCGTCTTCCGGTTTCCGGAAGAAGTCGGCTTCTTCCAGAAAATCCGTCTTAAGTTCATCTTCCCGCTAAGCAGAGGGTAAACTTAAGTAACAAGGTTAATTCAATTATATATACACGACCTTCAACGAAGGAAGCCCGGAAGGCACTAAGGACCAACTAAACCGTTAACTTATAAATTTTGAAAAAATCCCAACTTTTACAAATTATGAGCATCACATACGCCCACCCTCAAATGTTTGCGTCTCCACGAACATAGAAGTTATCCTTCAAGTCCAGTACTTCTTGACGCGTCACCCATTAACACAAGTAGTATCAAGGTGTCATCTAATTTTTCCATTTGTAAGGAACTATTGTCGAAGACTTCCAGGACCTGGTAAGGGCCCATCTAGTGAAGATGAAGCTTCCCAGAGAACTTTAGATGTTTGTTGTCGTTCAGGAGAACCAAATCTCCATCCTTGATAGTCATCTTCTTTAGCTTGCTGTCATAGTTCACCTTTCGTTGTGCCATGTACCTTGAAAGTCTTCTCTAGAGCTGCATTCTTATCTTCTTCAAACTCCACAAGGTTCAAAAGATGATGCTCCTCGCTTCTCTCTACTTCCATGGGTTTTGTAACGACCAACCTATAGGTGAGAACTTTGTTATGTCAGTTTAGCACCTTGGCTAAGTTGACCGAGTGCGGAGTGACTAATTCCGGTAGGGCCGTTAGTGCCGTTAAGGCGAGTTGGTAGGATAGCCGACTAAGGGTATACTTCGCAGGTAGGACTTGGAGGTTTTAGTTCTTCGAGTTGAGCCTTCAAGCTCCTGGTTATGATGGATAGTCTTGGTGAGTGCAATCTGGATTCTTTGTGAGCACAGAGTGGATTTGGCTCGACTTTAGTGATTGTTTAGTGTAATGCGGTTGGCATGATGGAGTGAGTACATATCGTTGATCACAAGTGAACACAAGTTATGGTGTACTAACTTGTGTATACAAAAGTCCACTTGTGTATGTGTATGACATCATCCATGTGTTATGTGTATGTGTGGTGTACCTTTGACAGCGATGTATGTTGTGTAGCGATGTGTATGTGCACAATAACTTCTAACTTAATGAGGACAAGGGTGTCATCTCATAAGTTAGGTAGAAGGGTGTTTTCTGAGTGGTGACTTTAGACGAAATCCTGAAAGTCCACAACACAGAAGGTAGTTTCGTGTCCCAATAATAGGTATGATTCATCGTTATCTTATTTAAAATATTACAGAGAAGACCATTTGACTTCTCTGTTAATCTGTTGGTCTTGGAGTTGTATGGAGTCGTCTTCCGATGCTTGATCCTGAAATAGTGAGTCAAGAGGATAATGATCTCATTTAAAAAATGAGTTTCTCTGTCAAACACCAGCTCGAGTGGACTTCCGTAATGGGTGATGATGTTGTGTCAAAGAAACTTGACAACGATTACTGCATTGTTCTTTTGGATAGCCTCGCCTTCTATCATTTTCGTGGCGTAGTCCGTGGCTATCAGAATGTATCGTGCTCTGGTCTTTCTAGCTGCAGGCACAATTGGACCGACGAAATCTATCTCCCACTTAAAAGGTGCTAGAGGTAAAATAGGGGTAAGAAGCCACCGAGCTTCTTGTGTTTTGTTTGCTTCTCTCGTTCGATCATTTGTTGCAAACGGTATGAATGTAAAAGTTTCGAATATTTTTCTGTAAACACAGAATACAAATAAATTACAAACACATTTTATTAGATACAAACTAGTAATTATTTTAAACATTCTGAAAACAATGAATTAAATATTTTCTCAACACGTTTTAATTAATTCATGTAGAGCCCACTTTTTTCAATTTTGATAACAGAAGATCGAAATGTAGAAGTTTATAGAAGAAATGAGAAGATAGAAGACGAATAGCGTAGTTTTAAAGGAAGAAGAGCTATTGTGAAGACTCTTCTTAAGAAGATCTTCACAAGAAATATCTGAATAGAAGATAGAGGAAGAAGACTTCTTAAGTATGCATTCCTTGAGTATAATCTCTTCACGAATAGTCAATAGAACTTATAGCAGAAGACGGTCGGGGTAAGAACGAGCAATCTAGCCGAAGAGATGCAGGAAATGCAAGAGAGCGAAGACGAAGACAGTCTGTGCATATCCTTGTCAATCCGGTAGCGAGGAACGAGTGGCGAATTCGGCACGTGTGAGGAGTCCGGACCTAACTATATACTCAGAAACCTACTCATTATCCAAATCTACTTTTAGCGCACAGTGATTTTACATCTGCGGAGAGAGTTCAGGCGGAGATAGTGAAATTTGGACGAAGGCTCACATTTGGACGAAGACTAACTTGAGCAAAGGCTAGTGCATTAGGCGAAGATCATCCCAGAATTCACACAATCATCTTCGGAGGTGCGATGTCTGTCACTTCGAAGTTACCTCGCATTTGAGTCTTTGAGTTAGACTAGGAGGAGCTAAGGCATCTTTGGCCGAAGCTGAAGGAGCTAGGCTTGAGTTTCTAGACATGGAGAGGTTGGACCCGAGTGTCTGGAAAATTCATCAACCAGATACGAATGTGCGAAGACCATGGTGGCGAAGATGGATATGCAAGACCTGGGAATGAGACGATTGAGAATTGAGAGAATGAGAAGGGAGATCTGCTCTTCAATCATGGATCGATGAAGAGCCTGGTGAAGGAAGGCCAAGACTATGGAGAGCTCTTCGTCCATCCCGTTCATCCGATGAATAACTACAAGTAAGCCGATTATCGAGATCCTGTGAAGAGGAAGATCACCGAAGCGGTGATGTTGATTTTGAGTCCGCGACGGACAACTTATCCGCGTGGAAAGTATGCTTCTTCGAGAACATCTTCGTCGACAAGCGTGCACATTGGACGAAGATCTTTCACGAGAAGGTACAGCGAATATGAACGAAGCAAGACTACGTCTACTTGGGAGGATATGTCAGCGTCTTCTACTTCGGTATGGGATGGCTAACAAAGAAAGACGTAAGACAATTGGGCTTTGGCGAAGACGAAGAGCTTGAAGGCGAAGAGCTTTCACCAGTCCGTGAAGAAGGAGCACCGAAGGAAGCAACTCAGCCACTGGAGACTTCGCCGAAGGCTCCTGCCGAAGTCACACCTGAGGCACCACCGGTGGAGGATACCCCCGAAACAGCTGAAGACACGAAGAAGCGTCGCAGCAAGAGGAAGCGGAGCCTTCCAACCTCACCAACAAAGAAGCCGCATGAGAAGCCGAAGGCGAGAAAGAAGGCTAAGGGTACCAAGAAGGAGACTGTCGAGCTGAGTAGCTCGGAGGTAAAGATGGAAGGTATCACCAATTTGGACGAAGGAACTTCAGAAGGCCCAGCACTTTGTGAGAGCGACCAATTTCGGAAGGCGATGCTCTTCGGTGAAGAGGTGGTAGTTCCGATCCTTAGACTTCTCGAGGAGAATAGAGCCGAGTATGAAGACGAAGTCGAGAAGAAGCTATCTTTGGCCGAATTGCTCGCTGCTGTACATTTCAACAAGAGAAACTGGCAGCAGGAGAAGAACAACCTTCGTGAAGAGGCGACGAGTGCGACGAAGCTTCGATTGGAGACGGAGAAGGAACTTGAAGGTCTTCGGCGCCAATGCGAGGAATTCAAGACTACTTTGAAGACGAAGGACGAGGAGCTTAAGGTCTCAACAAAGAGCTTCTCCAATCGTCTTAAGGAGTTGTCGAATGAGAAGGCTGAACTGCAGCGAAGTCGTGAAGAGTTCCAAGTCACCGTTGCAGAGCTTACAAAGGAGAAGGAAGATCATCGGGTGAAGGTAGAAGACTCCGGAGACCTTCGGAAGAAGTTGATGCCGATTTTATCTACGTTCGTAACTTCAAGGTTGGACTCCGAAGAGCTTGGTCTTCTTCGAACATTGAAGGCGGAGGTAGTGCAAGTGAAAACAACCCCAATGGTGTGAAAGCGCGCCTTTCCAGACTTAGGCAGAGGAGTGTAGATTTGATGAAGATGAAGATAGATCGTAGGGTAGTGAAGGTCTTTCGCCTTCTTAGGAAGAGAAGTAGTTAGCTTAGGAAGAAAAGCAGTTAGGTTAAGCCAATGAGTATATAAGCGCTCCACCCTTTTGAAGTTGGCCTTTTTCCATGTTTTCAGTTCTTTGTTAATTAATTTTCATTCCCCAAAAGTGCGGAGCAATGTTGTGAATATTTTGGGCGAAGATATTTTCCTCCGAATATTCGAAGTTTGCTATCGCAGGTGTAATTCTGATTGACGAAGATCTTCGCTGTTCGACTTGAACGAAGAGACTTTGGCGTAGGGACTTTGAAGAGACTTCGGCCGAAGGTGAACCTGTGTTCTTCGCGAGGAGTTTGAACGAAGATTTGAGAACAAATCAGTTACTGTGAAGTGGAAGAGATAAGTTAAATTGTAAGGAGAGTTTGGAATATAGTGGCTTCTTCTTAAGAATGCCTTCTTCAAATAAGTGGAGTCTTTAAGTGTGAGGATTTAGTTGGAAGAACACTCCTTAGGAAGAGTAGAGACTTAGCCTTGGAACCTTGATGTGAAATCTGTATTCTTCTGTCTTTTCAGAAGAAGACTAGTAACATTTCAGCAGTATTTTACATTCTTCATTCATTCACACAATTGTCTTCTCAAATCTTTTGTTTGTATTGTTGGAAGGGTCCCTGATCAAGAACTATTTCATTGTTGTTTGTATTTGATTTGTCAGGTTGTGCTTGGGTTTGGTTTCTTATCAGACTTAAACTCTCATCCAGATATTATTCCATTCCGTGAGAATAACAAAAAACTATCTGAATTATCATTGTGACGTTGTAGTACTTTGTTTTGTCTAATTATTAACTGTATCTTCGTGAGAACGATCCTTTATTTACTATTTCTGATATTTTGTGTTTCTTTGGGTTGTTAATATAGAAACATAAAACTTTTTGGCGCCGCTGCTGAGGATACAGATTTAGTTTTTACTTGAATTCAGTACGTTGTAACCGTCGACATGTATGTCGGAGGGAGTACGAGCGACTTCTAAAGAAGACCAGAAGACCAGAAGAACCAAGCGAGCATTGAAAAGAAGATTGGTTCGTGAACAACTGTTGGAAGAAGTCCAACGCCAGAAGGAAGCTACGAAGGAGCGAAGACGTCAAGCAGCTCAGAAGTGGCAGGAGATAAAAAGTTTATCTGAAGGGACTTCATCTTCGCTTGGAAGAAGCTCAGTACCTATTTCATCACCGACTCAGTACGAGAAGGACGAGCAGAAATATTGGAAGAAGAAGATTGATATCGGATCTCCAAGCTCGAGTGGGTGAAGTGGAGAGAGTTCGCCTAAAGACATCTCATGGCTACCATTCTCTTCAAGGACCACAAGTTTACATGAATCTCTGTTCGAACCAACGCAGAAGGACAAGGGTATTCAAGCTGAAGACGAAGAGACAGATAAAGAAGAAATTCCTTCTCTTCGAAGAGTGGAGTTATTTCAATCTTCATATTCATCTTCATCTTCAAGTTTGGACAAGTCAGAATCCAATATTTTGACTACTCTTGCGAACGATCCAACTCCGAAAGCAGAAGCTGCCTTAGAATTGATCGTTCAACATGGATCAGAAATCACAAGCTTTGTGGAGCTTCTGAAGAAACAGAGAGGAGAGGAATTAATTCGAGAATTATTGCCTTGAGATCACCTACGCTTCAAATCCCGAATCTCAGACCGCACGGGACTCCAAAAGTATCACTTTTCAAATTACGGAGCCAAGGGACCTCCACATCGTCTTCACCAAAGAAGAAAGATGAAGTTCGTGGATTAGAGCGCAAATCAATTGAAGATCATTTGGCCGAAGTCCATTCATCCGCAACGGATCTTCTTGATATAAGAGCAAGTAACGTTGGTGTAAAGGCTCTTGCTAATCTGACTCTTCAGCCTTCAGAGAATTTGTTCAGTGCTAGACCAGTGGTGCTTTCATCTTTGCCAGTACAACAAATTTCCAGACGGAAGCAGCACCCATCAGTCACACTCCCTACAGTACCTTATCCAATGACAGGGATACCACCACCATCAGGAGCGCCACCGTTCACCGCCAAAACTATCCTAAATTTGGCGGTGAAGATTAGGATAGTGATGGAGATGGAGAGAATGCCGATTCATTCGTTTTAAGCAATTTGAAGCGGGGTCACATGCGAACAAAGAAGACAATGATCCTGATCGGACAAGGACTTTCCTCAGCTTGTTGAAACACACCGTCGGAAAATGATACAGTCATGCCAATCTAACTCCCGCAATCATATCTACCTGAGATTTAATGAAAAATGAATTCCTTAAGAGATTCAGGGAACTGAATTACAACATGCATGTACTACACAAAATAAATAGCGTTAAACGTAAGAGGAAAGAGTCCTTGAAAAGCTATGTCCAAAGATTTGACAGAATCTTGGATAGATTACCTGCCAACGGAGCACACCCAGCCTACACGCCGGCACAGACAATAGAGTGGTTTGTGAAGGGGTTGCCTTCAAAGCAACAAACGTGGGTTAGACGATTTGATACGTCAACCTTAGAGGGAGCCATTGATTCTGCTGAGAATTACGAATCCTCCAATATCCTTAGCAGAGACCGTGAAAAGTCGAGAAAGAAGAAGAATTTCAGGAAATCCAAGAGCAGTCGCGAGGAAGAGAAGAAGAAGAAGAAGAAGAAGAAGTTAAAACGGAAACACAGAAATTATTCATCTTCGGAAGAATCTTTAGAAGAGTCCTCGAATGAAAGTTCATCATTGGAAGATGAAGATTCCTCATCTTCGGATGAAGAGGAGAAACGTAAGAAGCGGAAAAGAATGACGAAGTCCAGATCTCTGATGATGAAGAGAACTCTACTACCTAAAGATCACGCACTTGATGATCTTCTCAAGAAGTTCGAAGACCTCAAGGTGCAGTTGGTCAGAACGTCAGAAAGGCGTAAGTCACCAACTGGTTCTCGACCGAATTTGTGATGTACTAATTGTGGGAAGCCTGAACATGCCAACACGGAATGTTTTAATAGTAAACCATCTTACAATACACATTCTGTGGAATGGGCTTTAGTGTATGAGCCCAACTACTTTGTGGAATGTGAAGACGGGGTCTATGGAGTACAAGCCCAAGATGGTGCTATGATGCCCACTCAATCCCAACAATTCACACCCATTCTCTCGGTACACATCCAACGCTTTGTACCCAGACAAATGACAACTAATGTTTCTCAACGGAAGTTTGCACCTGCAGGTTACCAAGGGCCACCCACTCTTGATACCTCATGTTTTAATTGTGGAGCCTTTGGTCATTGGGCTCCTAGTTGCCCTCATCTCAAGAAACAAGTAAGATATATGCCATTGTGTGGAAAATGTGGTAAGCCTGGACATGGAGCTACAGACTGTACAAATGAACCAACCCATAAGACGGGTGTACAATTTCAACCACCTTCCACCCAGATACGACCAGATGCAGGGGTGAACATGATCGACTTAGTGGAAGAACTGAAGATCAAAGATGCACCGGAAGAAGACAAAGAAATTCTGGTGAACAAAGTCGAAGTGGGAGAAGAATACTTTGAAAAGGAGAAACTCTAGCAGAAACTGAGGCTCAGGAAGCAAAAGACCTCAAGAAGACTGAGCAAAAAGAGTTAAAGAAGACGAAGAGAGCGCACAAGACTCTGACCGAACAAGTGCGTGAGTTGACAGAGAAGCGGATAAAGTTGGATTCGGCCGAAGTTCGCGAAGAAGAGAAAAAGAAGACACTTCTTCCGACTGAAGACACTAATCAGCAAAGAACTGAGTAAACAGACGAATGGAGCAGAACTGGGTCAGGAAAAGCTGATGAAGATGAAGGACGAAGTCTCCTCGCCTGAAGACAGAAGATCAGCTGAATCTAGAAGACAAGTAACTGAGCAGAAGATGAAGACTGCTCAAGTGGTAAGCCCCCACTACAATGTAGTAGAGGACTTATTGAACCAACAGGCTAACATAACAATAAAGCAGTTGGTCGAAGACAATAGGCTGTACATGAAGTTATTGTTAGCAGCCTTAAGAAAATCAGCAAAAGCTAGGACGAAGAAGCTACCTTCTGTGTTTCTAGTAGGATTGGAGGACTTAGGATCCCCAGAAATAGACATAGAAATAGATGGATGTCTAATAAAGCATATGCCTATAGACTCTGGTTCTAGCGTGAACATTATTACAGAAGATACAGCACATGGATTGGGGTACACCAAGTTCGAATCAACACCAAGAGTGTTGAGGATGGCTGATCAGAGCCGACGAAGACCATTGGGAGTACTACGAGATATCCCTACGACAATTGGTGGGATAATCTTTAAACTTACCTATATTGTACTAAGGCCATTGGTTAAGTCTGGCTATGGAGTGCTTATAGGTCGACCTTGGCTATATGGTGCTAAGGTAATTACTGACTGGTATAAGCAGAAGTTATCCTTTAATGATCCTATTCCTTCAGGACCACCCGATTCAGGACCACCCGAAAGACCACCCGATTTACTATGCAAGTAGGCAGCTTTCAGCCACAGAGAAGAATTACTCTAGCACAGAACGTGAAGCTCTAGGAATGATGTATTCAGTAAGAAAATTTCGACACTACTTGTTGGGTTGCGAGTTTGTATTCTACGTGGATCACTATGCTTTAAAACATCTGGTACAAAAATCTGATTTGTCTGGAAGAATAGCATGATGGATGTTATTACTATAGGAGTTCAAATTCACAGTTCAAACTCGGGCAGGTAAACATCATGAGAATGCAGACTACCTGTCCCGATTGCGAACAGGAGAAAGACAAGATAACGTAGTAGATGATTTTTCAGATGAAGAACTCTTTCGACTGACAACAGCCCCTTCGAGTAGGTACCATGAGATATACAAATACTTGTCTACGTTGTAGTGTCCTGAAGGAATAGATGTTGAGCAGCACATGGTGTTCATACACAAAGTCGGACCATATGAACGGAAGAGTTATATTCTGTTCAAGAAGGGGACCGATGATGAACTACGAAGATGCTTGGAAGAGGAAGAAGTAGAAAGAGTGGTGGATGCCATGCATTCCGAATCTGCAAGAGGACATTATGCCCTTCGCAACACAGTGAAGAAGATTTTGGATGTAGGATACTGGTGGTCCACCATGTACAAAGATGTGCAAGAGATCATTAAGAGGTGTGACAGTTGTCAACGAGTAGGTAAGCCTACTCGAACTACTCAGTGGTCACTCCATCCTATCTTACCTCTTGCACCATTCGAGAAGTGGAGAATTGATTTTGTGGGACCTATTCAGCCAGCAACAAAGAAGACACGTAGAAGATACATATTGGTTGCCACAGATTATGCAACCAAGTGGGTGGAAGCTGAAGCAACAAAGAAAGATGATGCGATGACAGTGCCAGCGTTTCTACTCAAGAATATCATCACCAGGTTTGGATGTCCATTGGAACTGGTGAGTGATAAGGGTACACATTTTTCGAACAATACCATAGGGGCATTGACAGAGTATTTTCAGATCAAGCATCGAAAGACTACTCCATATAACCCTAAGGCGAATGGACTTCCGGAGAAAAGCAATGGGTTGTTTTGTAAGATTTTGAACAAAGTGATTGTCAATCAGGTTTATGATTGGGACACCAAGTTGGATGCAGCACTGTGGGCGTTCAGAAATACAGAGAAGATAACAACGCGACAGACGTCATTCTTCTTAGCTTACGGAATGCATCCCATTATGCCTATTGAGTTCGAAACCCCTACTTACATGATTTTGTTGCATGATAGACTGTCTGCAGAAGATAGTCAGCTCATCAGACTGCAAAATTTGATGGTATTAGAAGAAAATCGTGAAGCGTCTCTGGAGTTAACTAAGGACATACAAGAAAAACGAAAAGAGATATACGATAAGAAGTTGAGAAAAATAGATGTCAATAACGGAGATTTAGTCTTGCTATATGATAGTAGACATATTAAGTTTCCAGGAAAGTTACAGCTACGATGGATGGGACCGTACAAAGTTTCAGAATGTTACGGTAATGGATCAGTCCAACTTGAAGACTTGGAAGGAAATCTTTTTGCTACTCGAGTCAATGGAGGAAGAATCAAGCGGTATTACTGTTGATGTGCTCGCGGAGTCGCTCACATCTGGGGGAGAAGTATGTAGAGCCCACTTTTTTCAGTTATGATAGCAGAAGCTCGAAATGTAGAAGTTTATAGAAGAAATGAGAAGATAGAAGACGAATAGCGTAGTTTTGAAGGAAGAAGAGCTATTGTGAAGACTCTTCTTAAGAAGATCTTCACAGGAAATATCTGAATAGAAGATAGAGGAAGAAGACTTCTTTAGTATGCATTCCTTGAGTATAATCTCTTCACGAATAGTCAATAAGACTTATAGCAGAAGACGGTCGGGGTAAGAACGAGCTATCTAGCCGAAGAGAAGCAGGAAATGCAAAGGAGCGAAGACGAAGACAGTCTGTGCATACCCTTGTCAGTCCGGTAGCGAGGAACGAGTGGTGATATAGGCACGTGTGAGGAGTTCAGACCTAACTATATAATCAGAAACCTAGCTCATTATCCAAATCTATTTTTAGCGCACAGCGATTTTACATCTGCAGAGAGAGTTCAGACGGAGATAGTGAAATTTGGGCGAAGGCTCACATTTGGACGAAGACTAACTTGAGCAAAGGCTAGTGCATTAGGCGAAGATCATCCCAGAATTCACACAACCATCTTCGGAGGTGCAATGTCCGTCACTTCGAAGTTATCCCGCATTCGAGCCTTTGAGTTAGACCAGGAGGAGCTAAGGCAACTTCGGTCGAAGCTGAAGGAGCTAGGCTTGAGTTTCTTGACATGGGGAGGTTGGACCCGAGTGTCTGACAAATTCATCAGTCAGATACGAATGTGCGAAGACCATGGTGACGAAGATGGATATGCAAGACCCGGGAACTAGACGATCAAGAATTGAGAGAAGGTCTTGTTCGACGAGACGGGCGAGAAGGGAGATCTGCTCTTCGATCATGAGTCAATGAAGAGCCTGGTGAAGGAAGACCAGGACTATGGAGAGCTCTTCGTCCATCCCGTTCATCCGACGAATGGCTACAAGTTAGTCGATTACCGAGATCTTGTGAAGAGGAAGATCACCGAAGCGGTGATGTTGATTTTGAGTCCGCGGCGGACAACGTACTTATCCGCGTGGAAAGTATGCTTCTTCGAGAACATCTTCGCCGGCAAGCGTGCACATTGGGCGAAGATCTTTCACGAGGAGGTACAGCGAATATGAACGAAGCAAGACTACGTCTACTTGGGAGGATATGTCAGCGTCTTCTACTTCGGTATGGGATAGCTAACAAAGAAAGATGCAAGGCAATTGGGCTTTGACGAAGACAAAGAGCTTGAGGACGAAGAGCTTTCACCAGTCCGTGAAGAAGGAGCACCGAAGGAAGCAACTCAGCCACTGGAGACTTCGCTGAAGGCTCCTGCGGAAGTCACACCTGAGGCATCACCGGTGGAGGATACCCCCGAAACAGCTGAAGACACGGAGAAGCGTCGCAGCAAGAGGAAGCGGAGCCTTCCAACCTCACCAACAGAGAAGCCATAAGAGAAACCGAAGGCGAGAAAGAAGGCTAAGGGTACCAAGAAGGAGACCGTCGAGCTGAGTAGCTCGGAGGCGAAGATGGAGAGTACCACCACAACGAAGGGACTTCAGAAGATCCAGCACTTGGTGAGAGCGACCAATTTCGGAAGGCGATGCTCTTCGACGAAGAGGTGGTAGTTCCGATCTTTAGACTTTTCAAGGAGAACAGAGTCGAATATGAAGACGAAGTCAAGAAGAAGTTGTCTTTGTCCGAATTGCTCGTCGTAGTACATTTCAACAAGAGAAACTGACAGCAGGAGAAGAACAACCTTCGTGAAGAGGCGAGGAATGCGACGAAGCTTTGATTGGAGACGGAGAAGGAACTTGAAGGTCTTCGGCGCCAATGCGAAGAATTCAAGACTACTTTGAAGACGAAGAACGAGGAGCTTAAGGTCTCAACGAAGAGCTTTCCCGATCGTCTTAAGGAGTTGTCGAATGAGAAGACTGAACTGCAGCGAAGTCGTGAAGAGTTCCAAGTCACCGTTGCAGAGCTTACAAAAGAGAAGGAAGATCTTCGGGTGAAGGTAGAAGACTCCGAAGATCTTCGGAAGAAGTTGATGTCGGTTTTATCTGCATACGTAACTTCAGGGTTGGACTCCAAAGAGCTTGGTCTTCTTCGAACGTTGAAGGCAGAGTAGTGCAAGTGAAAATGAACCCCGATGGTGTGAAAGCGTGTCTTTCTTGACTTAGACAGAAAGTAGATTGGGAGCTATGAGAGATACGAGCGAACGCGGAGGTGCAGTTAGAGGAGTTCAGAGCATAGTTAGGCTTAGGAGTATAGATTCGGTGAAGATGAAGATAGATCGTAGGGTAGTGAAGGTCTTTCACCTTCTTAGGAAGAGAAGCAGTTAGCTTAGGAAGAAAAGCAATTAGGTTAAGCTGATGAGTATATAAGCGCTCCACCCTTTTGAAGTTGGGTCTTTTTCCATGTTTTCAGTTCTTTGTTAATTAATTTTCATTTTCCAAAAGTGCGGAGCAATGTTGTGAATGTTTTGGGCGAAGATATTTTCCTCCGAATATTCAAAGTTTGCTGTCGTAGGTTTAATTCTGATTGACGAAGATCTTCGCCGTTAGACTTGAACGAAGAGACTTCGGCGTAGGGACTTTGAAGAGACTTCGGCCGAAGGTGAACCTGTGTTCTTCGCGAGGAGTTTGAACGAAGATTTGAGAACAAATCAGTTACTGTGAAGTGGAAGAGATAAGTTAAATTGTAAGGAGAGTTTGGAATATGGTGGCTTCTTCTTAAGAATGCCTTCTTCAAATAAGTGGTGTTTTTAATAGTGAGGATTTAGTTGGAAGAACACTCCTTAGGAAGAGTAGAGGCTTAGCCTTGGAACCTTGATGTGAATCTGTATTCTTCTGTCTTTTCAGAAGAAGACTAGTAACATTTCAGCAGTATTTTACATTCTTCATTCATTCACACAATTGTCTTCTCAAATCTTTTGTTTGTATTGTTGGAAGGGTCCCTAATCAAGAACTATTTCATTGTTGTTTGTATTCGATTTGTCAGGTTGTGCTTGGATTTGGTTTCTTATCAGACTTAAACTCTCATCCGGATATTATTCCATTCGTGAGAATAACAGAAAACTATCTGAATTATCATTGTGACGTTGTAGTACTTTGTTTTGTGTAATTGTTAACTGTATCTTCGTGAGAACGATCCTTTATTTACTATTTCCGATACTTTGTGTTTCTCTGGGTTGTTACAACTCACGACAAATACTTGATTATAAGTTTCAAGAGACTTGTCAAGACAAAGGTTGAGAAAAATTATATATTCAAACAAAATAAAATTGAGTAATAAAAATAATTAAATTATCTAATAACTACAGACGTGAAATAAAATCAAAAAGTGTCCAATCTTTATTTTAATGAACACTTACATTTCACTGTCGTAATAACACTTTTATCTCGAGCTCCTTTGAGTTCAGTGCAAGCTGAACAAGTGGAAAATTTGATTCCTTACTTTGCAGAAATGAGTTTTCCACATTCGTCAAAAATTAGAATAGCTCAACACTTCTCCTTCCATTTTGTCACCATTTTCCTGGACATAAATTTCATATACATCTATCTTTGTGTAATTGTCCAAAAGATGAAAAGCATCTTTGTTTGGCAATCTCTCTTAGTTCTTAAGGAAAACAGTTTTGCACCACTGTTTTGCACACAACTTGTTCTCCGTTGGAACTCTAGGTGAGATGATCTCTTGTAACACAAGGATCTGTTCTAGTTCTCACTCTATCGAGACGACTATTGTCAAATACATAAATTGTCTTAAAAGCCACCCGGAAAATAGAGTTATCTGTCACTCTATAGTGTGGAACAGACCATTGGGAACTCTCACTACTCGAACAGCTACAATGTTTTTGCAGATGAATATTCTACTCATTGTGGTTCAGACTAGAAAAGAAAGATCACGCTTCCTTGATTGTCTTTGAACCCAAAAGGTTAAGACATTCTATGGAACAACATTTCTTCTTGGAGAGTTTGCAGATTTTCTGAGTGTCTAACATGTCCTTCACATTATTATCCTTCCTCTCCAAAGCTCGAGTAGCAGATTTTTGTGGACGTCTTCCCGCATCGATATTTTCAAAATCACCCATAGGTTCTTGAAATTCAAGTTCTTCATAATTCTACTGACCCTCTGGGTGTCTTCACCACTTTCACTTCTTTGAATTGGAATGTCATTTTCACCATCACTCAATGAAGGCTAACTAACTACTGCTTTTGTACCACTTGCATTGAAACCAACAGCGGTCTCTAATCTCTTTTTGTCAGAATCACCCCTCTCTGATGATCTTGCTGGGTCTTGTAATGAACTCACGAACAAACATTCCGTTAAGTTGTTAACCGTCCGGTTAAGAAATTCCTCTTGATTCCCACAAGTTGTTCCCAAACCAGCAGACTGAAGACTAGAGTCCAATCAACTTGGGGGTGAACTTGACAATCCTCACACTCTTGGCGACTTTGGAAGACTTGAACTTCTTCTCTTTTTAACGGAAGCAGAAATGTTGTCGTATTGTGTGACATTCCACATGATGAAACGGATCTTCGGAAGACACTGGACTGACATTTGTACAAGAAGCTGCACCTTAGCTTATCAAGCTGGGTAGGAGCTAAGTTATGATTGTACTTGACAAGTTGCCTCTTAGCTTGAGTTGAAATATCACCTTGAAGGGAGCAAAAAGTACCAAAATGCGATGCTCGCTGAGAGGAACGACCTCATGAATTCGGTTGCAAGAAAAAGCATTCTAGGTAATAGTTAGTACAAGTCTTAAGTTATGAAAAGTGCGAAAGAGGATAATCTGTCTAGCTCGAGATTCAAATTCATGATCTGATAATGTGAGTGCGTAGGTGTTAGTGAGTATTGTAACAACCTAGAGGAACCAAATGTATTGAAAATAATAAATTAAGGATCGTTTTCACGAAGATACAGTTAACAATTACACAAATTATAGTACAACAACGTCACAATGGTAATTCTAGAAGTTTTCTATTATTCTGACGGAGCAGAATAATATCCAGATGAGAGTCTTTAGTCTGATAAAGAACCAAACCTAAGCACAACCTGATAAATTGAATACAACAACAACGAAATAGTTCTTGATCAGGGACCTTCCAACAATACAGATAAAAGATTCGAGAAGACAAATGTATGAATGAATGAAGAATGCAAAATACTGCTGAACTATTACTAATCTTCTTCCATGAAGACAGAAGAAAACAGACTTCACATTAAGGCTTCAAGAATAAGTCCCTACTCTTCCTAAGAAGTGTTTTTCCAACTAAATCTTCAATCTTAAAGACCCACTCTTATTTGAAGAAGCCGTATTCAAGAAGAAGAAGCCATCTTCCAAACTCTTCTTACAATTTAACTCACTCTATTCAACTTCGTAGTAACTGGTGTGTTCTCAGATCTTCACCATATCTCAAAATCACTTGTTACGAAGACTCCCTCCACCGAAGTCCAACCTCGAAGATCTTTGTCAACCAGCTTTACTCCTGCGACAGCAAATTACGAATATTCGTAGGAAATTATCTTCGTTCAAAACATTCACACGTTCACTACACAATCTTGAGTAACGAAAATCCATTAATTAAGATTGAAAACATAGAAAAGGTATATCTTCTGAGAATCAGATCGCTTATATACTCTTCTTTCTAACCTAACGGATTTTCTTCCTAAGAAGACGGAAAACCTTCACTACCCTACGATCTATCTTCATCTTCATCGATCTACACTCCTAAGCCTAACTGTACTCTAATCTCCTCTAATTGAACTTCCACGTTCGCTCGAATCTTGTCTATCTCCTTATCTACCTTCTGCCTAAGTTGGGATAGTCTCGCTTTCACAGCGTTCGTATTCGTCTTCACTTGCACCGTCTCCGTCTTCAAAACTTGCAGAAGACCAAGTTCCTCTGTATCTAGCCCCGAGTCACGTACGCGATCACAACCAGCATGAACTTCTTCCGAAGGTCTTCGTCCTCGTCCATCTTCGTCTGAAGATTGTTCTTCTCCTTTGTCAACTCAGCGATTGGCACCTGATACTCATCTCGGCTCCGAAGAATATCCACCTTCTAGGTCCCTAACTCCTTGAGTCGATCTGTGTAGTCCTTTGTCGACACCTTCAGCTCTTCGTCGTGCGTACGAATATTCACCCTCAGCTCCTCGCACTGTCGTCAAAGATCTTCATTCAACTTCTCCGTCTCCAATCTCATCTTTGTCGTATTCCGCACCTCCTGACAAAGATTGTTCTTCTCCTCTCTCCAATTGCCCTTACTGAAATGGATGAAAGAAATCAACTCTGCCAAGAACATCTTCTTCAACGACTTCTTCTTCATACTCCGCCCAGTTCTCTTCTAGAAGTCACAACACCGGAACTACCACCTCTTCGACATAGAGAATTGTCTTTCGTAAAACATCAACATCGTCAAGTGCTGCTGGTTCCGAAGTCCATTCTCCTCTGAACTACTCAAGTTGATTGTCTCTTTCTTTGTCGACTTCACCTTCTTTCGAACTTTCGGCTTCTCTTGGGGCATGGTGGGTAGACTTCTCTTCCTCTTGCTTCTGCGCACCTCCTGCTCTTCATCAGCAACTGGTACTTCATCCATCGGTAACGCACTCTCCTGTCTTATTTCTTTTTTTGGAGCCTTCGGCGAAGTCTCCACTGGTTGTGCACCTTCGCTTGGTGTCTTGTTCTCTTCTGCAACTACTGATGAATGATCTTCGCCTTCACGATCTTCCAATATGAACTCCAGCTGCTTCTGTTCGCTTTCGCTGAGCCAGTCCATCTCAAAGTAGAAGACAGAGATGAATCCTCCTAAGTATACGTAGTCTTGCTTCGTCCACAACCGCTGCACTTCGTCGTGGAAGATCTTTGTCTAGTGCGCCTTCTTCCCTACAAACAAGTTCTCAAAGAAGCAGACCTTCCAAGTCGACAAGTACGTCGTTCTCTTCAGACTCATGATCAGCATAACAGCTTCGGCTATCTCTCTCTTCACAAGGTTCTTGTAGTCGGTCAGCTTGTATCCATTCGTTGGATGAATGAGGTGGGCGAAGAGTTCTCCATAGTCTTTGCCCTCAATCGCATGGGCCTTCATCACGGAATGATTGAAGACCATATCTCTCTTCTCTCCAGCTTCGTCCAAAAGATCTTTGTCCAATTGTCCAATTTTCAGTTTCCTGGTCTCACGTACCTCTCTTCGGACGCATGGTCTTCGCACATCCAATTGACCCTCTTCCTCTACGTCATCTCCTACTTCAAACTAAGTTGCAATATCTGCTAGATCCATCTCTTTTTCTTGCTTCTTGAAAACCTTTATACGCTTACATGCCACGGGTACCTCCAAAATATGTTCGGTTAGACTGCCTTACCGAAGAATAACAGGAACCGCAAGAGACGAAGACGAAGATAGTCTACGCACTCCCTTGTTAGACATATAGTGATGAATGAGAAGTGACTTCGGCACGTATGGGACGTTTGAATCAACTATATACTTAGAGAATCAGTTCATTATTCAAAATCTGTTTTGAGAGTGCGGTGATTCTTAGAGTCATAGAGAGTTCAGGTGAAGTTTATTGCACTCAGGTGAAGTCTATTACGTTAAGGTGAATTCGAGTTCTCGGGAGGTTCTGGTGGGGACTTCTCGGACAGTGGGTATACACGGAGTGGGGTGAGGTACCGACTACCTACACCATTGTCGTCGGTTATTCCAGAGGACGATTCAGACGCAGACAGCGCATTTTCTGGTGGTGAGTCTAGTGTCGTCACACCGTTGTTGTGGGACATGGACGAGATCTATGGGGCCACGAAGGGACCTCGATGTTACTCGGGTACAGTTGGTACCATTGAGCTGGATGACTTCATCCAGGAGTTCGACAGTTGGTGCGATCTGCAGCAGATGCGGAACCCACAGCTGTTTACACCCTTCATGGCGTGGAAGGGTTTGTTCCAGCACTTGGAGGGACCGCCGATGGACGATTATCATGAGTTCAGGCGAGATTACAGTGTTGAGATCGAGTTGTGGAGACAACATTGGTCTCCCAACTACGTTTCTATCACTACTGGCGCAGTTTCGGGAGGCGTAGCACCTGCGAGTTCGGGTGCCAATAGCAGTGGTACATCCACGGGTGGCGGAGTACCTACTACCAGCGGTGCGTCCACAGGTAGCGGAACAGATGATAGTGTGAGCGGGATACCATCAGGGTTTAACCCTGTGGTTCAGTTCTTCCAATGTCTGAGGAAGAACTATCAGGGTGTGCGGACCGACAAGTTGAGGAGTCTGCAAGAGTTCCAGCGGAAGACTGGAGAGAGCCTACGCGAGGCGTTTACTCGCATGAGGGGGTTGATCAACGTTACCCAAGGGGTGACGGAAGCATAGGTAGTCCAGTTCTGATATGTGATACTAGACCGGGAGCTGCGTAGGAGAGTTAGAGATGCTACTCTCCTTAGAGATACCGCTCCGACGTTGGTGGTTGTCTTTGGTCTGGCTGAGCGGATTGAGCTCAACATGGTGGAGGAGAGGGTGGTGGTTGCTGAGTTCAGCAAGGAGACACCACATGGAGCGACCACTTCTTCTCGAGGATCACAGGCTACGCAACAGCGTGGTGGTGGTGGTGGTGGTGGTAAGGATCGTGCGGAGCAGTCACGATCTCAGGGAGGTGTTGGAGGATCTAGTGGGCAGAAGCCCATGCCGTCCTTCTCTAGTCAGCAGCAAGCAGGTCCTTGCTGGACGTGTGATGGTCCTCATCAGCAGAAGGACTGTCCACAGAGGAGAGGTTATGAGACGTCAGCGCCGTCTCAAGCAGTACCTAGGCAATGTGAGCATTGCGGACGACTTGGTCACAGTAGTGACCGTTGTTTTGATCTCCATCTCGAGTTGCGGCAAGGGAAGGCTGATCGTGGACGAGGCGGAGGAGCTCAGGGAGGCCGTGGTGGTCGAGCTGGAGGTAGAGGTCCAGCACCGGAGAGAGGACCGTCGGTCCACCGCTTGCTACGACGTAAGAAGCAGGTATGGCTGCTCGGATTGAGCACTTGGAGCAGAGGATAGCTAGTATGACTATGGCTCAACGGAGATAAAGTGGAACAGAGGCTTTCACGTCTTATGGAGGAGAAGGACGTGACTTCGACTTCATGGCTGGTGTGGCGCAGATTGAGGCATCTACGGCAGTGATTAGAGGTGCAGTACGTGCCTCTGAGCCACGAGGTGCGTCAGTGGAGTTGGATCCACAACGCGGAGAGGCTGGTAGACAGGCCAGGCTTCCTCAGTCGTTCACGTTATCGGAGGCGTTGAGGACCACATCTATGGTTTCTACACGACCTACCGATGGTGCAGTAGAGTTGGAGACATCGACATCCAGGAGTGGGTGTGATGTGAGTCCATCCTCGACGTCTATGGATACGACGTTGAACCCGATGTTGGGGGCGGCTACAGCAGTTTTGTGAGCCCCACTATTCTCAGTCACGGATATGAGGGCATTGGGAGTCAACTTGGCTCCAATGTTCCAGTTGGCGGCCACGCTCAGTGAGAGCGAGGATGTAGTTACCTCTAGTGCTGAAGTAGTTCAGCGAGAGGCGGTAGACGTGTCCATGGAGTCGAGGATCAGGACAGCTACCAGTGGTACTTGGCAAGCGGCGGCTGCTAGGTTAGATGAGTTACCAGCTAGGCCGGCGATTGACCGTGCTGGTTTGGCACCAGGTGTGGTGTTGTTGGACAACAGAAGTGGTATCTTCTGTTTGGTGGCACCTTCAAGGAAAGTGTATCGACCCCAGAAGGTCTTGTTAGACTCTGGAGCCCAACCGTTGATGTTGGGAAAGGCGGCATGTATTGGTTTGGGTCTGAAGAAGTCTGAGGTGGAGAGATGTCCATTCCAGTTGCAGACATCTCTAGGAGGATCAAGAGGTACAGCTCTACACATGACACGCGAGATGTTGACGATGAGAGTTCGACCAGATCATCCCACGGATGGCTCCATGGTGAGGGCCAAGGCCATCGTTACAGCCGCAGAGTCATATGATGTATTGGTTGGAGGTGCTGTGTTGTACCCTACGGGGTTCGTGATCGATTATTGGACGGAGACAGCATCTTACAGACCAGGTTGGCAGTCTGGTGAGGGACGAATGAGCCGCTTACCAGTGCGGTTCAGTGCTAGAGTTGGGACGACGGAGCCTACACCAAGGACGATGGCATCCGTTGCAGGATTCAATTCGGTCATCACTTGGCCGGGTGAGTTGTTGGAGGGCAATGCCCATGCGGAGGATGCTCCGGTCTTTGAGGAGGTGGGGGACATGCCTAGCATATCTACGTTAGTACCATCTGCCTTGGATGTTCCACTCTGGAGTTCGAGTGGAGAGTTGCAGCAGTATGCTGATCAGTTGGTGCAGCAGGCTTGGAGTGAAGTCTTTGTACCACCAGTAGAAGAACAAATGGTTGTTCCTGCTACTGGCCCTGTGACCTTATCACCGTTGGATACGACTCCTATTGTGTGGCAGTATCCAGAGGAGGGTGTATGTGTGCTGGAGCTGTTTGGAGGGATCAGCACAGGTTTGGCTGCGGTATTGCAGGCAGGTATACAAGTACAGCGATACTTGTATGTGGAGAGAGATGAGATTGCGAGACGCATCTCATTGCGACATGTGGCACGTTTGGTGCAGAGATATTCTGAGTTGTTGCTCATATCCGCTGTTAGAGGATACCAGCAAGCATTACCGTCAGATATTTCGCTGCTGGGGGCGCAGGATCTTACGTTTGTTGGCATCATTCACTTAGTGATAGCCGGATGGCCATGTCAAGGACACACGCGTGCTGGGAGAGGTCAGGGTTTACATGACCCGCGATCTAGGATGTTCTGGGAGATGTTACGAATCTTACGACATCTCCAGATGCATCAGGTGAATTCTCCAGCGTACATCTTGGAGAACGTTCCTTTGTTGGGTGATGCTCGTACACAGATGATGGCGAGTGTGTACCAAGTGTGGTCTTGGGTTGGACCAGCAGTGTTGTTGGATGCAGCAAGAGTAGGATCTCGTGCACATCGTCCACGATTGTGATGGACGAACTTATTACCGAGAGAGGTGCTTAAGCGCGCACACGATGAAGTGAGACGACCAGCACATCTCACGGTTGACAGCATATTGGATGCAGGACGACGATCTCAAGTAGTGAGAGTCGTCGATAGGTCACCCATGACAGCGGTGAACCTAGTGGGACGGTCCATGATAGCGTTACCTACTTTGGTAAGCTTTACAGCGTCACATGCTTACAGAGATGGAGGACCTGGACTTGTGTGGGATGCTCAATTACGGTAGTTGGTGGAACCCAATGCCGATGAGAGAGAGCGAGCGATGGGTTTCGCTACGGGTACGACGACAGTAGCTTCGGTGTCGGAGGCTTCACGTTGTCGGAGTGTAATCCGTCTACCTAGAAAAGCGCCGGGCTTCTGGCTGTGGTTGTTCACTCAAGAGGTTGGCTTTCAGGTCACAATAGGGCTATAAACACTCACACAGATGTGTAAGATCTAGTAATATACCCAGAAGGCGAAATTCAGGTCTAGCTGGCAGTAATAAGATTCGGCGGTGAACTTTGACACTCACGAAGAGGAAAACTATGAAGGTTTAGACCTCTAAACTTCCCCTACATGCAAATGAGGTACTACTGAACTCACAGACGAAATTTCAGCCTGAGATCAAATTCTGACACGGAGATATGAACAGAAAAGTTTTGAGCAAGAAAACTACGGCAATTTCTGGTACCTAGCTGGCTATTTCAACCTATAACAGGAGTTTGGCTCGATCAATTTCAAAGTTTCTTACAGGATTTGCAGTCTACAGGGTGCTGAACATCCCTGTGAAGTTGGGACTCCTGAATGTACACAGAACTGTAGATCTCCTCCTCTGAAGTCGCTGCTCTAGATTAAGAGCTTTTCAGACCCCCTCAGCTTCAGCGGCCGCCCTGAATTACTCAGTTGCTCAATCGATATGAAACTTTTTGTGAAATCGTAGCCCTGCTGGCGGAGAACACAACCTCGAAGTTTTGAAGCAATTTCCTCGAATCTGCTGCGAATGACACTGAAAACCCTAAATCCAACCAAAATGATTCAATTCTAGCACAATCCGAACTTCAATTGCTCATAACTCCGTCTTTATTGACTCAAATCGATCGAAATTTTCACTGGAAGTGCTTGGCATGACGAGACCTCCCTCCCTGTGCTCTCAGATTTCGAAGATCCCTCACCAAATGCTCGAACTCTCCTTTAGAGCTCTCTTTCTAAATTTAGAGTTAAAACTAAAGACAAAAACAGACCAATGGGAGTTCATAGCTCCACTTGGTCGTCCTTTAGTACCCTAAACCACGTGGCAACTTAGTTTTACTCATAGGCTACCACGTCAAGCCCCCTAGAGTGCCAGCGTAAAACTTAAACTACCTAAAACGACATGCAGCCCCGAAAAATAACTTAAATCAGCTAGAAAGCATGCATGGGCGACACGCAAATACAACCCATGAGCTTAAGCCCTATCAACATGGTAATCAACCTACTAAGACTCAAAATAGTGTTAACACCGTATGCAAAGGTGTCAAACATATACATAAACGACTAGAAGTAATATAAGCTAACTTCTAGAACTACTAAACTCAAGCGTCGGAGTAGAAATATAACATGTAGCCGCCAAGTAGCGCGACAACGTCGTCAAGTATTGGGTCAAGCAATGGACTTGAATTGCTTGACATAGATTGTTAGTCTTGGATTGGCTGAGCAGCGTCGGATGCGATCGACGGGTGTTACTGCTCGAGCACTCTTGAGCTCTTTGTCTATCGAGTCGGTGGAGGCAAAGACTGGGGGCGAGGCACGTGGAGTTCGTCATCCTTGGACATCATGGGATGTCGTAGGAGAGAGTGTGGAGCTTGCAGCTAGAACTGCAGAAGTTTTCCGCACAGTAGCGGTGGAGGGTGTTGGTGGTGAGCAGAAGGAAACTGCTCCAGAGGCTGCAAGATAGCAATCAACGACTTCGTCTTCTACCTCTAGCATGGTGACAGAGGATACTTGGGAACCGGAGATTGGACCCAAGCTTATAGGAGAGGAGAGACGAAGAGTTCAAAGATTCTTGAAGAGCTACATGAATTGTTTTGCCTTCAGTATGAAGGATTTGGGTACCTTGAAGGGACATGGTATAAGGATCGACTTGGCTAATGACACGCCAATCTTTCGACGTCCTTACAGGTACAGTGATATGGAGAGAGCTTTGATCCAGAGTAGGACTCAAGACTTGTTGGAGGTTGGGTTGGTGGAGATGTCACATGGAGAGTATGCATCTGTCACAATTATGCCAGCCAAGAAGGATATGTATGGCAACTACACGGATAGACGGATGTGTGGGGACTACCGTCCTATCAATCGGCAGACGAAGTCCGATAAGTATGCCATGCCGACACCTGAGGAGATCTTTGATGCAGTGGGGCATGTGAAAGTCTTCAGTACTTTGGATCTTCAAGCAGGGTATCATCAGTTGCCAGTGAGAGAAGAAGATAAGTCCAAGACAACATTCTGGGGAATTGACTCTCACGGCAAGGATTATTTGTATCAGTGACGGTTCTTACCATTTGGGTTGAAGAACGCCCCTGCTGAGTTCCAGAGGGTGATGGACAAAATCTTAGCAGGATTGGATTTTGTCAGATGTTATATTGACGACATCTTAGTCTATAGTGCTACAGTGGAGGAGCACGAGAGACACTTACGGGAGGTGTTTGAGCGGTTGAGAGCTCATGGGTTGAAGTTACACCCTGGGAAGTGTAAGTTCTTCCAGGAGTTGGTAGAGTATCTGGGTCACACCATCTATCCAGGTGGATTGGGTGTTCAACAGACGAAGGTTGAGACTATTGCACGTATCCCACGTCCCACAGATGTGAGTCGAGTTCTGTGGTGCCCACAAATTACAAGATGCACGAAATTTTAAAATTTTTAAGATTAATAACTGGTTTGTATAACTGAAGAGGTGTTGTTACATAAGATTACTGCTTCCTTAGCAGGAAGATGATCTTATGAGCTTTTTAATAAGAAGTTGACTTCTTCGGAAGACGACCGTCTTCCGGGAAGCGTCTTCTCAGTTGCGTCTTCGGAAGACGGAAGACGGCGGAAGATGAGAAGACGGTGGAAGACACCTGTCTTCCGAAAGACAGCGACCGCAAAGGCCTAACCACGAGTTTTTGGGTAAAACAGTAGGTGTACCTACTGGGTAACACATAGGTGGTAGGTAGGTCGAGGAAGACACCTAGGGTCGAAACCCCATATCTGCGGGGAAGATGCGCAGGAAGCGCATTAGCGCATTCCAACTTCCCGCAGCACAGCGCGCTTGAGAAGATCGATTTCCGAGAGTGAGTTTTCGCAAGTGAGCTTGGAGAGAGGAATCGAGTGAGGACATCGAGGTAGGAGAGAACCAGTTGGCAGCAAGGCGAAGGGCGAGAGCGAATTGCTGAAGCGCAGGAGGCAGAAAGCAAAGGCGTTTCGGTGAGCTCTCGAGAAGCTGACATTGGAGAGTAGTAAGTAGAATCGAAGGTGGAATCGAGGCGTGGCCAGAAATTGACAGCAGGCGCAGTCGTGTGGAGTCGCATTGGAGCTAGGACCAGAGCCAGAAACGCGCGGGAGGTCGAAGGCAACTCAGGAAGTAGAGAAGACTGTAGAGGTTCTTCCCCACGTTCTTTCCCCTTCCCACTTCTTCTCGTTCTTGTCTAAGATTCCCCGCGCTTCTCTAGTTGTGCAGAGGTAGCCTGATCGATTACTCCCACCCCTCATTTTTCCTATTGTGACATTGGGTGCGGAAGCGCTGCTCAATTTCCGACAGACATCTTCCTACTTCTTCCCAAAGTTCAATTTGAGCTTCCCTGCGCCTCGTTCCCAAATTAACGATCCCAGCTACCAATTTCCGTACCCTACTACCCCTCTGCCCTCGAAACCTGGAACAAAAGACACTTCGGAAGATGGGAACATCTTCGGAAGACGCTTCTTGAACTTGACTGTCTTCGGACGACCGTCTCCGGAAGTCGACTGTACACAATTCGTATCAAGAGTGGATTTGCTTTGCTTTTGTGTTAAGAGAGGCTTGGTACGAATCCTGAGTGGTGTGGTGAGTTTGTTTGTTATTTCGAGAAGTTGGAAGTCGGGAACTAGGTCTGCGCCTCTCGGTCTTCCAAGCTTCTCAACTCCACATCTTCCTAGAGAGATTAAGAAGACTGGAAGGCTGGCAAAATGAGCGAGAAGACGTGAGGGTCCATTTCGGGTCTCTTCTGTCCGACCCATCGCAGCCGTTTCTTCTTCTTCCCGAACTTAGAAGAGAATCGTGAGAAGACTTGCTGGCAGAATCTGGAGAGAATGGTCGAGGGTCATGTCTTCCCACCGAGCAGCAAGCTTCTTCTGAGTGCGTTGTCGTGTGACGTGCTTTCTTATCTGGGAATACACCGGGTATCTAGCTGTACAGAGTACGTGTCGCACTCCGTGACTCAGAACCAGTGACCACCCAAACCTCTCTCTGATCTCCAAGTACACTTTGAACCTTTCTCGCTACGATATCCTCACGTCCTCTCGGCAGATCTCTCTCCTACTCGACTAGGAATAGAACCGGGATAACAAGCACGGGCAACCTGTTCCTGCCATCACCGCAAGCACTCTTGGGTCTGCTGGTCATCACTCCAGCCTCACCACAAGAGAAATACCAGCACTCCTAATAGAAAAGAAACCTAAGCGCAACGCCCGCACACAAATCCAATCAAAACCAACTGGGCGTACAAACAGGCATGCGGGTATGGAGAGGATCCAAACACAGGAAATACAGTCAACAACTCTCCATACCCATGATCAAGTGCTATGAAGCACTGGCAAAACCTCCAGGTCGACCTGTTCTTCAAAAGAGTCTTAACTCTTGCGTCTTTCAGAGCAAGAACCTCTCAACTTTACCTCGCTGTCACTCCTCAACCATTGCTCAGAATGAGATGAAACCAAGGCCAGCAGATAGCCTGTAGAATAATCTCTCTATTAAGGTATTACATGCAGAGAGATCATCTCTGAGTTGGCATCTATGCCCTTCCAAAGTTTGCTGTTTCTATAACACGATACTATTTCAACAGAACTTTGCTGTTCGATTCCTCACAAACCACTCGATCAAAACAGCTCAAACATCTCAGGAAGCTTTATATACATAAAGTAGTCAGATTCACGAGTTCGTTACAGCATGCAAACTGTACTCATGCTACGGTGGCCGTCGGGATCTAACATGTACAGCACAGTAGTGGTAACTCCATTTCAAGGCGTCTGTCTATAAGTGGCTAAATGAAGATCAGATCGTACGTACGTGGGATCTGATATCATCTCCCGTTCTGATCATGAAAGTGCTTCGGCTTTTCTGAGGCTCTAAGCAAAATCCAGATCCTCATCAGAAACGACGGGGACGAAGAATGAACCGAAACGGCTTTTGTCCCTAGCTATGAGCCAAAGTAGCTGGCAACGCTAGCAGACAAGTTCTGCAGGCACCCTCATCGTCGTCGTCTTACAGCAGAGATGAGCGAATGAATCTAGCCGAATGAAAGAGAATAGCTACTAAAGACCGATCGGGACAAAATTGCTAGTTCTGAAAATACGAATTCGAGACTGATATGAGATTTCGAAAGCATCCCCACCTGGCGCGCCAATATTCGGATTATTCTCGAACTTCGTGTTTTCGCACGAGCTTTTAGTGTATGGCTATTTCGACAAGAAGATGCTTACGCTACTACAAAGTAACCTTTCGCTATATAATGGGTCATATTTGATCCGAAATTGAGCTTCGATCTTAGAACGCCCTCATTCGACTCTGAGGAAGTCGTCAGAGCGTGTTTAGGTTTTTCGCCCACGATGGCCGGGTGTAGGTCTCGCGCTTCAGCGCTATCCATTTTCGGGGCTAATCGATTCGGCAGGTGAGTTGTTACACACTCTTTAGCGGATTTCGACTTCCATGACCACCGTCCTGCTGTCTTAATCGATCAACACCCTTTGTGGGATCTGGGTTAGCGCGTATTTGGGCACCGTAACCCGGCTTTCAGTTCATCCCGCATCGCCAGTTCTGCTTACCAAAAATGGCCCACTTGGAGCGTTCGGATTCTCCTCCGGGGGTTCAATCAAGCAACCCGTCGGATCTCACCTATTTAAAGTTTGAGAATAGGTCAAGAGTGTTTCACCCCTGATGCCTCTAATCATTCGCTTTACCTGATGAAACTCCTCGTGCTCCAGCTATCCTGAGGGAAACTTCCGAGGGAACCAGCTACTAGATGGTTCGATTAGTCTTTCGCCCCTATACCCGAGTCTGACGAACGATTTGCACTTCAGTATCGCTACGAGCCTCCACCAGAGTTTCCTCTGACTTCGCCCTGCTCAGGCATAGTTCACCATCTTTCGGGTCCCAACAGGCATGCTCTTACTCGAACCTTTCACAGAAGATCATGGTCGGTCGATGTTGCACCCCCGGTAAAAACGAGGATGTCCTCAACCCTCAACGTGGGCGGCAAACCCTCAACGTGGGTTTGCCGCCCACCGGCTCGCATGCATGTTAGACTCCTTGGTCCGTGTTTCAAGACGGGTCGGATGAAAAGCCCACTATGCCGTCAGAACTGCTTTACGCATTAGACATAATTTGACATAGTCGGACTTTATATACAGCTCCTTGACAGAGGTTTATAGTCATTTTAATTTTAATCTTTCTTTAATATTTTATAAATGATCTAAAGATGCTCTTTGTGGGTACCGTATAAGACGACGATTTGGTAACACGCGAGTCTCATAGATTCGTAGATTCGCGTGAAGACAAAAATGAGAAGACGGTTTCTTCTCCGAAGGCAGTTGAAGAAGAAAACGCTTAGCACTATTTCACCGTTATGCGTGAGAGTTAGACATTGGTTCGGTTATATGTTTACCCTATATATGTATCCGTGGGAAACGCATGCGCACTGACCTGCAATCTTGGACCGACAGTAGCCGGTGAAGGTGATGTCTTTTCTGCACTTCTTAGATTGGCACAAGACGGTGAAACTCAGGGAAATGACATCAGAAGCAGGTACGCTGAAGCTTCTCCTTGCTTTGCTCCAAGTGACAAGAGTAGCCTCGAGAATGAGGGCCGGGAATTTGTCCACAAGCTTCGGATGAACAGAAATGTCCACATGCTTGGAGAAGATAGGAGAGGGTGAAACGAAGGACCTCGAAATAGATGACGAGAAGAAGATGCCCCAGCTTGGATGTTGTTGTTCACTGGGGAGTACAGTGCTAGAAAGAGGTGAGCACATGATCCTCTCCTTGGTTTTGGACGATTATGAGTCGGTATGTTCATTTTAGCATGTACAATTTCACTCTTTGTGTATGGGAATCTACCCTGTCATACCTTACTGTAATACATTCTGTGCTGGCCTTAGTTCACCGTCCGCCCTAGGAGAGTAAGTCATTCCTCATACCGAGAGTAATAGACCCAGGCGCAAATTTGTTGCACACTCCCCAAGGCTGAGCATCTTCTCGACCACAACAATACTGCAAGTACAGCGTGGGCTGTACTTGCATTTCAGGAGTTGCTGAAGGAGTAGATAATTCAGAGGTTGTGTGTGAGAGAGGGGTGTACTCATACTGACCTGCATGGATTTGACCAAAGACCCGGCGCCTTGGCTGGAAGGTGCTAGAAACAATGATGGGTTTCAGAAGAGATGAACACAAGGGACGGGTGCCTGGGAAAGGAGAGACTTACTCACTTACACCAAGTTTCAGCCTGGAAGAATTTACCTACATCATCAATAGACCCCTGCACTTGCAGTTCAAGAGTTGGTAAGTTGGTAAGGGGTAGATAAATCAGGGGTTATGAGTGTGAGAGAAGTAGTGTATTTGCAGTTCCGGAGTTTGCTTGAAGGAGTAGATAAGAGGTTGTTGTGCATAAGAGAGAGAGAGAGAGAGAGAGAGAGAGAGATCAGCATTTTAGTTCCCCAGGAAGGAAGAAGAGATACTGCCACTAAATGCTTTGGTGTCCTGACACTCTTTTAACTTCAAACTTCATGTGGAAGAGAAAATTAGATCATCAAAGGTAGCGGAAACAGTTCTGCTACACAATCTGCACCCTCCGGAAACCTGGTCAGGGTCTGTTTTACTCGTGTACTGCTCCAGTCTCATGTTTAGATTGAAGCTTCTCCACCCGTGAACACCGTGCGGATTATTGTCACGAAACTGAGAGTTGAAAATGAAGCTGCGGCTTGCAAGGCGTAAAACATCTCCGCGCCAGATGCTTTATAGCTCTAAGAAGCGGAACGCAACAGACAGTCACACTTCGTGGTTCCTTCGTCATTTCCAGCTTGCATCTTTTGCATATTTCGCGGTCCTCCCTATGTTGTCTTGCAGGAAATTCTGCATTTGAGGATGAAATGCGAGACCACTGATTGCCTTTATACATAACTCCAGCGAGATGGATGGCGCATATTCACTCCCACCGAGTGGATATTTCACTCGGTGAAACCTATGCAGGGCTCTTTCAGTTCTGTCCCCACAACTTACACTCGCACTGGGTAACTAACTGCGTTCAGTAACTTGCAGCCTGCGACTTCAAACTCCAGATGATTTAATTTCTTGCAAACTAAACAACTCTCCGAAGCTGTGCCCCAGTGTTCGTCAGTTTTCCTCGACCCAAAGCCACCTCCCTTATACCGTCTGGGATGCAACATCGAAATATCATGGAAATTACTATTTCGAAGCTTGGGCTCGGACCACATGAAACTTTCAAGCACATCAAACTTCGTTGCAGTGCTATAAACTTCTCGCCTGAACTTCGCAAATAACAACTGGGACACGACAGTGGGGGCTCCACAGCTTGGAACTGTCATCTGGTTGAATAGTTTCTAGCTAATTTAACGTCAGCAGATCGCAGATGTTACAGTTTCCTAGTTGTCTGATGTTCGAAACTAAAGCCTCTTCACACACACAACTCAAAACAAGCTTAGCTTCATACCTGATCAACTAGCAGTCGGCACCCGTGTATGCATACATACGCACATGGTCAAGTCTACCAGAAGGGAAGTAGTGGATTCATTTTCCCTGGAGAATTTCCCCAGTATAATACAATGAAAAGAACGCAAGGTAGGCTTTCGGGCAAGCAAAAATTTCGACCTGAGACTAATGTGGGTTTGGTGTATAACCTCAGACCTTTTGCACGGGGACTCTCGTGCTGGACGTCTCGAGGTAGCCCGGTTTTCTGTATTCAGTAATCGATGTAGTGTGCTCTTCTGTATGTCGGACTCCAGCCATTCACAAAGCAGAAGGAGTACATGTTCGCACTCCAATTACTTTCCTGACGTGCCTAGAGCACGATCTGTAAGTTGGAGTTTCGCTGGAATCTAAAGACTAAAGACTTCTAAGCTAACTATAAAGAAGACTCTAAAGACTATAAATAAGCGGCCTAAAGGATCAAACATCAACCCACAGGAAGCTGCTCACTTCGCCTCCCAGCGTGATTAAGACGACAGTAGTGGAGGCCAGTAACTTCTCGCACTTGCGTCCAAAAGCAAGTCTCAACCGAAGGTGAAGACGGGCAAGTTCTCACAAGTTCAATCTGTTCATGCGCATCATCTTCACGAACTCATTGTAGTCAATGCGTCCATCCTGCATATCCAACAGAATCCAATGCGTCGCTTTAGATCGGATGAGTGTCCTGTAACTGTCCTGTTATGTAACCAGAATGTAAGGCCTACAACAAGTACCACACTACTTGATATGGAACAAAATGCTCTGCTTCTTGTCGCTAGTAACTAATCACAAATATTTTCGTTGTCGGACTGACACTCGTGTAGTTCACACGAACGACCAATGAAGCTAATCTGGTAAAATGTTTAACGGAGTGTGAGAGACGTACAATTCGTTGTTTTAGTACATAACTTGCTACGAAGGTGGTGTCTGCCGCAGAATAACATTAGAGAAAACCTGTGTATCAAGTAAACACTTACGTTGTCCTGGTCGATGTCTTGAAGCATCTCGTCAATGCGCACATCTCCGAGATTGTGATCAACGCAAGCTTGCTGCAGTTCATCGACAGTGATATACCCACTCTTGTCTTTGTCAAAGTAGGAGAACGCAGCGAACAAGTTCTCTTCCTTCTCGGCTTTGTGCAGGCTAACAGTAGCTGCAATAAACTCGCCGTAGTCTATGGTTCCATCTTGATCAACATCCGCCTGTTTTATGCATGTCGACTTTCGTGTGAGTACAGCGTTTGAGACAGAGCGAAGATACTTGAGAATAAGGAGTGCAGGACTTCGACGTGAGATTTCAGTCACTGGTGAAGGAAATAAGCACAGAAGATATCACTCTGCAAGGAGCTGAAGTGTTAACTAAGACGACTTACGGCCTCCATCAAGTCCTGGATTTCTTTTTCACTGAGTTTCGACCCCACTCTTTTGAGGCCACCTTTTAACTCGTCGAAGGTGATGTTTCCACTACTGTCGACATCCATAGCTTTGAACATCTCTTTCAGCCCTGCAATTTCCTCTTCTGACAGATTCTCTGCAATAACCTGGAAAACATGAAGAACATGAAAAAGAGCCTTCATCAGTACAAGACTTGTACCACATAAGCACTTCCGTTTGGATACGCAAAACACGAACGAACCCATAACAAATTCTTAGTCGAGAAAACAGAGCACATTAAAACAAGGTTCTCACCCGGAGTGCCATTTTCTTCAACTTGTTCATAGCGGAAAACTGCTTCAAACGTGTTTGGACTGCAGGGTCGAAGGGTTCTGTCGGTGCCACACCATCTACTGCGATCCAAGGATGAGCTGTTCCCACATAACGTAGCTAAGGGCATTAGGGTTGAATACAAAGCATCAGATGACGGAAGTACATGAATTTTATGTGTACAGGCTTAATACATATCTATTGCGTACGTGATCAATGCAATAATACTTACCGAGGACTTCTTGGGCAGTAATTCTAGTCTTGGGGTTCATATCGAGCATCCGCCGAACCAGATCCTTCGCGCTCGCAGAAATACCTGGCCAAGGATATGAGCTGTAATCAACTCTCCCGCGGAGAATCTTGCTGAAGATAGACTGATCCGTTTCTGCAAGGCACATTCAGACAGCAAAATATCAACTAAATACCACTGGAAGAATGGTTAACAACTCTGATCATCCGTAAGGAGCTTCAACTTTACTCTGTCTTCCACCATGTCAGCCGCAAAAACCCATCATGGTCACACTGAGCTTGAGATAACCATTCATGAACACGAAAATGACAGAAAATGCAACTCCCGATAAACATATGCTGAATTCCTCCTTGGGTAGAGCCAACGGTCTTGAGACTCACCTCCCCAAAACGGAGGAACACCACTGAGAAGAATGTAAAGAATCACACCCGCACTCCAGATATCGGCTTCTGGGCCATAATCTCTGTTTAACACCTCTGGAGCAATGTAGTAGGGGCTTCCCACCAGATTCGTGAACGACTCACCTGCACATTGGGAGGTCGGATTGATTTTGTCATCTCTTGAACGTTCCGACCCACAACTCCTATATCGGATCAAGATTCGGAAACAGCTACATATCAGCAAGCACATGCACTGCCGACATGAAAAGATAAAGGCTTCATCCCTACGAGACTTACGCATTAGGTACAGAGCAGAGCCCTAAAAACGGATCATTACTTAAGCGGTTTTAGTGATCTGAAGCTCTAGAGCGAGTTACCCATCCATGTTTGTTTTAAACTCGGTCGGAAGACGACTGATGAATGGCGCCAATGGTAGCCAGTCAGATCTAGAAAACCTCGAACCGAACTACCGTTCTACACAGGCAGACTATCCCCCGTAGCGGTATATGAGGTCCTTCCACCGAGCGCGATTCAGAAGCCAAAGAATGTTATGAGCCTAATCGTACTCTCCGGTGCAAGAAGGTGAGATTCTGTGGGGGAAGGATCCATACCTGGCTTGAAGAAAACAGAGAGACCGAAATCGGTGGTCTTGAGCGGCGCGTCTTCACTTTTGTTAGCCAACAAGAAGTTTTCGGGCTTCAGATCGCGGTGCATAACATTCAGGGAATGACAAGCGGCGATGACACCGACTACAGTCCGACAGAGCGCTGATGCTGCAGCCTCGCTGTAATTGCCGCGCTTGACGATCCTATCGAACAGCTCTCCGCCCGCACAGAGTTCCATCACAAGGTGCACGCTTGTGTCATCTTCGTAGGCATCTTTGATCTGTACCACATTCGGGTGCCCAGACAAGTGGTGCATGATCTGAATCTCGCGTCTCACATCTTCCACATCGTCCTGCACTACTAGCTTCTTTTTGGAAATCGATTTGCAAGCGTACGCTTTTCCTGTAGCCTTCTCCTGGCAGAAGTACGTCGTCCCGAACTGTCCCTGTCCCAACTTGTGACCGAGCCTGTATAAGCTGCTTACGTCCTCCGTATCCCTCTGCAGAACAGAGTCCGTAAGCCGATCGCCTGAAATGTGCGTCAATGCTGGAGCAGTCGCTGGCGCCATCGGGAGGCTGGCCAAAAAGCTTCCTGACTACAATTCACCTGGTGTTCGAAATTTATGTCCTCGGAGAATATGAGAGAGAAGTGTGCTCGAAAACTGTAGTGGCGACAGAGCCACTTCAGTCTCAATCCAACCTAGAGCTCAAATTTCAAGATCACAAGCTCGCTCTTCCACATATTTGTCGAGCCGCAGCAAACCGATGCTTCCTGTGAGATGGAAACGGCAATGCTATTAGATCTGGCCCCTAAGCTTGTGAACTCAACCAGGTGGACTAGAAAATCAGATTCTTATCTTCCATACTGACCACTAGGAAATCGGATATGACGCCAGCGAAACTCCTGATCAGCATAACCCACAACTTGCAGTAACTTGGAGCTCGAAGCTACACACCCGATTGTAAAAATCAGACTTAGACTGATCTCAATCAGAATGCTGGAATGCGGGGCAGATATAATAGCAGAAAGAGATGAATAGATCGGAGGAGTAAAACAAACCGGCCCTTTAACCCACCGAAACAGATCAATCTCGCTTATAGTCCAGACCAGCCCTGTGAGAGCTTATGTGCAAAGTGAGAAGACGCAGTCAACGAACACACAGGAAGCGCATGAAAGATTCAATAATCAATTCCCGAGCGAGTATATCAGCTCCTGGGCAGACGGCCGAACGTGCATCATCCTGCTTCCTTCTCTCATTACATATTCGCCTTGACCAACCTTTCCACCTCCCCCAGAAGCTGACTCGGTTAGTTCTGGACCCGAATCTGGTCAGCCCTGTCACCATGAAGACATCTGAAGTGCACTACTGGACAGATATTCAACCCCTTCTCGTATGCTTCCCTAGATTTACAGTCGTGCTTCGGTTGTAAATCTACGGGAGCAAACAAGAAAGGGGAACCCAAGCATATTCCATCGGGGGAACCGAAGAGAAACAACCCCAACATGGACTTGATCCTCCCTCCTGTGGACCCGAATAGTGGAACGTGAGCAACGCTTCTGGGGAACATGGGTGAGAAGCCCAAAATTAACAGTCCAATGACCTCCATCCGATTTCCAAACAAAGACTTGCGCTGTGCTGCCTTTGCCGAGAAACTTCACTCGTTGGATCGAGATAAGAGCAGATCTAGATACGTTGACTTTCGAACCACTCAAAGTGGGACCCTCCTAATCGCCGGTCAACTGCTAGTCGCATTCCTCCTCAAGCC
Source organism: Asterella californica (assembly GCA_036924285.1). Classification (NCBI taxonomy): domain Eukaryota; kingdom Viridiplantae; phylum Streptophyta; class Marchantiopsida; order Marchantiales; family Aytoniaceae; genus Asterella; species Asterella californica. The sequence continues at coordinate 31,564,061 of JAYKYS010000003.1, forward strand.
AATTTCTGTTTTGACGTCACGTTTGTTTCAAGTCCTGACTCCTGACTCCCTCCCGGCACGTGACCCGCGTGCTGGCTCCAATATAGAATAGAAGATTTCCGTGCCACATCTAGGATAGATTTGACCGGGCCCTTGTTACATGTAGCTAGACGTCTGGTGACTGGCGTTTCCTTGATCAGGCCCTTGCCGTTCGCCGTGTCAACAGCAAGTACCCTTTCCTATAAAACTGGAACTTCAGCATGCGTTTTTATACATCACACCACGTTCATTTTTGAAATAAGACATGATCGTTTCACTACCGGTCCAGTCAATCCTGTCTGTAGCCTGATCGAGAAAAAAGAGCGCAAAGGCCCGATCAAGGCTATACGTGGGTACCATGATGACCTTTTACTGTATTCTACTCTCTTCATTAGAGGAAAAAGAAAAGAATTCTCTCTTCATTAGAAGCAAGGTCTCTTCTCTTGTCCAGCCTGTTCCTAGTACCTGCAAATATCAGTCATTTGCATTATACCCAGAACTAAACCCTGTAAAATATTGAGGCTTTTGCTTAATCGGCACCCAACCACAAGGACGGGATCTAATAGCACAGCAATGAATATTTTCATTTAACCAATATTCGACAGATTAGTGTTTAGTGCAAAATATGCATGGAACCTGAGTTTTCAACAAGAATGGAAGAAGAAGACAAGTGACATAGAAAGACTAAAATATTTGATTGCTATTGGTTTGAGCGAGGAGATGAAGGGTACTTTTTTCTGTGTAGGAGAAAAATGTACCTCTTTATACTTTTCGGGATAAATATTTTACACTGGAGAAGTATAGGTGGGTCGCTTTTTAGAAAAAGGTTCGCTTCTTTTCGTGCTTCTTTTACTTTGGATGCCATGGATCTCTTCTGAAATAGATTTTCACTTCGGCTTGGCGAACAAAAAGTTTAGCATTAACAAACTTGACACGCAGATTGAAAGTTACTCATAAAACCATAAACGAAGTGCATCAGATGTGACCTGACTGTCGTATACGATCCAGAGTTAGCATCCAGTTAGAAATACATCTTGTCTGGTCACAAGTTCACAACCAAACTTCTCCATGAGGAAAATCTTGGTTATTACTTTAACCTTTATATTTTAATTTTTACGTTAATAGATTGTCTAATCCTTTCAGCAAGAAGGGTTAAGCACTACATTAACGAGCGTGCTGACCTCTTCCATCACGGAAGAGGTGAACATGCATGCCTAACATGCACAAGGAGAGTGTGAAAAGATTACAATCACTGAGAAAGAAAGATATATAATTAAAAAAAGAAGAGGAGTATAGAGAGAAGGAGTTTGGAACAGACGCACAATGTCCTTCTCGCATAGAGAAGAATTTGAATAAAAGGTTGATAGAGCGTGATGTTGATGTGACAGTATGAGTGATTACTTGGTTCTCTTTTCTAACATGGCAGAAACCAGAAATGAAATGAAAAATTGATAAAGGTATGATTTTGCTGACATGACGTGATGATTGTGTATTTTTGCTGATTATTAGTGTTGACTAGATTAGATTGCTGATGTGATAATCCTTGCTGATATGGCACTTAAGCTCTATAGAGGTGATATGGCATTTGAGATGACATGTAAAGTACTGATTGGGTGGTGCTGAGTTGGAAAGGTGATTAAAGTGATAGCATGCATGCATTGTGGCATGTAGCATGCATACCATGTGATCGAATGCATGGGCGTGATTTGATGATAACACATTGTTGTATTTTATTGTGCATGAAATGCATTTTGGATGACACATGGTTCTAGTAGTAAAAGAATGCAGACTTGGAGAAGAATGAAGTTGAACATAAAGGTTCATTCAGGTTATGAAGAAATGTAGAGGACATTTCTTCAAAAAATTCAAAATCTTTTTTCTACTAACTGTATACATTTTGCATTACATGCAAGTACGAAAAACTTGGAGTCTTTTGGTCATTTCTTGCATACCGCACAAGTTCCTCAAGAGTTTCTTCTCTTTTTCTTCATATTCTTCTTTCTTCCTCTTTCCTTCTGACCTCAAAATCATACCTCCATCTCGGTTGGTCCAAGTTAGAGTCCATATGCATCTAATCCATCACAAATGTTAACTCCTAAAGAAAAGAAAAACTCCTAGTTGTAGTCCCAATGTACGCATTTAACAGGTGTCCTTGTGGTTCATATCTTATGATGGAATATACTTGTGTCCCTAGTCCATGTTCTCTATGTTAAAAAAATATTAGCCATAACCCTTTGCATGTCAAATCATACATAGGTGACATGTTCTCGTGTATCCTAGTACATGTGATATATGTGCACGTGTATAAAACTTCAGCTCTAACTCCAACATGCAAAAAGTTACAAAAGGTTGACTTCATCACTATTACATCTATTACTACTGCAAGATCTTGGAGCCAGGATTATATTATTCTCCTAGTTGACAGAGACATTCTTACGTATATGATATCTTAAGAGAATATCATTCCTCGCTCTTAGGTCCAAGTATCAGTCATAAACTCAACATCTCTTACTACTACTATAGGATCCTTGAGTCAAGACTGAGATCATATGATACTTGTTGTCGTATCGTATGAATTTTGCACTTGAAAGTAATCCAAGAATATACGAAGTATCTGACTGTGGAGATATTGTGTGCATACAATCACAAGAACATACAATCATAAGAAAGAGCACTTCAAATATCCAAATATCACTTTATAATACACTCTCATTTCTTTTTTTCTATAAACACAGAACTGAGAAACATACTTGAGTGGTCTATAATAACCTCCTAAAACAAACCTCCGAACCCAAGGCTAGAACCAAAATTACCGAAGTGTAGTTCAAAGCAAAGAAAACACCCCTTTGTTGACAAGAAACTTCACAACAATATCACATAATCCAAACCTTGATCTAAAACACATCCATGTACAAGCCTCTAGCAACAGCTAGCTACTACAAGCCACACATAACCAACTGGAACTCTAACGAGTCCAACAAAATAAAAATCATAGCGAACAAATCAAAAAATACTTATCTAAGAAATTTCTCTTTCGTCAAACGGTCTTCAGATACTTATAGGGTCTTTCTTCATGACTCTGTTGGCTCCAAGAACCTTCAGATCCGACTCTTGATAATCGATATATCTCGGATTTTCAGTTGTAGATGATCAAACCTCCAAAACTTCTTCCATGTGACTTAAAACCACGTACATCTGCAAAACAGACCATCTGATATGAGATTCGTCTTCTCCTACATGTACGTCTCGACTATCTAGATCCTAGTGAGACTCCAAACAAACCGTTTGGAGTTTTCTTTGCAAAAACACACAAGAAATATGATCGTAAGAAGCAAAAAAATGATATAAATTAATCCTCAGTGGTTCAATTTCTCTTGTCATCTCCAACACAACAATCCAATCCACATATAATCTTCTCTTATGTATAGGTGAAAAACTTCTGGTATGTGCCAAGAACAAAGAGCTTGGTCCTCCAATCGCGAAGAAGAATCCAACCTCATGTTGCAGGTGGACACAAATTTGAAGTAAACGTCTCCCTGCGAGTCAATTTCTCTCATCTCTCTCAAATCGTCTGATAAACTTTGTATCGTCTTTAATTTCTTGAAGAACTCATTGTTCTGATCTTGATGATCCAAGGACAGCAAGTTTAGACTTTATAATGATCCGAACGGTCCAACTCTTCTTCATTAATCATTGAAGCGCTTCAATTTTCCTTCTCTACATTTCAATTCTTCTTAGAACACAAACACAATCTACCTCTTCACAAACCGTCTTTTCTTATGTGTAGCTCGCTTCGATCTGAAACCAATCACACCTTGTACACATGCATTGGACTTCTCAATCTTCCAAATCGTCCACCTATTGTCTTCTTAAGCACCCCTTATAACAGACTTGTAGTACGTGAGTTTATCCAGCTTGTGAGCAAACAGCCCCCTTGCGCCCTTAGTATAGCGCCAAGAACTGCAAATACCCAATCAACATTTGATCAGCAAGCTAAGGTCTAGTTTGCATTTTCGTCGTTCGAACCTCATAACTTCACCATTAAGCGTCCAAATGAAGTAAATGAAGCGCATAGATGAAGCTTACAACAAACTCTACCGCTTGATGCAATGAGATTATAGATTTGAAAGTTGTGTAACAAAATCATTTTTAGTCCTATGAATGTCTTTGGAGCGATAATGTATAGCACCAAAACTTGATTTTCAGATAGGAGCCAGTCCATGACACGACATCGTAGTAGACAAATGTGTTCCAAAGCTTTCACCTTTAGAGAAAGTTTAGGATATCTTTCTCCATATCTCTCATATCTAATCTCAGTTTATATGAATATTTGTCCACGAAGCATAACATTATTGTTCAGGATTTCTATCATAAGTAAGTCAAGAAGGCCCGAGCTGAATAGAAACACTGTTAAATAATCTTCTCGAAAGCAAAACCTTATTTATTTATAAATTTATATTATTTTTGTCATAAATTATTTATAATTTGATATGTCTATGTCATATCATATCATTCAAACCCAAAAGCTAGCAACACCATAGAAAATCCTTTCCAAAGATATCCAATTTATCCCCAACCGAGCTCTCTAGATGAAAGATTCCTTGTTTGCAAGATCAACAAGGAAAAAATCTTGCAAACCGTCAGTGGAGTGACAGAAAAAGAACTCGAGCGATTGGGACTATTGATAGCACTTTTGTTTGATTTTGCATGTCCATAGGTATGTGAGAAATCATCCTTTACTAGTATTGTTCTCATATTGTTTTGATCTTGGAGTGTTTTGTGAAACCATCAGTTGTTTAAATGGATGGATTGAAACTTTATACGTTGTATTTTTATATTACTGATATCTACGTGTAAAACATTCATTGATAGCTTTGACATAGATACGCTTATCGGATCTGTACTCGATCGAGAGACAGTGTTGAATGAGAATACTCTTAAGGATGTGTTTTTGCTTCCTACATGCTTTATCTATCGATCCGAGCAAGTCAGACGTCATCGTCTCGAGGATTGGTTCCCTTGCTTTCTTGCTAAATAGAAAAGATATTTTGCTCGAGTGTTCTCATGAGGAGTGGAGGCATGTGTTCCAACTCCTCAATTGTCTTTTGTTGACTAGATGTCAATTTAAGGTTGTTATCGGTAACCCCGTCCTTATGATGAAGTCCAATGTGGAGGGATTGGATGAAGATTACAATAGGTTGGGTTTATGCTAGAAAACATAGTACAAGAGGTAATGGCTATTAAGAAACATCTTTTGACTTGACCCTTGTTCGGTATGTCGAGACCTTTGTGTATACTTCTCACTCACATGTTCTTACATCTTGGAGTTTTGGATGAAAGTGACGTGGATCATTATGGATCAAAGGATGTACCAATGGTACATTCTGATCTATCTGATGTAGCAGTGGATCTAGGTGATGATATCCTTGTTATGGAGCCAAGTCAAATTAGTAGAGATCCGAGTCAGAAGAGTAGAGAAGGTATGAGTTTCTCTCTTGTCATTTTTCTTATTGAGGTTGTTTATTATGATAGTTGAGTTTCTCTTATTCTGTTAGTCTTGAAAGGATTCTCACTTGCTGTATTTTACATTGCAAGTTTGGTATATTCACATACTCATGTTATCATCAGGAGGAGAGAAAAAGAAGCTTTGGAAGAAAGGATCCTCGTCGCATCTGCAAAGATGGAAGATTTTGGAGCTAGAGTATCTTCAAAGGAAGTTGAACTCCAACGCTTGCAAGATGACTTCGGAAGAGTGAATTTTTTTGTACTTAACCATACTTCTTCGCCCACTTGAAACTTCACTTGCCGTCGATGCTTGTTTACCTGCTTCGTGTAACGTTGCTGCGTCTTCTCTTCAATTGTTCCTCTCGTCGCTGCATCTCCGCCACCAACTCTTCAGCTGATGTTTGCCGTGTTCTTGGTCGTGCCGATGTCGAACTCTCTACAAGAGTCAAGTCAAGAGGCCCTTCTGGCTCACGTCCGTAAGCCAGCAAGAAAAGCGATTCGCCGGTTGCCGAATGCTTTGTGGAATTGTAGCAATACTCCGCAAGACTGAGCCACTCCGCTCAATCACTTTGGTCCGCGGTCACATAATTCCTCAAGTATTGGTTTAGAATCGAGTTAACTCGTTCCGTTTGTCCATCTGTTTCGGGATGAAAAGCGGTACTGAATTTTAACTTAGTTCCCAACTTTTGAAACAAGTGTTTCCAAAAGGCACTTGTGAACTTAGAGTCTCGGTCTGAAATAATACTCCGAGGCAATCCATGTGAACGTCACCAAGTATCTAAGAACAACCGAGAAGTCGTGAATGCTGTTGCAGTATCCAAGGTCGATGCAAACTTCGCTAGTTTGCTAAACCGATCAACTATCACAAAGATTGCTATTGTATCCGTTTGAGTCAAGCAGAGAGGTGATGAAGTTCATGCTAATGCTTTCTCAAGGTCTGGCTGGAATCAGCAAAGGATGAAGCAACCATTGTTTCTTCTCATAAGAAACACGGTTCGCTTGACAAATTACGCATATTTTCACAAAGTGGACGACATCGTCTTTCATGTGGGCCCAATAAAACTTTTTAGCTACCACTGCTAAAGTGGACTTCTCTCCTTTATGATATGATAAGGGCGCATCATGACATTCTTTGAGTAACTTAGTCTTGAGTTTTCCTTGTCTCACATAAACCCGACTTTGTTTAAACATGAGTAAGTCATGTCTCAGCTGCATGTTCTGCAACTTCACTCCTCGCTTGAGTTGTTCCAAGTACTCTTTCGCTTGGTCGTCACCCATGTAAGCTTCATGTATTCGTCTCTCCAAGTCTGACTCCTTAGAATACATAACGCGTAAAATCTGTGTGGACGATGGAAGATATTCTTCCTTGCGACTCAAGGCGTCAAGAACCACATTGTCCTTTCTCGCTTTGTGGATTAATTCCACATTCATGAACGCCAAGGTACCGTGCCACCGTAGTTGCTTTGGCGTCACCCGATCTTGTGTCTCAAAGTACTTGAGTGAAATATTATCACTATACACTTGGATTTGGTGGTCTCAAGTAATACCGCCATTTTCTCAAGCAATGAACCACCGCAAACAGTTTCTTCTCGTGAGTCGGCCATCGACTCTCCGTCTCAGATAACTTCTTGCTTTCATACGCTACATGTTTTTCATCCTGCACCAACACTCCGTCAATCGCATAGTCACTCATGTCCGTGTGCACCTCGAATGGTTTGTCAAACTCCGGCAGCTTCAAAACTGGCGCCTTTGACAAAATAGCTTTGATCGTCTGAAATGCATCATCCACCTCCTTGGTCCAACTTACTTGTGCGTCTTTGTCCGTCCAGTCCGTCAGTGGCTTTGCAATCTTTGAAAACCTTTTCACATACTTGCGGTAGAACTACGCCAATCCTAAGAATCGCCGCATCCCCTTCACTGTAGTCGGAGGCTCCCAAGTCACAATCGCGTCCACCTTCTGCATATCCGGATCGACTCCTTCTGCACTAATGACATGTCCCAAGAAGTTAATGCGTTCCAAACCAAACTCACTATTGTCAACGTTGACAAACAACTTATGCTCCCGCAGCTTCGTCAACACCACCCTTAGCTGCTCCGCGTGCGACTCCAAGATTTTGGAGTAGATGAAGATGTCGTCGATGTAAACGATGACAAACTCGTGAAAAATTGTGTTCATCAATGTAGTGAACGTCGAAAGGGCGTTGTAGAGTCCAAATGATATCACAACGAATTCAAACGATCCGTATCTGGTTCGACAAACGGTCTTCTCAACATCTGGATCAGCTATCCGGATCTGGTAATATCCTGACTTCAAGTCGATCTTGTTGAAGTACTTTACGCCCGCTAGTCTATCAAAGAGGTCGGCTATTCTTGGCAAAGAATAATTCTTCACCGTCACCTTATTGAGTACACGATAATCTACGCAGAGTAGTAACTTTCCATTCTTCTTCTTTGCGAAAAGAACTAGGGCTCCATAAGGTGACTTACTGGTTCGAATATATACCTGCGCTAATAGCTCACCGAGTTGTCTTTTCAACTCAAGGAGTTCCACCTGATTGAGTCGCTAAGGGGCTTTGGAAGGTGGTTCTGACCCACGTCTCAAACTTGCATTCCGATCTGTTTTCAGACTTGTCTCCTTAGGTCAGCATTCATCTGATATCACTTTGGAATATGTTCTAAGTCCTAACCAAGTTCCAACTTTGGTTCAGAGAACCACTTTGGGTTTATTTGTTCTTGATTTCTTGGTCAAGCCATTAAGTCCTACTCGCAACATTCACAATCTAGTGCAAGTCCACTAGGACTTTGTTGTTCACGTTGTCGTGTCCTGGACCGACTCCTACTTGAAAATCTATTGATACTTATCATTATCGCTCCATGAGAAAAACAAGTTAGGTCTTAACTTACGAGCTTTTTACACAACTTCATATCTTCACTTTCATTGCATCAATGGGTAGAGCTCGTTGTCAGCTTTTCATGAGCACTTCATCTATTTCATTTGGACGCCTAGTGGAGAAATTACGAGACTTGAAAGAAGAGAAAATCAAGCTAGTCTCTACTTACTATTGCTGACTATGTATTTGCGGCTCCTTGTGCTATACTAAAGACGCAAGGGGTCTGCTTGCTCATTATCTATGAAAATTTTCACGTACAGCGACTGACATAAGGGGACAGCTTAAAGAGTTAGCTTGTTTCTGCGATATGTCGGTGGACGGTTTGAGAATTGGGAAGTCCAATGCATGTGCGCAAGGTGTCATTGGGTTCAGATATGTGCAGGCTATGCATTGGTTAAGACGGTTCGCAAAGAGACGGATCAAGGAATGTGTTCAGGGAGAAGTTGAGATGTAGAAAAAGGTTTTAGAGAACTTCAGTGATCTATGAAGGAGAGTTGGACCGTTCTGATCGTTTCGAGGTCCAAACTTGCTGTCCTTAGATCCATTGGGATCAAAACGCCGAGTTCTTCAGGAAATTGAAGACGATACGAAGTTTCATCTTGACTATTTGAAAGTTCTAGGTGAAATTGACTCGTAAGGAAGCGCTTACGTTAGTTTTTTGTCGTATGTGATCTGAGATTAGGTTGTTCTTCGCGATCGGTGAGCTAAGCTCTTCATTCTTAGGACCTACGCTATCAGGGAGTCTTCACTTACGCATAAGAGAAGATCGTATATGGAATGGATTGTTGATTTACGTCAGATTTGAGAATTCGAGGCCAACGGAGTCAAGAAGGAGGCTTATCAACATCTGAAGACAGTTTGACGAAAGAAGGAAGTTCTCAGATAGATTTTTTCGGTTTTTTCGCTACGGTTTTTGTCTTTTGGAGTTCGTTAGAGATATAGTTGGTTATGTACAACTTGTGACAACTAGCTTTAGCTTAGGGCTTATACATGGACGTTGTTTGGACTTGGTTTGAATCGTGTGATATTGATGCAGCTCTTTTTGTTAGCAAAGAGATGTTTCTCTTGCTTTGAGCTACGCTTCGGTAGTTGTGGGTCTGGGTTGAGGTTCAAGGACTCGTTTTAGAGAGTTTTGATGCAGATTACATATCGCTCTGGTTGTTTTCAGTTATGTGTTCTTAGGGTGAAAGAACCGGCAGTATATATAAAAATAGGAGCTGGTATACCTTGCGATGCTTGTTCTCGTGGTTGTTTTTCTTTGTCTTGTCTTCGTTCGACACACTACATCTCCACAACCAAGAACTTCGTATTTTCTTGGACAACCTTCACGTAAAAATCTGACTCGATAGCATTATACGCTCAATCTTGAGACTGAGGATCTCGACATTCATTCTCATTTTGGAATGAATGTATTCAAATTTAAAAAATTCAAAAATTTGTAAACTTGCAGATACCCGGTATGAAGAGTACGTGCAAATTTGGAAGAGAACTCGTGAGCGAGAACCGGTTGTTATGAGCGGTTTTCTGTTTACTATCCACTTCTTCTGCAGCAATATAGAATCACCTCTGATTACCTTGAGACTCGTGATCTTCTCATTGTGATAGCTTCCACGATCAACTAACTTTATTCTATTCACCTAGGAACATGGTTCTTTTTGTACAAGATCTTAATAATTATTGTTAAAAACAAAGAGTAAATAAAAAAGAAATTATTTACAATAATACATTGACAGTCAAGGACACTTGGTGGAGTGAGAGATACCTTCTTGAACTAGGTCTTCTTAATCTTTAACAAGCCATTGGTTCCTTTCGTTCAAATAGAGGTGTCAAATCATAAAAGTGCATTAGCTTTGTCGTGTGAGACACGTCGTAAGGTCGTGCTCGTACACTTGTGGTGAACGGTTTGATCTTCGTGTCCATCTTGAGGATAGGTTTTGTTGTAAACACTTTTTTGAAAAGAATGGGGACCTTCACAAATTTTTATTTCCCAAGAAGAAAATACAACTATAATTGTAAGTGCTACTCGTGACTCTCTTTAGTACTGAGAGTACTATTTTGTCTGTTAGACGAAACGCCAGTGAGCTCACAAGCACTATAAAGAGCCCTAATGTACCTACCAAGTGGCAGTCTAGAACTAAAATGCCAACAACTCACAAACATCTTAACCACATCTACCCGCTTACCTTGAAAACCCTCAGTGCCCTCTCGATGTTACCATTATTATTACTCTTTTTCTGTCTTTTACGGTCCTATGAATTGTGCAGAATTTAAGTCATCATGGTGGACCGTATGGTGGAAGCAGGGTGTTTCTTTGATTATTCAATGGGCTTTTGCAGACTCTCGTCATCGATTTGAGAAATCACAAAGCTCCTGCTGTAATTGTCGTTCTCGATGTATCTAAACTCCATCAATTTGTTGTTTCTATTGTGCCATGACTGATCTTCTCTACATTTAGGTCTTGTTGGAACTCGGTTCATAATTACCTCATCGGCTCTTGAACGAGTGGCTTCCTTATCATGGATCAAGTTTCATCTGTTTTAGCTAGATTTTCATGGTCCGTCATCCATATCTGATTATAGTTTAATTTCAACGTCTGCTATCACCTCACTACTTTGTCTGAAGAGGTCATAAAATATGCTCTCATGTTATTGCAATGTTATAGTGTTTATGTTCTAAGGGAATGGTACTGAGAAATCGATCTAAGTAGACTTAAGATGTATCACTTTTGTTGAGGGCAGAGAGTCCAGAAAGATTTCTCCGCCTTCAGCAAATGTGATACATCTTCTGCAAACTTTGTACATGGAGGAATCATTCTTATGCTCCTTCTAGTGCTTCGAGGAGTAAAATTCATATATTTACTTTGAGATATATGAGAAATGATTGTTTGTAAGATACGAAGACTGTCAAGAGGTTTGTCGTGCGCATACACATCGCTACACAACATACATCGCTGTCAAAGATACATCACACATACACATAACACATGGACGATGTCATACACATACACAAGTGTACCACAATGATAACAAGGTATGTATTCACTCCACCTGCCAACAGGCACTAGACAATCACTACAATCGAGCCAAATCCACTCTGTGCTCGCAGAGAATCCAGATCTCACTCTCAAGACTACCAACCATAGCCAGGAGCTTGAAGGCTCAACTTGAAGAACTGAGGTCTCCAAGCCCCTACCTGCGAAGTATACCCCTTGTGGACACTCTCACCAACTTGCCCTAACGGCCTTACCGGGGTCCGCCACTTCACACTCGGTCAACCTAGCCGAGTTACCAAACTGACGTGACAGCTGTCGTGCGCATACACATCGCTACACAACATACATCGCTGTCAAAGGTACATCACACATACACATAACACATGGACGATGTCATACACATACACAAGTGTACCACAATCGCCCCCCTAACTGGCGGTTAGGTCCCTTTAACTCCAGATAGCTCCATATCCCAACTACGCGATATACACCTTCATGGGTGCAAGGATCAGGAGGCCGGGTGCTACATTGCCCCATCGTTAGTCGCCTGTCTGCAATCCATACCACACAAAGATCTAATCGGCTATCCCTGCTATATACATCGAGGACAAACCCACCGTCCAATAGGAATGACAGTGAGAGGTGGAGTCAAACATGACATGTGCCAACCTCTCGAACAACCATCACACATCAACATACGGGCTGCTCCACCAGCAGACCCACACAACATACACCTCAAGCCTGCTCGTACAACTGCCAAGCTTGGGTCAACGATACCATCGATGTTGGGAAGATGACATGGCGCGCAATTACGCACATGATCCTTCCAAACAACACCATCACGGCCCTCTAACATGAGTACTCTAGAAGGTAACACCTCACGCACTCGTAAAATAGTGCGTCCTGCGGTCACATCCAACGTCGTCGGTGCAGTCTGCTGCAGATAGATATAATCGCCAGGATGAAACATGCGAATCGATGGTCGATAACCTCCTCCTCGGATAGTTGCATATCGCAACGTGTCTCTATGCTGAGCAATCGCTAGATTCTCAAAAGCCATGGGCATAACTCTCCGAAATGTCTCTGCTCGTTGAGAACATGCTCTCACCCACATATCCGGGTCATCAAGGTTCAGCACCTCAGCAGAATCACGACGAATGGCCGAAGGTAGATCTGGATCTCGACCGTATAGTAGAAAATCCGGTGAGAAAGAAGCCAAAGACGCTTGTCGGCTAAAACGGTAGCCCATAGCCAACCATGGTAACTGCACATCCCAGTCTCCCAAGTGGCCCTTCTGCAAGCCATACTTACGCAATCCTCTCTTCACCGTCTGAACTACCCTCTCCGCCAAACCATCCACCTCAGGATGATCTCGAGACGTAATTCTATGATCAATCAACGCCTGATCACACAAGGCTTGAAACTCACCAAGGAACTCTGTACCTTGGTCTGTCAGCACTTCAGCTGGTGCTCCAAAACGACTCAGCACTCAATCTAAGAACGCATACGCCGTCCCTTCACTCGCCTTGTCTGGTAATGTCACCAACTCAATCCACTTGGAGAAGTGCTCCACCATCACCAACACATACCGATGATGACGTACCGTCAACGGTAAGGGTCCCGCAAAATCCAAACTCCAACGGTAACCCAACCCCATAATCGGTAAGGGGTGTAGTTGTGGAGTAGGAGCATTAAACGATGCTCGTACTCGATCACAAACCACACATCGTACGACAAATTGTTGCACATCGACGTGCATACCACGCCACCAATACTGTCCTTGGAGTAAGCTATGCGTGCGCTTCACTCCAAAATGTCCCAACTCCTCATGAGCATGTCGTACTAATTGTGTCCTCTGGGATGGATGTGGCACTATCCGTACTCTCCCATCATCCCACACTCGAAGTACATGTCGTCCTTCTCGTCAAAATCTCTTCGCTCGTTGAAGGACACGATCTCGCTCCTTGGCACTTACTGTGCCTACCACCACACCAGTACGTAGATATTCCATCACGGTCACATCGTCATGGATATCTCGCTGGTTTGGAACACCATCTCCACCCTCAGGATCTGGAGACTCGTCATCTATTCTCTCACTTGAGAAAGATACGACTTGACCCTCCATACTAGAGTTCATGACCAAAACAAAAAGAAAGGCAGATGCATGCCACCCTGGCACTATCTCCTCATCAACCTCATCATGCCATCGAGCCCCAGTCTGATCCTGCTGACTCGTGCACGGGTTGCGACTCAACCCATCGGCATCTAGGTTTGCAACTCCAGATCTATGCACTACCTGAAAGTCATACTCTTGTAAGATCAGAGCCCATCGTGCAAGCTTCCCTGTAAGCTTGTCGGACTCCATCAACCACTTGAGCGGCTGATGATCAATGATGAGAGTAAAGGGGTTCCCAAACAGGTAACATCGGAAGTGTGCAACAGCCCACACTACAGCTAAACACTCCCTCTCGTACGAACTGTACCTCGCCTCCGCCGAATTGTTGGAGCGACTGGCATACGCCACCACAAACTCCTTTTTCTCATCATCATGCTGAGTCAGCACTGCTCCAAGTCCCAACATACTCCAATCAGTGTGCAGTTGGAAAGGACGTCCTCTAACGGGTCTCCTCAAGATGGGAGCAGATGTCAACCTATCCTTGAGCTCCACGAAAGCTCGCTCTTGCTCATCTCCCCACTGCCACTCCTGGTCCACCTTCATCAGCTTGGTCAATGGCTTCGCAATTGCACTAAATCTTTTCACGTATCGACGATAAAAGTTCACCAAACCAACAAATGCTCGAACTCGACTCACATCTGTAGGGCGTGGAATACGTGCAATGGCCTCGACCTTCATCTGTTGAACACCCAACCCGCCTGGGTAGGTGGTGTGACCCAAATACTCTACCAACTCCTGGAAGAACTTGCACTTCCCAGGATGTAACTTCAATCCATGAGCTCTCAACCGCTCGAACACATCCCGCAAGTGTCTCTCGTGCTCCTCCACTGTAGCACTATAGACCAAGATGTCGTCAATATAGCATCTGACAGAATCCAATCCTGCTAGGATCCTATCCATCACTCTTTGGAATTCAGCAGGGGCGTTCTTCAACCCAAATGGTAAGAACCGCCATTGATACAAACAATCCTTGCCGTGAGAGTCAATCCCTCAGAATGCTGTCTTGGGCTTATCTTCTTCTCTCACTGGCAACTGATGATACCCTGCTCGAAGATCCAAAGTACTGAAGACCTTCACATGTCCCACTGCATCAAAGATCTCCTCAGGTGTCGGCATGGCATACTTATCGGACTTCGTCTGTCGATTGATAGGACGATAGTCTCCACACATGCGTCTATCCGTGTAGTTGCCATACATATCCTTCTTTGCTGGCATAACTGTGGCAGATGCATACTCTCCATGCGACATCTCCACCAACCCAGCTTCCACCAAGTCTTGAGTCCTACTCTGGATCAAGGTTCTCTCCATGTCACTGTACCTGTAAGGACGTCGAAAGATTGGCGTGTCATTAGCAAAGTCGATCTGTATACCTGGTCCCTTCAAGGTACCCAAATCCTTCATACTAAAGGCAAAACAATTCCTGTAGCTCTTCAGGAATCTCTGAACTCTTCGTCTCTCCTCTTCTATAAGCTTGGGTCCAATCTCTGACTCCCAAGTATCCTCTGTCACCATGCTAGAGGTAGGAGACGAAGTCGTTGACTGCTATCTTGCAGTCTCTGGAGCAGTTTCCTTCTGCTCACCACCAACAACCTCCACCGCTACTGTGCGAAAAACTTCTGCAGTTCTAGCTGCAAGCTCCACACTCTCTCCTAAGACATCCCATGATGTCCAAGGATGACGAACTCCATGTGCCTCGTCCCCAGCCTTTACCTCCACCGACCCGGTAGGCAAAGAGCTCAGGAGTGTCCGAGCAGTAACACCCGTCAGTCGCATCCGACGCTGCTCAGCCAATCCAAGACTAACAATCCATGTCAAGCAGTTCAAGTCCATTGCTTGACCCAACACTTGACAACGTGAAGCCTCTGACACCGAAGCTACTGCAGTCGTACCCGTAGGGAAACCCATCGCTCTCTCTCTCTCGTCGGCATTGGGCTCCACCAACTGTTGTAACCGAGCATCCCACACATTCCCAGGTCCTCCATCTCTGTAAGCATGTGACGCTAGAAAGCTCACCAAAGTGGGTAACGCTGCCATAGGTTGTCCCACTAGGTTCACAACTGCCATGGGTGACCTATCGACGATTCTCACTACTTGAGATCGTTGTCCTGCATCCAAGATGCCATCCACGGTGAGGTGCGCTGGTCGTCTCACTGCATCGTGTGCGCGCTTGAGCACCTCTCTTGGTAACAAGTTCGTACACCACAACCGTGGACGATGTGCACGAGATCCCACTCTCGCTGCATCTAACAACACTGCCGGTCCGACCCAGGACCGCACTTGGTGCACACTCGTCATCATATGTGCACGAGCATCATCCAACAAAGGAACGTTCTCCAAGATGTACGCTGGAGAATCCACTTGATGCATCTGGAGATGTCGTAAGATCCGTACCATCTCCCAGAACATCCTAGATCGCGGGTCATGTAAACCCTGACCTCTCCCAGCACGCGTGTGACCTTGACATGGCCACCCGGCTATCACCAAGTGAATGGTGCCAACAAACGTGAGATCCTGCGCCCCCAGCAGCGAAATATCTGACGGTAATGCTTGATGGTATCCTCTAACAGCTGATATAGACAACAACTCAAGATATCTCTGCACCAAACGCGCCACGTGACGCAATGAGACACGTCTTGCGACCTCATCTCTCTCCACATACAAGTATCGTTGTACTTGTATGCCTGCCTGCAATACCGCAGCCAAACCTGTGCTGATCCCTCCAAACAGCTCCAGCACACACACACCCTCTTTTGGATACTGCCATGCAATGAGAGTCGTATCCAACGGTGTTAAGGTCACAGGGCCAGTAACAGGAACACCCCGATGTTCTTCTACTGCGGTACAAAGGCTTCACTCCAAGCGTGCTGTACCAACCGATCGGCATACTGCTGCAACTCTCCACTCGAACTCCAAAGTGGAACATCCAAAGCAGATGATACTAACATAGACATGCTAGGCATGTCCTCCACCTCCTCAAAGACCGGAGTATCCTCCGCATGGACATTGCCCTCTAACAACTCGTCCGGCCAAGTGATGACCGAACTGAAACCTGCAACGGATGCCATCGTCTCTGATGTAAGCTCCGTTGTCCCAATTCTAGCACTGAACCGCACTGGTAAGCGGCTCACTCGTCCCTCACCGGACTGCCAACCTGGTCTGTAAGATGCTGTCTCCGCCCAATAGTCGATCACGAACCCCATAGGGTATAATACAGCACCTCCAACCAATACATCATAAGACTCCACGGCCGTAACGATAGCCTTGGCCCTCACCATGGAACCATCCGTGGGATGATCTGGTCTAACTCTCACCGTCAGCAACTCGCGTGTCATGTGTAGAGTTGTACCTCCTGATCCCCCTAGAGATGTTTGTAGCTGGAATGGACATCTCTCTACTTCGGACTTCCTTAGGCCCAAATCGATACACGCCGCCTTCCCCAACATCAACGGTTGAGCTCCAGAGTCTAACAACACTTTCTGTGGTCGATACACCTTCCCTGAAGGTGCCACCAAACAGAAGATACCTCTTCTGTTGTCCAACAACACCACACCTGGTGCCAATCCAGCACGGTCAATTGCCGGTCTAGCTGGTAACTCATCTAGCCTAGCAGCCGCCGCTTGCCAAGTACCACTAGTAGCTGTCCTGATCTTCGATTCCATGGACACACCTACCGCCTCTTGCTGAACCACCTCAGCACTAGAGGTAACCACATCCTCGCTCTCACTGAGCGTGGCTGCCAACTGAAACACTGGAGCCAAGCTGACTCCCAATGCCTTCATATCCGTGGCTGAAAATAGTGGGGCTCGCAAGACTACGGTAGCCGTCCCCAACATCGGATTCGACGTCGCATCCATAGACGTCGAGGGTTGACTCACATTATCCCCACTCTTGGATGTCGATGCCTCCAACTCCATTGCACCGTCGGTAGGCCGTTTAGGAACCATAGAAGTGGTCCTCAATGCCTCTGATAGCGTGAACGATTGAGGAAGTCTGGTCTGTCTACCAGCCTCCCCGCGTTGTGGATCCAACTCCATTGACGCACCCCGTGGCTTAGAGATACGCACTGCACTCCGAGTCACTACCGCAGATGCCTCAATCTGCGCCACACCAGCCATGAAGTCGAAGTCACCTCCTTCTCCTCCATAAGACGTGGAAGCTTCTGTTCCACCAGATCTCCGCTGAGCCATAGCCATACTAGCTATCATCTGCTCCAACTGCTCAATCCGAGCAGCCATACCTACTTCTGACGTCGTAGCAGGCGGTGGACCAACTGGTCCTCTCCCAGGTGCTGGACCTCTACCTCCAGCTCGACCACCACGGCCTCCCTGAGCTCCTCCGCCTCGTCCACGATCAGTCTTCCCGTGTCGTAGCTCCGGATGGAGATCAAAACAACGGTCACTACTGTGACCTGGTCGCCCGCAGTGCTCACACTGCCTAGGCACCGCTTGAGACGTCCCAGATGTCTCATAACTACCTCTCCTTTGTGGACAATCCTTTTGCTGATGAGGACCATCACACGTCCAGCAAGGACCTGCTTGCTGTTGACTAGAGAAAGACGGCATGGGCTTCTGCCCACCAGATCCTCCAGCACCTCCATGGGGTCGTGAGTGCTCAGCACGATCCTTACCACCACCACCACCACCACCACCTCGCTGTTACGTAGCATGTGATCCTCGAGAAAAGGAGGTCGCCCCATGTGATGCGTCTCTGCTGAACCCAGCAGTCACCACCCTCTCCTCTACCATGTTGAGCTCTATCCGCTCAGCCAAACTAAAGACAACCGCTAATGTCGGAGCGGTGTCTCTAAGGAGAGTGGCATCCCTGACTCTCCTACGCAGCTCCCGATCTAATATCCCATACCAGAACTGGACTGCCTGTGCTTCTATCACCCCTTGGGTAACGCTGATCAACCGCCTCATGCAAGTAAACGCCTCGCGTAGGCTCTCTCCAGTCTTCCGTTGGAACTCCTGCAAACTCTTCAACTTGTCGGTCCGCACACCCTGATAATTCTTCCTCAAACAGTGGAAGAACTGAACCACAGGGTTAAACTCTGGTGGTATCCCGCTTGCACTACCACCTACTCCACTACTAGTGGACGCACCGCTGGTAGTAGGGACTCCGCCACCCGTTGTCGAGACGAGAGTTTCCTGGGAAGAGCGAACCTTCTAGCTGTGATACGATCGTGAAGAGGAGGACGAAAATCACACACGAAATACGGACCGCAAGAAACCACACCACCACGTTCTCGATCTGACCAAGATAAAACACACGGCGTGCAAGTAGATCTTCAACTCCAGGTCATTCAGATTTGCAAAGCTCACGTTCAGTAACTCAGAATATCAGAAAACTGCTCCTGTGAAGCACCAGCGCGTTCACCTAGAAGCTCCTCGTTTTCTATTCAGAAAGATACACGTACAAGTTCTTGGTCTCCTCTCTACTCGATTCTGCCCTCTACTCTCATTCCCTCGATATCAAAACTCTGATCAGTCAGAAAATCTCCTCCTAGCTCTTCGATTCCCTCTACTCGATAGCTCCCGCACGGTAAATTCTACACTGCTCGATGATCATCAAATTCCGATAATGCGATGATGGACTGAGCCTGAGAATTCTCTCTCTCTGGAGTACACCCCTCTGGGTTTTCCTCCACCCTACGTAACCTTCAGTGTCACCTGGCAGGGGAAAAAGACGCCATAAACAGATGGCAGCAGAAAAATAAATCACTGATAATATATCTACGCGTAAGAAGACTATTTCACTAAGCCTCGCAGGTTCATCTGTACGGACGGCCACCGTCTCGGCTGTACAGTCAGCATCTGACACCTCCACTCTAAGTAACTCCACCACGGCTACCTCTGGCCACCGGAATCACCTCGTTCTGACATGTGGAGCCCGAGTTATCATCATTGTCGTTTCCCGACCCCCTTAAACTTCGAAGTGCCGTAAGTATTGCCTCAGGTATCAGTTTCACTTGATTTTTCGACCCAAGTGAATAATATTTCGAACTCTACATTTTTCTACAAAAGAATTGGTACCGACTTGGAGTATCTTTGATGCCATCTCGCTACCCCAGGACTTAGAGGGCCGCAACCGAATTCGTACTAATTACCCCGCCAACCCGAAGGTGAGAGGTCCATTTCGAAACCCGGTGGTAATCTCCCTCTAGCATCCACACTAGGTGACTGCACTAGTGCAGGGGTAGACGGAGGCGTCCTGCATTCACGGTACGTTTAAGGGACATCTAGTGTCCCGCCCCTAGGCAACTTGGTGCCCCTCATATTCCCCCGAAGGGGCCAGCCTACTCCAAGCCGGTTGTGAGTCTGAAGGGATTTGATCCGGAGACCTCCTCCCTACAAGTTTCTCAGCTACACCACGGAAGCTGATCTCACAACTGGTTTTGAAGGCCAGTTTCTAAGCTAATATGCTAGAAAGTTGCGGTATTTCGTCTTTCCTTTGCTAACACGAAGTGCCATAACTTTGTCTAGACATGCTCTTTTTGTACATTTCGAATTTTAAACAAATACTACATACTACAATCTACATGAGAAAAATCTAAAAAGTATTTTTCGAACTCACTCTGATTTATGGTAAATTTCCCGGTATCAGAAATCTTGTAGAAGAACTCCAAGTAACTTTTTGCCTGCAACTCCGTTTGCAACTTTTGAACATACCACGGCGATCAGCGCGACGAGACATACGCCGTGGTGTTTTCAGATTTTCGAATGGACACTTCCTCCAGAATCGACTTCTCTGAGGTCTTAGCTTCACTCAGAGAGACTAACTTCTAACTGAGAGGTGAATTATTCACTATGTGGAATAATTCACATCACGACATCCACCCCCTCCAAACCTGCACATCCTCTGGCATGTGCCAACCTCTTCATCCTTCTGTCGTTTCATCATCATCATCACTCTCGTCCACCTCAACCTCTTCAGTAGCCGAGGCGTCTTCTTCTCTTGTCACCCTCAGTTCAGACTCCAGAAAGTTGAACAAATCTACTGATCCTCCACGTTGTTTGAACAACTTCACTCGTTTGCCAGCCACAGATAGTTTCAAAGGAGTACCATCCAGCTCTCGTAAACTATAAGTGGCATTCTCATAAACATCTAGCACAACATAAGGCCCGAACCATCTTCGCGAGAACTTACGAAGTGTAGAATGCTGGTTCTCCAGCGTGCTATCATACACCAGAACCCAATCACCAACACGTATTGGCTTTGGTCGTAGTCGGTGAGTCTTGTCGAAACGCTCCTTGTTTCTAATTCGAGCCACCTTCAGCTTCTCTTGCGCCTCAGCAAGATCCTCCTCCCTTCGCTCCAACTGCCTAGTTCGTAAAGCAAGGAGTGAAGTATGATCTATACCATCTTCCCACGGTAGCGTAGCCCACGTAAGAAAGTCCTCCTCAGCAGGCATGATCGGCTTCTGCCCCAACATAAGCTCAACTGGCATATAACCAGTCGTGGTACAGTGTGTATTTCTATCAGCCCATAAAGCAAATGGAAGTAGTCTCGGCCATTCTCTAGGCCTACCATCACATGCTTTTACCAAAGCGTGAACAATAGAAGGGTGTCCTCGTTCACTCTTACCAATCCCTTCTGGATTCATGGCAGTAGTAAGTCGAAGCTTTACTCCATAACGAGCAAAGAACTCCTTTGCTTCTGCACCTCTCAGCTCACCCCTATCTACTCGCAGTCTTCCAACAGATCCATAACGACAGATAATGTCTTCCAGCACGAATCTACATATGTTCTCTGTAGTCTTCGTTCGCAGTGCTCGTCCCTCCACGTAGTTGGAGAGATCTTCTCGAGCTAACACCAAGTAGCGCATCCCCCACAGTCCCGGCGGCATCATCACAAGATCAAGGACCCACGAAAAATGAATACTAGGTGGGTAGGTAGGTACAAGTCCATCTCTGTAACGGACTTTAGAGTAGAACTGGCAGTGCAGACACGACCCAACAAAATCCACTACATCTTGATACAAACCCTTCCACCAGTATCGCTCCTTCATCTTTGTGTATGTAGCCCAAACTCCACGGTGTCCAGCCCACAAGGTGTCATGAAACTCCTTCAGCAGATTCAGCTTCGTCGGTTGATCATCCACTACTCTAGCCAACATCCCATCTCTTCTCTTCGGACGTTTCCACAGATAACCTTCACGTAGAAGGTAACCGTACGCTTTTCTTCTGATCTCCTTGAACTCTGCATCACTCCATCCTTCTCTTCTGCATAATAGACTCAGATAATAGCCGATATCGTGGAACTTTTCCGTGTAGAACTCTTCGTAGAACGGCAGTGGTTCCAAGTCTGAAGTCTGCTGACCAACTTGGCACCAAACGTCTCTCTTCTCTTCATCTTCGACTTCAGTAATCATCTCTTCTTCATCTGTATAACAAGCCCTAGATAACATGTCTGCAACAAGATTATCCTTTCCTGCTATATGCTTCAGCTCAGGGTTCATACTCCGGATATAAGCAATCCATCGTAGCATTGCTATGTCTGGAGTATTACAGTTTGCTATCATACCTAGCAAAGGCAAACAATATGTTTCTACTATCACACGGGCACCTATCAAGAACTCTCGATCTACCTTCATAGCAGTAACAGCTCCTCACAACTCACGCTTCACTTGAGGATAGTTACGTTGTCTATCTGTTAAGATCCGAGCTCCAAACCTTGAAACAAACCGCATGCCTTCTGCATCTTCTTGACCGACTGCCCATCCAATCGCCTTTGGACTCGTGTCAACAGTCAGTATGATAGGTCTTCCGCTCTCGTAGTTAAGTCTCCTTAGTACAGGTGGAGACTTCAGAATCTCTTTCAGCTGCTCCATCGTCTCGTGATGTTCTTGCCGCCAAGTAAACCTCTTCCCCTTTCTCAGAAGTGCATACAGAGGCTCGGCAATGTGTGCATAATGAGGAATACTCACACGAAAGAACACACAAGCTCCTAAGAATCGTCGAACCTCAGTGATGTTGGTACAGTCTGCTATCCTTGCTATAGCATCTACCTTCTCTGGGTTCGGCCGTCTTCCAAAAGTACCGCATAAGTGACCCACCACCACGATCTCTGACATTCCAAAACGAGATTTGGTACCTGACAGAGTGAGGTGTACCTCTTCCAAGCGCATCAGAATCTTCTTCACATCTCGGATGTGGTCTGCAACGAACTTTCTGCAACCATCAGCAGTCATAGTCTCGTCCTTGTCCTCCACCGGACAGCCTTTCATGGGGATATCATCAAGAAATGGGATAGTAACCTCAGGTACAAACTCTCGTAACACCTTATGCATCGCGTTTTGCATATGAGCTACTGAGTTTGTCGCACCCTGAGGAAGAGTACACATCCGCATCAACCCCAAAGGTGTACGCATGGTAGTCAAGTCTCTACTCTCCAAAGCAAGCTGAAACTGATCATAACCTGAAAACAGATCTCCAATAGAATAGATAGATCTTCCAGCAAATGCCTCGGTTACTTCATCAACCACAGGTCCTGTTCCAACATTTCGAATCGTGATGTTGTTAGCAGGCTGTAAGTCTTGGATGAAGCGTAAAGCTCCTGTCTTCTTAGGTACTGTGAACCATCGGCTAGAGTACGGAGCCATAGATGGTTCAAGAATACCCATACGCATCCTCTCCTTCAGTAAGTCAATAACCTTCGGTAGCAAGGCACGAGGGACTGGAATCGGTTTCAAGTCCCAAGGTACGTGAGGAACTGTGAAGATAACCATCGGAGCTATCACACTAGGATCCACACAACCAATCTCTCCAGCTGAGAAAGAAAATGCCTTACCATGGCTAACTATCATCTGCTCAAAAGCTCGTTTCTCCACTTCAGTCAAGAAGCCACCCCCTCCTATCTGGAGCTGCTCGAGTGTCTCTTGAGTAAACTCGTGTCCTATCTGTTTAGGATCTCTCAGTACAGGCTCAGTGGCCGCTAACTCCATCTGCTGTTGTGAGTCAACAGGTAACTGGGTCGCCACTGGTTTCACCTTCTTCGCTACAGTTTTGTATTTGGTGTGAACCTCTGCTTCTTCACGAGAGCCACACCAGCAGATTGCATCCTTCCATCCACTCTCCAGTCTCGGATGAGGACGAGATTGCAAGCACGAGGCAATCTCCTCATAGACCTTACGAGAGTGGATAGGGATCACCACCCTTCCTCCCATCTGCTCCATCAACCTATCTACATCATCCAGCCAACGAACAAAAGACTGTACACCTACAAACTCCTCGTAAACACCAGAAATCATCTCACCTTCTTCTAGAACTCCTGTACAGCGTAGATTTTCTGCATACTTCTCCATCTGCCTTCTACTCTTCTCAGTTAGATCATCTACTCGCGTGAACTCACTCCAATCATCAGAACTGAAAGCCATCAACCCAGATTTCCAACTATGTACAGTGTAGTCGTTCTCAGAATCTTGAGCAACCTCTTCGTCAGCTTGCTGTGATCCCACAGGCTGCTCAAGCGGGATCATGGTACTAGCAGATCCATCACTCTTGGTATCCCGACCTACAAGAGTGGTTTCAGAAAACCCTTACTCCTACAGATAGGAGAATCTCTCAAAGTTTGTCTGTTTCGTTCGTGGTTCGTACGAACGGTCAGAAACTGCACAGAACGCCTATCATCTGGACTACGGATCCTAGCATAGTGAGATCCATCATCCATCACCTTCGTCTCCATTCTAACTGCGGTGATATAAGGCTGACCAAGAATCACAAGATAAGAAGCAAAAGACTGCACGAAGAAGTGCTGATCTACCTCCACATCACCCAGCTTCACTCTCACGTTGGGACAAGCGCCGTATAACTCACCCTTCTGGTTGTTTGCAGCTCGTAGCACCCAACCATGGTTCAGTTCAATAGGCCACTGACCTCTCTCGTACACCTCTCGTGACATGATGTTGATCTCAGAACCGTGATCAACTAACGCAGCAACAGGTTCAAGACTTCCGAGACGAACTCGTGTAGCCGTCGTAGCACGAGCCCAGTGTCTCTTCCTGAAGTCACTATCAGTAGCTGGACTCTCATCGCCAGCTTCATCATCATCGAATTCAGCAGTATTGGTACCAGCAACCAACGCTTCTTGCTGGTATTCTGTATCATCAGCCTCCTGAAAATGCACCTTCCCGAACTCCGCATCATTCACAGAAGCTCCTACCACATCAATCATCTGACTTTCTACTTGCTCAGACATCACCTGTCTCTTCCGCTTGATGATGTCGATGATCAGTTCGTGAAACTCCCTCTTCGCAATACCAAGAACCTCCCGAAGAGAAAACTCGATTCGTGCGTCAAGTATTCTCTGCTCCAGGATGCTCTTGAGATCAGTTGAAGTCTCAATATCAGCTGCCAACTTATAAGCCGGTCCCTTTCCCTTCTCTTGGGCAGTGAACCGTCTACCAGCAGTCGTTGGCTCCTGCTGGGATCTCTGCACGTCCTCCATCGGACCTGGTGCAGGTGGAGGAGCTGCAGAAGTAGATGGGATGTCTTCAGGAAGAGCCGCTCGTCTCCTTGTGACCCTCCGTCTATCTCCAGTCTCCTCTGGAACTCCAGTATCAAGTTCAGAGGCTTCTCGTCGCCTCTTCTCCTCCACAGAAGCATCCTGCCAGTGAACGTGTCTATCCACGTCCAAGAATGCTTTGATAGACGCAGCATCAACAGGATCTCCCCACCCTGTGACCCTACGGATAGTTTCTGCTCCTCTCTTCAGTACTTCAGAAGGAACTTGAACAGATTTCTTCTCAGTAGTCCTATCTAGCAACGTAGGACTAGAAGAAACCTCAATATGTCCGGCATATACATCAGGATTTACCGGTGGTGCCATCAATGCATGTACAGTTGCAGTAGCTGTAATCTGAGGTAGACTGTAAGATGAGGCTCTAGAGTGAACTCGAAACTCGAATGCCCGTGGTGGTGCATTCGCAGCCTTTATATAGTGAGAGGAATAGTACATGATCAGCTTCCGGCCAATGCTCATCTCTCACGCGGATCACTGATGTGGCTTACATGCAGCCTTAGATCTAGAACAACATCTAGAGGTTCAGAATGAGCCACGTAGAAGGCTCGCTGGAAAGTTCTAGAAGCTTCTTTCTAGAAACTTCCTTCTGGAAGCTTCCCGGCTGGAAAGTTCTAGAAGCTTCTTTCTAGAAACTTCCTTCTGGAAGCTTCCTGGCTGGAAAGTTCTAGAAGCTTCATTCTAGAAACTTCCTTCTGGAAGTTTCCTGGCGGACTTTTGGCGCACTCGCCTATTGGTAGAAGTACTATTTGCTGCATGTATTCTTCGGCCAACTTAGCCGTAACTAATTCTTATACCAAGGACTTCTACCAAACCAATTTCTCCTCTAGTTGATAAGTAGGACTCTACTTATTACAAACCTCCCCCCTTTTAAGAAGCAACGTCCTCGTTGCTCAACTGCTGTTCGAAAGCTTGCACTATGAGTGGGGCGTGTGCAAGATTGGTTGCAGGTTCCCATGTTGCTTCATGTAATGGATAGCCTTTCCATTTGACCAAATAATCTATCCGTTGATGACGAGTCCCACGAACACGTTTCTTTAAGATGCATTCCACTTCAAACTCTTCCTCGCCATCGATAATTTGAGGCAGTGGTCGCGACTCTTGCGAATTGCCAAATTGAGGAGGTCGTGGTGTATATCGCCGTAATAAAGACACATGAAAAACCGGATGAATCTTCATGTGGGGTGGAAGTTCGAGTTGATATGCCACTGCTCCAATTCTCCGGACAACAGAGAAAGGCCCGATGAAGCGAGGGTTGAATTTACGACTGCCGATCAGAGTAAGGTTGGTTGTGGATAACCAAACTTGATCACCAATCGTGAACTCTTCATGCCGACGGTGTCCATCGGCATATTGCTTTTGTCGGTTCTGAGCAACTTGTAGTTTCACCTTAGCTTTGTCCACTCCTTGTTGAATTCGTGCAACAAATTCATTAACAGCATCCACTTTGGTGTTGACTGACGACGTCGTGCTGAATCGTGTCAAACTTGCTGGTGTGAGAGGATGTTCGCCGTACATGAGATAAAAAGGTGTTTCACGAGTAGATGCATTGAGGGAGTTGTTGTAGGCAAATTCTACCAAAGGGAGTAAAGTGTCCCACTTCGCTTGCTCCTCCAGAGTAAAGGCTCGTAGCATGTCTTCAATGGTGCGATTGGCTCTTTCGCTTTGTCCATCGGTCTGTGGGTGATAAGCCGTAGACATGGCAAGTTTGGTCTTGAACAGACCAAATAGGGTTCTCCAAAACATGCTCGTAAACTGAGGACCTCTATCTGTTATAAGCACTCGTGATAGACCGTGCTGAGCAAAAATGGTGTTCAAATATATCTGAGCAAGTTGCGGTGCTGAGACGTCTTTCGTGGTCGGTCGAAGATGGATCATCTTGCTAAGCTTATCGACGAAGACGACGATGGAGTCAAAACCTGAGCTCGTCATGGGAAGTTCACACACTAAGTCCATACTAACATGTTCCCAACGTTTGGAAGGGATCGGGAGGGGTTGAAGGAGACCGGAGGGTGCTTGATTTGTAGCCTTATTTTGTTGACACATTGCACAACTCCGAGTGTATACTGCAACATCCTCTGCCATCTTGGGCCAATAGAACACTCGTTGGACTGCTTCCAACGTCTTTTCTGCCCCCATGTGTCCTGCAAGGGCTGAATCGTGACATTCAGTTAGTATGGTGGTACGTAGTTCTGGATCATCTGGGATCCATAACTTCCCTTCATGGAATACCAAACCATGGTTGCGGGTGATGGTTCTTGAAGGTTTTGCTGCGACAGTCTGTGCATCCGATTTTGTGCCCTCGATCAATTTTGTCCAGAAGTCAGAATTCACCTTGACTTCAGAGACTATGTTATGCACCATAGGCATGCGGGTTAATGCATCAGCAATTTGCTTCTTGCCCTCAACGTACGTGATGGTCATGTTGAATCGCTGCCTCCATTCTGCCCAACGGATTTGTCTCTTTGAGAGATCCTTCTGCGTCTCCAAAATAGACTAAAGGTTTGTGGTCTGTCTCGACCACAAAAGCCTTCTCCCCTAGATAGTGCTTCCAATGCTTAGTAGCGAGAACTATCGCCAATTCTTCTCTCTCGGTGGTGTGATAGTTCTGTTCTGCTGGTAACAACTTCCGAGAGAAGTATGCAATTGGATGCCAACCATCCTTCCATTCTTGCTGCAACACCGCCCCTACTGCCGTGCCTGATGCGTCCGTTGCTAACTTGATAGGTTTTTTTGGGTCGTACCACTTGAGGATCGGAGCATGTAGTAGCGCGGTTTTCAATGCTTGAAAACCTACTTCTTGCGCTGTTCCCCACATCCATTTCTTGCCTTTGCCTAACAGGGCAGTTAGTGGTTGTGCAAGCTTGGCAAAATGCTTAACAAATCTACGATAAAATCCTGTCAATCCCAAGAAGCTCTTAAGTTGGGTCTGATCTTCTGGAGCCTTCCATTGTTGGATGACAGCTATTTTATCGGCCATTACTTGTATGCCTTCTGCACTCACTCTGTGTCCTAAGTAGTCCACCTCCGTCTTGCCAAATTCACATTTTGAAATTTTGGCGTACAATTTATTTTGGCGGAGTACTTGGAGAACCTCTTTCAAATGGTGCACATGGTCCTCCATAGTTTTGCTATAGACTAGGATGTCGTCAAGAAATACAACGACTGATCTGTCTAAGTACGGACGGAATATGTCATTCATCAGGCCCATGAAGGTGGCCGGTGCATTTGTGAGACCAAATGGCATTACTAAGTATTCGAAGTGACCATACCTTGTTCGAAAGGCAGTCTTTTCCACATCTTCATCAGCGATTCGAATCTGGTTGTACCCGCTCCGCAAGTCTAGCTTCGTGAAGTACTTTGCTCCTTCGAGTTGGTCGAACAAGTCATCCATCCGAGGTAGTGGATACTTATTCTTCACCGTTTGTTGATTGAGTGCTCGGTAATCGATGCACATCCGTATGCTGTTATCCTTTTTCTTAACAAAAAGGACTGGAGCTCCATATGGTGACACGCTGGGTTGGATGAACCCTTTTTGTAACATCTCCTCGATTTGCGCCTTGCACTCCTCCAATTCATGTGGCGCTAGTCTGTATGGGGCCTTACAAGGAGGGGTGCTCCCTGGAATCACCTCGATTTTGTGGTCAATCCTTCGTTTTGGTGGTAATCCTGAAGGAAGATCATCAGGAAAGACATCCCCATATTCTGCTATCACTCCAGTCAAGCTGTCTGGTATCTGCCCGTCGAGTCGTGCACTCGGGACTTCTCTTATTAAACCCAAAAAACAGACATCGTTGTTACGTATAGCACTTGTACCTATTACATACAAAGGCAAGTTCTGTCTTCGAGATCTCACTCTATCTCCGAAGATTTTCCACTGTTTGGTTTTCACCACTTTTCTTCGCCAATCCACTTCGGGATTATACTGCTCCATCCACGGCATACCCAATATGACATCATAACGGGCTAATGTGATCACTCGCCACTCAATATCTTCACGATATTCACCTAAAGTAAGTTCTATCTTTCGAGGTAGAGATTCGATCTTCTCAGTCTGTCCATTGGGCAGTTCCACCTCTTCACTCTCATCACTTTCTAACTCCATTCCCAACTTCATAGCAGTCGATCGAGACAAAAAGTTCTCTGTTGCACCAGGATCGATTAGTACTCTCACCTGGGTCCCTTCCAAGACTCCATCCACGACAATCAGTTGTGCATTGTTTTTTGTCAATCTCCTTCTCCTTCCCTCGCCTTTCTTCTCCCTCCTTGCACCAGTAAGGCCGCGAGGTGCATTTACTGGTGTTCTTCGTTTCCCAGTCTCGCCTCGATTTCTTCATCTCCTTCCGTCTCATTCAGATGATTCAGAGGTCGACGATATGAAGGTCTTGGATCTCTAGGAAAACGACTTCGGCAATTTGCAGCTATGTGGCCGAATCGCCCACAGCTGTAACATCGACGTTGCTCGAGTTGAGGTGTAGCATTCCTGACACCTTCTCCTCTAGGAGCTCCTTGACGTCTTTCTTCTGGCCGCCCTCGACGATCTCCACCTTGAAATTGTCGTGGCTGATAGCGGATGTTGCCTAGCTCCATGGGTGTCGGACCGTTTGCATACGGAATTTCGGATCTATTCTGATGATTTGGTGGAATCATCACTTCTCCTCCTAATGCTCCAGCAATTCTCTGAGCGCAAGCGATGGCCTCAAAAACCGTGAGTGGGTTTTGCACCATTACTTCTTGTCGAATTCTTTCCTTCAACCCCCTCTTGAAATTATCAAGAGCCTCCGCCGGACTCATATCAGTGATTGCAACTTGCAAGTCGAGGAAGGCTTCTACATACTCTTGAAGGCTTCCCTTCTGTTTCAATCCCCACATCCTCGTTCGAGCCATTTGCACCGAGTCCACAGACTGGAAATTCTTCAACAACCCTTCTTGCATTGCAGTCCATGTGACTGTCCTCCCTTCCGTCAACACCGATCTCTCCCATGCATCATACCACGTGAGAGCTTTATCAGTCAAGTAGCCACACGCAAACACTCCCGCTACGTGGTCCGTGATTTGCGTACTGAAAAGTCGCAAATATCGATTCATCCGAGAAATCCAATTCTCGACTACTCCCATAAGTCGTTGACCTTTGTACGGTTCAATGTTACATGTCTTCTTCATCCGTAGTAGCAGGGCACCTTCCTCATCGACTGGAGCTCTAACGATTTGTGCCACGGGTTCTCTTGGTGCAGCTTGCTCTCCCACCACCGGTACTCCTTGAGACGATCCTCCTCTTGCAACGTCTGTCATACTCTGACCCTCGAGGTTCAGCATTTTGTTCTGTAATGCTTCAACCGTCATCTTCATCTCTCGAAATTCGGTCAGCATGCCTTGCATCAGTTCCTGCATCACCAACTCTGGATTTGGAGGTTGTTGCTCCATGATCGCTCTCTCTCTCTCTCTCTTACGACACGTAAGTTTCAAGCTTCTCCTAGTACAGAGTTATGACGGCCACTCGGAAACGTTCATATACTACAGGTACTACAAAAGGGACAGGAGAATCAATTATCTCGCGGTAGAAATCCTCACCAAAATTTCTAATCACAAACTCTCTATGTAACGATTTCGGTCTGCAGACATAGCGGATCTCCACCCACGTGTTGAAGGGAACAGGAGCGGGTAGATTTAGATCCATGCTCACTAAATCAAGATGTAGACGGTCAAATCCCAACTAGCTGCATATGTCACTACTGGAAGAATCACCGGGACTGGCGAATTCATCACTTGACCCATGAAATCCTCACCGAAATGATAAACAAGATACACTCGAAAATGCTCTCGACGTATATACATAAGCTTGATATGGAAAGGATTCAAGAATGGTAATTCTGGAGCTGGAAATCTACCCCCATCCATCACATAGCTCTCTTGATGCACTCAGAGTTCCAATTGCTAGGTACCTCGATCAAGGTCCTTCTAAGAGGGGTAATCCGCTCTCTTAGAGTTTCCTGCTCTGATACCATTGTAAGATGAGGCTCTAGAGTGAACTCGAAACTCGAATGCCCGTGGTGGTGCATTCGCAGCCTTTATATAGTGAGAGGAATAGTACATGATCAGCTTCCGGCCAATGCTCATCTCTCACGCGGATCACTGATGTGGCTTACATGCAGCCTTAGATCTAGAACAACATCTAGAGGTTCAGAATGAGCCACGTAGAAGGCTCGCTGGAAAGTTCTAGAAGCTTCTTTCTAGAAACTTCCTTCTGGAAGCTTCCCGGCTGGAAAGTTCTAGAAGCTTCTTTCTAGAAACTTCCTTCTGGAAGCTTCCTGGCTGGAAAGTTCTAGAAGCTTCATTCTAGAAACTTCCTTCTGGAAGTTTCCTGGCGGACTTTTGGCGCACTCGCCTATTGGTAGAAGTACTATTTGCTGCATGTATTCTTCGGCCAACTTAGCCGTAACTAATTCTTATACCAAGGACTTCTACCAAACCAATTTCTCCTCTAGTTGATAAGTAGGACTCTACTTATTACATAGACTCCTCATGCCTCCTCGTCCAAACTGTATGCTTAGCGGCTCTCCAGTAGAAGAAAGGTGCAGCCTACCGTTCTGGTAGCGAACCACACCATCTCGCAGAGCAACCGTAAGCTCTTGACAGTCTCCTCGAAAATGATCTTGACTGTCACACCAGATACATCTACAAACAGGAGCACCTCCTGGACGTGCAACAGCAGGCGCCGGTGGCTGCTCTCTCTGCAGACCAGCTAACTCCACCTTCAGTTCTCTCATCTGCCGAATCAGATCTTCGATCTGGTTCTGCTGTCCATGGTTCTCTGCAGGTCTCTGTACCGGTGCCCTTTGTGCAGGAACTGGCACAACTGGCATCAAAGGTACTGCAGCCGGGACAGCAGGTCTGGGAGCGGGAGCCGGAGGTTGCTGTACTTGAGGAGCAGTGCGAGGTTGAGTGGTCACTTCTGCAAGCGGACGTCCTCCCACAGCCACTCTTCCTCGCCTCTGTCTTGTTAGTACAGCAACGGCGTCCTCGACTCTTCCCCAATCCATAGTAACTCCTCCTTCAGCAGATCGATCAGCCAACATAAAGCATAACCGATCTGCCGTAGCATCATCGGTAGCTTGCAAGAAAAGTTCAGTTCTCCTAGCATCTAGAGTTATGCGCTCTAGAGTTGAGAGTTGCCGGTATCTCCAATCAAACTCTCTCAACATCTCGTTCAGACCCATCATACGACCAGGTTGCTGCTCAACCCAGTCCAGAAATGTTCTCCTAGTAACTCTCTCTGAATCTTCTTCGAGAAACTCCTCTCGAAGAGATCGCTCGAAACTCATCCAGACACCTAGATTTCTTCTCTGTACATCCCTAACTTGGTCCCGCAACTCAGGGATTACAGCTAACTCAAAACTATCTATCATTTCAGCATCAGTAACTCTAACTAGTTCCATCTCTCCTCGGTACTCACGCAGATACCTAGAAATGTCTCTACCTTCAAACCTTCCACATCTATTAACTATCGCTTGCAAAGCTTTGGTAGATTTCAACTCACCCCCTCCAACGATCGGATGCTGTTGGACCAGGACCGCAAGCGTCTTCAGGATCTCAGCTGTATCGAGACCAGATGCAGATGTCGTAGCAGTCGCAAGTGCAACAACATGTGCTGCAGCAAACGTAGATGCAGCAGCCGTAGAGGTAGCACCAGCAGCGCTTCCGCTCTTCCGATCCATCTTCTTCTTCGTCTTAGAACTCAACTCCACGATCAATCACCCCAAGAAGCCTCTCAGTGGAAGCACCAGATTGTATGTCGAGGCGAGAGTTTCCTGGGAAGGGCGAACCTTCTAGCTGTGATACGATCGTGAAGAGGAGGACGAAAATCACACACGAAATACGGACCGCAAGAAACCACACCACCACGTTCTCGATCTGACCAAGATAAAACACACGGCGTGCAAGTAGATCTTCAACTCCAGGTCATTCAGATTTGCAAAGCTCACGTTCAGTAACTCAGAATATCAGAAAACTGCTCCTGTGAAGCACCAGCGCGTTCACCTAGAAGCTCCTCGTTTTCTATTCAGAAAGATACACGTACAAGTTCTTGGTCTCCTCTCTACTCGATTCTGCCCTCTACTCTCATTCCCTCGATATCAAAACTCTGATCAGTCAGAAAATCTCCTCCTAGCTCTTCGATTCCCTCTACTCGATAGCTCCCGCACGGTAAATTCTACACTGCTCGATGATCATCAAATTCCGATAATGCGATGATGGACTGAGCCTGAGAATTCTCTCTCTCTGGAGTACACCCCTCTGGGTTTTCCTCCACCCTACGTAACCTTCAGTGTCACCTGGCAGGGGAAAAAGACGCCATAAACAGATGGCAGCAGAAAAATAAATCACTGATAATATATCTACGCGTAAGAAGACTATTTCACTAAGCCTCGCAGGTTCATCTGTACGGACGGCCACCGTCTCGGCTGTACAGTCAGCATCTGACACCTCCACTCTAAGTAACTCCACCACGGCTACCTCTGGCCATCGGAATCACCTCGTTCTGACATGTGGAGCCCGAGTTATCATCATTGTCGTTTCCCGACCCCCTTAAACTTCGAAGTGCCGTAAGTATTGCCTCAGGTATCAGTTTCACTTGATTTTTCGACCCAAGTGAATAATATTTCGAACTCTACATTTTTCTACAAAAGAATTGGTACCGACTTGGAGTATCTTTGATGCCATCTCGCTACCCTAGGACTTAGAGGGCCGCAACCGAATTCGTACTAATTACCCCGCCAACCCGAAGGTGAGAGGTCCATTTCGAAACCCGGTGGTAATCTCCCTCTAGCATCCACACTAGGTGACTGCACTAGTGCAGGGGTAGACGGAGGCGTCCTGCATTCACGGTACGTTTAAGGGACATCTAGTGTCCCGCCCCTAGGCAACTTGGTGCCCCTCATATTCCCCCGAAGGGGCCAGCCTACTCCAAGCCGGTTGTGAGTCTGAAGGGATTTGATCCGGAGACCTCCTCCCTACAAGTTTCTCAGCTACACCACGGAAGCTGATCTCACAACTGGTTTTGAAGGCCAGTTTCTAAGCTAATATGCTAGAAAGCTGCGGTATTTCGTCTTTCCTTTGCTAACACGAAGTGCCATAACTTTGTCTAGACATGCTCTTTTTGTACATTTCGAATTTTAAACAAATACTACATACTACAATCTACATGAGAAAAATCTAAAAAGTATTTTTCGAACTCACTCTGATTTATGGTAAATTTCCCGGTATCAGAAATCTTGTAGAAGAACTCCAAGTAACTTTTTGCCTGCAACTCCGTTTGCAACTTTTGAACATACCACGGTGATCAGCGCGACGAGACATACGCCGTGGTGTTTTCAGATTTTCGAATGGACACTTCCTCCAGAATCGACTTCTCTGAGGTCTTAGCTTCACTCAGAGAGACTAACTTCTAACTGAGAGGTGAATTATTCACTATGTGGAATAATTCACATCACGACACCGTGGATGTACCACTACTACTGGCACCTGACCTCGAAGGTGCTACGCCTCCCGAAACTGCACCAGTAGTGATAGAAACGTAGTTGAGAGACCAATGTTGTCTCCACAACTCAATCTCAACATTGTAGTCTCGCCTAAACTCGTGGTAATCGTCCATCGGCGGTCCCTCCAAGTGCTGAAACAAACCCTTCCACGCCATGAAAGGTGTGAACAACTGTGGGTTCCTCATCTGTTACAGATCGCACCAACTGTCGAACTCCTGGATGAAGTCATCCAGCTCAATGGTACCCACCGTACCCGAGTAACGTCGAGGTCCTTTCGTGGCCCCATAGATCTCGTCCATGTCCCACAACAACAATGTGGTGACACTAGTCTCACCAGCAGAAAACGCACTATCTGCGTCTGACTCGTCCTCTGGAACAACCAACGGCAATGGTGTAGGTAGTCGGTACCTCACCCCACTCCGTGTATACCCACTATCCGAGAAGTCCCCACCAGAACCTCCCGAGAACTCCGTGGTGATAGAATCTCGCGAACACACTCTCTAACCTGAATGTCGAAATCCCCGTCACCACCGTAACTACAACTTGTCTATCCCCGCTCCTACTGAGCTCATCTATCCCCTACTAGGACAGTCAAGGTAAGGGCAACATGTACCTGCCATCACCACAAGCAGCCTCTCACGGTTTGTTGGTCGTCACTCCAACTGCACCGTGAGAGAAACAAAGATAGTCTGACTGGTCATCACTCCAGCCTCACTACCGACAGCACACTAGAGTGAACTCACTCTGGAAATCAAGCGCCAACACAAGCAAACGCGGCGCACAAACAGGAAGCAGAATATGGAGGGGTTCCAACCACAAGAAGTCCAAACGATAACCCTCCACACTCAAACATTCACATAAAGAGAAACCCAGCCCCACCCGGACTGACGCGTCTTCTTCGGTGATCACATGCATAATATATGATCACCGACTGTCATAACCTGCACCTAAGGTCACTAACTAGCCGTCCACACCTCTAGTAGCTCCAAAATATCAACGTGATAGCTCTACTAGCTCATCCAAGACAACTGCTACCAAATGCCTTCATACGCGTCTTTTCGGTATAGACAAACACTACCACAACAGCAGCTTCCCCCTAGTACTCTGGGGTCGCCCTACCACTCCTCTAGGAACGTGCGAGCAGGTCTCCTACTACCTTAAACCAGCCCCTAAGTACTTGCACGCATCCCTGTAAGACACCAAGAGCTATTGGTCTAGTGGTACAGCCAAAGTTGAGACTACAGAGTTAAGCGTCCAAGTCCAGAAATAGTGTTGGGATGGGTGACCTACTGGTTTTACACTTCCCACACAACTGAAACTTGGATACCTCTCTCACGCACGTCAGCAAGCTGGCTTGCGGCGGGCGCGGGCTTGGGCTCCACCTCCGCACTCTCGCACTCCGCTCTCACGCCTCCACACTCACGCACCTCTGCTCCTCGAAGCCTCTAAACGCCTCCTAACACACAACTCCACACCTCGACACTCCCGCTCACTCTCCGCTTGGAGAAGAGTACCCGGGCCAAACACCCTAAAGAAGGACGAGTACGACGAGAAAACACCCGAAACAGCAACTCAGGGTCGAAACTGCACCAAATTGTCGAAATCAGCCAATTTGGAACTCGCAGACGGGATTTACGTCAGATTTTGGCCAACCCGCGACCTTCTTCGGCTTGTAACTTCGTCGATCCTTCACCAAATCGAACGATTTTGGTTGCGTTGGAATCGTCTTCCCGGCGCGCACCTACTGCACTCCTCAGATCCAAAAATTATCGACCCAATCCAACCTGACACTCCCCGACGCACTTCTGCTGACCTAAAACCCGTCACAAAAATCCGTCACCAAAAATTCGACTTCCCATAACTCAAAAACGGCTCGACCAAACTTCGTGAATCTTCCTGCACTAAGACCGTCTTCCCAGCGCGCTTCCAACGAGCCCACATCGGCCTGACATTGTCGACTCTTTCGTCTGCCACGCCCAAATACGCACTTCAGCCCGAAAATGGTCACTTCAACACATTCCGTGAAATTTCAGCAGCGCTTCCGCACTACCTCACCACCAAATCGACTGCGACCGAGTTCAAACGACACCCATACACACAGCGATCGATCACAACACCAAAACAAGCCACTCCACGCACGCGCGCACCCGCAAATCGAAGATACCAACGATCTGCCAACTCCGGAGATACCACCGGTAGCAATCTGCGACCTGAAATCCCTACCCCAGGCCTTGCAATCTGAGTTCTTCAAGTGATAACAAGGTATGTATTCACTCCACCTGCCAACAGGCACTAGACAATCACTACAATCGAGCCAAATCCACTCTGTGCTCGCAGAGAATCCAGATCTCACTCTCAAGACTACCAACCATAGCCAGGAGCTTGAAGGCTCAACTTGAAGAACTGAGGTCTCCAAGCCCCTACCTGCGAAGTATACCCCTTGTGGGCACTCTCACCAACTTGCCCTAATGGCCTTACCGGGATCCGCCACTTCGCACTCGGTCAACCTAGCCGAGTTACCAAACTGACGTGACAGGTTACATGTGGAGGATTGTATGACGAGATATATGAGAAATGATTGTTTGTAAGATACGAAGACTGTCGATAGGATTACATGTTAAGAAGCCTGCATTATCACTCAAGCTTGGTTTGGAGCGGTGCTTTTATTTTCGAACGTTGTATTAAAACGTATTTTCGGTGCAGGGTCAACCAGGTCCTCGTCTGGGTTCCTCCTCACTGCCGTCTTGCATTTTTCGGACGGGGTTCCAATACAACTAGTAGGGGGCAAAAAAGGCGACGGTACGCCTTGTCTCTTTATTGCTTGATGCTCAAAACGTGAGATCTTTGTGTACAAACAAAGCGCAGCAACTAGCAAAACGTGAAAACTGTGCGTAACTGTTTCAATGTTACTGTAAACTATCCCTACAGCAAACCTGTACATACCGTCGGAACAGAAAGGTCCTAACTAAACCAAGCTAGGCCTACAGAGAACCGTTTCAACTCTGTGAACAAGCAAAGAGTAGCACTATGTACATACAATAGCTCCCTAAACATCGATGGGAAAGCATCGATCGAAACCAATACTTCTGCAAAAAGCTCCGGCCAGCGCGACGAAGTCTGGGAGTTCGGTGCAAGTAAACTCCACGTCTGGATTCGGGTTTGATTCTGGAGCAGGTACCTCACAGTCAAGCACCTGTTCGTCTGCACTTCTCTGTGCATTGAAGTACCGATGCTGACAGTGGGGGCAACGCCTGTTATCCCTGAAGAAAAAAATATTTTTGATGTTTTCTGGTGTCACGTCCTGGGGTCTGATGAAGGAGGTCCACAAGGAATCCGATCGGCGCTTTTGGATCCCTGTCTGCATCAACCACCGCGGAGAGGCACAGTACTTCTCAGAGACAAGCATGCTACGTAAACAACAAGCAAGCGTATAAGAAAGCGGATGCCGAGACTTATAGCAATTGAACTGCAAGGCTCTCGGCAAGATGTTCACGTAGCTAAGCTCTACTCTATTCTTCGTGTCAGCAGCCCCCAGTAAAGTCAGTAGCTCACATCCGTCAGCAATCATGGCCTCAGAAATATTTTTCACGGTTGCAGCATGATGTCCTTCCTTCTCATCCTTTAAACAGTAACCCACCATTCCAACAAACGTATGCAGACCCCTATTCGATAGCACCTTGACATAGACTTCACCTCCAATGGGCATCTGCTTGTCCCAACCCAACGATTCAAGCAAGCGTTTCTTCACATCCAATGCAGACTTCGCGTACAGACAGATAACGCCCTGGAAATGAAGGTGTAGAAGGGTGCCGTCTCTCTCCACAGAAAACAAACCAGATAGACATTTTGCATGGAGAAAATCCGACAAGCAAGTAAACAAACTTAAATCTACATCGTTCACTGTCCTGCAGATTGTGCCAGAGACTTCAAGTGAGGGCCTCTTCGTCCTGGCCTGTCTCCACAACGACATCTGACCTGTCAAAACGGAGAAAATGACGACACAAGAAGCGATTCTGCTGTAGGTCCAAGGTCTTGCAGATACAAGGAACGTCCCACCCACGATACAAGCAATGCACAGAAGACTTCAGGTAATCATCATATCGCAGAAAGTAAGCAGGATATGAGAACATACGGTATCTCCGATCCTGTAAGTATAGACAGAGTTTATCGACGGAGTAAGAAAAAAAACGATAAGGACCGGCTTACGTCTGAAGAGGAGTGGTATGCACAGAGCACGGATAGCAGGTTCTTGCTATATGCACGTAGTCAAACTTTACTAGAAACGACACAAGATCTTCGTCAAAATCAAGTTCCAGGTAGGAGTAGCTGCGGGTGAGCTGTAGCAGAGATTCATCAAAGCCAAGCATAGGCCGGCTTGAACTCAAAAAATGGAAATCTGGGCGGATCGACTGCTACATGCAAAGAATCAAAAGGACTAAACGGCCTCTCGACAGGAGAAAGTGAACCGCTCAAACTACGGACCAGATCTGCGCACTCGCTTTCAGACATTGGGCGAGCATCACACAGTAACACACATTTTTCATCATCGGCCACCTCTCTAGGTATTTCAAACAGAAAAGAACGAGGAAGAGACAAGATAGTGGACCATATCGTTCATCTTACAGCTCTCGAAAGGAGCCAAGCCGATGTATAACCACGCCACAACAACGAACGAATCGAAGCAGCTCTGCTCCAAAGGCAGAAACAGTCACGTTCCCTTCCTCCTCTCGTTCATGCCCACCTCCATTGATCACCGATGGAGACGGACGTGAACATGCAGAAGAAACAACAAGAACAACACAGTGGTCCAAAACCGAGCGGCATTCCTGGCTCGTCATCATCGCATCGAAAAAAAGCACGCTCGCTGCACAGAAAAACAAGAAGGAAGCCGCACGACTCAACCAACCCCGCGTAGGAACGAGAACGACAACCAAGCGACAACACGCCGTGCCCAAATCTCATCCGCACCCACCCTCGCACAGCAGAGAAAACACCAAGCAGCGAAATCGTCAACCTCGCTAAAAATCCTTTCCTCACCCAGCCTCGATCACCAGAGAAAACACCAGCCACCAGCCACCAGCCGCCTCCAAACCCTTCCCCCACCTTACGAATTCTCCCCGTCCGCGTCCAAACCCTTGCCCACG
This sequence comes from Asterella californica, assembly GCA_036924285.1. Taxonomy (NCBI): domain Eukaryota; kingdom Viridiplantae; phylum Streptophyta; class Marchantiopsida; order Marchantiales; family Aytoniaceae; genus Asterella; species Asterella californica. The sequence goes on from JAYKYS010000003.1 coordinate 31,603,840, forward strand.
TTCAAATTTTCCCCGCCCGCATCCGTCGCTTGTCGTCTTCCCGCTATCGACGGTTACGACGCTTGCCCTGCATATTGACTGATTGTCTGTACGATAAATGGACATTATGTCCATGCGATACTAGACACATAGTTAGTGCGATTAAAGAAGATTTATGCATTATATTGTCCTTGTAAAGAAAACAACACGCTTACGAGTCTTTTACAACTCAAGCGTTCTTACTCTCGCGTTTACAAAATGTTTACATAAAGTGAGTATCCATGCATATCTAGTCACCTCCTCCATCTTTAAATGGAAGAGGTAAATATACAGAGAGTTTAATATTTATTTAAATTTCATTTCGATTCAAGGTCAATAGATTACACTTTTGTCTGAGAGGAATATGTTCACAATGTTTACAAGCTTTTTTTCTTTTTCTCGTTCTGAAGATGGAAAGTAGATTTCCTGACTTCCTTTTTTTGCCTATAGCTCGTGTTTCTTATCTTTAAAAGCTACTTTTAGTTCGAAGAGAAACAATATAATTCTTTCGAATCATAATTCTTATAGTTCTCCAGAATGGATTCTCTAGGAATATTTTTTGAATCCTTATCCGTGTCTCTATTGTCATTGCGAGAATCGAGAATTTTAATCCCATGTTAATCTTGGAACTCGTGGATATTCACCAACAACAAATCCACTTACTGAATTCTCTTTGCCCCGAATGAAACTGAAGGAGCATGCATATTTTATTTTACCGAGCACGTATTTCATGTTTTATGTGGTTTGAACAATTTCATTCTCTTGTGTTCACCATGCTGGCAAAATCCGTTATAAGAAGGTCCCTCTCCATGATTGCGGTCTTTCAAAGTACCGGTCCTATATAAGGGGCCCACAGACGACTTCGTGTGGGCCCCTTATATAGGAGAGACCGGTCTCGTTGATGGAAACTGGCTCTCAGTGTCTCGCATTCGGAAACTTGAAATACAGCGGGAGCACCTTAGCATGTTGTTCCTTACCTTCGCTTGCGACGGGAGGAACTGCCATGCGATTCAAACACACCTGCACGAAGAAACTAACGAATTCAACACTTGACGGATCCAGAGTGGAGTGAATACGTACGACCGCGCAAGGCCGTTCGAGAGAAAGCACCTCTCTTTCCTGAGAGGGTTCGCGCTTCCCTGCTGCTGTTATCATCGTGACTACATGCAAGCGGGCTGGCTTGTGAGCTTTGTTTCACCCTGGTTATGTTAGCACGATACCTCTGACTGTTGAGGTACCAAAATGAGTGAGAACGAGGAAAAGAAAGATAAAAAGAAGAAGGAGAAAAAGGACAGAAAGCACAAAAAGGAGAAGAAAGAGAAGAAAGACCAGACAGACGACAAGGAAGAGGATGGTGAGGCAAAGCCAGGAGGCAAAGAGAAGAAGGGCAGAGAGAGAAAGAGTAGGGTTAGCTTTCTCCATGAAAGACAAACCTCACTTCCTCCTCCTCGGTATGCGGTCGGAGAGGTAAGTCGTTCGAACATTGCACTACGGCGAGTTGTTTCGAAGAAATCTGTCAGAACATCTGAATATGATCCAAATTCCGCGGATGTTTATGAATTCATAGATTAAGCACACTACGGAATAGACTCCTGCCATCCCCTTTTAAAAACACCTGGCTCTAACCGCAATTAAAACATGTAAGACATTTAAGCACACTGCGCGATCGAGTCCTGTCATCCGCTTTAAAAGAAGCTGACTTGAACCGTTTGTGGTGGCTAGTGGTCGTACTAAGCCCGGAGTACGCCGTAGTGCTTGTTGCTGCTTAACATCTTATTGTGCATTCTGGTTTCCACAAGCAATGTTCCTGCAGTCTTTACATTAAAATCTGGTACCAACTATGACGAACAGAGTTAAAAGTATTTGCTTTCCACTACAAGTGGAACAGTGGTTTATGTCTTGGTGGGGTTATACCCAAAGTTGACTTTCGAGTGTCCGGTTTAGGGGTGTGATTCAACGTTAGTAATATGGCGTACTAAAACCCTGGTCGACGACACAAGAACGATAGAGTGATTTCTTGCCTTTCGTGGTTTAAAGATATTGTTGCAATATAGCTGATCATGAAGAAAGGCTGTTTGCTTACATCAGTGCTTCCGGATCTACCAGGAACCCCCTCTTCCTGCTTTTCCAATCACATGGTCACCTATTGCAGTCTGCGTGGAGACTTCATTACCGGCCTTCAGTCGGGACGCTCTTATGGAAGTGGTCAACGCAGTTGGGAGGCCAGCCATGAGCATGTCTGTAGTGCATCCACTTGATTTGGCAGAGGATGTAAGTGATCAGCGAGTAGGCATTGTGGCCGTTTGATTGCAGACGCACACATCAGGAACAATGACGTTGTCTGTCGTTGTCTGTGTTGTTTGCGTTACTTGCTGAATCCATGCGTTGTCGTTGTAAAAGGTTCCTATACTGGTTTAAAGGCTGCACATAGTCTAAAGTGCTTTTAGTCTTGGTTGTCTTATTTCATTTTCAGTGTTCTTCGTGCTCCCTCGGATCATTATCCTCTCACCATTTAGTTCTAATGCACTCCTGTCGCGAACATGCTGTGAATTTGCCTGCGTCGTACCTTGGATCTCATTTCAAACCTTGACGGTTCCATTTCAGTTATCGTGCATGATGTTTGTGTCACTGTGAAATCTACTCTCACCTCGTGTGATAAAGAATTTGGTTATGACATGGTATGCCGTCATTTACTTGCTTAGGTCACTGTAATGAGGGCGGATGGCGCTCCTTGTTACCTGGTCAGTTACCGGTTCGAACAACGTCCTCATACTTTTAGCTTGCGACCAAGAGGAGCCGGAATCATCTGGTTATTAATCAGTCCCCAATTCGTTTCTACGGTAAAAAAGACTGTGTATGTTGATGTACAGTTTCTAAGGCTGGGCAATTGGCCTTCGATCAACAGGAAATGAGAGTCGAGGGGACGCAGCTGGCGGCAGAGTTGGTGACAGCGAAAATGGTAAATACCGTGTTTTGCTTATTTGAGTTCTTTAGGGGTACATGTCCATGAATTCTTTTGGACGACTTCAGACTACTGTTCTCCTCTGTCTGTTCGTCTTTCACCAACCTGATGTGTCCATTTTTAGCTTAGGTTGGAGAACTAACGAACATCGCAACTTTGGGAACGATTACAATGCAGTCAACAGAAGTTTCAAGCTGATGGGTATCCACACCATAAGTAACATAAGCTGCAAGAGGCTTGACACATTTGGACCCTTGGTTTCTGTTACAGTTTGTAGTCGCCAAAGACAACGATTTACAGATTGATTCGACTATGCAGTCTTGTTCATCCTAGTTTGACGACTCAGTGGGTTTCTGATGATCTTTAGGAAGGGAAGCGGTCCTGGCCACCCACAGATCTTCTCATAAAGTGTTTAAGATGTAAGGACTCAAACCAGTTGGTTACCAGTGCCGCCGCTCGCGCTTATATTTTTTCCTAAACTTAATACAAGAGTGAATGAAGGTGGAAGAGTATTTCTGTCAGTCTAGATACGTTCAGACGTCGTTCTAGAGTCAGAAACGCTAAGGTCGTGAAAAAGTTCAGAATGGTCTCGGGTGATCGTGAGTGTAGCCAGGTGACATTTTCATATGTTCCGACGTTGTTTTTCTGCTTCGAGGGCCCATGACATATCCAAACTCATTGTGTTTCGTCCAAGATTGTACGTTATTTACGTACAGTAAGCATATTAGTGATCAGCTAATAAGTATGTGCACTTTGGAGATCTCTGTTTATTCATAGAACTCTGTCTTGATTCACGTATCCATTAGAAGTTGGCTTTCCGTCAGTAATATTGTCCATAGTAAAGGAGCTTGCGTTGCCAACTCCTGGGTTGGTCTTTACTTGGCCTTAATGGACTTTATGGTTTTCTTTTATACCTGACAGTGCTTCGCTGATAAACCTACTTTTAACTCCGTTTTATGCCAGGTAAATCGTAGAATTTCCATGGTTTTCGATGTAATACGCTTGTACATGATGGGGAAACGAAGAGTGAAATCTATACCATTTTGGAAGTACAACACCGCAGTTCTATAGTTTGTGTTTTGTCTAGTCTTTCACCGCAGTAAACTTAATACATGCCGGGTTGCAGTGGCCACGTTGATCACTCACTGTGTATACTACAGCGTTAAATTCTGCTAGCTGAAGCACGCTCCAAGTAGAACAATTTCGGCCAACAACTAGAAGTGAGACACATGAGAGATAGTAACGAAAATATCCCGTTGCATTTGACAGCAAGGTCTTTACTGGACCGTGATAAGGAGCATCGTTTGGAGGAAATTCGGAGGGTAAACTCGGTGCTGGAATCGAGAAAGGCTACCGAGGTAAGCTACAGGTTCATCAGGGTATAGGAAGTCCACATCTTCACATAACCAGGAGCTGTAGGGTGGTTCGACTGTCAGAAACTGTTGGAACACTCTCTCCTGCAGCAAGTATTGTTAAGATACATTGAGCTAGAAGGCAGATTCACCTGGTTAGTCCTGCATTTACCCTGTTAGTACTATGAGAAACGAGGATTAAGAGGAGATTAAAGTGTAACAGGCACCATGTGAAGTAAGTCTAGACTGTACGAAAGTACTAGTAATAACCGAGCGGTGTTCTCTTTTTCCTGGGCTGTCAGGGTGTTTGTAGTGCTCCTTAGTTCATAAACAAGTCTTCACAGTTTCTAGATGTCAACATGAAGACCTGGTCTTTTTCATAGGCTGTCAGGGTGTTTGTAATGCTCGTTAGTTCATAAACAAGTCTTCACAGTTTCCAGACGTCAACATGAAGCCCTGGTGCAGGATGCGAGGGCAGCTGTGCGAACTGCTGAAGAAGGAGTCCAAGCTGCGGTAACTTTGCTGAAGGAATATAGAGCGAAGCTTAAGGAGGACAGGATTAAGGAGGTTACAGCAAGGAGGCTAGCTGCAAGAGAAGCGAAGGAGGCTGAAGCTGCAGCAGCTGCAGCCGACGCCGCAGAGAAAGCCGAAACCACAATTAGTGGGAAGAAACCAAAGAAAGACAAAAAAGAGAAGAAGGAGAACGAGAAGGAGCAGAAAGGGAAGAAAGATGATAATGAAAAGAAGGAAGACAAGAAGGAAAAGAAAGAAGATAAAAGCGAGAAGAAGGGTCAGTACTTAGTGTTAGGAGTTCTGTTATCGTCAACCTTGCGGTCGAAAGTTCCTTAGTCAACTTTGTCTCGCCTCAATGCGACTGAAGTCTTGGATAAGATTCAAAGATCTGTGCGGTTTTGTGTAGTACTCGTTCTTTCGAGCATACGCTCTTACCAGTCTTCCACGTGTAGTCTTCGTTGAGAACGGAGCGGACATGTGCATCTTACTTTTCCCGTATCATGTATAAAGTTCCTTTGGAGCTTTTATTTTTATCTGATTACTTACGCCTCGGAATAACCCTTAACGAGACAGGATGTTTATATACATTTCCTCCTACTGAGTTCTTGGCAGAAAAAGGCAAGGGGAAGAAAGGAAAGGAAAAAGATGAAGAACCAGAGGCAGCAGCCGTGATACCTTTGACTCCCCAGGAACAGTGGAAGTTGCTAGAGGAAGGAATTGCGAAGGCAAAAGCTGCCGTATTTCAGACTGAAGTTCAGGTCTGGCTAGCACCTGCACCCTGTCAAACTGTGACAACTTTGGCCGAAGTTTGGGCTGCGTGATAGGGAGATTTTGCTTTGCGGTTCTCACTGTAAGATTTTTTTATAATTTTGCAGGTGGAAGTGTGTTTGGACAATGAAGCACAGATTGAATCAACTGTTAATGATCTTTTCAACACCGGGCACGTTTATTGTGTGCTCGGATTGGATTCAGCCCTGCCGATTGCTGAACTTTGCGCTGGGAAAAACAGTTTTTTCCGTGGTGTTTTGAATGTTGCTCTGAAACCTAAAGTACCCTTGATTTTGCCTGGAGGTTCTGGACCCAATACTCCACGAGATGATGATGCGGTGAGTGTAACATCAACATCTTCCGCGTCATCGTCAAAATCAGCGGCGGATTCGAAGAAGAGAAGGAAATCTAGGAAAGAGGCCAAAGCAGCCGCCAAAGCCGCGAAAGTTGAGGCAGCAGTGTCAGCTATCCCTTTGCTTGTTTCTGAGATTAGATCACTGAAAGAAGCTTGCACCGTAACGGATCTATTAAGGAAGGTCGCTGTACTTGATGTTTTCTACGAACCAGCTCCTGTACTAGAACCAGACTTCTTCTCAGACCTAGAATCAGTGGATCAGGATAAGAGCGATAAGAAGGAAATGACTGTGGAAGGTAGCGAAGATGAGAAGGAGCCGAAAGAAAGAAAGAAAAAAGCGAAGAAGAAGAAGGCAGATACAGAGGAAAAAATCGGAGAAGGAGCAGAGAAGGAGAAGAAGGAGAAAAAAGAGAAAAAAGAGAAAAAAGAAAAGAAAGAGAAAAAGAGTAAGGAAAGCAAGGAAGGAAGAAAAAGAGGAGATACTACGTTGCCGTACAAGGAAATTGCGCAAGCCGTTGTTGCCGCCTGTCAGCATCTTCAGGTTCAAGTGGATCTCTACAACCAGATGGGAGGAGATACTGTTAGAGTGTTCACAGTGCCACCCGCTAAACCCCTGGAGGTGAGTTCGGTCCAGCGGTTCAGATAATGAGTGTATAGTTGTCTATTCATCGACTCTCTATCTTCCATCAGTTAGAACTTCTGTGGCTAGTTACGTCTTGGTTTGCCTATTGTTTAGGGTTTATTGTTTTTGGTTGCCTTGGCGTAGGCCTCCCTTAGTGTCCGTAATGTCTTAAGAAAGGTCGACGATCTCACAACGCAACGTATGAAAGAGATGAGGGTTGATTGGAAGCATTATACCTTAAAACGTACCTACGTCTGTTCTGATACGGATCTGCTCTGACCTCAAGGTCCAAGTATTCAGCATAGTACGTGTGATAACTTTCGATTTGTTTCACCCAGTTCTCCGACATTCTGAGTTGTGGAGATATCTGTGCAGGAAGTAGACACCAGTTACTACAAACGCCTCATCAGTGAAATTCCCCAAGGATTGGTCTCTGTGCCCACTATCGTGTACTGTCTTGTCGAGCAAGTTGCAGCTTATTCGTGGCCTGTACAGGACATAAAAGCATTTGAAGTGGCCAATGAGAACACCCGATTATTGCGAGGTATGGAAGAGGCCTTTAAGAAACTTGGACATCCAAGATGGATAGGTGTTGATAGGGATACATCCTCTAATCTGGCCAAACGTTTCGAAATGCTTTATAACTTTTCGCAGAAGGATGCAGCGCAGTCGCTGATCCCCGACACTAGCAGTCATCCTGAGTCGAAGACTGATGAAAAAGACCCTGGAAGCATGCTGGCACCAGAGCCCAAAGGAACCGGATCTCTCAACAAAGACGAAGTCATCGGCAGAAGATCCAAGGATGGTTCCCCTACCAAGGATGAGACCACCAGCGCCGTCCCGTCAAAGTTTAGTGGACAGCCAAGCAAACCAGAAACTGGTGGTACGAATCCAACAAAGGCTGACTGTCCCCCAAAAAAGGATGACGGTGATCCTGTGCCTGATATCAAAATCCCACCAGAGGATGAGAGTAAAGAGGGAGAGGCGACAATTGGTGGAGACACGCATGTTTCTGCTACTTGTGGAGATTGCATAATGCACGAAGTAGGCACTGGAACATGTGCAGTTCACCATGATCATGTAGATATTGATGATGCGGTTGAACTGCGAAAGCCTGAGATGCGAGAGCCGCCTTACGACTCATTTGCGAATCCGAAGGACTTAGAGGAGCATTTGAATGTCACTCACGAGTTCGACACGGTTAGGAGGATGCTTCAGACTTTGGAGCCGCACAAACCGCAGTTTACGAATTCCGTTGACGTGGTGAAAGTAGAGGAGCACATGTCTAAAATAAGGGCTACACCAGGTAACCGACCAGTGCTAGGAAAACCTTGATTGCATTACTGCAGGCTTTTCCATTTCATGATCTGCGTCTCCAAATTATCAAACTGATAAGTGGAAAGCCCTCATGTGTATGCTATACTAACCGTTGTGAGTTACTGTGCCTGAGATGTGAGCTGATGATGATAGATAGTTTGTCTAGGGCTGGTAAATTTGCATCTCTCGACGTTCCATCCTGTCTGAGCACAAAACGGCGAAAGTGCACATTTGTCCTAATAGGGGTTGTGTCAGATAACAGCGTACGTCTCCATGGCGCTCCCTTTTTGAAGATTGTGTTCTGTGCAAAACTTGAATCAGGTCGTGGAAGGAGGAAAATGCCCGTACAGCCCGAGCTTTCTGAAGAGAAGATGGGTGCAGCACTGACGGCGTTACAGGATTTGTGCGAAAAGTATGAGGAGCCCAGGTTTCCCATTTGCGACAACGAGGCAATGTTTCACTGCGCTGAAGACCTTGCAGCGCACCCACGGAGTTCTGCTGTTCCAGTGCAAACAGTTCAAAGATATAAGAAACTGGTACATAACTGTGCATAAATTTATCTTTTGGTCGATGATGGTCAAGGATAGGGTTGGAGTATGACGCATAGCCTTCTAGTTTATAATCTCGTCACTATAGTGTATGCTCTTAGATTGGAAACAGTAAATTACGTCCCGTGATTGACTGTACTGACCTCCCGACTGCCATGTGTTTAATATCAAGTATATGATGAAGAATGAAAATGATCCACCATTGCTTTGCATCTTTTTGCAGACGACATTTTTCGAAATGGTCAAAGAGGACAAACTAATGCTGCCCGACTTAGACGTACCAGTGGAAGAACCTCCCTCAGACTTTTCACCACCTGTAGAGTTAGTGGATCCACAAGATTTTACTTCTGATCAGCTCAAAGACTGGTGTGAAGTTTGCAGAAGAATATTTTCTCAGCCTGCTATGCGAGCCAAGCTGCCAAAGTTAATTGAGCCTCCGCCGGAGAGACCATCCATTCGTCATAGATTGTCGGTTTTGGAGAGGAAGAAGTCCCTCCTTGAGATCATTCAGGAGGAAAAGAAGTCTTCTATAATGGACAAGGACATGTTTGATCTAGATACGAAGATATCTGTCGGTCTGGTAGACGAACCGGATTCAAGGCCGGAAGAGCAGGAACCAGGAACAGATTCTCCTACCGTCGAAGAGCTGGAGCATGCAGAACGACACTACGATACAGATCCTGGTTTGGATTCAGAAGTAGTGAAGACTTGGTGCCCAGTTTGTGCGAGGATCTTTGCTGTTCCCGCACCTCCGGATCTCCAGGCAATTTGGGAGGAAGGAGAGAGGATGCGGTTGGAGATGGAGCGACTTGCTCGAGAGAAAGAGCAGGCTATTATAGCTGCTAAACTAGCGGCTTGGGAACACAAAAAGGAAATATTGCGTCAGACTATTATCGATCGAAGACACGCAGAAGGATTTGCAGATGGTCTTATGGGAGAGGTTTATGCAAGGGCTAAACTTCATCTTCCTTTTGAGCTACTCCGGTATGACAGAGATGAAGACTGCGTCTTGACAGTTCTTTACGCGGCCGATGGAGAGCGCACCTTTGAGGAAGAGATTCCTGTATATGTGAGTAACATGTATCCAAGGTTTTGGTTCGGAGTGCTTCTAACGTCCAGTTGCATGCCCGTTCTTATCTGCAGTTTGTCAGTAAAATAGTGGGGAATTGCACTGAAGTGCAAAGATTCTGATAATATCTTCTACATGATGCTAGTTGCTGTCTTATTCTGCTCATATATGCAGCTGTCTAATCTTATCCATACTTTAAGCGATTGGAAGTGACGAAGTCGAAGACAAGTTTGGGGTGCATACCAAGGCATTGTGGAAACCAGCATACTTTGCGTGTTTGTTATAATCAGATGTTTAAGTGCACACCTACTCAGTAGTGGCGCTAAACAATCACGCTATACTTCCTACCAATAGGAAAAGAACATGGGGAATCATTTTTTCTCTCGCGCGTGTGTGGATATAAGCCAAGACTGGGAACTGGATCTTACAGGGACGTTCTCGGTGTTGCAGTCGGGATACCTTAACCTCTGTTTTTAAAGGTCCCGATGTTCCCAAACAGACGCTTACATGGCAACAATAATGTCGGGAAGGGACTAAACTGGACTAGAACGTAGTTTTTAATTTCAGGTACAGCTGCATTTTCTCTCCTGAAATCCAATTTTTCTCTCCTCCTGAACTCACCCTCCCGCCCGGTTAGACATTCCTACCACCTGAACAAACCAATTCCTACCACCCTTCAAATCCTTACACATTAACAAGTGCTTAACTCGTCATATATAAGCGAGCGCTCAGATTAGCCAGATATGTTTTTACTCTGTTTTTACTCGCATACCCCAGCATATTCTCGGATCCCATACTGTTTTCGTACTGCTTCAGCTCTTGTTCCGGATCACAACTCTCCCCTCCGGTGCACGAATGGGAATACAGAGCAGCGTCTCACTACTGCTGTACGTGCACGGAGTCTAACTCTTGTTCTTAGTGTGAAACGTGGGTGAGTTACCTCTTATGAGAACAGAGTATGGTCCTGGTCCTTCCTTCGCGTACTCCCTGCCGTTGTTTTCTCTTTCTTCGTTACATTGTCTACTAGTGACCCTTATATGTATAGATACACATTATCACCACTCTTTGTTACGCACCTTGAACTTGCATGGGTTCAAAACTGTTTGGGGGTTACCTTAAACTGTGCGGGAGAAGTTACTGTTTTCTCCGAAAACTGGTTTACCCGTGTACCAATATATAGAGCCGGTTATAAACAATTCTCTAACTTCGCTTGACAGTTTAGCACACATTCGGCTATGTACTGGGATGCTTACTATGTACTTGGCCCCGTATTTCCCTCTGTACTAGAGAGTGGTCCTTGATAAAATCTGCCATTCTCGACGTATGAATATATGTACTTCGCCGGGTTCTTACGGGCTACCTAAGTGCTTGAATGTGATTTTCGATTCGACCTGCCATTCTAGTGTACGAATTTGTGTACTTCTCCGGGTTCACTGCGTTTTGGGGATTACCGTCAGTGTTTGGGCGTGGTCCGAACTGCCATTCCCGTCATACCAATATATGTCAATCGCTAAACCGCCTAAAGTCTGTTTTAATCCTCGCGCATTTCTATACCCCAGTTTCCTTATGCACTGGGAACATCATACGCACAGATCTGTCTTTACTGCATATGTTGTACTGCGCGTGCACGCCATCCTCTGGAAATGTCCTATATGCTACCCGTTCCCGTTTGTCTGTTCCCTGTCCAGAACTATTCGCTACAAGATCTTAAAGTTAGCGGACATTCACACCCCTCTATGCCACTTACTCTGCAGTACTGGGTGGTTCTTGCATTGCGCTGCTATCCAATTGGAAGGACATATATCAACTCTAGAAGATCATTGCACATCCTCTGGAGTTCTTATAATAGGACCTCGGGGTTGCTTCGGGGTGGTTGACAATTCCGGTTGTTGTGACAGGTACCGTTTGGTGAGTTTTGCCTCGAAGACATCAGTAAGATTGGACCTATTAAGAGACGAAGAGAGGCTTATGAGCTTGAGGCACGTTTCAGAGGCATCCAGGATAAAAGGCGATATCTTCTAACCGAGGACGGTGGACTTGTTGTATGTGGATTACCCGCAATGTCCCTCGTACAGTATGAACCTCGAACTACTGTTTTTAAGGTATATAACCTACTTACTTCAACTATCACTTGAACTATTAGAAAGGAGCACGATTGCGTGTGCAGAAGTTTTAAACAAGTTCTTCTTGGACTCTATAACGACTAAGGAAGTTCCTCTGATTGAAGGATGGAATCATTGTCACGCTACGGGCACCAGACGTACTTTGTGAAAAGATACCCACGAGACAAGAAGAACCCAAGGTGGATGAAGGCTCACCTCCTAAACAAGTAGAAGAAGGCGCGAAGTCTAAAAAGAGAAGGGGCGGTTCTCGCAGCTCTAGTCCAAAACCTGGCAAAGAAGACGAGAAAGAAACCGCAAGCGATGACAATGTTTCACCTGGGAAAGAAGGTAAAGAAAAGGTGAAGACCAAGAAGAAGAAGAAAGTTGAAAAACAGGATGCTAAAACTACTACAGAACCTGCGCCCGGTAGCAGTGAAGCGAACTCATTGATTGCCGGGCCTGTACCTAACACAGAGTACACGTCGGGCCCTTCATCGTCTGAGAAGCAGAGAACTGTAATGGCCTTTCTGGTTGATGGCGTCATTGTCTGCTATTTCTTTGCCAAGGATGGAACATTGAGTCTTCAGGTGAACAACCCATCTGGTAGAACGTTTGAGTTGACTTCCTCAGGAGTTGTTGTTTTTCTACCCATGGAACGTGAAAAGGACGAGCCACGTCGAACCTCAGCTGCATCCACCCCACCTCTCGGCTCTTCTTCGTCAGGAGCATTATCTCCTGTGCAGGAAGGAGAGATTGAGGGCAAATCCAAGACGAAGGGAAAGAATGGCCCTGAGGGAAAATCCAAGAAAAAGGGAAAGGATACCCCTGAGCGAAGTTCTTCTCCTGAGAAGGAAGGTGATAGTGGGGGAAAATCTAGAAAGAAGGGAGATAACGTCGAAGGAAGTCTGCGGAGAGAAGGAGATAAAGAGGAGAAAAAGAGAAAGAAAACGACGGGTGATAGTAAAGACGAAAAAGCTGCTACGGAGAGTCAGAGAAAAAAGTCTAAAACGAAGAAAGTTGAAAAGGGAGAGGATCTACACGACGCGGAATCTAAAGAAGTAGAGAGTGCACAATCCGCTATTCCGGTAGTCGTAACGTCTCACTTAACGAGTGACTTAGGTTTCTTAACCAAAGTTTATGAAGAGAAAGAAGGAGGGAGAGAAATATCACGATGCGTCCTGCCAACTGGAAGTGTTATCTCCTACAAACAAAATGGTGAAATGCAGGTAACGCATCAATAAGTTGAATTAGTTAATATGCTATGATCAGATGAATCCCGCATTTCAAAGTGAATGCTGGATTGCGTGTTTTCATTGATAATTTTGCCGGCGAGACCGATAATCCGACAGATCTTTCCTTCCGCGTGATGGGGTAGGCGTTTCCGTATAGGTCACACGAAAGAAATACTTGTCACCTTGGCAACTGTCGCTTCGTCCGTAAAGTTCTGTTCATATTCACCCAAGCCTTTATAGAACTGCGCGCCACTTATTGAATATCGTCTCGATAGATGTACCTAGGATTCAGGTAAATATAGGGTAGAAGATTCATCTCAAGACTGCCACTCAAGATCTCATTCAGATAGTCATTGTTCGCCATCTTATTGGCATCTTAACTGTTCGTATTATCACATCTGTGCACTCGCCATTTTCACACCTTCGTCGAACCTTTTAGATATCCATAAGATGTGTGCAATCGAGGTTTGCAGAAACGAGATGTGTTTTTGTGTATGTCTTGTGGTTAACTCGGACGTTAGGTTAAGATTTTCTGTCTTTTGGAACAAAATGCAAGTTCATGCTTTTTGTTGGGTAATTTTGAACTGATTACAAATTTCCGTGGTTTGTTTGTGAGATAATCATGTGATTTTGAGATACAGTATCGCATTAATGCCACCTTTTGGTCTGTGTACATCTTTTGATTTCCTGGAGTTGTGAGGATCGATTTACACATATGAAAGCCCACACTCTACTTTTTCCTGTTACTTCCATGGAAGTCTTAGGAGATATCGATCTGCTTGCGGATCAAGTGCGTGTATCGATCAACTTATGATCCTAAACCTGATCAGGATCAGTATTACTGCTGATTACTACCTAGATTACATATTTATTTTTAATTGGGGTTAGCTTGTCGGTTTGATGGTCAGCTGGAATACTTTTCGTGATTGAATAGTTATGTTTGTGGCGACAAAGGACCATGGTATCTTTTGGGTATTTCCTTTCACGTCAGATGGAAATCGTCTTCTTTTCGCACCAGTAGCACCTTTGGAATTAACCTACGTTGGGACCATTCATACCGACGTGGTTTCAGCTGAGGTTTTGGTTATTGTTTTATTAATAACTCGCTTTCCCAGATTCTGTTGAATGATGGAAATGTGAGCGAATACACAGCCGTTCCCGAACAGGCGGCCCTCGGCAAAACCACCGGTGTCGAGAAAACTTCGTCCGAGGGAAGCTCGCATCCAAACAAAGCAGATGAATTAACTTTTGGCTGGCACACGACGAACAACAGAGGACTTGTCGGAATCAAGGTAATCAATGACAGCTTCTTCGCATTTCGGAGTTTCCTGGTCCTTAATTGTACAGTTTGTCCTACGAATTCGTTTACGCTGCTTTACAGGACAACTCCCGTCAATATCACCTGTAGATGTGTTACCTATGTTATTTCAGCTTAGCATGTAGTTTAGATCGTTGCGTAGAGGTAAATGATTATTATGTTCGTGAATGAACAGTGGTGGCCAGAATCTGAGTGTCAGTCTGACGTTATTTATACTTTGCGTGCTCTGCTAGAGACTAGTGGGTAGTTGAGAACGGACTCCCCATTGTTTAGGGAATGGGGAGTCCGTCAGACAGCGCAAATTATAGTATTTCTCAGGTTATGGGTGCTCAGGGTCTCAGTATGATGAGCAAGTTGAAGATATGCACAGTTGGGGCTGGAGCGACTGCCAGTCTTGGGATTTCTGGAGGATGAACAGTGGTGTGCAATCATATGATCGGATGATCAATATGACTACACAACATTAGAACAACCTCCACATGTTACCGTGCTTGGGCTCGCTAGATATGTCTTATGGTTTAGTGTAGAAGTGAGCTCATAAGTGTATTTAAATTACCGACTTGTAATGAGACAGGGTTGTCACATTCTTCATCATGGTATTTAGGCTTAGGACCGGTTTCAAGCCCTCATCTTATCGTGCACGACCTCTACCTTCGATTTCTGACCGCAAGAGATGGACAAGTGGGACGTTTAGGGCACACTGCGTAAACTGAAACGTTCTGAAGATATTACCGTGAGTAGCCAAATACAGCGCGGATGATGTTCCTCCAGGAAGCGTTACAGTTTTGAGTTTGTATTCAGGATGTATGGTCACGTAGATTTGCAGAAGGTGCTGCCTCATTTTCCGCTAGCGGTTGCAAGTAGAGAAAGAGGCAGCGTGCTTCGATTGCTGTAGCTTGAAAGGAAGTCAAGACTCTAATCTTTCGCTTGTCGTG
The DNA here is from genome assembly GCA_036924285.1 of Asterella californica. Taxonomy (NCBI): domain Eukaryota; kingdom Viridiplantae; phylum Streptophyta; class Marchantiopsida; order Marchantiales; family Aytoniaceae; genus Asterella; species Asterella californica. The sequence continues at coordinate 31,618,951 of JAYKYS010000003.1, forward strand.
TATACACACTGTGCAGCTTCCTGTACAAAAAATTGATCCTTCAAAACCGGAATCAGGTCCAGGTGGGGAAGGAGAAGAACGAAGCTCCGAAGAGAAGAAGGGGAAGGAAACGAAGGGACAAGGTGGCAAAGGGAAGGATAAAGGAGAGGGCATGGACAAAGAAAATGAGAAGGAAAAGGGGTCAGGTAAAGAGGAACGCAAGATAGACAGAAAGCAGAAGGAAAAGAAGAAAGCTTCAAAAGAGAAAGCTGGAAAAGGAGAGACTAAACCTGCAGATAGCCCTCCAGATGGAACAAAATTTCAATTTTCAGATCAGAAGGTTGATTCTGGAGGCTTGACACCAAACGTAGGAATTACCGGACGAGGTGTTTCACCCGTTGATTCCGTACCGCATATCGAAATGCCAAGCAAGAAGGTTGTTGAGACATATGATCCTGACACTGGGTCTTTCATACTCACACGTGAGGATCTAGTGGTGGTTGTGAGAACAGATGACCAGAGCGTTCGTGTTGTTCATCATGCTGATGGAACACACATTTATAGTGAAATGATTGACGTGACACCATCTTGTTACAAACCCAGTGCGGGTCAGCAGATGATTGATGACATAAAACGTTTCAATGCAAACGCTACCCTAGCAACTCTATGTACGGCCTCAAGTAGGAGAAATACAGGACTTCCTGCGAACGAAGCGGACAAAATGCACATGCTTGCAGGAATCACAGGGAAACCAAACTTGCCTTTTAACGCTAGCAGCAAGATGAACGTTGTGTCTCCAGACCATAAGCTAACCAAAGATGTCACTGCGGCAGGGGAAGTCAAAAGTGAACCTCCTAGGATACCACTCGCATCTGAAGTTCCGTCGGTCAGTACTAAGATAAACTCAGATGCTGGCACACAGTTTGATGCTGTTGGAGCTCCGAAAATGAATGAGGTTGCCGGGACTGTGCCGCATGTGGTTAATGCAGATAAATCCCGGGAGCTTTTGACTGCTCAGTGGCATGTCAGGAAAGATGGATTTCCTCATGTTCACGGGAACACGAAGGGGGGAGTAGCAGTTGAGTTCTCTACAACAGAAGGTCAATATTGTGCAACATGGTCGAAAGGAAGTGGGCAGCTAAGTCTTCTGATGCCCAACGGGAGTATGCTCTACTCGTGGGGAAAACTAGTATTCTTCGATCCTTCTGATGGCGAGAAGAAAGCAGATTCTAAACAAATGATACATGACCAGTTTATAGAAGGTCGATCCTTCATCAACACAAATGGGTCGTACGAGTTCAATTTGGTAAGCACAGTACTTGACCTAGCACCTGTTTTCTTTAACTGAGTGATTTCATGAAGGTTGACTACTGGAAGATGTATCAAAGCAATAGATATTGCTGAAGTTGTAGGCATCTCGACTTTGACTTAAGTAGTGACATCAGGTTTACCTTTTCTTTGTTATGTCTGTGGTCTTACTCACCTATGGAAAGCATTGAAACGGGGATAGATTCATCCGAGTGCTTATAAGTTTTGATTCATTCTTTCACGGGGGCCTACATTTGCTACCCTGATTTAAGGTTACAACTCTAAAAAGTGATTGAAATCCAGGAAAAAGCAAGTCTTTCTTTTACAGACAACGCTGGTAATGGATTTCGAACATCTTGGGGCTTCAAAGTTGATCCGATAGTAGACGGGAAGCTGCCGGAACCTCCCCCGCAAGCCACGGTTGGTTCTGGAATCGAGGGACCAGTCGGAATTGAAAAACCCATTAGCCCACTCGATTTTACCTCTAAGGATGGACCTTTAAGTTACAAGACAACGGAGGTATCGTCGACAACCTCCGTTAGTAAGGTCGGCTCCAAGGTCAAAGCTGTAGGCACCAAGACTGGTCCAAATTCCAGAACACCATCCAGTAAGAAGGACACGGGAGTTCCTCCTCTGAAGGGAGATGCTTCTCAGGCAAGTAAACATCAGATGCCAACTTCTGGGGCTTCCGAAGTTGCTGAGGCGTTGCCTTTGTCCTCTTTCCCAGGGAAACAAAACCTTGAAGCAGACTCTCTCGCTTCTGTTACCGATCCCGGACCGTCGTCAGACATCAGCGTAGCTAGCCTGCCAGCTTCAGTTGATGTGAGTCAAAATGAAGTTCAAGAGGAGTCGTATTTAGGTCCACATCCTCGGCTTTTTGTCATCCACGAGGGAGGGTTTGGGTTCGAGATTCTACACGAGGATGATTTAGAGAAGTACGCGTATTCAAAAGTTTTCAAGAAGGAATGCACTCGAGTAGTGGAGAACTACGCAAAGTCAGATGTCGCGCTGCAGACTTTTGTTACAGTGGAGCAGAAGGCAAAGAAGCTAGCGGAGTTGGATGTGGAGAAGCATGAGGCCTGCAGGGCTCCAGATGGACTTAAATTGTGGACAAAGAAGGTACCTGAGTTCGCAAGGCGTATAAAATTCAGGGCTGTGCTCTCGAAGATGCAGAAGCGAACAAGATGTGATTGGCTTCAACTCAGTCTGGAACTCCCTTGTCTTCCGAGAGCTGTTGCCCCCGAAATGCTTCCCGTCATGCCCCTTAGCAACGTAACAAACATTATGTTTCGCCAGATCTTCGAGTATGCATCCTTTGAGAGTGGACAAATTCGTGAGATGGATAATATCTTAGGGGCCTACGAAGAGTGGCAAGATTCTTCCGTGATTCTTAGAGATGTTGAGGTTATACCTGATGAACGAACACCCCAGGAGAAGAAGAAAGCTGAAGACATTGCGCACAGAATCAGAGAGGTAAATTGTAGCTTTCTTCCGACTAAAATGTGCTTCAGTAACTTGCTGCCTTGTGGGTTCAACCTGTTAAATCTCAGTTCGGCTCTAAAAGCAGTTCACTTTGAGTGATGCTGAGTTACCATAAATTAATCTTAAGAGTTTCTCAAGAAGTGTAACCCCGAAGGACCACGTAACCACATAGCTTGAATATGAGGACTGGATAGTCTGCTTTGTATCTTAGCTTCAAGTGAGCCAGCTCGATACAATGATGTTTCCTTCGACAAGCTGGGCCGTACAGTTGAATGTCTAAGCTTGTGAAAACTTGGAGTCCTGTAGAGATGAGGTCTGAAATTGGCCTTTCGAATGTACTGTCAAGTATGAAGGCAGTGTTCCTAGTATTGAGTAAATTGTAGGGTGTGGCAGAGCAAAAGTTACAAGAGGCGAGAGAGCGTGCGGCGATCGAGGTACAGCACGCTGCGCAGATACTCAGAATGTTAAGGGAGAAGGAGATACAATCACAGGAGGAGTTTGAGCGGTTGAAGCGCGGTATGCAGGCTGAATCACTTAGACAGTGGCGTCTTTACAAAGAAAGTAAGAGTGGCCGGATCCCGTGCAGGCACAAATGCTATCATCTGTTTCAGAAGATACCACCTTTCAGACCTGGAGCCAACCAGAAATTATTGTACTTCCATAGTGAAGAGGGTTTGGAGTCCATGTACAGGCTCAATGTAAGACTTTCTGTGAGTGCGTGCCTTGTTTGTGCACCCTTGCTATATAACTGGAACCAGATCTTGCTTCTGTAACATCTCAAAGAATCCTTGTCCTAATACAACGCGAATTGTCAAGTTGAGGAGCAGAAGACTCGACACTTTGAATACCGATAGCTTGTTAACAATAAAGCTCTACATATGTCTGTTGTTACTCATCCACCAGGAAGCTTCATGGGACTGAACGTGCGTACTTCTAATCTGTATGACTTACAGTTCTACCGTAGGCCGCCACCGGGTCCAAGTAGGTGGTCTGTGGAGACGACGCCGCCCCGATCACAGCAGGGATTGGATATTTTTGCCCAACCAGAATCTCCGCTGGGGCCTGAAGTTGAAAATGTAGGGAACACAGATTCATATCATGTCCGTTGAGTCGCTCTGTCCCTCAATTGTAGAGTTTTTGGTGTCAGTACTCTCATAATCAGTATCGACCGAGAGCACTGTGTCTGCATTGGTCCGGAGTGTTATCATTTCTGCAAGTTAAAAGCGTAGCAGCATGCGTCAATCTAACAAGAGAACAAGTGTGCAACATCTGATCTCTCTCAAGTTATGGTGAGAAAACTCGTCAAAGAAATTGGGACGTCAAAACTCCTTCAACCATGATGCTTCATGGTCGAAGGAGATGGAGATTGTGTTCAGAACCCATAACCTCTGAAGTCTCTGCGTGAATTGGAAACAAAAGCCATAATCTTTGGAATCTCTGCGTCAACTACGAACGTAACAACGTGGGTCAATCTAAAAGAGGACATGTGTTTTTTCTCAGGTTATGGATCCACCGTGGCTTCAACAGTGGCGCAGTATGAAGAGAGTACTCCAGGAAATGACGAAAGTCGAACAAATCAATTATACTTCATCGCAGAAGGATGCGGAGGTAGTTCTACGAGTCCATCTTTTGGCATCTTTGCGTCAGTAGAACCGTACCAGGCTACCAGCAGGCGTCAATGACCGTCAATCTAACAAAGAGGACGAGTGTGCAACTCTGTTTCTTCAGGTTATGGACCCACCGTGGCTCCAAGAGTGGCGTAGTTTGAAGAGAGAACTCGAAAAGATGACGAACGTGGAGCACAACAATTATACATCATCGTCGAAAGATGAGGAGGTAGTTCTAGGAGGCCATCTTCTCGAAACTTTGCGTGAGTTAGAAACGTACCAACATGGGTCAATCTAAAAAGAGTGTGCAACATTTGTTTCATCAGGTTATGGACCCACCGTGGCTCCAGGAGTGGCACAGTATGAGGAGAGAACTCGAGGAAATGACGGACGTGAAACATAGCAATTATACATCATCGCCCAAGGATGTGGAGGTAGTTCTACGAGACCAACTTCTAGAAGCTTCGCATGAGTTTGAAACGTACCAGCATGGGTCAATCCGACAGGAGGATGAGTGTACAACGCTTGTTTCTTCTCAGATTATGGATCCACCGTGGCTCCAACAGTGGCGCCGTATGGAGAGAGAACTCGAGGACGAAACGGAAGTTGAACACAACAATTATCCTTCATCGTCGAAAGATTTGGAGGTACGAGTCCATCTTCTAGAATCTACGCGTGAAACAGAAACCTACCAACATGGGTCAATCTAACAAGAGGACCAATTTCTTCTCAGGTTATGGACCCATACTGGCTCCAGGAGTGGCGCAGTATGAAGAGAGAACTCAAGGAGATGACGAGAGTGGAACACAACAATGATACTTCATCGCCGAAAGATGTGGAGGTAGTTCTGCGACTCCATCTTATTGAAAAGTGGAGGTGATCGACTTCATCGTTCACTTTCCATTCAGCGAGATAAACAGACGAAAACGCTTCAGTTATAGTAGGACGATAATAAAAAGTCATAGCAAAACCAGTAGCTATTTGAACAAAAAAAACCAAGTTAAAGTAATCCTTCTAAACAATAAAAAATATTAACATGAGGAGGAACGTATTTACTTGTTCTATCATCTGCAATCCCTTGAATCTCAAGACGCTCTTCAAACCAGTCGTATACCTTATAGAGATGGAAGGTGTTTGTAAATTTTGTTTTCTTTTTGCTTGAAGTAAAAGAAGAATAAAAAATAATAATTAGAACTTCTTTTATGTTTGCAAAATTTAGACTTCCTATTCCTGTTCCTACAATACATTTTGCAGGTTTTAAAAGTGGAACTTGTCGAGTGCATTTTATATCTTCTTATTTGTTTATTAATATTAATATTTTCTTCTTTTTCCCAATGCTGGTGTGATTTTCATTAAATAATTATTAAGACCATTTCTGATGACTCTGTTAACGATAAATTCGTAAGAACCGCCGTTGCTGAATCTTTGAGTAAATTAGAAACGTAGGAGCGTTGGTGAATCTAACAAGAACGAAGTGGCATTTCTTAAATTTGTTTCCTGTCAGGTGATGGACCCACCCTACCCACCGTGGCTCCAACAGTGGCGCAGTATGAGGAGAGAACTCGAGAAAGCGAAATACAACAAGTATACTTTCTCGTCAGAGGTAAAGGTACGAATCATAACGAGTATGAGGACAATTATTGCTATACATGTGCATAGTGTATTCTATTTGAAAGACAAGATTAATCTTGGAAAAAAGGGAGAGGGCTTTTATTTTCGACATGAAATATGCATCATTTGTCAAGCAAGTGCGTAACTTTCCCAATACAAGCACCAGGCCTTTTCTTCTGACCAGACATGTTCCTTCTTGAAAGATGTAACTGATACGTAAAGTTTTATTGTTTTGGCTTTTGAAGAAGTGCGGTTTCGTTGCAAGTTTCAGTAAAATGAAATTATTTTAATTTTGGATATTTGTCGAGTAACATCTTTCAATTCTATAGAAGTCGTTAGAAGGGTGTCGTAGCGGGTGAAAGTAAACTCAGGCAAGAAAGCATGTTTAAATCATCATCGATTGCAGAAAATTGTTAAATAGTAGATATCACTTTGTCAAAGATAATAGAGATAATCTATATTTAAACATAAAGATACAGAAAATTAACGTAAGATAATTTTTATATTTGAGGAACATATTTTCTGTATTCTGCATTTAATTTTATTTTTGTTAAGTAGCTGATTTAAAGTATGATGATTAACTCTTTATGTAAAGTTTAGTTTTTGGTGATTGAATCATTTTCTTTTCATTTCAAGTGCATTTAGTTATAATATGTAAGTTCGGTATATATAGTTTCACCATATGTTTAATGTATAATTTAAAGTAATAAAATTTCATTAATATAAAACTATCAACTTACATCAAATTGCAAGTGGATGAGTTATTTCAGTAAAAAATTGTTATCGCAGCTGTTTGTGAATTGAACAAGATTTTTAAAATAGTTGAACTTGCTAATGACGTACAAAATTGACTCCAAGTCTAAAGTAAAAGGGGGTAACTGTTATATGTTGTTTAATGGATGATGGATTAACTATACAACAAGATAATTTTGTAAAGATCTTTTATTTCTGTAATCATTCAATGGCTGATTTACATTGTTAAAAGTACCTTAGAGACCGATCGAGAGCACGACTAAAATGGTCAGAAAAGCAATAGAGTAGAGATGAGTACACTTTATTTACTATACGTAAGTTACAGTTGAGGTATTTTGTTTTGAATATTATCAGTGAACATTACATTTTGATAAAAGAAAGAATAATTTTAATTTTATAGAAACTTTTATAAACAATTTTAATATATATAGAAACAATATAAACACTCGACAATCATATCTTCAATCATTGGATATCATATATCATTACAGTTTCTTTCTTAAACATGATTTAAATTTTACAGGAACTTTCATCAAAAGATTTAAGAACATAAGGAAAAATCTATCTTCATTCACTTCTATCAGGTACCAAATAAAATCAATACCAATAATAATAATTTAATCTCCTTCTCTTCCAAACATCATTCCGAAAGTTATCAAAACAATCATGATAACCTTGGGAAAGACAAAATAGTTTCGTATAGTTTTTCTCTCGGACATACATATTATTGAGGATTTATGCCTTAGATCATCTTTAGTAATATCAAGTCCATTACTATATTTTCTTCTTCTATGTGTGGTCATAAATCATAGATCTAAACCCTAAACCCTTTAGGATTGAGGTTTATAAATGATTAAGAATATTTTTAGTTCTTTTAGGGTTCCGGTGTTGAATCGAAATATTGTGTTTTCTCTCAGTCACCTTTATATAGGGTAAGGTTAAGGAATATTCCAAGAATATATCCTTGTTAAGTACACAAGGAATATTTTATCTATTAACAAAAGTCTGGAATATACAATAAGTTTTGAAAATATTCTAGTTATTAATATCAGTTGAGAGGATGTGTTCTTACTAGTTATAGTATAGACATTTCTAAAACTTTTTAAAACATTTTCTTACTGATTATTGTGAAACAATTCCTTCAAAATAATCAGTAATATAGGATAGATAACATGATTAAAAACAGTTCCAAATCTTTTAAGCGTAACAGTAGAGGACATTCTCTAACTAATATTCTAGAGCATAATGTAGGAATGTATTTATAACTCTAAGAGCATTCTAGAGAATATTGAATGCGGAACGGGCTGAAAAATAGGGTTCATGACACCACCGTCCTTTTAGCCACGAGTTCTGGGACAACCAATATTAGCATTAAAAGAAGTCCACAAAGGAAAGGACGAGAAAAGAACTGGTGTTTCATTTTTGATAGAAAATGACACCAGATATAATGACCAAAGCTTTGAGGAGAGAAAACCATAGTGAATGTGTGAAAGGAATGGATATCATGCTAACCTCTGATGAAATAAGAGTGTTAAGGTACTTTTCTCAAGTTAGTGTAGCTATATTGAGGTGTAATATCTATCAATCAAGAGACTAGACATTACATTTTATACTGGCTATGATCATGGAGAAGTTGTTTTAAATGTATAATCTCACATTTGTCCTTGTTGAAAATTTACTTAGAAAACACTAAATTAAATTTATAACATTAACATCATAGTTGTAGAACACATCTTTCTACTCATGCTCCACGCGCAAGAAAGCACGTTGATAATTCTCATCGAAATATGTTATCAATCTCTGGAGGCTCTCTCTGCCCCAGTTTTAGAGTACTTGGTGTCGGTACTCTCAGCATTGATCCAGAGCACTGCATGTCTGTCAAGAGTGTTAACTTTTCTGTAAGTTGGAAGAAGCGTAACGACATGAGTTGATCTTCCATGGGTGCAGCGTCTAATCTATCTCATATATCACTGAATTTACAATGTGACAAATAACCTACAGACTGATAACGAACCACAACCAAACGATTCTGAAGAACTAGAGGAACCAAAAGAAGCCGAGGAAGGACTCGTTCGCCTTGGTCGGTCTACAGATGACGAGAATGACGATCATAACATCGAGAACTCGAAGGTACTTTCAGTCTCACATTGTACACTTTAGATGTCAGTCGGTCCGGAAACAATCATCGTAGCCATCTCATCTTCCACACGCTAGTTCCTATTTCTCATAATGAGCTGGTGGTTAGACGTTGTCCTTCATGTTGAAAACTTCATAGCACTGAAGGAAGTTTTGAACTTTGATAGCTCTCTGCTTGAGCGTACGCTTTCCATGGACCCTCAGTCTGAGTACCGAGTAAAATCCTTTCATATTTCTTGCTTGAGGGTGTCGTAGACTTAACATGGGGAAGTCAGTCTAGGGATACTTCTCCTAACTGGGTTGGATGAAGCAAAACTGTTCGTGAACCAAGTGAATGCAAGATGTATCCGCAACTTGGTTCTTTGCTCCAGTTTTCGTTAGTCATAAAATACTAGCAAGTATCTCTTCTGCACAGTCAGTGTTCAGTCGTATAGGTTGGCTGCAAAGTGCATATTTTTGGTGGTTCCACTCTAAACGACCTGCAAAGTTTCATCAGCGCGGTACCGTGGCTGCATCTGATCTGACTTGTTTGCTAAGTTTTTAGATAGCTCCTGAAGCTTGTTATTACTGCGTCCTAACTGTTGACTCATCATTAATCACAACGCGCAAGCCGCTAAAAAGGTAACTCATGAAATACGGGGTTCTTTGGGTGACTTCATTTACGAACCTGAACTGGAAGGGGAACCTTTGCCTTCCGTGCTGGAACCTGAACAGGAAGAACAGGAAACTTTGCCTCCTCTGCCCGTCCTACCAGCATTCTGGCAGGCTCCTGTTGACGTCGATTGGCAGATCAATAACGAGGCTGTACAGTATCAATTGGAGCTTTTGCCAAATCGGCCTGGGTAAAGTACTGCACTATTAATAATATGTACGGAGTCAGGATCTTCGTTCTTCTACCTCAAATTCATGTTTGAGCTAGCTGCTTTTCAGCGATTTCTCTTCAAAATATTCAGGAATCAGGAAAGTAGTTCTTGTGTTCTCGCTCCACCTTCCGTAGAAAAGAAACAGACACAACAGAACGAAAATGGAAGGAACTGAGCCAACAGTTTTCTGTCTTCTCCGAGCAGTTGGGTCAAAGCGGAGTGGCGCGAAAACAAGGACTATCTGGATCTGAACCTGCCGACTATGCTTAATATGCAGATCTCATCTGTAGCGCAACTGAAGCTGCTTAAAAGTCCTCCGAAAGACTGGACTCACCAGTTTTTGCTAGTGCCGCAACATTTAGACTTCGGCACCGTAGAATACGGAACCATATCGATGAAGGTAGTCCAGTCCACTCAAGGACTCGCCTGATTTCGTTCTTCATTTTGCTGTCAATATATTCCCATTCTTGATGTTGAAAGTTTCTTCCTACAAGCCATAGACGTCCACGTATATTAGAGGATATGGCACAGAGGAAAACGAAGCAAGAATGCAAGTATATTAGCCAACCAGGAAAGTGGCCACCAACTGAAGGCACAGCACCTAGTGAAGCAATCGGCTTACTTACATGATCATGCTGCGATTTCGGTTTTAGCTTCTACCTACTTCAGCTTAGCTTATGTATGATGGAGGCATAAGATCATAAGATAAGGCATGAGTTCTGGGGATGTCTATCATCGAATAGGATCAAAAAGGGTACTGGTAGGATTTCTAACTAGTTCTCGTGATGCTGTCCCTGCTTGCTCGGGAAAAGGTTGCCTTTCTGCAGAATTATCATGGCACGAATTGTGGGCGTTTTAGGTTTGAGAACCTTGGACCGTGTTGCAGAATTCTGTGTGAATACGGCAGGGTATGTTACTTGCTCACAAGACCTGAACCATGGTAGTCAGCTCTGCTTCCAGGTTGCTCCTTTGTCCAGACAAACCGTTCGTGTCACGCCCGTCGTAGACACCGCTGAAAGATACTTGAGTATCCTCCCATCGGAGCTGATTCTGCGGTTACATCATTAGCTAAGCCCTTTGTTCCCTGTGTTCATCTACTCTGCATTGATATATCACCGCTCGGCACCAGACTTGAGGGAGTGACTGAAGCGATAACACTACATATTCTTGTCCTCACAGGTTCCTCCAGGTTTATACAGAGTTCTCCGTGTATTCTTCCGAGCTGATCGACTGGGTAAATTTGAGAATCAGGTTGGTCTTATACTCTCACTCTGAAGGAAGAGTAATAGAATGACGTGTGAAGTCTGTTTCTAACGTCAGTTGCATTCAGTCTTATATGCTAGCAGCTCAGCATCTCTTATCTTGGAAGGATTTTACTGATGTTGGATGCTTTCTCTTGTGTATCGCATCAGTTTCTTCTTTCAGTTACTTCTCAGTTGCCTTAGTACGTTCATTTCAGATTTGTTATAGACTCCGTAGGACAGGTTTGCAGATAGCGTGATGTTCATTTCTTCGTAAAACCGGTGAGAGAGTTAAGTTTATTACATGTGAGTCTGTTCCCGTTTCCAAGTATATATGGACCCTATACTTATTTTCGCGGACCATTTGACCACCTTTCTGTTTCTGTGATCTAGTAAGCCTGTAACAAGAGGCATCTTAAGTCTAGTTGGTTAGTTTTACATTTTTTTGCTACTAACCAGCTATAAGGTACTCGCAGATCAAGGTGTTAACCCAGTATGATATTTTTGCCTTTCCAATCTATGCGAATGTAGTACGACCCAAAGCGTTTGATGAAAGCCACAAATACTAGTCTGTTTAGTTCTTGGACCCGGAGTGTGAGGCGGTTCTATGAAGTCCATTCGAAGATGAAAGTGATTAGTATGCGATGCTGCTGCTTCCTTGCCTGGAGTGATATGGTTCCAACGCTCGAAGCGTCAGAAGACAACGTTCATGCAAGCTTGGGAGGTATAAGACTGCTATTGCTGCAAATGTAGTGTCACCTGGTTTTTCCATGCTTCACTGCCCGACAGAACCTCTTATTCACAGTCATTACGACTCTTCATGAATTCCACAAATCAGTCCTAGAACTCTGTATAGGGTCAGTGTCCAGATTAGTGAAAATTGTGACTTCCTCTGAGTAAGCCGGTAAGACTTAGCCAGGAAGCCATGCCAAGAGAAAATGCTGATTCCACAGTTACAGCTATAGGGTATCTTTGGAGGCAGTTGATTGAATTGTTCGCTCTATTATAATATGACATATCAATCCAGCGCTTCTTTTCCGAAGACCTACTAGGTGGGATATGACGATTGACTATTGACTATGGGCCGGGCCTTAACTGGACTCTTCGTTCTTTTCTGCGTTCTGCGTATATTACGACATCAGATACTACGCTGCTATCGACATGGACTGACATGTACTACTACGGCGTGTCAAAGCTAAGAGAGAAGATTCTTTAACGTCCAGAAGGAAAAGAGCCTTAGTTTACAGAAGTGCAGCTTTGTATAGAGCAGTGAATCGCATCGCTTACCATCGTATCTGTGAACTGATAGAATCTAAAATTTTGAATAAATTATTTGCGTCCTAAACTACTTACTGCAAAAGTTTATGGCCGAATCCAAGAAAAAGGTAAAAAAGAACGCACGGGGGTTCCTTACGAGCACCTCCGGAGGTGTTCACAGTAAACGTCCAATGCCTCTTGGCCGAAACCGTAAGGTTCGCCCGCGGACGAAGAATATTGGCTGAAGATTTCAGCTTTGACACGCCCTACTACTACCTCCGAAGTAGATAGTTCGTTGAAGAGTTGTGGAGACTGCTACTCTATGCAGGCTCGAGCGTGAATTTACACTGCGGTCCGACCTCGTGGGCAAGGTAAATATCCGTGTTAAGCGCTTCATTTCTCAATATTGGGTCCATTGTGGTTGTACCTGTTTCATGCTTCTCCGAAATTTCCAAGACGGGTCGAGTCTTGACTGAACCTGGTGAACAGAAAATATGTGAGAAGGCACCGTCCACAGAAGGGTCATGTTAGTTGGGAAGGCAACCTTTTCAAGTCGAGTTCGGTATTGTGTGAACTCCAGCACAGAAAAGGCAGATCAGTCTAGCGTGTTTGGGGCGGACCTGGAAGGTATTAGGTAGTGTAACCAAACACGGATGGTGAGTGAAAGAGTGGCGTAACTTGATCACTGTGATGAGAAGGAAGGTCCTCTTTAAAGTTATGCGTGGACCTTCTGGAGCAGAGCTCTCCCTACGATTCAGCCTTACGAAGGAAGGTCCTCTTTAAAGTTATGCGTGGACCTTCTGGAGTAGAGCTCTCCCTACGATTCAGCCCGTAAGGAGAAACTTAACTTAATCGTCCACGCGGTTTGAAAGGACCATTAAGACGCGAATGGTGCTATTCTCTGTACACCATAAACGCTTACTGAACTGTACATGTTTATAGTAGGCTATGTTTTTCAGCATAAAACCAACAACCAGCGTGTCGAAGCAATGACAACTGCTGGAGCCCCGCCAGGCAGGATGTTTGACTGAAAGTATGACGCAAAACACCTGTCTACAGAGGTGAGACAGCTTCGGACCCTAGCAGAACGTGTAATGTCAAGTTGAATTTAGTTGAAGGTCGTAAAGCTAGGAAGGACCACAGCTGGAGATACTGACTCGACCTGGCTAGAGTAGCTGGTGAAACAACTGGAAGGGAAAGAGACGGGCAGAAAGTACTGAAGGAGGAGGAAGATCTTTAGAGACTTTTGAGATCCCAAACACATCTGGAACTATTCGTGCAATACTTAGTAAACCATCGGTGTGTGCGAATTCTCGACTGTAGGTTCATTTCATTAAATCAGTAGTCGGTGAACAGTGAGGAATAAATGTTGACTATTGACAACTCTAACTAACTTGCAACAAGTAGTAGTTTTAAAGGTTGCGTGTTTCACATGCAGAAAAGAGTAGAAAAGCTCGGATATAGAAATTAAGATGACGAATGATTCATTGATTCATCACGCTACTGTGAGACCACCGGATCCACGAGGCAAAAACAAAAGAACAGTAGCACGGAATAATCTATGAGACTAAGAAAGTTTTACCTTCAGGTTAACTACAAAATCATTGTTGAGAAGCAGTCTGCACACTTCTTGATGGTTTGAAGAGATTAGTGCAGTGTAGAAATTGTACATCTTCCTTCTCTCGGCAGAGACAAGAAATCTTGGACCTTCATGGGCTGGGACAGGGGCCAGACTTTGTTATCCAACCATGATAGTATATTCCAAAAAACAATAGTGAAATATATGCATGCTCCATCGAACACAAGTAGCATTCGTTTTGTACTAATAAACGTAAATAAGCGTTATTTACAAATTCGACACTAAAGCTATGTGAGAACATATTTTTTATATTATGTTCTTTTCATTATTATATGGAACCCATAATGCAAATGAACCCGTACGCATTTGAAACATACAAGGGACCTTGACGCAGAGTACACATGAATTAATTCTACTATTAAGTTAACTCTTCTTGGATAATAAAATGATGATAATGCATGTAAGTTAGGATTATGCAAGACTGTTGAGTTGTACAGGTGCCTATTCCATAGGACAAATCTCCCGGTGCATCATCGAACTAGCCTCTATCCTTGATTTGGGTTATTAAAATCAATTACTTTATCATGTTGTTCATCATTTCACTACCTTTGACCGTTATTAAATACCTCTGCCATTCAAATCATTTCAACAACAGAATACATATGAGATGATACATGCTCGAAAAGTTGATTTGTGAAGATCGACATGTTACTAACATGACAAAGTTACTGGTTTCAAAATTGATAACCAGTCCAGGATGTCATGAAGCAATACATCGTTAAGAGAGTTGTGCTCAAGCTTACAAACTGATTGAGGTATGATCAAGAAAATTTCTGGAAGAAGGACATGTACTCTCAGAATACATGTTCTTTCTCCTGATCAGAAATTTGCTTGTTCACACCTACTGCAGTTCTTTTGTGTTTGACCTGTAAGCCGGCCTGTCTCTCACCCAGGGGTACCTCAGATGACTAGGATTACTAGTGCACCCTAATTACAAAGATTTAAGTACATCCATGCTCACTTCACTCAACTCTCTGACCCGTATGGTCACATCGGTACCTCTAATAGCGTTCCTGCACACAAGTTCTAATCCCGCTCTCAACATTACATCGCAAAATACTCAAGGACTCCCAAGGTCTCCAATGCTCACTTTACTTATAGACAGGAAAATGAGAGTGCCTTCCACCTTCTCAACTCCTCCTTATATACTCTACAACTTCTTACCGTGGTAACTTTCACTAAGTTACGTTACCTCATGGTAAGTGCGCAATCCAAAATAGTAAAACTCTAAAGGCTACTAACACTTTAAGAATAGCACACACATTACTTGTTTTACTTTACAAAAGTAAGAGATTCTCTTACTTTAGCTTTTGTAAAGTGTTAACTTTCCACGCTATCCAATCGGAAGACGACAACACACTAATACGTCTTTTGAGGAGCATCTTTAGATCTTTGTGCATGACTTTTCATCATGCATCCAATCAGTGATGGTCAACAAAGTTACATCCTTTTGGAAAGCATATTTAGAGCTCCGCACTTGTCCTATAGTGCCATAGTGGAACCTCTAATAGTTTCCTCAACTTAGTTATAACTATCTCAGCTAGTTATGACTACTTTTGATCACTCTAAATTTAGATCTTCAAAATAGAATAACCTTTAAGATAGTCACACCTAATGAAATGTATATAAGCATACACACAAATAATGGGATACTTGTGGTGTGACATTTACCCCCAGACTTAATTTTCACTCCGTCCTCGGAGTGAAGTATCACGTTGATGAAACTTCTTCAGCTTGTCGTGGTTCACTCGGTCGAAGAACGTACCACTCCTTTCTTGAAGATCATAGGTGTCATTACTCCACACTTTGGAGATGATGAAAGGCCCAAAATATCGACGTAAGAACTTCTTTTGAACTCGCTTGTGCCTAATAGCATCCCATAACATCACCCACTCACCCTTTTGAAATGGCTGTAACTTCGTTTTGTTCTTCGCCAAGCGCTTGTCATAGCTCTTCTTCTGTTGCAGCTGGGCCATCTCAATGCGTTGAGCTGCGTCGTCTCTATTCTCCTCCAGCTCCAACAAGATTTCTCCCCGCTCTTTCTCAGCTATTGGACCACCCTTTCTCTTCAATCCAGCTTGCAAGGTCTGAAAGGTGGTTAGGTCGAACTGGATTGGTAATCTGGATTCCAACCCATACACCATCTTGAAAGGTGAATATCCCGTAGACGTCTTCACTGTTGTTCGATACTCCCATAGAACCGCATGAAGACGCTTGTCCCAGTTGTGTTTGGCCCCTTCCATGTCAGCATCCTTTGCTAACATCTGACACAAGGTAAAGTTTGTCCTCTCTACCAAACCGTTTGAACTAGGTTTATATGAAGTAGTAACCCTCTGAGAAATGGAGAAGTGGGTGCACATAGCAGTAGTCATACCACTCACAAATTCTCGACCCCTATCAGAAACTAACTCCAAAGGACATCCAAACCTAGTTATGATCCGTTCGTACAGAAATCTACCCACCTCAACTTCTCCAATAGTTACAAGAGGTCTAGCTTCTACCCACTTCGTAAGATAATCTGTGGCTACAACAATATACTTATTGTTGCGAGGGGTGCGATTCAAAGGCCCCACAAAATCTATTCCCCACTTCTCGAAAGGTCCAAGAACCGGAATAGATCTAAGAGGAGTGGAAACACTAGATTTGATAGCGAAAGCTTGACAAACATCACAGGTTTTACAATACGTCAAGCAATCTCTAAACATCCCCCTCCAGTGATATCCCGCGTCGAGTATCTTATGAGCCGTCAACTTGCCTGCGAAATGTCCTCCACATACTGGACCGTCATGGAATTCTTCCATGAGTCGTAGAGACTCCTCCTTGCTCGCAGCTCTTCTCAGGACCCCATCAACTCCTTCACGGAATAACACACCTTCCACCACCGAGTAAGGTTGACTTCGTTTCACCAATGCCTTCTTCTCTCTGGTCCGCATCCCATCTGGATAGACACCTTCCGTAACAAAATCCCAAATTTCTTGATATTCTATTGGGATAATAGAGTTGCTCAAGACCATCAAATCTTCGTCAGGAAAGGTGTCATCCACCGGCTCCTCTCCATCGCCATCGTAAGCTCTAGATAACAAATCTGCATTCGCATGTTTCTTCCCTGGTCGATCACAGATTTCATAGTCGTACTCTGACAATAAGAGCTTCCACCTTGCTAATCGTCCTTCGACCATCGGTTTATTGAAGATGTACTTCAATGCCTTATGATCTGTAACGATAGTGAACTTGCCCCCTATGAGATAATGTCGAAATTTTCTCAGAGCATAAATCACTGCTAATCCTTCTCTCTCTGTCACAGAATAATTTCTCTCTGCCTTGACCATTTGCCGACTAGCATATGCAATAGGATGATCTATACCTTCAACATCATACTGACTTAGAGTACATCCTACTGCTATATTTGAAGCATCCGTATATAGAATAAACTGTTTATTCCAATCGGGCTTAACCAAGATCGGAGCTGAAGTAAGAGCTTTCTTCAGTTCCTCAAAGGCGGCTAGAGCTTCCTCATCTCCTAAAATCAACACGTAATCTACTCCCTTCTTCAGATATACAGTCAAAGCATACGCTTTATGTGAGAACGAGAGTATAAACCTTCGATAATACTCCACCATACCTAAAAACTGTCGTAGCTTAGTGAGAGTACTAGGAAAAGGGAGCTCTAAGATCTTTTGCACCTTCTCTGGATCAACGGCAATGCCTTCCTTGGATATGATATGACCCAAGAGTAACCCTTCCTCACACCCAAAAATACATTTCTCCGGATTGAGAGATGCATTTGCTACATCTAAACATTCTAAGACCTTCACAAGATGCTCAAAATGCTTCTCCTTACTCCCGTAAACACAAAAGTCATCTATAAAATCTCTCACAAACTTTCCTAAGAAAGGTTCGAACACTTTGTTCATAAACCTTTGGAACGTCGCAGGAGCATTACACAGACCAAATGGCATGACTCGAAATGCAAACGTACCCCACGGAGTAGTGAAAGTGGTCAGGTGTTGATGTTCTGGTGCAATTTTGATCTGGTTATATCCGCTATAACCATCTCCAAAGCTGTACCATTCGTTTCCCGCCACTTCTTCCAAGATCTCGTCGATGAAAGGTAGAGGATAATAATCCTTCTTTGTGACCGCATTGAGCTTCTTGTAATCAACACACACCCTCAATTTGCCATTTTTCTTCTTTACGATCACAATGGGTGATACCCATTCAGAATGCTCCACCTCGTAAATGAACCCAGCAGTGTGCAGCTTCTCGATCTCTTCTTTCACCAGATCCGCAATTGGAGGACTCACTCTTCGTTGCTTCTGTCGCACCGGTTTGACTTCCTTCTCTAACTCGATACGGTGTTGCTCCAGTGTGACCTCCCTCAGATCCTTGTAACTAAATGCAAATACATGAATGTATTTACGAAAGATCTCTTCGAAACAACTCTTCTCCTCTTTAGTAACCTTCGATCCATAACGTAAGGTGGCAATTCTTCTCTCCACCTCCTCGGGAGTCAATGGTTCTTTGTCTCGATCTCTTTGCACTTCCGGAGAAGGGAAAAGATCCACTACATTCACACCCACATTTCGTTCTTCTCTCTCCTCCTCTGACGATGTATTTTCAGATTCTGAATCTGAAGAATTGGTACCTACATCAGAAGTAGTATCGACAACTTCTGACTCCCAGTAGTCCGATGTGGGTCGATCCGATTCCGACGTCCCAACTTGATCTCCGAGCAATGGAACTTTGATCCGGTGGTGATTCGGTCCGATGCGTAAATAACCTTTGTGCCAGTTATCCGTTGCATGTACTGCTCGAAGCCAAGGTCTTCCGAGTAACATTTCATAACTTGACTCCTTCAAGATTTGAAATGTCATGTTTACTTGCACTCCCATTACTGACACGCAAACTCTCTCCAGCACTCCCAATGGCCTAACTCGTTGTCTGTTAGCCATGCCAACCGTGATACTAGAAGGACGCGTTGGTACTAGATCCAACTTCCTCATGAGTCGTTCTGAGATGGCGTTTACTGCCGATCCTCCATCGACAAGAACATCAGAGACATCTCTCCCATTGATACGAGCCTCTACTTTTGATGCCTTGTTGCATACCTCTCCTTCACTAGCGTCTAAAGCACTCACACCGACAGTAGAAGGATTTACCTTCTTCTTCCGACCTCGTCGGGAGCTTAGACCGCTACGAAGTTCTTTCCTCACCGAAGGATTCAGAGCAATCAACTGTCCCACAGTAATGTTTGCTCGTTGCTTTCCCACGTCTTCCACCACATTGTATTTTGATTGCTCCATTGAAATTGTGAAATCAGTATTTCCCAATTTCTTCCGTCGCTCTTTGGTTTTTGAAGAAGATTTGCTACTCCGAGTATTTTGACTTGGAGAATCTTCCATCACGACCGGTTCTCCCTCCTCGAAATGCGTCCTCATCCTCTTCCTCTCTTGAGCTAACAGCTCTACAGACTGAAAACCTTCTCGTACATCTCGCGGCTCCAAGATGTCAATGCATGCTACACCCTTGTCCTTACTTTGTGAAGTTGAAGCTCCATCCGCCGTTCCACCATTACGACTCGGACAATTACGTTGGAAGTGTGATCCTCCGCACGTAAAACATCCTTGGCTCGTGTAGTTACTGGGTGATCCTTGCGGTGGTCCACCTCTGGACTGATAGTTTCCATAACCTCGTGAGCCCCCTCCAACATTTGGACTCCGGTGTTGCAACAAATTCACCATATTGATCTTCAAATCTGCCAGAGAATCTGTCAAACTTTTCAACTCATCACGAAAGTCGGGAGTAACAGATCTAGATGGTACAGTGACTGTAACCGCACTAGTAGGAGCTATCGGAGTCAGATTTTGAAATCGAACAGTCGGAACACTCGCAGGTTTCAGAGTTGGCATGCTCGGCCCTTGCACATCTCCACATGCTGCCCCAACAGTCATTGGTTGCAAGTCGTCTCCATCCAGACTCTCTTCCATCCTGGTTGCGATCTTCACTGCATCAGCCTTCGAAGTTGGTCTCTCATACCGCACTTGTGTTCGAATCTCCGGCCTCAATCCCCCAATAAAATTCTTTGTGAGCATTGCTCCAATGCCCACCATCGTTGGTTCTACTACATCTCCACTCTTTCGTAAAACCACCCGAAACTTCTGTTCTAATTTCTCCACCCTCTCGGCATAAGTCCTTACTTTCTCTTTCTCTCCTTGTTTGAGGTAAGTTACCTCCACCATTAACTTCTCGTAACTTTCATCAGGAAGAAAAGTTTCAATTAAGGCCTCCGTCAATACTTCCCAAGTATCATCTGGAGTCCCCACTACTCTTCTCTTCTTTCTATCCTCATACCATGTCAATGCAGAATTCTCAAGAAATTCAGGTATCAACCCTACCCACTCGCTCTTCTTTCGATCTCCATTGCCAATGCATGCTCTTTTGAAGTCTCTCACAAATCCTTCCACGTCTTCTCCATCCTTTCCGTAAAACACCGGAAGTTTCCCCATTCTTCTCTTCTTTTCTTCTTCTTACTCGAGGTACTGCTTGCAGATGTGAAGATCGCACTTCACCGCAATCCACAATTTCCCCGTTGAGCTCTCTCCTCTCCAAAGGTTGGAGTAAGTTTGACCCTCATGGTCATCTTATCTCTCGTGTGATAGACTATCTCCATCCTCGCTAGAGGTCTTCACTCGTTCCGTTTCTACACTCAACCTTCTCTCCAGACCTTCGGCTACAGTTTCTAGCAAAGCAACCACTGCGCTACACTCGTGCTCAACTGGAATCCCGTCCACTCCACATCTAGGACAAAAGGTTGTAGGGTCAATGACAGCTTGTCTAGGGGAAGAAGGACCTATGTGTAAGCTTAAGTCGACCAACCCTCTTCGCTCACGCAAAAGTCTATTCTTTGTAGGACACTTGCTCACTTTATGTCCTTCTTCTCCACACAAAAAGCACCTCGAGTTCTTCTCCTGGTTCTTACGACTACTCTCTGTTTCTTCCTCAAATTCTAGTCGAAATTCTCCTTTCGCCAGATCAGCGGTAACTATCACCGCATAGCCTTGAGGGATCTTGCTCAACCTCAATTTCCACTCTTGCTGTCCTTCCATGACGATGATCTGTCATACATCTCTCTCGCTCTATAGTTTGTTTGACACTTTTTTATCACTCGACTATCTTCTCGCTTAACAATCTCTCACATTACTAAGTAGAAGCTTAACTTGTCAACCCTGAGCCTCAGAGATCGAACATAACCCTCTCAAGAATTCTGTAATTCTTTCACTCTTTTACTTCAGCAAACGATATAACAGATTTGACCCCCCTTCGCTTCGAATGCCATAACTCCAGTTCTACTCGATCAATTCACGCATGATTTGGGTGCCTAGATAGCTTATCTTGCAAGCTATCAGCATGGAAGATTTCAAGGTCTAACTCTAAAAACTGAAAATATGAAAATGACTGTAAACTCCTTCCCGAGAGCTCACTATTTGATACCGAAAAACCCCCTTAACTTCCGAAAGACATAACTCTCTCCTCACAATTGATCTCTCGGAGATATCAAGCTTATTGGAAAGCTTATCTTGCCCTCTATAACATGGTGTATGTACAAAGGTTCTGAACTCATGCTCGAAAACAGACATGAACTGTACTAACGACTACATACGAATCTTTGTATCGAGGTCCCGGCAACGGAACCAAAATGTAAGCCGGCCTATCTCTCACCCAGGGGTACCTCAGATGACTAGGATTACTAGTGCACCCTAATTACAAAGATTTAAGTACATCCATGCTCACTTCACTCAACTCTCTGACCCGTATGGTCACATCGGTACCTCTAATAGCGTTCCTGCACACAAGTTCTAATCCCGCTCTCAACATTACATCGCAAAATACTCAAGGACTCCCAAGGTCTCCAATGCTCACTTTACTTATAGACAGGAAAATGAGAGTGCCTTCCACCTTCTCAACTCCTCCTTATATACTCTACAACTTCTTACCGTGGTAACTTTCACTAAGTTACGTTACCTCATGGTAAGTGCGCAATCCAAAATAGTAAAACTCTAAAGGCTACTAACACTTTAAGAATAGCACACACATTACTTGTTTTACTTTACAAAAGTAAGAGATTCTCTTACTTTAGCTTTTGTAAAGTGTTAACTTTCCACGCTATCCAATCGGAAGACGACAACACACTAATACGTCTTTTGAGGAGCATCTTTAGATCTTTGTGCATGACTTTTCATCATGCATCCAATCAGTGATGGTCAACAAAGTTACATCCTTTTGGAAAGCATATTTAGAGCTCCGCACTTGTCCTATAGTGCCATAGTGGAACCTCTAATAGTTTCCTCAACTTAGTTATAACTATCTCAGCTAGTTATGACTACTTTTGATCACTCTAAATTTAGATCTTCAAAATAGAATAACCTTTAAGATAGTCACACCTAATGAAATGTATATAAGCATACACACAAATAATGGGATACTTGTGGTGTGACAGACCACACCCTCCTTAACGATGTATTGCTTGATTTGGTTGATTTGGGTATTAAGGATGTACTGCTATCCTTGATTTGGGTTATTAAAACTAGTTACTTTATCATATCGTTCATCATTTCACTATCTTTGACCGTTATTAAATACCTAGGCCATTCAAATCATTTCAACAACAGAATACATATGAGAGGATACATGCTCGAAAAGTTGATTTATTGATCTATCACTCGTTTCATTTGTTATCGACAGTAAAATGCATTATTTTATTTTTTCATTCATCATTTCACTACTACTACCCGTGACTAAATAACTCTACCATTCGAAATGTTTAACAATAAAGACACATCCAACGATACATTCTCAAAAGCCTAATGTGTGCAGTCTGACATGTCGTTAATATAACAAAGTGACTGATTTCACCGTCAATAGCTGGTAAGAGGTCTGATCTAACAATATATCATTAAGAGGAGTAAGATATAACTCAAAGAAACTAATGGGGATGTGACGAAACAGAATTCTGTTTTCTGATCCTAAGTCAATATTTTATAGTAACGGATAGAGCCCTCGATTCAACAGAAAGTAGACGGCTTTCAACGAATGAAATGTCATGTTATGTTTTACTGTTTACTCCCACCTCATGTAAAAAAGAGAGTTAATCTTTTATCTGTTCTGATCTATGCGCATAGTTGATGCCCATAGAGTAAGAACATATCTAACGAAAGTATAATAAAGTTCTATTTTCGGAGTTATCATTGATGTAAGTTAGAACTACTTCTTTGCATAAGTGAATCATGGCATAAAGAGCTCGTGAACCCCCAATAATGCATTGTCATGTAGCGATTATGACTAACACATTGATTCGTGCCGTATAAGCACGAATATGTATATACTTTTGATATTAGTCTCGTATAGACTTATTTTTCTAGAACTTCGGAGTGAATTTAGTGACACTCCAAGTCAAACTTAAAACTGCAAAAGTACCGAATAATAAATGCTAAGTTGGTAATCATCTCTTTGAACTCTCACCTGCTATCCTCAAGAATCTCTCGGTTATGATTTAAAAACGAAAATGGTGTGTCCAAGCTGAAGAATATCTCTTTTAGGTGTTTCACCAACAAACTTTGACAAGCTATATCATGAGCCTTTATAATCTGTGATCCAAGAGTGGTGACCACTTGGGGATCAAAACGTTTATGTTCTAATATAGTAAGGGTACAACACCTAGATGTTAGATTGATCAAACTATATGTGACCTATCAAGAGTTGTTAAACTTAGTTTTTCTTATATTTTTTAGTCATAATTAATTGATAAATACCTAAATTAGTCATATTTATAACACAATTAATGAAGAGATTCTGAAATCATAGAATATAGAAATTATGACAATTCTTCTAAAATAAAATGTTGTAATAGATCTTTATAATCTCAAATGAATTACTTAAGTTAAAATTTTAATAAACTTAATCAATAAAAGATTCAAATTTGAATAGTAATGTATGTATAAACAAGATATTATATCCAGATATCATAAATATATGAATAAACTAAAATTCTTAAAATATCTAACTATCTTGTTACTTTTTAAGTTGAGTCATTAAGTAAAGTTTTGTAACTATCTAGAGTTGCACATAAAGATATAATCTTTATTGTACTTTAACAAAATATTTCAGTAATAAGAATTCTTTAAAAATTATATAGATAGTACTTTAGAAAATCAAATTATCTTATCATAAAGTTAAGACTTTACAAATTCCAAAAATAAATGTTTTAATTTGTTGGAAAGAACCATAAAATAGAAAAATGAAAGAAAAACATATAATAAAAGAATGATGCATGTCGTATATAATACTCAAAGTCCATTTAGCG
Organism: Asterella californica; assembly: GCA_036924285.1. Taxonomy (NCBI): domain Eukaryota; kingdom Viridiplantae; phylum Streptophyta; class Marchantiopsida; order Marchantiales; family Aytoniaceae; genus Asterella; species Asterella californica. The sequence continues at coordinate 31,643,187 of JAYKYS010000003.1, forward strand.
AACCCAAAACAATGATTAGACATGTAAACACCATCAATCCAAAGCCGGACACATTTGGAGTCAAAATTTACTTCAACTTATGGATGGATATATCCATTGACCGTCAAGTCCTACTTGCTTCTTCTGGGGCATTTTTGCACTTTGGGGATAACACGGCATAGTCAGGAGGTATTTTAATATTTATAAAATATTATTAGAAATAAAATAAAAATATATTTTACATCTAGAATGTGTCCTTAACAAAATCTCTTAATGATCTTGAGACTATTGTTTATGTCGAGTATGTTGGACTATTGACACAAATTTCTAAATATCAAGTTTACATATATGCTACTCCTCTTTAAGCTTTGCCTTTCATCCCTTTGGTATTATAAACAATATCCAAGATAAATAATCGTAGCATGTCAACTCTAACAACTTAGTATTCTTATGTCTTTATTAGTACTAAAATGTTTTAGCTTTTAGTAACTTCTATTCTGCAAGAAACCTTATATGATAAAAAAAAATTCACAAAGGTATTATTCTAAAGACACATGTTCCTATGTGATGTCTTGATCTTTTCCACATTTATCCTCTGATTCCACACTTATCCTCCATACACGGATGTTTGATGCATCATCTGACATATGCATGAGCTCATTTTCATATTTATAGTATATTATATAACTTCACTCAAGATATTTCAATCAATGTAGATATGCTTCGCTCGTTCTCTATTAAGCCAGATGTTTCGATATCTAGTTCAATGTCTTTACCTCTTTGACTTTCGTTCTCCTTGGCATATATTATATTTCAGTTATTTGATCTCCACATTACAAACAACCATATCATTGACACATGACATATGAAGAATTAACGAAACATCTTGAACAAACGTCTGGTTTCAAATTTTTATAATTAGATATTTTGCTTATCATATGTACTATGTTTTGTCCAAACTGATTGAGATGTAGGTAGGGATTGGAGAATTACCAAATGAGGTTTGATTTGTAAGATACTTTTATGGTACTTTTTATTAAGAAATGGAGGATAACTAGAATTGAAAAGCATGTATAAAGGAAGACCAAACCTATTATTATTATGTTTAGAGAGAGACAAGTGGGATAAAATAATTATATTACAAGGAAAAATAACAACCGATAAGGTAAACATTTGGGATTTTGGATTATTGCCAACTTTACACAAACGTAATAAGTGGAATATATTGTTACTGATTGAGACATCTTGAACAAAATGTCTCGCTCAATGTATAAACCAATAAAAAATATTCTTCTAGGAAACCTAAGCAAAACAATGAGTCACATGTCATGAAATTTAGACGGCAATATTCCTAATCCTGGACAAAGTTCTATAGACATATCAAATTCAGAAGATGTTGTCTCTTACTCCTACATGACGAGAACTCATTATTCACAATCACATTACAAAAATCCAAACGTAACATCAGTAGTCAATTTTAGGAATTATTTGCAATATACAATGTTTTTAGTATGTATGTACGGTATATGTCATTAGTGATAAACCCGTTGCCTCTAGAATATCCCTTATTCGTAAGCAACACCTTGCAGATGATTGTAGATTTTTCTGAGCTAATCTGAACTAATCATCCATGACCTCTCGCAAATAAATAAGTATTCTTGATTGGGTTCTTGTCTCGGTATTATGTATAAATTGGTTAACTTGAATTTGAACGTCAACTTCAAGAAGGAATTAGCTGCTCTAGGGATTGATTGGACTAAAAAGCTTTCCTAGAAAGTAGTTTGACAATAAATAATGAGATTCCAGAACTAGCAATGGAGAACATGCTCATGCTTTGTCCTTCCAGTGAATACGTATTTACTTATTATAAGGGTTGGTATCACTAGACATACCTTGAACGAGACATCATGACCGAAATGTAGAAACATACCTACTGTGAGTGACGTAGGGAAAGTTTCATTTAATGTTAGCAAAACATAATTACGAAGAGACGACTTGATTAATACATATCACTCTAAATATCTTTAAACACATATGAATGACAAAGCTTTCATCCAATTAAATTTTGTCTAGCTTCAATATCTGTTCTGTTTTTTTCTTGAAATGGAAATTCCAGAAAAATCAAATACGAATTTTCCATGTTTTGTTGCAAAGAGTAATTTTAGTGGTACAAGTACTTTTTTATCATTCTGCACGTTCCACTGGTCATAATTATCTTAGACTTTCATATGATGGTAGAGCTAGTTCTTTATTTACTAGTTATAGAACTAGTACATAAAGATCGATATGAACAATTGCATGAATAATATCATCGCATGGTACTTTTTGCTAGAAACATAATTTGGCTCCTTTCTAATTTAACAACTATAAATATCTGCATAAACGTGTAAGATCAAATTAATAAGCTATTATCTGGATTATGATCATAAAAATATATTAATGATATAAATTAAATAACTATTTTAATTCACACACTTTAATTTGAAGATAAAGAGTCCTAGAAGACTATTGCATTTCCCATTACAACGAGCCACTCATCCCCTTTATTTTAACATATCTATAGTGATGATACGCATCTTGCGCACTAATTCGTGCTCAAGATAGTTTGGGTTATGAAAGAATTATAGTACCTTGTATATCAATTCATTATGAATTGGCATTGGAGGATTTCATAAGGTAGACCTCCTCTCGTTTAGTTGAGTTTTCTCTAAAGTTATCACTCTTATTTTTTCATATTCTAGCTTGCTTGTGTATTCCTCTCTTGCAAGTTTGGCTCAGGTGGGATTGAGAATAAGAGATAAAAGCATCATATCATTACATATTTGTACTGCCAATCTATTATCTTTTTTAGTAAATGTAACCCCTCTCATCCTTTACACTGTGGAGAGCTAGTATACCTAGCATTTAGGACAAAAAGTGTATGGCAAAATGATGATAGAGAATGAATCTATGTTTTCATTTTCGGGTATGTCATTTCGTGAGCCTTGGATATAATGTTTGAGTGAAACTCTCCAAGACTGCAGTGTGTCTTGTCGTTATACAACTTGTGAAATTTCAACTTGTTTGGTTGCATGAGGGTGTCATAGTCTTGGATCTTAGCTACCAAGGTCTGTAAAACTCGCAAGTTAGCAAAGGAAAGGGTTCGATTCATTTGAAAACTTGGTTTGAGATCTGAAGCTGAAAACTTACATGGTGGTAGTGTTTAGGGTTTAGGGTTAGGGTTTAGGGTCAGTGGTAACTTCCTTAGAAGTTTGAACTCGATTGGAGACTTGAGTTGGGAGCAATGTGTCACCAAAATTCAGATAACAGCGTGATGAGTTTGCATATGATGTGAGATTTTGTCTACATCTCTTGGTTGCTTTTGTATGAAAGACTTGGCATCTGGAGAAAGAACTTCTTGGAGATGTAACAAGCAAGTGGATGAAGTTAAGGTTTGAATTTCGTGTGGAGCTTAAAACCAAAGAAAACATTATGGTGTGTCAAAATTACTGGTTGAGAGTTTTCTAGCTATAAGATACCCGGCAGCACGTCTCGAGCTCCATATCTCCTTGCTGTGTGCATGCCTTACCTTGATTGAAACTCTAGAAGATAAAGTTTCTGGTATGTTGCATACTTGGTTAGAGTTTGTATGATCACTCGAAACTTAGATTGAACGTGCAGATAAGTATAAGGGTTCCATGTATTTTGAGTTGTAAATGTTAGAAATGATAAAATTTGACCTATTGTGCTAGAAACTACGTAGATCCATTCACAGTTATATCTATATCACTGGAAAGCTTGTATAGTAGGTTGTAAGATGGTTTAAAAATCATCTCAAATGGAGTTTGTATCAAGGAATTGCAGAGAGTCAAAGTTGAATAAATTAATCTACTTTATAGTAGAAAAACAAAGAAAAGAATATCTAGATCACAATTCGACCTTAGAGGTTGTTTGATGGTGCTTCTATATAAAAAAAACATTTATTTACTGTATCAAGGGTTTAGGGTACATCCAATTGAGTTGTTTGATCTGCATACGTCACACTTAGGATTAGGTTAAGTCAATAGAAACATTTATAGAGAGAAACTAGGGTCGAGATAGAGATTGCTCGGTTTGCATAATGAAGGGGCAAAGGTTACATTGGTTGGTTCAGGGTCTCATCGTATCTACAGCCAGATATCTCGTGTATTCTCATACTAGACTTCATGTACTATGACATCGTGCAACGAGTGCAGCTTGTGTTTGTAACGAGACGTTCGTCTCGTTTGATGATGCTTTAGAACATACCTCAGGTAATATACATTGAACATCATAGTAGAAGATGAATATGTATAGAGCAGGCTTTTGGTATTCTATTGATCCATAAGTTTTTTCTCCCCCACTCATAAAAGTTCGTTGCAAAGTCAAGAGATAGAAGGTTCCGTAAAGTTTTGAAAACATAGCACATACACGCCATGGGATTCTTTGGAAAGTTTCATGAATTATATCACATGCACATAGAATATACGTCCTCCACAAGAACATAATGTTGTTATAGTCAATGATTGATATCATAAATGGACGGGCTTCTCTACGTGTGTCAAAGAAACAGAAACATGATTATCGTGATATGACTATGAGTCATGCGGATGTAGAGTGCTTTGCCGGTTTGGTGGCTACAAGTCATGTTCTCGAGAAGAGAGAGATTTGGTGGTGGGTGAAACATCGCTCTTCAGTTTGGTTCAAACATGTACTGGTGACTGTATATGACAAAGATAGACGGATTCGTAATCTTCAGATGGTTCTACATATTTTGCTATAGGAAAGAGGTTTGGTGTAGGAGAGGCTACTGTGAAGAAGATAGTACACGAAGGTATCAGTGTTTTAATAGCTGTCATGGGTCGCAGATGGCTCTCATGGCCTGCTGATAGTGAGATGGCTCGGGCCTCTAAAGGGTTTTATTGATTGTGCGGTTTACCGAATTGCCAAAGAGCAATTGATGGTAGTCATATCTCCATTCGAGCTCCTCCTGGAAGGGAGCTGGTGACAAACAACTAGAACATGAAAGGTTCTTATTCGGTTCTTATGCATTGGATTGTAGATAGCGAGGGGGTTTTTCAAGATGTATTTGTGGTATGTTTGGGTCAATGAATGACAAATGACTCTTGAGACTCTCTGTCTTTTACCAAACCTGTTCAGCAAGGACAATACTTTCATCGTCCTCCCTTTCTATCAATGATGGGTTTGTACTTCGTCCATTTCTATTAGGGGACAGTGGTTACTAGCTATAAAGTTGGCTTCCATCCCACAACGCACGAGATTTTCTGAGTCTGATCGCATATATAACGAAGTACATGTTTGTGGGAGGTTGGTTGTAAAACATACTTTTGGTCTTCTAAAGACTAAATGGTGCATTCTAGATCTCAGCATCATATCATTTGTGGACTGTGCGTCTTCTATTATACATGCATGTTGCATACTGCATAATGTTGTCATTAGACGAGCAGACTTGGAGTTGAGTCAAGCAAATATCGTTTCTAAGGAACTTCCTATACCAGTTCGGGCTAGACAAGGAGATGGTGCTTTGGATGTTAGGGAGGCTGTCACAACTTTCCTTTGCCGGGGTCGGTGAGATGAGAATCAGTTCAGTCGATGATGATACTTGAGGTTTTTAGCTTTTGAACCACATGATCTTCCATGTCCATCAGTGCCTTATCATGTGTTGTCCACTGTGTTTTCATTTCGGAGGTTTTGAGTTTATCTTGTGTTTATGTATATGCTTCTTGTTGGATACATCCACTTCAATAAGTTCTATTTTCTTTGCAGAACACCTCTTGGGCTTTCGTTTCAATCCTTGGTCCAAGGATCGGCTTCAACTATAAAACTAGAAAAAATACAGTGAATCTTTCGTGGACTTGTTTGTGTTTGTGGACTTTGGTTTTCTGGTTGATGAGACATGGTCGATCCTTTGGAATACGAAGAAAGCCCAGGTTCTGAGACCTGAATCCATACACATACCTTGGAAATCTGTATGGATATGATGACATCTCCAAAAACATTCAAAGTTGAACTCTGAGCGAGTTCTATACAGTCTTTTTATTAGGTTTCATATATAATAAACCATTTGTCTCTGTGGCCTCTGTTTCTCTTATCACTTCAGGCTTCATATTTGTTGAAAAGACTTAAATTCTGTTTCCACTGTGCAAGCAATCAGTCAATCTATGCCCTCTATTTCACAACACTGCAGATACACACACTCCACTCACTTTCTTGTGCAATTTTTCCCACTTCATTCCCACTATCGCATCTTCACAAAAGATGATTTCATGGCAACCGGTTTGCTTTCTTCTTATGTGGAACACTTTTTGCCAAAAACACCGGACATATCTCTAGTGCAATGGAAATACCACATGTTCTTACGCAAAAACCAAGAAAAAATCAGAGCCTTAAGGTGCTCCGAGTGTCCCGTTCAGCACGCCGACTTAAGCGAATTACCACCCGTATGGAAAGATGCCTTAGTTCTTCATATCTAGAATCCAAGTGACATTTTAACAGAATTTGATATTACTGTCAGTTAAGAATTTCAACTCCAATCAAAATAACTGAAAATCTAGAGTCAGTTTCAAAGAAAAATAATCTAAGAAGCAGACTGCATTGTCCATCTAAAGCGTCCCATCCTATTGTTTACGGTATTTTTTTGTTGAAGCTCGAGCATAGGACAATTAGCATGATAGTTTAGAGAAATAGTATTTTTGCCGCACCACAAGAAGTATATCATCGGATCCCACCGCACATAAGCAAACTGCAAGCGGATATACACTGCATCGCGTGTATTTAGAATAAGAGTTCTCGGTAAAAAAATGTTCTCCCGCATGACCAAAGATAGACCTACACAAGTACCAAAAGATGAACTGATCAAAATACAGAACAAAAGTGAGTTGAAAGACACATGAGCACTTACAGTCAACCAAGTCTGCTTGCGATCTTGTCAAAAGCCACGACCAACCCCCAAGAACATGACAAATAGATTGAGAATTCTCTGCTAATTGCTATAGAGCTATTTTGTCAAGCTCGTGTTGCTTGTCGAAGCGAGCATTAGTTGCCTCTTCTTTTGCTCTTCTATAGTCTTCATCACATTTCTGAATTCTCTGAAGACCTCAAAAACAAATTTTTGATTCTCATTTGAGATTCCTTTTCGCTTACTCCAGCTACGAGAAGTGTCTGAAGGCTCAGCCTCAAGATTATCATCTAAACCAGGTTCAGTCATCATGGATGAATCTCCACAGCTAGGAGGGTGCACAGCACGTCTTGTTCTCACATACCTCTTGAACTCGACCACGTGGACCTCAACCGTGAAAACCAACCGCCGGACTTAACAATAAAAAAGTGACATCCTGAAAATGCAACAATGCGTGAAATTTCATGAGCTCGATCTAGAGAATGACGGCATAATCTTGGTTGAATCGTTCCGCAGATGAGAACGGAACCCTTAAATCCTGAATTCCTCGAAGCACCGCCTTGGGTTCATGAACCTTTTCTCACCAACCAGGTTGAGTAAGCCTCCCACCCGTTCTATGCAAACTGATATCAGTTTGCAAAAAAGATTCAATCTTGATGTTCTCACGAAAGATAAAAAATGTGAGGAGGTACTGCTTAAAACTCTCTGCTCTCGACTCGTGTCTTCGCTGTCAGAATCCCGTGAAAACTCTTTGGATACAGTGTGCAATCCACTCATACAGTCAGAAAGAACCAGAGCTGTGGACTTGTCTAAACAGTGGAATCCTCAAGTTCGTTCGCACGCACAGATATCCACGATCAAGGCACTCGATGCAAGAAAGCGATGAAACGAAAATGGAACCTAAATTCAAAAGACACTTGAACTTCATTCTGTCTGCAAGCAAGTACTCACCCTCCCCACTCTGCAATGAAACATTCTAAATGTCATGACGTCGAGATCCACCGTAGAGTTTCGAAATTGTCACGGGGACATTGTTTACCTATTCTCAGGCGAAAGAAAATACGACCATAGTCAGACTCATTTTCAGTCAAAATGATCAGAAAAGTCCAGTCGAGGTATCCCTGCCATAGACTTGAGAGATGTCAAATTCACCCGAATGTGCTTAATAGTCTTCATAAGCTTCACAGTGGAAGACGTAGTGTTATTAAACAAAAGAGAAAGAGAGCGATGTAGAAATTCCTGATCAAAACTAACTGCTATAGTGGATGATGTTATTATTCAAAGCTGCAATGATGATAATTATCATTCATTTATTATTGAAAGTAAAATTAATTGCATTGTTTGTTAGTGTGAAATGCCAATACGATGCGATATTGAAATGAGTAACTAGAAAAGTACAGTTGGAGATCCGTCTAGAAACTTCACCCCCCAAAACTAAGATCGTCCAAAATTCAATATATGTGACATCCACCATCTACGGTCCATGTATCATGACTTGTAACCTCTAGTTTCTTATAACTGATGACATAATTTGCGAATATTACTCTCAAGAGGTTATTGTGTTCAAGATTCCTATAGTCAACTATCGGTTACATCCAAGGTAATTTGGTTGGTATTTGAGATCTGAACTAAAATTAGATATGATAGAGTCTCTTGTGAGAAGGCAGTTGAGATGGACCTAATAGATAATCATTATGCTTTGGTGAGGTTTTAAGACAGTTGTTTCTTTTCCTCGTTTTTTGGGGTGATTTTGTAAAGAACTTCTTGTCAGTCCAAGATATTTGAAAAATTGCTCGTTGACTGTAGAGTCTTGAGAAATTAGAATATTATTTTGTAACTTAATAAAATCACCTTTTTGCAGCAAAACATAAAGGAAATCTTTTAACTAAGAAACTATAATAGTATGTAAATATTACATCTAGATATTAATATTAAATTTAAGAAGGTTTTACTCTCTACATAAGGCTCTTATAATTGATAGGAAATAGATCCATATACTACAGCAATTATGAGAGTTTCAAAAGATTCAGATTTTCAAAAGATATCCAATGTATAACACTGACTGAACTTAATGCGAAGTTAACAACATAATCTCCAAAATATTACCAAACTTCAGTCATTCCATATAATTACTCTTACAATCATTATGGGGTTCTCGAATTTAGAGCTTTTTGTGCTGTATTTTCTTGCTTCTTTCCTTTTACTTGAATTTTCTCTCTTTCCTGTTAAAGAAAATTTGACCTCTTGTTTTTAATATGGACGTAGCCAATTTCCTCACTTGTTATGAATAAATGGCTTGGATCTCCTTATGTACCTGGACTTTCCTCTTTCTGTTAGCATGTTCGAGTGAAATCTCTTGAATTTTGAACTTACACTTTAAGAATATCCTTTCTCTCCTTCATTTTATTCACAACAATGGTCAACCTCTTTAATAAGACTAGGGTGTTCACATTTATATTTTCAACTGGTGTTACTAACTCTAAGATAGTATAATCCCTTTAATAGAGCCGTTCAAGTTCTAACATAGTTTGTGGTTGACTATTATGACTAACGTTAGCAGTTCGTTAATTGTTAGTCCATTGTTTACAAAAGATTGGGAATTATATGTTTTTTAATAAACATCTAACTTTTTCGTTTTCTATGACAGTTAGAACCTTGCAAAATGACTTGAAGTTTAGGGTTGAAACTCCAACTCTTGAATAATAACTTTGTTGAACCATATTTTGGAAATCAAATATAGAAATTGTTTAGTATTTTCAGTATTTTGATAGTTTATATAACCAATTATATCCTATGTTGGACAAATTTAAATTTTTTTCTAATTTGTACACATTCGTCCAACGTCTTACTTAATGTTAATTAATGCAAGATCGCTTATGAAAAATATAGCTAATGGTAGTTACAACTATTGGAAAAATCTTACTGTTGGATAGCTCAACAGGTACCCAAACCCATTACGGCATATAATGATATAGAAAATCGCCTTATGGCTAAGGATTGAAACTCTATTATTACTGTTATGTTGATTGATACATGATACTAAAGAGAACTATTAAACACGTTGGATTGAATTATGAAAAGATTCAATTTTGATATTGATACATATATTTTAATTCATTTCTAAAGAAAGTGTATAGTTATAACCTTTCAGAATCAAAACTAGAATCTTCGGATGTTTATTTAATTTCTTCTTCATTTACATAAAAAGAAGGTATGCGATAAGAGTGCACGAAGCAACGCGTAAATTATCTCCCACTCAGGAAAGTAAATAAACATCATCCCCGCCTTTCTCGCGACTACTACTGCGCCAATAGCAAAATTACGACGGTACTTCACGAGGCCGTGGCTAGTGTAGCTACTGAAGGCTGGGAAAGGAAGGAGACGGGCAAGAACACACACACAGAGGAAACAGTGACGAGAACCATGCACGTTACAGGACAGCTCCAGTGACTGGTGTGAGTAGAAACACGGAAGTACAGCCGAGAAATGATCATGAGTGATACTTTCTGACGGATGTGAAGAAGTGTGCAGTGGTGGGGGACGGTGGGGAAACACACAGTTGACAATAAATGACGGAAGAGAAGTTGCTATAGCGGAAGGTCGTGGAGGCGTGCGATTGAGTGAATGGGGCATGAGTAGTAGCCGCGGGATGCTGTCAAGGCACTCGCTTCCCTTCAAAGATGCAGTCAGAGCACGGCCAACTTCTTTTCACAACCACATGAAATCGGGTCGCAGTGGGGCAGACAAACGGACGTTATATATCCAGATTCCAGAAAGAGAAGGCAAGCGAAGGATGCAGCAACCGGAGTGCTCCGGACTTCGAGACGGTGTAGTTCTGAAAGTTTGGCCTGTATGTATTGGGCTGAGCAGGTCCGAAAGGACATATATTCTACCGGAGAAAGTGCTGCTGTGCTGGACGAGCCTGGACTGGATCTGGACAGAAATCTTTTCAGTGAATGTAGGCTCCAGTATCATCAAGCCGCACGAGGTTCTCCAAATGAAATTTTTCAGTACCAGTGTTCTGCATACCAGAATCTCACAGTAACCTGCATATCAGAATCTCCCAGTGCATCAAATTTTGGCTCTTATTAATTATTACAATCCCCGTCGGTCTTGAGAGCGGGTGACGGGCTGCCTGGTTGGAACCGACCAAATGCTGAGGACCGCGTCCGTCCTCTGGACATTTCTGCAGACGAAAACAGACGCTGCTACTTGCCATGAAAAGTGGATGCCTCGGGCTCTGGACTATGGACTCTGGAGCAATGGAGCAACTCTAGACGCCGCTACTCGCCATTGGGGAAGGGGGACGCTACTACTCGCCTCTGCGACAAATAATGCCCGCCAAAATTGGTGGAATCACTCACTCAGTGACTCAGTCTCACTGTCTCCCAGTTGCGATGGAGTGAAGCAGGAGCTAGATGGATGTTGGCCATTCCGCGTGCACGCCTCGCCTCTGTCAAATGCTGGAGAATTGGCGGAGGACGAACTACCGACGAAGAAGGAATCAGCACGACACGCTGCAAGTGATGGATGACTTATCCAACGCTTCTCGCAGGAGTTAAGCTCATCGTACGATCGACCGAGCCCGCATTTAACACAACTTTCTCAGAACTTTTTGAACATACAGTGCGCAGAAGCAGGCCCAATCTTGATTCGGCGTGCAAGCCTGAAGCAAAAGGAAAATCCACTATTGCAACGCGTAGCGGACGTGGTTTGTAATTGATTCAAGAATCACCACCAAGAACCATCGAAACAGTAGATAACATGGTCGAATATTCGCAAACTGAGGGCGCCGCGGGAAGGACGCATCCTGCTTTAAGCTCGCGTGCGACTGGTATCGTTGACAAGCTTCACTTTGACTGGCAGGTTCCATCTACTTGTGAGATGCTCTCTCGGTTCTGTTCACGGTGGTGGTAGAATCCCAGTGACCATATATTCACTGCGGTCGGAACGGGACGTGATCGACTCCTTGCTCCTCAATAAGTCGATTCCTTGCCTTCCTTACTAACTGATACTGCCGCAAGCATGACCTATTCCAGTAGTGTATGACGGAACACCCCACAATATCGAAATCCAAAATTGACTTTCCCTTCTCATTGCACGAGAGAGATACTCCACCTCGAGCGACGCGGATTCTTCCTCCAAAGTGGCTGTCCATAATATGGCTGACGGTGAAGGAATGAATAACATCTCTGCTCCCTTTTGTTTTCAATCAAGCTTCTCCTCTGGACCGATCTTTGATCTGATGGAGACGATTCCACATACCTGTAATGAAGCAGAGACGTGAAGAAAATGGTACTATAGTATTATGACTGCACAGGTAATGGAAACGGCCAGCTACATCCCCGTCGACGAGCCCGTACTCTCGACGGAATCAGGACTTCTGTATCAATCATGTGTGGGAGCAGTGCTCAGAGTTTAACTCCAGTCCACCCAGTTAGTGGACGGTTCGGAATGTGAAGCGCGTCACTGTGACGAGACCGGGCGCCTACATGATCGAGTTTTCCCTCTGATTTTCGTCAGCCTCCGCCATACCTCCTCGGGCGTGCCTTATTGCGGACATAAAAGTAATTGCGTATATATAAACATATATTGCGGATTTAAAATAAATTATTCACTCTGAATTTTATTTTTTGTTTGAAATTTTTTTAAGACCTTTTTCCATGGATGCTTTTGCTCTTACACGGATTACGCAACCCCCGGCAGTACCCGGGTCGCCCACTAGGACCAGGAGGTAGGGGCTTAAAAATAAATTGTTCACTCTGGTTATTATGGTTGGTGATGAGTAACCAGAATGATCCGTTATAGAAAGTAAATACATTCTTTTACCATGAGTTTCATTGAATAGTTTCGTTAAGATATGTGTAACATTTTTCAAGGTAAATCAAAACTGAAATAAGATAACTTTAAATTTAAATATGTTTTTGAAAAAAATATTATTTATGAATATTATACCAACAACTTTTTTAGAAAAACATAGATTGTTCATCTTAGTCCAAAGACCATCTATGTTCAAAAGTGGTTATCTCTGGACTAAACTAACTACGTTCTGAACGAGCATTGAAACTTTTAAAGTCTTCTAGAATTTATCAGCAATTTTGATTCAAAGAGTTATAATTTGGAAGTCAAAGAATGAAACTCTAAGCCTCATAAGTAATTTTATCAATGTTTCGATTATACTATATTTTAATTTTCTGAATTTCATTTCTTTGATCCTTCTGGAAGAAAATGAATATTTAAATGATTTTATATTTTTATTTATTTTAATGAAAAGTAAATGCAACACAATCGAAGTAGTTATGCGATAGCATAGCTATACGTTGATTGTGAAAACCGAAAGGAACGTGGACATGTTTTATTGTGTAGCGAAATGGACGGATGGATTTGTGGTGAAAATAGAAAAGTGAAACGAAATAGCGAGAACGGATGGAGCTTATTCGTTGTAAAAACCAAAAAAGAGGAAGGAAGAGGATGAATCCCTAAAGTTGCTAACGCATAGCTCCATTGCAAGCGGAACTCTTTGTTATGTCAAAATTAATATAAATAATCATATTATCCAATGAATTGCGACTAAAACTCAAGAGTTTAAAAAAATGACATAATATAATTCAAATACTGAAATATCAATTCGAACTAATCTTATGCTCAATACAGTCACAACCTCCCTAAATAACAACTTCTTTTATATCCCTAATTGCATGAGTCTCTTGTTATACTTCACTTTATCTAACGAACATCACTTTAGCTGATAAAAGATTTCCTGACTATTCATTGTTATGAGAGACTGTATATAGCTTATTTAGAGCTAATCCTTCTCTTAGGAAAGGTTAGCTCTAAATTAATGTTTTAATGATTGACTTCATTCGTAAATAAGACTTGACTTATAATTCGATAGGTTTCAAGTATGATCACTGCGTTTATGAATTTTTCTGATTCCAGAAGCCATGTATTTTGTTCACCTAAGAGAAGTTTAAATTAGATTTTTAAATATAGTAATTTAAATTTCACACTTTAAATTTAGACTATAATTTATCGTTTGACTTTGATGTATTCACGAAACCATACGCGGATTAAATTTTAAATTTACACTGCACAAAACATTAATAACATTATAATTTAACTGCAAGTTTAGAATATTTACTGTAATCAGGATTCTTTTTTCTTTTACACGAGTTCAAATGCGCACTGCATATACTCTTCTAAGTTATACTAGTACTTCATATTTTGTTAAATGTATACTGCGGTCCTCTCATGTATATTCATACTATTAACTTGGTTCCATTCATGTGATGTATTCCAGCTCTGAAGACAAACACTACTAAGTACTCCATGTTATGGGTTCATTACAAATACTCGTCAATTAGTGTTAACGAGCTCCAAATTGTCTCCACAAGAACTTAATGAGACTAACACTAATATTTCATGAAAACCAATAAAAGTAATCATTGTAAATGTTCCCATCAACTCAGTTTCATGCGAACATTTACCTGATTCTTCTTATCGAAATATGATTAAAAATGAAAAGAAAAACAAGAAATTTGCCATGATTGAGTTCTGTAACGATTAAGCTTGAATGGTTTGGTTTTGCAGACTTCAAGTTTTATGAATGGTTCAGATTTAAGCTGTTTTATCTTTCATAGGTTCAGTTCAAGTTCTATTGATTTGATTTCCTAAGGGTTTTTGTCTTGGCGGACTCGTTATTTTGTAACTACTCGTTCTTCGAGAAGGTTAGATAATAAATTAATGATTACCAAATATTATTATACTAAAGAGTTATAGTATTGTAGTTTCGGAATCGCACGCTCTGCTGATGGATTATGCCTAGATCAGAACATAACTCTCCTTTCATCTATCACTTAATACTTAATAGATACTAAAATTATATTAAATTAAAGTTATATATATTTTTACCTAATTTTTATATGTATATAGAAAATTTTATATCTTTCTATTCTATAACAAAAAGATAACAAAGAGACAATAGAACACGCAGTCAAGTAGGAAAAAAAACAACTTCAAAATTTTTTCCGAACTCATCCCACTTGTGGTGCCCACAATTTGCAAGATTAGAGATTTTTGAAAATTTTAAGTTAATGACATGTCTATATAATTGAAGTAACCTTATTACTTAAGATTACACCCTGCTTAGCGAGAAGATGATCTTAAAGTGAATTCATGAGAAAAAGTCGACTTCTTCTGAAGCCAGAAGACGGAAGCCGGAAGCCGGAGTATGCTTCCGGGAAGACAATGACTACAACCACGAGAGATACCAATCGCACACCAACTAGATAGGGGTAGATATACCTACCGTGCAATCACCATTGTAGTAGGTACGTCAGTCGAGCCATTATCTAATCGCGAAGAGAAGACAAGGAAGCTGGAGGTGCATTAGCACTAGAGCTCTCTTTGCTGCTTCTCGATTTGGAAATTGACCTCGATTTAGGAATTGAGGAAGACATTGGAAGCACGTAGAAGCGAATTGAAATGAGTGAGTAAGAGAGGACGTCTTCCAGCAGGAAGCGCACTCAAGGTAGAAGAGTTGAGAATCCCTAAGGACTAGAAGATTAGAAATTGAAGGTCGAGGAGGAAATCGAGAGTGAAGCTTCGAAGTGCAGCAGATCGAGTGAATGGAGGAAGAATCAAGTGATATTACTGCTGATGTGTTCACGGAGTCACCCACATCTGGGGGGAGAAGTATGTAGAGCCCACTTTTTCAATTTTTTACAGAAGATGCTTGAAATGTAGAAGTTCGTAGAAGAAATAATGAAGATAAAAGACGAATAGATCAGTTTAAGTGAAGAAGAGTAATTGTGAAGAGAAGAGCCTTCTTAAGAAGAGTCTTCGGAAAGAAGACTCTTCACAAGAAAATATCTGGAAATAAGAAGATACAGAGAAAGAAGACTTCTTAAGAATGCATTCTTTGAGTATAATCTCTTCACGAAGGATCAGTGGGAATCATAGCAGAGTAATACGAAGTCTGAGTAGGATAGAAGAAGCTATCTATCCGAAGAGGGACAGGAACTGCAAGCGGCGAAGACGAAGACGATCTGCGCATACCTTTGTCAGGCCTGTAGAGAGGAATGAGTGGTGACTTCGACACGTGTGGGAAGTTCAAACCTAACTATATACTCAGAAAATCAGCTCATTATCCAAATCCACTTTTAGCGTGCAACGATTTTACATTTGCGGAGAGAGTCAAAACGCAGATAGTGAACTTGAGCGAAGACTCGCATTTAGACGAAGGTTAACTTGAGCGAAGACTAGCGCATTTAGGCGAAGTTCATCTCACAGCCTATTCAGTCATCTTCGTAGGGTGCGATGTCTGTCACCTCGAAGTTACCAAGGATTCGAGCCTTCGAGTTAGACTAGGAGGAACTTTGGCAGCTTCGGCCGAAGCTAAAGGAGTTAGGTTTAAGCTTCTTGACATGAGGAGGTTGGACCTGAGTATCTGACAAATTCATCATCCAGATACGAATGTGCGAAGATCATGCGACCGAAGAGAGATATGGACGGTCCGGGAACTAGACAGTTGAGAATTGGGAGAAGGTCTTGCTCGACGAGGCGGGCAAGAAGGAAGACTTGCTCTTCGACCATACGTTGATGAAGAGCTTGGTGAAGGAAGACCACGATTACGGTGAGCTCTTCGTCCACCCAGTTGATCTGACGAATGGCTACAAGTTAACCGATTATAGGGATCTAGAGAAGAGGAAGATCGCCGAAGGAGTAATGCTGATTCTGAGTCCGAGGCGGATGACCTATCTGTCAGCATGGAAGGTCTGCTTCTTCGAGAACCTATTCGCTGGATGAACTGGGTGGACGTGAAGGATGTCCAGGAAAACGCGAGGTTCCTGTCTATGGAGATGTAGTGTGCTGAACAGAGACAAGAAAGAGACAAACATGCACGGAAATGAACGTCTCTATATATACCAACTCTCAACGTATATACACTACCGGTTCTTTCTCCCTAAGAACACAAAACTAAGAAACAGACCAAAGCGGTCTATAATCTGCTTCAAAACTTCATAAAATGAGTCCTTGAATCCCAACCTAGACCCAAAACTATCGATGCGTAGCTCAAAGCAAGAGAAACTTCCCTTTGCTAACAAAAAAAGCTGCATCAGCATCACACGATTCAAACCCAAGTCCAAACAGCATCCACGTACAAGCTCTTAGCTAAAGCTAGCTACCACAAGCTGTACATGACCAACCAGAACTCTAACGAACTCAAAAGGACAAAACTCGTAGCGAATGAACCGAAAACGGCCTATCTGAGAACTTTCTTGTTTCGTCAAACGGTCTTCAGATGTCGATAGGGTCTTCTTCCCTGACTCCGTTGGCCTAGAAAACCTTCAGATCCAACTCCCAACAGCCGAGATATCATCTATTTTTGGTCGCAAGTGATCGAATCTTCAAAAACTCCTCCATGCGGCTTAAAACCGCACACACAGTTCAAACGGATCGCCTGATCTGATATCCGTCTTCTCTGGTAGGTAGATCTAGCTACCCTAAATCCAACGAGACTCCAAACAAGCCTTTTGGAGTTCCCTTTGCAAAATCGTGCAAGAAATTTGGTCGCAGGTTGCAAAAAACTGACGTAAATCGACTCCTTGCGGCTCAAAATCTCTCACCACACCCAAACCAACAATCCAATCCACACATGGTCTTGTCTTATGCGTAGATGAAGACTCCTTGATCGCGTAGGCACCAAGAACAAAGAGTTTGACTCACCAATCGTGAAGAACAAATCAATCTCAGGTCGTAGACGAACGAAAATCAGATGTAAGCGCTTCCATGCGAGTCAATTTCACTCAGAACTCCCAAACCGTCCGATGAAACTTGGTATCGTCTTCAATTTCCTGAAGAACTCGTTGTTCTGATCCCGATGGATCCAAGGACAGCAAGTTTGGATTCTGGAACGATCCGAACGGTCCAACTCTCCTTCACAAGTTACTGAAGCCCTCCAAATCTCTCTCCTGCGTCTCCATTTCTCTCAGTACACCCTCCTCCGATCCGCCTCTTCACGAACCGTCTTAACCAGTGCGTAACCTGCACAGATCTGAACCCAGCGACGCCTTGCGCGCTTGCATTGGACCTCCAATCTCTTGAACCGTCCGCTGACAAGTCGCAGAAACAAACTAGCTCCTTAAGCTGCTCACTTACATCAGTCTCTGTACGTACCAGTTTTCTCCAGTAATGAGGAAGCAGACCCCTTGCGTCTTTAATATAACGCTTGGAGCCACAAATACCCAATCAGCAAGTAAACTATGGCTTAGCTTGATTTTCCCTTCTTTCGAGTTGCGTAACTTCTCCACTAGGCGTCCAAATGAAATAGACACAGTGCCCATGGAAAGCTGACAATGAGCTCTACCCATTGATGCGATGAAAGTGAAGATCCGAATTTGTGTCAAAAATCCGTAAGCTGGGGCCTAACTTGTTTTTCTCATCTTTCGAGTCATGTGACTTCTCCACTAGGCGTCCAAACGAAGTAGTCAAAGTGCCTATGAAAGCTGACAAGGAACTCTACCCATTGATGCGATAAAAGTAGAGATCCGAAATTGTGCCAAAAGTCCGTAAGTTGAGGCTTAGCTTGCTTTTCCCATGAGTGTCTTGGAGCGACAAGCATCGAAGTTCAAATTTCATGTAGGAGCCGGTCCACGACACGACATCGAGAAGTGAGCACATTGGACGAAGATCTTCCATGATGAAGTTCAACGTCTCTGGATCAAAAAAGATTACGTTTACTTGGGAGGATTCGTTTCAGTCTTCTACTTCAGAATGGGTTGGCTGAATGAAGACGAGCAGAAGAAGTTGGGCTTCGGTGAAGACGAAGACTGTGAACACGAAGACCTTTCGTCAGTCAAGAGGAAGAAGAAGGAGCACCGAGAGAAAGTGCACAGCAAGTAGAGACTTCACCGAAGGCTCCAACCGATGTCACGTAGGAAGCACAACCGGTGGAAGACATCCCAGAAGCTGACGAAGATCAGGATAAGCGACGCAGCAAGAGGAAGTGGAGTCTTCCAACCTTGTCATCGGAGAAACCGAAGGTGAGGAAGAAGACGAAGAGCACCAAGAAGGAGACAATTGAGCTAAGTAGCTCGAAGGTGAAGATGAAGGGAGCGGCCATCTTCGACGAAGGAACTTCAGAGGGTCCAGTACTTGATGAGATGACAAGTTTCGAAGGGCAATGCTCTTCGACAAAGAGGTAGTAGTTCCAATCCTTAGACTTCTGGAGGAGAACAGGAAAGAGTATGAAGACGAAGTCGGAAAGACGATGACTTTGCCCGAATTGTCCATCACGGTACACTTCAGCAAGAGTAACTGACGACGGGAGAAGAACAATCTTCACGAAGAGGTAAGGAATACCACGAAGCTTCGGTTGGAGACTGAGAAGGAGCTTGAAGACCTTCGGCGTCAATGCGAGGAGCTCAAGACCGCAGTGAAGACGAAGGACGAGGAGATTAAAGTGTCGACGAAGAGCTTCTCCGATCGACTCAAGGAGTTATCAACACAGAAAGCCGACTTGCAGTGAAGTCGAGAGGAGTACCAGGTCACAGTCGCCGAGCTTACAAAGGAGAAAGAAGAACTTCGGACGAAGATGGAGGACTTGGAAGACCTTCGGAACACCTTCGGAAGAAGTTAATGTCAGTGTTGTCTGCCTTTGTGACTTCGGGCTTGGACTCCGAAGAGCTTGGTCTTCTTCGAACGTTGAAGGCGGAGGTAGTGCAAGCGGACATGAACGCCGATGGTGTGAAAGCGCACCTTTCTCGACTCAGACAGAAGGTAGATAAGGAGTTAGGAGAGATTCGAGCGAACGCGGAGGTTCAGTTAAAAGAGTTTAGAACACAGTTAGGCTTAGGAGTATAGATTCAGTGAAGATGAAAATAGATCGTAAGGTAGTGAAGGTCTTCCGCCTTCTTAGGAAGAAAAGCAGTTAGGTTAGTGAGAAGAGTATATAAGCGACCCGACCTTATGAAGTTGTGTCTTTTTCCATGTTTTCAGTTCTTTATTAATTAATTTTCATTTCTCAAAAGTGCGGAGCAAATGTTGTGAATGATTTGAGTGAAGACGATTTCTTTCGAATATTCGGAGCTTGCTGTTGCAAGAGTAAATCTGAGTGACGAAGATCTTCGTAAGTAGACTTCGGCAAAGGGACTTCGACGGAGGGTGAACTGCGTATTATGCGAATGATATTAAGCGAAGGTCTCAGAACAAATCAGTTATTGTGAAGTGGAAGAGAATAAGTTAAATTGTAAGAAGCGTTTGGAAGATGGTGGTTTCTTCTTGAGAATGCCTTCTTCAAATAAGTGGGGTCTTTAAGAGTGAAGATTTAGTTGGAAAAACACTTCTTATGAAGTCTAGGGGCTTATTCTTCGAACCTTGATGTGAAGTTTGTATTCTTCTGTCTTTTCAGAAGAACACTAGTAACGTTTCAACAATATTTCGCATTCTTCATTCATTCATTTATTATCTTCTCGAATCTTTTGTCTGTATTGTTGGAAAGATCTCTGATCAAGGACTATTTCATTGTTGTTTATATTTGATTTGTCAGATTGTGCTTGGGTTTGGTTTCTTATCAGACTTAAACTCTCATCCGAATATTATTCCATTCCGTGAGAATAACAGAAAACTACTAGAATTATCATTGTGACGTTGTTGTATTGTGATTTGTGTAATTGTTGACTGTATCTTCGTGGGAATGATCCTTAATTTACTATTTTCGATACATTGTGTTTCTCTGGGTTGTTACAACAATTTATAACAATTGATGGTTATATATTATGCATGTGGTCACCCGACAGAAGACGTCAGTCTGGATGAGATTGGGTTTATTTTTTATGCATGTTTAAGTGTGGAGGCTTATCGTTTGGACTTCTTGTGGTTGGAACCCCTCCATATTCTACTTCTTGTTTGTGTTGGCGCTTGATTTCCAAAGTGAGTTTACTCTAGTGTACTATCAGTAGTGAGACTGGAGTTGCAGACCAGTAAGACTATCTCTATTTTTCTCACAGTGAGGTCGGACTTCCGAACCAACAGACCGTGAGAGGTTGCCTGTGGTGATGGTAGGTACATATTGTCTTTACCTTGACCATCATAGTAGGAGAGAGGTGAGGTCAGTAGGAGCGGGGTTAGGCAGGTTGGCGTCACGTGTGATGACGAGGGTTTGACGCTTTGGTTAGAGCTTAGTGTTTTTGCGACACGGAGATTTTTCATCATGGGGGTCCTGACGGAGATTCAGTTGCAGTAAGCAATGGGTTCACACGGAGTGGTGTGAGATACTATAAACTCTCAACGGTCCTATCGATCACATACTAATCAATCTCTCAACCTCCATGATAGTCATTGGTCAATCTGTAACATGTCGAGCATGTCTCTCACTCAAGGGTCACCTCTGATGGCTTTGATGGAAGCAGACCATTTACTTGGAGAGAAAAATGCTAAGTTCAATCCTTCACACACTCATAAACTCATAAACTCAAATTCTCCATTCTAACGACGTCTCTCAAGTTCTCACATTCTAAAATCTCACATTCTTTCTATATTGCTCGAATGTCATTACGATGTGAAAACAAGGATGAGGAGCTCTTCTCTACTCCTCTATTTAAACATTTTAGGTTTTTACTTTGGTACCATCTAGTAGCTCAGTCGTAACTATTTTTACTAGGTTTTACTAAGATATTATTTAAAAATAAAAGTATTAATCACATGAGCTTCTTTCCTTTTTCATATGGGGTTATTCCTCCAAAAGTCAACAACTTCTAGAAAGATTCTGAAAGATTCTGAAGGATTCTCGAATTTCCATCCCCTTTCTACACTAAGACCCACTAAAAAGGTTACATGTGGAATCTCTTCTTGTTTTTAATACCCACAAAGTTAATAACTTTAGTCCCACCACTAATATCAAGTCAAAAAGGAGATAAGAGATATTTTCCACCTCCTTTCTACCTTTTAGACAAGATGACAAGAGAATGCTCACTATTTAGGAAATATCTGAATTCTATCAAAAAGTATAGCTAAGTTTAATCATAACTAACTTTAGCTATTCATGACTAACTTGATACATCCTTAAAGTACTAGGGCAGCAAATAAACATTCTCCACACTTAGTTATAACTAAACACCTTACTAATAGACAAACTTCCTGTGTGTAGCACAGGTCATTACATTTTACCTCTCGGAGTAAATTTTTGCTCCGTCTTCGGAGTGAAGAGAGAACTTTCTTTGATGAAACAACTTCAACTTGTCATGATTGATCTTATCTAATCTCATTCCTTTCAACTCTTGAATGTCATATGTGAAGTCTACTAAAACATCTCCGTTAAGATCGATTCCAATGTTAAGACCATTTGAGAAGTGAGGTATTGACTTTGTCAGTCCTCTAAATAAGACATCTCGAGACAATAAATACATTGTAGTCGTCACTGACTATTGTACCAAGTGGATAGAGGTTAGACCGTGGGAGACTAATGAAATGAAAGTGGATAGATTTCTTTGGGAGAGGATCATCACAATATTTGGATGTCCGTTAGAGTTAATCTCAGATAGAGGAGGAGAGTTTGTAGGGAGCATGACTACTGTTATGATGCAACACTTTTCTATCAAGCCACGAGTAACAACATCATACAAATCAAATGCTAATGATCATGCAGAGAAGACCAATCTTACACTTTGTGTGATGCTCGTCAAAGATGTTAATGTTGAGACTGTCAAACAAACTTGAGATAAGAGACTACTTGTCATCTTATGAGAGTATCGAACGACTACAAAGACTTCTACTGGATATTCTCTATTACGACTTGTTTATGGAGTGGAGTCCAAGTTGTCGACCTAATTCAAATTGGATACTTCTCAAACTATTCAACAAAAGTTGAACAGGTCGAGGAGAGAAGATGTCATCATATCAAGGAGGGAGCAACTCATGGAGTTGGAAGAGACCCGAGCGGTAGCAATGATCCGGATGGAACGAGCTCAAGCATATCAAAAGAAGAGTTACAAATGATTGAGCAAGAGGGAGGTAAAACCTTTCCAAGTCAGAGATTGGGTAATGTTGTACGATGCTATCAGACTCAAGAGGGCTAGGAAGAAGTTTATTCTTAGATATTTTGATCATTTTGTTGTAGATAAGATGTGGAGCAACTTCACATATGACCTTCAAGAGTTGGGAGGAAGGAGATTCGATAAGGTCAAATCATGACAAGTTGAAGTTGTTTCATCAATGAAAGTTCTCTCTTCACTCCGAGGGATAAAAATGTAACGACCTATGTTACACATAGGAAGTTTATCTATTAGTAAGGTGTTTAGTTATAACTAAGTGTCAGAATGTTTATTTGCTGCTCTAGTATTAAGTAGATATCAAGTTAGTCATGACTAGCTAAAGTTAGTTATGATTAAATTTACCTATACTTTTGGTTAAAATTCAGATATTTCTTAAATAGTGAGCACTACTATCTTGCCATCTTGTCGAAAAGATAGAAAGGAGGTAGAAAATATCCCTTATCTCTTTTTTGACTTGATATTAGTTGTGAGACTAAAATTAGTAACTTATGGACATTAAAAACAAGAAAAGATTCCACATGTAACCCTTTTAGTGAGTCTTAGTGTAAAGGAGGAGTGGAAATTTGAGAATCCTTCAAAATATTCCAAAATCCTTCTAGGAGTTGTTGACTTTGAAAGAATAAGCCCATGTGAAAAAGAAAGAAGCTCATGTGATTAATGCTTTTATCTAGGTAATATCTTAATAAAACTCGATAAAAATAGTTACAGCTGAGTTACCGGATGATACCAAAGTAAAAACTTAGAATGTATAAATAGAGCAGTAGAGAAGAGCTTCTCATCCTTGTTTTCATGTAGTCTAATGACATTTGAGCAATATAGAAAGAGTGTGAGATTTTAGAATGTGAGAACTTGAGAGACGCCGTTAGAATAGAGAATTTGAGTGTATGAGTTTATAGGTGTGTGAAGGATTGAACATAATATTTTTCTCTCATCAAAGTCATCAGAGTTGACCCTTGAGTGAGAAATAAATCCGACATGTTGCAGGTTGATCGATGACTATCGTGGAGGTTGAGAGATTGAGAGATAGGTGATCGATAGGACCGCTGAAGGTTTACAAGCCAAGTTAGATGAGTAATTAGCTAGGTCGGCGATTGACCGTGCTGGTTTGGCACCAAGTTTGGTGTTGTTAGACAACAGAAGTGGTATCTTCTGTTTGGTGGCACCTTCAAGAAAAGTGTATCGACAGCATACAGTCTTGTTAGACTCTAGAGCCCAGTCGTTGATGTTGGAGAAGGCGGCACGCATTGGTTTGGATCTAGGAAAGTTCGAGGTGGAGAGATATCCATTCCAGTTGCATACATCTCTAGGGAGATCAGGAGGTACAGCTCTACACATGACATGGGAGATGATGACGATGAGAGGTCAACCACATCATCTCAGAGATGGTCCTATGATGAAGACCAAGACCATCGTTATGGCCGCGGGGTCTTATGACATATTGGTTGGAGATGTTATGTTATACCTTATGAGATTCATGATAGACTATTGAGCAGAGACAACATCTTATAGACCAGGTTGGCAATCTAGTGAGTGACGAGTGAGCCACTTACCAGTACGGTTCAGTGCTAGAGTTGAGACAACGGAGTCTACACCAGGGATGATGGTATTCGTTGTAAAGTTTAGTTCGGTCATCACTTGGTCAGATGAGTTGTTAGAGAACAATGCCCATGTGGAGGATACTCCGATCTTTGAGGAGGTGGGAGACATGCCTAGCATGACTATGGTAGTACATTTGTCTTGGATGTTCCACTCCAGAGTTCAAGTGGAGAGTTGCAGCAGTATGCTGATCGATTGGTGCAGCATGCTTAGAGTGAAGCCTTTGTACCACCAGTAGAAGAACAGAGGATTGTTCCTGCTACTGGTCTTGTTATCTTATCACCATTGGATATGACTCTCGATGTATGATAGTATCCAAAGAAGAGTGTTTGTGTGCTAGACCTGTTTGGAGGGATCAACACAAGTTTGGCTGCGGTATTGTAGGCAGACATACGAATACAGCGATACTTGGATGTGGAGAGAGATGAGATTGCAAGACACATCTCATTGCAGTCATGTGGCACGCTTGGTGCAGAGATATCTTGAGTTGTTGCTCATATCGTCAGAAGATACCAGCAAGAATTATCATCAGATATTTTGCTGATGAGGACGCAAGATCTCACGTTTGTTGACATCATTCACTTGGTGATAGTCGGGTGGTCATGTCAGGATCACACGCGTGTTGAAAGAGGTTGAGGTTTACATGACCCGCGATCTAGTATGTTCTGAGAGATGTTACGGATCATACATCTCCAGATGCATCAGATGGGTTCTCCATCTTACATCTTGGAGAATGTTCCTTTGTTGAGTGATGCTCGTACACATATGATGACGAGTGTGCATCAAGTGCGATCCTGGATTAGACCCACTGCTGTTGGATGCAGCGAGAGTAGGATCTTGTGCACATCGTCCACGGTTGTGATAACGAACTTGTTACTGAGAGAGCTCAAGCGCGCACACGATGCATTGAGATGACCAACACACCTCACAGTTGATGACATCTTGGATGTATGACGATCTCAAGTAGTGAGAGTGGTTGATATGTCACCCATGACAATGATGAACCTAGTCGAACGACCTAAGACAATGTTACCTACTTTCTTGAGCTTTCCAGCATCACATGCTTATAGAGATGGAGGACTTAGGTTTGTATGGGATGCTCAGTTACAGCAGTTGGTGGAGCCTAATACCGATGAGAGAGAATGAGCGATGGATTTCTCTACGAGTACGATGATAGTAGCTTCGGTGTCAAAGGCTTCACGTCGAATGTTGGATCAAGCAATGAACTTGAATTGCTTGATGTGGATTGTTAGCTTTGGATTGGCTGAGCAGCGTTGGATGCAATCGGCAGATGTTACTGCTCGATCACTTTTGAGCTTTTTGCGATAGAGATAAAGACTGGGAGTGAGATGTGTGAAGTTCGTCATCCTTGGACATCGTGAGATGTACTAGGAGAGATTGTGAGCTTACAGCTAGGTTCGCATAGAGAGGTGGATGTTATTGGTGGTGAGCCAAAAGAAACTGCTCTAGAGTTTGCAAGATAGTTGTCAACGACTTCATCTTCTACCTCTAGCGTGGTGATAGAGGATACTTGGAAACCGGAGATTGGATCCAAGCTTATAAGAGAGGAGAGACGAAGAGTTCAGAGATTCTTGAAGAGCCATAGGAATTGTTTTGCCTTCAGTATGAAAGATTTAGGTACCTTGAAGGGACCAGGATCTACTTGGCTAGTGACACGTCAATCTTTTGACGTCTCTATTGATATAGTCACATGGAGGGAGCCTTGATCTAGAGTAGGAATCAAGACTTGTTGGAGGCTAGGTTGATGAAGACGTCGCATGGAGAGTACGCATCTGTCACAATTATGCCAGCAAAGAAAGATATGTATGACAACTACACTGATAGACGGATGTGTGGAGACTACCATCTTATCAATCGACAGATAAAGTTTGATAAGTATACCATGTCGACACCTGAAGAGATTTTTGATGCGGTGAGGCATGTGGATGTCTTCAATACTTTAGACCTTCGAGTAGGATATCATCAGTTGTCAGAGAGGGAAGAAGATAAGTCCAAGACATCATTTTGAGAAATTGACTCTCACAACGAAGATTGTTTGTATCAGTGGCGGTTCTTACCATTTGGGTTGAATAACGCTTTCCTGTTGCGTGAATGTATGTACAATGAAAGTTGGTAGCAAAAAGGAGTTTTCTTCCACGGGTACGTAGTTGTAAAAGAAGCTGCCCATGAGCTTGTTAAGTTGAGCATTTGCTAAGCTAGGACCAAGCTAGACAAGCTGCCCTCTAGCTTATATTAAAGAACGACTAAGAAGCCACTAAGGTACCAGGTGGAAGCTCTTCTTGATTAGAGCAGACACGTGTTTTCATTTATGTGAAATAAAGGATATACGAAGATGTTTGCGTCGCTTCTAGATTAAGAAAGTGACAAAAGAGAAAACTTTGTCATTTTTCACTGGTGACTCGGATTCATTATCTGATGCCACAATCGTGTAGGTGTTCTTGAGTAGTTTTGGTTCTTTCGTCACTAGAAAAAAAGGTGTATAGTGGAAGTAGCACCTGAAAAACTAGCAAAGGAGATAAAAGCGAGTTCTTTAAGTATGTCTACAAGTTTCTTTACTATATTAAACGAAACAGGAGCCACCTCACTGAAAGAGACGCCCATCTAGGAAGAAGAGGTCCTTGGATCGAATCTTCTTGGCTCATGTTTCTTATCTCAACGAGTTGACCTCCTGGATGGAGTCTATATTGAGTGTGTGGCTACGTCTTGCACATCTAAGGACGGGAGACTTGTATCCTCTTTAAACGTGGGCTCCATAGCCTAAGCTTTTGCATGCAACCGAGATTATGAGCTGAGAGATACTTGATACATCTATGGGAGGGTTGTAAGCTTTGTGGGTGGTCTTGTAGCCGTGGCTTAACTCATTATCTGGGTTGCATCAAGATGACATCAGGGGTTGAGAAATTTTAATTTAACAAGAGGTTAGCTTGGCTAGTGGGCCGATTGATAAGTGAGTGTGCGTATAAAGACATAAAGACCCCTGCTTAGCAAGGGGGCTACTTAGTAGGGGACTTTAGTTTTAGATAAATCGACGTGCGGCGGCAGTTCAGTAGGACATTATAGAGAACTAGACTAAGAGAGAAAGAGACGCACACAAGAGACAGAGAGAAAGATTCTGATCGTTAATGATCTTGATGTTAAATTCGAGACGTGAATAAAGTTCTTGGGATCTTGCGAAAGCTTATTTGCACAGATTGGGTGTCTGATTTTATTTGGTGGATGCAAGAGATCGAATTTCAGTTCTGATCGTTGGTAGTAGTTTGTTTTTCTTTTGATCGATCTCACAATTAATCACAGTTAGGAGGTCCGTCCTCCTCAAGAAAGACTCTCACCACGACATCTGGTGCTTCCACTGAGAGCAATTAAGGTGATTGATTTGGAAAATTTGTTAGATTGAGTGAGGAGGATGGATCATGGTGCTGCCATCCAGGGTGTGACTGCTACTCAAGGTATTCTTGCTCAAGGGACTCCTGACCAAGATGACGTTGGCGTTCGTGTAGTTCCGACAGCAAGTGCACAGCTTGTTGTTGATACAACTCAGATTCTTCAAGCGTTGGCTGCTCTGATTCACTAAGAACCTGTAATTGGAACTACAAACTACAAAGATGTTGCAAGCAGTTGTTGGTAGATGTGAGCGATTTGATGGAAGAGACGTTACTAAGTACCTGCGAGAGTATGTGGATGAGATGGAACTGGTGAGGGCACCTGAAGTTGAGATAATTTTGAGCTTTGAGTTGATTGTCGTTCTTGAATTGAGAGAGAAAGTGAGAAATTTACAGAGGAGACATCTAGGAGGATGGACTTTGTTTGAACGTGCACTGAGGGATGAGTTTCTAGAAGAAGATTTTGATAGGGTCATCAGGAGGACATTTCTTGATTGGATAGAGCGTTGTCGTGGTGAGAGTTTTCTTGAGAAAGACGGAACCTTCTGGCTGTGTTATAATCGTGAAGGCTGTGATATGTTTACTCATGGAAGCACTAGGCTTCTAGCTGTGGCTGGTTTACTCAAAGAATAGGCTTCAGGTTACAAGGTGACACTGTAAAACACTCATACATGTCTCTTGGCTCTTCTGATATGTTCAGGAAGCAAAGTTCAGGCTTAACTAGCAATGATAAGATCAGACGGCGAACTTTGACACTCAGGATTGAGAGATATGTGAAGGTTTAGACTTCTAAACTTCTCCTACATGTAAAAGAGGCCCCACTGAGCACACACACGAAGTTTCAGCTTGAGATCAAGTTCTGGCACCAAGATATGGACAGAAAAGTTCTGGGTAAAGATATTACGGCAATTTCTTATACTCAGACAGCTATTTCGACCTACAATAGAAAATTCGCTCGATCACTTTCGAAGATTTTTACAGGATTTGGAGTCTACAGGATGCTGAACATCCTGTGAAGTTGGGACTTCTGATTGTACACGGTTCTCCAGATCTCATTCTCTGAATTGCTGTTCTAGATTGAGAGCTTTTCAGACCTCCTTTGCTTCAGCGGCCGCCTTGAATTACTAACTCATTCAAATGACTTGAAACTTTTTGGACAGTCGTAGCCCTGCTGACAATGAACGCAACCACGAAAGTTTGAAGTGATTTCCTCGATTCTGCTGCAATTGACAATGAAAACCCCAATTCGAACAAAAGTGATGCAATTCTGACTCAACTCGAACTTCAAATTGACATAACTCCTTGTTTATTGATCCAAATCGATCAAGAATTTCACTGACAGTGCTTGGCACGACGAGCTCTATCTTCCTATGCTCTCACATTTTGCAGCGTCCTCACCAAATGCTCGAACTCTCCTTTAGATCTTTGTTTCTAAATTTAGAGTTTTATAAAAGACAAAAATGAACCAATAGGAGTTCATAGCTCCACTTGGTTGCCCTTTGTGTCTTAAACCACGTGGTAACTTAATTCCACTCATAGTCTACCACGTCAAGTTCCCTAAAGTGCCAGCGTAAATCTTAAACTACCTAAAATGACACGCAGGCCTGAAAGTAAACTTAAACCAGCTAAAAAGCGTGCATGGACAACACGTTATCGTATAACGTGTTTTTCTGTCTAGGAATACACGGGGTATATGGCTGTGTAGAGGTATGTGGATTGACAAGGTTGGATCTAGATCTGGATGTTTCCACTCAAATGTTTCACTATCTACTCTTCTAGCCTGAGTGACCTTGTATCTGCTCGTCTCAAGTTTAAAGCTTGCTACGATCCAAGGTTACGTATAGGTTGCATAAACTTGTGTTACAAACAGATCTTTTGTATTCTAACTAAAAATACTCAGATCTGTATTATCTAACTGAAGTTATTCATCTATATCACTGGAAGCCTGACTTCTGAATAGCTCCCCAGCGATGCTAACTTGCCATCAATCCAACTATCACAACTTCATAGTACAATCAGAAGATACTAAGATCACTCCATCAACTTGATAGAGTATCGATACAACTTGCTGTACACCCTGGTCTACCAAGTATTCCAACAAGGTAAAACATGCATACTCCAAAACACTATTCAGATCTCAATATAGCATCAACGGCGGTAGTACCTGGCAGCTTCGAGAACCCAAACAACGGCTTAAGACTCATGGTGGCTCCGTTCTCCTTCATCACCAAGAGCTGAAATCAGCCCCACACCTTCCAATGTCGAGTTGTATGCAGGTATGGCAGTTTCACCACCAAACTCCTCTCCAAATTGCTCGAAAATGATCAAATTGACAATAGATGATACCGAAAAACCCAAAACTGCTAATAACAGAAGTATTTTTGAACTTTGAGACCTCAGTCCTTCCAAACCACTCGACCAATGATGATCAAACTTCACAGGAAGCTTGATTGGACCCTTCACTCCTACCCTGAACAATTTTCAGGTCGAAATCTCAACCCAATTCTCAGATATGGATCAAACCGTAATCTGTGCTAACTTCAGAGCTTTACAGATCCAGGTACATTTGATCCAAGATTCTGAACAAACTACTCGACCATTTGAGGTGAAACTTCCCAAGTATCTTACTGATAAGACATTCTTCAATCCTGGAAAGTTTCACTCAGAAATTCGACTCAGATCTTAAACAATAGCAAACTATCCATGGCTATCACAGTTCGCTGTCCCCGTCTTATCCCATCTGCACTTCTCAACTTCAATCGGTCGGTTCAGAATCCAAATCGATCAAGAACCTGACGAAATTGATATCAAAATGACCAGCACGTCGTCAGCTCTCCAACCCAACAGACAGCTCCTCAAAACTCCTCGCGAGTCTCTCGGAACAACCAGAAACGTAGCAGTAGGTACGAATTTCACCCCCCTCCACTCAATCGATCATAACGCGCTCATACTTTCATCAAATCGATCGATTCTTCAGCCCAGATTGTAGCCCCGGTCGAGAGCTCTCCAACCATACCCTTCATTTCGCGAATGGACCTCTGAAACCTCCAGAAACCACAGAAACGTCGGGAGGATCAGCTAGAACACCATTGGTCCAAAAGTGGACCAATAAGAGCAAAAAGAACTTTACTTTTTGTTTTTTCTCCTCTTAACTTTTCCCTTAGAACGAATTTTTACTCTCCAAGGAGACACAAGACATCAACAACACTCTAAGACCTCAGAAAATCCTTCAGATATGTCGATGGATTCTTCGCGGTCCGTAACTACACAGAAGCGCTCAACCAGAATGAAACCAGTGAGCCGCAGACTAATACAACGTCAATATTACAACTTGGAAACGTTCTACAATAAAAGGTATGACAAAAGAAAACGGTGAAGCTATCACTCGATTGTAATATTCTTGCCCGAAGTTTCTCACGATCCAAGCCCCATGATTGATCTTCGGTCTGCAATGGCACCGGACATCGACCCAAAGATTGAAAGGAACGTTCGATGGATAGTTGAGATCCATTGTTCCTCACAACAAAATGTACACCGTCATATCCCAAGTCTCTCCGTATGTTACGATTGGAAGGATCACCGGAAGCTGTAACTCCATCACCCTCCCCATGAACTCATCACCAAAGTACGCAACTAACCACTGTCGAAAGTGATCGCGGTGGATGCAATGAAGCTTGATGTGAAACGGATTCGGGAAAGGAAGATCCGGAGCCGGTAACACACCTCCGTCCATAACCACCACTCTTGCAGTTCCTCACTACTCCATGCAGACCACCGAGAACCCTTACGAATCACCCGCTCAGAGAGAATATCGTATGAACCTTCGACCCACCAGTTTATACACAAATGCGGCGACAATGACCACTAAAGTGAACGCGCACAGATCGATGACTTGGCACGTTCCTCTACCGTGCGATCACTTAAACAGATAATCACAAACGTGGCACTCATCACACCGTTCGGCGAGTTACGCGATACGGTTCACGAAACATGGAAAAGAAACACAACATAGATTACACAGGAATTTCACACAAGAGCCGAACCACAACACGACAACGTAAGTACAACCCATGAGCTTAAATCCTATCAACATGGTAACCCTAAGTTATGTACATTGAACATCATAGACAAGTAAGAAGTCACTTGCACAAGCGCACAAATGCTTGAACAAGATAACTAGCATACTATAAGCCTACTAGGACTTAAAACATATAACACAACGGTGTTAATATATGCATGAAGGACTAGGAGTAACATTAAGCTAACTTCTACCGCTACTAACTCTCAAGTGTCGGAGTAGAAGCACAATCCGTAGCCGCCAATGTCTACAGCCTCCAGAATCGACTTCTCTGACGTCTTAACTTCACTCAGAGAGACTAACTCCTAGCAGAGAGGTGAATCATTTACTATGTGAAATGATTCGTATCACGACATCCACCCCCTTCAAATCTGCACATCCTCCGGCACGTGCCACTTCTTCAGTCTTCTGCTTGTTCTTCATCATCGTCACTCTCCTCCGCCTCAACCTTTTTTGTAACCGAGACGTCTTCGTCTCTTGTTGTCCTCTACTCTGACTCCAGAAAATTGTAACTCTACTGATCCTCCACGCCTTTTGAACAATTTCACACGTTTGCCAGCCACAGATAGCTTCAAAGGATTACCATCCAACTCACGTAAACTATAAGTGGCATTCTCATACCCATCTAGCACAACATAAGGCCCAAACCATCTTCGAGAGAACTTATGAAGCGTAGAATGTTGATTCTCCAACGTGCTATATACACCAGAACCCAGTCACCAACACGTATCGGCTTTGGTCATAGTCGGTGAGTCTTGTCAAAACGTTTCTTGTTTCTGACTCGAGCCACCTTCAACCTCTCCTCTGCTTCAGCAAGATCCTCCTCCCTCCGCTCTAACTGCCTGGTACGTAGAGCAATAAGTGAAGCACGATCTAAAGCATCTTCCTATGATAACGTAGCCCACGTAAGAAAGTCCTCCTCAGCAAACATGATCGGTTTCTGCCCCAACATAAGCTCAACTGGCATATAGCCAGTCGTGGTACAGTGTGTAGTTCTATCAACCCACAAAGCAAATGGAAGTAGCCTCGGCCATTCTCTAGACCTACCATCACATGCTTTCACTAAAGCGTTGTCGGAGTGTGATCCGTCTACCTAGGAAAGCGCCGGGCTTCTAGCTGTGGTTGTTTACTCAAGAGGTTGGCTTTCAGGTCACAACAGGAGCTATAAACACTCACACATTGTGATCGTGAAGAAGAAGAACGGTAAGCTTCGCGTATGTGTGGATTACAAGAGTTGAATGCGATCACGAAGAAGGATTACTACCCGTTGCTATTCATCGATGAGATCTTGGAAGAAGTTGCAGGTCACGAATGGTACAGTTTTGGAGACGGTTATAGTGGATATAACCAGATCCATATAGTACCTGAACATCAACATCTAACGACCTTCACTACTCCGTGGAGTACATTTGCATTTCGCGTGATGCCGTTCGAGTTATGTAATGCTCCAGCTACTTTTCAACGGTTCATGAACAAAGTGTTCGAACCGTTTCTTGGGAAGTTTGTTAGAGACTTCATTGATGACTTTTGTGTGTATGGATGGAAGGAGGATCACTTTGATCATCTGATCAAAGTCTTAGAGCGATTGGAGCAAGCTAATGCATCTTTGAATCCAGAAAAATGCATTTTTGGATGCGAGGAGGGTTAGTTGTTGGGGCACATCGTCTCCAAGAATGGAATAGGAGTGGATCCAGACAAGATGAAGAAGATAATCGAACTGTCAACCTACTAGCTTGACCAAGTTGAGACAATTTCTTGGGATGGTGGGATATTATCGTAGATTCATTTCATCCTTTTCCAATAAAGCTCAATCGTTGACCAACTACATGAAGAAGGGTGTAGTCTTCGAGCTGATACTTCAAGATCAGAAGGCTAAGGAGGCGTTTGAAGAGTTGAAGAAGGCATTGGTGATAGCCCCAATCCTTGCCAAACCTGACTGGAGTAAGTCATTCATTGTTTATACTGATGCATCCAATGTTGCAATTGGATGTACCTTGAGTCAGTTAGATGAGAATGGACACGACCATCCAATAGCATATGCTAGTAGACAGATGGTGCATGCTGAGAAGAACTATTCCGTGACAGAGAGAGAAGGGTTGGCCGTAATCTTTGCTTTGAAGAAGTTTCGGCACTATTTGTTAGGAGGAAAATTTTCTATAGTGACTGATCACAAAGCTTTGAAGTATATCTTCAATAAGTCCAACGCGGAGAGAAGGATAACTCGATGGAAGATCCTCATGGCAGAATAGGACTACGTCATTGAGGATAGACCGGGGAGGAAGCATGCCAACGCAGATTTGTTGTCCAGAGCTTACGACGAATTGGGGGAAGAACCATTAGATGATACTTTCCCGGATGAAGACTTGATGACCATCACGTTGAGCAGCGAGGTGCCGGAAGAGTACAAGGAGGTGTGGAATTTCCTTTCTGACGGATCATTTCCAGAAGGTATGCGAGCGAGAGAGAAAAATGCTCTAATGAGGAGGTGTAAACCATACACCATTGTTGAAGGAGTTCTTTTTCATCAAGGTGCTGATGGATTGCTACGACGAGCTGTGGGCAAGGAGGAAGCTGCGAGGTTGATGCTGGAGTTTCACGATGGACCTGTATGTGGTGGTCACTTCGTTGATAAGGTGACGACTTTCAAAATCTTAGATGCTGGATATCATTGGAAGGGTATTTTCAAGGACTGTTTGGAGTATTGCAAAACTTGCGATGTGTGCCAAGCCTTTGCCAAGAAGTCTACTAGCACTCCTCCCTTGAGATCAGTTCCTGTGCTAGGACCGTTTGAGAAGTGGAGAATTGATCATGTGGGCTCTTTAAACAAAACATCTCGTGGCAACAGATATATCGTGATTGCAACTGATTATCTAACCAAGTGGGTAGAAGCCAGACCACTTAAAGCCACAAGTGAGGAAGATGTTGACCTTTTCTTATGGGAACGGATCATTACTAGGTTCGGATGCCCTCTTGAGTTGGTTTCTGATAGGGGTGGTGAATTTGTGAGAAGCATCACAACCGCTATGTTGGAACATTTCTCCATCAAGCCGCGAGTGACAACTTCTTACAAACCAAACGCTAACGGGTTAGCTGAGAAGACCAATCATACCTTGTGTACGATGCTGGCCAAGGATGTTGATATGGAGGATGCGAAGCACAACTGGGATAAGAGATTACATGCAATCTTGTGAGAGTATAGGACTACTACGAAGACTTCGACGGGGTACACTCCTTTTCATCTTGTTTACGGTGTGGAGTAAGGATAGACCATACTCTAAGTTAGTGATAGATAACTAGGAGTAGTCACAGTTAGAGTTGGAGGTATTTGAGGACAGAATATTGAAATATTCTGAATGTGAGAACCACTATTTTGTTTGGTTATGCATAAGATGACAAGGGGATGAATAATACACTCCTGTCTTATGCTTGACTGATTTTTATTGGTTGTAGAAACTTAAAGGTCAAACAATCAAGAGGGTTGTTGACCTTTTTGGCTCAATTATGTCTTAGTATTTTGTCTTATGAGGAGCAATCTGAGATTCTTTTCAAAGATTCCTTTATACTTCTAGAAGGATCCTAATTATTAGAGTAGAGTCAAAAGAGGAG
This sequence comes from Asterella californica, assembly GCA_036924285.1. Taxonomy (NCBI): domain Eukaryota; kingdom Viridiplantae; phylum Streptophyta; class Marchantiopsida; order Marchantiales; family Aytoniaceae; genus Asterella; species Asterella californica. The sequence goes on from JAYKYS010000003.1 coordinate 31,678,815, forward strand.
AAATCTACTCTTGACTTAGGACTTTTATCTTTGACTTGGTCTCGATAAATTGCAGTAAATCAGATTTACAAGTAGTTACCATGGTACATCTGCAGTAGTATAAATAGAGGGGTTGTGGAGTGATCCTTCATCCTCCCTTTGCGTTGTATTTGGAAGCCGTTAGGCCATATCTATAAAGGGTGTGTTTTTCATCTCTGCGTCTCCATGAGAGTTCTCGTTCTCAGTGAGGAAGAGATATGAGAATGTTAAGAGTTGGATTTAGCCGAGTTAGTTAAGAGTTGGATGCGCCTCATCAAAGACCATCAGAGGTTTACCCTGGGTGAGAGACAGGACCGGTAGCAAGCTTGAGGGTCACAGTACAAGGTCACTCGTGCTAGAAGAGTAGATAGTGAAACAGTTGAGGGGAAACATCCAAATCTAGAGCTAACCTTGTCAATTCACATATCTCTGCACATCCATATACCCAGTGTATTCTTAGACATAAAAACACTTATACGATAACGTTTAAGAAGGATATCAATCCCTCATCCCTAGATGTGCAAGACGTAGTCACACGCCCAACATAGACTCCCATCTAGGAGGCCACAGCTACAAGACCACCCCATAAGGCTTACACCCTTCCATAGTTGTATCAAGTATCTTTCAGCTCATAATATCGGTTACATGCGAAGGCTTAGAACAAAGTCCACGTTTAAGGAGGACACCAGTCCTTCGTCCCTAGATGTGCAAGACGTAGTCACACACCCAACAGAGACTCTCATCCAGGAGGCCAACACGCTGAGATAGAAAACATGAGCCAAGAGGATTTGATCCAAGGATCTCTTCTTCCTAGGTGAACGTCCGTTTCACTAAGGTGGCTCCTATTTCCTTTACAGTAAAAAAGCTTGTACACATACTTATAGAATTCTCTTTTATCTCCTTTGCTAGCTTTTCAAGTGCTACTTCCACTATACACCTCTGTTTTCTAGTGACAATCCCAATTGCTCTCAGTGGAAGCACCAGATGTTGTGCTAAGAGTATTTCTTGAGGAGGACAGACCTCATGATTGTGATTGATTGTGAGATCGATCAAAAGAAAAATAAACTGCTATCACGATCAAAACTCAAATTCGATCTCTTGCACCCAACAAATAAAATCAGACACCCAATCTGTGCAAATAAGTTTTTCCAAGACCCAAAAACTTTATTCACGTCTCGAATTTTAACATCAAGGTCATCAACGATCAGAATCTTTCTCTCTGTCTCCTGCGTGTGTCTCCTTCTCTCTCAATCTAATTCTCTGTAATGTCCCCTTGAACTGCAGCTACACTTCGATTTACCTAAAACTCAAATCCTCTGCTAAGCAGCTCCCTAGCTAAGCAGGGGTCTTTATGTCTTTATACGCACACTCACTTATCAAACAGCCCCCTAGCCAAGCTAGCTCCTTGTTAAATTAAAATTTCTCAACCCTCGATGTCATCTTGATGCAACCCAGATTATGGGTTAAGCCACGGCTACAGGACCACCCCACAAGGCTTACATCCTCTCATAGTTGTATCAGGTATCTCTCAACTCATAATCTCGGTTGCATGTGGAGGGCTAGGAAGCTCACGTTTAAAGAGGATGCTAGTCTCTCGCCTGGAGATGTGTAAGACGTAACCACACACTCAATATAGATCCCATCTAGAAGACCAACACGCTGAGATAGAAAACATGAGCTAGGAGGATTTGATCTAGTGACCTCTTCTTTCTAGGTGGGCGATCCTTTCACTGAGGTGGCTCCTGTTTCTGTTTAATACAATAAAGAAACTTGTACACATACTTATAGAACTTGCTTTTATCTCCTTTGCTAACTTTCTAGGTGCTACTTCCACTATACATATATGTTTCCAGTGACGAAAGAACAAAAAATATACTACTCAAGAACACCTACGCGATGGTCAACAGATAATGAATCCGAGTCACCAATGAAAAATGACAAAGTTTTCTCTTTTGTCACTTTCATAATCTAGAAGCGACGCAAACATCAACGTATATCCTTATTTCGCATAAATGAAAACATGTGCATGCTCTAATCAAGAAGAGCTTCCACCTTGTACCTTCGTGGCTTCTTAGTCATTCTTTGGAACATAAGGTAGGGGGTAGCTTGTCTAGCTTAGCCCTAGCTTAGCACCTGTCCAGCTTAACAAGCTCCTTGACAGCTTCTTTTACAACTACGTACCAATGGAAGAAGACTCCTTTTGCTATCAACTTTCACTATACAGACCCTCATGCAACAGGACATTCATCCCTTCCAAACCTGCACATCTTCTGGTATGTATCAATCCGTCACTAATCCTCGTAATTGTCGAAGTCGTCTTCGTTCTCCTCAATTGTCACAACTAAATGGTCATCATCTGCACATGTGGTCTATTCTGACCTTACAAATTCAATAAGCTCCAGTGCTCCTCTCTTTCTGAACAATTTCACTCGTTTCCCAACAACAGGAAGCGTTAAACACATACCATCTAGCTCTTGCGAGGAATAAGTAGCATTCAATGCACATTTGAGATAATGTATGAGCCAAACCATCTCCTCACGAACTTTCGAATTGTAGAGTGCTGGTTCTCTAGTTTAGAACTTATAGTTGTATCATGTATCTATTGTCGTATATCAACATCCAATCCCCAACTTGTATTGGTTTCGATCGAAGCTTATGGGTCTTGTCAAACTTTTCTTTATTCTCAAGTCGAGCTGTTTTCAACTTTTGTTGTGCTTCTACAAGATCCTCTTCTCTGTGTTCTAACTGTCTGACGTGTAGTGAGAGAAGTTGTACGCTCTCCATATTCTCTTCTCATGGCAAGGTACCCAAGTAGGGAAGTCTTCTTCTGCTGACATCATCGGCTTTTGTCCCAACATTAATTATTCTGCTGCATGTTGTCAAGTAGCGCACATGTGCATTGTCATCTCATTGTCATGTCATCATATCTCTACCGTTTGATCATGTCTCCAATATGACAAATCCGCATTTATCACATCAGCTTTTTGGCACAGTCAGCATCCTTCCACATCTGTGAATGCTATGTCAGCATCGAGTACATCATCAATACCTCTCGTCACCCCACATAAAAATCTCCGAATCATCATAACTCTCTCACGGTAAGTTTGTTTCAGCCGATTAAAGCTCGGTTCTAGGCTACTTGGCAAGCTCTCTTTGATGATGTTGTCATAACCATATGAACTATAAGTGTAAGAAAGTTTATTCTCAGACGTCTGTTCAAATGACTAGCCGCTCCACGACACGACAACGAGTTAGCTAGGAGCGTGTTTCTGTATACTACTTAAGCGCCAGAAAAGATTCTTTGCAGAGGATCACTTTTAAGATTTAAAGATTATGCTGAGGATTGTACGACATTTTGCCGTAATTTTTGGAACTAGACGAATGAGATTTTTGAGATACCTGGGTGAGGGAACAACTAGTGGTGAAGACTAAAAGTGATACATGTATCACTTTTGAGAACTATACACAAGTTAAGGTGTAAATAAATCGGGACTTTCTTTGGTTGAATTTGATAGCCTTCGTTGATAGATCTTTTTCTCCAACTCACACGACAGTGCGGTGTGTCACCTCGACACTCATTACTCGCTCCTCTCCATCAGTCGTTGTCATGGTCAATAGTATCAGACCTTTGTCGTGCCAATCCGCGTACCACTAGTTCTCAAAGAACGTAAGCTCCGTCACACTCCTCTACGGCCAACTCGATCGACGTTAATTACCACGTCAAACACAGTTGCTACCATGTCAGTGGTCAGTAGGCAATCATGGTGCAAGGCTCCTATCAAGTAATGAGTTCCGTGCATAGATCCGACCAAGTAAAATAACTGCTCGTTCGCCACAACACTTTCATATGGGTACTCATAGGCAATAATTAGATTCAAAAAATTTAGAGTGGTTCAGTTCCTTAACGGTCGACCTTGAAAGGTTTTGTTCTTAAACCCGAGTATGAGTATAAAAGTATGAAAACGAATATTCTTTTTCATCGTAGTGTTCTTACGGTCTGAAGAACAGATTCTGTTGTGCTCCTGCTTAATTGATAGAATATATGAACGTTCTCGTGTAACTATACATGTTGATCATATCAATTATAATTCTCTTCTAGTTTGTTATTTATAGGATAGATTATGATAATTAGACCATTCTAGTAAGTACACTTTGATGATATGTATGTACATTACTGCACCTCATGACCAAAATGTTTATCAGATTACGATTAAACACATTACAGATATCTCAAATAGAAATGGCAGAGGAATTTAATAAGACATATGAAGCATTACTGGACGTACATTTGGATAACCCCGCCGCATGATGAAGTTATAGATTTTCATTATTTCAGAAACGGGAACTCAATAAAGAAAAATAGGAGTAAAAATATGATATATTATTTCTACTTTGTGAGTCTTTAATACTCGGATAAACTTAAAACGAAAAATTAATCGTAAAATTGAACTTTGTTTTCGAGTTCATTGCTTTTCTTAGTGGTTTGGTTTGATGATTCTATAATTTTAAGTAGTTTGATTTGACCTATATCATGATTTAATTGAGCCAGTTACACGATTTCGTGGTGTTTTAGTTTGATGTAAATGGGTTTCATGTTGTAATTAACGATTTGGTTTGAAACAAGTTTGGTTTAAAAAGTTCAAATTTCCTTGAATGGTTTGACTTAGTAATTTAGGTAATTCGATGTACATCATTTCAGGGTTTAAGCGATTGGGTTTACTAGATTTTCTGGTCTATGGAGATTGGTGTAAACATTATAGACTTCAAATGGAAACAGTCTCAGTTTAGTTCGTTTGAATTCAAGTTTGAACGGGGCCAAGCGTCATTCCTTGCCACAGCCTTGATCTTTCGTATTACGGTGCTCCAGAAAACCAACATCTTGAGTACCTGCCCTGATGGGTGAATGTACAGTCTCATACAGCCCCGATGGGTGAATGTACAGTCTCATACGGGCTGTATGAGACTGTACATTCACCCATGATGTAACGCCGTTTCTAAAATGGGCAGTGATTAACGACAAGAAGCACACGCGATGCTGGATAATGGTCTCGGGAGCGAAGACTGAAGGGAGACACCAAGTACTTAGAGGTTCGCGAATTCTAAAACGGTCACTTTTCCCCATTCTTCACTTGACTATATCGGAAGAGACGGAGCAGAAGCGGAATAGAGAGACTGTGACCTGGTGAGCTGAGCAGAGAGACTGTGACATGATGAACAGAGACATAGCATGATAGACTAGAGACCTAGATCATATTACACCTAGGAATTCTAGAGTTAGTAAGACCGTTAATCTGAGATTTAGTTTTCTGAGTGGAAGATCAGAGCGTCCAGAGGGAAGACAAGCTTTTTGGAGAAGTTTTAGTCCCGAAGTGAAATTCTCATCAGAGAATTCCAGTAGCAGGGAAGATTGCCGGTCTAAGCGTTTCTCCGAGACCTTATCAGCAAGTAAACGCTGTGTAATGTATATGAGCCCGTGATTTGCTTTGTTATATAATAAGCAAGCTTGGATTGAGTGCCAAAGCTGGATTGAAGCGTCTTGTGTGGAGTTGACTCTATTTCAGTGTGTCTTCCTATTTCTTAGCATCCACTAGGCTTCCTAGTCCTGGTTGTTGTCTTTCAGGGATTATTGCGTTCTGACTTAATCTCCAATAGCGGAAGCGCTGCCCAAACCCAGGTCCAGAATAGTTTCCATTGCATTCTGAAACCTGAGATTAGTACCAGAGACCTGCAAAAGACTAGTTGGTTATTCTAAACCCGTCCGACGGTTATCCAATCCTTGGTGTTTATTAGCGAAAAGTTTAACGAACTGGATCTGGAGACACAAATGTAGTACAAGGTCTTCAAGGAGGTTCACGTTCGGTGATTCATTGGCTAGAGACGGACGACTCGATTCCGTGATCTGCGGTCGAACGTTACAGTTTGTATCAGAGCAGGTTCAGGTTGAATCTTTGCTGAACACCATCGACAATGGAAGCCATGCCGACTGGGATGGACGAGATGCAGACGTTTCTGAAGAAGTTGGAAGGCCGACTTGAACAAGTGGAAGCTGAGAACAAGGTGCTTAAGGCGGATTTAGCTCAAGCAAAAGCAACACAGGAGAAAGAAGCAGAGGTCCATGTACCACAAGCTGAGCAAGTCAAGGATTTAGCACTGCTGTGTGAAGGAGCAGTTGATGCTACTCAAGCAGATAAGAATGAAGATGGGTCACAGAAGGCGCAAGAGAATGTTGCGGAAGGCAGCTCAGCCAAAGAAGGGCACAAGCGGAAAGTGAAGTGGGCTGAACCAGCAACGCCATCATCCTTCAATGGTGAGAAAAGCTTTTCCAAGTTTGAGTTGTGGGTTACTGAGATGGAGAATTACTTGGAGAATTTTGATGAGCGCAGCTGGTTCACCTATGCTGTTAGTAGATTGGAAGGAGAGGCTAAGGAATGGTATGGAGGTCAACAGCGGATGAGGAGTTTGAACGGTACAACTCCTATGTCCACTTGGTCGGAGCTGAAGGATGAACTCTGTCGATATTTGGTACCGCGAGTTGTACCCATTCTGAATCCTCCACTTCAAAAATGAACCCAGCTTCCTTCAGTTTATCAGTCTCTTCTTTGACGATCACTGCTATTGGCGAGCTGATCCTCCGTTATTTTTGTCGAACAGGTCTCGCGTCCTCCTCCACGTCGATCCGATGCGTCTCTAATGTCACCTCCTTCAGATCTTTATAGCTGAAAGCAAACACGTGGATGTATTTCCTGAATATCTCCAAGAATCTTCTCTTCTCTTCCGAAGTCACCTTGGGACCAAACTTGATGGTTGCTAGTCTTCGCTCTAGCTCCTCTCCACTTAATTTTGTTTTGTCTGGGTCCTTCTCATCAAATGGACGAGGGAGCAAATCAATAGCTCCAATATGAGACGTGATGCAGTCTATATCGAACTCCTCATCTTCTGATGTCTCCCCATCAGAAGAACCACCCGTATCTACTCCGGAGACACTTCCACTATCTTCGGTTTCTGATTCTCAATAGTCGCTGGTTGGTCTATCAGAATCAGAAGTCACACAGCCATCACTTGAGAGAGGCACCTTCACCCGATGATTGCTAGGTCCTATCCTCAAGTAACCTTTGTGCCATCTATCAGTTGTACGAACGGCTCTCATCCAAGGTCTTCCTAAGAGCAAGTCATAGCTAGAATCTTTCAGAATTTGAAAAGACATCAAAGTTTGTACCCCCATAACCGACACCACTACTTTCTCCAGGACTCCAAGAGGTCTCACCCTCTGTTTGTTTGCCATACCAACAATGATGCTCGCCGGTCTCGTGGGTTTCATCCTCAACCGCTTCATCAAAGGTTCAGATATCGCATTCACAGCAGAACCTCCGTCCACCAACACATAAGGTACAAAGTGTCCATTCAAACGAACCTCGATCTTGGATGCTTTAGTGCATACCTCAGAGGCCTGAGCATCCACTACACCAACTCTCACACTTGAGACGTTGATCTTGCCTTTAGATTTCTTCTTCTTGGTCTTTCGCGAGCTCAATCCTCCTCGAAGCTCTCTCCTCAAGCTTGGGTTGAGTGCGATCAATTGACCCACTGTTATGTTGGCTTTTTGTGTGTCAACATCCTCCACTACGTCATATCTAGGTTGAGCAGCTGAAATGATGAAATCCTCCATCCCCAGCTTCTTCCTGGGCTCCTTCTGAGAAGAAGACATAGTGTTGGAACGAGTGCTCCTACTTTGAGAATCCCCAATGATCATAGGTTCCTTAGAAAACCTAGTCCTCTTCCTCTCGTGAGCTAAGAGTTCCACTTGAGAAGAGTAAGAACATTCTCCTCTCTCGTAGACATTTGGCACCTTCACCGCATCAATTGTGACAACGCCTTCGTCTTTGTCTCGATGGTATTTCTTACCAGTCTATGCGATTCTTCGAAGTATACCTAACAAATTAGGGGGTGTTTTTGTGACAGAACTCCTCCTCTCAAGTTTCCTCGTGTACCTTCATTGTTCCGTCCTCCATTTTGGATGGAGTGTGGACAATTCTTTTGAAAATGAGGACCACCACATCCGTAGCACGAGATACCACCGAATTCATTTTGATGCCCTCTATTGAAATTTCCTCGATAATCTCGTTGACCTCCTCCTCCTTGGTTCCTCCGCTGTTTCAACTGTACTACATTGATCTTCAGATCTGCCAACGTTTCTGTTATCTGTCTCAGTTCATCTTGAAGATTAGACGTCGGAGGGTTGACAACAACCACAGCAGATGTGTTAACCACAACAGGCGTCGGGATTCTTTGAGCAGCTCTACCACCGAGAGTAATCCCTGCAACACTTGCCGCCTTTGCTTCTCCTAGAAGAACGTCATCATCTTCCAAACTCTCTTCCATTCGAACTGCAATTTCAATCGCCTTCGTCTTAGTGGTGGGCTTCTCGTACTTCACCTGAGTTCTGATTTGAGACTTCAAACCTGCCACAAAGTTCTTGGTAAGCATGGCCACAATTCCCACTATTGTAGCCTCCACATTATCACCGCTCTTCTTCAATATAGTCTTGAAACGAGCCTCCAACTTTTTGGTCCTTTCCGCGTACACCTTCACCTTCTCCGCATCTCCTTGCTTCAAGAAGGTCACCTCGGTCATGAGCTTCTCGTAGCTCTCATCCGGCAGAAAGTTCTCAATTAGAGCATCCGTCAAACTTTCTCATGTATCAACCTCAATCTTGTTCCTTCTATGTTCCTCATACCAAGTCAATGCGATATCCTCTAGAAAATCAGGTAACAATGATGCCCACTCTTTCTTCTTCCTCTCATGGTTTTCAATGCATGCTCGCTTGAAATCTCGCACAAAGGTTTCTACATCCTCACCATCTTTTCCGTAGAAAACTGGAAGCTTCCCCATCTTAAATTCTCAATGTCTTCTCCTCTCCTCAACACGATATCTCTCTTCGTTTTCTAGTATAGGATGAACATCACTAACTCCATGCGAACACAATCAACCATTGGTAGCAAGAAAGAAAAAGGTTCCACCATAATCGCTTGCGCTATCTCCTCTCCGAACGTATGCATGAGTCGCATCCTCATCGTCACCTTCTCCACCATCTGGATTATCATCTCCATTATGCGTTAGCTGAATTTTCGTCTGAAGATGACAGCTTCTCCGTTTCAACTCCTTGCTCCTCTCTCAATCTTCTAGACGTAGATGTCAACAGTGCGATCACGTCTCCACACTCGTGCTCCTTTGGCAAACCTTCAATTCCGTAGTTTGAGCAGATGTTTTCGTCTTTAAAAACACGGGACGGAGACGATGGACCAACTCGGAGACCTAGATCGATGGAACTCCTTCCTTCACGAGGATTTTCTCTCTTGAATCTCACGGGACAACTTGCTGCATAGTGACCCAACCCTCTAATAAAGTAGCACCACGGTTCTATCCTCAACTTTTTCTTGGAGGAGTCTTGTTTGTTTCTCTCCGTCCTCTCTTCAAATTCGACCTTTAACTCTCTAGAACGTTCGTCCACACCCACTATGACATCAAGATTTTGAAGAAGGTTCCTAAGCCTCACTACCCACTCTTTCTGACCTTCCATGATCTCGACTTAAATTCGACCCTATGCAGATTTTGATCAATTGGACTACCAACTGAACTTCTGACAATGATATCTTGAGCTCCGTAGCTCCAAAATGAGTGATCTTCGGATCAATGGATAGATCAGGAGCTACTCTAGTCTGTTATGAAGTTCCAAAGACTTCCTAAAAATACAGAGAAAATGACAATGACTGTAAACTCGGTCAGAACGTGAATCGTCTACCCTTCGGACCCTTAGTCTTTCCTCCTTTGTAGTCGCACGATAAGAACTATCACTCAAAGAACCTGATAAGAGTGATCTGATCAACAACACATAGGGTTATATGAACCACTCTACTCTCAGATTTAAACTCTAACACTCAACACGTTCTCTTCAGCTGATTCTAACATCTTATGTGTACAGAATGTACAAGATGACCTCAAATGCATCGTAGATGACAACAGGATACACGAATGGCTCTAAGGTCTCTAGCATGGCAGTAGCTCTAGCCTCTCCAAGAGTTCTCTCGATATGTTTTCTCATAACGTCCTTCTGTCTAATGTAAAACTGCACGTGAAACATATCTCTCAAGCCTCCTAGTGAGGTCCCGGCAACGGAACCAAAAGTGTGACCCTCAAGCTTGCTACCGGTCCTGTCTCTCACCCAGGGTAAACCTCTGATGGCCTTTGATGAGGCACATCATACAACTATGAGGCCTCAGCTAAATCCAACTCTCAACATTCTCATATCTCTTCCTCACTGAGAATGAGAACTCTCATGCAGACGCAGAGATGAAAAACACACCCTTTATAGATATGACCTAACGGCTTCCAAATACAACGCAAAGGGAGGATGAGGGATCACTCCACAACCTCTCTATTTAGACTACTGTAGATTTACCATGGTAACTACTTGTAAATCTGATTTACTGCAATTTATCGAGACCAAGTCAAAGGTAAAAGTCTTAAGTCAAGAGTAGATTTCTCCTCTTTTGACTCTACTCTAATAATTAGGATCCTTCTAGAAGTATAAAGAAGTCTTTGAAAGGAATCTCGGATTGCTCCTCATAAGACAAAATACTAACACATAATTGAGCCAAAAAGTTCAACAACCCTCTTGATTGTTTGACCCTTAAGTTTCTACAACCAATAAAAATCAATCACGCATAAGACAGGAGTGTATTATTCATCCCCTTGTCATCTTATGCATAACCAAACAAAATAGTGGTTCTCACATTCAGAATATTTCAATATTCTGTCCTCAAATACCTCCAACTCTAACTGTGACTACTCCTAGTTATCTGTCACTAACTTAGAGTATGGTCTAGCCTTGGGACTTATTTAGAAGACTCACCACACATAATTATAACTTATCACATATTTACTACTATGCAACCCCTAGGTATTACAGTACCCACTCGACTCAAGTTTAAAGTTTGCTACGATCCAAAGATACGTATAAGTTACAAAGACTTGTGTTACAAAGAGATCTTTTCGTGCTCTAATTGAAATACTCAGCTCTGTACTACCTAACTGCAAGTAACTCTAAATCACTGGAAGCATGACTTAACAACTTTCCAGTGATGCTAGTTACCCATCAGTTTGACCATCACAACTCTATTTAATACAGTCGAAAGATACTATAAGACCGCTCAATCAACTCGATAGAGTACCTAATACAACTTGCTGCACACTATGATCTCTTAAGCATCCCAGCAAGATAAGGCATGCATGCTTCAAGGCACTTATTCATATCACAACATAGCACCAATGATGACGATACCTGGCAGCTCCGAGAACCCAAATAGCGGCTTATGACTCCTTGCGATTCAGTTCTTCTTTCACCACCAGGAGCTGAATAAGCCCCACACCTTCACAATGTCGAGCTGTATGCAGGCATGGTAGTTTCAGCAACAAACTCCTCCCCAATTGCTCGAAATGAACTAAAAGATCACAATAAATGTGATCAAAAATTAGAACCCTCTAATAACAGAAGCTTCTCCAAACTTTGAGACTTCAGTCCTCCCAAACCAATCGATCAATGATGATCAAACTTCACAGGAAGTTGTAATGGATCCTTCACTATCACCCTGAACAAACTTTAAGTCGAAACCTCAACCCAACTCTCAGATATGGATCAAATGGTGATGAGGATGAGATGTTTGCAGAGGTGGAGAATGAAGAGAAGAGAGACGTTTGGTGCCAAGTTGATCAGCAGACTTCAGACTTGGAGCCACTACCGTTCAACGAGGAGTTCTACTCAGAAAAGTTTCGTGATATTGGATTCTTTCTGAGTTCATTATGCAGAAGAGAAAGATGGAGTGATGCAGAGTTCAAGGAGATCAGACGGAAGGCATACAGTTACCTTCTACGTGAAGGTTATCTGTGGAAACGTCCGAAGAGAAGAGATGGAATGCTTGCTAGAGTGGTGGATGATCAACACATGAAGCTGAATCTGCTTAAGGAGTTTCATGACACCTTGTGGGCTGGACATCATGGAGTTTGGGCTACTTACACGAAGATGAAAGAGCGATACTGGTGAAAAGGTTTGTATCAAGACGTGATGGACTTTCTCGGGTCGTGTCTGCACTGCCAGTTCTACTCTAAGGTCCGTTACTGAGATGGGCTTGTACCTACCTATCCACCTAGTATCCATTTTCAGTGGGTTCTTGATCTTGTGATGATGCCACCGGGGTTATGGGGGATGCGTTATTTGGTGTTGGTTCGAGAGGATCTTTCCAACTATGTGGAGGGACGAGCATTACGAACGAAGACTACAGAGAACATATGCATGTTCATGCTTGAAGATATCATCTGTCGCTATGGATCTGTTGGGAGATTACGTGCATATAGAGGCGAGTTGAGAGGCGCAGAAGGGAAGGAGTTCTTTGCTCGTTACGGAATAAAGCTTCAGCTTACTACTGCCATGAATCTAGAGGACATTGGTAAGAGTGAACGAGGACACCCTTCTATTGTTCACGCTGTCGCGTCATTTGGCGGCTACATGCTTGACTTCTACTCCGACGCTTAGGTTTGGTAGTTCTAGAAGTTAGCTCATATTACTTCTAGTCCTTTATGTATATGTTTGACACCTTTGCATACGGTGTTAATACTATTTTGAGTCCTAATAGGCTGATAGTATGTTAGTTATCTTGTTCAAGCATTTGTGCGCTTGTACAAGTGACTTCTTACTTGTCTATGACGTTCAATGTACATAACTTAGGGTTTCCATGCTGATAGGAGTTTGAGCTCATGGGTTGTACTTGCTTGTCGCCCATGCACGCTTTCTAGCTAATTTAAGTTATTTTTCAGGGCTATGTGTCATTTTAGGTAGTTTAAGTTTTACGTTGGCACTCTAGGGGGCTTGACGTGGTAGCTTATGAGTGTAGATAAGTTACCAGGTAGTTTAAGGCACAAAAGGACAGTCAAGTGGAGCTATGAACTCCCATTGGTCCATTTTTGTCTTTTGTAAAACTCTAAGTTTAGAAACAGAGCTCTAGAGGAGAGTTCGAGCAATTGGTGAGGTATCTTCGAAATCTGAGAACACAGGAAGAGAGAGCTCGTCGTGCCAAGCAATGTCAGTGAAATTTTTGCTCGATTTGGATCAATAAACAAGGAGTTATGCCCAATTGAAGTTCGGATTGTGCCAAAACTGCGTCACTTTTGTTGATTTTGGGATTTTCGGTGCCAATTGCAGCAGAATTGAGGAAATCACTTCAAAACTTCGTGGTTGCGTTCACTGTCAGGAGGGCTACGACTGTCCAAAAAGTTTCGAATCATTTGAGTAACTGAGTAATTCAGGGCGGCCGCTGAAGCAGAGGGGGTCTGAAAAGCTCTTAATCTAGAGCAGCGACTTTAGAGAAGGAGATCTGGAGTTCTACAAACAATCAGGAGTCCCAACTTCACAGGGATGTTCAGCATCCTGTAGACTTCAAATACTGTGAGAAGATTTGAAATTCATCGAGCCAATTCTCTGTTCTATGTCTGAATAGCTGTCTAGGTACCAGAAATTGCCATAATTCTCTTATTCAGAACTTTTCTGTCAACATCTCGGTGCTAGAATTCAATCTCAGGCTGAAACTTCGTGTGTGTGTTCAGTAGTGCCTCATTTACATGTAGGGGAAGTTTAGAAGTCTAAACCTTCATAGTTTTCTTCTCTTTGCGTGTCAAAGTTCACCGCTTAAATCTATTACTACTAGTTAAACCTAAATTTCGCTTTTTTTGAGCATATTAGAGGATCCTACACTCCTGTGTGAGTGTTTATAGCTCCTGTTGTGACCTGAAAGCCAACCTCTTGAGTAAACAACCACAGCTAGAAGCCCGGCGCTTTCCTAGGTAGACGGATCGCTTTCCTACTCCGACATACTCTCTTTTTGGTGAACTCGACGTGAAACACCTAGGGTGGGAGTTTTCTTGAGAGTGTTACAGGATCAGATATCATGGCCAACCAAGGATCATCAAGTGGAGGTGCTGCTGCTGCTCAACAACCTGTTCAGTTTGATGCTGCTACGATGAAGATGTTCCAGGCTTTTTCCATGTTCATGCAGCAGCAGCAGAGCACAGAGAGGAAGGAGGTGTTAGCAACCAAGGCGTTGCAATCTGTGGTGCACCAGATGGATCAGTTCAAGGGGACAGATATTTCCAAGTACGTGCGATACTATGCTAGGGAGATGGAGGTGAACAAGGTACCTGAGAAGGAGATGGTGGAGAACTTTGAACTTGCTGTTGTCCCTGAGATTCGTGGGCGTGTGAAGGAGCTCAAGCAGCAGCAAGGACAGAGTTGGGAGAGCTTTATGCGCGCTTTGAAGGAGGAGTACTACACTGAAGATTCAGAGAGGGTGACCAAGAGAACATTCTTGGAGTGGGTGGTGAAGCCTAACAAAGGTTTGTCTGTAAATGAGTTGTTAAGGGAGTTTGATCGTCAGTATGCTCAGCTTTCTAGGACAGAGAAGCTTACACTAGAGGTGGAGAAGACCGAGCTTTTCCTACAAGCAGCGGACGTGACTATTCAGGAGAAGCTTGAGCTGTTGCTGGAAGACAAGAGTGAGGAGAGAGGATTGAAGACTGATTGGAAGGAGGTCGAAGAGGCTGTTTCTTTGCTGACCAAGAGACAGAGAAGAAGGGACAAGGTGGTGGTAAGTGAAGCAGCACCTCTGATAATTCCTGTCAAGCAGTTGCCTACTAAGCCCGCTTTGGTAATTGCTAGAGAGGAAGACTCACCGCTTGATGAGTTGATTAAGGGTATGAAGGAGCTTAAGCTTAAGCTCACTAGGTTAGAAGAGAAGGAGCAGAATGTACAGCCTGCTATGCAGAGACCTCAGATGAGAGAAGGCTTTGTTCATCGTTGTATATGGTGTGATAGCCTAGACCATGTAAGGAGAGATTGTGGAGAGTTTTCAGATGCATTGAGGAATGATCTGATCTTCTTCAAAGATGGTAAGATCCATCTGAGAGAGACTGGGATGATGTTGGGAACCAACTTTGGCAAGGGTGGTATAAGAGGCTTGTGAATGAGATATCAGCATCACATGCTGTTTCTCTTGTGAATGCTGCTACCTGTGGAGTGAAAGTGGAGATGGAAAGAGAGAAAGGGACTACTGGGTTGTGGTCTGATGTAGTGCTGTCCGTAGCTAGAACAGAGCTAGACAAGGATGTGCTACGAAGGGTTGGCAACTCAATTCGAGAAGCTACAGGATGGAATGATCCTGTGGATACTATGTCAGTGCATGCTTATGTTGCAAGAAGTCAGCATGAAGCTGTACTAGAAGAAAAGCGCAGGAGGGAGGATGCAGGTGAGGCTTCTACAGCCAAACGACCTGCTACAAGGAGTGAAAGGGCTAGACCAGAGGCAAGGCAGGAGACAACACCTATTCGGGAGGAGACTATGGAGGATCTATCATCTACAACACCAAAGGAGAAGGAGAGGAGCAAGGAGAAGGGTAAGATGCCTGCATACAAACTTCAGTCTGACATTGAGATTGCTACAGACTTGAAGCAGGTGTTAGAGAATCGTATCTTGAATGGGAAGGTTGAGTTTACCTTGGGTGAGATTCTTGGGATTGCAAAGCGTGAGTTCCATGAGGTTATCATAGATATCATCAAGAGGAAACGTCAGATCTTGGGTGAAGCAGCTACGCTTAACGCTCTAGGGACCAAACTGTCGGAGGATGAGGAAGATGAGATTGTTGGTTACTGCTCTCAAGTATCAGAGGGGAGATCAGATCAACACGTGAGGTTTGAAGATGAGGTGGAAGCATCGCAGAAGAGCCATTACTCTCACAACCATTGGGCAAGAGCAACCACTGAGACCTTGGTGAAGTTGGGAGATCTAGAGGAACCTGTGGTGGTATTGATTGATCACGGCTCAGAGATTAATCTGATGTCTAAGGAGATGTACAAGCGTGGAAGGTGGCCCATAGACACCGACCATGAATGGCTTATCCGTGCTGCCAACAACCAGAGGGGAGAACTCTATGGTGCTTGTCCCAACATCAAGGTAACTGTGGGTGACATCAGTGATGTTCAGAATTTCTTTGTGCAAGACATGTCAACCTATCCTATCATTCTAGGGCAGCCTTACATTACTGCTGTTAGAATGGAGACACGAGTTATGGATGATGGTTCAGCTTATGCTAGGATACGTAGTAGAGACGGCAAAAGAGCTGTTCAGTTTTTGACCGTTGCTGCAGAACATGAGAGGAATCGTGACAGCTTGAGAGACCGTCCACTACCTAAGATTACTCAGGAGTTTAGAGAGTCTAGGGGTTTTGGCAGAGTACCATTGAAGAGCGAGACTTCAACGGTACAATAGAGATAGGATTCTCACCTGATCCAGTAGAGCATGAAGCTTTATCCACTAGCTTCTTAGGGTTGACTTCATGTGGATCAGTGTGTTATAGGAAGGTTGAGATTCTGAAGAGGTTTGAGAGGCAACATGTGAAGTGTGTACAGCAGTCTTTGTGGGACAGTGGAGAGTTAGCAGGAGATGAATACATATCTGGAGTGTTTGAAGAGCAGTATTTGGTAGATACTATAGGGGAGTTGAAATCTATAGTAGAAAGTTCTAGAGATGATGTAGATAGAGTGGTGAGAGTGAGCTCCAAGGAGCTTTATGATGTAATTGATAAGTTTATAGATCGGCAAGAGGTGTATGTGGAGACCAAGTACAAGTCAGTGGCAAAGAAAGTCAAACCAGTGGCTTTGCCTTTACCACTCGATTACAATCAGAAGATGGAGCAAGCTGCACGAGAGCCGACGCTCAGAGGACCGAGAAGAATTGGGCACCAGTTCACAGAAACAACACTGAAGGAGCTGAGGATTGGAGGTGATGGATTTCTTACTGAGCAAGAGAAGAAGAGCTTCAGGGAGATGCTATCTAGGCATGGTAAGGCGTTTGCATTTGAGTCACATGAAGTAGGATGTGTAGATCCAAGTGTAGTTGCACCTATGGTAATCTTTACTATACCGCATGTGCCTTGGAATCTACGTCCTATCCCTGTACCTAGAGCTCATCTACCAAAGCTGATAGACTTGCTCAATGAGAGGATTAGGATGGGTATCTTGGAACCGTCTATAGCTCCCTACTCTAGCAGATGGTTTACTGTTCCGAAGAAGAGTGGAGCTTTGAGCTTTATCCAAGATATGCAGCCAGTTAACAAGGTGACTATCAGGAATATGGGTATAGGACCTATTGTAGACGAGTTTGCAGAGACTTTTGCTGGTCGTGCTATCTATTCGATGGGAGACTTATATTCAGGTTATGATCAGTTTCAGTTATCCTCTGAGAGTAGAGACTTGACTACAATGAGGACACCTTTGGGGTTACTAAGGATGTGCACCTTGTCACAAGGTGCTACCAATTCTGTAGCGCATATGATGAATGGCATGAACAAAGTTTTGAGGGACTTCATTCCTGAAAAAACTATGCCATTCCTTGATGATGTGCCGATCAAAGGGTGTGCTGAGGAGGAGAAGAATGTAAAAGATCAGAGGAGGTGCCGTAAGTTTGTAGCAGATCACATAGCTGATTGTGATAAGATACTGAGTCGACTGGAGGAGGTTCATTTGACTTTATCAGGAGCCAAGTCTGTGTTTGGAGTACAAGAGGTGTTAATAGTGGGGCACCTGTGTGGATCTTATGGTCGGAAACCTTGTCCAAACAAGGTTGACGCCATTCGAAGGATGAAGGAGACGTGTGGATCGGTTACTGAGGTGAGAAGATTTCTAGGTGCATGTGTGTTTTATCATATATGGATTCCACACTTTGCACATGTAGCAGATCCGTTGTACAAGTTGCTGAGGAAGGGGCAAAGATTTCAGTGGCAAGAGGAGCAAAGCGAGTCTATGAGGAAGTTGAAAGATCTTTTGGCTTCACCACCAACTCTACGGAAGGTAACATATGAGTTGGGCAGATCTGTTATCCTTACTGTTGATACTAGTCCTATTGGCATTGGATGGGCTGTAGGACAAGACGATGAGGATGGAAATAGATATGTGGTGCGTTTTGGAGCTAAGGTGTTAAGTTCATGGCAGAGAGACTACCCTCAGGTGAAGAGAGAGCTATGGGGAGTAGTTACTGCGATGAAGAGTGATAAGGAATACTTGATAGGAGCACCTGTGGTTGTGGAGACAGATTGCTTACCTCTCTTGGGAATGATCACTAGCTGTACAACTCCAGATATTGCTATGTTGAGGTGGATAGCATATATCAAGTCCTTGAACCCAGAGTTTAGACATATTGCAGGAAAAGACAATCCTGTGGCAGATATGTTATCAAGGGCTAGGTATTACGATGAGAAAGAAATGATAAATGACCAGGAGGATGTGGGAACAGAGTTCTATTCTAGTGCTCTTGCTAGAAGAAATAGAAGCAGTTTTGCAGCCTCGTTGGAGTTATTTGAGGAAACTATGTATGATGGCGAGTGGTTGGATCTTGGACGCTATTTGAGTTCACTGGAAAGGCAAGAAGGCTGGTCTGATGCAGATTTCAAGAGGATCCGTAGAATAGCGTATGGTTACTTTTTACATGGAGGACATCTATGGAAGCGCCCTAAGCTACAAGGAGGTATACCACAGCGGGTGGTATGTGACCTGGAATTGCAGCAGAAGCTGATCAAGGAGTTCCATGAGAGCTTATGGGCCGGTCATAGAGGAGTTTGGGCTACATTTGCCAAGATGAAGGAGAAGTATTGGTGGAAGGGTATGTATAAGGATGTAGTACAGTTTGTTTCATCCTGTATACCCTGCCAGATGTATTCCAACGTACGTCATCGTGATGGATTGCATCCTACTTATCCTTTAGCCATTCATTACAAATGGGTAGTTGATCTGGTAACTATGCCATTTGGACTTGGACAAATGAGGTATCTAGTCTTGGCTAGAGAAGATCTATCTATCCAAGTCGAAGGCTGTGCTCTGAGGACGAAGACCACTGCTAGTGTCTGCCGCTTTCTACTTGAAGATGTTATTTGTAGATATGGGTGTGCGGGAAAGATCACTGCAGATAGGGGTGATGGATGCACAAGAAGCAGTTGAGTTCTTCAAGCGATTGGGAATCAAGTTGGCGTTAACCACTGCTTACAATCCTGAAGGGAATGGCAAGAGCGAAAGAGGTCATCCGCCAATCATCAAAGCTTTGGTAAAAGCTTGCAAGGGTAAGATCCGTGAATGGCCTAGACTGCTACCATTTGCTTTGTGGGCAAATCGTACAACTCATAGTACCGTTACAGGTTACATGCCAGCAGAGTTGATACTAGGGCAAAAACCTGTGATGCCGATTGAGGAGGTTGTGCCTACTTGGAATGTTTTGCCATGGGAAGATGGTAGAAGTACAGAGGATCTTCTTGCATTAAGGATCCAACAGTTAGAACGAAGACCTGAGGATGTTGCTAAAGCTGTGGAAAGGTTAAAGGCTGCTAGAGAGAGAAACAAAGGCAGATTTGATAGAACGCATAGATTACGACCCAAACCAGTTAAGGAAGGTGATTGGGTGTTAGTCTATGATAGTAGTCTTGGTAATCAGCATAGCGCTATCAGAAAATTTTCCAAGAGATGGTTCAGACCTTATGAGGTGTTAGAAGTTTATGATAATGTCACATACTCTTTGAGAGAGTTAGATGGTGCAGTGCTCAAGATACCAGTTGCAGGGAAGAGAATCAAGCTCTTTAGAAGAAGAGGGGACGACCAGAACATTGCAGAGCTTACTGAGGATGAAGCTGAAGACTCAATGGAGGTTGAAGATGAATTTGAAGCTGAAGCTGAAGAGTCTTGATCTAGATCTCGCACATACCGGAGGATGTGCAGGTTCAGAGGGGGTGGATGTCGCGCCATTTGGCGGCTACATGCTTGACTTCTACTCCGACGCTTAGGTTTGGTAGTTCTAGAAGTTAGCTCATATTACTTCTAATCCTTTATGTATATGTTTGACACCTTTGCATACGGTGTTAATACTATTTTGAGTCCTAATAGGCTGATAGTATGTTAGTTATCTTGTTCAAGCATTTGTGCGCTTGTACAAGTGACTTCTTACTTGTCTATGACGTTCAATGTACATAACTTAGGGTTTCCATGCTGATAGGGGTTTGAGCTCATGGGTTGTACTTGCTTGTCGCCCATGCACGCTTTCTAGCTAATTTAAGTTATTTTTCAGGGCTATGTGTCATTTTAGGTAGTTTAAGTTTTACGTTGGCACTCTAGGGGGCTTGACGTGGTAGCTTATGAGTGTAGATAAGTTACCAGGTAGTTTAAGGCACAAAAGGACAGTCAAGTGGAGCTATGAACTCCCATTGGTCCATTTTTGTCTTTTGTAAAACTCTAAGTTTAGAAACAGAGCTCTAGAGGAGAGTTCGAGCAATTGGTGAGGTATCTTCGAAATCTGAGAACACAGGAAGAGAGAGCTCGTCGTGCCAAGCAATGTCAGTGAAATTTTTGCTCGATTTGGATCAATAAACAAGGAGTTATGCCCAATTGAAGTTCGGATTGTGCCAAAACTGCGTCACTTTTGTTGATTTTGGGATTTTCGGTGCCAATTGCAGCAGAATTGAGGAAATCACTTCAAAACTTCGTGGTTGCGTTCACTGTCAGGAGGGCTACGACTGTCCAAAAAGTTTTGAATCATTTGAGTAACTGAGTAATTCAGGGCGGCCGCTGAAGCAGAGGGGGTCTGAAAAGCTCTTAATCTAGAGCAGCGACTTTAGAGAAAGAGATCTGGAGTTCTACAAACAATCAGGAGTCCCAACTTCACAGGGATGTTCAGCATCCTGTAGACTTCAAATACTGTGAGAAGATTTGAAATTCATCGAGCCAATTCTCTGTTCTATGTCTGAATAGCTGTCTAGGTACCAGAAATTGCCATAATTCTCTTATTCAGAACTTTTCTGTCAACATCTCGGTGCTAGAATTCAATCTCAGGCTGAAACTTCGTGTGTGTGTTCAGTAGTGCCTCATTTACATGTAGGAAGTTTAGAAGTCTAAACCTTCATAGTTTTTCTTCTCTTTGAGTGTCAAAGTTCACCGCTTAAACTGATTACTACTAGTTAAACCTAAATTTCGCTTTTTTTGAGCATATTAGAGGATGGATGAAGCTACACAATTTTGGCTGGAGCTCATTCATCTGAGACAGACAGGGAGTATCAGGCAGTATCTCCAGCGATTTTCTGAGTTGGTTACTCGTTTGCACATGGTGGATCGCACCGACTTGCTGTTTCACTTGAAGAAAGGTCTGCAGGGTTTCTATGCTAGTGTGTTTGATAGCTGGATTATGTTTCACAAGTCCGAGGACATGCAAGACTTGTTTGCATTTTTAGAAGCAGCAGAGAACACTAGGGAGCGTAATTATACCGTGCAGCCTTCCAAGTTTCAGCGTGGAACAAGTGGTGGCGAGCCTAGTAGAGGATTTTGGCACAATCCTCAAGGACATATAGCGTCCTCTCAGAGTAGAGGTGGTAGAGGACGTGGTGGTGGAAGATTTGGTGCAGCAGGAAGGAGATTTCCTCGTGGGTCTCAACAGCAAGGAGTTACTCGTGGTCCTACTCAGACACGACCTACTGGATCTTATGCATCCAATGCAGGATCCAACCAAGCTTCGACTTCAGGTGCTAGGAGCAGTGGAGCTAGCAGTGCTACACCTTCAAGGACGATCATCTGTTTTCGATGCGGACGGGATGGTCACATCGCTCGTGAGTGTCCTCAACGTTCAACGGCGAGCAACGTTCGTGGGTTGACAGCTGAAGAGACAACCAATGTTGAAGAACCAGTTGAGGCGACTACTGAAGCAGAGGTATGTGCTAGTGAGCATTTGGTAGAACATGGGGATTTTCTGCCGTGGATTGAAGTGAAACTAGGAAGCCAACAGTGTTGTTTGCTTATAGATACTGGAGCAGATGTGAATGTCTTGGATGAAAAGCTGGTCAAGACCTTAGGGATGACTAGAACCAAGATCATGAGCCCGTTGTTGATAAGGTTTGTGCAAGGTAGCACAACCGTTACAGAAAAGCTCATGAGTGTTCCTATTACTGTTGGAGGGGTAACCAGGAAGCATGAATTCCTAGTTATGAACTTGGGTGATACAATGGAGGGTATCTTGTCCTGGTCTTGGTTACAAGAGACCAAGGCAAAGCTAGATGTTCAACAAGGGAATGTCATTGTCATGGATCGATGGGGCTTGGGTCAACCACATCCTTTGATCATCAAAGAGAGACCCCAAGGAGCCAAACCATGCTGCTCGTAGGTTCCAACGAGCCAAGGTGGCATTTCAGATCTGCACAGCTAGACAGTTTGGAAAGTAGATCAAGTCGGTAGACGAAGCTTGGGTTGCAGTGATGTCTAAACCCAAGGTGGAGACGGATGAGGAAGAACGTGTTGCTGCTCTTCTCATACATCTTGATATGCAAGCATTGATTGAGAGATATTCTCACATAATGCCGGACCAGTTACCAACAAGACTTCCTCCGAGGAGAGCCTTGGATCATGCTATTGATTTGGTTCCTGAGGCTACACCTACTGCAGTGCCATCAAGACACATGTCGTTTGATGAGCTGACAGAGCTGAAGACTCAGTTGAAAAAGTTGGTAGCTCAGGGTATCTTACGACCCAGTATATCACCTTATGCTGCCCCGGTGTTGTTCGTGGCCAAGAAAGATGGTGGTATTCGTATGTGTGCGGACTATTGTGCACTCAATAAGGTTATTGTCAAGAACAAGTACCCTCTTCCTCTCATGGACGAAACCACCGATCGTTTGACCACAGGAAAGTACTTCACCAAATTGGATCTCCGTTCTGGATATCACCAGATCCGGATCAAAGAAGGAGAGGAAGAGAAGACGGCTGTAAGGACGAGGTATGGCTTGTTTGAGTATACAGTGTTGCCGTTTGGATTGTCCAATGCACCTGGTACTTTCTGCAGGCTAATGAACAAGATCTTCATATATCTCTTGGATGAGAGTGTTATCGTGTATCTAGACGATATCATCATCTTCTCATCCACTTGGGATCAGCATCTAGTAGATGTTGAAATGGTGTTTAAGCGCCTGGAAGAACATCAACTCTATCTCAAGAAGAGCAAGTGCTCTTTTGGACAAGAGAGTGTGGTGTTTCTAGGTGTTTGATCGATGCGCAGGGTATTCATCTTAACAGGGCTAAGATTCGAGCCATTGTTGAATGGAAGAGACCTGAGAGTGTTCATGAGCTCAGATCTTTTCTTGGGTTAACCATATACTTTCGGCATTTTGTTTATCAGTTTGCGCATAAAGCCGCACCTTTCTTTGACTTATTTCGCAAGGCTTCCAAGGTTGTTTGGAATCCATCAGCTGAAAAAGCGTTTCAAGGGTTGAAACAAGCACTGACAGAAATGCCCGTGCTAGCTCTTCCAAAGATGGGAGAACCTTTCGAGGTTCACACAGATGCCTCTCAATGGGCCATTGGAGGAGTGCTGATGCAAGGAAGGCATCCAGTGGCTTATGAAAGTCACAAGTTTTCAGAAATAGAGGCAAAATGACCTGCTCATGAACAGGAGATGTTCGCAGTTGTTCATTGTCTGAAGCGTTGGGAGCATTATTTGTTACCAAGCAAGGTTACTGTTGTGACGGACTGCGAGGATAATACATACTTTCAGAGTAAACCCCGCTTGTCCCCCAAACAGCAGAGATGGCAAGTGGAGCTTGCACGTTTTGATATCGAATGACGATATCAAAAGGGGAAGGAAAATATTCCAACGGATGTGTTAAGCAGACGTGTCCAGGCGTTAACAACTCAGGACACAAGTGAAGAGCTTCTGGATCGAATCAGACAAGCATTGTCAGATGATCCTCAGGCTCAACGTTGGACCAGCCAACAAGAGAGAGATCCATTGGTACGTAATCTCTCATTTCGCAATGACCTTTGGTTTTATAAGCAAACCAAGGTCTATGTTCCAGCTGGATCTCTACGGACACTAGTCATGCAAGAATGTCATGATTGTGAACTGGCTGGACATGGAGGACAGAATAGAACGTTGCAACGAGTTAAAGAGCAGTTCTATTGGCCGTCCATGTTGGAAGATGTTGTCAAGTACGTGCAGACTTGCTTGACATGCCAACAACAACGAACGGAGCAAAGGAGACCTGCAGGGTTGCTGAGACCATTGCCAATACCTGATGGACCTTGGGAGAGCATAAGTATGGAGTTATGCACAGGTTTACCCGAATCAGGAGGTTTTGATGCTCTGTTAGTTGTTATAGATCGTTTCAGTAAGCAAGCTCACCTTATCCCTTGTAGGAAAACAGTGACGTCAAGAGGTGCCGCTGAACTGTTTATACGATATGTTTTTAAGTATCATGAGATGCCTAAAGACATTGTTTCAGATCTGGATAGAAGGTTTGTAGCTGAGTTTTGGAAGGGTTTGTTTCGAAGACTCGGAACTACCCTCAAGTTCAGTTCCTCTTATCATCCTGAAACTGATGGTCAGACGGAGAGAACTATACAGATAGTGGAGCAAGGGTTGAGGAACTATATCATGCGAGATCAGAGTGATTGGAGCGAGCACTTGGACTTGGTGGAGTTTACATATAACAACACCAAGCACTCGAGTACAGGATTTAAACCATTTGAAGTGGTTTATCGAAGCTCTCATGCACCTTGGACTCTTATAGCTTTAGCTACCAAGGGGCATGAAAACACAGGAAGGTCGAACCAAGATCCTCCAGATCTAGAGACTTTCATACGTGTTCATGGGACTGTGTTTCAAGAAGCCAAGAAACACATGGAGAAAGCACAACAACGGTATACCAAGTATGCAAACCGTGGTAGACAAGACGTCCAGTTCGAAGAAGGGCAGAGAGTCTGGTTGAGAACCAAGAACTTCAGAATCCCAGCAGGGGTGGACTTAGCCAAGAAGCTTCTTCCAAAGTGGGCAGGATCGTTCCTGATCGAGAAAAAGTTAGGTCCTGTGACCTATAAGTTACGTTTTCCAGCTAGTATGAAGCATTATCACCCCATCATTCATGTTTCTAACTTAAAGATGTTTCGTGAAGAACTAGAGTCGTTGCCAGGAAGATATCAGAAATGACATCCAGTATTAGAAGCATTACCAAGAGCTGATGATCTTGAGTTGATTGAGATAGTAGATCATCGAGCATCACCGAATCCAGATGGAGCTGGAGAACCCGTTACTCAATACTTATGTCGTTGGACAGGTAGAGTTCCGGGATTGGTAAGTGAAGCTTGGGAGTACCTAGATGATCTAGCATTGTACAAGTTTCAGGAACCACTGCGTAGATATTTTGTGAGACGACAATCTGCAATGGTCTCTTCCAGCTAAGCGGTGGATTGAATCGAGTCAGGAGAGTCATGCAAAGGGCCCTTCAAGGACACTAGAACCGAGTAGATCTGGCCAATCTGCTCGTCTAAAGGTGGAGTTGTGCTCTGCTGATTTCTTATGACTGTCGGATGTCAATCAGGTTTAGGCTGACGCTACTATGTGTATCATAGTAAGGAGGTGGATAAAAGGAGACTGACGAGTTCACCACCTGGAAGCTAGGGTTCTGTCTCACCCGAAAGCTTCAATGAATGCTCGGTAATGGAGCATAGCTCTGAGAAAGAGCTTACCCTGGATGGGGTAGTATTTCTCTGGATTTGAGAAAGTGTTATTTCTAACGTGGTATTGCAGATACCGCAATTCAATGGAAGAACTGCTTTTTCTTGGTTGGGGCGATTGTAACGCCGTTTCTAAAATGGGCAGTGATTAACGACAAGAAGCACGCGCGGCGCTGGATAATGGTCTCGGGAGCGAAGACTGAAGGGAGACACCAAGTACTTAGAGGTTCGCGAACCCTAAAACGGCCACTTTTCTCCATTCTTCACTTGACTATACCAGAAGAGACGGAGCAGAAGCGGAATAGAGAGACTGTGACCTGATGAACAGAGACGTAGCATGATAGACTAGAGACCTAGATCATATTACACCTAGGAATTCTAGAGTTAGTAAGACTGTTAATCTAAGATTTAGTTTTCTGAGTGGAAGATCAGAGCGTCCAGAGGGAAGACAAGCTTTTTGGAGAAGTTTTAGTCCCGAAGTGAAATTCTCATCAGAGAATTCCAGTAGCAGGGAAGATTGCCGGTCTGAGCGTTTCTCCGAGACCTTATCAGCAAGTAAACGCTGTGTAATGTATATGAGCCCGTGATTTGCTTTGTTATATAATAAGCAAGCTTGGATTGAGTGCCAAAGCTGGATTGAAGCGTCTTGTGTGGAGTTGACTCTATTTCAGTGTGTCTTCCTATTTCTTAGCATCCACTAGGCTTCCTAGTCCTGGTTGTTGTCTTTCAGGGATTATTGCGTTCTGACTTAATCTCCAATAGCGGAAGCGCTGCCCAAATTTTATCCAACCCAGGTCCAGAATAGTTTCCATTGCATTCTGAAACCTGAGATTAGTACCAGAGACCTGCAAAAGACTAGTTGGTTATTCTAAACCCGTCCGACGGTTATCCAATCCTTGGTGTTTATTAGCGGAAAGTTTAACAAACTGGATCTGGAAACACAAATATAGTACAAGGTCTTCAGAGAGGTTCACGTTTGGCGATTCATTGGCTAGAGACGGACGACTCGATTCCGTGATCTGCGGTCGAACGTTACAATGAGCACGTATGATATTGTATATTCACCCATGTACACTTAGAAGTGTACATGGGAGTAATTCATGAGCTAACCTTTTTCCTAAGAAGGGTTAGCTCTAAATTAATTTTTCATCATTGACTTCATTTGTAAAAATAACTTTACTTATACCTCGAGAGGTTTCAAGATAGTCACAGCGCTTATAGGTCTTTGTGATTTCCAAAAACCATGTGTTTGCCCGTGAATGACGTCCGTTTGACACTACTGAAAAATCCAAATGAAATAAATAATTACTATCATCGCATAGACAAATTAAAATAAATTAAAACAAACAAGAGATTTTTGAGAACCCCAGCGACTGTCAATATTAAAAAATAACGAACGGAATGAAGTGAATTATACATGTACACGAGTAAAGCTTCATGCAAGTCAACCCAAGAACTTGTTCCAACTACTGTAACCAAATTCAGGTGTTTGCTGTTGTACGGGTTAAGGTTAATATCCTTCTCCACGGCCTTGTACAGACAACATAGAGGTGAAAAACCGTATACAAAATACTTGTAGACCCGTTGGCCAACGTAGATTTAGCCGTAATGCCGTGCTTTAACGTATCAAGGAAGGAGGTGCAGTGTAAAATTACTGGTTTTTTATTGAGACGTAGTGAAGCCAAATTATTGGTTTTTCCTCACGGTCACGGAAAGAAGCGGCGCGGGGTTTCATGTAATCTAAATTTGAATAGTTAAATTTAATATATATAAAATCTTAATTTAAACTTCTCTTAGGTTGCTACCAAAACGGTAAGGAGGGGAAAAAACCAACCCCAAGTTGGGGTGGTCGGTTTAGTTTTCTGTTACGGACAACACTAACGTTAGTGGGACACAATTTTTTAAAGATAACAAGGGAAAATGTGAGCTTAGATGAAAAACTACAAAGAGCCGGTAATACTTTATTCTTAAAAAATATGAACATTCAGGAGTCCATGTCAACATTCGGTCATCAACATTCGGCCGTCATGGACTCCCGAATGTTCATATTTTTTTAAGAATAAAATCATTACCGACTCCTTGTAGCTTTTCATCTACGTTCACGTTTTTTCTCTTGTTATTTTTAAAATTTTCTGTCTTGCGAACGTCCGTGCTATAAGTAACAGAAAACGAAATCGACCACCCAACTTGAGGCTGGTTTTTTCTTTTCAGTACCGTTTTGGTAGCCTGTGAATAACGTCCGTTTGACACTACTGAAAAATCCAAACGAAATAAATAATTACTATCATCGCATATGAGTCGAAAAATTAAAACAAACAAGAAACTTTCGTTAACTCCTAGCGAAAATAACCAACGGAATGAAGTAAATTGTACATGAAGTGAATAAGCATGCGAATATGCTCGACTGTGCCGAAAACCTGGAACAGCAACGTAGTACGAGTGAAATATGTATTGATTCAGACAAAACTGTGCAGTTATTCAAAGTCAAGCCTACGGTAGGCGTCAGGCTGAACAGTGCACCGTCACATGAGAGGCTAGTATGCAAATCATGATTCTGACCGGTTACTACTACGACGTAGCGGTGCATACTGTAGACAGAAACGTAGGCAAGCGGCAGGGCGCAGGTGTACCTCTTGTACGATAGCCGAACACTATCGCTGGGAGCAGAAGAGGACAAGATTTCGGGCGAAGGACGGAGAGAGGGAATGAAGCAGACTGGTCTGAAAACTGGCCTGCATACGCCAGAAAAGTGCGTGCATGCGTCACTGGCGCGGCATACCTGCGGCTGCGACTCTGCGAGCGAGCGAGCGAGGGATCGCGCGGGGTGCAAGATCGTGGTGCCTGCCACTGTTGAGAACTAGAGACGTCCGTCCAATCGGCAGCAGAGACCGCTCCAGAGGTTTCATTATTCTACTCCATACTAAAATGTAGGGAACTCACTCTGACATGCACTTTCCGAAGTTAGCTTCTGTCATCGGAGTGAATATGTTCGTCAGTGACGTGAGAAAATGGCCCCTGAAACCATCAGGCGCGTGATGAAACTGAAGACGCGAAAGACCAGCAGAACTTCTGACAGTCAGAAGACTGAAAGAGACCTGACAGACTGTTTTCTGTCACGATCAGACCGCTTGAGTCAGTCAGACATGTCAGTGAATCCTCTTGCCTAAACTATACACCCCATCCTATCTATCTACCCCGTTGGATCCATCGGACGTTGTAGGTTCAAGTACGAAGAAAGAGATGCATGTGACATAAATGCTTTTCTTTCTCACTTCTTGGAAGGAGAGGAGATTCGCAATCTTTCAGCAATAGTCTACTTTTCCCACCATCGAGTTTGGTAGTTCATTACCCTGATTTTCTCTCTCGTAGTAGTAAAACTGAAAAGATCAGCGGCAGGCAGACGCAACGAGTTTTCTTGCAACACGTTAACTCTACTCCTATTAATTACACTGCCGTGCAGTGTAATAGCGATATATCGTGATTTACCACTTCATCGGACGATCAAGATTCATGCAGAGTCGCACGAAGTCAATTAATAGGAGTAGAGTTAACTCTAAGTGTTTTCTTCACTCACCACGACAGCAGGTACCTAAGCTTGTCACCGTGGGCCCTCTTCGCCACAACTCCATCACATTCTTGTCCCCTTATCCCGCCAAATGGCCCTGAATGTCGGCAACTCCACGGACCAGTGGACAAGTTTGTTGCCGCTGACCCTCCCTCCAATCCCCTGCCCTCAGCAGTGAATGATTCATGGTGTACAAATGAACGAGTTGTTCTTTCCAACTGATATCTCTGTCACAACGCATCTTCTGTCTCCGTTTATAGTACCTAATCTCCTCCTCTGCCAATACGGTACTCTCAAGTTGTAAGAAATGGCTTGATCACACCCCCAGTAGGTTACGTGAGCTTGATCATACCCCTCTTAACGATGTATGGCTTGATCACACCCGTGACTGGCTATTGCCTGTAAAACCAGTCACTTTGTGATGTTACTCACATGTGAGACTGCACATATTACAAGAATGAAAATATAGATAGTCTAACGTGTCTTTTATGTTAAATATTTTTACTTACAATGATATTTAGTCAAGGTTGAAAGTACTAAAATGATGAACCAAAAGATAGAATGAAATTGCTTCTACTGTCAATAACTCGTCAGGGTATGATCAAGCAACCAAACGTTAAGAGGGATATGGTCAAGCGCAACAATCGTATTGGGGGTATGATCAAGCCAATTTCTGCTCAAGTTGGTGCATCACAGACTGATACAGCAGTCTCATCTTCTTAATCAAACAGCGCAATCGTAAGCACGGTAACAGTTTCAGTGTTGTAAGTAAAAGAATCTCCTTGATCTAGAGAACAATGAGGGGAGAGTTTATCATCACTTCCCTGTTCTTGTCTCCTACTTTCAGGTTTTCCTCCAAATCAACTGAAACTGGAGTGTTTAGATTGACCAACATACAGTTTTCGAAGATTACACTGTTTAGTCTTTTAAGTTAATGTCACTAGTTTTAGTTCATTCATAGAGTTGATCACATGTTGAGTAGTCATAAAGTTTATAAATCATAATAGAGTATGTTAGAAAATTCTGAAATAAAAGTTGGAACAGAAATGATAGAGACTATATAATTTCATTAACAAAAGAATGGTTGGAAAACTATAAGAAGTGATGACAACGAGGTCTTATTGTATCAGGTGATCCAACCAAAGTTGTATGTATGCTCGAAATGGAAAATTTTTACACACAGATGTAACTACGCTAGATGCTTACCACACCATCGTCCCCTGTCCCGGGACATTGACTTTTGGATATATCTTCAAACCTGACTCCATGTTACATAAGGTCAGAGGCTGCGGTCACCAGGTTGTCAGTGGGTCTACCTGATGAGTCACTGATGACGGAAGCATTAAGAACCAATGTTCGGGGAGTACCGGAGTTACGTTGTGTCATTTCCGGTTCAAAATCGACATTACCTGTCTTTACCCAAATCTGCCGGAAAATTTCCGAGAGAAAAAGTTGAGATTTTAGTGGAAACTAGTCAAAATTTCCGGCGAAAATTTAAGATTTCCGAAATTTCCCTTCCATCCACCGGAAATTTACCGATTTTCGACAGAAACCTTCCCGAACACTGTTAAGAACATCTCAGGGTCAAATGTCCAGTATACCCGCCCTACCAAGTCTCCCGTTTATTTATCCCACAAACAGTCTTATAACAAGGGTTGACTAGAATCCAGAGTATGGATTTGACTACGGGTTAGCAAAAACTTAGCTTCCTTTATGCAGATATTTACTTGACTGCACACTCACACGGTTTGCTGGCCTTGGGCGTGGCAGCACCCCTCTGTAACTGGCAACACGCTAATTTTACTCCTATTAACTGCATCGCCATGCATGAAGCAGAATATATCATTATTTGTTAGTTATTTGATGATCAAGATTCAAGCAGACTCATATTACATCAATTAATATGAGTAGAGTTAACTTTGAGTTCAAGATTATCCAGTGTCAAGTCACACACGGGACTTGATAGCTCACCTCGATTTTCCCTTGTGTTTGAAGCAGATTTTCCTCCGTGATGCACGCATGGAGCAGAATTTTCCTCAACCTGGAAGCTTGCTGGAACTGCAGACAGAGTTTACAGCAAGATATCAAACAATACAGGACTTCTGCTAGGAGAAGAGAATCACTCTCTCACTTCGGGCAGGAAGATAGTGAAATTTTTTTGAATGTTCACACGACCGACGAGAAAGAGGAGTCAGTGTTGGAGACATGGAGAAGAGAGTGGCACTACGAGGGTTCTGTTGGTCGTATACTCCAAAGGAAAAAATGGATTCGTTGTGAGACGTTGCAAGAACATGAAGCCCGAAGCGGAGTTCAAAATTATCCACTGATTTTACTGCATCGTAAAATTTAACAAGCGAACTCACCTCTCCACAAAGAGCCATTGATCCTCTAGGAACCTTTCTTGTGATCAAATGCAGGGACAATATGTTACAGAGGAATCAGGAGCACGAACTTCTCGCGTAAAAGTGTTTCGATGTCAGACAAATATGCTCACATGACAAGGATGTTGACATGTCAGCTTCTGACACGAGCTGGCATGACGAACAACCATTTCCACGTGGATTGTCAATTAGAGTTGCGACCAAGCAAGACGAAGGCAAGTCAGGTGCGGCCAAGTCCGACAGAACGTCATAGGGTGCGGTCAAGTAAACTTCTTTTTACTTGCAAGTACATTCTTTCGAAAAGTTTAGTTATTACTTACTCAACTGTAAACTATTTGCTTAGACATACTCGAGATATTTACTTGAACCCTAAACCCTTCATCAGAAACTTTGTTCTACTTGGTTCACCCCATGACCCCTGCATATCAGCTGCATATCATATGCATTATCAGCTCTTCAACATTACACTGACCTAACCGCTTACAAGTTCCATGTCCTATGGACGTCCGACCTGGAGAATGGAGGTGTGCGTGGGTGCTGGGAATACCTGAATTGGACATTGTTTCACCGTTAAGCGCGTGAACGTTGGTGGTTACCTCTATCAACCAAACATGCGATTCTGTTGTGTTAGTCTGAAATCCAAATAGAATTTCACTCTTAAAAGTGGAACATAAACATTGAAATGATAACATTTTGTCGGCAAACAGTATTTCTACTTGTTTGTTAATCCACAACCAGAACGTAGAACATAACAATAGGGTATTGAATTGAAAATAATATTGACATGTATCTGGATTTCTACGACTGGTAACGGATTTGTTGATCCGAAAGGGGTTTAAAAAATGAGGAGAACCTAGCTTAACTTTTCAGAAGAAGATACGTACAAGTACATACCTCCTCTTTTTGTTGGGGTTGATCAATTTCTTACAATATGTTTATGAAAAGGATGATTCCTTCTCCCATCAAATTTGAATCCATTGCAAAGTATATCTACCTTTTATCGGGGTCTATCACAGTGAACATTACCCTTTCAAGTTTTATGCTCGATGCACAGCTATAGCCAACTACAGCTGTTGCAGAGACGAACTGTCTGGAACAATATACCATACGTAGTCTAGACTTTTAGGAACAACTGGAAAACAGTATCTGTTGAGAAAAAGTAATATGCCTACTTCTGTTGCAGTTCGGCGACAACAACGTTGTGTATAGTGTAGCAAGGGGTGAAGGACATTACTGATAGAAGTATTATTGCATACTTTGCAGCAACCGGACAAAGTCTATGAAAAGCGAGAAGATATAATTGAACATGTTCCCAGGCTGATAGAATGATTGCCCAGGTGATGACCTTTTGTCAAGGTTCCGAAGGACCGCTCCAGCATCAAGCTAAATGATTTCTCTTTCTCGAAGTACATTCGTGTTGCGTAATTAGTGCTCCTTGGGTGGGGTGCATTACAAATCAAGACACAACAGTTCTAAACACTTCAGGAACCGGTCGTTCTCACATTCAATGTTCACCTTGCCTGCAAGTCGATATCCGGACACGACGAGCCCTTCTTCGGTGCCTAGAAAGAAAAAGGAAATAATGCAAATATAGAATGAGGAGGCAAAAGACAGTAAAAACTGACTTGCGCTAATCTCAAAAGGGATCAGTTTACTGACCTGGGAGAGTCACAAATGGGCCGATTGCTCACCGAGTAGGTGATGAGCAGTGTCTGCTTCAAGTTTTCCAAGCGGGCGGTAAGCGACCGCTGGGATGACAGCACATGACCTTGTGAGGACGGAGAACAATGAAATTCTCAGTGTAAAGTAAGCCTTGTTCTTGTCGCAGGCGTGGGCCATACACGCCTACAAGGTGCACTGACTAACGGATAATGCGAAACACATGTTCTGATTGCTAAAGAACTCCATAATGGTATTCAGTGCAGAGATCACAACTTTTTCATGTGTATTGTTTTCAAGGTAAACATGGTTTGGCCGGTGCCAAATGGACTTACTGACCAAGGACGAAGGTATGGTCGCTTTGTTTTGGGTTGGCAGGACCATTGCTTTTGCAAATTCTGCATGGAACCTAGATAATGCCTGAAGGTATCGGAACATGTCTAGGTGCTGGTTCAAGTTCAAGAAAAGCCTGGAGACAAGTCTTTACTCTTCATTGATGGTCTGAATTCACCAGACGGATGACAGTAACGCAACTGACGTAGGCAGCAAGCAATACACGTGGTATGAGGCATGCAAATCGATTTCATTTATGAGAATTATAATCGACTCGACAGACAACCTGCTAGGTAAATCCTGACAGCCAGTTTCTTTGATAGTGTAACAATAGTTCAGGCAAAGGTAGACGGAGATGAGAGCACAATAATCGTCACGCTCACGCTTGAGAGAGAGAGAGAGAGAGAGAGAGAGAGAGAGAGAGAGAGAGATTGATTGATTTTGGAACAGTCCACATCTATGAAGTTAAACTGTGTAGGTTTTCATGAAGCAAAGTGGACATTGTTGGAGCTACGTCCGAGAGAGAGAGAGAGAGAGAGGAACAGTCTACGATGTCGAAATAACATAACGTAGGCCTTCATGAAGTGATGTCAACATTGATGGAGCTATGTCGAGACTCACGAGCACAAACAAACGGAAAATCTTTCTGCAACAACCTGTATCGCAGCTTTGCCATTTACTTCACTGAGACAAGGAAGGCATGCCAAATGAAATGAGATTAAGGCTTTTGTCTACGCGTCCCATACAAACTGAAACAAGCTTCAGACAAAACTCCATACACTGAACCAACTGCATGAAACGTAGCCTTGCACGAAGATGCGTCTACAGTAAGCTTAACACAATGACACCAGGAGATGAGTGCAGAAAATTTCTTACTTGTGCGATATTCGCTCAGGGTACTTGCGTAACCACCAGTTTGCCAAACCTCAGGCCCCGGTTGGTGATACCCGTCGAGTCGATGCTATAGGTTTCAACCCGTTCACTTCATGGAGGGAGGGTTTTACCATTTCCCTGCCTCAGGGGGAGAACCAGAGTAGATTCCCAGATTATTCTTCTAAAACCTTAAATTCTCAGGGAGTCGCGCTGTGAGGTCCATAGAGGAAATGCTTGGGTGTCAATGAGAAAGTAGGGAAAGGGGAGTTACGAAAGTCCTCCTAACCTCTAAACGATTTGCTTCTCGATCTAGTTATCAGCTCCAAGTTGTACGCCCGCTTCGTTTGAGCTCAGCTCAATTATACTCGTTGCCTTGTTAAGCTAATTGATCCCTTCACCGGCAGTCTTGATTTGATATGTCAGTGCTTCGATTTGAGCAGAGTCTCATTTACACAAAAGCAAAACCTGATATGATCATCTAGATTGGACAAAAGGTATGGAAAGCGAAACAGTTTGGAAACAGAAAATTATCCTCCGGCGCGCTGACATGAATGCAAGCTCGAGGGATGACCGCAGGACGATTAACGCTCCTTTACGCATGAGAAAGTGTACTGTACCTCAAAATCGAGTATTTATCTCGACATTACGTTACTTTGATGTGTAGAAGAATTTGATTGACTTTGAATTGATTTTGTTCGAAGCTCTGTGACCTGTATACGAATGAGTGATGTTTGTCATGCTTGTGTTGCAATAAGGTCAGATATCTGCACAAGAACCGACCTGTTCTTTACTGTAGCTCTGCCTTATGACCCCGTTGCGCCTTGTAAGAGCGCATCATGAGAAAAAAACGAAAATCCCTGCCACAGTCTGTTAGTTGAGGACTCTTCCGTTACACCATGAGCGCTCAAAAGGAACTGAAGGCAGTATACCGGTGAACTCCCTTGGCATAGATGGCGTACCTCTTGGTTACTGTCTACTGCGGCTTTGTCCAAAAGCTTCAACGAGGCTCATTCTTTGTCTTCACAAGCATTCTGCTACTTGTTGTCAAGTATGTTATAGTACAGATCCCAACGACTTTTGTTGTCCAAGAAAACGCATGGAGGAAGAGATTTCATGTGTCAAGTAGCAGGGGGGAGACGAGAATATAATAGAATGACAAACAATAGATCAAGCATTCTCATGAAAATAATCGCTGTTAATACCATTACACTAGGATATGTGTATCTTGGGTAACCTTAATGGGGAATCTGGATCTCATACAAGGTAGACGATTTAAAGGGTCTATAGCCAGCAAATTCCTCATATATGCTCAGACGATGATGGGTTGTCGGTATGGCAGAAACAGGTTAAGCAAGAACAAAAGCCAAACACTACCAAGTTCTTACAAAAGTATAACCATTTCTGGGAGGTGCATTCTGAGTGGATACATCAGTAACGCCTATAAAGACTACATTATAGTACATGCAGTGACATCTATGACTCCTTGTCCTCCACTTGAGCATCCACAGAATTCACACATTCAGGATATCCATCCAGGTATTAAGCAGAAAAGGAGGAGAAAATCTAATTTGAATATAGACATAAATCAAATATTTCCAACAAAGTGCTGTAGTAGGCAAAGTACTGTCACACGGCATCCAAGCACAGGTTAGCTGAGTGATTGCCTTCCTTTCCAACTTCGCGTAAGTGGACATTTCTTGCACTTGATCCAACTGGATCAGTTGTAGGTAGCCAAATAACGAAGAAAAAATCCTAAAGAACCTACCGACCATTACAGCGAGCTTATCATTCGCTGTAGATCTCTTGTTTCCTCCGTGCCTGGTAAGTCAGGCAAGGGAGTCAGCCATGAGTATAAGCTACAAAAGATCTCCGGATGTGATTGAAAGAAGCAACAGCAGCAAGAAGAACAACAACAAGAGTATAAAAACCAAACATATATGTAGGTACACAAGCAAGGTAAACAAAGCAGCAACCAAGAGCTCCGCCACCCAAGTACTACTGTACTTTTGATCGGTGTCTAAGGCACTTTCGTGCCTTCCTATGTCTCCTGTTTGTCTCCAGGTCTAGCCCTCACTCGACTGCATGCCATCGGCGTAGCCGACCACTGCACCGATAAATTCAAATTTTCCCTCTCTCCTCTTTAACTTCACTTCAGTTTCATTTTGCTTCCTTAGAGCCAGGCGCGCGCCTCTGCACCTGCCTCATCACGCCAACCTCATCCCGCTAAGTCCTGCCGTGGTCAGGTCATCTCCGAACTCGGTCCGACATCATCACCACCAACACCACTACGACCACGCCAGTCTAGCGACGGCCAGGTCCGTTGCTTGTCCGTCAACTCCATTGGCTCCCACTGTTTCATCCTCAAAGCTGAATGTCATCGTATAGGACGTGAATGGGAACCAATTCGGGGAAATCGAGTTCCTTGTATACGGTAGTAGGTCAGAGTCCGTCAGACGATGACGAGGAAAGGGACTCGCACATGAGTTTGAACAATGTTGGAGGAAGGAGCACAGTAAGATGCCGATCGTTGCTTCATGTTAGGTGGTGTCAGAGTGGGTGTCTCCTGTGTTACCAGTGACTCACCGCAGTAGTCTTTCCTCCCACCCACAATTCCTGAACATACTAGGTAGAGTAGAGTGGATGTGACTGGACGGATAGGGTATAAGCGGGACTTTGAGGCAGACGGGTCCAACACTCTGACAACAGATGTAGTATCCTCGGGTGACCACATGATCATCAACTGACTGCCAGTAAGATAACACGGCGAACTACAATACTCCACCATAGTGAGCCTTCGCCCAGGCCGGACACCCGGCTTTCACTTATTGCTAGAATCTTGATTTTATGCTTACAACTTTGTCCAACTCCCTGCTGCCGTCATAGTCCACCCCATTACTTCCAACTTGAGTTACGTCGTGAAGCCCAACAACTGTGAAAATACTTCGTTACCACGAAGGAAGATGCAGAGGAGATGAAGAGAAACATTCCTGTCTGGGAAACGCGCAGGCGTTCACTGAACTCTCGAGACGAGAACTTTCTAAGAAGCTTACGTAAAAGGTGAAACAGCGGAACGACCATAAAGGGAAGTTTCCGCATCAAGCACAGAGGGTCAAAATCAAAAGTCACGCCTTCCCGTTCTAGAGAACTCATTTAGCCTCGTTGTGGCTCTTCTTTAGACTCGTTTTAGGCCTGCAAGGTAGATGGTGAAGGGAGAATTGTGGGGTTCCTATGTAGAAAGAGAGCCATTCATGAACGTAGTATACATTCTCTCACACAATGCACATGTTGTTCTCCCGCTCTGAATTATTCTCCAAAATCAATCTTCTCCGTGTTGCACACGGACCCCACAACACCATCACTCTACTTTCGCAACGAAAAGGCATGTGACTCCTAGAGAGAAGAACCCCGAGCAAACATTCTCCTTCGATTCTCTATCCACTCCACGAACGCGGATCCATTTCTAGG
Source organism: Asterella californica (assembly GCA_036924285.1). Lineage (NCBI taxonomy): Eukaryota > Viridiplantae > Streptophyta > Marchantiopsida > Marchantiales > Aytoniaceae > Asterella > Asterella californica. The sequence continues at coordinate 31,716,732 of JAYKYS010000003.1, forward strand.
ACGGCACATTTTAGCCCTCGCCCTTAGGGGTTAGGGCTAGCTAGAGTTTACGGTTGGTTGTGACCTTTGTAGAATTAGGTACCACCGTAAACCACAAATCTGTGTAGCTTGAATTTCATACCTCTGCGGTACATGAAATGAATCCCTCTAGCATTCATAGGAGGTGACATGGACACTCAGTAAGAGGTTGCTAGTCCAGTTACCATCATGAGGGTATTCCGTGTTCTTGTGCATCAGCTAAGATGCTCAAGGATGAATATACACCTCTGAAAAAAGTCACATGTTGTCACGCGACTCATCCACTCGTATTTGCGTACACCGACCTCGCTTTCTCCCTGGCACCTGGATGCACAATTGAGGCTCTCATTTGCCACTCATCTTTTCTTGCCGGATCTATTCAATTCTCCTCTTGCCCTTTCTCCCAAAGTTGACTTGCTGGAGTAGAGAAAAAGCGAGTCCCATCTTCATCCTGCTCTAGGTTAACTTTACTCCCGTGCGAGGTCTCATTCTCATTCTCCACATGATTTTTGCCAGTTCAAATTGGAGACCATGTCCCCACGGTAGAACCTTACAATGATTTCACAAATATACAAACTAATGCGTTTGGGGCTTGTGCAACATTCTCAGTGGCACACGTGAATCCGAGCATGGACTTAGAGATGGAACATGCACCATTTATTAATGCGCGGGAGACCACCATAGCCTCTATATACACTGGTTGAGAGCCGAACTGTACGCTTGCAGCCGAGAGGCGGTCCGTATACACGAAGGCAAACGAACGCAAAGTGAACGTTTAGGACGATCATAATTTGCGCGTAGTGTAGGTATGAAAAGGTCGAATGAAGAATAGCATAGCATAAAATATAACGGGAAAAAACTTAAGCCCAAAGTTGCTTCAACCCAAGACGAGGCGGATAAATATCAAAGAGAAACAATTATAAACGCTGCACTGCAGCGCAGGTGAATATGCATGCTCCTGACTGAGCATTACTTTGCTAATCCATGATATCACTATAAGGTTCCGACAGTAGAGAATGTTACATACCTTATACTCTTTCTATCTTTTGTGTAATCACTAAACTAGCTAGGTGGAAAAGAGTCGATCAACTTTCTCCTTTTATAACTTCTAGTTTGCAGAAAAGTTCGGAACCCTGGGTGTTACCAAGGACTCGGTTGTTCTTACATTGCTTCTTCCCCAGTGCTCAAGGTACATATTTGTGCCAACAGTGTGATTCAGAACAATTATAAACAAAATCTTTCATATAGGTCGCTTGTATTCTCTGTTTTAAATCTCTTTCCTCCCTTCTGCAGACGTAAACTTAACGTGACTCATCTCAAAAGTTTTGAGTTGCTAAAGACCCATGCTTCTGAGGGAAACTTCACCACATCCAAAACACGTCCTTCGTCATCTACACCACGGAAGCTTGACATGGTTCTATTCTTGCGAAAATCTTGTGATTTACGTTTTCGTCCGCAAGAATAACTTTTCCGGTTGAAACTCCAACAAACGAGGCAAAAGAGCGAAGCATAGGGGAGCCCGAGGCTATGGGGTATCATAATCAAGCACACATGCCTAAATTATGACATACGGTATGTTTGACGTTTCAGAACTCACATGACACAAACACACACGAGAATGTCAATGTCAATTCTAGACACTGACATTCTCGTGGCACTCCAGACAGCCAGAAGCCACTCTCAGTTTCTGGACCCTTCCGCTTGAGACTTTTCAGACTCTACACTTGATCAATCACTAATTTAGTTATCAAACAGCAACAACAAGGACACGCATGCTTGTCATCGACTTGTATTGAAGCTTAGTAGAACCTACCAGTGCAGTACGCAGTACTCCATCCTCTGTTGTTGCACTATGTGTTTGTTCAGGACTTCGTATCATATTAGAACAGCACAACAACAAGGAACCCGTGGAGGAGCTTGAAAGAAAGACTTTGGTTTTCTCAGGTCAGGAAAGGAAAAACTGACATGACGGCGAGCTTCAAATCTTACATTACTACAAACGACGAAACATATATACTCAGATACCCTTTGGATATTTCGCAAGAAGCAAGCGAAAGAAACTATGTGCTGACTTTGACAGACTCATATTTTCTTAAGACGTCACAAACCGGTGTTTAGTGAGAACAAGGGAATGAACATCAACGACTTCAGCACACCCTTGAGCTTTGGTGTTCTCAATTAGAAGTGATGGTTTACTTCCGCATCCGCGTGGGTCATTTCAGCATCAGAAACGCAAGCATTTCCATTTCAGCGCCCTTTCTTTTAGTTTAAATGTGCCTCAGCGTCTAAAGTAAAGTGCCAACTTGGGATCCACTTGCCTAGTACACTCGTTATAATTTTCCTTTCCCTTGTGAAGCGTAAGTTATGACGCATGGTTGTCAAAATTGGACTTATGGAAAGTAAAATACCTCTTCTAATCGTCACTATATATCAGCTCACCAGGTGTATGATTACAACAGTTTCACTGTGTATTTAGTTAAAGGTTAAGGACTCTACCCACTTAGTACTCTATTTCGTTCTGATATCTCCGAAACTGAGGTATGGTAATAACAACCGTCTACCCACCTCAACGGTTAACATCTAATTCCTTTAAAACTAACCGTTGATTACATTTCACACCTTGGGCTAGAGGCACTTCCTGAAATACTCTTCCCTATATTTCGCCTATAATACCACTTGTTATATCTTCATTACTCAAATCAGGCCAACGTGACAAAGATTACGCCCAAAGCTAAGAAGATCATTTACATTGATAATGCAATTGAAAGAAAAAATGTTAAACTCATGGACTTTTAAAAACACTTTTAGTTCTGTCGTTGAAATAAGCAAGGCTCGGAAGTCACCGCTCAATGGAATAGAGTACCAAGTGGATAGAGGCCCTTATAGCAGCATGTCGGTTCAGTTATGCCGCAGCATAACCGAAGTGATATACCTTCATGAATGTTTTATCAAGCCCTAAACTCTGTCTCTGGATAATGGTGGTGTTGGGAAACGGGAACCTGACTAATGATGTCTACTGCAAAACAAATCCATTTCGTTAGCATTCAGTTAAACGAGACCGGAATCGCATCTTCCGAGTCGATTAAAACTATTCATGAGTTCTTTTTGAACCAATATGTACGTATGTACTTCGTAATAACAATGTAGATCACAACCTCAACATACTTACGTCTTGATGGTGTCGTCGTTTCGGGGCACAAAGCTTACCACCGGTCCGCTGGAATTAAACCACAACATTATATAATATGGACATAAAACATAAGAGTCATCATGGGAATTAAAAGCTTGTCCTTATAGTGAACTAACAGCGTGTGCATGTGTCGTGGATGACATCACAACAGTCAAGAACGATGTAGGATCGATACAATCACAGCAAATATCCAGTCATATATTGAGAACAGTCTGCAAACGATGCATAATAATATCCATTATCTCAACTGCAAACGCTTATAGAGAGTGGAAGAAGGAAGGGACGTAGCTATTGGCTTGTGTGCAGGTTAATGGTAATAAACAAAGGGGCGATATCCGATTACGTTTATTATTGCTTAATACTAGAACATTCACTTCATCATATATGTACAATTTCCAAACATATGTTCTTTGCTTGCCATGCCTGTTGAACGCATTCTCAGGTCATAAACCCTCAAACGTAGGTCGATGATGTCCTTCTAGACGGTGGCAATGCTTGAAACCAATCTAACTCACTTGAGAGAGAACAATACTAACCGTTCTACCAACCAACTGGAGAAGATAACCTAATTCCATTATAATCTCTACCGATTCTCCAGTGAAATCTTGTCCCTAGAAAATGTACGAAAGCGCTACAACTTCGATGACCGTATCGAGAACGACCAGCAACTTTGCCAGGAGCCTTAAATTACCTCGCCCACTGCTCGGAGTTCTTGACTTATTGGACATGACGATATGGATGACGATACAGATCGCTGAGTTGATCACGAAGTTCCCTTCATAATACCACAAACGGGGGTGTGAAGAACATGGAGAGGCTATCAATTGCTACAACATCTTTCATGTGAACTTGTCTTTTGTTCTACCTAAGAGATTCTCCACTCACCGATATTTCATATTTCATTCAGCATGCATATATTCTCCACCCACCATTAGGCTGGGGAAGCGTCGATCTCTCTCAGCCATCAATCGGGTGCTTATTCTCGAGAACGCCGAACGTCTAATCCCTGCATTCATAACAAGGCGATGAGGGAATCAATCAGTCTGGACGTGGCAGAGAAGTGACGTCTTAGATGCATACACCATAGTGTCAATTAACTGCGTGCGGGCTAACTGCTTGAAAAATTTGCAAGGTTAAGTACCATAGTGAGCGAAATGTTTAAGGGATTAATAAGAAGATTGCGCAAATATGGATAAATTTACTAACTCGAATATTCTCTATAACAACAACGTGAATACAGTTTTGTGTAAAAGCGCTGTGATAAAAATTTTGTGAAATTTTTTCTATACAAATGAATTCTACTAAAATCTTGTAAATATTACATGAAGTATGTCTGATTATTTATCTTTGAGTCTTTTATATGAACGCGAGAACTTATTAAAGTGTTTTGCACTGGATTTATTCTGTTTATAAGAATTATACTCTATATCTTTTTCACTATTATTTCTGATAAACTGCGTGAAATATAACAACGCTTATGTCTATTTCTGCACGAATTCTAATGAAGATCACTCACTAACGCGCGATTTCCAAATAGTATTCCCTTTTACATTCGCGCATCTTAACTGGGAGAAGTCAATTGGCAGTACGGTAAGTCACGTTTCAGAGGGAGAGTTACCTAGACCACGCAAGCTGCAAAGTTTCGTTCTCGTCATGAACTACTTGTCACACTTCGGGCCTCTTCATCTGGTATTCACCAGTATTCATAAGACAAAAGCAAAGCGCTTCAAGAGTTATGGAGAGGACAAGTGTCGAGCGCGGCGTACGCCGGGTACAAAGTTACAACAAACCCGTGCGCCTCCCGGCGGGGACCAAAAAGGCCCAAACGAGTCGAGAGTCGAAAGATCCAGTCACGCGTGCATCCTAATCGCACCCTGGTTCCAGCCATCAGACCCTACGGTCGTAGGACCAGGAGAATGACAACAAAGAGAAAATTACAGGACAAAAGGTATCAGAACCGAAAGTTACGAAACTCAGTCACCATGCAGGCAGTCCTCTCAGGCAGGCCAGCCGGGTAAGGGATGTTCTTTACAGAAAGCTCTCAATGACTTTTAAAAGACGAGAATTGATAGTATGCCTCTCACTTGTTTTATGCGAATCGGTCACCGCCACGTGTCGTAAAGGAAGCCCCGAAACGTACTTCCGGTCAGAACCTGAAGCCATCTGTAGGACTGACTCTTCTGGAGCGTAGGGCGTTGTTCTTGTGTAATCCTTCGTCGCTCTTGCCGTCACTTTCTTTGTCCCTGAAGGAATGGATGAGGTGTCCCCGGCAGTCAGTCTATCCACCTATCCGTGATGCATGAGGTGTCGGGGGGCAGGTCTCGGAATGATAATACAGCATTGCCTTATTTCTGTTGATGATGGACGTCGCTGTTGGTTAGAATTGCAAGTGGCAGAAGATGGAATGATGACCGCGTAGAGCAATAGAAAGCCCATGTCCACCATATCCACATTAGGCCGGCACTTCCATTTCGAGCTGCTAACGATCACTTCCTATGATAGACACAGACTCTAGAACTACTACTACTACTACTACTACTCACCCCAACCGTAAACCGGATTGCTTTTGAAGGCTCCCTCAGGATTCTGTTCAAACTTGAGTACTGATATAAAATTTTTACGAACTACCCGAACCTGGCCATGATGGGGAGAGGTTCTTTCTCACTCTTTCTCACGCTTCATAGAAGAGACGATCATCAAAACTTAGCCATACCACCCATCACATCAAATTTTGAGTCTTGGTCATTAAGCATGTTGAGGTGATGAAGAGCGTCGAACGGTCGAACTGAGATTTCCCTGAAACTTGGCAGAGACGTGGAAACAGAGTATACGAGTAGGCGTGACAATGACAAGGAGAGGTGACTCTAAGTTTCGTTTTTTCTGACACTGAGAACCTTGCCATCACGATGATTTCGTTGTAGAGAGAGAGAAAGCGAGAGAGAGGGAATGGCGAGGTGAGTGCCGGCCATTCCATCGTGTATCTCGTACAAAGTGAGAACGCGTACGAGTTTGTTAGTGGAACCACTGGACGTGACGAGTAACAAGCGGTAGTTAGGTGCTACAGATTTTTCGCTGACTTTCACACTGAGATAGTACTACTTCGGCGTCGCCGCAATATTTGTCAAGATCATGATATGAATCACATGATGACCGCACACCTTGAATGACGTTTCTTCTCCAAGGAAGAACTTCAACAAAATGACAATAAACTCATATTAGGACGTGAAAGTGGCGAGGGGAAGATCAGCTCCACTTCTGTTAGAGACCATGTATAACCATCGGACGTAAATATCCGACCACACACCTTGAATGAAGTTTCTTCTCCAAGGGAGAACTTCAACAAAAGGACGTGAAACTGACGAGGGGAAGCTCCACTTTTGTTAGTGACCATGTGATGTTGTGAACTTAACCATCGGACGTAAATATCCAGCTGAGATATGAATCAAGCACACCCTGGCTGGAGTGAAAATGCTGACTCGAACCCACACCCACCCACACCTCACACTCACCAGGCTTCACCTTGTTGGGTGTGAAGATGAGAACTCACTAGCAGACACTTTTCTCCACATATATTTGAATCCACTACGGAGTCCATATACGGCCCTAAAAGTAAGAATTACGACAAATGGGCCGTTTATAAAGGATTATAACAGCTACACTTCAAAACACATAACATGGATGTTACTTCACTCTCTCTCTGCTGATTGAGTGATCAAAAAATATGCTAGACACTCTTCTCCAGATATCTTTTATTCCCACTACGGAGACCGTATACGGCCATTTAAAATGGAATCACGAGTAATGGGCCGCTTCTAAGGGAGACTATAACAGCTACACTTTAAAACGCATAACATGGATGTTCCTTCACTCTTACTGCCGATTGAGACGTCAAGAAGCTTTTACTCTAAAACCAATTCTTGTCATGTCAGTACTTGCTTGGTTGGGTTGCATACCCCTTCACGATGTGCAAAAGGCAACCTTGAGCCATACTGCTACCGCTTGATAAGTGAACCAGTAGTACTGCTGAAAGAGAGCAGGGAGTCGCGTTGCCAATCCCGCTATAGACTTACGTTCTAATCTGGCAACAAAAACAAGAGATTCTTTTGAGATATTCATGTTAGTATGTGAGCGTTCGATTCGTGGATATAAGCTAAACACTCCAAAAGCTCTTTGCTGATTCAGTGTAGCGATTCCCACCACCGTAAATTTATCCAGGTCAAGGATTGGAGAGCCTATTCTTCACAATGCGCAGTAGCAAATCTGACTCACGTATTTCTGGCCCTGGATACATAAGTGGTCCAATAATGATGTCTTATACAAGCTTAAATTGCCGGACCTTTTAAGGTACACTGTTTTTTTCAACGTGAATCTCCAAAACCTACCGTTCTCGATAAACATGGAAGACTTGGACAATCAGTAGATCTAATTCGCGCAAGCAGTCCGATCATCAGCACCGTTATGATCCTTCACGGTCCATCTATGGAACGAGACAGGGATATAAAGGAAAGAAACTTAATTTGCGGGAAGTTTTCCTAATGGGAATTTGTTTTTAGGGCATGTTTCAGTTCATGGTCCATCCACAGGAACGAGACTGGGGTGTACGAGAAAGAAACTTAATTGTCGGGAAGTCATGCCTCCACAAGTAGAAGGAAATATCTCGAAAGGTGAAAAGCGTGTAGAGGCCAATGATGCAGAAGAGTCACGGTTTACACTGTCGGAGCAGAACCGCGAGCATATTCTGAACGAAAAAGAACAGACACACAAGTGGGGGAATGCCAGGCATGAGTCTGTCCACTTAGGGATGGTTACGATAGAGGACGGTATATTATCTGATGACGTGCGCGATAGCAAGCTTAGGGGGAAGGCACTTCTTCGTCATGTAGGTCAAAATCAACATGGACAATGCGTTGAAAACGTGGGACGTAAGAAGATCGCTCCGGTCCGCTCTCCATCTCCAGGCTCGATGTGCTTCAGAAGAAGTCTACAAGTACCTGGACCAAATACTCCATAACATCGCATGCCTCCACGCGGAGGCCAGACCTATCTCAGACCTATACACACCGTGTTGTTTCTTCTAGTGGTAACCCGGTCTCAGCAGCTGTTGCTCCTACAACAAGCCAGTCGTTTGCGTTCATATATGCACGTTTTGTCTTTATCCCTGCCTACGTTGGGGTTCGTTGAGTCCGAGTGTGGACGAGGCGAGCATGCTTTTGTTTCCTTTTCTGGATTAAAGGCTATGTATCTTGCTGCTAGTAAAATATCGTTGCAGATCTTGGAAATATCTACAGACTCTACACGTCCCCTTGATCTGAAACCAGCATGCTTTTCATTCTCGACACGGACCTTCTCTGAAGAAGACGAGGAGGCGAGGAGTTTGATCTCACACATATGATCTGAACATTTGATGGTTTAAGGGCGTCTTCCCACTCTGCAGTTTTCATTATTGTTTGTCGAACGTTATCTCCGTAGGTTTGGCAGGGGTCCCCTCCCCTACCTTTACGCGTTTTCCGCTAGTAATGGTATTACTAGATGAAACCACCTGGAAGTGAACTATGACTTTATGTGAAAAGGTCAACAGGAAAGTCGAAAGATGTAATAGTGCGTGTCAAACCTGGGGTAACGGGTGATATTCGGTTTCCGAAAATGTAAATTAAAGGGTTCATCCGTCGAACCTCACGCGTACCTAAAGAGGTAATCCGTGACTACATGATGGATTTTCATTAAAATTCATTTTCACGTGAGAGTATTCAAAGTTTGAAATATATTTCCAGGCTACACATAATTATAGAGACTAGATATAACGACTGAAATCACTTCAAGACTTCTTGAGTTTATGATCTTGGGATAAAAAAGTACATTGCTAACACCTAAAACTTCTAATGCAGAGGTTTAGGAAGACTTGTTTAAATCCATCACATTCCCATAACTAGTGTTATAGGTATCGTGTAAACTTTGACGTCAAGATCCGTCTCTTCAACTTTTAAGTTTACCAGGGAATCGATCTTATTTTTCATAATAGAATATTCATTTCTAAGTTTGACACATCCTACTGTACACTAATTCGAAAGAAAAAATATTTGATATATCATGATAGAACCGTAGGTCCGACCAAGGTACATAAGTGAATAACATGAAAAGTGAGAAGAGATCTAATTAACTCGCATTGTCCATATCGTTCACACGAGAACAAGTGCCTTAGTTAAGCTGCAATGATGTCAAAGAGAATGTCGACCCAGCAGCAGATGTATCCCTATATAAGAAAGTGTGATTCATTTTGTGAGTTCATGACTAACAAGTCCTCTCTGTAGCTTCTAGTCGTTGTGAATGAGTGGAGTGAGCACTCAACACAAGGAACACTCGGATGTAATAAATGAATGTCAAATCGATATCTAGAGCAACACACAAGGGCATGAACTTTCAAACCAAATACTGTATTCTCCATCTTTCCAAGTTGCATCTGCATCATGACTTTGACCAGAATTTTGTGTCACAAACGGTCAAGGTGATCATTGTGTAAGACTCAGTATATTAAGATTATTTTGATGGATCATATAGAGAGAATATTCACTCCTTCCAAGTTCGACGGTTTGTGCACTGATTATTTTTTGTCATGTACGGAAAACTTAACATCCGCACCAGTAGGATTTGCTTCCCGATGGTCTTTGCTGGTTCCTGTTTTCACAGTCACCCATCTAAACCTCTCTGCAGTTCTTTCTCTTTTTCTTCTCCTTCATTTCTCTTTGTTACTTATTGCATTCAGAGGTAATTTAACGCGCATTGTACAGAGTTGTAATGAAGCATTATTATATGTATTGCTCGTTGAAAGCGTCAGTGACTGGTTACAGGAGTTTGTACATGTACATGGTGTATAGAGAGAAAAAGCGGTCACTACCATGTATGTATGTTACATAATGGAGTGTATACATATACATGGTGTACAGAGAGAAAGAAAAGGTCACTACGATGTATGAAGATTACATAACCTCCATTTCAGGATAAAAATAACAGATGAGTAATATGCTGCTAGTTCATTGTCACGTTACTAGTTTATTGTCATAAATCCGAACGCAGCCCCTTCTTTCTATTGAGGTTATCACTCCACTTCGATAGAGTGATTCCCGTCATAGTCGGCAGACCTCAAGAGAACATCGATCATAGAGATGAACTCTGACAGACTTGGGTGCTATCTTCCGTTCTGTCGCTCGATGCTATCTTCTTGCAAGCTTGGCTGCTCCGTCTCTGCTCCTTTTTCTTCCTCATTTGTTCGCAGTTGAAAGTATCTGCGGCATCGTCTGTCATCAATATGAAAAAAGATGTTATTGACGTCCTATAGTGTCACCTGTTCGAGTCTGATCGTCTCTTCTGTATACTTGCTTGCATGATCCATCTGGGTGAAGCTGAGTACTTCTCTGAAAGCAGCATCTGACGGAGACAGCGAGACAAACTGTTGGAGAACAGGTGTGAATTTTTTTACATGTTGGATTGCAGTGCCCTGGGTAAAATATTCATGTAAGTCAGATCAACACGGTTTTTTGTATCTGCAGCTCCTAGCAACGTAAACAATTCCTTACCGTCAGTCATCATACTCTCAGTGATGTTCTTCATCGCGGCATGATGGTGGTGCAGTTTCTCGTCCTTTAGACAGTACCCAACAATGCCCACAAATGTGTGCAACTCTTTGTTGGAGAGTTGCTTCATGTAGACCAATCGGATGTTGCTGATCCCATCCAAGTGTCTGGAATATTTTTTTTCACCTACAGACAAGATTTCCCCTGGATCGATATAACGTCATGGAAATGCTAGTGCAAGAGACTACCCCTTGTTCAACAGAAAACATCCTTGACAGGCACTGCTTCTGCAAGAAAGTATAAAGGAGCAAGAAGAGAGAAAGGTTCCGTGTCACTTCCTGTCGGACAAACAATCACTCTTGATGTGAATGTCCTTGCTCTTGCTTGTCTCCATAGAGACATATTGGCGATCCAAGCTCTAGTGACGTCAGCAAAAGAAATGACATATGGATGGATCAAGCTGAGTCCAGATGCAGGGTAGACTAAGAACTCTGTAAACGGAGTGCACCATGGAACGTTTGCTATCACCTCCGGGGATAAAAATGGTTCGATAACTAAACATACGAAACCGCCTGTCTTATAGATACGTGAAAGTTCATCTTCCGAAGAAGAGAAAAACCAGTACGGCCCAGCCAAACTTACAACAGGGACGACGTGCAAAGGGCAAGGATAACAGATTTTGCTCACCTTCACATAATCGAACTTGAGGAGGAAGTTGGTGGTGGTTCTAGAGTATTGTAGGTCTAGGTAAATCTAACTACGGCTCAGTTGGAGTGCATTATCGTGGAAACTAATCATGGGCAGTTTGCTAGAGTAGAATGAGAATCTCGAAGCAATCTCTGGAATAAGCAGAGTTTCAAGTTCGATGGCGAGTAAGGGCCTAGAATCGCTTGCCGTGTGTCAGGTGTCTTCTGTCTCTATGACAGGAAAAAAAGTCTTGCTTGGTCTGTCTACACCCTCTAGGGAGTCTATGGCAAGTAGGACGAGCTCATCATCTGCGGACATGATCCCGTCGAACAGTAATCATCTCATCATAGAGTGAAGCCGACATCGAAAGAAAGACAACATATACAACATGCAATAATGCAAACTAAAAGGTTCTGTACCAGTTCACAGGCGACAATTTCAACATGTGTCCCACTTGGGCACGGATGTCGTCAATTGATAAGGAAGGAGTGAAGTACATGAATGAACAGGAACGCAAATCTGTGAAAACCAAGTACAGGTCGTGGAAACAATAACCTGGATGAAAGTGAAGATAGACCCGCAATCCGTGGTGACTCCTTCCTTTCTTCTACAGCATACGAGTAGAAGAAACGAACCTGGCGAACGAACATTGGAAGAAGCAAAAGAAAGAAAAGCATACGGTACAACTTCTCCTCGCAGCAGTGTTAACATGATCATGTACGTCAAAGTAACTAATATATCATCCGTGGTCACACCTCGTTATTTCCTCAACCTTGATCGACGGCCAAAGAGAGAACAAAACCGACAAGTAGCGAGATTGAAAACAAGAGAACCGAACTGTGCGTGAGACGCGATGAGCACCGATGAAGAAACTCGTCTCTGTCCGGTTTCCCACGTCTGCTCGGGCTAGAAGGACGTCAGCCCAGAACATCCCGAAATCCTCTTCTGGAGGCAAAAGAGAGAAGCCAACTAGCCAAAACTTTGAAAGAAGAGAACAGCGATGAAGAAGATAGTGCCCCGCCCACAACATCTCCATATCTTCTTCCAGAGCCAATTAGACAGAGGACAAATAGACAGAACCTCCAAAGAAAGACAGAGAACTGAAGCGTGATTTTACCGCTGACAGTTAGCGAGAGCAACGAAAGACATACAAGCAAAGCGTGAGATCACCGCAGACAGTTAACGAGAGACAAATGGACATAAATGAAACCGTGACTATCTTGGCAATGAACAAATTCGTCTGCCGGTAGCAGCACCGTCTGTCATAGCCAAAAAAAACTGCAAAAGAAACAAAACGAGACGTAGCGAGAAAAGCAAACCATGAATCTCCCTCGACCACCAGCGATGAAGAAGGCAGCACCTCCAAACAAGAAAACAGCAAAAGTCAGAGAAGCAAACCGTGAGTTTCCCACTGACAATTAGCAATAGTGAAACGCACCGAAACGAAATGAAACACATACATAGAGAATAAACCCGGCCGCAGAAGTTCAACACAAAACCGAGCGGTTCGTACGAACTAAACGCCAATCCTCTGCGATAGTCGTCAATCTCTGTCATCCGAGTCCTGCCACTCCTTGTTACACATCGAAGAGCAGCCCCAAACAACAAAGCAACAACACGATAGAGACTGTGTAAACCCAACGACGTTGACGAAACAAGCCGTGATCGAAGAGAGAAGATCCGGCGACACGTCGCACATAATCATCGATCGCTAAGAGACATAGCTCTAATCGTAAGCTGTCGCTCCGTCCATAAGCTTGGACGATGATGAGAAAAAAATGCAATGTTATTTCACCGCTGTCACATCTCCCGCCCGCGGTAACCATCCGCTCTATCCACATGGAGTATTTTCACTCCCTATTCTAGCTTGTCGCTTTCTCCTCCTCGTCGAGAACAGCACTTTGCATGCATATTAACCAAGATACCTGTTTGAGACTTGCTTGTGTTCAAGTGGAGTTTGTTTATGAAACTGTAACTATATTTGCATCGTATGTCCCACTATTGCATACCACATTGTATGGTGGGCTGATTGGCATCTTAGGACCTCTACCTACTTTGTACTCTATTTTGTTGTGATATCTCCGAAACTGAGATATGGTAATAACATCCATCTACTCACTTCAACGACTTACATCTAATTCATTTAAAACTAACCGTTGATTACACTCCATATCTTTGGACTAGAGTCACCTCCCAAGATATCTTTTTGCATACTTCATCTGTAAATATCGTAAAACCATCGCATGTGATATCCTCATTAGTCAAATATAAAGATAATGCCTGAAGCCAAAAAGATCATTGACATTTAGGGATGCATCCAAAGTGCACAAACAAAAAAATGAAGAAAAAAGATAAACGTTTAAACAAACAGAAACTAATCATGGGTGATTTGCTTACAGCAACCTTAAAAAAATGAGTGAAAAGTGCAATATGCGGGGGAAGCGTAAAGCACACAGTCAGAGGAAAAAGATAAAAGGTGACTTTTGTCACTTCACTATAATTTGGTGAAAAATAAAGCACATATCAGGGAGAATACTGGTCAACAGGATTTATTATTTAATACAACTTCACTTAATTTATAGTGCTAAATTTAGATTTTCAAATTTAAATCTCACCTTGGCGCCTCATTACACTTGATATCTTCAATTAAACCCATAAGTAAGTCGTGGGAACAGAACCCTTCTTTGGTATAAGAGCTTTCACTCCCACGAATAAAGTATTTCAAGCTTGTAAGCTTTAATTTATAGCTTAACTTTTCCAAAAAGAAAGGTTAGGACATTAAAGCTCTTTGCATATTCTCTTTTTTAGAACATGGAAGAGGTGATAGTGCAGTTTGAAAGAAAAGAATGTTAAACTCAAGGACAACAGTTTACATAAGCAGGGCTTGGAAGTGACCGCTCAATGAAATAGAGTACCGAGTGGGAAGAGGCCCTTACTTGCAACCCAGTTGACGACCCAAAAACTAATTTTAAATTGAAAAGAAGAATAGATACATATCCCGTCGTGATTGCACATGATTTAATGCACGGATGATGATTCTACAGACAGTTAGAAAGCCAGCATGATGCAGACAAGTTGCTATAGGATTGCAGCTCTTCCACCGGGAACTGAATCTATAGTTGAGAGTGGAGGAAAAAGAAGGGGTTGACAAAGAACAAGTGCTGTTTACTCAACAATATCAGGTTGGGATAAGATCCTCGTCTCCGATCTCTTGATCGACAATATTAGTCAAGGTTAACTGCCTGGTTTCCATGTGATTGGTGGTCTTTAAAAGGGCAGGTTTCCCAAGAAATTTTTCATCCTCCAAAGTTCATTTTTCCTCAAAATTGCTTTCTTCTGACTAGTGCAACAGGAAATAATAATCTGATTTCCTTCCGCAATGCTGCCACCTGAAGTGAACGGCTTCAGGTGGTCAATGCCTCAAAAGGCATCCGTCGTTCTTGACTGCGCGTTGATGAAGCTGCTGCACATGTTCTTAAGACCATCCTTGCATATGTTTGGCGACTCAGGTGTGCATCTCTTTTTGCTCTTCTGCTGCTTGAGTGGTAGTTTAGGAGTCAAAAGCCGATTTTTTAGTCCCCAGCACCGTCCTCCATTAAAATCTTTTCATCTTTTGGCGAGAAGGGCGTGGGACATGTGTTGAGGTGTGGGTACGCATATGGCAATATACCACGATGGTCCGGCTGCATATGTACCGAATGTGGAAGAAGTATGGCGTTATAAATATTATAATCGACAATCGAGATATGATACTCCGTATCACTGAGTCAACTGAACATCCATGGATCGGAGGCGGTCCAAAGGAGAACAGGAGAATGAGAGATTTCCCGTCCCTACAGTAGCCAAAGACATCCAGACAGGCGGCTGGATCTTTTCACCGTTTGGGCAAATATCCTCGAGGGAATTTCCATTGTCAACCCCCCAAATCCACCCACCGAATTTGTTGGAGGTCGGGCTTCAGCACGTCAGCTGCAGATTCGGTACACCCAGAAAATTCTGCTTCCAATGAGTTCACTTACCTTCCCGCTGAATTTAAGTCAGAACTTAGAGGATTAGAGGAACAAATACCAAATGGAAATTTAGGAAGAAGAGGAAGTCCATTATTTTCTCTCGCTCTCGCTCTCTCTCTCTAAGTTTGACTATACCACGCGCATGGCCTACCGAGTGATGTGATATAAAACAGAAATCCGCACAAGCACCATTCGTCCATATGTGGAATTAAATAGTACAGCAACTCAGCAGCTCTCCAGTCCTTTTTGTTGCAAGCTGCAACATGGGGCGGGGGGCATGATAATCACAGGCGTTTAGTCCCAACCACATCAACCCAGCACAGGCCAAGCTCATTGACAAATGTGGAAACAAACTGCCCAACTTCGATGGATGGAGGGATGGCAGTCACATCACGCACTTTCGGGACAGAAAAGATAATCATAGGGCTGTGTTCTGGCAAGAGGCTCTCCTCGTCTATTTTATCATTATCGTCTTGGCGAAATTCAGCTCCGGTTGTTGTACAGACACACTTGGTAAGATCACCATGTAAACTAACAACAAACAAACTGGCAGTCCACACCTCCGTACCCTGAAGAGTGATTTCCTCCAGTTCCAGCCAAGCAGAGGAGACTTGGGACCCATCTTCGTGTTGGAACTGGAAAATGATCGTGGTAACAAAGAGCATAGCCCTGAATGCATGGCAGCCAGGGCGGGCATTTGTCCCACCATGGGGAGCTCAAACCAGGAAGTAGGATGATGTTGCAATATTATGGGGATAAAAGAACCACACCAGCAACTTGTGGTAGTATCCTGTACGCAGGTCCAGCTCTCAGTCAATCAAACATCTTTGCATGTGCTATTTTGGGTGGTTTCGAAATATTATAGTCATTCATTTCATCACTGTAGTGTAATGTGGTGAAACGTTGAATAATATTCTCTTCTCTCTCTATCTCACACCCTTGCATGTTATGGGGGAACAAAAGGCCGGATGCCATGTCTTGAGGAGGAGTAGTAAGAGGAGGAAGAAGATTGCCTTGAGTAGTTCGTCCCTGAGAAATGTCCATTCCAGTTCAGGCCAAAGAATATATATTCAGCGGTGTGATTGTAGCCCCAGTCATGTGAGTTTTGGGAAGGGGCGCCCCAAAACTCACATGACTGGAGCTACAATCGCCACTGAACTTACCGGTCCACCCTGACCTGACATGCCCTGCATGTGGCGACTAGTCAGCTATGGCCCGGCCATCCATGCCAAAAGGAAGGAGCGCTGAATAATCTCCCAATCCTTTGCATGTAGTAGTTAGTGAGCAAACAGCATCAAGCTAGTGCGATGTCACATGGCGGTCACTGGATTATTAGACCAGGGCTTGATGTGACAGACCATCACGCGGAGTTCAGTACAGTATAGTCGCAGCAGGCCGTGGTATGACCTCATGTGTGAACTGTCAAAACCTACCACGACTGAGTAGTAAGTAGTTACTGCAACCGAGTATAGTACACTACAGGTTGGAGTGGGGAGATGTGAAGAAAATGTGGGGAAATAAACGGGAACGACACTCTGAAACGGACACACATGAGAATACAAGTATTTCACATGCCTAGCCAACGCCATAGCACATGGCAGAACAGCGGAAGACGGGGACGCGAGCGAGAAGAACGAAGAGGCCGAGAGAAAGAGATCGCCTGGACGAAGCGTTGTTTCTGGCTGGGCTCCAGGCTGGCCAACAGGCGAGTTCCCCTAAATTCTTTGCACGCTTCCACAGTTCGAGGCCGTTCTTGAAACATCCAAATTTGTTTCCTTTGACAGAGTGGTTCCGTCGTTCAAATTCCCTTCGCACGTAAATTTGTGCTTTCGCGTGCCTTTCTTCTCTCGCTCACTCTCTCTCCCTCCCTCCTCGACTACAAAAGTATATTACAGTGCCTCCAATCTTTTTGTCGCAGTGCATGAAGACCGTCTCTTTCGCCATGGTTCTCCCGTCAACCTCGTTCTTCCCTTCACGTAATCTTGTTTCTGCCCAAATTTTAAGGACTGCTCCTCTTGACCGGGTCGCCGTCGTCGCCATGATTCATCCTCACTTTTTACAACCCTCGGACGAGCAGACGTACAAGACTATTCAAAGTCCTTTTTAACCTTTATTATTATTGTCTTGACAGTCTCCGGGTAATGTGACCATTCAAGCATGCTTCTCTCTTTCTCATTCTTCGGATACGTGAATGTTTGCCAGCCGAATATACCTCACTCTTTCTCTTTACAGTTGCATACTGCTTCAATAGACAAAGTCTTGGACAAAGCAAAGGACAACCTCAAGACACTTTCTCGTTTCTCGTTTATCATGCTCAGTCGTTACCAACGAGTCCAATTTATATGTTAGAGTTGTCTATAGAGTGCTCATCAAGTACTCTTGAATTATTGCCAATACGTGAACTCTTGTTAAGAACATTTGCTCCGTGAAACAGTATTAAATACAAACGTACTACATAACTTAGAATTCTGGAGGTGCTTCATTTCCGGCTACAATAGTCTGTAGAAAGTTCTTGTCCTCTCATATGTAACAAAATTTGTGGGAATTTTTGTGTAAACTCACTGTGTATCGGAGAATCATTATGCAGCAGTGCTAGTAGTCTCGATGATCTGACAGGTGATGTGTAGAAGATATGAGAGTCCCCGTGATTCAGTAGTTAGAAAAAGCTACCAAGTAATTCAGCATTCGCCTTCGTAAGACTGGAGAAGTGGAAAAAATGTGTGTAGATTTCGGTATCTTAGTGTGTCGTAGTACATCGACACAATAGATACCGTAGAGTAAGTGAGGTTCATTGAGCAACAAATTAGTGAGGTTCATTGATCTCCAATACATTTGTAGATAAATTGTCTTTTATGTTAACCTTTTGACCTAGCTTAGACTCACAATCAGGGAAATATAGAACTCATTATTATTCACTACTCTTCTACTTCAACAAACATACGTTATCATCTGAAATAACTGATCTCAGAGTTAGTCTAGATATAAAACTGTATCCTCCACAACTCATAGCGCAACAAAATCTCTACCTTCTACTCCACGAACGTGTAAGTCCGATTTACATAGAACTGATTTCTAATGCAACAAAGACGATCACAAGAGTTTGCACTATCCGGCTGAACAAACAGTATACCCTAGTCCTATACTGACTTATCTGAGGCCAACTTCCTACTTCTTCATGACATGCGAAGATCGCAGAATATCACAAGCGAAAAGTTGATTATTGCCTTTGTCAATGAAGAGAAATCAGATCACACTTTGACTTTGCAAATCTTCTCCGTAACTGGAAGAAAGCTGTTTTGCGATATTTATGTCAATCTCTGCACTATGTTTAGCAGGTGGTAATTACAGGATTTGGAAAATTATCACCGGGACTGGACGGATGACTGTTGAATGACTATCCTCTTCAGTCGGTGTCATATCATTCCAGTCCAATAATTACAGGCGTAGATGTAAACTGTGCTTGGCTTGTGGAATGTCATATCAGAGAGGATGGACTCCGATGGAGTCGCAAGCCAAAAGAACCAGATCAAAATGCCTGACAAACGTGGACTTATCAGCAAGCAGTGATATCAGGGCGATCAGACCTCGTCCATCAAGATCTGGCAAAGTCGATGATAAACCCGACCAAAGAGGACAAGCACGTTTAAAACTTAAAGGAGTAGGAAGAACTGGTTTTTGTTTTCGGTTACCCGTTTCAGAGATGAGGGATAAAACTGTTCCACCTATCAAAAGTGTATTTCAGAGGACCATGACGGAAAGAACTGATATGAGGGATAGAAGCTAAGCGAGCAGAATGATAGTTCCATGTTTAGCTCCTTGTCTCCAGATTTAGCGTAAGGACCGAGAACCAGAAATAGCGGCCGTGCACCTTTTAGCCACGCCAAACTGGCCAGGCCGAGCGAGATCGCAGCTTGGTCACCGATTCTCACTCTTCGCTTTTCGCTTCCGTCGCCGCGTCCCCGGCGGCGGCTTCTTTCTCGATTCGCCTGCGGGTTATCCGCCTTATGTCTCATACCATCCATGTGCAATGTGATGTTGTACTCGAGCCCATGATGAGCCAGGATCCATTTCCATGATGGAGTCCCGTCCATCATCTCCTCCGCGCGCCCCTGAAATTCCGCGCGCGATTCGAGGCCATGTAAGGGACGGGCGCGAGGGCCAGCCTCCTCCAGCCCTTACAGCTCGCTAAGGACGAGAGCCCGCATCCACGATGGGTCCGTCGTGGGCCGCAAGGGTCCGCGCGCACGGTTTATGCGGCTTCTGCGAGCCTCCAGTTTGATCCTGCGGCCGCCTTCTCTTCCCAGTTCTGGATCGACGGTCTCGACACACCAAATGAAGGGCACTTAACCTCGGTCGAGGTCGGAGACCGGCCACTGTCGGCGACGCGGAGCTAGAACTAAATTATTAGTATCGGGACGCAGGATGGGCGACCACGGAAATGGTCACGGGTGCACGCTGAAGCGCGGGTGGATCATCCCGCGTTTCTTGGAGGCTGTGTATCGGTCGGTCAGGATAGGACTGACGGCGGAGTTGAGGCCTTTGGCAAGAACGGCCGAAACGGTGAAAGCGTTCAAGTGACGGAACGGAGAGTGCAAAAGATCGAGACCACGGCACGTTCAGTCGGCCGTCCTTTCTCCAATAGGAGGCGTCGGTCGGAACTCTCTTCGCTGTTATTGGACCCGAGTGTCCGTCTTCTTATTGGTAGAACGGGAGACGAAGTGCAAGAAGCTGCTATAGGAAAGGCGACGAGGAGCCAGTCATGTGGACGACGAGGGCGGAGCCATGGAGAGACGAGAGCCCCGAATGGTCCAGTCTGGCGGCCCTGTTGGTTCGCTCAGACTACTACGGTACAAGAAAGAGGAAGTCGAGAATGTGCAAAAACCAAGTTGGGAGGTACTACGTATGCAACTGCGTGGTCAGGGGTCAAGCTAAGCGATCGAGGGCAAGCAAAGAACGAACAGCAGATAAATAGATAGATATTCCGTTGTTGAGACGCTCGGTAACCGCCACGGCTTACGCAAAGCAGCGGGAAAGATGGACAAGAAGAACGGCGTGAAAGAAGGGACAGAGGGAGATGGAGGGTTTTCTGGTCGGGGAGTGGAAGTCGGACGTAACTAAAGTTAAGTTAGCGTGAATTGGCGGAATTCCGTAAATTTTGAAAGGGAATGTTCTCTGACGCAATGCATTGAGATATTTTACTGTAGTTGACTGCGACTTCACGTCGTCGGGTTTCCTTCTCTCTCTCTCTCTCTCTCTGTTTCTCGCTCATCAGGAGCACAAGAGGCATGGATGAAAGCAAATGTGAAGGAACGTTGCTTCATGCCGTGTTGCCGCCATTAATGGTTGAGGCGAGGCCAGATCGCTGTGTGCATGCTCGTAAACGACGCAAGGCTCTATAAGACGCCCAGAGAAATTATATCCTTCTGCGGCGACTGTAGCCAGAGCGGATTTCTTTCTGTTCTTAACGAACCACTGTCTCCAACGTGGGTACGTGGGAACAAATGCTGTGATTCCTTTTGTACACAGCCGCAGCACCAAAGAAGTGTGTCTAGCGTATGCTCAGCTCATGCATGCAGGTAAGCAAGCAAAGCGAAGCTAGCAAGCAAGTCGATTCCATTGATTCCATGAACTCCTACTTAGTCGAATGAAAGAATATCAGAGAACAGGTCCCCAAGCGATACGATTCTGTTTCGGTTACCGCTGTCCGTTGTACTGGAACCATTAGGCTGATTTACTGCTTCAAGTAGTAGAAAACAAGCAATCTACAGTTGCAAAGTGGGGGGCAAATCCCAAGAAGTAAGCCAGAAGTGAAGAGCGGAGCGTATGCGTTCCCGTCGCGTGCCAGATCTCGTCCAGGCTGACTGATAGCCATCTGAGAACAAAGAGAACTGGCTTGGCGGTGGAAATTAGAGGCATTACTCGTACATCACATGGTGGGGGGTGGATTCCAGACACGAACGAGGACGAAAAGAGCTAACCGGTCCCCTATCGTAGCTGAAGGTCAAATTTAGCCCCCCCACCCAAGAACATATGCAAGAACATGGCTCGGGCAGACCGAGTCACGTGGAATCCACTAGGAGCAGGGGGGTTTAGAGCACACCAGCCGGGATGCTGGCTGCCTCATGGTGCTATGGCACGTCGTCGAGAGAAATCAAACGAAACGGAATCAAAAGGTTCTTACCTCTCATATCTCTGTTTGTACATACGGCCTTCTAAGGGCTAGTGCAACAAACCAGTTAATCATGGTCATGTGGGTGGTGACAACAGAAAAGGAGCCACCACTACCATAGTTGATCCTAAACTAACTAGCAAGTGCAGTTCAACCGCCATCTACTTGACGTACTGTAGAACAAGTCGGTCAGTATGTGCCACCATCTGTCCCATCTCCCATCGTCAGGCTTGGGGATGTGACGGGTACAATGCCATGATGGGGATGTATTAATTCCCAAAATGAAATCTGAATAGAATCTCTCATATAGTAACGACTTAGCAACTACACAGACCGAGTTATCAATCCGACTAGGCTCTCCTCCCTCCGTCCCTTACATAACGAACAATCCTTTCTGGTAGTAAATGTAGCTGTCTACGGACTCCAAGTTTGAATGGAATACAGTGGAGCACAAAAGAAGAAGAAGGAGAAGAAGAGTGTTCGGTATATTAGCGTGTGAGTAACATTAATGATGGTGATAACAACACCCACAAATTGATTATGAAATTAAGCAGGATAAGGTTTCGTGCACAGGCACTGCTTCACCAGAAACTGCTGGATGAGTCAAGGGGGAGTCCTAGTTCATAAACGTCCTATTGTGTTTGCTCTGACTCGGTCATGACGTGAGATATTTCATGCTAATCAAAACCATCACGTCTTAATTGCCTAACTTCATGGAAGCAAAATAATGATCTGTTTCTTAAGTAGGTATCTATGACACACGCTATCCTGACTCTCCGTCCTCTCGGGACCTCATAACACAATCGGTCCTGAAAAGTACGTTTGTAATTCTAGTTCCAGATTACCACTCTTTGAATTCCACCAATCAGTTGAAATACACGTAAGAACACTAATCCTCTCGCATTACGCGGTCCCTAATATAAGATACAGAACATGGTTCACTATTGGATGATATATGTATTTAGAGCCACACTTAGCGAGCCATCTTAGATATCGCCTTTTGGGCATTACTTTTAACATGCTCCATTTTTAACCTAAACCACTTGCCCGAGACTCGATGTGATTACCAATGACTTGCACTTGACAAAACCTCCCAATAAAAGTAATGCTCACATGTAATTGGACGAAGTAAGCAAGCTCTCGACCAATGAGCCAGTCTGATTTGTTTCTTCAATCAGTCTCTTAAAACCCTTTACCCAGTGTTATGGATTATATTGGTGGTCACTTGACCTACGCCAATGGCTTTCTCTGCAGTATCACATGGAAGTTGTTAGTTGCTGCTTCCTACCGCACAAACTGCGCACCAATAACATGCTCGTTGTCGCAGAAATTGCTATACTCCTCACCTATCTAATTTCATTACACAGCAGTTCCGGCTGAGAGCAGAAAACGCCAGCCCTGGCTGGGAGGTGGAACCCCCGCCTAGAATCCGCCTGCCTTCCCTAACCCACTCACTGGTCTGCCACCATCTGTACGTGCAGTTTAGCACTCGTCATGGCACCGCATTCTTCTTACGGTGCCTGTTGGGAGCTAGCAGTACTATCCATCCACTTGGACTGGATTAGGAGACTCGGAGTGATGGTTGGCTTGGCTGGCTCGCAAAAATCGATTTCAGTAACTAGAAATCATATTTCACCATTGCTGCCAAATCTTCAAACAACCACTCCCCTGAGGAACGAGCGGATATAATATATTTCATGACTATATCTGTAGATCTTCCACTGACTGGGGTTGTACCTTGCTTAACTTCGGTTAGTTTCTAACACCGTGCTCTGAGGTTGGGGCGTGGTGTGGGGTTATGTAACATGAGAGTAGTTACGCTACTTGGGGGGATCGGACTGACATTTCACCGTCCTCGAGAGCTTCAACTTACGGGTGCATCTTTGCCTCCTCGCCTGCGCATGACCGTCCTCCCTCTACCTCCGGTCAGAGATTCGCGATTCGCCTGCCCTCCAATCAGCAGGTGCGCTGTTCATTCTTTCGGCTATTTTCATCACCAATCACGTCCAGTCAATAATTCTTCCCTGCCAAGCCGGCCCCAAGCCCAAGCCATTAAGGACCACCGGAATTCTGAAACCACGTACCTAGTTGAGTACTGGGTCACGGCCTTGAGTTATGAGAACCGGGCCAAGGGGAAGACTGGGTCTAATCCACAAAGTTAATCCACAGCCTAATTGACCCTAGTTGACCGCGTTAATTGACCCTAGGTGACCGCGTTTCCCTTATTGACCCTAGTCCTGAGTTAGTTCCTTGCCGATCACCTGCGTACCATATGCTTTGCCTTGCTTCGCGATCACCTTCTGGCCGGGAACCCTAACCGTTAACCGCTACAGTTAACCAAATCTCCCTACCCGTCACGTCCCTCAAGCAAAGTACAGAGTTTCATCGTCTCGTCCTTCTGATTACCGTAGAAGTGTATGTGCGATAAGATCCGACTGACGGGCAGGGAGCGTCTGCGGCGCGCCGCCAACGTCAGGGTTATACACGTGGACGGTCCTAGCAACCTGAAGAAGCCAGTCATTAGAGCCGGGCCATGGATGTGACCGTAATGGACAGGAAGTACGGCATCTTGGACACGGTGAGAGCGATGCAGTTTTGGCCCCTGACCGGAATTACGCCGGCAGGGAACCCGGCGCGTAAATGGCAAAATCACTGACAGTCGGTCTCGACGGTAATTCAGTCCCGTAGAAGCGTTCCGGCACGCTGTTCTGCCACCTTTGATGGCGGGAAAAAGTCTGCAGGTGCGAATCTGAGCGTCACGACTGCTCGTTTCTCTAAACTACTTGGCGACCGGCAGATAAGCGGTCAGTGAAACAGCCCTAAGCTTGCTAGAGGAAGTCGGGAGGACCGCTAAGTACCAATCCGGGTGCGGCGCTGTAGCGTTGTCTCGTAGTTGCCTGCCCCCCGTATCTCCAGTTGGGATGGTTGTAAGTCGAGTTACCCCCAGGTGAAGTGGACTGGAGTGCAGTGGTGTACGTACGTACCGGAGTCAGAAATCTGGGAACGATTCGATCGCGGGTAAAGTTTGGAAGTCAGTTAGTCTAATCCACTTGACGCCAGTAACCGGACCGGAGACCTGGACCTGGATCCGGACCCGGACAGCGTAGATGGAGAAAGTGGTAAGCGAAAAGGAAGCGAGCCTTCGTGGTCAGAGTCGTCCACGGCAGGCAGGAGGGCGACGGAGGCGACTCTACTCGGACGCCAAATGGCACGCGCACAGTCCGCCTGGCCTAGTTGGCCTCCGCTACATGGTAGAAACGTAGTACCAGAAGAAAGTAAGGTGTAGGTTCCCTCCTACGGTGGATGTCTATGCATGCATGCGTGCATGGCTGGCTGCCTGGCGGGGTCTGTTTGTCGTTCTCCTTCCTTCACCTCAACTCTCGTGGGCTGCAGCCCAACCCAACCCACTTCCTCGAGGTAACCCAACCTAAGGGTGGACTCCGGAGACCCGACGTGTTCCAAGCAGGGTTGGGTCACGTTAGTCAGGTCCATCAGGGAAGGAAAGAAGTGAGTGAGTCAAGTCAGAGGTCGGGTCAGGTCACGTCAGGAGGCTAGGCCCGGGCACAGCAGCCGCTGCTGGTCTCTCGCTCTCAGGGCTTCCGCTTTTAACCTCCACCACCCTGCTCATTCTGGCTGTCTCTCTTCTTCTCTATTTCCTTTCCTGTTTTCTCTTCTCATACACACACTCTCACATCAGAAGCGAATTTTGTTAACACCAACTCAACGCTCTCTCTTCTATAGCACCCGTACAGACTTTGCCCCTCGTCTGAATCTCTCTATCAGAGTGTCAGTCAGTCAGACACTTGGAGATAGTCGGTAACTCAGAAGCAAGGAAGCGAAGAATTTGCCAAGGATCGATAACAACGCAAGGACGTTGAGGAACGGTAGACAGGCGGAAGAAGACTGCGTGCTTTCGGTGGAGGATTTTAGTTTTTGTTTCCTTCGTGGTGTTGAGCAGAAACGCAGAGGCAGGCAGCAAGCAGAGAAAGAGTGGATGAGGTAACAGAATGGGAGTTTGGGACAGCAGTGACTTGGTAACACAGAGTTTTGCGAAGGATTCTTCTGTGGCTGTTGAGATTAAAGGCTGCAACGGTGCGAGGAAGATGGAGATGACTTCTTCTTCTTGGATTAGGGGGGATTTGATAGGTGCAGGTGCGTTCGGAAAGGTGAATTTGGCACTGAACAGGGAAAATGGCGAGTTGTTCGCTGTGAAATCGACAGAGTGCAATGAGAGGAACACGAGTGAGATGCAGGCGATGAAGAACGAGGTGCAAATTCTGTCGAGCCTGGATTCCCCACACGTGGTCAAGTGCTTGGGCTCTTCGTATTCTCTGGAGAATGGCAAGAGCATGCACAACGTTTTCGTTGAGTACATGCCTGGGGGTAGCTTGGCCGATCTCATGAAAAAGTTCGGCGGTCACTTCGATGAGCCTCTCATCAGGAATTACACTCGGAGCATTCTCGAGGGGATTCAGTACCTGCACAAGCAGGAAATTGTTCACTGTGATATCAAGGGCAAAAACGTGTTGGTAGGAAGCTCTGGAGTGAAGCTCGCTGATTTTGGTGCAGCCAAAAGAATGAGCGACAGCAGCGTCGTGGATTCTCAGTTAACCATGAAGGGCACTCCTCTGTGGATGGCCCCAGAGGTTGTCAGTCTGGTCGAACAAGGTCCGGCTTCGGACATTTGGTCTCTCGGATGCACGGTTCTGGAAATGGCTACCGGCAAAGCGCCATGGATCCACATAGCTAGCGGGGCTGCCAACCCTTTCGTGGCTCTTTACCACATTCATCGCAGCGAAGAAGTGCCAGAGTTGCCGTCTTGCCTGTCGGAGCAAGCGCACGAGTTTTTGCGCAAGTGTTTCCAGAGAGATCCCCGGGTGCGCTCCACTGCTGAGGAACTTCTCAAGCACCCTTTCATCACAGAGATCTATCCAGTGGAGGAGGAGTGCAAGCCAGAGCCTCCCCAGACTTCTCCTACCAGCACTTTGGATTTCCCCAGCCAGCAGCACGATGCGACCGGCTACACCTCCTCAATTGTGAATTCAGTTCCAATTCTGAGATCTCCACTGTTCGCCAAGCGGGCTTCGGAGGCACCAGCACCTCTTGCGAATTTCCAATCGGAAGAGGCCAAGCAGCAGAGCACGAGTTCTTCGAGCGCAGATTGGTGGTGCAACTCTCCTCTGAGCCCTATGCCCGGCCAGTGGATTGTGGTTCGCTCACCCAAGGCCTCTTCGCCCGCTCCTTCTGAAGCGCCAAAGCTGGCCTGCGAGCAGCAGCAGGAGGTTGAGGTCGTGGCACTGAAAGAGTGCAACCTCCCAGTCATCGCCAAGGAAGAGGTGGCAGTTGAGCCGGAATTTGCTATTTGCGCAACCGACTGTTTCCAGGAAGTGCTAGCAGCAGAGGACAGGGAGATTTTCATCGAGACTTGCCACTCTCGGACGATGGATTCTCACTCTGTACATACTTCTGACGTGTTTATGGTGGAAGAATGCGAAGCGACCTCGTCTGATGATGAAGATGACATGGGCTTCGTGGAGATGCAAAGCAATGCCCGACTGACCGTGAGCGTAACCAACACTTTAAGCAGCGTTGGTGAGGATGGATACAGGGAGTGTGCCAGTCATACGACTAGACTCAGCACCAGCAGCTCCCACCTGGGCAAAATGTCAAGAAGCTTTCATCATTTTGTTTCAAACCTGACGAGATGTGCGACCAACTCAATGAAGCCGCAGTCGTACAAATTTGCTTCGCTCAGAGCGAGTCTTAGAAAATTAGCGACAGCCCACAGAAAGATGACGTCTAGAGGTCATCGGGGAAGGCCACCTCCTCTGCTGAGGTTCACCTCACGGAAAGAAGTGCACGAGTTAGTGTTTGAAAAGCTTTCAGCACTCGGCAGATCTTTGCATACTTACTCATCATTCAGACAGGCCCTCCCCACGGGCATCACTAGTTACGTAGAAGCACTAGGTTCATTACAACCGCAATTTTTAAGAAACAGATTGTTTCTGAATAAAAGTGCCACTCCCTGGTGGCTTCTATACAAAATTTCCGTGTTTCATTTCTTTTCTTTCGATTTCTGTTCTCCGATGGATGGATGGATGGATGCTTGTTAGCTTTCTCTAATTTTGGGTTTCTGATCGTAAGGCGCTCCGAGAGATGGGATTTTTGCAGTTCGATTCTCATAACTTCATTGTTCCCCTTTCCTTCATTTGTTTTTCTGACTCTTGTATGCGATCAGTGTGAATGTTCAGGCGCTCTCTGTTCGCGCTAGTTTTGTTCGCGCCACTGGGCCAGTTTCGCAGGTTCTGCTATGGCGAGTCGACGATGTACTCGTCACACGCTTGTGACGCAAGGGACAGTCATGGTGAGCCCCGCACAAAGCAGAGGCCGCGGAACGCATAGCAAATCGTGTTCCGTGGTGTTGTTAGAAATCAGTAGCAACAGTAGGTCACCCATGGTACATCTGATGCTCATGAGATCCGTCCTTGGCTCCCTGGCTCGCACGGGGGAAATTTCTCAAGTTCGTGGATCCATCATCATCTTCTCTCGACAGATATTCAGATGTATGGCTGGAAAATTCTTTTCTGATGCGCCCCACAGCACGAGTGTGTGGGCTGTTTCTCTTCATTGTTCTCATTGATAGATTCATTCTATCATGGACGTTCGTATCTTTGTTCTAGCCGCAGCAGCAGCTTAATCTTATAGCCTCCCTCGCTTATCACTTCTTGTTCATGTTTTTCCGCCGATTCTCTTTTTCCCTGTATGAATCTCACAGATCTTCCAGTTCAGCGTTACTCTCTCTCTCTCTCTCTCTCTCTCTCTCTCTCTCTCTCTCTCTCTCTCTCTCTCTCTCTCTCTCTTTCACAGATCTTCCATTTCAGCGTTACTCTCTCTCTCTCTTTTTATTTTTCTCTCTTTCTCTGTCTGTGCCTTCATTTATTTCAGCGATTTTGCTTTGCTGTGCTTCTCTCACTCCTTGTGTCATAAATCGTATCTTCCACTACAGTTACTCACTGCCCCTGCTGCTGGTTGCTGCCGCTCTGGCTGTCTGACAAGCCCGAACCTCTGAGCCTGAACCTGGGGGAGGGGGGATCCTGCGGTGGATTGCTTCAGTCAGCAAGGAACGAAGGTTAGTCGTTCAGCACAACTACAAAACGGCGCAAGATAGAGTGTGAGTCTTGCTATGGTCACTGATTGAGTAGAGTACGTGCTTGCTTGAGTTATTGCTGTTGCTTGCGGTGGAGAGAAGAGCTTCCTTTGCCTCAATGCACAGTCCTGCAGCAAAGCTACCTATTCGAAACAAGGGGGTTGCTTGCTTGCTGACGGTCGTCGTCGAGCGGTCGTTAATGGTCCCTGGTGGGCTGACTCACTCACTCACTCTCTTTTCTTTCTTGAGTGAGTGAGGGTCGAGTGTTGGTTGCAACTTGCCGCGGCTTCTCTGCAGTTGAGAGGGTCGAGCAAACCAGAGTAGGGTGAGGGTGGGGGTGGGGGTGGAGGTGGGGGTTGAAATGGAGGGTAGGCCAGGAAAGTATTGTCATCATCTTCTACTAATTACTGCACGTGATGACGTCCGTCGTCTATCCGGACGGACGGAATTAGTTGCTGCTGCGGTTGTTGTGTGTTGTGTTGTTGTGTGTTAGTTGAGTTGGTTCGCTGGCTCTGAGGCAGTCCAGTCGTCCCGTCCAGTCAGTCGGTTTGTTTTGTTATTTCCTTTTTCTTTTCCATTTCGTTCTGGTTGGTCCGTTCCTGTCTCTCTCTCTCTTTGTCTCTATCAGGCGCTTCTCATTTCTCCTCTTGTATGTAACACACCACCACTGACCCAACCTAACCCAAGACGCAAGGGCCGGTCTTGTCTGGTTTGGCCTGGCTCTAACTTCACCACTCGTTTTTCCTTCCTATTCTTTCTTTCTTTGTTATCTTTCTTGTTCATCACATCACTGACCGACTCTTCCCTCGCTGGCTCACTCTGTTTCACTCCACTCCACAGCAGTATTATTCAGTGCTCATCCTCTTGTTTTACATTTCGTGCTGTTTTCGGTTCTTTCCCACCAGCAGCAATCAGGTGCTGGACAGGCAGTTATGGGTGATTAAAAGTTTTTACTCCCTGTTAGTTTGGCTAGGGGAGGGGACTACCGTAGTGTAGGATAGTATCAGATGAGAGTACGTAGTAAGGTAAGGTAAGGGCAAACCGGTTTAGTTGGCATGACTCTACCACGAAGAGGAGAAGGGTAGGATCAACGGGAGTTTTCCCTCTACTTCCACTTTTCCCATTCATTTGAAGGCATTATGGGGTTGTCAGCGGAGACAGCCATGCAACCATGTCCGTCTGACCCTGCTGTGAAATCGTTCTGACTGCTAAGGATGAATCTCTCTCCTCCTGTGCACTGCATTCGGATTTCAGAATCTTTAGCTCTCTCTGTCGACTTGGAGCTCCTGTATGCAGGACAGCCCAGCATTGATTACAACCTTTCGTTTCATCCCGCTTTACCCATTTATTATAATCAAACCGTTCCGTTTCTTTCTTTCACCTCACTTTACAGAATTATTGAACAAATCAAAGAGTGTTTTTCCCCCTTCCGTCTCAGAATCCTCTCTTTCTCTCTTTCTCTCTCCTTCCTCCAACAAGTTTAGGTTTTCTTTCTCCTGGAATATTTGACCCTGAACGGCCCTGACTCTAAGTTGGTCTGTTTAAGTCTAATCGTTTATTTGCAATAAGTAAATGAGTCCACCTACGTTTTCACATCTGGTGAATACGAATAGCTATAACAAGGAGAAGTTATGAACCACTCACGACCTTTTCATGATACTCAGTTGATTATTACGAGTTAAGCAGAAGCAGTTAGGTTGAGGTGTCTCTTTTCGCCGTACTCCCTTTCAGTCCCTCCACAGAATATCAAGCACTCGTGATGATGTGTCGACTTCTCACTCTAGTTATACTATTCTGCACTGTTTCGTACTCGTGCCTTTGTTCAGGTGGTAGTTCGGTTCAAGGCCGTGTTATAACTCTACGAGTTTTGATGCAGGAAGAGTCCTTTCACTGCTCCAGCCCAGCCAAAATATTTTCTCGCTGCTGTCTACGGCTCGGCTCACACTCTTCCCCATATTGACAAGTAGACTCTTAAGAGCTCGGCAACTCCTTCTGTATCACGATCAAGAGCTCTTCCTTGTGATCGTGATACAGAAGGAGTTGCAGAGTCCAGGGGCTCATTCGTTCAGCGTGATCTGAACTTTGATATCTTCTCATTAAATGGGATGAGAAAAACTGTCTCCTGTCGAAGCCATATGCATCTGTCCAAAGATAGTAGTTCCCAAGGTCCGGCTGACAGGTGCTGATTCTTTCAGCCAAATGGCTGAATCAGAACATACTTCGGTGTTCCCATATCTGGAACACTAGATCCACACCATGACCCAAGTGGGTGGAATGTGTGGGTTTAACGACTCGGAAGACAAGGTAAGAAAGAAGCTTGTGCTGGTTGCTGCTGCTACCGTTGCTAGACAATTAAATGAATCTCCCATCTCGCACTGCTTCTCTGACTGACAAGCATCAACTGGGGGTTGGGGTAGGAGCTGAGCCAAAATAAACCTCCAAAGGCGCCCACACCATGATCAGGAATCATTCCGGGTCATTCCAATCGCCCACCATAATTTGCTGCTGCTCTTCCATTTTCCAAGACAACTTGGACTTTGTCATCATTTATTGTGCCAAATGCTTAACAACAACAGCAGAGTATCAAACCATGACGCTCTTGTCCTTACTAGTTTGTATGAATGGATATACGATAAAACAGGGAAAAGGAACATCCCCAGAATTCGTTACAAAATCCCGCACAAAGTTTCTCTTTAGAGTCTCACAAAATCCGATTCCTCCCACTATGCCCACTCTTGTCTCCACCGGTCCCCGATCTTTGCCTTCCGAGCCGGGTCAACCATGGTGGTGGGTGTAACTCATGAGGGTTAAATGCCATCTAGAAAAGGAAGTTCCTACCGTCCGTGGGTTGACGTGACTGAGATGACATCAACTTCCAGCCACTACAAGCGAGTTGGAATGTCAACTATGGTTACAGTGAAGCAAATTGCAGTGAATATTCCTGGAATTCTTTTGAGAACAGGAGATGGTCTTCCCTTTTTCTTGCCCTAAACTTTAGTTTTCTCCTCTTGCTCACTGGAGAGAAAGCGCACGACATTCGCAATTGTTGAGGAACTTTCGCGCCAGTGAGGTTATCACCACCACCACTGCAATGGACTCATGGAGATACGGATTATGGTGGTGGATTGGCAAGACGTTAACTCTACTCATCCGAATTGCCCGGCCGTACACGAAAATAATAACATATCCATATTTTCCACTTGATCGGACGATCATGATTCATGCAGACTCGCACGACACCAATCAATATGAGTAGAGTTATCTTTGAGTGTGGATTGCCTTACTCTGCGGTTGATGACTGGTTAGGACTGTACCCGCTCTGGTGCAAGCGGGTTGGATAGAGACGGAACGGAGCGGGGCGGATCGGAAGCAATGCATATGATAGGAGACCCAGCAGATATAGAACAACTCTTGGACGAAATTATATTGTGGATGAGGTCATAGTACATGATCTCGGCTGGGCTAGGAGTAACCGACGAATATTTATCATGGTGGTTGCACTTGTCGCCGGAGCTTTGTGTTCCTCCGAATGGCGAAGCATCTTCTGGGAGGCAAAGACTCTTCTCCGGGTTCTCCCACATTTTCTCTCTTTGCCTCGAAAGGATGTGCAAATATCATGGAGAAGCGGATCTTTGAGTAGTCCCGCGACTGAAGGAAAACTACCGCGTCTTTTTGAGTTTGGATGCTACTTCTTGGAGACGAAGACGAACTATCGTCTCCCCTTCCAAGATGCGCAACCGCACTGCTCGTGACCGTAGGAGGTGAGTCATTTTTCTATCTTTCTTAGATAAGAAGGGACACACATTTTATCCCCCGTGTACTGTGGTCCCTCGTTACGACGAGAAGCCCCACCCACTAGCATTTACGCTCAGTTTCTGCATCTCTAGCTAGCCCAGGCTCGTCTTGAATCTCTGGTCTTTCAACGAACGAGAGTACATCGACTGGCGGAAACTTAAGACGGAGTCCTTTCTTGACGTGGTATGACCACGGAGCCCTGACTCGGGAGGTAGTGGAGACTTCGGTTTAGAGCTTTTGGGGTAGTCTTGGGAGAGTACCTAGTAAGTCACACCTATTTCAAACGACTCTTCGTGAACGGGAGAGTGGGAGTGCTGATTCATAACCTCGTCAATCTTTTCTGGTAACACCAACACTCGCTTTTCCAACCAAAGTTAGTTTCATGACATTGTCTAGATACTTAGAACCTCCTTCTGATTTCTTTCTCCTCTACTCGGTCTCACAACCGGTGCTTGTTGTCACACCCTTTCTTGGAAATTCCAAGGAGCTTGGAATTTGAGATGGGGGCGGCTTCTTTTACAGTCATAATAAAGGATAGCGTTATAGTCTCGTGGACCAGTCTGCGTTATCCACAAGAGCCTCACTTGGAACTTTTGGCAAGCGGCTAAGCGGACAAAAACCCGGAGGTACAGATATATTATCTAAGATACTTACATGTAGGTGGCGGAAGTGGAGTGGAAGGTCGAGATATATAATTATAACCCCGTGTGATAAATGGAGTCTCGTAGTCCGGAAGCCAACAGATATAGTTTGTCGGAATGGATAGACTCATTCATACTCATGACCAGAATTACAAGAGTTGCACTAGAGCATGATATCAGATTCTAGTCACATCATTCGACAAGTGTTTGCAGTCCTCGTGAAGGTTTCGAGAGGCCTTGCCGTAAGCCGAAGCACAGCTGCTTGACAACTGTTGAAGCCGAACATAAGCTTGGTGGGTATGAAGTTAATTATATCACTGTTCCGGAGATAAACAAGTGACGTCACACGTCGCATACTGAAGAGTTGGGACACAACATCTTCTTATGGATATCTGTCGATGAAACTTAGACACTTGAGTTGCTGTCCTTTCAGGACACCGCCAACATGGAGGAGTGAAATGTATTTTGTGTTCATTGTTGATATTATACATATAACCAACGAGCCAGTCGGCCGACTTCCGTGAAAGGAGCACGTTTCTCCTGATGTACCCTAGAAGTCATGTTTCAAGTGCTCATTTTGACTTTCAAGCAACGTGCTGTATGGAGAAAGCTATACAACGTCTTGTAAACTATCTGATTAAGCTGGACTAGCTAGTGACTCAATCTGGATTTTTCTCGTACAGAAGTTCTGTAGGTCAAACAATAGTCTGTTTGACGTCTGTTGTTCTACTTTCTGGAGGACCGTCGGTGTCAACGATGAGCAGCACCTGCTTGCAGTTTTAGAAACATCGACCAGAATATACTTAAAAGTTAAGTGGGAATTCGATTCCTACACTCCCTACAAGCAGTTTATATAGGGTTTATATCGGGTTTCGAGCTATATAACTCGAAAAGTATGTTTCTTCCATATTTCGGCTACGCTTTTCCTTCTGATATATACGTTTACTCACTCGGTTGTTGCTGTTATGCAAGTAGACTCTTCAACGTTACCGACAAATTGCGGGGCATGGTCACGTTTCAACTGGGTGGCCCACTAGAAGGTTCGTTCTATCGAGGTCCTCCATTTCAACGTCATGCAGGTATTTCCCAGTCGATTCCCAGGATGCACTTTACATACTCAGTCTGTCTCATTTTCCCCTTTGGTTAGGTGTCACGAGACTCAGGCACTGAGTTGGAGAAGAGGATCAATTCTCACCTTTACTTTCTGTCTGCATAAATTTCCAGCTCTTTCCGTATTTCTGTTCCACTTGTACAATCAGTAGAAGACGTTTCAGATCCTTCTTTTCTCTTCTTTACACTCTATTCTTATTCAAGAACTTAGTCGTCCATGAATACTTCTTCTTTCTTGTTTCCAGTAAGCTTCAACTTTGGGCGAATCTGGCCCCAAGTTGCGTGCTTCGTTCCCGAGAAAGGGCATTTTGGACGATTTAAACACTTGTCAAAGCTCAGTTTTCTTGGAAAACTGGGCCAACCTTATCTTTTGGATGGGATATGAATTCTTGCTGCTGACCTCTCGACATTGACGGGTGAATTCTTTGCTCCACAATTCTTCGCATGAAAACCAAGATCATTGATCTTCACTCCTTTGACCAAGTCTCTTTTTACGGACGGAAAACTTCTCATTCCAACTGCTGGCTAGCTAACTAAAAGTCTTCTGATTTTTGGAAAATGAGAACTAAAAGTCTTCTGAACTAGAATATCCTTTCTCGTCTCCAGGAGGGAACCCTGAAGGTCAGTTCAGGTAATCAAACACTATATCCGGTAACTTACAGACATACTTAAAACCCAGGACACGAAGAAACCATTTCTTTTACGAGTTCTGAATTTTGTTTATAAGGCGGAAAGAATCCGTTATTTAATTTGATACGGTACGAAATGAAGTTGCTGAACTGAGAATGAGCATAAAATAGACACAAGTATAGTATATTGAAAGTATGCAAGCAACCAGGGTTGAAGCGTATGGTATCCAATCATCCATCCGAAACGAGGCGAACGCAGCAATTTGCTTAATCACACCCCCAGTAGGTTCCTTGAGCTTGATCACACCCCTCTTACGATGTGTGGCTTGATCACACCCTTGACTGGGTGTTGCCTGTAAAACCAGTCACTTTGTGATGTTACTCACATGTGAGACTGCACATATTAAATTTCCGAGCATGTATAGTTTAACTATTTTGAATAATGTTAAATATTTTGAATAATGTTAAATATTTTGAATTACAGTGATATTTAATCAAGGTTGGAAGTATTAAAATGATGAACGAAAAGATAAAATGACCGGTTCTACTGTCAATAACCCGTCAGGGGTATGATCAAGCTTAAGGAAACTAAGAGGGGTATGATCAAGCTCAAGGAACTTACTCGGGGTGTGATCAAGCAAATTTCTGGAGGCGAACGAGTGAGAACAGTCGTACGTCATGGGGTTTCCCGTATTCTGATGAGCGAGCCCAAAAGGTCTGCTTGCCTTCATACTCTAAAAGGCGGACAAGAAGAACAGTCCAGGCTCGTAAATCTTGGTTTGGCCTTTCAAGTACAAGATGAACCTTTCGGAAGCCGTCCAGTGAGTCCGTCCATTACATAGCCCGCAACTTATTGACCGACCGACCAACCAACCAATCGAGCGAACGAACTCACCTCACTCGCCGCGCACTTTTAACACTGGCTGTCCCGATTTTACAATCCTCGCAATCTTTCTTCTCGCATGAGATTCACATTTTCTCACCGCATCTCCTTCGGGGATACGGTTGTAAAACAGAAAGTGCCGCGTGTAGATTTCGCTGGTCTAACATGAGCTCTGAGGGGATAATTTGACCGAGTGGATTTACAACTACCAAACGCGCCATAGTTTACTAACATCACTCTCACTGATTGGCCTTGTAGTTCAAACGTACAAGAGATGTAATATTAACCCTGTGGCTCCACGTTTTTGTCCTCTATCTCTTCCCCCGTGCGGAGACGGAACGCAAGGTCACCGGCGCTAGTAAGTGGTTGTTAGCTCCGAAGAAGAAGATCCACATGTAAGCAGCAGCGGGAGGACGATCAGTGTCCAGGACCCCAGGTACACAGTATTCCAAGCTGGGGTGGTAGTCTTGCGTAGTTTTGAACGATGACGACAAAAGGAATTTAAAAGATTGTAAGTGTCGGCGGCCCGGGTAGAAATCGACGAAAGGACTGCTGGCTGGCTTTTCAGTGGATAATACGGGCGCGTGGGATTTGCCTTGCCAAGGACCAAGATTCATCAGTAGCCCCACGGAATATTAGTACACCTACACAGCGTGCTGCCCTCATCTTCTTCTTCTACTCCCTCACTCGCTTTCTTCCCAGATCTTGTAGGGCCAGTTCTTCTATCGCCCTCCAGAATCTCCTCATGTCTATAAGCTTTATCATTGTTTACCCGCCATACGCTAAGCGGCTAGCATATGTTATCATTTTACTCTCCATGCCATTCCCCATCCCCTGCGGTGATGTAGTAACACACAGTGAATGATTCCATTATTGCCTTTTAGGTGTGGATGGGAGAGAGGGAAGGGAGCACCATCAACATGATAGCTAGCAAGTCGAATTCCACTATGTATACAACTCACACAGCAAGTAGTAGTACTACTACAATACATGTCGGTCAAGAATAACCGACTCCGGGGGCTTTCTTCGCCCGGAAATAGATATAGAAAGAAATGAATAGATCTCGTCCTACATGAGAAGAGGTACTACTCTCTCACTCACGGTGTTTGCGACCCGACTGGGTCAAACATCATGAGTCTATTGTGAGCTTGAAAGTATTTGAAGTACCTTTCACGTAATAGTAAAAATCCACAGTTTCTTAGTTTCACAGCTTCCGGAATCATATTCATTCCTGCTTTGTCTTCCAGTAAAACTTCAATCCCTTCTCTCTGACTAACCGCGACTGCGGTGAGCACCGCGGTTCTCAGTATATCACCACCTTACTGAGTTCATTCATTATTTATTTTTCTTCTTTTCAGAGCAAGAAACGGTTAAAAGCCCGCGACATTTCCAATAAGGCAAACGAAAACGGAAAGGTCACATGTGGACGTCCCGTACGCGGCCCCACCCAAGACCGAACAGTACTGAAGATAATCTACTAATAATTGATATACGGAATATCGAGTTAATTACACACGATATAGATTTTGGTGACCCGCGAGAAAAACACCCTCACGCGACCAGGGAAGTTGAGGAACCATGTTGTTCTACCGTTAACCATTACAGAGGTTACCATTACAGAGGGTGGTCGGTGAAAAAATGGGGTTAGTTTCCAGGGGGAAAAATGCAGTAATGCATGGTAACTGATACCATCATGCAAATTGTGCAGTTGCTACTCGCGGAGGGAAAGATAAAAGAGAACGAAATTCTAACCTTCCGCGGCAACTCCGCAAGCAGGGAAAAACCGTTACGTGAAAGGTTGTGGTGAATTTTGGTTGTGGACTTTCCTTTGCTTATACATTTTTACTTTACTTGTAGGCTCCTTATGGGGTTGTCATTTTTCGCTTTTTGCTCACTACTGTAGTGTTTTACGAGGTTGGTTCCTGAACCGCGCGATCGGACGGTCACGTCGTCCAGTGTCACTTTCTTCATTCAAATTTGGCGCGCGTGTTTCTTTAACTTCTTGGTTAACAAAGTATGTAAAGTTGTAAACCCTGCGGAATACTCCACTGCTACGAGGTATGTCTGTTATTCATCGCGTTGCAGTTAGATGAGGTATTTCCTCAAAAGATCGAGGTCTACCGTAGCCAACAGTACGTGTTCATCAGTGATCACTTTCCCCTAACTGGCCATCGCTGGGGAGAACGAGGTTGTATCTCCCTTCCCAGCACGTTGCTCTTTTCGTCGTAGC
Organism: Asterella californica; assembly: GCA_036924285.1. Lineage (NCBI taxonomy): Eukaryota > Viridiplantae > Streptophyta > Marchantiopsida > Marchantiales > Aytoniaceae > Asterella > Asterella californica. The sequence goes on from JAYKYS010000003.1 coordinate 31,754,809, forward strand.
CAGCGGTGGACAGATTCCGTCGCGTTCTCCTCCTCTCACTTACCGTCCCTCGTTCTAGAGGAAGCGTAGTTCCTTACCGTCTTTCTTCTTTTTGGAGACACTCGAGGAAGGAGGACAGAAGAGCAGGAGCTATCTTTGGGGACCTTTTCGAGCGGAGGAGACATTCCCCCATTACTATGGAAGCAGTGAGGGTGGAGCCTCCTCCAAGTTGTCATGTAAGTTGACATTTCATAGAGTCAGTACGAGTACAGTACTGGACTTTCCAGAAAAGTTCCCACCCGAAGACGGGAGGAGGACTGTTTCATTCGATTGCTCGTTTGATTTGATTGTTTGTTTTCTTGCTTGCTTGATTGTTTGCTTGCCTGTTCCTCCAGAGTGGTAAAGAGCAGGGGGCACTGTATAGATCTCGTATGCATGATGGTGAAGTCTCCTAGGGTAGAGGCACGACTGGAGGAGGACCAGGAGTGGAGGAACAGATTCAACATGTTGATGTGGTGGTATATGTGGAATCAATCAATTCCTTTTCCTTCAACTTGTACTTGAGTTGTGGAGAGGAGCTACTTTTGGCTGGCTGCCTTAGAGAAGGTATTTTGAATATAGAGCTACAGATCTACGGATTCGAATTACATCGTTGTCACGTTCGTCCTATGTTTTCGGAAGTTGAGGAAGACTTACTCTTTTATCCCATTTTTCTCCTACCTTTACAGCGGTACATCTAGCTAGCATTCCATTTCCAACGATGATTGCAGAGCCAGCATGCGCTGATTATTCCAAATCCTTAGCTGCGAGGTAGCGAGGCAGGCAAGGTCTACTGTACTATAATGTTCTCCGTTTGGTCGTTGATTATTCCAAATATGCTTAGGGCCGGGGCAAGGTCTACTGTGCGGCATTTCGTCTTTGTCTATTTGTCGCCTCATACTGCACCACAAGCGCGGGGAGAATACATTACGATAGCTCATAAGGACCGCTCAAGCCCAAAGAAAGTACACCATGTTCTTTCCTATTTTCTTCTGTCATATTTCCCGCCGCACATAAGGAACAATGAAGTGAATCAGTCTCGTCTTGTCTCTCAGGTAGAATCTGTCACATGGAAAACATGTACAGTCTTCTCATTCGTTCCATTCGCAGTTTGTTGGCTCTTTCGTCACTTACCTGAAGTTAAAGTATTCCCTTCATTTCACCAGAGGAAGAAGTTGCGGATATATGGTAAGGTATAGGACCAGTTATTATCTGTACAAAACCTTTGTCTTCCAATTTTTTGAGTCGACATTCAATCAGTGTCGGCCGGATTCAGTTCATAAAATCCCAAGTTGGGTCCCGGTTGTCAACCTTCGTTGCATTAGAAAACAAAAGTATAAATCTAACGAAAGGTCCTAAAGGGAGTGAGCACTAATTGCTGCAACAGTGAAAGAAAGAAACTCGAAAGCGTGGAAGAGGAAGAAACTTTGGGGAGGAATGTACAATCGACAACAGATGTGGGAATGGAGGAAACCTAACCAAGATCAGAGACCACTACGTGCAGAAGAAGTTTGTTGGGCTGGTACTGCATATACCAGGGAAGAGAAGACGCCGACCGAAATGGATGGCAGGGAGGATGTTTGGTGGGTAAACACACGAATGCGTAATACTCATACGTTCATACGGAGAACGACATACATACAATCAACGTGAAGCTCAGTGAATGACGAGCAGAGAACACAAGTTGAGGCGCAAGGAATGAGAGAAAGCGAGTGATTCAGGGGCACTTTTGGTGCTTTTCGAATTTATTGAGTGTCGACTTTTCTGCTTCTTATATGTATATCATACATCTGTTGCTGTAGTCTCCTCACGTGGACGTTCACGTCTGCTCCAGTATGGACTGCAGGGTGTCCAATATGAACTGTGGGATTTGACCTGAAGTCCCTACCAGTGATAATCCCAAAGCAGGAAGGCCGCTTCTCATTTTTCTCCGGCTGGCATTCGGACGTAGAAAAGAACAAATCAGGTATTCCGACGCGCACTCCTTTGCTGGCTTCCATGCATGATAGGTGAGTGCGATATGTGTATTTGGTGGGTTAACTGCGTGCCGTGGTCTACCCGCTATTGCATCGCTCGTCTCCTCAACGTGGAGTCCCTATTCTACTGCCAATTAATTCACTAGGTAAGGGTAGGCAGCGTACTAGATGGATTACCTAATATTATCTAATAATAAAACCAACAAAACAATACCACATGAAGTACTATCAGCGTAGAAAGGAATAGTCAGATATTAATTGACTAAGCCATGTTGGAAAGCCATGTTGGATTTTGGCCGCAAATATATTGTACAACCTACAAATTTAACTTTTGGTGGGGGTCCAAAAATTTCTCGTTCCCTCTGTGTATCTGATGCTTCTATGATAGGGTTGTTCGCGTGCTCTTTTTTTGCCTTTGACTCTCGGTCAAGGGTTCATTCTTGAGCTATAATTCCATTCTTCCTCGTCTAGTAGAAGGAAAAGGTTGCTATTGTTGTTCTTTAGGTTAAATAGGGTTTAGTTCTAGCCTTGACTTGGCGAGGGTGATTCTTCTTTTGTTTCCTTTCGTCTCTATGGGGTTGTCATTTACTCCTCAGGTTGATTTTGATTATTCTCTGCTCAATCGGTCCGTTGCTACCTGACTAGATGTGAAATAATGGTGCTGGTGCTGGGAGATTTGTCCTTCATGAGTGATGAGGCTGGAGCCCCTCATTATCCAACCGAACAGATCGATCATTGACTTCCTGTTCTCCTGCTTCTTGTTTGAAAATTTGGTTTTGACGATGAGACAGAGAAGAGAGAAAAGCGATTGATTACTTTCGAATTTACTTCTGATACGTAGCTGTTCATCGTCGGGGTTGCATTAGCCGTTGTAGATTCTTGGATCATATTATATTTTGTGATCATATTGAAACTTGGATCTCGAATCTTTCGGATCTCTCTACACAGTTTGTCTCTTATCGTCCGGCTTCTTTGTACACGCTCGTTGCATTCTCCTGCTACTCTGCGTAAATCCAACGTGGAATTGTTTTCATTCGCTGGTTTCATTTGTAGAAAGAAGAAAATAACCGACCTCTTGTTCTAATTACTTACATGGAGTCAAACTTTTTGCATGGTCCTTGGTAACTTCATAAGGTACTTTGTTTCTCCTACACACGACAAGATTTCTTGATATCAAGGAGTCAGCTCTCTCTTTTTCCACCTCTGCGAATATAATCATCGACTCTTTTTACTTCTCTTCAGATCTTACGATGTCCAGATTTGATACTCATCATAGACTCATGTCAAAATTCTAAGAAGAGAAACCATGGTTGGTCAAACGTGATCGATACTGAATTCGCACATGCATGTACGATTAAATCCTAACCGCTCTCGGATGTCACGTTATCTTGGATCCATCAGATGGATGAGCTCAGGTTAGAACAGCTCAATATCACCCCCACAGCCTTGTACAAGCAGAGTTTAAGTAGAGACCGTTAACAATTTAGGTAACTTGTAAACTCATTCGTCGTCGTCAATTTAGCACTAATTAGTTATCGTCGCAAAAATGATAATTTTAAAGTGACCTTGTAACGTCGTTAATGACAGTTACGTAAAATCGTGAACGTCAGCGGCAAGCAGTCTTCGGCGGGAGTGTCAAATTGCAACCTTTCCAGCTTTCGGCGAGACAATCAGTAAACATGTTGTTACTTTTTCACGAACGTCTGCGGCAGGTAAGCTTCGGCGAGACTGGCAAGTTGTAATGTTTCCAAGTTTCGGCGGGACTGGCAGCAAAGATGCTGCTAGCATTTGACGTTCGCTTCTTTGCTTCTCGTCGCTCAGTTCCTATCAGCAAATCAATTGCCTTGCTTCACTACGAGCAAACACTCGCTTCGTCGTCTTGTTTCTTTCTCTCTCGCTTGCTGTGATCCGTCGGTCGCTCGCTTGAGAGCGATTCTGCAAGTGAATCGTCGGTAGTCGTATATTATCTTCCTCGTTCACTTATGAAACTCCGTCGCGTATTGTTATTGATAACAGCAATTCGTCGTTACGAGCGATTGCGGATCAATTGGTTTTCATAACATATTCGATCTTGGTTGACAAATCATGTCTTTTGTTTTGTTTTTGCTCTGCTCTTCTGTTCGCATCGCGTTATCTCTTACCTCTTCTGTTCTCGTCGCGTTGTCTCTTATTTAAGTAGTTGGTGCTGTATGGACATCGAGTCGTGGAAGACTGAGATCGTGAAACACCGAGATGTTGTCAACGTGCTGCTCTATCCTCATCGCTCGAGTCTTCAATCTTGCTTTGTAAATCTTACTTTTAAGCACGTCTTTTCTTTTGGTTCTCGTCTTATCTTCTGTTCTCGTCATGTTCTTTCTTTTCTCTAACTCGTTATTGTATCGGGATCGGATCGTGAGAGACCGAGAATGATACGAAGATAATGTTGCGATGATAGAAGCAACTAACTCTCAAGTTCCTTAAGTCCTGACTTAGACCCGGCTAGGTCGGTCTCAAAACATGAGCAAGTCACTACATGACTTGGGACAGACTTCTCATAAAGTCCAAGGTCTTAAACGGTGCTTCTAGCACACCTAGCGGCCCAACCACTCGTGATGTCCGTCTGGTTCTAAGCTCCCCAACGGTGGTCTAATCTGCCGTCTCGTTCCTAGTCTTGTCTCAGCCCTTGGGTCGTTCCTGAGTCCAGACGTCCAAGTCTAGATCGGAACGCGTCTTGGTACTGATTCAGTCATTACCTCATGTCTCCAGAGTCCGTCTTCCAAACCCTGGGGCTGGATGAGTCGTCCTGGTCCACCCAAGCATCGAGTAGCTCTCATATATACTTTGAGGATCGGCGATCTCATCCTCCTCTTTGGTCCCTGAAAATTATATCACAACATGATCACAAGATCGATCATGATTCTCAGTTCAGAGGTCAGTTCGAGGAGTTCTGCATATCACTGGAAAGCTCTCGCCGAGTCCTTTCCAATGATACATGCCTCGAGATCTTACGTGGAGCTCCGTCCATGATCTGAAACATTGTTGGAGCTCCAACACTTAAGATTTTTCAGAGGAACCATGATCCACTGTCAGACTTGGACCCTGTGGTTCGGACCAGCGTCCGAATCATGGTCCGTCTGTGCCGGATCTACATCTCGGTCTCACGTCTCAAACTTATGTCTCAGACTTATGTTTCTTTTCGTTCTTAGACTTGCCCCTTAGGTCAACGTTCGTTTGGGATTATCTTGGGATAGACCTCTATGTCCTAATCCAACGTTCCAACCTTGTCTCAGAGAAACACTTAGGGTTCATCTGTTCTCGTCCAAGCCGTTAAGTCCTACTCGTAGCGTTCACAACCTAGCGCAAGTTTATAAGGTTTTGTTGTTCACGTCTGCGTCTGATCTTGAGACTGAGGATCACGACATTCATCTTCACTTTGGAGGTTGATGCTCTCATCAACAATGATCCTTAAGTTAACTCCAAGTTCAAATGGGTAGCCAACTCCTTGACGTCAGAATTGTGTTATGGTAGCTAACCCGCAATTTCATTCTTGGCTTGAGTCTTAAGTCGTCGCTAGAACACTTAAAAAAACTAGTCTCGAGAACTAACCTTTTTGGCCATCCCTAAACAAACTAGTTGACAATTTCTAAACATTCTACTTAAGACTCTAACGCTAACTTATAAGTATTCACACCTACTTACTAAGTCCCCCGAAGCTCACTTTCTGATCGCAACCTGATTTGACTTAGACGCGTGACTAAGTTTACCTTGCAGTTAGAAAACTGCAGTGCAAGATCACCCCAAGTCCCAAGACAAGTATAAAAATTCATACTTGCTTTGTCAACGCTAAGATAAATCTAAGTCTTGTGCTCTCCATTGCTCTGACAACGAGGATAGTTAAACGACGTACTTTGACAAACACGCACATACACCACACTTGCACGTAACAGATATATTAGTATGTCAAATCCTGGTCCTCAGGAGAGTTTTCTATTATTTATTTGAAGTACATAAACTTAACGAGTGTCTGCTCCTGTTCCTTGTGGGACTACTCTTAACATCGGTGTCTGAATGGCCAGGAATACCAACCCAAATAGTCATTGGAATCTTAATTTCTTGACTTCACCTAAATTGCAACATTAGAGTAGAACGACTAGCACCACGTGGGCTGTAATTTTTCTACACTTTTTTGGTGCTAGTCGTTTACTTTAATTATAATACACTAATCTATGTACAGGAGTGCGTCAACGACTCCTTCTCTGATATATGTGAGATCAATTTCCTTGTCTTCTTGACGCCACCGTCAAGAGTTTGACATGAAGGATCCATCTTGATCCTAGCCCTTACAGGGATCCTAAGTCAGAGGTCAAGACGGACATTTGCAAACCTATAACAAGCTACTATGACAAGCAATATAGACGTAACTATAAGGTCAGGATTCATCAGACATCTCAAATATCAATCACCTAGGCACCATGTTCTCTTACAGGTTTCTTTCTTTCTTAAGGATAAAAACGTGTGGAGCTCCTATCACTCATTTACCTACCTAGTGTTTGGTGAGTTCAACCGAGTTGTAAGTGAAGAGTGTCTTCTTCTCAATTAAGATAATCTTACGGACTACCTTAGGCTTCACTATAACCTCACCTACGGCAGCGAGAGAAGTGGAGGATCATCTAATCTCTCTATCTTCAATGGCCCCCAGAGATGCCATTTCACTACCATAAACTAAACTAGTCGGACAGTCAAAGTTTCCCCCCTCTCTGTCTCTCTCTGCGGGGACATAAGGTCTTGTGGCCACATAGACTTGCGTACTTAGAAAGATATAAAGTGCTTAGATCCTACTTGCCACGTGGATCTGAAGAAGCTATACTCACTCTAATTAGAAAAGTAATCACTGCAACACGAAATCTCTTACTTAACGCGTGGAAAGTAACTAACCTGTTGTACTAGCTCTAAATTCAAGAATAGATTTTAGAGGGCGGGACGGAGCAAGAGAAGTAGAGAAGCGTCGGAAAATCTTCTTTTCAAAATAACCAAAAATGTGAACAAATATTCAAAATTTGCTAAAAATCGCCGGTCAATTAACACAGTAGTCCGTAAATTGTTGAAAACCACCGGCAAATTACAGGTAAGCAGGAAAAACCTGGTCTATGCCTGGTCCCGTGCCTCCAAACTGTCTGTGCCCTCCCTACTAACTTCCGCAGACGTTGGCAGGGGGGAGATAAGAGGAGGCCAGTTCTTCTCTCAGAGTTCGTCCTTATCCGAAGTCGTCTCGTATTATCTCGGAGTCAGGCGATCAGTCTGTCAGGAGAACTCAGGAGGTCAGGCAGCCAGACACATTCCCTCCGTTTTTTCTCTTGCCTTGTGGCACCCATGGACCGCGAATGGCCAATCATTCTCCAATATTAGGGTGAGTTTCTATGACTCACCGCAGCTCGTCGCATTGGGTTTAGTATCTCTGGCGTATGGATAGAGCTCATCGCCAGCAATGGGAAGTCTCACATTTCTCTCTTTCACCTACTCAGTCAGTCTAGACCGTCTAATAGATCAGTCAGTTCACACATGAGAACTTCCATTTCTTTGGCCGAGCCCCACGAATAAACCTAATCGGCGTGGAAGGTGAGCAGCATCTGCTCTTAATACTTCTTACTTAGAGAAAAAGAAAGGCAAATTATGGCTACCGTAGTTGTTGTGAGCTTGAAAAAATGGCAAGGGTATAGAAAGTGGCCTGGCTGTAAAGCAACCGCGGAACTGTTTGTTTCGCTGGGGATTGACTATATACTGACCTTCACCTCGTGCTGCTCTCTTTTCCACTCTTCTTCGTCACCAACTCTTGAGCGCAGCCTTTTGGTGGCATGGACCCGCTGCTGGGGCATTTTGATCGATGATGTCAAACTCCACTACGGTTATTAGGGTAACAGGGACAAAGTTAGAGGACGTGTTCCATAGGTGCCCACGTTTCGTATTTTGACTTCGAATAGTTCGTAAGGTTGAAACTTACCAAATTCAGTATAGCTTCGACTCATTTGTAGAGAAAAACAACTCGCATTTCGTGGACAGGTAACAAACTTTCAACTTAGATTCATTCGATAGTTGCACTTACGTCATCGATAATGAAACTACTACGGAACCGTCGAATAAAGTTACGGTGAGCCGCGCGACCGGACGCTCTGAAGTTGCAATTACGTTATCTATCATGAAACTACCCCGGAACCGCAGAGCGTCCGGTCGCGACTCACTCTTAACTTTTCCGTTCCAGCTCCTCGCCGGTTCCTTGTTGCTCTAACAACGAGTTGTGCACAGTTCAGACATCCAAGCTTTTGCAGTAGAATCTGTAAAGGTTCTTACTCTAAAGATCTCGCAAACGTGGATTTCATGCATACTGAATAGTCTATACGGTAGTCATCAATCCAGTTTACTGCAGAGTCAATAGCTTGCTATTAAACCTACCGACCCACATCTAGGTAAATGAGAAGTGCTCTCTGCGCAGTAACAGGAAAGTTAAAGGGGTAAGAGACGATCCAAAGGAAAGTGCAGCGGTAGAATATCCTGTCCAGTACTAATGAATGTGTGTTCCCCTACCAACCCTTTTATTCATCTGGAGGAAACTCTGCAACTTTCACCAGTTTCGACTCTTTCGGGGCCTACCCCGGTCCACCAGCGTGTCCAACGTTTTCGCTGAATTTGCTCGACCAAACGTCGTTGTGTACGGTACGTGCTAGAATTATGAAGCCGTACAGCGAAGCATATACGCTTCTACAGTAAGTCCCCACTCTATGCAGATTACTATCCTCTATTATGTGACACATGTCGAGGAGTCCCTCTATATATTTTGTTGCGGAGTTTCCCACCTCATACTATCAGTGTGAAAGAAAACAACTCGTGCACGAGGCACCTAACCTTTCCCAATCGGGAGAGGAAACGTTAGGTGCTGGGGAACTCTCTTCCCGAAAGAAAGTTAACTTTATAGAGCTCTATTGAGGTCCCCACCCGACATAAATTTGATCATTCGCCTCTAGCGATCACTGTACTCTGTAAGGATCTATCAGTGCAGCAAATCCAACTTTTCTCTTTTCAACTTGAGAGTGGTAGTGTCTTTTCAAAATTCTCAGCATGTTGCTCTTGAATAGACGCATGCTAGTCAGTCTTGGGTACTGCTTGTCACGTTCCCAACGATCAACATGATTTGGGCCCAACATAGTGGTGTTGTACTGATCGGTAACAGCAACAAGAAAAGAAGGAAAAGCGGCGTTGTACTGATGTAAGACACGGTGTTCGATGCTCTATGGCGAGGAGAAGAGAGGAGAGAAAAGGTGAACCGAGAAGGTTGATAGGCGTGACTAGAGAAAGGACAACAGCAGGAAGTGCAGCCAACGCGAAGAGGATTACAGTATTGTAGGGGGGAACCGATTGAAGATTTGGTGAAACCAACGCGGAATAGGTTGGTACCACTTCCTGTTAAAGGCGTGCACGATACTATTTCACCTTTACATACATCTTGTTCAGACTAGTACCTGTACAGCTACGTCAAAGACACTGGACTCTACGAACTTTCGTCCCTAATTTGTTCTGCAGATCACAAACTAATGAAGGCGTGTACTCTTCAAGGCTTCCAGAGATAAATACACAAGCTGAAAAGTGGGAGCGGGCCAATAAAATAGCACCTATGTCACAGAATTTCCAGCCCACTCCCTTTCCCGCTTCTTCAGTCTTGCCTGCATTTTGTTAAATTTCTCCTTCCCTTTCTCGAGGAGAGGATCTTGAACCACATACTGATTTGGATCTTCGTTCCTTGCCATATCATCCTGCGAAAGAACCATGAACGAAGTTAGAGGAGTCTTATCTCAATTTCTATATGTGAAGCACGCTAAATAGGTAAGCCTCAGCACCTCTGGTCCGCGGCCACTCCGCACTGAATTCTTCTTCACCGGTTCACCGACTGAACAATCTCTTAAACCGTCGGTTAACCACTTAGATTCAGAAAAGTACTAGGACTAAACCGCTGTTGTTCGATAACGAATTCGGAATCGAACAAGATTCGATACTCGAACAATCTCTTCGATGAGAGGGCTCTGCGATCGACCCTTCAGACTTTCTCTCCGAACTGCGGATAGAGAGGGATGGGTATATTTACTGGAATAAAGTCTGCCACTATCCCGAATAGCGGGGATAGTTATCGTGACTGATATATTTAGCGTGTGATTGACCGGTTCGTCGGCCGGTAACAGCTTCGCGAAAAGCCCTTAATCGGTCAACCGACTGCATGTTTGGACCAGTACCTGTAAGGTTCAGCAGTCAAGAGCTCATACCTAATTACGATGGAAAAATTAAGCTTGATCCCTTAGGAGCAGTACTAAACGTCACGGCGGCGGTCTTCAACTACACTCATGGGACCAGGCAGGATCATCATAGGGAAAGTAACAATGTCGAGACCGTACCCGCTTTGAGTCAGCTGTAAATTTCAGGCTGTGTGCTAACCAGCCCTCATCATCTTCAGGTTTTACTGGCTCCGCGGATTTGACAGTTTTTTCTTTGCTGTCCAGCAACTTCTTCTTGAACTTCTCCAACTTCGCCAAGGTCTGAAAATTGTCAAGGGCATTGCAACACCATGTATCAGCATCATGAAGTATAGAACCACAATCATTTTTGTGGTGGAAGACAGCGCCGTCAGAGAAATCCTACAGACTGGTACACGGGTAAAGCAGCTTTATGAGAAAACAGTAACTTCGCCCGCACACTAACGTAACCCCCAAATAGTTGTGAACCCATGCAAGTACAAAGTGAGTAACAAAGAGTGGTAACATGTATGCTAACTTGGTCTGTCCCTGGAATATACTCAAGAGCAGAACCTACAGAGATTGACCTAGAAATTCAGGGACGGTGGTGTAACCGATTTGAACCTTACAGCCAAGCACAGAAGGAAAGTACTCTACAGTATACGGGACAGGAAAAACCGATACACCAGGGAACGTAGTGGAAATTCACCTTTAACTGTGGTGAAGTGGACACGAGAACTAGTAATCCCGGACCAGTCTAGATGATAATCATCCAAAAGGCCCCGACCCCTTATAGCGAGCATTTCGAAATCAATCCTACTAAGATCAGAGAAACTGAGACACTTCACAAGAAGGTTTACCAGTTCGAAGTGACCTTGTAAATGATATTACAAGTGGCGATGTGTCGACCATCAGAAGGACTACAACAAACGATCCCCACAAGCTGTGAACAACAGCAGCTGCTTCTGGTACTTACATTCTCCTCACGACCCTGTAGGGTACGTTTTCTTTGCTTGTACTTGGCACGCTGCTGCTCAAGGGGACTCAGGAGTTGCATGTCCAGATCAGCTGTTGCAGCGAGCACTGCTCTGGCTTCAGAGCCAAGGCCTTTCTTCTTGATAACAAGCTTTTCTTTCTTGGTATCTCCATCATCGCTATCATCGCCTTCCTCTGTTCTATCCGCATTTCTGCATAAAATTCTCTAGGCCATAAGAACAATGTGCAAGCGCAAAAGCTCCAAACCAGCAAGCAGTTGCAGATCATCAGCGAGATGCACGAATTACCCACATACACTTGTCACACCCGTGAATCTGAAACCAAGAAAAGTACATTAGTCGAAAGATGGGGTGAAGTACGCTCAATCGTCCACTTTTTCAGCGCAAAAGTCTGCCACGGAATCCGGAACTGTGAATGTGTAGTCAAAGCACAATTTTCAGGAACAGGACGAGTGTGGGTAACTAACAACCGGTACAAGGTGAGATGCAGACTAATCTAAGCGTAGTTGAAGCCAACATGCTTTGACGGTCCTCGCCGGACCCCATCCGAATATTATCCTGTGAGAAGTGTGTAGCTGAGCCCCTTAGCATAATTTGAGGGCTAATCCAAAGCATACACGAGGCAAAGCGTACGCCAATAAAGGATGGCAAAGTGGCAGGTAGTTAAGCCTTGTAGCATGACATTCGATAATAACGTGCTTCGAACCTGCAATATTGAGGGACAATAAAAAGCACACTGGACAAGGTGTGCTGGAAAACCTGAGTGACAGTTAAGACCGGAACCGAAATCAATCAGAGTTATCTGCATACGTCGAGAATGGCAGATATGCTCAAGGACCACTCTCTAGTATAGAGGTATCACGCAATTAGCCCAGCCAAGTACACAGTGAGAATCAATTAGGGGCCGAATGTGCGCTAAATCGAATCAGAGTTAGAGAGAAGTGTAAAAGCACAACCTCTGCAAGGAATCCAAAAATGTGGGCATCTTAGTCATTCACGAAATGGTGGAAGTCATGGTCACGGAGCAAGTCACACCATAGATCCATGTCTCAAAGGCTAGTGGATAAGCCTTCTGCTCAAGCTTCACCACAAGCCGCCGTAGCTAGTGAATAGGTCTGCACCCAACAACTAATTACCACAAATCCGCCGAGCATGCAGGTATCCACATTCTCTACAATGCACCTCAACCTCGTCTCTGACTTGGTCGGCACCATTATGATGCCCCCGAAAGGCCGATATCAAGTATCGAGATGTTAGTGAAATGGAAAGGTGACCGACCGAAATTAGACATATTTCCATTTCACCAGGCTCCTGCTACTCTATTCGGACATTTGGACCCGTGTCTTTATATAGTGTTAGGCTAGTGAACTTATAATAAGGACCTGGCTATGGAACACGGAGAAAAGCATATCCAGGCCAAGATAGCTTTAGCTACGAGTAGTAGGGCATATCAAAGCAACAGAATATTTTCAAGAATCAAACTCTGGAGTAGAACGTTCATCAAGATTACAGTAAGGTGAGAGCAATGCTCGAAAACGAACACGAGGATTTAGTATAGCCGAACGAGGTGTTGCAAGTTAACACAGAGAAGGGTTTGGAGGAAAGGGACTGAATGGAAACTCAGGCTTACCAGTTTCGTATCCCTTCCTAAGTAACTGCGGTCCATTTTGGTCTCGTAACGACATATAACTCCCATGTCAGCTGTCAGTTTGGAAACGTACGGACCAAGAAGTAGGGAGATGCATCAAGAGAGTTGCATGCTGAAGACTGAGTGACCGGAAAGTGGAAAGAGACAATGTAAAAGTACTATGTGTACGCTAATTATAACCCTACTTCTAGAGCTAGGAGAGTTTTCCCTGTAAATTGTATCTCCTTCGCGTTCGACAAAATTACACCTGCAAGCTTCCCCGCATAAAAATGTGTGTTGAGGTGTAACTTATCATCATATTAGACAGTGAATGTGAGTTAACACAAAACGCCGTTAGGTAACGTCGTCTCAGCTTCAATATCACCTCTGTCAGGAGAGAAATATACAAGATGACGGCATTCCGGCACAGTTACAGGCGTGGTCAACTGCACTATCCGTCAACTGCGGTCAACTGCACTTTCTCTACATACGTCGATCAACTGCACAAAACTGGATGGGGCAAGTTGAGGTGTGCGTCTCGCGAACCCAAACCATACCTGGGTGGTGCGTTTGGCCTGCTTGAGGATGCTGGAGATGGTGCACTTGGCTTCTTAGTCCCGGAACTGTTACCTGCAGCAACGTATGTGGAGATACAAACTTATAACAATATCAACAAATATGAACTGCCATCCAATCATCACTACTAAGGTTTCCCTCGTTGAAGCGCATGATCCGAAATGAGGTTAGAAGGACGCCAAGACTTTCACCAACGTATTTCGGTCTATGGTCTACGTTCACCAAGGTTTGTCGGTCCATGCTGATAGCAGCGCAATGCAAGCACTACCCCCACACACTCGAGGTAACTCAAAAATACTGGACCCACAGAAGTTGTACTCCTCAAGAATTGCATGTCGTAGCATTTCGACCATGACCCCGCACCCTGGCTGGCCAGTGCTAACCAGAGAAGTACATAGCCAAGAGAATAGAGGGCCCGTGAATGTACGCTAACGTTGAGAATTATAATAGCGAATATTTCTAACCAGGGGAGAGACAAAGTGGAATGGACACGTGGAAGCGCAGCAACTATATGCAAATCTGTTTTGACGAGTCTGACTTCTCAGTCAGACTCTATCAAAACTGAATCTCTATGACGCTCTAAGAACTAAGATCCAACACCACCAATGCCTCCTTTCGAGTTTTCCTTCCAAACCGTCGCCCCCTATATATGACCCGGTATACTACTAATTTGCAGCGTACTGGAAGAAGTACAACGTAAAAACAGCTAACCCGAAAACAAAAAGTTCCAGAGTAGCAGGGAGCAAGTAAAGAAGAGAAGGAACGAATAAACATCAATTTCTTAGCGCTGGAGTGTGCAAAGAGTTCAGGATGTCGTGAATGTGCGAAAACCGCACCTTCGGGGAACCCTGAGACTGAAACAATAGAGATGAAATGGAAAAATTGACATAATTACTATCCGGAGAGTCGTAGACGGACATGCGAAGACCAAACCAGACAGTACTCCAATATTCTCCTATCCCTCAAGTTACGCGTCCTACGCGTCTAATTTACATTTTCTGAGGACTCATACATATTATACAACCAGAGATCCAAGATACAAATGTCTATAATGGCTGTGGGCCTAGAGATTGACTGAGATCAGGGCTCGACAGGACAATAAAAGATTCAAAGCATAATTGGTAGTAGAGCTACTAATTACGTCTGGCTACCTTTACTTTCTAATCATCCATGAGAAATCTCTCATCCTACCTCTAGTTTCATATCGGTTGGAATAATTTTCATTTTCTTTTAGTAACTTTGCACCTGTTCCAGCAGAGATGAACAGCTACACCTGTTGCGAGCATTTTTCATCTCATCCAGCAACATCAAACAACTTTATATGTTCCTATCTGTTTATTTTCTGAAGTTTTAGCAAGCAATATCGAGCACCCAGCACCTCCTATTCCAAAGATAAGGGTCATATTTCGACAGATCCATAACGCTAATGCACGCTACATCTACAGAATAGGAGATGTAGATGTCTACATCTTTTACCAACAAAGACGATAAGAAGCTAAAGAAGAGAAGGCAAGTAATAACTGGAACTTACAGCAGCATTTCGTGCAAACGCCGTCCACTTCCATATCCTACCTTGTTTCCGGTCCGATCCGCCTCCCTTTGTGTCCCCCAGATTCATTCTCTTCTTCATAATTTGCTCCCTCATCCTTTTGTCAAAGTCAACTTCATCCTCATCACTTTCACGAGATGGGGCCTCCCTGTGTCCTAATTCAGCACCGGCAACGCCCTTCGCAGATCCACCAAGAGCCTGCCTTACGGTCTCTTGGACACCTTTTCGTCTCCTGGCCTCCGATGGATCCTATCACCATGAGATGACCATGACTAAATCGTAACAGAAGCAAACGTTCTACGTGATTTTACAGTTGATCGTTTCAGATATCCTTCATCCTTAGAACAAAAACCTTTCCATGAACCTAAAGGCTTTGCGTTATAAAAAATGATCGGCACTAATAAATGGTGATAGGAAACATCTGCCTCAACGCGTTTCTTATCTGTTCTCTAAATACTACTTGAAAGAAAGAAATTCTGAAGCACGTTGAAACGAATTCCCTTCACGTATCTCAGACAAGATTGAACATGGAACATATGACTTATCAAGGCGATTCGGGGAAAGACAGAATGGTATCTTAAAACCACAACGGCACGGAAGTGCCGTGAGCTTACCTCTCCAACCTTCATTGTTTAACTTGATCTAAGAAAGACAATGACAGTTGTTGAACAAGAAGAAATTCGACAAGCATCGCATCTCCAAACTTCATTGCTTAACTCGGTCCAAGAATGAAAGTGACAAGTTGTCCAACAAGAAGGATAATTAAATAGCACCAATTCTGGAAATAATATACGACATATCCACCACAGATGCTATATTTACAGCAACTCACCACTTCAACATCACTTGCAGCTCTTAAGAGCCGAGGGTCTTGTAGAACATCATGACTGCTCTTAATTTTTTTCTCTTTCACCCCCGCTAGCTGTTGTTCCTCCTCTTCAACTTCCTCGCCGAATGAAAGAAGATTCAGCTCTCTGTGACCGTTTGAAATAGACAGAAAAATCCTTATTAGAACTCCACAACCTGATCCAACTTAAAACAGTTGACTTATGCTATTTAAAACAGTTGACTTATGCTATCTTCACATATCGTCCTTGAGAGATCGGCTAACAATCCTGCATGACCACTAGTAGCACAACGCATGATAAAAAAACGTAAGGTAACCACCAAACAAAGCGACGCAATGAAGCCCATGTCTAGGAAAGTAGGGTATAAGCAGGGCTATTACTTCCCTAATAGTAAAATATGTAAGGAGTTAAGCTTGTTGGGAATGTATACAAAAAAGCATATTCCAAGTCTTACGTTCCAAACGATCGTCAAGCTTTCGTTGCGTCTGAATACTGTGAACCATCTACCTATCTGAAAACAAATAAGGCAAGGTCCTTCGACTAGCTAAATATCAAGCAAAACATAGTACATCCTCAGCACATATTTCGGTCCATGAGTATGGTAGTTCCCATGCAAGAACTATCCTCACTCACTTTAGGTAACCCTAAAAGCTTAACCCAGCGACAGAACATCCTAAACACAATATTCGTAATTATGTGCTGAGGATGCCATTCTCACACACAACATGAGAACGGCATCCTCAGCACATAATTACACTACGTTTCAGGTACCAGAATGTTATGTATCACACATGACAGAGCAAAAGAATCATCCCATGAAGCCTTTTCAATGATTCATTAGCAGACATCTGTACCGACATGAATCACAGTCCGGAAAGAACACCATCAGACACTGAATAAGATAGTAAAAGTCAATGATCACTCCAGATCCTATTAGTAAGGCGTGTTGCCAAATCTGCATGATAAGGTTTAACTTCCTCTGCAAATATATGTACGGGGAGTTGAGTCATGGGAATGCGGATAAGGTATAACATGTCCAGCGAAGTCCCCTTATTTTAACTGGTTTCTTGCTAACTGGTAAAATCCATAGATTTCGATGAACGTTATTACGCATAAAGTAAAACGACAAGCACAGAACCTACTTCTTGACCTTCCTCCCCTTCGTCTCCTTGTTAACAGCTTCAACGGCTTCTTGCACTTCGGGAGATTTGCGCAGATTCCTTGGTACTATATCATCGAAAGGATTCCAGAGAACCTGAACCAGATGACTTCATTGTCAAGAAAATTCATGGAGTCAAAGTCCGGCCTTGCAGTTATAAGGCAGAGAGCGGCGAGTACAGCATGTAATAAACCAAGGTTATTGCATCCTTCCAATCAAAGGCGAAGAGAAGATCTTCGATGTCTAATTGGATAGTATAGTGCGAAGTAATCACTACCTCAACAGAAAGAATCTTTGGTGGATCGACAGGTCGATCGTCGCTGTCGGTCTCTACTTCGCCAATCTTTAACAGATTGTATATTGTCTCTCCCGTCACCTACAACCCAGCAAACAGCATGACCAGATGACTACAAAGAAAACACCTTAACTAGGAAACTCTCTCCGTATCTGACAACATCGCAAAACGGTCTTATGGACGACAGTTAAAGGGAGCAAGGATTTGTTGAAGGCGTTGTCGCACCTTGCCAAATATCGTGTGTTTTTTGTCAAGCCACTCACAGCGGTCCAATGTTATGAAAAATTGACTGTTATTGGAGTTTGCTGAACCGGCATTGGCGCAAGCAACAAGACCTCTATGATTGAATCTCAATCTGGAGTGCAATTCGTCAGCGAAAGGCTGTCCGTAGATGGTGTCACCACCTGAAAGAAAGAAACTTAATGCACTTCAGATATCCGTACATAGATGAGATGAAACTAAGCACTTTTTCAGATGGTCCAAGTCCAGAACAAGACCCGACAGACCTTAGCTCCACCGCAGGAGACAGAATTCTCCTGATGACGATGTTAAGGTCTGGATGTTTACTGGAGGCAGCAGCTGAGTTGCCAAAACAACAACGTAATTTGACAAAGGCTCTACGGCTACCTGTTCCACTGCCGGTAGGATCACCCCCTTGAACCATGAAAGTTTTGATAATACGATGGAAGACAGTTTTGTCATAGTACCCCTCCAAACACAACTGAACAAAATTGCGGACCTGTTAAGACATTCAAAAGCTCGAAGTTAGTGGCACGTGCACATAAAACTGCGAAACCAGGATAAATACAGGGGATCCTTCGAAGGTGTTACGATCCCAGAAACTCCAAACTACTCTGCAATTCAGAGGGAAGATGTGCAACTCTGAGCTGGGAACTGAGACTGGAATACAAGGATATACTACTCTGCAATTCAGAGGGAAGATGTGCATCTCTGAGCTGGGAACTGAGACTGGAATACAAGGATATGCAGGAACTCCACACGGGGCTGGTGTTTCGCACAGCCAGATTTTCTCTGCATAATGACACGTTTCATTTTTGGTTTGAAAGTTGAACTCTACTTCCAGTCTTCTCGAACGACGCTGATTTGTAACAGCCTTCACTCAACCTCTTAAAAAATATACGTAAGTAGCGTGGAATGACAGATAGCTACAAAATTTCTGGTTGCTTAGATCATTAGTCTTAAGGTGTTTAGAATGACCAGAACTCTTCCCAGAAAAATGCAGCGACATTAGTACGTGTGCAAGGGCAATCTCGTAAGATGATGTGAGCTGTACAGACTATCGAGTGCAACCAAATTTGAAACCAGCGTCAGCACTGAAGGAATGTGAGTACTAAGAAGAGCTAAATTTACGTCTGATTTGCTCACACTATTTCTCATATCCAGCGAAATAACATCATATGCACAACCCTCAGTAATCAAAGGTAATCGACACCACAACGGTAGTCCGAAATGCAAAATCGGTGATCATCTGTACCGCTTTGGGCGCTTCTTTGGGCCACAGTTCAAAGTCCAGCGGCCCTAAGGTAGTGTTCAGAACCACCTTCCCCTTCGTAGGGGGCTCCAAAACGTAAATAGACGACATTTCTCGAAGCTCCCAGAGACAGACAGAGAGCACACGTTAGCAGAAAGCTGTCACAAGCTGTTGCTGTCAATTCCGTTTCCAACAGTTGAATTGCCCTCCATAACTCGCAAGCCCAGCGGAAGCAGCGACAAATGCTATTTCAGATACTTTCATCGCTCGAGCACCTGCACTTGCGAATACAATAATCGCTGCAGATCCACAGTGCAAACACCTAGACGATTTGTCGTAGTCACGAGCATTTTCGCAGGTGTTAACGTTTCGGAAACGCATTGCTAAGTGATCGAATCAATCGTTAACCCTAAACTCCAGCGAAATGAACATGCACGAGGAAACAAATGCACCACCCTCGCATATTTTCCCTTTGTTTGATTCTTTTGAATATCTCACTTTTGAATATTTTTCGTCACGGCAGAAATGCCGAAGGACGACAAACAGTACTCAAAATCCAACGAAAACAACGCCCTCAAGTGAGGACAAGATTGGAATGCTTCAGAACTGTGTCCACCATCCATCACTACAGTTGTTCATAATGTCCTCTTGCACTACAGTTGTTCATACTGTATTCCTCTTACCTTTTCTAATTTCTTCTTTCCTCACATACCCTTGAATAAATAATTATGCATGCAAACGGTCCTCCGTGAAGATTGTGAGGAAGATGATAAACGTAACGTGCAGAATAAAGTTCATCGAATTGATTAGTGGTCAATGAGACTTAGAATATATTTGAGAGATCACAAACAATTTATTTTCCTCTAAAGTTCAAAGAGCAGATACAAAATATTAACAAGTAAGTCTAAAACTACTGAAATCAAAGATGACAGAACTTATTGCTATCATCCACGGAAGTTTACAAAAAAATAATTTAAAACAAAATAAAATTGAGATGTTTTTTATACAAGAAGGTCTGGAATGCTTACGTCCAAAATTTTACAAAAAAAAATAGAATTTAGAATAAATAAAAATAGATAATATAAAAATAGAGAAAACATAATATAAAAATAGAATAAATAAAACTACTAGTTATACAGAAAAAGAATTAGCTTCCATGAATCACATGAACCAAATCATATTCCGTTATTTGAACACTTGGCCGTGAGAGAACTAAACCCATAAACAATACAGTACTAAGCAGACAGTCTGGACTATAAAGCTCCGGCTTGTCAAGATTTTTTCAAGAATAATTTTCTCTATTTTTTTTGACTTATGACTAAACTACAAAGAGTTTGACCATAAACTGAAAGTTCCAAAAAATGAAATCTGGATAAGTTTAGGGGGTCCGGAGAAACAACCGAAGTGACAAAAACATGTATGCGGTTCTCTCATTGGACATGGTCTGGTCAAGATACACTAATAATGTTTAATTTTCTTCTCTAACAGCGATCAAACTAGGACTAAGTGATTATGCGGGCTTGTCGATGAATAATCATAAATAAATATACATTCAAATGGTGGTTTTGGGAAATGGCAGGTAAAAGACGAGCTGGGATTTTGAGTACAAAAATTCTTGGCAGGGATAGGGTGAGAAGTGCGTAGAGGAAGATGGTAGTATACATGATGGTCAAAATTTTGTCTGAAGTATTTACCACTGCACAAAATCCTAATCCAAATCTAAATTAGAATGATTAAATTTAATATACTAAATTCATATCCCTCTCAGCAGATAGTAACACATTGACTGTGAAAAAATGAAAATCCGTAAGCGTTGAGAGTTTAAACTAAACCCCTTCTATTACAAGGAAAAAATATCTTTAATTAATGTGCATGCATATTAACCTCCTCCATCTCTTTCCTCACTGCCTTGTACATTGAATTTCATTTTTTATCAGAAAATATATATAATATATAACAATTATTATGGAAATCAAATTAATTTATAATTAATATTTATTAATCCGTCTCGGAATTGCCAGCTGATCCGGATATAAACCACAAGTGAAGGACGGGCTAATGCGCTGCTGGGGGTCTAAGTCCGAGACAGTGGTCTTCAAACAACATCATTTTGTAAAGACATAAATTTATGCTATAACCCTTCTCGTTGGAAGGGTTAGAGCATAAATTAATGAACACTTTTAAGCGTACATGAAGTGAATATCCTCACTCAAAAGCATACCAAATTACTCCGTTATCTAGAGAAAAAAAAACAAAATGGAAAATATATGACGAGAAAATACATCGATATGATAGTTTGTGCTTATTTTAGTGTTATTGTTTATTTGGATGACTCTTTCAATTGGAAGACTCTTGTGCGAGAATATAAAATAGTTGTATATCATCCATAACCAGAAATGCAATTATATTCAATTCTGAAACTCATTAATCGGGGACAAATTTGTGATGGTATTATTATTTTACTTTGTGATCATCAATCACTACCACCTACACAACTAGACTGAGAACAGTAGAAATGGTAACTAGCAAATTGGTAAATGTTATTATTTGTCCCTTGGGATCTTTGCATACCATGGGACTGTCCATGCAAATCCACCACAACGAGACTCGGACCAGAAGCTTCAGAAACAGTTTGCAGCGCATGCATCTCCAACCGTACCCGCAAGGGATTGAACGCACGACCTTTCTCTTAGAGGATTGTATGAATCTATTATAAACTGGACCATGCCGTCCATTTAGAGAATCTATGAAAATAAAAAAGGTTATTCGGTATTTGCAATCAATCACGAAGAGCTCAACGTCACGTCACTTAGCGATTTCACATGTTGATCTTGTACCTCCTTTGTTATTCCAAGCTTCTTCTGTCTTAATTCTTTTTCTATAATAACCATGCATTTTTTTCTTGTGCTGAAAATTTCATTCCGTAGCTCAATTATTTGAAGGCTTGTATTTCTTGGTGAATTTTTTTCGAAGTCAGATGTTGGAAATTTTTATCACCACTGTAGGATTATCCAACCTAAATATATTATTCACTTTCAGGTTGCTTACGATCAGCATGTCCTCCCGGATAGATCATTGTATTTGTTCTGTCTTGTGTGATTCTTTTTTTATGATTCTCCATCTCATGATTCATGTAAACTCTTGGCTGAATATTTAATAAAATTTTCAGATCATACCTTAACTTAAATGCGGCATCCATGTTGTTGATGATAAGTCACCTGCTATTGTCATCTTTATTGAGCAAATCCTCCTCATATTATCACATCGCCTTATTGTTATCATTCTTATTTTTTCCAGAGAAAGCTCAATATATATCATGCATCAAATGAAACCTAGACTTGAGCAATTCATGCATGCAGACTATGAAAAATGTGTTTGAGAAAGAAAAACTTTACTTGTGTCCACTATAAAAATAGATTGGACCAATGATGCAACTTTTTTTAATCTCTGTTATTGTTGTTAATAAATCACATGTTCTTCATTAAGTCGATCTATTGTATGGATCATATGAGACAATGATAATTTCAGACCAAGTACTCTCTCAAATATTTCTTCATAGAACTGTAAGAATTCTGGTGCTTTCATAAACAATTGTGAGTTTCCTTCAATGCTGAGTATTGTATCATATACAAATAATTGATACAAAATGAACTTCTTGTTACTTATATGAAAGTCTTGTTTCTTTTCTGTCTTGTGTGATAGTGTAATGAGAAGTTGTGTGGGTAGAGCAAAATGTAGTTGAACGATAAGATATCATTTTGCAACTTGGAACAAGAACCTAACAACCTATGTACGAGAAGATGTGTTATCTAGTGTTGCCTTCAACTCGTGATACATGTCCAATAGATCTTATTGATGCAGATGTTGTGGACAACAACAAGTTCAAATGCATGTCACGGAGATTTGTCAATCGAACTTATAATATCAATATTACACAAAAGATTTGGATCGCAATATATAAATGAACCCCATCAAACGATTGATCGTTGAAAACAAATGCTCTATTAGATCCACCTAATGTGACAGAATCATCGAATACACACATGTGAAACAATTCTTTTGAACTATGAGCCCATAAATCAACTTTCATTTTAAATTCTAAGCGAATATACACTCGTAAGCATGACAAAATATGCTAACATGTTTTATATGTACACAAGAGAATCTCTTGGTAGAGACAGAATCCTCTAACTGTGATCGGTATCGGAAGGTCAAGATATCGTTTGAGATATCTCTTGCACATATGCATGGGGTAATCTAAGATCTTTTTTGGTGTTTATAGACTTGTGATCTTCTTCTTTATCAAATTCGGTCTCACTGGAATTCCTCATGGGAAGTTGTGTCCAAAAAAGATGAAACTTGACATTCTTTTTCTTTTGAATCTCTCCTTCTTATTTGCTTCTCTTAACCCAACTGTTAGTTCGTCTTATAACTGATGTTAAACCAAGAACTAGAGGACGTTATCCAGTCCATAAAATTGGAAACAAACATAGGTTACGGAGTTTTCGATATCACAAGTTATTTACACAAATTGAGAGGTTTAAACCCTTATCATTTGAACTTTCAATAACTCTAGATCTAATAGTCTATTTTTTAAAAATTCACAAATATATGATCTCTTAACAATAAACACATTCCAAATGTTTTTTTACTCAAATCTGACTTCTCTATCAATCATCATACCTAATACTTAAAATTAAAAAGAATACATTTACAAAATAAATATTCCACTAACTCAAAACTGTCATCACTTGTACAAACTACCGCTAAATTATAAGAAAATTATAACAAAAGTTCTATCTAACCAGCAACACCATCTTTGCTCAAGAACTTCTCTTCGATAACGTTCATGCTAGAAATTATTCCTTCTCCAATAACATTTCATCTCATTCTCTTTCTCCTTTGCTCTCTTCATTGTTAACAATTTAATCTAGAATTTGTACATATCATTTTACATACATCTTTTTTAATAGCAAAAAACACACAACAAAGTACAAGGTTATGAAGAAGGATATTCTTACATGTGTATTTGCTAGTAATAGATCTCTGAGTCCTTGGCACCGTACTACCCAAATCGCTCGAAATAGTTCGAGAAAAATATTCTAAAAACCAAACAGAAAAATATTCAATGCGTGAATGCAACTTTACTCTCATCTTTCGTTATTTAGAGAAGTTGATAGGCCAACATCACAGGGATTGTGCTTCTACAACATAAATTGTCAGATCTAGTTTACTTGCGTTCTTGCTCCTACATGGTCATCTAATAGCATCTCCATCGGAACAAGATAAGTGCTCCAACATCAATAATCTTCTTGGTGTGGTGTGTGAAAATAAAATAAAAATAATATTCTCGTGTACCATTTTGATAAACATCAACTCTAAATTTTAAATAAATGATCCATGAAATAATCTGTAACCCTCGAATGTTTTTGCTTTGAAGAGATTGAGAACTGGATATTCCTTGACATTTCTAGTGTTGGGATGGAGATTAATAAAAGCACCTCCATCGGAGCACTGTAAATATTCCGGCACTATAAACAATCTCAGTAATCATTGGCATGATTGGTAAGAAAACATAATAAAACAATACCTTTTTCACAATATCTCGTGTTCTGTCCCTATAAACGTAGGACGAAAAATGACGTGGTAATCTTCTCGTACATTTTTTGTTTCCAAGAGACTTAGAAGTGGATGTTCTCGAGTCGTGTCTAGTGTTTGGGTGGAGATGCTCTAAGGGTCTCTTCTGACCATATTCTTAGCGTGCTTATACGATATTGTCATATTGGTTTGGAAATAATAGTCAGCTTTAGATCATATTTTCATGAGTGTGTCAAAAGTATATTCGATAGCATATAACCATCTCAAAGATTTTTGGGTGGAGGTATCTCACATCTAGCTTTTTTGTGTATTTCGCTTGCATGAACTTTCTCAAGTGGATGCGTGGAAACTCAAAAAATTACACGAACTCTCTGCGTCTTCCTACGAGTGTCCAAATTCGAGCGCACGGATAGAGCTGCAGTTCAGATGCGAGTGCAAGTTCAGGTTTGCAAAATGGATTCAAATTGTTTTCTTCAAAGGGCACAAGAATTATCCAACTGCACAACCGTTTCGTTACATGCTCCAGCTGCTTCAAGTAGTCGAACATTGGTAGCAAGTGGATGAAGAGATAGACATTTTGGTTTTGGTGGTATTGGAGTGCGTATGGATGGAGTGAATCGAGGCAGTAGTCACGGTGGGAAATGGAGCGCATTTGGACTATATCGTCGGGTGCAAGTGAGTGAGTTTTTTTCTATGACGAGTGGCTCTTTTGCTACAGAATGTGTATATAGTTCTCGGTCCATCTTTCTATGTTCGGGTTCAAGTCCGTGTAATCATACATTTTGCAAGCAAGAGATGGAGAGGCTACCATGAGTGATTTTTTAACATCGATCCATTGGAGACTTGATTCGGCTGACCGAACTATGACCTTTAGTTTTTTGATTCTTTTTCTATAAGTTTAGATTTCAGTTGCATGATTGAACCATGAATGCATAATCTTCTAGCTTTAGTTCTTTATGTGAGCTTGCTATGTGATCTGTTCTTCTAACCAATTGAGTTTTTAGAAGGTGAGAGGTCTTGCATTCTTTCATTGTCAACTGACCTATGCTTGTTATGTGTTGGCTTAGTTTATCTAAAGTGGATTCTTCCACTTTTGCATACTTTCAAGATTTAGGTCGATGTCGATCTATTCAATATGTTATTCTACGGACTGAGAGTGAGGATCATGCGTGCTCCTATATTATGTGTAGACTTGAAAGCGATCCTTAAATTTCAGGTTCTAAAGTATGTGCACCTCTCTTTGTCATGTTTATGTACTTGACATTGTTATTGACTTCGACTCTGATCTGCTGCAGTTACATCATGTTTTCAAAGGGATATCTTCAGTTTGAATCGGACATTCTAGACTCACAAGCTAACCAACTCCTCTCAGGTGAGCTAAATGAAGACGAGCAGACTCAATTTCCTGGTTCCTCTTTCTTGCCGCTCTCTATGCCGTCCTCTATGCCTAGTTCAGATAATCCAAGATGTAGGTGAGAGTCTTGGCATATAGTTGTGCTCCTCTAGACAAATCGTGATCAATGGCTAGAGAGTGTTGAGATCTCTAACAGAGACGTTATAACGTCTCTTGTCAAGTGGGAGGATATCATCTTGAGGATGAGAGAGAAGGGTGTTCATTGTGATCCAAAACAAGCTAAATCTAAATGGGATTTTTGCTTGTCTGGTTACAAGAAAATAAAAGATTGGAATGCTCATTCAAGGAATGAGGCATTTCAATCAATGAGTACTGTTGAGAGAAGAGTGAACGAGTTACCGTCCGCTTATGAAGAGATTTGGTTTGAACTCATGAATGAGTTCATGAGAGGTCGACCATGTGTTACTCCTCCATATTTTGCTGATTCTAGTATGCACGAGGATGGGTTGGATGACTCTTCTCCAGACATGAAACCTTCAAATCTTTCATACTCTTCTCGTAGTCAAGAGAAGCGTAAGAGAAATCTAGCGAAAATAAAAAATTCAGAATGAATGCATTCCGTGAATTCAAAATGCAGTTGTAGCGTGTCGAGGAGTTTTGTGATGAGAAGGAGTCTGCTCGATTTGATAAACAACACGAGTTGGAAATCCGAACACTCGATCAACTTGCTATAAATTGTCAATCTATATGTTCAATCCTCGATACCATGGTTGGTGTCTTTGACAAGCTCGTCTAGAAAGGTTTGCAAGTTGCAAGTTTGTTTTTATTTTGTCCTTTAAGGCTTGTTTAGTGCATTGGATGTTTGTAAGTGGATTGCGCGAGTGTATAACATTTATTAGTGGAGCTTTGCTCATGTTGGGCGTGTTGTTCCAGTCAATATTGGAGTGCATAATGATCGAAGAGCAATGACAATCTGTCGGAAGAGAAGACGTTCCGATTGAGCCATGTGGGATCAGAAGCTGGATATGAGAGGTTTGCTGCTCTCATAACCATGACGTATATTTGGGAAAAACAAGAGATTATATGGTGGGTGAAACATAGATCTGCTACTTGGTTTGATCAATACTTAATGAGTGTTTATGGTGAAGATAGGTGGATACTGAGCATGAGAATGAGAAAGTCCACTTTTTTGGACTGTTAGAGCAAGTGTATGATGCTAGAGCGCATAGACATTTCTTTTCGACGTGTAGTGCTCCATCAAGTAAGATTGAATGTTATTTATCGATTGATGCATGGGTCTACTTACTTTAGCATTAGAGAGTTATTTGATGTTGGAGAGTCCACTTAACTGTATAGTAGCTGAGGATGTTCGATCACTAGTAGTCATTCTGAGCAGTTGGTATCTGACCTACGGATGGAGAGATGACGAGAGTGAGTCAAGATTTGTACAATATTTGTGGGTATCAAATTATCATGAGGATATCGATGGGACTCATATTCTCATCAAAGTCCCCTTGAGTTGTTGGTTGGCAGACTACTTCAATAGAAAAGACTTATATTCGGTGTTAATGCAAGATAAAGTAAATAGCGAGTGAGTCTTCCTCAACATTTTTGTATGAATGCTAGGCTCAATGAATGACAAAGGCTTCTTAGAAAATCAGAATTCTATAGAAAAGTGATGGTTGGTACGCATCTAGCATATCATGTTATTCGGATCATTGATGAGTACTCCTGAGCCCTTACTTGCTAGAGGACAATGGTATCAACTTCATCGATGGATGATGATCTCCTGGAGTCATCCGATCTGATGGCTCAGCAATGGAACGTATATACAACAATGCTCATATACGAGGTCAAACGGTGATAGAACATGCTTTTGGATTACTCTAACAGAAATAGTAAATTTTGGACATGAGGATTATTTCTCCAGTGGCCAAGGCTCCGAACATTGCCCACGTGTGTTGTATACTACTCAACATTTTGTTAAAACGTGCAGAAATGGACCTCTCTCAAGTCGAAGAGTTGCCACGAGAAGTCTGACCGCCAACACTTTCAGATGGAGTTGGAGAAGGTGCTCAAGAGGTTCGAGAGACCTTAAGAACATTTTTATGTCTCTGAGGATGAAGTTTTAAGGATCTTTGCAACGTTTACTTCACTTCAATCGATGATGAAAAATGATAACATATGTGTCCATTTTCTCAATGGCTAAGTGAAGACATTTGTCGTGCACATACACATCGCTTTCAGAGATACACCACACATACGCATAACATATGGACGATGTCATACACATACACAAGTGTACCACAATAGATAAACGATATGTGCTCACTCCATCATGTCAACGGACACTAAACAATCACTAAAGTCGAGCCAAATCCTCTCTGTGCTCGCAGAGATTCCAGATTGCACTCACCAAGATTATCCACCATAGCTAGGAGCTTGAAGGCTCAACTTGAAGAACTAATGCCTCCAAGCCACACATCGAAGTATACCCATAGTGAGTCATCCTAAGAACTTGTCCTAACGGCACTAACGGCCCTATCAAGATTAGCCACTCCGCACTCGGTCAACCTAGCCGAGGTGCTAAACTGACGTGACAGTTGTCGTGCGCATACACATCGCTACATAAGTGTATCATAATCGTCTCCTAACTGACGGTTAGATCCCTCTAACTCTAGATAGCCCCATGTCTCAACTACGTGATATACACCTTCGTGAGTGCAAGGATCAGAAGACCGGGTGCTACATCGCCCCATCGTTAGTCGTCTGTCTGCAATCCATACAACGCAAAGATCTAATCAGCTATCCCTGCTATATACATCAAGGGCAAACCCACTGTCCAGTAAGAACGACACTCAGAGATGGAGTCAAACATGACATGTGTCAACCTCTCAAACAACCATCACACACCAACATACGAGCTACTCCACCAGCAGACCCACACAACATACACCTCAAGTTTGCACGTACAACTGCTAAGCTTGAGTCAACGATCTCATCGATGTTGAGAAGATGACATGACACTCAATTACGCACATGGTCCTTCCAAACAACACCATCACGGTCCTCTAACATGAGTACTCCAGAAGATAACACCTTGCGCACTCATAAAATAGTGCGTAATGCGATCACATCCAACGTCGTCGGTGCAATCTGCTGTAGATAGATATAATCGCTAGGATGAAACATGCAAATCGATGGTCGATAACCTCCTCCTTGAATAGTCACATATCGCAACATGTCTCTATGCTGAACAATCGCTAGGTTCTCAAAAGTCATAGGCATAACTCTCCGAAATATCTCTACTCGTTGAGAACATGCATTCACTCACATATCCGAGTCATCAAGGTTCAGCACCTCAGCAGAATCACGATGACTGACCGAAGATAGATCTGGATCTCGATCATACAATAGAAAATAAGATGAAAAAGAAGCCAAAGACGCTTGTCGGCTAAAACGATAGCCCATAGCCAACCATGGTACCTACACATCTCAATCTCTCAAGTGGCCCTTCTGCAAGCCATACTTGCGCAATCCTCTCTTCATCGTCTGAAATACCCTCTTCGTCAAACCATCCACCTCAGGATGATCTCGAGATATAGTCCGATGATCAATCAGCGCCTGATCCCAAAAGGCTTGAAACTCACCAAGAAACTATATACCTTGGTCCGTCAGCACTTCAATTGGTGCTCCAAAGCGACTCAGCACTCGATCTAAGAACATATACACTGTCTCTTCACTCGTCTTGTCCAATAATGCCACCAACTCAATCCACTTGGAGAAGTGCTTCATCATCATCAACACATATCGGTGATGACGTACGGTCAACGGTAAGGATCTCACAAAATCCAAACTCTAACGGTAACCCAACCTCATAATCGGTAAGGGGTGTAACTGTGGAGTAGGAGCATTAAACGATGCTCGTACTCGATCACAAACCACACATCGTGCGACAAATTGCTCCACATCGATATGCATACCACGCCATCAATATTATCTTTGGAATAAGCTATGTGTACGCTTCATCCCAAAATTTTTCAACTCCTCATGAGCATGACGTACTAACTGTGTCATCTGAGATGGAGGTGGCACTATTCGTACTTTCTCATCATCTCACACTTGAAGTACATGTCGTCCTTCTCGTCAAAATCTCTTCACTAGTTGAAGAACATGATCTCACTCCTTGACACTTACTGTGCCTACCACCACGCAAGTACGTAGATACTCCATTACGGTCACATCGTCGTGAATATCTCGCTGGTCTAGAACATCATCTCCACCTTCAAGATCTAAAGATTCGTCATCTACTCTCTGACCTGAGAAAAATTCGACCTGGACCTCCATACTAGAGTTCATGACCAATACACAAAGAAATGCAGATGCATGCCACCCTGACACTATCTCCTCATCAACCTAGTCATGCCATCGAGCCTTCGTGGTATGTGATCCTGCTGACTCGTGCATGAGTTACGACTCAACCCATCGGCATCTAGGTTTGCAACTCTAGGTCTATGCACTACTTGGAAGTCATACTCCTGTAAGATAAGAGCTAATCGTGCAAGCTTCTCTGTAAGCTTGTCGGACTCCATCAATCACTTGAGCGACTGATGATCAGTGATGAGAGTAAAAGCGTTCTCAAACAAATAACATCGAAAGTGTACAACAGCCCACATTGTCGTCAAACACTCTCTCTCATACGAACTATATCTCACCTCCGTCGAATTGTTGGAGCGACTAGCATACGCCACCACGAACTCTTTTCTCTCATCATCATGTTGAGTCAGCATTGCTCCTAGTCCCAACATACTCCAATCAGTGTGCAGTTGGAAAAGACGCCCCTAACGGATCTCCTCAAGATGAGAACAGATGTCAACATATCCTTGTACGAAAGCTCGCTCCTGTTCATCTCCCACTGTCACTCCTGGTTCACCTTCATCAGCTTGATCAATGGCTTCGCAATTGCACTAAACTCTTTCACGTATCGACGATAGAAGTTCGTCAAACCAACAAATGTCCAAAATTGACTCACATCTGTAGAGCGTGAGATACGTGCAATAGTCTCAACCTTCGTCTGTTGAACACCCAACCCACATGGGTAGATGGTGTGGCCCAGATACTCTACCAACTCTTGGAAGAACTTACACTTCTCAGGTGTAACTTCAACCCATGAGCTCTCAACCGCTCGAACACATCACGTAAGTGTCTCTCGTGCTCCTCCATTGTAGCACTATAGACCAAGATGTCATCAATATAACATTTGGCAAAATCCAGTCCTGCTAGGATTTTGTCCATCACCCTTTGAAACTCAGCAAGGGCGTTCTTCAACCAAATGGTAAGAACCGTCACTGATACAAACAATCCTTGCCGTGAGAGTCAATTCCTCTCAGAATGCTATCCCAATATCATTGACTGCTGTCTTGCAGCCTCTAGAGCAGTTTCTTTCTGCTCACCACCAACAACCTCCACCGCCACTGTGCAAAAAAATCCTACAGTCCTAGCTGCAAGCTCCACACTCTCTCTTAAGACATCCCATGATGTGCAAAGATGACGAACTCCACACGCCTCACCCTCAACCTTTGTCTCCATCGACTCGATAGGCAAAGAGTTTAGAAGTGTCCGAGCAGTAACACTCGTCGATCGTATCCGACGTTGCTCAGCCAATCCAAAGCTAACAATCCATGTCAAGCAATTCAAGTCCATTGCTTGATCCAATACTTGACGACGTGAAGCCTCCGACACAGAAGCTACTGTCGTCGTATCGTAGCGAAACCCATCGCTATCTCTCTCTCATCGGCAGTGAAATCCACCAATTGTCAGAACTGAGCATCTCACACAAGCTCAAGTTCTCCATCTCTGTAAGCATGTGACGTTGAAAAGCTCACCTCTTGATAACAAGTTTGTCCATCATAACCGTGCACGATGTGCACGAGATCTTACTCTTGCTGCATCCAACAACACTGCTGGTCCAATCCAAAATCGCACTTGGTGCGTATTCATCATCATCTGTGTACGAGCATCACCCAACAAAGAAACTTTCTCTAAGATGTACGTTGAAGAATCCACCTGATGCATTTGGAGATGTCGTAAGATCCGTAACATCTCCCAAAACATATTAGATCGTGGATCATGTAAACCTTGATCTCTCTCAGCACGCGTGTGATCTTGACATGACCACCCGGCTATCACCAAGTGAATGATGTCAACAAACATAAGATCTTGCGCCTCCAGCAGTGAAATATCTGACGGTAATGCTTGTTGGTATTCTCTAACAGTTGATATGAGCAACAACTCAAGATATCTCTGCACCAAACGTACCACATGACGCAATGAGATGCGTCTCGTAACCTCATCTCTTTCCCCATACAAGTATCACTGTACTTGTATGCTTGCTTGCAATACCGTAGCCAAACCTGTGCTGATCTCTCCAAACAGCTTCAACACACACACACATCCTCCTCTAGATATTGTCATACAATAGAAGTCGTATCTAACGGTGATAAGATCACAAGACAAGTAGCAAGAACAACCCTTTGTTCCTCTACTGGTGGTGCAAAGGCTTCACTCCAAGGTTGCTGCACCAACCGATCAACATATTGCTGTAATTCTCCCTCAAACTCCAGAGTGGAACACCCAAGGCAGATGGTACTAACATAGACATGCTAGGCATGTCCTCCACTTTCTCAAAGATTGGAGTATCCTCCGCATGAGCATTGTTCTCTAACAACTCGTCCGGCCAAGTGATGACTGAACTGAACCCTGCAACGGATGTCATCGTCTCTGGTGTAGGCTCCGTTGTCCTAACTCTAGTACTGAATCGCACTGATAAGCGGCTCACTCGTCCCTCATCGGACTGCCAACTTGATCTGTAAGATGCTGTATCTGCCCAATAGTTGATCGTGAATCCCATAGAGTATAACACATCACCTCCAACCATACATCATAAGACTCTACGGTCGTAACGATGACCTTGGTCCTCACCATGGAGCCATCCGTGAGATGATCTGGTCAAACTCTCACCATCAACATCTCGCATGTCATGTGTAGAGCTGTACCCCTGATCCCTCTAGAGATGTCTACAGCTGGAATGGACATCTCTCCACCTCGGACTTCTTCAGACTCAAACCAATACACGCCGCTTTCTCCAACATCAACGGTTGGACTCTAGAGTCTAACAAGACTTTATGTGGTCAATATATCTTCCTTGAAGGTGCCACCAAACAAAATATCATTTCTGTTGTCCAACAGCACCACACCTGGTGCCAAACCAGCACGGTCAATCGCCGATCTAGTTGGTAACTCATCTAACATGACAGTCGCCGCTTGCCAAGTACCAATGATAGCTGTCGTGATCTTCGACTCCATGGACACATTTGTCGTCTCTCGTTGAACCACCTCAGCACTAGAGGTAACTACATCCTCGCTTTCACTAAGCGTGACTACCAACTGGAACACTAGAGTCAAGCTAACTCCCAAAACTCTCATATCCATGGCTGAAAATAGTGAGACTCGGAAAATTGCTGTAGCCGCCCCCAACATCGGGTTCGACTTCACATCCACAGACATCAAAGGTTGTCTCGCATCACCTCCACTCCTGGATGTTGATGCGTCTAACTCCACTGCACCATCGGTAGGTCGTTTAGACACCATAGACTTGATCCTCAACGTCTCTGATAATGTGAATGACTGAGGAAACTTGACATGTCTATCAATCTCTCTGCGTTGTAGATCCAACTCCACTGACGCACCTCGTGGCTCAGAGACACGTACTGCACCTCCAATCACTATCACAGATGTCGCAGATGTCTCAATCTGCACCACGCCAACCATGAAGTCGAAGTCAACTCCTTCTCCATAAGACGTGGAAGTCTTTGCTCCATCAGATCTCCGTTGAGTCATAGCCATACTAGCTATCCTCTGCTCCAATTGCTCAATCCGAGCAATTATACCTGCTTCTGACGTCGTAGCAGACGGTGGATCGACTGATCCTCTCTCAAGTGCTGGATCTCTACCTCCAGCTCGACCACCACGGCCTCCTTGAGCTCCTTCGCCTCGTCCACGATCAGTCTTTCCTTGTCGTAGCTCAAGGTAGAGATCAAAACAACGATCACTACTATGACCTAGTCGTCCGCAATGCTCACACTGCCTAGGCACCGCTTGAGACGTCCTAGGTCTCATAACCACATCTCCTCTGTGGACAGTCTTTCTGTTGATGAGGACCATCACATGTCCAGCAAAGATCCGCTTGCTGCTGACTAGAGAAAGACGGCATGGACTTTTGTTCACCATATCTTCCGACACCTCCTTGAGATCGTGACTGTTCAGCACGATCCTTACCACCACCACCACTACCACCACGCTGTTCCGTAGCTTGTGAGAAGAGGTGATCGTCCCATGTGATGTCTCCCTGCTGAACCCAGCAGTCACCATCATCTCCTCCACCATGTTGAGCTCAATCCTCTCAGCTAGACCAAAGACAACCGCGAACTCCGGAATGGAGTCTTTGAGGAGAGTCGCATCCGACTTTCCTACGTAGCTCTTTGTCTAGTATCTTATACCAGAACTGGACTGCATGTGCTTTCGTCACTCCTTGGATAACATTGATCAACCGTCTCATGCGAGTAAACGTAACGCGTAAGCTCTCTCCAATCTTTCGTTGGAACTCTGCAGACTCCTCAACTTGTCGATCCGCACACCTTGATAGTTATTCCTCAAACACTGAAAGAATTGAACCACGAGGTTAAACCCTGGTGGTATCTCGTTCATACTACCATCTGCTCCACTACTAGTGGACGCACCGCTGGTAGTAGGTACTCCGCCACTCGTGGATGTACCATTGCTACCGGCACCCGAACTTGCAAATGCTACACCTCCCGAAATTGCGCCAGTAATGATAGAAACGTAGTTGGGAGACCAATGTTGTCTCAACAACTCAATCTCCACACTGTAGTCTCGTCTGAACTCATGATAATCGTCCATCGACGGTCACTCCAAGTGTTAGAATAAACTTCTCATGAAGGGTGTAAATAGATGTGAGATGCGACATCTGCATCACTCTTGGATGAAGTCATCCAGCTCAATGATACCCACTGTATCCGAGTATCGTCGAGATCCTTTCGTGATCTCATAGATCTCGTTCATGTCCCACAACAACGGTGTGGCGATACTAGACTCACCATCAGAAAATACACTGTCTGCGTCTGACTCATTCTCTAGAAAAATCGATGGCGATGGTGTAGGTAGTCGGTATCTCACCCCACTCCATGTATATCCACTGTCCGAGAAGTCCTCACCAGAACTTCCCGATAACTCCATGATGATAGAATCTTGGTAACACACTCTCCAATCAAAATATCAAAATCCTCGTCATCATCGTAACCACCACTTGCCTAACCCCGCTCCTATTGAGCTCACATATCCCTTACTAGGACGGTCAAGGTAAGGACAACTTGTACATGCCATCACCACAGGCAGCTTTTCACGGTCTATTGGTCGTCAATCCAACCGCACTATGAGAAAAACAAAGATAGTTTGACTGGTCCGCAACTCCAGTCTCACTACTGACAACACACTAGAGTGGACTCACTCCAGAAATCAAGCGCCAACACAAGCAAACACGTCGTACAAACAGGAAGTAGAATATGAAGAGGTTCTAACCACAAGAAGTCCAAACGAGAACCCTTCACTGCTCAAACATTCACATAAAGAGAAACCTAGTCCTACTTGGACTGACGTCTTCTCTTCGGTGATCACATGTACAATATATGATCATCAACTATCGTGATTAGTACTTAAGGTCACTAACTGGATGTCCACACCTCTAGTAGCTCCAAAAATATCTGCGTGATATCATTACTAACTCACCCAAGACAACTACCACCAACTGCTTCCATAAGCGTCTCTACGATATAGACAAACACTACCACAACTATAACTTTCCTCTAATATTGTGACATCGTCCTACCATTCCTCTAGGAACGTGCGAGAAAGTCTCATACTACCTTAAACAAGTCCATAAGTACTTGCACGCATCTCTAGAAGACACCAAGAGCTATTGGTCTAATGGTAAAGCCAAAACTAAGACTGCGGAGTTAAGTTTGCAAGTCCAAGAATAGTGTTGGGATGGGTGACCTGCTGGTTTTACACTGCTCACACAATTGAAACTTGCACACCTCTCTCACGCATGCCAGCAAGCTGGCTTACGGCAGACGCGAGCTCGGACTCGGTTCCGTCTTCGCACTCACGCACCTCTACTCCTCGAAACCTCCGCTCCGCTTGGGTAAGAAAAGAAACTCGAGCCAAACAACACAAGCAAGATGCGCATGAAGAGAACAATCTCAAAATAGCAACTTTGAGGTCGAAGACACTCCTCAAGGTCGAAATCTGCCAAATTGACAATCGTAAGCGAGATTACGTTAGATTTTAGACCACCCGCGACTTTCTTTTGCTTGTAATTCATTCGATCATTCACCAAATCGAATGATTTTTGGTGCGTTGGAATCATTTTCCCGGCGCGCACCTACTACACTCTTCAGCCTCAAAAATTTTTGACCCATGTCAACTCGACGACCGCCGACGCACTTTTTCTAATCTCAAATTGACCACCAAAACTTGTCATATGAAATTCCAACAACATTTCCGCACTACCTCACCACCAATTCGACCAAGAACAGATTTGAACAATAATAATTCACATAGCGATCGATCATCCAACCAAAAAGAATCACTCCGAGCACGCTGTCGTGTTGTGAGACGTCCCACGTGTGAATTTAGTGTAGAACGGGTGTTGTGTTTTCTTTTGTGTTCGGTGAACCTTTTGTGTAGTTCGCATGAGAGGGTATTAGGTGTCACGTTCACAGAGATCTGGATGTCAGATCGCACGATAACAAGATGTGCCGACTCAATGATTCGTGAACGTTCGCGTGAATGGCTCTTGTTGTCAAACATAGGTATAAGATAGTGAGTTGGGGGTTTTGAGGCATTCTTCTTTGGGGATAGTTTTCATGAGTGTGTCTTAGTGTCTTACGTGATAAGAAGGAGCGACAGGAGTTGTATTCATGGATGGAGGACTAAATCGAGTTCCAAATCTGCCATTTCCGAACCCGTTTCATATCAAGCTTCACTTGATCCACCGCGATCACTTTCGACAGTGGTTCGTCGCCTACTTTGGAGAAGAGTTCATGGGGAGGATGATGGACTCGTATACTCCGGTGATCTTACCAATCGTCACGTATGGAGAGGACTGGGACTTGACAGTGTACATCTTACTTTGACGAGGACCAATGGACTTGAATTATCCAGCCAACATCCCTTTCAACGTCTGGATGGATGTTCGATGTCACTGTCGGCGGAAGATCAATCATCGTGCGTGGATCGCAAGGAACTTTGGCGAGGAGTACTGTAATCAAGTGATTGCTTCTCCATTTCCTTTTGTAGTACCTTTTATTGTAAATCGGTTCCAGGTCGTCATCTTGACCTTGTACTGAATCTTAAGTGTTAAGTAAGATCTCTATAGTTTGACGAGTGTAATTAACCTAAGGTTGGGGCCGATGCCTTCAAGGCATGAGAGGGTATTAAGGTTATAGTTGTTCTAGGGTACCAAGTAGAGGACAAAAGAGGTTTCTAGATCTGTTTTCTTATTGGTCTATTTTCGACCAATCAACTCCATTCCAGATCTGCAGACGGCTTTAGGGTTTTGGAGGTCTTCCCAAGGGTCATTTGAGGAGTGAGTGGTCTTGTTGGAAAGCTCTGGAGACGGGCTACACTTTGGAGACAAAGATCAGGCGATTTGGAGTTCTGAGCAGAGAGTGATGGACGTTTAAAGTCAAGGGGTCAAATCGGTACCTCGAGCCACGTTTTGGAGTGATCCGAGAGTTTGAGGGGTGATCTTTAGAAGCTGTCAAGGAGATCGAGTAGTTCATTCCGTGCTGGTCGTATTTATGTAAAACAATCCTACATTTGGGTTGGATTTGCTCCTGAAATGATCGATTGAAGTTGGCTGTTACAGTTGAGAGGTATGAGTAAAACCGTTTTCTTTGGATTCAAAGCTGGAGTTGCTCCGTGCACATGGGATTGGATCTCTGAGTGAAACTTTCCAGGATGAGAGTGTGCCCTATCAGCTAATCACATGTGAAATTTCAGTTCAATTGGGTAAGAGAATGTGTGGAGATCTAGGATTTTGGCCATCGAGATCTGTAAAGCTCATAAGTTAGCACAGGCGGGTGGCTTGATTCATCGCGGACAATCGGGTTCAGATCTGAGACTGAAATTTCATACAGTAGTAGAGAAGGGTCAGAGGGGATGTCCTTTGAAGTTTGAGCTTGATTGGTTTAATCGAGGTGAAGACACGAGATTGTCAAAGTTCAGTTTGCAGCGAGACGAGAAAGACGTAGAGAGATTTCGCTTAAATCTCTTGGTTGGAGTTGAACAAAAAACGACTTGAAGATGGGAGGTGTGCTTCTTGGAGGTGTCGTGTGGATGACAAGGAGGCTGTATTGTGAGATTGGTACGGCGATCACGCTCAGTGGAGGTGTCACGTCTTGCTGAAGCTGAGGTACCGTTATCCTCGGTGTCACGCCCCGAGTTTCTAGCTGTTTGCTGCCGATATGTCTTGTATCATTGGGAAGCTTGTGTAGTAGGCGGTCCTTGCTGTGGGCATCTTCCTGAGCAAACTTGTATCAGCGAACAATAGAAGGTCAGAGTCTACAATTTAGGTAGTTTGTCGAAAAGAAGTAGTGAAGCGGATGTTGATGAGAGATTGTATGAAAAGTGCTTGGGATCTAAAACAGACACGTACCGTGTATGAACCTTGCCTTTATCTAGAGTGGAATCGAGCTCCGAGTCATTTGTGTGATGCACATGTGTTGCACTTGGGTCAAGTTAGATCGCTAGTAACTTACAAAAAATACTGATAGATTAGATAGTGAGAGCATAAGTTTTCATCGGTTAGATCGTAGATCCAGTTGTATCTCTATACAGCCAGATACCCCGTGTATTCCCAGATCATATTTCACGCCCTACGACATCGCGCGCACTCGAAATCGAAAATACCAACTATCTACTTATTTCGGAGATACCATCGGTTGAAATCCATGACTTGAAAGCTCTCAATCAAACCTTGCAATCTAAGTTCTTCAAGTGATAAACGATATGTATTCATTCCATCATGTCGACGGACGTTAATCAATCCTTAAAATCGAGCTAAATCCACTTTGTGCTTGCAGAGATTTGAAATTGTACTCACCAAGACTATCCACCATAGTTAAAAGTTTGAAAGCTAAACTTGAAGAACTAAAATCTCTAAATCTTACCTACAAAATATACCCTTATTGAGTCATCCCAAGAACTCGTCCAACAACACTAATGATCTTATCGGATTAACCATTCCGCACTCGGCTAACCTAACCGAGGTGTTAAACTAACATGATATATTTGTGAAAAGAAATGATAAGCACTTAACTCCTCTTAGTTATATCATGCATTTTTCCATACAAGTTCACCTCTCTCATATGCATGCCTCCAAGCTCTACATTTTCCAATTTTATGTGTCTAGTCTTGAAATATACCCAACTCGATTCTCTCCTCATTCTTTCAAGCTTCTCAGTTGCACTCTCTATTCGTTAGACAAGCATTTTGCATTAACGAAAGAATTGTTTGAACTTTCTATATGAAAAATGGACATTGATTACCACTCTAAGACTAGAAAGTGATATCATCTACATAATACAACAGTGTGATTATAACTTTAAACTTCTAGTATAAAATAACTTTTGCTCTGTAAATTTAACTTCCGGTTTCAAGAGTTTGTGAATTTCTTTCTTCTCTCTCACAAAAATTATGTCTCCATGGAGTAAAAATTACTTCTGTAATTTCACCAGTCCCACACTGACACGACTTCACCTTGCAAGTAGTCCCTTGCGTTAACACCCAAACCGTTTACCCTTCACAAAGGCTGCTGTGCCAAGTGGAACTGACACAAAGGATTGGCACGGCACATGAGACTACACTTTTCTCCGAAAATTACGAGGGTAGAGGAGATGTGATGTGAAGACATACCCTATTGCAACTGCAGTAACACCCAAATGCTGCAGGATTGGAAACTGGACCCTTCAAGTCCGGCGGGAGGTACAGTCGGAAGAGACCCTAAGTTAGGCGCGTTAAAGGTACAGTCGGAAAAGACCCTAAGTCGAATATCATGCAGACCTACGGAAACGCGAACGCACGACCCAAACGACCCGGTGTAACGCAAAAGCCTCCGTTATTCAGAGAAGCTGATAGACTAACGTAATGTCGATTGTGCTTCTTCGGCGTAGACCGCCAGATAAACTCTTCAACGCCATATCAGTTCTCTCGGCCTCCGTTCCTACTCTTACAATATCACCTCGGTCGAACATCATGCTGAGTTGATGACGCAAACAACTCTGTATTCTGCAAGTCGGTGCATTCGAAAGACCAGTAGTCACATTGTCGAACATCCTCCGTCAGAGCTGAACATATACAGTAGTAGACAAACGATCTGACGACCACAATCCCTTTCTGGTAAACACACCAACTTACTCCTTGGTGGAGTGGAAGTAGGGCGTCATCATAATCCGTTCAAAACACAAGCGAAAACAATAAAAACCGGTTCAAATACTGACTTATGGAATCACTTATCATGAAGCTTCACGGCCGACGTGCTACTTTTGCATCGCTTACTTCTCCCTTCTGTTTCTCCGCCATATTACGAACTCTTCCCACCTCCACTCCATAAAAGTCCGCAATTATGAAAATATATTGCGTTTTCCCGTAGAGGACGCACAACCTTCCCGACCTTTTCCAGTTTTCCTGTTACGCTCTAGCAATTATGCTCTTGCCCGGGAGTAGCCAAAATCCAGTCTCTTTAAAGGTGGTCGGCATTCCTCACCGAGAGAGTAAAGAAGCTTCCTTCCATGTCATCCGACTCCTTCACATGGAGACATTAGAGGTAGACTAAACATACGACTTGATCTCAGACAGGACCTAAAACTGGGCTCAAGCGCCACGGAAATTATTTGACAGGATACCAAAGAGAGAGTAGGGACCAGACACCGGAAACAAAGAAGAGACCCACTCGGCGTAGAAATAAACTCAAGGACCACCAACATTAGGCCATATCCTTGTACAAGAGAAAACACTGCTAGCGTCGGTAACACTCCGCGCCCATTGCAGAAGTAACTATGGTTCAACGAAGTGCGGGGTGGCCCATATGGAAGAAATGGACTTGGAAAGGTCGACAAGAGCCTCGCTGACATTTAATAACTAACCTCAAATTTTCTCCGCCTAGTTCTATCAAAATTTGTTCTTTCAAGATCCATTACGGGCTTGTAATTTCGGAGATCTGATATTTAAACAAAGAGGCCATTTCAATCTGCATAAAGACCACCAGATTACAGTTAATGCCTGTGTTCATGGTACAAGACGATTTGTGACCGAAGATCATTGTCAGTAGTAACAACGGTCGACACGTTCAATCACGGCAACAACATAAACACAGCACACACAGGACTTCTGTCAAGTATGTCACCAGCCTTACCGCAGTAAGAGCGCACTCAGATCCTTTGTTTCCAGCTTTTCCACCAGCTCTGTCAAATGCCTGCCAGTATGTACTACAAGTCAGAACCTTTGTTCCGCCGACCAGAAACAGATTAACAACAGAGGATGTTAGATGGCTGCGGCGAAACCAATGCAGAGTGTAACGCTCTCGAAATTTCAAGCATACTCGGGTTCCCTTGAGAGCAAATAACTGACCTGTTCCATGTTTTCCGTTGTCAAGACACCAAAAATACATGGGCATCCTGCATGTTGCGACAAGGACTCCACTCAGTCCTGGTACCGTAGAAAGAATGGTGGCAGAATGAAGGGAGATCAGGAGTTAACTGACTGACCCGAATTCAGGCTAGCTGAGAGTAGCCCAGATGCAGCACCATTCGCAACT
The DNA here is from genome assembly GCA_036924285.1 of Asterella californica. Taxonomy (NCBI): domain Eukaryota; kingdom Viridiplantae; phylum Streptophyta; class Marchantiopsida; order Marchantiales; family Aytoniaceae; genus Asterella; species Asterella californica. Next base: position 31,796,503 of record JAYKYS010000003.1, read on the forward strand.
GCATCGTAGTGGGTGGTTGCCCCCCTTACCTGCCAATACAAGTCATATGTCAACTACTGACAGCCGACTCACACATACCAAGATGCCACTTCTACATGACCATCATGAAGCATTTTGAGCAACACCAAGTTCGAGCAGAAACCCAACAAAACCCAAGAAAATCACCAAAACTGGCATGGAATCTTGCAACCAAACATAGGGACTTCAAATTACACGAACAAACATCTCAAACTGTATGCTCCAATGAGGCAATAAATCTAAGCCAAAAACTCCAGAACTAGCCGCGAGGTATCCGTTCTACTGATCACTTAACGTAGGTGGGATATTGGCGATCACACGAATACAGAACAGACAGAACGATGACTAAGAGACTCGACATCATCAATTCGCTACCAGCAACTGGCAGACTTTAAGAACTCAATCCTCGGCTGCTCTCAGACGTTATAATAGACTCTGCGAAAAGCCTGAAAGCCTTCAAGGATATGAGAAGAAGGAAGGAAAAAGCAACATGCCATGTGAATGTAGTCAAAATGTACAACAAAGAGCCGTTCCATCCAGCATCCAAACCAGGATCAGTGAAAAGGACAAATTGACCGCATATCATAGGCAACGTATGTTGATAAAGAATAACTCACCACAGCACCAAGAGAAAGAACAGAGTCGTACTTCTTAGATTTAGCCAAAGCTTGAGCTGTCACTGGAATTTCAAAACTTCCTGGGACCCAATACACCTGCAAGCCAAGCACCAAAGCACTCTTCTCTTCAGAAATGCAGTCTAGCAAACAAAACCTCCATTTTTATACGTTACTAGCATAGCTGTCAGTAACTAAAAAGGTTTTATTGTCCTTGACAAGTGTAGAGTTGCTAAAAGGAGGAGGCATTATCGTGAATGCAAGGCGGAAAGCAGTTTTCTAGACATTCGCTATCAGCAAAACTGCATGTTGTCCATCTACGATTTCTCGCAATTGCGGACTATTTCCAGCTTGCTCTTTATTCGTTGCGGCCCTGTAAAGTAGGAGCAGTTCAGATTCTTTTACGCTGTGTCAGGTTCATGACGTGATGATGATACGTTAATCATTAAGGCATTCTAACTGAGAGACGCAAAGAGCTGACCATGAGAGCATGGACTGCATAGGTTCTCTCCAGACAAATAACTCACATCAATATCCTCATTCTTCAAACCATAGTTCTGAAAAGTCTCAAGGGCACCCGACAGCAAGGGCTTTGTTATAATGTCGTTGAAGCGAGCCGCAACCTGAAAGCGACCGTCTTCCGATAAGTTTATAACCAAGATCTCGCATTCAATCACACACCAATTACGACAGAAAGCAGCATGTATACCCTACCTAAACCTGCACTCGCTTAACGAGCTAACGAACAAGCTGCACGTAGACAACTGAAACGACCTGCGTAAATGGATCAGAAATGGTACCACAGCAATCCGCAGGCCCTTCCCTCTCAGTATGTCACCTTTCATCTCCCTGACAGCACTAGCCTGCACTCTCTGCCCGGTTGCTGAGTTAGGTAACCATTCTCCCGAAGCCCGCCTGGTGCTAGTCCCCCCATATGAACCTGCACCTTGACATCCAAGATTCAGTAAGCCGCAGAACAAACAAGATTCTCCTCCACTACAACTTTACAAGTTCCCAGGTGCAGATCCTGTCGAATCTCAGTAAATGACGAAGCTCATAAACCTCGTTTCCACATTCTTTTCAAACATCGCGAAGAACCGAAAGCGAGAGTATCTGAACCTAAAGTAAATCCAGTTGAGCACATGATTACATTTCATTCAATAATGTACAGTCGATTCAGGCATGAAAGATTGTAAAAACCTGGAGGAAGCGAGGTTACGAACGACAAATGCGATGAAAGGGCCTGCGACCGGCTGCCAGTGGCTGTCAAAGTGCCAACTGCAGCGGGGATTGCCAATTGCGCCACACCGAGAGCGGCCATTTTCTGGTACGGTACCTGCGCTTCCCCAACTCACGAGAGTTCGTAACTCGTAGTTGATGCCGACTCGAACCTCCACTCACATATGTTTCTTTCTCATTCCAGCTTCACTTCCAACTTCGTAAATTTGGTGAAAATAATTCGTCTGTGCTGTTTACATACTACAAGTCTACAGTAGACTGTGGAGCATCTATGACAGTCACGTATTTATTTTGAATCTTGGTGAATCTCGACTTTCCCGAGCTACTCTTCATCTCGAACAAGTATTGATGCATAGTCCTGTACGTACACGACACGAAGTATACTTACGCAAGTGAATAGAGGACAGGCCAAACATTCCACCTTTTTTCTATGCAAGGTTTACAAAACCTCTCGCAACTTGTAGAAATTAAATGTACCCTTCATAGTGTTGGACGTGCAAACTTGATGTTTAGTGAACCCATCTTCATCCTGATGTGAAGGCACTGGCTGCAAGCATGTAAGCACTGGCTGCGCCTTTCTTTGAGAAGTGGTTAACAAATATATATTACTTGCTTATTCTCACTCCATCACCACATGATCGAGAAGTATTAGGGGAAACAAAGTCAACTACATTTTCAGCATAAGAGATAAGTGGTAAATAATATGCATGCAAACTGAGGTTTTGGTTATAGAGAAGGAAAAGGACAACAACAATCACCCATGCTGTTTCACACGCTTTTTGCGAATAACATGAACGGAAAAATGCCAATGGGAAGTCAGAAGTTCTTGCACGTGTTTCAGAAAAACCTCAAGTTCTCCATCTGGAACCGATCGCTTCATTCTTCAGTAGCAAAACGAAATAAGGGGCATACTCGGAGGGAAAACTCTTTGCATTTTGCTGATAACACCTGCTAGGCAAGAGTATTTTAATATTTCAATCTTTTACAAATTTTTATTTAAAATATTATATTTTATAACAAAAAGGAAAGTTCTCACAATAATTCTTTTTAATTAAAAAACTATTTTCACTTTAAAAATTATTTAAAAATTAAAAATAGCTTACTTTTATTTTACCAATTTCTAAAGTTTATTAAAAATAACTTATTTTACTTCCACTTGTTTATAACTAAAACAGTTTAGTGAACCCCCGAGGGGACGCAGTGGGAAGAGGTCCTAATTACAGCAAGGTGATTGTGAAACAAAACCGTGAAAGAAAACACCATCAAAGATTAGGTTATGAATACAAATACAGGCACTCGAGTGTATAACACAGAAGTTTAACATCCTACCTCCATCCGACAAACCTCTAATAGCTGATTACCGGTTGTCATGAACATGAATTAGAATTTCATAGTGATCATACAACTAGTAAATGGTAAGTTTGTTCCTTTTCTCATCATTTGAGATATAATGTGGTCCTACTTTCACTTTGCAAACAATCATATCAAGTTTGTTTCATTTGGAGATTGTTTGGTTAGACCAGGCTCGTGACAATGTACAATGACATCAGTTAACATAAGTGACACTTTACTTTCTGATTCTCATAGGTGAAATACTTCGAACTACTCTATCTGGAAAGCTAGGGTACATGTCATACTTGTTGGATATGACTTGTGGAAGTTTGTTACTGGTTTACATGAGAGACCTATTATTGCTGAAGATGCTATTGTTTGAGATCGACGTGATCAGTTAGCACTTTCTGTTATCAAGATGACCGTAAAAGATGCTGAACTAGTAGATATCCTAGATACAGAAATTTCGAAATCAGCATGGGATATTTTTACCAGGAAACATGAAGTGACGAAAGAAGGAAAGTTGCAAGTTCTTGAGGGTAAGCTCGCAACCTTGTAAATGCAATAGGGAAAAGCATTGAGGATCATTTTATGGCCCTCAAATCTCTCTTACAAGACATCAAAACCCTAGGAGGAGAGTTGAGAGTTCAGAGGCTATTCATTTGGTTTTTTGAAAGTCTCCCTCCTGTCTATGAGTCATTTGTGAAGGCTATGGAGGTTCGTCCTGGAAAGATTGAGATTGACGAATTGGAGAGTTTGGTGCTACAAGAAGAAAACAATATCGAACAAAAGAACAAACGAAAGGCAGGAACTGACAAATCAGTTTTGCTGCACATCAACAAACAGAGGAGAAACTTTCAGAGGAAAAGGAAACCATTTCCTCCCAACAAAAGATGGAATAGCAGTGCTGGGCCAGGCAACCAAAGAGGAGGCTCTTCAACATATGCACAAGGTGACAAGAAGTGAAAGAATGAAATCTGTCACTACTGTGATAAATCAAGCCACTATGCTCGTGAGTGCATATTGAAGACAAGACACGAAGGTATTGGTAAAGGCAAAAATAGAGCAAATCTTGCTCATGCTAAGTCTCCTGACGAAGATAATGAGCAATTGTTTTTTATTGCTTTGTACACCAGTAAGTTAGATCATCCATGGTGGATAGAATCTGGAGCATCTAACCATATCTCTTCCATTCGAGAGTGATTTCACAACTTCCAAGAGATCATTAGTGGATCAAGAGTTGGTCTCGGAGATGATGAAAGGTACGAAGTTAAGGGACAAGGTGATATTCACCTCCAACTACCTACTAAAAAGTATTTCGAGTTGAGAGAGTTTGATACATACCTGATGTGGTGCATAACTTGGTTAGTGTTGGGAGGTTAGTCCAAGCTGGTTTTTACATCAACTTCAACAACAATGAGTTCAGATAGAATGAACTTGCTGTACAAGTTCAACCTAGTTGATGAAGTACAAAAATTTGATTCTTTGCACAAGCCATGTGAGATTTGCTTGAAAACACGTTCAAAAGAAGTTTCCCTTAGCAGCAAGAAGGGCTACAGCTCCACTATATTTATTGCATATAGATCTAGCCGGACCCATTGATCCTCCATCGTTAGATAAAGCTGAATATTACCTATTGATAGTCGATGATTACTCACAGAAAATGTGGGTGAGGTTTTTGAGGAAGAAGAATGAAGCTTTCACACATGAAAGACTTCACAACTGAAGTTGAGCTTCAGACTAACAAAAAAATTCGAAAAATCGTGAGTGACAGAAGAGGGGAGTTTCTGTCCAAAGCAGCCGATGCTTTCTACAAAACCAAAGGCATCGGACGACAACTAAGTGCATCTTACACTCCACAACAAAACAGAGTGGTGGAGAGGAAAAACAGAATGGTTGCGAAAGTAACCAGCTGTCTATTCAAGGATGGAAGACTACCTAGGAAGCTGTGGGCTGAAGCAGTTAACACTACAGTTTACCTTCTCAACTGAAGTTCAACGAAGGTGGTGGAAGGTATGAGCCCTGAAGAGACTTTCACAGGTATAAAACATGATATCTCAAACCTTAGAGTTTTTGGGTATAAGACATATGTACTTGTGCCTAGAGAGTTGAGGAAGAAGTTAGACGATTGTTCTAAAGTTTGCACTTTCATAGACTACTCTGAACAAACGAAAGGATACAAACTACTTGACAGTAAAGAGAAGATTGTCATTAGTAGAGATGTTTCTTTGATGAGGCAAATCATACTACTCATCTTGAGGTAGAGAAGGAGACTACCACTACCTCCAATGGTACTAGTCTAGCTTTCAGATTTCCTCATTCTGAAATGTTACAAGACAATCAGTCTGATGAGAATGTACGAGAAGCTGTTAGAGGTGGTTTAGATGTTGATGTTGATGAAATAGAAAATATCGTGCACTCACCTGAGTTGGTAGTAGATCCAAGAGATTTTGCCATACTAGTTACAATTCCAGCTTCATTACTTGAACAAGTGCTTCAACCACTTCCGGATCAAGTAAGTAGATCTACTCGAATCAGGAGGCTACCTGCTCGACTTGCTGAGATGTGGTTAGCAGAGACGATTGGTAACGAAGAACCACCGAAGTTCGAAGATGATATGAAGTATGAGAAGTGGACAAAGGCAATGAAGGAGGATTTTACTGCATTGCAGAAAAATGATACTTGGTTCTTGACAACTCTTCCTGAAGAGAAGAAGTTGATTGAAACCAAATGGGTGTTTAAAACGAAGTACCATGCTGATGATACAGTACAGAGGTATAAGGTTCGACTTGTAGCCAATGGCTATCTACAACAGCAAGGGGAGGACTATGATGAGACGCTTACTCCTGTAGTGAAGATGAGTTCCGTTAGGCTGCTAATAGCATATTCTATGCTTCAAAATTGAAAAATATGGCAACTAGATGTGAAGAATGCTTTTTTGAATGATAAAATACAAGAGGAAGTATACATTCAGCAGCCACAAGGTTTTCAGATTGCTGGAGAAGAACAGTTAGTATACAAACTTTGTAAAGTCTTGTATGACCTTAAGCATACTCCTAGAGCTTGGTTACTAGAATAGACAGTTTCTTAAGGAAAAAGGGTTTCTCTTCTACAAGAGGAGATCCTAATTTATATATCCTAGTTACAGCAAAAAGGAGAGTAGTGTTGCTGCGGTATGTGGATGATGTAATCTTTTCAGGCAGCTATGAAGAGGCTATATCTTTAATGAAGTTACAGTTATCTACAGAGTTTGAGATCCTGACCTAGACAGACTTACCTACTGTCTTGGAGTTCATTTGGTCGAAGATGGAGAAGATCTGTACCTTGTACAAGATAATACATCAACGATACGTTGAAGGTGTATCAGATGCAGGACTGCAAGCCAATGCTTACTCTAATGATACTTTCGAAAGATTGGTCTATTTAGCATGGATTTGACGAAGCGGTTGATAAAACTGAGTACAAGAGACTAGTGAGAAAGCTGATCTATTTGGTTGTAACGACCAGACCATATCTAACTTATGCTGTAAGTAAGCTTGGCCAGGAGATGAAAGATCCAAGAGTTTCACATTTGAAGACAGCGAAACGAGTACTCAGGTATCTGAAAGGTACTGCGTTTCATGGATTGAAGTTTACTTCAACTAATCCTAAAGTTCTAACAGACTTTACGGATGCTGACTGGGCAGGTGATGTCATAGATCAGAAATCAAGATCCAGTTACGCATTACTGCTTGCAGGTGCAGCTGTTACTTACCAAAGTAAGAAACATAAAGTTTCTTCTTTGTCATCCACAGAAGCTGAATATCATGGACTCTATAACGCAGTTCCGGAAGTCGTGTGGATAAGATGGATGCTGGAAGATCTAGGAGAGGTTCAAAGAGAACCAACTATCATTTTTATTGATAACATGAGTAACATTGCTCTTGTCAGAAATCCAGTCCATCATGCAAGGACAAAGCACATTGAGGTGCAGGTCCAGTTTATTCGTGACAAAATACAAAGTGGAGAGGTATGTGCCACTTGGGTACATATTGATGACCAACTGGCAGATATATACATTAAATCTTTGTCTAAACCTCAGTTTGACAAAACTGAGAAATGACCTTGGTATATGTGAACTGCCCGTGATCTTACGAGAGAGTGTTGAAAGATAATATATAAGTTCACGTTCATTCTAGGTGTGACTATTCAGTTCTTTGTGCGTAGTCAATACATGTCTTTATGACCGTTCAGTTTCTATCTCACTTTTATCTCCCTCTTGTGTACTTGCGTTGTGACTCCCACTTGTTCCCTTGACTAAGGCACCCCCAATGACCTCGATCTCAAGAGATGATGACAAGAACCTAACTCTTGCTTTATCGTTCCACTCGGTCCTGTTTTCAAATTGCTTCGAAAGACATGCATCAACTCACTCTTCACTCCAAAGCGTGTAGCGCAATCTCAGGTGAATATCCCCACAGTTCGGAATCATAGTATTTTTATGTTAGGTAGTTTCATCTTTCGGTATGTTTTCGAAGTGGAGCTTTGTACTTCCTGAGGCAGGACACCGGCCTTCTACACTGACTGCACCCTCCCGGATGACATCACGATCATCCATGGACCGCGGACCTGAACTCCGAATATGACTCTCAGGACTATATAGAAACGCTTAGCATGATTCTCAAATGTACGTTAATGAAGTTCTATGCTCAAGATGAGGTACAGCTGGTGCTTATTACGTCTGGCGATATATTATCATGATCATGCCGGGGTTGCTGTCAATGTTTGGCTAAGTAGGGTGTTCGGAAGGAAAAGTTAACAGACTTCCTGCAAAAGCTTCTGCAAGAGAGTGAGGGTGGAAACCCCGTACAAGTGGACCATGCGCTTGCAGAGATGAATTTCAACATCGTGAACAAAATTCTCTACGGCAGAAGCTATTACGGTCTGAAAACGAAGAATGCTGACGGATCCCTTCAGGCAAGAATGTTTCACCAGGTCGCTGAGGAGTGGACCAGAGTTGCAGGCGGCTTCATCGTTGGAGATTACCTTCCCTATCTCCGGAAGCTGGACACTGGAGGTTGTGAGGCACATCTGAGGAGACTGAGAGAAGAAATCAATGGTTTCCTGACAGGCGTCATCGAGGAGCACAAACAGAAAGATGCTGACGCTCCCAAGGATGACTTTGTTGGTGTGTTGCTGTCACTGCCTGCAGACGAAGAGGGCAACCTGACGGAGATCGAAATTAAGGCTTTTCTTCAGTTTTGCCTTGTTCGAAACCCCTTCTGCACCCGCATAAATCTCATACATCTGCAACATGAATTCGAATTCGCGGGAGGTAAACTTAAATCTTAAAATCTCCTGTCGAGCAGAAGTCTCCCTGGCACAGTTTAAGACACTCAACTTATGTGTTCACTGAACTGATCCCGATCCAGAACTCGGAATTCCGAAGATTTCACTGCTGTCGAGGCTTACTTGAGAATATTATCTTAAACTTTGCTTGAATGTTTGTGAATATTTAGCTTCTGTCCTTATATTACATTCTGTTCTCGCTATTTACAACTCAGTAAGCATGTGAAGATGCGAATTTCAAGGAAGTCAAGCACTGTTGTATCATCCATGCATAACTACATAGATAGACAGTAAAAACTCTATCCCGATATTATTTCTATGTAATACAGGGAAACTAGCTTCCAACTAGGAAACTTGTTAGGGTTTTTGGTAATACAGGAATTCTCAGAGGGATGTGATTTATTATAGAAAAAATCGGAAGAAAATTCACCTCCCTAGGTCGGAAGTGCTGTATTTTTGCTGTGCTAGTACAGCAAAGATACAGCACTTGTGGCGTCTGAAACAGATCATGGATTAGCTTCGTGATCCCAACAGCGACAACTGCACAATGACAAACCAAATGACAGTGTCAGAAATCATACCATGTACAACCGATTAAGATTCAAAGTCATCTCTCCAACAAGAACGCAAGAAAAGAACTTGGAGTTAGTGTAGAAACTCATCTATTTTATTAGTCCAAGCGGAAAATATTCACTTCATATGTCACTGTTGCTAAATCTCGTAAATATAACCCATTGTTAGTGAACCAAACTCATTAAAAACGAATAAAGGAAAAAATAATATCAACTTGAAGAGAATTTGAGATATATGTGCTGTTTCTTTGGCACAACATTCCATACGTATATTTTATCAATTCTTCCTGATGATATAGCTATAACTATAACATTCAATTTGTCATACGCTTGACAAATAATTTCATTTTTCTCATATTTGTTGCTTCATGTTTCTTGTTACTTTTACTTTCTTACTTTTTTTTTCTTTTTGCTTTCTCAATCTATCACAAAAAGTTCATTACTAAAATTAAAGAGGAAAACAAAATATGTTTTGTCTGTTTAGATTCACAATCGGGTTCAATCCACTCTCAGCGCAAATGTTAAATGTCCGGTGCACTTGCTCTAAGCAAAGTCACCAAGGTCAAGAGAAGCCTGGGTCGCCGAGAAAAACCGCGGCCAAGTGAGACATCCGGATCTTGTATCGAGTATCAATCCGTCTCTTTTTACTTTCACTGTTTTCCTGTTTGGACAAATCTTCTTTGCCAAAAATATACATGCAACATGAACTTCTGTAGGACTCTTGCCTGCTTGTGGTTATCAGAAAATTCATATTGAGTTAATCTAAAAATTCTAAAAATTTAAAAATTCAAAATATTAAGACAGCCTAAAGACGTGAGAAGATCTCGAAACAACCCATAAGGAGAGAACAAGAGGACGTGTTTTTGACAATATACGTCTGGGAAATTATAATCAAAGAATCAAACTTTGACGAGGCATTTAATCTGCTTCTTAACTCTTCCTGACAGAAGGGTTAAGTAATAATTTAAACCCTTGCATATTTGCTTCCTCCATCATGCATATTTGAATATGTATGGATGCTTCAACTGTGAAATAAATTTTCTTTCTGCAAATAACCATTGTCGATCTAACTTCGGGAATATTCTTTTTTTTATGTTATCAAAAAAAGTGTAAAAGTTGCATATAAATTATAGACTAAGTTATGAATAAAATTAAATTTACTTGTAAACTTTAAATGATGTCTGAACTTACAGTTGCAATAACGAAAGAACCCACAAGTAGAACATAGACAAGGACACGTTTCCAAGATTACAAGTGCGGAAACCTAGTGAAAAACAAAATGCTTTAATTAATTCATTAATTTATCATCTAACCATTCCGGGCAGAAGGGTAAGGTAATAAACTAATCCTGTTGCACTCTTCAGATGGAAGAGGGTAGCAATCTCAAATATGCATATTCCATGGATTTCAGAGAATTTTTTTTATGATATACAAAAAGATATATATATTAAATAAAAATAGTTTAATAAATAAAAGATTTCATTTTTTATTATATATTAATTTATGAAAAGAACTATACTTAACTCATAAATGGAGAGAATCCAGATGCATTTTTGAGAATATAGGTGATGTAGCCTGCTCATCTCATCAACCAAATCATCAACTGATTATGATCTAACCTTTTCATCTAGAAGGGTTAATTGAACTACCTGTGCATCGTCCCCTCTTCCGAAATTGGAAGAAGTGAATAAACATGTTAGAATTAGAAGCAACCATTAGAACCTCAGCGTCTGTCGAACCTGATATCTTACTAGATTATTTTCTTGTTATCTTAACCGTAACATGCGATCTAGCTCAAGACCTCTGATTAGAACATCAGAGCCAGACTGAATAAGGAAATCCAAGAATGCTTTGTTAAATATGCATGCTGATGGAGTTTTGCAGCAGTCCGAGGAAACGGACAAGCGGACGTTCCGGGGGAAAAATACGACGTACCGATTGATTCACGTCGTCGTAGAAGACGTTAGGAAAAAATCGTTAATGCAAAGAAGGACGTTACATTAAGGCGAGTGGCGGGTTTAATGCGCGCGGCGGGGTAGGGAGGGAGCGGGAGTATTAACGACGACCGAATGGCACATCGCCGTTCGCTGCGGTTGGTGGTGCTGACGGCCATCGCTCGTTGCTGTTCGTTCTTGCTATTGCTGGTGCTCGTCTGCGGGTGGTCCCGCCGCAGTTTACTTTGTTGCTGCGGCGATGTGCGATTCGCTTGGGATTTGCATGCTGCAGGGGGATTGCCAATTTTCGATCACGCGGGACTGTTTGAGATCGTGCTCGTGAGCGTGAGCGTTTGCGCGTTTGGACTTGTTGGGATCGCGGTAGTGCATTTTTTTGTTCACGGTGGCTTGTGCTGGTCCTGATTGAGGAATTACAATTGTGCTCGTGAGCGTGAGCGTTTGCGCGAGGAGTTGTTGGGATCGCGGCAGTGGATTTTCTTCCTCGTGGCGGTTTCTGCTGTTCCTCTTTGGATCGCGGCAGTCGATTTCTTTCGTCGACGTGGTTTTAGCGACCTTCATTTTCATCTCACGGCAAAGAAATTGCCACGGGGGCCAACGGTGTTGGGTGTGGCATGGCTTGCGCGATCGGGCCTATGGCCTGTGGCGATTGAGGAGCAGCCGGATCGCGGGGGATGTTGGAGACCGACTGCGGCCGAGAACGATCCACTGCCGCGGGACCGTTCTCGGCTGCGGGACTGTCGATTTGGCATCTCCAACACTGTAACAACAACTCTCGGCTGTGGGATGGCTTCGGTGATCGGGGCAGCCGAGTGGTCTATGGTCTGTACCAAAATGTCTGGTGTCGGATTTGCTATTTCACTGACGTCATTTGCGTGCCGTTGTCTTTCTCTGGTAGGGATTCTCAATGTGGCGGAGCGACGATGCGACTGCGTTTCGACTGGACGACTGGTTCTTGGCTTCTTGCTTCGTTATCTGCGGGTGTTGTGGCTTCTTGGTTTGTTTATCTACATTGCTGTGCGCTCTGTATTTCGTGTATTTGCTTCGTTATCTGCATTGATCTTTACTCTTTTTTTCTGTTCGCTCCATGATGAAAGCGTTTGAGACGGTGAGAAGTCCGGAAGTTGCTTCTGCTTCGACCCCTGAAGTTGAGGTGGTACCTGTTAGTCCTCAGATATCTGTCACCGATTCGTCGATCTTTGACGAGGATTTTCTGTATATACCATTAGGGTTTCCTCCTCTATTTCCTACCTTGGACGAGGTCTCGCATCAAGGCTTTAATGATCAGAGATTGGAAAATGATCACTTTTATGTGTACTTAGACGTCGATTTTGTAGACTATGTTCCACAGTTTTTATTTGATACGGATTTTGTTAAGGTAGCTCGAGTCTTTACAGCTCTGTCAGGCCCTTTCATGTACTTGGGCACGACGGACGATACATACTGGCTGGTATTGCAAGGTACAGATGAACAGATGTTTACTTACCCACGTTTATTCCTCGACTGTTGTAACGTATTGTTGTTCAAACCTATAGTGAGAGCAATCTACTGATACGTAGTCTACCTTGTGTCCATCTTCTTCTTGATCCATCGAAATTTAAGTATGTTTGTCCTCACTTTCCGCAGCCGTCTCGACTCAATGTCTCTCCGAAGGGAAGTGAGAGCGAAGAAGAGGAATCCTTGCAATCCCGAGAAGAGCCTTGAGGTCTCGATCACTGTTTGTAGGACCGGGGGACCTAGACTTAGAGCTCTTTTCGTTGTTGGGAGTTTTTCTTGAGAAGCGGTGTGTTTCAGGCTTGTTTTCTGTAGAGCATGGTGGTGCTTTGCTCCATTTACACTTCCAAGGAGTTGTGTGCATCCACGCCAAAAACTGCCCACAGGTCAAGAGGTTGCTTACGACTGCTTTAGGTTGGTAACGTGAGAAGCCTTTGGGTGCAGAGATCTGTGTAAAGTCTTTGAGGAACCGTGGGTTGCACACCTATGTTGGTATGCTCGGTTACTGTATGAAGGACCAGCAGGAGGAGTATCATCATGCGACGATGAAAAACGTTTCTGAGAGCATGTTGAGTGATGACAAGGATATGTATGTTCTTCTGGGTGCTGCAGACACGAAGAATCGTGTAGAGTTGACTTATGCAAATATACTAGCTCGGGCACTTCAGTTTAACAAGCACAGGAACTCGTATCCGTTGTCTACTACGATTCGGACTTGCTTGAGAAGCATGTTAACATCTGGCAAGTATATTGCTTCTCCCCGCTGGCTCATCCAAAGTGGGATGCAGGAACATAGAGTAGACTCTTTGTGGAGGTCTTTCTTGCATCCCGCAGAAGTGACCCCGGAAGATGTGCAGAACATTTTTTTCTGACAGGACAAGCGGCGTTGTGGACAGTGCAAAAGGAGGTACAGCGAGGGAGATGTTGCAGTATGGACTGAAGAGCCCGTCGTTGCTGTTGACCCTGCAGTAGTACCGGTAGCCGAGATGTTGTCTCCTCGGAATCCTAGCAGAGGTCGAATAGCGCAGATGAGGAGTCACCTGCGTATATTCCACTGTTGGACGTGTTTTTACGACGCATGGACGCTGGACGTGCTTTTCAGCATCACGAGACTAGAACAGTTTGATTCGCTTGTAGTTGTCGCATGTACTTGGTTAGCTACTTAAATAGTTGTGGTCTATAGTTGTGGCCTGTACATAGAGCAATAGCTAAGCACTATACTTGGTTTCGTAGTGACACATTTGCTTCATTGTAGATGTGTACAGCGAGTTCGGTTTTTATCTTTCTTCTTATGACCTCAGGTATGCGCTCAGCAAAGTTATGAATGCATACCTGAGGTCTTATGGCGTTGTAGGTTCGGTTTTAGCAGTAGCGATAGAAAGTGGATTGGGGTTGTAGGCATCGGTATCTCGATGCTGTCCATACAGGACCATATCGAAAATGTAAGCATTTTCAAAGAAATAAAGTTTACTACGGCTCGCCGAAGCTGTTTTCATTATTCTTTTGTCCATTGTCGTCACTGCATGCTGAAGGCTTCGGACAAAAATTTTCGACGAGAAAACATGCATTCACGCTGAGGGCGTTAAGAAGGAAGTATTTTTCTCCGACTAGGAAGCGAAAGAGAGGACCAAATTAATCGGCTCATTTTTGGAGGTGATAGATCCGGAAAAAAACCATGGGTTGCTCCCGAAAGACCGAAACGGTAAGGAAAATGAAGAAAAATAAACATTATTTTTCGTCGCTACATCACTCGAGCTGAACAAGTTCACCTTGGGTGAATACGCATCTTGGGTGAATGTAATATGTTTTTACAACATATTAAACCCAGAAAAAGAAATTTACGTTTCGATCAAATTACATATATTATATTCCTCGCTTGAATATCTATAGTGACAAGTTATTGACAAAACATATTACATTCACTCAGGGTGCGTATTCACCCAAGGTGAACTTGTTCAGCTCCGAGTGATGTAGCGACGAAAAATAATGTTTATTTTCCTTCATTTTCCCTACCGTTTCGATCTTCCAGGAGCAACCCAGGGTTTTTTTCCAGATCTATCATCTCCAAAAACGGGCCGATTAATTTGGTCCTCTCTTTCGCTTCCTAGTCGGAGAAAAATACTTCCTTCTTAACGCCCTCGGCGTGAATGCCTTTCTTCTCGTCGAAATTTTTTGTCCGAAGCCTTCAGCATGCTGTGACGACAATGGACAAGGGAATAATGGAAACGGCTTCGGCGAGCCGCAGTAAACTTTATTTCTTTGAAAATGCTTACCTTTTTGATATGGTCCTGTATGGACAGCATCGAGATACCGATGCCTACAACCCCAATCCACTTTCTATCGCTACTGCTAAAACCGAACTTACAACGCCATAAGACCTCAGGTATGCGTTCAGAACTTTGATGAGCGCATACCTGAGGTCATAAGCCGAAAGATAAAAACCGAAATCGCTGTACACATCTACAGTGAAGCAAATGTGTCACTACGAAACCAAGTGTAGTGCTTAGCTATTGCTCTATGTACAGGCCACAACTATAGGCCACAACTATTTAAGTAGCTAACCAAGTACAAGCGAGAACTACAAGCGAGAACTACAAGCCACAACTACAGCCGAATCAAACTGTTCTAGTCTCGTGATGCTGAAAAGCACGTCCAGCGTCCATGCGTCGTAAAAACACGTCCAACAGTGGAATATACGCAGGTGGCTCCTCATCTGCGCTAGTGCGACCTCCACTTGGATTCCGAGGAGACAGCATCTCGGCTACCGGTACTGCTGCAGGATCAGCAGCGACGACAGGCTCTTCAGTCCATACTGCAACATCTCCCTCGCTGTACCCTTTTGCACTGTCCACAGCGCCGCTTGTCTTGCCAGAAAAAAATGTTCTGTACATCTTCCGGGTCACTTCTGCGGGATGCAAGAAAAAACTCCACAAAGAGTCTATTCTACGTTCTTGCATCCCACCTTGGATGAGCCAGCGAGGAGAAACAGTATACTTGCCAGATGTTAACATGCTCCTCAAGCAAGTCCGAATCGTAGTAGACAACGGATACGAGTTCATGTACTTGTTAAACTGAAGTGCCCGAGCTAGTATATTTGCATAAGTCAACTCTACACGATTCTTAGTGTCTGCAGCACCCAGAAGAACATACATATCTTTGCCATCACTCAACATGCTCTCAAAAACGTTTTTCATCGTCGCATGGTGATACTCCTCCTGCTGGTCCTTCATACAGTAACCCAGCATACCAACATAGGTGTGCAACCCACGGTTCGTCAAAGACTTTACACAGATCTCTGCACCGAAAGGCTTCTCACGTTGCCAACCTAAAGCAGTCGTAAGCAACCTCTTGACCTGTGGGCAGTTTTTGGCGTGGATGCACACAACTCTCTGGAAGTGTAAATGGAGCAAAGCACCACCATGCTCTACAGAAAACAAGCATGAAACACACTGCTTCTCAAGAAAAACTCTCAACAACGAGAAGAGCTCTAAGTCTAGGTCCCCCGGTCCTACAAACAATGATCGAGACCTCAAGACTCTTCTCGGGATTGCAAGGATTCCTCTTCTTCGCTCTCGCTTCCCTTCGGAGAGACATTGAGTCGAGACGGCTGCAGAAAGTGAGGACAAACGTACCTAAATTTCGATGGATCAAGAAAAAGACAGACACAAGGTAGACTACGTATCCTGTAGATTGCTCTCACTGTAGGTTTGAACAACTGTACGTTACAACAGTCGAGGAATAAATGTTGATAAGTAAACATCTGTTCATCTGTACCTTGCAATACCAGCCAGTATGTAGTCCGTAGTGCCCTGGTACATGAAAGGACCTGACAGAGCTGCAAAGACTCGAGCTACCTTAACAAAATCCGTATCAAATAAAAACTGTGGAACATAGTCTACAAAGTCGACATCTAAGTACACATAAAAGCGATCGTTTTTCAATCTCCGATCATTAAAGCCTTGATGCGAGACCTCGTCCAAGGTAGGAAACAGAGGAGGAAACCCTAATGGTATATACAGAAAATCCTCGTCAAAGATCGACGAATCGGTGACAGATATCTGAGGACTAACAGGTACCACCTCAACTTCAGGGGTCGAAGCAGAAGCAACTTCCGGACTTCCCACCGTCTCAAACGCTTTCATCATGGAGCAAACAGAAAAAAAGAGTAAAGACCAATGCAGATAATGAAGCAAATACACGAAATACAGAGCGCACAACAATGTAGATAAACAAACCAAGAAGCCACAACACCCGCAGATAACGAAGCAAGAAGCCAAGAACCAGTCGTCCAGTCGAAACGCAGTCGCATCGCCGCTCCGCCGCATTGAGAATCTCTACCGGAGAAAGGCAACGGCACGCAAATGACGTCAATGAAATGACAAATCCGACACCAGACAAATCGGTACAGGTCATAGACCACTCGGCTGTCCCAACCACCGAAGCCATCCCACAGCCGATACAGTTAGTGTTACAGTGTTGGAGATGCCAAATCGACAGTCCCGTGGCCGAGAATGGTCCCGCGGCAGTGGATTTCTGCAGTCGGTCTCCAACATCCCTGCGATCTGGCTGCTCCTTAATCGTCACAGACCATAGACCCGAAGCAAGCCATGCCAGACCCAACACCGTTGCCCCCCGCGGCAATTTCCTTACCGCGGGATGAAAATGAAGGTCGCTAAAACCGCGTCGACGAAGGAAATCGACTGCCGTGATCCAAAGAGGAGCAGCAGAAACCGCCGCGAGGAAGAAAATCCACTGCCGTGATCCCAACAACTCCTCGCGCAAACGCTCACGCTCACGAGCACGATTGTAATTCCTCAATCAGGACCAGCACAAGCCGCCGCGAATGCACTACCGCGATCCCAACAAGTCCAAACGCACAAACGCTCACGCTCACGAGCACGATCTCAAACAGTCCCGCATGATCGAAAATTGGCAATCCCCCTGCAGCATGCAAATCCCAAGCGAATCGCACATCGTCGCAGCAAAAGTAAACTGCGGCGGGACCACCCGCAGACGAGCACCAGCAACAGCAAGAATGAACAGCAACGAGCGATGACCGTCAGCATCACCAACCGCAGCGAACGACGATGTGCCATTCGGCCGCCGTTAATACTCCCGCTCCCTTACCCCGCCGTGCGCATTAAACCTACCACTCGTCTTAATGTAACGTCCTTCTTTGCATTAACGTTTTTTCCTTAACGTCTTCTACTATGACGTGAATCAATCGAGACGTCGTATTTTCCCCCGGAACGTCCACTTGTCCGTTTCCTCGGGCTGCAGCAAAACTCCATCAGCATGCATATTGAATCGCTCTTGCTCTAGCTAGTTTACAACCCACTAAACGTTATTCGATAGAAATACAAGATACAACAAGTCAATCCAGATGTCGGAGATCAATACTCTCTATTGTCGTTTTCGTAACTAAAAATAGGTGTTACTAAATAACAGAAGAGAAAAATTAAGTCTTGTCCGATTAGATTCACGGTCGCGTCCGGCTCACTTGATTGGTCTCTGGTCACTTGACATGGTTACACAAAGCTCTAAGCAAAGTCGCCGGGGCCAACGAAGTCTGGAGTAGCCTGGGTCAACGGGAAAGGGCGGCCAAGTGGGACATCCATATGCGACCCAACTACCAGAGACTTGGCGACATACTCGGTTACTTCGCGTGTTATTTCTTCCGGAAGCGAGCATCGGTAGTCGGGAGAGAAGTGGAAGAAGAGACATGCGAATCCAAAAGTTGAAGATTGAACATGTCCCTGTGCACATGGTCAGCAGACTGCGGATCCCGTTCACAACAAAAGTTATTGCGGTCAAATCTCGATGTAATAGCGGAGTTCACATAGCTCGACAGGTCCATCGGGAGTTGACCATACTATGGAAGATTCTCATGATCGGCTTCTATATAAACTCGAGCCAGCGAGAAGTCTATCAGGTCTTTGTTTACTCAAACACTCCCAGGTCTCATTGAGTGTGTTGCTGACGAGAGAGCAATCAAGAACAATCGATCTTGATATAGTACATTGCCTCCAGAAATACGAGAAACGCGGACGCAGGGGGTAACGTAACATCCGTAGCTACAAGATGCAGCTTTCAGGCTCAGATCTTTCTGACTACAGTAGGTGGCCACACTCTATCATCGGAACCGCAGTAACTGCAATAGTACTGGTGCTGATCTTTGTCTACAAGAAGACGTTCAGCGGATCAAAGCTACCGCCTGGACCTTTAGCATGGCCTGTGGTCGGAAATCTTCCTCTTGTGGGTACGCAGCCTCATCACACGTTCATCAATCTGGCAAAGAAGTACGGTCCGCTCATGTCCCTGCAGCTTGGATCTGTTCCCACGATCATCGTTCAGGGTCCAGAGATGGCTAAAGAAGTTCTCAGAACCCAAGACAAGATTTGGAGTACTCGTCCTGACACCGTGACGGGCGAGGTTTTCTTCTACAACCGTCAAGACCTCCTGTTCGCTCCACTCGGTCCTACTTTCAAGTTGCTTCGAAAGACATGCATCAACTCACTCTTCACTCCAAAGCGTGTGGCGCAATCTCAGGTGAATATCCCCACAGGTCGAATTCGAATCATAGTACTTTTATTTTAGGTAGTTGCATCTTTCGGTATGTTTTCGAAGTGGAGCTTTGTACTGCCTGAGCTGGACACCGGCCTTTTACACTGACTGCACCCTCCCGGATGACATCACGATCATCCATGGACCGCGGAACTGAACTCCGAATATGACTCTCAGGACTATATAGAAACGCTTAGCATGATTCTCAAATGCACGTTAATGAAGTTCTATGCTCAAGACGAGGTACAGCTGGTGCTTAATTACGTCTGGCGATACATTATCATGATCATGACGGGGTTGCTGTCAATGTTTGGCTATGTAGGGTGTTCGGAAGGAAAAGTTAACAGACTTCCTGCAAAAGCTTCTGCAAGAGAGTGAGGGTGGCAAACCCGTACAAGTGGACCATGCGCTTGCAGAGATGAATTTCAACACCGTGAGCAAAATTCTTTACGGCAGAAGCTATTACGGTCTGAAAACGAAGAATGCCGACGGATCCCTTCAGGCAAGAATGTTTCACCAGGTCGCTGAGGAGTGGGCCAGAGTTGCAGGCGGCTTCATCGTTGGAGATTACCTTCCCTATCTCCGGAAGCTGGACATCGGAGGTTGTGAGGCACATCTGAGGAGACTGAGAGAAGAGTTCAGTGGTTTCCTAACAGGCGTCATCAAGGAGCACAAACAGAAAGATGCTGACGCTCCCAAGGATGACTTCGTTGATGTGCTGCTGTCGCTGCCTGCAGACGAAGAGGGCAACCGTCTGACGGAGATCCAAATCAAGGCCTTTCTTCAGGTTTGTCTTGTTCCAAACCCCTTCTGCACCAGCATACATAATCTCATATATCTGCAACCTGAATTAGAATTTGCGTGAGGCAAACTTAAATCTTAAAATCTCCTGTCGAGCAGAAGTCTCCCTGGCACAGTTTAAGACACTCACCTTAGGTGTCCAGTGAGCTAATCCAGAACTGACATTCTGAATTAACCCGAAAAAGATTTCAATGCTGAAGAGGCTTAATTGAGGATATATATATATAATCATTAAATTTTGCATGATTGTTTGTGGACGTTTAGCTTTTGTCCTCATATTAGCATTCTTCTTGTGACTTAGCAAGAAGGCAATGATGGTAGTCAATTGAAGATTCTAGTTTCAAGGCAGTCAAAAACTGGAGTCTCATCCATGCATAACTACATCTGCGCTGCTACATTTCGTGGAAGGGAGATAGAAACAGCTTCAGGATGTGAACATCTGACTTTTTCGAGCTCCAACAGAGTGATGTGTTTATTTTATCTTGTAAGCTAGCTGCAAGGTAAGAAGAGTGCATTGTTCACTGCTGGTTGATTAACAGTTCGGTGGTTCCGTTTCTGCAGGACTTGACCCTCGGGGGAATCGATTCTTCGGCGCAGCAGACACTGTGGACGTTAGTCGAGCTTATGCGACATCCAGAAGTCAGACTCAAAGTCCAGGCGGAACTGGATGCGGTGGTGGGAAAGAACAGAATGGTAGAGGATTCTGACCTCGCTCGACTGCCATACTTCAAGGCTATGATCAAAGAATCGTTTCGGCTGCACCCAGCAGTACCATTTCTGGCCCCCCACGAGAGCATCAAAGCATCGAAGCTTGCTGGCTACGACATCCCCAAAGGAACGAGGCTGATCGTGAACGTGTATGCGATTCACAGGTCTCCAGATGTGTGGCCTGAACCTCTGAAGTTCGACCCTGAAAGGTTCTTGGATCCCCAGCAGGCAGTAAAATCAGATGACTATAAATTCATCCCTTTCGGTGCAGGTGTTCGAAAGTGTCCGGGTTTGGACTATGGTATGCTGTTAGTGGAGTTGACTCTAGCTGCACTTCTCCAAACTTGCGACTTGTCGCTCCCCGAGGGCATGGAACCCATGGACGTAAGTACTGCAGAATCGTTCGGGGTGACTTTAAACACAGCAACTCCTCTGGAAATCGTGTTCACTCCGCGATTGCCTGCGGCGGTTTATAAGGACTTGGGCATTGCCCTGTAGGCTGGTTTTATTTACCTAGTGTAGTTCGTGGGTTCTGTACAAAGAATTTTCCAAGTCTAGACGGGTCTGTCTGACTCTAGATCTGCCGGCTTCTTTTTCGTATGGTACTTGGCCATGGGGATCGAGCTTGTTGTATGCCACTGAGAGTCTGAGACCTGCTTGCAGGTGGAACCGCGGAAACCTTTTGTAGAATGTGTAGGAGTCCATCTTGTATAAAATATTAACTTAGTTACTTGAGTTACCATGAGAGATAGGAACTCGTGTAGTGGATCATGCTGAGCCAGCCGGAGATGGAGCAAATTTGCTGGCCATGGAAGGTTGGCAGAAGATTCCAAAATTCGGGGATAGTCCTCTCAGTAAACGTAGAACTCAATTCTTTTCCCGGAGAAATACTCCGGGAATGACAGATTACAAATCGTACTTATGAATCGACTTTATGACCCATCGATGCCATTTTCTTCTCAGGCGGTCCGATAATCTGTACCGTCATAAACCATTTCTGCCTTCTTCCCTTTGCCTTTTTCCGTGGCTTGTATCTGATAAACCATCGAGCTCCTCCCGTACACCATTGTTTAGGTTAGAACACTCGTAAAGCATGCACAGTTTAGGTACCGAAAGTTGATAAGCCATTGTTTAGTCTCGTCGAAGACAATTATATTTCGCAAGTTACAACGAGGGAAAGTGGTTGAATTTGTCGTGAATTGTACTCGTTTCTAACACACATTAGAGAGTCGGACGAATATCAAGTAGAGCGGAGATCTGAAATCCTGAAAGCTTGTTGAGATGTGAATCAATGTTCGGAGGCAAACAGCCATTACATAAGGAAGCACGCTGGCCTCAGTACCCCGTGCATGCAAGAAGTGCAGCGACAGGCAAGTAGCTGTAACGTAAACTGTAGAATAAAGAAGTATTAATTGAGAACTGAAAGGTCTCAAACTAACATCTCCTCCTACTTCTCGGTTCTACTGAATTCTTAATTTCTCCAGGCAATAATCGTGTTTGATACGAGGAAGTCCTTTAGTCAGTATATCAGCTACGTTATCAGATGAGGGTATCTGCCTGACTGAAATATGGCCTAAATCGTATCGTTCACGGACAAAGTGATGTTGCACGTCGATATGTTTACTTCTAGAATGATTAACAGGATTTTTAACCATGTCTAGTGCTCCCTTGTTATCTCTGCTAATAGTTGTTGGTCCTGCCAAGAAATCTGAGGCATGAAGGTCTGTCAAAAGTTGACGTAACCAGATAGCCTCTCTTGTGGCAGTTGAGACAGCTTGGTACTCCGCTTCTGTTGTAGAGACAGCGATGGTTTTCTGCCGACGCCTGCTCCAACTGATTGTTCCAGATCCGATTGAGAAGACATAACCAGTTACTGATCGTCTGGCAATATGGCTGGCAGCCCAGTCTGAATCTGTGAAGCCATGAAGACTTGATCCAGTGGTTCGTCTGATAAACAGCTTGTACTCACGTGTTCCAGAAAGATATCTGAAAATACGTTTGACCATAGCCAGATGATCCAATGTGGGGGCGGAACAGAACTGGCTTACAAAACTCACTGCAAATGCTAAATCAGGTCGAGTAAGCAACATCGCGTACATGAGCATTCCCACCAGTCGTTGATAGGAGCGTTCTTCGGTGGGTTGATGTCTTGCTGTGTTATTGAGAAATCCAGATTTATCCACCTTGAGATTGAGCTCAATTGGCGTAGTAATCACAGTGCACTCCTGAACTGATCGTGCCAAAATGCTCTCCAAGTATCTATGCTGATTAAGTCCAATGTAACCTGCATCGTAATCAATGTCTATCTTCATGCCCAGGCACCATTCCAGTGGTATTGGTCCCTTCATCTTGAACTCTTGCTTTAACTGAGATACCAGTAAATCAAGTTGCTGCTGGGAAGAGCCGGCAGGAATGAGATCATCGACGTAAATGACTAGCATAATCAAATCAGACCCCGTGGAACGTGTATACAGTCATGGGTCAGCTTTTGATCTCACAAAACCGAGCTTTATCAAGAAAGCATCGAGTTGCTGCCACCAACATCTGCCTGATTGATGAAGACCATACAACCCCTTGAGGAGGAGGCACACTGGTTGTCTGAACTTCATCTCCGGACACTCATATCCTGAAGGCAAGGACATGAAAACTTGCTCAGTCAATGTATCATAAAGATATGCTGTATCAACATCAAGCTGAAGTAGTAATAACCTGCGATGAACAGCTACAGCCAATAGTGTCCGTAAAGTAGTGAGCTTTACTACTGGAGAGAAGGTCTCATTGTAGTCAACTCCATATCGCTGTGTGTGACCTTTGGCTACTAGGCGTGCTTTGAATCGTTGGATGGTCTCATCTGAATTATGCTTAAGCTTGAAGACCCATCGACTGCCGATCACCTTCTGTCCAAGCGGTAAATCCACTACTTCTCATGTGCCATTGTCTTTATGAGACTGTAACTCTGCTGTAATGACAGTTTGCCACTGATTACGTTCAGAGGAGCGGAGGGCTTCCTCATAAGATTGTGGCTCGGTAGGATCAGCAGCAATAGTGGTCATCCATGCAGATTCAGTCAAGGAGTCTTCTTGATCCGTAACCATCAACCCATCTTCGATCTTATCTGGTAAGTATGGTGTACTTGTAATCCATGCATAATCTTGAAGACGACTTGGAGGTCGTATGTGCCATCCAGATCGCGTACGAGGTAAGTAGTCTTCAGATGAGAGTTCCACTGATTCCTGATGCACGTTATGTGAGCTTCCTGTCGGAGAATACTCTGGAGTAAGATTCAACTGGAGTGGAGAAGTATTTGGACTATTTAAGCGAGGAATGGGTACAGGTGATCCTTCAGACTGAGGAGTAGATACAGGTGACTGAGAGTTGGACGTGGTGGATGAGTGAGACTGCGGAGAATTTATAGGTTGTATGAAAATGGGTATCACAGGCTCAGCAATGACAGGCTCATGAAGAACAGGTTCTGTTGTAAAGGGAGTTGAACTCTCTTGAAATATTACGTCTCTACTTTTCACCAACTGCCGAGTGACTGGATCAAATAGCTTGTAAGCGCGACTATCTTCATAATAGCCCACATGCACACATTTTAGAGACTTTGAATCCAACTTCACTCTTCTCTCATCCGAGATGTGTACATAAGCAATAGCACCGAATACTCTTAAGTGAGACAAGTCAGGCTTCCTCCCCATCCATACCTCCTCAGGCGTTTTGTTCTTGAGAATCCTGTTTGGAGATCTATTGCGTAAATATGTCATTGTACGCACAGCTTCTGCCCAGAGTGCTTTTTCTACATTCCGTCCATACAACATCGATCTTGCTCCCTCCAGGAGCGTACGATTTGCTCTCTCTGCAACCCCATTCTGTTGTGGAGAATATGGACTCATAGTTTGGTGTATGATCCCATGATTTTTCAGAAATGAAGCCATTTCGTTGTTCATGTATTCACCTCCGTTGTCAGTCCTTAGTGCCCGTATGTTCTTTCCTGATTGATTTTCAGAAAGCGACTTGAACTCTT
This sequence comes from Asterella californica, assembly GCA_036924285.1. Lineage (NCBI taxonomy): Eukaryota > Viridiplantae > Streptophyta > Marchantiopsida > Marchantiales > Aytoniaceae > Asterella > Asterella californica. Next base: position 31,821,149 of record JAYKYS010000003.1, read on the forward strand.
GGAAAGTTGTGAGGACCTCTTGTCCAGTTTTCCTTGCAAGCCCATAAACCTAGATCCTCCTACTGTAATCATCGATGAAAGTAAGTACATACTTAGAGTTCCCTAGGGAAGGGACGTTGACAAGTCCACATATATCAGAGTGCACTAGTTGTAGAAGCTCGGTCGATCGGGTAGTCGATGTGAGAAACGGTTCTCTGTGTTGTTTCTCTTGGAGGCAAGGCTCGCAAGTAGGTATGCTGTCAAAATCTTGAGTGACATTGATTCCAATTCCCATTCCAGATGCCAAACGTCTGATGCTATCCACATTCAGATGTCCAAGTCTCTCATGCCAAACCGTGAGTGGAACTGCAGGTGAATTTGAAGTGCCCATCTTTACTGTTCCAAGGTAAGCTGCCTCACGATTATCCAGCCGTAGGCGGTATAATCTCCCGTCCAATTCTGCTTCAGCTACAACACGTCCGAGATAATCAAGAATATAGTAAGCTTTAGCATCAAAACGAACCGTACGGTGAGAAGATGCAATCTTACTTACACTCAGTAAGTTGGTATGTGCGTCACTAGAGTACAACACATCTTTGACAGTGATCGTCTGACTCAAGTTGACTGATCCAAGTGTCAGTCGGACATCTCCTCTTCCCGTGGCCAAGAAGCTATCTCCTTTGGCAGTAAAGATGCTGATTGGTGAAATTTCAGAGAAATTTATAAACTTCTCTCGATCAAATGTCACGTGTGATGAAGCGCCCGAATCAATGAACCAGTCACTGCATCTACTACTTGTGTGAAGAGTGACAAATGTTTTTTCATCCGAGAATTTGGATCGACTTGATCCTTCTCTCTGAGAAAAATTCATTCTTTTCTCTCTCTCCCTTGCCCGCTGGTTGACTCTTGCTCGTTTCTCACAATCTTCTTTTTTGTGACCAAACTCTTTGCAATAGTTACAAACTCCGTTGAAATGCTTTGAAGGTCGTGACTGATTGGCCATCATGGTTAGCTCATCTTTCACTATAACAGACATCGTCTGCTCATCTCTGGTTAACGTTGTTGATCGCCGGGTTCGAGTTGGACAATCAATGTCTTGTTCAGCTATCAACAATTGATCTTTTAGAACTGTCAAAGAAAGATGATCTCTACCACTCAAGCTCCGAACCACATCTTTCCAAAAAGGAGTTCTTCGTAGACTGCCAAGAAGCCTGGCGACCACTTGCGGCTCCTTCCGTTCGATACCGAGATCTCTCATCTGTTCTGCTAGCTTGGTCACCTCATTTATGTGATCAATCATTGATCCGGATGTATACATCACAACATGAAATTCATCTTCCAATCTATTCTGTCTTTCTATACTATCTCCGGCATGGATAGCACGTAGAGCTTCCCACGCTTCCGCTGATGTCTGACAGTCACTTATGTGTTGAAGTTGATCGTGCCTTGTGCCAGTTGATCTTTCTTTTCTCATCTAGAAAGATCCTCATCATCGCTGGTGTCATCGCTTGGTTTTTCTACTTTGTTCGTAACATAATCCCAGAGCTCTCTCATCTTAAGAGCGGTTTTGATTCGCTTACTCCAGAGATAATAGTTATCTCTGGTCAGTCTCTTAATGTGACTAATCTCTGAATTAGGATTCATCTCAGCTGAGAAGCAACCTGATTCTATCGTGATTTCTGAGATACGGATCGATAGAGAATGGAAGTCAGTTATGTGGGCCCATAACCTGTCGTGAATTGTACTCGTTTCTAACACACATTAGAGAGTCGGACGAATATCAAGTAGAGCGGAGATCTGACATCCTGAAAATTTGTTGAGATGTGAATCAATGTTCGGAAGCAAACAGCCATTACATAAGGAAGCACGCTGGCCTCAGTACCCCGTGCATGCAAGAAGTGCAGCGACAGGCAAGTAGCTGTAACGTAAACTGTAGAATCAAGAAGTATTAATTGAGAACTGAAAGGTCTCAAACTAACAGAATTTAGAATAAAATGCTCAAAATGCCGTTGAAATATGCAGCATGGATACAAAATTCTAAGAACTGATGTCTAAACTTACTGTAATATCTTTACAAGAACAGTGTTAGACCCTTGTGAAATGCAATAGATGCAAAAGGTGTGTGAGCGAGCAACATAACTATCTTTTCTTCTCCATGCACGAGAAAATCTGCATAGAGGTCCTCCATACTGTTGAAGGATAATATAAGTTCACGTTCATTTTCTTTAACACTGTTCAGTTGTCTCTGTGGAATACCTGTCCTAACGACCGCTCAGTTTTTTCTCCCTCTTGTGTGTCCGTTACTATCTCCTTCTTGTGTATCTGAGTTGTAACTCTCACTATTCCTTTGTTTCCTTGTTCCTTCACTGAGACACCCCCAATGACCTCGACTCTGGAGATGATGACTGATTCATTGTCTGATCCTATGTCCGCAGCTTCAGCTGTGTGTGAGCTCCTGCTAACTCTCGTCTTATTCAACACATACGAGTTTCTTTCGTCAGAAGAATCGGCTCTTCTCTCTTTGTTTCTGAAACACGTAAAGATTATTTTAGGATCTCCCACGTGTCCAAATTCGACTAACATTTAATATTTTAAAAATTTACGATTTTTCTTTTTCAATTTAATATACAATTTCCACTTAATATTTATATGTTTTTCCGATAACATCTAGCAAGCAGGCAAGAGTTCCCCAGAAGTTCATGTTGAATGCATATTATTCAGCCTGTCTGCTCCCATTGTAGCTAAATGTAGGGTCTGGTTCATGCGAAATCCGAGTTAGATGATCGAACGAGGCCGAGAATAGAGGCACGCAATGAGCAAAAAACTCCATGAAGGAAAAGAACGGAAGAGAGTGAGAATAGTAAAAAAAATTTAAGTTATTATATAATCTGGTTAGATATTGCTTGTTCACCATCAGATTGTCCCAACTTGATCCCAGGAGAGAAAGTACTTCATATATAGAGCGGTGAGAATGCAGTATATTCATCAACTTTCGATCGATAGTGATCATATCAGCTTTCACGGTCTTTTTGCAAAAATTTCCAACCTGAACAATGGAATCTGTTCCCAATCTTGAACTGAATCAAAACTGTGGAATATCAAATTTTAGAACCTAAGAACATATTATGAATTTGGTAACAGGTTTGGTAGTTTTGGTAATAGACATCAAGTGAATTGTAAATCTGAGAAGTTAACTAGTTACGAAAGATTAAAACTTTGATTCTATTCTCGTATTTTCATAGGTCTCCTTCCTTTCATAGTCACCTATTTCATCCGGAGGTGGAAGAAGATAGCAACTTTAATTTATTACTAATCTTGAAAAGAGTTAGGTAATAAATTAGTGTCTAGATTGATCTAATGTGTGTTTAGTAACTTTTTGCACTTACAGTTTCGTAAGCACGTCTGACCGTGCTCATTTAAGACATTACGTCTGGATCGTCTCACAACTCTAGGTGCGATTATCATTAAAAATTACAAATTAAATTCTTTATAATTTAATATACATTTTCACATAATACTTTCCGATAACGAGAACCGAATAAGAGTTAATCCGAAGTTGATCTAGTCACCACGTAAACTAGTCCAAGTTCTCTTCATGCAAACCTGTTTTTTTCCGTGCATGCCAAATAAGCCTCTGTAACCGTTTACGGTAGCCAAAGATATGAGCAGCATGGTGATCAGTGGGCTTATTTTCTGTACAATCCGAAGTTCTAGTTGAAGGATGGTTATCTTGTGTTTTCACGTTTTTCCTTCTTGAACGTGAGACTTGATCATGATTTGCCCACTAGAATTCAGAAGAATGAAATGACCAACTGTCAGAGTGATAAAGGGATGCTGGTCACCCAAAGACTTCGAAGAAGGTTTGTTTAATTAGACCTTTGCATCAAAAGAACAGCTTGACAAGAGACTTGTGCCAAATGAACCACAGTTACTTTATGTCCTACCTTAAGATACTTTGGTAACTTTCAAGCGGTTCAGCTGTCTTATCCATGTGACTTGTCAAAAGTGTTAGAATTAAGCTATCTAAGTGTTAACTTCAATACAACAACTAGTTCAAGATATTTGGGTTCGTGCCCTTTGGAAGACTTAGCCTGCCAGTGTTCCAAAGTATAAATATCTGACCTACGGACCTCCTAAACAATTAGCTAACACATACTTGTGCTCTCTTACATCGATTTCTTTCTCATTTTCTAGTATGATATCAAAGCTTCGGGTTGTTATTTTCCCAGCACAATAATGTAAGTTTCAGGTAGACCCTAGACATAGGTGAAGGAGCAATCAGGGGACGCCTTGAATGCTAAGCGCAGAGGATGCTCCTCATCAGACAATCGTGACGATCCAAACTTTAACAGCGAATTCAACATTTAAGAGCTATTTCTAAACCTTAACATTGAAGCAAAACATTCAAAAGAAAGTTCATACAAAAGTAACAGTCCAAGTCTATTCTAAACTATCCACAACCAATTGAAATAGAATAGAGAAGCTTACAACCATGAAAATCGATGATCATGAGTAGCTATTGATGAATCTCCACGAACTCAGGACTCATCGCAGTGAACCAAGATATGTCACTAAATGTTTGCAAGTTCATCGATCCAGGTCAAATTAGTAAATGAAATGCTCACAATGATCCCCAAGAATAATCACGATTGAACAATTCCTTACAGCGAATTCTATCCATTTATCGCTCGGTACTCTTTAGATCGATAGATCACTCCTCCAATCAATCTAATAAATTCTTCTTCTCTCAAATTGACAGTTTGCGATCGATCTTCACTCAAACTGAAATCTTGTTTCTTGATATCTAATTTTAAAGCGAACCTTAGTTTCAAATCGATCTTCCTTAAAAAGTACGTGGTAGTGCAGTTCTAGTTAATACTACAACTATAGACTATATAGTCTGTCAGTATTATGTTCAGAAATAGAAGTTCCCCCCACCGTCTTTGAAGTTTGCTCTTCGCTCTGCAGAGCAAACCTTGATTCTCCCCTCAAAGCGATCTTAGTGATTATTGTAGTAGGTCTGAAGTTAAGAGATATTTGTACTTTAGTTTCTCTAGCTAATACCAGGTTGATTTCAACCTATTTGATGTTTACCCTGCAACAGAAAAACCTAATATACCACGATATATATACATATAACATAGTCCTTGTTTTTTTTTCAAATTGGTACTCATGTTAGTTAATTCTCTAGATAAATCTAAAGTGATTACTGATGCTTAATATATTTTTAAGTATTTAGTACTTTAGAAAACTCAACCATTACTATTGATATATACGTGCACGTTGGCCCTTATCGCTATTTGAGAAATGATACATGTAAACATGTCTAATATTTCATATTATTCTAGAGAGGTTTATTAGTAAATTTTTTTATTTTATGATTTTGTTTAGTACTTAAATATTAATATATTTTTGTAAGATAAATCAATATAATTTGACACGCGTAAAGTATACGTAGTAATCTCTTACTGCTGTTTTCTATTTGTCTGCTTAAGAATTATTTCTGAGGTTTTATCTCGAGAAATTTATCGATGTTTATAAAGCAATTACAGATATTATACATTGTCATTCCACGTGTCACAAAAATATTGATTCTTAAATATAATGCTGAAAGTATCCATATATTTAATACTATAATAAATATATAAATCTAGATTTAATACCAATAAATCAATCTAGTCGTATATATATATACACACGTATATGTGATGATTTACACATGACCAATCTAGAACAGCAAAATTTCTCTCATGTATGAAAATATATTCCTTACATTCAATAAATAATTACCTATCTAAATCCCTACATAACTATATATACAAATATATATAATATAAAGTACACTGGAATTTTATGTATATACTCAACATACACACTTGATGTAGTATTTCTTATATATCTTCTCTGATATATCTCTTTGATAACCTACATTCCATGCGAGATATTTTGAAATTTCATAGTTTGGCATAATATCCGGAATAAATATTCCAGGAATATGATGTGAAATCATATATTCTATATTAAGTATTTGCCCATATGTTTTCTTATGAACTTTATAACAGAGGAAATAATTCCGATATTATTTCTATGTAATACAGGGAAACTAGCTTCCAACTAGGAAACCTGTTAGGGTTTTTGGTAATACAGGAATTCTCAGAGGGATGTGATTTATTATAGAAAAATTCGGAGGAAAATTCACCTCCCTAGGTCGAAAGTGCTGTATTTTTGCTGTGCTAGTACAGCAAAGATACAGCACTTGTGGCGTCTGAAACAGATCATGGATCCGCTAAATTCCGTCAGCATGCATATTATTTGCCTCCTCCATCTTTCGATGGAGGAGGCAAATATACAGGTGGTTAATTTAGTACCTAACCCTTCCGGCAGGAAGAGTTAGGTACTAAATTAAACTTCACGTATATTAATGTAAAAACGACTATGAATTCCCGGTGTTATATCTTCTAAAGCGCGGCACCTTGGTCGAGACTTATGGGTTATTTCCTACTCTCCCCGTCTTTCCAGGCATGGGTAACAGATAACTTATATAAAATATTTTAATATTATATATATACTTAGTATATGTTTTCTTTTTAACATATATATATATATTCCCAGTAACATGAAAAAAAGTTCCCCCGGAGTTCATCCAGCATGCATATTAGCTTCGTGATCCCAACAGCAACAACTGCACAATGACAAAAAATTGACAGTGTCAGAAATCATACCATGTACAACCGATTAAGATTCAAAGCCATCTCTCCAACAAGAACGCAAGAAAAGAACTTGGAGTTAGTGTAGAAACTCATCTATTTTATTAGTCCAAGCGGAAAATATTCACTTCATATGTCACTGTTGCTAAATCTCGTAAATAAAACCCATTGTTAGGGAACCAAACTCATCAGAAACGAATAAAGGAAAAAATAATATCAACTTGAAGAGAATTTGAGATATATGTGCTGTTTCTTCTGCACAACATTCCATACGTATATTTTATCAGTTCTTCCTGATGATATAGCTATAACTATAACATTCAATTTGTCATACGCTTGACAAATTCATTTTTCTTACATTTGTTGCTTCATGTTTCTTGTTACTTTTACTTTCTTACTTTTTTTTCTTTTTTTCTTTCTCAATCTATCACAAAAAGTTCATTACTAAAATTAAAGAGGAAAAAAATATATATTTTGTCTGTTTAGATTCACAATCGAGTCCGGTTCGCATCATTGGCTCTGCGAATCCACTTTCAGCGCAAGTGTTAAATGTCCGGTGCACTTGCTCTAAGCAAAGTCACCAAGGTCAAGACAAGCCTGGGTCGTCGAGAAAAAGCACGGTCAAGTGGGACATCCGGATCTTGTATAGAGTATCAATTTGTCTCTTTTACCTTTCACTATTTTCTTTTTTGCTAAAAATATGCATGCAACATGAACTTCTGGGGGACTCTTGCCTGCTTGTGGTTATCAGAAAATTTATATTGAGTTAATCTAATAATTCAAAATATCTAAAAATATTAAATATTAAAACAGCCTAAAGACGTGAGAAGATCTCAAAATAACCCATAAGGAGAGAAAAAGAGGACGTGTTTTTGACAGTATATGTCCCGGAAGTTATAATCAAAGAATCAAACTTTAACGAGGCATTTAATCTATTACCTAACCTTTCCTGACAGAAGGGTTAATTAATAAATTAAATCCTTGCATATTTACCTCCTCCATCGAGGTGAATAAGCATGGATGCTTCAACTGTGAAATAAATGTTCTTTGCGCAAATAACCATTGTCGATCCAACTTCCGGAATATATTTTTTTTTTGTTATCAAAACAAGTGTAAAAGTTACATATAAATTATAGACTAAGTTATGAATAAAATTAAATTTACTTGTAAATGTTAAATGATGTCTTAACTTACAGTGGCAATAACGTGCAGAAAGAACCCACAAGTAGAACGCAGACAAGCAAGTTTCCAAGATTACAATTCCGATAACCTACTGAAAAACAAAATGCTTTAATTAATTCATTAATTTTTCATCTAACATTCCGGGCAAAAGGGTAAAGTAATAAATTAATCTTGCTGCACTCTTCAGATGGAAGAGGGTAGCAATCTCAATATGCGTGCTCCATGGATTTCGGAGAATTTTTGTTTTTTTATGATATCAAAAAAATATATGTATTAAATAAAAATATTTTAATAAATAAAAGATTTCATTTTTTTATTATATATTAATCTATGAAAAGAAACTCATAAATATACTTAACTCATAAATGGAGAGAATCCAGATGCATTTTTGAGAATATAGGTGATGTAGCCTGCTCAGCTCATCAATCAAATCATCAACCGATTATTGTAGTATCTAACCTTTCCATCTAGAAGGGTTAATTGAACTACCTGTGCATCTTCCCCTCTTCTCAGATTGGAAGAAGTGAATAAACATGTTAGAATTAGAAGCATCCATTAGAACCTCAACGTCTGTCGAACCTGATATCTTACTCGATATTTTCTTGTCATCTTAACCGTAACATGCGATCTAGCTGAAGACCTCTGATTAGAACATCAGAGCCAGACTGAATAAGGAAATCCAAGAATGCTTTGTTAATTAAACCCAAAAAAGAAATTTACGTTTCAATCAAATTACATATATTATATTCCTCGCTTGAATATCTATAGTGACAAGTTATTGAATCGCTCTTGCTCTAGCTAGTTTACAACCCAGTAAACGTTATTCGATAGAAATACAAATACAACAAGTCAATTCAGCTGTCGGAGATCAATACTCTCTCTTGTCGTTTTGCAACTAAAAATAAGTGTTACTAAATAACAGAAGAGAAAAATTAAATCTTGTCCGATTAGATTCACGGTCGCGTCCGGCTCACTTGATTGGTCTATGGTCACTTGACATGGTTCAAGAAAGTTGTTCTAACAAAGTCGCCGAGGCCAACGAAGTCTGGAGTAGCCTGGGTCAACGGGAAAGCGCGGCCAAGTGGGACATCCATATGCGACCCAACTACCAGAGACTTGGCAACATACTCAGTTACTTCGCGTGTTCTCTCTTCCGGAAGCGAGAATCGGTATTCAGGAGAGAAGTGGAAAAAGAGACATGCGAATCCAAAAGTTGAAGATTGAACATGTCCCTGTGCACATGGTCAGCAGACTGCGGATCGCGTTCACAACAAAAGTTATTGCGGTCAAATCTCGATGTAATAGCGGAGTTCACATAGATCGATAGGTCCATCGGGAGTTGACCATACTATGGAAGATTCTCATGATCGGCTTCTATATAAACTCGAGCCAGCGAGAAGTCTATCAGGTCTTTGTTTACTCAAACACTCCCAGGTCTCATTGAGTGTGTTGCTGACGAGAGAGCAATCAAGAACAATCGATCTTGATATAGTACATTGCCTCCAGAAATACGAGAAACGCGGACGCAGGGGGTAACGTAACATCCGTAGCTACAAGATGCAGCTTTCAGGCTCAGATCTTTCTGACTACAGTAGGTGGCCACACTCTATCATCGGAACCGCAGTAACTGCAATAGTACTGGTGCTGATCTTTGTCTACAAGAAGACGTTCAGCGGATCAAAGCTACCGCCTGGACCTTTAGCATGGCCTGTGGTCGGAAATCTTCCTCTTGTGGGTACGCAGCCTCATCACACGTTCATCAATCTGGCAAAGAAGTACGGTCCGCTCATGTCCCTGCAGCTTGGATCTGTTCCCACGATCATCGTTCAGGGTCCAGAGATGGCTAAAGAAGTTCTCAGAACCCAAGACAAGATTTGGAGTACTCGTCCTGACACCGTGACGGGCGAGGTTTTCTTCTACAACCGTCAAGACCTCCTGTTCGCTCCACTCGGTCCTACTTTCAAGTTGCTTCGAAAGACATGCATCAACTCACTCTTCACTCCAAAGCGTGTGGCGCAATCTCAGGTGAATATCCCCACAGGTCGAATTCGAATCATAGTACTTTTATTTTAGGTAGTTGCATCTTTCGGTATGTTTTCGAAGTGGAGCTTTGTACTGCCTGAGCTGGACACCGGCCTTTTACACTGACTGCACCCTCCCGGATGACATCACGATCATCCATGGACCGCGGAACTGAACTCCGAATATGACTCTCAGGACTATATAGAAACGCTTAGCATGATTCTCAAATGCACGTTAATGAAGTTCTATGCTCAAGACGAGGTACAGCTGGTGCTTAATTACGTCTGGCGATACATTATCATGATCATGACGGGGTTGCTGTCAATGTTTGGCTATGTAGGGTGTTCGGAAGGAAAAGTTAACAGACTTCCTGCAAAAGCTTCTGCAAGAGAGTGAGGGTGGCAAACCCGTACAAGTGGACCATGCGCTTGCAGAGATGAATTTCAACACCGTGAGCAAAATTCTTTACGGCAGAAGCTATTACGGTCTGAAAACGAAGAATGCCGACGGATCCCTTCAGGCAAGAATGTTTCACCAGGTCGCTGAGGAGTGGGCCAGAGTTGCAGGCGGCTTCATCGTTGGAGATTACCTTCCCTATCTCCGGAAGCTGGACATCGGAGGTTGTGAGGCACATCTGAGGAGACTGAGAGAAGAGTTCAGTGGTTTCCTAACAGGCGTCATCAAGGAGCACAAACAGAAAGATGCTGACGCTCCCAAGGATGACTTCGTTGATGTGCTGCTGTCGCTGCCTGCAGACGAAGAGGGCAACCGTCTGACGGAGATCCAAATCAAGGCCTTTCTTCAGGTTTGTCTTGTTCCAAACCTCTTCTGCACCAGCATACATAATCTCATATATCTGCAACCTGAATTAGAGTTTGCGTGAGGCAAACTTAAATCTTAAAATCTCCTGTCGAGCAGAAGTCTCCCTGGCACAGTTTAAGACACTCACCTTAGGTGTCCAGTGAGCTAATCCAGAACTGACATTCTGAATTAACCCGAAAAAGATTTCAATGCTGAAGAGGCTTAATTGAGGATATATATATATAATCATTAAATTTTGCATGATTGTTTGTGGACGTTTAGCTTTTGTCCTCATATTAGCATTCTTCTTGTGACTTAGCAAGAAGGCAATGATGGTAGTCAATTGAAGATTCTAGTTTCAAGGCAGTCAAAAACTGGAGTCTCATCCATGCATAACTACATCTGCGCTGCTACATTTCGTGGAAGGGAGATAGAAACAGCTTCAGGATGTGAACATCTGACTTTTTCGAGCTCCAACAGAGTGATGTGTTTATTTTATCTTGTAAGCTAGCTGCAAGGTAAGAAGAGTGCATTGTTCACTGCTGGTTGATTAACAGTTCGGTGGTTCCGTTTCTGCAGGACTTGACCCTCGGGGGAATCGATTCTTCGGCGCAGCAGACACTGTGGACGTTAGTCGAGCTTATGCGACATCCAGAAGTCAGACTCAAAGTCCAGGCGGAACTGGATGCGGTGGTGGGAAAGAACAGAATGGTAGAGGATTCTGACCTCGCTCGACTGCCATACTTCAAGGCTATGATCAAAGAATCGTTTCGGCTGCACCCAGCAGTACCATTTCTGGCCCCCCACGAGAGCATCAAAGCATCGAAGCTTGCTGGCTACGACATCCCCAAAGGAACGAGGCTGATCGTGAACGTGTATGCGATTCACAGGTCTCCAGATGTGTGGCCTGAACCTCTGAAGTTCGACCCTGAAAGGTTCTTGGATCCCCAGCAGGCAGTAAAATCAGATGACTATAAATTCATCCCTTTCGGTGCAGGTGTTCGAAAGTGTCCGGGTTTGGACTATGGTATGCTGTTAGTGGAGTTGACTCTAGCTGCACTTCTCCAAACTTGCGACTTGTCGCTCCCCGAGGGCATGGAACCCATGGACGTAAGTACTGCAGAATCGTTCGGGGTGACTTTAAACACAGCAACTCCTCTGGAAATCGTGTTCACTCCGCGATTGCCTGCGGCGGTTTATAAGGACTTGGGCATTGCCCTGTAGGCTGGTTTTATTTACCTAGTGTAGTTCGTGGGTTCTGTACAAAGAATTTTCCAAGTCTAGACGGGTCTGTCTGACTCTAGATCTGCCGGCTTCTTTTTCGTATGGTACTTGGCCATGGGGATCGAGCTTGTTGTATGCCACTGAGAGTCTGAGACCTGCTTGCAGGTGGAACCGCGGAAACCTTTTGTAGAATGTGTAGGAGTCCATCTTGTATAAAATATTAACTTAGTTACTTGAGTTACCATGAGAGATAGGAACTCGTGTAGTGGATCATGCTGAGCCAGCCGGAGATGGAGCAAATTTGCTGGCCATGGAAGGTTGGCAGAAGATTCCAAAATTCGGGGATAGTCCTCTCAGTAAACGTAGAACTCAATTCTTTTCCCGGAGAAATACTCCGGGAATGACAGATTACAAATCGTACTTATGAATCGACTTTATGACCCATCGATGCCATTTTCTTCTCAGGCGGTCCGATAATCTGTACCGTCATAAACCATTTCTGCCTTCTTCCCTTTGCCTTTTTCCGTGGCTTGTATCTGATAAACCATCGAGCTCCTCCCGTACACCATTGTTTAGGTTAGAACACTCGTAAAGCATGCACAGTTTAGGTACCGAAAGTTGATAAGCCATTGTTTAGTCTCGTCGAAGACAATTATATTTCGCAAGTTACAACGAGGGAAAGTGGTTGAATTTGTCGTGAATTGTACTCGTTTCTAACACACATTAGAGAGTCGGACGAATATCAAGTAGAGCGGAGATCTGAAATCCTGAAAGCTTGTTGAGATGTGAATCAATGTTCGGAGGCAAACAGCCATTACATAAGGAAGCACGCTGGCCTCAGTACCCCGTGCATGCAAGAAGTGCAGCGACAGGCAAGTAGCTGTAACGTAAACTGTAGAATAAAGAAGTATTAATTGAGAACTGAAAGGTCTCAAACTAACATCTCCTCCTACTTCTCGGTTCTACTGAATTCTTAATTTCTCCAGGCAATAATCGTGTTTGATACGAGGAAGTCCTTTAGTCAGTATATCAGCTACGTTATCAGATGAGGGTATCTGCCTGACTGAAATATGGCCTAAATCGTATCGTTCACTGACAAAGTGATGTTGCACGTCGATATGTTTACTTCTAGAATGATTAACAGGATTTTTAACCATGTCTAGTGCTCCCTTGTTATCTCTGCTAATAGTTGTTGGTCCTGCCAAGAAATCTGAGGCATGAAGGTCTGTCAAAAGTTGACGTAACCAGATAGCCTCTCTTGTGGCAGTTGAGACAGCTTGGTACTCCGCTTCTGTTGTAGAGACAGCGATGGTTTTCTGCCGACGCCTGCTCCAACTGATTGTTCCAGATCCGATTGAGAAGACATAACCAGTTACTGATCGTCTGTCAATATGGCTGGCAGCCCAGTCTGAATCTGTGAAGCCATGAAGACTTGATCCAGTGGTTCGTCTGATAAACAGCTTGTACTCACGTGTTCCAGAAAGATATCTGAAAATACGTTTGACCATAGCCAGATGATCCAATGTGGGGGCGGAACAGAACTGGCTTACAAAACTCACTGCAAATGCTAAATCAGGTCGAGTAAGCAACATCGCGTACATGAGCATTCCCACCAGTCGTTGATAGGAGCGTTCTTCGGTGGATTGATGTCTTGCTGTGTTATTGAGAAATCCAGATTTATCCACCTTGAGATTGAGCTCAATTGGCGTAGTAATCACAGTGCACTCCTGAACTGATCGTGCCAAAATGCTCTCCAAGTATCTATGCTGATTAAGTCCAATGTAACCTGCATCATAATCAATGTCTATCTTCATGCCCAAGCACCATTCCAGTGGTATTGGTCCCTTCATCTTGAACTCTTGCTTTAACTGAGATACCAGTAAATCAAGTTGCTGCTGGGAAGAGCCGGCAGGAATGAGATCATCGACGTAAATGACTAGCATAATCAAATCAGACCCCGTGGAACGTGTATACAGTCATGGGTCAGCTTTTGATCTCACAAAACTGAGCTTTATCAAGAAAGCATCGAGTTGCTGCCACCAACATCTGCCTGATTGATGAAGACCATACAACCCCTTGAGGAGGAGGCACACTGGTTGTCTGAACTTCATCTCCGGACACTCATATCCTGAAGGCAAGGACATGAAAACCTGCTCAGTCAATGTATCATAAAGATATGCTGTATCAACATCAAGCTGAAGTAGTAATAACCTGCGATGAAGAGCTACAGCCAATAGTGTCCGTAAAGTAGTGAGCTTTACTACTGGAGAGAAGGTCTCATTGTAGTCAACTCCATATCGCTGTGTGTGACCTTTGGCTACTAGGCGTGCTTTGAATCGTTGGATGGTCCCATCTGAATTATGCTTAAGCTTGAAGACCCGTCGACTGCCGATCACCTTCTGTCCAAGCGGTAAATCCACTACTTCCCATGTGCCATTGTCTTTATGAGACTGTAACTCTGCTGTAATGACAGTTTGCCACTGATTACATTCAGAGGAGCGGAGGGCTTCCTCATAAGATTGTGGCTCGGTAGGATCAGCAGCAATAGTGGTCATCCATGCAGATTCAGTCAAGGAGTCTTCTTGATCCGTAACCATCAACCCATCTTCGATCTTATCTGGTAAGTATGGTGTACTTGTAATCCATGCATAATCTTGAAGACGACTTGGAGGTCGTATGTGCCATCCAGATCGCGTATGAGGTAAGTAGTCTTCAGATGAGAGTTCCACTGATTCCTGATGCACGTTATGTGAGCTTCCTGTCGGAGAATACTCTGGAGTAAGATTCAACTGGAGTGGAGAAGTATTTGGACTATTTAAGCGAGGAATGGGTACAGGTGATCCTTCAGACTGAGGAGTAGATACAGGTGACTGAGAGTTGGACGTGGTGGATGAGTGAGACTGCGGAGAATTTATAGGTTGTATGAAAATGGGTATCACAGGCTCAGCAATGACAGGCTCATGAAGAACAGGTTCTGTTGTAAAGGGAGTTGAACTCTCTTGAAATATTACGTCTCTACTTTTCACCAACTGCCGAGTGACTGGATCAAATAGCTTGTAAGCGCGACTATCTTCATAATAGCCCACATGCACACATTTTAGAGACTTTGAATCCAACTTCACTCTTCTCTCATCCGGGATGTGTACATAAGCAATAGCACCGAATACTCTTAAGTGAGACAAGTCAGGCTTCCTCCCCATCCATACCTCCTCAGGCGTTTTGTTCTTGAGAATCCTGTTTGGAGATCTATTGCGTAAATATGTCATTGTACGCACAGCTTCTGCCCAGAGTGCTTTTTCTACATTCCGTCCATACAACATCGATCTTGCTCCCTCCAGGAGCGTACGATTTGCTCTCTCTGCAACCCCATTCTGTTGTGGAGAATATGGACTCATAGTTTGGTGTATGATCCCATGATTTTTCAGAAATGAAGCCATTTCGTTGTTCATGTATTCACCTCCGTTGTCAGTCCTTAGTGCCCGTATGTTCTTTCCTGATTGATTTTCAGAAAGCGACTTGAACTCTTGGAAAGTTGTGAGGACCTCTTGTCCAGTTTTCCTTGCAAGCCCATAAACCCAGATCCTCCTACTGTAATCATCGATGAAAGTAAGTACATACTTAGAGTTCCCTAGGGAAGGGACGTTGACAGGTCCACATATATCAGAGTGCACTAGTTGTAGAAGCTCGGTCGATCGGGTAGTCGATGTGAGAAACGGTTCTCTGTGTTGTTTCTCTTGGAGGCAAGGCTCGCAAGTAGGTATGCTGTCAAAATCTTGAGTGACATTGATTCCAATTCCCATTCCAGATGCCAAACGTCTGATGCTATCCACATTCAGATGTCCAAGTCTCTCATGCCAAACCGTGAGTGGAACTGCAGGTGAATTTGAAGTGCCCATCTTTACTGTTCCAAGGTAAGCTGCCTCACGATTATCCAGCCGTAGGCGGTATAATCTCCCGTCCAATTCTGCTTCAGCTACAACGCATCCGAGATAATCAAGAATATAGCAAGCTTTAGCATCAAAACGAACCGTACGGTGAGAAGATGCAATCTTACTTACACTCCGTAAGTTGGTATGTGCGTCACTAGAGTACAACACATCTTTGACAGTGATCGTCTGACTCAAGTTGACTGATCCAAATGTCAGTCGGACATCTCCTCTTCCCGTGGCCAAGAAGCTATCTCCTTTGGCAGTAAAGATGCTGATTGGTGAAATTTCAGAGAAATTTATAAACTTCTCTCGATCAAATGTCACGTGTGATGAAGCGCCCGAATCAATGAACCAGTCACTGCATCTTCTACTTGTGTGAAGAGTGACAAATGCTTTTTCATCCGAGAATTTGGATCGACTTGATCCTTCTCTCTGAGAAAAATTCATTCTTTTCTCTCTCTCCCTTGCCCGCTGGTTGACTCTTGCTCGTTTCTCACAATCTTCTTTTTTGTGACCAAACTCTTTGCAATAGTTACAAACTCCGTTGAAATGCTTTGAAGGTCGTGACTGATTGGCCATCATGGTTAGCTCATCTTTCACTATAACAGACATCGCCTGCTCATCTCTGGTTAACGTTGTTGATCGCCGGGTTCGAGTTGGACAATCAATGTCTTGTTCAGCTATCAACAATTGATCTTTTAGAACTGTCAAAGAAAGATGATCTCTACCACTCAAGCTCCGAACCACATCTTTCCAAAAAGGAGTTCTTCGTAGACTGCCAAGAAGCCTGGCGACCACTTGCGGCTCCTTCCGTTCGATACCGAGATCTCTCATCTGTTCTGCTAGCTTGGTCACCTCATTTATGTGATCAATCATTGATCCGGATGTATACATCACAACATGAAATTCATCTTCCAATCTATTCTGTCTTTCTATACTATCTCCGGCATGGATAGCACGTAGAGCTTCCCACGCTTCCGCTGATGTCTGACAGTCACTTATGTGTTGAAGTTGATCGTGCCTTGTGCCAGTTGATCTTTCTTTTCTCATCTAGAAAGATCCTCATCATCGCTGGTGTCATCGCTTGGTTTTTCTACTTTGTTCGTAACATAATCCCAGAGCTCTCTCATCTTAAGAGCGGTTTTGATTCGCTTACTCCAGAGATAATAGTTATCTCTGGTCAGTCTCTTAATGTGACTAATCTCTGAATTAGGATTCATCTCAGCTGAGAAGCAACCTGATTCTATCGTGATTTCTGAGATACGGATCGATAGAGAATGGAAGTCAGTTATGTGGGCCCATAACCTGTCGTGAATTGTACTCGTTTCTAACACACATTAGAGAGTCGGACGAATATCAAGTAGAGCGGAGATCTGACATCCTGAAAATTTGTTGAGATGTGAATCAATGTTCGGAAGCAAACAGCCATTACATAAGGAAGCACGCTGGCCTCAGTACCCCGTGCATGCAAGAAGTGCAGCGACAGGCAAGTAGCTGTAACGTAAACTGTAGAATCAAGAAGTATTAATTGAGAACTGAAAGGTCTCAAACTAACAGAATTTAGAATAAAATGCTCAAAATGCCGTTGAAATATGCAGCATGGATACAAAATTCTAAGAACTGATGTCTAAACTTACTGTAATATCTTTACAAGAACAGTGTTAGACCCTTGTGAAATGCAATAGATGCAAAAGGTGTGTGAGCGAGCAACATAGCTATCTTTTCTTCTCCATGCACGAGAAAATCTGCATAGAGGTCCTCCATACTGTTGAAGGATAATATAAGTTCACGTTCATTTTCTTTAACACTGTTCAGTTGTCTCTGTGGAATACCTGTCCTAACGACCGCTCAGTTTTTTCTCCCTCTTGTGTGTCCGTTACTATCTCCTTCTTGTGTATTTGAGTTGTAACTCTCACTATTCCTTTGTTTCCTTGTTCCTTCACTGAGACACCCCCAATGACCTCGACTCTGGAGATGATGACTGATTCATTGTCTGATCCTATGTCCGCAGCTTCAGCTGTGTGTGAGCTCCTGCTAACTCTCGTCTTATTCAACACATACGAGTTTCTTTCGTCAGAAGAATCGGCTCTTCTCTCTTTGTTTCTGAAACACGTAAAGATTATTTTAGGATCTCCCACGTGTCCAGGTTCGACTAACATTTAATATTTTAAAAATTTACGATTTTTCTTTTTCAATTTAATATACAATTTCCACTTAATATTTATATGTTTTTCCGATAACATCTAGCAAGCAGGCAAGAGTTCCCCAGAAGTTCATGTTGAATGCATATTATTCAGCCTGTCTGCTCCCATTGTACCTAAATGTAGGGTCTGGTTCATGCGAAATCCGAGTTAGATGATCGAACGAGGCCGAGAATAGAGGCACGCAATGAGCAAAAAACTCCATGAAGGAAAAGAACGGAAGAGAGTGAGAATAGTAAAAAAAATTTAAGTTATTATATAATCTGGTTAGATATTGCTTGTTCACCATCAGATTGTCCCAACTTGATCCCAGGAGAGAAAGTACTTCATATATAGAGCGGTGAGAATGCAGTATATTCATCAACTTTCGATCGATAGTGATCATATCAGCTTTCACGATCTTTTTGCAAAAATTTCCAACCTGAACAATGGAATCTGTTCCCAATCTTGAACTGAATCAAAACTGTGGAATATCAAATTTTAGAACCTAAGAACATATTATGAATTTGGTAACAGGTTTGGTAGTTTTGGTAATAGACATCAAGTGAATTGTAAATCTGAGAAGTTAACTAGTTACGAAAGATTAAAACTTTGATTCTATTCTCGTATTTTCATAGGTCTCCTTCCTTTCATAGTCACCTATTTCATCCGGAGGTGGAAGAAGATAGCAACTTTAATTTATTACTAATCTTGAAAAGAGTTAGGTAATAAATTAGTGTCTAGATTGATCTAATGTGTGTTTAGTAACTTTTTGCACTTACAGTTTCGTAAGCACGTCTGACCGTGCTCATTTAAGACATTACGTCTGGATCGTCTCACAACTCTAGGTGCGATTATCATTAAAAATTACAAATTAAATTCTTTATAATTTAATATACATTTTCACATAATACTTTCCGATAACAAGAACCGAATAAGAGTTAATCCGAAGTTGATCTAGTCACCACGTAAACTAGTCCAAGTTCTCTTCATGCAAACCTGTTTTTTTCCGTGCATGCCAAATAAGCCTCTGTAACCGTTTACGGTAGCCAAAGATATGAGCAGCATGGTGATCAGTGGGCTTATTTTCTGTACAATCCGAAGTTCTAGTTGAAGGATGGTTATCTTGTGTTTTCACGTTTTTCCTTCTTGAACGTGAGACTTGATCATGATTTGCCCACTAGAATTCAGTAGAATGAAATGACCAACTGTCAGAGTGATAAAGGGATGCTGGTCATCCAGAGACCTCAAAGAAGGTTTGTTTAATTAGACCTTTGCATCAAAAGAACAGCTTGACAAGAGCCTTGTGCCAAATGAACCACAGTTACTCTATGTCCTACCTTAAGATACTTTCGTAACTTTCGAGCTATTCAGCTGTCTTATCCATGTGATTTGCCAAAAGTGTTAGAATTAGGCTATCTAAGTGTGAACTTCAATACAACAACTAGTTCAGGATATTTGGGTTCGTGTCCTTTGGAAGACCTAGCCTGCCAGTGTACCAAAGTATAAATACCTGACCTATGGACCTCCTAAACAATTAGCTTCCACATACTTGTGCTCTCTTACATCGATTTTCTTTCTCATTTTTCAATGTGATATCAAAGCTTCGGGTTGTTATTTTCTCAGCACAATAATGTAAGTTTCAGGTAGACCCTAGACATAAGTGAAAGAGCAATCAGGGGACGCCTTGAATGCTAAGCGCAGAGGATGCTCCTCATCAGATAATCGTGACGATCCAAACCTAAACAGCGGATTCAACAATTAAGAGCTATTTCTAAACCTTAACATTGAAGCGAAACATTCAAAAGAAAGTTACTACAAAAGTAACAGTCCAAGTCGACTCTAAACTATCCACAACCAATTGAAATAGAATAGAGAAGCTTACAACCATGAAAATAGACGATCATGAGTAGCTATTGATGAATCTCCACGAACTCAGGACTCATCGCAGTGAACCAAGATATGTCACGAAATGATTGCAAGTTCATCGATCCAGGTCAAATTAGTAAATGAAATGCTCACAATGATCCCCAAGAATGATCACGATTGAACAATTCCTTCCAGCGAATTCTATCCAAAGAACTAGACTTAACTCATAAATATACTTAACTCATAAATGGAGAGAATCCAGATGCATTTTTGAGAATATAGGTGATGTAGCCAGCTCAGCTAATCAATCAAATCATCAACTGATTATTGTAATATCTAACCTTTCTATCTAGAAGGGTTAGTTGAACTACCTGTGCATCTTCCCCTCTTCTGAAATTGGAAGAAGTGAATAAACATGTTAGAATTAGAAGTAACCATTAGAACCTCAGCGTCTGTCGAACCTGATATCTTACTCTATTATTTTCTTGTCATCTTAACCGTAACATGCGATCTAGCTGAAGACCTCTGATTAGAACATCAGAGCCAGACTGAATAAAGAAATCCAAGAATGCTTTGTTAATTAAACCCAGAAAAAGAAATTTACGTTTCGATCAAATTACATATATTATATTCCTCGCTTGAATATCTATAGTGACAAGTTATTGAATCGCTCTTGCTCTAGCTAGTTTACAACCCAGTAAACGGTTATTCGATAGAATACAAGATAAAACAAGTCACTTCAGCTGTCGCAGATCGATACTCTCTCTTGCCGTTTTGTAACTAAAAATAGGTGTTACTAAATAACAGAAGAGAAAAATTAAGTCTTGTCCGATTAGATTCACGGTCGCGTCCGGCTCACTTGATTGGTCTATGGTCACGGACAAAACATGTTGACATGGTTCAACAAAGTTGCTCTAACCAAAGTCGCCGAGGCCAACGAAGTCTGGAGTAACCTGGGTCAACGGGAAAGCGCGGCCAAGTGGGACATCCATATGCGACCCAACTACCAGAGACTTGGCAACATCTCAGTTACTTCGCGTGTTCTTTCTTCCGGAAGCGAGAATCGGTATTCAGGAGAGAAGTGGAAAAAGAGACATGCGAATCCAAAAGTTGAAGATTGAACATGTCCCTGGGCACATGGTCAGCAGACTGCGGATCGCGTTCACAACAAAAGTTATTGCGGTCAAATCTCGATGTAATAGCGGAGTTCACATAGATCGATAGGTCCATCGGGAGTTGACCATACTATGGAAGATTCTCATGATCGCCTTCTATATAAACTCGAGCCAGCGAGAAGTCTATCAGGTCTTTGTTTACTCAAACACTCCCAGTCATTGAGTGTGTTGCTGACGAGAGAGCAATCAAGAACAATCGATCTTGATATAGTACATTGCCTCCAGAAATACGAGAAACGCGGACGCAGGGGGTAACGTTACATCTGTATCTACAAGATGCAGCTTTCAGGCTCAGATCTTTCTGACTACAGTAGGTGGCCACACTCTATCATCGGAACCGGAGTAACTGCAATAGTACTGGTGCTGATCTTTGTCTACAAGAAGACGTTCAGCGGATCAAAGCTACCGCCTGGACCTTTAGCATGGCCTGTGGTCGGAAATCTTCCTCTTGTGGGTACGCAGCCTCATCACACGTTCATCAATCTGGCAAAGAAGTACGGTCCGCTCATGTCCCTGCAGCTTGGATCTGTTCCCACGATCATCGTTCAGGGTCCAGAGATGGCTAAAGAAGTTCTCAGAACCCAAGACAAGATTTGGAGTACTCGTCCTGACACCGTGACGGGCGAGGTTTTCTTCTACAACCGTCAAGACCTCCTGTTCGCTCCACTCGGTCCTACTTTCAAGTTGCTTCGAAAGACATGCATCAACTCACTCTTCACTCCAAAGCGTGTGGCGCAATCTCAGGTGAATATCCCCACAGTTCGGAATCATAGTATTGTTTTAATTTTAGGTAGCTAGATTCATCTTCCGGTATGTTGTCCTGAGGCAGGACACTGGCCATTAACTCTGACTGCACCCTCCCGGACGACATCACGATCATCCCTGACCTCGAAGCTAAATTCCAAATATGACTCTTAGGGCTATACATAAAGCATGATTGAAAATGTACATTCAAGTCCTATGCTCAAGACGAGGTACATCTAGCGCTGGTGGCTACGTCTGGCGATATTTATCATGATCATGACAGTTGCTGTGAATGTTTGGCTCTGTAGGGTGTTCGGAGGGAAAAGTTAACAGACTTCCTGCAAAAGCTTCTGCAAGAGAGTGAGGGTGGAAAACCCGTACAAGTGGACCATGCGCTTGCAGAGATGAATTTCAACACCGTGAGCAAAATTCTTTACGGCAGAAGCTATTACGGTCTAAAAACGAAGAATTCCGACGGATCCCTTCAGGCAAGAATGTTTCACCAAGTCGCTGAGGAGTGGGCCAGAGTTGCAGGCGGCTTCATCGTTGGAGATTACCTTCCCTATCTCCGGAAGCTGGACATCGGAGGTTGTGAGGCACATCTGAGGAGACTGAGAGAAGAGTTCAATGGCTTTCTGACAGGCGTCATCGACGAGCACAAACAGAAAGATGCTGACGCTCCCAAGGATGACTTCGTTGATGTGCTGCTGTCACTACCTGCAGACGAAGAGGGCAACCGCCTGACGGAGATCCAGATTAAGTCTTTTCTTCAGGTTTGTCTCGTTGCAAACCCCTTGCGCACCCGCATCTTACACATCTGCAACCTGAATTGGAATCCGGCAGAAGGCGAACTTGAATCTTTTCCTGTCGAGCAGAAGTCGCCCTCGCTCAGTTTATACACTCACCTTTATATCACTCCGTTGGCTATTCACTGCGTCGCGTGTTCTGTTTATACACTCACCTTAGGTGTTCAGTGTAACTAATCCAGAACTGGATATTCCCAAGATTTCACTGGTACCGAATTTTACTTGAGGATGTCATTATATTTTGCATGAATGTCTGTGAACGTTTAGCTTCTGTCCTCATATTGACATTCTGTTCTTGATACCTCAAACTTTTGTTTATTGTGATGGTAGTCAAGTGGAGCGTCAAGTCAAACACTGGAGTCTCATCCATGCATAACTACATCTGCGCTGCTACATTTCGTGGAAGGGAGATAGAAACAACTTAAGGATGTGAATGTATGCTCCAACGGAGTGATGTGGAAAACAATGCTGGTCGATTAACAAGTCGGTGGTCGCGTCTCTGCAGGACTTGACCCTCGGGGGAATCGATTCTTCGGCGCAGCAGACACTGTGGACGTTAGTCGAGCTTATGCGACATCCAGAAGTAAGACACAAAGTCCAGGCGGAACTGGATGCCGTGGTGGGGAAGAACAGAATGGTGGAGGATTCCGACCTCGCTCGGCTGCCATACTTCAAGGCTATGATCAAAGAATCGTTTCGGCTGCACCCAGCAGTACCATTTCTGGCCCCCCACGAGAGCATCAAAGCCACGAAGCTTGCAGGCTACGACATCCCCAAAGGAACCAGGCTGATCGTGAACGTGTATGCGATTCACAGGTCTGCAGATGTGTGGCCTGAACCTCTCAAGTTCGACCCTGAAAGGTTCTTGGATCCCCAGCAGGCCGTCAAGTCAGATGACTACAAATTCATCCCTTTCGGTGCAGGTGTTCGGAAGTGTCCGGGTTTGGACTATGGTATGCTGTTAGTGGAGTTGACTCTTGCTGCACTTCTCCAAACGTGCGACTTGTCCCTCCCCGAGGGCATGAATCCCATGGACGTTAGTACTGCAGAATCTTTCGGGGTCACCTTAAACACAGCAACTCCTCTGGAAATCGTCTTCACTCCGCGATTGCCTGTGACGGTGTATAAGGACTTGGGCATTGCGCTGTAGGCTGGTTTTATCTACCTAGTGTAGTTCGTGGGTCCTGTACAAAGAATTTTCCAAGTCTAGACTCTAGAGACGGGTCTGACCGACTCTGCCAGGCTTCTTTGATATAGAGCTTGTTCAAGATAGTGATCACGGACACCTGCTTGCAGATGGAACCGCGGAAACCTTTTGTAGAATATGTAGGAAGAAAACATGGTTAGATAATGCACTTAGTTACTTGAGTTACCATGAAACTCAGAAGCTACTGTAGTGGACGATGCTGAGGCTGCCGGAGATGAAGCAAATTTGCCGGAAGGTTTTTCGGAGGGTTCCGTTTAGAAACTGTCCGGATAGTCCTCTTTGTATACATAGAGGACTCTTTTCAATTCTTTTCCCGGAGAAATTCTCCGGATTGATCGACAAGACATTGTACATAGGGATCGACTCTATAATCGAACGATTCCATGTTCTTCTCAATCGATCCGATAATCTGTACCTAAAGAGTTAGTGATGTAACAAATCACTGGTCTAGGTCGTTGGAGAGGTTCACCGTTATCGTTCGAGCACCTTCGTTTTTCAGCATTACGTTAACTCTACACATCTTAATTATCCCGAACTTATCGGAGGATGCAGTTTCCTAGAGATCTTCTTCAAGGTTATTCGAATGAAACTCGTAGGTGGTAGGTGGTCAATTGGTAATGGTCGGGAAATTCGACTTCTCATTGCCAGTGGTAGAGTGTATTATTGTAGAGGAATGTTTCTCAGAAGACCTCCGGCACACGTCCGGATTCAGGGGAACTACCGTAGCTCCATAAGTAGCGCGGTGACAGTACTTCCACAATTTCTGGACTAGTACGTTATAGGGAGTTCGAACTTCGCAGTGTCTAACCGTGACTGTTCTCGGACCCTCCGACGCAGTAACCTGTAGAGTAACTGCAATCAGTAAATATATTCGCTGAAGTTTAGGGCTTGAGCTATTCAATCTGAACTGATTCCAAAAGGTTTGTTGGTACAGGGGGTTCAGAGGTTCAGAGGTTTTCGTCTATACCTGTTTCGAACTTTCGTCGACAAAGAGTCCAACGTTGCATGTTATGTTGGTACAAAGAAGAAGAACTAGGATTGTAAGTCTATGAGTCCTACCTTATTGGTAGGAAAGCGATAAGCTGAGTTGAGGTTTTCTCGAGGCAGAAGATTTCACTTTCCCCGGTTCTTGTCCATAAGCAATTCGAAAGCTGTAAACTAATGTGAACACGTTTTCTTTTCTTAACGAAAAGCTATAGCTTCTCCATAGCTAGACCTCCTGTTTTGACGTGATAAGAAGCTTTTTTAGAGTAAAACGCGACCCAATGAATAGCAAACGGATGGGAAAGGATAGGAAACGGACGGAATGTATTCGTGTAAACGGACGGTTGTATTGGATAGGAAACGGAAGAAGCTTTTCAGTTTCTAGCGTTTGCAGTAGGTGTAAATGGACCCTAAGTTACATGCGCGTGTGCACGGCTCGTCAACTGAGAAAAACTTTACAGTTTTATCTTCTCTGAGTGTGGAGATTTGCTTGACTAGACCTTTGCGCGAAAAGACCAGATCCACAGGAGTCTCTTATGCCAAATGGACCACTTGACTTGACTCATCATAGATAGTTCAGGTTCCACGATCGCAATGGAAACGGCACCATAGAGGCGACAGGGCAAATACAAACATGATATGATAAGTGGTTCGTTGGCTAATGGATAAGAACGAGAAGGCGGCGTGGACGAGAATGAGCAATGTGATGTGGAAGAGTAAATGATGGGATTGCAGGAGCGAGAGAAATTACGATGCTACAAATCACGCACGACTGACTAGATCTAGAGAGTAGATGCAACCAAGAAATTATATCAGACAAGCGATTCTACCTACTTAGATTGAATGAATCGGGTTACAAAGGAGGGAAAACATTTCATTCTGCTGGAAGAGAACTAGGAAGTGACAGATAACGTCTGGACTACAGTAAATGGGAAGACCAAGAATCGATGTTTTAACACACGAAAGCGGATTTCTTCACCTTTCAATCTTGGCTGTCGAATATCATTTTGTAAGAAGAAATAATAATCAGTCCAAAATAATGACATAAAAATACAAAATAGAAATATAGTTCCTTTGTGGAACTGTCACCACGTTGCTTGTAACGTGAACCAGATAACAATACGTAGAGGATTGTGGAGATATACAGTCTCTTCTCCTTTATATTTTGGAATGGACTATGTACGATAGATCATTCTCTGTAGTCGATTATTGCTAAGATATTTGATAAATCATCATCTTTCACGAAAATTGTAAAAACACGAATGAACCGTTAGATCTCCTCGTAAAACAATCCTAGATTTTATATTTTTATCTTCGAAGGCCACTAACTTAGTTGTGGATTCTCATTCTTAAGCATTCCACGGATAAGTTGATTATGGTATACTTATGGTAATCAAGGTTGTGGTTCTCATTCTTTGATTACCATAAGTATATTAATCTGGTCCATAATATATTAGGTTCTAGATTAATTGTAGTTTAAAATACATAGTATGGACTTTACCATTTTCAAGTAATGATAATTAATATGAATCATACTATATTAGTTACAAATAAAATCAGTTGTAAAAAAGTAACTTTCTAGAGTGATTTAATGATTTTGTTTGTTAAATATTATATATGATGTAATACATTTAATCACTCAATCAATTAAAGTCATTTATACATGTAAATCCTTTTGGAAAAGATTTTATAATATTAAAAATTATATATATATTACATCATGAAGAGAATCACCCGTTAGACTAAATGCATGCATTAAGAATCTTCTATGATGTTGGTCAAGCAGCACATAAGTTATAATTTAAAGAGAAGTGAAAAAAATATCTGTCATATTTACTGCAAACTGGATATGATGTAATTCTTTGCCGTAACTACTTGTTCATTATACTCTAAATTTTTGCAAGATATCACACCATGGATATTGTCCATGGATATTGTATTAGATGTTAGCTTTAAAAAGCGATCAATATATAAAATATAGTATAATTTATAGAATAAAATAAAATAAATCCACTCAAATAATATTTAATCAGAATGGAAAACTTGGCTTCATTTCTGGTCAAGAAAGAAAATAATTAACCCTAAAGACAGAAAGTTTGCACATATAAAATCTTGGGAACTTATATTTTTAAAACCGATAACTTATAAGCATATGCTCAAGCAGGGCAAAAAATTAAAAGAGTAGAGTCCACGGGAGTCTCACTAGATTCTCAATATAGCGCACATTCGGTCCTTATTTGTTACTTATGTACTTGGCCCCGTATATCTCTCTGTACTAGAGAGTGGTCATTGATAAAATGTTCCATGTGTGAATACGTGTACTTGGCCACGCTAATTGTGTGTTACCTCTATATTAGAGAGTGATCCTTGAGCATATCTTCCATCCGGACGTATGAATATAACTTTCATAAAGATTCGGTATACAAAAGGACATTTCAAAACTAACACTTTATTCGGAATTGTACAAGCTCCTATCGATGATACTCAATTCTGACCAAATTTTGAATTTGTCTGTCCATATCAGTTGTATCCAAAAAACTTAAAGTAGAATAAGTCTTTTCTCTACAAAGCTCCCAAAATAATAGAAAAGTACACGTGGGCATAGTTAGATAATCCATAAAAAACCATAAAGATGTTATTTTTTTAAGTTCATAAAAAAATATAACCCACTATGTAATGTATTGTACCACTTGTATCTTTCTTCTACCTAGGCCCGAAAGTAAACGGGATGGTACTTCTGTTTCATAAAACCTGGAAGATGCTATTTCTGCAAATTGATACAAAAAGTTTATCCAAAAGGAAGAAAGACGTTTACTTCACTACTGTACTTGCATACATTCAAGGAAACATATTCAAATCATTTTATTTCATTTTTCCATCACTTTCTCTGCTTCTTCAACCTAATAAACATGTTTGTGAGAAATCTTTAGTGTTTTGGTTTAGGATCAAGAGAAATTTTATTTTATTTTTGATACGATGGAATATATGATAATGTTGTTGCTCCTTCACAGCGCTGTCGAGTTGAGAGTTTTCCTGGGAAGGGCGGAACCTTCTGGCTGTGATATGAGCTTGAAGGCTGTGGTAAGTCTACTCAGAGAAGCGTTGGGCTTTCGGCTATGGTTGCTTGCTACAGATGTAGGCTTCAGATCAAAAGGGAACAGTATAAACACTCACTCAGGTCGAATGGACCTTCCAGTATGTTCAGGAAGTAAAAATCAGGTCAGACTAGCAGTAATAAGATCAGACATCGAACTTTAACGGTCCAGAATCAGAAACATACAATGGTTCAGGCTTCAGAACTCCTCCTACATGTAAATGAGGCCCTACTGACCATAACACACGAAGTTTCAGCTTGAGATCAAATCAAAGTGTCGAGATATGGGCAGAAACGTTCTGAGCAGAGAAATTACGGCAATTTCTGGTACCCAGACAGCTATTTCGACCTAGAACAGAGAATTGGCTCGATCACTTTCAAAGATTCTTACAGGATTTGCAGTAAACAGCTTGCTGAACACTCCTGTGAAGTTGGGCCTCCTGATTGTACACAGAACTCCAGATCTCGCTCTCTGAAGTTGATGCTCTAGATTGAGAGCTTTTCGGACCCCCTCTGCTTCAGCGGTCGCTCTGAATTACTCACAATTTCAATTGACATGAAAATTTGGGGACAGTCGTAGCCCTGCTGCCAATGAACGAGACCTCGAAGGTTTGAAGCAATTTTCTCAATTCTATTGCGATTGACACAGAAAACCCCAAAATCAACAGAAGTGCTGCAATTCTGGCACAAATCAAACTTCAATCAGCCATAACTCCTTCTTTATTGCTCCAAATCGATCAAAAATTTCGCTGACAGTGCTTGGCACGACGAACCCTATCTCCTTGTGCTCTCAGATTTCGAAGTTCCCTCTCCAAATGCTCGAACTCCTCTTAAGACCCCTACTACTAAGTTTAGCAGTACACAAAGACAAAATTGGACCAATGGGAGTTCATAGCTCCACTCCCCTGTCCTTTTGCGTCCCAAACCACGTGGTGACTTGAATTTGCTTATAGGCTACCACGTCAAGCCCCTAAAGTGCCAGCATAGACCCTAAACTACATGCGAAGACATGTAAAACGACACGTAATTCCGAAAGATAACCTAACCTCGCTAGGAAGCATGCATGGGCGACATGTAATTCAACCCATGACCTTAACTCCATCTACATGGTAATCAACCTACTAAGACTCAAAAATATATAACATCCTCCAGAGTCGACTTCTCTGAGGTCCTAATTTCACTCAGAGAGACTAACGATTGACAGAGAGGTGAATTATTTACAATGTAAAATGATTCACATCACGACAGCGCGAGCAATCCCGACAGATTGTGGCAGGAGGACTCGATCTCAGTTTGCGTCTGCTACCGATGGATGAAGCTGCTTGTTGGCTAGAGTCAAGAGAAAGCAATAGTTTACAAAGAGATTTGAATTTCTCGCTCAGATGGTTCGACAAGTTTCAGTGCTGCGAGTACGCTGTCTTGAGTTCAGAAGTTTTTTGTTTCTCACTCAAAAGTTCTTTGCATCTTGCTGGAAGCCACTCATACAGGACTCTCATTTTCGATCACGCACTTTCAGTAGTTTTGTTTCTGCTAGTAATCATGGGTTCAACTACTATTGAACTTCAAAGATAAGCATGCGACTGGAATCACGTAGATACAGATGAGAAAATAATGAAGATTTGTCAGCGAGTGGAGCATCATCTCCAAGTGCCTACGAAGCTCTACGTCAAAAGAACATTTCTCAACGCAAGCAAATAGAGTAAAACATGTTCATTGGATTCTTTAGTGAAGAGAAGTAAGTTAGGACATCAAGCATTCTTTTTTCCTTTCGCGCACCTACCGCCTTGTTGCGCCAGCGGAAGCTCTAGCTTAGTAGGTCGCAAACTTTACACCGCTAACCTGCAAACACAATCACAAGTTAGCGTCCATGCACCACTTACCTTAGTTCTGGTTGGTCCGGACCGGAGCCGGACCGTCTCCCTAATCATCAAGCTCAGCAATCCTAAGTCCCGACTTAGATCCGCCTAAGTCGGTCCCAAACATGAGCAAGTCACAATATGACTTGGGGCGGACTTCCCATAAAGTCCAGGGTCCTAAACGGTGCCTTCAGCACACCTAGCGGCCCAACCGTTCGTGATGTCCGTCTGGGTCTAGGCTCCCGAACGGTGGTCTAACCCGCCGACTCGTTCTCTAGTCTTGCCCCAGCCCTTACATCGTTCCTAAGTCTAGACGTCCAAGTCTAGATCGGAACGTGCCTTGGAACTGGCCCAGCCATCACCTCATGCCCCCAGAGTCCGCCCGCCGAACCCTGGGATCGGGTGACTCGTCCTGGCCCACCCAGGCATCGAGCCCCCCCTCATATATACTTCTGGGGATCGGCGGCCCCGCCCTCCTCTTTGGTCCCTGAAAATTATATCACAACCCGATTGTGGTTCGGCCATAACTTCCAGCTCGGAGGTCAGATCGAGGAGTGTTATATATCACTGGAAAGCTCTCGACGAGACCTTTCCAATGATACCTCACTCGCCTCGAGATCTTACGTGGAGCTCCGTCCACGACCTAAAACGTCCCTGGAGCTCCAACACTTAGCAGTTTTTCCGAAACCTGTGGTCCAGACCCAAGGTCGAACCCTGTGGTTCGTCTGCGTCTCGGACCCACGTCTCAGACCTATGTCTGAGACTCATGTTTCAGCCCGTTCCCAGACTTGCTCCCTTAGGTCCGCGTTCGTCTGGGTCCTCTTTGGGTAGGCCCTTATGTCCTATCCCAAGGTTCCAACCTTGGTTCAGAGAACCACTTAGGGTTCATCTGATCCCGACTTCCCGGCCAAGCCGTTAAGTCCTTCTCGCAGCGTTCACAACCTAGCGCAAGTCCGCTAGGGTTCTGTTATTCGCGTCTGCGCCCGATCTTGAGAATGAGGGGCGCGACACTCACCCCCACTTTGGAGGTTGATGCCCTCATCAACAATGATCCTTTAAGTTAACACCAAGTCCAAAATGGATAGCCAACGCCTTGGCGTCAGAATTGCGTTCTGGTAGCTAACCCGCAATTTTCTTCTTGGCTTGAGTCTTAAGTTGTCGCTAGAACACTTAGAAAATTTCAACTAGTCTCGGGAAAAGCCTTACCTTTTTGGCTTACCCTAAACAAAACTAGTTGACAACTTCTAAACATTCTACTTAAGACTCTAACTTGCAAACCATAAGTATTCACACCTACTTACGAGGTCCCTCGAAACTCACTTTTTGGTCGCAACCTGATTTGACTTAGACGCGAGACTAAGTTTACTTTGTAGAAAACCACAAAGCAAGATCACCCCAAGCCCCAAGACAAGTATGAAATTTCATACTTGCTTTGCCAACGCTACGGCAAACCTAAGTCTTGACATCAAGACTTAGTCTTGATTTAGATGCTTATCCAAACCAGCTCGCTTCCTTTGAGTGTGCTTCGTTCCTCCTCTTGACAACATCCTAGGCATCTGATCAGAACTAGTCATAGCCATGCACTACCAATACACTTAGACAATTTTTCAAGAAACAAAATCTTTATTTCCAAACGCAAGTCAAAGTACAAGGTCCATCGGCCCAAATCGCCTCAAGTTGCTACTCGTATGGTTCGTCGTTTCTTCACCCCTCGCTAGAAGGAGATGTCCTCATCTTGCTAACGCCCTTGTTGTCCTTGTCTCCATTTGAAGAGGTCTAGTACTTCGCTCGCATGTGCGAGATCTTCCTCTGGCACCCAAGTTGCCTCCTTCAAATGGTAACCACGCCATTTGACCAAGTACTCCATCCGGTTTGATTTGCGCCGAGATCGCAAAATGGACTCCACCTCATATTCTGCTTCGCCTTGCACGACATCAGGTTGAGGCTTAAGAACCTATTTGCGCTCCGGTCGCAAATCATCCTTGAAGTGTTTCTTTAATAAAGAAACATGGAAAGTCGGAAGCAACTGCCACTCGCGAGGAAGGTCTAAGGTATAGACGTCTTCGTGCGGATTCTTGACAATGACAAAAGGTCCCGCAAACTTCGATGAAAACTTCACCGATATTTCCTTCGGAAGTGTGAAGTTTTTTCGCACTTAACCATACTTCTTCGCCCACTTGAAACTTCACTTGCCGCCGATGCTTGTTTACCTGCTTCGTGTAGCGTTGCTGCGCCTTCTCGAGGTTGCGCTTTACTTGCTCCTCGCGCCGCTGCATTGCCGCCACCAACTCTTCAGCTGATGTTTGCCGTGTTCTTGGTCGTGCCGATGTAGAACTCCCTTCAAGAGTCCAGTCAAGAGGCCCTTCTGGCTCACGTCCGTAAGTCAGTAAGAAAAGCGACTCGCCGGTTACCGAATGCTTCGTGAAATTGTAGCAATACTCCGCAAGACTGAGCCACTCCGTCCAATCACTTTGGTGATTGGGCGGAGTGGCTCACATAATTCCTCAAGTATTGATTCAGAACCGAGTTAACTCGTTTCGTTTGTCCATCTGTTTCCGGATGAAAGGCAGTACTAAATTTTAATTTAGTCCTCAATTTTTGGAACCTGTGTTTCCAAAAGACACTTGTGAACTTAGAGTCTCTATCTGAAATAATACTCCGAGGTAATCCATGTGAACGCCAAACCGATGTCGTGTCGGATATTGCGTGAAGGATGTCCAGGAAAACGCGAGGTTCTTGGCTGTGGAGATGTTGTGCGCTGAAACAGAGACAAGACAGAGAAAAACAACCACGAAAACGAACGTTGCAATATATACACTCCAAATGTATGTACACTGCCGTTCTTTTTCCTAAGAGCACAGAACTGAAAACCAGACCAGAGCGGTCTGTAACCTGCCTCAAAGCCTTTAAAAACAACCCTTGATTCTCAACCCTGACCCAAAAACACCGAAGCGTAGCTCAAAGCAAGAGAAACTTCTCTTTGCTAACAAGCAGAGCCACAACAGTATCACACGATCCAAACCCAAGTCCAAATCACATCCATGTACAAGTTCTTAGCTAAAGCTAGCTATCACAAGCTGTATATAGCCAACCAGAACTCTAATGAACTCAAAAGAGCAAAACCCGTAGCGAAGAAACCGAAAAAAGACCTATCTGTGAACTTCCTCCTTTCGCCAAACGGACTTCAGATGTCGATAGGGTCTCCTCCGCTGACTCCGTTAGCCCAAGAAACCTTCAGATCCGACTTCCAACAGCCGAGATATCGTCAATTTTCGGTCGCAGGTGACCGATCCTTCAAAAACTCCTCCCTGCGGCTTAAAACCGCACACCACGCACAAACGGATCGTCCAAACTGATATCTGTCTTCTCTGGTAGGTAGATCTAGCTACCCTGAACCCAACAAGACTCCAAACAAGTCGTTTGGAGTTCCCCTTGCAAAACCACGCAAGAAATTTGATCGCAGGTTATAAAAAATTGACGTAAATCAGCTCCCTGCGGCACAAACTTGCTCACCACACTCAAACCAACAATCCAATCCGCACACGATCTTCTCCCATGAGTAGATGAAGACTCCCTGATCGCGTAGGCACCAAGAACGAAGAGCTTGGCTCACCGATCGCGAAGTACAGCCCAACCTCAGGTCGCAGGTGAACGAAAATTTGATGTAAGCGCTTCCCTGCGAGCCAATTTCACTTAGAACTTCCAAACCGCCCGATGAAAACTGGTATCGTCTTCAATTTCCTGTAGAACTCGGTGTTCTGATCCCGTTGGATCCAAGGACAGCAAGTTTGGACTCCGGAACGGCCCGAACGGTCCAACTCTCCTTCACATATAATTGAAAACTCCAAATCTGCTTCCTGCGTCTCAATTTCACTCAGTACGCACTCCCCGATCCGTCTCTTCCCTAACCGTTTGAACCAGTGCGTAGCCTGCACAGATCTGAACCCAACGACGCTTTGCGCGCTTGCATTAGACTCCTAAATCTCCCGAACCGTCCGTTGACAAGTCGCAGACGCAAGCTAGCCCCTTAAGCACCCCCCTTGCAACAGTCTCTGTACGTACAGTTCTCTCCTGAATTCTGAATAATAAGAAGCAGGTCCCTTGCGTCCTTGATATAACGCTTGAAGCCCTAAATACCCAGTCAGCAAGTAACTAGGGGCCTAGCTTGATTTTACCTTCTTTCGAATCGCATAACTTTTTCTCTCGATGTCCAAACAAAGTAAACAAGATGCCCATGGAAAGCTGACAACGAGCTCTACCCATCTATGTGATGAAAGTGAAGATCCAAAGTTGCGGCAAAAGCCCGTAAGCTGGGGCCTCGCTTGTTTTTTCCATCTTTCGAGTCTTGTAACTTTTCCACTAGGCGTCCAAACGAAGTAGATAAAGTGCCTATGGAAAGCTGACAAGGAGCTCTATCCACTGGTGCGATAAAAACGAAGATCCGAAGTGGTGCCAAAAACTCGTAAGCTGGGGCCTAGCTTATTTTCTCTATCTTTCGAGTCCTATAACTTTTCCACTAGGCGTCCAAACGAAGTAGAAAAAGTGCCTATGGAAAGCTGACAAGGAGCTCTATCCATCTATGCGATGAAAATGGAGATCTGAGATTGTGTCAAAAACTCGTAAGCTGGGGCCTAGCTTGTCTTCTCATGAGTGTCTTTGGAGCGACAAGCATCGACGTTTGAATTTCATGTAGGAGCCGGTCCACGACACGACATCCACCCCCTCCAAATCTGTGCATCCTCCGGTATGCACCAGAGATACCAACCAAGGAGTGGACCGGCACGCACACTCATTCCCATCATGTTATCCTCTCTCCCATCTCAATCAACCTCATCCTCAAGTCCACAACTCAATCGTCATCTTGAAGTTGCTACCTTGTCATGATCCTCCCTAGATCCATGCTCATCGACTTTCACCTCAAACCTCCCATCCAATCACCCCCTCTAAATCTACACATCTTCAATATGCGACGACATAGAAAGAATAACCCATCATACTATAGAATTGGCTTCCATCCATCTTGTAGAACCTCACCGTCGAGGTTTGAAACCCAAGTGTCGTAGTAGACATCCCTCATCCTGTCAATCATCACATGTATCTTGACTGTAACCTTCAACCTCAAGTCTGTACATGTCATCGTACCTAATCCTCTCTTCTTTTTTGTTTTTCTGAAAAAAAAGAACCACACCGCTGTAACCAGAATCTTCAAACGCAACCATAATTATCTCGCTGTACAATGATATCCTCCTCAACCATCATCCTCCTTGATCCATCTTCTGAAAATCCTCACAACCTCCCAAGCATCATCCTCCCAACACAAATCATCTTCAGCAATGGCTTCTCCCCTGTAAGCCATCCTTACCCATCATCCTATACCCGTAGCCTCGAGAGCATCCGTCCACTCTCCTTCAACCTCAGCAGGTCGTTCGTCCTTGATGATGTCAATGTTGGCATCATGGACTTCTCCTGTAATCGCATCCAAGACCTCTCGTGAAATGAATTCAACCTTGACATCTTGAATGCGCTCCTCCCAACCTCCCTTCACATCCATCATCATCATATCTGCATCTGGTTGTTGTTTGTCAGCAACCAGATCACCCACGTCCGTTTTCTGCACCCCAACCATCTCCTTCGGTTGTGAAGGATCGTCCTCCATTGCCAGTATAGGAAGAATAGTTTCCTGTTGAACCTCATCCTCCCCAGCTTGCCTCCTTGAAGAAATCTCTTCTTGTCCCTTCTTCTCGCTCTGCACCGTGGATGCAGTAGCCAACTTGAGCTCGCTTGGATCCACATGCTCATTCGAATCATCCATATGGAGATCATGCTCAATCTCCTCCACCCTAGCATCGTAGTTTGTAGCTTCGATAGCTACAACTGCATGTGCCGCAAAGTAATCATCTACAAACTTCTGCATCCCTCCTTTACCAACGTTGGCTTGAAGGAGAGTACCCGAACTTCTGAATGCAACCTTTCCATCCTCCCAAGAAATTACCTCTCGTTGCAAAGACTCTGTAAAGTCGATGCAATCGTCCCGCTGATGGTCAGTACCATCACACCACAAGCAGTGATGTACCCAAGCTGGTTTGGGTACAAGCTCCATCTTGGCCGACGATCTCTTATCCTCCAACCTAGTAACCTTAGCTTGCAGATCTTGCATCTTTTGCTGTAGGTCCTCGATGGTTGGATCCTTCTCCTCTACAACCACAACTGGAGGTTGAACCTCAAATACTACCTGAACTGGTGTGGTAGTCAACGCTGCAGGTGTAAACCTTGTAACCCTTTCTCTTGTCTATCTTCGGACAAGAAGCTCAACAGCTTCATGCACAACCTCCCAATTTCGTGTCAATCCTTCTTCTTCATCCCCATCCTCCAGAAGTAGCTCCAACTGTTCCTGCCATGGTTCATCCGCAGCTTGAAGAAACAGCTCCGTCTTGTAGCTCTCCAAGGTTAGCTTGTCCACCCTAGGTAGTTGAGAGAATTGTCTCTCAAACTCCTTTAACAGCTCTATAGGCTGTAAATCCTTGCTGGATCCGTTGACCCATCCCAAAAATGATTTCTTGGTTACTCGATCTGAGTTTCCCAAGAAATACTCCTCCATCAGCGCATGTGAAAATGTATCCCAGTTCCTCCCAAAACGTTTTGCTAGACCCTTCACATGCTCCCTTATCTCAGGCACCACAGCGAGTTCCAACGTCTCAATCATCTCCTTCTCTGGTACTTGATCCAAATCCATCTCCGTCTTGTAACATCTCAAGTACTTTGAGATGTCTCTCCCATCAAATAGATCGAGCTTGTCGATCACCCTTCCAAGCGCCTTCTTCCTCAAAGCCTCCTTTTGTTGCTTCTCTTGCTCTTGCCGCATAAACAAAGTGAAGGCTTGAAACAATCGTGCAGTTGCTGCATCCAACTGCACCCTTGGTATCCCCTCTGATCTATCCATTCCGTCCAAAGTCATGGCTCGTCCCATCCTCCCATCCTCCCATGATCCCAATCGTCTAGAAATCCATCATCCCAGGTCCACAGCATCCACCCGAACAACCAAATCCATCTTCATCCTCGTTCATGATTGCTGATCTCTTCTGTCCAGTTCACACACACAAATATCTCCACTCCGGACCT
Source organism: Asterella californica (assembly GCA_036924285.1). NCBI lineage: Eukaryota > Viridiplantae > Streptophyta > Marchantiopsida > Marchantiales > Aytoniaceae > Asterella > Asterella californica. The sequence goes on from JAYKYS010000003.1 coordinate 31,858,027, forward strand.
TCACGTCGAGTTCACCACCGATGTCGTGTCGGATATTGCGTGAAGGATGTCCAGGAAAACGCGAGGTTCTTGGCTGTGGAGATGTTGTGCGCTGAAACAGAGACAAGACAGAGAAAAACAACCACGAAAACGAACGTTGCAATATATACACTCCAAATGTATGTACACTGCCGTTCTTTTTCCTAAGAGCACAGAACTGAAAACCAGACCAGAGCGGTCTGTAACCTGCCTCAAAGCCTTTAAAAACAACCCTTGATTCTCAACCCTGACCCAAAAACACCGAAGCGTAGCTCAAAGCAAGAGAAACTTCTCTTTGCTAACAAGCAGAGCCACAACAGTATCACACGATCCAAACCCAAGTCCAAATCACATCCATGCACAAGTTCTTAGCTAAAGCTAGCTATCACAAGCTGTATATAGCCAACCAGAACTCTAATGAACTCAAAAGAGCAAAACCCGTAGCGAAGAAACCGAAAAAAGACCTATCTGTGAACTTCCTCCTTTCGCCAAACGGACTTCAGATGTCGATAGGGTCTCCTCCGCTGACTCCGTTAGCCCAAGAAACCTTCAGATCCGACTTCCAACAGCCGAGATATCGTCAATTTTCGGTCGCAGGTGACCGATCCTTCAAAAACTCCTCCCTGCGGCTTAAAACCGCACACCACGCACAAACGGATCGTCCAAACTGATATCTGTCTACTCTGGTAGGTAGATCTAGCTACCCTGAACCCAACAAGACTCCAAACAAGTCGTTTGGAGTTCCCCTTGCAAAACCACGCAAGAAATTTGATCGCAGGTTATAAAAAATTGACGTAAATCAGCTCCCTGCGGCACAAACTTGCTCACCACACTCAAACCAACAATCCAATCCGCACACGGTCTTCTCCCATGAGTAGATGAAGACTCCCTGATCGCGTAGGCACCAAGAACGAAGAGCTTGGCTCACCGATCGCGAAGTACAGCCCAACCTCAGGTTGCAGGTGAACGAAAATCTGATGTAAGCGCTTCCCTGCGAGCCAATTTCACTCAGAACTTCCAAACCGCCCGATGAAAACTGGTATCGTCTTCAATTTCCTGTAGAACTCGGTGTTCTGATCCCGTTGGATCCAAGGACAGCAAGTTTGGACTCCGGAACGGCCCGAACGGTCCAACTCTCATTCACATATAATTGAAAACTCCAAATCTGCTTCCTGCGTCTCAATTTCACTCAGTACGCACTCCCCGATCCGTCTCTTCCCTAACCGTTTGAACCAGTGCGTAGCCTGCACAGATCTGAACCCAACGACGCTTTGCGCGCTTGCGTTGGACTCCTAAATCTCCCGAACCGTCCGTTGACAAGTCGCAGACGCAAGCTAGCCCCTTAAGCACCCCCCTTGCAACAGTCTCTGTACGTACAGTTCTCTCCTGAATTCTGAATAATAAGAAGCAGGTCCCTTGCGTCCTTGATATAACGCTTGAAGCCCTAAATACCCAATCAGCAAGTAACTAGGGGCCTAGCTTGATTTTGCCTTCTTTCGAATCGCATAACTTTTTCTCTCGATGTCCAAACAAAGTAAACAAGATGCCCATGGAAAGCTGACAACGAGCTCTACCCATCTATGTGATGAAAGTGAAGATCCAAAGTTGCGGCAAAAGCCCGTAAGCTGGGGCCTCGCTTGTTTTCTCCATCTTTCGAGTCTTGTAACTTTTCCACTAGGCGTCCAAACGAAGTAGATAAAGTGCCTATGGAAAGCTGACAAGGAGCTCTATCCACTGGTGCGATAAAAACGAAGATCCGAAGTGGTGCCAAAAACTCGTAAGCTGGGGCCTAGCTTATTTTCTCCATCTTTCGAGTCCTATAACTTTTCCACTAGGCGTCCAAACGAAGTAGACAAAGTGCCTATGGAAAGCTGACAAGGAGCTCTACCCATCTATGCGATGAAAATGAAGATCTGAGATTGTGTCAAAAACTCGTAAGCTGGGGCCTAGCTTGTCTTCTCATGAGTGTCTTTGGAGCGACAAGCATCGGAGTTTGAATTTCATGTAGGAGCCGGTCCACGACACGACAACGCCACCAAGTATCTAGGAACAACCGAGAAGTCGTGAACGCTGTTGCAGTATCCAAGGTCGGAGCAAACTTCGCTAGTTTGCTAAATCGATCAACTTTCACAAAAATCGCGTTGTATCCATTCGAGTCAGGCAGAGAGGTAATGAAGTCCATGCTAATGCTTTCCCAAGGTCTGGGTGGAATCGGCAAAGGATGAAGCAATCCTTGTTTCTTCTAGTAAGAAACACGATTTGCTTGCAAGTTACGCATGTTTTCATAAAGTGGGAAACATCGTCTTTCCTGTGGGGTCAATAAAACTTTTTAGCTATTACTGCTAAAGTGGACTTTTCTCCTTTATGTCCTGATAAGGGCGCATCATGACATTCTTTGAGTAACTTAGTCCGAAGTTTTCCTTGTCCCACATAAACCCGACTTTGCTTGAACATGAGTAAACCATGTCTTAGCTGCATGTTCTGCAACTTCACTCCTCGCTTGAGTTGTTCTAGGTACTCCTTCGCTTGGTCATCGCCCATGTAACCTTCACGTATTCGCCTCTCCAAGTCTGACTCCTTAGGATACATAGCTCGCAAAATCTGTGTTGACGATGGAAGATATTCCTCCTTGCGAATCAAGGCGTCAGGAACCACATTGTCCTTTCCCGCTTTGTGGATTAATTCCACATTCATGAGCGCCAAGGTATCATGCCACCGTAGTTGCTTGGGCGTCACCCGATCTTGTGTCTCAAAGTATTTGAGCGAGATGTTATCAGTATACACTTGGGTCTTGTGAAGTCCCAAGTAATGCCGCCATTTCCTCAAGCAATGAACCACCGCAAACAGTTCCTTCTCGTGAGTCGGTCATCGACTCTCTGTCCCAGATAGCTTCTTGCTTTTGTACGCTACAGTTTTCCATCCTGCACCAACACTCCGCCAATCGCATAGTCGCTCGCGTCCGTGTGCACCTCGAACGGTTTGTCGAACTCCGGCAGCTTCAATACTGGCGTCTTTGACAAAATAGCTTTGATCGTCTGAAACATCATCCACCTCCTTGGTCCAACTTACCTGTGCGTCTTTGCCCGTCCAGTCCGTCAGCGGCTTCGCGATTTTTGAAAACCCCTTCACATACTTGCGGTAAAACTGCGCCAATCCTAAGAATCGCCGCATCCCCTTCACTGTAGTCGGAGGCTCCCAAGTCACAATCACGTCCACCTTCTGCATATCCGGGCCGACTCCTTCTGCACTAATGACATGTCCCAAGAAGTTAATGCCCTCCAAACCAAACTCACTCTTGTCAATGTTGGCAAACAGGTTATACTCCCGCAGCTTCGTCAACACCACCCTTAGCTGCTCCGCGTGCGACTCCAAGGTTTTGGAGTAGATCAAGATGTCGTCGATGTAAACGATGACAAACTCATCCATCTCCTCGCGAAAAATTGTGTTCATCAATGTAGTGAACGTCGAAGGGGCGTTGCAGAGTCCAAATGGCATCACCACGAATTCAAACGATCCGTATCTAGTTCGACAAGCGGTCTTCTCAACATCTGGGTCAGCTATCCGGATCTGGTAATACCCTGACTTCAAGTCTATCCTGCTGAAGTACTTTGCGCCCGCTAACCTATCAAAGAGGTCGTCTATCCTTGGCAAGGGATAGTTATTCTTCACCGTCATCTTATTGAGTGCACGATAATCTACGCAGAGTCGTAACTTCCCATCCTTCTTCTTTGCAAAAAGAACTGGGGCTCCATAAGGTGACTTGCTGGTTCGAATATATCCCCGCGCTAATAGCTCACCGAGTTGTCTTTTCAACTCGAGGAGTTCCACCTGATTGAGTCGATAAGGGGCTTTGGAAGGTGGTTCTGATCCTGGCAAGACCTCAATCTTGTGATCCACCATCCGCCTTGGAGGTAACTCAGCAGGTAACTCATCCGTCAAGACATCCTCAAACTCCTTAATCACTTCACGAAGCACTTCCGGAAGTTTAGTCGCATCTCTTGATGTCTCCTCTTGTCGATCACCCGCCATCAAATCTGCAACCCGCATCAAACACATGACCCCGTCGTTGAAGTCCATCTGTTTGTCTTTGATCAAATTCACCGCAAAGTCATCAATTTTCCGCGCCTTCCGGATCAGCCTCACTCCCAGCTTCCGCCCTTTAATTCTAACGTTTAACCTTGAAGGTTTCCGCCTAAGTTCCACTTCAAACCTGTCCAAGAAAGTGTTCCCCAAAACCGCATGGATATCATCCATCTCGCACACCGTGAAGTTCTCTGTGAACTCCAACTTCCCACACGCAAATCGTACGTCCAAGGCCACTTTAGAAGTTTGGTACGTCTTGTCCTTGGCAAAGCGCACCTGAATAGGCTTGTCTGCCTTGGAGGTAGACAAGCCCAACTTCTTCACCAACTTTGGACTTATGAAGGAGTGAGTCGCTCATGTGTCCACAAGAAAAGTAACATCACGGTTAGCAACTTTGGCTTGTAGATACATCAGTCCCGGCGTCTTCTTCGTGGTTCTCAAGGTCACTGTCATCTGGCCCTCCAACAAGTCCTTTGCAACAAACGCATTCATGCTACAGTTACTAACCTTAGGTTTCGTGCACCCCTTAGCAATGTGACCCGCCTCGCCACAGTTGTAGCAAGTAAACTTAGCGCCATTGCCTTTCTGAGGTGTCTGCCCCTTAGGTTTTACTCCTGTTTGCTGTCGCTTTGCTGCCGGGGCAGAAGTATCCTTCCGGTCCTTCTCACCCCCATCCCACTGTCGCTTGAAGCCCTTGTTCTTCTTCTGGAACTTGTCCGTGCTGCGTGGTTCAAAAGGTTTCTGTTGCTGGACTTCATCGTCCCCAATTCGCTCCGCTAGCTTCAAAAGTTTAGCACTAGTCGTAGGTAGCTCCGGCATCCGGAAGAGAGCCTTCTCCGAGCTGGACTTGAGTCCCCCAATGAATATGCATATTTTGGTCTCCTCAGTCCACTTGGAGAACGAATCCAGTTTGGCACTGAACTCGCGCACATAAGCACTTAAGGTCCCCGTCTGTTTCAGCCTAACTAGCTCGACACCATCCCGAATCCTTTGATACTCCGGGGTGAATCGTCCCGCGAGCAACACCTTGAACTCTTTCCAACCAAGCGCCGAGACGGTCAAAGCATGCTCATCCCTGTATGCGGTCCACCAGAGAAGCGCATGGTCCTTCAGGAACGTAACCGTCGCTCTCACTTTGTCTGACTCCTGAGCCTGATGCGCTTCAAAGTATAGGTCCAACTCAGTTAAGAAATCCTTAACCTTGCGAGCCCGTCCTATACCTGTAAACGGAGTCGGCAAATTCGTCTTACAAAGCTTTCTGGTAGACGAGGAACTTCCTTGGCCTGCCTCAAGCTCAGCGATACGTTTATCCCTGGAGGCCATACCTTCCTGCATGGTCTTCATCATTTTGATGAGTTCCGCGTACAAGGCTCCTTGACTTCTCGCGCCTGCATCGTTGGGCACCGTTGGCAAGACTCCATCTTGCTGCAGCGGTGCCACAGCTGGAACTGGGCTTCCTTGACGTTGGGGCGAAGGTTGTTGGTTATCGTCCCCTGACTATGCCTCGGGGCTAGCTCGAGTCGATCTGGTCCCGGTGTCAGCCGCTCCACGTTTCTTGGTCTTCCTCCTGGAACTCTGTCCGACGTCGGCCATCGCTCCAAGTGTTCACCTAGAAACGCTGATCCGCTTCGTGTCTTGCGTCCCTCCTCAAGCGTTTAGCCTTCAGCCGCTACCTCAAGTTCTCGCTCACCGAAGCGTTAGCTCTGATACCACTTTTCGCGCACCTACCGCCTTGTTGCGCCAGCGGAAGCTCTAGCTCAGTAGGTCGCAAACTTTACACCGCTAACCTGCAAACACAATCACAAGTTAGCGTCCATGCACCACTTACCTTAGTTCTGGTTGGTCCGGACCGGAGCCGGACCGTCTCCCTAATCATCAAGCTCAGCAATCCTAAGTCCCGACTTAGATCCGCCTAAGTCGGTCCCAAACATGAGCAAGTCACAATATGACTTGGGGCGGACTTCCCATAAAGTCCAGGGTCCTAAACGGTGCCTCCAGCACACCTAGCGACCCAACCGTCCGTGATGTCCGTCTGGGTCTAGGCTCTCGAACGGTGGTCTAATCCGCCGACTAGTTCTCTAGTCTTGCCCAGCCCTTACATCGTTCCTAAGTCTAGACGTCCAAGTCTAGATCGGAACGTGCCTTGGAACTGGCCCAGCCATCACCTCATGCCCCCAGAGTCCGCCCGCCGAACCCTGGGGTCGGGTGACTCGTCCTGGTCCACCCAGGCATCGAGCCCCCCCTCATATATACTTCTGGGGATCGGCGGCCCCGCCCTCCTCTTTGGTCCCTGAAAATTATACCACAACCCGATTGTGGTTCGGCCATAACTTCCAGCTCGGAGGTCAGATCGAGGAGTGTTATATATCACTGGAAATCTCTCGACGAGACCTTTCCAATGATACCTCACTCGCCTCGAGATCTTACGTGGAGCTCCGTCCACGACCTAAAACGTCCCTGGAGCTCCAACACTTAGCAGTTTTTCCGAAACCTGTGGTCCAGACCCAAGGTCGAACCCTGTGGTTCGTCTGCGTCTCGGACCTACGTCTCGGACCCACGTCTCAGACCTATGTCTGAGACTCATGTTTCAGCCCGTTCCCAGACTCGCTCCCTTAGGTCCGCGTTCGTCTGGGCCCTCTTGGGATAGGCCCTTATGTCCTATCCCAAGGTTTCAACCTTGGTTCAGAGAACCACTTAGGGTTCATCTGATCCCGACTTCCCGGCCAAGCCGTTAAGTCCTTCTCGCAGCATTCACAACCTAGCGCAAGTCCGCTAGGGTTTTGTTGTTCGCGTCTGCACCCGATCTTGAGAATGAGGGGCGCGACATTTCCTCACCTCACGCTCGTGACTTTTTATCATTACTTCACCTATTATCTTGTTGTTCTCTGATGCAGTCTTTCACGACCAAATGCGAAGTGAAATATTCTTCGAGATGAACGTGAAGCACCCACGCCTGCGACTGTAAGACACGTAATGCTCATCTCCGTGAGCAGAATGCTGAATTACACATGAAGCTTGATGACAATAACAAAGAACTCCCGCACGGTTCTGACATAGAAATGTAATGACTCATGAAGCAACGCCAAAGGTAAATCCATCACGACAGTCACACGATTCGTCGCAATCAGGTGTCATAGATTGGAGATCGATTCCACCTCAAGCATGGAACTAGCAAGCACCTTCGTCAACATGACCACCAGGTTTGATTTAGGAGCAAATGCACTTGAGTTAAGTCTCTTTCAACCCAGAATTTACAGAAATATGTTTTAAGGTCAATATCTCAAGAACTTTTGTAAGCATTTCTTACTATGAATTATGTGACGATAGGATCTGGGTAGGGCCAGTTTTTTCAAGACCTTCAGGTCCTTGGATGAGCAATGCTTCTGACGGTTGGTCATCTCATATGGGAGTTCCTACTCAAATTGCGCACGATGCTTCTACGAGTGTCTCGCAAGCATTTGTTAGAACAACTAGGTTGGAAGGTCACGATCAGCCAACGTCAATATCGACCATGTTCACTCTAGATGAATCAATTGCTAATGGAAGCACTCCGACAGAATATTTTGCTAACAAAGTGAAAGAAGGTGTAAAGTTTGAACTCATGCTCCAGATGACAATTGAATGTTCATACTTGTGTGAGGTTCGTGCTATTTTGTCGTATGTAATTTGTAAGAAGAAAGTATCATCTTTACTTCTTTTTGTCTACAGAGACTTTGACAATTGCAGAACATCGAAAGAGACAACGTTCTCAAAAATGCCACTTGCTAGCAGCAGTAGAAGTTCGTAAACAACAGGGTTTGAAACCAAATGTAATCAAAGTTAATGATGATGGTGAAATTATGGATGATGATAAGAGCGAATGGTGCATGGATCTTAGACGGACTTGCTTGTCTTACTTGGATTTGGGTTTGACAGGATACTCAAAAAAATCATCTGTGTTTCTCTCTAACATGAGGTCAGCTTTAGATTCTACTTACGAGTATGTGAAGGGTGAACCATCTGAGAGTTTATGAAGCACAAAGTCATGCAAATTTTTAAGACACAGAGAAACAAACTGAAAAAAGATATGGGAGATGATAGGAGGAGGAAAGGCTGATGCAGACTGTCCACCCGATATCTCATTCGATCAGTGGAAGTTCGTTGTACGATATGAGAGATGACAGTGGCATTTCAAAAACTTGATATGCCACTGTCTTGATTCGATTCACGATCGTGAAATCTAATGCCACATTCATGAGCTTTTTAGGTTGCGGTTGGAGACACTGATAAACTATCATCTGGATTCTGTTTGAGTTGGTAGGACAGTAGGACTTGGTTAAGTTCAGCTTTGGTTTGACAGATTCAGAGACAAGACTTACAAAATTCAGGGAGAGAGATAGATAAAAAAGAATTTAACACACAGTTATTGATTTAGATAAGCCACGAGTAGCATTAAAAAATGCTCCAAAAGTTGATGTATCTTAGGGCATTGTCGCTTAGACGGTGCGTGAGAAGAAAAGCGAGATATGAGATGAAAAATAGATAAAATTGATTGGTTCAACGTGGATTGAGTTAAGGGAGTAGTAAACTGGAATGACTGGAAAAGTTCTTATGTCATCTGGAAGTTTAGTATTTCATCTGGATGAAAAATTTAAAAAAGGGAGACGATTAAAAACCACCGAAGTAACTACTCTGATTTACACAGCTAAATTAAGAAGCTCAATTTAATACTATATAAATAACTATTATTCCTGTTAGTATTCCTACACTGTTAAAATTTTAAAAATATATTTAGTATTATATAAATAAATACTTCTCCATACTAAAAACTTAAACTTACTTGAAATTTAGATTTAGAAAATACTTTTCTTCTTACTATAACACAATAATAATGAAAATAATAATAATAATTCAATTCAGTTCAGTTTATGACAAAAGCCTTACAAGAGAAAAATTTAATCATAAATTTAAAGTGTACATTCATCTCCTCCACCTGAAACGTGGTGGAGATGAATAATTATACATGCTTCCCACAACAGCATTATCGCTAGTGATAAGATCGACATCACTATCAATCCGGTCTATATATGAAATACTTTCTCTGTTAGAACCAAGTTGGAAGGATCTGATGGTGAATCAGCCATAATTAACCAGATTAAATTATGACTTTTTTACTTTAAGCTACTCTATATCTCAACCTTGTCCAACCGGAATACGTCTCAACCGACCGGAATACGTTGTACATTTACCTTCCATCAATAAATTTCAGGGCATCGTCGCTTTCAGAAAAACAAAGAGAGAAGAACTGATTCTTCTAACAAAAGAAACTCATATATCCTTCCATAGAAGATTCTGGAAATATAGAGTCTTTTTTTTTGTACTACAGATCATCCTTTGCAGCGGATTATCGAGAAATATATTTGATAAAAAACATGTTATATAGTTTAATTTGATAACTATAATTTGTAAATGATAATTTTGAGAACACAGTTTAACGGTCAGATCTCCTCTCAAAACATATGAGACTTTATATTTGTTTTATACTTTACGCGCCAGAAGCCACAAGAGGGAATGGTTTCCCAGTCACGACTGAGAAGCTACATCCACGATTGTGACTCTGCAACATAAAGGATAAAGAAAAATATAGAGTTTTAACGGTTTGGAGAAGAGATTTAATAGTTGAATTATCTTTATAGAAATATTTAAAGACCTTAGCTTACCAAATTAACATATAAAGACTATAATTTATCAACAAATGATCATTTATCATATCTTGCTGATAATCCACTGCGAAGGATGATTGTATCGTACATAAAGCCACCTCAAAGTAAAATATTTAGAAAAATAATACTTTATATTTCCAGAACCCCTTATGCCAGATACATACAAACTTCTCGTGCATGGAGAAATAACGATAAATACACATAATCTATACACACACCTTTTGCATCTATTTCACTTCACAAGAATCTAACAATGCACTTCTAATGATATTACAGTAAGCTTAGACTGTCATTTTTTAGAATTTTGTATCCATGTTGCATATTTCAAAGGCATTTTGAGAAATTAAATTTAAATTAACAACATTTTGTCGTTGTAACATGCAAATATGATTCTCTTCGTCGAGACGAAACAGCACTTTATTAATTTGTGCTAAACTGTGCTTTTTAGATTTTCTAACCTGGACAATGGTATACGCAATAGATAGACGGTTTTTTCAGATATAAGCCACGGAATAATACAAATGGAAAAGGGCAGAAATGGTTTATGTATAGATTGTTGAATCGAGTGAGAAGAATGGAATCGATGGTTCATAAAGGCGATTCAAAAGTACAATGATTCCGGAAAAAGAGTTGAGTTCTACGTTTACAGAAAAGACTATTCCAGAAGTTCGGAACCCTCTGCCACCTTCCGGCAAAATTGCTCCATCTGCGGCTGCCTCAGCTTGGTACACTTCTAACTTTCATGGTAACATAAGTAACTAAGTGCATCGTCTAACTATGTTTTGTTCCTACTTATTCTACAAAGATTACCGCGGTTCTACTGCAAGCAGGTCTCAGTGAGCACTATCTTGAACAAGCTCTATATTCGCAAAGAAGCAGGGCAGAGTGCCCGTCCCTCGAGCCTAGACTTGGAAAATTCTTTGTACAGGACCCATGAACTACAATAGGTAAATAAGACCCACCAGCCTACAGCGCAATGCCCAAGTCCTTGTAAACTGACACAGGCAATCGCGGAGTGAACACGATTTCCAGAGGAGTTGCTGTGTTTAAAGTGACCCCGAACGATTCTGCAGTACTGACGTCCATGGGATTCATGCCCTCGGGAAGGGACAAGTCGCACGTTTGGAGAAGTGCAGCTAGAGTCAACTCCACTAACAGCATACCGTAATCCAAACCCGGACACTTCCGAACACCTGCACCGAAAGGGATGAATTTGTAGTCATCTGACTTGACGGCCTGCTGGGGATCCAAGAACCTTTCAGGGTCGAACTTCAGAGGTTGAGGCCACACATCTGGAGACCTGTGAATCGCATATACGTTCACGATGAGCCTCGTTCCTTTGGGGATGTCGTAGCCAGCAAGCTTCGTGGCTTTGATGCTCTCGTGGGGGGCCAGAAATGGTACTGCTGGGTGCAGCCGAAACGATTCTTTGATCATAGCCTTGAAGTATGGCAGCCTAGCGAGGTCGGAATCCTCTACCATTCTGTTCTTTCCCACCACGGCATCCAGCTCCGCCTGGACTTTGTGTCTGACTTCTGGATGTCGCATAAGCTCGACTAACGTCCACAGTGTCTGCTGCGCCGAAGAATCGATTCCCCCGAGGGTCAAGTCCTGCAGAGACGAGACCACCGAATTGTTAATCAACCAGGGCACTATTCTTACCTTGCAAGTAGCTTACAAGATAGAATCCACACAACACGTACACTGTTGGAGCTCAAGAAAGTCAGACAATCACACCTTAAGTTTAGATATCGAGAACAGAATGTAATATGAGGACAGAAGCTAAACATTCACAAACATTCATGCAAAATATAAGATAATATCCTAAATAAGCCTCGACAGCAGTGAAATCGTCGGAATGTCGAGTTCTGGATCAGGATCAGTTCACTGAACACCTAAGGTGAGTGTCTTAAACTGTGCCAGGGAGACTTCTGCTCGACAGGAGATTTTAATATTTAAGTTTGCCTCCCGCGAATTCGAATTCAGGTTGCAGATATATGAGATTTATGTATGCGGGTGCAGAAGGGTTTGGAACAAGACAAACCTGAAGAAAAGCCTTAATTTGGATCTCCGTCAGGCGGTTGCCCTCTTCGTCTGCAGGAAGCGACAGCAGCACATCAACGAAGTCATCCTTGGGAGCGTCAGCATCTTTCTGTTTGTGCTCCTCGATGACGCCTGTCAGGAAACCATTGAACTCTTCTCTCAGTCTCCTCAGATGTGCCTCACAACCTCCGATGTCCAGCTTCCGGAGATAGGGAAGGTAATCTCCAACGATGAAGCCGCCTGCAACTCTGGCCCACTCCTCAGCGACCTGGTGAAACATTCTTGCCTGAAGGGATCCGTCGGCATTCTTCGTTTTCAGACCGTAATAGCTTCTGCCGTAAAGAATTTTGCTCACGGTGTTGAAATTCATCTCTGCAAGCGCATGGTCCACTTGTACGGGTTTTCCACCCTCACTCTCTTGCAGAAGCTTTTGCAGGAAGTCTGTTAACTTTTCCTTCCGAACACCCTACAGAGCCAAACATTCACAGCAACCCGTCATGATCATGATAAATATCGCCAGACGTAAGCACCAGCGCTAGCTGTGCCTCGTCTTGAGCATAAGACTTCATTAACTACATAGTGAATCATGCTCTATAGTTAGAGTCATACTCAGAATTTAGTTTCGAGGTCCATGGATGATCGTGATGTCATCCGGGAGGGTGCAGTCAGTGTAAAAGGCCGGTGTCCTGCCTCAGGCAGTACAAAGCTCCACTTCGAAAACATACCGAAAGATGAAACTACCTAAAATAAAAGTACTATGATTCGACCTGTGGGGATATTCACCTGAGATTGCGCCACACGCTTTGGAGTGAAGAGTGAGTTGATGCATGTCTTTCGAAGCAACTTGAAAGTAGGACCGAGTGGAGCGAACAGGAGGTCTTGACGGTTGTAGAAGAAAACCTCGCCCGTCACGGTGTCAGGGCGAGTACTCCAAATCTTGTCTTGGGTTCTGAGAACTTCCTTGGCCATCTCTGGACCCTGAACGATAAGTGTGGGAACAGAGCCAAGCTGCAGGGACATGAGCGGACCGTACTTCTTTGCCAGATTGACGAACGTGTGGTGAGGCTGCGCACCCACAAGAGGAAGATTTCCGACCACAGGCCATGCTAAAGGTCCAGGCGGTAGCTTTGATCCGCTGAACTTCTTCTTGTAGACAAAGATCAGCACCAGTACTATTCCAATTACTGTCGTCCCGATGATATACTCAGACGAATGTGAGATTGATAGCTCCATCTTGTGGATATCTTATCACAAGCTCTCGATGAACCGTTACCCCTTCCTTCGAGTTCTTGTATTTCTCGAGGCAATGTACAATATCAAGATCGATTGTTCTTAATTGCCCTTTCGTCAGCTACATACTGAATAAGACCTGGGATGTGTTGAGTAAACAACGAGCTGAGAGACCGACCGCTGGCTCTAGTTTATATAGTAGCTAAATGTGTGAGGATCTTCCATAGTCGGGTCAAACTCCCCGTGGACCTATCTGTGTGATCTCCGCTGAGAGAATTCCTAAGGCATATACATCAAGATTTGACCGCAATAACTTTTATTGTGAACGCGATCCTCAGTCTGCTAACTTTCGCCGTCTGCTGACCATGTGCACAGGGACATGTTCAATCTTCACCTTTTGGATCCGCATGTCTTTCGTCCATTTTGTCTGTCGCCTGACTCGCGCTTCCGGAATTGACTGACCATGAGGTACGTGCTGTAGTTGGTAGTTGGGACTCGCACCCGGGTGTCCCGCTTGCCTGCGCTTTCTCGGCGACCCGGGCTCCTTCGGACTTGGTTGACTTCGGGACGGCCGAAGCAACTTACTTCCTTCACTGCATGGTAACTTTAAAGTTTACTCTAATAACTCAAAGTTGGAACTTTTCCGGAAGACTAGAGACCCGCGGTAAGGAGTTACGGCTTCTGCAAGAAGTTCACGTCTTGAAACAGCCACAGACGTTTTTTTAACGGATTTTCACTTTTTTCCTGTCGTTCTTTTCTTCAGTGGCGAATCTATTGTTCTAAGTGTTAATCTCAATGTCAGAACAGAAGAAATTAATAGTATCTATTCACAAGGGCGGCCAAAATGTGCTGCGGTTCTACACAAAGTTATCCATGATGATATTAGGACGTTTTCTCTTTCAGCCGTTGAAGAATATTTTCTCTTAACTTTTACACCCTCTAATGATTAACTTTTACACCCTCTAATGATTATCCGATACACAATAATCAGACCAGATCTTCTAACCCAGACTTTAATATAGTGATTGTATTTTTGGAGAATTACAACTGTAAAATAGATTTATTTGGTTTCGTATAATTTAAAAAAATTTAATTATATGTTAGTTTCTGGATGCGAAAGCACTTTCATGCCTCACGATTTTCTCATTGTATATTTTTTCCATTCATCTCCAATACTTTTAAGCTTTGAGAGAACATATTTTCTCCTTTGAGCGCCGATAGTATTTAAGATGCTTCTTTTCAAACTTTTTCATCTTACATGCGATGTTCAATATCTTTTTATATATTTTTTGATACTTTATATCAGTTGAGGTACACGTATACATCATACATGCACATGTGTTCCTCAATGTATAAGTACTGATACGATATTTAAACATCAAGATCATCTTCGTCTACGAAGTTGTCTATCACTACTAGTGCTCTATCTTAAACAACATGATGGTCTTGAGGTATCCGTTGAATGACTATAGAGCAATGAAGATCTTTAGTTTATGATGTCAAAACACGACTCATTGTGTGTAGAAGCGTGAGCTCACATTCATTTGTAACTATAATAGTCTCAAAGTTGAGTTCTATACCATCTAGACAAGAAGACTACTTCAGTAAAATCTTACAAGTCGAGGTCAATAATGTTCTCTATCACTCCATAATAAGACAACGGTGTATGTTCAAGATTCAAGTGATGCCCACTAGCTCGACAATCTTGAGAAGAGCCAAACATTTTAGAGTTGATTAGCCGTAACTTTTTTTTTATCCAAGTGTCTAACTCTCATATGTCGACCTTATGTCCACATTTGTGTATACCTCTTGCTTTCTGACTGAGACCCCGAATCTATAATGGTATGTACTTGGTGACTAATATCCTCATGAGTTGTGCATTCAAAGAACGAATCCTCTTCGTGAAATTTGTCATATAAGCTATATCTGTGGAAATGATCGTCGAGAAGAGTATGAAAAGTACAACATAGATAATATTAGCAAAAATTAAAGTTACATATAATCTTGAGATACAAGAAAAGTTATTGAGGAAGACATGAATATAAACCACCCGTTCCTCTGATAGAATGAGATTTATTTCTTCATGCATGTACTATTATGAAGGATAATGTTATAAACTTGCTCAAGTTCAACGAAGGTCATGACACGTCTATTGCTTGTCGCAAGAAAAATTTCTCTAATTAATCTCTCGTGCTCTTTTTCTTCAAATAGAACTGAAGAACAAAGGACAATTGTTTCAAAATCTTGGAATAAAGAAACATATATCCTTCAGCGATGGATCCTTCTGGTCAAACTCTTAACATACAAGATCTTTCAAGAACTTCAGATATTTCTCAAGTCATTACATCCACCCATAATGCACAAGCCCCCAAGATGAAAACCTTGCGTTCAAATGAACAAGCAAGTGATCTGAATACCAAAGAATGATGGTGAAAATGCTCGTCATAACTTACAAAAGGTTTGAGTAGCAAATTCTTCCATTTGAGATATGATCTCCACACAACTATTCTACATGCATGCACAATATTGTACTACATCCAAGTGATCTTCAACACACATCGTGCTTCTTGTCTCATTACTCCCTCTACGTAAGATCTTATCTTTGAGCATATAAAACATTGCGTTGATAAGTTGATTGTTGGGAGGAAAGCATGATTTAATATCAAAACGGAATAAGAAAAATGGTTACACTTAGCTCCGAGATATATTGGTGTGGGAATCTCTATGTGAGCATATTGCTTTATCAATGGTATGTACTCCTCCATCATTCGTCTTTTCATGTCATGTCTCCTCACGATCAAATCTTGTGTCATCTCTCTTTGGACGAAAATACTTTCAAAATACTCTACAACATCATCTGTTCACTTCTCTATGGTCATCATCAGTCTCTCTCGCATAGGACATTGAGTATTAGAAATATGATTAAGATATAGATCGATGGTACCTTTATACAGTCGCACAAAGGTTTTCTTTATTGACTAGACCACCTGATAAAATTGATTTTATCTCACGTGAGTTACTTCGTACACCTTGTAAAGATTGCAAACATTAAAAAGAACATTAATAGAAAGAAAGACAATAATTTAAAAATTGTTATCTCTCGATACCATAACTCATTAACAGTTATCATATCTTGGAGATCTCGGACCACAATTATGTTCTTAACAAAAGTATAATCAGAATATTATAACTGCCGCTAATTGGCTATGAGTCACCACGAAATAACTGGGATGGGGTCAAAGTAGCAAGTGGTTACTACCTTCGGTTCTTGTAGTAAGGTTGAAACGCAAAAAAGTAGAGTTTTTTCATTCGCATATCAAGCAGCAGACTAGAGTGCTGGTCTCGTACCAAGGCTCACTTGATATGAGGGCTCATAGACTCGTGATTCAAATCTGCCAAATAGTCATCTTCCATGGATGTGTCAGTCGCAGTGAAAATCTCCATCAGTGATTGATGGAGACTCATCAGTCTTGGGGCTCAGACCAACCAGACAATTCAAACAATACAATGACACGAACTACTAATATGCAGAATAGAGGAATGCACATAGAGACGATTCGTGACACTCCTCAGCAGAATGCGGTAGCTGAGCGTAAAATTCCTACACTCTTGAACTTGGTCTGAGCTATGATATTTTGAGCAGACTTAGATAACCAGTTTTGGGATGAGACTCTTAAGTGCACCACTTATGTTTTGAATCATTGTCTCACCAAGGCCATCGATTCTACTACTACTCCTTTTGAGCTCTAGCCTAGCCGCAAGTCCCTTATTTCACATCTTTCGACTTTTTGGCTGCACATCTTTTGTCAACATTCACCGCTTCAAGCTAGATAGTCACTCTCACAAGTGCATCCTCCTTGGCTATAGTAGTGAAAGCAAGGCATACCGTCTCCAGCGTAAATCTGACGGTCATACTTTTGTTTCTCGTGATGTTATATTTGATGAGTTTTTGCCTGCATAGACTTCATCTCCTCCTAACTCCACTCTCATTGCTATCACCATCCTCCTCCTTCGGGTTGAGCTCTATTCCCTTAGTGGGAGCTACTCTTCCTCCTCTGCGTCAGTTTGTTCCTTCTCTTTTTATTCCACCTACTGCATTTGACCTTTCTGTGGTCTTAACCTCGGTCTTTCTTCAAGCAGTAGCCTTGGTCAGGGCCCTGTTCCTCCTCTTCCCTTGCCGAAGGAGGAGGAATTGACGAAGACATACATCACACACCAACTCAGTTTATGACTATCTCATCTACCAGTAGTCCACAGTCTCACAATAGATATCATTTTTCAACTTATACTATGCATTTATTTTTCTCTGTCCGAACTAGACATAGTCCCCTAAGCGCACATTTGGTTATATCAAGGGTATTTTAGATCAATATTTAGAATACAAACAGTGTCCTCAACCAATCCCTCCATTCGACTACACTGATGCTGACTGGAGAGGTCACATTGAGTCACGACGTTCAACTTTTACAAATTATTTCATCTACTCTCAAAGAGCAATCAGTTGGTCGTAGAAGAGACAGAAATCTGTTGCACTGTCAAGTACTGAAGCTGAGTATATGACACTCGCACATATTCTTCAGAAGCAATATGATTTATTCAACTCTTAGCTAATATAAGATTAGTTGAAAATGAGGCTATCACTTTGTATTGTGATAACCAGAGTGCAATAACACTCGTAGAAAGTCTCCATGTAAACATGATTCCTGAGAAAAGTTTGAAGAGAGTAGCCAATCAATTGTCTCATAGCTCTCATCGACCAGTTATAGTTGTCTTTGCTAGAAAGAATGTGCTTTTCAAACTCCTAGATATCTTCCATTCTTCATGTATATCTTTCCACTTTGATCGACATTGTATAGGGAATAACAAAATTGACATTAAATTTTTCAGAAGCTTGAAGATTCTGATCCATCTCATATTTTCTGATTTCTGTTTTCCTCTAGATTCACGGTTTACTTGCTTTGCCCAATCTTCTCTGCGTACAAAAACGAGCACTAGAACATCACACGTCAAAGCTTGATCTCTTGTTTGATGTCTAATCGTAACATGCGAAGTAGTTGAAGAACTAGAAAGGAGATTGTCTTGAGAAAAAAGAAAATCCAAGTATGCTCCTTGAGCTCGAGTGGAAATATTTATGTTTCAACCACATTACATACATACTCCTTGCCTGAGTATCGATTGTGACGAGAATATATTTACTGAATGAACGGGGTAATTCTGTCACTCTTGATTTTACTTGTGATTCTATCTATTGTGTCTAACGATGAATATATATTCGGAGATGACCTCTGCTAGCTAGCTTCTCATCCAGTAAAGATTACGACAAGTCCAATTCGGCTACCACAGATCAATACTCTCCAGAGCATCTCGATTTACAACGTAAAAGGTATCGTTACTAAATATAAAAGAGAAAGTAGTAAATACGTTTAGTCCACTCTCTCCATTGGTCCATGCGAATCCTGTAAGCGTTAAAGTGTCCGGTGCACTTGCTCAAAGGAAGGTTGCCGGGGCCGACGGAGTCCGGAGGAGCCGGGTCGCGAGAAAGCGCGGCCAAGTGAAACATCCCGACTCCCAACTACCGTGGACTTGGCAGCACGTACGTCATCAGCGACATAGTCAGTCACTTCCGGAAGCGAGAGAGACAAATGGAAGAGAAGACATACGGATCCAAAAGTTGAAGATTGAACGTGTCTTTGTGTACATGGTCAGCAGACCGCGAACGTTAGGCGACTGAGGATCGCGTTCACAACAAAAGTTATTGCGGTCAAATCTCCATGAAATATGTTTCCAGGAAATGTTCTCCATAGACCGGTAACGAAGCAAACAGTAAGGTCCATCGGGAGTTGACCATACTATGGAAGGTTCTCATGATCAGCTTCATGATCTGCTTAAAAACTCGAGCCAGCGGACAGTCTATCAGGTCGTTGTTTACTCAAGCGCATCCCAGGTCTCACTGAGTGGGTTGCTGACGAGAAGCAAGCAAGATCTTGATATAGTACATTGCCTCCAGAAATACAAGAAACGCGAGCGAGGGGTAACGTTGAATCGATAGCTTGTGTTCAAATATCCACAAGATGCAGCTTTCAAACTACAGTGGCTCGCCACAGTCTATCATCGGAACGACGGTAATTGGAATAGTACTGGTGCTGATCTATGTCTACAAGAAGAAATTCTGCGGATCAAAGCTACCGCCTGGACCTTTAGCATGGCCCGTGGTCGGAAATCTTCCTATTGTCGGTACGCAGCCTCACCACACTTTCATCAATCTGGCAAAGAAGTACGGTCCGCTCATGTCCCTGCAGCTTGGCTCTGTTCCCACACTTATTGTTCAGGGTCCAGAGATGGCCAAGGAAGTTCTCAGAACCCAAGACAAGATTTGGAGCACTCGTCCTGACACGTTGACGGGAGAGGTTTTCTTCTACAACCGTCAAGACCTCTTGTTCGCTCCACTCGGTCCTACTTTCAAGTTGCTCCGAAAGACATGCATCAACTCACTGTTCACTCCGAAGCGTGTGGCGCAATCTCAGGTGAATATCCCCACAGTTTGGTAGTTTCATCTTTCGGTATGTTTTCGGAGCGGAGCTTTGTACTTCCTGAGGCAGGACACCGGCCCTTTACACTGACTGCACCCTCCCGGATGACATCACGATCATCCATGGACCTCGAAACTGAATTCTGAGTATGACTCTCAGGACTATATAGCATGATTCACTATGTAGTTAATAGGGGGTCTCAAACTTCAGTCATAACCCTAGACGTCAGTTTCTGTAATCCGCGTAATGGCAATCCGATGTAAACGTTACAGGGTACCTCTTGAGGTACCCTGTAACAAACTTATGTCACTTGACGTAAGTGCCATAACTAAACAGTTTATGACAATTTCAGTTCAAGTTCCGAGGAGGGTCATGAAAACTCTCACAGACATAAACTCGGTTACAGAATCCATTCAAACCTGCCGTCATTTCTTCTTACAACTTTGACATAAGCAAGTTACATCTACGAACCCTATTTCCGTTTTCGATCTGACGGGCCATGGTTTGAGACCCCCTAATGAAGTCTTATGCTCAAGACGAGGCACAGCTAGCGCTGGTGCTTACGTCCGGCGATATTTATCATGATCATGACGGGTTGCTGTGAATGTTTGGCTCTGTAGGGTGTTCGGAAGGAAAAGTTAACAGACTTCCTGCAAAAGCTTCTGCAAGAGAGTGAGGGTGGAAAACCCGTACAAGTGGACCATGCGCTTGCAGAGATGAATTTCAACACCGTGAGCAAAATTCTTTACGGCAGAAGCTATTACGGTCTGAAAACGAAGAATGCCGACGGATCCCTTCAGGCAAGAATGTTTCACCAGGTCGCTGAGGAGTGGGCCAGAGTTGCAGGCGGCTTCATCGTTGGAGATTACCTTCCCTATCTCCGGAAGCTGGACATCGGAGGTTGTGAGGCACATCTGAGGAGACTGAGAGAAGAGTTCAATGGTTTCCTGACAGGCGTCATCGAGGAGCACAAACAGAAAGATGCTGACGCTCCCAAGGATGACTTCGTTGATGTGCTGCTGTCGCTTCCTGCAGACGAAGAGGGCAACCGCCTGACGGAGATCCAAATTAAGGCTTTTCTTCAGGTTTGTCTTGTTCCAAACCCTTCTGCACCCGCATACATAAATCTCATATGTCTGCAACCTGAATTCGAATTCGCGGGAGGCAAACTTAAATATTAAAATCTCCTGTCGAGCAGAAGTCTCCCTGGCACAGTTTAAGACACTCACCTTAGGTGTTCAGTGAACTGATCCCGATCCAGAACTCGACATTCCGACGATTTCACTGCTGTCGAGGCTTACTTTAGGATATTATCTTATATTTTGCATGAATGTTTGTGAATGTTTAGCTTCTGTCCTCATATTACATTCTGTTCTCGATATCTAAACTTAAGGTGTGATTGTCTGACTTTCTTCAGCTCCAACAGTGTGTTGTGTGGATTCTATCTTGTAAGCTACTTGCAAGGTAAGAATAGTGCCCTGGTTGATTAACAATTCGGTGGTCTCGTCTCTGCAGGACTTGACCCTCGGGGGAATCGATTCTTCGGCGCAGCAGACACTGTGGACGTTAGTCGAGCTTATGCGACATCCAGAAGTCAGACACAAAGTCCAGGCGGAGCTGGATGCCGTGGTGGGAAAGAATAGAATGGTAGAGGATTCCGACCTCGCTAGGCTGCCATACTTCAAGGCTATGATCAAAGAATCGTTTCGGCTGCACCCAGCAGTACCATTTCTGGCACCCCACGAGAGCATCAAAGCCACGAAGCTTGCTGGCTACGACATCCCCAAAGGAACGAGGCTCATCGTGAACGTATATGCGATTCACAGGTCTCCAGATGTGTGGCCTCAACCTCTGAAGTTCGACCCTGAAAGGTTCTTGGATCCCCAGCAGGCCGTCAAGTCAGATGACTACAAATTCATCCCTTTCGGTGCAGGTGTTCGGAAGTGTCCGGGTTTGGATTACGGTATGCTGCTAGTGGAGTTGACTCTAGCTGCACTTCTCCAAACGTGCGACTTGTCCCTTCCCGAGGGCATGAATCCCATGGACGTCAGTACTGCAGAATCGTTCGGGGTCACTTTAAACACAGCTACTCCTCTGGAAATCGTGTTCACTCCGCGATTGCCTGTGTCAGTTTACAAGGACTTGGGCATTGCGCTATAGGCCGGTGGTTCTTATTTACCTATTGTAGTTCATGGGTCCTGTACAAAGAATTTTCCAAGTCTAGGCTCGAGGGACGGATATAGAGCTTATATTGCTTCTTTGCGGATATAGAGCTTGTTCAAGATAGTGCTCACTGAGACCTGCTTGAGGTAGAACCGCGGCAACCTTTGTAGAATACGTAAGAACAAAACATGGTTAGACTATGCACTTAGTTACTTGTGTTACCAGGAAAGTTAGAAGCTACTGTAATAGGGTGTCCAAGTTAGTGTTGTTGGTGATTATTCTGCTCCCCACGGGCATGAGTTTCGGAAAACGGTCATTTCCGTTACGAATATCTCAATGAGAAAATAGTCGTGGCTGTTTTATCATTATCCGTTGTAGTTTTGGCCCTGAATTAAATGCCTTGAGTAGTACATGGTTACTAGAAAGCATTTAAAATTCTGCTTTTTGATTTCAAAATGGAAAAGAACTCCACACGTAACAAAAGTTGGTGTTCCGTTACCGTCTGAGAGTGTTTCAGTATGTACATCTTTTGCGGACATCCGAGTGTTATTTTCAGCATCACGGTCTAGCATTCAAAGTGAATATCTCACCATCTCAACATGTTTCGGCGAGAAAAAATTTGTTAGGAAATTTAGAAGAAATCTTAGAGATGCGTGTTATGTTAGCATCATCTAGCTCCGATTGTTCATCTAGTCCGAGCGATTCGGGTGAAGATGAGAGAAAAATGCCAGAGGGGTTGCAGAGCGAGTTTCTCACCGGGGATGAGAGGAGAAGACCCGAGGGATTGCATAGCGTCACTAGAACTGGTGGCTGTCGTCACCAGTTCTAGTGACGACAAGGAGAATGTATTTGATTCAGATGATGAATTCTTGGAGTTCTACAGGATTCTATCTACTTCGCTCTGTTTGGAAAGACCGCAACAGTTTACATTCTTGAAGAGTCAAGATTTTTATCGAAACTATTCTGAAAATCTTCTTGTTGATGTTTTCCGCCAACTCATAAGGACTGATCGGAGAGTTTTGCTACGCTGGTAGCTTTAGTTGAAAAGCTCGTGTGAAACAAGCTCTTGTGTCATTACAAGTTGCTGTTGCACTCGACCGATTTGGGCATGACGGTAATAGTGCTGCACTTGGATGATCTATGTTCCTGTGGGATATAGGACATGGAACGATGGTTCTGTATACTAAAAGAGTGATGCAGGCTCTGGAGTCGAGTTTGAAAAGATCGATACGATGATCGAATCGAGAGGAGAGGAAGATAACCTCCGAAGCTTTCGCAACAAAAAGATTCTCTGTGTGTATAGGGTTGATAGATGGTACCTTATTGTCTTTATCGCAGAGACTTAGATATGATGGGGAAACATATTATGACAGAAATGTAATTACTCGATAAATACACAAGTTGTATCTTGTCACAGGAAGAGGATTTTCTTTTTATTCTCAGGTATGTCGAGGAGCTGTCAAGATATCATTTGTTTGTAAAATTTTTTTCTTTGGAACATATGGACTGTGCCAATCCTTTGTTTGATACTGATAAGTATTTACTTGGAGACTCTGGATATTCTCCTATGCTTCACTTCGTTCCTTCTTTCAAGATGGCCGTAGGAAATAAAGAGAAGCAGGATTTCAACACTTGTTTAGCACACGCAAGAGTGACAAATGAACATTGCATCGGTATACTGAAGTCGAGATGGCACTCGTTGAAACAAGTGAGAACACAACTGAAAAGAAGAGCAGAGAATCGATTTCTAGTGAGATGGGTAGGGTGTTGCGCTATGTTACATAACTTTCTAAGAAGAAATCAGGACGAGTGGACAGAAGAGGATGGAGAATTAATTATAGAAGCCGAAAGAGATACAGAAATACCTCCTAGAGATAGCGAGCTAACACGACATCGGGGATACAACAAAGAACCCTAGTTATGGCAGTTTGTCTTCGACATAATAGAAATCCAGGTGGAGTTTTATTCAAACCTTAATAAAAGTCCTAGCTGTTCATTGCAATATCTCGACTGTTATGCACGTGACTAAATTTACAAAGTGTTATGTACTTAACTAAATTTTATAAAGTGTATGCGACAACTGATCGCACTTGTATTCGCGGTGTTCGCAATGTGTGGTCTTAGTGCGATTTTGGACCGAGCTAAGTGCGATACAGATATATGATCAATGCGATATCTCACAGTGTGCCATCGAACCGCACTGTGTGATCTTTGTAAAGTGTAGTATATTGAGCTAAATGCGACAACGGATTGCAGTGTGTGGTCTAAGTGCGATTTAAGATCGATCCCAATGCAGTACTGATTATGCTGAGTTTTAAGACTGATCTTAGTGCGATACAGATTTATGCTGAGTGTGATACCGGATCGCACTAGGTTAGTGTAGCGCGATAGGGCACCCCGCTCAGTGTGATTCACATCGCACTGAGATGAGTCCATACTGATTGCGAGATCACCTCAGTGCGATGCGAGATCACCTCAGTGCATTTCGCTGCACTGAGACCTCCTCAGTGCGATGCGAGTCACACTGAGACGAGTGCAGAATAACACATATATATGTGTTACTCTGCACTCGTCTGCACTCTAAAGTGTGATATATCACACTTTATCATAACGAGGATCACACATTAACATAACAAGAGAAGAGAATGCACATTAACATAACAAGAGAAGAGAATGATCACACATGAACATAACAAGAGAAGAGAATGAATGTGAGTAACCGAAGCCACATCTTTACTGTTCAAGTTTCAAAGCCATCTTGTGTCTAGGTGATGGTACACCCAGGGCACGAAGAAAGAGTCTGCGTGTAAAAAAGGAATCTCCACGCACGGAGTAAAATCAGAGTGTGCATGTAACTATAGAAAGTTTACATGTACTACATAAGAAGAATCTTCTCTCACGGAGTATCTTTAAGTCTTCTCATAAACTCTGTTGTTGCTTTACTAAACAAGATTTCCATGTTATCTCTGTATCTTCTTGGGTCACAGCACCTCTGTACTTCTTCAAAGCGGGAAAGGGATCTCGTCCGAAAGCTTGCGAGTATCTAGCTTGAACATACACAGGAGTTTTCAGAGTATTCTTTCCTCATCCTCTCAACCACGGCAAAAGAACACTTAGCAAGTAATCGTCTGAATCTAGATCGGTAGAGTCTGGACGAAATGAAGGAGGATGAAGTGCGCTAAATGAGTGATTGGTGATATTTTTCTTAGGTGAATCATCTATCAGAAGACAATTCGCGTACAAAGATATAAACGAAAGCATATAAATGTGCAAAGTCCTTCAAGTAGAAAAATTTCATGTGGTAGCTTCTCTTATCGTTTTGAATCTCGTGCACATGTTTTGTCCCCATATTTTGCACACATGCAAAAGAGAAAAGACAACAAAACATGTATCAGATAAAAGATATATGATCAATGCAAAACAACACTGAATGTCTCTAACTAAATATAAATAAACTTCAATTATCACTTACTTGACCGGAAGCCATTCTAGGAAGAAGATACTCTATCCATTCCATTGATTGAAGGATGGAGTTACAGTTAGTTTGAGTCCGTGACATCCAAATCATAAGGCAGAACTCGCTGGAACATGCTTGCATCAACTCTCTCACATCTTTTCGAACTACGTAACAAAGTGGACTCTTTTGGCACATCTCTACCTTGTATCCCCTTTCTTTAACATCCTAAAGTTCCATGTTATTACGGCCCACTTTTATTAACATTCCATTCAAGTTCAAGATCAAAGTTTTCTTTCTACAAATGCTGGGATCCACTACGTGCGGAAAGAAACTTTCACAAGCTTGAACACGCATAGCCTCCGCTTTCAAACCGGACACCTCCTCGCATATCCGAGTTAACACTTTCTCTTGTGCGGAAACTCGCTCCTTCATCTCCGACTCCTCTTTTTTTGCTTCAACAATTCTTTTCTCTATTTCTGCTTCTTCTTCTCTTCTCGTTGTTAGACGTCGGTCTAACTCTTCTATCTCTCGTGTCCTCGTCAATCGTGTTGCATCTTCTTCTCGTTGTTAGACATCGGTCTAACTCTTCTATCTCTCGTGTCCTCGTCAATCGTGCTACATCTTCTTCTGTCGTGAGACAATCACGCTGCATAGAATCAAAAATTAATCGAGCATCGGTTGTGGTACCACCTCAGTGAGAGCCATGATCCTCAGTGCGATCATGATCTCAGTGCGATCCACGACCGCACTGACGGGTCCACGACCGCATTGAGATCCCCTCAGTAAGGTCATGGTCTCAGTGCGAACCATAATCGTAGTGAGGGGTGACCGCACTGAGACCCCTCAGTGCGGTCCATGATCTCAGTGTGAGTCATGTGGATCTCAGTGAGAGCCATGACCACATTGAGGGATGATCGCACATGATAAAGATCAGATCACGCTGAGATTCGATCAATGCGACTCAGTACAATCATGTAAGTTGTGAGACACTATATATCTTATATCGGCCACCAAGTTATACAAATACAAAGGTTATAAAAGATCTACCTAGATAGATACAGATTGAAAAAGAGAAAAAACAGAAGTATAACTCTAAACTCTTTTTACCTGCATTTAGTCCATAATACTGAACTACAACTTGGTGATGAACGCAGTCTAGAACTTGGATGATTTCTGGTCGTGACAGACCAAGATGAATGAAGACATGAGTCAAAGCTATTCCAGCAAAAGTCTCCAGAGTCCTAACTTTTCTCGTTTCTCGCATGTGTTTCGTAAGATCGCTCTCTCTAAATTATCCATCATGAGTTGTGCAAAATCATAATCTACATCCATCTCCTCAACTTTGGATTTTACGAAACAATGCAAGTTGACATGTGACTGTCTTAGGTCTTTTCCTCGCAAGGAATACCGCGTTAAGACATTAGAAAACAGACATCCATTCTAGATAAGCACATTCTCTTGCGAAATACCTCTTCCCTACTTTATCATACTATGAAATCAATCCAAAATTCGGACATTGCGAAGGGGGGCATATCAATAGTGCCCGCTAGTATCACAAAAGCTTCTCGTAGTAAATCAACATTCAGCGAAATCTTCTCTTCACCGATGATAGAAATTGAAGTCTTTACGTCGTAAGACTCGATAAAAGTTTTACATAATCCAATCTTAAACGGACAACCATAAAGTCAAAACAAACAACAGTAAAATCACATGCAACACTCGTAGGCCTAGAGACCTAAGACTAACAAAGCCACACAACTTGGCGATCACTCTTGTAGCAAGAGCGAAACAACAGAAACCACACAAACAAAAACCTTGGCAAGCACCGTATAGCAAGAGCAAAACAAAAGAAGCAAAGAAAGAGAAGCACAACAGAAGCTGAGAACCACAATAGCAAAACCACACAACACTCTTACACGATGAACAAGATTTAAAGATTAGTGACTTACGTCAGGCGGTGTAAAATTGAAAGACAGTTCTATAAGCAAGCCTAGCTTATCTAAGGCTTTTTCCTTGATTTCGCTCACTGCCATCCGTATATCTTCTTTCTCCATCCACTCTCATTTAATCCGAGACTGTTCATCATCGTGTGAGGAGAAAGATATATAATACGGTCCTTCTTCCCTTGGTATTCGCTTCGCTCCTTCTTGTCCTCCCTCGTTTAAAATAGCCATCCTAACAAATAAAACACTTGCACGAAATTACAATTTCTCAAGCACCCTAAATAAGATCCGAGCGAGCTAATTACAAGCACCCTAATCGCATGATGTATATATCAAAGTGCGATCCACACGGATCGCACTGACATCTCAGTATGCGGTGTGCGACTAGTGCAGTTTGTTGACCGCACTGAGCGATTTTAACCATACTGAGCGAGCAGAATGTAACCAGTGTGGTTAGCAGACCGCACTTAGCGATGCGGAGTGCGATACGTGTCTCGGTGGCATAGATATAATTGTTTGCGGTGATTTTTATCAAGTACAACCTGTTCAAGATTCAAGGATTTTTCAATCATCTAATATTTATTCTTAAAATATTGCCACTAACATATGGTCTTCATGTTTCAAACACTATGAACTGACTCAACTTATGCGTCAGAACAATACAAATTTTATACAAATTTTGAATCGTATTCACATCAACCAACAAACATCTTCAGATCTACATAATTTAAATTCAACTTATCAGAAAACGTAGTCTAAACCAAACAGTATTCCTCATTTATTTTACACTAACAAAGATATAAAAATTTATAATCAATATATATTTAATAGAACTAATGAGAACGAATATTTATTTCATTCAAAAGATCATTTTCCCTCTGTTATATCAAAAAGATTTAAAATATCCATAAATCCAAAAGATATAGCTTGATTACACGGTACTTTGTATCTAAAAGTTACCATGTTAGTAGAATTATTTTATAATTCTACTAACATACAAGATGGACTCACAAATGAAAGTGATGGAATTTTCATGTCCACAAAAACATATAACGATGATCAAATCATAAAAAAATGATCTGAAGATTCACAATTATATATTTGCATAAAAGATGCGAAGAAAATATATGTTGCTACCAATATATGCAAACATCTTGAAAGATGCCCATTGTGACTTACATATAAACTACTTCTTTTAATATCCGAAGATAATCTTATCATGGCTTTCAAAGACTATTAGTTTTCAACATTTTTTTAACATTCATCCACATCCTTAGAATTTCACCTTCACATATATCACCTTCTAAGACTCGTGAGGTGAGATGGATTTTACTTTTAAGATTCACTTTCATAGATTTCATCAATTAGGATTGTGAGGTCTTGCAAACGCATAGCTCTTGCAATGTCATTGCATGCTTAACGCCTTGTTATAATATAGATCATCTTCTGTAGTATAATATCGAGAAATATATTTGATAAACTATATTTTTAGATGTTAATATCATAATCTAAAATAGCCTTCCATAAAGATTATGGAAATGTAAATTTTTTTTTTCTGTATTTTGGAGTGGTTTTTATAATATAGATCATCTTCTGTAGTGTATTATCAAGAAATATATTTGATAAATATTATATATGTTAATTTGATAACTATGATTTATAAATGATAATTTTGAGAACACAATTTAACGATAAGATCTCCTCTCAAAACATTAGAGACTTTATGTTTCATTTATACTTTACGTTCAAGAAGCAACTGGTATGAGGAAATCACTCCCTCCCGTTGCTTATGTATAGCATAAGCACCAGAGAGGGAGTGGTTTCGCAATCAAGACTGCAAAGCCACCTCCACGATTGTGATTTCTGCCGCGTAAAGCATAAAAGAAATATAGAGTTTTGATAGTTTAGAGTAGATATCAAATACTAGTTGAATTATTTTTTCTAAAAACATCATTTAACATTTTAATTTATCAAATTAATATATGAAAACTATAATTTATCAACAAATAGTGATTTATTATATTTCTCATTTATCATATCTTGTTTGATAATCAACTGCGAAGGATAATGTATTGTACATAAAGCTACTCAATTTAAAGCAAGAAAGGAAGAATTGAGTTCTACATTTACGGAAAGGACTATTCCGGAAGTTCAGAACCCTCTCCCACCTTCCAGCAAAATTGCTCCACCTCCGGCTGCCTCAGCATGATACACTAGGGGGTGTCAAAGTTAAAAGAATATATTCTCTTAAGGACAAAGGAATATTTTCCATAACTCGAGGACGGTCATTCAGTAGAGCTTGTGAAAGTTTCTAAGCTTGGAAACGTCTTACGAAGTCTTCCGCTTCTCTCGTGACGTCTGCGTGAATCATTTCACATAGTAAATGATTCATCTTTCTGCTAGGAGTTAGTCTCTCTGAGTGAAGTTAAGACGTCAGAGAAGTCAATTCTGGAGGCTGTGGACATTGACGGCTACGGGTTACGCTTCTACTCCAACACTTAGGAGTTAGTAGCGGTAGAAGTTAGCTTAATGTTACTCCGAGTCCTTCATGCATATATTAACACCGTTGTGTTATACGTTTTAAGTCCTAGTAGGCTCATAGTATGCTAGTTATCTTGTTCAAGCATTTGTGCGCTTGTGCAAGTGATTTCTTACTCTATGATGTTCAATGTACATAACTTAGATTTACCATGTTGATAGGGTTTAAGCTCATGGGCTATACTTACGTGTTGCCCGTGCACGCTTTTTAGCTGGTTTAAGTTTACTTTCAAGGCTGCGTGTCATTTTAGGTAGTTTAAGATTTACGTTGGCATTTTAGGGGAGCTAACGTGGTAGCCTATGAGTGAAGTTAAGTTACCACGTGGATTAGGGTACTAAAGGACAACCAAGTGGAGCTATGAACTCCCATTGGTCTATTTTTATCTTTTGTAAAACTCTAAATTTAGAAACAAAGGTCTAAAGGAGAGTTCGAGCATTTGGTGAGGACACTGCAAAATCTGAGAGCACAAGAAGATAGAGCTCGTCGTGCCAAGCACTGTCAGTGAAATTCTTGATCGATTTGGATCAATAAACAAGGAGTTATGCCAATTTTAAGTTCTAGTTGAGTTAGAATTGCATCACTTTTGTTAGATTTGGGGTTTTCAGTGTCATTTGCAGCAGAATCGAGAAAATCGCTTCAAACCTTCGTGGTTGCGTTCACTGTCTAAAAATTTTTAAGTCATTTGAGTGAGTGAGTAATTCAAAGCGGCCGCTGAAGCAGAGGGGGTCTGAAAAACTCTCAATCTAGAGCAGCAACTTCAGAGAACGAGATCTGGAGAACGGTGTACAATCAGGAGTCTCAACTTCACAGGGGTGTTAAGCATCTTGTAGACTCCAAATCCTGTAAGAATCTTTGAAAGTAATCAAGCCAATTTTTTGTTGTATGTCGAAATAACTATCTGAGTATCAGAAAATGTCGCAATATCTTTTCCCAGAACTTTTCTGTCTCAAGCTTAAACTTCGTGTGTGTACTCAGTGGGGCCTCTTTTACATGTAGGAGAAGTTTAGAAGTCTAAACCTTCACATATTTCTCAATCCTAAGTGTCAAAGTTCACCGTCTGATCTTATCATTGCTAGTTAAGCCTGAACTTTGCTTCTTGAACATATCAGAAGAGCCAAGAGACATGTATGAGTGTTTTACAAGGTCACCTTGTAACTTGAAGCCTATCCTTTGAGTAAACCAGCCACAGCTAGAAGCCTAGTGCTTCCCTGAGTAAACGTATCACAACCTTCACGGTCATAACACAGCCAGAAGGTTCCGCCCTTCCCAAGAAAACTCTCACCTCGACAGCGCCAAGAGACTTCGCTCAAGTTCTCTCTTGTGGCTTCGAGGTTCTCTCCTCTCGTGCTCGAGAACCCACACGAAGCTCTCACCTTAAACACGAGCTAGAGAAAACACAAAAATCCACAACTATTATATATAGGTTATTCTATTCCTTTCGCATGAGAGCATACTCCAACCTACAACCACGAGAGAAGCGTTGATTTTTGACTGAGGAACAAAAGATGTTTTTGTTTTGAGAAAGACTTGCTGGAAACTTGGAAGAAGAGATCGTTCTCGTCGTGAACGATTGTCAAGTAAGTTCTCATCTCTCGTGCAATTCTTATCTCTTAGTGCGACTTCGTGTACTGGATTGTCAAGTAGGTTCTCATCTCTCAGTGTGGTTCAAGTGTGATTCTCATCTCTCAATGCGGCTTCGAGTAGTGCGTCAAGAACCGCACTAAGAGTAGTGCGATCGAGTCGCTCGGAGATCAATTCTCAATTTTGTAATGCGATTTGATGTCGCTCTGTGCGGTGTGCGACCTCAGTGCGGTTCCTGAGTTATTTGTTGTAGTCTTTGGTTTATGTATAAGAACATTCTCGCTCCCACTAGAGAGGTTTCATCTATCATTAATAATTTTAATTGATTATAATATTTGATCCAGTTGATCTGGACTTAATTTTGATTTGTTCATATCATTAAGGTCTTTAGGGATTGCTAAAGCACTGTGAATAGTCATTCCTTGTATGTTATATCAACTCGTCTTGTGTATGCTATCTTCAAAACTTTTACTTTTTCAGGATTATTAAACCTAGATTTAACATCTTTGTATATTCGTGACAATCCTTGAATAATTTTTAATAAGGTATTTCTAGGTTCTTGCTTCTCCTGTAAGAAATATATGGATGAGTTCATGTGGACAGTGTTTCTTTTTGTACATACAATAATTGAAGATTAGCTTCGATCGAGAATGTTTCTTCATGATTCATAGTCTTAGAAGTACATTTAAGAGTAGTTCGTAATATTGAGTTGACATTCTTCAAATCCAAATTGCTTGAATCGTGATTTGTTCATTATGATATTCTCTTATTTCTTCAAGTTCCGCCACTTCATCTTCAAATTTCTTCCAATCTTCATTTACTTCATCTGTATTGTATTTAAAAATATACAAATTTTGTAGCAATAGAATATGTGATTTATGTCTATTATATGTATTTTCTCATGTTTCAGTTCAATCTTTAATGTTGTTCTCATCAAGAAGAAAAGAGACATATAACAGCACTTGTTCTCTGAAATATTCGTTCAGTTGTTTATATTGGTCGAAACATATCCACCGAACGTTTTTAAAGTTCTCGATCTTCTATTTTGTGAAGTATTAAAGTTGACTATGAATTCTATCAAAGCCATTGAATTTGTTTGCAGATATTGTGGACATCGTGCATACTTATCTATGATGGATGGTAATCTTATGTTTGTCGAAGAATCATCTTCAGAAGATAGTTTTTGGCACTTTTGTGGACGAAGGTTCGTTTGGATGGACTACTAGTATCTATAAATTTAAAGGAGCGAGAAGCGTGATACAAAGATAATTTTAATATTGTATAGATGGCTAATTGAGCCGAAACTTGTCTAGAATTTAGGAAGCATTGCTTAATTCTTTTAATTCATGTGATTAATTCTTTATTTTCCTCAGTACATTTATTGTTCACTTTCTTCATCTCATTTGTTATTATATTGTCTATTTTTATATAATATTGTGCTGCAATATGTAGATCCAACACGTATTGACAATCTGTGTTGGCTTATCAAATGGACGCAACATTTTTTGAGAAAGAATTAATGTAAATATCAATTGGATGACGTTTGAGATATATGGAAGGTTTTGATGAAGAGTATCTTAAAGTTAATAAGTAAGTTTCATATGTAAGTTCTAAATGCTGAAGATATTGATCGAATTTCATCTCCATTCCAGTTATGAAAGAAGAAATGATGTTTAAAATTCTAATCGATTTAAGTTTTATATCTCTGTCATTTCATCATCCAGTTCATTGTTAGTTAAAGAATATAATATTATTGTTTTTTATATGAGATGCCATGAAAATCGAAACTGACAAAAAGAAGAAGATCTTTTTTAAAGCAAGTTTTTGTGTGATGATGAGTTTGATATTTGATCATCTCTTCGCTCAATAAGTGAGTACAATAAAAATATACTCGTCGATGAAAGTTGTTACTGATTCGTAAGGATCTATCTTGAAAATAGGAGCAATTTTTATCCACAGGAGTCCATGATCATGTGGACTGTCTCTGCTTTGAAATTTAGTTATGAAAGAAATCTGACATATTTCTCAAAATTAATTGGTTAGGTTGAATCAGTTTACGGAAAAATTGTGTTCTATGTTCATAATATTGTGCACATGTGACAAGATCTTGTCTAAGAAGTTGATGTTTTTGTGAAGAAATTAAGGTTTCTTCATTGTTTGGCAATGGAATATGGTTATCCATGTTGTCCAATCTGAATAAGATGTTCATCAATGATTTCTAGTTTTTTTCATTCGTAGTTAAAGTAATGAAATGTAGCTTTTCTTAATTTTGGGATCATCATGAAAATTTTCCGTCTAACAAGTTGGTAATAGTCTGCAGTGAATTATAATTGGGACAAACAAGGAAAAGCTTGATCTGATATAAGAAGTTGTTTTAAATTGTCGTCTTTGACTTGTTTACCGTCAAATGAGTAGCCTTGTAGTTTACTTCGTTTAACATTGAAGATATGGTATCATATATTGTTATTGTAAGCTCTACATATCTCAAAAAAAAGAAGTATTTTGTTATCATTTATATACTGCATACACATCAAACAAATCATAGTTTTTTCTTTAAGCTGTTTGAAAGTTATGTTAGTTGTTTTAGCATAAGAGCAAATGAAATCGTAATGAATTTAATTGATGTATTTTAAATATTCTTCAAGAAATCACGTTTATAGCAAATGTCGCATGAATGATATGGTACATCCAATAAAGACTTGGAGTAAGTATCTACATGTTTTTCTTCTAATGATAGTTTTTTGTTTTTTTAGAAGTACGATTAGATGTGTTAATTAAATTAGTCTTATTCATAGTTTTGTATTGTTTTATTTTATCAGAAAGTGTTTTTTTACATTCAAAAGAGTTGTGTTTCATATTGTTGAGATTGTATGAAATTCTTTATGACATCTCTTATCGATAAATACGGATATTTTGATAAAATAATAAAGATTATTAATATAGAATATTTAATTGGTGAGAGTCAATATCCTACAACGAATGGTTCACTTTTGTTTTTTGGAGATTTAGTTTATTTATACCTAGTTTATAAATTCTAGTTTGAATAGCTTTTAAGTTATTTTCATAAGCAAGATTTCTATTTATAAATTTACATATTAATTATATAATTGATATATTTGGATGATGTAATCATAAATCTTGTAGTTGTTTCACTATATTCTTTCATTTGTCAATAAGAAATTCATCATGAATCAGTACAATTGGTTTATAATGGTCGGAACTATCTTTATTATCATCATAAAAGGTTCAAAGTAACATGATAAGAGTTGTTGTTTGGAAACTGAATTATATTCTTTCCAGAAGTAGAACTGTAGATGTTTATATGTTTTTGTAGTATGGAAGACAAAGCAAAGAGACATAAAGAATCACCCCACGCACCACCTTCTTCTATCATTTTACCAACTTTGGTTATATATTCATCTATAGATTCGACGTGATGTGACACTTTCATTTCATCTTCCATGAAATAAGATAATATCAATGGATCAGGTGTATCTCAAGCTCTTGAGTAGATATTATAAAGTTCATTTTGAGTTTGATTTCGTAAAGATGTGGTAGAAGATTTATGATGCAATAAATATTGTATCGAATCAAACATACAATCTTCTAGAGTATATATAAAATCTTCACATTTTTAAAAATTGGACAGATCTTTAGACATTTGAATAGAATAATAGAATATTATGTATATTATTTGATAAATTTGGAAATTGTAATTGATGAAAATTTCGCAAATATTGTAATCCACGTACTTGATTATGATGAACGTAGTGTTGCTCAACTTGGGTTGTTCGACTATGGTTTGATGACTAAGTTTGAGTTCTTTTCCTTCTCCTTCGAGTTGTATGAGCAAGAATCACATGGACCAGAAGCACACTGATCATTTAATGTTGAATTTTTGTACGTCTTCATATGTTGCATTAAGTTTAAATTTCATATACTTTCAATGTGCAAAAATGTTCGATGTAATTTGTATAAAATGTTGTCATGTTTCAAGAACAATGAACGTTTCAGAAGTATATTTAGTTTTACGTTTAATGCAATTGAATTTTACATTTCGTTTAGTTTCTGTTCGTAAAGATGTTTGTGAATCACATCATCGTAAATGATTGTCGTTTCAAAGCATTTTTTTGTTTTTTGTTTCTTCTGATTTATACGTTTCTCCGTAAGCTTTATTGTTTCATGCATTTGGCATACAGTTGTTTGTTGTTTGAAATCGTTTGATGTTTATGTTTTATCCGTTTCAAATTTTGTTAATTTTCTGTTGCATACATCTTTTGTTCCCAGAGATATTGCATAATGAGTTTTGAATTTGCCAAAGAGTTTCATGTTCTACATATCATCGTATGTCACGAAAAAATCTAAAAAACAACATGAAAGAAACCGTTCTGGAAAAATTAATGCAATGTTGTAAATACAAGTTGTAGATTGTATACATTAAATTCATTTAGTAAACATTGTTGATAACATGTGTATGGTTTTGTATTAACTACAATGATAAAACTGAAATTTTCAGAAATATCTGATATGCAAGACAATAAATGCACAAGATATAATAGCTCTTGAAGTCTTCGATGTTACTCTTTTTGTATAACAAGATTATTTGGATATGAAAAGTTCTTAGAACTTTACAGGGAAGATTAAACGGTTGGAGTTTTCGAGGTTTTAGATGATTCTCCCTCAACATGTGAAATCTCTTTGATCTGTTAAAACGAAAAGTTAGACATTTATTGGTTTCATTATTTTAGTGATTTGCAACATTTGATAGCGATTCTTATATTGATGTAATTAATTTGTGATGACATCAATCAATATTTTTCTAAAATTATTAAAAATCATCATAATTTTATACCTGATCAAATCCACAAAAATCACTGTTTGAATTAAACGAGAAAATTCTTATTGTTGCGATCTCCTCAATTTGGTCCAATAACATATCTCGATGGTTGTCGTTGTCATAATTTTGGACAACCTCTGTTTCTACTAAGCACGTTAGATCTTGAAACCAATTATCTTTTGCATGGACCATGTATTGTTTACCATTGGAAAGATCTTCAACATACCCACACCCTAAAACCTAAACCCTAATCCATGACACAGGTCGTAAATGACAACCCTAAACCCTTAAACCTTAAAATTTCACAAAAGCCTTAAAGATTATTCAAATCTTGAATTTGTAAGTGCGTTAAATTGCACTAACGCACGTGTATTTGTAAGGTCTGTCATCATCATTACGTGGTTTGAAAGTATCACTTACCTAAACACATGGAAAGAAGTTATAAACATAAGATATATTTACAAATAAGAACGTTGATTTAGATTATTCACGTAAGAAATTGATTCTATACCTTGATGTTTTTGTTGTGATTACTTCGAGCTTTGTTGTATGCAGCCTAAAGTTTCCAATCTTCTAATCCAAGTTTCTATGTCCCGCAATCCTTGAGAATTCTTGCTTGCGATTACTTCTATTCTTTTCCTGCTGAAGGGTGATCGTCCTCACAACTTGGTAACAGCAATTTCTCTTCTCGAATTTCTGAAATCTTCCTCAAAGTGTTTTTGAATTCTAGTAGCGAGAGGGAGAAAGACATGGTGCTTTCGGACCTCTTCCTTGATGCAGTGTTTTCCTTTCTATTGCCTTGCTGCCCGTGTGCTTCTTCCTGCTGGGCGTGTTCTAGATAGGTGTCATGTCAACCCTGGTCCTACCTACTACTTAGGTGGCTGCCTTTTAGGTCCACCTAACACCTACTGTGCCTTCTAGTTGGTACAAGGTTGGTATATCCTGCAATTACAGTCACGGGACTCCTCTAGAAGACTCTCATTGTACTTTTTGGGTTTTGTCTTCCGAAAGACGTCTTTCGGCTTCTAGAAGAAGTCTGCATTTCTAAAAATTCAGTCTTAAGTCCATCTTCGTGCTAAACAAAGAGTAAACTTAAATAACAAAATTAATTCAATGATATATACATGATTTTAACTTAAATTTTGAAAAAAATCTCAAAATTTGCAAAATGTGGGAACCACAACTAGTGTAGGGGATTTATTGCTATAGGTTTGCATATTTGCACTTCGGTTCTAATTGATGCTCCGGTGCTCGTGCAAGAAGGCTTTTTCTGATCGAGGTTCATGCTCACTCGACTGAATCGTCGCGAACGCTTTTGAACCCGCCTGACTCGAATCTACCTGAACTCGGTGTACCTGATGTTGTAATTTTCCTGACTCAAACGATGGGTAGTGAGACACGACCTCATCACTGAAGTGAAGCGATTCAAACTGCAGGCAGTTCGTGCCGAATTCCTGACTTGGTTTCAGATCTGTGAAGATTGGTATCTAGAGGATGAACGAATGATGGAGCTGTTCCCTTTGCAGCGTTTAGCCAACTTTTGATGTAAATCGTTGCTTCTTGGCAATCCGGGTCATCGCTTGAAGCACAAAGCAGTCAAGAACGAGCTTCTAAAGTTGTTTGCAGTAGAGACATTAGAGGAAATAGATGAGGATCTTGTAGACGTCACGAATTGTAAATTTCCATGCTCGTCAAGCTATGGCCTTTGCGATTAGTTTGTCATCAAAGAGTTCAGAGCTGCGAACTAGTTTTCAGCTCAGTTGATGCTAAAGTCTGCTACCTACGTCGTGTGCCCCTCTTCAATGTTCAGGTTGCAGTTCAGTTTCGTTTCAATGTAAATTCAGTTGTATAAATTTTGGCTCAATAAAGCGGATCTCCAAAATCTGAACTCAGTGCGTATATAGCATGGCAGTCATGTGATGATGTTGAATCACAGCCCAAAGGCTGGTTTTGCGAACTGAAATGCCAAAGCACTCACTGTCACCTCCTTAGAGTTTGCATTCATGTTTTGCACTTTGATTTCCTCGCGAACGTAGCACGTATGGACGCATGGTTAGCTCAAATGATTTCATGACCTCGAACGAAGTGAGCTTTAGACGCATAGTACACCTAGCCATTAAAGACTCGAAGACTGTGGGACGAACTCTGGAAAACAAAGTAAACTGCCAACATTGCTCACGGCTCGGACCCTTCATGGAAATCTCAAAATGTTATAAAGTATAGAAAAAGCAGTTTTGAAACGGGTGGTGCGAATGAGCTCTTAGTTTCTCTACAGTCCAAACAAATCCCAAGTCCCAGTTGATGGACGGCCTCGTCATTCTTTGACCATTTTTCCTTGAAGTTCTTGAACATGAGTTTTGATTTTCTACTAGAATTCACTAAAATGAAACTGACTAATTGTAAAGGTGAAAATTCTGCTACAATTTAGATAAACAAAAATGAAAAACACAACTGGTCACTCAAGAGACGTAGATTTGCTTGATTGGACCTTTGCGTGAAAAGAACAGCGTGACAAGATCATTGCACCAAATGAACCACTTGACGTTATCTTTATAGGCTATCTCAAGATACTTCGTTAATAGTCACGTTGACAGTCCCATCCACGTGACTTGCAGAAAGTCGTCATATAAACATAATCTGTGGGAAACATCAAAAGAAAGTCAATCTTCGATGAGAACACACATCAAAGTAGAAAATCCAAGAATGGTGCTTGAATTCGAGAAGAGAAATTTATGATTCAACCACATTCTATACATATTCTTGGGTTGAGTATCCATACTGACAAGAATATGACTGAATGAGATAACTGTGTCATTCTTTATCTTATTTTTGATTTTATCTATTTTATTTATCTGTTATTTATACTACTAATAATCTAAGATGACTTCTGCTAGCTAGTTTTCCATCCAGTAAAGTTTACAACAAGTCCAACTACTAGAGATCAATACCCTCTGGAGCTTCTCTTTTTATGATGTAAAAGAATCGTTAGTAAATATAAAAGATAAAGTAATAAAGACTACAACAATTAGTGACAAGAAATAACAAAGATAAATGAGTGAAACAAGTTACGTAAGACAATTTATGACTGGGAATGACTCAAAATATTATGAGTAAAAAATAACATTTCGTTAAAATCAGTTTAGTCACTAAACACTTATGTATTATTTGAGAAATGACTAAGTATAATGAGTCAAAAGTGTCATATGAAATTCTCTCAGCGTGACATTCATTTAATCACATGTCATTTTGTGTTGAGTCATTAGATGCAAGACATACCACGTATATACATGGTATTTGATCAGCATGAGTTATATATCACGAGTAATAAGATCAAAGACATGCCACGTGTAGAAAGATTATTTGATAAACATGTGTCATTTATGTTTAGTTATTAGATTAAAGACATGCCACTTATTTGATCATCGTGAGTTATATATCACAAGTAACTAGATCAAGTACATGCTAAGTGTAGAAACATTATTTGATAAGCATGTGTTATTTGTGTTTAGTCACATGTTCAAACTTTATTGGATTATGGTATATGATGATGATACCGGATTTGCCTATGTGGCAAGAACCAGTGCTAATTTAAAAGTCCCCTTGTCAAATCAGCTTATTTGACACTTGGACACATGTCAAGTTCATCATTAATTTTGACATTGTCATAATGTATACGTGTAAAAACTCACATGTGAATACTACAAAACAAATTGGACACGTGGAAAATAAAAGATTGAATCTATATAAAACTTAGGATCCACGTGGCATGAGATCACTGTGTATCACTTTAGTCATTAGATTGCCACTTGGAAGTTTTTAATTCAAAACTTTAGCTGATTATGCAAAAACTGCCAAAGAGATCTATGTATGTTACATGTATCTTTAAATTAATTAAAAAGTTACACATGTTAAAGTATAAGTATATATGAAAGGCATGTCATGTACGTCTTTACATGTTGAAATCTCCATACAAAACACAAAGTGTCATACGACATGTGATACTTTTTCTAATATCAAAACACGTGGAATGATATCTCGATGAGCTTAAATACGTGAGTATATACTACAAAAGCACGTGATATGTCATCATTTATCTATCCTAAAATGGATCTCATGTAATTATTTGACAAAATTTGATCTAAATTCGAACCGTGATCTAAATACGTGAGTATATACTACAAAAGCAGGTGGTATGTCATCATTTATCTATCCTAAAATGGATCTCATGTAATTATTTGACAAAATTTATGTAAGCTAGCAAATTGGACGACGGACCTTTAGCCATAAAATTTATAACTGCATGAAAAAATAATCTTATTTTGCTTAGAATTTTTTACAGCATGACTAATAATAATGCTACAGCTCACATTAAAAATTATTTAATTTAAATATTATCCAATTCAAACTAAGGTCCATAACTGGTTGTTCTTTTCAAATGACTCTCTTGCCAATATTACATGATCTTTGATCAGCATGAACAAAGATAGATCTATATCTTTTTCTGGATAAATAAGATTCACATTTCCCTTTCAAATCTCCATATGATGTTAGAATGCAAGCGTTTATCTGGTAATGGAGATTTGGGAAAAAAATATGAATCTTATTTATCCAAGAAAAGATATAGATCCACTCTTGTTCACACTGGCCGACATCAAAGATAATGTAGTATTATGGTAAGAGAGTCATTTGAAAAGAACAACCAATTATGGACTTTAGCTTGAACTGGAAAATATTTGAATTAAATATTTTATAAATATTTTTAGTATGAGAATAAAATTATTACTAATCTTGTTGAGAAAAAATCTCAGCAAATTAAATATTGTTGTTTCCATGCAGTTATAAATTTCATAGCTAAAGGTAGGTCATCTAGTTTACTAGTTTATATAAATTTTATTCTTTTTTAGATCAAATTTATTTGATCTAAATAAATATTTTGTCAAATAATCACATGAAATCCATTTTTAAGATAGATAAATGATGGCATACCACGTGTCTTTGTAGTATATATTTACGTATTTAAACTTATCAGGATATCACTTCCCGTGTCTTGATATTAAAAAAAATATTACATTTCATATGACATTTTGTGTTATGTATGAAACTTTCAACATGTAAAGACGTACATGACATGTCTTCCACACACTTATACTTTAACATGTGTAACTTTTTAGTTACATGTTCAAAGATACATGTAACATATATAGATTAGTTTTTTAATGTCAAATCTCCATCTTCCAAACAAGCAATTGAACCAAGACGAATCTCTTTCACGTGATGTAAGTATTGACCTTCCATGTCTACAATCTTGTCAAAAGCAACCAATTCATAACATGTTTTGGTTTCTCAAGGACATAGTATTCACCTATCATAAATTTTACAGAGATAGAGGACAAGATCATCAACACAATCTTCAAAGATACAGTTCAAAAGATAATATCCATAATGGAAAAAGAATGAGTTGGGAAAAATGAAAAGAACATACCTTTTTATTTATTTGACAAGCTCGTGGAAGAACCTTTCGTTTTTCGGCTGAAGTTGAAAGAAAGCTTTTTATCTTCTCATCTTCATCTTCTACAGAGTTGTCAAATCTGTTGCACTTCTGCAGCAATCTCGGGAAAAAAGAATTCTTTGCTATCTGATTCCCAATAACAACGACGACTAGGTGTTGATCATGAACATAAATGCTATTTGTCTTTTTCTTTTGATGAATAGAACTTTCTATATTTAGATGCAATGGACTATATCTGTCAAAAGAGTTGAGTTAGCATAGTGTCATGAGAATCAACCTTCTGTACAAGATTATCAAAATTATTCTGATGCTCATGATAAGAAATTTACATAGACTCCATCCTGCATCAAGAGTAACCTCCGATAGCTGATAACAGTCAAGGCAAAAAAGAGATCTGTTAAAATAACAATTTACAAGTAGAATTTGTACAATGTATGTAATGGTGCAGAAGATCATTACAAGAGAATGTAATGTAAGAGTAGCAAGGAGAGTAAGCATCTTCCTTGAGTCCCAGACCAGACAGTTAGATTCAAAGTATCATCTGTATGTCAATTGTGGTTTAGAAGACACAAGAGAACTCTATGTTATCTCAAGAATAAGTCAGTAAAAATAGCTAGATGATGCATAATTAGTCAAAAGTGAGACAAAATAAGAAACACGTAGTCGAGATACACCTATGTTGCTTGATCAGAAAGATATATTAATATGTGATTGCAAACCTTAGATTCTGAAAGTTGAACGGAAGTTGAACGATGACCTCCTCTTTTTGCAATAAAAACATGATCTTGTACTTGTTTATGACTCGAGCTGCAGCCACTTTCAACTTTCTGTTCACAGTTTAACAGTAAAAGAAAATGTTCAGAAATGAACCAGGGTAGGATGAATCACGACAACTGCTCAATAAAGAAACAGATAAATTAATCAAAAAAGCTAAGAAAAATAACTCTCAGAATGCAACTGGCGATGGAAAATACTCTTATTCCAGTGTCATGGATCAATGTTTCAGTGGAAGCAAGTTCTTAGTAGCGGTCATTCTATGGCTATCTGTATCAATATGACTGCTGAACGTTATCACCATGAAGATGAAGCTCTGTAGCAAGGAGGTACATACGGTACTTTGGCTTAGACTGTTAAGATGGAGGAAGATGATAATTCTCATTATTATCTTCAAGCTTTATTTCTCGAGGCCCATGGATGTAGAAGCCAGTTAGTTTTTCACTAGCGATGATGAGGTATATATATTGCGGTACTACGACCTCAACTCCATACTTAGTATGATGTTCGAGTAAACGCTTGCACCCTAACACTTTGAAGCACCATAATTATCTAGTAATTTTGACTGTGACATCCGTCTTGTGGTATCAAGACATCTATTCATGAACTATTCTGATCTAATTCAGATGAAAGAATTAAGCGAAACTACAGTAAACTACAGCGACAACTGACAACCACTCAACCACACAGAGAAAACAAAAGACGACATGATGTAATAAGTTACTAGTTTCTTTGCAGATCCAGCATATCTAGTGCGGTTTGAATAGTTCAACTTTTGTACTGCTCTTGCTGACTTCATTTGCATAGATTTCGTTTGACCTTGTGGAGAAAGTCAATATTGTACGACGAAATTCCACTGATCGAATGAAGTAACGGGTGGACAGTCTGCATCAGCCTTTCCTCCTCCTATCATCTCTCATATCTTCTTCAGTTTGTCTCTCTGTGTCTTAAAAATTTGCATGACTTTGTGCTTCATAAACGCTCAGATGGTTCACCTTTCACATACTCGTACGTAAAATCTAAAGCTCGCCTCATGTTAGAGAGAAACACATTGTTTTGTGTATCCAGTCAAACCCCAATCCAAGTAAGACAAGCAAGTCCGTCTAAGATCCATGCACCATTCGCTCTTATCATCATCCATAATTTCATCATCATCATTAACTTTGATTACATTTGGTCTCAAATCATGTTGTTTACGAGCTTTTACTGCTGCTAGCAACTGGCATTTTTGAGAACGTTTTCTCTTTCAATGTTCTGCGATTGTCAAAGTCTCTGTAGACAAAAAGAAGTTAAGATGATACTTTCTCCTTATAAAGTACATACGACAAAATAGCACGAATCTGACACAAGTATGAACACTCAATTGTCATCTGGAGCATGAGTTCAAACGTCACACCTTCTTTCACTTTGTTAGCAAAATATTATGTCGGAGTGCTTCCATTAGCAATTGATTCATCTAGAGTGAACGTGGTCGATGTTGATGTTGGCTGATCATGACCTTCCAACCTAGTTGTTCTAACAAATGCTTGCGAGACTCGTAGAAGCATCGTGCGCAATTTGAGAAGGAACTTCCATATGAGATGACCAACCGCCGGAAGCATTGCTCATCCAAGGACCTGAAGGTCTTGAAAAAACTGACCCTACCCAGGATCCTATCGTCACATAATTCATAGTAAGAAATGCTTACAAAAGTTTCTGAGATATTGACCTTAAAACATATTTCTGTAAATTCTGGGTTGAAAGAGACTTAACTCAAGTGCATTTGCTCCTAAATCAAACCTGGTGGTCATGTTGACGAAGGTGCTTACTAGTTCCATGCTTGAGGTGGAATCGATCCCCAACCCATGACACCTGATTGCGACGAATTGTGTGATTGTCGTGATGGATTTACCTTTGGCGTTGCTTCATGAGTCATTACATTTCTATGTCAGAACCGTGCGGGAGTTCTTTGTTATTGTCATCAAGCTTCATGTGTAATTCAGCATTCTGCTCACGGAGATGAGCATTACGTGTCTTACAGTCGCAGGCATGGATGCTTGACGTTCATCTCGAAGAATATTTCGCTTCGCATTTGGTCGTGAAAGACTGCATCAGAGAACAACAAGATAATAGATGAAGTAATGATAAAAAGTCACGAGCGTGAGGTGAGGAAAAAAGACTGCTTGATGTCCTAACTTACTTCTCTTCACTAAAGAATCCAATGAACATGTTTTAGTCTATTTGCTTGCGTTGAGGAATGTTCTTTTGACGTAGAGCTTCGGAGGCACTTGGAGAGGATGCTCCACTTGCTGACAAATCTTCATTATTTTGTCATCTGTATCTACGTGATTCCAGTCGCATGCTGATCTTTGAAGTTCAATAGTAGTTGAACCCATGATTACTAGCAGAAACAAAACTACTGAAAGTGCGTGATAAAAAATGAGAGTCCTGTATGAGATGCAAAGAACTTTTGAGTGAGAAACAAAAAACTTC
Source organism: Asterella californica (assembly GCA_036924285.1). Lineage (NCBI taxonomy): Eukaryota > Viridiplantae > Streptophyta > Marchantiopsida > Marchantiales > Aytoniaceae > Asterella > Asterella californica. The sequence continues at coordinate 31,902,908 of JAYKYS010000003.1, forward strand.
TGAACTCAAGACAGCGTACTCGCAGCACTGAAACTTGTCGAACCATCTGAGCGAGAAATTCAAATCTCTTTGTAAACTATTACTTTCTCTTGACTCTAGCCAACAAGCAGCTTCATCCATCGATAGCAGACACAAACTGAGGTCGAGTCCTCCTGCTACAAGCTGTCAGGATTGCTCACGCTGTGAAGGAGCAACAACATTATCATATATTTCATCATACCAAAAATTAAATTAAATTTCTCTTGACCTTAAACCAAAACACTAAAGATTTCTCACAAACATGTTTATTAGGTTAAAGAAGCAGAGGAAGTGATGGAAAAATGAAATAAAATGATTTGAATATGTCTCCTTGAATGTATGCAAGTACAGTAGTGAAGTAAACATCTTTCTTCCCTCTGGATAAACTTTTTGTATCAATTTGCACAAATAGCACCTTCAAGGCTTTTGAAACAGAAGTACCCTCCCTTTTACTTTCGGACCTAGGTAGAAGAAAGATACAAGTGGTACAATACATTACATAGTGGGTTATATTTTCTTATCAACTAACAAAAATAACGTCTTTATGGTTTTTTATGGATTATCTAACTATGCCCACGGGTACCTTTCTATTATTTTGGGAGCTTTGTAGAGAAAAGACTTATTATATTTTAAGTTTTTTTGGATACAAGACAAATTCAAAATTTGGTCAGAATTGAGTATCATCGATTGGAGCTTGTACAATTCTGAATAAAGTGTTAATTTTGAAATGTCCTTTTGTATACCGAATCTTTATGAAAGTTATATTCATACGTCCGGATGCTCAAGGATCACTCTCTAATATAGAGGTAACACACAATTAGCGTGGCCAAGTACATGTATTCACACATGGAACATTTTATCAATGACCACTCTCTAGTACAGAGAGATATATGGGGCCAAGTACATAAGTAACAAATAAGGACCGAATGTGCGCTATATTGAGAATCTAGTGAGACTCCAGTGGACTCTACTCTTTTAATTTTTTGCCCTGCTTGAGCATATGCTTATAAGTTATCAGTTTTAAAAATATTTGTTCCCAAGATTTTATATCTGCAAACTTTCTGTCTTTAGGGTTAATTATTTTCTTTGTTGACCAGAAATGATAGCCAAGTTTTCCATTCTGATTAAATTTTATTTGAGTGGATTTACTTTATTTTATTTTATAAATTATACTATATTTTATATATTGATCGTTTTTTAAAGCTAACATCTAATACAATATCCATGGACAATATCCATGGTGTGATATCTTGCAAAAATTTAGAGTATAATGAACAAGTAGTTACGGCAAAGAATTACATCATATCCAGTTTGCAGTAAATATGACAGATATTTTTTTCACTTCTCTTTAAATTATAACTTAACAAATAAATTATGTGCTGCTTGATCAAAATCATAGAAGATTCTTAATGCATGCATTTAGTCTAAAAGGTGATTCTCTTCATGATGTAATCTATATATAATCTTTAATATTAGAAAAATCTTTTCCAAAAGGATTTACATGTATAAATGACTTTAATTGATTGAGTGATTAAATGTATTACATCATATATAATATTTAACAAACAAAATCATTAAATCACTCTAGAAAGTTACTTTTTTATAACTGATTTATTTGTAACTAATATAGTATGATTCATATTAATTATCGTTACTTGAAAATGGTAAAGTCCATACTATGTATTTTACACTACAATTAATCTAGAACCTAATATATTATGGACCAGATTAATATACTTATGGTAATCAAAGAATGAGAATCCACAACCTTGATTACCATAAGTATACCATAATCAACTTATCCGTGGAATGCTTAAGAATGAGAATCCACAACTAAGTTAGTGGCCTTCGAAGATAAAAATATAAAATCTAGGATTGTTTTACGAGGAGATCTAACGGTTCATTCGTGTTTTTACAATTTTCGTGCAAGATGATGATTTATCAAATATCTTAGCAATAATCGACTACAAAGAATGATCTATCGTACATAGTCCATTCCAAAATATAAAGGAGAAGAGACTGTATATTTCCACAATCCTCTACGTATTGTTATCTGATTCACGTTACAAGCAACGTGGTGACAGTTCCACAAACTGGAACTATATTTCTATTTTGTATTTTTGTGTCATTATTTTGGACTGATTATTATTTCTTCTTACAAAATGATATTCGACAGCCAAGATTGAAAGGTGAAGAAATCCGCTTTCGTGTGTTAAAACATCGATTCTTGGGTCTTCCATTTACTGTAGTCCAGACGTTATCGGTCACTTCCTAGTTCTGTTCCAGCAGAATGAAATGTTTTCCCTCCTTTGTAACCCGATTCATTCAATCTAAGTAGGTAGAATCGCTTGTCTGATATAATTTCTTGGTTGCATCTACTCTCTAGATCTAGTCAGTCGTGCGTGATTTGTAGCATCGTAATTTCTCTCGCTCCTGCAATCCCATCATTTACTCTTCCACATCACATTGCTCATTCTCGTCCACGCCGCTTTACTCGTTCTTATCCATTAGCCAACGAACCACTTATCATATCATGTTTGTATTTGCCCTGTCGCCTCTATGGTGCCGTTTCCATTGCGATCGTGGAACCTGAACTATCTGTGATGAGTCAAGTCAAGAGGTCCATTTGGCATAAGAGACTCCTGTGGATCTGGTCTTTTCGCTCAAAGGTCTAGTCAAGCAAATCTCCACACTCAGAGAAGATAAAACTGTAAAGTTTTTCTCAGTTGACGAGCCGTGCACACGCGCATGTAACTTAGGGTCCATTTACACCTACTGCAAAGGCTAGAAACTGAAAAGCTTCTTATCACGTCAAAACAGGAGGTCTAGCTATGGAGAAGCTATAGCTTTTCGTTAAGAAAAGAAAACGTGTTCACATCAGTTTACAGCTTTCAAATTGCTTATGGACAAGAACCGGGGAAAGTGAGATCTTCTGCCTCGAGAAAACCTCAACTCAGCTTATCGCTTTCCTACCAATAAGGTAGGACTCATAGACTTACAATCCTAGTTCTTCTTCTTTTGTACCAACATAACATGCAACTTTGGACTCTTTGTCGACGAAAGTTCGAAACAGGTATAGACGAAACCTCTGAAACCCCCTGTACCAACAAACCTTTGGAATCAGTTCAGATTGAATAGCTCTAAGCCCTAAACTTCACTGAATATATTTACTGATTGCAGTTACTCTACAGGTTACTGCGTCGGAGGGTCCGACAACAGTCACGGTTAGACACTGCGAAGTTCGAACTCCCTATAACGTACTAGTCCAGAAATTGTGGAAGTACTGTCACCGCGCTACTTATGGAGCTATGGTAGTTCCCCTGAATCCGGACGTGTGCCGGAGGTCTTCTGAGAAACATTCCTCTACAATAATACACTCTACCACTGGCAATGAGAAGTCGAATTTCCCGACCATTACCAATTGACCACCTACCACCTACGAGTTTCATTCGAATAACCTTGAAGAAGATCTCTAGGAAACTGCATCCTCCGATAAGTTCGGGGTAATTAAGATGTGTAGAGTTAACGTAATGCTGAAAAACGAAGGTGCTCGAACGATAACGGTGAACCTCTCCAACGACCTAGACCAGTGATTTGTTACATCACTAACTCTTTCGGTACAGATTATCGGATCGATTGAGAAGAACATGGAATCGTTCTATTATAGAGTCGATCCGTATGTACAATGTCTTGTCGATCAATCCGGAGAATTTCTCCGGGAAAAGAATTGAAAAGAGTCCTCTATGTATACAAAGAGGACTATCCGGACAGTTTCTAAACAGAACCCTCCGAAAAACCTTCCGGCAAATTTGCTTCATCTCCGGCAGCCTCAGCATCGTCCACTACAGTAGCTTCTGAGTTTCATGGTAACTCAAGTAACTAAGTGCATTATCTAACCATGTTTTCTTCCTACATATTCTACAAAAGGTTTCCGCGGTTCCATCTGCAAGCAGATGTCCGTGATCACTATCTTGAACAAGCTCTATATCAAAGAAGCCTGGCAGAGTCGGTCAGACCCGTCTCTAGAGCCTAGACTTGGAAAATTCTTTGTACAGGACCCACGAACTACACTAGGTAGATAAAACCAGCCTACAGCGCAATGCCCAAGTCCTTATACACCGTCACAGGCAATCGCGGAGTGAAGACGATTTCCAGAGGAGTTGCTGTGTTTAAGGTGACCCCGAACGATTCTGCAGTACTAACGTCCATGGGATTCATGCCCTCGGGGAGGGACAAGTCGCACGTTTGGAGAAGTGCAGCAAGAGTCAACTCCACTAACAGCATACCATAGTCCAAACCCGGACACTTCCGAACACCTGCACCGAAAGGGATGAATTTGTAGTCATCTGACTTGACGGCCTGCTGGGGATCCAAGAACCTTTCAGGGTCGAACTTGAGAGGTTCAGGCCACACATCTGCAGACCTGTGAATCGCATACACGTTCACGATCAGCCTGGTTCCTTTGGGGATGTCGTAGCCTGCAAGCTTCGTGGCTTTGATGCTCTCGTGGGGGGCCAGAAATGGTACTGCTGGGTGCAGCCGAAACGATTCTTTGATCATAGCCTTGAAGTATGGCAGCCGAGCGAGGTCGGAATCCTCCACCATTCTGTTCTTCCCCACCACGGCATCCAGTTCCGCCTGGACTTTGTGTCTTACTTCTGGATGTCGCATAAGCTCGACTAACGTCCACAGTGTCTGCTGCGCCGAAGAATCGATTCCCCCGAGGGTCAAGTCCTGCAGAGACGCGACCACCGACTTGTTAATCGACCAGCATTGTTTTCCACATCACTCCGTTGGAGCATACATTCACATCCTTAAGTTGTTTCTATCTCCCTTCCACGAAATGTAGCAGCGCAGATGTAGTTATGCATGGATGAGACTCCAGTGTTTGACTTGACGCTCCACTTGACTACCATCACAATAAACAAAAGTTTGAGGTATCAAGAACAGAATGTCAATATGAGGACAGAAGCTAAACGTTCACAGACATTCATGCAAAATATAATGATATCCTCAAGTAAAATTCGGTACCAGTGAAATCTTGGGAATATCCAGTTCTGGATTAGTTACACTGAACACCTAAGGTGAGTGTATAAACAGAACACGCGACGCAGTGAATAGCCAACGGAGTGATATAAAGGTGAGTGTATAAACTGAGCGAGGGCGACTTCTGCTCGACAGGAAAAGATTCAAGTTCGCCTTCTGCCGGATTCGAATTCAGGTTGCAGATGTGTAAGATGCGGGTGCGCAAGGGGTTTGCAACGAGACAAACCTGAAGAAAAGACTTAATCTGGATCTCCGTCAGGCGGTTGCCCTCTTCGTCTGCAGGCAGTGAGAGCAGCACATCAACGAAGTCATCCTTGGGAGCGTCAGCATCTTTCTGTTTGTGCTCGTCGATGACGCCTGTCAGAAAGCCATTGAACTCTTCTCTCAGTCTCCTCAGATGTGCCTCACAACCTCCGATGTCCAGCTTCCGGAGATAGGGAAGGTAATCTCCAACGATGAAGCCGCCTGCGACTCTGGCCCACTCCTCAGCGACTTGGTGAAACATTCTTGCCTGAAGGGATCCGTCGGAATTCTTCGTTTTTAGACCGTAATAGCTTCTGCCGTAAAGAATTTTGCTCACGGTGTTGAAATTCATCTCTGCAAGCGCATGGTCCACTTGTACGGGTTTTCCACCCTCACTCTCTTGCAGAAGCTTTTGCAGGAAGTCTGTTAACTTTTCCCTCCGAACACCCTACAGAGCCAAACATTCACAGCAACTGTCATGATCATGATAAATATCGCCAGACGTAGCCACCAGCGCTAGATGTACCTCGTCTTGAGCATAGGACTTGAATGTACATTTTCAATCATGCTTTATGTATAGCCCTAAGAGTCATATTTGGAATTTAGCTTCGAGGTCAGGGAGGATCGTGATGTCGTCCGGGAGGGTGCAGTCAGAGTTAATGGCCAGTGTCCTGCCTCAGGACAACATACCGGAAGATGAATCTAGCTACCTAAAATTAAAAGAATACTACGATTCCGAACTGTGGGGATATTCACCTGAGATTGCGCCACACGCTTTGGAGTGAAGAGTGAGTTGATGCATGTCTTTCGAAGCAACTTGAAAGTAGGACCGAGTGGAGCGAACAGGAGGTCTTGACGGTTGTAGAAGAAAACCTCGCCCGTCACGGTGTCAGGACGAGTACTCCAAATCTTGTCTTGGGTTCTGAGAACTTCTTTAGCCATCTCTGGACCCTGAACAATGATCGTGGGAACAGATCCAAGCTGCAGGGACATGAGCGGACCGTACTTCTTTGCCAGATTGATGAACGTGTGATGAGGCTGCGTACCCACAAGAGGAAGATTTCCGACCACAGGCCATGCTAAAGGTCCAGGCGGTAGCTTTGATCCGCTGAACGTCTTCTTGTAGACAAAGATCAGCACCAGTACTATTGCAGTTACTCCGGTTCCGATGATAGAGTGTGGCCACCTACTGTAGTCAGAAAGATCTGAGCCTGAAAGCTGCATCTTGTGGATACGAATGTAACGTTACCCCCTGCGTCCGCGTTTCTCGTATTGTACTATATCAAGATCGATTGTTCTTGATTGCTCTCTCGTCAGCAACACACTCAATGAGACCTGGGAGTGTTTGAGTAAACAAAGACCTGATAAACTTCTCGCTGGCTCGAGTTTATATAGAAGGCGATCATGAGAATCTTCCATAGTATGGTCAACTCCCGATGGACCTATCGATCTATGTGAACTCCGCTATTACATCGAGATTTGACCGCAATAACTTTTGTTGTGAACGCGATCCGCAGTCTGCTGACCATGTGCACAGGGACATGTTCAATCTTCAACTTTTGGATTCGCATGTCTCTTTTTCCACTTCTCTCCTGAATACCGATTCTCGCTTCCGGAAGAAATAACACGCGAAGTAACTGAGTATGTCGCCAAGTCTCTGGTAGTTGGGTCGCATATGGATGTCCCACTTGGCCGCGCTTTCCCGTTGACCCAGGCTACTCCAGACTTCGTTGGCCTCGGCGACTTAAAGCAACTTTCTTTAACCATGTCAAGCGACCATAGACCAATCAAGTGAGCCGGACGCAACCGTGAATCTAATCGGACAAGATTTAATTTTTCTCTTCTGTTATTTAGTAACACTTATTTTTAGTTGCAAAACGACAAGAGAGAGTATTGATCTCCGACAGCTGAATTGACTTGTTGTATCTTGTATTTCTATCGAATAACGTTTACTGGGTTGTAAACTAGCTAGAGCAAGAGCGATTCAATAACTTGTCACTATAGATATTCAAGCGAGGAATATAATATATGTAATTTGATGGAAACGTAAATTTCTTTTTCTGGGTTTAATTAACAAAGCATTCTTGGATTTCCTTATTCAGTCTGGCTCTGATGTTCTAATCAGAGTTCTTCAGCTAGATCGCATGTTACGGTTAAGATGATAAGAAAATATCGAGTAAGATATCAGGTTCGACAGACGTTGAGGTTCTAATGGATGCTTCTAATTCTAACATGTTTATTCACTTCTTCCAATCTCAGAAGAGGGGAAGATGCACAGGTAGTTCAATTAACCCTTCTAGATGGAAAGGTTAGATACTACAATAATCGGTTGATGATTTGATTGATGAGCTGAGCAGGCTACATCACCTATATTCTCAAAAATGCATCTGGATTCTCTCCATTTATGAGTTAAGTATATTTATGAGTTTCTTTTCATAGATTAATATATAATAAAAATAAAATCTTTTATTTATTAAAATATTTTTATTTAATACATATATTTTTTTGATATTATAAAAAACAAAAATTCTCCGAAATCCATGGAGCACGTATATTTGAGATTGCTACCCTCTTCCATCTGAAGAGTGCAGCAAGATTAATTTATTACCTTACCCTTTTGCCCGGAATGTTAGATGATAAATTAATGAATTAATTAAAGCATTTTGTTTTTCAGTAGGTTACCGGAATTGTAATCTTGGAAACTTGCTTGTCTGCGTTCTACTTGTGGGTTCTTTCTGCACGTTATTGCGACTGTAAGTTAAGACATCATTTAACATTTACAAGTAAATTTAATTTTATTCATAACTTAGTCTATAATTTATATGTAACTTTTACACTTGTTTTGATAACACAAAAAGAAAAATATTCCGGAAGTTGGATCGACAATGGTTATTTGCGCAAAGAAAATTTATTTCAGAGTTGAAGCATCCATGCTTATTCACCTCGATGGAGGAGGCAAAAATGCAAGGATTTAATTTATTAATTAACCCTTCTGTCAGGAAGGGTTAGGTAATAGATTAAATGCCTCGTCAAAGTTTGATTCTTTGATTATAACTTCCGGGACATATACTGTCAAAAACACGTCCTCTTTTTCTCTCCTTATGGGTTATTTCGAGATCTTCTCACGTCTTTAGGCTGTCTTCATATTTAATATTTTTAGATATTTTGAATTATTAGATTAACTCAATATGAATTTTCTGATAACCACAAGCAGGCAAGAGTCCCCCAGACGTTCATGTTGCATGCATATTTTTAGCAAACAAGAAAACAGTGAAAGTAAAAAGAGACGAATTGATACTCTATACAAGATCTGGATGTCCCACTTGGCCTTGTTTTTTCTCGACGACCCAGGCTTGTCTTGACCTTGGTGACTTTGCTTAGAGCAAGTACACCGGACATTTAACACTTGCGCTGAGAATGGATTCGCAGAACCAATGATGCGAATCGGACCCAACTGTGAATCTAAACAGACAAAACATATTTTGTTTTCCTTTTTAATTTAGTAATGAATTTTTTGTGATAGATTGAGAAAGAAAAAAGAAAAAAAGTAAGAAAGTAAAAGTAACAAGAAACATGAAGCAACAAATGTGAAAAAAATGAAATTATTTATCAAGCGTATGACAAATTGAATGTTATAGTTATAGCTATATCATCAGGAAGAACTGATAAAATATACGTATGGAATGTTGTGCCGAATGTTGTGCACATATATCTCAAATTCTCTTCAAGTTGATATTATTTTTTCCTTTATTCGTTTTTGATGAGTTTGGTTCACTAACAATGGGTTATATTTACGAGATTTAGCAACAGTGACATATGAAGTGAATATTTTCCGCTTGGACTAATAAAATATATGAGTTTCTACACTAACTCCAAGTTCTTTTCTTGCGTTCTTGTTGGAGAGATGGCTTTGTATCTTAATCGGTTGTACATGGTATGATTTCCGACACTGTCATTTGTTTTGTCATTGTGCAGTTGTCGCTGTTGGGATCACGAAGCTAATCCATGATCTGTTTCAGACGCCACAAGTGCTGTATCTTGCTGTACTAGCATAGCAAAAATACAGCACTTCCGACCTAGGGAGGTGAATTTTCCTCAGATGTTTTCTATAATAAATCACATCCCTCTGAGAATGCCTGTATTACCAAAAACCCTAACAAGTTTCCTAGTTGGAAGCTAGTTTCGCTGTATTACATAGAAATAATATCGGAATTTATTTTTCCTCTGTTATAAAGTTCATAGGAAAACATATGGGGAAATATTTAATATAGAAATATATAGTTTCTTATCATATTCCTGGAATATTTATTCTGGACCAATATACCAAACTATGAAATTATAAAATATCTCGCATGGAATGTAGGTTATCAAAGAGATATATCAGAGAAGATATATAAGAAATATTACATCAAGTGTGTATGATGAGTATATACATAAAATTTCAGTGTACTTTACATTGTATATACTTGTATATAGAGTTATTTAGGGATTTAGATAGCTAATTATTTATTTAATGTAAAGAATATATTTCATACATGAGAAAAACTTCGCTGTTCTAGATTGGTCATGCGTAAATCATCACGTATACGTGTGTATATATATATATACATCTGGATTGATTTATTGGTATTGAATCTAGATTTGTGTATTTAATATAGTATTAAATATATGGGTAATTTCAGCATTATATTTAAGAACCAATATTTTTGTGACACGTGAATGTCTCCATGATATATATACATATAACATAGTCCTTCTTTTTTGTTCAAAATTGGTTCTCGTGTTAGTTAATTCTCTAGATAAATCTAAAGTGATTACTGATGCTTAATATACTTTTCAGTATTTAGTAGTTCAGAAAACTCAACCAGTACTATTGATATATACGTGCACGTTGGCCCTTATCGCTATCTGAGAAATGGTACATGTAAACATGTCTAATATTCCATATTATTCTAGAGAGGTTTAGTATTAATTTATTTTATTTTATGATTTTGTTTAGTATTTAAATATTAAGATATTTTGTAAGATAAATCAATATAATTTGACACGTGCAAAGAATACGTAGTAGTCCCTTACTGCTGTTTTCTATTTGTCTGCTTAAGAATTATTTTTGAGTTATTATTTTTGAGTTATTATTATTTTTGAATTATTTTTTGGTTTTATCTCAAGAAATTTATCGATGCTTATATAGCAACTATAGATATTTTTCTGTTGCAGTGTAAACATCAAATATGTTGAATATCAACCTGGTATTAGCTAGAACGAACTAAAGTACAAATATCTCTGAACTTCAGACCTACCACAATAACCACTAAGATCCCTTTGAGGGGAAGAATCAAGGTTCTCTCTGCAGAGCGAAAAGTAAACTTCAAAGACAGTTTAGAGCTAACTTCTATTTCTGAAAATGTTTTAATCTGAACATAGCACTTGCAGACTAGTTATGTAGTCTATAGTTGTAGTATTAACTACAACTGCACTACCACGTACTTTCTTAGGTCTTGAGGAATGTTAAAGAAGATCGATTTGAAACTAAAGTTCGCTCTAAACCTAGATACCAAGAAACAAGACTTTCAGTTTGAGTGAAGATCGATCGCAAACTGTCAAGTTGAGAGAAGAAGAATTTATTAGGTTGATGAGAGGAGTGATCAATCAATCCAGAGAGTACCAAGTGATCAGTGGATAGAATTCGCTGCAAGGAATTGTTTCAATCGTCATCATTCTTGGAGATCATTGTGAGCATTTTATTTACTAATTTGACCTGGATCGATGAACTTGCAACTATTTCGTAACATATCTTGGTTCACTGCGATGAGTCTTGAGTTCGTGGAGATTCATCAATAGCTACTCATGGTCGTCAATCTTCATGGTTGTAAGCTTCTCTATTCTATTTCAATTTAGGGTTTAATTGGTTGTGGTAGTTTAGAATCTCCTTGGACTGTTACTTATGTATGAACTTTCTTTTGAATGTTTCGCTTCAATGTTAGGATTTAGAAATAGCTCTGCATGTTGAATTCACTGTTAGGGTTTGGATCGGCGCGATCGTCAGATGAGGATCGTCCGATGAGGAGCGTCCTCTACGCTTAGCATTCAAGGCGTCCCTTGATTGCTCTTTCACCTATGCCTAGGTCTACCTGAAACTTACATTATTGTGTTGGGAAAACGACAACCCGAAGCTCTGATACCATATTGGAAAATGAGAGAAAATTGTTGTTAGAGAGAGCAAGTATGTGTAAGCTAATTGTTTAGGAGGTCCATAGCTCAGAAATTTATACTTTGGTACACGGGCAGGCTAGACTTTCCAAAAAACACAAACCTAAATATCTTGAAGGAGGAGCTCGATGGTTTATACAGGAGGAGCTCGATGGTTTATCAGATACAAGCCACGTATAAAAGGCAAAGGGATGAAGGCAGAAATGGTTTATGACGGTATAGATTATCGGACCGCCTGAGAAGAAAATGGCATCGATGGGTCATAAAGTCGATTCATAAGTACGATTGTAATCTGTCACTCCCGGAGTATTTCTCCGGGAAAAGAATTGAGTTCTACGTTTACTGAGAGTACTATCCCCGAATTTTGGAATCTTCTGCCAACCTTCCATGGCCAGCAAATTTGCTCCATCTCCGGCTGGCTCAGCATGGTCCACTACACGAGTTCCTATCTCTCATGGTAACTCAAGTAACTAAGTTCATATTTTATACAAGATGGACTCCTACACATTCTACAAAAGGTTTCCGCGATTCCACCTGCAAGCAGGTCTCAGACTCTCAGTGGCATACAACAAGCTCGATCCCCATGGCCAAGCATACGAAAAACAAGCCAGCAGATCTAGAGTCAGACAGACCAATCTACACTTAGAAAATTCTTTGTACAGAAACCCCGAACTACACTAGGTAGATAAAACCAGCCTACAGGGCAATGCCCAAGTCCTTATAAACCGTCGCAGGCAATCGCGGAGTGAACACGATTTCCAGAGGAGTTGCTGTGTTTAAAGTGACCCCGAACGATTCTGCAGTACTGACGTCCATGGGTTTCATGCCCTCGGGGAGCGACAAGTCGCACGTTTGGAGAAGTGCAGCTAGAGTCAACTCCACTAACAGCATACCATAGTCCAAACCCGGACACTTTCGAACACCTGCACCGAAAGGGATGAATTTATAGTCATCTGATTTTACGGCCTGCTGGGGATCCAAGAACCTTTCAGGGTCGAACTTCAGAGGTTCAGGCCACACATCTGGAGATCTGTGAATCGCATACACGTTCACGATGAGCCTCGTTCCTTTGGGGATGTCGTAGCCAGCAAGCTTCGAGGCTTTGATGCTCTCGTGGGGGGCCAGAAATGGTACTGCTGGGTGCAGCCGAAACGATTCTTTGATCATAGCCTTGAAGTATGGCAGCCGAGCGAGGTCAGAATCCTCTACCATTCTGTTCTTTCCCACCACGGCATCCAGTTCCGCCTGGACTTTGAGTCTGACTTCTGGATGTCGCATAAGCTCGACTAACGTCCACAGTGTCTGCTGCGCCGAAGAATCGATTCCCCCGAGGGTCAAGTCCTGCAGAAACGGAACCACCGAACTGTTAATCAACCAGCAGCGAACAATGCACTCTTCTTACCTTGCAGCTAGCTTACAAGATAAAATAAACACATCACTCTGTTGGAGCTGGAAAAAGTCAGATGTTCACATCCTGAAGCTGTTTCTATCTCCCTTCCACGAAATGTAGCAGCGCAGATGTAGTTATGCATGGATGAGACTCCAGTTTTTGACTGCCTTGAAACTAGAATCTTCACTTGACTACCATCATTGCCTTCTTGCTAAGTCACAAGAATAACGAAAAGGGAATGCTAATATGAGGACAGAAGCTAAACGTCCACAAACAATCATGCAAAATTTAATGATTATATATTTATATATATATATCCTCAATTAAGCCTCTTCAGCATTGAAATCTTTTTCGGGTTAATTCAGAATGTCAGTTCTGGATTAGCTCACTGGACACCTAAGGTGAGTGTCTTAAACTGTGCCAGGGAGACTTCTGCTCGACAGGAGATTTTAAGATTTAAGTTTGCCTCACGCAAATTCGAATTCAGGTTGCAGATATATGAGATTATGTATGCTGGTGCAGAAGGGGTTTGGAACAAGACAAACCTGAAGAAAGGCCTTGATTTGGATCTCCGTCAGACGGTTGCCCTCTTCGTCTGCAGGCAGCGACAGCAGCACATCAACGAAGTCATCCTTGGGAGCATCAGCATCTTTCTGTTTGTGCTCCTCGATGACGCCTGTTAGGAAACCACTGAACTCTTCTCTCAGTCTCCTCAGATGTGACTCACAACCTCCGATGTCCAGCTTCCGGAGATACGGAAGGTAATCTCCAACGATGAAGCCGCCTGCAACTCTGGCCCACTCCTCAGCGACCTGGTGAAACATTCTTGCCTGAAGGGATCCGTCGGCATTCTTCGTTTTCAGACCGTAATAGCTTCTGCCGTAAAGAATTTTGCTCACGGTGTTGAAATTCATCTCTGCAAGCGCATGGTCCACTTGTACGGGTTTTCCACCCTCACTCTCTTGCAGAAGCTTTTGCAGGAAGTCTGTTAACTTTTCCTTCCGAACACCCTACATAGCCAAACATTGACAGCAACCCCGTCATGATCATGGTAATGTATCGTCAGACATAATTAAGCACCAGGTGTACCTCGTCTTGAGCATAGAACTTCATTGACGTACATTTGAGAATCATGCTAAGCGTTTCTATATAGTCCTGAGAGTCATATTCGGAGTTCAGTTCCGCGGTCCATGGATGATCGTGATGTCATCCGGGAGGGTGCAGTCAGTGTAAAAGGCCGGTGTCCTACCTCAGGCAGTACAAAGCTCCACTTCGAAAACATACCGAAAGATGAAACTACCTAAAATAAAAGTACTATGATTCGACCTGTGGGGATATTCACCTGAGATTGCGCCACACGCTTTGGAGTGAAGAGTGAGTTGATGCATGTCTTTCGAAGCAACTTGAAAGTAGGACCGAGTGGAGCGAACAGGAGGTCTTGACGGTTGTAGAAGAAAACCTCGCCCGTCACGGTGTCAGGACGAGTACTCCAAATCTTGTCTTGGGTTCTGAGAACTTCTTTAGCCATCTCTGGACCCTGAACGATGATCGTGGGAACAGATCCAAGCTGCAGGGACATGAGCGGACCGTACTTCTTTGCCAGATTGATGAACGTGTGATGAGGCTGCGTACCCACAAGAGGAAGATTTCCGACCACAGGCCATGCTAAAGGTCCAGGCGGTAGCTTTGATCGGCTGAACGTCTTCTTGTAGACAAAGATCAGCACCAGTACTATTGCAGTTACTGCGGTTCCGATGATAGAGTGTGGCCACCTACTGTAGTCAGAAAGATCTGAGCCTGAAAGCTGCATCTTGTGGATACGAATGTAACGTTACCCCCTGCGTCCGCGTTTCTCGTATTTCTGGAGGCAATGTACTATATCAAGATCGATTGTTCTTGATTGCTCTCTCGTCAGCAACACACTCAATGAGACCTGGGAGTGTTTGAGTAAACAAAGACCTGATAGACATCTCGCTGGCTCGAGATTATATAGAAGCCGACCATGAGAATCTTCCATAGTATGGTCAACTCCCGATGGACCTATCGATCTATGTGAACTCCGCTATTACATCGAGATTTGACCGCAATAACTTTTGTTGTGAACGCGATCCGCAGTCTGCTGACCATGTGCACAGGGACATGTTCAATCTTCAACTTTTGGATTCGCATGTCTCTTTTTCCACTTCTCTCCGGAATACCGATCCTCGCTTCCGGAAGAAATAACACGCGAAGTAACTGAGTATGTCGCCAAGTCTCTGGTAGTTGGGTCGCATATGGATGTCCCACTTGGCCGCGCTTTCCCGTTGACCCAGGCTACTCCAGACTTCGTTGGCCTCGGCGACTTTGCTTAGAGCAACTTTGTTGAACCATGTCAAGTGACCATAGACCAATCAAGTGAGCCGGACGCAACCGTGAATCTAATCGGACAAGACTTAATTTTTCTCTTCTGTTATTTAGTAACACCTATTTTTAGTTACAAAACGACAAGAGAGAGTATTGATCTCCGACAGCTGAATTGACTTGTTGTATCTTGTATTTCTATCGAATAACGTTTACTGGGTTGTAAACTAGCTAGAGCAAGAGCGATTCAATAACTTGTCACTATAGATATTCAAGCGAGGAATATAATATATGTAATTTGATCGAAACGTAAATTTCTTTTTCTGGGTTTAATTCACAAAGCATTCTTGGATTTCCTTATTCAGTCTGGCTCTGATGTTCTAATCAGAGTTCTTCAGCTAGATCGCATGTTACGGTTAAGATGACAAGAAAATAATCGAGTCAGATATCAGGTTCGACAGACGCTGAGGTTCTAATGGTTGCTTCTAATTCTAACATGTTTATTCACTTCTTCCAATTTAGGAAGAGGGGAAGATGCACAGTTAGTTCAATTAACCATTCTAGATGGAAAGGTTAGATACTACAATAATCAGTTGATGATTTGATTGATGAGCTGAGGAGGCTACATCACCTATATTCTCAAAAATGCATCTGGATTCTCTCCATTTATCAGTTAAGTATATTTATGAGTTAAGTCTAGTTCTTTTCATCAATTAATATATAATAAAAACTGAAATCTTTTATTTACTAAAATAATTTTTATTTAACATATACATCTTTTTTGATATCATAAAAAAATAAAAATTCTCCGAGATCTATGGAGCATGCATATTTGAGATTGCTACCCTCTTCCATCTGAAGAATGCAGCAAGGTTAATTTATGACCTTACCTCTCTGCTCGGAATGGTTAGATGATAAATTAATGAATTAATTAAAGCATTTTTTTTCAGTAGATTGCCGGAATTGTAATCTTGGAAACGCGCTTGTCTGCGTTCTACTTGTGGGTTCTTTCTGCACGTTATTGCGACTGTAAGTGAAGACATCATTTAACATTTACAAGGAAATTTAATTTTATTCATAACTTAGTCTATAATTTATATACAACTTTTACACTTGTTTTGATAACATAAAAAAACAAATATTCCGGAAGTCGGATAGACAATGGTTATTTGCGCAAAGAAAATTTATTTTACAGTTGAAGCATCCATGCATATTCACCTCGATGGAGGAGGCAAATATGCAAGGGTTTAATTTATTACTTAACCCTTCTTGACAGAAGGAAGGGTTAGGTAATAGATTAAATGCCTCTTCAAAGTTTGATTCTTTGATTATAACTTCCCGGATGTATACTGTGACAAACACGTCATCTTTTTCTCTCCTTATGGGTTGTTTCGAGATCTTCTCACGTCTTTAGGCTGTTTTAATATTTAATATTTTATATATTTTGAATTTTAGATTAACTCAATATAAATTTTCTGATAACCACAAGCAGGCAAGAGTCTCCCAAAAGTTCATGTTGTCCATCTTTGTAAGCATGTGACGTTGGAAAGCTCACCAAAGTGAGCAACGCTGGCATGGACCGTCCCACTAGGTTCACCACTACCATGGGGTGACCTACTGACGACTCTTACTACTTGAGATCGTCGTCCTGCATCCAAGATGTCATCAACTGTGAGATGCGTTGGTCGTCTCACTGCATCGTGTGCGTGCTTGAGCACCTCCCTCGGTAACAAGTTTGTCCACTACAACCGTAGACGATGTGCACGAGATCTCACTCTCGCTGCATCTAACAACACTGCCAGTCCGACCCAAGATCGCAACAAGTACATACTCGTCATCATCTGTGTACGAGCATCATCCAACAAAGATGTACGCTAGAGAATCTATCTGATGCATCTGGAGATGTCGTAAGATCCGTAACATCTCTCAGAACATCTTAGATCGCGGGTCATGTAAACCCGATCTCTCCCATCACGCGTGTGATCTTGACATGGCCACCCGACTATCACCAAGTGAATGGTGTCAACAAACGTGAGATCATGCGCCCTCATCAGCGGAATATCTAACAGTAATGCTTGCTGGTATCCTCTAATAGCTTATATGGGCAACAATTCAAGATATCTCTACACCAAACGTACCACATGAGGCAATGAGATGTGTCTCGCAACCTCATCTCTCTCCACATACAAGTATCGCTATACTTGTATGCTTGTCTACAATACCGCAGCTAAACCTATGCTGATCTCTCCAAACAGCTCCAACACACATACACCCTCTTCTGGATACTGCCAAACAATGAGAGTCGTATCCAATGGTGATAAGGTCATAGGACTAGTAGCAAGAACAACCAACTGTTCCTCTACTGGTGGTACAAATGCTTCACTCCAAGCCTGCTGCACCAACCGGTCAGCATATTATTGCAACTCTCCACTCGAACTCCAGAGTGGAACATCCAAGCCAGATGGTACTATCATAGTCATGTTAGGCATGTCCTCCATCTCCTCAAAGACCGGAGTATCTCGCATGGGCATTGTCTTCTAACAACTCACCCGGCCAAGTGATGATCGAACTGAACCCTGCAACGGATGTCATCGTTCCTGGTGTAGGCTTCGTTGTCCCAACTCTAGCACTGAATCGCACTAGTAAGTGGCTCACTCATCCCTCACCGGACT
Organism: Asterella californica; assembly: GCA_036924285.1. Classification (NCBI taxonomy): domain Eukaryota; kingdom Viridiplantae; phylum Streptophyta; class Marchantiopsida; order Marchantiales; family Aytoniaceae; genus Asterella; species Asterella californica. The sequence continues at coordinate 31,920,827 of JAYKYS010000003.1, forward strand.
GCCAACTTTGTCTGTAAGATGCTGTCTCCATCCAATAATCGATCACCAACCCATAGGGTATAACATAACATCTCCAACCAATACATCACAGGACTCCGCGGCCGTAACGATGGCCTTGGCTCTCACCATAGAGCCATCCGTGGGATGATCTAGTCGAACTCTCACCGTCAACATCTCGCGTATCATGTGTAGAGCTGTACCTCTTGATCCCCTAGAGATGTCTGCAGCTGGAATGAACATCTCTCCACCTCGGACTTCCTCAAACCCAAACCAATACACGCCGTCTTCTCCAACATCAACGGTTGGGCTCCAGAGTCTAACAAGACTTTCTATGGTCGATACACCTTCCTTGAAGGTGTCAACAAATAGAAGATATCACTTGTTGTCTAACAACACCGCATCTGGTGCCAAACCAGCACGGTCAATCGCCGGCCTAGCTGATAACTCATCTAACCTAACAGCCAGTGCTTGCCAATACCACTAGTAGCTATCATGATCTTCGACTCCATGGACACATCTACCGTCTCTCCCTGAACCACTTCAGAACTAGAGGTAACAACATTCTCACTCTCATTGAGCGTGGCCGCCAACAGGAACACTAGAGCCAAGCTGACTCCCAAAGCTCTCATATCTATGGCTGAAAATAGTGAGGTTCTGAAAATTGCTGTAGCCGTCCCCAAGATTGAGTTCGACGTCGCATCCACAGACGTCGAGGGTTATCTAACAAAAACCCCACTCTTGGATGTCTATGTCTCTAACTCCACTTCACCATCGGTAAATCATTTAGGCATCATAGACGTGGTCCTCAATACCTCCGATAATCTGAATGACTAAGGAAGCCTAGCCTGTCTACCAGCCTCCTCGCGTTGTGGATCCAACTCCATCGACGCACCTCGTGGCTCAGAGACACGTACTGCACCTCTAGTCACTGCCGTAGATGTCTCAATCTGCGCCACACCAATCATGAAGTCGAAGTCATCTCCTTCTCCTCCATAAGACGTGGGAGCCTTTGTTTCATCAGATTTCCGCTGAGCCATAGCCATAGTAGCTATCCTCTGCTCCAACTGCTCAATCTGAGCAGCCATACCTGCTTTTGACGTCATAGCAGGTGCTGGACCTCTACCTCCAGCTCGACCACCGTAGCCTCCTTGAGCTCCTCCGCCTCGTCCACGATCAGCCTTCCCTTGCCGTAGTTCGGGGTGGAGATCAAAACAACGGTCACTATTGTGACTTGGTCGTCCGCAATGCTCACAATGTCTAGGTACCGCTTGAGACGTCACAGACGTCTCATAACCACCTCTTCTTTGTGGACAGTCCTTCTACTGATGAGGACCATCACACGTCCAGCAAGGACCCGCTTGCTACTGATTAGAAAAAGACGACATGGACTTCTGTCCACCAGATCCTCCAACACCTCCCTCGGATCGTGATTGCTCCGCACGATCCATACCATCACCACCACCACGCTGTTGCGTAGTCTGTGATCCTCGAGATGAGGTGGTCGCCCCATGTGGTGTCTCCTTGTTAAACCCAGCAACCACCACCCTCTCCTCCACCATGTTGAGCTCAATCCGCTCAGTCAAACCAAAGACAACCGCTAACGAAGCGGTGTCTCTAAGGAGAGTGGCATCTCTGACTCTTCTACGCAGCTCTTGGTCTAGTATCTCATACCAGAACTGGACTGCTTGTGCTTCCGTCACTCCTTAGGTAACGCTGATCAACTGCCTCGTGCGAGTAAATGTCTCGCGTAAGCTCTCTCCAGTCTTCCGTTGGAACTCCTGCACACTCCTCAACTTGTCGGTCCGCACACCCTGATAATTCTTCTTCAAACACTAGAAGAATTAAACCACAAGGTTAAACTCTGGTGGTATCCCGCTCACACTACCACCTGCTCCACTACTAGTGAACGCATCGCTGGTAGTAGATACTTTGCCACCCGTGGATGTATCATTGCTACTGGCACCTGAACTCGTAAGTGCTATGCCTCCTGAAACTGCGCCAATAGTGATAGAAACGTAGTTGGGAGACCAATGTTGTCTCCACAACTCAATCTCAACATTGTAGTCTCGCATGAACTCGTGGTAATCATCCATCAGCAGTCCCTCCAAGTGTTGAAACAAACCCTTCCACTCCATGAAAGTTGTAAACAATTGTGGGTTTCGCATATGCTGAAGATTGCACCAACTGTCGAACTCTTGGATGCAGTCATCCAGCTTAATGATACCCACATATCCGAGTAACGTCAAGATCCCTTCGTGGCCCCATAGATCTTGTCCGTGTCCCACAACAACAGTGTGACGACACTAGATTCACCATCAGAAAACGCATTGTCTGCATTTGACTTGTCCTCTGGAACAACCGACGACAATGGTGTAGGTAGTCGGTACCTCACCCCACTCCATGTATACCCATTGTCCGAGAAGTCCTCACCAAAACCTCCCGAGAACTCCGTGATGATAGAATCTGGTAACACACTCTCCAACCAGAATGTAAAAATCCTCGTCACCATCGTAATCACCACTTGCCTAACCCCGCTCCTACTGAGCCAACTATCCCCTACTACGCCGGTCAAGATAAGGACAACCTATACCTGCCGTCATCACAAGAAGCCTCTCACGGTCTGTTGGTCGTCATATACCGCACCGTGAGAGAAAGAAAGATAGTCTGACTTGTCTGCAAACTCCAGCCTCACTACCAACAGCACACTGGAGTGAACTCACTCTGGAAATCAAGAGCTTACACAAGCAACCGCGGTGCACAAACAAAAAGCAGAATATGGAGGAGTTCCAACCACAAGAAGTCCAAACGATAACCTTCCACACTCAAACATTCACATAAAGAGAAACCCAACCCCACCCGGACTGACGTCTCCTCTTTTGGTGATCACATGCACAATTTATGTCATCAACTGTCGTACCCGGTACTTAAGGTCACTAACTAGATGTCCACACCTCTAGTAGCTCCAAAAATATCTACGTGGTAGCTCTACTAGCTCACCCAAGACAACTACAACCAACTGCCTCCATACGCATCTCTACGGTATAAGTAAACACTACCACAACAACAGCTTCCCCCCTAGTATTATGGGGTCGCTCCTACCACTCTCTAGGAACGTGCGAGAAGGTCTCCTACTACATTAAACAAGTCCATAAGTACTTGCATGCATATCTAAAAGACACCCAGAGCTATTGATCTAGTGGTAAAGCCAAAGCTAAGATTGCAAAGTTAAGCGTGCAAGTTCAGAAATAGTGTTGGGATGGGTGACCTACTGGTTTTACACTTCTCACACAACTGAAATTTGCAAACCTCTCTCACGCACGCCATCAAGCTGGCTTGCGCCGGGCTCCGCTCCGCTCCGTTCTCACGCACCTCTGCTCCTCGAAGCCTTGAACAGAAACTCTAGCCAAACACCACAAGAAGGACGCGTATGAAGAGAACACACCCAATAGCAACTTAGAGGTCGAAAACACACTCCAAAAGATCGAAATCTGCCAAATTGACACTCGCAGAAGGGTTTATGTCAGATTTTGGACCACCCGCGATCTCCTTCTACGTGTAACTCTTTCAATCTTTCACCAAATCGAACGATTTTTGGTGCATTGAAATCGTCTTCCCAGCGCGCACTTACTGCACTCTTCAGCACCAGAAATTGCTAACTCTCGTTGATGCACTGCTGTCGACGAGAGTCAGCATTTTCACTTCATATGTCACTGTTGCTAAATCTCGTAAATATAACCCATTGTTAGTGAACCAAACTCATTAAAAATGAATAAAGGAAAAACTAATATCAACTTGAAAAGAATTTGGGATATATATGTTGTTTCTTCGGCACAACATTCCATATGTATATCTTATCAGTTCTTCCTGATGATATAGCTATAACTATAACATTCAATTTGTCATACGCTTAACAAATAATTTCTTTTTCCTCACATTTTTTGCTTCATGTTTCGTGTTACTTTTACTTTGTTACTTTTTTTCTTTTTTCTTTCTCATTCTATCACAAAAAGTTCATTACTAAAATTAAAGAGGAAAACAAAATATGTTTTTTCTGTTTAGATTCAGAATCGGGTCCGGTTCGCATCATTGGTTCTGTGAATCCACTCTCAGCGCAAGTGTTAAATGTCCGGTGCACTTGCTCTAAGCAAAGTCACCAAGGTCAAGAGAAGCCTGGGTCGTCGAGAAAAAACACGGCCAAGTGGGACATCCGGATCTGTATGAAGTATCAATCTGTCTCTTTTCTCTTTTTACTTTCACTATTTTCTTGTTTGGACAAATCTTCTTTGCCAAAAATATGCATGCAACATGAACTTCAGGGAGACTCTTGCCTGCTTGTGGTTATCAGAAAATTTATATTGAGTTAATCTAAAATTCAAAATATCAAAATATATTAAATATTAAAACAGCCTAAAGACGTGAGAAGATCTCGAAACAACCCATAAGGAGAGAAAAAGAGGACGTGTTTTTGACAGTATACAACCGGAAAGTTATAATCAAAGAATCAAACTTTGATAAGGCATTTAATCTATTACCTAACCCTTCCTTCTGTCAAGAAGGGTTAAGTAATAAATTAACCCCTTGCATATTTACCTCCTCCATCGAGTTAAATATGCATGGATGCTTCAACTGTCAAAATAAATTTTCTTTGCGCAAATAACCATTCTCTATCCGACTTCCGGAATATTTGTTTTTTTATGTTATCAAAACAAGTGTAAAAGTTGTATATAAATTATAGACTAAGTTATGAATAAAATTAAATTTCCTTGTAAATGTTAAATGATGTCTTCACTTACAGTCGCAATAACGTGCAGAAAGAACCCACAAGTAGAACGCAGACAAGCGCGTTTCCAAGATTACAATTCCGGCAATCTACTGAAAAAAAATGCTTTAATTAATTCATTAATTTATCATCTAACCATTCCGAGCAGAGAGGTAAGGTCATAAATTAACCTTGCTGCATTCTTCAGATGGAAGAGGGTAGCAATCTCAAATATGCATGCTCCATAGATCTCGGAGAATTTTTATTTTTTTATGATATCAAAAAAGATGTATATGTTAAATAAAAATTATTTTAGTAAATAAAAGATTTCAGTTTTTATTATATATTAATTGATGAAAAGAACTAGACTTAACTCATAAATATACTTAACTGATAAATGGAGAGAATCCAGATGCATTTTTGAGAATATAGGTGATGTAGCCTCCTCAGCTCATCAATCAAATCATCAACTGATTATTGTAGTATCTAACCTTTCCATCTAGAATGGTTAATTGAACTAACTGTGCATCTTCCCCTCTTCCTAAATTGGAAGAAGTGAATAAACATGTTAGAATTAGAAGCAACCATTAGAACCTCAGCGTCTGTCGAACCTGATATCTGACTCGATTATTTTCTTGTCATCTTAACCGTAACATGCGATCTAGCTGAAGAACTCTGATTAGAACATCAGAGCCAGACTGAATAAGGAAATCCAAGAATGCTTTGTGAATTAAACCCAGAAAAAGAAATTTACGTTTCGATCAAATTACATATATTATATTCCTCGCTTGAATATCTATAGTGACAAGTTATTGAATCGCTCTTGCTCTAGCTAGTTTACAACCCAGTAAACGTTATTCGATAGAAATACAAGATACAACAAGTCAATTCAGCTGTCGGAGATCAATACTCTCTCTTGTCGTTTTGTAACTAAAAATAGGTGTTACTAAATAACAGAAGAGAAAAATTAAGTCTTGTCCGATTAGATTCACGGTTGCGTCCGGCTCACTTGATTGGTCTATGGTCACTTGACATGGTTCAACAAAGTTGCTCTAAGCAAAGTCGCCGAGGCCAACGAAGTCTGGAGTAGCCTGGGTCAACGGGAAAGCGCGGCCAAGTGGGACATCCATATGCGACCCAACTACCAGAGACTTGGCGACATACTCAGTTACTTCGCGTGTTATTTCTTCCGGAAGCGAGGATCGGTATTCCGGAGAGAAGTGGAAAAAGAGACATGCGAATCCAAAAGTTGAAGATTGAACATGTCCCTGTGCACATGGTCAGCAGACTGCGGATCGCGTTCACAACAAAAGTTATTGCGGTCAAATCTCGATGTAATAGCGGAGTTCACATAGATCGATAGGTCCATCGGGAGTTGACCATACTATGGAAGATTCTCATGGTCGGCTTCTATATAATCTCGAGCCAGCGAGATGTCTATCAGGTCTTTGTTTACTCAAACACTCCCAGGTCTCATTGAGTGTGTTGCTGACGAGAGAGCAATCAAGAACAATCGATCTTGATATAGTACATTGCCTCCAGAAATACGAGAAACGCGGACGCAGGGGGTAACGTTACATTCGTATCCACAAGATGCAGCTTTCAGGCTCAGATCTTTCTGACTACAGTAGGTGGCCACACTCTATCATCGGAACCGCAGTAACTGCAATAGTACTGGTGCTGATCTTTGTCTACAAGAAGACGTTCAGCCGATCAAAGCTACCGCCTGGACCTTTAGCATGGCCTGTGGTCGGAAATCTTCCTCTTGTGGGTACGCAGCCTCATCACACGTTCATCAATCTGGCAAAGAAGTACGGTCCGCTCATGTCCCTGCAGCTTGGATCTGTTCCCACGATCATCGTTCAGGGTCCAGAGATGGCTAAAGAAGTTCTCAGAACCCAAGACAAGATTTGGAGTACTCGTCCTGACACCGTGACGGGCGAGGTTTTCTTCTACAACCGTCAAGACCTCCTGTTCGCTCCACTCGGTCCTACTTTCAAGTTGCTTCGAAAGACATGCATCAACTCACTCTTCACTCCAAAGCGTGTGGCGCAATCTCAGGTGAATATCCCCACAGGTCGAATCATAGTACTTTTATTTTAGGTAGTTTCATCTTTCGGTATGTTTTCGAAGTGGAGCTTTGTACTGCCTGAGGTAGGACACCGGCCTTTTACACTGACTGCACCCTCCCGGATGACATCACGATCATCCATGGACCGCGGAACTGAACTCCGAATATGACTCTCAGGACTATATAGAAACGCTTAGCATGATTCTCAAATGTACGTTAATGAAGTTCTATGCTCAAGACGAGGTACACCTGGTGCTTAATTACGTCTGACGATACATTATCATGATCATGACGGGGTTGCTGTCAATGTTTGGCTATGTAGGGTGTTCGGAAGGAAAAGTTAACAGACTTCCTGCAAAAGCTTCTGCAAGAGAGTGAGGGTGGAAAACCCGTACAAGTGGACCATGCGCTTGCAGAGATGAATTTCAACACCGTGAGCAAAATTCTTTACGGCAGAAGCTATTACGGTCTGAAAACGAAGAATGCCGACGGATCCCTTCAGGCAAGAATGTTTCACCAGGTCGCTGAGGAGTGGGCCAGAGTTGCAGGCGGCTTCATCGTTGGAGATTACCTTCCCTATCTCCGGAAGCTGGACATCGGAGGTTGTGAGTCACATCTGAGGAGACTGAGAGAAGAGTTCAGTGGTTTCCTAACAGGCGTCATCGAGGAGCACAAACAGAAAGATGCTGATGCTCCCAAGGATGACTTCGTTGATGTGCTGCTGTCGCTGCCTGCAGACGAAGAGGGCAACCGTCTGACGGAGATCCAAATCAAGGCCTTTCTTCAGGTTTGTCTTGTTCCAAACCCCTTCTGCACCAGCATACATAATCTCATATATCTGCAACCTGAATTCGAATTTGCGTGAGGCAAACTTAAATCTTAAAATCTCCTGTCGAGCAGAAGTCTCCCTGGCACAGTTTAAGACACTCACCTTAGGTGTCCAGTGAGCTAATCCAGAACTGACATTCTGAATTAACCCGAAAAAGATTTCAATGCTGAAGAGGCTTAATTGAGGATATATATATATAAATATATAATCATTAAATTTTGCATGATTGTTTGTGGACGTTTAGCTTCTGTCCTCATATTAGCATTCCCTTTTCGTTATTCTTGTGACTTAGCAAGAAGGCAATGATGGTAGTCAAGTGAAGATTCTAGTTTCAAGGCAGTCAAAAACTGGAGTCTCATCCATGCATAACTACATCTGCGCTGCTACATTTCGTGGAAGGGAGATAGAAACAGCTTCAGGATGTGAACATCTGACTTTTTCCAGCTCCAACAGAGTGATGTGTTTATTTTATCTTGTAAGCTAGCCGCAAGGTAAGAAGAGTGCATTGTTCACTGCTGGTTGATTAACAGTTCGGTGGTTCCGTTTCTGCAGGACTTGACCCTCGGGGGAATCGATTCTTCGGCGCAGCAGACACTGTGGACGTTAGTCGAGCTTATGCGACATCCAGAAGTCAGACTCAAAGTCCAGGCGGAACTGGATGCCGTGGTGGGAAAGAACAGAATGGTAGAGGATTCTGACCTCGCTCGGCTGCCATACTTCAAGGCTATGATCAAAGAATCGTTTCGGCTGCACCCAGCAGTACCATTTCTGGCCCCCCACGAGAGCATCAAAGCCTCGAAGCTTGCTGGCTACGACATCCCCAAAGGAACGAGGCTAATCGTGAACGTGTATGCGATTCACAGATCTCCAGATGTGTGGCCTGAACCTCTGAAGTTCGACCCTGAAAGGTTCTTGGATCCCCAGCAGGCCGTAAAATCAGATGACTATAAATTCATCCCTTTCGGTGCAGGTGTTCGAAAGTGTCCAGGTTTGGACTATGGTATGCTCCTAGTGGAGTTGACTCTAGCTGCACTTCTCCAAACATGCGATTTGTCCCTTCCCGAGGGCATGAATCCCATGGACGTCAGCACTGCAGAATCGTTCGGGGTCACCTTAAACACAGCAACTCCTCTGGAAATCGTGTTCACGCCGCGATTGCCTGTGACGGTTTATAAGGACTTGGGCATTGCACTGTAGGCTGGAGGGGTTTTATTTACCTACTCGTAGTTCGTGGGTACTGTAGAAAGAATTTTCCAAGTCTCGGCTTTAGGGGACGGGTCTGCTCGATATGGGCTCACTGAGACCTGCTTGCAGGTAGAACCGCGGCAACCTTTGTAGAATATGTAGGAACAAAACATGGTTAGGTGATGCACTTAGTTACTTGTGTTACCATGAAAGTTAGAATCTACTGTAGTGGACCATGCTGAGGCAGCCGGACATGGAGCAAATTTGCCGGAAAGTTGGCAGAGGGTTCCGGACTTCCGGTATAGTCGTCTCCGTAAACGTAGAACTCAATTCTTTTCCCGGAGAAATACGCCGGGAGTGACCAATTAGACATTGTATTTCTGAATCGACTCCATTTTCTTCTCAGTCGATCCTGTAATCTATACATAAACCATTTCTGCCTTTTTCAGTTTGTATATTTCCGTTGCTTATTATCTGAAAAACCATCGATCTATTTCCGTACACCATTGTCTAGGTTAGGACACAGGTTTTAGTTTAGGTCCGGCGAAGTGATAAACCACTAGTTTGCAAGTTACAAAGGCAAAATGTTGTTAAAATGAAATAAAATGCTCAAAAAAAATGGCATTGAAATATGCAGCATGGATACCAAATTCTAAAAGTTGATGTCTAAGCTGGAATATCTTGAGAATTCAGCGTTAGACTCTTATGAAATGCAATAGATGCAAAGGTGTGTCAACTTGTGTATAACAACCTAGTTATATCTATCTCTCCATGCACGACAAAGTTTGTATTGAGGTCTTCTGGCCTTCCATGCTCGACTAAGTGTCTTTTGTTAGAAGAATCTGTTTTTCTCTCTTTGTTTCTGAAAATAGTCTAGCCGATGTGTAACGTGACTTGTTTTGAAATACATGACTTCTTCGCTATTAGTATACATCAACAGATCGAGAGAATGGTACAATATTATTTAGCCTGTTTGATCTCATTGTACGGTCTGGTTCATGCAGAATCCGAGTTAGACTATCAAATGAACCTCGTTTGAAACGAGGTTGAGAATAGATTGCATGCAATGAGCTAAAAACTCCTGGGAAAAATGAACCGACTAGGTTGAGAGTAGAGTTAAATAAAGGTTATTATTCAATTTGGTTAATTATGGCTTGTTCACCATCAGATTCTCATATGGCGAACAATAACCAAATTCATGCAAGAAAGACAAACAAGCCTCAACGCCAAGTAAAGAGCAGACGCCGAATAAGATCAAAAAAGCAAGGACCAGATGTCACATAGCTATGCAGGTACTGGAAATTTCACATGTCATGTCCCCACTGCTGACTCCGACATAAGTTAGAGCGACAACAAAAAGGATGCTACCAGGTCCGAGCAATTGACATCGTTGTACTTGATCTGAGAGATGGAAGACACGTTGTCGTGAAATATGAAGTTAACAATGTAAACCAAGTAAACATTTAATGGTACATACGTGCTTTATCTTCTTTAGTGACACATAATCAATATTTTGTATTAGAGTATAAATTATTATAATCATGCTTATAATATCAGTAAGCATTCAACTATGCTCATATATAAATCCATTCTCGATTGAAAAAACATATATGAATACGATTATCATTTTAATACACAAATATTTTTCAAGAAATAACCATCACCAATCGAGGTGGTTTCATCAACAAGGCAGCCTACGACCAGTGCTACTTGTGGGAGTAAAAATTATTCAAACGGAGATCGAATGACGATGTGGTGGCTCTCAAGGCTAACATAAGATCATTTCAGATCTTTCGGTGAATCCATGAAAGAATATTGCATGTCAATCGACGTGGTTTTATTAGAATACTCTAATCTTTTGAGGATCAAGTAAGTTGTGAGGAGTTTACTCTTTCTTCAGTTGAAGAGTAAACTCCTTCCAAGTAGCTCCATGAGCTCGAATGATCTCTCTCACAATGCTCCCGTAACTCAACTACAATGACAAACTCAAACGTTTCTAACATTTCTTTTTCTGGTACTTTGTTTAGCTCCTTCTCCCTCGAGTAGTACTTCAAGTATTTGGATGCATATCTCTCATCAAACTGATCCAACAACCCCACAACAGATTGCAAGATTTTGTTAGTCATTGTCTCTTTTCATTCAACGGTTTGCTGTTGTTACATTATCAACGCGAATGTCTCGAACAATCGCATGTCGAACCTAGTAAGTTTGGTGACTTTTGAAGCTCAGTAGAAACCTCATCTACGAAATGAGACAACCCTTCAACTTCCATGGTTGCAAAACCGCAAACATATCTCTCATCCTAGATGTTTCACATATAGTCCATCAACTATCGTATAACGTGTCTTTTTGTCTAGAAATACACTGTGTTTATGGTTGTGTAGAGGTATGTGACTTTAACATATTGGCTCCAAATCTCAATCTTTCAACCTAAATGTTTCTCTATCTATTAACTTCCCGTCAATCCAACTACCACAACTTTATCTATACAATCAAAAGATGTTCTAGTGCGGCATTCTTACATGTACTACTTTTAAAACTTAACCAAACTTCATATCAATATATGTTAACCAATCGAGTCCTGATACAGCTTATTGCACACCTTGATCGCGACTCCTTGCTCCAAACTTTGTGACCTCAGCTCTCCCAACTCGGTCGACCAATGGTGATCAAACATTACAAGTAACTTTTTTGGGTCTTTTACTCCTACATTGAATATATACACTGTTAGATTTCAAGTCTCTCCGTATGTAACAATCAAAAGAATCACCGGAAGTTGTAAGTTCACCAGCCTCTTCATGAATACCTTGACCCGAACTTGAGACGATGCCTCCAAGGACATGTTGGTGAAATGCAAGGACAGCATGTTCTGCTACTTGGATCGGCAGGTCGAGAGTCTGAAGACACTCTACGGTCTTCCTTTCGTTCTCAACCTCACAGCCACGTCTTTCGGTGCCTCAAGACCAGCCGATGTGGAAGATCTAGATAAAGAGGAGTTCGACCTAGTTGTTCACCTGGTGATAACAGCATTGGAAGCGAAGAAGACATGCGAGGAAGCTCTAGAAGTCAAGACGTCTTCTGGAAGACAAGAAGAGGAGATGGCTTCTAAAATGTTCAGAGTGGAGGTAATGATTGTCTCTGACTCCTATGAGATCGCTCCAACTCCCAGCATCGAACAGGTCTTACAAAAGAGCCAGGAAGCGCAGATGGATATGGCTTCCCAAGGACATCTTCTGGCTTTTGAGCCAATTACAGAAGAGCACATGGCTGTCACTGAGGCAGATGCTACCTCAGCCGCGCTAGAGGTACTAGCTGAGCAGCACATGGTACCAGAAGACGAATTAGATAGTCAAGCAGGTGCGGATCCTACGGATGTCACACTTCATGACCAGGAATAGGAAGGAACATTAGTAAGCTACTTCTTAAGGAATCGAAGTTAGCTATTTTTAGCTTGATAACTCCTTTTTATATTTTTAGGATACTGTCCATGTGGTAGGGTTAGTTAAAGCAGGAGTAGGAAAGACTTTCCAAATTGAGAGGAACCGAAGTCCAGGAGGAGGTGGTCATCTGACAGTGCCTCATTTTATCCTCTAGATTGTGGTTGCGATACGAGAGAATCCCCCTCCTACGATTAGAGATAGTGGTATAAGATTGAGTTCGATGTTGAATTTGAGAGACGCACAATGCTACACACATAGTACATTTGCGCATAGAGTAGGTCTGCACCTCCGCACCCTAAGAGGAGATCGTGAGAGTGTAGATAAGAGTAGACGGAGTAGACAGAGAACGACATACTCGTGTAGTCTTGTTTAATCTGGTGTGTCAAGGAGTAGTGACAGGAAGCTGAAGGAGTAGCTTCTAGAAGCCAATAACTTCTTCTCAAAGATTGGATTGACGATTTTGTTTACAGAAGCTTTGCCTATATCTTTTGGGGTTTGAGTTTCATCGAATTCATACGCAATTGTGCATGAGAAGTCTTCCTGTTGAGTGATTGTGAGTGCTAGAAGTTGTGTAGTGTCCAAGCTTGTCTCATCTAGTGGAGCACTTTGGATCCATATACGGACTGTCTGTGGGAGATCTCTTGAGTCAGAGCAGTCGAAGCAAGGGCAGAAGAAGCTAGAAGTCGTAATCTATAGAAGTTGAATGAGTACCAAGCAGGACTGGAGGAGTTAGACGATGAGAGTTGTGGTGCACACAAATTACAAGATTCACGAATTTTTAAAATTTTTAAGATTAATAACTTGTTTGTATAACTGAAGAAGCGTTGTTACTTAAGGTTACTGCTTCCTTAGAAGAAAGATGATCTTATGAGCTTTTTAATAAGAAGTTGACTTCTTCGGAAGACGGCCGTCTTCAGGGAAGCGTCTTCTCAGTTGCGTCTTCGGAAGACGGCGGAAGATGGGAAGACGGCGGATGACATCCATCTTCCGGAAGACAGCGACCGCGAAGGCCTAACCATGAATTTCCAGGTAAAAGAGTGGGTGTACCTACTAGGTAACACCAAGGTGGTAGGTATGTCGGGTAAGCCACCTAGGGTCGAAACCCCTAATCTGCGAGAAAGATGCGCAGGAAGCGCATTAGCGCATTCCAACTTCTCGCAGCAAGCACGCTCTTCAGAAGATCGAAATCAGCGAGGTGAGCTTCGAGTGAGGAAATCAACAAGGAGAAATTGAGTGAGGACATAGCGATTAGAAGCTAGCAAGAAGGCGAGGTCGAATTGCTGAAGCGCAAGAAGCATCTTGAGTGAAGAGCGTTTCCTGTGAGACTCCCGGAAGCTGACATTGGAAACAGCTGAGTGAAATCGGAGGTGGGTGCCTCAATCGATTGAGGCATAGACAGGAGCTGACGACAGACGCAGCTCAGTGGGGTCGCAATGGAGCTGGGACCAGAGCCAGAAGCGCACGGGAGGTCGAAGACAACTCGGGAAGCAGAAGAAGACTGTAGAGGTTCTTCCCACGTTCTTTCCCCTTCCCACTTCTTCTCATCTTTGTTTGGTATCCCCCGCGCTTCCCCGGTTGTTTGCAGGCAGCCTGATCGATTACACCCATCCCCATTTTTCCTATTGTGACATTGGGTGCGGAAGCGCTGCCCAATTTCTGTCAGACATCTTCTTGATTCTTCCTAAGTTCAATTCGAGCTTCCCTACCCATCGTCCTCAAATTGACAATCTCAGCTATCGATTTCCCTACCCGATTACTCTTCTCCTCCCGAAACTTTGAACAAAAGACGCTTCGGAAGATTGGAACATCTTCGGAAGACTGTCTTCGGAAGTCGACTGTAACCAATTCGTATCAAGAGTGGATTTGTGTTGCTTTTGTGTTAAGAGAGGCTTGGTACGAATCCTGAGTGGTGTGGTGAGTTCTTTTGTTATTTCGAGAAGTTGGAAGTCGGGAACTAGGCCTGTGCCTCCCGGCCTTCCAAGCTTCTCAACTCCACATCTTCCTAGAGAGACTAGAAGACTGAAAGGCTGGCAAAATGAGCGAGAAGACGTGAGGGTCCATTTCAGGTCTCTTCTGTCCGACCCATAGCAGCCATTCCTTCTTCTTCCCAAACTTAGGAGAGAGTCGTGAGAAGACTTGCTGGCAGAATCTGGAGAGAATGATCGAGGGTCATGTCTTCCCATCGAGCAACAAGCTTCTTCTGAGTGTGTATGAGAGGTGAGAAGTCAGAAAAACAGAGTGCAATTGTCTTGAGTCTGTTGTGAGGATAGACTGCGCGTAGGAAGATGAAGACAAGTGAGACCAGTGAAGAGAAGCCTGACTTCGGGAGGTCTTCCGAGAAAGACATTGAATCAGAAACTGTCCCGGGTGTCTTCTCAGAGACCACTGTCATCGCAGGAGCCCGCAACCATCTTCTGAACCTGTTATGCACTTTATGTTTCGCGAATCTTTTATTTTCTGATAAGAAGTAGGATGTAATGCAAGGTGGGTTGTCTTCTTAGTAATCCATGCGAGGCCTTGCTTAGTTAGGATTGAGTAGATATAGCCCGGAAGACGAGAGAAGTTAGGAAGCAATGTTAGAATCCCGGAAGATGGAGTAACTGTCTTCTGGAAGACTAGGTTCATCTTCTGAGAGTAGAAGCTAGACTGTGAGAACTTAGGGAAGGACTGAGTCTTCGACTCACAACAAGTACGTCGCTTCTACCAAGGAGTTAGCGCAGCTGAAAGAAGAGCAACCAGGAGTTGCAGGCGTGTTTACAGCAGCGTGACCAGGAGGTTCTGCGAGTGCGGATAAGATCATCGCCCTTGCAGAAGAGAAGACGACGTGGAAGACTCTACGGGAAGCCGCAGAAGCGCAGGTTGCAGCCGAGAAGACGCAAAGATAAGCAGCGGAAGCTCGTGCATAGGGGTTACTAACACAGTCGGTGGAAGCGCTTCGGAAGAAGTTTAACTTCACCGCGGGTAGGAAGTTACTTACCTTAGCTAGAGGATGGGACAGCGAGTCCAAGGCAATGTCGGTGGAACGTAGAGAGAGCATGTTCAGGTACTTGGATCGGCAGATAGAGGGAGTGAAGACACTCTATGGTCTTCCCTCGCTTCCGACACCTGCAACTGCATCTTCCCAAGCTCCAGCACCATCGACTGGATCGGGAATGGAGAAGGAGGAGTTCGACCTCGCTGTGCACTTGGTAGTGACAGCGTTGGAAGCCGAGAAGACTTCGGAAGACGCCTCGGAAGACAGGATGTCTTCTGGAAGACCGGAAGACAAGCCGTCTTCCCAGGTATTCCGCGTGTAGGAAGCGACTTCCCCGGACCCCTATGAAGTCGTCATGGTCCCTAGTACCGCACCCGTGCCTCAGAAGACCGAAGACGCACCACTCGACTCTGCTTCCCAGAAGACGCTTCCGTCTTCCGAAGCAGAAGCCGAAGCCGAGGAAGACGCAGTCGCAGCGACAGCAGGGTCAGCAAAGAGCGATGAGAAGGAAGCCACCTCAGTGACACCCGAGGTAACTGCAGGGCTTTCTAGCTTATCAGAAGCCGCGTTAGGAGCTCCGATAGGGGCAGATCAGGTAGAGATTGTCACGGAGCAATCATAGTAGATAGTAACCAAAGTGACACACTCCCAGTTTAGTAGGAACAAACATGTTATCTTAAGGGTGGCAGTTTTCCATGTAAAATTAGTTAGGACACCATGTGGCAACATAGGTAGCGTAGGCAACAAAGTGGATGGCTAATTAGGAAGGGGGAACCGCTTGCATGTGGGGTGGCGGCCTCCTGTCAGCGTCTCTCTCTCCTTGGTGGTCGCCTCCTCTGATTCTCACGGCAGCGACATAAGTAGGATTGCAGCGTAGGAATGGGGCTAGCTGCTGCACACCCATATCGATTCTATGGTGCAGACAGACTAGACACATTAGAGACACATGACAAATAGTTCTTGGCACACTACACCCGTCGTTGGAAACATACGAATAGTCTTGGAATACACAGGAGGGGTCTGCATGCTCGTACCAGCAGTGGTTCGAAGATGTAGATAGAGGTAGTGGACAGTTTAGGAGCAGGGAACGGCATCCTCGTGCAGTCCTGTTGACTAGACTGGTGTGTCGAGGAGTAGACGTAAGAAGTAGAGGGAGTGAGCTTCCCAATGTCAATGTGACTTCTTCTCGGGGGAATAGATTGTTGATTTGAGTGCAGAAGCTTAATCCTTGTCTTCTGGATGGTGGGTTCCTTGAATTCGCTCCCAATTGTGCATGGGAAGTGTTTTTCTTGAGTGGCGGTGATTCTCAGCAGTTGTGGAAGTGTAGCTTGGCTCGTTCAGTATAGCACTTGGGATCTACGTACGTACGGTCTTATGGGTAAGGGATCCCAGAAGACAGAGTAGCCGGAGCAGCGAAGAGAAGAAGAAAGAAGCCTTCTTCCCGCTGTCGTGTCGTGGACCGGCTCCTACCTGAAATACAAACTTCGATGCTTGTCGCTCCAAAGACACTCATGAGAAGACAAGCTAGGCCCCAGCTTACGGATTTTGGCACAATCTCAGATCTCCATTTTCATCGCATAGATGGGTAGAGCTCCTTGTCAGCATTCCATAGGCACTTTGTCTACTTCGTTTGGACGCCTAGTGGAGAAGTTATAGGACTCGAAAGATGGAGAAAATAAGCTAGGCCCCAGCTTAAGGGTTTTTGGCACCACTTCGGATCTTCGTTTTTATCGCACCAGTGGATAGAGCTCCTTGTCAGCATTCCATAGGCACTTTGTCTACTTCGTTTGGACGCATAGTGAAGAAGTTACAGGACTCGAAAGATGGAGAAAACAAGCTAGGCCCCAGCTTACGAGCTTTTGGCGCAACTTCGGATCTTTACTTTTATCGCATAGATGGATAGAGCTCGTTGTCAGCTTTCCATGGGCATCTTGTTTATTTCGTTTGGACATCCAGAGAAGAAGTTATGCGATTCGAAAAAAGATAAAATCAAGCTAGGCCCCTAGTTACTTGCTGACTGGGTATTTAGGGCTTCAGGCGTTATATCAAAGACGCAAGGGGCCTGCTTCTTATTATTGAGGGTTGAACTTCGTACGTACAGACTGTTGCAAGGGGGCTGCTTAAGGGGCTTGCTTGTTTCTGCGACCTGTCGGTGGATGTTTTGGAGAATTGAGAAGTCCAATACACGCGCGCAAGGTGTCATTGGGTTCAGATCTATGCAGGCTACGCACAGATTAAGACGGTTCTTGAAGAGACGGATCGGGGGTTGTGTTCTGGGAGAAATTGAGACGTAGGAAACAGATTTGGAGTTTTTCAGTTACCTGTGAATGAGAGTTGGACCGTTCGAGCCGTTCCGGAGTCCAAACTTGCTGTCCTTGGATCCATCGGGATCAGAACAACGAGTTCTTCAGGAAATTGAAGACGATACAAAGTTTCATCGAGCGGTTTGGGAGTTGTGAGAGAAATTGGCTCGCAGGGAAGCGTTTGCGTCAGGTTTTCATCGCCTGCGACCTGAGATTGGATTGTTCTTCGCGATCAGTGAGCCAAGTTCTTCGTTCTTGGTGCCTACGCGATCAGGGAGTCCTCATGTACGCATAGGAGAAGACTGTAAGTGAATTGGATTGTTGGTTTGGGTGTGGTGAGCGAATTTGAGCCGCAGGGAGCCGATTTACGTCAGTTTTTTGCAACCTGCGATCAAATTTCTCGAGTGGTTTTGCAAGGGGAACTCCAAACGGCTTGTTTGGAGTCTTGTTGGGTTCAGGGTAGCCAGATCTACCTACCAGCGAAGACGGATATCAGTTTAGACGATCCGTCTGTACGGTGTGAGCGGTTTTAAGCCGCAGGGAGGAGTTTTTGAAGGTTCGGTTACCTGCGACCGAAAATTGGCAATATCTCGACTATCGGGAGTCGGATCTGAAGGTTTCTTGAGCCAACGGAGTCAGGGAAGGAGACCCTATCAACACTTGAAGATCGTTTGGCGAAAGGAGAAAGTTCCCAGATAGGTCTTTTTCGGTTCCTTCGCTACAGGATTCGTCCTTTTGAGTTCGTTAAGGACTTAGTTGGTTGTGTATGGCTTGTGGTAGCTAGCTTTAGCCAAGAGCTAGTGTGTGGATGTGGTTTGGACTTGAGTTTGGATCGTGTGATACTGTTGTGGCTCTGGTTGTTAGCAAAGAGAAGTTTCTCTTGCTTTGAGCTGCGCTTTGGCGATTTCAGGCTAGGGTTGCGATTCAGGGGTTTGTTTTAGGGCTTCTGAAGTAGGTTACAGACCGATCTGGTCTGTTCCTCAGGTTTGTGTTGTTAGGAGAAAGAAACGGCAGTGTACATACATTTGGAGTGGTATATATTGCGCGTTCGTTTTCGTGGTTGTTCGTCTCTGTCTTGTCTCTGTTTGGCACACAACATCTCCACAGCCAGGAACCTCGCGTTTTCCTGGACATCCTTCATGCAATATCCGACACGATACCGCAACAGAAGACGACATCCTCGAGTAGAAGACGGTGCCACTGTATTCACGTTTGCTGTCTTCCTCCCCAAACTATTACAAGCAAGGATGGCTTGTTAGTCAGGATCCGGACTAGAAGCCTGTCGGAATCTTAATTTCCTCTTTTCATCTTGTTTTCTCTTGTTTGGATTTCCTCTTCTTCCCCATCTTCTATCATCTACCTCATCTTCTTACCTTCTTCTAGTGAGCTTCCGAGACTTCTATTGAGCTTCCGTGAAGGTGAATGTCGTTGTAGTGCTGCAGGAAGACTATTTCCGTAAGCAGAAGCCTGGGAAGGCTACAGGGGGCATACACCATGTGATTGATCTAACCCGTTGAAATGTGAGTGTGAGAGTAAGGTGTAACAGCCGTGCTAGTCGACTTCTGCGAAGCAGGACAATCTTCTGGAGGTGTGAGAAGACGATGTCGTGTTGTGGTTCGGCTCCTGTGTGAAATTCCTGTGTAACCTATGTTGTGTTTCTTTTCCGTGTTTCGTGAACCGTATCGCGTAACTCGTCGAACGGTGTGATGAGTGCCACGTTTGTGATTATCTGTTTAAGTGATCGCACGGTAGAAGAACGTGCCAAGTCATCGATCTGTGCGCGTTCACTTTAGTGGTCCTTGTCGCCGCATTTGTGTATAAAATGGTGGGTCGAAGGTTCATACGGCATTCTCTCTCAACGGGTGATTCGTAAGGGTTCTCGGTGATCTGCATGGAGGAGTGAAGAACTGCAGGAGTGGTGGTTATGGACGGAGGTGTGTTACCGGCTCCGGATCTTCCTTTCCCGAATCCGTTTCACATCAAGCTTCATTGCATCCACCGCGATCACTTTCGACAGTGGTTAGTTGCGTACTTTGGTGATGAGTTCATGGGGAGGGTGATGGAGTTACAGCTTCCGGTGATCCTTCCAATCGTAACATACGGAGAGACTTGGGATATGACGGTGTACATTTTGTTGTGAGGAACAATGGATCTCAACTATCCATCGAACGTTCCTTTCAATCTTTGGGTCGATGTCCGGTGCCATTGCAGACCGAAGATCAATCATGGGGCTTGGATCGTGAGAAACTTCGGGCAAGAATATTACAATCGAGTGATAGCTTCACCGTTTCCTTTTGTCATACCTTTTATTGTAGAACGTTTCCAAGTTGTAATATTGACGTTGTATTAGTCTGCGGCTCACTGGTTTCATTCTAGTTGAGCGCTTCTGTGTAGTTACGGACCGCGAAGAATCCATCGACATATCTGAAGGATTTTGTGAAGTCTTAGAGTGTTGTTGATGTCTTGTGTCTCCTTGGAGAGTAAAAATTCGTTCTAAGGGAAAAGTTAAGAGGAGAAAAGACAAAAAGTAAAGTTCTTTTTGCTCTTATTGGTCCACTTTTGGACCAATGGTGTTCTAGCTGATCCTCGCGACGTTTCTGTGGTTTCTGGAGGCTTCAGAGGGCCATTCGCGAAACGGAGGGTATGGTTGGAGAGCTCTCGACCGGGGCTACAATCTGGGCTGAAGAATCGATCGATTTGATGAAAGTATGAGCGCGTTATGATCGATTGAGTGGAGGGGGGTGAAATTTGTACCTACTGCTACGTTTCTGGTTGTTCCGAGAGACTCGCGAGGAGTTTTGAGGAGCTGTCTGTTGGGTTGGAGAGCTGACGACGTGCTGGTCGTTTTGATATCAATTTCATCAGTTTCTTGATCGATTTGGATTCTGAACCGACCGATTGAAGTTGAGAAGTGCAGATGGGATAAGGCGGGACAGCGAACTATGATAGCCATGGATAGTTTGCTATTGCTTAAGATCTGAGTCGAATTTCTGAGTGAAACTTTCCAGGATTGAAGAATGTCTTATCAGTAAGATACTTGGGAAGTTTCACCTCAAATGGTCGAGTAGTTTGTTCAGAATCTTGGATCAAATGTACCTGGGTCTGTAAAGCTCTGAAGTTAGCACAGATTACGGTTTGATCCATATCTGAGAATTGGTTTGAGATTTCGACCTGAAAATTGTTCAGGGTAGGAGTGAAGGGTCCAATCAAGCTTCCTGTGAAGTTTGATCATCATTGGTCGAGTGGTTTGGAAGGACTGAGGTCTCAAAGTTCGAAAATACTTCTGTTATTAGCTATTTCGGGTTTTTCGGTATCATCTATGATCATTTTGGTCATTTTCGATCAATTTGGAGAGGAGTTTGTTGCTGAAACTGCCATGGCTGCATGCAATTCGACATTGGAGGGTGTGGGGCTGATTTCAGCTCTTGGTGATGAAGGAGAACGGAGTCGCCATGAGTCTTAAGCCGCTGTTTGGGTTCTCGGAGCTGCCAGGTACTACCGCCGTTGGTGCTATATTGAGATCTGAATAGTGTTTTGGAGTATGCATGCTTTACCTTGCTGGAATGCTTGGTAGACCAGGGTGTACAGCAAGTTGTATCGATACTCTATCAAGTTGATTGAGTGATCTTATAGCGTCTTCTGGTTGTACTATGAAGTTGTGATAGTTGGATTGATGGGCAGTTAGCGTCGCTGGGGAGCTATTCAGAAGTCAGGCTTCCAGTGATATAGAGGAATAACTTCAGTTAGATAATACAGATCTGAGTATTTTTAGTTAGAATACAAAAGATCTGTTTGTAACACAAGTTTATGCAACCTATACGTAACCTTGGATCGTAGCAAGCTTTAAACTTGAGACGAGCGGATACAAGGTCACTCAGGCTAGAAGAGTAGATAGTGAAACATTTGAGTGGAAACATCCAGATCTAGATCCAACCTTGTCAATCCACATACCTCTACACAGCCATATACCCCGTGTATTCCTAGACAGAAAAACACGTTATACGATAACGAGCTGAACCTCCAGAAGACGAGAATCGCTTCGGGAAGACGGTACTGAGAAGACCGGAAGAAGTGACATGGAAGCAGGAAGATCGTCTTCCCGAGCTTCTCTGTGAATAGTTGTGTGATATTTTAGTTAGTAGTTGTTTATTTAGATCCAGAGTATATTTTGACATATCTGGAAGACGCGTGGTTTTGTGAGAAGACGGGATTCCTAAGCAAAACCCGTGTGTTTGTATGTTTGAACAGATCTTAGAACTTAGAGCAGCGTTACTTGTTCAAATCCTCTGTGGGAACGATATCTTGTATACGAAATGGACAAAAGGAGTAATCCTGCATCACTACAAGAGTGTTGGCATAGGTCTGAACCCCTGTAAAAGCTCACTTGGTCAAAGGGACAGTGGGTGGTAATTAACACCAAGATTATCTCGAGAGGAAAGACCTGAAGTATACAAATTCTTATCACAACAGAAGACGTCATCCTCAACTAGAAGACAGTGGGACTATAAGTAGGTAGTTGGTCTTCTTCCCTAATTTACTACAAGCAAGGATGGCTTGTTAGTCAGGATCCGGACTAGAAGTCTGTCGGAAGATTGATTTCTATCCTTTCTTTCATTTCTTCTTGTTGATTTTCTCTTCTTCCTTCTATTCTCTCATCTTCTCATCTTCATTCTATCTTCTACCTGGTTCCAGAAGCTTTGTGTGAGTATCAGTGGATGTGAGTGTCGTTGTAGTGCTGCCAGGAGACCGTTTCAGCAGGTAGAAGCCTCGGAAGGCTACAGAGGACGTACACCTTATGAATGATCTAATCAGTGAATATCGTAAAGGTAACTCGTGGTATGGAGTAGTAATTGGCATATACGGAGCAGTGGCAGTGTTCTAAGGATG
Source organism: Asterella californica (assembly GCA_036924285.1). Lineage (NCBI taxonomy): Eukaryota > Viridiplantae > Streptophyta > Marchantiopsida > Marchantiales > Aytoniaceae > Asterella > Asterella californica. The sequence continues at coordinate 31,943,275 of JAYKYS010000003.1, forward strand.
TCAAAAGCCGAGTTGAATCCCCAAAAGACGAGAATTACTTCTGGAAGCCGACGTGAGAAGACTGGAGTCATGGCCAGGGAGTAGTAATCGTCTTCTCTGTCTTCTCAATGTATGTTTGTATTGTATTTTAAGTAGTAGTTGTGTGTTGTGATTCAGAGCACCTTTTGAAGTGTCTGGAAGCCGTGTGGTTTTGAGAGTTAGAAGAGATTTCTGGATAAACTCCAGGTGTTTGTGAGTTTGGACATATCTTAGAACTTAGAACAGTGTAACTAGTGTAAATCTTCTTGGGGGAACGAAATCTTTTATGCTACAATGAGATAAAGGAGAAATCTTGAGATACAACACCATACTCAATGTCTATTCGCTGAATTAGAAGCTGCCACATGTGATGCGACACTAGTAGTAGTAGCAGGACCCAAGCAACCAGCAAGCGCAATAATAGTTGCTCCATCCACATCTTCTTTGCGTCATAAATTATCCCTACAATCACCTCAAGTTTCTCTCAGTGGAAGCACCAATTATTATGTCGAACGAGAGTTTTCTCGTGAGAGATGAGACCTTCTAGATGTGAAGAGATCTCTATGTTGAAACACGTGCATGAACAATGGATCCGTGCTAACATGACTCCTTTTAGTGTCAAATTCGATCATAAACTGAAGGCTAAACGTTAAAATCAAACACCTAGATACACAACGAGAACACAAGTCTTACGAGTGTAACCACTCTCTCGGATATAAATTCCTTTTTATAAGGTTACTTTACTAGTATCGTCTCTTCAACCACATCAATTTCTCAATTTTCTTTCTTCTTAGTGTCCTACTCACAATACTACATGTATTCTCCCCAAATTGTTATATGATCTCTAGGTTTTTTCTTCTTAGTCTCCTCGTCGTCGATATCACGAATAAGCCTCTCAAACCTCCTCTACTCTCTTTGTGATAAGATTACGACACGTGACGTATCAGCCAGTGGAACTTAAAATTAAAAAACAAGTGTGAACTATATGTCGATGTGTCTTATGATCCTTGTAGGTGAGCAGCTATGTCAAGCTATAAGATACATTGCAACATTGGTAGACGAGCAGCTAGTCTAGTATGAACACCTTGGTAAGCGAGCAGCTAACCTAGCTGTAAGAGACATTGCGACCATGGTAGGCAATCAATGTGAAGAAAAAAATAAAAAATAAAATCAAAATTCTACAAGTTTGCAAACCATTGCTGTTGGAGTCATGGTAATATATAGTCACTTTATTTTGAAAACTTTAGGATGTAAGACCATAGAACCAACAACATACGGAGGCGTTGTCTATACACGTTACATTTAAGGAAGATCATGTCTCCTGCCCCTAAGTACAACAATAGTTACATCCATCATAATCCTCCTTGTCATGACCGTTGTCGGGTTGAGAGTTTTCCTGGGAAGGGCGGAACCTTCTGGCTGTGATAGATCTCGAAGGCTGTGTTTAGTACTCAGAGAAGCGTTGGACTTCAAGCTATGGCTTCTTACTATACAGAGGTAAGCTTCATGTCATAAGGGAACAGTATAAACATTCACTCAGGTCGAATTGACCCTCATGTAGACTCCTCATGCCTCCTCGCCCAAACTGCGTGCTCAACGGCTCTCCAGTAGAAGAAAGGTGCAGCCTACCGTTCTGATAGCGAACCACACCATCTCGCAAAGCAGTTGTGAGCTCTTGACAGTCTCCTCGGAAGTGATCAGGACTGTCACACCAAATACACCTACGGACAGGAGCACCTCCTGGATGTGCAGCAGCAGACGCCGGTGGCTGCTCTCTCTGCAATCCAGCTAGCTCTACCTTCAGCTCTCGCATCTGCCGAATCAGGTCTTCAATCTGATTCTGTTGACCATGGTTCTCCGCAGGTCTCTGAACAGGTGCCCTTTGTGCTGGAGCTGGCACAACTGGCATCAAAGGAACTGCAGCTGGGACAACAGGTCTGGGAGCAGGGGCCAAAGGTTGCTGTACTTGAGGAGCAGCATAAGGTGGAGTGACCACTTCTGCAAGCGGACGTCCTCCCACAGCCACTCTTCCCCTCCTCTGCCTTGTCAGTACAGCCACAGCATCCTCAACTCTCCTCCAATCCATAGTAACACCTCCCTCAGTAGATCGATCGGCCAACATAAAACATAACCGATCTGCCGTAGCATCATCGGTAGCCTGCAGGAAAAGCTCTGTTTTCCTAGCATCTAGGGTGATTCGCTCTAGAGTTGAAAGTTGTCGGTATCTCCGATCAAACTCTCTCAGCAACTCACTCAGGCTCATAATACGACCAGGTTGCTGCTCAACCCAGTCTAGAAATGTCCTTCTAGTAACTCTCTCTGAATCTTCCTCAAGAAACTCCTCTCCAAGAGATCGCTCAAAACTCATCCAGACTCCAAGATTTCTTCTCTGTACATCCCTAACTTGGTCCCGCAACTCAGGAATGACAGCTAACTCAAAGCTTGCTATCATCTCAGCATCTGTAACCCTAACCAGCTCCATCTCTCCTCTATACTCACGCAGATATCTAGAAATATCTCTACCTTCAAACCTTCCACACCTATTCACTATCGCTTGCAAAGCCTTGGTGGATTTTAACTCACCCCCTCCAACGATCGGATGTTGTTGGACCAGGGCCGCAAGCGTCTTCAAGATCTCAGCCGTGTCCAGACCAGATGCAGATGTCGCTATAGAAGACGCATGTGCAGTTGACGGTGCAGCAGTAGACGTTGATGCTCCAACTCCAGAGGCAGCAGCAGCAGCTCCGCTCTTGCGATCCATCTCTTCTCCTTGTAGCAACTCAACCTTCTCAATCAATCACCTCAAGAGCTCTCAGTGGAAGCACCAGATGTCGAGTTGAGAGTTTTCCTGGGAAGGGCGGAACCTTCTGGCTGTGATAGATCTGGAAGGCTGTGTTTAGTCTACTCAGAGAAGCGTTGGACTTCAGGCTATGGCTTCTTACTATACAGAGGTAAGCTTCAGGTCATAAGGGAACAGTATAAACACTCACTCAGGTCGAATTGACCCTCCAGTATGTTCAGGAAGTAAAAATCAGGTCAGACTAGCAATAATAAGGTCAGACAGCGAACTTTAACAGTCCAGAATCAGAAACATACGATGGTTCAGACTTCAGAACTCCTTCTACATGTAAATGAGGCCCTACTGACCATACACACGAAGTTTCAGCTTGAGATCAAATCAGAGTGTCGAGATATGGGTAGAAACGTTCTGAGCAGAGAAATTACGGCAATTTCTGGTACCCAGACAGCTATTTCGACCTAGAACAGAGAATTGGCTAGATCACTTTCGAAGATTCTTACAGGATTTGCAGTACACAGCTTGCTGAACACTCCTGTGAAGTTGGGCCTCCTGATTGTACACAGAACTCCAGATCTCGCTCTCTGAAGTTGATGCTCTAGATTGAGAGCTTTTCGGACCCCCTCTGCTTCAGTGGTCGTCCTGAATTACTCACAATTTCAATTGACATGAAAATATTTGGGGACAGTCGTAGCCCTGCTGCCAATGAACGAGACCTCGAAGGTTTGAAGCGATTTTCTCAAATCTACTGCGATTGACACCGAAAACCCCAAAATCAACAGAAGTGCTGCAATTCTGGCACAAATCGAACTTCAATCAGCCATAACTCCTTCTTTATTGCTTCAAATCGATCAAAAATTTTGCTGACAGTGCTTGGCACGACGAACCCTATCTCCCTGTGCTCTCAGATTTTGAAGTTCCCCTCTCCAAATGCTCAAACTCCTCTTAAGACCCCTACTACTAAGTTTAGCGGTACACTAAAGACAAAATTGGACCAATGGGAGTTCATAGCTTCACTCCCCTGTCCTTTTGTGTCCCAAACCACGTGGTGACTTGATTTTGCACATAGGCTACCACGTCAAGCCCCTAAAGTGCCAGCATAGACCCTAAACTACATGCGAAGACATGTAAAACGGCACGTAATCCCGAAAGATAACCTAACCTCGCTAGGAAGCATGCATGGGCGACACGTAATTACAACCCATGAGCTTAACTCCATCTACATGGTAATCAACCAACTAAAACTCAAAATATATAACATCCTCCAGTGTCGACTTCTCTGAGGTCCTAATTTCACTCAGAGAGACTAACGCTTGACAGAGAGGTGAATTATTTACAATGTAAAATGATTCACATCACGACACCGTTATGCAACGGTAATCATTTGCTCACAACTAGATTTAAACCGTGGATCTGAACCCTGAACCTCTGTCTTCCCAAGCCAAGTCTTAAGAGTTTTGTGCCAACTAACAACCTATCACATGTTGTCGTATATAAAGAAAATACAATAAAAGCTAAAGATTTGTTTTTGTGAGTTTTAACTATCCTTCATTGGTAGTTAAAACTCACAAAGACAAAAGCCTTAACAAATTCCTATGAGTACTCTATACTACAACCTACGCCTCAAAACTACAATATCCACAATCTGACCTCCCCACCACTTATTGTACAATTTTCTAAAACATATTTTTTATTTAACTACAAATAATATTTTTTTCTTCTCGAGGACTATTTTCATGAATCTGAACATACCACGTCGCTTAGCTCAACGAGCACTACAACATGGTACCTTCACATATCATAGATCCAACTTTTTTCTCTTTCAAACAGCGTCTCAACTTGCCCAAAGACCTAGCTTAACCTAGGGTGCTGCTAATCAAAAGGCTTAGCTTAAGCTAGGAGGAAGCTGCTTAAAGGCCCTGCTTGCAATCTAACCACAAACACTGCACATTTTCCCACACAAAATAGCTTACAACATGACAACGTTTGGTTCATGGATCCATCTTTCCATTTCAAAAGAGATGTAGCTGCAAAAAAATACCAACTCGATACATTTGTCATCAGTTTTTTACGTCATGACTCTCGTCCATATTCTAACGTGAGGCTTCCTGAAGTCAATTTATGTTGGTGATTTTATGAAATCATTGTCATTTCCAACAAAACTAATATGATGTCGGTGAGGAAACTAAGTGCAATTGACAACATCTCTTGTTCTCGTCGTGTCGTGCAAGTACACATCGCTGCACAACATACATTGCTGTCAGAGGTACACCACACATACACATCACACACGTACGATCTCATACACATCCACAAGTATACCACAATAATCTGAACAGAGAAATTATCATCTCCAACATTGCAACAAAGATTACTCACAAATGATCAAGCCAAACTCACTTTATGCTCGAAGAGAATTCGGGCTACACTCAACTAGACTATCCACCATAGCATGGAGCTTGAAAGCTCAACTTGAAGAACTAAGGCCTCCAAGCCCTACCTGCAAAGTATACCCCTAGTGAGTTATCCCACCAACTCGCCCTAACGACACTAATGACCTTATCGAGATTCGTCACTCCGCACTTGGTCAACATAGTCGAGGTGCCCAAACTGACGTGACAGCTGTCGTGCGCATACACATCGCTACACAACATACATCGCTGTCAAAGGTACACCACACATACACATAACACACAGACGATCTCATACACATCCACAAGTGTACCACAATCGTCTCCCTAACTGACGGTTAGATCCCTCTAACTCCAGATAGCTCCATATCCCAACTACGTGATATACACCTTCATGGGTGCAAGGATCAGGAGACCGGGTGCTACATCGCCTCATCGTTAGTCGCCTATCTGCAATCCATATCACGCAAAGATCTAATCAGCTATCCCTGCTATATACATTGAGGACAAACCCACCGTCTAGTAAGAACGACACTAAAAGGGAGAGTCAAACATGAGATATGTCAACCTCTCAAACAACCATCACACAACAACATACGGGCTGTTGCACCAGCAGACCCACACAACATACACCTCAAGCCCGCGCGTACAACTGCTAAGCTTGGGTCAACTGTACCATCGATGTTGGAAAGATGACATGGCGCGCAATTACGCACATGGTCTTTCCAAACAACACCATCACGGCCCTCTAACATGAGTACTCCAGAAGGTAACACCTCCCGCACTCGTAAAATAGTGCGCCCTGCGGTCACATCCAACGTCGTCAGTGTAGTCTGCTGCAGATAGATATAATCGCCAGGATGAAACCTGCAAATCGATGACCGATAACCTCATCCTCGAATAGTCGCATATCGCAACGTGTCTCTATGCTTAGCAATCGCTAAGTTCTCAAATGTCATAGGCATAACTCTTCGAAATATCTCTGCTTGTTGAGAACATACGTTCACCCACATATCTAAGTCATCAAGGTTTAGCACCTCAACAGAATCACGACGAATGGCTGAAGGTAGATCTGGATCTCGGCCATACAATAGAAAATATGGTGAGAAGGAAGCCAAAGACGCTTGTCGGCTAAAATGGTAGCCCATAACCAACCATGGTAACTGCACATCCCAGTCTCCCAAGTGGTCTTTCTGCAAGCCATACTTGCGCAATCCTCTCTTCACCGTCTGAACTACCCTCTCCGTCAAACCATCCGCCTCAAGATGATCTCGAGATGTAGTATGATGATCAATCAACGCCTGATCACACAAGGTCTGAAACTCACCAAGGAACTATGTACCTTGGTCTGTCAGCACTTCAGCTGGTGCTCCAAAACGACTCAGCACTCGATCTAAGAATGCATGCGTCGTCTCTTCACTCGTCTTGTCCGGTAATACCACCAACTCAATCCACTTGGAGAAGTGCTCCACCATGACCAACACATACGGGTGGTGACGTACGGTCAACGATAAAGGTCCCGCAAAATCCAAACTCCAACGATAACCCAACCCCATAATCGATAAGGGGTGTAACTGTGGAGTAGGAGCATTAAACGATGCTCGTACTCGATCATAAATCACACACTCGTGCGACAAACTGCTGCACATCGACGTGCATACCACGCCACCAATACTATCCTTGGAGTAAGTTATGCGTACGCTTCACTCCAAAGTGTCTCAACTCCTCATGGGCATGTCGTACTAACTGTGCCCTTTGAGATGAATGTGGTACTTTCCGTACTCTCTCATCATCTCACACTCGAAGTACATGTCGTCTTTCTCGTCGAAATCTCTTCGTTCGTTGAAAGACACGATCTCGTTGTTTGACACTTACTGTGCCTATCACCACACCAGTACGTAGATACTCCATTACGATCACATCATCGGGGATATGTCGCTGGTCTAGAACACCATCTCCACCCTCAAGATCTGGAGACTCATCATCTACTCTCTGACCAGAGAAAGATACGACTTGGCCCTCCATACTATAGTTCATATCAACACACAAAGAAAGACAAATGCATGCCACCCTGACACTATCTCCTCATCAACCTCGTCATGCCATCGAGCCTCAGTCTGATCTTGCTGACTCGTGCATTTGTTATGACTCAACCCATCGTCATCTAGGTTTGCAACTCCAAATCGATGTACTACTTGGAAGTCATACTCTTGTAAGATAAGAGCCCATCGTGCAAGCTTCCCTGTAAGCTTGTCGGACTTCATCAACCACTTGAGCGGTTGGTGATCAGTGATGAGAGTAAAGAGGTTCCCAAACAGATAATATCAGAAGTGTGCAACAGCCCACACTACAGCTAAACACTCTCTCTCATACGAATTGTACCTCACCTCCGTCGAATTGTTGGAACGACTGGCATACGCCGCCACAAACTCCTTTTTCTCATCATCACATTGAGTCAGTACTCCTCCAAGTCCCAACATACTCCAATCAGTGTGCAGTTGGAAAGGAAGCCCCCTAACGGGTCTCCTGGGAGCAGATGTCAACCTATCCTTGAGCTCTACAAAAGCTCGCTCCTGCTCATCTCCCCACTGTCACTCCTGGTCCACCTTCATCAGCTTGGTCAATGGCTTCGCAATTGCACTAAATCCTTTCACGTACCGACGATAGAAGTTCATCAAACCAACAAATGTTTGAACTCGACTCACATCTGTGGGACGTAGGATACGTGCAATAGACTCAACCTTCGTCTGTTGAACACCCAATCCATCTGGGTAGATGGTGTGACCCAGATACTATACCAACTCTTGGAAGAACTTATACTTCTCAGGGTGTAACTTCAACCCATGAGCTCTCAACAGCTCGAACACATCTCGTAAGTGTCTCTCGTGCTCCTCCATAGTAGCACTATAGACTAAGATGTCGTCAATATAACATCTGACAAAATTCAATCCTGTTAGGATCTTGTCCATCACCCTCTAGAACTCAGCAGGGGCGTTCTTCAACCCAAATGGTAAGAACCGCCACTGATACAAATAATCTTTGCCGTGAGAATCAATTCTCCAAAATGTTGTCTTGGACTTATCTTCTTCTCTCACAGGCAACTGATGATACCCTGCTCGAAGATCCAAAGTACTTAAGACCTTCACATGCCCCACTGCATCAAAGATCTCCTCAAGTGTCAGCATGACATACTTATCGGACTTCGTCTGTCGATTGATAGAACGGTAGTCTCCACACATCCGTCTATCCGTGTAGTTGTCATACATATCATTCTTTGATGGCATAATTGTGACAGATGCATACTCTTCATGCGACATCTCCACCAACCCAGCCTCCAACAAGTCTTGAGTCCTACTCTGGATCAATACTCTCTCCATGTCACTGTATCTATAAGGACGTCGAAAGATTGGCGTGTCATTAGCCAAGTCGATCCGTATACCTGGTCCCTTCAAGGTACCCGAATCCTTCATACTGAAGGTAAAACAATTCATGTAGCTCTTCAGGAATCTCTTAACTCTTTTCTCTCCTCTCTTATAAGCTTGGGTCCAATCTTTGACTCTCAAGTATCCTCTTTCACCATGCTAGACGTAGAAGACGAAGTCATTGACTGCTATCTTGCAGCCTCTGGAGCAGTTTTCTTCTGCTCACCACCAACAACCTCCACCGCCATTGTTTGAAAAACTCATACAGTCCAAGCTGCAAGCTCCATACTCTCTCTTATGACATCCCATGATGTCCAAAGATGACGAACTTCACACGCCTCGTCCCCAGCCTTTGCCTCCACCAACTCGATAGACAAAGAGTTCAGAAGTATCCGAGCAGTAACACCCGTCGATCGCATCCGACGCTGCTCAGCCAATCCAAGACTAACAATCCATGTCAAGCAATTCAAGTCCATTGCTTGACCCAATACTTGACGACGTGAAGCCTCCAACACCGAAGCTACTATCATTGTACTCGTAGCGAAACCCATCGCTCGCTCTTCCTCATCGACATTGGACTCCACCAACTGCCATAACTGAGCATCTCACACAAGCCCAGGTCTTCCATCTCTATAAGCATGTGACGCTGAAAAGCTCACCAAAGTGGGTAACGCTACCATGGGCCGCCCCACTAGGTTCACCACTATCATGGGTGACTTGTCGACGACTCTCACTACTTGAGATCATCGTCTTGCATCCAAGATGCCATCAGCTATGAAGTGCTGGTCGTCTTAACTGAATCCTGCAACGGATGTCATGGTCCCTAATGTAGGCTCCGTTGTCCCAATTCTAGCACTGAACCGCACTGATAAGCGACTCACCCGTCCTTCACCGGACTGCCAACCTGGTCTGTAAGATGTTTTCTTCGTCCAATAGTCGATCACAAATCTCATAAGGTATAACACAACACCTCCAACCAATACATCATAAGACTCTGCGGTCGTAACGATGGCCTTGGTCCTCACCATGGAGCCATCCGTGGGATGATCTGGTCGAACTCTAATCATCAACATCTCGCGTGTCATGTGTAGAGTTGTACCTCATGATCTAGAGATGTATGTAGCTGGAATGGACATCTCTCCACCTCGGACTTCCTCAGACCTAAACCAATACACGCTTCTTCAACATCAACGGTTGGACTCCAGAGTCTAACAAGACTTTCTGCAGTCGATACACCTTCCTTGAAGGTGCCACCAAACAGAAGATATCACTTCTGTTGTCCAACAACACCACACTTGTGTCAAACCTGCACGGTCAATCGCCGGTCTAGCTAGTAACGCATCTAACTTGACAGCCGTCGCTTGTCAAGTATCACTGATAGCTGTCTTGATCTTCGACTCCATGGACATGTCTACCGCCTCTTGCTGAACCACCTCAGCACTGGAGGTAACAACATCCTCACTCTCACTGAGCACGACTACCAGCTGGAACACTGGAGCTAAGCTGACTCCCAATGCCCTCATATCCGTGGCTGAAAATAGTGAGGCTCGCAAAACTGCTATAGCCGCTCTCAACATCAAGTTCGACATCGCATCCACAAACGTCGAGGGTTGACTTGCATCACCTTCACTCATGGATGTCGATGCCTCCAACTCCACTGCATCATCGGTAGACTGCATTTAGGAATCTCAACGCCTCTGATAACGTGAAGGATTGAGGAAGTCCGGTTTGTCTACTAGCCTCTTCGTGTTGTGGATCCAACTCCACCGATGCACCTCGTGGCTCAGAGACATGTATTGCACCTCGAGTCACTGCCGCAGATGTCTCAATCTACACCACACCAACCATGAAGTCGAAGTCACCTCCTTCTCTTCCATAAGACGTGGAAACCTCTGTTCCACCAGATCTCTGTTGAGCCATAGCCATACTAGCTATCCTCTGCTCCAACTGCTCAATCCGAGAAGCCATACCTGCTTCAAACATCGTTGCAGGCGGTGGACCGACTGGTCCTCTCCAAGTGTTGGACCTCTATCTCCAGCTCGACCACCACGGCCTCCTTGAGCTCCTCCGCCTCGTCCACGATCAGCCTTCCCTTGTCGTAGTTCGGGATGGAGATCAAAACAACGGTCACTACTATGACCATGACGTCCGCATTGCTCATATTGCCTAGGTACCGCTTGAGACGTCCCTGACGTTTCATAACCACCTCTCCTTTGTGGACAGTCCTTTTGCTGATGAGGACCATCACACATCCAGCAAGGACCCGCTTGCTGCTGACTAGAGAAGGACGGCATGGACTTCTGCTCATCAGATCCTCCAACACCTCCTTGAGATCGTGGCTGCTCCGCACGATCTTTAACACCACCACCACCACGTTGTTGCGTAGCCTGTGATCCTCGAGAAGAGGTGGTCTTCCCATGTGGTGTCTCCTTGCTGAACCCAGCAACACCCACCCTCTCCTCCACCATGTTGAGCTCAATCCGCTCAGCCAAACCAAAGACAACCGCTAACGTCGGAGCGGTGTCTCTAAGAAGAGTGACATCTTTGACTCTCCTACGCAGCTCCCGATCTAGTATCTCATACTAGAACTGGACTGCATGTGCTTCCGTCACCCCTTGGATAACACTGATCAACCGCCTCATGCAAGTAAATGTCTCGCGTAAGCTCTCTCCAGTCTTCCGCTGGAACTCCTGCAGACTCCTCAACTTGTCGGTCCGCACACCTTGATAGTTCTTCCTCAAACACTAGAAGAACTAAACCACAGGGTTAAACCCTGATGGTATCCCGCTCACACTACCACCTACTCCACTACTAGTGGACGCACCGTCGGTAGTAGGTACTCCGCCACCCATGGATGTATCACTGCTACTGGCATCCAAACTCGTTGTCGGAGTGTAATCCGTCTACCTAGGAAAGCGCCGGGCTTCTGGCTATGGTTGTTCACTCAAGAGGTTGGCTTTCAGGTCACAATAGGGCTATAAACACTCACACAGATGTGTAAGATCTAGTAATATACCCAGAAGGCGAAATTCAAGTCTAGCTAGCAGTAATAGGATTCGGCGGTGAACTTTGACACTCACGGAGAGGAAAACTATGAAGGTTTAGACCTCTAAACTTCCCCTACATGCAAATGAGGTACTAGTGAACTCACAGACGAAATTTCAGCCTGAGATCAAATTCTGACACGGAGATATGAACAGAAAAGTTTTGAGCAAGAAAACTACGGCAATTTCTGGTACCTAGCTGGCTATTTCAACCTATAACAGGAGTTTGACTTGATCAATTTCGAAGTTTCTTACAGGATTTGCAGTCTATAGGGTGCTGAACATCCCTGTGAAGTTGGGACTCCTGAATGTACACAGAACTGTAGATCTCCTCCTCTGAAGTCGCTGCTCTAGATTAAGAGCTTTTCAGACCCCCTCAGCTTCAGCGGCCGCCCTGAATTACTCAGTTGCTCAATCGATATGAAACTTTTTGTGAAATCGTAGCCCTGCTGGCAGAGAACACAACTCGAAGTTTTGAAGCAATTTCCTCAAATCTGCTGCGAGTGACACTGAAAACCCTAAATCCAACCAAAATGATTCAATTCTAGCACAATCCGAACTTCAATTGCTCATAACTCCGTCTTTATTGACTCAAATCGATCGAAATTTTCACTGGAAGTGCTTGGCATGACGAGACCTCTCTCCTTGTGCTCTCAGATTTCGAAGATCCCTCACCAAATGCTCGAACTCCACTCTAGAGCTCTGTTTCTAAATTTAGAGTTTAACAAAAGACAAAAATGGACCAATGGGAGTTCATAGCTCCACTTGGTTGTCCTTTAGTACCCTAAACCACGTGGCAACTTAGTTTTACTCATAGGCTACCACGTCAAGCCCCCTAGAGTGCCAGCGTAAAACTTAAATTACTTAAAACGACACGCAGTCCCGAAAAATAACTTAAATCAGCTAGAAAGCGTGCATGGACGACACGCAAATACAACCCATGAGCTTAAGCCCTATCAACATGGTAATCAACCTACTAAGACTCAAAATAGTGTTAACACCGTATGCAAAGGTGTCAAACATATACATAAACGACTAGAAGTAATATAAGCTAACTTCTAGAACTACTAAACTCAAGCGTCGGAGTAGAAATATAACATGTAGCCGCCAAGTAGCGCGAAATCCACCCCCCTTTGAACCTGCACATCCTCCGGTATGTGCCATCCAGATCAAGACTCTTCAGCTTCGGCTTCAAACTCATCTTCAACCTGCATTGAGTCTTCAGCTTCATCCTCAGTAAGCTCTGCAATGTTCTGGTCCTCCTCTCTCCTTCTAAAGAGCTTGATTCTCTTCCCTATGACTGGTATCTTGAGCACTGCACCATCTAACTCTCTCAAAGAGTATGTGGCATTATCATAAACTTCTAACACCACATAAGGTCCGAACCATCTCTTGGAAAACTTTCTGATAGCGCTATGCTGATTATCAAGACTACTATCATAGACTAACACCCAATCACCTTCTTTAACTGGTTTGGGTCGTAATCTATGCGTTCTATCAAATCTGCCTTTGTTTCTCTCTCTAGCAATCTTTAATCTCTCCACAGCTTTGGCAACATCCTCAGGTCTCCGTTCTAACTGCTGGATCCGTAATGCAAGAAGATCCTCCGTACTTCTATCATCTTCCCACGGCAAAACATTCCAAGTAGGCACAACCTCCTCAATCGGCATCACAGGTTTTTGTCCTAGTATCAACTCTGCTGGCATGTAACCTGTAACGGTACTATGAGTTGTACGATCTGCCCATAAAGCAAATGGTAGCAGTCTAGGCCATTCACGGATCTTACCCTTGCAAGCTTTTACCAAAGCTTTGATGATTGGCGGATGACCTCGTTCGCTCTTGCCATTCTCTTCAGGATTGTAAGCAGTGGTTAACGCCAACTTGATTCCCAATCGCTTGAAGAACTCAACTGCTTCTTGTGAATCCAGCTCGCCCCTATCTGCAGTGATCTTTCCCACACACCCATCTTTTACAAGGACTAACCATAGATGTCCTCCATGTAAAAAGTAACCATAAGCTATTCTACGGATCCTCTTGAAATCTGCATCAGACCAGCCTTCTTGCCTTTCCAGTGAACTCAAATAGCGTCCAAGATCCAACCACTCGCCATCATACATAGTTTCCTCAAAAAACTCCAACGAGGCTGCAAAACAACTTCTATCTCTTCTAGCAAGAGCACTAGAATAGAACTCTGTTCCCACATCCTCCTGATCATCTATCATTTCTTTCTCATCGTAATACCTAGCCCTTGATAACATATCTGCCACAGGATTGTCCTTCCCTGCAATATGTCTAAACTCTGGGTTCAAGGACTTGATATATGCTATCCACCTCAACATAGCAATATCTGGAGTTGTACAGCTAGTGATCATTCCCAAGAGAGGTAAACAATCTGTCTCCACAACCACAGGTGCTCCTATCAAGTATTCCTTATCACTCTTCATCGCAGTAACTACTCCCCATAGCTCTCTCTTGACCTGAGGGTAGTCTCTCTGCCGTGAAATTAATACCTTAGCACCAAAACGTACCACATATCTATTTCCATCCTGATCATCTTGTCCTATAGCCCATCCAATGCCAATAGGACTAGTATCAACAGTAAGGATAACAGATCTGCCCAACTCATATGTTACCTTCCGTAGAGTTGGTGGTGAAGACAACAGATCCTTCAACTTCTTCATAGACTCGCTTTGCTCCTTTTGCCACTGAAATCTTTGCCCCTTCCTCAGCAACTTGTACAACGGATCTGCTACATGTGCAAAGTGTGGAATCCATATATGATAAAACACACATGCACCTAGAAACCTTCTCACCTCAGTAACCGATCCACATGTCTCCTTCATCCTTCGGATGGCATCAACCTTGTTTGGACAAGGTTTCCGATCATAAGATCCACATAGGTGCCCCACAATCAACACCTCCTGTTCTCCAAATACAGACTTTGCTCCTGATAAAGTCAAATGAACCTCCTCCAGTCGACTCAATATCTTATCGCAGTCAACTATATGATCTGCAACAAACTTACGGCACCCCCTCTGATCCATTACCTCATTCTTCTCCTCCTCAGCACATCCTTTGATCGGCACATCATCAAGGAATGGCATAGTTTTTTCAAGAATGAAATCCCTCAAAACTTTATTCATGCCATTCATCATATGTGCTACAGAATTGGTAGCACCTTGTGGCAAGGTGCACATCCTCAGTAATCCCAAAGGTGTCCTCATTGTAGTCAAGTCTCTACTCTCAGAGGATAACTGAAACTGATCGTAACCTGAATATAAGTCTCCCATTGAATAGATAGCATGACCAGCAAAAGCCTCTGCAAACTCGTCTACAATAGGTCCTATACCCATATTCCTGATAGTCATCTTGTTAACTGACTGCATATCTTGAATGAATCTCAAAGCTCCACTCTTCTTCGGAACAGTAAACCATCTGCTAGAGTAGGGAGCTATAGATGGTTCCAAGATACCCATCCTAATCCTCTCATTGAGCAAGTCTATCAACTTTGGTAGATGAGCTCTAGGTACAGGGATAGGACATAGATTCCAAGGCACATGCGGTATAGTAAAGATTACCATAGGTGCAACTACACTTGGATCTACACTTCCTACTTCATGTGACTCAAACGCAAACGCCTTACCATGCCTAGATAGCATCTCCCTGAAGCTCTTCTTCTCTTGCTCAGTAAGAAATCCATCACCTCCAATCCTCAGGTCCTTCAGTGTTATTTCTGTAAACTGGTGCCCAATTCTTCTCGGTCCTCTAAGCGTCGGTTCTCGTGCAGCTTGCTCCATCTTCTGATTGTAATCGAGTGGTAAAGGCAAAGCCACTGGTTTGACTTTCTTTGCCACTGACTTGTACTTGGTCTCCACATACACCTCTTGTCGGTCTATAAACTTATCAATAACATCATAAAGCTCCTTGGAGCTCACTCTCACCACTCTATCTACATCATCTGTAGAGCTTTCTAATATAGATTTCAACTCCCCTATAGTATCTACCAAATACTGCTCTTCAAACACTCCAGATATGTATTCATCTCCTGCTAACTCTCCACTATCCCACAAAGACTGCTGTACATACTTCACATGTTGCCTCTCAAACCTCTTCAGATTCTCAACCTTCCTATAACATACTGATCCACATGACGTCAACCCCAAGAAGCTAGTGGATAAAGCTTCCTGCTTTACTGGATTAGGCGAGAATCCTATCTCTACTGTACCGTTGAAGTCTCGCTCTTCAATGGTACTCTGCCAAAACCCCTAGACTCTCTAAACTCCTGAGTAATCTTAGGTAGTGGACGGTCTCTCAAGCTATCACGATTCCTCTCATGTTCTGCAGCAACAGTCAAAAACTGAATAGCTCTTTTGCCGTCTCTACTACGTATCCTAGCATAGGCTGAACCATCATCCATAACTCGTGTCTCCATTCTAACAGCAGTAATGTAAGGCTGCCCTAGAATGATAGGATAGGTTGACATGTCTTGCACAAAGAAATTCTGAACATCACTGATGTCACCCACAGTTACCTTGATGTTGGGGCAAGCACCATAGAGTTCTCCTCTCTGGTTATTGGCAGCGCGAATAAGCCATCCATGGTCGGTGTCTATGGGCCACCTCTCACGCTTGTACAGCTCCTTAGACATCAGATTAATCTCTGAGTCGTGATCAATCAATGCCACCACAAGTTCCTCTAGATCTCCCAGCTTCACTAAGGTCTCTGTGGTTGCTCTCGCCCAATGGTTGTGAGAATAATGGCTCTTCTGCGATGCTTCCACCTCATCTTCAAACCTCACGTGCTGATCTGATCTTCCCTCTGATACTTGAGAGCAATAACCAGCAATCTCATCTTCCTCATCTTCCGACAGTTTGGTCCCTAGAGCGTTAAGCGTAGCTGCTTCACCCAAAATCTGACGTTTCCTCTTGATGATATCTATGATAACCTCATGGAACTCACGCTTTGCAATCCCAAGAATCTCACCCAAAGTAAACTCAAATTTCCCATTCAAGATACGGTTCTCTAACACCTGCTTCAAGTCTGTAGCAATCTCAATGTCAGACTGAAGTTTGTATGCAGGCATCTTACCCTTCTCCTTGCTTCTCTCCTTCTCCTTTGGTGTTGTAGGTGGTAGATCCTCCATAGTTTCCTCCCGAGTAGGTGTTGTCTCCTGTCTTGCCTCTGGTCTAGCCCTTTCACTTCTTGTAGCAGGTCGTTTGGCTGTAGAAGCCTCACCTGCATCCTCCCTCCTGCGTTTTTCTTCTAGTAGAGCTTCATGCTGACTTCTTGCAACATAAGCATGCACTGACATAGTATCCACAGGGTCATTCCATCCTGTAGTTTCTCTAATTGAGTTGCCAACCCTTCGTAGCACATCCTTGTCTAGCTCTGTTCTAGCTACGGACCGCACTACATCTGACCACAACCCAGTAGTCCCTTTCTCTCTCTCCATTTCCACTTTCACTCTACACGTAGCAGCATTCACAAGAGAAACAGCATGTGATGCAGATATGTCATTCACAAGTCTCTTCATACCACCCTTGCCAAAGTTGGTTCCCAACATCATCCCAATCTCTCTCAAATGGATCTTACCATCTTTGAAGAAGATAAGATCCTTCCTCAATGCATCTGAAAACTCTCCACAATCTCTTCTTACATGATCTAGGCTATCGCACCATATACAACGATGAACAAAGCCTTCTCTCATCTGAGGCCTCTGCATAGCAGGCTGTACATTCTGCTCCTTCTCTTCTAACCTAGTGAGCTTAAGCTTAAGCTCCTTCATACCCTTAATCAACTCATCAAGCGATGAGTCTTCCTCTCTAGCAATTACCAAAGCGGGCTTAGTAGGCAACTGCTTGACAGGAACTATGAGAGGTGCTGCTTCACTTACCACCACCTTGTCCCTTCTTCTCTGTCTCTTGGTCAGCAAAGAAACAGCCTCTTCAACCTCCTTCCAGTCAGTCTTCAATCCTCTCTCCTCACTCTTGTCTTCCAGCAACAGCTCAAGCTTCTCCTGAATAGTCACGTCTACTGCTTGTAGGAAAAGCTCGGTCTTCTCAACCTCTAGTGTAAGCTTCTCTGTCCTAGAAAGCTGAGCATATTGACGATCAAACTCCCTTAACAACTCATTTACAGACAAACCTTTGTTGGGCTTAACCACCCACTCCAAGAACGTTCTCTTGGTCACCCTCTCTGAATCTTCAGTGTAGTACTCCTCCTTCAAAGCTCGCTTAAAGCTCTCCCAACTCTGTCCTTGCTGTTGCTTGAGCTCCTTCACACGCCCACGAATCTCAGGGACAACAGCAAGCTCAAAGTTCTCCACCATCTCCTTCTCAGGTACCTTGTTCACCTCCATCTCCCTAGCATAGTATCGCACGTGCTTGGAAATATCTGTCCCCTTGAACTGGTCCATCTGATGCACCACAGATTACAACGCCTTGGTTGCTAATACCTCCTTCCTCTCTGTGCTCTGCTGCTGTTGCATAAACATGAAAAAAGCTTAGAACATCTTCATCGTAGCAGCATCCAACTGAACAGGTTGCTGAGCAGCAGCAGCACCTCCACTTGATGATCCTTGGTTGGCCATGATATCTGATCCTGTAACACTCTTAAGAAAACTCCCACCCTAGGTGTTTCACGTCGAGTTCACAAAAAAGAGAGTATGTCGGAGTGTAATCCGTCTACCTAGGAAAGCGCCGGGCTTCTGGTTGTGGTTGTTCACTCAAGAGGTTGGCTTTCAGGTCACAATAGGGCTATAAACACTCACACAGATGTGTAAGATCTAGTAATATACCCAGAAGGCGAAATTCAGGTCTAGCTGGCAGTAATAAGATTCGGCGGTGAACTTTGACACTCACGGAGAGGAAAACTATGAAGGTTTAGACCTCTAAACTTCCCCTACATGCAAATGAGGTACTAATGAACTCACAGACGAAATTTCAGCCTGAGATCAAATTCTGACACGGAGATATGAACAGAAAAGTTTTGAGCAAGAAAACTACGGCAATTTCTGGTACCTAGCTGGCTATTTCAACCTATAACAGGAGTTTGGCTCGATCAATTTCGAAGTTTCTTACAGGATTTGCAGTCTACAGGGTGCTGAACATCCCTGTGAAGTTGGGACTCCTGAATGTACACAGAACTGTAGATCTCCTCCTCTGAAGTCGCTGCTCTAGATTAAGAGCTTTTCAGACCCCCTCAGCTTCAGCGGCCGCCCTGAATTACTCAGTTGCTCAATCGATATGAAACTTTTTGTGAAATCGTAGCCCTGCTGGCAGAGAACACAACTCGAAGTTTTGAAGCAATTTCCTCAAATCTGCTGCGAGTGACACTGAAAACCCTAAATCCAACCAAAATGATTCAATTCTAGCACAATCCGAACTTCAATTGCTCATAACTCCGTCTTTATTGACTCAAATCGATCGAAATTTTCACTGGAAGTGCTTGGCATGACGAGACCTCTCTCCTTGTGCTCTCAGATTTCGAAGATCCCTCACCAAATGCTCGAACTCCACTCTAGAGCTCTGTTTCTAAATTTAGAGTTTAACAAAAGACAAAAATGGACCAATGGGAGTTCATAGCTCCACTTGGTTGTCCTTTAGTACCCTAAACCACGTGGCAACTTAGTTTTACTCATAGGCTACCACGTCAAGCCCCCTAGAGTGCCAGCGTAAAACTTAAATTACTTAAAACGACACGCAGTCCCGAAAAATAACTTAAATCAGCTAGAAAGCGTGCATGGACGACACGCAAATACAACCCATGAGCTTAAGCCCTATCAACATGGTAATCAACCTACTAAGACTCAAAATAGTGTTAACACCGTATGCAAAGGTGTCAAACATATACATAAACGACTAGAAGTAATATAAGCTAACTTCTAGAACTACTAAACTCAAGCGTCGGAGTAGAAATATAACATGTAGCCGCCAAGTAGCGCGACATCGTAAGTTTCATGCCTCCTGAAACTGCGTCAGTTATGATAGAAACGTAGTTGAGAGACCAGTGTTGTCTCCACAACTCAATCTCCACACTGTAGTCTCGCCTGAACTCATGGTAATCGTCCATCGGCGGTCCCTCCAAGTGTTGAAACAAAACCTTCCACGCCATGAAGAATGTAAACAGTTGTGGGTTCCGCATCTGCTGCAGATCGCACCAACTATCGAACTCCTGGATGAAGTCATCCAGATCAATGATACCCACTGTATCCGAGTAACGTCGAGGTCCCTTCGTGATCCCATAGATCTCGTCCATGTCACACAACAACGGTGTGGCGACACTAGAGTCACCATCAGAAAATGCATTGTCTACGTCTGACTCGACTTTGGAACAACCGATGGCAATGATGTAGGTAGTCGATACCTCATCCCACTCCGTGTATACCCACTGTCCGAAAATCTCTATAAGAACCTCTTGAGAACTCCGTGATGATAGAATCTCGATAACACACTCTCCAACCAGAATGTCTAAATCCTCGTCACCACCATAATCATCACTTGCCTAACCCCGCTCCTACTGAGCTCATCTATCCTCTACTAGGACGGTCAAGATAAGAGTAACTTGTATCTGTCATCACCACAGACAGTCTCTCACGTCTGTTGGTCGTCACTCCAATCGCACCGTGAGAGTAATAAAGATAGTTTGACTGGTCCGCAACTCCAGTCTCACTTCCGACAGCACACTAGAGTGAACTCACTCTAGAAATCAAACGCCAACACAAGCAAACGCGACGCACAAATAGGAAGCAGAATATGGAGAGGTTCCAACCACAAAAAGTTCAAACGATAACCCTCCACACTCAAACATTCACATAAAGAGAAACCCAGCTCCATCCGGACTGACGCCTCCTCTTCGATGATCACATGCACAATATATGATCACCAATCGTCGTAACTGATACTTAAGATCACTAACTAATGTCCACACCTCTAGTAGCTCCAAAAATATCCACGTGGTAGCCCTACTAGCTCACCCAAGACAACTATCATCAACTGCCTCCAGACGCGTCTCCACGGTATAGACAAACACTACCACAACTATAGCTTCCCCCTAATACTATGGGGTCGTCCTACCACTCTTCTAGGAACGTACGAGAAGGTCTCCTACTACCTTAGACAAGTCCATAAGTACTTGCACGCATCCATGTAAGACACCAAGAGCTATTGGTCTAGTAGTAAAGTCAAAGCCAAGACTACAGAGTTAAGTGTGCAAGTCCAGGAATAGTGTTGGGATGGGTGATCTGCTGGTTTTACACTTCCCACACAACTGAAACTTGCATACCTCTCTCACGCACGCCAGCAAGCTAGCTTGCGACGGGCTCGAGCTCGGACTCGGGCTCGAGCTCAAGCTCCGCTCCGCCTTCGCACTCTCGCACTCCGCTTCTCACGCCTCCGCACTCACGCACCTCTGCTCCTCGAAGCCTCTTAACACGCTATCGTGTCGGATATTGCGTGAATGATGTCCAAGAAAACACGAGGTTCCTGGCTGTGGAGATGTTGTGTGCTGAAACAAAGACAAGATAGAGAAAAACAACCACGAAAACGAATGCTGCAATATATACCAACTCCAAATGTATGTACACTGCCGGTTCTTTCTCCTAAGAGCACAGAACTGAGAAACAAACCAGAGCGGTCTGTAACCTGCTTCAAAAGCCCCTAAAAACAACTCCTGAATCACAACCCTGATCCAAAACCACCGAAGCATAGCTCAAAGCAAGAGAAACTTCTCTTTGCTAACAAACAGAGCCACAGCAGTATTACGTGATCCAAACACAAGTCCAAACCACACCCATGTACAAGCTCTTAGCCAAAACTAGCTACCACAAGCTGTATATAGCCAACCAAAACTCTAACAAACTCAAAAAAGTAAAACCCGTAGCGAAGAAATCGAAAAAGATCTATCTGAGAACTTCCTCTTTTCGCCGAACGGACTTCGGATGTCGATAAGGTCTCCTCTGCTGACTCCGTTACCCCAAGAAACCTTCAGATCCGACTCCCAACAGCCGAGATATCGCCGATTTTCGATCGCAAGTGATCGAACCTTCAAAAACTCCTCCCTGCGACTTAAGACCGCACACATCGCGCAAACGGATCGTCTAAACTGATATCCGTCTCCCATGGCAAATAGATCTAGCTATCATGAACCCAACGAGACTCCAAACAAGTCGTTTGGAGTTCCTCTTGCAAAAACACGCAAGAAATTTGATCGCAGGTTGCAAAAAATTGACGTAAATGGACTCCCTGCGGCTCAAACTCGCTCACCTCATCCAAACCAACAATCCAATCAACGTATTGTCTTCTCCTATGCGTAGATGAAGACTCCTTGGTCGCATAGGCACCAAGAACGAAGAGCTTGGCACTTGGTATCGTCTTCAATTTCCTGTAGAACTCGGTGTTCTGATCCCGATGGATCCAATGACAGCAAGTTTGGACTCCAAAATGGCCGGAATGGTCCGACTCTCCTTCACAAGTTACTGAAATCTCCAAATCTCCTTCCTGCGTCTCAATTTCTCTCAGTACACATCCCTCGATCCGTCTCTTCAAGAACCGTCTTAACCCACACGTAGCTTGCACAGATCTGAACCCAACAACGCCTTGCATTGGACCTCCAAATCTCCCGAACCGTCCGTTAACAAATCGCATGCGCAACCTAGCCCCTTAAGCAGTCCCCTTACGTCAGTCACAATACGCACCAGGTTTCTTCAATAATGAGGAAGCATGCCCCTTGCGTCTTTAATATAACGCTTGGGGCTGCAAATACCAGTCAGCAAGTAAACTAAGACCTAGCTTGATTTTCTCTTCTTCCGAGTCGCATAACTTCTCCAGTAGATGTCCAGATGAAATAGACAAGATGCCCATGGAAAGTGGACAACGAGCTCTACCCATTGATGCGAGAAAGTGGAGATCCGAAATTGTGCCAAAAGTCCGTAAGCTGAGACTTAGCTTGTTTTCTCCATCTTTCGAGTCTTGTAACTTCTCCATTGAGCGTCCAAACGAAGTAGACGAAGCGCCCATGGAAAGCTGACAAAGAGCTCTATCCATCGATGTGATGAAAGTGAAGATCTGAAGTTGTGCCAAAAGTCCGTAAGCTGGGGCCTAGCTTGCTTTTCTCACTTTCCTCCATGAGCATCTTTGGAACGATAAGTATCAAAATTTGAATTTCAGGTAGGAGCCGATCCATGACACGACAACGCACTCCACACCTCGACACTCCTGCTCACTCTCCGCTTGCAGTAGAGTAGAACGAGTAGAACACACCAAAAGAGGCTCGGCTACATCTCGAATTGCACCAAATTGCACCAAAAGAGACTCGAAAACAGCAAAAATAGCTCGCGGGTGCACACGGGTAACCAAAAATCTGACGTAAAACAGCAAGAACACCCAAAGCCAACTCGAACACCACTTCAACAGGTTCACGAATGCACACACACACACAAGAAAACTCCTAAACTCGAGTTTCCACACGAAATTGCACCAAAATCTGACGTAACTAGCCTTTTTGCACTTTCGGGTAACACGGTAGCAAACTTCGACATGCCATAACTTCTTCGATGCTCGGCCAAACTCCATGAAACTTGGTGCACTAGAATCGTCTCTCCAATGCGTTTCTAAAGAGCCCATTCCGGCCTGACATTGATGAGTACTTCATCGACCACGTCCAAACACACACTCCGGTTCGAACAGGTCACTTCAAGAACATTCCGTAAACTTTCTGCAACGCTTCCGCATGACAGAAAATCTCCACTCGACCCCACAATAGCAATCAATCCGCGAACAGCAAGGTACCATGCACCCACACACACCTCGATCGCAGGTCCAAACAATCAAACATGAACAACAACGCCCAAAGATATCAGCGGACGATTTCAGATCAACGAGCTCTTACTGAACTCCGTCTCGACCTGCACTCAGTTCTTCAAGTAATCTAATCAGAGAGAGATTATCATCTCCAACACTGCAACAAAGATTACTCACAAACGGTCAAGCCAAACCCACTCTATGCTCGAAGAGAATCCGGGTTACACTCAACTAGACTATCCACCATAGCTTGGAGCTTGAAGGCTCAACTTGAAGAACTAAGGCCTCCAAGCCCTACTTGCGAAGTATACCCCTAGTGGATATCTCACCAACTCGCCCTAACGGCACTAACTGTCTTACCGGGATTTGTCACTCCGCACTCGGTCAACTTAACCAAGGTGTCAAAACCGACGTGACAGTCGTGTACGATAAGTGAATGTTGTCATAAAACGAGAGCTCTCTTTTGAGAAAAGACTTATCTCTCGACTGAGATGAGTAATCTCCACTAACTAAACTAAAGTCATGATTGTGACTCGTAAAACACAAAGAACTATAAACAGATCAACTGAGAAAAATCTCTCACAACCCAAGAAAACATGAGTGCTCGAATTTTCCTATCCCAATTGAGATAGTCTTCTTCTTTATCATCAAGAACACCTCGAGAGAAAGCTTTTATTTTCTCAATCGACAGTTTTACTTTGATGGTAGAAGAAGGTTTGGACAAAGTAGTGTCTCACTATGATTACTTAACTACTCCTTTTATCAACTTCTCTATCAATCACTACCATTTTTCTTCAATCTCTTCGAGCTCTTTTCCGCTCTCTCCACTTTCTTTTTTATTTACTATCTCTTGAGTTCCAAATATGAAATCAAAGTAAATCATGACATTTGTCAATAGCTCCTCAAGAGTATGAGACAATTGTCCTTACGTGACTCTACAAAGTCATTATGCTAATTTGGAGATAAGTCTGAACTAATGACAGCTCTAAATTTCAAGTACCCTTGACAACATCTTGTTGTGACCTCTTGATCACCACTACTTTCAGGAGCAATTGCTCTCTCTATACAAGTGAGACTGATTTGATTTCAAGTCTTGTGAATATCTTATTTCAAAATCTTCTTGATCCTAAAAAATATCAAAATATTATGATAAAAACACATCGAGTGACATGCAATAATCTCTCACGAACTTGGTAAAAGATATGGATTTTCCTTTGCTAGTCTTGAGGGTCATCTCGTCATCATTCGACCTCGTTTTGAATTATTCTTATTCCTACAAGTAGCCATGGTTGTAAGCTACCTACACACAAATTGCAAGTACTGGAAATTTGTGTGTAGATAGCTGAAATTTGTGTGCAGGTAGCTAAATCACATATCGAAAGGCTCGTGAAAGTTTTCTTTTGCCATGTTTTGTTTATCATCGAAAGATCAATGAAAGTAATCTTTTGGAGCCCAGGTTTCTAGAGATTTCAAAAAACCTGAAATGCAATCTCAAAAATCTGAAAAGTGAAGAAATTTCTTCTCTTTTCAAACTCTTTGAAATTTGGAGAGACCTGATTTCACTCTCTCTGTACAACTCAGATTGATCTGATTAGCTTATCTCACAACTTACTTGATCCTTAAAAGATCAAAGTATTATAATAAAACCACGTCGATCGACATGTAATATTCTCCGTATCTTGTAGATGATGCGGATAGCGTGACTAAGAAGTCATTCATGGAATGGGTGAACAAACCCAACAAAGGATTGATTGTCATGAAAATGTTTCGAGAATTTGAGAGACAATTCTTCTGTTGTCAAGAATGGAGAGACTCATACTTGAGAATGACGAAGTGGAGCTATTCCTATAGTCATCCAACAATAACCTACAAAAGGAGTTGGAACTGCTTCTAGAACATAAGACGGAGGACAACGAGCTTATCACTGATTGGAAAAAGGTTTCTAGAGCGATTGGTTTTCTTGCAAAGAGAATATCTTAGAGAAAAGATTGTAGCAAATCATCGTAAGCATCCGATAGTACCTCTATCTATTGTTCCATCTCCTAGTATTCTTATCCTCGTAATTGTTCTACAGAGGGAGAGATACTATGACAGAGCTGGTGAAAAGTGATGAGGGACTCGCAAATCAAGTTAGCAAAGTTGGAAGAGAAAGGAAGAGCACATGTACCAGATCTGTCACTAAGCAAGGTTGTGTGCTGTAAACCCTCAGCGGTCCTATTGATCAACTATCCTCTAATATCTCAACCTCCACGATAGTCATTGATCAACTTGCAACATGTCTGACATGTCTCTCACTCAGGGTCACATCTGATAGCTTTGATGAAATCACACCATTAACTTGAAGGGAAAAATGCTAAATATCCTTCATAAACCCATAAACTCATAAAATAAATTCCTGCATTCTAACGATGTCTCTCAGATTCTCACATTCTAAAATCTCACACACACTCTCTCTATATTGCGGAAATCTCATTACGACAATGTGAAAACAAGGATGAGGAGCTCTTCTCTATTCCTCTATTTATACATTCTAGATTTTTACTTTGATACTCTTCGGTAACTCAGCCGTAACTATTTTTATCAGGTTTTATTAAGATATTATCTAAGATAAAAGCATTAATCACATGGGCTTCTTACCTTTTCACATGAGCTTATTCCTTCAAAGTCAACAACTTCTAGAAGGATTCTGAAATATTCTCAAAGAATCTCGAATTTCCACCTCCTTCTACACTAAGACCCACTAAAAAGGAGACATGTGAAATCTCTTCTTGTTTTTCATGCCCACAAAGTCTATAACTTTAGTCTCACCACTAATATCAAGTCAAAAGGAGTACTTTCTACCTCGTTTTTACCTTTTAGACAAGATGACAAGATACTAGTGCTCATTCTTTAAGAAATATATGAACTCTGTCCAAAAATATAGTTATGTTTAACCATAATTAACTTTAGCTAGTCATGACTAACTTGGCACCTCCTTAAAGTACTTGGGTAACAAATAAACATTCTCCACACTTAGTTATAACTAAACACCTTACTAATAGACAAACTTCATATGTGTAACACAGGTAGTTACATTTTACCCCCGGACTAAATTTTCACTCCGTCTCGCAGTGAAGAGAGAACTTTCGTCGATGAAACAACTTCAACTTGTCATGGATTATCTGATCAAATCTCCTACCTCCTAGCTCTTAAAGGTCATATGTGAGTTGCTCCATATCTATCTACAACAAAAGGACTAAAATATCTAAGAAGAAACTTCTTCCTAGTCCTCTTGAATCTGATAGCGTCATACAACATTACCTAATCTCCGACTTGAAAAGGGTTTACCTCTTGCTCGCACAAGGCTTCTGTAACCGAGTAGAAGATCGAATGAAGATGAGAAGCTATTAGAAGAGAAGGGAAGAATAGAAAAAAATAAGAAAATGAGGGAGAAGGTGAAAAAAAAATCTTCCGATATGCTTCTAGTCCAGATCATGACTAACAAGCCATCTCTACTTGTAGTAAATATGGAGGAGAAGACTAAACACATACTTACAGTCACACCGTCTTCTTGTTGAGGATGATGTCTTCTGATGTGATAAGAAGCGATCCGTCACCTTCTGTGTATCTTAGGCAGAGCAGACCAGATCCAAGGCAAACCTCCTTAGGTTTACCGTGGATCATCAAAACTTCCTGTATCGCTTCTGCTTTAACTGGGTTGCTAACCTCTCAGTAGTACGGAGGTTGGTTTTCAGAGCTTCCACCCGCTCTGTATGAGCTTCTTCTTGCTGGATCATGTTCCGAAGACCAAATCCGGGCTGAAGAGACTTCTCTTGGACTCTAACTCACTTTTCCATCATCTCTATGGTTGGCTGGATTTCGACCTTGAAGAAGGCACTGAATTCCTCCAATCTTCTCCAAGCAGAAATTATGTTCATGTGATCCTTGGAAGCTTCTTTGTCTTCCTGCGGTTCTTCTATCTCTTCCATCATGGATGTTCTCCCCTTCTTTGATGGAGGAGGTACATTTTGCAGTTTACAACTTTAATTTTTCCATGGCAACTACGTTCATTTCACACACTTAACTTGCAGGTATTTTATTTTCACAGTGGCCAAGTATAACAGATTTAAATATAAATAAATAATTTATTTATAAATATTAATTTGAATCTATATAAATTTACCACTGTAAATTGAATAGCTATTTCTCAAGTTGCTTACTTCATTTTTTTGGCTAATTTTTTCAGCCGTTTGCAGTTTACTACTCCCCTAACTCAATCCATATTGAACCAAGCCACCTTGTCAAATTTTCCCTTTATACCCCGTTTGTACTCTTCCTAGCCATGTTCGACGCTTGGTATGCATATTGCCGAAAACTACACCTTCGACGCATATTCACCTCCTTCATCTTCCGATGGAGAAGGTAAATATACAGGAGTTTAATTTGATACCTAACCCTTCTTGCCGGAAGGGTTAACTATTAAATTAATCTCAGTATATATTTGTGTATTAAATCAGTACGGATTCTCGGACCTTTACCTTCTGAAGCGCGGCACTCGGATCAAGACTTATGGATTATCTCCTACTCTCCGTGTGTTTCTAGACATGGACTACATATAACTTTTATAAAATATTTTAATTATTTATACTTACTTAGTATATATATTTTATTTAATATTTATATATATTCTTGATAACATTACGCGAGCAAAAGTTCTTGGAGTTCATCCAGCACGCATATCGGAAACGTTACACCAAAGACGCCCTTACAGCGCCCTCCCATCCTATCTTGCAGTTCAATTTTATCTCTCGAAACCTTCGCTTGTCGTGTTGCTCAGTTCTTCCGGACGTTTCTATGTATATTATATTGGACTACCAAGGTCGTGTCAAACCTCACCTCATATAATAACACGAGATTAAGTTTTTGACAGGCCCCGTACTGGTAACTCACGTACATCCCTAAGAGAAGTGCTAATCTATTTAGTATCGAGTATCAAAGCTGTTTAAATTTTATAACATGAATTCGTGAATATTTATAGCATGTGGAAATACATTTGATACTAAATTGAATATAAATAGATATAATATAGTTTTTTCACATATATTATTCAGAAACTAACATTTAAATATAGTATATATAAATTAATTATACTTTTTGACCGTCCAAAAGATCTTTTCACACCTCTAAGAACACCTGTGAACAGCGCAGTTAGATATGCGCGACTTGAGTTAACAGTACGGTTAGCTTGAAGTGTCAGAGCGTGCCAATTGTCCACAAACGACCGATTAGAAACTTTCAAATTAGGAAGTTTACTGCAAGAGACTTATTACTTTACACGGAAACTTCTTATGGGTACGCGGGAGATGCTACGTCCGTTTTACTGAGAAAAGTAACTAACTGAAACTAACTTACGGAGAAAAAACGTTTACGGGATTGCTTTACGCGAGAGGTTTGGAACTTTACCCGAAGAAAAGCATATTCTCATAGGATTCCTCGTCGGTAGCTCTTGCAGACACTGCACACCACTTATGAATCTATGGATGTCAGGACTTCCCACTGCGGGCGACCGACACTTAGAAAACGCGCCATGATATCGCAGGGCACCATGCATATATACAATTGAACCTGCCTAAGTGCACCTCGTGAAAGTAGAATCCCGGGGTAAATGCAAGACTCTTTGTTACTCCGATGAAATTGACACGGTAGAAATGCAATATTGCACTTTCGGTTAATTGCGAGCGTTGTCATTACCGGAGACGTTACAGACCAACTATGTAAAATGCACTCGGTACTGAGGAGACCGGCTTAGGCGGAAGCCATGACTGAGTTTTAAATTCGAATTCTTAATAATTGTAATTTTTAATTTATATATAATATAAACTATGAATGAAAAATATAAAAATACTTTCACATGTACAAGTTGCATTAACAAGGAATGTCATTTATGTCTAAGAAGATTCTTTCCAGGAGCTCACCGAGATCGGGATGTATTCGCGGGACAAGCTTGACTTATTTTTATGGGTGAGGTCTTCAAGTTGCCATGAAAGAGTTCCGATAGATTTTAGAACTCAAACTTAAACAGGAATGGACGTTCGACGACTATCCGAGTGATATCCGGATCTGTATTAGAGTCGGAGATAAATAGACATTCTGACCCGAGCTTCAGTTATCCGAGCTGTGGATCTTTAACAAATATGCCGAAATGACACCCCCTAATATGTAAATGAACAAGCTTGATAAGTAGAAGCCGAGAAGGTACTCAGGAGGCCTTGCCCTTATCCAGGTACGACTGGTACATTCTCATCTTATGTTTGATATCTGACCCATGGCCTGAAAGGGATCTCAAATGTGTAAAGTCAACTTCATCATCAAGGACTTGTTTCTTTTCACAACTGTTTGAACTCACGTGCTTACCCTCGTAAATCACAGTCATCAGTTTCATCATGGAGTGCAAAATTTATCCATCGTATAGATTTAAGTTCGTACTGATATCAGGCTTGGTCGACAAATGTTTCGCAGTGCATCCTATAAAATTAAGTTCGTACTGACGGTTTTTGGTCGACAAATGTGAACATGCCCTAAAAACAAGAGTAGAAGAAGAACCGATCAAACCTTGGTTCTTGCAAGTGTGGTTGCAAAGTGTCAACTATAAGCACGTGGATCATCACTTTCATATAACTCCTAACTATGGGCTGATAGGTTTCCCATGGAGCAGATCACAACAGATGCTGCGTGATGACGTCTTCACACGAGCTAATGACACGATAAGGCGAAGGAAAAGATGGGCAAGTTGGAATAAAGGTCGTCTAAAGGATCTCCCATTTTGTCTATTGAAATTTCCATTCAAAAACACAACACCATCACTTTCTCTGTGCTCTGAAGTGAGGATGAAGAAGTTATTATACTCTACCATCCAACGCAGAGATACCTTATATTGTAGACACTTAAGGTTTCCAAGTCAAGAGGCACAGAAAGTATAGTTTCCAATGGCAGTACTGGCAATGAAAGAAGGATCGAAAGTGTTGTGATGTTGGAAACCTTGATCAGGTAGATAACCTTGGCAGAAGTTTCCCAGCTCCTAGGTACTAGAGCATCTAACCAGTCTCCACTTCCGTTTGTTTTGCTTTTCATCTGTTCCTTTCACAGCCATGAGAAGTAGTAAGCAAGATCAACCGTTTGACAGAGCTTCAAGTGTATACATGAGCTTCGGAAAAGAGTCGTCGTTTAAGCACGTTCTTCAAGTCTCCTGATGGTTGAGTGAGAGCACGAGTGTCAGTGATTGCCACAGGACGACCTTGACTTTCGTGATTTCGCCCGCTTCGCGTAACGTAACTTTCATCCCGTCGGCATGTCAGGAGGGAAATGTAAGAGAAATGTAACCGAACGAGGGCCTCGTCCAACGCAGAAAGTCCATCTTCCGGGAAATGTCAGACGTGGGCGAGATTCAAAATGTCTGACACGTGTGTTCTGAAGATTCAGAGTCGCTCGTTATGAGAACATTCTTGGGCGTTGAAAAGAGTGCGTCCAAGTCCCGAGTCTTGTATCGAGTAGAAGCACTGACACCCGAACAAAAGTGAAAGACCCACGGGAGTTGGGGGCCGTGGGGCCACAGAAAGGACATAACGAATTTCGATTTCATGGTTATTCTCATTTAAGTACTTAGCAGACACTCATTTGAAATTTTCTCCCGCCCTGTTGAGGACTCGAGCGAATTCAACCTCTCCCTCTCTTTTGCCTCTCCGACTCCGAGAGAACCTTGTCCGCCGGGGCACTGGCCTCATTTCATCTTCTTCCACCTTCCTGCCTCAGCCCTCACGCGGCGGGTCACGCCTATTTCGTCCCTTCTTCATACACTGCGGTTCATTATGACATTCTTGTCCTCTGTCGACTGGTAACTCATTTTGAAATCGAGAATTGCTCATGCCTCAGTCTCTGTCTCGTACGAAAACCTCGGAGTTTGTCCAACCTGCAGTCACAAATTTCTGAACAGTATGTTTATAACAGAAGTAAGTGTGCTCAGCGTTGAGAAAGAGGATCCAAGTTTATTTGCGTCCTCAGCAGTTTTATTTCTGCGCTGAGGAGAATGAGAACTATCGAGCGGAATTCGAATTCGTGCTTCCGGGTGGCGCAAGGGAAGTATCCACGGTAGTCTTTATATCGCGTGCAGCTTGCAAGTGCATATTGCAGGAGAGCGTTCAGACTCGCAGTTTCCACGGCATCTGTTGAAGGATTGATTGAGTACCTCAAATTCGGTCGGGGGGCTTGGTAGCTGAAAGGTTTCGAAGATGGGAAAATGTATGAGCAAAGATCAAATGCAGGACGCTGTGATCCAGCACATAAGCTCACCTGTCAGGACCGACGATGGCGTCGGATTCGCTTTGGGCAGGCTTAGCAGTTCGCACCAAACACGGTGGGTGAAGTACGAGGATCTGATAGTTTCTGAGGAAGAGAAACCGGTGGTGTGCGAGGGGCAAGTGATCATGTCCCGCTCAGGTAGCCGGTCTTACGCTCTCCCACTTCCTCAGGGTCATCTGGTTTCCTGCGCTGCCTTTGTTAATGGTGGCTCGCGCAGAGACTCGAAGGAGTGCACTTGTGGGCACAGAAGGCCATCAGATGCAGCCAGGGTTCCACCTTCCACGAACAGCCCTGCCAAGAGGCAGCCCCTTCAAATCATACAGAAACTGTCTCCGGTTATGAAAGCGACCAGCGAACCGAAGTTGAAAAGGAATGGACCGGAGAACGACTTAGAGAATCTGGGAGCCAAGCCTGTGAGGCTAACATTCAACACTCCTTCTAAGGTGATGCAGCTAAGTATGCGGTGCCCTCAGAAATTTCTGTAGAATCTAGCTCCTTGATTATGTCAATGTTAGAAAAGTTCCCATATTGCATTCTATGGTTCCTACTATACTCTCAGGTTTCCCACATTACCTTATGGAACTACCTGCAGTTTGAAACGCCGTAAGGATTCTCATTGATGCATCTACGTCGAACCATCCATGGAAATCGTTCGTGATTAGCGTTTATCCTACAGTGGATGATTACCCTTCCCGGCCCACCGATCAATCAAAAATTAAAATCTGGATACTTGGCTGTTTGTGGGTTGTGACAGAGTCGGCCAGCCTTGAGAGACATGAATGTAAATAAGAACGTGCAAGTTCCCGTCGACATATTTGGGCTGAAATCTGCCAAGGCTGTGGAGTCCCGCGAGAATGTTGATGTCGAGGATATGCTGCCGAGAAGAGTATCTCCCCGGAGGACACTGCGCCCTTCGCTCACTGAAAAGGAGTTTCAGGCGCTGGATTCGCCTCCACCGCTAAAGACCCCTATGAAGCAGCATTCGGTAGCTCTTGAGGTCACCGTTGAGGTGATGAAGTCTCCTATGAAGGCTGATAAATTTCCTGCGCCAGTCTCCTCACCCAAAAGTATGTCCACTAACTCCCTGGGAAGCTCTTTGCAGTCTATATTGTCGGCCATCTCTGATCCAGAATCGACCTCCCTCGTCGAAGAAGTATTGTCGAAAGCAAGTGCTGCACAAAGCAGATGTACCGACATGGAGAAAATTGATTCGGCAGAGTCAAAAGCTTCCCATTCGCCTGTAAATGATGATAGTGACTCAGAGTTCAGTTCCGTTGCGACTGACGCCGATACACCGTCTTCGAAAGCATTCTCCAGGGATTCGAAAGACCAGTCTGAGGATGATGGTCCGGGTAACACACCAATCACAGCGCTTTCTGTGAGAAAAAGGCTACCCGTTGAAGGTGAATTCTGCAAGGAGGATAAGCCATTACACTGGAAGGCCAGTGCACTGTACACGAATTGTCTGTTCGAAGAGTCTCCAGCCAAAAATCCAGTGAAATCAGCTGACAGACAATCATCTGTAGGTATCACAAAGTTCACGTTCGGACCTGAGGCCGAAATTGGTTTCGAACAGCCGCCTGAAAAAACAATGTCTACAGCCAGTAGTGACTCCGCACATGAAGGTCTGCTTCCTGACAGTGCGGAGTTGAAGCGGAAGTCGGTTGATGAATCTCTCTTTCTAAGAGCGAACATATCTCCATTTAAAAAGGTCAAAAGCTTGACAGAGAAGGACTTACCAAGTGACCTGCATCTTCCATCTCCGGGTAGTAGTTTTTCTGATCATGAGCCGAACTTCTCCTCCACGGAGAAGGAAGTAGTAACTCCGTTAAAGGATGCTGTCGCGCCAGACAACGAGATAGCACCCGACGTCAAGGCTTTCCTGGAGACTTCTAAGAAAGTGGTGTTGAGCCTCAGTTCCGACAGTACGACTGAATGCGAAACTAGTGCAAAGAAGCAGCCCTCCGTGACAGATTCACAAACCACCTGCGGCTTTAAGGAGATTTTCTCCAGTAACTCTCTTGCAGCCGTCTTGGAGCTCGAAACATTATTGGTTACATCCGACGTGAGGCGCATGAGTGGTCATGGCGTGGAGGGATTGCAAATTGTTGGATCAGAATTGACTGAACTTTTCAGTAGCAGCATGAGGCTCTCATCCGTTGAAGGCAACCAGGTTGAAGCATCTGCGGCGCTTGGAGTCACCAGGAACACTAAGTGTGAGGTGAAGCTCGGCGACCTCACGGTTAACACTCACCCTTCTCTGCCCCGATCTGGACCATCACCTGCTGTTTCAAGTCCGCGCAACTTAGCTTCAGTCGTGCCATATCCAGGAGATGGCGCTAAGATAGCGCCAATCGAAGCTCGGGAAGAGTCAAGGGCCAAAGAAAGAGCTACATCATTGAGTCAAGATCCATGTCTAAGCGAAACCTTTGAACTTAAATCATTAGACTTCGACAGTCCGACTTCAGAGAAGAAGAACACGCCTCAGGTACTTTGGGGTTACTTTTTCCAATTTGATTTCCTTCAGTTTGTCGTAGATATAGTAGTTTACTTCGTCATGAACCCTGTTCTTTTTGTTTTGTTGCTTCTTCCTTCACTGTTAGTACTGGTCTTTTATGATTTCATGGTTGTCAGTTATTCTCGTTGTTAGAACGTTTATCACAAATTAAGTGAGGTGATTGATTGAGTTTGTAATTCCTCAGGTTTCTGTCTCTACCTTAATCAAGAAATTCGAAGCTTCTCGAGTGGAGGGTGATGGATTGAGCGCCAGACACTGAGGGTTCCTAAGGGTTTTACTGTTCTCCACCAGAGTGTCTTGTAGTACCTCCAGACTGAACACACACCTTCCTCTTGCTGTCTGAGTGGAGGGAAATTTGTGCAGTATTACGTGTTTCCAAGGTGGAGTAGTCGCCAGGTAGTTGACAGTAATGTTTTTGTAAACTGATCACAGGTCTCACCTGCACAGGCGGCTGAAGATACATTGAAGCCCGTTCGGAGGAAAGCAGATGTTACACCAGGTCACCCAGGTAGTAAGTCATCAGTTCCTCTCAGTTTTCCTACTATCACATCGGATAAGAGGCCTTCTCTTTCCTGCCTACCCGAACCATTCAGTGACCGTAATAGCAATCCGGAAGCCTCTCCTCTGTCTTTGGAGGAATTCCAGTTTTTGTTGGACGCCGCAGAGAGGGAGGAAGGAAAGAAAGTGGGGGCAGGTGATTCGGCTGGAACTTCGAGTGGGAGTACGCTGGCTAATTTTGGCAGATCAGTTCTGCAGATGCTGCGTGATTCTCTTCCTACAACACCCAACTCCTCTCTCCCTTCTACGCCAAAGTTGTCAGCATGTTCCACACCAGTTATCTCAAGGGCGTGCACCCCTTTAAGGACAGGTCCCCACGCTAAATCTGTATCTCTATCTCCTGAAGAAATTGCTGAGATCTGGGGTGCATTCGAGCAGTCACATCTTATGTAGTCTACCTGCCTATAGTGATTTAGTGACAGTGGTTCGGAGTGCGAATGCAATCTCCTGGATTTCATCTTGTACTTGGATGAAGCTTCGTTCACAAGAACTGTTCCTCCCGTGATCGCCTACAGTCTAGAAAGTTTTGTACTCTAGGTGTTCACATCTAGTTGATGTGAATATTAAAGATGCTCTACAGTAAGATTCAAGCGATATTTCATGCATCCGGATGAAGCCAGGGAAAATTTAGTTGTGCCAAGTCTATCGAATTTTTCAGTTCTCAAGTGTGGTAGAGTCTTGAGAAATGTTAGCTGCAGCTGCCACCATTGGCGTTGTTTACTTTGTATAAAGTTTCTTACGTGAGTTTTGACCAAATTACAGAGCCGGCATTCCAGATGGTCGAATATTATGCATATACCAACCTCTAGGGCAAAACATACAAAACGAGAACTGCTTACTGAACTGTTGGTTCTCTGCACTGCATACCGTTTGTCAGCATGATCACATGTGAGATCTGCTATCCAATCTTCTTGTTGCTTCTTCACAAGTAGAATTGACAGACGAGAAAAGGTGTATTGAGGTCTTAAACCACAAGTATATAAACCCCCCCTCCCCACCCTCTCACCCACGTGGCATTCTAAGGGCTGTAGCCGGAGTCTCTTCCCGGCGCTCGAATTGTACTCTAGGGTTTCGCTGTTTGAAGTCTCAACTGCTTGGAGCCGCATCGCGCGTTTGACTCTTTGAACTCACGACTTCGCACGTTCATTCAGTTGTGAAGGAAACTTGTTCGAGGTGGATGTAGAGGTTTACACCATTTTCCATCGCTGTGCACTGGTAATGCTAAGTTGTGTTCGTTTCAAAGTTACCGAGTTGCAAAAACTCGTTTTTGGGTGGCAAGGTCCAGATCTGAGTATATTATGTTTTCTTCTTTTTGGTGGTGGGCGATCCATATTGTGGCGGCAGGGTTCCATTTCGTTGTGCATCTCAGCGTAATTCATTTGGGTCGCTTCTTGACGGTGAGATATCTTCAGTGTGGGGTCTACAGTGGACTATCCTTTGTTTCTAATGTTTCATCGAATCTGTTTCTTAGTGGGGGTCAGGATTGACTGTGAAGTGCGTCGCACAAGGTGTTGGAAGTCACTCCGTTTTTGTCCACAGCTGTCCGCTTTGACATTAGTGAACAACGGGTGAACGTTCGCTTCACTGCCTGACATTGTTCCCTCATCAGAATACTCCTATCATCTTGGTGTTCGATCAGTTTGACTCGAGCGGTTTTAGCGTTCAGAGTGCGAGATTGGGTTCTCTTGAATATCTTTCCTTGCAACCTCTTGTATCAGTTCCCATCGTTTGAACTCGTCGCTGTGTAATTTTTGGCAGTTGTCTGTCTCGGTTCAGTCTACTGTTCTTTAGATGGATGTTCAGAGGGAGCATAGTGATATTTTTAAAACTCATGATGACTCTGGCTCAAGGTTGTACTCGAGGATATATGGAGATTCTCTTGGCTTGTTCGGTACGTCCCAGAACGTCCCAAGAGGAAAAACCGTTTTTGCAGTATTAACTATCTTCTATGAAAGCTTACTGTGTTCTGTTCGGCTTGTGATGCATTTGCAACAGACTTGGGTATGGACACATCGAACTCGCTGATTTTATGTGCAGTTTACAGTTTTTCTGAGTTTGAACTCAAGATGCAGCGTTTGCAGTGTATAAACAACTTGCTCGTGTTACTGGTTTTGTACTGCGGACTCCCTTTCTGTCTATTTTGGAAGGTACAGTTCAGTCCACATGGAAATACCGAGTGAAGTTCACATAGACTTTGTAGCTGAAATTTTTGCTTTTCATGTTTTTGTGTTGGAAGTAGACCTCCTCACCCCAATGAACTATTGATAGTAGGTGTCAATGGCAAGAGGTGAAGAACTTCTGCTGTAACCAGTTCAGTGGAGAGGGTTCAACTCCTCCCTAGAAGTATATTTCTGTTTGGTTAGAAATTTACCCTTTTAATTTAGTAGTATCTTGCGAAACAATGTTTACTCTAGAGATACTTAGTGGAAAAAAAATCCTTGAATGTCTTGAATACAATAACATATTTTTGAAAACATGTTTCGGATAACAGAATGTAAAAACCTTTTAGACCGAACATGTTAAGTTATCCTTGTCTCGTGTAACAAGGAAATGAAAACATGTATGACAATACAAATAAAGATACATGTTTCTGCAAACATGTTTTCGTGAAGCATGTAAAGTTACCTTGTTTCAAGGGACATGTTATGGAAAACCTGTTTCTCCGGGCAGGTTTTGTAAACTTGTTCCATGAAACATGTTCTCTTTATGTGTTACGAGAAACAGGTAAGAGTAGAAAATTATCTTCAAATTCTAAGTAAAAGTCCAAGTTGAATTAACCTTCCGCGAACTAAGTAAAAGTCTAAAGATATCTTTTCGGGGTCCTTGCCTTTTTTTCAATTTAAAAATCCTCCTCTACCAAAACCAACAAAAACTGGATCACTTCAGTAAAACTTGAAAGTCGGTAACGTTGAATGTGTTTTTATTCCAAAATCAGTCAATGATTGAGAAAATTTTCTCTCACATCAATATAATTTTATCACTTACCCACAGCGATATAGTCCGGGTTGATAAGCCAAGTGATGCATCTATCGAACCAACTCAGCTATCATTGAAGACATCATCCAAACTTGAAACAATTCAAACAACTAATCAAATAGAAATACAACAACACAATAACTAGACTTGCAAAGTTAGATATATATAACCATACAAGCAATTTAGTTTAGATAAATGAATAAATCAAAAAAACAGTTTACATGTCATGTCGCTATACGCTAATCAAACAAATGCTCTCTCAACTCAGCCTTCCATGTCGTCATCCGAGGAAGTAACACCCGAGTTATTGCAGTCTTATGATAAACTGAAGTGTGTTGTGATCGATGTTCATATATCTTGATGGGCTCCCGAAGTATATTCCAGTTCTAATCCATAGCGCATGCAGCGAGTCATACCTCACGAGTTTTTTAGAAGTGAATTATCTTAATGGCGAACTTGCATATCACTGAGTTGAATGTCTTGGACATAAGAAGTGCTCGTGAAGCTAACAAGATGAAAGAGCTCTCTCAGCCTAGACTGTGCCACAAAATCATATACGGGGAGCGGACAACTTAAACCACTACAACACTCTCATCCTCTATCCTCACGGGGTCAATGACCGGTTCTAACAGAGCTTGCGAGTCAAGTACTTGATCACCTAGTGTCGGCAAGCTCTCCCCTGTCACGATGTATGGCAGCAAGAACCCAATTCATAGCACCACTCCAACAGGGGAGGAAAACCTTCTAACAAGGAAGGAGACTCTCGTAGCCTTCACAAGAGGAAGAAAAGAATGAACAGAGTATCACTAAAGAGACTGACTTGGGGCAGAGCCCCTTCTCATATATAGAGAGAGTCAAAAGACTTTTGGGGTTTGGTCTCCGTAACATAGTTGTGCCAAAGTCTTACAGGACTTCAGGAGCTTGTACTACTACGCATGTCAACAGTCCCCTTCAAGCTCATATCAGTATCCTTAACACCTAGACATAATCTGAAAATATCAAATTTATCTCTAGGTAAAGCTTTAGTGAATATATCAGCAACTAGTTCACCTGTAGATACATATCTCAGATCTTTTCTCCAGCCAATACTTTTTCTCGAATAAATTGATAATGAACCTCTATGTGCTTGGTCCTAGCATGAAAAACAGGATTAGAAGCAAGTTTAATACTGCTGATATTGTCTGTGTGTAAAACAACAAGGTCAGAAAATTCCACACCCATATCTTTCAGTAAGGTATGAAGCCAAACGGATTCGCAAGTAGCATTAGTGGCACCTCTGTATTCTGCTTCAATCGATGACAAAGCAACTGTAGGTTGCTTCTTCGACTGCCAGCTAACAACAGAGTCTCCAAGGCTGAAGACAAAACCTGACGTAGATCTTCTATCTTGAGCACTTCCTGCCCAATCTGCATCAGTAAAACCATGTAACAAGAGAGGACCACCCGCTGCGTAGTGAAGTCCATACTGGATTGTGAACTTCACGTATCCTAAAATCCGCCGAACTGCATCAAGATGAGGTTTCCTAAGTGCCTGCATGAACTGACTAACTAGACCTACAACATAACTTAGATCAGGTCTAGTAATGGTCAAGTAGATCAGGCTGCCTACAATCTATCTATAGAAATTAGGATATGTTAATAGCTCACCATCCTCAGCATTCAACTTCAGAGAAGATGCAAGAGAGGTAGAGATAGACTTACAAGCTGTCATTCCAAACTGTTCTAGCTTATTCAGAGCACACTGTCTCTGTAACAACCATGTATCACCTCCATCCTTGATGAACTCAATAGCTAGAAAGTACTTCAATTCATCTAGATCTTTCATATCAAACTCTCCTTTCAGCTGATCCTTCACTTGCTTGATAAGGCTC
Organism: Asterella californica; assembly: GCA_036924285.1. Classification (NCBI taxonomy): domain Eukaryota; kingdom Viridiplantae; phylum Streptophyta; class Marchantiopsida; order Marchantiales; family Aytoniaceae; genus Asterella; species Asterella californica. Next base: position 31,983,021 of record JAYKYS010000003.1, read on the forward strand.
TTAGAGGTTCCAGTGATAACAAGATCATCTACATAGATGATGATCAGTATTATGTTATCATCGACCTGCAAAGAGTACAATGAGGAGTCTGAACTACAAAGACGGAAGCCAAGCAATAGTAGAAACGAGTTAATCTTTGCATTCCAAGCTCTTGGAGCTTGCTTAAGTCCATACAAGGACTTCTGGAGTCTACAACTTTATTTGGATACATCTGGTCTTCGTATCCAGGGGGTTGCACCATGTAGACGTCCTCCTGCAGATCTCCGTTCAAGAAAGCATTATTGAAGTCCATTTGATGCAGTTGCCACCCTTTACTTGTAACCAATGCCACAAGGGTGCGTATGAAAGCCATCTTGGCTACCGGACTGAAGGTTTCCTCAAAGTCAAGGCCATACTGTTGCGCATATCCTTTAGCCACAAGTCTCGCCTTATGCTTGTGGACTGAACCATCCGAATTTCTCTTGACCTTGTAAACCCATCTACAACCAATAGCTTTCTTACCATAAGATAAATCAACCAGCTCCCAAGTCTGCTGATTTTGCAAAGCTGAAAGTTCAACTTGCATGGCTTGCACCCATTTTGCTTGATGCATCGCCTCCTCAAGAGAATTCGGTTCTTGCTCATGTACGACATTCACCATGTAGGCATGGTGTTCAGCCAAGAAACCTTCACACTGAAAACATTGGATAGGATGTCTCGCTCTGGTGGACCTTCGTAGATTAGATTGACCTGATGGTCCAGCTTCAGATCCTTGATTTGACTGAGAGCTGCTGACGTGGCCGTCAAAAGCATGCACAATATCTGCACTGCGTTGCTCATTGATCATCTACTGCAACACTGGAGAGCTGTTGGAATGTGCAATCTGTGTAGGTTGAACAATAGGTGGAGGGACCTGAACCGTAGGTACAGCAACTACATGGACTTGGCCAGACCAAGGAGCTCTCATGCGCATTGGATGAAATACAACACTACCACTACCTGAACTAGTGGCTTGAGTGGTTATAGAACCAACATGAACTAGTTGGACAGAGGATAGACTAGATGAAATAGCAACAGAGCCTGACGTAGCCTGATACCAAGATAACAACTCATCAAAAACAACATCTCTACTGATGAGCAGTCTCCTTGAAGTTGAGATATAACATTGTCGCGACCCTCATTCTCAAGATCGGGCGCAAACAACAGAACCGTAGCGGACTTGTGCTAGGTTGTGAACGCTGCGAGTAGGACTTAACGGCTTGGCCGGGAAGTCGAGATCAGATGAACCCTAAGTGGTTCTCTGAACCAAGGTTGGAACCTTGGGGTTAGGCCTACCCCAAGAGGGCCCCAGACGAACGCTGACCTAAGGGAGCGAGTCTGGGAACGGGCTGAAACATGAGTCTCAGACATAGGTCTGAGACGTGAGCCCGAGACGTGGGTCCGAGACGCAGACGAACCACAGGGTTCGAGTCTGGGTCTGGACCACAAGTTCTCAGAAAATGGTTAAGTGTTGGAGCTCTAGCGACGTTTTAAGTTGTGGACGGAGCTCCACGTAAGATCTCGAGGCGAGTGAGGTATCATTGGAAAGCTCTCGTTGAGAGCTTTCCAGTGATATATAACACTCCTCGATCTGATCTCCGAGCTGGAAGTTATGGCTGAACCACAATCGGGTTGTGGTATGATTTTCAGGGACCAAAGAAGAGGGCGGGTCGCCGATCCCCAGAAGTATATATGAGGGGGGCTCGATGTCTAGGTGGGCCAGGATAAGTCACCCGACCCCAGGGTTCGGCGGACGGACTCTGGGGGCATGAGGTGATGGCTGGGCCGGTTCCAAGGCACGTTCTCGTCCAGACTTGGACGTCTGGACTTAGGAACGTTGTAAGGGCTGGGGCAAGACTAGGGAACGAGTCGGCGGGTTAGACCACCGTTCGGGAGCCTAGACCCAGACGGACATCACGGACGGTTGGACCGCTAGGTGTGCTGGAGGTATCGTTTAGGACCTTGGACTTTATGGAAAGTCCGCCCCAAGTCATCTTGTGACTTGCTCATGTTTGGGATCGACCTAGGCGGATCTAGGTCGGGACTTAAAAACTGTTGAGCTTGATGATTAGGGAGACGGTCCGACTCCGGTCCTGACCAAGTTGAGATAAGGTAAGTGGTGCATGGACGCTAACTTGTGATTGTGTTTGCAGGTTAGCGGTGTAAAGTTCGCGACTTACTGAGCAAGAACTTCCGCTGACGCAACAAGGCGGTAGGTGCGTGAAAAACACCTATATCCTTTCGTATCAGAAGCATAGCCTAAGAAGATACACTTCTCAGCTTTCGGGTCTAGCTTGTTGCGTCTTTCATCTGATACATGTACAAAACATGTAGAACCAAACACTTTGAGACATGAGAGGTCTGGTTTCTTGTCTATTAATATCTCGTATGGGTCTTCTTATGTACCGCTGCAGTTGGTGCACGGTTCATGAGGTAGATAGCACATGCAACAGCTTTTGTCCAATAACATTTAAGCATAGACTTCTCATTCAGCATCGCACGTGCTGACTCTGCAATGTGTATGTTCTTCCTCTCTGCTACACCATTCTGTTGCGGGCTGTAGCTGCACGTGACCTCTCTCTTGATCCCATGCTCTTGCAAAAAAGTGTCAAAGTGATGAGAGATGAACTCGCCTCCTCCATCCGAACGGAGTCGTAAGATGCAATGGTTATACTGTTTCTCAACTAGGGTCTTGAATGATTGGAACACAGCAAAGACATCTGACTTGACCTTGAGGAAGTAGACCCATGTAAATCGCGAGAAGTCATCTATGAACGAGACGAAGTACTGAGAACCATTTAAGCTTGCTTGAGATGCAGTCCATACATCAGAATGTATCAACTCCAACACCCTAGAGGCTCTAGTGCCCTGATGGCAAAATGGCTGCCTAGATTGCTTGCCAAACTGACAAGCTTCACAAATCAGAGATGGGATAGGAGATGTGAACTTGAGAACACCTGTAACTAACTTTGACGTAGATAAGGTCTTCAACCGCTGATAGTTCATATGACCTACTCTCTTATACCACATCTCTAAATCTGAGATTCCAGATGTATGACAAACATCACGGCTTGAAGTTGAGGTTGAACAACATCCAGTTTGAACAACCTTTCTACTCTTGACCCTCTGGCAACTACATTGTTATCGCTGGTTTCAACAATACATCCCTTGCTGTTGAACCGAACTTGATAACCTTGCTCCACCATCTGACCTATTGAAACTAGATTCTTAGTAATGGTGGGCACATACAGTACATCTCTCAAAGCAGAAATGTTTGAAGATGCAACAGATAGAAGAACTGTACCCATATGTGTAACATTGTGCTGGGTATCATCACCAGTATAGACTATTGCTGGTGTCTTCAATGGCTCCTTCTGGCTGAACCATTCACCATGTGCTGTCATGTGGTTCGAAGCTCCAGAATCAATAAACCACTCATCAGCAGGTTTGCTCATGAAACCCATGACATGTGTCATCGTTGGAAGATTACCATCTGAAAAAGGTTCCTTTGTAGACACATAGTTTTGCTGTGGAAGCTTACCAGACCTGATGTTTGCTTGCCTCTTGAAGCAGGTCTTGATCACATGACCTTTGGTTTTGCAATATGCACAGAACCGCTGCTCACCTCCGCCTTTAGCTTGCTGTTGCTGATGGTCAGGTCGAAGGTTCTGTTGCTGCTGAGAGAACTGACCTCGACCAGAAGAACCAAATCGGTTCTTACCTCTATCACCGAAGCTCTTTCCTCGTCCTCTGCCTCTACCTCCAACAAAGAAAGCTTGCTCTTGTGATGAGGCAGAACCACCATTGCCCTGAAGACGAATCTCTTCTGACACTAACATAGGAATCAACTCATCGAACTTGGGAAAAGTATCCCTGACAGCAATGGAAGTCTCAAAAGATTTGTACTATTTCCCAAGACCATTGATGGTGAATCATCCTCGACTTTCACCCCTATGCTGTTAAGCTGCTCAACTAGACCTCGCACTTGATAAACATAATCTGTAATGCTCAATGAACCCTTCTTAACATCTAAGAGTTGTTGCTTGAGTCGTAACTTACGAGATTTGGTAGATGTCTGAAAAACATTAGCTAGTGCATCCCAGACCTCTTGGGGGTATCAACAGACTGTATGTAACCAAACATGGAAAGTGAGACACACAAAGAAAGATAATGCACAGCTTGACAAGCTCGGTTGTTCCATGCATCAACATCAGGATCTATATCAACTCCAACGGGTTTCGCATCTGTTCCTGTGACCAAGCCAAACAGGCTTTGGCCTTTCAAGAAGACGGACATGCGATACTTCCATATGGAGTAGTTGTTTTTGTCTAAAGACTCACCGGTAATGACGGAAAAGTATCTATTCTACTCATGATGGATTAGACGTAAGAAACGAAGATACAGACAGTGTCTCTTGTCAACGCCGTTCGTGTGCTGTCAGGAGCTTCCTGACATGTACACGTTAGGAGTTCATGCTGTCGAGAATACTGTTTTCGGTAGCTAGATATAACAAAACATATTTCACTCTCTCTAAGTTAGTTTTTCATGTTCTTGAGTATCTATCTAAATCAAAACTTATAACTAGAAGTTGTAGGGGATATTATTGTGCAAGATAATTAGAAGAAATGAAACATAAACATATAGTATTTACTTTTAAAAATCATATCCATTGCTATTTTTCTATAGCAGATAATTATTTGTTCTCTCAATTCACTTTTAAATATCAATGTTAACATCATATATAATGTAAAATCTATTGCAGATAGTTATTTATTTTCTTAATTAATAGAGAACAAGGAGCTCCATTCGCAGAAGAATTGTGGGGCTATTCGTTAGCCATTTATCCAGATCTATTCTTTTTCTTTTCCTGTTTCCACAAGGACGTTATTTTTCTGTGCTCGTTAATTTTTTTAATTAATTTTTCGATTTTCACTAGGATTCCATCCGTCTTTATACTACACGACAAAAAGTTCCCTCTGTCCTTTCTGGTTTTCCGAATCGTCATATAGCTATGCTACCGCATAGCAACAAACAGATTGCAGAAGCAACCACTTGTTTGTGCTAGCTACCATGGTGTTTTGCACCTTTGTAGAGGATGTATCTTTTGTACATTTTTCACCATACCATGGTGTTAACTTGTTGAGACCATACATGTGGCACCGGAAATAAGCTTCGAGGTATGGATGCGGGCATTCAATAGTTTCCGTCCTTGCAGTAAATTTCTCCTGGCTTCGTACTAACAGAAGATTATACTGACTATTTAATCAAACATTCATATTCACCCTCTCTTTATCTTTTAGGGAATAAATTGAAATTTAAATATATTATTTTCTCTAAGCAGTAAGAGGACTGCCTTCAGTTTAGGAAATGCTTATGGGTTATCTCTACAACTCTCCGCAACTGAAGTTAGTTAACAGTTAACACCTCAAAAAATTTCGAACTTTCACATTAACTTTAACTATGCATTTACTTGTGAATCATATTATATTAAAATAACTCTCGTTTAAAAGAAAGATATCAGAAAATCTCATCTTGTTTTGAACTATGCAAAATTGACAGTTAACTATGAAAATGAATAGCAACAAAACGAGAACGGAAACAAAAGAAACTCTTCACGAATATAGCGCCGTTGCAAAACCCAATTGGACACGTCATGCCGTGATTAGAGCTAATCCCTATCCTGAATTTTGTCGTTTATTGCTCGCTTGTCCTCTTCCGACTCGATATCACGCTGACTCCTTTGATACATATTTTGGATTTCTCGTGGGTCCAAAGTGTGAAACGGAAGTGGATAATCCAGTTAAAAGGATTTCAAAAAGTGGTGGATAATACCAAACTGCCAATTTCTGCTATTTATACAATATTTAGGCATACGCACTTTCCTAGACTAAGCGGGGACTTCCAAACTGATCGAACCGTTGGATTGGACCATAACATGTGAGCGAGAATGCTGCGTTCCCGTTTGCTAGGCTAAACGGATACGCAGCAGCGATATAGTGCACGTCTGGTTGGTACGTCACCGTTTCTAATCCACGTGAACCACGTTATCGACACTAAACTCTGAACGGGACCAAAACCTATCAGGCACGTCTAGCGTTACTGCTACAGCTACAGTAGCAGTCCTCCAACTTCATATTGCACTGTATAGTTTCAGCCCAAAGTAACTGGCGGCAAAGCCTGGACAACTTTAGCTTGGAGGAATCACGTAACTTGGCGGATACTCGATAGGGCTGTATCTCAATCTAGTAACAGTCACCAGTTGCTTAACAGTTGCCTCATCTGCTACATACCACATGTGGAGTCTTTACAATCGCTGAGTAAAACTGCCCCTGATGGCCAAGTGTAAGTGTTTGCATCGCAGTATGCTACTGCTGTAGATGTTCGTTCAGACTAAAGTATGAAAAAGTGGTGGAGAAGAAGCCCTGTATCACGTATCGAAAGGGAAGTGTTACGGTGCTCAGAACACTGGTAGAATATGATGATATGCATGCAACCTGAGGTGTTGGCAGTAGGGGACGGAGGGTAGAAATTCATGTCTACTATTGATTGCAGTCCATTTTCTAGGGATTCTAAAAGTAATTCTATTCGGAGAATATGCATGCTGATGGAGTCTTGCGGTAGCCCGAGGAAACGGACAAGCGGACGTTCCGGGGGAAAATACGGTCAGATGATTAGTTCTAAGATTATTTATAGTCTCTTTTGAGGATATGTTTGTTTAAAATATTGTGAAATGTGAAGACAGAACAGAAAAGCTCGGAATGTCTATGACAAAGAAAGGGTAGTTGGTGGTCCCATAGACTTTTATAGGTTGACTGATGAGAGCTGACTGTACCTACGCCTGAATCTCCTCTTATTAAACACACCTTGGGAGTCTCTTGTCCCGAGCCGGTTCTTCGTGGTGCTATGCCCAGATGTTCTTTGTTTATAGAGTTTCATGGCATACTGTGTTGTGAAGCCAGAACCGTGCCAGTGAAATCCGGAAGCTGTGAACCCGGAACTGTGGAACTTTGGAGAAGCACACGTAGAACTCAAAAACAGTTTTAACCTATAAGTCTAACGCAGAAAGATTTCCCACCGAGACTATAAGTGCAAAGTTGTTAAAAACTTCACATCCATCAATCTTTAGATAATAAATTAATCTAGGCATTAATTTATTACCTAACCCTTCTCAACTGAAAAGTTAGGTAATAAATTAACATATTTGCCTCCTCCATCGAAAGATGGAGGAGAAAGAGTAGATTACTGTTACATGAGAAAAAATTCAAGAATGCTGGTCAAGAATATTTGATAAATAAAGTGGAGGAACTGAAGAAAGATAATTCGAGAAAAATAAAAGTAAATCTAATTTTATACTTTGGACGATCCAAAGAGAAAAATAAATAAAGTTTAATATTGTAGTTTAGTATGATAAATTTAACTAGAATTTGTCACCTCCTCTCTAAAGTATATATTCAGTCGAGTATTTGTCTTATAATTTTCTTCTTAACGCATTCTTCTATGTTACTTAGTGTTTTCATTAAACTATTCTGAAACCGGTCTAGAGCCAATAGTTTTTCATAATTTTTTGAATTATATACACGTTTGTCTTTTCCTGTCTCGGGTCAAAACTGCACTTTGCATGCATACTTTTGACATTGAGAGCGAATGTGATTTTTCCCATTAGTCCATGTTATAAATAACTGTTATTTAAGTGTTTAATACATGATGTTAACTGCCATCTAACTATAGCCAGATGACTAAACCTATCCAATCGTCTTTGCGGAACTTTGATCGCTTTCTTTTATCGAAAAGAATATCGTTTATACATAGAGAATACGTAGAAATTTTGTACTAAGCTCTTGTGATAAAATATGTTTCTCTATAATTATTAAATGATAACCGAACCTGAAATTACGGACAGATCCAGAAATAACCCATAAACCCAAGCATAAAGCTGCAATCCTCCTACAGTCACTGTTAAAGAAACATTATAAAATCTGAAATCGCCATTTTTGTATATTTAATATATTCGATTGATAAAGAAATGCACTATAAATGCGAGAGCTTTCTAATAAAAATACATTCATTTAATCTGAATATGAACTTTTGATCTAAATTTTCTTGACAAAAGAGTTAGATAATAATTGAACTTGCTGAAATAAGTATAATTCAATGTGATTTTGCAAAGAAGATGGCAACACCGACAAAATATCCTGCCCCACGGCCTTGTACAAATAAGAAAAAAAAGACAAGAATGTTAAAAGACCAGACGCGGAAGGACCCACGGCCTTGTATAGTGAAGGAAGTGGTGCAGTGTAAATTGAAATATAATTCTTACTTGGGTAAAGTGGAAATTCTTAATGGAGGAATACAGTGAAGAAAGTGAGAGAAAAAATACAAGTGCTTGGTTTCATGAATAGAAGTCAAAAGACAAGTCAAAAGTTTAAATTCAAACATCTAAATTTAAGTGTTTAAAATTAAATTACTATATTTAAAAACTTTAAATTTAAACATACCTTAGGCTAACGGAACACGTGGACTCCAGAGACCAAAAGAACCCATAAGCACATTCACTCTATCTGGAACTAAACCACTATAAGTCAATTGTATTTTATGGATAAGATTAACGTTTGAGACATTATTTATGAGCTAACTTTTTCTAAAAAAAAGATTAGCTAATAAATAACTCCTCATGTACACTTCTGAAGTGTACATGAGGAGTTAATCAAAGTGATGTTTTGGCCGAAGGAAAGAAAAAGACAAGCAGTGAAAAGAGGGAAAATTCTCTTACCTTAGTGGTCTGTGTACTATTGTTGGGTAAGTAAAGGACAAAATAGATAATAATAATTTTATTTTAGCATCAACGGCTTTAAAACGGTATCTGTCCATGACCCTTTAAAACTTGTATGCTTCTAGACTTCGCATCAAGCATGCCGGCCAGGAAAACGAAGCAACGAAACATCTGAAATTCAATAGCTCCTGTTATAAATAAAGATATCTAAAGTTAACATCTATGATTGTATTGTATACTTAGGGTTACTGACTCTGTGAAAAAAAGAACCCATAAGGAAAGTGTGTGTGAAATGTACATATGTCTTACTATAAACACCATGAAAGAGGAATGATCACAATACATAATAATTTATAATGGTAATTTATTATCTAATTCCAGAAGAACGGTTTGGTAATAAACATTCATAAATACCTCCTCCATCTGAACGTGGTGGAGGTGATTATGCATACTTCATTTCATACTAACCATAACGCGTAACAGACTCCACTGCGTAAAATGACCTGAAGGAGAATCAGTTTTAGTTCCCTTCAGGTGTATAAGCATACCAAACGCGCATCCTGGAAAAGAACGTAGAATAGAAAGTGATAGAACACTGTTTTCTTTTACATTCATTGGAGGAAATGTCACATACAATAAGTAGTCCGTGTTCCTGTTCTTAACCGAGAAGTTTCTAAATTAATCTTTTGCGTCTTTCTCGGCACTGCTTGGTATACTTTTTTCTCCGAGCTAAAGTTTGGACGTTCTGTTTTCTTTAAGAAATCAGAAATATTATAAATATATAAATATTTTAGATTAAATAAAAATAAAAATAAAAATAAAATTTAAGTGTTAACTGTTACTTACTTCAAGAACATTAGAAATCTCTTTAGAAAAATCATACGTAGACTCATACATAGAGTGTGTTAATTTGCGCTTCATAAGATACAAGTGCGAGAGAGTGCTGCAATGTATTTATGAATATATAAGTACATTGATTTATTACCTAATGAGTTAGGTAATAAATTAAGGTTACAGCCCTCTTCCATCTTCAGATGGAAGAGGTGAATAAGCAATGTGAATTACCTACATGTATCGAGCTTGGAAGGTCGATAAACTGGGTTTGTCCTTCCACATGTTGCAACCTTTTGGCCACTGTGATTGCGTAGACCGCCAATGTGCTCGAGATTTTACCGAGATAGCTGCCGCTAAAGTTAGAGTACAAGAGGAGTCGTACTACTTCGCCTGCTTATCCATACTCGTTCACGCCAGCTTGACCGCCCTCTTGGCACCCTCTTGCGGCCTGCACCGTCACCGTCATTTTCTCGGGGACTCTTGGTACACTGCAAGTACCCGTATACGCCATGCGTGCATCGGACGCATCAGGTCGCGGGGTCGACCTTTTCCGTGTACCTGGAGATTTTTTGACGGCTATGTCTGAAGATATGCGGACGCAAATGCTCCTCCGTCCCGTGCGGACTTGTGGAGCAAGTAACGGCAACGTGTTCTTCTGACATCCTTACTCATACTCCGCTTCGCTTTGTGTATGTATAACTCCTGAATATTGTGCTCATTTTGAGACAAATTCTACAGGGGATAATCCCCGGCCTAACGTTAGAGATTCAGCCAAACCCACCACTCGAAGATTTTACGTCCCTTCTTCCGCAAGCAGCCAACGAAAATTCTCCCGCGACATTACTTTCAGGACGTGGCAGCTTCTGATTGGTTAAGTTTGTGTCTGATATGGCAGTATACCATCCTTGTCCTTGTCCTAGGCCTTATCTTGAACTTATGGATCCGGGTAAATGACGGAAACCAAGTAACGGTTCGCCGAAACGTGGGCCGGTCGTTTCGCCGTTGGCTGCGGTCAGAAGTTTTGTCGCGCGGCCCGGCGCGTGGTGGAAGGAGTGTGTTGTGCGAGTCATCCGTGGCCATGAGATGATCGTCCAGTCAGCGTCGACATTCATCCATAAGCATAAGGTGGTCGATTGAGGCCTTTGGTTGCGTCAGGAACGAGGCCACCACACGCATCTTTCCATTACCTCTCTCATCTAGACAGTGAAGGAGACTCGAAGGGGATTCATCGGCAGGCGGAAGGAGAGCGAATTCCTGTACCGGTGTGCTCGTGGGGCGAAGAAATGGATCCTTACAAGGTATGGTGGATGTTGTTTGATTTCGGTGTTTTTTCTCGAGTTCGCGACAATTCATTCCTAGCTTAGCTAGTGCGGGCGGTCGTATTTGTGGTTGAGCGCAACGAGAAAATGATGACAGTCCTGTGTATGTACCGTGTTGTAATTTCAAGAGAGATGTGTGTCAAGAATACGTTAATTGTGGATTCGGGGTTGGAAAGGGCTGTGCTGAGTGGCGTGTAAAGAGGACTTTGCCGCTCTAGCGTAACAGATACAGGCAGAGTAGTGCTTGCTTCTCGTGGTGGATCTCAGGCATCGAAAATACTTAGGTGTCCTTTGATTAATTGAGACGAAGGTCTCAATTCCAGATGTGCTTCGTAGTGAGGCGTATCCTTCTTTGGAGCGAGGTAGGATTCAGTTCGCATCCGTCTCTGGTTGAGGGATGCAAACTGGTGCGCCTCGTGCTTGTTTACCAATTTATTGGCTTCCCTCTGTGGGAACTTGTGAGGTGCCCACTGGTGTCCTGGTGAACTAACGTCCCTCACGTTAGATACTTACATCTTTCCTTGAAATCGCGAAGAGTTGCCCCGCTAATTTACCCAAACTCACATCTCGGAGTCAACCTGGTTTCATGAGCTGAGCCAACTTTCCTATTCGGGGCCTTCGTTTTTCTGGCTATCTTGGCTGTGGCTGTGCGTTTTTCTGGCTTGAAGCAGTGGAACCGTTCAATTCATTTTTATCTACTTCTTTTGCCTGGTGACCTATAAACCGTAAACATAGCAGTTCGCAGCTACTTTCCAGGTCTGAGAGGTCACGAGCTTAGTTGCTTCCTTCTCAAAGATGAACTTCCCCCTGACTTCTGAATGATCGAGCGAACGTGGATGGGCATTCGGCTCGGTAGACATGTTTAGTAGTGGACTGGTGAACCCCAGAAACGATGCTTAACTTATTCAGTGGCTGAGGCACACTTACGTGCTGTCTCCCGTTTTTTGTAACACTGTTACGAGACATTTTCTTTACATGTGGACAGATATATCTAGAACTGTTACTCTCTAGCAGCCGAGGGGAGAATTGTTTTTCCGAATTGGGAGGGTGGTGCCGAATGTGCTATTTGATCCAACAGAAGTGCATGCCGGAAGTAGCATACACGTCACCCTACTGTCTCCAGGAAGCTCACACTTCGACTGATTCTGCTGATCAGTGGATGGAGTTCGACGGTTGCATTCAGGACATGGCGATTGTTCCTGTCTTCCGACTCTAAACAGACTAAATGTGCAGTGGGCAGCTTTTAGATTGTACTGCCCATACCGGGGAACCCACTTTAGCCGTAGGTTCTAGCTTTACTCTAACTGAAATTTATCACAGAGTGAGCAATTGTCCGTAAGCGAATTCATATGAGGAAGTCATTGCAGGTTTTCGCAGTGTACATACTAGAAAACAGAGTTAGTTTTGTCTGCAGCATTTGAAACTGGAACGTCGTGTTTCTGCTTTCTTTATGAATCAAGGGTGTAATGATGCGAGATTTTGGCAGTAAGACATGCAAGGCCTGGGTACTCCCGGGAATTGCTGCACAGAGAGAGAGAGAGAGAGAGAGAGAGAGAGAGAGAGAGAGAGAGAGAGAGAGAGAGAGAGAGAGAGAGAGAGAGAGAGAGAGAGAGAGAGATAAACTAACACATGCTGCTTGTGCAGTTTCGACCATCTAGCGCCTACAACTCACCTTACTTCACCACCAACTCCGGTGCGCCTGTATGGAACAACAATGCTTCTCTCACTGTTGGAGAACGAGGTACTCAAATGCGTTTGTTTCAGACGTACAGCAGATACTCGGCCGATCCGGTTATGTGGTTAGACGCTCCTGTATTGACGAAGTAATGTAGCTGACAGCTTGCCATACCGAGTCTTAGTATCAATACTTAGGTCTCCGAAAGACAGCGCATTTGTTCGTGTTGGTTTATAGACCATCACCTGTAGTTTAGTCCAAGTAACTTATGGTTTTCATTTGCAGGCCCGATTCTGTTGGAGGATTATCATCTCATTGAGAAGATCGCCCAGTTTGACCGAGAGCGAATCCCAGAGCGAGTTGTGCACGCCCGAGGTGCCTCGGCGAAGGGATTCTTTGAAGTGACCCACGACATTTCGCACTTGACGTGTGCCGACTTTCTGAGAGCCCCGGGGGTACAGACTCCGTTGATCCTCCGATTCTCCACCGTTATCCACGAGCGTGGAAGCCCCGAGAGCATCCGTGATCCACGAGGATTTGCTGTCAAATTCTACACGAGAGAGGTGAGTTTAGATTGCTACTTGTGACGATTATAATCGCCGATGTTTTGGGGATTTTAAGGATGCTGAGAATGAGTAGGCACTGAACGACATTTAGCCTTTTGGGGTGACGTATAGGATTATCCCAGCTTACTAGTTTGTCCCGCTACTTGAACGTAGGACTAGCGCCTGGTACGAACCTGAGATTTTGTATCTAGCGGGGTAGTACTCACCTTCTCGGGATTGTTATGTCCACAGGGTAACTTCGACATGGTTGGAAATAACTTCCCAGTGTTCTTTGTTCGCGATGGAATGAAGTTCCCTGATATGGTTCATGCCCTGAAGCCTAACCCCAAGACCCATATTCAGGAGATCTGGAGGATTTTGGACTTCTTCTCTCACCACCCCGAAAGTATGCACATGTTCACATTCCTGTTCGATGACGTTGGTATCCCCCTGAACTACAGGCACATGGAAGGTTTTGGTGTCCATACATTTACCTTAATCAACAAAGCCGGGAAGTCCACTCTTGTCAAGTTTCACTGGATCCCATCACAGGGAGTAAAGTGCCTGTCCCCTGAGGAAGCCGTTGTTGTTGGAGGATCTAATCACAGCCACGCTACTCAGGATCTGACAGACGCAATTGCAGCTGGTGACTTCCCTGAATGGAAGTTGTATATCCAGACTATGGACCCCGCTACTCAGGACAACTATGACTTCGACCCTCTAGACGTGACCAAGATCTGGCCTGAGGACATGTTCCCTCTTCAACCAGTTGGACGTATGGTTTTAAATAAAAATATTGACAATTTCTTTGGGGAGAATGAGCAGTTAGCTTTCTGCCCAGCCATTGTCGTTCCGGGTGTTTACTACTCTGATGACAAGATGCTCCAGACTCGTATCTTCTCTTACGCCGACACTCAGCGCCACAGACTGGGGCCAAATTACTTGATGCTGCCAGTGAATGCTCCGAAATGTGCTTACCACAACAACCATCATGAGGGTTCAATGAACTTCATGCACAGAGACGAGGAGGTAATTCGAGATTTGTCGTGCTGATGGAGCCGAGCACCGTTTTGTTGAAGTGTGATGAGTCGGGTCGGTCACCTTTATCTTTTCTCGTTTTCCGGATATCTAGTACGTTAAGCTTGAAGAAGTAGGACTTATGTTTGGATCCGCTTTCTCTGAAGGTGAACTACTTCCCATCACGCTTCGACCCTGTTCGACACTCGGAGAAAGTGCCAATCCCCGTGAATGTGCTTTCTGGAAAACGTGAGAAGGTAAAGTATTCTACTAGAAGCTCTGGTGTCCATTTCCCAGAATTATCTCTCCGCTCTCATTGATTTTAGTCAGCGGATAATAGCCTCTCAAATCTACGTGGCTGGGTTAGGCTGGATAATGTTCAGCAGTTTTACTGTAATCAAACCCGGTTGATCTGAAGACTTTCTAAACTGAAATCTTTAATCGCCCGCATCCAGGTCATGATCGAGAAAGAGAACAACTTCGCTCAGCCTGGAGCTAGGTACCGGTCGTGGGATACGGCCAGGTAACTTCTTGTTCCTTGGTCTCTTGTGGGTTAAAGCTGAATGCGATTGTTGATAATCGTGTGCCTGTTTTAAGTGCTGATGAGGAGATACCATGGGGAAACCTACCTTTTAGTGGAAGACGTTAGTAATACTACATATGCTGCAGGCAAGAGCGATTCGTCAAACAGTGGGTAGACAACTTGTCCGACCCCCGAGTTACGCAGGAGGTTCGCAACATCTGGTTGGGTTACTGGACTCAGGTAAAGGCTGGCCTGTTTACTGTTAACTCTAGCTGCGTTTTGTATCTTAGTCTTGGTTATTTCCTTATCTCACGTGATGGGTTAGGCATTAGGTATTTCCGTTTCCTAATATCCTAATTTCATAATTGTCTTTTAACGCAGGTCGACAGGTCTTTGGGTCAAAAGTTGGCCAGTCGCGTGAAAGTGTCATCAACTATGTAATGGTAGACGGACGAATATGTCCAGAGCTTCATTTGTGTTGTCAAGGTAAATGCTCATGAAAGATGGGAAGGACTCTGTAGTTCAGTGTAGTTCTCGCCGGCGCTGCCAACACGTAAATAGCGCACATGGAAATGCAAGAGTAGGCTGGTTGAATTCACTTAATGCCGGTGTAGCATTACATATACTCTATGCAGTGCTTCTGGGAACCCTCGTGCTTTGAGGTAAATGTAATTAAATTTCGTGATACTGCCATATAGCTGCTCCCGGACTGAAGGGTATTTTTCACTATCAAGGAGGTCGTAGTTTCTACGTTTGGTGTATCTATTGATGATTTATTTTATGGGGGATGCTGTGGGTGATATTACAGAATTGAAATGAGCCAATAAGCTCTGTGGGCTCAGAATTTGGATCATGTTTGTATCCACTTTCGATGTGACGGTTGGAAGAATGGGTATCGAGATATTCCTTAAGGGTACTTGAGAAGATGTGGCTCTTAGCGAGATCGAATTTGCGTTGTTGATATGAAAATAACCATTCATCTTTTGAGAGCCTGTAGTCTACTGCATACATCGTTGAGCTATACTCATGTGGTACTCCTGTTCTTATATCTCACTAGATTATGGCTAATATTACAACCACAGATAATACATTCTGTATAAGCAAAGTGTTGTCCGCACTGCATATTGGTTGCATACTGTACATGGTTATATGTTTGAATATTTGCACCTTCGGCACCGTGCCCTGTCCTGAACTTTACCGACATTAGCCATCTCCACGACGCATACATTCACACCCATCTTTACTACTCACTACGTACTTCGGGTTCACTGCGGTTTTTGGGGGTTGCTGGTGTGGGGCGTGGTCGATCTGTGATTCCCATGTATATACTTAATTTTTTCTTCTTTTCAGGCTTACAGATAATCTGGATTTATGTCCTCTAAACGAATCTAACCTCTGCTTTAGTGGTCTTGGGGTTTCCTAACCGAACCTACACCTACAAGGAAACATTAACTGGATATACAGTGTAGTCGGTTTGGCGTTCAGTAGAGTAGTTTTAAGTTCAGGCACTGCTGCAGATACTCTTCTCGACTTCCATTCTTCCTTCTCCGGCGGTCACTCTGTCGTTTAGCTTATATACCCATTCCAACTGAGCTTCTATAGTTCGCTTAAAACCTTGAAGCCCTAATCACGTAGACCCTAGCAAGGGTCTACTTTTCAAATATAAACAAACTTTTACATTAGCGAAGTATCCTGTCACTTAGTCTGTACTCAGCTGTCGTTAGTACGGTGCCATATTCTCTAACCCCATATAGCTTTTATACAATTCTCCAACTCTCCGAACTTCTCCCGCAATAAACGGAAGCATGGGCACTACTGCTTTAAGTAACGACAGACTCTGACGTTCTTCATGACAGTGTACTTGTTATGCATGCAAGATTATTCCTCGTCGAACGGTTTTGTTTTCTTGCATATGAAAAGTGTCGCCTTATGAGCGTCATGGAAGAGCGACCTTTCGATATACGTATATACGCTTATTTCATTACCTACAGTTGGCATCCGTGACATTTGTGCATTAAATTGTTCGTATATTCTGCTCTTTTTTATTTCACTTTCGGTTCTTGAAATTTGTCCTTTGAGATTGTAACAATCCCATGATTTATTCGCCATTTGAGTCTCTGTCTTCACTTCTATTATAGTCAACTCAGGTTTTTACTTCTGCATTAGATTTCTTGATTTCGTTTCGATTCGGCTTGCATTGCATACTATACATGTCACTACTTTCCACTTCCAGATCTAAGGTCATCATCTCGAAGAAGGTATTTCATATTTCTATTGTTGTACTGGATGTTACCTCTGTCTTTGAGTGTTGTTAGCGGAGCTGCCATTTTCCCGGACGAATCATATAGGTTGATTTCATAATTTCTCTACCATGCTAATTGATCGACCACGACTAGGAGTTTGCTCAGATGACCTGGGATTGAACAGAAATTATTAGATAGACGATGAGTTCAAAAATCCCTCATTTCTCTTACTCATGTACAACCTAACCTCTAGCTTTAAAGTAAGTGAACAGATTGAGGTGGAGATTGCTCTGCTGTATACCCCCGAGTGTAGTTTGTGGTAGTCAAGTTCTTGAGAGTACACATATTCATTATATACATACATCAGTGCCACGTAAACTCCTCGTCTTATTATAAACACGTCTGTTTTGCACGAGTAGGAATATTTTTTATTTAATTATTTAATTTATATCCTAACCATTCCAAGAAAAAGGGTTAAGACATAAATGAAACGGTGTGCATATTCCCCTTCTTCAGAACTTGGAAGAGGGTGATAAGTAATATGCATTCTTCTTCGACCATAGATATCTCACCAGTATCACCAGAAGACTCCATCAATGAGCAACCGAATCCTTCCCGAAGTCTTGCTTTTAAACGCGCTACCGTAATGCTGTGAACACGATGGAGATTTTATCGGTTAATCTTCACGGTTAATTTACGTCCGGTAAATATGCATCTCAATGGATTGTCACCCCTACGGTGTGGAAGTTGACAAGTGCTTGGGCTGGGGTAAAATCAGTGACAGCAATTGACTCTGGATAGTTTTTCGCGTTGTCGAGGATACTATTGCTCGCGGTCTCTTCTCTTTTTACTCTAAATGATATAGAAAAACTTGAAAGAAAAAGATAAAAATATTCTGGTTAAGGTTTGTTTTCTAGCAAGGGATGTCGTGAAGGTAGATACGATGAATCAGCTTTAGTTTGGAAACGAAAGACTCTAGGAAGTCAGAGGGCCCTAGAGAAAATGGGGAGAACCGGGCAATTAGATTTTTATAAATAATTAAGAACACCTAAATGGCCAAAAAATTTGGGTAATTCTAATTATCATACGTAGACATCAAAGGTATGCATTGTTCTAAATTATAAAAGAAATAACAGAAACCTACTCAAGAGGGATTGTACATAACATTTTTCTCACCAACATAAAACTATATAATAATCAATTTATGTACTAAAATGAGAGTATTTTACATTTTTGAGATATTTGAGAAAGATGAAATGTTCCAAGAAAAGTTTTGAGACTTTAAATTTGTTCAGTTTGACCTGATTTCTTGAAATAAGATCATAAACTCAATGAAAATAAAATATGGATAATTAGCACAAAAATCTAAAATAATAAACCTAAAAATATTATATATTTATTGAAAAACTTCACAGACTATGCTGCAAATATTGTACTCACTACCTGGATATAAATATCACATTATAAATTTATTCAAAAATAATATAATGAGGAACTAATAGTACAAACAAGAACTTTGTACTTGACATTGTAAATCAAAACTAAGACTTAAGTGAAAAACTATACAAAATTTTAAGTTTTAGTTACCCAGTTTGGGTTTAAGATTACCCAATTACACTCTCATCTACTCTTGCATCATTTGGAAGGTGGTATGAATTGCCTCTCTAGCTTAGGAGACATTACAATTTTTTTCTGTAATTTATCTTTGGAGTGAAAGTTCCAATAGAAGATTGCAACACTTGCATTAATCTATTGATAACATTCATTTTTTTTCTCCCCGTGTTCTAACATATATCTGACCAGTTTTGTTTACTGCGTAATCGGTGTTTATAGAATGTAACTAAACATGCATAGACACTTTAATTGTCTCGGACGTTAACGCACCGTGCTTAATCTTTGTCATTGACATGTGGATTATCGTTTATTTGAACGTTCAGAAGATAATTAAGTCATGAATTTCATTGCTGACTGTAAATGAATATCACCTAAAGTTAATCATCATATTTACAGATTATTAATGGACGAGTAGCAAAGCTTAACAAGGAAAGATAGTTTTTGGTAGCTAAATAAACCATTTTTTCCTCACCACACATGGACACTGAAACCACTTGTAAATTCTCGCACAACACGTTTTTATTATTTACTGTGGAAACCTTTGTGTCACTCCGGTACTTTGGTTTGAAGAGGATATTTTATTTTGTTCCAGAATACCACAGAACTTTTCTCTTAATATTTTTCAATCTAACCAACTATTTATTTTGAAGCAAATTACAGATTATAAAATGATAAATGGTTCCCTTGGGGTCTTCGAGGACCATGAGACTCTCCATATAAGTCCACTACAGCGGGACTCGGACCAGAAGCTTCATTAATAGTTTGCGGGACTCGGATCAGAAGCTTCATTAATAGGTTGCAGTAGCATGCACCTCCAACCGTGCCCACAAAAGATTGAACTCACGACCTTTCTCTTAAAAGATTGTAGGCTAAACCACATGGGACACCGATCTTCGGTGTCCCAAGTGGTTAATAGACAGATTTGATTTAAGTCCTTGCTTGATAGATTCTATCAACGCAAGAAAGTATAATCAGCAAAAGCATTTCAAGTTTACCGGTTAAATATTTTTGCTCCTCGACAATGAACTCTCAAAATGAGTCCATGCTTGTTACCAGGACTATTTGTAGGGGCACCGAGGGTTTAAGAATGCACTATCATTCCCAACTCTCTAGAGAGGGTTGTAGATGAAACTCAAGTAACATTTACTGCAGCCGAGGTTTCCATTGTGGCAGTGGAGAGAAGACTCGTGCCAAGAGTCACAAGATGATTTCTTACAAGACTTTATTGTAACATATTTTATTCTAAAATCACCTTGCATTTCAGTTATATAGATTATCAAGCATACTATCCCCATTATGATAAGTTAGGTTACCCACTATTGATACCACCTCCAATAGGTTTGTTGTGCTAGATCATATTTTTCTTATCGATATAGTGTATATCACGCCACGCCTCTGAGTGACTGTCGGTTGTAAAACCAGTCACTTTGCCATAGTCAATGATATATCGGACTCCACATCTCATATTTCTGAGGATATATCATTTGAATTACATTTTATAGTTGAAACAATTTGAATCCCAAAAACATTTAATTATGATTAAATTTAATAAAATGATGAATGAAATGATAAAAATGGTTAGTTCTACAATACAGGAGTGTTATCAAACAGACCCAACTTAGCAAGGCTACGATCAAACAAGTTTCTGGGTTCGCCAAGTGCGACTGGATACCACCACCTGCAGATCTAGAATCCGGGTGTTGGCTTGTTGGCACAAAAACGCAAATGGCTGAGAGGAAGTACACGCCTACCGTACTCGTCCTGTCTTGCGCTAAATTTTGAATCCAGTGTTGTACGTAGCAGGCCAGGGACAACTAACGGTATACGTACAAGTCACCTCTAGTCGATCCTATACTATGTGCTATAGTTAGATGAATATCGAATCTATACAGTTTGACTTGACAAATTTTAAACCAATCATTTCAAAAACGTTACAAATTTGATCCACCGTAGTGGTTTCACAAATTTATAAGCAAGATTCTGGTAATCGATAAGGATATTTTTTTTAAAAAATATGATATAAAACTATTAACAGAAAAGTTAAAATTCGATTTTGAGCAATAAAAAGGTAAAAACCTATTCTGGAAAAATATCATTTAGCATATATTTATGTGAGTACATTTCATACTCTCTGTTATGTTCCCATCCCTAATATATTTTTCGGACTTTGACTCTACCCTTCTTAACTTTGCATTACGTGACCCCACCTTTGACTGAAAACTGTAAGTTTAGCAAGTCAAAATGCCGTATCATCTGAATATGAGAGGTGCATGTCAGAAGTCCAACATGTATTTGCACAAAAAAATTTGTTCAAAATATCTGTACAACATATTATCAACTTATGCGGTCTCTCTTTTTATCTTGTGCAACGTCTTCTCACGATGATAAACATGTTGAATCTGTTATTGCCAGTCACGGATAGAATCAAGTAATACAAGTTAAGAAGAGTGGGGTCAAGACCAACAAACTTATTAGGGGTAGGGTAAAGTAAATCTCTATATATTCAATTATTAACTTGGTCAGCCCATGCGCCATAGTTCTTACTTGGTCGGGCCCTCACTTTCTAGTCTCTCTTGTTCAGGTCCATGACTGGTAATAGACAGTTTACGACTGCCATGTCAGCAGTGAATGATTAAATGGAGTACTTGAGGATGACGTGGATGTCTATGGTGTGATGACGTGGATATTCAATGATATGGATGTCTGATGTGTCTGGACATGCTAGGGAAAACTGTTAACCACCTCTGCCTCATCACTGCCAAGTCAACCACACAAGCCGTCCAACTCAAGAATCCTGCCATGCTGGCAGGACGACTGCGTACTACCCGTCATGGGCCTGACCAAGAAAGAAGAAAAAATGAGGGGCCCGACCAAGTAAGAACTATGGCGCATGGGCCTGACCAAGTTAATAACTGCTATATATTAGAGAGTGTTCCTTCCATGCATGGTAAACATAAAGTGCATACGCAGTATAGTGTTAGTCTATAGGAGGTGAACACATCGCAGTGTATATGAAAGGATCCGAGGATAATTTCACTCATCGTTTTAACATATATGCAAAAATGAAATGTTTGTATATGTAATTTCTAGAAATGAAATGAAATAATCAACAATCAACATAGATTCTAATGTTAAGTTTACATAATTATGAAGCAGACAGTTTTGGTTAAAATAAAAAATATTAATGATATTGTACAGTTCTAAGTCTATGAAAAGTATAAAAAGTATGCCAAATTAGGGTCAAATTAGGATCAAACTCAATATTCTTTAAAAATATATACACCAAAATAATACTATATAAATCCAAGAGATGAAAAACAGAATCAACGTCGCAGATGCCACCAAGAGACTTTAAATAGGACCCACAAGATACATCGACGTCACATATTCTCATTTCTTGCATTTTCCACCTTTGTACTTCTATTATATGTGTAATGATCTCAACTTCATATATTTATGTGGTGGAATATCAATATTGTAAGTGTTACAATCATACCTTTGTCCTTTTCTACACGTGTTTTATCCTTCCGTTCTCATTTGACGTGACTGTGGATGACTTTCAGTCTTCCCAGTAAATTCTTTCGTGGTTCGGTAACTCGACTCGGCATCTTTTCGGCATCTTTTAATGGCACCAATTTTTACTTCAAAAGGAACTACGGCTCTCAAGAATTAAAATAAGATGGGGATCTTTTTGAGTTGCAGGGTTTATGACTTCTGCTTATTCATTAAGGGAATATGCAAGGTGGTTTAATTTTTCATTTAAGTCTACGTTTCAGAATGGTTGTGATAAATTAAATCTTCAATAAATATTTTTCTTATAGGAAAGTCTCCCGGTCTTATTTTTGGTGTGGAGCGGGTTTTCACATGCGTTATTTTTATATTTTCTCTGGCATCTGCTTAACATTTAGCATTTATAAATAGAATTAATTTATTTCATGAGGTCAATTTAGAATTCGAACTTAACATTTATAACTTTTGAACATATAGCTTATAGCTTAACATTTATAACTTTTGAACCGGACTTCCCATTTTTGTTTGTTTGATTTATTCATCTGAGTCTATGCGAAAAATATGACTTATCTAGTCGTAGCGTGTAGCAATAGAATCAAAGTATTATATTACTCCGATTTAGAAATTGTCTTTTTTTCGTTTTCTCATTTGGATGCATGTATATTGACTTTCAGACCATTCTTTGATTCAAGGAGATATTAACATTGTATTTCTTGTTGGCGAATCCGATTGGAAGATTTGTTCAACAGTGTCAGTAATACGCGAATAGTGGAGGTCTGGTCGAAGGTGGTTCTTTCCCCACAAGTGCATTCTTTGAGTATATACGTGCGTGGAACCTTCATGTTATAACACACTATGTGATTAGCAGCTCTAGAGTTGTAGTTCTCTCTATACAATAACTTAAAGGGAGGAAAACACAAATATGCTGAGTATTTGGGTTGTCTATTTCATCATGATGCGAGTACTGAAATTTAAGCTCTAGATTCTATACCCATCATGGACCGGATCATGTTAAGACGAATGATTAGACAGTCAAGTTTTCTATTTTTCATAAAATTGGCACTGAAGTTCAGATTTCTGAAGAGATGATTTTCTGCTGAAGGTACCGCTGAGTTCTTCGTTACACGTTTTGCACCTGTTCGGCTACTTTAGATTACAAGGATTTGGATGTTCTCACGTTTCAGATGTTTCACATATAGTGTCATCAGTGACTGACTCATCACCTTTTCATTGCATCAGATTTGATAAGGTTTTTCAGCTTCAAGTATTGGCCATAACCTTCTCCTAGCAGCAATCTTGTTTACCGCATTTTTCTGGATCGCTGGGACAAGTATTTCCAAGCACCATGCACTGACTCGTGTCAATGTTGGGGAGTGTAGTCTGAAGAAGATAAACTGTACTTCTATCATAGTTGAGTAATTCTCGTTGTATTCAATGGGTGCCTTGCTTGGCCTTGTCAATGTGAAAGCAACTGAAAGTATTTCCAAAACTGGAAAATTTAATAGAATAATAACAGACTCGATATGAAATGTTGTTAGTGCGAGGATGACTTTCTTCCACTAGAGGCAGAGGCTTTATGCTTCACCATTTGACCATCTCAACATCGTCAAGCAGCAAAAGCAAAAGCTCTTGCACCTTCCCATACAGCAAAGTGATATCCAAAGATATTATTCACAAACACTGGAGCAGATAGACGCCTGGAGTAAAGAAACTGAACACTTGTTCAGAACCCTTTCCTGATACAGAATGCCTCTAATTGGCGTAATACTGAAACTAATCTAGAGAGTTAGGAGGACTTCCTATCAACTAGGGATAATCTGATAATCTAATGATAGTTTCTGAGAAGCAGGAGAGTTGCTGAGAAGCAAGAGTTATCTATGGACTGGTTCTGGGTGGACGTAACAAGTGACAGATAATCTCGTATTACTTAAAATCGAAATCAACCGGCAATAAAATACTCGTAAAGAACTCTGTTACTACGCGACAGCAGATGATTCTCAAACTTTACCGATATAAGATGAGAACACTATGCTATATTGAGTATCATCCGATCCTTTTGAACTCCTCTTCAGTGGACCAGATAAAACAAGAGATCTGATACTCCTGTCCTTCAGTATTGCTCAAATTTGAAAAAGGAATGATTGTAGAACGGCCTTTGCCAAACTTGAAGAAAATGAATGTAAGCCATTACACCAAATAAACAAAATAACGATTGTCCAGAAGCAACTGAGATCTAGGCGAAAATCTCTTTAGTCTCTTAGTCTCAGTTATGATCCCTTCGTCTTTTGTATTCTGTTCTTTCTCCCGCCTTTTGAGATGAAAGTCTCACTCGGGACATAAAATTATTTCAGTGTTCTCACAAGCCAATCATCATATATGAGATCGCCATTACACAGATTCTACTGTACTAGCATCACCACACGATCCTCTAGTCCGATGTGGATGTTACCTCCTATCGGTGAACTCATTTCTGTCAAAGTAAAGTTTGTAGAGGCCCTGTAAAGTAGAGGTTGAAACTAGAGCCTTAATGGTACCCCGAAGGTGCTACTCCCATGCAAAATAACAAACATGAGACACACATGCTCGTCCAGTGCTTAGATCTCGGGAATCATTCCTTCCAAGTGATTTCCCGTACCCAAAGACGAAACAGTCGTATTCCTCACTCTGCTGAATGCGTGGCATCATCCACTCTGTCCATTCGAAACCCTAAGATCCACAGTGGCCTCAGTAAAAGTTTCAACCAGATAGTCAACGACCATAAGTTAGGACCTCTTTCTAGCAGCGTTCCATCCTTTCCCGCTCGATCCCACATGCATTCGTTTCTCACATCTGCGCAACTTGACTTCCGACTCAATCAGCATCTCCTTTTGCTGCTTCTTTCCGTGCAAGACCGTTCTCACTTACAAACGAACGCCATTTCCAGTATCAAACTCGGAATGCTCCCTCATCTAATTTCTCCTATGTTTGAAACACGGTGCGCGCTGCATTGCAAACGTCTACTTCGCCTTGTGCCTATCGAGTGTGGTGTTATTTTAGCACATAACCTACGGCGCCCACCAACAAGTTCTCCATGCTCCAGCCCATACGAACAGACTTGCCTCGAGGTAATATAATTATAAACAGGGCGGCTACAGGTGATTTTCCTCTGTCGAGACGTACTCTGCTGGTTACCCAAAAAGTACGGCACAATATATGCCGTTGCTCAGGCATATGCCTCATTTCTATGTCAACCGACTCTCACATTTGATGCTATACTACATGCCAGTTGAGGATTCCGAAAGGCAAGGATGAGAAAACTGAGAGATTTTGGTCGCCAACCGAGACCACTGTATCTACAACAAAGGCATGCCTTACATGCGAAAGGTATCACCGTCTCCTCGCGACCTTTTCCTTCCATTTATCGAATTACAAAGAAACGGACGATCCTCTTCATCAAGATATCACCACCATCCCATGACAAGCGGGAATGGACTGAAAGCGGGCCTGAGGGCAAGCGGAAATACTTACCTTGACTCTTAAATAACTCATCGTCACATTACTCTAAATAACTCATCGTCACATTACTCGAGAGGAAAACATGCACACAGGTGCCAAAAAAGACGATGGTACTCGTTACCATTCATCGATTCGTATGGGTGACTCCTACAACCAGCTACAAGGGCCAACCTAGGTGGAAGTTTACAAAAGAATGACTTTGTCCCATGCACTCCGTGAGAAATATCCGCTGAACAGACACTGTATAAGGTTACAATCCCGTGTTTTGTTGCATGGAACTCACCAGTTAAATGGTGTTGCACCTAATAAAAATATTTCGCTTTCCACATCTCGGATCCATTGGCAAATTCGATTGCATACCAATATTGCGGAGCTCTGCACATGGGTTGATCAAAAGTCTAGTAAGCTAGATTCCACATCTCTGAACGAATCAATGTAGAACCTTCTCACTATCCACCATCACCAGGAACACAAGGAGAACGAAAGATGCTTTTCAGGCTGGCTCTGCGTGTAAAGAAAGTTTAAGTCCATGTTCCCTGTTTGAAGGGAAGAAACAAGGAGAGAACTTACTTTTTCAGCAAGGGGATCAAAAGCGGCGTAGAGCTCAAAATCGGAGGTTCTCCATGACAACAGAACTGTCAAAGGATACATAAGCTAAACAGTTAAGAGGCCGACCAGAACTCTTGTATAAACTACGCCAAGGGTGGAACTCGAGAAAGAATCGGCACGTGTACAAGAGGCTACGCAAGATTGTATACGACCCAATCACAAACAAAAAAGGATGAAAACGCTATTTAGGAACAAGAAATACACACCGTGATTTTCATCTCTCCTATACTGCATTTTGTGAGGCCCTCCAGCTTCAGTATTATGCATTGAAGCGTGCAGCTTTTGATATGCTCTGTAGAGTCTGACCACACAAACATGCCCAACCAACACGTTCACACTTCTAGCGAAAATTAATTACTCAGACAACCTTCGATACACAGACCTAACAGAAACACCCCCATAGAGGAATTCATCCTGATCTGAAACAAGACACTGGATACTTCAAGTAAAAGAAATTTCAGGCGGAACCCAGGAGCAAATTCTTTTCACTGAAAGCGGGTGTGCATCTACTTCACAGTTTACTTATCCTGCATAGTTTTCTAAGTAAGCGGATAGACGTAGTTCTCATGCAACTTAGATTACCTCTTTTGGACTGAACGAGTGTTCAAAGGTGGTGAAAAATCTGACTGAACAAATTGGTCTAAGTACGTGCTCCGATAGATAAAATGCCAAAGACCTGCAGCTCCGCCAGCTCCGCCAGCTCCAGGAACAAAGTTTAATGCAGAAGTACTAGCTGGATCATCACTTGATCTGTCTCCCCTGTTGGATCCACTTTCAGAGGGAACACCCTCTGGATCCGGCAAGTCTTCTACTCTCAACCCACCTCGTGCAACTGAGTTGTTCACCTCCCGCAAGACATCTGACTCCCGCAAAAAAATCTCAATTTGTGCTCTGAACAGGACCAGACCAAGTTTACAAGCAAATACTACCAACTTTTTATCTTGTTGATCAACAAAAGATCCGCACAGCAGCTGCGGTGCAACACTGAAGGAAAAAAGCAAACACCGGCGTGCAGCCGACTATAGCACCATAAGGGACATATGCAAAGCTGCCCACAACCATTGTTGGTTATGGATAGCGAACCATAGGGATGCTTCAAACTGTTGCAAGTAGTCCATGTGAGTACCTGCATTCCTTCAAGTGAAAGAAGTCGTTCGGGTCCGCTGTGAGTAGAATCAAACAAGTGTCTTTCTGAGCGAACCAACCACAAATGTCGAGATTAACACCAGGAGAAAATGAGTGTACTTACGAAACGATAAAAGATTGCGTCACTTCAGGCTAGGAAGACAAATGTTAGCACCATAAGATCTGTTAGTGCAAGGTAGCCAGCCTAAACGTACATTGAGATACTGCACATAGGCATACATAAATGCTGTGGAATTGTATCGAGGCAGGCAAACGGGAGAGAATGATTCCGATGTTCTACACCACATATCAACCAATTTGTCAAATTTCCTCGCCTCTATACCATGTAACTCACACAAGCTAAAGATGATCACATGGTCTAAAGCTACTACCGCCATCAGCAAGCAACAAATCAACCATGACGCTTTGATTCAATCCTCTACATAAATACCACTGCTCCTTTGAAGTTGAAACGGCAAAATCACAAGAGAAAAGGTGCATACCCCTCACCTAAAGGATTCAGAAGACGAGATAAAATTGGATAAGAGTAAGAGGTCATGCGGATGAAGAGGAGTCCTGCGAGGTCCGATAAGACTTATCACCTGCAAAATCTTTAAAAGTTAGGCTTCTCTGTTTTACACCTTCACCACGTGATCTAAGACACAGGGATACGTGGAAACTCTGGAATGTGCACATTAAACCACAGAGAGAAAGATGCGACCAACACCATCATATACATGGAAACTGAAGAATATCTTTCTCAGAATCACTGACGTCATTGTAACTAATGTACTGTAGTTGTAACTACTGTAATTACCTTCGTGCCAGACATCAACAGGGCAAACAGAACTCCAGAGTCTGTCATGTCCTGGAGAGCGCCACAAGCGGCCTGTCTTGCAGTGTAGGGAAGTGGAAGGCAAGAATAGGCCTTCAAAAATGTTGCTGGATCCCTATGCATATTTAAAACAAACATACGCACATAAGATTAAGTACTGATCTGTTTAACTATTGAGTATCGAAGGCATTCAATCTCGCTCTTTGACTAATCACAGCCGCTCAACGGGAGTTCATTCTGAGCCGGGCCTAACTCAGAACGTCAAATATACAAGTATGTTCGAATCCAAAAGTGAAGAAGTATGACAAATGATGGCCATCACTGGTTCGACAATAAGAAAGGAACTCAGAAGGAGGACTGGATGTTAAATAGTGCAGGTCATCCCATTTCCCTCAGATCGGTAAGGCCTAGTTTCCTTAATTCATTTCAGTTCCAAGCTGATTTGAGATCTCCAAATGTTACAACAACAACCACGCTTGGTGTGAAGTTCAAAAGGAAGTTCATCTCACGAAGGCCGTGAACTCACGTAAGGAGACGACATACCAGCTAAACGCATGAATTAACGAGGAGAAACCAACATCCGTGCCTCCTAGGAGTGGTCTCATGTCAAACTTTGAATTCTTCAAGAAACACTTTTCGACTGCCTTCGTTAAGATCAATAGCAGCTGGTCCAGGAAGTAAAATGTTAGTTTTGACTTCACTTTCCCGGAAGTACTCAGGTGTACAAGTTGGCAGAATATCCTCCCGCTCAAACAAGAAGAATTCAAAGCCCAGTTGAATCCGTAAGTAGCATAACTCTATGCCTTCCTTGAACTGAATGCCATAATTCATTACTGCCATAAAAAGCTCACCTGCCCGTGCAAAAGTTCCAACTGGCCTTGGAGAAGTTGAAAAGGTTCATCCGTGGAACTGATGCAAACCAAGTACAAGGGACCTCTAACCAGAAAGACTATCTGAATATCCATCATGCAAACATCGGAAAAGTCAATTCACGCGTGAAAGGAGAAAGTAACTCCAAAGGAGAATATAAAGTGAACTTCAGATACTATCAAAAGACTCCTGGCGACCGTGATGAAATTACTAGTAACAAGAAAATGGATTGAACAAAGAATCTGCCAAGCTTAGACACACTGGACCAAATTCTTGACCATCCAACCGCATCACTCTGTGCAGCATATATGCCGTACGCAATACAGCAGCCTGGATATCATACGAAGAAGAAATCTGAAACGAACGATATCCCTGATAAACGGATATTATAAACGGATTACCTGATGGTCTCCTGCTCGGACAAGATGTACCGTATCCCCACTGTAGAACAACCAAATGATAAGACATTGATCAACAGGTCTTTCCAGCCTATAGATGGCAGCAAACTTGACGTCAACAGAGTGGAGATCCAACGTACCTGTTCTCCACGAAGGACATTATAGCTTGTAGGGTTGCAGAAAAGCCTGCCAGCTTATGTTCATCTCCATATCTGTAAAATGTAGGCGTTTCAGCAATAATTCAAACGACTAGGCGCTGAAGGGGTTCCTGAGCAGGACATAGTGGGCCGTTCTTAGAAGAGCTGGCAAAGGGGGGCTAGTGAACTATCACAATGATAGAGCTGAAACTGACCTGGAGTAGATCGGTTTTCCAGCATTACTAAGAATGAAAAAATGTTTCTTGTGACGTCGCCAGGAGGGATGAGAATCATCCTGACAGATGACAGAACCACAGTTACAGTGAGGAAATCGACAATCCTCCGAAACTGTTCTGAACCTAAACTCAAACGCCTTGATAAATCGAATTAGAGAATACGTTTAAACCACCACAATATGTCCTGAACAGCTTGAGACATAGTAGCTTGAACTCTTTTAGAACACCCCCTTCAGCTTCTTATGTGTGAAGCTCTTTTTTTCCTATTTCGAAGCACAAAAGCCTGTGTTCGAGTAGACCCGACCCTCCGATTAGCAGGGTTGAATTCTTAAACAGCTACGATATTGTGGTTATCTAAAAAATACTGTCGATTCGGTGACCCAGTGGAACTAAGACGTTTTGTGCAGAAAACACTAACTGAACGCATATTGCACATATCTGTAACTAAATTGAAAAGAATAAGTCCGACACTAACCAAAGAATCAGTGAGATCCGATTTCGGTACTTTCTTCTGCATAACACTGGTAAATGCCCGACTTAAGGCACTTCCGACGCCGCCTTTCTCCTCATCCTTCCTATCTTTATCTTCTCCCTTCTCTTTGGCATCCTCTAGGTTCTCCCCCGCGCCATTCGAGCCCTCTGGTTCCCCATCGCTAACATCACTGCCACTAACACCTTTAACACCTTTAACACCTTTAAACTCATTGTCCCGAATCACATCATCTATGTCGCTGCAACTAATACCTTCCTCAAGACTATCATCCTCTTCACTTCCACTCCCCTCCTCATCGTCGCCCTCGTCACCCTCGTCGTCGCCATCCTCATCCTCATCATCCTCCCCGCCGGATTCCCCCGACTCCTCGTCATCATCTTCCTCGTCCCCGCTGAATTCTAGAACTTTATCGTCATCCTCCTCCTCATCCTCCCCGGACTTCCTCTTCTCCATAGCTGCAAAAACCTGTGAGCTGCTGCAGTCCACTGATTCAACGATTGAGTCCACCTCAACAAAACGAACCGCTGACAGAAACTGCTCAATTTCCAAACCCTAGCAAGGGTTTACAGTCACCTCGTGCCAGGATTTGTGATGCCTCTTCTCAGTCCTCAAGCGCCCAAATGTCGACAACTTCTATTAGAGAGCTGCTTTCTCTTGCTTCCTGGGACCTGGAGAACTCGGAGCGTACTCCCAAGATAACCGTAGACAGCCGGTGTCGGGATTGAATCCGAGTCGGAGCCACTACGCCCCTTCCACTCTATGACAGGAAATGATAATGATGATGGTCCCCTCAGGCCCCAACGACTTCAACTGGCAATTCCTTATGTATCAGACCTGATGAGGAGCGAAGATACAACGTCCAAGATGTTAAACTCAAGAGATGAGAACTGCGAGCTCGAGCGTGTGGAGCGCGCGATTCCTGATCAGAATTACCAATGACAATCAATCCTCCATTACAGGACAGCCCAAACTGGACACCGGGCAAACACTTCTCATCCAGCCCTAGTCGGGGCAAAAACATCAAAAGGAGAGGTCACCCTCAACACAAAAAGGAGGTGTAAAGTGATCTTCCTACAGAACGAACATTGAAGAGAAAAGGAATTTCTCACAGTGATCGAGCTTACATAATCACAACCATCATGAAGGGAAGTTGCAGGAACAATTGGTCAAACTGGTTCGCGAATCGGACAAACAGGAGGTGTAAAGTGATCTTCCTACAGAACGAACATTGAAGAGAAAAAGAATTTCTCACAGTGATCGAGCTTACATAATCACAACCATCATGAAGGGAAGTTAGAACAATTGGTCAAACTGGTTCGCCGATCGGACCTATCGAGAATGGCCAGAAATGAACACGAATACGCTGTGCCCATAAAGTACGTAAGAAAGGAACTCATAGAACTTCCTGTTTCGGCCACTCACGGCGCTTTAGGGACCAGTACTGACAAAGAAAGATGGTGTGACAGGGCACAGCATCCGGTAGCATCCACCACATCATATTCTGATTAGCCGCAGCAGCTGCCTTTCAGGAGAGGAGAGTTCCAGGTCAGAACTAAGAGAAAGAAAGTCGCACTTACAGGAACCGAGACGGACGAAACGGACGAAACGGAACTTCATGAACTCCAACAATCTTGGGGAATTGGTTCTTTAGTTTGCATCTCATTCGCATCACTACTGTTTTATCAATTTTTCTTGTTTTGCCCCGATAGGAGAGCGCATCAGTACCATTGTCTGACTGGTGTCAGCCAGGGTTCAATCCTGGAATGTTCCTTCCTGGACGGACATCCTCGGCCTGGGCACGTAGGTAACAGCCGACGAGTATTCAGGCCGGCACGCAAAACTCCAGAAGAAAACACAAATAAATAAAATCAATTATCTTGTTGGATCAGAAGTGCTTCGGTATAACCTGCTAAGGTTTAGTTATCTTCCAAATAATGAGGGATGTCGAAACCGTTGGATCACCCAGAAATAATGAATATATAGTGATATAACATGGACTTTTGCCTTTTGCCCCTGGGAAGGATGATGACAAGCGGATTATATGCACTAAAAATCTGGATTTTTTATTTTTTATCACTTGATTAGTCACTGTATTTTCAATTCTATGGATATAAAAATAGACTATACTTAAAAAATAATGCAGTCAAAGAAAAAAAAGAAATGCTTAGTACAAAAAGTTAGATAGTCTTATTCTAAGCAGGCATAATCTTCTCATGAGTTTCTTTCATTTCATAGCATTTTTATTTATACATAGTAGTCACCAGTGGTCATGTGAGTATCATATATACATGCACTGGCTATATAACACATGAAAATTTAGCACAGTGGTTGGTGCTTGCGTTAAGACTCAAGTCATCAGGAGTTCAAAATCCAATTTGACTCTCAGGAGTTATTTCTTCTTCTCTGTACGGCGCATACGGGATAGTAATAAATCCAAACGAGTGAAGATTCTCTAATAAAAATGTAGAGAAATAAAAGAGTCTTATTGTGAAAATTCAAAAAGTTTAGAAAAGTAGTCTAAGAATTAAAATGTATTTAGAATACTCCAAGATTATATATGAGTATACCGAAATCAGTGTGAAGTCCTTGTCAGTATATTTTAAACCCACACCAACACTTTGAAATTTCTAAACCTCCAAGAGTAATGAAGCAAACTGATTTGTTACTCTCTACTCTCCCAAGTATGGATGGACTACAAGGATTTTAAACTTGCTGTACTGTAGAGGTGCAAGGACCACTTGTAATTCTTGCTCCGGTCTAGTTATCTTCCAAAAACTATGAAGCATATCGAAACCATTGGATAACAAGCATATTGTCCTCCAAAAGTATGGGTGGATAAGCTTGCAAAGTCTATTATCCTCGAAAAGTAATGAGGCATGCCCGAAACCTTTAGATCAAAGGTTGTCATCTCCAAAAGTAATGAAACATACTAAATGTCATGAGGTACACGGATTTGTTACCCATTAAAAGTATGGATGGATTATAAAGATCTTAAGCATATAGTATTGTAGAGACACA
Source organism: Asterella californica (assembly GCA_036924285.1). Classification (NCBI taxonomy): domain Eukaryota; kingdom Viridiplantae; phylum Streptophyta; class Marchantiopsida; order Marchantiales; family Aytoniaceae; genus Asterella; species Asterella californica. The sequence continues at coordinate 32,016,305 of JAYKYS010000003.1, forward strand.
AGAACCACATGTGAAAACCTCTGCTCGGGTGTAATCTGCACACGCAAAACATGTATAAAATCCCAAAGATAATAAGACATGTGGATTTGCTACCCGTTATCCTCCAAAAGTATGGATGGATTATAAAGATCTTAAGCATGTCGTACTTGTAAAGGCACGAGGACCACGTATAAATCGCTACTCGAGTGTAGTATACACATAAGAAACTCGTTGTCATGATGTGAATTATTGCAGTGATGCAAAATTCACCATTTAGTCAGAAGTTGATATCTGTTAACCCATGGGGCCTTAAAGAAGCAGATCAAGGAGAAAATGAACATTCAAAAATTTTGAGAACATCAAGTTGTAGAGCTCGTCTTGCTAATCAATATGGCTGAAAGTTATAACATTTAGAAGTTGAAAGAAGTGGAGAACAAAAATAGCTATAACTTGAGTTCTAGAGATCCCATCGAGGTGAATTGGATGATGAGAGATACATGTGAGAAGTTCTCTCTGAAGATAGCGTCAAAAACTGCATACAATTGATTCGATCACATACCATACATTTGATCAAGTATCAATATGTTAATTATCTTTAGAATACATAAGAACACATTACATGTGAAAAAAAAATGGGGATTTATTTTTCTGATGTCATTAGTTTATGGTATCGCCTTACATATGTAGATCAAAGAAGAAGTAATGTAAAGAAGAGGAAAACTCTAGAGGAGATGTACATGGGTTGTTAAGAAATTATTATAATTATTCAAAAAGAGATTAGAGAAGATTGTTGGGGTTATGGATCAAGAGATCTTTCTTACTGAAAGTAGACATTGAGGAGATTATGAATGAGTTATGAGACAGTAGAGGAGACCTGAAATTTGTAAAAAAAGTTTTTGTGAATAAAAAAGTAGAAACTTCTGAGTGAAAGCACGAGTGTTTCACAAGAGTAGTTTTGTTTTTGAAAGTTTCGTGTTCTAAAGTACGTGAGATTTGGAGATTGAGTGTTTTGGGATTAAAAAGTTGTGTGCTTACTAGATGATTTGATCGAAGACTTGTGGAGATTTTACGTGATTCTTGCTCTTTGTGTAGTATTCTTTTGTTTGCTTTTCAAGTTTGTATCACAACTAAAATGTTCCACCCTTGCTAGGAAGACTCTTACCTCGACATCGAGTGAAGCCTCTACTCATAGTATGTTACCCACTATTTTTAAATCCACACCAATGCTTTCAAAATTTCTAAGAGATGGATGGATTACAAGGATCTTAAGCTTGTCATACTATCATGACACAAGACCGAATGTGCAATTACTGACTCTCAACTGCATGCATGTGAGAGAAGAAAACAGTCATCAAAACGCATAGAACGGTTGTGTCATAAGTTATCCTCCACTCGTCTAAGACATCATGGTGATAAATCTATTGATTTTATGATTTTATAAGAAAAAAGTTCAAATTTATATCCGTGATTTATAAATTGCTAAAACATGTATGTCGAACTCTACCTCTAAACTGAAATTTATACTGTACTCGAAGGTACTAGACTATCGTAACTACATTTCTGATTCTAGTCACGCTCATTTTCTCATAGACATGTATCGATGTCCCAACTATATTATTTCATAATATATAGAATTTTCGCGTCTATGACGATGGAGGAGAAAGTGTGAGAGAGGGGGTTTTTCCTCCCATGATACTCTCGTTGTTGGATTTATACAAACTTACTGTAGAGGTCCTACAATGTAACTGATAGTTGTAAATACATATGATGTTTATGGTTCTTGTAGAATAAACAATTTTTGAGTTTATAAATAAAAATTTTCCTAGGTTCGTTATATTCATTTCCTCTATCTTTTTTGATGAAGGAGATAAATATGCACAAGATTAATTTATTATCTAATCTTTCCGCTGGGAAGTTGTAAGTAATAAATTAATCTTAACATGTTTCACCTGGTATTGAAGATTAATGAGCAGCATATCTACGCTGGGGAGCGTGACTGTACGCGCTCCCCTTATGGTTCAAGTCTGGTTCCCTCATCGTTCTCAGGTTATACCAACAATTATACAACTTATTAGTTTTTCTATGAACTCAGTATAAGATTTCTGTAACACCTATACATTTTCCCATTAACAGCAAGCGAGCAAAAGTTCCCAAAAGTACATATGCATGCTTAAATTAATCAATCCTAACATTTTTCACCTTGTATTGAATATCAGTGAGCGAACGCATATGTATGAAACAAACATGCACCTTCTTCCATGTTAAGATGGAGGAGGTATTATGCATTCACATTAATTTATGATCTAACCCTAACAACAAGCGAGCAAAAGTTCCCGGAAGTTCATTTTGCATGCAGTATTATTCATTCATTGGTAACAGAATGTTACGTTCATTTACCTGCTGCTTGAACAAATTACAAATTCACTTTATGTAAATAGGTCGTTTAGATTTCTTTCCGTCACCTGCAAAAGTGAAACACAATTCAGCGGAAAAGAGACGATGTGAACGTGCCATGAGCTACTACTCTTTCCTTCGGAGGTGCCCGTCGATTCTCCCACATGCATTTTGCCTTCTTGAAACTTGGTTTCATAGTGGCTGTTACATAATTGTTCTGAACCTCTCTCGACTTGGCACTTACGCGTCTATTCCTCGTCAAGGCCAGTTGCAACTCTTTACGCTTTACGTAACCAAGCGCAGTGTTTTCAAGGTGAAAATGACTCAGAGTACTGAGCAACACATTTTACTACTGCGAGAGTTTTTCTCCCTGCATGACACTTTTATCGTCTCACAAGCGATACGACAGAGTTAATACCTCTAAAAGAAGGTCGAATTATCCAGTATATGCAGGATACCTTCGGATCAGTTGCATCCACCAACGCATGCTGTGGAGACGTGGACAAGTACACTCACGTAATGAATTTGTAGGAATTTGGTCATAGTGTCGGCTTCAGTCGCAGTTTCCTGGGCCCAGTTTCGTCTAATCGTGTTTGGTTGTCACATGAGCTCAGACTCCGACAAACGCAATGAAAGCGATTCGAAAGAGAGATTCTGGACAGAATCAGCTTTTTCAGGAAGCACCAGAGATATAAAATTATTACAATTGGCTTGACAGAGCTGTAAGCAGAAGCAGCTCCAGAGTCCGTACACGCGATGTTGTTCCTCATCGAGTGCATGGACTAGGGCTTCGGAACTTGTAACCTAGTCTACGTTTTCAGCCATAACCACATTCCTGCACAACAAACTCGATGCTGACTCGTGGCACGGTAAGGGAGCTGAAGACTCTGGACTTTGTAATTTAACTCTCCTGCTGGACTGTCACTTTCATGCTTCCCTTCGACCCGACTATCTTCGGTGTTTTGCTGCTCATTGGACGAAGAACACTCGGTTATTAAGATGATTTCCGCTGGCTGTCGCATGTCCTCTGAGTACTCGCCCCTCTCGACCAAAGACACCAATTTCTGCGAGGTCTGCGCATCTTCAGCTTTTGCCGCGGGCAATGGAGATTTCGAGTGCCTGCGTGACTTCGGTTGAGGATGTTCTTTCTTCCATGGATACAGTTCGTACGTATTTATCATCGGCATCTCCCAAGGCCATGGCATGGTGCGCGGTTCCAATAATTAGCAGTCCCCCATCCTGAGATTCCTGCACGAGTTTTTCATTTTCGCAAACGAAACAAGCAAGTCGATGAATTTATAAGAGAGAGAGAGAGAGAGAGAGAGAGAGAGAGTGTGTGTGTGTATCTTCTGGAGCTCAGTGTGTGTGTGTGTAGGTGTTGGAGCTCGCACTACTTTGTAAGGAAACTGTAGCTCCTGTAACTTGATAGCTGGCGAGAAAGAAAGAAGACGTAAGTGAAGAGAGTGTGGTCGGTCGTACTTACCTAGTCTGGAACATTTGCTTTCAGATCTGTCTCGAGTGCAAAAGCGTGGAAAGATCGTAGCAACGACAGGATACTCTCGAGAATTACAAGAACTCGGAGAGAAAGAAGGAAGACGTCAAGAAAGAGTGTGGTCGGTCGTACTCTCACCAATTCTAAGACACTGGCTTCTCTTTTGAGCTGGCATCTCGCCTTCTCCCACCCTCATCCCAAACGGACTTCCGTATGCACTTACCACGGGTCACATGTGTGGATGCGGTCATAAGGGCACGGTCAGTCATAGAGACCGTTCGTTGCCCACGAAAAGAGTGAGTGAATGAGTGAATGCACCAGATCCGTCTGACTCGAAAGAATTCCTCTTCTATTGAATGTGAATGGAATTTGACTTCAGTCACGATCCGTCAACAATTTTCAGGATTAAGGTACTTAACGGATGACGTTAACCAGAAACAGATCGAAGTTATGGGACGAGTTCTGGATCCACAACATCCTACTTGAAACCATGCTCTTCGCGCTGGGTCACGGTACTGTTTTCCCTCAGTCTTCCGTCATTGTTTCAGGTTCACAATCCAGCAATCTTCTCGAGAATGAGCCATGCTCCGAAAGCTACGGATGTTGTGAGGACCCAGCTTACAGAATAAACCATTAGCAAAGATGATAGACTTCCTCATCTCGTTCAGCTATCCCTAACCCCTTGGAGGTCGTTGTAAGTCATACAATAATTAATATTTGTAATACAGTAATATAATAAGCTTTGAAATTAACTTACTGATTAGTACTATGTTCCTACACGGTACATAATATGTGCATTTATGATTTCACCACATAAAGATGTACACTTCAAGTCCCCTGGAGTAATCCTTCTTCTTTCTCCTCAGATTTCCTTGCTACTTGTTGCGCAAGGCCAACCCCACTGCGTACTCTGTATCTGACTGAATTCTGGGCGAGGACTAACTTAATTACAATATAAAAGAACCCTGTCCTGGTGATTCAGGCAGGCGCTTTGTGAACAACTATCAGTTAAAATCCTTTGTGCTATGGAGAATCAAACGTTTTGTTATACATAGGGCTTTGAATTCGATTCTGGGATATAGTTTGGCTGGGACCCAAACGTGTCAGAGTGTGCAGAGCAAGAACTGGCATAAACGTTTCAGCATTCTCTCAGCAGCTGACCATTCGGTTACCTGTTATGTAACATCCTTCGAAGTGTCAAAGCCGGTTAGTAAAAACTTATTAGAAATGATATACTTGTGTAAATTCTCGTTCAGAATCTCTAGTATCAATGCGTGTTCCACTCGCTTTGTCTAGGCCTTCTGTACAACAGACGTAGCAGATTCACCTAACTGAAGCCAAATCATCAAGTCCAGAGTTGGATGATACCCATGCAAAATTGCATGACACACAATGACTTCTGTCGGTTTGAAGAACAAGTACTTAAATACAGCTGTGCGCTTCCGAGTTCGAAAAATATTAGGATGAAGGAAAGCAAAGCTAGATTTGATAGAGGGAATTCAACATAAAAGCAAGGCGGCTTGATTTATGTCAGTGACTTTCGAGTGTTGCAGATCTCTTTTGAAACCGATTATCTTGCGAAAGCTTATCGTTTCTGCATTCTTGGATGGGTGAAAATTGAACTGAAGATCATGGGAATTAAGAATAACATCTTATATCCGATGCAACAGTCTTATCACTCTTAATTTTAGTTCATATTAGAACTGGAGGTGGATCCTTGAAACTTATGACATGGTGTGGACTTGGTAAAGCAGGCAGGAATTGGCACTTGCTGCTGACGTGGTGAAAAGTACACTGCTCATGCTGGTCAAGTTCGTTGTGGTTTAAGCGTACATGCAGGATGTGTGACATGGATTCTATTACGAGAATATTTCTCCGAGCATGGCAATAGTTCAAGAGGCCTTCAGCCTATCATTTTTCATGTGACTAGTTTTTGTACTGATAGCTTTCACTGAGTCAAGGGAATATTGTAACAAAGAAAAAACATTGTCATACATGTGCTTTGATGCAATCATATGACCATTTGGCAGCTATCATGGTAACAGTAAATACATATAGAGATTACCAGTCTGGTACCGTTCAAGTGGAAAGTAATAAATCTTGGTATAAAAGAGAGGGTGACAGAGTGCCGCAGTTGCTGCAGCTTGAACCTGCACAGATTTGTTCGTACTCGAAACCTTTCTGAAAATGAAATGATACAAGAGATTTCCAGAGATACATTCAGAACATACATACTTGAACCAGTCTGCTCACTGGATGTTTTGGTGGCTCTGAGGGAAAGGTAAATACCGAAGTTGCCACTCTTGAGAGTCCTTCTACGAGCATCTGTATGTTATGATGACTCTAATTAATTTGACCTTCTGTTACTCATAATTTGAGTATCACTGTACGTGCACAAACTGTCATCTTGGATTCATGCATCAGAGACGGCTGAAAATATGAGAAGATTGAAAATTGTATGACATGAATTACATTCAGATTATGTGAGAGGTAAATTACAACAAAAGCTAAGAAGAAGACGAGACTCATCCAGTTCTTGATCACAGGGAGAGTTTAGTGGGGTGATGATTGATCACTATAACACTTCTGTTAAGAAACTTAAACACTTAGTATAAGTCATAATTAGAATTCATGTCTATCAGAGGAACCCCAAATTTCTTGTTTCGAATTTGAAAAAAGAGTAAGTGCAAGTCCTGCTTAAAGTGCAATATCCAAAACTATGATTATGAATTCAGTTCTGCATGACAAAGCAGTGCTGATATTAGCAGTTCATACTGCAGTCTGTTGCATTGTGCAACATAAAACTGCATAAGTCATATCAAAATGGTCTTATGTAAAACCTTCCAAGGGTTACTCCAATTGCAACTCTCAGCAAGTCTTCACACAAAGAATGCTTTATGCTCATTCGGATGGAGAATCCCAGATGACAATGTCCTGCCCTGGTCGGTGAGTGAACCTTACTGTACTTCATTCGAATTCAAACCACAGGGTTGAAATTCAGTTAAGTTAATCACGTCTCCTGTGCCATACATGATTCTATCCACATCCGGTAGTATAAACAAAACAGAAAACTGAGACCCCTTGTTGATATCTAACTGACGTGGACAAACTGTCAGGTACAAGTTCATTAAAACCAACTACAGTAGAAGGCACAGATCGAATGGTAAGAGAACTTGCATTGACTATCTCAGATGTGACTAAATTGCTTTGTCTTAGTCAAAACTCTGGAGTCACATTGGTAGGTAAGCTAAACTTTACCCCTGCTCACTAATCTACAAATGCCTACATGTATATGGGTGATCTTCTCTAGTTGTGTAGAGTGTTCCTAGTCCTACCGTCCCAACTGAGACAGAAACCTCTTTCTGGCTCGAATAACAGACTCGCTCTACGAACTATAGATTGATCATGTGAAATCCATTCTAGATTTGGCTTATAATGCACAAAAGATATGGTACTGAGTATAATTATATGCCACGTTCACTATCTATACTAACTTTCATACTTAGAGTTATGTTCCAAGTAGTTGTCTTGATTTTGAAGTGTAGAGTTCCTTCAAGGGAGAGGGTTTTACAAAAATAACCATTGCCAAGTTCAGGAACAGTTGTTGAGCTCAACATAATCTTCTTCAACTGAACCTACTCAATTTGGATTCAAGTTATGCATATTTGATGATTATCGGATTTTATCACCTCCAACACACTAACCTCTTACGGTTCGTACCTGTGAGCACGTGGATGGGTTGAGGTTTGAACGATTTTTGCTCTAGATATATTCAGGGGTGCCACTGCAGTCCATGAGTACTAACTATGAGAGATAGTGCACCCAATTCTGCCACGGGGTGACTTGACTTGCGGCTCAACTCTTGCAGACATGCTCAAAGATCAAAGGTTCTTGAACTACATTTGTACATTTTTTCAGATTCACCTGAAGCTAGTTAATGAGCTTGGTGAGATGTTTTCAACTTTCAGACTGAAAGACTGCAGATTTCTGGTTTGTATGGTTGGTTAGGTAAATGTCTAAGAGATGTGGAGACTTAATGATGGCTTAAACCGCAATTCTGTGTATAAAAGGTCACCGGGAATACTCTTTCTTTTTTTAAACAAATCGTCAAATATGTAAAAGCTAGTGATTAGCTTTGAATCGAGTCCTCACTCTCCAGTCATTTCATTATTGAATGCTAACTTTATGATCAAAAGCAGTTTTAACGTACCTGTTTTTCCTTTGCTCCGTGACTGTAAACTCGAGAAAGAGAGACTTAGGAGACTCGGAACCATTATACTGTTACATGTGGTTTAAACCCCCAGTATGGATATAAAAGCATCAAAGAGAATATTCCCTTCGCTTCACAGTGTACTTGAGTTTGAAGAAAGCGGACCTGCGAAAAGAGGTGCTCTGAGTTACCAGGAATACTTGTTCCTATACTGGGGGTTAAAGAAGTAGGACTCCAAGCCAGCCAGGAGTGACAGCTGCAATGACACTTCAAAACCGAAGCCCAAAATGTTCATAAGAATCTCGAGAGACGAGTGTGTATGATATCTTGGTGCTTGTGACGTAGCTAGCTTGGTACGACTTGCTGAGATAGAACCAACAAAGGCTCTCTCTATCTCTCGTCTGTCTCTCACCTCACGTACCCACCTCACGCTTCCTCTTGTACCTTTTCACTTGATCATGTGACTGCACTGACGCCACGGTTCGGTGATCCTTCAACTCCTCCTGCTCCCTGCAAGAATAAAGTACTTCCCAGAGATGCCTCTCAAGGGCCATCCTAATCTAACACTCGATGTTCGAACCCTAGACATAGGCAATGTTCCGGGATTTTCTTTTTCTCTGTGATTTGCTTTGTGGTTTTAGCGATTTTCTCCTTGTATACCACGGTGGGTTTCGCCAGTTGTCAGTTATGTTATTTGCTTTCCTTCTAACCTAACCAGAGGATGTCTGATGGAAACGGGACTTGGGACCACTTGAGACAAAGGTGACACGCTTATCTGATGGGACTATGGAAACAAAAACACATACTAGGAAACGGAGACTTACAGTTTAATTAGGTAGTTAGTTAGACCTGTAGTTCGGGTCAGATAGTGTACACAGCCAGATATGTCAGTTCAAACACGAAGTCGGTGAGCATACGCAACCGAAGAAGACAAAGTATAAATAGCTCGGTCGACTGTACACTGGCGGTCGTGTTACTCGAACCACAGTCTTCCATCAGAAGTTGATATTCATCGGTCACGATCTTTCTTGTGTTATCTCTCACCACATAAAGAAGATCTTCTTGAATGCGTTACAGTATCGAGATGAAAATCAAACTAATCTTCCCCGCCTTTCCCCTTTTCCTTCATGTTTGTCGACTGTAGAGATTGACATTTCACGTCATACTGAAGTGGGAACATTGTGCATGATCCAGTTTAAACTTTTACAGTACTAAGTAGTTTAGTGCGGAACACTTCCACGTTCACTCTACTTCTCAGACTGTTATCGAGGCAGAAATGGCTCAAATGCTAGAACCAATTTTGAAGTCTAGCGTCGACGCGTGGAAGCCAGAGGATGTAGGCGGAGGTTTAACGGTCTTGGAACTAACGAAGAAAATTCAGCGTGGGATAAGCGAAGTTCCACATTCTCTCCTTGTTCCTGAAAATTGCCGCCCCAAGAGAAGACACGATGAATTCGGAGAGGTCCCTATCATTGATCTTTCGAATTCGAGCTCGGAGAGAGTTCGTGTATCGCAGCAGATGGGAGATGCCGCGCGAAGTTGGGGTGCATTTCAAGTAATAAACCATGGAGTTCCACCAATGGTCTTACAGCAGATGGAAGCCCATGGGAAGAAATTTTTCGGACGTCCCGTTCACCGAAAGCTCAAGGTTGTGAAAGGCGTCCATCACAAAGCGTACTACACTGGAAACAATGCCGAGGAAAAGTGGCATAGTTTGCATTGGGCTGAGAGCTACGTTCAACTCTGGAATAAGTGGAATGATATGGATCACATGATCGACCAGCAGATTGATCTCCTCTATCCTGGCGGAAACGAATCCTACAAGTGTGTACGCTGTCCACGTTGTTTCGGGGATTCAATTCTTTAACTGAAGCTTGTCTTATTGCTAGGAATTCGAAACTTGTGAGTTCGAAGAGTTTGTAGCGCTTGTTTGAATATTAGAACTGTTGTAGAAATTAACACTTTCCTGACATCTGTGTCTCTCCAAGGCGTTTGGTTTCACAATTCATGGAAGGAATCAGGGCAACGACAGAACTGATTCTGCAGCTCTTGGCGGAGTATCTTGGACTTGAGTCCCGCTTCTTCTCAAAAAATTGTTTTCCTCATGGGACATCAGTGACCCGATGGAACTATTATCCACTCTGTCCAGCCCCAGGCATCACTCTCGGCGCTCACGAACATACAGATCCAAATTTCATCAGTATCTTGTACCAGGACAATGTTGGAGGTCTTCAGGTGAAGAAAGATGATGAGTGGTACGGAGTTCGACCGATTGGAGGAGCACTGGTTGTCAACATTGCGGATAGCTTACATGTAAGAGTTTTGAGATATTACCTTTTCTCGTTTTAACGTTGATCACTGACAAATTTGTATACCATGTGCGTACCGGAAGCTATAAGATGGCACTGTTTGTGTGCAGATAATCAGCAACGGCTATTTCAGAACTGTAGTTCATCAAGTAGTGGTTAACGAACATTCACATCGGCTGTCTCTGGTGTGTGCACTGTATCTGGAGAATGAAGCAGATCTGTCTGCTCCTGATGAGCTCGTAAATGACAAATATCCCCGTCTGTACAAGAATGTGTTTTCCTGGGAGTACTGGGATTTGATCTTCAAGAAAAGAGAATGTAGGTCGCAATCAGACGGGACAGCCTTGAATGGTTTAAACATTCTGAAGGATATACGGATACCCATTCGGGAAAAAAATGATTAAGAAGTGTCCAAGGTTAACACTAGATCTGAATATTAGTTTCGAGATCTGTAGGCTACTGTAAACTTGTGCACAGGTTTCCTTGTTGGTAGTACACTAGCAGTATAATAGTGTTCATTTTATCCTCACGTAGAATGTACTTGAGTAAGTATGTATTTATCGAGCCAACCTTTAATTGCATGCGAATTTGTGTAACAAACTGTTACAATAGTTCCAGTGTTTATATTCCCTTTTCTGAGCTCGACTGATCTAAGATTCAGGAAGTTAGTACGTGATTCGGGACTTTGTACGGGATGTACATATAAACACACCAAAAGCTCCAATGCAGAAATGCTCTAAGCCTTGAGAATTAAGTATACTTGAACAGCATCTGGATGTTGAACAGAGGAGGGGAAAAGAGATAAAAGATCCTGGAAAGCTGTCGGCTACCAGCAAGAACATAGGATACATGTGTTGAATCAGATTAGGTAAGTACGAAAGGTAGTGGGATGATTACCAAAGAACTTCAAGCGCTTTCACCCACTCAACTTAACCACCTCATTCGGTACAAGCAGGTTCAACGTGTAAGTACCCATCTTTTTGCAGGCAGTTAATATGCAGGCGTAAGCTTTGGTTGCTTGGGTGTGGTTGAGATAGTACTGTAATAGGTCTTCTCTCTACTTTCACGTGCACAGTGTAGAACAAGCTGACAATCAACCATTACGGTATTATGTTACGATAATTACAGTATGCTAGACGCTGGGTAACTAGTAATTTAAAAAGCTTAATATCAAACGAGTGGCACTAATGGTATCCGAACTAAGTATGGATGTCACAGCAGTGGAGGAAGCAGGAATTTGACGGAGTAGGCTAGCCGCTTTAGACTTACTAAACGAGCTGCCTAAACGAAAAGGACCGGAAATTCCCTCTTCAGCGGCCCCCAGGCCCCCACGTTGGCTCGGCCACTGAGGTACAGTACTAAAGAAAGGTCATGAAATCCTATCTCAACAATGCATTATATATAACCTGGGCCTCGATATTCATAAGAGCAAAGTAAGCTCCAGGCCCTGACGATGAGTCCGCCACTGGAGCTATGAAGAAGAAAGCTGATAAATGTTATTTACAGTACTAGTCCAACTTTCAGTATTACATTATATATATTCCCGGGTCAAATTAAAGCTGTGCAAGGATATTCATACTGAGAATGGATAAGCGACTGCTGCAGTTGAGTATAGAACCTCTGAGCAACCATTTACTCCGAGACTGGCAACTTTAACACTGGAGTTACCATAAATTAGCCCAAACAACTTTTTTCCTTTTTGCTTGGTGATGGAAGTTACATATCTTCAAATCCTTTTTATTTCAAATACTATACTCTCCACGAAGAAAAGAAAAAAAGTCTATTACAGATCAAAGACTTGTATCTAGAGGTCCAGTGTAGAGGACCTGGTGTTTTCAAATTTTATGTCCCAAGTCTCCACTGTTCAGAACCCTAGAAAGATTATTATAAAACAGAGGTTTTGCAACCTTGTCGATTTATCAGTTATGACTGTATACTAAATTACTTTCCAGATGTCAATATGAGTTACTAACGAGAAGAATTTAAAAGTCAATCTTAAATACAGGATAAATATGCATACAACTACGACAGCAATATTTTATGGGAATATATTTGTCATTTTTATTCATTATAGAAGTCCGAACAAACATCCAAAGTGGAGTTTGAAATGCCACATAAAGTAAGAGTCACCTGGTAAAAAGTTAAATCTTTACAATTGAATGAGATCGTCAGTGGCATGGTAAAGACCAAGCCCGCAGCTGTGGCACAGTTCCACTAATTACGTCTCGGTTTATACGTGCGAATTGATTAATGATGGACCCCAGATTCGTGGTCGGACGAAAAATCTGTAATCGGATTCTCGTCCATTACCGCAATCACGGAGCCTCGAACTGCAATTGTGGTCATGGTTACGGTATCAACTGCACGGTTCGAACTGCAGTCACGGTCACGATCTCAACTGGACGGTCACGATTGCAGTCACCGAGCTCAAAACACAATAATGACGTTCTCCGTCCGTTCTCCGTTCATTTTGAATTAGGCACAGTTTAACAACAAATTGTCAGTTTTTTCAGATGTGCTCAGTTTTCTCAGATGTGCTCAGAAACGTAGTGGTCAATAGTCTCACAATACGCGCAATGTGAGACTTCACAACACACTCGCACTGTTCGTTAACCTCGAGCTTTCGCTAATACATCTTGATATTGTGTTTTGCAGTCTGATCGCTTGATATTGCATTTTGCAGTCTGATCGCTTGATATTGCATTTTGCAGTCTGATCTTCAGTGATGTTTTGTTCTTCTGCTACAGTGAGCAGCTACGGGAGACGTAATTTGCAGTACTTGGTGGACTGCTTGGAAACTAATATGTGTTGCTCTCATCTGTTACTGAAGATTTTGATCTTAGCGTATGAGGAAAGTGGATTCAGGACATATGACGGATGCGACAAATGCAGCAAAAAGTTATGTGGGTTGTTTTGTTCAAGATGTAAAAATTGGCGTGTCTGTCCTCGATAAAATGTTTCAGATTGCAGCTTCTGATAGCGGATGAAAGTGCCAACGCGTGGGCCATAGCATGGGAAGCTGGGAGAGATTTTCTAGGCATAAGTGCATCGGCTTATAGTCTACTGGAATTACACGAAGATGACAATGTTTTGATGGACCGGATCGTTGGTCAACACTGGTACTGTCATTTTACCATTGTGACAAGTAAAGTTGTTGGAGGAAAATATATTCGGATCGACCAAGCACAACCTTGTGGAAAATGACAGTTATTTGGTGTCTCTTCGTCTCTTCCAGTTTCAGAAAGGCGTGTGTCAACTACTCGAATTCTCATTCCTACCCAGTGTGTTATACCCGGGTCGAGCACAAGCACCACACCGGGGTCGAACATCAACGTGGAGACGAGAGACGAAGAGATAAAGTAGCGAATTCTCATGATTATAAGAGTGGTTTTTTTGTGGGGTTTTCAGTGGGATTTATGACCGTGTTATTATCGATGGTTATGTTCGCTTTTGCTATATTGAAGTGGTGGCGGTGACCGTCGTGATGGACTATAATATGCATTACGCATATAGTCAAAATTTATTGTTACATTTTGAATAAATAGAGATGGTAGTCTTCGTCTATTGTATATATTCTCTTATTGTGTATATTCTGCGTCATGTTATCTCCCTCTAGTGTTTACTGAAACTCTAGAAATGAATCTAAAACGAAATGAGAGAGAGCTTGGAGCAGCGCGCTCAGTGCGCCAAATGGTCGGTCGCACTGAGACAAAATCATCGATCGCACTGACGATTTCGCACTGAGCACATCTAGTCGCGCGCTCAATGCGATATATTTTCAATCGCACTGAGCGCAGTGCGACTGTTTTTACCTAGGGTCAGTGCGACCTAGACCTGATCGCAGTGCCTCAGTGCGAGCTCTTTATCTCGATTGCGTAGGCTAAGTGCGACCGGTCAGAGATTCGCACTCAGTGCGATCCTGGACCGGTCGCACTGAGAGCGCGAGGTTAACTACGATCTAGGCTAAGAGATGACAAGGGTACTTTGAGCTGTTGGGGTTGGGCGAAGAGTTTAACAGTAAAAACATAGATTTCGTAGAACAGTACAAACATAGATTAACCACACTAGAAAACAACACACTTTATTAACTTGATTTCAGTTTCTCCATAAAGTCGGTCGCTTGAACGATAGTGCAAGAACGCCAAATCAAGTTGATTTCCTCCTCTGACATAGTGCCTCAATAGTTCTTAAGAGCAGGATAAGGATCTCTTCCAAAAGCTTGTCTATACTTGACAGCCACATAACCTGAGGTATCTTGGATGCTGCTTGCTCATGATTTCAACCATAGTAAGAGTACATTCATGAGATAATCATCTCTGTCCATGTCACCTGACTCAAGCATGAAAGAAGGGGGATGGATTGCGTTATGGATGATTAGTACTATTCTTCTCGGGAGAATCATCTATCAACAACACATCTCGTATACATAAGTTAAACGCGAACAGTCGAGAAAAATCCTTCAGATACAAGTAATTATCAGTGGCAGCTTCTCTGGTAGTCTTGAAACGAGTACACATGGGTTGTCCGAAGATTCTACATATCTGCATAGTACAATAATGCGACAAGATAAATAGAAAGAAAGTGAAGATCGAAACAAAGTGAAGATCTGTATAGTACGATTAATGCGAGGAAGTAATAGAAACAGAGTGAAAACGGAGAACATCTAAAATAATTTTAATAGCATTGAGTTTGTTTGCAGTTACCTGGCCCGAAGCGATCCTTGTAAGCAAGTACTTTTTGGTTTCCATTGATCGAAGGATGGCGTTACAGTTGCTAGAGTTTTGGATGTCCATATCAGCATTTGAAAATCTTGACAGCATATATCCATGAACTCTTTAACTCCGTATCGTTTGACAATGGATGGATAAAGAAGCTATCAGTCAAGCCTTGAGCGAAATAGACGAAGAAGAGCTAGAGAAGTTGAGATTATTGATCGCTTTCTCGTTCGAGTTTCCTCGTCCTGACGTAGGTACTCTGCCATTAGTCCTTCCTTTACAGTTTAAGCTCATTAGTCCCTCCTTTACAGTTTAAGCTCAAGTGAAATAAACTCAAGTTAAGTATTTATTCAAGTTAAGTATTTGGTGCTGGTTGGTTATACTTTTATTTACTGTAATGTGTAATGTTTGTTTATGTCAGATTGGACTTTGTGTGGCTTTCATCCAATCTTATAATGCAGCAACACGAATGGTTAAAATTGGAGATCGAGAGTTCAAGTTGACCCTTGACTTAATCCGGGAAGCTTTTGTTATTCCTGAAGGATCTGCGATGTTATCCCTCTTCGTAAGACATGTTCGAATAGACGATTGATTTCCTGAGTATGATAAAGTGGGAAAAAGATACTTCGCAAGAGAATGTGCTATCGAGGGATGAAGATATGCTTTTCAGTGCTTGAATGTGGTTCTCCTGACGAGAAGAAGACCTAAAGCTGTTACAGGTCAACTTACTTTGTACTTGAAATCTAAAGTGGAAGGAAAAGATAAAGATTATGATTGGTCTTTATTCATGTTCGAGAATCTAGAGGCAGAAGTGTTGCATCTTCAAAAGCACATATGAGAACAGAGGAAAAGAGTATATGTAGAAACTTTCTGCGGGATGGCTTTAACCCATCTCATGCGACACTTGGATATCTTGAGCGAAGAGACGTTAGTATTCTCCATTGAACACGAACTACAACAAGAGAGTACTCCTCATCCAAATATCCACCAGGATGAGCTTGGTGTTGAGCTTGGCGTAGTCCACAATGATAGAGGTACTTGTTTTCTCTTTACTTGTGTATTATTTGCTTTTTGAGTTACTTTGGCTATCTATGTAAATTTCTGTAAAATCTCAGGATAGAGGTACATGTTTTTTCTTTACTTGTGTATTATTTGCTTGTTTGAGTTACTTTGGCTATGTAAATTTCTGTAAAATCTCATGCTTGATTTACGTGTGTAAAGTTGAGTAAAATCTCTGTTTAGTGCTCGCTCAATGTAGTGTTGTTGTTCGACGGTCCTGATAGCACAGTGCGACGGACCTCTCTGTCGCACTGTGCTATCAGGTGCTGCACGGCCATTGCGACAATAGCTTGGTCGCACTGAGCGCGGTCTTAAGGTGTTTAGTCGCACGTCGCACCGAGCATTTTGCTCAGTTGCGACAGACACGGTGTCGCACGCTAGCAAGAACATTTACGGACTCGCGCTCAGTGCGACCGAGTCCTTGTCGCACTGAGCGCGCGGTCCTACGTCTCACTGAACACTTCGCGAAGTGCGACAGGTAAGTAAGCGCGCTCAGTGTAACTGTATATTAGTTGCATTGAGCGCGCGCGAGCTTAAGGCGGCGCTCCGTGCGACGAGAGCGTTGCATCGTACTGTGCGCGGTCTCTCCACAGCGCAGAGCGACGGATCTGAGATTGCATTGAGGTCTTTTACTTCTTAAACATCGCATCCAACATTTTTACTTCCTAAACTTTATACATCGATGCGATGTAGGAGAACCAGAGACTCATTTGAACAAGAGGAAAGAGGAGGAAGATTTAGATGCTCGGCTTGCGATGAAAAGAGAAGAAGAAGAAACTTTGAACCTCCGAATAACAGAAGCGAGCCAGAGAGAAGAAGACATGTATGAACGACTACAACTATAGGAAGAGGAGTTGGAGAGGTTAAAAACGGATGTCACTCGTCTTCGTTCTTCCAAACTCTTCTATCCCAGATTGACAAATCCTACTGTGATCAGGAGGAAGACGCTGATTCTAGATCTGAACGGTTTGTTGGTAAGAACTGGACGTAAATGACTTAGAGCTCCAAGGAGCTAAAGAGAGAGGTTACCAAGTTTAGAGTGTCAAAAAGGATTTATTCTACGTGGCACGAAAAGATGTACATCGTGTTGGGAAGTAAACGTAATTAAAAAAGGTCATTTTTCTCGCGATACCATACTTGTACCACTCACTGCATATATATGATAGACTCGTTCACTGCAAGCTAATACATGCCAGACTTCTTCACTGCAAGCTGGCTTCACACTTACTCGAGGAGATCACTATGATAAGAACAACAGAAGCGAGTTTGTCAGTTTTGATATGATAAGAAAAACAGAAGCGAGTATGTCAGTTTTGATAAGGAAAACAGAAGCGAGTATGTCAGTTTAGACAAGTTTAGACACGAATGAGAAAGCGAACATCATAAGAAATGAAAACTCCAAGTTAAGGATCGCGAGTACTCCAAGTGGTTGATCGATTGTTGTCCGTAAAAACAATCAATACTTGTGCAGAGAAAATCGTTAATCACAGCAGTGCGACTGTGGACGGAAGTGCGTTAGAGTGCGGAACTAGTGCGATGGTGGACGGAAGCGCGTTCAATGCGGAACTAGTGCGACGGTGCACGAAAGCGCATTCAATGCGAAGCTAGTGCGACTAGGCGGAAGCGCATTGAGCAAGAAAGACTAAACTGCGACGCGACCTGAAGCTAGAAGTCTAACCTCAGTGCGACAAGTTTTCAGTGGCACTGAGCGAACAAGGTAAAAGTAGTCGCACTGCGCTCAGTGCGACCGACAATATATCGCAGTAGGCGCTCGGCTCTCGATGCGGTCGCACTGTGCGAACACTTATCGCACTGCTCTGAATGCAACAAGTGTAGTGTCGCACTGAGCGCGCAAGGTAAAAATAGTCGCACTGCGCTCAATGCGACCGACAAGATATCGCACTGAGAGCTCTATGCGATCGAACACTTATCGCACTGCTCTGAATGCGACAAGTGTAATGTCGCACTGAACGCGCAAGGTAAAAACAGTCGCACTGCGCTCAGTGTGACCGACAATGAGTCGCACTCAGCGCGTGGTCGCACTGAGAGCTCTGTGCGACAAGTGTTGTGTCGCACTGAGCGCGCGACTAGATGCGTTCAGGGCGATCAACGATTTCGCCTCAATGCGACTGACCATTTGGCGCACTGAGCGCGCTGCTCCAAGCTTTCTCGCGTTTCGTTTTAGATTCATTTCTTTATGAAGTTTTACAGTGTGACATTGGATTCTTAATTATAAGTTTATTATAGTGAACTTATGATCGCTATAATCTCCTGTTATTACTTTTTAGAGGTTCATATATTAGAGGCACAAATTATAATCACCCTCCAGGGAGTTGAACCCTGACAGGCCAAATCGGCCTGGTCCGACAGGGTGTCATGCACAAAACGAAACAAAAACTACAAAAACCACAAGCAAAAACCAAAAAGTTATCGCAAAACAAGAACCACAAGAACCACAAGCAAAAAGAAACAAATTATCGCAAATACAATGAGGGACCACTAGATGCCCAGGTATGTTGTTGTCCTCGAGATCACAGAACAATTATACAATTACAAACTTTTCTCTCAAAAGATTGAATCGCCCTGTCAAGTGACTTCAAAAAGAGAGAATTGTCATGTTCGCGATTGCAAAGAGTTCTGAGAAAATCAAGAATCTCTTCACATCGCTCGACCAGATTCAATCTTTCTGTGTCTTCAGATGCTCCTTGTTCGCGTACATAAACATCTTCTCCATCCTCTGTAAAATTGAAGTTCTTTTTGTTATGTCACAACTTGTACAGTGTACGTCTATTTTTTTGCCGAAAGAGGTTAACGAACACACCACATCTATCTTGTCCAATTTTCTTCCCCAATCTGTTCCTTCAACTCCGTCTGATAATCGCAATGATGATTCCATCATCGATGAAAAGTTTCTGTTCAATAATTTTGAAACGACTTGTTTTGATAATCATCGATTTCAGTGTCAAGTAGAAATATTTCACAGACTTTGAACTTCACCACCGTTTCAACTTTATCGTTACACATTTTTTTCTTTTGCAGATGTCGAGCTTTATAGGCTTAGATCTTACATATATATCGATTTTAATTTCCACCTGATTTCCTCATTTCAGGCTTAGACTTTGTACTAATCTCAAAATCATTTTCCACTGATTTTTTTCAGTATACAAGCTCTCATATGTCCCTTCCATTACATCGACTCCGAAGGGAGCTGGTTTATTTTACGAGACTCCAATTTTACTCTCCTCATATCTTAAGTTTCTACAGTCTCCTCAGGATTGTCATCTTCTTAAGCCAAGTGTGCATGCTGTGTATCGTCTTAAGAGTATCCACTGCGTTTGTGAAGATGTCCAACTGTCAGTTTATTGATTTGGATGTAAGCACTTTCCTTACTCATTTAATGTTCTTACGAAGAGCAGCCAGAGCTAAACGTACCTTGGGAGCACAGTTTGCATCCGATACACGAAATGTCTTGATTCCCATACTGTTGAAAATGTCCGTGATAGTTAACTGCACAGGAGGTGACTTGGACATGTGTTACTAGCCACCATTGTGTCTATTCTCACACAATAAGTGCGAGTGGCTATCTATTGAGAGAGGAGGAAGTTTACTGCATTTATATGTGCAAGGTGTTATTTCGCTTCAGGCTATCAGCGCTCTGCAAGTGAAACAACGACTGTTACTGATTTTAGGTTAGAAAGATATTCAGCGATCAGTGGGCAGGGAAGTTTACGTTAAGCTGCTCAATAATAGGAGACTTCATACGTTCGTTGACATGATAGGATATTGCATGAAGAACAAAGATGAACTACATCACCAATCGACGACGAAGAACATCTCCAATGTTATGATAGAGGACGAAGAAGATTTGTCTATGTTATTAGGTGTTGCGGACATGAAAAATCGGGTAGAGCTCAACTCTAACAATATCCTCCAACGTGCCTTGCAGTTCAATAAGTATCGCAGCAGACATCCCTTGGAGACTACTATTCGTACATTCTCAGATCGATGATATGTCTGAAAAGTACACACCTTCTTGCAAGTGGTTTATGGCATGCGGTATCCAAAAGATGCATAGCGATTCTCTATGGAAAGCTATCGTTCGACCTGAAACTGTTATCATTGCAGATATAGACAATGTCTTCTTTGCTCAAAGACGTGCAAGATATTTCATTGTGGAATAAGCGAATGCTGATATTCAAGAAGAGGAAGAGTACATTCTTGCCGGCAGTCCCACTGTTGGACAAAACAGAACGGTATCTAATTTTAAGACGTCAATGTCTTTCCGGAGTATATGCCTTGGAGAAGAACTTGGCAGCAAGCAGAGCATTTCCAGGTAAGTTGACAATTTTGTTGTAAATTTCTTGCAATTTCTCTCTGTAAACTGCAGTATGTGAGCATACTCCGCAAGCGATAACCAGTCGTTATACTTGCTGTAGGTACCACCAGGATGGAGCACGATCAGCACGGAACCGGTCCGATGGCTGGAGCAACTCTTGCTGTCTCGTACATAAACACTTCAGTAACATTTTGTGATTGTCATTTTTCGTAGCTTGTTCTTTTGCGATACTCATATCGGCACGCGAACTGTGCTGTGTAGTACAAGTTTACACTAGCTTTGCATTTTCTAGTCTTTGTATTCAGATTGGTGTACTACAGATGGAAAACAGACCGTAACGACCATAGCATATAGCCCACAGCGACTTACTATATTCAGTTTTCTGCGACCCATCATATAGAATATACACTTTTGACAGAATAAAGTTACTGCAGGCTCGTTGTAACCTTTCATCTACAGTTACATTTTCCTGACAACTTACCTTCTTCATTTTCTCTCTTGCAAACATTTTTGCTGTACGTAACAGGACCGAGCATCCGAACTTCTGGCCGTTGGTATGAACTCCATACCAAAACCAATAGAGTCTGTAGTTATCGAACATTACAGAGTTTTACAAAAATCGAAACAAATCACAGATCTTGTCTTATAAAAGAACATGCAGAATTTACTGCTCGCGAGAAACACGCAGCCATTATCAGAAAGAAGAAATTTAACATAACATTCAACTATATCCCTCAGCAGCTATCAGAAAAACAAAATTGAAGATAACATTAAAGTCTACAAGACAATCTTTCTAACATGCATTTAAAAGACTTCTGGATGCTGAAATGAATGGCAGAATTTTATCTTAATCGCAACCCTCAAGTGAAGTGTACAAGCAGTGAATAAACAACGGGAACATAGAAAATAGAAAAGCGACGGCACTCTCAGTTTAAATTCGAAATCATAACACACACGTAATTGACTAGAGAACGAAAGGTTTAAATCAGAATCAGTCACATCATCACGAGATACCTCTCTAGATACCTCGTGAAGGTGGACTGTTGAACCCCTGAAATCAAGTTTCAGGAAATCGAATATCACCCTGACCCTACAATTTTGACACCCCCTATTTTGTCACTGCCATTCGAAATGCAAACAAACCGGGGCAGGAAAGCCAGAAGCAGACAGGAACTTATTTAAGAAAACTTTCCTCCCACGTGGCATAAAACTAGAGGGCGGGTGGATATATCAGCATCCGGGACTCTGCAGGAAGAACCAACCACGAGAGTAGAGTACAGTAGAGCGTGAGCTCGCCAGATTCTGCTTCAGTAGGCTCTTTAAGAATGTTGTCACTGATGGCCACCGTCTTGCAAATTTCGTCTTGCAGAAATCTGCTTGGAAGAATGGAAATTACATCGATACTGACTGTTAGTAAGGGGCATGATATGAAGAGTTTGAGACAGGAGCAGGAGCACAACAAAAATGGATAAGCAATGCCGTCACTCGACAGGAAACGCAGAGTTTGAGCTCGACGTTATGTCACACCGTTCCGATATTTGAATTTTATTGAGGGCGAAATGAGCTGTTCAACGCAACTTCGTCTTGGTTGGAGAGGAGGAGTGGTCGCGGCGCCCACCGGGCTGTTGCGCAGAGGGTCATCTGCTCAGATATTTAGCGCTTGTAGTTTAACAGGCGGAAGTAAATGGCGAGTTGGTTCGTTCTGTAGTTATTCTGCGGACTTGGGCTGCAAATCGAGGCCATTTTCCAGAAAGCTTTTTTTTCATCCTCTTTCGAGTCTTAGCGAGCGGTCGAGAAGCGAAGGGCGGGCTGTACAGGATGGAGGACAGGTTGCTGCTCCTCTATCAGTTGAAGTTACAGAGGAAGTAGCTGACGAAATTATTCGGCAAGAGAAAGAAGGAGAAATATCTACGGCGACCTTGATATGGCGCGCTGCAAAGCTTCCCATATACTCTGTCTGCATCATTCCATTGACGGTAAATTACTGCAACTCGTCCGGATGTATTTTTGTCAAGCCAGAAGTAACCGATGGCTGCCTGTAAGTACAGCACAGTACATGCGTGCGTGAGGCACATTTCGTCAAGTCAATATTTGAGCCAAGTCTGGATCTAATGAATTGCAACACCTTTACCGTTCTTTACCTGCGGCTGTGAATTTATCAGTTTTGTGTTTCTTCGCGCTCTATAGTAGCACATGGAATAAGTAGGACTGGCGCAACTGCTGAAATGGAAATGTCAATAGTGGTAGCCAAGCAGCTGAAAATAACGGAGCAACTTTTAGTTTGGAATTCCCTGGAGTGAATTACTGATTGTACCAGGTTGGAGCGGCAGCAGCATACTGGCAGACTGGAGTCTTCATTGGAGCACGCTACTGGCTTATGTTATGGTCATCCGTTCTGATTATAACTTGGCTGAATTTAAGGTTTGAATATCTCTTAAGGACAAGAAGATTCAGTCTTCAGATACGACATTTGTCCTGCGGGCCGCGCTGAAGGACAAGTCTTTTAATTTCCGGGCTGTAGGTGGCAACTTCCGCTTCGTAGAGCAAGAACCTGTATTGACAATCGTCTATGTTCGTGACAGCAATGACGCATATGATGCTGAGACCGGGGTCGATAAACACAAAAAAGAGTCTGTTGTGAATATCACAGGAAGGTAAGCTCGTTATGTTCGTCGGTGGTTCGTAACTAGTGAAAGCATGTCCCAAATAGCTAAATTGGAGTTTTTTACCCGCTGGAACTATTGTTTGTTTTGTGTTTTCAGTGTGTGTAGTTTATGTGCAGCCAGAAAGGGGTAATTTGGGCAGCGTTTACCTGCCTTCTTCTTGGCCTGGTTGGGTTATGTACGGGGGCCAGTCAAGCAGGTGACATGCGTGTCGCGACATTACTCCTCCTAGCTATCGCTTGTGGCTACGTATACCAGGTTAGAACAGCTTATTCCGTTTTAGATTCTAAGCATATTTCCGGTCAGTACACATCTCAGATTGCTTGACAGTCGAAGAGTGCTTGGAGTTTACTGGATAAGGGTCATGATTGATTTTCGTTCTATTAATGTGCTTGTATTATGCTCAATGAAATCTGATATGTCCTTTTTGCTTCTGTTCTTGAATATTGGGCGGTTCAGTGTCCACCATTCAGACTCAGTTATAAAGGCCTAGGAGAACCTTTGTGTTTCTTTGCCTTTGGACCTTTTGCTACGACAGCCTTCTACCTGAGCCAAGCAAGTCCAAGGTACCTGCTCATTTTGCATCTCCGCAGAGTTTTACCTTGCTGCTGCTCAGTAACCTAAAACCAAAAGACAAAATTTTAGACCGTGACTTGACCCATTTTGGTGTCCAGTGCCACAGCAGTTTTAACACTCACACCTGCGATTCTAGGAGCTTCCGTGCTCGTTGGTGTCACAACGTCTCTCATCTTGTTCTGCAGTCACTTCCATCAGGTTAGTTGCTAGAACCGTGTTTTCGAGGTTCCTTGCTCTAGTCGTAGTCATTTGAGACAGAGGAAGCCTTTAAAGGACTTCCAAGTTCCATCGGGGCTTCGTGTTTTAAAGTCTACAGAGTAGAATATGGTAGTTTCTGCTAATAGTTGACCTGCTGGATATGCAGATCAAGGATGACGCTGCGGCTGGGAAGTTGTCTCCACTGGTACTCACGTGCATTTTGCTTAATCTTTATACATGTTTTCGCATGTACTGATAAGTCTGTTTAACATCGTCACTCCAGACTATTTGTTTGAATGTAACTTCGATAATTATTCTTTTCGTTTGCAGGTAAGACTCGGAGCAGAGAAAGGAGCCAAGGTTGTCCAAGCTGCTGTGATTGGACTGTACACGATCACAGCCTCTCTTAGTGTCTGTGGCTCCCTGCCTTTCTCTTGCCCTGTAAGTCATTCACACCGATCCAGTCACAACATTGTGCTTTCAAGCGTATTACTTTAGAGATCTTTACGTCCGAGGAAGCGCCACATATCCTCATATAATTTCAGTGCATGCGTGTCGAAGTTCCGTGTCAACCTTTCACCTTACACGTTACCCTTTCCATGTAGCTCTTTGCATTGTTTACAGTGCCAATCGGAAAGTTGGTAGTCGAATTTGTACAAAACAATCATACTGTAAGTTCGTCCGCTCTCATGTCCCTTGACCACACGGAAAGTTCTTCTGCTCTCATGTCTTTACTTGGGATGCGGAAACGATGTTTCTTTTCTGCATCCCAAGATAGTGCTGCGTCTTCACTAGCTACATTGTGGATACAGAAGCAGTTTTGAAGAATGTTTTCTTTCTGTTAACTCCTTCCGTAAGAATCTCCAAAACGATGAGATTCTCTTAAACAAAGTGATTTTTTTTTCAGCACGGGAAGGCAGTGAAGGGTTGATTAGATACGTGCTTTGTATTCATTTTACAGAACGAAGAGGTGATTTTCATGGCCAAGTATTTCGCCGTAAGGCTGCATCTGGCATTTGGATTGGCACTTACCTTGGGATTTTCCTTGGCGTCGAAGTTGCCACAACCTGCATGAAGGGTTAGTAAATCCAGCGAAAGATTGATTGAAAGAAGAAATTCTCGTTTCATAGGACTGTGCAGTCGTAGTTTGGTGAAGGGTGTCTGATGATGAAATCGCGGGTAGTATGTAATGTACCTTCGAAAAAGCGTCGGGGAGTATGAGAAACAATATACCCTCCCAGAGTGCAGTGATCACTCTCAGTATGATTAACTGGTGAATGTGATCGTCAGCTAATGAGGCGTCTTCACTTTCGACCCAGGTGGTACCATATCAGAAGACGTCGAAGCAGCCTCGACTACAATTGTGAGATCCGCGGCCCTGTTGTCAACTTGGAAGCAGTTCAAGGGACAGAGAACTGCGATGTCATGGGGACAACGTACAACAGGGTGAGGAGCAACCAGTTTGTACTTTCACGTAGTTCTAGTCCAGAAGAGGAGATACCATCCTTTGCAGTATTATACTTCCAGCGTACAAAGTTCTTATCCAGATGAAGAGCATCGAAGGAGATTCAGCATCCTAGAGGTTTCTGTACCGAAGTGGATAGCAGTCCTACCTAGGGTGAATACCTGGTATGTATAAGCGTACAGTCGGATTAAGCTAAGTCACTGTGACTAATTCTGGTTCGGGAGAAGCCATGAAATGAATAAAGGACTCCATTCTTTGGAGCCGTGTACACTATTCGCAGCACGTCGACATCATTTGCAATTTCGTGTCAATTTCCTTTTAGGTTACTGAGAGGATCTTTTGAAGATTCTCCTTGTTCTTCGTCCGAGAGAGTTCTGGTGGATTATTCCTGTACTCACTTACTATAGAAAGAACTATCTAGGAAGCAAGCATTGGAACATTGGTGTTAAGCATTGAAGCTGCCTAGACAAACTTGCACCCCTTGATCTACCAAGCAGTCGCTTTACATCTTTCCATCACGAATGAGAGCTCCAAACTTAAGGACCCAGATAGGTGATAACAGAGAAAACGAAAGATTCACTGGCTTGCCTAGAAGTCTAATCCAAGTTTTGACGTGTCAACAGGAACAAGAAAAAAAGGCCTTGTATGATACGGTTTCTCATCTCCGATTGGACGGCTTTCCCTACCGTCACTGTTGTGATGCATGAATCTTTGAGGGGAGGACTAAGTACAATATCCACATCACGCAAGTAATAAAAGGAGTAGGAAAGAGACTGAGGTAATCATGACTCGAAGTCCCTTGCCTCTGAACAAGTATATATGTATAGTCAAAGAGCTCCGATGGAACGAACGAGAGTGTATCTACGTTTCTACAACACTTCTGTACACGAGGTCGAAAACCAAACCAGTTCTCTGCCAACAAGATTGGGTCCTTGGATTTCCTGCAGTCAATCATGTTGACAGTTTCACCCATGATTCCACAAAACAAAACTGTTGCGAGGAAGGTCAGGGTCTATCTACGTCTGTCAGCCGTGTGCCGGAGGAGATTTGCCATGGATCTGCTGTAACAGTTTTATACAAGTCGCTGCTGAGCTTGTATGAACACGAATTAGTGTTTCATAAAACAGTGTCACAAGTGTTTGCAATCTAACGGCTGCAGTACGAAGAGAATGTTGGAATTTCTTGGTCTGCAAACCACACTTTCCAAATCGCAGAAGTCAAGAAGCCCCAAACCTGGAAAGGTTTTGCAACTACGTTGGGGGATTAATGAGGAGCTACGAGTTCGTTCATGTAAGTGCGAACGAAGCAGGGCCCCAGCTGAAACTAAGCTTCTGTTGGGTAGCTCCCTCGGTGAACTAGAACGAACGAGTTCGTCTACTTTGACTACTACATTCATGTCGAGGAACTAACATTGTAAAATCTAGAATGGAGCAATTTGCTCTCCTCATCTACTCCAGATATGACACCTGATTTGCAGTAATTGAAGCCTTCTACATACGTTAACGCTGCTTCATCACATAATCAGCCGATGAAAGCAGTTCCTTGCTCTCTCTCGGATTTCGTTCGCATCCTTCTTGCCATGAGCGATTATCGATAAACGTCCAAGGACTCCCGAACTCCACACCCTCACCAGTATATATGATATTCGGCAAGGTCGGCGATGGTACGGTGTCTGGTCAGTTCCCGTTTCTCAGCAAGGAAGGCTCGATTACGGTTTCTTATTTTCCCTTTAGGAAATTTCGGTTCTCCATAAGTGACAATTCTACATGTGATATCAGCAACGTGCTGCTGCTGCATGAAGTGCCCAAACTTATCGCCCAAACTGCAGAAGTGCCTTGTTTTCGGCCACTTTCGGTTCGACCTTGCGTACCTTTGGACAATCCTGCTTACGATGGCACGAAACGTGTGAGCGAGCTAGCATTAATTCGGAACTGCGCGATTTGGTGGTACCTCAAGGCAGTGCGATACACCTACAGTACAGTAGTACACTCCATGCCGCCTTCTTCGCACGACTCGCTTTTAATAATCAAATGAGAAGAGAAGAGAAGAGTCTCGTGAGATTGTGAACTTACAGTTGGATTTTCCACGAAGAAGTCTTCGCAGGGCTCGTCAAAGTCTATTACGCTAGCGGTCGAATCTGCCAGGAAAACTGTTTAGCCTTCATGTAATTTGAAACGTCACAAGCTCGCTTAGTACTCACAGCACAAATTAAAGCCATACGATGAATGAGCTGAGATTTCTACGTGGAGCTATTCCCTGGAAAAAGGTGGCTGGCTGCCCAGTACTCACATGTATTTGTGTGTTGAAGCTTCGTAATTCTGACAGTGGCGATAAGTTCGATCTCGAAGAGAGAACGCTTCAGTCCTGGAGCTGTTCTGGCGGCAATTGACTCGATGGGCAGAAAAGAACTGATAATGAGCAACAGCAGAAATCTGCGCAGAAACATCCTCATTGCAGGTGTTGGAGAAGAATAGTGCAGCTCTTCACGCCGCTGAATTCGAAGTTGCAGCACCGACAGATAGACAGAGTTGAACTCCAATCGACTCAAAGAGAGTGCAGTCCACGCGTTTCTTCGGAGGTTATATCCTCAAAATAAACACTATAAGAAGCCACGAATCCCCTCAACAGGCCCAGGAGAATCTGAAGGATGTGATCGATCTACAAGTCCAGGCGGAGCACGAACCTGCGATCTTCTTCTGAAGTTGGTGAGCGTATTGTCGAGTCTTAAGAAGACTTCAGTTAACAGATGAGCCTCTTCTCTGGATCTTCGTCATCGTCTGTGCCAAAAATGTTGTCGACTGAGCCCGGTTCTGCTCATACTTTCGTGCGACCTGACTTAACCTGACCTGACCTGGTGAGCATTTGTCGCGTCCCAGGAAGACTTTGGTTCCTAGATGAGCGTGTTCTTTTGTTCCGGAGCCCAGACAATGGCAGACATGCACTCTGTCGACTGGGGCCGGCTCAGATGATTCTTTCTTTCTTGTGACCCGACGCGACCTGACCGTACCAGCGTCCCGAGACCCAAGTCCACGCACGCACAAGCATTAGTCAGGGAGTACCTAGAGTCGGAACGACTCATGAGAACCGGGAAAAAACTGGCCATACTGAATATGCTTTTCGCGCATGACCTGAGGACGCTTTTCATCATCAGTTCGTTCCCGTACTCAAGCTCAGAATGATAGGTAGAACCTCACCCAATAGCGACCCTACCAGGAATAACGCAAAGAGGACATTGAGACTGCGAGTTTCCATTCTTCTAACATAGAGCTTTAGCATGCGCGGTCCACAGATAGCAATCGCAGTAGGTGATGTTACTTCATTTTATTTGTACCTGTTGTATTCAAGAGTTTAGATTTACGCGTGTGTGATATTTTAGTAGCTATAGGAGACCTTAGAGCTATTGATAGCGTTGCTTAGCCCCGATGTTATTCTTCGCTTCGTGGCGTTGGTTGCTTTGCCCTTCGGGTCCCTCTTTCCCTTGATGGGGTCTTTTCATCCGTGGCTATTCATTGCGTCGCGTGTTTCTTAGAACGCAAAGAGGTGAGGTGCGCAGTAGTGGCTGTCAGCTGCAGTGAGAGAATGAAAAGAGTTTCCGAGAGTTTTCTAGGACTGTACTTTCAGATTCCTACGAGAGTGAATGGCGGAGAGAGAGAGGGAGATAGTGGATAGAAGGAATCTGGTGCTAACTGCAAAACGTACGAGGGATATTCAGTGAGAAAGGACAGATCGATCGGAAGCGGTGGACCTTTATCGTAGGGCTTGGACGAAGGTCACATGTGTGTGTGGTGGTAAAGAAGTAAAAAGGGAAGCGATCGATGATTGGGAGGATGTACAACTACCGCGCCTGTCTGGAGGTCGTTTCTACCCTTTGGGAGATAGTGGATAGAAGGAATCTGGTGCTAACTGCAGAACGTACGAGGGATATTCAGTGAGAAAGGACAGATCGATCGGAAGCGGTGGACCTTTATCGTAGGGCTTGGACGAAGGTTACATGTGTGTGTGGTGGTAAAGAAGTAAAAAGGGAAGCGCTCGATGATTGGGAGGATGTACAACCACCGCGCCTGTCTGAAGGTCCTTTCTACCGTTCTTAGTTCTAACCTTGAAGAAAAGTCAGTGTCCTGCTGCTGCATGTCCACCACTTTCGCTTCCCCATGTCTACCGGGACCGAGCAATCATGCATGCAGTTAGGCTCTCCTCTCATTCTTCTTCTGTTCCGCTCGCTTTTCGTTTTTCTCTGCGCTCCTGCTGTGCTCTTCTACTTTGCTACTCCATGGATGCTGGCCAGAGTCAAAGCCTTGTTTGTTGTCACAAAAAACTCAAGTCGAACGAAAAGCAATCCTCGAATCATCTCGGAATGCCTTACCGCGTACTGCACCAAAAGCTCCCACCATAACAGAGCAATCTCTAGTGCTTCCGTAGAAGTAAGCATCCGATATTTAGTTGCCATCGTATTAAGTTTGGAACCCTAAACAGACTGCCGGTAATAAGCCGGAGGAAGGTGATATCCAGAACCCTACGGACCAGGTGCTTCTCTTTTCCCTCCTCCTTGGTCTGCCTGTTCTGCAGAAATTGGCTCCGAATCGCTTGCTTGCGTGGCTGCAGTGTATCCAACCTTATGGTTTCTTGCTCTTAAACTCGGTGTCCAAAGTGTTACTTTGCTCGTTTGCTACCATTCTGTAGGCAGTCCGGGAGCTTGGCCTGTGAATTACAGTCCTGGAATTCAGATAGAAGAAGAAGAGTTGTTCCTGAAGTGATGGCTTGATAGGTGAGAGTTAGCAGATTTCACCCTGAAGATCCAAATCGGCTGCAGCAGCTATAACTTACAGTAATCGGTCACCATTTTCATCGACAACAGTGACGTTACTGACAGTGCAGAAAAGTGAGTGAAGAGGGGTCCAAAACTGATGACTTTGACATGTACATCACGGCACACTATTTGCCGAAAGGGAGATTCTAAGGCCCTCTGAACTTATCCGTGTCCCACTCTTTTCGAATCCATCAGCATTGTCGACCATCACGCATGCCATGATCCTACTTCTAAAATACGGCAGGACGAGTTCTCATTATTTCCTGCAGAGGCATGGGAGCTACTACGAGAGTTGTAACAATGCATGCCTTCTGCTATTGAGTTTACCACCCCACCAACCTAACCTACCTTTCCCAACGGATGTCGATGTCGCCACATCCTAAGTTTCGACGTCTTCATGGGAATCCATAACAGCACCAGACGGAAGAATGGTGCCATCGATCGGTGGAGGATCATTGCGGTGGGTGATATCTCAAGTACACTAATTGTGCTACAAAGGGGTTTTCCACCGTTTGGAGGCACCAGGTATCTTGAAGAAGGATTTGGTAGATGCACGCACGTGAATGCAACGTATGAGCTTGCATTATCCAGATACGTCCTGGATTTGAGCAAGCATTTGGGCTCTGCAGCAGGTAGAAACTCGATCGGACGCCCCGTAAACAACATTGACATAAGGTCAAGAAATGCAGAAGTGGCCAAACAGCACCGTACGAGAAGAAGCCAGTGAGAAGAAGGGATAATATATACGAGGAGAAAGTATTGTAAGGTAAATAAACTATGCCAGGAATTTACTTGATCGGATCCCGGAACGAATGTGAGAGTTGATTAGACCCTTCTTACTTTTTCCAGTTTGATCATACTTCTGCAACTCCATTCTTATTTTTCGCAGTTTGATCATACCCTCTGCAACTCCATTCTTATAATTTTTCAGTTTGATCCCACCTGGAGTTGCAAACTTTGCCTACTCACAAGACGATTGAGACCCACACACGTTTTAGCAAGAATAGTGACGCGAGACCTGGAAAATTTAATTTTAGATCGTCCGTTGATTCTCCGTATTTTTCCGTAGTTTTGTTTTCTGAAGAGTAGTTATGTGAAGAGAGAATTAGAAAAATTTATTATAGAGAGTAGATCGACTCTCTTTATTTTTGTATAGCTTTTTCGTAAAAACGTATCGCTGACCAGGTAAATATGCAGGAGTTTAATTTAATACCTAATCCTTCCTGCCTAAAGGGTTAAATATTAAATTAAACTTCAGACTTATACGTTCTGAAGCGCGGCACTCGAGTCAAGTCTTATGGGTTATCTCTTACTCTCCTCATGTTTCCAGGCATGGATTAACAAATAACTTTTATAAAATATTTTGAATATTTATACTTAGTTAATCTATATATATATTTAATATATATATATATTCTCAATAATATTAAAAGAACAGAGTTCATCCAGCATGCAAGGAACTCCGGGAAAGCTTTCAACGCCACCGTGCCTTCCTTGCTTGTCTTTTTCTTCTCCCCGGTCGGATGTATGCTTTGGATGCATATTGACTGTCTGTTCCAAGTGCGAGGTATCATCAAACAAGAACATGAGAGAAGAAATGATCTGATCAAACAAATGATCGTATAATACATATGGTCTTTATTCATCTTGATAAGTTATTCATAAATTTAACAAAAATTTATTTGATTGCACTCTTCTTAATATTATTCATTTGAGCGCATCTCTGACTAGCCTCAATAGTAGGTTAGAATGTCATGTCATTTGAATATGAGACGAGCATGTCGATAATGATATATATAATATAACATGTAAGAGTTTCTGCATAAAAAGTTCAGTTCTAAGTGTATGTAGAGCAAATTATCAACCCATACAATCTCTTATTTATTTCTACATGGCTATAAACCTATTTTTTCCAATCAAAGGTGCAATCAAGATTAACAGTGTTAAGAGGGGTAATAAACTTAATAGTCAAATCCAACAAACCTATTATGAGTACGATCAAATAAATTTCTGACCTGGTAGAACATTCCATATGTACATGACATGTAGATACTACTAAGATAGTACACCTTAACCTTGTTTTTTCTTTTCTTTAATCTGATGCCTGAACTGGTCAACTCAGGCTTGGAGTTTTCAGCAGAAATTTGCTTGATCACCCCCCTCAAGTAGGTTCCTTTCGCTTGGTCACACTCCTTACTGGCGCCAGGCCGCGAAACCGGTTACTACTCCAGGTCAGCTTACATGAACTCATGACGGGATGACGTGTCAGTCTTTTCGTGTGTCGGAGAGCAGAAAGTGAAGTGTTGGAAGCACTTTCCAAGATTCAGGTCTGTACTTCGATTCGGGCCTGTCAGCCGAGAGCAGGAAGTAAAGCTTTTACCGCGCGTTCAGAAAACCGAGGCGCAGAGAGTCGAGTCTCTTGGCACCATGGTTATAGAATTTTGCGCACTTCCTGAGTTTTATGATGTTGTCGGTTCAGGTGCCGTTGGTAAACTGGAGCCTCTGCGATAGGAATCGCTACGCATGCCTCTGGGTTCAGAACACTCTTTGTAAAACAAGAAAACGCATTCAGTCAAAAATACCTCATGCCTCAGTTAGAATGCGATAGTAGTCGCTGCACATGGTCCATAGTTCAAACGCTCCTGGGTGTGCAGGACAGTGCATTCATAGACTAGATTGTGAGATAGATCTTTCGTTAGGCTTTCAGTTGACACGGCGCCAGACTGACTCGTCATCTCAACCGTGGAATCGAGTTGACATGTACAACTGACCTGGAGTAGTAACCAGTTTCGCGGCCTGACACCAGTCAGGGTGTGATCAAGCGCAAGGAAATATACTGGGGATATGATCAAGCAAATTTCTGGAGTTTCCAGACATGATAACCAATATTTGTAAACTCCATCATTTCTCCCATAAAGTTCTACGGAAAACCTCTTTGGCAATCATTTTACTTATAAATAAATTTTTTTTCGTTATTTCCTTTATTTATTTGGCATCTTCTTATTAGGAAGATAAGAAAAATAAATGAATAAAAGATTAACCCCCAACGTAAGAAAAAAGGTTCTCTACTGAAAAAATCATTTTAATTTAAAACTCAGCCTCACTGGCAAATTGCGCAATTCATGACTATATAAAAAGATTTTAAAGTTACCATGTTTATTAAAACTTGCCCATGGACATCAAAAATTTGACATCATTTCTTAAAAGATAAAAAGAGTCATCGAGTAAAGAAAGATCGACAAGTAAAAGAATCATCGACATCATTTCTTCTACTCTTTTCATCTCATGCGAGTAGAAGAAATCATCACTATGGTTTCCTGAGTGTTCTTTACTTTAAAGCATCTTCACCGGGCATAATAAATATGCATCACAAGCGCATTACAAGAAAGACGTGTAGAGAGATAATAAGCATCAGAATAGGATAGCGTTCTCAATGAATAGCCAACGGATGGAAAGCCCCATCAAGGGAAGGAGTTGGTGGTGTTTCTTTGTTTCGTATGTCGTATTTCCCTCCTGGAAAGAACTATTTCTCCTTGGAGAGAGGATATGATTGCTCGACTAACTTAGAAGAACAGAAGTTCTCCTTTTGCTATCGAAAATATGTAAACGTTATTATTAGTTAAAAATTCTACGTCGCGTACGTTTTGCTTTTCCTTCAGATTCGACTGTAAGTGTTGCGCTAAGGTAGCTTAGGATTCAAGAAATAAATAAATAAATAAATAAATAAATAAATAAATAAATAAATAAATAAATAATAAGCGATTCACAACTCTATACAAACCTGAGCTTCAATAAACTATGGCGGGTCTCTTTCTAGACGTTAGAGAATATTCTCTTTTAACTTTGATATATTTTATTATTCATTTTTTTTTTCTATAGAGGAGAAAATATGTAGTTTATTACTAAAAATATTTATTAAAAGTATTTAGCTGATAATTTAGTGTTTGGATTGATTTAATGTATTTACTAGTTGCTCTCTCACTTGTTATTTCGAAAGCGTGTTTCTCTGTGTTCGTTTTGGGTTATGTCCAGACCGCAATATAACTCTAGGTGCGATTACCACTTAACACGTATAGATAAATTTTATTTTTTCTAACGTTTAGTACAGAATTTTCACATAATATTTACATCCTTTTTATATTATAAAATGAACAAAAGTTCTCTAGAGTTGATCTTGCATGCATATTTCATTCTGTTGATTGTGGTATGAAATGTTTCTTAAAAAGTGAGGTGAACATTAGCTAGCTTGAAAGTAGAGGGAAGAATAGATTCTTCTACTATAAGAAAAAAACATTAAAGCAAAGCTTAAGACATGAAATTTAGAGTTCCGTATCACCTCGTGGATTTCAACGGCAGTTTGACCGCATCATTTTTAACAGTATTTGTCACTCTCGCCGCAACTTGCCAACTGCTGAAAAGAAGAAACTGAAAAGCTCTTGTGAATTGAGTTCAAGAAAATAAGTTAAATTATGTTTTAGCTATATTATATAAATTCCTCGTTTTACTATATCCATTGTGAGAAGAATATGATTGAAATGAACACACAGTAATGTTTCACTCTTCACTACTTTATCATAAGAGTGAAACTGTTCTTGTGACAGACTACGTCCATATTTACGAGGACGTCTAATAGCTACCGTAGTTTACAATCCGTTCAACTTTCTCGTACTGGGTTCACAAAGTGAACCGAGACTTTTACCGAGTTTTGTTGGAAGCGTGAAGGCTGAAATCATTTACTGAAAAAGGATATACCCGCAATGTCTTAATAAAAATAAGTGAGTTATCAAGTAATACAATTTAACGTAAATAATCGAATAAATAATATGTTTGAATAGTAGTCCAGTCTCGCTCTATTCCTTGGTTCATGCGAATCTGGTCTAAGAGCATCTCCACCGCAGGCTTTAAAGGCTCCCTAACCACTTAGGGAAACAGTTGAGGGACAGTTTTCCGCCATTTATCTTTTTATTAGTCCTAATTTACAACATTGCCTAACAATTATCGCGTTTCTCTAACTTAATATTTTAACAAAGATTTCTTAATCTAAAATCAACCCATATGAGACCTTGGTATATTTGACAAGTTTGATTTTCTGATGCTCCTTAGAGAGCCATTTAAAGACTATGGAGGGAAAGTTCTCCCTTAAAAGATAAAGTTCCTTCAATTTTAATCTGTAAAATGGAGATAAAAAAATGCCATATGAGTAGAGATGCTCCAAGAACTATGAGAGAAGTGCAACTAGTCGCACCTGATATCCATGCTTGATCATCTTGCTCTCTACATATTATCTGGAAGTTATAAGTGTTATTTGGAAAACCTATACTAAGCTTCAGCAAAAATCAGAATTAAACTTAACTGTTAAATGTTAGTCATTGTAAGAACAACGGTGTCGAGGAGAGTCCTTCTCAAGAAAGATGAACCTTCTAACTGTGATTAGTTGCGAGGCAGAGATTGAATCAGAAGACAAGAGTCAACCAATTTACCTACAAAAGTCAAAGTCGATCTCATTACTCAATAAGATCGACTCCCATTCACCAGAAGGCAGATTCACCTCCAAATGCAACAATGGATGAAATTCAAACTCCTATCAAAAGAACGTATCAAAGAACGGGACGGCTTCTCTATCAAAGAACATAAGATAAGATCTACTCCCATTCACCAGAAGGCAGATTCATCTCCAAATGCAACAATGGATGAAATTCGAATTCCTATCAAAGAACGTATCAAAGAACGTTGTCGGTTTGAGAGTCTTCCTGAGAAGGGCGAACCTTCTGGCTATGATATGAGCTTGAAGGCTGTGTTCAATCTACTCAGGGAAGCGTTGGGCTTCAGGCTGGGGCTGGTTTACTCAGAGGATAGGCTTCAAATCTCAAGGTGATACTGAAAAACACTCATATAAGTCTCTAGGCTCTTCTGATATGTTCAGGAAGCAAAGTTCAGGCTTAACTAGCAATGATAAGATCAGATGGCGAACTTTGACACTCAGGATTGAGAAATATGTGAAGGTTCAGACTTCAGAACTCCTCCTACATGTAAATGAGGTTCTACTGGATACACATACGAAATTTCAGCTTCAGATCAATTCAGAGCACTAAGATATGAGCAGAAACTTTCTGAGTAGAGAAATTACGGCAGTTTCTGGTACCCAGACAGCTATTTCGACCTATAACATAGAATTGGCTCGATCACTTTGGGAAATTCTTACAGGATTTGCAGTACACAGCTTGCTGAACACTCCTGTGAAGTTGGGCTTCCTAATTCCACACAGAACTCCAGATCTCGCTCTCCAAAGTTGCTGCTCCAGATTGAGAGCTTTTCGGACCCCTTCTACTTCAGCGACCGCCCTGAATTACTCACTCACTCAATTGACATGAAAATTTGGAGACAGTCGTAGCCCTGCTGACAGTGAACACCACCACGAAGGTTTGAAGCGATTTCCTCAATTTTGCTGCAAATGACACTCAAAACCCCAAATTGAACAGAAATGCTGCAATTCTGACACAAATCGAACTTCAATCAGCCATAACTCCTTGTTTATTGCCTCAAATCGATCAGACTTTTCGCTGACAGTGCTTGGCACGACGAGCTCTCTCTCCCTGTGCTCTCAGATTTCGAAGTGTCCTCACCAATTGCTCGAAACCCACTCTAGAGCTCTGTTTCTAAACTTAGAGTTTTACAAAAGATAAAAATGGACCAATGGGAGTTCATAGCTCCATTTGGTTGTCATTTTGTGCCTTAAACTACCTGGTAACTCAATTCAACCCATATGCAACCACGTCAAGTCCCCTAAAGCGCCAGCGTATAACCTAAACTACCTAGAACGACACATAGCCTTGAAAGTAAACTAAAACCAGCTAAAAGCGTGCATGGCAACACGTAAGTACAACCCATGAACTAAAGCTCTATCTACATGGCAAATCAACCTACTAAGACCCAAAATATATAACATCCTCAAGTGTCGACATCTCTGAGGTCCCAACTCTACTCAGAGAGACTAATGCTAGACAGAGAGGTGAATTATTTACAATGTAAAATGATTCACATCACGACATCCACCCCCTCCAAACCTGCACATCCTCCGGTATGTGCCAATCTCCTCAGTCTTCTGTTTGATGTTCATCATCATCGCTCTCCTCCGCTTCAGTCTCTTCAGAAACTGGGACATCTTCGTCTCTTGCTGTCCTCTGCTCTGACTCCAGAAAGTTGAATAACTCAACTGATCCTCCGCGTCTCTTGAACAGTTTCACACGTTTTCCAGCCACAAATAGCTTCAAAGGAGTACCGTCCAACTCACGCAAACTATAAGTGGCATTCTCATACACATCTAGCACAACATAAGGTCCGAACCATCTTCGAGAGAACTTACGAAGTGTAGAATGCTGATTCTCCAACGTGCTATCATATACCAGAACCCAGTCACCAACATGTATTGGCTTCGGTCGTAGTCGGTGAGTCTTGTCAAAACGTTCCTTGTTTCTGACTCGAGCCACCTTCAGTCTCTCCTGCGCATCAGCAAGATCCTGCTCCCTTCGCTCCAACTGCCTAATACGTAAAGCAAGGAGTGAAGCACGATCTATACCATCTTCCCATGGTAGCGTAGCTCACGTAAGAAAGTACTCCTCAGCAGGCATGATCGGTTTCTGACCCAACATAAGCTCAACTGGCATATAGCCAGTCGTAGTACAATGTGTAGTTCTATCAGCCCACAAAGCAAATGGAAGTAGTCTCGGCCATTCTCTAGGCCTACCATCACATGCTTTCACTAAAGCATGAACAATAGAAGGGTGTCCTCGTTCACTCTTACCAATGCCCTCTGGATTCATAGCAGTGGTAAGCCGAAGCTTTACTCCATAACGAGCAAAGAACTCCTTCACTTCAACGCCTCTCAACTCGCCTCTATCTGCACGTAATCTCCCAACCGATCCATAACGACAGATGATATCTTCAAGCACGAACCTACAGATATTCTCTGTAGTCTTCGTCCGTAGTGCTCGTCCCTCCACATAGTTGGAGAGATCCTCTCGAGCCAACACCAAGTAACGCATCCCCCATAATCCCGGTGGCATCATCACAAGATCAAGAACCCACTGAAAATGAATACTAGGTGGATAAGTAGGTACAAGTCCATCTCTGTAACGGACCTTAGAGTAGAACTGGCAGTGCAGACACGATCCAACAAAGTCCACCACGTCTTGATACAAACCCTTCCACCAGTAACGCTCCTTCAGCTTCGTGTATGTAGCCCAGACTCCACGGTGTCCAGCCCACAAGGTGTCATGAAACTCCTTCAGCAGATTAAGCTTTGTCGATTGATCATCCACCACTCTAGCAAGCATCCCATCTCTTCTCTTCGGACGTTTCCACAGATAACCTTCACGTAGAAGGTAGCTGTACGCCTTCCGTATGATCTTCTTGAACTCTGCATCACTCCATCCTTCTCTTCTGCATAAAGAACTGTAACGACCTATGTTACACATAGGAAGTTTGTCTATTAGTAAGGTGTTTAGTTATAACTAAGTGTTGAGAATGTTTATTGGCTGCCAAAGTACTTTAAGGATGTATCAAGTTAGTCATGACTAGCTAAAAGTTACTTATGGTTAAACTTAGCTGTACTTTTGGCAGAATTCAGATATTTGCTAAAGAGTGAGCATTACTATCTTGTCATCTTGTCTAAAAGGTAGAAAGGGGGTGGAAAGTATCCTTTATCTCCTTTTTGACTTGATATTAGTGGTTGGATTAAAGTTGTGGATTTTGTGGGCATTAAAAACAAGAAGAGATTCCACATGTTTCCTTTTTAGTGGGTCCTAGTGTAGAGGGGGGGTGGAAATTCGAGATTCCTTGAGAATTTTCCAGAATCCTTCTAGAAGTTGTTGACTTTGAAGGAATAAACCCATGTGAAAAGGTAAAAAGCCCATGTGATCAATGCTTTTACCTTAAGTAATATCTTAGTAAAACCCGGTAAAAGTAGTTAGGACTGAGTTACCGGAGGGTACCAAAGTAAAAACCTAGAATGTATAAACAGAGGAGTAGAGAAGAGCTCCTCATCCTTTTTTTCACATTGTCGTAATGACAACTTGAGTAATATAGAGAGTGTGAGATATTTTTAGCATGTGAGAACTTGAGATACGTCGTTAGAATGGAGGATTTTAGTTAATGTGTTTAAGGAGATTTTTAGTTGATAAGTTTGTGGGTGTATGAATGAGTGAACTCAGCATTTTCCCTTCAAGTTCATGGTGTGCTTCCATCAAAGTCATCAGAGGTGACCCCTGAGTGAGAGACAGGCCCGACATGTTGCAGATTCGTGGATGACCATCGTGGAGGTTGAGAGATCGGGGGGTAGTTGATCGATAGGACCGCGGAGGGTTTATATTTTTGGTTTCGTTGCCGGGACCTCACTTGAAAGGATCGTTGAATGATGTTTAGAGTTCAGTTCTATATTCGACAAAAGGAGATTATGAGAGAGCACATGGAGAGAACGTTGGGAGGAGAGAGAGCTAACGCGATGTTAGCAACGTTAGAACCTTTCGTGTATCCCGTAGTGATATATGACGCGTTCGAAGTCATTCTTTACATCTTGTTCACTTAGAAAGGGTTTGAGGAGAGTTGAAAGAGGGTGCAACAAGAGTTGTAGAGAAAGGAGGAGAGAAAAGTTATTAGAGGAGATAAATTTGCGAGTTTAGAAATTCTGCTCTCTGGAAAATTTGTACAGTCGCTGTCAACTTTTCTGTGAATTTTATTTTCCTGTGAAACTTTCCAGTGTTTTAGATTGGCTGATAACCTATCTAAGAAAAAAAAAATCATAGGAAAAGGTGGTCTAGAGAGGGAGCAATGAATTTTCAAAGTTGAGGGGGTCTATTCGTGAGAGTTGAGGAATTCTGTTATCTGGAAAAAATTTACAGTCATTATCAGATTTTCTGTGAATTTTATTTTCCTGAGAAACTTTCCAGTGTTTTAGAGTGGCTGATAAGCTATCCAGGACAAAAGAAATCATGAGAAGATGAGGTCTGAAGAGAGAGAAAGAATTTTTCAAAGTGGAGGGGGTTGACAACCATGAGGGAAGTGAAAATATACAAATTTCAGTTCTCTGAAAATTTGTACAGTCATCACCATCTCTTCTGATTAGGGAAGTTTCCGTTGAAACTTCATGATTTAGTAGCTTGGAGGTTGAGCTACTAGAGACCACAAAAATCTTGGAGAGATCTCTTACCAACTAAGAGATATATGTTTCGGCATACAAGGAGGTCTTGAAGATACTTCATGGGGAATCCAGTTCGAATGACGAGGTGGAAGAAGAGACGTTTAGGAGTTCGAAATGAGACGGAGAAGCCCAAGTTAAGTATAGATGAGTTACAAACCCGCATCTATAGCACTTGGGGTGCCCTCTTTACCCTATACGAGGAAGCTTCCGCGACCATTGGCACAGATTTGAAGAAAGCCGAGTTTAAAGCATCATTCACTGTGGAGGCCACGAATGCTCCTAGTGAAGTAGAGTTGGATCCTTACAAGAGTGAGTTCAAGATGTCTGTTGTGATTAGTACAAACGATGGTGA
The DNA here is from genome assembly GCA_036924285.1 of Asterella californica. Classification (NCBI taxonomy): domain Eukaryota; kingdom Viridiplantae; phylum Streptophyta; class Marchantiopsida; order Marchantiales; family Aytoniaceae; genus Asterella; species Asterella californica. The sequence goes on from JAYKYS010000003.1 coordinate 32,057,055, forward strand.
GGAGGATCATATCTTCGATAGTTAATTTTAGATTAGATTTTATTTCGTGTATAGCATGTATAATACACGATTTCCAATATAAAGCTCGGAAGAGTTAAGAAAGTGATGTAGAATTATTTTCCTCTATGATATTTTGTCCACTTAATGGTTGAGAAGGTGCAACATGAGTGGAAATTCAAAAGATTGGAAAGTTAGACTTAGAAACCTTCCTCAAGGTTTAGATGTCATAGTAAGTGTCGGAGAAAGTTCGAGAGAGATTATCGTCGAGTTTGAAAACCCTAGTACTAAACCTCAAGTAGAATCTCCGAGGAGAAGAGTAGAAACCGACTTGTGGTGTTATTTCTGTAGAGGGTTGGGACACAAAGTAGTGAATTGTCCAACTAGAATCAGAACCGAAAGAGCTAAAGGGAAGCGGGAGTTTACTGATTTAAGTCTTCGAGTGGGTCCATCGTCACCAGCGTCAATTCATCTTCTAGGTGAAGATCCTTGTCCAAGTTGTGGAGTGGGTGATCTATCAAGAGGACACAAGTGCGTCGATGTGGCCGCCCTACTTACGTCAGTAGTCGAGAAGTTGGACGAGACTCAAAGAGCTGAGACGGAGAAGTTGTCGACTTCAAAAGAGGACTCGGCTGAGTTGTGATGGAGATCGTCATTCGGATGGTGGAGAAGACGGTGATGCGACTCAAACTCATGATTACCTTGGGAGAAGAGATGGCACAAGAGGTGTTGTTACAACCATTTCCTTTCATTTTACCTATGATAGATTATTCGCGAATGGAATTGGTGATGTTCGTACTCTTTTAGCGAGTAGTTATTGCACAAAAATTAGAAGGGTAGAAAGAATAGTTACAAGATGGGGAAGTTACCAATGTTTCATGGGAAGGACAATGAAGATGTAGAACCATTTGTACGAGATTTCAAAAGGGGTTGCATCGGAAACATCGTGAGAAGGAAGGAAGAATGGGTGTTGTTACTGCCGAAGTTTTTAGAAGATTTTGCTCTTACGTGGTATGAAGACCGAGTGAAGAGCCAGACACCTGGTGCAGTTGAGGACACATGAGAGACGTTGAGTAATGCACTCATCGAAGAATTTCTTCCAGAAGAGAGTTATGAGAAGCTCATGGTGGAGCTTACTCATTTGAAGCAACAGGACGACGAGAAAGTTCGGCAATATGCCGAAAGGGTGGATAAGTTGGAGCAACGGTTTCGGACGGTCCTACGGAAGAGTGGAGACAATGTGGAGTTAACGATGGCGGGGATTGGAGCAGTGTTGACCAAGAACTTGGTGGGAGGATTGAGGTCTTCAATTCGAACCCAAGTGAGGTACGAGAAGCCAGCAACCAAAGCGGAGGCCATCAAGATTGCGACAAACATGGAAGAGAGTTTGGATGAAGGAGATATCATCCAACCTCATCATACTGCTCTGGTGTCGACTCCGACTCCTGGTGTAGCCACAACGATCGCACCTGCACCGTCACAATTGGTGATTGCTTCAACGTCAGCTCCTACTCCAACGGTGGTGCCAAGACCGTTTGTCCCAACAACGATGTCTACTGCCACCTCTGATTTTCATGCCGAGCTGAAGAGCATCACCGACACTCTTGCGGATCTCAAGATAAACGTGGTGCAGTTACGAGAATGGAGGAACAAAGGTGGAGGAGGAGGTCAAAGAGGTTACGACAACAATCCCAACCGAGGAAATCAAGGTAACTTTGGAGGTAACCAAGGTAACTTTGGAGGAATCACTTGTTGGACGTGTGGAGGTTCTCATTTTCAGCGAAATTGTCCTAACAACGGAGTGAGAGGTGCCGAAGCTGTCAGAATGAATGTGGGTGGAGGAAATCCATCACAAGGACGAGACAAGGGGGTGGCTACTATCGATGTCGTGCGAGATCACATCTACGAAAAAGGAGAGAGTTCGAACTCTTCTCATGCACCGGTGGAGCTTTTAGCTCAAGAAAGGAAAAGAACTCGATTTTCTGATGAACCGGTTTTCATGGAGGAGTCAGCAAGTAGAAGTACTCGTTCGAGTAATGTTTCGAGTACACCAAGGGAGCCAAGAAGGAAGCTGGGGATGACAGATTTCACCATTTCATCTTCCCAAGCGAGATATGATGTGGTTGAAGATGTGGGTGCTCAGAAAGCCAACATCACTGTTGGACAACTGATCGCACTTAATCACAGCTTACGAAGGGAACTCAGAGGAGGACTGAGTTCTAAGAGAAGCAAGCAGAAAAAACCCAAGAGCAAGACATCAAAGTCTGTGGGAGTGGGTGTGGTGGATGTGCATGCTTTAGAGGTATGCACTAGGGCTTCAAAGATTGAAGTTCGGTTGAATGGTCACTACGTCTCTGACGTATTGGTGGATGGAGGGTCGGCTGTAAACGCCATATCGGAGAGGTTGATGAAGAAGTTGGGGATGGAACCAACTCGCCCGGCTAGCATTGTCGTGGGGATGGCTAACAAGCAACGGGTAAGACCTCTTGGCGTGTTAGAGAAGGTGGTCGTGTCTGTGATGGGAGTTCAAACATTGATGTCCTTTCAAGTGTTAAAGGACTCTAGTTATGATTTGCTCCTAGGTAGGCCTTGGTTGAGAGCTGTGCGCACCACGGATAGGTGGCACAAGGGATATTTACAGATTGGGCCTAGAGATCATAGAGTGATAGTTCCTCTCTCGAGTGTTGGAGTTGTGACTTCTGACTCTGATAGACCCACTAGTGACTACTGGGAATCTGATACAGAGGATGATCAGAGTGTCTCAGAAGTAGATACTGGGGATTCTTACGACCAAGAATCCTCGTCTGAGGATGAAGGATTTGGTCAAGATGAATCAGTACATCAGCTTAGTGCTATTGACTTGTTGCCTCGACCAGCAGTGGAGAAAGATCCTGACAAAGAAGAGTTGAGTGAGGCAGAGATTATGAGAAGACTCTCTACCCTGAAGTTTGGTATCAATGTCACTCAAGAGGAGAAAAGTAGATTCCTAGATATATTTCGAAAATATATCCATGTGTTTGCTTTCAGCTACAAGGATTTGAAGGAGGTGACCCTCGAGACTCATCGAATCGAATTGGAGGAGAACGCAAGACCAGTTCGACAGAAGCAGAGAAGGGTCAATCCTACAACAGCGATGATGGTCAAGGAGGAGATAGACAAGTTGAGGGAGGCGAGTTTCATCTACGAGGTGGAGAACTCAGAATGGGTTTCACCCATTGTGATTGTCAAGAAGAAGAATGGTAAGTTGCGAGTGTGCATAGACTATAAGAAGCTGAATGCAGTTACCAAGAAGGATTATTATCCTCTACCATTTGTAGATGAGATTTTGGAGGAAGTTGCTGGTCATGAGTGGTACAGCTTTGGTGATGGTTATAGTGGATACAACCAGATCAAGATAGCACAGGAGTACCAGCAATTGACTACTTTCACTACTCCTTGGGGAACATTTGCATTTCGAGTGATGCCATTCGGACTGTGTAATGCTCCGGCCACGTTTCAGAGGTTCATGAACAAGGTGTTCGAACCATTCATAGAAAAGTTTGTTCGTGATTTCATTGATGATTTCTGTGTGTACGGAAGAAAGGAGGACCACTTTGATCATGTGATCAAAGTTCTGCAGCGGTTGGAGCAAGCTAACGCTTCTCTGAATCCAGAGAAGTGCATCTTTGGCTGCGAAGAAGGTCTGCTGTTAGGACACATCATTTCCAAGAAAGGGATTGCGATAGATCCTGAGAAGGTGAAGAAGATTGTGGATCTTCCATTTCCAATCAACTTGACAAAGTTGAGACAGTTTCTTGGGATGGTTGGATATTATCGTAGGTTTGTCTTTTCCTTCTCAAACAAAGCAATAGCTTTGACTATGTACATGAAGAAGGGAGTTGAGTTTGACTTGATAGTGCATGATCAGAAGGCAAAGAAAGCATTTGAGGAGCTGAAAAAGGCATTGGTGACAGCTCCTATACTTGCTAAACCTGAGTGGAGTAAAGCATTTATTCTATATACGGATGCCTCTAATGTAACTATCGGGTGTACATTAAGTCAGTTAGATGAAGATGGGCATGATCATCCTATAGCTTATGCTAGTAGGCAGATGGTGCCAGCGGAGAAGAATTACTCCGTGACTGAACGAGAAGGATTAGCGGTGATCTTTGGATTGAAGAAGTTCCGACATTACTTGCTAGGAGGGAAATTTTCCATAGTCACAGATCACAAGGCTTTAAAGTATATCTTTAATAAGCCTAATGCCGAAGGTCGTATTGCTCGTTGGAAGATCCTTCTAACAGAATACGATTACGTGATCGAAGATAGACCAGGGAAAAAGCATGCGAATGCTGATCTTTTGTCGAGGGCTTATGATGATGAAGGAGAAGAACCGTTTGATGATTCATTTCTAGACGAGCATCTGATGACCATCACAAGCATTGAGGAGATACCGGACGAGTACAAGGAAATCTGGAGTTTCCTTGCAGATGGCTCCTTTCCAGAAGGTATGCATACCCGAGAACGTAACGCGTTGATCAAGAGATGCAAACCTTACACCATGGTGGAGAGAATTCTATTTCATCAAGGAGCAGATGGGTTACTAAGGAGAGCAGTTGGTCAGAAGGAGGCGTTCAAGCTGATGCACGAGTTTTACGATGGCACTGTTTGCGGAGGTCACTTTGGTGGTAAGATAACAGCTTTCAAGATTTTGGATGCGAGTTATCACTGGAGAGGGATTTTCAAGGAGTGTTTAGACTATTGCAAAACTTGCGACGTATGTTAAGCATTTGCTCTGAAGTCTACTAGAACACCTCCGTTAAGATCAATTCCAATATTAGGACCATTTGAGAAGTGGGGTATTGACTTTGTAGGTCCTCTTAATAAGACACCTCGAGGCAATAGATACATTGTAGTCGTCACTGACTATTGTACCAAGTGGGTAGAGGCTAGACCTTTGAGAGAGACTAATGAAACAGAAATCGATAGATTTCTATGGGAGAGGATCATCACCAGATTTGGATGTCCGTTAGAGTTGGTCTCAGATAGAGGAGGAGAGTTTGTAGGGAGCATGACTACTGCTATGCTACAACACTTTTCTATCAAGCCACGAGTAACGACCTCATACAAACCAAATGCTAATGGTCTGACGGAGAAGACCAATCTTACACTTTGTATGATGCTCGCCAAAGATGCTGGTGTTGAGACTGCGAAACATACTTGGGATAAGAGGCTACATGCCATCTTATGGGAGTATCGAACGACAACAAAGACTTCTACTGGGTACTCTCCATTTCGACTGGTTTATGGAGTGGAGTCCAAGTTGCCGATCCAATTCGAATTGGATACTTTTCAAACCATTCAACGAAAGTTGAAGAGGTCGAGGGGAGAAGACGTGGTCAAGTCAAGAAGGGAGCAACTCATGGAGTTGGAAGAGATCCGAGTGGTAGCAATGATCTGAATGGAACGAGCTCAGGCGTATCAAAAGAAGAGTTACGACAAACGTTTGGGCAAGAGGGAGGTAAAACCTTTTCAAGTCGGAGATTGGGTTATGTTGTATGATGCTATCAGATTCAAGAGGGCTAGGAAGAAGTTTCTTCCGAGATATTTTGGTCCTTTTGTTGTAGATAAGGTGTGGAGCAACTTCACATATGACCTTCAGGAGCTGGGAGGGAGGAGATTTGATCGGGTAAATCATGACAAGTTGAAGTTGTTTCATCGACGAAAGTCCTCTCTTCACTCCGAGGACGGAGCGAAAATTTAGTCCGGGGGTAAAATGTAACGACCTATGTTACACATAGGAAGTTTGTCTATTAGTAAGGTGTTTAGTTATAACTAAGTGTTGAGAATGTTTATTGGCTGCCAAAGTACTTTAAGGATGTATCAAGTTAGTCATGACTAGCTAAAAGTTAGTTATGGTTAAACTTAGCTATACTTTTGGCAGAATTCAGATATTTGCTAAAGAGTGAGCACTACTATCTTGTCATCTTGTCTAAAAGGTAGAAAAGGGGTGGAAAGTATCCTTTATCTCCTTTTTGACTTGATATTAGTGGTTGGATTAAAGTTGTGGACTTTGTGGGCATTAAAAACAAGAAGAGATTCCACATGTTTCCTTTTTAGTGGGTCCTAGTGTAGAGGGGGGTGGAAATTCGAGATTTCTTGAGAATATTCCAGAATCCTTCTAGAAGTTGTTGACTTTGAAGGAATAAGCCCATGTGAAAAGGTAAAAAGCCCATGTGATCAATGCTTTTACCTTAAGTAATATCTTAGTAAAACCCGGTAAAAGTAGTTAGGACTGAGTTACCGGAGGGTACCAAAGTAAAAACCTAGAATGTATAATAGAGGAGTAGAGAAGAGCTCCTCATCCTTGTTTTCATATTGTCGTAATGACAACTTGAGTAATATAGAGAGTGTGAGATATTTTTAGCATGTGAGAACTTGAGATACGTCGTTAGAATGGAGGATTTTAGTTAATGTGTTTAAGGAGATTTTTAGTTGATAAGTTTGTGGGTGTATGAATGAGTGAACTCAGCATTTTCCCTTCAAGTTCATGGTGTGCTTCCATCAAAGCCATCAGAGGTGACCCCTGAGTGAGAGACAGGCCCGACATGTTGCAGATTCGTGGATGACGATCGTGGAGGTTGAGAGATCGGGGGGGGGGGTAGTTGATCGATAGGACCGCGGAGGGTTTACAGAACTCAGATAAAATCCAATATCGCGGAACTTTTCTGAGTAGAACTCCTCATTGAACGGCAGTGGTTCCAAGTCTGAAGTCTGCTGACCAACTTGGCACCAAACGTCTCTCCTCTCTTCACTCTCCATCTTTGCAAACATCTCATCCTCATCTGTATAACGAGCCCTAGACAACATATCTGCAACTGGATTGTCCTTCCCTGCTATATGCTTTAGCTCAGGGTTCAGACTCCGGACATAGGCAATCCATCGCAGCATTGCTATGTCTGGTGTAGTACAGTTGGATATCATGCCTAGTAGAGGTAGACAATCCGTTTCCAGGACTACATGAGCACCAATCAGAAACTCACGATCTGTCTTCATTGCTGTCACCGCTCCCCACAACTCACGCTTCACCTGAGGATAATCTCGTTGCCTGTCTGTCAAGATCCTAGCTCCAAACCTAGAGGTAAGCCGCAATCCATCCGCATCATCTTGACCTATCGCCCAGCCAATTGCCTTTGGGCTAGTATCTACTGTGACAATGACAGGTCTCCCACATCCATAGTCTACTCTCCTCAAAACAGGCGGAGACTGTAGAGCCTCCTTCAACCTATTCATAGCTTCTCGATGGACTGAGTTGCATATAAACCTCTTACCCTTCCTCAGTAATGCATACAAAGGCTCAGCAACATGAGCATAATGAGGAATGGATAAACGATAAAATACACAAGCACCTAGAAAGCGTCGAACCTCTGTGATATTCCTACAGTCTGCCATCCTTGCTATGGCTTCAACCTTCTCGGGGTTTGGTCGCCTTCCAAAAGCGCCACACAGATGTCCAACCACTAAAATCTCAGACACGCCAAACTTAGACTTAGCTCCTGACAGGGTGAGATGTACCTCCTCCAGACGAGTCAAGATATGTTCTACATCCCTGATATGGTCTGCAACAAACCTTCTACATCCATTCGCAAGTACTGCTTCATCCTTGTCTTCAACCGCGCAACCCTTTATAGGAATATCATCTAGAAATGGAATGGTAACATCAGGCACAAACTCCCTTAGTACCTTATGCATCGCATTCTGCATATGAGCCACCGAGTTAGTCGCTCCTTGTGGAAGAGTACACATCCGCATCAATCCCAGGGGCGTACGCATAGTAGTTAAATCCCTACTCTCCATAGCCAGCTGGAATTGATCATAACCAGAATATAGATCTCCTATTGAATAGATAGCTCTCCCTGCAAATGCCTCTGCTACCTCTTCAATCACAGGACCCGTCCCAACGTTACGAATGGTTACGTTATTCGCAGGCTGTAGGTCTTGAATAAAACGCAAAGCTCCTGACTTCTTGGGCACAGTGAACCACCTGCTAGAATATGGCCCCATAGACGGCTCAAGTATCCCCATCTGTACCTTCTCCTTCAACAACTCGATGAGTTTAGGCAATAAAGCACGAGGAACTGGGATCGGTTTCAGGTCCCAAGACACATGAGGGATTGTGAATATAACCATAGGTACTATAACCTGCGGGTCCACACAACCTATCTCCTCTGCTGAAAAAGAGAATGCCTTACCATGCTTCACTATCATTTGTTCAAACACTGTCTTCTCGACCTCAGTCAAGAATTCATCCCCTCCTATCTGGAGCTCCTTCAATGTCTCCTCAGTAAACTGGTGCCCTACTCGTCTATGATCACGCAATATAGGTTCAGTCCCCATTAACTGTACTTGCTGCTGGGAGTTAGCAGGTAGTTGAGCTGCTACCGGCCTTACCTTTCTCAGTACAGATTTGTACTTCGCATGGACGTCTGCTTCTTGAGGGAGTGCACACCAACAACTTGCTTCTCTCCCTTCATTATTCCTTCTGGTTGTTTGCAGCTCGTAGCACCCAATCATGGTTTAGCTCGATAGACCACTGACCTCTCTCGTACACCTCCCGTGACATGATGTTGATCTCAGATCCGTGATCAACTAAAGCAGCAACAAGTTCAGCCAAACTTCCAAGACGAACTCGTGTAGCAGTTGTAGCACGAGCCCAATGTCTCCTTCTGAAATCGCTATCAGTAGCTGGACTCTCCTCGCCAGCTTCCTCATCATCGAACTCAATAGTGTTGGTACCAGCAACCAACGCTTCTTGCTGATATCCCTTGTCATCAGCTTCTTGAAAATGCACCTTTCCAAACTCTGCATCATTCAGAGAAGCTCCTACTACATCTATCATCTGACTCTCTACCTGCTCGGACATCATCTGTCTCTTGCGCTTGATGATGTCGATGATCAGTTCGTGAAACTCCCTCTTTGCAATACCAAGAACTTCTCGAAGAGAAAACTCGATTCGCGCATCCAGTATTCTCTGCTCCAAGATGCTCTTCAGATCAGTAGAAGTTTCAATATCAGCTGCCAACTTGTAAGCCGGTCCCTTCCCTTTCTCTTGGGCAGTAAACCGCCTACCAGCAGTCGTTGGCTCCTGCTGGGATCTCTGCACATCCTCCATAGGACCTGGCGCAGGTGGAGGAGCTGCAGAAGTAGACGGGATGTCCTCAGGAAGAGCCGCTCGTCTCCTTGTGACTCTCCGTCTATCCCCAATCTCCTCAGGAACTCCAGTATCAAGTTCAGAGGTTTCTCGTCGCCTCTTTTCCTCCACAGAAGCGTCCTGTCAATGAACGTGTCTATCTACATCCAAGAATGCTCTGATAGAAGCAGCATCTACAGAATCTCCCCATCCTGTGACCCTACGAATAGACTCGGCTCCTCTCTTCAGTATCTCAGAAAGAACTGGAGCCACACTCTTCTCAGCAGTCCTATCTAGCAATGTAGGACTAGAAGAGACCTCAATATGCCCAGCATATACATCAAAATTTACCAGCGGTGCCATTAACGCATTTGCTGTTGCAGCTGCAGCAATCTGAGGTAGACCCCTCATGCCTCCTCGTCCAAACTGCGTGCTCAGCGGCTCTCCAGTAGAAGAAAGGTGCAGCCTACCGTTCTGATAGCGAACCACACCATCTCGCAAAGCAGCTGTTAGCTCTTGACAGTCTCCTCGGAAGTGATCAGGACTGTCACACCAGATACATCTACGAACCGGAGCTCCTCCTGGACGTGCAGCAGCAGGCGCCAGTGGCTGCTCTCTCTGCAATCCAGCTAGCTCTACCTTCAGCTCTCGCATCTGCCGAATCAGGTCTTCAATCTGGTTCTGTTGACCATGGTTCTCCGCAGGTCTCTGAACAGGTGCCCTTTGTGCCGGTGCTGGCACAACAGGCATCAAAGGAACGGCAGCTGGGACAACAGGTCTGGGAGCAGGGACTAAAGGCTGCTGTACTTGAGGAGCAGCATAAGGTGGAGTGACCACTTCTGCAAGCGGACGTCCCCCCACAGCCACTCTTCCTCTCCTCTGTCTTGTTAGTACAGCCACAGCATCCTCAACTCTCCTCCAATCCATAGTAACACCTCCCTCAGCAGATCGATCGGCCAACATAAAACATAACCGATCTGCCGTAGCATCATCTGTAGCTTGCAGAAAAAGCTCTGTTCTCCTAGCATCTAGAGTTATTTGCTCTAGAGTTGAGAGTTGCCGGTATCTCCGATCAAACTCTCTCAGCAACTCACTCAAGCTCATCATACGACCAGGTTGCTGCTCGACCCAGTCTAGAAATGTCCTTCTAGTAACTCTCTCTGAATCCTCCTCAAGAAACTCCTCTCGAAGAGATCGCTCAAAACTCATCCAGATTCTAAGATTTCTTCTCTGTACATCCCTAACTTGGTCCCGCAACTCAGGAACGACAGCTAACTCAAAGCTTGCTATCATCTCAGCATCTGTAACCCTAACCAGCTCCATCTCTCCTCTATACTCACGCAGATATCTAGAAATATCTCTACCTTCAAACCTTCCACATCTGTTCACAATAGCTTGCAAAGCCTTGGTGGATTTTAACTCACCCCCTCCAACGATCGGATGTTGTTGGACCAGGGCCGCAAGCGTCTTCAAGATCTCAGCCGTGTCCAGACCAGATGCAGATGGCGCTGTAGAAGACGCAGGTGCAGTTGACGGTGCAGCAGTAGACGTTGATGCTCCAGCTCCAGAGACAGCAGCAGCAGCTCCGCTCTTGCGATCCATCTCTTCTCCTTGTAGCAACTCAACCTTCTCAATCAATCACCCCAAGAGCTCTCAGTGGAAGCACCAGATGTCGGTTTGAGAGTCTTCCTGGGAAGGGCGAACCTTCTGGCTGTGATATGAGCTTGAAGGCTGTGTTCAATCTACGCAGGAAAGCGTTGGGCTTCAGGCTGGGGCTGGTTTACTCAGAGGATAGGCTTCAAATCTCAAGGTGATACTGAAAAACACTCATATAAGTCTCTAGGCTCTTCTGATATGTTCAGGAAGCAAAGTTCAGGCTTAACTAGCAATGATAAGATCAGATGGCGAACTTTGACACTCAGGATTGAGAAATATGTGAAGGTTCAGACTTCAAAACTCCTCCTACATGTAAATGCGGTTCTACTGGATACACATACGAAATTTCAGCTTCAGATCAATTCAGAGCACTAAGATATGAGCAGAAACTTTCTGAGTAGAGAAATTACGGCAGTTTCTGGTACCCAGAAAGCTATTTCGACCTATAACATGGAATTGGCTCGATCACTTTGGGAAATTCTTACAGGATTTGCAGTACACAGCTTGCTGAACACTCCTGTGAAGTTGGGCCTCCTGATTCCACACAGAACTCCAGATCTCGCTCTCCAAAGTTGCTGTTCCAGATTGAGAGCTTTTCGGACCCCTTCTACTTCAGCGACCGCCCTGAATTACTCACTCACTCAATTGACATGAAAATTTGGAGACAGTCGTAGCCCTGCTGACAGTGAACACCACCACGAAAGTTTGAAGCGATTTCCTCAATTTTGCTGCAAATGACACTCAAAACCCCAAATTGAACAGAAATGCTGCAATTCTGACACAAATCGAACTTCAATCAGCCATAACTCCTTGTTTATTGCCTCAAATCGATCAAACTTTTCGCTGACAGTGCTTGGCACGACGAGCTCTCTCTCCCTGTGCTCTCAGATTTCGAAGTGTCCTCACCAATTGCTTGAAACCCACTCTAGAGCTCTGTTTCTAAACTTAGAGTTTTACAAAAGATAAAAATGGACCAATGGGAGTTCATAGCTCCATTTGGTTGTCATTTTGTGCCTTAAACTACCTGGTAACTCAATTCAACCCATATGCAACCACGTCAAGTCCCCTAAAGCGCCAGCGTATAACCTAAACTACCTAGAACGACACATAGCCTTGAAAGTAAACTAAAACCAACTAAAAGCGTGCATGGGCAACACGTAAGTACAACCCATGAACTAAAGCCCTATCTACATGGCAAATCAACCTACTAAGACCCAAAATATATAACATCCTCAAGTGTCGACATCTCTGAGGTCCCAACTCTACTCAGAGAGACTAACGCTAGACAGAGAGGTGAATTATTTACAATGTAAAATGATTCACATCACGACAACGTTCTTTGATAGAGAAGTCATCTCGCGGCTCTATCCATGGACAGACTTCGTGCAGGTATCAAGTACAGATGTGCTTAACATGGTGCTTGCAAATCAACCACCATGTTAAGATGATGTTAACGAGCACCCTCAAGAGAAAGGTTTATCAGAAGAATTTAATAGACATCGGTTCTCTAATGTTTCAACAAAAGAGACCTTTTTATGACGGTTCAACACCACTGCTGGTCATGTCAAAGATCTTTTAGACATCAAAGGAGATAATGTTTTATTTGTGAAAGTGATTGATCATGCACTTTTTGTCTTTGAGTGCAAAATGTGAGATTGTTTTATGGACTTCGATCACGGCAACAACAATCTACACGGGAGTCATCCGACACATCGTTCTATATGCGGTGACACATGTGGAGTCGACGCATGGAGATACTCCTTCAGCAGTCTTGTTTGTAGATAGTGTTGCTTCTATACATGAAAATTTATCTATTCCGTTTTAATTTCTTCACCTGTTGCACAGATAGCTCGGTACGGTTCAGACCATATTGGTCAGCTTGAGTCCAACTCTCAAGCGGAATTTTTTTCAGATATTACAAGTTCCAGTCTAATGCAAAACAATTCCATGTGTACACTTATAAGCTTATTCGACAATGATACTTGAAGAGTTTAGACAATACTGTTCTAAAAAATGAGACGAGAAGATCATTTCGTGTAGATTTACAACTGCTCAAAATAAAAGCCTACATAGCTTTGGAAACAATGCTTCAATATTAAAAAATGCAACACAATAGTTTTGCATTGCCTACACTATCAACATCTAAACGACATGACTCGTCAATAGATGAAAAAGAAGAACGTTAGTCTTGCACTCTCGTACTACACGACCGCTAAGTCAAGCTAATGATTCAATTCTATCATGATAACAAACAAGCGTCTCGATGTCGAATGTATCTCAAGCAGACCTATATGTTATCTGGTACTGTTGATGAGTCGAGATGAAACTCATATAGACAATTCATGGAGATGTAAGACTATCAGAAATATCGCACTTAGGCTGAGGAGTGAGCTCAGTTCATTTTTAACAATTTGACAGTCTTACATGCAACATGTAGCAGATCTTGTGTTTACTGGATCGATTTTGTAACACAACTTGATGCATTATTGCCTTAACAGCAAAAATAAAATGTCTAACAACACTAAGACAACTATAATACTCATTGAACCTAGAAAATATCCATGGTAAAACTCTCATGAGAAACTACAAGAAGCTTAAGATGCACTTTCGGGCGGATGCTGCATATCTACCTCGAGTCGGCTTGAGCAGACCTTTTTCTTCCTGCGACAGTCAAAGTCTTCCACATATACTAATTTCTGTCTGACAGTTGAACTCTACTCAATAGGATCGTCTATCATTCACTTGAAGGTAGATTCACCTCCAAGCACAACAATAGATGAAATTCTAACTCCTAAAACCTTAGTTCTCTTTCTGCGACAGTCTCACACTTGAAATCCTTAGAAATCCAGTCTCCTTAATCCCTATCTTCCTCCCGTATGCGTCGACGACTCTCCTTGATGAAAAAAGTACAATATCATTCATCGCACGATGCCGGCAGTTTTCTACCTTAACACTCCAGCTAAGCTAAAGTCTTTATAAGGAGAATTGCGTATCAAACAAGCAAGCCCTTTGCTAAGCTAGACCTTTGCTTATTATATATTTCCAGACTCTTGATGCCATCTCGATTATATTACAAACCATCCGATGTAGATCGAAGTTACAGCTATGAAGTCACCCCACAAGGCTTACAATCTTCCCATAGCCGCATCATGTAACTCTTGACCTATAACCGAAGTGACATACGGAGGCTTAGGTCAAGAAGCCCACGATTAAGGAGGTCTCTCGTCTCTAGATATGCAAGACTTAGCTACAAATTCAACATAGACTCCCATCCATATCAAACAAGCAAGCCCCCTGCTAAGCTATACCCTTGCTTATTAAAAATTTCCAGACTCTTGATGCCATCTCGATGCCACTTCATTTATATTATAAGTCATCCGATGTAGAGCGAAGTTACAACTATGAAGCCACCCCATAAGGCTTACAGCCCCTCCATAGTCGCACCAGGTAACTCATGAGCTATAACTGAAGTGGCATGCAGAGACTTAGGTCAAGAAGCCCACGATTAAGAGGGATACCGGTCTCCCTTAATCAGATAGATATGTAGAACGTAGCTACATATCCAACAAAGACTCCCATCCAGGAGACCAACATACCGGAACAGAAAACATATGACATGATGATTTGATCATGAGACCTGTTTTTCTTAAGTGGGCGTCTCTATCACTGAGGATGGTCTCTGTTCCCGTTAAGAGAAGAATCAAAACTCATACATAGACGTAAAGGAAGCTACTTCTACATTCTTTACTAACATTTTCTACATCAACTTCTATGTATCGCTCCATTTTTAATGAACAACGAGTCAAAACTATAGTACTCTGTAACACCTACGCACTTGTACCTTCAGATTACGGATCCAAGTCATGAGTCAAAATCATCGGATTTATCTCTTTCAAATTTTACATAATTTAAAACTTGCACTAATAATTGCATAGAATGCTACTTCTCACAACTGAAGGCATGAGGTTGCTCTCCTCAACGAGCTCTGCATTCTGGTACTTTCTCTCTTCTTCAAGGTGATACTTTATCTCAAGCTAGGGGCAGCTTATCTAGCTCAACTCTAGCTTAACTTCTGCCTAGCTTGGTAGACTCGGGTGTAGCTTCTTGTGAAAATGTCACTCGAGTGTCTTCTGGAGATCTGCTTCACCGTATGAGACGTCACATAACACGACACTCACTCGTTCCAAACCTGCACATCCTTCGGTATGTGTCAATCCTTCCACTAGTTCTTAGTACTCCCTAAGTTGTCGTTGTTCTCTTCAACATCTTCAGGTAGAAGATCTTCATCAACATCTATGATATGTTCTGACTCCAAAAAGTCAGTTAGTTCAACAGATTCTCTCCTTCTTCTAAACAACTTGATGCGCTTACTGGCAACAAGAAGTCTCAAAGGTGTATCATCAAGCTCTTGCAAAGAATAAGTAGCATTTTGATGCACATTTGAGATAACGTATGGACCAAACCACCTCTTAGAAAGTTTTCAAATTGTAGAGTGTTGGTTTCTCTAGAGTAATGTCATACACCAAAATCTAATCTCCAACGTGTATGGATTTTGGTCGGAGCCTGTGAGTCTTGTCAAACCTATCTTTATTTTCAAAAAGAGCCTCTTTCAGCTTCTGTTGTGCCTCTATAAGATCATCCTCTCTATGTTCTAGCTATCTGATATGAAGTGCAAGAAGCTATACACGATCCATTCCATCTTCCTGTGGTAAAGTAGTCCATGTAGGAAAGTCTTCCTCTATTGAGATAATCGACTTTTGGTCCAATATCAGTTCAATGGGCATGTACCAACTAGTAATGCAATGAGTAGTCTTGTCAGTTCACAGAGCAAAGGAGAGCAACCTAAGCCACTCTCTTTGTCTATCATCACATGTCTTCATCAAGTCTTGAACAATCGATGAGTGCTCATGCTCGCTCTTACCAATCCTTTCTGGATTCATGACAAGAGTGAGTTTGAGTTTCACCATATATTGAGCAAAGTAACTCTCCTCTGTCTGCACATAACCTTCCAATAGACCCATATCTACAGATAATGTCCTCAAAACAAACCTACATATATCTTCTATCGTCTTCGTCCTCAGAACTCATCCTTCTTTGGAGAGGTCTTCACGAGCCAACACCAAATACCTTATACCCTATAACCTTGGGGGCATCACCACCAAATCAAGAATCCATTGCAAGTGAATACTAGGCGGATAAGTAGACACCAGACCATCTCTATAACATATCTTCGAGTAAAACTGACAATGCAAGCACGAGCTCACAAAGTTCACTACATCTTGATACAGACCTTTTCACCAGTATTGCTCCTTTAACTTTGTGTAGGTAGTCCAAGCTCTCTGAATGTCCGATCCACAAGGTGTCATGAAACTCCTTCATCAGTTGCTGCTTGGTCTGTAGATCAGAGAACAAGGGTCAACAGAACCAAATCGAAGATCTGATCTGACAGATGTGAAAGTTGAAGGTAGAGCTGGCTGGTTTGCAAAGAGAGCAGCCACAAATGTCTACTGCTACATGTCTAGGAGTTGCTCATGTTCGTAGATCTATCTGGTATAACAGTCTAGATCATCTCCGAGGAGATTGTCAAGAGCTCACGGTCGCTCTACGAGATGATGTGATTCGCTACCAAAACGGTAGATTACACCTTGCTTCTACTAGAGAGTCGTTGAGCACGCATTTTGGACGAAGATGATATGTCTCAGATCGCTACGACAGCAACAGTAACTACATTGATGATACCGCCGGTGAATCTTGATATATATGCTAGACATATTGAAGTTTTTGCTAGCCATACTTTGCTAGATAGGAGTGCTGAGAAAGTTAATGTTGAAGTTCTTTATGAGATATTGAAGAGAGGAGCCGAGACTATCCGTAAGGTCACAAAGTGAGAAGACCTCATAGACATTACGTCCATCAAAGCATTCTTGGACATGGATAGACACGTTCACTGGCAGGATGCTTTTGTGGAAGAAAAGATGCGACGAGATGTCTCTGAGCTTGATACTAGAGTTCCAGAGGAGACTAGAGATGGACGAAAAGTCACCAAGAGACGAACATCTCCTCCAGAGGATGTCCTTTCTTCTTCTCAAGCTCCCCCACTTGCACCATGTCTGAAGGGCATGTAGAGGTCTCAACAAGAGTCAACGACTATTGGTAGGCGGTTTACTATCCAAAAGCAAAAGAAAGGACCGACTTACAAGTTGACTCCATATATTAAAACTTCTACTGATCTTAAGAGCATTTTGGAGCAGAGGATACTAGCTGCACGAGTTGAGTTCTCTCTTCGAGAAGTTCTTGGTATTGCAACGAGGGAGTATCACGAGCTGATCATCGACATCATCAAACGGAAGAGACGGATGACGTCTGAGCAAATAGAGAGTCAGATGATAGATGTGATTGGAGGTTCTATGAATGATGCAGATTTGAAAAGGTGCATTTTCAGGAGGTTGATGACAAGGGATACTAGCTAGTACCAACACTATCAAGTTTGATGATGAAGAACCTGGCGAGGAGAGTCCAGCTACTGATAGTGACTTCAAAAAGAGGCATTGGACTCGTGCTAAGACTGCTACACAAGTACGTCTTGGGAGTTTGTTTGAACCTATTGCTTCTTTAGTTGATCAAGGATATGAGATCAACATCATGTCGCGGGAGGTGTACGAGAGAGAATAGTGGTCTATCAAATTGAATCATGGTTGGGCGCTACATGCTATCAACAACCAGAACGGTGAGTTATACAACGTCTACCCTAACGTGAAAGTGAAGATAGGTGATGTGGAGGTAGATTAACACTTCTTCATGCAATCTTCTGCTTCGTATCTTGTCCTT
Organism: Asterella californica; assembly: GCA_036924285.1. NCBI lineage: Eukaryota > Viridiplantae > Streptophyta > Marchantiopsida > Marchantiales > Aytoniaceae > Asterella > Asterella californica. The sequence continues at coordinate 32,074,705 of JAYKYS010000003.1, forward strand.
CTTAGTCAGACTTATATCACTATAGTGCGGATGGAGACCAAGGTGATGGACGATGGATCTCACCATGCTAGGATCTATAGTCCAGATGATAGATATTCTGTTCAGTTTTTGATCGTTCATACGAACCACGAACGAAATAGACAGACCTCGAGAGAGTCTTCTATTTGTAGAAGTAAAAGTTTTCAGAACCCACTTTTGTAAGACGAGATAACAAGAGTGAAGGATCTACGACTGTCATGATCCCGCTTGAGCAGCCTAAAGAATCACAAGAGGCTAATAAAGAGATTACTCAAGATTCTGAGAGTGTGTATGATGACAACATTATCTCTATCAGAAGATTACGTGTAGACTTAGAAGAGTTACGTGGTGCAAGAAATGAAGGCATTCTTTGCTCAATACGGAGTGAAACTCAGACTCACTACTAGAATCCAAAAGGGATTGATAAGAGCGAACGATGGCATCTATCGATTGTTCAACCCTTGATGAAGAGATGTGATAGTAAGCATAGAGAGTGATCTAGGTTGCTCCTCTTGCTCACATGATGACTCATTGCACTACTACTAGTTACATGTTCACTGAACTGATGTTGAGTCAAAAGCTGATTATGCCAATAGAGGAGGACTTCCCTACATGGGTTACTTTATCATGAGAAGACAATGGATCGTGTACAGCTTCTTGCACTTCGTATCAAGCAGTTAGAACATAGAGAGGAGGATCTTATAGAGGCATAGTAGAAGCTAAAAGAGACACATCTTACGAATAAAGATAGGTTTGACAAGACCTACAAGCTCCGACCAAAATCCATACACGCTAGAGACTGGATTTTGGTGTATGATAGTACTATAGAGAACCAGCACTCTACAACTCAAAATTTTTCTAGGAGGTGGTTTGGTCCATATGTTGTCTTAGACGTGTAGGAGCTTGACGGTACACCTTTCAGACTTCATGTTGCCGGTAAGCATATCAAGTTGTTCAGAAGGAAAAGAGAATCTGTTGAGCTAGAGAACAATGACAGCTTAGAGAGTCTTGAGAACTAGTGTAAGAGTTGACACATATCGAAGGATGTGTAGGTTTAGAAGGGGTGAATGTCATGCTATGTGACGTGCCCATACGGTGAAACAGGTCTCCAAAAAAACCCGAGCTTGCACTTGAGCTTACCAAGCTGGGCAGGAGCTAAGCTAGAGCTGAGCTAGACAAGTTACCTCTTAGCTTGAGTTAAAGTATCACTTTGAAGAAGAGTGAAAGTACCAAAATGTAGAGCTCGTTGAGGAGAGTGACCTCGTGTCTTCAATAGTGAGAAATAATCTTCTATGCAATAGTTAGTGCAGTTTATAAGTTAGGAAAAATGTGAAAGAGAGAAATCTGTCGATTCTGGCTCTTGACTTGGATCCATAATCTGAAGATACAAATGCGTAGTGAGTATTATAGTTTTGAATCTTCATTCACTAAAAATGAAGCTATACAGAAAAGTTGACGAAGAGAAAGTTAGCAAAGAATGTAACTTTTTTTAGGTTTATGTATGAGTTTTAATTCTCTTTCTAATGAGAACAGAGACCATCCTCAATGATAGAGGTGTCAATCCAGGAAGAAGAGGTCTCAGGATCAAATCATCCTAGCATGTGTTTCCTATTCTGGCATGTTGACCTCCTAGATGAGAGTCTATGTTGGATATGTAGCTACGTCTTACATATCTAGGGGCGAAAGATCGATATCTCTTTTAATCGTGAGCTTCCTGACCTAATCCTCCGCATTCCATTTCGATTATAGATCAAGAGTTATCCGGTGCAACTATGGAAGGCTTCATAGATGTAACTTCGGTCTACATCGAATGATCTGTAATATAACTGAAGTGGCATCGAGATGACATCAAGAGTCAGGGAAATTTTTGATAAGCAAAGGTTTAGCTTAGTAGAGGGCTTGCTTGGTTGATAGGCAAGTTGCTTATAAAGTCTCTAGCTTAGATGGGGTGTTAGCTGAAGTGTTAAGGTAGAAAACTGCCGGCATTGTGCAAGGAGGAGTATAGTATTTTTTTTCACCAAGGAGCATCATCAAGACGAACGAGAGGAAGACAAGGATTGAGGAGATTAGATTTATGAGGATTTCAAGCGTGATGCAGCAGTAAGAAGAGAAACAAGGTTTTGTGAGTTCAAATTTCATTTATTGTTGTGTTTGGAGGGAGAGTTATCGAGGCGCACGAGAGAAAGACAAGGATTGAGGAGATCATATTTCTGAGGATTTCAAGTGGGAGGATGTGTCAGGAAGATAAATAAAGTTTTGGGAGTTCGAATCTCATCTATTGTTGTGTTTGGAGGTAAATCCATCTTCCAGTGAACGGAGTAGGGATCAACTGTCAGACAAAAATTGGTATATGTGGAAGACTTTAGCTGTCACAGGAAGAGAAATAAAGTATTGAGAGTTCAGAATTCTTCAGTTGTTGTATTTGGAGGTGAATAAAAATTGATCTTATTGAGTAGGAATCGACTGTTAGTCAGAGATTGGTATCTGTGAGAGACTTTGACTGTTGTAGGTAAGCTAGTTGGCCCTTGTCTTCTTATTCAATCTCTACCTCGTAAATAATCACAGTTAGAAGGCTCGCCCTTCTTGAGAAGGACTATCCTCGACAACGATAAAAAATTGAACAAAACGTCTATCATTTGGACTACTGAAGAGGTATGAAGAGTCTACCTCAGATCGTTACGGTTGTAATAGTAACTAAGTTGATAGTATCACCGGTGAATCCTGATGTATATGCTAGACATATTGTCAGCAGTCCTTACGTTGCTCGATAGGACTGCTGACAAGAAGAATGTTGAAGTTCCTTCTGAGGTGTTGAAGAGAGCAGTCGAGACTATCTGTAAGATCACATGATAAGAGATCTATGACACATTCACCGACATGATGCTTCTGTGGAAGAAAAGATACAACGAGATGCCTCTGAGCTTGATATTGGAATTCCATAGGAGACCGGAGATGGACGGAGACGAGCAGGAGACGAGCAGCTCTTCCAGAGGACGTCCTATCTACTTCTCAAGCTCCTCCTGCACCAAGTTTGATGGAGGACATGAGAGGTCTCAGTAGGAACTAACGACTGCTGGTAGACTGTTTATTGCACAAGAGAAGAAGATAGCTTACAAGTTGGTTGCAAATATTGAAACTTCTATTGGTATTAAGAGCATTATGGAGCAGAGGATACTAGACATATGAGTTGAGTTTTCTCTTCAGGAGGTTCTTGGTATTGCGAAGAGAGAGTTTCACGAGCTGATCATTGACATCATCAAACGAAAAAGACTAATGACGTCTGAGCAAGTGGAGAGTCGAATGACAGATGTGATTGGAGCTTCTGTGAATGATGCAGAAGTTGAGAAAGTACATTTTCAAGAGGTTGATGAGAAAAGATATCAACAAGAAGCGTTGGTTGCTGGTACTAACATATCGAGTTTGATGATGAGGAAGCTGGCAAAGAAAGTCCATCTACTGATAGTGACTTCAGAAAGAAGTATTGGACTCGTGCTATGACTGCTACATGAGTACATCTTGAGGGTTTGTCTGAATCTGTTGCTGCTTTAGTTGATCACACATCTGAGATCAACAACATGTCACGAGAGATGTATGAGAGAAGACAATGATCTATTGAACTAAATCATGATTGAGTGCTACGTGCTACCAACAACCAGAAGGGTGAGTTATACGACGCTTGTCCTAATGTGAGGATTGAGATATGTAATGTGGAGGTAGATCAACACTTCTTCGTGTAGTCTTTTGTTTTGTATCGTGTCATTCTTGGCCAACCTTATATCACTATCATGCGGATGGAACCTTATATCTATGTAGAAGACTTTGACTGTCGTAGGAAGAGAAATAAAGTATTGGGAGTTCGAATTTCATCAGTTGTTGCATTTGGAGGTGAATCTTCTTTCTGATGAATGAGAATCGATGTTATTGAGTAGGGATCGACTATCAACAGAAATTGATATCTGTGGAAGACTTTGGCTTTTGTAGGCAAGTTGGTTGACCCTTATCTTCTCATTCAATCTCTACCCCGCAATTAATCACAGTTAGAAAGTTCACCCATCTTGAGAAAGACTCTCCTCGATACAAATCTGGTGCTTTCACTGAGAGTCGTCTTGGGATGATTGATCGTGGAGGTTGAGATTTGCACACAAAGAAGAGATGGATCGTATAAGGTGTTGCATCAACATCTATTGCCGCACCTTCTGCTGCACCTACAACTGCAGCGATGACAACATCGATTCTTGATACTATTGAGATTTTGAAGATGCTTGTGGCCCTAGTTGAACAACATCCAATCGTTGGTGGATTGAGTTAAAATCTACGGAGGCTTTGCAAGCAATTGTGAATAGTTGTGGAAGATTTGAAAGTAGAGATATTTTCAATTATCTACGTGAGTACAGAGAAGAAATGGAGCTTGTGAGGGTGATTGATGTAAAGATGATCGGCAGTTTTGAATTGGTTATGATTCCTGAGCTGCAGATCAAGTTAGAGATGTACAAAGAAGAAATCTTGGTGTTTGGCTGAGTTTTGAGCGAGCTCTCTGTGAGGAATTTCTTGAAGAGGATTCTGAGAGGGTTACTAGGAGAACAAGTCTCGATTGGGTTGAGCAACAACTTGATCGTAAGATGGGACTGAACGAGTTTTTGAGAGAATTCGATCAAAGATACCGACAACTTTCAAAGCTTGAACATATAACCTTGAACTCTAGAAGGACAAAGCTTTTCTTGCAAGCTATCGATGAGATCAGGGTAGATCGATTATGCTTCATATTAGCAGATCGATCGGCTGAAAGGGGTGTTACTACTGATTGAGAGAGAGTTGAGGATGTCGTGGCTGTTATAACAAGACAGAAGGCCGACTCACATGGTGAGCACGGCTTGTACGTCAAGGACAAAACTTGACGTACGTCAGATTTTATCCTTGATGTACTGCGAAGATAATGACGGAGGCACTAGACCTCAAGGTTCCTCTGTTATGTACAAAGGTACGTCAGCGATAGATTCGTTTGAGACCAATGATCTAAAAATGATGGGTCAGGCCGGGTATACTCTAATAAACACTTCATGAAAATGATGTACTCGATCTGTGACAATAAAGACGCTTCTCAAGAGCTCGATGTCATACATGTACTTTAGATTGTTTGAAGCTCGTCTTTCGTCATGTCTAAAATCGATTGTACTTTCTTATTTTTGTCAATAGAGATAATGTTTTATATCAAAATGACTAGAAAAGGATACTCTACAAGAATCTTTGCTTTTTTACTTTTTGTTTATTCTAATCAGATTCAAGTGTAATTTTTCATAATTCGAGATAAACCAAGCAAATCATGACTTGATGGACTATGGTGTGGTGTTTGATATTTTTCAGAACCAGAATTTATTTTTCAGAAGAGGATTGGAGATGGAACCTGATCTACCAACCGAAATGAGCAACAAGACGATCCTATGCTCTCAAGCTTCATCAAAATGATCGCACTCAAAGAGAGGTATGAGAAAATAGTAATGTTTTCAATTCTTGTTCAATTGTTTTGATAGAGCACTAAGTGTACATTTCGTGTGATGTTTGGTGTAATCAGGAGATACAACTCATAAATATGCTTCCAAAAAACCAAAAGTTAAATGGAAATTTCAACATGAGAAGCTTTTTTGTATATGTATGAAGAGGTTTATTTTTTGCATTGTAACCAAAGCAATATGAGTCTAGACAAATGACGAGTGTTAACCACTCATTTGAACGACTAAATGATGCACATCTGCAACCCCTTCCTAGAACTGCAGCAGACAAAGTCAAGACATGAAAAAAAGAGATCGTGAGAGATGCATTATTCAAGCAATTTTGTGGAACTTATTTATGTTTCAATGCATAATCGCATGTGGATATATGAGATATATGGATAAGAACTTGAGTTCTAGTAGTAGATGATGGTTGCGCTAGTCCTTGAGAACCTTTTCTCAGCAACTCAATCTCCATTCGACGAATCTCTAACATCTGGATCATTAAATTGAGTCTGTGATCTTCTTGTTGTGCTCTTCTCTCGTTCGTTTTTTCTTGCATTTGAGTAAAGAGGTTTATGGACACTACAACGTTGTCGACATTGTCTTTGAAAAACTTTTTTTTTCTTATCACTCATGTTTGATTTTCTACTCACACCGGGTTGAGAACATGCTTTTTTTCTTGGAGTTCCTTTGACGTTCTAAGATACGTCAATAACTTTTTTCTTTGAGGTGATTGAGAATCATTCAAGAGGTCAACAAACGACGGAGGTTCACTCGGACTGACATTCGTTCTCGCGTCTGTAAGATCTTCACTGCTCAGATCGACAAAGCTATGGAGAGGAGTATCGCTATCATCATCTAAGGCCCTAGGAATGTCTTGTTCTTTAGGCGAAGGACCTCTAATTCGATGCATTTGTTCATAATATTCTCATGAACTTGGTTGTGGACCGATTTTTTCTTGATTGGCTTTCTTGGTTGATTGTTCTATATAACTTAGGGCACTTGCTCGAGTCGCAGGAAAATCAAGAAGTATAGTCCATCTTCCTTTCAGATGACCAAATGCATTTTCAATCTTCACTCGTGCTCTTGATGTGTACATGTCGAACTCATTTTCGAGTGTAGCTCTTGATGCATATGTCGATGAAATAGTTTGATCAACCACTCTCTGATAAGATAAGCGATATATCCAAGTAACACAAGAGGTATAACGATTGCACAACTCTCTCCACTCATTGTGATTGTTGACTCAGTCAGAAGACATTTTGTTTCTATCAACTGATATAAACTTGATTGTCGTAAATGTGCGGCATCATGAGTAGAGTCAGACATGGTGCAACATAAGTCTCAAAACTTTAGTTCAGAATCGCATACTCTTTGTAGCAAGACTAAGTAATCAGAGTGACGATTCCTATAGAGTTTCAGAAGATACTTTTGTGGTGGTTTGTGTCTCAATTTTATGTAAGAACCATGATGACACCTATTATTTATGAGATTCTATAAATTTGTTCAAACTTGCTCATAATGTTTCTACTCTCTGTGATATCTGGTCTACATACATACTTGGAGTATAATTTATTTCTACTGGTAAGAATATTAGTAATCATCGTCGTGTATTTCATTATAATCGATTCTCCAAAGCAGTACATGTCGCTAAGAGTCCTTAACTGAGCATTATGTGCAAAGCGATAGATCACTATTGCCACACATTTGGCTAGTTCCATTCATTTTCTTGCTGCAGGTCATTCGCTGATACTATGCATGAAAGGTCCTATCTCGTATACTAGTTTCGTAAAGTTTCTATGCGACATTCTGTACCGGTTTCTCGTATGAGTATCCTAAAAATCAGTATTCATGTGCCATACCTACTTATGAATCACGTCCCACCATATGTGTTGTATGTATATTATCCAAAATGCTCCAGATGTTATCACGATATATGCACACCCTCCAATGCTTGAATGAACAGAAACAACATGAGAAATTCACGAACAGTATCATAGTCTGATGAACTGATCATGAATGTAGCAAGTTCTCCCGTTTCAAAAAGTAGTCCACCCATAAACCAGAGGAAAATAAAGTGCCACACATCCTTTTTCGTAAATCTATATGTCCACTATTTGCCTCAAAAACGAGAAAAAGCAAGATGCTGCACTAGATGATGAGATTTTTTCAGATCTAATAATCTCAAGAGAGCTTACAATAAGAGAAAAGAATATAAAGATGAAATCACAATAAAAACATTACATAACATGCTCTGAAAGAAAAAAAGATAAAATCTATGTGTCGGAAAATATACTACACTCAAACAAGACACACAAATTGAAGAATATGAGAACTATGTCATAACCCTTCGAAGGAAAGAGAAATAAGTAGAGAAGTACTTTCTTGATGTTACATAAGCTAGTAAGTCACCAAATTCGTTTAACCTTTAATTTCTGGTTGTTTTGATCTTTAAATAGAGAGAGTGGATCTTTGTGACAGACTGGTGCTCACATGAACCCTGTACGTCAAGAATTTTCTCACCGGATATACATCTGACGTACGTCCGTGAAGGTTCCTCATGTGAGTCGGACAAGAGAGACCACTTCTGCAAGCGGATGTCAATAAAACCAAATCGAAGATCTGATCTAGCATATGCAAGAGTTAAAGGTAGAGCTGGCTAGTGTGCAAAGAGAGCAGCCACCAACGCCTACTGCTACACGTCTAGGAGGTGCTCTTGTTCGTAGATGTATCTGATTTGACAGTCCAGATCATCTCCAAGAAGACTGTCAAGAGCTTACGGCCGCTCTATGAGATGGTGTGGTTTGCTACCAGAACGGTAGATTACACCTTGCTTCTACTAGAGAGTCGTTGAGCATGCAATTTCTTATTTCTTTTCTTGTGACAACTTCACGCTTGAAATCCTCAGAAATCTAATCTCCTCAATCCTTATCTTCCTCTTAGTACGCGTCGACGGCTCTCCTTGGTGAAAAAAGTACAATATTCTTCATCGTGTGATTTCTATCCTAACACCACAGCTAAGCTAGGGTCTTTATAAACAGACTTGCGTATCAAACAAGCAGACCCCCTGCTAAGTTAGGCTTTTGCTTATTAAAAATTTTCAGACTCTTGATGTCATCTCGACGTCACTTTAATTATATTACTGGTCATCCAATGTAGACCAAAGTTATAGCTATGAAGTCATCCCACATGGCTTTCACGCACCTACTGCCTTGTTGCGCCAGCAGAAGCTTTTGCGTAGTAGGTCATGAAACTCACAACGCTAACCTGTAAACCACAATCACAAGTTAGCATACATGCACCATTTACCTTAATCTCGTTTGGTCCGGACCGGAGCCGGACCGTCTTCCTAACTCTGAAGCTCAACATTCCCTAAGTCCCGACCTAGACCCGGCTACGTCTGTCTCAAAAACATGAGCAAGTCACAACATGACTTGGGACAGACTTCTCATAAAGTCCAAGATCTTAAACGGTACCTCCAACACATCTAACGACCCAACCGTCCGTGATGTCCGTCTAGGTCTAGGCTCCCAAACGGTAGTCTAAACCGTCATCTCGTTCCTTAGTCTTGCCTCAGCCCTTAGGTTGTTCTTAAGTCTAGACGTCCAAATCTAGACCGGAATGCACCTTGGTACTGACCCAACCATCACCTCATGTCTCCAGAGTCAGTCTGTCAAACTCTAGGGCCAGGTGACTCGTCTTGGTCCACCCAGACGTCGAGCCCCCCTCATATATACTTCTAGGGATCGAACATCCCGTCCTCCTCTTTGATCTCTGAAAATTATACCACAACGCGATCACGACATCGATCATAATTCTCAGCTCCGTGTTAGTTCGAGGAGTTCTACATATCATTAGAAAGCTCTCGTCGAGACCTTTCTAATGATATCTCACTTGCGATCTTGAGATCTTATGATCTTATGATCTTATTATCTTATTATCTCACTTGCGATCTTGAGATCTTATGTGGAGCGCCTCCACATAAGATCGTTTTAGGTCATTTTCCGTCCACGACCTAAAACGTTGCTAGAGCTCCAACACTTAGGATTTTTCTGAGAAATTATGGTCCAGCGTCAGACTTGGACCCTGTGGTTCGGACCAGCGTCCGAACCACAATCCATCTGTGCCGGATCCACGTCTCGGTCCTGCATCTCAGACCCACGTCTCATATCTATGTTTTGATCCGTTTCTAGACTTGCCCCCTTAGGTCAACGTTTGTCTAGGTCGTCTTGGGGATAGGCCCTTATGTCCTAACCCAATGTTATAACCTTGGGTTCTCGACTTCTCGATCAAGCCGTTAAGTCTTACTCATAGCTTTCACAACCTAACGCAAGTCCACTAGGGTTCTGTAGTTCGCGTTTGCACCCAACCTTGAGACTGAGGGTCGTGACATCGAAGTTATAGCTATGAAGCCACCTCACATGGCTTACATCCCCCCATAGTCGCACTAGATAACTCTTGACCTATAACCGAAGTGGCATGCGGAGGCTTAAGTCAAGAAACCACGATTAAGGGGGATACCGGTCCCCTATCCTTAGATAGACAAGACGTAGCTACATATCCAACATAGACTCACATCTAGGAGGTCAATATGCGAGAAGAAGAAACAAAAGCAAGGATGATTTGATCCTCAGAACTCTTTTTCCTACGTGGGCGTCTTTATCATTTAGGATGATGGCATCCGTTCCCGTTAAGAGAGGAATCAAAACTCATACATAAACCTAAATGAAGCTAATTCTATATTCTTTAGTAACATTTCTTGCGTCAACTTCTATGTATAGCTCTATTTCTAATAAAATGACGAGTGAAAACTATAGTACTCACTTACACCTCCGCACTTGTATCTTCAAATTATGGATCCAAGTCATGAGCGAGAATCGACGGACTTCTCTCTTTCACATTTTATATAATTTAAAACTTGCACTAACAATTGCATAGAATGCTATTTCTCACAACTGAAGACACGATGTCTCTCTCCTCAAGGAGATCCGCATTCTGGTACTTTTTCTCTTCTTCAAGGTGATACTTTATCTCGAGCTAAGGGGCAGCTTATCTAGCTCAGCCCTAGCTTAACTTCTGCTCAACTTGGTAAGTTCGGGTACAACTTCTTGTGCAAATGTCACTTGAGTGTCTTCTGGAGATCTGTTTCACCATATGAGACGTCACGTAGCATGACAACGGCGCCGTCAATAAAAAATCCATAATGAAATACAGAACCACACGCTTCTAGGGGTAAACAAGTGTGAGCTTCTGTTGAAGAAAGAAATACATTAGTTCACACATTAATTGATCACCTAACCCTTCGCATAGGAAGGGTTAGGTGATAAATTAATGTTAAGCTTGCAGCCCTGCAGTTAAGCTTGCAGGAAGAGGTGAATAACCATCAATAGCTTAGTATAAAGGATAAAAATGAGGAGTCGGAGAATTTACAAACGGAAACTTAATCTATGATAGAATCTTCCACACAGGAAAGTTTGGTTACTAATTGGTCATAATTCATTTGTGTGCCATTATTGCATTAGTTTAACACATACTCATTTGATTGAAGAAATTATGCTGGGAAAAGAGAAGAGGCTAGGTGTTTCAGTTTCACGATTAGAAACTTGTCACTGATCAGACATTAGCATGTAATAATCTTTCTCTTAGCAACGCAGAATAGAACATGTACATTTCGTACTTGAGCATCTAAAGATTTTATGATACTATCTGGGTGGCTGAAAGGTTTCAGGCTTTAAACTTTGTGTAAAATGGATTTGATGGCCAACAGAGAGCTCCCATACGAAGGGGCAAACCTTCCAGTTCCTCTGAATAGACTGATGACTACTACGAGAAATAATAATGGCTAAACAGGTTATTTTATGCGATCATCATGAGGTGTGGGGCTGTTTCTTTGCAGCGTGTGGAAAAGGAAATTGGCTAAATTATGTCTACATCGACCGATGAACATGTGGCTCTATAGTCTAGCGGTTACGACATTGGACTTTGAATCCAAGAGCCCGAGTTCGAATCTCGGTAGGGCCTCTTATGTTGCAGCGGCAGCTGTTTTGGTCAACTTGTCGCCGGAAGCTGGTACAGTGTCGACATATATGTCTGACGTTCCGAAACCAACCCACATCTTCTGAATACCGCAAAGGATCCTACAAAGAAAATCTCGTTCTCGCCTTAATATCCAGAACTTTTAGCGCAGGAGCAAAACTTACTTCACGCTCGAGAGCTGACAGCTGAGAGCCGACGGGAAATCCCGGACCGCCCATAACACACTTCTCCAATGAGGCACGGATAAATCCACATCCCAGTCAGTACAAGTGCACTGAGACTGCAAACGCTCAAGAAACCTGCAGCCGCAGTCTCTAAATCAAACGGCAAATTGACGCTGTTGTCAATAGTGAATTGCAACATGTACGGATCGAATAGATAAGGTCCTCGTGGAATCTTCCTGAAACAGGATCAGTTACCTTTTCATTTCTAGCTCGGCAGTTCTCTGCAGTTCTCACACATGCTAGCTGGAAGGAAATTCTCTTCACTCACGCATCCCCACAGACGGACTCACATCGATCATGAGCAATGAATAAATGGAAGAGTTACAGTTCTGCAGTCGGATCGGAATCCTTTCGCGCCCTACACATATGGTGCCACTCATTTGTTCAGGCCTATTTCGGATTCGAGTGTTTTCAACGATAGAAAGCAAGGTCTACCGAAAACGGATGTGGATTTTCTCGAGACGCTGCTGTAGCTATTAAGCTGCGATGTTTCTTTTGCACCTGATGATAATCTCGGAACGAGTATTTTACTCGATCGCACTCTCCAGAGTTCTGTGAAACTGTACCATAATTTACATAATTAAACTCACACCTTCGCCGATTACACTCACAGAGTTACAGTATTAGAAGTCTGTAACACATACATGTTCTAAGTTACATATTGCAGTGTAAGAAATAGAAGAGCTTAAACACGGATTGATTACACGGTAGACTAGTGCTGTTTCAAGCGATTAACAGTTTTTTCTTGGATTTGAGCATGATGTACGATCCTCGCTATCGAACTGTGGAGCACTTCAAGGTTGAGGAATACTCTCTGAGAGAGGAATATAACATACCCTTTGAGCGTTTTTCTTACTGAGAATTAAATCATGTGTAAATTAAACTCAACAATACATAGTGTGCCTTTGATAGTGTCTATGTAGTTACGACAGTTCTCTTTGTAATCTCTTCACGTTTACCACTTGGAATATGATCCCCCTTCACTTCGTTAACAGTCATGTATCTTCGCTTCTATCCATCATGTATGAGTTTTGGTGTTTCCTGGCATGATCAACAAGAAAAGAAAGGTCGTCAGTCTCTAAAGTAATAATCTCAAAAAGGTCTTTGGTCTTTGCCCTCCAAATCTAAGAATCCGGGCCCATCGTTACTCGAACGCACAAATTAACAGTCAGTCGACTAAGACTCTAGTAGCATGGTAACGAGTCGACGTCGAGTCGAGTGCAGGCTTCTGTTACTTCGAATGCTGTTTGTGAAAGACTTTGGGTCGGTTTCAAGGTGTTGAAACCGACCCAAAGTTTAACACAAACAGCATCCTGTTATCCACCTATCACGCATTTCATTTTACAAAAGAACTCAGAGTCTGTCATGACTTGCAATTATCTGCAGGAGTGCACAAATTGCTATAATTATCGCTGCTAGCAGGTAGGGTGGAGTGAGTCAGTACATATTCTCGAGTTTGAGTTTGAGCAAGTCCTGAGGAGTTTTGGCTAGTGTGAACAAGTTTAAAATCTCGCGCGGCATGGGAACCGTCTGTCAGCTCAAAGTAATTCTAACGGTGGCAAATTAAAGTCATGCCTATTCATGAGATCTCCGAAACTCTTAAAACTGTCAGAATGTCCTTCACTCGTTCAGGAGGTCGACTCGAATCTACACTCGTAACTAACGATGGTTACACTTTCCAGAGCATCATCATGGTACATACACGAGCATCAAAGCTACAGTACCAACTAGACGTCAATGAGGTGGTAAGTTCCATCAAAAGTATAATTATTGGGTTTCATTCTCATACCCAAACTCGGTCGGATGGAAGGGGAGCCTTCCAAAGCGTGAGCAAGAGAAATGAATAATATCTGCTTGCCTGAACCATTTATGCACGCTGTGAACTCATGTTACAAGATCCAGTTGCAAGGGACTGTCCTTTTAGTTCGCAATTACTAAGTACTCCCTGTAAGAATACGTCAAGGCTTTACGGTGTCGTGATCATGATGCATGAAGGTTAAGATTCCAACTTCCAGGACGAGTTCTGGTCTGAAGCTTGACAAGATTTTATACATGGAGGTTCTTTCACAAGCTTGCCCGTTATAGTCAGACAACGGTGCTTTCGAAGGCACTCATCAAGTAACTCAAATTGAAGTAGGAACTGCGAGATCTTTGTCTATCCTCGAAGGTCCATTAGAGAATCACCTGCATTGAGAGTACTATGTTTGTGCTGTACACATTATATGTAGCAGTCGAGCATTACTGCCTGACCATCGATGTAAGTCCGCTTCATTCTTTGGTCATTGCTCTTATCTCCCGTCTGATGGGATCCAAGTCCACATGAACTTGAATTTGATAAACTATTCCTCAAACGGTTTCATTTTGGGTTAAAAAGTTATAATGAGAATATTTAAGTTAGAGAAACGCAGTAACTTTTAAAGAATATTTCAAATTAAAGACTCGGAGTCTTATAAACGATGGGAAGGTTTTCCCTTTACTAGTTTTGTCACTAATTCTAGGGAGTTTTGAAAGACCTGCGGTGGAGATGCTCTAAGAGCACCCAAACCAAAGACCGCTATATTAAGGGAGCCAAAAGGGAAGAAGCATGGCCAAGAAGATATTTTGAACGAGTTTTCCACCGCTCTTATCTGTTATGCACGCCAAATTAAAAGCTATTTCCGACCCTTTTTACTCACAGCTCACACACCCAAACAGACTGTTGAGACAACTGAAGTTAGAAGCTAGTAATATTCGGGTTAAAAATGAACCATAGTTTAGCGAAGAGTTACTTAAATCCATTTGGCTGAAAATCGCCACACTATTGACCAGTGAGAAAACATCAAATTTGAAAATAGTATGGATATTGGGGACGATCTAAGGCATGTCATCCTTTGATTGATTATGGTGCAGTTGCCCTATCCGGATTAGATGATCTCATGGAGGCAGATAATTTTGGGCTTTAATTAACAATTAACGCATAATAATATGTACTTAAATCTGCGGCCGGAGTTTCATGGAATCTGATATGGTTTTCACGATTTAAGCGACCCTCGCAGTTTGTGGAAAACGTAGTGTTAGGGCAATTCAGTCATGAGCGAAATACTACTAATAATAATAATAATGAAGATTTTTTTCAGTTTGCTGATATCAGATTTTATATTATTTATATTTCGCTTGACATTTGAATTTAAATTGTAATAGTAATGAAAAATCCACTACTGTAAAAGTAGAATTTCAAGAGGAAAACGTTTTTCCTTTACTTCCAGTAACTCGTTTCACTCTTCCACCTGTTGTTAACTAAATAGATTCCAGATTTCCGCTGACTTTAAAATAATGTATTTAAAAAATGAAATGCCTTGACATTATAATACTTAAATTTGGCACATTGTTCTCTCCCATCTGATTATAAATTAAAACTTAATTTATATGTTGGAACAGTTTCTGGGTTTTACACCGCGGCTAAACAGGGAGGCATGTAGGCCAAAAGATCTGGTGACCATGAAATCCGGGAGACATTTAATTGAACATACGTGCAGAGACAGTACTGATTTTCGCCATAACTCTAATACATATATATATATTTGAAGGACACTTGTCACTGAGGACAGCTCATATCAAAGCATATAAAGACTGAGATATTTTCAAGGTCTGTGTAATTATTTTTACATTTTTATTTACATTGTTGTCAGTTACTGTTACAGTAAATGTTAATTTGTCCATTCAAATTCTGGTTAATATGGTGTCTTAGTACTGAGGCTGCATCACCTAAATACATATTACAAGTTTCTTGTCCTTTTGCCTCATCTCTGCTCATCTCAGAGTAGTTGGGGTTATTAGTCTTATTACTTATTCACTTAGTTATTCTTTGCAACGTTGGGAAGTCATGTCGCATGTGCTCGTCCGCTGCTCCTCCCTGGACTCTTTTTGACGATGTCAGTCGGGCATGGCCGCAACTTCTCGCCGTCGTCTCGCTAGTTCAGCAAGGCGCTCCCCTCCCTCTCCTATTTGACGAACTCTTGGATCATCCCCGGTTTCTCAACTAGCTGGTTTACTCCTCCTAGTGCAAGCTTGGTGTCATATATGAAATCTACGTTGTACATATCTGTATAGTACACAGACACCTAGTCTTCAGGTTAATACTCCAGTTTATAAAGCCATGCATTACAATGCAATGCAAGCAGCAAAGTTTTAGACTGCTGTCATTTTTGCTATGCGGTTTTGCTTTAAACTGAAAGAGCACCGCACAGACAAGTCCATAGTTTCATGTACATGCGAATATATAAATCCATCATTGTCTCAACATATTTCGAGACTTCACGTTCTGTCACGTAACCGCGCACAGAAGCTATTGTTCGTGCAGAAAGACTGGAACCTGCCAAGCTGGACAGTCATGTCACATTGTCACTATACCTCAACTTCGGTCTATTCACAAGATAGGTGCTATCTGGATTGAGTCGATCAGAAAATACTGTACTCGGAGAAACTGAAATTTCGAGATGTCTCTAATGTCCAGCTATCAGTCTAGTCTCGACCTCGGATAGTGGTTTACGTGCAACCTCGCACAGTGCCTTCTGTGGCATAAAGCTCGTAGCAAAAATTTTGTCCTTTGTCCGTGTCATTCCGTTGTCATACAAAATGTTCGCTAATTTACGTCTACTGTTATCGTCCCTTCATGTTTCTCCTCCTTATATGCTCATGTTAGAGTGGAGCACCACATACAACCAGGTAGACTGGTCTGGTATGAGACGAAGTGATTGAACCAATTTGTCTCGATGGTATAGAGCGACTGTGTACAGTCAGCGGGAGAAATTGAAATTTGAAGGTCAGATATATTTTGAAGCGAATGCTTTATTTCACATCAGATCGATAAACATCATATACATTCGCTTAGCGATATCGGTTGTAAGCTTTGACAGCGATTAGATCGAAGGATCCTCACAGGCCTCGCAGTCACCAGGACATGAGAATTCTCTATCTACTGCCTCGCACAAACAAAAATTGATCTTGTAGAGTTCAAAAACTGCAAAAAGTTTCATGAGCAAGTCCTTCACGATGCGCCTCTGCATACATGTCCAGCTGCAGCAAAGCTTCTAGTTATATGCATCAAGAGCTCAAAAATTGAAGAGAATGGTACATCTTCATCTGCATGATCTACATCGATATACCAATCCATGCAGACTCGGTGCCACTCAATCAATTGCTCCTCCATGGACAAAATTTGCTTCATAGTTGAGAGGTTCCTGTCTGCAATCTGCAGGTCGTCTGAATCCACAACTCGCGTGAGTGAAACTGATTTCGGAACTGAGTGCCCAATGGACTCAGAATCATAGTCGAACGTCTACATCGGTCTTCCTACATCACAACCAACAACCGTTTGAAGTTGATTTAAGTATCTCAAAATACAATGAAGACTTTCATATGAAACAATAGAATAGCAAACGAAGGAACAACAAACCGCAAACTTGAATAGTTCCATGGAAAGTCTCTAAACAAAAAACTTGCATACACACCTATCGATAGAAACACAACCGGGTAGTACAACAACGAACTTCAAAGAGAGTGAACTTGACTAGCTTAGTTTTCAGAATATGATTTGCGACTGTGAATCTGCCTGAAACCGTAGCATGAACTAGTATTGCAAAAACTCCAAGCGGCTGCCTCGTTCCTCTTTGCATACCCAGCTGCCCTGTTTATATACTAAAATTGGACGTTGCTCTAACTACCAGCCCAAAGGAATGTGAGATTGATAGTTGACAGCCTAATTCTCGAAGTTAATTATAGTTAGTGTCAATTGTAACCGCACCACTTAAAAATGTGAACTTCGAAGCGTTTTAGTAGGTTAATAGATGGCCATGGAAAGTATAGTTGTTGAACAGATTTCGTAAATTGTCCCACCAATATAAACTACTTACAACTAGAGGCTTAGAACTCTTCACTATACAGTACTGGTAAAGTGCAATAGGAAGATACTCTTGTAGGGAAGTCTTCAAGTGAACTGCTTATCTTAGTGATTATACTTACAAGATTGCCTACAGAAGTGAAAAGTGCCAAAGCTTACAGAGTTGAACCATCAGTGCAAAGTATGTACACAACTATAATGAACTACGAGGTAAGTAATTGGATGATACGGACCTGGTGTTGCAGGTCTTTTAACTTAAAGCTAAAAATGCCGCGATTGCTTCTCTGACCTCATTTCTGACTTCTTGGGGTCGCAAGACATCCACCACCGGAGTGTCACTGAAGCTTCTTGTCTCTGTGAGTGTCCTATCATGGATCACTCTATTTCGAACCAAAAAGTTATGCAGTGTGCAGCATGCTTTCACTATTTCAGCAGCCCATAAAACACTACTCGTTGCACTCACGTTAAAGATGTTGAATCGTCCTTTCAATACACCAACATCTGTTTGATGCATATAAGTCTCTTATCTATCGCTCGGTGAAAAGTCTTTGCCCAGCAGTTGAGTTCAGCCCCAAGTGATAAGGAGCTAACATCCATCGCTCTAGAGTATACCTAGAGTCTCCTAGAAGATAAAGGTGAAGCTGAAACCCACTAAGCATTGCGCTATTGGATCAGCAAGCACCCTACCATCCCGTATATGAGTCCATAAAGCTGAGTTCTTAAAGCTGAGTTCTTAAACACCCTAGCATCGTGATTACTTCCGATCCTCTCACAACTAATATCTAAGAAACTTCCGTGTCGTCTCACCTATCCAAACCACTCACCAACATGAAAATGGATCATGTCGGACGACAATCTCAGAATAGTTACACCTATCCTCACTTCAACAGACATTGCTTTCTTGAACGATGTATTTTGTCGGACTAGGTGTGGAGATTACATATGCACGATCTCTAAGAACAGGTGTTTGGACATCTGTAGTGTTCGTAACCAACGGTCCTCATCATAACTAGACCACAAACAATAATTAAACCAGATCAGAGATCTAGACTTCACCCACTATGCAAATTATTCTTTCTCCAAGATATGAACAATGACCGCGTGATGAGCAGTCAACACTACTCGGGCTAGTGAATCATGCATCAAATGTGATATGATCTCACTTTCAATGTTTTCATCCTCCACCTCCATCAAACTGTCAAACTCAGCAACTATCTCCGTAGCCAGCATGACGACAGTCATGACTGTGCTCAACACTATCTGTAGATCTGCATGCATCCATAAGCCGTACAGAGAATAACCCAAAATAATACAAAGAATAACTTGAAATGTTCATGCTTCCAAAAATAAACTAATTTTACCCAAACATACATTACATTACAAGCTTACGGGGTCTGAAACCGTTTCATAGACCAGCAATCACTGAAACAGAAATATGGCCGTACTAAATATGACAAACTTCACCCTATTGCATACATCAACCTGCTCATATAGGGCTAGAAGATAGAGTGGATTGACATAACAAAATGATAACACAAATATGTTACTACTAAGTGCAAGTTGGAAAGCATATTCACAAAATCAAAACAGTGCATCAAATTCTGGACTGACAATTCATTGACCTACTTAACTTCTATGGAGAGCAGAGCCGATGTGAACCAATGCTCCCGCAACCTTGTCTAGAACCTTAACTAACTGTTCTCCGTGGATGTGTGCACTCTCGGCTTTGCAAGTTTCAAGTGCTAGCATCTAGTTTCCAAGTTCTCCGTAGCCCTCTAGCTTCTTCTCCTCTACCTCTATAATCGAGTTCGAGAAGGTTGACAGAGTACTATTTAGAACACACACATACTTGCTCATGTCTCATTTTCTCTTTCTTAACTTGTGGTTGCTTGAGGTCTCAGCCACTGGAGAGTTGGAATTTCAAATCTCACAATCAGGTATGGCTACTTCAGGGACAGATGCGCGATAAGTGATGGGTGCCAAGGACTCCGTCATGCAAGGCAGAGTCATTGAAGGTCATTTTCCAAACCAACACTCTATCAACAGATAAATATGCATGCTGAACTCAATAAGAAGTTTTTTGGTCTTCCTTTCATCCTTGTCCAGAGCTGAATATGGAGCATTTCCAGAGGTGTTGTTGTGATCTCTAACTTTTTGAAAATAACTAATAAGGTTCTCCCACTTGTTCTTAATTTGAGTAACATCCACGTTGTCGCGCTACTTGACGGCTACATGCTTGACTTCTACTCCGACGCTTGAGTTTAGTAGTTCTAGAAGTTAGCTCATATTACTTCTAGTCCTTTATGTATATGTTTGACACGTTGCATACGGTGTTAACACTATTTTGAGTCTTAGTAGGTTGATTACCATGTTGATAAGGCTTAAGCTCATGGGTTGTATTTGCGTGTCGTCCATGCACGCTTTCTAACTGATTTAAGTTATTTTTCGAGGCTGCGTGCCATTTTAGGTAGTTTAAGTTTTACGTTGACACTCTAGGGGGCTTGACGTGATAGCCTATGAGTGTAGATTAGTTACCAGGTAGTTTAAGGCACAAAAGGACAGTCAAGTGGAGCTATGAACTCCCATTGGTCCATTTTTGTCTTTTGTAAAACTCTAAGTTTAGAAACAGAGCTCTAGAGTAGATTTCGAGCAATTGATGAGGGATCTTCGAAATCTGAGAGCACAAGGAGATAGAGCTCGTCATGCCAAGCACTTCCAGTGAAATTTTTGATCAATTTGAGGCAATAAAGACGAAGTTATGACCAATTGAAGTTCGAATTGTGCTAGAATTGAATCACTTTTGTTGGATTTAGGGTTTTCAGTGTCACTCGCAGCAGATTTGAGGAAATTGCTTCAAAACTTCGAGGTTGTGTTCTCTGCTAGCAGGGCTACGATTTCCCAAAAAGTTTCATATCGATTGAGCGACTGAGTAATTCAGGGCGGCCGCTGAAGCTGAGGGGGTCTGAAAAGCTCTTAATCTAGAGCAGCGACTTCAGAGGAGGAGATGTGGAGTTCTGTGTACATTCAGGAGTCTCAACTTCACAGGGATGTTCAGCATCTTGTAGACTTCAAATACCGTTAGAATATTTGAAATTCATCAAGCAAATCTTGTGTTCTAGGTTGAAATAGCCATCTGGGTATCAAAAATTATCATAATTTTCTTACTCAGAACGTTTCTGTCAACATCTCGGTGCTAGAATTTGATCTCAGGGTGAAACTTCGTGTGTGTGTTCAGTAGGACCTGATTTAAATGTATGGGAAGTTTAGAAGTCTAAACCTTCATAGTTTTCCTCTCCTTGAGTGTCAAAGTTCACCGCCTAAACTTATTACTACTAAAATTTCGCTTTTGAGCATATTAGAGGATCCTACACACCTGTGTGAGTGTTTATAGCCCATGTTGTGACCTGAAAGCCAACCTCTTGAGTAAACAACCACAGCCAGAAGCCCGGCGCTTTCCTAGGTTGACGGATCACACTCCGACATACTCTTTTTTTGTTGAACTCGACGTGAAACACCTAGGGTGGGAGTTTTCTTGAGAGTGTTACAGGATCAGATATCATGACCAACCAAGGATCATCAAGTGGAGGTGCTGCTGCTGGTCAACAACCTGCTCAGTTTGATGCTGCTACGATGAAGATGTTCTAAGCTTTTCACATGTTTATGCAGCAGCAGCAGAGCACAGAGAGGAAGGAGGTATTAGCAACCAAGGCGTTGCAATCTGTGGTGCACAAGATGGACCAGTTCAAGGGAACAGACATTTCCAAGTACGTGCGGTACTATGCTAGGGAGATGGAGGTAAACAAGGTGTCTGAGAAGGAGATGGTGGAGAACTTTGAACTTGCTGTTGTCCTTGAGATTCGTGGGCGTGTGAAGGAGCTCAAGCAGCAACAAAGACAGAGTTGGGAGAGCTTTATGCGAGCTTTGAAGGAAGAGTACTACACTGAAGATTCAGAGAGGGTGACCAAGAGAACGTTCTTGGAGTGGGTGGTTAAACCTAAAAAGGTTTGTCTGTAAATGAGTTGTTAAGGGAGTTTGATCGTCAGTATGCTCAGCTTTCTAGGACAGAGAAGCTTACACTAGAGGTGGAGAAGACCGAGCTTTTCCTACAAGCAGCGGACGTGGCTATTCAGGAGAAGCTTGAGTTGTTGCTGGAAGACAAGAGTGAGGAGAGAGGATTGAAGACTGATTGGAAGGAGGTTGAAGAGGCTGTTTCTTTGCTGACCAAGAGATAGAGAAGAAGGGACAAGGTGGTGATAAGTGAAGCAGCACCTCTGATAATTCCTGTCAAGCAGTTGCCTACTAAACCCGCTTTGGTAATTGCTAGAGAGGAAGACTCACCGCTTGATGAGTTGATTAAGGGTATGAAGGAGCTTAAGCTTAAGCTCACTAGGTTAGAAGAGAAGGAGTAGAATGTACAGCCTGCTATGCAGAGACCTCAGATGAGAGAAGACTTTGTTCATCGATGTATATGGTGTGATAGCCTAGACCATGTAAGAAGAGATTGTGGGGAGTTTTCAGATGCATTGAGGAAAGATCTGATCTTCTCAAAGATGGTAAGATCCATCTGAGAGAGACTGGGATGATGTTGGGGACCAACTTTGGCAAGGGTGGTATGAAAAGACTTGTGAATGAGATATCAGCATCACATGTTATTTCTCTTGTGAATGCTGTTACCTGTGGAGTGAAAGTAGAGATGGAGAGAGAGAAAGGGACTACTGGGTTGTGGTCTGATGTAGTGCGGTCCGTAGTTAGAACAGAGCTAGACAAGGATGTGCTACGAAGGGTTGGCAACTCAATCCGAGAAACTGCAGGATGGAATGACCCTGCAGATACTATATCAGTGCATGCTTATGTTGCAAGAAGTCAGCATGGAGCTGTACTAGAAGAAAAACGCAGGAGGGATGATGCAGGTGAGGCTTCTACAGCCAAACGACCTGCTACAAGGAGTGAAAGGGCTAGACCAGAGACAAGACAGGAGACAACACCTACTCGAGAGAAAACTATGGAGGATCTACCATCTACAACACCAAAGGAGAAGGAGAGAAGCAAGGAGAAGGGTAAGATGCCTGCATACAAACTTCAGTCTGACATTGAGATTGCTACAGACTTGAAGCATGTGTTAGAGAATCGTATCTTGAATGGGAAGGTTGAGTTTACTCTGGTGAGATTCTTGGGATAGCAAAGCGTGAGTTCCATGAGGTTATCATAGATATCATCAAGAGGAAACGTCAGATTTTGGGTGAAGCAGCTACGCTTAACGCTCTAAGGACCAAACTGTCGGAGGATGAGGAATCTGAGATTGCTGGTTACTGCTCTCAAGTATCAGAGGGGAGTTCGTATCAGCACGTGAGGTTTGAAGGTGAGATGGAAGTATCGCAGAAGAGCCATTACTCTCACAACCATTGGGCAAGAGCAACCACAGAGACCTTAGTGAAGCTAGGGGATCTAGAGAAACTTGTGGTGGCATTGATTGATCACGGCTCAGAGATTAATCTGATGTCTAAGGAGCTGTACAAGCGTGAGAGATGGCCCATAGACACCGACCATGGATGGCTTATCCGTGCTGCCAACAACCAGAGGGGAGAACTCTATGGTGCTTGTCCCAACATCAAGATAACTGTGGGTGACATCAGTGATGTTCAGAACTTCTTTGCGCAAGACATGTCAACCTATCCTATCATTCTAGGACAGCCTTACATTACTGCTGTTAGAATGGAGACACGAGTTATGGATGATGGTTCAGCCTATGCTAGGATACGTAGTAGAGATGACAAAAGAGCTGTTCAATTTTTGACCGTTGCTGCAGAACATGAGAGAAATCGTGATAACTTGAGAGACCGTCCACTATCTAAGATTACTCAAGAGTTTAGAGAGTCTAAGGGTTTTGGCAGAGTACCATTGAAGAGCGAGACTTCAATGGTACAGTAGAGATAGGATTCTCGCTTGATCCAATAGAGCAAGAAGCTTTATCCACTAGCTTCTTAGGATTGACGTCATGTGGATCAGTGTGTTATAGGAAGGTTGAGGATCTGAAGAGGTTTGAGAGGCAACATGTGAAATATGTACAACAGTCTTTGTGGGATAGTGGAGAGTTAGAAGGAGATGAATACATATCTGGGGTGTTTGAAGAACAGTATTTGGTAGATACTATAGGGGAGTTGAAATATATAGTAGAAAGTTCTATAGATGATGTAGATAGAGTGGTGAGAGTGAGCTCCAAGGAGCTTTATGATGTAACTGATAAGTTTATAGATCGGCAAGAGGTGTATGTGGAGACCAAGTACAAGTCAATGGCAAAGAAAGTCAAACCAGTGGCTTTGCCTTTACCACTCGATTACAATCAGAAGATGGAGCAAGCTGCACGAGAACCGACGCTCAGAGGACCGAGAAGAATTGGGCACCAGTTCACAGAAACAACACTGAAGGAGCTGAGAATTGGAGGTGATGGATTTCTTACTGAGCAAGAGAAGAAGAGCTTCAAGGAGATGCTATCTAGGTATGGTAAAGCGTTTGCATTTGAGTCACATGAAGTATGATGTGTAGATCCAAGTGTAGTTGCACCTATGGTAATCTTTACTATACCGCATGTGTCTTGGAATCTACGTCCCATCCCTGTACCTAGAGTTCATCTACCAAAGCTGATTGACTTGCTCAATGAGAGGATTAGGATGGGTATCTTGGAACCATCTATAGCTCCCTACTCTAGCATATGGTTTATTGTTCCGAAGAAGAGTGGAGCTTTGAGATTCATTCAAGATATGCAGCCAGTTAACAAGGTGACTATAAGGAATATGGGTATAGGACCTATTGTAGACGAGTTTGCAGAGGCTTTTGCTGGTCGTGCTATCTATTCAATGAGAGACTTATATTCAGGTTATGATCAATTTCAGTTATCCTCTGAGAGTAGAGATTTGACTACAATGAGGACACCTTTGGGGTTACTAAGGATGTGCACCTTGCCACAAGGTACTACCAATTCTGTAGCACATATGATGAATGGCATGAACAAAGTTTTGAGGGACTTCATTCCTGAAAAAACTATGCCATTCCTTGATGATGTGCCGATCAAAGGGTGTGCTGAGGAGGAAAAGAATGAGGTAATGGATCAGAGAGGGTGCCGTAAGTTTGTTGCAGATCATATAGCTGACTGTAATAAGATACTGAGTCGACTGGAGGAGGTTCATTTGACTTTATCAGGAGCAAAGTCTGTATTTGGAGAACAAGAGGTGTTGATTGTGGGGCACCTATGTGGATCTTATGATCGGAAACCTTGTCCAAACAAGGTTGATGCCATTCGAAAGATGAAGGAGACATGTGGATCAGTTATCGAGGTGAGAAGGTTTCTAGGTGCATGTGTGTTTTATCATATATGGATTCTACACTTTGCTCATGTAGCAGATCCGTTGTACAAGCTGCTGAGGAAGGGACAAAGATTTCAGTGGCAAGAGGAGCAAAGTGAGTCTATGAGGAAGTTGAAGGATCTTTTGGCTTCACCACCAACTCTACGGAAGATAACATATGAGTTGGGCAGATATGTTATCCTTACTGTTGATACTAGTCTTATTGACATTGGATGGGATGTAGGACAAGACGATGAGGATGGAAATAGATAAGGTATTAAGTTCACGTCAGAGAGACTACTCTCAGGTCAAGCGAGAGCTATGGAGAGTAGTTACTGCGATGAAGAGTGACAAGGAATACTTGATAGGAGCACTTGTGGTTGTGGAGACAGATTGTTTACCTCTCTTGGGAATGATCACTAGCTGTACAACTCCAGATATTGCTATGTTGAGGTGGATAGCATATATCAAGTCCTTGAACCCAGAATTTAGACATATTGCAGGAAAAGACAATCCTGTGACAGATATGTTATCAAGGGCTAGGTATAACGGTGAGAAGGAAATGATAGATGACCAAGAGGATGTGGGAACAGAGTTCTATTCTAGTGTTCTTGCTAGAAAGGATAGAAGCTGTTTTGCAGCTCCATTGGAGTTATTTGAGGAAACTATGTATGATGGCGAGTGGTTGGATCTTGGGCGTTATTTGAGTTCATTGGGAAGGCAGGAAGGCTGGTCTGATGCAGATTTCAAGAGGATCCGTAGAACGGCTTATGGGTACTTTTTATATGGAGGACATCTATGGAAGCGCCTTAAGCTACAAGGAGGTGTACCACAGCGGGTGGTATGTGACCTGGAATTGCAGCAGAAGCTGATCAAGGAGTTCCATGAGAGTTTATGGACCGGTCATAGAGGAGTTTGGACTACATTTGCCAAGATGAAGGAAAAGTATTGGTGGAAGGGTATGTATAAGGATGTAGTACAGTTTGTTTCATCTTGTATACCCTGCGAGATGTATTCCAACGTACGTCATCGTGATGGATTGCATCCTACTTATCCTTTAGCCATTCATTACAAATGGGTAGTTGATCTGGTAACTATGCCATTTGGACTTGGACAAATGAGGTATCTAGTCTTGGCTAGAGAAGATCTATCTAACCAAGTCGAAGGCCGTGCCCTGAGGATGAAGATCACTGCTAGTGTTTGTCGCTTTCTACTTGAAGATGTTATTTGTAGGTATGGGTGTGTGAGAAAGATTACTGCAGATAGGGATGAGCTGGATTCAAAGAAGCAGTTGAGTTCTTCAAGCGATTGGGAATCAAGTTGGCGTTAACCACTACTTACAATCCTGAAGGGAATGGCAAGAGCGAACGAGGTCATCCGCCAATCATCAAAGCTTTGGTAAAAGCTTGCAAGAGTAAGATCCGTGAATGGCCTAGACTGCTATCATTTGCTTTGTGGGCAGATCGTACAACTCATAGTACCGTTACAGGTTACATGCAAGCAGAGTTGATACTAGGGTAAAAACCTGTGATGCCGATTGAGGAGGTTGTGCCTACTTGGAATATTTTGCCATGGGAAGATGGTAGAAGTACGGAGGATCTTCTTGCATTAAGGATCCAGTAGTTAGAACGAAGACATGAGGATGTTGCCAAAGCTGTGGAAAGATTAAAGATTGCTAGAGAAAGAAACAAAGGCAGATTTGATAGAACGCATAGATTACGACCCAAACCAGTTAAGGAAGGTGATTGGGTGCTAGTCTATGATAGTAGTCTTGATAATCAGCATAGCGCTATCAGAAAGTTTTCCAAGAGATGGTTCTGACCTTATGTGGTGTTAGAAGTTTATGATAATGCCACATACTCTTTGAGAGAGTTAGATGGTGCAGTGCTCAAGATACTCGTCGCAGGGAAGAGAATCAAGCTCTTTAGAAGGAGAAGGGAAGACTAGAACATTGCAGAGCTTACTGAGGATGAAGTTGAAGACTCAATGGAGGTTGAAGATGAATTTGAAGCTGAAGCTAAAGAATCTTGATCTGGATCTGGCACATACCGGAGGATGTGCAGGTTCAGAGGGGGTGGATGTCGCTCTACTTGACGGCTACATGCTTGACTTCTACTCCGACGCTTGAGTTTAGTAGTTCTAGAAGTTAGCTCATATTACTTCTAGTCCTTTATGTATATGTTTGACACCTTTGCATACGGTGTTAACACTATTTTGAGTCTTAGTAGGTTGATTACCATGTTGATATGGCTTAAGCTCATGGGTTGTATTTGCGTGTCGTCCATGCACGATTTCTAGTTGATTTAAGTTATTTTTCGGGGCTGCGTGTCATTTTAGGTAGTTTAAATTTTACGCTGGCACTCTAGGGGGTTTGACGTGGTAGCCTATGAGTGTAGATAAGTTACCAAGTAGTTTAAGGCACAAAAGGACAATCAAGTGGAGCTATGAACTCCCATTGGTCCATTTTTGTCTTTTGTAAAACTCTAAGTTTAGAAACAGAGCTCTAGAGTGGATTTCGAGCAATTGGTGAGGGATCTTTGAAATTTGAGAGCACATGGAGATAGAGCTCGTCATGCAAAGCACATCCAGTGAAATTTTCGATCGATTTGAGGCAGTAAAGACAAAGTTATAACCAATTGAAGTTCGAATTGTGCTAGAATTGAATCACTTTTGTTGGATTTAGGGTTTTCAGTGTCACTCGCAGCAGATTTGAGGAAATTGCTTCAAAACTTCGAGGTTGTGTTCTCTGCCAGCAGGGCTAAGATTTCCCAAAAAGTTTCATATCGATTGAGTGACTGAGTAATTCAGGGCGGCCGCTGAAGCTGAGGGCGTCTGAAAAGCTCTTAATCTAGAGCAGCGACTTCAGAGGAGGAGATCTGGAGTTCTGTGTACATTCAGGAGTCCCAACTTCACAGGGATGTTCAGCATCCTGTAGACTTCAAATATTGTGAGAATATTTGAAATTCATCAAGCCAATCTTTTGTTCTAGGTTGAAATAGCCATCTGGGTATCAAAAATTATCATAATTTTCTTACTCAGAACTTTTTTGTCAAAATCTCAATGCTAGAATTTGATCTCAGGGTGAAACTTCGTGTGTGTTCAGTATGACCTGATTTACATGTAGGGGAAGTTTAGAAGTCTAAACCTTCATAGTTTTCTTCTCCTTGAGTGTTAAAGTTCACCGCCTAAACTTATTACTACTAGTTAGATCTAAATTTCGCTTTTGAGCATATTAGAGGATCCTACACACCTGTGTGAGTGTTTATAGCCCATGTTTTGACCTGAAAGTCAACCTCTTGAGTAAACAACCACAGCCAGAAACCCGGCGCTTTCCTAGGTTGACGGATCACACTCCGACAACGTGAACATCTTTTGTCTTCAAGTATGCCTGAATTCTTCGAAGCTTCAAGTCTTCTGATTCCATTAGCTCTCTACCAGAACTAGCACCTACCTCCTTTGCCTATGCTCTCTTGATCTCTATCAAAATCCACTCTGCCAATCTTGTCAACTGAATCATTTATTCTACTGAATGTTATCCGGTACAGATGAGGTAGGTCTCGATTCAGCATTGAACACAAAGGACGCAGAAACACCAGCAGCTGTAGTAGGCCTCAACAGTTCAAGTTGTGGAGATGGTTCTTCTTTAAATGGTTGGGCATCATCTAACGATGACTAAAAAATTTCTTCTAAATTTAGCAGAAGAACATATACTCTTCTGCCACTAGCGTGTTGACCATTAAAAAGAATGTGCTGAAATGACATTCGCTGGCTATCCAAGCTGACACAAGGTTCATGTGGAAATCCAAAGACATCATCTTCGAGAGCTTCCATTTCTGCTGCAGCAAAAATCTCAGTAACACCTCGTCTCAACACCATGATATTGGATGCTCTGATTTTCTCGCACCACAAATATAGTCGTCAAGTTCAAACAACTCCGAATATTGCAGCTCCGAGACCCCAAATGCTACACATCTACTACACACCAGTGGATAAAAGTGGACAGTGGCTGGTTCAGGAAATTTTGCTGCTTGCAAAACCTTCAAAATAAAAACAATCGACATATGCTCCACGCTGGCGGTGAACATTCTCGCGTTCAAGCAGAATGCCATGCGATCTTATAACCTGGACTACACCGTGGACTCGTCACGGAACTATCTGGTAACATGGACAAGCTACCCACACGTACCTATCCGGAAATGCTTGCCGTTTAGCGAAATCATGCTCTTCTGTAACTCATCTCGTTAAACAACGTACTGTGTACTGCAGACTGTTTTGAAACTGAAACTGAGAAACCGATAATGTAAAACATGAAACTGTGGGTGCCGTTGCGCTCTTAGTGGTGCGCTGGAGTATCTGCGACAATTGGCGGTTTTCGTTCACATTCGCTCAAGGGTCTTGAGATATGGGTAGTAGTCGAGCTTGTATTCGAGCTCCACTCCCCTTCCCGTGCTGGTTCAGTTTGAACCGGGAAGCCCCATGGACATTACTATTCTGCTCGGTTTCCTTGCTTTAGGTGAAAGTAGGCAAGTAGCTTTGCAACTCTGTCCTGGGCGACACTTTATGT
This sequence comes from Asterella californica, assembly GCA_036924285.1. NCBI lineage: Eukaryota > Viridiplantae > Streptophyta > Marchantiopsida > Marchantiales > Aytoniaceae > Asterella > Asterella californica. Next base: position 32,104,254 of record JAYKYS010000003.1, read on the forward strand.
TTCATTTGTTCACTGGGCGTCCGGTCGCCTTTCAACCAGAAATTAAAGAAAAGAAGAAAAGATAAGATAATTGGACAAGACGTTGAGAAGTCGTTTCAAGATTAGCCCCGATGTTTTTCCTCCCTTCGAGGCGTTGGTGTTTGGTACTTCGGGTCCGTCTTTCCCTTGTATCTTTCCATGTAAGGATTGATGGGGTCTTTCCATCCGTTGGCTATTCTTTGCGTAGCGTATTTCAAGATTAGCTAGCTAAATATATAATCATGGGGCTTGTGGGCCCCAAGCCCCATCCTGCATCTGATTCAGTGGGGCAGGCAGTTCGTCACAGTTCGCTTGGAAGTTGGAGTCCTGAGCAGACCCAGCCTAGGTTTTGCCTGCTTACCTGTAATTTGCCGGCGGTTTGATCTTTGTGTTAACTCAGCGGCGTTTTTTAGCAATTTCAGAATACTTTTCACTTCTTTTTAGTGTTTTGAGACAGAAATTATCCGGCGTCTTCTCTACTTATCCTGCTTTTCTTGAAAAGTTGCCAGCACATTACACGGGATGCCGGATCTAGGCTGGCGCTGGTCCTGAGCACATTGATCCTCTGCTCGACCTTTCATTCTCTGAGTGAGACTTCCATTCCACAAGGGAATGAAGCTGCGCCCTCCCTTTCCTACTTGCTACTCATCATCATCACTACTGAAGCCGACTTTCAAAGTCCACGCCAGATAGACTCAGCTACGTACACACACATACACATTTTTGTTTTGTTTTTTTTTTTTTTGTTTTTTTTTTTTTAATTAAAACGACCACGGCGGGCCGGAAGCACCTTTATAAACCGAGAAGGGGTAAACCCGAAAAGACAAACAGCGGGCCGGGGCCGAAGCCCGGGAACCCGAAACAGCAACCGCTAACACCCCACCCGACCCGGTCCAGCCACCCAGCCCAGCACCCAGAGTCCACGACCGGCCCCCCCCGCTCGCGAGAGAGGCCCCCGCCATAGCCGACCATCTCTGTCTCCACTGACGAGAAATCTCCCGCGACCGCCCTAATTTTGCTTTTCTCGCTCTCTCCATCAGCTTCTCCATCTTGCGACCCCAATCGCGAGGAGGCCCGATGCCCGTCCGCCGCGCATTCTTCCGAGGCGCAGTCGACGAGAAATGCCTGCTGCGGCCTTTGTGCCTCGAGGGAAGACTTCTCGAGAGGCCACGATACACATAAAAGGAAACACACACACACATACACACACATACACATAAAAGGAAAGTAGCTGCAGGCCCTCAATCTTCTGATGCAGATTTCTCCCCCAGGAAGATCTTTCAGAATCGAGCCGCTTTGCCTACACTCGCTTCCAAGGAATCTGCCCGATCATGGACTTGTCAAACAGCATCGCTGTATGGCCAGCTGGCCATACAGTTGTAGCTAGCTGGTGTCGTGTATGACTGGATATTCTCAATCAGGCCAGCCATGGCGCGATGTGCTCCCATTGTATACGTAATGAGCGATCGAGCGGGATGGCAGTACCTTCGGAAGACGGCTAGCTGAAGTTTCTCTCGATTCCGCGCGTGTGTGTCGATTTGGTGAGAGCTCAAGATTGTTCAATGATTTACCTGCTCGGTACAAGTATCGATTCAGTAGTTGTACAAACGAGGCGCGTTTGAGACGAATTCTAAAGACTTTTGATACTTGTAACCTACCGAGCAGTGGAACGATTGTGGCAGATTTGGACCAAGCAACAGCGCTGTGATTACTGAACATTAAGAGACTGATTGTCGACGATAAAACAGACTCTATCAAAGTTTAGAACTTGATTTTTAACAGGACACATTGATCGGGATCAGATTAGTGGGACTTTCGATGGATTTCGGACTTCCGCTACACGCCGAACATTTAGGGACTTTTCGGCGCTTCTGTTTATCGCGCCAACTGGACCGACCAGAGAGTTGGCAACCTCGAAACACAAATCATTACAAGTAGACTTCGTCAATACTTTCTAGGTTGACTAACGACTGGTACGTAGAGACTGTAGAGCTAGAACTGTTGCCGTCTCGAGATCCGATCAGTAATTCAAGTGGTAGATAAGAGTTGACCCGTACATTAACCTCATCCCTCGGAGTGCTAGAGCAATCTAAGGGTGAAGACTGCACATTCCTGCAGGCAGGCCTAGCACAGCATGCCAGAATAGCGTTATCCCTTCAGCTGACCAACACATGAAGGTTCTCCATTCATCTCCACGTGCAGCTGATGAGGCAGACCAATCAATAACGCTTGTATACATTCTTCTGAGTTAAACATGTAAAAACGGTTCAATTATGATCCGGAAACTCTCGACCTTCACTTCTGCTTGCACTGAGTCTCTCTCGGCTCATGATCAGAATGAACATCGACCCCACGATATGACTCGTCCAACATAGTCCAAGACAAAGACGGGACTTGGGTCAAATGATGACATCTTAAGTACTCATATGACATCCAGGACTCCTGTAGAGCTTAGAAGTCTCCGAGCTCGCTACTTACGATACGTACATGTATAAGACCTTCTTGCCATCAGATATATCGGTTACTTCAACGCATCTGACAATGAGCTTCAATTTTGCCATTCCAGGATAAGACATAGCCTACACCTTGGTTAGGGCGCTGGGGAAATTGTCACACATCTTGGGGGTCCGTAAAGCAATTCTTGGCCGGGGGAGATACTATAAGGAGAATGAACCACCTTACCTTACGGTTCTAGAACGTTTGTAGCAACGGCGAGCTTATTATTACCTTCGAATGAATTCACTATATACAAACGTCATGAGGTACGCTGATTGATCAATCACGTGAGAAACTCATACGCTTGAAGCAAATACCTCGAAGTAGCATACTCACTCGGAGTCGTTGAGTGGATCAATCCAGACGAATCTAGACCTAATGTTTCCCTTTATACAAAATTGTTATCATACAGCCAGCTTTTCACACCGGAATCAGATTTGTGACTAATATTTTGAAAGACTGGAAACACGAGCCGTAAGTGTGTCACTCAGTCAGCTAGGGTTCGACGTGTCTGGGATTCTCGTTCGTAATCGGGTCAGTGTAGTCGTCAGTTGAGGCAGCCAACATACGCTCCTCGTGTCTGACACCCTCTTCTTCCCAGCTCACGGTTGTGAGCTTTTCGGTGACTGGAGTTTCTTGATCAGATCTCTCGAGATCGACTTCTTGCAAAGTGCTGTCCAGAATGGGATCTTGCACCTGCAAACATACTCGTCGCTGTCAAATTCTGCGGAATTTCTTCTGTTCCTCACAAACCCTAATCCCACGACCGACTTCTGAGCAATATATCGGACACTCGAGCATGTCTTTTATGCCCGCTCTCACTGAGTCCAGACATGCGTTCCAGTACTTAAAACTAAACTCTGCTCGTTACCATCACTCAGCGATCCCAATTCAGCCGTGAAATGCATGCGCCTATGTTGAGAAGGAGAAGGAGTGCAGCCCTAATTATAAGCTCTGAACGGCCGCGGGCTCAGATCTGACGTGCAGTCTGTATGGTGGAATCCTCCCTCCTGATGGAGTCGATTCTGAGCTCATTGACAAGTGTTTTAAGGAGAGTCCACCGTGGTGAAGATTTGGTTAGCATACATCTATACATCTAAACTTGCGGATGTAAGATGAAGAAGAGGTCATGAGTAAAAGAGGTCATGCTTACTCATGACCTCTTCCTCAGATTTCGGTGACTGCAAGATAAGATCTAGACAACGTGACAGAATACTTTTCGTAGACATTGAGCTCGATCCGACTTCATGCCAATAGAACAGTTAACCGTATCGCTCGGTGACTGCAAGATAAGATCTATTCATCAGCTGTCACCATTCCTTCTTGGACGCATCCGACTACTCGGATTTGTTAGTGTGCTGCTTTTCTCCTCCCCCGTTCTTACTCTTCACCAAGCTAACTGTGAGTGAATGTTATTTGCTAAACAGTTGTCAGATATACAGAGGCGGTACATCATAAAGCACGCACTCGCATACAAGTACCCGTCAAATTCCATATGCATACCGAACCGGACATAGATCCATAGAGCTTACCTTTGAGGGAGAATCAACCGTCGCTTGGATTCTAACAATGGCCGATGTTTCACTCGCTGAGCCTGCGAGTTGATGACAGATGCATAAGTCATCATAAGTTTGGTCATAAGCGAGTTCATAAGCTCAAAAATCAAAGATCAAAGTAATCACTACCAAACGCTTGGATTCCTCAATTTGATGTCTCCTTCGAAATCCTCGCAGGATAGCGTCGTCCTCCTGCAGTTCATGCGAAATGCACAGCTGTTCTGCCTACATCCACCTCTGCCGATGGATATCAATTCCGACTGAATCAAGATCACAACGCGACAGTAAATTACCAGCGATAGGTCGGGCGGCAGTACCCTTGACAACGAACGATAATATGACGACCAAGGAGACAAGTCCTGCGTATCTCAGTTCCATAGCTAGCTCCTTCTGAATTCGAAATCCACCCTGTTTGACGACCAGATTCACTAATAAAAGAACTGATGGACAGTGTCTTTCTACACGAACTCAGTCCAATATTTGTTTCCCAGTGCCCCAGGACGATGCATGCCCCAGTTTTAATCGTAAGGATTGCCGCTTGGTAACGACGTGAGTCGACGGACAACTGGTGAGGCGAACCCGAAGACTTCGTGATCCGCAAAGGCGAGTCCGTATATTATCTCGGCTCCTCCTCTTGGAAGACGCGTCTCAACTGTGACAGCGGCGGTGCGTGCCGACGATCATGTGGAGGAGAAGAAGCTGGGAAAACTACTTATACCATACAGTCAGTATAGGTGAAGGCAGACGGATCCAAAATTGTTAGCCGCGGCCCTACCACACCCCTGAGCACATCCATCCCCTATGATTCCATCCAATGGATGACCGTTCGATCTGTGACATATCGACTCTGACACGTTGTGGATTCCGGGCTACCGTATGGTACTTTACTTCAAAGAGCTGTTTCGGTTCTTTGACTGACTGTTTCTCCCTGCAACGAAGAAAGGCAACCTCGTACCCATCGTCTCTACCTGGTCGGTGTAACAATCACGGACGGATGTATCCCGACATCGCCGCTCCACGTGCTCCGGTCGGACAACTCGTCCTCCTTTTGACCTTCTGATGTTTCAATCGGACGCCTCCCAGTCCTTTGTTGCAGCTTTCAAGCGTGGACTCGGGTAGCAATTCGAGCGCCCTGATCGAGCGATCAGCAAGGTCTACTGTCTACAGCTCCACTCATTTGTAAACCCGGCGGCCCCCCGCCCCCCGGGAGACTTTCCCGATGTCCCACATCTTTAAAATCATCTTTTTCTTTTCTTTAAATCTTCTTATGGGTGTTACAGTAAATCTTATCTGGAGTTTCCAGTAATTTACTTTACCTCACCACTAATACGTTTGTTCGACTTTACTCCATCTCTCTCAACTTTACGTTACTGCATCACACCTTTGAATGGGTACAGTGGATCAAAATACCACTTCGTCAGAATATGAGAAGTGCATATGAGAAGTGCATGTTAGTTTTCAGTTATATATTTATATATAAAAATATTTTATAATATATTATAATTTGAATATATAATTTATTTTTGTAATAAATTATCTGCTCAAATTATTATTTATTTGATTTAATATAATATTTTTACATAACGATTAATCTGTTAATCTTGTTAATACTAGTCAAGGGTGCGATCAAGTAAAGCCAAGTTAAAAGAAGTGGATCAAGTGCGACAAACATAAAGTAAATTTTTACGAAGTTTGATTCTTTTGGATACTAATCTAAAATTATAAAAGAATCAAATCAAATCAAAACAGTTAAATAATAAATAAATCTAAGAATCTAAGAAGATGTGATTCTGTAGAATTTCGCCTCTTGAGATGTCCAAGTACAGCTAATTCATCAAATTATGGTCAATAGGACGTCTCTCAGCTAATTCATCGACTTGGATTTGAATGTTGGATGGATTAGCTGTAGTTGGGGTTCCTGATCCGTCCAGCATGGTCGGGAGCGACAACAACGCTGCGGGTACATTCAGTATACTGTCTATTGTATTTAGTGTGAGTGACACTAATTCAACAAAGATATTTTGAGGTGTCCTCACAATTATTAGAGTCATACACATTAATTCACACTCACACTAATAAAGATAAAGTGCATTTAGTGTGATACACATTGATTTTGCCTTCACTGAAATAGTGTGAGTAAAAATTTTCGAAACCCTAAAATGTTTGGTCAACAACTTTTTAAAGGAGAAGCAGCTGGTAACTATTCAATAGTACGGAACTCATTCAGTTTTCATTATGGATGTTATTTCTATCTTCTTTGATAAGTTCATCCTTTGTCATACGTCATGAATATGGAGAAAACACAGATGCATCGATCTCAAAAATGAGTTTCAGAGTCAACGACCTCAGAAAAGAATATATTCAATGAAATACATGCTGTTTACATTCACGAACGAGTGAGCAAGAAACGTCCTGAAGTAAGTTTTGTAGTTTATTGTCATTTAATGAATCTGTTTACTGTCCGAGTTAGTCAGCTGTATTACAATTCTCTAGAAGAGATATCTCTCATCTTCACTTTCTACTTGTACAGATCTGAGAAATGAAATTCAAGTTGTTGAGTGAAAACATAATCAAGTCACCAGCAGATATAAGCGTAAACATGGAGCAGATACATGTGCTCGCTGTTGATGAAACAACATTGTCAAAGAAAGTGGATACGTTACAGCTTGGTGATATATCACGAAAGTACGTCAGATATTAATAGATAAAAGAGTGTCGAGAAAACGGAACATTGCTTTCTATTGATTCATATCTTTTCATAAAGATAAATAGTGGATCCGAACAGTTTGATAACATGATACTAAAATTTCTTAGTCTGAGAAAAACAACGAGAAATCTATACAGAAAGCAGTTGAACTTTTAGTATATTTGCATGGTTTAGGTGAGACCTATAAGTAGCACAGTATCGCAAAGTGTTATTCGAGAAATACACATGCGTGCAATTACAAGATTTTCATGCCCGCTAAGTAACATCATCACACTCAGGAACTAGAAAATTTGTCTGAAATGTCAACTGGAATAGTGGTACAACTTGATCATCAAAGCAATTTAGATATCTTGCAAAGATGGTTTGCAACTCTAGAGTGACTTGTTTCTCATGCCAGCATCCTGTGACGTAAAGAGAAAGATCACATTGAATCATAGCTTTATGTGCATACGTAAGATCATGTTTGTTAAATGTTGGCATTATATGACTAACATTACTTACTCTAGAACTGAACTAATAAAATTTTATGTGCAAAGATCACCGCTTAGATTAATATATATCAAATTACATTCTGCTCACTAATAACCCTAAACCCTAGTAAGCCCTAAACCCTAAGTCTCTTCTCCATTAAATTAAATGTTTAGTAACACTACTCTGGTACTAAACTAATAAAATTTAATTACTTACTTACAAGGTCATACTTATGCTTGCTGATAACACAATTAACATATGTTTTGAAATTCACTTAGTACAATTATAGTTTTATTCATGCGTTTGGTTCAATCTTTGCACTTCAGTTTGACAATAAATTATTAATAATATTAAAGTACTAATATTAAGAGCAACTTAGACTCGAACTTTTAGTTCAACTACTAGTATCAGTCTAATAACTTAAGCTAAAAGTTAGTAAATAAAATTTTGAATCAGTTGACTTTGAGTTGTATCTAACCATCTATTAATCTCTTCTTATTGGAATGAAAACTTGTTACATTATCAAAAAAAATGTCACACTAATAGTCTAAAACTGAATTATCAATTATACAGAACAGAATAACCAAATATCTACATTATGATGACAAAAAGTTCAAATTTATATATTTAAATTTCCAGAAAGGTGAAAATATTATTATTATAGTTAATATAGTGATATATTACTTTGAATAGCTGGAGACACGGAGAATCTTGTGGGTATGTATAGAGATTTATTTGATCGCACCTATAATACATTTTTCGGACGTGATTCCATCTTAACTTCATGTTAATTTCCGTTCAACAAGTTTACATTATATTACACTAAGGCCTCCACCGCACCTGGTTTTTCTATGCAGGTTTTTTGCACAAGAAGCGTGTGAAGTTTATGGTTGGGAATAAGGCTCTTCATCGCACAATAACCAGTTTCTAGTTTTGCAGCTGGCTGAAGCCATTCCGTACCTACAATCTACCGCTTACAAGAGGGGCTCTAAAAGGCAGGGGTCTGGGAGACGGTAAGGTTTTTTATAGTTTACATGAATCCACTCTCTCCACTCCATAAAATGGAAAATCTTGCAGTTAATGGTGCTCACGTATTGTGGAGATGGCTCTTTGGTGCTGTGACAACAAATTCTCACTTGAGAAAACCCCTTTAGATAGCTCGTGTTGTTAGCTCCGGTATCCGCTAGTTTGGTGCGTTAATCCCGGATTAAACTAATTGGAAAACCTGCTGCGGTTATGACCTAAGACAAATAAGAGATAATCTGGACTGATAACCATTGTAAAGATATTTTAAATTGAACATTTTGTGTAGAGACATGGATTAACATTTACATACAATTTTCACTTCATTTCTTTCCAAGGCTCTTTTATTTTCAATGTTACAGAAAATAAAGTCAGATTGCACGAACCCTGAAGAAATGTTCCAACATTGTTGGGTAAATTTAAATAGGAATCTGTTGTGCAGGTTCTGACACAATTACAAGAATATTTATGAAAATGTTTTTTATCGTAATACTTCACATACTGAAAGGGGATGATAATAGAATAGGGATGATAATAAAAAAATTACACTTATTTCATGGGTCTTATTGCGTGAACGTTTTGGAAACAATATCGTAATGATTCACGAATATGTTAACACATATTCCTGCAAATATATATATATGATGTGCAAATTGTAATTCAAGTCATTTGTGTCAAGTTAAATAGTTTTACAGTATCAATCCTTTACCTTCTGCCATTGAGTTTTTTAGTATTTGCACAATCTTCCATTATCGGTTGAAAAAAAGGTTGAAAAAACCGTCCCCACAGTGATATTATATATTTCACTCGGATAACCCTGATTGCCTAAAGTAGTGTTAGCAAGCAGTTTCCATGTAATCGATTCTTTAGTAGAAATAATATTACTTTAATGTTTCCTGTTACAAATAAAAATTCAAAATTAAAAGTTATAGATTTAAGACAAAATTATTACCTGCCCCTAGAGATAAAGAGGATAACTTGATAATTAAATAAACATGTGTGTATATATATATATATATATAGCTATTGTATTATATTTTAGATTGAATTTATATACATAGAGTAATATATTTATATATATTGGAACGACATCTCTCGTGTCGTCTTTAAACCGGTTGAGTACAGACTGGATGTGGTTATCTACAATTAAGCATTGGATTTCCATCAATCCATTAGATGTTGGACATGTAGACTGGATTACTATGACTTTTTTCTTTTTTCTTCTTATCGATTCTCTTAGCTTTTCTTCCGCTCCTCTCGACGTACTAGTCTTTTTCTTCATCTATAGACTTAAAATGCATTAGATATTTCATTGTCTCATAGCAAGTGAATTTTGATAATCATATGTTTCTTTTATTTAACTATGATATGTTACAATCGTCATAACTGACACAATGCAGTTCTCCATTAAATTGCAAATGACTAATAACACTATTCGATCCTGAGATAAGACTTTTTAGTATATTTTTTTTCATTCAATCCAAGATCCAACAAGAGGAGCTTTTGAGTTCTGAAGATCTTCACCATAAGCGGTGAGGATCTTCAGTCCAATAACATCCATTCTCGTATCTCATTAAAATGACATTCTCAATTCAGAACTCTTTGGCATGTGACAGCTTCAGATAGTGAGACAAGCAACAACTCCACCTTAAAGTTCAAGTAAGAGAGGTTGATCAAACTACATTGATTCAAGTGTCATAAAAGTATAATTCTCGAGCTCACAACATTTGAAGCTCGACCCAATCCATTATTTAGCTCGACTTGTCGTCTATATGTTACCGTCTCAACATATCTTTGTAATGAAGACAAGTCGAGTGGTGACAGTCACTAGATTGGACATAGACATATACATTCTAGGTGGCAGACAACTTGCATCCATGGAAAATAATGTTTATGATCTTGTGGAGAAGGTGAAAAAGACATTGGTTTATCGATGAGAAGTGGAGTTCACTCGATGAAGTTGAGAAACTTAAAGAGTTTTTCTTTTTGTGTAATCAAAAGAGATAAATTATGTCAATCCGATTGAGTGTTTCGACTAGGGCATGAACTACCTCTTGGATCTGTCTCTCTTCAATGTTAGCTTGATCTAGCATGAGTCTTTAGCCCTCCCATTGACTTGCTCGTCATCTTCTCATAATTCTCAAACATGAGTAATTTTCTTGAGTTCAGCTTAGACTCTTGCTTGTTGATGTTGGCGGTGTTTTGATATTGATTAACAATCAATAGATGTTCATCGCGTACCACTATGCTTATATGAAGAATTGTCTTGATGGATGAGCTAATCAACTCATCATTGTGTATGTATTCAGAGGCTGAGATCTCCGTAGCATGATTCATGCTGGTACTGTATTCGTCATAAGCATCCTTTGCATATGTTTGAGGCTCGTGAGTAGGTTCTTTTGATGATGGTGGTGGTAGGAATTACCCATCTAGTGCATCTTTTTCGTTCGAAGAACCATCTTGTGCATCTAGTGCTTGATCTTCATCGTCTTCTTGAATGAAGACTGAATTGATACTTTTTCTATATGATCCAACAACTCATTTAAATGTTAGCGTAACTTGTTTTCTCCAATACAAGTTGTCTCTGACTGACCCGTTCGTGCTGTAACAACCCAGAAGAATCAAATGTATCAGAAATAGTAAAATAAAGATCGTTCTCACGAAGATACAGTTGGATGAGAGTATTTAGTCTGATAAAGAAACCAAACCCAAGCATAACCTGATAAACTGAATACAAACAACAACGAAATAGTTTTTGATCAGGGATCCTTCCAACAATACAAATAAAAGATTCGAGAAGACACATATATGAATGAATAAAGAATGCAAAATACTGCTGAAATGTTACTAATCTTCTTTCATGAAGACAAAAAAACACAGACTTCACATTAAGGCTTCAAGAATAAGCCCATACTCTTCCTAAAAACTGTTTTTCCAACTAAACCTTCAATCTCAAAGACCCACTCTTATTTGAAGAAGCCTTCTTCAAGAAGAAGCCGTCATCTGCCAAACTCTTCTTACAATTTAACTCACTCTCTTCAACTTCATAGTAACTGTTTTGTTCTCAGATCTTCGTCCTAAATCTCATTCACGTACTACGAAGACTCCCTCTTCGTCGAATTCCAACCTCGAAGATTTTTGTCAATCAGCTTTACTCCTGCGACAACAAACTATGAATATTCGTAAGAAATTATCTTTGTCCAAAACATTCACACGTTCACTCCGTAATCTTGTGTAACAAAATTAATTAATAAAGATTGAAACATGGAAAAGACACATCTTCAGAAAACTAGGTCGCTTACATACTCTTCTTCCTAACCTAACTGATTTTCTTCCTTAGAAGGAGGAAGACCTTCACTACCCTACGATCTATCTTCATTTTTGCTGATCTACACTCCTAAGCCTAACTGTACTCTAAACTCCTCTAACTGAACTTCTACGTTCGCTCGTATCTCGCCTAACTTCCTATCTACCTTTTTCTTAAGTCGAGAGAGTTGCGCTTTCACCGTCCGGGTTCGTCTCCGTCTCTGTCTTCTCCGTCTTCATAACACGCAGAAGACCAAGCTCCTCCGAATCCACCTCGAAGTCACCTACGCGGTCACAAACGGCATCAACTTCTTTCAAATGTTTTCGGACTCTTCCATCTTCGCCTGAAGGTCGTCCTTCTCCTTAATGAGCTATGCAACTGTCACCTGATACTCTTCTCAACTCCAAAGAAGATCTGCCTTCTGAGTCATTAACTCTTGGAGTCAGTCCGAGAAGCTCTTCATCGACACCTTCAACTCCTCCTTGCACTTTTGAATAGCCGTCGAAGATCTTCGTTCAGCTTCTCTATCTCCAACCTCATCTTCGTCGCGTTCTGCACCTCCTTACAAATATTGTTCTTCTCTTCTTGTCAGTTGCTCTTATTGAAGTGAACGAAAGAGATCAACTTTGACAATGACATTTTCTTCTCGACCTCTTCTTCGTACTCCGCCCGGTTACCTTCCAGAAGTCGTAGCACCGGTACAACTACCTCTTTTTTGAAGAGCATCGTCCTCTGAAACATGTCAACGTCACCAAGTGTTGTCGGCTCCGAAGTCTCTCCATCGAAGATAGCGACACTTTCCATCTTCAGCTCCGAATTGCTCAAGTCGATGGTCTCTTTCTTCCTTGACTTGACCTTCTTCCTAGCCTTCGCCTTCTCCTGAGGCGTGGTAGGAAGGCTCTTCTTCCTCTTGCTCATGCGCTCCCCCTGCTCTTCACCTCCTACTGATACGTCATCCGTTGGTAGCGCACCCTCCTGCCGAACTTCTTCTTCTAGAACCTTCGACGAAGTCTCCACTGGCTGTGCACCTTCGTTTGGTGCCTTCTCTTCTTCTAATCGAATGAGTGAGCGGTCTTCGTCTTCACAGTCTTCGTCTTCGTCTAGACCAAACCCTAGCTGCTTCTGCTCATTCTCACTAAGCCAACCCATCTCGAAGTAGAACACCGACACAAAACCTCTAAGTACACATAATCCTACTTTGTCCACAAACGCTGCACTTCGTCGTGAAAGTTCACCTAGTGCGCCTTCTTCCCCACAAACAAATTCTCGAAGAAACAAACCTTCCAAATCGACAAGTAAGTCGTTCTTTTCGGGCTCAAGATCAGCATCATAGCTTCGGCGATCTCTATATTCATCGTGTCCTTGTAGTTAGTTAACTTGTATCCATTCGTTGGATGAATTGGATGGGTGAAGAACTCTCCTTAGTCTTTTTCTTCTATTGCGTGACCTTTCATCGCCGAATGATCGAAGATCATATCTCTCTTCTCGCAAGCTTCGTCCAGCAAGACCTTCGTCCAATCCTCCAACTTCCAATTCCTTGGTCTCGCATATCCGTCTTCAGACGAATGGTCTTCGCACATCTGAATCTGACTGATGAACTTCTCTGACACTCGTGTCCATCCTCCCCATGTCAAGAAGGTTAGCACTAACTTCTTCAACTTCGGCTAAAGGTTCCGAAGTTCCTCCTGATTCAACTCGAAGGCTTTGAGCCTTGGCAACTTCGACGTTATTGACATCGTACTCTACGAAGATTGTCAAATTCACTCTAACATGATAGACTTCGTCTGAATGCAGTAGACTTCGTCTGAAATCTCTCTCTTCTTCTGAACGCTCTCTCAGACTCCAAGAATTGTCGCACTCTCAAAACGGATTTTGAATAATGAATCGATTTTCCGAGTATATTAGTTAGGTTCAAACCTCTCACACGTGCAGAAGGCGCTTCTCATTCATCGCTACAGGTCTGACAAGAGAGTGCGCAGACCATCTTGGTCCTCGTCTCTTGCGGTTATTGTCACTCTTTGGTAAGGTAATCTGTCCTAACTTACTCTTACTTCATAGTACTCCTCTACGAATTCTACTAACTACTCTTGAAGAGACTACTCTTAAGAAGTCCATTCTTATGAAGTCTTCTTTCTCTTCATCTTCTATCTACATAGATCTTCTTACGAAGGTATTCTTCTGAAGACTTACCCTTGTTGCGAGTTCTCTTCTTCCTAAGACTCTTCTTAAGAAGGCTATTCTCTTCACAAATGATATTCTTCACTAAAACTAAGCTATTCTTCTTCTAACTTCATTGTTTCTTCTACAAACTTCTACTTTTCAAGCACATTCTATCAAAAATTGAAAAAGTGATCTCTACACGTGCTTTAGGTCAACTTGTAACTTGTGAGCCTTGGTGTATGATTTTATAGATCGGTGCTCCTTGCTCTTGTCATCGATCCTGGTCAACTTTAGTGCATGACCATTAGTTTAGTCAATGGATTTGATAACTTTTGGAGAGTTGGTACCTTCCAGAGAAGTCTATTTTTCTCACTCGAAGTTCATGTGTTGAACTACAAAAGGACTTCTTCGGTGATATATCTTGATATTTTTAGTGAATAAAGGTACCGATAGGTCTCTTTGTACAAAGATAACTCATGAGATGGAGACACCAGCCGTGAAAAATATAACGTTCTTTTAGAGATCGAATACCATAATTTGAAATGGTGCAATATGACAACAAACACTAGAACTAGCATGAACATAAGTTCTTTCTTATTCCTTGTGCTTGTTGGTATGCCTCCATCAACTTGGTGAGAAAGTATCTAGCTGTAGGAAGTTTGGAAGTCAATAGCGAGACGATATGAACAATACACGAGGACAAATAATGTAAACTAGAGAATCAGTATATTTAACTTTTCTTTCTTTCACAAATATAAAATGTACAATCAAAATTTAAAATAGTCTACATGGTTTTCATCCGAGTGTCTTGTACTACGTACTCCTCGAAAAACCCTTCCCAACCTACCTAACATGTATCAAATGGACTTCCCTACTATTTATGTGTCTTAAAGTTTCCCTTAACATGTATGTATTATAAATATCATAATATTTATAGTTGACTTTGACACTCTTTTTTGCTGCCCGTAGCAAAAGTTATAGCATTTTGGAGTGTATATGTTTTTACTCAATTTTCATCTGTCTGTTCCCAAAATGGTTCACAATATAGAGGTTAGCCTCAATGTTGACTCTCTTAAACTCCTTCCTGTCAACTAAAATCCTCCCTTACTCCTTTTCTTACCCCTCCTTATGTCACTTAAGAGTTTACAACCTCGATGTTGGACTCCCTCAAACCCTGAAATTTTATGCTCCAACATGGACGTCAACCTCGATACTGGAGTCAATATTTTCCCAATCTTTCAAAAATTCTCATCCTTGGCAGCTTAACTACGTCTTTAGTTCCCGAACAAAGGTTTTTCACCACCTTGAATACACTCACAGAGCACTCTCTAACTGTTTACATGTCGCAATGAGTGAGAGCCAAATGACATGCATATATCTTGTTTTCGCACCTATCGTCTTGTTGAACCAGCGGAAGCTCTGGTTCACGAAACTCACAACGCTAACATGCAAATCACAATCACTAGTTAGCGTCAATGCACCACTTATCTTGAATTCTTGTGAAAACTTTCTTGTTGTTTATTACATATGATATTTTAAATATAAATATTTTTAAAGCTAAATATTCAAATACCTCTTGATTTCTCCGTGTTATCAATAAAATACAAAGAGTTATCCTCGAGCGCCCAAAGCAGCAAACCTCAAGTAACCAAGAACCACACTTGCATCGATGAAGGAGAGAGGCAATAGAGCAATTTTCACGAAATGACGAAACGCTAATTGAGAAGAAATAACATGAAATTCATCCTTGGAACATACGGCCACTCGCACGAACACTGTGCCAGATGAAATCTTGAATTCGTGCGGTCGCGCCACTTTCTCGCCACCTCACCTCACCACAACGAAAATGACGAAAGCTCGTCAAGCTGCATTCTAGATCCTGCACCAGGAATGCTTCCCGTCCGCGAGTGACAAGACGACTAACTAAACACGAGTCGTAGAAATATTACTAAAGAAGTCAACGTGCTCCATAACAGTAATATCTGGCAATATTAGCATCCAAGCACGGTGCTCCGAAGACGAGACTGCATGTGGGTGGCTGGCATCAGATTGGCTGCTTGCCTATCCTACGTGGTGCTCCTTATACGAAGGAACTGACAAGGTGAATACGGTAGTGCGGTCTATGCCTAACTCGCGTCACCCATCCAACTCTTTTTCTCGAGTTTACGTAAGTGGAGCACAGGAAAACCACCGCTAACGTCAAAAATGTTCTCATTCCGCCACGTCAGGAGAGTGAGGATTGAATACAAAGCTTTACACCTTTTGATTTCTTTCAAGTGAGTCTGACTGATAGTAGATTTTGATCTATGGAGTTACAGACTGTATGGTTCTTTTGTGAAAAGGGACGAACAAAGTGTCAGTAAAAAAATCATGTTGGAGGTTTTACTGACACTAGAGTTTAACAAGAAGAAGAATGATGACTAAGTCTACATAATCCCATTAGCACTGCTCAAGCGAAATTTTAAACCTCAAGTCTTTTAGAGCAAAAACAGTTTGTTGGAAAAGAATATTCCCTTTTTCTCCCTTTGACTTCAGGTCACGAGGAATATTCTTCTTTTCTTTAAGAAAACGTAGTACAACTTTTAACTCGGAATCGCCATATTTTAATCACTACTAACCAGATTGATTTGAATAAAATAATCTTGTTAGTAGTGAGAGACTCTGGGAAGCCCAAAGCACTTATACCGGTACTTGTGGTTAAGGGTGCACACTCTAGGTACCCGTAAAAAGGATAGTATGTTTTGTATGTTCCGAGGCCAAAAGCTTGTCAACAGAGTAACGAGTTCAGACACTGTATAAAGTGAAGCGATGAGAAGAGTGATACCAGTCAGCTGATGTATAGTTTCTTTCAGTGGTTACAGTATTGCACTTGGGCAGGAGCAAATGGTGAACTCTTCGTTTGAGTGCCTTCAAAAGGATAGCTAAAAAGCTTCAAGTCAACGAATGAATGCAGGGTGCGTCGCCATACATGAACGACGAAAGCGAGGGTTCTTCGATGGTACAGTCAAGAGAGTAGACCACAGAGAGTATCCGGCTGTCATTTCATTTGGCCTGGTTACAGAGTTCGTTGCTGCTTAGGGTCCACTTCCTTTGGTTCACAGAATAAGCACGTTTTCCTGTAACCGAACTAGGGTCCATTTGACCGGCACTGCATGTAGCGTGTTGGTATGGGGGCTGTAGCCCTCTACTTGAGAAGCGCAGGTCGGAGGTTTAAGTCTACCGGGGCACCTAGTCGGGTGGGTTCCGCGTGAGCGACGCGCGTTCTCCCCAGGGGAAAACTGCAGGGAGTGGTGAATCCTTGCAAGAGCTAAAGCTACACAGAGATAACAACTTGCTTCGTCAAAAGGAAAAACACACAGCGATAACAACTCTGTAAAGAGCAGAGCAAACCCAAAAGAAGAGAAGTAAAAAGTAGAAAGTTCTCTCCTAGTCGACAACTTGCAGCCTGGGAAAGAACCTTTTTGCCGAGAGTATCTTATGAAGCTACGAGAATAAATAGAATAGGCTGGTCAGATGGATGGTGTCCTTTTCCAAACTTATTCGGAGCGCGATTCTTTCTTGAATCAAATCTTGTGCATGAACTGGATGCAATCTTCTTATTTTGGTAACTATTTTGTTCTTTCTGTCTGACCCCCGCCCCCTTCTCTATAACAGTACTCTCGTGTTTCTTTGTGCGTAAAGGACCTTTGACTTTCAGAAACCACCTGACTAGTCACCAGTCCCGTGCTAGCCTTTCAGTTTTCCTTTTGTGGTGCTCAGGTTCCTACAGTTCTTATTAACTTGGACTTGTACTCTCAAAGTGTCTTTTGGAAAACCCATCGACGCAATCACCATACGGAACCAAATACTGTTTACTATTCGAATTATTCGAGAAGTAACAACGAGCATAGCTTGGTGCAACCTCATCGTCCGTAGTCGTGGGGTCGAGTCCTTTCGAGAGGGCTCAGTCCGTGCAAGGTAGTAGCAGCGTTCGTTCGGCTACTGAAAGCTCCACAGCGAAAGAAAAGAGGTCTAAAAGATGGTGGCGTGAGCTTAACCCATTTTGTACTTAGAAAACAAAATAAAACCACTCCAGTTATTCCGAATACCACTATAGATATGTGCGCGAGCCTAACCCATTTTATACTTAAAGAAGAAATAAAAATAAAACTATTCAAGTTATTCCGAAAATAGTTTTGCATACCACTATAGATATGTACCGGACGAGACACTAGGATTTGGGTTTGTAAAACTGATAACACGAACTTGACCCACTTGTAACGATGTCATGGAAGAATTTGAACAGGATCAAAATACGTATACTCGTTTACGGATGTTACATTTCGAGTCTAATATAATCATTTTTCTAGTCTATTTCTATTTGTGACCGTAGTAATCTGGAAACATCATTTCTGAATAAAGATATCGCCATTATGATTGCCTTCAAAACAGTTAGAAAGCAATCTTGTCTCCAACATTAAATATTGTTTTCCAGTTTGGGGTTTTTAATAATCACGAAACTTCTTACAAGCCGATAGACATGAGAATGTAATGATTGTAGTCATGGAGTGAGAACGGAACCATGTCATTGCAGCTATTAATTTGTTACTTGCAACAATAACAATTCTATCGAAATGAACGGAAGGGGAATGAATGGAAACAGATGGGAATCATTCCAGTGTTGTATATGGTTATTAAGGACACGAACTACTGTAACATAAGTAGAAGCAAATCCGTTTGGAGAGTAGAGAGGTGAGTCTCATAGATTGTAACCTACTAGTATTACATTCATAACATGAGTTCATAAAGCGCTTACATGTTAAACATTGAATATTTGAATTTTTTGTGTACCTTGTTAGCTCCATTGATGCAAGAAAATCAAAGAGAGGTAAGGAGATCTTAATAATCTTATTACAGAACAGAGTTGCAGTCTCCTTCAAGTGGTTTGCGATGGACAATTACTTTATGATATGTGGGAATTTAGACTGTATGAGCGGTCTCTATTGCTGTTCGAGAATTCTATGTTGTTGTCAAAAACTGAGTGACTTCGTTTGTAATTCCTAACTACACGCCTTCAAATCTTACTAGCTGATAAAATCTGTTGGGAAGAAACATGACATTCTGATGATAATTATGCGTGTACTCGACGAGAGCTACTTGTTGATGTTTGTACCGAGCTGCAGGATCCAAGTAGTTATTATAACAGAAAAAGATTTATATAATACTTTTATAAGGTCCTGGAATAGTCGACATTCCGACCATCTTCTAAGATTATGATTTTGGTTGGACAGGGAGTCTAAATGATTACACGATCTTTCAAACCTCTCAAAAATCCTAAAGAATAGACACTGAATAAAGCTAAGTTTCCTTACAAATTAATCAATGATCTTGACTATCTGATCGATCGTTCATGTCATTTTTGTTTAAAGGTTCAAAAGAGGAGTTGCCTGGGGTTCAATAGAACATTCGCTTTGCGACGTTTCATACTTTTTTGACGTCTTATTATATTATGAAGTTACTTTATAATTTGAGATCTTTACTATATACTTGAGGATTTTATCACCCTTTCCAAATAAAACTAATTATGAAACTGATATTTTTGACGTTAATAGTGATTCATTTAGTTTTCAGAAATTAAAAATAAAATTTTCTAAACTTTTAGTGAACGTGCTAAAGCTTTATATGCTCAATATATTGATTAATTGCGTGAAAAAAATATTGATTTGATAATCACTTGCTGCAACCAAGAAACCTACAAGTCATAATGAGAATTTTCTCTCTAAAATTTATTCTTTCTGAACTTTTTAATTCTTTCATTAGTTTTTCTTGTAGAATAGAATTTATTTTCAGTAAATATTTGATAGCTTTCTTTATATTTTAAGATTGCTCTTTTTCTTCTTTAGGGAATATATTACACCACACATGATTTTATAATAGTGTGTTATTGTCCTCCCGAATTCAACTTGTTCAAGAGGGTTAGGATTATCTGAATCCTTAGCATTAAAATGTGGTGTACATTGTTTTCTAAATGTTTGCACAACAGCTATACGCTTCATGAATGAAGTCCTAAAACTTACATATTAAGTTACAATTGTTGCCAGAATATTATTATGTCTCGAGCACATCAACACAGTTGAATATAATATTTCTTATACTTGGCAATCCATTTTTTCTTACAAAGTTCAGCTAATTTTGAACTTGCGGCAGCAAACAACCATTCGCTTATGTTGTGCTATCCAAGTGTTTATATTTGTATTTGAGTGAATATAAATGTCTTGTCATAGTATTTATCGATGATGTTACGAACTTCGTTTAGAACGTAAGTATCAAGAAATGTGATAATTAAACTTGAATGTTTAAACATTTAAATAGAGACAACACCGAGAAGAATTTTAAAATCAAATTGAATTGCAGCTTGTTTACTCGACCCTTCCATTTCCACACAATGAAATAAACTCCTGAACTGCATATAATTCTGAAATCGTGATAGAAAGTTATGGTTGATTCTACTAGAGAGGAAAGACTGCAATCACCAGATAGACCTGCAATCGTTTTAAGATGACCTCTGAAGATGAAGATACTGATGTATGTCATTTGTTTGAGACTTTATTAGTGGTGAACCCTGCAACGATATCACAGTTTCTCTAACTAATGCTCCTCCGCTCGTGCGAATGTTAGTGCAAATTATGTGGAGTTTTGGTTGAACGGTGCAGTCTCCACAGTAGTTTTAGAACCGTTGATTGTAAAGTCGACCACGGGTCGATGCGATTCCTATGAACATGATTAGACTACATTGACGACACTGCAGGAGAGATGTTGGAGATGACGACGTGTCGTGTGCCACCGTGCCCCGCACTTCCTTCTCGTCTTGCACCCAATTCCTCTGTCCCACACTTCCTTCATTCTTTCTCGTCTCACACTGCATCTCGCATCCCGCATTGCAATTCGCAGCACCCAACACATTTCTTTGAGGAATTGGCTGTATTTTCAGTGCCTCCGCATTAAGATTCAGACGTGAGAGAAAAAGAGTGTCACAATGATTGAGTACATGACGGACTGACGAAGCGAATGGAGTCTAAATGTGCTGAAGCGAGTGAAGTTTGAGTGTGTGTTACCCACAACAATAGAATTCCATGAGTCCAGATTAGGTTAGGCTGTTGCATTCAGTGCATTCGTTCGTGGAGTGTGAGAATCACTGCGTTGCAAAGAAGGTGTTGCTGATTCAGTTCACACGACTGTGCGAGCGGCAGTGTGCTCATTTCCTCATGTGACAACACGAGGACGATGTGAATCTTCGGCTTGAAGAGCAAGCGAGCCGCAGCTCGAGCGATGTCGTGTCGTGGACCGACTCTTATCTGAAAATCAAATTTCGATGCTTATCATTATCACTACAAAGACACTCATGAGACTAAAAATGAGGCTTTTGCACAACTTCGGATCTTCACTTTCATCGCATCAATGGGTAGAGCTCATAGTCAGCTTTCCATGAGCAATTCGTCTACTTCATTTGGATGCCTAGTGGAGAAGTTACGTGACTCAAAAGATGGAAAAAACAAGCTAAGCCTCAGCTTCCAGACTTCTTGCACAATTTCAGATCTTCATTTCATTACATCAGTGTGGTAGAGGTCGTTGTCAACTTCCCATGGGCACTTCGTCTACTTCATTTGGACGCCTAGTGGAGAAGTTACGAGACTCGAAAGAAGAGAAAATCAAGCTAGGCCCTAGTTTACTTTTGCTGACTGGGTATTTGTAGCTCCAGATGCTATACTAAATACGCAAGGGGCCTGCTTCCTCATAATCTGAGAATTCTTATACGTATAGGGTCTGACATAAAGGGGTAGCTTAAGGGGCTAGTTTAGTCACTTGTGACTTGTTAGCGGATAGTTCGAGAGATTTGGAGGTCCAATGTAAACGAACAAGGCGTCGTTGGGTTCAGATCTATGCACACTGGTTAAGACGGTTCGTGAAGAGGCGGATCAGGGAGTGTGTTTTGAGGAAAATTGAGACGCATGAGAGATTTTTTGGAGGCTTTAGTGACCTGTGAAAGAGAGTTGGACCGTTCATGCCGTTCCGGAGTCAAAACTTGCTGTCCTTGGATCCATCGGGGTCAGAACGCCGAGTTCTTCAAGAAATTGAAGACAGTACGAAGTTTCATCGGATGATTTGGGAGTTCTGGGTAAAATTGGCTCGCAAGGAAGCGCTTTTCACCGCCTGCGATGTGAGATTAGTTTGTTCTTCACGATTGGTGAACCAAGCTCTTCATTCTTGATGCCTATGCGATCAGGGAGTCTTCACCTATGCACAGGAGAATACATTGTGTGGATTGGATTGTTGGATTGGGTGTGGTAAGCAAGTTTGAGTCATAGGGAGTCGATTTACGTCAATTTTTTGCATCCTATGATCAAATTTCTTGCGTGATTTTGCGAGGAGAACTCCAAACGGCTTGTTTGGAGTCTCATTGGGTTCAAGGGTAGCTAGATCTACCTACAAGAGAAGATGGATATCAGATCAGACGATCCGTTTGGGCGGTGTGTGCGATTTTAAGCAGCAAGAAGGAGTTTTGGAAGGTCCGGTCACTTGCGACTGAAAATCGGAGATATCTCGGCTGTTGGGGGTCGGATCTGAAGGATCTGAAGGTTGACCAACGGAGTCAGGGAAGAAGACCCTATCGATATCTTAAGACCGTTTGGTGAAAGGAGAAAGTTCTCAGATAAACCTTTGTCGATTCCTTCGATACGGGTTCCGTCTTTTTGAGTTCGTTGGAGTTCCAGGTGGTTATGTACAGCTTGTGGTAGCTAGCTTTAGCTAAGAGCTTGTACATGAACGTTATTTGGACTTGGGTTTGAATCGTGAGATATTGAGACAACTCTTTTTGTTAGCAAAGAGATGTTTCTCTTGCTTTGAGCTACGCTTCGATAGTTTTGGGTTTGGGTTGAGATTCAGGGACTCGTTTAAGAGATTTTACAGCAGATTACAGACCGCTATGGTTTGCTTCTCAGTTTTGTGTTCTTAGGGAGAAAGAAACGGTAGTGTATATACGTTGAGAGTTGGTATATATTGCGACGTTCGTTTTCGTGCTTGTGTTTCTCTTTCTTGTCTCTGTT
Organism: Asterella californica; assembly: GCA_036924285.1. Taxonomy (NCBI): domain Eukaryota; kingdom Viridiplantae; phylum Streptophyta; class Marchantiopsida; order Marchantiales; family Aytoniaceae; genus Asterella; species Asterella californica. The sequence continues at coordinate 32,127,075 of JAYKYS010000003.1, forward strand.
CAGCACACTACATCCTCACAGCCAGGAACCTCGTGTTTTCCTGGACATCCTTCACGCAATATCCGACACGATAGCAGAGCGGAGGTTTATTGAGACGGCCAGAACAATGCAGCGGGGAGAGAGTTGCAGCGGTCATCGAATTCAGATTTTTTGAATTTATAATGATCAAAGCAGCGTTTACATTGTGTTGTTTGAATCATGAGGCTGTTACTGATAATAAACTATTAGTCTTGTTGCATGCGTGTTGTTCTCGACTAATTGTGTGGTTGTGTATAGTCGCTATGAGAAATGTATGGATAATAATCATCTGATAGTCTTAATGTAGATCAAAGTCCGAGTAGTACTATTGCACGAGTTCACAATGCGGATATTGCGAATGGATAATCAGCTTTGTTATCGATGTAACAAGGATCAAGCTCTATCTACATTTATTCGTAAGGGATACAACACTCTAGACTTGAATATCTTTAGAGAAAGTAGCGAGTATTATAGTAGAACTTCGGGTGCTATCGGTAGTTTGGTAGATCCGGATGACAAAGAAGATGTTAGCTTTCTTGTGTCAATCGGATGTGAGTACATAGAACTCATCGATGTTTTGAAGGAGCTTCTCTTGACAGAAGAGATCGAAGGGAGCATAATTTTTTCTGGTTGACGAGTCTATGAGGAGAGAGTTTGGAAGTTGTGTAGTGACGCATGATTTCTCCTTTTGCCCATTTAGTATACAAGATATCGTTCCCACAGAGGATTTGCACAAGTAACGCTGCTCTAAGTTCTAAGATCTGTTCAAACACACAAACACACGGGTTTTGCCTAGGAATCCCGTCTTCTCACAAAACCACGCGTCTTCCAGACACTCCAAAAGGTGCTCTGGAACTAAACAAACAACTACTAACTAAAATATCACACAACTATTCACAGAGAAGCTCGGGAAGACGATCTTCCTGCTTCCAGGTTGCTTCTTCCGGTCCTCTCAGTATCGTCTTCTCGAAGCGATTCTCGTCTTCTGGGGTTTTAGCTCGTCTTCTCACACCTCCAGAAGATTGTCCTGCTTCGCAGAAGTCGACTAGCATGACTGTTACACCTTACTCTTGCACTCACATTTCAACGGGTTAGATCAATCATAGGGTGTATGCCCACTGTAGCCTTCCCAGGCTTCTGCCTACGGAAATGGTCTTCCTGCAGCACTACAACGACATTCACCTTCACGGAAGCTCACTAGAAGAAGATAAGAAGATGGGGAAGATGAGAGAAGATGGGGAAGAAGAGAAAATCCAAACAAGACAGAACAAGATGAAAAGAAGAAATTAAGTTTCCGACAGGCTTCTAGTCCGGATCCTGACTAACAAGCCATCCCTGCTTGTAATAGTTTGGGGAGGAAGACAACAAACATGGGTACAGTCGCACCGTCTTCTACTCGAGGATGTCGTCTTCTGCTGTGGGAAGAAGGCTTCTTTCTTCTTCACTTCGCTGCTCTGACTACTCTGTCTTCTGGGATCTCTTACCCAGAAGACCGTTCGTACGTAGATCCCAAGTGCTCTACTGAACGAGCCAAGCTACACTTCCACAACTGCTGACGGTCACCGCCACTCAAGAAGAACACTTCCCATGCACAGTTGGGAGCGAATTCAAATAAATCCACCACCCAGAAGACATGAACCAAGCTGCTGCACTCAAATCCACAATCCATTCCCCGAGAAGAAGTCACAATGGCATTGGGAAGCTCACTCCCTCTACTTCCTGCGTCTACTCCTCGACACACCAGCCTAGCTAACAGGACTGCACGAGGATGTTGTTCCCTGTTCCTAGACTGTTCACTACCTCTATCTACATCTTTGAACCACTGCTGGTACGAGCATGCAGACCTCTCCTGTGTATTCCAAGACTATTCGTATGTTTCCAACAACAGGTGTAGTGTGCGAAGAACTGTCTATTCTGTGTCTCTGCTCTAATGTGTCTCGTTTGCCTGCACCATAAAATCGATGCGTGTGTGCAGTAGTTACAGAACTCTATCTCCTACTCTTCGACCCTACTTATGTCGCTGCCATGAGAACTAGGGGAGACGACCACCAGGGAGAGAGAGGCGCTGACAGGAGGTTGCACCCCACATGCAAGCGGTTCCTCTTCCTAATTAGCCATCCACCCTTGTTACTCCTACGCTACCTATGCTGCCACATGATGTCCTACTATTTTTACACTGAAAACTGCCACCCTTAAGATAGCATGTTTTGGTCCTACTAAATCTGGAAGTATCACTTCGGTTGCTGTCTACTCTGATTGCTCCATGGCAATCTCTACCTGATCTGCTCCTATCGGAGCTACTATCTCGGCTTCTGATGGGCTGGGAAGCCCTGCACTTACCTCGGGTGTCACTGAGGTAGCTTACCTCTCCTCGCTCTTCGCTGGCCCTGCTGTTTCTGCGGCTGCGTCTTCCTCGACTTCAGCTTCTGCTTCGGAAGACGGAATCGTCTTCTGGGAAGTAGAGTCGAATGGTGCGTCTTCGGTCTTCTGAGGCACGGGTGCGGTACTAGGGACCATGACGACCTCATAGGGGTCCGGGGAAATCGCTTCCTCCACGCGGAATACCTGGGAAGACGGCTCGTCTTCCTGTCTTCCGGGGCGTCTTCCGGAGTCTTCTCGGCTTCCAACGCTGTCACTACCAAGTGCACAGCGAGATCGAACTCCTCTTTCTCCATTCCGGATCCAGTCGATGGTGCTGGAGCGTGGGAAGATGCGGTTGTAGGTGTCAGAAGCGAGGGAAGACCATAAAGTGTCTTCACTCCTTCTATCTGTCATCTAAGTACCTGAACATGCTCTCCCGGCATTCCACCAACCTTGTCTTGGACTCGCTGTCCCATCCTCTAGCTAAGATAAGTAACTTCCTACCCGCGGTGAAGTTGAACTTCTTCAGAAGCGCTTCCACCGACTGTGCTAGAATCTCCTGCGCACGAGCCTCCGCTGCTTCCCGCTGCGTCTTCTCAACTGCAACTCGCGCTTCTGCGGCTTCTCGCTGCGTCTTCCAAGTGGTCTGCTCCTCTGCGAGGGTGGTGATCTTCTCCCGCACTCGGAGGACTTCCTGATCGCGTTGTTGTACACGCGCCTGCAACTCTTGGTTGCTCTTCCGAAGCTGCACCAGCTCCTTGGCAGAAGCGGCTGCTTCCGTCTTGTATCGGGCTGCGAGCTTCTCCGTGGTGCGGAGACTAGCTTCTAGCGACTCCGTCTTCTTCTGGTCTTCTCCCTGCCGCAGCAAGGTGCGTAGGCCGAACCCAGGTTGCAAGGGCCTCTCCTGTGCCTTCGCTCTCTTCTCCAGCAACTCCATCGCTGGCTGGATCTCCTTGTGGAAGAAGGCGCTGAACTCTTCCAGCCTTCTTTCTGCGGAAGACAGGTTCATCTCCACCACTCGCTCTGAGGTAGCGACCTTGTCTTCTAGAGGCAAGGATGCCTCTTCCACCACAATGGCCTTCATCTTCTGCGCACGAGAAGAAGCTACTCTTCTCATCTTCCGAGGTGGAAGACTCCTCATGGCAGGAGCGGCTCTCTTCGTTGCGCTTCCTCGCATCGCAGCAGGAGCGCCCATCCATCCTTCGTCTTCTGGAGTCTTCGGAAGACTCCCAGGTGTTGCAGAAGCGGTCTTCTGCTCTGATCGGTTACTCAGCAGTTCTTCCTCCGAGTCTGTCTCCGATCCTGAATGAATGAGAGAGATGGGTGTCCTCGGTACACTTCTGGGACCCATCTTCCTCGGTGGCGTGGCGTCTTCCGACCCACTAGACTCGTCTTCTCTCATCAGAAGCGTCTTCTGGTGAGAGCCGGACCTCATCTGTGGCATCAGAGTGAGAGGGGGAGTTGCGGCTACGGCTCGGTCATCGTCTTCCGAGGTCTCCTCTTTCTCCTCCTGTTGCCCTGTTGGCCCATACTCTGCCAACTGATCTCTCCTAAGATCCCCCATGGCTACGTACAAGTAGCAGAGGAAAGGTGTCAAGTGTCCTCCCGCCGGGGTACCCAAGTACGCTAGCTCCGTCTGTACATAGTTGTGGATGTATGCGCCCCAGTAGATGAGTACTCGTTTATCCCACACTGCTTCCAGGAAGTCTACGTCCTGATCTCCTAGGTACCTCATCTTCTGCGCTTACCCCTTGGGGAAGAGATGCAGAAACAGCTTCGCCAGAAGTCGCTTCTTCGACTCCCGGTAAGATTCGATCTTCCACCCATTCCTACCCTGCATGTCTTCCACGAAAATACAAGTGGTGCTCCAAGATATATGCCACGTACTCACGACCCTGGGCAAAACCTTCTTCTCAAACCAATACCCTCGGTCCTCGGAGTCTGGCCTGTGGAAGACCTTGCGCCACCAATCTTCAGTCTAGGAAGATGGTTTTCCTCGAGCTACTCCTGCCTTCGTAGGTACACGGTTGCGGAGTGATAACGCTGCACACACCTCCTCCAGAAGTCCCTAATCGGCGAGGTTCCAATCCCACAGGAAGAAGTGGAGACCCAACTCCTTGAGGAAAGGAGTGGCCTCGGCCAATTTTGCCGCTAGTAACACCAAGCCTCGCGGATGCATCGTCATACTGGAAGATCTGTTGCACTAAACCACAAGCACCTGCTATGAGCTGAAGGCTCAGTCCTTCTCAAGTGCCCACTGTCTAGCTTCCAACTTCTCAGAAGACGAAACTAGTCTTCCAGAAGACAGCTACTCCGTCTTCCGGGATTCTAACAGTACTTCCTAGATAGCTCTCGTCTTCCGAGCTATATCTAAACAATCCTATCTAAGCAAGGCCTCGCATGGATTACCAAGAATTCGATCGTTTCCACCAAGAGTGCTCCTGCTGCGGGAAGCTGAGAATTCACTAATGCGCTTCTGTGTCTTCCCCGCAGTTTAGGGGTTTCGACCCTAGATGACCTACCTAACCTACCTACATGTTCGGTGCAACCTAGTAGGTACAACTACTTCTTTACTGAAAAAGCCGTGGTTAGGCCTTCGCGATCGCTGTCTTCCGGAAGATGGATGTCTTCCGCCGTCTTCCATCTTCCGCCGTCTTCCGTCTTCCGAAGACGAAACTGGGAAGACGCTCTTCCGAAGACGGTCGTCTTCCGAAGAAGTCAACTTATTATTACAAACAGCTCGTAAAATCATCTTCCTGCTAAGGAAGACGTAACCTTAAATAACAACGCTTCTTCAGTTATACAAAGAAGTTATTAATCATAAAAAATTTCAAAAATTTGTGAATCCTGTAATTTGTGGGCAGCACATACGCCCACCCTCACATGTTTGCGTCCCCGCAAACATCAATGTCTCTGCACTTCTGTTTACGTCCAGTACTTCTTGACACGTCACCCATTAACACGAGTGGTCATCAGTGTACCATCCAACTCTTCCAACTGCAGGGAGCCATTGTCGAAGACCTCCAAGACGCGGTAAGGACCCATCCAGCGAAGATGAAGTTTCCCGGGGACCTTAAGATGTCGGTTGTCGTAGAGAAGAACCAAGTCTCCATCCACAACGGTCACCTTTCTCAGCTTGCTATCGTAGTTCACCTTACGTTGTGCTTGCACCTCGTATGTCTTCTCCAAAGCTGCATTCCTGTCTTCCTCAAACTCTACGAAATTCAGAAGACGCTGCTCCTGGCTTTCTTCTTCTCCCGTGCGTTCGGATATGGTTAACCGGTAAGTTGGAACCTCTAACTCAATGGGCACAATAGGTGTCATGCCATAAGTTAGGTAGAAAGGCGTCTTCTGGGTTGTGACTTTAGGTGAAATCCTGAAAGCCCATAACATAGATGGCAATTTCGTGTCCCAATCATACGCATGGTTAACAGTTACCTTGTTCAGGATGTTACACAGAAGACCATTCGACTTCTCCGTCAGTCCATTTGCTTTCGGGTTGTACGGCGTCGTCTTCCTATGCTTAATCTTGAAGTATTGCGTCAGGAGGGAGATAGTCTTATTTAAGAAATGAGTACCCCTATCTGATATCAATTGCAGTGGACATCCGTACCTAGTGATGATGTTATGCCAAAGGAACCTGGCTACTACTGCGGCATCGTTCTTCCTTGTGGCCTCGCCTTCCATCATCTTGGTAGCATAGTCGGTAGCTATTAAAATGTACCGTGCTCGTGTTCTTCTCGCCACCGGGGTGATAGACCCCACAAAGTCGATTCCCCACTTTTCGAACGGAGCAAGTGGAAGAATGGGAGTAAGAGGCCACCTTGTTGTAGCTGTCGGTCTTCCCACCCTCTGGCACGCATCGCACTTCCTGATCTCCTGAAAAGTGTCTCGGTATATGGTCGGCCACCAGTATCCGGCGTCTAGCATCTTCTTCACTGTGGTTTTTAACCCGTAGTGACCCCCAGCATCTTCGTAGTGAAGACCTGTGATTACTGATTTAATCTCCGAGGGCTCAAGGCACCTCCTTAGCTTCTCGTCATGTCCCTTCCGAAACAGGATACCCTGGAAGATGGCATAAGGACCTACCTTGTGTAAGAAGACAGCCTTCTGCTCCGCATCCAATCCCTCGGGGTACTGTTGGTCTTCCAAGAACTTCCTTAAGTCTTTGAAGATCGACTCTTCTATGAAAGTCGCAAAGACTAGATCAGAAGATCTAGTCTCGTCTTCTGGGAAGCAGGCGGTACGCCCCCCCTCAGATGAAAATGTCTCTGCGAAAACTAAAAACAGCTTCTCGTCAGGGAACTCGTCTTCCACTTCATCTTCTCATTGTTCCGTCTCTAATCTGGATAGATAGTCAGCATTAACATGCTGTCTTCCGGGCCTGTACTCCACTATGTAAGTAAATTCCTGGAGTAGAAGAATCCACCTAGCTATCCTACCAGACAAATCTGGTTTCTTTACAAGATGTTCCAAAGAGAAATGATCCACATAGAAGACAAACGGGTTGGCTAGAAGATAGTGTCTAAACTTCCTACAGGAGTAAATCATGTCAAGACACTCCCTTTCGGTTGTCGAGTACTTCTTCTCTGCATCACTGAGTTGTCTTCCTGCGTAGTAGATGGGATAATCCTTCTTCTTCTCATCTTTCTGACTCAACACCACCCCTATGGCGAAAGCAGAAACATCCACATAGATATGGAAGACTCTTTCTCAATCAGGTGGTCTTAGGACAGGGGATTCCGTCAGAAGCCTCTTCATTTCTTCGAATGCTTCCTGCTGCTCAGAAGATCAAACGTATGGTTCGTCCTTCTTCAGCAACTTAGTGAGTCTTCTTGCTACCTCTGCGTACTTGTCAATAAACCTCTTGTAGTATCCTATGTTGCAAAGGAAGCTTCTCAACTGAGGCAGGTTAGTAGGTGGGTGGAGTTTCAGGATGACTTCCACCTTAGCACAGTCGACTTCTATACCTCTTCCGGAAATCCTATGTCCTAGCAAGATCCCCTCTGACATACCAAAGAAGCACTTCTCAGGGTGAAGAGCCAAACGATGTTCTCTACACTTCAGAAAACACTTCCTTAGAAATATCAAGTGGTCTTCTCTTGATCCAAACACACAAAAGTCATCCAAGAAAATCTCCATAAAAGTGCGAAGATACTCCTTGAAGATTGTAATCATCAATCTCTGGAATGTGGCGGGTGCGTTGCATAAACCAAACGACATTTGATTGTATGCGTATGTGCCCCAATCAGTAATGAAAGTGGTTTTCGATTTGTCTTCTTCTCTGATTGAAACTTGGTTGTACCCAGAATACCCATCCAGGAAGCTGTAGAACTCATGTCCTGCTACCTGGTCTAACACAGAGTCGGTGAATGGTAAAGGATGATGATCCTTCTTCGTGGCCAAGTTCAGCTTCCAGAAGTCCTGACACACTCGGATCTTCCCTGTCTGCTTCTTTGGCACGATGACGATATGAGCTACCCACTCACTGCTGAGCACTGGGAAGATGACTCCTGCCTTCAAGTATTGGTCGATCTGGTCCTTCACCAGAAGCGAGTACTTGGGGTTGAGCCGATACTGCCTCTGCCGTGCAGGAACAACGCCCTCCAGCAAGTCAATCCGATGTTCTCCCAGCTCTCGAGGTATGCCCTTCATGTCTTCTATGGTCCAGGCGAAGACATCCTGGAACTCCGTCAGAAGTTCTCGAAAATCTTCCAACTGCTGGCCCTCGATCACCTTGAAAAGCTTCAGCTTCTTCCCAGACGCAACCTCCATCTCTTGAAGATCATCCGGGTTTACCATTCCTTTAGTGTGACTGTACTCACTGACACCAAAGTATTCCGGTTTGGGAGCTTCTTCTGATTCAGATTCGTCTTCTGGAAGACCAACTGTCGGATCTTCCGAAGGGAAGACAATACTTTCGTCTTCTGGAAGCTCTTCTTCCGCAATCTTGTAGCACTCAATGTATCCACAGATCACATCTTCTGCTCTCTCTGCTACTTCTGTAGTACACAAGTTATTCACCACAAACTCATTATACCGTTCATCACTGTCAGAAGACGCAGCTGAGTCTTCTGAAGTGTACCCCTTTGTTGTAGACGGAGTTTCACCTTGGTGTCCAATCTTGATCCAAGGAAGCGAGACCTTAGTCTTCTCACCTGGCTTGGGTGTAGGATTGAGAAATCTCAAACGATGCCTTCTTCAGTCGGTATTTACATTTGCAGCATACAGCCATGGTCTTCCTATCAACACCTGATATCCAACCTTAGCTACAGGTCGCAAACTGATGTAAGTGAGGTAAAAAGATACTTCATCAATTACCGTCAAGACATCTTTCAGTTGCTCCAAAGGTCGTCTTCTGGTCTGGTCCGCCATTCTGAGGACTCTCGGAGTAGGCTAGAACTCAGTGAAGCCTAGAGCATGCGCAGTGTCTTCAATCATGATGTTAACTCCGGAGACGGAATCAATGGGTACCTTCTTCAGAAGATAGCCATGGATCTCCATATCAAGTTCTGGGGCTCCCAAGTCCTCATGCTCTATCCTTAGGATCGGGGTGCTCTTGAGAAGTTTAGCTGTCCTTCTCTTCCTCGATCCTCGAAGCACAGATTGTAACAACTTCCTGTAACCAGCGTTGTCATCCAACAGCTGTTGGAAGGTTACATCCGCCTTCTGATTCCACAAGTCTCGCAAGAAGTCGTAAGGAGATCTTTTCAAGAGTGACTGGTGTTTCCAACAGAGAAGAGGTAGTGGCTGCTTCCTTGGGTGGAAGACCAGATGAGTGTCTTCCCTCGACTGGGGGTTGTTCCCGTGAGACAGGTGTTGCCGTAGTCGGTGTAGGAAGCTGCTGTACTATCTTCCGTCTCTTCTCCAGCTCTTCTTGCATGATTGTGGTGCCCACAAATTACAGGATGCATGAATTTTTGAAATTTTTAAGAATAATGACTTGTTTGTATAACTGAAGAAGCGTTGTTACTTAAGGTTACGTCTTCCTTAACAGGAAGATGATCTTAAGAGCTGTTTGTAATAAGAAGTTGACTTCTTCGGAAGACGACCGTCTTCTCAGTTGCATCTTCAGAAGATGAGAAGACGGCGGAAGATGGGAAGACGGCGGAAGACACCTATCTTCCAGAAGACAGCGACCGCGAAGGACCAACCACGAGTTTTCGAGTAAGACAGTAGGTGTACCTACTGGAGCGCACCGAATAGGTAGGTGGGTCAGGAAGACACCAAGGACGAGAATCCCTAATCTGCGGGGAAGATGCGTGAGGAAGCACATTAGACACCTTCCAACTTCCCGCAGCACAGCGCGCCTGAAGAAGATCGATTGAGAGAGTGAGCTTCGCGAGCTAGCATTGAGAGAGGAATCGAGTGAGACATCGAGGTAGGAGAGAGTAAGTTGGCAGCTAGGCGAAGGGTGAGATCGAATTGCGGGAGCACAAACAGCAGAGAAAGCGAAGGCGTTTCTGTGGAGCTTCCGAGAAGCTGACAGTGAAGAGTGGCGAGTAGAAGCAGAGGTGGAATCGAGGTGTGGACCGAAATTGACAGCAGGCGCAGTCGAGGGGAGTCGCATTGGAAGCTAGGACAAGAGCCAGAAGCGCGCGGAGGTCGAAGGCAACTCGAGGAGCCGAAGAAGACTGTAGAGGTTCTTTCCCCTGTTCATTCCTCTTCCCACTTCTTCTCGCCTTTTCCTGGTATTCCCCGCGCTTGCTTCGTTGTGTGCAGGCAGCCTGATCGATTACCCCCACCCCCCATCTTTCCTATTGAGACATTGGGCACGGAAGCGCTGCCCAATTTCTGTCAAGACATCTCCTTGCTTCTTCCCGAGCTCAATTCGAGCTTCCCTACCCCTAGTCCTCAAATTGGAGACCCCAACCATCAATTTCCCTACCCTACTACCTCACTACCCCCGAAACTTGGAACAGAAGACGATTCGGAAGATGGAAACATCTTCGGAAGACGCTTCTTAAATTTGACTGTCTTCGGAAGACCGTCTTAAGAAGACTGTCTTCGGAAGTCGACTGAACACAATTCGTATCAAGAGTGGATTTGCTTTGCTTTTGTGTTTAGAGAGACTTGGTACGAATCCTGAGAGGTGTGGTGAGTTGTTTTGTTATTTCGAGAAGTTGGAAGTCGGGGACTAGGCATGTGTCTCCCGGTCTTCCAAGCTTCTCAACTCCCCATCTTCCTAGAGAGACTAGAAGACTGGAAGGCTGGCAAAATGAGCGAGAAGACGCGAGGGTCCATTCGGGTCTCTTCTGTCTGATCCATAGCAGCCGTTCCTTCTTCTTCCCGAACTTAGAAGAGAGTTGTGAGAAGTCTTGCTTGCAGAATCTGGAGAGAATGGTCGAGGGTCATGTCTTCCCATCATGCAGCAAGCTTCTTCTGAGTGCGTATGAGAGGTGAGAAGTCAGAAGAACAGAGTGCAGTTGTCTTGAGTCTGTTGTGAGGATAGCTTGCGCGTAGGAAGACGAAGACAGGTGAAACCAGTGAAGGGAAGTCTGACTTCGGGAAGTCTTCCGAGAAAGACATTGAATCGGAAGCTGTCCCGAGTGTCTTCCCAGAGGTCATTGTCACCGCAGGAGCCCGCAACCATCTTCTGAACCTTTCATATACTCTACTTCTCGCATATCTTGATCTTCTGATAGGAAGTAGGATTTAATGCAAGGTGGGTTGTCTTCTTGGTAATCCATGCGAGGCCTTGTTTAGATAAGATTGTTTAGATATAGCTCGGAAGACGAGAGCTATCTAGGAAGTACTGTTAGAATCCCGGAAGACGGAGTAGCTGTCTTCTGGAAGACTAGTTTCGTCTTCTGAGAAGTAGAAGCTAGACTGTGGGCACTCGGGAAGAACTGAGCCTTCAGCTCATAGTAGGTGCTTGTGGTTTAGTGCAACAGATCTTCCAGGTATGTCGATGCATCCGCGAGGCTTGGTGTTACCAACGGCAGAATTGGCCGAGGCCACTCCTTTCCTCAAGGAGTTGGGTCTCGACTTCTTCCTGTGGGATTGGAACCTCGCAGATCAAGGGCTTCTGGAGGAGGTGTGGGCAGCGTTACCACCGCGTAACCGTGTACCTGCGAAGGCAGGAGTAGCTCGGGGAAGACCGTCTTCCTGGACTGAAGACTGGTGGCGTAAGGCGTTTCACAGGCCTGAGTCCGAGAACCGAGGATATTGGTACGAGAAGAAGATCTTGCCTAGGATTGTGAGTTCGTGGCATGTGCCTGGGAGTACCACCTGCCTTTTTGTGGAAGACAGGCAGGGGAGGAACGGTTGGAAGATAGAATCTTACCGGGAGCCAAAGAAGCACCTCCTGGCGAAGTTATTTCTGCATCTCTTTCCCAAGGAGAAAGCGCAGAAGACGAGGTACTTAGGAGATCAGGACGTGGAGTTCCTGGAATCAGTGTGGGATGACCGAGTGCCAATCTACTGGGGCGCGTACATCCACAACTATGTACAGACGGAGCTAGCATACTTGGGTACCCCGGCGGGAGGACACTTGACGCCCTTCTTCTGCTACTTGTATATAGCCATGGGGGATCTTAGGGAAGATCAGCTGGCAGTGTATGGGCCAACGGAGCGACAGGAGGTGAAGGAGGAGACCTCGGAAGACGATGACCGAGAGGCAGCAGCAACGCCCCCTCCCACTCTGATGTCACAACTGAGGCCCGGCTCTCACCAGAAGACGCTTCTGGTGAGGGAAGATGAGTCTAGTGGGTCGGAAGACGCCACGCCACTGAGGAAGATGGGTTCCAGAAGTGTACCGAGGACACCCATCTCCCTCATTCATTCAGGATCGGAGTCGGAGTCGGAGGTAGAGTTGCTGAGTACCCGATCGGAGCAGAAGACAGCTTCTGTAACACCTGGGAGTCTTCTGAAGACTCCAGAAGACGAAGGATGGAAGGGCGCTCCTGCTGCGATGCGAGGAAGCGCAAAGAAGAGAGCCGCTCCTGCCACGAGGAGTCTTCCACCCCGGAAGATGAGAAGAGTAGTTTCTTCTCGTGCGCAAAAGATGAAGGCCGTACTGGTGGAAGAGGCTTTCTTGCCTCTGGAAGACGAAGTCGACACCATGGAGCGAGTGGTGGAAATGAACTTGTCTTCCGCAGGAAGACGACTGGAGGAGTTCAGTGCCTACTTCCAGAAGGAGATCCAGCCCGCTATGGAGTTGCTGGAGAGGAGAACGAGGGCACAAGAGAAGCCCTTACAGCCTGGATTCGGCCTGCGCACCTTGCTGCGACAGGAAGACAGCTAGCAGAAGACGGAGTCGCTGGAAGTTAGTCTCCGCACCACGGAGAAGCTTGCAGCCAGGTACAAGGCGGAAGCAGCCGCCTCTGCCAAGGAGTCGATGCAACTTCGGAAGAGCAACCAGGAGTTGCAGGCGCGAGTACAGCAGCGCGATCAGGAAGTTCTCCGAGTGCGGGAGAAGATCACTGCCCTCGCAGAAGAGCAGACCACTTGGAAGGCGCAGCGAGAAGCCGTAGAAGCGCGAGCTGTAGTGGAGAAGACGCAGAGGGAAGCAGCGGAGGCTCGTGCGCAGAAGATGCTAGCTCAGTCGGTAGAAGCGCTTCGAAAGAAGTTCAACTTCACCGCGGGTAAGAAGTTACTTACCTTAGCTAGGGAATGGGACAGCGGGTCCAAGACGAGGTTGGTGGAATGCAGAGATAGCATGTTCAGGTACTTGGATAGACAGATAGAAGGAGTGAAGACACTTTATGGTCTTCCCTCACTTCCGACACCTGCAACCGCATCTTCCCAAGCCCCAGCACCCTCGACTGGATCCGGAATGGAGAAGGAGGAGTTCGATCTCGCTGTACACTTGGTGGTGACAGCGTTGGAAGACGAGAAGACTCCAGAAGACAAGAAGACGAGCTGTCTTCCCAGGTATTTCGCGTGGAGGAAGCGACTTCCCCGGACCCCTATGAGGTCACCATGGTCCCTAGTACTACATCTGTGCCTCAGAAGACCGAAAACGCACCATTCGACTCGTCTTCCCAGAAGACCATTCCGTCTTCCGAAGTCGAAGCCGAGGAAGCCGCAGCCGCAGAAACAGCAGGGCCAGCGTAGAGCGAGGAGAGGAAAGCTACCTCAGTGGTGCCCGAGGTAAGTGTAGGGCTTCCCAGCCCATCAGAAGTCGAGGTAGTAGCTCCGATAGGAGCAGATCATGTAGAGATTGCCACCGAGCAATCAGAGTAGTTAGCAAACTCAATCGACACTTCCAGATTTAGTAGGATCGGACATGCTATCTTAAGGGTGGCAGTTTTCCATGTAAAAATAGTTAGGACCCCATGTGGCAGCATAGGTAGCGTAGGAGTAACACAGTGGAGGGCTAATTGGGAAGAGGGACCGCATGCATGTGAGGTGACAACCTCTTGTCAGCGCCTCTCTCTCTCCCTGGTTGTCGCCTCCCTTGGCTCTCGAGGCAGATGGTTAAGTAGGATCGTAGAGTAGGAAATGGAGCTCTGCCGGTTCTGCCAGTTCTGTAGAATGCTGTAACAACTGCACATACACTTCGATTCTATGGGCAGGCAGACGAGACACATTAGAGCAGAGACAAGATAGATAGTTCTTCACACTACACCCGTTGTGGGAAACATACGAATAGTCTTGGAATATACATGAGGGGTCTGCATACTCGCACCAGCAGTGGTTCGAAGATGTAGATAGAAGTAGTGGATAGTCTAGGAACAGGGAACGGCATCCTTGTGCAGTCCTGTTAGCTAGACTGATGTGTCGAGGAGTAGACGCAGGAAGTAGAGGGAGTGAGCTTCCCAATACCATTGTGACTTCTTCTCGGGGAATAGATTGTGGATTTGAGTGCAGAAGCTTTGTCCATGTCTTCCGGATGGTGGGTTCATTGAATTCGCTCCCAATTGTGCATGGGAAGTGTTCTTCTTGAGTGGCGGTGACTGTCAGCAGTTGTGGAAGTGTAGCTTGACTCGTTCAGTAGAGCACTTGGGATCTACGTACGAACGGTCTTCTGGGTAAGGAATCCCAGAAGACAGAGCAGTCAGAGCAGCGAAGCCTTCTTCCCGCAACAGAAGATGACATCCTCAAGTAGAAGACGGTGCAACAGTACTCACGTTTGTTGTCTTCCTCCCCAAACTATTACAAGCAGGGATGGCTTGTTAGTCAGGATCCGGACTAGAAGCATGTCGGAATCTTAATTTACTCTTTTCATCTTGTTTTCTCTTGTTTGGCTTTTCTCATCTTCCTCATCTTCTCCCATCTTCCCCATCTTCTTACCTTCTTCTAGTGAGTTTCCGATACTTCTATTGAGCTTCCGTGAAGGTGAATGTCGTTGTAGTGCTGCAGGAAGACAACTTCCGTAGGCAGAAGCCTGGGAAGGCTACAGGGGACATACACCCTGTGATTTATCTAACCCGTTGGAATGTGAGTGTGAGAATAAGGTGTAACGACCGTTGCTAGTCGACTTCTGCGAAGCAAGACAGCCTTCTGGAGGTGTGAGAAGACAAGTTGAACCCCCCAGAAGACGAGAATCGCTTCGGGAAGACGGTATCGAGAAGACCGAAAGAAGCAACCTGGAAGCAGGAAGATCGTCTTTCCGAGCTTCTCTGTGAATAGTTGTGTGGTATTGTAATTGGTAGTTGTTGGTTTAGTTCCAGAGCACCATTTGGCGTGTCTGGAAGACGTGTAGTTTTGTGTGGTTTTGTGAGAAGACGAGATTTCTAGGCAAAACCCGTGTGTTTGTGTGTTTGAACAGATCTTAGAACTTAGAGCAGCGTTACTTGTGCAAATCCTCTGTGGGAACGATATCTTGTATACTAAATGGGCAAAAGGAGAAATCCTGCGTCACTACATATAGTGAACGACCATTTTTGGCGCCGCTGCCGGAGATTTCATCATAGTAACTTCTGTTCTAAGCTTCCTGGATCTGTGTGCCATTAGTTAGGATCATTTCGAACTAACTTCGATTGTAGTTGAATGTGTTGTGGGATTCTATCTTGCTAGAAGACAGGAACCACCACCAGAAGTTGATAAGATACCTCAGGGAGAGTTGGAGGAAGCCGCTTCCCTGCTTCCAAGAGCTTCTTGGAAGACTCGATCTTGGAAGACTGCAGTGAGTACAACAGGAAGCAGGAGAAGAAGACGTTCCAAACCTGCGATCGGTTGTTTAGACATTCAGTCTATCAGATCTAGTGGTAGAAGAAGAGGGACATCTGTTCTCAGTACTCTGGTGGATGCCTCCGACCAGAGGAAGAAGCAGAAGACGCACGGGTAAAGATCCTGAGTGGGTAAATTCACCCCAGCGAACCGCTTCTAGAGAGCAGCGGATATCCCTGAGACACCAAAGGAAAGAAGAAGAGCTCAAGAAGATCCGATCAGTAGAATTGGAAGAGCTCTCCATCTCGAGCATAATCTTTGGCGAAGACAAAAACCAACCGGATGATCACGTGTATAAAGTAGACTTTGGTACTGGTTACTCGGAAGACGTCTTCCCAAGTGCGGAAGAAGCTTCTCAAGGTGAGGGAAGACTGGAGGAGATTGTTCCAGACGTCTCGGAAGGTAGCAGTGACAGTAGCTCTGACTCAGAAGACGACCTTCGTGACTCAGACAGGCCTGGACCTTCGAGAAGACCATCTCCACCACCTGGACCTGAGGAAGAAAGAAGTTGGCAGTCACACCAGCCGGCAGTCAACATGGCTTCCCACACTCGACAGAAGTACCATCCGTACGACGATGATGCTGACGCGGACGACTTCATCACGATGTTCGAGACCATCTCTAGATCCAACAAGGAAGACGCTGATGTTGACAGACTCCGTGTATTTCTCAGTTTGATCAAAGGGAAAGGAAGGAAGTGGATGAGTAAAACGTTGGATGATGTTGTAGTAATGGCCGCTTGGGCTACTCTGAAGGCAGCTTTTCTGAAGAGGTTCAGAGGAGTGGGCTACGATCGTATGACCCTCATAGAGCTTCAGAGGCTCGAACGGAAGAAGAAAGAGACACTGAGGGATTACACCAAGAGATTTGAAGATCTCTTGGATCACATCCCTCAGAACCAAGGAAGACCCGACTACTGTGCTCAGCAAGCTGTGGACTGGTACTTGGGAGGATTGTCTTAGGACATGGAATTGTACTGCAGAAGAGGAGGAGGTGATGATTTAGCGGAGGTACAGAAGCATGCCGAGCAGTATGAAACCTCGAGCATCACTCGGAATATGACGAAAGACAAAGGGAAGACCTCGAAGAAGTCCAAGAAGTCGAAGAAGTCTTCCCGGAGGTCCAAGAAGAAGTCCAAGTCCACTGAAACTGATAACAGTGATTCAGAAGCAGCCTCTACTTCTGAAGAGTCTACCGTCGAAAGTTCAGAATCCGAATCTGAACAAGAGAAGAAGACGCGGAAGAAGAAGAAGGAGAAGACGCGAGCAAGGGAGGAAGTTGTGCAGAAGATGCCTCAAACTCAGATCATTCAGTCTGCACCTGATCCCCGCATCGATGAGGTTCTGAAGCAGTTTGCTGACCTGAAAGTTCATCTTCTGAACCAGAAGGACAAGCAGAAGCAGCCTACGGCTTCCCGGCCAAACCTTTGGTGCAACCTTTGTAACTCTTCTGGACACACCAGATATCAGTGTACGCAGGACCAAGCTGTCAACTGGACAAGATGGGAAGAAGACGATGAGGGATATCTACACGATCCCAGTGGGGAAATTTGCTATAGGATCGAGACGATACAACCCTTCACTCCTACGCCTCCCGCCCAATATAATCGTTATGTACCGAGGGATAGAGCTAGCAATGTACAGACCAAGACACCCTAGCAGCCTTCTTCATCACAACGACCTCTCAACCCTCTTCCTGGAGCGTGCAATAATTGTGGAGAGACAGGACACTGGTGGTCCACCTGTCCTCACCCGAGAAGACAGATTGGGCAAGTGTCCTTGTGTGGGAACTGTAAGGAAGCCGGTCATTTCACAGGGAATTGTCCTCAGATCTTACGACCCTGACAAATGATGAGATTTGCAGATACCACGCCTCCTGCAGAAGCAGCATCAACTTCTAAGCTCGAGTTAGCAGTGGTACAGCACATCACGGTAGAAGAAGAAGATCCTGGGGATTGTACGGATTATCTCCATATCGAGGAAGACGAACCAGACCCCGAGAAGCGCGAAGGAAAGGAACCTCAGCTGCAGAAGACGACTGCAGCTCAGAAGATGGAGACACCTGAAGAAGCGTCATCTCTTACTTTGACGGATGGTACTGTTTGGAATCCTGACTCGAATTCAGATAGTTGGCCTCCGGAGGAAGTTTTGGATGAAGCTGTGTTCAAGGTAAGTACCAGAAGCAAAGGGAAGTCAGAATCTCGTCAGAAGGACGTCAAGAAGAAGAAGCAGCGTAAGGAGAGGTCATCTTCTCCTGAGCGGCCATCTTCTCCTACTTACGACCGAGAAGATCCGAAGTACTTTGCTCCTGATATTAGACAAGAGGTTGAAGCGATCATGCAAGAAGAGCTGGAGAAGAGACGGAAGATAGTACAGCAGCTCCCTACACCGACTACGGCAACACCTGTCTCACGGGAACAGCCTCCAGTCGAGGGAAGACACTCTTATGGTCTTCCATCCAAGGAAGCAACTACTGCATCTTCTCTGTTGGAAACACCAGTCACTCTCCTGAAAAGATCTCCGTACGACTTCTTGCGAGACTTGTGGAATCAGAACGGAACGAAGAAGAATCGAACGGAAGAAGAAAGAGACATTGAGGGATTACACCGAGAGATTTGAAGATCTCTTGGCTCACATCCCTCAGAACCAAGGAAGACCCGGCTACTGTGCTCAGCAAGCTGTGGACTGGTACTTGGGAGGATTGTCTCACGACCGTTGCTAGTCGACTTCTGCGAAGCAGGACAGCCTTCTGGAGGTGTGAGAAGACGAGTTGAACCCCCCAGAAGACGAGAATCGCTTCGGGAAGACGGTATCGAGAAGACCGAAAGAAGCAACCTGGAAGCAGGAAGATCGTCTTTCCAAGCTTCTCTGTGAATAGTTGTGTGGTATTGTAATTGGTAGTTGTTGGTTTAGTTCCAGAGCACCATTTGGCGTGTCTGGAAGACGTGTAGTTTTGTGTGGTTTTGTGAGAAGACGAGATTTCTAGGCAAAACCCGTGTGTTTGTGTGTTTGAACAGATCTTAGAACTTAGAGCAGCGTTACTTGTGCAAATCCTCTGTGGGAACGATATCTTGTATACTAAATGGGCAAAAGGAGAAATCCTGCGTCACTACAATGATCGCTTCAACTTCTTGTCTAATGTCAGGAGCAAAGTACTTCGGATCTTCTCGGTCGTAAGTAGGAGAAGACGGCCGCTCAGGAGAAGATGATCTCTCCTTTCGCTGCTTCTTCTTCCTGATCTCCTTCTGACGAGATTCTAACTTCCCTTTGCTTCTGGTACTTACCTTGAACACCGCTTCATCCAAGACTTCTTCGGGAGGCCAACTGTATGAATCCGGGCTAGGGCTCCAAACAGTGCCATCCGTCAAAGTGAAAGAAGAAGCTGCCTCAAGTAACTTCGTCTTCTGAGCTGCAGTCGTCTTCTGCAGCTGAGGTTCCTTTCCTTCGCGTTTCCCGGGGTCCGGTTCGTCCTCCTCGATATGGAGACAATACGTATAATCCCCAGGATCTTCTTCTTCTACCGTGATGTGCTGTACCACTGCTAACTCGAGTTTAGAAGTTGATGTAGCTTCTGCAGGAGGCGTGGTATCTGCAAATCTAACCATTTGTCGTGGTCGTAAGGTCTGAGGACAATTTCCTGTGAAATGACCGGCTTCCTTACAGTTCCCACACAAGGGCACTTGCCCAATCTGTCTTCTCGGATGAGGACAGGTGGACCACCAGTGTCTTGTTTCTCCATAATTATTGCACGCTCCAGGAAGAGGGTTGAGAGGTCGTTGTAACGATTATATTGGGCGGGAAGGGAAGGGAAGGAGTAAAGGGTTGTATTGTCTCGATCCTATAGCAAGTTTCCCCACTGGGATCGTGTAGATATCCCTCATCGTCTTCTTCCCATCCTGTCCAGTTGACAGCTTGGTCCTGCGTACACTGATCTCTGGTGTGTCCGGAAGAGTTACAAAGGTTGCACCAAAGGTTTGGTCGGGAAGCCGTAGGTTGCTTCCGCTTGTCCTTCTGGTTCAGAAGATGAACTTTCAGGTCGGCAAACTGCTTCAGAACTTCATCGATACGGGGATCAGGTGCAGACTGAATGATCTGAGTTTGAGGCATCTTTTGCACAACTTCCTCCCTTGCTCGCGTCTTCTCCTTCTTCTTCTTCCGCGTCTTCTTCTCTTGTTCAGATTCGGATTCTGAACTTTCGACAGTAGACTCTTCAGAAGTAGAGGATGCTTCCGAATCACTGTTATCAGTTTCAATGGACTTGGACTTCCTCTTGGACTTCCTCTTGGACTTCCTAGAAGACTTCTTGGACTTCTTCGAGGTCTTCCCTCTGTCTTTTGTCATATTTCGAGTGATGCTCGAGGTTTCATACTGCTCGGCATGCTTCTGTACCTCTGCTAAATCATCACCTCCTCCTCTTCTGCAGTATAATTCCATATCCTGAGACAATCCTCCCAAGTACCAGTCCATGGCTTGCTGAGCACAGTAACCGGGTCTTCCTTGGTTCTGAGGGATGTGATCCAGGAGGTCTTCAAACCTCTTGGTGTAATCCCGAAGTGTCTCTTTCTTCTTTCGTTCGAGTCTCTGAAGTTCTATGAGGGTCATCCGATCATAGCCCACTCCTCTAAACCTCTTCAGAAAAGCTGCCTTCAGAGTAGCCCAAGCGGCCATTACTACACCATCATCCAACATCTTACTCATCCATTTCCTTCTCTTCCTTACGATCAAATTGAGAAATACACGGAGTCTGTCGACATCAGCGTCTTCCTTGTTGGATCTAGAGATGGTCTCAAACATCGTGATGAAGTCGTCCGCGTCAGCATCATCGTCGGACGGATGGTACTTCTGCCGAGTGTGGGAAGCCATGTCGACTGCCGGCTGGTGCGACTGCCAACTTCTTCCTCCCTCAGGTCCAGGTGGCGGAGATGGTCTTCTCGAAGGTCCAGGCCTATCTGAATCACGAAGATCGTCTTCTGAGTCAGAACTACTGTCACTGCTATCTTCCGAGACGTCTGGAACGATCTCCTCCAGTCTTCTCTCACCTTGAGAAGCTTCTTCCGCACTTGGGAAGACGTCTTCCGAGTAACCAGTACCGAAATCTACTTTATACACGTGATCACCCGGTTGGTTTTTGTCTTCGCCAAAGATTATGCTCGAGATGGAAAGCTCTTCCAATTCTACTGATCGGATCTTCCTGAGCTCTTCTTCTTTCCTTTGGTGTCTCAGGGATATCCGCTGCTCTCTAGAAGCGGTTCGCTGGGGTGAATTTACCCACTCAGGATCTTTACCCGTGCGTCTTTTGCTTCTTCCTCTGGTCGGAGGCATCCACCAGAGTACTGAGAACAGATGTCCCTCTTCTTCTACCACTAGATCTGATAGACTGAATGTCTAAACAACCGATCGCAGGTTTAGAACGTCTTCTTCTCCTGCTTCCTGTTGTACTCACTGCATCTTCCAAGATCGAGTCTTCCAAGAAGCTCTTGGAAGCAGGGAAGCGGCTTCCTCCAACTCTCCCTGAGGTATCTTATCAACTTCTGGTGGTGGTTCCTATCTTCTAGCAAGATAGAATCCCACAACACATTCAACTACAATCGAAGTTAGTTCGAAATGATCCTAACTAATGGCACACAGATCCAGGAAGCTTAGAACAGAAGTTACTATGATGAAATCTCCGGCAGCGACGCCAAAAATGGTCGTTCACTATATGTAGTGACGCAGGATTTCTCCTTTTGCCCATTTAGTATACAAGATATCGTTCTCACAGAGGATTTGCACAAGTAACGCTGCTCTAAGTTCTAAGATCTGTTCAAACACACAAACACACGGGTTTTGCCTAGGAATCCCGTCTTCTCACAAAACCACGCATCTTCCAGACACTCCAAAAGGTGCTCTGGAACTAAACAAACAACTACTAACTAAAATATGACACAACTATTCACAGGATTCAAGATGACCTTCCTGCTTCCAGGTTGCTTCTTCCAGTCCTCTCAATACCGTCTTCCCGAAGCGATTCTCGTCTTCTGGGGGTTTAGCTCGTCTTCTCACAACTCCAGAAGATTGTCCTGCTTCGCAGAAGTCGATTAGCACGACTGTTACACCTTACTCTCGCACTCACATTTCAACGGGTTAGATCAATCACAGGGTGTATGCCCCTGTAGCCTTCCCAGGCTTCTGCCTACGGAAATGGTCTTCCTGCAGCACTACAACGACATTCACCTTCACGGAAGCTCAATAGAAGTCTCGGAAGCTCACTAGAAGAAGATAAGAAGATGGGGAAGAAGAGAAAATCCAAACAAGACAGAACAAGATGAAAAGAAGAAATTAAGTTTCCGACAGGCTTCTAGTCCAGATCCTGACTAACAAGCCATCCCTGCTTGTAATAGTTTGGGGAGGAAGACAACAAACATGGGTACAGTCGTACCGTCTTCTACTCGAGGATGTCGTCTTCTGCTGTGGGAAGAAGGCTTCTTTCTTTTTCACTTTGCTGCTCTAACTACTCTGTCTTCTGGGATCCCTTACCCAGAAGACCGTTCGTACGAAGATCCCAAGTGCTCTACTGAACGAGCCAAGCTACACTTCCACAACTGCTGACGGTCATCGCCACTCAAGAAGAACACTTCCCATGCACAATTGGGAGCGAATTCAATACAATCCACCACCCAGAAGACATGAACCAAGCTGCTGCACTCAAATCCACAATCCATTCCCCGAGAAGAAGTCACAATGTCATTGGGAAGCTCACTCCCTCTACTTCCTGCGTCTACTCCTCGACACACAAGCCTAGCTAACAGGACTGCACGAAGATGCCGTTCCCTGTTCCTAGACTGTTCACTATCTCTATCTACATCTTCGAACCACTGCTGGTACGAGCATGCAGACCCCTCATGTGTATTCCAAGACTATTCGTATGTTTCCAACAACGGGTGTAGTGTGCGAAGAACTGTCTATTCTGTGTCTCTGCTCTAATGTGTCTCGTCTGCCTGCACCATAAAATCGGTGTGTGTGTGCAGTAGTTACAGAACTCTATCTCTTATTCTTCGACCCTACTTATGTCGCTGCCATGAGAACTAGGGGAGACGACCACCAGGGAAAGAGAGGCGCTGACAGGAGGTTGCACCCCACATGCAAGCGGTTCCTCTTCCTAATTAGCCATCCACCTTGTTACTCCTACGCTACCTATGCTGCCACATGGTGTCCTAACTATTTTTACACTGAAAACTGCCACCCTTAAGATAGCATGTTTTGGTCCTACTAAATCTGGAAGTATCACTTCGGTTGCTGTCTATTCTGATTGCTCCATGGCAATCTCTACCTCATCTGCTCCTATCGGAGCTACTATCTCGGCTTCTGATGGGTTGGGAAGCCCTGCACTTACCTCGGGTGTCACTGAGGTAGCTTCCCTCTCCTCGCTCTTCGCTGGCCCTGCTGTTTTTGCGGCTGCGTCTTCCTCGGCTTCGGCTTCTGCTTCGGAAGACGAAATCGTCTTCTGGGAAGCAGAGTCGAATGGTGCGTCTTCGGTCTTCATAGGCACGGGTGCGGTACTAGGGACCATGGCGACCTCATAGGGGTCCGGGGAAGTCGCTTCCTCCACGCGGAATACATGGGAAGACGGCTCGTCTTCCTGTCTTCCAGAAGACATCCTGTCTTCCGGGGCGTCTTTTGGAGTTTTCTCGGCTTCCAACGCTGTCACTACCAAGTGCACAGCGAGATCGAACTCCTCCTTCTCCATTCTGGATCCAGTCGACGGTGCTGGAGCGTGAGAAGATGCGGTTGCATGTGTCGGAAGCGAGGGAAGACCATAAAGTGTCTTCACTCCTTCTATCTGTCGATCTAAGTACCTGAACATGCTCTCCCGGCATTCCACCAACCTTGTCTTGGACTCGCTGTCTCATCCTCTAGCTAAGGTAAGTAACTTCCTACCCGCGGTGAAGTTGAACTTCTTCGAAGCGCTTCCACCGACTGTGCTAGCATCTCTTGCGCACGAGTCTCCGCTGCTTCCCGCTGCGTCTTCTCACGTTGCGTCTTCCAAGTGGTCTGCTCCTCTGCGAGGGTGGTGATCTTCTCCCGCACTCGGAGGACTTCCTGATCGTGTTGTTGTACACGCTGTCGTGATGTGAATTATTCCACATAGTGAATAATTCACCTCTCAGTTAGAAGTTAGTCTCTCTTAGTGAAGCTAAGACCTCAGAGAAGTCGATTCTGGAGGAAGTGAGCATTCGAAAATCTGAAAACACCACGGCGTAGGTCTCGTCGCGCTGATCACCGTGGTATGTTCAAAAGTTGCAGCAAACGGAGTTGCAAGCGAAAAGTTACTTGGAGTTCTTCTACAAGATTTCTGATACCGGGAAATTTACCATAAATCAGAGTGAGTTCGAAAAATAATTTTTAGATTTTTCTCATGTAGATTGTAGTATGTAGTATTTGTTTAAAATTCGAAATGTACAAAAAAAACATGTCTAGACAAAGTTATGGCACTTCGTGTTAGCAAAGGAAAGACGAAATACCGCAGCTTTCTAGCATATTAGCTTAGAAACTGGCCTTCAAAACCAGTTGTGAGATCAGCTTCCGTGGTGTAGCTGAGAAACTTGTAGGGAGGAGGTCTCCGGATCAAATCCCTTCAGACTCACAACCGGCTTGGAGTAGGCTGGCCCCTTCGGGGGAATATGAGAGGCACCAAGTTGCCTAGGGGCGGGACACTAGATGTCCCTTAAACGTACCGTGAATGCGGGACGCCTCCGTCTACCCCTGCACTAGTGCAGTCACCTAGTGTGGATGCTAGAGGGAGATTACCACCGGGTTTCGAAATGGACCTCTCACCTTCGGGTTGGCGGGGTAATTAGTACGAATTCGGTTGCGGCCCTCTAAGTCATGGGGTAGCGAGATGGCATCAAAGATACTCCAAGTCGGTACCAATTCTTTTGTAGAAAAATGTAGAGTTCGAAATATTATTCACTTGGGTCGAAAAATCAAGTGAAACTGATACCTGAGGCAATACTTACGGCACTTTGAAGTTTAAGGGGGCCGGGAAACGACAATGATGATAACTCGGGCTCCACGTGTCAGAACGAGGTGATTCCGGTGGCCAGAGGTAGCCGTGGTGGAGTTACTTCAAGTGGAGGTGTCAGATGCTGACTGTACAGCCGAGACGGTGGCCGGGAAACGACAATGATGATAACTCGGGCTCCACGTGTCAGAACGAGGTGATTCCGGTGGCCAGAGGTAGCCGTGGTGGAGTTACTTCAAGTGGAGGTGTCAGATGCTGACTGTACAGCCGAGACGGTGGCCGTCCGTACAGATGAACCTGCGAGGCTTAGTGAAATAGTCTTCTTACGTGTAGATATATTATCAGTGAGTTATTTTTCTGCTGCCATCTGTTTAGGGCGCCTTTTACCCCTGCCAGGTGACACTGAAGATTACGTAGGGTGGAGGAAAACCCAGAGGGGTGTACTCCAGAGAGAGAGAATTCGGAGGTATTATCGAATTATCGCATTATCGTAGTCTGTCGATCATCGAGCAGTGTAGAATTTACCGTGCGGGAGCTATCAAGTAGAGGGAATCGAAGAGCTAGGAAGGGATTTTCTGACTGATCAGATTTTTGATATCGAGGGATTGAGAGTAGAGAACAGAATCGAGTAGATAGGAGACCTACAACTTGTACGCATACTTTTCTGAAGAGAAAACGGGAAGCTTCTAGGTGAACGCGCTGGTGCTTCACAGGAGCAGTTTTCTGATATTCTGAGTTACTAAGCGTGAGCTTTGCAATCTGCATGATCTGGAGTCGAAGATCTACTTGCATGCCGTGTGTTTTATCTTGGCCAGATCGAGAACGTGGTGGTGTGGTTTCTTGCGATCCGTATTTCGTGTGTAGTTTTTCGCCCTCTTCTTCACGATCGTATCACAGCTAGAAGGTTCGCCCTTCCCAGGAAACTCTCGCCTCGACATACAATCTGGTGCTTCCACTGAGAGGCTTCTTGGGGTGATTGATCGTGGAGTTGAGTTCTAAGACGGAGAAGAAGATGGATCGGAAGAGCGGAAGCGCTGCTGGTGCTACCTCTACGGCTGCTGCATCTACGTCTGCTGCAGCACCTACTGTAGCCCCTACGACTGCAGCGACATCTGCATCTGGCCTCGACACAACTGAGATTCTGAGGACGCTTGCGGCCCTGGTCCAACAGCATCCGATCGTTGGAGGGGGTGAGTTGAAATCCACAAAAGCTTTGCAAGCGATAGTGAATAGATGTGGCAGATTTGATGGTAGAGATATTTCTAGGTATCTGCGTGAATACAGAGGAGAGATGGAACTGGTTAGAGTTACAGATATAGAGATGATAACCAGTTTTGAGTTAGCTGTTATTCCTGAGTTGCGCGACCAAGTTAGGGATGTACAGAGAAGAAATCTAGGTGTGTGGATGAGTTTCGAGCGATCGCTTCGAGAGGAGTCTCTCGAAGAAGATTCAGAGAGAGTCACTAGGAGAACGTTTCTAGACTGGGTTGAGCAGCAACCTGGTCGTCTGATGAGCCTGAATGAGTTGCTGAGAGAGTTTGATCGAAGATACCGACAACTCTCAACTCTAGAGCGCATAACTCTAGATACTAGGAGAACTGAACTTTTTCTGCAAGCTACCGATGATGCTACGACAGATCGGTTATGCTTTATGTTGGCTGACCGATCGGCTGAAGGAGGAGTTACTACCGACTGAGGAAGGGTCGAGGATGCTGTTGCCGTACTAACGAGGCAGAGGAGGGGAAGAGTGGCTGTGGGAGGACGTCCGCTTGCAGAAGTGACCACTCAACCTCGCACTGCTCCTCAAGTACAGCAACCTCCGGCTCTTGCTCCGGCTCCTAGACCTGTTGTCCCTGTTGCAGTTCCTTTGATGCCAGTTGTGCCAGTTCCTGCACAGAGGGCACCGATTCAAAGACCTGCGGAGAATCATGGACAGCAGAACCAGATCGAAGACCTGATTCGGCAGATGAGAGAACTGAAGGTGGAGCTAGCTGGATTGCAGAGAGAGCAGCCGCCGGTGCCTGCTGCTGCACGTCCAGGAGGTGCTCCTGTTCGTAGATGTATCTGGTGTGACAGTCAAGATCATTTCCGAGGGGACTGTCAAGAGCTCACGGCTGCTCTGCGAGATGGTGTGGTTCGCTACCAGAACGGTAGGCTGCACCTTTCTTCTACTGGAGAGCCGCTAAGCACGCAGTTTGGACGAGGAGGCATGAGGAGTCTACCTCAGATTACAGCTGCTGCAACTGTACATGCATTGATGACACCACCGGTAAATCCTGATGTATATGCTGGTCACATTGAAGTTTCTTCTAGTCCTACGTTGCTAGATAGGACTACTGAGAAGAAACCTGTTCAAGTTCCTTCTGAAGTACTGAAGAGAGGAGCTGAGACTATCCGTAGAGTCACAGGGTGGGGTGATCCTGTTGACGCTGCGTCTATCAAAGCATTCTTGGACGTGGATAGACACGTTCATTGGCAAGATGCTTCTGTGGAGGAGAAGAGGCGGTGAGAAGCCTCTGAACTTGATATTGGAGTTCCGGAGGAGGCTGGGGACAGGCGGAGAGTCACAAGGAGGCGAGCAGCCGCTCCAGAAGACGTCCCATCTACTTCTGCAGCTCCTCCACCTGCACCGGGTCCGATGGAGGACGTGCAGAGATCCCAGCAGAAGCCAACGACTGCTGGGAGACGGTTTACTGCCCAAGAGAAAGGGAAGGGACCGGCTTACAAGTTGGCAGCTGATATTGAGACTTCAACTGATCTCAAGAGCATCCTGGAGCAGAGAATACTTGACGCACGAATCGAGTTTTCTCTTCGGGAGGTTCTTGGTATTGCGAAGAGGGAGTTTCACGAGCTGATCATCGACATCATCAAGCGGAAGAGACAGGTGATGTCTGAACAAGTAGAAAGTCAGATGATTGATGTGGTAGGAGCTTCTGTGAATGATGCAGAGTTCGGCAAGGTGCATTTTCAGGAAGCTGATGATACAGAGTACCAGCAAGAAGCGTTAGTTGCTGGTACCAACACTGTTGAGTTTGAGGATGATGAAGTTGGCGAGGAGAGTCCAGCTACTGATAGTGACTTCAGGAAGAGACACTGGGCTCGTGCTACGACTGCTACACGAGTTCGCCTTGGGAGTTTGGAACCTGTTGCGGCTTTGGTTGATCACGGTTCAGAGATCAACATCATGTCACGAGAAGTGTACGAGAGAGGACAGTGGCCTATCGAACTGAACCATGGTTGGGTGCTACGAGCTGCAAACAACCAGAAGGGTGAGTTATACGGCGCTTGTCCCAACGTGAGAGTGAAGTTGGGTGATGTGGAGGTAGATCAGCACTTCTTCGTGCAGTCTTCTGCTTCTTATCCTGTGATTCTTGGTCAGTCTTATCACCGCAGTTAGAATGGAGACGAAGGTGATGGATGACGGATCTCACTATGCTAGGATCCGTAGTCCAGATGATAGACGTTCTGTGCAGTTTTTGACCGTTCGTACAAACCACGAACGAAACAGACAGACTCTGAGAGATTCTCCTATCTGTAGGAGCAAGGATTTTCTGAAACCACTCTTGTAGGACGGGATACCAAGAGTGATGGATCTGCTACTACTATGATCCCGCTTGAGCAGCCTGTGGGATCACAGGAGATTGACGAAGAGGTTGCTCAAGATTCTGAAAACTGCTACACTGTACATAGTTGGAAATCTGGTTTGATGACTTTTAGTTCTGATGATTGGAGTGAGTTCACGCGTGTAGAGGATCAACTGAGAAGAGTAGAAGGCAGATGGAGAAGTATGCAGAAAATCTACGCTGTACAGGAGTTCTGAACGAAGGTGAGCTGATTTCTGGTGTTTACGAGGAGTTTGTAGGTGTACAGTCTTTTGTTCGTTGGCTGGATGATGTAGATAGGTTGATGAAGCAGATGGGAGGAAGGGTGGTGATCCCTATCCACTCTCGTAAGGTCTATGAGGAGATTGCCTCGTGCTTGCAATCTCGTCCTCATCCGAGACTGGAGAGTGGATGGAAGGATGCAATCTGCTGGTGTGGCTCTCGTGAAGAAGCAGAGGTTCACACCAAATACAAAACTGTAGCGAAGAAGGTGAAACCAGTGGCGACTCAATTACCTGTTGACTCACAACAGCAGATGGAGTTAGCTGCCACAGAGCCTGTACTGAGAGATCCTAAACAGATAGGACACGAGTTTACTCAAGAGACACTCGAGCAGCTCCAGATAGGAGGGGGTGGCTTCTTGACTGAAGTGGAGAAACGAGCTTTTGAGCAGATGATAGTTAGCCATGGTAAGGCATTTTCTTTCTCAGCTGGAGAGATTGGTTGTGTGGATCCTAGTGTGATAGCTCCGATGGTTATCTTCACAGTTCCTCACGTACCTTGGGACTTGAAACCGATTCCAGTCCCTCGTGCCTTGCTACCGAAGGTTATTGACTTACTGAAGGAGAGGATGCGGATGGGTATTCTTGAACCATCTATGGCTCCGTACTCTAGCCGATGGTTCACAGTACCTAAGAAGACAGGAGCTTTACGCTTCATCCAAGACTTACAGCCTGCTAACAACATCATGATTCGAAATGTTGGAACAGGACCTGTGGTTGATGAAGTAGCCGAGGCATTTGCTGGAAGATCTATCTATTCTATTGGAGATCTATTTTCAGGTTACGATCAGTTTCAGCTTGCTTTGGAGAGTAGAGACTTGACTACCATGCGTACACCTTTGGGATTGATGCGGATGTGTACTCTTCCTCAGGGTGCGACAAACTCAGTAGCTCATATGCAAAACGCGATGCATAAGGTGTTACGAGAGTTTGTACCTGAGGTTACTATCCCATTTCTGGATGATATCCCCATGAAAGGCTGTCCGATGGAGGACAAGGACGAGACTATGACTGCTGATGGTTGCATAAAGTTCGTTGCAGACCACATCCGAGATGTGGAGAAGATTCTGATGCGCTTGGAAGAGGTACATCTCACTCTGTCAGGTACCAAATCTCGTTTTGGAATGGCAGAGATTGTGGTGGTTGGTCACTTATGCGGTACTTTTGGAAGACGGCCGAACCCAGAGAAGGTAGATGCTATAGCAAGGATAGCAGACTGTACCAACATCACTGAGGTTCGACGATTCTTAGGAGCTTGTGTGTTCTTTCGTGTGAGTATTCCTCATTATGCACACATTGCCGAGCCTCTGTATGCACTTCTGAGAAAAGGGAAGAGGTTTACTTGGCGGCAAGAACATCACGAGACGATGGAGCAGCTGAAAGAGATTCTGAAGTCTCCACCTGTACTAAGGAGACTTAACTACGAGAGCGGAAGACCTATCATACTGACTGTTGACACGAGTCCAAAGGCGATTGGATGGGCAGTCGGTCAAGAAGATGCAGAAGGCGTGCGGTTTGTTTCAAGGTTTGGAGCTCGGATCTTAACAGATAGACAACGTAACTATCCTCAAGTGAAGCGTGAGTTGTGGGGAGCTGTTACTGCTA
The DNA here is from genome assembly GCA_036924285.1 of Asterella californica. NCBI lineage: Eukaryota > Viridiplantae > Streptophyta > Marchantiopsida > Marchantiales > Aytoniaceae > Asterella > Asterella californica. Next base: position 32,157,058 of record JAYKYS010000003.1, read on the forward strand.
TGAAGGTAGATCGAGAGTTCTTGATAGGTGCCCGTGTGATAGTAGAAACAGATTGTTTGCCTTTGCTAGGTATGATAGCAAACTGTAATACTCCAGATATAGCAATGCTATGATGGATTGCTTATATCCGGAGTATGAACCCTGAGCTGAAGCATATAGCAGGAAAGGATAATCCTGTTGCAGACATGTTATCTAGGGCTTGCTATACAGATGAAGAAGAGATGATTACTGAAGTCGAAGATGAGGAGAAGAGAGACGTTTGGTGCCAAGTTGGTCAGCAGACTTCAGACTTGGAACCACTGCCGTTCTACGAGGAGTTCTACACGGAAAAGTTCCGCGATATCGGCTATTATCTGAGTTTATTATGCAGAAGAGAAGGATGGAGTGATGCAGAGTTCAAGGAGATCAGAAGAAAAGCGTACGGTTACCTTCTACGTGAAGGTTATCTGTGGAAACGTCCGAAGAGAAGAGATGGGATGTTGGCTAGAGTAGTGGATGATCAACCGACGAAGCTGAATCTGCTGAAGGAGTTTCATGACACCTTGTGGGCTGGACACCGTGGAGTTTGGGCTACATACACGAAGATGAAGGAGCGATACTGGTGGAAGGGTTTGTATCAAGACGTAGTGGATTTTGTTGGGTCGTGTCTGCACTGCCAGTTCTACTCTAAAGTCCGTTACAGAGATGGACTTGTACCTACCTACCCACCTAGTATTCATTTTTCGTGGGTCCTTGATCTTGTGATGATGCCGCCGGGACTGTGGGGGATGCGCTACTTGGTGTTGGCTCGGGAAGATCTCTCCAACTACGTGGAGGGACGAGCACTGCGAACGAAGACTACAGAGAACATATGTAGATTCGTGCTGGAAGATATTATCTGTCGTTATGGATCTGTTGGAAGACTACGAGCAGATAGAGGTGAGTTGAGAGGTGCAGAAGCGAAGGAGTTCTTTGCTCGCTATGGAGTAAAGCTTCGGCTTACTACTGCCATGAATCCAGAAGGCATTGGTAAGAGTGAACGAGGACATCCTTCTATTGTTCACGCTTTAGTAAAAGCATGTGATGGTAGGCCTAGGGAGTGGCCGAGACTACTTCCATTTGCTTTATGGGCTGATAGAACTACACACTGTACCACGACTGGCTATATGCCAGTTGAGCTTATGTTGGGGCAGAAGCCGATCATGCCTGCTGAGGAGGACTTTCCTACGTGGGCTACTCTACCATGGGAAGATGGTATAGATCATACTTCACTCCTTGCCTTACGAACTAGGCAGTTGGAGCGAAGGGAGGAGGATCTTGCTGAGGCGCAAGAGAAGCTGAAGGTGGCTCGAGTTAGAAACAAGGAGCGTTTCGACAAGACTCACCGACTACGACCAAAGCTAATACTTGTTGGTGATTGGGTTCTGGTGTATGATAGCACGCTGGAGAACCAGCATTCTACACTTCGTAAGTTCTCGCGAAGATGGTTCGGGCCTTATGTTGTGCTAGATGTGTATGAGAATGCCACTTATAGTTTACGTGAGCTGGATGGTACTCTTTTGAAACTATCTGTGGCCGGCAAGCAAGTGAAGTTGTTCAAACAACGTGGAGAATCAGTAGATTTGTTCAACTTTCTGGAGTCTGAGAAGATGCAAAGAGATGAAGACGTCTCGCCTGCTAAAGAGGATGAGGCGGAGGAGAGTGATGATGATGATGAAATGACAGAAAGATAAAGAGGTTGGCACATGCCAGAGGATGTGCAGGTTTGGAGGGGGTGGATGTCGTGATGTGAATTATTCCACATAGTGAATAATTCACCTCTCAGTTAGAAGTTAGTCTCTTTGAGTGAAGCTAAGACCTCAGAGAAGTCGATTCTGGAGGAAGTGAGCATTCGAAAATCTAAAAACACCACGGCGTAGGTCTCGTCGCGCTGATCACAGTGGTATGTTCAAAAGTTGCAAACGGAGTTGCAGGCGAAAAGTTACTTGGAGTTCTTCTACAAGATTTCTGATACCGGGAAATTTACCATAAATCAGAGTGAGTTCGAAAAATACTTTTTAGATTTTTCTCATGTAGATTGTAGATTGTAGTATGTAGTATTTGTTTAAAATTCGAAATGTACAAAAAGAGCATGTCTAGACAAAGTTATGGCACTTCGTGTTAGCAAAGGAAAGACGAAATACCGCAGCTTTCTAGCATATTAGCTTAGAAACTGGCCTTCAAAACCAGTTGTGAGATCAGCTTCCGTGGTGTAGCTGAGAAACTTGTAGGGAGGAGGTCTCCGGATCAAATCCCTTCAGACTCACAACCGGCTTGGAGTAGGCTGGCCCCTTCGGGGGAATATGAGGGGCACCAAGTTGCCTAGGGACGGGACACTAGATGTCCCTTAAACGTACCGTGAATGCGGGACGCCTCCGTCTACCCCTGCACTAGTGCAGTCACCTAGTGTGGATGCTAGAGGGAGATACCACCGGGTTTCGAAATGGACCTCTCACCTTCGGGTTGGCGGGGTAATTAGTACGAATTCGGTTGCGGCCCTCTAAGTCCTGGGGTAGCGAGATGGCATCAAAGATACTCCAAGTCGGTACCAATTCTTTTGTAGAAAAATGTAGAGTTCGAAATATTATTCACTTGGGTCGAAAAATCAAGTGAAACTGATACCTGAGGCAATACTTACGGCACTTTGAAGTTTAAGGGGGCCAGGAAACGACAATGATGATAACTCGGGCTCCACGTGTCAGAACGAGGTGATTCCGGTGGCCAGAGGTAGCCGTGGTGGAGTTACTTCAAGTGGAGGTGTCAGATATTTTTCTGCTGCCATCTGTTTAGGGCGCCTTTTACCCCTGCCAGGTGACACTAAAGATTACGTAGGGTGGAGGAAAACCCAGAGGGGTGTACTCCGAAGAGAGAGAATTCTCAGTCCATTATCGCATTATCGCAGTTTGCCGATCATCGAGCAGTGTAGAGTTTACCGTGCGAGAGCTATCGAGTAGAGTGAATCGAAGAGCTAGGAGATTTTACAGAGACTACATCTGAAGATATTTTCTGTCTGATCAGAGTTTTGATATCGAGGGATTGAGAGTAGAGAGCAGAATCGAGTAGAGAGGAGACCAAGAACTTGTACGTGTATCTTTCTGAATAGAAAACGGGAAGCTTCTAGGTGAACGCGCTGGTGCTTCACAGGAGCAATTTTCTGATATTCTGAGTTACTGAGCGTGAGCTTTGCAATCTGCATGATCTGGAGTTGAAGATCTAATTGCACGCTGTGTGTTTTTATCTTGGCCAGATCGAGAACGTGGTGGTGTGTTTTTCTTACGATCCGTATTCCTTGTGAGGTTTTCGCTCTCCTCTTCACGATCGTATCACAGCTAGAAGGTTCGCCCTTCCCAGGAAACTCTCGCCTCGACAACGCGCCTGCAACTCTTGGTTGCTCTTCCGAAGCTGCACCAGCTCCTTGGCAGAAGCGGCTGCTTCCGTCTTGTATCGGACTGCGAGCTTCTCCGTGGTGCGGAGACTAGCTTCTAGCGACTCCGTCTTCTTCTGGTCTTCTCCCTGCCGCAGCAAGGTGCGCAGGCCGAACCCAAGTTGCAAGGGCCTCTCCTGTGCCTTCGCTCTCTTCTCCAGCAACTCCATCGCTGGCTGGATCTCCTTGTGGAAGAAGGCGCTGAACTCTTCCAGCCTTCTTCCTGCGGAAGACAGGTTCATCTCCACCACTCGCTCTGAGGTAGCGACCTTGTCTTCTAGAGGCAAGGATGCCTCTTCCACCACAATGGTCTTCATCTTCTGCGCACGAGAAGAAGCTACTCTTCTCATCTTCCGGGGTGGAAGACTCCTCATGGCAGGAGCGGCTCTCTTCGTTGCGCTTCCTCACATCGCAGCAGGAGCGCCCATCCATCTTTCGTCTTCTGGAGTCTTCGGAAGACTCCCAGGTGTTGCAGAAGCGGTCTTCTGCTCTGATCGGTTACTCAGCAGTTCTTCCTCCGAGTCTGTCTCCGATCCTGAATGAATGAGAGAGATGAGTGTCCTCGGTACACTTCTGGGACCCATCTTCCTCGGTGGCGTGGCGTCTTCCGACCCACTAGACTCGTCTTCCCTCACCAGAAGCGTCTTCTGGTGAGAGCTGGGCCTCATCTGTGGCATCAGAGTGGGAGGAGGAGTTGCGGCTGCGGCTCGGTCATCGTCTTCCGAGGTCTCCTCTTTCTCCTCCTGTTGCCCTGTTGGCCCATACTCTGCCAACTGATCTCTCCTAAGATCCCCCATGGCTACGTACAAGTAGCAGAGGAAAGGTGTCAAGTGTCCTCCCGCCGGGGTATCCAAGTACGCTAGCTCCGTTATCGTGCGCATACACATCGCTACACAACATACATCGCTGTCAGAGGTACACCACACATACACATAACACATGGACGATGTCATACACATACACAAGTGTACCACAATTAATCTGAATACAGAGATTACCATCTCCAACACCACAACAAGGACTATTCACAAACGGTCAAGCCAAACCCACTCTAAACGCGAAGAGAATCCGGGTTACACTCAACTAGACTATCCACCATAGCCTGGAGCTTGAAGGCTCAACTCAAAGAACTAAGGCCTCCAAGCCCTACCTGCGAAGTTTACCCCTAGTGGGCTCTCTCTCCAACTCGCCCTAACGGCACTAACGGCCTTACCGGGATGCGCCACTTCGCACTCGGTCAACCTAGCCGAGGTGCCCAAACTGACGTGACAGCTGTCGTGCGCATACACATCGCTACACAACATACATCGCTGTCAGAGGTACACCACACATACACATAACACATGGACGATGTCATACACATACACAAGTGTACCACAATCGCCCCCCTAACTGGCGGTTAGGTCCCTCTAACTCCAGATAGCTCCATATCCCAACTACGTGATACACACCTTCATGGGTACAAGGATCAGGAGGCCGGGTGCTACATTGCCCCATCGTTAGTCGCCTGTCTGCAATCCATACCACGCAAAGATCTAATCGACTATCTCCGCTATATACATCGAGGACAAACCCACCGTCCAGTAGGAACTACACTGAGAGGTGGAGTCAAACATGACATGTGCCAACCTCTCGAACAACCATCACACACCAACATACGGGCTGCTCCACCAGCAGACCCACACAACATACACCTCAAGCCCGCGCGTACAACTGCTAAGCTTGGGTCAACGGTACCATCAATGTTGGGAAGATGACATGGCGCGCAATTACGCACATGGTCCTTCCACACAACACCATCACGGCCCTCTAACATGAGTACTCCAGAAGGTAACACCTCACGCACTCGTAAAATAATGCGTCCTGCGGTCACGTCCAACGTCGTCGGTGCAGTCTGCTGTAGATAGATATAATCGCCAGGATGAAACCTGCGAATCGACGGCCGATAACCTCCTCCTCGGATAGTCGCATACCGCAACGTGTCTCTATGCTGGGCAATCGCTAGGTTCTCAAAAGCCATAGGCATAACTCTCCGAAATGTCTCTGCTCGTTGAGAACATGCTCTCACCCACATATCCGGGTCATCAAGGTCCAGCACCTCAGCAGAATCACGACGAATGGCCGAAGGTAGATCTGGATCTCGGCCATACAATAAGAAATACGGTGAGAAGGAAGCCAAAGACGCTTGTCGGCTAAAACGGTAGCCCATAGCCAACCATGGTAGCTGCACATCCCAGTCTCCCAAGTGGCCCTTCTGCAAGCCATACTTGCGCAATCCTCTCTTCACCGTCTGAACTACCCTCTCCGCCAAACCATCCGCCTCAAGATGATCTCGAGATGTAGTCCGATGATCAATCAATGCATGATCACACAAGGCCTGAAACTCACCAAGGAACTCTGTACCTTGGTCTGTCAGCACTTCAGCTGGTGCTCCAAAACGACTCAGCACTCGATCTAAGAACGCATACGCTGTCCCTTCACTCGCCTTGTCTGGTAATGCCACCAACTCAATCCACTTGGAGAAGTGCTCCACCATCACCAACACATACCGGTGGTGACGTACGGTCAACGGTAAGGGTCCCGCAAAATCCAAACTCCAACGGTAACCCAACCCCATAATCGGTAAGGGGTGTAACTGTGGAGTAGGAGCATTAAACGATGCTCGTACTCGATCACAAACCACACATCGTGCGACAAACTGTTGCACATCGATGTGCATACCACGCCACCAATACTGTCCTTGGAGTAAGCTATGTGTACGCTTCACTCCAAAATGTCCCAACTCCTCATGGGCATGTCGTACTAACTGTGTCCTCTGGGATGGATGTGGCACTATTCGTACCCTTCCATCACCCCACACTCGAAGTACATGTCGTCCTTCTCGTCGAAATCTCTTCGCTCGTTGAAGAACACGATCTCGCTCCTTAGCACTTACTGTGCCTACTATCACACCAGTGCGTAGATACTCCATCACGGTCACATCATCATGGATATCCCGCTGATCTGGAACACCATCTCCACCCTCAGGATCTGGAGACTCGTCATCTACTCTCTGACCAGAGAAAGATACGACTTGGCCCTCCATACTAGAGTTCATGGCCAACACACAAAGAAAGGCAGATGCATGTCACCCTGGCACTATCTCCTCATCAACCTCGTCATGCCATCGAGCCCCAGTCTGATCCTGCTGACTCGTGCACGGGTTGCGACTCAACCCATCGGCATCTAGGTTTGCAACTCCAGGTCTATGTACTACCTGGAAGTCATACTCCTGTAAGATCAGAGCCCATCGTGCAAGCTTCCATGTAAGCTTATCGGACTCCATCAACCACTTGAGCGGCTGGTGATCAGTGATGAGAGTAAAGGGGTTCCCAAACAGATAACATCGAAAGTGTGCAACAGCCCACACTGCCGCCAAACACTCTCCCTCATACGAACTATACCTCGCCTCCGCTGAATTATTGGAGCGACTGGCATACGCCACCACGAACTCCTTTTTCTCATCATCATGCTGAGTCAGCACTGCTCCAAGTCCCAACATACTCCAATCGGTGTGCAGTTGGAAAGGACGCCCCCTAACGGGTCTCCTCAAGATGGGAGCAGATGTCAACCTATCCTTGAGCTCTACAAAAGCTCGCTCCTGCTCATCTCCCCACTGCCACTCCTGGTCCACCTTCATCAGCTTGGTCAACGGCTTCGCAACTGCACTAAATCCCTTCACGTACCGACGATAAAAGTTCGCCAAACCAACAAATGCCCGAACTCGACTCACATCTGTGGGGCGCGGAATACGTGCAATAGCCTCAACCTTCGTCTGTTGAACACCCAATCCACCTGGATAGATGGTGTGGCCCAGATACTCTACCAACTCCTGGAAGAACTTACACTTCCTAGGGTGTAACTTCAACCCATGAGCTCTCAACCGCTCAAACACATCCCGTAAGTGTCTCTCGTGCTCCTCCACTGTAGCACTATAGACTAAGATGTCGTCAATATAACATCTGACAAAATCCAATCCTGCTAAGATTCTGTCCATCACCCTTTGGAACTCAGCAGGGGCATTCTTCAACCCAAATGGTAAGAACCGCCACTGATACAAACAATCCTTGCCGTGAGAGTCGATTCCCCAGAATGCTGTCTTGGACTTATCTTCTTCTCTCACTGGCAACTGATGATACCCTGCTCGAAGATCCAAAGTACTGAAGACCTTCACATGCCCCACTGCATCAAAGATCTCCTCAGGTGTCGACATGGCATACTTATCGGACTTCGTCTGCCGATTGATAGGACGGTAGTCTCCACACATCCGCCTATCCGTGTAGTTGCCATACATATCCTTCTTGGCTGGCATAACTGTGGCAGATGCATACTCTCCATGCGACATCTCCACCAACCCAGCCTCCAACAAGTCTTGAGTCCGACTCTGGATCAAGGCTCTCTCCATGTCACTGTACCTGTAAGGACGTCGAAAGATTGGCGTGTCATTAGCCAAGTCGATCCGTATACCAGGTCCTTTCAAGGTACCCAAATCCTTCATACTGAAGGCAAAACAATTCCTGTAGCTCTTTAGGAATCTTTGGACTCTTGGTCTCTCCTCTCCTATAAGCTTGGGTCCGATCTCCGGCTCCCAAGTATCCTCTGTCACCATGCTAGAGGTAGAAGACGAAGTCGTTGACTGCTATCTTGCAGCCTCTGGAGCAGTTTCCTTCTGCTCACCACCAACAACCTCCACCGCTACTGTGTGTAAAACTTCTGCAGTTCTAGCTGCAAACTCCACACTCTCTCCTATGACATCCCATGATGTCCACGGATGACGAACTCCACGTGCCTCGCCCCCAGCCTTTGCCTCCACCGACCCGGTAGGCAAAGAGCTCAAGAGTGCTCGAGCAGTAACACCCGTCGATCGCATCCGACGCTGCTCAGCCAATCCAAGGCTAACAATCCATGTCAAGCAATTCAAGTCCATTGCTTGACCCAATACTTGACGACGTGAAGCCTCCGACACCGAAGCTACTGCCGTCGTACCCGTAGTGAAACCCATCGCTCGCTCTCTCTCATCGGCATTGGGCTCCACCAACTGCCGTAATTGAGCATCCCACACAAGCCCAGGTCCTCCATCTCTGTAAGCATGTGACGCTGGAAAGCTTACCAATGTGGGTAACGCTACCATGGGCCGTCCCACTAGGTTCACCACTGCCATGGGTGACCTATCGACGACTCTCACTACTTGAGATCGTCGTCCTGCATCCAAGATGCTATCAACAGTGAGATGTGCTGGTCGTCTCACTCCATCGTGTGTTCGCTTAAGCACCTCTCTCGGTAACAAGTTCGTCCACCACAACCGTGGACGATGTGCACGAGATCCTACTCTCGCTGCATCCAACAACACTGCTGGTCCAATCCAAGACCGCACTTGGTGCACACTCGCCATCATCTGTGTACGAGCATCACCCAACAAAGGAACGTTCTCCAAGATGTACGCTGGAGAATCCATCTGATGCATCTGGAGATGTCGTAAGATCCGTAACATCTCCCAGAACATCTTAGATCGCGGGTCATGTAAACCCTGACCTCTCCCTGCACGCGTGTGACCTTGACATGGCCATCCGGCTATCACCAAGTGAATGGTGCCCACAAACGTAAGATCCTGCGCCCCCAGCAGCGAAATATCCGACGGTAATGCTTGCTGATATCCTCTAACAGCTGATATGGGCAACAACTCAGGATATCTCTGCACCAAACGTGCCACATGTCGCAATGAGATGCGTCTCGCAATCTCATCTCTCTCCACATACAAGTATCGCTGTACTTGTATACCTGCCTGCAATACCGCAGCCAAACCTGTGCTGATCCCTCCAAACAGCTCCAGCACACATACACCTTCCTCTGGATACTGCCACACAATGGGAGTCGTATCCAACGGTGATAAGGTCACAGGGGCAGTAGCAGGAACAACCCTTTGTTCCTCTACTGGTGGTACAAAAGCTTCACTCCAAGCCTGCTGCACCAACTGATCAGCATACTGCTGCAACTCTCCACTCGAACTCCAGAGTGGCACATCCAAGGCAGATGGTATTAACGTAGACATGCTAGGCATGTCCTCCACCTCCTCATAGATCGGAGTATCCTCCGCATGGGCATTACCCTCCAACAACTCGTCCGGCCAAGTGATGAACGAACTGAACCCTGCAACGGATGCCATCGTTCCTGGTGTAGGCTCCGTCGTCCCTACTCTAGCACTGAATCGCACTGGTAAGCGGCTCACTCGTCTCTCACCGGACTGCCAACCTGGCCTGTAAGATGCTGTCTCTGCCCAATAGTCAATCACGAACCCCATAGGGTACAACATAGCACCTCCCACCAATACATCATAAGACTCTGCGGCTGTAACAATGGCCTTGGCCTTCACCATAGAGCCATCCGTGGGGTGATCTGGCCGATCTCTCATCGTCAACATCTCCCGTGTCATGTGTAGAGCCGTACCTCCTGATCCCCCTAGAGATGTCTGCAACTGGAATGGACATCTCTCTATCTCGGACTTCTTCAGACCCAAACCAATACACGTCGCCTTTCCCAACATCAACGGTTGGGCTCCAGAGTCTAACAAGACCTTCTGGGGTCGATACACTTTCCCTGAAGGTGCCACCAAACAGAAGATACCACTTCTGTTGTCCAACAACACCACACCTGGTGCCAAACTAGCACGGTCAATCGCCGGCCTAGCTGGTAACTCATCTAACCTAGCAGCCGCCGCTTGCCAAGTACCACTGGTAGCTGTCCTGATCCTCGACTCCATGGACACGTCTACCGCCTCTTGCTGAACTACTTCAGCACTAGAGGTAACTACATCCTCGCTCTCACTGAGCGTGGCCGCCAACTGGAACACTGGAGCCAAGTTGACTCCCAATGCCCTCATATCCGTGGCTGAGAATAGTGGGGCTCGCAAAACTGCTGTAGCCGCCCCCAACATCGGGTTCGACGTTGCATCCACAGACGTCGAAGGTGGACTCACATCACACCCACTCCTGGATGTCGATGCCTCCAACTCTACTGCACCATCGGTAGGTCGTTTAGGAACCATAGATGTGGTCCTCAACGCCTCCGATAACGTGAACGACTGGGGAAGCCTGGCTTGTCTACCAGCCTCCCCGCGTTGTGGATCCAACTCCACTGACGCACCTCGTGGCTCAGAGGCACGTACTGCACCTCTAGTCACTGCTGCAGATGCCTCAATCTGCGTCACACCAGCCATGAAGTCGAAGTCACCTCCTTCTCCTCCATAAGACGTGAAAGCCTCTGTTCCACCCGATCTCCGTTGAGCCATAGCCATACTAGCTATCCTCTGCTCCAACTGCTCAATCCGAGCAGCCATACCTGCTTCTGACATCGTAGCAGGCGGTGGACCGATCGGTCCTCTCCCAGGTGCTGGACCTCTACCTCCAGCTCGACCACCACGGCCTCCCTGAGCTCCTCCGCCTCGTCCACGATCAGCCTTCCCTTGCCGCAACTCGGGATGGAGATCAAAACAACGGTCACTACTGTGACCAGGTCGTCCGCAATGCTCACATTGCCTAGGTACTGCTTGAGACGTCCCTGATGTCCCTGACGTCTCATAACCTCTCCTCTGTGGACAGTCCCTCTGCTGATGAGGACCATCACACGTCCAGCAAGGACCCGCTTGCTGCTGACTAGAGAAGGACGGCATGGGCTTCTGCCCACCAGATCCTCCTACACCTCCCTGCGATCGTGACTGCTCTGCACGATCCTTACCACCACCACCACCACGCTGTTGCGTAGCCTGTGATCCTCGAGAAGAGGTGGTCGCTCCATGTGGTGTCTCCTTGCTGAACCCAGCAACCACCACCCTCTCCTCCACCATGTTGAGCTCAATCCGCTCAGCCAGACTAAAGACAACCGCCAACGTCGGAGCGGTATCTCTAAGAAGAGTAGCATCTCTAACTCTCCTACGCAGCTCCCGGTCTAGTATCCCATACCAGAACTGGACTGCCTGTGCTTCCGTCACCCCTTGGGTAACGCTGATCAACCGCCTCATGCGAGTAAACGCCTCGCGTAGGCTCTCTCCAGTCTTCCGCTGGAACTCACGCAGACTCCTCAATTTGTCGGTCCGCACACCCTGATAGTTCTTCCTCAAACATTGGAAGAACTGAACCACAGGGTTAAACCCTGGTGGTATCCCGCTCACACTACCACCTGCTCCACTACTTGTGGATGCACCGGTAGTATGTACTCCACCACCTGTGGCTGCACCACTGCTACTGGCACCCGAACTCGCAGGTGCTACGCCTCCCGAAACTACGCCAGTAGTGATAGAAACGTAGTTGGGAGACCAATGTTGTCTCCACAACTCGATCTCAACACTGTAATCTCGCCTGAACTCATGATAATCGTCCATCGGCGGTCCCTCCAAGTGTTGGAACAAACCCTTCCACGCCATGAAGGGTGTAAACAACTGTGGGTTCCGCATCTGCTGCAGATCGCACCAACTGTCGAACTCCTGGATGAAGTCATCCAGCTCAATGGTACCAACTGTACCCGAGTAACGTCGAGGCCCCTTCGTGGCCCCATAGATCTCGTCCATGTCCCACAACAACGGTGTGGCGACACTAGACTCACCATCAGAAAACGCGCTGTCTGCGTCTGACTCGTCCTCTGGAACAACCGACGGCAATGGTGTAGGTAGTCGGTACCTCACCCCACTCCGTGTATACCCACTGTCCGAGAAGTCCCCACCAGAACCTCCCGAGAACTCCGTGATGAGCGAATCCCGCCAACACCCTCCCCAACTGGAATGTCGCAATCTCCGTCACCACCGTAACTACCACTTGCCTAACCCCGCTCCTACTGAGCTCACCTATCCCCTACTAGGACGGTCAAGGTAAGGGCAACCTGTACTTGCCATCACCACAGGCAGCCTCTCACGGTCTGTTGGTCGTCACTCCAACCGCACCGTGAGAGAGACAAAGATAGTCTGACTGGTCCGCAACTCCAGCCTCACTATCGACAGCACACCGGAGTGAACTCACTCCGGAAATCAAGCGCCAACACAAGCAAACGCGGCGCACAAACAGGAAGCAGAGTATGGAGGGGTTCCAACCACAAGAAGTCCAAACGATAACCCTCCACACTCAAACATTCACATAAAGAGAAACCCAGCCCCACCCGGACTGACGACTCCTTGTCGGTGACCACATGCACAATATATGATCACCAACAATCGTAACTGACACTGGAGGTCACTAACTAGATGTCCACACCTCTAGTAGCTCCAAAAACATCCACGTGGTAGCTCTACTAGCTCACCCAAGACAACTGCCACCAATTGCCTCCATACGCGCCTCTACGGTGTAGGCAAACACTACCACAACTATAGCTTCCCCCTAATACTGTGGGGTCGCCCTACCACTCCTCTAGGGACGTGCGAGAAGGTCTCCTACTACCTTATACAAGTCCATAAGTACTTGCACGCATCCCTGTAGGACACCAAGAGCTATTGGTCTAGTGGTAAAGCCAAAGCTAAGACTACAGAGTCAGGAGTCCAGGTCCAGGAATAGTGTTGGGATGGGTGACCAGCTGGTTTTACCCTTCCCACACACCTGAAGCTTGGATACCTCTCTCACGCACGCCAGCAAGCTGACTTGCGGCGGGCTCGGGCTCGGGCTCGGGCTCAGGCTCAGCTCAGCTCCGCTCCGCCTCCGCACTCTCGCACTCCGCTCTCACGCCTCCGCACTCACGCACCTCAGCTCCTCTTGACGTAAAACGGCAAGAACCTCCAAATCCAACCCGAACACCACCAAAACAGATTCGCAAATGCACCACACACACTTCGCGGATGCACACACACACAAAACAACTACTAAACTCGAGTTTCCTCACGAAATTGAGCCAAAATCTGACGTAACTAGCCTTTTAGTGCTTGCGGGTTTCACGGCAGCGAACTTCGACATGCCAGAACTTTTTCAATCCTTGGTCAAACTCCACGAAACTTAGTGCGCTAGAATCGTCTCTGCAATGCGCTTCCAAAGAGTCCACTCCGGCCCGACATTGACAAGTATTTCAGCTGCTACGCCCAAACGCGCAATCCGGCTCCAACAACACACTTCAAGAACATTCCGCAAAATTTCTGCAGCGCTTCCGCATGACAGAAATCTCCACTCGACCCCAATCAACAGCAAATCGATCTGCGACAGCGATGTAGCACGGCGTCCACACACCTCGATCATAGCTCCAAACAATCAACCACGAACAACAACGCCCGAAGATACCAGCGGACGATTTCCGATTTCAGATCTGCGAGCTCTTACTGAACTCCGCCTCGACCTGCACTGAGTTCTTTGAGTAATCTGAATACAGAGATTACCATCTCCAACACCACAACAAGGACTACTCACAAACGGTCAAGCCAAACCCACTCTAAACGCGAAGAGAATCCGGGTTACACTCAACTAGACTATCCACCATAGCCTGGAGCTTGAAGGCTCAACTCAAAGAACTAAGGCCTCCAAGCCCTACCTGCGAAGTTTACCCCTAGTGGGCTCTCTCTCCAACTCGCCCTAACGGCACTAACGGCCTTACCGGGATGCGCCACTTCGCACTCGGTCAACCTAGCCGAGGTGCCCAAACTGACGTGACACCGTCTGTACATAGTTGTGGATGTTTGCGCCCCAGTAGATGGGTACTTGTTTATCTCACACTGCTTCCAGGAAGTCTACGTCTTGATCTCCTAGGTACCTCATCTTCTGCGCTTTCCCCTTGGGGAAGAGATGCAGAAACAGCTTCGCCAGAAGTCGCTTCTTCGGCTCCCGGTAAGATTCGATCTTCCACCCATTCCTACCCTGCTTGTCTTCCACGAAAATACAGGTGGTGCTCCCAAGTATATGTCACGTTGTCGTGTGACGTGCTTTCTTATCTGGGAATACACCGGGTATCTAGTTGTAGAGACTACGTGTCGCACTCCGTGACTCAGAACCAGTGACCACCCAACCCTCTCTCTGATCTCCAAGTACACTTTGAACCTTTCTCGCTACGATATCCTCACGTCCTCTCGGTATATCTCTCTCTTACTCGACAAGGAATAGAATCGGAGTAACAAGCACGGGCAACCTGTTCTTGCCATCACCGCAAGCACTCTTGGATCTGCTGGTCATCACTCCAGCCTCACCACAAGAGAAATACCAGCACTCCTAATAGAAAAGAAACCTAAGCGCAACGCCCGCACGCAAATCCAATCAAAACCAACTGGGCGTACAAACAGACATGCGGGTATGGAGAGGATCCAAACACAAGAAATACAGTCAACAACTCTCCATACCCATGATCAAGTGCTCTGAAGCACTGGCAAAACCTCCAGGTTGACCTGTTCTTCAAAGAATCTTAACTCTTGCGCCTTTCGGAGCAAGAACCTCTCAACTTTACCTCGCTGTCACTCCTCAACCACAGCTCAGAATGAGATGAAACCAAGGCCAGCAGATAGCCTGTAGAATAATCTCTCTATTAAGGTATTACATGCAGAGAGATCTTCTCTGAGTTGGCATCTATGTCCTTCCAAAGTTCGCTGTTTCTATAACACGATACTATTTCAACAGAACTTTGCTGTTCGATTCCTCACAAACCACTCGATCAAAACAGCTCAAACTTCTCAGGAAGCTAATGTGTCACCATCACTACCACTCTGTAAAATTTCACTGCAGATCTTCAACCAAACTCTCGGAACGATCAAGCCCTTATCGCTGTTTTTATAACATGATACTATTTCGACAGAACTTTGCTGTTCGATTTCTCACAAACCGCTCGATCAAAACAGCTCAAACTTCTCAAGAAGCTAATGTGTCACCATCACTACCACTCTGTAAAATTTCACCAGCATATCCTCAACAAAACTCTCGGAATGATCCAAGCCCTTTTCGTCAATGACACAAGGCGATATGCAGACCCTTGTGCACAAAAACAACGTTTCCCTTCAACCCAATAATCCAAATGGTCTGAAATTCCACAGGTAGGTAGCTGACTGTACCTTCTCAGACCTTGGAAGGTTTCATAGCGAAATTCGACCTCAAACTCTCCATATCTCTCTCAATGTCTCATGTTTACAGTCGCCTACTATCATAACCTCCGATTTGAGACACCCAACTTCAGCTGGCCATAACTTTTTCACTCCGGCTTGGAATCGATCGATCTCAGAGTCCATCGGCAAGCCCATCTCAAGAGCTTTCCAGCAACAGTCAATTCATCTCCAGCAACCTTACAGAACTCCCAGAAAGTGAGAAAGACTTCACGGAAATGAAATTTTTCACGAATTTAACCCCCTCAGCTTCAATTGATCGAAACTTTCTCATCCGCGCTTCAAATCCAGCAACCATTGAGTCTACGGGCATCCTCGTCTTCCAAGCTTTCCAACCATATCTTACACTCCCCGAATGGACCACAGGAAGTGCCTCTAACCCTCGAAAACGTGAAAGGAACTTGGTAGAAGGTGATTGGTCGAACTTTCGATCAATGAGAAACAAGTTGACAAAAGGGTTTTTGTCTTCACTCACATGACAAACACACAAAGAACGAATTTTTATCCAAGAGTACCATTTAGGCCTCAAAGTTTATATTGAACAAACTCCAAACACGTGCCGTTGACGATGCCGTCGGCCACGAAGCACGTAAACACGATGTACAAACTACGCTCAATAGAGAGTCAGAATCCTGACTCTAAAACGGTTGACAATAAACGGAACTACAAAAGGAACAGATGAAGCTATTATCTGGTTGTAATAATCCTCACCGAAGTTCCTCACGACAAACTCACGATGCGCCACCTTTGGACGACTGTGTTGAACGGAACTCTCGCTAGGAAGTTCAGATCCAACGGAGGATCCATACCACATCAGAGCAAGATGTAGACAGTAAGATCCCAAACAGCGTCGTAAGTGACAATGGGAAGAACGATAGGATCTGGAGTAGCCATCACCGCAGCCATAAACGACTCTCCCCAATGAGCTACCATAAATACTCGAAAGTGATCTCGCGGCAAACAATGGATCTTAATGACGAATGGATGCGCAAGTGGAAGATCAGGAGCACGAAAGGGTTCGCCATTCATGCCTACCACTCGCACTGCCGCTTACTTCATCCGATGATACTGATCACACTCCACTAGACTTGGATACTCTACACTCTATCCCTCAAGCTCCGCGCACCTCTCTTCTTATACATCAATCTCACATGTGACGACAAGAGTACTACTCTTATCTCCACTCAGCGAAGAGTACACAGATCGTCCCAGTGGCTCCTCAACACCAAACACGTACGAAGGATATGTGGTGGTTTCACACCCTAGCCAATCCACAACACGACAACGTACTCACGACCCTGGGCAAAATCTTCTTCTCAAACCAATACCCTCGGTCCTCGGAGTCTGGCCTGTGGAAGACCTTGCGCCACCAATCTTCAGTCCAGGAAGATGGTCTTCCTCGAGCTACTCCTGCCTTCGTAGGTACACGGTTGCGGAGTGGTAACGCTGCACACACCTCCTCCAGAAGTCCCTGATCGGCGAGGTTCCAATCCCACAGGAAGAAGTGGAGACCCAACTCCTTGAGGAAAGGAGTGGCCTCGGCCAATTTTGCCGCTGGTAACACCAAGCCTCGTGGATGCATCGTCATACTGGAAGATCTGTTGCACTAAGCCACAAGCACCTGCTATGAGCTGAAGGCTCAGTCCTTCTCAAGTGCCCACAGTCTAGCTTCCACTTCTCAGAAGACGAAACTAGTCTTTCAGAAGACAGCTACTCCGTCTTCCGGGATTCTAACAGTACTTCCTAGATAGCTCTCGTCTTCCGAGCTATATCTAAACAATCCTATCTAAGCAAGGCCTCGCATGGATTACCAAGAAGACAACCCACCTTGCATTACATCCTACTTCCTATCAGAAGATACAAGATTCACGAAACATAAAGTGCATGACAGGTTCAGAAGATGGTTGCGAGCTCCTGCGGTGACAGTGGCATTTGGGAAGACACCCGGGACAGCTTCTGATTCAATGTCTTCCTCGGAAGACTTCCCGAAGTCAGGCTTCCTTTCACTGGTCTCACCTGTCTTCGTCTTCCTACGCGCAATCTATCCTCACAACAGACTTACGACAGTTGCACTCTGTTCTTTTGACTTCTCATCTCTCATACGCACTCAGAAGAAGCTTGTTGCTCGGTGGGAAGACATGACTCTCAACCATTCTCTCCAGATTCTACCAGCAAGTCTTCTCACAGTCTTCTTCTGCTTCCCGAGTTGCCTTCGACCTCCCTCGCGCTTCTGGCTCTTGTCCTAGCTCCAATGCGACTTCACACGGCTGCTTCCGCTGTTCAATTCCTGGTCCCGCCTCAATTCCACCTTCGATTCTACTCGGCTACTCTCCAATGTCAGCTTCCCGGCAGCTCACAGAAACGCCTTCGCTCCCTGTCTTCCGCGCCTCAACAGTTCGGTCTCGCCTTTCGCCTAGCTGCCCACTGGTCCTCACCTCGCTCACTTTCCTCTCTCAATTTTCCTCACTCGATTTCCTCTCGCGAAGCTCACTCGCAGAATTCGATCTTTTCCACCAAGAGTGCTCCTGATGCGAGAAGCTGAGAATTCACTAATGCGCTTCTATGTCTTCCTCGCAGTTTAGGGATTTCGACCCTAGATGACCTACCTAACCTACCTACATGTTCGGTGCAACCCAGTAGGTACAACTACTTCTTTACTGAAAAAGCCGTGGTTTGGCCTCGCTGTCGCTGTCTTCCGGAAGATGGATGTCTTCTGCCATCTTTCATCTTCCGCCGTCTTCCGTCTTCTGAAGACGAAACTGGGAAGACGCTCTTCCGAAGACGGTCGTCTTCCGAAGAAGTCAACTTATTATTACAAACAGCTCGTAAGATCATCTTCATGCTAAGGAAGACGTAACCTTAAATAACAACGCTTCTTCAGTTATACAAAGAAGTTATTAATCATAAAAATTTCAAAAATTCGTGAATCCTGTAATTTGTGGACACCACAAGTTGAAACTCACATAATGCTTCTTCTGCATTATCATGCTGGATGAAGCAATATTTCATCCCAAACTTAGAAATGACATGCGGCTACTACTGAGATGTACGTTATCCACGTAATTTCTATAAGCAAATCTCGTTGTTTAGAGCTACATGCTGGTGTGCATCACAATACAATAGGATTACATACTCGTAACGTGAGGTTCTAATTGATGCACAATGAGTGTAAGAGAAGAAACGTAAGATTGATCGTTCGGATGTGGAGGAACTGTCTGGAAGTATGAAAACGAATTTGGAAATGGTTATCGTTACTTGTCAGCATTTGTTATGTCATATGTGGTGCGGCTCTTGTGTGAAATTCTCCTAAAACTTAGGATGTGTTTCTTTTCTATGTTTCATGAATCTTATCACGTAACTCGTCTGACAGCGTATTATATGTCATGTTCAAGTTATCTAGATTGTGAGATGGCACGATAATGAAATGTGCCAGCTCAGTGATCCGTGGACATTCATGTGAGTGACTCTTATTGTCAAATTTGAGTATAAGATAGAGAGTCGAGGGTTCGCGAGAGCATTCTCTCTTGTGTGATGTTTCGTGAGTGTTTCTTAGTGTCTTATATAAAGGATGAGGAGCTACAAGAGATGTATTTATAGACTGAAGATTAATCTGAGTTCTAGATCTTTCATTTTCAAATCCGTTCCATATCAAGCTTTACTACATCCATTGCGATCACATTCGATAATGGTTCGTTGCCTATTTTGGTGAAGAGTTCATGAGGAGGATGACGGAATTGTCTACTCCAATGACCTTGCCGATTGTCACATACGGAGAGAATTGGGACCTGACTATATACATCTTACTTTGATGGGTGAATGGACCTGAACTTTCTAGCCAACGTTCCTTTCAACGTATGGGTTGAAAATCGATGTCACTGTCGGTGAAAGATCAATCATCGTGCGTGGATCCCCAAGAACTTTGGTGAGGAATACTGCAATCAACTGATGACTTCCTCATTTTTTTTTGTCGAACCTTTCATCATAGATCGATTGAAGGTCATAATCTTGATTTTGTATTGAATCTCGTGTATTTTCTTGTCATCCTTATCTATGTCGTCTGACGAGGGTGATTATCTTATATTAAGATTGGGGTCCAAAGTTTTTTGGTTCAAGCTTTGAAAAGGTGAGAGTGTTTTAGGGTTACAACTCGTTCTATGGTGCCAAGTAAGAGATAAAGTGATCTCCAATCTTTTTCTCATTGGTCCATTTTTCATTAATCAAGTTCATCCAAGTTCCAAGGACAATTTTGGGGTTTTTGAACCCTTCACGAGGGTCATTTGCAAAGTGTGAGGTCTCGTTGAAAAGCTCTAGAGCTGGGCTAGAATCTGAAGTGGAAGATCGATTGATTTGGAGTGCTGATCGGGATTTTATGATCGTTCAAAGTCAGAGGTGTCAAGTCGGTATCCCAAGTCACGTTTCTGAGTGTCTCGAGAGTTTGAGAAATTGGATATTTTATGCTATGCTGGTTGCACTGATATAAAATAGTCGTACGTTTGGATTTGGTTTGACCTCGAAATGGTTGATTGAAGTTAGATGTGATAGTTGAGAGATAGAAGTAAAACCGTTTTGCTTGGATCCAAGAATTGAGTTGTTCCATGAGTATGAGACTGAATCTCTAAGTGAAAATTTCCAGGATTGGAGTGTGTTCTATCAGCTTACCACATGTGAAATTTCAGCTCATTTGGTTAAGAGAAGGTGTTGAGGTCGTGGATTTTAGCCACCGGGTATGTAAAACTCATAAGTTAGCATAGGTTGAAGGTTTGGTTTTCAGGCAATTGGTTGAAGGTCTGAAGTTGAAATTTCATAGAGTAGTAGTGAAGGGTTAGAGGAAAGTTCCTGTGAAGTTTGAGCCTAGTTGGAAGTTTGAGTTGGGAGCAAGAGGTTACCGAAGTTCAGATTATAACGTGGCAAGTTTCGAAAGAGTTTCTCTTACTTGGTTGGCTTTGAACAAACGACTTGGAGTTTGGAGGTGGAACTTCATGGAGATGCTGCAAGTGAGATGAAGGAGCTATGTTGTGAATTGCATGGAAATCATATTCAGATAAGGCGTTACACTATGTCAAGGTTGACGATTAGAAATCTCTAACAACGAGATATCGTTGTCTTCGGCACCACGTCTTGAGCTCACTGGTTGCTTGTGTGCGTGCACGTCTTACCTTGTTGGAAAGCTTGTACAGTAGGCCATCCATTGCTGTAAGGTTCATCTTGAATCGAAATCATATCATCAAACTGTAGAAAGTCAATATTTAGTGTTTAGGTAGTTTGTCGAGAAAAAATAGTGAAGAGTGTATTGCTAGCACACATTTGAAGATGCTTCTGTGATCTGAACATATGTGTATCATGTACGAATTCTTCTTGTACTTATAATAAGGATGAACACCCAGTTGTGTTGTGTGATGTATGAGTGTTTCACTTGAGGTCAGGTTAGGTCAGTAGAAACTAAGACAGAACCTAATAGATTAGATCTTGAAGACATTAGTATCTCATCGAATAGGTCTAAGGTCTTGTTGTATCTCTCTACAGCCAAATATCTCGTGTATTCTCAAACCAAACTTCACGCTCTATGACGAGAAACCTACGTACAAAGTGAATGTCTTCTCATCAAAGACCATTATAGTCCGACTAAGTTCGAGTTGTATAGCCGAGCTTCTAACTGATACTTAGCTTGTCCCGTACTACTAACGTAGTCGAGAATCATTGGAGAAAGCTGAAACATGATTATAAATATGCGTTGAATATGCCTCGTCTGGATCGCTTAACAATGATCATTGCGGAAAGTCTGGTTGATGACATGTTAACAGTGCTGCAACAAGTACTTAACATGCGTATCCATCCATCATGGTGGGAGACTTTTTGGATGACTTGACGTGAGCTCGAAAATATGTCACCTTTGACAGCCATCACATATCACACTGATGTTCAGAAGTGGACTTGCACATATCTGCAATATTTAAACTCTCCTTATCTTTTTTGTAAGCATCTGGTACGAGTTTATGACTAGAGATTCGCATCCGCTATGAGATTCGAGATAACTTATCGGAGGTGTTGTCTCCTTTCTATCGCTTTGACAATGAAACTACATTCTTTGACAGAAAAGTTGTCTCTCGGCTCTAAATCCATGGACAGACTTCGTGCAGGTATCAAGTATAGATGTGCTTAACATGGTGCTTGCAAATCAACCACCAGAGTCAGTCTTGCAAGGTGATGTTAACAAGCACCCTCAAGAAAAAGATTTATCAGAAGAAAATAGACATCGGTTCTCTAATATTCCAACAAAAGAGATCTTTTTATGGCGGTTCAACACCACTGCTGATCATGTCAAAGATCTTTTAGACATCGAAGGAGATAATGTTTTATTTGTGAAGGAGATTGATTATGCACTTTTTGTTTTTTAATGCAAAATGTGAGATTTTATCGACTTCGATCACGGCAACAACAATCTACACGAGAGTCATCCGGCACGTCATCATATATGTGGTGATACATATGAAGTCGACGCATGGAGACACTCCTTCGGCAGTCTTGTTTGTATATAGTGTTTCTTCTATACATGGAAATTTATCTATTCCGTTATAATTTCTTTACCTGTTGCACAAATAGCTCGGACAGTTCAGTCCATATTGGTCAGCTTGAGTCCAACTCCCAAGCGGGTTTTTTTCAGATATTACAAGTTCCAGTCTAATGCAAACAATTCCATGTGTGCACTTATAAGCTTATTCGACAATGATACTTGAAGAGTTTAGACAATACTGTCTAAAAAATGAGACGAGAGGACCATTTCGTGTAGATTTACAACTGCCCAAAATAAAAGCCTACATAATTCTGGAAACAATCCTTCAATTATAAAAAAATGCAACACAATAGTTGTTCATTGTCTACACTATAACATCTAAATGACATGGCTCGTCACTAGATGAAAAAGAAGAACGTTAGCCTTGCACTATAGTAATACACGAACGCTTAGTCAAGCTAATGATTTCAATTCTATCATGGTAACAAGCAAGCATCTCGATGTCGAATATACCTCAAGCAGACCTATATGTTATCTGATACTGTTGACGAGTCGAGATGAAACTCATATAGACAATTCATGGAGGTGTAAGGCTGTCAAAAAATATCGCACTTAGGCCGGGGAGTGAGCTCAGTTCAATATAAACAATTTGACAGTCTGATATGCAACAGGGTGACAGATTTATTTGATCGATTTTGTAACACAACTTGATGCATTATTGCCTTAACAGCAAAAGTATAATGTCTAACAACACTAAGACAACTATAATACTCATTGAATCTAGAAAATATCCATGGTAAAACTCTCATGAGAAACTACAGGAAGCTTAAGATGCACTTTCAGACGGATGCTGCATATCTGCCTCTACTCGGCTTGAGCAGACCTCTAATAAAGCTACGGTGGGCCGTGGATTTTTGTCATCCGAACTTGGCTTATCTTTGGTAGTCGGCGTTGCTGAACTGGTACACACTAGACAGACAGACTAGGAGATTAAGACATACTAGGAGTTACAAGCGAAAATAGAAAACATCTTGCATAAGGATCCGCATGTTCAATTTGGATGCAGCGAGACTCAAGTGCCTTCTTGTAAGTGAGCTTCACAATCCAGAAATGTCTCACTAGTTTGTCTAGAAGAGCAAAGTCATCTCGTTTCAGCTCCAAAATGCTAAATTCCACAGCTTGACATACCCATCAAATCTCATCCAGCATCCCACTCCACAGTCCATGTCCTCGTAGACTCGTCCGCCAGCAGCACTTGTAACCTGAACCAATTTTTAATGCAGTGGCAGATTCGTTTACACTTCGAACAATAGTCACGTGCTGCTTCGAGTTTCTTACCGCATGTCTCACACTCATCGTAGGTACGGGACTCATCAGTGTCGTATTGCAGGACTTGGAGAGGGAGAGGATCTGTAGTATAATATAGAGGTCCGTACTCTCAATTGATAAACTCTACTCTGTGTTTCGATCTCTAGCTAATCGATCGCAGATTGAAAGTTCGTACTGAGCTGTATCGGGCAAGCCGTTCTAGCCATTTGCAGCTGACTCCACTCAACATTCAAGTATTGGTGACTAGCTCCTCTCAACATTCGATCAACTCATCGACTCTCTCGCTCAGCCGCTACACTGCTCGTCCAATTTCATCACGAGATCAGCTCACCCACAACAAAACTCTCTCAGCAACGGAACTCTCTCATCCGCAAGCTTGATACTATTCTTCTAGTCTCCCATGCACAAAACTAGGCCGTGATTTGAATCTGTAACTACCAATCTGACACTCTGGTCATGGTCGAACTGGACACTTAACTGAATGTGGTCATGTCGACTCGTGGTCGACTTCGCAGTCAACGACTCTAAAACGATCATGGTGATTGCACCGTTCACCTAAAACTCCACTTAATTTACACTCACGTTCACACTAGCGGAATGACATTAGTTAGAAAAACTGTGACATTGCTGGAGGGTTCTTAGTGGTTAACCAAGAAGATTCTTTTTATATATTAATTGAGAATATTCTGAGTCTGATGAGAGGGAGAGCTCATCATTGGATGTACATAGCTGGGAATGATGTAACTATCATGACTACATGGGATCCGGATGCTTTGAATGAGATTTTCCTCCAACGCTTTAAAGGAGCAGGTTATAATGAAGAATCGATCTACTACCCTCTAGGCAGAATAGGATAGCTGTAGAAAGTTGGAAAGATGAGCATGCAACAAGGAGATATCATGTCATTAACACTAAATGGATAAAATATTTTAACGTCAAAAGTACATGTGACTACAAGAATCCGTCGCTTTTCGAATAAAATTTATTTATTCAACAGAGCTCAATATCTCTTAATTTTTCAACGCACGTAACATAGAGTCACGGTGACCTTGAAAACCAAGCCATGAGATTTGTGAGCGAGTTATCTATTCAAAAGCATTTGTACGAAACTTGACCACCAATGCACCATTCTAATTATTTTGAAAAATGAATAAGAATGTTACATGTGTCAGACTAATATACTGTAGGTTCACTCGTTATGATCGAAATGAATCCGTGGAATATGGCTAGATTATAATAGAGACCTGTTTAAGAAAGAGACCTTCTTGGGAATAAGAACATCACCAACAGAACTACTAGAGGTTACATTAAGGGACAAATATCACGAACATTGTGCATGTTAAAGATTCACTGACTTTTATGGAATGCCACGGCATATGCTATTACATCTTTAAAGGATATAGAGATACATCGTCTTAGGATTATGAGAGAATGAATGAAAATTTAGGAGTGAAATTTTGGATACTTCATGCGATAACTTATCAGTGATATTACAGATTATATCTATAGTTTTCACTTAGTATCATAGGCAAAATTGCATTAGAATTCTAACCTTGTTGGGTTCTAAATACCATTGTATATCTTGGCTGGTGTAGTTCAAATGAATCATGTAGTCTCTTGGTCTTTGGAGTCCTTGGTGTCTTGTCACGTTATAACTATACAACACTCGCTGTTCACTTGATGATGTTGGTATTCTCGCTCATGATCCGTAGATGATGTGCATGTCTCTTATAGTGCTCAAGCTTAAAAGTTATCTTATGGACTTCCTCATGTAGCTCGTTATCCCAATCCTCTACCTTAGACTTTTTGCTTTACAAGTGTCATTGACTAAAACTAGACTTGAGTTTATGTAATCGATCAACATAAATTTGTCTATTTTTTGTCGTCAAAACAATGACCATTCATTGTTGATTACAAAAAATACAGCCAAGCAACACATTAACTCCCAAAATAATACACAGGGTATATTGTTTGAGCGACGGGTCTCACTTGAGGTTATCCAAAGAATATTGATTGTACCAGCTTAGGGTCTTTGCAGAATAAGGAACCGTTACCATCAACGTTTTTCCCAGACCTGAAGTTACACCATGATCTTATACTTGTCTTATGTACCTAACGGGTCCTACCCATCCATGGGCTCGAAAGCTTTTGTAAAATCAAACACATGACCTAACACTGTTATAGCTGTTTAACATTGGACTCTCATCTGTTTATTCATGTGTATTTTGTTTAAATCTCACTCATAACAATATTTTCATCAGGAATGCTGCACTCGTGATGATGTTTTCATTGGAAGTTCTGAGATATGGGTGAACACAAAATTTCGAAGAGTGTTATGTTCCTTATCGTGCTCATGGTCGCTATGAAGGTTATTATGATTAGAAATATTGAATCAAATTACAGTGCTTTTAATAATTTTGAATCAAATTCTTGCCATTGTGCAAGCTTTGATGGATGAGTCAAAGTTTTTTAAGTGTATAAACTGGAGAATGATCCAGAAATCCGTTTGAGTGCTTTCCAACTCCCACCGAACTTCTACATCACGTAACAATCGAATGATTCAAATTCTGACACTGTCAATATATATTGACCATAATGTTCTCTCTTTTAAAAGTACATAATATAACATACTGTAGAAAAGACAACTCTATGAATATGTATATTCTTTTGGGCCGAAAACCGATCCACATCAGCGCCACATAGACACCAGGGAAACAACACGTAGGATCGGTATTACCCGGTACCAAACCGGATTTCCAGTTTTTGTACAAGGCAATTGAGCTCAATTCTTCAAATGGAAGATGGAAATTTATGCAAAGCTAATCCAGATGAGAACGAGAACGCGTCCTGGTTTTCTGAAGTCCCTCTTAGTATGTCAACAGGTTTGCACGAAGTAAGCTTGGATTCCGACAATTCTGGCACCTCTCTCTCAAGCGTTTGATGTACAGCTGGACAGCGTTGGCACGTCAGTGATCAAGATCTGGTGATGTCCTACGTTTTGCGCTGACAGAAGAGATATATGACTGACGTGCGATGATATTTGATACACATTTTTGAGGTGACTCTCACTTCACGGGAGTAGTCCCTGCAATTTCCTTTACAATCTGCAGTTCTCTGTTCAATTGACCCATTCTTCATGTGTTCGAGTCCACACACTATCCTGCCGCTACACGTCGGAAGCCTTTGAAATCCTCGAGACTACAAAACCAGGGAGGATGACTTAACGTTTTTCTTCTTTCGGCAATTAGTGAAAAGGTAGAGCTCGAGGAAACTCAACTCGTTGAATGCGCCATACGTCCATGTGCATGAAGATACACAATATGAGGGATCCACGTTCGTTATGATCATGACCACTGGAAAGGTGCATGTGAGGTTTTCTGGAGAGCGTTAATATTAGGGATTAGCTGATACCTTTAGCAGGAAAGACCAGCTTGTGGATGGCTCAGTCTTGTCCAATGGTTTGACAAACCTCATCATGTCAGGATTGAGGAATGAGCTTAGAAGTGTGATTAGAATGATAACTCAGAAACGTCTACGTACTTTTATAGTTACTTGATAAGAATTTGGTTTGTAGATTCATGGTCGACCATTCATGTAGTCCAGGGACAGCTCACCTCGAGATTCTCCCTCCATCAACAGATGTGCACAGTTGGCCCTCAGTAAACTGATCTCTACAGGTAAGTGCATGCAAGTCCTGGCTCACAATTATCTGCAAGACCTCTGCTTAATTATTCCCCACAGAGATACACGTCTACAAGTGCAATATCGCATTCGTTGGTAACTGTAAAAGTCCTATTACTCGTGGTGATTTGGACCCCCATGCTTCATTCTTGGTAGATGTGCATACCCTACTTTCGCAACAAAACACGCAACTGAAGAGGAACGAGCCACTACATACGTTTGCCCGACACGGTATGTGAACTCCAGACTTATTTCCTGACCAGTCTTGTGATGTTGCAGGTCAGCGCTGTGTGCTGCAGTGTTACCTTTCTAATCCCTAGCTCACAAGCAATAGCTTGTTGGCTACCCCGTCCGCCTGTACCCCGGGCGCCGTGGGCTCGAGTCCTCCTGGCGGGGGGACTCATGCTGTGCAAGGGCAGCAGCATACGGCTGCAGAAAGCCCCACAGAAAGCGAAAAGAGGCCAAAAAAAAACCAAAAAATAAAAAACCTTTCTAATCCCCAGCACTTGGAGTCTTCTAATGGATGCGATCTCGCGTACCTGATCGTATGATTGCTGGCTTGGTCAAGAAGAGTCCATCCACTCACTCACTTTTCACTTGTAACACTTGTCGATCAGCTGATGTAGTACTAGTTACAATTAGAGTAGGTCGTCGAGGGTACTGAGCACTTAACTAGCTAGGCTAGATTTCTGTTCCACCACTGGTTTCTACCAGAGCATGGAGCGGAAAGCTTCGTGGTGTAGCACATCATGTTAGCAGAGGAAGAATATCTAGCTTATGTTGTTTACTTATTACATCTTCCTTGGCCTTCCTGGAGTTTATGCTTTCTTGTCATGTTTATTTACGTACTACACACTAGTCACTTTGATGATCAACACATCAAAGTCCGGAAACTTTCGGCAATGAAGCCATGCTTCTAATATAATCCTAGGACAATCCCCGAAATCAAAGTTCTGTGCTGAAGTGAGGTGACGATCCTCTAGGTACACCAAGTCTCCATATGCTACGTACCACATCCCTGAAGGAGAGAGAAGCACAATCATATTATGTCATCTGTTCATGTGGTCACTTGTTCGAATTAAAATCACGACAAGAGTACTGACTCCGACGATTCAATATTCAGGGCTAGCCCTGCACTACGGAACGTGTGGCAAGGTGATTGCATAGCAGTGCTGCAACCTCAAGATGATGGATTATGCCAGCCTGCTCTCGCTATACTCTATACACGAGACGAGTTCTAACATAAATGTTGATATTCATCCATTTAGTACGTTAGATACAATCACGACAGATTCCCCAAGTGGAGATAGTTTAGGGGCTAAAACGGCAGCAAGAAGCTCTCAGAGTCTCTACTCAAGCGCTTCAAAGACATGCTAGAGGGTTCTGTATCTCAGAGTGCCCCAAATATCCAGGAACATACTTCATGGGAGACTGATATTTCCGTATGGAGAAAGATCAGTAACCATCAGCATCTAATTTAAATTTCGAAGATGTGTACGGGGATGTGATACTGATCAATGTAATACCCACACATGAAAGTTATGGAGCTAGGCTCGCTCTAAACAAAATCATCGAGTCACATCCTCAACCTGTAACTGGACTGCAGGTTTTTATCTGCAGCCTTCAAGCTTCGCCATCGACCACACCTTATCCAAAGAAGTTCAACGTACTAAATCCACTGTCAACCATAGCATCAGAAAGACTTCGAGAAACAACCGAATTGAACATCAGCACTGATTTATACCACAGGTAAATGACATGAAACATCACCGACGTCATCCCTGCGAAAAGTGTCCCCATCAAACTGCAAGGACCTGATACAGGATTCAAATATTCTACAAACTCACCGATCGAGAACTTAGAAGAATAATGTATACATCTCCCCTAGGGTTGGCCATGAGGAGGGGGTATCTTCTTTCTTTTTGAGATTCGTGTATATTTTGGTGCGATCGAGAAACCTCATTCTAATAAGATACATGTACAAACCCTGCTGTCAGGATATCTATCTCCATCCTTATCCCCCTACCTGACGATCGCTCATGTGGATCGATCGATCGAGCCAGGCAGGAGAATAAGCGCGGGTTTAAAAATCCACTATAGTTAATGATCCTGATCAAAGTCCAGAGTCCACCTGCAGATGTTAGCAGTTGCTCCCTGGGGCTCGTCGTTACATTGGTCCCTCGCATTACAAAGGCGGAGTAACTACACAACCCTCATAGGAAGTACCAAACAAATTCAAGGCAACAGTCAAAACTGTAAAGAATTAGTCAGTCAGTCGTGCATCCACAGCAGCTGAGATTCTCCGAGAGGGTTGAACTGGATAGGTACAAATTTAGCTCGGTAGAGGAGCCAACACCACGTTCACGTTTGGTTCTGCATCTTTATAATCAACGGCCAAAAAGCGCTCGAATCGTAGTGTTTGGCAGTGCGAGAGCTCGACGCCGTTGAGGCCACGGCAAGCATCGTTCTTTTCGGCCGACCTGCCCGCATCTCCAGACTCTCTCATGGGTCTGATCAGGTGTTGTCGTTGCGTGTGGTACTGTAAGTTGATCACTGCCCTCAGCTCATCGTCACCCGTTACAACCGATGATACTTGTCTATGACCAGACTTGCCTGGAAAACCACCCACCACGTTCGTTAGCCACTACATTCAGCTCTAGCGTACGTACAGGGTATAGCGGCACTGCTTCAGGCCGGCTAAATTACAGCGAAATGACAACAAACATCTCCATTCCAGCTGTTGCCCAGTGCCCACCTTCCCAGAGTCCAGGGTATATCTGTGCTGTAGTATGTACTATGCGCTCTATAACACACGCTACGTCGTTGACCACACAAACAGATCAAGCTGCCAGACAAAAGTAGGCAATCATGCCTTCTTCATGCGAGAATGTCAATCGAAAGTCAAACCCGAAATAGTGTATACACCTGACTGCGAGTATTAGAAATCAAAGGCTCCAATCTCATGAACCGATACAGTTGAGTGCTTCCAAACGTCACGCATGCGCAGTGCATCTATGAATTCGGCTCATGGATGAGTTCACTGGGGAAGATTCGAACGTGAAGTGCTTGGAAAGCACTGACTGAAATCTGGACGGCTGAAAAGTAGAGACGCGGGATAACGAAAGGTTATCTATGTCAGGCAAGTCCAACGCTACAGTCAACTGCAGCCGGGGACTGAGATACGTGCCTTTCTACGGGACAGTGTTTATCAGAATTTATCCCGGTGGTTTACCGAGGTGAGTATCAGGACGTCAATTTGATGCCTCTAAAGTAGCCGCTTAATTAACTTCAATGTAACGAGCTGTGAGCGCACATTAGAAGCAACTTTCATGAGTCGCGTTCTAAACTGAAAATACAAACTTGATAACGCCAGACTTCACGCCAGACAGTACTCTCCATTTAGCTAGTAGTTCCACCGGGTCTACAGAATCAGGTGAACGCCCACCGCTGGGCGATGCTAATATAAGCATCAAGCTTGCTTTGCTACGTGTACGTCCTAATTAATTAGCTGCAAATTTAGGGTTAGCTAGCAACCGAACGTAAACACCGACAGTCCTATCGATCCTTCTCGCCACCACTAGCAGAAGCAGCAACCACCCACAAACTTCTATCTAATGACTATCTACCGCTCTGAGATTCGTGCAATAGTATGATTGTTGCAAACCAATACCCATTACCTGGCCAGACTCGCACCACAATTGGCATCATGGTATACAATTGACGGGTTAGAGGATTACGACGAACCAATTTGCAAACCTCCAAGATACTGATCAAGACTGCAGCTCTAGCTAGCTTGAGACGAGACCGTCCTTTCCACGAACACAACAGGAAAGAACTTCAACGGACTCGATCCGCTGGGGGGGTCAGAGTCCATGCAAGAGTTTCATCCAGAAAATGAGCTAGTCTAAGAGCGAATGACGTTACTTGCAGTGGAAACTCACCAAGGGAAGCTGGAATTCGAACGGCAGTGCACAAAGCCACACTCAGAAGAAGCAGGAACAATAACGCAGCCGTCGCCCTTTTATCCATGGACATAGCCGCTCGCAATTTGCCTATGCGTGACCTCAAAATTCTGTTGATCCTTCAACTGATAGATCTCCGTGCAGGCCTAGTTAGCAGGTTTGCCAATTGCCGCTCACGTTCTTCATGCAGCGGGATGTAACCGTAAAGTAGATGTTTATGAAAGCCCAGACATTAGTCGATCCAGCGCTGGAACTGATGAATCCATCGATCAATTCCCACCGTATAAATATGCAGCATGTACCTCCATAGTCTCCTCCTCTGTTCAATGTCCGCGCACTCAATTAGCTTTGATCTTCGGGGAAGGAGGTACTTCCATTGTATGTGCGTCCCTGGAGTCAGGAGTTTTCTCCTCTTACCTGCGACTTCGATAAGGATCCGGATCCCGTACGTAAAGAAAAACGAGTAAAGCCAAACACTAGAATAAAATACTGACAATCCCCAGTAGCTGGCAAGAGTTGGAAGTCGGGTTGTATTCCAGCACAACGCTGCACGTCGAGAGGCGCAGCAACTCGCCCGTAAAAAATGCAAAGGATATGGTTTGGTCCGACAATCGCAAACGGGTCTTCTGGAGTCTAGAGGCTCGCTTGTTGCTGCACACTGTAGCCAGTCTGTGACCCTTTATGACGAACTTCTACTGTTCATCGAAATGAGGGTCCAAAGTCAACTCCCGATTCTGCCCGCGCTGATATCTCGGCCCCAGGTGTACGAACTTTAGAAACGCGACGCAATGAATAGCCAACGGATGTACGAACTCACATGGTGCTCTGCAGTTGCTGTCACCCACCTTCGCACTGTCCGCAGGGTGAGTCGACGGAGTTTCACAGAAGCTCATCATGGCAACTTCCCGTCTCAACTTCGACTCGCGGTAAATAGAGGTTTGACTTGCATTACAGTCCCCTTTGGACGGCGAATTTCGGAGGCTTTTATTTGTACATCCCCAGTTTCCAGAGCACCCCCACCAGCACTCAAGGCTAACCGGGTTAGAAAAGACCCGGTAACCGCTTTTTGGAAAACACGTGTTCAAATTGTACTCGGGAAGAAGGTGGAACTTTACCGGCAAAATTAACATATTTTCGACAGGTTACTCGTTAATTTTGACAAGAAAATCCGGATATAGATCAATAAAATGATTAAATACTTTTAACCGGTTACTCCAGAATTTCTACCCGAGCAATGGTCTCTATAGTGTTCTAATCTACTTGTCAGGACTCATCGAATAAATAATATACGTCAAAAGTGTATTTCCCGGCTAGGTGAGGAAACGGAAAAGCTGGTTTGACGGGAGTCTAAATAGTCGTTCGCGATAGGGCACGGACGGAAGAAGTGGCGGTACCGAGAAAGGAGCGTGCTGTTTTGACTTCTATGTTAGGGCTCGTTTGTGTTAATCTTCTGCTCTCATTTTTCTGTATCGTCTCCTGGTAGGGTTGCTCGTCGATGTGTGCCAGGCAGTGGTGGGGCCTTATTCGCGTAGATTTAGTGCGGAGCGGAGACGGTGCGAGAACGATGGTGTCGAGCTTCTTCTTTGATATCGTCTCTGCACACAGAGACGATATGGAGACTGTGCTGCCGGGACCGATCGCTGACTTTGTTTTCTATTGTTCTTGCTTTGGCGGTTTTTGTTTAGCAGGTCCGACGTATGGTGCTCGTTTTTCTTAGTCATTGTTGAAAAAGGCAGCGGGAACCAGACGGTTCGAGGCTCGCTTTGGAAGTTTTCATTTATTCTCTCGTCTTGCAGATCGACGACAGACTGGGAGTGGCTGTTCTGTAGTTTGCTAGTTACTTTTATCAATGCGATCCGTTACGAGAGTAGCGATTTGTGTACTGAATGGATTGCATCTCGTGGGTTTCTGGTTTCTTGTTTGACTCTCATCGGTTGCGAGATTGGCGTTGTTCAGCGGCAGCGACAGACTGTGAGTGACTGTTCTGCCGTTTGATAGTTACTTTTATCGATGCGATTGCGTTGTGATAGTAGCGGTTTGCGTACTGAGTGGATTGCGTGGATTGCATTTTTGGTTTCTTGTGTTGCTCTCCATCGGTTTGCATACTGAGTGGATTGCGTCTCGTAGGTTTCTGATATCTTGTTTGGTTCTCATCGCTTGCGAGATTAACGAGTGGATTGCGTCTCTGGTTTCACTATGGTACCATGTTTATTGCGCCGATGAGTTGTCATTTGGTGGTTTCTTTTTTTATTGTCATTGGTTGTGACTCTGACAGTTTGCGTGATAAGTGGATTGCGTCTCTTCTGTTCGTCTGGTATTTTGGACTGCATGCAAGCGGAGGAGAAGAACGGGCCAAGGAAGACCTGCGGAGGAACGAACAAGACCTGCGCAGCAACAAGGAACACGAAGCGGACGCGGGATGGGAGAGCGTGCAACAGGAGGAGGAGCACCGAACTCTGCCAGACTTCATAGCCCTCGCCGATGTGTTCCTTAGGACCGGTCACGAGAATCAGCCTAGCGGGAGCCAGAATTGCCCTATCAAAGTGGACTGCTAACAGAGTCGTAGCGATGCCGAGCACTTTGTAGAGCATATTATCTGCTCTGTACAGAACCTGTCTTTGTAGTGGACTTACCATAAACCTATATTTTGTACAGCTATGTATACAACGTAAGGATTTAGCACAGATTCCCAGTTTGTGGAATATATGCGGGCAGAGATAGGGTGCCGAAACTGTACGCAGTTATCATGTTCGCGGCCGCTGTATGTGTTCTGGTACTCGAGAATAAAACGTCGTTTTTGTAACACCCGAGAACGTGTTGTACGTGAATGTCTTATTAATTTTTTTCTCCGTTTCAAGTGATCGGAAAGAGAGAGTCCACGCTGGCATTTTGGTCACCTGAAGGCAGAAAACGGCGAGGACCATTGGCCCACGCCAATAAATATAAGAGAGAAACGAAAAATAATCCCACCCAAAAACTGATGAACTTGGAGAAGGTGAATAATATGCATGCAACTTCAACTTAAAGTCTCAACCGGTTTACTGAGGTCTCTACATTACGGTTGGACAATATATATGAAATCTCTTACTAACTCTACTCTAGTAAAAAAGCGTTGGACAAGTAAATTAAAACATTATGGTTACGTTTTAGTTCAAGTCTAGAAAATAGAGGTGAATTTTGCACTCTTGTACCACTGAATGAAACTCGGAGTTTGTATTGCTATTCCAGTCCACCAAAATTTTAATCATTTTGATTAAATTTGACTGATAATTTGATTTCCGATCACAATTGATATAAAAGATATATTTTCAAATGTAGTTTAAATCTCGGATGCAAAACAGAAATCACTTCTCGTAAATCAAACTTCATGTCCAAGTAGAGTACAAGTAGTCTCCATGCTCATAAAATTTGAGCAAAGACCGTAGCTCTCCAAACTTATTGCGCTAGATTATAAGCTTACTACTCCTCTCGGTCATAACTCTCCGTCTGCACACATCTAGTAATGAAATTTGAAGTGGCAGTTTTAGCAATTGAGAAACTACAAGCTCTTGAAGCTTGAATACGACCAAGGTCAAACATGAACCAACTACACAAAACCAACTACACAAATATGTATGAAATACATTCATAAGTGTAATTGTACATACTAGATGCTTGCACAACAAAATAGTGTGTTCTATGATGGGTAGATAGTGTTAGTTTGTTCAGAGCTGAGGTTTATATCAAATGACTTTACCGTCAAGGTTTATATACCTTTGTAAGAATGTTAGACTATTGTACGGAAGATCATACTGGTGTTTCAAGAAGGATTAGCTATGCTGGGCCTCAGAATGAGTATAAGACTCATCATAAAACATCAATAAAGAACATAATTCACAACATGCTCAAAGACACCAAGAACCGAGTTGAGTTAAATATTAAAATTTTTCTCAAATTAAAGAGCATTGTAGTATAACGAGCATATGAGTTTTCATTCGCTAGGTACAAGTTGACATGGTTGTCTTCGATGGTCACCTTTGAGGAATATGTAACTTCTTGCATATAGTCGATGCAATCTAGCATTTAATGTTCACAATCCGGTGAACTTTGCAACTCATGTATTACACTCATTGACATCGGTACCATACTCCTCTAACAAATCATACTCGTGATCATTAGTTCACATATGAGAGAGATCACGAAAAAAAAGATGCAAGCATTGAGAATCCGAAGGATGTCATTGAATTTATTGTAAATATGTAATGTACATCAAGTGCCACAAGCAGACCCACACAGCATACATCTCAAGCTCGCACGTACAACTACTAAGCTTGGATACCATCGATGTTGGAAAGATGACATGACGCACAATTACGCACATGGTCTTTCCAAACAACATCTTTACGGTACTCTAACATGAGTACTCCAAAAGATAACATCTCACGCACTCGTAAAATAGTGCGACATGCTGTCACATCCAACGTCGTTAGTGTAGTCTGCTACATATAGATATAATTGTCAGGATGAAACCTGCGAATCGATGTTCGATAACCTCCTCCTGGAATAGTCACATATCGCAACATGTCTCTATGTTGAGCAAACGCTAGGTTCTCAAAAGCCATAAGCATAACTCTCTGAAATGTCTCTGCTCGTTGAGAACATGCTCTCACTCACATATTCGGGTCATCAAGGTTCAGCACCTCAGCAGAATCACGACGAATGGCCGAAGGTTTATCTGGATCTCAGCCATACAATAGAAAATACGGTGAGAAAGAAACCAAAGACGCTTGTCGGCTAAAATAGTAGACCATAGTCACCCATGATAACTGCACATCCCAATCTCTCAAGTGGCCCTTCTGCAAGCCATACTTGCGCAATCCTCTCTTCACCATCTGAACTACCCTCTCCACCAAACCATCCGTCTCAAGATGATCTCGAGATGTAGTCCGATGATCAATCAACGTATTATCACATAAGGTCTGAAACTCACCAAGAAACTCTGTACTTTGGTCCGTCAACACTTCAGCTGGTGCTCCAAAATGACTCAGCACTTGATCTAAGAACGCATGCGTTGTCCCCTCACTCATCTTGTACGTTAATGCCACCAACTCGATCCACTTGGAGAAGTGTTCCACCATCACCAACACATATCGATGGTGACGTACAGTCAACAGTAAGGATCTCGCAAAATCCAAACTCCAACAGTAATCCAACCCCATAATCGATAAGGAGTGTAATTGTGGAGTAGGAGCATTAAACGATGCTCATACTTGATCACAAATATGACACATCGTGTGACAAACTGTTGCACATCGATGTGCATATCACACCACCAATAATGTCCTTAGACTAAACTATGCGTACGTTTCACTCCAAAATGTCTCAACTCCTCATGAACGTGTCGTACTAACTTTGTCCTTTGGGATGGATGTGATACCATCCGTACTATCTCATCATCCCACACTCAAAATACATGTCATCTTTCTCGTCAAAATCTCTCCGTTGAAGGACACGATCTCGCTCCTTGGCACTTACTGTGCCTACTACCACGCCAGTACATAGATACTCCATTACGGTCACATCGCATGGATATCTCGCAAGATCTAGAGTCTCATCATCTACTCTCTGACCAGAGAAAGATACGACCTGGTCCTCCATACTAGAGTTCGTGCCCAACACACAAAGAAAGGCAGATGCATGCCACCCAGGCACTATCTTCTCATCAATCTCGTCATGTCATCGAGCTCTAGTTTGATCCTGCTAACTCGTGCATAGGTTGTGACTCAATCCATCGACATCTAGGTTTACAACTCCAAGTCTATGCACTACTTGGAAGTCATACTCTTGTAAGATAAGAGCTCGTCGTGCAAGTTTCTCTGTAAGCTTGTTGGACTTCATCAACCACTTGAGCGGCTGGTGATCAATGATGAGAGTAAAAGGGTTCTCAAACAGATAACATCAAAAGTGTGCAACAACCCAAACTGCAGCTAAACACTCCCCTTGTACGAACTGTATCTCACCTCCGCCAAATTGTTGGAGCAATTGACATACGTCATCACAAACTCTTTTTTCTCATCATCATGCTGAGTCAGTACTGCTCCAAGTTCCAACATACTCCAATTAGTGTGCAGTTGAAAAAGACACCTCCTAACGAGTCTCCTCAAGATGAGAGCAGATGTCAACTTATCCTTGAGCTCCGCAAAAGCTCACTCTTGCTCATATCTTCACTATCACTCCTGATCCACCTTCATCAGCTTGGTCAATGGCTTCGCAATTGCACTAAATTTTTCACGTATTGACGATAGAAGTTCACCAAACCAACAAATGTCCGAACTCGACTCACATCTGTGAGACTTGAGATACGTGCAATAGCCTCAACCTTCATCTGTTGAACACCCAACCCACCTGGGTAGATGGTGTCGTCTAGATACTCTACCAACTCTTGAAAGAACTTACAATTCCCAAGGTGTAACTTCAACCCATGAGCTCTCAACTGCTCGAACACATCTCGTAAGTGTCTCTCATGCTCCTCCACTGTAGCACTATAGGCTAAGATGACGTCAATATAACATCTGATAAATTCCAATCCTGCTAGGATTCTGTCCATCACCCTTTAGAACTTAGCAGAGGCGTTCTTCAACCCAATGGTAAGAATCGCCACTGATACAAACAATCCTTGTTGTGAGAGTCAATTCTCCAAAATGTTGTCTTGGACTTACTTCTTCTCTCATCGGCAACTGATGATACTTGTTCGAAGGTCCAAAGTACTGAAGACCTTCACATGCTCCATTGCATCTCCTCAAGTGTCGGCATAGCATACTTATCAGACTTCATTTATCGATTGATAAGACGATAGTCTTTACACAACCATCTATGACTGTGAATGTCGTTGTAGTGCTGCCAGAAGATCGTTTTAGTAGACAGAAGCTTGGGAAGACTACAGCGGGTATACACCCTGCGATTAATCTAACCCGTTGAAAATCATGAGAGTAATTTGTGATATGAAGTAGCAATCGACATCTACGGAGCAAAGACAGTCTTCTGGAGGTCTCAAAAGCTGAGTTGAACCCCTAGAAGCCGAGAATTGCTACTAGAAGCCGACGTGGAAAGAATGGAAGTCGTGACCAAGAAGCAGTAATCGTCTTCCCGGACTTCTCAATGGGTGCTCATATGGTATTTTAAGTAGTAATTGTATGCTATGGTCCAGAATAGCATTTGAAGGGTCTGGAAGCCGTTTGGTTTTGTGAGAAGAAGAGATTTCTGGACAAAACTTGAGCGTTTATGAGTTTGGACAGATCTTAGAACTTAGAGCAGCGTAACTAGTGTAAATATTCTTGGAGAATGAAATCTTTTATGCTACAATGGGCTAAAGGAGAAACCTAAGACACTACATTTCTAGTCTTAGATGAGGAAGTGTGCGAGACCTCATGCACTTCTCCCTCTTGAGCAACTTCCACACATCCCCGGAGTAATTACTTTACTCGACATTTTGTCTTCAACACGTACATTGTAACTACGTCCATCTGTTACCAAATAGATCTGCCTGCTACAAGAAAGATCGAGAGACACAATCGCTCATCGTCGTTGGACAAAACACTCATCATTTGACTAAGCATTACATTGATGAGATCGATCGTCCATACTCTCGTTCTAATTTATGCACCTTCAGAACGTATTTGTCTTACATATGCTCTGTTGAACTATCAATCTCCATAAAAACCATATGCTAGTGATGGGATCAAACATAAATCTAATCAAGAGTCAAAAAATTCATGGTCATACACTTATCATGTGTTACTTTCTCTGACTACGTCATGGCCCCAACTCTCCAGAATCAAATAGAAGCGTGTGTTTACAACTTCTCTCACGCATCTGCATCGCTCTCGTCTCACTTATCTCTACGTTGAAGTCCGCATTCTCAACCTCGAACACTGTCACCAAAGATTTGTTCTTCCTCCTCTAGATGTTCTACCAAACGTCATACGAATCGATATGCAATATCCACTACCTATTGCTTTTTGTATCCATGATGGTTGGATGAGATGATCTGACGATCTGGTTCGGAAGTCCCATAGGAGAGAATAGACGAATTTTGCTAAATCAGTTGGATCTGTGGACTCATGTCCTTGGACCTAGTAGCTGTTAAAAATGACAGTTGGTTGTCACTTATCTTCTCGATCGGATGATTTTTTTTTAAAAGATCTAAGACTTAATTGATGACAGTTTTCACTACATTGAAGTGACTTGTCTTCTTAGACATGCCCGTAGGATCTGCTGCATATGGCTTCAGAACCTACCTACCGTCGATGATGTAGTGTCCCAAGATTTCTCTTTTACATCATTGTAGCATAAAAGATTTCGTTCCTCAAAAAGATTTACACTAGTTACACTGTTCTACGTTATAAGTTATGTTCAAACTCACAAACACCCTGGTTTTACCCAGAAGTTCCTTCTGGGTAAAACACACGGCTTCCAGACCTCAAAACCACACGGCTTCCAGATCTTTCGAAATGTGCTCTGGATCATAACACACAACTATTACTTAAAATACAACACAAGTATACACATAGAAGACAGAGAAGACGATTACTACTCCTAGGCTTCCAGGCCTCCAAAAGCAAATCTCATCTTTTGGAGGTTCAACTCGACTTCTGACACCTTTAGAACACAGTCACCGCTCGATAGATGTCAATTATTACTCCACATCACAACGTATCCTTACGGATATTCAATTGATTAGATCAATCACATGGTGTATGTCTCATGTAGCCTTTCCAAGCTTCTGCTTACTGAAATGATCTTCTGGCAGCACTACAACGACACTCATATTGACTGATACTCAGGAGCTTCTGTAAACAGATAGAAGATAGAATGAAGATGGGAAGATGAGAGGAGAGAAGAAGAGAAAATTAACAAAAGAGGAAATGAAAAGAAAGAGAGAAATCAATCTTCCAACTTGCTTCTAGTCCAGATCTTGATTAACAAGCCATCCATGCTTGTAGTTAATTGGGGGAGAAGATCAAATACTTACTTACAATCTCATTGTCTTCTTGTTGAGGATGATGTCTTCTGATGTTATAAGAAGCAATCCGCCAGCTTCTGTGTACTTTAGGTCTTTCTCCTCGAAGCAATATGTGGTAATTAACTTCTTCTAGGAGTTAATTACCACCCACTATCCCTTTGGTCAAATGAGCTTTTACAAGGGTTCAGATTTGTGCCGACACTCTCATCGCCTGACTCCTCGACTTCCTGTTTGATACTCAGTCAACTTTCACAGATACGGCTTCTAGCTTCTTCTACCCTTGCTTCGGCTACTCTGTCTCAAAGGATCAATCTCCCATGGACAGTTCGTATGTGGATCAGAACTGCTCCACTGGATGAGACAAGCTTGGACACTACACAACTTCTAACAATCACCGCCACTCAACAAGAAAACTTCTCATGCACAACTGGACAAGAATTCATGTGGTGCCCACAATTTACAGGATTCATGAATTTTTGAAAATTTTAAGGTTAACAACTTGTTTGTATAACTGAAGAAGCTTTGTTACTTAAGATTACGGCTTCCTTAGAAGGAAGATGATCTTACGACCTTTTTCATAATAAGAAGTTGACTTCTTCGGAAGACGGCCGTCTTCCGGGAAGCATCTTCTCAGTTGTGTCTTCCGAAGATGGAAGACAGCGACGACGGAAGACGAAAGACACGTATCTTCTGGAAGACGACAACCGCGGAAGCTTAACCACGTAAGAAGTAGGTGTATCTACCAGGTAGCACCGAGTAGGTTAGATAAGTCGGGTAGGTCAAAAACTCCTAAACTGCACGAGAAGATGCGCAGGAAGCGCATTAACACCGAAACACTACCGCTTCCCGCATCGAGCTCATTTTTGGCTAGAAGATCGAGTTGGAAGGTGATCGACTTGAGCGAGGAGGGCCAGCAGAGTGAAATTGAGTGAAGTGGAAGGTGCAGAAGACAAGGTACCTTGGAGACCAGGACGTGGAATTCCTGGAAGCCATTTGGGGAAGACTGCCCGTCAACCGGGGTGCGTTCTTTCACGCATATGTGCAGGCGGAGTTGGTGTACTTAGGCACCCCAGTAGGAGGACATCTTACTCCATTCTTCTGTTACCTGTACGTAGTCAAGGGGGATCTCACGGAAGATCATCGCGAGATATGGACCAACAGGGCAGCATGAGACGAAGGAGGAGACCTCAGGAGAAGACGATCGAGCAGCACCGATGACTCCCCCTCCCACTCTGATGCCGCAGATGAGGTCCGGTACTCACATGAAGGCGCTTTTGATGAGAGAAGACGACTCCACTGGGTCGGAAGACGCGACATCACCAAGGAAGATGGGTCCTAGGAGTGTGCCTAGGAAGACCACCTCCTTCCGGATCATTCATTCTGGATCGGAGTCTGACTCACAGGAGGAGCCCTTGAGTACCCAAGCTGCGCAGAAGACCACTTCTGCAACACCAGGGAGTCTTCCGAAGACTCCAGAAGACGAAGGTTGGTTGGATACTCCTACTGCGATGCGAGGAAGCGCAGTAAAGAGAACTGCTTCTGCCATGAGGAGAGATCTTCCACCTCGGAAGATGAGAAGAGTAGCTTCTTCTCGCACGCAGAAGCAGAAGACCATAGTGGTGAAAGAGACATCCTTGCCTCTGGAAGACAAGGTCGACACCTCCCGATCGGATTGTGGAGATGAGTCTGTCTTCCGCGAGAAGAAGACTGGAGGAGTTCAGTGCCTTCTTCCAGAGATCCAGCCAGCTATGGAGTTGATCGAGAAGAGAGTGAAGGCTCAAGAGAAGCCACTACAGCTTGGATTCGGTCTGCGCACCCTGATGCAGCAGGAAGAAGGCCAGAAGAAGGTAGAAACGCTGAGAGCCAACTTTCGCACCATAGAGAAGCTCACAGCAAAATACAAGACGGAAGCAGCCGCTTTTGCCAAGGAGTTAGCGCAGCTAAAGAAGAGCAACCAGGAGTTGCAGGCGCGTTTACAGCAGCA
Source organism: Asterella californica (assembly GCA_036924285.1). Taxonomy (NCBI): domain Eukaryota; kingdom Viridiplantae; phylum Streptophyta; class Marchantiopsida; order Marchantiales; family Aytoniaceae; genus Asterella; species Asterella californica. The sequence goes on from JAYKYS010000003.1 coordinate 32,199,047, forward strand.
TGACCAGGAGGTTCTGCGAGTGCGGAGCAAGATCACCGCCCTTACAGAGGAGAAGATGACATGGAAGACACTGCAGGAAGCCGCAAAAGCGCAGATTGCAGCCGAGAAGACGCAGCAGGAAGCAGCGGAAGCTCGTGCGCAGGTGATGCTAGCTCAGTCGGTGGAAGCGCTTCGGAAGAAGTTTAACTTCACCGCGGGTAGGAAGCTTCTTACCTTAGCTAGAGAATGGGACGACGAGTCCGGAGCGATGTTGGTAGAGTGCAAAGAGAGCATGTTCAGATACTTGGATCGGCAGATAGAGGGAGTGAAGACACTCTATGATCTTCCCTTGATTCCGTCACCCGCAACTGCATCTTCCCAAGCCCCAGCACCATCGACCGGATCAGACTTGGAGAAGGAGGAGTTCGACCTCGCTGTGCACTTGGTAGTGACAGCGTTGGAGCCGAGAAGACCCCGAAAGACGCCTCGGAAGACGTCTCGGAAGACAAGATGTCTTCTGGAAGACAAGAAGAAGAGCTGTCTTCCCAAGTATTTCGAGTGGAGGAAACGACTTCCCCGGACCCCTATGAGGTTACCATGGCTCCCAGTGTCAAACTAGTGCCTCAGAAGAGCGAGGAAGCACAAGTCGACCCAGCTTCCCAGAAGACGCTTCTGTCTTCCGAAGCAGCAGCAGCAGAGCCAGCGACGAATGTTGAGGAGGAAGCCACCTCAATGACACCCGAGGTAATTGCAGGGCTTCTCAGTTTATCAGAAGCCGAGTTAGTAGTTCAGGTAGTAGATCCAATGAAGATTGCATCCGAGCAATGAGAGTAGGTAGCAAAGCGCAGAAGACAAGTTGACTTGTCCAAACCTAGTAGGAACCGAATATGCTATCTTAGGAGGTGGCAGTTTAGTGTAATATTAGATAGGTGACCATGTGGCAGAGTAGGCAGCGTAGGAGTAGTAAGGTGGATGGCTAATTAGGAAGGGGAACCGCTTGCATGTGGTGTGGCAGCTTTTTGACAGCGCTCATCTCTCCCTGGTTGTAGTCGAGGATTGGAGGGGATTCTCTCTACGCCTCAAGGCAGATGCATAACTAGGATTGAAGAGTAGGATTTCAAGCACATTAGACACATTATACACACTTGAGAGGCGCACTAAGTACATTAGTAATTGTTGTGTACTGTGCGCATACACACTACACCCGATGTTAGAGACATACGAATAGATTGGGATTACACCGGAGGGGTCTGCATGCTCGTTGCCAGCAGTGGTTCGAGATGTAGATGGAGGTAGTGGATAGTTTAGGAGCAGGGAACGGCATCCTCGTGTAATCCTGCTGGCTAAACTGGTGTGTCGAGGAGTAGGAGCAAAAAGTAGAGGGAGTGAGCTTCCCAACACCAATGTGCCTTCTTCTCGAGGAATGGATTGCTGATTTGAGTGCAGAAGCTTTGTCTGTGTCTTCCGGGTGGGGGCTTTCCTTGAATTCACTCCCGTTTGTGCATGGGAAGCGTTCTTCTTGAGTGGCGGTGACTGTCAGCAGTTGTGTAGATTCGCAGCTTGGCTCGTCCAGTGGAGCACTTCGGATCCACGTACGGACGGTCTTATGGATAAGGGATCTCAGAAGACAGAGTAGTCGGAGCAGCGAGAGAAGAAGAAAGAAGCCTTCTTCCCACAGCAGAAGACGACATCCTCAAGTAGAAGACTGTGCAACTGTACGCACGTTTGTTGTCTTCCTCCCCAAACTATTACAAGCAGGGATGGCTTGTTAGTCAGGATCCGGACTAGAAGCCTGTCGGAGTCTTAATTTCTTATTCTTATCTTGTTTCTCTCTCGTTTGGATTTTCCCTTCTTCCCCATCTTCTCTCATCTTCCTCATCTTCTTACCTTCTTCTAGTGAGCTTCCGAGACTTCTATTGAGCTTCCGTGAAGGTGAATGTCGTTGTAGTGCAGCAGGAAGACCGTTTTCATAGGCAGAAGCCTGGGAAGGCTACAGGGGACATACACCCTATGATTAATCTAACCCGTTGGAATGTGAGAGAGAGAAAGCAAGGTGTAACAGCCGTTGCTAGTCGACTTCTACGAAGCAGGAGCAGTCTTCTGGAGGTGTGAGAAGCCGAGTTGAATCCTCAGAAGCCGAGAATTGCTTCGGGAAGACGGTACTGAGAAGATCAAAAGAAGTGACCTGGAAGCAAGAAGTGTCCTCCCGAGCTTCTCTGTGAATAGTTGTGTGATATTTTAGTTAGTAGTTGTTTGTTTAGGTCCAAGGCACTTTTTGAAGAGTCTGGAAGCCGTGTGGTTTTATGTGAGAAGACGGGATTTCTAGGTAAAATCAGCGTGTTTGTGTGTTTGAACAGATCTTAGAACTTAGAGCAGCGTTACTTGTGCAAATCTTTTGTGGGAACGATATCTTGTATACTAAATGGGCAAAAGGAGTAATCCTACGACACTACAATTCAAGGAAACCCAATCCTTATAAGACATAGGCAAAGCTTCTGTAAGCAAATAAATTGTTAATCAAATCTCTGAGGTGAAGTTACATGGCTCTAGGTCTTGATCTTTCAACCTAGATGTTTCTCTAACTACTCTTCTAGCACAAGTGACCTTGTACTCTCTCCAATTCAAGGTTAAGTTTCTTATGACCAAAGGTTATGTATAAGTTATAAAAAATTGTGTTACAAACAGATCTTTTTGTGCTCTATATGAAAGACTCAGATCTATACTACTTAGCTGAAAGTAACTCTATATCACTGGAAGCATGAAGCACTGGTTGTAATAGCTTTCCAACGATGTTAGCTACTCGTTAATCTAATCACCACAACTCTATCTAGTACAACCATTAAAGATGCTATAAGACCGCCAAACCAAAATTGATAGAGTTCCAATACAACTTGCTGCACACCTCTGGTCTCTTAAGCATTCCAGCAAGATAAAGCATGCATGCTTCAAGTCAATACTCAATTCACAACATAGCACCAACGACGACGGTACCTGACAACTCCAAAAATCCAAACAATGACCTCTAATTCACAACTTCTTGCTCCATTATCACATAGAGATGAAATCAACCCCACACCTTCACAATGTCAACTTTATGCTAGCATCGCAGTTTCAGCAACAAACTCCTCTCCAATTACTCAAAAAGAACCAAAAAGTGATAATAGATATGATCGAAAAACCTGAACTCGCTAATAACATAAGCTTATCTGAACTTTGAGACCTCAGTCCTCTAAAATCAGTCAACCAAAGGTGATCAAACTTCACAGAAAATTGTATTGGACCCTCCATTCTTATTGTGAATAATTTTCATGTCTAAACTTCAACCCAATTCTCAGATATGGATCAAACCGTAATCTGTATCATGGGCATGATAACTGGTGCACCAGAGGTACGTGTTAACTAAAGAGCTTTACAAACCCAAATACATTTGATCCAAGATCCTGGACAACGTATTCAACCATTCGAGATAAAACTTTTCATATATCTTACTGATAAGGCATCCCTCAATCCTGTAAAGTTTCACTTAGCAATTCGATCCAGAACTCGAGAAATAGCCAATCTCTCATGACTATCACAGTTCACAATATCTGTCTCATCACGCTTGCATCATTCAACTTCAATCGATCGGTTGGTAATCCAAAACAATCAAGAATTGACTAAAATTGATATTAAAACGACCAACTTGTCGTCAGATCCCCAACCCAACTGACAGCTCCTCAAAACTCTTGACAAGTCCCAGAACAACTGAAAACGTAATAGTGAGTATGAATTCCATCCTCCTCCACTCAATCGATCATAACGGCCTCAATCCTCTAGAAATCACTTGATTCTTCAGCCCATATTGTAGCCTTAGTCAAGAGCTTTCCAACCATATCCTCCCTCACGTAGATGGACCTCCGAAACTTCCGAAACCTATTGGTCCAAAAGTAGACCAATGAGAACAAAAAGAGCTTTAAGTTTATCTTTTCTTCACTCAACTTTTTCCACTAGAACTACTTATAACACCAAAGGAAATACTAGACATCAATAAGACTAGAAGAAACCATAAAATTCTCGATACATGTTAGAGGATTCTTTGCGGAACGTAAATATGTAGAAGCACTCAACTAGAATGGGACAATTGAGTCACGGACTAATACGGAGTCAATATTACAACTTGAAAATGATCTACAATGAACGGTACGACAAAAGAAAATGGTGAAGCTATCATTCGGTTGAAATACTCTTCCTCAAAGTTCCTCACGATCCATACCCAATTATTGATCTTTGGTCTGTAGTGACATCAAATATCGACCTAGATGTTGAAAGGAGCGTTGGCTGGACAGTTGAGATCCATTCTTTATCACACAAGATGTACACGTCAAATCCCAAGTCTCTCCGTATGTAACAATCAAAAAGATCACCGGAAGCAGTAAGTCCATCACCCTCCTCATAAACTCGTCACCAAAATACGAAACTAATCATTGTCAAAAATGATCGATGGATGCAATGAAGCTTGATGTGAAATAGATTTGAGAAAGAAAGATCCGGAGTCGGTATCAGACCTTTGTCCATAACCACCACTCTTGCAGTTCTTCACTCCTCGCTCTATGCAGTCTATCTAGAACCCTCACGAATCACCCGTTAAGAAAGTATGCCTTACGAACCTTCGACCAATCATTTTATATCCAAATTTGGCGATAAAGACCATTGAAGTGACTGTGCACAGATTATTGATTCGGCATGTTTTACTATTGTGCGATCACTTAAATAGATAATTGCGACGTGGCATCCATCACATCGTTCGATTAGATACAATAAAGTTCACGAGACACAAAAAAGAAACACATCCTAAGTTCTATGAGAATATCACACAAGAGCTGTACCACAACACGACATCGTTCATGAGACAAGTCCTAACATTACCACTGACGCTCGCTGGTATCCTCTTGCATGGTTATGGTCTCAGAATTGTAGCTCACATAGTCATAGCTGGTTTATGATTCACAGATGCTAACTTCACCATTACATATTTGGCAAAGATGTTCTGAGATTGTGAAAGTACAAAAAGAGACAAGAGAGGAGAGTTAACATTCAAGGAAGTTCTCATGAGTGAGTGAGAACCTTCCAACTTTGAACAATTGATGAATCTATTGTTCAAAGTTGTACTTGATGTACGGGTGTTTGATCTTACATTTGTAAGACCAAAAGGTATTGATTTGATGCATTTTTCCAAGTTCTACATGTTGAGGACCCAGATGCCACATGTTTCAACCACTCCCCAAGAACTTGTTCCTACAAGTTGACAATTCCAGAAGAGATAACAAAAATTGGATGATGTTAGCATTATGTAGTGAAATGGTTTCACGAGGATGTTTCAAAACCGTCACCATGTCATTCCTCATCGTTGGTCATACTCACGAAGATGTTGACGCATTCTTTCAAAGTGTCACATACTCATGTTGGCTCTTTTTCTCATTTTCAGACTCATTTGTATGATGCAGAGATCACAAAATGCATGTCTTCTCTCCTTCAAGAGATTACGGGCTATCTGTCATATGTGGAGAATTTCGTGATGTTCTTGAAAGGACCTTCACAACATGTTCAATTTTGATCCTACATGAGAGATAATATTTCTGTGTACCAAGTGAGAGAGAGTTATGACTCTCAATCGCAGTGGACTCTCCAGTACGGAAGATACTTCGGAAACATATAGACCCTTCTTCAAGGATTGATTTCTCTTGTACCGGTGATTCAAAGTCTAAGGATGTGAATGCTCGTCATCCAAAGAAAGCTGAGATAATACTCTTTGTTCAGAAATACATTCAAGACTTGCTTGAGATTGAAAGGAGAACAGAATATTGGCAGAAAATTGCAGAGGTGCTTGAAGACAGTTGGGATACCATAGAATGTATTTAACAACCATAAGATGGTTTTTGATCATGTACCAACCATGGTACTGGATTTAGAGAAGAATCATTTAGGAGAAAAACATTAACGACACAGCAAGGAGAGGACCTATTAGCTCAAGAGATGGTCAAAGAGTTGACGGAGAGGATGAAATCTTTGTGAGATATCCAAGTGAAAGATAATAAAGTCATTCGTCCTTCTGAAAACTTTGAAGTCCAAGCTTGCATATGAATTGCGAAGCCATTGTCAAAAGTGGATGTTGATAGTCACTTATCACACTACAATAAGATTCACGTAGAATGATGACAACCTAAACATACATCTTCAAATGCTTTAGATGTACTCCGATACACTGATTGCATTCCAAAGAACATGTTATGGGAGAAGGTCCCAAAATACAGTGAAAAAGGTGACTAGATAGATGCTAATGCATGTGTATGCGAGACAATCAAGATCCAAATCTTCTTCTAATAAATGAAGATACTCGCAAGTGTTCAATCTATAGCATCACAGTTCATAGATCGGGTTGCTGAAGTAGAAGGTTGAGATATCTTGGCTGGAAAATATCACTAGTACTAGACTTAGTCTAAGATAGGTACTTAGTCTAAGTCCTTTCAGAAGTCATGGAATGTTTTTGTTTCTAACTAGTAATTTTACACTTTATACAAAGTGAAATTTTGTGCTGAGTCTCCCACTCACCCATTTCATATTACATATTCAGAAACCATTTTTATAATAAATTGATCATAGTAACCCCTAAACCCTATGTCTCTTTTCATTAAATTCGATGTTGGCGTTATATGATATACACTATTTAATCTAGTACTAAACTAAGAACACTTTATATGCAAGGTCTTGATTAGATTAATATGTACTAAATTAAATTCTGCTCACTAATAACCCTAAGCCCTAAACCCTAAGTCTCTTCTCTATTAAATTAAATGTTTGCATTATATGACGTATATTACTTACTCTAGTACTAAATTAATAAAATTGTATGTGCAAGGTCATGATTTGATTAATATATACTAAATTAAATTCTGCTCACTAATAACCCTAAACCGTATTAAGCCCTAAACCCTAAGTCTCTTCTCTATTAAATTAAATGTTTGCATTATATGACGTATATTACTTACTCTAGTACTAAATTAATAAAATTGTATGTGCAAGGTCATGATTTGATTAATATATACTAAATTAAATTCTGCTCACTAATAAACCAAAGCCCTAAATATTAAGCCTCATCTCTATTAAATTATATGTTGGTGTTATATGACGTACATTACTTAGTCTATGACTAAACTAATAACATTTTATGTGCAAGGTCATTATTAGATTAACATATACTAAATTGAATTCTGATCACTAATAACCCTAGTAAGCCCTAAACCCTAAGTCAGGTCACTATTAAATCAATTATATGCCATTGGATTGTTTATGATATATGACAAGTATTATTCAACAAATAATATTAACTATATAATCTCTTGATTAGACTAGAAAATAATAATAATAATAAGTAAATAATAAATCCTAAACCTTATAAAGATAATTTGTTTACAGAAATATTTTTATTAAGTACTTCTGCTCGCTGATAACACATTGTCAACTAATAATATGTGTTTTGAAATTCACTTAGTACAGTTATAGTCTTGTTCTTGCGTCTGGTTCAATCTTTTCACTTCAGTTTCGCATGAAATTATTAATTAATTTTGTTAATAATGTTAAAGGACTAATACTAAGAGCAACTTAGAATCAAACTTTTAGTTCTAGTAACTTAGGCTCAAAGTTAGTAAATTATGCTCTGAATCAGTTGACTTTGAGTTGTATCTTCGACTTTCTATTTATTAACTATCTATTAATCTCTTCTAAAAAGTTTTACTCTAATAGTCTAGAACTGAATTGTCAATTATACAAAAAAAGAATAACCAAATATCTATATTATGATGACAAATAATTTTATTTTTATATTTAAATATCCAGAAAAGTGAAAAAATCTAATTTAGTTAATATAATTGTAAGTGCTATATGGAGACTTTGCATTAAATTTTTAAATATAAATTACTATAAACTAAATATATTTTTGAATTATTTAATAATAGTTACATATAGAATTGGTCAGAGGATCCAGATATAACCCATAGGTTGCTTCTGAAACCACTTATAGTGAAGATTGTTCAATAAACAAACACATATATTTAATTTATTACGTAACCCTTCCCAACATAAGGGTAAGATAAATCAAACCCTTGCATATTTTACAAACATACTCTTGTAAAGGTCACTTTTGATCCATATTCAGGTTATTTCTATTCACTCGTCGTAGGAATTATTCTCTTGTTTCCAGAAACTGAGTGGTATGATTGTGCCAATAGAAATCCTAACAGCCCAAAGCATGCATTCTCTTCCGGAAACCGTATCGATTATTTGTGTTTCAAATTTTTCTTGCATTTGCAAGTTAATATTTTATAATAACTTTATTAATTTACTCGTTTCTCGAATTGTTTTCTTCTCGTATTGAAATTTTAAAATACACTTCCTTCTGTCAACAAGAACTCCAAACTTAATACTTATGCCTCCTTAGCATATTTATCTCATTTCTCTGCTCGGAAGGTCATTTTGGATGCATACTTTTATATTTGTTTTCTTTCAAAATGAGCTTCGTTATGAAAAATATGGATAGATTAATTTAAAGAAAAATCTTTTGTGAAAACGAAAATTAAACCCCTTCTTATCGGACTAACTACACTGTACACTGCATCTAGTGTCATTCATATTAATTATGATCTATCGTAACTTCCTCCTCTCTAACATTAATTGAGTAACATGAATTAAGTATTACATTATTTTGGCATGGAAGAAATTAGTATAAAAATATTATCTTTTAGAGTTATAATCTATTACTGGCTTTCGAAGTCTCTCTAACATCTTTTTTCTCTCTTTCACTTTCATATTCGAAACTGAAGAGCTCTTCGCTTCTAATCTTCTTCCAAACATCCATAAATGAGAAAAGAAATTTTCATGTACACATCATGTCCTTTCTCTGATAAAATGTTTATCTGTTTGAATTCAGTATAAATATTTTGCAAAATCAATCCTCACTTCAAATAGTGTGACTAATCATATTTATGATCTCACATTAATAAAATGCGAGACTATTACTAACGTATTTATGGTCTCACTAACGAAATGTGAGACTATTACTAACAATATTTATGATCTCACACTAATTTCGTGAATTACTCATATGCTTACGGATATCCCATAACAATATTTATGGTCTTACACTAAATGCAGTTCACGGTGGAGGGGACCGTTTCTCAGCCGGCAGACGCAAGTAGTCATATGCTTACGGAAATCCCATGCCGGAGAGATCCACATCACTCAGTTTGAGCTGCTGCCAAAATGTGCTTGAGGAACTACATAATTCTCCTTCTCATAGGCAAACCGTGGAGATGCGGGGTATCGATCCCCGTGCCTCTCGCATGCTAAGCGAGCGCTCTACCATCTGAGCTACATCCCCTGTCCCCCTACCTCTCACCTAAATACTTATATCAACCATTGAAATAAATTTTGTAATGACAGTCGCTTTCTTTATTACTCTTACAACCGAAGAGTCGGACTAGAAGAGAATAATAATACACACAACTTAAGCTTTTGCTAGGAGAAGAGGAAGGACACAAGCATAAGAATGGGGGAAAAATCGGATATTATGATTGGTGGTGCAGTAAACCATGGGTTGAGAATAAGCAGACTAGGAAAACAATCTCACGACAAATAATTAATTATACAGTGTAATCGTGTTCAAGGTATATATAACCAAAATATATGAAAAGGAGAGCGGGCCAGATGGACCATCTTTAGTATAGTGTCATGGTAATCATAATCAAAATATGTGAGTAAGGGAACGGATTAGACATGGTCACTTAACCCGATCAGTTTAATATGATGTTATATGGGGTAGAATATTTAGTCTCGTGGAAATGTGACATCATGAGTGCTTGCACAATGAAACCATGAGAAGAGGTGCAAGAAAGCAGTCCAGTACCACTTTATAACCTTCTCGTTATGTCTAGCCGGCGAGAGATTTCGCAGAAGTTTAAGTGGGCTCAATGGAAAATGTAACGAGGTTGTACCCTCCGATTGAGTGTAAGAAAAAGCTATAACTGTAATTTTTTCTAGTACTAGTTTAGGGTGGTGTACATGTTTTTCCTAGTACTAGTCTAGGGTCGTTTCTTCAACTAAGGATGTACTTATCAAACAAGAAGTTGAAGAACTCTTGGCTTCCTAGTTTCGGTGTAAGGTACCGACATTAACGATATGAGGCTAAGGAAGGGTTTGAGATATGATCAGATGCAAGGCAGAGCGCATTCAACGAGTCATGTCAGCACAGAGAACCTTTCGTTTACAGAGTCCTTGACTCCTACAGAACCTTAAGTATCCATTATTCGCTGACGTCAAATCTCAATTTCTACAAGCGTAATAATCTCTCGATTAGTTTCTTGGGAAAATATCGTACTGAAAGAAAGTTTTACATCAATGTGAGGTGGATTTCTCATCATCCCAGTTTAGCACTAACAAGGCTTCGGGACTTCTCCCCAAATGGGTGTCGGTGGGGGTAGGTAAAGCAGGAATGAAGACAAACTTGCATGAGTAGTCTTCCAAGACTTCCCAATTCTGACCTTCCACTTCAAGGATATAGCTAATGCTGGCACTGAAATGAGAAATTGTTTTCATTTGTCTTTGCGACAGTGTGATTATGACTTTATCTGAAATTGGTGTGCTGGTTGTATGGAACTTCATATCTGAGAAAACGAAACATGTGAAACTGGTTATGCATCCAAGAAAGAAAATGAAACAAGCACAACCCACGAAACTAATAATAGAGCCAGAAGAGAGTGATTAGAAAGCAAACAGAATTTCCGGTTTACAAACTCGACTTTCAGACTGCCTGCTCGTTCTGTTTAGGATTGAGCCGACAATTCGTTTGCGAGACTAGAACTTACTAGAGTTGGAAAAGTTAGCAATAACCCATCCAACGTCTTCGTTGCGTAGGCTTTGCGGATCATGCATTGTAAAGTTGCCGCATTAGAATGAAAGTTGAACACGAATCAAGTACTCGTCACTCATGCTGATTTGGTTAGCAGGGAACAATAGAAGAGAAGCAACATTTGAAATACTTGAACTCTCGTTCTCCCGATGGAATGATTTTGAAGATCATGAGAACTCACTTAAGCGACATGCAAATATGTCCCACAAAGAACGCGTAACTATCTGATGATGACCCCGAAGTTCCTACTCTGTTCTCGACCCTCTATCTAGTCTATCGGAAGTGGAGTCCGCTCATTTGCTGTAGAATGTGCCACCGAGAATTCCCCTGCGGCTTAGTTTCCACTTGGATTGGTTGATTTGTCCAGATTCACAAGCACGCTACAAAGCTTACGAAGCTTACAAGGACCGAGCAGCCAAAGTTCTTGGGATGAACCTCACGAGGCTCGTTCCTGCATATAACGTAACCACCGCACATAAGACATGTAACGTGGAGTGAGAAGCATCAGAGCGTCAAAAACTACATTCCTAAGATTCGCCAGTGTTCGTAACCAAAAGATACATGCGTTGAATGAATTGATTGAATGACACTCCATGAAACTCTTGGGGTCAAGCAACAGTCCCAGCGAAAAGCTTCTTCCACTAACCATCCATAACGGTTTTGAAGGACAGGCATGTGTGGAGATTTGGACGGCGACGTGGACAAGCAAAAAGAATCTGATGTGTTTAATAGGTACGTACTTGACAGCGAATTTGACAACGAGCAGAGGTAGAGTTGGCGGAGATTTTAGATTTAGAATAATACAAATTTAGATTTTGAATTTTGAATTTAATATATTTTACTCTCTTGTGTGATACACTTGTACTTATCTACCAATGTTACTTGGCTGCTCCAATATTCTGCGTAACTCGTTCGGCTCATAGCTCAGCACAGACTTAATTCCCATATACACGGACATGTTACGGGGTTTCTTTCTTGTCTTCCGTTATGAGACTTCTGCAATACAAGCCTTCCTGAAACTCGCACGGGTGGAGATTTAGAAATAATTTTCAACCAACAAGCTTCTCGGTTTCTCCTCACCTACTGCGTCATTGCCTCAAACGCGAAGATGAAAGATGAATATCGTTCCCACGTCTATCTAGTATATCTAACTTTACTAGTATATCATATAACGTAACCATGATCTTACTTTAGAGTTTATTTAAGGCTTGAATATTACATAAGAAAGAGATAATATAAATAAATAAATTACTATTTTCATAATGATCTAAAACTAATAAAATATAGAGTATTTAGATATACAAGACAATTTATTAGTTAGTCTTGACCAATAGTTATTATACATAACTATTGTTTAGCTATTGTTTAAAAATATTTTTTCACTTTTTGTAATAGAATTTGTTGCAAAATCTCTCCATGTCCGAGGACCATGGTAGCTGTTAGCTCCTGACTCGGTTGTTACTGTCTCTTCCTTCTCCTCCCGCGAGTCCCAAGCTTAAGGTGAATCATCTCAATTCTTGAGTGGTTTAGCACTATGCAAAGTAGCTCGTGCATGCAGGAGCCAGCCAACAAAGTGTTATCCTTACCTTCCAAGCACCTTATCACGCTCAGCATACCAAACTAGCTGGCATGGTCTGTCAACTTATCTCTTCGGGTTGACCAGACGAACATACTTAACTATTCGGGTGGGTTCATCATCGATTGGACCTCAAGCTCCAAGTCCAGCACTAAGGACGTTAGCGAGCGAGCAATTGGCATCAGTTTGAGAGGGAAAGTAGTCTTTCTTTCGTTCTTTCAAACGACAGAGCGAGATGGAGGGCTCAGAGTCTCTAGAGTCCCGATCACCTGATAATGGTTCAAATGAGCTTTTCTCTGATGTTAGGATTAGTACTCTCTCGGCCCGACTGAAGAAGAAGTAAATTGTCGAATCATCCTCGATCATCCTCTGAATCGTATGTGACACGGAACAGAAATGGGCAATGTAGCAATTACGAGAGAAATCTTTCTCTACTTCTTTTCCCCTGTGCATGTTAAGCCAGCCAAATCGGTCATGTGCATCAGGAAGTATATCAGGTGACAGGCTCAACACATGGAGTGGGCTCTTTCTTTCTTTCTTTTTATTTATTTATTTATTTAATTAAATGGCCACGGTCGACCGGACGTTTATTAGTATCGGCTAAGGACGCCACCCATTACAGAGCGCGCGGGCCGCGGCAAGACACACCCCACCCGTCCCCCCCCCGCCTGGAAGTCCTCCCCCACTCCTCCTCGGAGTTCCCCTTCCACCCCCGACTGCCATAATCGCGGCCGGGGGTGCCGCCCTCCTCGTGCCCCAGGTGCTCATGGTGCCCTATCTTCTCGTTCTTCTCGATGTCCCACCTCCGCTTACAGCCTTTGTCATCGTCGCGGGTCTCAGTCTCACTCGAGTGCAAAAACCAGAAGCTGTACAAATCCCAGTCCTGCATTTTCGTCGATCTCCACGGCTGCTGAATAATCGTGGTGTGGTGGTCCTCGAACTTCGTGCGATTCCTTCTGATGGCCGACGACGCAGAGCTGACATTCCTCCCCTCCTTTTCTTCGTTGTCCTTCTCTGACTACGAGGTAGATCTCCTCTCCTCCCCTTCTTTATTGTATCTGCACGTAGTCGTCTCGATACTCGAGTGCGGACGCCTGCCGCCTCTGTGCATGTTGGACCCACCCTGCCTCCACAGATCGCCACCTCTGAGCAGCTCGGCCCCACTCGCTCTGTTCGAGAGAAGAGCCTCCTCTTTCGCGGCAGGAGTAATGAACATCGTCCGAGGCGAGCTGGAGATATTGGAGGCGTTGTCCTCTGTCGTTCTCTTCGTCGTGTGTCTGGTAGGTTTGGTATTCTCACCCGCTCCAGGTGCGTTATCCCCCACCCTCTTCCTTCCCTCGCTTCTAGTGAATGACATGAAATTGTGCTTCATTATGGCGTCACGTATCTTGTTAGTCCATGTCTGCCCCTCGCTTGTCTTTGCCAGTTTTGCTGGACCATTTCGATCACCTTCATCGCATTCTTCCACGCAGCCTTGTTCTTTTGACAGGCGTCTTCTTTAAGTCCGGCCAATAGAGCTTTGGCTACTTCCGTCATTATCCTGGAGGCAGGACGAACAGTCCTTCGATTTCGGAATAACCAGTCCACCCTCTCAGCCCAGGCCGCTTGAGTATGTTTGACCAGGAAGAGAAGAAGGGCGGGGTTTTGTTCTCTAGTTGTCAACGCCATGTCAACCGTCTTTAGAAGGTTACTGCCCTCCGCGTAGTTCAGACCACATCCTTGAGCATGTAGTTCTAGTCGTCCCCACCTATCCTTCACTACAGGACACTCCCAGAAGATGTACTCAATAGTCTCTGTCTCTACGCACCCTCTCGCGCATCTGCCGTCCTCGATGTTCATCAGTTGAGCACGCCGATTGGTAAAAAAGCCTCGGTTTAGGAGCCTCCAAACCCATAGATTATTCCTCACCGTCCCTCCATATCTTCTTCCAGCGCAGTCTCCATTCTTCTGGGGAGTTCATGACTCTCCATCTAGCGTTCAACAGTTCGACTCTGGGAGAGTGCGTAGACAAGAGGCCTTTCCAGGTGCGAAAGTCCAGACCTCATCCCCGTCTATCCTGGGTGCCTTCCCTCCACCTCCAACTTTCACTGTCTTGGAGTCCACCTCGGTAAGCTTACGTTTCCCCTGCCCATTTAGTTAGCCTGTCAAGAGTACTAGCTCCCTCCCTTCCCATGTCCTCGAAGTTATTGTTCAGGGAGGTCCCCGCCATCGAGTCTTGGAGATCTTTGAGCTTAAGGGAGTTTAGTGAGAACAACATTCCCCTATTTAGACTTCTTAGTGTCTCTTCTTTCTTGATCTTCTATCTGCTCTCCTTTGCTCCAGAGTTCCAGCACTAGCGTCGAGGAGAGATTTCCTAGTAGCTAGGCTTTCTCTCTGTCGAAAATGAGATTTCCCGTTACCTCCTTCTAGCACCTCATCATCCTGTCGAGCGTCGGTAGAACTCGGGTTCTCGATCTTGGTAGCATAAGAAGGCACTCCTCTGGGGACCACCTAGCCACCTCCTTGTTATACCTCCCTTTCCTAACGCTCTCCCTAATTCCTCATCTGGCTAGTTTAATCTAGTCTTGGTTTCCTCCGTTAAGGATCTTAGCTAGATATTTCAGTTTAAGTGCTTGAGCCACATGCCGAAAGGGGGTAATGCCCAGCCCTCCTTCTTCCTTGGATCTCGTGAGGACCTCCCAGGCAACCAAGAGGGTTTTCGCCCCTCCTTCCAAGTTCCCGCCCCATAAGAATATCCGGCAGACGTTCTCCATTTTCTTAAAGCCGGCCGGCGACCAGTCTACGCACGTAAGCTTATACGCCGGTAAGGCCCGTAGCACGTTGTCGTGATGTGAATCATTTTATGTTGTGAATAATTCACCTCTTTGTCAAACGTTAGTCTCTCTGAGTGAAGTTAAGACCTCAGAGAAGTCGACACTGGAGGATGTTATATATTTTGAGTCTTAGTATGTTGATTACCATGTAGATGGAGTTAAGCTCATGGGTTGTAATTACATGTCATCCATGCATGCTTCCTAGCGAGGTTAGGTTATCTTTCGGGATTACGTGTCGTTTTACATGCCTTCGCATGTAGTTTAGGAGTTACATTGGCACTTTAAGGGCTTGACGTGGTTGCCTATGTATAAAATTAAGTCACCACGTGGTTTGGGACACAAAAGCTATGAATTCCCATTGGTCCAATTTTGTCTTTATGTACTACTAAACTTAGTAGTAGAGGTCTTAAGAGGAGCTCGAGCATTTGGTGAGGAGACTTCAAAATCTGAGAGCACAGGAGGATAGGGCTCGTCGTGCCAAGCACTGTCAGTGAAACTTTTGATCGATGTGAAGCAATAAAGAAGGAGTTATGGCTGATTGAAGTTCGATTTGTGCCAAAATTGCAGCACTTCTGTTGACTTTGGGATTTTCGATGTCAATCGTAGTAGATTTGAGAAAATCGCTTCGAACCTTCGTGGTCACTGTCAGTAGGGCTACGACTGTCCTCAAATTTTCATGTCAATTGAGTGACAGAGTAATTCGAGGCGACCGCTGAAGTAGAGGGGGTCGGAAAAGCTCTCAATCTAGAACAGCAACTTCAGAGAGCGAGATCTGGAGTTCTGTGTAGAGTCAGGAGACCCAACTTCACCGGAGTGTTCAGCAAGCTGTGTACTGCAAATCCTGTAAGAATCTTCGAAAGTGATCGAGCCAATTCTCTGTTCTAGGTCAAAATAGCTGTTTGGGTATCAGAAATTGCTGTAATTTCTCTGCTTAGAACGTTTCTGCCCATATCTTGATGCTCTGAATTGATCTCAAGCTGAAACTTCATATGTATGGTCAGTAGGGCCTCATTTACACATAGGAGAAGTTCTGAAGTCTGAACCATCGTATGTTTCTGAATCTGGACTGTTAAAGTTCACTTTCTGACCTTATTACTGCTAGTCTGATCTGATTTTCGCTTCCTGAACATACTGGAGGGTCCATTCGACCTGAGTGAGTGTTTATAGTGTTCCCTTTTGATATGAAGCCTACCTCTGTAGTAAGCAACCACAGCCTGAAGCCCAACGCTTCCCTGAGTAGACCTAAAGCAGCCTTCAAGATCATATCACAGCCAGAAGGTTCTGACTTTCTCAGGAAAACTCTCAACTCGACAACGTGGGTAAGTAGCACTACCCGGCTAGACCAAGAGAGTAACCGGTTGGACCAGTGTTGTAACCTCTTATGTAGACCTCCGACTAGTGCCTCAACCACTTGATTCTCTGTCAATGCGCATCTGATCCAGGTACCCAGATATTTAATCATCTGTCCGGGCCTCGCTATCTTGCACCCCGAGAGCTCCAGCCACCTAGGTATTTCCTCCATCCTCATAAGCACGACCACAATCTTACCCAAGTTGAGGGAGGCCCCCGAGATGAGCTCATAGTGGTGTATCACTTCCTTTGTAGCCTTAAAACATTCTTCAGAGCCTTTGATGATGAGTCCCGTGTCGTCTGCGAACAGCTGATGGAGTAGAGGGGTCCCTTCTGCGGCCCAAAGTCCTTCAATTTCCCCTTGCTCTCTTGCCTTTTTAAGTAGGTCCATAAGTGGTTGTGTAACCATGGCGAACAGGAAGGGAGCTATCGGACATCCCTGTCTCACCCCCCTACCCAGAGCGATCCCTTCAGTGAACCCACCATTCACTTGAACCTTAGAGTGTCCCCCATCTGTCAGTCCCTTCAGCAAGTCGACAAAATGCGCGTCGAAGTTCATTTGTCCCATAGTATCCCACAAGAACTCTTGGGAGACCCGGTCGTATGCCTTGGTGAAGTCAATTTTCAGGAACAAAGATGGCCATCTCTTCGCCTCCGCCATCTCTTGAGCCAACCTGAAGCTGAGAATATTGTCGTAGATGTCTCTGCCTTGTACAAATCCGGTTTGTTGTTCGTTCACCACGTTCTCAATGACGGTTTTAAGCCTTTTCGCTAATAGCTTACTTTCTTGTAGGTCACCGTCAGCAGAGAAATCGGTCTCCAATTGCCTAGATCTTTTCTTTCTCCACCTTTTAGAATAAGCTTGATCACACCCTGTAAGGTCTTCTCGTCTACCTTTTTTGTCCTCTAGAATTCCTTGACCATCGCAGTGCATTCTTCTTTCACCCAAGGCCATCACTCTTGTACCATTTCGTAAGTAACCCCATTACATCCCCTTCGATTTCTTCCAGAGAGGGGGACTCTTTCAGCTTGGCATTTTCGTCCTCGGTCACGTGTTTAGTGATGAGACTCAGAACCTCCTTCCTCTTTGTCCTATTCCTGGTAACCTCTCCATCCTCTCGGTACAGCTCCGCATAGAAACGATGGACCCTCCCCAAGATCTCTTCGTGCTCCTGGGTGGTCTTCCCGTCTTCCAGTTGCACCTCCTTCAAGGCTTCTCGGTCGTGTTTCGTCTTTAGTTGTGAGAAGAAGTAGCGCGAGGGGGCTTCTCCTTCCGTCAGCCATCTAATCCGGCTCCTCTTCCGCCACAGAACCGCGTCTTGGTGTTCTCTCTTCCTTGCTTTCTCCTCTAGTCCTTGTAGCAGGATTTTGATTTCTTCCGATCCGTCCTCGCAAGCTAGGATTCTTAACCTTTGAAGTTCAGCTTCCAGTCTCTCGGGGGTTCCTTTTGCCTTGTTAGTCTTTTTTCCTCCATAAGAATTCTTCTAATCTTCATCCACCCCACTGTCTACTGTAGTCTTAGGTCTCCTCCTCTTCTTTGCTGCTTTCTCCACGCCGACTCAATCCTCGCTTTTATTTTCGGGTCTTTTAGCATAGCCACGTCCATCTTGAAGTAGGTTGACTTTCGGACCTGCCTGAGTACCTCCTCTTCTTTTAGCTTTATCGTTATCATAACTGGTATGTGATCCGAGAGTGTCTGTCTCCCGTCATGAGCAACTTTAGTTACTCCCGCACACCAATCCGCGCTGTTGTAAATGTAGCAGCGATCCAACCTCGCCTGGTCATGCCTTCCTCCCGTTCTAACCTGCCGTGTGTAAAATGGTCCTTCTCTCCCCTGAGCGCATAAGAAAACATCTACCAGGTCAGACTGCAGGAGGGTGTTCCTCCATAACCATAGCTCGCTGCCGTGCAGGAGAGGAGAGGGGTCCTGGCTATCGTCGGGGAGCTCGACCATGTTCCAGTCCCCCAGGACGATCCACCTCCCCTCTTCCGTCCTCTTCTCCAGCCACTCCCACAGGTTCCTTCTGCTCTCTCTTCTATTCGGTGCGTAGATCGAGATCACTCCGACCGGCCCCACCACGGAGTTAAATATCCCCCAGGCCGCCGAGCCATCCCCTCGAACGCCCTGCTCTACTATTTGTATATGGTTTCTTATGAGGAGAGCCGCTCCTCCTCTTTCTCCCTCCGTGTAGTCTACTATCCTCGTCCCTTCCGGCAGGAGATGCTTCAGGTTGAGTTCCAGTCTTTGTTCTTCTGTCTTGAGTTCCAGAAGGGCTATGATGTCTACGGGGAATCTCTCTCTTCCAAGCCACCTACGCAATATAGTCACCCGATGCGGGTCCTCCAGCCCTCTGACATTCCATGTTGCTAATTTGAGTGTGTACTGCATCTTATAAACCTTCGTTTGTGTTGTTTGCTGTTCTTGGATGCTTGGCCCTCCTACTTGGGAGTTCATGGTTGCCAGCAGGCTCCTCGCTCTTGCTAGATTTCCCTTCTTCGTCGGTTTCCCTTTGCTCACGGATGGCTTCCCGACGCATCTACCCGCCGTTTTCGTCTGCGTTGTCGTGGTTTTTGGTGTTGGCTCCTTTCTTGCCCTCCTTCTTCCGCCTAAGAGGTTCGGCACCAGCTCGATAAGAGCTTCACGTTCTATCTGCTTAAGAGACGAGGTCAGGAGGAGACCGCCGTCGTTCGGACCTCCCCACAGTCCTGGTGTGTCTAGCCATAGTCCTTTTCTTCCTTCTTCTTCCTTACTGGTCCCTCTGCCGCCTACATCTGCCTGTGCTCCTTCCTTGGTAGGTGGCTCTTCTGCCGTGAGTTCTCCCCCTTCTTCTTGTGGTGATCCCCTCCAGAATTTCCTGCTTTTGTCCTCTTCCTTCTCCTGTGTTTGACCCTCCTCATCAGGGCCCTCGCTTCTATCATCTATCTTCCCTGCTGTCGATTGATGGGTCGCTCCCTTGTTCTCCTCATCCACTTTGTCGTCTTCCTTGCTTCCCTTTTCCCCTCTGTTGGTCCTTCCTACCTGTTCCGCCCTCTTACCTTCATCAGGTTCTTGTATAGTGCTAGTTTCCCCCTTCTCATATGATCTTGTTGACATGTCACTGTCTTCTTCGTTGAGTTGGTCCTCTCTTCTTTCTCCCTTTGTGATCTCTGGTATCAGTTTGTCGTCCGTTTCCTCGTTCAGATCCGGAAGAGCTTTCTTCCTATCGTTGATGCCCTCCCTTCTTCCTTCTTCCTCACTCGCATCGGTGACCGTAGGGGTAGGAGATCCCAGTCTGAGCTGTCTCTCTGCTGGAGATCGAGGGGTAAGCCCCTCTTCACTTTCTTTTGCCCCAACTAGTGACCCTTCTCCTCCACCTCGTACTTCTGGGGTCTTTCCCTTGTCTGGGACCCCCTTTGCCCCTCCAGCTGTATCGAGTACTTTGTAGCGATTGAAAGGTTTTATAGTCTCAGTCTTCCTGTTGCCTTTCCTTATCTATTACTTCCTGGTGACTTGAGTGAACCCTTCATCCTTGTCAACTTTCGGAGGGAAAGCAGCGGCAGGGTCCGTAGCCAGTTCTGGAACCTTTACCTTATCGTTGGTCCCCCCAGCAGGGGTACCTGCCCCTTTCCCTGTCTTCTCTGGGCGGTTCGTGCAATGTGCCTCTCTTTTTGCACGCGAAACAGGCGTCCGGGAGGGCCTGGTAAACAATCGGCTGTATTATCGTTTCTCCAACACCCACCCTTATCTGCAGGTGGTCACTCAGCTCAGAATCTGGGTCGACCAGGAGGCATCCTCGGATGTGAGGATACGCGTTGGTTGTTTTCATTGTAGTCTTATATAAGACAGGACCAATCGCTGTTAACATTGTGTCTGCTCCTATTTCGAAAGTTAGATCGACCAATGACAGGTCCACCCAGACTGCCACTGCTTTGGGGTTATCCGATTGTGTTTTGTATCCAGGTGTCCATGGCGTTGCCAAAACTATTCTCTCGTTGCAAAACAGGGGAGCCTCCCTAAGGACTTGGTTTCTTTGTTCTTTAGAGGCTAACACCACCAGAAAATGCTTACGATTGAGCATGCGGAGCTGAGTGATGTGCACTCCCATCTCTTGGACCAGCCGTCTCGAGGCCCACATTTCAAAGGCATCGCGGGAGGGGCTGCAGTCCACCGTCGCCATCACCACAGCCGTCGACTTCAGAAGTGCCAGGCGGCACGCTATCAAGTTCCGGTCCAGATCGACCTGCACCCCGCGCTTGTACTCTCCTTGTTGCTGGTTTTCCCTGATATTCTTCAGCGCCTCCACTAGCTCCGAGTCAGGCATACACGCTCCAGCCAGAGGATTGAGACCTTCAAGGTACGGGTTCAGTCTCGTTTTTTTAAAGATCCTCAGCGGTTTTTCCCAGCTGTTCTTTGTTTCCACTTTTTCTCTGTTGGTCTGATCCTGCGCAGTTTCCTCTTGACTTCCTCCTCCTGTGTGCTCGTTTGTTTAGCAGGGCCTCCCTTTTGCTGCGCAGGTGATGCTTCTGTATCACTCACAGTATCTCTACCTTGCTGCACGGTCACTCCCTGCCAGGTCCCGCTGGGGCTGCAGGCAGTCTTCGGGATGCTGCCCATGCACGAGCTCTCTCCCCCAGGCAAATCGACGAGAGGTGCAACCGGTGTCGGAGTGTGATCCGTCTACCTAGGAAAGCGCCGGGCTTCTGGCTGTGGTTGTTGACTCAAGAGGTTGGCTTTCAGGTCACAACAGGAGCTATAAACACTCACACAGGAGTGTAGGATCTTCTAATATGCTCAAAAAGCGAAATCTAGATCTCACTAGTAGTAATAGGTTTAGACGGTGAACTTTGGCATTCAAAGAGAGGAAACTATGAAGGTTTAGACTTCCAAACTTCCCCTACATGTAAATGAGGCACTACTGAACACACACACGAAGTTTCAGCCTGAGATTGAATTCTAGCACCGAGATGTTGACAGAAAAGTTCTGAGTAAGAGAATTATGACAATTTCTGGTACCTAGACAGCTATTCTGACCTAGAACAGAGAATTGGCTCGATGAATTTCAAATATTCTCACAATATTTGAAGTCTACAGGATGCTGAACATCCCTGTGAAGTTGGGACTCCTGAATGTACACAGAACTCCAGATCTCCTCCTCTGAAGTCGCTGCTCTAGATTAAGAGCTTTTCAGACCCCCTCTGCTTCAGCGGCCGCCCTGAATTACTCAATCACTCAAATGATTCGAAACTTTTTGGACAGTCGTAGCCCTCCTGACAGTGAACGCAACCACGAAGTTTTGAAGTGATTTCCTCAATTCTGCTGCAATTGGCACCGAAAACCCCAAAATCAACAAAAGTGATGCAGTTTTGGCATAATCCGAACTTCAATTGGGCATAACTTCGTCTTTATTGTCTCAAATCGATCGAAAATTTCACTGACAGTGCTTGGCTCGATGAGCTCTATCTCCCTGTGCTCTCAGAATTCGAAGGTCCCTCACCAAATGCTCGAACTCCACTCTAGAGCTCTGTTTCTAAATTTAGAGTTAAACTAAAGACAAAAATAGACCAATGGGAATTCATAGCTCCACTTGGTTGTCCTTTAGTACCCTAAACTACCTGGTAACTTATCTACACTCATAGGCTACCACGTCAAGCCCCCTAGAGTGCCAGCATAAAACTTAAACTACCTAAAACGACACGCAGCCCCGAAAAATAACTTAAATCAGCTAGAAAGTGTGCATGGGCGACACGCAAATACAACCCATGAGCTTAAGCCCTATCAACATGGTAATCAACCTACTAAGACTCAAAATAGTGTTAACACCGTATGCAAAGGTGTCAAACATATACATAAACGACTAGAAGTAATAAGAGCTAACTTCTAGAACTACTAAACCCAAGCGTCGGAGTAGAAATATAACATGTAGCCGCCAAGTAGCGCGACACCGGTATAGCGACCCCTATTGGAATCTCTGGCGGAATCTCTGGTTCAAGCACCGCCTGCCTTGATTTCTCTGTTTCTCCTTCCAGACTACCTACACTGGCCGACCCTTCTATGCTGACTGTGTAGCGTTTCTTCTGCGAGTGGAGGAGACCTTCGACCGTAGCTCTCCCTTTATCCGGGTTTCCGTTTCTTCTCGAATCTATCTGGTTTAGAGAATCTCTTCGGCCGCGTTTCTTCTCGAGCTCCGACTCTAGACCACTCATCGACTCCCTAGAAAGCATGGGTCGCATCTCCATTCCTTGCGTCGAATCTTGTGCTGTTCCCTTTTTCTCCTTCTGACGTCATGTTGCATGTCATACTTGCCCTGCCTCGGAGAATGCGGCTCCTAATTCCGCAACCCTAGGCAGCACTTCTCCCGCTAATTACACCTTTTCTCGAGTCGAGCCCTCTCTCCTTGCCTAATTATCCCTACCCAATCTGCTTAGCGCGTTAATCCGTTCCCTCTACCTCCCCTCTCCCCCCCGCAGCACCCTCCGCCGCTCCATCTCGCCGGCTCCCAGCGCCAAAAATCCCATGGAGTGGGCTCTTTCATTCTCGTGGCTTTGAGCGATCATCAGCTGGTGAAGTCTGTTGAAAATAGACGATGCTGAGCCTGATCTCCTTTACATAGAGCACATCGCTCAGGCATATATTAGGTGAGTGATTTGTGATAGTGGGTATGTGCAATGTAGATAGAGTTAGTGTAAGATCAAGATACGCAGATAAGATTCTGGATTCTAGACAAGTCTCAATTGAAGGCTTATCAATGTATAAAGTCTTTGTATGACTGCGAAAAAATACAGTTCTTAGCAACGCTTTCTGTCTATCATGCTGTGATGAAGCTCTGATCAAGTTCTCGTTCTTTACGTGCTGAGTGATGAGAGATTGTATTAACTTTAGGCTCGAGTGATAAACTGCACTTTTCAAGAAGCATGAGAGTTAATTCTATTAGAGCTAAGTGAGTGGGTGTGGATAGGAGGAGAATTGAGATGGGACTCAATTCTGTCCTCATAAGAGAGAGTTCGTGTTCTGGTTGAGTTTGGTCTGTAAGCTGCAGGATGTCAGACGAGAAAGTGCAAAACAACATCAAAGGCTCATCTAGTGAGAGAGTGATCCCAGTGAGGACAAGAAGTCTATCTGAATTTGCACAAAGCATCTTTTAAAACTCGTCGACTCTATCGTCAAATGTCTCAACAAAGAAACATCGCACTTGAAAGGATTGTGTCACAGCTGCTGCTTGCGCTATAAAAGCTCTCTCATGCGCTCCATCTTTCCCAGGGAGATGAGGCCCCAAGTTGAAGAGCGTAAGGGGCAGCCTTCTAGACCCTCAAGCTTTCCTCCTCAGTAGACGAGATCATGAAAGTCATCACAATTTGCGAACCAAACCTTTTGGCTAGACCTTAGAGGCTGGCATTCTCTTGTGAAGGGAGATACGTCCCTGTCTAGCATACAGCCGATGAGGTTGTGGAAGCATTGGAGAGAAAATATGACGTCCAGTTTTCATTTTATCAGACGGGGCGGGAACAGGAAAAAGTTTTATTGTGAAAGCTTTGGCACTAACTTACCATGAGTAGGCTAGCAGGAGTAGTGGCCGAGGGATAGAGCAGAAAGTAAGGTTTTTGTCAGTGTAATTGTTTGTTGCATGCGAGAACAAAGCAGACAGCAAGCTGAAAATTGTTGAACTTCTTCACAGCTTGGGTTCATACTTACAAGTGGCAGCAGAAGACAACAAGGAAACAAAATTTCGTATGGAAGACGTCCTTGGTCAGTGACTGAGTGCCCTTCTTGAGGAGAAGGAAGTTCTGTTAATTAAATTGGTTGATGTTGCAGAATCACAATTCTCGACTTCTGGTACCTGGAAAGAAGGTCAAATATCTCATCACAATCCAAGATCCAGAGCTATGTACAGAAGACTTCTCCTGTCATAAGGTAGTTATGCACAAGCATGAGCGCAGAGTAGCTGAAGCAATATTTCTTGATCATATCCTCTTTAACTGACTCTCCAGATCATGAAGTCATATCCTCGACTTACGTAAATGTTAGCAAGACCTGCCACTCTTGTTCGGTATGTCTCTTCTGAGTTTGTTCTGTCTCTTTATATCACTCTGTCCTCTTCGCTTCACTAAGCCTACCATAACTTTGACACTTGTGCTTGGCAATTTTTATCCGCACTCTGAAATTTGTAATCAAACGCCTCAAGACTTAAAATTGTTTTCTTTGAACAGCTAGATAAACATAAGGAGTGTCATGGTGAGAATTTTAAATGAGTGACTCAGACTAAGTTTGTATTTTGTTACAGTCAAGTCATATCAATTCAAAGGATGAATACCTTGGATGCTAGAATAGTGTAATAATAAGAATCTGAAATCCAAGATTTAGCTAAAGAAAATTAAAAAACAAGAACTTTTGTAACTTGACAATAGATTTAGAACTCCAGCAATCCGTTTTACTATAAGACTTTCAGGTAACAAATTACCTGAATCTTCTAATTCTTTCCCCAGATAGTTTGATGTTGAGGGGTTCACAACGAAGCTGAAGGGTTATGAAAGATGAGATTAAGAAGAATATTAGAATCATTTGAAATAGACATCTTATATAAAGTAAAAAACATTTTAAGTGGATCTTTACGTAAAAGTTGTTCTTTGAGAGAATAAAGGCAAGTAATAAATTCCCTCATGCTCAATTTTGTTTCCTTATATTATAACTATGGAATTAATTATAGGTAACTCCTAATTCTTTCTTTATTTTTATTGTATCTAGGTTGTTTTCTTTGCTTGGACTATACATGCCACCGATTGAATATACACTGAACACTAAAAATAGTTTAAATCTAGATTGTGATGTTTAACATTCACTAACAAATATAATTATCTCAATCTATAAACAATCATTCCTATGGAATGAAATATTTTTCTTATATGCATTAAACTATATAATTTGCATGTGATGAAGAAGAACGGTATGAATTTTCAAAGTAAAAAAAGTAGACATTACCTTTGTTCTAATTACAACACTAATAATATATTCTCAACTGCACATAAGATTAAAATTGTAACTTCATTACAGTCATATGATCTATAGTTACATCATCACAAAGAAATTCTAAAGATAAATATACTTTAAATGGATTCATAATTTATAGATAGCACATATTACTGGTCTCAGTAAGATGTAATAAATATCCACAAAATATTCAATAAAGTGTTTAGCAATATAAATTATTCTTAATAAATAAATGAGATATATTTGTAATATATTTGATATTATGCTTATGTCAAGTTGTTCTTTACATTCAGAAAAAGCTTGGCAATGCAAATAGTGAAATGTATATCAATAGCAATAATTGGCAGCGAAGGTTTGAAGTAACTTGTTCTAGTACTATAGCAAGTGGGCAATTCGATTCTAATTAAGATTAATTGAACTAATTAGTCCATCATTAAACTTCCTAGATACTGACAGTTGTTCATGCAACGATCACTCTGCCACACATGGAAACTCCTCCATACTGTGTTTGTTGGTAAACATATGCTTAATCTCGTTTAGGCTTTTGCCGAGTTATTCCATTGCATTACCGAAACCTCTTCTCCAGTGTCATGTAGAGTCTCGTGAACTTGAAAGTGTTTTAGCATGATATTACCATTTATAGCTGCATTTCTCCCTGTATAATTTAAAAGGACAGTGGAAACAGAATCGCTCACAAGTGTCAGCTTTGAATTTCGTTTTTTACTTGATCTTCAAATTTGAAAGTAAAACAGCCATATCTACTAGAGCCGGCTGTTTGGTCAAAAGTGGTACTTAGGCGGAAAGAGCCGGATAGTTCAGATTTTAGAAGGGAAAAATGAGTACTTTAGTTTTTCCCGGATTTTTATCTCAAAGAAGAATCCGCGGAAATATTTAGAGCGTGGAGCCTTTGCAGTGCTGGATTTCCACCGGATACTTTTCCAAACGGCCAGAAGTGAGCCGGATAAGGCAGCCAGCCTATGGCATTTCAGAGGCGCACTTTACTGAAGACAGGATCCGGTCGAAAACTGTCGATGCTAATTTCCGTTGAACGGGAAGTTTCTCTAAGAGCGCGTAGCTGTACTACAACATGCAGGAAGGTGCACGAACATAAAGAGAGAGCTTGAAGGTCGACTTCCAGTTTGGGCTGAAGGATCTGTGCGGACCAAGCTTATAGTATTTCGCTCTTGAGCAGGTTGCCCAATTCTCCAGTTTTGGTCTTACGACTCGTACTTCTCTACATCAACCAACTTCTCGATGGAACCCACGGAAGACACTAGGCAAGTTTCCAGAACTCGTCGGGAAATATACTAGATGGAGTGTGCAGAATGCTAGATATATATTCTCCCAGGTGGTCAGTACTAGTATGTGTGTGTTATATGTTCCTATAGTAGCAGAGAGTTCAAGACGAAGGCATGTCAAACTAGAAGAGTCGGATGAACTAATTTACGTGTGCTGGAGTAACAGAAACAGACTGACGTCCAATTGTATTAATAAGAAGAGCTGCTATGATCATGAAACTGAATGGATGCTTGCAGATCAGATGTAAATTTATATACTTCGAAGACAGAAATAGATCAGACAGAATTAGCCTTCAAAAACTTAATAGACCAATGATGCTTCAAGAGTGTTGTTTAACTCCGCGCACTAAATTCAAAGGCGTGGGAGAAGAATAAAACTATTTAAGATTTGCGCGGTTTGCTCTGAAAACCATTTTTGTACCAGTTAACAACAATTAAGAAACCGTCGCTAAAACAATTTTCTCTAACGTTAACGGTCTGCGCAGTTACTTGAATTAAATGAAATAGACACGCACCATTACTAAATTTTAATAATAATCCTGTGCAGCAGTTAGTAAATTCAAATCGAAATTAATACTCGCAACAAATGCGCGAAGTTAAATATCACTACGGTACGAGGATTCTGGACCTGAAGGCTCAAAGGCTGCTTGTAGCTGGACTCAGTGGAAAGGGTTCATCTCGAACAAGCTGTAACTTCCTACACCTTGAGCACTTAGAGTCTAGAATATAGACATGAAATGTAAGGATAAGGGCGAGTTATCCATTGAAATGGATTTCGAATTCTGGGCACCAATTGCAAATTCATGGAAGTATCAGACCAGAGGGAAAAAGGCGGAGAATTTAGCAGCCACTTTCATCCATAGAGTGCTTTGGATCTTTGCTGTAAGTTGAGAAGAGCTTCAGAGTCTAGACTTGCGTTGCTTCTCCTCGTCCATGTCAGTGGTAAGTGGTCTGAAATACTTTTGATTCTTCTCGTCGGAACATGATTCAAGATGTCCAGTTTCTCCCTCTCTCTAGCCGCTGCCTGGCTCCTCTCCCGCAAGCGTCTTCCGGATCCGCTGCTCGAATATATATATATCTGTATCTGTCATGAAGATGGCCTGGTGTTTTAGATACTTAGGTTGTATAGCCGAATGCGTGTCCAGCCACTTCTCATCACCTCCTGTGTAAAGCACGAAGTATGCCTACTCGGCTCCTGTGAAGATTTCCTCTGACGCCAGCAAATTTATATGGTATACGGTGCTGCTCCCTGGGTGTAGATTATGTGCGAGTATTGCCCTCTGAGAAGATTCTTGAGGAAGTTCATTAGGATCGATATCTCTACCGCTTCCTATTGGGACTTTGTTTGAGCCTCCGCGAGTGACAAACCTCCCACCGTGACACCGACACGGACCAGCCCCTTCCTCTCTAGAGGCCGCACTCTCCAGGTTAAAAGCAGCCGATCCTCTAGATCCCTGTTACCAAGTGCAAAGATTGGCCATATCTTGAGCTACTGAGGGAGATTTTACGAGGCGACTCGGAGAGTAAGTCAATTTTCCTAATGGACGAGCATAACTCCTAGTTGGGTGCATGCAATCGACCTTCCAGTCTTTGTCCAAAGATTGTTCCTATGAGCACTAAGAGGATCGAAACTTATCGTGTGTACTTTATGTCCCTGAGTATAAATCCCCTTAGCTCGATCGATCCCTATTGCATCTGAACTTCAAGTAGCCCAAAGTCTGTCTCTTCACCAGTTCCTAACTTGAAAAGATAACCACATCTTAACAAGTACATGACTCTTATTCGGGTAAAAATCATTCCCAACTGATTTCTAGCCTTCAGTAAATCATGAAACAACAAGTTTCTAGGCAGTCATAGGCAGTCAAACATAAGAACACCGAACTCTATTTGGATGTAAAACGGTAACAGAGATCTTTCTTCCTTCAGTTATGGCAGAGATCCCTGTACACAGGAGGGACTAACACACTAGCACTAGGAGGCCAGATGCACCTGTGGAATTGATTGTCTGTTTCGATTGTTTTTGTTAAGCAACTGGTTCACAGTTCTTACACAGCATGAGTTAGTCTAATTACAACGAGGTTGGGTCTCCGTGAGTTCAAGCTAGTAAGCGTTCATCTCGTCAAGAATATTTTGGAATCGACCAATATAATGGTGCCTGAACACTTGACAAGCTAGAAAATTCGGTCCATTTTGTGGAATCTCTTGAGAAACAGGAGTGGCAGAAGGTGGAAGTCGTACATGGTGCATGGACCATATAGGTCCTTGGCTTACTAACTCGATACGAGATTCCTAAGAACGGTGTGGTATCCAGAATTTAATTTAGTGGCTTGTGATGTTTGGCAGGGAACGGCTGGAATTATTCGAGTCCGTGTGGCTCTTTCATGAGCAGGAAAAAATGTTATCCTTACTATTTGAGAACTGCAGCTGGAAACTGTCAACCGAATCTCCAGTACTGTTGGCAAGGATAGACGTCTTACATTACGGGTAATAGTACGTCAAAGCTGAGGTCAACTTGATCAAGGCAATATAGCACACGGACGAGCTCGACCGATGGATGTCCGGATATGACATGTCGGTCATAGCTCGTGGCACTTAAATACAGCTTGAGGTCTTGATAGAATCAACCGCGATGCTATGATTTAGTTAAGGCCAGAACTCGACTGATTCTTTCAGGAAGCAGAATGTGTGTGTATTAATCTCTTATCCGGATGGAAGGATATATGAGTGCTGGCAAAAAGCAGAAGTATAATATGATGCGTAAACCTTTGAAATCCTTACTTCAAGGATTTCAAAGGTTTACGCAACACAGTCGTAAGGAAGGAGGAGACCGGGTTATATAACCATGGCGCAAGTACCATGGTATAATTGACTATTGTGGCAAGAGCTATATCTTACAGTATATTTCAGAGATTCTGGGCAAACTTAAATTTACCTGAGACTCACGTCTCATTTTCAAGAGGAACATATCGAAGGAGACCTCGATAGAACCTCTAGCGAGGATCCTCTACCATGGATGGGAGGGACTTCGGCCCAAGAAAATATATCCCCTCTTTGGGAATGGATTCGGATGGGTCTGATGACAGATGTTCTTCTGAGCTATTGCAAGAGCATTAAAGTTCTGCTCTTTTCCTTCCCAGTTGTACCCCAAGGGCCAAGGCTGAGGATTCCCAAAGGGGGCCTTGAAAAATCAAGAATATCCTCTTGCACATCTCTATATTGTCTCCCATCCAAACACCATTAAAAACAACTTTTCAATATGATACTGTGTAAAGATATAAGACCAAACTTGAAATAGAGATGGAAATTGTGCTTTACAGAAGGGATGTCTCATGCTTGAGTTTGAGTTCCCGGGAAGTTTTACTTAATAAGCATGGGAGTTTTTCCTTAGAATACAGATGTGACATCATCTAGATAGGTGCTTACCCAGGGAAAAGAAATCATCACATGAAGGTCATTAGGAATTTAAAGCATGTACGAATCTGCTGATAAATCACATGAATCAAATTAAGTTACAGATTTAATAAGTTATTATCAACAGAACTTTGACAGCTGTAAACTCTGATCATTATTTCAAATTCGAACTGGATGATACATTTCATGATGAGTATCTTTTGACCCTTGAAGTGATAATCAAGAGAAGTTACGGTTACAATTCCTCACGGTATTTCACAGTTGTACAGAGTTGGCTTGTATATACTCAACAGTAAATATTTGTTATTCAAACAGATATAGGATACTATGTCTGGTCAAACTGTAAAATAAACAGTTAGCATGATATACATGAATATTTTATCTAGTATTATAGAACGTTCATGTTCTTCTGCTTGTAAATATTATATAATGACATGATTGTCTATATATTTTATGTATAATATTAACATGATGAAACGTTTCATTCTTTCCATTAAGGCTAGGCATAAAGAGGTTACACTAGAATACATGAGTATCTCAAGAATATGCTTTAAATATTGCACTCATTATACATGTACAACTACCAGCGGATGCCCTAAGTAGTAGTTACCCAAATAACAAGTCCAGTAATTTATTCAATTTTATTGTGTTTCAGCCTGTTTTTGTATAAAGTGTTGCTTAATTAAACTCATATTTATATTTTGAAATATGTTTTAGTAAAAGTCAGTCATGTATTTGTTGAAATGCTTGTTTTACCTTTCTATTTTCGCTGTTCAGTATGGTGCAAAGTAGCAGTAACCATAACCTATGAATTCATGTACTCTAATATCCATTGGTCTCGTTCTTAATATATTACTCTTGTATGTTAAGGTAAGTTCGTGTGGGAGAAGAGCACGAGTAAGAACAGATTATTAATCTGTTGCTGAACATGTTGCTTAATAAACAAGTTAAAGCAACTATGTTCAAACATAAACAACTGTTACATTTTACGAGTAAAATTAGTATTTGTATAGAAAACTAACCATTTTCGTACTTTAGAGTTTATTTTAAGGCTCAAATAATACATAGGAAAGAAATAACGATACTGATAATGATCTAAAACTAATAGAATATAGAGTATTTAGATATATAATACAGTTTACTAGTTAGTTTTAAACAATAGTTATTATATATAAAAATGTTTTTATATATAATTACTACTAGTAAATATTATGTTGAAAATATTTTTCTATTTTATAATAGATTTTAACAAAATCTCTCCATGATGAAAGTCTATGGTCGGTGTTAGCTCCAGAGTCGAATGCTGCTGCCTCCTCTTCCTCCTCTTCTTCCTCCTCGTCCAGCGAGTCCCAAGGAGAATCATCTCAATTCTCGAATGGTTCAGCACTATGCAACGTAGATCATGTCTGCAAGAGCCAACCATCAAAGTGTTTGTCTTACCTTCCAAGCACCTTGTCGCACTCAGCATGCCTAACTAGATTAGTATTATTATTGTCCCGACCAAAGAAGAAGAAGAATGTACAATCATACTCGATCATCCTCCGAACTGTATGTGACACAGAACAGCTAAAGTGGGTAATGTAGCAATTATGAGGAAATCTTTCTCTACTTCTTTTCCCATGTGTATGAAGCTAGCTAAATCGATCATGTACAGAGATCGAAGGGTTAACATGGAAACTCTAACTAAAGAGATGGAGACTATTGTTAGTCTAATTGGGGAGGTGAGTTCTTCCATTCAGAAGATCTGAGTAAAGAGATCGGAACTATATCATGTGAAGACTAAGAGTTTGGGGGGAGACAACACATGCAGCAGGCTCGTTTATTCTCACGACTTGAATGATCACAAGCTGATGAAGCCTCTTTTAGAACTCGTCAACTCGATCATCAAATTTCTTGATAAAAAAGCAGCATAACTGCACCACAGCTGCAGCTTGCGCTAGAAAACTCTCTCATGCACTCACTCTTTCCCAAGGGATGATGCCCAAGTTGAAGAGTGTAGGGGGTGGTCTTCTTGACCTTTGAGCTTCCCTCTTCAGTGGACTAGATCATGAAAGTCACCACAGTTCACGAATCAACTCTATTGGCTGGACCTTCGAGGCTTGTGTTCTTTTGTGAAAGGAAATATATTCCAGTCCAGAACACGATTGATGAGGTTCTAGAAGCATTGGAGAGAAAGATGACCCCCAAGTTGTCATTTTGTCAGGTGGGGCAGAAACAAATTTTCTGAAAGCTTTAGCACGGACTTACCAAGGAAAAGCTAGCAGGAGTAGTAGCAGAGGGATGGCTGTGGCTGATTATAAATCAGATGAAGATGAAAGTAAAGTTTTTGCCAGTGGAATTATGTATATGGCATGCAAGGAATGAAGCATAAAATCTAATACTTCATTTAAGTTTATCTCAGATTCAAGAGTTTTATTAAATATTAAAGGATGAATACCCCGGATGCTAGAATAGGTTAATAATAAAAATATGGAATCCAAGGTTTAGTTAAAGAAGATTCAAAAAAATAACTTTTGTACCATGACAATAGATTTATAATGAGAGCGATTAGTTTATTATACTTAAAAGAAGATTAAATTTAGTCTGAATCTTCTAATTC
This sequence comes from Asterella californica, assembly GCA_036924285.1. NCBI lineage: Eukaryota > Viridiplantae > Streptophyta > Marchantiopsida > Marchantiales > Aytoniaceae > Asterella > Asterella californica. The sequence goes on from JAYKYS010000003.1 coordinate 32,231,974, forward strand.
TTTCAACGGATAGTTTATTGTTCAGGGGTTCACTACCAATAACGTGTTATGCAAAGTAAGATTAAGAAGAAGTAATTATCTGAAATATAAATATTTTATTTACAGTAAAGTATTGTGTTTTTACACAAAAGTTGTTATTGAGAATAGCTAGTAATGTTTAATTTTGTTTCTAAATATAACAATGGTGTATGCATTACTTTGGATTCCTTCTTTGTTTTTATTGTATCTAGGTTGTTTTCTTTGCTTGGACTATAGATGCTGCCGATTGAATATATAGTGAACATTAAAAGTACTCAAAGTTTAAATCTAGATTGTAGTATTTAACATTTAATAACAATTATAATTATCACCGTCTATAAAAAATCATTTCTATCGAATGAATGCTTTTTCTTATATGAATTAAACTGTATAATTTGCATGTGATGAAGAAGAACCGTGTGAATTTCCATAGTAAAAAAAGAGATATTACCTTTGTTTTAATTACAGCATTAATAATATATTAACTAGACCCTAATATAAAAATTGTAACTTCATTACAGTCTTACGATCTATCGCTACATCATCACTAAAACATTCTAAAGAATAAATATATATTAAAAGGAATCATAATATATACATTAGTACAAATTATTGGTCTTAAGAAGATGTAATAAATCTCCATAAAATATTCAACAAAGGTTTTTATCAATATCAATTATTCTAAATTAATAAATGACTTCTGCATTAATTATGCTTACGTCAAGGTTTCGTTAAAATTCACAAAAAGTTTGGCAATGCAAATAGTGAAACGTATATCAATAGCAATAATTGCCACCGAAGTTCTGAAGTAACTTGTTCTAGTAACTTGTTCTAGTAACTATAGCAGTTGGTAAATTGGTTTGTAATTGAGATTAATAAACTAATTAGTCCATCATTAAACTTCCTTGATACTACTTTTGTTCATACAACGGTCACTCTGCCACACAGGGAAACTCCTGCAGGCTGTGTTTGTCGGTAAACATATGCTTAATCTCATTTAGGCTTTTGCAGTATCATTTCATTGCATTAGTGAAACCTTTTCTCCAGTGTCATGATATTAAAGAGTCTCGTGAACCTGAAACTTGAAAGTGCTTTTGAAACGAAGTCTAGACTTCCCTAGAGATCTGTAGCATGATATTACAGTTTATTAGGTGCATTTCTCCCTGTATAATTTAAAAGGAGTGTAAAGAACAGTTGAAACGGAATGGCTCTCAGTTGTGAGCTTTGAATTTAGTCTTTTACTGGGTTTCAAATTTGAAAGTAAAACAGCTAATATCTACTAGAGCCGGCTGTTTGGTCAAAAGTGGTACTTGGGAGGAAACTGACCTGGATAGTTCAGATTTTTGAAGGGCAAAAAGGAGTATTTTAGTTTTTCCCGAACTTTTATCTCAAAGAAGAATCCGCGGAAATATTTAGAGCTCGGAGCCTCTGCAGTGCTGGATTTCTACGGGATACTTTTGCAAACGGCCAGAAGTGAGGCATAAGGCAGCAAGCCCACCGCATTTCAAAGGCGCAGTTTACGAAACACCGGATCCGGTCGAAATCTGTAGCGGCTAATTTCAGTTGAAAGCAAGGCTTTTCTAATAGCGCGGGGAGCTGTACTACCACATGGCGGAAGGTGCACGAACATACAGGGAGAGCTTGAACCGAATTTGGACCGAAGGATCGGTGCGGACCAAGCTTATAATATTTCGCTCTTGAGCAGGTTGCCCAATTCTCCAGTTTGCTGTTTATTACGGCTCGTACTTCTCCACATCAACCAACTTCTCGATGGAACCCAGTGAAGACACCAGGCAAGTTCCCAGAACAGGTTCTCGTCCAGATATATACTTGAGGGAGTGTGCAGAATGGTCGAGATATATAGAGGGAATGTGTAGAATGCTCGAGGTGGTCAAATACTAATATGTGTTGTGTTATATGTCCTATACTAGCAGAGTCCAAGACGAAGGCATGTCAAACTAGAAGAGTCGATGAATTAATTTACTTGTGCTGGAGTACTAAAAACAGACTGACGTCCAATTGTATTAATAAGAAGTGCTGCTATGATCATGAAACTGAATGCTTGCAGATCAGATGTATGCTTGCAGATCAGATGTAAATTTATATACTTCGAAGAGAAATAGATCAGACAGAATTAGCCTTCAAAGACTTGATAGACTAATGATGCTTCAAATCCTGTTTCGATGTCCTGCCCATGCCTCTTTTCGTGTAGAAAAGCTCACAAATCAAAACATACCAGTTTCGCCAGATACTCATTTCCAGGTAACAGCAGATTCTTTCGAATCTACGATGTCTTCCGAATCTACGATATGCTCCTTAATCTCCTCATCATATTCCTTGGCTCAGAAGCCTGAATAAAACTTAAAGTAGAAGGTGGCCAACAAGAAGGTGGATCTTCCCACGAGTACGGAGAAGAGTCCCGTGGGCTCATGACTGACCTTCCGAAGTTGGGGAGTGAATGCAAGCGAAGCTAGAGGTGAAAACTGACAATCGACTGTGAGGTATTGACTACATGCAGACTAGATGACAGTACTAGTTGCAGAATCTGGCACCTGTTAAGGCCATTGCACACTGAAAGGATTGCTCTGACCTTCCTAGAAGTTCGATAAGTTGCTGAACAAGAAGTTGTCCGGATGTATGTCTTTACTTCTCCTTTCTGGAAGGATTTTTGCTTTTCTATTTCTTGATTGTCGGGGATCGGGTGGATGTCTCTTTTAATAATTCTTTCCTTTTCAGACCAGCAGAGCATCTGACCCTTTGATTGTAGAAGGCGACACACCACTTTCACCGGAGAGAAGCCCACTGCTTCCCTCACTGAAGAGGCTGTCCTTGCGAGTACCGTGGTTACCTCGACTCAAGGAACCACACGAGAGCGAAGACTTCGACTTCGACCATCTGGCTAGCTGTCCACGATGCATGCCCCCATCTGCCTCCCAGATTGTCGTACCCACCGAGTCGGCTCACACCTTGGAGCCCCATGTGCTCCCAGACCTTCCTTAGCTTGTTCCATTTCGCTTTAGCTCCAAAGATGGTGGCTTGTCAACCCAGCTTGTCTCACTTTCTGTTTTTAGTTTCTTCAAGTAGTCGGCTCCTAGAAACTGCATGGAGGACCAGACAAAAGCTCATCGGATCCCTGTTTCTCTCACCTCTCTCACCCCACAGTGAGAAAGAGACTGAACTCAGAACGCTTTACATGGGTAATCTTTCGACCATAGACCAGGGAGGGGCTGGAGTCGCTGGACCATGAAGGTTTACATCTATCGGTTGTGCCATAACTGCCGCTCTAAGTGCACTGAGTTGAGCACATGGGAGCCACCACACTAGTGGGGACCCATCGTGACCCCACCAGTCTGACTCTTCCATTGTAAAAAGAAAGCGGAGAAAAGGTACCAGTGACTCTTGATTTCCAACCAAAAGATCCAAACGAAAATCTTAGACCTAGTCGCTCACTCCTTTCTGGGGACAAGCATGTTTCAGTATGGTGATGTTTCAGTGAGATTAGACGGTAGCTTCGGTTAAGTACGTTAATCTTTTACATATATCACCTTAAGCAAGGCAAGACGTGATGTCATGGCAGAGATCAGAGTCCAGGCTTCGCTTTGAGGAGCCGGTGCATGGGGCTGGTCAAACTGTCATAATTGTCAATGAGGATACCCGCTTGTGAGCTGTGAGTGGGGCCGGCCCAGGCCAATCTAAGCTCGGGTATAGTCAGGAAGAAAGTAAAGTTGAGATCTGGCTGAGTGCTCTGAGTGTGTCAGACTATTAGACTTCCCCCAGCGAATCATCCATCTGGTCAAAAGCCACCTTTTTGAAGCTGAGGTGACTGTGCACGCTGCTGCCGCTTCTCCTTCTTCATGGTAGTGGTGGTGTGATCCACTTCCCTCCCGACAGACCAATTCTATGGATGTTTTGGCTAGATCCGGATCCGGACACCGCATTTGTTCAAGATCCAGTTCGTGAGAAATTCCTCACTTCCGTATACTCGATTGGCCCCATGCTGAACTGGATTGCATTGCGTTCCATTCCTCCATTCCAGTGCAGCCCCGCCCCGGTGCTGACGTAACAGGAAGCAAACAACAAGACGCCCAGCACAAGCGGGAGCTGAGGGGATGGATGATGGCGATGGAGTGTGTATGCTATTGCAACGACTTCAAGAATCGTTTCGCGCAGCTTGCCTCCAGAAATCAGAAGGTCCGCGATGAAATATCCAAGAATTAGTATTGAACTGGGACTGGAAGTCAAAGTCTATTCTCTTCCTGCTCGATTTTAGCTCTGATATTTTTTCACTTTTTGTAATAGATTTCGTTGCAAAATCTCTCCAGGTTGGAGGCCCATGGTCGTTGCTAGCTCAGAGTCGGTTGCTACTGCCCTCCTCTTCCTCCTCCCCCTGCGAGTCCCAAGGTGAATCGGGTGGTTTAGCACTATGCAAAATAGATCGTGCCTGCAGGAGTAGCCAGCAAAGTGTTTGCATTATCTTCCAAGCACCTTCGAGTCCGCCTGGCGGGGGGACTCATCCTGTGCAAGGGCAGCAGCATACGAAAAGCGAAAAGAGGCCTAAAAACAAATCCAAACCAAAAACCTTCCAAGCACCTTGTCGCCATCCGCATGCCGAACTAGCTTGCATGGCCTGGCCACTTACCCTTCGAGTCGGCCGGGCGAACATACTTAACTATTCGAGTAGGTTCACCATCGATTGGACACCGGGCTTCATGTCCAGCGCTAAGGACGTAAGCGAGCGAGCAATTTGCAGCAGCTTGAGAAGGAAAGCAACCTTTCAAACGACAAAGTGAGATGGATGGCTCAGAGCCTCTAGAGTTTCGATCACCTGAGAGTGGTTCAAGTGAACTTTAATCTGACACCAGTTTCGATCAACTGAGAGGGGTTCAATGAGCTTTTATCTGACACCAGGATTAGTAGTACTGTCCTGACCGAAGAAGAGAAAAATTTCGAATCATCCTCGATCATCTTCCGAACCGTATGTGACAAGGCACAAAACTGGGTAATGTAGAGATTACGGGGGAATCTTTCTCTACTTTTTCCCCTGTGTATGTTGAAGCGAGTCAAATCGGTCGTCTGCAGAGATCGAAGCGCTACCATGGAAACTCTAACGAAGGAGCTGGAGGCTATTGTTAGTCGGTTCTTCCATTCAGAAGATCGGAGCAGGGTGCTTAGCTCCGGTAAAGAGATGGAAGTATATCACGTGAAGGCCAGGAGTTTGGGCGACAGACTGAACACATGGAGCGGGCTCGTCTTCTCTGGTGGACTGCATACAGGGATGAACATGTCTTGACCGTCTCTGCGCTTGGTTGGAAGGAGTTCAAGGTGTTGTTCGAGGGACGATTCACTCCGGAGTATCAAAGGATTCGAGATGGTGTCGAGCTAGTTAGGCTGAAGCAGACGGAGACCTTAAGTGCTTATGTGTGCGAGTTCAGTGCCAAGCTGGATTCGTTCTTCAAGTGGACTGAGGAGATCAAAATATGTATATTTATTGGAGGACTCAAGTCTAGCTCAGAAAAGGCTCTCTTTTGGATGTCGGAGCTATCTGCTACAAGTGCTGAACTTATGAAGTTAGCGGAGCGAATTAAGGACGATGAAGTCCAGCAACAAAAACCTTTTGAACCACGTAGTACAGACAAGTTCCAGAAGAAGAACAAGGGCTTCAAGCGACAGTGGGATGGAGGTGAGAAAGATCGGAAGGATTCTTCTGCCCCGGCAGCAAAGCGGCAGCAAACAGGAGCAAAACCTAAAGGGCAAACACCTCAGAAGGGTAATGGCGCTAAGTTTACTTGTTACAATTGTGGCGATGGGGGTCATATTGCTAAGGGGTGCACGAAACCTAAGGTTAGTAACTGTAGCATGAATGCGTTTGTTGCAACTTAGGATTTGTTGGAGGGCCAGATGACTGTGACCTTGAGAACCAGGAAGAAGACGTCGAGACTGATGTTTCTATAAGTTAAAGTTGCTAATCGTGATGTTACTTTTCTTGTGGACACAGGAGCGACTCACTCCTTCATAAATCCAAAGTTGGTGAAGAAGTTGGACTTGTCTACTTCCAAGGCAGACAAGCTTATTCAGGTGCGCTTTGTTAAGGGCAAGACATACCAAACTTCCAAAGTAGCCTTCGATGTACGATTTGCGTGTGGGAAGCTGGAGTTCACAGAGAACTTCACGGTGTGCGAGATGGATGATATCCATGCGGTTTTGGAGAACACTTTCTTGGACAGGTTTGAAGTGAAACTTAAGCGGAAACCTTTAAGGTCGAACGTTAGAGTTAAAGGGCGAAAGCTGAGAGTGAGGTTGATTCGAAAAGCACGGAAAGTTGACGACTTTGCGGTGAATTTGATCAAAGGCAAACAGATGGACTTCAACGACGGAGTCATGTGTTTGATGCGGGTTGCAGATTTGATGGCGGGTGACAGACGAGAGGAAACATCAAGAGACGCGACTAAACTTCTGAAGGTGCTTTGCGAAGTGATTAAGGAGTTTGAGGATGTCTTGACGGATGAGTTACCTGCAAGGCGGATGGTGGATCACAAGATCGAGGTCTTCTCAAGATCAGAACCACCCTCCAAAGCCCCTTATCGACTCAATCAAGTGGAACTCCTTGAGTTGAAAAGGCAACTCAGTGAGCTATTAGCGCGGGGATATATTAGAACTAGCAAGTCACCTTATGGAGCCTCAGTTCTTTTTGCAAAGAGGATGGATGGGAAGTTACGACTATGTGTAGATTATCGTGCACTCAATAAGATGACGGTGAAGAATAATTATCCTTTGCAAAGAAAAGACGACCTCTTTGATAGACTAGCGGGCGCAAAGTACTTCAGTAGGATCGACTTGAAGTTAGGATATTATCAAATCCGGATAGTTGATCCAGATGTTAAGAAGACCACTTGTCGAACCAAATACAGATCGTTTGAATTTGTTGTGATGTCATTTGGACTCTGCAACGCCCCTTCGACGTTCACTACATTAATGAACACAATTTTTCGTGAGGAGATGGATGAGTTTGTCATCGTTTTCATCGACGACATCTTGATCTACTCCAAAACCTTGGAGTCGCACGCGGAGCAGCTGAGGGTGGTGTTGACGAAGCTACAAGAGCATAAGCTGTTTGCCAATGTTGACAAGAGTGAGTTTGGTTTGGAACGCATTAACTTCTTGGGACATGTCATTAGTGCAGAAGGAGTCGACTCGGATATACAGAAGGTGGACGCGATTGTGACTTGGGAGCATCCGACTTCAGTGAAGAGGATGCGACGATTCTTAGGATTGGCGCAGTTCTATCGCAAGTATGTGAAGGAGTTTTCAAAGATCACGAAGCCACTGACGGACTAGACGGACAAAGACGCACAGGTAAGTTGGACCAAGGACGTGGATGATGCGTTTCAGACGATCAAAGCTATTTTGTCAAAGGCGTCAGTCTTGAAGCTGCCGAAGTTCGACAAACCATTCAAGGTGCACACGGACGCGAGCGACTATGCGATGCCGGAGTGTTGGTGCAGGATGGAAAACCTGTAGCGTACGAAAGCAAGAAGTTATTTGGGACGGAGAGTCGATGACCGACTCACGAGAAGGAACTGTTTGTGGTGGTTCATTGCTTGAGAAAATGGCGGCATTACTTGAGACTTCACAAAACCCAAGTGTATACTGATAATATTTCCCTCAAGTACTTTGAGACACAAGATCGAGTGACGCCAAAGCAACTATGGTGGGATGATACCTTAGCGCTCATGATAGGTTCCTGCCGCCTTGAGTCGCAAGGAAGAATATCTTTCATCGTCCACACAGATTTTGAGCGCTATGTATCCTATGGAGTCAGACTTGGAAAGACGAATACGTGAAGCTTACATAAGTGACGACCAAGCGAAGGAGTACCTAGAACGGCTCAAGCGAGGAGTGGAGTTGCAGAACATGTAGCTGAGACATGGCTTACTCATGTTCAAACAAAGTCGGGTTTATGTGGAACAAGGAAAACTTAGGACTAAGTTACTCAAAGAATGTCATGATGCACCCTTATCAGACCATAAAGGAGAGAAGTCCACTTTAGCAGTAGTAGCTAAAAAGTTTTATTGGCCCAACATGAAAGACGATGTCGTCCACTTTGTGAAAACATGCACAACCTGTCAAGCGAACCTTGTTTCTTATGAGAAGAAACAGTGGTTGCTTCATCCTTTGCCGATTCCAGCCAGACCTTGGGAAAGCATTAGCATGGACTTAATCACCTCTCTGTCTAACTCAAACATATACAATGTAATCTTTGTGATAGTTGACCGGTTTAGCAAACTAGCGAAGTTTGCACCGACCTTGGATACTACAACAACATTCACAACTTCTCGGTTGTTCTTAGATACTTGGTAGCGTTCACATGGATTACCCCGGAGTATTATTTCAGACCGAGACTCTAAGTCCACAAGTATCTTTTGAAAACACTTGTTTCAAAAGTTGAGAACTAAGTTAAAATTCAGTACCGCTTTTCATCTCAAAACGGATGGACAAACAGAACGAGTTAACTCGATTCTGAACCAATACTTGATGAATTATGTGAGCGCTGTCGGAGTGTGATCCGTCTATCTAAGAAAGCGCCGGGTTTCTGGCTGTGGTTGTTTACTCAAGAGGTTGGCTTTCAGGTCACAATAGGGCTATAAACACTCACACAGATGTGTAAGATCTAGTAATATGCTCAGAAAGCAAAATTCAGGTCTAGCTGGCAGTAATAGGATCCGGCGGCGAACTTTGACACTCACGGAGAAGAAAACTATGAAGGTTTAGACTTCTAAACTTCCCCTACATGCAAATGAGGTACTACTGAACTCACACACGAAGTTTCGGCCTGAGATCAAATTCTGACACGGAGATATGGACAGAGAAGTTCTGAGCAAGAAAACTACGGCAATTTCTGGTACCTAGCTGGCTATTCCGACCTATAACAGAAGATTGGCTCGATCAATTTCAAATATTCTTACAGGATTTGGAGTCTACAGGATGCTGAACACCCCTGCGAAGTTGGGACTCCTGACTGTACACAGAACTCCAGATCTCCTCCTTTGAAGTCGCTGCTCTAGATTAAGAGCTTTTCAGACCCCCTCTGCTTCAGCAGCCGCCCTGAATTACTCAATCACTCAATCGATGCGAAGCTTTTTGGGAAATCGTAGCCTTGCTGGCAGAGAACACAACCTCGAAGTTTTGAAGCAATTTCCTCAAATCTGTTGCAACTGACACTGAAAACCCTAAATCAAACAAAAGTGATTCAATTCTAGCACAATTCGAACTTCAATTGGTCATAACTTCGTCTTTATTACCTCAAATCGATCGAAAATTTCACTGGAAGTGCTTGGCATGACAAGCTCTACCGTCCTGAACCCTCAGATTTCGAAGTCCCTTCACCAAATGCTCGAACTCCTCTTTAGACCTCTGCTTCTAAATTTAGAGTTACACAAAAGACAAAAATGGACCAATGAGAGTTCATAGTTCCACTTGGCTGTCCTTTAGTGCCCTAATCCACGTGGTAACTCAACTTCACTCAAAAGCTACCACGTCAGCTCCTAAAGTGCCAGCGTAAATCTTAAACTTCACGTGAAGGCATGTAAAATAACACGTAATCCTAAAAGATAACTTAACCAATCTAGAAAGCATGCATGGACGACATGTAAGTACAACCCAGGTGCTTAAACCCTTATCAGCATGGAAACCCTAAGTTATGTACTTTCACAACATAGATAAGCATGTTATCATCTACACAAGCGCAGGAGTGCTTGAACAGGATAGATAACATACTATCAACCTATTAGGACTCAAAATATATAACACAATAGTGTCAACACCGTATGCAAAGGTGTCAAACATATGTATAAAGGACTAGAAGTAATATGAGCTAACTTCTAGAACTACTAAACTCAAGCGTCGGAGTAGAAGTCAAGCATGTAGCCGCCAAGTAGCGCGACATCCACCCCCTCTGAACCTGCACATCCTCCGGTATGTGTCATCTTGATCAAGACTCTTCAACTTCGGCTTCAAACTCATCTTCAACCTGCATTGAGTCTTCAACTTCATCCTCTGTAAACTCTGCAACGTTCTGGTCCTCCACTCTCCTCCTAAAGAGCTTGATTCTCTTTCCTGCGATTGGTATCTTGAGCATTGCACCATCTAACTCTCTCAAGGAGTATGTGGCATTATCATAAACTTCTAACACCACATAAGGTCCAAACCATCTCTTGGAGAACTTCCTGATAGTGCTATGTTGATTATCAAGACTACTATCATAGACTAACACCCAATCACCTTCTTTAACTGGTTTGGGTCGTAATCTATGCGTTCTATCAAATCTGCATTTGTTTCTCTCTCTAGCAATCTTTAATCTTTCGACAGCTTTGGCAACATCCTTAGGTCTTCGTTCCAACTACTGGATCCTTAATGCAAGAAGATCCTCCGTACTTCTACCATCTTCCCATGGCAAAACATTCCAAGTAGGCACAACCTCCTCAATCGGCATCACAGGTTTTTGCCCTAGTATCAACTCTGCTGGCATGTAACCTGTAACGGTACTATGAGTTGTACGATCTGCCCATAAAGCAAACGGTAGCAATCTAGGCCATTCACGGATCTTACCCTTGCAAGCTTTTACCAAAGCTTTGATGATTGGCGGATGACCTCTTTCGCTCTTGCCATTCCCTTCAGGACTGTAAGCAGTGGTTAACGCCAACTTGATTCCCAATCGCTTGAAGAACTCAACTGCTTCTTGTGAATCCAGCTCGCCCCTATCTGCAGTGATCTTTCTCACATACCGATGGGTGAACAAATAACATCTTCAAGTAGAAAGTGGCAGTCACTAGCAGTGGTCTTCGTCCTCAAGGCACGGCCTTCAACTTGGTTAGATAGATCTTCTCTAGCCAAGACTAGATACCTCATTTGTCCAAGCCCAAATGGCATAGTTACCAGATCCACTATCCATTTGTAACGAATGGCTAAAGGATAAGTAGGATGCAATCCATCACGATGACATATGTTGGAATACATCTGACAAGATATACAGGATGAAACAAACTGTACTACATCCTTATACATACCCTTCCACCAATACTTCTCCTTTATCTTGGCAAATGTAGCCCAAACTCCTCTATGATCGGCCCATAGACTCTCATTGAACTCCTCGATCAGCTTCTGCTGCAATTCTAGGTCACATACCACCCGCTGTGCTACACCTCCTTGTAGCTTAGGGTGCTTCCATAGATGTCCTCCATATAAAAAGTACCCATAAGCTGTTCTACGGATCCTCTTGAAATCTGCATCAGACCAGCCTTCTTGCCTTTCCAATGAACTCAAATAGCGCCCAAGATCCAACCACTCGCCATCGTACATAGATTCCTCAAATAACTCCAATGGAGCTGCAAAACAGCTTCTATCTTTTCTAGCAAGAACCCTAGAATAGAACTCTGTTCCCGCATCCTCCTGGTCATCTATCATTTCCTTCTCACCTTAGTACCTAGCTCTTGATAACATATCTGCCACAGGATTGTTCTTTCCTGCAATATGTCTAAACTCTGGGTTCAAGGACTTGATATATGCTATCCACCTCAACATAGCAATATCTGGAGTTGTACAGCTAGTGATCATTCCCAAGAGAGGTAAATAATCTGTCTCCACAACCACATGTGCTCCTATCAAATATTCCTTGTCACTCTTCATCGCAGTAACTACTCCTCATAGTTCTCTCTTGACCTAAGGGTAGTCTCTCTGCCGTGAACTTAACACCTTAGCTCCAAAACGCACCACATATCTATTTCCATCCTGATCATCTTGTCCTATAGTCCATCCAATGCCAATAGGACTAGTATCAACAGTAATGATAACAGATCTGTCCAACTCATATGTTACCTTCCGTAGAGTTGGTGGTGAAGACAATAGATCCTTCAACTTCTTCAGAGACTCGCTTTGCTCCTCTTGCCACTGAAATCTTTGCCCCTTCCTCAGCAGCTTGTACAACAGATCTGCTACATGTGCAAAGTGTGGAATCCATATATGATAAAACACACATGCACCTAGAAACCTTCTCACCTCAGTAACCGATCCACACCTCTCCTTCATTCTTCGAATGGCATCAATCTTGTTTGGACAAGGTTTCCGACCATAAGATCCACATAGATGCCCCACAATCAACACCTCTTGTTCTCCAAATACAGACTTTGCTCCTGATACGGTCAAATGAACCTCCTCCAGTCGACTCAATATCTTATCACAATCAGCTATGTGATCTGCAACAAACCTATGGCACCCCCTATGATCCATTACCTCATTCTTCTCCTCCTCAGCACACCCTTTGATCGGCACATCATCAAGAAATGACATAGTTTTTTCAGGAATGAAATCCCTCAAAACTTTGTTCATGCCATTCATCATATGTGTTACAGAATTGGTAGCACCTTGTGGCAATGTGCACATCCTTAGTAACCCCAAAGGTGTCCTCATTGTAGTCAAGTCTCTACTTTCAGAGGATAACTGAAAATGATCATAACCTGAATATTAGTCTCCCATTGAATAGATAGCACGACCAGCAAAAGCCTCTGCAAACTCGTCTACAATAGGTCCTAAACCCATATTCCTGATAGTCACCTTGTTAACTGGCTGCATATCTTGAATGAATCTCAAAGCTCCACTCTTCTTCGAAACAATAAACCATCTGCTAGAGTAAGGAGCTATAGATGGTTCTAAGATACCCATCCTAATCCTCTCATTGAGCAAGTCTATTAGCTTTGGCATATGAGCTCTAGGCACAGGGATAGGACGTAGATTCTAAGGCACATGCGGTACAGTAAAGATTACCATAGGTGCAACTACACTTGGATCTACACATCCTACTTCATGTGACTCAAACGCAAACGCCTTACCATGCCTAGATAGCATCTCCCTAAAGCTCTTCTTCTCTTGCTTAGTAAGAAATCCATCACCTCCAATCCTCAGCTCCTTCAGTGTTGTTTCTGTGAATTGGTGCCCAATTCTTCTCGGTCCTCTGAGCGTCGGTTCTCGTGCAGCTTGCTCCATCTTCTGATTGTAATCAAGTGGTAAAGGCAAAGCCACTGGTTTGACTTTCTTTGCCACTGACTTGTACTTGGTCTCCACATACACCTCTTGTCGATCTATAAACTTATCAGTTACATCATAAAGCTCCTTGGAGCTCACTCTCAACACTCTATTTACATCATCTATAGAATTTTCTACTATAGATTTCAACTCCCCTGTAGTATCTACCAAATACTGCTCTTCAAACACTCCAGATATGTATTCATCTCCTGCTAACTCTCCACTGTCCCACAAAGACTGCTGTATATACTTCACATCTTGCCTATCAAACCTCTTCAGATTCTCAACCTTCCTATAACACACTGATCCACATGACGTCAATCCTAAGAAGCTAGAGGATAAAGCTTCCTGTTCTACTGGATCAAGCGAGAATCTTATCTCTACTGTACCGTTGAAGTCTCGCTCTTCAATGGTACTCTGCCAAAACCCCTAGACTCTCTAAACTCCTGAGTAATCTTAGGTAGTGGACGGTCTCTCAAGCTATCACGATTCTTCTCATGTTCTGCAGCAACGGTCAAAAACTGAACAGCTCTTTTGCCGTCTCTACTACGTATCCTAGCATAGGCTGAACCATCATCCATAACTCGTGTCTCCATTCTAACAGCAGTAATGTAAGGCTACCCTAGAATGATAGGATAGGTTGACATATCTTGTACAAAGAAATTCTGAACATCACTGATGTCACCCACAGTTACCTTGATGTTGAGACAAGCACCATAGAGTTCTCTCCTCTGGTTGTTGGCAACACGGATAAGCCATCCATGGTCGGTGTCTATGGGCCACCTCCCACGCTTGTACAGCTCCTTAGACATCAGATTAATCTGTGAGCCGTGATCAATCAATGCCACCACAGGTTCCTCCAGATCTCCCAACTTCACCAAGGTCTCTGTGGTTGCTCTTGCCCAATGGTTGTGAGAGTAATGGCTCTTCTGCGATGCTTCCATCTCATCTTCAAACCTCACGTGCTGATAGGATCTCTCCTCTGATATTTGAGAGCAGTAACCAGCAATCTCATCTTCCTCATCATCCGACAGTTTGGTCCCTAGAGCGTTAAGCGTAGCTACTTCATCCAAAATCTGACGTTGATGATCACCTCTTGATGATATCTATGATAACCTCATGGAACTCACGCTTTGCAATCCCAAGAATCTCACCCAAGGTAAACTCAACCTTACCATTCAAGATACGATTCTCTAACACCTGCTTCAAGTCTGTAGCAATCTCAATGTCAGATTGAAGTTTGTATGCAAGCATCTTACCCTTCTCCTTGCTTCTCTCCTTCTCGTTTGGTGTTGTAGGTGGTAGATCCTCCATATTCTCCTCCCGAGTAGGTGTTGTCTCCTGCCTTGCCTCTGGTCTAGCCCTTTCACTCCTTGTAGCAGGTCGTTTGGCTGTAGAAGCCTCACCTGCATCCTCCCTCCTGCGTTTTTCTTCTAGTACAGCTTCATGCTGACTTCTTGCAACATAAGCATGCACTGACATAGTGTCCACATGGTCATTCCATCCTATAGTTTCTCGAATTGAGTTGCCAACCCTCCGTAGCACATCCTTGTCTAACTCTGTTCTAGCTACGGACCGCACTACATCAGACCACAACCCAGTAGTCCCTTTCTCTTTCTTCATCTCCACTTTCACTCCACAAGTAGCAGCATTCACAAGAGAAACAGCATGTGATGCTGATATTTCATTCACAAGTCTTTTCATACCACCCTTGCCAAAGTTGGTTCCCAACATCATCCCAGTCTCTCTCAAATGGATCTTACCATCTTTGAAGAAGATCAAATCCTTCCTCAATGCATCTGAAAACTCTCCACAATCTCTTCTTACATGGTCTAGACTTATCATATACAACGATGAACAAAGCCTTCTCTCATCTGAGGTCTCTGCATAGCAGGTTGTACATTCTGCTCCTTCTCTTCTAACCTAGTGAGCTTAAGCTTAAGCTCCTTCATACCCTTAATCAATTCATCAAGCGATGAGTCTTCCTCTCTAGCAATTACCAAAGCGGGCTTAGTAGGCAACTGCTTGACAGGAATTATCAGAGGTGCTGCTTCACTTACCACCACCTTGTCCCTTCTTCTTTGTCTCTTGGTCAGCAAAGAGACAGCCCCTTCAACCTCCTTCCAATCAGTCTTCAATCCTCTCTCCTCACTCTTGTCTTCCAACAACAACTCAAGCTTCTCCTGAATAGTCACGTCCGCTGGTTGTAAGAAAAGCTCTGTCTTCTCCACCTCTAGTGTAAGCTTCTCTGTCCTAGAAAGCTGAGCATACTGACGATCAAACTCCCTTAACAACTCATTTACAGACAAACCTTTGTTAGGCTTCACAACCCACTCCAAGAACGTTCTCTTGGTCACCCTCTCTGAATCTTCAGTGTAGTACTCCTCCTTCAAAGCTCGCATAAAGCTCTCTCAACTCTGTCCTTGCTGCTGCTTGAGCTCCTTCACACGCCCACGAATCTCAAGCACAACAGCAAGTTCAAAGTTCTCCACCATCTCCTTCTCAAGTACCTTGTTCACCTCCATCTCCCTAGCATAGTATCGCACGTACTTGGAAATATCTGTCCCCTTGAACTGGTCCATCTGATGCACCACAGATTGCAACGCCTTGGTTGCTAATACCTCCTTCCTCTCTGTGCTCTGCTGCTGCTGCATAAACATAGAAAAGGCTTGGAACATCTTCATCGTAGCAGCATCCAACTGAACAGGTTGCTGAGCAGCAGCAGCACCTCCATTTGATGATCCTTGGTTGGCCATGATATCTGATCCTGCAACACTCTCAAGAAAACTCCCACCCTAGGTGTTTCACGTCGAGTTCACCAAAAAGAAAATATGTCGGAGTGTGATCCGTCTATCTAGGAAAGCGCAGGATTTCTGGCTATGGTTGTTTACTCAAGAGGTTGGCTTTCAGGTCACAATAGGGCTATAAACACTCACACAGATGTGTAAGATCTAGTAATATGCTCAGAAAGCAAAATTCAGGTCTAGCTCGCAGTAATAGGATCCGATGGCAAACTTTGACACTCACAGAGAAGAAAACTATGAAGGTTTAGACTTCTAAACTTCCCCTACATGCAAATGCGGTACTACTGAACTCACACACGAAGTTTCAGCCTGAGATCAAATTCTGACACGGAGATATGGACAGAAAAGTTCTGAGCAAGAAAACTACAGCAATTTCTGGTACCTAGCTGGCTATTCTGACCTATAACAGAAGATTAGCTCGATCTATTTCAAATATTCTTACAGGATTTGGAGTCTACAGGATGCTGAACACCCCTGCAAAGTTAGGACTCCTGAGTGTACACAGAACTCCAGATCTCCTCCTCTGAAGTCGCTGCTCTAGATTAAGAGCTTTTCAGACCCCCTCTGCTTCAGCAGCCGCCCTGAATTACTCAGTCACTCAATCGATGTGAAACTTTTTGGGAAATCGTAGCCCTGTTGGCAGAGAACACAACCTCGAAGTTTTGAAGCAATTTCCTCAAATCTGTTGCAACTGACACTGAAAACTCTAAATCCAACAAAAGTGATTCAATTCTAGCACAATTCGAACTTCAATTGGTCATAACTTCGTCTTTATTGCCTCAAATCGATCGAAAATTTCACTGGAAGTGCTTGGCATGACGAGCTCTACCGTCTTGTGCCCTCAGATTTTGAAGTCCCCTCACCAAATGCTCGAACTCCCCTTTAGACCTCTGCTTCTAAATTTAGAGTTACACAAAAGACAAAAATGGACCAATGAGAGTTCATAGTTCTACTTGGCTGTCCTTTAGTGCCCTAATCCACGTGGTAACTCAACTTCACTCAAAGACTACCACGTCAGCCCCTAAAGTGCCAGCGTAAATCTTAAACTTCACGTGAAGGCATGTAAAATAACACGTAACCCTAAAAGATAACTTAACCAATCTAGAAAGCATGCATGGGCGACATGTAAGTACAACCCATGAGCTTAAACCCTTATCAGCATGAAAACTCTAAGTTATGTACTTTCACAACATAGATAAGCATGTTATCATCTGCACAAGCGCAGGAGTGCTTGAACAAGATAGATAACATACTATCAACCTACTAGGACTCAAAATATATAACACAATAGTGTCAACACCGTATGCAAAGGTGTCAAACATACATATAAAGGACTAGAAGTAATATGAGCTAACTTCTAGAACTACTAAACTCAAACGTTGGAGTAGAAGTCAAGCATGTAGCCGCCAAGTAGCGCAACAGCGCGATCAAAGTGATTGGACGGGGTGGCTCAGTCTTGCGGAGTATTGCTAAAATTCCATGAAGCATTCGGCAACCAGCGAATCTCCTTTCTTGCTGGCTTACGGACGTGAGCCAAAAAGATCTCTTGGCTTGACTCTTGCAGGGAGTTCTACATCGGCACGAGCAAGAACACGGCAAACATCAGCTATGGAGTTGGTGGCAGAAATGCAGCGGTACGAGGAACAAGTAAAGAAGACCCTCGAGAATGCGCAACAACGGTACACGAAGCACGTAAACAAGCATCGGCGGCAAGTGAAGTTTTAACTTGGCGAAGAAGTATGGTTAAGTACGAAGAACTTCACCCTTCCGGAGGGAATATCTACGAAGTTTTCATCAAAGTTTGCGAGACCGTTTGTCATAGTCAAGAATCCACACGAAGATGTCTATACGTTAGACCTTCTTTGCGAGTTGCATCCGACTTTCCATGTTTCTTTACTAAAGATATATTTCAAGGATGATTTGCAGCCGGAGCGCAAACAGGTTCTCAGGCCTCAACCTGATGTCGTGCAAGGCGAAGCAGAATACGAGGTAGAGACCATTTTGCGATCGCGGCGTAAATCTAACCGAATGGAGTACTTGGTCAAATGGCGTGGATACCATTTGAAGGAAGTAACTTGGGTGCCAGAGGAAGAGCTAACACATGCAACCGAAGTATTGGATCTCTTCAAACGGAGACAGGGACAACAAGGGCGTTAGCAAGATGAGGACATCTTTCTCCAAGCGAGGAGTGAAGGAAGGAACGACGAACCATACGAGTAGCAACTTGAGACGACTTGGGCCGATAGGCTTTGTAGCTTTGTCTTGCATTTTGTGGAAATAAAGATTTTGTTTCTTGAAATTTGTCTAAGTGTATTGGTAGTGCATGGCTATGACTAGTTCTGATCAGATGCTTAGGATGTTGTCAAGAGGAGGAACGAAGCACACTCAAAGGAAGCGAGCTGGTTTGGATAAACATCTAAATCAAGACTAAGTCTTGATGTCAAGACTTAGGTTTGCCGTAGCGTTGGCAAAGCAAGTATGAACTTTCATACTTGTCTTGGGGCTTGGGGTGATCTTGCTTTGCGGTTTCCGAACTGCAAAGTAAACTTAGTCGCGCGTCTAAGTCAAACAGATTGCGACCAGAAAGTGAGTTTCGTGGGACCTCGTAAGTAGGTGTGAATACTTATAGTTAGCAAGTTAGAGTCTTAAGTAGAATGTTTAGAAATTGTCAACTAGTTTTGTTAAGGATGGGCCAAAAAGGTAAGGCTTTTCCCGAGACTAGTTGGAATTTTCTAAGTGTTCTAGAGACAACTTAAGACTCAAGCCAAGAAGGGAATTGCGGGTTAGCTAGTAGAACGCAATTCTGGCACCAAGGGTTGGCTACCCATTTTGAACTTGGCGTTAACTTAAGGATCATTGTTGATGAGGGCATCAACCTCCAAAGTGAGGGTGAGTGTCGCGATCCTCAGTCTCAAGATCGGACGTAAACGCGAACAATAGAACCTAGTGGACTTGCGGTAGGTTGTGAACGCTACGAGTAGGACTAAACGGCTTGACCGCGAAGTCGGGATCAGATGAACCCTAAGTGGTTCTCTGAACCAAGATTGGAGCATTGGGTTAGGATCTAAGGGCCCATCCCAAGACAACCCAGACGAACGCTGACCTAAGGAGCGAGTCTAAGAACGGATCGAAACATAGATCTCAGACATAGGTCTGAGACGTGAAACCGAGATGTGGGTCCGAGACGCAGACGAACAATGATTAGAACGCTGGTCCGAACCACAGGGTTCGAGTCTTGGTCTGGACCACAAGTTTCCGAAAAATGACTAAGTGTTGAAGCTCTTGGAACGTTTTAGGTCGTGGACGGAGCTCCATGTAAGATCTCGAGGCAAGTGAGATATCATTCGAAAGGTCTCGGTGAGAGCTTTCCAGTGATATGTAGAACTCCTCGAACTGATCTCCGAGCTGAGAATTATGCCTGAACCACGATCGAGTTGTGGTATAATTTTCAAGGATCAAAGAGGAGGGCGGGGCTGCCGATCCCCAGAAGTATATATGAGGGGGGCTCGACGCCTGAGTGAGCCAAGACGAGTCATCCGACCCTAAGGTTTGACTGACGGACTCAGGGAGCATGAGGTGATGGCTGGGCCGGTTCCAAGACATGTTCCGGTCTGGACTTGGACGTCTGGACTTAAGAACGATGTAAGGGCTAGGGCAAGACTAAGGAACGAGTCGTCGGGTTAGACCATCATTCGAGAGCCTAGAACCAGACAGACATCACGAGCGGTTTGGCCACTAGATGTGCTGGAGACACGGTCGTTTAGGACCCTGGACTATATGGGAAGTCCGCCCCAAGTCATATTGTGACTTGCTCATGTTTGGGATCGACCTAGGCGGGTCTAGGTCGAGACCTAAGGATTGCTGAGCTTGATGATTACGGAGACGGTCCGGCTCCGGTCCGGACCAAACAGAGTTAAGGTAAGTGGTGCATGAACGCTAACTTGTGTTTGTGGTATACAGGTTAGTGGTGTAAAGTTCGTGGGGGTAGCTGTATGTCAAAGCTGAGGTCAATCTCAAGGTATACCATCGACATTCAAGTCAATATAGCACAGGAAGAGCTCGACTGATGGATGCCCAGATATGACATGTCGGTCATAGCTCGTGGCACTTAAATACAGCCTGAGGTCTTGATGATGAATCAACCGCGATGCTATGATTTAGTAAAGGCAAGAACTCGGCTGATTCTTTCAGGAATCAGAATGTGCGTGTATTAATCTCTTATCTGGGTGTACGGATATATGAGCGATGGCAGAAGGAGTAGCAAGTCCCATGGTATAATTGAATATGACAAGAGCTATATCTGACAGTGTATTTCAGAAGTTCTGAGCAAACTTAACTTTACCTGAGACTCACGTCTCATTCTCAAGAGGAACATATCGAAAAGACCTCGAGAGAGGATCCTCTACCATGGATGGGAGGGACTTCGGCCCAAGAAAATATATCCCTTCTTTGGAAATGGATTCGGATGGCTCCGATAACAGATGTTCTTCTGAGCTATTGCAAGACCATTAAAGTTTTGCTCTCTTCCTGCACTGTTGTACCCAAGGGCCAAGGTTGAGGATTCCCAAAGGGGGAAGTGAACAATCAAGAACATCCTCTTGCACATCGCTATGAAGGCTGTATATTCACCCACGTACACTTAGAAGTGTACATGGGTGTAATTTATGAGCTAACCCTTTTTCGGGTTAGCTCTAAATTAATGCTTCATTATTTACTTTATTGATGAGTACGACTTGACTTATACTACGTGCGGTTCCCAGACAATCACAACGCTTATGGGTCTTTGTGATTTCCAGAATCCATGTGTTTAGTTGACAGAGAAGTTTAAATTAAGATTTTTTATATATAGTAATTTAAATTTAACTATTCAAATTTAGATTATCATTTGACTTTGACTCTAGCGCTGCTTCTTCTCGTCACCGTGGAGTCGTGAAGAACCGAATAATTTGACACTGCGCCCCACTAAAAAGCCACAATAATTTTATGTTGCCTGTACAAGGCCGTGGGGAAGGATATTGTCTCCCATCCAAACACCATTGAATTCAACTTTTCACTTAATATGTTACTCAAACTCAAGCATGAGACCTCCTTTCTGTAAAGCATAATTTCCATCTCTATTTCAAGTTTGGTCTCGGGACGTTTTACTTAATAAGCATGGGAGTTTTCCTTAGAATACATATGTGACATCATCTACATAGATGCTTACCCAGGGAAAGAAATCATCACATGAAGGTCATTAGGAATTTAAAGCATGTACGAATCTGCTGATAAATCACATGAATCAAATTAAGTTACAGATCTCATAAGTTATTATCAACAGAAGTTCAGATTTTACTTTACTGACAGCTGTAAACTCTGATCATTATCTCAAATTAGAACTCGATGATACATTTCATGATGAGTATCTTTTGACCCTTGAAGTGATAATCAAGAGAAGTTACGGTTACAATTCATCACGATATTTCACAGTTGTACAGAGTTGGCTTGTATATACTCAATAGTAAATATTTGTTATTCAAACAGATATAGGATACTATGTCTGGTCAAACTGTATAATAAACAGTTAACATGATATACATAAATATTTTATCTAGTATATCTAACGTTCATGTTCTTCTGCTTGTAAATATTATATAATGACATGATTGTCAATATATTGTATGTATAATATTCACATGATGAAAAGTTTCATTCTTTTCATTAAGGCTCGGCACAAAGAGGTTACACTATAATACATGAGTATATCAAGAATATGCTTTAAATATTGCATATGTACAACTATCAGCGGATGTCCTAAGTAGTAGTTACCCAATAACAAGTCCAGTAAATTATTCAATTTTATGGTGTTTCAGCCTGTTCTTTTATAAGGTGTTGCTTAATTGAACTCGTATTTTATTTTGAAATATGTTTTAGTAAAACTTAGTCATGTCTTTGTTGAAATGTTTGTTTTATTTTTTTATTTTCGCTGTTCAGTATGGTGGAAAGTTGCATTAACCATAACTTATAAATTCATGTAGTCTCATATCCATTGGTCTAGTTCTTAATATATTAGTCTTGTTTATTAGGCTAAGTTCGTGTGGGAGAAGAGCACAAGCAAGAAAAGATTATTAATCTGTTGCTGAACATGTTGCTTTTAAGCAAGTTAAAGCGACATGTTCAAACATAAACAACAGAAATATTGAATGGATCAGACATAACCTGTATAGAGGGAGGTGACAATATAACCATGGGACTACTAACAGTGGAACAGTAGAACTACATGGGAGCTTAGAAGAGGCCTATTTAGCATTCAATATTGATCACAATAGAGTAAAAGCATCTGCAAATTAGGAAAGCAACATAAATGCAACACACATTGTTACAAACCAATCAGTCTAGGAGATTAATTCATATACAAATCGATCATTTTTGCAATTAAAAATACTTATGTAGAGGGGAGAAACCAATAAATTATATGTCTTATAGTTCGAAAGAGAAAATCTGATCTAGGAGGTTACATATTGCTTGTCTTTTGAATGAGTTGTTCATAATCTATCTCATTGAAGTCTATCATTCGTTTAATGAAATTAACAGAATGAAGTATAATGATAAGAAAAACATTTCAAAAGATGATAAGAAGAAACTTATACTGAAAAAAATATTTTAATTTATTTAATGATATTTCCTGTGTCATTCAAGTTAATCATCTATGATAAGAAAGAATATTTTAAAGCATACTGTCAGATTTATTAGTAAATTAATATCTGTATAGAAAATTAACCATGGTCATACTATAGAGTTTATTTTAAGGCTCATATAATACATAGGAAAGAAATAACTATACTGATAATGATCTAAAACTAATAAAATATAGAATAATTAGATATATAATACAGTTTACTAGTTAGTTTTAAGCAATAGTTATTATACATAACTAATGTTTAAGAATCTTTTTTTCATTTGTAATAGATTTTGTTGCAAAATCTCTCCATGTCGGAAGTCTATGGTTGGTGCTAGCTCCAGAGTCGAATGCTGTTGCCTCCTCTTCTTCCTCCTCCTCCTCGTCCAGCGAGTCCCAAGGAGAATCATCTTAATTCTCGAATGGTTCAGAACTTTGCAATGTAGATCATGTCTGCAAGAGCCTACCATCAAAATGTTTGCCTTACCTTCCAAGCATCTTGTCGCGCTCAGCATGCATAACTAAGGCATGGCTTGGCGACTTACCTCTTCGAGTCGGTTGAATGAACATATTTACCTATTCGGATAGGTTCAAAATCAATTGCCAGGCTCTAGGTCCAGCGCTAAGGATATTAACGAACGAGCAACTAGTGCAGCTTGAGAGAGAAAACAACATTTCTTCTCATTCTTTCTTTCAAAAGAGAGAACGAGATGGATGACTCAAAGTCTCTATGTCACAAAATCTACCAGCTTCAATCATCTCAGAGTGGTTGAAATGCACTTTTCTCTGACACCAAGATTAGTACTATTACTTTCCAGATCAAAGAAGAAGAAGAATGTTGAATCATATTTGATCATCCTTCGAACCGTATGTGACACGGAATAGCTAAAGTGGGTAATATAGCGATTATGAGAGATCTTTCTCTACTTCTTTTCCCATGTGTATGTTAAAGCTAGCTAAATCGGTCGTGTGCAGAGATCGAAGGGTGATGAGAACTCTAGCGAAAGAGATGGAGACTATTGTTAATCTAATTGGGGAGGTGAGTTCTTCCATTCAGAGATCTGAGCAGGGTGGTTCAGCTTTGATAAAGAGATTGACACTATATCATGTGGAGGCTAGGAGTTTGGGGGACAAGCTCAACACATGCAGCAGGCTCATTCATTCTCACGGCTTGAGCGATCACCAGCTGATGAAGTCACTTTTAGAACTCATCAACCCGATCATCAAATTTCTCGATAAAGAAGCAGCATACTTGAAAGAACTGCACCAGAGCTGCAGCTTGCGCTATTAAAGCTCTCTCATGCGCTCCCTCTTGCCCAAGGCCCAAGTTGAAGAGCGTAGAGACGGTCTTCCTGACCTTGGAGCTTCTCTCTTCAGTGGACTTCCTGACCCTGGAGCTTCTCTTTCAGTGGACGGGGTCATGAGCCACCACAATTCGTAAACCAAATCTATTGGCTAGACTTTTGAGGCTTGCGTTCTTTTGTGAGAGGAAATATATTTATGTCCAGAACACGATCGGAAAAAATATCGAATCATCCTTGATCATCCTCTGAACTGTATGTGACACGGCACAGAAGTGAGTAATGTAGCGATTACGGGAGAAATCTTCCACTACTTCTTCCTCTGTGTATGTTGAAGTGAGCCAAATCGATCGTGTGCAGAGATTGAAGCGTTACCATGAAAACTCTAGCGAAGGAGGTGAAGGCTATTGTTAGTCTAATTGAGGAGGAGAGTTCTTCATTCAGAAGATCAGAGGGTGGTTCAGCTCTGGTAAAGAGATGGAAGTATATCAGGTGAATACCAGGAGCGGACTCGTTCATTCTCACGGCTTGAGCGACCACCAGCTGATGAAACCGCATTTAGAACTCGCAGACTCGACGGTCAAATGTCTCGACAAAGAAGTAGCGCACTTGAAAGAATTGCGTCACAGCTGCTGCTTGCGCTACAAAAGTTCTCTTATGCGCTCTGTCATTCTCAAGGGGATGAGGCTCAAGTTGAAGAGCGTATTGGAAGCATCGGAGAGTCTTCCAATACGCTCTTCAACTTCCAATACGCTAGGGTCTTCCTTCCGTAGTGGACGAGATCATGAAAGCCATCACAATTCACGAACCGAATATTTTGGCTAGACCTTCCAAGCTTACATTCTCTTCTGGCGGAAGATATGTTCCTGTGTAGCACACAGTATATGAGGTTGTGGAAGCATCGGAGAGAAAAGATGATTGTCATTTTGTCAGGTGGGGCAGAAACAGTTTTTCTGAAGCTTTGGCAACTGACTTACCAGGACGAGGCTAGCAGGAGTAGTAGCAGAAGGATGGCTGCGGCTGATTATATGTCAGATGGAGATAAAAGTACAGTTTTCGCCAGTGGAATTGTATACATGGCATGCAAGGAACGAAGCATAAAAATCTAATATTTTATTTAGGTTTATCTCGCTTCAAGAGTTTTATTAAGTATGAAAGGATGAATACTCGGATGCTAGAATAGTCTAATAATAAGAATATTGAATCCAAGATTTAAAGAAGATTTAATAATAACTTTTGTACCATGAAAATAAATTTATAATGAAAGTGATTAGTTTGTACTTAAAAGAGTAATTCTTTCAACGGATAGTTTATTGTTCACGGGTTCGTACCAGCAACATGGTAATCTACCATTATACATAGTAAAAAGAAGAGATATTACCTTTGTTTTGATTACAGCATTAATAATATATTAACTAGACACTTAAAACTAAAATTGTAACTTCATTACAGTCGTATGATCTATCGTTACATCATCGCTAAAACATTCTAAAGAATACATATATATTAAAAGGAATCATAATATACAGATTAGTACAAACTTTTGGTCTTAAGAAGATGTAATAAATCTCCATAAAATATTCAATAAAGCTTTTTATCAATATGAATTATTCTAAATAAATAAATGACTTCTGCATTAATTTGTAAATGTTTTGATATTATGTTTACGTCAAGTTTTTATTCAAATTCACAAAGAGTTTGGCAATGCAAACATTGAAATGTATATCGATAGCAATAATTGCCACCGAAGTTCTGAAGTAACTTGGTCTAGTAACTATAGCAGTTGGTCAATTGGTTTCTAGTTGAGATTAATTAAACTAATTAGTCCATCATTAAACTTCCTTGATACCACATTGTTCATGCAACGGTCACTCTGCCACACAGGGAAACTCCTGCAGACTGTGTTTTTTGGTAAACATATGCTTAATCGCATTTAGGCTTTTGCCGTATCATTTCATTGCATTAGTGAAACCTTTTCTCCAGTGTCATGATATTAAAGAGTCTCGTGAACCTGAAACTTGAAAGTGCTTTTGAAACGAAGTCTCTAGCATGATATTCCAGTTTATTAGATGCATTTCTCCCTGTATAATTTAAGAGGAGTCTAAAGGACAGTTGAAACGGAATGGCTCACAGTTGTGAGCTTTGAATTTAGTCTTTTACTGGGTT
The DNA here is from genome assembly GCA_036924285.1 of Asterella californica. Lineage (NCBI taxonomy): Eukaryota > Viridiplantae > Streptophyta > Marchantiopsida > Marchantiales > Aytoniaceae > Asterella > Asterella californica. Next base: position 32,257,995 of record JAYKYS010000003.1, read on the forward strand.
TCAAATTTGAAAGTAAAACAGCTATATCTACTAGAGCCGGCTGTTTGGTCAAAAGTGGTACTTGGGAGGAAACTGAGCTGGATAGTTCAGATTTTTTAAGGGAAAAAAATAGTATTTTAGTTTTTCCCGGACTTTTATCTCAAAGAAGAATCCGCGAAAATATTTAGAGCGCGGACCCTCCGCAGTGCTGGATTTCTACCGGATACTTTTGCAGACTGCCAGAAGTGAGCCGGATAAGGCAGCCAGCCCACCACATTTCAAAGGCGCACTTTACGAAACACCGGATCCGGTCGAAATCTGTAGCGGCTAATTTCAGTTGAAGGCAAGGCCTTTCTAATAGCGCGGGGACCTGTACTACCACATGGCGGAAGGTGCACGGACATAAAGGGAGAGCTTGAAGGTCGAGTTCCAGTTTGGACTGAAGGATCTGTGCGGACCAAGCTTATAATATTTCGCTCTTGAGCAGGTTGCCCAATTCTCCAGTTTTGCTGTTTATTACGACTCGTACTTCTCCACATCAACCAACTTCTCGATGGAACCCAGTGAAGACACCAGGCAAGTTTCCAGAACATGTTCTCGTCGAGATATATACTAGAGGGAGTGTGCAGAATGCTCGAGGTGGTCAATACTAATATGTGTTGTGTTATATGTCCTATACTAGCAGAGTTCAAGACGAAGGCATGTCAAACTAGAAGAGTCGATGAATTAATTTACTTGTGTTGGAGTACTAAAAACAGACAGTATTAATACAATTTGGACTTTCTACGTGCAAATTGTATAATAAGAAGTGCTGCTATGATCATAAAACTGAATGTATGCTTGCAGATCAGATGTAAACTTATATACTTCGAAGAGAAATAGATCAGACAGAATTAGCCTTCAAAGACTTGATAGACTAATGATGCTTCCAGATCCTGTTTTGATATCCTGCCCGTGCCTCTTCTCGTATAGAAAAGCTCACAAATCAAAACATTCCAGTTTCGCCAGATACTCATTTCCAGGTAACAGCAGATTCTTTCGAATCTACGATGTCTTCCGAATCTACGATGTGCTCCTTAATCTCCTCATCATATTCATAAGCCTGAATAAAACTAAAAGTAGAAGGTGGCCAACAAGAAGGTGGATCTTCCCACGAGTCCCGTGGGCTCATGACTGACCTTCCGAAGTTGGGGAGTGAATGCAAGCGAAGCTAGAGGTGAGAACTGACAGTCGCCTGTGAGGTACTGACTACATGCAGACTAGATGACAGTACTAGTTGCAAGATATGGCACCTGTTAAGGCCGTTGCACACTGAAAGGATTGCTCTGACCTTCCCAGAAGTTCAATAAGTCGCTGTGCAAGAAGTTGTCCGGATGTATGTCTTTACTTCTCCTTTTTGGAAGGATTTTTGCTTTTCTATTTCTTGACTGTTTCTCTCACCTCTCTCGCCCCACAGTGAGAAAGAGACTGAACTCAGAACGCTTTACATGGGTAATCTTTCGACCATAGACCAGGGAGGGGCTGGACCATGAAGGTTTACATCGATCGATTGTGCTATAACTGCCGCTCTAAGCCTGCAGCAGTGCACTGAGTTGAACACATGGGAGCCACCACACTAGTGGGGACCCATCGTGGCCCTACCAGTCTGACTCTTCCTGAGTAAAAAGAAAGCGGAGAAAAGGTACCAGTGACTCTTGATTTCCAACCCAAAGATCCAAACGAAAATCTTAGACCTAGTCGCTCCCTCCTTTCTGGGGACAAGCATGTTTCAGTATGGTATATTTCAGTAAGATTAGACGGTAGCTTCGGTTAAGTACGTTAATATTTTACATGAATCACCTTAAGCAAGGCAAGACGTGATCCATGGCAGAGATCAGAGTCCAGGCTCCGCTTTGAGGAGCCGGTGCATGGGGGTGGTCAAACTGTCATAATTGTCAATGAGGATACCCGCTTGTGAGCTGTGAGTGGGGCCGGCCCAGGCCAATTCAAGCTCGGGTATGGTCAGGAAGAAAGTAAGGTTGAGATCTGCTGAGTGCTCTGAGTGTGTCAGACTACTAGACTTCCCCCAGCGAATCATCCATCTGGTCAAAAGCCACCTTTTTGAAGCTGAGGTGAGTGTGCACGCTGCTGCTGCTTCTCCTTCTTCATGGTGGTGGTGGTGGTGTGATCCACTTCTCTCCCGACAGACCAATTCTACGGATGTTCTGGCTAGATCCGGATCCGGACACCGGATTTGTTCAAGATCCAGTTCGTGAGAAATTCCTCACTTCCGTATACTCGATTGCCCCATGCTGAACTGAATAGCATTGCATTCCATTCCTCCATTCCAGTGCAGCCCCGCCCCGCCCCGCCCCTGTGCTGTTGTAACAGGAAGCAAACAACAAGAAGTACAGCACAAGCGGGAGCTGCGGGATGGATGATGGCGATGGAGTGTGTATGCTATTGCAACGAGTTCAAGAATCGTTTCGCGCAGCTTGCCTCCAGAAATCAAAAGGTCCGCGATGAAATATCCATGGCCAGGAAGTAGTATTGAACTGGGACTGGAAGTCAAAGTCTATTCTCTTCCTCCTCGATTTTAGCTATGATATTTTTCCACTTTTTGTAATAGATTTCGTTGCAAAATCTCTCCAGGTTGAAGGCGAATGGTCGTTGCTAGCTCCAGAGTCGGTTGCTACTGCCCTCCTCTTCCTCCTCCCCTGCGAGTCCCAAGGTGGATCGGGTGGTTTAGCACTATGCAAAGTAGATCGTGCCTGCAGGAGCCAGCCAGCAAAGTGTTTGCCTTACCTTCCAAGCACCTTGTCGCCATCAGCATGCCGAACTAGCTGGCATGGCCTGGCCACTTACCCTTCGAGTCGGCCGGCCGAACACACTTAACTATTCGAGTAGGTTCACCATGGATTGGACCCCGGGCTTCAGGTCCAGCGCCAAGGACGTTAGCGACCGAGCAACTAGAAGCAGCTTGAGAAGGAAAGCAACCTTTCTTCCCGTGCTTTCAAACGACAAAGTGCGATGGATGGCTCAGAGCCTCTAGAGTTTCGATCACCTGAGAGTGGTAGCTTTAATCTGACACCAGTTTCGATCAACTGAGAGTGGTTCAAATCAGCTTTTATCTGACACCAGGATTAGTACTACTGTCCTGACCGAAGAAGAGAAAAATGTCGAATCATCCGGATCCTCAATCATCTTTCGAACCGTATGTGACACGGCACAGAAGTGGGTAATGTAGCGATCACGGGGGAATCTTTCTCTACTTCTTCCCCTAGCCTGTGTATGTTGAAGCGAGCCAAATCGGTCGTCTGCAGAGATCGAAGCGCTACCATGAGAACTCTAGCGAATAGCTGGAGGCTATTGTTAGTCGAATTGGGGAGGTAAGTTCTTCCATTCAGAAGATTCAGAAGGTAAGCTTAGCTCCGGCTCTTTACCGGAGCTAACAGAAGATTCAGAAGGTTAGCTTAGCTCCTGCTCTTTACCGGAGCTAACCTTACCATCAGGTGAAGGCCAGGAGTTTGGGCGACAGGCTAAACACATGGAGCGGCTCGTTCATTCTCACGGCTTGAGCGACCACCAGCGGGTGAAGCCGCTTTTAGAACTCGCGGACTCGACGGTCAAATGTCTCGACAAAGAAGCAGCGCACTTGAAAAAATTGCGTCACAGCTGCTGCTTGCGCTACAAAAGGTCTTTCATCGCTCGTCATTCCCAAGGAGATGAGGCCCAAGTTGACGAGCGTAGTGGCGGCTTTCCGGACCCTGGAGCTTCTCTCCGCAGTGGAGGGGATCAGAAGCTCCGCAGTGGAGGGATCATGAAAGCCACCACAATTCGTGAAACGAATCTTTTGGCTAGACCTTCGAAGCTTGCGTTCTCTTCTGACGGGAGATATGTTCCTGTCCAGCAGCACACGGTAGATGAGGTTGTGGAAGCATTGGAGAGAAAAGATAGGCCCCCAAGTTGTCATCTTGTCAGTCGAGGCAGGAATAGGAAAAACTGACTTTGGCACTGACTTTCCAGGAAAACCTTAGCAGGAGTAGTAGCCGATGGCTGCGGCTGATTATCTGTCAGATGGAGAAGAAAGCAAAGTTTTCGTCAGTGGGATGGTGTACATTGCATGCGTGAACGAAGCATACAGCAATCTGAAAATTGTTAAACTTCTTCATAGCTTGGGTTCATACTTACAAGTGGCAGCAGAAGACAACAAAGAATCGGAATCTCTTACAAGTTGCTGCATAAGAAAACAAAGAATCGGAATCTCATACAGAAGAAGTCCTTCGCCGGCGACTGAGTGCCCGTCTTGAGGAGCAGGAAGTTCTGGTAATTTTGGACGATGTTGCGGAATCACAATTCTTGCAACGACTTCTGGTACCTGAGAAGAAGGTCAAATATCTTATCACGACCCAGGATCCAGGGCTATGTATAGGAGACTTCTCTAGTCACAACGTAGTCATGAAAAAACCTGAGCGCCAGTAGTTGTAGCAATTTTTCTCGATCATATCTTCGTAACCGACCATCCAGATCACGAAGTCATATCCTCGACTGAAGTACAGGTGAGCAAGACCTGCCACTCTTGTTCCGTAGGTCTCTCCAGAGAATTTGTTCTGTTTCTTCGTGTCACTAGGTTTCCTTCGCTTAACTAAGTCTACCATAACTTTGACATTTGTTCCTGGCAATCTTCCTTCGCCCTCTGAAATTCGCAGTCCAGTGCCTCAAGACTTTAAATTGTTTTCTTTGAACAGCTAGGTAACATAAGGAGATGACATGCTCAGTCTTTTAAATGCGTGACTCAGACTTCCCAAGTTATGTATGTTGTTACAGTCAAGTCATATATCCCTGTAGACCGCTGTCAATAGTGCTGACGGATGTACTCACCAGAGGGAATTGCTGATTAATTCGTTTGAGATGAGAACGCGTTTCTTCGAGGTCATGTCTTGTATTTCCAATTCAACTTTCTGTCAGGCCCTTCCCCTTTCTGATTGATGTATAACCAGTCAATTCTCATTCCTTCTCATGCAGGAAGTGGTTAAACGGATGTCACCAGAGGCGGAACACAACCCTCTGGTTTTAAGAAATCTCGCAGTAGCCATCCGCGGGGGTAGCAAAGCTACAGAGCGGGATACTGGACACTGGCACAGAGTCCTGAGAAAATTCCAGGACCATCATGGCAGGACAGGAGACAAATAACGGGATGTTATCGGAGTACAATGAAGGGTATCACCGAAAAGAACTGCTGTGCTCTTTCAAGGTGGCGACGGAATCGATGCCAATGGAAGAACATCTTCTCCTTTTAGCATCAATCTGTGAAGGTCCTTTAGTCCCTGAAGTGGTGCTGAGTCTTTTCCATAGAAGCACCTCGAAGGGTCCTCTAACAAGCTTCTCAATTTGGAGCAACTATTTGGAGCGAGAACAGGGACTTCATCAAATTTCATGAAACTGTGGTTCCTCGGTGCAAGTTTCAGAAGAGAATGTGGTCCTTACAGAGCCTGCAATACATGTCTCGTAAGACTGCCAAAAGTGAAGAGACGATAAACGTGATGACACTTATTGTGGTTGGGTTTCAAAGTGTGTGAGGCCCTCGCACGCTTTTTTATATCGGCTTACAAAGCATGCACGACCTCGCATGCTTAGTTGACTCAGGTGATAAGCGTGCAAGGCCTCGTAAGCTTATTGAGGTATGGAATCAAAATGTGCGAGGTCTAGCACGCTTTTATCATTCGGATTAGTAAACGTGGGAGATTAGTTCATCGAAGTAGGGAAGCTGTGGGGCCTCTGACGTTTATTGAGGTAGGGTGTCAATAGCGTTTAATACCTAGATCCAGAGCATGCGAGTCCAAAGCGAGACTTTGTGTCATAAGTAGCGTGCTAGGTCTAAAGCGTCATAACCTTTATTATGCTTTCTCTAGGTAGATATTATGTCTCTTGTCTTGAAGTGTGTGAGGTCTTGCATGGTTCTATCAAGGATGGAAAGTGCACCTGTCCTCTCAAGTTTTTATCAGAATCCGTAGTGTGTGAGGCCTCTGCGTGCTTACTTTCTTGAGATTGAATTAACGTGTACAAAGTGCACGAACCCTAGCACAATATTAGTTCTTGGATACGAAATGGACTCTTGTTCCAATCAAGTTAATTTTATCGTCCTCTTCTTCTTGACTTCTTCATATGTTCGCACTTATTGCTTGATAAGTGCATCATCTTCAACGGTGTGGACGTCATTACTATCGGTAAAGTATTGTCCATGTCTTCTGCTGCTTGTTATCGAGGTGAGTTGTTGGCACTGGTCGTGGTGTGATCGAATCTCATACGACTCAAGTACCTTCTTGTCGTCTGCCATATCCTAATATGGACATTGGGACTGTTGGGGAAGCTGTTGACATTCTATGAGATCTTAGCCAGATTCTTCATGTATTTTCTTTGATTGTCGAATCTAGTTCTACACTCTCAACTCATAATTCTTTTTCCTCAATTGTGTAATGCACGGATATTTCTACACGAATCGAAAGAATTGACATCTTCTACTCTTATGACTCTTGAGCAGAATTGAGAAACAATCAGTTGCTGAAGCTTCTATATTCTTGCCACTTTCAGAAGCATGTGTAAAAAATAGTGAGATCGGTGATGACCATGCTGGTGTTATGATCATGAATCATATGGAAGATGTTTCAGATAGCATTTTCATTCAAAAATTTTCATTTTACGTCAAGGATCATCCATTTTTGGTTAAATGGCCAATTCATCTATTGCAAATAGCATGTAAAAATCTTATTCTGGGTGACTTGTAAAGCGCATGGGATGAAGATGTAAACTGTGGAGAATAATAGTCAAAAACAAGTGGTAAGAGTGGAACACATAAGTTTGTTGCTCTAAAGAAACGTGCTTATCACAACATAAAAAGTACTAAGGTTGCTATGGAGATCAAGTTGTAGATTGATCGTGAAAAAAGGACAGCCAAGCACATTACAAGGGAGGTCATTGACCTTGCATTAATGAAGAATTGTCTGTGCAATAAGGACTGTTGTCAGATGGTATGAAAAGATGTTGTGCTTGAAGAACGATAATTTTATTATGATATGGATCATAATAAATGTACTGTATCTTCAAGTTTGACAAGGAGTCGCTTGAAGCATGCTGGATCAAGTTTGATGGGAAGTTGGTGTGCAAGGAAAGCTTTTAGTACTTGATTTACGATTTCTCAAGAGCTATTTTCTACAACTATCAAAATTCTTGGATGAAAGGTGCTCGGACACGATACCATGGGAACAAAGGTACTCACGAACCCTAGAGTTTGACTTTGATAGCACAAGCTTTGCTCAGCTTCTGCTCATAATAACTAAAGTGATGCTTCACTTGACATATAGTAACACAAGGTCATAGTACAGATAATCATACGTACCATCTTCTTTCATGTTACACTAAAGATGAGGTGTTTGAGGAAGTATGAGGAAAGATGGAGATTCTTCATATACATGCTATTTCCAAATCAACATTCTATAAGATTTGGAGAGAGAATTTTGTCAACTGTGTTACGCTAAAGTCTAGTGCATTTGCAAAATGTACTACTTATATCAATCTCAAGCAACAATTGATGCGAGAGAAAAGATCAACATAGCTCCTTCATCTCACTGTTGCACTTCCATCTCCCAACCTCAAGTAGTTCGTTCAAGGCCAACCAAGTAGGTGAAATCACTCTTCTCTTTCGAAATTCGTCACGTTGTAATCTAAACTTTGACAACCTTGTGCTCCCAACTCTAACTTCCAACTGGGCTCAAACTTCACAAGAAATTCCCTCTGACCCTTCACTACTACTTCTCTTCCACTTCGTGTTTCAGACGAGCACTAGTTCGAAACTAAAGAGCGGGACTTACAGATATATCCCGGCGCAGGACGTGATCCATCATGCTCAACCATGAATGGATTTTTTAGGGACAGTTTATAAAGATCTCTGAAATTTCAACTTCAGGCCCGAAACCAATTGCTCAAAAATGGACTAAGCTTTTCATCTGTGTTAACTTATGAGCTTTCTAGTGGTCCGCTAAAATCCACGACCACCAATACCCTTTCTTAACCAAATGAGCTGAAATTTCACATATAGTAAGCTAATAGGGCACAATCCAACCCTTTAAATTTTTATTCAGAGATTCGATCTCATGCTCATGAAATAACTCAATCCTTGAATCCAAACAAAACGGTTTTACTTTTGTCGCTCAACTATCACAACAAACTTCCATCGACCATTTGAAGGTTAAATCCAACCAAAACGTATGACTAATTTACATCAGTGCAACCAGCAAGAAATCAACTAGTCGATCCTCTTGAAAATACTGAGAGATCATCTCTCGAACTCTCGAGACACTTGAAGATGTGACTCGAGGTATTAATTCTATCTGCTTGACTTTGAATGATCATAACACCCCTATCAAAACTCCAAACTGATCGACCTTGCCCTCCATATCGTAGCCCAGCTCGAGAGCTTTCTAACGAGATCTCACACTCCGCAAATGACCTTAGGAAAAGTCTACGAAACTCCAAACTGTCTTTGAAAACTTAGATGGACTTGATTGGTTGAAATTAGACCATGAGAAAAAAGAGATGATAACACTTTATCTCCTAATTTAGGAGTATAGAAAGAATTGTAATCCTAAAACACCCTCACACCTTCAAAGCTTGGAAAAAAATATTTTGGACCCCAACCTTAACATAGGATAATCATCCTCATCGGAAGATAGAGATAACAATGACATGATAATGCATGAGATTCAATCAAATCAAGATAATGACCTTGAATGGATCTATGATGAAAGGGACAACAAAAAAATAAAGAAGCCATCACTTGATTACAATACTCCTTGTCAAAGTTCTCCGTGATCCATGCACAATAATTGATCTTCTGCCGACAATGACATCGGATATCAACCCAGACGTTGAAAGAGAAGTTGACTTGAAAGTTCACGTCCATTCACCTATCAAAATAAAATGTATACAGTCATGTCTTAATTCTCCTTGTATGTGATGATCGACAAGATCATCTGAGTAGACAAGTCCATCACCCTCCTCATGAATTCTTCACCAAAGTAGCCAACGAACCACTATCAAAAGTGATGTCGGTGGATGTAGTGAAGCTTGATATGGAACCAATTCAGAAATAGAAGATTCAGAACTCGGATTAGTCCTCCATCCATAAATACAACTCTCGCAGCTCCTCACACTAAGAAACATTCACAAAATACCTTGTAACGAAAGATGCCTCATAAACCCTCTACCCTCTATCTTCTACTCAAATTTGACAAGATGAGTCATTCACGTGAATGTCCACGGATCACTGAGGTGACACAGTTTCGTTATGTGCGACCTGACATTTCAGATAATCGTGGACGTGGCACCTAATACACAGTCAAGCGAGTTACATGAGAAGGTCCGAGAGACATAAAAAATAACACAATACAAGTTCTACACTAAATTCACATGTGAGCCGTGTCACAACCCGATACCGTTGAAAGAACACTCACAACCTGTTCAATTTCGGTTCTACATGAGAGATAATGTTCTTGTGTACCAAGTGAAAGAGAGTTATGACTCTTAATCGCAGTGGACCCTCCGATACGAAAGAACACTTTGGAAACGTAGAGATCCTTCTTCAAAGATTGATTTCTCAATGATTTTACCAACCGGTGAGTCAAAGTCTAAGGATGTGAATGCTTGTCATCCAAAGAAAGCTGAAATAGTACTCTTTGTTCTTAAAATACTTCAACACTAGCTTGAGATTGAAACGAGAACAGAAGATGAAAATCGAGAACAGAATGTCGACAAGTCCTCATCGAATATTGACAGAAAATTGCACAGATGCTTGAAGACGGTTGGGATCCCATGGAAGGTATTTAACAACTATAAGATGGTATCTGATCATGTACCAACCATGGTATTGGATTTAGAGAAGAATCATCTATGAGAGAAACATTAAAGAGATAGCAAGGAGAAGACCTTTAGCTCAAGAGATGGTCGAAGTGTTGACGAAGAGGGGATGAAATCTTTGTGAGAAATCCAAGTGAAAGATAACAAAGTCATCTTGTTCTTTTTATTGACATCGAGCCACAAATGATGATTATCATTTGTTCTTTTTGAAGACTTTGAAGTCCAAGTTTGCATATGGATTGCAAAGACACTGTCAAAAGTTGATGTTGAAAGTCACTCATCACACTAAAATAAGGTTCAAACTAAATGGTGGCGACCAAAACATATAACTTCAAATGCTTTAGATGTGCTCCGATACACTGATTGCATTTCAAAAAATATGTTTTGGCAGAAGGATACGAAATATGATGAAGAAGGTGACTGGATAGATGTTAATGCATGTGTGTATATGTGACGATTAAGATCCAAATCTTCTACCAATAAAATGAAGATACTCGCAAGTGTTGAGTCTATAGCATCACATTTCATTGATCGTGTTGCTGAAGTAGAGGGTTGAGATATCTTGTCTGGAAGTTAGGACTAAAATTGCCAGGCACAAATGTCAAAGTTGTGGTAGGCTTAGTGAAGCAAAGAGAACCGAGTGATACGAAGAGATAGAACAATCTCTAAAGAGACATACGGAACAATAGTGACAGGTCCTGCTCACATTGTACTGCAGTCGAGGATATGACTTCATGATCTAGAGGGTCAGTTAAAAAGATATGATCAAGAAATATTACTTCAGCTACTCTGCGCTCAGGCTTGTGCATTACTATCTTGTGACAGGAGAAGTCTTCTGTACATAGCCCTGGATCTTGGGTAGTGATGAGATATTTGACCTTCTCCCAGGTACCAGAAGTCGCTGCAAGAATTGTGATTCCGCAACATCATCCAATTTAATTAACAAGACTTCCTGCTTCTCAAGACGAGCACTCAATCACCGACAAAGGACTTCTTCCACATGAGATTCTGTTTTCTTGTTGTCTTCTGCTGCCACTTGTAAGTATGAACCAAAGCTATGAAGAAGTTCAACAATTTTCATCTTGATGTTTGCTTTGTTCTCGAATGCAATGTACAATTCCACTGACGAAAACTTTACTTTCTGCTCTATCACTCTGCCACTACTCCTGCTAGCCTTCTCTTGGTAAGTTAGTGCCAAAGCTTTCACAAGAGAAGTTTTTTCTGTTCTGGCCCATCTGATAAAATGACAGCTGAGGTCATCTTTTCTCTCCAATGCTTCCACGACCTCATCTACTGTATCCTAGACAAGAACTTATCTCCCAGTCACAAGAGAATGCCAACCTCTAAGGTCTAGCCAAAAGATTCAGTTCGTAAATTGTGATGGTTTTCATGATCTCGTCCATTGAGGAGGGAAGCTCTAGGGTCTGGAAGACTGCTCCTATGCTCTTCAACTTGGTACCTCATCTCCATAGGGAAGATGGAGCGCATAAAAGAGCTTTTATAGCACAAGTAGCAACTATGACACAATTCTTTCAAGTGCGATGTTTCTCTGTCGAGATATTTTATGGTAGAGTCGACGAGTTCTAAAAGCGGCTTTGTGCAAATTCAGATGGACTTCTTGCCTTGACTAGTATCACTCTCCTCCTAGATGGGTCTTCGGACTTGTATTGTTTTGCACTTCTCTGTCTAACATCTTGCAGCTTACCGACCAAATTCAACTAGAACATGAACTCTCTCTTATGTGGACAAAACTGACTCCTCGTCTCTGTTCTCCTCCTCCTGTCCACACCCACTCACTTAGCTCTAACAGAATTAACTCTCATGCTTTCTGGAAAGCGCAGTTATCACTCGAGCCTAAGAAGAATACAACCTCTCATCACTCATCACGTAAAGAAAGAGAACTTGATCAAAGCTTCGTTACAACATGATACACAAAAATCTTTGCTGAGAACGATATTTCTTCATAGTCATACTAAGACTTTACGCACTGATAAGTCTTCGATTTAGGCTTATCGGAATCTAGAATCTTACTCTGACCCTATCTACATTGCATATACAGAGTGTCACAAGTCACCCACCTAACATATGCCTGAGAGATGTGCTCTATGTATATGTGATCAAGCTGAGCATTGTCTATTTTCAACAGGCTTCATCAGCTGGTGGTCGCTGAAGCCATGAGAATGAAAGAGCATGCTCCATGTGTTGAGCCTGTCGTCCAAAATCTTAGCCGTCACCTGATATACTTCATGGGGCACATGACCGATTTGGCTGACTTTAACATGCACATGGGAAAAAAAGTAGAGAAAGATTTCTCCCGCGATTGCTACATTATCCTCTTCTGTTCCATATCACATATGGTTCGGATGATCAAGAAAGATTCAACATTTACTTCTTCTTGGGTCGGGCCAGAAAGTACTAATCCTGGCGCAAATAAAAGCTCATTTGAATCACTCTCAGGTGATCGAAACTCTAGAAGCTTTGAGCCGTCCATCTCTCAAGCTGATGCCAATTGCTTGCTTGTTAGCTTCCTTAGCGCTAGACCTGGAGCCTGAGGTCCAATCGATAATGAACCCACCCGAATAGTTAAATATTGTTCGTCCAACCAACTCAAAGGGATAAGTCGTCAGGCCATGCCAACTAGTTCGGTATTCTGAGAGCGACAAGGTGCTTGGAAGATAAGGCTAACACTTTGCTGGCTGACTCTTGCAGACATGATCTATTTTACATAGTGCTAAACCACCCAAGAATTAAGAAGATTCACTTTAAGCTTAGGACTCGGAAGAAGAAGAAGCAGTAACAATCGATTCGAGAGCTAGCAACGACCATGGTCCTCCGAGATGGAGAGATTTTGCAACAAAATCTATTACAAAAAGTGAAAAAATATTTTTAAATAATAGTTAAATAATAGTTATCTATAATAAATGTTGTTTAAGATTGACTAGTAAATTGTATTGTATATCTAAATACTATATATTTTATTAGTTTTAGATCATTATGAAATAGTTATTTATATATTTATGTTATCTCTTTCCCATGTAATATTCAAGCCTTAAATAAACTCTAAAGTAAGATCATGTTTAATACTCTATATATTAAGTTTACTAGTATATCTAACTTACGCTTTAAGATTTTCTTTCTTAACATAATGATTATTTGAATGAGTAGGAAATAGTCATTACATAAATTAATTTTTGTCTTCATTATAAGTTTTTTCTTATCATCTTATTATAAGATTCTTCTTATCATTATACTTCATTCTGCTAATTTCATTAAATATGTGGCAAACTTCAATGAGATAGATTGGGAACAACTCATTCGAGACAAGCAATATTCAGCCTCTTAGATCAGATTTTTTCCTTCAAGATGAACTTATTCCACTAGTCCAGCTACAAGCAGCCTTGCAGCATTGAGGGTCCAGAATCCTCGTAAGTAATTCATTCACGATCGTTAGAAGTCTTAACGAATGATATGCCAACTGTACGAACTATCGTACTGGTAAATCAATTCGCCCTCTTCAAATATTGCGTGGGAATTTTTGCTCTAAATTACAAACAATTGTATTTAATAGCGAACTGATAGTTATCAAGAAATGCACTTTGATGTAGGAAGTCAGGAGGAAGTAAATTAAGTAGATTACGTGCATCTGAAAGTATGAAAAAACATGTTAGATTTGAAGTTAATCTTCAAATGACAGAGTTCTTTCCATATATATGTAAGCGAAAGTCATGTCCACAAATATCAAAGTGTATCGCCAACCTTAATGCTTTACAGAATTTGCTTATAAACTAAACTGCATAAACTCAAATGAGATGGTGCAAAAATTAGTTCGTTAAACGCTAAATAGTCAAACAAATAACAACATAACATGTAAATGTTCAAAAAAACAGCAGAATGATAAATTAAATGCCAAATCTGATAAAAGACATGGTCACTTAGATTAAGTCTGAACTCTCTTCAGTTAGATTAGGACACATGGCACTAACTGTATCTTCGAATTAACGCTTTTTCTTACTATATATGTATAATATTTTATTATCATAATGATATTCTTTCATGTTGGATCACCTCGTGCCGATTAAAACTACATTTACACATGCATGCATGAATTGATTTACCAGTAAGGTAAAATCAGATGGTGGTTCTCTCGCGGTGAGAGAACAGTTATCAGAAGCATTTTTGTTCCAGATAGTTAAACTTTAGTTTCATATGTTAATGTTTTGTTACTGATTGTGTCTGATATTAAACTCTTTTGATACTTTTTACCAACCATGAAGTGCATTTATTATGACACTGTTTAACCAGCTGTACGCTCTCTGCCGGTTACAAGTATCTAACCCGTGGATCTTTACAGATGACGAGTTCAACTAACATCACGTTTATTTATTTGATGAATTTTAAGACCTTCTCGAAACTTCTCTTAGCTATTCTGACAATACCAATATTTCGTCTCTCTTACAGGTTCAAACGAATTTAATGTTTGTGTCGAACTTTTAGGATGAAAGTATTTCCAAGGGAAAAAAGTGCATCAGAATTCAAAATTTAGTTTGAATACTTGCACTTGAATACTGAGTAATGTTTGACGTAAAAAATGACTCAGTATTCAAGTGCAAGAGTCTACTAATGAAGCTAGTTTTTCTTTTTACCGGAGAGCTTGGTTAAATTCGGAGTTTTTTCTTTTGAGATGCTTTCTCCTATTTATATCTAGCGAGAAAATAAGAATTTGACGCTTACTATTGGAAGTACTCCCAGAATTCGGAAAAAGTTATATGTATTAAAGTTTCATGTTGAGTTCGCTATTTCATGATCACGTGATATATATGGCTATCATCGTACAAGGGCACTTTTACGTAAACTCTTTAATCTTAGTTCTTAAACAGTAAACTAGAAACTTACGAAGAACTAAGACTTTCAAGTTCTCTAAACGTAAACCTATACTTCAATACTGAATTCTAACATAAGCTAAAACTATTTTGGAATAGCTTTCAACCAGCAAATGACGCAGTAGGTGACGGGTTTCACCTCACCTATTGCGTCATTGCCCCAAGCGAGATGAATGATGAGTTTCGTTCCCACGTCTATATACCTCCTTTCCACTCACCCGCAACAGCAGAGCTGATGGGTTTGTTTCGAGTACTCGTGCACTTACAGGACAGTACTTCCAAGCTGTTCATCCGCCGTCCCCAAGATCAGATGTTTTGATAGTTCGAATTCGTTTCACTTGTTCACTGTCCCCTGAAACAAGGAGGATCAAGCTTAGCTTACTCATATGACTTTCTTTGTTTGGCTGTAACTTCGCAGGATGACATTAGACTACAGCTTTAGGGTCTTTTAGATATTTACAAAGTTTTAGCTTAGGTTAGAATCCAATATTAAAGTATCGGTTTACGTTTAGAGTACTTGAAAGTCTTAGTTCTTCATAAGTTTGTACATTTAGAGTAGGTAATTTAATATAAATTTTACTGTTTAAGAACTAAGATAAAAGAGTTACGTAAAAGTGCCCTTGTACGACGATAGTCATATATATCACGTGATCATGAAGTATAGCGAACTCAACATTAAACTTTTATACATATAACTTTTTCCGAATTCTGGGAGTACTTTCAATATGAAGCGCCAAATTCTTATTTTCGCGCTAGATATGAATAGGAGAAAGCATCTCAAAAGAAAAAACTCTGAATTTAACCAAGCTCTCCGGTAAAAATACTAACTTCTGTCGTAGACTCTTGCACTTGAATACTGAGTGATTTTTTACGTCAAGCATTACACAGTATTCAATACTTGCAAACTAAATTTCGAATTCTGATGCAGTTTTCTCCCTTGGAAATATTTTCATCCTAAAAGTTCGACACAATCATTAAATTCGTTTAAACCCGTAAGAGAGATGAAATATTGGTATTGTCAGAATGGCTAAGAGAAGCTTCGAGATGGTCTTAAAATTCATCAAATAAATAAATGTGATATTTGTTGAACACGTCATCTGTAAAGATCCAGGGGTTAGATACTTGTAACCGGCAGAGAGCGTACAGGTGGTTAAACAGTGTCATAATAAAAGCACTTCATGGTTGGTAAAAACTATCAAAAGAGTTTAATTATATCAGACACAATCAATAACAAAACACTAACATATGAAACTAAAGTTAACTATCTGGAACAAAAAAGCATCTGGTAACTGCTCTCTCACCGAAACAGAACCACCATCTGATTTTACCTTACTGATAAATCAATTCATGCATGCATGTGTATGTATGGAGTGTATTTTAATCGGTACGAGGTAATCCAACATGAAAGAATATCATTATAGTATAAAATATTATACATATGTAGTAAGAAAAAGTTTGAATTCGAAGATAAAATTAGTGCCATGTCTCCTAACCTAACTGAAGAGAGTTCAGACTTAATCTAAGTTACCATGTCTTTTATCAGATTTTGTATTTAATTTATCATTCTGCTGTCTTTTTGGAACATTTACATGTTATCTTGTTATTTGTTTGAGAATTGAGCGTTTAACGAGCTAATTTTTGCACCATCTAGTTTGAGTTTATGCTGTATATTTTCTATGCAAATTATTTAAAGCATTAAGGTTGGAGATACACTTTGATATTTGTGGACATGACTTTTGCTTACATATATATGGAAAGAACTCTATCATTTGAAGGTTAACTTCAAATTTAACATGTTTTTTCATACTTTTAGGTGCACGTAATCTACTTAATTTACTTCCTCCTGACTTCATACATCAAAGTGCATTTCTTGATAATTATCAGTTCGCGCTTAAATACAATTGTTTGTAATTTGAGCGAAAACTCCCACGCAATATTTGAAGAGGGCGAATTGATTTACCAGCACGGTAGTTCATACAGTTGGCATATCATTCGTTAAGACTTCGAACGATCGTGCATGAATTACTTACGAGGATTCTGGACCCTCAAGGCTGCAAGGCTGCTTGTAGCTGGACTGAGTGGAATGAGTTCATCTTGAAGGAAAAAATCTGATCTAAACGGTTGCATATTGCTTGTCTCGAATGAGTTGTTCCCAATCTATCTCATTGAAGTTTGCCACTTATTTAACAGCATGCTGTTAAATAAGTATGAAGTATAATGATAAGAAGAAACTTATAATAAGAAAAAACTTATAATGAAGAGGGTGACTTATGTAATGACTATTTCCTACTCATTCAAATAATCATTATGTTAAGAAAGAAAGTCTTAAATAATCATTATGTTAAGAAAGAAAGTCTTAAAGTGTAAGGTAAATATACTAGTAAAATCAATATCTATAGAGAAATTTAACCATGATCGTACTTATTTAAGGCATAGGAAAGAGATAACACAAATAACTAAATTTCATAATGATCTAAAACTAATAAAATATAGAGTATTTTGATATACAATACAATTTACTAGTAGTCTTTACCAATAGTTATTATACATAACTATTGTTTAAAAATATTTTTCACTTTTTGTAATAGAATTTGTTGCAAAATCTCTCCATGTCGGAGGACCATGATAGCTGCTAGCTCCAGAGTCGGTTGTTACTGTCTCTTCCTTCTCCTCTCACAAGTCCTAAGCTTACGATTACGTGATGAGTGATGAGAGATTGTATTAACTTTAGGCTCGAGTGATAAACTGCACTTTCCAAGAAGCATGGAGTTAATTCTATTAGAGCTAAGTGAGTGGGTGTGGATAGGAGAAGGAGAATTGAGACGAGACTCAACTCTGTCCACGTAAGAGAGAGTTCGTGTTCTGGTTGAGTTGGGTCGGTAAGCTGCAGGATGTCAGACAAGAAAATGCAAAACAACTTCGAAGGCTCATCTAGTGGGACATTGATCCCAGTGAAGACAAGAAGTCCATCTGAATTTGCACAAAGCAGCTTTTAGAACTAGTCTCTAAAAACGCTACAATTCGTTTTGAAAAACAAAGAACTCTATTGTCAAATGTCTCAACAAAGAAACATCGCACTTGAAAGGATCGTGTCACAGCTGTTGCTTGCGCTCTAAAAGATCTCTCATGCGCTCCATCTTTCCCAGGGAGATGAGACCCCAAGTTGAAGAGCGTAAGGGGCAGCCTTCTAGACCCTCAAGCTTTCCTCCTTAGTGGACGAGATCATGAAAACCATTACAATTTGCGAACCAAATCTTTTTGCTAGACCTTAGAGGCTGGCATTCTCTTGTATGAAGGGAGATACGTCCCTGTCTAGCATACAGCAGATGAGGTTGTGGAAGCATTGGAGAGAAAAGATGGCCTCCAGTTTTCATTTTATCAAACGAGGCGGGAACAGAGAAAACTTCTCTTGTGAAAGCTTTGGCACTAACTTACCAGGAGTAGGCTAGCAGGAGTAGTGGCCGAGGGATAGAGCAGAAAATAAAGTTTTCGTCAGTGAAATTGTTCGTTGCATGCGAGAACAAAGCAGACAGCAAGCTGAAAATTGTTGAACTACTTCACAGCTTGGGTTCATACTTACAAGTTGCAGCAGAAGACAAGGAAACAGAATCTCATATGGAAGAGGTCCTTTGCCAGTGACTGAGTGCCCTTCTTGAGGAGCAGGAAGTTCTGTTAATTAAATTGGATGATGTTGTGGAATCACAATTCTCGACTTCTGGTACCTGGGAAGAAGGTCAAATATCTCATCACGATCCAAGATCCAGGGCTATGTACAGAAGACTTCTCCTGTCACAAGGTAGTTATGCCCAAGCCTGAGCGCAAAGTAGCTGAAGCAATTTTTCTTGATCATATCCTCTTAACCGACCCTCCAGACCATGAAGTCATATCCTCGACTTACGTACAGGTGAGCAGGACCTGCCACTCTTGTTCGGTATGTCTTTTTTGAGTTTGTTCTGTCTCTTCGTATCACTCTGTCCTCTTCGCTTCACTAAGCCTACCATAACTTTGACACTTGTGCCTGGCAATTTTAGTCTGGACTCTGAAATTTGCAATGAAACGCCTCAAGACTTTAAATTGTTTTCTTTGAACAGCTAGATAACATAAGGAATGTCATGCTGAGAATTTTAAATGAGTGACTCAGACTAAGTTTGTTTTAATCAAGTCATATCAGTTCAAAGGATGAATACCTTGGATGCTAGAATAGTGCAATAATAAGAATCTGAAATCCAAGATTTAGCTAAAGAAAACTCAAAAACAAGAACTTTTGTACCCATGACAATAGATTTAGAAATCCAGCGGTCCGTTTTAGTATAAGACTTTGAGATAACAAATTTATCTGAATCTTCTAATTCTTTCCCCAGATAGTTTGATGTTGAGGGGTTCACAACGAAGGTCAAAGGTTATGAAAGGTGAGATTATAATTATTTGAAATAAAAACATCTTATATAAAGTAAAAAGAAATTTAAGTGGATCTTCACATAAAAGTTGTTCTTTGAGAGAATAAAGGCAAGTAATAAATTCCCTCATGTTCAATTTTGTTCCCTAATATTATAATTATGGAATGAATTATACGTGACTCCTAATTCTTCGTTATTTTTATTGTATCTAGGTTGTATTCTTTGCTTGGATTATACATGCCACCGATTGAATATACACTTAACACTAAAAATAGTTTAGATATAGATTGTGGTGTTTAGCATTCAGTAACAAATATAATTATCTCAATCTATAAACAATCATTCCTATTGAATGAAATATTTTTCTTATATGCATTAAACTATATAATTTGCATGTGATGAAGAAGAACGGTATGAATTTTCAAAGTAAAAAAGGTAGACATTACCTTTGTTCTAATTACAACACTAATAATATATTCTCAACTACACATAAGATTAAAATGGTAACTTCATTACAGTCATGTGATATATCGTTACATCATCACAAAGAAATTCTAAAGATAAATATACATTAAATGGATTCATAATTTATAGATTAGCACATATTACTGATCTGAGTAAGATGTAATAAATATCCACAAAATATTCAATAATTTTTTTAGCAATATATATATATTTATTCTTAATAAATAAATGACTTGTGCATTAATTTGTAATATGTTTTGATATTATGCTTATGTCAAGTTGTTCTTTACATTCAGGAAAAGCTTGGCAATGCAAATAGTGAAATGTATATCAATAGCAATAATTGCCAGCGAAGTTTTGAAGTAACTTGTTCTAGTACTATAGCAAGTGGGCAATTCGTTTCTAATTAAGATTAATTGAACTAATTAGTCCATCATTAAACTTCCTAGATACTGACAGTTGTTCATGCAACGATCACTCTGCCACACATGGAAACTCCTCCATACTGTGTTTGTTGGTAAACATATGCTTAATCTCATTTAGGCTTTTGCCGAGTTATTCCATTGCATTACTGAAACGTCTTCTCCAGTGTCATGTAGAGTCTAGTGAACTTGAAAGTGTTTTAGCATGATACTACCATTTATTAGCTGCATTTCTCCCTGTATAATTTAAAAGGACAGTGGAAACAGAATCGCTCACAGGTGTCAGCTTTGAATTTCGATTTTTACTGGATCTTCAAATTTGAAAGTAAAACAGCTATATCTACTAGAGCCGGCTGTTTGGTCAAAAGTGGTACTTAGGCGGAAACTGAGCCGGATAGTTCAGATTTTAGAAGGGAAAATTGAGTACTTTAGTTTTTCCCGGATTTTTATCTCAAAGAAGAATCCGCGGAAATATTTAGAGCGTGGAGCCTTTGCAGTGCTGGATTTCCACCGGATACTTTTCCAAAGGGCCAGAAGTGAGCCGAATAAGGCAGCCAGTCAGCCCATGGCATTTCAGAGGCGCACTTTACGGAAGACCGGATCCGGTCGAAAACTGCCGATGCTAATTTCCGTTGAAACGGAAGTTTCTGTAATAGCGCGGAGCTGTACTACAACATGCAGGAAGGTGCACGAACATAAAGAGGATCAAGTTCCAGTTTGGACTGAAGGATCTGTGCGGACCAAGCTTATGGTATTTCGCTCTTGAGCAGGTCGCCCAATTTTCCAGTTTTGGTCTTACGACTCGTACTTCTCTTATCAACCAACTTCTGGATGGAACCCACAGAAGACACCAGGCAAGTTTCCAGAACAGGTTCTCGTCGAGATATATACTAAACGGAGTGTGCAGAATGCCAGAGATATATATTCTCGCAGGTGGTCAGTACTAATATGTGTGTGTTATATGTTCCTATACTAGCAGAGAGTTCAAGACGAAGGCATGTCAAACTAGAAGAGTCGGATGAACTAATTTACGTGTGCTGGAGTAATAGAAACAGACTGACGTCCAATTGTATTAATAAGAAGAGCTGCTATGATCATGAAACTGAATGTATGCTTGCAGATCAGATGTAAATTATATACCTCGAAGAGAAATAGATCAGACAGAATTAGCCTTGAAAAACTTAATAGACTAAGGATGCTTCAAGAGTGTTGTTTAACTCCGCGCACTAAATAATTAATTATTCAAGTGCGTGGGAGAAAAATAAACCATTTAAGATTTCTGCGGTTTACTCTGAAAACCAGTTTTGCGCTGAGCGATTCACATAAAAAACTAAAGAGAGACTATTTTGTACCAATTAACAACAATTAAGAAACCGTCGCTAAAGCAATTTTCTCTAACGGTCTGCACAGCATCATTACTAGATTTTAGTAATGATCCTGAGCCGCAGTTAGTAAATTCAAATCGAAATTAATACTCGCAGCAAATGCGTGAAGTTAAATATCACTACGGTACGAGGATTCTGGACCTGAAGGCTCAAAGGTACTTGTAGCTGGACTCAGTGGAAAGGGTTCATCTTGAACAAGCTGTACCTTCCTATACCTTGAGCGCTTAGAGTCTAGAATATAGACATGAAATGTAAGGGTAAGGGCGAGTTATCCATTGCTCCACGATCGGAGAAATGGATTTCGAATTCTGGGCACCAATTGAAAATTCATGGAAGTATCAGACCTGAGGGAAGAAGGCGGAGAATTTAGCACCCACTTTCATCCATAGAGTGCTTTGGATCTGTGCTGTAAGAGCGTTGAGAAGAGCTTCAGAGTCTAGACTTGCGTCTCAGCTTCTCCTCTGGTAAGTGATCTGAAATACTTTTGATTCTTCTCGTCGGAACATGATTCGAGATCTCCAGTTTCTCCTCTTCTCTGGCCGCTGCCTGCCTCCTCTCCCTCACGCGTCTTCCGGATCCGCTGCTCGAATATAAATATATATATATCTGTCGTGAAGATGGCCTGGTGTTTTAGATACTTAGGTTGTATAGTCGAATGCGTGTCCAGCCATTTCCTCCTGTGTAAAGCACGAAGTATGCCTCCTCGGCTCCTGCGAAGATTTGCTCGGACGCAAGCAAATTTATATGGTATACGGTGCTGGAAGACGCTGCTCCCTGGGTGTCGATTATGTGCGAGTATTGCCCTCTAAGAAGATTCTTGGAGAAGTTCATTAAGATCGATATCTCTACCGCTTTCGATCGGGACTTTGTTTGAGCCTCCGCGAGTGACAAACCTCCAACCGTGTCCGACACAGACCAGCCCCTTCCTCTAGTGGCCGCACTCTCCAGGTTAAAAGCAGCCGATCCTCTAGACCCCGTTACCAATTGCAAAGCATTGGGCATATCCATGAGCTACTGAGGGAGATTTTACGAGGCGACTCGGAGAGTAAGTCAATTTTCCTAATGCACGAGCATAACTCCTAGTTGGGTGCATGCAATCGAACTTCCAGTCTTCGTCCAAAGATTCTTCCTATACTAAGAGGATCGAAACTTATCGTGTGTACTTTATGTCCGTGAGTATAGATCCCCTTAGCTCGATCTACCTTATTGCATCTGAACTTTAGGTAGCCAAAGTCTGTCTCTTCACCAGTTCCTTACTTGAAAAGAATCACAATCTTGACAAGTACACTCTTATTCGAGTAAAGTTCAACCCCAACTGATTTCTAGCCTTCAGTAAATCATGAAACAACGTTAACAAGTTTCTAGGCAGTCATAAGCAGTCAAACATAAGAACACCAAACACTATTCGGATGTTAAGCGGTAACAGAAATCTTTCTTCCTTCAGTTATGGCGGAGATCCTTGTACACAGTAGGGACTAACACACTAGCACTAGGAGGCCAGATGCACCTGTGGGATTGATTGCCTGTTTCGATTCTTTTTCTTAAGCAACTGGTTCACAGTTCTTACACCGCGTGAGTTCGTCTAATTACAACGAGGTTGGGTGTCGGTGAGTTCAAGCTCGTAAGGTTCCTCTCGTCAAGAATATTTTGGAGTCGACCAACTATATAATGGTGCTGAGCACTTGACAAGCTAGAAAAATCTGTCCATTTTGTGGAATCTCTTGAGAAACATGAGTGGAAGAAGGTGGAAGTCGTACATGGTGCATGGACAATATAGCTCCTTGGCTTACTAACTCGATATGAGATTCCTAAGAACGGTATGGTATCCAGACTTTAATTTAGTGGCTTGTGATGTTTGGCAGGGAACGGCTGGAATTATTCGAGTCCTTGTCTCTCTTTCATGAGCAGGCAAAAATGTTATCCTTACTATATGAGAACTTCAGGTGGAAACTATCAACCGAATCTCCAGTACTGTTGGCAAGGATAGACGTATTACATTATGGGTAGTAGTACGTCAAAGCTGAGGTCAACCCGATCAAGGTGATAACCATCGACATTCAAGTCAATATTGCACACGGAGGAGCTCGATCGATGGATTCCGAGATATGACATGTCGGTCATAGCCCGTGGCACTTAAATACAGCCTGAGGTCTTGGCACTTAATTACAGCCTGAGGTCTTGATGATGAATCAACCGCGATGCTATGATTTAGTACAGGCTAGAACTCGGCTGATTCTTTCAGGATTCAGAATGTGTGTATTAGGGGGTCTCAAACTTCAGTCGTAACCCTAGACGTCAGTTTCTGTAATCCGCGTCATAGCAATCCGATGTAAACGTTACAGGGTACCTCTAGCAAACTTATGTCGCTCGACGTAAGTGCCATAACTAAACAGTTTATGACAATTTCAGTTCAAGTTCCGAGGAGGGTCATGAAAACTCTCACAGACATAAACTCGGTTACAGACTCCATTCAAACCTGCCGTCATTTCCTCTTACAACTTTGACATAAGCAAGTTACATCTACGAACCCTATTTCCGTTTTCGATCTGACGGGCTATGGTTTGAGACCCCTATTAATCTCTTATTTGGATGGAAGGATATATGAGCGTTGGCAGAAGGAGCAGCAGAAGTATAATATGATGGAGGAAGCCCTGGACTTGAAGGAATAAGGATTTCAAAGGTTTACGCAACACAGTTGTAAGGAAGGAGGAGACCGGGTGATATAACCATGGCCCAAGTCCCATGGTATAACTGACTTTTATGGCAAGAGCTATATCTGACAATGTATTTCAGAGGTTCTGAGCAAACTTAACTTTACTTGAGACTCATGTCTCATTCTCAAGAAGAACATATCGGACGAGACCTCGAGAGAACCTCGAGAGAACCTCGAGAGAACCTCGAGAGAGGATCCTCTTCCGTGGATGGGAGGGACTTCGGCCCAAGAAAAAATATCCCCTCTTTAAACTCTGATCATTATCTCAAATTAGAACTGGATGATACATTTCATGATGAGTATCTTTTGACCCTTGAAGTGATAATCAAGAGAAGTTACGGTTACAATTCATCACGGTATTTCACAGTTGTACAGAGTTTGGCTTGTATATACTCAACAGTAAATATTTGTTATACAAACAGATATAGGATACTATGTCTGGTAAACTGTATAATAAACAGTTACAGAAATTTGCTTGATCATACCCCCAATAGGTTCCGTGAGCTTGATCATACCCCTCTTAACATTTTCTGGCTTGATCACACCCCTGACTGGTTATTGCCTGTCAAACCAGCCACTTTGTGATGTTATTCAGATGTGAGATTACACATATTAGAAGAATGAGAATATGGATAATCTAACGCGTCCTTAATGTCAAATATTTTGAATTACAGTGATATTTCGTTGAGATTTAAAGTACTAAAATGATGAACCAAAAGATAAGATGACTGATTCTACTGTATGGGTATCAAGGTATGATCAAACAACCAAACGTTAAGAGGAGTATGATCAAGCTCATGGAACATACTGAGGGTATGATCAAGCAAATTTCTGTAAACAGTTAACATGATATACATGAATATTTTATCTAGTTTATCTAACGTTCATGTTCTTCTGCTTGTAAATATTATATAATGACATGATTGTCAATATATTGTATGTATAATATTAACATGATGAAAAGTTTCATTCTTTCCATTAAGGCTCTGCACAATTAGGTTACATGAGTATATCAAGAATATGCTTTAAATATTGCACTCGTTATATATGTACAACTATCAGCGGATGTCCTAAGTAGTAGTTACCTAATAACAAGTCCAGTAAATTATTCGATTTTATTGTGTTTCGGCCTGTTTTTGTATAAGGTGTTGCTAAATTTTTATTTTGAATATGTTTTAGTAAAACTTAGTCATGTCTTTGTCGAAATCCTTGTTTTACCTTTTTATTTTTGCTGTTCATTATGGTGCAAAGTTGCATTAACCATAACCTACAAATTCATGTACTCTAATATCCATTGGTCTGGTTCTTAATATATTAGTCTTGTTTATTAAGCTAAGTTCGTGGGGGAGAAGAGCACAAGCAAGAACAGATTATTAATCTGTTGCTGAACATGTTGCTTAATAAGCAAGTTAAAGCAAGTTAAGCGACATTTCAAACATAAACAACAGAAATCTTGAGTGGATCAAACAAAACCTGTACAGAGGGAGGCGACAATATAACCATGGGACTACGAACCGTGGAACAGTCGAACTACATAGGAGCTAAAAAGAGGCCTATTTGGCATTCAATATTGATCATAATAGAGTAAAAGCATCTGCAAATTAGGAAAACAACGTAAATGCAACGCACATGGTTACACAACAATCAGTCTAGGAGATTAATTCATTATACAAATTGATCATTTTTGCAATTAAAAATACTTATGTAGAGGGGACAAACTAAGAAATTACATGTGTTATAGTTCGGAGGAGAAAATCTGATCTAGGAGGTTACATATTGCTTGTCTTTTGAATGAGTTGTTCATAATCTATCTCATTGAAGTCTACCACTTGTTTAATGATATTAACAGAATGAAGTATAATGATAAGAAAAAGTTTTCAAAAGATGATAAGGAGAAACTTATACTGAAAACAAAATTTTAATTTATTTAATGACTATTTCTTGTGTCATTCAAGTTAATCATCTATGATAAGAAAGAATATTTTAAAGCATAAACAGTCAGATTTACTAGTAAAATTAATATCTGTATAAAAAATTAACCATGTTCGTACTATAGAGTTTATTTTAGGCTCATATAATACATAGGAAAGAAATAACTATACTGATAATGATATAAAACTAATAAAATATAGAGTGTTTAGATATATAATACAGTTTACTAGTTAGTTTTAAACAATAGTTATTATACTTAACTCATGTTTAAGAATATTTTTTCATTTTTGTAATAGATTTTGTTGCAAAATCTCTCCATGTCGGAGTCTACGGTCGGTGCTAGCTCCAGAGTCAAGTGCTGTTGTCTTCTCTTCCTCCTCCTCATCCAGCGAGTCCCAAGGAGAATCATCTCAATTCTCGAATGGTTCAGCACTTTGCAATGTAAATCATGTCTGCAAGAGACTGCCACCAAAGTGTTTGCCTTACCTTCCAAGCATCTTGTCACGCTCAGTATGCATAACTAGGGCATGGCCTGATGACTTACCTCTTCTTAGGTCAGCTTACATAACCTGACCTATGTAAGCTGAGCGAACATAATTACCTATCTGGATAAGTTCAACATCAGTTGGATCCCAGGCTCTAGGTCCAGTGCTAAGGATATTAGCGAACAAGCAACTGGTGCAGCTTGAGAGAGAAACCAACCTTTCTTCTCGTTCTTTTTTTCAAAAGAGAGAACGAGATGGATGGCTCGATCTACCAGCTTTGATCGTCTCAGAGTGGTTTCAATGCACTTTTCTCTAACACCAAGATTAGTACTATTACTGTCCTGATCAAAGAAGAAGAATATTGAATCATACTCGATCATCCTCCGAATCGTATTGACACATAATAACTAAAGTGAGTAATCCAGCGATTATGAGAAAATCTTTCTCTACTTCTTTTCCCATGTGTATGTTAAAGTTAGCTAAATTGGTCATGTGTAGAGATGGAAAGGCTATCATAGGAACTCTAGCGAAGGAGATGGAGACTATTATTAGTCTAATTGAGGAGGTGAGTTCTTTCATTCAGAGATCTGAGCAGGGTGGTTTAGCTTTGATAAAGAGGTTGACACTATATCATGTGAAGGCTAAGAGTTTGGGGGACAAGCTCAACACATGCAGCAAGCTCGTTCATTCTCACGGCTTTAGCGATCACCAGTTGATGAAGTCTCTTTTAGAACTCATCAACTAGATCACCAAATTTCTCGATAAAGAAGCAGCATACTTGAAAGAACTGAGCCACAGCTGCAGCTTGCGCTATAAAAGCTCTCTCATGCGCTCCCTCTTGCCCAAGACCCAAGTTGAAGAGCGTAATGACGGTCTTCTTGATCCTGGAGCTTCCCTCTTCAGTGGACGGGGTCAGGAAAGCCACCACAATTTACGAACCAAATCTATTGGCTAGACTTTCAAGGATTGAGTTCTTTTGTGACAAGAAATATATTCCTGTCCAAAACAATGGCGGAAAAAATTGCCGAATCATCCTCGATCATTATCCCAACTGTATGTGACACGGCACAGAAGTGGGTAATGTAGCGATTACGGGGGAAATCTTTCTCTACTTCTTCTCCCTGTGTATGTTGAAGCGAGCCAAATCAGTCGTGTGCAGAGATCAAAGCGCTACCATGGGAACTCTAGCGAAGGAGGTGGAGGCTATTGTTAATCTAATTGGGGAGGCGAGTTCTTTCATTCAGAAGATCGGAGCAGGGTGGTTCAGCTCCGGTAAAGAGATGTAAGTATATCAGGTGAAGGAGTTTGAGCAATAGGCTGAACACATGAAACGGGCTCGTTCATTCTCGCGGCTTGACCAACCACCAGCTGGTGAAATCACTTTTAGAACTCCCCGACTCACAGTCAAATGTCTCGACAAAGAAGCAGTGCACTTGAAAGAATTGCATCACAGCTGCTGCTTGCGCTACAAAAGCTCTCTCATGCGCTCCGTCATTCTCAAGGAGATGAGGTCCAAGTTGAAGAGCGTAGTGGAAGTCTTCCTGACCCTGGAGCTTCCTTTCGGAGTGGACGAGATCATGAAAGCCATCACAATTCACGAACCGAATCTTTTGGCTAGACCTTCGAAGCTTACGTTCTCTTCTTGCGGAAGATATGTTCTTGTCCAACACTCTGTAGCTGATGTTGTGGAAGCATTGGAGAGAAAAGATGACCCTCAAGTTGTCATTTTGTCAGTGAGACAGAAACAGTTTTTCTGAAAGCTTTGGCAACTGACTTACCAGGAGGAGGCTAACAGGAGTAATAGCAGAAGGATGGCTGCAGCTGATTATATGTCAGATGGAGATGAAAATAAAGTTTTCACCAGTGGAATTATGTACATGGCATGCAAGGAACGTAGCATAAAAATCTAATATTTTACTTATGTTTATCTCGCTTCAAGCGTTTTATTAAGTGTCAAAGGATAAATACTCGGATGCTAGAATGGTCTAATAATAAGAATATGGAATCCAAGATTTAGTTAAAGAAGATTTAAAAACAATAACTTTTATATCATGAAAATAGATTTATAATGAGAGTGATTAGTTTTACTGTACTTAAAAGAAGATTAAATTTAATCTGAATCTTCTAATTCTTTCAACGGATAGTTTATTGTTCACGGGTTCGTACCAATAACATGGTAGATTAAGAAGGATATTATAATTATGTGGAATTGAAATAATTTATTTTGAGTAAAAGTGTTTTTACACAATTTTTTAAGTATTTGTACACAAAATTTATTATTGAGAATAGCCAGTAGTGTTCAATTTTGTTTCTAAATATAACTATGGTGTATGCATTATTTTGGATACTTTCTTTGTTTGTATCGTATCTAGGTTGTTTGGACTATAGATGCTGCCCTTTGAATATATAGTGAACATTAAAAGTACTCAAATTTTAAATCTAGATTGTAGTATTAATTAACATTTAATAACAATTATAATTATCCCCCTTTATAAACAAATCATTTCCGTCAAATGAATGCTTTTTCTTATATGAATTAAACTGTATAATTTGCATGTGATGAAGAAAAAACGTGTGAATTTCCATAGTAAAAAGAAGAGATATTACCTTTGTTTTAATTACAGCATTAATAATATATTAACTAGACACTTAAAATTAAATTGTAACTTCATTACAGTCGTATGATCTATCGTCACATCATCGCTAAAACACTCTAAAGAATACATATATATTAAAAAGAATCATAATATAGAGATCAGTACAAATTATTGGTCTTAAGAAGATGTAATAAATCTCCATAAAATATTCAATAAAGCTTTTTATCAGTATCAATTATTCTAAATAAAAAAATGACTTCTGCATTAATTTGTAAATGTTTTGATATTATGTTTACGTCAAGTTTTTATTAAAATTCACAAAAAGTGAAATGTATATCAATAGCAATAATTGTCACCGAAGTTCTGAAGTAACTTGTTCTAGTAACTATAGCAGTTGGTCAATTGGTTTCTAATTGAGATTAATTAAACTAATTAGTCCATCATTAAACTTCCTTGATACCACATTTGTTCATGCAACGATCACTCTGCCACACAGGGAAACTCCTGCAGACTGTGTTTGTTGGTAAATATATGCTTAATCACATTTAGGCTTTTGCAGTATCATTTCATTGCATTAGTGAAACCTTTTCGCCAGTGTCATGATATTAAAGAGTCTCGTGAACCTGAAACTTGAAAGTGCTTTTGAAACGAAGTCTCTAGCATGATATTACAGTTTATTAGGTGCATTTCTCCCTGTATAATTTAAGAGGAGTCTAAAGGACAGTTGAAACGGAATGGCTCACAGTAGTGAGCTTTGAATTTAGTCTTTTACTGGGTTTCAAATTTGAAAGTAAAACAGCTGTATCTGCTAGAGCCGGCTGTTTGGTCAAAAGTGGTACTTGGGAGGAAACTGAGCTGGATAGTTCCGATTTTTGAAGGGAAAAAACGAGTATTTTAGTTTTTCCCGGACTTTTATCTCAAAGAAGAATCCGCGAAAATATTTAGAGCGCGGACCCTCCGCAGTGCTGGATTTCTACCGGATACTTTTGAAAACGGCCAGAAGTGAGCCGGATAAGGCAGCCAGCCCACCACATTTCAAAGGCGCACTTTACGAAACACCGGATCCGGTCGAAATCTGTAGCGGCTAATTTCAGTTGAAGGCAAGGCCTTTCTAATAGCGCGGGGACCTGTATTACCACATGGCGGAAGGTGCACGGACATAAAGGGAGAGCTTGAAGGTCGAGTTCCAGTTGGACTGAAGGATCTGTGCGGACCAAGCTTATAATATTTCGCTCTTGAGCAGGTTGCCCAATTCTCCAGTTTTGCTGTTTATTACGACTCGTACTTCTCCACATCAACCAACTTCTCGATGGAACCCAGTGAAGACACCAGGCAAGTTTCCAGAACATGTTCTCGTCGAGATATATACTAGAGGGAGTGTGCAGAATGCTCGAGGTGGTCAATACTAATATGTGTTGTGTTATATGTCCTATACTAGCAGAGTTCAAGACGAAGGCATGTCAAACTAGAAGAGTCGATGAATTAATTTACTTGTGCTGGAGTACTAAAAACAGACAGTATTAATACAATTTGGACTTTCTACGTCCAAATTGTATTAATAAGAAGTGATCATAAAACTGAATGTATGCTTGCAGATCAGATGTAAACTTATATACTTCGAAGAGAAATAGATCAGACAGAATTAGCCTTCAAAGACTTGATAGACTAATGATGCTTCCAGATCCTGTTTCGATATCCTGCCCGTGCCTCTTCTCGTGTAGAAAACTCACAAATCAAAACATACCAGTTTCGCCAGATACTCATTTCCAGGTAACAGCAGATTCTTTCGAATCTACGATGTGCTCCTTAATCTCCTCATCATATTCCTTGGCTCAGAAGCCTGAATAAAACTAAAAGTAGAAGGTGGTCAACAAGAAGGTGGATCTTCGCACGAGTACGGAGAAGAGTCCCGTGGGCTCATGACTGACCTTCCGAAGTTGGGGAGTGAATGCAAGCGAAGCTAGAGGTGAGAACTTACAGTCGCCTGTGAGGTACTGGCTACATGCAGACTAGATGACAGTACTAGTTGCAAGATATGGCACCTGTTAAGGGCGTTGCACACTGAAAGGATTGCTCTGACCTTCCCAGAAGTTCGATAAGTTGCTGTGCAAGAAGTTGTCCGGATGTATGTCTTTACTTCTCCTTTTTGGAAGGATTTTTGCTTTTCTATTTCTTGATTGTCGGGGATCGGATGGATGTCTCTTTTAGTAATTCTTTCCCTTTCAGACCAGCAGAGCATCTGACCCTTTGATTGTAGAAGACACACCACTTTCACGGGAGAGAAGCCCACTGCTTCCCTCAGTGAAGAGGCTGTCCTTGCGAGTGGCGTGGTTACCTCGACTCAAGGAACCACACGAGAGCGAAGACTTCGACTTCGACCATCTGGCTAGCTGTCCACGACGCATGCCCCATCTGCCTCCCAGATTGTCGTACCCACCGAGTCGGCTCACATCTTGGAGCCCCATGTGCTCCCGGACCTTCCTTAGCTTGTTTCCATTTCGCTTTAGCTCCAAAGATGGTGGCTTGTCAACCCAGCTTGTCTCACTTTCTGTTTTGAGTTTCTTCAAGCAGTCGGCTCCGAGAAACTGCATCTTTTGACTATGGGACAATGGAGGAAGGGGCGGGAGGGAGGACCAGACAAAAGCTGATCGGATCCCTGTTTCTCTCACCTCTCTCGCCCCACAGTGAGAAAGAGACTGAACTCAGAACGCTTTACATGGGTAATCTTTCGACCATAGACCAGGGAGGGGCTGGACCATGAAGGTTTACATCGATCGATTGTGCTATAACTGCCGCTGTAAGCCTGCAGCAGTGCACTGAGTTGAACACATGGGAGCCACCACACTAGTGGGGACCCATCGTGGCCCTACCAGTCTGACTCTTCCTGAGTAAAAAGAAAGCGGAGAAAAGGTACCAGCGACTGATTTCCAACCCAAATATCCAAACGAAAATCTTAGACCTAGTCGCTAGCGACTAAGGTCTAAGATCTACTGAAACATGCTTGTCCCCAGAAAGGAGGGAGCGCTCCCTCCTTTCTGGGGACAAGCATGTTTCAGTATGGTATATTTCAGTAAGATTAGACGGTAGCTTCGGTTAAGTACGTTAATCTTTTACATGAATCACCTTAAGCAAGGCAAGACGTGATCCATGGCAGAAATCAGAGTCCAGGCTCCGCTTTGAGGAGCCGGTGCATGGGGGTGGTCAAACTGTCATAATTGTCAATGAGGATACCCGCTTGTGAGCTGTGAGTGGGGCCGGCCCAGGCCAATCCAAGCTCGGGTATAGTCAGGAAGAAAGTAAGGTTGAGATCTGCTGAGTGCTCTGAGTGTGTCAGACTACTAGACTTCCCCCAGCGAATCATCCATCTGGTCAAAAGCCACCTTTTTGAAGCGGAGGTGAGTGTGCACGCTGCTGCTGCTTCTCCTTCTTCGTGGTGGTGGTGGTGTGATCCACTTCCCTCCCGACAGACCAATTCTACGGATGTTCTGGCTAGATCCGGATCCGGACACCGCATTTGTTCAAGATCCAGTTCGTGAGAAATTCCTCTCTTCCGTATACTCGATTGGCCCATGCTGAACTGAATAGCATTGCATTCCATTCCTCCATTCCAGTGCAGCCCCGCCCCGCCCCGCCCTTGTGCTGTTGTAACAGGAAGCAAACAACAAGAAGTACAGCACAAGCGGGAGCTGCGGGGATGGATGATGGCGATGGAGTGTGTATGCTATTGCAACGAGTTCAAGAATCGTTTCGCGCAGCTTGCCTCCAGAAATCAAAAGGTCCGCGATGAAATATCCAGGAAGTAGTATTGAACTGGGACTGGAAGTCAAAGTCTATTCTTTTTCTCCTCGATTTTAGCTATGATATTTTTCCACTTTTTGTAATAGATTTCGTTGCAAAATCTCTCCAGGTTGAAGGCCAATGGTCGTTGCTAGCTCCAGAGTCGGTTGCTACTGCCCTCCTCTTCCTCCTCCCTTGCGAGTCCCAAGGTGGATAGGGTGGTTTAGCACTATGCAAAGTAGATCGTGCCTGCAGGAGCCAGCCAGCAAAGTGTTTGCCTTACCTTCCAAGCACCTTGTCGCCGTCAGCATGCCGAACTAGCTGGCATGGCCTGGCCACTTACCCTTCGAGTCGGCTGGCCGAACACACTTAACTATTCGAGTAGGTTCACCATCGATTGGACCCCGGGCTTCAGGTCCAGCGCTAAAGACGTTAGCGACCGAGCAACTAGAAGCAGCTTGAGAAGGAAAGCAACCTTTCTTCCCGTGCTTTCAAACGACAAAGTGAGATGGATGGCTCAGAGCCTCTAGAGTTTCGATCACCTGAGAGTGATAGCTTTAATCTGACACCAGTTTCGATCAACTGAGAGTGGTTCAAATCAGCTTTTATCTGACACCAGGATTAGTAGTACTGTCCTGACCGAAGAAGAGAAAAATGTCGAATCATCCTCAATCATCTTCCGAACCGTATGTGACACGGCACAGAAGTGGGTAATGTAGCGATCACGGGGGAATCTTTCTCTACTTCCTTCCCCTGTGTATGTTGAAGCGAGCCAAATAGGTCGTCTGCAGAGATCGAAGCGCTACCATGAGAACTCTAGCGAAGTAGCTGGAGGCTATTGTTAGTCGAATTGGGGAGGTAAGTTCTTCCATTCAGAAGATTCAGAAGGTAAGCTTAGCTCCGGCTCTTTACCGGAGCTAACCTTACCATCAGGTGAAGGCCAGGAGTTTGGGCGACAGGCTGAACACATGGAGCGGCTCGTTCATTCTCACGGCTTGAGCGACCACCAGCGGTGCCGCTTTTCGAACTCGCGGACTCGACGGTCAAATGTCTCGACAAAGAAGCAGCGCACTTGAAAAAATTGCGTCACAGCTGCTGCTTGCGCTACAAAAACTCTTTCATCGCTCGTCATTCCCAAGGAGATGAGGCCCAAGTTGACGAGCGTAGTGGCGGCTTTCCAGACCCTGGAGCTTCTCTCCGCAGTGGAGGGGATCATGAAAGCCATCACAATTCGTGAAACGAATCTTTTGGCTAGACCTTCGAAGCTTGCGTTCTCTTCTGACGGGAGATATGTTCCTGTCCAGCACACGGTAGATGAGGTTGTGGAAGCATTGGAGAGAAAAGATAGGCCCCCAAGTTGTCATCTTGTCAGTCGAGGCAGGAACAGGAAAAACTTTTCTTGTGAAAGCTTTGGCACTGACTTTCCAGGAAAACCTTAGCAGGAGTAGTAGCCGATTGCTGCGGCTGATTATCTGTCAGATGGAGAAGAAAGCAAAGTTTTCGTCAGTGGGATGGTGTACATTGCATGCGGGAACGAAGCATACAGCAATCTGAAAATTGTTAAACTTCTTCATAGCTTGGGTTCATACTTACAAGTGGCAGCAGAAGACAAAGAATCGGAATCTCTTACAAGTGGCTGCATAAGAAAACAAAGAATCGGAATCTCATACAGAAGAAGTCCTTCGCCGGCGACTGAGTGCCCGTCTTGAGGAGCAGGAAGTTCTGGTAATTTTGGACGATGTTGCGGAATCACAATTCTTGCAACGACTTCTGGTACCTGAGAAGAAGGTCAAATATCTCATCACGACCCAGGATCCAGGGCTATGTATAGGAGACTTCTCTAGTCACAACGTAGTCATGCAAAAACCTGAGGGCCAGTAGCTGCAGCAATTTTTCTCGATCATATCTTCGTAACCGACCATCCAGATCACGAAGTCATATCCTCGACTGACGTACATGTGAGCAAGACCTGCCACTCTTGTTCCGTAGGTCTCTCCAGAGAATTTGTTCTGTTTCTTCGTGTCACTAGGTTTCCTTCGCTTAACTAAGTCTACCATAACTTTGACATTTGTTCCTGGCAATCTTCCTTCGCCCTCTGAAATTCGCAGTCCAGCGCCTCAAGACTTTAAATTGTTTTCTTTGAACAGCTAGGTAACATAAGGAGATGTCATGCTGAGTCTTTTAAATGCGTGACTCAGACTTCCCAAGTTATGTATGTTGTTACAGTCAAGTAGACCGCTGTCAATAGTGCTGACGGATGTACTCACCAGAGGGAATTGCTGATTAATTTCGTTTGAGATGAGAACGCGTTTCTTCGAGGTCATGTCTTGTATTTCCAATTCAACTTTCTGTCAGGCCCTTCCCCTTTCTGACTGATGTATAACCAGTCAATTCTCATTCCTTCTCATGCAGGAAGTGGTTAAACGGATGTCACCAGAGGCGGAACACAACCCTCTGGTTTTAAGAAATCTCGCAGTAGCCATCCGCGGGGGTAGCAAAGCTACAGAGCGGGATAGTGGACACTGGCACAGAGTCCCGAGAAAATTCCAGGACCATCATGGCAGGACAGGAGCCAAATAACGGGATGTTATCGGAGTACAATGAAGGGTATCACCGAAAAGAACTGCTGTGCTCTTTCAAGGTGGCGACGGAATCGATGCCAATGGAAGAACATCTTCTCCTTTTAGCATCAATCTGTGAAGGTCCTTTAGTCCCTGAAGTGGTGCTGAGTCTTTTCCATAGAAGCACCTCGAAGGGTCCTCTAACAAGCTTCTCAATTTGGAGCAACTACGTCGAGAACAGGGACTTCATCAAATTTCATGAAACTGTGGTTCCTTGGTGCAAGTTTCAGAAGAGAATGTGGTCCATACAGAGCCTGCAATACATGTCTCGTAAGACTGCCAAAAGTGAAGAGACGATAAACGTGATGACACTTATTGTGGTTGGGTTTCAAAGTGTGTGAGGCCCTCGCACGCTTTTTTATATCGGCTTACAAAGCATGCACGACCTCGCATGCTTAGTTGACTCAGGTGATAAGCGTGCAAGGCCTCGTAAGCTTATTGAGGTATGGAATCAAAATGTGCGAGGTCTAGCACGCTTTTATCATTCGGATTACTAAACGTGTGAGATTAGTTCATCGAAGTAGGGAAGCTGTGGGGCCTCTCACGTTTATTGAGGTAGGGTGTCAATAGCGTTTAATACCTAGATCCAGAGCATGCGAGTCCGAAGCGAGACTTTGTGTCATAAGTAGCGTGCTAGGTCTAAAGCGTCATAACTTCTATTATGCTTTCTTTAGGTAGATATTATGTCTCTTGTCTTAAAGTGTGTGAGGTCTTGCATGGTTCTCAAGCAAGGATGGAAAGTGCACCTGTTTTCTCAAGTTTTTGTCAGAATCCGTAGTGTACGTGCTTACTTTCTTGAGATTGAATTAACGTGTACCAAGTGCACGAGCCCTAGCACAATATTAGTTCTTGGATACGATATGGACTCTTGTTCCGATCAAGCGTTATTGTTCATTATACTTCTCAATGTTGTAGTTTGTTTAATTTTATCGTCCTTTTCTTCTTGACTTCTTCATATGTTCGCACTTATTGCTTGATAAGTACATCATCTTCAACGGTGTGGACGTCATTACTATCGGTAAAGTATTTTCCATGTCTTCTGCTGCTTGTTATCGGGGTGAGTTGTTGACACTGGTCGTGGTGTGATTGAATTTCATACGACTCAAGTACCTTCTTGTCGTCTGCCGTATCCTGATATGGACATTGGGACTGTTGGAGAAGCTGTTGACGTTCTATGAGATCTTAGCCAGATTCTTCATGTATCTTCTTCGATTGTCGAATCTAGTTCTACATCCTCAACTCATAGTTCTTTTTCCTCAATTGTGTAATGCACGGATATTTCTACACGAATCGAAAGAATTGACATCTTCTACTCTTATGACTCTTGAGCAGAATTGAGAAACAATCAATTGCTGAAGCTTCTATATTCTTGCCACTTTCAGAAGCATGTGTAAGAAATAGTGAGATCGGTGATGACCATGCTGGTGTTATGATCATGAATCATATGGAAGATGTTCCAGATAGCATTTTCATTCAAAAATTTTCATTGTACGTCAAGGATCATCCATTTTTGGTTAAATGGCCAATTCATCTATTGCAGATAGTATGTAAAAATCTTATTCTGGGTGACTTGTAAAGCGCATGGGATGAAGATGTAAACTGTGGAGAATAACAGTCAGAAACAAGTGGTGAGAGTGGAACACATAAGTTTGTTGCTCGAAAGAAACGTGCTTATCACAACATAAAAAGTACTAAGGTTGCTATGGAGATCAAGTTGTAGATTGATCGTGACAAAAGGACAGCCAAGCACATTACAAGGGAGGTCATTGACCTTGCATTAATGAAGAATTGTCTGTGCAATAAGGACTGTTGTCGGATGGTATGAAAAGATGTTGTGCTCGAAGAACGATAATTTATTATGATATGGATTATAATAAATGTACTGTATCTTCAAGTTTGACAAGGAGTCGCTTGAAGCATGCTGGATCAAGTTTGATGGGAAGTTGGTGTGCAAGGAAAGCTTTTAGTACTTGATTTACGATTTCTCAAGAGCTATTTTCTACAACTATCAAAATTCTTGGATGAAAGGTGCTCTGACACGATACCATGGGAACAAAGGTACTCACGAACCCTATAGTTTGACTTTGACAGCACAAGCTTTGGTCAGCTTCTGCTCATAATAACTAAAGTGATGCTTCACTTGACATATAGTAACACAAGGTCATGGTACAAATAATCATACGTACCATCTTCTTTCATGTTACACCAAAGATGAGGTGTTTGAGGAAGTATGAGGAAAGATGGAGATTCTTCATATACATGCTATTTCCAAATCAACATTCTATAAGATTTGGAGAGAGAATTTTGCCAACTATGTTACGCTAAAGTCTAGTGCATTTGCAAAATGTACTACTTATATCAATCTCAAGCAACAATTGATGCGAGAGAAAAGATCAACATAGCTCCTTCATCTCACTGTTGCACTTCCATCTCCCAACCCCAAGTAGTTTGTTCAAGGCCAACCAAGTAGGTGAAATCACTCTTCTCTTTCGAAATTCGTCACGTTGTAATATAAACTTTGACAACCTTGTACTCCCAACTCTAACTTCCAACTGGGCTCAAATTTCACAAGAAATTCCCTCTGACCCTTCACTACTACTTCTCTTCCACTTCGTGTCTCAGACGAGCACTAGTTCAAAATTAAAGAGCGGGACTTACAGATATATCCCGGCGAAGGACGTGATCCATCATGCTCAACCATAAATGGGTTTTTAGGGACGGTTTATAAAGATCTCTGAAATTTCAACTTTAGACCCCAAACCAATTGCTTAAAAATGGACTAAGCTTTTCGTCTGTGTTAACTTATGAGCTTTCCAGTGGTCGGCTAAAATCCACGACCACCAATACCCTTTCTTAACCAAATGAGCTGAAATTTCACATATAGTAAGCTAATAGGGCACAACCCAACCCTATAAATTTTCATTCAGAGATTCGATCCCATGCTCATGAAATAACTCAATCCTTGAATCCAAACAAAACGGTTTTACTTTTGTCGCTCAACTATCACAACAAACTTCCATCGACCATTTGAAGGTTAAATCCAACCAAAACGTATGAATAATTTACATCAGTGCAACCAGCAAGAAATCAACTAGTCAATCCTCTTGAAAATACTGAGAGATCATTTCTCAAACTCTCAAGACACTCGAAGACGTGACTCGAGGTATTAATTCTATCCGCTTGACTTTGAATGATCATAACACCCCTATCAAAACTTCAAATTGATCGACCTTGCCCTCCATATCGTAGCCCAGCTCGAGAGCTTTCTAACGAAATCTCACACTCCACAAATGACCTTAGGAAAAGTCTACGAAACTCCAAACTGTCTTTAAAACTTGGATGGACTTGATTGGTTGAAATTAGATCATGAGAAAAAAAAGATGATATCACTTTATCTCCTACTTAGGACTATAGAACGAATTGTAATCCTAAAACACCCTCACACCTTCAAAGCTTGGAAAAAAATATTTTGGACCCCAACCTTAACATAGGATAATCATCCTCATCGGAAGATAGAGATAACAATGACATGATAATGCACGAGATTCAATCAAATCAAGATAATGACCTTGAATGGATCTACGATGAAAGATACAACAAAAAAATAAAGAAGCCATCACTTGATTACAATATTCCTCGTCAAAGTTCTCCGTGATCCATGCACAATAATTGATCTTCTGTCGACAATGACATCGGATATCAATCCAGACGTTGAAAGAGACGTTGGCTTGAAAGTTCACGTCCATTCACCTATCAAAGTAAAATGTATACAGTCATGTATTAATTCTCCTTGTATGTGATGATCGACAAGATCATCTGAGTAGACAAGTCCATCACCCTCCTCATGAACTCTTCATCAAAGTAGTCGACGAACCACTATCAAAAGTGATGTCGGTGGATGTAGTGAAGCTTGATATGAAACCGATTCAAAAATAGAAGATTTAGAACTCGGATTAGTCCTCCATCCATAAATACAACTCTCGCAGCTCCTCACACTAAGAAACATTCACGAAATACCATGTAACGAAAGATGCCTCATAAACCCTCTACCCTCTATCTTTTACTCAAATGTGACAAGATGAGTCACTCACGTGAATGTCCATGGATCACTGAGGTGACACAGTCTCGTTATGTGCGATCTGACATTTCAGATAACCGTGGACGTGGCACCTAATACACGTCAAGCGAGTTACATGAGAAGGTTCGAGAGACATAAAAAATAACACAATACAAGTTCTACACTAAATTCACATGTGAGCCGTGTCACAACCCGATACCGTTGAAAGAACACTCATAACCTATTCAATTTCGGTTCTACATGAGAGATAATGTTCTTGTGTACCAAGTGAAAGAGAGTTATGACTCTTAATCGCAGTGGACCCTCCGATACGAAAGAACACTTTTGAAACGTAGAGACCCTTCTTCAAAGATTGATTTCTCAATGATTTTACCAACCGGTGAGTCAAAGTCTAAGGATGTGAATGCTTGTCATCTAAAGAAAGCTGAAATAGTACTCTTTGTTCTTAAAATACTTCAACACTAGCTTGAGATTGAAAGGAGAACAGAAGATGAAAATCGAGAATAGAATGTCGAGACTCGAATGTCAATATTCGAGTCCTCATCGAATATTGACAGAAGATTGCACATATGCTTGAAGACGGTTGGGATCCCATGGAAGGTATTTAACAACTATAAGATGGTATCTGATCATGTACCAACCATGGTATTGGATTTAGAGAAGAATCATCTATGAGAGAAACATTAAAGAGATAGCAAGGAGAAGATCTTTAGCTCAAGAGATGGTCGAAGTGTTGACGAAGAGGGGATGAAATCTTTGTGAGAAATCCAAGTGAAAGATAACAAAGTCATCTTGTTCTTTTTATTGACATCGAGCCACAAATGATGATTATCATTTGTTCTTTTTGAAGACTTTGAAGTCCAAGTTTGCATATGGATTGCAAAGACATTGTCAAAAGTTGATGTTGAAAGTCACTCATCACACTAAAATAAAGTTCAAACTGAATGGTGGCGACCAAAACATATATCTTCAAATGCTTTAGATGTGCTCCGATACACTGATTGCATTTCAAAGAATATGTTTTGGCAGAAGGATCAGAAATATGATGAAGAAGGTGACTGGATAGATGTTAATGCAT
Organism: Asterella californica; assembly: GCA_036924285.1. Lineage (NCBI taxonomy): Eukaryota > Viridiplantae > Streptophyta > Marchantiopsida > Marchantiales > Aytoniaceae > Asterella > Asterella californica. The sequence goes on from JAYKYS010000003.1 coordinate 32,298,695, forward strand.
GTGTGTATATGTGACGATTAAGATCCAAATCTTCTACCAATAAAATGAAGATACTCGCAAGTGTTGAGTCTATAGCATCACATTTCATTGATCGTGTTGCTGAAGTAGAGGGTTGAGATATCTTATCTGGAAGTTAGGACTAAAATTGCCAGGCACAAATGTCAAAGTTGTGGTAGGCTTAGTGAAGCAAAGAGAACCAAGTGATACGATCTCTAAAGAGACATACGAAACAATAGTGACAGGTCCTGCTCACATTGTACTGCAGTCGAGGATATGACTTCATGATCTAGAGGGTCAGTTAAAAAGATATGATCAAGAAATATTACTTCAGCTACTCTGCGCTCAGGCTTGTGCATTACTCTCTTGTGACAGGAGAAGTCTTCTGTACATAGCCCTGGATCTTGGGTAGTGATGAGATATTTGACCTTCTCCCAGGTACCAGAAGTCGCTGCAAGAATTATGATTCCGCAACATCATCCAATTTAATTAACAAGACTTCCTGCTTCTCAAGACGAGCACTCAATCACCGACAAAGAACTTCTTCCACATGAGATTATGTTTTCTTGTTGTCTTCTGCTGCCACTTGTAAGTATGAACCAAAGCTATGAAGAAGTTCAACAATTTTCATCTTGATGTTTGCTTTGTTCTCGAATGCAATGTACAATTCCACTGACGAAAACTTTACTTTCTGCTCTATCACTCTGCCACTACTCCTGCTAGCCTTCTCTTGGTAAGTTAGTGCCAAAGCTTTCACAAGAGAAGTTTTTTCTGTTCTGACCCGTCTGATAAAATGACAACTGAGGTCATATTTTCTCTCCAATGCTTCCACGACCTCATCTACTGTATGCTAGACAAGAACTTATCTCCTAGTCACAAGAGAATGCCAACCTCTAAGGTCTAGCCAAAAGATTCAGTTCGTAAATTGTGATGGTTTTCATGATCTCGTCCACTAAGGAGGGAAGCTCCAGGGTCTGGAAGACTGCTCCTATGCTCTTCAACTTGGGGCCTCATCTCCATAGGGAAAAGAGCTTTTATAGCACAAGTAGCAACTATGACACAATTCTTTCAAGTGCGATGTTTCTCTGTCGAGATATTTGATGATAGAGTCGACGAGTTCTAAAAGCGGCTTTGTGCAAATTCAGATGGACTTCTTGCCTTGACTAGTATCACTCTCCTCCTAGATGGGTCTTCGGACTTGTATTGTTTTGCACTTCTCTGTCTAACATCTTGCAGCTTACCGACCAAATTCAACTAGAACATGAACTCTCTCTTATGTGGACAAAATTGACTCTTCGTTTCAGTTCTCCTCCTCCTGTCCACACCCACTCACTTAGCTCTAACAAAATTAACTCTCATGCTTTCTGGAAAGCGCAGTTATCACTCAAGCCTAAGAAGAATACAACGTCTCATCACTCATCACGTAAAGAAAGAGAACTTGATCAAAGCTTCGTTACAACATGATACACAGAAATCTTTGCTGAGAACGATATTTCTTCATAGTCATACTAAGACTTTATGCACTGATAAGCGATTTAGGCTTACCGGAATCTAGAATCTTACTCTGACCCTATCTACATTGCATATACCCATTGTCACAAGTCACCCACTTAACATATGCCCGAGCGATGTGTTCTATGTATATGTGATCAAGCTGAGCATTGTCTATTTTCAACAGGCTTCATCAGCTGGTGGTCGCTGAAGCCATGAGAATGAAAGAGCATGCTCCATGTGTTGAGCCTGTCGTCCAAAATCTTAGCAATCACCTGATATACTTCATGGGGCACATGACCGATTTGGCTGACTTTAACATGCACATGGGAAAAGAAGTAGAGAAAGATTTCTCCTGCGATTGGTACATTATCCTCTTCTGTTCCACATCACATATGGTTCGGAGGATGATCAAGAAAGATTCAACATTTATTTCTTCTTGGGTCGGCCCGGAAAAATACTAATCCTGGTGCAAATAAAAGCTCATTTGAATCACTCTCAGTTGATCGAAACTCTAGAAGCTCTGAGCCGTCCATCTCTCAAGCTGATGCCAATTGCTTGCTTGTTAGCGTCCTTAGCGCTAGACCTGGAGCCTGAGGTCCAATCGATAATGAACCCACCCGAATAGTTAAATATTGTTCGTCCAACCAACTCAAAGGGATTAGTCGTCAGGCCATGCCAACTAGTTCGGTATTCTGAGAGCGATAAGGTGCTTGGAAGATAGGCTAACACTTTGCTGGCTGACTCTTGCAGACGTGATCTATTTTACATAGTGCTAAACCACCCAAGAATTGAGAAGATTCACCTTAAGCTTAGGACTCGGAAGAAGAAGAAGCAGTAACAATCGATTCGAGAGTTAGCAACGACCATGGTCCTCCGAGATGGAGAGATTTTGCAACAAAATCTATTACAAAAAGTGAAAAAATATTTTGAAATAATAGTTAAATAATAGTTATCTATAATAAATCTTGTTTAAGATTGACTAGTAAATTGTATTGTATATCTAAATACTATATATTTTATTAGTTTTAGATCATTATGAAATAGTTATTTATACATTTATGTTATCTCTTTCCCATGTAATATTCAAGCCTTAAATAAACTCTAAAGTAAGATCATGTTTAATACTCTATATATTAATTTTACTAGTATATCTAACTTACGCTTTAAGACTTTCTTTCTTAACATAATGATTATTTGAATGAGTAGGAAATAGTCATTACATAAATTAATTTTTGTCTTCATTATAAGTTTTTTCTTATCATCTTATTATAAGATTCTTCTTATCATTATACTTCATTCTGCTAATTTCATTAAATATGTGGCAAACTTCAATGAGATAGATTGGGAACAACTCATTCGAGACAAGCAATATTCAGCCTCTTAGATCAGATTTTTTCCTTCAAGATGAACTTATTCCACTAGTCCAGCTATAAGCAGCCTTGCAGCGTTGAGGGTCCAGAATCCTCGTAAGTAATTCATTCACGATCGTTAGAAGTCTTAACGAATGATATGCCAACTGTACGAACTATCGTACTGGTAAATCAATTCGCCCTCTTCAAATATTGCGTGGGAATTTTTGCTCTAAATTACGAACAATTGTATTTAATAGCGAACTGATAATTATCAAGAAATGCACTTTGATGTAGGAAGTCAGGAGGAAGTAAATTAAGTAGATTACGTGCATCTGAAAGTATGAAAAAACATGTTAGATTTGAAGTTAATCTTCAAATGAAAGAGTTCTTTCCATATATATGTAAGCGAAAGTCATGTCCACAAATATCAAAGTGTATCGCCAACCTTAATGCTTTACAGAATTTGCTTATAAACTAAACTGCATAAACTCAAACAAGATGGTGCAAAAATCAGTTCGTTAAACGCTAAATAGTCAAACAAATAACAACATAACATGTAAATGTTCAAAAAAACAGCAGAATGATAAATTAAATACCAAATCTGATAAAAGACATGGTCACTTAGATTAAGTCTGAACTCTCTTCAATTAGGTTAGGACACATGGCACTAATTGTATCTTCGAATTAACACTTTTTCTTACTATATATGTATAATATTTTATTATCATAATGATATTCTTTCATGTTGGATCACCTCGTACCGATTAAAACTACACTTACACATTCATGCATGAATTGATTTACCAGTAAGGTAAAATCAGATGGTGGTTCTCTCGCGGTGAGAGAACAGTTATCAGAAGCATTTTTTGTTCCAGATAGTTAAACTTTAGTTTCATATGTTAATGTTTTGTTACTGATTGTGTCTGATATTAAACTCTTTTGATACTTTTTACCAACCATGAAGTGCATTATGACACTGTTTAACCACCTGTACGCTCTCTGCCGGTTACAAGTACATAACCCCTGGATCTTTACAGATGACGAGTTCAACTAAGATCACGTTTATTTATTTGATGAATTTTAAGACCTTCTCGAAACTTCTCTTAGCTATTCTGACAATACCAATATTTCGTCTCTCTTACAGGTTCAAACGAATTTAATGTTTGTGTCGGGAAAAAACTGCATCAGAATTTAAAATTTAGTTTGAATACTTGCACTTGAATACTGAGTAATGTTTGACGTCAAAAATGACTCAGTATTCAAGTGCAAGAGTTTACTACTGAAGTTAGTTTTTTTTTAACCGGAGAGCTTGGTTAGATTCGGAGTTTTTTCTTTTTGAGATGCTTTCTCCTATTTATATCTAGCGAGAAAATAAGAATTTGACGCTTACTATTGAAAGTACTCCCAGAATTCGGAAAAAGTTATATGTATTAAAGTTTCATGTTGAGTTCGCTATATTTCATGATCATCGTACAAGGGCACTTTACGTAAACTCTTTCATCTTAGTTCTTAAACTGTAAACTTTATCTTAAATTACCTACTCTAAACTTACAAACTTATGAAGAACTAAGACTTTCAAGTACTCTAAACATAAACCTATACTTTAATACTGAATTCTAACCTAAGCTCAAACTTTGTAAATATCTAAAAGAACCTAAGGCTGTAGTCTAATGTCATCCTGCAAAGTTAAATCCAAGCAAAGAAAGTCATATGAGTAAGCTAAGCTCCTTCCTCCTTAATTCAAGGGACAGTGAACAACTGAAACGAATCTGAACTATCAAAACATGTGATCTTGGGGACGGCGGATTAACAGCTTGGAATTACTGTCCTATAAGTGGACGAGTACTAGAAACAAACCCATCAGCTCTGCTGCGGCGGGTGAGTGGAAAGGAGGTATATAGACGTGGGAACGATTTTCATCTTTCATATTTGCGCTTGAGACAATGATGCAGTAGGTGAGATGAAACCGAGACGCTTGTTGGTTGAAAATTATTTCCAAATCCCCGCCCGTGCGAGTTTCTGGAAGGCTTGTATTGCACAAGTCATGCGGAAGACAAGAAGAACACGTCGTGTATATGGGTTAGGCAGAATACTGGGGTAGCCAAGTTACATTGGTAGATAGATACAAGTGTGTCACACAAGAGAGTAAAATATATTAAATTCAAATTTCAAAATCTAAATTTATATTTTTCTAAATCTAAAATCTTCCCCAACTCTACCTCTGCTCGTTATCAAAGTCGCTGTCAAATACGTATCTAAACAAATCGGATTCTTCTTGCTTGTCCACGTCGCTGTCCAACTCTCCACACATGACTGTCCTTCAAAACCGATATGAATGGTTAGTGGAGGAAGCTTTCCGCTTTGACTGTTGCTTGACCTCAAGAGTTTCATGGAGCGTCACTCAATCAATTCATTCTAATGCATGTATCTTTCGGTTACGAATCTTAGGAATATAACTTTTGGTGCTCTGATGCTTCTCGCTCCACGTTACATGTCTTGTGTGTGCTGGGTACGTTATTATGCAGGAACGAGCTCCGTGAGGTTCATCCCAAGAACTTTGGCTGCTCGGTCCTTGTAAGCTTCGTAGCGTGCTTGTGAATCTGGACAAATCAACCAATCCAAGTGGAAACTACGCCGCAGGGGAACTCTCGATGACACATTCTACAGCAAATGAGCAGACTCCACTTCCGATAGACAAGATAGAGGGTCGAGAACAGAGTATGGAACTGCGGGGTCATCATCAGATAGTTGAGCGTTCTTTGTGGGACGTATTTGCATATCACTTAAGTGAGTTCTCATGATTTTCAAAACCATTCCATCGAACGAACAGAGTTCAAGTATTTCAAATGTTGCTTCTCTTCTATTGTTCCCTGCTAACCAAATCAGCATGAGCGACAAGTTCTTGTTTTGTGTTCAACTTTCATTCTAATGCGGCAACTTTGTGCATCATACGCAAAGCCGACGCAACGTTAACGAAGACGTTGGATGGGTTATTGCTAATTTTTCCAACACTAGGAAGTTCCAGTCTTGCAAGCGAATTGTCGGCTCAATCTTGAACAGAACGAGCAGACAGTCTGAAAGTCTAGTTTATAAGCTGGAAATTCTGTTGGCTTTCTAATCACTCTCTTTTGGCTCTATTATTAGTTTCGTGGGTTGTGCTTGTTTCATTTTCTTTGTTGGTGGCATAACCGAGTTTCACATGTTTCGTTTTCTCAGATATGAAGTTCCAAACAACCAGCACTACAATTTCAGGTAAAGTCATAATCACACTGTCGCGAAGACAAATGAAATCAATTTCTCATTCCAGCGCCAGCATTAGCAAGTTAAAGCTACATGTTCAAACATAAACAACAGAAATCTTGAATGGATCAGACATAACCTGTATAGAGGGAGGCGACAGTATAACCATGGGACTAAGAACCGTGGAACAGTCGAACTACATGAGCTTAGAAGAGGCCTATTTAGCATTCAATATTGATAGAGTAAAAGCATCTGCAAATTAGGAAAGCAACATAAATGCAACACACATTGTTACAAAACAATCAGTCTAGGAGATTAATTCATTATACAAATTGATCATTTTTGCAATTAAAAATACTTATGTAGAGGGGACAAACCAAGAATTATATGTCTTATAGTTCGAAGGAGAAAATCTGATCTAGGAGGTTACATATTGTTTGTCTTTTAAATGAGTTGTTCATAATCTATCTCATTGAAGTCTACCATTCGTTTAATGAAATTAACAGAATGAAGTATAATGATAAGAAAAAGTTTTCAAAAGATGATAAGAAGAAACTTATACTGAAAACAAAATTTTAATTTATTTAATGACTATTTCATGTGTCATTCAAGTTAATCATCTATGATAAGAAAGAATATTTTAAAGCATACTGTCAGATTTACTAGTAAATTAATATCTGTATAGAAAATTAACCATGGTCATACTATAGAGTTTATTTTAAGGCTCATATAATACATAGGAAAGAAATAACTATATTGATAATGATCTAAAACTAATAAAATATAGAGTAATTAGATATATAATACAGTTTACTAGTTAGTTTAAGCAATAGGTATTATACATAACTAATGTTTAAGAATATTTTTTTCATTTTTATAACAGATTTTGTTGCAAAATCTCTCCATGTCGGAAGTCTATGGTTGGTGTTAGCTCCAGAGTCGAGTGCTATTGCCTCCTCTTCTTCCTCCTCCTCCTCGTCCAGCGAGTCCCAAGAAGAATCATCTCAATTCTCGAATGGTTCAGCACTTTGCAATGTAGATCACGTCTGCAAGAGCCTGCCATCAAAGTGTTTGCCTTATCTTCCAAGCATCTTGTCGCGCTCAGCATGCATAACTAAGGCATGGCCTGGCAACTTACCTCTTCGAGTCGGCTGAATGAACAATATTAACCTATTCGGATAGGTTCAAAATCAATTGCCAGGCTCTAGGTCCAGCGCTAAGGATATTAACGAACGAGCAACTGGTGCAGCTTGAGCGAGAAAACAAGATTTCTTCTCATTCTTTCTTTCAAAAGAGAGAACGAGATGGATGGCTCAAACTCTCTATGTCACAAAACCTACCAGCTTCAATCATCTCAGAGTGGTTGAAATGCACTTTTCTCTGACACCAAGATTAGTACTATTACTGTCCAGACCAAAGAAGAAGAATGTTGAATCATACTTGATCATCCTTCTAACCGTATGTGACACGGAATAGCTAAAGTGGGTAATGTAGCGATTATGAAAAATCTTTCTCTATTTCTTTTCCCATGTGTATGTTAAAGCTAGCTAAATCGGTCGTGTGCAGAGATCGAAAGGCCACCATGAGAACTCTAGCGAAAGAGATGGAGACTATTGTTAATCTAATTGGGGAGGTGAGTTCTTCCATTCAAAGATCTGTAGTGACGCAGGATTTCTCCTTTTGCCCATTTAGTATACAAGATATCGTTCCCACAGAGGATTTGCACAAGTAACGCTGCTCTAAGTTCTAAGATCTGATCAAACACACAAACACACGAGTTTTGCCTAGGAATCCCGTCTTCTCACAAAACCACATCGTCTTCTGCTGTGGGAAGAAGGCGCTGCTCTGACTACTTTGTCTTCTGGGATCCCTTACCCATAAGACCGTTCGTACGTAGATCCCAAGTGCTCTTCTGAACGAGCCAAGCTACACTTCCACAACTGCTGACAGTCACCGCCACTCAAGAAGAACACTTCCCATGCACAATTGGGAGCGAATTCAAGGAACCCACCATCCAGAAGACATGAACAAAGATTCTGCACTCAAATCAACAATCTATTCCCCGAGAAGAAGTCACATTGGCATTAGGAAGCTAATGCCCTCTTCTTCCTGCGTCTACTCCTCGACACACCAGTCTAGTCAACAGGAGTGCACGAGGATGCCGTTCCTTGTTCCTAGACTGTCCATTACCTCTATCTACATCTCCGAACCACTGCTGGTACGAGTGTGCAGACCCCTCCTGTGTATTCCCAGACTATTCGTATGTTTCCAACAACGGGTGTAGTGTGCGAAGAACTGTCTATCATGTGTCTCTGCTCTAATGTGTCTCGTCTGCCTGCACCATAGAATCGATGTGTGTGTGCAGTAGCTACAGAACTCCATCTCCTACTCTTCGATCCTACTTATGTCGCTGCCATGAGAACTAGGGGAGACGACTACCAGGGAGAGAGAGGCGCTGACAGGAGGTTGTCACCCCACATGCAAGCGGTTCTCTTTCCTAATTAGCCATCCACTGTGTTGCTCTTACGCTACCTATGCTGCCACATGGTGTCCTAACTATTTTTACATGGAAACTGCCACCCTTAAGATAGCATGTTTGTTCCTACTAAATCTGGAAGTGTGTCACTTCGGTTGCTGTCTACTCGGATTGCTCCGTGGTAATCTCTACCTGATCTGCTCCTATCGGAGCTACTATCTCGGCTTCTGATGGGCTGAGAAGCCCTGCACTTACCTCGGGTGTCACTGAGGTAGCTTCCCTCTCCTCGCTCTTCGCTGGCCCTGCTGTTTCTACGGCTGCGTCTTCCTCGACTTCGGCTTCTGCTTCGGAAGACGGAATCGTCTTCTGGGAAGCAGAGTCGAGTGGTGCGTCTTCGGTCTTCTGAGGCACGGGTGCGGTACTAGGGACCATGGTGACCTCATAGGGGTCCGGGGAAGTCGTTTCCTCCACGCGGAATACTTGGGAAGATGGCTCGTCTTCTTGTCTTCCGGGGCATCTTCCGGAGTCTTCTCAGCTTCCAACGCTGTCACCACCAAGTGCACAGCGAGATCGAACTCCTCCTTCTCCATTCCGGATCCAGTCGATGGTGCTGGAGCGTGAGAAGATGCGATTGCAGGTGTCGAAAGCGAGGGAAGACCATAAAGTGTCTTCACTCCCTCTATCTACCGATCTAAGCACCTGAACATGCTCTCCTGGCATTCCAACAACATTGCTTTGGACTCGCTGTCCCATCCTCTAGCTAAGGTAAGTAACTTCCTACCCGCGGTGAAGTTGAACTTCTTCCGAAGTGCTTCCACCGACTGTGCTAGCATCTCCTGTGCACGAGCCTCCGCTGCCTCCCGCTGCGTCTTCTCAACTGCAACTCGCGCTTCTGCGGCTTCTCGCTGCGTCTTCCAAGTGGTCTGCTCCTCTACGAGGGTGGTGATCTTCTCCCGCACTCGGAGGACTTCCTGATCGCGCTGCTGTACACGCGCCTGCAACTCATGGTTGCTCTTCCGAAGTTGCACCAGCTCTTTGGCCGAAGCGGCTGCTTCCGTCTTGTATCGGGCTGCGAGCTTCTCCGTGGTGCGGAGACTAGCTTCCAGCGACTCCGTCTTCTTCTGGTCTTCTCCCTGTCGCAGCAAGGTGCGCAGGCCGAATCCAGGTTGCAAGGGCCTCTCCTGTGCCTTCGCTCTCTTCTCCAGCAACTCCATAGCTGGCTGGATCTCCTTGTAGAAGAAGGCGCTGAACTCTTCCAGTCTTCTTCCTGCGGAAGACACATTCATCTGCACTAGTGGATTCAACTGAAATTAGCCGCGGATTCATCTGCACTAGTGGATGCATTCTATCTGGTGGAAGATCCCTCATGGCAGGAGCGGGTCTCTTCACTGCGCTTCCTCGCATCGCAGTAGGAGTATCCCCTCTTCTCTTGTCTTCTGGAGTCTTCGGAAGACTCCCAGGTGTTGTAGAAGCGGTCTTCTGCTCCGATCGGGTACTCAACAGTTCTTTTTCCGAGTCGGACTCCGATCCTGAATGAATGAGAGAGATGGGTGTCCTAGGTACACTTCTAGGACCCATCTTCCTCGGTGACATGGCGTCTTCCGACCCACTAGACTCGTCTTCTCTCACCAGAAGCGTCTTCTGGTGAGAGCCGGGCCTCAACTGTGGCATCAGAGTGGGAGGGAGAGTTGCGGCTGCTGCTCGGTCATCGTCTTCCGAGGTCTCCTCCTTCTCCTCCTGTTGCCCCGTTGGCCCATACTCTGCCAACTGATCTCTCCTAAGATCCCCCATGGCTACGTACAAGTAGCAGAGGAAAGGTGTCAAGTGTCCTCCCGCCGGGATACCTAAGTACGCTAGCTCCGCCTGTACATAGTTGTGGACGTATGCGCCCCAGTAGATGGATACTCTTTTATCCCACACGGCTTCCAAGAAGTCTACGTCTTGATCTCTTAGGTACCTCATCTTCTGCGCCTTCCCCGCGGCGAAGAGATGCAGAAACAGCTTCGCCAGAAGTCGCTTCTTCGGCTCCCGGTAAGATTCGATCTTCCACCCATTCCTACCCTGCCTGTCTTCCATAAAAAGACAAGTGGTGCTCCCAGGCACATGCCACGTACTCACGACTCTGGGCAAAACTTTCTTCTCAAACCAATACCCTCGGTCCTCGGAGTCTGGCCTGTGGAAAGCCCTGCGCCACCAATCTTCAGTCCAGGAAGATGGTCTTCCTCGAGCTACTCCTGCCTTTGCAGGTACACGGTTGCGGGGTGATAACGCTGCCCACACCTCCTCCAGAAGTCCCTGATCGGCGAGGTTCCAATCCCACAAGAAGAAGTCGAGACCCAACTCCTTGAGGAAAGGAGTGGCCTCGGCCAATTTTGCCGCTGGTAACACCAAGCCTCGCGGATGCATCGTCATATTGGAAGATCTGTTGCACTAAGCCACAAGCACCTACTATGAGCTGAAGGCTCAGTCCTTCCCAAGTGCCCACAGTCTAGCTTCTACTTCTCAGAAGACAAAACAAGTCTTCCAGAAGACAGCTACTCTGTCTTCCGGGATTCTAACAGTACTTCCTAGATAGCTCTCGTCTTCCGAGCTATATCTAAACAATCCTATCTAAGCAAGGCCTCACATGGATTACCAAGAAGACAACCCACCTTGCATTACATCCTACTTCCTATCAGAAGATACAAAATTCGCGAAACATAAAGTGCATGACAGGTTCAGAAGATGGTTGCGGGCTCCTGCGGTGACAGTGGCCTCTGGGAAGACACTCGGGACCATTTCCGATTCAATGTCTTTCTCGGAAGACCTCCCGAAGTCAAGCTTCCCTTCACTGGTCTCACCTGTCTTCGTCTTCCTACGCGCAATCTATCCTCACAACAGACTCAAGACAATTGCACTCTGTTCTTCTTACTTCTCACCTCTCATACGCACTCAGAAGAAGCTTGCTGCTCGGTGGGAAGACATGACCCTCGATCATTCTCTCCAGATTCTGCCAGCAAGTATTCTCACGACTCTTTTCTAAGTTTGGGAAGAAGAAGGAATGGCTGCTATGGGTCGGACAAAAGAGACCCGAAATGGACCCTCACGTCTTCTTGCTCATTTTGCCAGCCTTTCAGTTTTCTAGTCTCTCTAGGAAGATGTGGAGTTGAGAAGCTTGGAAGACCGGGAGGCACGGGCCTAGTTCTCGACTTCCAACTTCTCGAAATAACAAAACAACTCACCACACCACTCGGGATTCGTACCAAGCCTCTCTTAACACAAAAGCAACACAAATCCACTCTTGATACGAATTGGTTATAGTCGACTTCCGAAGACAGTCTTCCGAAGACAGTCAAGTTTAAGAAGCGTCTTCCGAAGATGTTTCCATCTTCCGAAGAGTCTTCTGTTCGAGGTTTCGGGTGTAGAGGGGTAGTAGGGTAGGGAAATTGATAGCTGAGATCGTCAATTTGGGGACGATGGGTAGGGAAGCTCGAATTGAACTCAGGAAGAAGTAGGAAGATGTCTGACAGAAATTGGGCAGCGCTTCCGCACCCAATGTCTCAATAGGAAAAATGGAGGTGGGGGTAATCGATCAGGCTGTCTGCAAACAACCGAGGAAGCGCGGGGAATACCAGACAAAGGCGAGAAGAAGTGGGAAGAGGAAAGAACGTGGGAAGAACCTCTACAGTCTTCTTCTGCTTCCCGAGTTGCCTTCGACCTTCTGCGCGCTTCTGGCTCTGGTCCTAGCTCCAATGCGACTCCACACGGCTGCTTCCGCTGTTCAATTCCTGGCCACGCCTCAATTCCACCTTCGATTCTACTCAGCTACTCTCCAATGTCAACTTCCCGGGAGCTCACAGAAACGCCTTCGCTCCCTGCCTTCCGTGCTTCAGCAATTCGGTCTCGCCCTTCGCCTAGCTGCCAACTGGTCCTCACCTCGCTCGCTTTCCTCTCTCGATTTCCTCTCGCGAAGCTCACTCTCGGAATTCGATCTTCTTCACCAAGAGTGCTTCTGCTGCGAGAAGTTGAGAATCCACTAATGCGCTTCTGTATCTTCCCCGCAGTTTAGGGGTTTTGACCTTAGATGACTTACCTAACCTACCTACCTGTTCGGCGCGACCCAGTAGGTACAACTACTCCTTTACTGAAAAAGCCGTGGTTAGGCCTTCGCGGTTGCTGTCTTCCGCCGTCTTCCCGTCTTCCGAAGACGTAACTGAGAAGACGCTCTTCCGAAGATGGTCGTCTTCCGAAGAAGTCAACTTATTATTAAAAACAGCTCGTAAGATCATCTTTTTGCTAAGGAAGACGTAACCTTAAGTAACAATGCTTCTTCAGTTATACAAACAAGTTATTAATCTTAAAAATTTAAAAATTTGTGAATCCTGTAATTTGTGGGCACCACAAGATCTGAGCAGGGTGGTTCAGCTTTGATAAAGAGATTGACACTATATCATGTGGAGGCTAAGAGTTTGGGGGACAAGCTCAACACATGCAGCAGGCTCGTTCATTCTCACGGCTTGAGCGATCACCAGCTGATGAAGTCACTTTTAGAACTCATCAACTCGATCATCAAATTTCTTGATAAAGAAGCAGCATACTTGAAAGAACTGCACCAGAGCTGCAGCTTGCGCTATTAAAGCTCTCTCATGCGCTCCCTCTTGCCCAAGGCCCAAGTTGAAGAGCATAGAGACGGTCTTCCTGACCCTGGAGCTTCTCTCTTCAGTGGACGGGGTCATGAAAGCCACCACAATTCGTAAACCAAATCTATTGGCTAGACTTTTGAGGCTTGCGTTCTTTTGTGACAGGAAATATATTTATGTCCAGAATACGGTCGGAAAAAATGTCGAATCATCCTCGATCAACCTCTGAACTGTATGTGACACAGCGTAGAAGTGGGTAATGTAGCGATTACGGGGGAAATCTTTCTCTACTTCTTCCCCTGTGTATGTTGAAGTGAGTCAAATCGATCGTGTGCAGAGATCGAAGCGCTACCATGAGAACTCTAGCGAAAGAGGTGAAGACTATTATTAGTCTAATTGAGGAGGCGAGTTCTTTCATCCAGAAGATCAGAGGATGGTTCAGCTCCGTAAAGAGATGGAAGTATATCAGGTGAATACCAGGAGTTTGAGCGACAGGCTGAACACATGGAGCGGGCTCGTTCATTCTCACAGCTTGAGCGACCACCAGCTGATGAAACCGCATTTAGAACTCGCAAACTCGACGATCAAATGTCTCGACAAAGAAGCAGCTCACTTGAAAGAATTGCGTCACAGCTGCTGCTTGCGCTACAAAAGCTCTCTTATGCGCTCTGTCATTCTCAAGGAGATGAGGCTCAAGTTGAAGAGCATATTGGAAGCCTTCCAGACCCTGGATCTTCCTTCCGTTGTGGACGAGATCATGAAAGCCATCACAATTCACGAACCGAATCTTTTGGCTAGACCTTCGAAGCTTGTATTCTCTTCTGGAGGAAGATATGTTCCTGTGTAGCACACAATATATGAGGTTGTGGAAGCATTGGAGAGAAAAGATGACGCCCAAGTTGTCATTTTGTCAGGTGGGGCAGAAACAGTTTTTCTGAAGCTTTGGCAACTGACTTACCAGGACGAGGCTAGCAGGAGTAGTAGGAGAAGGATGGCTGCGGCTGATTATATGTCAGATGGAGATAAAAGTACAGTTTTCGCCAGTGGAATTGTGCACATGGCATGCAAGGAACGAAGAATAAAAATCTAATATTTTATTTAGGTTTATCTCGCTTCAAGAGTTTAATAAAGTATCACAAGATGAATACTCGGATGCTAGAATAGTCTAATAATAAGAATATTGAATCCAAGATTTAAAGAAGATTTAACAATAACTTTTATACCAAGAAAATAGATTTATAATGAGAGTGATTAGTTTGTATTTAAAAGAGTAATTCTTTCAACGGATAGTTTATTGTTCACGGGTTCGTACCAGCAACATGGTAATCTACCATTATACATAGTAAAAAGAAGAGATATGACCTTTGTTTTAATTACAGCATTAATAATATATTAACTAGACACTTAAAACTAAAATTGTAACTTCATTACAGTCGTATGATCTATCGTTACATCATCGCTAAAACACTCTAAAGAATACATATATATTAAAAGGAATCATAATATACAGATTAGTACAAACTATTGGTCTTAAGAAGATGTAATAAATGTCCATAAAATATTCAATAAAGCTTTTTATCAATATCAATTATTCTAAATAAATAAATGACTTCTGCATTAATTTGTAAGTGTTTTGATATTATGTTTACGTCAAGTTTTTATTAAAATTCACAAAGAGTTTGGCAATGCAAACAGTGAAATGTATATCGATAGTAATAATTGCCACCGAAGTTCTGAAGTAACTTGGTCTAGTAACTATAGCAGTTGGTCAATTGGTTTCAGTTGAATTAATTAAACTAATTAGTCCTTCATTAAACTTCCTTGATACCACATTGTTCATGCAACGGTCACTCTGCCACACAGGGAAACTCCTGCAGACTGTGTTTGTTGGTAAACATATGCTTAATCGCATTTAGGCTTTTGCCGTATCATTTCATTGCATTAGTGAAACCTTTTCTCCAGTGTCATGATATTAAAGAGTCTCGTGAACCTGAAACTTGAAAGTGCTTTTGAAACGAAGTCTCTAGCATGATATTCCAGTTTATTAGATGCATTTCTCCCTGTATAATTTAAGAGGAGTCTAAAGGACAGTTGAAACGGAATGGCTCACAGTTGTGAGCTTTGAATTTAGTTTTTTACTGGGTTTCAAATTTGAAAGTAAAACAGCTGTATCTGCTAGAGCCGGCTGTTTGGTCAAAAGTGGTACTTGGGAGGAAACTGAGCTGGATAGTTCCGATTTTTGAAGGGAAAAAAAGAGTATTTTAGTTTTTCCCGGACTTTTATCTCAAAGAAGAATCCGCGAAAATATTTAGAGCGCGGACCCTCCGCAGTGCTGGATTTCTACCGGATACTTTTGCAAACGGCCAGAAGTGAGCCGGATAAGGCAGCCAGCCCACCGCATTTCAAAGGCGCACTTTACGAAACACCGGATCCGGTCGAAATCTGTAGCGGCTAATTTCAGTTGAAGGCAAGGCCTTTCTAATAGCGCGGGGACCTGTACTACCACATGGCGGAAGGTGCACGGACATAAAGGGAGAGCTTGAAGGTCGAGTTCCAGTTTGGACTGAAGGATCTGTGCGGACCAAGCTTATAATATTTCGCTCTTGAGCAGGTTGCCCAATTCTCCAGTTTTGCTGTTTATTACGACTCGTACTTCTCCACATCAACCAACTTCTCGATGGAACCCAGTGAAGACACCAGGCAAGTTTCCAGAACATGTTCTCGTCGAGATATATACTAGAGGGAGTGTGCAGAATGCTCGAGGTGGTCAATACTAATATGTGTTGTGTTATATGTCCTATACTAGCAGAGTTCAAGACGAAGGCATGTCAAACTAGAAGAGTCGATGAATTAATTTACTTGTGCTGGAGTACTAAAACAGACAGTATTAATACAATTTGGACTTTCTACGTCCAAATTGTATTAATAAGAAGTGATCATAAAACTGAATGTATGCTTGCAGATCAGATGTAAACTTATATACTTCGAAGAGA
Source organism: Asterella californica (assembly GCA_036924285.1). Classification (NCBI taxonomy): domain Eukaryota; kingdom Viridiplantae; phylum Streptophyta; class Marchantiopsida; order Marchantiales; family Aytoniaceae; genus Asterella; species Asterella californica. The sequence continues at coordinate 32,314,866 of JAYKYS010000003.1, forward strand.
AATAGATCAGACAGAATTAGCCTTCAAAGACTTGATAGACTAATGATGCTTCCAGATCCTGTTTCGATATCCTGCCCGTGCCTCTTCTCGTGTAGAAAACTCACAAATCAAAACATACCAGTTTCGCCAGATACTCATTTCCAGGTAACAGCAGATTCTTTCGAATCTACGATGTGCTCCTTAATCTCCTCATCATATTCCTTGGCTCAGAAGCCTGAATAAAACTAAAAGTAGAAGGTGGCCAACAAGAAGGTGGATCTTCCCACGAGTACGGAGAAGAGTCCCGTGGGCTCATGACTGACCTTCCGAAGTTGGGGAGTGAATGCAAGCGAAGCTAGAGGTGAGAACTGACAGTCGCCTGTGAGGTACTGACTACATGCAGACTAGATGACAGTACTAGTTGCAAGATATGGCACCTGTTAAGGCCGTTGCACACTGAAAGGATTGCTCTGACCTTCCCAGAAGTTCGATAAGTTGTCCGGATGTATGTCTTTACTTCTCCTTTTTGGAAGGATTTTTGCTTTTCTATTTCTTGATTGTCGGGGATCGGATGGATGTCTCTTTTAGTAATTCTTTCCCTTTCAGACCAGCAGAGCATCTGACCCTTTGATTGTAGAAGACACACCACTTTCACGGGAGAGAAGCCCACTGCTTCCCTCACTGAAGAGGCTGTCCTTGCGAGTGGCGTAGTTACCTCGACTCAAGGAACCACACGAGAGCGAAGACTTCGACTTCGACCATCTGGCTAGCTGTCCACGATGCATGTCCCATCTGCCTCCCAGATTGTCGTACCCACCGAGTCGGCTCACATCTTGGAGCCCCATGTGCTCCCGGACCTTCCTTAGCTTGTTTCCATTTCGCTTTTCCAAAGATGGTGGCTTGTCAACCCAGCTTGTCTCACTTTCTGTTTTGAGTTTCTTCAAGCAGTCGGCTCCGAGAAACTGCATCTTTTGACTATGGGACAATGGAGGGAGGGGCGGGAGGGAGGACCAAACAAAAGCTCATCGGATCCCTGTTTATCTCACCTCTCTCGCCCCACAGTGAGAAAGAGACTGAACTCAGAACGCTTTACATGGATAATCTTTCGACCATAGACCAGGGAGGGGCTGGACCATGAAGGTTTACATCGATCGATTGTGCTATAACTGCCGCTCTAAGCCTGCAGCAGTGCACTGAGTTGAACACATGGGAACCACACTAGTGGGGACCCATCGTGGCCCTACCAGTCTGACTCTTCCTGAGTAAAAAGAAAGCGGAGAAAAGGTACCAATGACTCTTGATTTCCAACCCAAAGATCCAAACGAAAATCTTAGACCTAGTCGCTAGCGACTAAGGTCTAAGATCTACTGAAGCATGCTTGTCCCCTGGGGACAAGCATGTTTCAGTATGGTATATTTCAGTAAGATTAGACGGTAGCTTCGGTTAAGTACGTTAATCTTTTACATGAATCACCTTAAGCAAGGCAAGACGTGATCCATGGCAGAAATCAGAGTCCAGGCTCCGCTTTGAGGAGCCGGTGCATGGGGGTGGTCAAACTGTCATAATTGTCAGTGAGGATACCCGCTTGTGAGCTGTGAGTGGGGCCGGCCCAGGCCAGTCCAAGCTCGGGTATGGTCAGGAAGAAAGTAAGGTTGAGATCTGCTGAGTGCTCTGAGTGTGTCAGACTACTAGACTTCCCCCAACGAATCATCCATCTGGTCAAAAGCCACCTTTTTGAAGCTGAGGTGACTGTGCACGCTGCTGCTTCTCCTTCTTCATGGTGGTGGTGGTGGTGTCACTGGTGTGATCGACTTCCCTCCCGACAGACCAATTCTACGGATGTTCTGGCTAGATCCGGATCCGGACACCGCATTTGTTCAAGATCCAGTTCGTGAGAAATTCCTCACTTCCGTATACTCGATTGGCCCCATGCTGAACTGAATAGCATTGCATTCCATTCCTCCATTCCAGTGCAGCCCCGCCCCGCCCCTGTGTGTTGTAACAGGAAGCAAACAACAAGAAGTACAGCACAAGCGGGAGCTGCGGGGATGGATGATGGCGATGGAGTGTGTATGCTATTGCAACGACTTCAAGAATCGTTTCGCGCAGCTTGCCTCCAGAAATCAAAAGGTCCGCGATGAAATATCCAGGAAGTAGTATTGAACTGGGACTGGAAGTCAACGTCTATTCTCTTCCTCCTCGATTTTAGCTATGATATTTTTCCACTTTTTGTAATAGATTTCGTTGCAAAATCTCTCCAGGTTGAAGGCCAATGGTCGTTGCTAGCTCCAGAGTCGGTTGCTACTGCCCTCCTCTTCCTCCTCCCCTGCGAGTCCCAAGGTGGATCGGGTGGTTTAGCACTATGCAAAGTAGATCGTGCCTGCAGGAGCCAGCCAGCAAAGTGTTTGCCTTACCTTCCAAGCACCTTGTCGCCATGAGTCGGCCGGCCGAACACACTTAACTATTCGAGTAGGTTCACCATCGATTGGACCCCGGGCTTCAGGTCCAGCGCTAAGGACGTTAGCGACCGAGCAACTAGAAGCAGCTTGAGAAGGAAAGCAACCTTTCTTCCCGTGCTTTCAAACGACAAAGTGAGATGGATGGCTCAGAGCCTCTAGAGTTTCGATCACTGAGAGTGGTAGCTTTAATCTGACACCAGTTTCGATCAACTGAGAGTGGTTCAAATCCGCTTTTATCTGACACCAGGATTAGTAGTACTGTCCTGACCGAAGAAGAGAAAAATGTCGAATCATCCTCAATCATCTTCCGAACCGTATGTGACACGGCACAGAAGTGGATAATGTAGCGATCACGGGGGAATCTTTCTTTACTTCTTCCCCTGTGTATGTTGAAGCGAGCCAAATCGGTCGTCTGCAGAGATCGAAGCGCTACCATGAGAACTCTAGCGAAGTAGCTGGAGGCTATTGTTAGTCGAATTGGAGAGGTAAGTTCTTCCATTCAGAACATTCAGAAGGTAAGCTTAGCTCCGGCTCTTTACCGGAGCTAACCTTACCATCAGGTGAAGGCCAGGAGTTTGGGCGACAGGCTGAACACATGGAGCGGCTCGTTCATTCTCACGGCTTGAGCGACCACCAGCGGGTGAAGCCGCTTTTAGAACTCGCGGACTCGACGGTCAAATGTCTCGACAAAGAAGCAGCGCACTTGAAAAAATTGCGTCACAGCTGCTGCTTGCGCTACAAAAGCTCTTTCATCGCTCGTCATTCCCAAGGAGATGAGGCCCAAGTTGACGAGCGTAGTGGCGGCTTTCCAGACCTGGAGCTTCTCTCCGCAGTGGAGGGGATCATGAAAGCCACCACAATTCGTGAAACGAATCTTTTGGCTAGACCTTCGAAGCTTGCGTTCTCTTCTGACGGGAGATATGTTCCTGTCCAGCACACGGTAGATGAGGTTGTGGAAGCATTGGAGAGAAAAGATAGGCCCCCAAGTTGTCATCTTGTCAGTCGAGGCAGGAACAGGAAAAACTTTTCTTGTGAAAGCTTTGGCACTGACTTTCCAGGAAAACCTTAGCAGGAGTAGTAGCCGATGGCTGCGGCTGATTATCTGTCAGATGGAGAAGAAAGCAAAGTTTTCGTCAGTGGGATGGTGTACATTGCATGCGAGAACGAAGCATACAGCAATCTGAAAATTGTTAAACTTCTTCATAGCTTGGGTTCATACTTACAAGTGAAGAATCGGAATCTCATACAGAAGAAGTCCTTCGCCGGCGACTGAGTGCCCGTCTTGAGGAGCAGGAAGTTCTAGTAATTTTGGACGATGTTGCGGAATCACAATTCTTGCAACGACTTCTGGTACCTGAGAAGAAGGTCAAATATCTCATCACGACCCAGGATCCAGGGCTATGTATAAGAGACTTCTCTAGTCACAACGTAGTCATGCAAAAACCTGAGCGCCAGTAGCTGCAGCAATTTTTCTCAATCATATCTTCGTAACCGACCATCCAGATCACGAAGTCATATCCTCGACTGACGTACAGGTGAGCAAGACCTGCCACTCTTGTTCCGTAGGTCTCTCCAGAGAATTTGTTCTGTTTCTTCGTGTCACTAGGTTTCCTTCGCTTAACTAAGTCTACCATAACTTTGACATTTGTTCTTGGCAATCTTCCTTCGCCCTCTGAAATTCGCAGTGCAGCGCCTCAAGACTTTAAATTGTTTTCTTTGAACAGCTAGGTAACATAAGGAGATGTCATGCTGAGTCTTTTAAATGCGTGACTCAAACTTCCCAAGTTATGTATGTTGTTACAGCCAAGTCATATATCCCTGTAGACCGCTGTCAATAGTGCTGACGGATGTACTCACCAGAGGGAATTGCTGATTTCGTTTGAGATGAGAACGCGTTTCTTCGGGGTCATGTTTTGTATTTCCAATTCAACTTTCTGTCAGGCCCTTCCCCTTTCTGATTGATGTATAACCAGTCAATTCTCATTCCTTCTCATGCAGGAAGTGGTTAAACGGATGTCACCAGAGGCGGAACACAACCCTCTGGTTTTAAGAAATCTCGCAGTAGCCATCCGCGGGGGTAGCAAAGCTACAGAGCGGGATACTGGACACTGGCACAGAGTCCTGAGAAAATTCCAGGACCTCATGGCAGGACAGGAGCCAAATAACGGAATGTTATCGGAGTACAATGAAGGGTATCACCGAAAACAAGTGCTGTGCTCTTTCAAGGTGGCGACGGAATCGATGCCAATGGAAGAACATCTTCTCCTTTTAGCATCAATCTGTGAAGGTCCTTTAGTGCCTGAAGTGGTGCTGAGTCTTTTCCATAGAAGCACCTCGGAGGGTCCTCTAACAAGCTTCTCAATTTGGAGCAACTACGTCGAGAACAGGGACTTCATCAAATTTCATGAAACTGTGGTTCCTTGGTGCAAGTTTCAGAAGAGAATGTGGTCCATACAGAGCCTGCAATACATGTCTCCTAAGACTGCCAAAAGTGAAGAGACGATAAACGTGATGACACTTATTGTGGTTGGGTTTCAAAGTGTGTGAGGCCCTCGCACGCTTTTTTCAGTAATTTACTTGGTCGGGCCCATGCGCCAAACTCGTTACTTGACCGGCCCATGCGCCAAACTCGTTACTTGATCGGGCCCTTGACCGGTAGTAGGAAGTTGATGACATACACGTAAGCATAGTGTGTCCACGTGGATTTCTGACGATGACACGACAGCGCCTCTGCCACTTCCTGCTTCAAAGCATTAAGCTTTTGTTGATAAGGTGCAACACAATTGTCAATCTCCTTGGAACTCAAGTTTTTCTCGTAAGCCTCCACAGTGACCGTGTGCTTTTGTTGCAACTTCTCTTGCTTCTCCCGCTCTCAGATGGTACTTCTCGGTGACGTAAATGTTGCCCCAGTGGGAGATTTCTATCTCACGTCTCACGTTCCAGTTGCTTGACAACCGCAAAAGGCTCGTTGTTCTCAAAGTGCGCGGTGATTGGCGCATATGAGAGAGCAGGCACATTCTCATAAGGACCATACCTAATTTCTCCATCAGCAATCTTGCTTGCCTCCACCTTAGTGAAAGACTCCACACTAAAGCTTGGGACTCTCAAGGCGGTTGTTTGCATTTTGACCGGATAAGGAGAGAGGTAGTACGCGGAATCATGAAAAAGTACAAGCTGCACATCTGACTGTCCTATCTCGACAGGGAAGGGTGTTAATAGATGAGTGAACACTGAGTAGACATCCAGAGCTACAGTCTCTCCTCTGCCGAGGGGTTTAGGCAATTGTACAGAAAAAAACGTAACATAAGTTGGACCTTCCGCTTTTGCGGATTTAACTTGAAGAAAAACTGGCTGCACTTTACTTTTGCCCTTGCCTTCAGATGTGGTGACCCTCAGAAAAGCCAAGTTCTTAGACTGCTCTGAGCTCAGTGCCAGTAAAACCTCGGAAGCAGGTTCTGAGCCCTTGTTCTCGATCTGTATGTCCAAAATTACAGACTGAGTTTAACTAAATGACGATGACTGCGCAAGAACATAATTTTTTTAAAAGGTCTACCGTAAATCATCGAAGGCACTGATTAAACTCCGCTACCAGATTTTCAGACCGGCGGATAGAATGTACATGACGAGAAGAGACCAGAGAGCAATTGACGTAGAAATTAGCAGCAAACGAGACCGAGGGTCATAGTGAGCAACTTGATTTGGGCTGTGTTCCTCACGATTTGAGACGTCAGATCAATCTATATTGCACGCCACAGTCACATCGTAAGAGAGGAATCAGATATTGATCCGAAGAGAAGATATTCTTCAAGTGCAAGCAGGTCGGGCACATGAAACGGCAAGAGAAAATTACAGATCTCCAATCTCGCAATCCCACTCGATGACAAAAACCTGCTCGCCGATCCACAGAGAAAGAAATCAATAAAACCTGCCACGATGTCAACAGCCCTGCCACGATTTCGGTCGAACACTTCCTACTACCGGTCAAGGGCCCGATCAAGTAACGAGTTTGGCGCATAGGCCCGGTCAAGTAACGAGTTTGGCGCATGGGCTCGACCAAGTAAATTACTGGCTTACAAAGCATGCACGACCTCGCATGCTTAGTTGACTCAGGTGATAAGCATGCAAGGCCTCGTAAGCTTATTGAGGTATGGAATCAAAATGTGCGAGGTCTAGCACGCTTTATCATTCGGATTACTAAACGTGGGAGATTAGTTCATCGAAGTAGGGAAGCTGTGGGCCCAGTGTGGGGCCTCTCACGTTTATTGAGGTAGGGTGTCAATAGCGTTTAATACCTAGATCCAGAGCATGCGAGTCCGAAGAGAGACTTTGTGTCATAAGTAGCGTGCTAGGTCTAAAGCGTCATAACCTCTATTATGCTTTCTCTAGGTAGATATTATGTCTCTGGTCTTGCATGGTTCTCAAGCAAGGATGGAAAGTGCACCTGTCCTCTCAAGTTTCTATCAGAATCCGTAGTGTGTGAGACCTCTGCGTGATTATTTTCTTGAGATTGAATTAACGTGCACGAGCCCTATCACAATATTAGTTCTTGGACACGAAATGGACTCTTGTTCCAATCAAGCGTTATTGTTCATTATATTTCTCAATGTTGTAATTTGTTTAATTTTATCGTCCTCTTCTTCTTGACTCTTTCATATGTTCGTCCTTATTGCTTGATAAGTGCATCATCTTCAACGGTGTGGACGTCATTACTATCAGTAAAGTATTTTCCATGTCCTCTGCTGCTTGTTATCGCCGTGAGTTGTTGGCACTGGTCGTGGTGTGATCGAATCCCATACGATTCAAGTACCTTCTTGTCGTCTGTCATATCCTAATATGGACATTGAGACTGTTGGAGAAGCTGTTGCCGTTCTATGAGATCTTAGCCAGATTCTTCATGTATCTTATTCGATTGTCGAATCTAGTTCTACACCCTCAACTCATAATTCTTCTTCCTCAATTGTGTAATGCACGGATATCTCTACAAGAATAGAAAGAATTGACATCTTCTACTCTTATGACTCTTGAGCAGAATTGAGAAACAATCAGTTGCTGAAGCTTCTATATTCTTGCCACTTTCAGAAGCATGTGTGAGAAATAGTGAGATCGGTGATGACCATGCTGGTGTTATGATCATGAATCATATGGAAGATATTCCAGATAGCATTTTCATTCAGAAATTTTCATCGTAAGTCAAGGATCATCCATTTTTGGTTAAATGGCCAATTCACCTATTGCAGATAGTATGTCAAAATCTTATTCTGAGTGACTTGTAAAGCGAATGGGATGAAGACGTAAACTGTGGAGAATAACAGGCAGAAACAAGTGGTGAGAGTGGAACACATAAGTTTGTTGCTCGAAAGAAACGTGCTTATCACAACATGAAAGAAACGTGCTTATCACAACATAAAACATACTAAGGTTGCTCTGGAGATCAAGTTGTAGATTGATCGTGAAAAGAGGACAGCCAAGCACATTACAAGGAGGTCATTGACCTTGCATTAATGAAGAGTTGTCGGTGCAATAAGGACTGTTGTCGGATGGTATGCAAAGATGTTGTGCTCGAAGAACGGTAATTTTATTATGATATTGATCATAATAAATGTACTGAATACATGTTCTCCAAGTTTGACAAGGAGTCGCTTGAAGCATGCTGGATCAAGTTTGATTGGAAGTTGGTGTGCAAGGAAAGCTTTTAGTACTTGATTTACGATTTCTCAAAAACTACTTTCTACAACTACCAAAATTCTTGGATGAAAGGTGCTCGAACACGATACCATGGGAACAAAGGTACTCACGAACCCTAGAGTTTGAGTTTGACAGCACAAGCTTTGCTCAGCTTCTGCTCACAATAACTAAAGTGATGCTTCACTTGACATATAGTAATACAAGGTTATGGTACAGATAATCATACGTATCATCTTCTTTCATGTTACACTAAAGATGAGGTGTTTGAAGAAGTATGAGGAAAGATGGAGATTCTTCATATACATGCTATTTCCAAATCAACATTCTATAAGATTTGGAGAGAGAATTTTGCCAACTATGTTACACAAAAGTCTAATGCATTTGTAAAATGTACTACTTATATCAATCTCAAGCAGCAATTGATGCGAGAGAAAAGATCAACATAGCTCCTTCATCTCACTGTTGCACTTCCATCTCCCAACCCCAAGTAGTTTGTTCAAGACCAACCAAGTAGGTGAAATCACTCTTCTCTTTTGAAATTCATCACGTTGTAATCTAAACTTTGACAACCTTGTGCTCCCAACTCTAACTTCCAACTAGGCTCAAACTTCACAAGAAATTCCCTCTGACCCTTCACTACTACTTCTCTTCCACTTCGTGTCTCAGACAGGCATTAGTTCGAAACTAAAGAGCGGGACTTACAGATATATCCCGGCGCAAGACGTGATCCATCATGCTCAACTATGAATGGGTTTTTTAGGGACGGTTTATACAGATCTTTGAAATTTCAACTTCAGACCCCAAACCAATTGTCCAAAAATGGACTAAGCTTTTCATCTATGTTAACTTATGAGCTTTACAGTGGTCGACTAAAATCCATGACCACCAATACCCTTTCTTAACCAAATGAGCTGAAATTTCACATATAGTAAGTTGATAGGGCACAATCCAACCCTAGAAATTTTCATTCAGAGATTCGATCCCATGCTCATGAAATAACTCTATCCTTGAATCCAAACAAAACGGTTTTACTTTTGTCGCTCAACTATCACAACAAACTTCCATCGATCATTTGAAGGTTAAATCCAACCAAAACGTATGACTAATTTACATCAGTGCAACCAGCAAGAAATTAACTAGTCAATCCTCTTGAAAATACTGAGAGATCTTCTCTCAAACACTCGAGACACTCGAAGACGTGACTCGAGGTATTGATTCTATCCGCTTGACTTTGAATGATCATAACACCCCTATCAAAAATCCAAATTGATCGACCTTGCCCTCCATATCGTAGCCTACCTCGAGAGCTTTCTAACGAGATCTCACACTCTACAAATGATTCTAGGAAAAGTCTACAAAACTCCAAACCGTCTTTAAAACTTGGATGGACTTTATTGGTCAAAATTAGACCATGAGAAAAAAGAGATGATATCACTTTATCTCCTACTTAGGAGTATAGAACGAGTTGTAATCCTAAAACGCCCTCACACCTTCAAAGCTTGGAAAAAATTATTTACATAGGATAATCATCCTCATCGGACGATAGAGATAACAATGACATGATAATGCACGAGATTCAATCAAATCAAGATAATGACCTTGAATGGATCTACGATGAAAGTTACAAAAAAAAAATAAAGAAGCCATCACTTGATTACAATACTCCTCGTCAAAGTTCCCCGTTATCCATGCACAATAATTGATCTTCTGCCGACAGTGACATCAGATATCAACCCAGACGTTGAAAGAGACGTTGGCTTGAAAGTTCAGGTCCATTCACCTATCAAAGTAAAATATATACAGTCATGTCTTAATTCTCCTTGTATGTGATGATCGACAAGATCATCTGAGTAGACAAGTCCATCACCCTCCTCATGAACTCTTCACCAAAGTAGCCGACGAACCACTATCAAAAGTGATGTCGGTGGATGTAGTGAAGCTTGATATGGAACCGATTCAGAAATAGAAGATTCAGAACTCGGATTAGTCCTCCATCCATAAATACAACTCTCGCAGCTCCTCACACTAAGAAACATTCACGAAATATCATGTAACGAAAGATGCCTCACAAACCCTCTACCCTCTATCTTCTACCCAAATTTGACAAGACGAGCCACTCATGTGGATGTCCACAGATCACTGAGGTGACACAGTCTCGTTATGTGTGATCTGACATTTCAGATAACCGTGGACGTGGCACCTAATACGCCGTCAAGCGAGTTACATGAGAAGGTCCGAGAGACATAAAAAATAACACAATACAAGTTCTACACTAAATTCACATGTGAGTCGTGTCACAACGCGATACCGTTGAAAAAACACTCACAATCTGTTCAATTTCAGTTCTACCACATGAGAGATAATGTCCTTGTGTACCAAGTGAAAGAGAGTTATGACTCTTGATCACAGTGGACCCTCCGATGCGAAAGAACACCTTGGAAACGTAGAGACCCTTCTTCAAGGATTGATTTCTCAATGATTTTACCAACCGGTGAGTCAAAGTCTAAGGATGTGAATTCTTGTCATCCAAAGAAAGCTGAAATAGTACTCTTTGTTCTTAAAATACTTCAACACTAGCTTGAGATTGAAAGGAGAACAGAAGATGAAAATCGAGAACAAAATGTCGACGAGTCCTCATCGAATATTGACAAAAAATTGCACAGATGCTTGAAGACGGTTGGGATCCCATGGAAGGTATTTAACAACTATAAGATGGTATCTGATCATGTACCAACCATGGTATTGGATTTAGAGAAGAATCATCTATGAGAGAAACATTAAAGAGATAGCAAGGAGAAGACCTTTAGCTCAAGAGATGGTCGAAGTGTTGAAGAAGAGGGATGAAATCTTTGTGAGAAATCCAAGTGAAAGATAACAAAGTCATCTTGTTCTTTTTATTGACATCGAGCCACAAATGATGATTACCATTTGTTCTTTTTGAAGACTTTGAAGTCCAAGTTTGCATATGGATTGCAAAGACACTGTCGAAAGTTGATGTTGAAAGTCACTCTTCACACTACAATAAGGTTCACACTGAACGATGGCAACTAAAACATATATCTTCAAATGCTTTAGATGTGCTCCGATACACTGATTGCTTTTCAAAGAACATGTTTTGGCAGAAGGATCCGAAGTATGATGAAGAAGATGACTAGATAGATGTTAATGCATGTGTGTATATGTGACGATCAAGATCCAAATCTTCTACCAATAAAATGAAGATACTCGCAAGTGTTGAGTCTATAGCATCACATTTTATTGACCGTGTTGCTGAAGTAGAGGGTTGAGATATCTTGTCTGGAAGATATTACTAGTAATAAGACTTAGTCTAAGTCTAGAACTTAGTTTTAGTCCTTTCAGAAGTAAGGAAATGTGTTTATTTCTCTAACTAGTAGTTTTACAGTTTATACAAAGTGAAATTTTGTGCTGAGTCTCGAACTTACCCATTTCATATTATATATTCAGAAATCATTTTTATAATAAATTGATCATGAGTAAAATATGTTGGATTCTACATTTGATTACTTTAAATTTCTAATTTCTGCTCACTAAAAATCCTCAGATTAGTAAACCCTATATTAAAGTCTTATAGTAAAACGGATAGCTCTCATTCTAAATCTATTGTATCATGTTACAACTTCTTGTTTTGAATTTTCTTTAGCTAAATCTTGGATTCCAGATTCTTATTATTACACTATTCTAATATCCAAAGCATTCATCCTTTGAACTAATATGACTTGATTGTAACAAAATATAAAATTAGTCCGAGTCACGCATTTAAAAAACTCAGCATGACACTCCTTATGTTATCAAGCTGTTCAAAGAAAACAATTTGAAGTCTTGAGGCGTTTCATTGCAAATTTTAGAGTTAGGACTAAAATTGCCAGGCACAAATGTCAAAGTTGTGGTAGGCTTAGTGAAGCAAAGAGAACCGAGTGATACGAAGAGACAGAACAAACTCTAAAGAGACATACGGAACAATAGTGGCTGGTCCTGCTCACATGTACTGCAGTTGAGGATATGACTTCATGATCTAGAGGGTCAGTTAAAAAGATATGATCAAGAAATATTACTTCAGCTACTATGCCCTCAGGCTTGTGCATTACTATCTTGTAACAGGAGAAGTCTTCTGTACATAGCCCTGGATCTTGGGTAGTGATGAGATATTTGACCTTCTCCCAAGTACCAGAAGTCGCTGCAAGAATTGTGATTCCGCAACATCATCCAATTTAATTAACAAGACTTCCTACTCCTCAAGACGGGCACTCAATCACCGACAAAGGACTTCTTCCACATGAGATTTCGTTTCCTTGTTGTCTTCTGCTGCCACTTGTAAGTATGAACCAAAGCTATGAAGAAGTTCAACAATTTTCATCTTGATGTTTGCTTTATTCTCGGATGCAATGTATAATTCCACTGACGAAAACTTTACTTTCAGCTCTATCCCTCTGCCACTACTCCTGCTAGCCTTCTCTTGGTAAGTTAGTGCCAAAGCTTTCACAAGAGAAGTTTTTTCTGTTCCGGCCCGTCTGATAAAATGACAACTGAGGTCATCTTTTCTCTCCAATGCTTCCACAACCTCATCTACTGTATGCTAGACAAGAACTTATCTCCTAGTCACAAGAGAATGCCAACCTCTAAGGTCTAGCCAAAAGATTCAGTTCGTAAATTGTGATGGTTTTCATGATCTCGTCCACTGAGGAGGGAAGCTCCAGGGTATGGAAGGCTGCTCCTATGCTCTTCAACTTGGGGCCTCATCTCCATAGGGAAGATGGAGCGCATAAAAGAGCTTTTATAGCGCAAGTAGCAACTATGACACAATTCTTCCAATTGCGATGTTTCTCTATCGAGATATTTGATGATAGAGTCGACGAGTTCTAAAAGCGGCTTTGTGCAAATTCAGATGGACTTCTTGCCTTGACTAGTATCACTCTCCTCCTAGATGGGTCTTCGGACTTGTACTGTTTTGCACTTCTCTGTCTAACATCTTGCAGCTTACCGACCAAATTCAACTAGAACATGAACTCTCTCTTATGTGGACAAAATTGAGTCTTCGTCTCAGTTCTCCTCCTCCTGTCCACACCCACTCACTTAGCTCTAACAGAATTAACTCTCATGCTTTCTGGAAAGTGCAGTTATCACTCGAGCTTAAGAAGAATACAACCTCTCATCACTCATCACGTAAAGAAAGAGAACTTGATCAAAGCTTTGTTACAACATGATACACAGAAATCTTTGCTGATAATGATATTTCTTCATAGTCATACTAAGACTTTATGCACTGATAAGCCTTCGATTTAGACTTATCAGAATCTAGAATCTTACTCTGACCTTATTTACACTGCATATACCCAGTGTCACAAGTCACCCACCTAACATATGCCCGAACGATGTGCTCTATGTACATGTGATCAAGCTGAGCATTGTCTATTTTCAACATGCTTCATCAGCTAGTGGTCGCTCAAGCCATGAGAATGAAAGAGCATGCTCCATGTGTTGAACCTGTCGTCCAAAATCTTAGCCGTCACCTGATATACTTCATGAGAAACATGACCAATTTGGCTGGCTTTAACATGCACATGGGAAAAGAAGTAGAGAAAGATTTCTCCCGCATTGCTATATATCCTCTTCTGTTCCATATCACATATGGTTCGGAGGATGATCAAGAAAGATTCAACATTTACTTCTTCTTGGGTCGGGCAGGAAAAGTACTAATCATGGCGCAAATAAAAGCTCATTTGAATCACTCTAAGGTGATCGAAACTCTAGAAGCTCTGAGCCTTCCATCTCTATCGTTTGAAAGAACGGAAGAAAGGTTACTTTCCCTCTCAAGCTGATGCCAATTGCTTGCTTGTTAGCGTCCTTAGCGCTAGACCTGGAGCATGAGGTCCAATTGATAATGAACCCATCCGAATAGTTAAATATTGTTCGTCCGGCCAACTCAAAAGGATAAGTCGTCAGGCCATGCCAGCTAGTTCGGTATTCTGAGAGCGACAAGGTGCTTGGAAAGTAAGGCTAACAATTTGCTGGCTGACTCTTGCAGACACTATCTATTTTACATAGTGCTAAACCACCCAAGAATTGAGAAGGTTCACCTTAAGCTTGGGACTCGGAGGAAGAAGAGGCAATAACAATCGATTCGAGAGCTAGCAACGACCATGGTCCTCCGAGATGGAGAGATTTTGCAACAAAATCTATTACAAAAAGTGAAAAAATATTTTGAAAAAATAGTTAAATAATAGTTATCTATAATAAATGTTGTTTAAGATTGACTAGTAAATTGTATTATATATCTAAATACTATATATTTTATTAGTTTTAGATCATTATAAAATAGTTATTTATATATTTATGTTATCTCTTTCCTATGTGATATTCAAGCCTTAAATAAACTCTAAAGTAAGATCATGTTTAATACTCTCTTTAATTTTACTAGTATATCTAACTTACGCTTTAAGACTTTCTTTCTTAACATAATGATTATTTGAATAATTTATTATTGAGAATAGCCAGTAATGTTCAATTTTGTTTCTAAATATAACTATGGTGTATGCATTATTTTGGATACTTTCTTTGTTTGTATCGTATCTAGGTTGTTTGGACTATAGATGCTGCCCTTGAATATATAGTGAACATTAGAAGTACTCAAATTTTAAATCTAGATTGTAGTATTAATTAACATTTAATAAAAATTATAATTATCCCCCTTTATAAACAATCATTTCCGTCAAATGAATGCTTTTTCTTATATGAATTAAACTGTATAATTTGCATGTGATGAAGAAAAAACGTGTGAATTTCCATAGTAAAAAGAAGAGATATTACCTTTGTTTTAATTACAGCATTAATAATATATTAACTAGAAACTTAAAATTAAATTGTAACTTCATTACAGTCGTATAATCTATCGTCACATCATCGCCAAAACACTCTAAAGAATACATACATATTAAAAAGAATCATAATATACAGATTAGTACAAATTATTGGTCTTAAGAAGATGTAATAAATCTCCATAAAATATTCAATAAAGCTTTTTATCAGTATCAATTATTCTAAATAAATAAATGACTTCTGCATTAATTTGTAAATGTTTTGATATTATGTTTACGTCAAGTTTTTATTAAAATTCACAAAAAATGAAATGTATATCAATAGCAATAATTGTCACCGAAGTTCTGAAGTAACTTGTTCTAGTAACTATAGCAGTTGGTCAATTGGTTTCTAATTGAGATTAATTAAACTAATTAGTCCATCATTAAACTTCCTTGATACCACATTTGTTCATGCAACGATCACTCTGCCACACAGGGAAACTCCTGCAGACTGTGTTTGTTGGTAAACATATGCTTAATCACATTTAGGCTTTTGCAGTATCATTTCATTGCATTAGTGAAACCTTTTCTCCAGTGTCATGATATTAAAGAGTCTCGTGAACCTGAAACTTGAAAGTGCTTTTGAAACGAAGTCTCTAGCATGATATTACAGTTTATTAGGTGCATTTCTCCCTGTATAATTTAAGAGGAGTCTAAAGGACAGTTGAAACAGAATGGCTCACAGTTGTGAGCTTTGAATTTAGTCTTTTACTGGATTTCAAATTTGAAAGTAAAACAGCTATATCTACTAGAGCCGGCTGTTTGGTCAAAAGTGGTACTTGGGAGGAAACTGAGCTGGATAGTTCAGATTTTTTAAGGGAAAAAAAGTGTATTTTAGTTTTTCCCGGACTTTTATCTCAAAGAAGAATCCGCGAAAATATTTAGAGCGCGGAGCCTCCGCAGTGCAGGATTTCTACCGGATACTTTTGCAAACGGCCAGAAGTGAGCCGGATAAGGCAGCCAGCCCACCGCATTTCAAAGGCGCACTTTACGAAACACCGGATCCGGTCGAAATCTGTAGCAGCTAATTTCAGTTGAAGGCAAGGCCTTTCTAATAGCGCGGGGACCTGTACTACCACATGGCGTAAGGTGCACGGACATAAAGGGAGAGCTTGAAGGTCGAGTTCCAGTTTGGACTGAAGGATCTGTGCGGACCAAGCTTATAATATTTCGCTCTTGAGCAGGTTGCCCAATTCTCCAGTTTTGCTGTTTCTTACGACTCGTACTTCTCCACATCAACCAACTTCTCGATGGAACCCACTGAAGATACCAGGCAAGTTTCCGGTTCTCGTCGAGCTATATACTAGAGGGAGTGTGCAGAATGCTCGAGGTGGTCAATACTAATATGTGTTGTGTTGTTTTTCCTATACTAGCAGAGTTCAAGACGAAGGCATGTCAAACTAGAAGAGTCGATGAATTAATTTACTTGTGCTGGAGTACTAAAAACAGACTGACGTCCAATTGTATTAATAAGAAGTGCTGCTATGATCATGAAACTGAATGTATGTTTGCAGATCAGATGTACATTTATATACTTCGAAGAGAAATAGATCAGACAGAATTAGCCTTCAAAGACTTGATAGACTAATGATGCTTCCAGATCCTGTTTCGATATCCTGCCCATGCCTCTTCTCGTGTAGAAAAGCTCACAAATCAAAACATACCAGTTTCGCCAGATACTCATTTCCAGGTAACAGCAGATTCTTTCAAATCTACGTTGTCTTCCTTAATCTCCTCATCATATTCCTTGGCTCAGAAGCCTGAATAAACTAAGAGTAGAAGGTGGCCAACAAGAAGGTGGATCTTCCCACTAGTACGGAGGAGAGTCCCGTGGGCTCATGACTTACCTTCCGAAGTTGGGGAGTGAATGCAAGCGAAGCTAGAGGTGAGAACTGACAGTCGCCTGTGAGGTACTGACTACATGCAGACTAGATTACAGTACTAGTTGCAAGGTATGGCACCTGTTAAGGCCGTTGCACACTGAAAGGATTGCTCTGACCTTCCCAGAAGTTCGATAAGTTGCTGTGCAAGAAGTTGTCCGGATGTATGTCTTTACTTGTCCTTTTTGGAAGGATTTTTGCTTTTCTATTTCTTGATTGTAGGGGATCGGATGGATGTCTCTTTTAGTAATTCTTTCCCTTTCAGACCAGCAGAGCATCTGACCCTTTGATTGTAGAAGGCGACAGACCACTTTCACGGGAGAGAAGCCCACTGCTTCCCTCACTGAAGAGGCTGTCCTTGCGAGTGGCGTGGTTACCTCGACTCAAGGAACCACACGAGAGCGAAGACTTCGACTTCGACCATCTGGCTAGCTGTCCACGATGCATGCCCCATCTGCCTCCCAGATTGTCGTACCACCGAGTCGGCTCACATCTTGGAGCCCCATGTGCTCCCAGACCTTCCTTAGCTTGTTTCCATTTCGCTTTAGCTCCAAAGACGGTGGCTTGTCAACCCAGCTTGTCTCACTTTCTGTTGGAGTTTCTTCAAGCAGCGGCTCCGAGAAGCTGCATCTTTTGACTATGGGACAATGGGAGGGGCGGGCGGGAGGACCAGACAAAAGCTCATCGGATCCCTGTTTCTCTCACCTCTCTCACCCCACAGTGAGAAACAGAATGAACTCAGAACGCTTTACATGGGTAAACTCTTCCGACCATAGACCAGGGAGGGGCTGGACCACGAAGGTTTACATCGATCGATTGTGCCATAACTGTCGCCCTAAGCCTGCAGCAGTGCACTGAGTTGAGCACATGGGAGCCACCACACTAGTGGGGACCCATCGTGGCCCCACCAGTCTGACTCTTCCTGAGTAAAAGGAAAGCGGAGAAAAGGTACCAGTGACTCTTGATTTCCAACCAAAAGATCCAAAGGAAAATCAGACCTAGTCGCTTCCTCCTTTCTGGGGACAAGCAAGTTTCAGTGAGATTAGACGGTAACTTCGATTAACTACGTTAATTTTTTACATGAATCACCTTAAGCAAGGCAAGACGTGATCCATGGCAGAGATCAGAGTCCAGGCTCCGCTTTGAGGAGCCGGTGCATGGGGGTGGTCAAACTGTCATAATTGTCAATGAGGATACCGGCTTGTGAGCTGTGAGTGGGGCCGGCCCAGGCCAATCCAAGCTCGGGTATGGTCAGGAAGAAAGTAAGGTTGAGATTTGTCTGAGTGCTCTGATTGTGTCAGGTAGACTACTAGACTTCCCCCAGCGAATCATCCATCTGGTCAAAAGCCACCTTTTTGAAGCTGAGGTGACTGTGCGCGCTGCTGCTTCTCCTTCTTCATGGTGGTGGTGGTGATGAGTGTAAGCCTGGGCTTTTGGAACAGTTTGTTTTAACGCTTCTCTGAGACTCTTTCAAGAGCCTAATCGCACTCCACTCCAACATCGATCCACTTCCCTCCCGACAGACCAATTCTACGGATGTTCTGGCTAGATCCGGATCCGGACACCGCATTTGTTCAAGATCCAGTTCGTGAGAAATTCCTCACTTCCGTACACTCGATTGGCCCTATGCTGAACTGAATTGTATTCCATTCCATTCCTCCATTCCAGTGCAGCCCCCCCCCCCTGTGCTGTTGTAACAGGAAGCAAACAACAAGAAGCACAGCACGAGCGGGAGCTGCGGGGATGGATGATGGCGATGGAGTGTGTATGCTGTTGCAGCGACTTCAAGAATCGTTTCGCGCAGCTTGCCTCCAGAAATCAAAAGGTCCGCGATGAAATATCCAGAAAGTAGTACTGAATTGGGACTGGAAATCAAAGTCTATTCTCTTCCTCCTCGATTTTAGCTCTAATATTTTTCCACTTTTGGTAATAGATTTCGTTGCAAAATCTCTCCATGTTGGAGGCCAATGGTCGCTAACACTACTGCCCTCCTCTTCCTCCTCCCCCTGCGAGTCCCAAGGTGAATCGGGTGGTTTAGCACTATGCAAAGTAGATCGTGCCTGCAGGAGCCAGCCAGCAAAGTGTTTTCCTTACCTTACAAGCACCTTGTCGCCCTCAGCATGCCGAACTAGCTGGCATGGCCTGGCGACTTACCCTTCGAGTCGGCCGGGCGAACGTACTTAACTATTCGAGTGGGTTCACCATCGACTGGATCCCAGGCTCCAGGTCCAGCGCTGAGGACGTTAGCGAGCGAGCAATTGGCAGCAGCTTGAGAGGGAAAGCAACCTTTCTTCCCGTGCTTTCAAACGACAAAGTGAGATGGATGGCTCAGAGCCTCTAGAGTTTCGATCACCTGAGACTCTAGAGTTCCGATCGCCTGAGAGTGGTTCAAATGAGTTTTTATCTGACACCAGGATTAGTAGTACTTTCCTGACCGAAGAAGAGAAAAATGTCGAATCATCCTCGATCATCCTCCGAACCGTATGTGACACGGCACAGAAGTGGGTAATGTAGCGATTACGGGGGAAATCTTTCTCTACTTCTTCCCCCTGTGTATGTTGAAGCGAGCCAAATCGGTCGTGTGCAGAGATCGAAGCGCTACCATGGGAACTCTAGCGAAGGAGGTGGAAGCTATTGTTAGTCTAATTGGGGAGGTGAGTTCTTCGATTCAGAAGATCGGAGAAGGGTGGTTCAGCTCCGGTAAAGAGATGGAAGTATATCAGGTGAAGGCTAGGAGTTTGGGCGACAGGCTGAACACATGGAGCGGGCTCGTTCATTCTCACGGCTTGAGCGACCACCAGCTGGTGAAGCCGCTTTTAGAACTCGCCGACTCGACGGTCAAATGTCTCGACAAAGAAGCAGCGCACTTGAAAGAATTGCGTCACAGCTGCTGCTTGCGCTACAAAAGCTCTCTCATGCGCTCCGTCATTCCCAAGGAGATGAGGCCCAAGTTGACGAGCGTAGTGGCGGCTTTCCAGACCCTGGAGCTTCCCTCCGGAGTGGAGGGGATCATGAAAGCCACCACAATTCGCGAACCGAATCTTTTGGCTAGACCTTCGAAGCTTGCGTTCTCTTCTGACGGGAGATATGTTCCTGTCCAGCACACGGTAGATGAGGTTGTGGAAGCATTGGAGAGAAAAGATGGCCCCCAAGTTGTCATCTTGTCAGGCGAGGCAGGAACTGGAAAAACTGCTCTTGTGAAAGCTTTGGCACTTACTTACCAGGAAAACCTTAGCAGGAGTAGTAGCCGAGGGATGGCTGCGGCTGATTATCTGTCAGATGGAGAAGAAAGCAAAGTTTTCGTCAGTGGGATTGTGTACATTGCATGCGGGCACGAAGCAGACAGCAAGCTGAAAATTGTTGAACTTCTTCATAGCTTGGGTTCATACTTACAAGTTGCAGCAGAAGACAACAAAGAATCGGAATCTCATACAGAAGAAGTCCTTCGCCGGCGACTAAGTGCCCGTCTTGAGGAGCAGGAAGTTCTGGTAATTTTCGACGATGTTGCGGAATCACAATTCTTGCAACGACTTCTGGTACCTGGGAAGAAGGTCAAATATCTCATCACGACCCAGGATCCAGGGCTATGTACAGGAGACTTCTCTAGTCACAACGTAGTCATGCAAAAACCTGAGCGCAAAGTAGCTCAAGCTATTTTTCTCGATCATATCTTCGTAACCGACACTCCAGATCACGAAGTCATATCCTCGACTGACGTACAGGTGAGCAGGACCTGCCACTCTTGTTCAGTATGTCTCTCCAGAATTTGTTCTGTTTCTTCGTGTCACTAGGTTTTCTTCGCTTCACTAAGCCAACCATAACTTTGACATTTGTGCCTGGCAATCTTCCTTCGCCCTCGGAAATTCGCAGTGCAACGCCTCAAGACTTAAATTGTTTTCTTTGAACAGCTAGGTAACATAAGGAGATGTCATGCTGAGTCTTTTAAATGCGTGACTCAGACTTCCCAAGTTATGTATGTTGTTACAGTCAAGCCTTCCCCTTTCTGATTGATGTATAACCAGTCAATTCTCGTTCCTTCTCATGCAGGAAGTGGTTAAACGGGTGTCACCAGAGGTGGAACACAACCCTCTGGTTATAAGAAATCTCGCAGTAGCCATCCGCGGAGGTAGCAAATCTACAGAGCGGGATACTGGACACTGGCACAGAGTCCTGAGAAAATTCCAGGACCTCATGGCAGGACAGGAGCCAAATAATGGGATGTTATCGGAGTACAATGAAGGATATCACCGAAAAGAAGTGCTGTGCTCTTTCAAGGTGGCGATGGAATCGATGCCAATGGAAGCCCAACATCTTCTCCTTTTAGCATCAATCTGTGAAGGTCCTTTAGTGCCTGAAGTGGTGCTGAGTCTTTTCCATAGAAGCACCTCGAAGGGTCCTCTGACAAGCTTCTCAATTTGGAGGAACTACGTCGAGAACAGGGACTTCATCAAACTTCATGAAACTGTAGTTCCTTGGTGCAAGTTTCCGAAGAGAATTTGGTCCATACAGAACCTGCAATACATGTCTCGTAAGACTGCCAAAAGTGAAGAGACGATAAACGTGCTGTCCGAGTCTTTGCTGGCCGACAATCCGCAAGTAAGCCCTAGTACAGGTTCAGGAGAGTACAGTTTCTGTATGGATGATAAGTTATTGGCTGCTCTGTGCTTCGTCTACGGAGAGAAAAGCCTGTCAGCCAAGGCAGCAATAAAGCTCACAATCATGGCTCCCACTGACAGCAGAGGATTTCTTAGACTCGCTGTGGAGCCCGTCGTTTGGCTCCTGTACTGCGATCACGAAATTGAGGAGGAATGGGAGCAGAAAGCATACTGGTCTGCAAGAGGGGTAAGTTCCCAAACCAGAACCACTCCGACAAACTTTTATTTCATATGATAAACCGGTTCACTGAGATTCCTTTCCACAATCGACTTTTGCAATCATCGGTTACTACTAGTACTTACTCTGTACTGGACTTACTCTGCAGGTTCTGATGACATACATCACCGAAGGAAAATTGGATGACGCATCAGCTCAAACACTCTTCTCGATTCCTCAGACGGCGTCAGCTATGTGCAAGATGTTGCAAATCATAGGCGAAACCGGAGAGAGGTCTACATTGACCGCAAGCACTCCACTGAGTATGCAGTCACTGCTAAAGTTGCTGACGAGGGATGCGGATCCAACTTTCGAGCTCCAGCGAAGGGCTGCAGAGACTCTGGCATCTTTGGCAGACAAGAGCTACAGAGTGATACTAGCAGACTCGTCCGTGCTGGAGAGGTTGATGAGACTGTTGTCCAAGGGCGTGAAATCTCCAGCCCAAGCAGCGGCGGCCCTAGCGCTAGGAAAGCTTGCAGTGACAGATGATCACAGGTGGAAGATTGCCACCTATCCCGGCATCATGCCGAAGCTGGTCGACCTTATGGACCACGACAATGGCTGTCACGTCCAGGAGAACGCTGCTTATGCTCTTTCTAGACTGGCGCTCAACTCCCATAGCGTCGCCAGAATAGTAGATTTTCCAGGCAGTTTGAAGAAGTTCTCCTTTCTTTTGAGCCTGGCAGTGAACACCGCCGTGCAGGTCCAGGCCGCGAAAGCTCTGGCAAACCTCGCCCGGGTCGAGAAAGTGACGCACCGCATCGCTGTGCACTCCGGCATCATGAGCTCAGCAGTACGGCTGATCGTCGACGAAGACAAGGGCTGCGGTGTTCAGTTTCAGGCATCCAGACTTCTCGTCCACCTCTCGGCATGCCACGAGAACCACTCCACGATTTGCAGGCATCCAGGCGCTCTCCAGGCGCTCGTCGCACTTCTGAGACCCAGCGCCCGCTCGGCATCATCCATCGATTCAAGTTGGGCGCCAGTGCAAGAGAATGGCGCCAAGATTTTGGCGAACCTGAGCTCAGCCAAGGCCTGGAGACCGGCGATCGTCGGTACCCCAGACGCGCTCAAGTATCTCTTCGTGCTCGCGGCCAGCGAAGCGCGGCCGGAGCTCAAGAAGCATGCGACAAAATGTCTGGCGAATCTTGCAGCCATGGCGCTGGAAGCCGACCGTTCGCGTGCCGCCGTTGCCGCCGCCGGCTGCTCGTCGAAGGTGAGCAGCAGCAGCCTGGTGCTGAGTGCGGACGAGAGGCAGACGTTGACGGAGCTCGTTGCGTGCAAGTGCAGTTCGACTACGGGCTCGAGACGACATCATCATCAGGACGTACCACAATGCAACGGAGAATCTGGCAGGACGACAAGCACCAACAACAACAGAGCGGAGCCAGAACAGCATCGCTGGACTGTGGCGAGAGTGATGAAAGACAGGTGGGGCAAAATGTTGCGGTATCGTCTCAGGCTTTCGTCCCGACGACAAACGAAGAGCATCAGAGATGACCCTACAGCGTCTCCTCCTCCTCTCTCCTCCATGCCCGAGGTCTTGAAGAGTCTCCCTCGTAATGGCTAAATAGAGCTGTCACTGAGTAGGAAAGATAGAGTCACGGGTCCGTCCAGGTTTAGCGAATCAAACACTAGTTTCTACCTAAAGTCTTCACAATTTGGAGCCCCCAAGGATGACACATGCAGAACTTGTTGGTGTTGGCAACTTGCCTGCAGGCACCAGCAGTGTTCCAGTGTACGATTGAGAAGACTCGGGGTCTCCCTCGTAATGGCGAAATAGTTAGGAAAGATAGTCACGGGTCCGTCCAGGTTAGCTAATCAAACACTACTTTCTACCTAAGTCTTCACAATTGCGAGCCTAAAGGATGACGCATGCAGAACTTGTTGGTGTTGGCACGAACGAACTTGCCTCAGGCACCAGCAGTGTTCGAGTGTAGAATTGAGAGGACTTCGGGAGAAAATGGTTTCAGGGTCAGTGTATGTGTATGTGTATGTGGCGGTTTACAGCGGTAGTTGTGGTTGTAGGTAGAAAGCACTTCATTAGACTTGATACAGAAAAGTAGCTTAAGTCAGGCAGTCAGTTACCTGGAAAATACTAATCTGCAGCTGGAAATTGACCAAAATTTTGTAGACAGAAATGACCTTTGACTGGGCATCAAAGGACACGAGGCATTCTCGTGATGAAGCAAAAGCCCTCTTAGGTGACCAGCCCTCTATGTACAGAGCTCTTCCCTTGTTCCTGTATATCTTTGTAGAGTCTTTGCATGTATTTGTCTTTGGTGGTACTAAAAGTGACACCGGAATAAATTTAAGCCTACAAGAGTCCCTCATCAGCTTGTCCGTGTGGATTTGTGTGTATGCTTCTCTGGCGAGCAACTGACTGAAACTTAAGCTGTCTCACTTGAAATCGCACGAAGAATGGCTGAGCTTCATGAGTTAAATGACATGTAGCAAATTACTTCTTCTGAAAGTTCGTGTTAGCTTCGCATGTTTTAGTGAAGACCTGCAACGAGTTACCCTGCGAAATCGGAGCACTGCAGTGAATCAGCTAAACAAGGGAACATGTTTACATGAGGTCACGGGAAGAAGTGCGGCAGCAATCGACTGCTTTAGTGATATTACTTACACCGGCCACATTGTAAGGAGTGTCAACTTCTACTGGAGGCTTGCTGACCGCGTGTACAACTGAGAATGTTTCTAGTGACATGATAGACCTCATAAAATAACGAGCAGAACTTGAAAGACCATAACCAGTACAAACAACCTCGAAATACGGCCTTAGCTTATTTCAGCAATTATATGGAAGGGACACTCATGATCACTCCTTGTTTGGAAATCTGTGCCAGATGAGATGAGGCCGAGGTCAAACTCATGATCATGAGCACTTAGACTAGCCTCTACTGGGTCAAAGGATCTTGCTTATACCAGAACCGATCATCTGTCAGGTGAAACAGTTGTAGCTTCCTCTTTAATTTTGAGCAGCAAAAAACTTTAGCAAATCATGAATACATATGTAGTGGCACTCTTTGTTACAGTATTCCCCAGCTGGTCTCAGAACCTCCCTGCCACTAACGTAAAGCTGTCCTTGTTACTGGGATTTACCAGATATACCACGACGTATACTTATACTGACTGAAGCTTGTAGGTACTCAACTTCGTCTACGTACCGGTCGTAACAAACCTACAGGTTTCAAGCATCGTCAGCATAACCCGCCCAAGGCCAGTGCCAAGCCTTTGTCACGACTTTGTATGTCCCTTGGGTTGATGGCCAAATGCAATTGCAGGTACTGCCTTTGTAAGTACCGTAGTAAAAACTTCTCCAACTGATCCAGAATCTTTCCTGGCAAAAGTGCGTCATGATCATATCCTTGTCATCGGGAATTTACCAAGTACCATATTCCAAAGACATATATATATCTGACTGAAACTTGTCATGATCAGTACAGTATTCAATTTTGTCTGCCTGTCAGGAAAGCTTCTAATTAATTAATGCTACAATTGCAACACCACACCTTCAGTTGTCCAAGCTTCCATGGACCATGATCATCATGGATGGTGTATACGTAAGAGCGAGTCGTTGTTAATGCACGTCCAGCTAGCTCTCACAGCTGCTGCTGATTCGTGAGATCAAGTTGATATTTTCAGATTCGCGGTTCGGGATAAGGATCGTAGAGGATCAACTTTCCAGTAGATTTTCCAGACTCAAACTCGATAAGAAGTTCTGCAAATTAATTAATGCATGGACATTAGGGTTAGCCACCGTGCAGTTTCGTTCATGCTATGTATCGTCCGTAGGTCATACTTAATTAAGATCAACTTCTGATCCCGCGATGAAGCGAAACTTCGTTCATCTCTAGGCGTCGGAGGAATATTACCTTCACATCTTGAGAGAATCGAACTGTAAAGACTGAGTGCACAGATGCTGAGATGATGATATCATAATTATGCCCACCAAATTAAGCAACTGTTTCAGTTACTTTAGATATAGATACTCGGGAAGTCAGACCACCAGATTCTTAGCTGTAATCCGTATGTATCTGACTCTGGCATTCGACCATCGATGACCTTGCGAAAGATCTCGGGTTATCTCTGCGCTGTATAAGCAGCCAGGAAGGGATGAATGGAGCTAGGATGGCTAGGACAGGCAGGGGGCAGACAGGTAATAGATCTATATAGTTACCAGGAACGAAACACTTTACGGTCGAGAGTTGAACTAAAGTAAATAGGATGTCATTAGATTATCAATCTGTGATCGCAAACTGAAACCTGTTTTTGCACCTACAAGAAAACATGTTACAGTACTTGAAAAATAACCGTCGAGTTTCACATATTATGTCAAAAGTTCGAAGGTTTGCTTCGTTGCTTGCACCTGAATCCTTATTCACCATGCCACCGCGCTCTGCCGTCCTGACCAAGCTAGCTAGAGAAGAAGGCCGTGCAAAAAGCACAAAAGGACTTCAGGATAGTTGCAGCAAGAATATATGGATGCACGAGGTCCACCACGGTCTGGATAAATGGCTCTCTGTCTATCTTGGTCTGGAATGAGCTTTAGGATGTTTGTACGACGTAACGATTCGTAACTTTTGTACCCCACTGAGCATGAGCCCTGATTCTCTCATGATCACTGTCACAGACAGACTGAGAAGTCAAACAAAAATCTACACGGTCCAAGCTGATCATGAGAAGAGAACACAACAGAACAAAAGGATTCTACCAAGCCGGACAAGATTGTTGACGTCCACAATCATGAACCCCGTCGATAGATGGATTTATAATCTCGTCGTATATATCGCTATAGCTTGCTGGCAAATGGGCTGCCGGGCCGGCATGCAGGTAGCTAAAGTACATCTATCACTGCTAGCATTGAAAAAGACAGGAATTCGAACGAACGAAGCCGCAGCCGGCTGCTGCTGCTGTTCCAAGCGGATGAATGTATGGCTCCGAGATTATAAAGTAGGGACCCGTCGACATGTCGACATGACCACTGACTTGGTAATGATGATTCGATAAAGGAAAAGGACTGGCATGGGCTGGGTCTACTCGTGTTTTATGCTCTAAAGTTGAAAGCATAAAGCATGTCAATGGAAGTATCGTCAGCATATGCACTTGTCAGTTTAACTTTAGTACTTTCATCGAAGCTTGATGGTCCATCCTCTGTCACAGTTAATTTGGCCTCCTCCGCAGGTCGAATGAATTTTGGGGCTTCTCGCTGTTCGCTTTCTCGAGTGATCATGATTACAGTCTCTGCGGGACAAGATAGCATCTAACTCCGAACTTCTTCAGCTGCTGTACCCTGTCATCGTTTATGGAACCACGCTTACGGATATGCCCCTGGGAATAATCAAAGCTGTCCGTCCGTCTGGCTGTGGACTACGCTACACAGAAGCCTGTGGACTGACTGAAATATATGCATCGACGCGGTACTAATTAACTAACCAGTAGAGTTGCTTGCTATGGGACTAAGTCTGTCACAATTCCAACTTACAAATATGCCATTGGTGACTCTGGAGAGGTGGAAACAGTAGATCGGTCGATATCGATCGATCAGTCAATCAGGAACCAGTTTAGGTTTCGAGATCAGAAGCATGGAGCTATTTGTAATAGATTAGCCGCCTTCTTGAGACGACCTGATTCATGATCAGCTAAGAAGTTCTCGTCCGAATCCGCCACTGCACCCATCGTCATCATCATCCTCATCATCGATAAAACTACAGCAGGGTAAGCAAGCGAAGCATGCATGCAATGGACGCGCTCAGCGTAGTTCTAGACCTTTGTCTGGACCTATTAATCTAAAACACAGATCACCATGATCATCAACTGTCATGGGAGTCTAGATCTATAGGGAATCTCAGCGCGGCGTTTGATCATGAGCCGAGGCTGGCTCCGTCGGTCAAGAGTACAGATGTGGAAGAGTGGATCCAGCGCCGATCGATTTTCATGTACATCTTCGAATACATTTCAGTTTCTGCAGGGTGGAGGGGAACAGGCTGAAGATATTAGTAGCAGTACTAGTCCCATTGCAAGATTACATTTCGGCTCCGGTAGCTTGAACCGCTCGAGGGATCTCCCTTCAAATTGAAGAAGAGGAAGCAGCCGTTGAATTTCCGGCTACTGTCTACAGCTATAGATGGGCAGTGTAATCTCCATCCGGACATGCTTGGATGCGAACAGTCGAGGCTTTCGACGGCTGGAGGTGGTGCAGGTAGTGCGACCGGACGGCAAGTACGAGGAGTTCGCCGAGCCCGTTGAGGTTTCGATGGTGATGCGCATGCATCCGGACCACCTGCTAGTGCACTGCTGCAGCAGCCGCGCCTTGGATCATCGGCCGGCGGACGGTACGCTGGTGAGCAAGATTATGATCATGCGGCCGGACCAGGAGCTGGCCGTGGGGCAGTCGTATCTACTCCACCCGATTCCGCCTCAGTATCGGAGGACCATGTTCAAAACCCACTGCATTCCGCTGCCCAAAAGCCCGCTGGGCTTGGGGCCCCCTGACGACACCGACGGCCTCCTAAAAAACGTCCGCAAGGGTAGCAAGAAGGTCAAGAAACTGAGCTCCAAGAGAGCCAAACGTCTGGCAACTCTCCGGGACTTGTGCGCTGATCTCCTGCAACCGCTGCAGCCGGTGATGCCGTCTGTCGTCGGAACATCCTCATCCATGCTTGCTAGTACGGGTCCCCGTGTCGACGTCTCCACGGTCCCTTCCATTCGAAGGACAAGCCTCCTCGCTGAAGCTCCGAATGCACCGCTGCTCGACTCCAGACTATCCTCTTCGGACGATAGTATTAGTGATGGTGGTGATGATGAAAGCCCCAGGTCGAGCTCTTTCGGATTCAATGGATGGAGACCGGCTCTAGACAGCATTCCGGAATCGCCTGGACGATCGTTCGGTACCGAATTGCAGCCGTCAACGCATACGCTGAGATACCATCGGCTTGCGGATCTTGATGGATCAATGTCAGGATAGGAACTCATATGCAAGAACTGTACATAATTATACTGGAATCCTATATAATTCATCAAGAAAGTGTGCTCGGCTTCATTCGTCCGAAATTTCTTAAGATCTTGGGTATGTTTCATTTTAGTACGCTACTCAACTTACTGATTACATACCTGGTCTGGCCTCATATGTAATTCAAGGACTGCCAGTGGAGTGATACCTACCGTCACGAACTTGAAGAAGATCGATCGATGCGGACTTGCTTCCTTGCAGCCAACGTGGAGGGAGGTGGTTTAATTAGAGGACATGTTGGAGATAGTGCAAGAAGCCTGGATTCCTGTGT
Organism: Asterella californica; assembly: GCA_036924285.1. Taxonomy (NCBI): domain Eukaryota; kingdom Viridiplantae; phylum Streptophyta; class Marchantiopsida; order Marchantiales; family Aytoniaceae; genus Asterella; species Asterella californica. The sequence goes on from JAYKYS010000003.1 coordinate 32,343,902, forward strand.
ACACAGGGGAAGAAACACAGTACGTACTGTAACACTTGATTCTCTACTGAACATTCGGTGAATAGAATTAATTAGCACGCAAATCAAGAGCTTTCTGCTTGCCGAAAGGGTGCGGCTGAGGCACGAACAAACACGTACAACGGAGAACTGGTAAATATATGAGTCCTGAATATGTTTTGGAGATAACAAGACGTTCATGCATGATGCTGTTACTCTGGCAGAGCTTTAGTTAGTATACCACTTGCATTGCAATTCACTGACAAGTGGTGTTGCGCTTTTCAGCTAGCTAGCCTGCAGATCAATGCTTAATGATAGGCAGGCTAGGTTTGCATGTACAACTCTGATTCAGATTATCTTGGTGAATCAATTGCAACTCGGCCTGTACAGGTGAATGAATGAATCCACCCGGCCTTGGGTGATCAATCCAGCCAGCCGTCACGAACAACCTCAAATTCATGTCTGGAAGAGGTGGGTGTCTTGCATTGGTCACCATGATGCATGCTACGTTTGCATCTCAGAATGGTCCAGCAACCACATGCATGTTGGAAGTCGAACTATGGGAACCTGATCATGATCGACCAACTAGTAGTTTCTCCGGTACCATTGCAGTTCGACACAGTCGCGGTAGGCGCAGTTGGTACTTCCGCAAAGATTGAGAACCTGTCTTTTATGTTCTTCCTTCCCATCTAGAGTAGCTCGATAAGACGGAAAGGAGAAGAACATAAAAGATTGAGAACAGTATTTACACAAAGCTCGATGATTGAGAATCTGTCTTTTATTTTCTTTCTTCCCATCTACAGTTCCATGCATGGAATCCCCTTCTGCCGATAATCACACGGGAAAAGTTTAAACAGGTCTCTTGCCTGCTCACAGAGTATGGAATAACCCTACGGGCCGGGGCATTTACATTATGAATGAGTAGCTCAACTCTTTGTCCAACATTTATTGCTGACAGTCTACGGTCGACCATGACGGAGGGGAGGGTTTGGGGAAGGACCTCTCCTTTGTCGAATCCCACAGTCCCACCCTAAACCCTAAAATCTTTGAATCCCACCCTTTGAATAGAAGGAGGCAGGAGAGCTGCACTCCCTGCTACAGTTCTACTGTAGTCCTTGATTCAAGACACTGACGAGACGTCACATTTAAATTTTGCACGCCTAGCAAGCCATTTCCACTCGCCATTTCCAGTCTCCAGCTCTAACGGGATTTCTTCTTTCATTCGCGCTCATTTTACATCGGAAGTCACATTTGAAATTTGAGCTCTAGACGTTATCACGATCCATGCCAAAGAACTGCACGTTTCTTTTTCATCCTTTTTCAATACATTTATCTTTCCGTTCTTTTTCATTTTTAGGGTAAGTACTGCGTACATGGTTGATACTGCAGTAAATATATTTGGAAGAGTAAACTACGGTACCTGAGCTGCACATCTTGGTCATCAGTCATTACACATATCAAGCACTTGTAATTGCAATCATTTATATTATCTTGTTTTTTCTAATCTCTCTCTGACGTCCAGCCTAGCATTCGTTGGACCTGGCATGTGAAGACTAGGATGATAACAACACAGTCAAGCGCATATAACTTATCAGGAATTTACTTCTTCAGTACCTTGTGCGAACAGTCGTATCTTACTCAGTCCACTGAACATCAAAATGTCTTCCTCAGTCCCTGACCTACAAGCGCCAGTTTCGGGTCCAGATAAGCGTGAAGCGGGAAAATCCTGAGATCCAGAATGTTAGCGGGAAAAGTATGTTGGGGGCGAAGTGAACTGCAGCGAACAGTATGAATAGCTCCCCACTGTCGGTACAATAATAGAGATGGTTCTCAAACTAATAATGGAGATTATTTTCGAATTTGAAAGAGACATACGTGACATTTGCAGTGTTGCAGCAGTTTGTATACCTGGATCTGTTTTACTGATTGCAAGTATTCTATGTGCGTGACCTGAGAAATATATCCAAGCTTTCAGCTGTTTGTCGATCGGTGCTTGGGTCTTTCTAGGAAACCCCTGAGCTAATGCAGGTTACGAGGAGGCGGTAAACTATGATCAGCACCTTGTCCTGAACTACCTCAATTCCTCTGCAAGACACCCTATTTCTTAGCAGAATCCCCTCCATAATAGCAAAGTAACACTTCTCTGGGTGTAACGCCATTCTTGTTTCTCTAGACTTCTCAAAACATTTTCTAAGAAATTGCAGATGCAACATTCTAATCTTGAAGACACAAAACTCATCCAGGAAAGATTTTCATGAACTTGCGTTGATACTTTTCTAAAATAATGATCATGAGACTTAAAAAGTTGCAGGGGCGTTGAATAGTCCAAAGGGCATCTGGTGACCCATCCAAGAAACTATAACACTCTTGTCCAGCTACTTGATCCAACACAGAGTTCAGTGAACGACAGCGGGTGATGATCTTTCAGTGTAATCATGTAAGACGGCAGAAGTCATGACAGACACAGATCTTGCATGTCTTCTTCTTCGGCACAATTACAATGGGTGAGATCTACTCACTATTGAGTATGAGAAAATTATCTCAACCTACAGATAATGATCTATGTAGTCCTTAACTAATAGAGAGTACTTCGGACAGTACTGCCTCTGACGTACAAGTGTGGTACCCTCCATCAGATCAAACACGTCTTGGTATTCTATTAGTAGAAGTATGTACCCCTCTAACTCAACACCTGTGACAGCCTTGCTAATCTTCAATATTTTCTCCGGTGTCGGATTGAGAGTCTTCCTGGGAAGGGCGAACCTTCTGGCTGTGATATGAGCTTGAAGGCTGTGTGCAATCTACTCAGGGAAGCGTAGGGCTCCTGGCTGTGGTTGGTTTACTCACAGGATAGGCTTCAGGTCTCAAGGTGATACTGAAAACACTCATATAAGTCTCCAGGCTCTTCTGATAAGTTCAGGAACTAAAGTTCAGGCTTAACTAGCAATGATAAGATCAGATGACGAACTTTGACACTCAGGATTGAGAAATATGTGAAGGTTCAGACCTCAGAACTCCTCCTACATGTAAATGAGGTTCTACTGGATACACAAACGAAATTTCAGCTTCAGATCAATTCAGAGCACTAAGATATGAACAGAAACTTTTTGAGTAGAGAAATTACGGCAGTTTCTGGTACCCAGACAGCTATTTCGACCTAGAACAGAGGATTGGCTCGATCAATTTCAAAGTTTCTTACAGGATTTGCAGTACACAGCTTGCTTAACACTCCTGTGAAGTTGGGCCTCCTGATTCCACACAGAACTCCAGATCTCGCTCTCTGAAGTTGCTGCTCCAGATTGAGAGCTTTTTGGACCCCCTCTACTTCAGCGGTCGCCCTGAATTACTCACTGACTCAATTGACATGAAAATTTGGAGACAATCGTAGCCCTGCTGACAGTGAACAAAGCCACGAAGTTTTGAAGCGATTTCCTCGATTCTGCTGCAAATGACACTCAAAACCCCAAATTGAACAGAAGTGCTTCAATTCTGACACAAATCGAACTTCAATCAGCCATAACTCCTTATTTATTGCTCCAAATCGATCAAACTTTTCGCTGACAGTGCTTGGCTCGACGAGCTCTATCTCCCTGTGCTCTCAGATTTCGCAGTACCCTCACAAATTGCTCGAACTCCACTCTAGAGCTCTGTTTCTAAATTTAGAGTTTAACAAAAGACAAAAACAGACCAATGGGAGTTCATAGCTCCACTTGGTTGTCCTTTAGTACCCTAAACCACATGGCAACTTAGTTTTACTCATAGGCTACCACGTCAAGCTCCCTAGAGTGCCAGCGTAAAACTTAAACTACCTAAAACGACACGCAGCCCCGAAAAATAACTTAAATCAGCTAGAAAGCGTGCATGGGCGACAAGTAAGTACAACCCATGAGTTCAAACCCCTATCTACATGGTAAATCTAAGTCATGTACATTGAGTATCATAGATAAGTATGAATTTACTTGCACAAGCGTACGAATGCTTGAACAAGATAAATGTCATACTACCAACCTACTAGGATCCAAAATATTTGACAGAGTTAACACCATATGCAAGAGGTGTCAACCATAAGCATAAAAGACTAAGAACAGTACAGAGCTAACTTCTAAGACTACTAAACGTCAAGTGTCGGAGTAGAAATAACATGCGCTAAGTAACGCGACAGCAGTGATAAGTGAATCATTTACTATGTCAAATGATTCACATCACGACACCGGAGCTACCTCTAACTCTTGGCATGCGGCTGGGTTGATAATGTCGTCCATGTAAAACACTAAGAAACTCGCGAAACATCACGCAAGGAAGAATACTCTCACGAACCTCTTATATCCAAATTTGACGGCAAGAGTCACTCACACGAATATCCACGGATCTTTGAGCTGGCACATCTCATTATCGTGTGATCTCACATCCTAGATAATCGTGAACAATGTCAAGCGAGTTACATAACAAAGTTCAAAGAACATAGAAAACTAACACAATACAAGTTTTATGCTAACTTCACATGTGAGTCGTTTCACAACACGATATCGCATCAATGTTTCAAGTCTTCATGTTGTACTTACTACAACAACAATCGAATGAGCAGAAAGAGACATTGGTTACTGACTACAAAGCGTTAAATGCGGTTATGACGAAAGTGGATCAATTTGACGAGAGGGATGTCTCAAAATACTTGAGACATTAGACAAAGGAAAGGAGATTGAGCTTAATCGAATGTCAAAAAACGAGATGATCAAAATCTTTCTGTTGGGAACGACATCCGAAATCAGAACGCATGTGAAGGATATTATGGAGCACTATGAGAAGGATAAGGAAGAATTTTTGAGAGCTATATGGGACTAATATTTCTTGGGGGACTCGGATAGAGTTACTACAAAATCTTTCTTGGAGTGGGTGGAGCGATCCAACAAGGGTCTACAAAGCAACCGAGTTGTTGAGAGAGTTCGAGAAGTAGTTTTTGAGACTCACTCTAATGGAGAATGTTACGTTGCAGAGAAACAAAACACAACATTACATTAAGTAGGTAAACAAGCATCGGCGGCAAGTGAAGTTTCAAGTGAGCGAAGAAGTATGGTTAAGTACGAAGAACGTCATCCTTCCGGAAGAAATTTTGACTAAGTTCTCATCGAAGTTCGCAAGATCTTTTGTCATTGTCAAGAATCCGCACGAAGATGTCTATATGTTAGACCTTCCTCTTCAGTGACAGTTGCACCCGACCTTCCAAGTTTCTTTATTAAAGAAATACTTCAAAGATGATTTGCGGTCAGAGCGCAAACAGGTTCTCAGGTCTCAACCTGATATCGTGCAAGGTGAAGCAGAATACAAGGTACAGACCATTTTGAGATCGCGGTGCAAATCCAACCGGACGGAGTACTTGGTCAAATGACGTGGATACCATTTGAAGGAAACAACTTGGGTGTTAGAGGAAGATCTAGCACAAGCAAACAAAGTACTGGATCTCTTCAAATGATGACAAAGACAACAATGACGTTAGCAAGATGATGACATCTCCTTCCAGCGAGGAGTGAAGGAACGACGAATCATAGGAGTAGCAACTTGAGGCGATTTGGACCGATGCACTTTAAGCTTTGACTGTGAAAATAAAGAATTTATTTCTTGAAAATTTGTCTAAGTGTATTGGTAGTGCATGACTATGACTAGTTCTAATCAGATGCTTAGGTTGTTGTCAAGAGGAGGAATGAAGCACACTCAAAGAAAGAGAGCTGGTTTGTATAAGCATTTAAATCAAGACTAAGTCTTGAAGTCAAGACTTAAGTTTGCCTTAGCGTTGGCAAAACAAGTTTGAATTTTTATACTTGTCTTGGGGTTTGGGATGACTTGCGTTGCAGTTTGCCAACTGCAAGGTAAACTTAGTCGCACATCTAAGTCAAATCCGGTTGCAATAAGAAAGTGAGCTTCAAGAGATCTCGTAAGTAAGTGTGAATACTTATAAGTTAGCAAGTTAGAGTCTTAAGTTTAGAAATTGTCAACTAGTTTTGTTTAGATTTAACGGCTTGACCGGGAAGTTGGGATCAGATGAACCCTAAGTGGTTCTCTGAACCAAGGTTGGAACCTTGGGTTAGGACATAAGGTTCTATCCCAAGAGGGCCCCAGACGAACGCTGACCTAAGGGGGCGAGTCTGAGAAAAGACTGAAACATGAATCTCAGACATAGGTCTGAGATGTGGGTCCGAGACGCAGACGAACCACAGGGTTCGAGTCTGGGTCTGGACCACAGATTCTCGGAAAAATGACTAAGTGTTGGAGCTCCAGCGACGTTTTAGATCGTGGACGGAGCTCCACATAAGATCTCGAGGCGAGTGAGATATCATTGGAAAGGTCTCATCGAGAGCTTTCCAATGATATATAACACTCCTTGATCTGACGTCCGAGCTGGAAGTAATGGCCGAACCACAATCGGGTTGTGGTATAATTTTCAAGGACCAAAGAGGAGGGCGGGGTCGCCGATCCCCATAAGTATATATGAGGGAGGCTCGATGCCTGGGTGGGCCAAGACGAGTCATCCGACCCCAGGGTTCGGCGGACGGACTCTGGGGGCATGAGATGATGGCTGGGCCGGTTCCAAGGCACGTTCGGATCTAGACTTGGATGTTTGGACTTAGGAACAATGTAAGGGCTGGGCAAGACTAGGGAACAAGTCGGCGGGTTAGACCATCGTTCGAGAACCTAGACCCAGACGGACATCACGGGCGGTTGGGCCGCTAGGTGTGCTGGAGGCACCGTTTAGGACCTTGGACTTTATGGGAAGTCCGCCCCAAGTCATATTGTGACTTGCTCATGTTTGGGACCGACTTAGGCGGATCTAAGTCGGGACTTAGGATTGCTGAGCTTGATGAATAGGAGACGGACCGTCTCCGGTCCGGACCAAACAGAACTAAGGTAAGTGGTGCATGGACGCTAACTTGTGATTGTGTTTGCAGGTTAGCGGTTTTAATTTCGGGACCTACTGAGCAAAAGCTTCCGCTGGCGCAACAAGATGGTAGGTGCGCAAAAAGTGGTATCAGAGCCGACGCTTCGGTGAGCGAGAACTTGAGATAGCGGCTGAAGGTTGGACGCTTGAGGAAGGACGCAAGACATGAAGTGGATCAGCATTTCTAGGTGAACACTTGGAGCGATGGCCGACGACGAACAGAGTTCCAGGAGGAAGACCAAGAAACGAGGAGCGGCTAACGGGAACAAATCGACTCGAGCTAGCCCCAAGGCACAGTCAGGAGACGACAACCGACAACCTTCGTCCCAACGTCAAGGGAGCCCTGTACCAGCTGCGGCACCGGTGCAGCAAGATGGAGTCTTGCCAGCGGTGCCCAACGATTGAGACGCGGGAAGTCAAGGAGCCCTGTATGCGAAACTCATCAAGATGATGAAGACCATGCAGGAGGGTATGGTTTCCAGGGATAAACGTATCGCCGAGCTTGAGACAGACCAAGGGAGTTCCTCGTCTACCAGGAAGCTTTGTAAGACGAATTTGCCGACCCCGTTTTCAGATATAGGACGGGCTCGCATGGTTAAGGATTTCTTAACTGAGTTGGATCTATATTTTGAGGCGCAACATGCTAAGGAGTCTGACAAAGTGAGAGTGGCGGTTACGTTCCTGAAAGACCATGCGCTTCTCTGGTGGATTGCATACAAGGATGAGCATGCCTTGACTGTCTTAGCGCTTGGTTGAAAAGAGTTCAAGGAGTTGCTCGCAGGACGATTCACTCCGGATTATCAAAGGATTCGGGACGGTGTTGAGTTGGTGAGACTGAAGCAGACGGGGACCTTAAGCGCTTATGTGCCCGAGTTCAGTGCCAAGCTGGATTCGTTCTCCAAGTGGACTGAGGAGACCAAGTTGGGGGGACTCAAGTCTAGCTCGGAGAAGGCTCTCTTTCGGATGCCAAAGCTACCAGAGACAAGTGCCAAACTTTTGAAGCTAGCGGAGCGAATTGAAGACGACGAAGTCCAGCAGCAGAAACTCTTTGAACCACGCAGCACGGACAAGTTCCAGAAGAAGAACAAGGGCTTCAAGCGACAATAGGATGGGGGTGAGAAGGATCGGAAAGATACTTCTACCCTGGCAGCAAAGCGACAGCAAACATGAGTAAAACCTAAGGGGCAAACACCTCAGAAGGGCAATGGCGCCAAGTTTACTTGCTACAACTGTGACGAGGCAGGTCATATTGCTAAGGGGTGCACAAAACCTAAGGTTAGTAACTATAGCATGAATGCGTTTGTTGCAAAGGACTTGTTGGAGGGCCAGATGACTGTGACCTTGAGAACCACGAAGAAGACACCGGGATTGATGTTTCTACAAGCCAAGGTTGCTAACCGTGATGTTACTTTTCTTGTGGACACAAGAGCGACTCACTCCTTCATAAGTCAAAAGTTGGTGAAGAAGTTGGGCTTGTCTACCTCCAAGGCAGACAAGCCTATTCATGTGCGCTTTGTCAAAGGCAAGACGTACCAAACTTCTGAAGTGGCCTTGGACGTACGATTTGCGCGTGAGAAGTTGGAGTTCACAGAGAACTTCACGGTGTGCGAGATGGATGATATCCATGCGGTTTTGGGGAACACTTTCTTAGATAGGTTCGACGTGGAACTTAGACGGAGACCTTTGCGGTTGAATGTCAGAGTTAAAGGACGGAAGCTGGGAGTGAGGCTGATCCGAAAGACGCGGAAAATGGACGACTTTGCAGTGAATTTGATCAAAAGTAAACAGATGGATTTCAACGACGGAGTCATGTGTTTGATGCGGGTTGCAGATTTTATGGCGGGTGGCGGACAAGAGGAAACATCAAGAGACGCGACTAAACTTCCGGAGGTGCTTCGCGAAGTGATTAAGGAGTTTGAGGATGTCTTGACGGATGAGTTACCTGCTGAGTTACCTCCAAGGCGGGTGGTGGATCACAAGATCGAAGTCTTGCCAGGATCGGAACCACCTTCCAAAGCCCCTTACCGACTCAATCAGGTGGAACTCCTTGAGTTGAAAAGACAACTCGGTGAGCTATTAGCGCGAGGATATATTCGAACCAGCAAGTCACCTTATGGAGCCCTAGTTCTTTTTGCAAAGAAGAAGGATGGGAATTTACGACTCTGCGTAGATTATCGTGCGCTCAATAAGGTGACGGTGAAGAATAATTATCCCTTGCCAAGGATAGACGACCTTTTTGATAGATTAGCGGGCGCAAGATACTTCAGCAGGATAGACTTGAAGTCAAGATATTACCAGATCCGGATAGCTGACCCAGATGTTGAGAAGATCGCTTGTCGAACCAGATACGGATCGTTTGAATTCGTGGTGATGCCATTTGGATGCCTAGGATGTTGTCAAGAGGACGAAGCACACTCAAAGGAAGCGAGCTGGTTTGGATAAGCATCTAAATCAAGACTAAGTCTTGATGTCAAGACTTAGGTTTGCCGTAGCGTTGGCAAAGCAAGTATGAACTTTCATACTTGTCTTAGGACTTGGGGTGATATTGCTTTGCGGTTTTCTAACTGCAAAGTAAACTTAGTCGCGCGTGTAAGTCAAATTAGATTGCGACCGGAAAGTGAGTTTCGGGGGACCTTGTAAGTAGGTGTGAATACTTATAGTTAGCAAGTTAGAGTCTTAAGTAGAATGTTTAGAAGTTGTCAACTAGTTTTGTTTAAGGTAAGCCAAAAATGTAAGGCTTTTCCCGAGACTAGTTGAAATTTTCTAAGTGTTCTAACGACAACTTAAGACTCAAGCCAAGAAGGGGATTGTGGGTTAGCTATCAGAACGCAATTCTGACGCCAAGGGTTTGGCTACCCATTTTGAACTTGGTGTTAACTTAAAGGATCATTGTTGATGAGGGCATCAACCTCCAAAGTGGGGGTGAGTGTCGCGACCCTCGTTCTCAAGATCGGACGCAGACGCGAACAACAGAACCCTAGCGGACTTGCGCTAGGTTGTGAACGCTGCAAGTAGGACTTAACGGCTTGACCGAGAAGTTGGGATCAGATGAACCCTAAGTGGTTCTCTGAACCAAGGTTGGAACCTTGGGTTAGGACATAAAGGTCTACCCCAAGAGAGCCCCAGACGAACGCTGACCTAAGGAGGTAAGTCAAGGAAAGGACTGAAACATGAGTCTCAGACATAGGTCTGAGACGTGGGTCCGAGACGCAGACGAACCACAGGGTTCGAGTCTGGGTCTGGACCACAGATTCTCGGAAAAATGGCTAAATATTGGAGCTCCAGCGACGTTTTAGGTCGTGGACGGAGCTCCACATAAGATCTCGAGGCGAGTGAGGTGTCATTGGAAAGATCTCGTCGAGAGCTTTCCACTGATATATAACACTCCTCGATCTGACGTCCGAGCTGGAAGTTATGGCCGAACCACAATCGGGTTGTGGTATAATTTTCAAGGACCAAAGAGGAGGGCGGGGCCGCCGATCCCCAGAAGTATATATGAGGGGGGCTCGATGTCTGGGTGGGCCAGGACGAGTCACCCGATCCCAGGGTTCGGCGGGCGGACTCTGGAGGTATGAGGTGATGGTTGGGCCGGTTCCAAGGCACGTTCGGATCTAGACTTGGATGTCTGGACTTAAGAATGATGTAAGGGCTGGGGCAAGACTAGGGAACTAGGGAACGAGTCGGCGGGTTAGACACCGTTCGGGAACCTAGACCCAGACGGACATCACGGGCGGTTGGGCCGTTAGGTGTGCTGGAGGCACCGTTTAGGACCCTGGACCTTATGGGAAATCCGCCCCAAGTCATATTGTGACTTGCTCATGTTTAGGACCGACTTAGGCGGATCTAAGTCGGGACTTAGGATTGCTGAGCTTGATGAATAGGGAGACGGTCCGGCTCCGGTCCGGACCAAACAGAACTAAGGTAAGTGGTGCATGGACGCTAACTTGTGATTGTGTTTGCAGGTTAGCGGTTTGAATTTCGGGTCCTACTGAGCAAAAGCTTCCGCTGGCGCAACAAGGCGGTAGGTGCGCGAAATTTGAGCTACGCTTCGATAGTTTTGGGTCTGGGTTGACATTCAGGAACTCATCTTAGGGGTTTTCAAGCAGGTTACAGACCACTCTGATCTATTTCTCACTTTTGTGTTCTTAGGAGAAAGAACTGACAGTGTATATACGTTGAGAGTTGGTATATATTACGACGTTTGTTTCCGTGGTTGTTTGTCTCTTTCTTGTCTCTGTTCAGCACACTACATCTCCACAATCAGGAACCTCGCGTTTTCTTGGACATCCTTCGCTTAAAATCCGACATGATACGGTGGTGAACTCGACATGAAAATCTAGGGTGGAGATTTCTTTTGTGTTTGAACTTTGAAGAGGAGATTGGTAATCATGAGTGAGGACGGAAACGGTGATGAGAACGGATCTAGTGGTTCTTGTGGATTACCGAAGGTGCAATTGGATCCAGCGACTGCATCAATATTTCAAGCTTTCACAATGTTCTTACGGCAGCAACAGTCTGATGAGCGGAAGGAAGTATTGACGATAAAGATGCTTCAAGCGGTGGTCAACAAGATTGACTAATTTGATGAGAGAGATGTCTCAAGATATTATGTGAAGGAGATGGAACTGAACCGGATATCAGAAGATGAGATGATTGAGATGTTTGAGTTGGAAGCAGCTCCAGAGATTAGAGATCATGTTAAAATGCTAACGAAGCATTTTAACAAGGATTAGGAGATGTTTGCTCGTGCCTTTATGGATGAGTACTTCTTGGAAGACTCTGATCGGGTCACCAAAAAGTCATTCTTGGACTGGGTTGAGCAACCGAGGAAGGATTTACAAGCTACTGAGTTACTCATGGAGTTTGAGAAATAATTTTCTCGGCTGACTAGGATGGAAAAGTTAACGTTGCAGTCCAACAAGACAGAGTTATTTCTTCGGGCTGCATATGAGAAGCTGCAAGAAAAACTAGAGGTACTTTTGGAGGATCGAGAGGAAGACGATGAGTTGATCAGTAGTTGGAAGAAAGTTGAGGAAGCAGTTGGTCTGCTTACCAAGAGAGAGCGAAGACGAGAGAAGATCTTTGTTAGGAGACCGATACCAACACCGACTGCTGTAGCACCTATTTCTATAGTCCGACCAGTGGTTCCTGTTGCTAGACAGATGATGCTAGTTGTTCCAGTTGTTCTAGTTGCCCAAGCACCCGTAGTATCTCCGAAAGGATGATTCAAACCTTAAAGAGATCATGCGTGGAATGCGAGATCTATAGATCAAGCTCACAAGATTGGAAGAGAAGGGGTCTACAAGCAGAGCAAAATCGTTTGAGAAGCAAAGCTGGATCCAACGATGTATCTGGTGCGATGGTACTGATCATCCACGTTGTCGCGCTACTTGGCGACTACATGCTTGACTTCTACTCCGACGCTTAGGTTTAGTAGTTCTAGAAGTTAGCTCATACTACTTCTAGTCCTTTATGTATATGTTTGACACCTTTGCATACGGTGTTAACACTATTTTGAGTCCTAGTAGGCTGATAGTATGTTAGTTATCTTGTTCAAGCATTTGTGCGCTTGTGCAAGTGACTTCTTACTTGTCCATGACGTTCAATGTACATAACTTAGGGTTTCCATGTTGATAGGGGTTTGAGCTCATGGGTTGTACTTACTTGTCGCCCATGCACGCTTTCTAGCTAATTTAAGTTATTTTTCGGGACTATGTGTCATTTTAGGTAGTTTAAGTTTTACGCTAGCACTCTAGGGGGCTTGACGTGGTAGCTTATGAGTGTAGATAAGTTACCAGGTAGTTTAAGGCACAAAAGGACAGTCAAGTGGAGCTATGAACTCCCATTGGTCCATTTTTGTCTTTTGTAAAACTCTAAGTTTAGAAACAAAGCTCTAGAGTGGAGTTCGAGCATTTGGTGAGGTATCTTCGAAATCTGAGAGCACAGGGAGATAGAGCTCGTCGAGCCAAGCACTGTCAGTGAAATTTTCAATCGATTTGAGGCAATAAAGACGAAGTTATGCCCAATTGAAGTTCGGATTATGCCAAAATTGCATCACTTTTGTTGATTTTGGGGTTTTCAGTGTCACTTGCAGCAGAATTGAAGAAATCGCTTCAAAACTTTGTGGTTGCGTTCTCTGCCAGCAGGGCTACGATTTCCCAAAAAGTTTCATATCGATTGAGTAACTGAGTAATTCAGGGCGGCCGCTGAAGCAAAGGGGGTCTGAAAAGCTCTTAATCTAGAGCAGCGACTTTAGAGGAGGAGATCTGGAGTTCTGTGTACATTCAGGAGTCCCAATTTCACAGGGATGTTCAGCATCCTGTAGACTTCAAATAGTGTGAGAATATTTGAAATTCATCGAGCCAATTCTCTGTTCTAGGTCAGAATAGCTGTCTAGGTACCAGAAATTGCCATAATTCTCTTACTCAGAACTTTTCTATCAACATCTCGGTGCTAGAATTCAATCTCAGGCTGAAACTTCGTGTGTGTGTTCAGTAGTGCCTTATTTACATGTAGGGGAAGTTTAGAAGTCTAAACCTTCATAGTTTTCCTCTCTTTGAGTGCCAAAGTTCACCGTCTAAATCTATTACTACTAGTGAGACCTAGATTTCACTTTTTGAGCATATTAGAGGATCTTACACTCCTGTGTGAGTGTTTATAGCTCCTGTTGTGACCTGAAAGTCAACCTCTTGAGTAAACAACCACAGCCAGAAGCCCGGCGCTTTCCTAGGTAGACGGATCACACTCCGACATCCACGTAGAGATTGCAAAGAGTTCACTGATATCTTGTAGCAAGGAGTGATCTTCTAGAAAGATGGAAAGGTAGCGCTGAGAGATACCGGTGCACTTCTTCAGACCAACTTTGGTAGAGGAGGGATGAAGAAGTTGGTTGAGGACCGCTTATCAGCGCAAGCAGTTGCAATCTTGGAGGCTAGAATCTATGACACAAGGGTTGAGGATCAAGCTGAGAGGAGTTTTAATGAGCATGTTGAGCCGAGTGGATTGTGATCATCTGCCATCTCCATGAAACAAAAAGGAAAGATGGCACGTGAGACATTGTTGAGAACAGCTGCTACGGTCAGAAGGGATATTGGATGAGAGGATTCGATAGAAGCTCTACCGGTGCATGCTTACATCGTCAAGAACCAACACCAAACGTTGTTAGAAGAGAAGAGAAGATGAGATTTATAAAATGCAGAGGAAAGAACTTCTTCCAGGAGACAGACTCGAGGAGAGAATGTTCGTCAAGAGCTTCAGGATGCACGAGCTCAAGATCTACCGGTGGATGATGCTCCTTCTCCATCGAAAGAGAGAGCAAAGGAGTCTCAGAAGGAGAAGGGTAAGTCAGTTGCATACAAACCACAATCAGACATCGAGGCTTCAACAGACTTGAAAGGAGTCTTGGAAGATCGCATTTTGAATGCGAAGATAGAGTTTACCTTGAGGGAAGTTTTCGACATTGCTAAGCGTGAGTTTCATGATGTCATCATCGACATCATCAAACGGAAACGACAAATTACTGATGAGACTGTTTTATCGCATGCTTTGGATACTAGGGTGTCTATGGATGAGGAGAGAGAGCTTACAAAGTGCAGTATATACTCTTTAGAGGAAGAAAAAAATCAAAGGCGCAAGATATATGTTGAGGATGGAGAGGAGGATGAGAAGCAAAGCTCAAGTCATTACATTCGCAGTCACTGGGCTTGAGCTACGACGGAGACACTAGTGAGGATTGGAGATTTGGATGAGTTGGATGAGCTAGTGGTTGCTCTAATTGATCATGGATCAGAAATCAACATCATGTAGAAGGAGTTGTACAAGAAGAAGAAGTGGCATATGACATAGAGCATGGGTGGGTCCTAAGAGCAGTCAACAACACAAGAGGACATTTGTATGGAGCTTGTCCAGACGTTATAGTGCGCATAGGTGACGTTGCTATCGAGCAAAGCTTCTTTGTTCAAGAAGCAACATCATACCCGCTCATTCTCGGTCAACCTTTCATCACAGCAACTCAGATGGAGACAATAGTACTAGACAAGGGATCTGCTTATGCTAAGATCCAAAGTCAAGATGAGACGAGAGTGATACAATTCTTAAGGTACTCTCGCTTCAAGGAGAAAGTGTCTTTTGTACAGGGTTTGTTGGGTTTTGAGAGTGTGGGACTGCTATTTACAAGAAGGTAGAAGAGCTGAGAAAAAAAGAACAAAAACATTTGCGTGATGTTGAGTTGATACTGAAAGAGCTGGGTGAGCTAGAAGGAGATGAATGGATTTCTGATGTTTATGAAGAGGATGGGTTGGAGGATCCTTTGCGAGCACCTGAGGTTCGAGTTGAGACGAAATACAATACAATGGATAAGAAGGTAAAGTCAGTTGCTGGTCCTTTGCCGACTGACACTGACGAACAGATGGATCGAGCTTCAAGGGATAAGAGTTCGAGAGATCTTGCAATGATAAGACATAAGTTCACGGATGAGACCCTTGAAGAGATGAAGACTGGATCTAGATGGGTCTGATCTGATGTGCTTCAAAGAGATGCTTTCACGACATGAGAAAGCATTTGTCTTTGAGGCACATCTCAATTGCTGAACTTCTTCCGTTGGTATCCAATTGGCATCAGCCGAGAACTTCTTACTCCATATTAGAACCTCCCGCGCTCGTCTTATTTTATTTTGAACTATTGGTTGTAACTGATATCATGAAGAGGTCAAACTGGTGCTTCTTCATTAAAACACTTGAAGTTGTAAGTTTCCTCGAGAAGAAAAACATGAGGTCGTGGAGTGTATGCTTGTCTGATGACGTCACTGAGTTGTGACAAGATAAAAGCGTTCTTTAACTGAAGAGCTGTGGAGAATCTATAGACAAATGACAACAGAAAAGTAGATCTCTGGTAAAATTTCAACACGTAATATCTTCTTATGTGTCAAGAAAACTAATTAACAAGGATCTTTTGAGTGATGATAATTTTGACATCGAGGAATTGAGAATACAAAAACGAGTAGAGAGGAGACCTGCAACTTGTACGCATATCATTTTGAATAGAAAATGAAAAGCTTCTAGGTGAACGCGTGAGTACTTCACAAGAGCGTGACGATGATAAGATCACCGGAGTAGGCAAGTCCATCATCCTCCTTATAAATTCTTCATCAAAGTAAGCAACGAACCACTGTTGAAAGTGATTGCGATGGATGTTGTGAAGTTTGATATGAAAATGATTCAAAATGAAAGATCTGCAACTCTGATCAATCCTTCATTTATAAAATACAACTCTCGTAGCTCCTCACTCTTCATGTAAGACACTAGGAAACACTCACGAAACACCACACAAAGAAGAATATTTCACAAACCCTCGATCTTCTATAATATTCAAATTTGACAACAAAAGTCACTCACGTGAATATTCACGGATCTCTGAGCTGACACGTCTCATTACGTGTGATATCACATATTAGATAATCATGAACGTGACACCTAATACGCTGTTAGACGAGTTACATGAAAAAGTTCATGAAATACAGAAAACAAGACAATACAAGTTCTACACTAAATTAACATGTGAGTCATGTCACAACACGACACTGTCTGGACCAACTGATCATAGCTTCGTCTCTCAAAATGAATCGAAAAGAAAGTGAGCAGCGCATAGCTGGATCCATAATCACACATCCTCTTGCGGGGACCGTCAGAAGACTCTAAAGTGACTCTGGCAAACGAACAACAGGTCCCAAGAGGGCAAGCATACGTGGTATGAGTGGCCGAGCCCAAGTGTGCAGTTATGGAAGCTCCAACCACGTAGGCTGGAGGAGGGACCGAAAGGAGGGTGGCTCGATCTCGAATGTCGAAGAGAAATGACCTGCAATGTATTCTCTCAAGGGCTGAACAGGGACAACGCGTATTCATTCGTGTTGCACTATATCTGCAAAGGAAGTGAGAAAGATGGACGGACGTAGTAGTCGGATGTGTTGAATTGTCAGATCCTGTTTTCTCTCTCATTCCGTCAACGCATAGCAGCTAAAAGCTTCCAAGGAAGGTTGTGCGTCATAGAAATAAGAAACCAAGATGGTGTCCGCTAGATGTTGTAGCTCATGAAGTCTCTCCTAGAGAGAACTATGGGGTATTATTTCAGTCATGAAAACTAAAAAAAAGTATTTGATTGGTGGTTGAAACTGATTGTTTGCCGTTGTTAGGGATGATCATGGATTGTTCAACTCCTGATATTGCAATGTTACGATGGATCGTATATATCAAGTCGTTGAACCCGGAGTTTAGACATATTGCAAGGAAGAATAATCTGATGGCAGATATGTTATCTCGAGTTCGATATGATGGAGAGGATGAGATGGTTGAAGATATCAACGACGTGGGTGTAAAGTTCTATTCGATTGCACAGACTAGAAGGGAAGATGAGTTGTTTGTTGAAGGGTTGTATGATGGTGATTTGCTTGACATCGGGAGGTACCTTAGTACGATGGTTAAGAAAATAGGTTGGACGGATGAGAGGTTTCGGAGAGTTTGAAGGAAGGCTTACAACTTCATGTTGCAGGATGAGTTTCTTTGGAAGCGATCTAAGCAGAAAGGTGAGATATCGCTACGAGTGATTTGCGACAAAGAAGATCTGTAGAAGTTGCTCAGGGCATTTCATGAGAGTCTTTGGGCTGGACATCGAGGGATTTGGACCACTTTTACGAAGATGAAAGAGTGGTATTGGTGAAAAAACATGTACAGAGATGTCGTATCTTTTGTGGAGTCTTGTTTGACATGTCAGATGTACTCGAACATCCGACATCAAGACGGATTACATCGGACTTATCCGTTGGCAATCCACTTCAAGTGGGTTGTAGACTTGATGACTATGCCAGTTGGATTGTGGCAGATGAGATACTTGGTACTTGCTCGAGAAGATCTTTCAAATCAAGTTGAGGGTAGGGCGCTTCGGACAAAGACAACTGAAAGGGTATGTAGATTTCTCTCGGAAGAGGTTGTTTGTCGATATGGATGTGTGGGAAAGATCACTGCAGATCGAAGAGAGTTAGATGCACATGAGGCTCGTGAATTCTTCGCAAGGTGTGGGGTGAGGTTGTCATTGACAATTGCTTACAACCCCGAAGGGAATGCCAAGAGTGAACGTAATCATCCGTCCATTGTGAAGCCTTTGGCAAAGGCTTGCAACGGAAGGGTGCGCGAGTGGCCTAGACTCTTATCATTTGCGTTATGGGCAGATTGAACGACCCACATCTTGGTAACAGGTTATATGTTAGTGAAACTCATCACAGTCAGAAATCTATCATGCCGATTGAAGAACATATTTTGACATAGAGTGTGTTATCTTGGGAGGACGATCTGACTATGGAAGAACTTCTTGCTATTCTAATTAGACAATTAGAGAGAAGACCTGAGGATATCCAAGCTGCTTTGGATAAGCTACAAGAAGCACGGTTGAAGAACAAAGTCATATTTGATCAGCGACATTGTTTAAGACCTAGGGAAATCAAGGAAGGTGACTGGGTGTTAGTCTATAACTACAGTCTAGACAACCAGCATAGTGCACAGTGAAAATTTTCCAAGTGATGATTTGGTCCGTATGTGATGAAGAAGGTTCATGACAACGTAACTTATGCTCTGCAAGAGTTGGACGGAACGAGCTTGAAGATATCAGAGGCATGTAAACGTGTCAAGATTTTCAAAAAGAGAGAAGAGGAGGTCGATCTAGCATATATCTTGACAGAGTTTCAGTTTGAGGATGAGGATTATGCAGAAGAGCTTGAAGATGAAGTCGTCTACGATGAGAAGTAAGACGACAAAACGAGGTGCGTGTCGATCCACTCATTGGTTGGTATCTCTGATGCATACCGGAGGATACACATGTTTAGAAGGGGTGGATGTCATGTCGTGGAACGTCTCTTACCTAAAAATCTATTTCGATGCTTATCATTATCGCTCCAAAGACACCTATGAGACAAAAAATGAGGCATTTTGTACAACTTCGGATCTTCACTTTCATCGCATCAATGGGTAGAGCTCATAGTAAGCTTTTCATGGGCACTTTATCTATTTCATTTGGACGCCTAGTGGAGAAGTTACGAGACTCGAAAGATGAGAAAAGCAAGCTAAGCTCCAGCTTACAGACTTTTTGCACAACTTCGGATCTTTACTTTCATTACATGGATGGGTAGAGCTCCTTGTCAGTTTTCCATGGGCACTTCGTCTACTTCATTTGGACGCCTAGTGGAGAAATTACGAGATTCAAAAGAACGGAAAATCAAGCTAGGCTTTAGTTTATTTTTGCTGACTGGGTATTTGTGACCCTTGGCGCTATACTAAGGACGCAAGGGGTCTGCTAGCTGATTATCTGAGAAAAGTTGTACATACAACGACTGACTTAAGGGGGCAGCTTAAAAGATTAGCTTGTTTCTACGACTTGTCGATGGACGGTTTGGAGAATTGAGAAGTCCAATGCATACGTGCAAGGTGTCATTGGGTTCATATCTGTGCAAGCTAGGCGTTGGTTAAGACGGTTCGTGAAAAGACAGACCGGAGAATGTGTTCTAGGGGAAATTGAGACACCGGAGAGATTTTTTGATTGTGCTCCAGTGACCTCTGAAGGAGAGTTGGACCGTTCAAACTGTTCCGGAGTCCAAACTTGTTGTCCTTGGATCCATTGGGATCAGAACGCCGAGTTCTTCAGGAAATTGAAGATGATACAAAGTTTCATTGGACGATTTGGGAGTTCTGAGTGAAATTGACTCGTAGGGAAGCGCTTATGTCAGTTTTTCATCGCATGTGACTGAGATTGGGTTGTTCTTTGCGATCGGTGAGCCAAGCTCTTCATTCTTGGTGTCTACACCATCACGGAGTCTTCATTTATGCATAACAGAAGACCGTACATGGATTGGATTGTTGGTTTGGGTGTGGTGAGCGAGTTTGAGCCGCAGGAAGTCCATTTACGTCAGTTTTTTGCGATCAAATTTCTTGTGTGATTTTGCGAGGGGAACTCCAAACGTCTTGTTTGGAGTCTCGTTGGATTCGAGATAGCTAGATCTACCTATCAGAGAAGACGGATATCAGACTAGGTGATCCGTTTGAGCGGTGTTGTGCGGTTTTAAGCCGCATGGAGGAGTTTTTGAAAGTTCGATCACCTACAACCAAAAATTGGCGATATCTCGGCTCTCGTGAGTTGGATCTAAAGATTTCTTGGGCCAAAAGAGTCAAGGAAGAAGACCCTATCGACATCTGAAGATCGTCTGACAAAAAAAGAAAGTTCTCAGATAGATCTTTTTCGGTTCCTTCACAACGGTTTTCGTCCTTTGGAGTTCGTTAGAGATCTAATTGACTATGTACAGCTTGCAGTAGCTAGCTTTAGCTAAGAGCTTGTACATGGATGTTGTTTGGATTTTGGTTTGAATCGTGTGATACTGGTGCAGCTCTTTTTAGTAGCAAAGAGAAGTTTCTCTTGCTTTGAGCTACGCTTCGATAGTTTCAGATCTAAGTTGACATTCAAGGACTCGTTTTAGGGGGTTTTCAAGCAGGTTACAGACCGCTCTGGTCTGTTTCTCATTTTTGTGTTTGTAGGAGAAAGAACCGACAGTGTATATACGTTGAGAGTTGGTATATATTGCGACGTTTGTTTTCGTGGTTGTTTGTCACTTTCTTGTCTCTGTTCAGTACACTACATCTCCACAGCCGGAAACATCGCGTTTTCCTAGACATCCTTCACGCAAAATCTGACATGATAATGGTACGGCTCCAGTCCGGACCAAATAGAGTTAAGGTAAGTGGTGCAGGAACGCTAACATGTGATTATGGTTTCCAAGTTAGCGTTGTGAGTTTCATGAACTACTTAGCAAGAGCTTCCGCTGACACAACAAGGCGGTAGGTGAGCAAAAATGACACAACTAAGAGTTCAATCTTGTTCTAAGTACAGGAAAGATTCGTACATGATAAACATATGCTTTAGATCATAGAACCACCTTCAAACAATCCCTTAGGTCGGCTTGTGCACTGGCAATACTCTCTTCACTACTTTTCCTCGATAAACTCTCTAAGATGCTCAATTTTGACCTTCTACGGTTTGCTAATATGAGCTCATTCAAGATGTACCTTATAGCAATGGATAGTCTTCCCAATGATATTGGAACACATTGATTGGATCAAGGTAACTCTTATCACAATAGATCAAAATTGATCATTTCTAACACTTATTACTTGAAAGGTCTTAACCCTTCTTCCTTACCAGCATGTTTGATCTAAGTTTTGAACGCTCAAACAAACTCTAAACTAAACATGCAGCATACCACTAGAAAGTTTGTCTTCTAGAGCTTTCAACACGATAAGGCATACACGCAACAAGCAACCATTGAGCTCAAAGTGTGATGCTGAAGACAATGATACCTCATAGTTAGAGATTTTCAATCAACAACTTTGACGTAGTGTAACGCCTTCTCTGATTATGATCTCCATGTCAAATTCTCAACATAGCTTCCTTGTCTCACTTGCAGCACCTCCAAGAAGTTCTACCTCCAATCCCCAAGTCGTTTGTTCAAAGCCAACCAAGAGATGTAGGTGAAATCATTCTTCTCTTTCAAAACTCATCACATAGTAATTTGAAATTCGGCAACCTATTGCTCCCAATTGCTTCAAATGAACCAAGCTTTTGTATGTGCTAACTTATGAGCTTTTGTAGACCCCGATGGCTAAGATCCACGACCCCAACACCTTCTCTTAACCAAATGAGCTAAAATTTCACAAATAGTAAATTGATAGGACACACTCCAATCTTATAAATTCTCACTTAGAGATTCACTCCCATGTCCATGAAACAACTCTTGAATCCAAACAAAACAATTTTACTTCTGCCTCTCAAATGTTATAGCTAACTTCAATCGATCATTTCAAACCACTCGAGTTGATCAAATCCAATCCAAACATAAGATAAATTTACATCAGTGCAACCAACATGGCTTCAAATATCTAATCTCATTGACAATACCAAAAGATCATCTCACAAAATCTCGAGACACTTAAAACGTGACTCGAGGTACAGATTCGACCCCCTTTCAATTTGAACGATCATAACTCCACACTCAGAACTCCAAAGTGATCGATCTTCCTCTCCAGATTGAGCTCTGCTCGAGTGCTTTCCAACGAGACCTCACGCTCCACAAATGACCTTTGGGAAGGCCTCCGGAGTTCCAAAACTATCCTTAGAACTTTGATGAATTTGATTGATCAAAATTATACCAATGAGAAAAAGGTTAGAAATCACTTTATCTCCTACTTTGCACTATAGATCGAGTTGTAACCTAGAACACTCTCGCACCTTCAAAGCTTGAACCAAAATACTTTAGACCTCAAACTTAACACAAGATAATCACACTCATCCAGCGATAGAGATAATAATGACACAAAAGTACACGATATTCAATATAAAGTTAAGATAATGACCTTGAATCGATCTTTGATGAGAAGTATGACAAAAGAAATGAGGAAACACTCACTTGATTATGATATTCCTCACCAAAGTTTCTTGCTATCCACGCATGATGGTTGATCTTTCGCTGGTAGTGACATCAGATATCAATCTAGACGTTGAAAAGAATGTTGGCTAGAAAGTTCAGGACTATTCACCCGTCAAAGTAAAATCTACACAATCATGTCCTAATTCTCTCCATACGTGATGATCGACAAGGTCATTAGAGTAGGCAAGTCCATTATTCTCTTCATGAATTCTTCACCAAAATAAGCAATGAATCATTGTCGAAAGAGATCGTGATGAATGTAGTGAAGTTTGATATGGAACGGGTTTAGAAATAGAACTCGGATCAATCTGGAACTCGGATCAATCCTTCATCCATAATACAACTTTTGTAGCTCGTCATCCTTCATGTAAAACACTAAGAAACATTCACAAACCACCACACAAAGACGAATGTCCCCGTGAACCCTCAACCCTCTATCTTATACCAAAAATTGACAACAAGAGCTACACACGCGAATATCCATAGATCACTAAGTTGGCACGTCTCATTATCGTGCGATCTCACATCTCAAATACCTAATATGCTATCAAATGAATTACATGATAAGATTCACAAAACACATAAAATCAACACAATACAAGTTCTATGCTAAATTAACATGTGAGCCATTTCACAATCCTACATCCATCCTCTCTAAACTTACACAACCTCCGGTATGCGTCACAAACACTTACAAGTTGTGAATGATATCACACAACTTCTTCGTCTTCTTTGAATGATGTCGTTGTTATCAGCATCCTCAAGGACCAAGTTTTTTTCATTGTCATTCAAGAGATCAAACTCCACTTCAACTTCCTCCATGCTTATCTCTTCATCTCGTTTCTTGATGAGTTTCACATGCTTCCCTGCAATGCAAACTTTCAGCTTTGTCTCATCAAGCTCCTGAAGCGAATATGTAGCATTGTCATGTACAACAAGAACCACGTATGGTCCAAACCATCACTTACAAGAGGATTCGATCTTGAGGTCTCTAGGAAGAGTATGTGCTTCTACCAATGAAGATGATCGGTGTTCTCGTTCAAAAGAGAATTAAATCTCATACATAAACTTAAAGAAAGTTACTTCTACATTCTTTACAATCTTTCTGTCTAGCTCCACTATTAATGAAAGAAGAGTCAAAACTATAGTGCTCATTTACACCTATGCACTTGTACCTTCAGATTATGGAACCAAGTCACGAGCCAAAATCGACGGATTTCTCTCTTTCGCATTTTTCATAATTAAAAAACTACACTAACTACTGCATAGATATGCTACTTCTCACAACTGAAGACACGAGGTCACTCTCCTCAACGAGCTCCGCATTCTGATACTTTCACTCTTCTTCAATGTGGTATTTTCACTCTTCTTCAATGTGATATTTTAACTCAAGCTAGAGGGATGGTTGTCTAGCTCAGCCTTAGCTTAACTCCTACTCAACTTGGTAAGCTCGGGTGTAGCTTCTTGTGGAAATGTCGCTCGAGAGATCTGTTTCATTGTATGGAATATCACGTAACACAACAACGAAGTTGGAAAGATCCTTGTGAAGCCTTGGATTTTCATTTTGTTCGTAAATTTTTATTCTTATCAATAAAGAAGTAGATTAGTTAGTATAGATGATGAGATAGAATAGTTTTAGTGGTAGTATAAAGTTTCTTCGCCAAAGTATTATGTAGAGTAGAAATGAAGAAACTATGAAGTGTATATCTTATGTATGAAAATCTAGTTGGATTCTATAGACGAGATCTTTCCAGAGATATCTTGATTGCTGAGAATAAACATCTGATGATGAAGTTACGTCCTCCGAAAGAATGACTAAAATAGAGTGACGGCAAGGACAATTTTGCGCATCTACTGTCTTGTTGCGCCAGCGGAAGCTCTTGCTCAGTAGGTCACGAAATTCACACGACTAACATGCAAACCACAATTACAAGTTAACGTCCATGCACCACTTACCTTAACTCTGTTTGGTCCGGACCGGAGCCGGACCGTCTTCCTACTCATCAAGCTCAACAATCTCTAAGTCCCGACCTAGACCCGCCTAGGTCAGTCCCAAAACATGAGCAAGTCACAAGATGACTTGGGGCGGACTTCCTATAAAGTCTAGGGTGCCTCTAGCACACCTAACGGTCCAACCGCCCGTGATGTCCGTCTAGGTCTAGGCTCCCGAACGGTGGTCTAACCCGCCGACTCGTTCCCTAGTCTTGCTCCTGTCCTTACATCATTCCTAAGTCCAAACGTCCAAGTCTGGACCGGAACGTGCCTTGGAACCGGCCCAGCCATCACCTCATGCTCTGAAGGTCCGTCCGCCGGAACCCTAGGGTCGGGTGACCCGTCCTGGCCCACCTAAGCATCGAGCCCCCTCTCATATTTACTTCTGGGGATCGGCGACCCCGCCCTCCTCTTTGGTCCCTTAAAATTATATCACAACCTGATCTCGAGATCGATCATAATTCTCAGTTCGGAGGTCAGTTCGAGGAATTCTACATATCATTGGAAAGCTCTCGCCGAGGCCTTTCCAATGATACTTTATTCGCCTTGAGATCTTACGTAGAGCTCCGTCGATGACCTAAAACGTTGCTAGAGCTCCAACATTTAACTATTTTTCGGAAACCTGTGGTCCAGACCCAGACTCAAACCCTGTGGTTCGGACCAGCGTCCGAACCACGGTCCCTCTGCGTCTCGGACCTACGGCCCGGACCTATGTCTCGGTCTCGCGTCTCGGACCCACGTCTCAGACCTATGTTTCGGTCCGTTTTCTCACTTGTCCTTTAGATCAGCGTTCGTCTGGGATCATCTTGGGATAGGCCTCTATGTCCTAACCTAATGTTCCAACCTTGGTTCAGAGAACCACTTAGAGTTCATCTGATTCCAACTTCCCGGTCAAGCCGTTAAGTCTAACTTGCAGCGTTCACAACCTAGCGCAAGTCCACTAGGGTTCTATTGTTCACGTCTACGCTTGATCCTGAAAATGAAGGTCGCGACATTCATCCCCACTTTGGAGGTTGATGCCCTCATCAACAATGATCTTTAAGTTAACACCAAGTTCAAAATAGGTAGCCAACCCCTTGGCATCAGAATTGCATTCTGGTAGCTAACCCGCAATTCTCTTCTTGGCTTGAGTCTTAAGTTGTCGCTAGAACACTTAGAAAATTCCAACTAGTCTCGAGAAAAGCCTTACCTTTTTGACCAACCCTAAACAAAACTAGTTGACAATTTACTTAAGACTCTATTTGCTAACTATAAGTATTCACACCTATTTACGAGGTTTCCCGAAACTCACTTTCTGGTCGCAATCTGATTTGACTTAGATGCGCGACTAAGTTTACTTTGCAGTTAGAAAACCGCAATGCAAGATCACCCCAAGCCCCAAGACAAGTATAAAAGTTCATACTTGCTTTGCCAACGCTACGGTGAACATAAGTCTTGACATCAAGACTTAGTCTTGATTTAGATGCTTATCCAAACCAGCTCGCTTCTTTTGAGTGTGCTTCGTTCCTCCTTTTGACAACATCTTAGGCATCTGATCAGAACTAGTCATAGTCATGCACTACCAATACACTTAGACAAATTTCAAGAAATAAAGTCTTTATTTCCACAAAATACAAGACAAATACAAAGTCCATCGGCTTAAATCGCCTCAAGTTGCTACTCGTATGATTCGTCGTTCCTTCACTCCTCGTTGGAAGGAGATGTCCTCATCTTCCTAACGCCATTGTTGTCCTTGTCGCCGTTTGAAGAGGTCCAATACTTGACTTGGAGGAGCTAGCTCTTCCTCTGGCACCCAAGTTGTTTCCTTCAAATGGTATCCACGTCATTTGATCAAGTACTCCATCCGGTTAGATTTGCACCGCGATCGCAAAATGGCTATTATCTCGTATTCTGCTTAGCTATCATTGCTAAAGTGGACTTTTCTCCTTTATGGTCTAATAAGGGCACATCATGACATCCTATGAGCAACTTTGTCTTAAGTTTTCCTTGTCCCACATAAACCCGACTTTGCTTGAACATGAGTAAGCCATGTCTTAGCTGCATGTTTTGCAACTTCACCCCTCGTTTGAGCTGTTCCAGGTACTCCTTCGCTGGATCATCATCCATGTAACCTTCACGTATTCGCCTCTCCAAGTCTGACTCCTTAAGATACATAGCTCGCAAAATCTGTATTGACGATGAAAGATATCTTTCCTTGCGACTCAAGGCGTCAAGAACCACATTGTCCTTTTCCGCTTTGTGGATTAACTCCACATTCATGAGCTCCAAGGTATCATGCCATCATAGTTGCTTTGGCGTCACCCGATCTTGTGTCTCAAAGTACTTGAGTGAAATATTGTCAATATATACTTGGATTTTGTGAAGTCTCAAACGCCGTCATTTCCTCAAGCAATGAACCACCTCAAAGAGTTCCTTCTGCATCTGAACCACGGTCCGTCTGTGTCTCAGACCTACATCTCGATCTCGCGTCTCCGATCCACGTCTCAAACGTATGTTTCGGTCCGTTTCCTCACTTGCTCTTTAGATCAACGTTCTTCTGAGGTCATCTTGGGGTAGTTCCCTATTCATAACCCAATGTTCCAACCTTGGTTCAGAGAACCACTTAGAGTTCATCTGATCCTGACTTCCCGGCCAAGCCGTTAAGTCTAACTTGCAGCGTTCACAACCTAGCGCAAGTCCACTAGGTTCTATGGTTGACGTTTGCACTTGATCTTGAGAATGAAGGTCGCGACATTCATCCTCACTTTGGAGGTTGATGTCTTCATCAACAATGATCCTTAAGTTAACACCAAGTTCAAAATGGATAGCCAACCCCTTGGCGTCAAAATCGCGTTAGGCAGCTAACTCGCAATTCCCTTCTTGGCTTGAGTCTTAAGTTGTCGCTAGAACACTTAGAAAATTCCAACTAGTCTCGAAAAAAGCCTTACCTTTTTGACCAACACTAAACAAAACTAGTTGACAATTTCTTAAGACTCTAACTTGCTAACTATAAGTATTCACACCTATTTACGAGGTTTTCTGAAACTCACTTTCTGGTCGCAATCTGATTTGACTTAGATGCGCGACTAAGTTTACTTTGCAGTTAGAAAACCGCAATGCAAGATCACTCCAAGCCCCAAGACAAGTATAAAAGTTCATACTTGCTTTGCCAACGCTACGGCAAACATAAGTCTTGACATCATGTAGTGTCACAGGATTACTCCTTTTTGTCCATTTAGTATAAAAGATATCGTTCCCATTGAGGATTTGCACAAGTAACACTGTTCTAACATAGTCATCTCACAAAACCACACGGCTTCTAGACCCTTCAGAAGGTGCTTTGGACCTAAACAATCAACTACTAACTAAAATATCACACAACTATCTACAGAGAAACTCAGGAAGACGCTTCTTGCTTCCAGGGCACTTCTTCCGATCTTCTCAGTACCGTCTTCCCGAAGCAATTCTTGACTTCTGGGGGTTAAACTCAGCTTCTCACACCTCCAAAAGACTGCTCCTGCTTCGTAGAAGTCGACTAGCAACGTCTATCGCACATTGCTCTTCCAATTCCCAACGGGTTAGATCAATCACAGGGTGTATGTCCCCTGTAGCCTTCCCATGCTTCTATCTACGAAAACGGTCTTCCTGCAGCACTACAACGACATTCACCTTCACGGAAGCTCAATAGAAGTCCCGGAAGCTCACTAGAAGAAGGTAAGAAGATGGGGAAGATGAGGAAGAAGGGAAAATCCAAACGAGAGAAAAACAAGATGAAAATGAGAAATTAAGACTCCGACAGGCTTCTAGTCCGGATCCTGACTAACAAGCCATCCTTGCTTGTAATAGTTTGGGGAGGAAGACCACAAACATACGTACAGTTACACAGTCTTCTACTTGAGGATGTCGTCTTTTGCTATGGGAAGAAGGCTTCTTTCTTCTTCTCTCGCTGCTCCGACTACTCTGTCTTCTGGGATCTCTTATCCATAGGACCGTCCGTACGTGGATCCGAAGTGCTCCACTGGATGAGCCAAGCTGCGAATCTGCACAACTGTTAACACTCACCGTCACTCAAGAAGAATGCTTCCCATGCACAATCGAGAGTGAATTCAAGGAAACTCACTACCCACAAGATACGGACAAAGCTTCTGCACTCAAATCAGCAATCCATTCTCCGAGAAGAAGGCACATTGGTGTTGGGAAGCTCACTCTCTCTACTTCTGCTCCTACTCCTCGACACACCAGTTTAGCCAGCAAGACTACACGAGGATGCCGTTCCCTGCTCCTAAACTGTTCACTATCTCTATCTACATCTTTGAACCACTGCTGGCAACGAGAGAATGCAGACCCCTTCGATGTAATCTCAATCTATTCGTATGTCTCTAACATCGAGTGTAGTGTGCACTGTGCGTATGCGTCTCTAGTGTGTAACGTGTCCCTACTCTTAGTGATGCGTATGTGTGTATGAAAATCTACTCTTCAATCCTACTTATGCATCTGCCTTGAGGCGTAGAAGGAATCCCCTCCAATCCTCAACTACAACTAGGGAGAGATGAGCGCTGTCAGAAGGCTGCCACCCCACATGCAAACGGTTCCCCTTCCTGTTTAGCCATCCACCTTACTACTCCTACGCTGTCTACTCTGCCACATGGTCACCTATCTAATATTACACTAACCTAAGATAGCATGTTCGGTTCCTACAAAGTTTGGACAAGTCAACTTGTCTTCTGCGCTTTGCTGCATACTCTAATTGCTCAGATGCAATCTCCATTTGATCTGCTACTACCTGAACTCCTAACTCAGCTTCTGATAAGCTGGGAAGCCATGCGAATACCTCGGGTGTCACTGAGGTGGCTTCCTCCTTAACATTCGTAGTTGGCTCGTCTGGTGCTGCTTCGGAAGACGGAAGCGTCTTATGGGAAGCTGGGTCGACTTGCGCTTCCTCGCTCTTTTGAGATACTGATTCGACGTTGGGGGCCATGGTGAGCTCATAGAGGTCTGGGGAAGTCGCTTCCTCCACTCGGAATACTTGAGAAGACAGCCCTTCTTCTTGTCTTTCAGAAGACACCTTGTCTTCCGGGGCTTCTTCCGTGGTCTTCTCGGCTTCCAACGCTATCACTACCAAGTGGACAGCGAGGTCGAACTTCTCCTTCTCCAAGTCTGATCCGATCGATGGTCCTGGGGCTTGGGAAGATGCAGTTGCGGGTGGTGGAATTGAGAGAAGACCGTAAAGCGTCTTCACTCCCTCTATCTGCCGATCCAAGTAACGGAACATGCTCTCCTTGCACTCCACTAACCTTACTCTGGACTCGTCGTCCCACTCCCTAGCTAAGGTAAGAAGCTTCATACCCGCGGTGAATTTGAACTTCTTCCGAAGCGCTTCCACCGTTTGAGCTAGCAATCCCTGCGCACGAGCTTCTGCTGCTTCTTGATGCGTCTTCTCTGCTGCAGCTTGCGCTTTTGCGGCTTCCCGCAGTGTCTTCCACGTTATCTTTTCCTCTGCGAGGATGGTGAGCTTACCCCTGACCTGCAAAACCTCCTGGTCACGCTGTTGTAAACGCGCCTACAACTCCTGGTTGCTCTTCCTCAGCTGCACTCCTTGACAGAAGCGACTGCTTCCGTCTTGTACTTTGCTGCGAGCTTCTCCGTGGTGCGGAGGTTAGCTTCCATCGCTTCTATCTTCTTCTGGTCTTCTTCTTGCCGCATCAGGATGCACAGACCGAATCCAGGCTGTAGTGGCTTCTCCTGAGTCATCGCTCTCTTCTCTACCAACTCCATAGCTGGTTGGATCTCCGAGTGGAAGAAGACACTGAACTCCTCCAGTCTTCTTCTCGCGGAAGACAGACTCATCCTCACGATCCGGAAAGAGGTGTCTTCCTTGTCTTCCAGAGACAAGGATGCCTCTTCTGCTGCTATGACCTTTTGCTTCTGCGTGCGAGAAGAAACTACTCTTCTCATCTTCCGAGGTGGAAGATCCCTCCCCATGACAGAAGCGGTCCTCTTTACTGCGCTTCCTTGCATCGCAGTAGGAGTATCCATCCAACCTTCGTCTTCTGGAGTCTTCGGAAGACTCCTTGGTGTTGCAGAAGCGGTCTTCTGCGCAGCTCGGGTACTCTGGGGCTCCTCCTGAAAGTCGGACTCCGATCCAGAGTGAATGATCGGGAAGGAGGTGGTCTTCCTAAGCACACTCCTAGGACCCATCTTCCTTGATGGTGTCGCGTCTTCCGACCCACTGGAGTCGTCTTCTCTCATCAGAAGCGTCTTCTGATGAGTACCTGGCCTCATCTGCGACATCAGAGTGGGAGGAGGAGTCATTGCTGCTGCTCGATCGTCTTCTCCCGAGGTCTCCTCCTTCACCTCGTGCTGCCATGTTGGTCCATATCTCGCCAACTAATCTTCCTTGGCCACGTACAGGTAACAGAAGAACGGAGTAAGATGTCTTCCTGCCGGGGTGCCTAAGTACACCAGCTCTGCCTGCACATATGCGTGGAAGAACGCGCTCCAGTTGATGGGCAGCCCTTCCCAAATGGCTTCCAAGAATTCCACGTCCTGGTCTCCAAGGTACCACGTCTTCTACGCCTTCCTCTTGGGAAAGAGATGGAGGAATAGCTTCATCAGAAGACGCTTCTGCGACTCTCGGTAAGCTTCAACCTTACATTCGTTTCTTCCCTATCTGTCCTCCAGGAAGAGACCAGATGTGCTCTCAAGCACATGCCACTTCCCCGAGATTATCGGTAGGATCTTCTTCTCTAATTCGTACCCCTTGTTCTCTACTTCAGACCTATGAAAAGTCATACGTCACCAATCTGTTGTCCAGGAAGATGGTCTTCCCCGAGCTACTCCTGTCTTCACAAGTACACAGTTGCGGGGAGGTAATGCTGCCCAAACCTCCTCCAGAAGACCCTGGTCGGCGAGGTTCCAATCCCATAGGAAGAAGTCGAGACCCAACTCCTTGAGGAAAGGTTTGACCTCGGCCAACTCTGCTGCCGGTAACATCAACCCTCGAGGATGCATCGACATACTTGAAGCTCTGTTGCACTAAGCCACATGTACTTATTGTGAGCCGAAGGCTCAGTCCTTCCCAAGTTCTCACAGTTTAGCTTCCACTCTCAAAAGACGAATCTAGTCTTCCAGAAGACAGTTATGCTGTCTTCTGGGATTCTAACAGTGCTTCCTAAGCTCCTCTCGTCTTCCGAGCTATAGCTAAACAATCCTAACTAAGCAAGGCATCGCATGGATTCCTAAGAAGACAACCCACCTTGCATTACATCCTACTTCCTAACAGAAGATAGAAGATATGCGAGAAGTAGAGTTGTACGAGAAGTTCAGAAGACGGTCGCGGGCTCCTACGGTGACAGTGACCTCCAGGAAGACTCCCGGGATAGCTTCCGATTCAATGACGTTCTCGGAAGACTTCTCGCAACCAAGCTTCCCTTCACTGGTCTCACCTGTCTTCTGCTTCCGACACGCAATCTAACCTCACAACAGACGTAAGACATCCATACTTTGTTCTTCCGACTCCTCACCTCTCATACACACTCAGAAGAAGCTTGCTGCACGGTGAGAAACATGAACCTCGACCATTCTCTTTAGATTCTGTAAGCAAGACTTCTCACAACTCTCTTCTAAGTTCAGGAAGAAGAAAGAACAGGCTGTTATGGATCAGACAGAAGAGACCCGTAAAGGACCCTCACGTCTTCTCGCGCATTCTGCCAACCTTTCCAGTCTTCTAGTCTCTCTAGGAAGATGTGGATTTGAGAAGCTCGGAAGATAAAGAGGTGTAGGCCTGGTTCCCAACTTTCAGCTTCTCAAAACAACAAACAACTCACCAAGTCACTCAGGATTCGTACCAAGCCTCTCTTAACACAAATGCAATCCGCTCTTGATACGAATTGCACACAGTCGTCTTCCGAAGACTTCAGACATCCAGAAGCGTCTTCCGAAGATGTTCAGGTTTCAAAAGCGTCTTCCGTCCAGAGATTCGGGAGTAGAGGTGCGGTAGGGTAGGGAAATTGATAGCTGCGGGATCGAATTGGAGAACGACGGACAGGGAAGCTCGATCATAGTTCGGGAAGAAGTTAGAAGATGAATGTCAAAAATTGGGCAGCGCTTCCGCGTCCAATTTCACAGAAGGAAAATGCGGGATGGGAAAAACGATCGATGGGTTTTCTGCAAACAACCGGGGAAACGCAGGGGATACTAAACAAGAGGCGAGAAGCGGTGGGAAGGGAAGAGAACATGAGAAGAATCTCAAACAGTCTTCTGCCTGCTTCCCGTAGTGCCTTCAGTCTTCTGTGCGCTTCTGGCTCCACCTTAGCTCCAATGCGACTCCACAGAGCTGCTTCTACCGTCAATGTCTTGCTGCTTCTCAATCGATCAGGGCTCCACCTCAGATTCTTCTTCAATCACCCTTCAATGTCTGCTTCCGAGAATCTACAGGAGACTCCTTCACCTCGATGGTACTTCCTACTCTCAGAAATTCGTCCTCACTTTCTCTCTAGCTGCAATTCGATCCTTGCTATCCTCGATTTCACTCTGCTGGCCCTCCTGACTCAATTTCGGCACCTCCTGATTCAATGCGACACCTCCTAACTCGATCTTCTGTGCTAATGTCTTCGATGCAAGAAGCATGTGATGACTCTGCGCTAATGCGTTTCTCTCGTATCTTCTCGCGCAGTTAGGGGTTCTTCGATCTACCTGACCTACCTACTACCTTGGTGCTACCTGGTAGGTACACCTACTCCTTTACTGGGGGGTGCGCGATTAGACCTATGTAGTCGTTGTCGCTGTCACTCTCACTGTCTTCTGAAAGACATGCGTCTTCCGTCTTCCATCTTCCGAAGATCTGGTCGGGAAGACGTCCTTCTTCCGTCTTCGGAAGAAATCTACTTCTCTTACAAAAAGTTCTTAAGACCATCTTCCTTCTAAGCAAGATGTATTCTTAAGCAACAAGGTTATTTCAATTACACAGACATGTGATTAACTCTAAAAATTTCAAAAATTCGTACATCCTGTAAATTGTGGGCACCACACATCAAGACTTAGTCTTGATTTAGATGCTTATCCAAACCAGCTCGCTTCCTTTGAGTGTGCTTCGTTCCTCCTCTTGACAACATCCTAGGCATCTAATCATAACTAGTCATAGCCATGCACTACCAATACACTTAGACAAATTTCAAGAAATAAAATCTTTATTTTCACAAAATACAAGCTAAAGTTACAAAGTCCATCGGCTTAAGTCGCCTCAAGTTGCTACTCGTATGGTTTGTCGTTCCTTCACTCCTCGTTGGAAGGAGATGTCCTCATCTTGCTAACGCTCTTGTTGTCCTTGTCGCCGTTTGAAGAGGTTCAGTACTTGGCTTGCATGAGATAACTCTTCCTCCGGCACCCAAGTTGCTTCCTTCAAATGGTATCCACGTCATTTGACCAAGTACTCCATCCGGTTAGATTTACGCCGCGATCGCAAAATGATCTTTATCTCGTATTCTGCTTCGTCTTGTACGATATCATGTTGAGGCTTGTTTGTGATCCGGCCGCAAATCATCCTTGAAATATTTCTTTAATAAAGAAACATGGAAAGTCGGATGCAACTGTCACTCGGGAGGAAGATCTAACGTATAGACATCTCCGTACGGATTCTTGACAATGACAAAAGGTCTCACAAACTTTGATGAAAACTTCACCGATATTCACTCTAGAAGGGTGAAGTTCTTTGCACTTAACCATATCTCTACACCCACTTG
Source organism: Asterella californica (assembly GCA_036924285.1). NCBI lineage: Eukaryota > Viridiplantae > Streptophyta > Marchantiopsida > Marchantiales > Aytoniaceae > Asterella > Asterella californica. Next base: position 32,378,055 of record JAYKYS010000003.1, read on the forward strand.
AAACTTCACTTGCCGCTGATGCTTGTTTACTTGCTTCGTGTATGGTTGCTGTGCCTTCTCGAGGTTCTTCTTTACTTGCCCCTCGCACCGCTGCATTTCTACCACCAACTCTTCAGCTGATGTTTGCCGTGTTCTTGGTCGTGCCGATGTAGAACTCCCTACAAGAGTCAAATCAAGAGGCCCTTCTGGCTCACGTCCGTAAGTCAGCAAGAAAGACGATTCGTCGATCGCTGAATGCTTCGTGAAATTGTAGCAATACTCCGTAAAACTGAGCCACTCTGTCCAACCACTTTGGTCCGCTGAGACCTAATTCCTCAAGTATTGATTTAGAATCGAGTTAACTCGTTCCGTTTGTCCATCTGTTTCAGGATGAAAGGCGGTACTAAATTTTAACTTAGTCCCCAATTTTTGGAACAAGTGTTTCAAAAGACACTTGTGAACTTAGAGTCTCGGTTTGAAATAATACTCCGAGGTAATCCATGTGAACTCACCAAGTATCTAGGAACAAGCGAGAAGTCGTGAACGCTGTTATGATATCCAAGGTCGGAGTAAACTTCGCTAGTTTGCTAAACCGGTCAACCATCACAAAGATTACGTTGTATCCATTTGAATCAAGTAGAGACGTAATGAAGTCCATGCTAATGCTTTCTCAAGGTCTAGCTGGAATCGGCAAAGGATGAAGCAACTCCTGTTTTTGCTCACAAGAAACGCGGTTCACCTGACAAGTTATGCATGTTTTCACAAAGTGGGCGTCATCGTCTTTCATTTGAGGCCAATGAAACTTTTTAGCTATCACTGCTAAAGTGGACTCTTTCTCCTTTATGGCCTGATAAGGGCACATCATGACATCCTTTGAGCAACTTTGTCTTAAGTTTTCCTTGTCTCACATAAACCCGACTTTGCTTGAACATGAGTAAGTCATGTCTCAGCTGCATGTTTTGCAACTTCACCTCTCGTTTGAGCTGTTCCATGTACTCCTTCGCTTGGTCATCATCCATGTAACTTTCACGTATTCGTCTCTCTAAGTCTGACCCCTTAGGATACATAGCTCGCAAAATCTGTGTTGACGATGTGAAGATATTCTTCTTTGTGACTCAAGGCGTCAAGACTCACATTGTCCTTTCTCGCTTTGTGGATTGACTCCACATTCATGAGCTCCAAGGTATCATGTCATCATAGTTGCTTTGGCATCACTCGATCTTGTGTCTCAAAGTACTTGAGTGAAATATTGTCAATATACATTTGGATTTTGTGAAGTCCTAAGAAATGCTGTCATTTCCTCAAGCAATGAATCACCGCAAAGAGTTCCTTGTGCGTCCGAACCACGGTCCGTCTACGTCTCGGTCCTGCGTCTCGGACCCACATCTCATATTTATGTTTCGGTCCGTTTCCTCACTTGCCCCTTTAGATCAACGTTCGTCTGGAGTCATCTTGGGATAGACCCCTATGTCTTAACCCAATATTCTAACCTTGGTTCAGAAAACCACTTAGAGTTCATCTGATCCCGACTTCCCGGCCAAGCTGTTAAGTCTAACTCGCAACGTTGACAATCTAGCGCAAGTCCACTAGGGTTCTATTGTTTGCATCTGCGTCTAATGTTGAGAATGAGAGTCACGACATTCACCCTCACTTTTTTACTTGAGTGAAATATTGTCAATATACACTTGGGTTTTGTGAAGTCTCAAGTAATGCCATCATTTCCTCAAGCAATGAACCACCGCAAAGAGTTCCTTCTCGTGAGTCGGTCATCGACTCTCCGTCCCAGATAACTTCTTGCTTTCGTACGCTACTGGTTTTCCATCTTGCACCAACATTCCGTCAGTCGCATAGTCGCTCGCGTCCGTTGTCGTGATGTGAATCATTTCACATAGTGAATGATTCACCTCTCTGCTAGGAGTTAGTCTCTCTGGGTGAAGTTAAGACGTCAGAGATGTCGATTCTGGAGGCTGTGGACATTGACGGCTACGGGTTACGCTTCTACTCTGACACTTGGGAGTTAGTAGCGGTTGAAGTTAGCTTGATGTTAGTCCTAGTCCTTCATGCAAATATTAACCGTTGTGTTATACGTTTTAAGTCATAGTAGACTAATAGTATGCTAGTTATCTTGTTCAAGCATTTGTGCGCTTGTGCAAGTGACTTCTTACTTGTCTATGATGTTCAATGTACATAACTTAGGTTTACCATGTTGATAGGGTAATGCTCATGGGTTGAACTTACGTGTTGCCCATGCACGCTTTGTAGCTGATTTAAGTTCACTTTCAGGGCTGCGTGTCGTTTTAGGTAGTTTAAGATTTACGCTGGCACTTTAGGGAACTTGACGTGGTAGCCTATGAGTGGAATTAAGTTACCACATGGTTTAAGGCTCAAAAGGACAACCAAGTGGAGCTATGAACTCCTATTGGTCCATTTTTGTCTTTTGTAAAACTCTAAATTTAGAAACAGAGGTCTAAAGGAGAGTTCGAGCATTTGGTGAGGACACTGCGAAATCTGAGAGCACAGGAAGATAGAGCTCGTCGTGCCAAGCACTGTCAATGAAATTCTTGATCGATTTGGATCAATAAACAAGGAGTTATGCCAATTTGAAGTTCGAGTTGAGTCAAAATTACATCACTTTTGTTGGATTTGGGGTTTTCAGTGTCAATTGCAGCAGAATTGAGGAAATCGCTTCAAACCATCGTGGTTGCGTTCGTTGTCAGCGGGGCTACGACTGTCCAAAAAGTTTCAAGTCATTTGAGGGAGTGAGTAATTCAAGGCGGCCGCTGAAGCAGAGGGGGTCTGAAAAGCTCTCAATCTAGAGCAGCAACTTCAGAGAACGAGATCTGGAAAACCGTGTACAATCAGGAGTCCCTACTTCACAGGGATGTTCAGCATCATGTAGACTCCAAATCCTGTAAGAATCTTCGAAAGTGATCGAGCCAATTTTCTGTTGTAGGTCGAAATAGCTGTCTGAGTATCAGAAATTGCCGCAATATCTTTACCCAGAACTTTTCTGTCCATATCTTGGTGCCAGAATCTGATCTCAAGCTGAAACTTCGTATGTGTGCTTAGTGGGGCCTCTTTTACATGTAGGAGAAGTTTAGAAGTCTAAACTTTCACATATTTCTCAATCCTGAGTGTCAAAGTTCGCCGTCTGATCTTATCATTGCTAGTTAAGCCTGAACTTTACTTCCTGAACATATCAGAAGAGCCAAGAGACCTGTATGAGTGTTTTACTGTGTCACCTTGTAACCTGAAGCTTATCCTTTGCGTAAACCAGCCACAGCTAGAAGCCTAGTGCTTCCTTGAGTAAACATATCACATCCTTCACGATCATAACACAGCTAGAAGGTTCCGCCCTTCTCAAGAAAACTCTCACCTTGACACCGTTGTCAAGGTGAGAGTCATCCTGAATTACTCACTCACTCAAATGACTTGAAAATATTTAGACAGTCGTAGCCCTGCTGAACTGAACGCAACCACGAAGGTTTGAAGCTCAGAGAAGTTGATTCTAGAGGGTGTTATATATTTTGAGTCCTAGTAGATTGTTTACCATGTTCATAGAGTTTTAAACTCATGGGTTGTACTTACTTGTCGCCCATGCACGCTTTCTGGCTGGTTTAAGTTATCTTTCAGGGTTGCGTGTCATTTTAGGTAGTTTAAGATTTACGTTGGTACTTTAGGGGCTGACGTAGTAGCCTTTGAATGAAGTTAAGTTACCACGTGGATTAAGACACTAAAAGACAACCAAGTGGAGCTATGAACTCCCATTGATCCATTTTTGTCTTTTGTAAAACTCTAACTTTAGAAACGGAGGTCTAAAGGAGAGTTCGAGTATTTGATGGGGACACTGTGAAATCTGAGAGCACAGGAAGATAAAGCTCGTTGTGCCAAGCACTGTCAGTCAAATTCTTGATCGATTTGGATCAATTAACAAGGAGTTATGTCAATTTGAAGTTCAAGTTGAGTCAGAATTTTGTTGGATTTGGGGTTTTGAGTGTCAATTGCAGCAGAGAGGCTAACTCTTGGCTGAGAAGTGAATCATTTACTATGTGAAATGATTCACATCACGACATCCACCCCCTCCAGTTGCACATCCTCCGGCATGTGTCAACTTCTTCATTCTTTTGTTTGTTCTCATCATTGTCACTCTCTTCCGCCTTAGCCTCTTTGGTAACCGAGACGTCTTCGTCTCTTGTTGTCCTCTGCTCTGACTCCAGAAAATTGAATAACTCTATTGATCCTCCACGCCTTTTGAATAGTTTCACACGTTTGCCTGTCATCAATCGCTTCAACGGAGTACCATCTAGCTCTCGTAAATTATAAGTGGCATTTTCATAAACATCTAGCACAACATAAGACTCGAACCATCTTCGAGAGAACTTACGAAGTGTAGAATGCTGATTCTCCAACGTGTTGTCATACATCAGAACCCAATCACCAACACGTATTGGCTTTGGTCGTAGTCGGTGGTTCTTGTCAAAATGTTCTTTGTTTCTGACTCGAGCCACTTTCAGCTTCTCTTGTGCTTCAGCAAGATCTTCCTCCCTCCGCTCTAATTGTCTGGTTCGCAAAGCAATGAGTGAAGTACGATCTAAACCATCTTCCCACGGTAACGTAGCCCACGTAGGAATGATCGGTTTCTGTCCCAACATAAGTTCAACTGACATATAGTCAGTCGTGGTACAGTGTGCAGTCCTATCAGCCCACAAAGCAAATGGAAGTAGAGTCGGCCATTCTCTAGGCCTACCATCATATGCTTTCACTAAAGTGTGAACAATAGAAGGGTGTCCTTGTTCACTCTTACCAATGCTTTCTGGATTCATGGTAGTAGTAAGCCGAAGCTTTACTCCATAACGAGCAAAGAACTCTTTCGCTTATGTGTCTCTTAACTCGCCCCTATACGCTCGTAGTCTCCCAACAGATCCATAGCGACAAATGATATCCTTGAGCACGAATCTGCATATGTTCTCTGTAGTCTTCGTCCGTAGTGCTCGTCTCTCCACATAGTTGAAAAGATCCTCTCGAGCCAACACCAAATAACGCATCCCCCATAGCCTCGATGGCATCATCACAAGATCAAGAACCCACTGAAAATGGATACTAGGTGGATAGGTAGGCACAAGCCCATCTTTGTAACGGACCTTAGAGTAGAACTGACAGTGCAAACACGACCCAACAAAATCCACCACGTCTTGATACAAATCCTTCCACCAGTATCGCTCCTTCATCTTCGTGTAAGTAGTCCAGACTCCACGATGTCCAGCCCATAAGGTGTCATGAAACTCTTTCAGCAGATTCAGCTTCGTCGGTTGATCATCCACCACTCTAGCAAGCATTCAGTCTCTTCTTTTCGGACGTTTCCATAGATAACCTTCGCGTAGAAGATAACTGTACGCCTTTCGTCTGATCTCTTTGAACTTTGCATCACTCCATCCTTCTCTTCTACATAATGAACTCAGATACAATCCAATATCGCGGAACTTTTCTGAGTAGAACTTCTCGTTGAACGGCAGTGGTTCCAAGTCTGAAGTCTGCTGACCAACTTGGCACCAAACGTCTTTCTTCTCTTCATTCTCCACCTCTGCAAACATCTCATCCTCATCTGTATAATGAGCCCTAGACAACATATCTGCAACTGGATTGTCCTTCCTTGCTATATGCTTTAGCTCAAGGATCAGACTCCGGACATAAGCAATCCATCGCAACATTGCTATGTCTGATGTATTGCAGTTTGCTATCATACCCAACAAAGACAAACAATCTGTTTCTAATATCACACAGGTTTCTATCAAGAACTCTCGATCTACCTTCATAGTACTAACAGCTCCCCACAACTCACGCTTCACTTGAGGATAGTTACGTTGTCTATCTGTTAAGATCCGAGCTCCAAACCTTGAAACAAACCGCACACCTTCTGCATCTTCCTGACCAACTGCCCATCCAGTCGTCTTTGGACTCGTATCAACAATCAATACCACAAGTCTCCCGCTCTCGTAGAAGAAGAGGATACGGATAGGTATTCTTGAACTGTCTATGACTTCGTACTCTAGCCGATGGTTCACAGTACCTAAGAAGACATGAGCTCTACGCTTCATCCAAGGCTTGCAACCTGCCAACAACATCACGATTCGAAACGTCGGAACAGGACCTGTGGTTGATGAAGTAGCTGAGGCGTTTGCTGGGAGGTCAATCTATTCTATTGGAGATCTGTTTTCAGGTTATGATCAGTTTCAGCTTGCTTTGGAGAGTAGAGACTTGACTACCATACGTACACCTTTGAGATTGATGCGGATGTGTACTCTTCTTCAGGACGCTACAAACTCAGTAGCCCATATGCAGAATGCGATGCATAAGGTGTTACGAGAGTTTGTACCTGAGGTCACTATCCTGTTTCTGGATGATATTCCCATGAAAGGTTGTCCGGTGGAGGACAAGGACGAAGTAGTGACTTCTGATGGTTGTAGAAAGTTCGTTGTAGACCACATTCGAGATGTGGAGAAGATTTTGACGCGTTTGAAGGAGGTACACCTCACTCTGTAAGGTACCAAATCTCGCTTTGGAATGTCAGAGATTGTGGTGGTGGGTCATTTGTGTGGTACTTTTGGAAGACGTTCGAACCACGAGAAGGTATATGCTATAGCAAGGATAGCAGACTGTACCAATATTACTTAGGAGCTTGTGAGTTCTTTCGCGTGAGTATTCTTCATTATGCACACATTGCCGAGCCTCTGTATGCACTTCTGAGAAAAGAGAAGAGGTTTACTTGGCGGCAAGAACATCACAAGACGATGGAGCAGCTGAAGAAGATTTTGAACAACTCAGTGACCTCCGATAGTAAGACACGAGGGACTAGAATCGGCTTCAAGTCCCAGGTACATGAGGAATAGTGAAGTTAACCATCAGAGCTATCACACTAGGATCCACACAACCAATCTCCTCAGTTGAGAAAGAAAATGTCTTACCATGACTAACTATCATCTTCTCGAAAGCTCGTCTTTCCACTTCAGTCAAGAAGCCACCTCCTCCTACCTGAAGCTGCTCGAGTGTCTCTTGAGTAAACTTGTGTCATACCTGTGTAGGATCTCTAAGCACAGGGTCAGCAGCAGCTAATTCCATCTGCTGTTGAGAATCAACAGGTAGTTGGATCACCACAGGTCTCACCTTCCTCGCTACAGCTTTATACTTGGAGTGTACTTCCGTTTCTTGATGAGAGCCACACCAACATACTGCATCTTTCCATCCATTCTCCAGTCTCAGATGAGGACAATACCGCAAGTATGAGATAATCTCCTCATAGACTTCACGAGAATGGATGAGATTTACCACCCTACCTCCCATATGCTCCATCAACCTATTTACATCATCCAGCCAACAAATAAAAGACTGTACACCTACAAACTCTTCATAAACATCAGAAATCGTCTCTTCTTCCTTTAGAACTCATGTACAGTGAAGATTTGCTGCGTACTTCTCCATCTGCCTTCTACTCTTCTCAGTCAAATCCTCTACCCGCGTAAATTCACTCCAATCATCAGAACTGAAAGTCATCAAACAAGATCTCCAACTATGTACAGTATAACTACTCTCTCAATCTTGAGCAGCCTCATCACCAGCCTCCTGTGATCCCTCAAGCTACTCAAGCGGGATCATAGTAGCAATAGATCCTTCACTCTTGCTATCCCGTCCTACAAGAGTGGTTTTAGAAAACCTTTACTCCTACAGACAGGAGAATCTCTCAAAGTCTGTCGGTTTTGTTCGTGGTTCGTACGAATGGTCAGAAACTGCACAAAACGTCTATCATCTGGACTACGGATCCTAGCGTAATGAGATCCGTCATCCATCACCTTGGTCTCCATTCGAACTGCAATGATATAAGGTTGACCAAGAATCACAAGATATGAAGCAGAAGATTACACGAAGAATTACTGATCTACATCCACATCACCTATCTTCATCTTCACGTTAAGACAAGCGCCGTATAGCTCACCTTTTTGGTTGTTTGTAGCACGTAACACCCAACCATGGTTCAGCTCGATAGACCACTGACCTCTCTCATACACCTCCCGTGACATGATGTTGATATCAGATCCGTGATCAACTAAAGCAGCAATAGGTTTAGACAAGTTTCCAAGACGAACTCGTGTAGCAGTCGTAGCACGAGCCCGATGTCTCCTTCTGAAGTCACTATCAGTAGTTGGACTCTCCTCGCCAGCTTCCTCATTGTCAACTCAATGGTGTTGGTACCAGCAACCAACGCTTCTTGCTGATATCCCGTGTCATCAACTTCCTGAAAATGCACCTTTCCGAACTCTACATCATTCACAGAAGCTTCTACCACATCTATCATTTGACTTTCTATTTGTTCAGACATCATCTGTCTCTTGCGCTTGATGATGTCGATGATCAGTTCGTGAAACTCCCTCCGCCTCTTTTTCTCCACAGAAGCATCTTGCCAGTGAACATGTCTATCCACATCCAAGAATGCTCTGATAGAAGTAGCGTCTACAAGATCTCTCCACCTTGTGATCCTACGAATAGACTAGGCCCCTCTCTTCAGTTTCTTAGAAGGAACTGACGTCACACTCTTCTCAGCAGTCTTATCTAGCAATGTAGGACTAGAAGAGACTTCAATATGCCCAGCATATACATCAAAATTTACCAACGGTGCCATCAACGCAGTTGCCGTTGCAGCCGTAGCAATCTGAGGTAGACTCCTCATGCCTCCTCGTCCAAACTGCGTGCTTAACGGCTCTCCAGTAGAAAAAAGGTGCAGCTTACCGTTCTGATAGCGAACCATATCATCTCGCAAAGCAGCTTTGAGCTCTTGACAATCTCCTCGGAAATGATCAGGACTATCATACCATATACATCTACGAACAAGATCACCTCTTGGGCGTGCAGCAACAGGCGCCGGTGGCTGCTCTCTCTGCAAGCCAGCTAGCTTCACCTTCAACTCACGCATCTGCCGGATAAGGTCTTTAATCTGATTCTGCTGACCATGGTTCTCCGTAGGTCCCTAAACATGTGCCCTTTGTGCAGGAACTAGCACAACTGGCATCAAAGGAACTACAGCCGGGACAACAGGTCTGGGAGCAAGAACTGGAGCTGCTGCACTTGAGGAGCAGCCTAAGGTTGAAGGATCACATCCGCAAGCGATCGTCCTTCTATATCCACTCTCCCTCGTCTTTACCTTGTTAGAACAGCGACGACATCCTCAACTCTCCCCCAATCCATAGTAACACCTCCTTCAGTCAATCGATCTGCTAACATGAAGCATAATCGATTTGCCGTAACATCGTCGGTAGCTTGTAGGAAAAGCTCTGTTCTCCTAGCATCTAAGGTTATGCGCTCAAGAGTTGAAAGTTGCCGGTATCTCCTATCAAACTCTCTCAACAACTCGTTCAGGCTCATCATACGACCAGGTTGCTGCTCAACCTAGTTCAGAAACGTCCTCCTAGTAACTCTCTCTGAATCTTCTTCAAGAAACTCCTCTCTAAGAGATTGCTCAAAACTCATCCAAATTCTAAGATTTCTTCTCTGTACATCCCTAACTTGGTCCCGCAACTCAGGAATCACAGCTAACTCAAAACTTGCTATCATCTCAGCATCAGTAACTCTAACCAGTTCCATCTCTCCTCTATACTCACGCAGATATCTAGAAATATCTCTACCTTCAAACCTTCCACATCTGTTCACAATAGCTTGCAAAGCCTTGACAGTCGTAGCCTTGCTGACAGTGAACGCAACCACGAAGGTTTGAAACGATTTTCTCGATTCTGCTATAATTGACACTAAAAACTCCAAATCCAACAAAAGTGATGCAATTCTGACTCAACTCGAACTTCAAATTGGCATAACTCCTTGTTTATTGATCCAAATCGATCAAGAATTTCACTGACAGTGCTTGGCACGACGAGCTCTATCTTCATGTGCCTTGAACTCTCCTTTAGACCTCTGTTTCTAAATTTAGAGTTTTATAAAAAACAAAAACAGACCAATGGGAGTCCATAGCTCCACTTGGTTATCTTTTAGTGCCCTAATCCACGTGGTAACTTAACTTCACTCATAAGCTACCATATTAGCCCCCTAAAGTGTCAACGTAAATCTTAAACTACCTAAAATGACACGCAAACCTGAAAGATAACTTAAACTAGCTAGAAAGCGTACATGGGTGACAAGTAAGTACAACCCATGAGTTTAAAACTCTATGAACATGATAAACAATCTACTAGGACTCAAAATACATAACTCCCTCGAGAATCAACTTCTGTGAGGTCCTAACTTCACTTAGAGAGGCTAACTTCTGGCTGAGAAGTGAATCATTTACTATGTGAAATGATTCACATCACGACAGCGGGGAAGCACGAGGAACATCACATCAGAGGCGGGAAGCGGTGGGAAGGAAAAAGAACACGAAAAGAACCTCAGTACAGCTTATGGCTGCTTCTGGTGCGTCTTCAGTCTGTGCGCTTCTGGTCTCAATCCCAGCTCCAATGCGATCCCACGAACCTGCTCCTATCGTTAATCTTGAGCTGCACCCCTCTGCTGATGCAATCGATCTTTCTCTTCCTTGGAAACTTCTCTAATCGACCCTCAATGTTTGCTTCTTGGAATCCGAAAGAATTCCTTCAGCTCGACTGTGCTTCTAGCTCACTGAATCGTCCTCGTTCCTTAATTCGGTTCTCTGAGTTCTCAATTACACCCTCCTCGCTTCCAGGTCCAGTTCGACACCTCGATGACAACAGATTTCTCAAAACACAGGAGTCCTTCATTGTGGGAAGCAGACGATCGATCTTATCCTAATGCGCCTCGTCCGTATCTTCCCCGTGTTTTAGGGTAATGTCTTGGTAACCCCGATTCACCCACTACTAGATAGTACCTACTCTTCTGCGGTGATGTGACACGTGGTTGGTATCTCGAAGGTCCAGTCATCATCTTCTGACTTCGGAAGAAGTCGACTTCTCTTACAAAAAGTTCTTAAGACCATCCTTCCTCTAAGCAAGGTGTAATCTTAAGCAACAGGGTTATTTCAATTACATAGGTAAAAAATTTAAAAAATCTTCAATCCTGTAATTTGTGGGCACCACATGGACCAAGGCCGCAAGCATCTTCAAAATCTCAATAGTATCAAGATCTGATGATGTCGTTATTGTAGTTGCATGTGCTTTAGAAGATGCAGCAGTAGAGTAGATGCAACAACCGTTGAGACAGCAACAGCAACGCTTCCGTTCTTACGATCCATTTTCTTCTTCGTGTGATAACTCAACCTTCACGATCAATCATCCCAAGATGCTCTTAGTGGAAGCACCAGATTTTATGTCGAGGTAAGAGTTTCTTGAGAAGTGTGGAATCTTCTAGTTGTGATACGACCGTGAAAAGAGACACGAAAATCACACAAGAACACGGATCGCAAAGAAATCTCCACTACGTTCTCGATCTAAATAAAAACACATGACACGCACGTAAATCTTCAACTCCAAATTGTTCAATCTGCAAGCCTTTGACTCCATATCACCCATACTGGAAATCTCACGCTCAAGAACTCAGTATTTCAAAATTTTGCTCTTGTGAAGCACTCACGCGTTCACATAGAAGCTTCCCATTTTCTATTCAAAATGATATGCGTACAAGTTGCATGTCTCTCCTCTACTCGTTTCTGCCCTCTATCCTCAATTCCTCGATGTCAAAATTATCATCACTCAAAAATCCTTTTTAATTAGTTTTCTTGACACATAAGAAGATATTACGTGTTGAATTTTTATCAAAGATTTATTTTTCTGTTACCATTTGTCTATAGATTCTCCACAGCTCTTCAGTTAAAGAACGTTTTTACCCTACCACAACTTAGTGACGTCATCAGACAAGCATACATTCTGCGATCTCATGTTTCTCTTCTCGAGGAAATTTACAACTTCAAGTGTTTTAATGAAGAAGCACCAGTTTGACCTCTTCATGATATCACTTACAACCAAAAGTTCAAAATAAAATAGACAAGCGCAGGAGGTTCTGATATGGAGTAGGAAGTTCTCACTTGATGCCAACTGGATCCCAACAGAAGGAGTTCAGCAATTGGGATTTTTTCCCAACGAGCAAGAAATGTAACATCTGACCTGCTATCGTTGAAGTCTTACTCCGAAGCAAAACATGTTAAAAATACTTTGGAGAGGTCAATGGAAAGAGAAGGAAGTGAACCTAATGCATTACGAAATATCCTTAACATCAAAAGAGATATTCAGAATACATTGTTATATGTATTTGGATAAGACCGAGAAAAATGATGGAATTATTGATTCTATACTCAACAACAAGGTGTCAGATAAATATTATATAAGTGTCCATTATCATTGACTAGACCCTAGATCTGATCCTGCGACACTACATATAGTAAGCACCATTTTTGGTGCCGCTGCCGAGGATTTCATCTTAGTAACTTCTGTTCTAAGTTTCCTGGATCTGTGTGCTAGTAGTTAGTTTCATTTCGAACTAACTTTGATTGTAGTTGAATGTGTTGTGGGACTCTATCTTGCTAGAAGACAGGAACCGCAACCAGAAGCTGATAAGATACATCAGGGGGGACTGGAAGAAGCCGTTTCCCCGCTTTCAAGAGTTTCTTGGAAGACTCGATCTTGGAAGATTGCAGTGAGTACAACAGGAAGCAGGAGAAGAAGACGTTCCGAACCTGTGATCGGTTGTTTAGACATTCAGTCTGCCGGATCTAGTACTCTGGAAGAAGAGGGACATCTCTTCTCAGCACTCTGGTGGATATCTCCGACCAGAGGAAGAAGCAGAAGACGCACGGGTAAAGATCCTGAGTGGGTACATTCACCCCAGCGAACCGCTTCTAGAGAGCAGCGGATATCCCTGAGACACCAAAGGAAAGAAGAAGAGCTCAGGAAGATCCGCTCAATAGAGTTGGAAGAACCTTCCATCTCGAGCATAATCTTTGGAGAAGACAGAAGCCAACCGGGTGATCACGTGTATAAGTGGATTTTGGTACGGGTTACTCGGAAGACGTCTTCCAAAGTGTGGAAGAAGCTTCTCAAGGTGAAGGAAGACTAGAGGAGATCGTTCCAAACGTATCAGAAGGCGACAGCGACAATAGTTCTGACTCAGAAGACGACATTCGTGATTCAAACAGGCCTGGACCTTCGAGAAGACCATCTCCACCACCTGGACCTGAGGGAGGAAGAAGTTGGTAGTCGCACCAGCCGGCAATCGACATGGCTTCCCACACTCGGCAGAAGTACCATGCAAGAACACGACAACCGAGACAAAGAAACATTACATACGATCGCTACACAAGATTGACGATGTTAAAGATTTAGGAGAGAATCAACTACTTGCCGTCCTAGCGGAGGACGACAAGTCTTTTTTGGTTTGTAAAGTGTTACGAATGATGAGAATGAAGAACATTGCAGAATAGAAATCGAGTGATATGCAACTGAGTTGGTTGATCTTTACATCCAGAGAGACATAAGATTCCGGGTGGTAGAGGAAGACCTGCACTTTACAAACCAGAGGTAGATATTTCAGAAATATGAATTTTAGCTTTTGATTATTTTTTTACCATGATGAAAGGATTTTGCTGAAGATTGTTGGCAAGGCATACTGAGCTGATTATCTTCTTGTGTGTCTATGATAGGATCGTACTTTTAGACAGCAACGAGAAGACGGTAAAGAAAATATTCTTCTCATCAAAAGAAACATGCAAAGTGATGCAGTTGGAATATTCTTTCGTTTCTATCTTCTTTAGAGTTCGTCAGGTACTTCATATTCGAAGTGTTCACTAAGCAAGCGTACTTAATGGCATGCAGGAAAATTTCCAACTGTCTAAACTCTCGACCGGTTCCAAAGAGCTCATTTGTATGATGCTGCTAGATGTGCCTAGAAAGTTAGATATGTATTCTAGAATTAACGCATATGTATCAACAGTGCACTCAGAGAACGATTTTGGAAGATCATTCAAAGGTCATAGAGGATTCAATGTAGAACAAAAAATCAATATGATAGCTGATTCTGTTTTGGCATCCGGCAAAGTAATCCTATCAGGTGACTTGCTTGAGCGAGAAGGTGAAATCCATCTTAATAGGTCCAATATAACCGTACTAGACAGTCCTTGATAATCATCAGAAATATAACCTTCGGATGATACGTTTCTACTCTTTCTTCCTCTGTTCTGTTTGTAGGTAATATATGAAATTTTGTTAACACTACACTAACATCTTCGATGTGTAACTTACAGAGTTCACTTCCAGAATAAAAAGATCTGTCTTATACTTGCGTTCTCATACTCGTGTCTAATTCTCACAGGTAATCACTTTAATTTGCAATTCTGAAATTCGGATAGAGTCGAGTACATCAAAATGAGAACATGTAAAGATCATTATGTGATGTTCTGAAGCACAATGATAGTAGAGAGATCTAGATCTGTTGTGGGAAGAGCGATCACATTATGCGTCATACAGATTTTCCATCAACTGTACTCTGTGTGTAAATCCCAGTGTTCCCAGTGTATGGCTAGATGAAATACCCGGCATTCTTGGTGAACTCCAAAATATAAGATATTCTCATATAGGGTTCTCTGAAGGTGGGTCTTTTATTGAGGACGAATTGTATTGTAACGATGGATATGGTTCCATATAGGTATTATGCGTACCATTTGAAAGGCAACTAGGGATCCAGATTGTTTTCCCTGCTTTTCTATATGAGGTGACTGCCGTTTCGCCTTGTGTATTCACTCCTGCTCAATGACCTCAAACATCCACACTGAAAACAGATAAGCAGCAAACTCTATCTGGGAGCTGTTCGGAGTTCATACGAACGTCGTACCTGTGATAACATGATAGGACCGCCTAGGCCTTCAGAAGCGAATCGAATAGAGTCTCTGCTTTTAACCTCCGAACGCTTTTCGTAACAAAGCTTTGCATCTCATCCTGAAACGTGACATGTTGGAGTTTTATATCAGAGAAGCGATTGCAATTGTACGCACTGAGAAATTCGTCAACACCTCAGGCGTCGAACAGAAGAATTTCATAGAGCAAGGTTCGTGGTTCTATGTTCACCTTTTTCTTCACGAGTTCAAATAGAGCCTTGCATAGTCTGGATAGTATCTTCGGAGACTGAACTCACATAAAATGGTTAGTTGGCGATTCGAACGTCAATGTCCGGCATATTACGCAACTACACCGGAAATCTCTTGCAAGTATATAGGAGCATAAAATTCAAGGTTTGATCGTGACTTATGAGCGAAGATATTTAGACAAGCCGTGGGTGGAGTGAGAGTTCCTAGAACAACTAAATTTAATCATCTTCCTCGAATCTAGTCAGATGCGACTAAATTGCTCCTTGTAAGCCTCTAGCTAGTCGTCTACTGCCGAGGCAAGGACTTAAATCTTTGGAAAATAGGATGCATAACTCAAATTAACAACGATCATGAATGCTTACAGACAAAATGTCATCTCTGAGATTATCTGCCCCAAGAAGAAATCATATTTCCCCTCCTAAAACCTTAGAGTGTTGATATACATACGAATGTACCCAAAAGCCCATTCAGCGCAGACGTAGGGCCCGATTCTTAGAGTCATGTACAATCCAGCGTCAGCCACTGTCTTCACAAATCTAATCAAGTCGTTGCTTCCCTCAAAATGCACCCAAATGTAATCCCTTATTAAAGCAATTGTACGTTCAGTAACTAGATGTATGATTCAATAACGTCGAGTCCTCCTTCCTTGGCCGTGTTTATTATAGATGGCCACATCTGGGGGTAGGAGTGATGTTTGGAGCTTAGACTCGACTTATCTGGTTGTGAGGGGGACAAAAGTTCCCTATACATCAGAATTTGTTCAACACATTCTAAGTTAATACACCAGCTTATGTGTCTACAATAACTAAGTTTAGGATCGGCTTAACCTCGGCACGTTAGAATGTGCGTTACGTTCATAACTGACTTGGATCTAAAGCGTCGCAGTACGTACTTGACGCATTCTTTTATCATTTCAATTCATGATGAAATCCGATCGCCAGACCCCAATACTGCTGTGTACAAGTTTTTCAGATAACAATGTCATGTGAAAAACTAGCTGCCAAGCCATAAAATGCATGTGAGATTTCTATCATCAGCAGAGTCTGTCCCTGAAGGTAAAGTCCTTGATATTAGACTCAGCATCTTAAGTTCAAGCACATTCGGTCTCGTAGGATATGAGAACATGCGTACATATGCACAACCTGCAAATGCTTGAGATTTTTTATGATGTGACAGGCTGGATACGCGTTACTGTCTTGTAACGAAGACAATAATGCTTACAGAACTGAGATACTCCGATCCAAAATGGCTGAGACTGAAACCGAGGACGATGAGTAGTCACGCCAAAGCTCTTTTGACGCGACTCTGTTATATAGGTAAGTTTGTTAAGCTCACACTGTGATAGGAAACGACCTGAACCGTAATTATAACAGGTTTATCCATACTTGTTGATTCTGTGTGTGTGAGAGAGAGAAAGAGGGAGAGACGCAGCAGGTTCTCACTTTATTCATGGATAATACAGCAATCTTCTTAGGAAGGTGCGCTATTTCTGTACATTAAGATCTAATATGGAAGACAGCCTACCCCAGGCCTCGATTTCTGAGGCCGATGTGCGCGGCACTGGGACGCTATACTGCAGCCAAAGAGAGAGGACTGTGCAGTGCGGCAGATGTCAAATCTTCTCCGTGACGGATGAGCCCTGACATCAGAATCTCCGGCTCGAATGGAAAAATGCAAGTTAATTCTGGAGGGGAAGAAAGTGGTGCGAATACTTAGGACTCTCCAAGCTCGACTTCTGGAATCTCCATCGTAGAGCGAGGCTGACCCAAAATCAACACAGGACATCACCACACTGATTTAAAAGATGCGAAGAGTGGTATTTTGTTGGTGCTATGTATGGGCATCTTATGTGTCTATTTTCCACGCGTGATGTGAATCGTTTCCTCACCCTGATGGAGCAAAGACTTGCGTTGCTTCCAGATCGAAAGAGATAAGGGCTGTCAACGCGAATCATGACAGCCCTTATCTCATGAGCCAACTGCTGTAGGTAAGTAAATAGCTCTCACTGAAAGAAAAGAAGACTGCTAGGGTGTTCATGTATATAGCAGCTGGTACAGATCTTGTTCATTTGCTATGTCATGAGGACGAATGGGACAGGCCAGTTCGAGAACTGAGAGATTTTCACCGGGCCGTCATCCAAATGCTTGATCTTTTTAGTTTGTGTTTGTCTATTAACTATATTCAGCTTGCTTATTAACATTAATTTCTCACCTAACCCTTCCGACGCGAAGGGTTAGGTGAGAAATTAATGTAAAGAATTAATGCATTTTTTTACTTCAGCAGACACTCGCACTTTTACCCCAGAAACGCCTGACACTCCACTTCACATATAACATTCATAAGATTCTCGATAATGTATAAGGAGCAAAAGTTACTGAAGTTGATCGAGCATGCTTATTTAACTAACTGCTACCAGTGACATACAAAAGTCTCCACGTGATGAAGAACTAAAAGCTAGAAGGGAGAATACGGCCTATAGAGTACAGAAATATATATTTTGTTCACTGTAATGGAAATCTGTTGTATCGTAGAAGACAAGGTAAATGAACAGCTTCCTTATTTCATTTGTCCCTTGAAAGCACAAAAAAAGGAATCAGTGTACGACGATAGACTATTATGTGCCAAAGGATCGCACAAGACATAACCATGTTCAGGGCAACTATCTGTCCGGACTTTGATGGAATGTTTAGCAAATGCAGTAGAGATCTAGTCTAAGACACGTTTATCATGTACTGCACCACATCGGGATACATGATGCCGTTGATCGACACCAAAGTTCATCTTGACTATTAAGAGCTAACACAGTATGCACGTATCTTCTATGTTCCACGAGTTCATATGAGCAGAACATACATTGCGCTGATCTCGACCTAAGGCCATTGCCCAGGTTCAGCACAAACTATAATCAATAATCACGCGAAGTCCCAAGTCTTGCAGAGGGAAAGAACGAAAGTTACAGCTCCACCGAAAAATCCAACAGCTGGTACGAGCAACCCGTTCTTGGTGGCAGAAATTTGAACGGCTCCGGAGTATCTAATCCACTCGCTGTGTCGAAAACACTTAATTACATTCCTGAGTCTGAGCCTTAGTTATGGGCAGAATATTGCTTAGTTTATCGGCAGATGAGGCAATCCTCCACGCCCCAAGGCGTTACGATGCAGAGGCTCCTGTCACTACTATCCAAATTAATTATATCACAAAATAGATCGAATGCAGTTGCAGTCCGTCCGGTGGACGCTTATCAAGGACAACTTCCTTGGTAAACTATACAGTACGTTAACTTCAAGCAGACCACTTCTTGAGGTTTCTCAACTTCAACCTGTGAAGGTAGGACCAATTTGAGACCTACAGTAGCATAACATCACAGTGTCCCTAAACAGTGCTCACTCAACGGTGACTGCAAGCAGTCATAGAGTCATAGAGATGTTAGAGCTGGGATACTGCGAGTTTGTGTTGATTGTACGTCTCCAGCTGGTCTAGCTTACTCGTGTTTGTCTCTGGGACGGCCCGGGAAGCCATCAAATCACTTGGTTCAAGGAAGAGGAGGCAACAATCCAAGAGAAAGTCCGCATCACGAAAGATCCTTTAAATCTGCACTCCCAACACTCGTGACTTCAAAAGTCAAGACTTGGGAGGTTTTGTTGATGTGCAGTGATCGATGGAGACGGGAATGGATAGCAAGTTGATTGTGAATGTTGTACATGTGCGCGTATGGATGTTCTGATCACGCTCTCAAATTTTGTGGCCCTGATATCATGCATCAACCTAACTTACGACAGAGATCTCAGATTATCCATGGGAAGCGGAGTTTTCTGCAGTCGGGAGCCATCCATTATCCTCGAAGTAGCCCTGACGAAGCACACAGCACTTTGGAAGACCGTCCGCGTTATCTCAATTCATCAACAACTTTGCATTCAGGAAAAGGGACTGCACACTACCAGCACCGAAGAAAGTCCAGAGGAAAGCAAGCTACAGCCATCTGAATGCAAAACCGAGTGAATGCAGAGCCGCAAAAGAAGATCTGAAGCACATTGTTGCAAAGACTGTCGGATCAGCCTCAGTTAAGAAAGAACCTACAATTCAATAAAAGATTTTGCATAAACGAGGCTAAGAGAAACACGGATTGACAATTGATTTGACCTAATTGATTTGATCTTCCTGGTCTCTTCTGGAAGAAGCGCAATGGAGACAGAGATGAGACCCTAGAGAGGAGAACGCGTATGCTAGAAAAGCTCAAGACGTATCTTCCCTGGAAAGTGGCCTGAGAAGCCACGTTGCACAGGACACAACCTTCCTTCGACTTCAATCCTATCCTGGAGGGAATTTTCAAATGAATGTACCGTCCACAGATTTTACTGAGCGGAGTTACATGACATGAAAACATCTCGCCAGATTCAATTTGGTACGTAGCTTCTAAGTGACTCCCTGAGAGTAACCATGATTCGCTAGAGAGTAACGGAGTAAACTGCTGTAGCTGTTGGTTCCAGGGATTGAAATAATCAAACCAGATAAACCTTCACAATGAGTTGAAAGTTAGTATCTCTAATTATCAATCATCAGTATAAACGATGAGAACTGAAAATTCAGTTAATAAGTTAATCATCAATTGGGGTTTAGGTTTCGACCGCTCCGCGTGCTCTGTGTTTTCTGTTCGTTCTCCTCTTGCCTCAGCGTTCACGCGCTTCTTTGTCGTTCCTCACCAGCATCTTCTCACAGATCTAGTCTACATCTGGCTATCTCGACACTACGTCGTTCAACTCGCGGCTGCGCTCGGGAATTAGTCACAGCTTTCACACGCCTCCGCTTGCTGCTTAACCATAGCCTTTTCTTTTCTCTCTTTCTTCCTCTTCTCTTTGTCATGTGCAAGATCGCTTTAATTTTTCAGTTTTCTCCTTACGCTACTACTCTAACCATCGGTGAACTACGTTGCAATCTGCCTCACTTTGCTCTTCGACCTTTGTCGCAGATCGGCTCCTTGCCGTTTTTTTGGGCTTGCGAACTCCGGGCTAATCCTCACTATTTTCGCCTGCATACATTGCTTTAGGGCATCCGGTTCCCATATTCTCTTACTGGGCGCTTTATTATTAGTTCGTTACTTCATATATATTTTGTACATTTTGGATTCTTTTCTCTCAGCATACTCCTTTCGTATCCGTCCAAGAGTTCTGCTGCGAATTTTGTTATCTTCACGGGTTTCATCGCCGTCGTGCACTACGGAAGCTCCATCCTTTTGACTAGCATTGTCCTCGTTACAAGAAGAAAGCAACGTGCAGTGGGTGCAAGTTCGAGACACATCGGAAGGCACAGAAATTATATTCCTCTTATAGGCTATGGCTGATACCGACTGGCTGCTACACCAAATGCAGGACTTTTATCTTTATGTGTAGCTTTAGGCTCTGTAGCTTTTATTGCAGGTCTCGCTTGCGAATATGCACGTAACACCTTCGCTCCGAACTTAACCGCAAATCTGTCTCCATTCTCATCATCCTGTCCTACTGCCCATCCTGTAACCGGACTTGTATCTATAATAAGAACCACCGGCCTGTCACCCTTGTAACCAATCCTTCTCAAAAGTGAAGGAGAGGATAATAAGGACTTTAGCTTCCATACTGCATCTGTATGCTCTTCCTCTCATATGAAATTATGACCTTGCGTAACAATCCATATAATGGATCCGTCACATGCGCATAATGAGGAATCCAAATGTGATAGAATACACAAGCACGCAAAAACCTTCTTACTTTTGTCAACGAGTTGCAAACTTGAATCGCATCCACTTTGTTCGGGTCTGGCTTCCGACCAAACGATCCACATAAATGATCAACGATCAAAACTTCTCTAACCTCAAATATAGACTTCGCATCTGATAGCGTGAGATGAACTTCCTCAAGTCGAGATAAGATCTTCTCACAATCTGCATTGTGATCAACGAGTATCACCGACACTCCCTCTGATCTAATGCTTCATCCTTCTCATCTTGCACACATCCTTTGATGAGAATATCATCCAAGAACGGCATCGTCTTTTCAAGGATGAAGTCCTTTGAAACGAGATGAACTCTATTCATCTCGTTCATCATGTGTGCTACCGAGTGGGTAGCTCCCTGTGGTAAGATACACATCCTAACCAACCCCAAAGGTGTCCTCATTGTCGTGAAGTTTCTGCTCTCCTCCGCTAGTTGAAATTGATCATATCTTGAGTAAAGATCGCCCATTGAGTAAATTGCTCTTCCTGCAAACGCTTCAGCAAATTCATCCACAATCTGGCCCATCTCAACATTTCTAATTGTTATTGTGTTCACCGGTTGCATGACTTGGATGGATCACAACGACCTATTCTTCTTTGGCACTGTAAACCATCTGCTCAAATACAGTGTAAACGACGGCTCCAAGATCTTCATCTGCATCTTCTCCTTCAGCAACTCCACCAGTTTATGCAAGTGAGCTCGCGGTACTGAAATTGATCTCAGATTCTACAACACATGCGATATTGTGAAAATAACTATCGGAGTAATAACGTACGGGTCTTCCCAATGCACATAAAATGTATACATCGGACTTGCTACCATTGAAGTCTTACTCCAAAGCAAAACGTGTTAAAACTATGTTGTCGAGGTCAATGGAAGGAGAAGGAAGTGAACCTAATGCATTACAAAATGTCTTCAACACCAAAAGAGATATTCTGAATACATGTTACACGTATTTGGATAAGACTGAGAAAATATGATGAGATTATTGGTTCTACTCACAACAAGTTGTCAAACAAATATTATATAGGTGTCCATTTCCATTGACAAGACCTAGATCTGGTCTTTAACTCCTTCAGACGATGTTAACAATAGAGATATAATTATCTCGAACATAGTTACACCTGTTGGAGAATTGGAGCGACGAGCGTTTGATGAAAGAAGTCCATTGTATGCAAGAACACGACAATCGAGACAAAGAAGCATTACATATGATCGTCTACACAAGATTGGCGATGTTAACACTTGTTGTCTTTGTAGAGGACGACAAGTCTTTTTAAGTTTGTAAAGTGTTACGAGTTTTGACTCGTGATGAGAATGACGAACCTTGCAGAATAGAAATCGAATGATATGCAACTGAGTCGGTTGATCTTTACATCCAAAGAGACGTAAGGTTCCGGGTGGTAGAGGAAGACCTGCGCTTTACAAACCAAAGGTAGATATTTCAGAAATATGAATTTTAGCTTTTGATTTTTTTTACCATGATGAAAGGATTTTGCAGAAGATTGTTGGCAAGGCATACTGAGCTGATTATCTTCCCGTGTGTCTATGATAGGATCGTACTTTTAGACAGCAAGGAGAAGACGGTCAAGAAAATATTCTTCCCATCAAAAGAAACATGCAAAGTGATGTAGTTGGACAACCTACCTGGAAATCCGATTGCCAGACCCCTATACTGCTGTGTACAAGTTTTTCAGATAACAATGTCATGTGAAAAACTAGCTGCCAAGCCATAAAATGCATGTGAGATTTCTATCATCAGCAGTGTCTGTCTCTGAAGATAAAGTTCTTGATATTAGACTGAGCATCTTAAGTTCAAGCACATTCGGTCTCGTAGGATATGAGAACATGCGTACATATGCACAACCTGCAAATGCTTGAGATTTTTTATGATGTGATAGGCTGGATACGCGTTACTATCTCTAACGAAGAAAATAATGCTTACAGAACTGAGATACTCCGATCCAAAATGACTGAGACTGAAACCGAGGACGATGAGTAATCACGCCAAAGCTCTTTTGACGCGACTTTGTTATATAGGTAATTTTGTTAAGCTCACACTGTGAAAAGAAACGACCTGAACCGTAATTATAACAGGTTTATCCATACTTGTTGATTCTTTGTGTGTGAGAGAGAGACGCAGCAAGTTCTCACTTTATTCATGGATAATACAGCAATCTTCTTAGGAAGGTGCGCTATTTCTGTACATTAAGATCTAATATGGAAGACAGCCTATCCCATGCCTCAATTTCTGACGCAATGTGCGCAGCACTGGGACGCTATATTGCAGCCAAAGAGAGAGGACTGTGCAGTGCGGCAGATGTCAAATCTTCTTCGTGATTGATGAGCCCTGACATCAGAATCTCCAGCTCGAATGAAAAAGTGCAAGTTAATTCAGGAGGGGAAGAAAGTGATGCGAATACTTAGAAGTCTCCAAGCTCGACTTCTGGAATCTCCATAGTAGAGCGAGGCTGACCCAAAATCAACACAAGACATCACCACACTGATTTACAAGATGCGAAGAGTGGTATTTTGTTGATGCTATGTATGGGCATCTTATGTGTCTATTTCCACGCGTGATGTGAACCGTTTCCTCACTCTTGTGGAGCAAAGACTTGCGTTGCTTCCAGATCGAAAGAGATAAGGACTCTCAACGCGAATCTCATGAGCCAACTGCTGTAGTAAATAGCTCTCACTGAAAGAATGAGAAGACTGCTAGGGTGTTCATGTATATAGCAATTGGTACATATCTTGTAAATTTGCTATGTCATGAGGACGAATGGGACAGGTCAGTTCGAGAACTGAGAGACTTTCACCGGGACGTCATCCAAATATTTGATTTTTTTAGTTTGTGTTTTTCTATTAATTATATTCAGTTTGTTTATTAACATTAATTTCTCTTACGAGAAGAATTGGGACCAGATTGTGTACATCTTACTTTGACCGGTGAATGGACTTAAACATTTCGGTCAACGTCACTTTCAACATCTAAGTTGATATCCGATGCACTGCAGGCGGAAGATCAACCACGTGCGTTGATCGTGATGAATTTTGATGAAGAATATTGTAATCATGTTGATGTCTTTCTCATTTCATTTTGTCGTATCTTTCATCGTAGATCAATTCAAGGTCATTATTTTGATTTTGTATTGAATCTCGTATATTTTTGAATCATTGTTATCTTTATCGCTCGACGAAGATGATTATCTTATGTTAAGGTTGGGGATCCCAACCTTATCACAGGATTTTGGTTCAACTTATGAAAGTGTGAAAGTGTTCTAGG
Organism: Asterella californica; assembly: GCA_036924285.1. NCBI lineage: Eukaryota > Viridiplantae > Streptophyta > Marchantiopsida > Marchantiales > Aytoniaceae > Asterella > Asterella californica. The sequence continues at coordinate 32,402,145 of JAYKYS010000003.1, forward strand.
ATTACATAGATCTATAGTGCCAAATATGAGATAAAGTGATCTCCAATCTTCTTTCTCATTGATCCATTTTTTACCAATCAAGTTCATCCAAGTTCCAAGGACGATTTTGTGATTTCGGAGGTCTTCCAAGGAGTCATTCGTAAAGTATGAGGTCTCGTTGGAAAGCTCTCGAGCTAGGCTACAATCTAGAGAGGAATATTGATCAATTTGGAGTTCTGAGCAGAATGTTATGATCTTCCAAAGTCAAAGAGATCATATCAATATCCCGAGTCACATTTTCGAGTGTCTCGAGAGTTTGAGAGATGATCTTTCGATATTCTCAAGAGGATTGGATAGTTGATGCCGTGTTAGTTGCACTGATGTAAAATAGTCATATGTTTGGGTTGGCTTTGACGATAAGGCTTTATCATCGAGACGGTTAGTCCGCTGAAAGTTAAGAAGCCTCACGGTTGTGTCATTGTTGGTGTTGACCTGGAAAAGTTCGTGTCGTCCAAATGTAAAGCTCTTGCGAAACAAGACGAGTTGTGTGAAAAGATTGTGCTTTGAAGAAGAAGTCCTCTGAAGTAATCACTTGTCTAAAAGTGTTTGTACTTTGTGTTTTGTTCTTTATTTACGTCTTTGTTTCTCATTTTTAATTTTTTCTCTTGTTCTTGCAGTTGGTTAATTTTCTTACAAAGTCCTATAAGCGGAAGTTATCTCATCTTTGGACTTTACTCCTTGCTCAATACGAGGCAAAGACTGGAGATCATTTATTTGGATGAGGTCAGTCACTTAAAGTGACATTGAAGTTTAAGAGGAAGAAGAGAAAAGAGCCAACACCAGAGGAAGACGTTCCCTCTGTCTCTATCTCCAAGAGGTCACGTTCTGCCAAGAAGCCATGAAGGACAATGAAACATTCATGATAATGAACCTAATTATCATCTTCGACCTCACAAGGTGAACAAGAGGACACACCTCCTGAGTCTTTGACTGGAGAAATTGACTTGGGAGATCATGCTCTAAGGAATCCGCCTCTTAGTTGAGGTTTAGTTTCTCACTCAGTTCCTACTCGCACGACTAAGAAAAAAGAGCTCAAAAATGATATGGATTCTCAATCTAAGAGAAGGTTCGTGTCCGGTCCTGCTTGAAGAACTGAAGTGGGAGGGAAAGACATGACCACTACACGGTCTTCTTCCTCCGAGGTCTCTTCCTTCATCTCACACTGTCCTGCTGACCCATACTTCGTCAACTGGTCTTCCTGCAAATCTCCCTTAGACACGTACAAATAACAGAAGAACGGGGTGAGGTGCCCTCTTGCTGAGGTACCCAAGTACACTACCTCGACTTGGATGTAAGTGTGGAAGAAGGCGCCCCAATTGACAATATGTCCTTCTCAGATAGCTTTCAAGAACTCCACGTTGTTGCGCCATTGGGCGGCTACATGCTTGACTTCTACTCCGACGCTTAGGTTTGATAGTTCTAGAAGCTAGCTCATATTACTTCTAGTCCTTTATGTATATGTTTGACACCTTTGCATACGGTGGTAACACTATTTTGAGTCCTAGTAGGCTGATAGTATGTTAGTTATCTTGTTCAAGCATTTGTGCGCTTGTGCAAGTGACTTCTTACTTGTCTATGACGTTCAATGTACATAACTTAGGGTTTCCATGCTGATAGGGGTTTGAGCTCATGGGTTGTACTTACTTGTCGTCCATGCACGCTTTCTAGCTGATTTAAGTTATTTTTCAGGGCTACGTGTCGTTTTAGGTAGTTTAAGTATTACGCTGGCACTCTAGGGGGCTTGACGTGGTAGCCTATGAGTGTAGATAAGTTACCAGGTAGTTTAAGGCACAAAAGGACAGTCAAGTGGAGCTATGAACTCCCATTGGTCCATTTTTGTCTTTTGTAAAACTCTAAATTTAGAAACAGAGCTCTAGAGGAGAGTTCGAGCAATTGGTGAGGTATCTTCAAAATCTGAAAACACAGGAAGAGAGAGCTCGTCGTGCCAAGCACTATCAGTGAAATTTTTGCTCGATTTGGATCAATAAACAAGGAGTTATGCCCAATTGAAGTTCGGATTGTGCCAAAACTGCATCACTTTTGTTGATTTTGGGGTTTTCGGTGCCAATTGCAGCAGAATTGAGGAAATCACTTCAAAACTTCGTGGTTGCGTTCACTGTCAGGAGGGCTACGACTGTCCAAAAAGTTTTGAATCATTTGAGTAACTGAGTAATTCAGGGCGGCCGCTGAAGCAGAAGGGGTCTGAAAAGCTCTTAATCTAGAGCAGCAACTTCAGAGGAGGAGATCTGGAGTTCTGTGTACATTCAGGAGTCTCAACTTCACAGAGATGTTCAGCATCCTGTAGACTTCAAATACTGTGAGAAGATTTGAAATTCATCGAGCCAATTCTCTGTTCTAGGTCAGAATAGCTGTCTAGGTACCAGAAATTGCCATAATTCTCTTATTCAGAACTTTTCTGTCAACATCTCAATGCTAGAATTCAATCTCAGGCTGAAACTTCGTGTGTGTGTTCAGTAGTGCCTCATTTACATGTAGGGGAAGTTTAGAAGTCTAAACCTTCATAGTTTTCCTCTCTTTGAGTGCCAAAGTTCACCGTCTAAACCTATTACTACTAGTGAGACCTAGATTTCACTTTTTTGAGCATATTAGAGGATCCTACACTCCTGTGTGAGTGTTTATAGCTCTTGTTGTGACCTGAAAGCCAACCTCTTGAGTAAACAACCACAACCAGAAGCCCGACGCTTTCCTAAGCAGACGGATCACACTCCGACAACGTTCTAGTCTCCAAGATATCGCACCTTCTATGTCTTTCTCTAGGAAAAAGATGAAGATATAACTTCCCCAGAAGACGCTTCCTCGGCTCTCGGTAAGCTTCTACCTTCCATCCGTTCCTCCCATGTCTATCTTCCAGGAAGAGAAATGTGATACTTCTAGGTACATACCACTTCTCAGAGATCATCGGTAAGATCTTCTTCTCCAGCTCGTACCTTCGGTTCTCTGTTTCTGGTCTGTGAAAAGTCCTGTGTCACCACTCCACCGTCTAGGAAGATGGTCTTCCTCGAGCGATCCATGCCTTCACTGGTACAAGGTTGCGCGGAGGCAGTGCTGCCCAAACCTCCTCCAGAATACCTTAGTCCGTGAGGTTCCAGTTCCACATAAAGAAGCCGAGGCCCAACTCCTTGATGTAAGGTTTGGCCTCAGCCAACTATGCTGCCCGTAACACCAACCCTCGAGGATGCATTGACATGTTTCGAGCTTCTGTTACACTAAGTCACACGTACTAATCTGACCCTCACAGTCTCGCTTCTACTCTCAGAAGACGAACCTAGTCTTTGAGACGACAGCTATTCCGTCTTTTGAGATTTTAACAGTGCTTCTTAAGTAGCTCTCGTCTTCCGGGCTATATCTAAACAATCTTAACTAAGCAAGGCATCGCATGAATTCCTAAGAAGACAATCCACCTTACAATTCATCATACTTTCTAACAGAAGATAACAAGATACGTGAGAAGCAGAGTATACAAACGGTTCAGAAGAAGGCTGAGGACTCCTGCGGTGACAATGACCTCCAGGAAGACTCCTGAGATAGCTTCAGATTAACTAACGTATTCAGAAGACTTCTCGCTGTCAGACTTTTCATCACTGGTCTCACCTCTCTTCGGCTTCCGACACACAATCTAATCTCACAACAAACACGACTCCTCACACTCTCATACACTCTTAGAAGAAGCTTACTGCATGACGGGAAGACATGACCCTTGACCATTCTTTCCAGATTCTGCCAACAAGGCTTCTCACAACTCTCTTCTAGGTTCGGGAAGAAGGAATAGGCTGCTATGGATCAGACATAAGAGACATGTAAAGGACCCTCACGTCTTCTCGCACATTCTGTCAGCCTTTCCAGTCTTCTAGTCTCTCTAGGAAAATATGGATTTGAGAAGCCAAGAAGATTGAGAGACACAGGCCTGATTCCCAATTTCTTGCTTCTCGAAACAACAATCAGTTTGCAAGTTCACTTAGGATTCGTATCAAGCTTCTCTCGACACAAATTTCAATCCAATCCAATCCAATCCAATGTACTCGATACGAATTTACAAACATTCGTCTTCCGAAGATGTTTAGATATTCAGAAGCGTCTTCTGTCCTCGGATTCTGGAACAGAGACGCAGTATGGTAGAGAAATTGATAGTCAGTTTATCGAATTTGGGGGTGAGAAGCAAGGAAGCTGAATTCCAACTTGGGAAGAAGTGGGAAGATAGCTGACAAAAATTGGACAGCATTTCCGCACTCAATTTTCTCAGAGGAAAGTTTAGAGTAGGAAAATCGATCGATGAGCTTCCTGCAAACGAGCGGAGAAGCACAAGAGACATCAAATCAGAGACGAGAAGCGGTGGAGAAAGAGAAAGAACATGGGAAGAACCTAAGGACTGCTTTCGGCTGCTTTTGGTTACTCCTTTAGTCTTCTACGCGCTTCCAATCTTCAGTTCCACCTTCAGTGTGACACCACGTTCTTGCTTCTGTCATCAATTTCGAGTTACGCCTCTCTGCTTCTGAGATCGAACTCGCTACTGCACTCCACAGCTTCTCTTCCAATTTTCTATCTCGACCCTCAATTCTTGATCTCAGAATCCTCAAGGATTCCTTACTCTCTCAATTCGAGTGCGCCTCCTGGCTGGGAGATACCCTTGCTCTCTCTCGCTCCAATTCGATCCTTCGACCCACCCAATCTCAACCCTCAATGTCTGATTCGAAGTAAGTGGAAACGAGAAGCAGTGAATGTGCTCTATGCTAATGTGCATCGATCCGTATATTCCTGTGCGATTTAGGTAATGGGGCTTCGATTACTTCGACCTACCTACTATCGCGATGGCTACCTGGTTGGTATACCTACCCCTCACCTAAGTGGCGTGCGGTTGGTACCCCCGAAGTCGCAGTCACGGTCTTCTCAGAAGATATCTGTCTTTCGGCTTCCAGCTTTTGTCTTCCGTCTTCCGGCTTCCATCTTCGGGAAGACATGATTCAGAAGACGTCCGTCTTCGGACTTCAGAAGAAGTCGACTTCTCCTTTCAAAAGTCTCTTAATATCATCTTCCTGCTATGCAAGATGCAATCTCAAGTAATAAGGTTACTTCAATTACATAGACACGTCATTAACTTTAAAAATTTCGAAAAATCTCTAATCTTGCAAATTGTGGACACCACACAACTCTTGAAGTCGATCGGAGAAGCTCTTCATCGAAGTCTTCAACTTCTGATCACATGTCTTCACTGTTGCCTTTAGCTCCTCGCACTGACGCCGAAGATCTTCGGTCTCCTTCTCGACCTCCAGTCTAAGTTTCTTCGCATTCCTCGCCTCCTGCCGAAGATTGCGCTTCTCCTCCTGCCAATTCCTTTTGCTGAAGTGCACAAAGGAAATTAACTCCGGCAATGTCATCTTCTTCCTAGCTTCCTCTTCGTAATCAGAAGACGCAATACTGACACAACGACCTCTTCGTCGAAGAGCATCGTCCTCTGGAACATGTCTATGTCTCCGAGTGCTGGTCCCTCCGAAGTCTCTTCGTCGAAGATGGCAGCACCCTCCATCTTCGTCTCTAAACTGTTGAGCTCGATCGTCTTCCTCTTTGTACTCTTCATCTTCTTCCTCGCCTTCGACTTCTCTTGGGGCGTGGTCGGAAGACTCCTCTTTCTCTTGCTTTTGCGCTTTTCTGATCTTCGTCTGCGGTCGATACCTCTTCCGCTGGTTGTGCATCATCCTGTCGAACTTCCTCAGGAGTCTTCGGCGAGGTCTCCTATTGCTGTACACCTTCGCTTGATACCTTCTCTTCTTCCACTCGAACAGATGAAAGCTCTTCTTCTTCGCAGTCTTCATCTTTGTCTAGGTCAAGTCCTAACTGCTTCTGTTCACTCTCATTCAGCCAACCCATTCCGAAGTAGAAGATTGATACAAACCCGCCTAAGTAAATGTAATCCTGCTTCGCTCAAAGACGTTGAACTTCATCGTGGAAGATCTTCGTCCAGTGCGCTCTCTTCCCCGTGAATAAGTTCTCGAAAAAGCAGACCTTCCACACCGACAAGTAGGTCGTTCGTCCAAGACTCAAGATCCACATCACCGCTTCGGAATCTTTTTCTTCACGAGGTCCTTGTAATCGACTAACTTATAGTCATTCGTCGGGTGGATCGTGTTGATACTGTCTTGTTCAGAAGGTGCGAATTGTGTATTCGATCAAGTTTCAGTCGATTTGGAGATTTCCAGCAGCAGATTTTCAATTGGATCTTTTTCGACCAAAACGAAAGTTTTAGGACTTGAGTCTAAAACAAATCCTGTTCTGAATATGGGTGGAAAAAATTTTGAAAAATTTGAAAAATTTTGAGGGGTCGCACACCCATTTCTGACCTCGTTTGGTCTAGTTTCGACCTTTCTTGGTGTGTTCTTTCGACGTTTCCATCGTGTTTTGTACACCTACAGTTTGCAGTCAGGTTCTTTCTTCATTGTCGCTGCAGGAGGAGTTTGCGGAGTCGCCTCGTTGTGACTTGTGATAACTCTTGATCGCACAGTGTGGACGGACGAGTTTTGTGAAGGTTCTATGAGATTTTCCGCGTATAAAACAGAGCAATTTCGACATTGCAGCTATGGCGGAGTCCGTGTCTTTGATCATTGGAGAGAAGCTCGACAAGAACAACTACCAAGTGTGGAAGTTCCGGATGAAGACTTTCCTACAGGAACAAGATCTATGAGATCTTATCACTAAGGAGGAGAAAGCGCCTGAAGTACCAGTTTCAGATCCGAAATTGAAGGAGTGAAAGAAGCGCTCGTACCAGGCGATTCACTACATCGCGCTAACAGTTTCAGCATCCATATATCGATCACATTCAGGATTGCGATACGTCCAAGAAAGCTTGGGATGCACTCGTGCGTCTGTTTCAATCCGGAACAGAGACGCGAAAGCTGTAATTACTGTAGTTGTTCAACACCGTGAAGAAGGGGTCGATGTGCATCAACGACTACGTGAACCATGTCAAGCAACTCGCGGATCAGCTATCTTCTGTAAAAGTCGAGATTGATCCCATTGTCTTGATCAGAGCCACATTGCAGAGACTGCCTGCAGAGTACAAACAGTTCATAACATCGATTTCAACCAGAGAACCCCTTCCGCGGTTTGATGAACTTGTTCTTATGATGTTAGGAGAAGAGGTGCGTCTACTGGGGAGTTCTACTTCGACGGGTCAGCAAGAATCTGTCTATTTTGTAGGCTCTGGAGGATCTCGGGGTAGGGGTCGTGGCAAAGGTGTTGGACGTGGACGGGATAGCGGACAGCAACAGCAATCGTAGTAGCAGCAGAACCAGCAACAGTCTGGTTCCTCTAACAATCAGAGACGAGCGCCTGGTTCCTGCAACTACTGCAAGAAGCAAGGCCACAATGCAAATCAGTGCTACAAGAAGCAGAATGATCAAAGACAACAATACGACAACCCCCAGCAAGGTAACAGCAACCAACAACGTTATGCAGCCATTGAGCAAGTCTATTCGGAGCAGTTGCTGATTACTACGCATCAGAGTTATGTGGCTTTCGAGCCACAGACTGACTGGGTGATCGACTCCGATGCCACCAGTCACATAACTCCACATCGGGAGTGGTTTAGTACACTCGAGCCTGTGGAGACTCCATAGTTTATGGTGACAAGAGATGACACCAAGCACAAAATCCAGCACAAAGGTAACCTTCCACTTGACATTCCTGCTTCAACGTTTACTGATATACGGAGGTCTTACATGTACCCACGTTGACTAGAAATCTACTATCTGTAGGACAGTTGATAGAGCACGGTTTGCAAGTGCGCTTCAATAAAGAAAGATGCTTTATTGAAGATTCAAATAGCACTGTCATAGCTCGAGGTAGCAAGAGTGGTAGGCTGTTTAAACTAGATGCATCTGCGCTTAAGTTACAAGCTGCCATGTATGAACAGAGTGGTCTAGTAGTGTCGGACATTGACATCTGACGATCTCTTCGAGAGGAGTTTATTGAAGAAGATTCAGAGAGAGTTACTAGGAGGACGTTTCTGGACTGGGTTGAGCAGCAACCTAGTCGTATGATGAGCCTAAATGAGTTGCTGAGAGAGTTCGATAAGAGATACCGACAACTTTCAACTCTTGAGCGCATAGGTCCAATGGGTAAGTGCTACGGAAGCTGAACTTGCTACGCTTCATCACCAACAGACTTGGAAGTTGGTAGACTTACCTCAGGATAAGAAAGCGATTGGTTGCAAGTGGGTCTTCAAGGTCAAGCGCAACTCGGATGGTACCGTTGTCACGCTACTTGGCGGCTACATGTTACATTTCTACTCTGACACTTGAGTTCAGTAGTTCTAGAAGTTAGCTCATATTACTTCTAGTCGTTTATGTATATGTTTGACACCTTTGCATACGGTGTTAACACTATTTTGAGTCCTAGTAGGCTGATAGTATGCTAGTTATCTTGTTCAAGCATTTGTGCGCTTGTGCAAGTGAATTCATACTTATCTATGATATTCAATGTACATGGCTTAGATTTACCATGTAGATAGGGTTTAAGCTCGTGGGTTGTACATACATGTTGCCCATGCACGCTTTTAGCTGGTTTTAGTTTACTTTTTGTGTCGTTTTAGGTAGTTTAGGTTTTACGCTGACGCTTTAGGAGACTTGACGTGGTAGCCTATGAGTGGAATTAAGTTACCACATGGTTTAAAGCACAAAAGGACAACCAAATGGAGCTATGAATTCTCATTGGTTCATTTTTGTCTTTTGTGTAACTCTAAACTTAGAAATAGAGGTCTAGAGAGGATTTCGAGCAATTAATGAGGGATCTTCGAAATCTGAGAGCACAGCGAGATAGAGCTCGTCATCCAAGCACTTCTAGTGAAATTTTCGATCGATTTGAGGCAATAAAGACGAAGTTATGACCAATTGAAGTTCGAATTGTGCTAGAATTGAATCACTTTTGTTGGATTTAGGGTTTTCAGTGTCACTTGCAGCAGATTCGAGGAAATCGCTTCAAAACTTCGAGGTTGTGTTCTCTGCCAGCAGGGCTACGATTTCCCAAAAAGTTTCATATCGATTGAGTGACTGAGTAATTCAAGGCGGCCTCTGAAGCTGAGGGGGTCTGAAAAGCTCTTAATCTAGAGCAGCGACTTCAGAGGAGGAGATCTGGAGTTCTGTGTACAGTCAGGAGTTGTCACGTCAGTTTGGGCCCCTCGGCTAGGTTGACCGAGTGCGAAGTGGCGCATCCCGGTAAGACCGTTAGTGCCGTTAGGGCGAGTTGGGGAGAGAGCCCACTAGGGGTAAACTTCGCAGGTAGGGCTTGGAGGCCTTAGTTCTTTGAGTTGAGCCTTCAAGCTCCAGGCTATGGTGGATAGTCTAGTTGAGTGTAACCCGGATTCTCTTCGCGTTTAGAGTGGGTTTGGCTTGACCGTTTGTGAGTAATCCTTGTGGTGGTGTTGGAGATGGTAATCTCTGTATTCAGATTACTCAAAGAACTGAGTGCAGGTCGAGGCGGAGTTCAGTAAGAGCTCGCAGATCTGAAATCGGAAATCGTCCGCTGGTATCTTCGGGCGTTGTTGTTCGTGGTTGATTGTTTGGAGCTGTGATCGAGGTGTGTGGACGCCGTGCTACATTGCTGTCGCAGATCGATTTGCTGTTGTTGAGGTCGAGTGGAGATTTCTGTCATGCGGAAGCGCTGCAGAAATTTTGCGGAATGTTCTTGAAGTGTGTTGTTGGAGCCGGATTGCGCGTTTGGGCGTAGCAGCTGAAATACTTGTCAATGTCGGGCCGGAGTGGACTCTTTGGAAGCGCATTGGAGAGACGATTCTAGCGCACTAAGTTTCGTGGAGTTTGGCCAAGGATTGAAGAAGTTATGGCATGTCGAAGTTCGCTGCCGTGAAACCCGCAAGCACTAAAAGGCTAGTTACGTCAGATTTTGGCTCAATTTCGTGAGGAAACTCGAGTTTAGTAGTTGTTTTGTGTGCGTGTGCATCCGCGAAGTGTGTGTGGTGCATTTGCGAATCTGTTTTGGTGGTGTTCGGGTTGGATTTGGAGGTTCTTGCTGTTTTACGTCAGATTTTGGTCACCCGTGTGCACCCGCAAGCTGTTTTCGCTGTTTTGGAGGCTGTTTTGGTGCAATCCTTTGCAATTCGAGCCTCTTCTGGTGTGTGTGCACCTGTTCTACTCTACTTCAAGCGGAGCGGAGCGGAGAGTGAGCGGGAGTGTCGAGGTGTGGAGTGCTTCGAGGAGCAGAGGTGCGTGAGTGCGGAGGCGTGAGAGCGGAGTGCGAGAGTGCGGAGGCGGAGCGGAGCTGAGCCTGAGCCCGAGCCCGCCGCAAGCCAGCTTGCTGGCGTGCGTGAGAGAGGTATCCAAGCTTCAGGTGTGTGGGAAGGGTAAAACCAGCTGGTCACCCATCCCAACACTATTCCTGGACCTGGACTCCTGACTCTGTAGTCTTAGCTTTGGCTTTACCACTAGACCAATAGCTCTTGGTGTCCTACAGGGATGCGTGCAAGTACTTATGGACTTGTATAAGGTAGTAGGAGACCTTCTCGCACGTTCCTAGAGGAGTGGTAGGGCGACCCCATTGTATTAGGGGGAAGCTATAGTTGTGGTAGTGTTTGCCTACACCGTAGAGGCGCGTATGGAGGCAATTGGTGGCAGTTGTCTTGGGTGAGCTAGTAGAGCTACCACGTGGATGTTTTTGGAGCTACTAGAGGTGTGGACATCTAGTTAGTGACCTCCAGTGTCAGTTACGACTGTTGGTGACCATATATTGTGCATGTGGTCACCGACAAGGAGTCGTCAGTCCGGGTGGGGCTGGGTTTCTCTTTATGTGAATGTTTGAGTGTGGAGGGTTATCGTTTGGACTTCTTGTGGTTGGAACCCCTCCATACTCTGCTTCCTGTTTGTGCGCCGCGTTTGCTTGTGTTGGCGCTTGATTTCCGGAGTGAGTTCACTCCAGTGTGCTGTCGATAGTGAGGCTGGAGTTGCGGACCAGTCAGACTATCTTTGTCTCTCTCACGGTGCGGTTGGAGTGACGACCAACAGACCGTGAGAGGCTGCATGTGGTGATGGCAGGTACAGGTTGCCCTTACCTTGACCGTCCTAGTAGGGGATAGGCGAGCTCAGTAGGAGCGGGGTTAGGCAAGTGGTGGTTACGGTGGTGACGGGGATTGCGACATTCCAATTGGGGAGTGTGTTAGCGGGATTCGCTCATCACGGAGTTCTCGGGAGGTTCTGGTGGGGACTTCTCGGACAGTGGGTATACACGGAGTAGGGTGAGGTACCGACTACCTACACCATTGCCGTCGGTTGTTCTAGAGGACGAGTCAGACGCAGACAGCGCGTTTTCTGGTGGTGAGTCTGTGTCGCAACACCGTTGTTGTGGGACATGGACGAGATCTATGGGGCCACGAAGGGGCCTCGACGTTACTCGGGTACAGTTGGTACCATTGAGCTGGATGACTTCATCCAGGAGTTCGACAGTTGGTGCGATCTGCAGCAGATGCGGAACCCACAGTTGTTTACACCCTTCATGGCGTGGAAGGGTTTGTTCCAACACTTGGAGGGACCGCCGATGGACGATTATCATGAGTTCAGGCGAGATTACAGTGTTGAGATCGAGTTGTGGAGACAACATTGGTCTCCCAACTACGTTTCTATCACTACTGGCGCAGTTTCGAGAGGCGTAGCACCTGCGAGTTCGGGTGCCAGTAGTAGTGGTGCAGCCACAGGTGGCGGAGTACCTACTACCGGTGCATCCACAAGTAGTGGAGCAGGTGGTAGTGTGAGCGGGATACCACCAGGGTTTAACCCTGTGGTTCAGTTCTTCCAATGTTTGAGGAAGAACTATCAGGGTGTGCGGACCGACAAGTTGAGGAGTCTGCAGGAGTTCCAGCGGAAGACTGGAGAGAGCCTACGCGAGGCGTTTACTCGCATGAGGCGGTTGATCAGCGTTACCCAAGGGGTGACGGAAGCACAGGCAGTCCAGTTCTGGTATGGGATACTAGACCGGGAGCTGCGTAGGAGAGTTAGAGATGCTACTCTTCTTAGAGATACCGCTCCGACGTTGGCGGTTGTCTTTAGTCTGGCTGAGCGGATTGAGCTCAACATGGTGGAGGAGAGGGTGGTGGTTGCTGGGTTCAGCAAGGAGACACCACATGGAGCGACCACCTCTTCTCGAGGATCACAGGCTACGCAACAGCGTGGTGGTGGTGGTGGTAAGGATCGTGCAGAGCAGTCACGATCGCAGGGAGGTGTAGGAGGATCTGGTGGGCAGAAGCCCATGCCGTCCTTCTCTAGTCAGCAGCAAGCGGGTCCTTGCTGGACGTGTGATGGTCCTCATCAGCAGAGGGACTGTCCACAGAGGAGAGATTATGAGACGTCAGGGACATCAGGGACGTCTCAAGCAGTACCTAGGCAATGTGAGCATTGCGGACGACCTGGTCACAGTAGTGACCGTTGTTTTGATCTCCATCCCGAGTTGCGGCAAGGGAAGGCTGATCGTGGACGAGGCGGAGGAGCTCAGGGAGGCCGTGGTGGTCGAGCTGGAGGTAGAGGTCCAGCACCTGGGAGAGGACCGGTCGGTCCACCGCCTGCTACAACGTCGGAAGCAGGTATGGCTGCTCGGATTGAGCAGTTGGAGCAGAGGATAGCTAGTATGGCTATGGCTCAGCGGAGATCAGGTGGAACAGAGGCTTCCACGTCTTATGGAGGAGAAGGAGGTGACTTCGACTTCATGGCTGGTGTGGCGCAGATTGAGGCATCTGCAGCAGTGACTAGAGGTGCAGTGCGTGCCTCTGAGCCACGAGGTGCGTCAGTGGAGTTGGATCCACAACGCGGGGAGGCTGGTAGACAAGCCAGGCTTCCCCAATCGTTCACGTTATCGGAGGCGTTGAGGACCACATCTATGGTTCCTAAACGACCTACCGATGGTGCAGTAGAGTTGGAGGCATCGACATCCAGGAGTGGGTGTGATGTGAGTCCATCTTCGACGTCTGTGGATGCGACGTCGAACTCGATGTTGGGGGCGGCTACAGCAGTTTTGCGAGCCCCACTATTCTCAGCCACGGATATGAGGGCATTGGGAGTCAACTTGGCTCCAGTGTTCCAGTTGGCGGCCACGCTCAGTGAGAGCGAGGATGTAGTTACCTCTAGTGCTGAAGTAGTTCAGCGAGAGACGGTAGACGTGTCCATGGAGTCGAGGATCAGGACAGCTACCAGTGGTACTTGGCAAGCGGCGGCTGCTAGGTTAGATGAGTTACCAGCTAGGCCGGCGATTGACCGTGCTAGTTTGGCACCAGGTGTGGTGTTGTTGGACAACAGAAGTGGTATCTTCTGTTTGGTGGCACCTTCAGGGAAAGTGTATCGACCCCAGAAGGTCTTGTTAGACTCTGGAGCCCAACCGTTAATGTTGGGAAAGGCGGCGTGTATTGGTTTGGGTCTGAAGAAGTCCGAGATAGAGAGATGTCCATTCCAGTTGCAGACATCTCTAGGGGGATCAGGAGGTACGGCTCTACACATGACACGGGAGATGTTGACGGTGAGAGTTCGGCCAGATCACCCCACGGATGGCTCTATGGTGAAGGCCAAGGCCATTGTTACAGCCGCAGAGTCTTATGATGTATTGGTGGGAGGTGCTGTGTTGTACCCTATGGGGTTCGTGATTGACTATTGGGCAGAGACAGCATCTTACAGACCATGTTGGCAGTCCGGTGAGGGACGAGTGAGCCGCTTACCAGTGCAGTTCAGTGCTAGAGTTGGGACGACGGAGCCTACACCATGAACGATGGCATCCGTTGCAGGGTTCAGTTCGATCATCACTTGGCCGGACGAGTTGTTGGAGGGTAATGCCCATGCGGAGGATACTCCGATCTATGAGGAGGTGGAGGACATGCCTAGCATGTCTACGTTAATACCATCTGCCTTGGATGTGCCACTCTGGAGTTCGAGTGGAGAGTTACAGCAGTATGCTGATCAGTTGGTGCAGCAGGCTTGGAGTGAAGCTTTTGTACCACCAGTAGAGGAACAAAGGGTTGTTCCTGCTAGTGGCCCTGTGACCTTATCACCGTTGGATACGACTCCCATTGTGTGGCAGTATCCAGAGAAAGGTGTATGTGTGCTGGAGCTGTTTGGAGGGATCAGCACAGGTTTGGCTGCGGTATTGCAGGCAGGTATACAAGTACAGCGATACTTGTATGTGGAGAGAGATGAGATTGCGAGACGCATCTCATTGCGACATGTGGCACGTTTGGTGCAGAGATATCCTGAGTTGTTGCCCATATCAGCTGTTAGAGGATACCAACAAGCATTACCGTCGGATATTTCGCTGCTGGGGGCGCAGGATCTCACGTTTGTGAGCACCATTCACTTGGTGATAGCCGGATGGCCATGTCAAGGTCACACGCGTGCAGGGAGAGGTCAGAGTTTACATGACCCGCGATCTAGGATGTTTCTGGGAGATGTTACGGATCTTACGACATCTCCAGATGCATCAGGTGGATTCTCCAGCGTACATCTTGGAGAACGTTCATTTGTTGGGTGATGCTCGTACACATATGATGGCGAGTGTGCACCAAGTGCGGTCTTGGGTTGGACCAGCAGTGTTGTTGGATCCAGCGAGAGTGGGATCTCGTGCACATCGTCCACGGTTGTGGTGGACGAACTTGTTACCGAGAGAGGTGCTTAAGCGCGCACACGATGGAGTGAGACGACCAGCGCACCTCACGGTTGATAGCATCTTGGATGCAGGACGACGATCTCAAGTAGTGAGAGTCGTCGATAGGTCACCCATGGCAGTGGTGAACCTAGTGGGACGGCCCATGGTAGCGTTACCCACATTGGTAAGCTTTCCAGCGTCACATGCTTACAAAGATGGAGGACCTGGGCTTGTGTGGGATGCTCAATTACGGCAGTTGGTGGAGCCCAATGCCGATGAGAGAGAGCGAGCGATGGGTTTCGCTACGGGTACAACGGCAGTAGCTTCGGTGTCGGAGGCTTCACGTCGTCAAGTATTGGGTCAAGCAATGGACTTGAATTGCTTGACATGGATTGTTAGCCTTGGATTGGCTGAGCAGCGTCGGATGCGATCGACGGGTGTTACTGCTCGAGCACTCTTGAGCTCTTTGCCTACCGGGTCGGTGGAGGCAAAGGCTGGGGGCGAGGCACGTGGAGTTCGTCATCCTTGGACATCATGGGATGTCATAGGAGAGAGTGTGGAGTTTGCAGCTAGAACTGCAGAAGTTTTACACACAGTAGCGGTGGAGGTTGTTGGTGGTGAGCAGAAGGAAACTGCTCCAGAGGCTGCAAGATAGCAGTCAACGACTTCGTCTTCTACCTCTAGCATGGTGACAGAGGATACTTGGGAGCCGAAGATCGGACCCAAGCTTATAGGAGAGGAGAGACGAAGAGTCCAAAGATTCCTGAAGAGCTACAGGAATTGTTTTGCCTTCAGTATGAAGGATTTGGGTACCTTGAAGGGACCTGGTATACGGATCGACTTGGCTAATGACACGCCAATCTTTCGGCGTCCTTACAGGTACAGTGACATGGAGAGAGCCTTGATCCAGAGTCGGACTCAAGACTTGTTGGAGGTTGGGTTGGTGGATATGTCGCATGGAGAGTATGCATCTGCCACAGTTATGCCAGCCAAGAAGGATATGTATGGCAACTACACGGATAGGCGGATGTGTGGAGACTACCGTCCTATCAATCGGCAGACGAAGTCCGATAAGTATGCCATGCCGACACCTGAGGAGATCTTTGATGCAGTGGGGCATGTGAAGGTCTTCAGTACTTTGGATCTTCGGGCAGGGTATCATCAGTTGCCTGTGAGAGAAGAAGATAAGTCCAAGATAGCATTTTGGGGAATTGACTCTCACGGCAAGGATTGTTTGTATCAGTGGCGGTTCTTACCATTTGGGTTGAAGAACGCCCCTGCTGAGTTCCAAAGGGTGATGGACAGAATCCTAGCAGGATTGGATTTTGTCAGATGTTATATTGACGACATCTTAGTCTATAGTGCTACAGTGGAGGAGCACGAGAGACACTTACGGGATGTGTTGAGCGGTTGAGAGCTCATGGGTTGAAGTTACACCCTGGGAAGTGTAAGTTCTTCCAGGAGTTGGTAGAGTATCTGGGCCACACCATCTATCCAGGTGGATTGGGTGTTCAACAGACGAAGGTTGAGGCTATTGCACGTATCCCACGCCCCACAGATGTGAGTCGAGTTCGAGCATTTGTTGGTTTGGCGAACTTCTATCGTCGATACGTGAAAGGGTTTAGTGCAATTACGAAGCCGTTGACCAAGCTGATGAAGGTGGACCAGGAGTGGCAGTGGGGAGATGAGCAGGAGCGAGCTTTTGTAGAGCTCAAGGATAGGTTGACATCTGCTCCCATCTTGAGGAGACCCGTTAGGGGGCGTCCTTTCCAACTGCACACCGATTGGAGTATGTTGGGACTTGGAGCAGTGCTGACTCAGCATGATGATGAGAAAAAGGAGTTCGTGGTGGCGTATGCCAGTCGCTCCAATAATTCAGCGGAGGCGAGGTATAGTTCGTATGAGAGAGAGTGTTTGGCGGCAGTGTGGGCTGTTGCACACTTTCGATGTTATCTGTTTGGGAACCCCTTTACTCTCATCACTGATCACCAGCCGCTCAAGTGGTTGATGGAGTCCGATAAGCTTACAGGGAAGCTTGCACGATGGGCTCTGATCTTACAGGAGTATGACTTCCAGGTAGTACATAGACCTGGAGTTGCAAACCTAGATGCCGATGGGTTGAGTCGCAACCCGTGCACGAGTCAGCAGGATCAGACTGGGGCTCGATGGCATGACGAGGTTGATGAGGAGATAGTGCCAGGGTGGCATGCATCTGCCTTTCTTTGTGTGTTGGCCATGAACTCTAGTATGGAGGGCCAAGTCGTATCTTTCTCTGGTCAGAGAGTAGATGACGAGTCTCCAGATCCTGAAGGTGGAGATGGTGTTCCAGATCAGCGGGATATCCATGATGATGTGACCGTGATGGAGTATCTACGCACTGGTGTGGTAGTAGGCACAGTAAGTGCCAAGGAGCGGGATCGTGTTCTTCAACGAGCGAAGAGATTTCGACGAGAAGGACGACATGTACTTCGCGTGTGGGGTGATGGAAGGGTACGAATAGTGCCACATCCATCCCAGAGGGCACAGTTAGTACGACATGCCCATGAGGAGTTGGGACATTTTGGAGTGAAGCGTACACATAGCTTACTCCAAGGACAGTATTGGTGGCGTGGTATGCACATCGATGTGCAACAGTTTGTCGCACGATGTGTGGTTTGTGATCGAGTACGAGCATCATTTAATGCTCCTACTCCACAGTTACACCCCTTACCGATTATGGGGTTGGGTTACCGTTGGAGTTTGGATTTTGCGGGACCCTTACCGTTGACCGTACGTCACCACCGGTATGTGTTGGTGATGGTGGAGCACTTCTCCAAGTGGATTGAGTTGGTGGCATTACCAGACAAGGCGAGTGAAGGGACAGCGTATGCGTTCTTAGATCGAGTGCTGAGTCGTTTTGGAGCACCAGCTGAAGTGCTGACAGACCAAGGTACAGAGTTCCTTGGTGAGTTTCAGGCCTTGTGTGATCAGGCGCTGATTGATCATCGGACTACATCTCGAGATCATCCTAAGGCGGATGGTTTGGCGGAGAGGGTAGTTCGGACGGTGAAGAGAGGATTGCGCAAGTATGGCTTGCAGAAGGGCCACTTGGGAGACTGGGATGTGCAGTTACCATGGTTGGCTATGGGCTACCGTTTTAGCCGACAAGCGTCTTTGGCTTCCTTCTCACCGTATTTCTTATTGTATGGCCGAGATCCAGATCTACCTTCGGCCATTCGTCGTGATTCTGCTGAGGTGCTGGACCTTGATGACCCGGATATGTGGGTGAGAGCATGTTCTCAACGAGCAGAGACATTTCGGAGAGTTATGCCTATGGCTTTTGAGAACCTAGCGATTGCCCAGCATAGAGACACGTTGCGGTATGCGACTATCCGAGGAGGAGGTTATCGACCGTCGATTCGCAGGTTTCATCCTGGCGATTATATCTATCTACAGCAGACTGCACCGACGACGTTGGACGTGACCGCAGGGCGCACTATTTTACGAGTGCGTGAGGTGTTACCTTCTGGAGTACTCATGTTAGAGGGCCGTGATGGTGTTGTGTGGAAGGACCATGTGCGTAATTGCGCGCCATGTCATCTTCCCAACATTGATGGTACCGTTGACCCAAGCTTAGCAGTTGTACGCGCGGGCTTGAGGTGTATGTTGTGTGGGTCTGCTGGTGGAGCAGCCCGTATGTTGGTGTGTGATGGTTGTTCGAGAGGTTGGCACATGTCATGTTTGACTCCACCTCTCAGTGTAGTTCCTACTGGACGGTGGGTTTGTCCTCGATGTATATAGCGGAGATAGTCGATTAGATCTTTGCGTGGTATGGATTGCAGACAGGCGACTAACGATGGGGCAATGTAGCACCCGGCCTCCTGATCCTTGCACCCATGAAGGTGTGTATCACGTAGTTGGGATATGGAGCTATCTGGAGTTAGAGGGACCTAACCGCCAGTTAGGGGGGCGATTGTGGTACACTTGTGTATGTGTATGACATCGTCCATGTGTTATGTGTATGTGTGGTGTACCTCTGACAGCGATGTATGTTGTGTAGCGATGTGTATGCGCACGACAGCTGTCACGTCAGTTTGGGCCCCTCGGCTAGGTTGACCGAGTGCGAAGTGGCGCATCCCGGTAAGGCCGTTAGTGCCGTTAGGGCGAGTTGGGGAGAGAGCCCACTAGGGGTAAACTTCGCAGGTAGGGCTTGGAGGCCTTAGTTCTTTGAGTTGAGCCTTCAAGCTCCATGCTATGGTGGATAGTCTAGTTGAGTGTAACCCGGATTCTCTTCGCGTTTAGAGTGGGTTTGGCTTGACCGTTTGTGAGTAATCCTTGTGGTGGTGTTGGAGATGGTAATCTCTGTATTCAGATTATTGTGGTACACTTGTGTATGTGTATGACATCGTCCATGTGTTATGTGTATGTGTGGTGTACCTCTGACAGCGATGTATGTTGTGTAGCGATGTGTATGCGCACGACAGAGTCCCAACTTCACAGGGATGTTCAGCATCCTGTAGACTTCAAATACTGTTAGAAATTTTGAAATTGATCGAGCCAATCTTCTGTGCTAGGTTGAAATAGCCATCTGGGTACCAAAAATTGCCATAATTTTCTTACTCAGAACTTTTCTGTCAACATCTCGGTGCTAGAATTTGATCTCAGGCTGAAACTTCATGTGTGTGTCCAGTAGTACCTCATTTACATGTAGGGGAAGCTTAGAAGTCTAAACCTTCATAGTTTTCCTCTCTTTGTGTGTCAAAGTTCACCGCCTAAACTATTACTACTAGTTAGACCTAAATTTCACTTTTGAGCATATTAGAGGATCCTACACAACTGTGTGAGTGTTTATGGCCCCTGTTGTGACCTGAAAGCCAACCTCTTGAGTAAACAACCACAGCCAGAAGCCCGGCGCTTTTCTATGTAGACGGATCACACTCCGACACCGTGTGTCGGTACAAGGTCAGATTGGCAGCTAAGGGCTACGCACAGCAACATGGAGTGGATTTTGAGGAGACCTTTGCTCCTGTTGCGAAGATGGTGACTATTCGAACAGCAGTTGTAGTTGCAACTCAGAAAGGTTAGAAGATGCACCAGATGGACTTCAAGAACGCCTTCCTCAACGACGATCTTGAGGAGGAGGTCTACATGCAGCAACCTCCAGGTTATGAGGATCCGAAGTTTCTTTCTCATGTGTGTAAGTTACGGAAGGCCCTCTATGGTCTGAAACAAGCACCAAGAGCATGGTATGCAAAGATCAATTCTTACTTGCAATCTCTTGGTTTCCACCTTTGTAGTTCAGACTCTACCTTGTATTCATTGAGAATACGGGACCGGATTGTTGTGATCATCATCTATGTTGATGACTTGATCATTACCGGTAACTATGAGGAGCTTATTTCTCAGATCAAGGATCACTTGAAATCCGAGTTCGAGATGATGGACTTAGGAGAACTCAAGTACTTCCTTGCTGTGGAGTTCATTAGAGATGGGAAGGATGTTTGGCTTGTACAGCGAAAGTATGCTCTCAGTATGCTTGAGAGATTTGGTATACTTGACTACAAACCCATTGCTACACCATTAGAGCAAGGGGTAAAGCTAGGAGCAGAGGATGGTGAGTTACTTGATGATCCACGCATGTATAGACAGATGGTTGGAAGTCTTATCTACATGAAGATCACCAGACCAGACTTGAGCTATGCCGTCGGTCTGATTAGTCAATTCATGCAGTCACCACGGAGACCACATTTTGAGGCTGTCAAGCGGATCCTCCGTTACGTGAAATTCTCGATGCAGTACGGACTTCACTATCGATACGGTGGACCATTGCTGTTACATGGCTACACAAATGTTGATTGGACAGGAAGTGCCGACAAGAGATCTATGTCAGATTACGCTTTTGGACTTGGAAGCGCTGCTATAAGCTGGACTTCTAAGAAGCAACCCACAGTTGCTTTGTCATCCACAGAAGCAGAGTATCGAAGAGCAACGAACGCAACATGCGAATCAATTTGGCTTCGATGTCTGTTATCTGACATTGGTGTGGAGTGTACAGATCTTGTTGTTGTATATACATACAACATTAGCAGCATGAAGTTAGCTAGTAATCCTGTTTCCATGCTAGGACGAAGCACATTGAGGTACACTATCACTTTATTAGAGAGAAGGTCCTTGCAGAAGAGATTGAGCTCAGTTATGCGAGCACATGAGACCAAGTTGCCGATATCTTCACTAAGGCATTGCCTAGAGATAAGTTTGATGCTTTCAGACATTGTCTAAGAGTACATGATGTAGAGATGAGCTTGAAGGAGAGTGTTGATATAATCCGAAGTTCTAGTAGATCGACGGCTAACATTAGTCGGAGTGGTTAGGGTAGTTACAGTTAGTTAGAGGGCTAACCCACCATTAGGGTTTCCCTTGTACTCACCCACACTATATATACATGGAGAGGCAAAGCCTCTCTCATCTCATTCCTATTTTACTTTCCTTGTCTACTCGCTCTCTCTTCTTGAAGTGTCCTCGAAGTATCGATCTTTCTACAGATCAGATTGACGAAGAGCTCCCAGTCTTGGTCATCCAGCACGTGATTCTTCATTGACGAATGGTCAAAGAGCAGATCCCCCTTCTCGCTGGTTTCGTCCAGCAAGACTTTCGTCTAGTTCTATGGAGTTCTCCTAAAATAAAATGATCGACTGAAGTTGGCTATAACAGTTGAGAGGTAGAAGTAAAACCGTTCTGCTTAGATTCAAGGATTGAGTTATTCCATGAGCATGAGATCGAATCTATGAGTGAAAATTTCTAAGATTTGAGTGTGTCCTATAAGCTTATTACATGTGAAATTCTAGCTCATTTGGTTAAGAGAAGGTGTGGGGATCATGGATTTTAGCCGCCGTGGTCTATAAAGCTCATAAGTTAGCACAGATAAAAAGCTTGATCCATTTTGAGCAATTAGTTTGGGGTCTGAAGCTGAAATTTCATAGAGTAGTAGTGAGGGGTCAGAGGGGATTTTTTGTGAAGTTTTAGATCAGTTGGAAGTTTGAGTTGGGAGCAAGTGGTTGTCGAAGTTCAGATTACAACGTGTCGAATTTTGAGAGAGATTAGTGATTTCACCTACATCTCTTGGTTGACTTTGACAAATGTGGAGCCTTGGATTTTCATTTTGTTCGTAAATTTTTGCTTTTGTTAATAAAGAAGTAGATTAGTTAGCATAGATGACAAGATAGAATAGTTTTAGTTGTAGTATAGAATTTCTTCACCAAAGCATGGTGCTGAGTGGAAATACAAGAACTATGAAGTGTATATCTTTGGTATGATAATCTGGTTGCATTCTACAGATGAAGAGCTTTCCAAGGATACTTTATTTGCTGAGAATGGACATCAAACGACGAAGTTATGATCCTCGAAAGAATGGTTGAAGTAGAGTGGTGGTTAGCGCGACTTCGCCGACGAGCGACCGAGATCATCTTAGGATAGGCCCTTATGTCCAAACCCCATGTTCTAACCTTGGTTCGATGAACCACTTAGGGTTCATCTATTCTCGACTTCTCAACCAAGCCGTTAAGTCGCACGTGAGAAGTTACTAAGTGGGGATATAAGATGTGAATGAACAATTCACTTTTTACTTTTTTTTCCATTTGCAGATTTATTAGGAGTGCTCTAAGCTGAGAGTTAGATCTGACGAAGTTCGACTTCACGAAGAGCACTATTTTGCACGAGAAGAGTTTACGGACGAAGAACTTTGTACTACTTCATACTTCGTCGCACTTCGATTTTCGCTTGTTGGTCAGATGTGCGGGATACAGACATCGAAGAATACACAAGGAAGACTGAAGTCCTTCGCGATGAAGTGACTGGATCTTCGGCAGTATGCGAGGTGACTTGAAGACTTGGGCTTATTTTTCTTGTTGTAGAACTGGGGTGTGGTGTCTGCGGAACTCGTCAACGAGATCTTTATCTGCCGAAGACATCTTTCGTCAAAACCAAGGAGAAGATCACAAAATTGATCGAAAGAGAATTGGAGCTTTGTACTCGACATCGACGAAGTAGGTCAGGAAGGTGACCTAATGTACAACAATATGACTCGGTCAACTTCGGATGAAGTGATGAAGTACATTGAGTTGTTCACGTAGATGTCGGTGGGATGAATGGATTCAAAGTACCTTGTTACCGAGATCCATTCAAGAAAGCGATCGCGAGGGCGCTGAATATAATCTTCAAACCCCACAAGATATCAAACTTGACTAATTGGCAAGTACACTTTATCGAACAGATATTGTCCAGGAAGAATGCGCATTGGACGAAGATCTTTCATCTGCATGTACAGAAGTTATACATTACATTTGACGAAGACGGAACGATGTACTTCGCAGTTTTTGCTGCAGTGTTCTGCATGGGTATTCATCTCTTGACATCGTTCGAAGAAGAACTATACGGGCCGAAGGTGTTGGAGGACAATGAGATAGATTTAGAACCGACGCTATGAAGAGAAGACATGGAGACACCCGCAGCTTCTGCAAGACCAAGTACGCGGGCGAAGAGAAGAAAAAGTGAAGATGAGACATCAAGAGGAGCTACTTCGTGAAGGAAGAAAAAGACAAAGAAGTTAGCGATGGGATGAAGAAGTTGAAGAACTGGAGGAATCGCATGTATCTCAATCTTCGTCGGTGAAGATTTTTGATGAGGTGAGACCGCAACAACGTCAAGGTCAAGCAGGAAGTGCGGAGCAGGAGGACTTCGTACTCATGAGAGTTAATTCGAGAGCGACAGAAGTCCAAGGTGAAGAACTTCATCCCCAAGAAGTTCAGGCATCTCAACACGACGGGGTAACAACTTCGGCTCAGGAGGCACAAAGTATTGACAAAGAGCTGTTGATGTTTGAACATACTCTGGAGTTTTTGAGTGGAGTTGTGCTGCTGATACTCGTGCAGTTAGATATGTAGCGGCAGATATTCGAAGATGAAGTCAAAGTACCGCTGACCTTATTAGAGTTGGTGGATTCTGTGTATTTCGGACGTAAGAAGAGAAGCACCAAATGATGCTGAAGTTGGATCAGACTTCAGAGGAATTGAAGTGCATGAGTTCGGAGAAGAAGGCTCTCTACTAAGCGAAGTATGAAGAATAGATGAAGTCTTCGCAGCAGATTCAAGATTTGGAGATGAAGCTAAACTTGATCACTTCCAAGTTTCACGATATGAGGTCAGAGAGAGACGAGTTGCGTTCTAAGACAGTCGAGTTGGAAGATCGAGCCACGAAGGCTGAAGAGGTGAAGACTTCTGCAGTGCAAGAGACCGAAGACTTCGTGACAGAGTTGACGAGGTATTGACTTCATACTTCGTCGCCGAGG
Organism: Asterella californica; assembly: GCA_036924285.1. Lineage (NCBI taxonomy): Eukaryota > Viridiplantae > Streptophyta > Marchantiopsida > Marchantiales > Aytoniaceae > Asterella > Asterella californica. Next base: position 32,426,140 of record JAYKYS010000003.1, read on the forward strand.
TCGATACTTCGGAGAAGGAGCTACTAATGCATCTTCGTACAGAGATGACAGTAGCAACGGACCCTTCGATGAAGAGTAGGATAGTTAGAGTAGTTGAGAGGATAGTTAAGGAGATGAAGGAGATTAGAGAGACCATTAAACTAACATGGTGTAGTATAACTAGATAATTACTGTTAGGTAGTGTAGGCACTTCGATTCCGCAGTCTAGGAGGATGTGATCGTACTACGAAGATGTAATCCTTCTTCTTAAGAAGTGAGATCCGTCATCTTTGAACTAAGTTGTATCTAAGCGTTGTGTTGTTCGTTCTTAGGACCTCTATGTGTTTGTTATTTTGAATTACTATTTTCTGAAGTTTACGGAGCCGTTGTGTACTTGTCTTCTCCGAAGTTTACCTACGAAGTTTCGTAGTTTGTTGTGGTATGAGTGAGACCGGATGACGAAATTCTTTGTCAGTGATATCTGAAAACAGAGTAAGAAGTTAGAGGCAAAGACAGAAGACAGACCAGCACACTACGAAGTTTGTTTTGCTACGAAGATAATCTTGGAGTGAAGTTTGTTTGGACGAAGTGATTATTTTTGAAGTTTCTTTGTTGGATAAGTTCTTCTCAGTAGAGAACTTCGTACTTCGTGTGGAGTGAGAACTTCGTATGAAGTATTTCCAAGAGTAATAATAATAGAGCAACTTAGTGTGAAAGCACTTAGTGTATATGATGATATAAGCTACTTAGTAGCACTTCAGTAGTACTTCTCTGTTGAGACTTGTTATCCCTGGCTCAGTATTCTTGTTGTTTATCTTTTTCTTGAGTTCCTTGACCTGTTTAGTATCTGTTATGTTATTTGTCAATATTATCAACTTTGTCTTGTTGGATAGACTTGAGTTTGATATCTACCGGGACTGATTTCTACCCGTGAGAATAAAATACAACCATAAAGAATCACCTTTGTCACTTGTTTACTACATTTGGATGATATTTACTTGCATCTCTGTGGGTTTGATCCTTATATTTCTACTTTCGAGCATCTTCTGGTTTTCTTGTCTGTTACAACAAACGAATTGGGGATTGGAAGTAGAACTTCTTGGAGGTGTTGTAGTGAGATGAGAGAGATATGTTGTGAATTTGACATGGAGATCATATCAGAGAAGGCATTACACTACGTCGAAGTTGTTGATTGAAAATCTCTAATTACGAGGTACCGTTGTCTTTGGCATCACGCCTCGGGCTAAGTGGGTTGCTTGCTACGTGCATCTCTTATTCTTGTTGGAAGCTCTAGAAGACAAGCTTTCTAGTGGTATGCTGCATGTTTAGTTGAGCTTGTTTGATCACTGAAAACTTAGATTAAAGGAAGAAGAGTTAAGACGTTTTGGGTTAGAAGTGTTAGAAATAGTCAATTTTGATCTATTGTGGTAGGAGTTATCTTTATCCAATCAATGTGTTACTAGTATCATTAGAAAGCTTGTACAATAGGCTATCCATTGTTGTAAAGTTCATCTTGAATGGAGCTCATATTAGCAAATCATTGAAGGTCAGAATTGAACATTTTAGGTAGTTTGTCGAGGAAAAACAGTGAAGAAGATATTGCTAGTGCACAAGCAGACCTAAGGGATTGTTTGAAGGTGCTTTTGTGATTTAAAGCATGTGTTTATCATGTATAAATCCATCTTGTACTTAGGATAAGGTTGAACACTCCATTGTGTTGTGTGGTGCATGTGTGTTATACTTGAGTTCATCTTAGATCAGTATAAACCAAGACAAAGCTTGATAGATTGGGTAGTAAAGGCATTAGTATTTTATCGAGTTGGTCCAAGGTCTTGATGTATCTCTCTATAGCTAGATACGTCATGTATTCTCTATCAAAATTCACGCTCTATGACAACGTGGGATCAAGCAAGCTCAAGTTAGACGTTGCATCCATCATGCAGAAGGAACAGAAGAACAAGAGGATATAAGAAAAGAGATTTCTTCCGAGAAGCATACTTAGGAGAAGAAGGTTTAGCATGAAACTATTCTACCAGATCTGACAATGGAGGACAATTCTTCACAATCGGAAGAAATGATTTAAGAACAAACAATGCACATGGGTGAACTGGTTGCATGCAAACAACAACCAGATATTCGATGATGACGGATGTGAAGGGAGGTTGAGAGAAGCATATTCAAAATGTGAAGGTTGGGTTCATTTCACAAGAGGTCTTGGATGCGACTACAAGAGAAGTCCATGATGTCAACATTGACATCATCAAAGACAAGAGATATGATAAGGTGAAGGAGAGTGAACTCTGACGCGCTCGAGACCATGGGTTAAGATGATTAATAAAGATGACTTACTGGGGAGAAGTCATTGCTAAAGGTGATTAGGGTTGGGAGGATGATGTTTGGGAGGTTGTAAAATTTTTGAGAAGAGAAGACAAGAGAGGATTATGTTTGAGAAGGATACAATTGTACAACGAGACAATAGTGATTTGCAGTTGAGGATTTGGTTGTAGAAACGTGTTTTTTTTCCAAAAAACAAAAAAAGAGCAAGATGGATACATAGAATGACATGTATTGGTTTGAGGATTACAATCAAGATACATGGTGATGATTGGAATAACGAGTGATGTCTACTACGACACAAGGATCATAAATCCAACGATGAGGTTCAACTAGATGGATGGGAGGTGTTTCTAGAGTATGATGGTTTATTCATTCTATGTCTTCGAACTATATTGAAAGATGTGTAGATTTAGAAAAGATTACTCACAAGCGAATGGATGAAAGTTGAAGAAGAGAGAAGACGATTAGGATCCATAGAAAATCATGACAGAGTTGCAACTTCAAGATGACGATCAGGTTGCAGACTTGAGGATGAAGTCGATGAAATCTATAAACATAGAAGAGATGATGATGAAATTCTATGAGTGTTGGTCCACTCTTTGGTTAGTATATCTGGTGCATACTGGAGGATGTACACGTTTAGAGGGGGTGGATGTTGTTTCGTGGACCAGCTCTTACTTGAAATCAAAATTTGATGTTATGCATTATCGCTCCAACGACGTTCATAAGACTAAAAATGAGCTTCTTACACAACTTTCGAATCTCTAGATTTATTGCACCAAGTGGTAGAGCTCATTATTAGCTTCCCAAGAGCACTTCATTTATCTCATCTAGATGCTTAATGATGACGTTATGAGATTTAAAAGAAAAAAAAATCAGACTAGTGTCGATGTTGATTGGATATTTGCAGTTCTTGGCGCTATACTAAGAGTGCAAAGGGGGCTACTTGATCATTATTTGTGCAAAACTCATGTATCGAGAACGGACGTAAGGGGGCAGTTTAAGAGATTAACTAATATTTGTGACTTGTCGGTGGACGATTTGGGAGATTAGGAGATCCAATGCATGTGCACAAGTTATCAGTGGGTTAGAATCTATGCGAAATGCACATATAGTAAACTAACGTAAGGGTGTGCTTAAATAGGTAACTTGTACTTGCGATCTGTTAATGATCGTTTCGGAGGATTAGAAGTCTAATGTATGCGCACAAGGTCATTGCGTCAAATATGTACAAGCTACGCAAAGGATAAGACGGTTCGTGAAGAGTATTTATGTTCATGTTATATGTTATGAGAGAAACTAAGACATAAGGAAGGAAAATTGGAGTGTTTTAGTTATCTACGAAGAAGAGTTGGACCGTTCGAGTCATTTCAGAGTCAAAAATTCTTGTCTTTGGATCCAGAGATCAAAATATCGAGTTCTACAAGAAAATGAAGATGATTTGAAGTTTCATTGGGTGGTCTGGGAGTTATAAGAGAAATTGGCTCGTAGGGAGATGCTTACATCAGATTTTTGTTCACTTACGACATGAGGTTAGGTGTTCTTCGTGATCAATGGACCAAGCTCTTCGTTTTTTATGTCTATGCGATCAAAGGAATCCTTATCTACGCATAGGAGAAGATTGTACGTATATCAAATTGTTGTGTTGTGCGTGATGAGTGAAGTGAGAGAATGATTTATGTCAATTTTTTGTTTCTTGCGAGCAAATTTCTCATCATTCCTCGTGAGGAGAAATTCTAAACTGCTTTCCAAAGTAGCCAAATCTACCTACCAAAGAAGACAGATCTCAATCCGTTTTGCGGATGTATGTAGTTTTAAGCCGTAGGAAGGAGGTTTTGGAGGTTCGATCACTTGCAACTGAAAATCGGATACCTCGACTATCAAGAGTCGAATTTGAAGGTTCTTGGAGCCAACAGAGTCAAGAAGGAAGACCCTATCGTTATCTAAAGACTGTTTGAAAAAAAGAGGTTCTCAGATAAGTCTTCTTCAAGTTTCTTCGCTATAGTTCTCGTCTTTTTGAACTCGTTATAATTCTAGTTCGTTAGATGTGGCTTGTGGTAGCTAGTTTTAGCTATGGGCTTGTACATGAATGTTTGTAGGATCAGAGTTTGAATCGTGGTGATAATGTTATGTAAGTTCTTTTAACAATATATTACAATAGATTAATAAGAAAATATTCATCATCAGATATAATGAAACAAAAATCCAGAATTCAAAGAAAACTCTAACTCCCAATTTTTTAAATTGTGGTAATCCGAACATCTTTATCATAAGGAAGAGCCAATTCTTAAAAGTTCAGTATATTAATGTTTCAATTATTACAGTTAACAGACATGTTTACTATAATTTCACTTAGAGTGGTTTGTTACAATCTTGCAATATGAAACTAAATGCAAGATATGTTTTCCCAAGAAATGAAAATAAACTTCATCCGATGTGTCTACACTATGTGTCTATTGATGTGTAAGTCACAAGATCTTTAAATTTTAATTTGGAGTGCTCCTCTCAAAGTACACATTTTCTATGAAGGACCAAGGTAAAGTTTTACCTTATGGGGTAAATTTGTCCAAACTCTTGAGATACTTTGAAGCGCCATAAGTTCTTAAATAAAAAGAATTATGATTTCTGGTTCTTTATCGTTCATAACCAATAACTTTATCTTAAAGAAAGAGTATCGGAGTGGTAAGAAAGAGTATCGGAGTGGTAAGGTATATGTAGAATTGGAGTGGTATAACAAGCATTTTATGGAATAAATCATATAGGGTGACTTGAAATTTAACACACGGATAGCTCTAAAGACAAACTTTACAATGAGATAAAATGTGATACTTGTGTTGGTCACAAGTGATGGGAGTAGTAAATAAAAATTCAGACATTTTACTTTGAAGATCTCTTTGAGATTGTAGGTCCTTAAAAGGTTTGTATTTTCAAGTTTTGTTTCAAAATATATTGCAAATATCTTGAGGCCTTGAAGATAATTTTCTGTTCTTTAACCTTCAAGAAATTGTTTATGAAGGGACAACTATTTCATAAAAGGTTAGAATCTTTGACCAAGCCTTTTTTATCATTAATTAGTTTAACAACTTTCGGTAATGACTCATGTTGCCAAAAGTCCCTTATCAACTGGTAGTTGGGGGTCATAATAGACTACGTACTTTGACACAACAACAAATAGCCTCAAAATCATTTCTTGTGGACTTGGCTCCAGTTCTTGCATATGTACAGCCACCTCCATAAGAGGTTCTTCTATAACCGGAAGTGGACTTTTTATACCTTAACTTTTGTAGGAGTTATTCTATTGTATTCTCCATGTAATTGTCAATAAGTCTTAGTGTATATATATTGTGTAAAATAAATTATCATATATATTTATTAGCTTCACAATTTTGATAAATTTATTTTATCAATTCCACTGAACTTAATTTATCAGATTATTTCTTATCTACATAGACCTCTTCATAAGGATTAGATTTAGTGCAGAAGCTGATATAGAATTAAAAAGTCTAAAGTTCTTCGAAAAGAATTCACTCGTGAAAGTTAGCCCCATGAGTTTAAATTATGATATAACACTGATTAAAGCCTTAGATAATAATTTCTATTTTCCACTATTCCAGGTTTCCAAATATATCACAGCTTTACAAATTTTATCACCTCCTCCCATCCAAGCAATAATTTAATTGACAAGGACATCGTCAATCTAGAGTCAGGTATGTATGGACAATAAGGCAAAAAGGTGAAGAATAAATATGAATCTGCATATATGATGACAAAATCCTATATCTTAATAAGCTATCCACGTTTGAGGTCAAAAGTAGATTCTTCCAACCCTATAGAATAGTTTAGATACATAAGAATGATTCAGTGATAATCTTCTACTTACAAAAATCACTCAGTAATTTTGTTCAACCATGATACATATTATTTTACTTATATATTAAACTAGATTGAAGTAATACATGAAAATTTTTGTATGTTTATTATCTTCTTTACTATCATATAATTATGCTTTTTTATTTTTATTTTTTATGTTTATAGTTTTTAGATAAATAGAATAAATTGTTTTTATTTTATAGACTGATAATAGATATGTATAAGTAGTTGTGCACCTATTTAACTTTATATGAGGTTTCTATACATTTCGCATGTTGTTGATTGAACATGTTTCGTGTGTGTGTTAAACAAATTATTAACAGGAGTTCAGAATAAAATTCTTTCATACTGAAGTTTCTATAAGAGATATTACAATTTGTTACGATCGTTTGCAGACTGTCAACATCGAACCAAAGGGACATGCCGAGTCATACAGCGGTTGGAGCTTATCTGAGGCGGTTTGCGGCGAATATACTTTAATTGCACCATTGCTTAGGACCAAGATTGAACTTATATGAAGGGAAGGCTGAAGGGATATGGCGAAGAAGTACACCGGAATGGTCATCTCTATCTATCGCTAGGTTCCATAAGACGGAAGACGCCCTCAGTTCAAGGCATTTGGCAGCCAGGAAATGGAAGGCCTCTAGCTTGGGGACACTTTTGGTCAGTTCCAACTGTATTGAGCTATTTGAGCGAGTGCCAATAAAAGTATATCATCCAATTCAAGAGGATTGTATCTAAGGAAACCTCATGCACTCACAGGACGTTCGGCTATGACTCACTGATTCTCCCTTTCTTTTTCTTTTCCTCTTCCGCTAGGGTTGCATATATGGAAAGCAATAACGATAAAATGTCTCTAATTTTACTCCTTTGGTAAGGGGACGGGGAGCGGCAGGCCCAGCCCCGGTTGTTCCTGCTTACCTGTAATTTTCTGGCGGTTTTTGACAATTTACTTACTATTGTATTAATTCACCGGTGATTTTTAGCCAATTTCGAATTTTTTTTCATTTTTTTTGTTACTTGGAAACAAAAATTATAGGACGCATTCTCTACTTCTCCTGCATTTCTAGAAAAGTTACCGGGGCACATTACACGGGATGCCGGATCTAGGCTGGCACTGGGGAGCGGTCTTCTTCTCACACGAGGAGTAGGGTCCGTAGTAGAGAGGCAAGACTAGACCGGTGAGACTAGACCTTTGACTTTTGTGACCCTTTTATTGTTTATTGTTGTATTTGTTGTTGGTTTCACCATCGAGACTCGTACAAGCGACTTGATGCATAACAAACGGATGGAAGACCCCATCAAGCATAAGAAGAGGAAAGAGGGACCCAAAGGGCAAAGCACGGAACACCCAGTAAGTGTGAGGGGATTCTGGGAGGGAATGTATAGACGGATTGATGTCTCTGCCGCCCGTCGTCGATATTTGCCTAACATGTTCTCTTGGACGTTGACACCGTCTAGGCCCTGCAAGCTTAGGACATGGTGGATGGCGTAACCTGGAGAGGAGGCTCCCGGCGGAACAGAGGAGTTTACTCGAGGGGAATATATACTCGAACACGCAGCGATAGGTTCTTTCAGTGTGTGTAGTTGTCTAGATGAGGATGGCACTGCGAGGCGGGATGCTGCTCCCCATGGGGAGCAGCGAGCGCTGTAAAGGGAATTGGGCTCTACTCCTGATGCACCAAGCTTGAATTACGGTCACGAGGGATAATCGTATACAATTGAGTAGTGCACGTCGTGTCAAAGCAAGAAGCTGTTGTTTCAATAGGCTTGGCATGTTGAGGAGTTGAGAGCTGATTGTGAACTGGACGATGATAGAATTAGGTTTGGTGGGGAGGAAGAAAGGTTCAGGAAGCTCCATTTGTTGTGATCACTGTCTGTGAAGTGTGTTTGAGATCAAGCTTCGACTTGGATTAAACTTTTTCCTATGTTGCAATTTGCGAGGGCGACAATTAAACATAGGTTGACTCTGCAGCGTTTGGTGTCGTATTCTATCCGGTGTAGTGTCCTGTGATCAACCGTGTTAAGAATTGTGGCAATCGGAGCTGCGCGTACTGTTATTAAATGGAGAACAGAGAGCAGCGGCCAATGATGCCTCCGGAGGTAAGGGGAGTGGTGATTATTTCGGTACCCGAGGGCGATGGGAAGACTGTTTGTGCTGCATTTACCTTTCAAGATCAGCTGCAACATCATCATGTCCAAAATAGTCTCCAAATCGAACATTCTCCTGCCCAGGCAACTCAACATCCCACTCCTCCCCCAGGGGGGCGACCTGTACTCGAGAAAATTGGACTGAAACGGAGTATCGCGTTGATGGTTGTACTGGCAGTGTTTGCCTTGTTATGGTTCCGGGCTCCTTCTCTTTCCTATCTCGAAGAACAGTGGGACGAGGGAGAGGACTGGGTACATGTTCACAGGCTCTACGCTAAACGCATAGTTTCATTGGCTAAAAGTAATGATAGTATCGATGATAATGTGCCGGCGGATGGACTGGTGGAACGTGACCTTCGACGAAGAAATCTATTTGAGCGACCAGTACGAGAAAGCATCATGAACGGTTCTAGCTTGTTTCCCGTCCGAGGGAACGTCTATCCCGACGGGTGCCAAACCTACCACCTTCCTATCTTTCTGAAGTCGGCTTTTAGTTTTATCCAGGTTGCGCTGTTGATACAGTGCATCTAATTGACCAGATTGCTCTGCGACCTGATGTTGTTTTTCTCCAGTTTATGTTGACTTGTTCCGTGTCGGGGTAGCGTAGGAGCTCAAATCACGGGAACTCGTGGTGTTAGGGACCTATGTTGGTATAGTTGGTTGGCACATTTGTTCAGTTAGGTGTTGGTCCTCCACTATTTCATGATTGTTGTCAGAATAACAAGGAAGATGCAGGAGAGAGTCCATGTGGTTAAGAGAAGCCAGTATATTTGTCGTGGGTCATTCTTTTGGATTTCCTTGTTGCTAGTTGCTACTTACATGCGAAATGGAGCCAACCTTATTACCAGAATAACTGGGAGATACGGTTATTCCGTTGCCTAGTCCCTCAGTCGTTATCAGGTTGGAGTTTTTAACGTCTAATTCCTTGTGTAATATCTTTTCTCGCAGATTGTATTATATTCAACTTAACGTGGGGAACCCAGCAAAACCCTACTTCCTGGACATCGATACTGGCAGTGACCTTACTTGGTTGCAGTGTAATGCACCTTGTACGAACTGTCCTGAAGTGAGTGAGTCCAGTAATTGGAATTCTAAACTTTTCTTCTTGTTTTCTTAATCAATGCCTTTCAGTTTTCTTGGAGATCCCTTGTCATGGATCTCTTCATCCCAGTAGAATGGGCTTACATGTTGCTTTTTAACAGATAACTACAGAGAACCTTTACCAAAACTGAAAGCTACACTTCCCACCTTGTGTTACACCCCAGTTTAAGTTTTCTCCTTGGTCGGAACCTAGGGTTATGTTTACCCTGATAACACATACTATTCGGGCCTTTCGTCTTTCGGGTCACTCAGTCTCCAGTCTGCGACCTTGTTCATGCTATCACCTTCCGCTTCATGGTCCCTACGTCGTCAAACTGACAGCTTAGATGATAGTTATATGTCAGCGCGAGACCAAACTGGACCACACCATAGCACTCAGGTTAGGAATACTGACTGAACGCGATCAGCTTAGTTTTCTATTGCGTTCCTTTCCTCTTTCAATCCTTTCCCTATTTTCCTTGCAACTCCTCCTTCGGATATACTAAGATCCTCATGTTTGTTTTCAGGTAATCACTTTGCTATTACCTTAATGTCAATCTTGATTAACGTTCTACATCTTATGCGAGGTTGGTTCTTGAGACACATTCTGTATACCCCTACTACTTGTAACTAGAGCTATTTTGGTGTCTTGAATATCTTTTCTTCGATGTTCCATAGCCGCAGCCTTATGCCAAGTTCACTAGCCTACTGTTACGTGAAGCACCCAGGGATCTTTCTGAACTGAAATAGAAACCCTTGATCTATTGGGGACCTGCTGAACTGCAAATGCAAACTTCGGTTGTCGCTTTCCTTTTCATCTGTATCCTAACTCCTCTCCGCTTCATATTGTGTTGTTCTTTTCGATTGTCACAATGGTGCCGACGAAGTCACACACAGAGCTGAGGTGCATGCTAGAGATTGTGGATACCTGCATGCTGGGCGTGTATGTGATAACTAGGTACTGAGTGCACCCCAGTTATTCCAAGTTAGTGCAGTATGTGAATTTTAAGCGAAAGGCTGAAGAATTGAAACACAAATGAAACGGATCATCCAGCATAGGTCCATGATGTTCGACTGGCTTTTGGGACATGGACCTATGCTTGTTGGTTGCTGTGTTCTTTTTTTATTCGTATAACTAAGGTTGCACGTCCTCGCTCTCTTCCTTTATTATGGTTGAGGTGTATCTGCACTCCGTTATTGCTATAAGTCCTTTCAGTTTGTTTGCTCACGATGTTGTGCCCTAACGGTCACTTCTTTTTTCCTACTTCATATCTTTAATATGTACCTTTCAAGCTTAGCATTATATAGATCCCCAATATTTCTGGTGTCCTTACTACTTAGGTCGCCTACCAACATGCTGTTCATGTACATTCTCTTAATTTGAGTATTTGAGTGTACACGTACTCGTCACCTACTGCTGTGTCAGTGACTTTTGAACAGAAAATTGTTCGAATGTTCTCCGGGGTGAGGACCTATCCTTGTTGATTACCCTGTTTAGTGATTGGTCTATGAACAGAAGTGCACTCTCTGCATTCTTTCCGTTGTTGAATTTGCGATGTAAGTCGCTCGTTCATCCGAGTATGTTTCATTCTAATGAAATACTAGCCCCTTCAGCATTTTTAGACCTCGACTTCTCTTCTGCAGTGGCAAGATCATACCCATACATCTGTCTGCATTGCATGTTGTACATGTCATCTATATTTCAGTTCCATACCAACGAACCATCTCTGGAAATGTGCTCTGTGCTACACATTCTCGTGTGGCTGTCCCAGGGTCACACTCATTTGCTAACTTTTTGTTTAAAGTTAGTGCACATTCACTCCGCTTATCCTACTTAAGGGGAGTGAATGTACTTCTCCGGGTTCAGTTTATGCTGGTTACCTTAAGTGTGTGAGGATAGTTCTTGCATCGAACTGCTACACCCATGAACCAAGATACATTCATTACGTCCTTCCTATGATAGGGTAGGTGATTCATCTACCCTGGCTGAGTGTAGGCTTAGTTCTGGACCTCAGAATTTTTATCCAACTAAGACATCAGACGTTCAAGTCAATCTACATGAACTTACTTCATATAGTTTTCGGAGCCTTTCTCGGAGCCTTTTTCTTCCAACCAATATGGAAATATGGCTGATCAACTTCTTCTGGATTATGGACCTATGCTTGTTGCTTGCTATCTGCTGCCCACGTTACTCAACAACTAGATGCACATTCTCGTCTCTTTCTTAATTACTGTCGAGAATCTAGCCTTCATTCGCTAGATGTATGCTTCCTCTTTCACAGCACTGACTTGCTTCTAGCTTGATATGTATTATAGACCCCTTGTGATAGTTAGGTGTTTCAATGTACACCTATTCATTACAGCTGTGTCCGTGACTTTTGTTGGGAGAATTGCTTCTAACCTCTACCTTCTTCATGGTTGACATTCTGGTGTTGTGTTTGTTGGTTCGATTATTCCCGGTTGCCACCTGTATACTTCTCCAGACGATCTATCTTGTGTTTATGATCGTCATTTTCTGGATAACCTGCCCTTCATGTTCTCTGGTTTGTGACTTGTCGCTTTTCTCTCTCAGATCGTTAGGCATCTTAATTTGTACTTGTATTTTGTAATTTGTCGTTAGGCATTTTAATTTATACTTGTATTTTGTATTTTGTCTTAGAGCCACGGGGGTTACCATCTTGGAAATGTGCTTACCCTATATATTTCTTCGTGGCCCGGCCTCGGTTATATACATTGTTCACTTCTCAAACCAAGTTAGCAGACATGCTACCACTGTTGGTAACTCACTTTGTACTTGCATGGGTTCAAAACTATTTGGGAGTAACCTAAGTGTGTGGGTGAAGTCACTCACTTTGTACTTAGCATGGGTTCAAAACTATTTAGGAGTAACCTAAGTGTATGGGTGAAGTCACTCACTTTGTACTTGCATGGGTTCAAAACTATTTGGTGGCAACCTAAGTGTGTGGGTGAAGTCACTGTTTTCTCAGAAAGCTGCTTTACCCGTGTATATATATATATACCCTCAGATGTTCCCGGAACTGAAAAGAAAACTCCTGTACCGACAAGGCCCTGCTGAGTTGGAGAAGTCCTCAACTCCGCTTGAGCACCTAACCCTCCCTGTTGGGTGCTGATGAAGTCAACTCCGCTTTATCACCTAACCCTCCCTGTTGGGTGCTGATGAAGTCAGGGAGCCGGTTGAGGTGCATTTGGCAGGAGAGTGTTCTGTTGTATGCTCTATGTAGCTTGTGGTAGTTAGTTGTTTCAGTGTACACCTACTCAATACCTACAGCTGTATCCGTGACCTTTGTTGGGAGATTTGCTTCTGACCTCTACTTTCTTCAGGGTTGACACTCTGTCTGTTGCGCATGTTGGCTCGATTATTACCGATTGTCGCCGGTATGCTCTTCCAGACGATCCAGACGATGTACCGTGTGTTTTGTTCGCTCCTTTTTCTAGATATCCTGCCCTTCATGTTCTCCGCTTTTGAGACTTGGCGCTCAATTCTATAGTTTTAGTTGTTTCTCGTGAAGCTCGTTAGGCATCGCGTTTATACTTGTATTCTGTCCCACTACCACCAGGGAGTACCATCTTGGAAATGTGCTCACCCTACACATTTCCTCTTGGCTCGACCTCAGTTATATTCATTCGCTGACTTCTCAAACCAAGTTAGTATACATGTTACCACTCTTCGTTACTCACTCTATACTTACTCTATACTTACATAGGTTCAAAACTATTTTGGGGTTACCTAAATGGGCGGGCGAAGTCACTGTTTTCTCAGAAAGTTGCTTTACCCGTGTTTCAATATATTATAGACCCCGAATGTCGCATGTATGCTTCTCCAGGCGATGTACCTTGTGTCTATATTATAGACCCCATTCACTGCATGATAGGAGTTTTAACTGCATTCATGTTGGTCGTACATTGTAGCTCCCCTGTATAACCATTCACCTTCTGTTGGCGAATGTATGCTCAGTTGCTGGATTTCTTGGTGCATTAGGATAGATAAGTTGCACTCCACGTAGTACAGGTCATCTATACTGCTCTTACATGCCAGGGAGCCCTCACTATGGACATGTGTTCGCTACATATTCCTAACAGTCCCAGATCAGAAATCGTCTCTAAGATATCGCACAACTTCTAGTGTACATTCACCCCCTTCATTCCCCGAACCATGAACTTCTCTGGACTCAGCATGTGCGGGTCAGCTCAAGTGTATGGTGTAGTCTTTGCATTGCGCGGGTATCCACATAAGCCGATCTAATTTATCTGAAATGTCCAGAATTGAGATGAATTATTTGTTGTAGTGTGCGTTGCCTTTTAACTCCAAGCCCTCGTTTCTTGAGACCAGTATGGAACGCCTCTTCCCTAGTTTTCCTTAGCTTTCTTACTTTTCCTTGCTAAATTGACGCTAATACATGCGGTTACTTTGAATTCTTTCCTATGACGTAAATTACTTTGCAGCACAAAGTATGTCCGTCACAGGGATTGCCCCTGAGTTAGTATTTAAAGTAAAAAGTTGGACCCAATTGAACAGTAAGTAGCTACGCTGATGTGCGGATACTTGCTGCAGACTCCACATCCCCTCTACAGTCCGAAAGGAGCCCACTTGGTTGACTGTAAACAACCAATATGTTCTCAACTGCAAAGAGGAGGTTCATTGGGCTGTTCCGGTGGTGGTGGTCAATGTGACTATGAAATACAGTACGGTGATAGTAGCTCAACTACTGGAGTATTGTTGGAAGATACGGTTTTTCTTCTTCTCACTAACGGCACTTTGGCACAGTCGAAGGCCGTGTTCGGGTACGTAATTTACTTTTCTAGACGGCCTCATCAAGTAAGTGATGGCGGTTGGGAGTCTAAATGGGTTTAGTTCTCATTTCTTCACATGGGAAAGTTTCTTGAGGGGTCTTTCTGTTAGGAGTGGTGGGTCTCTCAAATTCAGCAATTGGGGCAACTTAGGGTAAAGAGTTCAATGTTGACCACCAAGTTGACAAGGACAAGTCTAGAGAGCACGTGTTCTAGTACTCGGTAGTGGTGTTGTTGTTCCGGTAGTTGTGGGACAAGTACTTGCTTTAACCAGTATCCTTTTGTTTTAGAGGTGAGATGGTTTTCGCATTTTTGGTCGGTGATTATTTTCTCGCAGTTGTGCGCGGAATTCTAGTTTTTATGTGACATTGTTTCTAGAACTGTTTTACTGCATGCTTTAATTCTCAAAAGGGTTTTACTTACTTATGTGTAACATTTAAATCCGTTGTTCAGATCTCCTCTTTCTGTATGTGCAGTCATCAAAATTGTTTTTGTCCTCAGTGAGCGATCCAGTATCATTGGTCAGATTACTTGACTCAAAGCTAGGCAATTTCTTTGGCGTTGTTGGCAGGTGTTCGTATGATCAACAAGGTTCTTTTGCGCGGTCGCCTTCTAAAACGGATGGACTCCTTGGTCTCAGTAACTCTAAAGTAGCATTTCCCGCCCAAATTGCCGCTCAAGGAATCGTGAAGAACGTTGTTGCTCACTGTCTTGCGGGTGGAAACCATGGAGGAGGTTATTTGTTTTTCGGAGATGAACTTGTTCCGTCATGGGGAATGACGTGGACTCCATTGGTCAGGAAGCCCTACGGGTATATGTTTTGACTTGGATCCAAACTTGTCATTCACAACATGTTGATGACCTGTTTTAATAGATAAGAAGTTAAGAGTTCTACTTTATGATGGCCTTTCCTGCTCTTATCCGATATAACAAATATCCAGAGTTGTTTCCATTCTAGAAGAATGTAGACCCGTTTTTTGTAATGGTACAAATATGCTGCGAGTTAACATGATCAAAGTTTATGCTGCAGTGAAAACTACTATGTCAATGTTCGTAAGATTCAGTATGGTGTCTCCACATTGGGCATTGATCAAGAAGTTCTAGAAGGAAATGACTTTATCTTCGACAGTGGAACTTCATACACGTATTTTGTTCCACATATCTACTTCGCATTTGTCTCAGCGGTGAACATTCACTTAAACATTCTGAATTTTTGCAGTATGTGATATTCTAGAATTGACCTTGTCTTAGATCTCTATTTCATACAGTTGTATTCGCTATTTCAGATCGACCGGGCTAATTGCGTGTTACCTTTATACTAGAGTGTGGTCCTTGAGAATATCTGCCATTCTCGACCTATGAATATGTGTTATTTCAGATTGTACGAATATGTGTTACGAATTGTGTATGATATTATATATTTACAAATATATGCTATTTCAGATTGTACCATCATATGTTATTTCAGGGTATATTATTTTCATGTCTTCTTTGGTCTTGGACAGCCATTATATGGTATGCTTTTTATTCGTTGGATTTTCCAGAGTTATGCACTAAGTATCAACTATTGATCAGGTCCAAGAAGGCTTAGAAGGAAGTGGTCTCGAGCAAGATACGTCCGATAAGACTTTGCCACTTTGTTGGCGTGGAAAGGCTCCTTTCAGGTCAGTAGGTGGTTATTGGGAGCTGTTTCCTGAGAGCACTTATCGTCTTCCCCTACTCTGTCCGTGACGGGTACAGTACCGAATTACGCTATTAGATTCACAAATTCTGGAACAACCTAGTTCTGAAAATGAAACATGAAATTTATTTCGATGTTTCCAAGAATCCATCAAAACCTACAATTACGCAGCGTAAGAAAATTAACAGTATATATTAAAGAGTTTCTTCAGTGCCTCTCCGATACCTCAGTAGGCATCTGTATATGGGGTTATCTTATTTGTAGCTGAAAGCTATGCTTATAACTGCGTACCACTATGCCCGCAAACGGTTTCGCAGCACGCTCCCTATATCTTCAGGGACGTATTTGATCATTTCACTTGGCTTTTGCGTGCTTGTGGTCAACAGACAGTGCGGCTCCCTCTGTGTTTTGGTATATTATTTATTACTTCACGTGGTTTATATATGCTCGTGATCAACAGACTGAGCAGCTCCCGGTGTTCAGGATATATTTGATCATTTTACTTGTGTTTTGGGTGCTAGTGGTCAGCAGACTGAGGCCCTAGCACTTGAACAGACTGTTCGGAGTGGTAAGCGTCTATCCACTTACCGGAATATGGAAGTGGGCTTAGGCCTATTTTTTTGTGTGAGTGGTAAGGAGAGAGATTCGAGGGGATTTATGGGAGTCTGTTTTGGAGGTTGTTCCGCGTAGATTCTCGCCGTATCTGTAGCGGGGAGCTCCATATATTGGAGGTATACAGATCTTATTCCTTAAACGAGAACTTCTGAGACGATTAATCTGTAGGTGTTACAAAACATTTCTGTTTCGAGTCCTCCTAGCCAGTACTAGGCAGGGAGTTTGTGGTTGGTGGCATCTGTATACCAGTACCAGTAAGCGTCAGTAAGCGTTCTACATGTGATCTACATGTGAACCAGTGGCGCCCAAGCATAGTACTTGGCCTCGTTGTTGTCCTCTAAAAGTTAGTTTTGCCTAGGGGTAGTATAGTAAACTCTGGGTTGCTGTGTTGTAACGGTGGAGCTTTTCCTTTTCATGGGAGTACCGTTTGTGTTGAAGGTTTTCTCTTCTCTACGGTCTACAGCCATTTTGTACATGCAAGTTCTTTTCAAAAGAAATGGGTTTGTGCTTCTTCGAAGCCATTACGCAGATGCAAGCTTGTGTTGGAACCAGAGAGCACCTGTACCTTGCGTTTAAGTCTAGTACCTAGATGGCACGGGAGGAGTGTTGGTGGGCCTGAAAATTCTGGATTCTAGAGGTGGGCACTTATAGTTCAAGAGAAGCTAGGATTAAGTCGCACTGACATGAATGTACAGGCTGTAGATTTCTTCCTTGGCTAAATAATGACATCCAGGTCAATAGACCCACTTCACGCTGATTGAGTACTTAAAGACGGTTTTAAATCAGAAGGTACGTCAAGAGATGATGATGTTTTGCGGCGGATCAACTTTGATCAGCTACATCAGACGGTCTTTAGATAAGAGGGTACTTCAAAGTGTACACAGTGAATGTGTAGCGACGAATCACCTTTAATCAGCTAAGGATGATGAAACCAACATTTACTCATAGACATTGCCGAACATCAAGATGCAGTCATATATTTAGCAACATGGTTCATAACTGATTGATTGATGGAATTAAGCTGTGGTTGCTTTGCTATGCAGGACTGTGTCTGAAGCCAGCCGTTATTTTCAACCAATTACACTCAACTTTGGGACATCATGGTTCCTGGCGAGTCGTTTTATGATTGTCGTTCCGCAGGCTTATCTTATTATCACTGTACGTACTTTCTAATTCCAGGTGTTCTTTTCGGGAAAGCATTGATAATGCTGTGAAGACATTGTGTTGATCTGGTTGCCAGTCTTATTATTGCTTCTTAACCATATGCGTTCGGCTAAGCGGCCTTTAGTAATACGGTTCAACATAGTCAATCGACATGATAATTTGCAGTTGGGCTACTAGAGTTCAGAATGTAATCTGCAAGTTAAGTATCTGAAATTTCGTCACAGCAGTAGGATTTTATGTTTCATTGTCTTGTATTTCGCAAGTGCCTTGTAGAGGGACTTTTACCCCGGATGTGCCTTCACTTATAAGTAATTGAGTTACGATAACTAGTATCTTACAGATTTTCGTTCTGATACAGCCACAAGGCAACGTCTGCATGGGTATCATGGATTCAAGTGAAACTGGCGGTGATGGAAGCGGCGGAGTCAACATCATTGGTGGTATGCTTCAGACTAACCCTTTCATTGTAACTAGCGTGCAAGATGCTGCGTTTGTGGCAGACCCATGATTTAGTTTGAAGTGTAGCATTCCTATTTGGGGAGTTAACTGGTGCTTATTTACGTCTAACGGTGAGTGCTCTGTTCTACTGAAATTTTTGTTTTGCAGATATTTCACTACGGGGCCACTTGGTAGTTTATGACAACGTCCTGAATCGACTCGGTTGGATGCCGTCAGATTGCCGGAGGCCCCCGAAAGGTCGAGCATTCACTTTGGTGTAGGTGTAAAGTTTCTTATTGTGGTGAAGCACCTGCTCCATTGCGATGCCCTTTTCAACTTGTTTATAAGTTAATGTCTTTGCTATAGCAGATCAGTTGGTTGGTGAGAAGTATATCTTTGGCTAAGATATTCTTCGCGTATTGGGAGTTACTCTCGTACCACCATTTGGAAGTAAGTTTAGCTGCCATTATATTACCTGCTGTGTGTACATCAAGAGCTCAAGAATTGTACGTCTTGATATTTTTCTATGTAGAAGTAGTTTTGTAATCTATTACATATGATATTAATTATTAGTATACGAAGTACTGAAAATATCTTAGAAAAGATAATTAGCAGTTGAGATGGAATGGAAAGATGGAAGAGGATTTGTTCAGATGTGCCTCTATGCACATCTCCGGCGTTGTAATTTAACTCGTATAATTCTCCATCATTGTGAGTGTATAAATATGATATGATAGTTCTGTTTTGTACATAATGAGTTTGTAATCCCTGTTTCCGAAGGAAGTAGTGAAGGTTGATGCGTAAGAGTTGAAAGATGCAGGATAAATTGGAGTGCACTCACAGGGGTTAAAATACGGAAGCTTAGCTACGCTTCGTAGGAGAGAAGTTCCTCGGGTTGGAGGTATAAGGGACCAATCTACATAATGCTATGATGTTGCAAAGGGTGGAGCGTAAAAAGATTGTTCTGGGCGGCAAGAGATAGGTAGGAATGACACCAAGCAGCACGTTTCATTACTTTGAAAATTGAGTGTGGAGGTGCTCGTGTTCTGAATGTAGATTGTGTACTCGAGGCCCTAGTTGAAAGTATGCGTTACACATGTGTTCGGTCAGGATATTCCTGTCGGCAGTCGGGAAGACCAAGCTTTGGTCGGGTAAAAGGAGTACGAACGATGCGATCATCTGGTATGAAAGCCGGGACACGTATAGTGAAAAATCCAGAGGTGTGCACGCGTTAACTCCAAAGTCGGAGTTCAAGATACTACTTAGTCACGAAGAAGAAGGTTTTCTGTCTTTGGGGAACTGAAGTGAACACGACATGCTCAGAAAGGCAATGGTATACGTAGGGTTAGATGCTTTAGGACAACGGGATAAATCAGTCATGTTGTTCTAGAAGTGCGTTTTTACATTTTTTTTCTGTCCAATACAAGTAGTGCATGTCCCTTTTTCCCTCTGTTTCTGTGCGAGCAGCACCATGCTAATATTCAACACCGGCAAGGAGTGCAAACCATAAAGAGGTGCTTATAGAGGGAAACAAAATAGACCGGTCTTATGAGGGGAAATATCCTATCGTTCCATCTGGTAGTGTTCGTTGCTGCGCCGATAGCAGGAAGGAGAAAGAGAGAGAATGTTCAGCGGTAAAATAAAAAGGTCGATTGAGGGCTGTGCACCAAATTGCTGGGAGGATGGTACTTACGGACAGTTAACTTCCCGTCTAAACAATTTCTTTGGTGCATCCATCATGCTCTACTTTGAGAGACGGCATGGTGTCACTGAGCCCAACGACTCTGCCTCCTCCATCGAACTCACTGTTCTTCCCCTTCCTAGCGATGGAGGAAACGCCTCGTCTGATTACTACCAGAACAAGTACAGTAGCAGTGGGACGTCAGGGGTTTGTGCGTCACGCCGTCCGATTTGTTGGTAGTCACCACCACGCTTTCGCGTAGCATCGAGGTGGGGTTTCGTCATGGGGAAGTTGCATTACCAATACATTTGTATGAGGTGAGATGGTTTTCTAGTCGAGCGTCTCAGTTGCTCCGAATTTGCTCGTGCCTGCTCTCTCTGTGGCGATGAGTGTCCTGACGCACTTTTTGATGCCTACGTTCACAGGCTGCTCCTGATGCACCGTTACCGTCCTTTTCTTATTCCGGATGAAATATAGGAGTCCACTGTGCTCCTTTCCCTTTTGTAGCATGGAGTGTTTCACTGACACAAAGAGAAGGTCATTCCCGCAATATAGTCTAGCGCGAATTCATATCCTTGACCGGAATCACGCACGGCCCAGATTGTCTTCCAAACGCGAAGCTCTCTCAGAAAACGCGCTTGCATAAGATATCATTTAAGTGAGACACTTCCTCGTTGAGAGTTCTTCCTGCAGGGAACATCTGGGAAGTATAGCCAAGCTAGGAAATCTCCAATGCACAATTGCTAACCGGAGCGTTAGCGCCAAACTTAGTGTACTCATTATACCCATAGAGTTTTGGGAGTATAAATCTTCACACGGCTCGGACGTTGATAAATAAAAGTCAAAATACGAATGCTACACATAATTTTCATAATAAATGGATAAGAATCATTAGATATATTTGTAAATGTTAAATAAAAACCGTACTTGGATTTGTGAGTTTGCAAACTCACGCTTTGCTGGAACCGCAAATGTGTGAGTCTGCAAACAATCATTTTAACCTGAGATTAATTTATTTTTAAAACCTTTTTATGGAAAAGTTAAGTAATAAGTAGAAATCGCTGCAATTATAAAAAATGAATAAAAAAATAAGCAAGCTAAAAGATAAAGAAATAAATAAATTCAACAAAAAACGAACATCGGTGTCCATCAAGCTTTTCCATCATGATAAGAATAAAAAAAAAAATTTAAATATATATAGAATTAAAACCTCAAGTTGTTCACTAGCTACACCATACAATAACTAAACGAATAATTGTTTAACCGAATAATGCAGCACTAATGAAAACGCTAATCTACATTTTGGAGTTTAACTTCCGCATTCTTGGCACTAAAATAAAATTCCACTGAAATAAAGTTCCCGTTATTTGTCTTCGGTGGGAGATCTCCATCAGCGCCAGCCTAGATCCGGCATCCCGTGTAACGTGCACCGGCAGCTTTTCTAAAACTGCAGGAGATGTAGAGAATGCCTCGGATAATTTCTATCTGAAACCAACCAAAAAAGTGAAATAGTAATCAAAATTTGTTAAAAAGTGCCAGTGAATTAACACAATAGTCCGTCAATTATCAAAAGCCGTCGGCAAATTACAGGTAAGCAAGGTCGAACTTTGGAAGAGGATGAATATGCAGGTGTGCCTCACAATCATTCGATTATAACTCCACTCCATCGGTTTATACGGGAAATACTTACTCCGAACCTCCAAGAGCTTTAAACCGCTGGTGTGGAAAAAACTTATAAAACTAAAAATATAAAACTTATCAACTAAAGAGAAAACTGACGTGGCATTTTCCCAAGCAACTCTGCATAGCGTTAGGGTTTTCCTTTCGCACGGGCCAATATTTTGTATCACTAATAACTTTTGTTTTGTCATTAGATCTTCTATTTACTTCGACAGTAAAAGAACACAATGGAACTGAATGTAATTTTAATACTATATATTTCATATTTGAAATCATTTATTGGATGTTACAAAGTCTTTAATATTCAAAACTGATCCTAGAAAACTAGTTTTGATATAAAAAAACGATAACTCAAGTTTTTATCATGGAAATACTTTCGTTCGAGTATTGGCTAGAGCTCAACTCTTTCCAACATGTTCATTATCTCCACACCTATCTCTTGTACCCAAGAAATTTCCAAACCGACGGAAAATTATACGTTGGTCCACCCTGCTGACGTGTTAAGAATTTTGAACCCAAACTGAGAGTCTCCTGCTACCGTCCGTTTGTACCCACACCCGGGGTTTAGGAAGATTGTAGCTATAAGATATTAAGTGAGACATTTTGTACTATATAAAATCATTAAAGTAGTATATTATGTTGCTTCTAACATAACCGCGTCAACTTTTTCTGGCGTTAAAGATTCCTTCGGTTGACTTAGTAGGCCCTAGCAACATCTAATCAAATCGAAATAGAGTCCAGTAGAGATTTCTTGTATTCGCATATACAAACTTGTACAAATCTTATTTACTGAAGAAGCTTGCTCGATCAACTTCCTCGAACATTGCTCCTTTTTCTGTCATTGGAAAAGATATAAATATAATATAAAGATTATACAGAAAAGTTAGACTAAATTCTAATGGAACTTTACGTTTATCTATAATTATTAACGGAAATTATTAGAATTATTACCTAGAATTGGAAACATAAAACAATACCCATAAAGAAAACACGGATTCACTCGCTGCAGAACCTACAAGTTCCACAGCCTATTAACAAAAGCTTAAATCAATTCTGAAGAATATGCATGCTTTCCAATCCCAATCGTACACAAGGTGAATAAATAAGCAACCTCCTATATAGATATGTATATGAAAATATGATTATATAGATAACAGCTTGAGATGTATGAGACGCAAACGTATTACCAGCAAGTCAAAGGGTGGAACGACGCATTCCGGAACCATCTGACTGATTGATTTGCCGTGAACTTTAGGCGCGTGAGATTATTAGGAGGTACACTTGGCTTATGTGAGAGGAAGGACAAAAGCTTGTCTCATTAGGAGATTCGGTTACTTGACAACAGAAGCACATCTAATCGTCCGCTCCCTTGCTGGAGACTGCCTTGTCGACTCAGCAAGCAATCTAACAATTGCTTGCTGAGTCGACAAGGCAAGAGGCCTTTTTATTTTTTATTTTTTTCTTAAAGCGTGAAGCGAAAATCTATTCCCAGACAAGGCAAGAGTTAAGAAAATGTAGTCCTTTGTGTAACTCCTTCCGAGCACTATGGATGGTATGGATACTAATTTACCGTGAATTAAATTACATCATTTATATGAACATTTTCTGTATAATTCTGCAGACGGGATGATTCTCTATGTTTTCTTTTATTTCATTGTGAACGATGATTTATTGACCAGCTTCCGAAGCATATAAAAATTTTCTAACTTGCTTTTTGCTCATATTTGCTTATTTGTTTATTACAGCAAGCTTAATTTATTATCTAACCCTTCTGTGCGGACGGGTAGTTAATAAACTAATGTGTCAATGTCCTTTAGCAGACTGCTGGACATCGGTCTGTGCTCCATTTATGGTTTATGTCCGGACCTTCCTGCTATCACTTAATTATGACATATAAACTTACATTTTGTTAAGAGCTTCTTATAGAATTTATACATAACACTTATATCTTTCGATAACAGAAAACGAATAAAGTTCTCCAAAGGTGGTTGAGCATGCTTATAAGGTAAAACATTCACTAATGTTACAAATCTCCATAGTGTTTATCTTTTCATGAGGTTTTCTCCAAAGGGAATTGTTTTTTTACACCTGTTCCAAGGACACTGTACTCGTATTTCATATCAAGCAATTGAAGAAAGAATGCTTTTGTTACTCATAAGGTCTATTTTTCTCTCACTCTCGACATTGACGACAATAGAGAAAGCATATGTTTCACCTTTCATTGTGAGAGCAAGAAGGTAGCATGCAAAGAAACCCTAACCTTTGCTCATCGACTTGTCGATCTATGTCGAAGACAACATACTCTGAAATCTAGGATTGTGATACTTCAACATCATCTCTTGAACTATAGAAGCAAATTTTATTCGTGGCTTAAAATTAATAGAGGAGAAAGTGAATATACAAGTTTGCAGGTAACTAGTGCACCAGATGTATTATGAGGTCTGAACCAAATTATTGGTATTATTTTGGTATTATTTACCAAAACGTACAAATCTAGGAATCCATATTCATTTATATATTAATATATACTGAATTTAATTTAATACTTAACCCTTCTTGCCAGAAGGGTTAGGTATTAAATTAAACTTCTGCATATTTGCCTCCTCCATCGGAAACTGAAACTTCAAACTGGTATTCACAAGTAATCTAAGTTTGAAGAAAATAATCAACTGTGGTTATCAATTCTTCTTTTAAAGAACTGGGGGTGGGAACGCATGGTGGGTTATGTTTGACCTTATTTGCGGGATGATTCTCTCTTGGTATCAAAATAATCTATTTTCGAATGGAGTGACCGAGGAAATGTACTAAAAGGCGACGTTGCAAATATATATACCATGTTTCCTGATTTAACGGTTTCCATTCTTCTGTAACATTATGGAATTTATATCAAGAGAGATCTAGAAGCTCTGGTTTCTGTTTAATGTGATTGATTTCTTGTAAATTTGTTTTCTTTTTAAAGTTAAGGAACGTGAATAAATATGCATGCAAAGTGCAGTTGTGGCCGGGGAAAGGAAGACGACAAGTATGGTAATTTGCGGTTCATGTTTGGCTATAGTGGTCGGGAGAAAAACTGATGCTTGACTTTCTTTGGTAAATACAGTTTAGAGAAGAAAAAAAAGAAGTGGTAGCTTTTTCCTAAATTTAATTTTTCAAATTTAAGTTACTATATTTAAGTTACTAATTAAAAACCTAAACCTAGTTTACTTGATTACACATGGCCTCTGCGGTCACTAGCATATGCAAGGTACGTAAACTGGTCTCTTTCTTGGTATAAAGATCTCTGTTCTGAACGAGTAGAATGATTTTTAATTTAACAACTTTAATTTAGAACTATGAAAGGTTAGGACATAAATTAAAGAGTATGTATATTTTTCCTCTTCCGAACTTGGAAGAGGAAGAATATACATACCCTTTAACCTCAAAAACGTGAGTATCGTGACTTTTTTTTTGCAATATATTTTTTTTGCAATATTACGTATGAATAGAAATATAACTTGTAGAGTTTTATCGATTACTGTTGGTCTCATCACATAAGTCCGATTATAATCTCATTACATTTTACGTTTTCCTGTTCATCTTTTCCGGCTCTCTTCAGCTTTTTTGGCTAATAGATTATTTGTATCTGATTATAGTAAATTATACACAAAGAATTATTCATGAGAAAAGAAGGAAGAACTGAGGGATAGTTATTCACCCTAACTACTCTTGGACCACTTTTTCGGAAATGACATGATTATAATTCTTTTTTGATTTCTTAAGGAATGACAACGTTATCAATAATCAGTAATTGATATCAAGTAAAATTTACTGATATTTAGAGATAAATTGACCTCTATAACTATTCAATTTATAGTTATCGACTTTTATAACTATTTAAATTATAATTATCTAGCTTCTATAACTATCCAAGTTATAATTATCGACTTCATTAACTATCTCAAATATAGTTATCGAGTTCGATATCTATATATACTGATATAAGGAGATTTTTCTTGATATCAGTTCTTGATTGCTGATAGACTACTTGTTCTCTATTTCGTAGTAGATAGTGAGATGACACCAAAGCTATGTTTCTTCATATCCATACTAATTTCCTTTGTTTCGAAGCATTACTCTTTTTCTTTCATATGAGCACACCTATGTAACCTATAACATTAATACTCTAACTTGGAAGAAAATCGTTAAATAAGAAATACTGTAATCGGAAAGTTTCCGCCGGAAAGTCCTGGGAATCGACTGAATTAAAGTCTATATATATATATATGAATATGTTACTACTGTCATGAATACTTTGTTCAGTTCTTTGAAACAAGTTCAAAGTGGAGTCCACTGTCCACTTTTTTCCTGAGGTCCTCTCGACGGTCAACGTGGTTCGATCAGACATGCGTTTCGGATCTGGAAAATCTGATGGTTACTTCCCCTAAACGTTGAATACCAAAGTTTCTCCCTTTGACCGTTCAGTGAAAATCCACTATTTACCGCTCATAGTGGAAAAGCGAGTATTACTATATTCCAGAACGGAAAGCGCAGAAAAATACATGTCACTTATATGTAGAACTGCAGCGTTGTGTTTGCAGATAGGAGTCTTCTTTGCATATTTGTACATTCACCTTTTCCATCTTCGGAAGAGGGAAATATGCAAACTCCTTCCCTACGGAGAATTAGGTGATAAATTAAACTTTATATAAATTTAATTTTTTGATAGGAGAGCAGACCGGTCTTATAGTTTCTGGTGCGATTGAATCTACATAACTTATAGGTTTCTTCCATAAGTTCTGGCATGTAGTATATAATTAATATTTATTCTAAAAATAAATTTTATTTAAAAGTATTGAATATTTATTTAACACTTACAAAATTCTAACTAACACCTCTTTAACAGCTTACATTCTATAAGTATACAAGTTTGATGACACTCCACTGTAATGTCCAGTCCAATCATATTTTTAGAATTTTTTCTTTTTTGATGTTTTTTTATGCATATTTATTCACTCAAATGTGAAATCAAACTGTAAAACTGGAACAAATAAATATGCATGCAACATTAATTGCCCGACTATCTAGACATAACCCATAAAGCGAACGTGCACAGACGTAATTTTGAAACTACAAGCCAAAAAATTACTAACAAATAAATATAAATTTAATTATATATTAATTCATTATCTAACTTTTCCCAAAGAAAATATTAATAAATTTACATATTTACAAGTTTATCTTCTCCATGAGAAGATGGAAATATGCATGCCTAAAGATGTATGGACTCACTAAGAGTAGTTAGAAATCGGATGCTTTACGCAACAATTATATGAACACTGTATTGAACACATCGAGGAGGCCAAGCACCCACTTGGAGGAAAGGAATATCTGGTTACGCGCATTTGGAGAGTTAATATCACAACCGTGATACTGTAATAAAAAGTTGCTCGGGTTACGGGTTGGTAAGAATTGGAACAGGCCCGTAATACCTCCGGTTTCCCCAAAACGGGGGGCACGCGGAGAGTAAATGTAGGTGAAAAGGTAAAAGTATAGTCCGGACGGCATTATAATCCCCTGTAGGCTCCTCCTACTGACGTCACAGCTATTTCAAACGGTCCATTCCTCCGCTCCTGGCGACCTTCGGATCGAGCCTGTCAGAACCCCCAGTTCTGCTCTTTGTCTGTCGGTCACATTTTATGCTATCAGACCTTTTGTCAAACTTGTCCATCCCCGGTCTCGACTGATTGTGGCTGGGGCTACCTAAGTTTAGTCTACTCTGACTGGGGCCGCGGCCGCGGCCGCTAATCGTTTCCCGGAATTTGGAGACGATTTCAGAATCATTCGAACAATGATTCTTTGGCTGGCCCCTGTGCTTTTGCTAGCCCGCCATCCTGATGTACTCCTGGGGACGACTTCCCGGAGATTGACCTAAATATCACGCCACTGATGGTCACTAGCAGAGGAAGAAAGCTTCCGCTGTTCACGCTCCCTGATAGGGGCAGTGGGGACCCCGCCTTTCAGCTCTTCTCCCTCTTCTGTCACTGTAAAGAGAAGAGAGCGATCGCACCCACCGCTCGATCAAGAGGCGCGAGCGAGAGCGAGAGAGAGGTCGCTGTTGCTGTCTTTGTGTCCTAGAATATAACGATCGAAGGGGACCACGCAATTTGGTTGGAGTTGGAGTCTAGACTCAGCAATCAACGAGAACCGAACCAAACTGGAGACCACTATTCCACTGAAAATAATTTCACGGGGTCCTATTATGGGAACACCGTGTCATTGGTTAGCCTAGCCGGTCGGGGTTGGGGGTTGGATGAGTCCGCCGTTCGTGGCTGGAAGATTAGATTACCTAGAGACGGAAACATAAAATAGCACTGCGGGGTTCTTTCCAGAATCATGGACTAGCAACCGTTAGAAAACAAGTATAGTTAGCATCGCCACGCCAGAAAAAGAGTTGTGACGTTTCCAACCATTGGCTCTTTGACCGGGTCGAACTTTCATGGTTACCTGGTTGACAATCGTAGCGAAGTCATACGTTTGAGGAGGACTACGGTAGCGGTACTTCAAAAGCAGAGATCCATCGAAACAAATAATAAGAGAATGGTGAGGACCTCTTCAGTTGACAGCTAAAATATCTCGGAATTATGTAAAGTATAAGGATATTCATATATTTATGTAAATATATCAAGGATATTGAATTATCGCACTTGTTCACGTTTTGATAAGAACAGCTCTCGGGGGTTGATCCCTTAGCAATCCTATACAGAAAGAGAACAAGACACAACTTCATAATGCTACGACTAATTTTTAAAGCAAGGCTATTATTATTCGGTGTGCACCTTTTTAACTTTCAATGCGTGCTTTTAAAATGGACTGTATTTAATTTGAGCTTAATCTGTTATAGGATATGGTGTTGCTAAATAAGCGAGTGAGTCCTGGAATCGTGCCGAATAGATAGAGTCAGGCTCCCCCATTCCATCCCGTCACTGTCGCCGTTCCCAAAGTGTACGTTAAATGCCAAAGCGAGCACGCGAGTACGGTCGACCGAGCGATGGACGATCGGAGCGTTGAGAGAAATTCGGGGATTATGAAAAACGATAATTGGGGAAATCAGAAGGAGGAGTCTCCTTTCCTTGTCTGAGAGACGAGTCTGACGACTCTGGCCTTGAGCAAATGCTGCCGTGCTGCTGCGTCTCTCTCTGTCTCTTTGTCCGCTGTCCGAGCCGAGCCAGAGGAGGTCTGGTTGCCCTGCCCCCTCTGCCCGCTCAGCCCAGCCCAGATCGCGCCCATGCCCCACAGCCCCACCGTGGCTGGAGTGGAGAGAGACGACTGGGAAAGGAAGGGAGGGGAGAGAGAAAGAGCGCAGTGTACCGCTGTCTGTGTTTATTCTGCTGCTGTTGTTGCGCTGTGTCTGGCGAGAGGGAGAGAGAAGGGGGCCGAGAGAGTGAGAGAGAGCGAGGGCTGGTGTAGAGAGGGTGGTATGGTTTGCCTGCTGGCGGGGATTTACGACGAGCTTTTTGCGACATAGCTAAATCGAAGGAGGATAGAGGGAGAGAGGGAGGGGAGAAGGAGAAGAGTTTGCTGCAGATACAGACGCTGAAGCGGAGGAGCTCTCTGGTTGGCAGGGTGGGCTTTTACTTGGAGGGAGGGAGAGGAGAGGGGGGAAGAGAAAATGGATGGAGGAAAGGACGGGGTGTAGAAGAGAGCAGGAGTATATTTCGGAGCAGACTGGACTGATGGCCTTTTTTGGGACGTTGTAGAGAAGAACTGAAGCTGTGATAAGAGTGGAGTAGTGTGTTCTCTTTGACGGCTCGGCTGCTGCTGAGCTTCATCATTTTGGTGGCAACGGGCGTTCTGAGTTATCTATTTTCCGGAACTTCTCTCTCAGACACAAGCCTGTCTGTGTATGGTCTTTCTATTTTCTCGCGAGCGCTGTATCGGTTCTGTCTCCTCTCTTGTCTCGTTTTCTCGCGCTTTCCCGTCTAGCCGTCCATACCTTCACCTTCCGTCGTTCTGTCCACAGTTCTATCCACAGTTCAGGTGGAGTTTTTCACTTTGCTCTCCTGAAGTTAGTCTTCCCTTATCGTCTGTACTCTCTCTCTTCTTCCTTGCTGTCTGAATCGAAGTTGCGAGTTCCGTTTTCCCCAGTCTACCGTCTCCAAACCGGGTACTTTTTCGTACTTTTGCTGCCTGTTTCCTCTCTCTTTGTCGGGGCTAATTCGCAGTTATAGGGTGTTTCTCTGTTTCTACTCTATATCCCTTGTGTCGAACCGCTTTTGCGTCTTCACTCATCGTTGGTCATCTTGTTCCTTTGCTCGTGCCCTGTCTTAGCGACCGTGCTCCTCTAGGGTTCTGCTGTCACACCCTGCTATTTTGTTGCCTTGTTGTTCGGTTCGAGTATTCGAGTTCCGTTCTCTGGCAAAGACTTCACTGGCAGCTAGAGGTGTTGACCCCTGGGGATGAGTAAAAGTACCCCACAGGTTGTTGAAGGCAAAATTTGTGAAGGACACTGCCTAGGGTTATATTCGACATCAGAGCTGTAGAGTCTGGTTCCCCGCTCCACATGTTCTTGCTGAAAGGCGAGTTTCAAAGAAAGACCAGCGGTATCGTGAAGATGCTACTTAGTTGTGTTATAAAGTTGCTCGAAGACAATTAGAGAGCCGACAATATGAGAGTAGGGATAGTAGGAATTACAATATGAAAGCGGAGATAGTAGGGGGAGGTAAGCTCACAAAAGATAAGGACTAGGGAGACTTGTCTTACAACTTCTCTGCAATTTCGTGTAATGTAGAAGCAGTTCTGAGTTAGCGAATATTTCACAGAACTGCTTCGGTGATAGAGTTTTAAGACTCAAAAGAAAGAGAGGTACTGAGGCGTGACAGCTTGTTTGAATATGTTCAGTTCCCAGACGCCACTGCCACCTCTGGCCCGACAACCACAGACTCCTCTGTTTCACGCGTTGCCTGCATCCGGACATGCTTCATCTCGGGAGGAGGATGAAGAGGAAGAAGCCCCCTATCATCCCGATCCTCTTCCCCCTCCGCAACCGGAACCACTTCGGGAGAGATTGCCACCTCCCTCTCCTCCACGCGAGGAAATCATGTCGCCGGTGGAACGGCTTGAAGGGCCTCCCCCGGTCGCACCATCTCATTCCATGTCTACAGTCTTAGCTCTTTCAGCCCAACCACCTACTTCTCCCGACCTCAAGGTTACGGAGAACGGAAGTTCAGGGGCAACTGGCGAGGCTGATGCAGATGCAGAGGAGGACAAGAAGCGGGAGAGGGAGCACAAGAAGAGGTCTAAGAACTGGACGCGTCCGGAGACTTTGAAGCTTATCAGATTGAGAACAGATTTAGAACCAAGATTCGCCAAAAGCGGGAGGAAAACTGAGCTCTGGGACGAGATTGCCGAAGCACTTCAACGAGAGAGAATTACGCGAGACGCCCAACAATGCCGGGATAAATGGGAGAAGCTCACAGCAGGGTACAAGGAAGTACGAGATGGAGTTAAGGACAGGGAAGACAATCCGTTTTACGATGAACTGCACCCGCTGCTCTCAGGGAAGTCTTTGAAGCGTGAGAGGGAAAGGGATAAGGATGCGTTTGGGAGTGGCAAGGAAGGTACGGGAAGGGACTACCCGAAAGAAATGAGTCGGGAGTTGGTAGTAGATGGTTTTACAAGGGATGCCGAAAAAGACGGTCTGTACAGAGGTGGAGCCAGAGGGAGAGAGAGTTTTAAGGATGAAGACGACGACGGGGATGAGGCTGAGGCAAGAGCTCCGTCAAGAAAGAAGAAAAGGGGTCCCAAATACATCACTGTAACCGACCTCGCCGCAGTGCAGAGCCTATTAGAGGCAGTGATATCAAGGCAACAGCGCTTTTTCAGAGACCTTCTTGACTCGATGGAGAGGAAAGAACAGTTACGGGAGCAAATTCGTCAGGAGAAAGAGGACAAGTGGCGAGCCGAAGAACGAGCGCAACGGGGGATTTTCAACAATGCTATGATAGTTCTTACTCAAAAGCTTGTTGGAGACCGAGTAAGTGCAGTTGTACCTGGTGTTGCTGGGCCATTGGTAGTAGGAAGTCCCGAGGGTCCTCAAGGTCCCAAGAGAAGGTCCAAGAACTGGAAAAGGGCAGAGGTTCTCCAGCTTATTAAGTTGCGAGGAGAGATGGACAGCCGATTTGTAAAGTCTACAAGAAGAGCTGCACTCTGGGAAGAGCTTGCTGAACTCCTCGCCGCACAAGGTATCAAAAGGGACGGCAAACAATGTCGAGAGAAGTGGGACAAGCTAATGGCCGAGTACAAAGATGTTGCTGATGGGAAAAGGGACCAGGGTGAGAGTCCGTACTTCGCTGAGTTGACTGCGATTATAGGGCGGCCAGCGGAGGCCGCGTAAGTCTTCGCTCAAATACAGCCCAAGCTGCGTAGAAGGGTAGGGAATGAAGAGGGAGCGAGAAAATCTGAGATTGAGGGGAAGTGGTATAGATGTTGGATTGTTCCGCACGTCATCGGCATGGGGATCGTAGGTAGCTAGAAGTAGAGAGAAGAATGGCTTGGAGGACTCTGTACAAGATGACGGTGATCTCTTGAGTCCTCCATTATGAGTAAATGAGTGTGTTAAGTGGTCACCACTTGTATAGAAGGTGGAATGCTTTGGAACGTCACACGAGCAAAAGCTTCAACGTACAGTGGAACTGGTAAGGCCTTCCTACAGCACCGTCATTTCTACGTTGTGTGACCTTCGGTCGATGATCGGCAGGAAATGTATGAGAGTGGCGAAACTTTATGTGGGATGTTCCCCAGGTCAGGTCTGGTGTGAAGTTAGAGTTATGCTCATTTTTGTGTGTGTCGACGACAGACATTCTTAATTAGATGCTCTGTGCCGTATTCCGTGACTGTATATATGGTGCTTGTACCCTTACCATCTCCTTCTCCTGGTTGGTTCTGCGTTCACTTCACTTTCAAATGAATTTTAGGGTAGCCTCGTACCCAGGAACAGTTCGTGGAAAGGAATCTCCCGGTCCGGAGAAAGGACTCTAGTGTATGGTTTTTCCTCAGTTCCGCGGACTAAGGCATTTGATAGTAACCTTGAGGGCTTGGGAATGTGGAGCGTCTGTCGGATTGTTGAAAGCTTCAAAGCGTGGTTCTAAAACACGCTGGAAACTTGCTTTTCACTCGAGTTTCTTTTGTCTGGTTCATATGTAGCGCCTAACCCTAAGTACTGTATAACCCTAAGCACCTATTGCGCTTCAGTCCATCTTCTCCTAGAATGAGATGTCTGTCTTTCAGACGAATTGTCGTCATGTATTACATGGTTTACTTTTGGAAGAGTACCGTAGGAATGGTTTGTAGTAGAAGCTGTTAAGCCTTGCGCGGTCAGCTTTCTGCTAACACGAAGTCTTTTACCGAAGTCGGTCGAGGGTATATCAGTTCTATGGACTTTTTCTCGGAAGGAGTTTGACTTCCTTGCTCTGTCGGTTGATATAAACACTGGTTGCTGTTTGCAAATCTACTTTGACCTCACAGTTACTGGACCGCTTGCTGTCTTGATGATGGTTGCAGATGCTCCGCTGAAATGCTCAGTGTGTAAGTACAGCATATGCAGGTCATGAATTTTTGTTCGAGGGAATTGTCTGGGATTAGGACGTCTGTGGTGCCTACAGGTAGATTACCTGGCAGAGGTCTCCCGGAATTCCATGGGAGAACTAAGTAACGGATGTCCTTTCTTGTTTCTGGCTGGAAATCAACTTTCATTGGCCGTTTGTCTACTGGAGTCCGTGATGTGACTAGATTCAGGTCTGAGATGGTTTGGATTTGTGTGTGAAGTCAGGATATTTCGGTTTGAGAACGGGTAGTTCAAGAGGAGTTTGGAACAGGCTGGGGGGCTAAACGTATCCTCTGTCTTTTGATCTAAGCTATCGGTATCTTTCTCACTGTCGATATGATTCGCGGTTTATACGGGCTAAAGGCTGAGGAGTATGTCTTTATTTGCCGCTCTCCCGCGTGTTCTCTTTTTTGGAATCTGCACCTCTTTCTAGCGCTATCCATGAATAGTACGGTGGTGTCTACAGTCTGCTTTGTGTAGCTCGATTGGTTCGCGACTATGGTTTGTTCCGTGTCGTGCCTAGGAAAGCCATTGGGTTAAGTGATTAGTCCAGTATGTCATTCTAAGGTCGAGTTCACAGCTTGTTTTGGTCTTAAGTGTAGTACTCCTCTGCTTTCTGACACCACTAAGATTTCAGTCGTTGAATAAGTGCATCGGGATATAAGCGTGTAATACTAACTTTAGATAGCTGAATACTGCGCGAATGATCTGATAGCTTGTTCACAACATTGGTGTCAGCTTCACGTTGGTGTGGTAAACTCTCTACGAGCTGTTTGTTGAGCCGTATGGTAGGGGCTGTGAATAATTGGGATTTTGATTTTGAGAGACTACGATAGTGCAGAGCTTAGCCGGCAACTATGTTCTTGGATGGATGGTGTACGGGTCCGTCCTTTTCCTTGCATGTCGTCCTCGTCCCACTCCTACCGCGAGTCATCTCTGTACACCTGTTTGTGCGGGAAAAGCGTTGTAATAGAGCAGTGCAGAACAATCCAAATTTTGATCTTCCTTTCGAGTAGAGGCTGTGGAATCACTGGATCGATGTGAGCTTTTCTTTGGTGGTGGTCGCGGAATTGTTTCGAGTGAATTCTAGGACGACAGTGCGGTGCTGAGGTTCATGAAGTGCTAAGTTCCTCGTTTTGTTTTGCAGCTGCTGTGTATGGAGATCCGGTGTCGACATATCATAATATTGGCATTGACATTATTCGGGTTCTCTGAACTTTCCAAAGAGTCCCTTTGTAGAAGTTCTTAGCTGGATAGTTTGTGCTAGTAACTTTTCCCCTCTGATCAGGCGCTATTCATGTATTTTCGCTTCTACTCCCTCCCTGATTTGCCCAGAGCCTCATCAATCTATTGATCAGGCTGTCTGAGGACAGAGATTAGGACTGTTTACTGTTGTATATTATAGTACTATTCAAAGCTTCGAGTACAGCGTGTCTGCGCGAAATCCAAATGTGTTTTGCGGAAGACTTGGGAGTGGAGGGAAGTTTGGGGAGAGTGGAGTTGAGCTTGTGTGGCCCGAGGGTCATCCATGTGCCACGCTCGGGAGGCATGGTCTCTCTACGTTTGTCCTCAGCGGACAAACGTCCATGTTTACTCTCTGATATTCAAGCTCATGACACGGCTGTGATGTAAATCCTTCGTACAAGAAATTTGGTGCACTAGCAGCTAGAGCTTTTGTTGTGACGATGCCATTCCGAAGTGTAATTCCAAACAGTCAGTTGTGCAGCGTATTTCCGTGAGACGTTGTATGGATGACAGAGGTGTCTGGTACTTTGGTGCTTTGGTGCTTCAAAGATAATATCGGTTGTTGTGTAAGACACGATGTCTCTCCTTTTGGCTTCTACTCGGTGTCACCTCTAGCGTCAAAGGTTTATGCAGGGCGTTTCGCCGAAAATAGACGTCTTGATTGCTCAAGATCGATAAGAGTAGTTTGCGTCAGTTCTCATGTTTTCACTGGCCAAGTGCTGTTTTGATTGTAAAACTAAAGTAGCTGGTACCTGGTGACGCGGGTTAAATGATGTAGTTAATTCCCTAGTGTTTCATTTGAAGAGCGGAACATACGTTGGGTGTAAACTACAGACAGGGAAGGTGACCTGAGAGAAGGCAACCCTCGTTTTCTCGAGTACATTTTGAGCTACGTGAAGAAAGACTCTTTGGTGCGAAGATTTTTTTCCTCGCACCATCTCTAAACCCTAATACGCTGACCTCGGTTGTCGCTACTTCCAGGAGGTTTCATCCCGAGATCAATAAAGTATCTCGAGTTAAAGACGGAGTGGACACAAGTCGATTGGTTACGCGGGGGGTGATAGTCTGAGGACTCAAAGAATACTGGGGCTACATGCAAATGTCGTGTTCACGTGAATGGTATGGGTAGAACGGAGGGTGATCCATGGCGTAGTTGAAGAAACTATAGTCGGATATCACTAACAAGATCTGTTCTGGAAACAATCGACACTCATAGCATTGTCATACTGGGACAGGGTTGGAGAACGTTGCACTCCCCCATCATTACGTACCTAGTAGGGTCGGAAAGCTATATGTTCCGAACCAGTGAGTGAAATGGTTAGGGAGATAGGCGTCGGTCAAATGACCGCCTCCTCCTGTATGCGTGGAGAGGTACCGTAGATCGGTCGGCTACCAAAGGTAGGCGTCATCGTTGGGAAGTGGCAGGTCAGGCAGAGAAGGTTTAGGGTGGGTTTAGTCTAAAAGGACGGAAGAGTACAGAAAAGGTGGGAGAGGGAGAGGGGCAGGTAGGCGTGCCGCCGAAGATATCGTTGGCCTGATCGGATTGCGAAATGCAGACGAAGGAAGGCGTGCCGTCCGGCTGACTCGACGATGCCGTGTATCCTCTACAGAAGCATTTCTTTTGGTCGGTAGGTAAAGAAAGAAAGGAGGAAGGGTGCGAGAGAACAGTATCACACGTATAACTGAAAGTCGATGCCGAATAGGTACGTACTGTACATAACCTCGTCTAGACGGATCACAGTCAAGTCAGTCAGTGCTGCCAATTCTTGTTGGATTCTCCGTTCATCATTTACGTCCACTTGAGAATCGCGAAGAGGAAATTGCGCTCCCGTTTCTTCTTTCATGGCAGTTACGCACGCAGGCCCACACGTTACGAGCTTCCCCATCCTGGACATCCATACATCATCTCTCCGGCAATCTTAGTCTAAAGTCTGTAGGAATGCAGCTAGTCCGTCGATGATTGGATGGACGAGTGATTCAGTACTCAGCTGACGTCGGTTTACTGTAGGCAAAGTGAATGCGGGACGGAGGAAGGCCCACGTTACCTCGCCGGCCGTTTACCACTGCTGAAAACGATGCTCAGTCAAGTCTCCTTCCCTTTCAGTCCGGATCTCGCCCTTCGCGGTCAGGTAAGCATTCTTACTTACTCTCTCGGGGTGGGTCCCACTGCGTGCCTATTGCTCTTTTTCTCTTTCGTCTCTCGGGAGGGGGCAGGAGA
This sequence comes from Asterella californica, assembly GCA_036924285.1. Classification (NCBI taxonomy): domain Eukaryota; kingdom Viridiplantae; phylum Streptophyta; class Marchantiopsida; order Marchantiales; family Aytoniaceae; genus Asterella; species Asterella californica. The sequence continues at coordinate 32,462,669 of JAYKYS010000003.1, forward strand.
ACCTACCCGGCTGCCCGCCCGCCTGCTCGAGTATCGATCTTCGGGCTACTTTGTCTACGTGTTCATTTGCTGTGTTTCTTGTGGACCCACGAATTTACCACGCGCTTGGTGTCATAAATTTACCCCACAAGTCACACAGAAAGGTACCGTCTTGAGACACAGGGAGAATTTACTGCTAGCGCTGGTGCTCTTGTATCGAATGTGACCGGTCCCATCATTCTTGACCATTCGGGAATCAAATCTTTCCATTATGTGCAATGACAGTGAGAGGCAGTAGAGAATCCAATCTCAGGAAGCAGGAAGCAGCAGCAAATGTATGTATAAGAGAGTCAACGTCTTCCTTCCTGTAAGGAAGGATCCGATGCTACAGCAGCGGCATCATCATTGCTGCTGCCTCTAAGCTTCCGACATCTTCTCAACCCTTGACAATGACTTCGACCACCTCACAGGCTCACACTTTACACTGCGTATTATTACAGTGCATAGCTTTTGTATGCCCGAAAGACAGAATTTTGCTTGAGTGTTTAGTCATTTGATCAGTTTCCAGATGTGCTACATACTATTTTTCCGGTAAAAGAGACGAGTCAGACTATCCATGGCAACTATCTATCCATCTAGTTGAGCACGAACGACCAACCGTCGTGAAGGAAAAACACGAGGTGTATGTGTACATATTCACAAAGTTGATAGTGTTATCGTAACGATGATGAGGTGTCTTTTCTCTAGTAGGTCAGGGGACCGATCAAATGATTAAAATTACGAGAGTTCTTATCAAGCTAAACGAGCGTATTGGAGTGTCCGATCAAGCAAATTTCTGTTATAGAAGTTATGCTTTTACAGAGGAAAGATGAAACTGGAATCAGTATTCTTGTGGAAGCGAGAAGCCGGGGGAACATGAGAACTGAAGTTACATCTGTTCTCAACTCCCCTCAACAGCGAGGAGGAGAAATGAAGAAAACAATAAAGAAATTTACAAAAGACTTTGGAAGTCCGTGGAATCTTCAGAAGTATCCATCCTCAACTCTTTTAACACAGATTCGTAGTTCTCCAAAACATATAATCCACAGTAATACAATGAATGCACATTATCATAAATTGTTATAAGTAACTATATTGATGAATGCTAGTAGTCATAGAAGTGTATATGGATCGAATTACAGTGAGAGTACATAAGTAAGCTTTAAACTCATTTCTTGTTGTACATTATTGTCTTTTATTTTTATCACATTGCAATTAATGACATGACTCACAACTTTTGTACAAAAAACACTTTCTCCAATGTACTTTCTCCTATGTACTATTATATCCTCGCTCTATAGCGGTATTGGTAAAAAATCCTTGAACTCCTTTTTGACCTTAGACAAAGAGTTACTCCTCAGATAATCTCTGTTACGCTCATGGTTTGCCGATACAGTTAGAAACTACACCGCTCCCTTGCCATCTTAACTTTTGATGCGTACACAAGAAAATCCATCATCAAAAATCTTGATGTCCATTCTCACAACTGTAATGTAATGTTGACTAAGTATCACTATGTATGATGTCCTAACTTGAAGAAAGAAATTATGTTCAATAGCTACATCCCTAAACTATACTCTTACATCAAGACAAGCTCCATAGAGTTCTCCTCGTGTGTTGTTCGCTGCTTGGATCATCCACCCATGACATGTATCAATAGATCATCTAACTTGCTTGTAGACGTCTTTAGAGACAATATTGATCTCATATCCATGATCCATGAGAGCAATCTTTCATCTCTCTTATCTTCACTAAGGTTTTTGTGGTAGCTCTAGCCTAATGTCATCTAGTGTAATGACTAGAGATCTTGTCCGCATTGTCATCCTCAAAACGAACCTTACGATTGATGCAGCATTGAGCTAGTTCTAGCTCTTCTTCTTTTGATATCATTATGTCTAATGCGTTGGACACAACGGTTTTTCCTATCAGTTCTCTTTTTTCATTAGGTGGTGTCAATAATGACATCATGAAACTCCTTCTTGGCAATCCCAAGAACCTCTCGTAAGGTAAACCCGATCTTGACATTAAGTATTCTTTTCTCTACTATCCTCTTCATATATGTAGCAACTTTAATATCAGACTGAAGCTTGTACGAATGAGATTTTCCCGTCTCCTTACCTCTACTCTTTTCTGAATTTTCAGGAGTTGATGAAAATATCTCTTCCATAGTCTCCTCTCGTAGAGATATAGTCTCCAATTTGAATACGTGGCTTGAATAGATTGGCCCTAAATCTCGACTTGCAAACCAAATGTTTCTCTATCTAATCTTCTATCACAAGTGACATTGTACTCCTTCGATCAAAGTTAAAGCTTGCTATGATCCAAAAGATATGTATAAGTTGTAGAAAACTACGTTACAAACATATCTGCTCTATCTAAAATACTCAACTCTATATCATTTAACTGAAAGTAACTCTACATCACTAGAAGCACGACTTAATAGCTTTCCAATGATGTTAGCTACTCGTCGATCCAATCACCACAACTCTATCTATTACAACCGAAAGATATTCTAATGCCGCTCAACCAAACTTCGTATCCATATTTGTGAACCAATAGAGTCTCAATACAACTTGCTGCACACCATAGACTCCTAAGCATTCCACCAGGATAAAGCATGCACGCCCACTCAATTCACAACATATAAGCAACGATGACGGTACTTGACAACTCCAAAAATCCAAAAAGTGACTTTTGATTCATCGTGACTCCTTGCTCCTATAGAGCTGAAATCAACCCCACACCTTCACAATGTCGACTTGTATGCTGACATGGCAGTTTCAACAACAAACTCCTTCTCAATTGCTCAAAAAAACCAAAAGGTGACAACAGATATGATTGAAATCCGAACCTGCTAATAACAAAAGCTTCTCCAAACTTTGAGATCTCAATTCTCCCAAATCGGTTGTCCAATGGTGATCAAACTTCACATGAAATATTTTTGGACCCTTCACTCCTACCTTGAATAATTTTTAGGTCAAAACCTCAATCCAATTCTCAAATATAGATCAAATCCTAATATGTGCTAATAGCTTTATAGACCCAGGTAGACTTGACCCAAGATCCCTAACAACCTCTTTGATCATTCGATATATCTTACTAATAAGGCATCACTCAATCTTGGAAAGTTTCACTCAGAAATTCGACATAGAACTTCAGAAATAGCCAAAATCTCATCACAATCACACCTCACAATATCCGTCATATCACGTCTACACCATTCAACTTCATTTGATTGGTTGACAAACCAAAATGATCAGGGATCGACTGAACTTGAGATCAAAATGACTAGGTCATCGTCAGCTCTCCAACCCTACTCACAAGTCCTAAAAACCCCACAAGTCTCTAGAAACAACCAAATATGTAGCAGTGTGTATGAATTTCACCCCCTCCAATCAATCTATCATAATGTCCTCAATTCTCCATGAAATCTCTCAATTCTTCAGCCAAGATTGTAGCCTTGGTGAAGAGCTTTCTAACCATATCCTTGTTTGCTCGAATGGACAAACTAAAGTCTTCTGAAACCAAGAAAACATCGTGAGGAACAACTAGAGCACCATTGATCTAAAAGTAAACTAATGACAACAAAAAGAGCTCTAATTTTATCTTTTTCTCATTCAACTTTTTTCATTATAACTACTTGTAACACCCAAGGAAATAATAGACATCAATAAGACTAGAAGAAATCATAAAATCCATAAGATATGTTGAAAGATTATGTGCGGAACATAAATACACAGAAGTGCTCTACTAAAATGAGACGGACACTTGAGTCATCGACTAATACAAAGTCAATATTACAACTCGAAAATGATCTGCAATGAAGGCAAGAGAAAGAAAACGATGAAGTTATCACTCGGTTGAAATACTCTTTCTTAGAGGTCTTCAGTATCTATACTCCATGATTGATCTTTGGTCCCGAGTGACATCGATATCGACCTAGACGTTGAAAGGAACGTTGGCTGGATAGTTGAGATCCATTCTTCATCACAACAAGATGTACACCGTCAGATCCCAAGTCTCTTTGTATGCAACAATCAAAAAGATCATCGAAAGCGATAAATCCATCACCTTCTCCATGAATTCATCATCAAAGTACAAAACTAACCACTATCAAAAGTGGTCTTGATGCATACGATGAAACTTGATATGAAATAGATTCGAGGAAAGAAGATCCAAAGCTGATATCAAACATTCGTCCATAACCACCACTCTCGCAGTTCTTCATTTCTCCATGTAGACCATCGAGAAATCCTCAAGAATGATCCGTTAAGAGAGAATATCTCACGAACCCTCTTATTTTATATCTTAATTTGACGACAAAGACTGTTGAAGTGAACGCACACAGATGCTGATTTTGCATATTTCACTACAGTGCGATCACTTAAACAAATAATCACGATTGTGATATCCGTCACACCGTTCGACGAATTACATGATAAAGTTCAAGAAAGATAGAAAAGAAACACATCTTAAATTCTACAAGAATTTCACGCAAGAGCCGTACCACAACACGACATCGGTAAGGCAAGCAGCACGGAAAATTCTTAATACGCGACAAGGTAGGCAGCAAGGCAAGTAGCATGGCAGGTTCTCAATGCATGGTACACAAAGCGAAGAGAAGAGCACGGTGGGGGAACTATGGTAGAACTCCGGACTGGCAGGGCAGCTCGGTGCGACACAGTTCTACCACCTGTCCGAACCGTCCAAGATAGATGTTCAGCCTGCGGAAAAATCCTTGCCACCTTTTATATGGGCAGCGGGGGTTTAAACTGTTAATTCTGACCTTGGACTTCTACTCTCTGTCGATTTTGCTTGTATATTTGCCAAAAAAATTATTATATTTGTTTAGCATCAGCAAGTAAGAACTTTCTAACTCTTTCGGAGAAAGGTATTCATAAACACAATGATATAATAATTGAAAGATCTTCATGGGAATTAAATATCTGAATATACAGAAATATCCTTTGGTGGACACGATTGCTGCATAGATTCCACAAAAGCTTTCAGTCCGCCAGGTTTATATAAAACCCTTTTCACATAAACAAAACATCTGTGTACTTTGGCTCTCAACTACCACGCGAACATTCTCCATGATTACATTAACTGTGCCTGTATTTACTACTTCGGACACCGTGACCGATCAAGGCTTTTGCAGCCCTTCCGTCATCCGGTCAAAGAAAGGAGACCGGGGAGATAATCCCGAGAAGGATACCAAAAGAGGTTCTACTTCTTTTCTGCTTTCCAATTCAAATATATCGTAGTAAACAAAGGCAAAAAGTTAAAAATTATATCGTAATAACCAAACCCCGTCTCGTACAAGACTATGATGAAAGCGCAGTAACTTCAGAAGGGAGGAGCTAGCCAGGAAGAAAACCGAATATTCCCTCAGTGAAAGAAGAAAAAGGGAATATTCATATACCGTAACAACAGGAGGACATCTCTAGGGCGGGACAAAAGGACCAGAAATAAATAAATAAATAATGAAAATAATAAAATTGAAGGTAAAAGAACAGGCCATGAGAACAAACCGCACAGTCGTAACGTCAGCCGGATCTGAAACTATTTTAGAAAATGGCTGAGCAGGAATACTATCATGAGACGCAAAGGCAGATACGCGTACCGGCTGAGCGAGCATATCCCTTTTAAGTAAAATACAATAATAAACAATAAAAGTCCTTCCCAAGACAGTCGAACAATAAGTCTCAAGGATCTTTTCTCTTTAAGTTGGTACTGTAGAGAAGAGATTCTGAAGTGGTTCTAGTACGTAAGTACTCACTGAACAAAGACATCTTCGTGACTGACTTCCCTCCTGCAAACGATAAATTCAATTTATTGCCTACGCAGAAGGGAGCAATATAATAGGACGTGTCATAGTTAGAATCTTTCCTAAAGAAATTTTCTTGGGCTGCGAGCGAGAGTTACTACTTCGGCCAAGTGCTTGCGAATGTTATCAATAAGAAAACACCATGAGAATTTTTGCTATGCGTTAGCACAGTTATAAGAAGATTCTAAAAAACGAAAAAGAGAAGAGAATTTATTTTTTCATGTAGTGTATTTTCTCATATTCATGGATGGTGATGTGATGAGGTAGCGGACGGGGTGAACATGAAAATTCAATAAGAATTAAGATAGATCCGTATAAATCGCTAATGCATAGTCTCGAGATTACATGACAAGCGTAACTCTTTGTTATTTACTTTTTGTATAATTTTGCCACGTTCCAGTTGTAAAAGACTTTAATATTCCAAAAATATTCTTAACTTTTAGAAAATAAAAAAAGAAAATTGAAATAAAACTACCAAAGCAATCCATAGTTCTATATAAAGCTAGACACTGATAATCTACTGTTGTTTTTTTTCCTACTTCCTGTTATTTTCCTTCTTCCTGTTAGAGAAAAGAACTATTTTTCTTAGCTTTGACACGCACTAAAAAGTTTGTTATCCTAGCAATACTTTTAAAGTCAATATCTCGTGCGGAATACTCTCGTTTCCATCCGAACCTAAGCGGCAGGATGAAATGTGCTCATTTAGTTATATTTTGACACCCCTATTAGTAAGTGTTGAAGCTCTCCCGCTGGAGACAAAAGTCACAATTATGATATCAGGACGACAACTTTATTTATGATTGAAAGTTTTACCTTGGGAACTTTTTTGAATGCAATTACATCAACCTCTTGATGACTACCTTCGTCCATTATGATGGAGACCTTGTGGGAGTTCTTGTTATGATATCTCCAATCGTAGTTGGAACTTACTCAGTCAAAGGAATATATATTAAAGGTGCTTACTTTGACACACAATAATGATAATTAGTTGCCCTGTCCAGTCAACAAACTTTCTCTTCCTTCGTTGCTGAGCTCGAGCTGCTCTTTTGTTTGCGTACAGTCGAGAAGTGTAGTTCAATGATTCATTCATACATCGCTTATTATAGAATTCAGCTTTTCCAAAGTTCAGAAGAGGGGAATATACACAGGTGGTTTAAATTATTTAATCCTTTCATATGAAAGGGTTAGGTAATAAATTAATCTGTTGATTAATTGATTATTTGAGGTTAGCAAGCTGTTGTACTTATATCCTCCAAGGTGCATCAGGACCCTTGCACTTATGGGTTAAGTCTGGCTCCTTCCTCACATGTTGGTCTAGCTAATATATATCAATTAGAGAATAATTTAATAATTATATTTATTTAAGCTATAATTATTATCTTTTATTTATATCTTTTATATATCATTAAGGGAGCAAAAGTTCTCCAGAAATTCATCTAGCATGCATATATTCACTACACACAATTATCCATCTCATGGAACGATAATAATAATATTATTATTACCTACTATCACAAATCTCATTTTCCTCAGTACATCACACTTGCCTCCGATGGTGAAGAAGAGGGGTATCTGCTGTTGGTACCATTTTTCTCTTTGATTGAAAGACAACGGTACGCCAAAGCTTTATTGATGATAAAAATGAGTGACAGTACAAGGTACCAAAACCAGAAAACCACGTCCAACCACGTCTACTCACTACTTGATCTAAAGCCTTGGATTACGGACGGACCAACACACGGATGGATTCTAGAGAGAGGTTACAGTTTTGCTTGTTTTTCTTACATCGTGAGTATTTTTATCTTTTATTTTCTGCCATCCCAAATAAAATGACTAAAAGATCAAATGCCTCCGAGTTGTTGAACTTTCTGCCGAAATCACATCACGGTGAATTCGGATGGCGACGAGAGACTCTCCACGAGACTGCTCTGAGTTTTGTTTCGGAAGAGAAAAGTGTTGTCGTTGTGATGCTCTATATTACGTTAGTAGTATCTTAGTTAGAAGTAGTCATGGCACATATCACAACTTTAAAAGTTTATGCTTTTCTCTCGCTGAAATATTTACCGAACGAGTATCATGGCAACAAATCCATCTACCACGACCAAATCCTCAATTTCAGTATTGACACCTCCGTAATAAGAGGTGTCAAAGATAGACACTAGGGGTGTGTTACACAAGAAGACATTCTCTTCGTCTTATGTCCTCGTCAGTTTGGACAACAGCAGATGGGAAATTTATGATTTTTAATTTTTGGCTCGACACTCAATTCTGTTTTACAAAATAGCGTAAATTGAACAAAGGAGAAATGATCACTGTGTCGTAGAGCTTGAATTTTGGTATGAGAATACACATGATATTTGACTATAGAGAGATACGATACAATCTTGAACCAACTAGGTAAATTTGTGCTTTCATTATCCAGTTAATCGGTCTTTGTCTTGATTGACTCTAGTTTGTGCTAAAGCATCTATTTGTCTTAGTTTCTATCGACCTATCCTGACCTTAAGTGTAACACAAGTGCATCATACAACCCTAAATTTCTGAATCTAAGCAAAACAGCTTTACTTCTATTTCTCAACTGTTACATCCAATTTCTATCGACCATTTTGAGATCAAACTCAACCAAACGTAGGACTAATTTACATCAGTGCAATCATCATGGCATGCACGACATCCAATCTCTTTGACAATACCGTTGGACCGTTCGGGCTGTTTCGGAGTCCAAACTTGATATTCTTGGATCTATCAAGATCAAAACATCGAGTTCTACTAGAAATTGACAGTGCGGACTTCCATAGGACCAATTGGGATTTCTTGGTGAAACTAGTTCACATGGAGAAGCTTATGTCAGATTTTCGTTCGCATGCGACATGGGATTGGATGTTCTTCATGATCAGTGGGTCAAGTTCTTCGTTCATGATGTCAACGCGTCAACGAGTCTTCATCTATGTAAAGGAGAACACTATATGTGGATTGGATTGTTGGTTTCTATGTTTGTGTGTGGATTTAGGCTGTAAGGAGGAGGTTTTGAGATTTCAGTCACCTCTGACAAAAAACTGGACACATCTTGGTTGTTGGGTATCGCATCTTAAGATTTTCAGAGCTTATGGAGTCAAGAGTGAAGACCTTATAGGTTTCTGAAGATCATTCGACTTCGTGTATTGCTTGTTACGTGAGATGTACTCTCAATCTTCACTTGAGTTAGAGTGATCTGATCATTGGACTAGTGATATATTGAGCGGCGATGATCTATTAAGGATGTGGTTGTTGTACATAGGTTATTCAGGAGTTTGGATAATGTGACGTTGTCCTGTTGTGAGACCAGTTAGTATGTAAATTATCCGTATAAGTACGTTTTGCACACAATTGTAGAAGTTGTGGTGTAATGGGATCTAAAACATTGCTCTTATGAGCTTAAAATGCTCTATTATCTGCTGGGGGTCTCCATGGGGCAGAAAAGGACAAGGTTGAGTCCTTTAACTTCTCATTGGTCCTCCAAAAAGTGAAGGTAACTTGTCCTCTACCTAAGTGCGCGCTCTGGGAGGTTCGGGGCACTTTGACGAGGGATTTTGGAGATCAGAGGGCATGGGCGGAGAGCTCTCGACGGGAGGAGCAATCTGACCACAAATTTCACTCGATTTGGAGGTCCAGGGTATACGTTATGACGATTTGAAGTTCATAGAATGATGAGAGTACAAGAGTTTCTCTTCCGATTGTAAGATTAAGGGGTTTGAGTGATTGAACCGTCAGATTGAGACCAGATTTCATGAGCTTGTAGTCTGTCAGCTGCTGAAGCTCTGACCACAAATTTCACCACCGGATGTTCTGCGGATTGAGCGCAATGGCGATTTGAAGGCGACGGGGTGCAGAAAGCTGTCAATCTGAAGCAGCGAGTTTGCAGATTTATGGAGGACGATCAGAACGGTCAAATCGGCTCAAATTTCATGTGTAGTGAGTTTACCTTCTGAATTGATAGCTCAGGAAGTTGGAGTGGAAGTGGACGGTTCATTTAGTCGAAGAAGCTTCTGTCCTGAATCTGAGATTGGAAGTGCGTGTTAGTTTCTGTGGATTTGTGTTAATTGTGGGAGGAGATCTAGCCGTCAGATCTTCCTGAAATTTGACCTGCAAGTAGAGATTTTAGTATCCTACCTACGTGGCAAGTTTGAGAGGAGACTGAGCTGTAGATCTGTACCTATCATGTGTGAAAGTTCGCTGGTTTTTCTGCCGAGTTGTATCGGCAACGATATCTACTCTAGGTCTCGAGTTGTTAGCGACAGCTGGCTGAAAAGTATCCAGTGCGACATTTGTATTGCTTTGGGGAGTATTCTAGGCGTAGATATGAATTTAGCGACCTACGTTGTATCCACGTCATGTGGTTGTTAAGTTCGCACTCAACGTGGCAAAGTGCGATCCTTGACCTGTAGAGTCGACTATCTGTCTAGCCTAGTCTCCGGTTTTTGGGACACGTTACGGTGCATGCATTAGAACCTTTCACCCAGAAGACCTACACGTGGATGAGTATGACGGCACCAAACATGCGATGTGCATGTGTGCCACCTCATCGGTCCGTGAGGCTTGGGTTGCTTGGTTAAGGAGCTTGCACCTATCCTTGTTTTGTGTTCGAAACTTTTAAGCAAAGGGGATTGACCTGTGTGGGGGCATTCGACCTGGGGAAAAATCCAAGAGATTGTTCGTGGAGAGATCGTGGTGATCCTATGAGATTGAATCAGAGTTTTATGGATCGATATACCTTTGTAGTTGGAGTGCACATGTTGTGAGAGATGGACGAAGGACTCTATTTACCGCCCAGATTCCCTTTTCGAAACCCTTTCTCGATTAAACTGATGTATATGGAACGAGTTCACTTTCAACAGTTTCTGATAGGATCCTTCGGGCATAACTTTACCGCGCAAGTCATGCTCTCGCCTGTTCCTGTGATCTTACCTGTTGTCACTTACGGCCAAGAATGGGATCTCACCGTCTTTATTCTCATCTAACGAAGGATGGATCTAAATCAGCTCCCTCCTGTAAACTTTAACACCCAGTGCGAGATAAGACACATCTGTCGACCCAAAGCCATGTACGAAGCCCTAGTAGTGAAAAACTTCGGAGAGGAATACTACCGAGAGATCATGTCATCACATATCCCGTTTGTCGTGCCCATGATCATTCAACGTTTTCGTGTAGTTATCTTGACCCTTTACTGAGAGAAAGAAAGTGCTTAGTTATCGAGGAAGTTAGAGAGAAATCTACGAGATACTAGTCGCTCTGCTGTGTATCGATCGCTAACCACAGCCAGAAGGTACGCCCTTGCTCAAAGGAAAGGCTCTCGCTACGACATATTTGGTGCTTCCACTGAGAGCACGCTTTGAGGTGGCCGAGTGAGTTGTTGCCGAGGAGCGTCAAGTATGAATCTTCCCGAAGCAATGGGGACGAGTGGAGGAGGAGCGGACGATCTGCTTCGAGCATTGACGATGTTGTTGAGACAACAACAAGGAGGCGATGTTGGAGAGCAGAAGTCTACAAGAGCTCTACAAGCGGTGGTGAAGAAGTTGGGGAGGTTCGATGGAAGGAACATCACGAAGTATGTTCGGGAGTATATTTGTGAGATGGAGGTAAATCGTGTGCCTGAGACAGAGATGATTTCTAGTTTCGAGTTGGCTGTGATACCTGAGATCCGTAGTCAAGTGACAAAGTTGAAGGATGCACGTACGAGTTCTTGGGAGGAGTATGAGCAGAGGTTGAAGAGTGAATTTTTTGATGATGATGCGGATAGAGTAACCAAGAGAACATTCTTGGAGTGGATAGAGCAGCGTCCGGGGAATGAGATGACGCCAAATGAGTTGCTGCGTGAGTTTGAGAAACGGTTCTGTCAATTGTCTCCATCCGAGAGGACAACGCTTGACTTAAGGAAGACAGAACTTTTTCTAGAAGCTGCTGATGAAAATCTAGAGGACAAGCTTTTCTTGATGTTAGCAAACAAGGGAGAAGAAGGAGGAGTGAGCACGGACTGGAGAAAGGTAGAGGAAGCTGTTACTATTCTCACGAAGCAGAAACGTGGAAGAGGTAGAGCTGCAACCTTGAGGTCTGATGTCTCTTTAGCTCCATTGCCCAAGCCTGCCAATAGCAAGATTGAAGATTCTGCTATCGATGAGTTGGTTAAGGGTCTGAGAGAGTTAAGGATAGAGATGGCAGAGCTAAAGCATAGTCGGAGTCCTGGTGATACCAATGCATCATCAACTAGCAGAAATTTTGTTAGAAGATGTATCTGGTGTGACAGTACTGAACACCAACGACGAGATTATGAGGAGTTTTCCGAAGCTCTCAGAACCGGAGTCGTGAATTTTAGAGATGGAAAGATTCATCTCGCCCAAACTGGTGCGCCGTTGAATACCAACTTTGGTAAGGGAGGAATGAAGAGTTTGGTGAGAGGTCAGGTTGGTATAGCTACGGCGATACGCACAATAGAGCCAGAAACATTTGCGATTGAAGTAGATGTACCGGTTGTAGCAGCTATTAAGAGCGATGTAGTTGAAGTTCCACGAGAAGTAATGTTACGAGGTGCGGAGGCAATTCGCCGCATTACTGGATGGGATGATCCTGTAGAGGCAGGATGTGTCAAGGCTTACTTGGTACAAGAGAAGCATGTAAGCTGGCAAGATGCGATTGTGGAAGAGAAAAGGAGACAGGATGATGATGTTGCTGATCCGGAGGAGGCTACAAGGAGAGCCAGAGCCACGAAGAGGAGAGGGCAACAAGAGGCATCACCTTCTGATATCCCTTCGACGTCTCAAGGGGCATCTACATCTGAACCTATGGTTGATGTTCCTATTTATGACACGGAGATGAGAGAGAAAGACAAAGGAGCTTCTTCAAAGGGCAAAGGTAAAGCACCGACCTACAGACTACAGTCAGATATCGAGACCACCACCAACTTGAAGGAGATTCTTGAAGAAAGAATTTTGGATGCAAAGATAGAATTTTCCTTGCGAGAAGCCTTGGGAATAGCCAAACGTGACTTTCATGAGTTGATCATAGATGTGATCAAGAGAAAGAGGCAGATGACTGCAGATACAGTGATGGTGAAAGCATTGGATACTGACATCACTGGGGAAGAAGATGAAGAGTTAGGTCGCGTATTTGCCCAAAAGCATGTACTACAGGCGTCGAAAGGAAGAGAGGCAAGAGTTTCAGACTGTGCTGCAGAATATGGCGACGAGAAGCAGCATGAGAGTCACTATTCTCGAGCATATTGGGCTCGTGCAACCACAGAGACAAGGGTCCGACTGGGTAACTTGTCAGAGGCTATAGTGGCGTTGGTGGATCACGGTTCGGAGATTAATATCATGTCCAAAAATGTTTACGAGAAGGGGAAGTGGCCAATCGACACAGGACATGGATGGGTTCTTCGTGCTGCTAACAACCAAAGAGGTGAACTTTTTGGTGCTTGTCCAGCTGTCAAGACTCGGATAGGAGATGTAGAGATAGAACAAAACTTTTTTGTTCAGAGTATAGCTGCGTATCCTGTGATCCTAGGTCAACCGTACATTACTGCGTCTAGGATGGAGACGAAAGTAATGGACGATGGGTCTCATTATGCTCGTATCAGAAGTCAAGATGGTACGAGGGCGGTACAGTTTCTTACTGTACGTACGGGTCATGAAAGGAACAGAGAGAAGTTGAGAGACAGTCCCTTAAGGACTGACAAAGAGTTTTCGGATTTTTAGTTAGCACTCCTGTAGAGCGGGAGTATGGGAGTGTTGATAGGAGAAAGAGCCTTCCGCTAGTGCCAGAAGATGAAGAAGAGATGTTTAAATGTGGATTTGCTCAGTTTTCTGAAACATGTGTAAATAGATTTCGAGTGGTAGAAGAGATGGATAGTGTACAAAGACGAAGTGTGAAGAAGCAGGAAGATCTCTTCAAAACTCAAGGAGTTTTGGTAGATCAGGAGTTCATTAACGGGGTGTATGAAGAAGAGGGCTTTGAAGATACTCTTGAGGAGGTTTTGTCGTTTATAAGCACCGATTCTTTGGTTAATGGATTAGTCGCAATCCGTTCACGTGAGTTACATGAGGAGATTACAAGATTCGTCGAGGATGGCTACAAGGTTCAGCTTCAGATGAAAGGAGATCATGAGTTGGAGTTAGAAAGGAGTAGAGCCATGAAACAACAAGAAGCGCAGGTTCATACAAAATACAAGACTGTGGCGCGAAAAGTGAAGCCGGTGGCTACTCAACTACCTGAAGACTCTAACAAGCAAGTGGAACGAGCATCGACTGAACCAGTTCTGCGGGATTCACAGAGAGTAGGGCACAAGTTCACAGAAGAGACATTCAAACGACTGCAGATTGGAGGGGGTGAGTTTCTCACTGAGGAAGAGAGAAAGCGTTTTCATGAGATGTTGAGAAGGCATGGAAAGGCTTTTGCTTTCAGTGCAGAAGAGATTGGATGTGCAGATACGAGTGTCGTAGCACCCATGGTGATCTTCACAGTACCACATGTGCCTTGGGACTTGAAGCCTATACCAGTGCCACGAGCTATGTTGCCAAAGCTTGTGGAATTGTTGAAAGAGAAGATACGCATGGGTATTTTAGAGCCATCTATGGGACCTTACTCGAGTCGGTGGTTTACTGTACCTAAGAAGTCAGGGGCTCTTAGGTTCATCCAAGACATGCAACATGCTAACAAGGTGACTATTCGAAACATGGGAGCAGGACCCATAGTAGATGAAGTTGCAGAAGCTTTTGCTGGTCGTGCTATCTACTCGATTGGAGATTTATACTCTGGGTATGATCAGTTCCAGTTGGCAATGGAGAGCAGAGATCTCACCACCATGCGTACTCCGCTTGGGTTTGTAAGGATGTGTACTGTAAGCCGGCCTGTCTCTCACCCAGGGGTACCTCAGATGACTAGGATTACTAGTGCACCCTAATTACAAAGATTTAAGTACATCCATGCTCACTTCACTCAACTCTCTGACCCGTATGGTCACATCGGTACCTCTAATAGCGTTCCTGCACACAAGTTCTAATCCCGCTCTCAACATTACATCGCAAAATACTCAAGGACTCCCAAGGTCTCCAATGCTCACTTTACTTACAGTCAGGAAAATGAGAGTGTCTTCCACCTTCTCAACTCCTCCTTATATACTCTACAACTTCTTACCGTGGTAACTTTCACTAAGTTACGTTACCTCATGGTAAGTGCGCAATCCAAAATAGTAAAACTTCTAAAGGCTACTAAGCCTTTAAGAATAGCACACACATTACTTGTTCTACTTTACAAAAGTAAGAGATTCTCCTACTTTAGCTTTTGTAAAGTGTTAACTTTCCACCCTATCCAATCGGAAGGCGACAACAAACTAATATGTCTTTTGAGGAGCATCTTTAGATCTTTGTGCATGACTTTCCATCATGCATCCAATCAGCGATGGTCAACAAAGTTACATACTTTTGAGAAGCATATTTAGAGCTCCGCACTTGTCACATAGTGTCATAGTGGAACCTCTAATAGTTTCCCCAACTTAGTTATAACTATCTCTGCTAGTTATGGCTAGTTTTGATCACTCTAGATTTAGATCTTCGAACTAGAGTAACCTATAAGATAGTCATACCTAATGAAACTTATATAAACATGCACACAAATAATGGGATACTTGTGACGTGACATTTACCCCCAGACTTAATTTTCACTCCGTCCTCGGAGTGAAGTATCACGTTGATGAAACTTCTTCAACTTGTCGTGGTTCACTCGGTCGAAGAACGTACCACTTCTCTCTTGAAGATCATAGGTGTTATTACTCCACACTTTGGAGATGATGAAAGGCCCAAAATATCGACGTAAGAACTTCTTTTGAACTCGCTTGTGCCTAATAGCATCCCATAGCATCACCCACTCACCCTTTTGAAATGGCTGTAACTTCGTTTTGTTCTTCGCCAAGCGCTTGTCGTAGCTCTTCTTCTGTTGTAGTTGGGCCATCTCAATTCGTTGAGCTGCATCGTCTCTATTCTCCTCCAGCTCCAACAAAGTTTCTCTCCTCTCTTTCTCAGCTATTTGACCACCCTTTCTCTTTAATCCAGCTTGTAAGGTCTGAAAGGTGGTTAGGTCGAACTGGATCGGTAATCTGGATTCCAACCCATACACCATCTTGAAAGGTGAATATCCCGTAGATGTCTTCACTGTTGTTCGATACTCCCATAGAACCGCATGAAGACGCTTGTCCCAGTTGTGTTTGGCCCCTTCCATGTCAGCATCCTTTGCTAACATCTGACACAAGGTAAAGTTTGTCCTCTCTACCAAACCGTTTGAACTAGGTTTATATGAAGTAGTAACCCTCTGAGAAATGGAGAAGTGGGTGCACATAGCAGTAGTCATGCCACTCACAAATTCTCGACCCCTATCAGAAACTAACTCCAAAGGACATCCAAACCTAGTTATGATCCGTTCGTATAGAAATCTACCCACCTCAACTTCTCCAATAGTTACAAGAGGTCTAGCTTCTACCCACTTCGTAAGATAATCTGTGGCTACAACAATATACTTATTGTTGCGAGGGGTGCGATTCAAAGGCCCAACAAAATCTATTCCCCATTTCTCGAAAGGTCCAAGAACCGGAATAGATCTAAGAGGAGTGGAAACACTAGATTTGATAGCGAAAGCTTGACAAACATCACAGGTTTTACAATACGTCAAGCAATCTCTAAACATCCCCCTCCAGTGATATCCCGCATCGAGTATCTTATGAGCCGTCAACTTGCCTGCGAAATGTCCTCCACATACTGGACCGTCATGGAATTCTTCCATGAGTCGTAGAGACTCCTCCTTGCTCGCAGCTCTTCTCAGGACCCCATCAACTCCTTCACGGAATAACACACCTTCCACCACCGAGTAAGGTTGACTTCGTTTCACCAGTGCCTTCTTCTCTCTGGTCCGCATCCCATCTGGATAGACACCTTCCGTAACAAAATCCCAAATTTCTTGATATTCTATTGGGATAATAGAGTTGCTCAAGACCATCAAATCTTCGTCAGGAAAGGTGTCATCCACCGGCTCCTCTCCATCCCCATCGTAAGCTCTAGATAGCAAATCTGCATTCGCGTGTTTCTTCCCTGGTCGATCGCAGATCTCATAGTCGTACTCTGACAATAAGAGCTTCCACCTTGCTAATCGTCCTTCGACCATAGGTTTATTGAAGATGTACTTCAATGCCTTATGATCTGTAACGATAGTGAACTTGCCTCCTATGAGATAATGTCGAAATTTTCTCAAAGCATAGATCACTGCTAATCCTTCTCTCTCTGTCACAGAATAATTTCTCTCTGCCTTGATCATTTGCCGACTAGCATATGCGATAGGATGATCTCTACCTTCAACATCATACTGACTTAAAGTACATCCTACTGCTATATTTGAAGCATCCGTATATAGAATAAACTGTTTATTCCAATCGGGCTTAACCAAGATCGGAGCTGAAGTAAGAGCTTTCTTCAGTTCCTCAAAGGCGGCTAGAGCTTCTTCATCTCCTAAAATCAACACGTAATCTACTCCCTTCTTCAGATATGCTGTCAAAGCATATGCTTTATGTGAGAACGAGAGTATAAACCTTCGATAATACCCCACCATACCTAAAAACTGTCGTAGCTTAGTGAGAGTACTAGGAAAAGGGAGTTCTAAGATCTTCTGCACCTTCTCTGGATCAACGGCAATGCCGTCCTTGGATATGATATGACCCAAGAGTAACCCTTCCTCACACCCAAAAATACATTTCTCCGGATTGAGAGATGCATTTGCTACATCTAAACATTCTAAGACCTTCACAAGGTGCTCAAAATGCTTCTCCTTACTCCCGTAAACACAAAAGTCATCTATAAAATCTCTCACAAACTTTCCTAAGAAAGGTTCGAACACTTTGTTCATAAACCTTTGGAACGTCGCAGGAGCATTACACAGACCAAATGGCATGACTCGAAATGCAAACGTACCCCACGGAGTAGTGAAAGTGGTCAGGTGTTGATGTTCTGGTGCAATTTTGATCTGGTTATATCCGCTATAACCATCTCCAAAGCTGTACCATTCGTTTCCCGCCACTTCTTCCAAGATCTCGTCGATGAAAGGTAGAGGATAATAATCCTTCTTTGTGACCGCATTGAGCTTCTTGTAATCAACACACACCCTCAATTTGCCATTTTTCTTCTTTACGATCACAATGGGTGATACCCATTCAGAATGCTCCACCTCGTAAATGAACCCAGCAGTGTGCAGCTTCTCGATCTCTTCTTTCACCAGATCCGCAATTGGAGGACTCACTCTTCGTTGCTTCTGTCGCACCGGTTTGACTTCCTTCTCTAACTCGATACGGTGTTGCTCCAGTGTGACCTCCCTCAGATCCTTGTAACTAAATGCAAATACATGAATGTATTTACGAAAGATCTCTTCGAAACAACTCTTCTCCTCTTTAGTAACCTTCGATCCATAACGTAAGGTGGCAATTCTTCTCTCCACCTCCTCGGGAGTCAATGGTTCTTTGTCTCGATCTCTTTGCACTTCCGGAGAAGGGAAAAGATCCACTACATTCACACCCACATTTCGTTCTTCTCTCTCCTCCTCTGACGATGTATTTTCAGATTCTGAATCTGAAGAATTGGTACCTACATCAGAAGTAGTATCGACAACTTCTGACTCCCAGTAGTCCGATGTGGGTCGATCCGATTCTGACGTCCCAACTTGATCTCCGAGCAATGGAACTTTGATCCGGTGGTGATTCGGTCCGATGCGTAAATAACCTTTGTGCCAGTTATCCGTTGCATGTACTGCTCGAAGCCAAGGTCTTCCGAGTAACATTTCATAACTTGACTCCTTCAAGATTTGAAATGTCATGTTTACTTGCACTCCCATTACTGACACGCAAACTCTCTCCAGCACTCCCAATGGCCTAACTCGCTGTCTGTTAGCCATGCCAACCGTGATACTAGAAGGACGTGTTGGTACTAGATCCAACTTCCTCATGAGTCGTTCCGAGATGGCGTTTACTGCCGATCCTCCATCGACAAGAACATCAGAGACATCTCTCCCATTGATACGAGCCTCTACTTTTGATGCCTTGTTGCATACCTCTCCTTCACTAGCGTCTAAAGCACTCACACCGACAGTAGAAGGATTTACCTTCTTCTTCCGACCTCGTCGGGAGCTTAGACCGCTACGAAGTTCTTTCCTCACCGAAGGATTCAGAGCAATCAACTGTCCCACAGTAATGTTTGCTCGTTGCTTTCCCACGTCTTCCACCACATTGTATTTTGATTGCTCCATTGAAATTGTGAAATCAGTATTTCCCAATTTCTTCCGTCGCTCTTTGGTTTTTGAAGAAGATTTGCTACTCCGAGTATTTTGACTTGGAGAATCTTCCATCACGACCGGTTCTCCCTCCTCGAAATGCGTCCTCATCCTCTTCCTCTCATGAGCTAACAGCTCTACAGACTGAAAACCTTCTCGTACATCTCGCGGCTCCAAGATGTCAATGCATGCTACACCCTTGTCCTTACTTTGTGAAGTTGAAGCTCCATCCGCCGTTCCACCATTACGACTCGGACAATTACGTTGGAAGTGTGATCCTCCGCACGTAAAACATCCTTGGCTCGTGTAGTTACTGGGTGATCCTTGCGGTGGTCCACCTCTGGACTGATAGTTTCCATAACCTCGTGAGCCCCCTCCAACATTTGGACTCCGGTGTTGCAACAATTCACCATATTGATCTTCAAATCTGCCAGAGAATCTGTCAAACTTTTCAACTCATCACGAAAGTCGGGAGTAACAGATCTAGATGGTACAGTGACTGTAACCGCACTAGTAGGAGCTATCGGAGTCAGATTTTGAAATCGAACAGTCGGAACACTCGCAGGTTTCAGAGTTGGCATGCTCGGCCCTTGCACATCTCCACATGCTGCCCCAACAGTCATTGGTTGCAAGTCGTCTCCATCCAGACTCTCTTCCATCCTGGTTGCGATCTTCACTGCATCAGCCTTCGAAGTTGGTCTCTCATACCGCACTTGTGTTCGAATCTCCGGCCTCAATCCCCCAATAAAATTCTTTGTGAGCATTGCTCCAATGCCCACCATCGTTGGTTCTACTACATCTCCACTCTTTCGTAAAACCACCCGAAACTTCTGTTCTAATTTCTCCACCCTCTCGGCATAAGTCCTTACTTTCTCTTTCTCTCCTTGTTTGAGGTAAGTTACCTCCACCATTAACTTCTCGTAACTTTCATCAGGAAGAAAAGTTTCAATTAAGGCCTCCGTCAATACTTCCCAAGTATCATCTGGAGTCCCCACTACTCTTCTCTTCTTTCTATCCTCATACCATGTCAATGCAGAACTCTCAAGAAATTCAGGTATCAACCCTACCCACTCGCTCTTCTTTCGATCTCCATTGCCAATGCATGCTCTTTTGAAGTCTCTCACAAATCCTTCCACGTCTTCTCCATCCTTTCCGTAAAACACCGGAAGTTTCCCCATTCTTCTCTTCTTTTCTTCTTCTTACTCGAGGTACTGCTTGCAGATGTGAAGATCGCACTTCACCGCAATCCACAATTTCCCCGTTGAGCTCTCTCCTCTCCAAAGGTTGGAGTAAGTTTGACCCTCATGGTCATCTTATCTCTCGTGTGATAGACTATCTCCATCCTCGCTAGAGGTCTTCACTCGTTCCGTTTCTACACTCAACCTTCTCTCCAGACCTTCGGCTACAGTTTCTAGCAAAGCAACCACTGCGCTACACTCGTGCTCAACTGGAATCCCGTCCACTCCACATCTAGGACAAAAGGTTGTAGGGTCAATGACAGCTTGTCTAGGGGAAGAAGGACCTATGTGTAAGCTTAAGTCGACCAACCCTCTTCGCTCACGCAAAAGTCTATTCTTTGTAGGACACTTGCTCACTTTATGTCCTTCTTCTCCACACAAAAAGCACCTCGAGTTCTTCTCCTGGTTCTTACGACTACTCTCTGTTTCTTCCTCAAATTCTAGTCGAAATTCTCCTTTCGCCAGATCAGCGGTAACTATCACCGCATAGCCTTGAGGGATCTTGCTCAACCTCAATTTCCACTCTTGCTGTCCTTCCATGACGATGATCTGTCATACATCTCTCTCGCTCTATAGTTTGTTTGACACTTTTTTATCACTCGACTATCTTCTCGCTTAACAATCTCTCACATTACTAAGTAGAAGCTTAACTTGTCAACCCTGAGCCTCAGAGATCGAACATAACCCTCTCAAGAATTCTGTAATTCTTTCACTCTTTTACTTCAGCAAACGATATAACAGATTTGACCCCCCTTCGCTTCGAATGCCATAACTCCAGTTCTACTCGATCAATTCACGCATGATTTGGGTGCCTAGATAGCTTATCTTGCAAGCTATCAGCATGGAAGATTTCAAGGTCTAACTCTAAAAACTGAAAATATGAAAATGACTGTAAACTCCTTCCCGAGAGCTCACTATTTGATACCGAAAAACCCCCTTAACTTCCGAAAGACATAACTCTCTCCTCACAATTGATCTCTCGGAGATATCAAGCTTATTGGAAAGCTTATCTTGCCCTCTATAACATGGTGTATGTACAAAGGTTCTGAACTCATGCTCGAAAACAGACATGAACTGTACTAACGACTACATACGAATCTTTGTATCGAGGTCCCGGCAACGGAACCAAAATGTAAGCCGGCCTGTCTCTCACCCAGGGGTACCTCAGATGACTAGGATTACTAGTGCACCCTAATTACAAAGATTTAAGTACATCCATGCTCACTTCACTCAACTCTCTGACCCGTATGGTCACATCGGTACCTCTAATAGCGTTCCTGCACACAAGTTCTAATCCCGCTCTCAACATTACATCGCAAAATACTCAAGGACTCCCAAGGTCTCCAATGCTCACTTTACTTACAGTCAGGAAAATGAGAGTGTCTTCCACCTTCTCAACTCCTCCTTATATACTCTACAACTTCTTACCGTGGTAACTTTCACTAAGTTACGTTACCTCATGGTAAGTGCGCAATCCAAAATAGTAAAACTTCTAAAGGCTACTAAGCCTTTAAGAATAGCACACACATTACTTGTTCTACTTTACAAAAGTAAGAGATTCTCCTACTTTAGCTTTTGTAAAGTGTTAACTTTCCACCCTATCCAATCGGAAGGCGACAACAAACTAATATGTCTTTTGAGGAGCATCTTTAGATCTTTGTGCATGACTTTCCATCATGCATCCAATCAGCGATGGTCAACAAAGTTACATACTTTTGAGAAGCATATTTAGAGCTCCGCACTTGTCACATAGTGTCATAGTGGAACCTCTAATAGTTTCCCCAACTTAGTTATAACTATCTCTGCTAGTTATGGCTAGTTTTGATCACTCTAGATTTAGATCTTCGAACTAGAGTAACCTATAAGATAGTCATACCTAATGAAACTTATATAAACATGCACACAAATAATGGGATACTTGTGACGTGACAGTACATTACCGCAAGGAGCGACAAACTCTGTTGCGCATGTGCAAAATGCAATGAATAGGATTTTGAGAGAATTCATTCCGGAGAAGACCATACCTTTCATAGATGATATTCCTATGAAAGGGTGTGCGGCCGAAGACAAAGATGAGAAGCTGACTGAGGATGGATGTCGAAGGTTTGTGGTTGATCATATTCACGATGTGGAGATGATCTTAACAAGGCTTGAGGAGGTAAATCTCACTCTTTCAGCAGAGAAGTCGAGCTTTGGAGTACCAGAGATTGTTGTTGTTGGTCATCTTTGTGGAGCTTTTGGTCGACGTCCAAACCCATCAAAGGTTGATGCCATTGGGAGGATGAAAGATTGTGTCAACACCACAGAGGTCAGGAGATTCTTGGGAGCTTGTTTGTTCTATCGAGTGTGGATTCCTCATTTTGGTCACATGTCTGAACCGTTGTATGAGTTGCTGAGGAAGCGAAGGAGGTTCACTTGGGGTGAGGAGCAGAGGGTCGCTATGGTGCGACTAAAAGAAGCGTTGAAATCACCACCAGTTCTACGACAGTTGAGCTATGATTGTGGTAGACCCATAGTCGTTACTGTTGATACTAGTCCTATCGCTATAGGTTGGGCAATAGGGCAGGATGATGGTGAGGAAAAGAGGTTTGCAACAAGATTTGGTGCTCGCATACTTTCGGATCGACAAAGGAGATACCCTCAAGTCAAACGAGAGCTATGGGGCGTTGTAACTGCAATGAAAGCTGAGAAGGAGTATCTCATTGGAGCACATGTACTACTTGAAACTGATTGCTTACCTCTGTTGGGAATGATAGCAAACTGCACAACGCCTGATATTGCTATGTTACGTTGGATAGCTTACATTAGGTCGTTGAATCCAGAGTTGAGGCACATAGCAGGGAAGATGAACTCGATGGCATGTTGTCTAGAGCTAGGTACTCTCAAGAAGAAGATATGGAGGCGGAAGATATGGATGAAGATGATGCAGAGGAGGGGCAAGTTCTACAACTATCAAGCGAGGACCGGAGTCGCTTGGATGGTGTTCTTCCTTTCAGGGAAGAACTCTACTGTGGGAGGCTCAAAGAAATCGGACGCTATCTAAGCACTCTTCAGAAGTATGAAGAATGGACGGAGAAAGTCTTCAAGGAGATACGACATCAGGCCTATGGCTATCTATTACGAGATGGATATCTGTGGAAGAGGCCAAAGAGGAGAGATGGAGTACCCTTGAGAGTAGTGGATGATGCAGAGACCAAGAAACAAGTACTCGAACAATTTCATGATACCTTATGGGCAGGTCATCGAGGTACATGGGCGACCTTTACCAAGATCAAGGAGAGGTATTGGTGGAAAGGATTGTATCGAGATGTAGAGAAGTTTGTTGGGTCATGCATTGAATGTCAATTCCAATCCAAGATTCGGTATAGAGATGGATTGAGACCCACATATCCCTTGTCCATTCATTTCCAATGGGTTTTGGATTTGGTTGCCATGCCACCAGGAATTTGGGGCATGCGTCATTTAGTTTTGGCTCGGGAAGAGCTATCTAACTTTGTAGAAGGGAGGCTCTACGCACCAAAGCTACTGAACCTGTCTGTCGATTCATATTAGAAGATATAGTTTCTAGATATGGAAGCGTGGGGAGAATCCGTGCAGATAGAGGAGAGTTGAATGCAGATGAAGCACGTGAGTTCTTCAACAGATATGGAATACGATTGAAGTTGACCACTTCGATGAACCCGGAAGCGAATGAGAAAAGTGAACGAGGGCACCCACCAATCATCCAAGCATTGGTGAAAGCGTGCAGGGGGCGTCATGGAGACTGGCCTAGACTTCTTCCTTTTGCGTTGTGGGCTGATAGAACTACTCATAGTACTGTCACTGGTTACATGCCCACAGAATTGATGACCGGTCAAAAACCTATCATGCCAGCAGAAGGAGACGTTCCTACTTGGGTATGTCTACCTTGGGAGGATGCTTCTGATAGGGAAGGACTATTAGCACTACGAATTCAGCAGCTTGAGCGACGTGAGGAGGACCTCGAAGAAGCATTGGTCAAACTCAAGGAGGCGAGGTTGAAGAACAAGGAGCGGTTCGACAAGACACATCGACTGCGAAAGAAGCCGATCCGCGAAGGTGACTGGGTCATAGTATATGACAACAGTTTGGATAACCAACACAGCACTATCAAGAAGTTTGCACGACGTTGGTTTGGTCCTTATGTTGTTGTTGTCGTTCACGACAATGCCACATATGGTTTGCGAGAATTGGATGGTACACTCTTGAAGTTACCCATTGCTGGTAAAAGGGTCAAGGTCTTCCGAAGACGTGAAGGATTTCTTGATTTCGATGAACTTCTCGAGTCTGATTCTCATCTTTCCAGACCTTATGCGAGGGAAGATGATGATGAACCTGACAATTCGGAGCACGATGAGGGATACGATGATGACTATGGATAACAAGTTGGCACATACCGGAGGATGTGCAAGTTTGGAGGGGGTGAATGTCCTGTTGTGGGACCAGTTAGTATGTAAATTATCCGTATAAGTACGTTTTGCACACAATTGTAGAAGTTGTGGTGTAATGGGATCTAAAACATTGCTCTTATGAGCTTAAAATGCTCTATTATCTGCTGGGGGTCTCCATGGGGCAGAAAAGGACAAGGTTGAGTCCTTTAACTTCTCATTGGTCCTCCAAAAAGTGAAGGTAACTTGTCCTCTACCTAAGTGCGCGCTCTGGGAGGTTCGGGGCACTTTGACGAGGGATTTTGGAGATCAGAGGGCATGGGCGGAGAGCTCTCGACGGGAGGAGCAATCTGACCACAAATTTCACTCGATTTGGAGGTCCAGGGCATACATTATGACGATTTGAAGTTCATAGAGTGATGAGAGTACAAGAGTTTCTCTTCCGATTGTAAGATTAAGGGGTTTGAGTGATTGAACCGTCAGATTGAGACCAGATTTCATGAGCTTGTAGTCTGTCAGCTGCTGAAGCTCTGACCACAAATTTCACCACCGGATGTTCTGCGGATTGAGCGCAATGGCGATTTGAAGGCGACGGGGTGCAGAAAGCTGTCAATCTGAAGCAGCGAGTTTGCAGATTTATGGAGGACGATCAGAACGGTCAAATCGGCTCAAATTTCATGTGTAGTGAGTTTACCTTCTGAATTGATAGCTCAGGAAGTTGGAGTGGAAGTGGACGGTTCATTTAGTCGAAGAAGCTTCTGTCCTGAATCTGAGATTGGAATTGTGTTAATTGTGGGAGGAGATCTAGCCGTCAGATCTTCCTGAAATTTGACCTGCAAGTAGAGATTTTAGTATCCTACCTACGTGGCAAGTTTGAGAGGAGACTGAGCTGTAGATCTGTACCTATCATGTGTGAAAGTTCGCTGGTTTTTCTGCCGAGTTGTATCGGCAACGATATCTACTCTAGGTCTCGAGTTGTTAGCGACAGCTGGCTGAAAAGTATCCAGTGCGACATTTGTATTGCTTTGGGGAGTATTCCAGGCGTAGATATGACTTTAGCGACCTACGTTGTATCCACGTCATGTGGTTGTTAAGTTCGCACTCAACGTGGCAAAGTGCGATCCTTGACCTGTAGAGTCGACTACCTGTCTAGCCTAGTCTCCGGTTTTTGGGACACGTTACGGTGCATGCATTAGAACCTTTCACCCAGAAGACCTACACGTGGATGAGTATGACGGCACCAAACATGCGATGTGCATGTGTGTCACCTCATCGGTCCGTGAGGCTTGGGTTGCTTGGTTAAGGAGCTTGCACCTATCCTTGTTTTGTGTTCGAAACTTTTAAGCAAAGGGGAGTGACCTGTGTGGGGGCATTCGACCTGGGGAAAAATCCAAGAGATTGTTCGTGGAGAGATCGTGGTGATCCTATGAGATTGAATCAGAGTTTTATGGATCGATATACCTTTGTAGTTGGAGTGCACATGTTGTGAGAGATGGACGAAGGACTCTATTTACCGCCCAGATTCCCTTTTCGAAACCCTTTCTCGATTAAACTGATGTATATGGAACGAGTTCACTTTCAACAGTTTCTGATAGGATCCTTCGGGCATAACTTTACCGCGCAAGTCATGCTCTCGCTTGTTCTTGTGATCTTACCTGTTGTCACTTACGGCCAAGAATGGGATCTCACCGTCTTTATTCTCATCTAACGAAGGATGGATCTAAATCAGCTCCCTCCTGTAAACTTTAACACCCAGTGCGAGATAAGACACATCTGTCGACCCAAAGCCATGTACGAAGCCCTAGTAGTGAAAAACTTCGGAGAGGAATACTACCGAGAGATCATGTCATCACATATCCCGTTTGTCGTGCCCATGATCATTCAACGTTTTCGTGTAGTTATCTTGACCCTTTACTGAGAGAAAGAAAGTGCTTAGTTATCGAGGAAGTTAGAGAGAAATCTACGAGATACTAGTCGCTCTGCTGTGTATCGATCGCTAACCACAGCCAGAAGGTACGCCCTTGCTCAAAGGAAAAGCTCTCGCTACGACAACGTTGTTGTGAAAGCTAATTGTTATCAAAGGGGTGTTTCTCTTGCTTCAAGTTACACTTTGACAGTTCTTGTCTTAGGATTGGATTTTGAGACTAGTTTAGAGTCTTCGGTCAAGACTAGAGTCTGTTCTAGTATGCTCATCTCATTTTTGTGGTACATAGCGGAGGTGTATATAAAGTGAGGTTTGTATATATCTGAAGTCTCGTCCTCGTGATTGTGTGTGTCTTTCTCGTCATTATTTCAAATACACACGATATCTCTACAACCAAGAATGCCGCATTTTCCTTGATAACTTTCACGTATATATAATTCGTACGATACGATAACATACACAAACAAGGAAAATTCACCATAGCAAATAAGAAGATGCATTGATTGTTTTCATCTTCTTCACATCTTTTCAAGTTTGAATTCAGACGGTATCGTAGAGCGTGAAGTTTGGTCTGTGAATACACGAGGTATCTGGCTGTAGAGAGATACAGCAAGAACTTGGACCTACTCGATGAAATACTAATGTCTTCAATACCTAATCTATCAAGCTTTGTTTTGGTTTCTACTGACCTAACATAACTCCAAGTGTAACACACACTACAACTAGACGTTCAATCTTATTCTAAGTACAAGAAAGATTCAACATGTTAAACATGTGCTTACATCACAAAAGCACCTTCAAATGTGCACTAGCAATACTCTTTTTCATTGATTTCTCCGACAAGCTACAACTTTTTGACTTTCTACGGTTCGTTGATATGAGAATGATTCAAGATGAACCTTACAACAACCGATAGTCCTACTGTACAAGATTTTCAATAAGGTAAGGCATGGACACAGCAAGTAACCAATGAGCTCATGACGTGATGCTGAAAACCACAGTATCTCGCTGTTAGAAATTTCCAGTTAGCACTTTCGACATAGTGTAACGTCTTATCTGAGTACGGTCTCTATGTTAAATTCACAACATAGCTCTTTCATGAAGTTCAGTGTTGCAGTACTTCCATGAAGTTCTACCTCCAAACCCTAAGTCGTTTGGTCGAAGTTAGCCAAGTAGGTGAAATCACTCTTCCTCTTCGAAACCCACCACGCTGTAATATGAACTTTGACAACCTCGTACTCCCAACTCGAACTTCCAACTTAGCTCAAACTTCACAGAAAATTCCCTCTGACCTTTCACTACTACTCTCTAAAATTTCAGAAATGGACAAAGTCTTTCGTCTGTACTAACCTATGAGCTTTACTGATCCCGGTGGCTAAGATCCACGATCCCAACACCTTCTCTTAACCAAATGAACTGAAATTTCACATGCAGTAAGCTGATAAGGCACACTCCAATCTTGGAAATTTTCACTCAGAGATTTGAAACAACTCAATCTTTGAATCCAAGAAAAAACAGTTTTAGTTTTATCTCTCAACTGTCACAACCAACTTCAATCGACCATTTCTAGGTCGAATCCAATTTAATGTAGGACTATTTAACATCAGTGCAACCAGCACGGCATCAAAAATCCAATCCTTTTGACAACACCGAAAGATCATCTCCCAAACTCTCGAGACACTCAGAAACGTACCTCGGGGTATCGATTTGATCTCTCTAACTTTGAACGATCATAACATCCCGATCAGAGCTCCAAATC
The DNA here is from genome assembly GCA_036924285.1 of Asterella californica. Lineage (NCBI taxonomy): Eukaryota > Viridiplantae > Streptophyta > Marchantiopsida > Marchantiales > Aytoniaceae > Asterella > Asterella californica. The sequence continues at coordinate 32,491,170 of JAYKYS010000003.1, forward strand.
GACCGATCTTTATCTCCAGATTGTAGTCCTGCTCGAGAGATTTCCAACGAGACCTCACACTTTACAAATGACCCCCGAGAAGACCACCAGAACCCCAAAACTGTCCTTAGAACTTGGATGAACTTGATTGATAAAATATGAACCAATGAGACTGGAGATCACTTTATCTCCTACTTCGCACCATAGAAGAGGTTATAACTCCAACACACTCTCATCTCTTCAAAGCTTGAATAGAAATACTTCGGACTCCAACCTTAAGATAATCATCCTCGCTAGACGATAGAGATTACAATGACACGAGAATACTCAAGATTCAATACAAAGTCAAGATGATGACTTTGAATCGATCTACGATGAAAGACACTACAATAGAGAATGAGAAAACCATCACTTAATTACATACTCATCACCAAAGTTTCTCACGATCCACGCACGATGACTACTCTTCCGTCGGTAGTGACATCAGATATCAACCTAGACGTTGAAAAGGATGTTGGCTGGAAAGTTCAGGTCCATTCACTCGTCAAAGTAAGATGTACACAATCAAGTCTTAATTCTCTCCGTACGTGATCAGCAAGATCACCAGAGTAGGTAAATATATCACTCTCCTCATTAACTAATCACCAAAATAAGCGATGACCACTGTCGAAAATGATCACGATGGATGTAGTAAAGCTTGATATGGAACATATTTGAAAATGAAAGATCCAGAACTCGGATCAGTCCTCCATCTATAAATACAACTGTCATAACTCCTCACCCGTCACGTAAGACACTAAGACACACTCACGAAACACCACTTAAAGAAGAATGACCCCACGAACCCTCGGCCCTCTATCTTATACACAAATTTGACAACAAGAGCCACTCATGCGAATGTCCACGGATCACTGAACTGACATGTCTCATTATAGTGCGATCTAACATCTCAGATAACCGTGGACGTGGCACCTAATACACTGTCAAGCAAGTAACATGAAAAGATTTATGAGACGTAAAGCACAATACAATACAAGTTCTATGCTAAATTCACATGTGAGCGGTGTCACAACACGACAACGGATAACTTAAAAATCTTTTCTTCGAAATCCTCGGGTATGAGTTACAAACCGTGAACAAAGTTACTTTTTCATTCGCATTATATATAAGATTAAAGAGTTACGGATATTATTCTTTCTTCAGTTAAAAAATATTTTTTCTTAACTTTGACACCCTTAATGGTGTGTAAGTTAAGTTCACGAGAAGAGAATATTATATATATTCTCTTCTCGTGAGAGAGACTTACAACTTTGGCCAGGAGGTTGCGAGTGTTGTCTGTTGTCACCTCCTGAGGTATCTATACAAAAATATCATGGGAATTTCTGAATTATCATTAACTTGATTTTGTGGAGAGTTTGCTTTTATGGAAGTTTAATACTCAAAGGAATGACTTCAAGTTTCATAAACAATCCAAGTCATGAGACGAAATAGTATTGTCAGTTCACAACTTAGGCGTAAGTGATACTCTATTCTATAGGAAGTTACTTATAGATAAACTATAGTTTTTATTCGTTTTTCCATTAAAGAATTTTGCTTTTCAAACACACCCTAGTGGAGCACATATGGAGATTATCTGTAAAAGGTTTAGGTCTCTAGTCGTAAGTGTCTACTTTTTATACCCGTTCAAAACTTTTTGATTTGATTTTCCTTCTCGCTTTTTATCCTCTGACGGTATTTGAAATTAGAGAGTTACCGTCATAAATCCTAATTCCATTCCGATTTTTACACTAAAAGATGGAGACACGTATTTAGACATTTATCGAGATTCTCTAAATGAAGTGACTGACTGACTTCCCCTCCCTCCATCCATGTCCTCTAAAAAGCACCCAGGTCGAAGATGCAGCATTCCTTTAATTAAATTTTACTTGTCTTTTATTTTTATTTTTTCTAGTCATGAAAGAACTGGTAAAGAAAACTCTTTTCAAAAATTATATTAAATTAATAATTAGAAAGCTTATGAACATTGGCCTATTGGCAATCTTATCCGTCTTTAACCTCTCATCCGTTCTCAGACGTGAGATCAAATCTCCATGCAGGAGAATTGAGTCCATGCAAGGGCAAGTGCTGCTGAAAGTTCCATGATGTCTGGTGGTCCTCGTCTTGTATTTTATTTTAGGTTTTTTTCACTTCTTTGTTATGTTATTTTTATTTTTTGTTAAATATTTCTGCAGCGATAAGAGGTCTAAACAATGGTGTCGTGAGACTTTACCGTTTTTTATTTAACCCGAAAACAAAAAATAATAAAAAAAGTAAAACCTGTAAACCGCAAAAGACAAGAGACAAGAGAGCTCGGCACAAGTGGATCATAGGTAACGGCAGCTTTTCCTTAATTTTCTATTGTTTGAAATTTCCTTTTCTTTCCCTCAGTGTAAAGAAGAAGGCACATTCATCATAAGTTCCCTGGGAGGAAATACCAAGGAAAGCAAAATGATAGCCTTAGTACGAAAGCATATCTGTAGATTCTGTACTGAATAGGCAGACGGTCGTTGCCATGAGACTGTCTCACTCTCTCATGCTTGTCTTCGGACATACCAAGTCCATCAAGCAAGCGGATTGTGCTTTCCTTGGCCTGTTTATGCGGCGTTGTTCCGGATTTCACACAAAAAGAAAACGTTCGTTGCCTGTTTGGCGCGCTTAGTGGCGAAGCGAGAGAGTGGAGGGAGTTTTGGCGGTAGGCTTCCAAGCCCTGCAAAGTTTCGGTGTTTTGGAGAGAAGGTCCATCCAGAGTCAAGGGCCAAGACCAAGTCCAAGCCACCCAAGAAAGAAGGGACAACTAACGAAGACGAAATGGCTATAGATAGACGTTTCTTTCTTTCACTTTCTTTCTAGACCATGTGGATGATAGACAGACCAGGCAGAGTTGTCTGTGCCTCTAGTTCCATGCTGTCTTTTCAGCAGCGGTCGGTCTTTCCTTCCGTGCTTCTTCTTCTCGGTGGGGGTGGTATTTTTTCCTTCCTTGTCTCTAAAGGGTAGGTATCTACAGTAGCTCAGTGTCCTCACCTTTCTATTACAGGAGCAATCAACCTTACCTACACTAGGCTTCATTCAGCCCATGTATTCATCCTATTATCCTCAAGTCATTTTACATCATTTCCTTGTATTTAACCAAAGATCAATGTCACAAGTGGTTTAACCCAGTGCTCGGGTAAATTTTTAGTGAAGATCGGAAATTTTCTTATCTTTTGTGACTCAAAGCAGTAAATTTTTGTTTTTATTGGTACATATCTGAAACTATTGAAAATGTTTTAGGAGAACATTTCCGTATGTTAATCATTTGAAGACAGTATCATTTCTGATTCTGCGAAAAAAGGAACAGGCACTTTCCGTGCTCTTGCTTAAAGAAAGCGGTCAATTTTTTTCCCTCATCTAACTCCATTTATCAAAAAATAGAATTTTACAAAGATAAAACTGTATGTCATGCTTATATGTAAAAGATATCTATTGATGACTTCAAAGCATGTCATTGAGTAAAAAGAATTACTCTCCATCGGAGACTGAACCCGCAAGACTTCCCCACTTGGAGGTTGGAGATCCCATCCTCCCGTGATGTGCCAACACAACACGAAAAAGCAAACCTACAAGAAAAATAACAACATTCACAAGCAAACAATAATCAGCTTCTATTAACACATCATAAAGAATTATTTTCCAAAGAAATGAATCCAAACAAACCCTCAAAGAAAATCAAAGAAACACAAAGATCATTGCTATACATTGTTACTGTCAATCACATAGCTGAACTAAACTGAGACAATAAAACTTCTTGTCATACGTAAAGATGCCTATAGTGACCTGAAGTCTTCCAAAGATGAGTGACGTCAATTAACAAATCATCAAAGTCCTCTTTAGATCTCTCAAGGTTCTCTATCTTGCATCTGTACATATACTAGTTTAATGTGTTCTTTAGTACCAGCATGATCAGACAAGGCACTGGTCTTACATTAACAGACCCATCTGCAGTAAACTTACTTTCTCTCTTCATCTCTCTGCAGATCTTGCAAAAGACTAGCGCCTGCACAGGATCAAATTCTGCCCATGGATAATCTATAGTCCAAGAATCTTTCCACTTCTTTCTCTTCACTCCAACTGAATCTGCCTTATCTTTCTGAATACATCCTTCTTGAACAGGTTCGGAAGAACTAACACCCGCTACATCAGTCCCCTTTTTTTGTCTCGTAAACTCTTTTTCGAGCTAGAAACTCTCTCAAACAACATGATCACTTGTTTGCAGAAGTTTTCTCTTTCGGGGCATCTCTTACACTACTACTCTCTAAACTAACATTCATGTTGCAAATGTTAACACTCACTATAAGAATTGTTACATACTATCAAGAGTTACAGAAAGAAGTTATGTAAAGATATCTGAAGCTACGTAAAGGTACAGCGTTCACCACAGTGCTGAATTAACAGTGAAAAGTATGTATGTACTTACTCCTAAGCTTCTTAGAAATTGAGAATGAAACTGATAATAAAAATTTATCTATAAGAGCAACAAGAAACTAGATAAGAAGTACATTACCAGTGTAGACTCAAATAATAACATTCCCAATTCTATAGAAACAAGAAGGTAAAGATACAGAAAGGTCCAACATTCACTACCTGAAGCTACGTTGTCGTGATGTGAATAATTTCTCATAGTAATGATTCACTTCTCTGTCAGGCGTTAGTCTCTATGAGTGAAGTTAAGACCTCAGAGAAGTCCATTTTTGGAAGATGTTATATATTTTGAGTCTTAGTAGGTTGATTACCATGTCGATAGGATTTAAGCTCATGGGTTGTATTTGCGTGTCGCCCATGCACGCTTTCTAGCTGATTTCAAGTTACTTTCAGGACTGCGTGTCATTTTAGGTAGTTTAGGTTTTATGTTGACACTCTAGGGGGCTTGACGTGGTAGCCTATGAGTGTAGTTAAGTTGCTATATGGTTTAAGGCACAAAAGGACAACCAAATGGAGCTATGAACTCTCATTGGTTCATTTTTGTCTTTTGTGTAACTCTAACTTTAGAAACAGAGCTCTAAAGAAGATTTCGAGCAATTGGTGAGGACACTATGAAATCTGAGAGCACAGGGGGATAGAGCTCATCGAGCCAAGCACTGTCAGTGAAATTCTTGATCAATTTGGATTAATAAACAAGGAGTTATGCCCAATTGAAGTTCGGATTGTGCCAAAACTGCATCACTTTTGTTGATTTTGGAGTTTTGAGTGTCAATTGCAGCAGAATTGAGGAAATTGCTTCAAACCTTCGTGGTTGCGTTCAGTGTCAACCGGGCTACGACTGTCAAAAAAGTTTCAAGTGATTTGAGTTACTGAGTAATTCAGGGCGGCCGCTGAAGCAGAGAGGGTATGTAAAGCTCGCAATCTAGAGCAGCAACTTCAGAGAACGAAATCTGGAGTTCTGTGTACAATCAGGAGGTCCAACTTCACAGGAGTGTTCAGCAAGCTGTGTACTGCAAATCCTGTAAGAAACTTCAAAATTGATCGAGCCAATCTCCTGTTATAGGTCGAAATAACTGGCTGGGTACCAGAAATTGTCATAATTTCTTTGTTCAGAAAGTTTCTACTCATATCTTGGTGCTCTGAATTGATCTCAAGCTGAAACTTCGTATGTGTATCCAGTAGGACCTCATTGACATGTAGGAGAAGTTTTGAAGTCTAAACCTTCACATATTTCTTAATCCTGAGTGCCAAAGTTCGCCGTCAGATCTTATCGTTGCTAGTTAAACCTGAATTTTGCTTCCTGAACATATCAGAAGAGCCAAGAGACTTGTATGAGCGTTTTTTAGTACCACCTTGTAACCTGAAGCCTATCCTTTGAGCAAACCAGCCACAGCCAGGAGTCTAGTGCTTCCCTAAGTAGACTGAACACAACCTTCAAGCTCATATCACAGCCAGAAGGTTCCGCCCTTCCCGAGGAAAACTCTCAACTCTACAACGTAAAGGTAAAACGTTCATCACAACGCTGAATTAACACTGAAGTTAAAAACTTAGGTTGCATGTATGTGTTTTCAAAAGCTTATAAGAAACTACAAATGAAACTGAAAACAGAATATTCACTATAAGCGCAACAAGAAACTAACATATAAGAAATACATTAGCCAGTGCAGATTCAGACGGAAACAAACAAAAATTCAAGATCACATTTAGAATTCTGCAGAAACATGAAGATTCCTTACCTCATGTTCTCCAAATTGTGGAACATAAAGTTCTTGGCAAAAGCCAAAAGAAATTTACCTCTCATCGTTCCTTTCTCGCTCAGCTATATTCCAAAAAAGAATCATTGCATGTTTTGTGAGCCTACCGTCAGCCTGAAGTAATGTAAAGTGCATATAACCTATTTGTACGAATAGTCGTAGTCCAAACCTCCAGATTCCAAAAAAACTAATTGATATTGTGAGAATCTATCGTCAGTTTGACTTGAAAACAAAAGAAACAATAACCTAATGTTTGTAGTCAATGGACCACGAGAAACTCCACAAGAAGTCTATGTTAAAACTATATTAGATGTAGTGTAAGTTCGTAATCACTCTCTTTGTCGCATTCTTCTCGTGAACATGGTATGATACAAGAAGAAAGTGAGTAAGAATTGTCAGAATGCACACTAATCGACCTTTCGAACAACGTGCACAAAAGACATGAGCAAAGAACGAAAAAGAAGTCGCTGTCAAACATGCACCAAGTTTGAACCTCACAAAGTGCTGCTATCGAGCACTGCTACATAGTATACTGCAAAGCGGAGACTGAACTCATACCTACGTCTGCTCAACTCGCCTCATCACCTTATCTTAGGTCGGACGGCTCTTTCTCACTTAGAAGGAGGAGGCAAGAATTCACTAGATGTGTGACATGTGACATCTGATGTCATCAGTTAACGTCCGAATGTTAGCTAGAAATGAACGGTCACTTTCTGTTTTTGTAACTTGTTACCCCGTGACATTTCTGAAGTTAGTATTATTTGGTATTTTTAAGGCCGTAAGGATTCAGGAATGTAAATTTTTGAACCGAATTCTCAGTTTTTTCTCTCGCTCATCCGCCCATATCCGAGTAATAGTATTCTCACTACAGAACTGTTTCTGGCATTCCGGGAGAAAAAAAGTAAAAGAGAAAATGTACCGATATCCAATACTCTAAGTTAGGACTTCTTCGAGCATTGGTTTACTTACAATTCTGTCTGAAAAATGTCATGAGTTCAATCTTTTGTGAATACGATTAAAAGTGCATGCTAATTATTAATAATGTTTCTAGTCTGAGTCTCACTGTGATGGACTCACATGGATAGTCCTATGGTCTGCGAAAATCCCAAGGAACAAGTAATATTCTCTGCAGCCTTTTCCATAAACTTTCTTAGTGACTACAATATTATTATTCTCTAAAGGTCGACTACCATCTTTGAACTAATGAAAAAACACATTTACCTTTAAACTTTATACAATGTACTTTTTATATGAGATATCTTTAATGCGCAAAACATTAGCTAAAACATTGTAGAGCTACATAAGATCACTAACAAAATAAAATTTTGTTCACGAGTGTTATTCTGATGAAAAACTTCTCTGATGGCATGGTTTACGGACATAAACCGCTCCCTCAAGCAGCAGCTTAGACCCGTAAGGTCACTACGGGCAAGGTCTTCCGCTATAGAACACTGATTGACTTACTTCCTAAAATTATACATTTTCTTTTGGATGATACTGTGATGCCCACAATTTGCAAGATTGAAGATTTTTTTAACTTTTTAATGTTAATAACGTAACTATGCAATTGAAGTAGCTTAATTACTTAAGATTACACCTTGCTTAGAGGAAGATGATCTTAAGGAGTTTTTGTAAAGGAAAAGTCGACTTCTTCAGATAACTGAAGAAGCGTTGTTACTTAAGGTTACGTCTTCCTTAACATGAAGATGATCTTATGAGCTTTTTAATAAGAAGTGGACTTCTTCGGAAGACGACCGTCTTCGGAAGAGCGTCTTCTCAGTTGCGTCTTCAGAAGACGGGAAGACGGCGGAAGATGAGAAGACGGCGGAAGACACCTGTCTTCCGGAAGACAGCGACCGCGAAGACCTGACCATGGATTAGGAGTGGTTGTACCTACTGGGTCGCACCGAATAGGTAGGTAGGTCGGGAAAGACACCTAAGGTCAAAAACCCCTAATCTGCAGGGAAGATGCGTAAGGAAGCACATTAGGCGCATTCCAACTTCCCGCAGCACAACGCTCTTGAGAAGATCGATTGGAGAGAGTGAGCTTCGCAAGTAAGCTTTGAGAGAGGAATCGAGTGAGGACATCGAGGTAGGAGAGAATCAGTTGGCAGCTAGGCGAAGGGCGAGACCGGAGCACGGAAGGCAAAGAGCGAAGGCGTTTTCTGTGAGCTCCCGAGAAGTTGACATTGGAGAGTAACGAGTAGAATCGAAGATGGAATCGAGGCGTGGTCAGGAATTGACAGCAGGCGCAGTCGTAAGGAGTCGCATTGGAGCTAGGACCAGAGCCAAGAAGCGCGCGGAGGTCGAAGGCAACTCGGGGAGCCGAAGAAGACTGTAGAGGTTCTTCCCCATGTTCTTTCCCCTTCTCACTTCTTCTCGCCTTTGTCTGGTATTCCCCGCGCTTCCTTGGTTGTGTGCAGGCAGCCTGATCGATTACCACCACCCCCATCTTTCCTATTGAGCCATTGGGTGCGGAAGCGCTGCCCAATTTCTGTCAGGCATCTTCCCACTTCCTCCTCAGCTTAATTCGAGCTTCCCTACGCCTCACCCTCAAATTGACGATCCCAGCTACCAATTTCCCTACCCTACTACCTCTCTACCCCCGAAACCTAGAACAGAAGACGATTCGGAAGATGGGAACATCTTCGGAAGACGCTTCTTAAACTTGACTGTCTTCGGAAGACCATCTTCGGAAGTCGACTAAACACAATTCGTATCAAGAGTGGATTTGCTTTGCTTTTGTGTTAAGAGAGGCTTGGTACGAATCCCGAGTGGTGTGGTGAGTTGTTTGGTTATTTCGAGAAGTTGGAAGTCGGGAACTAGGCATGTGCCTCCCGGTCTTCCAAGCTTCTCAACTCCACATCTTCCTAGAGAGACTAGAAGACTGAAAGGCTGGCAAAATGAGCGAGAAGACGTGAGGGTCCATTCGGGTCTCTTCTGTCCGATCCATAGCAGCCATTCCTTCTTCTTCCCGAACTTAGAAGAGAGTCGTGAGAATACTTGCTGGCAGAATCTGGAGAGAATGGTCGAGGGTCATGTCTTCCCACCGAGCAGCAAGGTTCTTCTAAGTGCGTATGAGAGGTGAGAAGTCAGAAGAACAGAGTGCAAATGTCTTGAGTCTGTTGTGAGGATAGATTGCGCGTAGGAAGACGAAGACAGGTGAAGACCAGTGAAGGGAAGTCTGACTTCAGGAAGTCTTCCAAGAAGACATTGAATCGGAAGCTGTCCCGAGTGTCTTCCCAGAGACCACTGTCACCGCAGGAGTCCGCGACCGACTTCTGAACTTGTCATGCACTTTATGTTTCGCGAATCTTGTATCTTCTGATAGGAAGTAGGATGTAATGCAAGGTGGGTTGTCTTCTTGGTAATCCATGCGAGGCCTTGCTTAGATAGGATTGTTTAGATATAGCTCGGAAGACGAGAGCTATCTAGGAAGTACTATTAGAACCCCAGAAGACGGAGTAGCTGTCTTCTGGAAGACTAGTTTCGTCTTCTGAGAAGTAGAAGCTAGACTGTGGACACTTGGGAAGGACTGAGCCTTCAGCTCATAGTAGGTGTTTGTGGCTTAGTGCAACAGATCTTCCAGCATGACGATGCATCCGCGAGGCTTGGTGTTACCAACGGCAGAATTGGCCGAGGCCACTCCTTTCCTCAAGGAGTTGGGTCTCGACTTCTTCCTGTGGGATTGGAACCTCGCAGACCAAGGACTTCTGGAGGAGGTGTGGCCAGCGTTGCCACCTCATAACCGTGTACCTGCGTAGGCAGGAGTAGCTCGAGGAAGACCATCTTCCTGGACTGAAGATTGGTGGCGTAGGGCTTTTCACAGGTCAAAGTCCGAGAACCGAGGATATTGATACGAGAAGAAGATCTTGCCTAGGATCGTGAGTTCGTGGCATGTGCCTGGGAGCACCACCTGCCTTTTTGTGGAAGACAGGCAGGGGAGGAACGGTTGGAAGATAGAATCTTACCGGGAGCCGAAGAAGCGACTCCTGGCGAAGTTGTTTCTGCATCTCTTTCCCAAGGGGAAAGCGCAGAAGACAAGGTACTTAGGAGATCAGGACGTGGAGTTTCTGGAATCAATGTGGGATGACAGAGTGTCCATCTACTGGGGCGCGTACATCCACAACTACGTACAGACGGAGCTAGCATACCCCGACGGGAGGACACTTGATGCCCTTCCTCTGCTACTTGTATGTAGCCATGGGGGATCTTAGGGAAGATCAGCTGGCAAGGTATGGGCCAACGGAGCGACAGGAGGTGAAGGAGGAGACCTCGGAAGACGATGACCGAGAGGCAGCAGCAACGCCCCCTCCCACTCTGATGCCACAGCTGAGGTCTGGCTCTCACCAGAAGACGCTTCTGGTGAGGGAAGATGAGTCTAGTGGGTCGGAAGACGCCACGCCACCGAGGAAGATGGGTCCCAGAAGTGTACCGAGGACACCCATCTCCCTCATTCATTCAGGATCAGAGTCCGACTCGGAAGAAGACCTGCTGAGTACCCGATCAGAGCAGAAGACCGCTTCTGCAACGCCTGGGAGTCTTCCGAAGACTCCAGAAGACAAGAGAAGAAGGGACGCTCCTGCTGCGATGCGAGGAAGCGCAACGAAGAGAGCCGTTCCTGCCATGAGGAGTCTTCCACCCCGGAAGATGAGAAGAGTAACTTCTTCTCGTGCGCAGAAGATGAAGGCCATCATGGTGGAAGAGGCTTCCTTGCCTCTGGAAGACGAAGTCGACACCGCGGAGCGAGTGGTGGAGATGAACTTGTCTTCCGCAGGAAGACGACTGGAGGAGTTCAGTGCCTACTTCCAGAAGGAGATCCAGCCAGCTATGGAGTTGCTGGAGAAGAGGGCGAAGGCAGAGGAGAGGCCCTTACAACCTGGATTCGGCCTGCGCACCTTGCTGCGACAGGGAGAAGACCAGAAGAAGACGGAGTCGCTGGAGCTAGTCTCCGCACCACGGAGAAGCTTGCAGCCGGGTACAAGGCGGAAGCAGCCGCTTCTGCCAAGGAGCTGGTGCAGCTTCGGAAGAGCAATCAGGAGTTGCAGGCGCAGGTACAGCAGCGTGATCAGGAAGTCCTCCGAGTGCAAGAGAAGATCACCACCCTCGCAGAAGAGCAGACCACCTGGAAGACGCAGCGAGAAGCCGCAGAAGCGCGAGCTGTAGTTGAGAAGACGCAGCGGGAAGCAGCGGAGGCTCGTGCACAAAAGATGCTGGCACAGTCGGTGGAAGCGCTTCGGAAGAAGTTCAACTACACCGCGGGTAGGAAGTTACTTACCTTAGCTAGAGGATGGGACAGAGAGTCCAAAGTAATGTTGGTGGAATGCCGGGAGAGCATGTTCAGGTACTTGGATCGACAGATAGAAGGAGTGAAGACACTTTATGGTCTTCCCTCGCTTCCGACACCTGCAACCGCATCTTCCCAAGCTCCAGCACGCTCGACTGGATCCGGAATGGAGAAGGAGGAGTTCGATCTCGCTGTACACTTGGTGGTGACAGCGTTGGAAGCCGAGAAGACTCCAGAAGACGCCCCGGAAGACAGGAAGACGAGCCGTCTTCCCAAGTATTCCGCGTGGAGGAAGCGACTTCCCCGGATCTCTATGAGATCCCCATGGTCCCTAGTACCGCACCCGTGCCTCAGAAGACAGAAGAAGCACCGGTCGATTCCGTTTCCCAGAAGACGCTTTTGTCTTCCGAAGCAAAAGCCGAAGCCGAGGAAGACGTAGCAGCAGCGACAGCAGGGCCAGCAAGAGACGATGAGGAGGAAGCCACCTCAGTGACACCCGAGGTAACTGCAGGACTTTCTAGCTTATCAGAAGCCGCGTTAGGAGCTACGATAGGAGCAGATTAGGTAGAGATTGCCTCCGTGCAATCTGATTAGTTAGTAACTCCATTGACAATTCCAAATATAGTAGGATCGAACATGCTATCTTAAGGGTGGCAGTTTTTCCATGTAAAATTAGTTAGGACACCATGTGGCAGCATAGGTAGTGTAGGAAGGACAAGGTGGATAGCCAATTCGGGCAGGGGAACTGCTTGCATGTGAGGTAGCAACCTCCTGTCAGCGCCTCTCTCTCCCTGGTGGTCGTCTCCCCTGGTTCTCATGGCAGCGACATAAGTAGGATCGCAGAGTAGGAGATAGAGTTCTGCCAGTTCTGTAGAATTCTGTAGCGATTGCACATACACATCGATTCTATGGTGCAGGCAGACGAGACACATTAGAGCAGAGACACAGGATAGACAGTTCTTCGCACACTACACCCGTTGTCGTGTCGTGGACCGGCTCCTACCTGAAATTCAAACTTCGATGCTTGTCACTCCAAAGTCACTCATGAGAAGACAAGCTAGGCCCTAGCTTACGGGTCCGTTTTTGGCACAATTTCAGATCTCCATTTCCATCGCATAGATGGGTAGAGCTCCTTGTCAGCTTTCCATAGGCACTTTGTCTACTTCGTTTGGACGCCTAGTGGAAAAGTTACAGGACTCGAAAGATGGAGAAAATAAGCTAGGACCCAGCTTATGGGTTTTTGGCACCATTTCGGATCTTCACTTTTATCGCATAGATGTGTAGAGCTCGTTGTCAGCTTTCCATGGGCATCTTGTTTACTTCGTTTGGACATCTAGAAAAGAAGTTATGCGATTCGAAAGAAGGTAAAATCAAGCTAGGCCCCTAGTTACTTGCTGACTGGGTATTCAGGGCTTCAGGCGTTATATCAAAGACGCAAGGGGCCTGCTTCTTATTATTCAGGTATTCAGGAGAAAACTGTACGTACAGAGACTGTTGCAAGGGGGTGCTTAAGGGGCTAGCTTGCACATGCGACCTGTCAACGGACGGTTCGGGAGATTTAGGAGTCCAATGCAAGCGCGCAAGGCGTCGTTGGGTTCAGATCTGTGCAGGCTACGCACTGGTTCAAACGGTTTGGGAAGAGACGGATCGGGGAGTGTGTACTGAGGGAAATTGAGACGCAGGAAGCAGATTGGAGGTTTTCAGTTACCTGTGAAGGAGAGTTGGACCGTTCGGGCCGTTCCGGAGTCCAAACTTGCTATCCTTGGATCCAACGGGATCAGAACACCGAGTTCTACAGGAAATTGAAGACGATACCAGTTTTCATCGGGCGGTTTGGAAGTTCTGAGTGAAATTGGCTCGCAGGGAAGCGCTTACTTCAGATTTTCGTTCACTTGCGACATGAGGTTGGACTGTTCTTCGCGATCGGTGAGCCAAGCTCTTCGTTCTTGGTGCCTACGCGATCAGGGAGTCTTCATCTACTCATAGGAGAAGACCGTGTGTGAATTGGATTGTTGGTTTGAGTGTGGTGAGCAAGTTTGAGCCGCAGGGAGCTGATTTACGTCAGTTTTTTGCAACTTGCGGCCAAATTTCTCGAGTGGTTTTGCAAGGGGAACTCCAAACGACTTGTTTGGAGTCTCGTTGGGTTCAGGGTAGCTAGATCTATCTGCCAGCGAAGACGGATATCAGTTTGGACGATCCGTTTGTGCGGTGTGAGCGGTTTTAAGTCACAGGGAGGAGTTTTTGGAGGTTCGATCACCTGCGACCAAAAATCGGCGATATCTCGGCTGTTGGGAGTCGGATCTGAAGGTTTCTCGGGTTAACGGAGTCAGCGGAGGAGACCCTATCGACATCTGAAGTCTGTTCAGCGAAAAGAGGAAGTCCACAGATAGGCCTTTTTTGGTTTCTTCGCTACGGGTTTTGCTCTTTTGAGTTCGTTAGAATTCTGGTTGGTTGTATACAGCTTGTGGTAGCTAGCTTTAGCTAAGAGCTTATACATGAATGTGGTTTGGACTTGGGTTTGGATCTTGTGATACTGCTGTGGCTCTGTTTGTTAGCAAAGAGAAGTTTTTCTTGCTTTGAGCTACGCTTCGGTGGTTTTGGGCCCGGGTTGCGATTCAAGGGTTGTTTTCAGGGGCTTTTGAAGCAGGTTACAGACCGATCTGGTCTGTTTTTCAATTCTGTGCTCTTAGGAGAAAGAGGCTGTGTACATATATTTGGAGTGTATATATCGCAGCATTTGTTTTTGTGATTGTTTTTCTCTGTCTTGTCTCTGTTTCAACACACAATATCTCCACAGCCAGGAACCTCGTGTTTTCCTGGACATCCTTCACGCAAAACGTCCGACGCGACACCGTTGTTGGAAACATACGAATAGTCTTGGAATACACATGAGGGGTCTGCATACTCGTACCAGCAGTGGTTCGAAGATGTAGATAGAAGTAGTGAACAGTCTAGGAACAGAGAACGGCATCCTCGTGCAGTCCTGTTAGCTAGACTGGTGTGTCGAGGAGTAGACGCAGGAAGTAGAGGGAGTGAGCTTCCCAATGCCATTGTGACTTCTTCTTGGGGAATAGATTGTGGATTTGAGTGCAGAAGCTTTGTTCATGTCTTCAGGATGGTGGGTTCCTTGAATTCGCTCCCAATTGTGCATGGAAAGTGTTCTTCTTGAGTGGCGGTGATTGTCAGCAGTTGTGGAAGTGTAGCTTGGCTCGTTCAGTAGAGCACTTGGGATCTACGTTGTCGCGCTACTTGGCGGTTACATGTTATATTTCTACTCCGACGCTTGAGTTTAATAGTTCCAGAAGTTAGCTCATATTACTTCTAGTCCTTTATGTATATGTTTCACACCTTTGCATACGGTGTTAACACTATTTTGAGTCTTAGTAGGTTGATTACCATGTTGATAGGGCTTAAGCTCATGGGTTGTATTTGCGTGTCGCCCATGCACGCTTTCTAGCTGATTTAAGTTATTTTTCGGGGCTGCGTGTCGTTTTAAGTGATTTAAGTTTTACGCTGGCACTCTAGGGGGCTTGACGTGGTAGCCCATGAGTAAAACTAAGTTGCCACGTGGTTTAGGGTACTAAAGGACAACCAAGTGGAGCTATGAACTCCCATTGGTCCATTTTTGTCTTTTGTTAAACTCTAAATTTAGAAACAGAGCTCTAGAGTGGAGTTCGAGCATTTGGTGAGGGATCCTTGAAATCTGAGAGCACAGGGAGAGAGGTCTCGTCATGCCAAGCACTTCCAGTGAAAATTTCGATCGATTTGAGTCAATAAAGACGGAGTTATGAGCAATTGAAGTTCGGATTGTGTCAAAACTGAATCATTCTTGTTGGATTTAGGGTTTTCAGTGTCATTCGCAGCAGATTTGAGGAAATTGCTTCAAAACTTCGAGGTTGTGTTCTCCGCCAGCAGGGCTACGATTTCACAAAAAGTTTCATATCGATTGAGCAACTGAGTAATTCAGGGCGGCCGCTGAAGCTGAGGGGGTCTGAAAAGCTCTTAATCTAGAGCAGCGACTTCAGAGGAGGAGATCTGCAGTTCTGTGAACATTCAGGAGTCCCAACTTCACAGGGATGTGCAGCACCCTGTAGACTGCAAATCCTGTAAGAAACTTTGAAATTGATCGAGCCAAACTCCTGTTATAGGTTGAAATAGCCAGCTAGGTACCAGAAATTGCCGTAGTTTTCTTGCTCAAGACTTTTCTGTTCATATCTCCGTGTCAGAATTTGATCTCAGGCTGAAATTTCGCCTGTGAGTTCAGTAGTACCTCATTTGCATGTAGGGGAAGTTTGGAAGTCTAAACCTTCATAGTTTTCTTCTCCGTGAGTGTCAAAGTTCACCGCCGGATCTTACTACTGCCAGCTAGACCTGAATTTCGCTCTCTGAGCATATTACTAGATCTTAAACATCTGTGTGAGTGTTTATAGCCCTATTGTGACCTGAAAGCCAACCTCTTGAGTGAACAACCACAGTCAGAAGCCCGGTGCTTTCCTAGGTAGACGGATTACACTCCGACATACTCTCTTTTTGGTGAACTCGACGTGAAACACCTAGGGTGGGAGTTTTCTTAAGAGTGTTACAGGATCAGATATCATGGCCAACCAAGGATCATCAAGTGGAGGTGCTGCTGCTGCTCAGCAACCTATTCAGTTTGATGCTGCTACGATGAAGATGTTCCAGGCTTTTTCCATGTTCATGCAGCAGCAGCAGAGCACAGAGAGGAAGGAGGTGTTAGCAACCAAGGCGTTGCAATCTGTGGTGCACCAGATTGACCAGTTCAAGGGTACAGATATTTCCAAGTATGTGCGATACTATGCTAGGGAGATGGAGGTGAACAAGGTGCCTGAGAAGGAGATGGTGGAGAACTTTGAGCTTGCTGTTGTCCCTGAGATTCGTGGGCGTGTGAAGGAGCTCAAGCAGCAGCAAGGACAGAGTTGGGAGAGCTTTATGCGAGCTTTGAAGGAGGAGTACTACACTGAAGATTCAGAGAGGGTGACCAAGAGAACGTTCTTGGAGTGGGTGGTTAAGCCCAACAAAGGTTTGTCTGTAAATGAGTTGTTAAGGGAATTTGATCGTCAGTATGCTCAGCTTTCTAGGACAGAAAAGCTTACATTAGAGGTGGAGAAGACCGAGCTTTTCCTACAAGCAGCAGACGTGACTATTCAGGAGAAGCTTGAGCTGTTGCTGGAAGACAAGAGTGAGGAGAGAGGATTGAAGACTGACTGGAAGGAGGTTGAAGAGGCTGTCTCTTTGCTGACCAAGAGACAGAGAAGAAGGGACAAGGTGGTGGTAAGTGAAGCAGCACCTCTGATAATTCCTGTCAAGCAGTTGCCTACTAAGCCTGCTTTGGTAATTGCTAGAGAGGAAGACTCACCGCTTGATGAGTTGATTAAGGGTATGAAGGAGCTTAAGCTTAAGCTCACTAGGTTAGAAGAGAAGGAGCAGAATGTACAGCCTGCTATGCAGAGACCTCAGATGAGAGAAGACTTTGTTCATCGTTGTATATGGTGTGATAGCCTAGACCATGTAAGAAGAGATTGTGGGGAGTTTTCAGATGCATTGAGGAAGGATCTTATCTTCTTCAAAGATGGTAAGATCCATTTGAGAGAGACTGGGATGATGTTGGGAACCAACTTTGGCAAGGGTGGTATGAAGAGACTTGTGAATGATATATCAGCATCACATGCTGTTTCTCTTGTGAATGCTGCTACCTGTGGAGTGAAAGTGGAGATGGAGAGAGAGAAAGGGACTACTGGGTTGTGGTCTGATGTAGTGCGGTCCGTAGCTAGAACAGAGCTAGACAAGGATGTGCTACGGAGGGTTGGCAACTCAATTCGAGAAACTACAGGATGGAATGACCCTGTGGACACTATGTCAGTGCATGCTTATGTTGCAAGAAGTCAGCATGAAACTCTACTAGAAGAAAAACGCAGGAGAGAGGATGCAGGTGAGGCTTCTACAGCCAAACGACCTGCTACAAGGAGTGAAAGGGCTAGACCAGAGGCAAGGCATGAGACAACACCTACTCGGGAGGAGACTATGGAGGATCTACCACCTACAACACCAAAGGAGAAGGAGAGAAGCAAGGAGAAGGGTAAGATGCCTGCATATAAACTTCAGTCTGACATTGAGATTGCTACAGACTTGAAGCAGGTGTTAGAGAACCGTATCTTGAATGGAAAGGTTGAGTTTACTCTTGGTGAGATTCTTGGGATAGCAAAGCGTGAGTTCCATGAGGTTATCATAGATATTATCAAGAGGAAACGTCAGATTTTGGGTGAAGCAGCTACGCTTAACGCTCTAGGGACCAAACTGTCAAAAGATGAGGAAGATGAGATTGCTGGTTATTGCTCTCAAGTATCAGAGGGAAGATCAGATCAGCATGTGAGGTTTGAAGATGAGGTGGAAGCGTCGCAAAAGAGCCATTATTCTCACAACCATTGGGCGAGAGCAACCACAGAGACCTTAGTGAAGCTGGGAGATCTAGAGGAACCTGTGGTGGCATTGATTGATCACGGCTCAGAGATTAATCTGATGTCTAAGGAGTTGTACAAGCGTGGGAGGTGGCCCATAGACACCGACCATGGGTGGCTTATCCGTGCTGCCAACAACCAGCGGGGAGAACTCTATGGTGCTTGCCCCAACATCAAGGTAACTGTGGGTGACATCAGTGATGTTCAGAATTTCTTTGTACAAGACATGTCAACCTATCCTATCATTCTAGGGCAGCCTTACATTACTGCTGTTAGAATGGAGACACGAGTTATGGATGATGGTTCAGCCTATGCTAGGATACGTAGTAGAGACGGCAAAAGAGCTGTTCAGTTTTTGACCGTTGCTGCAGAACATGAGAGGAATCGTGATAGCTTGAGAGACCGTCCACTACCTAAGATTACTCAGGAGTTTAGAGAGTCTAGGGGTTTTGGCAGAGTACCATTGAAGAGCGAGACTTCAACGGTACAGTAGAGATAGGATTCTCGCCTGATCCAGTAGAGCAAGAAGCTTTATCCACTAGCTTCTTAGGACTGACATCATGTGGATCAGTGTGTTATAGGAAGGTTGAGAATCTGAAGAGGTTTGAGAGACAACATGTGAAGTATGTACAGCAGTCTTTGAGAGATAGTGGAGAGTTAGCAGGAGATGAATACATATCTGGAGTGTTTGAAGAGCAGTATTTGGTAGATACTATAGGGGAGTTGAAATCTATATTAGAAAGCTCTACAGATGATGTAGATAGAGTGGTGAGAGTGAGCTCCAAGGAGCTTTATGATGTAATTGATAAGTTTATAGATCGACAAGAAGTGTATGTGGAGACCAAGTACAAGTCAGTGGCAAAGAAAGTCAAACCAGTGGCTTTGCCTTTGCCACTCGATTACAATCAGAAGATGGAGCAAGCTGCACGAGAACCCACGCTCAGAGGACCGAGAAGAATTGGGCACCAGTTCACAGAAACAACATTGAAGGAGCTGAAGATTGGAGGTGATGGATTTCTTACCGAGCAAGAGAAGAAGAGCTTCAGGGAGATGCTATCTAGGCATGGTAAGGCGTTTGCGTTTGAGTCACATGAAGTAGGATGTGTAGATCCAAGTGTAGTTGCACCTATGGTAATCTTTACTATACCGCATGTGCCTTGGAATCTACGTCCTATCCCTGTACCTAGAGCTCATCTACCAAAGCTGATAGACTTGCTCAATGAGAGGATTAGGATGGGTATCTTGGAACCATCTATAGCTCCCTACTCTAGCAGATGGTTTACTGTTCCGAAGAAGAGTGGAGCTTTGAGATTTATTCAAGATATGCAGCCAGTTAACAAGGTGACTATCAGGAATATGGGTATAGGACCTATTGTAGACGAGTTTGCAGAGGCTTTTGCTGGTCGTGCTATCTATTCAATGGGAGACTTATATTCAGGTTACGATCAGTTTCAGTTATCCTCTGAGAGTAGAGACTTGACTACAATGAGGACACCTTTGGGGTTACTAAGGATGTGCACCTTGCCACAAGGTGCTACCAAT
This sequence comes from Asterella californica, assembly GCA_036924285.1. Taxonomy (NCBI): domain Eukaryota; kingdom Viridiplantae; phylum Streptophyta; class Marchantiopsida; order Marchantiales; family Aytoniaceae; genus Asterella; species Asterella californica. The sequence continues at coordinate 32,510,705 of JAYKYS010000003.1, forward strand.
TCTGTAGCACATATGATGAATGACATGAATAAAGTTTTGAGGGATTTCATTCCTGAAAAAACTATGCCATTCCTTGATGATGTGCCGATCAAAGGGTGTGCTGAGGAGGAGAAGAATGAGGTAATGGATCAGAGGGGGTGCCGTAAGTTTGTTGCAGATCACATAGCTGACTGTGATAAGATATTGAGGCGACTGGAGGAGGTTCATTTGACTTTATCAGGAGCAAAGTCTGTATTTGGAGAACAGGAGGTGTTAATAGTGGGGCACCTATGTGGATCTTATGGTCGGAAACCTTGTCCAAACAAGGTTGATGCCATCCGAAGGATGAAGGAGACATGTGGATCGGTTACTGAGGTCAGAAGGTTTCTGGGTGCATGTGTGTTTTATCATATATGGATTCCACACTTTGCACATGTAGCAGATCCGTTGTACAAGTTGTTGAGGAAGGGGCAGAGATTTCAGTGGCACGAGGAGCAAAGCGAGTCTATGAAGAAGTTGAAGGATCTGTTGTCTTCACCACCAACTCTACGGAAGGTAACATATGAGTTGGGCAGACCTGTTATCCTTACTGTTGATACTAGTCCTATTGGCATTGGGTGGGCTATAGGACAGGATGATGAGGATGGAAATAGATATGTGGTGCGTTTTGGAGCTAAGGTGTTAAGTTCACGGCAGAGAGACTACCCTCAGGTCAAGAGAGAGCTATGGGGAGTAGTTACTGCGATGAAGAGTGATAAGGAATACTTGATAGGAGCACCTGTGGTTGTGGAGACAGATTGCTTACCTCTCTTGGGAATGATCACTAGCTGTACAACTCCAGATATTGCTATGTTGAGGTGGATAGCATATATCAAGTCTTTGAACCCAGAGTTTAGACATATCGCAGGAAAGGACAATCCTGTGGCAGATATGTTATCAAGGGCTAGGTATTACAATGAGAAAGAAATGATAGATGATCAGGAGGATGTTGGAACAGAGTTCTATTCTAGTGCTCTTGCTAGAAGGGATAGAAGCTGTTTTGCAGCTCCATTGGAGTTATTTGAGGAAACTATGTACGATGGCGAGTGGTTGGATCTTGGGCGCTATTTGAGTTCATTGGAAAGGCAAGAAGGCTGGTCTGATGCAGATTTCAAGAGGATCCGTAGAATAGCTTATGGGTACTTTTTATATGGAGGACATCTGTGGAAGCGCCCCAAGCTACCAGGAGGTATACCGCAGCGGGTGGTATGTGACTTGGAATTGCAGCAGAAGCTGATCAAGGAGTTCCATGAGAGTTTATGGGCCGGTCATAGAGGAGTTTGGGCTACATTTGCCAAGATGAAGGAGAAGTATTGGTGGAAGGGTATGTATAAGGATGTAGTACAGTTTGTTTCATCCTGTATACCTTGCCAGATGTATTCCAACGTACGTCATCGTGATGGACTGCATCCTACTTATCCTTTAGCCATTCATTACAAATGGGTAGTTGATCTGGTAACTATGCCATTTGGACTTGGACAAATGAGGTATCTAGTCTTGGCTAGAGAAGATCTATCTAACCAAGTTGAAGGCCGTGCCTTGAGGACGAAGACCACTGCTAGTGTCTGCCGCTTTCTACTTGAAGATGTTATTTGTAGATATGGGTGTGTGGGAAAGATCACTGCAGATAGGGGTGAGCTGGATTCACAAGAAGCAGTTGAGTTCTTCAAGCGATTGGGAATCAAGTTGGCGTTAACCACTGCTTACAATCCTGAAGGGAATGGCAAGAGCGAAAGAGGTCATCCGCCAATCATCAAAGCTTTGGTAAAAGCTTGCAAGGGTAAGATCCGTGAATGGCCTAGACTGCTACCGTTTGCTTTGTGGGCAGATCGTACAACTCATAGTACCGTTACAGGTTACATGCCAGCAGAGTTGATACTAGGGCAAAAACCTGTGATGCCGATTGAGGAGGTTGTGCCTACTTGGAATGTTTTGCCATGGGAAGATGGTAGAAGTACGGAGGATCTTCTTGCATTAAGGATCCAGCAGTTAGAACGAAGACCTGAGGATGTTGCAAAAGCTGTGGAAAGGTTGAAGACTGCTAGAGAGAGAAACAAAGGAAGATTTGATAGAACGCATAGATTACGACCCAAACCAATTAAAGAAGGTGATTGGGTCTTAGTCTATGATAGTAGTCTTGATAATCAGCATAGCACTATCAGAAAGTTCTCCAAGAGATGGTTTGGACCTTATGTGGTGTTAGAAGTTTATGATAATGCCACATACTCCTTGAGAGAGTTAGATGGTGCAGTGCTCAAGATACCAGTCGCAGGAAAGAGAATCAAGCTCTTTAGAAGGAGAGGGGAGGATCAGAACGTTGCAGAGTTTATAGAGGATGAAGCTGAAGACTCAATGCAGGTTGAAGATGAGTTTGAAGCCGAAGCTGAAGAGTCTTGATCTGGATGGCACATACCGGAGGATGTGCAGGTTCAGAGGGGGTGGATGTCGCGCTACTTGGCGGTTACATGTTATATTTCTACTCCGACGCTTGAGTTTAATAGTTCCAGAAGTTAGCTCATATTACTTCTAGTCCTTTATGTATATGTTTCACACCTTTGCATACGGTGTTAACACTATTTTGAGTCTTAGTAGGTTGATTACCATGTTGATAGGGCTTAAGCTCATGGGTTGTATTTGCGTGTCGCCCATGCACGCTTTCTAGCTGATTTAAGTTATTTTTCGGGGCTGCGTGTCGTTTTAAGTGATTTAAGTTTTACGCTGGCACTCTAGGGGGCTTGACGTGGTAGCCCATGAGTAAAACTAAGTTGCCACGTGGTTTAGGGTACTAAAGGACAACCAAGTGGAGCTATGAACTCCCATTGGTCCATTTTTGTCTTTTGTTAAACTCTAAATTTAGAAACAGAGCTCTAGAGTGGAGTTCGAGCATTTGGTGAGGGATCCTTGAAATCTGAGAGCACAGGGAGAGAGGTCTCGTCATGCCAAGCACTTCCAGTGAAAATTTCGATCGATTTGAGTCAATAAAGACGGAGTTATGAGCAATTGAAGTTCGGATTGTGTCAAAACTGAATCATTCTTGTTGGATTTAGGGTTTTCAGTGTCATTCGCAGCAGATTTGAGGAAATTGCTTCAAAACTTCGAGGTTGTGTTCTCCGCCAGCAGGGCTACGATTTCACAAAAAGTTTCATATCGATTGAGCAACTGAGTAATTCAGGGCGGCCGCTGAAGCTGAGGGGGTCTGAAAAGCTCTTAATCTAGAGCAGCGACTTCAGAGGAGGAGATCTGCAGTTCTGTGAACATTCAGGAGTCCCAACTTCACAGGGATGTGCAGCACCCTGTAGACTGCAAATCCTGTAAGAAACTTTGAAATTGATCGAGCCAAACTCCTGTTATAGGTTGAAATAGCCAGCTAGGTACCAGAAATTGCCGTAGTTTTCTTGCTCAAGACTTTTCTGTTCATATCTCCGTGTCAGAATTTGATCTCAGGCTGAAATTTCGCCTGTGAGTTCAGTAGTACCTCATTTGCATGTAGGGGAAGTTTGGAAGTCTAAACCTTCATAGTTTTCTTCTCCGTGAGTGTCAAAGTTCACCGCCGGATCTTACTACTGCCAGCTAGACCTGAATTTCGCTCTCTGAGCATATTACTAGATCTTAAACATCTGTGTGAGTGTTTATAGCCCTATTGTGACCTGAAAGCCAACCTCTTGAGTGAACAACCACAGCCAGAAGCCCGGTGCTTTCCTAGGTAGACGGATTACACTCCGACAACGTACGAACGGTCTTATGGGTAAGGGATCCCAGAAGACAGAGTAGTCAGAGCAGCGAAGTGAAGAAGAAAGAAGCCTTCTTCCCGCAACAGAAGACGACATCCTCGAGTAGAAGACGGTGCAACAGTACTCACGTTTGTTGTCTTCCTCCCCAAACTATTACAAGCAGGGATGGCTTGTTAGTCAGGATCCGGACTAGAAGCCTGTCGGAATCTTAATTTACTCTTTTCATCTTGTTTTCTCTTGTTTGGATTTTCTTATCTTCCCCATCTTCTCTCATCTTCCCCATCTTCTTACCTTCTTCTAGTGAGTTTCCGAGACTTCTATTGAGCTTCCGTGAAGGTGAATGTCGTTGTAGTGCTGCAAGAAAACCATTTCCGTAGGCAGAAGCCTGGGAAGGCTACAGGAGGCATACACCCTGTGATTAATCTAACCCGTTGGAACGTGAGTGTGAGAATAAGGTGTAACGACCGTTACTAGTCGACTTCTGCGAAGCAGGACAATCTTCTGGAGGTGTGAGAAGACGAGCTGAACCCCCAGAAGACGAGAATCGCTTCGGGAAGACGGTATTGAGAAGACCGGAAGAAGCAACCTGGAAGCAAGAAGATCGTCTTCCCGAGCTTCCCTGTGAATAATTGTGTGATATTTTAGTTGATAGTTGTTTGTCTAGTTCCAGAGCACCAGGTAGCGTGTCTGGAAGATGTGTGGTTTTGTGAGAAGACGAGATTTTTAGACAAAATCCGTGTGTTTGTGTGTTTGAACAGATCCTAGAACTTAGAGCAGCGATTACTTACGTAAATCCTTTGTGGGAACGATATCTTGTATACTTAATGGGCAAAAGGAGTAATCCTGCGTCACCACACCTGGTATACGGATCAACTTGACTAATAACACGTCAATCTTTCGACGTCCTTACAAGTATAGTGACATGGAGAGAGCCTTGATCTAGAGTAGGACTCAAGACTTGTTGGAGGCTGGGTTGGTGGAGATGTCGCATGGAGAGTATGCATCTGCCACAGTTATGTCAGCCAAGAAGGATATGTATGGCAACTACACGGATAGGCGGATGTGTGGAGCCTACCGTCCTATCAATCGGCAGACGAAGTCCGATAAGTATATCATGCCGACACCTGAGGAGATCTTTGATGCAGTGGGGCATGTGAAGGTCTTTAGTACTTTGGATCTTCGAGCAGGGTATCATCAGTTGCCAGTGAGAGAAGAAGATAAGTCCAAGACAACATTCTGGAAAATTGATTCTCACGGTAAAGATTGTTTGTATCAGTGGCGGTTCTTATCATTTGGGTTGAAGAACGCCCCTGCTGAGTTCCGGAGGGTGATGGACATGATCCTAGCTTAATTGGATTTTGTCAGATGTTATATTGACGACATCTTAGTCTATAGTGCTACTGTGGAGGAGCACGAGAAACACTTACGAGATGTGTTCGAGCAGTTGAGAGCTCATGGGTTGAAGTTACACCTTGGGAAGTGTAAGTTCTTCCAGGAGTTGGTAGAGTATCTGGGCCACACCATCATTCCAGGTGGGTTGGGTGTTAACAGACGAAGGTTGAGACTATTGCACGTATCTCACGTCCCACAGATGTGAGTCGAGTTCGAGCATTTGTTGGTTTGGTGAACTTTTATCATCGATACGTGAAAGGATTTAGTGCAATTGCGAAGCCGTTGACCAAGCTGATGAAGATGGACCAGGAGTGGCAGTGGAGAGATGAGCAAGAGCGAGCTTTCATAGAGCTCAAGGATAGGTTGACATCTGCTATCATCTTGAGGAGATCCGTTAGGGGGCGTCTTTTCCAACTGCACACTGATTGGAGTATGTTGGGACTTGGAGCAGTGCTGACTCAGCATGATGATGAGAAAAAGGAGTTCGTGGTGGCGTATGTCAGTCGCACCAACAATTCAGCGGAGGTGAGGTATAGTTCGTATGAGAGAGAGTGTTTGACGGTAGTGTGGGCTGTTGCACACTTTCGATGTTATCTGTTTGAGAACCTCTTTACTCTCATTCACTGATCACCAACCGCTCAAGTGGTTGATGAAGTCCGACAAGTTTATAAGGAAGCTTGCACAATGGGCTTTGATCTTATAGGAGTATGACTTCTAGGTAGTACATAGACCTGGAGTTGCAAACCTAGATGCCGATGGGTTGAGTCATAACCCATGCACGAGTCAGGAAGATCGTACTGGGGCTCGATGGCATGACGAGATTGATGAGGAGATAGTGCCAGGATGGCATGCATCTGTCTTTCTTTGGGTGGTCATGAACTCTAGTATGGAGGGCCAAGTCGTATCTTTTTCTGGTCAGAGAGTAGATGATGAGTCTCCAGATCCTGAGGGTGGAGATGGTGTATCAGATCAACGAGATATCCATGACGATGTAACTGTAATGGAGTATCTACGTACTGACATGGTAGTAGGCACAATAAGTGCCAAGGAGCGAGATCGTGTTTTTCAACGAGCGAAGAGATTTCGACGAGAAGGACGACGTGTACTTCGAGTGTGGGATGATGAGATAGTACAAATAATACCACATCCAGCTCAAACGGCACAGTTAGTACGACATGCCCATGAGGAGTTGGGGTATTTTGGAGTAAAACATACGCATAGCTTACTCCAAAGACAATATTGGTGGCGTGGTATGCACGTCGATGTGCAGTAGTTTCTCGCACAATGTGTAGTTTGTGATCGAGTACGAGCATCGTTTAATGCTCCTACTCCACAGTTACACTCCTTACCGATTATGGGGTTGGATTATCGTTGGAGTTTGGATTTTGTGGGACCCTTACCGTTGACCGTACGTCACCACCGGTATGTGTTGGTGATGGTGGAGCACTTCTCCAAGTGGATTGAGTTGGTGATATTACTGGACAAGGCGAGTGAAGGGACGGCGTATGCGTTCTTAGATCGAATGCTGAGTCGTTTTGGAGCACCAGCTGAAGTGCTGACAGACCAAGGTACAGAGTTCCTTGGTGAGTTTCAGGCCTTGTGTGATCAGACGCTGATTGATCATCGGACTACATCTCGAGATCATCCTGAGGCGGACGGTTTGGCGGAGAGGGTAGTTCAGACGGTGAAGAGAGGATTGCGCAAGTATGGCTTGCAGAAGGGCCACTTGGGAGACTGAGATGTGCAGTTATCATGGTTGGCTATTGGTTACCGTTTCAGTTGACAAGCGTCTTTGGCTTCCTTCTCACCGTATTTCTTATTGTATGGTCGAGATCCAGATCTATCTTTGGTCTTTCGTCGTGATTCTGCTGAGGTGCTGAACCTTGATGACCCGAATATGTGGGTGACCGTATGTTCTCAACGAGCAGAGACATTTCGGAGAGTTATGTCTATGACTTTTGAGAACCTAGAGATTGCTCAACATAGAGACACGTTGCGATATGCGACTATTCAAGGAGGAGGTTACCGACCATCGATTCGCATGTTTCATCCTGACGGTTATATATATCTACAGCAGAATGCACCGACGACGTTGGACGTGACCACAGGGCGCACTATTTTACGAGTGCGTGAGGTCTTATCTTCTAGAGTACTCATGTTAGAGGGCCTTGATGGTGTTGTTTGGAAGGACCATGTGCGTAATTGCGCGCCATGTCATCTTCCCAACATCGATGATATCGTTGATCCAAGCTTAGCAGTTGTACGGGCGGGCTTGAGATGTATGTTATGTGGGTCTGTAAACCCTCCGCGGTCCTATCGATCAACTACCCCCCCTCCCCCGATCGAAGGCGTCATATATCACTACAGGATACACGAAAGGTTCTAACGTTGCTAACATCGCGTTAGCTCTCTCTCCTCCCAACGTTCTCTCCATGTGCTCTCTCATAATCTCCTTTTGTCGAATATAGAACTGAACTCTAAACATCGTTCAACGATCCCTTCAAGTGAGGTCCCGACAACGGAACCAAAAATGTAAATCCTCCGCGGTCCTATCGATCAACTACCCCCCCGATCTCTCAACCTCCACGATCGTCATCCACGAATCTGCAACATGTCGGGTCTGTCTCTCACTCAGGGGTCACCTCTGATGGCTTTGATGGAAGCACACCATGAACTTGAAGGGAAAATGCTGAGTTCACTCATTCATACACCCACAAACTTATCAACTAAAATTCTCCTTAAACACATCAACTAAAATCCTCCATTCTAACGACGTCTCTCAAGTTCTCATATGCTAAAAATATCCCACACTCTCTATATTACTCAAGTTGTCATTACGACAATGTGAAAACAAGGATGAGGAGCTCTTCTCTACTCCTCTGTTTATACATTCTAGGTTTTTACTTTGGTACCCCCCGGTAACTCAGCCGTAACTACTTTTACCGGGTTTTACTAAGATATTACTTAAGGTAAAAGCATTGATCACATGGGCTTTTTACCTTTTCACATGGGCTTATTCCTTCAAAGTCAACAACTTCTAGAAGGATTCTGGAATATTCTCAAGGAATCTCGAATATCCACCCCCCTCTACACTAGGACCCACTAAAAAGGAAACATGTGGAATCTCTTCTTGTTTTTAATGCCCACAAAGTCCACAACTTTAATCCAACCACTAATATCAAGTCAAAAAGGAGATAAGAGATTCCACCTCCTTTCTACCCTTTTAGACAAGATGACAAGATAGTAGTGCTCACTCTTTAACAAATATCTGAATTCTGTCAAAAGTATAGCTAAGTTTAACCATAACTAACTTTTAGCTAGTCATGACTAACTTGATATCTCCTTAAAATACTTTGGCAGCAAATAAACATTCTCAACACTTAGTTATAACTAAACACCTTACTAATAGACAAACTTCCTATGTGTAACATAGGTCGTTATATTTTACCCCCGGACTAAATTTTCGCTCCGTCCTCGGAGTGAAGAGAGAACTTTCGTCGATGAAACAACTTCAACTTGTCATGATTTACCCGATCGAATCTCCTTCCTCCCAACTCCTGAAGGTCATATGTGAAGTTGCTCCACACCTTATCTACAACAAAAGGACCAAAATATCTCGGAAGAAACTTCTTCCTAGCCCTCTTGAATCTGATAGCATCATACAACATAACCCAATCTCCGACTTGAAAAGGTTTTACCTCCCTCTTGTCCAACCGTTTGTCGTAACTCTTCTTTTGATATGCCTGAGCTCGTTCCATCCGGATCATTGCTACCGCTCGGGTCTCTTCCAACTCCATGAGTTGCTCTCTTCTTGATCTGACCACGTCTTCTCCCCTCGACCTTTTCAACTTTCGTTGAATAGTTTGAAAAGTATCCAATTCGAATTGGATCGGCAATTTGGACTCCACTCCATAAACCAGTCGAAATGGAGAGTACCCAGTAGAAGTCTTTGTTGTCGTTCGATACTCCCATAAGATGGCATGTAACCTCTTATCCCAAGTATGTTCCGCAGTCTCAACACCAACATCTTTGGCGAGCATCATACAAAGTGTAAGATTGGTCTTCTCCGCAAGACCATTGGCATTTGGTTTGTATGAGGTCGTTACTCGTGCCTTGATCGAAAAGTGTTGTAGCATAGCAGTAGTCATGCTCCCTACAAACTCTCCTCCTCTATCCGAGACCAACTCTAACGGACATCCAAATCTTGTGAAGATCCTCTCCCATAAGAATCTACCGACTTCTGTTTCATTGGTCTCTCTCAAAGGTCTAGCCTCTACCCACTTGGTACAATAGTCGGTGGTGACTACAATGTATCTATTGCCTCGAGGTGTCTTATTAAGAGGACCTACAAAGTCAATACCCCACTTCTCAAACGGCCCTAATATTGGAATTGATCTTAACGGAGGTGTTCTAGTAGACTTCAGAGCAAATGCTTGACATACGTCGCAAGTTTTGCAATAGTCTAAACACTCTTTGAAAATCCCTCTCCAGTGATAACCCGCATCCAAAATCTTGAAGGCTGTTATCTTACCAGCAAAGTGACCTCCGCAAACAGTTCCATCGTGAAACTCGTGCATTAGCTTGAATGCCTCCTTCTGACCAACTGGTCTCCTTAGTAAGCCATCTGCTCCTTGATGAAATAGAATTCCCTCCACCATGGTGTAAGGTTTGCATCTCTTGATCAACGCGTTACGTTCTCGGGTATGCATACCTTCTGGAAAAGAGCCATCTGCAAGGAAACTCCAGATTTCCTTGTACTCGTCCGGTATCTCCTCAATGCTTGTGATGGTCATCAGATGCTCGTCTAGAAATGAATCATCAAACGGTTCTTCTCCCTCATCATCATAAGCCCTCGACAAAAGATCAGCATTCGCATACTTTTTCCCTGGTCTATCTTCGATCACGTAATCGTATTCTGTTAGAAGGATCTTCCAACGAGCAATACGACCTTCGACATTAGGCTTATTAAAGATATACTTTAAAGCCTTGTGATCTGTGACTATGGAAAATTTCCCTCCTAGCAAGTAGTGTCGAAATTTCTTCAATCCAAAGATCACCACTAATCCTTCTCGTTCAGTCACGGAGTAATTCTTCTCCGCTGAAACCATCTGCCTACTAGCATAAGCTATAGGATGATCATGTCCATCTTCATCTAGCTGACTTAATGTACATCCGATTGCTACATTGGAGGCATCCGTATACAAAATAAATGCTTTACTCCACTCAGGTTTAGCAAGTATAAGAGCTGTCACCAATGTCTTTTTCAGCTCCTCAAATGCTTCCTTTGCCTTCTGATCATGCACTATCAAGTCAAAATCAACTCCCTTCTTCATGTACATAGTCAAAGCTATTGCTTTGTTTGAGAAGGAAAAGACAAACCTACGATAATATCCAACCATGCCAAGAAACTGCCTCAACTTTGTCAAGTTGATCGGAAATGGAAGATCCACAATCTTCTTCACCTTCTCAGGATCTACCGCAATCCCATTCTTGGAAATGATGTGCCCTAACAGCAGACCTTCTTCGCAGCCAAAGATGCACTTCTCTGGATTTAGAGAAGCGTTGGCTTGCTCCAACCGCTGCAAAACTTTGATCACATGATCAAAGTGGTCCTCCTTTCTTCCGTACACACAGAAATCGTCAATGAAATCCCGAACAAACTTCCCTATGAATGGTTCAAACACCTTGTTCATGAACCTTTGAAACGTGGCCGGAGCATTACACAGTCCGAATGACATCACCCAAAATGCAAATGTTCCCCAAGGAATAGTGAAAGTAGTCAACTGTTGGTACTCCTGTGCTATCTTGATCTGGTTATACCCACTATAACCATCACCAAAGCTGTACCACTCATGACCAGCAACTTCCTCCAAAATCTCATCTATAAATGGTAGAGGATAATAATCCTTCTTGGTAACTGCATTCAACTTCTTATAGTCTATGCACACTCGCAGCTTACCATTCTTCTTCTTGACAATCGCAATGGGTGAAACCCATTCTGAGTTCTCCACCTCATAGATGAAACTCGCCTCCTTCAACTTGTCTATCTCCTCCTTGACCATCACTGCCGTTGTGGGATTGACCCTTCTCTGCTTCTGTCGAACTGATCTTGCGTGCTCCTCCAATTCGATTCGATGAGTCTCGAGAGTCACCTCCTTCAAATCCTTGTAGCTGAAAGCAAACACATGGATATATTTTCGAAATATATCTAGGAATCTACATTTCTCCTCTTGAGTGACATTGATATCAAACTTGAGGGTAGAGAGTCTTCTCACAATCTCTGCCTCACTCAACTCTTCTTTGTCAAGATCTTTCTCCACTGCTGGTCGAGGCAACAAGTCAATAGCACTAAGCTGATGTAATGATTCATCTCGACCAAATCCTTCGTCCTCAGACGAGGATTCTTGATCGTAAGAATCTCCGGTATCTACTTCTGAGACACTCTGATCATCCTCCGTATCAGATTCCCAGTAGTCACTAGTGGGTCTATCTGAGTCAGAAGTCACAATTCCAACACCCGAGAGAGGTACTATCACTCTATGATCTCTAGGCCCAATCCGTAAGTATCCCTTGTGCCACATATCAGTGGTGCGCACAGCTCTCAACCAAGGCCTACCTAGGAGCAAATCATAACTAGAGTCCTTTAACACTTGAAAGGACATCAATGTTTGAACTCCCATCACAGACACGACCACCTTCTCTAACACACCAAGAGGTCTTACTCGTTGCTTGTTAGCCATCCCCACGACAATGCTAGCCGGGCGAGTTGGTTCCATCTCCAACTTCTTCATCAACCTCTCCGATATGGCGTTTACAGCCGACCCTCCGTCCACCAATACGTCAGAGACGTTATCGTATAACGTGTTTTTCTGTCTAGGAATACACGGGGTATATGGCTGTGTAGAGGTATGTGGATTGACAAGGTTGGATCTAGATCTGGATGTTTCCACTCAAATGTTTCACTATCTACTCTTCTAGCCTGAGTGACCTTGTATCCGCTCGTCTCAAGTTTAAAGCTTGCTACGATCCAAGGTTACGTATAGGTTGCATAAACTTGTGTTACAAACAGATCTTTTGTATTCTAACTAAAAATACTCAGATCTGTATTATCTAACTGAAGTTATTCATCTATATCACTGGAAGCCTGACTTCTGAATAGCTCCCCAGCGACGCTAACTGGCCATCAATCCAACTATCACAACTTCATAGTACAATCAGAAGATACTAAGATCACTCAATCAACTTGATAGAGTATCGATACAACTTGCTGTACACCCTGGTCTACCGAGTATTCCAGCAAGGCAAAACATGCATAATCCAAAACACTATTCAGATCTCAATATAGCACCAACGGCGGTAGTACCTGGCAGCTCCGAGAACCCAAACAGCGGCTTAAGACTCATGGTGGCTCCGTTCTCCTTCATCACCAAGAGCTGAAATCAGCCCCACACCTTCCAATGTCGAGTTGTATGCAGGTATGGCAGTTTCAGCAACAAACTCCTCTCCAAATTGCTCGAAAATGATCAAATTGACAATAGATGATACCGAAAAAACCCGAAACTGCTCATAACAGAAGTATTTTCGAACTTTGAGATCTCAGTCCTTCCAAACTACTCGACCAATGATGATCAAACTTCACAGGAAGCTTGATTGGACCCTTCACTCCTACCCTGAACAATTTTCAGGTCGAAATCTCAAACCAATTCTCAGATATGGATCAAACCGTAATCTGTGCTAACTTCAGAGCTTTACAGACCCAGGTACATTTGATCCAAGATTCTGAACAAACTACTCGACCATTTGAGGTGAAACTTCCCAAGTATCTTACTGATAAGACATTCTTCAATCCTGGAAAGTTTCACTCAGAAATTCGACTCAGATCTTAAGCAATAGCAAACTATCCATGGCTATCACAGTTCGCTGTCCCCGCCTTATCCCATCTGCACTTCTCAACTTCAATCGGTCGGTTCAGAATCCAAATCGATCAAGAAACTGACCAAATTGATATCAAAATGACCAGCACGCCGTCAGTTCTCCAACCCAACAGACAGCTCCTCAAAACTCCTCGCGAGTCTCTCAGAACAACCAGAAACGTAGCAGTAGGTACAAATTTCACCCCCCTCCACTCAATTGATCATAACGCGCTCATACTTTCATCAAATCGATCGATTCTTCAGCCCAGATTGTAGCCCCGGTCGAGAGCTCTCCAACCATACCCTTCGTTTCGCGAATGGACCTCTGAAGCCTCCAGAAACCACAGAAACGTCGCGAGGATCAGCTAGAACACCATTGGTCCAAAAGTGGACCAATAAGAGCAAAAAGAACTTTACTTTTTGTCTTTTCTCCTCTTAACTTTTCCCTTAGAACGAATTTTTACTCTCCAAGGAGACACAAGACATCAACAACACTCTAAGACCTCAGAAAATCCTTCAGATATGTCGATGGATTCTTCGCGGTCCGTAACTACACAGAAGCGCTCAACCAGAATGAAACCAGTGAACCACAGACTAATACAACGTCAATATTACAACCTGGAAACGTTCTACAATAAAAGGTACGACAAAAGGAAACGGTGAAGCTATCACTCGATTGTAATATTCTTGCCCGAAGTTTCTCACGATCCAAGCCCCATGATTGATCTTCGGTCTGCAATGGCACCGGACATCGACCCAAAGGTTGAAAGGAACGTTCGATGGATAGTTGAGATCCATCGTTCTTCACAACAAAATGTACACCGTCATATCCCAAGTCTCTCCGTATGTTACGATTGGAAGGATCACCGGAAGCTGTAACTCCATCACCCTCCCCATGAACTCATCACCAAAGTACGCAACTAACCACTGTCGAAAGTGATCGCGGTGGATGCAATGAAACTTGATGTGAAACGGATTCGGGAAAGGAAGATCTGGAACCGGTAACACACCTCCGTCCATAACCACCACTCCTGCAGTTCTTCACTCCTCCATGCAGACCACCGAGAACCCTTACGAATCACCCGCTGAGAGAGAATGTCGTATGAACCTTCGACCCCCCATTTTATACACAATCGCGGCGACAAGGACCACTGAAGTGAACGCGCACAGATCGATGACTTGGCACATTCCTCTACCGTGCGATCACTTAAACAGATAATCACAAACGTGGCACTCATCACACCGTTCGGCGAGTTACGCGATACGGTTCACGAAACACGGAAAAGAAACACAACATAGGTTACACAAGAATTTCACACAGGAGCCGAACCACAACATGACATCCACCCCTTCTAAACCTGCGCATCCTCTGGTATGCGCCAACACTCACAAGTTGTGGTCGGCATCACACTATATCTTCATCTTCTTCAATGATGTCGTTGGCAATATCTTCGTCATCCAAATCTTCTCCGTCATCATCCAAGATATCAAACTCTGCTCCGACTTCCTCCATGCTTATCCCTTCATCTCGCTTCTTGAAGAGTTTCACACGCTTGCCTGCAATGGGAACCTTGAGCTCTGCCCCATCAAGCTCTCTTAGTGAATAAGTGGCATTGTCAAGCACGACAAGAACCACATACGGGCCGAACCATCGCTTAGAGAATTTTCTAAGCGCACTGTGTTGGTTGTCCAAGCTACTATCGTAGACCAACACCCAATCTCCTTCTTTAATCTCCTTTGGCCTTAATCGATGACGCTTATCGAATCTGTCTTTGTTTCTCAAGCGCGCCTCTTTCAGCTTCTCCAATGCAATCTCTACATCTTCAGGTCTTCTCTCTAGTTGACGGATTCGGACAGCAAGAAGATCTTCTGTAGACATACCATCCTCCCAAGGTAGAACACTCCAAGTAGGTATGTGCTCCTCAATGGGCATGATAGGTTTCTGCCCCTGCATCAACTCCGCCGGCATATATCCCGTAACTGAACTATGAGTCGAACGATCAGCCCATAATGCAAACGGAAGAAATCTTGGCCATTCTCTTGCCCTCCCCTTGCAAGCTCTCACAATAGCTTTCACAATAGGAGGATGACCACGTTCACTCTTCGCATTACCTTCTGGATTGTAGGCTGTGGTGAGAGCTAACTTCACACCACACCTCTTGAAGAACGCTTTAGCCTCATCATTGTTCAGCTCCCCTCGATCAGCCGTGATCTTCCCAACACAACCATATCTACAAATCACATCTTCCAACAAGAATTTGCAGACTCCCTCTGTGGATTTTGTCCGTAAGGCTCGCCCTTCCACTTGGTTGGACAAATCCTCACGTGCCAAAACTAAGTATCGCATCTGCCATATACCAACTGGCATAATAACAAGATCTACTACCCACTTATAATGCATTGCAAGTGGATAAGTAGGATGTAATCCATCTCGATGCCGAATTCCTGAATACTCTTGACAAGTTTGGCATGTCTCCACAAATTGAACTACATCTCTGTACATGTTACGCCACCAATATCTCTCCTTCAGCTTTGTAAAGGTGGCATAAATACCTCTATGTCCTGCCCACAAGCTCTCATGAAACTCCTGCATGAGTAACTTCTGCATGTCAACCTTGCACACAACCCTTTGTGGCATCTTACCACCTTGCTTAGCATGTTTCCACAAATAACCACCTTGTAGCAAGTAGTTATAAGCCTTCCTCCTGATTTGTTTAAAGTGGGCATCACTCCATCCTGGCTGTCTAGTCAACATGCTTAGATAGCGTCCTATGTCTATCCATTCTCCTTCATATATCTCTTCCATGAACGGTTTCGAATGCTCACTCTCACCTCCTTGAGCTCTACAGAAAACAGTAGTACCAACGTCTTCTGTATCTTCTATCATCTCCTCCTCATCCTCATACCTCGCACGAGATAACATATCAGCTACTGGATTGTTCTTCCCCGCTATGTGTCGAAACTCAGGATTTAAGGACTTGATGTAAGCAATCCAGCGTAGCATAGCAATATCAGGGGTGTTACAATTTGTAATCATCCCTAATAGTGGTAAACAATCTGTTTCTACTATTACTGGCGCTCCAATCAAATAGTCCTTTTCAGCTTTCATAGCTGTAACTACTCCCCATAACTCTCTCTTCACTTGAGGATAGTTTCTATGTCGCTCACTCAACACCTTTGCTCCAAATCTGACTGCAAAGCGATTCTCTTCTTCATCATCCTGTCCTACTGCCCATCCAATGGCTATCGGACTAGTATCAACAGTAAGTATCACTGGTTTGCTATCCTCATAGCTCACACGACGAAGTACAGGTGGAGAAGATAACAATTGCTTTAATCTCTGAATCGCCTCAGTATGTCTCTCCTCCCATGCAAACCTCTTGTGCTTTCTCAACAGATCGTAAAGAGGATCTGCCACATGTGCAAAATGTGGAATCCACACATGATAGAAGACACAAGCTCCAAGAAACCTTCTCACCTCTGTTGTTGAACCACAAGTATCCTTCATCCGCCGTATAGCATCCACTTTACCAGGATCAGGCTTGCGTCCAAACCATCCACATAAGTGCCCCACAATCACAACCTCTCGCACTCCAAATGAAGACTTGGCACCTGATAGTGTCAAATGCGCCTCTTCAAGTCGTGATAAGATTTTATCACAATCTGAAATGTGATCAGCAACAAAGTTTCTACACCCCTTCTGATCCATTGTCTCATCTTTCTCCTCCTCAACGCATCCTTTAATTGGAATGTCATCCAAGAAAGGCATGGTCTTCTCAGGAATGAACTCACGGAGAACCTTGTTCATCCCGTTCATCATGTGCGCTACCGAGTTTGTTGCTCCTTGTGGTAGTGTGCACATTCTGACCAACCCCAACGGTGTCCTCATGGTGGTGATATCTCTACTCTGTTCAGCAAGTTGAAACTGATCGTATCCAGAGTAAAGATCTCCTATAGAGTAAATAGCCCTCCCAGCAAACGCTTCAGCAAACTCTCCGACGATAGGTCCTATGCCTGTATTTCTGATGGTCACTTGGTTCACAGGTTGCATATCTTGGATGAACCGTAATGCACCACTCTTCTTTGGTACTGTAAACCAACGACTAGAGTATGGTGCAAATGATGGTTCCAAGATCTTCATCTGCATCTTCTCCTTCAAGAGCTCTATGAGTTTTGGTAAATGCGCTCTAGGTACAGGAATTGGCCTCAAATCCCAAGGAGCATGTGGAACTGTGAATATGATCATTGGCGCCACAATGCTAGGATCTACACATCCGATTTCTGAGGCTTCAAAAGCAAAAGCTTTCCCGTGCCTAGTTAACATCTCCCTAAACCTATTCTCCTCCACAGACAAAAGAAAATCTGCTGAACCAACCTTCAACTCCTTGAGCGTAGCTTCAGTGAACTTGTGACCGACCCGGCTAAGATCTCTCAAGCTTTTCTCCTTCGAAGATTGTTGGACTCGCTGGTTAGAATCACTAGGTAACGGCTGAGCAACAGGTTTTACCTTCTTGTCTACCGTTTTGTACCTAGTATCAACTCTAACTTCAGGATCTACGAATGACTCTATAGCTGTATAGAGCTCCCTAGAGTGTACTTCCACCACATGATCCTCATCTTCTTGCTCATGCATAGCAAGTTCCTCGATGAAATCTCCCAATCCTAACTCCAAATAAACACCTTCTATCTTATCATCCTCTTCAAGCACACCAACTCTCTTTAGATCTTTTTCAGTTTTTCGCACAACTTTCTGCTCCCACTTCTGCAAGTCAGCAAGTCGTGTATGTGTAGCTAATCCATTCCCAGAAAATCTCACAACTCCTGTACAAAAAGCACTTTCTTTCTCTAGCGAGAGTACCTTCTCCAGTGTACCACTATGTCCTCGCTCTATAGCAGTACTTGTCAAAAATCCTTGAACTCCTCCGTGACCTTAGGCAAGGAGCCACCCCTCAGATAATCTCTGTTCCGCTCGTGGTTTGCTGATACAGTTAGAAACTGTACCGCTCTCTTGCCATCTTGACTTCTGATCCGCGCATAAGCAGATCCATCATCCAAAACCTTGGTCTCCATCCTCACAGCTGTAATGTAAGGTTGACCGAGTATCACCGGGTATGATGTACTATCTTGAACAAAGAAGTTTTGTTCTATAGTTACATCTCCCACCTTCACTTTCACATCAGGACAAGCTCCGTAGAGTTCTCCTCGTGTGTTGTTCGCCGTTCTGATCATCCAACCATGATCTATATCAACAGGCCATCCACCTTGCTTGTAGATGTCCTTAGAGACAATATTGATCTCTGATCCATGATCAATGAGAGCAACCACCGGATCTGTCATCTCTCCCACCTTCACTAAGGCTTCGGTAGTAGCTCTAGCCCAATGTCCTCTAGTGTAATGACTAGGGACCTTGTCATCGTTATCATCCTCAAACCGAACCTTGCGGTTGATGCAGCATTGAGCTAGTTCTAACTCTTCCTCTCTTGATATCCTTGTGTCTAATGCATTAGACACAGCGGTTTCTCCTGCCAATTGCCTTTTTCGTTTGATGGTGTCAATAATGACATCATGAAACTCCCTCTTGGCAATCCCAAGGATCTCTCGCAAGGTAAACTCGATCTTGGCATTGAGTACTCTCTCTTCTAGTACTCCTTTCAGATCCGTAGCAGCTTCAATATCAGACTGAAGCTTGTATGAAGGAGATTTACCTTTCTCCTTACCTCTGCTCTTCTCTGACTTCTCAGGAGTAGAGGATATGACCTCTTCCATAGTCTCCTCTGGTAGAGACATAATCTCCGGTCTGAACTTTTCTCCTCTTGTTTGCCTCTTGAGAGCTGTTCTCTCTTCGCTAGGGCCTGCTTCATCTCGTTTGCGCTTCTCCTCCATGAGAGCCTCATGTTGACTCTTCGCCAAATAAGCATGTACAGACATTGTATCCACAGGATCATCCCATCCAGTAGCACCTCTGATTGCTGTGGCTGTTCTGAGCAGCTCCTCCCTTGCCATTTTCCCCCTTTTATTCGTGCTTACCGCGTGACTCCACATATCAAGAGTATCTCCATGCTTCTTAGAAGCACTTCTTTCTCGTACTACCTCAACTCCATAAGTAGCAGCTTCTACCGACGCAGTAGCATGTTGAGATAGATACTCCTCCAGTACTTGCTTCATTCCTCCTTTCCCGAAGTTGGTTCTAAGAATCTCTCCATTATCCTTCAGAGCAATCTTTCCTTCCTTCCAATAGACTACTCCATCTCGTAGAGTTTTGGCAAAATCACCACACTCTCTTCGAGCATGATCAGAACTATCACACCAAATGCATCTCTGTACATAATCTTGCTTAGGAGCAAGTTTGGTATCATGTGCTCCTCCCTTCTCTTCCAACCTTGCTAACTTGATCTGCAAGTCCCTCATCCCTTTCACCAACTCTTCCATAGCATCTCTTTGCGGTGCAACTTTCGGGACAGGAAGAGTAGGAAGTGGAACTTGAGGTACATGCACAATAGGTGCTTGCACATTGGGTACCATTGGTTGTCTACGAGGTACTATGATCGGTGGTGGTCTCTCTTCTTGTCTTACCACCACCTTCCCTCTCCGGTACTCTCGTTTGGCAAGTACACTCACTGCTTCAGAGACTTTTCTCCAGTCAGTCGTGAGTCCGTTGTCTTCCATCCTATCTTCCAGAAGCAGCTCCAACTCCCTTTGTAATTCATTGTTGGCTGCTTGTAGAAACAACTCCACCTTGTCGTTCTCCAATGTGAGCTTCTCCATCCGAGACAACTGAAGGAATTGTCTCTCATACTCCCGAAATAGCTCTGTGGCAACAAGCCCTTTGTTGGGTTTGTTTACCCACTCCATGAATGACTTCTTAGTCACTCGGTCTGCATCTTCTAAAGAATACTCTTCTTTCAGCTGAAGAGTAAATCCTTCCCACGTAGCACCATGAGATCGGATGATGTCCTTCATGTGCTCTCGTAGTTCAGGTACGACAGCAAGCGCAAATGTACTCACCATCTCTCTTTCAGGCACCTTGCTCAACTCCATCTCTCGGGAATAGTACTTTAGGTACTTGGATATGTTCTTCCCGTCAAACTGATCTAGCAACCCCACAACAGATTGCAAGGCTTTAGTAGCCATTGCTTCTTTCCGTTCAGTGGCTTGCTGTTGTTGCATTACCAACGCGAATGCCTCAAGCAATCGCATATCAGACCGTGAAAGCTTGGTCACCTTTGGTGCCTCTCCAGATGTAGAAGCCTCATCTACGTAATGACCCAACCCTTCAATGTCCATGGTGGCAAAACCACGCACGTACCTCTCACCCTAGACTTTTCACGTCGAGTTCACCAGCTATCGTATAACGTGTTTTTCTGTCTAGGAATACACGGGGTATATGGCTGTGTAGAGGTATGTGGATTGACAAGGTTGGATCTAGATCTGGATGTTTCCACTCAAATGTTTCACTATCTACTCTTCTAGCCTGAGTGACCTTGTATCCGCTCGTCTCAAGTTTAAAGCTTGCTACGATCCAAGGTTACGTATAGGTTGCATAAACTTGTGTTACAAACAGATCTTTTGTATTCTAACTAAAAATACTCAGATCTGTATTATCTAACTGAAGTTATTCATCTATATCACTGGAAGCCTGACTTCTGAATAGCTCCCCAGCGACGCTAACTGGCCATCAATCCAACTATCACAACTTCATAGTACAATCAGAAGATACTAAGATCACTCAATCAACTTGATAGAGTATCGATACAACTTGCTGTACACCCTGGTCTACCGAGTATTCCAGCAAGGCAAAACATGCATAATCCAAAACACTATTCAGATCTCAATATAGCACCAACGGCGGTAGTACCTGGCAGCTCCGAGAACCCAAACAGCGGCTTAAGACTCATGGTGGCTCCGTTCTCCTTCATCACCAAGAGCTGAAATCAGCCCCACACCTTCCAATGTCGAGTTGTATGCAGGTATGGCAGTTTCAGCAACAAACTCCTCTCCAAATTGCTCGAAAATGATCAAATTGACAATAGATGATACCGAAAAAACCCGAAACTGCTCATAACAGAAGTATTTTCGAACTTTGAGATCTCAGTCCTTCCAAACTACTCGACCAATGATGATCAAACTTCACAGGAAGCTTGATTGGACCCTTCACTCCTACCCTGAACAATTTTCAGGTCGAAATCTCAAACCAATTCTCAGATATGGATCAAACCGTAATCTGTGCTAACTTCAGAGCTTTACAGACCCAGGTACATTTGATCCAAGATTCTGAACAAACTACTCGACCATTTGAGGTGAAACTTCCCAAGTATCTTACTGATAAGACATTCTTCAATCCTGGAAAGTTTCACTCAGAAATTCGACTCAGATCTTAAGCAATAGCAAACTATCCATGGCTATCACAGTTCGCTGTCCCCGCCTTATCCCATCTGCACTTCTCAACTTCAATCGGTCGGTTCAGAATCCAAATCGATCAAGAAACTGACCAAATTGATATCAAAATGACCAGCACGCCGTCAGTTCTCCAACCCAACAGACAGCTCCTCAAAACTCCTCGCGAGTCTCTCAGAACAACCAGAAACGTAGCAGTAGGTACAAATTTCACCCCCCTCCACTCAATTGATCATAACGCGCTCATACTTTCATCAAATCGATCGATTCTTCAGCCCAGATTGTAGCCCCGGTCGAGAGCTCTCCAACCATACCCTTCGTTTCGCGAATGGACCTCTGAAGCCTCCAGAAACCACAGAAACGTCGCGAGGATCAGCTAGAACACCATTGGTCCAAAAGTGGACCAATAAGAGCAAAAAGAACTTTACTTTTTGTCTTTTCTCCTCTTAACTTTTCCCTTAGAACGAATTTTTACTCTCCAAGGAGACACAAGACATCAACAACACTCTAAGACCTCAGAAAATCCTTCAGATATGTCGATGGATTCTTCGCGGTCCGTAACTACACAGAAGCGCTCAACCAGAATGAAACCAGTGAACCACAGACTAATACAACGTCAATATTACAACCTGGAAACGTTCTACAATAAAAGGTACGACAAAAGGAAACGGTGAAGCTATCACTCGATTGTAATATTCTTGCCCGAAGTTTCTCACGATCCAAGCCCCATGATTGATCTTCGGTCTGCAATGGCACCGGACATCGACCCAAAGGTTGAAAGGAACGTTCGATGGATAGTTGAGATCCATCGTTCTTCACAACAAAATGTACACCGTCATATCCCAAGTCTCTCCGTATGTTACGATTGGAAGGATCACCGGAAGCTGTAACTCCATCACCCTCCCCATGAACTCATCACCAAAGTACGCAACTAACCACTGTCGAAAGTGATCGCGGTGGATGCAATGAAACTTGATGTGAAACGGATTCGGGAAAGGAAGATCTGGAACCGGTAACACACCTCCGTCCATAACCACCACTCCTGCAGTTCTTCACTCCTCCATGCAGACCACCGAGAACCCTTACGAATCACCCGCTGAGAGAGAATGTCGTATGAACCTTCGACCCCCCATTTTATACACAATCGCGGCGACAAGGACCACTGAAGTGAACGCGCACAGATCGATGACTTGGCACATTCCTCTACCGTGCGATCACTTAAACAGATAATCACAAACGTGGCACTCATCACACCGTTCGGCGAGTTACGCGATACGGTTCACGAAACACGGAAAAGAAACACAACATAGGTTACACAAGAATTTCACACAGGAGCCGAACCACAACATGACAACGTAGTGACCATTCAACCGAACTTCAATCTTTGAAGCCCTAGTGCATACCTCTGTAGCATGCACATCCACCACACCAACTCCCACAGACTTTGATGTCTTGCTCTTGGGTTTCTTCTTCTTGCTTCTCTTAGAACTCAGTCCTCCTCTGAGTTCTCTTCGTAAGCTGGGATTAAGTGCAATCAGTTGTCCAACAGTGATGTTGGCTTTCTGAGCACCCACATCTTCAACCACATCATATCCCGCTTGAGAAGATGAAATGGTGAAATCCGCCATCCCCAGCTTCCTTCTTGGTTCCCTTGGTGTACTCGAAACATTACTCGAACGAGTACTTCTACTTGCTGACTCCTCCATGAAAACCGGTTCATCAGAAAATCGAGTTCTTTTCCTTTCTTGAGCTAAAAGCTCCACCGGTGCATGAGAAGAGTTTGAACTCTCTCCTTTCTCGTAGATGAGATCTCGTACGACATCGATAGTAGCCACCCTCTTGTCTCGTCCTTGTGATGGATTTCCTCCACCCACATTCATTCTGACAGCTTCGGCACCTCTTGCTCCGTTGTTAGGACAATTTCGCTGGAAATGAGAACCTCCACACGTCCAACAAGTGATTCCTCCAAAGTTACCTTGGTTGCCTCCAAAGTTACCTTGATTTCCTCTGTTAGGATTGTTGTCGTAACCTCTTTGACCTCCTCCTCCATCTTTGCTCCTCCATTCTCGTAACTGCACCACGTTTATCTTGAGATCCGCAAGAGTATCGGTGATGCTCTTCAGCTCGGCATGAAAATCAGAGGTGGCAGTAGACATCTTTGTTGGGACAAACGGTCTTGGCACCACCGTTGGAGTAGGAGCTGACGTTGAAGCAATCACCAATTGTGATGGTGCAGGTGCGATCGTTGTGACTACACCAGGAGTCGGAGTTGACACCAGAGCAGCATGATGAGGTTGGATGATATCTCCTTCATCCAAACTCTCTTCCATATTTGTCGCTATCTTGATGGCCTCCGCTTTGGTTGCTGGCTTCTCGTACCTCACTTGGGTTCGAATTGAAGGCCTCAACCCTCCCACCAAGTTCTTGGTCAACACTGCTCCAATCCCCGTCATCGTTAACTCCACATTGTCTCCACTCTTTCGTAGGACCGTCCGAAACCATTGCTCCAACTTATCCACCCTTTCGGCATATTGCCGAACTTTCTCATCGTCCCGTTGCTTCAAATGAGTAAGCTCCACCATGAGCTTCTCATAACTCTCTTCTGGAAGAAATTCTTCGATGAGTGCATTACTCAACGTCTCCCATGTGTCCTCAACTGCACCAGGTGTCTGGCTCTTCACTCGGTCTTCATACCACGTAAGAGCAAAATCTTCTAAAAACTCTGGCATTAACAACACCCATTCTTCCTTCCTTCTCACGTTGTTTCCGATGCAACCCCTTTTGAAGTCTCGTACAAATGGTTCTACATCTTCATTGTCCTTCCCATGAAACACTGGTAACTTCTCCATCTTGTAACTATTCTTTCTACCCTTCTAATTTTTGTGCAATAACTACTCGCTAAAAGAGTACGAACATCACCAATTCCATTCGCGAATAATCTACCATAGGTAAAATGAAAGAAAATGGTTGTAACAACACCTCTTGTGCCATCTCTTCTCCCAAGGTAATCATGAGCCTGAGTCACATCACCGCCTTCTCCATCATCCGAATGACGATCTCCATCACAACTCAGCTGAGTTCTCTTTTGAAGTCGACAACTTCTCCGTCTCAGCTCTTTGAGTCTCGTCCAACTTCTCGACTACTGACGTAAGTAGGGCGGCCACATCGACGCACTTGTGTCCTCTAGATAGATCACCCACTCCACAACTTGGACAAGGATCTTCGCCTAGAAGATGAATTGGCGTTGGTGACGATGGACCCACTCGAAGACTTAAATCAGTAAACACCCGCTTCCCTTTAGCTCTCTCGGTTCTGATTCTAGTTGGACAATTCACTACTTTGTGTCCCAACCCTCTACAGAAATAACACCACAAGTCGGTTTCTACTCTTCTCCTCGGAGATTCTACTTGAGGTTTAGTACTAGGGTTTTCAAACTCGACGAACTTTCTCCGACACTTACTATGACATCTAGACCTTGAGGAAGGTTTCTAAGTCTAACTTTCCAATCTTTTGAATTTCCACTCATGTTGCACCTTCTCAACCATTAAGTGGACAAAATATCATAGAGGAAAATAATTCTACCTCACTTTCTTAACTCTTCGGAGCTTTATATTGAAAATCGTGTATTATACATGCTATACACGAAATAAAATCTAATCTAAAATTAACTATCGAAGATATGATCCTCCTCACCATCGTTTGTACTAATCACAACAGACATCTTGAACTCACTCTTGTAAGGATCCAACTCTACTTCACCAGGAGCATTCGTGGCCTCCATAGTGAATGATGCTTTAAACTCGGCTTTTTTCAAATCTGTGCCAATGATCGCGGAAGCTTCTTCGTATAGGGTAAAGAGGGCACCCCAAGTGCTATAGATGCGGGTTCGTAACTCATCTATACTTAACTTGGGCTTCTCCGTCTCTATTCGAACTCCTAAACGTCTCTTTTTCCACCTCGTCATTCGAACTGGATTCCCATGAAGTATCTTCAAGACCTCCTTGTATGCCGAAACGTGTATCTCTTAGTTGGTAAGAGATCTCTCTAAGATTTTTGTGGTCTCTAGTAGCTCAACCTCCAAGCTACTAAATCATGAAGTTTCAACAGAAACTTCCCTAATCAGAAGAGATGATGATGACTGTACAAATTTTCAGAGAACTGAAATTTGTATATTTTCACTTCCCTCATGGTTGTCAACCCCCTCCACTTTGAAAACTTCTTTCTCCCTCTTCGGACCTCATCTTCTCATGATTTCTTTTGTCCTAGATAGCTTATCAGCCACTCTAAAACACTGGAAAGTTTCTCAGGAAAATAAAACTCACAGAAAATCTGACAATGACTGTAAATTTTTTCCAGATAACAGAATTCCTCAACTCTCACGAATAGACCCCCTCAATTTTGAAAATTCATTGCTCCCTCTCTAGACCACCTTTTCCTATGATTTCTTTTGTCTTAGATAGGATATCAGCCAATCTAAAACACTGGAAAGTTTTACAGGAAAATAAAATTCACAGAAAAGTTGACAGTGACTGTACAAATTTTCCAGAGAGCAGAATTTCTAAACTCACAAATTTATCTCCTCTAATAACTTTTCTCTCCTCCTTTCTCTACAACTCTTGTTGCACCCTCTTTTAACTCTCCTCAAACCCTTTCTAAGTGAACAAGATGTAAAGAATGACTTCGAAGGTGTCATATATCACTACAGGATACACGAAAGGTTCTAACGTTGCTAACATCGTGTTAGCTCTCTCTCCTCCCAACGTTCTCTCCATGTGCTCTCTCATAATCTCCTTTTGTCGAATATAGAACTGAACTCTAAACATCGTTCAACGATCCCTTCAAGTGAGGTCCCGGCAATGGAACCAAAAATGTAAACCCTCCACGGTCCTATCGATCAACTACCCCCCCCCCCCCCGATCTCTCAACCTCCACGATCGTCATCCACGAATCTGCAACATTTCGGGCATGTCTCTCACTTAGGGGTCACCTCTGATGGCTTTGATGGAAGCACACCATGAACTTGAAGGGAAAATGCTGAGTTCACTCATTCATACACCCACAAACTTATCAACTAAAATTCTCCTTAAACACATCAACTAAAATCCTCCATTCTAACGACTTCTCTCAAGTTTTCACATGCTAAAAATATCCCACACTCTCTATATTACTCAAGTTGTCATTACGACAATGTGAAAACAAGGATGAGGAGCTCTTCTCTACTCCTCTATTTATACATTCTAGGTTTTTACTTTGGTACCCCTCGGTAACTCAGCCGTAACTACTTTTACCGGGTTTTACTAAGATATTACTTAAGGTAAAAGCATTGATCACATGGGCTTTTTACCTTTTCACATGGGCTTATTCCTTCAAAGTCAACAACTTCTAGAAGGATTCTGGAATATTCTCAAGGAATCTCAAATTTCCACCCCCCCTCTACACTAGGACCCACTAAAAAGGAAACATGTGGAATCTCTTCTTGTTTTTAATGCCCACAAAGTCCACAACTTTAATCCAACCACTAATATCAAGTCAAAAAGGAGATAAGGGATACTTTCCACCTCCTTTCTACCCTTTTAGACAAGATGACAAGATAGTAGTGCTCACTCTTTAGCAAATATCTGAATTCTGTCAAAAGTATAGCTAAGTTTAACCATAACTAACTTTTAGCTAGTCATGACTAACTTGATACCTCCTTAAAATACTTTGGCAGCAAATAAACATTCTCAACACTTAGTTATAACTAAACACCTTACTAATAGACAAACTTCTTATGTGTAACATAGGTCGTTACATGTCTACTGATGGAGCATCCCATATGTTGGTGTGTGATGGTTGTTCTAGAGGTTGGCACATGTCATGTTTGACTCCACCTCTCAGTGTCGTTCCTACTGGACGATGGGTTTGTCCTCGATGTATATAGCGGAGATAGTCGATTAGATCTTTGCGTGGTATGGATTGCAGACTACGATTAACGATGGGGCGATGTAGCACTCGGCCTCCTGATCCTTGCACTCATGAAGATGTTTATCACGTAGTTGAGATATGGAGCTATCTGGAGTTAGAGAGACCTAATCGTCAGTTAGGGGGGCGATTGTGGTACATTTGTGTGTCTATGACATCGCCCATGTGTTATGTGTATGTGTAGTATATGTGGTGCCCACAAATTACAGGATGCACGAATTTTTGAAATTTTTAAGAATAATAACTTGTTTGTATAACTGAAGAAGCGTTGTTACTTAAGGTTACGTCTTCCTTAACGGGAAGATGATCTTAAGAGCTGTTTGTAATAAGAAGTAGACTTCTTCGGAAGACGACCGTCTTCGGAAGATCGTCTTCTCAATTGCGTCTTCAAAAGACGGGAAGACGGCGGAAGATGAGAAGACGGCGGAAGACACCTATCTTCCAGAAGACAGCGACCGCGAAGGACCAACCACGAGTTTTCGGGTAAGACAGTAGGTGTACCTACTGGAGCGCACCGAATAGGTAGGTAGGTCAGGAAGACACCAAGGTCGAGAACCCCTAATCTGCGGGGAAGATCCGTGAGGAAGCACATTAGGCACCTTCCAACTTCCCGCAGCACAGCGCGCCTGAAGAAGATCGATTGAGAGAGTGAGCTTCGTGAGCTAGCATTGAGAGAGGAATCGAGTGAGACATCGAGGTAGGAGAGAGTAAGTTGGCAGCTAGGCAAAGAGTGAGATCGAATTGCGGGAGCACAAACAGCAGAGAAAGCGAAGGCGTTTCTGTGGAGCTTCCGAGAAGCTGACAGTGGAGAGTGGCGAGTAGAAGCGAAGATAGAATCGAGGTGTGGACCGAAATTGACAGCAGGCGCATTCGAGAGGAGTCGCATTGGAAGCTAGGACAAGAGCCAGAAGCGCGCGGAGGTCGAAGGCAACTCGGGGAGCCGAAGAAGACTGTAGAGGTTCTTTCCCTTGTTCTTTCCTCTTCTCACTTCTTCTCGCCTTTTCCTGATATTCCCCGCGCTTCCTTCGTTGTGTGCAGGCAGCCTGATCGATTACCCCCACCTCCCATCTTTCCTATTGAGACATTGGGCGCGGAAGCACTGCCCAATATCTGTCAAGACATCTCCTTGCTTCTTCCCGAGCTCAATTCGAGCTTCCCTACCCCTAGTCTTCAAATTGGAGATCCCAACTATCAATTTCCCTACCCTACTACCTCTCTACCCCCGAAACTTGGAACAGAAGACGATTCGGAAGATGGGAACATCTTCGGAAGACGCTTCTTAAATTTGACTGTCTTCGGAAGTCGACTGAACACAATTCGTATCAAGAGTGGATTTGCTTTGCTTTTGTGTTTAGAGAGACTTGGTACGAATCCTGAGAGGTGTGGTGAGTTGTTTTGTTATTTCGAGAAGTTGGAAGTCGGGAACTAGGCCTGTGCCTCCCGATCTTCCAAGCTTCTCAACTCCCCATCTTCCTAGAGAGACTAGAAGATTGGAAGGCTGGCAAAATGAGCGAGAAGACGCGAGGGTCCATTCGGGTCTCTTCTGTCCGATCCATAGCAGCCGTTCCTTCTTCTTCCCGAACTTAGAAGAGAGTTGTGAGAAGTCTTGCTGGCAGAATCTGGAGAGAATGGTCGAGGGTCATGTCTTCCCACCGAGCAGCAAGCTTCTTCTGAGTGCGTATGAGAGGTGAGAAGTCAGAAGAACAGAGTGCAGTTGTCTGAAGTCTGTTGTGAGGATAGATTGCGCGTCGGAAGACGAAGACAGGTGAAGACCAGTGAAGGGAAGCCCGACTTCGGGAAGTCTTCCGAGAAAGACATTGAATCGGAAGCTGTCCCGAGTGTCTTCCCAGAGGCCACTGTCACCGCAAGAGCCCGCAACCTTCTTCTGAACCTTTCTTATACTCTACTTCTCGCATATCTTGTATCTTCTGATAAGAAGTAGGATGTAATGCAAGGTGGGTTGTCTTCTTGGTAATCCATGCGAGGCCTTGCTTAGATAGGATTGTTTAGATATAGCTCGGAAGACGAGAGCTATCTAGGAAGTACTGTTAGAATCCCGGAAGACGGAGTAGCTGTCTTCTGGAAGACTAGTTTCGTCTTCTGAGAAGTAGAAGCTAGACTGTGGGCACTCGGGAAGAACTGAGCCTTCAGCTCATAGTAGGTGCTTGTGGTTTAGTGCAACAGATCTTCCAGGTATGTCGATGCATCCGCGAGGCTTGGTGTTACTAGCGGCAGAATTGGCCGAGGCCACTCCTTTCCTCAAGGAGTTGGGTCTCGACTTCTTCCTGTGGGATTAGAACCTCGCAGATCAAGGGCTTCTGGAGGAGGTGTGGACAGCGTTACCACCGCGTAACCGTGTACCTGCGAAGGCAGGAGTAGCTCGGGGAAGACCGTCTTCCTGGACTGAAGACTGGTGGCGTAAGGCGTTTCACAGGCCTGAGTCCGAGAACCGAGGATATTGATACGAGAAGAAGATCTTGCCTAGGATTGTGAGTTCGTGACATGTGCCTGGGAGTACCACCTGCCTTTTCGTGGAAGACAGACAGGGGAGGAACGGTTGGAAGATAGAATCTTACCGGGAGCCGAAGAAGCGCCTCCTGGCAAAGTTATTTCTGCATCTCTTTCCCAAAGGGAAAGCGCATAAGACGAGGTACTTAAGAGATCAGGACGTGGAGTTCCTGGAATCAGTGTGGGATGACAGAGTGCCAATCTACTGGGGCGCGTACATCCACAACTATGTACAGACGGAGCTAGCATACTTGGGTACCCCGGCGGGAGGACACTTGACGCCCTTCTTCTGCTACTTGTATGTAGCCATGGGGGATCTTAGGGAAGATCAGCTGGCAGTGTATGGGCCAACGGAGCGATAGGAGGTGAAGGAGGAGACCTCGGAAGACGATGACCGAGAGGCAGCAGCAACGTCCCCTCCCACTCTGATGCCACAGCTGAGGCCCGGCTCTCACCAGAAGACGCTTCTGGTGAAGGAAGATGAGTCTAGTGGGTCGGAAGACGCCACGCCACTGAGGAAGATGGGTTCCAGAAGTGTACCGAGGACACCCATCTCTCTCATTCATTCAGGATCGGAGTCAGACTCGGAGGTAGAGCTGCTGAGTACCTGATCGGAACAGAAGACAACTTCTGTAACCGCTGGGAGTCTTCCGAAGACTCCAGAAGACGAAGGATGGATGGGCGCTCCTGCTGCGATGCGAGGAAGCGCAAAGAAGAGAGCTGCTCCTGCCACGAGGAGTCTTCCACCCCGGAAGATGAGAAGAGTAGCTTCTTCTCGTGCGCAGAAGATGAAGGCCGTAGTGGTGGAAGAGGCTTCCTTGCCTCTGGAAGACGAAGTCGACACCGTAGAGCGTGTGGTGGAGATGAACTTGTCTTCCGCAGGAAGACGACTGGAGGAGTTCAGTGCCTACTTCCAGAAGGAGATCCAGCCCGCTATGGAGTTGCTGGAGAGGAGAGCGAGGGCACAGGAAAGTCCTTATAGCCTGGATTTGGCCTGCGCACCTTGCTGCGACAGGAAGACAGCCAGCAGAAGACGGAGTCGCTGGAAGCTAGTCTCCGCACCACGGAGAAGCTTGCAGCCAGGTACAAGGCGGAAGCAGCCGCCTCTGCCAAGGAGTCGATGCAACTTCGGAAGAGCAACCAGGAGTTGCAGGCGCGAGTACAGCAGCGCGATCAGGAAGTTCTCCGAGTGCGAGAGAAGATCACTGCCCTCGCAGAAGAGCAGACCACTTGGAAGGCGCAGCGAGAAGCCGCAGAAGCGCGAGCTGCAGTGAGAAGACGCAGAGGGAAGCAGCGGAGGCCCGTGCACAGAAGATGTTGGCACAGTCGGTGGAAGCGCTTCGGAAGAAGTTCAACTACACCGCGGGTAGGAAGTTGCTTACCTTAGCTAGAGAATGGGACAGCGAGTCCAGAGCGATGTTGGTGGAATGCCGGGAGAGTATGTTCAGGTACTTGGATAGACAGATAGAAGGAATGAAGACATTTTATGGTCTTCCCTCGCTTCCGACACCTGCAACCGCATCTTCCCACGCTCTAGCACCATCGACTGGATCCGGAATGGAGAAGGAGGAGTTCGATCTCGCTGTACACTTGGTGGTGACAGCATTGGAAGACGAGAAGACTCCAGAAGACGCCCCGGAAGACATGATGTCTTCTGGAAGACAGGAAGACGAGCCGTCTTCCCAAGTATTCCGCGTGGAGGAAGCGACTTCCCCGGACCCCTATGAGGTCGCCATGGTCCCTAGTACTGCATCTGTGCCTCAGAAGACCGAAAATGCACCATTCGACTCGTCTTCCCAGAAGACCATTCCGTCTTCCGAAGTCGAAGCCGAGGAAGACGCAGCCGCAGAAACCGCAGGACCAGCGAAGAGCGAGGAGAGGGAAGCTACCTCAGTGGTACCCGAGGTAAGTGCAGGGCTTCCCAGCCCATCAGAAGTCGAGGTAGTAGCTCCGGTAGGAACAGATCATGTAGAGATTGCCACCGAGCAATCAGAGTAGTTAGCAAACTCAATCGACACTTCCAGATTTAGTAGGATCGGACATGCTATCTTAAGGGTGGCAGTTTTCCATATAAAAATAGTTAGGACCTCATGTGGCAACATAGGTAGCGTAGGAGTAACACAGTGGAGGGCTAATTGGGAAGAGGGACCGCATGCATGTGAGGTGACAACCTCTTGTCAGCGCCTCTCTCTCTCCTTGGTGGTCGCCTCCCCTGGCTCTCGAGGCAGATGGTTAAGTAGGATCGTAGAGTAGGAAATGGAGCTCCGCCGGTTCTGCCAGTTCTGTAGAATGCTGTAACAACTGCACATACACTTCGATTCTATGAGCAGGCAGACGAGACACATTAGAGCAGAGACAGTCTTAGCACACTACACCCGTTGTGGGAAACATACGAATAGTCTTGGAATATACATGAGGGGTCTGCATACTCGCACCAGCAGTGGTTCGACGATGTAGATAGAAGTAGTGGACAGTCTAGGAACAGGGAACGGCATCCTCGTGCAGTCCTGTTAGCTAGACTGGTGTGTCGAGGAGTAGGCGCAGGAAGTAGAGGGAGTGAGCTTCCCAATGCCATTGTGACTTCTTCTCGGGGAATAGATTGTGGATTTGAATGCAGAAGCTTTGTCCGTGTCTTCTGGATGGTGGGTTCCTTGAATTCGCTCCCAATTGTGCATAGGAAGTGTTCTTCTTGAGTGGCGGTGACTGTCAGCAGTTGTGGAAGTGTAGCTTGACTCGTTCAGTAGAGCACTTGGGATCTACGTACGAACGGTCTTTTGGGTAAGTGATCCCAGAAGACAGAGCAGTCAGAGCAGCGAAGTGAAGAAGAAAGAAGCCTTCTTCCCGCAACAGAAGACGACATCCTCGAGTAGAAGACGGTGCAACAGTACTCATGTTTGTTGTCTTCCTCCCCAAACTATTACAAGCAGGGATGGCTTGTTAGTCAGGATCCGGACTAGAAGCCTGTCGGAATCTTAATTGCCTCTTTTTATCTTGTTTTCTCTTGTTTGGTTTTTTTCTCATCTTCCTCATCTTCTCCCATCTTCCCCATCTTCTTACCTTCTCCTAGTGAGCTTCCGATACTTCTATTGAGCTTCCGTGAAGGTGAATGTCGTTGTAGTGCTGCAGGAAGACCATTTCCGTAGGCAGAAGCCTGGGAAGGCTACAGGGGGCATACACCATGTGATTTATCTAACCCGTTGGAATGTGAGTGTGAGAATAATGTGTAACGACCGTTGCTGGTCGACTTCTGCGAAGCAGGACATCCTTCTGGAGGTGTGAGAAGACGAGTTGAACCCCCAGAAGACGAGAATCGCTTCGGGAAGACGGTATCGAGAAGACCGGAAGAAGCAATCTGGAAGCAGGAAGATCGTCTTCCTGAGCTTCTCTGTGAATAGATGTGTGATATTTTAGTTGGTAGTTGTTTGTTTAGTTCCAGAGCACCATTTGGCGTGTCTGGAAGACGTGTAGTTTTGTGTGGTTTTGTGAAAAGACGGGATTTCTAGGCAAAACCCGTGTGTTTGTGTGTTTGAACAGATCTTAGAACTTAGAGCAACGTTACTTGTGCAAATCTTCTGTGGGAACGATATCTTGTATACTAAATGGGCAAAAAGAGAAATCCTGCGTCACCTACAGTATACCTCTGACAGCGATGTATGTTGTGTAGCGATGTGTATGCGCACGACACATACACGCTCAGAAGAAGCTTGCTGCATGACTAGAAGACATGACTCTCGATCATTCTCTCCAGATTCTGCTAGCAAGGCTTCTCACAACTCTCTTCTAAGTTCGAGAAGAAGAAGGAATAGGCTGCTATGGGTCGGACAGAAGAGATCCGTAAAGGACCCTCACGTCTTCTCGCGCATTTTGCCAGCCGTTCCAACCTTCTAGTCTCTCTAGGAAGATGTGGATTTGAGAAGACAAGAAGATTGGGAGGCATAGGCATGGTTCCCAATTTACAGCTTCTCGAGACAACAATCAACTCACAAGCTCACTCAGGATTCATACCAAGCTTCTCTCAACACAAAACCCAATCCAATCCAATCCAATCCAATCTTGATACGAATTACAAACAGTCGTCTTCCGAAGACATTCATACAATTAGAAGCATCTTCCGAAGATATTCAGATCTTCAGAAGCGTCTTCTGTTCATGGATTCGGAAACAGAGTCGCGGTAGGGTAGGGAAATTGACAGTCTGGAGGTCAAATTTGAGAATGGGAGATGAGAAAGCTCGATTCCAACTTGAGAAAAAACGGATAGATGACTATCAAAAATTGGATAGCGCTTCCGCGTCCAATTTTCACAGAAGAAAGTTCAGGGTAGAAGAAATCGATCGATGGGCTTCTTGCAAATGAGCGGAGAAGCACGGAGAACATCAAATCGATGACGGGAAACGGTGAGGAAAGAGACAAGAACACGAGAAGAACCTCAGTACTGCTTCTGATTGCTTCTGACTGCTTCTGTTGCGTCTTCAGTCTTCTGGGCGCTTCCGCTCGTCAATCCCAACTCCAATGTGACACCATAAATCTGCTCTTGTCGTCAATCTTGAACTACGCCCCTCTGCTGCTACAAATGATTTCTTGCTCCTCCGTCTAGGCTTCTCTCTGATTCCTAATCGATCTTCGATGTCTGCTTCTTGAAATCCGCAGGGATTCCTTCAGCTTGACTGTGCTTCTAGCTAGTAAAATCGACCTCGCTCTCTCTTGTGTCTCAGTTCGATCTTATGAGTTCTCAATTTCACTCTCCTTGCTTCCGCGATCTACTTCTATACCTCGATTGCAATCGACCCCTAAGACGATCGTCATTCAGTGCGAGAAGCATGCGACCGACTTCGTGCTAATGCGTCTCGTCTCATATCTTCCTTGCGTTTTAGGTTAATGCTTTCGGTTACCTCGAATTATCTACTACTAGGTAGTACACCTACTCTTCGATGATGTGGCACGTGGTTGGTACCTCCGGAGACACAATCACCGTCTTCAGGAATCTTTGAACTCTTCGTCTCTCCTCTCTTATAAGCCTGGGTCCAATCTCTGGATCCCAAGTATCCTCTGTCATCATGCTAGAGGTAGAAGACGAAGTCGTTGACTGCTATCTTGCAGCCTCTGGTGCAGTTTTCTTCTGCTCACCACCAACAACCTCCACCGCTACTGTGCGTAAAACTTCTGCAGTTTTAGCTGCAAGCTCCACACTCTCTCTTACGACATCCCATGATGTCCAAGGATGACGAACTTCATATGCCTCGCCTCCAGCCTTTGCCTCCACCCGACTCGATAGACAAAGAGCTCAGAAGTGTCCGAGCAGTAACACTCGTCGATCGCATCCGACGTTGCTCAACAAATCCAAGGTTAACAATCCATGTCAAGCAATTCAAGTCCATTGCTTGACCCAATACTTGACGACGTGAAGCCTTCGACACCGAAGCTACTGCCGTCATACTCGTAGCGAAACCCATCGCTTGCTCTCTCTCATCGGCATTGAGCTCCATCAATTGTCGTAATTGAGCATCCCACACAAGCCCAAGTCCTCCATCTTTGTAAGCATGTGACGCTGGAAAGCTTACCAAAGTGAGTAACGCTATCATGGGCCGTCTCACTAGGTTCACCACTGCCATGGATGACCTATCGACGACTCTCACTACTTGAGATCGTCGTCTTGCATCCAAGACGCTATCAACCGTGAGATGCGCTGGTTGTCTCACTCCATCGTGTGCGCGCTTAAGCACCTCTCTCGATAACAAGTTCGTCCATCACAACCGTGGATGATGTGCACGAGATCTTACTCTTGCTGCATCCAACAACACTGCTGGTCCAACCCAAGACCGCACTTGGTGCACACTCGCCATCATCTGTGTACGAGCATCACCCAACAAAGGAACGTTCTCCAAGATGTACGCTAGAGAATCCACCTGATGCATCTGGAGATGTCGTAAGATCCGTAACATTTCTCAGAACATCCTAGATCGCGGATCATGTAAACCTTGATCTCTCCGAGCACGCGTGTGACTTTGACATGACCATCCGGCTATCACCAAGTGAATGGTGTCACACGAACGTAAGATCCTGCGCCCCCAGTAGTGAAATATCTGACGGTAATGCTTCTTGGTATCCTCTAACAGCTGATATGGACAATAACTCAGGATATCTTTGCATCAAACGTACCACATGTCGCAATGAGATGCGTCTCGCAATCTCATCTCTCTCCACATACAAGTATCGATGTACTTGTATGCATGTTTGCAATACCGTAGCCAAACTTGTGCTGATCTCTCCAAACAGCTCCAGCACACATACACCCTCCTTTGGATACTGTCACACAATGGGAGTCGTATCCAACGGTGATAAGGTCACATGGCCAGTAGCAGGAACAACCCTTTGTTCCTCTACTGGTGGTAGAAAGGCTTCACTCCAAGCCTGCTGCACCAACTGATTAGCATACTGCTACAACTCTCCACCCGAACTCCAGAGTGGAACATCCAAGGCAGATGGTACTAACGTAGACCTGCTAGGCATGTCCTCCACCTCCTCAAAGACCAGAGTATCCTCCGCATAGGCATTGCCCTCCAACAACTCGTCAGGCCAAGTGATGACCGAACTGAACCTTGCAACGGATGTCATCGTCCCTGGTGTAGGCTCCGTCATCTCAACTCTAGCACTGAACCGCACTGATAAGCGGCTCACTCGTCTCTCACCGGACTACCAACCTGGTCTGTAAGATGCTGTCTCTGTCCAATAGTCGATCACGAACCTCATAGAGTATAACACAGCACCTCCAACTAATACATCATAAGACTCTACGGCTGTAACAATGGCCTTGGTTCTCACCATGGAGCCATCCGTGGGATGATCTGGTCAAACTCTCACCGTCAACATCTCGCGTGTCATGTGTAGAGCTGTACCCCCTGATCCTCCTAGAGATGTCTGCAACTGGAATGGACATCTCTCCACCTCGGACTTCTTCAGACCCAAACCAATACACGTCGTCTTCTCCAACATCAACGATTGGGCTCCAGGATCTAACAAGACCTTCTGTGGTCGATACACCTTCCCTGAAGGTGCCACCAAACAGAAGATACCACTTCTGTTGTCCAACAACATCACACATGGTGTCAAACCAGCACGATCAATCGCGTGGGGCTCGCAAAACTGCTGTAGCCTCGCCCAACATCGGATTCGATGTCGAGGGTGGACTCACATCACACCCATTCCTGGATGTCGTTGCCTCCAACTCTACTGCACCATCAGTAGGTCGTTTAAGAACCATAGCTGTGGTCCTCAACGTCTCTGATAATGTGAACGACTGAGGAAGCCTGGCCTGTCTACCAGCCTCTTCGTGTTGTGGATCCAACTCCACTGACGCACCTCGTGACTCAGAGGCACGTACTGCACCTCTAGTCACTGCCGCAGATGTCTCAATCTGTGCCACGTCAGCCATGAAGTCGAAGTCATCTCCTTCTCCTCCATAAGACGTGGAAGCTTTTGTTCCACTTGATCTCTGCTGAGCCATAGCCATACTAGCTATTCTCTGCTCCAACTGCTCAATCCGAGCAGCCATACCTGCTTTTGACATCGTAACAGATCGTGGACCGACCGATCCTCTCCTAGGTGCTGGACCTCTACCTCCAGCTCGACCACCACGGCCTCCCTGAGCTCCTCCACCTCGTGGACGATCAGCCTTCCCTTGCCGCAACTCGGGATGGAGATCAAAACAATGGTCACTACTGTGACAAAGTCGTCCGCAATGCTCACATTGCCTAGGTACTGCTTGAGACGTCCTTGATGTCTCATAACCACCTCTCCTCTGTGGACAGTCCTTTAGCTGATGAGGACCATCACATGTCCAGCAAGGACTCGCTTGCTGCTGACTAGAGAAGGACGGCATGAGCTTCTGCCCACCAGATTCTCCAACACCTCCCTGAGATCGTGACTGCTCCACACGATCTTTACCACCACCACCACCACGCTGTTGCGTAGCCTGTGATCCTCAAGGAAGAGGTGGTCGTTCCATGTGTTGTCTCCTTGCTTACCCAACAACCACCACCCTCTCCTCCACCATGTTGAGCTCAATCCGCTCAGCCAGACCAAAGACAACCGCCAACGTCAGAGCGGTATTTCTAAAGAGAGTAGCATCTCTAACTCTCCTACGCAGCTCCCGGTCTAGTATCCTATACCAGAACTGGACTGCCTGTGCTTCCGTCACTCCTTGGATAACGTTGATCAACTGCCTCATGCGAGTAAACGCCTCGCGTGTGTTCTCTCCAGTCTTCCGCTGGAACTCCTGCAGACTCCTCCACTTGTCGGTCCGCACACCCTGATAGTTCTTCCTCAAACATTGGAAGAACTGGTTAAACCCTGGTGGTATCCCGCTCACACTACCACCTGCTCCACTACTTGTGGACGCACCGCTGGTAGTAGGTACTCCGCCACCTGTGGATGTACCACTGCTACTAGCACCCGAACTTGCAGATACTACGCCTCCCAAAACTGCATCAGTAGTGATAGAAACGTAGTTGGGAGACCAATGTTGTCTCCACAATCGATCTCAACACTATAATTTCGTCTGAACTCATGATAATCGTCCATCGACGGTCCCTCCAAGTGTTGGAACAAATCCTTCCATGCCATGAAGGGTGTAAACAGCTGTGGGTTCCACATCTGCTGCAGATCGCACCAACTGTCGAACTCCTGGATGAAGTCATCCAGCTCAATGATACCAACTGTACTTGAGTAACGTCGAGGTCCCTTTGTGGCCCCATAGATCTCGTCCATGTCCCACAACAACGGTGTGACGACACTAGACTCACCATCAGAAAACACGCTATCTGCGTCTGACTCGTCCTTTGGAACAACTGACTGCAAGGGTGTAGGTAGTCGGTACCTCACCCCACTTCGTGTATGCCCATTGTCCGAGAAGTCTCCACCAGAACCTCTCGAGAACTCTGTGATGAGAGAATCCTGATAACACACTCCCCAACCGGAATGTCGCAATCTCCGTCACCACCGTAATCACCACTTGCCTTAACCCCGCTCCTACTGAGCTCACCTATCTCCTACTAGGACGGTCAAGGTAAGGACAACCTGTACCTGCCATCACACATGCAGCCTCTCACGGTCTGTTGGTCGTCACTCCAACCGCACCGTGAGAGAGACAAAAGTAGTCTGACTGATCCGCAACTCCAGTCTCACTACCGACAGCACACTGGAGTGAACTCATTCCGGAAATCAAGCGCCAACACAAGCAAACGTGGCGCACAAATAGGAAGCAGAATATGGAGAGGTTCCAACCACAAGAAGTCCAAACGATAACTCTCCACATTCAAACATTCACATAAAGGGAAATCCAACCCCACCCGGACTGACGACTTCTCGTCAGTGACCACATGCACAATATATGGTCACCAACTGTCATAACTGATGCTTGAGATCATTAACTAGATGTCTACACTTCTAGTAGCTCCAAAAATATCCACGTGGTAGCTCTACTAGCTCACCCAAGACAACTGCCACCAACTGCCTCCATATACGTCTCTACGGTATAGGCAAACACTACCACAACTATAGCTTCCCCCTAATACTGTGGGGTCGCCTTACCACTCCTCTAGGAACATGCGAGAAGGTCTCCTACTACCTTATACAAGTCCATAAGTACTTGCACGCATCCCTGTAGGACACCAAGAGCTATTGGTCTAGTGGTAAAGCCAAAGCTAAGACTACAGAGTTAAGTGTCCAAGTCCAAAAATAGTGTTGGGATGGGTGACCGGCTGGTTTTACACTTCCCACACAACTGAAACTTGCATACCTCTCTCACGCACGCCAACAAGCTGGCTTGCGGCGGGCTCGGGCTCAAGTTCAGGCTCCGCTCCGCCTCTGCACTCCGCTTCTTACGTCTCCGCACTCACGCACTTCTGCTCCTCGAAGCCTCTAAACGCCTCCACACCTCGACACTCCCGCTCACTCTTTGCTCCGCTCCGCTTGGAATAGAGTAGAACGGATACAACACACCAAAAGAGACTCGGCTCCACCTCGAATTGCACAAGATTGCACCGAAAGAGGCTCCAAAACAACAAAAACAGCTTGCGAGTGCACACGGGTAACCAAAATCTGACGTAAAACAGCAAGAACACCCAAAGCCAACCCGAACACCATCACAACAGATTCGCGAATGCACAATACACACTTTGCAAATGCACACACACACAACAAAACTTTTAAACTTGAGTTTCCACACGAAATTGCATCAAAATCTGACATAACTAGCCTTTTTGCACTTTCGGGTCACACGGCAGCGAACTTAGCCATAACTTCTTCGATGCTCGACCAAACTCCAGGAAACTTGGTGAACTACAATCGTCTCTTCAATGCGCTTCCAAAGAGTCCACTCCG
Organism: Asterella californica; assembly: GCA_036924285.1. Classification (NCBI taxonomy): domain Eukaryota; kingdom Viridiplantae; phylum Streptophyta; class Marchantiopsida; order Marchantiales; family Aytoniaceae; genus Asterella; species Asterella californica. The sequence goes on from JAYKYS010000003.1 coordinate 32,550,999, forward strand.
ACCTGACATTGACAAGTACTCCGTCTACAACGCCCAAACACGCACTCCGGTCCGAACAGGTCACTTCAAGAACATTTCGTAAAATTTTTGCAGCGCTTCCGCATGACAGAAAATCTCCACTCAATGCCACAACAGCAATCAAGCTGCGAACAGCAAGGTACCATGCGTCCACACACATCTCGATCGCAGGTCCAATCAATCAAGCACGAACGACAACGCTTGAAGATACCATCGGACGATTTCAGATCAGCGAGCTCTTACTGAACTCCGCCTCGACCTGCACTCAATTCTTCAAGTAATATGAACAGAGAAATTACCATCTCCAACCCTACAACAAAGATTACTCACAAATGGTCAAGCCAAACCCACTCTAAGCACGAAGAGAATCCGAGTTACACTCAACTAGACTATCCCTCATAGCCTGGAGCTTGAAGGCTCAACTTGAAGAACTAAGGCCTCCAAGCCCTACCTGCGAAGTATACCCCTAGTGAGCTCTCTCACCAACTCGTCCTAACGGCACTAACGGCCTTATCAGGATTCATCACTCCGCACTCGGTCAACCTAGCGGAGGTGCCCAAACTGACATAACATATGAGAGGAAGGAGTCGGAAAAACAGAGTATGAACGTTCAGTGTCTATTGTGAGGTTAGATTGCGTATCGGATGCCGAAGACAGATGAGATCAGTGATGAGAAGCCTCGCTGTGAGAAGTCTTCTGAGTACGTCAGGCGATCAGAAAGCTGTCCCGGGAATTTTCCTGGAGGTCACTATCACCGCAGGAGTCCGCAACCATCTTCTGAACCTTTTTCATACACTCTGCTTCTCATGCATCTTGTATCTTCTGTTAGGAAGTAGGACGAAATGCAAAGTAGGTTGTCTTCTTAAGAATTCATTCGGTGCTTTGCTTAGTTAGGATTGATATAGCTCGGAAGACGAGAGCTACTTAGGAAGCACTGTTAGAATCCCGGAAGATGGAATAGCTGTCTTCTGGAAGACTAGATTCATCTTCTGAGAGTGGAAACTAGACTGTGAGGACTTGGGAAGGACTGAGCCTTCGGCTCACAACAAGTACGTGTGGCTTAGTGTAACAGAGGTTCGAAGAATGTCAATGCATCCTCGAGGGTTGGTGTTACCCGCCGTTGACGTGCTTTTTTATCTAAGAATACACCGGATATCTAGCTGTAGAGAGTACGTGTCGCACTCTGTGACTCAGAACCAACGATCACCCAAACCCCTCTCTGACCTCCAAGTACACTCTGAACCTATCCCGCTACGATATTCTCACGTCCTCTCGGCAAATCTCTCTCTTACTCGACTAAGAATAGAACCGGGGTAACAAGCACGGACAACCTGTTCCTGCCATCACCGCAAGCACTCTTGGGTCTGCTGGACATCACTCCAGCCTCACCACAAGAGAAATACCAGCACTCCTAATAGAAAGGAAACCTAAGCGCAACGCCCGCACACAAATCCAATCAAACCAACTGGGCGTATAAACAGGCATGCGAGTATGGAGAGGATCAAAACACAGATAATACAGTCAACAACTCTCCATACCCATGATCAAGTGCTCTGAAGCACTAGCAAAACCTCCAGGTCGACCTGTTCTTTAAAGAATCTTAACTCTTGCGTCTTTCGGAGCAAGAACCTCTCAACTTTACCTCGCTGTCACTCCTCAACCACAGCTCGGAATAAGATGAAACCAAAGCCAGTAGATAGCCTGTAGAATAATCTCTCTATTAAGATATTACATGCAGAGAGATCATCTCTGAGTTGGCATCTATGCTCTTCCAAAGTTTGCTGTTTTTATAACATGATATTATTTCGACAGAACTTTGCTGTTCGATTCCTCACAAACCACTTGACCAAAATAGCTCAAACTTCTCAGGAAGCTAATGTGTCACCATCAATACCACTCTGTAAAATTTCACCAGCAGATCTTCAACCAAACTCTCGGAATGATCCAAGCCCTTATCGCTGTTTTTATAACATGATATTATTTCGATAGAAGTTTGCTGTTCGATTCCTCACAAACCACTCGACCAAAACGGCTCAAAACTCTCAAGAAGCTAATGTGTCATCATCACTATCACTTTGTAAACTTTCACCAGCAGATCCTCAACCAAATTCTCGAAATGAACCAAGCTCTTATTGTCAATGACACAAGACGATATGCAGACCCTTGTGCACAAAACAGTGATACCCTTATACCCAATAACTCAAATGGTCTGAAACTTCACAGGTAGGTAGCTGACTGTACCTTCTCAGACCCTGGAAGATTTCATAGCGAAATTTGACCTCAAACTCTCCATATCGCTCTCAATGTCTCCTGTTTACACTCGTCTACTCTCATAACCTCCGATTTGAGACACCCAACTTCAGCCGACCATAACTTTTTCACCCCGGCTTGTAATTGATTGATCTCAGAGTCCATAGCAAGCCCATCTCAAGAGCTTTCCAGCAAAAATCAATTTGTCTCCAGCAACCTCACAGAACTCTCAGAAAGTGAGAAAGACCTCACAGAAACAAAATTGGTCACGAATTTGACCCCCTCAACTTCAATTGTTTGAAACGTTCTCATCCGTGCTTCAAATCGAGCAACCATTGAGCTCACGGGCATCCTCGTCTCCCAAGCTTTCCAACCATATCTCACACCCCGCGAATGGACCACGGGAAGTGCCTCTAACTCTCAAAAACGTGAAAGGAACTTGATAGAAGATGATTTGTCAAACTTTCGACCAATAAGAAACAAGTTGACAAAAAAAGTTTTGTCTTCACTCACATGACAAACACAAGGAACTAATTTTTATCCAAGAGTACCATTTGGGCCTCAAAGCTTATATTGAACAAACTACAAACATGTGCCGTTGACGATACCGTTGATCAAGAAGCACCTGGACAGGAAGAACAAACTACGCTCAATATAGAGCAGAATCCCAACTCTAAAACGGTTGACAATAAACGGAACTACGAAAGGAACGGACGAAGCTATTATCTGGTTGTAATAATCCTCTCCGAAATTCCTCACCACAAACTCCCGATGCGCCACCTTTGGTCGACTGTAACAACGTATTTCGATCCAAGTGTTAAACAGAACTCTCGCTGGAAAGTTCAGATCCAATGGAGGATCCATACCACATCAGAGCAAGATGTAGACAATAAGATCCCAAACATCGTCATAAGTGACAATGGGAAGAATAATAGGATCCGGAGTAACCATCACCACAGCCATAAACGACTCTCCCCAATGAGCTATCATAAATACTCGAAAGTGATCCCGCGGCAGACAATGGATCTTAATGACGAATGGATGCGCAAGTAGAAGATCATGAGCACGAAAGGGCTCTCTGTTCATGCCTACCACTCGTACTATCGCTTACTTCATCCGATGATACTAATCACACTCACACTAGACTTAGATACTCTACACTCTATCTGCAAAGCTCCGCGCACCTCTTTTCTTATACAACAACTTCGCATATGACGACAAGAGTACTACTCTTATCTCTCCTCAGTGGAGAGTACACGGATCGTCCACGTGGAGCCTTATCTTTTGACACGATAAGATCCCGGTGGCTCCTCAACATCAAAACACGTACGAAGGATATGTGGTGGTTTCACACCCTAGCCAATCCACAACACGACACCGTAGAATTGACAGAGGTCAAACCCTTCATCAAGGAGTTGGGTCTCGACTTCTTCCTGTGGGACTGGAACCTTGCGCCCCTAGGTCTTTTGAAGGAGGTCTAGGCAACACTGCCTCCGCGCAACCTTGTACTTGTGAAGGCAGGAGTCGCTCGTGGAAGACCATCTTCCTGGACGGTGGAGTGGTGTAGTGTCTTTCATATACCAGAATCTGAGAACTGAGGGTACGAGCTCGAGAAGAAGATCTTATCGATGATCTCAGGGAAGTGGCATGTGCCTGGAAGCACGACTTGCCTCTTCCTGGAAGATAGATAGGGGAGGAACGTATAGAAGGTCGAAGCTTACCGAGAGTCGCGAAAGCGTCTTCTGGCGAAGCTGTTTTTTCACCTCTTCCCAAAGAGGAAGGTGCAGAAGACGAGATACCTTGGAGATCAGGACGTGGAGTTCTTGGAAGCCGTCTAGGAGGGACTGTCTGTCAATTGGGGTGCCTTCTTCCACGCTTACATCCAGACAGAGTTGGTCTACTTGGGCATCCCAGCAGGAGGGCATTCATCCTGTTGTTCTTCTGCTATCTATACGTGTCCAAGGGGGATTTGACAAGAGACCAGTTGACGAGGTATGGACCAACAAGATAGTGCAAGGTGAAGGAAGAGACCTCATGCGAGGAAAATCGAGCAGCAGCTGTGACTCCCCCTCCCACTTTAGTACCTTAGACGAGACCAGGCACTCATCATAAGACGCTTCTGATACGAGAAGACGTCTCCGACCGAATCATGGGGATGAACCTGTCTTCTGCGAGAAGAAGGTTGGAGGAATTTAGCGCCTTCTTTCATTCGAAGATCTAGCCAGCCATGGAGTTGGTGGAGAAGCGTTGTCGGAGTGTGATCCGTCTACCTAGGAAAGCGCCGGACTTCTGGCTGTGGTTGTTTACTCAAGAGGTTGGCTTTCAGGTAACAACAGGGCTATAAACACTCACACAGGTGTGTAAGATCTTGTAATATACTCAGAAAGCGAAATTCAGGTATAACTGGCAGTAATAGGATCCGGCGGCGAACTTTGACACTCACGGAGAAGAAAACTATGAAAGTTTAGACTTCTAAACTTCCCCTACATGCAAATGAGGTACTACTGAACTCACACACGAAGTTTCAGCCTGAGATCAAATTCTGACACCGAGATGTTGACAGAAAAGTTCTGAGTAAGAAAATTGCGGCAATTTCTGGTACCCAGCTGGCTATTTCAACCTAGAACAGAAGATTGGCTCGATCAAATTCAAATATTCTCACAGTATTTGAAGTCTACAGGGTGCTGAACATCCCTGTGAAGTTGGGACTCCTGAATGTACACAGAACTCCAGATCTCCTCCTCTGAAGTCGCTGCTCTAGATTAAGAGCTTTTCAGACCCCTCTAGCTTCAGCGGCCGCCCTGAATTACTCAGTCACTCAATTGATGCGAAACTTTTTGGGAAATCGTAGCCCTGCTGGCAGAGAACACAACCTCGAAGTTTTGAAGCAATTTCCTCAAATCTGCTGCAAGTGACACTGAAAACCCTAAATCCAACAAAAGTGATTCAATTCTGGCACAATTCGAACTTCAATTGGTCATAACTTCGGCTTTATTGACTCAAATCGATCGAAAATTTCACTGGAAGTGCTTGGCATGACGAGCTCTACCCTCCTGTGCACTCAGATTTCGAAGTCCACCCACCAAATGCTCGAACTCTCCTTTAGAGCTCTGTTTCTAAATTTAGAGTTAAACTAAAGACAAAAACAGACCAATGGGAGTTCATAGCTCCACTTGGTTGTCCTTTAGTGCCCTAATCCACGTGGTAACTCAACTTCACTCAAAGGCTACCACGTCAGCCCCTAAAGTGCCAGCGTAAATCTTAAACTTCACGCGAAGGCATATAAAATAACACGTAACCCTAAAAGATAACTTAACCAATCTAGAAAGCGTGCATGGGCGACAAGTAAGTACAACCCATGAGCTTAAACCTCTATCAGCATGGAAACCCTAAGTTATGTACTTTCACAACATAGATAAGCATGATATCATTTGCACAAGGGCAGGAGTGCTTGAACAAGATAGATAACATACTATCAACATACTAAGACTCAAAATATATAACACAATAGTGGCAACACCGTATGCAAAGGTGTCAAACATATGTATAAAGGACTAGAAGTAACATGAGCTAACTTCTAGAACTACTAAACTCAAGCGTCGGAGTAGAAGTCAAGCATGTAGCCGCCAAGTAGCGCGACAGCGTGCGATGGTTCAAGAGAAGCCACTGTGACTTGGATTCGGTCTGCGCACATTGATGCAGCAGGAAGAGGTCTAGAAGAAGGTAGACACGCTGGAAATCAACCTCCGCACCACGGAGAAGTTTGCAGCGAAGCGCTTCTGTCAAGGAGTCAGTGCAATTAAGGAAGAGCAACTAGGAGTTGCAGGCACGTCTACAGCACCGTGACCAGGAGGTTCTACGGGTCAGAGGTAAGATCACCTCTCTCGTAAACGAGAAGATGATATGGAAGGCACTGCGAGAAGCGGCGGAAGCACAAGCCGCAGCAGAGAAGACGCAGAGGGAAGAAGCAGAAGTCCGAGCAAAGAGACTAATGACGTAGACGGTGGAAGCACTTCGCAAGAAGTTCAACTTCACTGCGGATAAGAAACTTCTCACCCTAGCAAGGGAGTGGAATGACGAGTCCAAGATAATGCTAGTGGAGTGCAAGGACAGCATGGTCCACTACCTGGATCCGCAGATTGAGGGCTTGAAGGCGCTTTCCGGTCTTCCCTCAATCCCTTAGCCAACAGCTACATCTTCCCATGCCCCAGGACCAGCGATCAGGAGAGATTCGGAGAAGGAGGAGTTTGACCTCACTGTCCACTTGGTAGTGACAGCACTGAAAACCGAGAAGACCGCGGAAGAAGTCTTAGAGGACAAGGTGTCTTCTGGAAGACAGGAAGCCAAGTTGTCTTCTCACGTGTTTCAGGTGGAGGAGGTGACTTCCTCTGATCATTGTGAAGTCACCTTAGCTCTTAGTGTCGAACCAGTGCCGCATAAGAGCCAGGAATCGCAGGTGGACTCAGCATCCCAGAAAACACTTATGTCTTCCGAAGCCGCCCCAGAAGAACAAGTCACGAACATCGAAGAAGAAGCCACCTCAGTCACACCCGAGGTACTCGCAAGGCTTCCCACTTTACTAGAGGTCAATTTAGGAGTTCAGGTAGGACCAAATCAAGAGGAGATCACACCTAGCGAATTAGAGTAGGCAGCAAGTTAGGAAGTACAGTAGTTGACTTGCTAATTTGGATAGGAAGCGAAGTCTACTATCTTGAGAAGTGACAGTTTCTTTTATATTTTTAGATGACTGTCCATGTGGCAGGTTAGGCAACATTAGGAGTAGAAAGTAAGTTTCTAAAATAGGGCAGGGAGCCGACTGCATGTGAGGTGGTGGTCTTCTGACAACGCCCCATTTCTCCTGATTGCAAGTTGAGGATTGGAGAGGATCTCTCCTGCGACTCAAGTGCAGAAGTATAAAATAGAACACATAGTAAGATTTGACACACACATGTGAGAGACACATTTTACTGTGCAGATGGTCTCACATCTTCGTACAGTACACAGATTACGTCTGATGCTAGAGACATACGAATAGATTTGGATTACATCGGAGGGGTCTACATCTCCGCTTCTAGCAGTGGATCGATGATGTAGATAGAGATAATGGACAATCTAGAGCAAGGAACGGCATCATCGTGTAGTCCTGTCTCTAAGCTGGTGTGTCGAGGAGTAGGAGCATGAAGTGGAAGGAGTGAGCTTCCTGAAACCAATGTACCTTCTTCTCGAGGAATTGATTTCAGATTTGAGTGTAGAAGCTTTGTCTGTGTCTTCTGGGCAGTGAAGCCTTCTTCTTGAGTGGCGGTGATTGTTAGAAGCTGTGCAGAGTCAAAGCTTGTCTCATCAAGTGGAGCACTTCGGATCCACGTACGGACAGTCCTAGAGATAAGCAATCCCAGATGACAGAGTAGTCGGAGCAACGACAGAAGAAGAAAGAAGCCTTCTTTCCACAACAAAAGACGGCATCCTCGAGTAGAAGACTGTGTAAACCAATTTGTTGTCTTCCTCCCCAAATTACTACAAGCAGGGATGGCTTGTTAGTCAGGATCCGGACTAGAAACCTGTCAGTGTCTTAATCTCTCATTTTCATCTTGTTTTCTCTTGTTTGGATTTTCTCTTCTTCCTCATCTTCTCTCATCTTCCCATCTTCCTACCTTCTTCTAGTGAGCTTCTGAGACTTCTATTGAGCTTTCGTGAAGGTGAATGTCGTTCTAATGCTGCAGGAAGATCGTTTCTGTAGGCAAGAGTCTAGGAAGACTACAGGGGACATACATCCATTGATTGATCTAACCCGTAGGAAAGTGGAAGAGCAATGTGTGATAGACATTGTTAATTTGACGTCTATGAAGCAGGAGCAATCTTCTGGGGACGTGAGAAGTCGAATTGAACCACTAGAAGCCGAGGATTGCTTCGAGAAGACTGTCGTGAGAAGACTGGAAGCAGTGACCGAGAAGCAAGAAGCGTCTTCTCGAGTTTCTCTGTAGATATTTGTGTGATATTTTAGGTTGTAGTTATTTGTTTAGGTCCAGGGCACCTTCTGAAAGGTCTGGAAGCCGTGTGGTTTTTTTTTGTGAGAAGACGGGATTTCTAGATAAAACCCGTGTGTTTGTGTGTTTGAACAGATCTTAGAACTTAGAGCAGCGATACTTGTGCAAATCCTCTGTGAGAAAGATATCTTTTATGCTAAATGGGCTACAAGAGAAATCTTGAGACACTACAGATACTTTGTAACCTTTAAATGCACATGTAAAGTCCACTTGCAGTACAGTTAGTCTTTTAAAAAGATAGAGGCCATAGAAGACTGTTAGCTTGGTTTTACTTCCCTGCATGATAGTCTTTCTTTGAACGTAACATCTTAATATATTTTCCTATCTAATATATTTTAATTAAGGATCCAATCTAAGGGTGTTTCCGACTGCTGTTGTTTCTGTTCGTATCCACGTCATGCTGGGAGACAATATGGCATTTTGACTGGTGTGGCACCAGAATATTTTAGAAATTATACTTTTGATGTCAGAGAAAAGTCTCTCACGCTTGAAAGTACACAAAAAGTACTGAATTTTAAAGCTCTTCTGTCTAAAGGTTCTATCTAATGCTTTGGTATGACGAGAAACATCATATTACATTGTGGTATACGACTAGGTTCGCATACATAATTCAAATAATTTAGTGGATGCTAAAAGATTTATCCAGTGCAACTGCGAGACAGAAAAGGAGTTTAAACAAAAGAGAGATGGATTGAGAACGTCAAAGCTATCTTCTTTTCTTTTCTATAGAGGTTTTACAAAATACACTTCTACACTAATAACAAATTTTGTGCATTATGTCAAGTTCGACAATAATTGTAAACGCATTTACTTATAGTCTCATATCTATAACATTTCATCACAAAACCATAATATATTGATCGCATTGCATGAGCTTTGATTCGGGGTGCGAAGAATGTCCCTGTTTTTTTCTCAGAGAAATTTAATTATTATCTAATCAAATTATCATAAGAAGTTAGAGTATACAAATAGATGCGAGAGTTATAATATCATAGTTTGAAGCTTTGACTTGATAGGACTATCAAGAATGAACTAGCTATAATTATAACACTCTAAGTAATCCAGATCATGCAGAATTCAGTTATAAATATTACTTTATTTCTAGTTAAGTAAGGCCTGTACCACACTTTAACAAGCAAAACCTTCTATTTACGTTCCAACTAACTCAAGTTCGTGAAGAGTTAAACCATGCATTTTATCATTTTATCCTTTCGTTGATGTGCCCATAATTTGCAAGATTGAAGATTTTTTCAAAAATTTTAAGTTAATGACGTGTCTATATAATTGAAGTAACCTTATTACTTAAGACTACATTCTGCTTAGCGGGAAAATTATCTTAAGAGAATTTGTGAGAAGAAGTCTACTTCTTCCGAAGCCGGAAGACGTCTTCTGGAAGTCGGAAGACATAGCATGCTTCCGAGAAAACAGTGACTACAACCACGAAGATACCAACCGCGCACCAACTAGATAAGAGATAGGTGTACCTGCTGTGCAATCACCCTTGTAGTAGGTAGGACTATAGTAGTCCCATTACTTAAATCGCGGAGAGAAGACACGGAAGCTGGAGGCGCACTAGCACTAGAGCTCTCTTGGTTGCTTCTCGATTTGAGAATTGACTTCGATTTAAGAATTGGAGAGGACACTGGAAGCGCGTAGAAACGAATTGAAGTGAGTGAGTAAGAGATGACATCTTTCAGTCAGGAAGGTGGTGGAAGAGTGAGGAATCCCCAAAGGACTAGAAGATTAGAAACTGATGGTCGAGATGGAAATCAAGAGAGAAGCTTCGGAGTGCAACAGATCGAGTTCGATTGTGGAAGCAGTGTTGCAGCAGCTCGAGATTGGAGGCAGAAGCAGGATCGTGGCAAGACATTAAAGACGAAATCGAAGTCTTGAAGCGTGCAGAAGACTGAAGGAATAGTCAAAAGCGTAGTTGGAAGCAAAACTGAGGTTCTTTTCATTTCTTCTCTCTTCCTCATCGCTTCCGTCCTCTATTCTTGCACCTCCCACGCTTCCCCGATCGTTTGCATGAAGCTCATCGATCATTTGCATGAAGCTCATCGATCATTCTCCCTACACTGAATTTTCTCTAAGAAGATTGGACGCGGAAGCGCTACTCAATTTTTGTCACCCATCTTCCTCACTTCTTCCCGAATTGAAAATGGACTTCTCTTCTTCCCATTCTAAAATTCGATGGTCTGACTATTAATTTCTCTACCCTACTGCGCTTCTGTCTCAAAATCCGTGGACAGAAGATATGTCTGAATGTCTGATCATTTCTAGAAGACCGAATGTTTGCAATTCGCATCAAGTAGTTGGATTGGATTGGAATTGGAGTTGTGAGAAGCTTGATGTGAATCCAGATTGAACTTGAGAGTTGATTGTTGTTTCAAGAAGCATGAAATTGAGAATCAGTCATGTGTCTCCTAATCTTCTTGACTTCTCAAATCCACATCTTCCTAGAGAGCTAGAAGATTAGAAAGGCTAGCAGAATGCGCGAAAAGATGTGAGGGTCCTATACGGATCTCTTCTGTCTGATCCATAGCAGCATGTTCCTTCTTCTTCCCAGACTTTAGAAGAGAGTTGTGAGAAGCCTTGCTGGTAGAATCTGGAGAGAATGATCAAGAGTCATGTCTTCTCGTTACGCATCAAGCTTCTTCTGAGAATGTATGCGAGGTGAGGAGTCGAAAAATAGAATATGAATGTTCTGTGTCTGTTGCGAGGTTAGATTGTGGATAGGAAGCCGAAGAAAAGATGAGACCAGTGATGGAAAGCCTGACTACGAGAAGTCTTCTGACAACGTCAGTTTACCAGAAGTTGTCTCAAGAGTCTTCCTGGAGTCCACTGTCACAGTAGGAGTCCTCAGTCTTCTTCCGAATCATTCATAGACTTTGCTTCTCACATATCTTGACATCTTTTGTTATGAAGTAAGATGAATTGCAAGGTGGATTGTCTTCTTAGAAATCCATGTGATGCCTTGCTTAGTTAGGATTGCTTAGATATAGCTCGGAAGATGTGATGTACTTAGGAAGCACTGTTAGAATTCTAGAAGACGGGATAATTATCTTTTGGAAGACTAGATTCGTCTTTTGAGAGTGGAAGTTGGACTATGAGGACCTGATAAGGATTGAGTCTTAGGCTCATAGCAAGTATGTGTGGTTTAGTGTAACAGAAGCTCAAACATGTCGATAAATTCTCGAGGGTTGGTGTTATTGAAAGCAGAGTTCACCAAGGTCAAACCTTTCATCAAGGAGTTGGACCTCGATTTCTTCACATGGGATTGGAACCTCGTGGACAGAGTATTCTGGAAGAGGTCCGGATAACGTTTCCTCCTCGCAACTGTGTATCTGTCAAGGCAGAGGTCGCTCGAGGAAGACCATCTTCGTGGACGGTGGAGTGATGGCGCAGAGCTTTCCACAGGCTAGAAGTAGAGAACCGCGGATATGAGTTAGAGAAGAAGATTCTGCTGATGATCTCAAGGAAGTGGTATGTACCTGGAAGTACTACATGCCTCTTCCTAGAAGATAGATAGAGGAGGAACGGATGGAAGGTGGAAGCTTACCGAGAGCCGAAGAAGCGTCTTCTGAGGAAGTTGTACCTTCACCTTTTCTCCAAAGGAAAGACCTAGAAGGTTAGATATCTTGGAGACCAGGACGTGGAGTTCCTGGAAGCTATCTGGGAAGGACACGTCGTCAACTTGGGCACCTTCTTCCACACCTACGTCCAGGCCGAGTTGATGTACGTGGACACCTCAGCAGGAGGACATCTTATCCTCTTCTTCTGCTATCTGTACGTGTCCAAGGAGACCTGAAGGAAGACCAGTTGACCAAGTATGGGCTAGCGGGACAGCAAGAGGTGAAGGAAGAGACTCCGGAGGAAGAAGACCGAACAGCTGTCATGTCTTCCTCTCCCACTCTAGTGTCTCAAGCAGGACCAAACACTCAGCATAAGACAATTATCTCGATTTTTCATCATGTAGCTACGTCTTCTGGTGCACCAGGATCAACGATTGGGAAGGATCTCAAGAAGGAGGAGTTCGATCTCGCTGTCCACTTGGTGGTGACAGCGTTGAAAGTCGAGAAGAAGAGCGAAGAAGCCTCAGAAGACAAGACGTTTTCTGGAAGACATGAAGCAAAGATGTCTTCCCAAGTGTTCAGAGTGGAGGAGATGACTACCTCTGATCTCTGTGAGGTCATCCCAGCTCCGAGTGTCGAGCAGGTGACACAGAAGAGCCAGGAAGCGCAGATGGATTAGCTTCTCAAGGACCTCTTCTGGCTTCTGAAGCCATGGTGGAAGCGCACATGACCAGCACTGAGAGGATGCCACTTCAGCCGTACCAGAGATATCAATAAGAACACTCATGGTGCCAGAAGCTGAATTAGGAGGTCAGGCAAGTGAGGAACCTATGAGGACTACATCTGACGACCAGGAGTAGGTAGTAGAGGTAGTTAGCACTTAATTACCCTGGCTATTTTTGTAAGAATCTGAGTCTACCATTTTAAGATGAGCAACTCTCTCTTTATTTTTTAGGTGACTATTCATGTGGCAAGATAAGCAACGGTAGGAGTAGGAAAGTAGTTTCCAAACTGAGAAGGGAACCGAAGCCGAGGAGGTGGTGGCCTTCTTACAGTGTCTCATCTTTCCCTGACTGTGAGTTACAATTGGAAGGGATCTCCTTCCTACGACTCAAGGCAATTGTATAAAGTAGATGACAATGTAAGATTTTACACACATATGTGAGCACACACTCATAGACACTACGTGCATAGAGTTTTAGAGTAGGTCTGCACCTCCGCTCCCAGTAGGAGATCGTAAGGATGTAGACGGTAATAGACAGCATAGACAGGGGGATGGCATCATCGTGCAGTCCTGCTTCTAAGCTGGTGTGTCGGAGGATAGTGACAGAGAGTGGATGGAGTGAGCTTCTAGAAGCCAATGTAACTTCTTCTCGGGGATTGGATTCTAGATTTGATTGCATAAGCTTTATTTATGTCTTATGGGAATGAGTTTCATCGAATTCATACCCAATTGTGCATGAGAAGCCTTCTTGTTTCACAATCCGGACTAGAAGCCTGTCGGAATCTTAATTTCTCTCTTTTTTCTTGTTTCCTCTTGTTTGGATTTTCTCTTCTTCCTCATCTTCCCTCATCTTCTCGTCTTCCTACCTTCTTCTATTGGATTTTTGAGACTTCTATTGAGTATCAGTGGATGTGAATGTCGATGTAGTGCTGCCGAAAGACTGTTTCCGCAGTCAGAAGCTTGAGAAGACTACAGGGGACATACACCATGTGATTAATCTAACCCCGTTGGAAATTGTAAGAGCAATGTGTGATAGAGGGTAGTAATTTGACATCTACGAAACAGCGACAGTCTTCTGGATGTGTCAGAAGTCGAGTTGAACCCCTAGAAGCCGAGAATTGTTTCAGGAAGACTCGTCGTGGGAGGACTGGAAGCCGTGACCTGGAAGCAGTAATCGTCTTTCCGGACTTCTCATATAGTTTATTGACACACCTCCTTGTTCAGCTCAATAAATTATATGATACGACACTCACATATTTCATGTTTCACAAAATTATTATTTTTTGAAAGATTGGTTTAGCTTACCTAGGTTCTAGCTTAAACTCAAGTTTAGCTTACCTAAGGTAAAACTTACCAAACAAAGGGTTAGATGACTCCTCATCTTCACATACAACCTTTTGTGTTTTAAAATCATTCACACAGTGACATTGTTCCTTTTGTTGAAACTTTGAACTCAACTTTAAGTATAATATCTAAAGTATATGATGTATAACCTTTTAGTAATACTCGATCATCTAGTACCAGAAGTGTCAGAGGTGTCTCAAAACTACTCTTAACGGAATAAGAAAAACATGGACTTTTATCTTTAAAAGTTGGAAAGAAAAAAGAGTTTGATATGATGGAGGAAAAAGATAAAAATAACAAGAAGAAAAGAATTTTCTTCAGAGATGCAGAGGCACGATATCTAACGCTAGCGTTTAACGGCAGAGCAACAATATGATCACACATATACAAGATAAAGACGATGAGAGTGGACAAATTAGAATTTATTTTCAGTTTTAAATTTAACTTTTATCAAGCCTTTCTCTAATCTCAACTGTAGTGTCTCAGGATTTCTCCTTTAGTCCATTGTAGCATAAAAGATTTCGTTCCCCAAGAAGATTTACACTAGTATCGCTGCTCTAATTTCTAAGATCTGTCCAAACTCATAAACACTCGGGATTTGTCTAGAAATCCCCTCTTCTCACAAAACCACAAGGCTTCCAGACCCTTCAAAAGGTGCTCTGGACCTTAACATACAACAACTACTTAAAATATCACACAATTATCCACTGAGAAGTCCGGAAAGACGATTACTGCTTCCATGTCACGGCTTCCATTCCTCCCACGACGATCTTCTCGAAGCAATTCTCGGCTTCTAGGGGTTCAACTCGGCTTTTGACACCTCCAGAAGACTGCCCCTGCTTCGTAGATGTCAAGTTACCTTTCTCTATCACACATTAGCTCTTATAATTTCCAACGGGTTAGATTAATCACATGGTGTATGCCCTTTGTGGCCATCTCATGCTTCTGCCTACGGAGGCGGTCTTCTTGCAACACTACAACGACATTCGCATTCACTGCTACTCAATAGAAATCTTGGAAGTCAGAAGAAGAGAGGAAAATGGGAAGATGGGAGAAGATGGAGAAGAAGAGAAAATCCAAACAAGAGAAAACAAGAGGAAAAAGAGAAATTAAGATTATGACAGGCTTCTAGTCCGGATCCTGACTAACAAGTCCTCCCTGTTTGTAGTAATTTGGGGAAGAAGATCAAAAATCTGCTTATAGTTACACGGTCTTCCAATCGAGGATGTCGTCTTCAACTGTGGAAAGAAGACTTCTTCTTCTTCTGTCTTTGCTCCGACTACTCTGACTTCAAGGACCAATCTCCCATAGGACAGTCCGTACATGGATCCTAAGCGCTCCACTGGATGAGACAAGCTTGGACTCTGCACAACTTCTAACAATCATCGCCACTCAAGAAGAAGGTTTTTCATGCACAATTGGGTATGAATTCGAGGAAACCTACTGTCCAGAAGACACGGACAAAGCTTCTGCAATCAGATCTGAAATCCAATCCCCGAGAAGAAGTTACATTAGCTTCTAGAAGCTCACTCCATCCGCTTCCTGTTACTACCCCTCGGAACACCAGCTTAGAATCAAGATTGCACGATGAAGCCGTTCCCTGTTCTATGTTGTCTACTCCTATTCTACATTCCTTTCGATCCCCTGCTGGGAGTGGAGGTACAGACCTACTCTAAAACTCTACGCACTACCGTCTGTAAGTGTGTGCTCGCATGTGTGTAGAAATGTGTGAAATCTTACCTAGGTATTTACTTTTATGCCTTGAGTCGCACGAGAGAGATCCCTTCCAATCACAACTCACAGCCAAGAAGACCACCATCTCCCAAGGCTTCGGTTTCCTTCTCAGTTTAGAAACTGCTTTCTACTACCTACCGTTGCTTATCCTACCACATGGACAGTCATCTAAAAGTAAAGTAAGAGTTGTCTCTCTTAAAATAGCAAATTCTGATTCCTACCCAAAATAGCAATGTCAACTGACTATTTATCTCTACTGTCTATTCTTGATCGTCAAGTGTAGTCTCCATGAGATCCTCACCTGCCTGATCTCCTAATTCGGCTTCTGATATCATGAGAAGCCCTGCTGTTACATCTGGTGCGGCTGAGATGACATTCTCGTCAGTGCTCGTGATGTGGTCTTCCACCATGACTTCGGAAGTCAAAAGAGACTTCTAGGAAGCTGAGTCCACATGCGCTTCCTGGCTCTTCTGCTCAACACTGGGAGCTGGATGACCTCACAGTGGTCAGAGGTAGTCACCTCCTCCACCTTAAACACCTGGGAAGACACCTCTGCTTCCTGTCTTTCAAAAGACACCTTGTCTTTAGAGACTTCTGTGCTCACCTCTTACTTCCAGCGCTGTCACCACTAAGTGGACAGCGAGGTCAAACTCCTCCTTGTCGAGATCTTTTCCAATCGCTGGTCGTGGTGCACGAGAAGACATAGCATGCTAGGGAATCGAGGGAAGACCGTAAAGAGTCTTTAGGCCCTCAATCTGCCGATCCAGTTAGCGGAACATGCTCTCTTTGCAGTCCACTAAAATTTTCTTGGAAGCGTCATCCCATTAACGAACTAGGGTCAGAAGCTTCCTTCCCGCAATGAAGTTGAACTTCTCCCAAAGCGCTTCCCCCATCTATGCCATGATCTCCTTGGCTCGGGCTTCTGCTTCTTCTCGCTGCTTCTTCTCTGCTACGGCCTGAGCTTCTGCAGCTTCCCGCAGTGCACTCCAAGTTGTCTTCTCTTCTGCGAGATCAGTCAACTTACCCCTGATCCGTCAAATCTCCTGCTCGCGCTACTAGAATCGCATCTGCAACTCCTCGTTGCTCTTCCGCAGATGTGCAAACTCCTTGGCAGAAGCAGAAGCTTCCGCCTTATACTTCGTTGCGATCTTCTCCGTGGTGCGGAGGTTAGCTTCGAGAGCTTCCAGCTTCCGCTTCTGGACTTTCTCCTGCTGCATCAAGGTTCGAAGATCAAATCCAGGCTGCAGTCGCTTCTCTTGAGCCATCGCGTGCTTCTCCACCAACTCCATGGCTGGTTGAATCTCCGAACTGAAGAAGGCGCTAAACTCTTCCAGCCGTCTTCTCGCAGAAGACAAGTTTATCCCCACGAATCGATCTAAGACGTCTTCCATGTCTTCCAGAGACATGGATGCCTCTTCTACCATCGTGGTCTTCTCCTTCTGCGCACGAGAAGACGTTACCTTCAATGTCTTCCTTGCAACATTCTACTTCCTTACAGAAGGTGAGAAGATATTGAAAAGTACAGTCTACAAAAGATTCAGAAGAAGGCTGAGGACTCCTGCGATGACAGTGGTCTCCAAGAAGACTCCCGGGACAGCTTCTGGTGAACTGATATGATCGGAAGACTCTCCGCAGCCAGGCTTCCCATCATTGGTCTTACCTGTCTTCGGCTTCCTACACACAATCTAGCCTCGCAATAGACATGAGACATTCACACTCTGTTTTCTGACTCCTCACCTCGCATACACTCTCAGAAGAAGCTTGTTGCGTAACGTAAAGACATGACCCTTGATCATTATCTCCAGATTCTGCTAGCAAGGTTTCTCACAACTCTCTTCTAAGTTCAGGAAGAAGAAGGAACAGGCTGCTATGGATCAAACAGAAGAGAGACGTAAAGGATCCTCACGTCTTCTCGTGCATTCTGTCAGCCTTTCCAATCTTCTAGTCTCTCTAGGAAGATGTGTATTTGAGAAGTTAGGAAGATTGGGAGGCACAGGTCTGATTCTCAATTTCCTACTTCTCGAAACAACAATCAACTCTCAAGTTCACTCTCGATTCACATCAAGCTTCTCTCAACACAAATTCCAATCCAATCCAATCACTTGATACGAATTGCAAACATTCGTCTTCCGAAGATGTTCAGACATTCAAAAGAGTCTTCTGTCCATGGATTCTGAGACAGTAGCACAGTAGGGTAGAGAAATTGATAGTCAGACCATCGAATTTGGGTATGGAAAGCAGGGAAGCTCAATTCCAATTTGGAAAAAAATGGGAAGATGGCTAACAAAATTTGGACAACGCTTCCGCGTCCAATTTTCTCAAGGGAAATTTAGAGTAGGGAGAATGATCGATAGGCTTCTTACAAACGATAGAGGAAGCGGGGGAGACATCGAAATAGAGGACGGAAGTAATGAGAAAGGGAAAAGAACATGAGAAGAATCTCAGTACTGCTTCCGACTGCGCTTCTGGTTGCTCCTTCAGTCTTCTACGCGCTTCAGCATTTCTATTTCACCTTCAATGTCCTGCCACGATCTTGCTTCTGTCTCCAATCTTGAGCTGCTACTAACTGCTTCCAGAATTGAGCTCGCTCTGCTGCAATCCGAAGCTTCTCTCTCGATTTCCTACTTGATCCTCAATTTCTGATTTTCTAATCCCGTGGGATCTCTCACTCTTCCACCTCAAGTGCGCTTCTTGGCTGGAAGACGCCTTCTCTAATTCACTCTCTCCAATTCGCTTCCGTGCGCTTCCAATGTCCTCTCCAATTCTTAGTTCAAAGTCAATTCTCAACTCGAGAAGCAGCAAGAGAGCTCTGTGCTAATGCGCCTCCAACTTTCGTATCTTCTTTTGTGCGATTAGAGAAATTACTTCGATTATCTTAGTCTTACCTACTACAAACGTGACTACATGGTGGGTACACCTACCCCTTATCTAATCAATGTGCGGTTGATAAATCCCCATGGTTACAATCATTGTCTTCTTGGAAGCGTCTTTCGGCTTCGGAAGAAGTCGACTTCTTCTCCCAAATTTCCTTAAGATCATCTTTCAGTTAAGCAAGGTGCAATCTTAAGTAATAAGGTTACTTCAATTATATAGACACGTCATTAACTTAAAATTTTTGAAAAAAATTTAGGATGTACTGCTCTCACCCATTGCTTCTTCTCTTCGGCAATCTTGGCTTTGTAGCTTCCCGCTGGGCATTCCAAGTCTTCTTCTCGTCCCTGATCCTCAAGACTTCATGCTCCTTCTGCTGAAGTAGCACCTGCAACTCCTGGTGGGTCTTTCGTAGTTGAGCCATCTCTTTTACAGAAGCGGAAGCTTCTGTCTTATACTTGTTGGTTATCTTCTCAGTAGCACGGAGGTTGGACTCTAGAGCTTCCACTTTCTGCGCATGCGCTTCTTCTTACTGGATCAAAGTCTGAAGACCAACTCCGGACTGAAGAGGCTTCTCTTGGACTCTAGCCCGCTTCTCCACCATCTTCATGGTTGACTGGATCTCAGCTACTGAAGAATGCATTGAACTCCTCTAGTCTTCTCCGTGCAAAAGTCAAGTTCATGCTACCATACTAATCCTCATAAGCTTCTCTGTCTTCTTGAGGTGATTCGACCTCTTCCACCATGGTTGTTCTTCCCTTCTGTGCTCAAGAAGACGTCACTCGTAATGTCTTCTTCGGTGGGAGATCTCTCTTCACAGTAGAGACATGTTGTATGTCTTCCTGATGCTCTGCTTCGTTCTCTACATAACCACCTATCGTAGTCGAGACATCTACCTAGTTTCGGTCTTCTAGAGTCTTCGGAAGACTCCTTGAGGTTGTAGGAATCAATTTTTTTGGTGGTCCTAGTGCCGAGAGTGTCTTCTTGAGATTTTGACTCAGATCCGGAATGGATGGTGGAGTAAGAAGTACTTGTCCTAGGCACATTCCTAGGTCTCATTTCCTCGATGACAACACGTCTTCTATACCATTGGAGTCCTTCGTCTGGCTGGTGATCTTCTTCGAGGTGATGCTTGGTCCTCTCTTAGGCACTGAAATTGGAGAGAAGACATGGCACATGCCAGACCTTTTTCTTTTGAAGTCTCCTCCTTGACTTCTTTCTGTCTCACTGACCCATACTTGGCCAACTGAGTCTCCTTCAAGTCTCTTTTGGACATATATAGGTAGCAAAAGAAAGAGATGCCATCCTACTAGGGTGCCCAATATAAGCTAAATCGGTGTGTACATAGACGTGGAAGAAGGTGCTCCAATTGATGACCTCTCCTGCCCATACAACTTCCAGGAATTTCACATCCTGATCTCCTAGATATCGGACCTTCTAAGCTTTTCCCCTTGGGGAAAAGATAAAGGTAAAGCTTCCCGAGAAGACGCTTCTTCGACTCCCGGTAGGCTTCCACCTTCCAACCATTTCTTCCGTGTCGATCTTCCAAGAAGAGGCATGTAGTACTCCAATGTACATGTCATTTCTTTGAATTGATCGGAGAAATTTTCCCTTGTCCCGCTCGTAATTCATGTTCTCAAATTCTAGTCGATGAAACACTCTTCTCCATCACTCCACCATCCATAGTGCTGGGTCTTCTTCTAGCCACTCATGTCTTGGCAGGTACACGGTTTCGGAGAGGTAAGGCTACCCAAACCTCTTCTAACAAATCCTAGTCGGTAAGATTCCAATCCCAAGTGAAGAAGTCGAGGTCCAACTCCTTGATGAAGGGTTTGACCGCGCTCAGCTCTGCTTGTGGTAACACAAAACCTCGAGGATGCATAGTCATTTTGAAGCTTCTGTTACACTATATAACACATGATGTGAGCCTAAGGCTCAATCTTGACCAGGCCCTCACAGTCCAGTTTTTCTCTCTCAGAAGACGAGTTCAGTATTCCAAAAGACAGTTATTCCGTCTTCCAGAATTCTAAGAAAACTTCATGATGGCATCACGTCTTCTGATCTATATCTATGCAATTCTAACTAAACAAGGTATCACATGGATTCTTAAGAAGATGATCCACCTTGCAATTCATCCTACTTCCTAGCAGAAGATGAAGAGGTACTCAAGAAGTGAGTCCTATGAAATGATCAGAAGAAGGTTGAGGGCTCCTGCGATGACAGTGACCTCCAGGAAGACTCCCGGGACAACTTCTGGATAACTGACGTCTTCAGAAGACTTCTCGCATCTAGACTTCCTATCACTGATCTCATCTGTCTTCTGGCTTCCTGCACGCAATCTATCGTCACGATAGACACCGAACGTTCGCACTCTATTTTTCGACTCCTCATCTCGCGTACACTCTCAGAAGAAGCTTGTTGCGTAATGAGAAGACATGATCCTTGACATTAATCTCCATATTTTGTCAGCAAGACTCCTCACAATTCTCATCTAAGGATGAGAAGAAGAAGGAACAGGCTGCTATGGGTCAGACAGAAGAGACCGTAGAGGACCCTCACATCTTTTCGCGCATTTTGTTAGTCTTTTTGGTCTTATAGCTCTTTAGGAAGATGTGGACTTGGGAAGACAGGAGAATAGGTAGGCTTCCTGCAAACAATTGAGGAAGAAGGTATCATGGGAACAGAAAGACGATGAGACGATGAGAAGAGAGACGAAACGAGAAGAACCTCGAAATGCGCGAGTAGAGTGTGTTGCGCTTCTGCTCATTCTCCAGATATCTTCTACGCACTGCTGATGTGAGTGCTTCGATTCTACTCACGAGTGACTTCACCTTGCTAAGACCCTGCCTTTGCATTCGACTTCGAGCTCTACTGCCTGCAGCTTGAAGCTCCAATCTTCAATTCCAGAGGTTTCCAATTCTTACGATCCTTGGAAAATCTTGCCTACTTCTACTTCGAGCTCTCTTCTCGCTAGAAGACGATCGTTCTCACAATCTCTCACTGAAATTTCTCGCGTGCACCTCTGATGTCTTCCTTGATGTGTTTGAATTCGAGTAGGGAAGAAGGAAAAAAGATATGACACTTCCGCGTCTCTTCTCTTGATCTGGTAGCTTCCCTGTCTATTCCTCAGCTGTCCATGTTTTAGGTAAGTGTCTTGTCAGCTCTGGTCCTACCTATTGCTTAGGTGGCTGTCCTTGAGGTCCACCTAACACCTACTGGTTCACCTAATTGGTGCTAGGTTGGTGTCTCTCGCAGTTACAATCACGGTCCTCTTTAGAAGACTTCGCACTATATCTTCTGGATTCGGTATTCCAAACGACATCTTCCAGAAGACGTCTTCCGGCTTCGAAAGAAGTTGGCTTCTTTTCAAAAATTAGTCTTAAGTTCATCTTCTCACTAAGCAGGGGATAAACTTAAGTAACAAGGTTAATTCAATTGTATGTACATGACGTTTACGTAAAATTTTTGAAAAAATCTCAAAACTTGCAAACTGTGAGCACCACAAAGACGAATATCAAGAGTATGAGTAAAGAGTCCTTGCCGAGCAAACAAGGATACGATGAGGAATCTTGAAGTTTGAGAGAAATTTGATAAGTTATGCTAATTTTAAGCTATTGAGGATAGTGCAGAGGTTGTTTTCATTGAAGCACCTTTATTTGTGAATTCAAAGTATCTAATGTGGTGAGTATATAAGGAGTACGATCTGTGTAGAACTTTTAGAAATATGTTTGTTGTTAAGTTGAGACGTCTATGAAATTTTGAAGAAAATGGACAATCTGATGGAAAGTTGAAGTGATAGGAGTTCAAAAATCATTCAACCCTTGCAAACCAATTTCCTCATATGATATTGAGAGATCCATAGGTTAAATTTACTTCTAACTTTATAGATTTGACGGTGTTATCGAGGTCTAGATGCACTGCAAGTTATATAACAAATTTATGGTCAGATTGAGAGAGGTAGCAAAAAATAGAAATTTGAGAAATAAAAAATATCTAAGTTCCGCATTTCTACTCACAACTTCACATCCAGAAATCCAATAGTGACAAAATCTGACAGAAGAGAAGATCACAAGCATGTCATCAACCTGAAAAGGTCTTAGGTTGCTCGTCCATCTGTGCATGAGACCAAGTGATCTCCAATACTACTTTGATATTTCGATATCAATCACAACCAAAGAACTCCATCCATACCATGAATGCTCTCGTCTTGACAACGATAATATCTTGTTTACATAACTTTGCAGAACTCCCATTTTACTAACTTGAAGGATGTGATGATGACAAATAGAGAAAATCTTGATATTTCTAGACTCGAAGAATTACCATTCTGAGAGTTGAATGCTTTGCTTAAATATTTATCTTGTTGAGTCGCTTGCTTGTTATCTACTTGTCACTTCCAAAAATATCATACAGTAACCATACAACTTGCCCAAGGACCCCTATGCATTTTTTCATGTCAAAGTTGACCTACCGTGTCAACATTTCTGTCCAAGTCAACAATTTTACCATGTCCTCTTGCACCATGTCATAAAAAATGTGCCAAATCAACAACCTTTCCATGTTAGTTCTTCGGTGTCACTTCAACATCCATCACAGAGAAAATCCTAAAAATTTTGCTCTCATAACTCTTTCAATATAAGTCCAATCTTGCACTACTTCACCAGCTCTTCACAAATGTGCTTCTATATTTCATTCCGAACAAATTTGAGAAAACTTATCTTCTAACTTCTGGTTCACTTTCTAATCAATCCAGGACACGACAACAATGGAGAATCTTCATAACTTGTCAATTATCACACTGTAGAGATTTGTTCATGATTTTCGCTTGATAGTCCAGGTAGGATGCTTAGATCTCATCGTGCTGAAACACTCTAAGAACTTCATAAACATAGTTATTATTACATGTATTAAGCTCAACGACTTGAAAATCCCAAGAACAAAGCAACATCCAAAGTGGAGTGAAGTCAAATGTTGATACTAAATATACATCTACAAATCAAAATCTATACCTCAAACTTAGAGAATCACAAAGATCAATCAGATTGTGAATCCACAATTTAGGACCACATCCAATATTCCCTACACCTAGACCACATTTCAAGCTAGCCGATGATGTGAGCTATGCGAAAGGACCAATTCGCGTGAAACACTTTAAAATGTGAGAACAAAAGCAAGTCCTTTATAAATGCAAATCCATATATACACATTTTATAAGGACATTTGCACCATTATTCAAAAGGAAAAGTGGAAACCTCGTTAATATACTCTTAATCTCAAAGGTTGATTATTATTCATATATGCGCAAGGACAAGGCTCTTTTATATCTTCGGTGCGATCTGGAACTCCCGACCATCTTACTTTCGATATACCAAATGGTTGTAGCCGTTCCTTGACTTTGTGACAGAAAGGAGCTTCGATCATATGGAATGACGAAAGCGGATCTTCACCCTATACAAGATATTTCTACAGGGATGAAAGGATCTCGTGCATCAACTGTTCGGGACATTCTATTCTATTCTACTGCCTGGAAGTCAATCATCAGCTGCCTTTCGCTTAGAGAATCGAAGTTGATCATCTCTTCGTCGGGCTACATTTGTAAACCATGTAAAGATATTTACATGGTCCAAAAGATCAACCCTTTTGCGGTTTTAAGCGAACGGAACTTACCAGGAGCTTGTATCCGCCGACCTTCTCAGGCACTATACCATCCTGAGCTTCATCTCCTACTCGCTGGCCTGCTGATCTAGTTTTGTTCACGTCTCCTGTTACTAAAAGCATTTGAAGAAAGCGATCGCCACTGAATTTCTTATTATCTCTGCGAGGAAGGCAGCAGTCTGAAAACCTCGACAGCAACCGCTTCCGCTGCCCCTTTTCCACATTCATCCTTTGAACGAGAAGGGTCATTAGACCGTGAATGAATGTTAACCAGCTGGTCTCTCATCTCGTCCAACTTCTCGCCATTTAACAAGTAATACGCCGCGATGTCCGCAACCTCCACAGGTTCGATACGTCCCACAAGCTCTGGAACAACTTCTCTCTCAACCCACCTGAAGGCAGATTCCAGAACGAAGTGTGGATTACACATGTTTTGATCTGACAAGATATGGGTTTAAACCCTAACACAGCAACCTTCGGACCATGATCTTGCCTCGCAGCACGAGGAAATATACAGTACTACGTACAGCCTCGAACCAACTTTCTGTAGATTTTGATGAGTCGAACAGGGAAATCAAAAGTAAAACTTGTCGGGCACTACTGATTATTTGAGGGGGCGGAAAGGCTAAATCTAAATCTGGCTAAAACGCCAGGCAGACGTAGTATGCTGGCTACAACGGTGACTTCGATGCTCATGGTGGATGGGAAAAACAGGAGATGGTTAAATTGTTTCAGTGGATAATCAAATTCGTCCCGGTCAGTACCATTCGTAAGAAAAGAGTAGAAGTGTTCTTCATAAGCAACTACAACCAGGTTAGATGATCATGCCTTGACGGCACGGATTCAGCACCTGACTAGGTGGCATCCAGTCAAAGTCAGTTGAATGCAAAATTACACTATCCTCACTACTGTTACTGGCGCTCAACAGCAACGGTTGAAAACTAAATTACCACAACCTTTTGAGTCGTGTCAGTCACCTATGTGAAATTGAAAAATGTCGTTAAGCGCGGCAGGATTCACTGGCTTCCATATGCATTCAAAGAAGCTCGAAGCGGAGTACCGGATAAATAGTGAACAGATGAATATAACATAAAGTAAGACTTCGTGTACAAACCTGTTGGGCCAAGCTATGTATCCTGATGACTTTAGCAGAGCTGAATTAACACTTCTGGCCACGGCATATCCTAGATCACCAGGTATATTTGCTAGCAAGCCCAGTATCCCTCCTGTTCCACCTTTGAACATCTGCGTTGATGAAGGCACAAAAGACATATTCAGCATTCAAGTTTTGTGGGACAATATATACCCTAACATAACTCGATCTTTTTAGTGTGAAGAAGCTCCTATGTTCTGGGGAAGCTACTCAAAGATGAAGTACTCGATAACAGAAACTGATTTATGGTTGCCTCACAGGTCAGAATGCAGTTCCACAACACCAAATGACCTAAATAAAAATTATAAAACACTGCATCTCCCTGAAACACCCAGCAAGAACACCTCGGTGGCGATATGCTACCTCGAGAGCATGAGTGGGGAGCACCACCAACATTGGGATCCCCAAGTAGCCAAGCTCTGCAGTATTCGTACCAATCTGAATACACCAGCCGACGAGTCGACATTTAGCTTGCTTCAACAGACACTGTAAGTCCAAGAGTAAATCACTGTAGCTCGTCAACAATTGGAACATAAAACGAGAAACATAAGACGGTTCAAGTACCAGAATTTCTCTAACTTTTCTGAATCTTCGCTCCCAAACCGATGGGCTCAGAACCAAGGACAAAGATAGTAAGGAAACTGGCCTTAATTCAGCCGCGAACTAGACATGATTCATATCACTGACATACTATACTGGTGTCAATACATCTTTAAGTAATCTGTTTACGAGGCCACAGTAGGCCTAGACAGATGTAGGAGAAGTGAAACCATCCGCGAAACAATCTTTAGAGCATGACATAAAGGAGTCATGGTAAGCTTATGAGATGACACTGGTATAAAACTGGGAAGCAACATAGGGCAGTGTGCACGGTTAGTTTCGACAAGTTAAGCGGGTTGAAACATCCTCATAAACAATTAAGGTGGATCTGATATCGACAAAGTCAAACCAAACCTGGTGACTTACAGTGGTAATGCAAAGACTGCAACACCTGAAAACATTGTAAGGTGGGAACTGCTGCACAATCTCGACGTCGACACCCTCATCCGTCACCAGATGCCCGACAGCACAGAACTCAGATCGCCTCTCATCTGATAAGTGTTCGTTACTGTGGTCCATGTATAACTCTTCATCGTTCAGAGAAACTTTTCCTGAAGCCCAACTGAAATGTGAGATGTTTGGGTTGCCAGACTTATCAGCATACTTTTGGAGCATGCTCAAAGTTGCAGTCGGAGCGAGTGGTAGCAAAAACCGCACGCGACCCATCATTCTATCCTGCCAGCACATACAAGCCCAAAAATCATGCGGTCTCACTGTTAAACACTTGGTATCTGGTTCGGTACCTTCAGGAAAGCTAAAGTTGGTCGAATGTATGCAACAAGTGACAAGTTCCTCCAAAAACTGGATGTAGGAAGATGAGAGAAAGCTGAATATCCTTTATAGCTTAGCACGGTCAGAAAGTGGAATGTTTTGAAGCATTACAAACGGTGGAGGTGGTTTGCAACCGCTAGAAAGTAAGGGACTCCCAGAGCAAGCTTGGATGCCTGCAGAAAAGCAAACACCTTCCGTCTTGAGCATACAAAAGCATACGGATAACACAAAAATCACTGTGATGAATACATGCACCGCTTTTCAAAAAGTACATGATATTGCAGTCCTGAATATCCAGTGTCTTACACATGTAGATTGCATACGATAACGAGAAGCATCGATAATGTAGTATCAGAGGGCTGGTAAAACCTTGGACCCAGGTAGAAACCCCACAACGCGTATAGGAGCTTCTGTTGAATCAGCTCTTGCGAAGCTGCACGACTCCATTGTTTGCGGCTTTGTCCCAAAAACCGAGTCCGAAAACAGATCCCCCACCACTTTGCATTTGGATTGGGCCCAAGATGGAACTGCACTCAACATCTGTGCTGAACGTAGCATGTACATGTCCACTAATCTGTTGGAATGATAAACTAAACGTCACGAAATATTCCTCGATAAGAAATGGCGCTTGAGAAGAAAATGGTTTGAGGGTACTTCACACGCATTAAAACCTGACAGGTACAAATACATGTGCTTACCCCGGCCAGCGAACAGAATCTTCAGAATACATGATGCTCTTGTATCCCAATCGTTTACTCAATAAGAGCTGTACAGATCAGGCAACTCCCAGAAATCGTTATTTCGCATATTGCAGTTACCATCATTCATATCAGTACAGCAGATAAGCATCAAGACTCAGCTTGCAAGCCGCTGGTGGAAAAATAGTATCACATACCGTATAAAACTGATCGCCCCCAAGAAAGACACAGACACCCCTTCTACTCCAAGCCCAGCTTTCTTTAGTGAACCCAAACATGAGCAAATCCCAGAAAGACTCCGGCCCCTTCAAAACAAGCCACGTACGTACAAAGAACATTCATGTGAGAGCCGCAAAGGTTGACTCTCCTGGTTTATGAAACAGCCTGAAACAGACTAAACAGACTGATACACTACAGCATTTTATCCTGTACAAGTACGAAGGTGGAAAACCAACTTTATCTCAGTAAGTAAAAGGAACCTTCTACCCCATGTGTGAAGAAAACGGATTATCATACCAAACATCTGTCGACTTCATTGTACACCTTAACAAGCTCCTCTTCCCTTCCAGATGCATGTGGGCATGGTTGGAGTACTACCTGCACCAATAAAATACCCCTCGTTTATGAACTAGATATGCGTATAATTCACAAAACTCCTGTCTACTTCGTGGCACACTCCATATACATGAGCTTGAGTGTTATGTACGTATCAGCACTATCACACATGAGCAAATAAGGGAACAAACTGGTAAGGTGATTATTTGAGTGTCCAGCAATCAGTTTGAAAAACTATGGATATGATACAGATGTCTGCACCACATCAGAGTCTGATGGATGAACATGATTTCCATGCTCAATACGGTCAGAAGTTTGGAACTTTCACAAGGGATAAGTGGTAAGGTAATGATCGTACAGATATCCGGATACGTGGCTTTGTGCCCCTGGACTGTTGACGAAGAGAGTCAAGAACTGGTTTCACCCACGTCGCTACTTCCCCAGGTCCATTGGAGAGAAGCACAATATCCACCTCAGCATCTTCTTCTTCTTCTACTAGAACGTGCTGTCTGCCACATCTGAGCGACAACGTTCCTCTTCCATGGCATGTATTTGCCTCCGGCCGGCAACTTCTGCATTTTAGTTGCCCTGCCGGCCCCGAGAATTCTTCCAGTTTCAATACGTTTTGACACACACAAGACTGTGAACAGAATCTTTCTCTCGATATCGACTCGATAACATGATGTCGACAACTTTTTCATCTTCAGTTTCGGAAACGAAATGGATACCGTGATACTGAAATTACTGAAGTGTCTACCATGACTGAGGCTACTAAATTTTCTCACCATCAGAATTAGTCAAATGCAATAATGTTGAGTCAACAGCTGGTAAGAAAATCGTTCATCTCTTCTTTAGCCTTCGACATTCAGAAACGAGAACTCGCAATTTGAACTGGAATTTTGAAAAGAAACGAGCTCAACAATGGCGCGTGCACACAGTTGCCTGCATTTAAAAAGTACTACTGACATACTGCGCGGAATAATCCTTGATCGCAAGTCAAGGAAGGGCGGGCGAAATTTCAACATGTAGGTTGAAGAGACATACGTCCGTAATTTTGGAGCTTCAAGTCACGTCCGAATATACCGACATTTATCACCCTTCGACGATTAACCTGAAGGTCGCAGAGATTGATTTCTGCACGACTATCCACACGCACGAACCTTACGCTGTTAACACAGAGAAATCCTCCACAGGAGCTTCCAAAAACATCCATTAGCGGACTACTGGTTATACTGGGATGACAACAGAAAGCTGTTTTGGATTCCGTAAGTTTCGTGTTAGTTTGATCCAAGAATCTCGAACCCGGCAAAAACCCTCAACTTGCTCATTGTTGCCTATGATCATCCTATCCGGTCCTATCAGCGGTGGCGCCAAATCGTACTACTGAGTTTCAAGTAGTAGCTAGAGACGCTGGTTTCAGTTCAGGAGATCAGTGTCTTAGTTATCTTCGACGGTGATAGATAAGTACTTCTATCTTTAGAGAGTAACTACATACACAGTCATGGCCCAGGGAGCTCGACGATGCCTGGAGTTTTCTGAACTCCAAAACTTTTGGAGACCCAGCCAGCCGTGGCAACCCTACCCTCACCCTAATGTCTCTCGCATCTTCAGAAAACTTGACTTTGCAACACGGACAGGCCATTGCAGATTTTAGAACAAGTTGAAGCACTACGGCAGTCGCTACACATTTCAGTCCAAAACAGTCGTTTTGTGGGAGAGAGAAGTGCGTTTGGCTTGTCCGAGTCCATACTGTCATACTGTAGTACTGCCTCTGGAACGTTCAGTGGAAACTCATTACAGACAACAGTTAGGAGATTGGTCCCCGCCAGAAATAACGGACGGGTGTGCAGTAGCCTAACTGAGGCCACTGAGCTCCTAAAAGGATATAGCACAAGAACTGTCGGCAAGCAGCTTGCCTGAAAGGACAGCTTAGATGACGATCATGGTGTCCTTAATTAACTGAATGACTTACTTACCAACCTTTTCTCTGGGTGTCTTGTGACGGACAACAGCCCTTCTTCTCTCTTCCTGCCCCAGTGATTTCACGATAATTTAGATGTTTACAAGCGGTCTGCAAGTAGTAGCGAATTCGAGTTTCGTTCCACCTCAGTTCCTCGGAAACAATTGTCAGATCCAAAGTGGATGAACACTCTACGAAAAATCTCCGCTAGTCTACCTTCCTTGTTTACGTTTCCGCAGGCACTTATGACGCTGGGTTGGTTGCTTGTTATCGTAACCGGATCACTAAAATGCAGTTCGAGCGAGCACATGTCGAGAAGGCCGAATGCTCTTTGCCAAGGCCGAATCGGATGCATGAAGCTTGTGCATGCGAGAGAAGCTTGTGAATCGAGGTTGCTCCCTGGATGAGTATGAGAAGAGTTGTTGTATCCAGTTCCGTTGAATCTGGTGAAGGGGTCTAATACGAGAAGAGAACTTCTAAAGCCTTGATGAACGAGCCCCAACATCCTGGAAAGCAAAACTGTCATTCTCAAGCTTCTAGAAACGATGTTGATTCAAGCGGCCGGCTCAAATCCTTCCCTTCAACGTGCGTAGAAAAGCGTACTGTACATCACATCCGTAGCGACTCTGCCATTTGAACGCGAAATTGACGCGCGCGTAGCGGGCGTAAAGACAGAGCACACTCCTCACACAAGCTACTGCTGATCAGTGCCGAAACAAGGAAAGAAAGCCCTCCCCTCTAATGACCCAGAAGTGCTTCGAATACCGAAAGGCTGGTGACTGGTAGCCGCGTAACTGTGAAGAACATGTTTAGCATGGATTTTGTGGTTCATATAGCCTGTGATAAGCCCCATGGTAATATTGAAGAGGAAGAAGTTATACTGAGGCATCAACTTCTTCCGGACTGGTGGATCTCTGTACTCCACCGGCTGTCAAGGATTGAGCCCTGGGATTTGACGGCCATCCAGACCGAAATCTGAATGGTGACAAGCACGATACATCTTAATCAGAATTTCGTCCCAGACAGGGGGAGAGAGCACGGGAGAATTAACAAGATGGTGGTGGCCGAGGGTTTTCAAAGTCGTATAGACATCCATCTGCGCATGCGCCCCGTTAGCAATGTGGCCGTCGCCGATTACGAGGTAGATCATGAAGCACAGTCTGTCGAGTGGGTTGTACCTCGTCAAGCAGCAGCCGGAATGCACAATCACCAACGAGAGAAGTACAACTTTTCCTTCACGGGAATCTCGGGAACCGACTGCAAACAGGACGAAGTCTTTGATACTGTAGCAAAAAAGGTGGGCTCACACCGTCCACTGAAGAAAATCGGTCAGAACCGAAACTACACTCTTGAAATATTCTCCTGTTCCAGCGAAATCCACCTTCAGACTCCGGAGCGTAGGGTGAAAGCATTCGACATTTCTGATGGATGCTGCTTTCACAGATATTATTTTCTCCAAGCAACTTGCATGCATTCATTCCCGAGAACAATTTGTTCAGAAATCACTAGAATATCAACAAAATTAAGTGCTTTTCTCATGTCAATCATATGACATCCTTCTCATTTTTCTCTACGACCTTCAAATTCTGCAATCTTGCCACCAAATCATTGAGCTGATGCGGAAAGTGTAGTTATGAATGCCAAGCTTACGTGGTCATATAGTCCGACGACAGGTCGTCTTGGGAGCTTTGGATGGATACAACGGAACAATCTTCGCTTATGGACAAACAGGATCGGGCAAGACGTATACGATCACAGGAGGTACTGAGCGGTATGTCGACCGGGGCATCATTCCTCGAGCGCTGTCTCTTATTTTCAGTGAACTGGCAAAACGCAGTGAGTACACATATCAGCTGCACTTCTCGTATATGGAAATCTACAACGAGACCGGTTATGACCTGTTAAATCCAGATCATGAAACCAAAGCCCTGGAAGATCTTCCCAAGGTTCTTTCATATCCGGTCCTTTGCTGCAAACTTGAGGACTCATCCACACTTCTGAATATGTGCTTCATGTCTCTTGAAACGCTTTCATATCATTCCAAATGTTCAACATGACAAGATTCGTAAACTTGACTGTCTTTCTGGATGCAGCCAGCCCGACCCTGGGGATTCTAACAAAGGCAAGGCTACTTGACGGTCATGTGAAGGTAACAATGCTGGAAGACGAAGATAACTGTTTCCATCTCAGAAACCTTTCTCAGCATCTAGCAACGTATGATCTCTCTTCCCTGTGAATTCCTTTCTTTTTCGTCGGCTTCTACATGTACCATCTCGAACTCATATCTAAGGCAAACAGCCTATACTCAAAGCTGACGAGCGAGCATGCAACCTTAAACTACTTCAAATCCTCTGGGAGTTAACACCGGGACTGGAACGCTGTCTTGATGTAATGTATATTAAATACCTAACCAGAGCAACCGAACGTTATACTTCCAGGAATGAAGAAGAGGCCTTGAACCTCCTTTTCGTCGGTGACACAAACAGGATGATAAGCGCCACACCCATGAATCTGGCGAGTAGTAGATCCCACTGTATATTTTCCGTTACAGTTGAAGCTAGGAAGGCTGGCGAAGACACCGTCCGCAAGTCTAAGCTTCATCTGGTGGATCTGGCTGGGTCTGAACGTGTTTGGAAAAAGGGTATCGATGGCCAAGTAAGTAGTGAATTCAGTCCAAAGAAACAAACAAACGCACGCTCGAGCTTTCTCCTTGCTCAGCGTGTCAAGCTCAAGCGGTGGGGCTTTGAACCGACCAAGATCGGCCTGATGTGCATTCTTTGCTTAGCAGCCTTCAGAATCCAGCCAGAAGGAAATTATTAGCTGAGTGGAAATCGTCTAAGGTAGCGGTCGGGGGCGTGCAGGTTTTGAAAGAGGCTAAATACATCAACCTGTCTCTGCATTATCTTGAACAGGTAAGGGAGCCAAGAATCGATGATCA
This sequence comes from Asterella californica, assembly GCA_036924285.1. Lineage (NCBI taxonomy): Eukaryota > Viridiplantae > Streptophyta > Marchantiopsida > Marchantiales > Aytoniaceae > Asterella > Asterella californica. The sequence continues at coordinate 32,583,886 of JAYKYS010000003.1, forward strand.
GCCTCTCGCTTGTTATCTTCTTTCACTAATTAGTCACTACTGTCACTGCAATGCATCCTCATGTCCGCGAGCACATCCTCAAGTTCATTGTCTCGTCGACTTTCAGTTCTCTGCCTCGCACTCATAGACGACGATGAGATTGGCAGGTTATTATTGCCCTGCAAGAGAGAAGCCAGGGAAAGCCCAGGCAACATATTCCTTACCGGAATTCCATGATGACTTCGGTGCTGCGAGATTCCCTAGGTGGAAATTGCTTAACGGTAATTCTCTTTTCAGGAAAGTTTTGTATGTTTCTGTTTCTTGGGGCGTTTTATGATCCGAGTTTATCTGGAGTGGAGTAAAGTATTTCAGCCTCAAACCTACTGACGGCCAGTTCAGAACTACTCATGCGAGTTAGGACCTTACTTCCCAGCTATGCCTTCATAGCCTGTTACTTGAGAGAGCGTTTGATGAACAACTTTTACGAAACCATATTCCTTTCAAGTATGAGGATTGTCAATCCAAACTACTGAATGTACTACGACAGATCACCTGCTCCATTTACAGATTATTCATGTTACGTCACAGAAACATATCTTAGTTTCACAGATTAATACATGTTGTGGCTTTTGTTCTTCTGGATTCCTTAGACCGTGCCGTTATGAAAATCTGTGTTCTTCCGCTGTAGGTTATGATTGCTACTGTAACTGTCGCACAAGAGCAGCTGGAAGAAACTATCTCTACCTGCCGTTTTGCACAACGTGTTGCTTTGGTCTCCAATCAAGTGAGCTTCGGACATGATACTGAGTGAGAATGTCGGAACATGCTAAAGTATTGATTCTAAGAATGACTTCTGATGCAAGAGAATCGGACCTGCCTCACTACCAGATTCTGCTGCTACCTTGCAACTTCAACTCGGGCTAGGCTAGGCTTGGAATGCCAAACATGTTGAAAGTTGTCCTCTTTGCAGGGAAGCCGGTTATTTTGCCTATTTTGCCTGGGTGTTGCTTGTTTGCAAGCCGATTAACAAACTCCTGCACTTGATCTCTAAAGGTTATGTTGAACGAAGAAGTTGATCCAAACCTTGTCATCAAGCGTCTCAAGCAAGAGATCAAAGACCTCAAGGTGTGCGTGTGTAGCTTTCTAGGAAGAAGTGTAACGTTCTCTTTCTCCGAGATTGCCTTCGAACCTTCGTTGTTGTCATTTGCACCATGGCTCGGCGTCACTACTTCCCTTGCCCGTCTTTTGTTTCCCACGTTCGTTGAAACTTGAATGCGTAGCCAAGCCCCACTTCTGAGCTGCTCCTGTGTTGACACCCGAACAACTAACGTGCTTTAGGAGGAACTTCACTTTCTGCGTGGAGACAACGAGCGGGGTCCACTGACTGCAAGTGAATTAAACGTCCTGAGGTCTCAGATAAATAGTTATGTTGCTGACAACTCGGAGGATGCAGCCGTGAATTGTGGAGGTATGAACCTTCTTAACCAAACAATCCATCATCTGTTACAGTTATGAGACATGTGTACAGTTATGTTCGTATATGAAGTCCTCCGGACAGGATCGAGAAATTCATAGGTTGAGATACTTGAGAGCTAAAAGACTTAAAGAATGTGATGATGCGGACTATCTGACAGACCTAGGCTGACGAACTTTTTGGAATGCTTACCTCCATCAAATATAACTGTCGTTAGCTCCAGTAGCAAGTAGCGGCAAGCGGAAAGATAACCACCCAAGCGAATCAGTGCTGTAGCATCCCAATTACTTGTAAGTAGGAAGATTCTCATCGGCGTTGTCCTCCAGCTGCACAACGTAGGTGCTGTTTGCAGCTAGTGTACGGGCGTAGCATGAATGATATACCCGTGGTCTGGAAGACAACCTCCATACTAGCTTGTGGCTTACGCCTCTGTACACAATCCTTCTTATTCTGAAAAGCAATTAATCATGTTCACCTGTGTATCCAAATTTAAACTGTAGTTATCAGACTTCGCCTTCGATGATTCTCCTGCAGACAACTTTACAGTGCAGACAACTTTGCAGTGTTTTTCGCTAAGCTCCACCGATGTCCTTTTGTAGCGTCGAGCGCTCTATGTTCTGCAGACTCCCTCCCACGCGATGATGATCTCTCACTCAACCCAGATGGTTGCTTCGTTAGTATGAGTCTTTAACTCAGTGGTTGAACTTAGTTGATCTCTCAGTACTACTTAGGATAGTTGTGGTTGACCTCTTCGCATCTGCAGGAACGATGGTGCAGATTCGAGCAGCATTTCAAGTGTTTAAGGAGATGATATGTAACAAAAAGGGGACACAAGACTCAATTGAGGAATCCGAGCGGACAGATGATTCAACTAGCAACCTAGCTATTAAGACTGCAGATTCCAAGAATACTTCAACTCTGCAAGAAACTATCAGTAACTTGAATCACCAGGTCTTACCTTCGCCCACAGTCCCCAAAGTGAAGAATCCATCCGTTCCGTTATACATCGAAGCTGTTGCTATGTTTTTGGGCTTACACATGGGCTTACCTTGAAAGGTGAAACGCAATGTGCCTTTCGGCCAAAAGGACTACTTTGTGGTACAGTCCAAGCAAGCATAGTAGATCAGTTTCTGTTTCAGTTTCCGTTCTGTCAGACCTCATGACTATTAGTTGGAAACTGATACTGAAATCTGTCATTCGTACTCGTGTGGCATTTGTGTGGGATGTGCCTTGAAGTAGTTGCAACAACGAGACAATGAAATCAATATACTAGTGTCATTTATAAGAAAGCGAGAAAGTGGAACATTGAAGAGAACTATGTCAACTCAATGGCCAGAAATACCAGGCAACGAGGACGGGTACGCTGTGACTGATCAGAAGGGAGGTGATCAGTTTGCTGGCCAACTGTCCAAGGGCTTCGATACGCAGCCAGTTTCTACAGTTAATCAAGGAGACAGGTTGAAAGCCTTTGAGATGTATGGTTTGCTCTTATTCTATCCGCACCTTTTTCCTCGTTACAGTTCTCTCTCTCGTCTGCATCTCCTCCTGAATGAAACAGATAACTGGCGTTCAGCTGCAATGATATACTTGTGGTTTATCTGTTCTCGCATTAGGGCTGAGAACAAGTAAATTTCGGGTTCAGTTCTACGTAATGGCAATGTCCCCTGTACGTTAGCTTCCATGCAATGACTTAGAACAGATTGCTAGCACTGCGTTCACGAAGCTTTCTCGTGTCTGCAGTTACGTGCTAACACTGTCTGCAGTTACGTGTCTGTGGCTACGCTCTAAGCAAGAACTATTATTATGTTCATATTTCGTTAATTTGTTATTATTATTATTTATACTACTATTCGAACTACGATCGCTTCAGCTTTAAGCAAGAACTAATTTTTTGTTGTTATTTATACTACTATTCCAACTACGATCGCTTCAGCTTTACTCTATCTGGAATCAATGAGCGGATGGGTGACTTAGTGATGACCCACATGCTTGGATCTTGCTTTCCCAGCTTTGGACTTTTATAGACGGCTCCCGGCTAAACGCCATTACGGAAGACCTAAACGACGTGAATAATGTGTGCAGTTTTAAATCCAGATACCCCAGTTGGGATGCCATTGAAGAGAACAAGAAAATTCTAAAAGACAAGTACAGAGAAGCCAAGTCTTTGGGGGAGACAGTTAACAACGCTCGTGAGGTTTGTTGTTTGCTCCCATAGACCCCTCTGAACATGTTCGCAATATAATATACTGTAATAGCCATCAAATTTGCTCGATTTAGCAGTTTGAGCTAGTCCTTTCATGGTTCCGCCTTGCCACACTCATGAGATGGATTTGAGGTTTCAAGATGATGGTCTTATCCAGGAGTCATGACATTCCTACACAACTCTTGCAGAATATAAATGAGATGAAGGCACAGGTTGAAAAGCTTAGAGTAGACAGAGCGCTGCAGAATCTTACGGAAGGAATCCAAGCTTCAGATTTCCTGAGTGATCCTGTTGAGGATCAACTGATTTCCATCATTGAGAAAGAAAAGGTATTTCTCATTCATTAAAAACTAACAAGATGAAGCTCGAAGCTGTTGCACAAACCATGGTCACAACACCAGGACTGTCAAGCGTACCTTTGTATAGACGATTCGTCTTGATTCCGTTGCGGGTCGCTCAGCGAGGGTAACGAATCCCATAACGCTCTAAATAGATCTGCACTGTAAAATAACAAGGTATCGTCCTTCTCGATATGTAATGTGATAACTGGCACGGCGCATGTGAATCTCGTCTCCGCCTTTCAGTGTCACAGTCCACTGCGAAATCCATTGCTAAACTCGAATCGAATGTAATGTAGAGGGTCTACAAAGAAAAGTTCAATGATCTAAGAGATATCAAGAAGGAAATTGAACATCTTCACTTTCTATTACAGCAAAGCCGAACGAGGCTTCAGGTACTTGTTTTCTTCCTCCTTGAGCACAAGTCATCTGATGTCACGAGGAAGTCAAATATGTCTCTTATAGAGCTTTCCAGCTCAAAAGTTTACTCTTTTACGCCACCAAAAGATAACTCATTTGCTTTTCATATGTAACCTTCTTGATTTTACCATCCGGCGAGCTCTGCTCACCCATACACCCAAACCGCAGACAGACTTTGAGCAGTGGTTAAACCCGTTACCGAGGAGTGAAGTAGGCTCGACCTATACAGCATCATCGGGGACGGACTTCAGGAATAGGATGGACTCCTGGACGCAGAACCAGTCAAGTCAATCTCCAAGGCTCCCATCCCGGCCTTCTTCAGTGGCGAAGACTTCCCATCGTACTCATCTATCCACTGTGATATATCCGGGAGAAGCGCAACGGTTGCTCCCAGCCAATTTTGCAGGTTTCAGAGCAAAACATCATCTGTTTCACGAAAATTGTTGGACTAGACTTTCACGTAAGAGCGTTAAAGACTCAGTCAAGTTCATCGCCAGCTTCCCAGTTTAACTGCCAGACGGAAAACTGCGCACTCCTCTGTTTATCATGCTACTTCTGCACTCCAAAAATGGACACCTTCCGTTTATCATGATACTTCTGCACTCCGAGTTATCAGTTTGAGAAAGGAGCGAACTCAAACGCTCAGGGTATACTTTGGATTTTACCAGTCACCACTCAGGAGAACTCAGAGTTCAGTCTGAGAGATTTAACGTAATTCTGATTCTGGTGATTCATCGTGGGAAAAGGCATACTGTATTTTACATGTAGGCTGTAGCTTCTTCCTGTCATGACTGGTCTTCTCCCTTAACGCACGAAAGGTATGGCTGGACTGTGTTTTAGGTCAAAACACCCCTTCCGAAGGGCAGACCGAGTATGAAAGGAGTTCCGAAGGGCAGACAGATTTTGGAAGGAGTGATCAACGACCACGAACAAGCTCTACCAGAAGCAGCACTCCTGTGCGGTCCAGAGACCGACCGAACTTCCACCTTACTGGAGATGTCGACACTGATGCCGACATACTGGCTTTCTATCAAGCTCGTGCCAACATTCTTCAGGCAACTCCCCGATAGTACAAGTCGCTAGATGGTCCAACTCAGGGAGCTGTGGCGACCTCAGGGAACTGTTAAGGTAGAAGTCTGTTGGGTTGTATTCTAGAGTGGAATCAACTATATGCTCGTTGATATATAAGGGAAGGAAGGAATCAGGAACTCTCGAACCTCTAGAACTAAATATAAAGATCGACTGGCGAAGAAGTGATCAATTTCGGTCCATCTACTTTGATGATTCCAGCCGAGGAGTTGTTGCAGGCAATGGTACGATGGAAAATTCATCCAACCTGGATAACCAGATTTCTTTCTTACATACATGTGGCGTCCTCTGAACCCCTGGTACTAATACTGACTAATGTCACAGTTCCAGGAATCACCCAACTTCATCCGCAAAGCACGTGAAAATCTTGTTTGCCCCCGAACGAATTCGCTACTGCGTATGAACTTACAAGTTCCACATCCGCTCTCCCTTTGCTACAATGCTACCTCTGTGCTACCACGTGCTAAGAGGAAAACGTCCGCGAGGAAGAAGTTTAACTTGGAATTCCTGAACCCTACCCCTCGTACAGTAACGTAAATAACTGGATCTTCTCCTTCGCATTCCAAAGGGCAAGAAGCTTACGAAGGAGGACAAGGAACGAAGGGAAAGAAAAGGAAGACGACTTGCCGTCCTATCCGTAACGCACGGTTTCTATGGATACCAGATGCATCGCAACCCTAGGTAGTCCAAATAAAGAGGGAGGTACAGTACAGTGTACCTCTAAACAATCAAGGTACCATCGCATTTATTCATGGATCTTTAATGTAAAGAAGATGGAGCACGACGTAGCAGCAGTAACATCACTATCGAGCACTTTCACCACTCAATCCAGGTAGCATTTGCACATTAACTTCTCAGCTCAAGCATACAACCGTTCTCACAACCTCAAACAAAACACTGAAGTCGAAATAAGTTACATGACCGACTGAGAGATCGGAGTCGCAGCGGCCAGACTCGCGAGCTTCAGGTTTGACAATTAGCAGCCCCGCTCCAGTTCATCTCGGCTGCTCCCATGATAGCAGATTCCACCTTATGAAAGTGTCAACAAGAAATCCGACGACGCATTCGGACTGTTTCTACACACGAACTCTTGATAGAACGTGGCCGCTTTAGAAAACATCAGACTGCCTAGATGAGCGGGATTGCTTATAAAGTTGCGCTTTCCTTATCGGATGGTTTTCGGGAGAGAAAACGACGCGATGAATAACAAACGGATGGGAAGACCCTATCAAGAGAAAAGAGACACCCAAAGGGTGAAGTAACTCCAATTATAACATGGTAAGTGAAAAGGTCCACTCATATGGTGAATAAGGGGTTGAATAGCTTATCTTAAACCACTAGTAGGGGTATAAAAGCCTTCACTTCACACTCGGCGGACTCTTTTCACTGTAGCAGTTTTTTTTCTCTCAGTCAGAGTGCGGGAGGCCAAGGTCTCTGTGGAGCTCCTTGTCTCAAAAGAGCTGCTGGTTCATAGTAACGCAAGGGTAAGTGATTATAACAAAATATGCTGGGTAGTAGAACATTTCAAAATTCAAAATTCAGAATATTCTATTTTTGTGGTTCTCAGTGACCCGGGATTCACTTGATAATTTTGAAGCCATCCGTAGTCCTCCTGAGCTCATCATGGGCACATTTTGAAGCTCTCTCTTTTCTGCTCATTTTGCTACCAAGATCACAGTGTTTGAGGCTATACTGCGATGGTGACTGCGTTGCGCAAATCTCTCAGGGGTCCCCGTCCGTGCCGAACTTACTTAGTAAAGGTTTAAAATGATTAGCGGTGGAGATCCCCACCGCTAATATAGCGGTACTTGTGGTTTAACTAACTTTCTTGGAACTGCGGCTGAAACTCTCAGTAGAGCTATGGAAAACAAGCTACGTTGAGAAGTGACTCGTAAAAAAGCAAAAGAAATGAAATCCTATGAGGTCTTATGTGATAAGCTCTAGCACAATTTTGAACAAAATAGTCGAACTTTGAGATCTAAGATACATATATCTCTAAGGCTAGGGCATGAAGTTATGTCTCTTACATATTTTTGTATTTGATCATCTTTTCCACTTTCGTCTCATTTATAGCTCATATAGAAGAAAAGATGATCACATATATCACTATCAAATCTCACGTCGGATCCATGACAACCACATCTACCATTGTAGATTATTTTCTTTCATCATCATGCTATAGCAAACACAATGTCTCTAATGACATCATGAGTGACAATCCGCTCATCGTCATGAAAAGAAACGATCAAAGTGTCAAGTGAGGCACTACACTCAAACAACAAGATGGATCAAGCCTAGGCCAAACCTCTTCTATAACAAAGACATTAGGTGCGAGTCTATTACACGCAAGATAGAAATATCAACTAAGAGTGCATGAAAAAATTGTTGGAAGTGATACTTCATCGAAGATTTTAGTATGTGGAAATCATTAACATCAAAAAGTATCGAAAAGAGCTTGTGTCTTGCTTACCTCAAGAGTCAAACTATCTCTAGCCTCAAGGATACACATATTAGTGAATAGATATCATCTTCCATCTCAGTCACAAAACTCTATAGAATACGTCTATCTCACACGAGAAAACATGATCAAAGCCATGGTGTTGTGAATGCCCGACTACTTAAAAAAATTGTCAAAGGAATCTCTTCTCTAAACAATAGACTCAGTCCTCCACAAGATATATGCAACATGCATACTCTATGATCTCCGATCTTAAGATGTCACCAAAGACATCCATTGAGATCACATTCAAGATAACTGAGAGTTTAGAACCTCCAATAGTGGAAGATCTTCGATTAAGAGATGAAAAAGACGCAAAGATGTAATCATCTCCTCAATAAGACTAATCTCTGACGAATGATATAAGTTGCTTGAGCTCTACTGTACTCTACAACTTGATCAAACGTCTTATAACGTCATAAGTGAGAAATGTCAAGTGTAGAGACAAACTCCTTCTTATCTCACGTAGCACGTACAAACTCTTCTTGTAGAGTTGTCCGATCACTAGTATGAAATATCTAAAGATAGACCATAAACTCTTGATGTCTCATTCTGCCTCTAATGATACTTGAGATACCACCTAAGTAATAGAAAAAACAAGAACTAAGTCATCTTGTCCATGATATTCTGTGCTAGCATGTCGAGTGATAAGTGAAATGTTTTCTCACCTCATCATCGACAGCACGAGGTAGTCTATGAAACAAGCACGAACAAGGAAATCTAGTCTCGGACAACTCTAGAATAGTATCATAGTGGATTCTGACCACTCCCATGACTCAAGAGAAACTCCTGGGAGAATGACTAACATTGTCGTGATGACAACAGATGTAGAACCTTGCTCTATCTAACTTGGGCGTCTCATGTAACCTATCATGAGACTAGCTCTTCTGCATCTTTCTCACATGAGACTTTACAACTTGCGAGATAAATAATTGATTGCACACCGAAAATGATTTATCCCTAACTGATATTGATGTCATGGAAATGAGAGTACTCATAGTTAGAAAACGGACAATTCGGACATACAATACTGGCAAAAAACTCATATCTAACCTACACTGTCGAATATAAAATGAAACATGAAACATAATCTGATCATGCAAAAAATATCTCAAAAATCCTACAAAATCTTTAAAACATAAAAATGCATAATTCTCAAATATAATAATCATAGTATCAAAAAATATCAAAAATAAAATCTGATTAAAATGCATCAAAGAACACATGACACAGTTACCCTCATACACTCTTCCTCTTTTCCCACCGCTCCTTTCTCTCATATCTTTCAACATTTATCCTCATGCGTAATGATGGTCTCCAAGTACATATAGTGGACATGGTGGGCTGTCCCCAAGTTTAAATCGAATATAGGTCGCAGGTTTTGTCATAAGCTTGCAGCCTAAATGATCTTCAAACAGGTACTGCTATACAAGAAGAAATGTTTTCGTGGACATAAGGCATAAGACAACACACATACAAACTTTTGTTTTTTTTGTTTTTTTGTTTTCTTACAAATGATTGACAAGAATAGTGAAAAATTTTATCCGGGAAAAAAAAACAAATATATCGAAGTGATGTTTCCACAATCCCCAAGATAAACTGGGCGGTCGACACCATTTCCTCAAACCAGAACATAGTAGATGAAAGTATATGAGGAGCATTGAGGTTCTCTAAACAGTTGAACGAGCTCAGGTTTCAGTCAGTCGGAAAAAAAGTATATGTTCTAGGTTAATTGATATTTCGATCAATCCACAAAGAGCGATTTGATTTTTGTTGGTACAGAGACTTGACAAGAATCAAGTCCTCTTCACTGGAATTGGATACTATCTCTATTATGGTGGACAGATGGTTTTCGTGTTGGTGAAGATTGATGCTCAAAAAGATAAAGTTGAATAACATGTAGACTTTTGCTAGACTCTGGTAGGTAAAATCACTAAAACGTAAAACAGAAAAAAAGAATTGGAAAATTCATCTCTTCCGTCTTGAAGCTATAAAACCCAATGTACAATATTGTATTTAACTATCTTTTATCTTAGTTTCTAAATGATGAGGGTGATTTATCTTATTACTTCAACCAGTATATTGTAGTTAGAAGTTCATAAGTTACATTGAAGCATCATAATGCACAAGAAATAAATCTCATGGAACGTGACTCACCACGATGACATATTTTAAACTTTAGTGTATCCATGTATCTTGTGTTTGTCGAGTAGATTATTCTCGTTTTCTAAGCATTCACAACTGAAATAATGCAACCATCTGTTTTCTCCTCCCATTGTCCCTTCAATGCTATTGCATTCGTACTTTACATTCTTGTGCAATATTTCTGCTTTTGCATATTTCCTTTTATGCTATGGTACTTGCGGTGTCTGCTAGTTTATTACATTCCGATTTCTCCCACCTGAGTGTTTATATACACTCCCATGAATTTGCTGGACAAGAAGAATTCTGTGTGTCTGACCTACAAAGAATGGATATTTTAATTATTGTAGACATCACAACAGATCTTCCACTAAATTCAAATTGCAGTGAAATTCTAAAATTTTGTATTTCTGTATACTGAACTAAAATACACTATTTCTTAAACTAAATAGCTATTAAATCCATGTCTAAATATTGAACCTTGATTTCAAGAGTATCTTTAACCTCTAAATTAACATATCCTTTTATGTTTTTCATCTAAATTATACTTAATATAATGTAAATTTACATATAAGCCTCTAAGGGACGTATATAATGTATACGCTTACATAAAGAATGTCAGCTTGTATCATGGCGTCATAGCTTGATCATGGTTAGTTCTTGACGTTATTATTTCGACGTCTGTCCATTCTACAATGGCGTTTCTTTGGGATGAAAACTCAATATATCTAATTTTTGGCTCATCAATCATTATCTTGTGTGTCTCCTTGTTATGATAATTCAAGTGTTTTGCACATTTGGTATTTTGTTAATAAAATTTCCTCACATAATTTTCTTGGATTTTTTCACTGATGAATTTCTTATCTTAATCAGTAAGAAAAAGGTACTTATTGAATCCATTAGGACATGAGTGCAGCACATGAATGTGCTATCTTTTTCTGAATCTTGATACGTTGTTGTTTTGAAAGTTTAAGCATCTTCATAGACGAAATCTGTTGGTCATGTATACTCTAGTGTTGTTGAAGTTCAGTCATTATAACTAACGGCCACTTTGATTTGTTAACTTGTTACCTAGTTCAGATACATATGGTTTATTCACTTATATCGAATATTTATTTTCCTTTTTGACATCTTTTATATACTTCTCTTGGTTTTATTCATTTTTATTCTCATATTCTTTCTTCTCTTCACCGCGTATAGAGATTTCTACTTGTGGTAGGATAAAATGAATTGACTCATTTGATATCGAGAAACATAAAATCATGAAACTATAAGTATAAGTCTAATAGACTAAAAAGTGCTACGCAAATTTGAGGTAAAAACAATGATATAAATAAAGATGAAGCTAATAAATGGACATCACTGGATTTTCAATAGTGAAATACAATCCAAAAACTTCTTGACATTTTGAACAAATTCCGAAATATACGTGTAAAAGACTTGCACAAAAGTTCCCCATTTCGGAACTGTTTGTATATTGTATGATGGAATTGAGCTGAAATCTATTCACCTGATTCCACTCATGTGCTTCGTGTAGTAGTACTGTACTTGCAATCCGTTTCAGACCTGGGTGTTCGTTTCCAAGAGATATCACCTTCTAGGATGGTACATAAAAGCGTCAAGGTGAGAATGTTTGTTGGCTGTATAAGAGGACAAGCCAGAGATCTAGACAACAAACGGATACCATTCTAAGCTTGGGAAAAAAGCAGGAGCGTCTCCATACTGACAGTGTTCAGAATTACGTTTGGCATATACTAAAAGACAACGAGAAGCGTCTCCATCGAACTGCAGATTCATTGGACCTTGTCGCAACGCTACGCTTTCGTCCAAGCATTACTTTACAAGTAGTACTTTACTCTGCTGTGCTTCTTCGGTGCCCTCTTGGAAGCTGATATATCTGTGAAACACTTTGACGTTCGAAAGAATAGAGAAGGATAACATTCGTCCTATCGCATACAAGAAATAGCAGGTTTACAGGTAGACAGAAATTCTCCTTACAACTGAAAGAGACTATCGTGACTGACATGTCGTGAGGATTGCATACAGTTGAATTGTCGTGACCAGGCATAAGGATCGAGAAATGAGGCAAAGACGGGAGGGAGGAGCGTGCGTTGGGCATGATCGATAATTGTTAGCATTATATAAAGGTTATTAAAGACTGCTACAGTACCGAAAGCTGACAGAATGCTTGAGGTGGAGTCCGGCCGAAAAGGAGCGAGGGTTAACGTGATGGGCACAATGGAATGCCACTACGGGACCCATTGACTACCACAGAGACCGGGAGCGGGCAGTCGGAGGTCGGGGTACCGCTAAGTGGCCGCCCGTCCGGGCGCCAGTTGCGTGCCCTGGATCGGCAATTGTGTCCATAGGATGTCACGCAGAAGAAAAGAAAAGGTTCGGAACGGATTGGAGGACGAGGACAACGAGGAGTTAGGGTATGCCGGGAAAGGCACGGACGGGTCCCTGTCGGTCGGTTGGTCGATGAGGAAGAGGAAAAGGGGAGAGGGCAGCGAGCCAGCCCTCCTGGCTTTAGGACCTGCGCAGGTCCAAGTTTAGCAGCTTTCGGTACAGAAGGAGGAAGGAAGAAGAGCCCCAAGCTTAGGGGGAAGGCTTTCTACCCTCTCCGACCCTTCCTTCTCCTCTTCTTTCTGCGGCAAGGACAGTCGGGGAGAGCTCTCCAACGAGAGAGGAGCGGGGCGAGACGGAGAGAGTGATTAGATCGATCCTTTTCTTGTCCAGTTCTTGCGTTGAGCAAGGCAGGCGAAGGAAGACAAGGGAAGGAAGCAAGCGAGAGTGAGAAATATCGTCAGGGTTCGATCGATCGAAGTATTGTTTGGGTTGGGTCGGTCTGTGGTAAGCAGGGTCTGTTGGTTGTTCTCTTCTTCATTTCTATCTGGTAAGTTCGGAGACAGGAGCGGAGCAGCAGCAGCAGCATAGAAGAGGGGGTGTGGTGGGAGGGATGATGGCCCCAGGTATGGCTGCACTGCGGCCGCTCTTGTTATTCGTGGTGCTGCTGTCGCTGTTATGCTTCGAGCCCGCAACTGCGTTCTATCTGCCCGGTGTAGCCCCTCACGATTTCGTGGAGGTTTTCTATCGAACCCTCCTTTATCTTGTTGATATGTGTTCGGGGCTTAGTTAGTTGGTGCCAATGCGCCTGTACAAGGTCGAGTCTGCCTAAGCTTTGTTGAGCCCGATTGCTGCTCTTCGAGCTGATTGATTGCAGCATGGAGCTTTTCAACCGATCTGGCCGGCACGTTTCTTGATGGGATTGTTCTCGTCACTTCGACTACGATGCTTTGATATTATTGTGTTTCCGCACCATGTGTTTCAGGCTTTCTACGATTTATACCTGATGCATTTCGCTTGTCTTTTGTGACTGTTTCAAACTGCCATAGTAAGATTTGTGATTGTGGCGAAGTTGTGCGCGTAGAAATGGTTTAACAATAATGTAATGCTGTATCGTGGAGACCGATTATACCTCATACCCGCTACGGATCTACGCGAAGTCTTTTAACGCGATGATGCTGTTTGGTTGTCACTCAGGGCGCTGATGTCCAGGTTAAAGTCAACAAGATTACTTCAATCAAAACCCAGCTTCCTTATGAATACTATTCTCTGGACTACTGCAAACCTACCAAGATCGAAAACATGGCTGAGAACTTGGGAGAAGTTCTCCGAGGTGACCGCATTGAGAACTCTCCTTATCAGGCAAGTTCTCGGGTCCTCTAGTCCGGCAGATCTGGCCAGTCAGACTTGTTTCCTCTTCTTACCAAGCTTGATCCCGGAGATCTACCAAGCTTAGATTTCTTGCAGGAATGGTTCAGGGAATTCATTCCGCACCAGCTTTTGTTTCCTGATTTTCGTAAGTAAGTTAGCACGAGATGTGGGAATACAAGGAGCTCACAGAGGAGAAGGATCTAACTTTCGTATGTTTGCAGTTCAAAATGAGGGAGAGCCAGGTCTGCAAATTTGTCTGTCGAAAACAAAGTCTCTCCGAGAAGGTCGCAAAGGATTTTAGGGAGAAAATTGACGAAGAGTACCGAGTCAACATGTGAGTTCAACTAGTCCTACTTGAAGGTCGTCAAACTTTTGCATGATCAGCATGCCAAATGAACTCGCCGGAACCCCTCGTCGTTGAATCGGACACCGAGGACAATGTATTATATTCATTGCATTGACATTTCTTGAACAACGCAGGATTCTCGACAATCTACCGGTAGCTGTGCTTCGCACGAAGGATGAGGACGACATTCCCAAGTTGTACGAGCGTGGATTTCCTGTTGGTTTCAAGGCACCGTTTGAGGTCAGGGTTCTACCCTGTTTTATTTTTGTCAATGTTTGTATTTATAGTCTCTGAGTGCGCGACCACCTCCTCCTGAGTACCATGGATTTGATATTACTGTTGAAGGAAGTCATCTTTCAAGAAATTCAACTTGTCGGCTTCTGTCTGGTGCAGGGTAGTACTGAAGAGAAATACTACATCTACAATCACTTGAGCTTTACAGTGTTGTACCACAAGGATGCTGACACGGAATCAGGTCGAATTGTTGGTTTCGAAGTAATGCCTTTCAGGTGCACCTCGGAACCTTAGTCCCTTAGTCCCTTGTGGCTGTGAATGTGCTCTTGATAAGTTCCCACAATGTCGCCCACGTTAGAATAGAAGACGTAGAACGAGCTAGGAATCATTTGGTTGTTTATTAACTAAAGCCGTACGTCCTTCCTTGACTGCATTTTACGCTGTCAGGTGTTTGCGTACCATTTTCACGTGGTCGTTGAAGCTGCCTTAAGGGTCATTGTTTAGATTCTTAGCCGGTTTTTTCTGCTACACCTTTTCGCCTCGTCAAGATAACTCGCGAAGGAGAAAGCAACTTTTATGTTAACAGCCAGTTTCAGTTATCACTGCAATAAACTGTGAATGGCAATAATAAGCTTGAAGCTCCTGACTGATACTCTTCGCACTTGGCTTTGTTGCAGTGTGGATCATGAAGTTGAGAAGTGGGATGACAACAAGGAACCGAAATTGTCCACCTGCAATCCCAACACAAAGCAGTACGTGAGCCAGACTCTGCCTCCCCAGGAGGTCGCTGCCGGCAAAGACGTGATTTTCACATATGACGTCGAGTTCAAGGTTGTTCTCGGCCTCTGAAGCGTGGCTTTTAAAGTCGTTCGATTCCATCTTCCATTCTGCTGTTTAATAAGGGGCTATGGTTTAAAGCGCGTTGGAGGATTTAGCCCGACGTTTCAGTTGGGACCTGCGTGTCCATCACTACTAACCGGTAGGGTTTCTCTGTTGCTCGCAGGAAAGCTCCATAAAGTGGGCATCGCGATGGGACTCATACTTGTACATGTCTGATGATCAAATCCATTGGTTCTCGATCATCAACTCGCTCATGATTGTCCTGTTCTTGTCTGGTATGGTTGCCATGATCATGATGCGCACACTTCATCGCGATATCTCGAAGTACAACCAGCTCGAGACACAAGACGAGGCACAAGAAGAAACTGGGTGGAAGTTGGTGCACGGAGATGTATTCAGACCTCCAAGCAGCTACGGACTCTTGTGTGTATATGTCGGTACCGGAGTGCAATTTTTCGGAATGACTCTTGTCACCATGATCTTCGCCGTGTTGGGATTTTTGTCACCCGCTAACCGTGGTGGTTTGATGACAGCCATGTTGCTGCTCTGGGTATTCATGGGACTTTTCGCTGGATACTCTTCTGCCAGACTTTACAAGATGTTCAAGGGCACTGAGTGGAAAGTGAACACCCTGAAAACTGCGTTCATGTTCCCCGGCCTTGTCTTTGTCATCTTCTTTGTTCTGAATGCTCTGATCTGGGGAGAGAAGTCTTCTGGAGCTGTTCCTTTTGGAACTATGTTCGCACTTGTCTTCCTTTGGTTCGGTATCTCCGTTCCTCTAGTATTCATAGGTAGTTACTTTGGGTGGAAGAAGCCATCCATTGAAGACCCAGTTAGAACCAACAAGATTCCTAGACAAATCCCTGAGCAAGCGTGGTACATGCGACCTGTATTCTCAGTTCTCATCGGAGGAATCCTGCCGTTTGGAGCTGTGTTCATCGAGTTATTCTTTATCCTCACCTCCATTTGGCTCCACCAGTTTTACTATATCTTTGGATTCCTCTTCATTGTTTTCCTCATACTGATCGTTACCTGCGCCGAAATCACCATCGTCCTGTGCTACTTCCAACTATGTAGTGAAGATTACCACTGGTGGTGGAGAGCATACCTCACATCAGGGTCCTCTGCCCTATACCTCTTCCTGTACGCTGCTTTCTACTTCTTCACCAAGCTTGAGATCACCAAGCTTGTATCAGGCGTATTGTACTTCGGGTATATGGTGATCATATCTTACTCCTTCTTCGTGCTGACAGGCACGATAGGCTTCTATGCATGCTATTGGTTTGTGAGGACGATCTACGCTTCAGTGAAGATTGACTAGGTCAAAGAGCAACGCGAGAACAACAGCAGCAGCAACAACCGCGGCCGCCTTCCCCGGATCGGACCATTTTGATGCAGGACCGTGTATATTTTGGACTGCAGAGGTTCTTGGAGGGCCTCATTAAAATGGATCTTGGTGAACCTGATATGTAGGCAATTATTCAGAGACAGTCGTAAAAGGTAAAGGAAGTTCAAGTGCCCATGTCTACTTCCATCATTGTTAGAACAAAGCACAGGGTGCACAACTACAGTTGATTCATGCCATGAGAGTCCATTGGGTGAAGCCGTCCTCCAAGGCTTGAAAGACTCCTGTGGAGCATGTTTCTCCATTCTCTAATCAGATGTGTAGGACTTGGGGAATGATTGATGGGAATCAGTTGTTGTCCCCTTACATGAAATTGAACTTCAAGTGGTGTGCCAGTTCCTGTGTACTTGTAGTTAGGGTAACCCGAGGTCATATGAAGGATGCTTTAGTCAAGAAATTTTCCAGTTTGGTATCTATCTGCTTTAGTGTATTTCACTGGTCAATTCAATGAGGTTTCTATAGAGTATGGAGCAAGCTGCTGATAGTCTTGGACACAGGAATATTCAAAGCCTATAAATGTTGGACAACGGATGGGGTTTCAACTGCTCTTGCAAACTCGAAATGCAAGAGATTTCTTTGATGAATCTGTACCTTCGTTACACTTTCTCGGTGGAGTAGATGTCGTTTTGCTTGTGTCACTCGTGTCTCGAGTTTGTGTACAGTACTCCCTCTCGAGACTCTTTCTGGAATGTAAATTGCGGCATTCAGAGATTCAGTTTAGTTGTCTCGCCCAGATTAACGGTACGCGTAACGAATTAGACTACGTGAAATGGCAGTTGCTTGGACCATTAGCTCATGTGATTTCAGAGACAGGAGATGGATTAAAATCTGTAGATGGAATTAAGAATTAAGATGGTCAGCAGTTGTGATGGCACCTTTCTACTGTCTTGTGTGCCGCTAGATGAATAGGTTAGTTGAGTCGGATGAGGTACTTTGTTTCAAACGAAGATGCTTCGATTGCTGGTCTCATTCAGCTTAATCTCAAGAGAAGTGAGACTTGGAACAGGAACACATCACACAGACTGAGAACTTAGGACATGAACTACAGTCATGGTGTAGATTGTACCCGATGATGCGTTCAGGGACCATAATTCACTGGAAATCTT
The DNA here is from genome assembly GCA_036924285.1 of Asterella californica. Lineage (NCBI taxonomy): Eukaryota > Viridiplantae > Streptophyta > Marchantiopsida > Marchantiales > Aytoniaceae > Asterella > Asterella californica. The sequence goes on from JAYKYS010000003.1 coordinate 32,601,676, forward strand.
GCCTGTAATCATTATGGAGGAATACATGTTGATTAGGTAATTCAAATATGCTCCCAAGCGAGGTGGGGAAGCTTGGAGAGGATGATAGAATCCCAAGGGTATGTATATTGGTGACGGAGAAGAAGAAAGTATTCTCTTGTCAGAAAAAGGTTGATTCGATGTGGAGGATTGTGTAAGTAAGCACATTCGAATAACTTTTTGAGACTTTTGTTCGGGTTGTTTCACAATAAAGTACTTAAATATTAATTATTCATTTAAGGTTTAATAATAAAAAGAAAAAGTTTTCTAATCGTACTTATTAAACAGTTTTATTGTCGAGTAACCCTAAGTATAGAGCGTGGAGTCACAAGAAGTTCAAATATTAACGACTCACTTACGTGGTCAGGTCCATGTGCCAAACTTTTCACTTTGTCAGGTCTGTAAGTACCGTCCGTTATTTAATCGGACTCATGACCGTGTACAGTGTGTGAATCTTGACTTATCAGTCTTGCGTTATCCATGACCGGGTATAGTGTGTGAAAATTGACAGATCAGACTTGCGTTATTCATGTGGTGCCAGTGAAGAATATATGGTATATTCGATGACATGCGATTTCTAACGTGGAACTGAGTTTTCGGCGAGAATGACATTGCGAGAGCAATCAAAACGACCACGAAGTACTGGTATGTGCATAGTGTCTTTCATCCAGAGATCACCACCTGATCCGGAGACACCACACCTGATGGTCTAGTTCTTTTGCAGCTGCGGACATCCGGCACTACTGGATCACTAGTCAATGAATTGGGACAGTAGAGTTATGTGCAAGTCCTTTTTTTGAAGTGAAAACTGTTATTTTGGATGTCCGAGTAATCAGATAGATGTTCCAAGGTATTCAGTAAGTATTGATCTCGGAGGTAAGAGTTTCTTTGGTCGAGTTTCTAATGATTTTCAATGTACTTTATTCCAATCCGGGATTTAGTTCATCGCCTTCTATTTTCAAGGACATAGTACTCAAACCGCCGTTCATATCTCATACATCCTTCACCTAATCTCACATACAGGTTAGTAATTCATTCTTTCATATGCTTGCTTGGAACGTGATGAAGATGAACTCAAAACGTGTAACTTCTTGGACTCCATTGGTCATTCCGTCTTGGCTCCGTCTTGGCTCTTGGATCTTTGAATATTTCCCGAAATACAAAAGAAGTAATCAGGCTACTGATTCAATGTTATACGCCCTGATCTATGTGTGCTATGTGAGTTGAATCTCATGCTGTAATTGCGTCATTGCAGAGTTAGATAAAGCTATTTTTTTTGACTATATTGTATGCGCACTGTACAGATCTCGAGATCAGTTTTGTGATATTCTTGTACTCGAGAATTATGTCAGTGGTCCATTGATGATGGTAGTCTTGTCCTCCCGAATCATACTCAGACCACCCTTTGATTTTGTGACCTATCACTCTGTGTCTCCGCCTGGCTACAGCAATCAACGGAACAATGCAAGTGATTTTCAGCGATTGGAGCGTTTCTCATGTACTTCATGGACAGCAGGTGGATGGTCACCGCAGGCTCTCAGTTACCAACTCTTCCTTGCAACTCGTCCAAGTCACTAAGCAACTCATCCATGTCACCCTAGCTGCTGATATATCAGTCTTCACACACAATATCCGGTCATGGACCCGACCAAGTAATGGACGAAACTTAGAAGCATGTCCAAGTGAAAACTTGGGCGCTTGGGCTGACCAAGTAAATAATTGAAATATAAGCCACAAGGGTAGCGCGTGAAGGTAAGTTTTCAGAGTTACAAATAATTCCTATGAATCACATGAACTGGATTTTTTAACTTCAAATTTTCTCTATCCTTTACCCAAGGACGAGTTGGAGAATGGATTAATCAACATTCTCATGGAATCAAGCAATTCTGAATATACACGAATGGTTAGGCGTGAATATTCATCAACTGTGTACTTTCTTGCATATTCATCTCTTCCAAGTTTGAAGAGAAGAATATGCTTAATATGCTAATTTATCTACTAACCTTCTTCTTGGAAGGGTTAGGCTATAAATTAAAGCCTATAAATTAAAAATATTTTTACTTGTGGGAGTCATTATATCAGAGAACTTTTTTGTCCAGGAGAGTCACTTATTGGTTTTGTATAACTGAAGTGAACATGTGTAATCAAGTTATCAAGTAGGTTCTAAGTTTAGTGATTTAAATTTAGCATTTTAAATTTAGTGAAACTAATTTAGAGAACTTTGATGCAAGTCACAATTTGCAAACCCTGTCGAGCAGTACGTTGGTCCTTGATTGTGCGCTTTAGTACATTGCATTTTTCACTAAATATTCTTTGAAGGCTAGTATGGGTAATTGAAGAGCATACTCTTTTATCCTATATCATATATCCAAATAGACAATGCAGAGTCATTCACAAAGCGTATGTCTACACCACATTATTGTGTTGTATAGTACATACTATCTCAAATGAAGAATAATATAACGACTCTCTTCATATCGGTCCCTCTATAGTTCTATCTGCGCTTTACTTGTCATCTTGATCATGTCTCGGCAGCTCCATTCAGGTACTCCTCAGTCAGTAGATTCAGACTCTGAACCATTCTCATGCTGACTTCCCGTACTGTCAAAATGTTGTCTTCCATTTTCTCTCCACTGCAAATTTCTTGCCTTCTATGACTGAAACTCAGACGAATCCACCTCTATTTCCACGGTTGATACTTCATCTCATATGTAACGATAGCGATTCGGACACATAGAAAAATTCACCCATTCTTCTAGTTACCGATACATATATCAGCTGGAGTCAAACAGAGCGGCATATCTTACTTCCACTTCTCCGTTGCTTGTACCAGTCTCTCTCGAATCTCTTGTTCAAATCTGTGCAACTTCAGAAATTACTACGGTCATACAACAAAATAGTTTTGGATATCTTTTTTGAATTCCAACCTTGTCCACATAATTCCACTTGTCTCGCTTCCAAATTTCCTCTGTTTTTCTTATTATCTTCATCCAACAGACCCAATTTATATAGTTTACGAAGTGCAGCTTTGAATTTTGATGATAGTCGCTAGCAACGAGACACATATTACATTTATCTAGACTTGAGCTTCTCAGAAAATCCCTCGGATTTCCTTCTATCTTGCTTTGATTATGTTTCTATCAATCGATTTTTCAGAGGGCTTTTACAATGTTGGTAGTGTCTCTCCTATCCTTATCATTATATCGATACGATAAATCGTTGTGAACTCGTCTTACAAGACAAACGTGATCAAACTTTCTTTCACCTCAAATTCTATAAATCTCTTGAAGATCCACTCCTTCTGAAACCAACTGTGCATAGTATTTATAGACACGTTTCCTACCGTGTGTTTGTTGAACTTTATTTCCTTCTTCTTCTTGTCTTTTCGGCTGTAAGCATATAAGTTTTCCCCTAAGTCATGCTGTTACGCAAGCTGGCAAGAGCCAAACGGATTGTGCATCCTCTACTGCATAAGAATCAGCTTGAAGTTTCAGTTACTGTTGCTAGGAATGGTTGTTATATCGATATTAACTATTTTGATGTTTTATCTGTTTTTCTTCGAGAAGAATACATTTCTGGAGTCATCTCTGTGGAACGAGGAGAGACTTTGTTACATTTGCATTACCAAGGGGTCTTTTCGCTGTATGCTACATCCATCCAAGAGATAAAAAAGACTGGTCATTCTGTTGGGATGGAAGAGAACCAATCGACCTACAGAGAAAGAAGTCTTCATCAAGAAACTGACGAATCGAGGTATACATACCTTCGTAGATATGGTCGGTTACTGCATGAAAGATATTGATGAGGATCATCATTGATTGACAATGAAAAACATATCTGATGTCATGCCCGCTGACGATCACCAACTGCTCACTCTTTTAAGCACCTCGGACATGAAGAATCGAGTAGAACTCAAATACTTTAATCTGGTGTCACGCGCTTTACAGTTCAATAAATACCGTAGCAATCATCCGCTTGGCACAAGTCTATGTCATTTTTAATAGTCTATGGTAATTCAAGCAAATACACTCCATCCACGAGATGGTTGATGAGACTTGGTATAGAGCAGATTTGGTCAGATTCAATATGGAAGTGTTACAGACATCTGGAGTCCTTCACAATCCTTTTTATCGGGTAGATGATTTCACGCGGTAGGTATTTTCAAAATCAACATGAACAGCGAGTTGAAAGTAGTACATCGCACACAACCGCTGATACACCGAGAAATATGTTGCCTCAAGACTTGGGAGATTTTATTCCACTATGCACGGCGCTACTTCGTCCTATGGGATCGAACAGAGGTATTTGAAGAATTATTCCTCTTCTCGATTCACATTTTTTCTTCCTCTTATGACTTGTATTCTGCAGGTAACACACCCTTACCCTTACATGAGCAAATTCCAGAGGGAACAGATGAGAACCAATTTCACATCACTGACACCATTGCCAAGTACATTACCCGCATAGATTATGTTGTTTTTCCGCTTCTGGTTTCTAACTTCAGTGCACAGACTATGTACTTTTGTTTTTGCTCCTTCTCTCTTTCCTTCTACTTTATACCCATCTTAGATCTCTTTGTTATTTTCCACTTTCATCATACTTTCATAATACTTGATTTTCTCTTCTATCCAGATGATCATAGTATGGAAGCATAAACTCCACAGAACGCATGTCAAGAGGGGAACAGTATGACGAAGTCACAACGTGCAGCAAATTCGGCCATTGGCACGATACACTTTTTCCTTCTGGTTTCTAACTTCGCCTCACATACTACATCCTTCTATCTTAGCTCCTTCTTTCTTTTCTTCTAGTTTCTATCCACCTTGAATCATACTTTCATAACAGCTGATTTGCTCTTCCAGATGCTCTGGTCCAGAAGCACAAACTCCACAAGAAGCATGTCCAGAGGAGAACAGTATGATGACACCAGTACGCGAATCATATTTGTCCATAGACTCGATAAACTATACTGGACTGACAGGCATGCCGAACTTAGAGCCTGATCATGGAACCTATAGTCCAAACAGCAATCGAAGCTAGAAGCTACAAGTTTCTGCTGCGCCTGCACTTACATTATTACTTTGCTACAACACGTACACTTTTCTAATATTTTTCCTTCTCTGTTTACAAGACCATTATCTACTCGGCAACTTTCGGCTGCTCTCACTCTTTCGTTATTTTCCACTATGTACATGAACAGTAGGTACTCAGTACTTCTTTCAGTCGAGCAGTCGGCTGCCTCTGACATTGTACTTTCGAAACCTATCATGATCAGAAAATCCTTTGTTGTCCGTATATCTACATAGAATCAATAAATATTCACATCTCCAAATGCATTCTTCGACACTTATTTACTTCTTCTTCACAACAGACTCACTTCTAGATGTACCATCAATGTTACGTCTCATTGGGCTATTGCTTTTATTTTCGCTTCATCTTTATTTTGTAATCAAAGCGAAAAAAATCCGTGCAAATTCTTCCTTTTCAAAACAAGATTAGGACACTATAATATCTCAAATATATTATTTTTGCTAGTATTTCTGCATAGAATAATGGGAGTGACACGACTGAACTCATACCACCAAACTCATATAGATTTATGTATATGAGTTATCGTTATACTGTGTAGCAAATAGATATTCATGCTAATCATAACTAGAGTTACGAGGCAATCCAGACATAATCCATAGAAGTAGTGCATATGAGAGTATAAGTGCCGGAGATTCATAAAAAACATTAATTCAACCAAACTAGAATTAGAGGAATATATATGCATGATCGATGAATGTCTGGAGAAATTTTATTCTCTTAATGATATAGATGAATATGCATCCAAACTGCACTTCTAGGAAAATGAAGGAAAAAAACAAATGTTTAAACAAACATCGGCTGGGACTACTTGAACGCGATAGTGGAAGGAGGTCATATTTCTCTCAATACTGTCGCCAAGCCACTTTTCTGTAACGAAGTTAGCAAAGCAGAAAGACAATTAAATAAAAGAATAAGCTCCAAAGGAGATGTCTTGTATCTGTAGCAGAAGAAGACACGATGATCAGACGATCGCTTTAAGCAAGCTGCAATTAAGAAGAATGCAAGCTGAAATAAATTAGAACGAACTGTGCATTGCGATAAATGCGTGAGGATTCTGCTACCGACGAAAGTTGCATGTCGTTTGAGTTGAAGATCGAAAAAGCAGAAACCCATCGTGTTCTGAGTCGTGTCATATATCCTTCTCTCATGTTCGTTCAGATTGTATCTTTTCGACCAATACATCTATCATATTTTAACCTTAATATTTTGCTCTTAATGTTGTATCAACGCGACGGTTTTTTTGGTTGGGATGTATATCGATTCTCCTCATATCGCTTCTTCTATGATTTTGCGTCATAAAACATTGAAAAATGTTTTTGCCGGGTTGTATAAGGTTATGTGTAGAGCACATAAAGAAACAGACAAAGGAAAAAGATTTGCACATGAGTGTAATGCTGCGGAAGGTCTTGCATGATGGTATGCTTTACGATCATAAGTCACTTTCTCGTGCAGAAGCTTAGGTTTATAAGGCCATTGTGTGCAAGTCCTTCTGCTGTATATAAATATAAATGATAAATGATAAATGCCAAAACTTTGCTCACGAGTGTAATGTTGTGGAAGGCCTTGCCCCATGATATGTTTTATGATCAAAAGTCACTTTTTCGTGCACCAGCTTAGGTTATATGTCCATTGCATGAAAGACCTTCCGCTGTATGTAAATGACAAATGTTATTACTTGTCCCTTAGGGTCCTCGCGGACCATGAAACTGGCCATGTGAGTCCACCATAGTGCGACCACACCAGAAGTTCCGTTAACAGTTTGCAATGCATGCACTTCCAACCGTACTCGCAAGAGATTGAATCCACTATCTTTCTCTTAGAAGACTGTAGGATAAACCACTTGGGACATCGATCTTCGGTGAGTAGTACGTCAAGCAATGGTGTAAACTCAAGAAGCTCGTCTCTCACGATGATCTGTCGATAAAGATGAAAAAGGAAATCGAGATGAAAATAGAGAAAGCACCAATACCTAGAAACCAGAATCTGAAAAGAAAACAAACAGTCGTGAAAACGTATATTACTTTTATGCATAAACTATCGACATTCTAAACTTTTTCATACTCTTTTTCCATCTATTGTTTTCTCACTTCTCCTACTACAGATGAGTGGGATGCGTGAGATGCATATTCAACTCTTCTATCTCTAGATGAAAGAACATAATACGCAAAGTGGTTTCATTTATCAGTTAATCTTTCCAAAAAGAAAGATTAGATGATAAATTAAACCTATGAAACATTTTCTTTTATCATACACTCCTTCGGTCTTATCTCTCCTCGAGCGAGGTTTCACTTGCGTTATTTCAATGTTTTCTTTATCACCTTTAGCATACGTCTAACATTTAATATTTATATGTATCTTTCATCTTCTTTCATGAGATTAGTTTATCGTTATAACTTAACACTTCAAAATTTTCACTAGCAACTCATGGACAGAAGTTTATTTAATATTGACAAAAGTAAAAAGTAATAACAACATTTTACCCTATCCGGATAATAGCACTCCTAGATTTTTCCTTGGTTTTCCACATTTGTCGTTGCTCTTCGGACCCGTCGACTATCACGCCACTTGTTCTAAGTCTTCACCTAATCAGTTATGAGCATTTCCACCACAACACCGGAAATAACCTGATGAAATCCAGGTTAAAGTGTGAAAAAAATATATTAATATGTTATAAACATTATATATATATATATATAATTCAACGTTTAGTGGTAAATGTGATAAAATATTTAAATATATTTATCGTATTTTATAGCATACCATCCAAAATAGACGGGTTGATTACCGAGATAGTTTAGTGTTCCGGGGTATTTACATTGCTTTGGAGATGCTCGCATATAGTAATTTTTTTTTTTTCTGTTAGCGACTCTTATTATCCTCATCTCGGCCATTTTGGAGTCGTTGGAGGTTTATTTGAACGACTTCCTCTCTAGGTAGAATCACCGTAGATACTTGTATCAACGGTGATGTAATTGGTGATACAGCGATGGGAGAAGCTAAACATGTCCATCGGAGTCCAGTTTGAAATTTTAATGTACGGGTTAATTTAGTAAATAATTGTCAAAATTGAATGCTGCATATGTGCACTATGTGTTATTACTATGTGTGTTATAACTTGTGAGGATGATTAAACTGCCATTTTTTCATACTTATATAGTCATTTGGTCAAAAATCATCTTTTTACTTAAAGTTCTCGAAGGAGCAATATACAATCAGATTTTTGATATTTACTTCTCTATGAATTATGGGTAAAAGTAAAAGTAAAAGTTTTCAAAGTTTATCTTTTTCTTTCAGTTCTTTCAAAACATATGTTTGCACTTGATGTACAATCCTGATATACCATCTGCAACAAACAATTCACGGAATTTATTACGGTCTAAGGTGGTTTTACTGTATACCTACATTTACGTGAAATGTATAATGTTTTACTCGAAATTATGTTATATTATTATTATTTTACAAATTTATATCTTGCTTCACGTAATACAAAGTGTATTTTTCGTAAAGTTAACAGTTTCAGTAACAGTAACAGTTCGACGTTTGGCTCATTATCTAAGTAGCAGTTGTTATTTCTAGTTTAGTGGCCACTTTAAACCACAACGATGTCCCAAAAGCACCGTCCACATGGGGCCCGCGGCCCGCCCCGAGAGCCCGTTCTTCAAGGCTTCAAGTTTCCGACATCTCCCTACAAGCAGGAGTCAAGCCTCAAGGCTCGAACTGAGAAGAGGCTGCTAGAAGCACTTCCATGTGGACGCCTGACTGACGAACTGACTGTGGACTTTGGAGGGGAGGTCGACTTCTGCCACCGCAGACAGAAGATAACAAGCTATAGACTCCTACCGGTAGCGAGATTCCCAGTCCAATCATAGTAACTCTCATTGCAGCTTGTAGATGCGATGTGAAATCCAATGCTCGTAAGATTCTCGCCGTCCCTCTGCCCGCAGGAAATAAACGAGGCCCTTACGAGTCACGACTGTTTCTTCCGTCCTTCAGTCAGCGTACGTGTTTCCGGTACGCAACAGTCCAGTAAAAAACGGTCACCGCTCCTCGCCGCCTCGCGTTCGTTCCTCCTCTACAAAGCAAAGGAATTCATCGGGCAGGCATTTCCATTTACCAAAGCGGTATAAGAGCGTCGTCAGACTGGAGTTCCCCGGCAGTGTTCTCCCCGTGACGTCGGGCCTGACCGTTCTCGCGCAACTCAGTCGTCGCGTCTCATCTTCGTAACTCATGCAGATCTAGCCTCTACGATGGTACTGGTAGTGTTAGAGCTGTGATTTACTAAGGATCTGGGGTCTGGATTGATTGATTGAAGTAAAAGTCTAAGTCTTCTGACAAGTCCCCAGAACAGATTCTCCTCCACCTTCTAGATCAGCAAGCGTTACTATTTGTACATGGCCGGCAGACTCCGTTCCTGCCTGACTATATATGACCCACAAGTAGCCAGCGTCACGTCCAACTTCCCCGTTTCGTGTGTTCCTATCCATTCTTTTCCTATCTGGCCTTTCCTGCTCAACTTTATTATTTTCTATATAAATTTCTGAAACCACCGGGAATGAGTCACCAGGTTAACCGCTGCAACAGGTTTTCAAGAATTTGAGGGTACAATAGATAAAGGTTCAAAAGAAGAAAGAATTTCAATTCAATTCCAGTTTCAGCCTCCATATATATTTATGGTTTATTTTGGAATAAACTATATCCTTTTCTTTTCTTTTCTTTTCCCTTAAAAGCAAGAGGCCAGCATTCATGATGACAAAGGCACGACATTTTCCTCATCGAAACGGATTACAAAAAAAAGAATGTTGCGAATTTTGCATAATATTTACTTGAAAGTACCTTCAGGACTTCCGGAAGAACAGTAGAAGGAGAGAGAGCTCAAGTGTACTTCCCAAGTGCGAGAGGGAAGGTTGAAGAGAAAGAGAAAACGAATATATATAGGGAAGCTTGAGCCTTGTCCGAACTGACTTTATTGTTTTCCAAGTCAAACCACATAATTTTATCCTTTGGAGAATCGGCTTTCGGTGACTAACAGTTTGCAAAGGGTTGGAAGGTGGATCTCAGTTTCTTCCAATGCATGACAAGCAAGCTTCATTGGTTTATGCAACCAGCCATCGCAAGAAGTTGCTCCGCAATACAATGCTTTGTCACTTGAATACATCATTGGTAGCTTTAGAAATCGCACCCCTCATATGTTTGTAGGACTTTACCCTACCTATCTTAACTTTGCTCTACTTGATCACATTCTTTACTGGCTACAACAGGCTCAGGATGTCAAAATGCCATGTCATCAGGATGCGAGAAATGCATGTTAGTTGTAAATCGAAAAATTTATATAGTTTTATTTACACTAAAAGTTTTATTTATAACATCTTTACAATAGATTATCAGCTCAGTTTATCTCTTATTTGTCTTAGCACATTATCTTTATCTACACCATGGTAGACCTGCTGTTGCCAGTCAAGGATGTAGTCAAATAACACAAAGTTAAGAAGAGTGAGGTCAAGTCAGAATATTAGAGATGCGGTCAAGTAAATCTCTGGTGGTACTTTATTGCACTTCTACTATACAATTGAAGATTCTCCTCTAGAGAGTTGCCATGTCCTTGTCAAGAGATGAACCATCTGAACCCGAAACCAAGAAGGGGGCATTATATCTCGTCTTATTGCATAACACTACCTCACAAAAATCCTGAGGAAAAGGAGAAGAAGTCCACTTTTTTGATGAATTTAGGTCATCCTACTAAGTGATAGATGTTAGGAATTCTATTTTTTATTTTTAAAAAAAATTTAGATAAATATATAATAATTAAATTTCATCATCCGTAGAGTGGTATCATGCATTTGTCAATGTCTATCTATTTCATAAGTCCACACTCATACTTGGATTAATTACTTATCACATCCTCACGAAATGTTTTCGTGGTAATATTTTTGAAATATTATGTTGAGATCATTGGCCCCAAGGTCCTAGGAAAAATATTTCCTCAACTTGTTACAAACAAATTTGATAGCAGCATTGGATATATCTTGTCAAGGAAATCAAAACTGATATTTTTCATCGTCGTGAACAAAACAAAGATTAGAGAGTTAAGGGTCTTTTAAACTTTTAAGATTTCAGATGTCATGATGATTACGAGGTGTCCAACCGGCTGACAATGCTGACATGGAGTAGGTCAAACCAACTGCTTATTGAGTAGAATTTTGACATGATGGGTGTTGACTAGGTTGAAGTGATACAAGACACTGGCAGATATGAATGAGACTTCATTTCGCATGTGTGACACATGACAACCCTGCATTAGAGACACATGACACGCAGATGACAATCACGACATTTGGATCATAATATAAAATTTATGATTTTTATGGTACTTATTACAATTTTGGATTAGACTTCAAGAGACTATCCATTTGTATAGTTTAGAAAATAGGGACTTAATAAGATTTTGGGATGGAGTATTGGGTATATTTGTGTCAACTTGTAAACTTGTCATAATTAGACCTCGCATAGATAAAGTGAACGGTGGATGATCATCAATTCTATAACAATTATAGTTTTAGATCTTCCTACGTGACTTAGTTCAGAGCATGTTTAAGATCGTTGGAAAGAAGGTAACAAGAATTTTCTTGCGTCACCTTCACTATGTCTTTTTGAGTCGTGTTTAGGGAACTATGAAGGTTTTAACTTAATCAAGTACTTTGAATGAAATGTTAAATCTGTGTGTGAGATTGTGCAAATTTTTTAAGAGAGATCAGAAAATTTTAGATGATCGTAACTCGGACGGCAGAGGTCAGCTGCGGCTAACATTAATATTATTGGATATGTTCTTTCAAGAGCTTTTTGGTGACACCAAGAACATCTGATTCTAAGCTACATTGTGGAAATTACAAACAATTAAAGGAGTCTTTGTTCACATGGTCTTATTCTTTCAAAGTCAACAACTTCTAGAAGAATTCTATAATATTTTCAAGGAATCTCAAATTTCCACCCCTCTCTACAGTAGGAGCCACTAAAAAGGTTACATGTGGAATCTCTTATTGTTTTTAATGTCCACAAAGTCAATAACTTTAGTCCCATCACTAATATCAAGTCAAACAAAATATAAGAGATATTTTCCACCTCTTTTCTACCTTTTAGACAAGATGACAAGATAGTAGTGCTCACTATTTAGGAAATATTTGAATTCTGCTAAAAAATATAGCTAAGTTTAACCATAATTAACTTTATCTAGTCAAGACTAACTTGATACCTCCTTAAATTACTTGGGCAGTAAATAAACATTCTCCACACTTAGTTATAACTAAACACCTTACTAATGGAAAAACTTCTTATATGTAACATAGATCATTATATTTTATCTCGGGACTAAATTTTCACTCCGTCCTCAGAGTGAAGAGAGAACTTTCGTCGATGAAACAACTTCAACTTGTCATGATTGATCTTATCGAATCTCCTTCCCTCCAACTCTTGAATGTCATATGTGAAGTTGCTCCACACCTTATCTACAACAAAAGGACCAAAAACATTCTTCCTAGCCCTCTTTGAAAGCATCATACAATATTATCCAATCTCTGACTTGAAAATATTGTATCTCTCTCTTGTCCAATCTTTGTCATAACTCTTCTTTTGATATGCTTGAGCTCGTTCCATCCGAATCATTGCTATTGTTCGAGTCTCTTCCAACTCCATGAGTTGGTCCTTCCTTGACTTGACGACGTCTTCTCCTCTCGACCTCTTCAGCTTTCATTGAATAGTTTGAAAAGTATCGAGTTCGAATTGGATTGGCACTTAGACTCCACTCCATAAACAAGTCGAAATGGAGAATACTCAGTAGAAGTCTTTGTTATCGTTCGATACCCGCATAAGATGACATGTAGTCTCTTATCTCAAGTGTATTTCGCAGTCTCAACATCAACATGAAGAGCATCATACAAAGTATAAGATTGATCTTTTCTGCAAGACCATTAGTATTTGATTTTTATGTCATCTTTACTCGTGGCTTGATGAAAAAGTATTGCAGCATAATAGTAGTTATGGTCCTTACAAACTCTCCTCTTTTATACGAGACCAACTCTAACGGACATCAAAATCAAATGATGATCCTCTCCCTAAGAACTACCCACTTTTGTTTCATTAGTCTCCCTCAAGGTCTAGTCTCTACCCACTTGGTACAATAGTCAGTGACGACTACAATGTATTTATTGCCTCGATGTGTCTTATCAAGAGGACCTACAAAGTGAATACCTCACTTCTCAAATGGTCTTAACATTGAAATTGTCTTAACGGAGGTATTCAGAGACTTTAGAGCAAATGCTTGACATACGTCGCAAGTTTTGCAATAGTCTAAACACTCCTTGAAAATACCTCTTCAATGATAACTCGCATCCAAAATCTTGAAGGATGTTATCTTACCAACAAAGTGATCTCCGCAAACAGTGTCATCGTGAAACTCGTGCATTAGCTTGAAAGCCTCATTCTAACCAACTGCTCTCCTTTGTAATCCATCTGCTCCTTGATGAAAAAAATTCCCTCCACCATGGTGTAAGATTTGCATCTCTTGATCAATGCGTTACGTTCTCGGATATGCATACCTTCCAGAAAAGAGTCATCTGCAGAAAACTCCAAATTTTCTTGTACTCGTCTGATATCTCCCTCAATGCTTGTGATGATCACATCACTTGCTCGTCTAGAAATGAATCATCAAACGGTTCTTCTCATTCATCATCAAAAGCCCTCGACAAGAGATCATATTTTGCATGCTTCTTCTCTGATCTATCTTCGATTACATAATCTTATTCTGTTAGGAAGATCTTCCAACGAGCAATACGACTTTCGGCATTAGGCTTATTAAAGATAGTTTAAAGCCTTGTGATATATGACTATGGAAAATTTCTCTCCTAGCAAGTAATATCAAAATTTCTTCAATCCAAAAATCATAGCTAATCCTTCTCATTTAGTCACGGAGTAATTCTTCTCCGCGAAAACCATTTGCCTATTGGAATAAGCTATAAAATGATCATGTTCATCTCCATCTAACTGATATAAGGTATATCCGATAGCTACATTGGAGATATCCGTATATAAAATAAATGTTTTACTCCACTCAGGTCTTGCAAGTATAGGAGTTGTCACCAATGCCTTTTCCTACTTGCATTATAATCACATACAATGCACATTTTTCACACACAAAATAGCTTGCAACATAACATTCACCCATCCAAACCTTTGACTTTTGGTCGCAACTTGTGCGTCTTGTCAGAATGATCTTTATTCCTCAGTCGAGCCATCTTCAACTTCACTTGTGCATCTGCAAGATCTTCCTCTCTTTGCTTAATTTCTTGATATGTAACACCAAAAGTGAAGTGTGATCCATCTCATCCTCCCACGGCAAGGTAGCCCACTTAGAGAAGTCTTCTTCTCTAGGTATAATCAGTTTTTGTCCTAACATCAACTCAACAGGCATGTACTTAGTAGTGGTACAACGCATCAACCTGTCAGCCCACAGAGCAAACAGAAGTAACTTAAGCCACTCCACCATCATCAACACATACGATGGTGATGTACAGTCAACAATAAGAGTCCCGCAAAATCCAAGCTCCAACGATAACTCAACCCCATAATCGGCAAGGGGTGTAACTATGGAGTAGGAGCATTAAACAATGTTCGTACTCGATCATAAATCACACATCGTGCGACAAACTACTACACATCGATGTGCATATCACGCCACCATACTGTTCTTGAAGTAAGCTATGTGTACGCTGTCGTGTTGTGGACCGGCTCTTACATGAAATTCAGACTTCGATGCTTGTCACTCCAACGACACTCATGAGAAGACAAGCTAAGCCTCAGCTTACAGGTTTTTGGCACCATTTTGGATCTCCACTTTCATCGCATCAGTGGATAGAGTTCATTGTCAGCACTCCATAGGCACTTTGTCTACTTCGTTTTGGACGCCTAGTGGAGAAGTTACAAGACTCGAAAGATGGACAAAACAAGCTAAGCCCCAGCTTACGTGCTTTTGGCACAACTTCGGATCTTTTCTTTTATCGCGTCAGTGGATAGAGCTCCTTGGCAGCACTCCATAGACACTTTGTCTACTTCATTTGGACGCCTAGTGGAGAAGTTACAAGACTCGAAAGATGGAGAAAACAAGCTAAGTCCTAGCTTATGGGCTTTTGGTGCAACTTTGGATCTTCACTTTCATCACATAGATGGGTAGAGCTCGTTGTCAGCTTTCCATGGGCATCTTGTTTACTTCGTTTGGACATCTAATGAAGAAGTTATGCGACTCGAAAGAAGGAAAAATCAAGCTAGGCCTTAGTTTACTTGCTGATTGGGTATTTGAGGCTTCACGTGTTATATCAAAGACGCAAGGGGTCTGCTTCATTATTATGGAGAGAACTTCGTACGTACAGAGACTGATACAAGGGGGTTGCTTAAGGGGTTTGCTTGCGCTTGCGACCTGTCAGCAGACGGTGCGAGAGATTTGGAGGTCCAATGCAAACGCGCAAGGCGTCGTTGGGTTCAGATCTGTGCAGGCTACGTGTGGGTTAAGACGGTTCTTGAAAAGACGGATTGGGGGATGTGTACTGAGAGAAATTGAGACGCAAGAGGGAGATTTGGAGATTTCAGTTATCTGTGAAGGAGAGTTGGACCGTTCCGGAGTCCAAACTTGATGTCCTTAGATCCATCGGGATCAGAAGACCGATTTCTACCGGAAATTGAAGACGATATCAAGTTTCATCGGGCGGTTTAGGAGTTCTGAGTGAAATTGGCTCACAGGGAAGCGCTTGCGTCAGGTTTTTCATCACCTACGACTTAAAATTGGGTTGTTCTTCGCGATCTGTGTGCCAAGCTCTTCGTTCTTGATGCCTACGCGATCAGGGAGTCTTCATCTACGGATAGGAGAAGACTGTACTGAATTGGATTGTTGGTTTGGGTGAGGTGAGCGAGTTTGAGCCGCAAGGAGTTCATTTACGTCAGTTTTTTGCAACCTACGATCAAATTTCTTGCGTGATTTTGCAAAGGGAACTCCAAACGGCTTGTTTGGAGTCTCGTTGGGTTCGTGATAGCTAGATCTATCTGCTAGGAAAGACGAATATCAGTTTAGACGATCCGTTTGTGCTGTGTGTGCGGTTTTAAGGAGGAGTTTTTGAAGGTTCGGTCACCTGCGACCGAAAATCGGTGATATCTCGGCTGTTGGGAGTCGAATCTGAAGGTTTCTTGGGTTAACGGAGTCAGCGGAGGAGACCCTATCGATATCTGAAGTCCGTTCGGCGAAAGGAGGAAGTTCACAGATAGGTCTTTTTCGGTTTCTTCGCTACGGGTTTTGCTCTTTTGAGTTCGTTAGAGTTATCGTTGGCTATATACAACTTGTGGTAGCTAGCTTTAGCTAAGAACTTGTACATGGATGTGGTTTGGACTTGGGTTTGGATCGCGTGATACTGCTGTGGCTCTGCTTGTTAGCAAAGGGAAGTTTCTCTTACTTTGAGCTACACTTCGGTGTTTTTGGGTCAAGGTTGTGATTCAGGGGTTGTTTTTAAGGGCTTTTGAAGCAGGTTACATACCGCTCTAGTCTGTTTCTCAATTCTGTGCTCTTAGGAGAAAGAACCGGCAGTGTACATACATTTGGAGTTGATATATATTGCAGCATTCATTTTCGTGGTTGTTTTTCTCTGTCTTGTCTCTGTTTCAGCACACAACATCTCCACAGCCAGGAACCTTGCGTTTTCCTGGACATCCTTCACGCAATATCCGACACGATACGGTGGTGAACTGGACGTGAAGATCCGGGGTGGAGATATTTGTGTGTTGGAACTTGGAAGAAGAGATCAGCAATCATGAACGAGGATAAAGATGGATTTGGTTGTTCTGATGCTGCGGACCTGAGGTGATGGATATATAGAAGGTTGGGATCATGGGAGGATGGGAGGATGGGACGAGCCATGACTATGGACGGGATGGACGGATCAGAGGAGATACCAAGGGTGTAGTTGGATGCAGCAACTGCACATTTGTTTCAAGCCTGCACTTTGTTTTTGCGACAAGAGCAAGAGAACCAACAAAAGGAGGCTTTGGAGACGAATGTGCTTCGAAGGATGATCGACAAGTTCGATCTATTTGGTGGGAGAGACATCTCTGAGTACTTGAGATGTTACAAGATGGAGATGAATTTGGACCGGGTACCGAAGAAGGAGATGATCGAGACGTTCGAACTCGATACGGTGCCTGAGATAAGGGAGCATATGGAGGGTCTAACAAAGCATTTTGGGAGGAATTGATATACATTTTCACATGCGCTGATGGAGGAGTATTTCTTGGGAAACTCAGATCGAGTAACCAAGAAATCATTTTTGGGATGGGTCAATCGATCCAACAAGGATTTACAGCCTACAGAGCTGTTAAGGGAGTTCGAGAGACAGTTCTCTCAACTATCTCGGGTGGACAAGCTAACCTTGGAGAGCTACAAGACGGAGTTGTTTTTTCAAGCTGCGGATGAACCATTGTAGGAACAGTTGGAACTACTTCTGGAGGATGGGGATGAAGAAGAAGGGTTAACAAGAAATTGGGAGGTTGTGCATGAAGATGTTGAGCTTCTTGTTCCAAGACATACAATGGAAAGGGTTACCAGCTTGACACCTGTATCGTTGACTACCACACCAGTTCGGGTAGTATCTGAGGTTCAACCTCCAGTTGTGGTTGTAGAAGAGAAGGATCCAACCATCGAGGATCTACAACAAAAGATGCGAGATCTACAAGCTAAGGTTACTACGTTGGAGGATAAAGGATCATCGACTGAGACAGAACTTGTACCCAAACCAGCTTGGGTACATCAGTGTACGTGGTGTGATGATACTGACCATCAACAAGATGATTGCATCGACTTTGCAGAGTCCTTGCAACCAGAGGTTATTTCTTGGGAGGATGGAGATGTTCTGTTCAGAAGTATGAGTACTCTCCTTCCAACCAACGTTGGTAAAGGAGGAATGAAGAGATTGGTGGATGATTACTTTGCGGCACATGCAATTGCAGCTATCGAAGCTACAAGTTATGGTGCTAAGGTGAAGGAGATTGAGCATGATCTCCATATGGATGATTCGGATGAGCAAGTGGATCCAAGCGAGCTCAAGTTGGATACTGAAGCCACGATTCAGAGCGAGAAGAAGGGACAAGAAGAGACTTCTTCAGAGAAGCAAGCTAGGGAGGATAAGGTTAAACAGGAAAGTATTCTTCCTGAATTGGCAATGGAGGACGATCCTTCACAACCGGAGGAGATGGTTGAGGTGCAGACAGTGGACATGGTTGATCTGGTTGCAAACATACAACAACCAGATATTGATGTAGTGATGGATGTGAAGAGAGGTTGGGAGGAGTGCATTCGAGATGCAAAGGTTGGGTTCATTTCACGGAAGATCTTAGGTGCAACTACAAGAGAAGTCCATGATGCCAACATCGGCTTCATCAAGGACGGACATGCTGAGAGCGAAGGAGAGTGGATGGATGTTTTCGAGACTACGAGTATAAGATGATGGGTAAGGATGACTTACAGGAGAGAAGCCATTGCTGAAGGTGAATTGGGTTGAGAGAGTGATGCTTGGGAGGTTGTGAGAATTTTCAGAAGAAGAGATCAAGGAGGATGATGGTTGAGGAGGATATCATTGTACAGCGAGATAATGATGGTTGCGGTTGAGGATTTTACTTGCAAGAGTGTGGTTCTATTTTTTTCAAAAAACAAAAAAGAAGAAGATAAGATTAGATACGATGACATGTACCGACTTGAGGTTGAGGATTACAGTCAGATATATGATGATGATTGGGTTCATGGATGATGTCTACTACGACACTTGGGTCACAAACCTCGACGGTGAGGGTTCACAGGACGGATGGAAGACAATTATATGGTATGATGGGTTATTCTTTCTATGTCCTCGCATATTGAAACATGTGTAGATTTAGAGGGGATGATTGGATGGGAGGTTCGAGGAGAAAGTAGATGAGATGGATCTAGGGAAGATCATGACAGAGCAACTTCAAGATGACGATCAGGTTGCAACCTTGAGGATGAGGTTGACTGAGATGAGAGGGAGGATGACAAAACGGGAATGAGTGTGCATGCCGGTCCACTCCTTGGTTGATATCTCTGGTGCATACCGAAGGATGCACAGGTTTGGAGGGGGTGGATGTCGTGTCGTGGACCGGCTCCTACATGAAATTCAGACTCCGATGCTTGTCATTCCAGAGACACTCATGAGAAGACAAGCTAGACCTCAGCTTACAAGTTTTTGGCACCAATTTGGATCTCCATTTTCATCGCATCAGTGGATAGAGTTCATTGTCAGCACTCCATAGGCACTTTGTCTACTTCGTTTGGACGCCTAGTGGAGAAGTTACAAGACCCGAAAGATGGAGAAAACAAGCTAGGCCTCAGCTTACAGGCTTTTGACACAACTTCGGATCTTTTCTTTTATAGCGTCAGTGGATAGAGCTCCTTGGCAGCACTCTATAGGCACTTTGTCTACTTCATTTGGACGCCTAGTGGAGAAGTTACAAGACTCAAAAGATGGAGAAAACAAGCTAGGCCCCAGCTTATGGGCTTTTGGTGCAACTTTGGATCTTCACTTTCATCACATAGATGGGTAGAGCTTGTTGTCAACTTTCCATGGACATCTTGTTTACTTCGTTTGGACATCTAATGAAGAAGTTATGCAACTCGAAAGAAGGAAAAATCAACCTAGGCTTTAGTTTACTTGCTGACTGGCTATTTGAGGCTTCAGGCGTTATTTCAAAGACGCAAGGGGCCTGCTTCATTATTATGGAGAGAACTTCGTACGTATAGAGACTGATACAAGGGGGTTGCTTAAGGGGCTTGCTTGCGTCTGCGACTTGTTAACGGACGGTGCGGGAGATTTGGAGGTCCAATGCAAACGCGCAAGGCGTCATTGGGTTCAGATCTGTGCAGGCTACGTGTGGGTTAAGACGGTTCTTGAAGAGACGGATCGGGGGGTGTGTACTGAGAGAAATTAAGACGCAGGAGAGAGATTTGGAGATTTCAGTTATATGTGAAAGAGAGTTGGACCGTTCGGACCGTTCCGGAGTCCAAACTTGCTGTCCTTGGATCCATCGGGATCAGAATACCGAGTTCTACAGGAAATTGAAGACGATACCAAGTTTCATTGGGCGGTTTAGGAGTTCTGAGTGAAATTGGCTCGCAGGGAAGCGCTTGCGTCAAGTTTTTCATCGCCTGCGACTTAAAATTGGGTTGTTCTTCGTGATCGGTGTGCCAAGCTCTTCGTTCTTGATGCCTACGCGATCAGGGAGTCTTCATCTACGCATAGGAGAAGACTGTACATGAATTGGATTGTTGGTTTGGGTGAGGTGAGCGAGTTTGAGCCGCAGGGAGTCCATTTACGTCAGTTTTTTGCAACCTGCGATCAAATTTCTTGCGTGATTTTGCAAGGGGAACTCCAAACGGCTTGTTTGGAGTCTCGTTGGGTTCGTGATAACTAGATCTATCTGCCAGGGAAGACGAATATCAGTTTAGATGATCCATTTGTGCGGTGTGTGCGGTTTTAAGTCACAGGGAGGAGTTTTTGAAGGTTCGGTCACCTACGATAGAAAATCGGTGATATCTCGGCTGTTGGGAGTCGGATCTGAAGGTTTCTTGGGTTAACGGAGTCAGCTGAGGAGACCCTATCGATATCTGAAGTCCGTTCGGCGAAAGGAGGAAGTTCACAGATAGATCTTTTTCGGTTTCTTCGCTATGGGTTTTGCTCTTTTGAGTTCGTTAGAGTTATGGTTGGCTATATACAGCTTGTGGTAGCTAGCTTTAGCTAAGAACTTGTACATGGATGTGGTTTGGACTTGGGTTTGGATCGCGTGAGACTGCTGTGGCTCTGCTTGTTAGCAAAGAGAAATTTCTCTTGCTTTGAGCTACACTTCAGTGTTTTTGGGTCAGGGTTGTGATTCAGGGGTTGTTTTTAGGGGCTTTTGAAGCAAGTTACATACCGCTCTAGTCTGTTTCTCAATTCTGTGCTCTTAGGAGAAAGAACCGGCAGTGTACATACATTTGGAGTTGGTATATATCGTAGCATTCGTTTTCGTGATTGTTTTTCTCTGTCTTGTCTCTGTCTCAGCACACAACATCTCCACAGTCAGGAACCTTATCTTTTCCTGGACCATACGCCTCGTCCCTAGCATTTTTCTCCACCGACCCGGTAAGCAAAGAGCTTAAAGTGTCCGAGCAGTAACACACGTCAATCGCATCCGACGCTGATCAGTCAATCCAAGGCTAACAATCCACGACAAGCAATTCAAGTCCATTGCTTGATCCAATATCTGACGACGTGAAGTCTTTAACATGTAACGACCAATGTTACACATAGAAAGTTTGTATATTAGTAAAGTGTTTAGTTATAGTTAAGTGTGGAGAATGTTTATTTGCTGCCCAAGTACTTTAAAGAGATATCAAGTTAGTCATGACTAGCTAACATTAGTTATGGTTAAACTTAGCTGTACTTTTGGACAAAAATCAGATATTTGCTAAAGAGTGAGCACTACTATCTTGTCATCTTGTCTAAAAGGTAGAAAGGAGGTGGAAAATATCCCTTATCTCTTTTTTGACTTGATATTAGTGGTTGGAAAGTTGTGGACTTCTAGAATCCTTCTAGAAGTTGTTGACTTTGAAAGAATAAGCCCATGTGAAAAGGTAAAAAACCCATGTGATTAATGCTTTTATCTTAAGTAATATCTTAGTAAAACCCGGTAAAAATAGTTACGGCTGAGTTACTAGAGGGTACCAAAATAAAAACCTAGAATGTATAAATAGAGGAGTAGAGAAGAGCTCCTCATCCTTGTTTTCACATCGTCGTAATGCCAACTTGAGTAATATAGAGAGTGTGTGATATTTTAGCATGTGAGAACTTGAGAGACGTCGTTAGAATGGAGGATTTTAGTTGATGAGTTTATGGAGAATTTTAGTTGATGAGTTTATGGGTGTATGAATGAGTGAACTTAGCATTTTCTCTTCAAGTTCATGGTGTGCTTCCATCAAAGCCATCAGAGGTGACCCCTGAGTGAGAGACAAGCCCGACATGTTGCAGATTCATCGATGATGATCGTGGAGGTTGAGAGATGGGGGGTAGTTGATCGATAAGACCGTAGAGAGTTTACATTTTTGATTCCATTGTCGAGATCTCACTTGAAAGGATCGTTGAAAGATGTTTAGAGTTCAATTCTATATTCGACAAAAAGAGATCATGAGAGAGCACATGGAGAGAGCGTTGGGAGGAGAGAGAGCTAACGTGATGTTAGCAACATTAGAACTTTTCGTGTATCCCGTAGTGATCTTTGACGCATTCGAGGTTATTGTTTACATCTTGTTCACTTAGAAAGAGTTTGAGGAGAGTTGAAAGGGGATGAAACAAGAGTTGTAGAGAAAGGACGAGAGAGAAGTTATTAGAGGAGAAAAATTTTAGAGTTTAAGAATTCAGCTCTTTGGAAAATTTGTACAGTAGCTGTCAAATTTTCTGTGTTTTTCTGTATTTTCTGTATTTTTGTAAATTTTCTGTATTTTCCTGTGAAACTTTCCAGTATTATAGACTGGCTGATAGCCTATCTACGACAAAAGAAATCATAGGAAAAGGTGGTCTAGAGAAGAAGCAATGAATTTTCAAAGTTGAGGGGTTTATTCACGAGGGTTGAGAAATTCTGCTCTCTGGAAAACTTTTACAGTCATTGTCATATTTTCTATGAATTTTATTTTCTTATAAAACTTTCTAGGACTGTAGCTTGGCTGATAGCCTATCTAGGACAAAAGAAATCATAGGAAAAGGTGGTCTAGAGAGGGAGTAATGAATTTTCAAAGTTGAGGGGGTTTATTCACGAGAGTTGAAGAATTCTGCTCTCTGGAAAAGTTTTAGAATCATTATCAAATTTTTTGTGAATATTATTTTCCTGTGAAAGTTTCAAGTATCTCAGCTTGGCTGATAAGGTATTAGAGGAAACAAAAATCATAAGAAGATGAGGTCTGAAGAGGGAGAAAGAATTTTTCAAAGTGGAGGGGGTTGACAACCATGAGGGAAGTGAAAGTATACAAATTTCAGTTTTCTGAAAATTTATACAATCATCACCATCTCTTATGATTAGAGAAATTTCTGTTGAAACTTCATGAGTTAGTAGCTTGGAGGTTGAGCTACTAGAGATCACAAAAATCTTGGAGAGATGTCTTACCGACTAAGAGATATACGTTTCGGCATACAAGGAGGTCTTCAAGATACTTCATGGAGAATCCAATTCGAGTGCCGAGGTTGAAGAAGAGACGTTTGGGAGTTAGAACAGAGACGGAAAAACCAAAGTTAAGTATAGAAGAGTTGCGAACACGCATCTATTGCAGTTAAGGTGCCCTTTTTGCTCTATATCAAGAAGCTTCTGCGAGCATCGGCGCAGATGCGAAGAAGATTGAGTTTAAAGCATCATTCACTGTGGAGGCCACGAATGCTACTGGTGAAGTAAAGTGTGATCTTTACAAGAGTGACTTTAATATGTCTGCTAAGATCAGTACAGACGATGGTCATGAGGATATTATCTTAGACTCTTAATTTTAGATTGGATTTTATTTCGTGTATAGCATGTATAATACACGATTTTCAGTATAAAGCTCGAAAGAGTTAAGAAAGTGATGTAGAGTTATTTTCCTCAAAGATATTTTGTCCACTTAATGGTTGAGAAGGTGCAACATGAGTGGAAGTTCAAAAGATTGGAAAATTAAACTTAGAAACCTTCCTCAAGGATTAGATGTCATAGTAAACATCGGAGAGACCTCGAGAGAGATTATCGTTGAGTTTGAGAACCCTAGTACAAAACCTCAAGTAGAATCTCCGAGGAGAAGAGAGTGGTGTTATTTCTGTAGAGGATTGGGACATAAAGTAGTGAACTGTCCAACTAGGATCAGAGCAGAGAGAGCCAAAGGAAAGCGAGAGTTTACTGATTTAAGTCTTCGAGTGGGTCCATCGTCACCACCGCCGATTCATCTTCTAGGAGAGAATCTTTGATCAAGTTGTGGAGTGGACGATCTATCAAGAGGACACAAGTCTATCGACGTGGCTGCCCTACTTACTTCAGTTGTCGAGAAGTTGGATGAGACTCCAAGAGCTGAGACGGAGAAGTTGTCGACTTCAAAGGAGGACTCGGCTGAGTTGTGATGGAGATCGTCATTCGGATGGTGGAGAAGACGATGATACGACTCAGGCTCATGATTATCTCGAGAGAAGAAATGACACAAGAGGTGTTGTTACAACCATTTCCTTTCATTTTACCTATGGTAGATTATTCTTGAATGGAATTGGTGATGTTCGTACTCTTTTAACGAGTAGTTATTGCATGAAAATTAGAAGAGTAGAAGGAGTAGTTACAAGATGTGGAAGTTACCAATGTTTTATGAGAATGACAATGAAGATGTAGAACCATTTGTACGAGATTTCAAAAGGGGTTGCATAGAAAACAACGTGAGAAGGAAGGAAGAATGGGTGTTGTTACTGCCAGAGTTTTTAGAAGATTTTGCTCTTAAGTGGTATGAAGACCGAGTGAAGAACAAGACATCTGGTGCAGTGGAAGACACATGGGAGACGTTGAGTAACGCACTCATTGAAGAGTCCAGAAGAGAGTTATGAGAAGCTCATGGTGGAGCTTACTCATTTGGAGCAACGAGACGACGAGAAAGTTCGACAGTATGCCGAAAGGGTGGATAAGTTGGAGCAACGATTTCAAACGGTCTTACGGAAGAGTGGAGACAATGTGGAGCTAACCATGGTGGGGATTGGAGCAGTGCTGACCAAGAACTTGGTGGGAGGGTTGAGACCTTCAATTCGAACCCAAGTGAGGTACGAGAAGCCAACAATCAAAGTGGAGGTCATCAAGATTGCGACAAATATGGAAGAGAGTTTGGATGAAAAGGATATCATCTAACCTCATCGTGCCGCTCTGGTGTCGACTCCGACTCTTGATGTAACCACAACGATAGCATCTGCACCATCACAATTGGTGATTGTTTCAAAGTCAGCTCCTACTCCAACGGTGGTGCCAAGATCATTTGTCCCAACAACGATGTCTACTGCCACCTCTGATTTTCATGCTGAGCTGAAGAGCATCACCGACACTCTTGCGGATCTCAAGATAAATGTGATGCAGTTACGAGAATGGAGAAGCGAAGGTGGAGGAGGAGGTCAAAGAGATTACGACAACAATCCTAACCGAGGAATCAAGATAACTTTGGAGGCAACCAAGGTAACTTTGGAGAAATCACTTGTTGGACGTGTGGAGGTTCTCATTTCCAGCAAAATTGTCCTAACAACGGAGCAAGAGGTGCCGAAACTGTCAAAATGAATGTGGGTGGAGGAAATCCATCACAAGGACGAGACAAGGGAATGGCTACTATCGATGTAGTGCGAGATCCATTCTACGAGAAGGAGAGAATTTAAACTCTTCTCATGCACCGGTGGAGCTTTTAGTTCAAGAAAAGAAAAGAACTCGATTTTCTGATGAACCGATTTTCATGGAGGAGTCAGCAAGTAGAAGTACTCGTTCAATTAATGTTTCGAGTACACCAAGGGAACCAAGAAGGAAGTTGAGGATGGTGGATTTCACCATTTCATCTTCCTAAGCAGGATATGATGTGGTTGAAGATGTGGGTGTTCAGAAAGCCAACATCACTGTTGGGCAACTGATCGCACTTAATCCCAACTTATGAAGGGAACTCAGAGAGGACTGAGTTCTAAGAGAAACAAAAAGAAGAAACCCAAGAGCAAGACATCGAAATCTGTGGGGGTTGGTGTGGTGGATGTGCATGCTTCAGAGGTATACAATAGGGCTTCAAAGATTGAAGTCCGATTGAATGATCACTACGTCTCTGACGTATTGGTGGATAGAGAGTCGACTGTAAATGTCATATCAGAGAGGTTGATGAAGAAGTTGAGGATGGAACCAACTCGTCCGGCTATCATTGTCGTGGGGATGGTTAACAAGCAACGGATAAGACCTCTTGGTGTGTTAGAGAATGTGGTCGTGTCTGTGATAGGAGTTCAAACATTGATGTCCTTTCAAATGTTAAAGGACTCTAGTTATGATTTGCTCCTTGGTAGGCCTTGGTTGAGAGCTGTGCGCACCATTGATAGGTGGCACAAGGGATACTTACGTGATTGGACCTAGAGATCATAGAGTGATAGTACCTCTCTCGGGTGTTGGAGTTGTGACTTCTGACTCTGATAGACCTACTAGTGACTACTGAGAATCTGATACGGAGGATGATCATAGTGTCTCAGAAGTAAATACCCGAGATTCTTACGATCAAGAATCCTCATCTGAGGACGAAAGATTTGGTCGAGATGAATCATTACATCAGCTTAGTGCTATTGACTTGTTGTCTCGACCAGCAGTGGAGAAAGATCCTGAAAAAGAAGAGTTGAGTGAGACAGAGATTGTGAGAAGACTCTCTATCCTGAAGTTTGATATCAATGTCACTCAAGAGGAGAAAAGTAGATTCCTAGATATATTTCGAAAATATATCCATGTGTTTGCTTTCAGCTACAAGGATTTGAAAGAGATGACTCTAGAGACTCGTCAGATAGAATTGGAGGAGAACGCAAGACTAGTTCGACAGAAGCAGAGAAGAGTCAATCCTACAACCACAATGATGGTCAAGGAGAAGATAGACAAGTTGAAGGAGACAAGTTTCATCTACGAGGTGGAGAACTCAGAATGGCTTTCACCCATTGTGATTGTCAAGAAGAAGAATGGTAAGCTGCGAGTGTGCATAGACTATAAGAAGCTGAATGCAGTTATCAAGAAAGATTATTATCCTCTACCATTTATAGATGAGATTTTGGAGGAAGTTGCTAGTCAGGAGTGGTACAGCTTTGGTGATGGTTATAGTGGGTATAACCAGATCAAGATAGCACAAGAGTACCAACAATTGACTACTTTCACTACTCCTTGGGAAACATTTGCATTTCGGGTGATGCCATTCAGACTGTGTAATGCTCCGGCCACGTTTCAGAGGTTCATGAACAAGATGTTTGAACCATTCATAGAGAAGTTTGTTCGTGATTTCATTGACGATTTATGTGTGTACGGAAGAAAGGAGGACCACTTTGATCATGTGATCAAAGTTTTGCAACGGTTGGAGCAAGCCAACGCTTCTCTAAATCCAGAGAAGTGCATCTTTGGTTGCGAAGAAGGTCTGTTGTTAGGACACATCATTTCCAAGAATGGGATTGCGGTAGAGAAGGTGAAGAAGATTGTGGATCTTTCATTTCCGGTCAACTTGACAAAGTTGAGACAGTTTCTTGGCATGGTTGGATATTATCGTAGGTTTGTTTTTTCCTTCTCAAACGAAGCAATAGCGTTGACTATGTACATGAAGAAGGGATTTGATTTTGACTTCATAGATGCATGATCAGAAGGCAAAGGAAGCATTTGAGGAGCTGAAAAAGGCATTGGTGACAGCTCCTATACTTGCTAAACCTGAGTGGAGTAAAGCATTTATTTTGTATACTAATACCTCCAATGTAGCAATCGGATGTACATTAAGTCAGTTAGATGGAGATGGGCATGATCATCATATAGCTTATGCTAGTAGGCAGATGGTTCCAACGGAGAAGAATTACTTCGTGACTGAACGAGAAGGATTAGCGGTGATCTTTGGATTGAAGAAATTTTGACACTACTTGCTAGGAGAGAAATTTTCCATAGTCACAGATCACAAGGCTTTAAAGTATATCTTTAATAAGCCTAATGCCGAAGATCATATTGCTCGTTGGAAGATCCTTCTAATAGAATACGATTACGTGATCGAAGATAGATAAAAAAAAAGCATGCGAATGCTGATCTTTTGTCGAGGACTTATGATGACGAGGGAGAAGAACCATTTGATGATTCGTTTCCAGACGAGCATCTGATGACCATCACAAGCATTGAGGAGATACCAGACGAGTACAAAGAAATCTGGAGTTTCCTTGCAGATGGCTCTTTTCCAGAAGGTATGCATACCCGAGAACGTAACGCGTTGATCAAGAGATGCAAACCTTACACTATGGTGGAGGGAATTATGTTTCATCAAGGAGCAGATGGGTTACTAAGGAGAGCAGTTGGTCAGAAGGAGGCGTTCAAGCTAATGCACGAGTTTCACGACGAAACTATTTGCGGAGGTCATTTTGCTGGTAAGATAACAGCCTTCAAGATTTTGGATGCGAGTTATCACTAGAGAGAGATTTTCAAAGAGTGTTTAGACTATTGCAAAACTTGCGACATATGTCAAGCATTTGCTCTGAAGTCTACTAGAACACCTCCGTTAAGATCAATTGCCGTGTTAGGACTATTTGAGAAGTGGGATATTGACTTTGTAGGTCCTCTTAATAAGACACCTCGAGGCAATAGATACATTGTAGTTGCTACTGACTACTGTACCAAGTGGGTAGAGGCTAGACCTTTGAGAGAGACTAATGAAACGGAAGTCGGTAGATTCCTATGGGAGAGGATCATCACAAGATTTGAATGTCCATTAGAGTTGGTCTTAGATAGAGGAGGAGAGTTTGTAAGGAGCATGACTACTGCTATGCTACAACACTTTTCTATCAAGCCACGAGTAACGACCTCATACAAACCAAATGCTAATAATCTTGCAGAGAAGACCAATCTTACACTTTGTATGATGCTCCTCAAAGATGCTGGTGTTGAGACTGCGAAACATACTTGGGATAAGAGGCTACATGCCATCTTATGAGAGTATCGAACAACAACAAAGACTTCTACTGGGTACTCCCCATTTCGACTGGTTTATGGAGTGGACTCCAAGTTGCCGATCCAATTTGAATTGGATATTCTTCAAACTATTCAATAAAAGTTGAAGAGTCAAGGGGAGAAGACGTGATCAGATCAAGAAGGGAGCAACTCATGGAGTTGGAAGAGACCCGAGCGGTAGCAATGATCCGGATGGAACGAGCTCAAGCGTATCAAAAGAAGAATTACTACAAACGATTGGGCAAGAGAGAGGTAAAACCTTTCAAGTCAGAGATTGTTATATTATATGATGTAATCAGATTCAAAAGGGCTAGGAAGAAGTTTCTTCCGAGATATTTTGGTCCTTTTGTTGTAGATAAGGTGTGGAGCAACTTCACATATGACCTTCAAGAGCTAGGAGGAAGGAGATTCGATCGGATAAATCACGGTTGTGGTGGATGAACTTGTTACCGAGGGAGGTACTCAAGTGCACACGATGTAGTAAGATGACAACACACCTCACAGTTGATGGTATCTTGGATGCAGGACGACGATCTCAAGTAGTGAGAGTCGTCGATAGATCATCCATGGTAGTGGTGAACCTATTGAGACGGTCCATGAAAACTTTTGTCCACTTTGGTGAGCTTTCCATTGTCACATGCTTACAAAGATGGAGGACCTGGGCTTGTGTGGGATGCTCTTGGTAGAGTCCAATGTCAATGTGAGAAAATGAACAATGAATTTCTCTATAGGTACGACAGCAATAGCTTCGATGTCTGTAAATTCTCCGAGGTCCTATCGATCAACTACCCCCTCTCATCTCTCAACCTCCACAATCATCATCGATGAATCTGCAACATGTCGGGCCTGTCTCTCACTCAGGGGTCACCTCTGATGGCTTTGATGGAAGCACACCATGAACTTGAAGAGAAAATGCTAAGTTCACTCATTCATACACCCATAAACTCATCAACTAAAATTCTCCATAAACTCATCAACTAAAATCTTCCATTCTAACGACGTCTCTCAAGTTCTCACATGCTAAATTATCACACACTCTCTATATTATTGAAGTTGTCATTACGACGATGTGAAAATAAGGATGAGGAGCTCTTCTCTACTTCTCTATTTATAGATTCTAGGTTTTTTTATGATATCTTCCGGTAACTCAACCGTAACTATTTTTACCGAGTTTTACTAAGATATTACTTAAGATAAAAGCATTAATCACATGAGTTTTTTATCTTTTCACAGGGGGCTTATTCCTTTAAAGTCAACAACTTCTAGAAGGATTCTGAAATGTTCTCAAGGAATCTCAAATTTCCAACTCCCTCTACATTAGGACTCACTAAAAAGGAGATATGTGGAATCTCTTCTTGTTTTTAATGCCCACAAAGTCCACAACTTTAATCCAACCACTAATATCAAGTCAAAAAAGAGATAAGGGATATTTTCCACTTCCTTTCTACCTTTTAGACAAGATGACAAGATAGTAATGCTCACTCTTTAGCATTACTATCTTGTCATCTTGATAAGTGTGCACGAGATCCCACTATCGCTGCATCCAACAACATTACCAGTCCAACCCAAGACTGCACTTGGTGCACACTCATCACCATTTGTGTACAAGCATCACCTAACAAAGGAACGTTCTCCAAGATGTACGCTAGAGAATCCACCTGATGCATCTAGAGATGTCATAAGATCCGTAACATATCTCAAAACATACTAAATCGCAAGTCATGTAAACCTGGACCTCTCTCAGCACACGTGTGATCTTGACGTGACCACTCGGCTATCACCAAGTGAATGATGTCAACAAACGTGAGATCATGCGTCTCTAGCAGCAAAATATTCGATGATAATGCTTGCTGGTATCTTCTGACAGCTGATATGGAGAACAACTATGGATATCTCTGCACCAAGCGTGCCACATGACCCAATGAGATGCGTCTTGTAATCTCATCCTTCTCCACGTACAAGTACTGATGTACTCGTATGCCTGCTTGCAATATCGCAGTCAAATCTGTGCTGATCCTTCCAAACAGCTCCAGCACACACACACTCTCTTCTGGATACTGCCATACAATGAGAATCATATCTAGCGGTGATAAGGTCACATGATCAATAGCAAGAACAACCCTTTGTTCTTCTACTGGCGGTACAAAGACTTCACTCCAAGCTTGCTGCACCAACCGATCAGCATACTGCTGCAACTCTCCACTTGAACTCCAACGTGGAACATCCAAGACAGATGGTACTACCATAGTCATGCTAGGCATGTCCTCCACCTCCTCAAAGACCGAAGTATTCTCTGCATGGGCATTGTCTCTAACAACTCGTCTCATCAAGTGATGACCGAACTGAATCTTGCAACGGATGCCATCGTCTCTAATTTAGGCTCCGTTGTCACAACTCTAGCACTGAACTGCACTGGTAAGCGACTCACTCGTCTCTCACCGGACTACCAACCTGGTCTATAAGATGTTATCTTTATCCAATAGTCGATCACGAACTCCATAGGGTATAACACAACATCTCCAACCAAGACATCATAAGACTCTGCAGTCGTAACAGTGACATTAGTCTTCACCATAGAGTCATAGAGTGGGATGATCTGATCGAACTCTCACCGTCAACATCTCGCGTGTCATGTGTAAAGGATATTTCTCCACCTCGGACTTCCTCAAACACAAACCAATGCACGCTGCTTTCTCCAACATCAACAATTGGCTCCAAAGTCTAACAAGACTTTCTGCGGTCGATACACCTTCCCTGAAGATGCCACCAAACGGAAGATACCATTTCTGTTGTCCAACAACATTATATCTGGTGTCAAACCAACACGGTCAATCGCAGACCTAGCTGGTAACTCATCTAACCTAGCAGTCGCTGCTTGCCAAGTACCACTGATAGCTATCCTGATCCTCAACTCCATGGACACATCTACCATCTCTTGCTGAATCATCTCAACACTAGAGATAACAACATCCTTGTACTCATTGACTGTGGCCGTCAACTGGAACACTGGAGCCAAGCTGACTCTCAATGCCTCATATCCGTGGCTGAAAATAGTGAGGCTCGGAAAACTGCTGTAGCCGTTCCCAACATCGGGTTTGATGTGAAATCTACAGACGTCGAGGATTGACTCACATCGCTCCCACTCTTGGATGTCGATGTCTCCAACTCCACTACATCATCGGTAGGTCGTTTAGGAACTATAGACGTGGTCCTCAGCACCTCCGATAGCATGAAGGACTGGGAAAGCCTAACCTGTCTATCAGTTTCTCCGC
Organism: Asterella californica; assembly: GCA_036924285.1. Classification (NCBI taxonomy): domain Eukaryota; kingdom Viridiplantae; phylum Streptophyta; class Marchantiopsida; order Marchantiales; family Aytoniaceae; genus Asterella; species Asterella californica. The sequence goes on from JAYKYS010000003.1 coordinate 32,633,847, forward strand.
GTTGTGGATCTAACTCCACAGATGCACCTCATGGCTCAGAGGCACGTACTGCATCCTGAGTCACTGCCGCATATGTCTCAATCTGTGCCACATCAACCATGAAGTCGAAGTCAACTCCTTCTCCTCCATAAGACGTGGAAGCCTCTGTTCATGAACCAAATCTCCGCTGAGTCATAGCCATACTAGCTATCCTCTGCTCTAATTGCTCAATCCGAGCAGCCATACCCCCATATGATGTCATAGCAAACAATGGACTGATTGATCATCTCTCGGGTGCTGGACCTCTACCTCTAGCTCGACCACCACGTCCTTCTTGAGCTCCTCCACCTCGTCCACGATCAACCTTCCCTTGCCATACTTCGAGATCGAGATCAAAACAACAGTCACTACTGTGACCTGGTCGTCCGTAATGCTCATTGCCTAGGCATCGCTTGAGACGTCCCAAACGTCTCATAACCAACTCTCATCTTTGGGCAGTCCTTCTGCTGATGAGAACCATCACACTTTCAGCAAGGACCCACTTGCTGTTGACTAGAGACGGACGACATGGGCTTCTGTCCATCAAGTCCTCAAACACCTCCCTAGGATTGTGACTGTTCAACGCGATCCTTACCACCACCACCATCACACTATTGCGTAGCGTGTGATCCTTGAGAAGAGATGGTAGCCTCATATGATGCCTCCTTGTTGAACCCATCAGTCACCATCCTCTCCTCCACCATGTTGAGCTCAATCCGCTCAGCTAGACCAAAGACAACCGTCAATGTCGGAGCGGTGTCTCTAAGGAGAGTCGTCTGACTCTCCTACGCATCTCTCGTTCTAGTATCTCATACAAGAACTAGACCGCTTGTACTTCCGTCACCCCTTGGATAACGCTGATCAACCGCCTCATGCGCGTAGGCTCTCTCCAGTCTTTCGCTAGAACTTCTACAGACTCCTCAACTTGTCGGTCCGCACACCTTGACAGTTCTTCCTCAAACACTAGAAGAACTGAATCCAAGGTTAAACCCTGGTGGTATCTCGCTCATACTACCACCTGCTCTACTACTAGTAGACGTACCACTGGTAGTAGGTATTCCGTCACCCGTGGATGTACCACTGCTACTTGCACTTAAACTCGCATGTGCTACGTCTCTCGAAACTACGTCAGTAGTGATAGAAAGATAGTTGGGAGACCAATGTTGTCTCCACAACTCAATCTCCATGCTGTAGTCTCGTCTGAACTCATGGTAATTGTCCATCGATGATCCCTTCAAATGTTGGAACAAATCTTTTCACGCCATGAAGGGTGTAAACAGCTGTGGGTTCCGTATTTGCTGCAGATCGCATCAACTGTCGAACTCCTGGATGAAGTCATCCAGCTCAATGATACCTTCTCGTTCATGTCCCACAACAACGGTGTGGAGACATTATATGTATCTCCAACCACGTCCTCTTCTACATCGGTTTCTCCCATTGATGAGACCGGTGCTACTAGAATCAGCCTCATCCCAACTGAGGATTGGGATGAGGCTGATTGGGATGAGGCTGGGTTTATCTTTTGTGCATGTTTGAGTGTGGAGGGTTATCGGTTGGACTTCTTGTGGTTAGAACCCCTTCATATTCTACTTTCTATTTGTATACCGCGTTTGCTTGTGTTGGCGCTTGATTTCCAGAGTGAGTTCACTCTAGTGTGCTGTCAGTAATGAGATTGGAGTTGCAGACCAGTCATACTACTTTTGTTTCTCTCACGGTGAGGTTGGACTTACGACCAACAGATCGTGAGAGGCTGTCTGTGATGATGGCATGTATATGTTGTCCTTACCTTGACCGTCCTAGTAGGGGATAGGTGAGCTCAGTAGGAGTGGGATTAGGCAGGTTGACGTCACGTGTGGTGACGAGGTTTTGACGCTCTGGTTAGAGCTTAGTGTTCGCGGTGACACGAGGTTGTCACCAAGAAGGTCCATGGAGGTTCCGGTGGAGATTCAGCTGTAGTAAGCAGTGGGTTCACACGGAGTGGTATGAGATATCAACTAGTAGCACCGGTCTCATCAATGGGAGAAACCGATGTAGAAGAGGACGTGGTTGGAGATACATATAATGTCTCCACACCGTTGTTGTGGGACATGAACGAGAAAGTCTTGTTAGACTTTGGAGCCAATCGTTGATGTTGGAGAAAGCAGCGTGCATTGGTTTGTGTTTGAGGAAGTCCGAGGTGGAGAAATATCCTTTACACATGACACGCGAGATGTTGACGGTGAGAGTTCGATCAGATCATCCCACTCTATGACTCTATGGTGAAGACTAATGTCACTGTTACGACTGCAGAGTCTTATGATGTCTTGGTTGGAGATGTTGTGTTATACCCTATGGAGTTCGTGATCGACTATTGGATAAAGATAACATCTTATAGACCAGGTTGGTAGTCCGGTGAGAGACGAGTGAGTCGCTTACCAGTGCAGTTCAGTGCTAGAGTTGTGACAACGGAGCCTAAATTAGAGACGATGGCATCCGTTGCAAGATTCAGTTCGGTCATCACTTGATGAGACGAGTTGTTAGAGACAATGCCCATGCAGAGAATACTTCGGTCTTTGAGGAGGTGGAGGACATGCCTAGCATGACTATGGTAGTACCATCTGTCTTGGATGTTCCACGTTGGAGTTCAAGTGGAGAGTTGCAGCAGTATGCTGATCGGTTGGTGCAGCAAGCTTGGAGTGAAGTCTTTGTACCGCCAGTAGAAGAACAAAGGGTTGTTCTTGCTATTGATCATGTGACCTTATCACCGCTAGATATGATTCTCATTGTATGGCAGTATCCAGAAGAGAGTGTGTGTGTGCTGGAGCTGTTTGGAAGGATCAGCACAGATTTGACTGCGATATTGCAAGCAGGCATACGAGTACATCAGTACTTGTACGTGGAGAAGGATGAGATTACAAGACGCATCTCATTGGGTCATGTGGCACGCTTGGTGCAGAGATATCCATAGTTGTTCTCCATATCAGCTGTCAGAAGATACCAGCAAGCATTATCATCGAATATTTTGCTGCTAGAGACGCATGATCTCACGTTTGTTGACATCATTCACTTGGTGATAGCCGAGTGGTCACGTCAAGATCACACGTGTGCTGAGAGAGGTCCAGGTTTACATGACTTGCGATTTAGTATGTTTTGAGATATGTTACGGATCTTATGACATCTCTAGATGCATCAGGTGGATTCTCTAGCGTACATCTTGGAGAACGTTCCTTTGTTAGGTGATGCTTGTACACAAATGGTGATGAGTGTGCACCAAGTGCAGTCTTGGGTTGGACTGGTAATGTTGTTGGATGCAGCGATAGTGGGATCTCGTGCACACTTATCAAGATGACAAGATAGTAATGCTAAAGAGTGAGCATTACTATCTTGTCATCTTGTCTAAAAGGTAGAAAGGAAGTGGAAAATATCCCTTATCTCTTTTTTGACTTGATATTAGTGGTTGGATTAAAGTTGTGGACTTTGTGGGCATTAAAAACAAGAAGAGATTCCACATATCTCCTTTTTAGTGAGTCCTAGTGTAGAGGGAGTTGGAAATTTGAGATTCCTTGAGAACATTTCAGAATCCTTCTAGAAGTTGTTGACTTTAAAGGAATAAGCCCCCTGTGAAAAGATAAAAAACTCATGTGATTAATGCTTTTATCTTAAGTAATATCTTAGTAAAACTCGGTAAAAATAGTTACGGTTGAGTTACCGGAAGATATCATAAAAAAACCTAGAATCTATAAATAGAGAAGTAGAGAAGAGCTCCTCATCCTTATTTTCACATCGTCGTAATGACAACTTCAATAATATAGAGAGTGTGTGATAATTTAGCATGTGAGAACTTGAGAGACGTCGTTAGAATGGAAGATTTTAGTTGATGAGTTTATGGGTGTATGAATGAGTGAACTTAGCATTTTCCCTTCAAGTTCATGGTGTGCTTCCATCAAAGCCATCAGAGGTGACCCTTGAGTGAGAGACAGGCCCGACATGTTGCAGATTCATCGATGATGATTGTGGAGGTTGAGAGATGAGAGGGGGTAGTTGATCGATAGGACCGCGGAGGATTTACAGACATCGAAGCTATTGCTATCGTACCTATAGAGAAATCCATTGTTCATTCTCTCACATTGACATTGGACTCTACCAAGAGCATCCCACACAAGCCCAGGTCCTCCATCTTTGTAAGCATGTGACGATGGAAAGCTCACCAAAGTGGACAAACGTTTTCATGGACCGTCTCAATAGGTTCACCACTACCATGGATGATCTATCGACGACTCTCACTACTTGAGATCGTCGTCTTGCATCCAAGATACCATCAACTGTGAGGTGTGTTGTCATCTTACTACATCGTGTGCACTTGAGTACCTCCCTCGGTAACAAGTTCATCCACCACAACCGTGATTTATCCGATCGAATCTCCTTCCTCCTAGCTCTTGAAGGTCATATGTGAAGTTGCTCCACACCTTATCTACAACAAAAGGACCAAAATATCTCGGAAGAAACTTCTTCCTAGCCCTTTTGAATCTGATTACATCATATAATATAACAATCTCCGGCTTGAAAGGTTTTACTTCTCTCTTGCCCAATCGTTTGTAGTAATTTTTCTTTTGATACGCTTGAGCTCGTTCCATCCGGATCATTGCTACCGCTCGGGTCTCTTCCAACTCCATGAGTTGCTCCCTTCTTGATCTGATCACGTCTTCTCCCCTTGACCCTTCAACTTTTATTGAATAGTTTGAAGAATATCCAATTCAAATTGGATCGGCAACTTGGAGTCCACTCCATAAACCAGTCGAAATGGGGAGTACCCAGTAGAAGTCTTTGTTGTTGTAACGTGGAGACGTAAAGCTGAAAATACTTGGCGAGCACAGAATCTACACATCCTCGGACCTTTGGTTAACGATACATTTTCCGCCGGCTGAAGAAAGAAGAATAATAGAAAATGAAAAGATCTCCCGGCTGAATGCGTACTTGATGTATGTGCGGTCAAAACGGATTTATCTCTCTTATAGACCATTATCTCCATCCACGTATGTCAGCGTTACACGCGGCACCCACCACCGAAAGAATTTGGCAAGATTCTTGCATCCTAATTCTAGTTCTTATTTCGACACGTGGCTGTAAAGAGGATGAACGTTGAAGATACCGTAAATGGGAAAGGCAGATACCCTGAGAATCTTCCTGACATCATTGGGAATCTTTTGAGCCGAGGAGACGATAACTTTGAGGCTTTTACTATATTCGGCACATACTCACAAAGCTGCCTGCCTGATCATTAGATTCTTGGAACTACCTCCGGCAGTACCTTTACCGAGCACACTTCAGAGTATTATGGTTCTTTAAACCCTGGGTTATGTACGTACATCTACCTACCACTACAATGACCACTCGAGCAAGAAATACATCCCGCAACAGGTGAGAGATCTTTATTATTGCGCCGCATCTTTCATTGTTTTGTCTTTTCTTCTGCTTCAAGAGTCTTTTCCTGTACTGGGTCACCGCTGGGTCCGGTGAAGGTCCCAACCCTTGCTATGGTTAGCATTCGGTCTGGTCTGGTTTCAAACCTAACCTTTCAAGAATAAATCAACTCGGACTGAAATCGAACCACTTAGAACCTGAAACATTTAATATCTAAGCGTTTTAAACTTTTACAATTTAGCTTTAAAAATAATTAATTTTGGAATCAAACCACCAAATCACTTTTGAACCTACCGTTCTGGTGGCTGAAATTTATTCAATTGATGTTCTTCTCTGCAGATTTAAGTAAATTTTAGAAGATTAAATTTAGTTAAATTTAATTAAATTTCTTTAATACTCACTTTAATTCAGCTAGAAACTGAACCACTGAAAGTAAAAGCCGAACAAAACCAATCCGTTCAAACCAAGACTATTTCAGACTAAACTGTCTTTTCTAACTTTTAGTGTCGAACTGGAACAGAATCTTCTTATTATTTGGAACCGAAACTGACGAGAACCGAACTGAAAAATCCGGTTCGGTTCTGTTCGAATCTATTCAGTTCGGAACCGTGGCAGACCCGTAGCAATGGTGTTGAAAGGACGAAGAGAGGAGAGATACGGTAGACCATCTTCCGCCCGGAACAGGAAACGCAAGCCACGTTTGAATGAGTCTCTTGGCCGAAGGCACGAATATTTGTCGGGGGACGCGGAATATCGTCCTTGTGAAATCCAGCAAGGGCAGCGCCAGCACATTACCGACTTTGCTGACACTGTTTCACATGAGTTTCCCACGTGTGGGCATGGTTCGACCCGGTCCGTGCACCTGCCTGCCTTGCTCGATTTGGTTCCTACAGTACAGTTGGCCTTTCCAACGGGGAGCAGGCCCCTTCCCTTCTAGATAGAGTCTATCTAGAAGGGAAGTGCTCGGGAAAGTCTTTGTCGAAAATCGTTGCATTTCCGGTGGAGGGAAACAAGAAATATTACATTTTTGTCGGAAATTTTCTCTAATTTCCACTAAAATCTCAATTTTTCTGTCGGAAATGTTCCGGCAGAATTTGGCCAAGACCGGTAGTTTTGGAAAACGACCGGAAGTAATAACACTATATTCCGGAACCCCGGGCACTGAGATAGGCAAATGATAGAATCGATCGATGTTAATTTCAGTCAGTAACTCATGAGTCACTTAGTCGTTTCACCCTCACGGGCCTACACTACTACCCTAGTTAGGTATTCTGAACACACTGGCCCTCTCTGTCTCATCTCCTTCCCTTTTCCCCTCTCTATGGGACGACGAGAAACAAAAGAGCCGTCGACTTACCGAGTCAAAAGAGGAATCTGCACTTGGTTAGTTGGATAAATGGGTTTATTTCATTTTCATTATCTATTTATTTATTTCCGGCTTCCTTATCATGTGCAGTAGAATCTTGAACCCGTACGTACGTTCAGACCTAGACAAGAAGTGGTTCGCTTGTGGAAGTCATGGGACTGCAAGAAAAGCCAAGAAGAACGGGGAACCGGACGCCGTCGCATGATGGAGTTACCGACGAAAACGAAAAGCGTGAGGAGAAGTCTCGGGAGCTCAGCACGCTTTGGGATGATACGAGAGAGCCCGAGGCACACAGCTTGGTGTGAAGTATGAAGGTGAGGGGGCCACAAGAGCGGGTGGACACGTGTTTTGCTCTGAGCAGCGCAGGGATATCCCGCGGGATATACTAGCCAGATTCTCGGATACCCCAATCGGCCAAATAACCGGAACCTGTCCAAGGGCGGGGGATATTCCCAGGGATTTGGGGGAATAACAGATCTTCCTCGATTCCTGTCGATTCGGCTACCTACAGATCCGAATCTCACCTCGTCTGCCGCACCCCACTCTCGCCGTCGTTTTCCCTAGTGAGCCATGCTGTCCCGATCTTCACTCCATGTTACGTCCGGACATGTGCCTCTTGTGGATGGAATAAATTTACCTGGTACCCTCTTCATGTCCTCTGCTGTACTGTGTGGATGAAACTACTGCAGTCAAACCCCGCAGTTCTGACCGCATAAAGGCGTGGAACGTACAGAGTCGGCTGTAATGCGATCCACTGGATGCCTTATCCACCGTAGATCTGTAAAGATCTACGGCGTATGATCTCCCCTTCTTCCCCGGTCAGTGGGAGGGTATGTATTTTGTCCTTATTATGGATTTCGGTTCACGGAATGTGAGAAGCGAGTTTGCACAGGAGCGAAGAGAAGATACCGGTCACCGGTGTGTACCTGGAAGATCGGGGTTTGACTTGGATCAAGATACCTTTGCATTTCTGTACCTTCGATCTCCAAGCCGCGTGTATGTTCGACCTGCTTCGGATCCTCAGCGGCGACGGCACCCCCTTTTCCACACGTCGGACTCGTCGCTCGAAACTTCTGTTGGTCCAACGGCTCTTCTTTCCTCAGGGGCCTGATGATGTCCTCTCTCCACTTAAACCACTAGTAGGGGTATAAAAGCCTTCACTTCCCACGCGGCGGATTCTTTTCACTGTAGTTGCTTTTTTTCTCTCAGTCAGAGTGCGGGAGACCAAGGTCTCTGTGGAGCTCCTTGTCTCAAAAGAGCAGTTGGTTCATAGTAACGCGAGGGTAAGTGATTATAACAAAATATGCTGGATAGTAGAACATTTCAAAATTCAAAATTCAAAATATTCTATTTCTGTGATTCTCAGTGATCCGGGATTCACTTGATAATTTTGAAGTCATCCGTAGTCCTCCTGAGCTCATCATGGGTTCATTTTGAAACTATTTCTTTTCTGCTCATTTTGCTACCAAGATCACAATGTTTGAGGTTATACTGCGTTGGTGACTACGTTGCGCAAATCTCTGAGGGGCCCCCGCCCGTCCCGAACTTACTTAGCAAAGGTTTAAAATGATTAGCGGTGGGGATCCCCACCGCTAATATAGCGGTACTTGTGATTTAAGCAAGGGCTTTGGCGGAAGGGGGTAAAGTACGAAGGAATATACGAATTAAAGATACTTATGTCAGTTAGGGTTGCGGTTTTTAAGTAGGACGGTAGATTAACAGCTAGAGCTCGGAGAATGATGACAGCGAGTGAATGACAATGTCGAGCAGAGATAGTGGAACTGAGGAGTCAGAGGCAGAGGAGAGGAAGGGTAGCGAAAACAGTGAAGTGATGCAGTTCGAGGCATTGAAGCAAGCTGGACCAAACCTGGCTTTGGACTTGGAAAAAAAGAGAATCAGAAGAGACTCCCTAAACCTTATAGACTCGAGGAGGATGGGAAACTTTGACAGAAGTTCAGCAACAGTCGAAGAGCTCCTGCACTCGCAAAAGAAACGCAATGTGGATCGTGGGGATGGGACGGAAAAAGAAGAAGGTCAAGAAGAGGAGACTTCCGGAACGGGGTCAGTGGAGGTAACACATGAGATGCTGTCACTTGACGGTCAGTCGGCCGGCCTCCCCTTGCCGATTGAGGGAGGTCCCATTCCTTCGAGAGATGCCCCGGGTGCCGCTTCTCGAGACGGGATCATCGACCTGGGCACCCTTGAGGTCGTCTGTGCGAATCTGGGAGAAAAAACGGTCCAACAAGACGGAGCAGTAGCTCAGACGGGAGGCGAGTGATTGAAGTCTTCAAACAGCACCGAAGGCCGGTGGCGGCCTGACCCACCTACACCAACTCAAACGATGAAAACATCAGGAGCATGAGGAAAGGATGATAACACAATAGGTAAAGATTCTCAAGGCATAAAGAGAAAGCAAAACTCACAAAATTGCTAGACCAAACCTCTGCGAGGGTAGGAAAGTCTGGCCAGAACCCCTACCTCGAATGGTTGAACCCCTTAGTGGAGGTTGCAATGTCGAACGGGGAGCTGATGGAGGCGCTCCTAAGCATCCAAAAGAATCAACACCTCGGAGAACTGAAGAACGAGATGAGAGTGGACCTGGATAGAAATCTGGTGATGAGCCATCTCGCGATGCTGAAAATAACGGTCATTGTCATGTCAATGATAGACTGCAGTCCCTCCAGAGGCGCATTTGAAGCTTGGGCCTCCAGGAGATTGGGACATGAGATGGGAGTGGAAATAACTCAACTACGCATGCTGAATCAAAAAACTTTCTAGTGGTGCTCGCCACACCAGACCAACGCAACCAGGTGCTCAGGGAAGCGCCCTTATTCAGCAACGGGAGGATTGTTCTGACCGCTCCTTGGACACGGGGACACCGGACTCAAGCGGAGAACCCCAAAGCGGTGGTCGTCTGGGTAGATCTCCCCCTTGTTGACCCTACCTTTGAGATCAGAGCGGACACTATGCTCGCGACGATTGGACCGGTGCTATACAAGTCATCTACGAGAGCTACAAATGCTTACCCGCACATAAGAGAAGTGTGCTGATAGACCCGGACGTGGATCTAAAAGACCACCTGCTAATAAGGGTGGGCGTGAGAGCTACGATAGTCCAATCCATAATCTATCAATCGCTCCTTGACACCTGTTTTGTGTCCAAAAGGAGGGGTCATTTTGCGAGAAATTGCCCGGAAAACGTCAAAAAGGGTAAGGCAATATGCAAGAGTAAGGTGGAGGAAGCCGCTCTGGAGGAAGCCGCTCTAGAGGAAGCCGCTCCGAAGGGAGCGCTTGCACAGGTCCCATCAGTCGTAGTCCTCCGAAAAGCAAGTAAGGAGGGGGATTTTACTCAAGTTCCCAAAAAGAAATGGTCAAGAAAAGTGCCAAAGGAGGCGGCAGCCTCGGCACCTGCTAACCGGTATAAAGCGCTCGAGGATGAAGAGGAGAGAATAGTGATAGAGGAAAAGACTAGAAAAGGGGAGACGAGAGAAAGAGAAGTGGAGGCAGAAAGGAAGACGGGTTCCGAAACCAGGAAAAGATACGCGGAAACACTGAACCTACATAATGAAGGGCTCAGATCTGCAAGTCTAGCTCTCCTCGTCAGCGATGCGGGATCCACCCAGCCACAACAGGTGTCGAACGAAGCAAAAAAGACCCTCCTGAACTTGAACGTGGCAGCGGGGCACAACCAGCAAGCAGGTAACAGTCAGAAGGAGCCAGAAAAGACACGAGGAGGGAAGTTAACAACTGAAGCACAAACTGAAGCACAATCTGACATGAACGCGGAAGCTCTTTCGGTAACTGTGCCTGTGACGGCAGGGGAAGGGATGGATACTCAGGAAGCAAAAGCGAGACTACATGAGGAGGAAGACTCAATGGTGCCAAGGAACGAGAGAGAAGATGCAGGTGACGAGCAACAGAAAAAGGGGACGGAAGGGGACGGGAGTAGAAAGGAGTCAAAAAATCGTCGAAGAGCTCTCCGGCCAGAAGGAGAGAAACCCCAATTCCAAATTCCGGGAAGCCTCAACAGGTGATGGAAGAAGAGATAGACCTCCGGGGAGATCTAATAACGCCAGAAACGAGGAGGAGAGTGACTCAAAAGCGAACTCGGAGGAGGTGGAGAACGGTCTAAAGCGGAGGCCGGAAATATCAGAGCCGTGGGGTGACCCGGTCCAAAATGACCTCACCCCAACATCGCCTCTCCGTGTACTCGAAAGGGAGGTCTTCCAAGAACTAGTCCCCAATCAGATAGCTGGCAGAAGGGGGGCGAGGAGAGAATGTACCCCGAGGACAATGGACAATCTGTCTAAACCTATAGGAAGAGGAATTGGGAAAGTACCCTTGAATAAAGAAAAGACGATAAAGAAAGGGAACATGGCTCGGGCCAGGAACCTGATGGCCGCTTTGAACCTTACCAAGTAAGAGGGAGGATCCCATGCAACATCAAAGCAGTAGATTTTATCCATCAACAGTAATACTCATGCAGACAACACTCAAAATTGCTTCGTGGAACGTAAGAGGTTTGGGCGATCCGCATCGTGTGGCTATCCTGCGCCGATGGCTGGGGAGAGAAAGAGCGCAGACCGACATCATAGCCTTACAGGAGATGAAGACTGAAGAGCAACGACTGGAGAACAACCTAAAGCAAATAATGAAGGAAGGCACAAGGATGGTGGACTACACGGAGGAAGGAGAGGAGGGACCGCCCTCCTGATCAAGGAACATCTAAAAGTGGTTCAGCACGGGGTTAAAGACGATGGCTCGGTTGCCTGGTGTATTATAGACTCGGCTATCGGTCCCATCGGAGTAGCCTCAATCTACGCCCCGAACAAGAGAGAAGGAAGAAGACAACTATGGGATTGGATCGCTAACCGGACGAAGGAAGGGCAGTGGGTTCTGGTGGGCGACTGGAACATGGTGGAGCTTCCGGATGACAGCATGGGTTTCTCTCTACTTCTGCACGGCAGTAAAACTGAGACTCTGGAGAAACACCTTGCTGCAGGCGGACTTGATTGATGCCCTATTTCTGTGCTCTTAGGAAGGAGGGGCCGGTTTTTACCCGACAAGTCCTATCTGGAGGCAGACAGATCAGGCTAGGCTAGATAGGTGCTACCTAAATAATAGCGTTGACTGGTGCGTTGGCGTTACACGGATAGTACACGACGAAAGACAAATTCTTTCGGACCACATATCAGTCACAATGAAAATCCAGCTGACGGAAGAGGAAGCTGGGGTCAGGATTAAGAGGGCGACATACTTCAAGATGGAGGCAGAGATGCTAAAGGACACGAGAATCAGAGCGAGGGTCGAATCCGTGTGGAGGGAGCAGCAAAGAAAGGCTGGAGATCCATTGGGCGGTGGGTTGGGCCAAAATCCGAAGAATTTTGATGGAAGAAAAGAGGGCCGCGAGGAGGAGGAGCTCCCCCAACTCGGGTCTAGAGGTAGAACTGCAGAGGCTCAAAATGATCGTCAGAGAGGACAATTCGGAAGAGACAAAGAATAAACTTCACGAGACGGAGGAAAAAGTTAGGCAGAGAGAACATCAAGACGCTATCCTATGGAGGAAGAGAAGCCGTATCAGATGGCTACAAGAGGGGGAGGCGCCCTCCCGCTATTTTTTTGCACAGCTAAAGGCAAAACACAAGAGAGAGACGATGAAAGGAGTGGTGCTGGAAAACGAGGAGATTACGGACGTGCATGGAGAAATCTTAGAAAGAGTTCATAAGTTCTACTCGAAGCTGTTCAAGGAAGATGACGAAGTATCCCGAAACAAGGAGGAGAGGGAGGAGGTGCTGCAACTAACCTCTAAATGGATCTCCGTAGAGGAGAACGGCTTCTTGGTCACCCACCGACTCACGAGGAAGTAGAGAGGACAGTAATGAACTTCCTCAAGGAGAAATCGCCGGAGATCGATGATGTCACATACGAGATGTTACAAGACTGTTGACCTTTCATTAAGGAGGAGTGCACAGCAATGGTTTGTGAATTTTGGAGGACAGCAAGGATTGATGAAAAAAAAGACAGGGGGTCATCAAGCTGATTTTGAAAAGAGGGGACAGAAATGAACTTGGAATTGGAGACCGATTATCCTCCTCTCGGCCACCTACAAGATCCTCAGTAAGATTCTCACTGAGAGGATGAAAGAGGTTATAGGGAACGTGGTCGACGAGCAGCAGACAGGCTTCATAAAAGGGCGAGACATCTACGACAATACCTAAGCTTTAAGCTGAGGCAGGAGATGGCAGAAGCGAAAGACTGGGAGTCATTGTTCTTGAAGATCGACTTCGTGAAGGCTTATGATCGGGTTTTTCAAGTATACCTCTGGGAAACAATGAAACACATGAGATTTGATTCCCACTTCATGCAACTGCTAAAGGGCCTAGCGGAAGAAGAGAAGTCTAAAATACACATCAATGGAGGCTTTACAGATGAAATCAACTTAGAGAGAGGGGTGCGCCAAGGGTGCCCGGTGACCCTCTTCCTGTTCGTCATTGCAACCCAGCTCTTGATGAATATGATCAAGAGGACTAGAGAACAGGGAGAGATCGAAAGCTTGTGGTCGGACGAGGCACCTCCCTTCCCGCACCAGCTGTTCGTTGACGATACAGGGATAGTAATTGAAGGGACCGAGGAATGCTTCAAGGCGACGAAGGAGGTCTTACACAGATACGAGAAAATATCGGGGCAGCCCTTAACCTAGAAAAGACAATAGTGATACCGATGGGAATGAAAGAGACCCCTAGATGGCTAGAAGAAACTGGCTGCTTACTGGTCAGACCTTGACAGATGATAAAGTATCTTGGGGCATGGATCGGAAGAGACCTGTCGGAGTGCCAGGTTATTGAAAGGATAGTAGGACGAATCCAATGCAAACTTCAACATTGGGTCAACAGGCTGCTTTCGTGGCCGAGCCGAGTGGTGCTACTGACGCATGTACTCCGGGCTATCCCGGCCTATCAACTAATGGAGGTGGATTGCTCTGCTAGCAGCCTCAAGAAGTTGGAAGAAGTGTGTAGAATTTTCCTATGGGGTAGGAATTCGGAAGAGAAGCCTAAGATACCAGTGGTGGCTTGGGAGCTGATAACGAAATCCAAGAAAGAGGGGGGGCTAGACATAGTACCGTTCAGAAAAAAGGCTCAAGCCCTCAAGTTAAAATATATAGCTAAATTCCTCAACGACGGTAAGCAGGACTGGGCAAACATAGCGAGGTTGGGAATCAAAGATAGCATGAAGGAGCGAAGGTATAAGAGGATGACGGAAGGCTGCACCTCAGAAGATTGCATTTTGATGATTCCGGCCTTCAGGGTGCGCAGCCTGCCGATCCTCGATAATATGTTAAAGTGCTGGAGGGCGGTGGCGGAGAAGATCAGGTTCGAGGGAGGAGGGTCCAACTCCCAGGGAACTTGCCATCAAGGGTGGTTACGGAGCTGTGGTCTAAAAAGGAAGGGATTGACGACGTGGGGAAGTGAGAAGTGCTGAGAGAACTAAAAAGGAGCAATCTAACCTCTCTTAACTCCCTTAAGCTCAAAGACCTCTATGACTCGATGAGCGGAGCCTTATTCTCGAATATCCACATCGACCAGGAAGGAACCTAAACTGACTACCTGGCTAAACTTACGCGGTGGGTCGGTGAGACGCAGGTGATCGAGAGAGGTCTCCAAGACAGCGAGAATTGGCACTGGGAACTAGAGGATAAAATGCTACAGGGATGGGGCCTCGACTTCAGAACATAGAAGATGATGTTATCGACGAAGAAGATGAACCTAGACCTGCTAAATGCGAGATGGAGAATAAACGACTCGGAAGAGAGATGAGGAACCAGATGGAGGAGGGTTTGGCAAGCGAGGGGCAATATGAGGATAAACTTATAGCTATGGAGACTCCTTAACCACGGGTTCTTCACTAATAGACGGGCTAAGCATATGCTGATCAGCGACAGAAAGTGTGCGAAAGACTGCGACGAGGTCGAAACTATCGAGCATCTGTTTTGGGACTGCTGGGTGGTCAAAAATCGATGGAAGAGGTTCCGGTTACATGAGCAAGTCTGTGAGTTCAGCTATGTAGAAGGGAGCGGATTGTTGGAGACAATTGACAAAGCTCTCGAACTAAGGAGGCATAATCCTGCCCTCTTGCATTTACAGATGGAACATTCCCAGACTGCGTGGGTGGAAAGAGTGGACAGAATTTTCAAAGGTGTCAGATCGGAGCGCCCGGCTGCCAAAATTCTGGCTGAGGCCAGCAAGGTGCTATGGACAGGGCTGCGGGAAGAGGCAGACAAAGATCAGAAGGAGGCGTGGGCTGCCGCTATGAAAACTCTAAGGATAATCCAATGAAAATGGCAGTTCTAACCATCAAGCACTCTAGGGAAGGTCGTCCTCCGGCCAACCTGCAAAATCAAAAGCGGAGCGATGGAACAGAGAAAACCGAGGAGAGCAATAGGGAAAGGCACGATACATTGATCAAGGAGCGGAAGACGGCGCATGGTAAAAAGATCACACCTGTCCAGGAGAACGGTGACAAAAAAATGAAGTATGAGGTCAGCGACCGAGGCTGCAACAATCATGAGTGCAGGGATGCGCGATCGCGGTGGGGCCGGAGGCTCGAGATCCTGGCACTGTCGGTTTTGCACTCCCTCAATGATCATGTCAGCAACAGTGAAAACATCAAGATTAGGGTTGAGGTTACCTCGAGATCTGAGCGGAAAGAGAATAACGAGAAGAAGAATAATTACAAGGTCGATTAGGTGAGGACGAAGGAGAGTAGTAGGGAACGGAGTCAGAATTGGACGTCGACGTCGAACCTCCGTCTGGACAGTAGTACGATGGGCATCGTGGCGACCTCCATGATGGACAAGAGCGGCAAGACGATGAGAGTCAAGAGTGATTTCGAGAATAGCAGAGAGAAAGGGGGCTGGCTTCTGACCCCGTTCGTTTCCAAGGTGCGGTAATCTTGCGTTCACCACGGTGTCGTGATGTGAATCAATTTCACATAGTATATGATTCACTTCTCTGTCAGACGTTAGTCTTTCTGAGTGAAGTTAAGACCTCAGAGAAGTCCATTTTTGAAAGATGTTATATATTTTGAGTCTTAGTAGGTTGATTACCATGTTGATAGGGTTTAAGCTCATGGGTTGTATTTGCGTGTCGCCCATGCACGCTTTCTAGCTGATTTAAGTTAATTTTAGGGACTGCGTGTCATTTTAGGTAGTTTAATTTTTACGTTGACACTCTAGGGGGCTTGACGTGGTAGCCTTTGAGTGTAGATAAGTTACCATGTAGTTTAAGGCACAAAATGACAACCAAATGGAGCTATGAACTCCCATTGATCTATTTTTGTCTTTTGTAGAACTCTAAGTTTAGAAACAGAGCTCTAGAGTGGATTTCGAGTTATTGGTCAAGAAACTACAAAATCTAAGAGCACAGGGAGATAGAGCTTGTCGAGCTAAGCACTTTCTTGATCGATTTGGATCAATAAACAAGGAGTTATGCCCAATTGAAGTTCAGATTGTGCCAAAACTGCATCACTTCTGTTGATTTTGGAGTTTTGAGTGTCAATTGCAGCAGAATTGAGGAAGTCGCTTCAAACCTTCGTGGTTGCGTTCACTGTCAGCCGGGCTACTACTGTCAAAAAAAAAGAATTTCAAGTGATTTGAGTTACTGAGTAATTCAAGGCGACCGCTAAAGTAGAGGGGGTCCGAAAAGCTCTCAATCTGGAACAGCAACTTCAGAGAGCGAGATCTGGAGTTCTGTGTGGAATCAGGAGGCCCAACTTCACAGGAGTGTTCAGCAAGCTGTGTACTGCAAATCCTGTAAGAATTTCCCAAAGTGATCGAGCCAATTCTTTGTTCTAGGTCGAAACAGCTGTCTGGGTACCAGAAATTGCCATAATTTCTCTACTCAGAAAGTTTCTACTCATATCTTAGTGCTCTGAATTGATCTGAAGCTGAAACTTTGTATGTGTATCCAGTAGGACCTTATTGACATGTAAGAGGAGTTCTGAAGTATGAACCTTCACATATTTCTCAATCCAGAGTGTCAAAGTTCGCCATCTGATCTTATCATTGCTAGTTAAGTCTGAACTTTACTTCTTGAACATATCAGAAGAGCCAAGAGACTTATATGAGTGTTTTTCAGTATCACCTTGAGACCTGAAGCCTATCCTTTGAGTAAACCACCCACAACCTGAAGCCCAACGCTTCCCTGAGTAGATTGAACACAGCCTTCAAGCTCATATCACAGCTAGAAGGTTCGCCCTTCCCAGGAAGACTCTCAACCCGACATCTGATGCTTCCACTGAGAGCTCTTGGGGTGATTGATTGAGGAGGTTGAGTTTACTACAATGAGAGAAGATGGATCGCAAGAGCGCTGCTACTGCTACTTCTGCGGCTGCTGCATCTACGTCTACTGCAGCACCTTCTGTAGCACCTGTGACTGCAACGACCTCTGTACCTAGTCTGGATACGGCTGAGATTCTGAAGACGCTTGCGGCCTTGGTCCAACAACATCCGATTGTTGGAGGGGGTGAGTTAAAGTCCACCAAGGCTTTGCAAGCTATTGTGAACAGATGTGGAAGGTTTGAAGGTAGAGATATTTCTAGATATATGCGTGAGTATAGAGGAGAGACGGAGCTGGTTAGGGTTACTGATGCTGAGATGATAGCAAGTTTTGAGTTAGCTGTCATTCCTGAGTTGCGGGCCAAGTCAGGGATGTACAGAGGAAAAACCTTGGAATCTGGATGAGTTTTGAGCGATCTCTTCGAGAGGAGTTTCTTGAGGAGGACTCAGAGAGAGTTACTAGAAGGACATTTCTAGACTGGGTTGAGCAGCAACCTGGTCGTATGATGAGCCTCAGTGAGTTGAGAGAGTTTGATCGGAGATACCGACAACTTTCAACTCTAGAGCGAATAACCTTAGATGCTAGGAGAACAGAGCTTTTCCTGCAAGCTACCGATGATGCTACGACAGATCGGTTATGTTTTATGTTGGCTGATCGATCTGCTGAAGGAGGTGTTACTACGGATTGGGGGAGAGTTGAGGATGCTGTGGCTGTACTGACAAGACAGAGGAGGGGAAGAGTGGTTGTGGGAGGACGTCCGCTTGTGGAAGTGATCACTCCATCTTATGCTGCTCCTCAAGTACAGCAACCTTTGACCCCTGCTCCCAGACCTGTTGTCCCAGCTGTAGTTCCTTTGATGCCAGTTGTGCCAGCTCCGGCACAAAGGGTACCTGTTCAGAGACCTGCGGAGAACCATGGTCAACAGAACCAGATTGAAGACCTGATTCAGCATATGCGAGAGCTGAAGGTAGAGCTAGCTGGATTGCAGAGAGAGCAGCCACCGGCGCCTGCTGCTGCACATCCAGGAGGAGCTCCGGTTCGTAGATGTATCTGGTGTGACAGTCCTGATCACTTTCGGAAAGACTGTCAGAGCTCACAGCTACTTTGCGAGATAGTGTGGTTCGCTATCAGAACGGTAGGCTGCACCTTTCTTCTACTGGAGAGCCGTTGAGCACGCAGTTTGGACGAGGAGGCATGAGGAGTCTACCTCAGATTGCTACGGCTGCAACAGCAATCGCGTTAATGACACCGCTGGTAAATTCTGATGTATATCTTGGGCATATTGATGTCTCTTCTAGTCCTACATTGCTAGATAGGACTGCTGAGAAGAGTGTGGCTCCAGTTCCTTCTGAGATACTGAAGAGAGGAGCCGAGTCTATACGTAGGGTCACAGGATGGAGAGATCTTGTAGATGTTGCTTCTATCAAAGCATTCTTGGATGTGGATAGGCACGTTCATTGGCAGGATGCTTCTATGGAAGAAAAGAGGCGACGAGAAGCCTCTGAACTTGATACTGGAGTTCTTGAGGCGACTGCGGATAGACGGAGAGTCACAAAGAGACGAGCGGCTCTTCTTGAGGACATCCCGTCTACTTCTGCAGCTCCTCCACCTGCACCAGGTCCTATGGAGGACGTGCAGAGATCCCAGCATGAGCCAACGATTGCTGGTAGGCGGTTTACTACCCAAGAGAAGGGGAAGGGATCGGCTTACAAGTTGGCAGCTGATATTGAAACTTCTACTGATCTGAAGAGCATCTTGGAGCAGAGGATACTGGATGCACGAATCGAGTTTTCTCTTCGAGAAATTCTTGGTATTGCAAAGAGGGAGTTTCATGAACTGATCATCGACATCATCAAGCGCAAGAGACAGGTGATGTCTGAACAAGTGGAAAGCCAAATGGTAGATGTGGTAGGAACTTCTCTGAATGATGCAGAGTTTGGAAAGGTGCATTTTCAGGAAGCTGATGACAAGGGATACCAGCAAGAAGCGTTGGTTGCTGGTACCAACACTATTGAGTTTGATGATGAGGAAGCTGACGAGGAGAGTCCAGCTACTGATAGTGATTTCAGAAGGAGACATGGGCTCGTGCTACAACTGCTACACGAGTTCGTCTTGGAAGTTTGGCTGAACCTGTTGCTGCTTTAGTTGATCACGGATCTGAGATCAACATCATGTCACGGGAGGTGTACGAGAGAGGTCAGTGGCCTATCGAGATGAACCATGGTTGGGTGTTACAAGCTGCAAACAACCAGAAGGGTGAGTTATACGGCGCTTGTCCTAACGTGAAGGTGAAGATAGGTGATGTGGATGTGCATCAACATTTCTTCGTGCAGTCTTTTGCTTCATATCCTGTTATTCTTGATCAGCCTTATATCACTGCAGTTCGAATGGAGACGAAGATAATGGATGACGGATCTCATTACGCTAGGATCCGTAGTCCAGATGATAGACGTTCTGTGCAATTTCTGACCGTTCGTACGAACCACGAACGAAACCGGTAGACCTTGAGGGATTCTCCTATTTGTAGGAGTAAGGGTTTTTAGAAACCACTCTCGTAGTACGGGATAGCGAGAGTGAAAGATCTACTGCTACTATGATCCCGCTTGAGCAGCCTGAGGGATCATAGGAGGTTGATGGAGAGGCTGCTCAAGATTCAGAAAGTAGTTACACTGTACATAGTTGAAAATCTGGTTTGATGGCTTTCAGTTCTGATGATTGGAGTGAGTTCACGCGGATAGAGGATTTGACTGAGAAGAGTAGAAGGCAGATGGAGAGGTGTGCAGCAAATCTGCGTTGTACAAGAGTCCTGAAGGAAGATGGGATGATTTCTGATGTTTATGAGGAGTTTGTAGGTGTACAGTCTTTTGTTCGTTGGCTGGATGATGTAGATAGGTTGATGGAACAGATGGGAGATAGGGTGGTGATCCCCATCCATTCTCGTGAAGTCTATGAGGAGATTATCTCGTGCTTGTGATATTGTCCTCATCCGAGACTGGAAAATGGATGGAAGGATGCAGTCTGTTGGTGTGGCTTACATCAGGAAGCGGAAGTACACGCCAAGTATAAAGCTGTAGCGAGGAAGGTGAGACTTGTGCGACCCAATTACATGTTGATTCTCAGCAGCAGATGGAGTTAGCGGCTGCTGAGCCTGTGCTTAGAGATCCTACACAAGTAGGACACAAGTTTACTCAAGAGACACTCGAGCAGCTCCAGATAGGAGGGGGTGGCTTCTTGACTGAAGAGGAGAAACGAGCTTTTGAACATATGATAGTTAGCCATGGTAAGGCATTTTCTTTCTCGGCTGAGGAGATAGGTTGTGTGGATCCTAGTGTGATAGCTCCGATGATTATCTTCACTGTTCCTCACGTACCTTGGGACTTGAAGCCGATTCCAGTCCCTCGTGCCTTGCTACCGAAGATGATTGAATTACTGAAGGAGAGGATGCAGATGGGTATTCTTGAACCATCTATGGCTCCGTACTCTAGCCGATGGTTCACTGTACCTAAGAAGACGAGAGCTCTGTGCTTCATCCAAGACTTGCAGCCTGCCAACAACATCACGATTCGAAACGTTGGAACAAGACCTGTGGTTGATGAAGTAGCTGAGGCGTTTGCTGGAAGGTCAATCTATTCTATTGGAGATTTGTTTTCTGGTTATGATCAGTTTCAGCTTGCTTTGGAGAGTAAAGACTTGACTACCATGCGTACACTTTTGGGATTGATGCGGATGTGTACTCTTCCTCAGGGTGCGACAAACTCAGTAGCCCATATGCAGAATGCGATGCATAAGGTGGTAAGAGAGTTTGTACCTGAGGTCACTATCCCGTTTCTGGATGATATTCTCATGAAAGGCTGTCCGGTGGAAGACAAAGACGAAACTGTGACTTCTGATGGATGTAGAAAGTTTGTTGCAGACCACATTCGGGATGTGGAGAAGATTCTGATGCGTTTGGAGGAGGTACACCTCACTCTATCAAGTACCAAATCTCGTTTTGGTATGTCAAAGATTGTGGTGGTGGATCATTTGTGTGGTACTTTTGGGAGGCGTCCGAACCTAGAGAAGGTAGATGCTATAGCAAGGATAGCTGACTGCACCAACATCATTGAGGTTCGACGGTTCTTGAGAGCTTGTGTGTTCTTTCGTGTGAGTATTCCTCATTATGCACACATTGCCGAGCCTTTGTATGCACTTCTGAGAAAGGGAAGGAGGTTTATTTGGCGGCAAGAACATCATGAGACGATGGAGCAGCTGAAGGAGATTCTGAAGTCTCCACCTATACTAAGGAGGCTTAGCTACGAGAGCGGGAGACATGTGGTACTGACTGTTGATACGAGTCCAAAGGCGATTGGACGGGCAGTTGGCCAAGAAGATGCAGAAGGTGTGCGGTTTGTTTCAAGATTTAAAGCTCGGATCTTAACAGATAGACAACGTAACTATCCTCAAGTGAAGCGTGAGTTGTGGGGAGCTGTTACTACTATGAAGGTAGATCGAGAGTTCTTGATAGGAGCTCGTGTGATACTAGAAACAGATTGTTTGCCTTTGTTGGGTATGATAGCAAACTGCAATACATCAGACATAGCAATGCTGCGATGGATTGCTTATGTCCGGAGTTTGAACCCTGAGCTAAAGCATATAGTAGAGAAGGACAATCCAGTTGCAGATATGTTGTCTAGGGCTCGCTATACAGATGAGGATGAGATGTTTGCAGAGGTGGAGAACGAAGAGAAGAGAGACGTTTGGTGCCAAGTTGGTCAGCATACTTCAGACTCGGAACCATTGCCGTTCAATGAGGAGTTTCACTCAGAAAAGTTCTGCGATATTAGATTTTATCTGAGTTTGTTATACAGAAGAGAATGATGGAGTGATGCAGAGTTCAAAGAGATCAGACGGAAGACGTACAGTTACTTTCTACGTGAAGGTTATCTGTGAAAACGTCTGAAGAGAAGAGATGGGATGCTTGCTAGAGTGGTGGATGATCAACCGACAAACCTTAATCTGTTGAAGGAGTTTCATGATACCTTGTGGGCTGGACATCGTGGAGTATGGGCTACTTACAAGAAGATGAAGGAGCGGTATTGGTGGAAGGGTTTGTATCAAGACGTGGTGGACTTTGTTGGGTCGTGTCTGCACTGCCAGTTTTACTCTAACGTCCGTTACAGAGATGGACTTGTACCTACTTATCCACTTAGTATCCATTTTCAGTGGGTTCTTGATCTTGTGAAGATGCCACCGGGGTTATGGAGAATGCGTTACTTGGTGTTGGCTTGAGAAGATCTCTCCAACTATGTGGAGGGACGAGCACTACGAATGAAGACTACAGAGAACATATGTAAGTTCGTGCTTGAAGATATCATCTGTCGTTATGGATCAGTTGGGAGATTACGTGCAGATAGAGCGAGTTGAGAGACGCTGAAGTGAAAGAGTTCTTTGCTCATTATGGAGTAAAGCTTCGGCTTACCACTGCTATGAATCCAGAGGACATTGGTAAGAGTGAACGAGGACACCCTTCTGTTGTTCATGCTTTAGTGAAAGCATGTGATGGTAGGCCTAGAGAATGGTCGAGATTACTTCCATTTGCTTTGTGGGCTGATAGAACTAGACACTGTACTACGACTGGCTATATTCCAGTTGAGCTTATGCTGGGTCAGAAACCGATCATGCCTGCTGAGGAGTACTTTCGTACGTGGGCTACGCTACCGTGGGAAGATGGTATAGATCGAGCTTCACTCCTAAATTTACGTATTAGGCAGTTGAAGCGAAGGGAGGAGGATCTTGCGAATGCGCAAGAGAGGCTGAAGGTGGCTCGAGTCAGAAACAAGGAACGTTTTGACAAGACTCATCGACTACGACCGAAGCCAATACATGTTGGTGATTGGGTTCTGGTATATGATAGCACGTTGGAGAATCAGCATTCTACAATTCATAAGTTCTCTCGAAGATGGTTCGGGCCTTATATTGTGCTAGATGTGTATGAGAATGCCACTTATAGTTTGCGTGAGTTCGATGGTACTCCTTTGAAGCTATTTGTGGCTGGCAAACGTGTGAAACTGTTCAAGAGATGCGGAGAGTCAATTGAGTTATTCAACTTTCTGGAGTCAGAGTTGAGGACAACAAGAGACGAAGACGTCCCAGTGTCTGATGAGATTGAGGCGGAGGAGAGCGATGATGATGAAGAACAAGCAGAAGACTGAACAGGTTGGCACATGCCGGAGGATGTGCAGGTTTGGAGGGGGTGGATGTCGTGATGTGAATCATTTCACATAGTAAATGATTCACTTCTCTGTCAGGCGTTAGTCTCTCTGAGTGAAGTTAAGACCTCAGAGAAGTCCATTTTTGGAAGATGTTATATATGAGTCTTAGTAGGTTGATTACCATGTTGATAGGGTTTAAGCTCATGGGTTGTATTTGCGTGTCATCCATGCACGCTTTCTAGCTGATTTAAGTTAATTTTCGGGACTACGTGTCGTTTTAGGTAGTTTAAGTTTTACGCTGGCACTCTAGGGGGCTTGACGTGGTAGCATATGAGTGTAGATAAGTTACCATGTAGTTTAAAGCACAAAATGATAACCAAATGGAGCTATGAACTCCCATTGGTTCATTATTGTCTTTTGTAAAACTCTAAGTTTAGAAACAGAGCTCTAGAGTGGATTTCGAGCAATTGGTGAGGACACTGCAAAATCTGAGAGCACAGGGAGATAGAGCTCGTCGAGCCAAGCACGTTCAGTGAAATTCTTGATCGATTTGGATCAATAAACAAGGAGTTATGCCTAATTGAAGTTCGGATTGTGCCAAAACTGCATCACTTTTGTTGATTTTGGGGTTTTGAGTGTCAATTGCAGCAGAATTGAGGAAATCTCTTCAAACCTTCTTGGTTGCGTTCACTGTCATCCGGGCTACTACTGTCAAAAAAAAATTTCAAGTGATTTGAGTTACTGAGTAATTCAGGACGACCGCTAAAGTAGAGGGGGTCCGAAAAGCTCTCAATCTGGAACAGCAACTTCAGAGAGCGAGATCTGGAGTTCTGTGTGGAATCAGGAGGTCCAACTTCACAGGAGTGTTCAGCAAGCTGTGTACTGCAAATCCTGTAAGAATTTCCCAAAGTGATCAAGCCAATTCTTTGTTCTAGGTCGAAACAGCTATCTGGGTATCAGAAATTGCCGTAATTTCTCTACTCAGAAAGTTTCTACTCATATCTTAGTGCTCTGAATTGATCTGAAGCTGAAACTTCGTATGTGTATCCAGTAGGACCTTATTGACATGTAAGAGGATTTCTGAAGTCTGAACCTTCACATATTTCTCAATCCAGATTGTCAAAGTTCGCCATCTGATCTTATCATTGCTAGTTAAGTCTGAACTTTACTTCCTGAACATATCAGAAGAGCCAAGAGACTTATATGAGTGTTTTTCAGTATCACCTTGAGACCTGAAGCCTATCCTTTGAGTAAACCAGCCACAGCCTGAAGCCCAACGCTTCCTTGATTAGATTGAACACAGCCTTCAAGCTCATATCACAGCCAGAAGGTTCGTCCTTCCCAAGAAGACTCTCAACCCGACAGCGGTTTGACTTGTGGTTTTAGGATGGCCCCCGTTAGTCGATAATAAAGTTGATCACCCGGTCCGTCGTGGCGGTTTAATTTTTTTTTTAAAAAGAAAACGGCCCTTCTTTCCTCTCTCTTTCTCTTTTCCATCAGAAGCTCTTAGAATCGATTCATCGTGGAAATGCGGCACCGATGAATTCCAAACGGATGAGGAAACCACATCAAGCATAAGGTCCAAGCACTAACACACCTCAAGTGAGAGAAAATCGGAGCTAACCACAGCAAATTCTTAGTTTTAAAGTTATCAACTGCTATTAAACTTTACAACGATGGTAAATCAAAAATATTACATACACCCGGTGCACAAGAGGTGGGTAAGCATACTGCAATTGCTCTCTAGTGGATGGAGTCAACTAAAACTCTCTAAAACTAAAACTCTAAGAGCTCTAGAAACTTGCTATCTAAAATAAATAATATAAAAAGATAAGGAAAATGATTTTCTTTTCTGTCTCTTAGATAGAGTTTAGTACAACCCCGAAGCAAACCATCGAACTCTGAGGTTAACGCTCCAATCAATCTCTTAGACTTGGGATGAGTGGAGTCTCTCTTGCATACTATATTTGATCACTTTCATCGTTGCTATCACACATACAGTCCATCCAGAGGATGTGTGATTACATGTGTTGTTACCAAGTCTAGTGTCATATCCATGACAACCACATTTTTCACTAAAACTTGGTCTTCTCAAATCATATACAAGTTGGCTCTCATTGACCCCTTAGTATGAAAAACATATCCTCACTCTTTAACGTCATGTAACCACTCTCTCGTGTTATAGCAAATACAATGTCTCTAGTGATTCTGTGAGTGATAATCTGTTAATCGTCATGAGAGCTACAAGCAAGATGTATACCCTAGGTGTTGAGTGAGGCATTACACTCAAATGTAGCAAAGAAGAAACAACATACAAAAGGACGTCTATAAAAAAACTTGAGTTTTTTCTTGAAACATGTGAAGATCTTTTGGCTTCTTATTAGTGTTTTTTTGACCCGCATCTTTAATGGAAAAGTGTAGCACACATGGTCAAGACAAAACCTGATTCTCAAGAATTCCACTTGGCGTTTGAGAGCTCTGAACAGTACGAGAAGTTTCTCAGTCCCATAGGAAGGTCGTGCTTGCAGAGGACGGGGGGGAGGGACTCAAAATATTACCAGAAGCAAAGTTCCTATAGGAAGGTCATGCAGTCTGGTTCTTTAAAGTGTCAATGTTCGAGCCAAAGAGGTGCTGAAAGATCTCAATACATTCATATAGAGAGCTTCAAATGAGAGAGATTTTATTCAAAATGTGGGAGGAGATATAGCTGTCAGATCTTTCTGAAATTTGACCTATAAGTAGAATTTTCAGGATTAGGCAAGTCTGATAGAAGGCTGAACTTTAGATCTGAACCTACAACGTGTTAAACTTCACTGTTTTTATATCAAGTTGTATCAGATAACAATATCTATTATATGTCTCGAATCTAATTAGTGACAGTTGGTAGAAAAATATTCAGTGTGACATAAGTATTGCTTCGAGAGGTATAGTAGGTGTAAAAGTACTACAGCGATCTACATTGTGATCGCGTCATCCTTGATTGTCAGTTTTCGCACTCAACATGACAAAATGCGATTCTTGACTATTAAAGACGACTACTCTGTCTAGCCTAGTGACGAGTTATATGATGTGTTACAATGCATGTGCTAGAATCGTCCACCTGAGTAGTCTACACGCGGATGAGTAAGACGACATCAAATATGTGATGTGCATGCGTGCCATCTCATCCATCTATGTGTCTTTGGATGAACGGTGGGTGAACTTGCACCTATCCTTATTTTATGTTCTGAGACTTTAAAGCAAAGGATAGTGACATATGAGGACATTGACCTTAAGAGATTCAGGTGATTACTCGTAGATAGATCGTAGTAGTCTTATGAGTCTGTCTTAGTATCGATATTTTATGGATCTCCTTATCGTGTAGATTGAGTAAAGATGTCGTGAGAGATGGACTAAGGGCTCTATCTATCACCAAGATTTTCATTTTGAAATCCCTTTAGATCAAACTGATGTACCTCGAACGAGTTCATTTCCAACAATTTCTGATAGGATTCTTTGGGCATAACTTTATCGTGCAAGTTATGCTCTCGTCTGTCTCTATGATCTTACATGTTGTCACTTTCGATCAAGAAGGAGATCTTATTATTTTTATCCTCATTTAACAAAAGATGGATTTAAATCAGCTCTCGCCGGTAAACTTTAACATTGAGTGTGAGATAAGACCCATTTGTCGACCCAAAGTCATGTACCAAATCCTAGTAGTGAGGAACTTCAAAGAGGAATACTATTGAGAGATTGTGTCATCACATATTCCGTTTGTTGTACTCATTATCATTCAACGTTTCCATGTGGTTATCTTGATCATTTACTGAGAAAAAAGTGCTTAGATTTATGAGAAGTTCAAGAGGATTTATAAGATATTAGTCGCTTCGATGTGCATCAATCGCTAACCATTGCAAGAAAGTATGCCCTTTCTCAAAGAAAAGACTCTCGCTATGACAACGGTTTGGTGTTGATGAAAGTTTGGTTAGGTACATAGTTGAAGAAGAGGTCGAAGAAATTTTCATAAGTTTGAGTCCTCTCTTCTTATTCATGGCCTTCAGTACATGTCATGCATAGAGTGACAAAAGGTTTTAGACGTCTCAATGGTTTGCCAAATTGTCAAGGAGTAGTGGATGACACCCACATTCCAATCAAACACCTCTGAGTTGTGAGTTGATTAGTACTACTACAATAGTAAGGAATATTATTCGATCCTAATGCAAAGAATTGTGGATCACGAGCAGACTTTCCTTAATATTTACTGTGAAATGTCTATGTTAACAACAAGCGCTTGCTATGTAATTCTTCCTTCTGCCAGCGAGTTATGGCAAGTGAGTACTTGACGCACCGTCAAATTTGAATCAGTGACGGATATATCTTACCTCCTTACTTCCTAGAGGATTCAGGCTATCAGCATAGAGATGGTTGATAACTCCTTACACAATCCGACAATTCAATATGGATCCGAGTAGTTATTCAATAATGCACATGCCGTGCACGAATGATGGTCGAATAGACTTTTGGACTCTTGAAAGACAAGTGAACAATTCTGGACACATGCATGTGATTCAGTTCAGTAGATTGGACCTCTAATCTGGTTCACGTCTGTTGCATCCTCCACAATATCTTGTTACAACATTACTTGTCTCTATCTCAAGCAGGTGTCTCGTCCCATGGACCTGCTACTACAATACTCTTTAGAAACTGTTAAACTAACATAGCTTTAGAGGATAAGGACCAATTTGGAACAAATGTATATCTCCGTGGGTGAACATGCACATGTTCTGATTGCACTCAAAGTTCGATGATGAAACTTGTTTGTCATATCCTCCAAGTGTTTTCAACTTTTTCCATGGAAGGAGTTTTCTTTCTGATCCAAGTTTTCTTTCTGCTCATCTTTCTCCATTTTCCATTTTGAACCGATGCTTCATGTTTTCCTCATTTGTTATCATTTGTTTCCC
Organism: Asterella californica; assembly: GCA_036924285.1. Classification (NCBI taxonomy): domain Eukaryota; kingdom Viridiplantae; phylum Streptophyta; class Marchantiopsida; order Marchantiales; family Aytoniaceae; genus Asterella; species Asterella californica. Next base: position 32,662,098 of record JAYKYS010000003.1, read on the forward strand.
CATGTGTACAAGCTGTTTGAAACCTCGAATCCTGTTTTGTCTATTTACAAACAGTTTGCATTTCTTTTTTGTTTCTGTGTCAACGTATGTAGATCAAATTCATATCAATTTAACAATTGCATGTAGTTGCCTTTTGGTTTTTGTCTCCAACAACTATGCTTCTTGTCTCCTCTTTGTCCTCAACACTTCAATATGCCATTTGGACTTCAATTGAATACGATCATCGGATATGGACACACTTGAGTTCTAAGAACACGTTCAAAACGATTGTGTTTCCAGTTTAAATTATGGTTGCAATATAAAACTCAGTCGGTGAGTGATAATTCTTGAATCAATGCACATGTACTTATCACAAAAATGTACACGTACTTCTAATCTCAAATTTGAAACTGAAGCTATTTCGCTTAAATGAACCGTCTACTTCGACTCAAACTTGCTGTGCCAATAAATCACAAGGTACTCATTGCTTAAGAAATTTCAGCAGATTTGACTATGCGGATCATCTTCCATAAATTTTCAAACTTGCTGCCCTAGAATGAAAGCTTTCTGCACCTCTCCGTCTTCAATTCGTCATAACGTTCGATCCGCATAACATCCGATGATGAAATTTTGGATCAGAGCCTGAGAAACTAACAGGCTACAAGCCCATGAAGTCTGATTTCAATCTGACGGTGCATTCACTTGATCTCATCAATCTCATCAATCTTTCATTATGTACAGAAAACTATATAATTCTATCACTCTATGGACTTCAGATGGTCATAACTCATGCCTTGGACCTCCAGTTTGAGCAACATTTGAGGTCTGGTTGCTCATCATATTGAGAGCTATCTGTCCATGTCCTCATATCTCTCAAATTTCTTGTGAAAGTATCCCGTCCCTCCCAATCACACTCTTAGTTATTTTTTGATGGACCAATAAGAATCTAAAGGACTCAACTTTGTCTTTTTGCACACGTTAGAGACCTCTAGCAAGAACCAGAGCCTTCTAAGCTCATATAAACAAGACTTTTCATCTAATTATTTTACAAACTACACAAATATGCACAAATATATTTATATACGTCATTTACATACTAAATATTCGCGTAACAAGACACCCGTTCTCCAATCAGAAAGTAAGTGACTCCATGAGGTAACCTATACAACACTTTATCCAAGAGTACATGGATTGGAACTACCTTGCGGAATGTGGTATCGGCTCATTCCAAAAGCTAGACTGAGCTCACCAAGAAGCGAGAAGAAAGTTAACTTTGGCATTCTTAATGTTAGAATCCATCTTTTATTGTCATATACCTTCAAGGCAAACCACACATTGCTTCGATGCTTCACCCACCAACAATTTTCAGATTTCTGATTGATAAACATCATTCTTAAAGCCCCAAGATACTTCTGTGCAAAGTCACTACTCCATTGCATACTTCTGAAAGTGCATGTCTCTATAGAGCTCTCATCATTATATGCACTCTTGTGTCACTTACTTCGCTTGCCTATAAGCTCCAGAATATTTTGAAGCAACAAAAGAAGAGATAATATAGTTCTCGTGAGAGTATGCTCTATATTCATCAATTTATTTCCTACAATGCACATAAGTCATTAAGCGAATCCATCAACCATTGAACGGATGTATAAATCACTAAACATGAACATAATAACTCATTGCATCCAACCATTGCAGAATTTATACATTCATCCATAAGCATTTGCAAACTCATGTACAAGCAAGCATACATAATGGACAAATGAAGCATCGAAGGAAGGACTGCTGAGAAGGAACTTGAGTAATACTCTTCTCAGCAGTCCTATCTAGCAACGTAGGACTAGAAGAGACTTCGATATGTCCAACACATACATCAGAATTTACCAGCGGTGCCATCAAGATAGTTGCCGTTGCAGCCGCAGCAATATAAGGTAGACTCCTCATGCCTCCTCCCCCAAACTGCATACTCAGTGGCTCTCCAGTAGAAGAAAGATCCAACCTATCATTCTGGTAGCGAACCACACCATCTCGCAAAGCAGCCGTGAGCTCTTAACAGTCTCTTGAAAAATGATCAGGACGGTCACACCATATACATCTATGAATAGGATCACCTCCTGGACGTGCGACAGCAAGCGTCGGTGGCTGCTCCCTCTGCAAGCCAGCTATCTCCATCTTCAACTCACGCATCTGCCGGATAAGGTCTTCATTCTGATTCTGCTGACCATGGTTCTCTACAGGTCTTTGAATAGGTGCCATTTGTGCATGAACTGACACAACTAGCATCAGAGGAACTGCAGTCGGGACAACAAGTCTAAGAGCAAGAGCCGGAGGTTGCTGTACTTGAAGAGTATCATAAGGTTGAGTGATCACTTCTACAAGTGGTCGTCCTCCTAGCCACTCTCTCTCGTCTCTGCCTTGTTAGAACAGCTACGGTGTCCTCAACTCTCCCCCAATTCATAGTAACACTTCTTTCAACCGATCGATATGCTAACATGAAGCATAACCGATCTGCCGTAGCATCATCGGTAGCTTGCAGGAAAAGCTCTGTTCTCTTAGCATCTAAGGTTATGCGCTCAAGCTTTGAGAACTGTCGGTATCTCCGATCAAACTCTCTCAACAACTCATTCAAGCTCATCATACGACCAGGGCTCAACCCAGTCCAAAAACGTTCTCTTATTAACTCTTTTTAAATCCTCTTCAAGAAACTCCTTTCGAAGAGATCGTTGAAAACTCATCCAGATACCAATATTTCTTCTCTGCACATCTAACTTGATCTCGTAATTCATGAATCATAGCTAACTCGAAACTGGCTATCATCTCAGCATCAGTAACTCTACCCAGTTTCATCTCTCCTCTATACTCACGCAGATATCTAAAAACATCTCTACCCTCAAACTTTCCACACTTATTCACAATCGCTTGTAAAGCCTTGGTGGAATTTAACTCACCCCCTCCAACAATCGAATACTGTTGGACCACGGCCACAAGCGTCTTCAAAATCTCAGCCGTATCCAGACCAGATGCAGATGTCGCTGCAAAAGACGTAGGTGCAGTTGAAGGTGCAGCAGTAGATGTTGATGCTCCAGCCGTAGAGACAGCAGCAGCACTTCCGCTCTTGCGATCCATCTCTTCTTTGTATAAGAATCTCAACCTCCGTGATCAATCACCAAATCTTCATGTTGAGTGGTAGAGTGTAGAGTCCAAGTTTGTCTCATCTAGTGGAGCACTTCGGATCCATGCACTGACTGTCCATGGGAGATTGGTCCCCTGAGTCTGAGTAGTCGAAGCAAAGATAGAAGAAGCTATAAGCCTTCTTTCCACAGCAGAAGACCATCCTCAACCAGAAAATAGTGCGACTGTACGTATATATTTGATCTTCTTCTCCAATTTAGTATAAGCAAGGATGGCTTGTTAGTCAGGATCCGGACTAGAAGCCTGTCGGAACCTTAATTTATCTCTTTTTTTTATTTCCTCTTATTTTGATTTTCTCTTCTTCTCTCTCTTCCCTCATCTTCCCATCTTCATCTTTTCTTCCATTTCGTTTTAGAAGCTTCGTTTGAGTATCCGTGGATGTGAATGTCATTGTAGTGCTACCAGAAGACTGTTTTAGCAGGCAGAAGCCTAGGAAGGCTACAGGGGGCATACACCATGTGATTAATCTAACTCGTTGGAAATTGTAAGAGCAATTTGTGATAAGGAATAGTAATTTGGTATCTACGACACAGAGTCAGTCTTCTAGAGGTGTCAGAAGCCGAGTTGACTCCCGTCGATGTGAGAAGACTGGAAGTCGTGACATGAAAGCAGTAATCGTCTTCTCGAGCTTCTCAGTGGGTATTTGTATGATATTTTAAGTAGTAATCGTATGTTATGGTCCAGTGCACCTTTTGAAGGATATGGAAGCCGTGTGAGAAGAAGAGATTTCTGGACAAAATCCAAGTGTTTGTGAGTTTGAACTGATCTTAGAACTTAGAACAATGTAACTAGTGTAAATCTTCTTGGGGAACGAAATCTTTTATGCTACAATGGGCTAAAGGAGAAATCCCGAGACACTACAACGATGATTGTTGTTGTTGATCTATGATCATCGAGAAATATGCTTATGAATTTCTTATGTAGCTAGAGAAACAACAATTACACTCCCTTCTCTTTCCACTACCATCTTCTCCATACATGCATAACTTTCACATGTTTGACATGTACTTGTTGAACAAATGTAATCAGCGAGAGATCGTTGCTCGATAAATCATATGATCTTGCTTTCTTATTACTAAAGAAGACTATCTATAATGGTGGTAGAGGAGTTTTGGCAATTAGATAAAATCTTTTTGTAATGTTCATGATTCACAGATTGAGCCAAATTTTCATCAAGATATATCCAGTTGCTAAGAAAATCCCTTTGATCATATCCGTAAAAGTAGCTGATATTTTCTTCTCTACATTATTGACCATGATTATCTATTTTGTCAATATCACAAACTCTACTTAAACCTCAGGTGCATGTCAAAAGTAAAGAAAAAGATATTTTTCCCTCTCCATGTACTTATGTTAGAAAGAAAATACTGTTACCTTCCAAGAAATCATTGAAACAAATACTTTTCGATGAATATTTATTAATCATGAAATGAATCACATGTGTAAAGCTTTGGGAGAACTTTGATTTAAGTCTTTACTTATTTGATTCTATTATTGTAAGTAAATTCTATCAGCAAAAGTATTTTAGATATAACAGTTAAAGTTCTTTGTTTGCTAATCACACACCCTCACTTTGCCTTAAAGCCAAAGTATGACTACAAGTACTCCCGGTGACTCAAAAGACTTTATTTTGCAGGTTTACTTTCTGAGAACTGAGAAATTTAATTGTTATACAGAAAATACTTTTGGTGATTAGGTCTTCATCTCAACTTGGAATCTGTGAAATAAAAAATCAACTTAAAGCTATTCACCAACTCTACAAGTTATGATTCATCTCGAAACAAATTACTAAGTATTGAATAATGTTAATCTAAAGATTTAAGTGTTTCTTGTAGAAAAAAGAATCTTTCAGATTCAAAGTACACTGAGAAGAAAAAGAGAATCTCTTTCATACTTTTATACTCATACTGGGGTTGGTTTAAACTTATTAGTACTTCTCTAGAACATTTTTGCTACTTCTCTATGCAACACTTGTAATATGATTTTCTGGAGACAGTATGAGGAAACTCAGGTGCTAACCGGCATTATTTGTATTCTCAACCGGCTGGAATTCTGAAAAGTCGGGTTGAAATGGTATCCAGTCGAATATTTTACAGGTTAAAGTTTTACAAAACGATAAATTATATGTTAAAAAACTGAAAAGATGAGTAAAAAAAACCGGTTTCCGTTAATTGCCGTCGGATAATTTCCGGTTCCCGAAACTTTTTACCCCGAGCACTGGTACAAGGGTAAGTAAGACGGGAAGATAAGCGATCGAGCAGAAGGCTACACACGGCTGGTTGACTCTTCATGTCTATATCTGGCGGGCCAGAAGGGCAGGCAGAAGGGGAGAAAAGTGGCAAGGACGACAAGAACGCACACTGCGTCCTCTTCGGTGGAAAGCAGAATGTGGAAACAGACGAGTAGGAAAGGAAGTCGTACGGCTCAACTTGTTCCGCCAGATACAGCAGGAGGAGGAGGAATGGCCGGGTATCTGGAAGGTAGCGAGAAGACACAGCAGATAGGAACTCTTGCTGGAGGGTTTAGTCCGGGAGGGTATTCTCTCTTGTAGATAAGAGTCAAAGGGGACGACGTAACGTGACAGGCGGAGCTGAGGTGGACATCCACCAACAGGATCTGGTGAGAGCGAGAGCGCACATGCTTTCAAAGATGCTCTCCAGACGATGCAACGAGCAGAGGATCATAAAGAGCATCGTGTGATTCTGAGAAGTATATTCACTGCGCTAAAGTGAATCTCGTGTCAAGCCAAAATCGGGATCTTCCTGCTGCTGCTCCTCCACGAATAGTGCTCGGGGAGAAGAATCTTTAAGTTACCGGTAAATATCCTTCTGGCATATCGTAATAACTTCTTTCATGGATCGATATCCAGTTTCTGACGGGTGATTTGTCGAGATGTGTTGATTTTGCCGGTCAAGATCCGGATGAGTACCATTTCAGCCCGTTTTTCCCAATACTCGCTAATGGGTTCTATTTGTATAATTCTTGGATATAAATTTCAGGAAGATAATGTAACAGATTTCAAAAACAGATGTAACAGATTTCAAAAACATCATGTTTTCATATATCCGATATTTATTTTGTACAAATGTACATGATTTTTTTCCAAAACATCAAAATTTCAATCATTCAATAATGTAGTGATTGTTCCAGATAAAAATATAATCATAAAATTATCAAAATAACTCATTGTTGAGAATATTACATAGAAAATGTTACAAATTATCAGCTCACAAAACGAGCAACCAAAGAATCTAGTATAGATCACGGATTCTCAATTGACTCATTGGCTACTTGATTCTCTGTAACTTACGGTTCGATATCACCAATGGTGCTAGTTCTTACTTCATAAGTTCTAAATGTATCCGATCATAGTCTTCTAAATTGTCAGTATAATCTAAATCGTTGAACATGATAGAGTCTTCTCACGTTGGGCTGATACGTCACATCTATGTTTTTCTCCTTCTGAGTTTCTCCTTCTGCATCTGGAAGCACCTTCATGTTGAAAACTCGAGAAGGAATATACATAAACTGACGACGATCGATCTCAACGGTAATGCAATGTAGACTTGCTTGCAAAACATAAGATAATCTAGTGTCTGATCTCGAACATAAGTCCATCATCCGGTCTCTTTTCTTTGAAAAATAGTTGATCAGACGACAGACTGTGATTTATGATATACGTTGCTGGTTTGTCCTCAAAGAGGACCGCCTTATATGAACAAGCTGGAGCCACAATACTTGTTTCTGGATAACCGACACCAGAATCAAAATGAAGCATAGACATCGTCCCGTACTTCGACTAAAAGCACGTCGTCTAGTAATCGTGTTTCATCGTGACGCGTGGACCTCCTACGTTCTTACAGTTTGTCTTGTCCCATACACTTGACGTAACTCTACAACCCGCATCGCGTAATGCTTCTCCAACATCATTCGCATGTTGAAGATTATGTAATATCATCACCGTCCAATAATCAGATGTAGATAATTGTGCAAAATGAAGAAACATCTATCAATATCAGCTTTCGTAAAAGCTTGAGAGTCATTGTGCATACAGTACTTCAACTAAAACCCGTAAAGAATATATGCAACGGTCAAAGTGAATCTTTGCTTCTAAATCGAAATATATATTTTTCGCACATTTGCAAGATATACTTCCTATTTAAGCAAAGTCTGATCGTTCTTTGCACCACGTCCAAAACACGTTCTGTCTTGTCAGAATCGTCTCGTCACTTTCCTTCGCTTCCTTGTACTTGCGAGCATGTTCCAAATAACCTAAAAACTCTAGAGGAAGAAGATGAAAACTTTGTTTGAAAACAAGAAAACAAAGTTATTGACCAGACTTTAGGTCTGTTGTTCTAAAACAAAGTCTGGTCTTTTTTTCTGTCTAGGTTCAATTGGCTCTTCAATGCCAAAAAGACGTTTAGAAAGAACATTATGATGAGATCAATATTTCTGGAAAAACAAAAACAGAACATGAATAAAATAGTTAGAACAAAACACTAAAGCATGTTCGTCCATGAAGTCCATGGGTTGTACAACATGAAATCAAGGAACATAATTCTACAATATAAATTTCTACTGATTTTAGAAAACATACCAACAATTTATCGAATGAGGTGAAAAAAGAATGCACTCGATCTTCCATGGTGTACGAGATAATCTTCTCGAGCACATCCATCCAATCCTTCAGACCAACCATATGAATGATAGTCATCTAGATGTAATCCATAACGCGACACCATTCACATTCCTTCTGCATCTCGTCCATAGACAACTCATCTTGATCGACTCCAAGAATGATGGACAATTTCATGTCGTCAGTTACACTTTTGACAGCCCGTCACCACACTCCTTTCATTTCTCTGCATCACACTTCTTCGCCTTCCCGTCTTTAGTAATAGGTTTTTCTCTTTTGATTTTGTGACGTTCTCACTTACGAAAAATCCTCTCTTGGACTTCCCACAAACGATCGGTTCTGAAAGTAACTTGGAACGTAACTTCCAATGTCAACATACATTTCTATAACTCGTCTTCATCATGTACATTGACTGTTTCTAAAGTCAAATGTTTCTTCAGTTGATTTGAGGTTTCTCTCGTCTTCTTGCTCTCGATAAACTACAGGTGAAAGTATTCAACTTTCTGGTGGAACGTATACTTCCGACAAACATCAGCATCATTATTGTCTTTGTGGTCATAATGCTGCTTCGCTCTTGGATAGACCAGCATATACTATACAGTTCCATCAACAAAGTTCTTGATAACATCCGGAGGATTGAGCCAACAACTCGTTCATGATCAACGCACTGTGATTCCTCCAATGACGTAGAACTTTCATGTAAGCGAAGGCGGTGAAATCCAATTGTCTTTCATAAGACAGTCTTTCGAATCCACCACGACCAGGAAATTATTGTAATGTGCATAAACATTCTCTTGCATTGCTTTCTTCAACCTCTCAACAAAAGAATGACTAACCGCAGGATCTACTATAGACCGTAGTTGTCATTGTTTGTCTCCGTCATTGGTTTGTAGAAAAGATTGACCCTGACCTAGATCACATGATCAATGACATGACAATGCTCAATGCTTCATGTCAAAATTCATTCTTCAGATCCTGCGTGAATGTCATCTCTTATAGAAACAAAAGTGTCTGAAGAAATGCGTCCGCTCTAGGAGATAAAGTCGCACGATCAAGATCTGGAGAAGGTGATCGACCATTGTCCTCACGAGTAGGCGCACTCTCTCCTTGCGATGTGCGGTCCGTATGAGTAGTTCTTTTTGGTCGAGTAACCCAACCAGATGATCCATCACTGATAGAAAGGAGTGGAGGTTTGTCCGACTGATTGACTGAACTCGTGAAGATTGACCTGGACACTCTTGTCTTCGGGCTGCTTAATCAACCACTGACTTTTGACGTGTAACTTTGAAAGCCTTAGCTTTCATGACACCTTTCTCTGAAATCATCCTAGCTTTAACCTTGGACTAAGATTTCTTCAGCTGACCTAGTCAATATCTCTAGGTAACTTCTGGATGCTGAAGATAAACGACAGCATTGTCCATACGAACAGCCAGTAGCCCATGCATAATCACTTTCTTCATCGTGTCATGCTCGAGGAGCTAATATTTAGAGCTCTTGCTATTCTGCAAGGACGGTTGATATCTGCAAGATGGAAGCGGCTTATGTTAAAGGATGACAAATACGAAGTTTAGATACAAGAGAGAGAGAAGAGAACATTAAACAATGAGAGACGCACGACCCTCCTCCAGAACAGGAGGACAGTCCATGAACTTGATGGGATGCACCTCCAACCAACATGACAATGGAGGTGAGCCCAAGAAGTTCATGGACTGTCTCTCGATGGTGGAGGCGACCCCATGAAGTTCAGAGGCTTCTTCGCTCCACTGAGAACGATCTAGGAAGAATAACGCAAGACGAACAATACTACAAATAAGGAGAACGACAACGAACTTACATGCGTTAGCTGACAAACCATGATCTCTTGACAGATCATGTCGGAACATAACTTCTTCGTGAAATGTTTCACTTAGATCTCTTAACTTTTGAAGGCGCCTTCAGACAAATCACCAATATTTCAATCGTCCAAACGTTTGCAGACACAGTAACGAGGATCTTGGTAGTAGTCATATCCTTCTTCCTCTCTATAAGCATGAGTTGCAAAACGCCTAACTCTGGCTACCCTTCCATTATGAACCATTTCAGTTTACAAGCTTTTTTGGAACTTCGTGAAAAATGTCTGCTCTTGTAAACCGAGTTGACGTCGTGGAGATCATGGTTCAACCGTATTTCAAGATCTCTGCAGAGAACTACTTGTGGGATTTCCTAAATCTTGTATTTTAAAAGATTTCTGCCGTTTGGAAAGGCTAGAGCGGGTAGAGGAGAGCGAGGAGAGCTAATAATCACAAAAGAAAATTGAGAAAATGAACTAGAGATCAACTCGCTTATATATAGACCATTCAAAATATCGAGCAAAAAATTCAAAATTTGCAACTTTTGCACAAAATTACAGTTGGAGAAGTTCTTTGTACAAGTAAAACATTTGATATATTTCTTAAATTGAACTTTGAATATAAGAACTTTGAATAGTACTTTGCTTAAGATCTTCGTCATCTAATATAAATACCGAGAGCAACCAATATTATATATTCTTTCTGTGAGAAATTGTAGACTTAGAAGTCAATAATCTATCTTTCATTATTTTTGGACTATACTGAATTTTTTGTCGAGGATGAGAAAAGATAAAAGTAAAAAAGCTAAGAAACATAATAAACTAGAGAGTTTGTAAGGTTCTTCAGGTAATCACTCGTGATGAGAAAGAAGAACCTTCTAGAGTTGAGATCCAATTGTACGCACAAGAATCATCAGATCCTTATGTTGGTAAATACTTTCACGAGAAACAAAAAGCTATAGGTGGTAGAGGAAGACCAATTTTGTACAAGCAAGAAATCGATAATTCTGAAACACGAATTATAGCTTTTGATTTTCTTTTGATCGTGAATCGTCGGTTACGTAAGGGCTCATCACATAGATTATAAATCAGCTATTTTCTTTAGAACAAGAAACAGCACTTGAAACTAGAGTAAGAGACGAGAACAAAGATGAAGATGAGACAATTGGGGACACTGTAGAAGAGTCAAAATCAAATGGTTGGTCAATCTCTAGAGCATCCGGATCAATCGTTATCAAATAGAACGATATGTAGAGTAATCATGGAATTTAAACTGGTGAGAATTTGGGTGTGCAATTTGGGTGAATTTGAGTTATAGAAATGATAATATCTCAATCATATCAATCATCTCAATCGTATGGTACTGAATAGAACTTCAATTGAATTTTTTGTGCATATTATATTTGAAATGATCCATCTTAGAAATTTACTACTTTGAAGGAGGTGTGTCTCTAAGTGTACGCATCGTTCCTTGATTCAGCGCCGTTGCTCCATGAAGTTCATGGGCTGATGTCTGACCTGAAGCGAGAATGAGTATCTCACTTATTGTTCACAAAGTTTGGTATGGAAATTTGTGTGTTGTCTCTGTGCAATATATTTTTTAAGGGTTATAGTTTTTGAGTTGAAATCATTCTCCAATAAATGAAAAATTAAATTTTTTACGAAATGAAGCAAAAATAAACTATTGCATGATAATGCAAGGATAACTACATATCAAAGCGAGAAATATAACCAATGGATAATAAAACTTATCGAAATATTAGATTTAGAAATGAAGTAATAATTGTCAAAATGTATTACATTCAAGTATCCTTTTCATAACAGAGTTTGAAAAAGATTTGAGATATGATTAATTTTTAATTTAAGACAAATTGTGTAACTTCTGTAGCTGATTAACTGCAGAATTTTGTAAATCAGTTCTGTTTTATCCTAGATAACTTTTTGAATGTCAATTTTGATTCCGAGTTCTTATTTTGATTAGCGCGTACCTAATTGTTATTAGCACATGTTTATAACAGAAAAGTGAGAAAAACCTCACTATGAGAAACCTCACTTTTGGACGTGTTCATGTTGACCAGAAAATTTTAAATTTGGAACTTGAAGTGATCTATCACTTGCTGATTTGCCGTGATGTCATGTGAGAGGATCTAACGATGACAAGTGACGACGAGAGATAAAGTCATGTTGATTGACGATAAAGTCACATTGATGGACTATGATTGGAGTAAGAGTAAAGTGACGCTCTACATCTGCACAACTTGGTAGAATCTGGACCGACACCTATTCTCATCAAGAGGACACCTTAGAGTATATAAAAGCTCATCAAAGTTCATTATACAAGGATTTTGATGCGATCGGAAGTTGAAGGGCGATGCAAATCTAGCCGTAGTTTTTGGAGCGATTTGGATCGGGTTAGGTTTTGGATTTTAAACAAGTATTTGAGATAACTTACTATCTCACGTTTGTAGTTTATCGTGATCTTGTATGAGTTAGGTTGAGTTGAATGTTGGAAAAGAGTTCGGGAGTGGCAATATGGGTCATTGTGGAAATCTACGAAAATGATTGTTTGCAAATTGCCATAGCTCTTAAGGTTGGGACATGTAAGAAAACTTTGGGAGGCTATAAGTTCCTCTAGAGAGCTCATATTGAAGAGAAATTGATCTTGTTGGAAAGAGGGTATGAAGGGCTCAGATGAGATGAAATCACTAGATTGGCATTGTATAGTGATAATTATTGATGTATGAAGTTTATTGTATTGGGAGAATCATTGTAATTATATACAAGCCTAAGTTTGTAGTTTACAGTCAACTTTGGTGATGAGAGAGGGTTAGCAACTTTGGAAGGGCGTTGTCGTAGTGCGTGGCATTCCACATGATGAAACATAACTTCAGAAGACACTCGATTGGCATTTGTTCAAGAAGTTGCGTCCTAGCTTATCAAGCTGAGCAAGAGCTAAGCTAGGGCTATGCTTGACAAGCTGCCCCTTAGCTTGAGTTGAAATATCACCTTGAAGGGAGCGAAAAGTTCAAGAATGAGGAGCTCGCTGAGAAGAGCGACTTTATACTTTCGGTTTCGAGAAAAAGAGTTCTAGGTAATAGTTAGTACAAGTCTTAAGTTATGAAAAGTACGAAAGAGAGAAATATGTCGATTCTGGCTCGTAAGTCAAATTCATGATCTGACAGTGTGAGTACGTAGGTGTTAGCGAGTACTATAGTTTTGACTCCTCATTCACTAAAAACGGAGTTGTACAGAGAAGTTGGTGTAAGAAAAGCTAGTAAAGATGTATAGAAAATTTCCTCTCTGAATATGTACCAACTGTATTTGCTTTTTGAACGGAAACAGAGGCCATCCCAGTGATAAGACGCCCACCTAGCAAGAAAGAGAGCTCCCGATCAAATCCTCCTGGTCTATGTTTCTTATTTCGGCATGTTGGCCTCCTGGAAGGACGTCTATGTTGGATATGTAGCCACGTCCTGCATCTAGGGGTGGGAGATCAATATCTCCCTTAATCGTGGGCTTCCTGACCTAAGCCTCCGCATGCCACCTTGGTTATAGCATGGGAGATACCTGATGCGCATATGGGATTGCACGTCTTGCATATCTAGGGGTTGGAGACCAATGTCTTCCTTAATCGTGAGCTTCTTGGTCTAAGCCTCCGCATGCCACCCTTGTTATAGCATGGAGATACCTGATGTGCATATGGGAGGGATTGTAAGCTCTGTGGGGTGGTCTCATAAGTGTTCAACCTTCGGCCTACATTGGATGGCCTGTGACTATAACCAAGGTAGCATCAAGAGCATGATTTGTTTTTAATAATCAAGGGTCTAGCTTGGCAGAGGATCTGCTTGATTGTTACGTAAATAATAAGAAAAGCATAGCTTAGCATGGGGCTTGCTTACCTGATAAATACGTCTACTTATAAGGACCCTAGCTTAGCAGGGGTGTTAAGATTTGTTAGGACCCTAGCTTAATAGGGGTGTTAGGATTTGAAGAAAATAGCCGACGTCGTGCGAAAAAGAGATATTATATTTTTTTCCAAGGAGGAGTCGTCGAGTCGCGTAGGAGGAAGCCTGGGGCTGAGGAGATCAAATTGATGAGAGAATTGAAATGGGAGGTTGCCGCAGAGAGAGGGACAAGTGTTTAAGAGCTTGAACTTCGTCTATTATATAGTTTGGAGACAAAACTATCTTTTGAGTGGACAAGAGACAGTCTTATTGACTGGAGATCGATTTAATAGTCTGTAGAGGACTTTTGATCGTCAACGGATCAAATTTCTGAGAGATTTCAGTTAGGAGGCTGCCGTAGAGAGAGGAATAAGAGTTAGGGGTCTGAATTTCATCTACTAGATTGGTTTCAGATGAATCTGACGAACAAAGAACATGTATTTGAGTGGAGGAGGAAGACTGGGACTGAGAAGGTTGGATTTCTAAGAAATTTCAGTTGTGAAACGGTTGCAAGTAAGGAAATAAAGCGTTGAGAGTTCAGATATTTTCTATTGTTGCGTTTCAAGGTGGATTGATCTTTTGGTGAATGAGATTTGATTTTGTTGAGTAGTAATCGACTTTCAGACAAAGTTTGATATATGTGAGAGACTTTTGGCGGTTGTGGATAACCAACTTGGCTCTTATCTTCTTATTTGATCTCTATCTCCATTCCGGGAAGTCGATTATAATCAGAAGGCTCGCCCTTCCTGAGAAGGACTCTCCTCGACATCGTATCTCTTTCTAAAGAGATCACATTTGAGTGATTTTCGTGTCGTTGAAAAGCTATTGTCGACATCTTTCATATCAGATTGTCTGTTGGCTAGGAAGCTGGATGAGGAGAGAACCTTGTTGTAATATGAAAACGGACGTTTTATAGATTTCTACAACTTTTTCTTTTAGAGGTCTTGATGGATACTTTGAAGAGTTTTAACTTGGCATAGAGAGTTTGATTTTATGTACTTTTGGTGCAGTTTGAAAGCTGTCTTCGAGATCTTTTTAGTCGACTATGAGATTCACTGTCAAGGATGATTGTGTCATGATTCCTATGATAATCTACAAACGTAAGTGTGAAGATTTCCGCCTAATTATGAGTGGAGTCGAGGATGAGGATCTTTTAGTGACATAACTTATCTTCGAGAGGTCTACATGAGATCATTGGATCAGGATCATAGGATGTTTCTTCTCTAGATCGATTTGACAAAAGAAAAATATTCGAAAAGAAAAAAGCTGAAGAACTGAAAAATAAAAATAAACTTCAACTTTTTGCAAGAGCCCTTGTGCAGATCTGCCAACTTGTTTCAAAATTTCTATCCAACTTCAAACCTGAGTGGTTTCTTCTGTGTACGTCCAAATAGTTTGTTCTTGATGTCTTGAGAAAACTCTCGATGAGTTTTTCCTAACGCTGTCAAAATCTACTATAATTGATATCTATAACACAAATTATGTCCAGTTGAAGCACCTTGAGTATCTGCCATTTAAGAAATTTGTGCGAGCTCTTGCACAGATATGACCTCCAACTCCGAAACTCTTTTCGAACAAGAAATATATGTAAGTTCTCACACAATTTTTACATTCTAGTAAAGATAACAAGCTCATGTGATTAATGCTTTTATCTTAATAATATCTTAGTAAAAATTAGTAAAAATAATTACGGTTGAGTTATCAAAGGATACCAAAGTAAAAATCTATAATGTATAGCAAGAGGAATAGAGAAGATATCATCTAAACTTCTACGATAGTCATCGATTAAGTTGCAACATGTCAGGCTTGTCTCTCACTCAAGAATCACCTCTGATGGCTTTGAAGAAAACACATCATTAACTTGAAGAGAAAAATGCTAAGTTCAACCCTTGACACACCCATAAACTCATAAACTAAAATTCTCCTTTCTAACGACGTCTCTCAAGTTCTCACATTTGAAAATCTCGCACTCTCTCTATATTACTCAAATATCATTACGACGATGTGAAAACAAGGATGCAGCACAACAATGTGCGCAAACTGTAGATGAATGTCAAATGATCGATAAAGATAGATCTTTATTGCAACAAAACAGAAATAATGTCTAAAAAACACCTCTTAAGTTTGAGAATTTTAGTGAGAATATATCTTCTCACGTTTGAGAATAAAATGAGACACGATAGTGTACATACAACTACTATTCTAAATCTTAACGCTCCAACAAAACATAAGGGAAATGAGGACTAGTGCGCATGGAGCCTTAATACATACATATACAATATATAATATTATTGCTATAACAACCTCATCCAAAAGTGAGCAATGATTACACGTGGTCAAGATCTTTGGTCTTGTCATCAGAGGTTTTTTTCTCGCTGCTTAATCGGCTCCAAGTGTTTCCTTTTTGAATTTCCACTGTCTCTCTAATCTTCGGTGTAACTCTGCTTTTGTCCTTTAATCTTCGGTGTAACTCTACTTTTGTCCTTTTCTCCATCAATCTTAATCCTCCAGGCTTACTTCAAATATTTTCTACCACGAACTCAGTGACAATAGTTTTCCATATCAGTTTCATCACCTACTTAGGAGTTGATTTTTTCATAGTTCTCTTGAGTTGTCTATAGATCCACAACTGCTTTAATTTTCTTCTGAATAGTCAAGCAAAAGTTAGTAACAAGAACAGGATCTGAAAGCTGAAGAATAACCTTGAAACTCTCAAGGAGTTTCACTATCTTTCCATCTAGTTTCAAATATTGACTATTCTTCTTTAGTTTATGAATATGATTATCATAATTATAGTCTATTAGAGCCACTCAAACCACTTCCGTAACAAAAATTACAGAATTCAGATGAAAAAATGTAAACTTGAAATGTCAAGCCATGTAAGAGGTGACAAAACATCTGTAAACGTTAGTTTCCAAGAGATCAGTTTTACGACCATATACTGCAAACATCTAGTGACTACCGAGGTCACGCGTCACCTCTAGAGGTGATACGTAACATTTACGACAGAAACCTGTAAAAGTTATTTTTAAGGACAATTAACATATTTTACAGCCAAGGTTTGAGTGGCCCTATTGTTCATGCTTATATACGCTTGAGACGTGGAGAAGTACCTTGCGGGATAATGGGAGAATTTCATTTCAAAGATTGCTATCAAAGTTTATGATTCCAAAATGGTTTTTATTTATTTAGTTGCAAATGACTAGTTTAGGCATACGAAGTCGAGGGCATTTGATATAAAAAGTAGTGGCCGGTTGGGTGTGCATTTAAGGAGAAAGGGGGTTAGTAAAGGTTGAATGGCCTTTCGTCTACTGGAGAAGCTGCTCGTGAAGTCCAGCTACTGCCGCGCAGCGTGCTTACATTTAAGTCTTCACAGCCTTGATGTACAAAAGTCGGGGAGCACTTCGAAACTGATTTTCTCTGCTGGCTAGAAAGTTGTTGCGGTGTCGACACCGCCAGATTCCATGAACCTTCTCGTGCAGGCCTTGCTCTAATCTACATTACCTCATGAACCGTTTCCTCACGTTGAATTGGAGTCCACTACGGGAGCATTGAATGTCCGTGTGGAAAGTTGGACACAACTCGCGTCTTTACCGTTGTCAAAGGCAAAGTCGTCTACCGGGGAGCATCTAGCGCACGCAGGTTTTCCCGAAATTACGAATGGTATGGAAGAAGGATGAGGGAATAGGATCTGGAGGAGGATCTCCCTCCCGTTCGGGGTCCCACTACGCGCATACTGTACTCTGTAACTACGTAGCCAACCGATCCAGTCCAACCCAACGCATCCGAACCAAGGGTGTATTCCATCGAAGGTGAGGTCCGGACCGGAGCGGACGGGATGATGAGAAGTAGGTGCGGATTAACACTTCGGAAGCATAACCGATGCTGCTGCTGCTACTAGTTCCTCCAGTTACCACAGTAGTCCTTTCTGTTGGGTCCGACTATTTAGCGGATTCTGTCTTTGTTTGTCTGGAAACCTGTACTATCTTTCTCCTTTTCCTTTCGTACACTTCGCTATCGATAGTTTTGACCTGATGTGGTCGAATCTCCGACTTGGAGCGACAGCGGTGTGTCGGTAGAAACCATCCGGTCAACTTTCCCTCCATGTTTTTGAATCGACCAAGAGTTCAGAACCTATCCAACCCGGTCTCGTGTGACCGGGCGGACCTTGAACCCGCTTGAGCTTGCCAGGGCCGAGTCGCATCCGGGAAAATGCGGGCAGGGGAGTGGGAGCGGCAGAGCCGGGCAGAGGCGATGGGAGAATATTCGGGCTTCTATCCTTATCTGCTGCAGAATATACTAAGTGCTCTTTCAGAGTCCTTTCGCAGCGTCCATGTTCGTCTTCTGGCTGCCAGCGTAACAGTTGTCGTGCTCTAGGCGGAGAAAGGTGCTCCAGACCGATTCGGTTTTGGGTCTAGTTTGCTTCACAGTATATTCAAGGGAGATTCACTCTCTCTCTTTTTATCCTTTTCGAGAATTA
Organism: Asterella californica; assembly: GCA_036924285.1. Lineage (NCBI taxonomy): Eukaryota > Viridiplantae > Streptophyta > Marchantiopsida > Marchantiales > Aytoniaceae > Asterella > Asterella californica. Next base: position 32,680,157 of record JAYKYS010000003.1, read on the forward strand.
CACCTTTACTTTTTCCACCCGAGATCAGAATCTGTTGTCGGCGCGGCTCCCGGTTTTACTTCACGCTACTATCACGCAGCAGCAGCAAGCGAGCGTATGATTGATTGTTGTAATTTCTGTCATCGCCATCGCAGACCTCCGCTCTGTATCTTCGCTTAGTTTGTAATTGATTACCGAGGCTTCACTCCACCAACCTTCTCGGTGTGTGTCTTGGTTCATCTCATGCACAGCATCCATCGGTAATCACGCGCACACGCTCGGCTCCTTTGAGTCCAAGTAGCTCCAGTGTCTGGGATCCGTCATCGCTGAAGAAAGTGGCTGTCGACGGAGTGATAGATTCCTCTGATTACATTTTATTGAAACAGAGTTCGACAGCATCCATCTGTAATCAGAAAGGGGCAAAGGAAGGCGGATGAAAGGATCCGTTACCTTCTTCCGTTCTCCGAACACTAAGGTGTCGATGATACTTGCACTTGAATTTGTCAGCTGCGTCGCAGCGCAGCGTTGTACTGATCCATGATCTTGGCGACCACGGACAGTCGGTCAAAGCAAGCATTCGGGCTATCCGCGGTTACGGATTGCCCATTCTTTCATTCCCGTCTAAGTCATCCGGCAGGGTGCTACACCGCCACTACTCCCACGGTGGGCTCCGTTCCTGGTGTTTGTTTGTTTAAGTTGCTGCCTAAGTCCCTTTCAGGTCGAATAATTATCGCTCTGGATATTTGACGCGCCTGCGATTACTAGAAGCCCTCACGTGGAAGCGGTTTCTGCTGAAGACGAGTGTGAGGAAAGGAGGACTCGGGGGACCCAGTCGTCTCTCTTTTCTCGTGGTCGCGGCGACCGGTTGCCGAGATTCTGTGTATACTGTGGGTAGTACACTTACATGCCTACTGAGCCAGCCACTACTCTCACTTACACGCAGGCACCTGCCGCGTCGCAGTCATTTACTCAATTGAAAAGAGAAGTGCTTTGTGCCTTGCTCATGCTCATGCTCCTGCTGCCTTAGTGAACGAGTTACGGTTTGTTTGGGACCTGCAAAAGAAGTGGTCGTCGCTGATGATATAGCTACAAAGTGGATTGCGGGATGAAGTGAAAAAACTTCTTGCTGATGCTTTCTTGCGGGCGTAACGACATCGAACATCGATTGGGCTTTCAGCATCTGTGGGAAGCGGGTGGTACTCCAGCTCAACGATTGCTCTCATTCGTTCGGTTCGACGTGTAAAGGAACTGCGTCCAGTCAGGGGCATACAGAGGAAAAGGCAAGTGGGGAGACAAGTGACCGGAATGCAGTCAACCGGACTGCGACCCAAGAAGAATTCTTTGGATCATCGATTGAATCTTTCAGGGCGGGAAGATGATTTGAGAAATGTTTCGCTGAAACATTTGTAACTTGCGTCCCCGATACCGGACATATTTTCCTCCAGGTCAGTGGTCGTTGTCCCACACTCGCTCTTCTAGATCTAGCATTGCTGCAGCAATACTAAATCCGGTAAGAAAGATCAGAGCAATGAATGTAGCAGGTTACATCACTATTCTGCGTGAGCTCTGCAAAATTTAGAGCATCGAAACACCGGGGCTTCCCTGTGACCCTAGTTGGTACTTCAGACAGTCACAATATGTTGCTTGCTTTTCTCTAAACGCTCTCACGGTTTAGAATGATATCCATCTGATGTATGAACAATTATTGCACACAACTGCAGGTTGGCCCGACTTGTATGAAGTCATGGGGTCACCGGCGGATCTTACCTTAGGATGTAGAGCTCAGTCATCAGGAAATGTCTTCAAGGCCGTATCAGCGAACGGAGACCAGATTGAGAGAGTTCGCAAGTTGGATGAGTATCTCAAAGCTCTGGAGGATGAAAGACGCAAGATTGAGGCGTTTAAACGAGAGCTTCCTCACTGCATGCAACTTCTTGATTATGGTTAGTGACCATGATGCCAACCATCTGCATTGATTTCGAAAGGTGCCCACCCCTACAGTTACGTACGTTACTTCTTGATTTGTATGTCTCGAACACTGCTCGAACCAGTGGTAATGTAGTATTCGCAGAATATTGGAATCCGTTTTCTTTGCTGTACCTTGTCCAGAAGCTTCTCCGGTGGGGACATCGATAGCGAGAGCGGGATACATTGCTCAATCACGTTATGCCGGGAAAGTAGTTGGTTTGTTTATCTATTTTAGAGTTGTGAGGGTGAAGGGCTGGCGTGCCGGTTCCATGTCTTTGGACTGTTTTGTTCGGAGTAAAAGGGGAGTGCCACCCATGTTATCAGCGCAGCCAGTGCGGTGCTTTTGATTGATGCAAACCAGATGTACACGGCTGTTTATTTCGCGCCCGTAAGTAGGACCTTGGGAGTGAGTGTACTGATTTGCACCGTGTTTGCTCATGAAACAGCAATCGAGGTTTCTAGAGACCGTCTTCACGATTCTCCACGCTCCTCATCGGGAGGGCATGGGGCGGACTCCCACGGGGAAATGGAGACCAGCACGCTAGGCTCATTCGGTAAACATGTTGTGGAAGAATTTCTCAAGAAGTCCTGGGAAGGTCCAAAAAGAGAAGTCGAGGAGGTGGCTCAAGTACCGAAGAGAGAAGCTGATCATAGACCATCGTGGATGGCCGAGGCTCAGCTGTGGAGTCAGCCATCGAAGTCAGATGCCTGGAAAGAGGTGAGCTGGCTGGTTACCTTTGTGGAGCTGAAGGTTTAATCTCATTTCTTTGCTTTACGCGCACGTCAGTATTATTCCGATTGGTCTCGGAGAGATCTAATTTGACGAGCGGGGCGAGAAATTTGATGCGATTGCAAAGAAGCCAGATAGTAATGAGCGTCCCAAAGGACTGTCCTTCTCTTTATCAAGGATCATAGCTGACAGGTGTTAAATTGGACATCGCAGAAGGAGTCTTCAACTGAGGATTCCGTGAGACGGCAAAGAGATGCCGCCGAAAGCACAGTGACCAGCCCTGCAAACCTCTTCAACTCGAACAAACGAAGTGGTGCATTTTTGCCCTTCATTAAAGAGAAGCACGTGCCCGCAGTTGCCTCACGGATGAATGTTGCAGGGGCAGCCGATTTGGCTCTTTCTTCAGTGGAAAGCAGACCAACTTCTTGTATCGTTCTGGGTCCTGTCGAATCTGAGGTCGGCAGTCTCGATATCAGCACCACGAGGACCCGAGAAGCGCACACGGAGGTCCTTCAAGGGAAGGACAATGGGAGGAAAATGAATGGCCCGGCTAGTAATGGCAACCACTCTGGGGGCACAGGAAGTACGAGCTCAGGCGGCGGCAATGGTGGCGGTGGTGCGAGTGGTCAGGCTCAAAGGAAAGCACGTCGCTGCTGGTCTCCGGAGCTTCATCGGCGCTTTGTCAGTGCTCTTCAGCAGCTCGGTGGTTCTCAAAGTAAGCAGTTATCCATTTCTCAAAGCTTGCTTTATCGGGTGAAGTCTTGCCTCATGGGGTTCGTGCTTCCGGTCGATCACTAAAGAAAAGAGAAGACCAGAAACTGAACAGTGATTAGCGCCATACTAACTAACCTTTTCGGGTGGTACCATGACAGTTGCCACGCCTAAGCAAATTCGTGAGCTGATGAAGGTCGACGGACTCACGAACGATGAGGTCAAAAGCCATTTGCAGGTAAATTCGTTTTTCCTCTCTCTCTCTCTCTCTCGTTGCTACGTGGAGGTCCGGGGAAACCTTTGAACAGTGCGCTGCTGTGGACCGAATGATGCTTCTGGAATCCTAAGACATAAGCTCCGTAGTTCGCACCATGTACACCAGTGCAATTCTCTCCTTCGGAATCCCTTTAGATCTTTGTGGTTTCTGAGGTTTGGTGGTCGTGACTGCCCTTTGATGACGAACGACACTTTGCTCGGTGCTTCTAAATTTCCCGCGATGATGTCCTTGCTTTGCCGTGATGTCGTTTCGGAGAGTTGAATTGTCGTATTGCGACCACTCAGGGCGAGCAGCATTTGCTTGATCCTTTCCATGTTTTGTTCGGATGTGAGGCTGTGAGTTACTGTAGTACAAGCCGGCGATGCAAGCAACTGAAAGACTTTTTGCTTCTCTTGGGTGCAGAAATATCGTTTACACACACGAAGACCTAGTCCTGCGCCACAAGCTCCTCAACAACAAACACCGCAATTGGTAGTTTTGGGCGGTATATGGGTACCTCCAGAGTATACAAGCAGTGGCATGTATCACGACCCTTCGAGTTCCGTATCTCAGCAAGGTCATTTCTGCCAGGCCTCACTTTCTCAGGAAATCTACTCGCAACTCAACCCTTCTGCCCAGATCCAGCTCCATCGATCACAGTCTCATAGTTCTCCTCAGGGACCTCTTCAGTCGAATAGTCAAGTATCTAGCGGAGCACGCCAGACAAGCGGCGGCGAAATGTATAGAGAGGATAGTGCTGGAGAAGATGACAACACAGAAAGCTCGAGTTGGAAAGAAGAGGATGACTCCAGAGGCCGGAGACCGGAGAAAGAGAGCGACAGAGAAGTAGGCAGCGCTGGACGAGGCGACAATGACGACACGGACGTCGAGGATGAGGGCAGGGAATCTGGAATGAGGTTGAAGCTGGAAATGTCGTTCTCTCGAAGCCACACGGTATTGAAGCCTCAGCCGCAAATGGCCTAAGCAGGAACCGCCACTGGACGGATGGATGCATCTAAGCAGCTGTTTTGGTCACGAACGTACTCCTGCAGATTGTGACAGGAGAAAAGAGTTCTCTGCAGCAAGTTTATTTGAAAATTTTTGAGACGAAGATTTCTTTACAAGCAGTGGTATGTAAGATGAGAACCACCACTATTGTCTGATACCCAAATTTGGTTCGAATCACGAGACGAATGAGAACCCTCCGGCTGCGAGGTAGTGCATAGATGCTTGGTGACAGCTCTGGTAGGAAGTTCTTGGAGTGCAAGAGAATTACCCTCGGGATGCTCAGTCTGTCCCATCGTGGAGCCACCAGCGTATTTATTGTGTTCTGATTCTCTTTAAGCGACGAGATTGGGACCAACGTTACAGTCTTTTTCATCGCAGCATCTATACAAGGCTTTTTGATGCGGACATATGATATGTCTGCAAAATGCATTAAGCGATCTTTACCAAAAGTCTCTTCCTACAATGATGAGCTCAAGGAGACAACCCTGGCCTGCCAGGGGCGTATACTTCAGTCGAGGCTGTGAGTAGACGTGAATGGGCTTGGGCTTCTGTTCATCCATCGATTCATATACGTCAAGCAGTAGGAAATTCCAGTAGATAGAGGCTGGTTGGGTTGATTTCTCCATAGGGAATGGATGTTGAAGTCGTCCTTGCAAGATCATCCTTACAGCTTCCTTCTTTTTACTTGCAGGGATCTCCTCCCTATGGTGTAAATTGTGTATAGTACTTAGAGCACGGGAGGTTGACTGAAGCCTTTACAGAAAGACTCATGCCATCGCGTTGTGCCGCTTGTTTATCTGTACATACATTGTTGCGCACGACTAATTTCTCCTACTTGAGATGTATTTTTGATCGGGCACTCACGTGAATTGCCTCCAGAGATCATTTTGCTGTCTCATATAACACAGTTGTAAGATTTCAGGTGAATCTCTCTCAGAGTGGCACACACATCCATCATTGGACTTCTGTTTGGTTTTCGTGGGTTTCACTGTTTGTTGAAGATCTATCAATATCATTACGCAGGTGGGAGAAGACTGCATGCTTGAGTTAATTGTTTTGTAATTTTTACTTAACTTTTGTGGAGCTTGACCAACCATTCCCCGTCACTGTTTACGTTCATGTAAGCAGAGACTGAATCTGTGGCCTTTTCGGCTCAGCTCTTGAACTCATACTACTGCAGATTTCTGACTTCGGTCTTGAATTTCGAATTTCGTCTTGTGAAGTTTTGACCAGAGTTCGGGTGTCCAGTTGTCCCAGTTTCTTGGTTGTCCTTACAAGGCGATGAATCGCCAAGACCTAACACAAGGAGAGATGGTGAGAAAGAATGAGAGTGGAAGAATGGAGTGTAGAAACAGGAGAGGAAGAGAAACTCTAAAACACGAGACTCTTAACATGAAGGAGGAAATGATGTATTGGGAGTGGTGGGACATCTTTGGGGAAGTTGCATCTATCTTTGTATAGTCAAAAGATAGATGTAGCTTTTGATGGTGAGTGAGTAGTTTGGTTCTCAGGTAAAAGTCAGAAATTTCCCTAGTGGGTAGAACGAATCATGAAATATATGTTATGAGCAGTTGGTTATTTCCTAAAAAGCTAGTACTTGGTTGTCTTCGTAATTCTTCGTTTACAGCAGAAAGAAGATTGGATAGTAAGCGTACAAATAGAAATTTTAATAACAATATGATTCTTGGATAGAAAACTAACAGGAAGAATGATTGAATCATGTTAGTGCGAAAAAGAAGGAAGGTGACTTTGCGGCTGCGTGCTAACAGAACTTTGAGGTGAAGCGAACTGATCGCTGTTTGTTTTTGTGTTTTTATTTTGGATGTGATTACTGTTTGTACTTTAGAATTGATGAAGCATTGGATCTGTCAATTCTTTCAATGCAAACATATAATTTTAAGACTTGTTATGTCTTAGCTATTCAGACTATCAACTCTTGCATGTCTTAGCCATTCGACCGTAAACTTGCACCATCCAACGTTGATATTTCTTGAGATGTAGATGTAGCACACAGTCTAAGTGTTCGATCTAAAGGAAAGACAAGTGATGAGATGATGGAAAAGATGATGATGTAGCAAAGGAGCTCGCCGTTTTTCATCCTTTGCTATGTTCTGGTGGATGAGGATTTAATATATAATGATGGGTAAAACTTAATTATTGTAATTGTGATGGTAAAAATTGTATTTTGGTATATGAAGTTATTGGGTCGTGACATCGCAAGGTGAGAGGATAGTTGATTGCAAAAGGGAAAATGCAGCGTGTAGAGAAGAAAGGATGGGTAGACTTTTAGTAAAGAATCCAAAGTTCGTTATAACATGCTTTTTTATTTAGTATTATTTTCTCATCATCTTCAGCTTTTTCATTCAATATTTAGATTGTTTTGCTGGATCTTGAATGGTTGGTCAATTCTCTTGTGGTCAGTTATGTTTGATTTATGGAAGTAGTTAAAAGTGAAGTAGGTGTAGATCAAAAGGGTTGAGCAGTAGAAAACACTTTTATTTTTGTGTTTGATGGCTAATGTAATACAGAGAATCATATGAAGATGAATTCATATTGATTCTCTGATCAATATGATGAGAGATTTATCGCTGTTCTTTTTATGTAAGTGTGGATTTTCTTGTTTCTAGAAAAAATTTTCATATCTCTAAAAGTCATTGGGGTAATAAATGTAGAAGGACCGATACTTCGAGGACACTCCAAGAAGAGAGAGCGAAAAAACAAAGAAGTAAAATAAGAATGCTTGGTTTATATGTACAGAGAGAGAGTCTTTGCCTCTCTTTGTATATATAGTGGAGGTGAATACAAAAAAAATTCTAATGGTGGGTTAGTCCTCTAACAACTCTAACCACTCCGGTTAAGATTAGCCGTCGATCTATTAGAGCTTTGGATTATATCAACACTCCTCTTCAAGTTAGTCTCTACATCTTGTATTCTTAGACAATGTCTGAAAGCATCAAACTTATCTCTAGGCAATGTCTTAGTGAAGATATCGGCAACTTGGTCTCCTGTGTTCACATAATTGAGCTCAATCTCTCGTGCAAAGACCTTCTCTCTAATAAAGTGATAGTGCACCTCAATGTGCTTCGTCCTAGCATGGAAAACAAGATTACTAGTTAACTTCATGCTGCTAATATGTACAACAACAGGATCTGTACACTCCACACCAATATCAGATAGCAGACATCGAAGTCAAATTGATCCGCATGTTGCGTTCGTTGCTCTTCGGTACTCTGCTTCTGTGGATGACAAAGCAACTGTGGGTTGCTTCTTAGAAGCCTAGCTTATAGCAGCGCTTCCAAGTCCAAAAGCGTAACCTGACGTGGATCTCCTGTCGGCACTTCTTGCCCAATCATCATCTGTGTAGCCATGTAACAGCAATGGTCCACCGTATCGATAGTGAAGTCCGTACTGCATCGAAAACTTCACGTAGTGGAGGATCCGCTTGACAGCAAAATGTAATCTCCGTGGTGATTGCATGAATTGACTAATCAGACCGACGACATAGTTCAAGTCTGGTCTGGTGATTGTCAAGTAGATAAGACTCCCAACTATCTGTCTGTACATGCGTGGATCATCCAACAACTCACCATCCTCTGCTCCTAGCTTTACCACTTGCTCTAATGACGTAGCAATGAGTTTGCAGTCAAGCATGCCAAATCTCTCAAGCATACTGAGAGCATACTGTCGCTGTACAAGCCAAACATCCTTCTCATCTCTAATGAACTCCACAACAAGGAAGTACTTGAGTTCTCCTAAGTCCATCATCTCGAACTCAGATTTCAAGTGATCCTTGATCTGGGAAATAAGCTCCTCATAGTTATCGGTAATGATCAAGTCATCAACATAGATGGTGATCATAACAATCCGGTCTTGTATTCGTAACGAATACAAGGTAGAGTCTGAACTACAAAAGTGGAAACCAAGAGACTGCAAGTAAGAATTGATCTTTGCATACCATGCTCTTGGTGCATGTTTCAGACCATAGAGAGCCTTCCGTAACTTACATACACGGAAGGGAACTTAGGATCCTCATAACCAGGAGGTTGTTGCATGTAGACCTCCTCCTCAAGATCGCCGTTGAGGAAGGCGTTCTTGAAGTCCATCTGGTGCATCTTCCAACCTTTTTGAGTTGCACCTGCAACTGCGGTTCGAATAGTCATCATCTTCGCAACTGGAGCAAAAGTCTCCTCAAAATCCACTCCATGTTGCTGTGCGTAGCCCTTAGCTACCAATCTGACCTTGTACCGACACCCGATATCATCCGAGTTGCGCTTGACCTTGAAGATCCACCTGCAACCAATCGCTTTTTACCCTGAGGTAAGTCTACCAACTCCCAAGTCTGTTGGTGATGAAACACAGCAAGTTCAGCTTCCATAGCGCTTACCCATTGGGTCTGTGCATCGCCTCCTCAAGCGAACTCGGTTCCTGTTCTTGAAGAACATTGGCCATATATGCATGGTGCGCAGCAAGAAAACCTTCATGTATATACCTACTCACTGGATATTTTGCCCGCTCAGATCTGCGAGAGGTAATCGGTGCACTAGTCATCTCTCCTTGCAACTGATCTGACGTAGACGCCAAGGTCTGGGACAAAGTATCCAGTGGATGTGGAAGATCCACATATCTGGATGAGTCAAACATACGCTGCAATAGCACGCGCTCATCTTGTGTAGAAACTACACTAATTCCACTAGGCTGTGTTCCATGGACTCCAGCGTTAACAACAGCTCTATGTGCAACAGATTTTGATCTGGAATCAGTGACTTCTCCAGATCCTCCACTCAACGTACTACTCTGAGGAACTACAGTGGACTGACTCCTTGGTTCTACAGTAGGTACATGGATGACTACGATACTAGATGGATAATGCAAGCAGGAATACAGAAGAAACTCTCGGACTCCTTATGAAACTCGTTTATCAGACCAGAGCAGGTGACGGCAGAGGATATAAAAATAATATTTTTTTCACATCGACAATAGACGCTGTCCACATTGCAGCCGCAGGTACTTCAAGACAGCGTTAAACGACGAGGAGGGCGCTGTCGACAGTGAGGAGGACAGAGGCGAGCAGCAGGATGCAGCCGGGGGCAAAGACGCAACAGTAGCAGACCCATAAGGACATCTGTCAGAGTTCATACCTGTCGCAGACGTCCTGCTTAGATGCAGGAACGAACCCATCGACGTTGACTAGCATCGGGCCTTTCCTGTTTGCAAACGAGGACAAGCAGCAGTCTACATCGTCTGCTTTGTACATCGTACACATGTTATATAGCCGTGGTCTGAGTTAGCAGCAAACTGTTCGTCCGTCTTGGCAATGACGCTGATGGACCTTGTAGCAGAGGACGGTGGTGGACCTTGTAATTACCAGCACTATGTTTCCAGCTTTCGTCTTTAATCTATTACCTTCTACTTAGCAGCCCCACGTATGCTGCTGCTAAGTAGCATCACGCTGTAAGTACGTTCTGTAGCAGCGACAAAGTATTCAATGTTTTCTCCAGTTGTGAGTAAAGGTCCCGCTGTACGATCCACTGTGCGGTGAATAAATGAAGTATCACCGTGGAGTGGAAGTGAATATTTTTGCAAACCGGTTTATTTGTTTCAAATTTCAAACTATCGTGCAGCAATACCGTAGAGGACTCCACGTCGATCCAAACAGCTGCACGAAAGGCCCTCACGGAGCACCTATTGGTACCGAGCGTTAAATAAAACCTCCACTTAAAAAATAATACACCCGCCAAGCGAACGAAATAAGCCTCAGTGAATAAGCACTGCTTCAAGACCTAAATAGCTACTAAGCTAAGTTCAATCTAAGTATTTGACATCTTATGTGCGCTACCTCAAAGGGACGTTGACGGTACTGCCCAATAACCATTATCATATATTTAACAAGAAAATAAACTAAAAAACAAGCAGCAAAGCTCGCAGAAGTCGGAAAGAAACTATGGAATTAAATCCTCTTGTTGAGCTTTCCAAGGCTAGTACCGATAATGATGTTTGCTTGCTTCCTTTATTAAGTTATATCGAGATTTTCTCGCATATCCAAGTTAGGCTAACATGTAATGTTTAAAGATAACTTTGATTTTATAATAATTCAAAATTAAAGTATATAAAATTATCGTTTAATACTCGTGTCTTTTCCGGTAACAGCAAAAGTTCTCCAGAAGATCATGTTGCATGCATATTTAACTCGTTCGTCCCGTATTATACTTTGAAGATAACGTCGGCTGGTTTATTTTGTCTTGTCTCTGCGGAATGAAGGAATATGTGAACCACACAAAAAACGGCTCCGTCCCTTTGACCTCAACTTTTTGTTGGTATATGAAGTAGCTCATTAGCAAAGCCGAAAGGGATTCTTCAGAACAAACTTCGCACATTCTTTTCTTTTACCTGTTCTTATTCTCTCGTATATTTCCTTTTTGTTTTTTTTATCTTCGCTAGAGAATCAATATCGGAAAATACGTTTCTAATATAGTTCACTGGAAGTACTGTCGCTTTTTAATTAAAACAAATACAAAAAACGGAAAGTTTCTTTTGGAGTGGAGTGTTATTATTTAATTACACTGGTGCGTAATAATGGACAAAAACATAAGAGTCGAACTTGTAGAGTTAGATAATCGGTTAATAATGACATTCATACTAATTTGGCCTTACCTCCTGTAAAACTGGCCACTACTGGTTTCGGTTATTCCAGTTTTTCCACACATTGTTTCAGAATTTCACAGAGTTGTCAAGCATAAAGGAGTCCTTGTCCAATTTTCTTAATTCCCTTGCATATTTCACCCTCTTCTATATATGCTAGGTGTTTAATCTATCTCCTAACCCTTCGTCGGAAGGGTTATGTGATAAATTAAACTTCTAATGAGTAATTTTTTTCTTATTAGGCCACTCAAACCTTGGATGTAAAAGATTCCCATAACTCCCATAACACTTTATACATATTTCTTCCATATTTTATATACCTCCTCAGGAGATGGTACATAAATTTTACAATCACTGGATGTTTGTAGTCTATGGACGTAAGACTTATCTCTTGAAAATCATTGAAAAGTTGTCATTGGAATGTCTATATATATTATACCATCCTTGACATGGTCTGACATTTCAGACTTAACGTTAATATTATTCACTTCATCTTCAAGTCAAGAAGAGAAAAGCCTTCTTTTCCACCTGGACGTTCTTGCCTCTGATTTCTTCGGTGTTATTTCGGCACTTAGGTGCTTTTATTCTTTTGTTCCTAGTATGCATCTAACCGTCGATTTCGCATATGCTAAACAAGGAAAGACGGAAATTAAGATGAGAATTTATTGACTTTTTTAAAGAGTGAAGGTTTTCACTTCTATTACCATGTGATTAATCACGCCGATTTCCAAACATCTTTTGCAATGCTACTGCAAGCGCAACCTTTTCTTTTCATAGTAAGTGATTCTTTCAGATATATAAAAATAAAACTACGTATACTATGGCACTTTATCACCAGCAGAAAACACACCGGAGAGTCTCGAAAATATCACAGTTAGAGGGAACCAATCTCAAGACAGTTAGAGAGAAATATTCTTTTGACAAAACTCTTATTGACATGGGGTCTAAGTATAGCACAAGCCAAGGGAGGGAGTGGATTCTCAGCCCTGAACCACTCCTCGAGTTCGAACCGAGGGACATGACTGAGAAGCCACGACCACTCTCGTGGCTTGCACAGAGTAAAAGATCGAGAGAAATTTTCATCTGATTCAAGTTTATGGAATAATATTTAGAATAATATTTATAAAAATAATATATATAGATCATGGTTTATCCAAAGGGATCTTGGTTTATCAACTGGATCGCCTAAAAAAAATGTTATATGGTACATAAATGCCTTCCAAAATAAAAAAGAAGCGAGATTTTATATTTCCAGAATCCTTTACGCTCAAGTAGAGGATTTTGGAAAGTCTCTCATCTTCTGTATTATATTTCCAGAATCCTTTACGCTCACGTAGAGGATTTTGGAAAGTCTCTCATCCTCTATATTTTCGTGTGATTTTATGTACAATACATCATCCTTCGTTTTGACAAAGCATGATCTTTAAATAATATTTATAAAATATACAACTCAATCGTTATATCTCTTCGTAAAATAATCAAAACTTTATATTTATCTTTATTCTTTACATTGCAAAAGTCATAAATGTAATCGCGACTTCTCTTTCTTGAACCACTTCACGGTTCCACCTCGAGGAGTGATTTAGGATTGAGAAACCATCTCGTATCGTGATTTATGCTATACATTAAACACCTAGCTTGGTGTATTAAAACGTCCATGATGTTTGTTTATCTAGAGAACTATTTCGCTAGAAACTTATACTTCTAAGTGGGTTCTGACGCTATCGCATCATCATGATTTTTATACGTGATACGTGAGATATTTGAGTGTAGAGATATAGTGTGTGAGAGAGAGACACACAGACAGTCACGAGAACGAGATATGTCTCAACTTCACTTTATATACACATTTAACTATGTATCACAAAAATGAGATTAGTAGACTAGAACATTCTCTAGTCTGACTCAAGTTCCTAACTTAGCCATAGAATATAATCTCGAGACAAGAACTGTAAAAGCATAACTCGAAATAAAAAAAACACCCCTTTGCTAACAGTTAGCTTCACAAAAGCGTCTCGTTATCCAAACCTCTTATGTACAGCAGCCGCATCCGTAACAAAATCATTGCATCGCCGCTCCAGTTTCATCTACGGCACTAGCAGAAATGCTCAGATCACCTCGATTTAGAAAAAGCAAATCATGTAACTAGCACCGTAGAATATCCAACTCGCAGTAAAAGAGTCGATGAACGTCGATCTCCTTCTTTCGTCGACCGATCTTCAGAAATATGTGAGGTCTTGGTCTTGACATCAAAGACACCGAGAACCTCAAGATCCGACACACAATACCCAAAATATGAACAATTTTTTGTCGGAAGTAACCGAAAACTCTAAAATCTCCTCCTTGCATCCTAAATCCACGCACCTGACAAAATGGCTCGGCTGATCAGAAATCTGTCTTCCCTATTAGGTAGATCTGGCTACCCTGAATCCAATGAAACTCCAAACAAGTCTTTTAGTTCCCCTCACGAAACCACCTAAGAAATTTGATCACATGAAGTAACAAACTGACGTAAATCGATCTTATGCGGCTCAAATCGTCACCACACCCAAACCAGCAATTGTCTTCTCCTATATATAGATGAAGACTCATTAGTCACATCGACATCAAGCACAAAGAGCTTGCTCACCGACTGCGAAAAACAACCCAATCTCCGGTCGCAAGTAACAAAAAATCTAACGTAAGTGTCTCATTTCGAGTCAATTTGATCCAGAACTCTCACTCGATAAAAATTAGTATTGTCTTGAATTTCTTGTAGAACTCGATGTTCTGATCTTGATGGATCCAAGTACAGCAAGTTTGGACTCCGAAATCGCCTAAACGGTCTAACTCTTCTTCACATGTCATTGAAGCGTCCAATCCTCCTTCTATGCGTCTCAATTTGATCCAAATCTCAATCTCCTATCCACCTCCGCAAGAACCGTCTGGTCTTATATGAAGCATGCATAAAAATGAATCCGATGAGGTCTGTGCGCTTGCGTGGATTCACCAACCTCTCAAAACATCCATCGCTAGCCCGCATGTTCAAGCTAACCCCTTAACACTGTTTGTCATAGTGAGTACTTCCTCCAAAAATCCATCCAAGCTGACATGTTGACCAAAAACCCCCAAAAGAATAATCGAACCCAAAAATCACGTTGACACATATCTTATGTGTTTCCGAAATAACAATATATTGTTATTTCACTGTGTAAATAACAACTTGTTGTCATTTCCAGTTGTTTCCAGTCATCTTTGGTTGGTTCCTCCGTGGAGCTACCGTCATAAGACTTGTGATAAATAACAAAATGTTGTTATTTACCGTGTCAGACCGCCCCTTGAGATCGCTCTATCCAAGACGCCGATCGCTTCACTCTTGGTCGTTCTACCTTGGGGCACCCTGTCGCTTCACCCAAGTCGCTGCTCCTTGAGATCCCCTGATAATAACCACTATTTGTTTTATTAGTCCAATAACCTAGAAATATAAAAATCACCGCAATTTCTTCGTTTTGCTCCGTTTATGATTTAAACATCATTTCTGATCTCATCGACGAGATATATCCAATGTTGCTGTCAAAATTGTGTTGGCAGCAAGTTTGGGAAAGTTTTTATTCCAAGACCGTTGTTTATGCTATAGTCGATCCACGACACTATAACGTGTTGGTTATAATTTTTGTCTTGAAAGACAATGATCCAAAGGTCAATCTCTACATGTGGACACCAATAAGAGCGTGATGTTCTTTTTCTTTCTAAATTTCTATTGCAAGTAGGAGATACAAGACTTGATGACATAATCAATGACGTCTGAAGAACATGTAAAAATCTAAAAACATGAAAAAGTTTAGAAATCCAACATTTTATTGGGTAACACATATTCTATTAGTTTGAGGTCATAGAGACAGTAGACACAATCAGACTTAAGATATGCAGACGATCGAGTAATTTTTGAAAGAACGACCAATACAAGTTTTTTTTCGACCGGACCGAACAGAGTAGAACAATGTACTCAACCTCCAAGCACATGACTTTGAAACCAGAACCGTCTCGAAGAGAGACAAGATGTGATGTTTGAACTTAGGAAATTTTACGAAAGCTAAATGCATTCCACTGGTAATATTGATTATTTATCATGTATCGGAACATTTATATTTTAAAAGACACAACTCATAGCTTGTTTTAAACAGGAGGAAATGAAAAGACGTTCAAGCATTAATTTTCCTTCTTCTTCACCTAAGCCATGCCTAGAAGATCTATCTAACCTGATGTGCAATTCTGCTGGTACAACAGCCAGATAAATATGCATGATTCCTGAGCTTTCACTCGGAGAGAAAGAAGACAATAAGTGAAAATATAGTGAACGGACTTTCAAAAGACATCGATTCTGATCATTCCCGGACTAGGTTTTACAACTCGATCGTACATCAAAATCAATTAAGGACATTCGGTACCATGATCACTTTGTGTTATCATTGAATATATAAATATATTATAATCTAAAATTACAAATTACAAATCTAAATAAATACTAACTAATAATCGAGGAGAGCCATGTGAGAAATCTAGACATAACCATAAGGAAAGAGCAGCCTGATGCGATTCAAAAAGTACAAATTCAGGGATTTTTTATCAAATATATATTAATTCATTATCTAACTCTTACTAACAAATAGATAATACAATAAATTAAAGCATACATATATCTCTCCCATCTGAACATGGAGGAAGTGAGAATAATGCATGCTTCATGCGAAGCTACCGTAGTTCTCCTACCGCCTCCTCTCAACTCAAGTTCAACATTTCATTTAATTTAATTTAATAATTCAATTTAAACTTTTGATCTTCTCTTGCTACCTGCGGTAGGCACGTCGTGAGATATCCACATAAGATTACAGAGCCAAAGGTGAAAGATCCTCCAGCTGTGGCACAAATTAGAAGATAACTATTACTAAATACAAACAAATAATTTATATACCACTTCTAGTCGGCGTTTAACTCATTGTAAACACATATAGACTGAAGCTATATATATATATAACCAATGTTTAAATTAAATTAAGAAAAAATATCGCACATCACATCTAAACGCTGTAAGTAGTGACCCCTCCAAGACTTTGAATTATATATTTTGCGCGTCTGTGGTAGATCTTACCGCTCTGATTGAAGAGAAGTACGTGTACAACAAAAATAAAGTTAAATCAAAATACCCAAAAAATTAGTTAGTAGTCTGCTCTCCTTCTTTTGTGACTGCTACGTCCACTTGGTGTCTTCGACACCAAAGAGAAAATTAATTTTTGTTACTTGTATCTACTTGTTTCTCTATACGTACACTTGGTCAAAAAATGAACCAAAAACTGTTACTGTAATGCACATAGCAATCTCAAAATGATCCTAAGAGAATCTGCATGAAAAAGTCGAGAAAATAGACTTTTCATACCGTTTAATTTATGACCAAAAATCTTTCCATCAGACAGAGTTTGGTAATAAATTAAAGCATACATAATACCTCCTCCATCTGAACATGGAGGAGGTGAAGCATCAGAGAATGGCGTGACATTAGTTTTTGTATATGGACATTGTTATTATTTTCAACCATAGACTCACTTTGGTTGCATATTATTGTCTAATTTAAACTTGAGTACCACCGTCCGTTTTCTTCTTATAACTTCTGGTTACAACTTCTTTCACCATTGAATATTGCATGCAACTCCAGCATGTATATTCATCTACTCCATCTTCAGAGGGAGCAAGCAATATACATGTGGTTTAATACTTGACCAAATCTTTTTGTTTAAACCCCCGGTATTACTACAAGTGATCTGGTAACCCATAAGAACTTATTTTGCGGGTTTGTTTTAAGAGAACTAAGGAATTTAACCGTTAAACAGAAAATATTTCTGGTGATTAAGTCTTCATCCCAACTTGGAATCTTTGAAATAAAGATTCAAATTAAAGCTATTCACTATCTTTACAAGTTATGATTTATCGAAAAATAATTATTTAATAATGAGAGATTTCGAGGTTTCTTAGAGCAGAAGAGAATATTTTTTTCAGACTCTAAGAACACTGTGAGGAAACAAAGAATATTTTATTTCACGCTCTTATACTCATACCGGGGGTTTAAAAGGAGTTGGTGAGAATTTTAATTCATACAGCTCGCATTTTGTTTCTAAATATTTTCTTTATTTTAAATTCAGTTATAGATAACGAAAATTACAAAAATTAGTCTATAGAATAAACTCATTCTGTAGAATAAATCCTCTTATATTATTTGTTTGTCTATATTTTCCTCTTTAGTTTAATTAGAAATAACTTAAGTTTTAAAAACAATCTTTCATATAATTCTATTGAATAAATTTTGTACATATTTCTTTATTTTTCTATACTTCTTTGTAGATATGATAACAAATCAAAATAAAATATCGTATCGAGTTAAAAATCATGGCATTTTTAATCCTTTGGAAAAGTTACTGCACGAGAAAAGTTGAAAAGTTCATCTTGTACTTTTGAACGTATAGCAGTTTGCCGCCCGTGCAATACACCCACAGGAATCCACTTTTTGAAATTTTCCCTTTTCCTCCGCTTGTCCTCTTCGTTCCCTCCAGTCGATGCCTCAGGAAGCATGGGGCTCTCATTCCGGAGGACGGTACTACCCACCTATCGTTGTGGCCCAATATTGCATGAGCAAAACCGAACTCAACACTGAGCGGATGCGGGCTTCCAAGTTGATGCCCTCTCCGGACCCACCTCGTGCCTCTGGATTCTGCTCTGTGGACTCTAGTCCCACGTTCTCTCATGGCCTCCCTGACTGCATTTTCAATTTTTACCAATTGTAGAAATGAGATCACCAATACAAGAAATGAAATGCCGAGTTCGCATGACTGGAACTCCCAGTGAATGTGCAACCAAAAGACTCCATGATACGACGTGAAAAGATGTTTCAAGTTCCTCGTATGTAAAATGGAAATCATAAAAAACCGACAGACTGGAGATCCTCAGTGGTTGAGCATTTCGATCGAATCTTCAAGATGCAAGTTCTTTTGCGTTTGAGCTACTTTTGGGTTCGTGTAGAAGGACGGCGGGAGATCTACCTACACCTTCAAATCTAATCATCTTATACTACTGCACTGCATGGACCTTTTTGATTGAATATGTTGATGACGGAGAAGGAGGTGGTAGTCTAGTCTTGTCACCTCCTCAAACATATTGTTGTTGTAGTACTAGTAAATCTCTTATGACTTGCAAGCATATTGTGCAAGTTGAGAGTTCCGCTTCTAGTTCGGTTACCGAGAGAAAGCGTTTGTTTGATGTTGTACTTAAAGGGTTGCTGTCTCTTTCTTTTGATTTGCTTGTGCTTCAGTGGCAGGTTCCGATAGATCGCATTCCGTCTGGACTCGCGCTGCGCATTGGCGGCGAGGAGAGGCGGTGCTGAAGTGGATCCAGACTGACTGTCTCTTGTCGTTCTCAGCAGGAACGCAAGCGAGCTAGAGAGAAAAAGAAGGAATGGTGTCGTTCCATTACCACCTCAAGAGGGAAAGGCGAGGCCATCGGCCACTGTCGGGGTCAAGTTACAGGCTGTCCGGCCAATAGTTGAGTCGAGAGTAGCGTTCTCCTCAGAGCTTCACTGCTGCCGCAGTCAGCAGGGAGAGTAGGTGATGTGAGAGTGAGGGAGAACTTGATGGATGATCGATAGCTGCCGATGCTGTTCAGTATCTGGAAGAATGAAGAAGATGGCGAGGCATTCATGACTTTGACGAGACTCGCAAGCAGATCAGTGTGGAAGGCTCGTTGGACTAGGAGGATGAGGCGCTTCCTTTTTTTCTGACGAGTCGGAAAGCGATCGACTTGCGTTCCTCTTATGGAAGGGTGTTGTTTGCTGACGGATAGACGGGGACGAGTGTAGATACGGCAATTGTGGGCTTGGGGATCGGAGACAGCAGCAATGGAAGCAATGTGGGAGGCCGAGAGCCATCCGCAATGGCAGGACTTTCGTCTAGTTTGCGTTGCTGCTCTCGTGTGTCCTCTGCTCCGGTTCGTTCTCGACGTTGCCGTCTACCAGGTGTGAATTGGCGGGGTTTATGCACGTCCCGTCTGTACACTTCATTGGTAGCTTTATGTTAGCCCCGTAGCACTTCGGTGCTGGCTTTGTGGGATACAATTTCCGTAGCCTTTGCTTCAGTGCTTTCGTTGATTACTTACCATATTCCTCATTTCGGCGCATTCTTACATCCTGGTGTGAACCCCTCTGTTGTGGAGGGACTAGTTCGTGGGGTCGACACCGAGGTAAAAGAGTCGCAGCCACGTCACAAGATCTGTCCTACTACCGCTGTGTCTGAGCTGCATCTACCTTTCCACTTGTTCGCTGCTTTTAGTTCAGAACGTTTTTGGAGCGGGAGTGACCATGAGTATGTTGATACGACTGCCCGAGATCCAAGTTAGCTTCGTTCCCCGCTCTGACTATGTATTAATCAGCTAACTGGAGCGTTTCCTGTGATCACCATTTTTTTCTCCCATTTGAAGTAAACTCATCCGCATCAGTGCTATATCTCCACGTGAGCAGTTTGGATCTGACAGTGTCCAACATTTAGCGAAGCCCCCCTTCATGAGGAGCTACCATGTTCTGTGCTAATGGTATGGCTTATCTGTGGGTTTAAGATAGCGGTCGCTTTCAACCTTAGCAAGCAGTTGACGAAGTAGTAGAATTCAAGTTCTTGAAGGGCAGTGATGAATCATCTCGATTTTCGGGCGTGCGGAAGCTTCGCTAGACATCGTCAGTGTAACGCTCGAGTCCTGTTTCTCGGTCATCTTCCACTGTCTAACCAGTGGGAGGGAAGGTTCCGGCTTCATGTTAAATCGGCGAAATTTGAGTTTGAATTCGGGTCATCGTCCATTTACCGGCATCAAGTGCCACGACTGCGAAAGAATTGACTTATCGGTGCTGCGTTCTTCCCATTCGCTCTACGTTTAGCAAGTTGGACTAATAGTTTATAAGATTTAACGCGCTCAGCGGTTCCGGAGTATTTCCAGAATATATCTTCCGGAAACGGTGGTTGGCGTTGAAGATTAAAATTTTACTTGATGACGGTGTGAGATATGGTTACTGGGGAAGCTGAGGTCTAAATAAAAACTAGCTCAAAATGTTCTAAAGTGTTAACATTTCGTGGACTGAAGGAACTAGCCATTTTGTGGGTTTCTGCAACAAAAGCGACTGAGGAAAGCAATGTTTGCTCTGTCTTTCGGTCATTAAGCCTGCTTTCTGTACCGCCCGTGAATGTGTTTTTCCTCCTCATAATTGTTGATTGATGTCGATTCGATGGCCCGTCGTTATCAGTATATGTGGCCTCCTTGAAGTTGCTTCTTGACACCAGGTATCTTTATCAACTGGAAAGTGAAGCTTTGTTCATCTGCTGAAGTTCGTGCTCCGCGGACGCCCTTCTTGCTTCCTGCGGGAATTGGAGTTACTGGTCAAGCAATTAGACTGAAACGGGTACTGACGATTTGTTGTTTTCAATGCTCTGCAGAGATTAGCACAGTGGGCTATATTTCCAGAAGGCGAGAATAATTTGAAAAAAATAGTGAGAGATGCACGGCGCAGGAAGATTCCGAAGTTCATGGAATCTGCGTGGAAATTGACGTACTACGCGGCCACTGTTGTCCTTGCGCTGCTCGTCACCTATAAAGAGCCGTGGTTTGGCAATACTGATGCCTTTTGGCATGGATGGCCTAACCAGTTATTGAAGTAAGCTTCTCTGTTTAGGACCAGTTTGTTGCTTCGGTCCTTATGTAGAACGGTTGTTAGGAACAATACGGTACATACAGAGGCAATGTAAAGCACATTACTGGCCAACCGTTGGGCATAGCTAGCATATTTTACGTTTCCGAGGCCAGGTGACCGTTGATGTATACAGGCCATCATCACGTGTGACTTCAGTTAGAGTTGACTGATGA
The DNA here is from genome assembly GCA_036924285.1 of Asterella californica. Lineage (NCBI taxonomy): Eukaryota > Viridiplantae > Streptophyta > Marchantiopsida > Marchantiales > Aytoniaceae > Asterella > Asterella californica. The sequence continues at coordinate 32,701,372 of JAYKYS010000003.1, forward strand.
CGCGTTTAGTGATAGTCCTAAGGGAAGCTTAGAATATATAATCTTCTCCTTAGCTGGTAGCCCTACATTGGGTCTTAATGCATCAGTAATGTAGACTCTCGTTGCTTTTATTTGGTCGTTTGGTCTCTTCTTCTCGTAGCGGGGAACGATTGATTTCTTTTGTGGCCGAGTTCTCATCTTTTGTATATTTTTGGTTTTTGATCGCACTCTGACAGATGATTTATGTTTCATTGAGACGGCCAGGTTTCAGTTGAAATTTCTCTATACAGTTCAGTGCGGGTTCTACGTTTTCAGCGTCGCTGCACTCTTGTTTTGGGAAACCCGAAGGAAGGACTTCGAAGTTATGATGACACATCACTTCATCACAATTGGTCTAATAGCCTACTCCTACATCACTGGGTATGCGATGGTACTCAATTCCTGTCCGTTTAGCTCTGTGCATGGAGGTTCCGGCGGATAGGTTCTGCACATATGGATTGGAGCTTAGACAGACAGACCACTTCTCGAAGTGAAAGGAATTTAAGGAGTATACACAGCCAGCAAAGCTTGCAGAGTAAAGCATTATTTTTAGTGTTTATCCACGAGTTTACACAGTATCTCCGGGTGGGAGGTGATACAGGGAGGAGAAATCAGCTTCTACAGTGAGGATTAGGTTTACATGCCACTCGCGATGGTGAGGCAGTCAACAGTATTCATTTATAGTTATTTGCTCTCTGGTTCTTACCCTCTGACCGCCTGGTTGGCTATGTGTCGACTCAGATCCTTCCGCGTTGGTTCAACTGTACTTGCGCTGCACGATGTGAGTGATGTATTTTTGGAGTCAGCGAAACTTTGCAAGTACAGTGGGAACGAGCTAGGCGCTTCTGTTCTCTTTGGACTATTCGCACTGTCATGGTTTCTTCTTCGTCTCATTTACTTCCCCTTTTGGATAATCAGAAGCACAAGGTTTTCTCTCTCATCCCAATGTCAAGTTTGATCGTTAATCAGGATGACGATATGAGAACGTGGTGAGACTCGTCTGTTTAGGCGATTCTTTCAGGACTCGGTTGCTTCCGGTAACACTTAACAATAAGAATTTTTTTGCTTATACCTACAAACTGTCAGATACTGGGGCTTTGTGCCTTTTTGGCGAGAAGGTCATCGCCGTGCTAGCCAGCTGCCTGGCGTTTGAACTTTGGTTTCAACCGTCTTGTTGCTTGAAGCTCGTTGGAATCTGCTTATGTTCAGGTTTGCCCCTTCGGCAGTGCAAAGTGATTAAAACTTGTCATGTTTCTATTGCAGCCTTGAGGTCATTCAGTATTTGGACAAAACGAACCCTGTATTTACTTTCCAGTACTACGCGTTCAACACTCTGCTCCTAACGCTACTCGTCATTCACATATATTGGTGGTGGCTTATTTGTCGAATGATATTCAAACAGTTGGAACTGCAAGGAAAAATTCCGGACGATGTTCGTTCAGGTATATTGAGTAGTGAACGTGGTTGGCTTTCCAAGTTGTTCTGTTATGTAATTCCTCTGCTTTTCATCAGTTTCGTCTCCGATAACTTACAATTCCCCCAGAAGTAGGTTGGGTTCAGTTGACTTAAAGGCAAGAAAGATTTTCCGGGGAGTTCTAAAATTTGACCACTGGCTATTCCCCGTGTTGATCAGATTCAGATGACGACTAGGACAACTGAGGCTCGAACTGAGGAGATTTTCAGCAAGTGTGGCACCTGGCACCGGGAGGGCTCGGTAGCAGGTGTGAACCTGACCAACGAAAGCGACTTGTATAGAGAGGTAAATTTTGACGTAATGAAGTGAAACAAGGGCTTGTTGCCAAAGCCGAACCCAGCTTAAGTCCAGTGCGTAAATTGTTGGTCTTCAGCACTGTCCAACATTTCTCCAGAGCCTCGCATAGCTTGTGAAGTAGAATCCCTGCAGATGGAGTTTTATTTTTCGCGTGAGTATCGAGGAGGATTGGAGGGGGATGGAGGATTACAAATGTTGATAGAGCCTCAATAGTATATACTTGTCATGATGGTAGGACCAGATCTCAAAGGCACTTTAGTTGCAAAAGTCATGCCACATATCAAGTTGTTCTTACCTTGTTAACAAGAAGAGTATGAGCGGGTGAGGGGATTGGAAGCGTCTTTCCCTATACACTGATTCTAGTCAAGCAACGCCAACTTCGGATGTGGATGGTCGAAGCTGGTTCTCAGGATAGAGGGATTTCCCTAGTATATTATACAATATATTTCAGTCATCGGTGTCGTTCTACGGTTCCATCTTTCTGAAGGTCGCTGGTGATCTTGGTCACAAACCTTTCTTCAGTTTTGACAAGAGGTACAAGTGTCAGGTGATGATATCTCATCGTCTTATATCAGATCATTAAGAGCTCAGGGTGAGCAGCCCTTAATGACCTCACAAATCCTATACAGTACATGAAATCTACTTCCAAACCATTCAGTGTCTGTTAAGAAATCCCGTGAGAGCTTTGAGAACCTCGTCAGTGGTGGAGACTAACACAATTCCCACCTTCCTCTGTATGGGATTTCTCGTCAGTAAGATGGGCCAGGATCCGAGAAGTCACTTCCGCGTCATCAAATGGGAAGTGCGTATATCGCGAGACCTGTCAGGTCGAAATTCATAGCCATAGCCAGCGTACAGGTAGCATATCCGTCAGCGAGGCAACGTATAGTCTATTGTTCGGTGCAAGTCTTCGCTCACTTCTTCACAACAAACTGATTATTCACGCAACACTCGCAACACCGAGCTGGAGGATATAGTCCTTCCCATGCCTTTCGGCTAACATGGACTGTAGATATGTCAGAACAACTCCGAAGATTTCACGTCACTTGCCAAAATGCACAAGAAAGGTAGGCCAAAGGAACTCACACCTGAGCGTTGGTTTATGCAATTCCCTTGGTGCAGACTCTGGCACCTAGTTAAAGATGGTTGCTTTGGGATGTGCAGTTGTAGGTATGCGTTAAACATAGTTAGGGTCTGTGGGGATTAGCAATTAGCTTCTTTTGTAAAGCACAACATACTTGTCAGTCCGAGCCTTATGGACCCAGCTACGCTGGCCTTATTGCACAGGCTATGATATCTAGATTGCGTACCGAAAATAGTAATTATTCTGTGCAATGGGGCCTCGTACAACCTTTCCTAGTTTTTCTGACTTGGGAGTTTGAAAGTTTCGCCCTGATGTAAAGTTTGTTTACGGGGTAATTTTTTTACACATTTGGACTATGTTATATTTTTAATGTGGTTAGAATTTAACTAAAGTCTATTAATGTTAATCATGTTCTTATGTACATAACTCCGTACTAGAATTATAACGGTAGTAACGGTTGGTAGTGTATGTAATAGGTTTTGAAACGGCAGTCATGATCATAACTCTGTATTAGAACTATAACGGTAGTAACGGTTAGTAGTGTATGCAATGGGGTTAGTAGTGTATCTAATGGATTTGAAGCATCATGACTCTGTACTAGAATTATAACGGTAGTACCGGTTAGTAGTGTATGCAATGGGTTTGGTAGTGTATGTAATGGGTTTTGAAGCGGGAGTCATGATCTAAGCATTTTGATTGTCTTGTAACAAGATTCAACTGAATGGCATTGAGATGATGAATCAAACGTTTTTACTGTCTTTTAACTAATGACATTGAAATATGGATTAGTTTAATTATCATCTCTCATCATTATCAATGCTAGATTGGATTGATAGAGCAAGAGCATTTTGTCATATGAACAATAGATTTTTGGTCCAATGTTTCTTTCTTTGAACTATTACATGTAATGTCTTTTTGGGGCGTTGTCAAATCATGAATTCCAAGCAATTGAATTGTTTCTGTTGAGCTTTTCTAGAGCCAGATTTATTCCTAGGCCGGTTTGGGTAGATTTCTGATTTGTACACATTTTTTTGATTTCTGTGAGTACCATCTTAACCCCATCTCAAAAGCATGCTTCTTATTAAAATCCCCTCATCATTGTAGCTAAATGATGTATAAATAGCTCCACGAAAATTACATGTGAAACCTAAATCTTTAGGGTAGTTCATGTTTTCAGACCTAATCAACTAAAGAACTCCTAAGGGTTTCAGGATCTAAGCGTGGGAAGTGTACACCTCTGCGATTGAACTTCATCTCTTGAGTTGGATCTCGTCAGCAGATATCATGTTCAGAGTCTTTCTCGAGCTCATTATCGTTTTATTAGATGCACATGATTCAAATCTACCATTGTGTATTTACTTTAGAGCATAGGCACACAACAACACCCGATGATATTCATTTAAGAATTTTTTGTAAAGTTTGAACTTAATAATATTCATTTCATGATAACGAATTATCACTTCTTTCAAGTAAATGAGTCGTTTCTATATATTTACCAGATTACTTAATGCTATATGCTATAGCTTATTACTCTATGAAAAATCGAGAAATATATGATGTAGTTCAAGTGATGGTTGGAAGTTAAATCAGTGAGGGTACTCTTCCCACGCTTGGATTTTCAAACCCTTGAGGATTTATGCCTTGAAAACATGAACTATCTTAAAATTTAGGTTTCATGTGTACCCTTCGTGCACTTCAATTGTTGAGCTATTTAGACATAATTCAGTTGTAGTGATGGAGGGACTTTAGTCAGAAGCATGCTTTTGAGATGTGATTAAGAATGTTCATATAAAGGAACGTTATATGAACAAGGAACGTTCCTTTATATGAACATTCCTTGTTCATATAAAGGAATGTTCTTGCTCTATCAATCCCATAATATGACCAAACCACATTTTCATATGATAATGATCATTAAATGATGAGGGATGATAATTAAACTAATCCATATCAAGAGATGAAGTCCAGTAACGGAGGAGCACATTTCTCATGCTTAGATCATGAAACCGTAGAGGAGATATTTAGCTGATTAGTCCCTGAAAACATAAACTACCCTAAGAATTTAGATTTCAAGTACACCATTCGACATATGTATACCCTTCGGGATCTTAATCAGAAAAAAAGCTTTTGAGATGGTGTTAGGAATGGTACTCACAGAAGCCGAGAAACATATACAAATCCACACGGTCACTGATAATGATGAGAGATGATAATTAAACTAATCCATATTTTAACTTCATTTAGGTGATTATTGTTGAATGACAGTAAGAACGCTCAATTCATGCATCTCAATGCTATTCGATTGATTCTTGCTGAATGGATCGTCATAATGCTTGGATCAAGACTGTCGCTTCAAAACCCATTACATACACTACTATATATCTTTGCTTACAACTTACTGTACATTCCAGATGCCTAAACTAAAAGTTCCACCTCCGCAACCGCTGTAAAATGAAACAAAAGGACGTTGCAATATGTTGGTTTCAAAAGACAATAATGACAATTTGTTCTTGTACAGTATGATTAAATTCTAATACAATAAACATGATTATAAATGACCATGTAATTATACTAACATAGTATAACTCCTCACGACGTTAGTGCAATAAATCCACAAATGATCATATTGCACATACTTATTTATATCGTATTGTGATTATTACAGATGTAATGCAAGAAAACCACTGCCATGGAGTTCGTCATTGGAGCAGAACTTTAATGTACGACAAACCTTGTAGTGGAGAAAAGAGGTAAGAGACAATAAGGACACCATATCCAGCCGTCAAGAGTTGAAGTTGTTCGACCCAAAAGCTTAGAGCGGACTGTTGCAGTCGATTTTAGCACAACACTTTCTCTTTTTCGTGCCATCATCTCGTTCCTGCCATAAGTGTGAAATGGCTACGTGTCATTATCATGTTTATTGAATTCTTGAAGAACTAGACATCCCTTAAGAGGGTTTTCTTCTTAAACGCTTTAGAGGGAACTTCTCACTTTTTGGGAAAATCGAAAACTTCAGTACGCAGACAGACGGTATTATCGAACCTCCTTGTCCGGAAATACACGTGTCAAAAATCTACTAGTCTCCACAGACATTTCTACTTTTGATAGTGAAAAGCGAGGAGGAAGGAGTTTCTACCGCCTAATGCGGTTACCTTTGCCCGGAGGACGAGCTGCGTCCTCCGGGCAGGAGGACTTGGACTCACACTGCCCCGGTTATGGGTAACAGGGGTGTCAAAGTTAAGAAATAATATTCCTCAACCGTTGAAAAAGAAAAAATCATAATTTTATCAAGGGTAACTTTTTGTACAACTGCAGTTCGTTCTGGGGTCGGGTTTGTGACTAGAGATTATAATTTTATATTTATTTTTCTTTAGTTCTGATTTTGAGAATAATTATTCAAAACAGTAGATTTTTATCAATAAAGAAAACGAATAAAAAGAATAAAAATTCGTTAAGAAATGCCTGTGACAAGAAATATCCGCCAAGTCATAAGAAGTCATAACTCTCTCCCGCAAGTACAAAATCTTCCAAAAAAGTTTCGGTGCGGGCTGCGAGAACGATGCCAAATCGAGGAAAACAAACAGAAAGAAAAGAACCTTTATACTAAACCAGATAGAGCTCGGAATTATCTGGAAAGAAGGACGTTTTTTTATACCTCTCTATTAAAGGGAGAAATTTACCCAAAATTATAAATAAAATTTACCAAAACACCAACCTAAAAGACTACTTAGTAAGAAAAAGAAATTATTATTATAACGAAAAATAAAAATATTTAAAAATCTAGCTAAAACAGGAAAAATAGTTGCTGGAAAGGAAAAGGTGCACCAAGTTAGTAATAATGTGTCTTCGGTGAATTCTACCTTTAACTATTGCCCCTTTTAACCAAGGATGTCCTATTTTTATATTCGATTCCTTTAACTTTGACACCCCCTAATAGGTCACTTAATTACAACACCTACTACCTAATAAGAACAAAAACTCTATACAAGAACTTTACCGGAGGTACTTTCATTGGGAACTTTAATCAGAGGAGCAATCTTACCTTAATATCCTCCCTCACGGCCTTGTACATCGAATCTCATTTTTATCGGGAGATGTGTAAATATTTTCTGATAAATATTATATTAAGTTGCTATGAAAAAACAAAATTTTCTCAAAATTAATATGTATTAACCAGTCTTCTAGATCTCATCACATCTTGACATAACCCATAAGTGTGGAACGGACTAAGAAACTACTGGGGTATAAGTCCAGAACTCTATAACCCAATGGTTCTCATTTCATGTGCACATTAACTTATGCCTTAACTCTTCTAGTCGGAAGAGTTAGAGAATAAATTAATGTACATGAGGTGAATATTCCCATTGAATACCTCTTGAATACATGTAAATAATATGATAGAAGAAGCAAATACGTAGGGTTTTTAATTTATTATTTAACTTATTGTTAAGAAAAAATAGATAATAAATTAATATTACGTGTATATTTCAGTAGTCTTTTGCACTTATACTTTTGTAAGTACATCTATCCGCGTTCGCTTTATCGGTCATGTCTGGACAGTCCTGTCATTTTAATTAGTGAAATCTGTATTTTAAATCCAGAATGACCAGAAACTACAGAACAACTTCATCTCTATGATCTGCAAAGGTGTAAGTATTATGTAAACATTATATAACTAAATTATTAAAAAATGTTAAATGATATATGTATCTACAAGTAGAGTGAATTATTAGAAATAGAAATCTGCTTTAAATTTTATCTAGGTTGAGTATATTTTAGATCATGAGATTTCTGGATTAAATTAATTAAAGATTTCCAGATTCTAGATTGTAAATGATTAAAATGTTTTCATGACACCAAGTAAGACAAGAGGATGAAGATCCCTGGAGATTAGAAATATCTTCATCAGCACATGCTAGTCATCACTTGGACTGACCCACAGATCGTACCGGTATTATAGACCCCCACTAAGACCGCGTAACCGGTTAGGTAGGTTTGGAGACTGGATCTAGTTGGGATAAAGTCCTTAGGCCGCATGCGCACCACTTGCTTATCTTGTCAGTAAGTTCCACGTGTTATGGATCGGATATAAAGATTGTTTTAGTACTCTTTCTATTTGTTACTTAGCGAAGTAAAGGTATTGATCCATTTGATGTTCGCGACAATTAAGGCCCTTCACGTTACAATATAGAATTGTCTGTTAAGCAATAATTAAAAAATGATATTGTGTGTTACGAATTTCTTCGTGCATTTTGTGGGCAAGACCAGTAAACCTGTACAGAGCCATACTCAAATATCAAGATAAATATAATTTTGATAGACAGCAAATAATCGTTATTGGTATAAGACTTTAGAATGCCACTCTACAGAAATAGTAGCCACTATCTCCTGTTTTACTGAATGTGAGTAACATTTTATCATAAGAATACTTGTTTGCATAAGTCTCTAATTCACACTCCCTATGTACATTGGAGGGAAGTGCATCTGTAGCCAAGTCATAAATCGCAAAAAACGATCTATGTGAGAAAGCTTTAAAATTTCAGGGGACAATATTTATATTTTGTATTTTGTTGATATATTCTTGTTGTGCGAATAAAGATGTATTTAAATATTTTTATTGTTTTAAAAGACTAATAATTAAATTTTATAAATAAAAATGATTTTATAAAATGATTTTATTTCTATGTAGAATAAATAAAAATATAAAAAGTTTAATTTATTTTCATCAATTTTTGAAATTTTACTTAAAAAATAAAAATACCATATTTCTCTTGCACCTATTTATAACAGAAACCATTAGTAAACCCAGAGTATCGACATAAGTATCGACATAGTAAACCCACAAGTATCGACATAAGGAATTCAAAACACCAAGAGTCTCTCACTCCTGAAATTATAGTCACGGAGAACATAAAAGAACATTGAACACTGTAACAATATTTTTGATCATAGAGTTCCCATTCAATCATGGAATCAGTGGAATAAAGATTACAAAGAGGTCTCTAGAGATCATGAAGTCAGAAGAGTGAGGATTCAACTGAGTAAAGCTAATTAGCGAGCTTTACAATTTATGTTTGTTTCAAATCAATCTAATTAGAAGTTTCTTGGAGATGAGAAGAATTTCACCCTGACTTTAGGGAGGAAAAAGAAATATAGAATTTCATCTTTGTAAACAAGGAGTTGTGATTTAACCAAGAAAAATTAATAAGAGTCTAGAACCAGAGGCTCCTCAAGAGTCATCCGGAGGGAACATATTATTATTTCATTCATTTTATTGTTATTATCCCCAGGAAATCTATCTACGTGTCGAATTGTTGCTTTATGAAAAGATATCAGAAGATGATAAAATATGAAATAGTTTCTAATTAATGTTTATCATAAACTAATTTATCATCGATCCCACGTGTACTCACGCCCCCTGCTTATCGGTTATGTCTGGATCTGATTGTCATTCTCGGCTCGCTTATCACCTAACATTTATGAAGAACACTAGTATTAATATCAACTGAATATATCATTTTTATACAATATAATGTCTATATTCCTTTAACCGAAGAGAACAAAAGCAGAGACAGTAGAATATACCGTTAAACCCCCACTGAGGGTATAAAGGGTCCCAGATGGAATATTTTTCTTTAATTTTGTAATTTTTTTCAAAATTCTTCTCTGAAATCTGGAACACAGAAAAGTTTAGAATTTAACAAACTGAGTTCTGATAATATTTAGATGAAAATTAAATTTTTTTTTTTACAAAACTGTAGCGCTTTCAAGTCGCTTTCCAATGCTATCTATCATGTCAACAACGGAGTTCAGATTTAAACATTATGAAAAGGTGCAGTTTGCTCTGGGTAACCCAGAGGTCTGTCTTTCACGTCCGCATGCGTCAAAAAGTGAGGAGTCTGGGTAACACATATCCTAAATATCAGGAGCGAAAGTTTAAGCAAACAATCAAGAAAGTTTCTGAATATGCTACTCGAGTCTCTCCAACCCTAGACCCAATCCATTTCTTCAGTTTTTTTTTGTTATCGCGCTTGCGGATCTTGACGTTCCGCTTAACCCTTTGGAGTTTTCACATCCTCTTCCAGGTTTACGTTTTTGCAACGACACTTTGGATGCATGTTTTCAGTTTCTCTATCGTATTAAATCCATAGTTTCTTCTCGCACAGACGTTCAACGGCTATAGCATAGTATCTTAATCCAAAGGTCGAAATGGTTATCAAAAGATAACTGAGGTTAAATATGCATGTAATATGCACTTCTCTCCGAGGAGAAGAAGACAAACGTTAAGAAAATTATCATATATTATTGGTTGAAAATTTGATTCAAAAATATTTTCTGAACAATATATTAGAAAAAACACTTTAGAATAAACATGTCAATTGAAAATAGAACTAAATGTATACTTTAGACCAAAATATCTAAACTTACAATAAATAAGAAACAAAGTTTCTAAATTTAAATCATTCTATTTAAATAGTCTCAATAAAAAAAATTCCCTTTGTATACATGTAAGCTACACTTGTTACGGAAAAAAAGAAAACGCGTAAGTGAGTACACCCTTGAACTCTCATGCTACCATAAAAACATTCTATCCTTGAATAATAAATCAATTAAAAAATTTTAATTTATATCCTAACTCTTCCAAGAGAAAAAATTAGAAAGTAAATTAATAATTATTGGCCAACTTTTTCTCCTTTCAGTTGGACTGCTCAACTGATACTTGCTCACCTTAGATAAAAAAGAGTACGCAATGAATAATGAAGAGCTCCGTTTGCAGTGGAATGGGGTGATGCGTTAACGATTTTTTTGGATTTATTTTTTTTATTTTTACTTTTTGATTTTCATAATGATTTCATTCGTCTTTTTCACTATTTTATTTTATTTTTTGGTTTTTACAATGACTCTATCCGTCTATTTTGATACACGGACAAATCTTTTTTTTTTTTTTTGGTTCTCACCATCCACGTATAGTTATGCTGAAGCATGGCAACAAATTGATGAGAAGACCTAGTCAAGCCGAACAAGTGAAAAGAAAGAACCAAGTGATACTTGCTTACCTTAAATTCACATAATAAATAAAAAAGAAAAAAATGAAGTCAATATGCATGCAACATGAACTTTCTGGGAACTTTTTTTTCTGTTAACAGAGAATTATATAAGTGTTAAATAAAATATATGTACTAAGTAGATATAAATAATTAAAAATTCCATAGATATTATTTATTAGCCCATGCCTGTAAACACGAGGAGAGCAGGAAAAAACCAATAAGACTAGTGTGGATTCTCGCGCTCCAGGAAGTACAAGTGCGGGGTACTGTAATCAGGCGTTTGATTTAATACCTAACCCTTCCGGCCGGAAGGGTTAGATATTGAATTAAAGGGCATGCCCCCTCTTCCGAACTCGGAAGAGGGTGAATATGCATGCAACATGAATATTAAATTCTACTTAAGAAATAATGATAGGAAAAAGATGAAGTCAATCAGACAGTGAAGATCGTAGTAGAAGACTTGCACAGCGATGAAGTACTCGTCACCACTGGGGCTCAGTACCCAGAGTAACTGGGTACTGTTGACCATAGTTTCTTACCAGCGCAGAAAATGCAGGATGCAGTCAAGAAACTGCCTGCTTACTGTAGGAACACGACATCTGTACCCTTGGTTGCTTCGAGTCTAAACTCTGAACTTTGAAGTCGATTGCCATAGTCAGTTGCAGGTTCGGTAAAGATTATAGTCGATTCCTACGTCGATTATAGTCGTTCTTTCTCAGTAACCATTTAGAGTTTTTCTAGAGAGGTAGACGTTTGACTTGTGACACGTGGTGCTTTCAAGTGGACAGTATGCAAAGGTCTCTATACTCAGCGCAGAGATTTGGTTCAAAGAAACGTTAAGGACGAAACCTTATAACTATCTATGACTTTCCAAAAACTACTTGGATTAGCTAGTATTTTCCTCGGTTCGGGCTCTTCATTTACGTGAGTTAACTTGAACAATGGGGACACGCAATTAGAAATATTATCATCAACGAGAAGAAAAACATCAAACCTAGATTGAATAACATTACATGAGTTTGAATTAGAAAAATATATTTTATATTCTTACTTTAATATAGAAATATGCTTCATTAACAATATGCATAATGATACAAAGATATAAGCACAATAATATTTCACTTCTTTATCACTTCATCTATTCTCACGTGATTCCGGTAAACTCCTCGGATATGGTATCGACCCAACAAGTAAATCCGGTTACCAAAGAGTAATACCTTTCTATTCTCGGACCGGGTTCACAACATCAAAGGAGTCGTACCAAGTTATATGCATGCAAGATGGACTTCTTGAGAAATTTTTGTTCTCTTGTCTTTACTGGAAAATATATAAGGAGTAAGAGAAGATTTTACAATAGATTAAAAATATTTTACATTATCTCTAAAAGTACCTAGTTACTTTAATTTACTAGTTTAAAACATAGATATACTTTTAATCTATTATTTTTAACTTAAACCTTTGGATATTTACAAGGATTACGTCTTTTCTGACGACTCAGGTCCAACTTTCACACAAATCCTATTAACCGGTTATCGCGATATCCCTAGCCTGCGGATACAAACTTCATTCTTCGAGCAACGATGATCTTGAATGATCAAAGATGAAGAAAAAAACCATAAGAGACAAGTCGGAAGAACTCTCACCGTGAGAAACAGAGCGGGACCACTAGACACAAGGCGGAGAAAGAAAAAACTTAGAACACTAGCTATGTCTCGTTAACTGTACATTCTCCTCAAGCAAGGAAGTCCAAGTCTCCATGAGCTGAGTCACGGATGTACCATCTCTCTTAATGGTCGATGAAATTACATCGACTCTCCTCTGCAAAGCTTTTGCTAATGTTCTCTACAATGCTATACTAATTTACTGCTGGACATAAGCGACATACCATCCTAAAGATAGGGTAGTCTCCTTAGAGTTCTCCATCTACATATGTGCTAACGAACTCGACATGTCAGTAAACTTCGGGTGACAACATTAGAAGATCTCAATCGCAAGAGAAAAAAACTCACAAAAGCATTCCTATCTGAGCAGTCTTGGATCTTCCGCTCAACCACCAAAAAAACTATATGTCCCAAAATAAATGCCACCTGGTGAACATAATAGTCCTTCAACTGACCATGGCTGAAATGTAAATCTACCTCCCATCGAGAAAGACACATAGGAGAGAAAAGAAAGAAACCTCTAACCTCCTTTCTCGCATGAAGACACTTCTTTCTCACGAGAGAAAGTAAAACGTCTCACATGATATCATGTTCTGATATGAATTCTCTTCCATGCGTATATATAAAAAATACCCTCTTGTAACAGAGACAGCATGGTCACAACCTACACTTCGAGATACTTACTATCAAAGGATGAAGGAGATCCAATCAAGCCGTATCACTATAATGTAAACTGAAAGTGAGATGCATAATCGAGAAAAGAAAATCTTGGAAGAAAGCTAAACACCCGCAACCAGACATACGCAGGAACGAAAATGAGTGATAATATAATCTGAAATTCTATCTTATTGAAGAAGAGTAAGGACTAGATGCGAATAAAAACTGGCGGAATGTCCTCTGGGAAGATGCATACCATCGGAGGACCGTCTAGTCCCTCCACGAAATGACGAATTAAAGCCCCGTGTTCGCATGCTCGTGCGTTAAAGCAGCTGCCCAAACAGGCGCACACCGGGCAACTGTAGTTGAATGTGAAGGAATAGCCGTTATAACTCGGTTTAGAGCAGAGTTTGACAAGATGGCGCAGTAGCGTATCGGCAGTTGAGTTCGTCTAAAGAATGATAATCGGTTTAAAATGATAATCAGTTTAAAACTGACACCAAAAACTGTTTTCTTCAAGAAATAAAAAACAGCTATTGTATTTAACCGGGAATATATTCTTTTAAGCCGTCTTCTCTCATTAAATGCCGGTTACTAGCCGGTTTCACTAGAAAAGCTGGGCGAACTATGACGAGTAGAGACAAATCTCGGAGGCACAGAAAACGACGATGGATTTCACTTAATTCGCACTGGATTTCCATTAATTCACACGTGAGAACACTGCATTTATTTGTCAATTCGTGGAGGGACTAGACGGTCCCCATGGGAGGTCCTCGACTGTTATGTTCATACGTACGGTAATAATGGATAGAGTCTAAAAGGTTCATATCCATCCGAACTTCTCTCGAACAGAAAGTCAAAAGATCAAGGAAAATGGTCCTGTCTATTTAAAGCTGTGGAACAAAGCCAATTCCACAATCCGCAAAATAGTTACGCTCGTGAGCTAGTAGTAAACTAGGAGAAGAGTGAAACGAAGGCAAGATCCTGGAAAGACGTGTCCACTCACTGAATAATAGTGGGACGGGTGGAGTTCTGCCGGAAAGAAAGCAAGAGGCAGTACGGTACGTGACTTTCAAACTGCATGGAGCTGTTCGATTAGACGTGTAGGGCCCACTCGCAAGGTTGGCAGTGACAGAGACAGTCATGAAAGTGTCAACTACCTACTCAAAGATTGTACGAACATGAATCAGGCTGACAACAAACTGGCTGCTGTTGCGTATACCACTGGAGGGTAGCTGAACACTAGAAACAGACCTCTGTTGTAGACCAGCAAATGTGCTTTACTTTGAAGAAAGAAGCTGACTGAAACCGTCGAGAAATCAGAGCCCATACTGTTGGTGGGAGGAGGGAGAGGGAGAGAGAACGCCCATATATGTTTGAAGGTGGAAAACCAGACGTACTGTCCCTTTCACCGGTTCATGAGCGTCCCAGGAAACGTACGTTTGAATAACGTCAATTTCCTCCTTTTCTGGCCAAGTCGATCAGTGCCGGCCACATCTGCAACGTCGAAAAGCAAGGAAGAGGACGGGGACTCTTAAGTGACATTCCCCCGCCATGGCCGGAGCTCTTGCGAGAAAGATCTAACCCCAATTTAAAAGACTCAGACAACTTTTGGCAGGATCCACAACGGAAACCAACTAGACTTCTAAAAACATCGATGGTTTACAACACTAGACTCTACCCGGATCGACGGAATAGCTGCAATAGAATTAAACGCATTCTTACAGAATAAATTCATATGAATTTTGTTGCCGATTTCCATTTCGTGGTGGTATCTCATTTATCATGAACTGGGAGCACTTTGCAAGAAGCGGCGCTGGCCATGTAACAATAGAGCTCTATGGTCGTACGTTACAACCAGGGAACTTGACGCCGCTATCCAAATTAAGAGCAGAACAGAAACCAGAAGGTGATGCTCTGCATTGTGTTTCCCCATAACTCGCGAAGTTCCCCGGACCGCGAAATTCTGAATGCCCCTTCGGTGTTAGATGAAACGAAGTTCGATTTGAATATCTGATCCACGCTTGTTCAAACCGAAGGAAATTCCGTCACAGCAACTATCATGAGCGAGAACTTCACAATGCACGCGCAACAACAAGGAACTGACATATCATCACGATTATACGAAATTCATCCAGCATCAACAAGCAAATGAACCCGGTCAAGGAGAACTTATGAGAAAAGTGAAGTTCGAAAGAAACAGGCGATTTGAAGGACAAGTAATTCGCGAGCACAGTTTAAGCCACTATAAATCATTCTATTCGAACCTGGCCAACAGAATTGATATTCGCTGAAAAGCTGAGCATATGGCGCCAGTGATATCCTCAGGGTACAATACTCTGATCGGCTGGTTTCCTCAGAGTCGATTTTGGTTTTTTGGGTTTTCAATGATTCCTCATTTTACTGAGCCCTTACAATCCTTCACACGTCACTATAAAACCGGAGCTTGGAGCCTGAAGAATCCTGACACCCCCACCTCGGATCCGTTAGATATGGTCCTCCTCGAAAGCTGAGACCAGACTCAGCTCCCCAAGTCACCTGCTTTGAACCAACCAGAAAAGATTGAGAGTCTATAACTTGGATCATCTGGGGAGGATTCGCTAGAACGAACCACACAATTAGCGCACGTAATGAACTTCCTCATTTCTAAACCAGGCCAGCTGATTCTTCTGAACAAACAGGCAATATTCCTGTCAAGCATGTCGGTCTGGTCGGACTCTCTCAGGCAAGAAACCGCTCCCCAAAACAATATGGTTGACAAAACAAAACGCACCAACAAAATTGGAACTTCTTACCTTCTGTGCATAACGGCGGTTCTTAATTTTCGAGCCACTTGCCTCCCGGCAGCGCCATGACTTATATACCTTTCGCACTGGGATTGTGTCAGACTTGAAAGTCTCAGAATCAACCAGGTCCTACGGAGCTGAAACTACAGGGTAAGTGTAGAGATTGTCTGTACCATGCAAGGCATGTACAGAAAATGTCGCGCTGTGAATACTGTGGCTACAGCAGCAGGTCTTGTAGCTTTCCTACAAAGTAGCAGACCTTTCTTCGCAGGAAACAACTTTGGGCAGTACACTTGCTTGGGCGATCAGCGGAGCGTGAGAGGCTTTATTCATCAGAGTTGAAATCTAGATTCACCTCCCAGTTCCGTTATCTATCTTGACGTACGTGCACATAGTTCCGGTGGAGAGAGACACGAGCAGTAAGACTGATTCGCTCCGGAAGACCTAAGAGTGTTGCGATTTGATTTCTTACTACTGAAGAAGCAACGATTCAAAATGGCTGCTATGACGCTGGATCAGTACATTCAGGCGACGACAGAAAGTCGGCCACATTGCCTACCATTCGAGTTGGAGAATGACAAAATGCTGGAAGTGAATCTGGGCATTCCGGGGACCACAGGCGAAACGATGACCTTTGTGTGGGTCAAAACGTGCTCGATGTACAGGGGTGAGGCGTCCTTCGCGAGGGAGAGTATGATGGAGCACGGATTCGGCAACATGTTGAAGAAAGCCTTAACAGACGAGGGCATGACGCTCACCAAAGCCTCATCGAAATCGCGGTCTCAAGTGTACTTAGCTGACCAAGGAAAACTCGTCACGATTCTCCAGCTCCGGGGCGACTCCATCGTCGTCAACGGGAACGATCTTCTCGCCTTCGAGCCCAGCGTCACTCACAAGATCACCATGATGAAGAAAGTTTCGTCCTTCGTTTCCGGTGACCTTTACAACGTCAAGCTCAGCGGACATGGCTATGTAGCCATTCTCACTCACGGGAAGCCCGTCACTCTCATAGTCGGACCTGGCGAGCCCCCAGTGTTCACCGACCCCCAGGCTACCGTCGCATGGTCTGGTGATCTACAACCCGACTTCAAAACAGACATTCAGTTCAAGACTTTGTTGGGTCGTAGCAGCGGGGAGAGCTTCCAAATGAAGTTCGATGGAGAGAAGGGCAGAGGATTTGTCCTTGTGCAGCCTTTTGAGGAAGTCGTCTCTGTTTAATAACTGTTCTCTCGTCGATATCTCGTCTCGGCGATGCTCTCTTGTATATAATGTGGATCCAGGCCGATGTCACAGTGTACACTATTCGAGAACTGTAAAGTATTATCATTGTAGTCTAGTATTTATGCACTGAAGGTGCTGTGACGTTTGTGTAGATAGCAGATAGATTTCTGTGTCGAGAGGCTGTCTCCTCATGTGGTAATTTTAGGACGACATTCCGCTGCACCTTGGGAGAATTCTCCCGTCGTTATGGGGATGTTTTACGAGCTGTTTAAACCCCGACTAGGACCTTTTAACTAAACGGATTAGCGGAACTGATTAGTCCAGGTAACCCAGACAAATCTTTATACGTTCATACTGTACGTATTTGTACACGAAATACTACATTTTTCGATCGATATAAAAAACGTAGTATTATATATCGATCGAAAGCGCACCCGTAGCAGAAAAAGCCTGAAAAAGAATATCATAATTTCATTTCGTAACGAGAGAGAAATCTGAAGGTGAAAATTCAGGTAGCCATGCCCTCCTCACTCACTTCGCAG
The DNA here is from genome assembly GCA_036924285.1 of Asterella californica. Taxonomy (NCBI): domain Eukaryota; kingdom Viridiplantae; phylum Streptophyta; class Marchantiopsida; order Marchantiales; family Aytoniaceae; genus Asterella; species Asterella californica. The sequence goes on from JAYKYS010000003.1 coordinate 32,719,160, forward strand.
GAAAAGAATACTTTTCACATTTGAATTTTTTGATTCTTTTCTGAGTACCTGCCCGAAGATCACAGGGCAACTCCAAAAAGAGTTTTAGTCTTTACCCTAAAGTCCACGACTAAGACAAATAGCACACCGAGACAAATCGGTGTTTACATTACATAACCCCTCTAGTTCGGACCGGAGGGTGTGTCACCCTCATCACTTTTCCAAATTCGGAGTCCCCTCCTTTCGTTCATTCTTGCACTCTTTTCTTACATACGTAGTTCTAAACGGCACCTCGTGAATTCTCAAACCACCCGCTCCTTCCACTTTTCTTTTCTGTAAACACCAGCCACAAATTTCATTTCTTCATTACTTTTTGAAGCCTTCTCTTACGTGATCAATTTCCAGACCAAGTGCCAGGTATTTTCTTTTTTGATCATTTTATTATTTTATTTTTGTATATGTTAATTATTTCTCTTAGAATATTGAATGTTATTTTGCAGTTTAGGGTATTGTGTTTCTACTATTCATACCCTTTTACAAACTTCTTGTTTTCTAATTTCTTTGATTGTTTTCGGAGGTTGACTTTTGGCAGTGAGGTATTATCCATCCTCTCTCCATATTTTCTAATTACTATTTTTGTTCAATACTTAGTTTGAGAACTATAATTTATTTTCCCACCTAGAGTTCACTGGCTGAAGCTATACTAGGGTTTTCATCTAATATTTCTGAATATTCTTTTTTTCTAAGTTATTTAGAATGGTTCTTGTTGATGAAACAATTATCATAACTCATGAGGTAGAATGCTTTTCATTTTCTCTACTTATTATTCACTTGTTTCTTATCTATAAAATTTTTGACTAAATATTTGTAATGATTTTTATTAAGCAATTTGTATAACATGAACGAAACAACATACGTTTGATGGATGTATCAATTATTTTCTTAACACGGTTGGCTGATGACATAGATTTGAAATATTTCAGTCATGGCAGAGTGACCAGTGGGGACAAATTCTCTTCTGATAATATCAATTATCATAGGAGAAGCCGTCCTAGTGGTTCACAAGTTATCCGCATTTCGGAAGATTTATTAGACATGTTGCGAAATGCTTTGGGAATTAGAGTTACACACGCTCAAGTGTTGAGGTGGTTGTTCAATGGTGCAGCCGACACCTAGATGCATTGGACAGAGCTCGTGCAGAACATATAGCAATGCTTGTGGATGATCCAGACGAGTTCGGAGTTGAGTTGGAGGAGCCAATGATTGTTGATGGTAATCAGTTAGTAGTCCCAGACAATCAACAATAGCATAGGATCGTTGCGAGTGCATTGAGTACAGCTAGAGAAGCATCGCATGATGAGTTGGAGGAGGAGCGGATTTTGGAGACCGATGATGAACCACGTACACGACAGTCGGCCGAGTAGGACTTTAAGGTCGAGAGAAGATAGTGGAGTTCTGCGAGGTCTTCCGTGTGAAGTGTTGTATTGCACAATTGTTATCACTAAGTTGCAACGTGTGGGATTTGTGTTGTATTGCACAACTTCTATGATCACCGAGTGCAATAATGTTGGCAGTTGAAGTTTGGATGCGATGTGGGTCATACAACAGTCTTGTGACGAGAGAAATGAAGATTGATAGAGGATCACCGCATGTGTTTGCACAGATGTACCATGCTGCATCGTATGCAGGTCTAAGTTACACTTCAGTTGCGAGTATGTTGGATGCCATGAGACTACATGTTCCCACTGAGATTCATTGGTATGACTTCCAAAGCAGAGTTGGAAGAGCTGTTGGATGATGCAGTGCAGTTTTTCGTTATGGAAGGACGTCAAGACGACATTGCACTCGACATTGTTGTCTTCTACCGGTGCATGTTTTATCACTTTTCAAACTTCGTTGTCTTCTAAGTTTCATATTTATTATTCTATGCTTATAATGTGATAATACATTAAATTTTTCTTGTGATGTGCAGAACCATTAGTGTTATATGCTGATTGTAGATTGAGACTCGTCGCCACAATGGATACCATGAACCGGTTGTATTCATCAATGATGCTAACAATCATTTGGTTGAAATGATTACTATGACTCAGGTGGAGGTTGAAAGCTATTGGAAGATTGAAACAGCGAACGACTTCAACCTTCATTATACTATTATCAGTATTTGCTAATCCTGGAAATATCTCAAGGTCAGTAGGACTGTTAGTTATCTTTTTCCAGTAGTGAATGGCAGCAAGCTTGCAGTAGAAAGTCTCAGAGGGACCTCCGGAAAGAGTTGTGTCGGATTATAATCTCTATGTGTGTATCATGCAGTTTTTCTTCCTTGCCTCGTTTGCTCGGTCACAGTCTTGCTAGTGGCTATGATAGCAGAAAATCTCATGAAGTCTCTCGGAGTGTGGAGGAAAAGTGATGCGAAGACTTTTGTATAGCTAGGCCTCGGTCCTAATTCGTTCCGAAACGAACCGAACCTAGAGATCTTGATTTAAAGCAGTTTAGGTGCGGTTAACTATGGTTTGGTTCAAGTTCTAGTTTCGGAAAAAAGGATATGGTTTGATCTATAATCGGGTTGGTTCGAACATGGAATAGAAACGGTTCAGATGCTTCGAAATACGATTTAAACAGCTCAAATTGCAGTTCAAATCATTCTAGTTTCAGAACATTATGCACAAATTTGAACTCTGAGGTTTCAGTTTAAATAATTTATAGATTCAGAACATTATGTACAATTTTGAACTCGTTAAAACAGTTTTGTATTACAGATTATAAGTTAATATTTAACTTTGAAACTGTTTGATTCAAAGTAGTTAAGTTTCAGAGTTTTTATAGATGGTTTAGTTTATTGGTTTCATGGTTCGAGTGGTTTGGTTTAAATAATTTAGTGGTTTAAATTGGTTCAATTTATATATTTTTGGTTTAAATGATTCGATTTGTTTTTGATTCAAATTCAAATCTTCTTTTATCAGTTCGGTTCGCAATGGTTCAATCCAAACTTTTCCAAACCGATTTAAATCCAACCAAACTGAAATCGAGGTCTTTGTGTAACCTAGAGAGGACAAGTTCTCCAGGTAGTTCAAACTCTCATCTTGTAAAGCTAGCTAGAGAAAAGCTCTAGTTTAATTATTTATTTCAAAAATTACTTTTTACTTAATTATATTTCTAAGAGAACTAACCCCTGAAACGAGGTACAGGTACTCTGGGTTTCCAGAAATGCTTGTGCTGAACAACTTTTAACTCGAGAAATGAGAGGTTTTGGGTAGACCGTAGCTCTTACACAAGAATGGGTGGTTTAGAAAACACACAAATTTAAACGTAAAAACACATCTCGGAGCGGGTATTCTTTCTAATAATGACATTTGACAAATGGTGGACAGAGTGCTTTGACAGATCATACTTCCATTAAGTTTGATGTGCTTGATCACATCTATTTTAAAGACGTATTGTTTGATCACATCCTTAGACTGACTATCAACTATGAAACCATTCATTTTGGTATGTTAGTGAAATTTCAGACTACACACATCAGTTTTTCAAGTATCGGGTATGTATAATCTGATATGTATTTTATGTATTTTATTTTTTAAATGATTTGCCATGTTAGTCGGACTATATACATCAAATTTCTGAACATACTGAAAAGAAATTCAATTCGCCCAAGCCAACGTGCAAAGCTTAAGAAAACTTGTCAACCGCATGTCAGAAACAGGAAAAAGCTTTTGCACATTCCAATGTGAGAAACATAAGAAAAATTATCAGCCGCATGTCAAAAACGGGAAAAAGTTTTTGCCTCTGATACTTATAGCACCCGACATCCTACAACCAATTTGAAGTTGTCATCCCCTCTCGTTAAGATGAGATTGAATGAAAGAGAAAAGTGACAGCGAGAGCTTGAACCATACCTTTATTCTTACAAAAGCAATCATGAAAACTCAAGCAAACTGAAATAAGTGTCATAAAAGTTCGCGCAGAAACAATAAGAAAGGAGTCATAACTTCCCATCCTTCTTCTTTGGAAAAAGAACTAGGGCTCCGTAAGGTGACTTGCTAGTTCGAATATATCTTCGCGCTAACAACTCGTCGAGTTGTCTTTTCAACTTAAGGAGTTCCACCTGATTGAGTCGATAAAGAGCTTTAGAAGGTGGTTCTGACCATGGCAAGACCTTGATCTTGTGATCCACTACCCGTCTTGGAAATAATTCAGCAGGTTACTCATCTGTAAGACATCCTCAAACTCCTTAATCACTTCGTGAAGCACCTTCAGAAGTTTAGTGGCGTCTCTTGATGTTTTCTCTTGTCCGTCATCCATCATCAAATCTGCAACTCGCATCAAACACATGACTCCGTCGTTGAAGTTCATTTGTTTATCTTTGATCAAATTCACCAGAAAGTCATCAATTTTTCGTGCCTTTCGGATCAGACTCACTCCCAGCTTTCGTCTCTTAACTCTGGCGTTCAACCTCAAAGATTTTTGTCTAAGTTCCACTTCAAACCCATCCAAGAAAGTGTTTCTGAAAAGTGCATGGATGTCGTCCATCTCACACACTGTGAAGTTCTCTGAACTCCAACTTCCCACACGCAAATCATACGTCCAAGACCACTTTAGAAGTTTGGTACGTCTTGCCCTTGGCAAAGCGCACCTGAATAGGCTTGTCTGCCTTGGAGGTAGACAAGCTCAACTTCTTCACCAACTTTGGACTTATGAAGGAGTGGGTCGCTCATGTGTTCACAAGGAAAATAACATCACGGTTAGCAATTTTAGTTTGTAGAAACATCAGTCTCGGAGTCTTCTTCGTGGTTCTCAAGATCCAGTTATCTAGCCCTCCAACAAGTCCTTTGCAACAAACGTGTTCATGCTACAGTTACTAACTTTTAAGCTTACCACTTAGCAATATGGTTAGTCTCGCCACAGTTGTAACTAGTAAACTTAGCTCCATTGCCCTTCTAAGGTGTTTGCTCTTTAGATTTCGACTTTGTTTGCTGCCGCTTTGCTACAGAAACAGAAGAGTTCTTCCGATCTTTCTCACTCCCATCCATTCTCGCTTGAAGCCGTTGTTCTTCTTATAAATCTTGTCCATGTTGCGCGGTTCAAAAGATTTCTATTGCTAGACTTCATCGTCTCCAATCCGCTGTCGTGATGTGAATCATTTCACATAGTGAATGATTCGCCTCTCTGCTAGGAGTTAGTCTCTTTGAGTGAAGTTAAGACGTCAGAGAAGTCGATTCTGGAGGCTGTGGACATTGACGGCTACGGATTACGGTTCTACTCTGACACTTGGGAGTTAGTAGCGATTGAAGTTAGCTTGATGTTATTCTTAGTCCTTCATGCATATATTAACCGTTGTGTTATACGTTTTAAGTCCTAGTAGACTGATAGTATGCTAGTTATCTTATTCAAGCATTTATTGTTGATATAGTCCCAAGCTCCAGTAGATCGACGGCTACCATTAGCCGGAGTGGTTAGGGTTGTTAGAGTTAGTTAGAGGGCTAACCCACCATTAGGGTTTCCCTTGTACTCACCTCCACTATATATACAGAGAGAGGCAAAGCCTCTCTTATCTCATTCCTATTTTACTTCCTTGTCTACTCGCTCTCTCTCTTCTTGGAGTGTCCTCGAAGTATCGATCTTTCTACATGGTATCAGAGCTGGTGAGAGTGTGTGTCCCTTGCTGATGAGCAAGATGGAGATTGGAGTACAGGAGAGAGCAGCCGGAGTTGTGCCTGATGTCGAGCACTATCCTGCTGATGCGTTCGGGTGAGGCGAAACCGTTTCTTTCGCCACCAGAAACTTTGAACGCGATTTCGGAAGCCTAGACGATTTTTTCTCGCTGATTTCTGTCGACCAGCCCTTCTAGGGCTGTCTTGTTCAGAAGGTGCGAATTGTGTACTGGGCCAAGTTTCAGTCGATTTGGAGATTTCCAGCGGCAGTTTTTCAAACGGATCTTTTTCGACCAAAACGAAAGTTTTAGGACTTGAGTCCAAAACTAATCCTGTTTCGAATAAGGGTGGAAATTTCTGAAAATTTCAAGGTGTCGCACGCCCATTTTCGACCTCATTTGGTCTAGTTTTCACCTTTCTTGGTGTGTTCTTTCGACGTTTCCGTCGTGTTTTGTACACCTACAGTTCGCGCACAGGTTCTTTTCTCGTTGTCGCTGCAGGAGGAGTTCGCGGAGTCGCCTCGTTGTGACTTGTGACAACTCTTGATCACGCGGTGGGGAGAGACGAGTTTCGTGCAGTTTCTGGGAGGTTTTCCGCGTACAGAACAGTGCAATTTCGACATTGCAGCTATGGCGGAGTCTGTGTCTTTGATCACTGGAGAGAAACTCGACAAGAACAACTACCAAGTGTGGAAGTTCCGGATGAAGACCTTCCTGCAGGGACAAGATCTATGGGATCTTATCACTGAGGAGGAGAAAGCGCCTGAAGTGCCAATTTCTGATCCGAAATTCAAGGAGTGGAAGAAGCGCTCATATCAGGCTATTCACTACATCGCGCTGACAGTTTCAGCATCGATGATCGGTCACATCCAGGATTGTGATACGCCCAAGAAAGCTTGGGATGCACTCGCGCATTTGTTTCAATCCGGAACAGAGGCGCGGAAGCTGCAATTGCTGCAGCAGTTCAATACCGTGAAGAAGGGGTCGATGTGCATAAACGACTATGTGAACGGGGTCAAGCAGCTCGCGGATCAGTTATCTTCTGTCAAAGTCGAGATTGATCCCACTGTCTTGATTGGAGCCACATTGCAGGGACTGCCTGCAGAGTACAAACAGTTCATAACATCGATTTCAACCAGAGAACCTCTTCCGCGGTTTGATGAGCTTGTTCCTATGATGTTAGGAGAGGAGGTGCGCCTACTGGGGAGTTCTACTTCGACGGGTCAGCAAGAATCTGTCTATTTTGCAGGTTCTGGAGGATCTCGAGGTAGGGGTCGTGGCAAAGGTGCTGGACGTGGACGGGGTCGCGGACAGCAACAGCAATCGCAGCAGAACCAGCAAAACCAGCAACAGTCTGGTGGTTCCAACAACAATCAGAGAAGAGCGCCTGGTTCCTGCAACTACTGCAAGAAACAAGGCCACAATGCGAATCAGTGCTACAAGAAGCAGAACGATCAGAGACAACACGACAACAACCCCCAACAAGGTAACAACAACCAGCAAGGCTATGCAGTCACTGAGCATGTCTATTCGGAGCAGTTGCTGATTACTACGCATCAGAGTTATGCGGCTTTCGAGCCACAGACTGACTGGGTGATCGACTCCGGCGCCACCAGTCACATGACTCCCCATCGGGAGTGGTTTACTTCACTCGAGCCTGTGGAGACTCCACAGTTTATGGTGACAGGAGATGACACCAAGCACAAGATCCAGCACAAGGGTAACATTCCACTTGACATTCCTGCCTCAACGTTTACTGGTATACGGAATGTCTTACATGTACCTACATTGACTAGAAACCTGCTATCTGTAGGACAGTTGATAGAGCAGGGTCTACAAGTGCGCTTCAATAAAGATGGATGCTTTATTGAAGATTCGAATGGCACTGTCATAGCTCGAGGTATCAAGAGTGGTAGGCTGTTTAAACTAGATGCATCTGCGCCTAAGTTACAGGCTGCCATGTATGGACAGAGTGGTCCAGTAGTGTCTGACATTGACATCTGGCACAAGCGAATTGGGCACATGAACTTTCAGAGGCTGAAAAGCCTTCCGAGTTCTGACCTGGTTACAGGTCTGCCCAAATTCGAATCCAGTGAGCCCACTGGAGTCTGTGCAGCATGTCAATTCGGCAAGCAAGCTAGACAGCCCTTTAAGGGATCAGGTAGTAGAGCGAACAAGCTTCTGGAGCTTGTTCACACTGATGTATGGACTGCTTCTCAGCCAAGTATGACCGGTTTCCAGTACTTCGTGTCGTTCATTGATGATCATTCGCGTTATACTTGGATCTATTTGTTGAGAAACAAGTCCTCTGCCGAAGTACTGTCAGCATTTCAGACTTTCCGCAAGTTGGTGGAGAAACAGTCTGGAGCATCTATCCTCTGTCTAAGATCTGATGGAGGAGGCGAGTTTCTTTCTGGAGAGTTCGATGCATATCTGCGTGAGCATGGCATTCGACGCCAGAAGACCTGCAGTTACAGCCCGCAGCAGAACGGAGTTGCGGAGCGCAAGAATCGACACATAGCAGAAGCTGCTCGTGCGATGTTGAACGAGAAGACCATGCCTAGACCTTACTGGGCAGAAGCTGTTTCATGTGTGGTGTATCTGATGAACCGGACGCCTACAGCGGCAGTCCACAGCAAGACACCGATGGAGGTCTTCACAGGCAGTAAGCCTGATTACTCTTTCCTTAAAGTTTTCGGATGTATCTGTTATGTGCACATACCTGATGAAAGACGTAAGAAACTAGATCCGAAAGCAGATAGATGTATCTTCCTTGGTTATGCTTCTGATACGAAAGGATATAGGTGCTACAATCCTTCGTCCAAGCAGTTCTACATCAGTAGAGATGTTGTTTTTGATGAGCTACAGTCTTGGTTTGCACCTGCACCTGTGATAGCCATCCCTGTACCTACTGTAGAACCAAGGAGTCAGTCCACTGTAGTACCTCAGAGTAGTACGTTGAGTGGAGGATCTGGAGAAGTCACTGATTCCAGATCAGAAACGGTTGCACATAGAGCTGATGTTAACGCTGGAGTCCACGTAACACAGCCTAGTGGAACTAGTGTAGTTTCTACACAGGATGAGCGCGTGCTATTGCAGCGTATGTTTGACTCATCCAGATATGTGGATCTTCCACATCCACTGGATACTTTGTCCCAGACCTTGGCGTCTACGTCAGATCAGTTGCAAGGGGAGGTGACTAGTGCACCAATTACCTCTCGCAGATCTGAGCGACCAAAACATCCAGTGAGTAGGTATATGCATGAAGGTTTTCTTGCTGCGCACCATGCATATATGGCCAATGTTCTTCAGGAACAGGAACCGAGTTCGCTTGAGGAGGCGATGCACAAGGCCCAATGGGTAAGTGCTATGGAAGCTGAACTTGCTGCGCTTCATCACCAACAGACTTGGGAGTTGGTAGACTTACCTCAGGGTAAGAAAGCGATTGGTTGCAGGTGGGTTTTCAAGGTCAAGCGCAACTCGGATGGTACCGTGTGTCGGTACAAGGCCAGATTGGTAGCTAAGGGCTACGCACAGCAACATGGAGTGGATTTTGAGGAGACCTTTGCTCCTGTTGCGAAGATGGTGACTATTCGGACAGCAGTTGCAGTTGCAACTCAGAAAGGTTGGAGGATGCACCAGATGGACTTCAAGAACGCTTTCCTCAACGGCGATCTTGAGGAGGAGGTCTACATGCAGCAACCTCATGGTTATGAGGATCCTATGTTCCCTTCCCGTGTATGTAAGTTACGGAAGGCTCTCTATGGTCTGAAACAAGCACCAAGAGCATGGTATGCAAAGATCAATTCTTATTTGCAGTCTCTTGGGTTCCAGCTTTGTAGTTCAGACTCTACCTTGTATTCATTGAGAATACGAGACCGGATTGTTGTGATCACCATCTATGTTGATGACTTGATCATTACCGGTAACTTTGAGGAGCTTATTTCCCAGATCAAGGATCACTTGAAATCCGAGTTCGAGATGATGGACTTAGGAGAACTCAAGTACTTCCTTGCTGTGGAGTTCATTAGAGATGGGAAGGATGTTTGGCTTGTACAGCGACAGTATGCTCTCAGTATGCTTGAGAGATTTGGTATGCTTGATTGCAAACCCATTGCTACACCATTAGAGCAAGGGGTAAAGCTAGGAGCAGAGGATGGTGAGTTGTTGGATGATCCACGCATGTACAGACAGATGGTTGGAAGTCTTATCTACCTGACCATCACCAGACCAGACTTGAGTTATGCTGTCGGTCTGATTAGTCAGTTCATGCAGTCACCACGGAGACCACACTTTGAGGCTGTCAAGCGGATCCTCCGCTACGTGAAGTTCTCGATGCAGTACGGACTTCACTATCGATACGGTGGACCATTGTTGTTACATGGCTACACAGATGCTGATTGGGCAGGAAGTGCCGACAGGAGATCCACGTCAGGTTACGCTTTTGGACTTGGAAGCGCTGCTATAAGCTGGGCTTCTAAGAAGCAACCCACTGTTGCTTTGTCGTCCACGGAAGTAGAGTATCGAGGAGCAACGAACGCAACATGCGAATCGATTTGGCTTCGGTGTCTGCTATCTGATATTGGTGTGGAGTGTACAGATCCTGTTGTTGTATATACAGACAACATTAGCAGCATGAAGTTAGCTAGTAATCCTGTTTTCCATGCTAGGACGAAGCACATTGAGGTGCACTATCACTTTATTAGAGAGAAGGTCCTTGCAGGAGAGATTGAGCTCAGTTATGTGAGCACAGGAGATCAGGTTGCCGATATCTTCACTAAGGCGTTGCCTAGAGATAAGTTTGATGCTTTCAGACATTGTCTAGGAGTACAGGATGTAGAGATGAGCTTGAAGGGGAGTGTTGATATAGTCCCAAGCTCCAGTAGATCGACGGCTACCATTAGCCGGAGTGGTTAGGGTTGTTAGAGTTAGTTAGAGGGCTAACCCACCATTAGGGTTTCCCTTGTACTCACCTCCACTATATATACAGAGAGAGGCAAAGCCTCTCTTATCTCATTCCTATTTTACTTCCTTGTCTACTCGCTCTCTCTCTTCTTGGAGTGTCCTCGAAGTATCGATCTTTCTACATTTATGCGCTTGTGCAAGTGACTTCTTACTTGTCCATGATGTTCAAAGTACATAACTTAGGGTTTCCATGCTGATAGGGGTTTAAGCTCATGGGTTGTACTTACGTGTTGCCCATGCACGCTTTCTAGCTGGTGTAAGTTTACTTTTAGGGTTGCGTGTCATTTTAGGTAGTTTAAGATTTATGTTGGCACTTTAGAGGACTTGACGTGGTAGCCTATGAGTGTAATTAAGTTACCACATGGTTTAAGGCACAAACAGACAACCAAATGGAGCTATGAACTCTCATTGGTTCATTTTTGTCTTTTGTGTAACTCTAAACTTAGAAAAAGAGGTCTAAAGAGGATTTCGAGCATTTGGTGAGGATACATCAAAATCTGAGAGCACAGGGAGATAGAGCTCGTCGATCCAAGCACTGTCAGTGAAATTCTTGATCGATTTGGATCAATAAACAAGGAGTTATGCCCAATTGAGGTTCGGATTGTGCCAAAACTGCGTCACTTTTGTTGCATTTGAGGAATTGCAGCAGAATTGAGGAAATCGCTTCAAACCTTCGTGGTTGCATTCACTGTCAGCGGGGCTACGACTATCCAAAAAATTTCAAGTCATTTGAGTGAGTGAGTAATTCAGAGCGGCCGCTGAAGCAGAGGGGGTCTGAAAAGCTCTCAATCTAGAGCAGCAACTTCAGAGAACAAGATATGGAGTTCTGTGTACAATCAGGAGTCCCAACTTCACAGGAACGTTCAGCATCCTGTAGACTCCATATCCTGTAAGAATCTCTGAAAGTGATCGAGCCAATTTTCTGTTATAGGTCAAAATAGCTGTCTGAGTACCAGAAATTGCCGCAATATCATTGATCAGAACTTTTCTATCCATATCTTGGTGTCAGAACTTGATCTCAAGCTGAAACTTCGTGTGTATGCTCAGAGGGGCCTCTTTTACATGCAGGAGAAATTTTGGAGTCTGAACCATCATAGTTTTTCTCGTTTTGTGTGTTAAAGTTCACCGCCAGATCCTATTACTACCAGTTAGACTTGAACTTTGCCTTCTGAGTAAATTAGAGGTTCCTACAGACATGTATGAGTGTTCATAGCGTTCTGTTATAACCTGAAAGGCCTATCCCTTGAGTAATCCACCACAACCAGAAGCCCAACGCTTCTCCGAGTAAGCACAACACAGCCTTCACGGTTAAATCACAACCAGAATGTTTCGCCCTTCCCAAGAAAACTCTTAACTCGACACCGCTCTGCTAGTAACAAAAGTTCGACACATGTCTCAGGTAGCTTCGGCATCCGAAAGAGAACCTTCTCTGAGCTAGACTTGAGTCCTCGAATAAATATACATATTTTGGTCTCCGCAGTTTACTTAGAGAACGAATCTAGCTTAGCATTAAACTCGTGCACATAAGCACTCAAGGCCTCTGTTTGCTTCAACCTAACTAACTCAACACCTTCCCGAAAGCTTTGATACTCTAGAGTGAATCGTCTCACGAGCAACTCCTTGAACCAACCAAGCGTCGAGACGGTCGGCGGTTCCGCTCTCCTCTTTGATCTTTGAAAATTATATCATAATCTAATCATTGGTTCGGTCATAATTCTCAGGTCTGATGTCAATTCAAGGAGTTCTTGATATCATTGGAAAGCTCTCATCGAGACCTTTCCAAAGATATATTATTCGTCTCGAGATCTTACATGGAGCTCCGTCCATGGTCCAAAACGTCCTTGGAGCTTCAACACTTGGGATTTTTCCGAGGAACCATAGTCCAACGTCATACTTGGATCTTGTGGTTCGGACCAGCATCTGCACCGGATCCACATCTCGATTTTGTGTCTCATACCTATGTTTTGATCTGCATTTCGGTCTGTTTTCATACTTGTCCCCTTAGGTCACCGTTCGTCTGGGGTCCTCTTGGGATAGATCTCATATATCTTACCTCAACGTTTCAACCTTGGTTCAGAGAACCACTTAAGGTTCTTCTGTTCCCGACTTTCCGGCCAAGCCGTTATGTCTTACTCGCAACGTTCACAATGTAGCGCGAGTCCACTAAGGTTCTGTTGTTCGCGTATGCGTCCGATCTTGAGACTGAAGGTCGTGACATCTAGGACCAAGAGCTTTTCTTTGTCTAGAGGGAGAGTTGGTCAGGGAGCAAGTTACTTGGCCTTGTAGGCATGGTGGGGTAGGCCTCCTAGCCTTTAGAATCTCTACCTCTTGGTTTTCTTGGGCAGTTCGGCTCTAGTCGTACCATCTTTGACACTACATTTTCATTTCTTGGACAGTTTGGCTCTAGTCGTACCATGTTCCACTATTACGAGAGTTTGTTTTGCATATAGACGATGGGTCTTTTCTCCTACAGATATCGTTACGTCAGTGTAGAGATGATTTACCTACTCCGACTCAGTCCCTCTTTATCTCCTCTTGATGTCATTGCTAGAGATGTGATGTCTTTCGCTCTAGAGGACACACAATCATAGTTTCTATTCGCATCTAGTCCTTGCTCGTCTCCAGTTAGATGGACTTTCATATCATATTATCGCTCGTCTTTGTTCTTGTGTGAGTGCGGATGCTTGGCTTTCTGCCAAGCCTTCCTCTCCTCGACTAGTATTGCATCTTCAACTTACATTCTACTGATGCGTCTTCGACTAGATCTCTCTCAGTCCCTGATCGCAAGTATCTCGAGGTGTAGTTATGACTAAGCTATCTCTGTTACAGGAGGGCATCTTTTCTGATGTCAACGCAGACATATTGGTTCAAAGAAACGTTAAATTACATCTATTTGGTGCAATGAGGCAAAACCTTTTAACTACCTATGACTTTCTAAAAACTACTTGGATCGACTGATTTTTACTCTTTGTTAAGGCTATTCATTTATGTGAGTTAATCTGCCTAGTGGGACCACACACTTAGAAATATTATCATCAACGAGAAGAAAAACATCAAACATAGACTGAATAACTACATGAGTTTGAACTAGAAAAATATTTTTTATATTTTGGCTCTAATATAGAAATATGCTTCATTTATGATATCCATAATGATACAAGAAATGAACAAAGTAATATAGCACTTCTTTATCACTTCATCTACTCTCACGTGATTCCGATAAACTCTCCCCGAATATGATGTCAACCCAACAATCCGGTTACCAAAGATTAATATCTTTATCTTATCAGACTGGATTCACAACATCAAAGGAGTCGTACCAGGTTATGAACACACGATGCAGTGAATTGCCAACGGATGGAAAGACCATCAAGCTTTACAAGGGAAAGAAGCATCCGAAGGACTAAGCAACCAACGCCTCGAAAGGAGGAAGAACACTAGGACTAAGCCTCACTATCAGTAGCTCTAAGATCATCTATCGCTCTTAAAATATCACACATCAATAAATCAAAACTCATGCATACATCAGATGCACATGAAGTAGCATCGTATACTGCAAGGTATCAAATTATACGCATGCAAGATGGACTTCTTGAGAAATTTTGTTCACTTGTTGTTACCGGAAAATATATACATATTAGGTGAAGATTTTATAATAAATTAAAAATATTCTAAATTATCTCTAAATATTAAATTATAATAAAACTTGAAAATAACGAAAAGATCCCCAAATATAACCCATAAAAAGAACGCGGAAGGACATATACTTCCAGAACTACATATCCATTTATATAAACCTTTGGATATTTGCAAGGAATACGCGTTTTCCGGCGACTCAGGTCCAGCTTTCATGCGAATCCGGTTAACGGGTTATTGCCCTGGGCCCTGGGGACTGACTTCATTCATCTTTTTATTTTTTTTTGGGATTTGTTTTTTGGCCTCTTTTCGCTGTGGGGCTTTCGGCAGCCGTATGCTGCTGCCCTTGCACAGCATGAGTCCCCCCGCCAGGAGGACTCGACCCCACGCCGCTCGGGCTACAGGCTACAACAGGCTATTGCTTGTTGGCTACTGACTTCATTCTTTGAGCAACGGTGATCCTGAATGATCGAAGGTCCTCGTCTGTTATGTCGTACGCTAGTAACAGACAGGTCTAAAAGCTTGGCAAGTGTAGCTGTTCGACAGGTTTCAAGTCTCGCCTTGGAGGATGGGCGGAAACTCCAGAAACGTCACGCGGAGTCAAGGGCCAAGTCAAGAGTCTTCAAAAGCTTCTAAAGGAGCAATCATGTTCGCCGGTCGCGAGAGAGATTGTCTATATATAAGCGTAACATGCAAGGCATTGTACACTAAAATGTCGCGCTGTGAATTCGGTGGTAGCAGCAGGTCCTGTAGCTTTCCTGCAAAGTAGCTGACCTTTCTTCGCAGGAAACAACGTTGGGCAGTACACTTGCTTGGGCGATCAGCGCAGCGTGAGAGGCTTTATTCATCAGAGTTGAAATCTAGATTCACCTCCCAGTTCCGTTATCTATCTTGACGTACGTGCACATAGTTCCGGTGGAGAGAGACACGAGCAGTAAGACTGATTCGCTCCGGAAGCCCTAAGAGTGTTGCGATTTGATTTCTTACTGCTGAAGTAGCAACGATTCAAAATGGCTGCTATGACGCTGGATCAGTACATTCAGGCGACGACACAAAGTCGGCCACATTGCCTACCATTCGAGTTGGAGAATGACAAAATGCTGGAAGTGAATCTGGGTATTCCGGGGACCACAGGCCAAACGATGACCTTTGTGTGGGTCAAAACGGGCTCGATGGTGGCGTACAGGGGTGAGGCGTCCTTCGCGAGGGAGAGTATGATGGAGCACGGATTCGGCAACATGTTGAAGAAAGCCCTAACAGACGAGGGCATGACTCTCACCAAAGCCTCATCGAAATCGCGGTCTCAAGTGTACTTAGCTGACCAAGGAAAACTCGTCACGATTCTCCAGCTCCGGGGCGACTCCATCGTCGTCAACGGGAACGATCTTCTCGCCTTCGAGCCCAGCGTCACTCACAAGATCACCATGATGAAGAAAGTTTCGTCCTTCGTTTCCGGTGGCCTTTACAACGTCAAGCTCAGCGGACATGGCTATGTGGCCATTCTCACTCACGGGAAGCCGGTCACTCTCATAGTCGGACCTGGCCAGCCCCCAGTGTTCACCGACCCCCAGGCCACCGTCGCATGGTCTGGTGATCTACAACCGGACTTCAAAACAGACATTCAGTTCAAGACTTTGTTGGGTCGTGGCAGCGGGGAGAGCTTCCAAATGAAGTTCGATGGAGCGAAGGGCAGAGGATTTGTCCTTGTGCAGCCTTTTGAGGAAGTCGTCCCTGTTTAGTAACTGTCTCTCGTCGTCTCTTGTATATAATGTGGATCCAGGCCGATGTCACAGTTTACACTATTCGAGAACTGTAAAGTATTATCGTTGTAGTCTAGTATTTATGCACTGAAGGTGCTGTGACGTTTGTGTAGATAGCAGATAGATTTGTGTGTCGAGAGGCTGTCTCCTCATGTGGTAATTTTAGGACGACATTCCGCTGCACCTTGGGAGAATTTTCCGGTCGTTATGGGATGTTTTACGAGCTGTTTAATGCGACTTCAACCTTCATTCTATTATTATCAGCATTTGCTAATCCCGGAAATATTCAAGGTCAGTAGGACTGTTAGTTATCTTGTTCCAGTTGTGAAGGGCAGCAAGCTTGCAGTAGAAAGTTTCGTAGGGACCTCGGGAACTGGTTGTGTCGGATGATCATCTCTGTGTGTGTATCGTGCAGTTTTTCTTCCTTGCCGCGTTTGCTCGTTCACAGTCTTGCTAGTGGGTATGATAGCAGAAAATCTCATGAAGTCTCTCGGAGTGTGGAGGAAAAGTGATGCGAAGACTTTTGTACTTTTTATTTATGCGAAGACTTTTGCCTCGGCCCCAGTTCGTACCGAACCGAGAAATCTTGGTTTAAAGCAGTTTAGGTGCGGTTTAACTATGGTTTGGTTCAAGTTCGAAAAAAGGATATGGTTTGGTTTATAATCGGTTTGGTTCGAACATGGAATAGAAACGGTTCAGATGCTTCGAAATACGATTTAAACAGCTCAAATTACAGTTCAAATAATTTCTAGTTTCGACCATTATGCACAATTTTGAACTCGTCAAAACAATTTTGTATTACAGATTATAAGTTAATATTGACTCGTTAAAACAATTCAGTTTGTTTTGCAACTGTTTGATTCGAAGTAGTTCAGGTTGAGAGTTTTTATAGATGGTTTAGTTTATTGGTTTCGTGGTTTAAATGGTTTGGTTAAAATAATTTTGTGGTTTAAATGATTCAGTTTATATGATTTTGGTTTAAATGATTCGATTCGTTTTTTATTCAGACTCAGATTTATTTTTTTATCAGTTTGGTTCGCAACGGTTCAGTCCAAACTTTTCCAACCCGATTAGAATCGAACCAAACTGAAATCGAGACCTCTGTGTAACCCAGAGAGGACAAGTTCTCCAGATAATTCAAACTCTCATCTTGTAAAGCTACCTAGAGAAGAGCTTTAGTTTATTTGTTTATTTCAAAGATTTCTTTGTACTTAATGCTTATATTTTTTAATTCTTAGAAAACTAACCCCTGAAAATAGGTACTCTGCGTTTCCAGGAATGCTTGTGCTCAACAACTGTTAACTCGAGAAATGAGAGGTTTTGAGTAGACCGTAGCTCTTACACAAGAATTGGTGGTTTAGAAAACACAAATTTTGAAACGTAGATACACATCCCGGAGCAGATATTCTTTTGAATAATAGCACTTGACAAATGGTGGACAAAATACTTTGAAAGAAATTTGCTTCATCATACTTCTATTAAGTTTGTTGTGTTTGATCACATCTTTTTTAACTATGTATTGTTTTGATCACACCCTTAGACTCAATATCAACTATGAAATCAGTCACTTTGTCAGATAGTGATATGTCAGACTACACACATCAGCTTTTCGAGTACGTTTATATATATTCTGACATGTATTTTATTTTTAAAATGATTTGCCATGTTAGTCGGACTATATACATCAAGTTTCTGAACATACCGTTAAAGGAACTCAATTCGTCCAAGCAAACGTGCAAAACTTAAAAAAACTTGTCAGCAGCATGTCAAAAACAGGAAAAAGCTTTTGTACACTGCAATGTGCGAAATATAAAAAAAACTGTCAGCTGCATGTCAGAAACTGGAAAAAGCTTTCGCTTGTGATACTTAGACCACCCGACATCTTACAACCCGTTTGAGGTTTTCATCCCCTCCCGTTAAGACGAGTTTGCGTGAAAGAGAAAGTGACTGCGAGAACTTGAACCATACCTTTACTCGCACGAAAGCAACCATGAAAACTCAAGCTATAATAGGTATGGGGCTTTTAAACATACACCTCGAATTGAGTTTCTAATTGAACCTTTGCTGTCACTTTGCAAGCATACTATGTTTTCATGATCACCATAGATCGACTTGTTTCCTCAGTATCTCATGAGGATTACTCAAGAACATAGAGAGAGATGGAGTGTTGTATGTGCAAGGTTCTACAAGTGATGAACATATTACTCAGGAACTTATCATGCAAGAAACTGATTATCAGAATCCAGAAATTGATCAGATGTGGCTGAACATCCATCTAGAGTTAAACAATTTCGTTTCTTACATACCAAATAATTCTCTGAACCTCAACTTCAAATTTCAGTCAAGAGTCATCTCAGCAGAAAAGAAAGTACATGAACTGGTTTGCTCCAGTTCAAAAACAATTCAGTTCCAAATTTAAAGAAATTTCAGTTTTGGTTTGGAAAGGAACTGCTATCTAGAAATAACATTGATACAAATGTCATGTACGACATCTTTTTCTGTTGTGGTTTTCATGTGTATACCAAGGGTTTGAAACAATACGAGTATAAAAATAGAAAAAAATAAATTTTTTTATTGCTATATGTAAGCATCACTATGCGTGGATTGTGAAGAACGAAAAAGAAAAAAGGATTTTTTTGGCCGTATAACATATTTTATCGTATTAACAGACAATGAAATGAAAAAGACATTGATAGAATTACTGAGAAAATCAAAAATTTAATTTAATTAGATCCAAATTAATCGATAACATGTAGACAAACAATTACACTGTGAGCATAGCTCGTTGTTATTTTCTCCTCCTATACTAGAGAAACTTCTTCCAAACATTTCTAAAACAATATTTAATATCTTTTTTTGAAGTGAATCAGGGATGGTAAAGTTCTTAGAGCTCACCTTGCATCAAAGATTCCATTCTAGCAAGAAAGTTTCATCAACACAACCATTTTAAAGTTAACGGTTAAATTTTGTTTTATTTTGCTCGTAGATAATGAACCCGCAAAATGAAATCCTGTTGGTTACCATGATTTATAGAGGCAAAGGGTTTAAGACATTACTTGCATGCATATTCACTTGAGCTCTGTTTGTTTCATGTATTCGAGTATTTTTTCATTATCAAAAATAAATTATTTTTATTGATAAAACGAATAAAATGTTATCTTGATATATTTTAGACACAATTTAATAACCAAAATATTCCTCTAAATTTTAAGACTAATAGTCATATTATTATTTCACACTAATGTTTTTGTATTAGTGAAATATTTAAAATATCATGAAAATTCTCCTAAATTCTCCTCAGTTCGACTCCAACTCCCGGCATCCGATATTTTAAACGATCTAGTTATCTGTGTGATAATTACAAAATGTATATAATATAAAATATTTTACTCTAAATATAATACATGAATAATTCAAATATACTCTAATAACCCATTATCATATTTGGAGAACGTGATAAGTGAGAAAGCTTCCCCTCCTCCTGAACTCTAGACCTAGATCAGGAAGATCAGCCTTTTATCTCAAGTACGGTATGCGGGTGTGTCCATACACAACCGCATGTATATATAATCAGCTTGTTTTCCTTCCTCTGACGAGAAGTGCATGCATATTTTGCTTATTCGGAAATGTCCCAAGGTCATTACAATGGTTTCTTCTTTACTTGGAGTAAAAGGAGAAAAGTCTCTTACAGTGTGGACTCTCGCACGAAGTTCCGCGTGCCAAACGCGATCGTTACGGTGTAATACGATACTCACCGCCTTACAACTCTGGCATTTTTTCACATCCCATGGAAAACTCAAGGACGAAAGATGGGACTCATGCTAAGAGATTTTCCTCTCGTGTTCTCCGAGAATAAGGTGCAGAACAAAGGATTACTGTCAGAACACTACATTCCACGGGGACCACACCATTCAACGGAGCTTCTTCCCACTCCTGGCCCCGCGCTGTCTTGTACATCGCGTGGTCCATCTAGAGTCTGAAATTGCGTATATCAACCCCAAAATGACACGTTCTTAGAAGAAACACGTAACCCTCTACTTCAAGCATTCATACTTCGAGCGCCTCCGGGTTGTTGTCCCGACTCCAGACGACTTATGTATGCAAGAAAGTTCTCCTATCGCGGAATAGGGAAGAACTCCATGCGATTTTCCACATCTGCAATGCTAACTCCGATCCAAAGAGCGGAGAGCGCAGTAAACTGAAATCAGAACTCAAAACTTCAGAGGCCACAAATAGTGGGAGGAAATCAGAAGTGTAATTGCTAGATCGCACGGATCAAACCGCTGCCTAACCAACACTGCGACGCTCGTTTTCCACAAGCTTAAAGGTTTAAAGTGAGCAATAGCACCATCAAGCGCGTATCAATTGCCTCACCTCCTATCAGGTTGTTACATACATACATTAAGGCTTTCCTTGCGGCCATTCCTTTCTGAAGCACTTATGACGAGCAGGGAAGCTGTACCAGACTTACGAGCGTAAAGACAAGGTCCTTAGACTGTCCGTGTTCCGTAATCACAAAAATTTTCTTCCGAGTCTGACCGTGGCATCGTCTTCGCAAGATGGCCCGTAGGTGTCGGTCATAAAGTAAGTGAGCTATACAAGGGGCTCAGCAGCTGACGCTGCAAGTACTCGTCCACAACCTTCGCATTCGCCTTTCACAACCAAGACACAGGAATCAGCCGGGATTCCACATTGATAGCAAAGCTTTCTCCTCCTCTTCTTTCTCGTGAGTTTGTTTGGTTGAGGCTCAGAGGCTCAGGCTAAGGCTCAGGCCTTCATATACCCGCACCCAAGGAGGCTGTCTCTTCGACAAAACCCTCTCGTAACGAGAACACTGGAAGGAGGCTGCCTCTTGTTGGTCGAGATCAGTTACAACGCTTTCCTCCTCTTCTTCCTATTAAGTTTGTTTGGTTCCGGCACAGGCAAACCATCAGGCCGAAACTCACAGAACTTCATATGCCTGAACGAAGAAGGCTTTCCCTCCGCCAAAATCTTCTCACACCCAGGAAATGGGCAGCGGGCTGCCTCTTCGGGGAGGATGATTTCTGATGTGACAAATTTACCGTCTGCTCCTCTCAGTGGTTTCTTGATAGTCGCACCTGCATCAACTGCGGCCGCCTGCAGTCACTAACTCGAGAACCTCAAGTTACCCGAAGGGGACTCGAGAGAAACAGTGCGACACTACCCCGTGACCTAGCGGCTTACCCCATATCACAAACATCGATACATTTACACAAGCATACTCGAAAAATGTGGCCTTCTCGAAGGTCTTAAAAGGCACTGGGTTAGTGGTTTACTATCACACCATTATGTTCCGGATTTGTCAAATGCTTTCTCTTCTTTGGCTTTGGTGTACGCGACCCAGGGTACTCCGATATAGGTGACGAAGCACGCACTGGCTTCTCGAGATCACTCGTCAAACTCTTGGCTCGCTTTTTCTTGGTCTTGGTGTGCTCTTCAGTGCTTCTCTCCTCGATGAACACATGATCCACTACAGTGGCATTTCTATCCACGTCCCTACTGAGCTCACTCCGGCCACTGCCTCGATACCCTAGTTGATTGCAACTAGGCTCTAGAGCCTCGTCGTTCTCCCCTTCGGCGACCGACAAAGTAGCCGTCGGTTTCTTCTTCTTCCTTTTTGGCGTACCCGTCTTATCCCCACGAATGCTATCAAGTGCGCCCACATACATTGTGTTCTCATCCATACCGAACCGATCTTCCCGAGAAGGGCTGCTGTTCATATCCAGTACAACCAACGGTATATCCCCTTCAGTGCCTCCCGGTGTTTTCTTCTTCTTCTTCTTCTTAAAGCTCTCAATCGGCGGACCGTTGCCGGGAGACGTAACTTTCTTAGAGGGCTCTTCGTTTATGGAAACGGCTGCTTTGGAAGTGAGGATGCCATCTTTGCTGTCTAAATCAGCGTCCAAGTCGTCCGAAAATCGTCTTCTTTTCAGCTCCTTGCTGTGCGTTTCAACAGTGTACCTTCCAGGATGCTCACTCTGAACTACTTCCACCTCATCTCGAGTCAATAAGCTGGCTTTCTCAGCTGAGGTAGACAAGAGTTCCATGTGTTTCGGGCCCTTCTTCTTTCCGGGTCTCGGCGGCTTGGTGTGACCAAGATCCAACACCGGAATGACGGCTTCGACGTCAGAGGTTGCTTGACGAAATTCCTTTCGCCCAATCTCCACTTCCGCGTCTGTCACATCTGTTGTAGGTTCCAGGCTGCTAGCCGTTTTGGCTTTCTTCTTCTTCTTGCTAACTGGACGCATCACTGGAGTTTCTTCGTCGGCTAAAGGCTGAGAATTTCCTTCTGGTAAGGCAAAGCTCTCGGCCCTGGGGCCTGATGTCAGAGGTTCATGTGTTAAGCCACCGTCAGCACTACATGGATGCGAACTCAAGATCGAACTGCTCGTCACCCGCATCAATTCTCCACGAGCCTCATGTGCATTTGCAAATTCGCTTCCAAACGAGCGACTCTCACTATCGGCTCTCGGTTTCTTCTTCTTTCTTTTTCCCGGAGTATTTACAGCCCCCGTTTCCTTATTCAAGCCAAGTCCGTCACCAGCTCCCACCTGCTCAGCTTCCAATCTCCCTAAAACTGACTGTTTCTTCTCAGAACTTCGGTTGGTCCATTCCCCGTTCTCACCAAATAGACTGCGGCTTGACCTCTCGTCTCCTTTCTCATTATCTGGAGAATCCGCAGGCCGAGTCCCCTTCTTGGCCTTTTTCTTCCGTCCAGACTTCTCTTCAGGTCTGCCCTCTCTGAAGGTGGATGGCTCACCCTGTCCTTCAGCTACCGCCCTACCATCCTTCACGGGAGAGTCTTCCACATACGGGACATCCTCCGTCTTCTTGGCTGTAACTGTGGGCTCTTCACCTCTCCTGCCTCGTCCACCCTCAGAAATGTTTAGCTCAGTTTCTTTCTCTCTTACAATCCTCTCCTCTCTGCTCCTTCTGGCACTTAGTTTCTTCTTCTGTAGAACCTTACCAGGAGTAGCAACATCGCTCCTGTCCTGATCCCTGTCCAGACTCTCTGAATCCTCAACCACAGGTGCGGCTTCTGTGACTTTGCCTTCCTCCACCTGCGGCTCTGTATTTCCTTCTTGCAGTTTCGTCGCACTTGTGGCGATTGCATCCATCACAGCATTCACCTCCTCTTCATCTTTTTCTAAACTATGGTTAATAGACTTCTCTCCAACTCCCAGCATGTTGCGAGTAGAGCTTAAGTCCGTTCCCGCTCTTTCAACACCGACCTCTTGGAGAGGATGCTCTGTAGGAAGTAAAGGTGGGCTGTCCTTTTTAGGATCACTTGAAGCGGTAGCTAACCCACGTCTTGGTGGATCGATTCCTGCTGAGTTCCCGACGTCGTCAGGCAGATCATTCTCTCTAGATACTGCGACAGAGGTATCTGGCTTCACCTTCGTTCTCTTCTTCTTCTTCTTCTTCTCCACTGAACTGTCCTTTGGGGACTGCATTGGATCCGATCCTGCATCGTCTTCTTCATCAGCCATGCCCAACCTCGTGAGCTGCACTGCTGCTTGGAACCGCTGAGAATCATCCGACTTGGGCTGCAGAAGATCTTCATTTGAATCGAATTTCCTGGCAGACTCGCTGGCAATACTAGCAAAGTTCTTCAACGATTCGGAAGGGTCTTCATTTGTATCCGCACTCAAACCCGTTCCTTTGCTCTTCGACTCGGAGCTTTTCCTCTCATCCTTTCCATTAGAGCGTATGTTAGGACTCCCACCTTGCACCCGTTTAACAGCCGCATCTTTGGAGCCTTCTCCTGTAGTCTTCTCAGTGTGCATTATTTCTTCATTATAAACTTCTCTTTGTGCAGAGGCATCGATGTTCCCCACTTGAGTATCTGGAACGACATCAATTGACAGACTGTCAAGAGCCAACGCCCCTCTCTGAATGGCTGGTACCTGAGGCTCAGGTTTTATACCAGGTTTGGACTTTCTCTGGCTCAAGGTCAAACCTAAGAGCTGGTCCAAACCATCCTGGCTGTCGATGAAGTGCTGGAACCTGAGGTACACAAAAGAAAACGTTGACTTAATGACAGAGCGGTAGACATATACAACTGCTTCCCACAATCAAACTTGGACATCTCACGCCTGGGGCGAACAAGCGCAGAACATGTCTTACTTGTCTAAGCTCGAAGTAGTTCTTGAACCCCTACGACTGTTTCTCTCGGCAG
Organism: Asterella californica; assembly: GCA_036924285.1. NCBI lineage: Eukaryota > Viridiplantae > Streptophyta > Marchantiopsida > Marchantiales > Aytoniaceae > Asterella > Asterella californica. Next base: position 32,743,350 of record JAYKYS010000003.1, read on the forward strand.
TATTGTCGGCCTCACCTACAGCACTCGAGTTCATCCTTATCCGCAAACCTGTGAAACCCACATAGCCACACACTTAGCGTCATGAATGAAGTGTCATCCAAGTATGATCTTGCGCTTGTCACCGCGGTCACTGATCAGCTGCCTTCCTAGATGGACACAATACATCGAGAGTCCTATTTGAGAAAGTCTCAACGACAAAGCGAACCTGCCAACTGCCACAGCCTGTATATTATCCGCTGCTTAGCACGGTGAGTGTTATCTCCCTGTTCCGAACAAACACGCTGGTACAAGACGAAAAACTGCCCGACAGTTCGTCTTTCTTAGTGAATTTCTGGGAGAACATTATAAGTTTCTGTGACTCTAGCCACCCTATCATTCAAGTGCATCTCGTCAAGCACGCTGACGTTTCCCGGACTAACACCGCTAGGACCTCTTTGCCAGATCTACAAGTGGAGCAAATAAATATACTTGATCAAACACATAGGAACCGAAAAACTCACCTTTAGGTTGACGTTCTTCACTAGCGTCGCTCGACTGTTCCCTTGCAGAGTCATCGGATATGATCGGCGAATACAAGTTGACAAGGTTCTTGACTACCTCGTCAACATCTCTCGTTCCAGCACCGCCGTCGGGTCGGTATGACTTGCTTGAATCTCCAGAACTACTACTCTCACCACTACTTTCATCTTGTGCCCCATGTTTCAGCACTGGGCCGGATTCGGGTGCTTTCACGAGTTCTTTCACCTCGCCTTTCTCACTACTCTCACTCGAACTACTTCCCGACGAATGGGATCTCATGCGTCCATGCCGTAACATCGGTTGTGGTTTCCCTACCAGCCCGGCTAAGATAACATCCTTCTCGGCCGTCTTGCCATGGGTTATACTATCAGTCACCCGAACCTTCGAACTTTCGGCACCACTCAGTAGCTTCGCTCTTGGCCCCTGTCGAGAGCTACCTCTGGCTTCCTCCCTAACCGCACTGTCAGGTCCCGACTCACTGCTCGATACATCAACATCAATCTTCTTATCATCAACAATCTTCTGGCCAATGTCTGGCACCGCCTTCACAGGACTCCGTTCTATCTTCACCGGTTTTGTATCAGACTTACCTCTGATCCTGTTTTTCTTCGGCGGCGCTGATCCTCCACACTGCTGAAGATCCAAGGAGTCTGCTGGTTCAGCTCGAACATCCTGGGGACCTGTCAAAGCCAGAAGCTCTCCAGCTTTCCGCTTTCTCTCACCCGATAGTCTGCTATCACCACTAAACTGAGCTTTGGGTCTTAACGACTTTCTTGGACTGGATTGAGGGGAAGCTTGGGTTCCTCCAAAAGTATCTTTGTTTGCCACAATACGACCGTCTGAATCTCTGCTCCTGCCGACGTTCGCAGGCCCCTCATCTAAAAGCGCATCTAGCGCCATGTCCAATCCAGCTTCAACCGTCTCCATTCCCTGTCCATCCGCTCTAGTCTGCCTGTGAAGGACAACGTTCTGTGATCCTGTTCCAAACAATCTTTCAGAGCTGTTCCTGCCATCAGGGCTCTTTTGAGATCCATTCACTTCCACTGCTTGAGATGCGACTATTCTGTTTGGTGAAGGTTCAGAAACATGTCGTCCAGGCAAACTAATTTCGGGCTGCACGAGAATCGGGGGTGGACCTTTGCCTGACGAGTTTCCAAGCTTGTCACCTTGTTCCTCGCCCCCAGGCAGAGGATGCTTGCCAATCATGCACGGACTTACTTGAGCTTCATCCCCAGCGCTAATCAACGGTAATCTCAATTTGGACGCTGTCGGTGAACTAGGTCGATAATCAGCCACTTCAACATGTAGGCAACCTTGCCATCCTCTAAAAATCTGACCAACTTTGTGCGACTCCTCTAAGAGATAGAGTCGGTTGAACATCTCGACCTGTTGTCAGCAAACGTCACCAAAAAATGAGAAAAACTAATAATGCTTTTGCCAAGCTACTGGCATAGAATCGGCACCAATTATTCTAATTAGTGAAGTTCCTCTTCTCTAATACAGCACAAGCTAGAGCGTGTCGTGCTTGACTAGAGACACGAAATGAACCAGTACACGCACGGTACTCAGAGGCATAACGGCAAAGCTCACTATTGCGAAAACATTTTAGCTACAAGGCGCTGCCAAGCTAAAACGTTTCATTTGATAACAGCTCAACAAGGACAAGTGAATTCACACAAATATTCACAACAGACTACTCGTTGGGGCCAAAGGATGACAAAGAGACCATCTACCTTAACTGAAAGAATGTTGATGTTCCCATAACTGGGATACAGGGCCATATGTCCTTGCTTAATTTTCTCTGGTAAAACATAGTACATATAAAGTCAACTTATCGTCGAAGATCCAGAAACAAGGAGGGAAATACCATATTCATCCGTAATGAAATTGTCAAGTCACGAAAAGTGGAGACCTTCCTGTGTATCTAGTCCTTACAGAAATCGTACACAGCACAGTCCGCAAGACAACTGCGGATAAAGCAAATATTATCTGGACATTTAGAATGCGTGCTGCACCACTAATGAAACATACTAAACATCTGCTCGACGCGAAGTGAATGTAGTAAATAACGTTCAACTATATTTGAATGTTCAAGTAGCATATTTTCGCGCTTAATGCGGAATGCTGGTGATAACTTCTCGCGACGAGGCACTTCCTTACTCTATGCAAATGTAGGACATAACGAGAAATGATCACGGTTTGAACCCTTCACATACGATTCCGTACAAAGAAAACCTATGAACTAGTCGCAGAAAGGCACGGGTCACTTGCAGACATCAAAGCCTTGCTTCAGCAGTGAGGCAAGGCCACCTCCAGAAACTACACTTAGCAGTACACCGACCTAGAACATCGGCAATGGTCGCGCTGCGAGGGGGGATCACAACAAGATTCGTGTCAAAATTTGTGTCCACAGCGAGCAAAACCGTCTCAGGGTTCTCCTCCATCATGCTTGACCAGGATGGCACTCCCCAATCTCCCTAGCAGCTCTTGTTCGGAATCAATGCGTATGCTTATCTCAAATCCTCTTTCCTATCATGGCTCAAACTCAAATCCTTCGGATCCACCTGCGTTACACGCTGCCAGGTTTGAAAAATTGGCCATTCGCCTCGCCGGTCATTCCCCACCAGTTCTTAGCCCTAAAGCTCGAACTCCAATCAGGCAAGTTTCTCACGCCCTGACCCCTGCGGATTCTGCTCCATAAACTCGTAAACCGATTCAAACGCTACGAGGAATAACAGAACACCAAAAACCTTCAAATCTACAGGGAAATGCCGCCAATCAACGATGGTGTCAGCATCCCAGGGTTTTAGTCCTAGACCGAATATTTCATAAAACTGTCGATCGAGTTCGAAAGACTTCTGTTCCTCAAACTACACAAGTCGTCCAAAGGCGTGCAACGATCCGCACGGCCGTCGAATTCGAGTCCGTTTCCAAATCCTGCCAACTCGGTCTAGCTGTGAGGAGCAAACATCAAATAGGGCGAGCTCGGCTGCAGATTTCGAGGGCGACGGGATCGTTCAGCCCTCCAAAACCCTACGCCCGTGGCGGGAAGACTCTTAACGACACGATGCTTATTTGGACAGATCCACGCCGTCCATCCATCTTAGACATTTTGAACCTTGAAGTGAAACTGACCGGATCCAGACGGACGTCAACCTATCAGCTGCGTTACTGCTGTCTCTGTAAGATAAACGATGGAGTAAATCCATGTACCGTAACGCAAGGTCAAAGCTTGCCATCATTGCATACTTTGTAATCACTTCACGGTTGCTGCACACTGCACAGAGACGAGCCTCGCGAGAGAACTAACTGTCAACCGATCAACAGATAAAGGATACCAGGTAGAACTTACAGGTCAGGTCAGAACTGGAGCCACTGGTTGGGCTGGAACTCTCCGTCCGTTCCGACAGCCCTCCGACAACGACACTTACAGCACAGTAGATCCTTTCAGCTACGGTTTCACAGAATACGCGCTTGAACCACCAGAATATACTTCACGATAAGCTACGGAGAGATACCAACGTGTGAACTCGTTTGATTCCTTCAACTCCCTCTAGGCTCTAAACGTAATATCGGTAGATTCGGTACTGTAGTTTGTATCGAAGGGAAGGGAAGGAAAGGAAAGAGAGGAAACTTCCTCCGCTAAGTTAGGAGTGTGAATCGCGCTCGGGGCTGTGTAGGAAGAGTATTGGCGTGGGCCCCCGACTACGGTAGTCTGCGACGATTAGTCAGCGATGGATAAGGAGGCCAAATCACACACGTGAACACGACGAGAGGAAGTAAAGCCAGAGTTCATTCATCCTTCGAGTCCGGCGTTACACGCGGCTTTTGAGAGGAGCGCAATTCTCGTCTCGCTTTCCTGGAACCTTGAGCCATCTCTTTGTGGAAGGTGTTACTTTCTTGTTAGCAACCTCGCCAATGCAGCTTGGAGGACAAAATAGAACTGTTGTTGCCGAAGGTCTATGAATTGCGAACGTGAGTTTGAAGGTGGTTTGGTTCTGCCACAAGGTGGTGTTGACCGGTGTTTAGCCGAGTGAGAAGGACACTTCGTGTAGTCATGGCCACTGTGGGTTTTCCACTCTGTTTCTGCTCCCGTGTGATTGCAGGACGGGTAGTCAGAACTTCCTGTTCTGCACCTCGAGATCAACTCCGCTCGTCTTTAGCAGGATCTCCGCTCGTCTCGCGTGGTGTTCTTATGCGCTCTGCGCTCTTGGGACTCATGTCTTCTACGTCTACGCCTTCAGCTTTCGCCCGTTCTCGAGTCGACTCAGCCATTCCCCAGGTAACTGAGCCGCATTTTAGCTTGTACATGTATATGTAATCATTTGAACGTGTCAAGCTCTTCTCAAGCTTTGCAACCCAGGTATCGTGTCAGTGTAACCGTAGGCGGCTACCCCGCATCCCAGCTGCAGACATGGCTTTGAGTTGTGTATTCCGTTAAGTGCAGAAGTATCTCAGGAGAGGGAGGTTGTCTTGGCAAATCGCTCGTGATGATATAATAACAAAAGTACCAGAGAGTAATATAGTATTTCAGTCATGTAGACGGGTTGGAACTTCGCGTTGTAGAACTCGGAAGGCATTCCTGTTCCTGGAACATACCCACGGTATGGTGAAAAGATGTTGCATTAATGTTCGATAGCGCAAACTCGTCCTCCTCCTAACGCAGCTACGTTCGTTTGTTGATTTTTGTTGCAGGTATTGAAGAATGTGGAGTGGCCTGAACAATTTCCGTTCAAGCAAGAGGATTTTCTGCGTTATGATGAGTATGCTTCTCTTCGTTTCAGGCTATGGATGGTTTGAAGGACAAAGGAAAAGCGATAACGTAGACAGCAGTTGGACCTCGTGCTTACAGATTGTTTGCCCAGTGAAAGTGGAACTCATGTCGCCCAACACTGAGAAGGTGACAGCTTAGTAGATCGGATAATTATATAATGATCTAAGAACACTTCTGCATCGCAAGATATTTGTTCCACAGGCCACCAAGAAATACCTGCAGATACGACGATGAATGCATGTTTGTGAATATCGGTTTGAGTTTTTGCATCTATCTGACAGAAATCGTGCTTGCAGGGCCTCAGATCAGATATTCTACGAGTATCCTCGTTTCGTTACTCACATCGATGATCCAGCTATTAAGGCCCTCTCCCAGTATTATGCAACCGTATTCCCACCCAGCAACACACCAGGTGTTGCCGTGCTCGACATGTGCAGCAGTTGGGTGTGTTTCCTGGGATATGCACTTTTCTCCTTCCCGCATACTAGAGATTGATAATTGTGCAGAGCTACTTGTTATGTTCGTCTTGTATTTCTATGTGTTCTCCAACGGCTTCAGTACAGCCCAGGGATCATAACAATGTCCATCCGTTTATTTGCAGATCTCTCATTACCCTAACAACTATAAGCAAGAAACCATTGTAGGTCTGGGTTTGAACGAAGACGAACTCCGGCGGAATCCCGTACGTTCCAGTTTCATTGAAGCAACTCCTTAAGTTTGCCTACTTTCAGCCTGTCCAATTTTTCTAATTATACTCTTCGCCCTTGTATTTCAGCAATGAGCTTTGAGTAATGATACTCCGGCACCATGCTGACGAATTGCTCTGTCTGGACGTGCAGGTCTTGACTAATTATGTAGTCCAGGATCTGAACGACAACCCAAAGCTTCCTTTCGAGGATAATACATTCGACGTGATTACAAACGCGGTAATTATTTTTCTGCCATCTTTTCTGGCCAGTCATTTCACATCTTATACAGTGTTTCACTCTGACATACCTTGTTCCTTTCGGCCACTACTGTCAGCTTCTCGCAGTAGTAGTAGCTAGATGTATGTTGCGACCACGCCCTCGCATCCGAATGAACTTTGGACTTTCTCCTAGCAGGTGAGCGTGGATTATCTAACTAAGCCACTTGAGGTCTTCAAGGAAATGCGTCGTGTACTCAAACCTGGAGGTCTAGCTGCTATGAGGTATTTAATCTCGAAACTGATGTCGGTCTGTGTCGTTCTCTCTCTAGCTATGTAGTGTATCCCGTCAGTAGATACTGTTTACCATCTTTCACATAATTTACGGGAGAAGCTCCTCAAGTCACAGATCCTCAGGCCCTAGAAAGCTTGAAATTCAGACAAGTTGTTTCTGGTTTCAAGAAGACATGCACAAGAGAGGCTTGCAGGACCCTTACGTGTACAGGTGTACATTTGTACCCGATGCAAGAGGGATAGGCATTGTGTATCTGATTATACTGGTAGATATTTTTTAGAAACTTGGCGGATGCATGTGAGAAAGGAGAGCTCTCCTTGGTATACTGTCCATCATTGTTGATCGTATCTGTCTCGTGCACCCGGGTTTGATTATATGTATAGGTCTGTTTCTTCTGAGAGGCGCCTTGTTAAACGTGTTACAGACGACTTCCTTGAGGAGGTGTCAAATCCTGGTTAGGAAATTAATGTTAGAAGTTCGATACGGACTCGAGATACGATAACAGGAGAGGCGAGAACACTGGACTTCAGTGTGAAACTCTTCTCCATCTTCAAGCAGTTTGAATTACTGTGATACTCTATAACAGTAGACTAAGAATTCCGTTTTGCAGCTTTTCAAACCGCTGCTTCTTTACTAAGGCGATATCGATTTGGACGTCAACCGACGATGTAGACCATATTTGGATAGTTGGTTCCTACTTCCATTATGCCGGAGGATTTGAACCCCCCCAGGTAATTCTCTCGTAGCTCGTCAGCCTTAACCACTTGATCGTATGCGTTATGTCGTGGGGACGTAGCACATGTAAACCGCTTCAAGGGCGTGCCTTTGCATATACAGACAGTTCCCGTGCCAGGACCGGTTTTGTGCCTGGTGAAATTTATGACAATCTGGTTTTGGTCCGACCGCAGTCAAGTAGATAAACGTTATGTGTTTGTTTTCTCTGTCTCGCAGGCACTGGATCTGTCACCAAATCCTGGCAGGACGGATCCTATGTACGTTGTATTCTCGAGAAAATTATCAGCGTAGCTACTATGAGCAAGTGCACAGCACTTGGCTGAGAATTATCAGCTTAGCATATCCTATCTAGACAGGATCAAGTGTATAGCACTTCGGTGATTGTTTAGGGGGTTCATCAAAAGTCCATTGTAAATCTTGGAGAATCTGTAACATTGTGTATCGGTTGAAATCCAGAGTAAATGACACATTTTTAACAACACTCGCACTGACTAACCAGTCGAGGTTGCTCTTGGATCATTATACATCGTAATCAAGTCTTGACGTTGTATTGTTTCCTCACACATGCTGTAATAAGTCCTAGGAGGAGGATGCATCCAAAATTCCTCTCAGTCATGAATAAGTTGTGAGTTTGTGGCCATCAGCGGGATGCCGTCCCTATACGTTGAGGGTATTGGGACAGAATCAGCATATCCGCGTTCGGGGACAGGCGTTCACCAGAGGTGTTTTGAAGTGAGTGGAAACCTTGGCTGACTGGGACTTGCTGAGCTGGAAATGTGTCTTAACTTCGTTGTCACCTTCTTTTTCATCTACTGTATATCTTGACCCTCTTTGCTGATTGTGTCCTTACATTGGGAACGTCATATTCTGTCTTTACTTTGATGCGTCATAATGGTGCTGAAGAAGTCAGAGGTGCATGCCGGGGAAGTGTGCATGCAGCATGCTTGGCGTGTATGTGGCAGTTAGGTGTTTGAGTGCATGTCTACGCATTCATTACCTACTAAAAGCTGATCGACGGGCCTTTCGGCATGGACCTTTGCTTGTTGCTTGCTCGGTTCTCCCATCGTCTCTGTGTTCTACCTAAGATGCATACCCCTTCTCGTTCGCTCTTTGATCAAGTTTATTCGGTTTTCAATTCACTTCATTCGCTCAACATACGCGTCCTCTTTCGCCCCACCTTCTCGATTCACTTGTTGTTTGTAGCTTCATTTCTATCGGCCCTCAAATATTAGGGAACCGATGAACGGTGATAGGAGCTTTTACTGCATTTCTCCTTTAAGTAGACAATTCATCTTCTGGTGATACGCTCAGTTGTATAGACATTCATTCGGTCCCTTCCATTCTAGCTCGTTTAAATTCCAGATTCACCTTCTGTTCTAGCTCGTTTGAATACCCGATTCACCTTCTGTGGAGGAAAATATGCTCAGTTCTAGAGCTCAGTTTTTCTGATGCATAAGGAGCACAGGCATACCTCAGTTGCCCTCATACACTACAGGTTATCTATGCCGCTTTAATATGTGCTGTTTGCTAAACAGTCCCATTTGTCTGTCGAACTCTTTATGAGTACTTCTTTCCTGGTTCGTGTTACCTCAAGTGTATGTTGTGGGTAGTTCTTGCATGGCGCTGCAATCCACATAGACGGAATGTATGCACGTTTTGAGGTGCATGCACAGGAAACGTGGATACCTGCACGCTCAGCTCGTGTGCGGTAATTTGGTATTGGAGTGCAAACTACTCATTTACCTACTGCCGGGCAGTGAGTCTTGAGCTGGAAGCCGATCGGCTGGCTTCTGGAACACGGACCTAGATGTTGCGATCGTATCGTAACTATCCGTTTTCTTTTCCTTCTTTGCCTTCTATGTATATTACTCTAGAGCTCTACACTCCCCTTCTCGCTCGATCTATGTTTCCTCGTACGGAAGGTAGAAGTAAGAGGCGAAAATGGTATCAATGGAGTCTAATGTTTTGACAAGTTGTTCCATAGATCGAGATGACGTGTGATATGAGCAGATTGGAGATGGAAGTGTTTGAATTAGCACCAAACATTCTTGTAGGGGAAGGTCTTATTAATTATCTCCAAACTTTGGTTGTAAGGAAGGGTTCGGTTTGAAATGTAATCTCAGTGTGTTGACATCATATCATTTATGTTTCAATGGGTGGGCTTTTGCGTACTATGCTTATGATTGTATTCTTGCTTCTTCGGTCTAGCATTGTATCCTGATGGATGCAAGAGGAAAGATCCAGTTTTGCAAGCTAAGCTTGTGAAAAACACTGAACCTCATTGTCAGTATCTTCTTCTAATTAAGTTTGACAGTGGCTCGGACGAATTATAACACTCGATGTTAATTCTAATGAATCGATTGTCTCAGCGGAACCAGGCTGCATTCACACTGATCAAATTTTATGGGCCTTTTACATTTTGCATTTTCTCCACCCAGACATCTAGGGAGGGTTCTATAACTGGAAGTTTCCATAGAAATTTTGTTCATAATCCCTCGAATCCATTTGTTGTCCCAGAGAGAACCCAAAAGAGTTTACGATATGATCTACCAATGAAGGTTCACACTGAGGTGCTCAGGTAATGATTAATTAAACAATAGAAAACATGGCGACTTAGAGAACAAGTAACAACAAACACCAACGAAATATGTAACCAAAGTCCACATATGCCAAGGCGACGGTAAGAGACAAGCGTGTAAGATGGGAATTAGATTTTAGTGGGATTGGAGAGGATCCTGACTACAGTTAGACGTGATCACTTGATTAATACGGTTGTGAAAGAAAAAATGTATTGAATATTTTATCTATTTTTCTCATCTGAGTTTATCGTGACAGCTATTCGAAGAGAAAAGTTCAGTCTTGAAGAAACGAAATATGAAGTATATGCGTGACGCATGGAATACAGAAATTGGCTTGATCATATTTCCAATACGATTGTTGCGCTTGATCATACCCCTCTTAACGTTGGGTTGCTTGATCATACTCGTGACGAGTTATTGACAGAACCAGTCATTTTATCTTTTGGTTCATCATTTTAGTACTTTTAATCTTGACTAAATATCATTATAAATTAAAATATTTAACATTAAAGATAGGTTAGAGTATCCATATTCTCATTCTTTTAGTATTTGCAGTCTCACATGTGAGTAACATCACAAAGTGATTTATTCTCATTCCTTTAATATGTGGAGTCTCACATGTGAGTAACATCACAAAGTGACTGGTTTGACAGGCAATAGCTAGTCGGGGGTGTGATCAAGCCATACATCGTTAAGAGAGGTATGATCAAACTCACGGAACCTAATGGAGGTGAGTGCCAGTTATACGTGAAGAGTGGAACTTGGATCTAGTTCTTGCATGAATCTGGATACATGACCGAACATGTAACCGGTCAATTCATTCATTGGGTAACGACGAATTAAACTATGAGAGAGACGTGCAAGTAACTCCGACTCTGCTATATAGTTCACGTAAAGAAGTAATGAACTAAAAGTTTTTCCTTGGCAGTTTAATTTATTGCGTTACCCTTTTCAGATATTTGCCTCCTCCAACTTGGAAGAGGTGGATATGCAAGGAACTGGGAGCGATAGGACGAACATTCATTGGACAGTTGCAGTTTGGACACCGTTGGAAATTCATACTGGAACTATCATGCAAAGATTCTATTGAGTAAGTAATCACTCGACACCACAACAATGCATGGAACGTCATTCCTTCTTGTTATCATAATGTCTCCTCAATCTATGCACAACTACTCACATTACACAACGATGACGTTATCTACCAAAGTCTGTTTTGTATCTAATATCACCTCCATCTATGCAGAACCATTCTTAGTTCGAAGAGTTATCGATGCATTGTGGTAGTATCTGGTGGTTACTATAATACTTATACTCTGTATTCAAAAGCAAAGAAAGACTTTACCATAAAAACATATGTTAGACATTCTTTGTCGTTGTCTACTAAATGGACTCTCGGCTCGATGTAAATCAAGATTTTACCGTAAGAGAACCAAGTGTTGAAGGTAACTGATAACATAATAACTAACCGTGTGGTTTCAACAAGCTCAGTCTGATGTGATGTCATTGATTCATGTCATTGACGTGGAAAAAACGATTGTGATTTGAAATTCTATGATTCTTAAGTTCACCATTCAAGACTTTGTATATTCTGATCATAAAAATCAGTTTCGAAGTTTATATTAGTATCTAATTAGATCTCTAACACAAATTAATCCTTTGTGTTAGATCTAATCAAACTGCTGCTGAACCACAAATTTTGTGTGTTTATTTCTGTAATTCTAATTCTAATATTGGCAAAAAAAAATACTTATAACTCGAAAGTAGTTCTTAGTGGGAGAAGAATACATGTGCAAGTATGAACATAATCGGAGTAAGCAATGGATCGGAACAGGAAGAAAATACAGGCTTTAGTATAATTACTGAAATTGACAAACTAATTGTTACTGAAAGATAAATCTTACCAACATAGTTCCACAATCTACGCATAAATTATTCTCTAAAACAATATTGATCGTACTGGTCGGTCATTTGATGAGACTATATACTTCTCATATCAAGTTCATAAAAACTAATAATATATTCCTATATGCTAAACGGATAATTAGTACTTCTATAGTGTCTATGTACTTGTCATATCAAATTCACACAAACATAATAATATATTCTATATGTCATTTTAAATGATAAACTTTTATTACTTCTACAATTTCGTGTTGTGGATCCACTCTAAAATGGAAAGTGAAGATGAGATGCAAGCTAAACCTCAACTAGCTTGGGACTTAACTGGACCTAACCTCTCAAAGCTTTAGCTTGGAAAGGGAAAAAATAATTGGAAAATAAAAAAGTAAAAACACAATGGTATAAATCTCGTTGACCTCGGTGATATGGGACTTGAGTCAACACAAACAATTTTGTAGTAAAGAAGTCATATAGATTTGAATTTGACATAAAATTATCTTAGAGACAACAATTTATGTTCATGTTTGTTTTTTTTTTCTTTTACATCTGATCAAGGTGATGTGTTCGTTATGATCATTAAATTTTTTGTTCAAAATTTCTTGGTGGCAGTGGTTTCAACTGTTGATGAACATTCTTGACAATAATCGTGATATATCTCATCTTGTACACTTGCGACTTCTGTTTAAGAGTTGGCATGTTTATCTTCACTTGATGCAAATCACTTTCTGACTTATGTCATCTGCATGCATATGATATTTGTGACTTGCGCTTGCTTCGATAACTTTTCCTTCTGGTTGTTGTATAGCACACAGTTGAGCACTAGAAGGGCATTTCTTCAGCTCAATTGACAGCATTTCCCTAACCCTGCATTCATTTCAAAGGCCTAGAGATTACGATGGCAAAATCTGAATTGCAATTCATTGTGATACAATGGGAGAAACTTCAAAGAAAAACACTGTTTTTGCTTCAAAAATATAAAGCTATGATGGAAGTGACAATATGAAAAAAGAGATGAAAGACTTGATACATGAGATCTTCCGAACTAATAATGTAACCATGGTGAGAAAAAATAAAACCGAAAGATGACTTACATGCATTTCTATGGCAATTCAATATAAACATAGTGAGTGAAATCAGAAGTTGAGAGCATTTCTTTCTTAGCATTAGAGTCTTGGAGGTGTAGCTCGAGTAGTTGTACCAAAACATATTTTTAACCACATGCGCTTGTTTCTCTATGAGCTATTTGCAGTTAAAAGATGTGTCGGAAGAGATCTTGGTGCAGTCATGTGTGTTGCATGGACATACGTCAAATATGCATGCTGGATGAACTCCTGGGAACTTTTGTTCGCTTAATGTTATCGAGAATATATATATATTAAATAAAAAATATATACTAAGTAAGTATAAATAATTATAATATTTTATAAAAGTTATCTGTTAGTTCATGCCTGGAAACACGAAGATAAACCATAAGTCTTGACTCGTCTGTCGCACTTCAGAAGATACAAGTCAGATAAACTATATTCATGAATACATTAACTTACGCAGAGTTTAATTTAATACCTAACCCTTTCTTCCGGAAGGATTAGGTTTTAAATTAAACATCAGGATATTTTCATTCTCCATAGGAAGATAGAGGAGGTGAATATGCATGTGCTCTGAATATGACTTTTACACACACATTCCGAAAGAGGTTGTACGGTAATACATGTTGAAAGAGAAACTGCATTTGAAGTTTGATTTATTGAAAAAAGTACATCAAAAAAGTTTAGAGAAATATCTGCATATTTATGTCCTTGACAAGATGTTACGTTTAGCTTTACTTTGGTTCACTAAAGTTGTGCATAATGTTTTGGAGACTATCCACACACCATCCACTTGTTGAAGACGAAGACATGTTGATTTTTTATTCACAAGAAGAAAAATGTGCAAAGATTGTTCAGCGTATTTATTTTATTTTACACGTAATTTTAATAACAAACTACACACGGATAGAGATGTTGTTACATGGACGATTTTAGTTGTTTCTAAGTCGATAACAATACAAAGTTGACATTTAGTCAATAGAATGCATAAGAATCCTATAGAATATATATACTTTCGCAGTGAACCTTTGCATGTTATTGATTATAGGATTATAGGGAAAAAAACAAGATCGATTACAAAAAAGATATAGTAGTGATTTGTATGCTTTGAAAAAAGTTAAACTTATGAATAATGATTTATTTATCCAATGCGATGATGTATATAGAATTGTTCGAACGTTTCATCTTGTTAGATTTATGGCTTTTTCACTACTCACATCAGCACTTGTCCACTAGTTTACCGAATAATACTAAGTCTTTCATCTTGTTAGACTTATGGCTTTTTCACTACTCACATCAGCACTTGTCCACTAGTTTACCGAATAATACTAAGTCTTTGTAATATCCAAACATACGCTATAAAAACATATATTTTTACTTTCTCATAAGAACAAATATAGAATAAAGTTTGCAACTAATTGTACAAACTATGATCAAAGATAATCAAAATAAAAATTTAAATATCCAAGTCATTATGACATCGTAAATTTGTTCTTTTACAATGGCTGTTCCTGCTTGTCGTCTCTATGACAAAATCGCCCTATCACCAACTGAATTTCAACTCCAGAGTTACAGCTTGGATTCTTCTCTCCCCTTGGCATACTTCCACTTTGGATTCATATACAATGGGCCAATGGTGCTTATTCACCTGGGTGCTTATTCCGGATCCAAGGTTTTCACCCACGCCCATTTAGTTTTCTCGACTTTGGTTACCATAGCGGTGGTAATTCTGGTGCGTTTTTCTTTTTTCTATTCCATTACTGCGGTTCGTAAAAAAGATTAAAAACCTTCCGAACGGGTGCTACGAGAAAAATGACGATTTCGTACTGCCGAACTTCACGCCAGTTCTTTTTCCGTTCGTTATTGTTTCCACTACGGGCTCGTTCCATATTTCGTTATACTCTTTCTCCACACAAGACGTTTTCTCTGTTGTATAGTAGTGCTCTTCATCCCGCCATGATGGATTCCAAAACAGAATAAACAATACGTGCTGGAAGTACGTACTGAAATTTTTATGCATTGCACATTTTTCGAAACGACGGAGCTAGAATTCAAGGCACTTCTTCTAGTAAGAGACTATAATCAACAATACGATAAAACTGCGAACTGAAACTTGTATATATTGTAATTTTTCGTAAAGCACGGATAGAGGAGTTGCAAGCACTCCTTCTGCTGCGAACATTTTTACATTTATCTCCAAGCAAAAGGATGAACTATACAAGGCTGGCGGCATGCCTCTGTTTACAAATGCACAAGTACAAGTTTATACTGGACACAGTGCCAACTTCCCGGAGAAAAGTTTGAAGCTAGAAATAGTTGACACAGTGACAACTTCCCGAAGAAAAGTTAGAAGCTACGACTGTATCTTGGGGCTTAACGGGAAGAGAAAATACTGATTTGCAATATATACAATGACGTAGTAATCACGCCAGCGTCAGACCAAAACAGCAGCAGTCTGCAGGTGTGTCTAGCTTGTATGCCATCCACCTATATAAACAAAACGGTTTATATAGGACAGCAATCTCCCTCTAGTCTATACAGTGCTTGGGTAGGTCTTCCTCCTCGGTATTCTGTCTTCCTACTCGCAATTCCGGATTGTGTCCTCTGCATATTAGCAAGCAGAAAAAACATAACTGGAGCTAGAAAGCAGCAGGCAGATTAGCTTCAGCAGCTCGTCCAGCTGTGGTGTCCCTTTGCAGTGCACTGCAAAGCGGTATATAGTCAGGTGTATTGAAGCAAGAACCGTGAGAAGGAAGCAGCAGGTAACAAGCCCTTTGAAGATTAGAACGAGCATGCAAGATTACAACAAAAGAGCAGTAATGACAAACCGACGCTTGCATGTAGTTTAGGACCAATCCATCGTCATCGTCGTCCCACGGACGTAATGACAAAGACGCAGGGTGTAAGCATGAGGTCTGTACAGCAGGTCATTCCGGTCCGCAAGAAATAGAACGAGAGAAGAGATGGTCATCCCCATCGTCGTTCGATAGACGCTAGCACCTCCTGTAAAATGGCAGCATGCATAAGCTTACGAAAGCAGGACCGAAAGCAAGAAACGAAGAAAGGAACGAGCAACGGCCTTCGTCCCGCTCCCACAGCAAGAAAGCAGACTCGAAACGAAGAGAAAACCCCACTTTTCGCTCCACATGACGACGAGGTGTGAACATGATCCGAGACCTCATCACCACAAGGACGCATCCACAAACACCAATTTCTCTCTAAAATCAGCCGAGGAGCGACGAACCGACGAAAACAAGAGCTCTGCCTCTACAGTTACTCCCGCAACCCCGCCATCGCTGCTAAGGAAATGAACGATGACAGACATCGGTCTCTACACCTACTCCCGCAACGCAACCCCGCCATCTCTCTCGGCATGCGCTGGCAAGAAAAAACGTCTAACTAAATGAATTTTGCTAACGAAATGAACGGCGGCAAGCATCGGTCTCTAGACCTAGTCCTGCAACGCAACCCCGTCCTCGCTGGCAATGAAATGAACGGCGACAGGCTACGGCGCGCGAATTAAAGAAATCAGTCTCGACATCCGCTGCCGAGAAAAAAGATGTTTCGTTGACGGCGACAATTCTGTCATTTTCTCAGTTCGGGTTTTTTGGTACGACTACATTCGTGGCAGCCAACTGTATTTTCTAGTTGACGTTCCTCCTCGCTGATGCGCGATGGAGATGATGATTCACATGGTCGTGAGAAATTAAAGTTCAATATCTCCAATTGTGGAAAATAAATAAACATATCAGAAGTTTAATATAGCTAATTATATCAAATAAATGAATTAGTTACATCTTACTGGTATGAACTACTTGGTTAGTAATGTTCGATATAATAAAATAAATCTCTTTTGGAAAGTTGCTCGATGTAGGTTAGCAGTACCGTATTCTTCTCTCTGAACTACTAGTGTCATTAAAGTAGTGGTGTACACTGATGTCTTTCTCCCCTTTTCGCATACACTCTTATCTTATTTCTTAATGTATAACTCATCATTTTCTGATATTTCAAACATAATATAATGAGAATGCACGATATAGACTAACCGTCCGGTATGATTGCTTTAATATCCTAAAGTTGAAGAACAACTCACAACATAGAACTAGTCATATGACTTGTTCCTCATTCTTTTTTCTATACTTATTTGTGACTAAACAAATATAAATACAAAATAATATTTCAAAGTTATGATTATATCCATATGGTCATTTACTCTGGTGGTGAAAGAAAAGTGATTATAAAATTAGTAAGGTTTTCTTCACTTTTTTGCCTCCTTCAGTTCAATCTTACAAATTCCTCGTTTCTCTAAATTGGAGAACGCGATTCTTTTGATAGGATTTATTGTTACGAGACAGAGAAATAATCTGAATCGGAAAATTTGCGTATGACACCTAATCACGCTTACAAGTCGCTTATAAACTACTTATTGCTCTTAATTCTAACTAAATATATAGTCAACTTTTTCACTTTAAATTATTCAAAAATATATATATATATATATTATATAAATTAGTATAGCAAAAAAAATTTATAAAAAATCCTTTTAATGTTTTTGACCAAATGAGGTTCGGCAGTCAAGAATAAAAACTGCAAAAATCCGGTAAATTTCTGAAGTTTTTCTCTTAAACCTAAGAAATGTATATCTTTGTATACATTCTATTCATTGTTCATTCCGTACATATTAGAATTTTAACAGTTCTTATTTTCTGAGATTCGGCACTTTACTCATTCAAATTTTTAGAATTTGGTACATGAACTTTCCGTAATTATTTCTGTCGAAGCTGACCTCAACGTACGGTATATAAGATGTGATTATAATTTCGAAGAGAACCGCTTCTTTATATTGGTCTTTTGATACGTTCCAATGAATATATTCGCTATTTCTGCATATCACGCTGAAGTAGCGATCGTTCTTCCGTTCGATCCTTCCTTTTTATTCCTTTTCACCTTCCGTCACTCTTCCTATCGTCCATTTTGCGACTGAGGACTATACAGAGATAGACGTATATAATAGGAATAATAAGAAGATGCTGAGGAAACAGACTGTAGTGACCTTTACACAACAGAAAAGATTCGTGAAAAAGCGATATTCGTCAAGATCATCTTGACAGTCTGAATAGATTATAGCTATCATTGTGTGGAAAGTCTTTTGCACCACGCAAGATTCAGTCCCAAGTCCCGAAAGATGGAAGCGAACGTAAACGATTGGCTCTTTACAGAGCGGCCCGAAGGAGCCGTATTGTCAGCACGGTACTACAATAGCTGACTCAGCTCCACCTCCTCATACCTTCATTCCTACTACGAAACACGCGACGAAATGAATAGCTATTCAACGGATAGAAAGACCCCATCAACCATTAGCTGCATTTCAAAGGAAAGAGAGACCCGAAGAGCCAAGCAACCAACGCCCCGAAGAGAGGAAGAACAGAAGCTATCAGTAGTCCTAAGGTCGCCTATTTGCTCCTAAAATATCACACACATGGCTTATTACACTACGTCTCTTTCAGTAAGAGGGTCTTTCGCAAACACCAGACTCAACCTCGATCTATTTTAGTTTATTTTTAGTTTAAAACAAATACTCGTACCAAAGTCGACGTGGCAGTGATCAAACTTTTCAATTCATTATTTGTTAGTGAAGATCATCTGAACTTTAGAGGTGAGATTTTCCTTTGGTCCGAGATGTCATCCACGTAAGTGCCAAATAGGTTCCACTAGATTCAAAACAGATGGCTTCCAAGATCAGAGAAGAAGTGTCAAGAAGAAGTGTCGGAGATGATCTCTCAAGCTAATGTAAAGTGAAGTTAGATTCATAAGTCCAATATGAAAAACTGTGATCTCTGCAGATTAGAGATGGAGGATCAAATTCATGTTCAAACACCCTAAGTAAGAGTACGGACACTGTATCATCTATTTAGTGTTAGTAACATTAGTTAGAAAAGGGTATTTTGAGAAATATATATCATTATCAGTGTCATTATACTAATTTTTATTTATCCTATAAGAAGAAGAGTATCTAGTATCTGGTGGATCTACTTTTATTTGCCCTTAAGTAATAGAATAATCTTCAATCTTAAATCTTTTCTGATCGGCAGCTTCTTAAGAAACATACGACTGGTAATCATGATCAGTCATCAATTTTTGATTTTATGTTTTTCTTTTTCTTTTTTCAGTTCAGAGAGATCTTCCAGAAGAATGCCATGAATAATTCTTTGGTGCACAGAAATTTTAGACGCAGGAAGTGGATGGATGAAAAAGCGGTCTGCTTCACCTTTGATGATGGGATAAACAAAAGAAAAGAAACAAAGAGATACGATTGCAACGTAATCACGTTAGCGATTAATCTATATAACCCAATTCCCCTTTGCTTTTCATAGCTGCTCCGTACTTAACGGACACTTCCCTTAGACAAAAAGTAACTCCTTTTTGGTCTTTTCTGTTTTCATAATTCTTGTTCGATTTTCACAACCGTTCCGTTCACTTTTCAGTCAGTTTTCTGTCTGCTACAAGACAAAAAATACCCCCTTCCTTTCCGTTATTCACGATAGCTATACGCATAGCAAAAACGAGAAAGCGATTAGAACGGGAGAAAGAAATGAAAAGAGGAGTGAAGAAAAATAGGAGGATCAGCAAAAAAAGACTGTACGAGAGGGCAAGAATAAAAGAAAAAGAAAAGGAGAAAAGGAGCGAATTGGGTATTGTTTTCTTCTTTTTTTTAAAATTATGTTTGATGATTCTCATTTAAAGATATCACTATGATCTGGTATTTTGGTATATTTCATCAGTGGATATGCAGAGGGTATGAGTCCAAGTATTCTTAATTATATATTAGAATTTAGAATAGATAACCAAATTATATTTTCAGTCTTAATAGTGTAAATAATATTAAGTTTATTAAAAAACTACAATTAAATTATTATCACTCGCCCTGATTCTACACTCACAGCGTGTAGAAATTCTCACGAACTGAGAGTAGGTGAGAACCTCGATACCACTGGTTTTCAAGACGTATTATTTTCAGTTGAAAACCAATCACGTGCCATTGTCACTTGGTCTAGCCTACTGGGTATTAAAGCTACCCTTATAACTAGTCAGTATATAGTCATCTTTTGATACACACGGTAGACAAGTAAATTATGTATGTTCTGGTTCTGGCACGTATCTTATGATCCTCGTCATGCATGATTCAAACTCCCATGGTCTGCTGTCCACACTCAGGTCGTTGCTACTGCGCAGAATTTAAATTTTTTTGTTTGGTTTTTTTAGTCTTTTTTTAGTTTGGGGCTTTCTGCAGCAATATGTTGCCGCCCTTGCACAGCATGAGTCCCCCCCAGGAGAACTCGATCTCACGGCGCCCGGGCTACAGGCGGATGGGGTAGCCAACAAGCTATTGACTGCATTCACTGTGTAGTGAATAAGCACCGAAAGTGTACAGTTCGCGAAGAAAGAAAAACAGACAAGCGGAGAAAGCGCGAGTGCAGGGGCAAGATCGTGGGGAAGTCGTAACGAGATTGTGGAATATATAAATTAATAATTAATAATTTGTAATTAATTCTTTTTAATTTTTTTTTAGAAATATCTAAAAACACGAAGAGAACAAAAAATAACCCATAAAGTTTGACTCCAGTGCCGCGTCTCAAAACGTACAAGTACGAGAAGCACTATTCATTAAATCACTCATGTACACTAAGTTTAATTTAATACCTAACCCTTTCTGTCGAAAGGTTAAGTATTAAATTAAACCCTTTACATATTTACCTCCTCCATCGGAAATGGAGGAGGTGAATAAGAAAGAAATGTACACATATAGTCATGGGTCTGTTGTCTGGTGCATGCTCAAATGGAAGAATGATGACCATATGTTCATATAGTCACTGAGTCTGTTATCCGGTGTCTTAAAAATGCCAAAAAAAAAACTTATCCTAAAAACTCCTGCACGCCGGAGTCTGATGTCCGATTACGTTTCTTAAATGAAAAAAGCCAAAGAAAGAGACCGATGTTGTAAACTCCCGCACGCCAGTTTAGAATAAAAAAGTTTAAAACATTGAGTCGGACGAACATTCTCCCAATCGCTACGAAGAATTAAATCTCGCTTTGTAAGCTTGTCCTCTTGTCACTCCATGAGAGGAAGTGCAAGTTACATACATAAACATTGTTTGGGTATACACATATTTGGGTAAATACATAAAGTAGTTTATAATAGCATAAACATAAAGTAGCTATATATCTAGCTAGATTAGCGAGTTGACAAACCGGCCGCTGCTTTGGGTTTCGACTCGAGCGGCTCGACTGAATCTTCGTGTACAGCTTCGATGGTATCAGCTTCTTCAACTTTCTTGATCTGTATGTCACAGGGAAAAAGTTATTTCGAGAACATTACATTTTAGAGTCTGTCGGAGAATGCACAGTATTTTGATTCCCGTCCAGGCATAGAGTGCGCACCCTCGTCTCTTACTTCATCTTATTCTTCTGCCATTCCATTCGACGTACTCGCTCGAAACTTGAACTTCAGCCTGGTGCCTATAAGGTACTTTTTTAAGCTAAGGTCTTCCGGATACCCTCTCATCGAGGAGTTGCTGATGTTTGTAAGGGGATACATGATTTTCATGACGCTTTTAACTCTATATCTGGAAAGTCTGGCCAATGCTGTTTCAGAAAATACTTTTTCCCTGTCTGTGATAGGTGTCCATAACTCTCATGATCCTTAGCACCTTCTTGGTTCTGCTTGCCCAAATGGGCCTAGACAGCTTCTTTGATTCTCTATGGGAATTGTTCAAGGTACCCTTGGCACTTGAACTTGGCTATGTCGCCTCGATCCTCCGATGGATTTATACCAAACTCATCCCACGTCGCTGTTCGTGCCATACTAGAGGAGACACTCATCATTACCCGGGAAGCACTCAGTTGATAGCTCCGGCCGATCAGGTACATGAATACGCCATATAGAGGTATCCAGATCTGCTGGATGAATCTACCCATATAAGCATACTGCTCTGTGTGGAACGCTTCCAGCACTCATTTCCAGCAATGATTGACGAAAATGTTGAAAAGGGTTGTTAAAAGGAGGCAGCCCTGAGCCACTCTTTGCTCAAAAAGGTCCGATGTTTGTCAGTTGATGAGTACCGCACTCCTTGTGCACTGATTTAGCTTTTCACCTACCCGCCACATTCTCCCTTCTGTTCCAGATTTCCACGGTTTGTACGATGGTCCTTCGCGCCGGATGGTATCATAGCCTTCTTCACATCCACGAAAATTCGAAAGGTATGCCCTCCCTTCTTTCTTCCGGCGTGGACGGTCTGGCTAAGTTTGAAAACGTGGTCACATGCCCTCGGTTTCTCTTGAACCCCGCCTGCCATTCATTGCTCATGGAGGAAAGTACTCATGCGATTATTCAAGAGACGACAGAAGAGTTTGCCTGCCACACTCGGCATGGCGTTTCCTCTATGATTGATATACCTTCTCGCCTTTGTCGGGGACGTTGACGACAGAAGAAAGAGAGAGATGGCGGAAGGGCGAGGAGATTGGAAGAGAGAGATATAAGGAGGGAGCGGGAGATCGAGCAAGAGTAGAGACGAGTACCATATTTAGGGCAATTTTCCAACTGATGTGGTGGAGAAGAAGATCACCAGAAGGTTGTGGAGGAGATCACAATAAGGATGCCCCGTCCCGTCCGAGCTCGGATGCTCAACAAAGAATTGTACTCCAGATCTAGGGGAAGTGGCAACCCCTGTTTTAACAAGTTATTGCCCTGCGCTTTCGTTCCGTGGGCAAGAGATATGGACCGACCGGAGAACAGGCACTGGAGCAGCGCGAAGTCTCACTCCCCGCAGAACGAGTGCCTCGGCTAATATCACACACGACCATTACCTTGCCTTCTTGGATCTGGACCCGTTTGGCCTCGGATGGACGCTGGCTTGTACACCCAGCAACCATTATGAGGAGAACAGAATGAGTGCCACTCCTCTGTCAGGGCAAGAGAAGTTAGCACCATTTTCCTTCGGGACACGAGCGTAGTGACGAGCTACTCGCGCAGACCTCAGAGCGAAACATTAGAAAGTGGACCAAAATTATTCTCACCAGCCGCTTTGACATCTTATGCACATTTCGGTACCTACTGTCGACGAAGCACGCTTAAGAATTGGATGGATTGGTTAGGCCAGATTAGACATTTTGGAGATTTTCTTCTATTTCACTCAGACGCTTGCATAGTATTTCATGTTTCATCTGAGAGATGTGCGAAAGGAATAATTGCGCGCATTAGCTCGCCACTCCGCACATGGGAAATGAAAGATTATCAGACCCTGCTGTTAGTTCTGGAGGTGCTCTCCAGGTTTCCAGTGACCATAGCAGAGTTCCAGGGAACTGTGTTGCAGACAAAGAATGGGTAATACTTTTCTGTGAAAACCTCGCCTCTTACCAGTTAGAGCCAAGACTTCGACTAGTCATGACCCGTTCGTACCTGTAGATGTTCACGGTCAGGTGTGTAATATGTGAAAATCGTCACGGCCATCGTTTACAGGAAATCACTCAGTGTATCAAAGTTGTACACTGAGCATGTTTGCATGGGTTTAAGAAGTGCCTGATGGTGATCGAGGAGATTTTCTGCAAGAGTATGAGCCGCAATCTTAGGTCGGGGCATAGATGTGCGCATGAGAAATCTGAAAGGAAAGTAGTACTGACTGAACTGGTTTTAGGAGTGCACTCGGCTGCGGTGCGGTACAGAAGTGGATAGTCTTTAAACTTCCGATGGTTCCCGTTTCTTGACTTTTGAGTTTCACGTGGAAGTCGAAGAAAATCTTTTCAAGAATGCATACACCTGGGTAATGGAGATTACCGATGCCAAGCTAACTCAGTGCGTCCTCATTGAATGCGACTATGGTATTTCACAGCACCATTCACTGAGCATCGTGCCAAGAAAATTCATGGAGATCAAAATAGCTTATCTGGTAACGTAAAATTTACAGGAAAAAGCACAGAAGGGGAGCTGCTTTCTCGTGGAAGTACCTCATCAGGTTACCAAAAGCTTCATTGGAGCAAAATATCCATCACTGTCCCACCAAAGGAGGAGCTAGATATTCCTCGGCGGCACCAGCAACGCAGATACATTCCCGCAGCCTCTATATACAGACCTCAGGTCTCCTCAAGCCATCCATCTTTGCTACAGACTGACGACTGGGACCGAACCTGGTTTAATCTCAGGATAAGATCACTGGCAGCCTTGCTCGAAAATGATAAACATTGTTCACATGACTGAATCACAATCTCATCGTGTTTACTCCACAGTTCCCTCGAGATGTGGTTTCTGGATGCGGTACCAGACATCAAGCACGTGAGATGAACAAGCTTTGAGTTGACCAGCACCTTTTTGCCGATCCGTGATGTGGTTTAAACGCTAATTGTCACATCCGGAAGATAGATACCTGACAAGAGCAGAGTGCGCTCTGCCAAAGAAGGCCAACAAGCATACGCTCGGGACAATAATCTGCCAAAATTTTGCACCTTCAGAGAAGGGGGTACAAAATAGATGGTTCATGGCTGGAAGCTTCTTCCGGAAACCGAAGGAGACACAGCACCGCTCGCCGAATCATTGAAACTGCGATTGGTGGTTCCACACAGCGAGGTGGGCGGACTCGAACGCACTGATCTCTGTGAACCCAAATCGGTTTGGACGTTCGAATGGATATTAGAGTTGGTGATGCCCGTGCCCGTGTCACTGCTAACTGGTCTATCCAGATCAAGTTTGTCGTATAATATGCTCACCACGTGCTTCATGCTTGGCCTGGACTTCCCGTCGGGTAAAGTACATACTTTTACCAAGGTGATCAAATGTCGGAGCTCCTCGGCGTCATAATTGCTCTCCAAAAACGGGTCAACGAGTTGAGAAAATCGTGACTCTGTACTCATGTAGAATTGCGCCCATTCCACCAGATTCTTCTTCTCGTGAACGGCACGACGGGCAGTGATAAGCTCCAACAGTAACACTCCAAAACTGTAGACATCACTCTTCTCCGTCAGTTCATGAGTGACCAGATACTCGGGGTCAATGTAACCTGCCCATCAAAAGCGGAAGGACCCATCAGCTTGAAAAACACAACTAATCACGGGTGCCAGCACTAATGCAATCACACAGTCGAGGTGCTTCACAGACTAAAACCACAAACCAGTGTATGCTGCTAACTTCCTCTAGTTGAAACGCATCTACAACCTATTTCTAAGGATTTGAATATCTGTAGCAGTAAAACCCAAATTTCGACAAATTATCCGCTAAGGTTACTACCAGGCGTTCCCCGAACATCAGTGCTCATGGTTTCGGCGTTAGAATGTCCACTAGGAGCGGCGTGAGCTAGCCCAAAGTCGGCAACCTGCCTCACAAAATGGTCACGAACCTCCTCGTTAGGTAGAAGCAAGTAACAATCCACAGATAATGTCGGTGGAGATCGAAGCATGTCCTGCAGCCTAGATACGTAAAATACATACGTAAAATGGCGATCATCCAGCTTACCTTTGCTACAAAATTTTCATCCAACAGAATGTTACTAGACTTTATATCCCTGTGGGTGAGAGGTGGCTCGCAGTACATGTGGAGATACTCCTGCAACGGTAACGCCCTCTTTAGCAAGTGTAACCACCATAAGCCATCAGCTCACAGACTTTTGCAACCCCTCAAATATCGAAAACAGAAATAAACATAGTGCCAATTCGGTTGTAGGCAAGAGAAAACATCGCGGAGCTATACGCATGAAAACGCTCTAGAGGTCTCACGGTCCTTCAAGATCCATACTTGATTCACCCGTTACTAAAACGAACCACTTAAGACAGAAGCGGAGTGGTTGCATAGCGAAAGAGTACTGAGAAGGCAAGTCGTTACCAAAGCGGCTGCAACACCAGTGGCTACTCGCATCCGCGTTTGCCAGTTCAATGATGACTTCGTCTTTACTGTAATGCCACGGCCATATGATAATTAAAAGAAACGTAACTCGTTCAACATAACACTTTGATGTGAGTTTCACATCGTCTGTAGGAAACTGTAAACAAACATCAACCTGCTACGGCCTGAGTGTCGAGATGCAGCGATAGTTATTAACTCGTCTGGCTGAGATGCTTCAAACAAATGTCAACGCAAAGTACACACGCGAATGACCCCTCTTAAACGTGAATTCTAGGATTGGAATATGAACTCGTCTACGATAAAGTGTACACAAGCATCAGCTGTTAAACGCCTAGAGTGCCCACATGCAAATATCACCAACTCGTGAAGGCCCCACGCAAGGTTCGTACTTACTTTGAGTGAGATTACCCGACATAGTAGATACACTATCCATTTCATCACACCTGAAGCTGATGCTTGTGTACACTTCGTAGGACCCTATACCTGGCCAGTGAACCATGGCAGGACTCATTTTGGCATCCCAATCATCCTTCAAAACGAGATATATCTACTTTCACCACAAAGTTTTAAATGGAGCAGATTGTCTTGAGTCATCCACCACAAACAACCATAGCAACATAAACAATAATTACAGAAACTGGCAAATGGTCCGATCCACAACCCTACGTACCATGAAGATGTTCCTTCAGACTTCCGTTCTCCATATAATCGTACACGAGGATTCTGGGAGTAACAGTGGAGAATTAGCGTCGCGTAGCTGAAAGTCGTCGCAGAGCTAATTCATCTGTTTTAGCATAAACGACACACATGCCATCACAGTGTATAACGCACAGCTTAAGAGGGATCGTTGCCCTAAACCTGAATGCGAGCGTACAGTAACAATGAACATATTGTCAACACACCTCTCACGCTTTTCTGCACAAAATCCTCTCAGAGAAACGAGATGCCGGTGGTGTAGCCGTCCTAGCAACTCCATTTCTCTTGCGAAGTCACTCTCCGCCTGAATCGAGCTTTTGTTCATTCTCTTCACTGCCGCTACCAAGCCATCTTTGAATCTACCTTTATAGACAGTGCCGAATCCCCCTCTCCCGATAATAGTGCTGAAGTCGTTCGTAGCCTTCTTCACTTCACGCAATTTGAATCGCCTAAACAGAGGCGATGAATCTGCAGAGCGAATGGGAGAGAGCTCTTTGATTAGCTCACAGTATGTCCAGAGCAAAAGCGTTCATTTTGACATTCTCCATTAAGAGATTACAACGGCTATTTCATCCAGTATGATCCAGAAACACTGAGTTCACCTCGTACTTCAATAGGAATAAATCCTGCGCACCACTGTGAGCACAGGGCGACACAGTCTGATACTCCTACTTTTACCAAGACGAGGATACAAACACGGTAATCATTTCACCACAAGCATGGGAAAGAGAAATTCAAAACTGCAAGACCTTAGGTGATAGTACCTGTTCTCCACACACGAATCTGTGTAGAGGAACTCATATGCGAAGGACCTTTGTTCCACTGCGGAAGTGCTTCAGTGCTGTTAGGAAAGAGCAACTCCTTCCTTTTCCTCTGGATGAGGAAAAGGAGAACCAGCAATAGAGCTATCGCACATACTGTAATACCGATTCCGACACCGAGCACGACCGTCGTTGTTCGATCTTCCATTCTACGAAATCTGCCCCTCGGCGGAAGGTAGCAGAGTTCTCAAGGCCGTCACCGACTGCGGACAGGCAGGGAGGAGATCTGGAATGTCATTTGCCTGTAACCCACATGGAAGATTTAGTTCCTGAGACGTGCCAGTTCCCTTTCAACGTCTTCCACTCAACACAAACTCAAGTCCTCGCGTGCGGACTTCTGTCCATTTGGGTCTGAAACTTCATGGCTTCCACCAAAAGCACCATGCACGCATCCTCTGCTGATCTTTCCCCTGCTTGTCTTTGCTGCTGAAGCAGCAAATTGCCTGTTCGTTCGTGATCCCTGCATTCGATTCTCGAACAGCGTGTCATCTTGTAAGAGTACCTGCCACCACCCGTTGTAGGACCTCACGTAGATCCACTGGTGCAGATACCATGCTAATGTGTGTGGCTCAATACTCGAGATGTTGATGAAACTCACAAGTACTGGACTTGAAAAACCACGTTACTTTCCAATGGCTCTTAAAAGGTCAGAAATGATAAAGCAGGTGATTCTCCTTGGAATTTTCAGAAACAAGAGTCACGGTCGACCTCGTTATCTGGCTCATACACATCTTGTCCGCGTCAGTATATTTGCTTCACAAACAGATTTACAGGAGATCATAGAGCTCTCCGCAGCTGAGTCGCAGGCAATGCCTGATCGTATCAAACAGTGTACAAACCCGCCTAATGTCGGGAGGAACAAACCTTTCCGCTATCTGTGTAAGAAGACCCTGCAACCCTGCTATCTATACTCTGCGTGACCTTCCCTTCCAACTTCGGTGTACAAATGCACTTGATGCTGGTGGTCACATAAATTCAAGGCTAAGATAGGGAGCAGCGTCGAATTTCCAGAGCTGTGCAGGGAACTCTAACGCTTCTCGATAACAGTCTAAACAATGCCCGCACAGAGAGAGGCAGCTCGCATGTTCTCAGCTACGGTACTTCAGCATCCTGTCGAATGAATGGCCATATGAGTCCTTCCACGGTCCACCTCCATTATTACGCGCCGCCTTGTAGTCCGCTACGTTATCGGCAGCAGACTAGATACAACGCAGGCCCATCTCCTAGTTCGGGAGACGACACTGACAGATAGCTACGGAATCCAGGCAAAGAGAGCTCAGGCCTAAAAGGCACGCCTTCCTTCGCGCTTCCGCCGGCATTTCGACACGAAGGCGGGAAAAGAGCTTCAGGGATTCTTCGCCAACCAAGATTGATAAAACCTCTTCAATAAGAGGTAATACTTCTAAAACTCCTCACTAAACACATTTCATGGATACATACAGAGCTTAACGGTCATATACCTTGAAAGGCTATGAAGCACTGACGAGCTTTTCTTGCCTTATGTACGTGCTTGCTGGGACCTCTGCTGCTGCAACCGCCGTTTTACCTCATTATTCCTCCGGAGAGTTCATAGGCACACTAGACAGAATACTCGCTGGATAGGCACAGGCTCTGATTTTGGTCCCTCGGACTTCTTCCTCCAGTTGCCAGCCATCCTGCCACGGCCCAAAGGACTGTGTGTCCGGCACTGCCTCCAGTGGAACACCCAGAGCACCAGATCTGCTGTCCAGCTGCTTTCATACCTTCTCCTCTGCCCTGCTCGAGTCAGCCTAGATCCGGCATCCCGTGTAATGTGCCCCGGCAACTTTTCAAAAAAAGCAGGAGAAGTAGAGAATGCGTCGGCTAATTTCTTTCTCAAAACAACAAAAAAGTGATAAAATACTCGAAATTTGCTTCAAATCGCCGGTGAATTAACACAGCAGTCCGTCAACCGTCAAAAACCGCCGGCAAATTACAGGTAAGCAGGAAAGACCTGGGCTGGGCCTGCAGCTCGACGGATTGTCCCCCGCCCCGCCTCTTCGTACCGTGATCCTTGCTCGTCTAAATAAATCATCTTTGCTTGTTACAATAAAGGCTCCAAGATCGCGCTGTCGGAGATAGGACAAAACCGCAACAGCTCCCCCATCTTGCACGCTTAGCCCCCGCTCTTATGCCTTGCAGCGCCTCCAAATTTCGCTCAACTTGAAGTGATTCGATAGATCCGGCGTCCTTTCTATATCTATCGGCAAAGTTTTGAGATTCCCGGTGGGAAAGCAAAAAAGCAACCAAAATGAAAAAAAAAAAAATTTTGATATTCCCTGTGGGAAAGCAATCCTAGAGGATG
The DNA here is from genome assembly GCA_036924285.1 of Asterella californica. Lineage (NCBI taxonomy): Eukaryota > Viridiplantae > Streptophyta > Marchantiopsida > Marchantiales > Aytoniaceae > Asterella > Asterella californica. Next base: position 32,772,869 of record JAYKYS010000003.1, read on the forward strand.
TCCACCGGAAAGTATTACAGAGTTGCAGTCACTTCTGAAAAGTGGAAACCGGGGACCAAATGAGGAAACGGAGGACTACTGTACTTACCATCATCGGATATTTGCCGGTAACGGAAAGTCTATCTGGGCACTGCTTTGGAAGGCTTTCTGAATTTCCCTCGAGGGTGACGTCACCTCCTTCCTCGAGTCGCGACTCACAACGCGAGGACTGAATGGACACAAGGACCCCAATTTACCAGGTTTGGCTACCGTCAGGAGGTAGAGCAACTGCCTCCACAGAGACTCCGAGTCCAGAGTGACCCACAGTGATGGGACTCTGAGTGATGAAACTGGGGACTTGACCGTGGTCCTTATCAAGGGAATCGGGGTTGCTTGCGGCGGGTCCGGACTTCATCGGACAGGCCCAGGGACAGTGCGTCGTCGCAGTACTGAATCTGGCGCTCTTGGAGGCCGACACATCCCGATCAATGCAATCATTGGCAACTAAGGAATTGCGTACCACGTCACTGGGGCGTTCACATTTGAGTAGTCCGGGTTCAAAGGCTGTCACATGATGCATGTCAGCTTTAGCCTTTTGGCTCCCAACTTGCCTACGGCGGGAAAGGCTAGGTAATGGGAACCTCACTGTACTGTATCTTGTCGAGGACGGACTGCGGTAAAACTGGGGTAGTCCTCACTTCCTCAACTACAGTTCCAACCTTTTGTCCGCATCCACACCGTCTATGACATGATCCGAGGCTTGCTGGCATCATGCTCTGCATCCAAATCGACCCGTTGGTGTTCTGTGCAGACCATATGGTCCGTCCGCGGTACATGGTACTCACACACACAGTGCGGTCATTGAGTGAATACAAGTGATGAAATGTTGCAACATTTGCATCAGATTTATTACAGAATTACCGCGCCCGTTCCGGACCTGCAATTCTGAACCACATATAATCTGAGAACTTGCGGTTCTCTTCTAACGCAACATATTATCTTTTCCAACTTGCCATGGGTTTTATCTTGCTAGACTGAGAACATATCATGCCATTCAGACTTGCTCTTGGTCGTATATTTCTCACGATCAAATTCAGCAGCAGTGTTTATGAAATTCACCTAGCACTGCTCTCCTAAACTCTAATGTATTAGGGGTGTCAAAGTTGGAACCTTACCGAATATTCCTGAATCGGTGGAGGGAGTTTCGAACATCTACGGAGGTTTTCTGCCAGTAGAAAGATACAGTGGTCGTTTTCATTCATTTTTCACTCGTTCTACTCCTGAGTTTTTGCACTAAAGAAGTCTATTACTCCAAGTAATAAATCCAGGTTCAAGAAGAATAAAAATGATAATAAACAAATCTTATTGTAAATCCATAAGACCGATGCTCAGCACATCGCAGTTATAAACAAAGCTAGTCCACTGTAAATTATGACTTTTTTCTCTCGAACGGTTAAGAATAACTTCTCTTAACTTTGACACCCCCTATTACCTAACCCTTATGTCAGGAAAGGTTAGGCAATACATTAAACCTTCAAATCAGTGATTTTTTCTTAACTATGCCCTCACGTTCATATAGGGTTTTAGAGAGCGTTTACATGCATTTCACTTATATATTCTTTTATAACTTCCGCTTGGATGTAACATTTAACTGTTATAATATACTTTGATTTTATCACATTGCTTTAATCTATAATTCTACTTTAACACATATATTTTTAGCAACATAACGTAAGAAAATCTCCCAAGAAGGATAATAGTATGATAAGAAAGCTAGATCCCTATCGCCCTTCAATACTTATCCTCTGCGCTCCGAGCTTGTCTTCTTCGTTCCCTCTAGAAAGAACTCCAAGCTGCATGCATACAAATGCTAGCACCCGTGCATATATATATATATATTGCCTCCCTTCGTCTTTGGAGGGACAAATGCATATCAGTTTAATTTCTTCTGATGGAAAGATTTGGTCAGTTATGCACCAACACATACTGTATGCTCGACGAATCTCCTTATGCGGCACTTATGGGTTTTCTCTGAAGTCTACATTCAAGTGTAACAGCCCCAATAAATGAATAGTCTGTATCAAGAGCGAAAGACTCTTTTGGGTTAGACATGCAACTGTGAATATAATTGACGAGAAAAACTATCTTGTATCTCCTCCCTGCATATAATTTACACATGATGCTTTTTGTTGTTGACACCTTTCGTCAGTTGAATTATTTTTCCTTGGCCACAAACGAAATGTTTTCCAAAGTAAGTTGTCATCAATAACAAAAGTCGATTTTCACCCGTACCTCCCGTTTTTTTTTTCAGTATAAGTTGTCTGCTTGTGTTTCCCCGCTGCGAGAAATGGTTACATGCCGTTATAAACTGCATCATGTTTAGAATTTAAATTTAGTTCTTTTTCTTAAGAAATGTCGAATAATCTAGCCCGCGAGAGACAATATATTGTCCCTCTTTTCTTGCATATAAGAAATGATTCTCCATTTATTTTATGAATTCTTATTTTCTCCAATTAGCGAAAGAACTGATTTTTGTTGAAATAAAAAATTTCTTGAATTAAATATAAAATACTAACTGAAGAAGAGTACTACAAATCTCTTAACATGTTTTAGGAAAAATAACAATCCTAATGTAAAAAAAACTATTCTGCTGGTCACCAAGAACAAATTCGGAGTTTAACCTTCACTTCATGTTTTACCTCTTCCGCTTCCTGGCTGCAAAGGTCGCTTTGGAGTTCTTTTCGGCTGAATATTATCTTATTTTGCTTTTTCATCTTTTCTTCATGAACTTTAGATAATAAATTACAATATTATATTAATATTTTTTTGTTAGCAGACTCTAGTACTTGAGGGGACAACTCCCGTATTTTTGTTGATAACACGTGTTAGTGAAGAGATATTTTAATATTCTTCCATTCTGTAACATAATAAGTTTAAAATATCATGTTTATAAATTTCAAGAAGAATATTCTTTAAAATATACTCTGTGTACACAAGAAATAATCTGTTTACTTAAAATTACTTAAAATTTAAACATAGTTTATTTGATTTTATTAATTTTGAAATATATTTCGAAAACTAATAAAATGCACTGTTTTTACTTCCACGTGTTACAAAATCCCTTAGTGAACATCCATAGCTCCAGCAATTATAGTTTCCACAACGCAGGGGGTTTCCCCAATTTAATTATAGTCTAATGTAATATACACTTTTTTTGTACCTCACACAATATTCGTGCAGAGCACGTAAACGGTACAGTACTGTCCGATTTTTTAGCTTCAGGTACACCATGTGCTGTGGGTGGTATATAAACTTTTAAAACTGGGACTTATCAAGCAGTATGATCACGTGATTATTGTCGAGCTTTTCAGACAGCTTCCAACAGTCTCCTTACTGTATGAGCAAGATATCCTCTACTGTTTATACACCAGAAATTCATGTCTGGTTGTGAATCAGGTCTCCGACCCATCTATAACTGAAGGAGAGCTGTCATGATCACTGACATGAACCTCTGTATCTTTCCACACTGAGTTTGAACAGATTTGGCCAAGTCTCAAGTTCCCTTGCTAATATATACCGTAACCACGTGCATGAGAAGGACGACAAAGAGAGAGAGAGAGAGAGAGTAAATATGTCGTGAGCTAGTGTTCAAAGTATGAGAGAGAATAAATGTTGTGAGCTAAATGTTCCTGTACTTTGCAGGCCTATATATAATAGATAGATGAGAGAGAGTAAATATATGCATGCTCGATAAACTTAGATAAACTTCTGGAGAACTTTTGCTCCTTTATTGATATAGTAAAAGATATATATATTAGATAATAATTATATCCTAAGTAGATAAAGTAATTAAACTATTATCTAATCATTATATGTTAACTAAACCAACAGGTGCGGAAGGGGCTACACAACCTATAAGTGCAGAGGGTCCAAACGCACTTTGGATGATATAAGTGCAAAAGCCTGTTCAACTCAAATAGTCAATCCATTTATTTATTACTTAACCCTTCTGGATGAAAAGATTAGATAATAAATTAAATCATATTTACATATTACCCTCTTCTGAACTTTAGAAAAGGTGAATATATATATATATATCTATCTATATCTATATCTATCTAATATGAATAAATATGTTGTGAGCTAAGTGTTCCTATACTTTGCAGGCCTACGGAGAATATACAATAGATAGATTAGAGAGAGAGTAAATATGTTGTGAGCTGAGTGTTTTTATACTTTGCAGGCCTACAGAGAATAGATAATAGATAGATTGACCACATTCCATCCACACAGCACTGACCAAAGTGTACGTAATATGTCAGGAGTATTTTCCAGCAACTGCACTCGTACAACCATTTCGTATCCCTTGGTACACTCGACTATAGAAACCAGTGAACCACCCGAATAATGTGAAAACATGCAAATGACTTTGATGACTTTTACAGGCAGCTTCTAAGGTACTACACTACGTTATACTCTACTCGGCACATGTCTCTTATGCAGCATATATTTTCTACCACATATAGACAACTTTCCATAAAACCTGGTAAAGTAGTGACATGGACGAAGGAAAGTATTGAGCTGCAGGTGTTGAGAAAATGCTGTTTACTTATAAGTTCATCTTTTGATATTCACTATTCATACTCCGGATCGACCAATAATATATACTTTTTTGCAACAGGCAGAAGCGGGTAAGAGGCAAAGGAGATTCGGTAGTCCATTGAAACGCCAATCCATGCTATCATCGATGATATTATATCGTCGATTTGCTTTAGAGTAGTATGTGCAGAGTTGATGGTACCAGTGGCAGCTAGTGTTATTAAGTTTGTTGTTCTGTTACGTCGGCTTGAGAACTTGTGCGCTCAATCTGGTTTCATTCGATCATTTGAGGAATTAGGATTGATAAAACGGTTGCAAATATCATAACACCTACGTCTAACTAGTTTGCAAACTTCAGTAAAATACATCCCAAGTGATTTCTCTATAGTTTTTGCAAGTTTAAGAACTCTTCAAAATCATACTATAACTTATAGTAGCACTACGTAGTATAAAGTCAATCCTGAAACATATATTATCAAGTTGGAAACCTTTTATTTATTTTTATTTGATCAAAAACTCATTGATCTTGCATCGTTGAACCCACGTTTTCTTCTACCCAAGCGATGTTAATCCCTTCTCTTCTAACCTCATGAGTTTGATTTTTTGATCTCTCGTTTATCATGTGACATCTTCAAGTCCCATATCGTATTTCTTCGGGTGCTACTATTGGAGGTTGTACTATAGGAACAACGAGAACCATCAGTAATATAATTAGGGTTAGAGCAATTGGTATAGTGCATGATTAGATGTTGTACATAAATTTCTTATAATTAAATTTTAGATTTTTCGTATTATAAATAATAATAATTTCCCGATTTTGTCCGATTTGTTATTATTGTGACACTGAACCGTCAAAAGAATCATACTGTACAACTTAGAAAAACTAAAAAATTTACAAAAGAGCTCAGAAGGTGGATATTTTATAATCATATTTTAAACTGAACTTATCTCTTTGTTTATATGTCCAAACACGTATAATAAAATAAAAGAACGAAGAACAAATCGTGTGTCTATAACGAGATTCTACCGTACTACAATCTCCCTCTTGGTTCTAATGTTTTGGACATGAGTCTATGTCCTCCCGTGTATTGTTTGCTTGTATCGCCCAGAAGAGTTATAGATAATTGTAGTAAATATACATGCAAAGTGCCATTCAGCCAACCATGAACAAGACGACAAGCGTGTCGTACGGGTAGAAAATATTAAAAGGGGATTAGTTTCGGGGCTCGTCCGGAGTTGTTTGGTTGATTAATGAGAAATAAAAATAGAAACGTCAAATTGTTTGTCATTTTTATCTCATGTCCGTCATGTACACTGTCACTGGCCACATATACATAGATAAGTATATGAGATGGAGAACTTCAAGTTTTACATGTATGCTTAGTTAGCCCAGTGAATAGTGTTTACTGTCTGATGCACCACGTCACGAGTTCAAAATCGACAGACCCTGCGCACGATATCGTATGACAGATGATTTACAGTGTTAATCTAACAAATATCTGGCCAAAAGAAATTCATGTTCTCTCAAATGACTTAGAGGGCTAATTAAGAATTAAGATTGGAGTTAGAGTACTCTAAGAGAACATCTGATTCGTTGTGAGAATAAATAGTATATTCTAAAAATACAAAAACACTGTAATACTTAAACTGAACTGGGATCAGGTGAATATGCATGGGATCAACGACCTGATGGATAATTGTAGTAAATACGTGGAGTCGCGCCAGCAAGTAAATATTGCTGAACGCCGGAAGCGCAAGAGAACTGCAATGTTATTCCACCCATATACCTAAGGTTATACCGAAGTTAGGGTCTCTTCCGACTAGGTCCTTAGTGTGCTTATCAGACATTGTCAGATTGGTTCGGTAATAAAAATTGACTTCCGACTGTACTTCCGAAAGTGTGTCAATAGCATATTCGTCAGCATATAGCATCTCCACGGTTTTTGGCTGGGGGTACCTCAGAGCTAGCATTTCCATGTTTTTCGCTTACAGGAACTCTCTCATGCGGACGTGTGGACACTAAAAAAAACGCGCGAAGGGTGATAGCTGAACTGGAACTCTCTGTGCCCTCGTTCTGGACTTTGACGGATTCTGTCAGTTTCTGAACCAAACTCCTATGATCCACGTACTGCAGTGAGCCTCGACTCTGTGTACTACTCATGTCGCGGCACGTGAGACTACGCTTTCTCCGAAAATCCCGAAGATAAGTAATGTGTGATGAGAAGACGTTCACTATCGCGACTAGAGTAGTACCCAAAAACTGGAGGACTGGAAGCTGTACTTTTCAGGTTCGGCGGGATCCATTAGTCGCGTTAAAAGATATAGTCGGAAGAGGCCCTTAGAAGTTCTCGTGTTTCGCTGGGATTAGGTCGTGGTACAAGGGAAGTTACCAACCGAAACAAGTAAACGGCTTGCACCTTTTTACGAAAAGAAAAAGAGGGTGAATAAGCATGCTCAACCACCTTTCGGTAACTTTTGTTCTGTTTTTGTTATCGGAAAAAAACAAGTCTTATATAAATATTCAATCATATATTTTAATTAACAATAAAAATATATAATTATTAAATAACAATCGTACCAAGAACGGTAGAAACATCTAGACAGAACCCATGAGTGAAGTACATACCAACGAGCCTACTAGATTACGTATAAGTGCGAAAGCGTACTTACTAAAACAATTTAATATAAATAATATTATAATACAAATGTGTATTGACTTCAACTAATTTAATCAATAAGTTATATTTTATTATCTAATCTTTTGTAACAGATCGGTAAAGAATAAATTAAATTTACAACCCTCTTTCATCTGCATATGGAGAAGATGAATAAGCAATAATATATAAAGGTATACCCATCAAATTAAACTTGGAGTCAGTACAGTGGGTGCAGCCCATCTTCTCCACAACGGTCACATGGCGAGTAGAGATTTCGAAAGCCTGAACCTACGAGAGGATTCGGACGCGCTGCGGCTACAAGGTGAGGAGTTGGCGAAATCTCCGAATTTCTCTGGAGGATCGATCAAATCGGCAGTTGAGAGGAATCTGTGATGAGCTATGTGGAAAGCCTGATACAGTTGTAGTAACAGAGGGACGCAGAGCGAATTCATGCTTTGATTTTCCGAGGCACAGAGGCACAGCGATAGACGAGGAGGATGAATTTTAGAGTTTAGGATTTAATTGTAATATCAGTATCAAAAATGTTGGACATTATAATTTAGTTCAGCTCAAGAGTGGTTTATTTACAAATAAAGCAGTATGTAACAAATTTAAAGAGTCAGGTTTCATCAAATGAAGTTGTCATTTTCACGCTATCCTAGTGACAATATTCACGAGAATTCTGCTGTTTATTTCATCGTCGATGTAATAGACCTTGACCTCCAAGTAGTCAGATTAATACATTTGTAACCACACACTTTATTTCAAATAAATTATATGGAAAATTAAGAATTAATTGATTTTAGGCTATGAAATCTGTCCATACCTTACAGGGGTTGGAGTAAAAAATCCACGATGTCTACAAAATTTGGATGACCCACAGTTGATTAGAAGTATACCAATGCACATTGAGATATGTCAAACTGTGAACACAAACAATAAAAACCATATGGAGGAATACAACATTAACCGTTATAGTTGTAAGAACAACAACTTTAATGTCACTGAAGTTATCTATCTTCTCACATGAAATCTAAAGAAAAACCACGTAGTACTATAAGTAATATTTCGCTAAAGAAACTTTTTTGTTCAGACCAATTATCATAATCTCATTCAAGTGGCTATACAATCTGAAATTACTATATAAAATAATTACATATGTTGTTTTCTGGTTATTATTTTCTTCTCTTATAATGAAATACTAACTATGTAAATGAAAGAGAAAAACTTTAAAAAGAAGAATATTCACTTTCACAACACCAAGTGACAAAGCTTGTTCTAGTGTTAACATTAGCACTTCATTTGCTTCATTTCGATGATTAATGGTGAGGTTATGGGATCTCAAAGATGAAAGAATCAAGATAAACCTAACTTGTTGTGTATTAGCGATCTTCAACGCTACACCAAAGACACAAGAAACATACTTGATGATAATCTGAGAAAACTCACGTACTATGAATTCACATAAAGGGTAACTGAAACAGATCGTTTGTACTTGCGATTAATCAATGGACGTGTTGGAGGATTAGGAGGTATATAAAAACATGCACACAAGGTGTTGTTGAGTTCAGATCTGTCAATGCAACACATAAGATTATACAACTTCTGAAGAGATAAATAGTGATGTATTTTGGAAAAATATAGACGTAAGGAGAGAGGCTTGAAATGCTCAATTACATGCGAAGGAAAATTGGACAGTTCATACTGTTCCAGAGTTTAAACTTGCTATCCTTGGATCCATCCACAACAAAATTGAGTTCTTCAAGAAATCAAAGATAGACAAAAGTTCATCGGATGGGTTGAGAGATGTGAGAGATTCGTTTGCAATGAGATGATTTTCTTCAATTTTCATTCACATACAACCTAAAGTTGCTTTATTCTTTACAATTGGTGGATCAAGCTTTTTGTACTTGATGCCAAAGAGATCAAGGGGTTTTCATATGTGCATAGGAAAAATATTATACATGGATTGGATTGTTATTTGATGAATGGTGGTGAAGGTGATGAAGCTAAGACGCATGAGATCAATTTAAGTCAATTTTAAGCTCCTTATGGTCAAACATTTGTTCTTCTTTGCGAAGAGAATTTTCAAATTTCTTGTTTGGTGTCTCATTGGGATCAAGGTAGAAAAATCTATTCACAAGAGGAGATGGATCTTAGATCAGACGGTCCATTTTTTGCTAGTGCGAGTGGCTTTAGACCGCTGGAAGGATGTTTGATCACTTGCGAACAAAAATTGGAGATATCTATTGTTGGGAATCAGCTCTGGAGATTCTGGAGCAATTGGAGTCAAGAGGGTAGATCTTATCTATATCTCAAGCCTGTTTGGTGAAATGATGATGTCCATATATACAATTTTCTTGATTACTTCACAATGGATTTGGTGTTTGTTTCGAGTTTCTACGCTGTTCTCTTAATATTTCTAGCTACGTGGATTGCACTCACGAGTCTCTTTTGGATTAGAGTGATTTGATCATCACTCTAGTGATACAGTGAACGGTGACATCGATGCAGCGGTAGTATTGCAGTTGCAAGTGTTATAGTGTGTTCCAAAGCTTGGCTTAAGTGACAATGTTCAAAAGCTTTTGTTAGCACATGGTCATTTTCATTATCTTTAGTTATGCTTCCGCGGTTATTATCCGAGGTTGGATTCAAGGACTTATTTAGAGTTTCGAGCTGTAGCGTACAGACAACTTAGATATGCTCTTCAGTTTTTCGGTTCATAGAGAGACATCATAAATGTACACAAAGTAAGGCTTGGCATATTTGAAGGGCTTGTTCTAATGGTTGTGTGTGTGTGTGTCTCTCTCTCTTGTCTTTTGTCTACACAAGATATCACACATCTAGGAACTTTGTGTTTTCTTGAACAACCTTCATGCAACCTACGATATGATAATGTTTGATGCATCCGACAACATGAGTAGACGAAGACAACTACACATGATAAATTCAAATAAAAAGGAGCATTGCTCATAGGATTAGAAGGTATAAGCATTGAGATAAAAGTCATAACCTCCAGAAGAAGGTGATGAACAAAAAAAAGAGATTGTTGCGACTCTCAATCTCAAGATCGAGTGTAGATGCAAACAATAGAATCCTAGCTAAGTTGTGAATGTTGCGAGTAGACTTAACAGTTTGATCGAAAAATCTAGAACCAAAATTGGAACATTCGGTTAGGACGTACGGACCTATCTCATAGAGACCTAGACGAACACTAGTCTAAGGGGGCTAAATCTAGAAACAGACCAAAATCTAAGTTTTAGACATAGGTCTAGGACGTGAGTTTGAGACGTGAATTCGGTGTACACGGACGATGATCACACGCTGATCCGAACCACAAGGTCCCAATATGATTTTGGACCACGGTTCTTCAGAAAAATACTAAGTCTTAGAGTTCCAGTGATGTTTTGGATTGTGGCTGGAGCTCGACGTAAGACCTTGAGGTGATTGAGATATCATTGAAAAGGTCACGGCGGGAGCTTTCCAATGATACAACAACTCATCAAATTGACATCAGAACTTAGAATTATGATCGATATCGTGAACAGGTTGTGGTACAATTTTCAAGAACCAAAGGGATGCGAAGTTGATTGTCCACTCCAAAGTATCAAAGGATTCGAGATGATGTCGAGTTAGCTAGGTTGAAACAGATGGAGACCTTGAGTGCTTATGTGCATGAGTTCAGTGCCAAGATGGATTCGTTCTCCAAGTCGACTTTGGAGACCTAAGTCTAACTCGAAGAAGGCTCTCTTCATGATGCCGAAGTCCATAATCAAAAACCTTTTGAATTGTGCAACATGGACAAGATTCACAAGAAGAGTAAAATTTTCAAGCGACAATGAGATGGAGGTGAGAAGGATCAAAAGGAAAATTCTGCTCCGGTAGCAAAGCGGCAACAAATAGGGTTGAAACCAAAAGGACAATGGTTCTAAGTCACTTGCTACAACTGTGGCGAGACGTGTCATATTGCTAAGGGGTGCACGAAGCCTAAGGTTTGTAATTGTAGCATCAATGTGTTTGTTGCAGAGGACTTGTTGGAGGACTAAGTGACTATGACATTAGGAACCACGAAGAAGACTTCAAGATTGATGTTTCTTCAAACCAAAGTTGCTAACTGTGATGTTACTTTCCTTGTGACACATGAGACAACCACTCTTTCATAAGTCTGAAGTTGGTGAAAAAGTTGAGCTTGTCTACAACGAAAGTAGTCAACCTGATTCAAGTGTGTTTTGTCAAAGACAAGATATACCAAACTTGTGAAGTGACATTAGACGCACGATTTACATGTGAGAAATTGGAGTTCATAGAGAAATTCACGGTGTACGAGATGGATAACATCTATGCAGTTTTGGGAAACACTTTATTGGATAAGTTCAGAGTGGAACTTAGATGGAAACCTTTGAGGTTGAGCTTCAAAGTTAAAAGACATAAGCTAAGAGTGAGATTGATCCCAAAGATGACAAAAATTGATGATGGTGTAATCGTCAAGACAAGCATGTGAATTTCAACGACTTGTAGTCATTGTTTGATACGAGTTGTTGATGACGATTGACAAACAAGACGAAATATCAAATGATGCCACTAAACTCTTGAAGGTGATTCACGAAGTTATTAAGGAGTTTTAGGATGTCTTGACGGATGAGCTACTAGTTGATTTACCTCCAATGCGTGTGGTGGACAACAAGATCATGGTCTTGCCAAGGTCATAACCACCATCTAAGGCTCCTTACCGACTCAATAAGGTGGAACCCATTGAGTTGAAAAAACAACTCGATGAGCTTTTGGTGCAAGATATATTCGAACCAGCAAGTCATCTTATGGAGCTCTAGTTCTTCTGCAGAAAAGAAGGATGGGAAGTTACGATCCTCCATAGATTATTGTGCTCTCAATAAGTTGACGGTGAAGAGTAATTATCTTGCCAAGGATAGATGATTTGTTTGATAGATTAGTAGACACGAAATCATTCAGTAGGATAGACTTGAAATCATTATATTATCAAATATATATAGTTGAGCCAAATGTTGAAAATACCGCTTGTCGAAACAGATACGGATCATTTGAATTCGTGGTGATGTCATTCTAACTCTACAACGCTCTTTTAATGCTTATTACATTGATTAATATAATTTATTGCGAAGAGATGGACAAGTTTGTCATCATTTATATCAACAACATCTTGATATACTCATAAAACGGTGAGTCATATGCGGAGAAGCTAAGGGTGGTGTTGACGAAGCTATGAGAGCATAAGATGTTTGCCAACATTGATAAAAATGAGTTTGATTTGGAAAGCATTAACTTCTTGAGACATGTCATAACTACAGATAGAGTCGGTCTGTATATGCAGAAAGTGGATGTATTCTTGACTTGGAAACATTTGACTTCAGTGAAGGAGATACGGCGGTTCTTAGGATTGGCGCAGTTCTATCGTAAGTATGTGAAGGGGTTTCAAATATCATAAAGCCGTTGACAAAGTAGACGAGAAAAGACGTCTAATTAAGTTGGACTAAGAAGGTGTATGATGCGTTTTGAACGATCAAATTCATTTTGTCCAAAGAGTTAGTTACCTCAGAGTATTATTTCAGACCATGTCTCTAAGTTCACAAATGCTTTTCAAAAACACTTAATATAAAAATTGGAGACTAAGTTAAAAGAAGAAGTATCATTGAGTACAAATAAGTTCACCCTTCTTGTCACGTCAGTTTGGTGACTCGGCTAGGTTGACCGAGTGCGAAGTGGCGGATCCCGGTAAGACCGTTAGGGCAAGTTGGTGAGAGTGCCCACAAGGGGTATACTTCTCATGTAGGGGCTTGGAGACCTCAGTTCTTCAAGTTGAGCCTTCAAGCTCTTGGCTATGGTGGGTAGTCTTGAGAGTGAGATCTGGATTCTCTGCGAGCACAGAGTGGATTTGGCTCGATTGTAATGATTGTCTAGTGCCTGTTGGCAGGTGGAGTGAGTACATATCTTGTTATCACTTGAAGAACTCAGATTGCAAGGCCTGGGGTAGGGATTTCAGGTCACAGATTGCTATCGGTGGTATCTCCGGAGTTGGCAGATCGTTGGTATCTTCGATTTGCGGGTGCGCGCGTGCGTGGAGTGGCTTGTTTTGGTGTTGTGATCAATCATTGTGTGTATGGGTGTCGTCTGAACTTGTTCGCAGTCGATTTGGTGGTGAGGTAGTGCGGAAGCGCTGCTGAAATTTCACGGAATGTGTTGAAGTGACCATTTTCGGCTGAAGTGCACATTTGGGCGTGGTAGACGAAATAGTCGACAATGTCAGGCCGATGTGGGCTCGTTGGAAGCGCGCTGGGAAGACGGTCCTAGTGCAGGAAGATTCACGAAGTTTGGTCGAGCCGTTTTTGAGTTATGAGAAGTCGAAATTTCTGGTGACGAGTTTTGTGACGGGTTTTAGGTCAGCAGAAGTGCGTCGGGGAGTGTCAGGTTGGATTGGGTCGATAATTTTTGGATCCGAGGAGTGCGGTAGGTGCGCGCCGGGAAGCCGATTCCAACGCAACCAAAATCGTTCGATTTGGTGAAGGATCGACGAAGTTACAAGCCGAAGAAGGTCGCGGGTTGGCCAAAATCTGACGTAAATCCCGTCTGCGAGTTCCAAATTGGCTGATTTCGACAATTTGGTGCAATTTCGACCCTGAGTTGCTGTTTCGGGTGTTTTCTCGTCGTACTCGTCCTTCTTTATGGTGTTTGGTCCGGGTACTCTTCTCCAAGCGGAGCGGAGCGGAGCGGAGCGGAGAGTGTCGAGGTGTGGAGTTGCGTGTTAGGAGGCGTTTAGAGGCTTCGAGGAGCAGAGGTGCGTGAGTGCATGAGTGCATGAGTGCGGAGGCGTAAGAGCGGAGTGCGAGAGTGCGGAGGCGGAGCCCGAGCCCGCGTCCGCCGCAAGCCAGCTTGCTGGCGTGCGTGAGAGAGGTATCCAAGTTTCAATTGTGTGGAAAGTGTAAAATCAGTAGGTCACTCATCCCAACACTATTTCTGGACTTGGACGCTTAACTCTGTAGTCTCAACTTTGGATGTACCACTAGACCAATAGCTTTTGGTGTCTTACAGGGATGCGTGCAAGTACTTAGGGGCTCGTTTAAGGTAGTATGAGACCTGCTCGCACGTTCCTAGAGGAGTGGTAGAGCGACCCCAGAGTACTAAGGGGAAGCTGCTGTTGTGGTAGTGTTTGTCTATACCGAAAAGACGCGGATGAAGGCAGTTGGTAGCAGTTGTCTTGGATGAGCTAGTAGAGCTATCACGTTGATATTTTTAGAGCTACTAGAGGTATGGACATCTAGTTAGTGACCTTAGGTACATGTTATAACAGTCGGTGATCATATATTGTGCATGTGGTCACCGAAGAAGACGCGTCAGTCCGGGTGGGGCTGGGTTTCTCTTTATGTGAATGTTTGAGTGTGGAGGGTTATCGTTTGGACTTCTTGTGGTTGGAACCCCTCCATATTCTGCTTCCTGTTTGTGCGCCGTGTTTGCTTGTGTTGGCGCTTGATTTCCAGAGTGAGTTCACTCTAGTGTGTTGTCGATAGTGAGGCTGGAGTGATGACCAGTCAGACTACCTTTGTTTCTCTCACGGTGCAGTTGGAGTGACGACCAACAAACCGTGAGAGGCTGCTTGTGGTGATGGCAGGTACAGGTTGCCCTTACCTTGACCGTCCTAGTAGGGGATAGGTGAGCTCAGTAGGAGCGGGGATAGGCAAGTTGTAGTTACGGTGGTGACGAGGATTTCGACATTCTGGTTAGAGAGTGTGTCCGTGAGATTCTATCACCACGGAGTTCTGGGGAGGTTCTGGTGGGGACTTCTCGGACAGTGGGTATACACGGAGTGGGGTGAGGTACAGACGACCTACATCATTGCCGTTGGTTGTTCTAGAGGACGAGTCAGACGCAAATAGCGCATTTTCTGATGGTGAGTCTAGTGTCATCACATCGTTGTTGTGGGACATGGACGAGATCTATGGGGCCACGAAGGGGCCTCGACGTTATTCGGGTACGGTGGGTACCATTGAGCTGGATGACTTCATCCAGGAGTTCGACAGTTGGTGCGATCTGCAGCAGATGCGGAACCCACAGTTGTTCACACCTTTCATGGCGTGGAAAGGTTTGTTTCAGCACTTGGAGGGACCGCCGATGGACGATTACCACGAGTTCAGACGAGACTACGGTGTTGAGATTGAGTTGTGGAGACAACATTGGTCTCCCAACTACGTTTCTATCACTACTGGTGCAGTTTCGGGAGGCGTAGCACCTACGAGGTCAGGTGCCAGTAGTAGTGGTACATCCACGGGTGGCGGAGTCCCTACTACCAGCGGTGCGTCCACTAGTAGTGGAGCAGGTGGTAGTGCGAGCGGGATACCACCAGAGTTTAACCCTGTGGTTCAGTTCTTCCACTGTTTGAGGAAGAATTATTAGGGTGTGCGGACCGACAAGTTGAAGAGTCTGCATGAGTTCCAGCGGAAGACTGGAGAGAGCCTACGCGAGGCGTTTACTCGCATGAGGCGGTTGATCAACGTTACCCAAGGGGTGACAGAAGCACAGGCAGTCCAGTTTTGATATGGGATACTAGATCGGGAGTTGCGTAGGAGAGTCAGGGATGCCACTCTCCTTAGAGACACCGCTCTGACATTAGCGGTTGTCTTTAGTTTGGCTGAGCGGATAGAGCTCAACATGGTAGAGAAGAGGGTGGTGACTGCTGGGTTCAGCAGGGACGCATCACATGAGACGACCTCCTCTTCTCGAGGATCACAGGCTACGCAACAGCGTGGTGGTGGTGGTGGTAAGGATCGTGCTGAACACTCGCGATCCCATGGAGGTGCTGGAGGATCTGGTGGGCAGAAGCCCATGCCGTCCTTCTCTAGTCAGCAGCAAGCAGGTCCTTGCTGGACTTGTGATGGTCCTCATCAGCAAAAAGATTGTCCACAAAGAAGAGGTGGTTATGAGACATCTGAGACGTCTCAAGCGGTACCTAGGCAGTGTGAGCATTGCGGACGACCAGGTCACAGTAGTGACCGTTGTTTTGATCTTCATCCTGAGCTACGGCAAGGGAAGGTTGATCGAGGCGGAGGAGCTCAAGGAGGCCGTGGTGGTCGAGCTGGAGGTAGAGGTCCAACACCTGGGAGAGGACCAGTTGGTCCACCGCCTGCTACGGCGTCAGAAGCCGGTATGGGTGCTCGAATTGAGCAGTTGGAGCAGAGGATAGCTAGTATGGTTATGGCTCAGCGGAGATCTGGTGGAACAGAAGCTTCCACATCTTATGGAGGAGAAGGAGGTGACTTCGACTTCATGGCTGGTGTGGCGCAGATTGAGACATCTGCGGCAGTGACTCGGAGTACAGTGCGTATCTCTGAGCCACGAGGTGCGTCAGTGGAGTTGGATCCACAACGCGGGGAGGCTGGTAGACAGACCAGACTTCCTCAATCGTTCTCGCTATCAGAGGCATTGAGGACCACTTCTATGGTTCTGAAACGACCTACCGATGGTGCAGTGGAGTTGGAGGCATCGATATCCAAGAGTGGGAATAATACGAGTCAACCCTCGACGTCTGTGGATGCGACGTCGAACTTGATGTTGGGGGCGGCTACAATAGTTTTGCGAGCCCCACTATTTTCAGCCACGGATATGAGGGCATTGGGAGTCAACTTGGCTCCAGTGTTCCAGTTGGCAGCCACGCTCAGTGAGAGCGAGGATGTGGTTACCTCTAGTGCTGAGGTGGTTCAGCAAGAGGCGATAGATGTGTCCATGGAATCGAAGATCAAGACAACTACTAGTGGTACTTGGCAAGCAGCGACTGCCAGACTAGATGAGTTACCAGCTAGACCGGCAATTGACCGTGCTGGATTGACACCCGGTGTGGTGTTGTTGGACAACAGAAGTGGTATCTTCTGTTTGGTGGCACCTTCAGGGACAGTGTATCAACCACAGAAAGTGTTGTTAGACTCTGGAGCCCAACCATTGATGTTGGAAAAGGCGGCGTGTATCGGTTTGGGGCTGAGGAAGTCCGAAGTGGAGAGATGTCCATTCCAGCTACAGACATCTCTAGGGGGATCAGGAGGTACAACTCTACACATGACACGCGAGTTGCTGACGGTGAGAGTTAGACCAGATCATCCCACGGATGGTTCCATGGTGAGGGCCAAGGCTATCGTTACGGTCGCGGAATCTTATGATGTATTGGTTGGAGGTGCTGTATTATACCCTATGGGGTTCGTGATCGACCATTGGGCAGAGACAGCATCTTACAGACCGGGTTGGTAGTCTGGTGAGAGACGAGTGAGCCGCTTACCAGTGCAGTTCAGTGCTAGAGTTGGGACAACGGAGCGTACATCAGAGACGATGGCATCCGTTGCAGGGTTCAGTTCGGTCATAACTTGGCCGGGTGAGTTGTTAGAGGGCAATGTCCATGCGGAGGATACTCTGGTTTTTGAGGAGGTGGAGGACATGTCTATCATGTCTACATTAGTACCATCTGCTTTAGATGTTCTACTCTGGAGTTCGAATGGAGAGTTGCAGCAGTATGCTGATCGGTTGGTGCAGCAGGCTTGGAGTGAAGCCTTTGTACCGCCAGTAGAGGAACATCGGGGTGTTCCTGTTACTGGTCTTGTGACCTTAACACCGTTGGATACGACTCTCATTGCATGGCAATATCCAAAGGAGGGTGTGTGTGTGCTGGAGCTATTTGGAGGGATCAGCACAGGTTTGGCTGCGGTATTGCAGGCAGGCATACAAGTACATCGATACTTGTATGTGGAGAGAGATGAGGTCGCAAGACGCGTCTCATTGCGTCACGTGACACGTTTGGTGCAGAGATATCTTGAGTTGTTGCCTATATCAGCCGTTAGAGGATACCAACAAGCATTGCCGTCAGATATTTCGCTGCTGGGGGCGCAGGATCTCACGTTTGTTGGCACCATTCACTTGGTGATAGCGGGGTGGCCATGTCAAGGTCACACGCGTGCTGGGAGAGGTCAGGGTTTGCATGACCCACGATCTAGGATGTTTTGGGAGATGTTACGAATCTTACGACATCTCCAGATGCATCAGATGGATTCTCCAGCGTACATCTTGGAGAATGTTCATTTGTTGGATGATGCTCGTGCACATATGATGACGAGTGTGCACCAGGTTCGGTCCTGGGTCGGACCGGCAGTGTTGTTAGATGCAGCGAGAGTGAGATCTCGTGCACATCGTCGATTGTGGTGGATGAACTTGTTACCGAGGGAGGTGCTCAAGCGCGCACACGATGCAATGAGACGATCAGCGCACCTCACAGTTGATAGCATCTTGGATGCAGGACGACGATCTCAAGTAGTGAGAGTCGTTGATAGGTCACTCATGGCAATGGTGAACCTAGTGGGACGGTCCATGGTAGCGTTACCCACTTTGGTAAGCTTTCCAGCGTCACATGCTTACAGAGATGGAGGACCAGGGCTTGTGTGGGATGCTCAATTACGGCAATTGGTGGAGCCCAATGCCGATGAGAGAGAGCGAGCGATGGGTTTCACTATGGGTACGACGGCAGTAGCTTCGGTGTCGGAGGCTTCACGTCGTCAAGTGTTGGGTCAAGCAATGGACTTGAACTGCTTGACATGGATTGTTAGCCTTGGATTGGCTGAGCAACGTCGGATGCAATCGACGGGTGTTATTGCTCGAGCACTCTTGAGCTCTTTGCCTACCGAGTCGGTGGAGGCAAAGGCTGGGGGCGAGGCACGTGGAGTTCGTCATCCTTGGACATCATGGGATGTCATAGGAGAGAGTGTGGAGCTTGCAGCTAGAACTGCAGAAGTTTTTCGCACAATAGCGGTGGAGGTTGTTGGTGGTGAGCAGAAGGAAACTGCTCCAGAGGCTGCAAGATAATAGTCAACGACTTCGTCTTCTACCTCTAGCATGGTGACAGAGGATACTTGGGAGCCGGAGATCGGACCTAAGCTTATAGGAGAGGAGAGACGAAGAGTTCAGAGATTCCTGAAGAGCTACAAGAATTGTTTTGCCTTTAGTATGAAGGATTTGGGTACCTTGAAGGGACCGGGTATACGGATCGACTTGGCTAATGACACGTCAATCTTCCGACGTCCTTACAGGTATAGTGACATGGAGAGAACCTTGATCCAGAGTAGGACTCAAGACTTGGTGGAAGCTGGGTTGGTGGAGATGTCGCATGGAGAGTATGCATCTGCCACAGTTATGCCAGCAAAGAAAGATATGTATGGCAACTACACGGATAGGCGTATGTGTGGAGACTATCGTCCTATCAATCGACAGACGAAGTCTGATAAGTATGCCATGCCGACACCTGAGGAGATCTTTGATGCAGTGGGGCATGTGAAGGTCTTCAGTACTTTGGATCTTCGAGCATGGTATCATCAGTTGCCGGTGGGAGAGGAAGATAAACCCAAGACAGCATTCTGGGGGATTGACTCTCACGGCAAGGATTGTTTGTATCGGTGGCGGTTCTTACCATTTGGGTTGAAGAACGCCCTTGCTGAATTCCAAAGAGTGATGGATAGGATCCTAGCAGGATTGGATTTTGTCAGATGCTATATTGACGACATCTTAGTCTATAGTGCTACAGTGGAGGAGCACGAGAGACACTTACGAGATGTGTTCGAGCGGTTGAGAGCTCATGGGTTGAAGTTACACCCTGGGAAGTGCAAGTTCTTCCAAGAGTTGGTAGAGTATCTGGGTCACACCATCTATCCAGGTGGGTTGGGGGTTCAACAGACGAAGGTCGAGGCCATTGCACGTATTCCACGCCCCACAGATGTGAGTCGAGTTCGAGCATTTGTTGGTTGGCGAACTTTTATCGTCGATATGTGAAAGGATTTAGTGCAATTGCGAAGCCATTGACCAAGCTGATGAAGGTGGACCAGGAGTGGCAGTGGGAAGATGAGCAAGAGCGAGCTTTCGTGGAGCTCAAGGATAGGTTGACATCTGCTCACATCTTGAGGAGACCCGTTAGGGGACGTCCTTTCCAGTTGCACACTGATTGGAGTATGTTGGAACTTGGAGCAGTGCTGACTCAACATGATGATGAGAAAAAGGAGTTTGTGGTGGCGTATGCCAGTTGCTCCAACAATTCGACGGAGGCGAGGTACAATTCGTACGAGGAGGAGTGTTTAGCTGCAGTGTGGGCTGTTGCACACTTCCGATGTTATCTGTTTGGGAACCCCTTTACTCTCATCACTGATCACCAGCCGCTCAAGTGGTTGATGGAGTCCGACAAGCTTACAGGGAAGCTTGCACGATGGGCTCTGATATTACAGGAGTATGACTTCCAGGTAGTGCATAGACCGGGAGTTGCAAACCTAGATGCTGATGGGTTGAGTCGTAACCCATGCACGAGTCAGCAGGATCAGACTGGGGCTCGATGGCATGATGAGGTTGATGAGGAGATAGTGTCGGGGTGGCATGCATCTGCCTTTCTTTGTGTGTTGGCCATGAACTCTAGTATGGAGGGCCAAGTCGTATCTTTCTCAAGTGAGAGAGTAGATGACGAGTCTCCAGATCTTGAGGGTGGAGATGGTGTTCCAAACCAGCGAGATATCCATGACGATGTGACCGTGATGGAGTATTTACGTACTGGCGTGGTGGTAGACACAGTAAGTGCCAAGGAGCGAGATCGTGTCCTTCAACGAGCGAAGAGATTTCGACGAGAAGGACGACATGTACTTCGAGTGTGGGATGATGGGATAGTACGGATAGTGTCACACCCATCCCAGAGGGCACAGTTAGTACAAATATGGAGATAGCAATAGAGACATTAGTATCGACGATCAATACATAGATGAATCATCTTGTCTTTTCACTTTAAGAAGTTACGTCAAAAAAGAGAGAAGAGCTCTTACATCCAATCAAAGACACACTAAACAAGTTTACCATGGATAATCTGATGAAAGAGATAACAAGTATCTTAGAAGAATAGCTAAATCTAGTGAGGAGCCAACAGAGTAGTATCGTATATAGTTGTTTAACTTGGTAGTTAAGTCAAGTAAGGTAGCGGCCGTAGTAGAGTAGTAGGGTATTGAAGGTCGGTAGGTAGTTTGAGGACACACACAAAAGGAGAATAGAGGAAAAGAAAGATCTATTAGCTTTCGGACTTAGAAGTCCTTTATGTACATATTCCTCGTGTGGTCACAAAGTAATATACAAATTTTACTTGTATGTTACTTGGGGTTTTGGATGAGCCTGTCATCCTTATGGTATTGGTACTTATGCAATAGGTTATTGGAGATCTAAACGGTGGATAGAGAGTGAGGTGAAGGCTAATGACTCTAAACTCAATAACATCGAGAGGAGAGAAAGATTGTCCATAAGAATTTAAGTCGTGAGAGAGTGCTCTTGCTTGACTGAACCTTATGAGACTATCTTTCTGTCAGTAATATACCAACGACAGTACCTTGACATAGTGAGGAAGGACCTGATAGCTTGGGCTACATGAGATCAAGGTGTTAGAACATGCTTATACGGATGAGTACAAGGATACTCACGTGTATGTCTGCAATCCAAAGGCTGAGGGACATGCAGTACCCTTGTAGAAGTGGTGTGGCTCATAAGAACTGTTAATGATCTTTGGAGTTCAAAACATCAGGAGGTGCTCAACACTCATATTCTTAAACATTTCTTGGGAAGAAATACATAAAAGGGGAGTGTCAAATATCTTATGTCAGAAGCTCAGAAGGTATAGATTATATTGGATTTTGATTTTTGTTTTTAGTTCGAGAAATCTCTTTTGAGGTTGGAGGTATTGTGCACTGCTAAATTAATCTCAGTTGTAACTACTATCTGAGGTGGGTTAAGTCAGTTGCAATCTTGGCGGGGTTGAGTACAACTCATCCTTGGCCACGCTACGAGGAGGATTAAATTGCTCTAAACCAGCAGTATTTTGGTTACTGAGTTATATTTTGGTTAGGGGAAGGTTTTGTTGAATATTTGAGGTTTTCGCTTAAATTATAACTTTTATTGGTTTTTTAGCCTACTCCCCTAGGACGAATTGATATATTACAAGTACCAAGTCACGATAAGACCTACGTTACACGATTATCAGAGATTTTTGATGTTGTTTTAACATAAGTGATTGCCGATACTTCATTGTATTACTCCGTCCATGACAGTCTTGTCGTCGGGTACTATGTCATTTGTTTTCACACACTTTCCTTCTCATGAGACCTTGCTCCTTTTGGTTGAAGGCACTCATTATGAAGTCCTTGATGTCTCAAGTAGCATAGCATCAATATCCATAACATTAGTTCTTGAATCATTGTGGTATGTGATCAACCGTCTAGCAGATTACAACCATCCAGAGTACATATAATAAAATTTCACAAAGCTAACAAATATCTAGATACCGTAATGGTGCTCACGATGTGCACTAAAGTAAAGGTACAAGTATGAGCTATTTTCAAAATACAATTAAAATAACTAGATAGGCGACTTACAACAAGACGACTCTTGAGCTACTCCTTAGATGCGCGAAGCGAGCAAGAGAAAAAACTACAGACAAAGTATATTTTCAATAGGTTTTGACAGCTAGCTCTAAATGTCACTAAGCATACACCACACATCACACATGAAAAAGATATTTCACTGGTCTTTTAAATCCCGTGGGATACAATGTCTTGTCTAGTATCGACTTCTGCTTGAAACTCGAACTTCAAGATTACACTCGAACTTCAAGTTTACACATGGAGTGAAAAATAACTTTTGATCTACTTGCGGATCTTGACTCTCAAAGCACAATGTGGTAGAGCTCGCTGTAAGCTTCTCATGTGCACTTCATTAATTTCATTTCGATGCTTCGTAACAAAGTTATGAGATTCAAAACATAGAGAAAACAAGCTAAGCTTTAGCTTGTCGATGCTGATTGAACATTTGCGTTTGCTAGCGTTATACTACATACGCAAAGAGACTGCTTAGTGATATTATGAGAAAAATTCATGTATAGTGAACTAACATAAAAGGTTGTTTAAGGGATTAGCATGTATCTGATATTTGTCAATGGGCATTTTGGGGGATCGAGAGGTCTAGTGCAGACATTTAAGTTTTCACTGGGTGCAGATACGTGCATCTAATGCATATGATAAGACGGTTCATGAGGAGGTGGATCGTGTCATATGTTCTGGAAGAAATCGAGATGTACGGAGAGAGTGCTTTATTGCATACGAAGGAGGGTTGGATAATTCGAACTGTTATAGAGTCTAAACTTGTTGTCCTTGGATCCATCGAGATCAGAACATCAAGTTCTTCTAGAAATTGAAAACATTATGAAGTTTCAAGCGACAATTTGAAAAATGTGAAAGATATCGACTCACAAGGAGAAGGCACTACTACAAAATGACACTTTGCATGCATTCCGCATTGCAAAGTACAAAGAAAGAGTGTTTTATAAGAAATACCACATATGATTTGTAATGCAGCCTACATTGCAATTTGTGATGCAAATAGAATTGCATTGACATATCGTAATGTTGACACAATTTTGTCGCAAAATTTGATGCATATAATAACTTAAAATTCATGATACGTTTAATATCATATTTGTGATACATACAATACCACTTTTGTGGTACATGTAGCATCATACTTGCGATCCATGTAGCATTAAACTTGTGATACTTATTGAATCACAAGTGTGATTCTACCATACGATGCAAACTGCATCATATTTATGATGGTATATCAATCGTAAGTTTTGATGTCCACGACATCTTAATCATGATATGTTTAGTGTCGCAAAGTGAAAAAGGAAAAGTTATTCTAGGTTCTGCGATGCAGATAACATCAAAATTGTGATATAGTATGCATCGTAAGTGTAATGTTATTCGCTTCACAAGTAGAATTTAAAGTTAGAATAGTGTGATTCTATGTCCATCGCAAGTGTGATGTGTATAGAATCACAAGTATGATGTTATATGCAACGCAAATTTGATGTTATATTCATTGCAAGTGTGATGCTATATCACATAGCAAATTTATGATAATATTTGTTTCACACATTCTGATGCATAATCTATCACAATTTATGATTAAAGCGTGTGCAATGGATTTTACATCATAACGCAATGTACAATGACGATTTAGAATGATACTACATTGAGAGACATTGACATCCACGAGTATACACATACACAAAGGATAAAAGATGTGAACGTGTTTATGTATTGCATGATGACAAAAAATATATGTACATGTATAAGACAGTGCTAGTTTGTAACAACTAGCCAATCTACACTGAAGCTGACCATCTAAATCTATGATCTATCTCTATGTTCACGTATTGATCCAACTATAGAACATGACTCTCTGCCAACCTCGACCACTCTTTCGCAAACCTATCGCCTAGTTGCACCAACAGAAGCTCTTGCTCAATAGTTCTTGAAACTCACAATGCTAACCTGCAAACCACAATCACATGCAGAAGTCACAAAGTGAATTGGGGCGGACTTCTCATAAAGTCCAAGGTCCTAAACGGTACCTCTAACACACCTATGGTCCAACCGTCCGTGATGTCCGTTTAGGTCCAGGCTCCCGAACGATGGTATAGCCCGCTGTCTTGTTCCATAATCTTGCACCAACTCTTAGACCGTTATCAAGTCTAGAAGTCCAAGTCTCGATCGGACACGCCCTGGTACTGATTTAATCATCAACCAGAGTCCGTCCTCTGAACTTTAAGATCGGGTGACTCGTCCTAGTCCACCCAAACATCGAATCCCTCTCATATATATTTTCTAGGATCAGCGACTCTGTCTTTTTATCCCTAAAACTTCTACCACAACTCGATCACGTGATCGATAGTAATTCTCAACTCTGATGTCAATTCAGAGGAAAGTCCTCGATGAGAGCTTTTTAATGATACTTACTCGCCTCGAGTCTTACGTGCAGCATCGTCCATAACCCAAAATATAGCTAGAGCTCCAACATTTAGTGTTTTTTTGAGGAACCGTGATCCATCTCTAAATAAAGACCTTGTGGTTCAAGGTCTGTCTACAATCAAACCCACATCTCAGATCCATGCCTCATATCCACAACCAGACTTGCATTTTGGTTCGTTTCTAGACTTGCCTCCTTAGGTCAACATTCGGTTGGGACTCTTTGGGCTAGACGTCTACGTCATAGACCAATGTTCTAACATTGATTCAAAGAACCACTAAGGTTCATCTTTTCTCAACGTACGAGTCAAGATGTTTAGTTCTACTCGTAGTGTTCACAACTTAGCGTAAGCCCGGTAAGCTTCTTTTGTTCATCTCTATGTCTGATCTTGAGATTGAGGGTCGCGACATTCACTCTCACTTTGGAGGTTGATGTTCTCATCAACAATGATCCTTAAGTTAACGCAAAGTTTGAAATGGTTAGTCAACCCCTTGGCATCAGAATTGCGTTCTAGTAGGTAACCCGCAATTCCTTTCTTGACTTGAGTCTTAAGTTGTCGCTACAACACTTAGAAAATTCCAACTAGTCTCAAGGAAGCTTAACCTCTTTGGCCACCTCTAAACAAAACTAGTTCACAAATTCTAAATATTATATTTACAACTTTAAGATTCACACCTACTTACTTGGTCTCTCGAAGTTTATTTTCTGATCGTAACATGATTTGACTTAGACACAATATTAAGTTTATCTTACAGTTCAGAAATTGTAACGCAAGATCATCCAAGCCCCAAGTCAAGTGTACAAATTCATACTTGCTTTGCCAACACTAAGGAAAATCTAAGTCTTGACTTATATGCTTATCCAAACCATCTCACTTCCTCTGAGTGCAATTCGTTCCAGCTACTTCCTTCAAATGGTATATGTGTCATTCGATTGGATTTGCATCACGATCACAAAATGATACTCTTTTCGTATTCTACTTCGCCTTCCACGAGATCAGGTCGAGATCTGAGAACATGTTTGCGCCTTGGCCGCAATTCATCCTTGAAGGACTTCTTCAATAATAAAACATATAATATCATACGTAATTATCACTCGCTAGGAAGGTCTAAAGTATGGACATCTTCGTGCCGATTCTTGGCAATGATCGAGCAAACTTCGATGAGAACTTCGTCGATATTCTTTCTAGAATGTCGTGCGCATACACATCGCTACACAACATACATCGCTGACAAAGGAACACCACACATACACAAATAGTGACAGGGAGGGAGAGAGACGAGAAAAAGATGAAAGTGGGGCACGAACGACGAGACAGAAAACACAGAGGAAAAAGGAACACCACGTTGTCGAGGCGAGAGTTTCCTGGGAAGGGCGAACCTTCTAGCTGTGATACGATCGTGAAGGGGAGGGCGAAAATCACACAAGGAATACGGACCGCAAGAGAACAAACCACCACGATTTCGATATGGCCGAGGTAAAACACACAGCGTGCAAATAGATCTTCAACTCCAGATCATGCAGATTGAAAAGCTCACGCTCAAAGACTCAGAATATCAAAAAACTGCTCCTGTGAAGCACCAGCGCGTTCACCTAGAAGCTTCCCGTTTTCTTTTCAGAAAAGAATGCGTACAAGTTGTAGGTCTCCTCTCTACTCGATTCTGTCTACTAAGCTCAATCTCTCGATGTCAAGACTCTGATCAGTCAGAAAATCTCTTCAGACGTAACCTCAGTAAAATCTTCTCCTAGCTCTTCGATTCTCTCTACTCGATAGTCTCCGCACGGTAAACTCTACACTGCTCGATGATCGACAATCTGCGATAATGCGATAATTCGATACTGCGATAATGGACTGAGAATTCTCTCTCTCCGGAGTACACCCCTCTGGGTTTTCCTCCACCTTACGTAACCTTCAGTGTCATATGGCAGGGGGTAAAAGACGCCCTAAACAGATGGCAGCAGAAAATTAAATCACTGGTAAAAAATCTACACGTAAGAAGACTATTTCACTAAGCTTTGCAGGTTCATCTGTATGGACGGCCACCGTCTTGGCTGTACAGTCAGCATCTGCCACCTCCACCCAAAGTAACTCCACCACGGCTACCTCTGACCACCGGAATCACCTCGTTCTGACACGTGGAGCCCGAGTTATCACCATTGTCGTTTTCCGGCCCCCTTAAACTTCGAAATGCCGTAAGTATTGTCTCAGGTATCAGTTTCACTTGATTTTTCGACCCAAGTGAATAATATTTTGAACTCTACATTTTTCTACAAAAGAATTGGTACCGACTTGGAGTATCTTTGATGCCATCTCGCTACTCCATGACTTAGAGGGCCGCAACCGAATTCGTACTAATTACCCCGCCAACCCGAAGGTGAGAGGTCCATTTCGAAACCCGGTGATAATCTCCCTCTAGCATCCACACTAGGTGACTGCACTAGTGGAGGGGTAGACGGAGGCGTCTCGCATTCACGATACGTTTAAGAGACATCTAGTGTCCCGCCCCTAAGCAACTTGGTGCCCCTCATATTTCCTCGAAGGGGCCAGCATACTCCCAGCCAGTTGTGAGTCTGAAGGGATTTGATCCGGAGACCTCCTCCCTACAAGTTTCTCAGCTACACCACGGAAGCTGATCTCACAACCGGTTTTGAAGACCAGTTTCTAAGCTAATATGCTAGAAAGCTGCGGTATTTCATCTTTCTTTTGCTAACACGAAGTGCCATAACTTTCTCTAGACATGCTCTTTTTGTACATTTCAAATTTTAAACAAATACTAAATACTACAATCTACATGAGAAAAATCTAAAAAGTATTTTTCGAGCTCACTCAGATTTATGGTAAATTTCCCGGTATCGGAAATCTTGTAGAAGAACTCCAAGTGACTTTTTGCCTGCAACTCCGTTTGTAACTTTTGACCATACCACGGTGATCAGCGCGACGAGACCTACGCCGTGGTGTTTTCAGATTTTCGAATGCTCATTTCCTCCAGAATCGACTTCTCTGAGGTCTTAACTTCACTTAGAGAGACTAACTTCTAACTGAGAGATGAATTATTCACTATGTGGAATAATTCACATCACGACAACGTGGTTTCGTAGCATGTCATATTGTCTATTTCAGGTGTTAGTCCCACAATGTATACTTGGTGCTCCAGCAAGACCAGCCGTTGTTGAGCTTCTACCTTTTCTTTGAACACCTTGATAAATTCTCTTGATGCCACTTGTTACAATCACGGATCCGTTGACCTTGCTCTTGTATTTCTGCACACTTCTGAAGTATCTTCCAAAGTCTGATCTCTTCTCCCTTAAATGTTGTTTGAATCTCCATTACACGTTTACTTATTTCTTGAACGACTCCTTCTCGCCTAAGTAAAACCTCTTTTATCTGTTGGTACGTATTTGGATCGATATGGACTCCTGATCTCATATCTCTCTTCACTGAAATAAGAGAGAGAACTTCCTCTACCGTCTTCCTTATTCCTCCCGGCTGCGTAATATTCTAGGATCTCACATAATTACTGAGTAGAGCTATAGTTGGTTCTACTTCTTCTTTCCACCGTGCTAATGTTGTCTCTAAACTTCTAGAGATTGGATGTACGTTGTCCTCGCCCCTTGATCTTTTGACATAGTTTTCTTTTCTACTAATGGTCCACTAAACTATAAGCCTCCATCTCTTTCTGCAGTTTCTTTAGTATAGATGTAGCTACAAATAGTATAGAGACAGTAGTAAAAATGATGAGAAACAACACCCATCTGACGTAATGTGCGTAACGTCCACCTAACGTTTGATCGAGGCTGCTAACACTACTCCCAAATTTACTCAATAACAAGGAGTTCACGTAACCTTCCCACGCCCATCAAAATCATTCAAATTTGACATCCCTAAACAAACTTTGGTCGCTGAGGTGAAAATAATGCTATCGCTATCTTACATAACTCTAACCAAAGTGACTATCTCGTGATCTCATGAAGCTATAAACCTGACACACAAGCATTCTTCTTAGTTACCCTTTTTTTAGACATCAGGAAGAGATCTTAGTGTAATTAAGAATCTTACGATCATCGACTCCTCCTAACGGTAATTGATAAACCTCAATCCAAGCTACTGCCGTTCTCCGGCTGCCCTCGCAGCACTCGCATTTCTTTTTCTCTAAAGACACAAAACTGGAAAACATACTGTAATCTACACCCAACCTCCTAAAACAAGTCCATGAATCTCAACCTACACCCAAACCTACCAACGTGTAGCTCAAAGAAAAAGAAACATCCATCTGCTAACAAAACATTGTGCACTAGTACCGCGATTCAAAGTCAGGTCCAAACAACATCCATGTACAATCCTTTAGCTAAAACTAGCTATAAAAAGCCATACATAATCAGCTAGAACTATAACGAAGCCAAAAAAGATGAAACCCGTAGCAAAGAAATCAAAGAATGTCTATATGAGAATATTCACTTTTGATCAAACAGTCTTCATATACCAATAGGATCCTCTATCTTGACTCCGTTCGCTCTATAAACTCTCAAAGCCAAGATATCTCCAAACAAGATTATAGACAACCAAGATATCTTCAAACAAACTATTTGGAGTTCTCCTTGTAAAATTTGGTCACAATAAGTGAACAACCAATATAAATCATTCTCTTGTGGCTAAACTTCACTCAGCACACACAACACAACAATTCGATATAAGTACAATTTTCTCCTATGCGTAGATAATGACTCCTTCATCATGTATGCACCAAGAACAAAGAGCTTGGCTCACTCTTCGTGAAGAACAATCCAACTTCATGACGCACGTGAAAAAAAATTGGACGTAAGCGTCTCTCTGCAAACTAATTTCTCTCACATCTCTCAAATCGTCTAATGAAACTTCAAATCATATTCAATTTAATGTAAAACTTGGTGTTTTGATCTCGATGGATCCAATGACAACAAGTTTGAACTCCAAAATGATCCGAACGGTCCAACTCTCATTCGTATATTAGTGTAGCACTCCAAATCCTCTTCCATACATCCCATTTTCTTCAAGAATACATCTCACGAACCGTCTTAATGAGCACATAGTCTGCACAAATCTGAACTCAATGACATCTTGTGCGCATACATTAGACCTCTCAGTCATTTGAAACGTCGATTGACATATCATAAATACAAGCTAGTCTCTTAAGTTGTCCTCTTATGTCAATTCATAGTACATCAGGTTTTCTCATATAATATCCAAGCAGCCCCTTTGTAGCCTCAGTTAAGCGTCATGAACTGCAAATACTCATCAACATCGGTAAGCTAAGACTTAGTTTGATTTTTTCAACTTTTGAATCTCATAAGTTTGTCATTAAGTGTCCAACTGAATAAGATGAAATGCTCATGGGAAGTTAACAATGAGCTCTACCACTTTATGGTAGGAAATGGAGACTCAAAAGTTGTATAAAAGCTCATTTGTATTCTTATGAGCGTTTTTGGAGCGATAATGCTAAGCATCAAAATATGATTTTTCAAATAGGAACTAGTCCACGACACGTAACGTACAATTATTTAGAGGGCTGATCAATCATTAGGATTTCTCTTGTACTCATGCAACTCATAAGAGAGTCGAAGCTTTTCTCATCTCATTTCGATTTACTTTCTTGTCTACTCACTTTTTTTCTTAGAAATATCGATGCTTCTATATGGTAATAGAGCAGCACAGAGCATGTGTACCTTGCTAATGAACGAGATGGAGTTTCTGCATGGAGAAGTACAAGAGAGAGCAGATGGAGTTGTGCTTGATGTTGATCATTATCTTGTTGATGCGTCTGGGTGAGACGAAACAAGTTCTTTCGTCATCACAAACTTTGAATGAAATTTTGCAGACCTATAAGACCTAACTCTCTGAAATCAGTTGACCAACCCAATATATATTGTCTTGTTTAGAAGGTACGAATTGTGTATTCGACCAAGTTTTAGCTGAATTGGAGCTTTCTATCGATAAATTTTGAAACAAATATTTTTTGACCAAAATGAAAGTTTTAGGACTTGAGTCAAAAACAAATACTTGTACGAATTGTGAAATTTCAGAGTATTATGTATACAATTTTGACGTCATTTGGTCCAAATTTGACTTTTCTTGATTTGTTCTTTTGACGTTCTTGTCTTGTTTTGTACACCTACAATTCGCGGATAAGTTCTTTCTTTATTCTCGCTGTAGGAGGAGTGCACAAAGTTGTCTTTTTTTTTACTTGTGAGAAACTCTTGATCGCGAGGTGTAGGCAGACGAGTTTCGTGGAGGTTCTATGATGTTTTTCATGTATAAAACTTTATAATTTCTCGATTGTCGAGCTTATCATGAGAGATAAGCTCGACAAGAACAACTACCAAGTATGGAAGTTCCGGATGATGACTTTTTGCAAGAACAATACCTAATGGATTCACTAAGGAGGAGAAAATACCTAATGTACAATTTTTGATGCAAAATTCAAGGAGTGGAAAAAACAACGTATCAGACGATTCAATATTTTGATAGTATTTCAGATTTTGACATTGATGATCAATCACATCCAGGATTGTGATACATCCAAGAAATTTTAGGATGCATCTGCTTCAATCAAAAACAGAGGCATGAAAGTTACAATTTGCAATAGTTCAACATTGTGAAGAATGCGTCGATGTGCATAAAGGACACATCAAACATCTCGTATATCAATTGTCCTCTGTCAAAGTTGAGATTGATCCCACTATCTTGATGGAGGTCAAATTGCATGGATCGCCTATTGAGTACAAAACATTGTTTATGATGCAAAGCAATGACACCAAGCACCATATTCAGCACAAGGGTAACAAGGGCTATAAGGAATGTCCTTCATGTACCCAATTGACTAGAAATCTGCTATTTGTATGACAGTTGATAGATCTCCAAGTGCACTTCAATAAATATGAATGTTTTATTGAAGATTTGAATAGCATCGTCATATCTTTAGTAGCAAAAGTAGTAAGCTCTTCAACTATATGCTTTTGTGCCTAAGTTATATGCTGCCATGTATGGATAGAGTGATCCAATAGCATATGATATTAACATCTAGCACAAGCGAATTGAGCACATGAACTTCCAAATGTGGAAAAGTCTTTTGAGTTCTGACTTGGTTACATGTCTGTCTAATTTTGGATCCAATGAGCTCATTGGAGTTTATGCAGGATGTCAATTCAGCAAGCAAGCTATACAACTCTTTGAGGGATCAAGTAGCAGAGCAAACAAGCTCTTGGAGCTTGTTCACATTGATGTATTTTCAGTACTTCGAATCCTTCGTTGATGATCATTCGTGTTATACTTGGATCTATTTGTTGAGAAACAAGTCTTCTGTCAAAATATTGTCAACATTCTGACTTTCCACAAGTTGATGGAGAAATAGTCTGAAGAATATATCGTTTGTTTGATATCTAATGGAGGAGGTGAGTTCCTTTCGAAAGAGTTCGATGCAGATCTATACAGCATGACATGTCATGCCAAAGGACATGCAGTTATAATCCGCAGCAAAACGGGATTGCTGAGCACAAGAATCGACACATAGTAGAAGTTGTGCATGCTATCTTGATGAGAGATCATACTTAGACCTTACTAGACAAAAGTTGTTTCATGTGCGGTGTATCTGATGAATGGGACGTCTATAGCGGCAGTCCGTAGCTAGACATTGAGAGAAGTCTTCCCATGCAGTAAGTCTAATTATTCTTTTCTTGAAGTTTGGGATGTATTTGTTTTGAGCACGTATTTGATGAGAAATGTAAGAAACTAGATTCGAGAGTAGATATGTATCTTCCTTGGATATGTTTTTGAGACGAAAAGATATAGATGTTACAATCATTCGTCGAAGCAGTTCTATATCAATAGAGATGTTTTCTTTGATGAGTTACAATCTTGGTTTGCTCCTGCACTTGTTGTAGCCATCCTTGTACCTACTGTAGAACCAAAGAATCAGTCCATTGTAGTACCTCAGCATAGGAAGTTGAGTAGAGTATCTAGAGAAATCATTGATCTCATATCATAATCAATTTCACAAAGAACTGTTGCTAACGTTGGAGTCCACGTAGCACAGCCTAGTGGGAGTAGTGTAGGTTCTACACAACACGAGCAAGTATTATTACAACATTTGTTTGACTCGTCTAGATATATGGATCTTCCACATCCCTTGGATACCTTGTCTCAAACCTTGGCGTTTATGTCATATCAGTTGCAAAGGGGAGGTGATAGTGCACCAATTATATCCTGCAAATCTGAACGGCCAAAGCATCCAGTGAGTAGAATATGCATGAAGGTTTTCTTGATGCACATCATGCATATATTACAAATGTTCTTTAAGAACAAGAATAGAGTTCACTTGAGAAGATGATGCATAAAGTTCAATTGGTGAGTGCTATGGAAGATGAGCTTGTTGTGCTACACCACCAACAGACTTAAGAGTTGGTGGACTAACTTGAGGATAAGAAGACGAGTGGTTGCATGTGGGTCTTCAAGATCAAGCACAACTGGGATGGTACCATGTGTCAATACAAGATCAGATTGGTAACCAAGGGCTACGGACAACAACATGGAGTGGATTTGAGGAGAACTTTGCTCCAATTGGGAAGATGATGACTATTTGAACCGCGTTATCAATTGCGACTCGAAAATGTTGAAAGGTTCCCCAGATGGACTTCAAGAATACCTTCCTCAACGGTGATCTTGATGAGGAGCTCTACATGCATCAACCTCTAAGTTATGAGGATCTTAAGTTTCCAGTGTGTAAGTTATGGAAGACCCTCTATGGTCTGAAACAAGCCTTAAGAGCATGATATGGAAAGATCAATTCTTACTTGCAGTCTCTTGGTTTTCATCTTTGTAGTTCTGACTCTACCTTGTATAAACAAAGAGTACGAAATCGAGTTGTGGTGATCATCGTTTATGTTGATGATTTGATCATTAGTGTTACCTATGAGGAGCTTATTTCTCCAATCAGTGATCACTTCGAATCCGAGTTCGAGATGATGGACTTATGGGAGCTCAAGTATTTCCTTGTTGTAGAGTTCATTAGAGATGAGAAGGATGTTCGGCTTGTACATTAACAATATGCTCTCAATGTGCTTGCGAGATTTGGTATATTTGACTGCAATATATTGCTACATCATTAGAGCAAGGGGTAAAGTTATGAATAGAGGATGGTGAGTTGCTTGATTATCCTCGCATGTATAGACACATGGTTGGGAGTCTTATCTATTTGACTAGCACTAGATCAGACTTGAGTAATGTCATCGATCTGATCAGTCAATTTATGCAATCATCACGGAGAGCACACTTTGAGGTTTTTAAACAAATCCTCTCCTTCGTGAAGTTCTTGATGCAATACGAACTTCATTATCGATATAATGGATAGTTGTTGTTACATGGTTACATTGATGTTGATTGGACAAGGAGTACCGTACAAGATATCCATGTCAAGTTACGCTTTTGGACTTGGAAGCGTTGCTATAAGCTGAACTTCTAAGAAGTAATCTATGATTGCTTTGTCATCAACATAAGTATAACATCGAGGAGCAACGAACGCAACATGCGAATCAATTTTGCTATATTTGATATTGATGTGAGAGTATACAAATCCTATTGTTGTATATATTGACAACATTATCAACATGAAGTTAGTTAGTAATCATATTTTGCATAGTAAGACGAAAAACATTGAGGTGCACTATAGTTTCATTAGAAAGAAGATCCTTGCAGGAGATATTCGGCTCAGTTATGTGAGAACAAGAGATCATGTTGTCGATATTTGTACTAAGGTGTTGCTTAGAGATAAGTTTGATGTTTTCATACATTATCTAAGAGTACATGATGTACAGCAGAGCTTCAAAGAGAGTGTTGATATAGTCCCAAACTATAGTAGATCGGAGGATGATACCACCCAGAGTAGTTAAGATTGTTACGTTGTCGTAGCGAGAGCCTTTCCTTTGAGCAAGGGCGTACCTTCTGGCTGTGGCTAGCGATCGACGCACAGCAGAGCGACTAGTATCTCGTAGATTTCTCTCTAACTTCCTCGATAACCAAGCACTTTCTTTCTCTCAGTAAAGGGTCAAGATAACTACACGAAAACGTTGGATGATCATGGGCACGACAAACGAGATATGCGATGACATGATCTCTCGGTAGTATTCCTCTCCAAAGTTTCTCACTACTAGGGCTTCGTACATGGCTTTGGGTCGACAGATGTGTCTTATCTCGCACTGGATGTTAAAGTTTACAGGAGGGAGCTGATTTAGATCCATCCTTCGTTAGATGAGGATAAAGATGGTGAGATCCCATTCTTGGCCGTAAGTGATAACAGGTAAGATCACAGGGACAGACGAGAGCATGATTTGCGCGGTAAAGCTATGCCCGAAGGATCCTATCAGAAACTGTTGAAAGTGAACTCTTTCCATGTACATCAGTTTAATCTGGAAAGGGTTTCGGAAAGGGCGGTAAGTAGAGTCCTTCGTCCATCTCTCACAACATGTGCACTCCAACTACAAAGGTATCCCCATCCATAAAACTCCGATACAATCTCATAGGATCACCACGATCTCTCCACGAACAACCTCTTGGATTTCTCAAGGTCGAATCCCCCCACACAGGTCACTCCCCTTTGCTTTTAAAAGTTACGAACACAAAACAAGGATAGGTGCAAGCTCCCTAACCGAGCAACCCAAGCCACACGGGCCGATGAGGTGGCACACATGCAGATCGCATGTTTGGTGCCGTCATACTCATCCACGTGTAGGTCATCTGGGTGGAAGGTTCAATGCAAGCACCGTAACATATCCCAATACTAGAGACTAGGCTAGACAGGTAGTCGACTTTACAGTTCAAGGATCGCACTTTGCCACGTTGAGTGCGAACCTAACAACCACATGACGTGGATACACCGTAGGTCGCTAAAGTCTTATCTACGCCTAGAATACTCCCCAAAGCAATACAAATGTCGCACTGGATACTTTTCAGCTAGCTGCCGCTAACAACTCAAGACCTAGAGTAGATATCGATGCCGATACAACTCGGCAGAAAAACCAGCAAACTTTCACACATGATAGGTACAGATCTTCAGCTCAGTCTCCTCTCAAACTTGCCACGTAGGTAGGATACTAAAATCTCTACTTGCAGGTCAAATTTCAGGAAGATCTGATGGCTACATCTCCTCCCACAATTAACACAAATCCACAGAAACTAACACGCACTTTCAATCTCAGATTCAGGACAGAAGCTTCTTCGCCTAAATGAACCGTCCACTTCCTCTCAAACTTCCTGTGCTACCAATTCAGAAGGTAAACTCACTACTCAGAAATTTGAGCCGATTTGACCGTTCGGATCATCCTCCATAAATCTGCAAACTTGCTGCTCCAGATTGAGAGCTTTCTGCACCCCGTCGTCTTCAAATCGCCATTGCGCTCAATCCGCAAAACATCCGGTGGTGAAATTTGTGGTCAGAGCTTCAGCAACTGACAGACTACAAGCTCATGAAATCTGGTCTCAATCTGACGGCTCAATCACTCAAACTCTTTAATCTTACAATCGGAAGAGAAAGCTATGTACTCTCATCATTCTATGAAATTCAAATCGCCATAACGTATGCCTGGACCTCCAAATCGAGTGAAATTTGTGGTCAGATTGCTCCTCCCGTCGAGAGCTCTCCGCCCATGCGTTCTGATCTCCACAATCCCTCGTCAAAGTGTCCCGATCCTTCCAGAGCGCACACTTAGGTAGATGACAAGTTACCTTCACTTTTTGGAGGACCAATGAGAAGTTAAAGGACTCAACCTTGTCCTTTCTGCCCCATGGAGACCCCCAGCAGATAATAGAGCATTCTAAGCTCATAAGAGCAAAGTTTTAGATCCCATTACACCACAACTTCCACAATTGTGTGCAAAACGCACTTATTCGCATAATTTACATACTAACTGGTCCCGCAACAAGACATTCACCCCCTCCAAACCTGCACATCCTCCGGTATGTGCCAACTTGTTATCCATAGTCATCATCGTAGCCCTCATCAAGCTCTGAATTGTCAGGTTCATCATCCTCTTCTCTCGCATAAGGTTTGGAAAGATGAGAATCAGACTCGAGAAGTTCATCGAAATCAAGAAATCCTTCACGTCTTCGGAAAACCTTGACCCTTTTACCAGCAATGGGTAACTTCAAGAGTGTACCATCCAATTCTCGCAAACCATATGTGGCGTTGTCGTGAACGATAACAACAACATAAGGACCAAACCAACGTCGTGCAAACTTCTTGATAGTGCTGTGTTGGTTATCCAAACTGTTGTCATATACTATGACCCAGTCACCTTCTCGGATCGGCTTCTTCCGCAGTCGATGTGTCTTGTCGAACCGCTCCTTGTTCTTCAACCTCGCCTCCTTGAGTTTGACCAATGCTTCTTCGAGGTCCTCCTCACGTCGCTCAAGCTGCTGAATTCGTAGTGCCAATAGTCCTTCTCTATCAGAACCATCCTCCCAAGGTAGACATACCCAAGTAGGAACGTCTCCTTCCGTTGACATGATAGGTTTTTGACCGGTCATCAATTCTGTAGGCATGTAACCAGTGACAGTACTATGAGTAGTTCTATCATCCCACAACGCAAAAGGAAGAAGTCTAGGCCAGTCCCCATGACGTCCCTTGCACGCTTTCACCAATGCTTGGATGATTGATGGGTGCCTTTGTTCACTTTTCCCATTCGCTTCCGGGTTCATCGAAGTGGTCAACTTCAATCGTATTCCATATCTGTTGAAGAACTCACGTGCTTCATCTGCATTCAACTCTCCTCTATCTGCACGGATTCTCCCCACGCTTCCATATCTAGAAACGATATCTTCTAATATGAATCGACAGACAAGTTCAGTAGCTTTGGTGCGTAGAGCCCTCCCTTCTACAAAGTTAGATAGCTCTTCCCGAGCCAAAACTAAAAGACGCATGCCCCAAATTCCTGGTGGCATGGCAACCAGATCCAAAACCCATTGGCAATGAATGGACAAGGGATACGTAGGTCTCAATCCATCCCTATACTGAATCTTGGATTGGAATTGACATTCAATGCATGACCCAACAAACTTCTCTACATCTCGATACAATCCTTTCCACCAATACCTCTCCTTGATCTTGGTAAAGGTTGCCCATGTACCTCGATGTCCTACCCATAAGGTATCATGGAATTGTTCGAGTACTTGTTTCTTGGTCTCTGCATCATCCACTACTCTCAAGGGTACTCCATCTCTCCTCTTTGGCCTCTTCCACAGATATCCATCTCGTAATAGATAGCCATAGGCCTGATGTGCGTATCTCCTTGAAGACTTTCTCCGTCCATTCTCCATACTTCTGAAGAGTGCTTAGACAACGTCCGATTTTCTTGAGCCTCCCACAATACAATTCTTCCTTGAAAGGAAGAACACCATCCAAGCGACTCCGGTCCTCGCTTGATAGTTGTAGAACTTGCCCCTCCTCTGGATCATCTTCCTCCATATCTTTTGCCTCCATATCTTCTTCTTCAGAGTATCTAGCTCTAGACAACATGTCTGCCATCGAATTCATCTTCCGTGCTATGTGTCTCAACTCTGGATTCAACGACCTAACGTAAGCTATCCAACGTAACATAGCAATATCAGGCGTTGTGCAGTTTGCTATCATTCCCAACAAAGGTAAGCAATCAGTTTCAAGTAGTACATGTGCTCCAATGAGATACTCCTTCTCAGCTTTCATTGCAGTTACAACGTCCCAGAGCTCTCGTTTGACTTGAGGGTATCTCCTTTGTCGATCTGTAAGTATGCGAGCACCAAATCTTGTTGCAGACCTCTTTTCCTCACCATCATCCTGCCCTATTGCCCAACCTATAGCGATAGGACTAGTATCAACAGTAACGACTATGGGTCTACCACAATCATAGTTCAACTGTCGTAGAACTGGTGGTGATTTCAATGCTTCTTTTAGTCGCACCATAGCGACCCTCTGCTCCTCACCCCAAGTGAACCTTCTTCGCTTCCTCAACAACTCATACAACGGTTCAGACATGTGACCAAAATGAATAATCCACACTCGATAGAACAAACAAGCTCCCATGAATCTCCTAACCTCTGTGGTGTTGGCACAATCTTTCATCCTCCCAATAGCATCAACCTTTGATGGGTTCGGGCGTCGGCCAAAAGCTCCACAAAGATGACCAACCACAACAATCTCCGGAACTCCAAAGCTCGATTTCTCCGCTGAAAGAGTGAGATTTACCTCCTCAAGCCTTGTTAAGATCATCTCCACATCGTGAATATGATCAACCACAAATCTTCGACATCCATTCTCAGTAAGCTTTTCATCCTTATCTTCGACTGCACATCCTTTCATAGGAATATCATCTATGAAAGGTATGGTCTTCTCCGGAATGAATTCTCGCAAAATCCTATTCATTGCATTCTGCACATGAGCAACGGAGTTCGTCGCTCCTTGTGGTAATGTGCACATCCTTACAAGCCCAAGCGGAGTACGCATGGTGGTGAGATCTCTGCTCTCTATTGTCAACTGGAACTGATCATACCCAGAGTATAAATCTCCAATCGAGTAGATAGCACGACCAGCAAAAGCTTCTGCAACTTCATCTACTATGGGTCCTGACCCCATGTTCCGAATAGTCACCTTGTTAGCATGTTGCATGTCTTGGATGAACCTAGGAGCTCCTGACTTCTTAAGTACAGTAAACCACCGACTTGAGTAAGGTCCCATAGATGGCTCTAAAATACCCATGCGTATTTTCTCTTTCAACAATTCAACAAGCATTGGCAACATAGCTCGTGGTACTTGTATAGGCTTCAAGTCCCAAGGCACATGTGGTACTGTGAAGATCAACATGGGTGCTACAACACTCGTATCTACACATCCAATCTCTTCTGCATTGAAAGCAAAAGCCTTTCCATGCCTTCTCAACATCTCATGAAAATGCTTTCTCTCTTCCTCAGTGAGAAACTCACCCCCTCCAATCTGCAGTCGGTTGAGTGTCTCTTCTGTGAACCTGTGCCCTATTCTCTGTGAATCCCCCAGAACTGGTTCAGTCGATGCTCGTTCCACTTGCTTGTTAGAGTCTTCAGGTAGTTGAGTAGCCACCGGCTTCACTTTATGCGCCACCGTCTTGTATTTTGTATGAACCTGCGCTTCTTGGTGTTTCATGGCTCTACTCCTCTCTAACTCCAACTCATGATCTCCTTTCATCCGAAGTTGAACCTTGTAGCCGTCCTCGACGAATCTTGTAATCTCCTCATGTAACTCACGTGAACGGATCGCGACTAATCCATTAACCAAAGAATCGATGTTTATAAACGACAAAACTTCCTCAAGAGTATCTTCAAAGCACTCTTCTCCATACACCCCGTTAATGAACTCCCGATCTAACAGAACTCCTTGAGTTTTGAAGAGATCTTCCTGCTTCTTCATACATCGTCTTTGTACACTATCCATCTCTTCTACCACTCGAAATCTATTTACACATGTTTCAGAAAACTGAGCAAATCCAGATTTAAACATCTCTCCTTCATCTTCTGACCCTAGCGGAAGGCTCTTTCTCCTATCAACACTCCCATACTCCCGCCCTACAAGAGTGCTAACTAAAAATCCGAAAACTCTTTGTCAGTCCTTAAGGGACTGTCCCTCAACTTCTCTCTGTTCCTTTCATGACCCGTACGTACAGTAAGAAACTGTACCGCCCTTGTACCATCTTCACTTCTAATACGAGCATAATGAGACCCATCGTCCATTACTTTCGTCTCCATCCTAGACGCAGTAATATATGGTTGACCTAGGATCACAGGATAAGCAGCTACACTCTGAACAAAAAAGTTTTGTTCTATCTCTAC
The DNA here is from genome assembly GCA_036924285.1 of Asterella californica. Classification (NCBI taxonomy): domain Eukaryota; kingdom Viridiplantae; phylum Streptophyta; class Marchantiopsida; order Marchantiales; family Aytoniaceae; genus Asterella; species Asterella californica. The sequence continues at coordinate 32,813,831 of JAYKYS010000003.1, forward strand.
ATCTCCTATCCGAGTCTTGACAGCTAGACAAGCACCAAAAAGTTCACCTCTTTGGTTGTTAGCAGCACGAAGAACCCATCCATGTCCTGTGTCGATTGGCCACTTCCCCTTCTCGTAAACATTTTTTGACATGATATTAATCTCCGAACCGTGATCCACCAACGCCACTATAGCCTCTGACAAGTTACCCAGTCGGACCTTGTCTCTGTGGTTGCACGAGCCCAATATGCTCGAGAATAGTGACTCTCACGCTGCTTCTCGTCGCCATGTTCTGCAGCACAGTCTGAAACTCTTGCCTCTCTTCCATTCGACGCCTGTAGTACATGCTTTTGGGCAAATACGCGACCTAACTCTTCATCTTCTTCCCCAATGATGTCAGTATCCAATGCTTTCATCATCACTGTATCTGCAGTCATCTGCCTCTTTCTCTTGATCACATCTATGATCAACTCATGAAAGTCACGTTTTGCTATCCCTAAGGCCTCTCGCAAGGAAAAATCTATTTTTGCATCCAAAATTCTCTCTTCAAGAATCTCCTTCAAGTTGGTGCTGGTCTCGATATCAGACTGTAGTCTGTAGGTCGGTGCTTTACCTTTGCCCTTTGAAGAAGCTCCTTTGCCTTTCTCTCTCATCTCCGTGTTGGAACATCAACCATAGGTTCAGATGCAGATGCTCCTTGAGACGTCGAAGAGATATCAGAAGATGATGCCTCTTGTTGCCCTCTCCTCTTCGTGGCTCTGGTTCTCCTTGTAGCCTCCTCCGGATCAGCAACATCATCATCACGTCTCCTTTTCTCTTCCACAATCGCATCTTTCCAGCTTACATGCTTCTCTTGTACCAAGTAAGCCTTGACACACCCTGCCTCTACAGGATCATCCCATCCAGTAATGCGGCGAATTGCCTCCGCATCTCGTAACAATACTTCTCGTGGAACTTCAACTACATCGCTCTTAACAGCTGCTACAACCGGTACATCTACTTCAATCGCAAATGTTTCAGGCTCTATTGTACATATTGCCGTAGCTATACCAACCTGACCTCTCACTAAGCTCTTCATTCCTCCCTTACCAAAGTTGGTACTCAACGGCGCACCAGTTTGGGCGAGATGAATCTTTCCATCTCTAAAATTCACGACTCCGGTTCTGAGAGCCTCAGAAAAGTCCTCACAATCCCGACGTTGGTGTTCAGTACTGTCACACCAGATACATCTTCTAACAAAATTTCTGCTAGTTGAAGATGCATTGGTATCACCAGGACTTCGGCTATGCTTAAGCTCTGCCATCTCTATCCTTAACTCTCTCAGACCCTTAACCAACTCATCGATTACAGAATCTTCAATCTTGCTATTGACAGGCTTGGGCAATGGAGCTAAAGAGAGATCAGACCTCAAGGTTGCAGCTCTACCTCTTCCACATTTCTGTTTCGTGAGAATAGTAACAGCTTCCTCTACCTTTCGCCAGTCTGTGCTCACTCCTCCTTCTTCTCCCTTGTCTGCTAACATCAAGAAAAGCTTGTCCTCTAGATTTTCATCAGCAGCTTCTAGAAAAAGTTCTGTCTTCCTTAAGTCAAGCGTTGTCCTCTCGGATGGAGACAATTGACAAAACCGTTTCTCAAACTCACGCAGCAACTCATTTGGCGTCATCTCATTCCCCGGACGCTGCTCTATCTACTCCAAGAATGTACTCTTGGTTACTCTATCCGCATCATCATCAAAAAATTCACTCTTCAACCTCTGCTCATACTCCTCCCAAGAACTCGTACGTGCATCCTTCAACTTTGTCACGTGACTACGGATCTCAGGTATCACAGCCAACTCGAAACTAGAAATCATCTCTGTCTGAGGCACACGATTTACCTCCATCTCACAAATATACTCCCGAACATACTTCGTGATGTTCCTTCCATCGAACCTCCCCAACTTCTTCACCACTGCCTGTAGAGCTCTTGTAGACTTCTGCTCTCCAACATCGCCTCCTTGTTGTTGTCTCAACAACATCGTCAATGCTCGAAGTAGATCGTCCGCTCCTCCTCCACTCGTCCCCATTGCTTCGGGAAGATTCATACTTGACGCTCCTCGACAACAACTCACTCAACCACCTCAAAGCGTGCTCTCAGTGGAAGCACCAAATATGTCGTAGCGAGAGCCTTTCCTTTGAGCAAGGGCGTACCTTCTGGCTGTGGCTAGCGATCGACGCACAGCAGAGCGACTAGTATCTCGTAGATTTCTCTCTAACTTCCTCAATAACTAAGCACTTTCTTTCTCTCAGTAAAGGGTCAAGATAACTACACGGAAACGTTGGATGATCATGGGCACGACAAACGAGATATGCGATGACATGATCTCTCGGTAGTATTCCTCTCCGAAGTTTCTCACTACTAGGGCTTCGTACATGGCTTTGGGTCGACAGATGTGTCTTCTCTCGCACTGGGTGTTAAAGTTTACAGGAGGGAGCTGATTTAGATCCATCATTCGTAAGATCAGGATAAAGACGGTGAGATCTTATTCTTAGCCGTAAGTGACAACAGGTAAGATCACAAGGACAGGCGAGAGCATGATTTGCGCGGTAAAGCTATGCCCGAAGGATCCTATCAGAAACTGTTGAAAGTGAACTCGTTCCATGTACATCAGTTTAATCTGGAAAGGGTTTCGGAAAGGGAATCTGGGCGGTAAGTAGAGTCCTTCGTCCATCTCTCACAACATGTGCACTCCAACTACAAAGGTATCTCGATCCATAAAACTCCGATACAATCTCATAGGATCACCACGATCTCTCCACGAACAACCTCTTGGATTTCTCAAGATCGAATCCCCCCACACAGGTCACTCCCCTTTGCTTTTAAAAGTTACGAACACAAAACAAGGATAGGTGCAAGCTCCCTAACCGAGCAACCCAAGCCACACGGCCCGATGAGGTGACACACATGCAGATCGCATGTTTGGTGCCGTCATACTCATCCACGTGTAGGTCATCTGGGTGGAAGGTTCAATGCAAGCACCGTAACATATCCCAATACTAGAGACTAGGCTAGACAGGTAGTCGACTTTACAGTTCAAGGATCGCACTTTGCCACGTTGAGTGCGAACCTAACAACCACATGACGTGGATACACCGTAGGTCGCTAAAGTCTTATCTACGCCTAGAATACTCCCCAAAGCAATACAAATGTCGCACTGGATACTTTTCAGCTAGCTGCCGCTAACAACTCAAGACCTAGAGTAGATATCGATGCCGATACAACTCGGCAGAAAAACCAGCAAACTTTCACACATGATAGGTACAGATCTTCAGCTCAGTCTCCTCTCAAACTTGCCACGTAGGTAGGATACTAAAATCTCTACTTGCAGGTCAAATTTCAGGAAGATCTGATGGCTACATCTCCTCCCACAATTAACACAAATCCACAGAAACTAACACGCACTTTCAATCTCAGATTCAGGACAGAAGCTTCTTCGCCTAAATGAACCGTCCACTTCCTCTCAAACTTCCTGTGCTACCAATTCAGAAGGTAAACTCACTACTCAGAAATTTGAGCCGATTTGACCGTTCGGATCATCCTCCATAAATCTGCAAACTTGCTGCTCCAGATTGAGAGCTTTCTGCACCCCGTCGTCTTCAAATCGCCATTGCGCTCAATCCGCAAAACATCCGGTGGTGAAATTTGTGGTCAGAGCTTCAGCAACTGACAGACTACAAGCTCATGAAATCTGGTCTCAATCTGACGGCTCAATCACTCAAACTCTTTAATCTTACAATCGGAAGAGAAAGCTATGTACTCTCATCATTCTATGAAATTCAAATCGCCATAACGTATGCCTGGACCTCCAAATCGAGTGAAATTTGTGGTCAGATTGCTCCTCCCGTCGAGAGCTCTCCGCCCATGCGTTCTGATCTCCACAATCCCTCGTCAAAGTGTCCCGATCCTTCCAGAGCGCACACTTAGGTAGATGACAAGTTACCTTCACTTTTTGGAGGACCAATGAGAAGTTAAAGGACTCAACCTTGTCCTTTCTGCCCCATGGAGACCCCCAGCAGATAATAGAGCATTCTAAGCTCATAAGAGCAAAGTTTTAGATCCCATTACACCACAACTTCCACAATTGTGTGCAAAACGCACTTATTCGCATAATTTACATACTAACTGATCCCGCAACAGGACAACGTATAGTTAGTTAGAGGACTAACCCACCATTAGGGTTTCTTTTGTACTTTTTCATATTTACTTTATTGTCTACTCGTTCTCTCTTCTTGGAGTGTCTTCTTAGAAGTATCGATCTTTGTACAGAAAGCATGTGCAGTCCAATCCTCAACTCATACTCGCATTTTAACAATTGTGAAAAAGTTAAATCCAATGACATAAGTTACTAAGTATTTTAAGTATAAAGTAATAAAGTAATGTTATTATATTATCCAATCTAACAATAACGTTATCATAATAATCATAATGCCCACCGGGCTCGTAAATATTCTCAAGCAATTTTGAATATAGCGTGGAAAGTAGAGGGATGAAAAGTCCTTTCCTAACAAGTTCTCCACCGAACGACTAACTCTAACAGTTGCGAAAGAGGGTAAATAGACTGCTGAGGCTGTTAGGTTCATGTATAGGTTAACCCTAAACTGTAAAATATATTTTTTATTATTATATTACATGTTATATAATTAAATAATAATATTAACATTCATGTATAATCTAGTTAAAGATTTTCTTAAACGGTTTGTTCTTGTTCAAATTTTTGAAAACTGTTCCGTTTCAGAAATCTTTCGGTTCAAACAATGTCTAGATAGTTTATTTCATAAAAAGTATAATTCATAATTTGTAAAGGTTTGGTCTTAGTTCATTTCTATTCTTTGTTCTCATCTACTAAGCTCACCAACATTCTCATGTCTCATTCACAAAGTGAGGCACTATGAATATATATTCACTTTCTCCATCTTCTGATGGAAGAGGTAAATATGCACAGATTTAATTACTACCTAACTTTAAATTATACATATATTAAATAAATATATAATTAATCATTGGGTCTCAGACTTGCTTGTATTTTTTAAGCACGCCGGTCTTCTCATGCCTTAGTTATTCCATGTTTTATAATATCACTTTCCTCATTTAATAATTAATCAAAAGATTATATATTTTAGTTTGTTTTTTTAATATATTACATTTCTATATTCATTACACAAATCAGATATAGTACCAACTGAGATTATCTATTCTAGAGACTCTCCGTCTATAAATTGGATGCAAAACCTATTCCATCCATGAGAAAGAGAACATTCTCAGTAATCAGCAACCGGTATCAAGAGAAAATTCTTGATATCAGAAAACTTTATAGAGATGTATATCAATAAATGATATATACCTCTATAATTATCCAAAGTATAGTTATCGACTTTGATTACTATCTCAAATATAGTTATCGAGTTTGATTTTTATTTTTTATTTTTTTAGATATCAGTTATTGATTGCTTAAAGATTACTCGTCCCTTCCATCCATGACGGAACCCAACTACGTTAGGAATTTCGTTACTAAATCTTTCTTGTACTTCTCTACGTTATCAAACTCGAGAAGCATGCATATTCATTGAAAGGAGAATAAATTATTTCTTATTTGATACTCACTTTAACTTATATATTCTTGTTGTCAAGTAATTTGCACTTGTCTAACCACGTAGATGCATTCACCTTCGTTAGATTGAAATGTGAACCAGTCCTTTAAAAGTATAATGAATTTGCATGCAGTTAAATCATATGATGATTTCTGTAGATTCTCGAAATGAGTAGAGCTGGATATATATCGATATCCTACTGACTAGAAGTGTAAATATTATATTCAGCATCTATGGAGAGCATGACGAGATGTTTACATTCCGATGTTCATTATTGTTGGTATTTTCATCTGAACTTGATGGTTCTAAAAGTTCATCTTTTTGCTATGCATTCGCATAGCTAACCGTCAATTCTTTTCAGACGGGAAGAAGACAAAAGAGGACTTCTTTGTCGTGTCTATCAATAGAGACTTCTGATATAAAACCCATGAGCAACATTTTCACCTTGTAAACTGTATATTTTCATTATGCGGACGAGCTAAACGAGGACGAGAAATTGAATATTCATTATTTACTTAACATTTATACCTAAACGTACTCTTGTTGATAAGATTTTCTCACAATAAATAATTATGTAAAATTCAAATTCAAATCAAAGCTCCATCATAGTTTTACAGTATGTGATTAACTTCACTATTAAATATCAAATATTCATTGAAAAATATTACTTTTATGACTCTTTGAAACTAAAGAGTGCTTTTTTCTCTAACCTAAAATAAACAGAGAACAAAAATATATATTTATCTTCACTTTTATACCTACACCTAGGGTTTAATGTAGCATATCTAAACTTAAACTATAAGCATATAGTATAGTTTATTGTACTTCTAATATAGTTTAAACTTTCTCTCTACACTTATCCCCCGATTGTGAATCCCATAAAAAACAAATATTTTTCTCTCATAATATACTTATCTTATTTGATGAGAGTTAGAGAAAAGGAGGAAGAGTTTATGTTTGATAAATCTCAAATGCATAGACTTGCAATTCCATTGCGGAGAAGAGTAACATATAAGTTTATAAAAAAATAGATCTCATGATATCAAGAGATAAATATCGACTTCTACAATTATCTAAGTTATAATATCAATCTATATAACTGTATTTGAGATAGTTATCAATCCCGATAACTATTTTAGTTATAGTTATCAATTTTATAACTATTTTTATTAGAATTATCGAAGTCAGTATCTATTATCCTTAAAGTTAGTAAGCTCGATATCTATGCTTTGACTTTTACTGAAATCAAGAAATTTCGGTTGATATAAATTTTTTATAATTGATATGCTTCCTCTTCCCTTCCATTGCAGGCACAACACTTTGTTTCACTACTCTCGATCACCATATGGATACTCAATACAAATTATATTACTGACAAATATTGGTTTGATCAACATATCTCAGTTATGTCTATAAACCACTCTGACTTGATACTCTTCAATTGTTTTTATCACTTTTTATTTTATTCTTTAGTTTCTTATTCTTCAAGTTTGCTTATGTGCACAGAAGATCTATCATATTCTACCGATACATAAATCTCATGGAACTTCCAATATACCGATATCTTTTCCTCAGGTTTATTCTTCGTATTTCCTAACAAAGAAAGCAATTGAACTTACCACTAAGAGTGCAAGCTACTCGTCGAAGGCAGAAGCTTCTACTCTCCTTTCTATACTTGGATGTTTATCTGAACGCAAAGAGACTCAATTCATTATTTATTTCTATGCTTTTGATTATTCTTGAGAATATTTCTCATATTTACTGCCAGAGGACACAATGTGAACAAACTGTTTTTCTTTCAGGGACGATCCTCTCGATCATTTTCATTTTTTTCGTTTCTGTTCTTTATTTTAATGAACCATCTTCATTTAATAAGAAAGGTTGCTTTCTTTACCTGGATGCATATACATATGCTCCACCATACGAAAAGTTCATTTCTCCCTTCAGCTGCATACTATAAACAACACTATGAAGATCAAATGATCCTATCAAACACGATTCTAGTATGTTACAGTGCGATTACGTATATTTAACTTTTATGAACTTTAGTACTTATCTACAAGCATAGGTTGTATCTCTGCTAGATTAAAAGTACTTCACTGTTATTGATTTGTGCTGGTAGTGTCCACTGCATAATGAAAGTAATTTGTAGAGGCATCCATATCAATATAGTAACATGGGAACCAACGTGATAATCTCATGGACTGAGTTTTGTAAAGGACTTGTTAACAATGATGTGATGCTATTCATTTCAATGGATTAAGTTTTACCACACAACGAAAGAAAATGGTTCAACTCTTCTCATCAACCAATAACTATTATCTCCTCTGCGAACTCTTGTTAATCATTAAATAAATCTTCATAACAATCAAATTTTTATTTGTTTTTTCAATAACCAGTGTTTACTGTGTATGAAGAATATCTCTTTCAAATCTAATAGTTTAGTTTTTGATCAACCATCAAAACTTAAACCACCTACCTCTTCACAATCGTGGTCATAGTGCCTTTCTAGAGTGAGTCTATAGTTGATTACTAATTAATTATCATCATCGGGATCATCACAATATCCAGCATGCATATATATTATTGGTATGTTGGTATGCTCGTTAGCACATGTTGGACCACGGTAATACCCATAAGAGTTGTTGGTATTAATCATATGATCTGCAACTATTATCAATAAACAATTGTATTGTTGAATTCTTTTTTACATCAAGATAAGAAGACAAACAATTTATTTATTTCTTCTATCATATTTTGTATTTTATTCTCCTCACATAATAAAATGACAATTTTACATCGAGGAATATGATTAGATGTTGTTTGTAGACATGAGTACTAAAATGGCAGATATTGCATAGCATTTGTATAGTAGGAATGATCAGCGTGCATATATTTGCAAGGATGTTATGGTTCAAACCCTCCTATGTTATCAATGACATCCTTTAACTGGCTAAGCAAGTTAGTAGATGATTTACAAGGCCATGTTAGCATGAGTGGGTTGTAGTATTATATATCACCTCGGAGGATGACATTTACTAAGCACCTGACGATAAAATTGTGACGAAAAGATGGTTGGAAGCATTCACAAGAGGAAATTGTTTTCTCTTATTATGCTACTACAACATGTCTAAAGGGAATTGGGTCAACCAGAGCAAGTCTCATGCCGATTAGAGATCAGTTACGCAACATGCTGCATGCATAACTCTATAAGTATATTGATAACATTTATTACTCGACATCAAGAGTAATTTCTCTCAACACCAAAAGTGCATCATGAAAATATCTAGATATAATTGTTTTTATCATACCCTAAATTGTTAAAAGTCCTACGACATTAAGACGTTATTATGACATACTATTTGTCTTAATTTATGTCTTATTTTTCTAGATAAATCTAAAGTGATTACTGATGCTTAATATATATTTTAGTATTTAGTACTTTTGAAAACTCAACCAATACTATTGATATATACGTGAACGTTGGACCTATCGCTGTTTGAGAAATGGTACATGTAAACATGTATAAGAATCCGTATTATTCTAGAGAGGTTTATTAATAAATTATTTTTATGATTTTGTTTAGTACTTAAATATTAAGATATTGTTGTAAGATAAATCAATATGTTTTGACACGTGTATACGTATTCGCTCTGCAGACCGAACCTTGATTCTTCCTCTCAATACTATCTTAGTGGTTATTGTAGTAGTTATGAAGTTAAGAGATATTTGTACTTTAGTTCGCTCTAGCTAATACCAGGTTGATATTCAACCTATTTAATGTTTACGTTGCAACAGAAAAACCAGATATCTATAGTTGCTATATAAACATCGATAAATTTCTCGAGATAAAATCTAAAAAACAATTCTTAAGCATACAAATAGATAACATCAATAAGGGACTAAGGAGGAGAAATTTGAGCTCAACGAGTTTTGTTACATAGAGTTATGTGCATAATGGAGAATTGGTAAGATTGCATGAATTCACTTCTGGATTGCATTGAAACTTCATGAGCTTTTATCCCGTCAGTCATTAAAGTTGCTAACCAAAATATGATCGCTAGATGTGGTGCGGATTGGAAGTTATGGTTGATTGAAAGTGGATGGGTGCATAAAACTCTCAATCAAGAGCAATAAGTTTGGAGAGTAATGGATTTTCATCACACATACAAATTTTCTCAAATTTTGTGAACATGTAGACTACTTTCACTACTACAGATTCACATGTTATAAGACGGTCGGATTCTGACATAGTTGTGACATCAAATGTTTCTGACACAATTAAGACTTAAATTCTCACAATATTTTGATAATGGATTTAGACAAAAGCTATTGTAATAAATGTATCATTGTTATGATTTCAACAAACAGTGTCTTAAAAATTCCAACATATATTACGATAACATACTGATATATACCTATAATTCTTATATCAAAATTTCACTTGGATGAATGAATGTTGGAAATGGTATTTTTGGCATTATGTTGGATTGTCATCATACTCGGTTTCACTATGAAAATAAGATTTAAGACATATTTTTGACAACAACTAGATGTCATAAACATTATTAAAACTTTTTATTTTCTAACATCAGTTATCTTACTGTTGAAAGATGTAAAAATATATACGAAAATGATTATGACACTACTTCAAAATACCAGGATGAATTATACATAATTAAGACATCTTCTACGTCATAATTTTTATCAGAATAATTATCGTAATATCATACATAAGGAAAATCATAAACATCTAAGTCTAATGGTAGATAACATGTCAGAACAAATGTCAGAAAAAAGTTATAAAAAATCAGAATGTTCGAACTTATACCAAGAATTTCAAATCCGCTATCAACATAATATCAAATTACTTTGATTAATCGATGTATATATTTCAAATGCGTCTTTCTTATATAATTTTCAAATTCCAAACAGCGGTTACATCTACACTCCTCCACTTGGATTCTTGCCTCTTCCAGTTGCAATTCAGACATATTTTGACATACATTCTTTAGAGGATGGCATATCCGGAAGATGCAACAATCTCAATAGACAGTCAACAAGAACCGCCTCCACTTGTTTATGCCATGGCTAGTAGGTCAAGTCAAGGATTGGTTATTAAGCTTGGGAGGCAAGATAACTTATAAGACTGATGTCGATGATGCAAAAGACTTCAGAATAGATTGCGCACGACGTGATGAAGGAGAATGGATTCACTCTAATATAGTCGATGCGCATGATGGATATCGTGAAAGCTCAATTTGGAATCAAAAGGTCAACCAGAACTCGCTATATGACACTTTATCTTATGCATAAGAGGTCGCGTGAACACTTCACCTCCCAAGAAGAAAGTGAGACTAATGATCGATGTAGAGACATGTGTATTGAACAAGAAAGTAGAGATGAAAGATCTCAATGTAAATGTGTAAATGATGTGTGGGTGTCATATGAGACCAACAACTTGATAGTATGATCGTTCATCCAATAGAAGAGAACCATCCTCGATGAAATTTGAGGTTCTTAAAAGAATGAACTTGCACTGTCATTTTTTAGAGACAAAGTGTCAGGCTTGGATCAAAATTGTAAGTTATATCTCAATGTACATGTTGTTCATCTTTGTGAAGGAGACCTCACATTGAAGGAGTTGCGGAAGACTATCCACGAACAGACAGAACGAGAATTGAAAGAGCACATCCACTCACATGTTAATGCGAGGAACAGATTATCCCACGAGAAGAAGATGGAGAAGGGACACATTAAAACTCACAAAATGAGCACAAGTGGGAAGTTGAAATTCAATGTGGAGTTTGTAAGTGTTCAAACGAATATTTTTCATTTTCATCGAACTATGAAGTTCTAACATGAATCAATAGACTTTCTGACCTCGAGATTGTGAGAATTTCTTTATTAATGTTGTGGTAATAATTTAGTCATTGACTCCGATATAATTGATGACATAAAGCACCGAATTAGGATTTATGGTCAGATTTTGGAAGTTATGATCTTATTTACAAATTTGCTTTATAATTCTAACGTGTTTTACGTCTTCATTATTACTGCAATTGTCTTACTCTTGTCATAGTTTTGAAAATTTTACGACAATAATTAAGATGATATTTATGAAATTTCAACACTTATGATGTTAGAATTATTGTTGATTCCTATTGAAACTAATTACGACTAAGTGCGACAATGATTTTGACATTTCATAGATTTATGAGATCGGTCCTCCATTATGATGTAGTTTCAAACACGAGCATTGTCAAAATTGCTATGAGAATTGTGTTGTAATTGTTGTCTTAATTTAATAGTGTCTTGACATATCGACATGTATGATCGTGAACCAGTAGGACATAGATGAGACTAAACTAACTAATGAGAAGCATGCAATGTTTGACACTCTTGATGCTGAGATCTGGAAGAGAGACAGAGCTGCAACTGCTAGTATCACTATGGTGGAAGATCGAGAGATTGAGGAGGACTCGTCCTCAGACTCCTCATTATCTGATGATGAGGATGCACTAGTGGAACAACGGAGAAAAAAGATAGATGATGACAAGGTGAATGAATTATATTCTCATCATGTATGAGGAGTGAACATTGCCATGTATTTATTTCAGACTAACTTATCATGTTGCTAGACAATCCATATTCACGAGCTTGAGGTCACCATCGAGACACAAAAGAGGTTGATAGCAAATCAAACACGTTCTTCTTCCATGAAGAACTAGGCAGATGGTACTAGTGAGTATCAATCAGTATACAAGTGGATATACTGATTTATACTTACAGTAAGTCAATAGTCTTGGTTTTCTCATGTGTGGACTTCTGTCATTTTTCAAGGTGGTGCCTATTGCATCTTCAGCTATTCGTCAAAGATTGGAGTACGAGGTCGAGGTCTTAGATGAGTCCTCACCAGAGAAGGTAGAGGTCGAGGAGGAGGAGGAGAAAGAAGAAGAGGAAGTGATGTCAAATGCATCCACCGTCGAAGAGGAAGAAGATAATGTTAGGATATCGTATTGTGCGTGAAGGTTGTCCTAGAAAATGCAAAGTTCATGTTTGTGGAGATATCATGTGTTGCACAAGGATGAGAGCGAAAAACAACCACGAGAACAAGCATTGTAATATATTTCAACCCTCACTTTAACATTCTCATTTTTCTCTATGGACACAAAACTAATAGATAGATTTGAGCAATTTGTAATCAAGACCCAACCTCTTGAAGCAAGTCTTTGAATTCCAACCTATAACTAAACTACCGAAGCATATCTCAAAGAAAAGAAACATCTCTTTACTAATAAAAAAACTTTGCAATAACATCATTATGATTCCAACCTTGATCTAACCAACGTCCATGTACAAACCATTAGCTAAAACTAGCTACCACAAGCCACACACAACAAAATCGACTCTAATGAGTCCAAAAGGATGAAAATCATAATGAAGGACCGAAAAAGATCTATCTAAGAACTTCCTCTTTTTGTCAAACGGTTTCAAATATTGATAAGGTCTTCTTTACTGACTCTGTTGATCCTAAGAACATTCATGTTTGACTCTCGGTAGTCGAAGTATCTTTGATTTTTTGTCGCAGGTGATCGAACCTCCAAAAGCTCCTTCTCATGGCTTAAAACCACATACACCTACAAAATTGATGCTTGATATGAGATCCGTTATCATATCATATTGTGCATTGTTCATTGTTGTGGAGATATCATGTGTTGGACAGAGGCAAGAGAGAGAAAAACAACCACAAGAACAAGCTTTGCAAGATATACCAACCTTCACTTTATATACACTCTCGTTTCTTTTTCTATGTGAACACAAAATTGAGAAAAGATCAATGTTAGGTTACGCTGTTGGACTTAGAAGCGCTGATATAAGCTGGGCTTGTAAGAAATAACCTATGGTTGCTTTGTCATCCATAGAAATATAATATCGAGGAGCAACGAATGCAACATGCGAATCGATTTGACTCGCTGTCTGCTATTTGATACTGTTGTGGAGTGTACAAATCTTGTTGTTATATATACTGCCAACATTAACATCATAAAGTTAACTAGTAATATATTTTCATGCTATGACAAAATACATTGAGGTGCACTATCATTTCATTAAAGAGAATGTCCTTACAAGAGAGATTGAGCTCAGTTATGTGAGCACATAATATCATGTTATCGATATCTTTATTAAAGTGTTGCATAGAGATAAATTTGATGCTTTCAAATATCGTATAGGAGTACAAGATGTAGACTCGAGCTTGATAGTCCAAAGCTCTAGTAGATCTACAGTTGATATTAGCTGAAGTAGTTAGAGTTGTTAAGTATAGTTAGTTAGAGTGCTAACCCATCATTAGGGTTCTCTTCTACTCACCCCACTATATACACATGGAGCGACTAAGCCTCTCTCATCTTATTCTTATTTATTTCCTTGTCCGCTCGCTCTCTCTTCTTGGATTGTCTTCCAAGAAGTATCGATCGTTTTACAGATACATGACAGGTTGTCGAGATGCACTGCTCTCATTCAGATGACATCGCATTTTGACTTGGTATTGCTGGTCTAACGTGGATCTAAAAGAAGAATGTTTCAAGAGAAGTTACATAAGTGTCACTTTTTGGCGTGTTCACTCTGAACGAAACAAAAATCCAACTTTCAATTATCAAATACTTTTGGCGATAGACTTTCCATTTTAAAAACAACCTTTGAAATAATACTTGAGTGAAAGCTCTTCATGAACTCTACTCTTTGTAATTCAACTGAAAGTATAATAACTATAGTTGATAAAGGAAAGTAAGCATGAAGATTTAAGTTTTATTGTAATCTAAGAGATGTTTTTTACAACATAAAATACAACGATAAAAACATTTTGTGACTTTTTTACTCGCACAGATGGTTTATATGATATAGAATAAACTATAGTTATGTAATTGTATAGTTTATGATTAATTTTAAATTCAGATCACATAATCTACATAGAAGAAATGATAGATATATAACATTGTATGTTTTGTATTTATCTATGAAATAATTAAAATTAAGAATCAATATTATGAAACTTATACACTAATTTGTATGTAAATCCATCATATAACAAATGTGAAAGAGGTATATATTTCACTATTTCTTACTTTTGACATCAAGAGTATGTATTCTGGAATATTTATGTATGCTTATTTTATTATTTATCCATATCTGGTTGAATTCACTCATTTTGGCAATCATAACATTGACAAATATCATATCATTACTCCAACATGTTTGAGGATCATTGTGATGTACATTCTATGCCGTTGAAGATTATTATGAACTCTCTATGGTCATAATTTTTCCGAAATCGGATGAAGTAATGGTTTTTTCAGTCACATCGATGATTTATGCTCGTACATCTTGTGAAGGATCACATGTAAATCTGTATTCCCAACCTTGAGGATCTTGGAGGCGAAATATGAAAAGATGTACAATACGTGAAACGTGGAGGGTTCTCACGTGTGAATGATTACTTTAATTTGTATGTTATGTTAGCTAATTTGGATTTGAGGAACTATCATGACTATGAGACTACATCATGCTCTCATCGTCAACTACATTTGGAATTTATAGAATAGAAGATTTGCAATTCTATATTTTTCGACTATTTAATAAATAAAGGAACAAAATAACCTGACTATTATGTAAAGTAACAAAGTTGAGTGGAAAATTGAGAGATTCTATGTCTTGGAACCGTCATTTTATTCCTAGCTGATAGGTTGTGTCCAGAGGAGATAATGAGATTAAGTTGGAGTTCATTCATTCATCAACTACCGTAGTGACATGAGATTAGTTGATCAACTTCAGGGAACTTCTGTTCGTTTATTGTTAGAATGAAAATATATAAATAATAAATATATACTAAATAGATGGTAAAGAATAAAAAAATATAAATATTATTTGTTAACCCATGCCTGGAAACACGAGGAGAGCAAGAAAAAACCCATAAATATGGAATCTCTTCTTGCACTTCAGTAGGTACAAGACCTGGAGATTGTAATCATAAACAAGGCACTTTACTGAGGTGTTTAAATTAATACCTAACCCTCCCTGTCGGAAGAGTTAGATATTAATTTAAACGACTATGCATTTCCCTCTCTTCCGAACTCGGAAGAGGGTGAATATGCATGCTTCTCTAATGTTGAACTCTCTTCTCGTTTGAAAGAGACTGTTGAGACGCATTATTGTTCATTTACGAGAAAAAATACACCACAATTATCGCTCATAGATACTTACAATATTTTACATTATCAATAACTACACTTCCAACAGATTTACATTCTTTGAACTATTTACACCATTTCTGTAATCTCTATAACGTAAGTATAATTCATAGCACATAATCATGAACTTAAAAGTGTAAGTATAGTTCATAGTTTGGTATAGTTTTACTTATTTTATTGCAATAATGTGCTTGATCACACCTCTAGTAAATTTGTTTCTTTTGATCACAATCTTTTAATGATGTATTACTTGATGACACCTCTGTCATATTAGTGACATGTGATACTAAAGTGATCAGTTTTCCAAGCATATATCGTGTGAGGTGTATTCTTGGTATTTGAATGATAAAGATATTTAATAATATTTTTCAAAACAATAAAAAAACTAAAAAATGTGATTAATTTTTTTTTTATTATCTATTATCAGTCAAAGGTATTATCAAGCAGTACATCGTGAAGTGGAGTGTGATGAAACGTAAGTGAAACCAATGGTTTTACTATCGGCAGCAAGTCAAAGGTGTGATAAAACAAATTTCTGGTTCTTTTTATTGTGCGCGTTGGCACGGGCTAAGAGTACCCGTGACTGGGAAAAGAATCAGCGTTTTGGGACCACTTCCGGACCAATTTTCTTCGGGGCCTTTTCAATTATGGCGCCGTAGACGAGGGAAGATCCCTCCCGGTAGTCGGGGAAGGCGCCAGCGGCGGATTTCCTTGTTTCGCACGATCGTCCGGACAAGAACGGGCTGGCAGAAATATGTCTGGAGTGAAGTGCATGCACTGTAGCATGCCCACTCTTGTACTTGATACACAGAGCATGGTTTTACCCGCAAATTTTCTGCGTTTGAAAACTACGGTCCGGATTTGATCTGGCTCCCCCGATCCATGAGGGGAGCTACGGGCTCTTCTCATTGGTTGCGAATACACTCGCGGGAAGTCTGAGTATATATTGCGCTTTTCGCCGTTCTATTCTTACACTATCAGCTTGAATTCGATATTTGCCTACGAATCTTTCTCTTCCTACGGTTCACCAAGTTGCCTTTGCTCAGTATTGCGTACTTTTATCTTTGACACTCACAGCAGATTCTTCAGCTTCTAGCAATGGCACCGAAGCCTGCAGCTGACGCCGAGAAGAAGGACGCGAAGGTCGTAGCCAAGGGAGAGAAGCGGGGACGAGGACGACCGAAAGCCGAGAAGAAGCCTGCCAAGGAGGGCGGATTGGGCGTCAAGGATGGCGCGAAGAAGAAGAAATCGAAGAAGTCGGTGGAGACTTACAAGATTTACATCTACAAGGTCCTGAAGCAGGTGCACCCTGAGTTCGGGATTTCCTCGAAAGCTATGGGTATCATGAACTCATTCATCAACGATATCTTCGAGAAACTCGCGTCGGAAGCTGCCCGTCTCGCTCGCTACAACAAGAAGCCCACCATTGCATCGCGAGAGATTCAAACAGCCGTCCGACTCACGCTGCCTGGAGAGCTGGCGAAGCACGCCGTTTCTGAGGGTACCAAGGCAGTGACCAAATTTACGAGTACCTGATCCACGGAAAGCGTTATCGATATCTTAGTGTAGTCAATGTTTTGTTAATGCATGTCATTGCGATCAACAGTCAGTTGATCGCACTGTAGATACTTCAACCAGAGCGAGGATGACTCTCTGAACTTGTACATATAAGTGGCAGATGGTCACAAGAAATGGAAATCTTTTGTTACAAGATTGAGCCGCGTCGAGTCCGTCGTTGCATTTAAATGACCGATCCAGTAGCCATGAGCTTACATTGCTCGGGCTTCACCAGTGTAAATTCGAGCGTATCGACCATACTCCGGGGTCTTACGTACTCAATGTGGGTTTCAGAGGTTTTAGGTTATCATGCAATTAGTTTCATCTTTCGAGCATCAGATTTGCAACTAGTCGAGATGATAGTATTTTGCCCCGTTAGATTCTCACTGAATAGGCGAAGTTTTCGTCGGGAACGACATGTAAATTAATCACACTTTCGATGTTGTTAGAGCAACGTGCCTCACGGAAAAGATGATCGTTGCCCCCCCTGATACCTGAACGGAATATTCTCAAAAAATGTCGTGCGTAGTCGTAGTTATGTGCATAGTGACTGGAATCTTGAGGTAAAGCATTGCCTTGGAGTTTCCCGCCGTAAACCATTGCGCAATTTCCTCAGTTTGCTGTAACTTAGTAACGCTGAGTTCTGACATCCCAATTTAACTGCAGGAACTAGTTTGGAACGTCTAGATAGTAAGATTCTGGGAAGCGTCGGCACGCAACAGTTTGGTACAGGCCAAAATGGGCAACACAATTCACGGGGAATGTCGTGCTCTGGAATGTAAAACACAGCCTGGGTTTGCTCATTTCACAGAATATTTTATCGTAGAGGGTTAAATGATGCATGCTGACTTTACACTTTTGAGAATTTTCCGTTGGTACGGTGCTGTAACTGTACAGTTTACGATGACAACCTAGCCAGTAAAAACCACATACTACACTAACCACAATTGCCGAAGGTCGAATCTGACCGAGGGCAGTGATTTTTCTTGTCAGGAAGGGCGTCTATAACATCCATGCACAAGTCTCACCTATAACTTATCGGTAGTCTCAAGAGTACCAAACGTTGCACAAACCACCGAATACTTGTTCGTAAGTAGCAGAAGTTCCAAAGTTTGTCAAGTTTAGCTTGCACGTTTGGCTATAGTTGATGCTTGGAGAAGTGTACCGGCCACACAGAATAAAACTGGACACAGTCCGGTAGAAACTCTCGGTAAAATGCACACCGTCCCAGAAGATATGTGTGTCGGGGTTCTCACATGACTCAGAGCCGTCAATGCCACAGGTAGCATTCGGATTATAGTTGTATGGTCCGGACCCAGAAGCACCACAACACGCTTTTAGTGTTGAGCTCGAATCGAATCCTGGCACCCAAGTCGTACCACATCACAGTAAGTATCTGTTACGTGTATCTCTCCTCTGTTTAAGTCTTGTTATCAGTGTCAGAAGATATAGCAACATCCGTGAGAACAAAGGAATTCCATCGCAGTGTGAGGAAGGAAGCAGTCTAACGATCAGGCGTTTTTTGACGTGTAATGGTAAGATGTCTCATTTGGTATTCTCAGAGTGCAATATATTTGAGCTTTGAGATTCTGGTGAAAAAATTTCAGTAGACCAAAGAGTTCTGAGAAATAGCTACCAAATTTCGAGGAATCTCGTAATATATCGATAGTAGCGTTGTAGAAGTCGAATAGCTTGATGCTAGCATCTGGGAGAGAAGCCCTCAGATCTTGGATCGTGAGGAAAAGCTCACGGTTGTACGCTTCATTCAACTGGTTCAGTTCCACTATGCAGCCCAAATCGTCCTTGGGCAGGTTTTCGTCGAGTAACAGCGTCAGTATTTGTGGAGAGCAGCCTTGTGGATACACATTGTAAATCAAGAAGTTCCGAGCTTCATACTGGTACAATAGCTGCAAGCAAGAAAGGAAGCACAAGGACTAGTTTATCACTCACTATGGCTGATCAGCAGCGACTGTCAAACGGAGCGTTCATTAAGTCAAGTCAGCGTCAAGTCAAGAAATATCGTCACCAGGCGTCTTACCGCCACAGCACTAACGATGCTCTTGACAGCAGTGGGTATGATGTCTCGGATGATGGTCGTGTAGCTCTCACCCCGCTCTACCGCAGATCTCAGGTCACTGCTTCCAAATTCCAGCGTATACAGAGCATCTCGAAAGTTCGACCGCGGTGGTAACGACGGGATCCAAGTCATACATTCTACCACATTTCCCGGTAGACGGTATCAGTTCTCAAGACTCCATTTACGTCTCGACGGCTCTAACGAACATGTTGGATACAAGAAACTGAAAATACCCACCTACGCTAGAGACTGACGCATGCAGAATACTTCTTTTCTTACGCTCACTCTGACTGGAGAACACCAAGGGCTAGTCTACAAATTTAGTTACGAAATTTCAAGCACAGTGGCGAGATGATGCGACACAGAATTGATCTTGTTATCGCGAACTTGATTGAGCAAGTGAGAAAATGGTCGTTAAAATTGGAGGAGACGAAATCCTCTCGAGTCGGAGCGAATGAAGCGTGCTTACCATGTTGGGATTGTGCTGTAAGTGCACTACTCCTGAACCTGATGAACTGCTTAATCTGAAGGGGCAGGAAGAATGCTGAACCCCTCCTACCGTTCGACGCGCCCACTAGATCTACTGCAAAATTGACTCCGTGCTTGAAATTGAACGCCGTCGGGGCGTTGTAAGTATCCAGAAACGGCACGTCGAAAGCCAGAGCTGTCAAATTATGGCACGAGAAGAATGTACCGTATTCACTTCAGTACTTCAACCAAGCGTTAATTAGTACCTCCAAAAAGGTACACGCCATCATTTTGATTCGGAATGGAACCAGAATCAATCCCTGGCATCATAAGACGAAAATATCCAAATGGAGTCGAAAACTGGGATTAGGAGAATTTGAGTTGCGATTCTTACAGATGAAGTCGGGGATGACACGTCCATCGGAGAAGCGTTTGGCTGGCCGACCGAAGAAGGAATTGCCGTATGGGGGATTCTCGGGATCAGCGAAGTGAATGACATCAGGAGAGAACGGCAGCGCGTTGAGAAGATTGCCTGTATCTGTTAGCGAAGTACCAAAATTGAAGAATGCTTTTGGACACTGATAAATATCGTAGGCTTTGACCAGATCGACGTAATCTCTAGAGCCTAGCGCAAGTACAATACAGAAGAACTTCAGTTTCCATCTACCACTGCCCGGTTTGATTCTCGACATTACGAAATGCCAAGCGCGGAAAATCAATCAAACCAGCTCAAGATGCACTCTAGAAATCCAGCTGATGCAACGCCAAAAACGCTTCTAATTTTCTTCTTCTTCTACTACTTCTTCTTCTTCACCAGCCTGACGCTCATCTCAAACTCCTCCTTCTCGAAACACAAACGCACTCTTAAAGTCTTAGACTGAGCAAATACTTTCACTGATCGGACGTTCGAAAGTCCTGGTCCTGATCTGCATGCTGGATGGCGAAGCCGAGCACGTGTAGATCAGACGGCACATGGACAAGAATCCAAGTCCGACGTCGGCGCTTCGCCTCATCTTCTTCAGTTTGAAGTGGACGTGTAAAGCGTTTTCTCTTCACGAGACTTTGCATCTTACGAACCACATGTAAATCAGATACTGTTTTTGATCATATACTCCATCGTTAGAGAGACAAGCCCGATAATCTGCATCGTGTCAAGCACTGATCGCTTGTGAATATCCCCTCTCTCTCTGTCAGCACGGCGCAAACTTTGGCACATCGCTCGTCTACTAACTCTTTCGCACGTATCGGTTTCCTCTCGAGATTGCTGAAAAGAAGAGCTTGCTTCTGCCGAAGCTTTTGCCTACAATCTGGCGAGGATCTCTAGTTACCTTTCATGTGACCCTTCTTCTAAAGGGTCCCGAGACATGCTCCGGATATCATCACAGCGTCCTATACGGACTTATTTCCTTGGTCGAATATGGAGAAGAATCTGTTAAATCTCCAGATTACAAGTGGAACTATTCTCTGTTAAATTTCCAGATTACAAGTGGAAAATAGTTCCACTTGTATTCCACGGCCATGACATTCTTCCGGCCGTTTATGCTGTCCAAACCAGCTTCTGGATAAGAGGACACGCCTAAACTTTTAGTCGCCGGTGGATCAAAGCCAAGTGCGGCCGCTGCTCCCATGCATGCTTATGGTGGTCCCCTTCTAGCCCTAAAAGACAACAGTACCTCCGGAAACGCCACCTGATGTCTTCCCCCGCGATATCTTATCTTTCTAGTACTCTACCAACAAGCAATAGCTTGTTGGTTACCCCATCCGCCTGTAGCCCGGGCGGCGTGGGGTCGAGTCCCTCTGGCGGGGGGACTCATGCTGTGCAAGGGCAGCAGCACACGGCTGCAGAAAGCCCCACAGCGAAAAGAGGCCTAAAAACAAATCTAAACAAAAAAAAAAATCTTTCTAGTACTCTTTGTGCTTCTTTTTCTTGGACTTGGTAGTCGTGATTCCCGAGCTCGTCAAGGCTCTTCTCCAATCAGTTTCCGGGTTCCAAGAGTCGGTAACTGAACTTTGAGCTGTCTTCTAATTATATTAAATTCGTATTTAATTTCTTTATTCATTTAGCTGTCTCCCTAGATGATACGTTTTCAGCCAAACTATCGATCCGCCCAGTTGTCGGAACCGAAAGGTTACTGACCTTACGGTACACTTACAACTCGAATGCCAGCTCCGACCAACGCTTAACTTAGCGACTGCTGCTGGAGTTTCATCCTACTTAAAATGTCGGAGATTCTCAGCTAATGTCGGGCGAGTGGGAGATCACGGTCTGATCATCTGAAAGATGTGCTCTGCTGAACGTGCGGGAACGTTAACGCCTCTGGGTTGCTCCTGCAGTGGGTGTCCGTAGAAGGCCGTGCTTGTTCTATTACTAGAGTACTCGAGTAAACACGCGACACAATGAAAAGCCAACTTATGGAAAGACTCATCAAGCCGTACAAGGGAGAGAGGAAAAGCCCATATATGGAAAGACACCATCAAACCGATAAAGGGAGAGAGGGACAAGAGGAGTCAAGCAACCAATGCCCCGATGCGAGGAAGAACACGACTAAATCAAAACTTCCGTATATAACAAGTGCACATCGCATGTCTTATTGCAACTGCTCTCATGTGGATCGTGCCTACTAAAGCTATCAACCAAGTAATAGAAACTCGTGTTCTAAAGAACGTTATGAAAAAAGAAAAAAAAGTAATACTCTTGACGTCTTTCATAATAAGCTTTAGCACAATCTCAAATAAAAACATCAAACTCCGAAGTTGTCAATCCATATATCTCTAAGGCTAGAGGCAGAAGCGATATCTCTCCTGCATACCCTTATACTTGATCATTTTCGCTGCTGCCCCTACACTTGCAACTTATCATAGGAGATGGATGCTCATCTATGCCACCATCGAGTCTCGTGTCGGATCAATGACAACCACATCTGTCACTGAAACGTGATCCTTCCTCATCATGTACAGATAAGTTCTCATTGACTTTCTCGTCTAAAAGACGTATCAATGCGCTCTCCACGTCATGTAACCGTTCTCTTGTGCTATAGCAAACACAACATCCCTGATGTAATCATGAATAGCTATTCGCTCTTCATCGTGAGGATAACGAGTGAAGTGTCGATACGAGGTGTCGAGCGAGACACTGCATTCGCATATGGACAGTATCGAAGAAACATATTGGATCAAACCTAGGTGGAATCTCATCGATGTAGAGAAAATAGTCGGTGCGAGTCAGAACGCTCTAATGCAAGATCGAGCTATGAGCAAAGAGCTTGTGTCCTTGCTCGAACAAGAGCATAGTCGAGCTCTAGTATCTTATGAGATGAAAGGATCAACTAAGAGTGCATGATGAACTTATCGGAAGTGGTGTCTCGTATGAGAGGATTGCAGTTCGCGAGATCCATCGATAGTTAAGATATCAAATTGAAGATGTGTCTTACGTGCCTCAAGAGTCAAACTATCTCTTGTCTCACGAAGATACATATGTAGTGGGTAAGAACTATCCTTCACCTCTGTCACATAGCTCTCCATAATAGGTCTATCTCGCACGAGGAAATGAGAATAGAGTCAAGATGCTAAGAGAGCTCAATTACCCAAAAAAACTATCGAAGTAATCTCCTCCATAGATAATAAACCCACCCCCACATGATATCCGTAATGATGTCTACTATGTGCGAGAGGTCCTGTCACATACTCAAAGGTCTTCGGTCTTAAGATGTCACCAAAGACCTCATGATCCTTCTATCAAACTCTCTAAGATCTGAGATAAGATAAGAGATGAAGACATTGTGTAGAGTAAGTAACCTAAACAACGTGCTATGGAAGAGGAAAGAATACCAAAGACCACATGGGGATCATTTAACCTAATGAGATCCTCAATATGTAAAACATGCTCTGTCAGAGCAACATCTAAGAACCGAGAGATGAAGTCTTCTAAACTCGGCGATACTCTGAGGATACATAATAGATCTCTAGGTGTAACAAAGCCCTCTAGGAGCTGGAGGTCTGACGGAATACATATGAGAGACCAAGCCCTGCATCTTGACACCTTCACTCTCAACCTTACCAAGGCCAATTGAGAGACAAGGTGGTCAAAGACATCACAGAATTTATCCACTGGATCTATGATATGCATGTCATCAATTAGAGATGAAAAGATACAACCTAGAGCAACCAAGGCGATGACCAAGAGAGCTCTATAGAGAGCTAAGATAAAGAGAGGTCCATCCAAAACGTCTCTCTAACGAGTATTTGCAATGGAGTCGATGACTATAACCCCCTCTATCGAAAGACTGTGCTTGTTATAAGAAAAGGAGGAAGAACCATAGAATGATCTCACGAAGAGAACAAGACTCGCCAGAGATCCACCGCCATCCATGAGCTCCTTAATGATGAAAGTGCAAAAAATACTATTAAAAGTATTTTTTCACGTCCACTTGTACGACAATCCAATCAGGATGGATGTCCAAGAGAGTCTTAATGTCGAAGGACAAATACTCACAACCTCCAAGTGTTGCAACTCCAAATTGATGTGGACAAAGATGGTCTTGCAAAGTATCTCAAAGTTGAAGAACAATGGTATGACTAATAAGCGTAAGAGATGCTTGCCGATGGCTATCGGTCGAATTTCACTATCATCCTTCATCATGACCAAAAGTCTAGCTGTCTCCAGTACCTGAGCTATAGAATGAAAAATATGTCCTTGAGCTACTATTGCTGCTACTTGAAAAGAGCTCTGTGAAACCACCAGAGAGATCGTCTGTCAAAAACAATCCCATATATGTTCGTAGACCATCCCAGACTGACCTCTAGAAGATAGATGTGGAGCTCTACACAAGGCCTGGGCAAACAAAGATCTGTTGAGACATAATGACTCCTCGGGCCGATAGTTCTAAACCTCAAGTGGTGGGAGATCACCCAGTGGAGGGTGAAGAAAACACAACGAAGTGATCGTCTCTTTAAGTAAGACATACCACTGACAAAGGATGCAATGCTCTAGCAGCTCTACTATACTCTCCTACATGATCTAACATCCTATAACGTCGTATGAGAGTAGAAGAAGAGATGTCACATATAGAGACTGACTCACTCCTACCTCGTGCAACACGTACTGCTGCCTCTTGGAGGACCGTCCAATCACCAGCACAGAATCTCTGAAGATGGGCTGTCATCTCTATGTCTCACTCTATCGTCTCAAGTATAACGGAATCACCAACGAGGTAGTAAGAAAAAAAATAATCACGCTGTCTTGTTCTTGGTGATTCGTGCCAACATGTCGAGAGGTTGACGGAATGCTTGTCTCACCTCTTCATGGAGAGCATGGGGTAGCCGATGGAATAAACATAGACAAGAAAAACTCATCTCGAATAATCTCATAATAGTGTCAGTGTGGACTCTCAACCACTCTCACGACTCAAGAGGAACTCCAGGAAGAAGAGCTAACAATGCCATAATGACTGCACGTGTAGACCTCCACTCTCGGCTGACTTGAGCATCCCATGTTTTCCAATCATAGCTATTGTGTATCTTTCCCACATGAGACTTTATCTCTTGCGAGGTAAATAACTGACTGCACACCGGACATGGTGTGTCTCGAGTTGATCTTGATCTCATGAGAAAGAGAGCACCGATAGATAGAAAAAGGACGATATCCAACCAAACGATATTCGTAATAAAATCATCTCAAAAATATAGAACCCTAATCCTCTAAAGATAAAA
This sequence comes from Asterella californica, assembly GCA_036924285.1. Classification (NCBI taxonomy): domain Eukaryota; kingdom Viridiplantae; phylum Streptophyta; class Marchantiopsida; order Marchantiales; family Aytoniaceae; genus Asterella; species Asterella californica. Next base: position 32,839,495 of record JAYKYS010000003.1, read on the forward strand.
AACACACTAAATGTAGCAAAAAGACCCTTAGAAATCTCTCAAAAACTCTAAGCAGAAGATCCTATAACCCAAAAAAATCCAAAAGTATTTAATATTCACTCATTTCTTCAACGCAATGTAAAAATTCTAGAACAAAAAGAAGCAAAAGTAAAAATGAAGAGAAGTAGGTAGAAAAATTGCCCTAACTCACCCCGATACACTCCATCCTCTCAACCTACATTATATACAAATTCGGCGACAAGGACCACTGAAGTGAACTCGCACAGATTGCTGATTTGGCACGTTTCACATAGATATCATGACGTGGCATCCATCACACCATTCAGCGAGTTATATGATAAATTTCACGAGACATAGAAAAGAAACACATCTTAAGTTCTACAAGAATTTCACACAAGAGTCGTAACACAACATGGCAACGTTAATGTAACCAAATCTGCCAACCAAATGTAAATTTAAACTCGAAACAGCGAAAAAGCCGAGACTTGTGGTTGAATCACAAACCCGTGATTGTTGCGAAGAGAAGGACTTCAGAAAAAGAATCATCGAGGACTTCACGATAGTCGGTATCAAGGGTCAAAATGCAATAGAACAATGTTTGTATTGTGTGGAGTTATTATAGATTGAGTGATATGTGTAGTGGTTGTGTTGAATTCTATGAGAAATATGAGTGTACTGCATGTAGAGGCATGTGGCTTGCTATGTGTAATTTTTTGAGGAAGTGGCTGCGCTAATTTCAAAGTGATAGCGTGTCTGTGCTTCCTGAACTTTATCCACCCCCTATGATACACTTGGGTTTGTGCTCACACCTTCGATCTCTAACCACCTCTCTTAATTCACAGCTTAATTGAACACGCATAAACTGAGTTTCTACGAAGCTGAATGCACGTGGTAATCTTACTACAAAAAGTAAAACTTGAAACCATACATACGATTTGCTCTTGAACACGATAAGCTTTAGACCTTAGTGGAAGGAAACATGATCAGGTCCAAAAACACCAAGCTTGACTACAAAGTTCAGAACTTAAAGTATCTACAAATGATAATGTGAGATACTAAAAGCAATGTAAGCGTAAATTTATGACATGAGAAAGTTCACTTCATCATCAAGAAACATTTAACAACTTAGAAAATGATTTCAGAATTATATGAACAATGATGTTTATGTCTCACTGAGGTCTACGGACATAAAGTAAAGTTCAAAAAAAACTCAGTATTGATCTAGAACCAGATCTGAACTACTGTCTGTAGTAACAAAACTAACATCTTGAAAATACACAACAATGCTCAGTCTTGTGAGATGGAGTTCAAATATGAGACTAAATGATCTCAGGCCCAATATCTCAAATGCAAGAGATATTAACACTTGAGATCAAGGAAGCAGGTAACGAGGAGTTTGTGTATCTGGTGTCTGTGGTTACCTTATTGTGCACGAGGAAGTTATGTAATACACAACAAGATTTTACTACTTTTGTAGCCCACCGAACAGAACTTGTGATGCCTACGTTTAGATAGTAAATTGACTTTTCAAAACTCCAAAAGCTTATTCTATGCAAGCCCTACCCCTAATTTGACGTTATGTGAACAGACGCTGCAAATGAGTTGACGATGGACCAAGGTTGTAAGGTGGCATTTTCCACCTTTCCATGGTGTAACTTGTGTCATGAAGTAGATAAGGACGTAGTGAATACTCATCATAAAGAGTTACGAGAAGCTCAAAGAGTGCATCAAACATTGAACATCGACTTCGACGATCACTCTTGACAAGGTTCTACACTTTCTTCTAGCCCAAACTCCCGCTTGCAGTTCTATCAATATTCAAAGCTCAAAGCTCTCTATCTCATCTTGATGTCTTGCTTGTCCATCATAGACGCGGAAAATGTCACGAGAGTTCACATCGCTCATGTGAGAACCAAAAAAACAGCCTCTCAAAATTCAAAAATGTATAGACTGCGAACCCATCTGGATAAACTGAAAACTATGTTAGTACGAGGAACACGCTTATTACCAACCATCAGAGTCACATGCTCAAGTCCAAAAAACTAATCTTCAAAAGCGTGGTGGGTCGAGAGTTCTAAGACATTCTCGAATCACACATTAGTGAGTGATTCGCGAGAATTTCTCGGTGGTCTGCATGGAGGAGTGAAGAATTGCGGGAGTGGTGGTTATGGATGGAGATAGGATATCGGCTAAGGATCTTCCTTTCCCGAATCCATTTCATATCAAGCTTCATTGCATCCACCGCGACCACTTTCGATAGTGGTTAGTTTCATATTTTGATGTCGAATTCGTGGAGAGAGTGATGGACTTACAACTTTCGCTGATCCTTCCGGTTCTTATATAAGAAGAGACTTCGGATCTGAAGGTGTACATTTTGTTGTCTCAACTATCCAGCCAACGTTCATTTCAACGTCTAGGTCGAATTTCGATATCACTGCAGACCAAAGATCAATCATGGAGCATGGATCGTGAAGGACTTTGGAGAAGAGTATTTCAACCGAATGATAGCTTCACCATTTTCTTTTGTCGTTCTTTTCATTATAGATTATTTTTAGGTTGTAATATTAGCTCTCTATTAATCGATGACTTAATTGTCTCATTCTGGTTGAGCGTTTTTACATATTTACGTTCTACAAAGAATCCTTCAACATTGTATCAAGGATTTTATGATTTCTTCTAGTCTTATTGGTGTCTAGTGTTTCTTGGGTGTTATAAGTCGTATTAGTGCAAAACGTTGAGTGAGGAAGAGACAAACTTAAAGCTCTTTTTGCTCTCATTGGTCTACTTTTGGACCAATGATGTTCTAGCTGATCTTCACGATGTTTTCTGTGGTTTTGGGAGAATCGTGTGATTTCGTGGAGGATTGAGGATGCTATGATCGATTGAGTGGAGAGGGTGAAATTCATATCCACTGCTATGTTTTTGGCTGTTCCAAGAGACTTGTGAAGAGTTTTGAGGAGCTGTGAATTGGATTGGAGAGCTGACGATGAGTTGGTCGTTTTGATATCAAGTTTAGCTGATTCTTGATAGTTTTGGATTATCAACCGATCGACTGAAATTGAATGATATAGACGTGATGAGACGGATATTACAAACTGTGACAATCATAGGAGATTGACTATTTCTCGAGTTCTAGATCAAATTTCTAAGTGAAACTTTTCAAGATTGAGAGATGTCTTATCAGTAAGATATCTGGAAAGTTTCATCTTGAATGATCAAATAGTTTGTTCAGGGTCTTAGATCAAGCCTACCTGAGTCTGTAACCCCTTAAGTTAACACATATTAAAGTTTGATCCATATCCGAGAGTTGGATTGAGGTTCCGACCTGAAAATTGTTCAAGGTAAGAGTAAAGGATCCAATACAATTTCTTGTGAAGTTTGATCACCATTAGTCAATTGAGGTCTCAAACTTCGGAGAAGCTTTTTGTTATTAGCAGATTCGGATTTAGGTTCATATCTATTGTCATCTTTTGCTTCTTTTCGAGCAATTGGAGAGGAGTTTGCCATGCCAGCATACAAGTCAACATTGTGAAAGTGTAGTGTTGATTTTAGCTCTATGTGGCAAATGAGCAAGATGAATCAAAGATCGTTGTTTGGATTTTCAGAGTTGTCACGTACCGTCATCGTCGGTGCTATGTTGTGAACTGAGTATCGCTTTGAAGCATGCATGCTTTACTTTTCTGGAATGTTTAGGAGACCAGGGTGTGCAACAAGTTATATCGAGATTATATCAAGTTGGTTGAGCGGCCCTAGAACATCTTTCGGTTGTACTAGAGAGAGTTGTGACTGTTGGGTTGATGAGTAGCTAGCGTCGCTGGAAAGCTATTAAGTCATGCTTCCAGTGATGTGAGTTATTTTCAGTTAAATGGTATAGAGCTGAGTATTTCAGATAGAACATAAAAAGATCTGTATGTAACACAACTTTCTACAACTTATACATATCCTTTGGATCGTAGTAAACTTTAACCTTGAGTCAAGAAGGTACAAGGTCACTTGTGCTAGAAAAGTAGATAGAGAAACATTTGGGTTGAAACATCAAGATTTAGAGTGAACTTGTTCTAGCAACATACCTCTACATAGTCATATATCCAGTGTATTATTAGACAGAAAACATGTTATACGATAACATTGAGTTCTTTAGTTTGTTGCATCTGTCCTTTCTGCACTATTGTGTTTGATTTTTCTTTCGATGTTGGCTTGATATTTCTTCTCTTGTAGTCTCATTGGTATGACTACTCGTTGAAACTGCAGTTCAAGCAAAGTGCTTTCGCGAGGAATGTACCAGTCAGAATCGAGATTTCGCACTTTAGCTCGGTTCTGGCTCGTACTTTTGCCATAGGCACTATTAGATTTTGACTTCTACGACCGTGTCTGACAGATAGATTGATGTGGACCTTTAGCACTAGCAATAAATCTACCGAGGTACATATCTTCGGTATGAGCTCGGAGCATGCGCTAGTGTCATGGTATACTGTTTGGCAGCAGAGAAATTCTTTGACAGAAACTCCAGTCTCTATAGTGCATATCGTGCAAATGCTAGAGATCAATGGCTGGGAATTAATTGGAGGAGATTCACAAAAATCAGTTTGAATTTTGTACTCTGAGCATTTCTTTTGTGGGTCAAACTTTGTAATCGTTGGTTCGCAGGTGCACTCCATGGAGATTTTGATGTCAAAGAGCTATGCATCGTAATAGTTGCAGGCTTTCTCAACGACGGACATTTTGAAGCAATGAAGATTGATGAAAGTCTTGCTAGTGAGCATGTTCGATGCATCGAGCATCTATGAAGTCGATGTAGTTCTGATTGTAAGTGTGGACGAGGAATTCCCATGTACATCTAAATGCATAACTTGTGAGATTCCATGGGAATAGAACTATACATGCTAGTTGGTGCTTTATCGTCATGCAATCTAGTCGAAGCTTTATTGTCGTGCCATCTGGCTTCCTCTTGGCTCTTCTCGCGTGATGGACAAATGATGTTTATGTTTGAGCATAAACCGTCTGAATCAAAATTCTATCAGTTCGGTCGCAACTACTTTTTATTTTGAAAAAACTATGATAATATATCTTTTCGGCCGCCTCGAGAACAAAAGCTTTTGCAGAAAACTAACACAAAGTCGGCTAACAAATCGTGGTGCGGTCACGCCCTGAAAATAAAAAATATTTGTGGTCAATATAATGGACTCAGGACTGACAAATACTTGTCAAAAACACAAAATCTACCATAATGTGAATAGGCCATTAGAGGATGTCAAAGTTAAGGAAAATATTCTTAAACATATGGAAGGAAAAAAGCAGTAATTCACAATCGGTTAGTTTTGTCTTAAACCTTGCTGTTTCTTATGAGTTGACAACACGATTTCTTCATTAATATTTCTATTCTTTTGAAACCTAAAATCATTATTTTGAGTATAAAATTCTCTATTAGCGGTGTCAATGTTAAGCAAAAATATTCTCAGACGGCTGAACGCAAAAGATCAGAACATTTTAGCAGCTAGTTTTCTACTAAACCGTGGTTCGTTTCGGATCGTCCTTTTGAACTGAGAGTACAATGTCTTCATTGATTAATTTTTATCTTTGTCACTTGAAATCATTACTCTGATGAGTAAATTTATCTATGTTAAAATAAATGTGTGAAACTCAATAAGAAGATCCCAGTGATGTTTTTCTACGGGCACCTTCCAAGATGTTTACTGAAAACACGCACCAAGGTCCGGTCAAAGTCATAACTCCTTTCCACGGGTACAAAACCTTTCGGAGAGATTCCAACGTTGACACCCCCTATTGCAAGAACTCACAAACGAAATGAACAAAAATGCAAGTAAGATCATGTAAGCAACTTCAGAGATACTTGTAGTGAAGGTCCTCAATGCTTGGCCGAAGTCGTAACTCACTCACGCGGGTGAGGAATATTTAAAAATAGTTCCAATTTTGACATCTATTATTAAATAAAACAATACCAGTTTTTCTTTCATTTTTCCGTATCAAGTCTCCGTCTAAGGGTACCAACTCATCTCCAATTAATAAGATCCAAAATGATGTAAAGTATCTTTTGAATTCCAAAATCATTATAGATTTATGCCTTGTACGACTAAATAATGCTTAATTTCTCTTCTTTTTCTCCAAGCTGTTTTTGCCATGTAGCTTTATGCGCTTTTATGGACTAACCACTCCTATAGTACCCCACTCACGAGTACTCGAGTCGTTCATGAGAACCAGCAGGTCAGGGTTCACCACCTGACTGCTGTAAATAAAGTCAGTAGTACGTATCTTAATTAATCATACCTTACTGAAGTTAATTGAAGTTAATTGGCACTAAATAATTATCAATAGTAGGTTCTCCACCACAAGTAGCTAGGTATTTCTCTAGAAGGTCCCTAGTCTTCGTGGGATAGGTGATTATAATAGTGTAGTTTTTGGAGAGGAATTGCTAGATAAGCGACAAAATTATGGGTTACCTGTTGCATCATGCGACAAGGAAGCGTAAAATCACTGATGAAATTTCGGTCTAGCAGCATAATGTCACGAGTAACCAGCATAACACAACGAGTAGCGAGCATAATACCATAATACCGTATCATAATGATTTTTGTACGTGAAAGTTGTCCAAGAATGTGCATGGTAGAGAGAGAGAGAGAGAGAGAGAGAGAGAGAGAGAGAGAGAGAGAGTTACCAAAACGAGACGAGATATATCCAAACCTCACTTGATATATCCATTCCGCTATGTATAATAAAACTGAGGTGAGAACAGTCTCTAGTCTGACTCAAGTCCCTAACTTAGCCATAGAATCCAATCTTGGGACAAGAACTGTCGAAGCATAACTCGAAGCAAGCGAAACACCCTTTTACTAACAACTTCGCAACACAAGAAGAGCTTGGCACATCGATCTAAGACACCAAGAACGAAGAGCTTGGTCCACTCGCCGAGAACAGCCTAACCTTTGATCGTGGCTAACCAAAAATTTGATGTAAGCGCCTCCTTGTGAGCCAATTCCACCAAGAACTCCCAGTCTACTTGATAAAATCCATACTGTCTTCAGTTTCATGTAGAACTCAATGTTTGATCTGGATGGATCGAAAGAAATCGTTCTTTTAGATTCCAGAACGACCAGAATTGTCCAACTCTCCTTCATAGATAACTAAATCGTCTAATCCTTCCTCCATACGTCTCAATTTCTCAACTCTCGATCCGTCTCTACACGAACCGTCTGATCCAACAAAAAACTTGCACAATCAGATTCATCAACCCCTCAAAATATCAATCCGCTAACCCGTAGGTTCAAGCTAAACCCTTAGCACTATTAGTCACAAGGCGTATGTCAAATTCCAAAATCTTTCCAAGCTGACATGTAGTAAAAAATCCATCCAAAAAGAATAATCGAGCCAATTTTGCTCGTCGACACATATCTTATGTGTTTGTGACATAATGATAAGTTGTTATTATCTATTATAAATAACAAATTATTGTCATATCGGTAGTCCGTCTTGGGACGTCGATCCTTTCACCTCAAGTCGTCATTCCTAGAGCTTCAATAAATAACAATAAGTTGTTATTTACCATGATCTGATCGTCCTACCCTAGTCGCTCCGGCTTGGACCGCAGGTCCCTTCACCCTCAGATCGCTTTGGCCTGGGGTTCTCTGATAATAACAACTATTTGTTGTTATTAACCCCAAAATCCAAAAATGTAAAAATCATCGTAACTTCTTTGTCTTTGCTCCATTTACGTTGATTTGATTTTGATCTCCTTGACGAGATCCCCCAGATGTCGCTATCAGAACTGTATTAGCAGCAAGTTCAAGAAATGTTTTTCCCAAGATATTTTTGTCATACCATAGTTGATCTAAGACGTGACATCCACCCCCTCTAAACCTATGCATCTTTCGGCATACGCCATAGAAGATAACCAAAGAGTGGGTTTGGTTTTCACCTTAGTTTGGCATCTCCCTCCCATCTTGATCAACCTTATCATCAAAGTCTACAACTCGATCGTGATTTGAAGTAAAAATTCCTGTCGTGATATCTCTTGATCCATGATTTTTGGTCCTCTCTCTCGAAACCTTCTATCCATTTGCTTGTCATGGGTACACCTCCTCTAAATCTATGCATCTTTGATTCGTGTTTGATGACATAAAAGAAGTGAAATCCTCCAAGAAATTTTCAACCACATCTTCATCCACTTGATCTCACTATCGAGTTTTGTGACCATGGTCGTCTAGTGGACGAAAGCTCTCGACGCGCCGAGAATTAGTTGATGGATTACGATATCTTACAAGGAAAAAATCATTGTAGAGGACATTGTACATGGAGGTTGGGAGGATCTCATTTGCAATGCAATGGTTGGATTTACTACGTGATAAATTTATTAGTTGATTATTGATGGATTGGGATGACTATGAGAGAAAAATCAATGCTCGAGGGTGAGTTCAAAGAGTTGGGAGGATACCACTGTAAGCGTGATAATAGTGGTTTGCGATTTAAGGTTTTGCTTGAAAAACAGAAAGTTTTCAAAGGTCAAAAAATCAGAAGAGAGGATTTGGATGAGGATGAGATAACATGTATAGGGTTGAGGATGACAACCAAGGTGCAGGGTTTGGATTGGGATTATGGATGAAGTCCTCCAGTTGTCTCTTGTCCTTCACGATGTAAAGGATGACATCATGGACTTCTCTTGCAATCGCATCAAAACCTCTTGTGATATGAAAGCAACCTTCTCACTTTGAATGCACTATTCGCAACCTCCCTTCCTAATCCTCGTCATGCCAATATCCGGTTACAGTTTGCTTACAATCGGTCTATCATTATCCATCGCTTGTCCTTCCATCGGTAATCCTGTTGGGAGAGTGATCTTTCCTCCGTCAGTTTGTTAGCCGGTGGTTCTTTCTCCGTCAGCTCTTTACGCCGACGAAGAACCTTCTTCCATCGGTTTGTATGCCGATGACACCTCCTCCACGGATTCGTCCTCCGTCGATGGGCCTTCTAGTGATCCTCTCTCTGCCGAGGACTCGTTCTCCCTCGGTAATCCTTCCTCCGCCGGTCTGTCTATTGACGGAGAACTTCTCTATGTAGATTTGTCTTCCAGCGGTCCTTCTTCCGTCAGTCTGTCTGCCAACAAAGGAGCTCCCTCTGTCGGTTTGTCTATCGGCGATCCTTCCTCTGTAACCACAATTGAAGGAGGTTGAACCTCGGGTCCTACCAACACTGGTGTGATAGAACTAGTATCGATGTCTACCTCTTGACCCCTTCTCTTGTACGTTCTCTTTCAGCAAGAAGTTAAGTCTCTTCTTGCACAACCTTCCAATTCCTTGTCAACTCTTCTTCTTCCTCCATATCCTCCAGAAGTAATTCCAAGTGCTCTTGCCATGTTGCATCGGCAGCTTGAAGAAACAACTTCATCCAAGATAAGCTTCTCCTTTCGAGAGAGTTGAAACAACTGTCCCTCGAACTCCCTTAACAACTCAATAGACTGTAAACGCTTTGTTGGGTCGATTAATCCATGCCATAAATGATTTCTTGGTTACTTGATCTAAGTTTTCTAAGAAATATTCCTCTCACAACGCTTGTGAAAGCGTTTCACCAATTCTTCCTAGAATGCTTAGCTAGACCTTTGATGTGCTTTCATATCTCAAGCACCACAACGAGTTCGAATGTCTCGATTATCTCATTCTTTGATCCAATCCATCTCCGTCATATAACATCTCAACAACTTTGAGATGTCTCTCTCATCAAGTTGATGAAGCTTGTTGATCACCTTTCGAAGCGCTGTTGCTCCCAAAGTGTTTTTTTTGCTTGTTTGGTTGCTCTTGTTGCAAAAAAAATGTGATTGAAATATTCGTGTAGTTGCTACGTCCAACTATACCTTTGGTATCTCTGTTGATTCGTTCCTCCCATCTATTGTCATGGTTCGCTCATATCCTCCCTCTTTCACAATCCAATCCTCCCAAAACTGCTACATGTCATTCCTCCTCAATCCGCAACATCCTCCCAAACAACCAATCCAATCTTCATCCTTGCTCATGATTGCTGAGCGCGTCTATTTCGTTCAAACATAACAGAAATCTCCACCCTAAACTTTCATGTCAAGTTCACCAGCGAATCATATCGTAATCATTTGTATGCATGAATGTTGTTCAAGAATACGCACAAGAGAGAGAGAGAGAGAGAGAGAGAGAGAGAGAGAGAGAGAGAGAGAGAGAGAGAGAGAGAGAGAGAGAGAGAGAGAGAGAGAGAGAGAGAGAGAGAGAGAGAGAGAGACACACACACACACACATGAAAACGAGATTGGATATATTCAAACCTCACTTTATGTACCACAAAAATGAGATGAGTAGACTAGAACAATCTCTAGTCTAATTCAAGTCCCTAACCTAACTATAGAATCCAATCCTAGAACAAGAACTGTTGAAGCATAACTCGAAGCAAGAGAAACACCCCTTGCTAACAGTTAGCTTCACAACAACATCCTCTTACCCAAACTCCTTACATATAGCAATCACAGCCGTAACAGCACCACTTCATCATTGCACCAATTTTTGTCTATGGCACTAGCAGAATTGCTCAGATCATCCCGATCCAAAAAAGATCAATACGTATATAATGAAATTAGCACCTTACAACACCCAACCCGTAGTAAAAGAGCCGAAGATTATCAACTTGGAGATTTTTTCTTTTTGCCGAATGATCTTTAGAAATCTTCCTCTTGACTTCGTAGGCTTCAAGATCCCTAAGATTCGACATCCAACAACCAAGATATGAACAATTTTTGATCGTAGGTGATTGAAAATCCTAAAACCTCCTCCTTGCAATCTGAATCCACGCACTCTATCCAAACAAATCGTCTGATATGTGATCCATTTCCTCTCGTAAGTAGATCTGACTATCCTGAACCCAATGAGACTCCAAACAAGCTGTTTGGAGTTCTCTTCGCAAAACCATCCAAGAAGAAAGCAAACAATTGACATAAATTGACCATGTACAACTCAAATTTAACTCATCACATCCAAACCAACAACCAATTCACATATGGTCTTCTCCTCTGTGTAGAGGAAGACTCTCTGTTCATGTCGACATGAAGAACGAAGAGCTTGGTCCATCGATCACGAAGAACAGTCTAACCTCTAGTCGCATGTAACAAAAAATCTGAAGTAAACATTTCCTTGCGAGCCAATTCCACCCATAACTCCATTCCGTCAGATAAAAATCAGCATCATCTTCAATTTCTTATAGAACTCGGTGTTTGAACCCGATGGATCAAAAGACATAAGTTTGGACTCCAGAACAACAGGAACAGTATAACTCTCTTTCACTAATAATTATAGCGCCCAATCGTCTCGTCTTACGTCTCAATTTCATCCAAATCCTAACTCTCGATCTGCCTCTGCATGAACTGTCTAAGAAACTCTGCACAAAAATGAATCTAGTGACGTCTTGCGCGCTTGCGTTGGATTCACCAACCTCCCAAAATGTCAATCGCTAGCTCGTAGATCTAAGCTTGTCCCTTAGCATGGTCAGTTTTAGTGCGTATGTCCATTTCCAAAATGTTTCCAAGTTGATCTTTTGCTAGAAATGCATCACAAAAAATTAATCGAGCCCATTTTGCTTGTTGACACATATCTTATACATTTGTGAAATTATCTATTATAAATAACAATCTGTTGTATTTCTATGCTATTGTCATCCATCCTTGGACCTCTCCTCCTTGTGGCGCCGGTCACTAGTCGTCCAACCTAAGGCATTGGTCGCTTCAACTCAGGTCATTTTGTGCCCTAGAACGTCTAATAAATAACACCAAATTGTTATTTATCATGGTCAAATCGTCTCGGGTTAACCTTCTCTCGGTTGTTCAATCTTGGGACGCCGATCGCTTCACCTCTAGGTCACTCTGGTCTGGGATGCTCATCCTTGGCACCGGTTGCTTCACCTCCAGGTCGCTTTGGCGTGGAACGCCTAGTCATCTTTTTCTTGGGGCGTCAGTCATTGGGGCACCCTGATAATAACAATTAGTTGTTATTATTAGTTTTCAAAAACATGTAAATGTAAAAATCATCGTAAGATGCGATAACTGGATTTAATGAATATAACACTTGATCTACGCAGTGTATTCCACTGCGTAAATCAGTGTGTATTCCACTGCCCGGCGTGAGGTTAAACAGCGTAACCCACTGCACGACGGTGGCTTACGCATATACAAAAGCTCCGTTTGAATAGAGTAGTAAACACGTTGAATAGAGCATACGATGGTTTATGAAACAAAACGGAAAACAAATGGAGACTAATCGTCACTACTGTCGTCTTAAAACGTCGAATGCGTGAACTGATGGAAGAAAGAACATTTCCGTGCTTCAATACGTCAATTGTTTTCTTTTCTTCTTCCTCCATCATGGCGATGACACTGCGGCTTGCATGCTGCTTCGTGGCCTACTTCGTACTTTCTCTACAAGTTGCTCTCTCTATGGAACTATACAGGGATTCCCAGCAGCCAGTAGAGTCGAGAGTGGAGGATCTGCTGTCAAGAATGACGCTGGCTGAGAAAGTCGGACAAATGACTCAAATTGAGAGATCTGTTGCCAGTTTTGACGTCATGAAGAAATTTGGAATAGGTTCCCCCCCGCCTTCAGCCGTCCGATTGAGTCCCTTCAGCATGCATGGGGTTAGCCTAGTAGTGATACTTAATGCATCGTGCAGTACGTGCCTCGATTCTTGACGGCGATTCGCTGGCTGTTGTGATCGTAGAGGATACTTTCTCTCATGTTTAGGAGCTGCTTGTGTTGGGAATCAGGTAGTGTGCTCAGTGGAGGAGGAAGCGCACCAAATCCCAATACGCCCAAGGGATGGCAGGACATGGTGAACGACTTCCAGGCCGGTGCTCTGAGCACCAGACTGGGCATTCCCACGATCTATGGGATCGATGCTGTTCACGGTCATGGTGCTGTGTATGGTGCAACCGTTTTCCCTCACAATATAGGGCTCGGCTGCACAAGGTAAAAAGCTCGGGACCCGGCATTCTTGAAGTTTGATGAACACACCGACCCACTTCCCGTAAGTCTCTCTACATGAATGGGAGCTGAAATGTTGCAGTGTCTTCGTTGGGTTCCAGAGACCCAGATTTGTTGAGGCGAATTGGAGCCGTCACTGCACTTGAACTTCGAGCTACCGGGATTCCCTACACATTTGCGCCCTGCATTGCGGTGCGTTCTGCTTCTGACAAGACTTCAGAGTTCCTGAAATGAGTGTTACTTTTTGTAGATTATTCTGCAGCGTTTTGAGTTGAAGTAGAGCTGATTTTCGTGAAGTTGGTTAGCTTGATCAATTTTGCATGCTCAGATGAATGAGGGTGCACGTCCTTACCTTCTCATGTGCTGAAGTAGCAAGTTCTGACATGTTGGGGTAACATGAAGGTCATTAGAGGAGCTCATTTAGTGAATATTACTCGCTCTTGAAATCTGTCTCGAATATTGCTTCTTCCACTGCAGCTCTTGAGAAAACTCAAATCCCATGCGTCTACTCTCTGCCTGCCTTAACTCAAAACATTCCAGGTATGTCGGGATCCACGATGGGGCCGCTGCTATGAAAGCTTCAGTGAAGAGACGGGAGTTGTTCGGATGATGACTGACGTGATTATCGGTTTGCAAGGCAATGGGACACCGGGCCTTCCTTTCGTTGCCAACAGGTTCGTAAATGTTTCATGGACAGCTTCACAGTCGGTATCCATCCAGTTTCATTGTGTATGATGCTAAGTATGTGGAGCCCGATAAGTTGAGATTACTTACTTACTTGGAAGGATGATACAATTTTGCTCCTAAACCTAACGACTGGAACTGGTTCTGTGACGTGTGGAATTAACAGAGGTGTGTTTCGGAAATGAATTCTGACCAGGAGCAAGGTGGCAGCATGTGCCAAGCACTACGTTGGAGATGGCGGCACTCAGAAAGGCAAGAATGCCAACGATACCATTCTCAGCTACCAAGAACTTGCCAGAATTCACCTGGCGCCGTATGTCGATGCCATCGCCAAGGGCGTATCTACCATTATGATCTCATACTCGAGCTGGAATGGAGTCAAAATGCATACGAACTATCACCTTATCTCAGAAGTGCTGAAGCGGGACTTAAGGTTTAAGGTACATCCTCAAGCATCGGCAAGTTTTCTGGTTTCATGGATCCTTTTCGGCTCAAAAAGTCACCAGATACTGACGGCGCTGACTACAGGGATTCGTCATATCCGACTACGAAGCGCTTGAGCAGATTACAAACCCTCCTGATGCTAACTATACCTACTCTGTCCTTGCATCGATCAATGCGGGACTTGACATGGTGCGTACCTTTCACTCAACAGCTCTGCACAGAAATTCCTCCGTAAATCTTGAGAGATCGAATCTCCTACCGAGAGTTTCATAACATGGACTGACAAATATATGTGTCTAGAAACCAGTTCACAAGGGAATAATTGACCCAGCGAATCAACGCCCATCAGAAGTTTCAAGGCCAGAGTCCCGGTCAGAGAGCATGAGAGTTAGGTTGAATTCTCTCGCTTTGCTCGACAAGCTGAAATGAATGATTTATACTGAATTTTTTCTCTCCGGTTCATACAGATTATGGTGCCGTTCGATTACGACAGATACTTGAAGATACTAACCAACTTGATCGACTCTGGCTACATATCCATCCGTAGAATAAACGACGCAGTTACACGAATCTTACGAGTGAAGTTTTCCATGGGTCTCTTCGAGCATCCTCTTTCCGATCACTCGTCCATCCATCTTTTCGGAAATCATGTAAGTAAGTTCAGTTGAAGAGGATATGTTTCGGATGAACTTTAACTTCACGTATCTACGGTGTCCTTTCAAGTTAGGGGATCAAAACCTTGTTACAAACAGGCGTCGTATGAGAGTTCTAAACCCGTTAGACTCTCCAAGTCCCGTCTCTAGCACAGTTCAAGGATCCTGGTTTCGGTCCTGCCAACAGAGATGTCGTGTGGGATGAGGTCGACACCGTGGTCAGTGAAGATGGTATGGAGAAGCGAAGTGAAATGTTTATCCTGTGAAGCTGTAGATTTAGTGTCAATCTATTATCCTTGTTTGGCAGAAAGCTGATTGCAAAGGTTAACGATTTCAAGTTAAGAGTCAGTTGTTCATGAGATTTGAAGTATTGTTTCATCTGGTTTAGTATGGCAGAAAAATGGGAAGTGGAAGTGTTCCTGAGTGGAAGACGTTAATTGTGTTGTACTTTCTATAGTTTGAGCTGCAGCATGCTAATTGAGGAAGGATGCCAGTTTTTCAGGAGAGTTTAAAGTCTTGATCGGTGTTCAATATGGCAGGAAAACAGGCTAGTAGCAAGAGAAGCAGTGCGCAAGTCATTAGTTCTTCTGAAAAATGGGAGACCTCCATCCCGACGTTTCTTGCCTCTCAACAAAAACGCTTCGAAGATCTTAGTAGCAGGCAGTCATGCTGATGATATAGGACTGCAGTGCGGAGGATGGACGATGTCCTGGCAAGGCTCGTCAGGCCGTACAACTCCAGGTAAGGAAAAATAAAGACTCAACCACCTCCAGCTGAATGAATATATATGCATGCATCTCTGCGTTCTTCTACCCTTTTCTCTATACCCTTCCTGCGCATGTGTTTCAGGTACAGTTTATTATTTGCGTACAAAACCTCAGTGATGAAGAGGACACATAAATGATACTCTTCACGTCCTTCTGGTTTCCTCTTCAAACATACTCTTCTCTTCTTCTTCCTGTCTTATGCACTCGTTTACGTTGTCCAGGAACTACGATCCTGCATGCCATAAAAGCAGCGGTTTCCACAACGACTCGAGTGCTTCATAAGGCGAAGCCAGCAGCAGGTTACGCAGCAAAATCGGGAGCTGATTTTGCCATAGTGGTCGTTGGGGAACAACCGTATGCTGAAGGTCGGGGAGACAATCTGAACCTCACCATTCCAGAGGAAGGGATAGCTACAATCAGAAACATTTGCTCTGAGGTCCGATGCCTGGTCATTTTGATCTCGGGGAGGCCACTGGTTTTAGAGCCGTACCTTCCTCTGATGGAGGCCTTCGTAGCAGCTTGGTTGCCTGGAACGGAGGGAAAAGGTGTCACGGATGTCATATTTGGGGATTATGATTTTGTGGGGCGTTTGTCCCGCACGTGGTTCAGGTCCGTAGACCAACTGCCTATGAATGTCGGTGATTCAGTTTACAAACCGCTCTTCCCCTTTGCATCCGGACTCAGAATGGGTCTACATGCTCAAGAGCACAAGGCTAGACGTACTTAAATACTATGCTGAGAGAAGGCTCCTTGTTCCTTCCCGTCCTGTCCTTCCCTTCCCTTCCCTGTCCAGCCAGCTTTTGGTCAAGGGCTGTATAACATCCATGGGTATACGATCGATCATTTCTTCTTCAGCAGAATGCGATATGGAGTTCTCATGTACAGGAGAGTTGTTGTGAAATGAAACCTACGCAGTTTTGCTTCTCAACTTGTCGATGTTACGCGTGAGTATCTGCTTAAGACAGAAAGGGAAAACAAACAGCGAGTCTTCTTCCGTTCTACTCGTGCTTCTGCGGCGTGCACCGCTCTTTGCAGAGTTAGGATCCGAAATTAGAGTCATCATATCATAGTGGTGTTCGGCAAGTACTTGTAAAGAGCGGAAAAGGTTAACGTTTCTAATCATGGAGGAATGCAACGCACGTAGACATGTTGGCAATGAACTGAAAGTTAAATAGAACCTTTAGATGCGGCTGTTTCAACATACGCTCTTCACATTCCCCCCACTCAGCCGGAAGAGATTTCTCAAGGTTCAGTGTTCAGACTTGGGTGAGTGTACACGGGACTTAACATTATTGCAGTTTATATAATAAGCTTTATCCACCAGTTGTCAAGAATCAAGCTATGTGAAGATTGAATTGCACGCGGGTTAGAAGAGCTGAAGCCTTAGAGGTGGATTCTGTGAGGTTAGTTCAGAGAGAGTTCACGACGGCACGTACCCAAGCTGACTGGTAAATGTTTGAGATGAGTCCTTATGTAAGTTGGAATACATCTGGACTAGAAAATACTTACTGCAGTAACTGTGATATGTGGATTCAGTAATGGGTGCAGTTCAGATCCTTTCTAGTAAATTGCTTTAGAGGTATTAATCATTACTTCACGTGCAGAAGCCCTCCAAAGTGAAGACTGATTCTAAACGCATTACTTCAGTATGTAGTAATCAATCATCTATTGGAAATCCAGTTCTGTATAGTGTGGATTTCACACGCTTCTGCACTCTTGTGTACGCCTCTTTCTTTTATAAAGTTCATCATGAGTTACGTAACCTTCTCAGCACTGACTGACTTCCTTGCATTATCACTGCTTCCAAGTTCGGAAGCAGGTGATAATGCAAGGGCAGATTAATTTATCACCTAACCCTTCCGGTGGGAAGGGTTAGGTGCGCCGGAAGGGTTAGGTGATAAATTAAAATGCTTGACAAAAACTGATTGACGGCTACGCTCTAGCCCGGACTTATTTTCCCAGTGCGCGCTCTGACCTACTTCGTTTATGGGTTTTGTTCGCAACTTTCGGCATGTATTTCTCATTTAATATATAACATATATAGAAATAATAAATTTATTTTAAAAGTATTAAAAAATTTTGTTTGACATTTATATATCTTTTATAACACCCACGCCGATTTAAGTCGATTAGGTCACCTGAGAACCAACATTTTCGGAAAATGACCTAACGCCTGTCTACCTGCGCTCTACGCAAACCGTAAATGTCCCGCCACTCCCGCTTGTCGTCTTCCGACTCTCGACCGGAAGTACGCTTTGGATGCATATTCAGCAGATGTAGAAAATAAAAGAAATTAAAAAATTCTCGTAACCGTGGCGAATGAACCTTATCACCTCTAGACACGATCTTCTTTCCTCTGTATTTATTTGAGGTGATCTTAGTAGTTAATCATAGAAGCACTTCTTTTGTTAGGATGTATTAGTATCTAAAGTCTAAGTTCTTTGCCTATTCACCTCCTGTATATTTGATAGAGGAGGTAAATATACAAGGGTTTAATTTATTATGTATCTTATAAATACAAATTTTGTTTTTTAATTTGTTATAGAGAATTCACTTAATACATATGTTTTTCCTATAACAACAAGCGGGCAAGATCTCCAAGTTGATATTGCATGCATATTGTTCCCCTTTTAGAGAGAGGTGGAGTAGCTTGCTGGTAAAGAATCTTTATACCTCAACGGGTGGTATAAGAAATAGGTGTTAGAAATAGCTAACATTTTCACGCCAAGATTTTCATTTGTTAATGTGTGCTCGATAATTATTCCCCTTTCCCATCTTGTTTATATGGGTAGTACACATTAACAAAGGGTGAAAGAAGACATCGCTGACTTCTATACTTCCGTTTGATCCACTCCTCTAGAGGTTATGGTTATGTCAAATGGGTAAAAGCTGAAAAATCTAAAAAGAATAAAACCTAAAACAAAGTTATTGCGTTGCAGCATTGGCTCTATTAAGTAAAAATTATCTTTATTACAGTTATTCAAATTTTATTTACACTTGCGAAAATCACAAATGTTCTCTCGTTCCTTTATCCTGAGAATATTCTATTTCTTTATCCACTCTTAGTGATGTACTATTTGAGTTACTTCCACATCAGGATGTAGAGTTTCAGATCGATTCCAATGGCTCAATACAGAACAAAGCCAAAAAATGAATCGGTGAATGCTTTACGAGAAGGGATTTGACTTAGGCTGTCTCCGCACAAGGATATTCAAAACCAGTTTTTCAGACTCACTCGTGTGAACGATGAGGTTGGGAATGCGCGTGTACATTGCACACACACTCTTTTTGTTTTGGATGCTGGTGACGGAGTGCTGTACCCGCTTCTGAGTGTCTGAAGGCAGGCATGCGACATGAGCTGTTTGGCAGACGAGTGAGATTTTTTGGAACTCGCACGCGGAGTGACTGCTCAACGTTCACCTTCGTGCCACATATTGACTCCATGTCAGCCAAGGCTAGAATTCGTGTAGACGATGGGTCCGAGTACTAGCGGAAAACAGAGGACTTCGCTCTTGCTCGAGCAAAGATAATTATCGATCCACTCTGCCCCGCTGAAACATCGTGTTGCAAGTCGCTCATGTTTGAAATTTTGACCACCATTGTGTGGATACTTTTGTTTCGGTGCTCTTTGTGGCTTCTGGAGTGACGAGTGAGAATGACAATGAGAAGGTGCGTGTTGAAAATATTCGAACAAGCGGATGGTGAGGGGGATCATGTCTAACAGAGTGAGCTTGACGATGCGAACGGATGAGTTCTCAATCCTGACAGCCAACGACGATCAGTTCTGGCATTTCAGATTTTCGGTGCAGGCCATGGCGAACAAGTTTATGCACCGCCTGAGAATTTGCAAGACATCATGGGTAGCAGCTTAGACGGGGTGGTTCTCCTCGATCAGTTACAGTGGATGACGATAAAAAAGGGTGACAGACTCAAGAAAATACCACGCCTGTGCAAACCACGGGCACTCTTGCGTCCACTCCCGAGGTTGAGTCAGGTTCTCAACTAGAGTCACCGATGTCGGATAATCTTCATAGCAAAAGCCGATTTGTGTGGCAAGATTGGCAAGTGCTTCATCTTATTGAAGCTAAGCGATTAGAGTATGAAGAGCATAATAGGTGTGCGAGTTTGAAGAAGATGGAGAGCATTCAGACGAAGCTCGGGCTGATCTAGTCGCACTTGAGGTTGAAGGGTATTGTAATCAGCGACACTTCACAGATAAAGAACAAATGAGAAACTGTGATAACAAGTTACAAGAAAATATGTGACCACAACAAAGTTTCAAGAAATGCACCGTATTCCTCTCTAGATCGAGCTGAGCGAGAAGAACTATGGGATATTTGCCTTAAAAACTGTTCTAGACGTTGACGAGGATTATGAATTTTCGTATCCTCTACTCTGTAGAGAGTGTGGTTGGAACATGGCATGGAAATAAAGTTTGATGTAGTCGTCTGGTCATCTATGTAGCAAGAGCTTATGTGTCTCGAAGCTTTGACTGTCATACGAGTTTATAGTGGTACTTCTTGTGGACACACGAATTTGCTCTGCCATTTTCGTGCTTGAAATTAAACGAACATTCACTTTTTTGATGAATTCCAGTTGTTGTTAAACTTCTTGTTATGACAACAAGTAATCTGGACTAATCCAGATTAATCACGTTAATCCGTTTTGATAAACGCAATGAGGAGACGGCCTTAGAAATGTTCCGGTGACTGGAGACCTAATCCATTCAGGAGGTAGAAAGAAAACCTCTCCGTCGGTCAACTCAATTCTTTCATTGTACCAGCAACTCATCTGGTAATTCAATCTGGCAATTTATTCACTGAACAGCTTTATACAAGACTCATCTTGAGCCCGAATCCAAACGGGAACAGCGGGTCATAGACAGCATCTCCAACGTTCATGGGTAGCTGATCCACGGTTCTAAACCACGTACGCGACAGCGTTCCTACGAAGTCGTAATCCCCAAATATCACGTCGCTGATACCGGTGGCTTCAGTTCCCGGTAGCCATGCTGCCACGAGGGCATCCACTTGCGGAAGGTACGGCTCGATAACCAACGGTCTTCCCGATATGATCAACACCAAGC
Organism: Asterella californica; assembly: GCA_036924285.1. NCBI lineage: Eukaryota > Viridiplantae > Streptophyta > Marchantiopsida > Marchantiales > Aytoniaceae > Asterella > Asterella californica. The sequence continues at coordinate 32,860,124 of JAYKYS010000003.1, forward strand.
ACTGCACCTCCGCGCACACCGTTTGAATGGTAGGTATCCCGTCCAACGGAATCGTGAGATTCAAGTTATCCCCCAACGTTTCAGCGTAGGGGGGCTCGCCAACCACGACAATGGCGTAGTCCGGTTGCAGTTGGGCAGCAAAACCCGGCGCAGGGTTCACTTCGTACGTTACTTGCGTGGGGCTTGATACGGCGCCTCTGATCGCATCCAGCACGGTCGTTCCTGATGAATGAACGACAGCCACCATCAGTTACTACGTAAGGAACAAGGAACAGGGCCAGTGAACAAGGAACGTTATGACTCACCTTCTACAAGCAGAAATGAAACTATCCGGAATTCCCGGGGAGGGCAGACAGCCTTCATACTTCTTCATACTTCTTCTGTCCTATCCGTAAAGATTTCCTCGGGAAGGAGCAAGAAAGGAAGGAAAACATCGAAAAGAACCCTTTCCATCGATAGAGTGGAACTCCAGTTCCTATCCTGCCACTCTTACCCCACCAGGATCGTTGGATAGGAACATTTATACATACCAGTCGTAGTGGGGCCAGCCGATCCGAACCACGAAATGGTCCATCCTCCACACTGGAGCCCAATATCATTCGCGTGACTCCCTGCCACCAGAATTCTCGAAGCATTCTTTTTAAGGGGTAGGAGTGGCTGAGACTCAAGTTTGCCGTTCTTGAGGAGAACTAATGATTTGCGGACCGCTTCTCTGGCTAACGTCCTGTGTTCCTGTAGAATCATTCATGTTATATATACACCACGACGATGATCTCACCTTTGGTAATCATGGTTTCCTCTAGGCAGATATTCTGGAATGATTCGTATTTCTGGTCAGACGTTTCTGAAAGAGGAGATGGAAACGATAAAACTTGTACTGTAGAAGACGAGCGCAAGTTGCACCACTTTCTGCGTTTTGTCTGCTGGCTGGTACACATGATCAGGTCGAGGTCGAGGATAGGGTTCGATTAAATTATGATACCTGAGATCCAAGCTGATCTGTGTAGGTGCGATCAGCTTTTGGTGCCTCGAAAAGACCCATCGTGAATTTCACGCGCAATATTCGTGCCACCGCGTCGTTTATTCTCTCCATGGGGATTTTCCCGCTGTTAACGAGACTAGTCAGAGCGTTAATGCACGTGAGGAAGTCGTAAGGCACCATAACCTGCACAACAAGGCAGTCCCTTTTATAGTTCGCATGATGTGCTTCGTTCGCAGTTGAGAAATATGTCAGAGGAAATGACGACGTCCGAGACTGCCTACCATGTCGATTCCAGCATTGATAGCCGCGAGGACGGAGTTGGTGTAGTCGGAGCCAGGCGGGCTTGTGATTCTGTCGACTCCCTCCCAGTCGGTGATGACGAATCCCTGACAGAAGAAGAAGAATTCGGGGCAAAAACACACGTCAGATGAATCCCTCAGGCAGCCATGATACTGCTCTAAGAACATATTGCTGTGAGGGAAGGTACGCACGAGCGAGCCGTCCTACCTGAAATCCGAGCTGTTGTTTCAGCACTTCGGTGATAAGGTGATAATTCGCATGCATCTTCAGTCCGTTCCAGCTCGAATACGATATCATGATCGTCGATACCCCTTTAGCAATGGAGTCGAGGTAGGGAACCATGTGAATTCGGTACAGATCGTCGTAGCTCAACACAGTGTTGTTCTCGTTGATCCCCTGGACAGTGCCTCCATCACCGACGAAGTGCTTCGCACACGCTGCCACCTTGCTTCTGGAAATTCAAGGCCCCGTTCAGACTATTCGCACGCATGCAGCTGGACGAGGTTCAAGTGAACATAGATACACACGTACAATCGAATCTGCTGGCTCCCAAATTAAACCCCTGCTGCTGCGAGTAACCCCCGAATCACCGATTGCTGCGAAAATCGGAGCGAAGCTAGGCTCCGAGTCACTCGTAGCAGGTGAGATAGCGCACTCAGCTGCCTTTAATAACGTCAATTCAGCTTACTAAAAGACGAGAAAGTACGCATTGGGTGAGCTGAGTTTTCTCGATGGTGTACCTGTCTCCTACGAAAGGTACGCCGGCTGCAAGATTCGTGGGGTCGCCTTGCAGTCCCGGAATTAATTCCGTCATCGACTGAACTACAGCCGTATCCTCGCTGTAGCTCTCATAGCACCGACCCCATCTTGGATCTCGACAGGTCTAGGGACATGACAAGACGAGAAAGCTTCAGAAACCTGCAAACCAGTGCTGTTAAGCGAGGTTGCGGAATGACAACGACTGTGGGTATGAAATTTACCGCAATGCAAGGAGCAAACACGTAGGGAATTCCAGTTGCTCGAACTTCCAGTGCGGTAGCTGCTCCAATTCGCTTGATCAAATTCGGATCCCTGCTTTCATTCACAACTCTCTTGTTGAATATTGAAACTCAGGGGGAAGGAAAGAAACTGACATTGCACTACACACAAGCATCCATATAAGCTTATAATTAGTCATCCTGCTGGGTCGGAGCACCGCTTTCGACAGTATGGTGGGACATGTTTCTAAGCTTTCATCAGTTATCAGTTGCACGACGAAAATGGTCATAAAAGACGAACCTACTTATGCCAGAAAGCACAATCACCATTACCTTGAACATCCAAGGCCGATGTTATGAGGGAAGATGGTGGCTCCAAACACATTGTTATGCCCGTGGACAGCATCTATACCGTAAAGCATAGGAATGCCCAGACGAGTAGCCAGCGCTGCAGCTTGGAGACTGTCAATCATGTCTTGCCATCCTTGTGCGGAATTCGGTTCAGGAGCGCTTCCCCCTCCGCTCAGCACACTCCCTGGAAACGGAAGTCAGAGCGAAAGAGTCCGTCGATGAGTTTGGTTCGTCCCATCTCAAGTTTAGAGCGGAAGGAAATGAATACACTGACAAAAGTTTGAACGATTTCTGTTGCACGGAATGAAAGTCTGCTCTCACGCTTCAATACTCCAACTCTGGACTTGACGACTATACACAATCGAAACTACGAATCTCGTCCAGACTCTGGGCAGGAGTGGATTGCACCGACAAATTCTAGAGCGACAAATCTCTTGCCACTCTCGCCTGTCACTGCTATATCGTAACGAGGGAACGCAATGTGCCTTATATACCGATGCGCTGACAGACATGGTGCTAAAGGACAGTAACATTCAGGAACAAAGCAGACCCGAATCTGTCCGTTGTTCTTGAGGAGATAAAATACCTATAAAGTATTGTTGCATGACAGCTGAAGTTGCGACCGTCCTTTCAATTTGAATCATTTGTCCAATTTTCTCCTCCAACGTCATCTGCGAAAGCAAATCTTGGACTCTTGCTTTCACTGGCTGGGACGGATCCTTGTAAATTTGCTGACTAACAGGCCCATCCGAGGGTCGAAGAAGAACGCTCAGCATAAAGAGAACGTTCATGAAGCGGGAGCTTCCCCCGACATGAGCAGCAATAGCTACTGCACTATCAACAGCCATTGCGAAAGACCCCAAGCCCTCACGAATTCTGTCGACAGCTGCAGCTGAGATCACAGACTTGCAGTAGCACGAGCTACTTGAACAAAAGAAATGTCCGTGCCCATGCGATTCTGCTGGCTAGAGCTCATGCCGTTAGCACCCCTTTCGTTTCCAGGCTAAATGTTCTAACGTCCCGATGCCAGTGTGCTCACTTCAGAGCAGCACTTCAGAGCCCCGGGGGTAGCAACGTCCTGATCGCGAACTATTTCAGGAGGGAAGTAACTGTCCAGCATCTTAAAATAATGGAGGACGTACCAGACTTCTGCCCAAAGTTGGGGAGCACTAGTGCATGATTCGTACTCTCCCTCTCTCCGGTTAGTCTCAAGCCGTCGGATCGCCTGGAACTTCTGAAACTAGCCTAGTCTGGCCGGGCTTCTGAAACTCAAGCGAATGGATCTGCTACTTCATGGGTTGCTTCATGTTTACCTGTTGTATGCAATAGTTTTTACTTACCCGTATCTGACATTATAGGGGGCGGTTGGAGAGGTTAGAGCTACTGATAGCGTGACTTAGCCCCGGTGTTCTTCCCTTTGGTGCGTTTGTTTGTTGCTTGGCCCTTCGGGTACTTCTTTCCCTTGTAATGCTTGATGGGGTCTTTCCATCCGTTTGCTATTCATTGTGTCTCGTGTTCTTCAAGCAAGCATGTCTCCTTCGTCTCTATGAAAGGTTTAGGGCATTAGGCTAGGGGCAGACAGCTTTACTGTACTATGCTAAACTTGCGGTTACGTTGATCAAGAGATGAGAACCCTAAACTCATAGGAGCATGACAGTAAGTAATGTGACGCCGCTCCTTGATGTTGACTCGGTAGGTACTACAGTTGCACGGTAGTGTTTACTATATTGTGTATGACATGTGAGCGACACTAATTAGACAAGTGTATTCTGGGGGTACACCTAATTATGAGTGTCATACACACTAATTTCGTATTCATATTAATAAAAATAAAGTGTATTTAATGTGATATACATTAATTTTATTTAAATTTAAATAATGTGAAAAAAAATAATTTAATCAACAACTTTTTAAAAGAGAAGCAACTAGTCATTCAGTTTTCATTCTAGACATCCTTTTTATCTTTTCTAATCAGTTTATCTTTTGTCATACCTTATGAGTATAGAAAAAATATTACAGATGCGTCTATCTTAGAAAAGAGTATCTTCAATGAAATACATGCTATTTTCATTCACGAACCAGTGAGCAAGATTCACCCCAAAGTAAATTTTATAGTTTATCGTCAATGAATGAATACGTTTATTATCCGAGTTAGTAAACCGTATTACAATTCTCTTGAAAATATATCTCTCGTTTTCACTTCTATTTGTACAAATCTGAAAAATAAAATTCAAGTTGCTTGATGAGAACATAATCAAATCACTAACGGATATAAGTATGGACATAGAACAGATACTTGTACTCATTGTTGATGAAACAACTTTGTCAAAGAAAGTGGATACATTACAGCTTGGTGATATATCACTAAAGTAAATCAGATATCAATAGATAAAAGAGTGTCTGAAAAACAGAACATTATTTTTTGCTGAATCTCTGTAAAATTTAAACTACACCTGAATTAATATCATTGACATAAATTTCACATTTACACTAATTAAATATACACACTAAATACGGTAGACAGTGTAGAAGTCTAGAAACTACAATATGCTGAAGGGTTGGCAAAATACTCTACAGGGGATTGGAACTTGAGGGAAGGTTAGGGTTGGAGGGAAGTTCAAACTTGTCTGCCATAACTGGGGAGTCGGGACTGCATTCCAACGGACGGACCTGGCGCAAGTCCATCGTACAAATCAACAAGAAGCTTAGCCTTGAGCGATGTTGTATCTATTCATAAAGATAATTCAGGAAGGTTGCACTGTTTCGGACGAAAATGTGTAATGAAATTCAATATCCTAGTTGTGATCTAATCCTAGTTAATTATCAAATTTGAACGTATGTATTCAAATCTGACTAATAATATTTAAAAATCCTAAATTCGAGAGGATACTACATCAGAAACAATGTACCTTTTCCAGTATTGATATGTTTCATCATTACTTTCTATTCGCCTTTGCCCATATTTTAGATTTACAAAAATGAATTTAAACACCATATAAGGTTAATGTAATATCGAATCCCTCTCGCGCCTAAATATAATTTTTTTGACTTTTACCTACTATACTAAATAATATTTTATGGAAAAGTTATGTCAGCCACATTTGCTTTCTATCCTTTTGAAACTGTCACTATAAATTGATTCTATATTTATAATCAGACTGTCACTATAATCATTTCGTGTGATCTCACGAAGTTCACTATAACTAACTAAAGACTACACAACCGAGACTAATGGAATCTAGCGTAGCATGAAAACCTGATGCAGTAAGTAACTGAAACATGCTCCGGGAAGAAAGCAACAGTTACAGAGCGAGACTGGGCCCAAAATGTGACAGCGAGACGTAAACCACAGCCACAAGAAGGAAAGTGACAAAACAACATACATACTCTAAACAAGAATGAGAAATGCGCTATATGGGAGCACCCAAAAACCACACATCCAACTTGAAGGACGATAAAGGACAAGGTTCAGAGTGAACAAGAGAGAAGGCAGTGAAAATTCTAACTATTCAAATCTCCTCGACTGAGAAGAAACATGAACTCATAATAGCAGCACTTACACGGAACACACAAGGATTCAGAAATAATCCACCATTTCTTTATTCTGGTGCAGATAAAACGTCAATATACAACGAAACCCAAACTCTGTTTATGATCTTTACATCCTGTACGAATTCTGCTTGTACAACCCAGTCTGCTAATGTGCTAGAGCTAGGCTTAGGGAACCGGACTTGGGGGGAAAACAGAGAAAATGCCCCCGTACTAAATTCTATATATAAAAAAACACCCCCAAGATTATACATGCAGAACAGCTTCCAAACCTCTCCGTGCCTCTTCAACGCAGGAACGGAACCTACTGTGCATTTCCATGTCGACGATGCATGTTAACTTTGTTCTAGAAGTCTTCATCGGTGGTCGATCTACAAACATGAGTGAACATCGGATCAAGTCAATGCTTAAGCTTCTGATCGACTGGTGATCTCGCTTCCCAGGCGCCAACATCTGTCATTCGTCCAAATGGTTTGCAGAAGCTGCCATGCGGTCCCCAAAGGCTGACACATCACAGGTGCAGAAAGAATGAAATAATAGGTCTATGACACAAAAATAAACTCTACAATTTACACCCCATTATTTACAATTATCGCAGGATAATTAGCTTTCTGCAAAGCTCTTAAAACGCGTCTGTTGTAGCGTGAACTTCCTGAATCTACAACTGTCTCCTGGACTCAGCTCTGTGATCGTTATCCTGCAATCATTGTGGGCACCAATTCTTCACTTTACCGGAGTAAAACAAGTGACATGCTTCAGGAGCACACTTTGACAACATTTAAATCACAATCTCTTATCGGTACTAGGCAATCTCCGGAAGATTAACCTGAAATTTGAAATGGATTCTTTATTGAAAAGGAAAACGTGGGCCGATCAGTTCCATTCAGCTCTATTTCTGAAACCTACAAGGTCCGTAAATTTACCACTTTGTTCTTGTTCAGTGGATCCATCCAAGCTAGAGGAAAAGGAACTTGCGCTGAAAGTGGAGTAGACCTGGCACGGGCAAGAGGAGAAAACCAAATCACACCCTGAAATGAATGTCTATGAGAGGTAAACTCCTGACAGCAGAAACTACTAGCACGATGGGAGACCGCATGGTTGACTTCCTTCACTCCCTAACCCCCTTACATTTGTCCCCATTTCCCGTCATGCGACCAAGTAGATAAACAATGTCTTCTCACAAAATCCCATTTCTTTCTGCTGACTTTCCGTGGTAATCTCAGCTGCATAACTAAACCCTGCACACAGAATCCGACGAGAAACAAAGACGCATACCTTCACAGCGTTCATAATTGCCACGTACAGGTTGCTCCCATCTGAAGCCAATCCTGACACACCAGATCCACATTTCTCCTCCAAAGCCGGCAGAGAACTGGAAGTTATCTCTTCAACACGCCAAACCTACATTATAACGTTAACATCATCATTATAGTGTCATACCAGGGTAGACCCGATTCTATGTACTTCATCGTCCTCTTATGACAAAGTTAGTGCTTTACAGAAGAGTGGAGGACACCTTGAAGGTTAACATGAAACAGGTACCTGTAACTCTAGCAAGGACGTCACATGATTTCTTCTAGAACCCAACGACGGGACATAACTCGGTTCATCCCAACTAAGAGGATAAATAGAGAACTACTGACAATCATCTAGACCACTTAACGCGGACAACAGAATTCGGTTGGGACACACTAACCTTGATGAACTGATCCCAGCTTCCTGAACACAGAAAAGGGCCTTGTACACATAAACTTGAGACAACCATCTTGTGGGCTCTTACCGTTGCTATATACTCTTCATCCATCCATACCTGTCCTCCATTCATACAATAACGAAGTTAAGGCTTCAATTTATATAAATGCTTGGACTATAGAAAGCGCGGACTATGAAATAAGCAACTACTCTCTATTCAAACACACACACAAACGCGAAGAAGGGGGCACACACCTGAATGGAGCCATCGTCACGGCCAGCAAACAACATGCCGTTGGACAAGCACAGACTTCGCACTCCACCCATGATAGGATCGGATGTACTCAACAATGCCATGGGACTATGATCATGACGCCACCAAACACGAACTGCACCATCCCAACTTCCACTGTAGAGTAACTCTCCATCTACAACAAGAGTTGATACGAGTGCTTTGTGACCTTCCATTGTGCCACGGAGTTCGAAGCTCTGAAAGATGAGAGGATTTCTCACTGTTACGTTGAAGGTTGAAAACGGCAAACGACCAAATATTTAATACCCTCTTAAACCCAAAAACCATATGAGCACAGTATGCATGTACTTCAGTAAATCGAATTGTGCAGCTCTGAACATCTAAGGTTAGGTAAAGATATTGCAGGCAGTTCCCTGTAATACCTGAGAAGACCAAGCTTTGATGGTTCTGTCTCCACTGCCACTGTACAGGATTCCATCTCCTGACACTACCAAAGATGCGACGCCGGTATATCGCCAATCACTGTGTTCTGGCCAAGATGCAAGAAGCGGTGTTTCGGCCTCCTCCTCAAGGCACCAAGCACATATATGCCCTAACTGGTCCCCACTGAAGCAAGTCATCGAGTCTAAGTCCATTGCTAGCGCGAGTATAACCTGAGTATGATGTCCTTCCAAAGTTCTCAAAAGTTGCTGGCTCTGGTCCAAACAGCATCAACACCAGTCAACAGCACCATTCTCTGATAACCAACTTCTGAGGCACTCGCATGAACGAGGGGAATCACTAGCAGCCAAGAAGTTCATCTCACAGGGGGTAGCTTATTGCTTCAAAAGACTGTTGTAAGGTACTGACGCTCTTCAGCTGCAGGACCAACACACAGATGCAGGACTACTAAGCACTGGGTTACTCTGTCAAAGGTGTAAATGGAGATTTTCCTCTGAGTGATCCTAGAGACTGGTCTTGCACGTAAAGATTGGCTCGCAGGTCGAGTAAGCAACAACTCTCAAGGAAAACGATCTCCCTGCGCCCGGACATAGAAAATTTACTGGCACCAAGATAAGAGAAAATCACATCACCCAGAAGTCTGATATGCAACACAGCGGGAAGAAAAAGTCGTCTTACTTCGAGAGACCAGACACGTACTGTCTTGTCAAAAGAGGCAGTCAGCAGATAATTTCCTGCACCAAGACGGTCTATTCAGCCTATGCTAACACGACGATAGAGCTGCAATCTATATTTCAGATGTTTACGTCAGCTAGTATTACAATCGAAGGACAAAAGAAAGTGCCCCACTGAACTCTTGGTCTTTTGGAAGTCTGTGGTTGAAGACTTACCGCAAACTATCAGGGTTGTAACATCATCCCGATGTCCTTCGAGAGATCCTTTCAGCTCCATGAAACATTCTTCCAAAGGTCCTGATTCTCCGTGGGCTTCCTCTCCTTCTGCTTCCGAAGCATCTACTTCTCCTGAGACTTCTGCTCGTTCCGCTTCACTATCATGCTCTACAATCTCCTGAGTAGTCTGGGATTCTAGCTTCTGTGCTTGCGCCTCTCTTTCATACTCGAACCAACCATCAAGCCCAAATCCAGGGAGACAAAGTATCCAATTCTTCTGATAAACGCTTTGGACTTTACTCTTCGAATTTATCGTGCTGAACTTACTCTTGTAAGCGAGGTTGGAAAGTTGAAGCTCTTTGAAACCCTGCAATATCTCATAGATGTCTGCTCTTTCATGGGGATCGTGTTCAAAGCATCTTTGTAAGAGATTCTGCAAGATATGATGATCGAGATCCAAGCATGAATAGGTATCACATCCATGCTCCAAGAATCCAAGACCATGGAAGAATTTGGGTTGACCACCTTCATCAAGTACACGTTGCAAAACCCTGTTAAAATCCGAGCCTGCATGTGGAGACTTTCCAGTGATCAGCTCCAGAATTATACATCCCAAGGACCAAACATCTGCTTTGTAAAAGATGCCTGCCTCCCCGCCTTCAGATGAAATATATGCCCCATCTGAGTCATACTCATCCTCTGAGCGAAGCATGTTGCTGGTCAGAAGAGCGAGCACCTCTGGGCTCATATATTCCCAGCACTTCCCTTGGTGACGAATATTTCTCTGCTCGTTGGACGCAGCATCTGACTGGGTGCCCTCTGCGGCACACATGAGCTGAGCAGTCTCACTCTCCTTACGAACTGAGATTGGACTATCTTCAACGACAACATCGTGTCTATCTGCCTTGAAGCTTGTTGGGAGCCTTTTCCTGCATATGGATTCCTGTAAAAGATGTCGAGTTCTTAAAGCTATATTCGTGTCAAGCAGCATATTGTCAAACTGATCGAAAACGATGCATTCGGTGCTCAATAGACCTAAAATTAGTCCCTGCGCGTGCACTTCTTGCAGAAGTTCACACAAGCGTACGCCTATGCTGGTCAAAACTTCCAATTCGGCTCTTCCAGTCGATGTCCCCAAGGACTCCTCGTGAAAGCTTTCTGCATTTGAGTTCCTTGGGGAGCTATCTCTGGATTGGGATCGCGTGCTGCACGTTTTATAAACATCCCAAGATGATGAATCTCCACTCTCTGGGTACTCGCTCACCAGGTAAAGCTGTTGCTTCTCATTCATCCACAGTCCAAAGGTCTTACAAATACGATGACAGACTGATGAGATGCGGAGCAGAAGAGAAATCTCAATCCTTGTCTCATAGTCCACACTTCCCGCCACGTCGAGCAAGAGTTGCTCATACGATTTCTCCCTATTCTTACTGCACTCTGCTTCCAAACTCTTCTTGTCCTTACCCCGATCACCATCACTGCGCAGAGTCTTGGGACCCTCGCTTTTTCTCACCTCTATCAGCAACAATGATACCGATATCCTGCCCCGGCCCCAGCCTGGCTCCTGAACAATTTCCCCATACGACAACCTGCAATCTGAACTAGCCACGGAATACTCCTTCAAGTGAATTGCTTCCTGCGGCAGAATCCACGCCCTGATATCCCAGGTGCCAGGATCCAGACGCAAACTGGAACAAAAGGCCGAATTGTCCAGAACTCTCGCGCCGGTTGTGTTAATTGCCGAGGAAGTAGAGTTGCACACCGATTCCAACTTCGTCTTCCTGTCCCCATTCGGTCTCTGTTCTGAGTCTCTTGACCTCACATCTACAAGCTTTGCTCTGCTATCTGATTTTCTCGACGTCTTGGCTTTCAGCTTTTGGACCTCTTTTCTGATGGGCAGAGTGTCCGATGAAGTGGGCAGCAGGCGAAGAAGAGCTACATTCTTTGGCAGAAATTTCTGGCCACCAGTGGGGAGCCTCGTGCGTTGGTTACACTCAGGGCATCTTAGAATACCAGCCGACTGGGCATCTTCCCCGCCTTTGTTGGTCGAAGTTTGCCAGGTAGTATGCAGCTCGTGCAAACACGGCTCACAGAAAGTGTGACCGCAAGACAGGACACGAGGGACATGCAATTCGTGATCATAAGGTTGGAAGCAAACAATGCACTCAGGCACCAGAGCTTGAGTCATGAGACTTGAGTTTTGCTCTGCTGTCTGAACACAGGTCCCCATAACCGATCTCCACCACCCGATACCTCATAAACAAATTGTCCTTTGACGCTATTTCTTCGCAGAAATACTCTTTCTCTCCACACTCGTTGGAGATATTTCCTGCTTCTGTCCGTCTAGCCATGTTCTAACGAGAACCAGAACCACCTGACAAGACATTCTCCTTCGAGATTCCCAACTGATTACAACCTCGAACATAAGCCGCAGGTAGGCTCTGCTTCAGCATCTCTTGTATACCTGGAAACAATAAACGAGATTTATCCACATCAAACTCAACTTAAAACCGCGCCTTCAGTAAACAGCTTGTGGGATTAGCGTCCTTGTTGGCAAGATTGTAGCAACTTCGTGCTTCAAGTACTACTGCTGACACCCGGGTAGACTCAGCTGCCCACCTGCTGATTCCACGACATCATTCATCTTTCTTCTTTGAGTATTCCACTTCTGAATCCGAATTCGTAACGTTGTCCAAACGTTGTCCTCCAGCCAGCTTTTCTTGGACCCAATCTCCACATGCAGCAGCACCATTACCATGAATTCATGTTTTCAAATGAAAACGACAGTTCAATTTCTTCGTGAACCGAGTTAGTCTCTGTCGTCTTCGTTCAAATTAGCACAATTGGTCGTAGGGATGTTGGACGAGGACAAAGAGTCGTCGACCACATATAGATGCAGTGGTACCTCAGGTGTTCTTTACATGATCTTCACCCAAAAGTCACCACGGCAAACACCGGACTGGAGCTCTACCCATCAATCATACGTTTCAAACTAGAAATAAATATCTATACCAAAGTGAATGGTCATCTAGTTATGAAAGAGACTAAACTCTTTTCCTTAGCGATGTTGTACCATTTTTCTTGATATTATAATCATTTTTCTTCTACATATTAATGATAAGAAAAAGATAAACATTATAAACTAAAGTTACAAGTATCAGAAAAATATGCATGCAAAGTGACGTGACGAACATCCACTAGAAGAGGACAAGCGCGATTAACAGAAGATCATCGAGAAAGTAGATTGGTTCTGTGATGGGTTCGAGTAGTTTTCCGGAAGGATTCTGATTTACCGCTTGATGATCTCTTGTACTGTCTCTGCTTTTCCTTTTTTCTCTATTATATTTCTATACACATTATAGAGATTATACATTAAGTTAATTTTTCATTTTCATTTTCTGTATAAATATTAAGTGATAAGTGAATGGAGAGTTAGCACTTTGTCCAGACATAACCGATAAGTAAAGAACATCAGCACGTGCTTTCGACAGTACAAGATCCATCTCTGGATATCAAAGAAGTATTAATTTATGATAAACATTAATTTATTCCCTAGCATTTCCACCGTAAGATTAGATCATAAATTAATGGGCATGCGACCCTCTCCATAAAGATTGGGAGGGTGAAAACTTCATAGAGAGAGTGAAAATATACATGCCTAGATGACAAAAGCTACTAGTTGAAAATATCATCCGATATCCAAAGCTCGATCGAGAGGTTTCAGTTTAGATTATACAAGATCCGATCCACATAAACCCAAGGTGAACGTCAAATAGATTCAAACATATGCTTATTAGGAATAGCAGAACCCAAGCACCACTGCCCCTGTTCAGAGGCAGTGGTGGTGGATGTCAAGTGGAATTGATCCAAAAGTTAGAGTAATGGTTGTGATGTCTGCAGAGCATAAATCAAACAGATGGTTTTTGGGTAAAGTTCATGTAAATACACCCAGTATTATACTGTATCAACAACTCAATTCGTGCACAAAGCTACGCGCAGTTAACTTCACATAATATTGTCATATCTCACTAATAAAAAAGACATTTAATGTCTCTTGCATGGGAGATATGTATATTCACTCTCTCTCTCTCTCGTATGCATAGTTCTTAATTTATGCTTAACTATTTCTCACAGAAAGATTGGGTCATAAATTAGAATAAATTATATTCATTTGTTGACGATGATGAATATATAATAAAGTCAAGGTACTTTCGTACATTTTATTTATTGTTTTAGTTTTACAATAACTTTAAAATGTAATGTTTGGAGTGAAGATCAAGTCCTGGAAGAGCATCTCCACTCCATTACACAAACCAGGACATTACATAAACGTAGCCAGAACTTTTAACGAGTGTGAGTTTAAAATAAGCTCACCCCATCAAGTAAATTATTGTTGGGTATAGTGACTACATTATAATCACGGCTGACTGCAGTAAAATAGCCCAAAGTAGTGTAGTCACTTTTACCTGCAAACACTATAATGTGAGGTGTCACATCACTTTTCTGATATTTCTATCATGGTAGCACAGATGTACATGCGAGAGCATCATGAATGAAACTAATTTTCTCTGGATTTTCATGTGATACAGTAACTCTTTTGAATCTGCACACGGTACTAAAATAACATTTTGTGTGAAGAATATTTTGTGGAGATGCTCTAACATCTTCTCTAAATGGATCATCTAAAGTGTTTCTAAACTTAATAAATATTTTGACTTCACTCGATCCACTTCCCTGCATCATGATAGATTACCAAATTTGCTATGATGTCATGTTGCAGAAGTATTTGTTCATGATAATAATCTAAATCATTTTTTTACATTTAATTTACCCCGAGTAAGAGTATAAAAGCATGAAATAAAATATTCAGTTTTCTCTCGTGATGTTCTTTGAGTTAGAAGAAAATATTCTTTCTCAAAAAAATATCAAAATCTTCATCTTAACATTTCTGTATCAGTACTAACTAGTGTGCTTTGAGGTGAATCATAACTTGTAAAGTAACGAATAGCTTTAATTTTATTGCTTATTTCATATATTTCCAGTTGAAATGAAGAAGTAATCACCATAATCATTTTCTGTAACGGTTAAATTTTCAATTCTCTGAATGCAAACTGGCATTCTAGGTTACCCGTAGCACTTGTAGTCATACTCTGCGTTATATAATATATATGAGTTATATATGATATATAACTTGTATATATGACTCGTACATATAATAAAAATAAACTTAAAGATAATGAAAATAATATATACATTTATTTTCATTATATGTACGAGTTATACTTAGAAAGTATAACTCGTAACTTATATGAAGTAGATATGTAAATACTAATCTATAAATTATTTACTATATAATATTACATAAACTTATCTTTTGAAGCTCCTCATTTGTTCTCACAGATTTTGTACATCTCTCATAGTGACATCCTAGAGGATCAGTTTGCATAATGTTAACCATACGAGATGATTAGTGGGAAAGAAATTTATGTAGCTTGTAAAGCAAAAAGATAAAACATTTGCTGGTATGGTGAGATCAATAGTTGCATCCTGCTTGTGTGCTAAAAGTTGAGTGGAGAAAAACTTCAGGAAATCAGCTTTCTTAGTTGATTTGAAAAAACCGTAAGAAGAATTAATGGCTTTTGTCTTTGTACCGAGTAAACGTAATACTTTTTAAAAGTAAAACTCTATATTTTAAACTGAAAATTTAACATATGCTAACCAAAATATCACTACGCTAGTGGTTTCTCAGAAGTAAAGAAGAGTATTTATCTGGGAAGGAGCTTTCAGCAGGAATTTTCTTGATCACACCACCCATTGGTTATCAGTAGTCGCGTTGAGCTTGATAATACTTTTTCTAACGATGTATTGTTCGATCACATCCTTGATTAGTTATCAATAGTAAAACAAGTCACTCTGTCTGGTCGTTCGTCGTTTCATTACTACTAATAACTCTTCCGTTCAACGTTTAACAACTAAATAATCAGATGATACATGCTCTAAAAACTGTTGTGTACAGTCTGACATGTCACCATGAAACAAATTAACTAGTTTCATCCTCAATAACCGGTCAAAAGTGTGATCAAGCAATATATACTTAAGTGAGAGTGATAAGCTCAACGAGGCATGATCAAATAAATTTCAACACTTCCAGCAGCATAGAGCTAGTTTAAGATTGAGGTGTATGAAAAAACATAAGAATAGAATCAGAAAATTGCAAGTTGCAAATTGTAAATTATTTTCTCAAATGTGGTTGCTTAGAAATACTCAAGAAAAGAGCCACACTTAACACACATATTTCATCTCGGCTCCACAGCGGCAATTGCTTTTCGCATGTAGTTTTCATCCGAGTAAATGCTTGTGTTTTGATAAAGATAAATCCAATCTCTCAACAAATCATAATCATCGATTAGTTGTCTTGTGCATTCTTGTTACTCAAAGAACTGAAGTAGCGAGGTCTGATTGAGTGCTATCAGGTCACGGATTTATGTCGGTGGTATCTCTAGAGTGTGCAGATCGTTGATATCTTCGATTTGTGGATGCGCGCATGCACGTAGTGATTCTTTTTGATCGTGTGCTTGTGTTTTGATTAATAGGGTGTGGACCTATTCATGGTCGGATTGGTGATAGGATAGTGCAGAAGCGATGTCAAAATTTTCTATGACAGGTTTTTGGATCAATTTGAGGATCGACAGATGCGTATCGAGGGACATCGAGTAGGCATTGGTCGGTAATTGCTGATGACGATGAGTGTAGTAGGTGTGCACTGGGAAGACAATTCTAACACATCAAAGATCGTTTGATTTGGTTATGGATCGAGTGAGTTACAAAATTTGTCACGGGTTGTCAAAAATTTGATGTAAACCTGCCTACGCTTGTATTGCTTGACAGATTCGTGCTTTGTTGGGTTGGTCGAAGTTGCTGTTTGGAGTGTGTTTTTGTCTATGCGCGTTTGATCTCGAGTTGCTGCCCTACTCTAAGCGGAACAGAACGGAGAGTGAGCGGGAGCGTCACGGTGTGGAGCACGTATTAGGAAATGTTCATAGACTTTAAGGAGCATAGGTGCTTGAGTACAGAGGTGGAGCAGAGCGGAGTCAGCAAGTCAGCTTGCTGACGTGTGTAAGCTAAGCCCAATTTCAATGGTGTGGGAGTGAGTAAAATCAGGTCACACATCCCAACACTATTCTTCAAGAAGGTGCTTAGCTATTTAGCTCTTAGTTTTGGCTTTCCACTAGATCAATAGCTCTTGGTGTCTTCCAGGGATGCGTGCAAGTATTTATGGACTTGTTTAAGGTGATAGGAAACTTTTTCGTACGATCCTAGAGGAGTGGTAGGACGATCCCATAGTACTAAGGAGAAGTTGTAGTTGTGGTAGCATTTGTCTATGCCGTAGAGACGGTGCATGAAAGACGTTGGTGGCAGTTGACTTGGACGAACTAGTGGAGCTACCACGTAGAGACTTTTGGAGCTACTAGAGATTTGGACATCTAGTTAGTGACCTTAGGTACAGTTGGTTGACGGATGAACACTCAACATATCAACCCAGTATCCATCAAGCTCTCCTCCTCAGGAGACTCATCTTTCACTTCCTGTGGTCTTACTGATCCATACTTGGTCAACTGATTCTCTCTCAAATCTCTTTGGGACACATACAAGTAGCAAAAGAAGGGGTGAGGTGTCCACCTACTGGGGTGCATAAATAAGCTAACTCCGCATGCACATATCCATGGAAAAGATGCCTCAGTTTACAACTTCTCCCGCCAAGACGGCTTTTAAGAAGACAACATCTGATCCCTAAGTACCTGACCTTCTGAGCTTTCTCCTTAAGGAAGAGGAAGATAGAGTGTTCTCAAAAGTCATTTCTTCTGCTCTTGGTAAGCCTCCACTTTCCAGTCTTTTTTTTTGTTTGTCTTCCAAGAAGAGACATGTAGTACTTATGAGTTTATGCCATTGCTCAGAAATGATTGGGAGATTTTATCTTTCTCTAGCTCATAACCATTGTTCTCGATTTCTGGTTGATGAAATGCTTTCCTCCACCATTCTATGTTCCATATAGCTGATCTTTCTCTCGTCACTCCTGCCTTGGTAGGTATACAATTTCGGGGAGGTAAGACTAACCAGACTTATTCCTATAGACCTTGATCGGCAAGATTCTAGCTCCTAGTTGAAGAAGTCGAGGTCCAATTTCTTAATTAAGGGTTTGGTTGCGCTCAGCTCTGCTTGTGGTAACACAAGGTCTTGAGGATGTATGGTAGTCATACCGAAGCTTCTGGTATACTATACAACACATGATTGCTGTGAATCTACGACTCAATTGCGTCTAATCCTCCCTTAGGCATTGAAATTGGGGGGAAGACATAGTACAAGCCATGTCCTCCTTCTTTGAAGACTCCTCCTTCACTCCCTACGGTCTCACTGGCTCATACTTGGCCAACTAAGTCTCCTTCAAGTCCCTTTGAGACACATACATGTAGCAGAAGAAAGGGGTAAGGTGCCCTCTTGCTGAGGTGCCCAAATAAGATAACTCTGTATGTACATAAGCATGGAAGAAAGGACCCCAATTGACAACTTCTCCTGCCCACATCTTGATCTATTAGGTGCTGATCTTCTGAGCTTTCTCCTTGAGAAAAGGTGCAGGTAAAGCTTCCCAGAAGTCACTTCTTTGGCTCCCGATAGACTTTCACCTTCCAACCATTCCTTTCATGTCTATCTTCTAGGAAGAGACAAGTAGTACTTCGAGATACATGCCATTTCCTTGAAATGATTGGAGAAATTTTCCCTTCTCCAGCTCATAATCTATGTTCTCGGATTCGGATCGACAGAACGCTCTCCTCCATCACTCCACATCCATAGTGTTGGTCTTTCTCTAGCCACTCCTGTCTTGGTAGGTACACGGTTTCGGGGGGAGGGGGGGTAGGACTGCCCAGACCTCTTCTAACAAACCTTGGTCGGCAAGATTCCAGTTCCAAGTGAAGAAGTCGAGACCCAACTCCTTGATGAAGGGTTTGGCCGTGCTTAGCTCCGCTTGGGATAACACAAGATCTCAAGGATGCATAGTAGTCATACCGAAGCTTCTTGTGCACTATACAACATATGATTGTTGTGAGCCTAAGACTCAATCCGCACCCAGCCCTCACAGTTCAATTTCACTCTTAGAAAACGAGTTCAATCTTCTGGAAGATAGCTATTATGTCTTCCAGAATTATAAGAGAGCTTCTTGATAGCATCACGTATTCTAATCTACACCTACGCAGTTCTAACTAAACAAGGCATAACATGGATTCCTGAGGAGACAATCCACCTTACAATGCATCCTACTTCCTAGCAAAAGATAAAGAGTTATCCGAGAAGAGAGACATACATAATGATCGGAAGAAGTTCGGGAGCTCTTGTAGTGACAGTGACCTCCAAGAAGACCTCAGGGACAACTTCTGAATAAATGACAACTTCCGAAAACTTCCCACATCTAGTCTTCTTATCATTGGTCTCATCTGTCTTCTGGCTCCCTACGTGCAATTCTATCCTCACAATAGACACTAGACCTCAAGCTTGTTGAGGGTTTGAGCACTCGCACTCTATCTTTTGACTTCTCACCTCGCATATATCCTTAGAAGAAGCTTTGATGTATAAATGGAAGGCAGGACCCTTGCCGCTTCTCTCCAAATTTTGCCAGCAAGACTCCTCACAACTCTCATCTAAGATTGGAAGAAGAAGAAACAGATTGCGATGGGTCAGATAGAAAAGACCGACATAAGACCATCACATCTTTTCATACATTCTGTCAACCTTTCTAGTCTTCTAGCTCTCTAGGAAGATGCGGATTGGGAAGACATAAAGATTGAGAGACATTGGTCTGAATCTCAATTTCCTTCTTCCAGGAATAATCACCAACTCACAATTCCACTATGGACTCACATCAAGCTTCATGCAAATCAAATCAAATCTACAATACTTGATGTGACTTGAATTCGGCTTCTAGAAATGTCCAGACTTAAGACAAGTCTTCCGTCCATGGATTCAGAGGACAAAAGCACAACGCGGTAAGGATTTTGTGATGGGAAGAGCAAAGGGTTCTTGCAAGCAATTGCAGAGAAGTGGGACGTTTTTAGAAGTAGAAAAGAGGGAGGGCGAAGGAAAGAGGAGGAGAGAGGAGAGAGGAAAGAACTTATCTTCTGTCGATGATGCGCTATCTTTCTGGTCCTCTCCTTGACCTCCAAACGCCTTTGACTCTTCAATTGCACAGCTTAACCTCCAAATTCTTCTTCGCAAGTTTGCTGTAGGTGCAATTTCTCCAAGCACTCTCTCTTTTTTCTTTGAAAAATCTTTCTCAGTCTCCGGCTGCGCACTACTTCAATCCAGCTGCATGCAGCCTGTGGATTCATATGCATAAAAAGCTTGAAATCGTAATCTCTCCAAATCGAACTATCAATTTTTGCAATCCTTGAGCAATTTCTTCTGTGAATGCTGCAATTTCTTCTTCGAGGAGAGGCGATCCTTCTAACAAACTCTCAGCTTCATTCTCTAGGTCTAACCACCTCATTTTCTGCTTGCAAGCTCATGAAATCTCCTCTTCTCAAAAAGACTTCAAATTTGATTTCAGGAGGAGAGAAGGCAGGAAGCACCTTTTCCCTCAATGGGGTATTTTCTTGTTTTGCTGCCTTGCTGTCCGTGCGCTTTTCCCTGCTGTCTATGCGCTTTAGTTAAGTGTCATGTCGACCCTGGTCCTATCTACTGCTTAAGTGGCTGTCCTTTAGGTCCACCTAACACCTACTGTGTCTTCCAGCTAGTACTGGGTTGGTATAACCCGCAACTACAGTCACAGGACTCCCCTAGAAGATTCGCACATTATCTTCTAGCTTCCAGGAAGACATCCATCTTCTGAAAAGATATAAATGACGGAAAGATGGATCAAGTCGAATGGAGTACTGTGCGCATATACAAGCACATGTGCATATTATTCATCTTTTCCATATTTCGGCGGGAAGGGTTAAGTATTAAATTAAAATCACAATGAATTAATATATAAATAACTTCAGGTTTCTTAACTTGTACTTTTTGCAGCACGACTGTCTACTCATGACTTATGATTTATATCCTCACGTTCTTGAGTTTCTTGGCATGGGCTAATAGTAACATTTATGAAATATTTTGATTATTTTCATCTATTTGAAATATATATTTTATTTAATATTTACGTATTTTCGATATCATTAAAGGAACCAAAATTCCCCAGAAGTTGATCGAGCATACATATACATAAACTTTCATATTTCATTTTCTACTAAGCATGCATATTACTTTCTCGTACCCCGAATCTTACTTTTGGACATCGTCAAACGGAGTAATACCCCGATGCACGATCGGGGTATATACTACGAAATTTACTTCCTCACACCCATGACCTGACCAGAGCTCAAGAAGATTCCTGGTGAAAAATGGTAAGTTTACCGTAGATCAGGAAAAGTATCGGAAAATGTTTTCTTTTTACCGAATTTACAGTTCATGGTAAGAGTTTTCCCTCGGTAAGTTTGGACACAACCCGTTAAACTTCGGGACTTGACCGGAAGACAGAACGCTAATCGAATCTTCCCCCTTTCGTTTGGGAGGGTGACCATGACCATAGTATGACTCTTATAGCCAGTGGCCCAGTGCGATAATCAGTCAGCAAGCAGTATAGGAAGCTGTTCTTCGGTGTTCAAGGGACCAAGTCCGTTAACGTGGTTGGAAATAACGGTGTTCTTATACGTCACATATCATTATCCTATCACGCGCTCATAGATTCGGACACACATTGTGACGTGACCTTTCCGCCGGAGAAACGTCAGGCACATTAGCGTGAAAAGCCGTCTTCTTCAGACATTTCTGCTTGGTGAAAACCGAACTGTCACTAAAAATCGAAATGGTGCACACTGAATACTGCTTTGTCACTCTCCTTCTTCCGTCCGGTAAACTCGCTCGTATGCCGGCCAGACCAGTGACATACATAAAAGAACGTTCATCAATCTCCCATTGCGGGGATTCGCAGTCGGAACTGAGCTTGCGATCGAGTGAAGCGACTGTAAAACACCTCCTGAAACGTAAATTTCGGAATTCAACTGATCCGGCTTCCTACCGGCTGCCAATCTCCCGCGGAGAAACGGTCCAACTTCATGAATTTGACGATACACTTTCGACGATAGTAGTCACAATAACAACTCTCAAATCTGATGCCATTACTCAAGAAACGATCTTTCCAAGAGCTCGAAATGACACTTGCTTGAATCGAAACAATTCAACCGAGTGGGGAAGGACCAACGATGGGCCGTGACTCTGATCCCGAGTTTATCTGTATAACTTCTGATCCACGTCTACCCAGGAGAGAAATAAGCACAGGTTGCATGGTAACTGCGGTGGTCATGTGTCTACACGTCTCTGTTGAACTCATGATCCAAGTTACGCACGATATGGGGAGCTCGTGAGGTCGTCTCCACCCGAAACATAAATCCTTGCACAACAGAAAAATTTCACTTCGCGTTTACAGAGAGTAAGAATGCTTGTTAGATTTGATCTGGTGGAAACAAGATTTGATTTGGTGGAGGGCCGCGCGAACGCGAGCCCTCCGCTGACACAAATTACGACGCGCATTTTCCCACTTGAGGAAATGCTACAACTTGCCCCACCGCAGTGCAATGGAGGAGCTTGTCATAGGTAATCGCCCTTCCAGTTCAGCGATAGCCTCGCCCAGGTATGTATGCTCACTCGTCTTCTCACAGAGCTTATGTACCTCGTCCAACTCCGCGATCTACGCC
This sequence comes from Asterella californica, assembly GCA_036924285.1. Taxonomy (NCBI): domain Eukaryota; kingdom Viridiplantae; phylum Streptophyta; class Marchantiopsida; order Marchantiales; family Aytoniaceae; genus Asterella; species Asterella californica. The sequence continues at coordinate 32,882,344 of JAYKYS010000003.1, forward strand.
ATGCTTACGGCTTTATTATTTCACCCATAGTACAACAATCAAGACGTCCTTGTTCATAACAGTGGGGCTGGTCTCCTCTCCCGAATATATATCAAAGAACTCCACCGGAATCCTCGTACGCAAGGTAACAAAGCAGAGACAAAGCTCGATCAGAAATCCTGGTGCAGGATGAAGAGCTTGACCTGAAGTCTCGAACTGAATCTGAAGAGGGAGAAGCCAAGTACTCACGATGAAGAATACACAGGAGAAATCCCGACCCAGATTCATTCTCCTTCATCCTGACTTTCCATAACTTATGCACGCCGGAACAGTTCACGGCATACTTCCACGACATATCGATAGAATATGTCAAATTTTTTAACTGCTGGAAGTAATACCAACATTCTTCAGTTAACAGTTTGAAAATAAGCACGATCTTGATTCACAGTGAGACGATGTTTAGATTTTAACAATTTAATTGTGTTTCCAAGAATCTTTATTCTAATCTTTAAGATAAAAAGGTGCGGTAGGTTTTAGAGAATCTCCACCGCGAGTCTTTAAAGGCTACCCTAACCAGTTAAGGAGCAAGTTAGGGGAAAACCTTCCCACCCCTGATCTTTATACTATTCTTTAATTTATGGAATTCTCTAAAAGTTATCGCTCTCCCCTAACTTAAAGATTGCAATAAAGACCCCCATATCAAACCGTTTGAGTAACCGTTCTTGGTAGTTTTGAAAATGTCCGAGTTTCTGATATTCTTTATCACACCCTCTAAAATTACCTTCCGTAGTTTTGAAACTGCATTTGCGTTTGAGCTCGGAGTGTTTGTCTCAAAATTTGACCTTGAGGTCGAACAATCTATAATACAAGTGATTGCATTCTATGCATTACGGTGTGTCGACTTAGAGTTCTTGTGCGGGCTAGGATGGATGGAGGTAGTTAGTTTGGAAGTGCTAGTAAGTCCATAATAGATGCACATTCAATGGATTCGACATTCACAACTCAAATATCGAAGTCTTTCCCTAGCGTATGACAAGTTTACTTTCAACTGACATGTCAAACTTACATTTCACATGAGAATGTGAATCGGATTCAAGGCGAGGAACCATGAACCTGCACATCAATACTCGATCGAACTACTACACTCAAATAGGAGAAAGCTACTGCAACCTTGCTTTGCCTTCCCTAGGCTGATTCCTGCCACCGAAGGACAAACTGTTGAGAACAGTGCACAACCGCCAAGCCAAAGTGTCTCGAGTATCTTCGAATCCTGATAATAAGCTCGACATAGGTCACGGATTCGAAGTCTGTCACTCAAACAAGTCTGCGGTTTGATGCTCCACCGTTTCTTTGTGGTCCTTATACGTAAGAAGAACGAGGAAACTTACGAGGACAGAGCTCTAGCCACCACACTCATGCGGCACAGTCCGAAAGCTCCATCATATCGATATGTTTGACGCTCTATCGATATCTTTAGAGTATGCCGTGAACGTACTTTTCCCGGTGTGCGCAAGTTCTGAAAAGTCAAGAGGAAGGAGAATGCATGCTATGCGAGGATCTCCTGTTTCTTCTTGGTCGTGATTACTGGCTTCACTCTCCTCAGAGTCGGTTGAAGACCTGCACGTATCTCCTTGGATTGAAGTCCCAAGCATTTCATTTCTCCGCTTGCAGGAGGCAGTTGTACAACTCAAGCTATTCATCCCTCTGTTATGATCATGAAAGGGACGTCTTGACGTTATACTATGGATCAAAAAAAGCCATAAGCCTTGTGCACATGGCGGACTTGGACGAGATACATAACTGTGTGAGAAGAAAAGTAATCATACGTTCCTGGGCGGGGCCCATTGCTGATCCATAAGGGCGATGACCTACTAGCGGGAGTACAAGTTAACCACGAAGATTCCTGGATGTCAGGAAGGAAAACAGCCATAATAGCAGCTAATTCAATTTTGTTTACGAGCGTGGTTAATATAGAAGTTACTCTTTGAATGGTCAGAATCATACCGTAATTAAACCACAGTGGGTATAAAAGCAGCAACCCTGCTTTGTATCAAAAGCCTAGTATATAGATGGTTGAAGTTTGCACATGGAGAGCCAGAGGTCTTAGATTAAAAAAAAGGATATTCTTTATTTGTGATTCACATCACAGTTTTCTTTTTTTATTTATTTATCAGTAGTCAGATCCCGATTGAAGTCATCTACGTAAGTCTCAAGATGGTAAGTCTCAAGATTCTCATCATTTTGAGCCTTGGATCACTAACTTTAGACAACGAATAAGAACAGAACAAGTAGGTGCAGTTTCGGTGGGTTAACCCGAAAGAACTAATCTCCGAAAGTTTGAACTGAAATTGATTAGCGATGAGAGATCTCACCGCTTAAATAGTGCCACTTGTGGTTTAATCATTTTATCTCTTACCGTTGAATTTATAGGTCCAGTTTCTCATTGCAACAAATCACATTCCAAACTCATGAAAAATGAATAAGGAAACGTCGCGAGCGATTTCCTGCGGTGCTCCCGAAATCGTAACTCCACCTCGCTGGGAAACAATATACAAGAAAAGTTCCAACTTTTACTCCCCTATTACGAGCTCCTACATTGCACTGCGATGGGGCAAGTCATAGCATTTACTCAACTGGGAAAATGCACGTATGTGTAAGCGGAGTGCTCGCGTTCGCGCGGCTCTCCACCAAATCAAATCTAACAAGCATTCTTGTTACTCTCTGTTGACGCGAAACAAAGTTGTTCTGTTGTGCGAATCCCCGTATCGTGCGTAACTTGGATCATGAGTTCAACAGAGTCGTGTAGACACATGACCACCGCAGTTACCATGCAACCTGTAGCTTATTTCTCTCTCCTGGTATACACGTGGATCAGAAGTTATACAGATAAACTCCGGATCAGAGTCACCATGATATGTATATAACGGGTCATCGTTGGTCCTTCCCCGCTCGGTTGAATTGTTTCGGTTCAAGCAAGTGTCATTTCGAGCTTTTGGAAAGATCGTTTCTTGAGTAATGGCGTCAGATTTGAGAGTTGTTATTGTGACTACTATCGTCGAAAGTGTATCGTCAAATTCATGAAGTTGGACCGTTTCCTCGCGGGAGATTGGCAGCCGGTAGGAAGCCGAATCAGTTGATTTCGAATTTTTAGGAGGTGTTTTACAGTCGCTTCACTCGATCGCAAGCTCAGTTCCGACAGCGAATCCCCGCAATGGGAGATTGATGAACGTTCTTTTCAGTATGAGTGAGTTTACCGGACGGACGAAGGAGAGTGACAAAGCAATATTCAGTTTGCGCCATTTCGATTTTTAGTGACAGTTCGATTTCCACCAAACAGAAATGTCTGAAGAAGACGATTTTTCACGCTAATGTGCCTGACTTTTCTCCGGCGCAAAGATCTCGTCCCAAGCTGTGTCCGAATCTATGAGCGCGTGATAGGATAATGACATGTGACGCAGAAGAACTCCGTTATTTCCAACCACGTTAACGAACTTGGTCCCTTCAACACCGAAGAACAGTTTCCTACTACTGCTTGCAGACTGAATATCGCACTGGGCCACTGGCTATGACAGTCATACTCTGATCATGGTCACCCTACTAAACGAAAGGGGGAAGATTCGACAATTAGCGTTCTGTCTTCCGGTCAAGTCCCGAAGTTTAACGAGTTGGAAAATTTTTACCATGCACTGTAAATTTCATACTTCTTCGATAAAAAGAATTTTTTTGCCGATTCTTTTCCTGATCTACCGGAAACTTACCATTTTTCACCAGGAATCTTCCCTAGCCCCGGTCAGGTCATGCGTGTTAGGAAGTAAATTTCGTAGATCGTGAAACGGGGTATTAGGGCCACTCAAACCTGGCTTTTACGGAATCTACTTAACTTCCGTAAAGATTTTTATACATTTCGGCTGTAAAGGTGGTACCACGTAAATTTTACAAGTTTAGGGTTTAGACAAAAGGGTTTTTCACACTCTTTACGTCGATTTAGGCTTTAGCCTAAACCGTAAACTCTAAATTTTTGAGTCACTTGACGTAAATAGTGTATTTTTGTAAACGGCATTTGCAAACTATCGTCGGAAAAATTTGATTCTAATTTATACCTTCATTCTGCAATCCTTGAAAACTCCTGCAAGTTTACAATTAACGGCTTCTCATCTGAACCCTGTAAAATTCACTATGGAAAAAGGTTTGAGTGGCACTATTACTCAATATGCCGATGTCCAAAGTAAGATTCGGGTTACTAGAAAGTAAATACGTACAGTACTCAGTTCCACTTGATCCATCTTCCCGTCACCTTAGGGTAAAATATATCCTTATATATGAAAGATTGATGGGTGTAGACTCCAAAGCTTCTTTTCCTTCCTGCGTGTACAGTCTCACGCTTGAGAGAAAACGAGATCAAACGGAGAACTATCCGAATACGCTCCACATTTCCTTTTCTAGTGCTTCCGACTTGACGCCGAGAAAAGGACAGAGCCAGAGTTTGAAGGCAGACTTGACAACGAGGGAAGGCCAGAGACATGGTTTTGAGGCATCGATGTATCCCAATAAGATTAAGTTTGCTTAATCAAAGGTACATATGTAAGTTCCTTGCAGGAATTTAACCATTTAGACAGAACCTACAGTATTGGCCGAACTAAACAAGGTGGCGGTAGGAATTTTGTTCCTTCTCTTTACTTCTTATCTATATAAGCAGTTGTCAGTATGGAGCGGAGGAAGAACAATCCAAGTTTTGGCCAGGGTCTACACCCAGAGTGCTGCAAAACTGTTTGTAGTATTGAACACGCCTGTTGGCATTGTCAGTCCATCTCCCACATTCCAGTCCACCATTGATGATGTTAATGGTTTGTCCGAACCCAGCTTTCCTGTTGGCATTAATATCTGCTTGTGAGGGCTTCCATTTCCCGACCATCACGTCATGAATCGATGGAATACTGTAATCAGTTCTTGTCCAGAACCAGAAGGATGCTCTGAAGGAGATCACTCCGTTCTGAGCGACAATGTCTGGGTACGCCAGAATATCAGCCCCAATCCCTGTATCTCTCGCAGCACCGTAGTTGTAGTTCCTGAATAGAGCAAATATCACCATCTTTAAAACACCTCTCAAACGCCACGCTTTTGCTTTCGTCATGTGTATAACGAGACGTTAAGAAAATATTTCCAATGGAAGTTACCAGCTCCATTCTGGCTTAAGTGGGGACGTACCAGCTCAGTTGAAGTGGCCCCCGACCGAAGTACTTCTGACCCGAAGCACAGGGATACTGTCGATTACTCCCATCGCAGTAGGAATTGGACTGATCTATTTCCCTGGTGTAGTATAAACCTGTAGAGCAGTTGGTAACGTCCTCATTCAGAAACATCCAGAAAGTTGTATCACAGCAAAGGAAACTTTTTTGGAAGCTCATCTACCATTGCACATGACTCCTCCATTTGCAGAACCTCAAGTCGAGAATTCGAATAGCATCGTTGCGGAAGACCAGACGTGGGTGAGAAGTTTTTATCACGCATGGTGCAACATACCCGTTTAACTGGTGGGTGCTTAAGAAGTGTGTACTCTACCTGCTGTTTCCTGCTGGACGTGCGCAGCAAAAGCAGCAACTTCTTGGAGCTGTTGCTGATTATTGCCTTCGGTTCCTATCTGAGGGTACGACTTGGCTGCTTCCACAAAGTTTGCGTACGTGTAGATCTGATCTCGATTCGGGAAGAGGCGATTGTACATGTTCTCGTCTATTAGAGAGGCGAGGCCCGTGCCTCCTGAACCACCTGAACCACACTGGCTTTGACAACCATCAGCACAGTAGTCCCCGGTGTCTCCGCACCAGCCCCACTGGCTGCAGCACAGGCCGTCTGGACAAAGGGCAAAGAAGGCTTGTGCACCGCACTGTTCTGCTCCAGCCAACTGTAACGGCGGCACCAGCACCAGCAGTGCTAAGGCGACGAATATGATCTCCCAGCTTTTCATAGTGTGGCTCCTTCGAAAACAACGACCTGAATCAAGCGGAGAAGAAACATCAGAGACGTTCAGGGACGAACACTTCTGTAAACCTAAGTCAGCGAAAATGGTAGAAGTAAACACCCAGACATACACAGCTCACCTCTGGGATCCACGGTCCCTGCCACCGTTAGCAGAAGGTGATCGGCAGATTTGCATCTGCACTACGTGTTTAATCGGCTCGATCTTCTTCCACCTTTTATATCGATGATGTCGTAGGACCTCGCTCATGGCTGGCAAGACCAGTCGCTGTCTATTGACTTTCATATCTTCTATCTCATACGACCGATGATGGACTCCGGTGGCATCGAGCGAAAGACTGCTGCTCCTTGCACTTTCTTCTTTCTTCTGTAGATAGTCCCGTCGCACAGTCTCCACGTTCACACCTGCTCCCACAGTGTGAGGATACCGAGTTCAGAAATTCTGACAGATCCAGGTAATTGGACTATAGGGTTTCTTCCTGTTACCTTTTTCTCTTGGGAACTGTTGGGAGGGGTTGATCATGGCAGCACGGAGTGATTCTTCTGTTTATCGTATCTCGACTCTCTAGCGGCATGCAATCTGTCGTGGAGTACGTAGGAGTACGTAGTCACTGCCGAGGAGTGAGCTAGAAATCCCTCATCCCTAAGAGCTACTCTGCACCTGCAGTTTCAGAGCCATATCTTGCTGCAGTTTTCGATATTTACGGCGCAGTTTAGTTTCGCCGACCCTCCACAGTTTCATCTTCGAGGGCGCAGTTTCGACGGTTGTCTCCGCACTCTACTCTGCAGTTTCATGCAAAAAATTCAAGTGTCACATGGTGTAGGGTGCAAACAAACGCGCAAAAGTGTCTAAAGTGTGCCACGTGTATGAGCCACGTGTATGAGGCGTCTTCGCGGGAAAATATTATTTCGATATAAGTTCGCTCCGATATCGATTTCTGATTTCCGATTTGAAAAAGGTGGCTGTTTCGGTTATGTTTTCTCGCTCCTTACCTCTACCTTACTTTGATCCTTCGCTCCTTAAGGTAACTTCGCAGCTTACCGATGTGATCGATAGAAAAAGTGAGAGGTGATATAGAAGAATCTGAAACTAGAATTCACAGGTCGAAGGAAAGCCGCTGCTTTATTTCAGAAGGAGTACTCAGCCACGTCATATACATTCATCGTGGCTGTGATGTTACAGCGAAACTATACAGAAAGAGTACTCTGTCACGTCATATACACTCATCGTGGCTAAGATGTTACAGCGAAACTCTATACACTCATCATGACTGCGATGTTCTAGCGAAACTATATACAGCGAAGCTACATACACTTCGATGCTACTCTGCACATCGATTGCAAGAAGGCGGACACGGGAATTCATAGTGTAGAGCCATGATAAGTTCTTCATCCACAAGCTGCAGCGGTGAGACTCCAAACATCGCAATAATTGTTGCTTTACAGCATCTCGCTTCAAACGATGATCAAGATTACCAAAGCTAGCTACAACCGTCATAAACAAGTCCAACATATTGTCATAAGGAACTTGCTCATTGACTCGCTCTGCTTCAGAGTGTCACTCGAGGTAAGTTTGGAACCATGTGGAGAATTCTTCACGAGTCTTTTGAACACAGTACCGTCTGACGTTTTGGATTAGTCCTCGCTGAAAAATCCAACGCTCATACTCCGAGTCCGCACCACTGCTTATGACTGGGAAAATAACACAAGAAGATGCACGGAGCACAATTTCCAGCTCCAATGTAGCCTCAGCTGACATCTCCCCATCTGAGTCCATCGGATCGCTGACGACGATGGGCAGTCCTGCAAGCGAGTACAACCATGACGAGTCATGCATGCGCCATAACTCCTTCCACCCTACAAAAATCACGATAAATTTATATCTTATAAATAAACCGAGCTTCAGATCGAAGCCCTTCTCGGTTCCTGCAAAACCGAGAACAACCAGAATTCGAGAAGAAAGCAAACTCTGGAAAGTAAATTCCACCCGATAGTAATTTCAGTAAAGCAATTTCGACCCAATGCAAGACGACGAAGTGTAGCTGAAAGCGAGACGATGAATCGAATCTCCCACAGCGATCAGACCTTATGCATGCGACTATGACGATGACAGGCCGATAATCAAAGGAAGAAAGTATGCGAACTGACCCATGAGCGAACAATAAGAACCGACGATAACAGCAGCGAAGGAGCGAGGATACACTCGAGGCTTGATGTTTTGCACAGCAGGAAAGTTGTCGCGCCCCTTATTCTCAAGATCGGACGCAGACGCGAACAACAGAACCCTAGCGGACTTGCGCTAGGTTGTGAACGCTGCGAGTAGGACTTATCGGCTTGGCCGGGAAGTCGAGGTTAGAGGAACACTAAGTGGTCCTCTGAACCAAGGTTGGAACCTTGGGTTAGGACATAAGGGCTTACCCCAAGAGGCCCCCAGACGAACGCTGACCTAAGGGGGCGAGTCTGGGAACGGGCTGAAACATGAGTCTCAGACATAGGTCTGAGACGTGGGTCCGAGACGCAGACGAACCACAGGGTTCGACCCTGGGTCTGGACCACAGGTTTCGGAAAAACTGCTAAGTGTTGGAGCTCCAGGGACGTTTTAGGTTGTGGACGGAGCTCCACGTAAGATCTCGAGACGAGTGAGGTATCATTGGAAAGGTCTCGTCGAGAGCTTTCCAGTGATATATAACACTCCTCGATCTGACCTCTGAGCTGGAAGTTATGGCCGAACCACAATCGGGTTGTGGTATAATTTTCAGGGACCAAAGAGGAGGGCGGGGTGACCGATCCCCAGAAGTATATATGAGGGGGGGCTCGATGCCTGGGTGGGCCAGGACGAGTCACCCGACCCCAGGGTTCGGCGGGCGGACTCTGGGGGCATGAGGTGATGGCTGGGCCGGTTCCAAGGCACGTTCCGATCCAGACTTTGATGTCTGGACTTAGGAATGATGTAAGGACTGGGGCGAGACTAGGGAACGAGTCGGCGGGTTAGACCACCGTTCGGGAGCCTAGACCCAGACGGACATCACGGGCGGTTGGACCGCTAGGTGTGCTGGAGGCACCGTTTAGGACCCTGGACTTTATGGGAAGTCCGCTCCAAGTCATCTTGTGACTTGCTCATGTTTGGGACCGACCTAGGCGGATCTAGGTCGGGACTTAGGAACTGCTGAGCTTGATGAATAGGGAGACGGTCCGGCTCCGGTCCAGACCAAACAGAACTAAGGTAAGTGGTGCATGGACGCTAACTTGTGATTGTGTTTGCAGGTTAGCGGTTTGAATTTCGGGACCTACTGAGCAAGAGCTTCCGCTGGCGCAACAAGGCGGTAAGTGCGCGAAAAGTGATATCAGAGCCGACGCTTCGGTGAGCGAGAACTTGAGGTAGCGGCTGAAGGCTGGACGCTTGAGGAGGGACGCGAGACACGAAGCGGATCAGCGTTTCTAGGTGAACACTTGGAGCGATGGCCGACGTCGGACAGAGTTCCAGGACGAAGACCAAGAAAAGTGGAGCGGCTGACACCGAGACCAGATCGACTCGAGCTAGCCTCGAGGCACAGTCAAGGGACGATAACCGACAACCTTCGCCCCAACGTCAAGGAAGCCCAGTTCCAGCTGTGGCACCGCTGCAGCAAGATGGAGTCTTGCCAACGGTGCCCAACGATGCAGGCGCGGGAAGTCAAGGAGCCTTGTATGCGGAACTCATCAAGATGATGAAGACCATGCAGGAAGGGATGGCCTCCAGGGATAAACGTATCGCTGAGCTTGAGGCAGGCCAAGGAAGTTCCTCGTCTACCAGAAAGCTTTGTAAGACGAATTTTCTGACCCCTTTTAAAGGTATAGGACGGGCTCGCAAGGTTAAGGATTTCTTAACTGAGTTGGATCTATACTTTGAAGTGCATCAAGCTCAGGAGTCAGACAAAGTGAGAGCGGCGGTTACGTTCTTGAAGGACCATGCGCTTCTCTGGTGGACCGCATACCGGGATGAGCATGCTTTGACCGTCTCGGCGCTTGGTTGGAAAGAGTTCAAGGAGTTGCTCGCGGGATGATTCACTCCGGAGTATCAAAGGATTCGAGATGGTGTCGAGCTAGTTAGGCTGAAGCAGACATGGACCTTAAGCGCTTATGTGCGCGAGTTCAATGCCAAGCTTGACTCGTTCTCCAAATGGACTGAGGAGACCAAAATATGTATATTTATCGGGGGACTCAAGCCCAGCTCGGAGAAGGCTCTCTTTCGGATGCCGGAGCTACCTGCGACAAGTGCCGAACTTTTGAAGCTAGCGGAGCGAATTGGGGACGATGAAGTCCAGCAACAAAAACCTTTTGAACCTCGCAGCACGGACAAGTTCCAGAAGAAGAACAAGGGCTTCAAGCGACAATGGGATGGGGGTGAGAAGGACCGGAAGGAGACTTCTGCCCCGGCAGCAAAACGGCAGCAAACAGGAGTAAAACCTAAGGGGCAGACACCTCAGAAGGGCAATGGCCTAAAGTTTACTTGCTACAGTTGTGGCACGGCGGGCCATATTGCTAAGGGGTGTACGAAACCTAAGGTTAGTAACTGTAGCATGAATGCATTTGTTGCCAAGGACTTGTTGGAGGGCCAAATGACTGTGACCTTGAGAACCACGAAGAAGACGCCGGGATTGATGTTTCTACAAGCCAAGGTTGCTAACCGTGATGTTATTTTTCTTGTGGACACAAGAGAGACTCACTCCTTCATAAGTCCGAAGTTGGTGAAGAAGTTGGACTTGCCTACCTCCAAGGCAGACAAGCCTATTCAAGTGCGCTTTGCCAAGGGCAAGACGTACCAAACTTCTGAAGTGACCTTGGACGTACGATTTGTGTGTGGGAAGTTGGAGTTCACAGAGAACTTCACGGTGTGCGAGATGGATGATATCCATGCGGTTTTGGGGAACACTTTCTTGGACAGGTTTGAAGTGGAACTTAGGCGGAAACCTTTAAGGTTAAACGTTAGAGTTAAAGGGCGGAAGCTGGGAGTGAGGCTGATCCGGAAGGCGCGGAAAATTGATGACTTTACGGTGAATTTGATCAAAGGCAAACAGATGGACTTCAACGATGGGGTCATGTGTTTGATGCGGGTTGCAGATTTGCTGGCGGGAGACAGACAAGAGGAAACATCAGGAGACGCGACTAAACTTCCGAACGTGCTTCGTGAAGTGATTAAGGAGTTTGAGGATGTCTTGACGGATGAGTTACCTGCAAGGCGGGTGGTGGATCACAAGATCGAGGTCTTGCCAGGATCGGAACCACCTTCCAAAGCCCCTTACCGACTCAATCAGGTGGAACTCCTTGAGTTGAAAAGACAACTCGGCGAGCTATTAGCGCGAGGATATATTCGAACCAGCAAGTCACCTTATGGAGCCCCAGTTCTTTTTGCAAAGAAGAAGAATGGGAAGTTACGACTCTGCGTAGATTATCGTGCACTCAATAAGGTGACGGTGAAGAATAATTATCCCTTGCTAAGGATAGACGACCTCTTTGATAGGTTAGCGGGCGCAAAGTACTTCAGCAAGATAGACTTGAAGTCAGGATATTACCAAATCCGGATAGCTGACCTAGATGTTGAGAAGACCGCTTGTCGAACCAGATACGGATCGTTTGAATTCGTGGTGATGCCATTTGGACTCTGCAACGCCCCTTCGACGTTCACTACATTGATGAACACAATTTTTCGCGAGGAGATGGATGAGTTTGTCATCGTTTACATCGACGACATCTTGATCTACTCCAAAACCTTGGAGTCGCACGCGGAGCAGCTAAGGGTGGTGTTGACGAAGCTGCGGGAGCATAAGCTGTTTGCCAACATTGACAAGAGTGAGTTTGGTTTGGAGCGCATTAACTTCTTGGGACATGTCATTAGTGCAGAAGGAGTCGGCCCGGATATGTAGAAGGTGGACGCGATTATGACTTGGGAGCCTCCGACTACAGTGAAGGGGATGCGGCGATTCTTAGGATTGGCGCAGTTCTACCGCAAGTATGTGAAGGAGTTTTCAAAGATCGCGAAGCCGCTGACGGACTGGACGGGCAAAGACGCACAGGTAAGTTGGACCAAGGAGGTGGATGATGCGTTTCAGACGATAAAAGCTATTTTGTCAAAGGCGCCAGTTTTGAAGCTGCGGAGTTCAACAAACCATTCGAGGTGCACACGGACGCGAGCGACTATGCGATTGACGGAGTGTTGGTGCAGGATGGAAAACCTGTAGCGTACGAAAGCAAGAAGCTATCTGGGACAGAGAGTCGATGGCCGACTCACGAGAAGGAACTGTTCGCGGTGGTTCATTGCTTGAGGAAATGGCGGCATTACTTGAGACTTCACAAAACCCAAGTGTATACTGATAATATTTCGCTCAAGTACTTTGAAACACAAAATCGGGTGACGCCAAAGCAACTACGGTGGCATGATACCTTGGCGCTCATGAACGTGGAATTAATCCACAAAGCGGGAAAGGACAATGTGGTTCCTGACGCCTTGAGTCGCAAGAAAGAATATCTTCCATCGTCAACACAGATTTTGCGAGCTATGTATCTTAAGGAGTCAGACTTGGAGAGACGAATACGTGAAGGTTACATGGGTGATGACCAAGCGAAGGAATACTTGGAACAACTCAAGCGAGGGGTGAAGTTGCAGAACATGCAGCTAAGACATGGTTTACTCATGTTCAAGCAAAGTCGGGTTTATGTGGGACAAGGAAAACTTAGGACCAAGTTGTTAAAAGAATCTCACGATGTGCCCTTATCAGGCCATAAAGGAGAAAAGTCCACTTTAGCAGTAATCGCTAAAAAGTTTTATTGGCCCCACATGAAAGACGATGTTTTCCACTTTGTGAAAACATGCGTAACCTGTCAAGCGAATCGCGTTTCTTATGAGAAGAAACAATGATTGCTTCATCCTTTGCCGATTCCAGCCAGACCTTGGGAAAGCATTAGCATGGACTTCATTACCTCTCTGCCTGACTCGAATGGATACAACGCGATTTTTGTGATAGTTGATCGGTTTAGCAAACTAGCGAAGTTTGCTCCGACCTTGGACACTGCAACAGCGTTCACGACTTCTCGGTTGTTCCTAGATACTTGGTGGCGTTCACATGGATTACCTCGGAGTATAATTTCAGATAGAGACTCTAAGTTCACAAGTGCCTTTTGAAAACACTTGTTCCAAAAATTGGAGACTAAATTAAAATTTAGTATCGCCTTTCATCCGGAAACAGATGGGCAAACGGAACGAGTTAACTCGGTTCTGAATCAATACTTGAGGAATTATGTGAGCGCAGACCAAAGTGATTGGGCGGAGTGGCTTAGTCTTGCGGAGTATTGCTACAACTCCACGAAGCATTCGGCAACCGACGAATCGCCTTTCTTACTGGCTTACGGACGTGAGCCAGAAGGGCCTCTTGACTTGACTCTTGCAGGGAGTTCTACATCGGCACGACCAAGAACACGGCAAACATCAGCTGAAGAGTTGGTGGCGGCAATGCAGCGGCGCGAGCAGCAAGTTAAGAAGAACCTCGAGAAGGTGCAGCAAAGATACACGAAGCAGGTAAACAAGCATTGGCGGCAAGTGAAGTTTCAAGTGGGCGAAGAAGTATGGTTAAGTGCAAAAAACTTCACACTTCCGAAGGAAATATCGGCGAAGTTTTCATCGAAGTTCGCAGGACCTTTTGTCATTGTCAAGAATCCGCACGAAGACGTCTATACCTTAGACCTTCCTCGCGAGTGGTAGTTGCATCCGACTTTTCATGTTTCCTTATTAAAGAAACACTTCAAGGATGATTTGCGACCGGAGCGCAAACAAGTTCTTAGGCCTCGACCTGATGTCGTGCAAGACGAAGCAGAATATGAGATGGAGTCCATTTTGCGATCTCCGCGCAAATCAAACTGGATGGAGTACTTGGTCAAATGGCGTGGTTACCATTTGAAGGAAGCAACTTGGGTGCCAAAGGAAGATCTCGCACATGCGAGCGAAGCATTGGACCTCTTCAAGCGGAGACAAGGACAACAAGGGCGTTAGCAAGATGAGGACATCTCCTTCCAGCGAGGGGTGAAGAAACGACGAATCATACGAGTAACAACTTGAGGCCATTTGGACCGATGGACTTTGTAGCTTTGACTTGTGTTTGGAAATAAAGATTTTGTTTCTTGAAAATTTGTCTAAGTGTATTGGTAGTGCATGACTATGACTAGTTCTGATCAGATGCCTAGGATGTTGTCAAGAGGAGGAACGAAGCACACTCAAAGGACGCGAGCTGGTTTGGATAAGCATCTAAATCAAGACTAAGTCTTGATGTCAAGACTTAGGTTTGCCGTAGCGTTGGCAAAGCAAGTATGAACTTTCATACTTGTCTTGGGGCTTGGGGTGATCTTGCTTTGCGGTTTTCTAACTGCAAAGTAAACTTAGTCGCGCGTCTAAGTCAAATCAGATTGCGACCGGAAAGTGAGTTTCGGGGGACCTTGTAAGTAGATGTGAATACTTATAGTTAGCAAGTTAGAGTCTTAAGTAGAATGTTTAGAAGTTGCCAACTAGTTTTGTTTAGGGTAAGTCAAAAAGGTAAGGCTTTTCCCGAGACTAGTTGGAATTTTCTAAGTGTTCTAGCGACAACTGAAGACTCAAGCCAAGAAGGGAATTGCGGGTTAGCTACCAGAATGCAATTCTGACGCCAAGGGGTTGGCTACCCATTTTGAACTTGGTGTTAACTTAAAGGATCATTGTTGATGAGGGCATCAACCTCCAAAGTGGGGGTGAGTGTCGCGCCCCTCATTCTCAAGATCGGGCGCAGACGCGAACAACAGAACCCTAGCGGACTTGCGTTAGGTTGTGAACGCTGCGAGTAGGACTTATCGGCTTGGCCGGGAAGTTGAGGTCAGAGGAACCCTAAGTGGTTCTCTGAACCAAGGTTGGAACCTTGGGTTAGGACATAAGGGCTTACCCCAAGAGGCCCCCAGACGAACGCTGACCTAAGGCAGCGAGTCTGGGAACGGGCTGAAACATGAGTCTCAGACATAGGTCCGAGACGTGGGTCCGAGACGCAAACGAACCACAGGGTTCGACCCTGGGTCTGGACCACAGGTTTCGGAAAAACTGCTAAGTGTTGGAGCTCCAGGGACGTTTTAGGTCGTGTACGGAGCTCCACGTAAGACCTCGAGGCGAGTGAGGTATCATTGGAAAGGTCTCGTCGAGAGCTTTCCAGTGATATATAACACTCCTCGATCTGACCTCCGAGCTGGAAGTTATGGCCGAACCACAATCGGGTTGTGGTATAATTTTTAGGGACCAAAGAGGAGGGCGGGGTGACCGATCCCCAGAAGTATATATGAGGGGGGGCTCGATGCCTGGGTGGGCCAGGACGAGTCACCCGACCCCAGGGTTCGGCGGGCGGACTCTAGGGGCATGAGGTGATGGCTGGGCCGGTTCCAAGGCACGTTCCGATCCAAACTTTGATGTCTGGACTTAGGAACGATGTAAGGGCTGGGGCGAGACTAGGGAACGAGTCGGCGGGTTAGACCACCGTTCGGGAGCTTAGACCCAGACGGACATCACGGGCGGTTGGGCCGCTAGGTGTGCTGGAGGCACCGTTTAGGACCCTGGACTTTATGGGAAGTCCGCTCCAAGTCATCTTGTGACTTGCTCATGTTTGGGACCGACCTAGGCGGATCTAGGTCGGGACTTAGGAACTACTGAGCTTGATGAATAGGGAGACGGTCCGGCTCCGGTCCAGACCAAACAGAACTAAGGTAAGTGGTGCATGGACGCTAACTTGTGATTGTGTTTGCAGGTTAGCGGTTTGAATTTCGGGACCTACTGAGCAAGAGCTTCCGCTGGCGCAACAAGGCGGTAGGTGCGCGAAAAAAGTATAGGCTTACATCGCAGCGATTGATGAAGAGGAGAGGCTGGGAGGGGGACTCGCAGCAAAATTTGACTTCGGAAAGGAAAGGCTGGGAGGGAGACTCGCTGCTGTAATCGCACGAAGGCTTCCATGCAGCCATTTGCTCCATGCTAAAAATTGCAATGTCACGTTGTCATTCGCTTCCTCGCAGCTACCATATAAGGCACATGTACGATAAGTTGTCATGAAGATCACGATGTTAGCATTCAGACCTTCGAGTGGAGAAACAACAAGCAACTCGTCATGATGTTAGCATTCGAGTGGAGAAACAACAAGCAGAAGGTTACGATTTTATTGTATTACAGTTCTGAAATTTGAATTACACTGCTTAACAAGCGAAAGGCTACACAGCAGGAAATTTGAGATACACACTTCACCTCGATGTACTGTACATGTCAACCCATAGCTAGAAAATCCCCTAAGGCTTCGCGAACTGCATTGCTTGAATCTCGAGCCCTGCTCATATTCACCTCTTCAATGACTCCTTCTGAATCTTGCTGGTTGGGTGTATCCGATATAGATCTATCTGCACCTTGTGCTCAACCAAGAAGTTGTGAAGAACACAACAAGCTTTCACCACTTCTGCTGCCTAGTTATGCCTGCTTGCAATATCTACCATCTTTCTTTGAGAACGCCGAAGGCCTGCTCAATACAAATTCGCCCCCTTATTTGTCTTTCAGTGAATAACCTCTGTCGAGATGTACTTCTAGGCCCCAAGCTGTAAGGAGTCATTAGCCACCGCTCCAGTGTAAAGTCCGATTCGCCCAACATGTAAGGTCGGAGCTGAAACTCGTTAGGCAAGGTAAGAACCGGCTCGTTTAGTACTTTTCCATCTTGAATGTTAGTAAACAAGGCGAAGTTGCGAAGAACTCTAGAGTCATGGCAAGACCCTATCCTCCTACAGCTTACGTCAAGGAACCGACCATCACTATCACATACATATTGCAGGACGATAGAGTGATATTGTTTCCTGTTGTAATATTCGACAGGATACAGATTAGAAGGAGGAGCTCTTATCTTTATATGTGAGCCATCAATGGCTCCATGACAATTAGGAAGCCCAGCTTTTCTTGCGAAGCCAGCGGATACCCTCTTCATTTCTGAGGCAGTGGGCCATCGAATATACTTGGGTGCCATGATAGCATTGATAGCCATGATAACTTCTTGAAATACTTCGGCAGAAGTTGACTCACCTATACCGAAACGCTCACCTACATGGAAATGATTCATTCTAGTCGAAAGCCTGAGAAGGGCTACACCAACCCGGACCTCCACCGGGACGGCTTTTCTGTAACGAGTGTCTTGTTTTTTAATATGTGGACTCAGCATATCCACTATGGTTAGGAACATGTGCTTAGGCATGCGTAGAGTTTTTATCCAACGATTGTCATCATTACTACACCACAAGTAATAGTCGAACCATATCAGGGATCTAGGCTTTACCCACCACTTGCAGTTGTCGATTTCCACCTGATGTGCAGCCATCAGTTGATTAGCCATCGACACAATTTGGATTAATGAGTCTTGCACAGCTACTGAGGCAAGCATCACTTGCTCTTCTTCTCCATCTTCATCCATTCTACACAAGAATAAGACAACCATCTTTACAGCCACAAGAACAGCACTGATAACAGCGTTCATGATGTGATCGATATCTGCACATGTAAACCACACCACAACTCGAAGTGAAACCCAACGAAGAGCAATAACTCTGCAAAAATGAAGTGGAATTGTATTATAAAAGACATAAACTTAACATCGAGGTCTCTTGAATTCAGGTGAAACCTGATACATCCGACTGATACATTCGACTTCCTTCAAGCTGAGCTCTTAGAACTGAACAGCAAAATTCATTTCAGTCGAAGCTTAGCTCCTAAAACTGAACGGCAAAACTCAGGACGGGTCGAAGCTGAGCTCCCACAACTGTACAGCAAAACTGTGGATAGATCAGACTGATGAAACTAACGTCTCTGGCTGTTCAAAGCAGACCCAATGTCCAGTAGAGCAAAAGTCATCTTATCTAGCACTTATATCTGATAAACGTTCAGACTCTCTGCTCTAGACTTCTCTGCTTCTCTAGCAAATTCTAATTTCTGTTTCTCAACAAACACAATTTCGGTAGAGAAAGAGCTAAGAGTATCATTGAGTGCTGAACCGCCTCGATTCTGCGACCTCTTCCTTTCTCCAGAGTTATGTCGACTAGCCGCCTCGGTTTCAGGTGATGAAACATTTCGAACTTCCGATTCCTGTTGAGCAACAGGAGGAGGGCCGGGTACTTGAGGAGGTCCAATGTTCAAGCTAGGAGCCATTGACTCTGCCATGCAAGGCAGAGTCATCGACGGTCGCTGACGATACCAGGACTCGATCAGAGATATGTGATGGAGAGGAAAATCAGTATGAAGTTTCTTCTCCTTTCTCTCGAAATGATCCATTGCAGCATAAAGGGCGCTCCCAGACAGCTTATCATTGTCTCGAACTTTCTTGAAGTTGGAAATGTGATTCTCTCACTTTGTTTTTATCTGACTCGTGCTGACATTTATGTCTTTTGCACGCAAGAACTATTGTATCCTGTGCAGTTTCAACTCAACGTTCTGCATATTCTCTCGAGAGTTATTTTCGGATGCTTCTTCCCACTCTACTTTCTTCGCTTCGATCAACGCTATGGTCTGTCAATCTTGCCATGTAAACCTACCTCTATGAGAGTTACCTGCGGCAGGAGAAGAAGGTTGAGAATCAGCTTCTGGAGCCTCAGTTCGTGGGAGAGACACCGATCTGCGCCTGAGGATGGATGGCCGATCACGCATTAACACTTCAAATGTATGTTCGTCCATCGGCACAGCATTCTCCAGCGATGAACCCATCACCTCTCGTGGGTTAATATGTTCATAACTGGTTTCAAGAGTCTCTGTTCCTGGAACAGAAGAGGATCGATGTCTAGAGATGGGTGGGTGATCTCGCATTAGAGCCTCAAATGCCTACTCGTCCATCGGAACAGCATTCTCCAGGCAAGATCTCATCCTTGGTAATCTCAGCCTGCCTCCTGGGTTAGGACTTGGCTGTCTGGGCTCACCGAATCATGATCAACTGAGCCACAATCTCGCTATCAATTGGAATGTCTGTATTTGCAAAGATTTCCATGATTGATAGTCGAAGTGTCATTGCACCCTGTCTTTCAAAGAACCACAGAAACAGCCGCCCACACCACACCAACAGCAAGAAAGCGATTATACAAATCGGGGTCATGCATTCTATCACCTCGCGGAGAAAAGCAAGAAAACGATTAAACAACTCGGGATCATGCACTCTGTCACTTCGCGAAGCCTTCTCTCACCTCCCGCCTTATCACTTGCTCACTGTTCTCGACCCTCTATTCTCTTTCCTACATGTTCTCACGACACGAAGCTCTGTAGACCCAAAAACTCTCGCTCTCCAAAAACTCACGCTAAAACTGACGATATTCGACTGAGCTAGATGGGACAAAAGTCCACCGTGGCAAAGTTCGTCCGTGTGGCGCTCGAAACTGCAAAGACTTCAGCGAAAAGGAGCTGTTCTGAAACCCTTCTCCCAAAATGCAGGCCGCTGTACGATTTCACTCCAACCCTATTCACAGTTCCAAAAATGTGCGCAGTCTGGACGTCCCGCTTATTACCAACCCTCACTCGCACGCGTGAACAGCATCTCCATAGTTCTGAAACTTCAGGTGCATAGTAGCTCTAAGCCTCCTCTTACTAGCAATTATGAAACACAAGTTTTAGAGTACCTGATTGCATCGTGTGTATTGGTTGTTGTGTACAGTGTGCGGATCAAGCGACTTTGATCCTCATGAGCTGCTCGGGGAGGTTTGTGGTGAAAACCGGGAAAGAAAAACAAACTGGAAACAGTCGATTCTTGTGGAAAAATTACGAAACTTACTCTCAAAAAAGTAGAATTCTTCTCTAGAAATGTTCAAACAGATGTGATTCGATTGTAGAAACTTTAAAAGACTAGACGCCTTCCTTTTGTCGTGTTATCATTGCATACCCAAACTAGAAACAACAACACGTTGCTGTTTTGATGAGCAGACACCTTCTAGGCTTTCAAGGCCAGCTGCTGGTGCTTGAGATGAATGTGAACATACTTCGAAATTGCTCCTGCGGGAGCACTGATGCTTTTTGGTTGTCGAAAATATGCCACGGTAATACATAATAGTCGACTTCTATAGATGTGTGCTGGTTAGTTACTTCATAGGACGATCAGTGTCACGCAGACTCACATAACATCAATTAATATGAATAGAGTTCACTCTGAGAACTAACTAGAGAATATAGTATCCTTGGTTTTTCTTCACACAAGATTAAACTACAAGTACCACTATATTATTGGTGGATATCCCACTGTAATCAGTTTTTGTTCAAAATTTTTACAATTAACTTTTGAAAATTTATTTTTTTGGAAATTGAAAAGTTTTCTTATTGAGCGAAATCTCGTAATAATGGAATGAATCTCGTTATAGTGATCGATTCGCCTCAAACTGTTATTTTTTTGCCAGAGTGATATTTCCGGGAGTTTTCTCCGGAACTTTCAGAAAAGAAATTTTATTTTCCGGCAAACACCAGGGTTCAAATATGAAACCCGTGACTTCTTAGTTCTGTCTGTAGACCACCTGAGCCACCTCGCGTTTGATACACGGTTAGTTTCCACCTTACATATTGAGACTTTGGTGTAAGTCCGGTGTTCTTGTTGTGATACTGATCCAAGTGGTGCGGATAATCCGCGCGTGGTTAACTGGTGGTTCTAGTTTATGAACTTGTAGTTAACCTGTTATTTATTCACCTCTCTTCCATCTGAAGATGGAAGATGGCTGCAACCTTAACATTAGTTTATCACTTAATCCTTCCGAAGCGAAGGATCAGCTAATAAATTAATGTGTGGATTAATGTATTTGCTTATTTCAACATGCTCTCTCATTTGTATCCCAAAAGCGCGTGACTTTGTACTTCACTTATGGGTTTTCTACTGATGTCATCGCTGTTCCGAAAACGATTTAACATTTAATAGTTAACAATAATTCTGATTTTTGTTGAAGCTTAGTCTAGATTTCCAGTATAATATTTATAACGTTCTATATAAGGAGCAAAGTTCCTGAAATTGATCAAGCATGGTTATGAACTTGAACGGTAGAGGTTTTTATTTTCCCCGTGCGGTTGTAAAATAAAATTGTTCTTTGAAAAAGAAGAAAATTCTAACAAACAATCGACTGATTTGTTTAGTACGTTCCGGACCTATCGGCCAAATATGCTACTTTGGGGCACTCGAAAAGGTATCGTTAGATGATCTCCAAGCAACTAGAGGTGTCCAATTGAGCCCCTTATAATTATATTGTTGTTGTAATTAATTTAGCTCGTATTAATAATTGCCAAGGGAGTTTTATGAAGTTCGCATAAGTATTAGACTCATCTGTACTAATTACTAACTGATAGAATAATTAATGTATATTATTTTAATTAGAAATCTTCAGAATTAGTCTGGTGACGAGATCACAAATAAAACAATTAAGTACTATGTAACTGACTTTGTTGGACATTCATACACTTTTGAATAACCGAATTATGTAGTTTAGCCCTGTAGAAATAAATGAAGCTGATATGTTCATGCAAAAATATTTTCGCACTTGTTGAGAAAAATAGAAATGACATGAATATATGAATTATATGAAGTCTATATATCCACAGTAAATATATTCATTTATATTTACTGTGATGTATTAAAATATTTTATAAGAAAATAGCTAGTGTGACGGTTTCACAAACATATCCACACTAATACTAGTAACAAAAATGAAATTTACACATGAATATGTATGGGGTCTATCCGTCCACCCTAAATTTGTTGAAAATTTATCATACATTAATTCTTAAACCCTACTAATTTGATGAATAGTGTAGCATGAACAACGTGTACCATTTTGTAGCATAAATATTGACTTCTTTAAAAGATTATTGGCGAAAGGTTTTATGTACTGTATTTATATGAGTTCTGAACTAGATATATATTACTAACGAGCTTTCTTAAAGTGTGCTTGATATCCTACTCAATCGATCTTATTGTAGACTAGCATAGATAACGTTGGATGAGATTGGGTGGGCATGACTTCTTTCAACAGTACTGGTGAGATTTATATAAGAAATCTGTAAGAGTTCAGAATATTATTTATTTATTTATTTATATTCCTTAATTTACTATCTAAATTAATATCTGGATTAAATCAATATATTTTAAAATTTCTGTATGTTAGCAAGTTTCCGGACCCTCATACCTTTTGCTTGTTTGAAATACTTAGCCTAATCTATCGATAATAGTAGAAGCCATCACATACACATCTTCCTTTCCGGATACACGATAAGAAGTACAATGAGGAATAATGCCCTTGAAGAAAAAGGAATCTCCATCACCGAGAAGTAATTGTAGGCCAGTAGACAAAAAGACACGAATTGAACACTTTCAGTATTTCCATTCGGATTTGATACCAGATAGATACAGTAAGTGGTATCATCAAGATCTGTATGCAGAACATTACAATAACTTTTTATGATGAACAAAGGATACGCTGGAACATGATATTTTCAATTTCCTCCCCAAATACTTTCAGGTTTTCAGTAAAAATAAATATGGTAAATGAGTATTGTAAAAATCTTGTAGAACAAGTAGAAAGTTTTGATCCGCAACATCCAACAATATCTCTAAGAGAAGTGTATAATAATATTTTTCAACAAACAAATCAAATTTTGGTGATAAACTTACATATTTTCCATTATATTTATTCTTATTCTTATACTATGAAATGAAGTCTTTTCCCTTCCCCTGTCTCCAGAATAAAAGAGATCGATAGCACGCATAGTCTCCTCCGAGGATATTTAATACTACGTATTACCACATATTTCATATCTTATAGATTTATAATACGTTCAGGTATATGACTCATATGATCTGTAGCAGTTTTTGTCTTGGTTCTCTCAACAATAATACCTAATTCTTTAACAGAAACCACCTCGGCACCCTTAAAACAAGACATATTATAAAGAAAACAATATGAACTTTATACAATTGATCTGATTTTTCTCTTTGTTTTTTTTATGCAAAAATAAAATATATTTCTGTAAGTTCATGGTTTTTATGTCTCTCTCCATGATAATAAAAGCATCACTTAGACTCAATCTTATGTGTATTATGTAGCACCTCCATATTTGTATTTCTCTTTGTAGATTTTGAATATTTTAATAAATTTTGTTCAAAGACTGCAAGAGGATTTTTCAGAAAGATTAAATCTTCCACTCTGTATTTTGAGATAGTCTATTCTATTGAGCCGTTTTACTATCAAGAAACAAATTCTCTCATATAATGTTTTAAGATAATAATATTCCAGTATAAATCGTAACCTTTATGACTCTTATGCAAAGATCAATATCTATGAGAAAGAATGTTTTTATTAGAAATAATATATTTATTCACATAAAAAATAATCAAGTAATAAAAAGAATACTTCACCTAAAACCCAAGATAAGAATAACTCAGAAAAGCTAATATGTCATTAACCACATCAACAAAAAAATAGATCACCTTTGGCATTATCCCTCATTCTCCTCCTGCATATATGTAGAACAACAACAATTAGTTTGATCCAATTTAACTTTAACTATTGTATGTATAGTACATATGCTATGCTATAATTAGTTTGATAACATCTATGAAGATTATATTCTTTAATTTTATGTATACATATACTTGGGTATATTTATAAAGCATATTTGCTTCTACACATATTGTAGCTCCATCAACCTCTATATATATTGTGTGTGTGTGTGAAGAAATCTGAATGATACCAAGTTACACCTCGTAAAGGTGAAATTTATGAATAATATAACTAATGATATGACATATTCAAGATCCAAGTTATGCTCAGAAAAGAAAAAGTGAACGATATAACTAATTTTATGACACATTTTACACATTTTATAAAATTTATCAAATACAAAACTGATTTGCATCCACACATAACGCAGCCACAATTAAATAGCATATTCGGTGTGAAAAAATTCAATTGTACACATCATATTCTTTAGATAAGAAATAACAATACATATATATATATGATATTGAGTTTTAATATATCTGTACATATATGAGTACAGTTTAAATTTATTGGTGTACAATAAATTTTGAGTCTACATATACTTGAGTGTAAAATAAATGTGCATCCACGCATATTGTAACTCGATATCTTTTTATATACGGAGCATACCTAGTGTGAAAAATCCGATTGACACCTTTGTAGTTTTCAGTGTCTAAGTTATGCTCATTAGGAAGTAAAAACAAATAAAATAATTAATGTATGAAACTATATACCTTTTGAATTTATTACATACAAAGCAGATTTGCATCCACACATACTGCAGTTACAATTACTTGAATTAAGTAGCATATATAGTGCGAAAAAATCTGGATTGTACTTATCATAGTCTCTAGATCAAGAATATTATTTATATATATATATTGAGTTTGACCACATCTATGTACACCAATATATTTGGGGTCTATGCATGTATACTTGGCTATAGAACAGATTTGCATCCACATATACTGTAGGTGCATATCTGCATATATATAGAGCATACTTAGTGTGAAAAATCTCTGATTGACACCTTTGTAGATTTCAAGGTCCAAGGGAACACATTTGACCTATGTGCTTATCCATTTAGCTCCCCTTAGAGCAAAGATCTTGAATTTATATTTAAGGTTGACCTTGCCGTTAATACAGGTGTATATTCAGTAGACAATTTTTTATGATATATATACTGAAACATAGGTGAAAACTATACTCTTCTTGGACTACCACTTAGTAAAACTCATCTACTACAATGACAACCGTACTACGTGGCAAAACGTCTGGCACCACTGAACCTTGGAGCATTTCTTAAAGCCACACGTTGTCAACTGTACAGGGCGCTTTTTATTCTAGAGCTGGTTTTATAAAGCCCGAAAGTGAATGAGTTTACTTGTATAACATCAACTAAGTGTGTGTAACCTTTGTTAACCATGAGAGTGTAGCATTACTTACGGCGGAAGACATGGTAGAGTGTCGTTTTTCTCAATGCTAGATCGCTCTTCGAGATGAAATCAAAGAGAGTTGACTGTTTAAGAATGAGAAGTCACGACTATGAGAAGTCACGACTATGATTGTGATCTTTACAATATAAAAAGAAATTCGATATTTTTACGAAGAGATCTAACGATTTAACTGCATTTTACCGTTTAAATCATGTTCATCAAATGTCTTATTTGATCATCCACTACGAAGGAGGATCTAGCGTACATAAAGCCACTCCAAATATGATAGGTGCGAGACTTTACCTTTCTAAAATCCTTTATGTTTGCATGTGACACACATTGCAGAAAACTCCCTCGACATTATCCATGAAATGATTGTGATTATCGAATACTAACGTGACATCCCATCACTAGCTCTTCTGGGCATTCTGGAAAGACAGATACATGACAGCGTGCGATTTGTCGTTGTGATAACCACATGAACACTAAGATAGTGTGAAAACATCCCCAAAATTTAACAGCTGCCACAAGGCAATGTAACAACGTGCGATTTGGTGTCTACTGGAGGAAAAACCGATTCAGAGCTGGCCAACATGGCAATGACTGTGCTGCCAGCTGACAACGTGCTATTTGCTGACAACGTGCGTTTGCTGTCTACTGTCAGAAGAAAAACAACTTCAGACCCTCCGTTGCAAAGATACGAAATACTGACTTAGATTCAGTAAAACTGAAATTTCATTATCTGGTCATTACGTGACAGATTGTTATTACATAAGAGCATTTTGTTCAGACGTGAATTCCTGCTATGTTGCACAACTTACACAATCCTTCTCAACTCACTCCACATATAAACTTATCCAGATATTTCTATAATACTCTGCAAGTAAAATCGCTGATCTCAGGACAGTAAAGCTCCACTGTAGAATTGATTTACTGGTAGGACCACTCAAACTTCTCCCGTAAAACTCCCGTAAAGTATACGGCAGAAACCTGTACAAAGCTTCATGGGAATTGCGAGAATCCTCTACGTCCTAGGTTCTGAGCGCTCCTACTGTAAAAGTGAAAACCCTGCTATATGCGACTCCCAGTAGTTTAGTAGAGAATTACATAACCGTCACTTAGTTGCCACGGTTACAGACTACAGAAGCGATTGGTTTCCATATTGGGCGCCTTGCTTCACTTGCGGATTGCGGATAACCTCCGCCAAGGGAACCACGACTGTCCTTGACTTCAGAGTTTGACCCTTCCAACGGGAAACCAGAGTCCAACAAACTCCGGAATGTTGCATTTCATTTCATTTTACTGGGACAATAGGAAATCTTCAGCTTAGAGAGTGTACAACGCCCTTGCTTCGTCCAGAGAATCTAGGTGCGAACTCACTGCTTACTAGCTGTCGTATTACATCAGCAGTTCTATGTCATCCACGTGAGCAGGTTTACAGTTCCATCAGGTCGAACATCAACAAAAGCTTACCTCAATCCATGAGCCCTTATCCACATAGAAAATGACCACCGTTGTTTGGAAATTACCATGTAGATGTAACCGGGTATTGGGATCAGTGTCACCAACTTCGGAACGTGGTGTCACAGCTAGTATCCAACTTTCTCTGGCTGTTTGTGATCTCGAGGTTTTTTCAGACTTTAGAGTGTTCATGTGTTCTACCTGAAAGATCATCTCTCGAGCGGTTTCGAACTCTCAACCAGCTCCTACGACTTATCAGTGGCTCGTCACCTGAAATAACAAGAGCTGAGTACCGGAGGAATCGAACGGAGTAGGAACAACATGTCGCGTTAGTAATCAAACTAGCCAGTATTTGCTAGAAATACAGCAGGTAGAACGCGTCCTGGCCAGTGGATCCCCCCTCGGATCACAGTGGAACACCTGTGATCCGAGACACCTAACCCGTACGCTGGATCTGTGAAGAAACACTGCTCTCACTGCAACTCCGACACGAGTGCTTATCCGAAAGCACTGAAGAGAGGCATCAAGGACTGCTGAGAATATGGTTTACATGAACTATAACTCCCTTCTACCAACACAGCACACAAATTCTGACGTGAAGGTTCCTGCCAGGAAGCAACAGAAGGCCGCAAAGAAGTGTATACGGAGACGAAAACTGTGAAGATTTGAAATTAGCCACTATCTAACTCTTTATTAAGAGGAGGGATGATCAACAATGTGAAGTGATGACTGAAAGCTCTTATATCCTAACACAACTCCTTTCTCCACACCGACCTGACCACCTAATAATCATTTTCCGAGAAGGACAACCCACGCAAATGGGGTGAACTACAGCTTGTATACTCTGACTACATGATTTGACGGAATAAGTTAGAGACAGTTCCTAACTACATTCACTACAGTCGTCATTGTTGACGCGTTTGGCTCTTAGGTAATAAGTCATATTTCCGGAAAGGAATGCTGAGTGTTCCACCTGTGTTCCCAACGGCATTGTACATGTAAGACCTTGTCTCAAGCGCAAGTGACCACACAGAAGTACTAGCTCAATCCAACGAGTAGGTAAACATAAGAACGAAGCTATACGCTGGAGAAACACAAGAACATCTGTGGACGTCGAAAGGGCGTCCATTCTAACGACTTCTAGCACAAGACTATGGTGCAATACACGCTTTTCAGTCAACTTTAGGTCATGAAGTTGCTGTCTCGTTTAGCAACCTCAGAGAACTAATAATAAAGGATAGAAAAAGTACCTTTTGACCGCCTTGACAAGAATTTCAGGAGCTCATCGATAATAATTACCTGTGCCCGCGAACGACGGAGAATGTTAAGCTGAGAACGAGCAAGTCATTACGTACTCCAAAGGAATATGAGGCTCAAGGTAAAACCAGAATTTACAAAACAAGCACGTGACCGGATAATCCAAAATTCTGACCCCCAAAATAGGCTTTAAAATCCACATCAACATAACGATCAAGAAAACTGTGCCTGAAATTATAACTGCTTATTGACAGAGAGAAGGACTTACAGGAAAAGAGAACCACAACACTGCCTTCCATTCCAACCACGACAGAGAGGTAACCTGCAACAGTGCGAGCTGGCATTGAGAGAATAGACACACGACCGCAGTCGCTACCTTCAGCATGGATGAGGATTTACCTTGGTGAATTAAGTCCGTAATACACTACGCAGAAGGAGCACATAATTATACGGAGATTACTCTCATACCCTAAAGCCTCTTCCTAAGCCTGATTCTGACTTACGTTTGTACATGCTATCGCGTCTACAACTCGAAAGATAGAGGTTCCCGGTCTTCATAAACAATAAATTATTTTCATCCATCCAAAACAACAGGCTAGATTCAGTATATATTCCGGTCTATCGCAATAGCAGCGCAACGCAAGAAGTGAAAAGAGAATGTGCGTTGAAAGAGAGAGGAAGTATACACTGAGCCAATGAAGTGAAGTGAATAGTAAATGAATAAAGTGTAGAACCTCAACGATAATTACGAAAGGAAGAGAATCTGAATCTTAGTTATGACAGCACGAGAGGAACACAGAGCAAGAAGCATAGGTCCAGGTTCCAGAAGCCAGTCGATGAGCGTGGATTCAGCATGTACCGAAAAGATTAACGCCAGTGTCTGAATGTAGAGAATGGCAAAGTGAAGAATCATTGAAACTGTGATGGCTCCAAGTAGCCATAAATTACTCCAAGGCGGAAGAACCCTGTTACAGGCGCAAGGTCTTACTTAGGCGTTTCGTAGTTAGAACAGTAACCAATACACATGCATAATTGCTCCGAAAACGGAAACAAATATTTACTTCTCATCCCACAATTCAACTACTGGAATACTCAAACTTGCGGACTTCCATTTGAACCATACACAGTCCTACAACAAGGAAAAGTCTGGATGGTTCTTACAGCAGACTTTGGTTTTCACTAAGATTGTTCAAAGCATTGAACATCTCCACTACGACAAGAACACTCATGGATATTGTTGATGGATGTCGATCTTGGAATATGGTACAAGAATATCTGACTTGCCCTTCCACACAACTGTCAAAGGAGACCTGTAACACTTCCAAACTTACAGAATCAGCTACGTATAAACAGGCCGTTCCACACTACGGAGCAGATTACAGGAAAGAAATTTCCAAGTCGCCACGAGCCTTGAAGTGCAAATTACGAAGTGACACAAGCATCAAAATCCGAAAGTAAAGTCGGCCCAACGATAAAAGGACAACATTTTAGTCTATTAACACATCACATCCAGCAGAGGGCACGCTCCTACTGCTTCTCCTCAGATATTATTACCAGTTCCGCCCACGTCAATTTTGGCCCCTCTTCGCAAAAGAGGAACCACCAAGCAAAGCCACCGACAGTAGCTAATCCCACATAGGCTGTTTCACCCGAAGTTTCCGTTCAGCGCAATGTCTTAATCACTGATCAACAACAGCACCTCAACTAAAGCACCTGTGAAAGGAACCACTGGTTGCGGAGCAAGTTTCGCTCTGGACTGCTGCCTGGCAAGTAAGCAGCTCAGAACGCATGAACTTTTCTCCAAGAAAGGTTGTTACACTTACCACCAATAACGACGTAACGGAAGAAAAGCCAACCATTGACAATAGCCTCCTCCATCTGCGTTGAAGAAAAACGGAAACAGCCCCATCAAAACCTTTCTTCTCAAACATCTCTTCAATCTCAAGTGAACTAATTATACCATGTCGCGTTCCTAAAGAAAACCTATCCGCCTCCACTGGAGCCTTGATAGAAAGGCTCCATCCTTCTCAGCTCCAATTTCAGTGAGAGTAAAGAGTGGCGAAGTCTTCGGTAGCGGTTTAAAAACATCGATCGCAGGAAGTCCATATCAGTCTATATTAAAATGCATGTCTCTGATGTCAGTTCTAACTGATTTATAACTGACGTGACTGCAGCAATTAAAAGTTTGTATCAACATAAACCTTGCGAGGACGAATCATCATAACATCGTGATCTTGCTTGTTGAATCCAAGAGCTGTTGCGGGAAGTCCATCCGTCACAAGATTCACCCAAAGGAGCTGAACCTGCAACAACAGAGAGGAAGAAGGTAGTGACGTAAACGGACAACTCTACTGCATGTCCTAAGAAAATCATCTGGTAAGTCCAAACAAGCATGGGCAGAAACATGCCGCTGTTAGCACGAACAAACACTTTTCGGAACGTACAGGTACAAGGGTTTCTGGCATTCCAACAGCGGCGGCTAGAAAGATGCAGACAACTTCTCCAATATTCGAAGACACCATGTATCTAATGAACTGCTTGGTGTTGTTGTAGATTGCCCTTCCTTCAGCGACTGCCTGTTATAAACATTGCCCGCAAAGTATCATTTCCACTACCCTAGGTAACTCATACAAGCACCCAAATTTGTGTATCACACGAACGCGTCCTAAAGCATTAACCATTCTAGAGAATCTGCCGAACGAGTCCTAGAGCATCATCCATTCCAGAGAATCTGCCTGGCTTCAGTGTCCCGAAACTGTCGTCCAATATAATCTTGAACTTTGTTGGTATTCTTCGCAGTAAGGATGCTCTCTGGGGCACCGTGAATGTCTTGAAGCGGAGAATCAGGATCGCCAGTAGCTCCTTATCGACTCTCATGCTTAGACAGGATAGATTAAAGTTCATAAAGTTTTGAGATATATTATTCACCATATAAATCACCAAATACAAAGACTTAGCTGCAAACTACGAATCACTTACTGCGACAATAGTCGAAAAATTGTCATCGGCCAGCACCATGTCAGATGCCCCCTGCATAAACATGAAACCTTTTAATTTGAATGCAACTTGTACACGACTTAAGTTTGACACAGAACATGATGGACAAGCAGAACTGCCTCCAAGGATGGTCACCATAGGCCCTTGCGCACATCTCGTCAACAGTTTGGTTCCGTAAATTCCAGCCTTTCCACTGAAATTCCATGGATACCCAAACTCGGTTACGATGCACTTAGATTAGGCTCTGAGGAGTGGGGACACCAAAACAAATTATCATAATAAGTATGTCCCAAATCCAACACACGCCATGAGGTTCAGGAAATGAAACTAACCTTTGCCACGGCTGTACCAGAACCCATAGCGATGCCTATGTTGGCTCTTTTCAGGGCAGGTGCATCGTTGACTCCATCGCCAGTCATTGCCACCTGTACCAAGCTCTTGGTCAGCTGTGTAGTCTACAACTGATCACAACTCCTCAATAGATAGGGTTGTGCAGATACCGCTATCCCTGGTCCGTCCTAATTGTGCAAGTAGATAGACCAACTTCAAGTTAACTAAGCTGCTACCCCTGCTAGCAGTAACAATTTAACGCAATTTAGCACCTAACGCTCGAACATCATAAGTTTCTCGTATGGTCCGACTTTCAGTGACAAAGTACAGTGTGGGTGTCCCCAATCCCCGGATGCAAGAGCAGTCGTCCGAATATACCACAGAGTAATATGTTGGTGAGATCCATACCACTTCATTCTGCTGCTGCAAAGCTTCCACCAGCATACTTTTGTGCGCCGGCTCGACCCTACAAGAAGGATTTATGTTTGCCGGTTCATTCACTACAACGGGACATCTACAGTTGTACAACTGTTTCTCTCACAGAAAGTCGGCTCTTGTCTAGCGTAACAACTTGCTACTAATTCTTCAAACACGCAAACTCGTATACCTGATCTTGAAGAAACTAGAATCAAAACAAAATCACCAAAGAGTTGGTACTAATTACGTGCCAGGAACACACAAAAGTTAGTTTTCTTACCGGGAAAAGAGCACCAAATTCCTGATTGCAAGGCTTTGCTGCATGGGGGGCAGCTCTTCGAATTCTGAAGCGGTATATGACCTCCCAGTCAAATCGTCGAGTGGATCGAAAGCCCCAATAAGACGACACACAGATTCTGCGGTTGCCTGCCAGATTGATGAGAATCGGATAATTAATCGTGCCGTCGCCAACATCGGAGAAGTTAAAAGTAGAGAACCATTAACAAGCTCACACTGCGGAGAAGGAGGTGAAGCATCTCTTGCACGAATCAGCTGAAATGCCATGGAACATACGGAAAATTAAGCAAACCTTGTTATCTCCGGTAACGACTATAACGCGGATCCCAGCTGATTTGCACGTGGCAATAGCTTGTCTGACCTCCTCCCGCGGAGGATCCAACATACCTACCTGCCAAGTATATGTTGGAAATAATAAGTATAGCAATTCGAAGCATACCTACATGCAAAATATAGCAAACAACAAAGGTGTTCTTTCTGCAGGATACGGAGCTCCTACATCTGCAGAACCCAATTCATAGACGTTTCCAAATATCAAACATTTCTAGTATGGACATCTCAAACATGACATAGATACCGATATCCTTCGGAGCATAAATTATCAGGCCAAACGCCGAACATCCAAGACGCACGAGAAACAAGCAGGCATCTCAACTTATTCATCATAACAAGACATAATCAAAGTCGATCAGTCTTGTCAGTGCTGAAAGTACATCCTCAGTTGGATGCTCTCCGTTTAGGACAGGGAGTCCACGTCAAAGATCGCGTTAAGCAGCAAAATGTGGATACAGTTACATGGATCTATGGCCTTTTACCTTCATCACACGACCCTGTCTAGATGTCTAAAATTTAGCATGTTCAGTCTAACTAAATTCTATTTTGTCATGAACGGAGAAAGTAACTGAACTTGAAATTCACATGGCTATGTTGACTGACTTACCACACCGACAAAAGTAAGATTGCACTCGTCTTCGTATGTCAACGTTTGAGAGCCGTGCGGAATAGGCCTCAACGCCAGAGCCAAACAACGCAAAGTATCTTTCTGTCCATAACTACACCATAAAAAACCCAAGAGCTCGGCTCTGTCACTTCCGTACCAAGTCACAACACAGCTGATGCAGATCACAGCGCTAAGATAAAGCCATAAGTAATGTCTGGACAATCACGCTGCTACCATGAACTGCAATGAAAGCTATAAAGAGGACAAGTCACAGAACTAGTTTGCTTAAAATTTACGCACATACAGCAAGTCAGGATTAACACATTTGCGTCCATGGGAAAAACAAAATGAGCAGGATCACACCTGAACAGTTTCTCTTCAAGCCCAGCACGTATCTCTGAAGTCATAGGCGCGGCTGAACCATCATCATTGCATAACACACTGCTGCATCTGTGCAAGATGCTCTCAGGGGCACCTTTGCAAAACATTATGTCTTGCTGTTTCCGTGTGCAAAGCACGCTCATCATTTTGCGATCACGTGAAAATTCCAGAACCGAAACCTGTTGAGAAAAATCGACGGAATGAGAAGGGAGAAACACCCAACAATGATAGTTTCGACGCCTTCGCAGTTTCACCGTGTGTGCTGCAAATGATCGACTCATAATCAGCAAACTCGTGTCGTTACCAAGGTCTCATGAACGGAAGGTGATTACAGAATGCGGACATGGATGTCCCTGAGAAGCTCATGGATACAGCAACTTATGTACTCCACTACTCAGCTGGGCCAACCAGGTGCT
The DNA here is from genome assembly GCA_036924285.1 of Asterella californica. Lineage (NCBI taxonomy): Eukaryota > Viridiplantae > Streptophyta > Marchantiopsida > Marchantiales > Aytoniaceae > Asterella > Asterella californica. Next base: position 32,915,772 of record JAYKYS010000003.1, read on the forward strand.
AGTAGCAAATTCCCATATCAAGGTAGCAACTCTTAGGTGATGGCAATGTGGTCTAACCTTTTTAAATTGTTGTTCCCAGTAGTGATTGCAGTAAGAGACCCGGTCCTGCTTGCTCAACATTGTTAAGGCCGATGGCATGGAATCAAACCCAGGAAGTCCAACCTGAGGCCAAGAATTGTACCAAGCTAAGAGGAAGATATATGATTCGTTCGCGAGTATGGCAGTTCAGCTAAGAACAACAACCACGCTCATAGGTAAACACCCAGTAGAATAGCCCAGTGAAGTCCATAGAAAGTGCCAAAAAGGAAAGGTGGCCTGTATGCTATCAAGTCAAGTTAGCGCAAATCTGCAACCTAAGGGGACAAACCAATTTAGAGGAAAACCTAAGAGGAAGATACATATGTCTAAATACGGTATGCCGAAGCAGCCAACTCTAGCAAAATCAAGGACGGAAACATGCTGAACCACCACGGAAAGGAGGTGCAGAAACAAATCCAACCTTCTCAACCAGAACCCGCAGAGCCACTTCCGTAGATTCGCCAATCTTGTCGTATGCACCCTTCTCTGAGTTGTATTGTAACTTTGAATCATTGCAAAGTGCGGAGCACATTGACAAGTGAAGTAAGCAAGGTAAGTCGGCTGGATGCTCCAGCTGCGCGGGACAAACAGTCAGTTCTCAGACAGCGCCAAGCCAAAATTGCCATAAGATAGATGCAGTATATCATTTATCAGTTACTTATGTCATACATGATACTTTACTGGTCTAGAAAAGAAACATTAACGAGACAGGAAACGCCTCACACACCTGTAGTCCCGTAGAATCACGTATGATGCCATCTGGAGAATATGTTGTTCCAGTCACATCATATTCCGCTACGATGGGTCCACGATGTGCAGAACGCACGACACACACCTGGCAGCAAAGCGTTAAATTCAACAATCCTAAATGTTGTATTTACCCCAGTGTGATGATTCCTCATAAAGCTACACAGCTCAATGGCAGTCCTGGACCGCCAGATCGCTCTTTACCTGAAGAATATGACTAAAACATAAACTTTCTCTAGTCAAACTCGCCAAACTGCTCTGCGGTACTAGCAACAATCACATGCAGAACCGAAGACATATTATGGTTGCCGACAAACACAGTAAGTGCTCTGCTCAAGCCTACCTTTGAAATGGACATCATATTGGTCGTAAGAGTGCCCGTCTTGTCACTACATATAACTGTGGTGCACCCCAAAGTCTCCACCGACGGCAAAGAGCGGACGATTGCATTCAGCTTCGCCATTCTCTTAGTACCAAGAGCCAAACAGCTGCAGCTAGAGCCCGATATTCAGTAACTCTCGTATAATAGATCTATCCAGTCCGAATCTAGTCTAGTCTATCAGTACCTCCTGATCGCTTGCATCAAAAATGAAATTGTGACGGCGCCTAGACAGCTAAGGTACTGGCAAACTCGTGAAACGAATCCACGTACGTTGTGACAACAGCAGGAAGCCCTTCGGGTATTGCTGCTACCGCCAATGCCACAGCTATCTGTACCAAATTACCACGACAGTTAAAGTAAGAGGAGAAAAATAGTGAAAAGATGAGCTACCGCTGCTGACGCTTTGAACATGCTTTGCCTGGATGATGCAGACACTGATCACGAGTCAGGGTACACCAAACTCAGACACGTTTTGAAGAAAACATCCGTGTTTGCACTCGGGATATAAAGAGAAATTATTAAACCTTGAAGTAATATATTGCTCCCCGTAAGATTCCTCCATGTGCTGGATCTCGAAAGTGGCCAATGTTCACAATCCAAACCAGAATACAGACCACGGCAATAACCTAGAACATCGAATTCCAGTAACAAGGATCAGGTGCAGGTTGGCAATATTACCCAAGGTTCAACGTCCGTCCAAACAAGGACAATATCAAGTGACTTCTAAAACGGTCTATCACGATCTCCTCCCAATCTAACTGCTTTTCTTATCGAGGACCGATAAATGAGACAAAGAAAAGAGTATCTACCGGAAAGAGTATCTACCATCTTACAATCAAAAGACTGCTCATCCAGCGGGCAACACTTGCCGGTCCGGACAAACACCTACTGCAAGTCGGCACATAACGGTCTTTTGTCCCTTTACCCGCTTAGACGATATCCATACATCGTGGCGGTACACTTGATATCGGAACACGGTGGCTAGATGTTGAAAGAGATTCTACCTTAGAAAGAAAAGCACCGAACTCATCCAGCTTTCTCTTCAGAGGAGTCATCTCCTGCAGTCATCCAAACGCCCGTTTAGGTCTGACGTGTTACGGTTGTCGCTACGGTACTCAGGGGATAGCAAGAGAAAAGATAGCTAAAAGTGTGCTTCATTAGACGTTCGTGAAAAGAAGCCCTAACCAGATTTGATGGGATGACTTGCGCCTTACGACTGAGTTAAAAACGGCAATAAGAAGAGACTATCTTTGTTATTCAAGCATGAGAGACACATGCAACTGAGCGTGGTTTTTCAGACATCAATCGTTGACGAAACCTAAGAACATGCATGAAACATACCTCAGTAGCTTGTGACATAGCATCATGAATTTTCCCCATTGCAGTTCTGCTGCCGGTTCCAGTTACGACAGCTCTTCCCCGTCCCATTGTAACAACTGTACCCTGAGCAATCAACAAGTAATGCCCAGCGTCCTGATGAGACGATTGCTACATACGCAATATGTAAACTAGTGTTTACCGTCTCCTCTGCCTGCTACTACAGAGACGATCGAACGAAACAGAAGAGGGAAAACGAGGCAAGCACACAGATGTAGACACACAATCTCAAACCTGCTCTGCTCTTTGACATATTATAGCTTGTTTCCAAAGTACTGAACAAGCACTCCGTGGAAGGGATAGAATACCATACAGAAAAAAGGATATTTGTCTTATCTTGGTACACCACTTTCTGCGATGAAGTTGCTTCTATGCTCTTCCCAACCGAGCAGCTTTCTCCTGAAATTTAGCAATGTTGACTCTTCAACTTTTAGACCAGATGGCCTCGCAGCGTGATTCTTCTAGACTCTTAACTGAATCAATAAGCGCAGGAAGTTCCTCACCAGTCAAAATCGCTTGATCAACTCGAAGCTGCGACCCGAGAATTTCTACCAGTCTCATGTCTGCGGGGATCTGGCATCCAACTTTACAGCCACACTCAAACGTCTTCAGTCAAGGAACCACTTCCTCGCAGCTTGCACACAATCAACATCAATTACAAAATAGAGGACAATTACAAGCCGAAGCATCTACTCATTATCCACAGACCTCGTACAGGAAAAATCTGAGTTCTATTACGGTCATTTCGCTCATCTTCTTTATACAAATCGTCAAAAACCAAATGCACTGGACAAAATTTTGGCATCGAGATCAGCAAGCACCTGCAACCTCCACAAGGTCGCCTGGCACAAGCTCTGAAGCGGGTAAGATTGACCAGAGACCTGTCAAACATCTCGTCAAATCACAATCGATTAGAACCTGTTGAAGCTTTCTTCGAAACAGGAGTTACAGCATCATGAAAATTCTATCCCTTTTGACTAGGAGTCTTCGTATGAAGGCTTTCAGCAGCAGAGTAAAGATTGCGTCAAGAAAAGTATTGACTGCTTCAAGACTAACAAGTGACTTCAAACGCTCACCATTTCTCAAAACTGTTGCGACGTCTGCCTGGTAAGCCTTCAGTTCCTGCAACCACAGGTTATTTAACAGAAAGGACTCAGAGTGCTTAAGACTTCCGCAACTTGCGTTCGCAATACATGTAGAGATGCACAGTGACACACGTTATCAGTAGCGCAGATACAACTCTCAAAGTCTAAAGCAATCTACTTTCCCCGCTACGTTAATTCCGCACAAGGATGACACCTACAAAGCATCAAATTCAAGCAGTATCTCTCACCTCAAGGGCTTTTTCCGCATTTGTTTCAGTAATGACTCCTACAGCGGCATTCGCTGCAAGAATCAGCAGTATCACCTACCATACAGCCGAAAAACACATTAAGCGCTTACTTAGAGACGTGCGACCAAAGGCGGATTGCATATAAGTTTCTGCTTAAACGCATTTAGCTTCAAATAGTCTAATCTATATACGCGAATATCAGATGGCACAAAGACCCCAACTAAACAACAGACACACTTCCCGCGTCAAAAGTATTAACTTACAGAGGGTTCCACAATAGCGGTGACGCCTGTATCTCCGTTCATGATGGCAAGAAGGAAAGATACTACAGCGGCTGCAATCAAAATCTTCACCAGCAGGTCATCAAACTGCTTCAAAACCAGCTTCCAGAAAGGTGTACCTGCATCGATTGAACAATAATTAAGACTCGAAGAGCACGAGCAACGCGTCTATAGACTACCTGTGCTGTACCAAGGTAAGGCAAGCCTGTCGTGTCCAAAGAGAGAAGGATGATACATTACAACTCTTCGGAAGAAAACAGGGCACTATAGCTACTACGTGAATAGAAGAAAGGTGGAACGATACATACCACTTTCCTCAGGTAAAGCTGTACACGGCACACCATAACGGAAGTCAGCAGCGCGCACATGCCACAAAGGGATAACAGAACATCAAACACAACGAGACCATAGGACAAACATATGCGTCGAACCTTCTACACAAAATAATATCTCAAAAACCCATTTTCGCGACCTTGGATAAAGAAGTTACTCAGGAAACAGAAAGGTACAAAAATGGATCAGCTTACCATTATGACCATGAACAGCTCGATATTCTAGAACCTGAAGAGCAACCACGCACTGGTTACAACGAGCAGAATGCTAAGCTTCCGGCTTCAAAGACGAGTACACTGAACTTGTCCCAAAACGCTTAATTTATCCAACTTTGAGAGGAAAACGTTATAAGTTTCATTTGATCTCAATAGACTATGACAGAATTTACCTGGATGTCGCTCAGCCCTTGGGCTGGATCCACACGGAAGTTTTGCAAAACCTGCAAGTACATGGTAAAGTTACTAATACAAACGGATACATCTTCGACTTTATACCACATCTGTCATTCCCTAGAATGGTAAAATGATGTCCAGAGAAAACACTAAAAGAATCCAACAATAAGTAGAGAGTCTATCCTGCAGAGCAAACCACTCGAAAATAGGAGCACTCCAAAACGGCAGACAAGTCTCAAAGGTTTTGAGACGGGGGTTCATCCAGTGCTGAGATTTCCATATTATTGCACTCCATATGATTTTATAAGATGGATTATAGTTTCTTCACTTAGCGCTTTCAACTCTACTGCTGGCAAACAGGAGACTTTGATGCTTCTCCGACTTTCAGTGCGACCAAGCTTTACCGCCCAACTGAGACGACATAATGCGCGTACCTAAACACCAAACCTGTTAAATTCAAGGCTTCTGAACTTTTACTTGAGAAATTCTTAACTGCAACTAACCGGAAACAATAAGCACTGAAGGGTCCAATCCACCATCCCTCACCTGAAGAAACCCCGATTTTCACAGCTCGAGGGTATCTCAAGGAAGTTAACGATGACATAGTTGTCAGTATATCACCAGCAATCTTTTCTCCATGTTCCCGCTACAATGAACAGTAAAATGCCCTTTCTCTCTTTCTCTTTTCTCTCTTATGGACATAATAGAAAAATAAACCCGCGAAAGGAAGTGCGTATTAGCGTTCTTTCACCGATAAGGTTTAGCCAATTGGAGAGCTATAGTAGACGATCCGGGAATACGTCAAATGCAATCTGATCATCCATCGCATTAATAAGAGCGGGCCGTAGATGGAACGCATTTCGTGAATCAATCGAAACAAACAACATCCGACAACACTCCACGATAAGTAAAGAGCTTATCAGCAAAACTGAACTGCGACACCACAATCAAGCTTGGGAAGTTGTAGGAAGAGTCCAACGTGTATTAGAGCTTCAAGACTTGCTGCAATTTACTTTACATCTCAGAACGAATCATTCTTCGTTAAGACTTTCAATCTGAGAATATAAGGATTCCAGGTTCACAATACAACTCACGGACTCGGACAAACTTCACCTCGCAGATCTAGCGAACTAAATTACTCATGCTGCAGCAAAAAGTTTGCATTGACACGACCTCGAATTCAAAAAAAAAAATCCTCGATATCTACCGGGACTACTACACGTAGTGTAGTGATCCACGATTAACCACTTTACTTTATATTCCAGATCCGGCACTGAAACCAAAGATCAAGACCGGCCAACAAATCAAACAAAGGGACAGGAAATTCATACGAATCCTTCAAAATCCATATCACTCACCTCTGAGACGGATCTCGCATAGGCGTTATCCATCGCTCCGGCAATCCGTCCCTTTTCGGGACCCAAGCTCGCGCTTGTAACAGAGGAAACACCACCCTGTCTCCCTTCAGGTGTTTCGGTCGGGAGTTTCCTCTGCGCTCTTCTCTCGTGTTCCTCTGGTAAAACGATTACTCCGTTCTACATATCACAACCACCATTTCCGGCACCATATCTCCATTTCCGGCAGCATCCGAACGCACCTCAAGATTGACCATCCAATTTTTAGTCGTCGCACATAATGATACCCTCCCTCGCAAAGAACTTGGCAACCACTGTTTCTTGCTTGTTTCCATTGCTCCCGCCTCCCCTCTTCGGGCTTTCCCTCGTGTAAGCACTGTGCTTTTCACTTCTTTCAAGATTTCCGGCAGTTAGTAGAGAAGACGTTTCACAGAATTCCACCGTATAAACAAACTCCTCTTTGTTGATGTGTACGTCTCAATCCGTCTGAACTCACTGTTTGAAGAAAGACGACTTGTCAACATTCCGCACGACCGGGTACTCATTCCCAGAAGACATATTACGGCTGTTATGCTTTCTGTTTTCTGCGGTCTTGCATATACAGACGGAGTCAATTACCGCTGACCGGGCAGAAATCCCTAGTAGAGCTTGCGGCACATGCTGATCAACATTCACAATGGGCATCTTTCCCAAGTTGGTCGGATTGTGAATCTTAAAATACGTCCGTCGACTCACTGAACGTGTTCTGGACTACAGAAATCAATGCTACCGTAGTTAGCATTCACTGAATGGCAGAACATTCCTTGTGCGAGCTGCTGATCTGGACACTTGAGTCCTGTTCTCAAGCTCAGTTGGAGATAGTTTTATGTGACCTTCTTCGTCCGTGCCAGCAGTTATTGAGCACCTCTGGCATTTCTACCAAGACGGCCCAAAAAGCTACAACTTACGATGACGTAGGCGGGCAAAATGAAAGAAGCCCATGGCTCCCTCCATCCTTGTCACTCTTTCCACGTCACTAAGTAAAGTGATTTTCTCATACGGAAACAGCCACCGTGGCTACAACAACGCTTTTTGAAAGCTTAGGCCAGGTCTTGGGTCAGTTCATAATACGCTCGTCAAGCCAATCTCTTAGGCTTTTTCTCGTAAAACCAGAGAGTTCTCGGGACGTGGGATGAGCTCATCCAACGACGAAATGAACGAAAGAAGAGAGAACAATAGTAGTTTCCCAATCGGTTTGCGTAAGAAAAATCTTCAATCCCTAGTTTCAGTGGGGACTCACCTTGCGTTACTCCATACGGAGTGGAAAACTCGACGGCAAGACTAGCTCTTCTGTGATGGAGACCTAGACTTAGAAACCTCAAAGCTTTCTCAACTTTCGAGAACACCTCGCACTATGACGATGTGACACATCCAAATCATGCACTACGTGGGATGCTACCAAATGCGCTCAAATAAAACTCAGTAGGCTAGGTGGTAGGATATGTCTATGACGGGTGTATAATAAAGTAGTTATAAAGGTTACAAAGTTTCAGTAAACAATTGTAGACAACAAAGTTGAAATTGCACTTACATTCAAAATTACTGGAATTCTGATTTATTGTGACACAAAAATTGACGGTGAAAGAATTATCTTACATCATGACTGGCATTAGGGTTTCCTCGCAACAAGCAAATATATTGTAAAACATATACTACTATAAAGTTAAGACTTAACGAACTAAAAGTTGTCTTTGTTTTCCTTCACCTATAAGATGTACTCCAATATCATGCACTTTGATTGTGTTTTACATACTAACATTGATGAGGGTAAAACTATAAAGTTTAGTGTAAAATAAATCTAGCACTTTTTAGGTTGGTTTTAAGTTGCAACGGAAGAAGGAATATAAAACTTTAAAACTTTATACTGATTAAAACCATTGTGGAGGTAACTTTTAGACAAGGTAGACTATATATGTATAACTTTTCAGATCCCTTCTGTTTCTCTCGTGGATGATACAGATACAACCAAAGACATTTTAACTATAACATATGAGGAAACAAACACTAGTAAAACTAAGACATTATCACCAATCTCAGCTAACTGTAATTATTACAGAAAGGTATAATTACATATGATCGCTGGTACTGTAACCATTATAATATTATAAGACAATAACTGAAGAGATGGCGGTTGTCGAAGGCATTTTACCGATGTTTTGTTGTACAGATTTCTCATTTTGCAAGTACTTTTTAACATTTATAATAAACTTTATAAACAATTTATAGCATGTCAACCTTTGCTGTAAAGTGCTACAACAAAAGAGGTATTTCGAAAAGTTGTAGAAATATGTTGCACCTATAACCAATGTAAGAAACGTAATGTTCCATAAGATCTTATGGTTTCTTGATGAAACTACTCTTATCATTTGAACCTGATCTCGAATCAAATCTTGCGACTGACTTCTGGCTAAGCTACTATGGCTCTTTATTAACTGTTCTGATTTTCTTATCTCCTAATGTGAATTCCTGGACTTTCTTCAAAGGAATATTTGAGAATTGGAGGACTTGTTGTGAGACATATAGAGAATGTTCTTTGAGATTCGTTGTTTGTTATAGTCATCCTCGTCTCATATAACCTTTTTTTTATAGTGTTAAATGATTATAAATTGAAATTCTAATGCTATATGTAAATATGAAATATAATATATTTAAGTGTCTGATAAAGATTATATTTATTTCCTTTTCTCATAAAGACAAAAGTTATAAAACCAGTTGTCATAGTAGAATATCTGAATACTTTAGTAATATATTTAAGAAGATTTCCATTTTCCATTTTTCATGGATATTGTTATTTTTAGCACACATATGAGGATATAGTAAATAAAAATAAAAAATATATTTTGTTAATAAAAATTAACAGGTATTATCAAAAATTCTATATATATTTATTACGAGAACATAAAAAATAATTATTGATTGATTGATAGTTTCCAGAATAATATAGTTATGATTAATATCATAAACAACGTAGTCCATTTTGAGTTATGTTCTCAAGATTAATCAGTAAGTTCAAATTTCTTTCATAATTATAGAAAGATTAAGAAATATTTCTACAAGAATTTTGGCGTGCGTATTGAGTTATGATGTACTGGCTCGTTCATGATGTGCTATTGATTAGAAAGATAAGACTTCAATCTTGTGCATTTGTGATATTGATTAGAAAGATACGAGTCCAATCTTGTGCATTTTATCAAAGATTCTCCAGTATATTTTTGTGTATTTTGTCTTTTAGACTCTAGTAATAACAAATATTACATGGTTTCAATAACTTATTTGTACACATCAGAGGGTTGGAAAGGTGCGATGAAGCAATGAGAATTCATAATACGAGAAATGATATATTGTTTTGAAATATTGTGTGATACAAGAGAACCAATAAGTATGTGTAGAGTAAAAGAATATGCAATCAAAGTGGAAGTTTGCCAATAGAATAAAATGAGATAATGTCTTGATGTAGATGTCGGCTTCCGTTCCCTCAAGACGTAGTTCATGTACCATGCCACTTCGCCCACTTCTTGATAAGGTCTAAGGCCATGGTACCTCTCCAGAGGTTAATCGACACACCGATGTGCACAACTCAGCAGCAGTTCTCTAGGAGAAAATTCTGCTATTTCCTCTCATGAGAAATATCCATTCCATACTGTCATCCTCTATATCCTCCTCTCATGAGCTGATTGGATGGTATGAGGATCCGAATAATATTTGGATCTCATCTCTATTTTTGTTGAGCATTGAAAGTTTCACGAACTAGTTCTCGGTTCATTCGAATGTGATCCCTCTCTTTGTATCATGTGAGTCATCATCATCCTCCTCCATGATTGGTCTCCAGAATAAGTTGTCATGAAGTGTTGGTGGTCCATGAAACATTTGCATGATTCGTCTTCATCATCATCTACACTCTAAGTATTCTTTCTCATCGGTGAGGCACGAGGATGACTATACTTCATCGTCTCTTTGTGCTCTGCCCTACTGGACTCGGAGACCATGCATGAGCTTTCTTGTTAGGGACGGGTGCTTGAGGAGCTTGTGTAGGCGACTTCTTGTTTGTTGGTGCATCCTCCTTGGACTCTTTGCCTGTAGTGACACCATAGGGATCACAATCACTGACGATGAAGAGATTGTGCTATCTCCTCTCTTGTTGCTCGTGGGGTGCCATTGCTGATGTTTCTGTTGGGTGGGCTGCTACTTTCTCTACAGATCTCGTGGGAGGTGTTTTTCCTTGCTTTGAGGTTCTAGAGACCCCTTCAAGAATGTGATTCTCTCACTATCTTTCTCATGAGTGCTTTTCTTCTTCTTTTCTATCTTCTATCTCTTGTTGGTGTGTTGGGTATCAGGAGAGGGTACCTTCTCCATAAGCTCCCTCTCCTTCTGTTTGCTCGAGGTATGTGGTGTTTGAAAGTGCATGATGCTTGTCTATAACTTGGTGAAGACGAGCAATGTTTGCGGAGATCTCATACATGGTTGTCTTGAACACTGCCCCGGTGATGGTATTGTACAGGTAGGTGAGAAAACCTTAGACGTTTCACGTAGAGTTCACCAATTGTAGTAGAGCGTGAATTCTGATTTGAGAATACATGTGGTATATGACTGTAGAGAGATACGGCAAAACCTTTAACAACTCGTTTAAACTCTTGTGCCTCCACTACCCAATCAATAAATATTTATCTCGATTCTAGCATCTATTTGTCTCAATTTCAACCGACCTATCATGACTTTAAGTGTAACACACATGCAGCACATAACACAATTAGACGTTCAATCATACTTTAAGTACATGAAGGATCTATACATTATAAACATATGCTTTAGTTCACAAAAGCACCATCAAACAATACCTTCTTCATCATATTTTTACGACAGATGAACAAAAATACTCAAATTTAACTCTCTACAGTTTGTTGATATGAACTCCATCAAGATGAATCTTAGAGCAATGAATAGCTCATTGTACAAGTTTTTCAATGATACAACTAACACCTTGATTAGATCAAGGTAGCTCTTATCACAATAGATAGAAAATGATCACTTCTAACACTTCTAACCTATAAAATGTCTAAAGCCTTCATCTTGACCCGCATGTTTGATCTAAACAAGCTCTAAACTAGACATGCAGCATATCACTATACAACTTGTCTTATAGAGCTTCCAACAAGGTAAGGCATGCACGCAGCAAGCAACCATTGAGCTCGAGATGAGATGTCAAAGACAACAATATCTTGCAGTTAGAGATTCTCGATCAACAACTCCAGCATAGTGTGATCACTTTTTCTGATCGTGATCTCTGCATAAAATTTACAATATAGCTCTCTTGATTCACTTGCAGCATCTCTAGGAAGTTCTACTTCCAAACCCCATGTAGTTTGTTCAAGGTCAACCAAGAGATGCTGGTGAAATCATCCTTCAAAATCCATCACGTTGTAATCTGAACTTCGATAACCTATTACCCCCAACTCAAACTTCCACTACTATTTTTTTATATTTCGGCTTCAGAACTCAAACCAATTGCTCAAAATGGACCAAGCCTTTTGTATGTGCTAATTTATGACCTTTAGAGACCCATGTGGCTAAAATCCACACCCAAACAATTTCTCTTCACGAAAAGAGTTGAAATTTCACAAGTAATAAGATGATAGGACACACCTCAATCTTGGAGATTTTCACTCATGGATGCGATACCATGTTCATGAAACATCTCATTCTTTGAATCCAAGCGATTTTACTTCTACCTCACTATTGTTAAAGCCAACTTCAATCGTCAATTTCAAGGTCAAACCCAACACAAATGTAGGACAAATTTACATCAGTGTAACCAGCATGACATCAAATATCTAGTCCCATTGACAATATCAAAAGATCATCTCTCAAAATCTAGAGGCACTCGGAAACATAACTCGGGATATCGATTTGACCCCTCTTACTTTGTGAATGATCATAACTCCACACTCCAAACTCCAAATAGCTCAATCCTCCCCTCCAGATTTTAGCAAAGTATGAGGGTTTAGGATTTAGGGTTAAACCTTAAACCCTAAACCCTTTCCAACCAGACTTCACACTCCGCAAATGATCCTCGAGAAGATCTCTGAAACTCCAAAATCGTCTATGGAACTTGATTGAACTCGATTGGTAAAAAATTGACCAATGAGAGAGAAGATTAGAGATCATCTTATCTCCTACTTGGCAATATGGATTTCGTTGTAACACTCAAATGCTCTCAGACTCTCAAGATCTTGAACCAAAATACTTCGGACACCAAATTTAATACAAAATAATCACTCTCGGTGGACGATATAGATAATAACGACACACGAGATTCAATACAAAGTCAAGATAATGACGTTGAACCGATCTATGATGAAAAGTACGACAAAAGAAAATGAGGAAGATATCACTTGATTGTAGTATTTCTCACCAAAGTTCCTCGTGATCCACGCACAATGATTAATCTTTGGTCGATAATGACATCAAATATCAATCTAGACATTGGCTTTAGAATGTTGGCTGGAAAGTTCAAGTCCATTCGTTCGTCAAAGTAGATGTACATAGTCAAGTCTTAATTCTCTCTATACGTGACGATTATTGGAGTAGACAAGTCCATCACCCTCCCCATTAACTCTTCTCCAAAGTAAGAAACGAACTACATCGAAAGTGATCGTGATGGATGTAGTGAAGCTTGATATGGAATGGATTCAGGAATAAAAGATCTGAAATTCGAATCAATCCTCCATCCATAGGTACAACTCTCGCAGCTCATCGTCCATATAGAACATCAAGAAACACTCATGAAACACCAAACAAGAAACAATGCATTCATGACCCTCTATCTTATATCCAAATTTGATGACAAGAGCCACTCACGCGAATGCGCATGGATCATTGAGTTGAGAAGTCTCATTAGTGTGCAATCTCACATCCTAGATAACCATGAAGATGACACATAACACGTCTAGCAAGTTACACGAAAAGATTCACGGAACACAAAAATTACACAATAAAAGTTCTACGCTAAATTCATATGTGAGCCATGTCACAACACGAATCTACAGCTGGACTTTTGTCGGATGATTTGCATAACAAGTTAAACGAGCTTTGAGAGATGGAGGTTTACGAGATCTAAGGAGGATAGATCACAATTTCTCAGAGATAGATCTCGAGGAGTTGAACGTTGAATGATATGGTTCACTTTTGTCTAAAGAGTTGACATGTTCAAAGGAAATGCTTGCGCAAGATATATGAGGCATTATGTGAAGAAGATGGAGCTGAACCGGGTATCAGAAGATAAGATGATTGAAACGTTTGAGTTAGTAGCAGCTCTAGAGATTAGGGATCATGTTAAAATGCTAACGAAGCATTTTAACAAGGATTGGGAGACGTTTGCTCGTGCCTTGATGGATGAGTACTTCTTGGAGGACTCTAATCGGGTCACCAAGAAATCATTCTTGGAGTGGGTTGAGCAACCAAGGAAAGGTTTACAAGCTACAGAGTTGCTCATGGAGTTTGAGAAGCAGTTTTCACGGATGACTAGGATGGAGAAGTTGACGCTGCAGTCCAACAAGATAGAGTTATTTCTTCAGGCTCCAGATGAGAAGCTGCAAGAGAAGTTGGAGGTACTTCTGGAGGATCGAGAAGAAGAAGATGGATTGACCAGCAGTTGGAAGAATGTTGAAGAAGCTGTTGGTCTGCTTACCAAGAGGGAGTGAAGACGAGAGAAAGTTCCTGTTAGGAGACTGACATCAACATCGACTGTCGTAACATCTGTTCCTGTGGTCCAACCAGTGGTTCATGTTGCTAGACAAGTAGTACCAGTTGCTCCAGCTGTTCCAATTGTTCTAGTTGTTCAGACACTTGTAGTAACTCCGAAGAATGATGATTCAAACCTTGAGGAGATTTTGCGTGAAATGAGAGATCTGCAGATCAAGCTCACAAGATTGGAAGAGAAGGGATCTACAAGCAGAGCAAGATCGGTTGAGAAGCAAGGCTGGATCCAGCGGTGTATCTGGTACAATGGTATCGATCACCCACGCAGAGATTGTGAGGAGTTCACTGATATCTTACAGCAAGGAGTGATCTTCTGGAAGGATGAGAAGGTAGCGCTGAATGATACTGGTGCACTTCTTCAGACCAACTTTGGTAGAGGAAGGATGAAGAAGTTGGTTGAGGATCACCTATCAGCACAAGCAGTTGCAATGGTGGAAGCTGGAACTTATGGCACGAGAGTTGAGGATCAAGCTGAGAGAGGTTTTAACGGGCAAGTTGAGTCGAGTGGATTGTGGTCATCTGTCATCTCCATGAAACAGAAAGAGAAGATGGCACGTGAGATGTTGCTGAGAATAGCTGCTACGATCTAGAGGGATATTGGATGGGAGGATCCGATAGAAGCTCTATCAGTGCATGCTTACATCGTCAATAACCAACACGAAGCGTTGTTGGAAGAGAAGAGAAGGCGAGATTCAGAGGATTCAGGGGAAGGAACTTCTTCAAAGAGACAGACTCGAGGGGAGAAGGTTCGTCAAGAGCTTCGAGATGCAGGAGCTCAAGATCTACCGATGGATGATGCTCCTTCTCCATCGAAAGAGAGAGCAAAGGAGTTTCAGAAGGAGAAGGGTAAGCCGGCTGTATACAAACTATAGTCGGACATCAAGGCTTCAACAGACTTGAAGGGAGTCTTGGAAGATTACATTCTGAATGCGAAGATGGAGTTTATCTTGAGGGAAGTGTTGGGCACTGCTAAGCGTGAGTTTCATGATGTCATCATCGATGTCATCAAACGAAAGCGACAGATTACGGGTGAGACTGGTTTATCACATGCCTTGGATACTAGGATGTCTGTGGATGAGGAGAGAGAGCTTGCAAAGTGCAGTGTTTATTCTTCAGAGGAAGAAAGAGATCGAAGGCGCAGGATGAAGAAGAGGATGGGAAACAAAGCTCAAGTCATTACAGTCATTGTCACTAGGCTCGAGCTACAACTGAGACGTTGGTGAGAATCGGAGACTTGGATGAGTCGGTGGTTGCTCTGATCGATCATGGATCATAAATCAACATCATGTCGAAGGAGCTGTACAAGAGGAAGAAGTGACCGATCGACATAGAGCATGGGTGGATCATAAGAGCAGCTAACAACACAAGAGAAGACTTGTATGGAGCTTGTCCAGACATCAAAGTGCGCGTAGGTGATGTTGCTATCGAGCAAAACTTCTTTGTTCAAGAAGCAACATCATACCCGCTCATTCTTGGTCAACCTTTCATCGTAGCAACTCGGATGGAGACAAAGGTACGGACGACGGATCTGCTTATGCTAAGATCCGAAGTCAAGATGAGACGAGAGCGGTACAATTATTGACTGTGCCGTCCAATCACGAACGCAATCGAGATCGTCTGAGAGATAAACCACTTCCAAGGGTGAGTGAAGAGTTCAAGGATTTTTGTTGAGTATCACTATAGAGCGGGATTGTGGTGGTGCGCAGGAGAAGGTACTCTCGTTTGATGGAGATAGTGTTTTTTGTACAGGGTTTGTCGGGTTTTCAGAGTGTGGGATTGCTATCTACAAGAAGGTAGAAGAGCTGAGAAGAAAAGAACAAAAACATATGCGTGATGTTGAGTTGATGATGAAAGAGTTGGGTGAGCTAGAAAGGGATGAATGGATTTCTGGTGTTTATGAAGAGGATGGGTTGGAGGATCCTTTACGAGAGATTATGTCTATTGGATGGGAGGATATGGATAAGGTTGTGCAGATTCATTCAAGGTAGGTCTATTCGGTGATCGAATCATTCCGTGCACCGGAGGTTTGAGTTGAGACAAGGTACAAGACAGTGGATAAGAAGATAAAGCCAGTTGCTGGTCCTTTGCCGAAAGACACTAACCAACAGATGGATCGAGCTTCAAGAGAGAAGAGTTTGAGAGATCCTGCAATGATAGGACACAAGTTCACGGAGAAGACCCTTGAAGAGCTGAAGATTGGATCCCATGGGTCTCTTCTATCAGAAGAGAGGATGTGCTTCAAGGAGATGCTTTCATGACATGGGAAAGCATTTGCTTTTGAGCCACATGAGATTGGGTGTGTAGACCCATACGTTGTTACCCCGATGGTTATCTTCACGGTACCGCATGTGTCATGGAACCTGAGACCAATTCTAGTACCGCGGGCTCACTTGCCCAAACTAGTGGAGTTGTTGAAGGAGAAGATGCGGATGAAGATCTTGGAGCCGTCGTTTGCACCGTATTCGAGCAGATGGTTTACAATGCTTAAGAAGAATGGGTCGCTGCGGTTCATCCAAGACATGCAATCGGTGAACGCAGTAACAATCAGAAATGTTGAGGTGGGATCGATTGTGGATGAGTTTGCTGAAGCGTTTGCAAGAAGAGCAATTTACTCAATGAGAGATCTTTACTCACGGTATGATCAGTTCCAACTAGCGGAGGAGAGCAGAAGCTTCACGACAATGAAGACACCTTTGGGGTTGGTTAGGATGTGTACCTTATCACAGGGAGCTACCAACTCGATAGCACACATGATGACTGAGATGAATCGAGTTCTAAGGGACTTCATCCTTGAAAAGACGATGCCGTTCTTGGATGACATCCCCATCAAAAGATGTGTGGAAGATGAGAAGGATGAAGCATTAGATCAGAGAGGGTGTCGGTGATTGGTTACCGATCACATCGCAGACTGTGAAAAGATCTTATCTCGACTTGAGGAAGTTCATCTTACGCTGTCAGGTGCGAAGTCTACATTTGGAGTTAGAGAGATTTTGATCGTTGATCATTTGTGTGGATCGTTTGCTCGGAAGCCAGATCCGAACAAGGTGGACGCAATTGGGAGGATGAAGGAGGTTTGCAACTCGTTGACAATAGTAAGAAGATTTTTGGATGCTTGTGTATTCTATCACATTTGAATTCTTCATTATGTGCATGTGGCGGATCCGTTATATGGATTGTTGCGTAAGTGTCATAAGTTCATATGGGAGGAAGAGCATACTGATGCAGTACGAAAGCTGAAGTCTTTACTATCATCTTCTCCAGTTTTGAGAAGGATTGATTACAAGGACGCTAGACCGGTGGTTCTTATTGTGGATACAAGTCCAGTTGCAATTGGATGGGCAGTCGGACAGGATGATGAGGATGAAGACAGGTTTGCGGTTAGGTTCAGAGCAAAGGTGTTAAGCGCCCGTCAATGTGCGTACCCGCAAGTGAAGAGAGAACTATGAGATATTGTTTCAGCCATGAAAACTGAGAAAGAGTATTTGATTAGAGCAGTAGTGGTGGTTGAAACCGATTGCTTGCCATTGTTATGGATGGTCATGAATTGTTCAACTCATGATATTGCGATGTTACGATGGATCGCATATATCAGTCGTTAAACTCGGAGTTTAGACATATTGCAAGGAAGGGTAATCCGACGACGGATATGTTATCTCGGGCTCGATATGATGGGGAGGATGAGATGGTAGAAGACATTGATGACGTGGGTACAGAGTTCTATTTGATTGCACAGACAGGAAGAGAAGATGAGTTATTTGTTGAAGGGTTGTATGATGGTGATTTGCTTGATATCGGGAGGTACCTTAGTACGATGGTTAAGCAGACATGTTGGACGGATGAGAGGTTTCGGAGAGTTCAAAGGAAGACCTACAACTTCATGTTGCAGGATGGGTTTCTTTGGAAGCGACCGAAGCAGAAAGGTGGGGTACCGCTACGGGTGATTTGCAACAAGGAAGATCAGTAGAAGTTGCTCAAGGCGTTCCATGAGAGTCTTTGGGCTAGACATCGAGAGATTTGGGCCACTTTTACAAAGATGAAAGAGCGATATTGGTGGAAAAACATGTACAAGGATGTTGTATCTTTTGTGGAGTCTTGTTTGACATGCAGATGTATTCGAACATCCGACATCGTGACGGATTATACCCGACTTATCCGCTGGCAATCCACTTCAAGTGGGTGGTAGACTTGGTGATTATGCCGGTTGGATTGTGACAGATGAGATACTTGGTACTTGCTAGAGAAGATCTTTCAAAACAAGTCGAGGGTAGGGCGCTTCGGACAAAGACAACTGAAGGGGTATGTAGATTTCTCTTGGAAGAGGTTGGATGTGTGAGAAAGATCACTGCAGATCAGGGAGAGTTAGATGCACACGAGTCCCGTGAATTCTTTGCAAGGTGTGGGGTGAGGTTGTCACTGACAACTGCTTACAACCCCGAAGGGAATACCAAGAGTGAACGTGGTCATCCACCCATTGTGAAGGTTTTGGTGAAGGCTTGCAACGGAAAGGTATGCGAGTGGCCTCGACTCTTATCATTTGCGTTATGAGCAGATCGAACAACACATAGCTCGGTGACAAGTTACATGCCGGTGGAACTCATCACAAGTCAGAAACTTATCATGCCGATTAAAGAACACGTTTTGACATGGAGTGTGTTACCTTGGGAAGACAATCTGACTAGGGAAGAGCTTCTTGCAATTCGAATTAGGCAGTTACAGAGAAGACCTGAGGATATCCAAGTTACTTTGGATAGGCTGCGAGAAGCACGGTGTCGTAGCGAGAGCCTTTCCTTTGAGCAAGGGCGTACCTTCTGGCTGTGGTTAGCGATCGATGCACAGCAGAGCGGCTAGTATCTCGTAGATTTCTCTCTAACTTCCTCGATAACTAAGCACTTTCTTTCTCTCAGTAAAGGGTTAAGATAACTACACGAAAACGTTGGATGATCATGGGCACGACAAACGGGATATGTGATGACATGATCTCTCGATAGTATTCCTCTCCGAAGTTTCTCACTACTAGGGCTTCGTACATGACTTTGGGTCGACAGATGTGTCTTATCTCGCACTGGGTGTTAAAGTTTACAGGAGGGAGCTGATTTAGATCCATCCTTCGTTAGATGAGGATAAAGACGGTGAGATCCCATTCTTGGCCGTAAGTGACAACAGGTAAGATCACAGGGACAAGCGAGAGCATGACTTGCGCGGTAAAGTTATGTCCGAATGATCCTATCAGAAACTATTGAAAGTGAACTCGTTCCATATACATCAGTTTAATCGAGAAAGGGTTTCGAAAAGGGAATCTGGGCGGTAAGTAGAGTCCTTCGTCCATCTTACACAACTTGTGCACTCCAACTACAAAGGTATATCGATCCATAAAACTCTGATTCAGTCTCATAGGATCACCACGATCTCTCCACGAACAATCTCTTGGATTTTTCCCCAGGTCGAATGCCCCCACACAGATCACTCCCCTTTGCTTAAAAGTTTCGAACACAAAACAAGGATAGGTGCAAGCTCCCTAACCAAGCAACCCAAGCCTCACGGACCGATGAGGTGGCACACATGCACATCGCATGTTTGGTGCCGTCATACTCATCCACGTGTGGGTCTTTTGGGTGAAAGGTTCTAATGCATGCACCGTAACGTGTCCCAAAAACCGGAGACTAGGCTAGACAGGTAGTCGACTCTACAGGTCAAGGATCGCACTTTGCCACGTTGAGTGCGAACCTAACAACCACATGACGTGGATACAACGTAGGTCGCTAAAGTCATATCTACGCCTAGAATACTCCCCAAAGCAATACAAATGTCGCATTGGATACTTTTCAGCCAGCTGCCGCTAACAACTCGAGACCTAGAGTAGATATCGTTGCCGATACAACTCGGCAGAAAAACCAGCGAACTTTCACACATGATAGGTACAGATCTACAGCTCAGTCTCCTCTCAAACTTGCCACGTAGGTAGGATACTAAAATCTCTACTTGCAGGTCAAATTTTAGGAAGATCTGACGGCTAGATCTCCTCCCACAATTAACACAAATCCACAGAAACTAACAGGCACTTCCAATCTCAGATTCAGGACAGAAGCTTATTCGACTAAATGAACCGTCCACTTCCACTCCAACTTCCTGTGCTATCAATTCAGAAGGTAAACTCACTACACAGGAAATTTGAGCCGATTTGACCGTTCTGATCGTCCTCCATAAATCTGCAAACTCGCTGCTTCAGATTGACAGCTTTCTGCACCCCGTCGCCTTCAAATCGCCATTGCGCTCAATCCGCAAAACATCCGGTGGTGAAATTTGTGGTCAGAGCTTCAGCAGCTGACAGACTACAAGCTCATGAAATCTGGTCTCAATCTGACGGCTCAATCACTCAAACCCCTTAATCTTACAATCGGAAGAGAAACTCTTGTACTCTCATCACTCTATGAACTTCAAATCGCCATAACGTATGCCCTGGACCTCCAAATCGAGTGAAATTTGTGGTCAGATTGCTCCTCCCGTCGAGAGCTCTCCGCCCATGCCCTCTGATCTCCAAAATCCCTCGTCAAAGTGCCCCGATCCTCCCAGAGTGCACACTTAGGTAGAAGACAAGTTATCTTCACTTTTTGATGGGCCAATGGGAAGTTAAAGGACTCAACCTTGTCCTTTTCTGCCCCATGGAGACCCCCAACAGATAATAGAGCATTCTAAGCTCATAAGAGCAAAGTTTTAGATCCCATTACACCATAACTTCTATAATTGTGTGCAAAACGTACTTATACGGATAATTTACATACTAACTGGTCCCACAACAAGACAACGGTTGAAGAACAAGGTCAGTTTGATCAGCGACATCGTTTGAGACCTAGGGAAATCAAGGAAGGTGATTGGGTGTTAGTCTATGACAACAGTCTAGACAACCAGCATAGTGCACTCCAGAAGTTTTCCAGACGATGGTTTGGTCCGTATGTGATGAAGAAGGTTCATGACAACGCAACTTATGCCATGCAAGAGTTGGACGGAACGAGCTTGAAGGTACTAGTGGCAGGTAAACGTGTCAAGATTTTCAAAAGGAGAGATGAGGAGGACGATCTAGCAGATATCTTGACGGAGTTTCAGTTTGAGGATGAGGATTATGCAGAAGACCTTGAAGATGAGGTTGGCTACGATAGGAAGTAAGACGATATGACGAGGTGCGTGCCGGTCCACGCCTTGGTTGATATCTCTAGTGCATACCGGACGATGCACAAGTTTAGAGGGGGTGAATGTCGTGTCTTGGATCGGCTCTTACCTGAAATTCAGATTTCGATGCTTGTCACTCTAAAGACACTTATGAGAAAGTAAGCTAGGCCCCAGCTTATAGACTTTTGGCACCATTTTGGATCTCCATTTTCATCGCATAAGTGGATAGAGCTCCTTGTCAACTTTTCATAGGCACCTTGTGGAGAAGTTATAAGACTCGAAAGATGGAGAAAACAAGCTAAGTCCCAGCTTATGGACTTTTGGCATCATTTCGGATCTTCACTTTCATCGCATCAGTGGATAGAGCAGCACTCCATAGGCACTTCGTCTACTTCGGTTGGACGTTTAATGGAGGAGTTACAAGACTCGAAAGATGGGTAAAACAAGCTAGGCTCCAGCTTACATGCTTTTGGCACAATTTTGGATCTTCACTTTTATCACATCAATGGGTAGAGCTCGTTGTCAGCTTTCCATGAGCATCTTGTCTACTTCATTTGGACACCTACTGGAGAAGTTATGCGATTCAAAAGAAGGGAAAATCAAGTTAGGCCCTAGTTCTTGCTGATTGGGTATTTGCAGCCCCAGGCGTTATATTAAAGACGCAAGGGGCCTGCTTCCTCATTATTGAAAAGAACTGGTATATACATAGACTGACGTAAGGAGGCAGCTTGTTTCTACGACCTGTCGATGGACGTTTTGAGAATTTGAGAAGTCCAATACACGTGCGCAAGGTGTCATTGCGTTCAGATCTGTGCAGGCTACGCACAAGTTAAGACGGTTTGGGAAGAGACGGATCGGGAGATGTGTACTGAGAGAAATTGAGACGGGGGAAGGAGTATTCGAGATTTCAGTTATCTGTGAAGGAGAGTTAGACCGTTCGAGCCGTTCAGGAGTCCAAACTTGCTGTCCTTGGATCCATCGGGATCAGAACATCGAGTTCTACAAGAAATTGAAGACGATACCAAGTTTCATTGGGCGGTTTAGGAGTTCTGAGTGAAATTGGCTCGCAAGGAAGCGCTTGCTTCAGGTTTTTCATCGCTTGCGACCAAAAATTGGGTTGTTCTTCGCGATCGGTGTGCCAAGCTCTTCGTTCTTGGTGCTTACGCGACCATGGAGTCTTCATCTACGCATAAGAGAAGACAATACGTGGATTGGATTGTTGGTTTGGGTGAGGTGAGCGAGTTTGAACAGCAAGGAGTCTATTTATGTCAGTTTTTTGTAACCTGCGACTAAATTTCTTACGTGGTTTTGCAAGGGGAACTCCAAACAGCTTGTTTGGAGTCTCGTTGGGTTCGTGATAGCTAGATCTACCTGCCAGGGAAGAGAGATATCAGATCAAGCGATCTGTTTGAGCGGTATGTGCGGTTTTAAGCCGTAAGGAGCAGTTTTTGAAGGTTCGATCACATGCGATCGAAAATCAGCGATATCTCGACTGTTGGGAGCCGGATCTGAAGGTTTCTTGGGTTAACGGAGTCAGTGGAGGAGACCCTATCGACGTCTGAAGTCTGTTCAGCGAAAGGAGAAAGTTTTCAAATAGGTCTTTTTTGGTTTCTTCGCTACGGGTTTTGCTCTTTTGAGTTCGTTAGAGTTCTGGTTGGTTATATACAGCTTGTGGTAGCCAGCTTTGGCTAAGAGCTTGTACATGGATGTGGTTTGGACTTGGGTTTCAATAGTGTGATACTAGAGCAGCTTTGTTTGTTAGCAAAGAGAAGTTTCTCTTGCTTTGAGCGACACTTCGATTATTTTGGGTCAAGGTTGAGATTAAGGGGTTCGTTTTAGGGGCTTTGAAGCATATTACAGACCGCTCTGGTCTGTTTCTCAGTTTTGTGTTCTTAGGAAGAAAGAACCGACAGTGTACATACATTTGAAGTTGGTATATATTGTAGCATTCGTCCTCTGCAACAACCAACGGCAATGATGTAGGTAGTCGGTACCTCATCCCACTTCGTGTATACTCACTGTCAGAAAAGTCCCCACCAGAACCTCCCAGAACTCCGTGATGAGAGAATCTCGATAACATACTCTCCAACCAGAATGCCGAAATCTTCGCCATCAATGTAACCACCACTTGCCTAACCTTGCTCCTACTGAGCTCACCTATCCCCTACTAGGACGGTCAAGGTAAGGACAACCTGTACCTGTCATCACCATATGCAGTCTCTCACGGTCTGTTCCGTCACTCCAACCGCACCGTGAGAGAAACAAAGATAGTCTAACTAGTCCGCAACTCTAACCTCACTACAGACAGCACACTGGAGTGAACTCACTCCGAAAATCAAGCGCCAACACAAGCAAGCGCGGCACACAAACAGGAAGCAGAATATGGAGAGGTTCCAACCACAAGAATCCAAACGATAACCCTCCACACTCAAACATTCACATAAAGAGAAACCCAGTCCCATTCGGACTAACGCCTCCTCTTCAATAACCACATGCACAATATATGATCACCAACCGTCGTAACTGATAATTAAGATCACTAACTAGATGTCCACACCTATTGAAATCTCCTGTAGCCGTCAAGTAACGTGACAATAGTGACCAGCACGATCAGACTAACTCTTGACAGAGAGATGAATTATTTACTATGTGAAAATGACAACGTGGGACTCATGACTGATCAAAATTCTATCATGCTGATCAAAGAAACATATCGGCAACAAACATATTATCTTGGGAGGGTAACCCTAACACGGGAAGAACTTATGTCGATACAAGTACGACAATTGGAACGAAGATTCAAAGATGTGCATAATATATGATCACCAACCGTCGTAATTGCTAATTAAGATCACTAACTAGCTGTCCACACCTCTAGTAGCTCCAAAAATATCTACGTGGTAGCTCTACTAGCTCACCCAAGACAACTGCCACCAACTGTCTCCATACGCGTCTCTACGATATAGACACACACTACCACAACTATAGCTTCCCCCTAATACTGTGAGATCGCCCTACCACCCCTCTAGGGACGTGCGAGAAGGTCTCCTACTACCTTAAACAAGTCCATAAGTATTTGCACGCATCCCTAGCATGCACCAAGAGCTATTGGTCTAGTGGTAAAGCCAAAGCTAAGACTACAGAGTTAAGTGTCCAAGTCCAAGAATAGTGTTGGGATGGGTGACCAATTGGTTTTAAACTTCCCACACAACTGAAACTTGCATACCTCTCTCACGCACGCCAGCAAGTTGGCTTGGCTTCGACTCGGACTCAAGCTCAGGCTCAAGGTCCACTCCGCCTCCGCACTCTCGCACTTCGCTTCTCACACCTCCGCATTCACGCACCTCCCGCTCACTCTCCGCTCCGCTCCGATTGGAGTAGAGTAGAACGAGTAGAACACACCAAAAGAGGCTCGGCTACATCTCGAATTGCACAAAAGAGACTCGAAAATAGCAAAATAGCTCGCGGGTGCACATGGGTAACAAAAAATCTGACGTAAAACAGCAAGAACACCCAAAGTCAACCCGAACACCACTACAATAGGTTTGCGAATGCACAATATACACTTCACTAATGCACACACACACACAAGAAAACTCCTAAACTTGAGTTTCCACACAAAATTGCACAAAAATCTGACGTAACTAACCTTTTGCATTTTCGGGTCACACGGCAGCAAACTTTGACATGCCATAACTTTTTCGATGCTCGGCCAAACTCCACGAAACTTGGTGTACTTGAATCGTCTCTCCAATGCATTTCCAAAGAGCCCACTCCGATCTGACATTGACAAGTACTTTGTCTGCCACGCCCAAACGCGCACTCCGGCTCGAACAGATCACTTCAAGAACATTCTGCAAACTTTCTGCAGCGCTTCCGCATGATAGAAAATCTCCACTTGACCCCCCAACAACAATCAATCCACGAACAGCAAGGTATCGTGCTCCCACACACACCTCGACCGCAGGTCCAAACAATCAAACACGAACGACAACGCCTGAAGATACCAGTGGACGATTTCAGATCAGCGAGCTCTTACTGAACTCCGTCTCGACTTGCACTCAGTTCTTCAAGTAATCTGAACAGAGAAATTATCATCTCCAATATTGCAACAAAGATTACTCACAAACGGTCAAGCCAAACCCACTCTATGCTCGAAGAGAACCGAGTTACACTCAACTAGACTATTCACCATAGCCTGGAGCTTGAAGGCTCAACTTGAAGAACTAAGGCCTCCAAGCCCTACCTGCGAAGTATACCCCTGGTGGGCTATCCCACCAACTCGTCCTAACGACACTAACGACCTTATCGAGATTCACCACTCCGCACTTGGCCAACCTGGCCGGGATGCCCAAACTGACATGACATACTCTTATGTCGTACATGATATATGGAGCCTCCAAGTGATGACCTCCAAAGCGCTGGTACTAGTCCAATTGCAATTGGATGGACTATTAATCAACATGATGCTAATGGAGATGGATTTGTTATATGATTTGGAGTCAAGGTGTTGTCAACGAGCGCATTCACAAGTGAAATGAGAACTATAAGGCATTGTTTTAGCTATGAAGGTCGAGAAATAATATTTGATTAAGGCGTCAGTGATAGTTGTTTATCATTGTTGGATGACATTGTAGTGCTGAGATGGATTGCGTATATCAAGTTCGTAAACTCAAATGTTAAACATATCACAAGGAAAGACAATATAGTAGCGAATATGTTATCAAGGTCTCAGTATGATGACGTAAACTTTAAACTACTTAACAAGACATGTAAAATGACACGTAATCCTGAAAGATAACTTAAACCAGCTAGAAAGTATGCATGAACGACATGTAAGTACAACCCATGAGCTTAAACTCTATCAACATGGTAAACCTAGACATGGTGAACAACATAGATAAGTATGGAATCACTTGCACAAGCGTACGAATGCTTGAACAAGATAAATAACATACTATCAACCTATTAGGACTCAAATATATAACATAATAGTGTTCAACACCATATGCAAAGGTGTCAAAATATGCATAAAAGACTAGAGATAATATTGAGCTAACTTCTAGAACGACTAAACTCATGTGTCGAAGTAGAAGTGTAACATGTAGCCGTCAAGTAACGTGACAATAATGACCAGCGCGATCAAACTAACTCCTAACAGATAGATGAATTATTTACTATGTGAAATGATTCACATCACGACAACGTGGAACTCATGATTGATCAAAAGTCTATCATGCTGATCGAAGAACACATATCGACAACAAACATATTATCTTGGGAGGATAACCCTAACACGAGAAGAACTTATGTCGATACAAGTGCGACAATTGGAACAAAGATTCAAAGATGTGCACATTTCTTTAGACAGGTTAAAGGAGGCTCAATTGCGATTAGCGATGATTTGATGAACGAACATCGACTAAGACCTAGACTGATATAAGAAGGTGATTGGATTTTTGTCAATGACAACAGTATAGACAACCAACACAATGCTTTACGAAAGTTCTCAAAGAGATGGTTTGGACCATATGTGATACATGAAGTATTCGCTAATGCTACATATGGATTACATGAGTTGGACGATACTAATATTAAGATGTCAATTATTGACAAACAAGTCAAAATTTTCAAACGACGAAGGGAGATATAAATCTTGAGGATCTTGATACTTTGGTGAAGATATTGAGGACAATGGTGATCAAGAAGAAATGTTGGAAACAAAAGAGGTTATATGAGATGTCGATCCAGTCCTCGTTTGTTTATCGTCTGATACATATCAGAAGATATGTATGTTTAGAAGAGATAGATGATGTGTTATGAAAAAAACATTATGATAAAGACAAAAAAAGGAAAAAAAGAAGTGAGAAATGAGAGGAAAGCACACATAGGCAGTTTTTTTCTCACAATGTCAAGAAAAATATTGTGAGAAAAAATATATTTTCTTTTCTGCTTTTATACTCAAACTCGAGGTTTAATTCTCAAATTTGCCAAAATTGTATTGACAGTAATATGCTTAAAGATCAGTTTTGAAGTATTGGTATGTCGAACCTGTCCGAAGATTAAAAGTTAGAGATCTTGTGCTGCAAATGGCAATATCATAACCTTTTAAAATCTCAAAATCGCAAAACTGTATCTACTGTATTAGACACAAAATTGCATACCAAACTTACAATTTGGTATGCAGCACCTTGGGTCACATAGTGGTAGTTAGAGTAGTCTGCACTAGTAAATGCACTATGACAATATTTCTAACATATTCGGTGCTTTATCTGAATCTTCTGACACGACTAACGCGTTATTCATGAGACGAATAGCCCTATTTCAATTCAAGTCAAGCATGCATATTCACCCTCTTCCGAGTTCGGAAGAGGGAGAAATGCATGTTAATTTAATACCTGATCCTCTCGGCGAGAAGGGTTAAGTATTAAATTAACGCATGAGTAGAGTAGGAATTCATGAGTATTAGTCTCCCTGTCTTGTATTTTCTGAAGCGTTAGAGCTGACTCTGTGCTTATGGTTTTTCTCTTATTCTCCCTTGTTTCTAAGTATAGGTTACAAATAATGTTTAATAATGTTTTAATTATATATTATATATATATATTTTTCTTTTAATATTTATATATTTTCTTGATAACAATAAACGAAGAAAAGTTCCCCAAGTTGAAGTTGCATGCATATTATTTGACCGATGATTCAAGGAGGAAGTCATGGGGGTCAGAAAATTTCACTCCATTTGTCACGTGAGTAACCTCAGTCTGCACCTCTCGGAGTATAGTCCAAGTCGATCTGGCCTTCTTTGTCAAATTTATTTGATGGAAGCCCGCATCTTTTATCAACGAGTTGCATCACTCAAAAGCTTATTGGGTCACTGCTCAAGCTCTGGGGACTGCCCGTCATGCCCGAAATCTGATCGGCAAAATCGGAGGTGATGTGGAACCTAGCCCACTCAGTAATTATATAGAGGGAATTACAATTTACAGCAGGAGGAGTAGTTGTTGTGTTATTTTCCAGTGTATCGCCGACACTTGGAGCAGTAAATGTGGAAGCAACAATTATAAACAATCGGGACAGGGAGCCATGCCAGTACAAGCTATACCACCAGCTTTCATGGCCGCTAGCGAGGATACCTTTAGCTTAAAGGCTGCAGCCTTCCACCCCAGTGTGGCATGCGGGTTAGACTACTTACAACCCTAAACTGGCCTTTGCTAAAATAGTCGGGGTTGTGATCCCCGAGTCCGGAACGCAGTTAGGTGGATGAACCGAGCGGGGTTGGGTCGGGATTTGCCAGCATCCCATGCCGGCCAGAGGTAAGGTATTCCCTATCCATTCCTGCGAGACCCTAGGGTACATTGAATGTGAAGGACACGCAGAGCATTTAGGTCAAGTCTAGAGGTGATCCTCTCCGTCCGATGACTGGAATCCGGCGGTGAATACGAGGGAAGAGCTTGGTAGTAAGGGTTTATCGGAGATAGAGAGGGCGGGCGGCCTTCATCCGAATCCGAAGAGAGACCCAGTCGGGGCTCGGTGCTTGCGTTTGGATGATGCTGCATCTTGTAGTGGTGGGCAGTTCGTCTGTCCTTTATAGTCTTTTTGCTCGCGCATCAGTATCAGGTCTACTACGCACTACTCTGCTTTCGTTTAGCACCCGGCCCAGCCGAACCGTATGGAGGTTGGTCTCCCTTAATTTCTAATTCTAAATTACAACTCCTGCTGTTCCTTCCACAACTAGGACTGCGTGCGACCTTCGAGCTCTGGAAACAGGGAAGGAGAGCCGGGAGATCGACTTAGTTGTCGGTTGCTGCCATTCTATTCTCCGCCTCTGGTTTGGCTAGGTTCCATTCGAATTGTCTGCCATCCATCCATTTATCCTTTTCAATCCGCCAGCCACACAAGCAGGAGGAAAGAGAGCAGAGCGTCCGAGGGAGCGAGTCTGGGCGAGCCGAGCAGTCTCAGCCTTTTAGGTTTTTGCCCCGAGCAGCCAGTTCTTTTCCAGTGTTGATTCGTTTCCTTTCGTGCTAGCGGCGGAGTCCAAAGTTGAGAGAGTAGCTGCAACAAGGAGTCCTGATAGAGACGTGTACACTCGAGAGTTGGAGCATCACAGTGGATTGTTGTTTTGTTGCTGAGTGCGGGTGAGCTGCGTTTTGTTGTGAGGGTGTGTCGCGTGTGAGGAATAGAGAGAAGGGTTAAGGAAATTTATGGAAGGGAGAATAAGGAAAGAATGCCGGGAGAAGGAACAGGGCAGAATCTGATGAGGAGGTGAAAGAAGACACCACCGAGGGGAAAGCTTGAGCCCGAGGAGGCGGATTGCTTGACAGCGTCAAAGCCATGTCGTCGACCAACTACTTCGACCTTTTGGGCGACGATGAAAATGAAGAACCTACGGCTGTCATTGCTAGAGCCACTCAGCCTCCCCCTGCGGAAAAGCCGGCCTCCAAGAAATCGCAGCAGACTCCTGCTGCAGCACAGGCCCCAGCCCGGCTTCCTACCAAGCCAGCGCCACCAGCCGAAGCGGGTGAGATTCATATGATATGTTAATCAGTGTTTTCTTGCCGAGTTGAGTCTGCATTCCCTCTTCCACTCTTGTTCTGCGTGTCATTTTTTATGGAAGACCCCCGAACAACTGATGATCGATACACTTGAAATTTCAAGTGAGTCGCGTTGGCGCTTGTCCGATTCCCATGCATTGCCGAAAGGCCGCATGAGACTGAATGAAGCGTCGGACTTGCCCGACGGTGATGGATGTGGAGCAGGAGCGGTGGCTGTGAAGCGATTGAGAATTCGCATATTTGTCGTTCTGGTACACCAGCGTATGCTGCATGTAGAGGCTTCTAAGTTGTTCTTTCAGCCAGTAGGTGCCGAGGATGATTGTTCTACTAAGGATCTGGGTCGCGGACCTGGTTCGTAGTTCTCTCCGTAGTCCCGTTGTTTATTTGCCTCGGCCCAACCCGTGCCGTGGATTTCCGTAGTTGTCGGCGGCCATGTCACCTAGTTTCTCCCTCTTAAGTCAGGGTAGAGCCGGAATTTGGTCTCTTTCTCATGAAGATTGGTTGTTGGGCTAGATCTCACGAACTACATGTGGTAGCTTCTCAACTATTACGGTAAGTGTGTCAAATGAATGCTCCCTTTCAGTCTGTGGGGAAGTAATTGGAACGCAGTGGGGTAAGGTCCCGTGCTTAATTTCACTTTCAGCCGGAGTCAAGAATACCTCGTGAAGCTTCTTGCATTGCTAATCAACGTTGCTAACGCTCAAGTGAAGTTTAAAGTGACTGGATGATCGCTTCGATCCTTCTCTTTCTCTAAATCCTGCATCATCGGACAGGGCTTCATGGCGAGCTTTTACTAAGCCGTGCGGTCCAGGATGCAACTCCTAGCTGTGTCCTGAAACTAGCCTGGTCCCTCCGACATTACTTTATTCCAGCACTGGTTTATAAAATATTTGGTTGACACCGTCCTTTCCTGCAGTGAAAGAACAGAGAGCCTCATATGAAGGAGGACGAGGAGGCCGCGGAGGCCGTGGAGGACGGGGTGGCCGTGGTGGTTACGGAGGTGATCGCGAAGGTGGATTTCGGCGCGAGAACCGTGACGGCTATAGTAATGACCGCACCAACCGAGAGAATAGCGATGGTTTCCAGGGCGGCAGTCGTGTTGGCTATGGTGGTGGAGGCGGCGGCTTCGGTGGTGGTTACGGTGACAGGGCACCTCGTGGAGAGGATGGGGAGAACTGGTCTTCCGAAGGCAACCGGGGAAGAGGAAGCCGCGGCGGTGGTCGCATTCGTGATCGTGGGTACGGAGGTGACGAGGAGGGACGTCGTGGTCGTCGTGAGTACGATCGCCACAGTGGATCTGGCCGTGGGTATGTACATTTCCCCGATGCGGGAAATTCAGTCGTAATTCTTTGCAGAGTTGAATGAGTGATCACTGAGAAGGGTCTAGCACTGGCACATTAGTATTACAGCGATAGTGTGTTTACTGTACTGTACGGGACTTAGACGCGGAGTGGTTTGGCGACTGCTTGCTAACTGATGAGAAGGAAATTCCGTTGGAGTCGTAGTTCCGTTGCTGCACTGTTAACTGCATTCCAGTCCTCGTCCAATAAGATAAAGCTTTCTAGTTGTGGGACACAAAGTCATATTTGAATTTTCTTTGCAGCCATGAGATGAAGCGAGATGGTTCTGGTCGAGGAAACTGGGGAGCTGACGGTGAACAGGGTGTATTGCAGTGAGTGTCCGGAAACCAGATACGGATTACGTTTTGAGTTTGAGATCACCGAGCGGTAGCATATAGACACGCTGTGAATGAATTCATCACTCCTGTCATTAATTTTGTGGTACGTCCCCACAGTCAGCGTAACATAAAGCTCTGTTTACTCTCTTGTCTCAAGCAGAGAGGTCGTGGAGGTTACACCCAAGGAGGACGAGAAGGTCCCTCCCCCAGAAGAGAAGAAGGAGGGTGAAAATCACGTTGAAGCACCAGCTGCAGAGGATGGCGTTGAGAAAAAGGAGGAGGAAGAAGAGGACAATGTAAGTCTTTGGGTAGTACCATCACGCGTTACACGGTTTCTCAAGGCTTCATTACATGGTTTTTCACAGAATCCTTGAGGATCGGTGGATATGTCGAGGAAGCAGTTCGTGTTTCCCAGTGGTGGTTGTCATCTGTATACATCCTTAGGTCTTATATTCCAGGTCGTATGCCATGTATGTGCCTGTCATTCTCATATAAATGTATCTCATCCCACATCGAACATATGTGGAATCCTCCGTAGGTTCCCCAATAGGTGCAGGCATATTTTGTTATCTGTTGGTTTAGAATACTACTCTGGAGGAGTGAATTAGGAGGCTGGGACTTCAGGCCTATCTACACTATTTTGTATTCTAGCTGAAGGGTTTCACCTTGACCTTAGGCCTCATGGTTTTTGCATTTGTAGCATTTTCATGCCGTTGGAGTGATGCTTAGCTAGCTCCGCGTTCTCATGGCTTTTGCATTTGCAGCATTTTCATGCCATTCGGGAGATGCTTAGCTAGCTCCGCGTTCAGGTCCAGAAGAAGTAACTTTCCTCTTTATAAATATAAAATACGCATTTATATACGCATTTATTGTCGTATTTACGTATATTTCTGGAAGGTCGTAAGGAGAACAGCTACTCCATTGATCATTACGTCCATAATCATTGAGTCCATGTGCAGGAGATGACCCTGGACGAGTATGAGAAGATTCTTGAAGAGAAGCGTAAGGCTCTGGCCGCTAGCAAAGCCGAAGAGAGGAAAGTGGAAGCCGATAAGGCGTTCGAGAAGATGCAGATGGTTGACAAGAAGTCAAACGAGGAAGATGTATTTATTAAATTGGTGAGAGTTATTGCCATGTCAATTTCTTGTAGTTTCTGATTTCTTTCTATCATTGCTATTATAAGACTTGGTATCGGCCCCTATTGGCTTTTCCACTGTCGAGGAACCGGAGTTATGCATCCTGCTTATAGGTAATTGTGTAATTTGCAGGGCTCGGATAAGGAGAAAAAGAAGAAGGAGAAGGAAGCCCTTGAAAAGGAGGAGAAAGTGAAGAAGGTTGGTGCCTTCTGAGTTGTTTATGTGATGTCTGATTAACCACTTCCGTTTTGAGCATGTGAAGTATTTGATACCATTTGCCTCCTTTCTCACACCGCTTGGGACTAGAGTGAATGAAGAATCTGGTATCCTTGCGTCTTTCAAGCGTGGTGTGACCAGTCATTCTACTCCGTGTATATGCATGCTGCTCGAAGAGGAAGTCGTTTCCATAGTAACGTGCATAAACCAGCAAGCTTACCCGGTCGCTCTGGAGCACTACAAGCAGCTTGGTCTCTGGTTGGGTTTTCAACCAACCAGAGGACGCTCCAGTTGTCTGATGTCCATTGCATTTAGTTTACTCACCAACAGGAGCGTAGTTTGTCTGAAGTTCGGGTAGGAGTTCTAAAATGTTTCTTACCGAACATGTGACAACAACCTGGTACGAAGGTGGAAGCGTTGGAGTAATGTTTCTCGTAGTTCCGCATATGTTTCTCTATCCATAGAGATACGAATTCCATTAGACAGACATAAGTAGTCCATATAGCTAATGAGATATTTCTAAAGGAATTCGTATGGTACTTGGAGGATTCGGGCCGTATATGGAATTGTTCTCAAGGCAAAACACCTAATTGTGTATCTCTGCAGCCTGTTAGCATCAATGAGTTCCTCAAGCCTGCTGATGGCGAGAAGTATTACGGAAGCGCTGGAACTCGTGGCCGCGGACGTGGTCGTGGAGGTCGTGGAGCTGAAGGAGATCGTGGTGCTTTCAGAGGCAGTTTTGGTGGGAACTTCAACAATGCACGAAGAGTCTCAGCCCCTCGTATTGAGGATCCCGGCCAGTTCCCCACTTTAGGTGGCAAGTGAATGTGTTAGGCCAGCTGATTGTGACTGCTGTGCTGTCGGTGGCTGTCTGCTCTGAGGCCGTTGTGTAGGTTGTTCTAGTGGACGTGGTAGAAGAATTAGTCTTCTCGGCCATGACTTAGAAAGTTGAGAATGAAATGTAACAAAGGAGTTACTTTAGCAATGACCGTATAGTGGGACTGCTTGGTGCCTTATCAGAATCACCCCGGTGCTTCTGTTCCCAAGTTTATTTTGTTCCCTTTTTTGATCTTCCCGACATGTTTTCATTTCTCTGGTTTGGTTATAACCATGTGGTGAACTCAAGGTAGTGCCTTCTGAGGCTCCTACTGAGTATTGGAGAAGTTACTGGGAACTTGGCAAGATGCACGCAAGTTGTCTAGAAGTGGAGCTATTAGAGGTCCTCCATTGAGTTTTGGAATGTGATAGCAACCACAGAAATCTGCAGTGTAGATGTCTAGTGAGGAGGGCGCCCAATGGAACAAACGGGCTCCTGTGCGCGACGTTGTAACGCAAAGGCTGATTTGCCAGTCACGAAAGCTTTAAAAATACACCATGAGCAGACGTGTGCGGTGAATGATATTGTTGGGTCGAATCTGAGCTGTGCCTGAAGGTAGGTAAAGTTGGTTTACGTCGCCGTTTGCAATCTTCGATAGGGAATGATGTCCCGACTGTGATTTGGATTGGACAGCTGTTTCGTATGACTTGCGGGCGAAGCACAGCCGGCTAGATAGACGTGAAGAGAACGGTCCTTGTGCGATTGATTCTACGGTCATCCAACCTTCTCTAAAATCACATGTTCGGTCAACCGGAAGAGTAGCGGATGATGAGACTATATCTATATATAGATGGAATCTTTGTTAGAAGATGAGCAGTGTAATCAAAAGCGCCTGAAAACTCTGGCTTAAGTGAACAATACGCATGAAAGCAGAGCAAAGTTGGTAGACCCAGCAGAGAATATATGTCCCAATCCCATGTCACGAGGAAAAACTGAATCGTGGATGGAATACGATTTATGTTCAGTGTTTCCTCTACGATATGATGTGCGTATTTCATCCGTGGAGGATATTGGGCCTCATGTACACTTCAGTGTACATGAGGGTCCTCTAACCCTTACGACGGGAAGGGTTAGAACATTAATTAATGTCTTCCATTAAACGGCAGCCCCCTCTTCACTTATGGATTCTTTTCGGATGAGTTGGCGTAGTGCGTGTATGTTACGATATGTTGCTTGTGGCTCAAACATAATCACATGAATTAATTTAGTGGGAGTGATGATGTAATGCATGCTTACCCAAGATCCCGAGAGGGGACGATGAGGACAAGCAGAAAGTTTTTCACTTTTGATATTAGTGCAGTTCACTTCAGATAAAACTTATGTTCTAGGGCATGAATAATAATTAGAAAGGACGAATATCAGTGGTAAGAAATTGTGAATAAGCAGAAGATCCAAGTATAATAAACACTGAAAGAGGGAAGGGAGAAATTCGAGAATAATCTGATTAAATCTGATGGTTCATTTGTAGCTATGCGTTAGCATAGTTAATTGTCGATTGTGTAACAGGAAACGAAGGGGGGAATTTTGTGTCGTGTAGTGTGTACTTGCAAACGTTTAACTTGCGGAAGGAGCGGGCAGAGCGCTTGTTAAACACGAAAAGGAACGATTAATCGCTAACGCATAGTCCACAACTACACTGCAAGCGTTGTTCTTTGTTAAAAACCCAGTGCACCTCCGTGGAGGTACTGTTGTTACCAAGATTATTTCTAGAGGCACCAAGGGTTTAAAATTAGAAACTAAAATTTTATTTTTAATATATTGAAATCTTTTTATAATTTTGACTTAACCACCAACTTAAGCTTTAACGGTTCAGTCAGCATTGGTGTTCAGTGTCTGAGAGCAAAGAAAGTTAATCGTTAAATCTAAATGCTTTTGCTGGTATGACTTTGTTGCGAGAA
This sequence comes from Asterella californica, assembly GCA_036924285.1. Lineage (NCBI taxonomy): Eukaryota > Viridiplantae > Streptophyta > Marchantiopsida > Marchantiales > Aytoniaceae > Asterella > Asterella californica. Next base: position 32,951,362 of record JAYKYS010000003.1, read on the forward strand.
TAGAATCTGCCAAATAAAAATTTAAATTAAAGTCTCTAAGAATTTTATAATCTGTATTTCACTCCAAAACGAATTGTTCTGTCTCGAGTTAGAAATATTCAGGTTGTGGTTTCTTGGAACAAAACATGATACTGTTTTAGTCTAAGTATATGGGGAGAAAAAGGAAATACTTTTATACCTACATTGGGGTTTAAAGATAAAATACTTTTTACTTTTATTATAAATTTTTTTGTTCAGATATTAAATTATAACCTCGACAACCAAAATCCGTTTTTAAATAAACATTTCTTTAGTGAGTCTATTAATTTATCTTTGCTTTAATAAATTTTGTTTATAATCTAAAGTGGTTTTAAGAGTGGTTAAAGAGATGCTCTTGTGAAGTACAAACAATGTGTCTTCGTTTTGATACTCTCTTCCGTTTACAGTCCAAATTAATTTATATAGTAGTCAAAAGAAAGTTCTTGGGAATACAAACACGTTGTCTTCGATTAATACTCGCTTTCGATTAGTTTCTAGAGTGGTTAAAGGGATATAGGGAAAGAAACATACCATGAAAATAAATATGTTTTCTTCGTTCAAGTAATTTTTTTTATGACCTAAATTAATTTCTAGAGTGATTATAGAAATGGAGGAAAATAAGATGGTATGCTATGAGACACGGCTGCAGTCGTACATTCATTAGTGTCAAAAATAAATAACATATAAATGTTTAATATTTGATGCTAAATGCCCTTGAACTTTAGCTAGGTAGAAGTGCAAGAAGACAGGCACTAGAAAAGAGGGAAAATTCAGATAGAGGTACTGAAGTCAAAAGAACTGGCAGCGTGGTTACTATTGTGGTCTTAGTTTCTTAACTTGAATTTCCCAGGAGCAACTTATTAACATATCGAGAGAAGAAGTGCCATTATTACTCTCATGTTTCAAAACTGGGTATCATTTTCACTTTCATGGTTATTGACCTCTCCTACATCTGAAGGTGGAAGAATGCAGCAAGCTAATTTATTACCTAACCTTTCCGTCAAGAAAGATTAGGTGATAAATTAATGTATTAATTAAAGTAAAATTTGTTTAGCAGGTTACTGCATTGTACTCCTGAAAGCGAACTTGTAAAGGTTCAACTTATGGGTTATCTCTGCACTTTCTCGTGACGGTAAATACAAACATCATTAACATTTATAGATAGATTCATTTTTCTTTCATAGTTAGTATAGATTTTTTATAAATTTTTGTACTTTTTCTAATAACATAAAGAAAATAAAAGTTCTCGAGAGATAGATCATAGTTAGAGACCGATCACATTGTCCATCTAGAGAGATCTATCTCGATGTTTATGCTACTTTTTTGTTCAAGCCCGAGCCTGGGACCATTAGCACGAAGGGCCTTCTCGCTTGAAGGGAATAGTTTTGCAGCCGCACTACTCTTTTTTCCCGCAGAAAAATGCCTCCGTGGTCAGTCGTCATAATCCAGTCGTACACTTTTAGTCGCAAATGGTAGGTATATGAGCTCTCTACAACACAAAGGATGTGAGAGGTTATATTTACTAAAAGCAGACTATAGAGTAGCAGTTCAAAAATGTAATCACAGTGCGGTTTGTTTCTTTATCACCGATCCTACCTGACTCGTAATACTGAGCAAGAGGTCGCTCGAGGAAATGGACAGTGCGACCTGCCTCTTATTCTCTTACAAGGCTTCGTCATGTTCGAGAAGCGTGATAGTCATGAAGCTCCTTTGAGTTAGCACTGCGCTGGAGAGGATTATTGCAACAGCCAGGAGATAGAGAAAAGTGTGCAAGTTTCTACACCGATGTAGAAACTTTTAACTCTAATCACTTATATTTTGTGGCACTAAAAATGCAAGGTATACGCCGTGAATATTCATCCTCTTCCAAGTTCAGAAGAGGAAGAATATGCATGCAGTTTAATTTATTACCTAACCTTTCCGTTGGGAAAAGTTAGATAGTAAATTAAATCTTTTTTTTTTTTGGTTTTCTGATTCTAGCCTCCTGCACTTATACCCTTGGGAGTGCGGCTGTCTTTCCTTAGCATTATAGGTTATAGAACGATCCTTTCTCATCTTCAAGTTTATTTAATATTTAATATTCTTTTTAATCTTAGTAAAAAATTTCAATATAAAATATATATATTTTTTGATAATAACAAGCAGATAATAGTTCCCCACAAGTTCATGTTGTATGCATATTCACGTCCTCCATCTTCCGAAAGGGTTATAGAAAAAATTTTAATTCATGAACTAACCTTTCTCCTTGATAAGGATTAGGTAATCAATTAATACTGCACAGAAAATGTGATTTGTTTAGATCTTGGATGAGACTCCGGATATTTACTTTTGGGAGCACGCTTCTTCGGAGTTATTTCTGGATCTCTCTGCATCTCCAGATCCAGCTATCATCTAACATTTAAAAGTACTCTGGTTTTTCCTTCCAGTTTGATACAGATTTTTCAATTAACACTTGTTTCATTATTCGATAACAGCAAGCAATCAAAAGTTCCCAAAGTAGATCTTGTATGCATATTTGGTACGCATCCAAAGAGACAACGATTTGAGTATCCTTCATCCTAATAGCGCATAGACATCCCCAACGTACTTGTACACTCAGCGTTCAAGAAACGAGCGTTAACAGAATGAAAGGGCGGAAGGAATTGAGTCGTTGGCTGCCGCTTATTTAGCGGTAAGGGGTGAGGGGCTGGGGATTATTCAATTCGGGGCTTGCTTCGGCGGTAAGCGGGGACGTGATTTCATTCTGGGGCCGTTGTCTGCCGCCTATTAACTGAGAACAATTTCTTTCTTCGCTGCCTGCCGCGTTTTTGCCGGTAAGCGGACGTCTGCGAGGTAAGGCGCCGAGTAAACGGACGGTATGGCCGGTTCTTGGGCGGTTTGCGGGGACGTGATTTCATTGTGGGGCCGTTGCCTGCCGCTTATTTACCGAAAACTATTAGTTTCTTCGCTGCCTGCCATGTTTTTCTCGGTAAGCGGACGTAAGATGGCGAGTTAACGGACGGTATGGTCGGTTCGCAATCATTTGAAAATTTATGCGCTACCACGCGGACCTCGCTGCATCGTTCCTTGCTCGTGGATCGCTTCAGAACCGCGCGGATGCATGCTTCTCTTCTCGACTTGACAATTTTTTCTCTACGTCCCTCGCTTCCTTCGTTCGCTGCCCTTCCTGCTCGTCACTTCCTCAGTCGTGGCTTGCGATCTTGCTGTTTGTTGTTTGCAGGGACCGGTCGATGGAATTGCTTGCCCGTGCTATTGTTTCTTCTTTTTCTCGATTGGAATTTCCCACTCTTTGCACGATTTCGTTCCCATCTTTTTCTTCTAACCTTCGTGTCGTGTTCTTTCTTCGCTGTAACTCAGCGAAGGAAGAACTCGACGGATTGGATCGTGCTCTCGTTGTCGATAGCGATGCGGACATGATTTTGTTCTGTACGTTCTTTCTTGCAGACGATGAAGCGGACGTGCAGCTCGATGAACTCTTGTCGTCTTCCGCCACGGTGCATCATTGCTGTTGGCGGAAATCGGGATGGTCGTGACTTTGTAGACATGGTCCGATGTGCCGACTTCTCGCTGATGCTGCAACGCACAGAACGTGCGGATAGGGGAATTCGGGAATACCGTCTTCAAATTGACGAGATAAGTTGTAACCTGCGTACCTTTTCTCTGCTGTTGGCAAGTATGTCAGAGGTTGTCGTTGATGTCCCTTTTGACCGAATCGATGATGATCTTGACGAGCATTTGAGTATTCCGTCCACCCTCCTCTTGCTTCCGCTTCCGAACTTGTCTCTTCTCCAGTGAAGTGCGATTCGCCTGACAGTCCTCCTCAGTACCTGCAGGAAGTGAGTTTTGACTGTTTTCAGGTTGTCTGTTGTCACTTGCCGCCGTGTTCTGTCGATCATTTTCGAAAACCTGTCACCTTGCCCCCATATCCTCTTTATTCGAAGTCTATTCTGTCTTTCTCCGATATAGAGATGTATACATATAGGTCGTATGTTTACATTGATTTTCATTACTCTTCTGTTCCGCCGGAGTTCTTAGTTCCTTCCCTCGATTACGTTTTGATCTGTAAGTCCTTCTCGATACCTAACTGTTGCCTCCAAGCAGTGGTCGGTCCTTTCCATTACATAGACACAGAAGGGGCTTGGCTTGTGCTGCGAGACTGTATGTCGAACATTTTCTGTTATCCTAAATTCTTTCAGTTTGGCAGTGATCCTCGACTTCTCAAACCCATCGTTCTTGCTGTCTATCGTCTGAAATGCGTTCATTGCGTCTGCCAAGACATAGAACCTCTATAGCTTTGCCTGTAAACACTTTCGCTTCGGAAATGCTACTCAGACGTGCAGCAAGAGCACGTCGTCAGACAGTGCCACCTCTGACGACAGGAACGCGTCGTGTGCCAATCCCCAAACGACTTGAGGTTTCTGTTACAGTAAACTGTACCGGAGGTGACTTGGATGTGGATAAGTGCTGGCCCTTTCTATCTCGCTTTCTTGAGGATGAGTGCCATAGCGGTCTGCTTTCTGTTGAAAGGGGAGGAAGTCTTTTGCATCTGCACATACAGGGTGTGCTTTGTCTTCAAGGCACGAGTGCTTTGCAGGTGAAACATCGTTTAATCTCTGTTCTTGGCTGGAAAGGTGTAGAGAGGCCTGTGGGGAGGGAGGGGGGGGGGGGAGTTTGTGTCAAAGCGTTGACAAACCGGGGCCTCCATACCTTTGTAAGTATGGTCGGTTACTGCATGAGGGACAAGACTGAGGCTCACCATAAGTTGACTATGAAGAATATTACTAATGGCATGCTTGACGATGGTGAACAGCTGTTTACTTTGTTTGGTGCCGCAGATACTAAAAACCGTGTCGAACTGAACCAGAATAACATTTTGCAGCGCGCTTTACAGTTCAATAAGTACAGAAGCCGTCATCCGTTGGGTTCGACTTTGAGAACGTGCCTTAGGTCCATGATTCGATTGGATAAGTACAGTCCTTCGTGCAGATGGCTAATGGCTTGTGGGATCCAGAAAAGCAGGAGCGACTCTCTCTGGAAAGCAATCGTCTGTCCCGAAACAGTGACTATTGCAGATATTGACAATGTTTTTTTCGCCCAAACCAGAGCTCGATACTTCACGGTCGAACGACCTGATGCTGACCTTGTGGACGAGGAGGAGGAGTATATCTTGGCGGCCTCTCCTTGTGTACACGGAGCAAGGACGGTTCCAAACTTTCAGGAAGTAGACGCGCTGTCCGAATATATGTCAGTCTGTAGTCCTTTGGATCGTAACCTTGCGGCAACTCGGGCATACGAAGGTAATCTCAAAGCATCCACTGTGTTGAATGCTTTGACGGTTGTATCTTCACTTTTTTCGATAGCTAATCGTGCTGTTTCTTCCCGCAGGAACCTAACGTCAGTACAGAGCAGAGGAACTTTCTCATGACACCGTTTCTGGACGGACTCCTTGCGACCATGTATACATAGTTCCACCTTGTTTCTGTACATACTAGTTCCATGTCTGTGCTGGTTTATTGCTGTACACACCGTTACTACTATACTGGTGGTGTACATGTAGTTTACCTTGCCTTCTGTTAGGACTGTAGTGTTTGCATACTGTATATACCAGGGGTCAAATGGAAAACTGTACAGTTTCTGCCTTGTAGCTTGTTGTCTCAGTCCCAAACTTTGTGGACTGCAAAGTATTTGCAGAGTGTAGTGTTTAAGTAGGACCGGCACAGCAGTATCACTATCAGTGATACAGCAGAAGCCTCTTTTATGATACAAGTTAGTATATAAATAAAGTTATAAAAGGGCTCCCCGAAGTCTTTTCTGCTTAGTACATACTGTGCTCGGTACCAGAGTGCCACTCGGAGCCCGCCTCAAGATTTCTGTGTCCCAACGGCGTCATAAAACCCCGAACGAACGAGATATCATGAAACGGTGTGCAATCACTGCAAACAGCAGAATGGAATGCCGACGCACAAATGTATTTGCGTACAACAGCAATTTTTAAAAATTTTGTAATGGACGTACGTGGAGCAGTCAATAAATAATTTTTGATGTGCTGCTTCGAACAGCGTCAAAACGTTATTGTGTGTTATTCCCGGAGCGGAGTGGACTGATAACGAGGACAGAGCAATTGTCGGTGTTCTTCTGGCTTGTTTTCACGTTGGAAGAAATGTACGCAGGAGCGGATAACCTTATCACCACGATCGTTACTGGACGAGGGGTGTAAATACTTGGTTTGTACTCTTCCGCTTCGTAAACTCCAAGTGTACATGAAGTGAATAACAGACATAACGCATAAGCATCCCCAATGGCTTTGTACAGTGAATTTCATTTTCTCTTATCAGAAAACGTGGAAGTGTTATAAAAATATATTGTAATAAGTTATAATAAAAAATCAAAATTATTTATAAATATTATATGTTAACCTCTCCGGGAATAGCAAATTGACCCAGACAGAACCCATAAGTGAAGAGCGGGCTGAGGCCTTCCTGGAGATATAAGTCCAGGAGTGAAATTGTCATTACGCGTAATTTAACAGAGGCATTAATATATGTTTCTAACCCTTGCCACCGGAAGGATTAGAAACATATATTAAACACCCCTGTACGCTTGAGTGTACATAGGTGAATAAGTAGCAAATACACGGATTGTGAATAGCGCAGAAGAGATGCACTTGTGACATTGTGATTCATGCTTAGTTACCTCACATAGACAAAAAAAGACAACGATAATTCTTGTGGTAGTTTCAACTTGACATTCCAATTCTCCTAACCCATATTACTCTTTGGCGATAATTCAGGATGGCTCCTTTATCGTGTTAAAATTCATACTAGAGTAAGTTACTGCAAACCAGTTATAATTGGTGGAGTGTCTCTTATCTCATTCTCACTCACGCTTCGCTGGCAACTTAATTTCAGTTGAAGTTCAGTTGAAGTTCAGTATCAGTTGATATTTCGAGTTATTACATTTTATTTTGTTATTTAGTGCGAGTGACACTAATTCGGCAAGGGTATTTTGAGGAGTCCATAGAGTTATTAGTGTCATACATATTAATTTCGTACTCATATTAAATAAAGATAAAATATATTTATTATGATATATTAATTTTATCTATATTCAAATAATATGAATAAAATATTTTAGAACCCTAATTTTTTTAGTTGATAGCTTTTTAAAATAGAAACGACTGATAACCAGTCACTCGGAGTTAATCCAATTTTTATTTAGATGTTATTTTTATCTCTTTTGGTTTGTTCATCTTTTTCCATACATTAAGAATTTGGAGAACAGCAGATTCATCGATCTCAGAAATGAGTTTCGGAGTCAACAATCTCATAGAGGATCTCAATTGAATAGATTTTTTTTTTATCCAAGAAAGAATGAGCAAAATTATTTCGAAATAAATTTTATAATCTATTTATAATCAGTGAATATGTTAACTATTTGAGTTAATCAACTGTATTACCGATCTCTTCAAGCTATGTCTATCATCTTCACTTTCTAATTGTCCAGAATGGAGAAATAAAATTCAAGTTGCGAGCAAGAGAAGAAGGAAGGAAAGGAGGAAAGAGCAAGAGATTGAAGGAGAGAGGAAGGAAGATAAATAATAAGAGAAGAAAGTTTTCCCCTAAGTGAAGAAGGGACATTTTGAGCTATGGAGGTAAGTGGTTACACCATCCTCCTTATTCCTCTTTTTATTTTTTAGATATGTAATCAAGTTCATGTAATTTCTTGTTTTAGTTTATTAAGTAAGTGTGCAAAGGTTGTGGTTCAAATATTGATAATATTTTTCTGTTTATGATTAATTTATAGTATTTGTAATCATATTATAAATCTTATCTCTAATAGTCTTAACTCTGTTTAATTTAGGTGTGTGTAACACCTAAATTAGTGTCACCCACACTAATTCCACATTCACATTAATTAAATATATATACTAAATATGGAAGATAGTGTAGGTGTGTCAAATTTAGAACCTTCTTTTAAATATTTCTTACCACGGGGGAATTATGACTTCGGCCAAGAGTCTGCGGATAATTTCTCTGGGTATCTCCAGAAATTCTGTAGAAGAATATTATGGGCATTTCTTATTTGTTTTTCATTCATAAACAAGAATGGTCTTGTGTTTAGACGGTAAGGAAATTTAATTATTTCAAGTGTGAAAGATAAAAGAACTTATGACAAAATAGTACTGTCAACTCACAAGGATGCTTGTTGGTGACCTACGATTTATATGAAATTATCCTATGATATATTACGATTTTCTTCCTTCCTCTTGTTTCGGATTCCTTTTCGTTTAACTTTGACACCCCTACTAGAATAAATATTCTTACTAAGAATCTGAATAAACATTTCCACTTAAATGGAGATATTGACCACTTGCTTGTTACCAAAACATTATACATGTTATACAACTTTCACGTACATGATAGAGCACACCTACCGCCTTGAAAATACTAGTCTTTTCTTTATGATAAACATAATGATACAGTTGATGATAATGTAGAATGGACTTTTATCACCACATCAATCGATGTCAAAAGTGCGACTGTTTATAAAGAAGGTTCTTCTTTATATACCTTCTTGACTTGTTTGCAAGTACCACCATCAGATCTCGTCCATGTTGCAACAAGCGTGTCCTTCGTTTTGCTTACCTAGATTACCAAAACTTGAAATATGACTTCAAGTCGTGGAGTTTTGCACGTCCTTGCATCTGACAGTAAGAGCATAAAGAGAAGGCAGGTGTTCTAGTTGGAGCATAAAGACGCAGTATCTAGTAAGATTATATAATACTATAAACGTGGTAAGAAGGATGTCAAAGTTAGAATCTTCTTGAAAGATTTTTGGTTCCCCGGAGAGGGTTACTACTTCGATCAGATCGTTGCGGATGTTTTCTTTAGGTACTTCAAGAGGTGCCTGCAGAAAAACACTACGGGCGTTTTCTTACTGAGTTTGCATCCGTTCTGCATGTTTGTTTTTGCAGTAGAGAATCTATTTTGTATAATAACGACTCCAAGTGATAAAAGTTATAAATAATTAATAAACACACTGTACTCTCAAAACATTAGTGCGACCCAAACCAAACCGCAGTTCAATACCACAAAGCTAGCTGTTCAGAAATTCTGACATTTCTCTCTTCCGCCGTGTAAGAATATTTTGACTGAACTTTCACACCCTTAATAGTTTCGAAGTAGATATTTGTCTGTTTATTTTTTGTTTTGCATCCATTTTTTGTGAAGAAATGAAATGTCAATCAAAGAGGATAAACCGTAAACTACTATACAGAACAACAACAACAGAACTTGATTGAGATAGCATACATGGTATAATTATCTTTTCCTCCTCCGCAATATTCAACACAGACATGGTATTAACAGAGCATGCTTATGGCCGTGAGCTATCGTTGCCCACATGTCCAACTCTAACACCTAAATCATCATTTCTTCCTCCGCAATATTTGACACAAACATGGCATTAATGGGGCATGCCCATTGCAGTGGGCTATCGTTGTCTCCTTGCTCAACTCTAAAACCTAGACTGAGAGAGAGAATTTTCTAGAGACCAAAGACTTTAATACGTGCCAGCTCAATGATCTCTGGACATTCATGTAAGTGGCTTTTGTTGTCAAATTTGGGTATAAAACAGAGAGTCGAGGGTTCGTGAGGGTATTTTTCTTTGTGTGGTGTTTCGTGAATATTTCTCTGGAGGGTGAGGAGCTACGAGAGTTGTACTCATGGAGGGAGAATTGATCCGAGTTCCGGATCTTTCATTTTTGAATCCGTTCCATATCAAGCTTCACTACATCCATCGTGATCACTTTCGACGATGATTCGTTGTCTACTTCGATGATGAGTTCATGAGAATGATGATGGACTTGTCTACTCCGGTGATCTTGCTGATTGTCACATACGAGGAGATCTAAAACTTGACTGTGTACATCTTACTTTGATCGGTGAATGGACTTGAAGTTTCTAGCTAACATCGATTTCAATGTCTGGGTTGATATCTGCTGTTACTGTCGGCGGAAGATGAGTCATCATGTATGGATTGTGAGAAACTTTGGTGAAAAATATTGCAATCAAGTGATGACCTCCTCATTTTTGTTTGTCGTACTTTTCATCATAGACTGATTCAAGGTCATCATTTTGACTTTGTATTAAGTCTCATGTATTTTCGTGTCATTGTTATCTCTACCGTCAGGAGTCATTGTTATCTCTATCGCTTGGAGAGTGTGATTATTCTATGTTAAGGTCTGGGTTAAAAGTATCTTGGTTCAAACTTTGAAGGTGTGAGGGTGCTTTTAGGGTTACAACGCCAGTACTCGGAAGATTCATATCTACTTGCGTAGTGGACTCGGTGAAAAGGTACACTGGTGATGGATCGGAACAAAGCTGGCTCGCAAGTGACTTCAACACAGGAGGCTTCACGAAGTTCTTCTGGTTGATTGCCATGATTATCCTAGCCATCAAACTTCCTCGCATATACATATGCCGCTAGAACATGTTCTAGCGGCTCACTTCTACTCGTGCAAGAAGTTACAAGACGAAACAGACTAGCTCATCGCACATGGAATCCATCTAGCTCGAGGCGCCCTCCGAATCTGGCAAAGGCTTGACCTCGCGCTCTACGGGGCAGATATAGTACCGATCGAAAGAAGGTAGTAAATTATGATGAGATTCTGTATTATACATTCGCACTATGGTGCCTCACTTCAGCTGCGGTATGAACTCGAATGAAGAGTGAAACAGGAGGACTTGAAGATTTGAAGTGTTGAGCCGCGATAGGAGTTTCACCAGAAGACGTCGCGCATGTTGCTGGAGTAGAGGCCATGGTGACAGACCATAAGTCGCAGCCATGTATTACTGAAAGAAAGTAAAGACAAGAAGTAACGAGAATGAACAGCTTCGATTCAGTAGAGAGAGGAAAACTCCGTATCACTTTGACCATGAACACAGTGAACATGAAAAACCGCATCTTCGCTAAATAGCCTAATGATCAGGCTACTGATCTGAGTGAGGCAGGAACGAAGAGGCGTTTAAACCTCGATCCCTCTTTCTTGGCCGGCTACGCAAGCAGCAAGATTACTCTTCCTGTGTAAGGACTCTTAACAGTCACATACGTACCAGCAAGGACTTTCAATGTTGAAATTGGACCGTCACTCTCTACAGTCACTTTAGATCTCAGACCACTATGGTGATAAGCAGTTGCGGTGAAATTCCACGGTGAAATTCCAAGCTTAGATCTAAACAATGTAAACTTGCGCCGTGCCAGGGGTTTTGTAAACAGATCAGCTGTGTTGTCATCGGTCGGAATATTCAACAGTGTTATTGATTTATCGACATGATATCGTGTAAGATGGAAGCTCATCTCAATGTGCTTCATCCTCGGATGATCTACTGGATTGTGCGTCTAGAGAATACAGCGCTGGTGACATCCTGACATACTACCGACAATAACATTTCCGACGACAGTTATTCTGATGTCGGAATCATAAGTCGATATCGTTCTACTGTCTGAAAACATGTTGGAACTCTGAAGACGGTAACTTAAAACATCATAGCGACGATAAATCTTCTTTCCTTAAATTTGCCCCAGTCCCTTGACGAAATGTTGTGAAAATGGTATGTGCTAATGGTGTCGGACGAAATTATGCAAGAATCCCACCGTCTTTAAGTGATGAATCTGTAATAGCGTATGTATCTTGGACGTTACAGCTGCCACCGTAGACTTCGTCGTAAGTGACCTTGTCTCCGAAGCGAGAGAAGTTGAGACCACAGTAACGCTTATAGTTGATGGGTATGTCAGTGAACTTGCCACTCAACGCCCACTTGGAGATAAGCTTGTAGAAACTGTCGGTAAAATGAACGCCATCCCAGTTCACGTACTCATCGGGGTTATCGCATGTGTTGGAATTCGTTCGACCACAAGCGGCACTCGGGTTGTAGTTGTAGGCCCCGAGACCAGGAGCTCCACAGCAAGCAATCAGAGTCTTGTTTGGATTGAAGCCTGTACAAACATGCAAAAGAGTAACTTATAATTAGAACTTCAGGAAGACGTCAGCTGCAGCTGGACATGCTTTCATGTTCAGTACGTTTAAAGCCCCGTCATGATCAGCGGATTATTTATGGATTGATCAGCACTCTTGATGAGAAACTAATTTAATCTTATGAAGCAGAGAACATTGAAATAAATAGTACCGTATTTGGCTGGATTGGTCAGAATTTCGATGTTGGCGCTGTAGTAGTCAAAAATAGATATAGTAGCTTCGGGCAGAGCTTCACGTAGATCTGCGATAGTGCTCTTCAGGATCAAATTGTAAAGCTGATCCAGCTGATTGATAGGTTCAACACAGCCCAGGCTATCTGAGGGCAGTCCTATGCCTCCGACGAGGGTCAAAATCACGCTCGCACAGCCAGCCGGTGGGAGATTGAACAGCAAGAAATGTCTTGCTCCCTCAGAGTACAGGGTCTGCAGAAACCATCGAGAAAGAGTCAAATGGCATATATATGTATATGTGAAGCGACTGTAGAAGTAAACTTTAGCTACCTAGGACGAGAACATCAAACAGAAACCATATACTGATCATGAGCTAGTTAATTAAATAATGCGAGTCTCGCTGCTAAAACTATTAAACTCCAACGTTGCACACAGCTGCAAACTACGAACTAAAGCTTGGTTTGATCAGTTCAAGTGTTAGTTGATGGATGTAATGATCACTGGCTAGCAATGCCTGTCTGTGTGAGCTTCATGATGATCAGCGGTGGGTAATTAGTTGATGATTATATTATACCTTGAAGGCGTGGACAAAGTTGAGCATGGACCCCGGTATTACGCTGGTGATAATCTCCTCCGCGGTTTTGGTACTTAGAAGTGGCATGATAATGTCGTTTCCTCCGATCGTGATGGTGTACAAAGCGTCTGTGTACAGCTTCTTTTTAGGTAGGAAGCGCTGGAAGTTACTGCAAGCTGCCACAACCCCAAAGATCGATCGATGACATTTATGATTGGTACTTCGTTACTACATGAAAGATCAGACACTGTCAAGTGAGCTAATTCATATATACACAAGTCTGTAATATGATGACACCCTGATTCCAAGCTACTGTAGAATGATCTCACCAACACAAATTCGACTGGAGCTCTCGGATTCATCATCGATAGCATGCGCAGTAACCGGATTGCAATCGAACAGAAGTGCCAAGCTCTATATACACCGCCGCGAAGTTGATCATGAACACTGCGTAGCGGTTGCAAGATACAGTTTATTGCTGACAGACACATTTATATAGTAATAAAAGACGAAGCTGGGGCTTGAATATTACAAAGAGTTAGATTACCGTTTTGCTCTTGAGCCGACAACGACTCCCTCTTGAATCTGACGAACTGTGCCACTTGGAAAGTCAGAAAGAATGGCACTCTGGTGGTGTCGTTCGATGCTGTAGCTCCACCGACCGCAAAGTTCACACCGTGCCTGTAATCGAAAGCACTGGTCTGGAAGTAGGCAGATAAGAGAGGCTGCTCAAATGCCAAAGCTGTCAGTAATTCAAATTCATCAGTAACGATATAAACACGTACAGCAGAAATTAAGATCAAGAGTTTCAAGCTTACAGGTGCATACACATTCGGTTACACAACGGGGAGCATACAGAAACACTGACTGGCAGTGCGTAGTTCAGATACTTACCGAAGAAGTCCGGAACGAGCCGGCCATTGGAGAAACGTTTGGACGGTTTGCCGAAGAACTTTTCTCCGTATGGTAGAAACTCGGCATCTGTCTCGTATGGATACGAATTCAGAGCACCTCCCGTGTCCGTGAGAGAATCACCGAAGTTGAAGAATCCCGTGGGGCACTTGGTTGGCTTCCTCCCATCTGACCATCCCTGATCATATCCATGAGCGTTAATAGCTTCGGCAAGAACGAGTGCCAGTAAGATGGCACGAACTATCAGCATCTTTGAATTCGGTGTAAGGTTGAAACCACAACTAATCTGTCGACTTCAGTTTCTCGTTAATTTCGCGGCACGTGCACGCGCAGGCAGGAAAACATCCAATTGATTCAATTGCTCCGCGCCGAATCAGAAACAAGCAAGACCGTACGTAGTGAGTCTCTTGCTGCCTGCTGAATGCTCATCGAACCAAGCTTAAATGCACACTACAGCTAGATATTCCAGGAGAATAACGTGATCTCAGGTGCTAGTTCAAAACACTTTTGGATGCCACGTAAGATCCGTTATTGGAGGAGTACCATTTAAGCATTCATGAAGCTAATTAAAGAACTTGCTCATCACACGTGCACGATGGGCTCATCCAGCTCGAGGACAGCAACATTTTGCGGAAGACCGACATCCAATGAATATGGACAGTCTTCAGACCCACTGGCAGCAGAAGTCTTCAGAAGATTGCTTATTGTAATAGACATACAGTAAAACGAAGGAAAGTCTCACCACTTCGTGCAGATCTAAACTATAAAGGGAAATCACAGTTATATCTCTAACGCCGAAACCTTAATCAGATTGTCGAAACCGATTTGTTAATAATATGTACAGTGATTGAATGCATCATTATCATGCTTGAAACCTTACTTAACGTTTTGTTCTCTACACTACATGCTTTATGTATGCAGACACTCAAAAGAGTAATACTGATAGTTATCACATCTGTTGTGATAGTTATTGACCTTATGAGATAATGGTTGACGTTGGAAGAACAAGAAGAGGTATACCCTGCTCCTGTTCAAGTTCTAGAGGATGTGAGTGACTCTCTTACACGAGTTTTGTTAACTTCTCAACAAGTACTGGTAGCACATCTTCAACAAACTTATCCTTCCACATGATGGGTTAAACCTATATCATTAATATGGTTTCAGTATTATTTGTGAAGAGTTACGATGATGAGCGATTGGTGAGGACTATCTGTATACCCAAGCTCTTATTCCAAGAGGTTGTGAGTATACTTGATCCACACGTTGCTAAAAATGATACTCGTTATCGTGAAGCAGTTTGGTACAAGTTTGTTTGGAGGTAAGGTCGCTCTGGCTTGCAATCGACATGACCGACTTTCACGAAGGTGAAAGATTTGGCATAGTCAATATCACATCTCAAGCTGATATAGTGAAGGCAGAAGTTGGGTGTTTATAAATAATCATCTTTAAAAGTTGGACTGTTATTTGTTCTAATAACTTTGTAATATTTCCTTCTACGAACTTAAAACTTTCAAAGGAAGAAATTAAACTTATTGCTTCTACTTTTATAATTACTTATAACTTTATAACACTTCTTTCTAAGAACTTAATACTTAAGCCTTATTCTTAAATTGTATGTTTAACCCATAACCCTTTCTTTTTTAACCTAATTTGCTTTAAATTTGTTATACCTTTTCAATATATCCATGCAATTATTTTTTTGAAAGGTATGTATCCACCATAAAGTTTAAATGTGTTATACTTGGTTCATAATCGTGTTCTTACATATCAAATGATGCATGTGGAGTATTAACAGATTCATGCACTCTATTCATATTTAGTTCAACTGGTCCGATGAGTTGTTGGAAGACAACGTCCATGCGGAGGATACTCTAGTATCATAAGGGACGAAGAACTTACCTAGTCTAAGTGGGGTGGTTTTGTCTACTTTTGGTGTCTCACTTTGAAGTTCAAATCTGGAGTTGTCACATTGCGCTGATGAGTTATACATCAAGATCAAAATAAATCTTTTGTACCATCAGTAATGGAGTCAAGTGACGTATTGGACATGTGACATTATCACCTCTGGATACCCGTCGACTATATGACAATACCCATAACATGGATATGTGTGCTGGATGTATTCCATGCAGTTGGTACAGATATGTGACACAGTGGTACAGATATATCTGGATCTATTGTCGATGTCATGATCCATAGTTAGAGGGTACTAACAAGCATTATCGTCAGATATTTTGTTATTGGGGACACTAGACCTTGAGCGAGTTGGAGCCATTCATTTGGTGATTAGAGGATGAACATGTCAAGATCACATATGTGCAAGATAAGGTCAGGGTTTGCACGACTCACGGACTATCATATTTTAAGAGATGTTGAGGATCTTGTAACACGTACTGGTACATCATGAGTGTCCTTCAGCGTATATCTTCAAGAATGTTCCTCTATTATGTGACTCTCATGCACGCATAGTGACGAGTGTACATTAGTGCTTAATGAGACTTGTGCACATCGTCCATGATTGTGTTGGACAAACTTGATATTTATGGAGGTGTTAAAGTGCCATATAGTTTAGCGACCAACACACCTTACGACATCCAACACAGTCTGAATGACGTATGAATGGTGTGAGAATAGTTTCAAGAAGCCGTCAAAAACTGTCTTACTTATGTCGTAACACTGTCTGAAATGATTCACATGAATCGTGTCAAAAATGTACATGAAAGCATCAAGATATGTTTTCCACAATAAATATGATAGCTATTATATCGAAATATTGTCTTAAAATATTGACAAACAAAACGAAATTTTCTTTTTTACGATGAATTTTTGATAATGACCATGTTGTACCGCTCGGCTGGTAGAACATGATTCCGACATCTTTAAGACATCTTTAAGACATTATTTCTAACATATTCGCTGTCAAAAAATATCTTAGCAGTCATAAAGTCTTTGGTTTTTTGACAGATTTTTGACACTTTCTAATGAACTCATAGCAAACATTTTTCAGACACCTTTCGGAAGATTTTATGACATATTTTGACATATTTGATTTTGAAAAAGCATCATATATGAGCTGTCGTTTGCATACACATCGTTACATAACATACATCGTTGTAAGAGATACATCACATATACACATAACATATGGATGATGTCATACACATACACAAGTGTACCACAATAAGAAACGAGTTATACTCACTCTATCATGTCAACTGGCACGACACAAACACTAAAATTGAGCCAAATCCACTCTGTGCATCAGAGAATCCAAATTGCACTCACCAAGACTATCCATCATAACCAGGACCTTGAAGACACAACTCGAAGAACTAAAGCCTACAAGCCCTACTTGCGAAGTATATCCCTAATGAGGCTAGCCCAAGAACTTGCCCTAACGGCACTAACGGCCCTAACGGGACTAGCCACTATGCACTCGGTCAACCTAACCGAGGTGCTAAACAGACATGACAGCGGTCGTTGTCGTGATGTGAATCATTTTACGTTGTAAATAATTCACCTCTCTGTCAAACGTTAGTCTCTTTGAGTGAAATTAGGACCTCAGAGAAGTCGACACTGGAGGATGTTATATATTTTGAGTCTTAGTAGGTTGATTACCATGTAAATGGAGTTAAGCTCATGGGTTGTAATTACATGTCGCCCATGCATGCTTCCTAGCGAGGTTAGGTTATCTTTCGAGATTACGTGTCGTTTTACATGTCTTCGCATGTAGTTTAAGATCTATGCTGGCACTTTAGGGGCTTGACTTGGTAGCCTATGTGCAAAATCAAGTCACCACGTGGTTTGGGACACAAAAGGACAGGGGAGTGAAGCTATGAACTCCCATTGGTCCAATTTTGTCTTTGTGTACCGCTAAACTTAGTAGTAGGGGTCTTAAGAGGAGTTCGAGCATTTGGAAAGGGGACTTCGAAATCTGAGAGTACAGGAGGATAGGGCTCGTCGTGCCAGTCGCTGTCAGTGAAATTTTTGATCGATTTGGAGCAATAAAGTAGGAGTTATGGCTGATTGAAGTTCGATTTGTGCCAGAATTGCAGCACTTCTGTTGATTTTGGAGTTTTCGGTGTCAATCGCAGTAGATTTGAGAAAATCACTTCAAACTTTCGTGGTCACGTTCAATGTCAGTAGGGCTACGACTATCTCCAAATTTTCATGTCAATTGAGTGATTGAGTAATTCGAGGCGTCCGCTGAAATAGAGGAGGTCCGAAAAGCTCTCACTCTAGAACAGCAACTTCAGAGAGCGAGATCTGGAGTTCTGTGTACAATCAGGAGACCCAACTTCACAGGAGTGTTCAGCAAGCTGTGTACTGCAAATCCTGTAAGAATCTTTGAAAGTGATCGAGCCTGTTCTCTGTTCTAGGTCGAAATAGCTGTCTGGGTACCAAAAATTGCCGTAATTTCTCTGCTCAGAACATTTCTGCCCATATCTCGACACTCTGATTGATCTCAAGCTGAAACTTCGTGTGTATGGTCAGTAGGGCCTCATTTACATGTAGGAGGAGTTCTGAAGTCTGAACCATCGTATGTTTCTGATTCTGGACTGTTAAAGTTCGCTGTCTGACCTTATTACTGCTAGTCTGACCTGATTTTCGCTTCTTGAACATACTGGAGGGTCCATTCGACATGAGTGAGTGTTTATAGTGTTCCCTTTTGATCTGAAGCCTACCTTTGTAGTAAGCAACCATAGCCTGAAGCCCAACACTTCTCCGAGTAGTCGCACCACAGCCTTCACGATCATATCACAGCCAGAAGGTTCCGTCCTTCTCAAGAAAACTCTCAACTCGACATCTGGTGCTTCCACTGAGAGCTCTTGGGGTGATTGATTGAGAAGGTTGAGTTTACTACAAGGAGAAGAGATGGATTGCAAGAGTGCTACTGCTGCTACTTCTACGTTTGCTGCAGCACCTGCTGTTGCACCTGCGACTGCTGCGACATCTGCATCTGGTCTTGATGCAGCTGAGATTCTGAAGACGCTTGCGGCCTTGGTCCAACAACATCCGATCGTTGGAGGGGGTGAGTTAAAATCCACCAAGGCTTTGCAAGCGATTGTGCATAGATGCGGCAGATTCGAGGGTAGAGATATTTCTAGATATCTGCGTGAGTATCAAAGAGAGATGGAACTTGTTAGAGTTACTCATATAGAGATGATAACCAGTTTTGAGTTAGCTGTAATTCCTGAGTTGCGGGACCAAGTTAGGGATGTACAGAGAAGAAATCTAGGTGTTTGGATGAGTTTCGAGCGATCTCTTCGAGAAGAGTTTCTCGGAGAGAATCACTAGAAGAACGTTTCTAGACTGGGTTGAGCAGCAACCTGGTCATGTGATTGGTCTGAATGAGATGTTGAGAGAGTTTGATCGGAGATACCGACAACTCTCAACTCTAGAGCAAATAACGTTAGATGCTAGGAGAACCGAGCTTTTCCTGCAAGCTACCGATGATGCTACGACAGATCGATTGTGCTTCATGTTGGATGATCTGCTGAAGGAGGAGTTACTACCGATTGGGGAAGAGTCGAGGACGCTGTTGCTGTACTAACAAGGCAGAGGAGGAGAAGAGTGGCTATGGGAGGACGTCCGCTTGCAGAAGTGACCGCTCAACCTCACACTGCTCCTCAAGTACAGCAACCCCCGGCTCCAGCTCCTAGACATGTTGTCCCGGCTGCAGTTCCTTTGATGCCAGTTGTGCCAGTTCCTGCACAAAGGGCACCGGTTCAAAGACATGCGGAGAACCATGGACAACAGAACCAGATCGAAGACTTGGTTCGACAAATGCGAGAACTGAAGGTGGAGCTAGCTGGCCTGCAGAGAGAGTAGCCACCGGCGCCTGCTGTTGCACGTCCAGGAGGTGCTCCTGTTCGTAGATGTATCTGGTGTGACAGTCCTGATCATTTTCGTGGAGACTGTCAAGAGCTTACGGCTGCCTTGCGACATGGTGTGGTTCGCTACCAGAATGATAGGCTACACCTTTCTTCGACTGGAGAGCCGCTGAACACGCAGTTTGGACGAGGAGGCATGAGAAATCTACCTCAGATTGCCGTGGCTGCAACTGTAAATGCGTTGATGATATCACCGGTATCGTATAACGTGTTTTTCTGTCTAGGAATACACGGGGTATATGGTTGTGTAGAGGTATGTGGATTGACAAGGTTGGATCTAGATCTGGATGTTTCCACTCAAATGTTTCACTATCTACTCTTCTAGCCTGAGTGACCTTGTATCCGCTCGTCTCAAGTTTAAAGCTTGCTACGATCCAAGGTTACGTATAGGTTGCATAAACTTGTGTTACAAACAGATCTTTTGTATTCTAACTAAAAATACTCAGATCTGTATTATCTAACTGAAGTTATTCATCTATATCACTGGAAGCCTGACTTCTGAATAGCTCCCCAGCGACGCTAACTGGCCATCAATCCAACTATCACAACTTCATAGTACAATCAGAAGATACTAAGATCACTCAATCAACTTGATAGAGTATCGATACAACTTGCTGTACACCCTGGTCTACCGAGTATTCCAGCAAGGCAAAACATGCATAATCCAAAACACTATTCAGATCTCAATATAGCACCAACGGCGGTAGTACCTGGCAGCTCCGAGAACCCAAACAGCGGCTTAAGACTCATGGTGGCTCCGTTCTCCTTCATCACCAAGAGCTGAAATCAGCCCCACACCTTCCAATGTCGAGTTGTATGCAGGTATGGCAGTTTCAGCAACAAACTCCTCTCCAAATTGCTCGAAAATGATCAAATTGACAATAGATGATACCGAAAAAACCCGAAACTGCTCATAACAGAAGTATTTTCGAACTTTGAGATCTCAGTCCTTCCAAACTACTCGACCAATGATGATCAAACTTCACAGGAAGCTTGATTGGACCCTTCACTCCTACCCTGAACAATTTTCAGGTCGAAATCTCAAACCAATTCTCAGATATGGATCAAACCGTAATCTGTGCTAACTTCAGAGCTTTACAGACCCAGGTACATTTGATCCAAGATTCTGAACAAACTACTCGACCATTTGAGGTGAAACTTCCCAAGTATCTTACTGATAAGACATTCTTCAATCCTGGAAAGTTTCACTCAGAAATTCGACTCAGATCTTAAGCAATAGCAAACTATCCATGGCTATCACAGTTTGCTGTCCCCGCCTTATCCCATCTGCACTTCTCAACTTCAATCGGTCGGTTCAGAATCCAAATCGATCAAGAAACTGACCAAATTGATATCAAAATGACCAGCACGCCGTCAGTTCTCCAACCCAACAGACAGCTCCTCAAAACTCCTCGCGAGTCTCTCAGAACAACCAGAAACGTAGCAGTAGGTACAAATTTCACCCCCCTCCACTCAATTGATCATAACGCGCTCATACTTTCATCAAATCGATCGATTCTTCAGCCCAGATTGTAGCCCCGGTCGAGAGCTCTCCAACCATACCCTTCGTTTCGCGAATGGACCTCTGAAGCCTCCAGAAACCACAGAAACGTCGCGAGGATCAGCTAGAACACCATTGGTCCAAAAGTGGACCAATAAGAGCAAAAAGAACTTTACTTTTTGTCTTTTCTCCTCTTAACTTTTCCCTTAGAACGAATTTTTACTCTCCAAGGAGACACAAGACATCAACAACACTCTAAGACCTCAGAAAATCCTTCAGATATGTCGATGGATTCTTCGCGGTCCGTAACTACACAGAAGCGCTCAACCAGAATGAAACCAGTGAACCACAGACTAATACAACGTCAATATTACAACCTGGAAACGTTCTACAATAAAAGGTACGACAAAAGGAAACGGTGAAGCTATCACTCGATTGTAATATTCTTGCCCGAAGTTTCTCACGATCCAAGCCCCATGATTGATCTTCGGTCTGCAATGGCACCGGACATCGACCCAAAGATTGAAAGGAACGTTCGATGGATAGTTGAGATCCATTGTTCCTCACAACAAAATGTACACCGTCATATCCCAAGTCTCTCCGTATGTTACGATTGGAAGGATCACCGGAAGCTGTAACTCCATCACCCTCCCCATGAACTCATCACCAAAGTACGCAACTAACCACTGTCGAAAGTGATCGCGGTGGATGCAATGAAGCTTGATGTGAAACGGATTCGGAAAAGGAAGATCCGGAGCCGGTAACACACCTCCGTCCATAACCACCACTCCTGCAGTTCCTCACTCCTCCATGCAGATCACCGAGAACCCTTACGAATCACCCGCTGAGAGAGAATGTCGTATGAACCTTCGACCCCCCATTTTATACACAATCGCGGCGACAAGGACCACTGAAGTGAACGCGCACAGATCGATGACTTGGCACATTCCTCTACCGTGCGATCACTTAAACAGATAATCACAAACGTGGCACTCATCACACCGTTCGGCGAGTTACGCGATACGGTTCACGAAACACGGAAAAGAAACACAACATAGGTTACACAAGAATTTCACACAGGAGCCGAACCACAACATGACATCCACCCCTTCTAAACCTGCGCATCCTCTGGTATGCGCCAACACTCACAAGTTGTGGTCGGCATCACACTATATCTTCATCTTCTTCAATGATGTCGTTGGCAATATCTTCGTCATCCAAATCTTCTCCGTCATCATCCAAGATATCAAACTCTGCTCCGACTTCCTCCATGCTTATCCCTTCATCTCGCTTCTTGAAGAGTTTCACACGCTTGCCTGCAATGGGAACCTTGAGCTCTGCCCCATCAAGCTCTCTTAGTGAATAAGTGGCATTGTCAAGCACGACAAGAACCACATACGGGCCGAACCATCGCTTAGAGAATTTTCTAAGCGCACTGTGTTGGTTGTCCAAGCTACTATCGTAGACCAACACCCAATCTCCTTCTTTAATCTCCTTTGGCCTTAATCGATGACGCTTATCGAATCTGTCTTTGTTTCTCAAGCGCGCCTCTTTCAGCTTCTCCAATGCAATCTCTACATCTTCAGGTCTTCTCTCTAGTTGACGGATTCGGACAGCAAGAAGATCTTCTGTAGACATACCATCCTCCCAAGGTAGAACACTCCAAGTAGGTATGTGCTCCTCAATGGGCATGATAGGTTTCTGCCCCTGCATCAACTCCGCCGGCATATATCCCGTAACTGAACTATGAGTCGAACGATCAGCCCATAATGCAAACGGAAGAAATCTTGGCCATTCTCTTGCCCTCCCCTTGCAAGCTTTCACAATAGCTTTCACAATAGGAGGATGACCACGTTCACTCTTCGCATTACCTTCTGGATTGTAGGCTGTGGTGAGAGCTAACTTCACACCACACCTCTTGAAGAACGCTTTAGCCTCATCATTGTTCAGCTCCCCTCGATCAGCCGTGATCTTCCCAACACAACCATATCTACAAATCACATCTTCCAACAAGAATTTGCAGACTCCCTCTGTGGATTTTGTCCGTAAGGCTCGCCCTTCCACTTGGTTGGACAAATCCTCACGTGCCAAAACTAAGTATCGCATCTGCCATATACCAACTGGCATAATAACAAGATCTACTACCCACTTATAATGCATTGCAAGTGGATAAGTAGGATGTAATCCATCTCGATGCCGAATTCCTGAATACTCTTGACAAGTTTGGCATGTCTCCACAAATTGAACTACATCTCTGTACATGTTACGCCACCAATATCTCTCCTTCAGCTTTGTAAAGGTGGCATAAATACCTCTATGTCCTGCCCACAAGCTCTCATGAAACTCCTGCATGAGTAACTTCTGCATGTCAACCTTGCACACAACCCTTTGTGGCATCTTACCACCTTGCTTAGCATGTTTCCACAAATAACCACCTTGTAGCAAGTAGTTATAAGCCTTCCTCCTGATTTGTTTAAAGTGGGCATCACTCCATCCTGGCTGTCTAGTCAACAAGCTTAGATAGCGTCCTATGTCTATCCATTCTCCTTCATATAGCTCCTCCATGAATGGTTTCGAATGCTCACTCTCACCTCCTTGAGCTCTACAGAAAACAGTAGTACCAACATCTTCTGTATCTTCTATCATCTCCTCCTCATCCTCATACCTCGCACGAGATAACATATCAGCTACTGGATTGTTCTTCCCCGCTATGTGTCGGAACTCAGGATTTAAGGACTTGATGTAAGCAATCCAGCGTAGCATAGCAATATCAGGAGTGTTACAGTTTGTAATCATCCCTAATAGTGGTAAACAATCTGTTTCTACTATTACTGGCGCTCCAATCAAATAGTCCTTTTCAGCTTTCATAGCTGTAACTACTCCCCATAACTCTCTCTTCACTTGAGGATAGTTTCTATGTCGCTCACTCAACACCTTTGCTCCAAATCTGACTGCAAACCGATTCTCTTCTTCATCATCTTGTCCTACTGCCCATCCAATGGCTATCGGACTAGTATCAACAGTAAGTATCACTGGTTTGCTATCCTCGTAGCTCACACGACGAAGTACAGGTGGAGAAGATAACAACTGCTTCAATCTCTGAATCGCCTCGGTATGTCTCTCCTCCCATGCAAACCTCTTGTGCTTTCTCAACAGATCGTAAAGAGGATCAGCCACATGTGCAAAATGTGGAATCCACACATGATAGAAGACACAAGCTCCAAGAAACCTTCTCACCTCTGTTGTTGAACCACAAGTATCCTTCATCCGCCGTATAGCATCCACTTTACCAGGATCAGGCTTGCGTCCAAACCATCCACATAAGTGCCCCACAATCACAACCTCTCGCACTCCAAATGAAGACTTGGCACCTGATAGTGTCAAGTGCGCCTCTTCAAGTCGTGATAAGATTTTATCACAATCTGAAATGTGATCAGCAACAAAGTTTCTACACCCCTTCTGATCCATTGTCTCATCTTTCTCCTCCTCAACGCATCCCTTAATTGGAATGTCATCCAAGAAAGGCATGGTCTTCTCAGGAATGAACTCACGGAGAACCTTGTTCATCCCGTTCATCATGTGCGCTACCGAGTTTGTTGCTCCTTGTGGTAGTGTGCACATTCTGACCAACCCCAACGGTGTCCTCATGGTGGTGATATCTCTACTCTGTTCAGCAAGTTGAAATTGATCGTATCCAGAGTAAAGATCTCCTATAGAGTAAATAGCCCTCCCAGCAAACGCTTCAGCAAACTCTCCGACGATAGGTCCTATGCCTGTATTTCTGATGGTCACTTGGTTCACAGGTTGCATATCTTGGATGAACCGTAATGCACCACTCTTCTTTGGTACTGTAAACCAACGACTAGAGTATGGTGCAAACGATGGTTCCAAGATCTTCATCTGCATCTTCTCCTTCAAGAGCTCTATGAGTTTCGGTAGATGCGCTCTAGGTACAGGAATTGGCCTCAAATCCCAAGGAGCATGTGGAACTGTGAATATGATCATTGGCGCCACAATGCTAGGATCTACACATCCGATTTCTGAGGCTTCAAAAGCAAAAGCTTTCCCGTGCCTAGTTAACATCTCCCTAAACCTATTCTCCTCCACAGACAAAAGAAAATCTGCTGAACCAACCTTCAACTCCTTGAGCGTAGCTTCAGTGAACTTGTGACCGACCCGGCTAAGATCTCTCAAGCTTTTCTCCTTCGAAGATTGTTGGACTCGCTGGTTAGAATCACTAGGTAATGGCTGAGCAACAGGTTTTACCTTCTTGTCTACCGTTTTGTACCTAGTATCAACTCTAACTTCAGGATCTACGAATGACTCTATAGCTGTATAGAGTTCCCTAGAGTGTACTTCCACCACATGATCCTCATCTTCTTGCTCATGCATAGCAAGTTCATCGATGAAATCTCTCAATCCTAACTCCAAATAAACACCTTCTATCTTATCATCCTCTTCAAGCACACCAACTCTCTTTAGATCTTTTTCAGTTTTTTGCACAACTTTCTGCTCCCACTTCTGCAAGTCAGCAAGTCGTGTATGTGTAGCAAATCCACTCCCAGAAAATCTCACAACTCCTGTACAAAAAGCACTTTCTTTCTCTAGCGAGAGTACCTTCTCCAGTGTACCACTATGTCCTCGCTCTATAGCAGTACTTGTCAAAAATCCTTGAACTCTTCTGTGACCTTAGGCAAGGAACCACCCCTCAGATAATCTCTGTTCCGCTCGTGGTTTGCTGATACAGTTAGAAACTGTACCGCTCTCTTGCCATCCTGACTTCTGATCCGCGCATAAGCAGATCCATCATCCAAAACCTTGGTCTCCATCCTCACAGCTGTAATGTAAGGTTGACCGAGTATCACCGGGTATGATGTACTATCTTGAACAAAGAAGTTTTGTTCTATAGTTACATCTCCCACCTTCACTTTCACATCAGGACAAGCTCCGTAGAGTTCTCCTCGTGTGTTGTTCGCCGTTCTGATCATCCAACCATGATCTATATCAACAGGCCATCCACCTTGCTTGTAGATGTCCTTAGAGACAATATTGATCTCTGATCCATGATCAATGAGAGCAACCACCGGATCTGTCATCTCTCCCACCTTCACTAAGGCTTCGGTAGTAGCTCTAGCCCAATGTCCTCTAGTGTAATGACTAGGGACCTTGTCATCGTTATCATCCTCAAACCGAACCTTGCGGTTGATGCAGCATTGAGCTAGTTCTAACTCTTCCTCTCTTGATATCCTTGTGTCTAATGCATTAGACACAGCGGTTTCTCCTGCCAATTGCCTTTTTCGTTTGATGGTGTCAATAATGACATCATGAAACTCCCTCTTGGCAATCCCAAGAACCTCTCGCAAAGTAAACTCGATCCTGGCATTGAGTACTCTCTCTTCTAGTACTCCTTTCAGATCTGTAGCAGCTTCAATATCAGACTGAAGCTTGTATGAAGGAGATTTACCTTTCTCCTTACCTTTGCTCTTCTCTGAATTCTCGGGAGTAGAGGATATGACCTCTTCCATAGTCTCCTCTGGTAGAGGCATCATCTCCGGTCTGAACTTTTCTCCTCTTGTTTGCCTCTTGAGAGCTGTTCTCTCTTCGCTAGGGCCTGCTTCATCTCGTTTGCGCTTCTCCTCCATGAGAGCCTCATGTTGACTCTTCGCCAAATAAGCATGTACAGACATTGTATCCACGGGATCATCCCATCCAGTAGCACCTCTGATTGCTGTGGCTGTTCTGAGCAACTCCTCCCTTGCCATTTTCCCTCTTTTGTTCGTGCTTACCGCATGGCTCCACATATCAAGAGTATCTCCATCCTTCTTAGAAGCACTTCTTTCTCGTACTACCTCAACTCCATAAGTAGCAGCTTCTACCGACGCAGTAGCATGTTGAGATAGATACTCCTCCAGTACTTGCTTCATTCCTCCTTTCCCGAAGTTGGTTCTAAGAATCTCTCCATTATCCTTCAGAGCAATCTTTCCTTCCTTCCAATAGACTACTCCATCTCGTAGAGTTTTGGCAAAATCACCACACTCTCTTCGAGCATGATCAGAACTATCACACCAAATGCATCTCTGTACATAATCTTGCTTAGGAGCAAGTCTGGTATCATGTGCTCCTCCCTTCTCTTCCAACCTTGCTAACTTGATCTGCAAGTCCCTCATCCCTTTTACCAACTCTTCCATAGCATCTCTTTGCGGTGCAACTTTCGGGACAGGAATAGCAGGAAGTGGAACTTGAGGTACATGCACAATAGGTGCTTGCACATTGGGTACCATTGGTTGCCTACGAGGTACTATGATCGGTGGTGGTCTCTCTTCTTGTCTTACCACCACCTTCCCTCTCCGGTACTCTCGTTTGGCAAGTACACTCACTGCTTCAGAGACTTTTCTCCAATCAGTCGTGAGTCCGTTGTCTTCCATCCTATCTTCTAGAAGCAGCTCCAACTCCCTTTGTAATTCATTGTTGGCTGCTTGTAGAAACAACTCCACCTTGTCATTCTCCAATGTGAGCTTCTCCATCCGAGACAACTGAAGGAATTGTCTCTCATACTCCCGAAATAGCTCTGTGGCAACAAGCCCTTTGTTGGGTTTGTTTACCCACTCCATGAATGACTTCTTAGTCACTCGGTCTGCATCTTCTAAAGAATACTCTTCTTTCAGCTGAAGAGTAAATCCTTCCCACGTAGCACCATGAGATCGGATGATGTCCTTCATGTGCTCTCGTAGTTCAGGTACGACAGCAAGCGCAAATGTACTCACCATCTCTCTTTCAGGCACCTTGCTCAACTCCATCTCCCGGGAATAGTACTTTAGGTACTTGGATATGTTCTTCCCGTCAAACTGATCTAGCAACCCCACAACAGATTGCAAGGCTTTAGTAGCCATTGCTTCTTTCCGTTCAGTGGCTTGCTGTTGTTGCATTACCAACGCGAATGCCTCAAGCAATCGCATATCAGACCGTGAAAGCTTGGTCACCTTTGGTGCCTCTCCAGATGTAGAAGCCTCATCTACGTAATGACCCAACCCTTCAATGTCCATGGTGGCAAAACCACGCACGTACCTCTCACCCTAGACTTTTCACGTCGAGTTCACCAGCTATCGTATAACGTGTTTTTCTGTCTAGGAATACACGGGGTATATGGTTGTGTAGAGGTATGTGGATTGACAAGGTTGGATCTAGATCTGGATGTTTCCACTCAAATGTTTCACTATCTACTCTTCTAGCCTGAGTGACCTTGTATCCGCTCGTCTCAAGTTTAAAGCTTGCTACGATCCAAGGTTACGTATAGGTTGCATAAACTTGTGTTACAAACAGATCTTTTGTATTCTAACTAAAAATACTCAGATCTGTATTATCTAACTGAAGTTATTCATCTATATCACTGGAAGCCTGACTTCTGAATAGCTCCCCAGCGACGCTAACTGGCCATCAATCCAACTATCACAACTTCATAGTACAATCAGAAGATACTAAGATCACTCAATCAACTTGATAGAGTATCGATACAACTTGCTGTACACCCTGGTCTACCGAGTATTCCAGCAAGGCAAAACATGCATAATCCAAAACACTATTCAGATCTCAATATAGCACCAACGGCGGTAGTACCTGGCAGCTCCGAGAACCCAAACAGCGGCTTAAGACTCATGGTGGCTCCGTTCTCCTTCATCACCAAGAGCTGAAATCAGCCCCACACCTTCCAATGTCGAGTTGTATGCAGGTATGGCAGTTTCAGCAACAAACTCCTCTCCAAATTGCTCGAAAATGATCAAATTGACAATAGATGATACCGAAAAAACCCGAAACTGCTCATAACAGAAGTATTTTCGAACTTTGAGATCTCAGTCCTTCCAAACTACTCGACCAATGATGATCAAACTTCACAGGAAGCTTGATTGGACCCTTCACTCCTACCCTGAACAATTTTCAGGTCGAAATCTCAAACCAATTCTCAGATATGGATCAAACCGTAATCTGTGCTAACTTCAGAGCTTTACAGACCCAGGTACATTTGATCCAAGATTCTGAACAAACTACTCGACCATTTGAGGTGAAACTTCCCAAGTATCTTACTGATAAGACATTCTTCAATCCTGGAAAGTTTCACTCAGAAATTCGACTCAGATCTTAAGCAATAGCAAACTATCCATGGCTATCACAGTTCGCTGTCCCCGCCTTATCCCATCTGCACTTCTCAACTTCAATCGGTCGGTTCAGAATCCAAATCGATCAAGAAACTGACCAAATTGATATCAAAATGACCAGCACGCCGTCAGTTCTCCAACCCAACAGACAGCTCCTCAAAACTCCTCGCGAGTCTCTCAGAACAACCAGAAACGTAGCAGTAGGTACAAATTTCACCCCCCTCCACTCAATTGATCATAACGCGCTCATACTTTCATCAAATCGATCGATTCTTCAGCCCAGATTGTAGCCCCGGTCGAGAGCTCTCCAACCATACCCTTCGTTTCGCGAATGGACCTCTGAAGCCTCCAGAAACCACAGAAACGTCGCGAGGATCAGCTAGAACACCATTGGTCCAAAAGTGGACCAATAAGAGCAAAAAGAACTTTACTTTTTGTCTTTTCTCCTCTTAACTTTTCCCTTAGAACGAATTTTTACTCTCCAAGGAGACACAAGACATCAACAACACTCTAAGACCTCAGAAAATCCTTCAGATATGTCGATGGATTCTTCGCGGTCCGTAACTACACAGAAGCGCTCAACCAGAATGAAACCAGTGAACCACAGACTAATACAACGTCAATATTACAACCTGGAAACGTTCTACAATAAAAGGTACGACAAAAGGAAACGGTGAAGCTATCACTCGATTGTAATATTCTTGCCCGAAGTTTCTCACGATCCAAGCCCCATGATTGATCTTCGGTCTGCAATGGCACCGGACATCGACCCAAAGATTGAAAGGAACGTTCGATGGATAGTTGAGATCCATTGTTCCTCACAACAAAATGTACACCGTCATATCCCAAGTCTCTCCGTATGTTACGATTGGAAGGATCACCGGAAGCTGTAACTCCATCACCCTCCCCATGAACTCATCACCAAAGTACGCAACTAACCACTGTCGAAAGTGATCGCGGTGGATGCAATGAAGCTTGATGTGAAACGGATTCGGAAAAGGAAGATCCGGAGCCGGTAACACACCTCCGTCCATAACCACCACTCCTGCAGTTCCTCACTCCTCCATGCAGATCACCGAGAACCCTTACGAATCACCCGCTGAGAGAGAATGTCGTATGAACCTTCGACCCCCCATTTTATACACAATCGCGGCGACAAGGACCACTGAAGTGAACGCGCACAGATCGATGACTTGGCACATTCCTCTACCGTGCGATCACTTAAACAGATAATCACAAACGTGGCACTCATCACACCGTTCGGCGAGTTACGCGATACGGTTCACGAAACACGGAAAAGAAACACAACATAGGTTACACAAGAATTTCACACAGGAGCCGAACCACAACATGACACCGGTAAATCTTGATGTATATGCTGGTCACATTGAGGTTTCTTCTAGTCCTACGTTGCTAGATAGGACTACTGAGAAGAGTATTGCTCTTGTTCCTTCTGAAGTATTGAAGAGAGGAGCAGAGACTATCCGTAGGGTCACAGGATGGGGAGATCCTGTTGATGTTGCGTCTATCAAAGCATTCTTGGACGTGGATAGACACGTTCACTGGCAGGATGCTTCTGTAGAGGAGAAGAGGCGGCGAGAAGCCTTTGAACTTGATACTGGAGTTCCAGAGGAGATTGGAGATAGACGGAGAATCACAAGGAGACGAGCGGCTCTTCCTGAGGACATCCCGTCTACTTCTGCAGCTCCTCCACCTGCACTAGGTCCGATGGAGGACGTGCAGAGATCCCAGCAGGAGCCAACGACTGCTGGTAGACGGTTTACTGCCCAAGAGAAGGAGAAGGGACCGGCTTACAAGTTGGCGGCTGACATAGAAACTTCTACTGATCTCAAGAGCATCTTGGAGCAGAGAATACTTGATGCGCGAATCGAAGTTTCTCTTCGAGAGGTTCTTGGTATTGCGAAGAGGGAGTTTCACGAACTGATCATCGACATCATCAAGCGGAAGAGACAGATGATGTCCGAGCAAGTAGAAAGTCAGATGATAGATGTAGTAGGAGCTTCTGTTAATGATGCAGAATTCAGGAAGGTGCATTTTCAGGAGACTGATGACCAGGACTACCAGCAAGAAGAGTTAGTTGCTGGTACCAACACTACTGAGTTCGACGATGAGGAAGCTGGCGAGGAGAGTCCAGCTACTGATAGTGATTTCAGAAAGAGACATTGGGCTCGTGCTACAACTGCTACACGAGTTTGTCTTGGAAGTTTGGTTGAACCTGTTGTTGCTTTAGTTGATCACGGATCTGAGATCAACATCATGTCACGGGAGGTGTATGAGAGAGGTCAGTGGCTTATCGAGCTGAACCATGGTTGGGTGTTACGTGCTGCAAACAACCAGAAGGGTGAGTTATACGGCGCTTGTCCTAACGTGAAGGTGAAGATATGTGATGTGGATGTGGATCAACATTTCTTCGTGCAGTCTTCTGCTTCATATCCTGTGATTCTTGGCCAGCCTTATATCACTGCAGTTCGAATGAAGACCAAGGTAATGGATGACGGATCTCATTACGCTAGGATCTGTAGTCGAGATGATAGACGTTCTGTGCAATTTCTGACCGTTCGTACGAACCACGAACGAATCCGGCAGACCTTGAGAGATTCTCCTATCTGTAGGGGTAAGGGTTTTCAGAAACCACTCTCGTAGGACGGGACAGCGAGAGTGATGGATCTATAGCTACTATGATCCCGCTTGAGCAGCTTGAGGGATCACAGAAGGCTGATGGAAAGGCTGCTCAAGATTCAGAAAGTAATTGTACTGTACATAGTTGGAAATCTGGTTTGATGACTTTCAGTTCTAATGATTGGAGTGAGTTTACGCGGGTAGAGGATTTGACTGAGAAGAGTAGAAGGCAGATGGAGAAGTACGCAGCAAATCTGCGCTGTACAGGAGTTCTGAAGGAAGAAGAAACGATTTCTGGTGTTTATGAGGAGTTTATAGGTGTACAGTCTTTTGTTCGTTGGCTGGATGATATAGATAAGTTGATGGAGCAGATGGGAGGTAAGGTGGTGATCCCCATCCATTCTCGTGAAGTCTATGAGGAGATTTCTCATACTTTGCGATATCTTTCTCATCCGAGACTGGAGAATAGATGGAAGGAGGCAGTCTGTTGGTGTGGCTCTCGGCAGGAAGCGGTAGTACATGCCAAGTATAAAGCTGTAGCGAGGAAGGTGAGACCTGTGACGACTCAATTACCTGTTGATTCTCAACAATAGATGGAGTTAGCGGCTGCTGAACCTGTGCTTAGAGATCCTACACATGTAGGGCACAAGTTTACTCAAGAGACACTCGAGCAGCTCCAGATAGGAGGGGGAGGCTTCTTGACTGAAGAGGAGAAACGAGCTTTTGAACAGATGATAGTTAGCCATGGTAAGGCATTTTCTTTCTCGGCTGAGGAGATTGGTTGTGTGGATCCTAGTGTGATAGCTCCGATGGTTCTTCACTGTTCCTCACGTACCTTGGGACTTGATGCCGATTCCAGTCCCTCGTGTCTTGCTACCGAAGGTGATTGAGTTACTGAAGGAGAAGATGCAGATGGGTATTCTTGAACCATCTATGGCTCCATACTCTAGCCGATGGTTCACAGTACCTAAAAAGACAGGAGCTCTGCGCTTCATCCAAGACTTGCAGCCTGCCAACAACATCCCGATTCGAAACGTCGAGACAGGACCTGTGGTTGATGAAGTAGCTGAGGCGTTTGCTGGAAGGTCAATCTATTCTATTGGAGATCTGTTTTCAGGTTATGATCAGTTTCAGCTTGCTTTAGAGAGTAGAGATTTGACTACCATGCGTACACCTTTGGGGTTGATGCGAATGTGTACTCTTCCTCAGGGTGCGACAAACTCAGTAGCCTATATGCAGAATGCGATGCATAAGGTGTTACGAGAGTTTGTACCTGAGGTCACTATCCCGTTTTTGGATGATATTCCCATGAAAGGCTGTCCGGTGGAAGACAAGGACGAAGCTGTGACTTCTGATGGTTGCAGAAAGTTTGTAGCAGATCACATTCGAGATGTGGAGAAGATTCTGATGCGTTTAGAGGAGGTACATCTCACTCTGTCAGGTACCAAATCTCGCTTTGGGATGTCAGAGATTGTGGTGGTAGGTCATTTGTGTGGTACTTTTGGGAAGCGTCCGAACCCAGAGAAGGTAGATGCTATAGCAAGGATAGCTGACTGCATCAATATCACTGAGGTTCAACGGTTCTTGGGAGCTTGTGTGTTCTTTCGTGTGAGCATTCCTCATTATGCACATATTGCCGAGCCTCTGTATGCACTTCTGAGAAAGGGAAGGAGGTTTACTTGGCGGCAAGAGCATCACGAGACGATGGAGCAGCTGAAAGAGATTCTGAAGTCTCCACCTATACTAAGGAGGCTTAGGTACGAGAGCGAGAGACCTGTGGTATTGATTGTTGATACGAGTCCAAAGGCGATTGGATGGGCAGTTGGTCAAGAAGATGCAGAAGGTGTGAGGTTTGTTTCAAGGTTTGGAGCTCGGATCTTAACAGATAGACATCGTAACTATCCTCAAGTGAAGCGTGAGTTGTGGGGAGCTGTTACTGCTATGAAGGTAGATCGAGAGTTCTTGATAGGAGCCCGTGTGATATTAGAAACAGATTGTTTGTCTTTGTTGGGTATGATAGCGAATTGCAATACACCAGACATAGCAATACTGCGATGGATTGCTTATGTCCGGAGTCTGAACCCTGAGCTAAAGCATATAGCAGGGAAAGACAATCCAGTTGCATATATGTTGTCTAGGGCTCGTTATACAGATGAGGATGAGATGTTTGTAGAGGTGGAGAATGAAGAGAAGAGAGACGTTTGGTACCAAGTTGGTCAGCAGACTTCAGACTTGGAACCACTGACGTTCAATGAGGAGTTCTACTCAGAAAAGTTCCGCAATATTGGATTTTATCTGAGTTTGTTATGCAGAAGAGAAGGATGGAGTGATGCAGAGTTCAAAGAGATCAGACGGAAGGCGTATAGTTATCTTCTACGCAAAGGTTATCTGTGGAAACGTCCGAAGAGAAGAGACGGAATATTGGCTAGAGTGGTGGATGATCAATCGACAAAGCTTAATCTGCTGAAGGAGTTTCATGATACCTTGTGGGCTGGACATCGTGGAGTATGGGCTACTTACACGAAGATGAAGGAGCGTTATTGATGGAAGGGTTTATATCAAGACGTGGTGGACTTTGTTGGATCGTGTCTGCACTGCCAATTCTACTCTAAGGTCCGTTACAGAGATGGGCTTGTACCTACCTATCCACCTAGTATCCATTTTCAGTGGGTTCTTGATCTTGTGATGATGCCACCGGGGTTATGGGGGATGCGTTACTTGGTGTTGGCTCGAGAGGATCTCTCCAACTACGTGGAGGGACGAGCACTACAAACGAAGACTACAAAGAACAAATGTAGATTCGTGCTGGAAGATATTATCTGTCGTTATGGATTTGTTCAAAGACTACGAGCAGATAGGGGTGAGTTGAGAGGTGCAGAAGCGAAGGAGTTCTTTGCTCGCTATGGAGTAAAGCTTCGACTTACTACTGCTATGAATCCAGAGGGCATTGGTAAGAGTGAACGAGGACAACCTTCTATTGTTCACGCTTTAGTGAAAGCATGTGATGGTAGGTCTAGAGAATGACCGAGACTACTTTCGTTTGCTTTATGGGCTGATAGAACTACACACTGCACCACGATTGGCTATATGCCAGTTGAGCTTATGTTGGGGCAGAAGCCAATCATGCCTGCTGAGGAGGACTTCCCTACGTGGGCTACGCTACCGTGGGAAGATGGTATAGATCATACTTCACTCCTTGCTTTACGAACTAGGCAGTTGGAGCGAAAGGAGGAGGATCTTGCTGAGGCGCAAGAGAAGCTGAAGATGGCTCGAGTTAGAAACAAGGAGCGTTTCGACAAGACTCACCGACTATGACCAAAGCCAATACGTGTTGGTGATTGGGTTCTGGTGTATGATAGCACGTTGGAGAACCAGCATTCTACACTTCGTAAGTTCTCGCGAAGATGGTTCAGATCTTATGTTGTGTTAGATGTATATGAGAATGCCACTTATAGTTTACGAGAGCTAGATGGTACTCCTTTGAAACTATCTGTGGTCGACAAGCGAGTGAAGCTGTTCAAACAACATGGAGGATCAGCAGATTTGTTCAATTTTCTGGAGTCTGAGTAGAGGATGCCAAGTGACGAAGACGACTCGGCTACTGAAGAGGCTGAGGCGGAGGAGAGTGACGATGACGAAGAACAAACAGAAGACTGAAGAAGTTGGCACATGTCGAAGGATGTGCAGGTTTGGAGGGGGTGGATGTCGTGATGTGAATCATTTTAAGTTGTAAATAATTCACCTCTCTGTCAAACGTTAGTCTCTCTTAGTGAAATTAGGACCTCAGAGAAGTCGACACTGGAGGATGTTATATATTTTGAGTCTTAGTAGGTTGATTACCATGTAAATGGAGTTAAGCTCATGGGTTGTAATTACATGTCGCCCATGCATGCTTCGTAGCGAGGTTAGGTTATCTTTCGAGATTACGTGTTGTTTTACATGTCTTCGCATGTAGTTTAAGGTATATGCTGGCACTTTAGGGGCTTGACTTGGTAGCCTATGTGCAAAATCAAGTCACCACGTGGTTTGGGACACAAAAAGACAGGGGAGTGAAGCTATGAACTCCCATTGGTCCAATTTTGTCTTTGTGTACCGCTAAACTTAGTAGTAAGGGTCTTAAGAGGAGTTCGAGCATTAGGAAAAGGGACTTCGAAATCTGAGAGCACAGGAGGATAGGGCTCGTCGTGCCAGTCGCTGTCAGTGAAATTTTTGATCGATTTGGAGCAATAAAGTAAGAGTTATGGCTGATTGAAGTTTGATTTGTGTTAGAATTGTAGCACTTCTGTTGATTTTGGAATTTTCGGTGTCAATCGCAGTAGATTTGAGAAAATCACTTCAAACTTTAGTGGTCACGTTCAATGTCAGTAGGGCTACGACTGTCTCCAAATTTTCATGTCAATTGAGTGATTGAGTAATTCGAGACGTCCGCTGAAATAGAGGGGGTCCGAAAAGCTCTCACTCTAGAATAGCAACTTCAGAGAGTGAGATCTGGAGTTCTGTGTACAATCAGGAGACCCAACTTCACAGGAGTGTTCAGCAAGCTGTGTACTGCAAATCCTGTAAGAATCTTTGAAAGTGATCGAGCCAGTTCTCTGTTCTAGGTCGAAATAGCTGTCTGGGTACAAAAAATTGCCATAATTTCTCTGCTCAGAACATTTCTGCCCATATCTCGACACTCTGATTTGATCTCAAGCTGAAACTTCGTGTGTATGGTCAGTAGGGCCTCATTTACATGTAGGAGGAGTTCTGAAGTCTGAACCATCGTATGTTTCTGATTCTGGACTGTTAAAGTTCGCTGTCTGACCTTATTACTGCCAGTCTGATCTGATTTTCGTTTCCTGTACATACTGGAGGGTCCATTCGACCTAAGTGAGTGTTTATAGTGTTCCCTTTTGATCTGAAGCCTACCTCTGTAGTAAGCAACCATAGCCTGAAGCCCAACACTTCTCCGAGTAGTCGCATCACAGCCTTCACGATCATACCACAACCAGAAGGTTTTGCCCTTCCCAGGAAAACTCTCAACTCGACATCGTGCGCAAACACATCGTTACACAGCATACATCTCTGTTTGAGATACACCACACATACACATAACACAGAACGATGTCACATACACAAGTGTACAACAATCGTCTCCCTAACTGACGTTAGGGAGACTCTAACTCCAGATAGTCTCATATCCCAACTATGTGATATACACCTCCGTGGGTGCAAAGATCAGGAGAACGAGTGCTACATCGTTCCATCGTTAGTCACATGTCTGCAATCCATACCACGCGAAGATCTAATCGACTATCCCTGCTATAAACATCGAGGGCAAACTCATCGTCCAGTAGGAATGACACTGAGAGATGGAGTCAAACACGACATGTGTCAACCTCTCAAACAACCATCACACACCAACATACGTGCTCCTCCACCAGCAGACCCACATAACATACACCTCAAGCCCGCACGTACAACCGCTAAGCTTGGGTCAACGGTACCATCGATGTTTGGAAGATGACATGGCACGGAATTACGCACATGGTCCTTCCAAACAACACCATCACGGCCCTCTAACATGATTATTCCAGAAGTTAACACATCACGCACTCGTAAAATAGTACGCCCTGCGATCACATCCAATGTCGTCGGTGCAGTCTGTTGCAGATAGATATAATCGCCAAGATGAAACTTGCGAATCGATGACTGATAACCTCCTCCGCGAATAGTCGCATATCGCAATGTGTCTCTATGCTGAGCAATCGCTAGGTTCCCAAAAGTCATAAGCATAACTCACTGAAATGTCTCGGCTCGTTGAGAACATGCTCTCACCCACATATCCAGGTCATCAAGGGTCAACATCTCAATAGGATCCCGACGAATAGCTGAAGGTAGATCTGGATCTGTCCATACAATAGAAAATACGATGAGAAGAAAGTCAAAGACACTTACGGCTAAACCGGTAGTCCATAACCAACCATGATAAGTGCACATCCCAGTCTCTCAAGTGGTCCTTCTGCAAGCCATACTTGGTGCAATTCTTTCTTCACCGTTTAAACAACCCTCTCCGTCAAACCATCCACCTCAAGATGATCTCGAGATGTAGTCCAATGATCAATCAGCGCTTTACCACAGAAGTCATGAAACTCACCAAGAAACTTTATACCTTGGTCCGTCAGCACTTCAGCCGGTATCGTGTCGGATATTTTGTGCGTGAAGGATGTCCAGGAAAACGCGAGGTTCCTGGCTGTGGAGATGCTGTGTGCCAAACAGAGACAAGACAGAGAAGAACAACCACGAAAAAGGAATGCTGCGATATATACCACTCTGAAAGTATGTACACTGTCGATTCTTTCTCCAAACAGCACAAAACTGAGGAAAAGACCAGAGCGGTCTGTAACCTACTTCAGAAGCCCTAAAACAAACCCCTGAAACGTAACCCTAGTCTAAAATCACCAAAACGTAGCTCAAAGCAAGAGGAACTTCTCTTTGCTAACAACCAGAGCCACAACAGTATCATGCGATCCAAACCCAAGTCCAAACCACATCCACACACTAGCTCTTGGCTAAAGCTAGCTACCACAAGCCATACACAACCAACTAAGTCCTTAACGAACTCAAAAGGACGAAACCTGTAGCGAAGGAACCGAAAAAGACCTATCTGGGAACTTTCTCCTTTCGCCAAACGATCTTCAAATGTTGATAAGGTCTCCTTCCCTGACTCCGTTGGCCCAAGAAACCTTCAGATCCGGCTCCCGATAGTTGAGATATCGCTAATTTTCGGTCGTAGGTGACCGAACCTTCAAAAACTCCTCCCTGCGGCTTAAAACCGCTCACACCGCACAAACGGATCGTCTAAACTGATATCCGTCTTCGCTGGTAGGTAGGTCTGGCTACTCTGAACCCAACAAGACTCCAAACAAGCCGTTTGGAGTTCCCCTTGCAAAACTACTCGAGAAATTTGGTCGCAGGCTACAAAAAACTGACGTAAATCGGCTCCCTGCGGCTCAAATTTGCTCACCACACCCAAACCAACAATCCAATTCACTTACAGTCTTCTCCTATGCGTACATGAGGACTCCCTGATCGCGTAGGCACCAAGAACGAAGAGCTTGGCTCACCGATCGCGAAGAACAATCCAATCTCAGGTCGCAGGCGATGAAAACCTGACGCAAGCGCTTCCCTGCGAGCCAATTTCTCTCACAACTCTCAAACCGCCCGATAAAACTTTGTATCTTCTTCAATTTCCTGAAGAACTCGTTGTTCTGATCCCGATGGATCCAAGGACAACAAGTTTGGACTTCGGAACGGCCCGAACGGTCCAACTCTCTTTCACAAGTAACTGAAAACCCTAATTCTGCTCCCTGCGTCTCAATTTCTCCCAGAACACAACCCCCGATCCGTCTCTTCAAGAACCGTCTTAACCTGTGCGTAGCCTGCACAGATCTGAACCCGATGACACCTTACGCGCGTGTATTGGACTTCCCAATTCTCCAAAACATCCACCGATAGGTCGCAGGAACAAGCAAGCCCCTTAAGTAGCTCCCTTGCAACAGTCTGTACGTACGAAGTTCAACTCTCAATAATAAGAAGCAGGCCCCTTGCGTGTTTGATATAACGCCTGAAGCCCTAAATACCCAGTCAGCAAGTAACTAGGGGCTTAGCTTGATTTTATCTTTTTCCGAATCGCATAACTTCTTCTCTGGATGTCCAAACGAAATAAACAAGATGCCCATGGAAAGCTGACAACGAGCTCTATCCATCTATGCGATAAAAGTAAAGATCCGAAGTTGCGCCAAAAGCTCGTAAGCTGGGGCCTAGCTTGTTTTCTCCATCTTTCGAGTCCTGTAACTTCTTCACTATGCGTCCAAACGAAGTAGACAAAGTGCCTATGGAATGCTGACAAGGAGCTCTATCCACTGGTGTGATAAGAACGAAGATCCGAAGTGGTGCCAAAAACCCGTAAGCTGGGGCCTAGCTTATTTTCTCCATCTTTCGAGTCCTGTAACTTCTCCACTAGGCGTCCAAACGAAGTAGACAAAGTGTCTTTGGAAAGCTGACAAGGAGCTCTACCCATCTATGTGATGAAAATGGAGATCTGAGATTGTGCCAAAAGCCCGTAAGCTGGGGCCTAGCTTGTCTTCTCATGAGTGTCTTTGGAGCAACAAGTATCGAAGTTTGAATTTCAAGTAGGAGCCGGTCCACAACACGACATCCACCCCCTCTGAACCTGTGCATCCTCCGGTATGCACCAGAGATACCAACCAAGGAGTGGACCGGCTTATCGTCCTACTTCCCATCGTACCAACCTCACCTTCAAGATCTTCTGCATAATCCTCGTCCTCAAACTGAAACTCCGTCAAGATATCTGCTAAATCGACCTCCTCATCTCTCTTTTTGAAAATCTTGACGCGTTTACCTGCCACTGGTACCTTCAAGCTTGTTCCATCCAACTCTTGCAGGGCGTAAGTTGCGTTGTCATGAACCTTCTTCACCACATACGGACCAAACCATCTTCTGGAAAACTTCCGGAGTGCACTATGCTGGTTGTCTAGACTGTTGTCATAGACTAACACCCAATCACCTTCCTTGATATCCCTAGGTCTCAAACGATGTCGTTGATCAAATCTGACCTTGTTCTTCAACCGTGCTTCTCGCAGCCTATCCAAAGCAGTTTGGATATCCTCTGGTCTTCTCTCTAACTGCCTAATTCGAATAGCAAGAAGCTCTTCTCTAGTCAAATTGTCCTCCCAAGGTAACACACTCCATGTCAGAACATGTTCTTCAATCGGCATGATAGGCTTCTGACCTGTGATGAGTTCCACCGGCATGTAACCTGTCACCGAGCTGTGCGTCGTTCTATCTGCCCATAACGCAAATGGTAAGAGTCGAGGCCACTCGCGCACCCTTCCGTTGCAAGCCTTCACCAAAGCCTTCACAATGGGTGGATGACCACGTTCACTCTTGGCATTCCCTTCGGGGTTATAAGCAGTTGTCAGTGACAACCTCACCCCACACCTTGCAAAGAATTCACGAGCCTCATGTGCATCTAGCTCTTCCCGATCTGCAGTGATCTTCCCCACACATCCATACCGACAAACAACCTCTTCCAAGAGAAATCTACATACCCCTTCAGTTGTCTTCGTCCGAAGCGCCCTACCCTCGACTTGATTTGAAAGATCCTCTCTAGCAAGTACCAAGTATCTCATCTGCCATAATCCAACCGGCATAATCACCAAGTCTACCACCCACTTGAAGTGGATTGCCAACGGATAAGTCGGATGTAATCCGTCACGATGTCGGATATTCGAATACATCTGACATGTCAAACAAGACTCCACAAAAGATACAACATCCTTGTACATGTTTTTCCACCAATACCGCTCTTTCATCTTTGTAAAAGTGGCCCAAATTCCTCGATGTCCAGCCCAAAGACTCTCATGGAACGCCTTGAGCAACTTCTGCTGATCTTCCTTGTTGCAAATCACCCGTAGCGGTACTCCACCTTTTTGCTTCGATCGCTTCCAAAGAAACCCATCCTGCAACATGAAGTTGTAGGCCTTCCTTCTAACTCTCCGAAACCTCTCATCTGTCCAACCTGTCTGCTTAACCATCGTACTAAGGTACCTCCCGATATCAAGCAAATCACCATCATACAACCCTTCAACAAACAACTCATCTTCTCTTCCTGTCTGTGCAATCGAATAGAACTCTGTACCCACGTCGTCAATGTCTTCTACCATCTCATCTTCCCCATCATATCGAGCCCGAGACAACATATCCGCCATCAGATTATCCTTCCCTGCGATATGTCTAAACTCTGGGTTCAACGACTTGATATATGCGATCCATCGTAACATCGCAATATCAGGAGTTGAACAATTCATGATCATCCCTAACAACGGCAAGCAATCAGTTTCAACCACCACTACTGCTCCAATCAAATACTCTTTCTCAGTTTTCATAGCTGAAACAATACCCCACAATTCTCTCTTCACTTGCGGGTAAGCACGTTGTCGAGCACTTAACACCTTCGCTCCGAACCTAACCGCAAACCTGTCTCCATCCTCATCATCCTGTCCGACTGCCCATCCAATTGCAACTGGACTTGTATCCACAGTAAGAACCACCGGCTTAGCACCCTTGTAATCAATCCTTCCCAGAACTGGAGGAGATGATAGTAAAGACTTCAACTTCCTTACCGCATCAGTATGCTCTTCCTCCCATCTGAATTTATGACCCTTACGCAACAATCCATACATCGGATCCGCCACATGCGCATAATGAGGAATCCAAATGTGGTAGAATACACAAGCACCCAAAAATCTTCTTACTTCTGTCAGCGAGTTGCAAACCTCCTTCATCCTTCCAATCGCATCCACCTTGTTCGGATCTGGCTTCCGACCAAACGATCCACACAAATGACCAACGATCAAAATCTCTCTAACTCCAAATGTAGACTTCGCACCTGACAGCGTAAGATGAACTTCCTCAAGTCGAGATAAGATCTTCTCACAGTCTGCGATGTGATCAGTGACGTATCGCCGACACCCCCTCTGATCTAATGCTTCATCCTTCTCATCTTCCACACATCCTTTGATGGGGATGTCATCCAAGAATGGCATCGTCTTTTCGGGGATGAAGT
Organism: Asterella californica; assembly: GCA_036924285.1. Classification (NCBI taxonomy): domain Eukaryota; kingdom Viridiplantae; phylum Streptophyta; class Marchantiopsida; order Marchantiales; family Aytoniaceae; genus Asterella; species Asterella californica. The sequence continues at coordinate 32,993,888 of JAYKYS010000003.1, forward strand.
CCCTTAGAACTCGATTCATCCCGTTCATCATGTGTGCTACCGAGTTGGTAGCTCCCTGCGGTAAGGTACACATCCTAACCAACCCCAAAGGTGTCCTCATTGTCGTGAAGCTTCTGCTCTCCTCCGCTAGTTGAAACTGATCATACCCCGAGTAAAGATCTCCCATTGAGTAAATCGCTCTTCCTGCAAACGCTTCTGCAAACTCATCCACAATCGGTCCCACCCCAGCATTTCTGATTGTTACTGCGTTCACTGGCTGCATGTCTTGGATGAACCGCAGCGACCCATTTTTCTTTGGTACTGTAAACCATCTGCTTGAATATGGTGCAAACGATGGCTCCAAGATCTTCATCCGCATCTTCTCCTTCAGCAACTCCACTAGTTTGGGCAAGTGAGCCCGCGGTACTGGAATTGGTCTCAGGTTCCATGGCACATGCGGTACCGTGAAGATAACCATCGGGGTAACAACGTACGGATCTACACATCCAATCTCAAGTGGCTCAAAAGCAAATGCTTTCCCATGTCTTGAAAGCATCTCCTTGAAGCACATCCTCTCTTCTGGTAGAAGAGACCCATCAGATCCAATCTTCAGCTCTTCAAGGGTCTTCTCCGTGAACTTGTGTCCTATCATTGCAGGATCTCTCAAACTCTTCTCCTTTGAAGCTCGATCCATCTGTTGGTTGGTGTCTTCCGGCAAAGGACCAGCAATTGGCTTTACTTTCCTATCCACTGTCTTGTACCTTGTCTCAACTCGAACCTCCGGCGCACGGAATGATTCGATCACCGAATAGACCTCCCTTGAATGAATCTGCACGACCTTATCCGTATCCTCCCATCCAATAGACATGATCTCTCGCAAGGGATCTTCCAACCCATCCTCTTCATAAACACCAGAAATCCATTCATCCCTTTCTAGCTCACCCAACTCTTTCAACATCAACTCAACACCACGCAAATGTTTTTGTTCTTTTCTTCTAAGCTCTTCTATCTTCTTGTAGACAGCAATCCCACACTCTGAAAATCCAATAAACCCTGTACAAAAGGCACTATCTCCATCAAGCGAGAGTACCTTCTCTTGCGCACCACCACAATCCCGCTCTATAGTGGTACTCAACGAAAATCCTTGAACTCTTCACTCACCCTTGGAAGCGGCTTCTCCCTCAAACGATCTCGGTTGCGCTCGTGGTTGGACGGTACAGTCAGGAACTGTACCGCTCTCTTCCCATCTTGACTTCGGATCCTAGCATACGCAGATCCGTCGTCCAGTATCTTTGTCTCCATCCGGGTTGCTATGATGAAAGGTTGACCCAGAATGAGTGGGTATGATGTTGCTTCCTGAACAAAGAAGTTTTGCTCAATAGCAACATCACCTACGCGCACTCTGATGTCTGGACAAGCTCCATACAAGTCTCCTCTCGTGTTGTTGGCTGCTCTTATGACCCATCCATGCTCTGTGTCGATCGGCCACTTCTTCCTCTTGTACAGCTCCTTCGACATGATGTTGATTTCTGATCCATGATCGATCAGAGCAACCACCGGCTCATCCAAGTCCTCGATCCTCACCAACGTCTCCGTCGTAGCTCGAGCCCAGTGACTGTGGCTGTAATGACTTGAGCTCCGCTTCCCATCCTCCTCTTCATCCTCGAAATGCACCTTGCGCCTTCGATCTCTTTCTTCCTCTGGAGAATAGACACTGCACCTTGCAAGCTCTCTCTCCTCATCCACTGACATCCTAGTATCCAAAGCATGTGATAAACCAGTCTCACCCGTAATTTGTCGTTTCCGTTTGATGACATCGATGATGACATCATGAAACTCACGCTTGGCGATGCCTAACACTTCTCTCAAAGTAAACTCCACCTTCGCATTCAGAATGCGATCTTCCAAGACTCCCTTCAAGTCTGTTGAAGCCTCGATATCCGACTGTAGCTTGTACGCAGCCGGCTTACCCTTCTCCTTCTGAGATTTCTCCTTCGATGGAGAAGGAGCATCGTCCATCGGTAGGTCTTGAGCTCCTGCATCCCGAAGCTCTTGGCGAACCTTCTCCCCTCGAGTCTGTCTCTTTGAAGAAGTCCCTTCTCCTGAATCCTCTGAATCTCGCCTTCTCTTCTCTTCCAACAACGCTTCATGTTGGTTCTTGGCGATGTACGCATGCACCGATAGAGCTTCTATCGGATCCTCCCATCCAGTATCTCTTCTGATCGTTGCAGCTGTCCTCTGCAACGTCTCACGTGCCATCTTCCCTTTCTGTTTCATGGAGATGGCAGATGACCACAACTCACTTGGCTCAACTTGCTTGTTGAAACTCCTCTCAGCCTGATCCTCAACCCTTGTGCCATAAGTTCCAGCTTCCACCATTGCAACTGCTTGCGCTGATAGGTGGTCCTCAACCAACTTCTTCATCCCTCCCCTACCAAAGTTGGTCTGAAGAAGTGCACCAGTATCCCTCAACGCTACCTTCCCATCCTTCCAGAAGATCACTCCTTGCTGCAGAATACTTGTGAACTCCTTGCAATCTCTGCGCGGATGATCAGTACCATCGCACCAGATACACCGCTGGATCCAGCCTTGCTTCTCAACCGGTCTTACTCCACTTGTAGATCCCTTCTCTTCCAATCTGGTGAGCTTGATCTGCAGATCTCTCATTCCACGCAATATCTCCTCAAGGTTTGAGTCATCCTTCTTCGGAGATACCATGGGTGCCTGAACAACTGGAACAACCGGAACAACAGGAACAGCTGGAGCAACAGGTACTACTTGTCTAGCAACAGGAACTGATCGGACTACAGGAACAGGTGTTACAGCTGTAGGTGTTGGCGCCAGTCTCCTAACAGGAACTTTCTCTCGTCTCCGCTCCCTCTTGGTAAGCAGACCAACAGCTTCCTCAACCTTCTTCCAGCTGCTGGTCAATCCATCGTCCTCCTCCCGATCTTCCAGAAGTACCTCTAGCTTCTCCTGCAACTTCTCATCTGCAGCCCGAAGAAATAGCTCTGTCTTGTTGGACTGCAACGTCAACTTCTCCATCCTGGTCAGCCGTGAAAACTGCTTCTCAAACTCTCTGAGCAACTCAGTAGCTTGTAAACCCTTCCTTGGTTGCTCAACCCACTCCAAGAATGACTTCTTGGTGACTCGATCAGAGTCCTCCAAGAAGTACTCATCCATCAAGGCACGAGCAAAAGTCTCCCAATCCTTGTTAAAATGCTTCGTTAGCATTTTAACATGATCCCTAATCTCTGGAGCTGCTGCCAACTCAAACGTCTCAATCATCTCATCTTCTGAGACCCGGTTCAGCTCCATCTCTTTCACATAATGTCTCAGATACCTTGAGACATCTCTTCCATCAAACTGGTCAATCCTGCTGACCACCGCTTGTAGCGCCTTTGTTGCCAAAGCTTCCTTTCGCTCATCAGATTGTTGCTGCCGTAAGAACATAGTGAAAGCTTGGAACATCGATGCAGTCGCTGGATCCAACTGCACCTTCGGCAACCCACTTGAACCACTAGCTCCATCTCCATCACCTTTCCCATCCCCACTCATGACTGCCAATCCCTTCTTCAAAGTTCACACACAGAAGAAATCTCCACCCAGACCTTCATGTCGAGTTCACCACCGTATCGTGTCGGATATTTTGTGCGTGAAGGATGTCCAGGAAAACGCGAGGTTCCTGGCTGTGGAGATGCTGTGTGCCAAACAGAGACAAGACAGAGAAGAACAACCACGAAAAAGGAATGCTGCGATATATACCACTCTGAAAGTATGTACACTGTCGATTCTTTCTCCAAACAGCACAAAACTGAGGAAAAGACCAGAGCGGTCTGTAACCTACTTCAGAAGCCCTAAAACAAACCCCTGAAACGTAACCCTAGTCTGAAATCGCCAAAACGTAGCTCAAAGCAAGAGGAACTTCTCTTTGCTAACAACCAGAGCCACAACAGTATCATGCGATCCAAACCCAAGTCCAAACCACATCCACACACTAGCTCTTGGCTAAAGCTAGCTACCACAAGCCATACACAACCAACTAAGTCCTTAACGAACTCAAAAGGACGAAACCTGTAGCGAAGGAACCGAAAAAGACCTATCTGGAAACTTTCTCCTTTCGCCAAACGATCTTCAAATGTTGATAAGGTCTCCTTCCCTGACTCCGTTGGCCCAAGAAACCTTCAGATCCGGCTCCCGATAGTTGAGATATCGCTAATTTTCGGTCGTAGGTGACCGAACCTTCAAAAACTCCTCCCTGCGGCTTAAAACCGCTCACACCGCACAAACGGATCGTCTAAACTGATATCCGTCTTCGCTGGTAGGTAGGTCTGGCTACTCTGAACCCAACAAGACTCCAAACAAGCCGTTTGGAGTTCCCCTTGCAAAACTACTCGAGAAATTTGGTCGCAGGCTACAAAAAACTGACGTAAATCGGCTCCCTGTGGCTCAAATTTGCTCACCACACCCAAACCAACAATCCAATTCACTTACAGTCTTCTCCTATGCGTACATGAGGACTCCCTGATCGCGTAGGCACCAAGAACGAAGAGCTTGGCTCACCGATCGCGAAGAACAATCCAATCTCAGGTCGCAGGCGATGAAAACCTGACGCAAGCGCTTCCCTGCGAGCCAATTTCTCTCACAACTCTCAAACCGCCCGATAAAACTTTGTATCTTCTTCAATTTCCTGAAGAACTCGTTGTTCTGATCCCGATGGATCCAAGGACAACAAGTTTGGACTCCGGAACGGCCCGAACGGTCCAACTCTCCTTCACAGGTAACTGAAAACCCCAATTCTGCTCCCTGCGTCTCAATTTCTCCCAGAACACAACCCCCGATCCGTCTCTTCAAGAACCGTCTTAACCTGTGCGTAGCCTGCACAGATCTGAACCCGATGACACCTTGCGCGCGTGTATTGGACTTCCCAATTCTCCAAAACATCCACCGATAGGTCGCAGGAACAAGCAAGCCCCTTAAGCAACTCCCTTGCAACAGTCTATACGTACGAAGTTCAACTCTCAATAATAAGAAGCAGGCCCCTTGCGTGTTTGATATAACGCCTGAAGCCCTAAATACCCAGTCAGCAAGTAACTAGGGGCCTAGCTTGATTTTATCTTTTTCCGAATCGCATAACTTCTTCTCTGGATGTCCAAACGAAATAAACAAGATGTCCATGGAAAGCTGACAACGAGCTCTATCCATCTGTGCGATAAAAGTAAAGATCCGAAGTTGCGCCAAAAGCTCGTAAGCTGGGGCCTAGCTTGTTTTCTCCATCTTTCGAGTCCTGTAACTTCTTCACTATGCGTCCAAACGAAGTAGACAAAGTGCATATGGAATGCTGACAAGGAGCTCTATCCACTGGTGCGATAAGAACGAAGATCCGAAGTGGTGCCAAAAACCCGTAAGCTGGGGCCTAGCTTATTTTCTCCATCTTTCGAGTCCTGTAACTTCTCCACTAGGCGTCCAAACGAAGTAGACAAAGTGTCTTTGGAAAGCTGACAAGGAGCTCTACCCATCTATGTGATGAAAATGGAGATCTGAGATTGTGCCAAAAGCCCGTAAGCTGGGGCCTAGCTTGTCTTCTCATGAGTGTCTTTGGAGCAACAAGTATCGAAGTTTGAATTTCAAGTAGGAGCCGGTCCACGACACGACACCGGTGCTCCAAAACGACTCAACACTCGATCTAAGAATACATACGCTGTCCCATCACTCGCCTTGTCTAAGAATATCACCAACTCAATCCACTTGAGGAAGTGTTCCACCATCACCAACACATACCGATGATGACGTATGGTCAATGATAAGGATCCCGCAAAATCCAAACTCCAACGGTAATCCAAACTCATAATCGGTAAGGGATGTAATTGTGGAGCAGGAGCATTAAATGATGCTCGTACTCGATCACAAACCACACATCGTGCGACAAATTGCTGCACATCGATGTGCATACCACGTCACCAATACTATCTTTGAGAGAAGCTATGCGTTGTCGTGATGTGAATCATTTCACATAGTAAATGATTCACTTCTCTGTCAGGCGTTAGTCTCTCTGAGTGAAGTTAAGACCTCAGAGAAGTCCATTTTTGGAAGATGTTATATATTTTGAGTCTTAGTAGGTTGATTATCATGTTGATAGGGCTTAAGCTCATGGGTTGTATTTGCGTGTCGCCCATGCACGCTTTCTAGCTGATTTAAGTTATTTTTCGGGACTGCGTGTCGTTTTAGGTAGTTTAAGTTTTACGCTGGCACTCTAGGGGGCTTGACGTGGTAGCCTATGAGTGTAGATAATTTACCAGGTAGTTTAAGGCACAAAAGGACAGTCAAGTGGAGCTATGAACTCCCATTGGTCCATTTTTGTCTTTTGTAAAACTCTAAGTTTAGAAACAGAGCTCTAGAGTGGATTTCGAGCAATTGGTGAGGGTACTGTGAAATATGAGAGCACAGGGAGATAGAGCTCGTCGAGCCAAGCACTGTCAGTGAAATTCTTGATCGATTTGGATCAATAAACAAAGAGTTATGCCCAATTGAAGTTCAGATTGTGCCAAAACTGCATCACTTTTGTTGATTTTGGGGTTTTGAGTGTCAATTGCAGCAGAATTGAGGAATTCGCTTCAAACCTTCGTGGTTGCGTTCACTGTCAGCCGGGCTACGACTGTCAAAAAAGTTTCAAGTGATTTGAGTTACTGAGTAATTCAGGGCGGCCGCTGAAGCAGAGGGGGTCAGTAAAGCTTGCAATCTAGAGCAGCAACTTCAGAAGAACGAAATCTGGAGTTCTGTGTACAATCAGGAGGTCCAACTTCACAAGAGTGTTTATCAAGCTGTGTACTGCAAATCGTGTAAGAAACTTCGAAATTGATCGAGCCAATCTCCTGTTATAGGTCGAAATAGCTGGCTGGGTACCAGAAATTGTCATAATTTCTCTGTTCAGAAAGTTTCTACTCATATCTTGGTGCTCTGAATTGATCTCAAGCTGAAACTTCGTATGTGTATCTAGTAGGACCTCATTGACATGTAAGAGAAGTTCTGAAGTCTAAACCTTCACATATTTCTCAATCCTGAGTGCCAAATTTCACCGTCAGATCTTATCGTTGCTAGTTAAGCCTGAACTTTGCTTCCTAAACATATCAGAAGAGCCAAGAGACTTGTATGAGCGTTTTTCAGTATCACCTTGTAACCTGAAGCCTATCCTTTGAGCAAACCAGCCACAGCTAGGAGTCTAGTGCTTCCTTAAGTAGAGTGAACACAGCCTTCAAGCTCATATCACAACCAAAAGGTTCCGCCCTTCCCAAGGAAAACTCTCAACTCTACATCTGATGCTTCCACTGAGAGATCTTGGGGTGATTGATTGAGAAGGTTGAGTTGCTACAAGGAGAAGAGATGGATCGCAAGAGCGCTACTGCTGCTACTTCTACGGCTGCTGCATCTACGTCTATTGCAGCACCTTCTGTAGCACCTGTGACTGCAGCGACCTCTGTACCTGGTCTGGATACGGCTGAGATTCCGAAGACGCTTGCGGCCTTGGTCCAACAGCATTAGATTGTTGGAGGGGGTGAGTTAAAATCCACCAAGGCTTTGCAAGCGATACTGAATAGGTGTAGAAGGTTTGAAGGAAGAGATATTTCTAGATATTTGCGTGAGTATAGAGGAGAGATGGAGCTGGTTAGGGTTACTGATGCTGAGATGATAGCAAGTTTTGAGTTAACTGTCATTCTTGAGTTGCGGGACCAAGTTAGGGATGTACAGAGAAGAAATCTTGGAATCTGGATGAGTTTTGAGCGATCTCTTCGAGAGGAGTTTCTTGAGGAGGATTCAGAGAGAGTTACTAGAAGGACATTTCTAGACTGGGTTGAGCAGCAACCTGGTCGTATGATGAGCATGAGTGAGTTGCTGAGAGAGTTTGATCGGAGATACCGACAATTTTCAACTCTAGAGCGAATAACCTTAGATGCTAGGAGAACAGAGCTTTTCCTGCAAGCTACCGATGATGCTACTGCTGATCGGTTGTGTTTTATGTTGGCCGATCGATCTGCTGAGGGAGGTGTTACAATGGATTGGGGGAGAGTTGAGGATGCTGTGGCTGTACTGACAAGGCAGAGGAGGGGAAGAGTGGTTGTGAGAGGACGTCCGCTTGCAGAAGTGGTCACTCCACCTTATGATGCTCCTCAAGTACAGCAGCCTTTGGCCCCTGCTCCCAGATCTGTTGTCCCAGCTGCAGTTCCTTTGATGTCAGTTGTGCCAGCTCCGGCACAAAGGGCACTTGTTCAGAGACATGCGGAGAACCATGGTCAACAGAACCAGATTGAAGACCTAATTCGGCAGATGCGAGAGCTGAAGATAGAGTTAGCTGGATTGTAGAGAGAGCAACCACCGGTGCTGTCGTGTTGTGGATTGGCTAGGGTGTGAAACCACCACATATCCTTCGTACGTGTTTGGTGTTGAGGAGCCACTGAGACCTTATCGTGTCAAAAGATAAGACTCCACGTGGACGATCCGTGTACTCTTCGCTGAGTGGAGATAAGAGTAGTACTCTTGTCCTCACATGTGAGATTGATGTATAAGAAGAGAGGTGCGCGGAGCTGGAGGGATAGAGTGTAGAGTATCCAAGTCTAGGGTGAGTGTGATCAGTATCACCGGATGAAGTAAGCGGCAGTGCGAGTGGTAGGCATGAACGGAGAGCCCTTTCGTGCTCCTGATCTTCCACTTGCGCATCCATTCGTCATTAAGATTCATTGTCTGCCGCGGGATCATTTTCGAGTATTTATGGTAGCTCATGACCGCGGTGATGGCTACTCCAGATCCTATCATTCTTCCCATTGTCACATACGACGCGGTTTGTGATCTTACTGTCTATATCTTGCTTTGATGTAGTATGGATCCCCCATTGGATCTGAACTTTCCAGCGAGAGTTCCGTTCAACACCTGGGTCGAAATACGTTGTTACAGTCGACCTAAGGTGGCGCATCGAGAGTTTGTCGTCAGGAACTTCGGAGAGGATTATTACAACCAGATAATAGCTTCGTCCGTTCCTTTTGTAGTTCCGTTTATTGTCAACCGTTTTAGAGTCGGGATTCTGACTCTATATTGAGTGTAGTTTGTTCTTCGTGTTTACGTGCTTCGTGACCGACGGTATCGTCAACGACACATGTTTGTAGTTTGTTCAATATAAGCTTTTGAGACCTAAATGGTACTCTTGGAGAAAAATTCGTTCTTTGTGTGTTTGTCATGTGAGTGAAGACAAAAACCCTTTTGTCAACTTGTTTCTCATTGGTCGAAAGTTTGACCAATCATCTTCTACCAAGTTCCTTTCACGTTTTTGAGGGTTAGAGGCACTTCCCGTGGTCCATTCGCGGTGTGTGAGATATGGTCGGAAAGCTTGGGAGACGAGGATGCCCGTGGACTCAATGGTTGCTCGATTTGAAGCACGAATGAGAATGTTTCGATCAATTGAAACTGAAGGGGTCAAATTCGTGACCAATTTTGTTTCCGTGAGGTCTTTGTCACTTTCTGGGAGTTCTGTGAGGTTGCTGGAGAGGAATTGACTGTTGCTGGAAAGCTCTTGAGATGAGCTTGCTGATGGACTCAGAGATCAATCGATTCCAAGCCGGAGTGAAAAAGTTATGGCCGGCTGAAGTTGGGTGTCTCAAATCGGAGGCTATGATAGTAGGCGACTGTAAACATGAGACATTGAGAGAGATATGGAGAGTTTGAGGTCGAATTTCGATATGAAACCTTCCAGGGTCTGAGAAGGTACAGTCAGCTACCTACCTGTGAAATTTGAGACCATTTGGATTATTGGGTTGAAGGGAAACGTTGTTTTTGTGCACAAGGGTTTGCATATCGCCTTGTGTCATTGACGAAAAGGGCTTGGATCATTCCGAGAGTTTGGTTGAGGATATGCTGGTGAAACTTTACAGATTGGTAGTGATGGTGACTCATTAGCTTCTTGAGAAGTTTGAGCCGTTTTGGTCGAGTGGTTTGTGAGGAATCGAACAGCAAAGTTCTGCCGAAATAGTATCATGTTATAAAAACAGCGATAAGGGCTTGGATCATTCCAGGAGTTTGGTTGAAGATCTGCCGGTGAAATGTTACAGAGTGGTAGTGATGGTGACACATTAGCTTCCTGAGAAGTTTGAGCCGTTTTGGTCGAGTGGTTTGTGAGGAATCGAATAGCAAAGTTCTGTCGAAATAGTATCATGAATGTTATGAACGTTTCGATCAGCGAACTTTGATAGGACATAGATGCCAACTCAGAGATGATCTCTCTGTATGTAATATCTTAATAGAGAGATTATTCTACAGGTTACCTACTGGCCTTGGTTTCATCTCATTCTGAGTTATGGTTGAGGAGTGACAGCGAGGTGAAGTTAAGAGGTTTTTTTGCTCCGAAAAGGCGTAAGATTTAAGATTCTTTGGAGAAGAAGTCGACCTGGAGACTTTGCAAGTGTTTCAGAGCACTCTATCATGAGTATGGAGAGTTGTTGACAGAAAGAAATGAATGAACATCAAAACTCATTCATGGAGGAGCTATACGAAGGAGAATGGTTAGACATTGGGCGTTATCTTGGTTCGCTGACCAAGCAACCAGAATGGAATGATGCTTAGTTCAAACAGATCAGGAGGAAGGCTTACAACTACATACAACAAGGGGGCTATCTGTGGAAGCGCGCCAAGCGGAGTGACGAGATGCCGCAACGCGTTGTGTGTAAGCAAGAGATGCAAACCCAGCTCATTCAAGAATTCCATGAGAGCTTATGGGCTGGACATCGAGGTATTTATGCCACCTTTACCAAACTCAAAGAGAGATATTGGTGGCATAACATGTACAGAGATGTAGTGCGATTTGTGGAGACGTGTGTAACTTGCCAGATGTACTCTGACATCCGGCATCGAGATGAGCTTCATCCTACGTATCCACTTGCAATACATTACAAGTGGGTAGTAGATCTGGTTACGATGCCGGTTGGGATATGGCAGATGAGATACTTGGTTTTGGCACGGGAGGATCTATCGAACCAAGTCGAAGGACGCGCTCTGCGCACAAATACTACAGAAGGGGTGTGCAGATTTCTACTTGAAGATGTGATCTGCAGATACGGATGTGTTGGGAAGATTACAGCAGACCGCGGAGAACTGAATGCTCACGAAGTTGATATGTTCTTCAAGAGGCGGGGAATCAAGTTAGCTCTTACCATGGCTTACAACCCAGAAGGAAATGCGAAGAGTGAGCGTGGCCATCCTCTCATCAAGAAAGCGATTGTGAAAGCTTGCAACGGAAGGGTGAGATAATGACCAAGGCTTCTATCATTTGCTCTATGGGCCGATCGTACAACTCATAGCTCGGTGACCGGGTACATGCCAGCAGAACTAATGCAAGGGCAAAAACCGATCATGCCTATCGAAGAGCAAATACCTACTTGGAGTGTTCTACCTTGGGAAGATAATCTCTCTAGAGAGGATCTTCTCGCTCTTAAGATTCGTCAGTTGGAGCGGAGACCAGAGGATGTGGAGCTAGCTCTGGAACGGTTACGAAAAGCTCGCTTGAAGAACAAAGACAGATTTGATAAGCGACATCGACTACGACCTAAGAAGATCCAGGAAGAGGATTGGGTGTTGGTATATGATAGCAGTTTGGATAACCAGCATAGAGCGTTGAGAAAGTTTTCTAAACGCTAGTTTGGGCCTTACGTGGTTGTTCGTATTCATGACAACGCCACATACGTACTACGTGAGTTGGATGGTGCACGGCTTAAAGTTCCGATTGCAGGAAAACGGATAAAACTCTTTAAGCGACGAGATGAAGACCCAGACATTGAGGAGATCAATATCGAGTTTGATCTCTCTCAAGATCAAGATGAGAGTCCAGATGAGAGCATAAAGCCCGAGGGGGAGACTCCCGAAGAAGAAGATGAGGAAGAAGTGGTATGATGCCAACCACAACGTATGATTAGGTTGGTGCATACCGGAGGATGCACAGGTTCAGAGGGGGTGGATGTCGTGTTGTGGATTGGCTAGGGTGTGAAACCACCACATATCCTTCGTACGTGTTTGGTGTTGAGGAGCCACTAGGACCTTATCGTGTCAAAAGATAAGGCTCCACGTGGACGATCCGTGTACTCTTCGCTGAGTGGAGATAAGAGTAGTACTCTTGTCGTCACATGTGAGATTGATGTATAAGAAGAGAGGTGCGCGAAGCTGGAGGGATAGAGTGTAGAGTATCCAAGTCTAGGGTGAGTGTGATCAATATCACCGGATGAAGTAAGCGGCAGTGCGAGTGGTAGGCATGAACGGAGAGCCCTTTCGTGCTCCTGATCTTCCACTTGCGCATCCATTCGTCATTAAGATTCATTGTCTGCCGCGGGATCATTTTCGAGTATTTATGGTAGCTCACTGGGGCGAGTCGTTCATGACTGCGGTGATGGCTACTTCAGATCCTATCATTCTTTCCATTGTCACATACGACGCGGTTTGGGATCTTACTGTCTATATCTTGCTTTGATGTAGTATGGATCCCCCATTGGATCTGAATTTTCCAGCGAGAGTTCCGTTCAACATTTGGGTCGAAATACGTTGTTACAGTCGACCTAAGGTGACGCATCGAGAGTTTGTCGTCAGGAACTTGGGAGAGGATTATTACAACCAGATAATAGCTTCGTCCGTTCCTTTTGTAGTTCCGTTTATTGTCAACCGTTTTAGAGTCGGGTTGTACTTCCGTTTCCTGATGAGAGCCACAACAACAGACTGCATCTTTCCATCCATTCTCTAGTTTTAGATGAGGACGATATCGCAAGTACGAGACAATCTCCTCATAGACTTCACGAGAATGGATGGGGATCACCACCCTACCTCCTTTCTGCTCCATCAACTTATCTACATCATCCAGCCAACGAACAAAAGACTGTACACCTACAAACTCCTCATAAACACCAAAAATCGTTTCTTCTTCCTTCAGAACTCCTGTACATCGCAGATTTGCTGCGTACTTCTCCATCTGCCTTCTACTCTTCTTAGTCAAATCCTCTACCCGCGTTAACTCACTCCAATCATCAGAACTGAAAGTCATCAAACCAGATTTCCAACTATGTACAGTATAACTACTTTCTGAATCTTGAGCAGCCTTTCCATCAGCCTCCTGTGATCCCTCAGGCTGCTCAAGCGGGATCATAGTAGCTATAGATCCATCACTCTCACTAACCCGTCCTACGAGAGTGGTTTTTGAAAACCCTTACCCCTACAGATAGGAGAATCCCTCAAGGTCTGTCGGTTTCGTTCGTGGTTCGTACGAACGGTCAGAAACTGCACACAACGTCTATCATCTGGACTACGGATCCTAATGTAATGAGATCCGTCATCCATTACCTTGGTCTCCATTCGAACTGCAGTGATATAAGGTTGGCCAAGAATCACAGGATATGAAGCAGAAGACTGCACGAAAAAATGTTGATCCACATCCACATCACCTATCTTCAACTTCACGTTAGGACAAGCGCCGTATAACTCACCCTTCTGGTTGTTTGCAGCACGTAACACCCAACCATGGTTCAGCTCGATAGGCCACCGACCTCTCTCATACACCTCCGGTGACATGATGTTGATCTCAGATCCGTGATCAACTAAAGCAACAACAAGTTCAGCCAAACTTCCAAGACGAACTCGTGTAGCAGTTGTAGCACGAGCCCAATGTCTCCTTCTGAAATCACTATCAGTAGCTGGACTCTCCTCGCTAGCTTCCTCATCGTCGAACTCAATAGTGTTGGTACCAGCAACTAACGCTTCTTGCTGGTAGTCCTGGTCATCAACTTCCTGAAAATGCACCTTTCCAAACTCTGCATCATTCACAGAAGCTCCTACCACATCTATCATTTGACTTTCCACTTGTTCAGACATCACCTGTCTCTTGCGCTTGATGATGTCGATGATCAGTTCGTGAAACTCTCTCTTTGCAATACCAAGAACTTCCCAGAGAGAAAACTCGATTCGTGCATCCAGTATCCTCTGCTCTAAGATGCTCTAAGATCAGTAGAAGTTTCAATATCAACCGCCAACTTGTAAGCCGGTCCCTTCTCCTTCTCTTGGGCAGTAAACCTCCTTCCAGCCACCATCATCACTAGATACGGATGTCCACTGGAATTGGTATCAGATAGGGGTACTCATTTCTTAAATGAGACTATCTCTCTCCTGACCCAATACTTCAGGATTAAGCATAGGAAGATGACGCCTTACAACCCGAAAGCGAATGGACTGACGAAGAAGTCGAATGGTCTTCTGTGTAACATCCTGAACAAGGTAACTGTTAACCATGCGTATGATTGGGACACAAAATTGCCATCTGTGTTATGGACTTTCAAGATTTCACCTAAAGTCACAACCCAGAAGACGTCTTTCTACCTAACTTATGGCATGACACCTATTGTGCCCATTGAGTTAGAGGTCCCAACTTACCGGTTAGCCGTATCCGAACGCATGGGAGAAGAAGAAAGCCAGGAGCAGTGTCTTTTGAATTTTGTAGAGTTTGAAGAAGACATGAATGCAGCTTTGGAGAAGACATACGAGGTACAAGCGCAACGTAAGGTGAACTACGATAGCAAGTTGAGGAAGGTGACCGTTGTGGATGGGGACTTGGTTCTTCTCTACGACAACCAACATCTTAAATTCCCCGAGAAACTTCATCTTCGCTGGATGGGTCCTTACTGCGTCTTGGAGGTCTTCGACAATGGCTCCCTGCAGTTGGAAGAGTTGGACGGTACTGATGACCATTCGTGTTAATGGGTGACGTGTCAAGAAGTACTAGACGTAAACAGAAGTGCAGAGAACGCTGATGTTTGCAGGGACGCAAACATGTGAGGGTGGGCATATGTGGTGCCCACAAATTACAGGATGCACGAATTTTTTAAATTTTTAAGATTAATAACTTGTTTGTATAACTGAAGAAGCGTTGTTACTTAAGATTACTACTTCCTTAGAGGGAAGATGATCTTATGAGCTTTTTAATAAGAAGTTGACTTCTTCGGAAGACGATCGTCTTCCGGGAAGCGTCTTCTCAGTTGCGTCTTCGGAAGACGGGAAGATGACGGCAGACTGGAAGACGGCGGAAGACACCTATCTTCTGGAAGACAGCGACCGCGAAGGCCTAACCACGAATTTCCAGGTAAAGGAGTAGGTGTACCTACTAGGTAACACCAAGGTGGTAGGTAGGTCGGGAAAGACACCTAGGGTCGAAACCCCTAATCTGCGGGGAAGATGCGCAGGAAGCGCATTAGCGCATTCCAACTTCCCGCAGCAAGCGCGCTTGAGAAGATCGATTTCAGAAGAGTGAGCTTCGCGAGAGGAAATTGAGTGAGGGAATCGAGTGAGGAAATCGAGTGAGGTGAGGACCAGTTGGCAGCTAGGCGAAGGGCGAGACCGAATTGCTGAAGCACGGAAGGCAGGGAGCCAAGACGTTTTTGTGAGCTCCCGAGAAACTGACATTGGAGAGTAGCTGAGTAGAATCGAAGGTGGAATTGAACAGCGGAAGCAGCCGTGTGGAGTCGCATTGGAGCTAGGACCAGAGCCAGAAGCGCGCGGAAGGTCGAAGACACCTCGGGAAGAAGACAGAAGACTGTAGAGGTTCTTCCCATGTTCTTCTCCCTTCCCACTACTTCTCGTCTCTGTTTTGTGTTCTCCGCGCTTCCTCGGTTGGTTGCAGGCAGCCTGATCTATTACCCCCATCCCCATTTTTCCTATTGTGACATTGGGTGCGGAAGCGCTGCCCAATTTCTGTTAAGCATCTTCCTACTTCTTCCTGAGTTCAATTCGAGCTTCCCTACCCCTCGTCCTCAAATTGACGATCCCAACTATCAATTTCCCTACCCGATTACTCCTCTCCTCTCGAAACCTTGAACAGAAGACGCTTCGGAAGATGGGAACATCTTCGGAAGACGCTTCTTAAACTTGACTGTCTTCGGAAGACTGTCTTCGGAAGTCGACTATAACCAATTCGTATCAAGAGTGGATTTGTGTTGCTTTTGTGTTAAGAGAGGCTTGGTACGAATCCTGAGTGGTGTGGTGAGTTCTTTTGTTATTTCGAGAAGTTGGAAGTCGGGAACTAGGCCTGTGCCTCCCGGTCTTCCAAGCTTCTCAACTCCACATCTTCCTAGAGAGACTAGAAGACTGAAAGGCTGGCAAATGAGCGAGAAGACGTGAGGGTCCATTTCGGGTCTCTTCTGTCCGACCCATAGCAGCCATTCCTTCTTCTTCCTAAACTTAGGAGAGAGTCGTGAGAAGACTTGCTGACAGAATCTGGAGAGAATGGTCGAGGGTCATGTCTTCCCACCGAGCAGCAAGCTTCTTCAGAGTACGTATGAGAGGTGAGAAGTCAGAAGAACAAAGTGCAATTGTCTTGAGTCTGTTGTGAGGATTGATTGCACGTAAGAAGACGAAGACAGGTGAGACCGGTGAAGGGAAGCTTGACTTCGGGAAGTCTTCCGAGAAAGACATTGAATCGGAAACTGTCCCGGGTGTCTTCCCAAAGGCCACTGTCATCGCAGGAGCCCGCAACCATCTTCTGAACATGTTATGCACTTTATGCTTCGCGAATCTTGTATCTTCTGATAGGAAGTAGGATGTAATGCAAGGTGGGTTGTCTTCTTGGTAATCCATGCGAGGCCTTGCTTAGATAGGATTGATTAGATATAGCTCGGAAGACGAGAGCTATCTAGGAAGTACTGTTAGAATCCCGGGAGACGGAGTAGCTGTTTTCTGGAAGACTCGTTTCGTCTTCTGAGAAGTAGAAGCTAGACTGTGGACACTTGGGAAGGACTGAGCCTTCAGCTCATAGTAGGTGCTTGTGGCTTAGTGCAACAGATCTTCCAGTATGACGATGCATCCTCGAGGGTTGGTGTTACCAGCAGCGGAGTTGGCTGAGGCCACGCCCTTCCTCAAGGAGTTGGGTCTCGATTGGGATTGGAACCTCGCAGACCAGGGACTTCTGGAGGAGATGTGGGCGGCGTTACCACCTCGC
The DNA here is from genome assembly GCA_036924285.1 of Asterella californica. Lineage (NCBI taxonomy): Eukaryota > Viridiplantae > Streptophyta > Marchantiopsida > Marchantiales > Aytoniaceae > Asterella > Asterella californica. The sequence goes on from JAYKYS010000003.1 coordinate 33,010,866, forward strand.
AACCATGTACCTGCGAAGGCAGGAATAGCTCTAGGAAGACCATCTTCCTGGACTGAAGATTGGTGGCACAGGGCTTTCCACAGGCCAGACTCCGAGGACCGAGGGTATTGGTTTGAGAAGAAGATTTTGCCCAGGGTCGTGAGTACGTGGCATGTGCCTGGGAGCACCACTTGTCTTTTCATGGAAGACAAGCAGGGTAGGAATGGGTGGAAGATCGAATCTTACCGGGAGCCAAAGAAGGGACTTTTGGCGAAGCTGTTTCTGCATCTCTTCCCCAAGGGGAAAGCGCAGAAGACGAGGTACCTGAGAGATCAAGACGTTGTCAGAGTATAATCCGTCTACCTAGGAAAGCGCCGGGCTTCTGGCTGTGGTTGTTCACTCAAGAGGTTGGCTTTCAGGTTACAACAGGGGCTATAAACACTCACACAGATGTGTAAGATCTAGTAATATACCCAGAAGGCGAAATTCAGGTCTAGCTGGCAGTAATAAGATCTGACGGTGAACTTTGACACTCACGGAGAGGAAAACTATGAAGGTTTAGACCTCTAAACTTCCCCTACATGCAAATGAGGTACTACTGAACTCACAGACGAAATTTCAGCCTGAGATCAAATTCTGACACAGAGATATGAACAGAAAAGGTTTGAGCAAGAAAACTAAGGCAATTTCTGGTACCTAGCTGGCTATTTCAACCTATAACAGGAGTTTGGCTCGATCAATTTCGAAGTTTCTTACAGGATTTGCAGTCTACAGGGTGCTGAACATCCCTGTGAAGTTGGGACTCCTGAATGTACACAGAACTGCAGATCTCCTCCTCTGAAGTCGCTGCTCTAGATTAAGAGCTTTTCAGACCCCCTCAGCTTCAGCGGCCGCCCTGAATTACTCAGTCACTCAATCGATGCGACACTTTTTGTGAAATCGTAGCCCTGCTGGCGGAGAGCACAACCTCGAAGTTTTGAAGCAATTTCCTCAAATCTGCTGCGAGTGACACTGAAAACCCTAAATCCAACAAAACTGATTCAATTCTAGCACAATCCGAACTTCAATTGCTCATAACTCCGTCTTTATTGACTCAAATTGATCGAAATTTTCACTGGAAGTGCTTGGCATGACGAGCTCTCTCCCCCTGTGGTCTCAGATTTCGAAGATCCGTCACAAAATGCTCGAACTCCACTCTAGAGCTCTGTTTCTAAATTTAGAGTTTAATAAAAGACAAAAATAGACCAATGGGAGTTCATAGCTCCACTTGGTTGTCCTTTAGTACCCTAAACCACGTGGCAACTTAGTTTTACTCATAGGCTACCACGTCAAGCCCCCTAGAGTGCCAACGTAAAACTTAAATTACTTAAAACGGCACGCTGCCCCGAAAAATAACTTAAATCAGCTAGAAAGCGTGCATGGACGACACGCAAATACAACCCATGAGCTTAAGCCCTATCAACATGGTAATCAACCTACTAAGACTCAAAATAGTGTTAACACCGTATGCAAAGGTGTCAAACATATACATAAACGACTAGAAGTAATATAAGCTAACTTCTAGAACTACTAAACTCAAGCGTTGGAGTAGAAATATAACATGTAGCCGCCAAGTAGCGCGACATCCACCCCCTCTGAACCTGCACATCCTCCGGTATGTGCCATCCAGATGAAGAATCTTCAGCTTCGGCTTCAAACTCATCTTCAACCTGCATTGAGTCTTCAGCTTCATCCTCAGTAAGCTCTGCAATGTTCTCGTCCTCCCCTCTCCTTCTAAAGAGCTTGATTCTCTTCCTTGCGACTGGTATCTTGAGCACTGCACCATCTAACTCTCTCAAAGAGTATGTGGCATTATCATAAACTTCTAACACCACATAAGGTCCGAACCATCTCTTGGAAAACTTTCTGATAGTGCTATGCTGAATTATCAAGACTACTATCATAGAGTAACACCCAATCACCTTCCTTAACTGGTTTGGGTCGTAATCTATGCGTTCTATCAAATCTGCCTTTGTTTCTCTCTCTAGCAGTCTTCAACCTTTCCACAGCTTTGGCAACATCCTCAGGTCTCCGTTCTAACTGCTGGATCCTTAATGCAAGAAGATCCTCCGTACTTCTACCATCTTCCCATGGCAAAACATTCCAAGTAGGCACAACCTCCTCAATCTGCATCACAGGTTTCTGCCCTAGTATCAACTCTGCTGGCATGTAACCTGTAACGGTACTATGAGTTGTACGGTCTGCCCATAAAGCAAACGGTAGCAGTCTAGGCCATTCACGGATCTTACTCTTGCAAGCTTTTACCAAAGCTTTGATGATTGGCGGATGACCTCTTTCGCTCTTGCCATCCCTTCAGGATTGTAAGCAGTGGTTAACGCCAACTTGATTCCCAATCGCTTGAAGAACTCAACTGCTTCTTGTGAATCCAGCTCGCCCCTATCTGCAGTGATCTTTCCCACACACCCATACCTACAAATAACATCTTCAAGTAGAAAGCGGCAGACACTAGCAGTGGTCTTCGTCCTCAGGGCACGACCTTCGACTTGGTTAGATAGATCTTCTCTAGCCAAGACTAGATACCTCATTTGTCCAAGTCCAAATGGCATAGTTACCAGATCAACTACCTATTTGTAATGAATGGCTAAAGGATAAGTAGGATGCAATCCATCACGACGACGTACGTTGGAATACATCTAGCAGGGTATACAGGATGAAACAAACTGTACTACATCCTTATACATACCCTTCCACCAATACTTCTCCTTCATCTTGGCAAATGTTGCCCAAACTCCTCTGTGACCGGCCCATAGACTCTCAAGAAACTCCTTGATCAGCTGCTGCTGCAATCCCAAGTCACATACCACCCGTTGCGATATACCTCCTTGTAGCTTAGGGCGCTTCCATAGATGTCCTCCATGTAAAAAGTAACCATAAGCTATTCTACGGATCCTCTTGAAATCTGCATCAAACCAGCCTTCTTGTCTTTCCAGCGAACTCAAATAGCGCCCAAGATCCAACCACTCGCCATCATACACAGTTTCCTCAAAAAACTCCAACGAGGCTGCAAAACAGCTTCTATCCCTTCTAGCAAGAGCACTAGAATAGAACTCTGTTCCCACATCCTCCTGATCATCTATCATTTCTTTCTCATCGTAATATCTAGCCCTTGATAACATATCTGCCACATGATTGTCTTTTCCTGCAATATGTCTAAACTCTGGGTTCAAGGACTTGATATATGCTATCCACCTCAACATAGCAATATCTAGAGTTGTACAGCTAGTGATCATTCCCAAGAGAGGTAAGCAATCTGTCTCCACAACCACAGGTGCTCCTATCAAGTATTCCTTATCACTCTTCATCGCAGTAACTACTCCCCATAGCTCTCTCTTGACCTGAGGGTAGTCTCTCTGCCGTGAACTTAAGACCTTAGCACCAAAACGCACCACATATCTATTTCCATCCTTATCATCTTGTCCTATAGCCCACCCAATGCCAATAGGACTAGTATCAACAGTTAGGATAACAGGTCTGCCCAACTCATATGTTACCTTCCGTAGAGTTGGTGGTGAAGACAACAGATCCTTCAACTTCTTCATAGACTCGCTTTGCTCCTCTTGCCACTGAAATCTCTACCCCTTCCTCAGCAACTTGTACAACGGATCTGCTACATGTGCAAAGTGTGGAATCCATATATGATAAAACACACATGCACCTAGAAACCTTCTCACCTCAGTAACCGATCCACATGTCTCCTTCATCCTTCGGATGGCATCAACCTTGTTTGGACAAGGTTTCCGACCATAAGATCCACACAAATGTCCCACTATTAACACCTCCTGTTCTCCAAATACAGACTTTGCTCTTGATAAAGTCAAATGAACCTCCTCCAGTCGACTCAATATCTTATCACAATCAGCTATGTGATCTGCAACAAACCTACGACACCCCCTCTGATCCTTTACCTCATTCTTCTCCTCCTCAGCACACCCTTTGATCGGCACATCATCAAGGAATGGCATAGTTTTTCAGGAATGAAATCCCTCAAAACTTTATTCATGCCATTCATCATATGTGCTACAGAATTCGTAGCACCTTGTGGCAAGGTGCACATCCTTAGTAACCCCAAAGGTGTCCTCATTGTACTCAAGTCTCTACTCTCAGAGGATAACTGAAACTGATCATAACCTGAATATAAGTCTCCCATTGAATAGATAGCATGACCAGCAAAAGCCTCTGCAAACTCGTCTACAATAGGTCCTATATCCATATTCTTGATAGTCACCTTGTTAACTGGTTGCATATCTTGAATGAATCTCAAAGCTCCACTCTTCTTCGGAACAGTAAACCATCTGCTAGAGTAGGGAGCTATAGATGGTTCCAAGATACCCATCCTAATCCTCTCATTGAGCAAGTCTATCAGCTTTGGTAGATGAGCTCTAGGTACAGGAATAGGACGTAGATTCCAAGGCACATGCGGTATAGTAAAGATTACCATAGGTGCAACTACACTTGGATCTACGCATCCTACTTCATGTGACTCAAACGCAAACGCCTTACCATGCATAGATAGCATCTCCCTGAAGCTCTTCTTCTCTTGCTCGGTAAGAAATCCATCACCTCCAATCTTCAGCTCCTTCAGTGTTGTTTCTGTGAACTGGTGCCCAATTCTTCTCGGTCCTCTGAGCGTCGGTTCTCGTGCAGCTTGCTCCATCTTCTGATTGTAATCGAGTGGCAAAGGCAAAGCCACTGGTTTGACTTTCTTTGCCACTGACTTGTACTTGGTCTCCACATACACTTCTTGTCGATCTATAAACTTATCAATTACATCATAAAGCTCCTTGGAGCTCACTCTCACTACTCTATCTACATCATCTGTAGAGCTTTCTAATATAGATTTCAACTCCCCTATAGTATCTACCAAATACTGCTCTTCAAACACTCCAGATATGTATTCATCTCCTGCTAACTCTCCACTATCCCACAAAGACTCTTGTACGGACTTCACATGTTGCCTCTCAAACCTCTTCAGATTTTCAACCTTCCTATAACATACTGATCCACATGACGTCAATCCCAAGAAGCTAGTGGATAAAGCTTCCTGCTTTACTGGATCAGGCGAGAATCCTATCTCTACTGTACCGTTGAAGTCTCGCTCTTCAATGATACTCTGCCAAAACCCCTAGACTCTCTAAACTCCTGAGTAATCTTAGGCAGTGGACGGTCTCTCAAGCTATCACGATTCCTCTCATGTTCTGCAGCAACGGTCAAAAATTGAACAGCTCTTTTGCCGTCTCTACTACGTATCCTAGCATAGGCTGAACCATCATCCATAACTCGTGTCTCCATTCTAACAGCAGTAATGTAAGGCTGTCCTAGACGGACCGCACTACATCTGACCACAATCCAGTAGTCCCTTTCTCTCTCTCCATTTCCACTTTCACTCCACACGTAGCAGCATTCACAAGAGAAACAGCATGTGATGCTGATATATCATTCACAAGTCTCTTCATACCACCCTTGCCAAAGTTGGTTCCCAGCATCATCCCAATCTCTCTCAAATAGATCTTACCATCTTTGAAGAAGATAAGATCTTTCCTCAATGCATCTTAAAACTCTCCACAATCTCTTCTTACATGGTCTAAGCTATCGCACCATATACAACGATGAACAAAGCCTTCCTTCATCTGAGGTCTCTGCATAGCAGGCTGTACATTCTGCTCCTTCTCTTCTAACCTACTGAGCTTAAGCTTAAGCTCCTTCATACCCTTAATCAACTCATCAAGCGGTGAGTCTTCCTCTCTAGCAATTACCAAAGCAGGCTTAGTAGGCAATTGCTTGACAGGAATTATCAGAGGTGCTGCTTCACTTACCACCACCTTGTCCCTTCTTCTCTGTCTCTTGGTCAGCAAAGAGACAGCCTCTTCAACCTCCTTCCAATCAGTCTTGAATCCTCTCTCCTCACTCTTGTCTTCCAGCAACAGCTCAAGCTTCTCCTGAATAGTCACGTCCGCTGCTTGTAGGAAAAGCTCGGTCTTCTCAACCTCTAGTGTAAGCTTCTCTGTCCTAGAAAGCTGAGCATATTGACGATCAAACTCCCTTAACAACTCATTTACAGACAAACCTTTGTTAGGCTTCACCACCCACTCCAAGAACGTTCTCTTGGTCACCCTCTCTGAATCTTCAGTGTAGTACTCCTCCTTCAAAGCTCGCATAAAGCTCTCCCAGCTCTGTCCTTGCTGTTGCTTGAGCTCCCTCACACGCCCACGAATCTCAGGCACAACAGCAAGTTCAAAGTTCTCCACCATCTCCTTCTCAGGTACCTTGTTCACCTCCATCTCCCTAGCATAGTATCGCACATACTTGGAAATATCTGTCCCCTTGAACTGATCCATCTGATGCACCACAGATTGCAACGCCTTGGTTGCTAATACCTCCTTCCTCTCTGTGCTCTGCTACTGCTGCATAAACATGGAAAAAGCTTGGAACATCTTCATCGTAGCAGCATCCAACTGAACAGGTTGCTGAGCAGCAGCAGCAGCTCCACTTGATGATCCTTGGTTAGCCATGATATCTGATCCTGTAACACTCTCAAGAAAACTCCCACCCTAGGTGTTTCACGTCGAGTTCACCAAAAAGAGAGTATGTCGGAGTGTAATCCGTCTACCTAGGAAAGCGCCGGGCTTCTAGCTGTGGTTGTTCACTCAAGAGGTTGGCTTTCAGGTTACAACAGGGGCTATAAACACTCACACAGATGTGTAAGATCTAGTAATATACCCAGAAGGCGAAATTCAGGTCTAGCTGGCAGTAATAGGATCTGGCGGTGAACTTTGACACTCACGGAGAGGAAAACTATGAAGGTTTAGACCTCTAAACTTCCCCTACATGCAAATGAGGTACTACTGAACTCACAGACGAAATTTCAGCCTGAGATCAAATTCTGACACAGAGATATGAACAGAAAAGGTTTGAGCAAGAAAACTACGGCAATTTCTGGTACCTAGCTGGCTATTTCAACCTATAACAGGAGTTTGGCTCGATCAATTTTGAAGTTTCTTACAGGATTTGCAGTCTACAGGGTGCTGAACATCCCTGTGAAGTTGGGACTCCTGAATGTACACAGAACTGCAGATCTCCTCCTCTGAAGTCGCTGCTCTAGATTAAGAGCTATTCAGACCCCCTCAGCTTCAGCGGCCGCCCTGAATTACTCAGTCACTCAATCGATGCGAAACGTTTTGTGAAATCGTAGCCCTGTTGGCGGAGAACTCAACCTCGAAGTTTTGAAGCAATTTCCTCAAATCTGCTGCGAGTGACACTGAAAACCCTAAATCCAACAAAACTGATTCAATTCTAGCACAATCCGAACTTCAATTGCTCATAACTCCGTCTTTATTGACTCAAATTGATCGAAATTTTCACTGGAAGTGCTTGGCATGACGAGCTCTCTCCCCCTGTGGTCTCAGATTTCGAAGATCCCTCACCAAATGCTCGAACTCCACTCTAGAGCTCTGTTTCTAAATTTAGAGTTTAACAAAAGACAAAAACGGACCAATGGGAGTTCATAGCTCCACTTGGTTGTCCTTTAGTACCCTAAACCACGTGGCAACTTAGTTTTACTCATAGGCTACCACGTCAAGCCCCCTAGAGTGCCAACGTAAGACTTAAATTACTTAAAACGACACGCTGCCCTGAAAAATAACTTAAATCAGCTAGAAAGCGTGCATGGACGACATGCAAATACAACCCATGAGCTTAAGCCCTATCAACATGGTAATCAACCTACTAAGACTCAAAATAGTGTTAACACCGTATGCAAAGGTGTCAAACATATACATAAACGACTAGAAGTAATATAAGCTAACTTCTAGAACTACTAAACTCAAGCGTCGGAGTAGAAATATAACATGTAACCGCCAAGTAGCGCGACAACGTAGACTTCCTGGAAGCAGTGTGGGATAAAAGAGTACCCATCTACTGGGGCGCATACGTCCACAACTATGTACAGACGGAGCTAGCGTACTAAGGTACCCCGGCGGGAGGACACTTGACACTTTCCTCTGCTACTTGTACGTAACCATGGGGGATCTTAGGAGAGATCAGTTGGCAGAGTATGGGCCAACAGGGCAACAGGAGGAGAAGAAAGAGACCTCAAAAGACGATGACCGAGCAGCAGCCGCAACTCCCCCTCCCACTCTGATGCCACAGCTGAGGTCCGACTCTCACCAGAAGACGCTTCTGGTGAGGGAAGACGAGTCTAGTGGGTCGAAAGATGCCACGCCATCGAGAAGATGAGTCCTAGAAGTGTACCTAGGAAGCCCACCTCCCTCATTCATTCAGGATCGGAGTCCGACTCGGAAGAAGAACTGCTGAGTACCCGATCGGAGCAGAAGACCGCTTCTGCAACACCTGGGAGTCTTCCGAAGACTCCAGAAGACGAAGGATGGATGAGCGCTCCTGCTGCGATGCGAGGAAGCGCAACAAAGAGAGCTGCTCCTGCCATGAGGAATCTTCCACCCCGGAAGATGAGAAGAGTAGCTTCTTCTCGTGCGCAGAAGATGAAGGCCATTGTGGTGGAAGAGACATCCTTGCCTCTGGAAGATAAAGTTGACACCTCAGAGCGAGTGGTGGAGATAAACTTGTCTTCCGCAGGAAGAAGACTGGAAGAGTTCAGCGCCTTTTTCCACAAGGAGATCCAGCCAGCTATGGAGTTGCTGGAGAAGAGAGCGAAGGCACAGGAGAGGCCCTTGCAACCTGGATTCGGTCTGCGCACCTTGCTGCGACAAAAAGAAGACCAGAAGAAGACGGAGTCGCTGGAAGCTAGTCTTCGCACCACGGAGAAGCTCGCAGCCAGATACAAGGCGGAAGCAGCCGCTTCTGCCAAGGAGCTGGTGCAACTTCGGAAGAGCAACCAGGAGATGCAGACGCGTGTACAGCAGCGCGATCAAGAAGTCCTCCGAGTGCGGGAGAAGATCACCGTCCTCGCCGAGGAGAAGACCACATGGAAGACGCAGCGAGAAGCCGCAAAAGCGCGAGTTGCAGTTGAGAAGACGCAGCAGGAAGCAGCGGAGGCTCGTGCACAGGGGATGCTAGCACAGTCGGTGGAAGCGCTTCGGAAGAAGTTCAACTTCACCGCGGGTAGAAAGTTACTTACCTTGGCTAGAGGATGGGACAGCGAGTCCAAGGCAATGTTGGTGGAATGCCGGGAGAGCATGTTCATGTACTTGGATCGACAAATAGAGGGAGTGAAGACACTTTATGGTCTTCCTTCGCTTCCGATACCTGTAACTGCATCTTCTCAAGCTCCAGCACCATCGACTGGATCCGGAATGAAGAAGGAGGAGTTCGATCTTGCTGTGCACTTGGTAGTGACAGCGTTGGAAGCTGAGAAGACTCCAAAAGACGCCCCGGAAGACAAGATGTCTTCTGGAAGACAGGAAGACGAGCCGTCTTCTCAGGTATTTTGCGTGGAGGAAGCGACTTTCCCGGACCCCTATGAGGTCGCCATGGTCTCAAGTCCCGCACCAGTGCCTCAGAATATGGAAGGAGCACCGGTCGACTCCGCTTCCCAGAAGACGCTTCTGTCTTCCGAAGCAGAAGCCGAAGCCGAGGAAGACGCAGCAGCAGCGACAACAGGGCCAGCAAAGAACGATGAGGAGGAAGCCACCTCAGTGACACCCGAGGTAACTGCAGGGCTTTCTAGCTTATCAGAAGCCGCGTTAGGAGCTCCGATAGGAGCAGATCAGATAGAGGTTGCCTCCGAGCAATCAGAGTAGATAGTAACCAAATTGACTATTCCAGATTTAGTAGGACCAAAACATGCTATCTTAAGGGTGGCAGTTTTCAGTGTAAAATTAGTTAGGATACCATGTGGCAACATAGGTAACGTAGGAGCAACACGATGGATGGCTAATTAGGAAGAGGAACCGCTTGCATGTGGGATGAAAACCTCCTGTCAGCGCCTCTCTCTCCCTGGTGGTCGTCTCCCCTGGTTCCATGACAGCGACATAAGTAGGATCGAAGAGTAGGAGATAGAGTTCTGTAGCTACTGCACACACATATCGATTCGATGGTGCAGGCAGACGAGACACATTAGAGCGGAGACACATGATAGACAATTCTTCGCACACTACACCCGTTGTTGGAAACATACGAATAGTCTAGGAATACACAGGAGGGGTCTACATACTCGTACCAGCAGTGGTTCGGAGATGTAGATAGAGGTAGTGGACAGTCTAGGAACAGGGAATGGCATCCTCGTGCAGTCCTGTTGACTAGACTCGTGTGTCGAGGAGTAGACGCAGGAAGTAGAGGGAGTGAGCTTCCCAATGCCATTGTGACTTCTTCTCGGGGAATGGATTGTGGATTTGAGTGCAGAAGCTTTGTTCATGTCTTCTGGGTGGTGGGTTTCCTTGAATTCGCTCCCAATTGTGCATGGGAAGTGTTCTTCTTGAGTGGAGGTGAATGTCAACAATTGTGAAAGTGTAGCTTGGCTCGTCCAGTAGAGCACTTGGGATCTGCGTACGGACGGTCTTATGGGTAAGGGATTCCAGAAGACAGAGTAGTCAAAGCAGCGAAGTGAAGAAGAAAGAAGCCTTCTTCCCGCAACAGAAGACGACATCCTCGAGTAGAAGATGGTGCAACTGTACATATGTTTGTTGTCTTCCTCCCCAAACTATTACAAGCAGGGATGGTTTGTTAGTCAGGATCCGGACTAGAAGCCTGTCGGAATCTTAATTTCTTCTTTTCATCTTGTTTTCTATTGTTTGGATTTTCTCATCTTCCCCATCTTCCCCCATCTTCCCCATCTTCTTACCTTCTTCTAGTGAGCTTCTGAGACTTCTATTGAGCTTCCGTTGTCGTGTCGTGGACCGGCTCCTACTTGAAATTCAAACTTCGATGCTTGTCGCTCCAAAGACACTCATGAGAAGACAAGCTAGGCCCTAGCTTATGGGTTTTGGGCACAATTTCAGGTCTCCATTTTCATCGCATAGATGGATAGAGCTCCTTGTCAGCTTTCCATATGCACCCTGTCTACTTCGTTTGGACGCCTAGTGGAGAAGTTACAGGACTCGAAAGATGGAGAAAACAAGCTAGGCCCCAGCTTACGGGTTTTTGGCACAACTTCGGATCTTCATTTTTATCGCACCAGTGGATAGAGCTTCTTGTCAACTTTCCATAGGCACTTCATCTACTTCGTTTGGACGCCTAGTGGAAAAGTTACAAGACTCGAAAGATGGAGAAAACAAGCTAGGCCCCAGCTTATGGGTTTTTGCACCACTTCGGATCTTCATTTTTATCGCACCAGTGGATAGAGCTCCTTGTCATCTTTCCATAGGCACTTCATTTACTTCGTTTGGACGCCTAGTGGAGAAGTTACAAGACTCGAAAGATGGAGAAAACAAGCTAGGCCCCAGCTTATGGGCTTTTGGCACAACTTCGATCTTCACTTTCATCACATAGATGGGTAGAGCTCATTGTCAGCTTTCCATGGGCATCTTGTTTACTTTGTTTGGACATCCAGAGAAGAAGTTATGCGATTCGAAAGAAGGTAAAATCAAGGTAGGTCCCTAGTTACTTGCTGACTGGGTATTTAGGGCTTCTGGCGTTATATCAAAGACGCAAGAGGTCTGCTTCTCATTATTGAGGGTTGAACTTCGTACGTACAGACTGTAACAAGGGGGCTGCTTAAGGGGCTTGCTTGCGCCTGCGACCTGCCAACAGACGGTGCGGGAGATTTGGAAGTCCAATGCAAACGCGCAAGGCGTCGTTGGGTTCAGATCCGTGCAGGCTACGTGTGGGTTAAGACGGTTGGGAAGAGACGGATCGGGGGTTGTGTTCTGAGAGAAATTGAGACGCAGGAAGCAGATTTGGGGTTTTCAGTTACTTGTGAAGGGGAGTTGGACCGTTCGGCCGTTCCGGAGTCCAAACTTGCTGTCCTTGGATCCATCGGGATCAGAACAATGAGTTCTTCAGGAAATTGAAGACGATTCAAAGTTTCATCGGACGGTTTGAGAGTTGTGAGTGAAATTGGCTCGCAGGGAAGCGCTTACATCAGATTTTCGTTCGCCTGCGACCTGAGATTGGGTTGTTCTTCGCGATCGGTGAGCCAAGCTCTTCGTTCTTGGTGCCTACGCGATCAAGGAGTCTTCATGTACGCATAGGAGAAGACTGTACGTGAATTGGATTGTTGGTTTGGGTGTGGTGAGCAAGTTCGAGCCGCAGGGAGCTGATTTACGTCAGTTTTTTGCAATCTGCGATCAAATTTCTCGAGTTGTTTTGCAAAAGGAACTCCAAACTGCTTGTTTGGAGTCTTGTTGGGTTCAGGGTAGCTGGATCTATCTGCCAGGGAAGACAGATATCAGTTTAGACGATCCGTTTGTGCGTGGTGTGCGGTTTTAAGCCGCATGGAGCAATTTTTTGAAGATTCGATCACTTGCGACCGAAAATCGGCGATATCTCGACTATCAGGAGTCGGATCTGAAGGTTTCTTGGGTTAATGGAGACGGCGGAGGAGACCCTATCGACATCTGAAGTCTGTTCAGCGAAAGGCGGAAGTCCACAGATAAGCCTTTTTCAGTTTCTTCGCTACGGGTTTTACTCTTTTGAGTTCATTAGAGTTCTGGCTGGTTGTATACAGCTTGTGGTAGCTAGCTTTAGCTAAGAGCTTATACATGGATGTGGTTTGGACTTGGGTTTGGATCGCGTGATACTGCTGTGGCTCTGGTTGTTAGCAAAGGGAAGTTTCTCCTGCTTTGAGCTACGCTTCGGTGGTTTTGGGTCAGGGTTGTGATTCAAGGGTTGCTTTTAGGGGCTTTTGAAGCATGTTACAGACTGCTCTGGTCTGGTTCTCAGTTCTGTGCTCTTAGGAGAAAGAATCGGCAGTGTACATACTTTCGGAGTGGTATATACCGCAGCATTCCTTTTCGTGGTTGTTCTTCTCTATCTTGTCTCTGTTTGGCACACAGCATCTCCACAGCCAGGAACCTCGCGTTTTCCTAGACATCCTTCACGCAAAATATCCGACGTGGGAAATTCAGGATCTGAGTGTGCAATTCACTTATATTTCATTACGGGACATAGGTGGTGAACCCGACGTGAAGGTCCGAGGTGGAGCTATTTGTGTGTCAGAACTGGACAGAAGAGATCAGCAATCATGAACGAGGATGAAGATGTGTTTGGTTGTTCGGGAGGATGTTGTGGACCTGGGATGATGAATTTCTAGACGGTTGGGATCATGAGAGGATGGGACGATGGGACGAGCCATGACTTTGGACGGAATGGATAGATCAGAGGGGATACCAGAGGTGCAGTTGGATGCAGCAACTGCACGATTGTTTCAAGCCTTCACTTTGTTTATGCGACAAGAGCAAGGGAAGCAACAAAGGAGGCTTTGGGGAAGAAGGCGCTTGGAAGGGTGATCGACAAGTTCGATCTTTTTGGTGGGAGAGACATCTCTGAGTACTTGAGATGTTACAAGATGGAGATGGATTTGGATCAGGTACCGGAGAAGGAGATGATCGAGATGTTTGAACTCGCTGTGGTGCCTGAGATAAGGGAGCATGTGAAGGGTCTAGCAAAGCGTTTTGGGAGGAACTGGGATACATTTTCACATGCGTTGATGGAGGAATATTTCTTGGGGAACTCAGACCGAGTAACCAAGAAATCATTTTTGGAATGGGTCAACCGATCCAGCAAGGGTTTACAGCCTACAGAGCTGTTAAAGGAGTTCGAGAGACAATTCTCTCAACTACCTCGGGTGGACAAGCTAACCTTGGAGAGCTACAAGACGGAGCTGTTTCTTCAAGCTGCGGATGAACAATGGCAGGAACAGTTGGAGCTACTTCTGGAGGATGGGGATGAAGAAGAAGGGTTGACACGAAATTGGGAGGTTGTGCATGAAGCTGTTGAGCTTCTTGTCTGGAGACAGACAAGGGAAAGGGCTACAAGGTCGACACCTATATCGCTGACTACCACACCAGTTTCGGGTAGTATCTCAGGTTCAACCTCCAGTTGTGGTTGTAGAGGAGAAGGATCCAACCATCGAGGACCTACAGCAAAAGATGCGAGATCTACAAGCTAAGGTTACTAGGTTGGAGGATAAAGGATCATCAACTGAGATGGAGCTTGTACCTAAACCAACTTGGGTACATCACTGCGTGTGGTGTGATGGTACTGACCATCAGCGGGATGATTGCATCGACTTTGCAGAGTCTTTGCAACGAGAGGTTATTTCTTGGGTGGAAAGGTTGCATTCACAAGTACGGGTACTCTCCTTCAAACCAACGTTGGTAAAGGAGGGATGAAGAAGTTTGTGGATGATTACTTTGCGGCACATGCAGTTGTAGCTATCGAAGCTACAAGCTATGGTGCTAGAGTGGAGGAGATTGAGTCTGATCTCCATATAGATGATTTGGGTGAGGACATGGATCCAAGCGAGCTCAAGTTGACTACTGCATCCACGATGCAGAGCGAGAAGAAGAGACAAGAAGAGACTTCTTCAGGGAAGCAAACTAGGGAGGATAAGGTTCAACAGGAAACTATCCTTCCTGAACAAGCAATGGAGGGTGATCTTTCACAACCGGAGGAGATGGTTGGGATGCAGACAATGAACATGGTCGAGCTGGTTGCAGACATACAACAACTAGATATAGGTACATTGATGGATGTGAAGGGAGGTTGGGAGGAGTGCATTCGAGATGCAAAGGTTGGGTTCATTTCACGGGAGGTCTTGGGTGCAACTACAAGAGAAGTTCATGATGCTTACATCGGCTTCATCAAGGACGGACATGTTGTGGACGAAGGAGAATGGACGGATGCTATCGAGGCTACGGGTATAGGATGATGGGTAAGGATGGCTTACAGGGGAGAAGCCATTGCTGAAGATGATTTGTGTTGAGAGAATGATGCTTGGAAGTTTGTAAGGGTTTTCAGAAGAAGGATCAGGGAGGATGATGATATCGTTGTACAGCGAGAGAATGATGGTTGCGGTTGAGGATTTTGGTTGCAACGGTGTGGTTCCTTTTTTTTCAGAAAAACAAAAAAGAAGAGATGGATAAGTACAATAACATGTACCGACTTGAGGTTGAGGGTTACAGTCAGGATATGTGGTGATGATTGCGTTGACGGATGATGTCTACTACGACACTTGGGTCACAAACCTCGACGGTGAGATTCTACAGGACAGATGGAAGACAATTCTATGGTATGATGGGTTATTCCTTCTATGTCTTCGCATATTGAAGATGTGTAGATCTAGAGGGGATGATTGGATGGGAGGTTGAGGTGAAGGTCGATGAGCATGGATCTAGAGAGGATCATGGCAGGGTAGCAACTTCACGATGACGATCGAGTTGCAGACTTGAGGATGAGGTTGATTGAGATGGGAGGGAGGATAACAAGATGGGAATGAGTGTGCGTGCCGGTCCACTTCTTGGTTGGTATCTCTGGTGCATACCGGAGGATGCACAGGTTTGGAGGGGGTGGATGTCGTGTCGTGGACCAGCTCCTACTTGAAATTCAAACTTCGATGCTTGTCGCTCCAAAGACATTCATGAGAAGACAAGCTAGGCCCCAGCTTACGGGTTTTGGGCACAATTTCAGGTCTCCATTTTCATCGTATAGATGGATAGAGCTCCTTGTCAGCTTTCCATATGCACCCTGTCTACTTCGTTTGGACGCCTAGTGGAGAAGTTACAAGACTCGAAAGATGGAGAAAACAAGCTAGGCCCCAGCTTACGAGTTTTTGGCACAACTTCGGATCTTCGTTTTTATCGCACCAGTGGATAGAGCTTCTTGTCAGCTTTCCATAGGCACTTCATCTACTTCGTTTGGACGCCTAGTGGAAAAATTACAAGACTCGAAAGATGGAGAAAACAAGCTAGGCCCCAGCTTATGGGTTTTTGCACCACTTCGGATCTTCATTTTTATCGCACCAGTGGATAGAGCTCCTTGTCAGCTTTCCATAGGCACTTCATTTACTTCGTTTGGACGCCTAGTGGAGAAGTTACAAGACTCGAAAGATGGAGAAAACAAGCTAGGCCCCAGCTTACGGGCTTTTGGCGCAACTTCGGATCTTCACTTTCATCACATAGATGGGTAGAGCTCGTTGTCAGCTTTCCATGGGCATCTTGTTTACTTTGTTTGGACATCTAGAGAAGAAGTTATGCGATTCGAAAGAAGGTAAAATCAAGCTAGGTCCCTAGTTACTTGCTGACTGGGTATTTAGGGCTTCTGGCGTTATATCAAAGACGCAAGAGGCCTGCTTCTCATTATTGAGGGTTGAACTTCGTACGTACAGACTGTAACAAAGGGGCTGCTTAAGGGGCTTGCTTGCGCCTGCGACCTGTCAACAGACGGTGCGGGAGATTTGGAAGTCCAATGCAAACGCGCAAGGCGTCGTTGGGTTCAGATCTGTGTAGGCTACGTGTGGGTTAAGACGGTTTGGGAAGAGACGGATCGGGGGTTGTGTTCTGAGAGAAATTGAGACGCAGGAAGCAGATTTGAGATTTTCAGTTACCTGTGAAGGGGAGTTGGACCGTTCGGGCCGTTCCGGGGTCCAAACTTGCTGTCCTTGGATCCATCGGGATCAGAACAATGAGTTCTTCAGGAAATTGAAGACGATTCAAAGTTTCATCGGACGGTTTGGGAGTTGTGAGTGAAATTGGCTCGCAAGGAAGCGCTTACATCAGATTTTCGTTCGCCTGCGACCTGAGATTGGGTTGTTCTTCGCGATCGGTGAGCCAAGCTCTTCGTTCTTGGTGCCTACGCGATCAAGGAGTCTTCATGTACGCATAGGAGAAGACTGTACGTGAATTGGATTGTTGGTTTGGGTGTGGTGAGCAAGTTTGAGCCGCAGGGAGCTGATTTACGTCAGTTTTTTGCAATCTGCGATCAAATTTCTCGAGTGGTTTTGCAAGGGGAACTCCAAACAGCTTGTTTGGAGTCTTGTTGGGTTCAGGGTAGCTGGATCTATCTGCCAGGGAAGACAGATATCAGTTTAGACGATCCGTTTGTGCGTGGTGTGCGGTTTTAAGCCGCATGGAGCAATTTTTTGAAGATTCGATCACCTGCGACCGAAAATCGGCGATATCTCGACTATCAGGAGTCGGATCTGAAGGTTTCTTGGGTTAACAGAGTCAGCGGAGGAGACCTTATCGACATCTAAAGTCCGTTCGGCGGAAGGCGGAAGTCCACAGATAAGCCTCTTTCAGTTTCTTCGCTAAGGGTTTTACTCTTTTGAGTTCATTAGAGTTCTGGCTGGTTGTATACAGCTTGTGGTAGCTAGCTTTAGCTAAGAGCTTATACATGGATGTGGTTTGGACTTGGGTTTGGATCGCGTGATACTGCTGTGGCTCTGGTTGTTAGCAAAGGGAAGTTTCTCTTGCTTTGAGCTACGCTTCGGTGGTTTTGGGTCAGGGTTGTGATTCAAGGGTTGCTTTTAGGGGCTTTTGAAGCATGTTACAGACTGCTCTGGTCTGGTTCTCAGTTCTGTGCTCTTAGGAGAAAGAATCGACAGTGTACATACTTTCGGAGTGGTATATATCGCAGCATTCCTTTTCGTGGTTGTTCTTCTCTGTCTTGTCTCTGTTTGGCACACAGCATCTCCACAGCCAGGAACCTCGCGTTTTCCTGGACATCCTTCACGCAAAATATCCGACACAACATCGGGAAGGTGAACGTCGTTGTAGTGCTGCAGGAAGACTATTTCCGTAGGCAGAAGCTTGGGAAGACTACAGGGGGCATACACCCTGTGATTGATCTAACCCGTTGTAATGTGAGTGGAAGAGTAAGGTGTAACGACCGTTGCTAGTCGACTTCTGCGAAGCAGGACAATCTTCTGGAGGTGTGAGAAGACGAGCTGAACCCCCAGAAGACGAGAATCGCTTCGGGAAGACGGTATTGAGAAGACCGGAAGAAGCAACCTGGAAGCAGGAAGATCGTCTTCCCGAGATTCTCTGTGAATAGTTGTGTGATATTTTAGTTAGTAGTTGTTTATTTAGATCCAGAGTATATTTTGGCGTACTTGGAAGACGCGTGGTTTTGTGAGAAGACGGGATTCCTAGGCAAAACCCGTGTGTTTGAACAGATCCTAGAACTTAGAGCAGCGTTACTTGTGCAAATCCTCTGTGGGAACGATATCTTGTATACTAAATGGGCAAAAGGAGTAATCCTGCGTCACTACAAGAGAAGTGAATCATTTACTATGTGAAATGATTCACATCACGACATCCACCCCCTCCAAACCTGCACATCCTCCGGCATGTGCCAACCTGTTCAGTCTTCTACTTGTTCTTCATCATCATCGCTCTCCTCCGCCTCAGTCTCATCAGACACTGGGACGCTCCGTCTCTTGTTGTCCTCAGCTCTGACTCTAGAAAGTTGAATAACTCAATTGACCCTCCGCGTCTCTTGAACAGTTTCACACGTTTGCCAGCCACAGATAGCTTCAAAGGAGTACCATCCAACTCACGCAAACTATAAGTGGTATTCTCATACACATCTAGCACAACATAAGGCCCGAACCATCTTCGAGAGAACTTACGAAGTGTAGAATGCTAATTCTCCAACGTGCTATCATATATCAGAACCCAATCACCAACATGTATTGACTTCGGTCATAGTCGGTGAGTCTTGTCAAAACGTTCTTTGTTTCTGACTCGAGCCACCTTCAGCCTCTCCTGCGCATCGGCAAGATCCTCCTCCCTTCGCTCCAACTGCCTTATACGTAAATTTAGGAGTGAAGCACGATCTATACCATCTTCCCACGGTAGCGTAGCCCACGTAGAAAAGTACTCTTCAGCATGCATGATCGGTTTCTGACCCAATATAAGCTCAACTGGCATATAGCCAGTCGTAGTACAGTGTGTAGTCTTATCAGCCCACAAAACAAACTGAAGTAGTCTCGGTCATTCTCTAGGCCTACCATCATATGCTTTCACTAAAGCGTGAACAATAGAAGGGTGTCCTCGTTCACTCTTATCAATGTCCTCTGGATTCATAGCAGTAGTAAGTCGAAGCTTTACTCCATAACGAGCAAAAAACTCCTTCACTTCAGTGCCTCTCAACTCGCCTCTATCTGCACGTAGTCTCCCAACCAATCCATAGCGATAGATGATATCTTCAAGCACGAACCTGCAGATATTCTTCGTAGTCTTCGTCCGTAGTGCTCGTCCCTCCACATAGTTGGAGAGATCCTCTCGAGCCAACACCAAGTAACGCATTCCCCATAACCTCGGTGGCATCATCACAAGATCAAGAACCCACTGAAAATAGATACTAGGTGGATAAGTAGGTACAAGTCCATCTCTGTAACGAACCTTAGAGTAAAACTGGCAGTGCAGACACGACCCAACAAAGTCCACCACGTCTTGATACAAACCCTTCCATCAGTAACGCTCTTTCATCTTCGTGTAAGTAGCCCATACTCCACGATGTCCAGCCCACAAGGTATCATAAAACTCCTTCAGCAGATGAAGCTTTGTCGGTTGATCATCCACTACTCTAGCAAGCATCCCATGTCTTTTCTTCGGACGTTTCCACAAATAACCCTCACGTAGAAGGTAACTGTACTGTAACGACCTATGTTACACATAGGAAGTTTGTCTATTAGTAAGGTGTTTAGTTCTAACTAAGTGTTGAGAATGTTTATTTGCTGCCAAAGTACTTTTAGGAGATATCAAGTTAGTCATGACTAGCTAAAAGTTAGTTATGGTTAAACTTAGCTGTACTTTTGGCAGAATTCAGATATTTGCTAAAGAGTGAGCACTACTATCTTGTCATCTTGTCTAAAAGGTAGAAAGGGGGTGGAAAGTATCCCTTATCTCCTTTTTGACTTGATATTAGTGGTTGGATTAAAGTTGTGGACTTTGTGGGCATTAAAAACAAGAAGAGATTCCACATGTTTCCTTTTTAGTGGGTCCTAGTGTAGAGGGGGGGTGGAAATTCGAGATTCCTTGAGAATATTCCAGAATCCTTCTAGAAGTTGTTGACTTTGAAGGAATAAGCCCATGTGAAAAGGTAAAAAGCCCATGTGATCAATGCTTTTACCTTAAGTAATATCTTAGTAAAACCCGGTAAAAGTAGTTACGGCTGAGTTACCGGAGGGTACCAAAGTAAAAACCTAGAATGTATAAATAGAGGAGTAGAGAAGAGCTCCTCATCCTTGTTTTCACATTGTCGTAATGACAACTTGAGTAATATAGAGAGTGTGGGACATTTTTAGCATGTGAGAACTTGAGAGACGTCGTTAGAATGGAGGATTTTAGTGGATGAGATTATGGAGATTTTAGTTGATAAGTTTGTGGGTGTATGAATGAGAGTGAACTTAGCATTTTTCCCTTCAAGATTCATGGTGTGCTTCCATCAAAGCCATCAGAGGTGACCCCTGAGTGAGAGACAGGCCCGACAGTTGCAGATTCGTGGATGACGATCGTGGAGGTTAAGAGATCGGGGGGTAGTTGATCGTTAGGACCGCGGAGGGTTTACATTTTTGGTTCCGTTGCCGGGACCTCACTTGAAGGGATCGTTGAACGATGTTTAGAGTTCAGTTCTATATTCGACAAAAGGAGATTATGAGAGAGCACATGGAGAGAACGTTGGGAGGAGAGAGAGCTAACGCGATGTTAGCAACGTTAGAACCTTTCGTGTATCCCGTAGTGATATATGACGCGTTCGAAGTCATTCTTTACATCTTGTTCACTTAGAAAGGGTTTGAGGAGAGTTGAAAGAAGGTGCAACAAGAGTTGTAGAGAAAGGAGGAGAGAAAAGTTATTAGAGGAGAGAAATTTGTGAGTTTAGAAATTCTGCTCTCTGGAAAATTTGTACAGTCGCTGTCAACTTTTCTGTGAATTTTATTTTCCTGTGAAACTTTCCAGTGTTTTAGATTGGCTGATAACCTATCTAAGACAAAAGAAATCATAGGAAAAGGTGGTCTAGAGAGGGAGCAATGATTTTTCAAAATTGAGGGGGTCTATTCGTGAGAGTTGAGGAATTCTGTTCTCTGGAAAAAGTTTACAGTCAGTGTCAGATTTTCTGTGAATTTTATTTTCCTGAGAAACTTTCCAGTGTTTTAGAGTGGCTGATAAGCTATCCAGGACAAAAGAAATCATGAGAAGATGAGGTCTGAAGAGGGAGAAAGGATTTTTCAAAGTGGAGGGGGTTGACAACCATGAGGGAAGTGAAAATATACAAATTTCAGTTCTCTGAAAATTTGTACAGTCATCACCATCTCTTCTGATTAGGGAAGTTTCTGTTGAAACTTCATGATTTAGTAGCTTGGAGGTTGAGCTACTGGAGACCACAAAAATCTTGGAGAGATCTCTTACCAACTAAGAGAGATACGTTTCGGCATACAAGGAGGTCTTGAAGATACGTCATGGGGAATCCAGTTCGAATGACGAGGTGGAAGAAGAGACGTTTAGGAGTTCGAACAGAGACGGAGAAGCCCAAGTTAAGTATAGATGAGTTACGAACACGCATCTATAGCACTTGGGGTGCCCTCTTTACTCTATACGAAGAAGCTTCCGCGACAATTGGCACAGATTTGAAGAAAGTCGAGTTTAAAGCATCATTCACTATGGAGGCCACGAATGCTCCTGGTGAAATAGAGTTGGATCCTTACAAGAGTGAGTTCAAGATGTCTGTTGTGATGAGTACAAACGAGGGTGAGGAGGATCATATCTTTGATAGTTAATATTAGATTAGATTTTATTTCGTGTATAGCATGTATAATGCACGATTTCTAATATAAAGCTCGGAAGAGTTAAGAAAGTAATGTAGAATTATTTTCCTCTATGATATTTTGTCCACTTAATGGTTGAGAAGGTGCAACATGAGTGGAAATTCAAAAGATTGGAAAGTTAGACTTAGAAACCTTCCTCAAGGTTTAGATGTCATAGTAAGCGTCGAAGAGAGCTCGAAAGAGATTATCGTTGAGTTTGAGAACCCTAGTACAAAACCTCAAGTAGAATCTCCGAGGAGAAGAGTAGAAACCGACTTGTGGTGTTATTTCTGTAGAGGGTTGGGACATAAAGTAGTGAATTGTCCAACTAGAATCAGAACCGAGAGAGCTAAAGGGAAGCGGGAGTTTACTGATTTAAGTCTTCGAGTGGGTCCATCGTCACCAGCGCCAATTCATCTTCTAGGCGAAGATCCTTGTCCAAGTTGTGGAGTGGGTGATCTATCAAGAGGACACAAGTGCGTCGATGTGGCCGCCCTACTTACGTCAGTAGTCGAGAAGTTGGACGAGACTCAAAGAGCTGAGACGGAGAAGTTGTCGACTTCAAAAGAGGACTCGGTTGAGTTGTGATGGAGATCGTCATTCGAATGGTGGAGAAGGCGGTGATGCGACTCAGACTCATGATTACCTTGGGAGAAGAGATGGCACAAGAGGTGTTGTTACAACCATTTCCTTTCATTTTACCTATGGTAGATTATTCGCGAATGGAATTGGTGATGTTCGTACTCTTTTAGCGAGTAGTTATTGCACGACGATTAGAAGAGTAGAAAGAGTAGTTACAAGATGGGAAAGCTACCCGTGTTTCATGGGAAGGACAATGAAGATGTAGAACCGTTTGTTCGAGACTTCAAAAGGGGTTGCATCGGAAACAACGTGAGAAGGAAGGAAGAATGGGTGTTGTTACTGCCAGAGTTTTTAGAAGATTTTGCTCTTACGTGGTATGAAGACCGAGTGAAGAGCCAGACACCTGGTGCAGTTGAGGACACATGGGAGACGTTGAGTAATGCACTCATCGAAGAATTTCTTCCAGAAGAGAGTTATGAGAAGCTCATGGTGGAGCTTACTCATTTGAAGCAACGTGACGACGAGAAAGTTCGGCAATATGCCGAAAGGGTGGATAAGTTGGAGCAACGGTTTCGGACGGTCCTACGGAAGAGTGGAGACAATGTGGAACTAACGATGGCGGGGATTGGAGCAGTGCTGACCAAGAACTTGGTGGGAGGGTTGAGACCTTCAATTCGAACCCAAGTGAGGTACGAGAAGCCAGCAACCAAAGCGGAGGCCATCAAGATAGCGACAAATATGGAAGAGAGTTTGGATGAAGGAGATATCATCCAACCTCATCATGCTGCTCTGGTGTCAACTCCGACTCCTGGTGTAGCCACAACGATCGCACCTGCACCATCACAATTGGTGATTGCTTCAACGTCAGCTCCTACTCCAACGGTGGTGCCAAGACCGTTTGTCCCAACAACGATGTCTACTGCCACCTCTGATTTTCATGCCGAGCTGAAGAGCATCACTGACACTCTTGCGGATCTCAAGATAAACGTGGTACAGTTACGAGAATGGAGGAACAAAGGTGGAGGAGGAGGTCAAAGAGGTTACGACAACAATCCCAACCGAGGAAATCAAGGTAACTTTGGAGGCAACCAAGGTAACTTTGGAGGAATCACTTGTTGGACGTGTGGAGGTTCTCATTTTCAGCGAAATTGTCCTAACAACGGAGCAAGAAGTGCCGAAGCTGTCAGAATGAATGTGGGTGGAGGAAATCCATCACAAGGACGAGACAAGGGGGTGGCTACTATCGATGTCGTGCGAGATCCCATCTACGAGAAAGGAGAGAGTTCAAACTCTTCTCATGCACCGGTGGAGCTTTTAGCTCAAGAAAGGAAAAGAACTCGATTTTCTGATGAACCGGTTTTCATGGAGGAATCAGCTAGTAGAAGCACTCGTTCGAGTAATGTTTCGAGTACACCAAGGGAGCCAAGAAGGAAGCTGGGGATGGCGGATTTCACCATTTCATCTTCCCAAGCGGGATATGATGTGGTTGAAGATGTGGGTGCTCAGAAAGCCAACATCACTGTTGGACAACTGATCGCACTTAATCCCAGCTTACGAAGGGAACTCAGAGGAGGACTGAGTTCTAAGAGAAGCAAGAAGAAGAAACCCAAGAGCAAGACGTCAAAGTCTGTGGGAGTTGGTGTGGTGGATGTGCATGCTTCAGAGGTATGCACTAGGGCTTCAAAGATTGAAGTCCGGTTGAATGGTCACTACGTCTCTGACGTATTGGTGGATGGAGGGTCGGCTGTAAACGCCATATCGGAGAGATTGATGAAGAAGTTGGGGATGGAACCAACTCGTCCGGCTAGCATTGTCGTGGGGATGGCTAACAAGCAACGGGTAAGACCTCTTGGCGTGTTAGAGAAGGTGGTCGTGTCTGTGATGGGAGTTCAAACATTGATGTCCTTTCAAGTGTTAAAGGACTCTAGTTATGATTTGCTCCTAGGTAGGCCTTGGTTGAGAGCTGTGCGCACCACGGATAGGTGGCACAAGGGATACTTACGGATTGGGCCTAGAGATCATAGAGTGATAGTTCCTCTCTCGGGTGTTGGAGTTGTGACTTCTGACTCTGATAGACCCACTAGTGACTACTGGGAATCTGATACGGAGGACGATCAGAGTGTCTCAGAAGTAGATACCAGAGATTCTTACGATCAAGAATCCTCGTCTGAGGACGAAGGATGTGGTCGAGATGAATCATTACATCAGCTTAGTGCTATTGACTTGTTGCCTCGACCAGCAGTGGAGAAAGATCCTGACAAAGAAGAGTTGAGTGAGGCAGAGATTGTGAGAAGACTCTCTACCTTGAAGTTTGGTATCAATGTCACTCAAGAGGAGAAAAGTAGATTCCTAGATATATTTCGAAAATATATCCATGTGTTTGCTTTCAGCTACAAGGATTTGAAGGAGGTGACTCTCGAGACTCATCGAATCGAATTGGAGGAGCACGCAAGATCAGTTCGACAGAAGCAGAGAAGGGTCAATCCCACAACGGCAATGATGGTCAAGGAGGAGATAGACAAGTTGAAGGAGGCGAGTTTCATCTATGAGGTGGAGAACTCAGAATGGGTTTCACCCATTGTGATTGTCAAGAAGAAGAATGGTAAGCTGCGAGTGTGCATAGACTATAAGAAGCTGAATGCAGTTACCAAGAAGGACTATTATCCTCTACCATTTATAGATGAGATTTTGGAGGAAGTTGCCGGTCATGAGTGGTACAGCTTTGGTGATGGTTATAGTGGATACAACCAGATCAAGATAGCACAGGAGTACCAGCAGTTGACTACTTTCACTACTCCTTGGGGAACATTTGCATTTCGAGTGATGCCATTCGGACTGTGTAATGCTCCGGCCACGTTTCAGAGGTTCATGAACAAGGTGTTCGAACCATTCATAGGAAAGTTTGTTCGTGATTTCATTTCTGTGTGTACGGAAGAAAGGAGGACCACTTTGATCATGTAATCAAAGTTCTGCAGCGGTTGGAGCAAGCTAACGCTTCTCTGAATCCAGAGAAGTGCATCTTTGGCTGCGAAGAAGGTCTGCTGTTAGGGCACATCATTTCCAAGAATGGGATTGCGGTAGATCCTGAAAAGGTGAAGAAGATTGTGGATCTTCCATTTCCGATCAACTTGACAAAGTTGAGGCAGTTTCTTGGCATGGTTGGATATTATCGTAGGTTTGTCTTTTCCTTCTCAAACAAAGCAATAGCTTTGACTATGTACATGAAGAAGGGAGTTGATTTTGACTTGATAGTGCATGATCAGAAGGCAAAGGAAGCATTTGAGGAGCTGAAAAAGGCATTGGTGACAGCTCCTATACTTGCTAAACCTGAGTGGAGTAAAGCATTTATTCTGTATACGGATGCCTCCAATGTAGCAATCGGATGTACATTAAGTCAGCTAGATGGAGATGGGCATGATCATCCTATAGCTTATGCTAGTAGGCAGATGGTTCCAGCGGAGAAGAATTACTCCGTGACTGAACGAGAAGGATTAGCGGTGATCTTTGGATTGAAGAAATTCCGACATTACTTGCTAGGAGGGAAATTTTCCATAGTCACAGATCACAAGGCTTTAAAGTATATCTTTAATAAGCCTAATGCCGAAGGTCGTATTGCTCGTTGGAAGATCCTTCTAACAGAATACGATTATGTGATCGAAGATAGACCAGGGAAAAAGCATGCGAATGCTGATCTTTTGTCGAGGGCTTATGATGATGAGGGAGAAGAACCATTTGACGATTCGTTTCCAGACGAGCATCTGATGACCATCACAAGCATTGAGGAGATACCGGACGAGTATAAGGAAATCTGGAGTTTCCTTGCAGATGGCTCTTTTCCGGAAGGTATGCATACCCGAGAACGTAACGCGTTGATCAAGAGATGCAAACCTTACACCATAGTAGAGGGAATTTTGTTTCATCAAGGAGCAGATGGGTTACTAAGGAGAGCAGTTGGTCAGAAGGAGACATTCAAGCTAATGCACGAGTTTCACGACGGAACTGTTTGCGGAGGTCACTTTGCTGGTAAGATAACAGCCTTCAAGATTTTGGATGCGGGTTATCACTGGAGAGGGATTTTCAAAGAGTGTTTAGACTATTGCAAAACTTGCGACGTATGTCAAGCATTTGCTCTGAAGTCTACTAGAACACCTCCGTTAAGATCAATTCCCGTGTTAGGACCATTTGAGAAGTGGGGTATTGACTTTGTAGGTCCTCTTAATAAGACACCTCGAGGCAATAGATACATTGTAGTCGCCACTGACTATTGTACCAAGTGGGTAGAGGCTAGACCTTTGAGAGAGACCAATGAAACAGAAGTCGGTAGATTCTTATGGGAGAGGATCATCACAAGATTTGGATGTCCGTTAGAGTTGGTCTCAGATAGAGGAGGAGAGTTTGTAGGGAGCATGACTACTGCTATGCTACAACACTTTTCTATCAAGCCACGAGTAACGACCTCATACAAACCAAATGCTAATGGTCTTGCGGAGAAGACCAATCTTACACTTTGTATGATGCTCGCCAAAGATGCTGGTGTTGAGACTGCGAAACATACTTGGGATAAGAGACTACATGCCATCTTATGGGAGTATCGAACGACAACAAAGACTTCTACTGGGTACTCCCCATTTCGACTGGTTTATGGAGTGGAGTCCAAGTTGCCGATCCAATTCGAATTGGATACTTTTCAAACTATTCAACGGAAGTTGAAGAGGTCGAGAGGAGAAGACGTGGTCAGATCAAGAAGGGAGCAACTCATGGAGTTGGAAGAGACCCGAGCGGTAGCAATGATCCGGATGGAACGAGCTCAGGCGTATCAAAAGAAGAGTTACGACAAACGGTTGGGCAAGAGGGAGGTAAAACCTTTTCAAGTCGGAGATTGGGTTATGTTGTATGATGCTATCAGATTCAAGAGGGCTAGGAAGAAGTTTCTTCCGAGATATTTTGGTCCTTTTGTTGTAGATAAGGTGTGGAGCAACTTCACATATGACCTTCAGGAGCTGGGAGGAAGGAGATTCGATCGGGTCAACCATGACAAGTTGAAGTTGTTTCATCGACGGAAGTTCTCTCTTCACTCCGAGGACGGAGCGAAAATTTAGTCCGGGGGTAAAATGTAACGACCTATGTTACACATAGGAAGTTTGTCTATTAGTAAGGTGTTTAGTTCTAACTAAGTGTTGAGAATGTTTATTTGCTGCCAAAGTACTTTTAGGAGATATCAAGTTAGTCATGACTAGCTAAAAGTTAGTTATGGTTAAACTTAGCTGTACTTTTGGCAGAATTCAGATATTTGCTAAAGAGTGAGCACTACTATCTTGTCATCTTGTCTAAAAGGTAGAAAGGGGGTGGAAAGTATCCCTTATCTCCTTTTTGACTTGATATTAGTGGTTGGATTAAAGTTGTGGACTTTGTGGGCATTAAAAACAAGAAGAGATTCCACATGTTTCCTTTTTAGTGGGTCCTAGTGTAGAGGGGGGGTGGAAATTCGAAATTCCTTGAGAATATTCCAGAATCCTTCTAGAAGTTGTTGACTTTGAAGGAATAAGCCCATGTGAAAAGGTAAAAAGCCCATGTGATCAATGCTTTTACCTTAAGTAATATCTTAGTAAAACCCGGTAAAAGTAGTTACGGCTGAGTTACCGGAGGGTACCAAAGTAAAAACCTAGAATGTATAAATAGAGGAGTAGAGAAGAGCTCCTCATCCTTGTTTTCACATTGTCGTAATGACAACTTGAGTAATATAGAGAGTGTGGGACATTTTTAGCATGTGAGAACTTGAGAGACGTCGTTAGAATGGAGGATTTTAGTGGATGAGATTATGGAGATTTTAGTTGATAAGTTTGTGGGTGTATGAATGAGAGTGAACTTAGCATTTTTCCCTTCAAGATTCATGGTGTGCTTCCATCAAAGCCATCAGAGGTGACCCCTGAGTGAGAGACAGGCCCGACAGTTGCAGATTCGTGGATGACGATCGTGGAGGTTAAGAGATCGGGGGGTAGTTGATCGTTAGGACCGCGGAGGGTTTACAGTACGCCTTCCGTCTGATCTCTTTGAACTCTGCATCACTCCATCCTTCTCTTCTGCATAACGAACTCAGATAAAATCCAATATCGTGGAACTTTTCTGAGTAGAACTCCTCATTGAAGGGCAATGGTTCCAAGTCTGAAGTCTGCTGACCAACTTGGCACCAAACGTCTCTCTTCTCTTCGTTCTCCACCTCTGCAAACATCTCATCCTCATCTGTATAACGAGCCCTAAACAACATATCTACAACTGGATTGTCTTTCTCTGCTATATGCTTTAGCTCAGGGTTTAGACTCCAGACATAAGCAATCCATCGCAACATTGCTATGTCTAGTGTATTGCAGTTTGCAATCATACCCAACAAAGATAAACAATCTGTTTCGAATATCACACGGGCTCCTATCAAGAACTCTCGATCTACCTTCATAGCAGTAACAGCTCTCCACAACTCACGCTTCACTTGAAGATAGTTACGCTGTCTATCTGTTAAGATCCGAGCTCCAAACCTTGAAACAAACCGCATCTTCTTGACCAACTGTCCATCCAATCGCCTTTGGACTCGTATCAACAGTCAGCACCACAGGTCTCCGGCTCTCGTAGTTAAGCCTCCTTAGTATAGGTGGAGACTTCAGAATCCCCTTCTGGTGCTCCATCGTCTCGTGATATTCTTGCCGCCAAGTGAACCTCTTTCCCTTCCTCAGAAGTGCATACAGAGGCTCGACAATGTGTGCATAATGAGGAATGCTCACACGAAAGAATACAGAAGCTCCTAAGAACCGTCGAACCTCAATAATGTTGGTGCAGTCAGCTTTCCTTGCTATAGCATCTACCTTCTCTGGGTTCGGACGTCTTCCAAAAGTACCACACAGATGACCTACCACCACAATCTCTGACATCCCAAAGCGAGATTTGGTACCTGAAAGAGTGAGATGTACCTCTTCCAAACGCATCAGAATCTTCTTCACATCTCGAATGTGGTCCGCAACGAACTTTCTACATCCATCAAAAGTCACAGCTTCGTCTTTGTCTTCCATCGGACAGCCTTTCATGGGAATACCATCCAAAAACGGGATAGTGACCTCAGGTACAAACTCTCGTAACACCTTATGCATCGCATTCTGCATATGGGCTACTGAGTTTGTTGCACTCTGAGGAAGAGTACACATCCGCATCAATCCCAAAGGTGTACGTATGGTAGTCAAGTCTCTACTCTCCAAAGCAAGCTGAAACTGATCATAACTTGAAAACAGATCTCCAATAGAATAGATTGACCTTCCAGCAAACGCCTCAGCTACTTCATCAACCATAGGTCCTGTTCCAACGTTTTGAATCGTGATGTTGTTGGCAGGCTGCAAGTCTTGGATGAAGCGTAGAGCTCCTGTCTTCTTAGGTACTGTGAACCATCGGCTAGAGTACGGAGCCATAGATGATTCAAGAATACCCATCCGCATCCTCTCCTTCAGTAACTCAATCACCTTCGGTAGCAAAGCACGAGGGACTAGAATCGGCTTCAGGTCCCAAGGTACGTGAAGAACAGTGAAGATAACCATCGGAGCTATCACACTAGGATCCACACAACCAATCTCCTCAGCTGAAAAAGAAAATGTCTTACCATGGTTAACTATCATCTGTTCAAAAGTTCGTTTCTCCTCTTCAGTCAAGAAGCCACCCCCTCTTATCTGGAATTGCTCTGGTGTCTCTTGAGTAAACTTGTGCCCTACATGTGTAGGATCTCTAAGCACAGGTTCAGCAGCCGCTAAATCCATCTGCTGCTGAGAATCAACAGGTTATTGGGTCGCCACAGGTCTCACTTTCCTCGCTACAGCTTTATACTTGGCGTGTACTTCCGCTTCCTTATGTAAGCCACACCAACAGACTGCATCCTTCCATCCATTCTCCAATCTCGGATGAAGACGATATCGCAAGTACGAGATAATCTCCTCATAGACTTCACAAGAATGGATGAGGATCACCACCCTACCTCTCATCTGTTCCATCAACCTATCTACATCATCCAACCAACGAACAAAAGACTGTACATCTACAAACTCCTCATAAACATCAGAAATCATCTCATCTTCCTTCAGAACTCCTGTACAACGTAGATTTGTTGCACACCTCTCCATCTATCTTCTACTCTTCTCAGTCAAATCCTCTATCCGCGTGAACTCACTCCAATCATCAGAACTGAAAGCCATCAAACCAGATTTCCAACTATGTACAATGCAACTACTTTCTGAATCTTGAGCAACCTTTCCATCAGCCTCCTGTGATCCCTCAGGCTGCTCAAGCGGGATCATAATAGCAGTAGATCCATCACTCTCGCTATCCCGTCCTACAAGAGTGGTTTCTGAAAACCCTTACTCCTACAGATAGAAGAATCCCTCAAGGTCTGTTCGTGGTTCGTACGAACTGTCAGAAACTGCACAGAACGTCTATCATCTGGACTACGGATCCTAGCGTAATGAGATCCGTCATCCATTACCTTGGTCTCCATTCGAACTGCAGTGATATAAGGCTCACCAAGAATAACATGATATGAAGCAGAAGACTGCACGAAGAAATGTTGATCCACATCCACATCACCTATCTTCACCTTCACGTTAAGACATGCGCCGTATAACTCACCCTTCTGGTTGTTTACAGCTCGTAGCACCCAACCATGGTTCAGCTCGATAGACCACTGACCTCTCTCGTAGACCTCCCGTGACATGATGTTGATCTCAGATCCGTGATCAACTAAAGCAGCAACAGGTTCAGCCAAACTTCCAAGACGAACTCGTGTAGCAGTTGTAGCACGAGCTCAATGTCTCCTTCTGAAATCACTATCAGTAGCTGGACTCTCCTCGCCAGCTTCCTCATCATCGAACTCAATAGTGTTGGTATCAGCAACCAACACTTCTTGCTGGTATCCCTTGTCATCAGCTTCTTAAAAATGCACCTTCCCAAACTCTGCATCATTCACAGAAGCTCCTACCACATCTATCATTTGGCTTTCTACCTGCTCGGACATCACCTGTCTCTTGCGCTTGATGATGTCGATGATCAGTTCGTGAAATTCCCTCTTTGCAATACCAAGAACTTCTGTAGTGACGCATGATTACTCCTTTTGTCCATTTAGTATACAAGATATCGTTCCCACAGAGGATTTACATAAGTAACGCTGCTCTAAGTTCTAAGATCTGTTCAAACACACAAACACACGGGTTTTGTCTAGGAATCCCGTCTTCTCACAAAACCACGCGTCTTCCAGATACGCCAAAATATACTCTGGATCTAAATAAACAACTACTAACTAAAATATCACACAACTATTCACAGAGAAGCTCGGGAAGACGATCTTCCTGCTTCCAGGTTGCTTCTTCCGGTCTTCTCAGTATCGTCTTCCCGAAGCGATTCTCGTCTTCTGGAGGTTCAGCTCGTCTTCTCACACCTCCAGAAGATGATACTGCTTCGCAGAAGTCGACTAGCACGGCTGTTACACCTTACTCTCACACTCACATTACAACGGGTTAGATCAATCACATGGTGTATGCCCCTTGTAGCCTTCCCAGGCTTCTGCCTACGGAAATGATCTTCCTGCAGCACTACAATGACATTCACCTTCACGGAAGCTCAATAGAAATCTCGGAAGCTCACTAGAAGAAGGTAAGAAGATGGGGAAGATGGGAGAAGATGGGGAAGATGAGAAAATCCAAACAAGAGAAAACAAGATGAAAAGAGGAAATTAAGATTCCGACAGGCTTCTAGTCCGGATCCTGACTAACAAGCCATCCCTGCTTGTAATAGTTTGGGGAGGAAGACAACAAACATGTGTACAGTTGTACCGTCTTCTTCTTGAGGATGTCGTCTTCTGCTGTGGGAAGAAGGCTTCTTTCTTCTTCACTTCGCTGCTCTGACTACTCTGTCTTTTGGGATCCCTTACCTATAAGACCGTCCGTACGCAGATCCCAAGTGCTCTACTGGATGAGCCAAGCTACACTTCCACAACTGCTGACAGTCACCGCCACTCAAGGAGAACACTTCCCATGCACAATTGGGAGCGAATTCAAAGAAATCCACCACTTAGAAGACACGAGTTAAGCTTCTGCACTCAAATCAGCAATCCATTCCCTGAGAAGAAGGTACATAGGTGTTGGGAAGCTCACTCCCTCTACTGTCTGTCCCTACTCCTCGACACATCAGTCTAACCAGCAGGACTGCACGAGGATGCCGTTCCCTGCTCCTAGACTGTCCACTACTCATCTACATCTCCGAATCGTTGTTGGCGGTAAGAGAATGCAGACTTCTTCCTGCGTTATCCCCCTATTCCAACATCGAGTGTAGTGTACACTATAATGCCTATCATGTGTCTGGGTGTGCTCTCCGTCTGCACCGTCAAATCGATGTGTGTGTGTGTAGAGCCTACAGAACCTTCCATTTCTTACTCTTCGATCCTACTTATGTCGTTGTCATGAGAATCAGAGGAGACGACCACCAGGGAGAGAGAGGCGCTGACAGGAGGTTGTCACCCCACATGCAAGCGGTTCCCCTTCCAGCTTTAGTCATTTGCTTTGTTGCTCCTACGCTACCTATGCTGCCACATGGTATCCTAACTAATTTTACACTGAAAAACTGCCACCCTTAAGATAGCATATTTGGTCCTACTAAATCTGGAATAGTCAACTTTGATTACTATCTACTCTGATTGCTCGGAGGCAACCTCTATCGGAGCTCCTAACGCGGCTTCTGATAAGCTAGAAAGCCCTGCAGTTACCTCGGGTGTCACTGAGGTGGCTTCCTCCTCATCGTTCTTCGCTGGTCTGTAAACCCTCCGTGGTCTTATCGATCAACTACCCCCCCGATCTCTCAACCTCCACGATCGTCATCCACGAATCTGCAACATGTCGGGCCTATCTCTCACTCAGGGGTCACCTCTGATGGCTTTGACGGAAGCACACCATGAACTTGAAGGGAAAATGCTGAGTTCACTCATTCATACACCCACAAACTTATCAACTAAAAATCTCCTTAAACACATCAACTAAAATCCTCCATTCTAACGACGTCTCTCAAGTTCTCACAAGCTAAAAATATCCCACACTCTCTATATTACTCAAGTTGTCATTACGACAATGTGAAAACAAGGATGAGGAGCTCTTCTCTACTCCTCTATTTATACATTCTAGGTTTTTACTTTGGTACCCTCCGGTAACTCAGCCGTAACTACTTTTACCGGGTTTTACTAAGATATTACTTAAGGTAAAAGCATTGATCACATGGGCTTTTTACCTTTTCACATGGGCTTATTCCTTCAAAGTCAACAACTTCTAGAAGGATTCTGGAATATTCTCAAGGAATCTCGAATTTCCACCCCCCCTCTACACTAGGACCCACTAAAAAGGAAACATGTGGAATCTCTTCTTGTTTTTAATGCCCACAAAGTCCACAACTTTAATCCAACCACTAATATCAAGTCAAAAAGGAGATAAGGGATACTTTCCACCCCCTTTCTACCTTTTAGACAAGATAGACAAGATAGTAGTGCTCACTCTTTAGCAAATATCTGAATTCTGCCAAAAGTACAGCTAAGTTTAACCATAACTAACTTTTAGCTAGTCATGACTAACTTGATACCTCCTTAAAGTACTTTGGCAGCCAATAAACATTCTCAACACTTAGTTATAACTAAACACCTTACTAATAGACAAACTTCCTATGTGTAACATAGGTCGTTACATTTTACCCCCGGACTAAATTTTCGCTCCGTCCTCGGAGTGAAGAGAGAACTTTCGTCGATGAAACAACTTCAACTTGTCATGGTTGACCCGATCGAATCTCCTTCCTCCCAACTCCTGAAGGTCATATGTGAAGTTGCTCCACACCTTATCTACAACAAAAGGACCAAAATACCTCGGAAGAAACTTCTTCCTAGCCCTCTTGAATCTGATAGCATCATATAACATAACCCAATCTCCAACTTGAAAAGGTTTTACCTCCCTCTTGCCCAACCGTTTGTCGTAACTCTTCTTTTGATACGCCTGAGCTCGTTCCATCCGGATCATTGCTACCGCTCGGGTCTCTTCCAACTCCATGAGTTGCTCCCTTCTTGATCTGACCACGTCTTCTCCTCTCGACCTCTTCAACTTTCGTTGAATAGTTTGAAAACTATCCAATTCGAATTGGATCGGCAACTTGGACTCCACTCCATAAACCAGTCGAAATGGAGAGTACCCAGTAGAAGTCTTTGTTGTCGTTCGGTACTCCCATAAGATGGCATGTAGCCTCTTATCCCAAGTATGTTTCGCAGTCTCAACACCAGCATCTTTGGCGAGCATCATACAAAGTGTAAGATTGGTCTTCTCCGCAAGACCATTAGCATTTGGTTTGTATGAGGTCGTTACTCGTGGCTTGATAGAAAAGTGTTGTAGCATAGCAGTAGTCATGCTCCCTACAAACTCTCCTCCTCTATCTGAGACCAACTCTAACGGACATCCAAATCTTGTGATGATCCTCTCCCATAGGAATCTACCGACTTCTGTTTCATTGGTCTCTCTCAAAGGTCTAGCCTCTACCCACTTGGTACAATAGTCAGTGGCGACTACAATGTATCTATTGTCTCGAGGTGTCTTATTAAGAGGACCTACAAAGTCAATACCCCATTTCTCAAATGGTCCTAATATTGGAATTGATCTTAACGGAGGTGTTCTAGTAGACTTCAGAGCAAATGCTTGACATACGTCGCAAGTTTTGCAATAGTCTAAACACTCCTTGAAAATCCCTCTCCAGTGATAACCCGCATCCAGAATCTTGAAAGCTGTTATCTTACCAGCAAAGTGACCTCCGCAAACCGTGCCATCGTGAAACTCGTGCATAAGCTTGAACGCCTCCTTCTGACCAACTGCTCTCCTTAGTAACCCATCTGCTCCTTGATGAAATAGAATTCCCTCCACCATGGTGTAAGGTTTGCATCTCTTGATCAACGCGTTACGTTGTCGGGTATGCATACCTTCTGGAAAAGAGCCATCTGCAAGGAAACTCCAAATTTCCTTGTACTCGTCCGGTATCTCCTCAATGCTTGTGATGGTCATCAGATGCTCGTCTGGAAATGAATCATCAAACGGTTCTTCTCCCTCATCATCATAAGCCCTCGACAAAAGATCAGCATTTGCATGCTTTTTCCCTGGTCTATCTTCAATCACGTAATCGTATTCTGTTAGAAGGATCTTCCAACGAGCAATACGACCTTCGGCATTAGGCTTATTAAAGATATACTTTAAAGCCTTGTGATCTGTGACTATGGAAAATTTCCCTCCTAGCAAGTAATGTCGGAACTTCTTCAATCCAAAGATCACCGCTAATCCTTCTCGTTCAGTCACGGAGTAATTCTTCTCCGCTGGCACCATCTGCCTACTAGCATAAGCTATAGGATGATCATGTCCATCTTCATCTAACTGACTTAATGTACACCCGATAGCTACATTAGAGGCATCCGTATACAGAATAAATGCTTTACTCCACTCAGGTTTAGCAAGTATAGGAGCTGTCACCAATGCCTTTTTCAGCTCCTCAAATGCTTCCTTTGCCTTCTGATCATGCACTATCAAGTCAAACTCAACTCCCTTCTTCATGTACATAGTCAAAGCTATTGCTTTGTTTGAGAAGGAAAAGACAAACCTACGATAATATCCAACCATCCCAAGAAACTGTCCCAACTTTGTCAAGTTGATTGGAAATGGAAGATCCACAATCTTCTTCACCTTCTCAGGATCTACCGCAATCCCTTTCTTGGAAATGATGTGTCCTAACAGCAGACCTTCTTCGCAGCCAAAGATGCACTTCTCTGGATTCAGAGAAGCGTTGGCTTGCTCCAACCGCTGCAGAACTTTGATCACATGATCAAAGTGGTCCTCCTTTCTTCCGTACACACAGAAATCATCAATGAAATCACGAACAAACTTTCCTATGAATGGTTCGAACACCTTGTTCATGAACCTCTGAAACGTGGCCGGAGCATTACACAGTCCGAATGGCATCACTCGAAATGCAAATGTTCCCCAAGGAGTAGTGAAAGTAGTCAACTGTTGGTACTCCTGTGCTATCTTGATCTGGTTGTATCCACTATAACCATCACCAAAGCTGTACCACTCATGACCAGCAA
Organism: Asterella californica; assembly: GCA_036924285.1. NCBI lineage: Eukaryota > Viridiplantae > Streptophyta > Marchantiopsida > Marchantiales > Aytoniaceae > Asterella > Asterella californica. The sequence continues at coordinate 33,047,309 of JAYKYS010000003.1, forward strand.
CTTCTTCCAAAATCTCATCTATAAATGGTAGAGGATAATAATCCTTCTTGGTAACTGCATTCAGCTTCTTATAGTCTATGCACACTCGCAGCTTACCATTCTTCTTCTTGACAATCACAATGGGTGAAACCCATTCTGAGTTCTCCACCTCGTAGATGAAACTCGCCTCCCTCAACTTGTCTATCTCCTCCTTGACCATCATCGCTGTTGTAGGATTGACCCTTCTCTGCTTCTGTCGAACTGGTCTTGCGTTCTCCTCCAATTCGATTCGATGAGTCTCGAGGGTCACCTCCTTCAAATCCTTGTAGCTGAAAGCAAACACATGGATATATTTTCGAAATATATCTAAGAATCTACTTTTCTCCTCTTGAGTGACATTGATACCAAACTTCAGGGTAGAGAGTCTTCTCACAATCTCTGCCTCACTCAACTCTTCTTTGTCAGGATCTTTCTCCACTGCTGGTCGAGGCAACAAGTCAATAGCACTAAGCTGATGTACTGATTCATCTCGACCAAATCCTTCATCCTCAGACGAGGATTCTTGGTCGTAAGAATCCCCAATATCTACTTCTGAGACACTCTGATCATCCTCCGTATCAGATTTCCAGTAGTCACTAGTGGGTCTATCAGAGTCAGAAGTCACAACTCCAGCACCCGAGAGAGGAACTATCACTCTATGATCTCTAGGCCCAATCCGTAAGTATCCCTTGTGCCACCTATCCGTGGTGCGCACAGCTCTCAACCAAGGCCTACCTAGGAGCAAATCATAACTAGAGTCCTTTAACACTTGAAAGGACATCAATGTTTGAACTCCCATCACAGACACGACCACCTTCTCTAACACACCAAGAGGTTTTACCCGTTGCTTGTTAGCCATCCCCACGACAATGCTAGCCGGGCGAGTTGGTTCCATTCTCAACTTCTTCATCAACCTCTCCGATATGGCGTTTACAGCCGACCCTCCATCCACCAATACGTCAGAGACGTAGTGACCATTCAATCGGACTTCAATCTTTGAAGCCCTAGTGCATACCTCTGAAGCATGCACATCCACCACACCAACTCCCACAGACTTTGACGTCTTGCTCTTAGGTTTCTTCTTCTTGCTTCTCTTAGAACTCAGTCCTCCTCTGAGTTCCCTTCGTAAGCTGGGATTAAGTGCGATCAGTTGTCCAACAGTGATGTTGGCTTTCTGAGCACCCACATCTTCAACCACATCATATCCCGCTTGGGAAGATGAAATGGTGAAATCCGCCATCCCCAGCTTCCTTCTTGGCTCCCTTGGTGTACTCGAAACATTACTCGAACGAGTGCTTCTACTAGCTGATTCCTCCATGAAAACCGGTTCATCAGAAAATCGAGTTCTTTTCCTTTCTTGAGCTAAAAGCTCCACCGGTGCATGAGAAGAGTTTGAACTCTCTCCTTTCTCGTAGATGGGATCTCGCACGACATCGATAGTAGCCACCCCCTTGTCCCGTCCTTGTGGTGGATTTCCTCCACCCACATTCATTCTGACAGCTTCAGCACCTCTTGCTCCGTTGTTAGGACAATTTCGTTGGAAATGAGAACCTCCACACGTCCAACAAGTGATTCCTCCAAAGTTACCTTGGTTGCCTCCAAAGTTACCTTGATTTCCTCGGTTGGGATTGTTGTCGTAACCTCTTTGACCTCCTCCTCCACCTTTGTTCCTCCATTCTCGTAACTGCACCACGTTTATCTTGAGATCCGCAAGAGTATCGGTGATGCTCTTCAGCTCGGCATGAAAATCAGAGGTGGCAGTAGACATCGTTGTTGGGACAAACGGTCTTGGCACCACCGTTGGAGTAGGAGCTGACGTTGAAGCAATCATCAATTGTGATGGTGCAGGTGCGATCGTTGTGACTACACCAGGAGTCAAAGTTGACACCAGAGCAGCATGATGAGGTTGGATGATATCTCCTTCATCCAAACTCTCTTCCATATTTGTCGCTATCTTGATGGCCTCCGCTTTGGTTGCTGGCTTCTCGTACCTCACTTGGGTTCGAATTGAAGGCCTCAACCCTCCCACCAAGTTCTTGGTCAACACTGCTCCAATCCCCGCCATCGTTAACTCCACATTGTCTCCACTCTTCCGTAGGACCGTCCGAAACCGTTGCTCCAACTTATCCACCCTTTCGGCATATTGCCGAACTTTCTCGTCGTCTCGTTGCTTCAAATGAGTAAGCTCCACCATGAGCTTCTCATAACTCTCTTCTGGAAGAAATTCTTCGATGAGTGCATTACTCAACGTCTCCCATGTGTCCTCAACTGCACCAGGTGTCTTGCTCTTCACTCGATCTTCATACCACGTAAGAGCAAAATCTTCTAAAAACTCTGGCAGTAACAACACCCATTCTTCCTTCCTTCTCACGTTGTTTCCGATGCAACCCCTTTTGAAATCTCGTACAAATGGTTCTACATCTTCATTGTCCTTCCCCTGAAACACTGGTAACTTCCCCATCTTGTAACTACTCTTCTACACTTCCAATTTTCGTGCAATAACTACTCGCTAAAAGAGCACGAACATCACCAATTCCATTCGCGAATAATCTACCATAGGTAAAATAAAAAGAAATGGTTGTAACAACACCTCTTGTGCCATCTCTTCTCCCAAGGTAATCATGAGCCTGAGTCGCATCACCGCCTTCTCCACCATCCGAATGACAATCTCCATCACAACTCAGCCGAGTCCTCTTTTGAAGTCGACAACTTGTCCGTCTCAGCTCTTTGAGTCTCGTCCAACTTCTCGACTACTGACGTAAGTAGGGCGGCCACATCGACGTACTTGTGTCCTCTTGATAGATCACCCACTCCACAACTTGGACAAGGATCTTCTCCTAGAAGATGAATTGGCGCTGGTGACGATGGACCCACTCGAAGACTTAAATCAGTAAACTCCCGCTTCCCTTTAGCTCTCTCGGTTCTGATTCTAGTTGGACAATTCACTACTTTATGTCCCAACCCTCTACAAAAATAACACCACAAGTCGGTTTCTACTCTTCTCCTCGGAGATTCTACTTGAGGTTTTGTACTAGGGTTCTCAAACTCAACGATAATCTCTTTAGAGCTCTCTCCGACGCTTACTATGACATCTAAACCTTGAGGAAGGTTTCTAAGTCTAACTTTCCAATCTTTTGAACTTCCACTCATGTTGCGCCTTCTCAACCATTAAGTGGACAAAATATCGTTGAGGAAAATAACTCTACATCACTTTCTTAACTCTTTTATATTGAAAATCGTGTATTCTACATGCTATACACGAAATAAAATCCAATCTAAAATTAAGAGTCCATGATAATGTCCTCATGACCATCGTCTGTACTAATCCTAGCAGACATCTTAAAGTCACTTTTGTAAGGATCACACTCTACTTCGCCAGGAGCATTCGTGGCCTCTACAGTGAATGATACTTTGAACTCAACCTTCTTCACATCTGCGCCGATGCTCGCAGAAGCTTCTTGATATAAAGCAAAAATATCACCCCAATTGCAATAGAAGCTTCATCGCAACGCCTCTATACTTAACTTTGGCTTTTTCGTCTCCGTTATAACTCCCAAACGTCTCTTCTTCAACTTCGGCACTCGAACTGGATTCCCCATGAAGTATCTTCAAGACCTCCTTGTATGCCGAAACGTATATCTCTTAGTTGGTAAGAGATCTCTCCAAGATTTTTGTGGTCTCCAGTAGCTCAACCTCCAAGCTACTAAATCATGAAGTTTCAACAGAAACTTCCCTAATCAGAAGAGATGGTGATGACTGTACAAATTTTCAGAGAACTGAAATTTGTATATTTTCACTTCCCTCATGGTTGTCAACCCCCTCCACTTTGAAAAATTCTTTCTCCCTCTTCAGACCTCATCTTCTCATGATTTCTTTTGTCTTGGATAGCTTATCAGCCAATCTAAAACACTGGAAAGTTTCTCAGGAAAATAAAATTCACAGAAAATCTGACACTGACTGTAAATTTTTTTCAGAAAACAGAATTCCTCAACTCTCACGAATAGACCCCCTCAACTTTGAAAAATCATTGCTCCCTCTCTAGACCACCTTTTCCTATGATTTCTTTTGTCTTAGATAGGTAATCAACCAATCTAAAACACTGGAAAGTTTCACAGGAAAATAAAATTCACAGAAAAGTTGACAGCGACTGTACAAATATTCCAGAGAGTAGAATTTCTAAACTCGCAAATTTCTCTCCTCTAATAACTTTTCTCTCCTCCTTTCTCTACAACTCTTGTTGCACCTTCTTTCAACTCTCCTCAAGCCCTTTCTAAGTGAACAAGATGTAAAGAATGACTTCGAACGCGTCATATATCACTACGGGATACACGAAAGGTTCTAACGTTGCTAACATCGCGTTAGCTCTCTCTCCTCCCAACGTTCTCTCCATGTGCTCTCTCATAATCTCTTTTTGTCGAATATAGAACTGAACTCTAAACATCGTTCAACGATCCCTTCAAGTGAGGTCCCGGCAACGAAACCAAAAATGTAAATCCTCCGTGGTCTTATCGATCAACTACCCCCCCGATCTCTCAACCTCCACGATCGTCATCCACGAATCTGCAACATGTCGGGCCTGTCTCTCACTCAGGGGTCACCTCTGATGGCTTTGACGGAAGCACACCATGAACTTGAAGGGAAAATGCTGAGTTCACTCATTCATACACCCACAAACTTATCAACTAAAAATCTCCTTAAACACATCAACTAAAATCCTCCATTCTAACGACGTCTCTCAAGTTCTCACATGCTAAAATTATCCCACACTCTCTATATTACTCAAGTTGTCATTACGACAATGTGAAAACAAGGATGAGGAGCTCTTCTCTACTCCTCTATTTATACATTCTAGGTTTTTACTTTGGTACCCTCCGGTAACTCAGCCGTAACTACTTTTACCGGGTTTTACTAAGATATTACTTAAGGTAAAAGCATTGATCACATGGGCTTTTTATCTTTTCACATGGGCTTATTCCTTCAAAGTCAACAACTTCTAGAAGGATTCTGGAATATTCTCAAGGAATCTCGAATTTCCACCCCCCCTCTACACTAGGACCCACTAAAAAGGAAACATGTGGAATCTCTTCTTGTTTTTAATGCCCACAAAGTCCACAACTTTAATCCAACCACTAATATCAAGTCAAAAAGGAGATAAGGGATACTTTCCACCCCCTTTCTACCTTTTAGACAAGATGACAAGATAGTAGTGCTCACTCTTTAGCAAATATCTGAATTCTGCCAAAAGTACAGCTAAGTTTAACCATAACTAACTTTTAGCTAGTCATGACTAACTTGATACCTCCTTAAAGTACTTTGGCAACCAATAAACATTCTCAACACTTAGTTATAACTAAACACCTTACTAATAGACAAACTTCCTATGTGTAACATAGGTCGTTACAGGCCTTGCTGTCGCTGCTCCTGCGTCTGCTTCGGAAGACAGAAGCGTCTTCTGGGAAGCGGAGTCTACCGGTGCTTCTTCGCTCTTCTGGAGCATCAGCTCGGTACTAGAGACCATGGCGACCTCATAGGGGTCCGAGGAAATCGCTTCCTCCATGCAGAATATCTCGAAAGACAACTCGTCTTCCTGTCTTCCAGAAGACATCTTGTCTTCCGAGGCGTCTTCCGGAGTCTTCTCGGCTTCCAACGCTGTCACTACCAAGTGCACAGCTAGGTCGAACTCCTCCTTCTCCATTCCGGATCCAGTAGATGGTGCTGGAGCTTGAGAAGATGCAGTTGCAGGTATCGGAAGCGAGAGAAGACCATAAAGTGTCTTCACTCCCTCTATCTGCCGATCCAAGTATCTGAACATGCTCTCCATGCATTCCACCAACATTATCTTGGACTCGCTGTCCCATCCTCTAGCCAAGGTAAGTAACTTCCTACCCGCGGTGAAGTTGAACTTCTTCCGAAGCGCTTCCACCGACTGTGCTAGCATCTCCTGTGCACGAGCCTCCGCTGCTTCCCGCTGCGTCTTCTCAACTGCAACTCGCGCTTCTGCGGTTTCTTGCTGCTTCGCCCATGTCATCTTCTCTTCTGCGAGGGAGGTGATCTTCTCCCGCACTCGGAGGACCTCCTGATCGCGCTGCTGTACACGCGCCTGCATCTCCTGGTTGCTCTTCCGAAGTTGCACCAGCTCTTTGGCAGAAGAGGCTGCTTCCGCCTTGTATCTGGCTGCGAGCTTCTCCGTGGTGCGAAGACTAGCTTCCAGCGACTCCGTCTTCTTCTGGTCTTCTTCCTGTCGTAGCAAGGTGCCCAGACCGAATCCAGGTTGCAAGGGCCTCTCCTGTGTCTTCGCTCTCTTCTCCAGCAACTCCATAGCTGGCTGGATCTCCTTGTGGAAGAAGGCGCTGAACTCTTCCAGTCTTTTTCCTGCGGAAGACAAGTTCATCTCCACTACTCGCTCTGAGGTGTCGACCTTGTCTTCCAGAGGCAAGGATGCCTCTTCCACCACAATGACCTTCATCTTCTGCGCACGAGAAGAAGCTACTCTTCTCATCTTCCGGGGTGGAAGATCCCTCATGGCAGGAGCGGTTCTCTTCACTGCGCTTCCCCGCATTGCAGTAGGAGTATCCCTTCTTCTCTTGTCTTCTAGAATCTTCGGAAGACTCCCAAGTGTTGCAGAAGCGGTCTTCTGCTCCGATCGGATACTCAGCAGTTCTTCTTCCAAGTCGGACTCTGATTTTGAATGAATGAGGGAGGTGGGCTTCCTAGGTACACTTCTAGGACCCATCTTCCTCGATGGCGTGGCGTCTTCCGACCCACTAGACTCGTCTTCCCTCACCAGAAGCGTCTTCTGGTGAGAGCCGAGCCTCAGCTGTGGCATCAGAGTGGGAGGGGGAGTTGCGGCTGCTGCTCGGTCATCGTCTTCCGAGATCTCCTCCTTCACCTCCTGTTGTCTTGTTGGCCCATACTCCGCCAGCTGATCTCTCCTAAGATCCCCCATGGCTACGTACAAGTAGCAGAGAAAAGGTGTCAAGTGTCCTCCTGCCGGGGTACCCAAGTACGCTAGCTCCGCCTGTACATAGTTGTGGACGTATGCGCCCCAGTAGATGGACACTCTTTTATCCCACACTGCTTCCAAGAACTCTACGTCCTGATCTCCCAGGTACCTCGTCTTCTGCTCTTTCCCCTTGGGAAAGAGATGCAGAAACAGCTTCGCCAGGAGTCGTTTCTTCGACTCCCGGTAAGATTCGATCTTCCATCCATTCCTACTCTGCCTGTCTTCCACGAAGAGACAAGTGGTGCTCCCAGGCACATGCCACGTACTCACGACCCTGGGCAAAATCTTCTTCTCAAACCAATACCCTCGGTCCTCGGATTCTAGCTTGTGGAAAGCCCTGCGCCACCAATCTTCAGTCCAGGAAGATGGTCTTCCTCGAGCTACTCCTGCCTTCGCAGGTACACGGTTGCGAGGTGGTAACGCTGCCCACACCTCTTCCAGAAGTCCCTGGCCTGCGAGGTTCCAATCCCATAGGAAGAAATCGAGACCCAACTCCTTGAGGAAGGGTGTGGCCTCGGCCAACTCCGCTGCTGGTAACACCAACCCTTGAGGATGCATCGTCATACTGAAAGATTTGTTGCACTAAGCCACAAGCACCTACTATGAGCTCAAGGCTCAGTCCTTCCCAAGTGCCCACAGTCTAGCTTCTACTTCTCAGAAGACGAAACTAGTCTTCAAGAAGACAACTACTCCGTCTTCCGGGATTCTAACAGTACTTCCTAGATAGCTCTCGTCTTCCGAGCTATATCTAAACAATCCTATCTAAGCAAGGCCTCGCATGGATTACCAAGAAGACAACCCACCTTGCATTACATCCTACTTCTTATCAGAAGATACAAGATTCGCGAAACATAAAGTGCATAACAGGTTCGGAAGATGGTTGCGGGCTCCTGCGGTGACAGTGGTCTCTGGAAAGACACCCAGGACAGTTTTTGATTCAATGTCTTTCTCGGAAGACCTCCCGAAGTCAGGCTTCCCTTCACTGATCTCACCTGTCTTCGTCTTCCTACGCGCAATCTATCCTCACAACAGACTCAAGACAATTGCACTATGTTCTTCTGACTTCTCACCTCTCATACGCACTCAGAAGAAGCTTGCTGCTCGGTGGGAAGACATGACCCTCGACCATTCTCTCCAGATTCTGCCAGCAAGTCTTCTCACAACTCTCTCCTAAGTTTGGGAAGAAGAAGGAATGGCTGCTATGGGTCGGACAGAAGAGACCCGAAATGGACCCTCACGTCTTCTCTCTCATTTTGCCAGCCTTTCAGTCTTCTAGTCTCTCGAGGAATATGTGGAGTTGAGAAGCTTGGAAGACCGGGAGGCACAGGCCTAGTTCCCGACTTCCAACTTCTCGAAATAACAAAAGAATTCACCAAGCCACTCAGGATTCGTACCAAGCTTCTCTTAACACAAAAGCAACACAAATCCACTCTTGATACGAATTGGTCATAGTCGCCTTCCGAAGACAGTCAAGTTTCAGAAGCGTCTTTCGAAGATGTTCCAATCTTCCGAAGCGCCTTATGTTCAAGGTTTCGGAGGTAGAGGGGTAGTAGGGTAAGGAAATTGATAGTTGGGATCGTCAATTTGGGGACGATGGGTAGGGAAGATCGAATTGAACTCAGGAAGAAGTAGGAAGATGCCTGACAGAAATTAGGCAGCGCTTCCGCACCCAATGTCACAATGGGAAAAATGGGGATGAGGGGTAATCGATCATGCTGTCTGCAACCAACCGGGGAAGCGCGGGGGATACCAAACATAGGCGAGAAGCAGTGGGAAGGGAGAAGAACATGGGAAGAACCTCTACAGTCTTCTGTTTGCTTCCCGAGTTGTCTTCGACCTTCTGCGCGCTTCTGGCTCTGGTCCTAGCTCCAATGCGACTCTACACAGCTGCTTCCGCTGTCAGTTTCTGACCACGTCTCAATTCCACCTTCGATTTTACTCAGCTACCCTCCAATGCCAGCTTCCCGGGAGCTCACAGAAAAACGCCTTCGCTTCTTGCCTTCCGTGCTTCAGCAATTCGGTCTCGCCCTCCTCCTAGCTGCTAACTGGTCCTCACCTCGCTCGATTTCACCTCGTTCGATTTCCTCATTCGAAGCTCACCCTCTGAAATCGATCTCCTCAAGAAGTGCTTGCTGCGGGAAGTTGGAATGCGCTAATGCGCTTCCTGCACATCTTCCCCGCAGATTAAGGGTTTCGATCCTAGGTGACTTAGTCGACCTACCTACCACCTTGGTGTTACCTAGTAGGTACACCTACTCCTTTACCTGGAAATTCATGGTTAGGCCTTCGCGGTCGCTGTCTTTCGGAAGATGGATGTCTTCCGCCGTCTTCTCGTCTTCCGCCGTCTTCCGTCTTCCGAAGACGCAACTGAGAAGACGCTCTTCGGAAGACGGTCGTCTTCCAAAGAAGTCAACTTCTTATTACGAAAAGCTCATAAGATCATCTTCCTTCTAAGGAAGCAATAATCTTAAGTAACAACGCTTCTTCAGTTACACAAACAAGTTATTTATCTTAAAAATTTCAAAAATTCGTGAATCTTGTAATTTGTGGGTACCACAACTTCCCGAAGAGAAAACTCAATTCACGTATCTAGTATCCTTTGCTCCAAGATGCTCTTCAGATCAGTAGAAGTTTCAATATCAGCTGCCAACTTGTAAGCCGGTCCCTTCTCCTTCTCTTGGGCAGTAAACCGCCTATCAGCAGTCGTTGGCTCTTGCTAGGATCTCTGCACGTCCTCCATCGGACCTGGTGCAGGTGGAGGAGCTGCAGAAGTAGACGGGATGTCCTCAAGAAGAGCCGCTCGTCTCCTTGTGACTCTTCGTCTATCCCCAGTCTCCTCAGGAACTCCAGTATCAACTTCAGAGGCTTCTCGTCGTCTCTTTTCTTCTAAAGAAGCATCCTACCAATGAACGTGTTTATCTACATCCAAGAATGCTCTGATAGAAGCAGCATCTACAAGATCTCCCCATCCTGTGACCCTACGAATAGACTCAGCTCCTCTCTTCAGTATCTCAGAAGGGACTGGAGCCACACTCTTCTCAGCAGTCCTATCTAGCAATGTAGGACTAGAAGAGACTTCAATATGCCCAGCATATACATCAAAATTTACCAGAGGTGCCATTAACGCAGTTGCAGTTGCAGTTGCAGCCGCAGCAATCTGAGGTAGACTCCTCATGCCTCCTCGCCCAAACTGCGTGCTCAACGGCTCTCCAGTAGAAGAAAGGTGCAACTTACCGTTTTGATAGCGAACCACACCATCTCGCAAAGCAACTGTGAGCTCTTGACAATCTCCTCGGAAATGATCAAGACTATCACACCAAATACATCTACGAACCGGAGCTCCTCCTGGACGTGCAGCAGCAGGCGCAGTCGTGTGACGTGCTTTCTTATCTGGGAATACATCGGGTATCTAGCTGTAGAGAGTACGTGTCGCACTCCGTGACTCAGAACCAGCAACCACCCAAACCTCTCTCTGACCTCCAAGTACACTCTGAACCTATCTCGGTACGATATCCTCACGTCCTCTCGGCAGATCTCTCTCTTACTCGACTAGGAATAGAACCGGGGTAACAAGCACGGGCAGCCTGTTCCTGCCATCACCGCAAGCACTCTTGGGTCTTCTGGTCATCACTCCAGCCTCACCACAAGAGAAATACCAACACTCCTAATAGAAAAGAAACTAAGCGCAACGCCCGCACACAAATCCAAACCAAACCAACTGGGCGTACAAACAGGCATGCGAGTATGGAGAGGGTCCAAACACAGGAAAAACTGTCAACAACTCTCCATACTCATGATAGAGTGCTCTGAAGCACTTGCAAAGTCTCCAGGTCGACTTGTTCTCCAAAGAATCTTAAATCTTGCGCCTTTTTGGAGCAAAAAAACCTCTTACCTTCACCTCGCTGTCACTCCTCAACCATAACTCAGAATGAGATGAAACCAAGGCCAGTAGGTAGCCTGTAGAATAATCTCTCTATTAAGATATTACATACAGAGAGATCATCTCTGAGTTGGCATCTATGCCTTATCAAAATTCGCTGATCGAAACGTTCATAACATTCATGATACTATTTCGACAGAACTTTGCTATTCGATTCTTCACAAACCACTCGACCAAAATGGCTCAAACTTCTCAAGAAACTAATGTGTCACCTTCACTACCACTCTGTAAAATTTCACCGGCAGATCTTCAACCAAACTCCTGGAATGATCCAAGCCCTTATCACTATTTTTATAACATGATACTATTTCGGTAGAACTTTGCTGTTCGATTCCTCACAAACCACTCGACCAAAACGGCTCAAACTTCTCAGGAAGCTAATGAGTCACCATCACTACCAATCTGTAAAGTTTCACCAGCAGATCCTCAACCAAACTCTCGGAATGATCCAAGCCTTTTTCGTCAATGACACAAGATGATATGCAGACCCTTGTGCACAAAAACAACGTTTCCCTTCAACCCAATAATCCAAATGGTCTCAAATTTCACAGGTAGGTAGCTGACTGTACCTTCTCAGACCCTGGAAGGTTTCATATCGAAATTCGACCTCAAACTCTCCATATCTCTCATTGTCTCATGTTTACAATCGCCTACTATCATAGCCTCCGATTTGAGACACCCAACTTCAGCCGGCCATAATTTTTTCACTCCTGCTTGGAATCGATTGATCTCTGAGTCCATCAGCAAGCTCATCTCAAGAGCTTTCCAGCAACAGTCAATTCATCTCCAGCAACCTCACAGAACTCCCAGAAAGTGACAAAGACCTCACGGAAACAAAATTGGTCACGAATTTGACCCCCTCAGTTTCAATTGATCGAAATATTCTCATCCGTGCTTCAAATCGAGCAACCATTGAGTCCACGGGCATCCTCGTCTCCCAAGCTTTCCAACCATATCTCACACACCGCGAATGGACCACGGGAAGTGCCTCTAACCCTCGAAAACGTGAAAGGAACTTGGTAGAAGGTGATTGATCAAACTTTCGACCAATGAGAAACAAGTTGACAAAAGGGTTTTTGTCTTCACTCACATGACAAACACACAAAGAACGAATTTTTCTCCAAAAGTACCATTTAGGCCTCAAAAGCTTATATTGAACAAACTACAAACATGTGCCGTTGACGATACCGTCGGTCACGAAGCACGTAAACACGAAGAACAAACTACACTCAATATATACACGCCAAGTATAAAGCTGTAGCGAGGAAGGTGAGACCTATGGCGACCCAGTTATCTGTTGATTCTTAGTAGCAGATGGAGTTAGCGGCTGCTGAGCCTGTGCTTAGAGATCCTACACAGGTAGGACACAAGTTTACTCAAGAGACACTCGAGCAGCTCCAGATAGGAGAGGGTGGCTTCTTGACTGAAGAGGAGAAACGAGCTTTTGAACAGATGATAGTAAGGCATTTTCTTTCTCAGCTGAGGAGATTGGTTGTGTGGATCCTAGTGTGATAGCTCCGATGGTTATCTTCACTGTTCCTCTTGGGACTTGAAGCCGATTCCAGTCCCTCGTGCCTTGCTACCGAAGGTGATTGAGTTACTGAAGGAGAGGATGCGGATGGGTATTCTTGAACCATCTATGGCTCCGTACTCTAGCCGATGGTTCACAGTACCTAAGAAGACAGGAGCTCTGCGCTTCATCCAAGACTTGCAGCCTGCCAACAACATCACGATTCGAAACGTCGGGACAGGACCTATGGTTGATGAAGTAGCTGAGGCATTTGCTGGAAGGTCAATCTATTCTATTGGAGATCTGTTTTCAGGTTATGATCAGTTTCAGCTTGCTTTGGAGAGTAGAGACTTGACTACCATGCGTACACCTTTGGGATTGATGCGGATGTGTACTCTTCCTCAGGGTGCGACAAACTCAGTAGTCCATATGCAGAATGCGATGCATAAGGTGTTACGAGAGTTTGTACCTGAGGTCACTATCCCGTTTCTGGACGATATTCTCATGAAAGGTTGTCCGGTGGAGGACAAGGACGAAGCAGTGACTTCTGATGGTTGCAGAAAGTTCATTGTAGACCACATTCGAGATGTGGAGAAGATTCTGATGCGTTTGGAGGAGGTACACCTCACTCTGTCAGGTATCAAATCTCGCTTTGGGATGTCAGAGATTGTGGTGGTAGGTCATTTGTGTGGTACTTTTGGGAGGCGTCCGAACCCAGAGAAAGTAGATGCTATAGCAAGGATAGCTGACTGCACCAATATCACTGAGGTTCGACGATTCTTGGGAGCTTGTGTGTTCTTTCGTGTGAGTATTCCTCATTATGCACATATTGCCGAGCCTCTGTATGCACTTCTGAGAAAGAGAAGGAGGTTTACTTGGCGGCAAGAGCATCACGAGACGATGGAGCAGCTGAAAGAGATTCTGAAGTCTCCACCTATACTAAGGAGGCTTAGCTACGAGAGCGGGAGACCTGTGGTACTGACTGTTGATACGAATCCAAAGGCGATTGGATGGGCAGTTGGTCAAGAAGATGCAGAAGGTGTGCGGTTTGTTTCAAGGTTTGGAGCACGGATCTTAACAGATAGACAACGTAACTATCCTCAAGTGAAGCGTGAGTTGTGGAGCTGTTACTGCTATGAAGGTAGATCGAGAGTCCTTGATAGGAGCCCGTGTGATATTAGAAACAGATTGTTTGCCTTTGTTGGGTATGATAGCAAACTGCAATACACCAGACATAGCAATGCTGCGATGGATTGCTTATGTCCGGAGTCTGAATCCTGAGCTAAAGCATATAGCAGGGAAGGACAATCCAGTTGCAGATATGTTGTCTAGGGCTCGTTATACAGGTGAGGATGAGATGTTTGCAGAAGTGGAGAATGAAGAGAGGAGAGACGTTTGATGTCAAGTTGGTCAGCAGACTTCAGACTTGAACCACTGCCGTTCAATGAGGAGTTCTACTCAGAAAAGTTCCGCGATATTGGATTTTATCTGAGTTCGTTATGCAGAAGAGAAGGATGGAGTGATGCAGAGTTCAAAGAGATCAGACGGAAGGCGTACAGTTACCTTCTACGCGAAGATTATCTGTGAAAACGTCCGAAGAGAAGAGACGGAATACTGACTAGAGTGGTGGATGATCAACCGACAAAGCTTAATCTGCTGAAGGAGTTTCATGATACCTTGTGGGCTGGACATCGTGGAGTATGAGCTACTTACACGAAGATGAAGGAGCGTTATTGGTGGAAGGGTTTATATCATGACGTGGTGGACTTTGTTGGATCGTGTCTGCACTGCCAATTCTACTCTAAGGTCCGTTACAGAGATGGGCTTGTACCTACCTATCCACCTAGTATCCATTTTCAGTGGGTTTTTGATCTTGTGATGATGCCACCGGGGTTATGGGAGATGCGTTACTTGGTGTTGGCTCGAGAGGATCTCTCCAACTATGTGGAGGGACGAGCACTACGGACGAAGACTACAGAGAATATTTGCAGGTTCGTGCTTGAAGATATCATCTGTCGTTATGGATCGATTGGGAGATTACGTGCAGATAGAGGCGAGTTGAGAGACGCTGAAGTGAAGGAGTTTTTTGCTCGTTATGGAGTAAAGCTTCGACTTACCACTGCTATGAATCCAGAGGACATTGATAAGAGTGAACGAGGACACCCTTCTATTGTTCATGCTTTAGTGAAAGCATGTGATGGTAAGCCTAGAGAATGACCGAGACTACTTCTATTTGCCTTATGGGTTGATAGAACTACACACTGTACTACGACTGACTATATGCCAGTTGAGCTTATGCTGGGACAGAAACCGATCATGTCTGCTGAGGAGCACTTTCCTACATGGGCTACGCTACCGTGGGAAGATGGTATAGATCGTGCTTCATTCCTTGCTTTACGTATTAGGCAGTTGGAGCAAAGGGAGGAGGATCTTGCTGATGCGCAAGAGAGGCTGAAGGTGGCTCGAGTCAGAAACAAGGAATATTTTGATAAGACTCATCCACTACGATCGAAACCAATACATGTTGGTGATTGGGTTCTGGTATATGATAGCACGTTGGAGAATCAGCATTCTACACTTCATAAGTTCTCTCGAAGATGGTTCGGGCCTTATGTTGTGCTAGATGTGTATGAGAATGCCACTTATAGTTTGCGTGAGTTGGATGGTACTCCTTTGAAGCTATCCGTGGCTGACAAACGTGTGAAACTGTTCAAGAGACGCGGAGGGTCAGTCGAGTTATTCAACTTTCTGGAGTCAGAGCTGAGGACAACAAGAGACGGAGACGTCCTAGTATTAGATGAGGCTGAGGCGGAGGAGAGTGACGATGTAGAAGAACAAGCAGAAGACTGAACAGGTTGACACATGTCGGAGGATGTGCAGGTTTGGAGGGGGTGGATGTCGTGATGTGAATCATTTCACATTGTAAATGATTCACTTCTCTGTCAGGCGTTAGTCTCTCTAAGTGAAGTTAAGACCTCAGAGACGTCCATTTTTGAAAGATGTTATATATTTTGAGTCTTAGTAGGTTGATTACCATGTCGATAGGATTTAAGCTCATGGGTTGTATTTGCGTGTCGCCCATGCACGCTTTCTAGCTGATTTAAGTTATCTTTCGGGGCTCCGTGTCGTTTTAGGTAGTTTAAGTTTTACGCTGGTACTCTAGGGGGCTTGACGTGGTTGCCTATGAGTGTAGATAAGTTACCATGTGGTTTAAGGCACAAAAGGACAACCAAATGGAGCTATGAACTCTCATTGGTTCATTTTTGTCTTTTGTGTAACTCTAAACTTAGAAACATAGCTCTAAAGAGGATTTCGAGCAATTGGTGAGGTACTGCGAAATCTGAGAGCACAGGGAGATAGAGCTCGTCGTGCCAAGCACTATCAGCAAAAAGTATGATCGATTTGGAGCAATAAAGAAGGAGTTATGGCTGATTGAAGTTCGATTTGTATCAGAATTGCAGCACTTCTGTTGAATTTGGGGTTTAGAGTGTCAATTGCAGCAGAATCGAGGAAATTGCTTCAAACCTTCGTGGTTGTGTTCATTGTCAGCCGGGCTACGACTATCAAAAAAGTTTCAAGTGATTTGAGTTACTGAGTAATTCAAGACGGCCGCTGAAGCAGAGGGGGTCTGTAAAGCTCGCAATCTAGAGCAGCAACTTCAGAGAACTAAATCTGGAGTTCTGTGTACAATCAGGAGGTCCAACTTCAAAGGAGTGTTCAGCAAGCTGTGTACTGCAAATCCTTAGGACCTTATTGACATGTATGAGAAGTTCTGAAGTCTAAACCTTCACATATTTCTCAATCCTGAGTGCCAAAGTTCGCCGTCAGATCTTATCGTTGCTAGTTAAGCTTGAACTTTGCTTCCTGAACATATCAGAAGAGCCAAGAGACTTGTATGAGCGTTTTTAAGTATCACCTTGTAACATGAAGCCTATCCTTTGAGCAAACCAGCCACAGCCAGGAGTCTAGTGCTTCCCTAAGTAGACTGAACACATCCTTCAAGCTCATATCACAGCCAGAAGGTTCTACCCTTCCCAAGGAAAACTCTCAACTCTACAACGTGCGCGAAGCGGTTCTTTTTTATCGTGTATTTGATTGCGGTGATGTCGTCCTCATCCACTAGTCGAGCACGAACCTCATAAGGTATAACACAACACCTCTAACCAATACACCATAAGACTCTGCAGCCGTAACGATGGCCTTGGTCTTCATCATAGAACATTCTGTGGGATGATCTGATCAAACTCCCACTGTCAGCATCTTGCGTGTCATGTGTAGAGCTGTACCTCCTAATCCCCCTAAAGATGTGTGCAGCTGAAATGTACATCTCTCTACCTCAGACTTTGTGAAGCCTTGGATTTCTAGTTTGTTAGAAAATTTTTGTTTTGTTAGATTAAACAATGATTAGTTAGTATAGATGATAGATAGGATAAGTTTAGTTGTAGTATAGAGTTTCTTAGCCGAATAATGATGCTGAGCAAGAATACAGAACCTGGGAAGTGTATATCTTTGGAATAATAACCTAGCTGCATTCTTCAGACAAAGAGCTTTCCAGGGATACCTCATTTGCTGAGAACGGATGTCAGACGACGAAGTTATGACCTTGGGAATGAAGATCAAAATAGCACAGGAGTTCATGCAACTTCGCGATCGAGGGACAAGAGGAACTTCACGCATGAGGAAGCGAGAGGAAAAATCTATAAGAAGAGTCAAAAGCAATTCACTTTTACTATTTCCACTTGCGAGTTTACTGTAGCGCTCCAGAACTATCGGTACGAGAGAGACGAAGAGATATTCCCAAGCTCGCCATAACCATTTGTATGTGAACCTTCTATGAACTTCGGACGTTAGATGCCAAAAGGGCTATTGCAACCTGACAAAACTCTATCCATAACTAAGGCCCATCTGAAAAACTGAGGATGAAGTCTAGTGGGAGTTGATTAACTTCAAGTCCATGAGGTGAGAAGAATGATGCAATCCGCTTTACATTTCCACGGTCTGTTCTAGAGATAACCTATGTAATTTAATCCTCTCCGACCATAACACCTTGGCCCCTACCACTACACTCACGAAGACCTTGGCTAGAGATAACATACATTTAATCCTTAGTAGATTTGATCTTCATTATCATTTGAGAAGTCCACGAGTGGGATTCTCCATACCTGCAAAACACCTCTCTAAATTCTCCACTTTCTTCTCTCAAGATTTAGCACTTAATAATAATTCAGAAAGCTTCCATGTGGAGGTAATAACCTCTCTTCTTTCCTCAGAAAGGTCAAACTATAATCCCAAGTATGGAGCACCTCCTCTTATTGCTGATAACTCGAGAGGTTCACTATTGTTTTGTGTTGAGAACACGTGCAAGTAAAAATAAGATATTTTTAATAGATTTTTGCAAAATCTGAAAGACCTGATGATTCTAAAATAATGTATTTTATATGAAATCTTCTCATATTTTGAACAGAAGCATATTTTATGTTTCATTTCAGAAATCTTTAATTTATACTATTAGGGTATTTTTTATGGTCTTTACAAATATTCGTAGGTCAAGTTTGATCTAAACTATGAAATTCAAGTAAAATAGTTTATCTAAGGCAACATATGTCAACTATTTATATTACTTCAAGTTCATACTTTAGATCAAAAAATGAAATAGAAGTTGTTGGCATGATACTTACATAATGGATCTTCTAAACAGAAAATTGCAAAGTATACTCCGATCTAACTCATTAGTTCTTAAGAATAACTTTATGTTACAAAAAAAATCCATCGCTAATTTTGACAAGTTGGACTAACATATAACTTGTTCTTTGATATTTTGCTTCAAAATAAGCCCATTAGAAAATCTATGTGTAGCTTAACTCAAGCTTTAAGACATGATCTCGAAGTCCTCAACAAGATTTTTCCAAGAATTATATAGCGTGTCTCACACATAACACAATTGTACTAATCATGTTAAGATAAGATACAACATGAGTTTTGTTTATATTAACTTATAAAAATGATATTTTAATTTACTAAAAAACAATTTATATTTAAAATAGGTAGCATTTTACTGCAAATTTTGGGAAAATAGGACTTTGAAATATCTTTTTAGAAAAAAAATAAGGATTTTTAATTAGATCTCTTTACGTAGTTATTCCTTCAAAAATATGAAGAGTGATCCAAAGGTTAGTAATAGTTAATATAAGCCCCAGCGTTAGCAATTACATGTGATGGTTTAGTTAAGAAATTAGAGTAGAACGGCTAGCACCACGAAAGGATAACACACGGTCGTTGCTGTTGAGGTTTAGTTAGAAAATGAAGGTTCTAATGACTATTTAGGCTGATTTTCCTTGGTCATTTAGGTACCAATGCTAAGAGCAGTCCCACAAGGAATAGGAGAAGACACTTGTCAAAGTTTGTATACTTTGACAAGTGTCTTCAATCAATAGTAGAAAATCCTTCTGAAGATCAACAGTCGGCATACCAACAGATCAGTTACATACAAGTGTGAGTGTATGTGTGTGAGTACGTGTTATCAAGTACATTGTATATCATCGTTGTTAGGGTAGTGGAGATCAAGACAAAGTTCAGGAGAAGAACTGAGGTCTTCTCTGAGAGCGAATAGGTAGGCTAGACCCGCAGAGAACTGACAAAGAACAAGACAATCCCTTGGATACCTACGATACACGGAGCAAACCTTGATAGTAAGTGAGAGTCGTTTAGTGAGGAATTTTGAGAGAGACGCTAGGAGGCTGTGCTAACGCTAACTAGTTTTAAGATAAATGTCACATGTTGCATGACAGACATGTGACGGATCGCATATTTGACAAGTGGCATGGGGAGGGTTCAAGGTTTACCCGTATAAGATTCAAGGATCATCTAGAGAGTTCAGTTAGGGCACTGATCACACTGGGAATTCAGCAGCGAAGAGATCCACTCAGAGAGAGATGACGTAAGAAGGAGGTGACTCAGAGGCATCAGAGTCCCACGAGAGTAACCTTCTTATCTTGGTCAAGCCAAGACAGAAGTTGTGATTCAAGGAGTGATATTTACACGATGTCGGAGTGTGATCCGTCTACCTAGGAAAACGCCGGGCTTCTGGCTGTGGTTGTTTACTCAAGAGGTTGGCTTTCAGGTCACAACAGGAGCTATAAACACTCACACAGGAGTGTAGGATCCTCTGATATGCTCAAAAAGCGAAATTTAGGTCTCACTGGTAGTAATAGGCTTAAGCGGTGAACTTTGACACTCAAAGAGAGGAAAACTATGAAGGTTTAGACTTCTAAACTTCCCCTACATGTAAATGAGGCACTACTGAACACACACACGAAGTTTCAGCCTGAGATTGAATTCTAGCACCAAGATGTTGACAGAAAAGTTCTGAATAAGAGAATTATGGCAATTTCTGGTACCTAGACAACTATTCAGACATAGAACAGAGAATTGGCTCGATGAATTTCAAATCTTCTCACAGTATTTGAAGTCTACAGGATGCTGAGCATCCCTGTGAAGTTGGGACTCCTGAATGTTTGTAGAACTCCAGATCTCCTTCTCTAAAGTCGCTGCTCTAGATTAAGAGCTTTTCAGACCCCCTCTGCTTCAGCGGCCGCCCTGAATTACTCAGTTACTCAAATGATACGAAAAATTTTGGACAGTTGTAGCCCTCCTGACAGTGAACGCAACCACGAAGTTTTGAAGTGATTTCCTCAATTCTGCTGCAATTGGCACCGAAAACCCCAAAATCAACAAAAGTGATGCAGTTTTGGCACAATCCGAACTTCAATTGGGCATAACTCCTTGTTTATTGATCCAAATCGAGCAAAAATTTCACTGGCAGTGCTTGGCACGACGAGCTCTCTCTTCCTGTGTTCTCCGATTTCGAAGATCCCTCACTAAATGCTCGAACTCCACTCTAGAGCTCTGTTTCTAAACTTAGAGTTTTACAAAAGACAAAAATGGACCAATGGGAGTTCATAGCTCCACTTGACTGTCCTTTTGTGCCTTAAACTACCTGGTAACTTATCTACACTCATAAGCTACCACGTCAAGCCCCCTAGAGTGCCAGCGTAAAACTTAAACTACCTAAAACGACACATAGCCCCGAAAAATAACTTAAATTAGCTAGAAAGCGTGCATGGGCGAAAAGTAAGTACAACCCATGAGCTCAAACCCCTATCAGCATGGAAACCCTAAGTTATGTACATTGAACCTCATAGACAAGTAAGAAGTCACTTGCACAAGCGCACAAATGCTTGAACAAGATAACTAACATACTATCTGCCTACTAGGACTCAAAATAGTGTTAACACCATATGCAAAGGTGTCAAACATATACATAAAGGACTAGAAGTAATATGAACTAACTTCTAGAACTACTAAACCTAAGCGTCGGAATAGAAGTCAAGCATGTAGCCACCAAGTAGCGCGACAACGAGAGATAGAGGTATTTACTTTTTAGCTATGTGAAAGTGGGTCATGTCGATTGCAAGTCGGAGCGATGTTGTCTCTAACTTGTATCAGAACTGTCACACGACAGCGAGTATCATTTTTAGCAACGTGTGGACCAAGTATACCCACAACCTCTTGAAATAAGAACTTGGGTATACAAATCGTCCTCACCAATTGCTCATCATTGTAACTCTTTCACAAATAATACTGAAATCATATTAATGATATAGGTTTAACCCATCATGTGCAAGGATCAGTTTGTTGAAAATGTGCTAACCACTACTTGTTGAGCAGCGAACAAAACTCGTGTGAGAAAGTCACTCACATCCTCTAGAACTTGAACAGGCGTAGGGTCTATCTCTGCTTGCTCTTCCAACCTCAACCATTATGTCAAAAGGCCAATAACCATCACAACAGATGTGATAACTACCATTATTACACTTTGAGTATTTGCAGGCATAAAGCATGTAGCGTAGAGAACAAAACGTTAAGTAAGGTTTAAAGCATGATAATGATGCATTCACTCACTTTACATATTTTTAACAAATCGGATAGATAGAAATGACAATATCAGAGTATACTCGGCTGGTGACTCGACTCTGGTAACAGTTAGAATATCCGAATCCTTAGATCCGAATCCACATAGGGAGACAATTTCCGGAACCCGAATATGAAATAAAGCAAATGCACAGATAAAATATATTGGTTAGAATATAACAAGCAGAAGACATCCATGTAGCCATCCATACACGGCTGCGAAAACATCCAACAGGTCAGACGATCATAGAAGATATGGTCGGAACTCCAGTTTAGCAAACAACATACATCCGGAAACTACTCGATATCTCAAAAACGGCGGGAGGCGTTACAGACAAAACTTTACGTAAGACTAGCACTGACAGACGCAAAATGTTGTAAGACCAAAATGACTAACGTCTTCTTTGCTGGTTTAGTGCTTGATGGGGTCTTTCCATACGTTGGCTATTCATTGCGTCGCACGTTCTTCTGGTTGAAGGAAGTGCCAATGACTGCAAGCGCACCGGCCATTTTGTCTAGGACATTTACTAGTTGATCAGATTGAATATGGACGTCTCTCGCCTCGGCGTACGTGGACGATCCTCGCCTACACGAACAGTACAGTGGCGCGAACTTCGAAAATTCCCACGTGTGAGATAGTGAAAAACAAGTATATTTCTCCAATCAAACTCCCAGACTGAGGGAAGTGGGCACGGTAGTGCTACATCGACTGCGCAGAATCAAACAGGAGCATATTTCATTTAGCGCTCGCACGCGCTAAATGAAAAAACCGGTTTCGACAATCTGACTGAGGTTTCGGCGTTAGAGATATAACTGTGATTTCCCTCTATAGTCTACATCTGCACGAAGTGGTGAGACTTTCCTTCGTTTTACTGTATGTCTATTGCAGTAAGCAATCTTGTGAAGACTTCTGCTGCCAGTGGGTCTGAAGACTGTCCATTTTGTAATTTGGATGTCGGTCTTCCGCAAAATGTTGCTGTCCTCGAGCTCGATGAGCCCATCGTGCACGTGTGATGAGCAAGTTCTTTAATTAGCTTCATAAATGCTTAAATGGTAGTCCCCCAATAACGGACCTTACGTGGCATCCAAAAGTGTTTTGAACTAGCACCTGAGATCACGTTAACGAATTATTCTCCTGGAATATCTAGCTGTAGTGTGCATTTAAGCTTGGTTCGATGAACATTCAGCAGGCAGCAAGAGACTCACTACGTACGGTCTTGCGTTGTTTCTGATTCGGCGCGGAGCAATTGAATCAAACTTGGATGTTTGCCTGCCTGCACGTGCACGTGCCGCGAAATTAACGAGAAACTGAAGTCGACAGATTAGTTGTGGTTTCAACCTTACACCGAATTCAAAGATGCTGATAGTTCGTGCCATCTTACTGGCACTCGTTCTTGCCGAAGCTCATGGATACGATCAGGAATGGTCAGATGCGAGGAAGCCAACCAAGTGCCCCACGGGATTCTTCAACTTCGGTGATTCTCTCACGGACACGGGAGGTGCTCTAAATTCGTATCCATACGAGACAGATGCCGAGTTTCTACCATACGGAGAAAAGTTCTTCGGCAAACCGTCCAAACGTTTCTCCAATGGCCGGCTCGTTCCGGACTTCTTCGGTAAGTATCTGAACTACGCACTGCCAGTCAGTAACGTTTCTGTATGCTCCCCGTTATATGACCGAATTTGTATGCACCTGTAAGCTTGAAACTCTTGATCTTAATTTCTGCTGTGCGTGTTTATATCGTTACTGATGAATTTGAATTACTGACAGCTTTGGCATTTGAGCAGCCTCTCTTATCTGCCTACTTCCAGACCAGTGCTTTCGATTACAGGCACGGTGTGAACTTTGCGGTCGGTGGAGCTACAGCATCGAACGACACCACCAGAGTGCCATTCTTTCTGACTTTCCAAGTGGCACAGTTCGTCAGATTCAAGAGGGAGTCGTTGTCGGCTCAAGAGCAAAACGGTAATCTAACTTTTGTCATATTCAAGCCCCAGCTTCATCTCTTATTACCATATAAATGTGTCTGTCAGCAATAAACTGTATCTTGCAACCGCTACGCAGTGTTCATGATCAACTTCGCAGCTGTGTATATAGAGCTTGGCACTTCTGTTCCATTGCAATCCGGTTACTGCGCATGCTATCGATGATGAATCCGCGAGCTCCAGTCGAGTTTGTGTTGGTGAGATCATTCTACAGTAGCTTGGAATCAGAGTGTCATCATATTACAGACTTGTGTATATATGAATTAGCTCACTTGACAGTGTCTGATCTTTCATGTAGTAACGAAGTACCAATCATAAATGTCATCGATCGATCTTTGGGGTTGTGGCAGCTTGCAGTAACTTCCAGCGCTTCCTACCTAAAAAGAAGCTGTACACTGACGCTTTGTACACCATCACGATTGGAGGAAACGACATTATCATGCCACTTCTAAGTACCAAAACCGCGGAGGAGATTATCACCAGCGTAATACCGGGGTCCATGCTCAACTTTGTCCACGCCTTCAAGGTATAATATAATCATCAACTAATTACCCACCGCTGATCATCATGAAGCTCACACAGACAGGCATTGCTAGCCAGTGATCATTACATCTATCAACTAACACTTGAACTGATCAAACCAAGCTTTAGTTCGTAGTTTGCAGCTGCGTGCAACGTTGGAGTTTAATAGTTTTAGCAGCGAGACTCGCATTATTTAATTAACTAGCTCATGATCAGTATATGGTTTCTGTTTGATGTTCTCGTCGTAGGTAGCTAAAGTTTACTTCTACAGTCGCTTCACATATACATATATATGCCATTTGACTCTTTCTCGATGGTTTCTGCAGACCCTGTACTCTGAGGGAGCAAGACATTTCTTGCTGTTCAATCTCCCACCGGCTGGCTGTGCGAGCGTGATTTTGACCCTCGTCGGAGGCCTAGGACTGCCCTCAGATAGCCTGGGCTGTGTTGAACCTATCAATCAGCTGGATCAGCTTTACAATTTGATCCTGAAGAGCACTATCGCAGATCTACGTGAAGCTCTGCCCGAAGCTACAATATCTATTTTTGACTACTACAGCGCCAACATCGAAATTCTGACCAATCCAGCCAAATACGGTACTATTTATTTCAAATGTTCTCTGCTTCATAAGATTAAATTAGTTTCTCATCAAGAGGGCTGATCAATCCAGCTGATCAATCCTGATCCGCTGATCATGACGGGGCTTTAAACGTACTGAACATAAAAGCATGTCCAGCTGCAGCTAACGTCTTCCTGAAGTTCTAATTATAAGTTACTCTTTTACATGTTTGTACAGGCTTCAATCCAAACAAGACTCTGATTGCTTGCTGTGGAGCTCCTGGTCTCGGGGCCTACAACTACAACCCGAGTGCCGCTTGTGGTCGAACGAATTCCAACACATGCGATAACCCCGATGAGTACGTGAACTGGGATGGCGTTCATTTTACCGACAGTTTCTACAAGCTTATCTCCAAGTGGGCGTTGAGTGGCAAGTTCACTGACATACCCATCAACTATAAGCGTTACTGTGGTCTCAACTTCTCTCGCTTCGGAGACAAGGTCACTTACGACGAAGTCTACGGTGGCAGCTGTAACGTCCAAGATACATACGCTATTATAGATTCATCACTTAAAGACGGTGGGATTCTTGCATAATTTCGTCCGACACCATTAGCACATACCATTTTCACGATATTTCGTCAAGGGACTGGGGCAAATTTAAGGAAAGAAGATTTATCGTCGCTATGATGTTTTAAGTTACCGTCTTCAAAGTTCCAACATGTTTTCAGACAGTAGAACTATATCGACTTATGATTCCGACATCAGAATAACTGTCGTCGGAAATTTTATTGTCGGTAGTATGTCAGGATGTCACCAGCGCTGTATTCTCTAGACGCACAATCCAGTAGATCATCCGAGGATGAAGCACATTGAAATGAGATTCCATCTTACACGATATCATGTGGATAAATCAATAACACTGTTGAATATTCCGACCGATGACAACACAGCTGATTTGTTTACAAAACTCCTGACACGGCCCAAGTTTACATTGTTTAGATCTAAGCTTGGAATTTCACCGCAACTTCTTATCACCATAGTGGTCTGAGATCTAAAGTGACTGTAGAGAGTGACGGTCCAATTTCAACCTCGAAAGTCCTTGCTGGTACGTATGTGACTGTTAAGAGTCCTTACACAGGAAGAGTAATCTTGCTGCTTGCGTAGCCGGCCAAGAAAGAGGGATCGAGGTTTAAGCGCCTTTTCGTTCCTGCCTCACTCAGATCAGTAGCCTGATCATTAGGCTATTTAACGAAGATGGGGTTCTCCATGTTCACTGTGTTCATGGTCAAAGCGATACGGAGTTTTCCTCTCTTTACTGAATCGAAGCTGTTTATTCTCGTTACTACTTTAACTTGATTTTCTCTCGAGGTTACACCTATAGCAAATCCTCTCGAACTATATTTAGAAAATATGCTGGGATCTATCTACAGTTTTCTTTTCAAGTTGCTATCACTACTCGGGTAGTAATGAGGTATCTTTCTAACCGCATTAACTTTGTCATTAAATGTCAATTTAAAGTAAATGAAGTTACCACGACAAGCTAACAACGAACTCTACCACTTAGTGCAATAAAATAAAAATTCAAAAGTTATATAAAAGATATATTTTTAATCTTATAAATGTCTTTTGAATGAGTACCCATTAGAAACCCTTAGTATGCGTGGACTTCTGCGTTCCTGCTTTATTGGAAAAGTAAATCTCGCATATATAACCAAGGTTTTAGAACCTTGGTTATATATGTACAAGAAGCTTAAGCTGAATGTTAACTAGTGTGTGAACCCTGGTAAAGCTCACACAATGTTCACTTATCCAGGGCCGGGAATGCGAACGGGAAGTACGTCAGTTCTCCCGTCTCAACCAGCCTCCTGGAATTCGATCGATAGTAGAAATCAGTAGTAGATGAATGTGTCAGCAAAGCTTCTCCTGCACGATATTGAACTGAAGAAGTCGTTAGCAGAGCTGCTTTTACTGCCTTTGAGCTGCTAGATGTTCGGCCCATTGGTCAAGCTGGGTTTGTGGTTACAGTCCATGTCACCATGAACCCTATATGAAGGGAAATTAACCATTAATATACATTGTCGCTTGACATCCATGAAGTGCGCTGAACTGGTCATCTGTATCAGCAGTTAGAGTTGTTTGTCACTTTTCGAGCCTAGGGACTGACATTCTGGTAATTGATGGCATTGGCTGTTACGCTTGCGGAAGCCGGAATTCGTTTTGGTGCATGGTGCTGGTCACGGGGCATGGTGTTGGTACAAGGTGGTGACATCTTTGAGACAGAGTGGTTACAGTGTCACCCCCATTGATCTGCTTGCGGGAGGAAGAGACCATACGCAGCCGGACAACGTGACATCGATATATGTGAAGCCACTGAATGACTACCTACAGAACTTGACCACGAAGGTTATATATATACATTCTCCAGCATGCGCACATTCAAGGAAACAATCGATTCTGAATGCATGTTTCTGAAACAATCAACATCTAACTTTCTTTTACGCTTCACATCTAGAGCTGCAGCACTACTTCATGCTTCCCTGTCACTCACATTAGTGACCTAACTAGTTTCTCAAACGTAGTAACAGAGCGAGAATCAACCGCGCCGACCCTTTGTTAGGCGACCAGATAAGGACGACGGTCGTCCATGTAACTGCAACCGTTCAAGGACGACGGCTGCCCATTCTAAGGCGATCCGATATAAAGGCGACCATTTTAGGACACCGGCCGCCCTTTGTTGGGCGACTAGATAAGGTAGTCGGCCGTCCTAATAAGGGCGACGGCTGTCCTACAATGGGTGGCAATAACTGGTATTTCTAAATTGTGAATAAATCGATCAAACTTCCGGAATCTAGAAGTTTGCACGCAGAGTGGTTTTGAACAATAAGCTAACCTGAACAAGACTGGAATAAAGATTTCAGGTCAAACTTTTGGAATCCGAAAGTTTGAGGTCAGACTCAAATATCAGTATTTTGTGTTCGAATAAATTGTTAAAACTTGATTTCTCCAGAAGTTTGCACGTTAAGTTGCTTTCTACAATAAAAATTTCCATAAATGATTAAAATTCAGGTCAAACTTTTGGAACCCAAAAGTTTCAGTCCTAATTCAAAATATCAATATTATATTATTTAGGTTACATTACCCAAACTTTAAAAATCTGAATTTTGCATGATAAGTAGTTTTAAGCAATTTTTTAGTATTAAAAGGATGAAGTGAAATACATAAGATCAAATGTTCGAAGTCCAAAAGTTTTGAATCAAATAAAAAGATCAGTATTATTATGTTGGTGCTAAAATGTCCATCTATCATAATTAAAGAGTTTTCCCTTTCAATGAATTTTAAATACTTTTGAGGTGCCCACAATTTACAAATTTTGTGATTTTTTTCAAATTTTATAAGTTAACGTCATGTATATATAATTGAATTAACATTGTTATTTAAATTTACCCCTTGCTTAGCGAGAAGATGAACTTAAGACGGATTTTTGGGAAGAAGCTGATTTCTTCTAAAAGCTTGTCTTCTCGAAAGACATAGTGTGAGTCTTCTAGAGAGCATCGTAATTTAACTGTAGGAGATACCAACCTAGTACTAATTGGATGACACAATAGGTGTTTGATGGACCTAAAGGGCAGCCACCTAAGCAGTAGGTAGAGCCAGGACTGACAGGGTACGTACCTAAAACGCGGGCAGCTGGAGAATAGACACAGAAGCTACCAAATTAGAGAAGAGGCACGGAAGCGTCATGTCTTTTGTTCCTTTCCCCTACTCAATTTCAAACCTACATCGAGGAAGACATCAGAGGTGTGCGAACGAGAAATTGTAGTGAGAGATTGTGAGGACGATGTCTTACAGCAAGAAGAGAGCTCGAATTAGAAGCAAATAGAATTTCTCAAGGATCGCAGGAATTAGAACTGTAGAATTGAAGATTGGAGCTTCAAGCTGTAGGCAGCAGAGCTCGAAGTATTACGCGAAGGCAGGTTCTTAGCAAAGAGAAGTCTTATTAGTTGATCGCAATTGAAACACTCACATCAGAACGTGCGCAGGAGACTTGAAAATCGAGTAGAAGCGCAGTGCATCGACGCTAGCACATTCTAAGGTTCTTCTCGCTTCTTTCTCCTTCTCATCGTCTTACCTCCCTTATGTTCCAATGATTGCCTACAGGAAGCTTATGTACTCCCTCCTCTCTTTTTAAATTTCTCTTGAGTGGATAGCAGGCAGAAGTGATGTTCGATTTTTGACAACCTTCTCCCAAATCTCACTCCCCAAAATCGAATTTGATCTTCCCCTCTCTGTCTCAAGACTAGACATTTCCAGAAGCTGAATTTCTAATTCACATAAAGTAGTATGGATTTATTCGAATTGAATTGCGAGAATCTTGATGTGAATCCAGAGTGGAATTGAAAGTCGGTAATTATTTCGAGAAGCAGGGAATTGAGATTCAGGCCAGTGCCTTCCAAGTTTCCTGTCTTCTCAAATCCACATCTTCTTAGAGAGCTAGAAGACTGGAAAGACTGACAGAATGTGCGAGAAGATGTGAGGGTCCTCTACGGATCTCTTCTGTCTGACCCATAGCAACTTGTTCCTTCTTCTTCTCAACTTTAGATGAGAATTGTAAGGAGTCTTGCTGGCAAAATCTGGAGAGCAATGTCAAGGGTCATGTATTCACATTACGCAGCAAGCTTCTTCTAGAGTGTATGTGAGTCGAGGAGTCGAAAGATAGAGTGCGAACGTTCAGTGTCTGTTGTGAGAATAGATTACGTGCAAGAAGCCGAAGACATGTGAGACCAATAATAGGAAGCCTAGATGCAGAAAGTCTTCTAAAGACGTCATTTATCCAGAAGCTATCCTGGAAGTCTTCCTGGAGGTCACTGTCACCGCAGAAACCTTCAAACCTCTTTTGACCGTTTCGTAAGACTCGCTTCGCGAGTACCTCTTCATCTTCTACTAAGAAGTAGGATGAATTGCAAGATGGATTGTCTTCTTAGGAATCCATGTTATGTCTTGCTTAGTTAGAATTACATAGATATAGATTAGAAGACGTGATGCAATCAGAAAGTTCTCTTAGAATTCTAGAAGACGGAATAGTTGTCTTCTGGAAGACTGAACTCATCTTATGAGAGTGAAAACTGAAACTGTGAGGACCTCGTAAGGATTGAGTCTTAGACTCACAGCAAGCATGTGTTGTATAGTGTACCAGAAGCTTTGGAATGACTACCATGCATCCCCGAGGTCTTGTGTTACTCCAAGCAAAACTGAGCGTGACCAAACTCTTCATCAAGGAGTTGGGCCTCGACTTCTTCACTTGGAATTGGAATCTTGCCGACCAGGGTCTGGGCAGCTCTACTTCCCTGAAATTGTGTACCTGCCAAGATAAGAGTGGCTAGAAGAAGACCAGCACTGTGGATGGTGGAGTGGTGGAGGAGAGCGTTCCGTCGATCCGAATCTCAAAACATGGGTTATGAGTTGGAGAAGGGCAAAATTCCTCCAATCATTTCAAGAAAATGACATGTACTTGGGAGTACTACTTGTCTCTTCCTGGAAGATAGACATGGAAGGAATGATTGGAAGGTGGATGTAAGATGAGGCTCAAGAGTGAACTCGAAACTCGAATGCCCGTGGTGGTGCATTCGCAGCCTTTATATAGTGAGAGGAATAGTACATGATAAGCTTCCGGCCAATGCTCATCTCTCACGCGGATCGCTGATGTGGCTTACATGCAGCCTTAGATCTAGAACAACATCTAGAGGTTCAGAATGAGCCACGTAGAAGGCTCGCTGGAAAGTTCTAGAAGCTTCTTTCTAGAAACTTCCTTCTGGAAGCTTCCCGGCTGGAAAGTTCTAGAAGCTTCCTTCTAGAAACTTCCTTCTGGAAGTTTCCCGGCGGACTTTTGGCGCACTCGCCTATTGGTAGAAGTACTATTTGCTGCATGTATTCTTTGGCCAACTTAGCCGTAACTAATTCTTATACCAAGGACTTCTACCAAACCAATTTCTCCTCTAGTTGATAAGTAGGACTCTACTTATTACAAACCTCCCCCCTTTTAAGAAGCAACGTCCTCGTTGCTCAACTGCTGTTCGAAAGCTTGCACTATGAGTGGGGCGTGTGCAAGATTGGTTGCAGGTTCCCATGTTGCTTCATGTAATGGATAGCATTTCCATTTGACCAAATAATCTACCCGTTGATGACGAGTCCCACGAACACGTTTCTTTAAGATGCATTCCACTTCAAACTCTTCCTCGCCATCGATAATTTGAGGCAGTGGTCGCGACTCTTGCGAATTGCCAAATTGAGGAGGTCGTGGTGTATATCGCCGTAATAAAGACACATGAAAAACCGGATGAATCTTCATGTGGGGTGGAAGTTTCAGTTGATATGCCACTGCTCCAATTCTCCGGACAACAGAGAAAGGCCCGATGAAGCGAGGGTTGAATTTACGACTGCCGATCAGAGTAAGGTTGGTTGTGGATAACCAAACTTGATCACCAATCGTGAACTCTTCGTGCCGACGGTGTCCATCGGCATATTGCTTTTGTCGGTTCTGAGCAACTTGTAGTTTCACCTTAGCTTTTTCCACTCCTTGTTGAATTCGTGCAACGAATTCATTAACAGCATCCACTTTGGTGTTGACTGACGACGTCGTGCTGAATCGTGTCAAACTTGCTGGTGTGAGAGGATGTTCGCCGTACATGAGATAAAAAGGTGTTTCACGAGTAGATGCATTGAGGGAGTTGTTGTAGGTAAATTCTACCAAAAGGAGTAAAGTGTCCCACTTCGCTTGCTCCTCCAGAGTAAAGGCTCGTAGCATGTCTTCAATGGTGCGATTGGCTCTTTCGGTTTGTCCATCGGTCTGTGGGTGATAAACCGTAGACATGGCAAGTTTGGTCTTGAACAGACCAAATAGAGTTCTCCAAAACATGCTTGTAAACTGAGGACCTCTATCTGTTATAAGCACACGCGATAGACCATGCTGAGCAAAAATGGTGTTCAAATATATCTGAGCAAGTTGCGGTGCTGAGACGTCTTTCGTGGTCGGTCGAAGATGGATCATCTTGCTGAGCTTATCGACGAAGACGACGATGGAGTCAAAACCTGAGCTCGTCATAGGAAGTTCACACACTAAGTCCATACTAACATGTTCCCAACGTTTGGAAGGGATCGGGAGGGGTTGAAGGAGACCGGAGGGCGCTTGATTTGTAGCCTTATTTTGTTGACACATTGCACAACTCCGAGTGTATACTGCAACATCCTCTGCCATCTTGGCCCAATAGAACACTCGTTGGACTGCTTCCAATGTCTTTTCTGCCCCCATGTGTCCTACAATGGCTGAATCGTGACATTCAGTTAGTATGGTGGTACGTAGTTCTGGATCATCTGGGATCCATAATTTCCCTTCATGGAATACCAAACCATGGTTGCGGGTGATGGTTCTTGAAGGTTTTGCTGCGACAGTCTGTGCATCTGATTTTGTGCCCTCGATCAATTTTGTCCAGAAGTCAGAATTCACCTTGACTTCAGAGACTATGTTATGCACCATAGGCATGCGGGTTAATGCATCAGCAATTTGCTTCTTGCCCTCAACGTACGTGATGGTCATGTTGAATCGCTGCCTCCATTCTGCCCAACGGATTTGTCTCTTTGAGAGATCCTTCTGCGTCTCCACATAGACTAAAGGTTTGTGGTCTGTCTCGACCACAAAAGCCTTCTCCCCTAGATAGTGCTTCCAATGCTTAGTAGCGAGAACTATCGCCAATTCTTCTCTCTCGGTGGTGTGATAGTTCTGTTCTGCTGGTAACAACTTCCGAGAGAAGTATGCAATTGGATGCCAACCATCCTTCCATTCTTGCTGCAACACCGCCCCTACTGCCGTGCCTGATGCGTCCGTTGCTAACTTGATAGGTTTTTTTGGGTCGTACCACTTGAGGATCGGAGCCTGTAGTAGCGCGGTTTTCAATGCTTGAAAACCTACTTCTTGCGCTGTTCCCCACATCCATTTCTTGCCTTTGCCTAACAAGGCAGTTAGTGGTTGTGCAAGCTTGGCAAAATGCTTAACAAATCTACGATAAAATCCTGTCAATCCCAAGAAGCTCTTAAGTTGGGTCTGATCTTTCTGGAGGCTTCCATTGTTGGATGACAGCTATTTTATCGGCCATTACTTGTATGCCTTCTGCACTCACTCTGTGTCCTAAGTAGTCCACCTCCGTCTTGCCAAATTCACATTTTGAAATTTTGGCGTACAGTTTATTTTGGCGGAGTACTTGGAGAACCTCTCTCAAATGGTGCACATGGTCCTCCATAGTTTTGCTATAGACTAGGATGTCGTCAAGAAATACAACGACTGATCTGTCTAAGTACGGACGGAATATGTCATTCATCAGGCCCATGAAGGTGGCCGGTGCATTTGTGAGACCAAATGACATTACTAAGTATTCGAAGTGACCATACCTTGTTCGAAAGGCAGTCTTTTCCACATCTTCATCAGCGATTCGAATCTGGTTGTACCCGCTCCGTAAGTCTAGCTTCGTGAAGTACTTTGCTCCTTCAAGTTGGTCGAACAAGTCATCCATCCGAGGTAGTGGATACTTATTCTTCACCGTTTGTTGATTGAGTGCTCGGTAATCGATGCACATCCGTAGGCTGTTATCTTTTTTCTTAACAAAAAGGACTGGAGCTCCATATGGTGACACGCTGGGCTGGATGAACCCTTTTTGTAACATCTCCTCGATTTGCGCCTTGCACTCCTCCAATTCATGTGGCGCTAGTCTGTATGGGGCCTTACAAGGAGGAGTGCTCCCTGGAATCACCTCGATTTTGTGGTCAATCCTTCGTTTTGGTGGTAACCATGAAGGAAGATCATCGGGAAAGACATCCCCATATTCTGCTATCACTCCTGTCAAGCTTTCTGGTATTTGCCCGTCGAGTCGTGCACTCGGGACTTCTCTTATTAAACCCAAAAAACAGACATCGCTGTTACGTATAGCACTTGTACCTATTACATACAAAGGCAAGTTTTGTCTTCGAGATCTCACTCTATCTCCGAAGATTTTCCACTGTTTGGTTTTCACCACTTTTCTTCGCCAATCCACTTCGGGATTATACTGCTCCATCCACGGCATACCCAATATGACATCATAACGAGCTAATGTGATCACTCGCTACTCAATATCTTCACGATATTCACCTAAAGTAAGTTCTATCTTTCGAGGTAGAGATTCAATCTTCTCAGTCTGTCCATTGGGCAGTTCCACCTCTTCACTCTCATCACTTTCTAACTCCATTCTCAACTTCATAGCAGTCGATCGAGACAAAAAGTTCTCTGTTGCACCAGGATCGATTAGTACTCTCACCTGGGTCCCTTCCAAGACTCCATCCGTGACAATCAATTGTGCATTGTTTTTTGTCAATCTCCTTCTCTTTCCCTCGTCTTTCTTCTCCCTCCTTGCACCAGTAAGGCCGCGAGGTGCATTTACTGGTGTTCTTCGTTTCCCAGTCTTGTCTCGATTTCTTCATCTCCTTCCGTCTCATTCAGATGATTCAGAGGTCGACGATATGAAGGTCTTGGATCTCTAGGAAAACGACTTCGGCAATTTGCAGCTATGTGGTCGAATCGCCCACAGCTGTAACATCGACGTTGCTCGAGTTGAGGTGTAGCATTCTTGACACCTTCTCCTCTAGGAGCTCCTTGACGTCTTTCTTCTGGCCGCCCTCGGCGATCTCCACCTTGAAATTGTCGTGGCTGATAGCGGATGTTGCCTAGCTCCATGGGTGTCGGACCGTTTGCATACGGGATTTCGGATCTATTCTGATGATTTGGTGGAATCA
This sequence comes from Asterella californica, assembly GCA_036924285.1. Taxonomy (NCBI): domain Eukaryota; kingdom Viridiplantae; phylum Streptophyta; class Marchantiopsida; order Marchantiales; family Aytoniaceae; genus Asterella; species Asterella californica. Next base: position 33,081,636 of record JAYKYS010000003.1, read on the forward strand.
TCACTTCTCCTCCTAATGCTCCAGCAATTCTCTGAGCGCAAGCGATGGCCTCAAAAACCGTGAGTGGGTTTTGCACCATTACTTCTTGTCGAATTCTTTCCTTCAACCCCCTCTTGAAATTATCAAGAGCCTCCGCCGGACTCATATCAGTGATTGCAACTTGCAAGTCGAGGAAGGCTTCTACATACTCTTGAAGGCTTCCCTTCTGTTTCAATCCCCACATCCTCGTTCGAGCCATTTGCACCGAGTCCACAGACTGGAAATTCTTCAACAACCCTTCTTGCATTGCAGTCCATGTGACTGTCCTCCCTTCCGCCAACACCGATCTCTCCCATGCATCATACCACGTGAGAGCTTTATCAGTCAAGTAGTCACACGCAAACACTCCCGCTACGTGGTCCGTGATTTGCGTACTGAAAAGTCGCAAATATCGATTCATCCGAGAAATCCAATTCTCGACTACTCCCATAAGTCGTTGGTCTTTGTACGGTTCAATGTTACATGTCTTCTTCATCCGTAGTAGCAGGGCACCTTCCTCATCGACTGGAGCTCTAACGATTTGTGCCACGGGTTCTCTTGGTGCAGCTTGCTCTCCCACCACCGGTACTCCTTGAGACGATCCTCCTCTTGCAACGTCCGTCATACTCTGACCCTCGAGGTTCAGCATTTGGTTCTGTAATGCTTCAACCGTCATCTTCATCTCTCGAAATTCGGTCAGCATGCCTTGCATCAGTTCCTGCATCACCAACTCTGGATTTGGAGGTTGTTGCTCCATGATCGCTCTCTCTCTCTCTTAAGTTTCAAGCTTCTCCTAGTACAGAGTTATGACGGCCACTCAGAAACGTTCGTATACTACAGGTACTACAAAAGGGATAGGAGAATCAATTATCTCGCGGTAGAAATCCTCACCAAAATTTCTAATCACAAACTCTCTATGTAACGATTTCGGTCTGCAGACATAGCGGATCTCCACCCGCGTGTTGAAGGGAACAGGAGCGGGTAGGTTTAGATCCATGCTCACTAAATTAAGATGTAGACGGTCAAATCTCAACTAGCTGCATATGTCACTACTGGAAGAATCATCGGGACTGGCGAATTCATCACTTGACCCATGAAATCCTCACCAAAATGATAAACAAGGTACACTCGAAAATGCTCTCGACGCATATACATAAGCTTGATATGGAAAGGATTCAAGAATGGTAATTCTGGAGCTGGAAATCTACCCCCATCCATCACATCGCTCTCTTGATCCTTTCAGCGCACTCAGAGTTCCAATTGCTAGGTACCTCGATCAAAGGTCCTTCTAAGAGGGGTAATCCGCTCTCTTAGAGTTTCCTGCTCTGATACCATTGTAAGATGAGGCTCAAGAGTGAACTCGAAACTCGAATGCCCGTGGTGGTGCATTCGCAGCCTTTATATAGTGAGAGGAATAGTACATGATAAGCTTCCGGCCAATGCTCATCTCTCACGTGGATCGCTGATGTGGCTTACATGCAGCCTTAGATCTAGAACAACATCTAGAGGTTCAGAATGAGCCACGTAGAAGGCTCGCTGGAAAGTTCTAGAAGCTTCTTTCTAGAAACTTCCTTCTGGAAGCTTCCCGGCTGGAAAGTTCTAGAAGCTTCCTTCTAGAAACTTCCTTCTGGAAGTTTCCCGGCGGACTTTTGGCGCACTCGCCTATTGATAGAAGTACTATTTGCTGCATGTATTCTTCGGCCAACTTAGCCGTAACTAATTCTTATACCAAGGACTTCTACCAAACCAATTTCTCCTCTAGTTGATAAGTAGGACTCTACTTATTACAGTGGAAGCCTACTGGGAGCCAAATTCCTAGAAGCTGTTTGGACAGTGAAAGTCATGAATTGGGTCACTTTCTTCCATGCCTATCTATGTACATACAGAGTTAGCTCATTTGGACACCACAGCAGAAAGGTTCCTCACCTCCTTCTTTTGCTCTTGTATGTGTCTCAAGAGGACGTGAAGGAAGCTCAGTTGGCCAAGTATGGACCAGTGAGACAGGAAGGAGTCAAACAGGAGACTTTAGAGGAGGAGGGCTTGGCATGTACTATGTCTTCCCCTCCAATTTCAGTGCCTAACGGAGAAGATCACCAGCCAGACGGATGATTCCAGTGGCACAGAAGACACGTCGTCACTGAGGAGGATGAGACATAAGAGTGTTCCTAGGACAAGTACTTCTTCACCATCCACTCTAGATCTAAGTTAGAGTATCAAGAAGACACCCTCGGCACTAGATCCACCAAGAAATCAGTTCCTAAGATCCTATGGAGTCTTCCGAAGACTCCAGAAGACTGAAACTGGGTGGATGTCCCAACCGCGACAAGTAACTATGCAGAGAAGGAGGCAGAACATCGGGAAGGTAGACAGTCTATCTCTACTGTGAAAAAGAGATCTCCTATTGAGGAAGACATTACAAGTGATGTCTTCCCGAGCACAAAAGGAGAGAACCACCGTGATGGAAGATGTCGAGAAACCTCAGGAAGACAAAAAAGCTTCCGATGATCAGTATGTCAGCATGAATCCAGCTTCCGTGCAGAGAAGACTGGAGGAGTTTAGTGCATTCTTCAGCATCAAGATCCAACTAGCCATGGAGATGATGAAGAAGCGGGTTAGAGCCCAAGAGAAGCCTCTTCAGCTCCGATTTGATCTTTGGACTCTGATCCAACCGGAAGAAGCAACACCCTCTGTGTATGAGAAGCTCACACACAGAAGGTGGAAGCTATGGAATCCAACCTCCGTGCTACTGAGAAATTAGCCAACAAGTATAAGATAGAAGCTTACGCTTCTGTTAAAGAGATGGCTCAACTCCGAAAGACCCACCAAGAGTTGCAGGTGCGACTTCAGCAGAAGGAGCAGGAAGTCTTGAGGATCAGAGACAAATTGACTGACCTGGTGGTCGAGAAGAAGACTTGGAGTACCCAACGAGAAGCTGCAGAAGCCAAGGCTACCGAAGAGAAGAAGCAGCGGTTGGAAGCAGAACACCGAATCAAGGAGATCATGGTACAGATGGCAGAAGCTCTAAGAAGAAGTTCAACTTCACAACAGAGAGGAAGCTTTTGACTTTAGCTCGAACTTGGGATGTTGCCTCCAAGGACATGTTGTTAGAATGTAATTACAACATGTTTAGATACTTGGATCGACAGATTGAAAGTCTGAAGACACTCTATGGTCTTCTCTCAATTTTCATCCCTACAGTCATATCTTCGGGCGTCCCAAGACCTTCACATGTTGAGGATCCAGATAAGGAGGAATTCAACCTAGCTGTTCACCTAATGATAACAACATTAGATTTGGAGAAGACACGAGAAGAAGCTCCAAAAGCCAAGACGTCTTCTGGAAGACAAGAAGAGGAGCCGACTTCTCAAGTATTCAGAGTGGAGTTAATGTCTGTCTCTGACTCCTCATGATATCGTCACAACTCCAAGCAACGATCGGGTCTTGCACAAGAGTCCAGAAGCGGTGCTAGGTACGGCTTCCCAAAGTCATCTTCCGTCTTCCGGGCCAAGTACAAATGAACACATGGCTGTCACTGAGACGGATGCCACCTCAGTCGCGTCAGAGATACCAGTTGAGCAACCCATGATACCAAAAACCAAATTAGATACACAAGCATGTGCGGATGTAATGGATATCCCACATGATGACCAAGAATAGATAAGAAAATTAGTTAGGACCAAGTCTTTTATACCCCGCTGATTTCCAGAGAATCGGAGTTAGCTCTTTTTAGCTTTGCAACTCTCTTTTGTATTTTTAGAATACTACTCATGTAGTGGAGTTAGTTACAGTAGGAATAGAGAAGATTTTCCAAACTGAGAGGAACCGAAGTCCAGGACGAGGTGGCCATCTGATAGTAGATTCTTTCATCCTCTAGGTTGTGGTTGTGATTCGAGAGAGTCCCTTCCTACGATTCGAGGTAGTTAGTTCGGCTGTTGGTCAATCCATGGCCAGGCAGCAGTATAAGGGATGAGATTGATGTTTAGTTTTTGGACACAAACGTGCGCATAGTAGGCTCTGCACATCTGCACCCAAGAGAGGAGCGCGAAAGTGTAGATAGAAATATACAAAGTAGACAGAGAACGGCATCCTCATGTAGTCATGTTTAGTCTGGTGTGTTGAGGAGTAGGGACATCTGCTGATGTACTTCTTCTCAAGGATTCGATTGACTTATTTTGTTTACAGAAACTTTGTCTATGTCTTCTGAGGATTGGGTTTCATCAAATTCATACCCAATTGTGCATGGGAAGTTTACTTATTGGGTGGTTGTGACTGTCAGAAGTTGTATAGTGTCCAAAGTCGTCTCATCCAGTGGAGCACTTCGGATCCACATACGGACTGTCTATGAGAGATTGATTCCTTGAGACAGAGTAGTCACAGAAAAATCAGAAGAAGCTAGAAGCCGTATATGTAGAACGTTGGCTGAGTATCAAGCAGGAAGTCGAGGAGTTAGATGATGAGAGTGTCGACACAGTTCTGAATCTCTGTAAAAGTCCATTTGGTCAAAAGGACAGTGGGTGGTAATTAACTCCAGGATTGACTCGAGAGGAAACCTTAAGATACACACAAACTAGCGGATCGCTTCTTATCACATCAGAAGATGTCATCCTCAACAAGAAGACAGTGGGAAGTATGTGTTTGATCTTCTTCTCCATATTACTACAAGCAAGGATGGCTTGTTAGTCAAGATCTAGACTAGAAACATGTCGGAAGATTTATTTCTCCTTTCTCTTTCTTTTTATTAATTTCTCTTCTTCCCTTCTCTTCTCTTATCTTCCTATCTTCCTATCTTCATTCTATCTTCTACCCGGTTACGAAAACCTTGTGAGTGTAACAGTGGATTTGAGTGTCGTTGCAATGCTGTCAGAAGCCGTTTCAGTAGGTAGAAGCTTGAGAAGGCTACAGAGGACAGACACCTTGATCTAATCAGTTGGGCATCCGTAAGGATAATTTTTTGTGTGTGCAGTAATAATTAGCATCTACCGAGCAGTGACAGTGTTCCAAGGGTGCTAAAAACCGAGTTGAACCACCAGAAGACGAGATTTACTTTTGGAAGTCGACATGAGAAGACTGGAAGCCTTGGCACAGAACTAGTAATTTGTCTTCCGTGTCTTCTAAGTGTACATTTGTGTTGTATTTGAAGTAGCAGTTGTGTGTTATGATCGAGAGCACCTTTTGAAGGGTCTAGAAGCTACGTGGTTGTGTGGGTTAGAAGAAACTTCTAGGCAAAACCAGTGTGTTTGTGAGTTTGAACAAATCTTATAACAGTGTAATTAGTGTAAATCTTCTTGGGGAACAAAATCTTTTATGCTACAATGGTGTAATGAAAAAATCATGAGACATACGAATTTGTTAGCTGAAAAGAACAAAATTTATAAATTTCAGGTCAAACTTTTGGAGTCTAGGATGTCGTGCGCATACATATCGCTACACAACATACATCGGTGTGGTGAGAGGTATCTCACACATACACATACATATGGACGATGTCATACACATACACAAGTGTACCAAAACCGAATATGAACAGAGAAATTACCATCTCCAACACGACAACAACGATTACTCACAAACGGTCAAGCCAAACCCACTCTATGCTCGAAGAGAATCTGGGTTACACTCAACTAGACTATCCACCATAGCCAGGAGCTTGAAGGCTCAACTTGAAGAACTAAGGCCTCCAAGCCCTACCTGTGAAGTATACCCCTAGTGGGTCATCCCAAGAACTCGCCTTAACGACACTAACGACGCTATCGGGATTAGTCACTCCGCACTCGACCAACCTAGCCGAGGTGCTAAACTGATGTGACAGCTGTTGTGCGCATACACATCGCTACACAACATACATCGTTGTCAGAGATATCTCACACATACACATAACACATGGACGATGTCATACACATATACAAGTGTATCACAATCGTCCCCAACTGACGGTTAGGTTTCTCTAACTCCAGATAATCCCATGTCCCAACTATGTGATATACACCTTCATGGGTGCAAGGATCAGGAGACCGGGTGCTACATCGCTCGATCGTTAGTCGTTTGTTTGCAATCCATACCATGCAAAGATCTGATCGGCTATCTCTGCTATATACATCGAGGGCAAACCCACCGTCCAGTAGGAACAATATTGAGAGGTGGAGTCAAACATGACATGTGTTAACCTCTTGAACAACCATCACACACCAACATACGGGCTGCTCCACTAGCAGACCCACACAACATACACCTCAAGCTTGCACGTACAACTGCTAAGCTTGGGTCTACGATCTCATCGATGTTGGGAAGATGACATGACGTACAATTACGCAAATGGTCCTTCCAAACAACACCATCATGACCTCTAACATGAGTACTCTAGAAGATAACATCTCATGCACTCATAAAATAGTGCGCCTTGCGGTCACATCCAACGTCGTCGGTGCAATCTACTGTAGATAGATATAATTGTCAGGATGAAACTTGCGAATCGATGGCTTATAACCTCCTCCTCGAATAGTCGCATATCGCAACATGTCTCTATGCTGAACAATCGTTAAGTTCTCAAGAGCCATAAGCATAACTCTCTGAAATGTCTCTGCTCGTTGAGAACATGCATTCACCCACATATCCAAGTCATCAAGGTTCAACACCCCAGCAGAATCACGACAACTGACCGAAGATAGATCTGGATCTCGACCATACAATAGAAAATATGGTGAGAAAGAAGCCAAAGACGCTTGTCGACTGAACTGTAGTCCATTGTCAACCATGATAACTGCACATCTCAGTCTCTCAAATGACCCTTCTGCAAGCCATACTTACGCAATCCTCTATTCATCGTCCGAATTACTCTCTCCGCCAAACCATCCGCCTCAAGATGATCTCGAGATGTAGTTCGATGATCAATCAGCGCCTGATCACACAAGGCCTGAAACTCACCAAGGAATTCTGTACCTTGGTTTGTCAGCACTTCAGCTAGTGCTCCAAAACGACTCAGCACTCGATCTAAGAACGCATACGCCGTCTCTTCATTCGTTTTGTCCGGTAATACCACCAACTCAATGCACTTAGAAAAGTGCTCCACCATCACCAACACATACCGATGATGACGTACTGTCAACAATAAGAGTCCTGCAATGTCCAAACTCCAACGATAACTCAACCCTATAATCGGTAAGGGGTGTAATTGTGGAATAAGAGCATTAAATGATGCTCGTACTCGATCACAAATCACACAACGTGCAACAAACTGTTGCACATCGACGTGCATATCACGCCATCAATACTGTCCTTGGAGTAAGCTAGGCGTACGCTTCACTCCAAAATGTCTCAACTCCTCATGAGCATGTCGTACTAATTGTGCCCTCTGAGATGGATGTGACACTATTCGTACTCTCCTCTCCTCTCACACTCGAAGTACATGTCGTCTTTCTCGTCGAAATCTCTTCGCTCGTTGAAAGACACAATCTCGCTCCTTGGCACTTACTGTGTCTACCACCACGTCAGTACGTAAATACTCCATTACGGTGACGTCGTCATAGATATCTCGCTGGTTTGGTCTCAAGATGATAACAAATGTCAATTTATCCTTGAGCTCTACAAAAGCTCGCTCTTGCTCATCTCCTCGCTGCCACTCCTGGTCCACCTTCATCAGCTTGGTCAATGGCTTTGCAATTGCACTAGACCCTTTCACGTATCGATGATAGAAATTCACTAAATCAACAAATGTCCGAACTCGACTCACATTTGTGGGGCATGGAATACGTGCAATAGCCTCAACCTTCGTATGTTGAACACCCAACCCATCTGAGTAGATAGTGTGACCCATATACTCTATCAACTCCTAGAAGAACTTACACTTCCCAGGGTGTAACTTCAACCCATGAGCTCTCGACGGCTCGAACACATCTTTAAGAGTCTCTCGTGCTCCTCCACTATAGCAGTATAGACTAAGATGTCGTCAATATAACATCTGACAAAATTCTAGGATTCTGTCCATCACCTTTTGGAACTCAGCAAGAGCGTTCTTCAACCCAAATGATAAGAACTGTCACTGATATAAACAATCCTTGCCATGAGAGTCAATTCCCTAGAATGTTGTCTTGGACTTATCTTCTTCTCTCACCGGCAACTGATGATACCTTGCTCGAAGATCCAAAGTATTGAAGACCTTCACATGCCCCACTGCATCAAAGATCTCCTCAGGTGTCGACATGACACACTTATCGGACTTTGTCTGCCGATTGATAAGACGGTAGTCTCCACACATCCGTCTATTCGTGTAGTTGTAATACATGCTTTTCTTTGCTAGCATAACTGTGACAAATGCATACTCTCCATGTGACATCTCCACCAACCCATCCTCCAACAAGTCTTGAGTCCTACTCTGGATCAAGACTCTCTCCATGTCACTGTATCTGTAAAGACGTCGAAAGATTGACGTATCATTAGCCAAGTCGATCCATAAATCAGGTCCCTTCAAGGTACCGAAATCCTTCATACTGAAGGTAAAACAATTCATGTAGCTCTTCAGGAATCTCTGAACTCTTCGTCTCTTCTCTCCTATAAGCTTCGGTCCAATCTCCGGCTCCTAAGTATCGTCTGTCACCATGCTAGAAGTAGAAGATGAAGTCATTGACTGCTATCTTGTAGCTTCTGGAGCAGTTTCCTTCTGCTCACCACCAACAACCTCCACCGCCACTGTGTGAAAAACATGCAGTCCTAGCCGCAAGCTCCACACTCTCGCCTATGACATCTCATGATATCCAAGGATGACAAACTTCACACGCCTCGTCCTCAACCTTACCTCCATCGACTCGATAGACAAAGAGCTCATAAGTGTCCGAGCAATAACACACGTCGATCACATCCGACGCTGCTCAGCCAATCCGAGGTTAACAATCCATGTCAAGCAATTCAAGTCCATTGCTTGATCCAATACCTGACGATGTGAGCCTCCGACACCGAAGCTACTGCCGTCCTACCCATAGAGAAACCCATCGCTTGCTCTCTCTCAACGGCATTAGGCTCCACCAACTGTTGTAACCGAGCATCCCACACAAGTCTTGGTCCTCCATCTCTGTAAGCATGTGATGCTAGAAAGCTCACCAAAGTGGACAATGTTGTCATGAGCCGTCCCACTAGGTTCATCACTGCCATGGGTGACTTATCGACGACTCTCACTACTTGAGATCGTCGTCCTGCATTCAAGATGCCATCAAGTGTGAGATGCGCTGGTCGTCTCACTGCATCGTGTGCGCTGTCGGAGTGTGATCCGTCTATCTAGGAAAGCGCCGGACTTCTGGCTATGGTTGTTTACTTAAGAGGTTGGCTTTCAGGTCACAACAGGGCTGTAAACACTCACACAGGTGTGTAGGATCCTCTAATATGCTCAAAAAGCGAAATTTAGGTCTAACTAGTAGTAATAGGGTTAAGCGGTGAACTTTGACAATCAAGGAAAGGAAAACTATGAAGGTTTAGACTTCTACACTTCCTCTACATGTAAATGAGGTACTACTAGACACACACACGAAGTTTCAGCCTGAGATCAAATTCCAGCACCGAGATGTGGACAGAAAAGTTCTGAGTAAGAAAATTGCAGCAATTTCTGATACCCAGCTGGCTATTTCGATGTATAGCAGAAGATTGGCTCAATAAATTTCAGAGATTCTTACAAACTTTGAAGTCTACAGGATGCTGAACATCCATGTGAAGTTGGGACTCCTGATTATTTATAGAACTCCAGGTCTCCTTCTCTGAAGTCGCTGCTCTAGATTAAGAGCTTTTCAGACCCCCTCTGCTTCAGCGGCCGCCCTGAATTACTCAATCACTCAAATGATTCGAAACTTTTTGGACAGTCGTAGCACTCCTGACAGTGAACGCAACCACGAAGTTTTGAAGTGATTTCCTCAATTCTGCTGCAATTGACATCGAAAACCCCAAAATCAACATCCCCCAATCCGAACTTCAATTGGGCATAACTCCTTGTTTATTGATCCAAATCGATCAAGAATTTCACTGACAGTGCTTGGCTCGACGAGCTCTACCTCCCAGTGCTCTCAGCTTCCAAGGTCCCCTCACCAAATGCTCGAACTCTCCTTTAGACCTCTATTTCTAAATTTAGAGTTTTACAAAAGACAAAAATGAACCAATGAGAGTTCATAGCTCCATTTGGTTGTCATTTTGTGCCTTAAACCATGTGGTAACTTAATTCCACTCAAAGGCTACCACGTCAAGTCCCCTAAAGTGCCAGCGTATAACTTAAACTACCTAAAATGACACGCAGCCCTGAAAGTAAACTTAAACCAGCTAAAAAGCGTGCATGGGCAACAGGTAAGTACAACCCATGAGCTTAAACTCTATCAACATGGTAAATCTAAGTTATGTACATTGAACATCATAGACAAGTAAGAAGTCACTTGCACAAGCGCACAAATGCTTGAACAAGATAACTAGCATACTATCAACCTACTAGGACTCAAAATAGTGTTAACACCGTATGCAAAGGTGTCAAACATATACATGAACGACTAGAAGTAATATGAGCTAACTTCTAGAACTACTAAACTCAAGTGTCGGAGTAGAAATATAACATGTAGCCGCCAAGTAGCGCGACATCCACCCTCTCTGAACCTGCACATCCTCCGGTATGTGCCAGATCCAGATCAAGACTCTTCAGCTTCAGCTTCAAATTCATCTTCAGCCTCCATTGAGTCTTCAGCTTCATCCTCAGTAAGCTCTGCAATGTTCTGGTCCTCCCCTCTCCTTCTAAAGAGCTTGATTCTCTTCCCTACGACTGGTATCTTGAGCACTGCACCATCTAACTCTCTCAAAGAGTATGTGGCATTATCATAAACTTCTAACACCACATAAGGTCCGAACCATCTCTTGGAAAACTTTCTGATAGCGCTATGCTGATTATCAAGACTACTATCATAGACTAACACCCAATCATCTTCCTTAACTGGTTTGGGTCGTAATCTATACGTTCTATCAAATCTGCCTTTGTTTCTCTCTCTAGCAGTCTTTAACCTTTCCACAGCTTTGGTGACATCCTCAGGTCTTCGTTCTAACTGCTGGATCCTTAATGCAAGAAGATCCTCCGTACTTCTACCATCTTCCCATGGCAAAACATTCCAAGTAGGCACAACCTCCTCAATTGGCATCACAGGTTTTTGTCCTAGTATCAACTCTGCTGGCATGTAACCTGTAACGGTACTATGAGTTGTACGATCTGCCCACAAAGCAAATGATAGCAGTCTAGGCCATTCACGGATCTTACCCTTGCAAGCTTTTACCAAAGCTTTGATGATTGGCGGATGACCTCGTTCGCTCTTGCCATTCCCTTCAGGATTGTAAGCAGTGGTTAACGTCAACTTGATTCCCAATCGCTTGAAGAACTCAATTGCTTCTTGTGAATCCAGCTCACCCCTATCTGCAGTGATCTTTCCCACACACCCATACCTACAAATAACATCTTCAAGTATAAAGCGACAGACACTAGCAGTGGTCTTCGTCCTCAGGGCACGACCTTCAACTTGGTTAGATAGATCTTCTCTAGCCAAGACTAGATACCTCATTTGTCCAAGCCCAAACGGCATAGTTACCAGATCAACTACCCATTTATAATGAATGGCTAAAGGATAAGTAGGATGCAATCCATCACGATGACGTACGTTGGAATACATCTGGCAAGGTATACAGGATGAAACAAACTGTACTACATCCTTATACATACCCTTCCACCAATACTTCTCCTTCATCTTGACAAATGTAGTCCAAACTCTTCTATGACTGACCCATAGACTCTCATGAAACTCCTTGATCAGTGTGAAGCCTTGGTTTTTCGTTTTGTTAATTAATTGATTAATTGTAAAGTAAATAAGAAGAATAGATGATAGAAGATAAACGATATGAGTAGAATAGTATTAATTAGAAGTTTAGTGAAGAATCCCAGTTCTGGAGGAATTTATCGAATCTATGGAGACACTGAAAGATGATTATCTCATAGATGAGTTCCTCGGGCGAAGAGCTTTCTAACGATAGATTGTGCGAGGCAATCGGAGACCGAACGACGAAGTTACAGCCGACTGAAGAATGTCAGTCGTCAAGAGGAAAACCCTAACTTCGGCACGTGCAGGAAAGCCTATCGCGGGATATAAGCAAGGTAACAAGTTGTTTACTTTACTGTTTTACTATTCCCAGAGCGAGCGATAGCAGGGCGCAGCGAGCCGCATTTATCGAACGCAGAAGTACATCAATTACTGGCGAGGAAGCCAAATTGCGAGGAAGAACTCGATTACGGGCGAGGAAAGGATTGCGACGAAGAATCCGTTTGTGGCGAAGATCGTTGCAGTGATCCTAGGGATGCGCGAGATGTAGACGACTAAGGCGCCGAGGCTCCGATCCTTTGAAGTTAATCGACTAGCTCTTCGCCGCTATGACAAGGACCTCGAGGAAATGGGATTATCATTCCTCTTGCTTCCTTGGTGGGGGATGGTTTCCTCCAAATTGGTGCATGAGTTGAAGATTTACAAGCAGCATCCGGCCGATGATCACTATGGGCGACCCTGTAACTGGACCGAAGCTCACTGGTCCAGTGCCTTGGGAATCGACGATGCAGGTAGGGAAGGTGATCTTCTTTTCGATGCCACAGCTGCCGCTGCTTCGCCTGAAGCAGTGAAGAACTTCCCGAATCTGTGCAAAGAATTACCTCTAGGGAGGAATGGCTACCGAACAAGCGATTACTGCGATCCGAAGAAGAGAGAAGTAGCCGATGCGATTATGACGATCTTCAGGCCACGAAGAACGACATACATGTCGAATTGGCAAATCAATTTCATCGAGCAGCTCTTCGCCGGAAGAAGAGCACATTGGACGAGGATCATCCACCGACATGTGCTGAAGCTTTGGAATGCGAATGACTTGGCGTACATAGGACCCTTTGTATCGGTGTTCTATATGAGGATGGGGTTGCTATCTGAGGCACAACAGACGAAGTTAGGCTTTACCGCAGCTGCCGAGGATGAAGAATTTCAAGTAGTGCAGACTCCAGCCCGAGACGCGCAACTTGAGAAGTTCTTCGACGAAATTGAGGCCGAGGAAGCAGCGACCGAAGCAGCGACCGAAGTAGCGGCTGATACTACGCCGAGGCAGGAGGCATCAACTTCAACACCAACTGCAAAGAAGACGCCCGAAGCAGTTACTCCGGCCGAAGACGAAGATGTAGTCGAGGTATCTCCTCCGATTCGCAGAAGTGGAAAGAAGAAACCTCTGGAAGAGACGCCGAGGTCTGTGCAGAAGTCTCGGAAGAAGATGAAGTTGACAAAGACGGTCCGGACCGACGATGAAGCAGTTGAAGAGGAAGCCGAGGAAGGGAGCACTCCTCACATGGAGAAGGACGTTGCCACTACACCGAAGAGTGCTGTTTCTCCATCGACAGTTGGTGAGATCGAACGATTAGCTTCTTCGGCGGACTACCTCAAAGATGTAGTTGTACCGCTACTGTACAGCTTGGAAGCGAACCGCGGGACCTACGAGGAAGTCGTTGGTAGAAAGCTGAACCTGGCAGAGTTAGTGCATACGATGCACTTCGGCCGAGGTAACTGGAAGGAAGAGAAGGAGAATCTGAGAGCTGCACTTCGCATGGCCCAGAAGGAGGCGCAGACGAGGACCGATGAACTGAAGAGTGTGACATCTGAGAAGGAGGAACTTCTTCGGCAGAAGATTGATCGTGAGAACGAACACGAGAAGGTTCTTTCTCTGATGAAGAAGGATTTGGATGACATGCGCGGGCAGCGAAACAGGTACCAAGACACTGTCGGCCAGTTGACGACGGAGGTGGAGGATCTGAAGCGGCGCACCGTCAAGGCCGAGGGGCTAAGCGCTCAACTTCGGAGTAGGGTCGAGCCGGTGCTGAAGAACTACTTCGCCGTTGAGATAGACGCCGAGGAAGCGGGATTTCTTCGCAAGGTTAGAGAGGAGTTCTTAGCTGTAGATGCGGAGGGTACTTCAGCTAGGAACCGGGTAGCTAGGCTAGGCCAGCGAGTAATTAGGGAGCTTAGGGAGGTTAGAGCAACCGTAGAGTTTTCAGTTTGCGAGATAGGTAGAGAGTTAGCGGTAGAAAGCGGTGTCGTTCCTGGTGTCGTTTCGGACACGGGACCTTCATCCGACGGTCCAGAAGTACGCCCGACTTCTTAGGAAGAAGATCCGTCATCTTCGGGAAAATCTGTATATAAGCGTTGTGTTGTTCGTATTCAGGACCTCTATGTGTTTTATCATTTTTGAGTTTTCTATTTCCTGAGTTCACGGAACCATTGTGTTTTGTCTTCTTCGAAGGATTTACCTACGAAGTATCGTAGTTTGCTGTGGTAGGAATTAGTCTGGGTGCCGAAGGATTTGCTGTCGACATTTGAAATCAGAGTAGAACGTTTACGGCGAGGACTGAGAATAGACCAGCATCTACGGAGTTAGTTTACTACGAAGACGTTCTTGGACGAAGTTGACTTTGGAGGAAGTTGTTCTTTGGTGGAACACTTAGGAAGGAGTTCAGTCTGGTACTTCGGCAGAAGAAGAGTCTTCTTCGCCAGAGTTTTCCGAGAGCAGTAGTAGTGAAAGTAACTTAGTGTGAAGATACTTAGCGTTTATGGTGTTAGAGGCTACTTAGTAGCACTTCAGCAGTACTTCCTCGTGTGACATTTCTGTCCGTGGCTCTGTTTCTCTGTTATTTATCTGTTTCTTGAGGTCCCTGACCTATTCAGTACCTGTTATGTTTATTTGTCAGGATTATCAACTCTGTCTTATTGGATAGATTTGAGTTTGATCTCTACCGGGACTGATTTCTGCCCGTGAGAATAAAAGACAACTATAAAGAATCACCTTTGTCACATGTTTACTACTTTTGGATGATCTTTACTTGCATCTCTGTGGGTTCGATCCTTAAATTACTACTTTCGAGCATCTTTTGGTTTTCTTGTGTGTTACAATCAGCTGCTGCTGCAATTCCAAGTCACATATCACTCGTTGCGGTATACCTCCTTGTAGCTTAGGGCGCTTTCATAGATGTCCTCCATGTAAAAAGTAACCATAAGCTGTTCTACGGATCCTCTTGAATCTGCATCAGACTAGCGTTCTTGCCTTTCCAGTGAACTTAAATAGCGCTCAAGATCCAACCACTTGCCATCATACACAGTTTCTTCAAAAAACTCCAACGAGGCTGTAAAACAGCTTCTATCCCTTCTAGCAAGAGCACTAGAATAGAACTCTGTTCTCACATCCTCCTGATCATCTATCATTTCTTTCTTATCGTAATACCTAGCCCTTGATAACATATCTGCCATAGGATTGTCCTTCCTTGCAATATGTCTAAACTCTGGGTTCAAGGACTTGATATATGCTATCCACCTCAACATAGCAATATCTGGAGTTGTACAGCTAGTGATCATTCCCAAAAGAGGTAAACAATCTGTCTCCACAACCACAGGTGCTCCTATCAAGTATTCCTTGTCACTCTTCATTGCAGTAACTACTCCCCATAGCTCTCTCTTGACTTGAGGGTAGTCTCTCTGCCGTGAACTTAACACCTTAGCTCCAAAACGCACCATATATCTATTTCCATCCTCGTCATCTTGTCCTACAGCCCATCCAATGCCAATAGGACTAGTATCAACAGTAAGGATAACTGATCTGTCCAACTCATATGTTACCTTCCGTAGAGTTGGTGGTGAAGCCAAAAGATCCTTCAACTTCCTCATAGACTCGCTTTGCTCCTCTTGCCACTGAAATCTTTGCCCCTTCCTCAGCAACTTGTACAATGGATCTGCTACATGAGCAAAGTGTGGAATCCATATATGATAAAACACACATGCACCTAAAAACCTCCTCACCTCGGTAACTGACCCACATGTCTCTTTCATCCTTCGAATGGCATCAATCTTGTTTGGACAAGGTTTCCGACCATAAGATCCACATAGGTGCCTCACAGTCAACACCTCCTGTTCTCCAAATACAGACTTCTCGGACCACATTGGTATGTGATCCGAGAGGGTTGCCTCCCGTCATGAACAATTTTGGTAACACCAACTCTCCAGTCCGCGCTATTATTCAGGTAGCATCGGTCTAGCCTAGCCTAATCATGTCTTTCTCCGGTTCTGACTTGGCGAGTGAAGATCGGCCCTTCCGTGCACTGTGCGCAGAAGAGAGCATCCACAAGATCCGACTGAAGGAGGGTGTTCCTCCAAAAACGAAGCTCGCTGCCATGTAGCAGAGAGGAGGGGCCGAGGCTGTCGTCAGGGAGCTCAACCATATTCCAATCTCCTAGGACAACCCACTTTCCTTCTCTCGTTTTCCTTACTAACCATTCCCAAAGTTCCCGTTTTCCTTACTAACCATTCCCAAAGTTCCCGTCTTCCTTCCCTCCTGTTTGGAGCATACACCGAGATCACTCCAACCGGTCATATTCCGGTATTGACCACCCCCCAAGCCGCCGAGTCATTCCCTCTCATACCCTGTTTCAGAACCTGAAGATGTTCTCTTATTAGCAAGGCCGTCCCTCCTCTCCCCCCTTCCGTGTAGTCAACTATTCTGACCCCTGCTGGAAGCAGTTGTTTCAGGTTGAGCTCCAGCCTTTGTTCCTCTGTCTTCAACTCCTGCAGGTCGATGATGTCAGCTGGAAGCTTCTCTCTCCCTAGCCACCTGCACAGGATAGTCACCTGATGCGGATCGTCGAGACCCCTTACATTCCAGGTTGAGATTTTGAGTTCGTGCTGCATTCTGTAAGTCATTTGTTGCGTCTCGTTGCACCTGACACCCCGCTCCCTTTATTTAGTGGTGTTTATGGAGGCTAGCAAGCTCTAGCCCTCGTCAGATTCCCTTTTTTGTTGCATTCCCTTTGTTTCCGTTTGGTTTGCCTAGGCTCCTCCCGAGTGATATCGCCTGTTTCGTTGTTATCTTTGGTGTCAGTTCCTTCCTGGCCCCCCTCTTACTGCTAATGAGGTTGGGGTTCAGCTCAAGAAGAGCCTCCCGTTCAATGTTTCTTAGGGACGAGGTGGGGGTGGCTTCGTGCCCGGCTGGTCCGTCCCAAAGCCCATGTGAGTCCATCCACAGTCCTTCCCTGTCACCCCCTTCCTCTTCATTCTTTTTGTCTCTCGCCTCGGCATCTCCCTCCTCCTGGTTACTAGATCGCCCCTCCCTGACGTATTGATCTCTTTCGTCTAATGTATTTGCCCAGAGTTTCTGTTTGTCCTCATCTTCTCTCCTTTCCTTGCCCCCTTCCTGTTGCAAGTTGTCTCGTTTTTCTCTCCTTGCGTCTCTTCTCTCTTCCTATCCTCCGGTCTTCTGTGGGCTTGTTGAAATATTCCCCTCCTCTTCAGCGGTTGCCCCTTTGTCGCTCTTGCCTTCTTCCTTGTACCTTTCTTCTTGTTGTTCCGTTCGGTTTTTGTCATCCTTCTGTGTGGTGCTGGGGATAGTGTCTTCACCGACCTCCGTCAGAATTTTGGTATCTTTTTCTTTGTCTTGATCCCCCCCCTTTCTCTCTTCTCTTCTGTTCTCTTTTATTTGCTTATCTCCTACTACCACATTGAGATCCGGGAGAGCCTCCTTCTCTTCCATTATGTTGTGTTGTTCTTCCATCGGCATCTCCGCATCGTTGACTTGAGGAGCACGAGAGCCTAGTCTGAGCCCTCCTCCTAGTTCCAAAACAGTGGAAGCACCTCCTACCTCCACCTCTGTCTCCTTGGTAACACATGTATCCCCTCTCTGCTCACCTCTCTTACCCCCCTTGGTTTGATCCTCTTGATCTTGCCCTTCCTTATCAAGGATGTTAAAGCGAATGGAAGGCCTTTTGACCTCAACCCACCGGTCCACTCTCCTCGTCCATTTCTTCCTAGTAACCTGTGTAAAACCATCGTCTTTCTCCACCTTTTGTGGAGAGTCAGTAGCGATCACCGTTCCCGTATTGGTCGCGGGTTCAAACCTTGCTGCTTCCGGCTTGTGTCCCTTCTCCTTTTTTAATATTCTCGGGGCAATTTCGTGCTATGTGCCCTTTCTTCTTACAGACGAAACATGCGTCCGGCAGGGACTGATAGATAATCGGCTGCATTATCGTTTCTCCTATCCTCAGCCCAACTTGCAGGTGGTCCTTCAGATCCGAGTCAAGATCGATCAACACACAGCTCCGGATGTGAGGGTATGCATTTGTTGATCTTATCGTTGTCTTATATAGAACTGGTCCTATTGCTGCCAACATTGTGTCTGCTCCAATTTCAAGGGTAGGGTCAACCAAGAGGAGGTCCACCCAGATCGCGACCGCCTTTGGGTTCTCCGCTTGGATCTTGAACCTTGGTGACCAGTGTTTAGCAATAACTATCCTCTCATTGCAGAACAGGGGGTCTCTTTGAGTACCTGGTTCCTTTGCTCGGCAGTCGTCATTACTACTAAGAAGTTCTTTCGGTCTAGCATCTTGAGCTGCGTCATCTGTGTTCGCATCCCCTGTACTAGCTTTCTGGACACCCATGTCTCAAAAGTATTGCGGGAGGGAATGCAATCAACCGTGGACTGTAACGACCTATGTTACACATAGGAAGTTTGTCTATTAGTAAGGTGTTTAGTTATAACTAAGTGTTGAGAATGTTTATTGGTTGCCAAAGTACTTTAAGGAGGTATCAAGTTAGTCATGACTAGCTAAAAGTTAGTTATGGTTAAACTTAGCTGTACTTTTGGCAGAATTCAGATATTTGCTAAAGAGTGAGCACTACTATCTTGTCATCTTGTCTAAAAGGTAGAAAGGGGGTGGAAAGTATCCCTTATCTCCTTTTTGACTTGATATTAGTGGTTGGATTAAAGTTGTGGACTTTGTGGGCATTAAAAACAAGAAGAGATTCCACATGTTTCCTTTTTAGTGGGTCCTAGTGTAGAGGGGGGGTGGAAATTCGAGATTCCTTGAGAATATTCCAGAATCCTTCTAGAAGTTGTTGACTTTGAAGGAATAAGCCCATGTGAAAAGGTAAAAAGCCCATGTGATCAATGCTTTTACCTTAAGTAATATCTTAGTAAAACCCGGTAAAAGTAGTTACGACTGAGTTACCGGAGGGTACCAAAGTAAAAACCTAGAATGTATAAATAGAGGAGTAGAGAATAACTCCTCATCCTTGTTTTCACATTGTCGTAATGACAACTTGAGTAATATAGAGAGTGTGGGATATTTTTGGCATGTGAGAACTTGAGAGACGTCGTTAGAATGGAGAATTTTAGTTGATGTGTTTAAGGAGATTTTTAGTTGATAAGTTTGTATGAATGAGTGAACTCAGCATTTTCCCTTCAAGTTCATGGTGTGCTTCCATCAAAGCCATCAGAGGTGACCCTTGAGTGAGAGACAGGCCCGACATGTTGCAGATTCGTGGATGACGATCGTGGAGGTTGAGAGATCGGGGGGGTAGTTGATCGATAGGACCGCGGAGGGTTTACAGGACAGCACAACCGCCGTCTCCTTCAATAAAGCTAACCGACTCGTCATCAAATTTCTATCCAGGTCGACCCTTATCCCGTTCTTGTAATCTCTCTGTTGTTGATTTTCCTGTATTTTCTTGAGTGCCTCCACCAGCTCTTTGTCTGGCATCGCAGCTCCTGCCAACAGGTTTAGTCCTTCGAGATAAGGGTTCTGCCTCGTTTTCTCTAGAATTTCAAGGGGTTCACCCAACTGTTTTTTGCTTCACCCTTGCCGCCGTTGATATCTCTTTGTAAATTCTTCCCTTGGATATCTCCTCCAGTATTCGTCTTTGTTTGTGTAGGTGTTCCCGTTGACAGTCCCGATTTCCTTCCTGTCGTTTGAGGCGTACCTCCTCCTTTCCGTGCTGCTGCCTCCGCATTGGTTCCACCAGGTTGCCCCGAGCTGTCAGAGGGGGCTCCCCGATCGAGGTTTTCTGCACTCCGCAACTCCTCTTGCTGTTCGTCCATTCTTTGTGTGGCCAAGACGGATTACTCGGCCAACCCTGGCCTCGGTACTGTCTCCTGACCCACCAGAGGCGAGCCGGAGGCCTCCTTCTCTCCTTCTTCCATCCCTTCTGATGTAATCCCTGTATCTTTACTCGCAGTATTCCGCTTTTTCTGCGAGTGCAAAAGTCCCTCCACAGACACCTTGCTTTTATCGAGATTCCCAGCCCTTCTCGAATCAATCAAGTTGAGCGATTCTCTTCTGCCTCGTTTTTTTTCCAGTTCTGTTTCTTGGTCCGGTTCATTGCCCCTTGTTGCCCCAAAGCCCATGAACCTTTGGAACGCACTCTCTTGTTCCTTCTCGAGGCCTAGGTCGCCGCTTCTATCGTCCTCGTCCACCATCTCTCGTTTCACGCTGTTTCGTGCTCTGTTAATTACTCAACTCTAACTGACAGTCCCTTTACTAATAACGTATTTCTTCCACCGAAAGGACGGTGGAGGGGAAGATACCTCACGCTTACTCCACCTATTGAGGTGTGGGATCCACCAGTAGCTAGGTTACATCTTGAGAGGGCCGTAGCCCTGTAGCCAACCAGTTAGGCAGACAGATGGCATGAGGTACTCATACTAAACCACGTAATGGTGCCCACTTGTCCCTTCAGGGAAACCAACGTCGCGTTGCGTGTTCTCCTTTTCTACCAAAGTAAACTCTTCGTTCCCTACGGCTGTCACATGCAGCGTCCGGAAGTTTTGAATGGAGGTTTATGGCAGTATACGCGAAGGGTCCGAGTGGAAGCATGATTCCTGAGGAGAGCTAAGTCACAGTGAACATTTGATCGAGGGAACCTGGATATATCGTGTTCATTTGAGATCAGTCGTAATGTTTTCAGTGGACAGGAATGAAGGATTCGGGGTGAATTGGAGAGTGCCGCGAAGAGCAGCTGAGGTTCGAGACTCAATACAGGTGTACTTCGTTCTAGAAAACGGGCGGACGAGGAGCAAGGAAGACCAGGAGTTTTCTTTATAAGCGACCATAGTGACAATTGCGGGGAGAGGAAGTGGAGCATATTTTCTTGGTAGGATTGGAGTAGAGGACCTATTCTGCAGGTCACGAAGGGAAGACTGATCTGCAGACTGTGAAATTCCCGAAGGACACCATTCGGCTGCCATTACTAAGTTATTTTCTACTTTTCGACGTTAGGAAGACTACCAAGGAGAGGCTCGGGGTAGTGCGAAAAGATCGGCGACTTGGGAAATCTTGCCGTTTGAGAGCTGAAGGTGCTGTTCTAAATCTTCTCACAATTACAAGATAGAATCTTCAAGCAAAGCTCCTGTTGGGCCGTACTTACTACTGGCATTTTTTCCCGGAGGTTTAGTCAAGTTGGCATCGTGCGTGGAGCAGAGGCTTTTTCTTAACGTCAGGTGAACTCTTGGAGAACCCCTTGGCGAGGGATATTCTCTAAAGAGTAGCTCCGTACCATCACCAGCATAGTCAGCAATTTTTTCGGTAGAGACTAGAGTTACATCTCAGGAATACCGACGACTACTGTGAAAGGAACCAAGGGAACAAAACGGCTCAGACTATAAGGAGTACTTTATTCTAGTGATAGACTGAGGAGCGAAACCATCCAGAACTAGATCCAATTTACGTGAAATCTTGAGAATGCTGTCACATATCTGTTCCCCTTGCAGAAAAAGGTTAATCTTTGTGGAAAGTCGTAGATTCTTCCGGTGGCTTAGCATCATGATACGATCCACAGCCATTTGAGTTCGTGAGTGGTACAGGGGGACTGTTCCAGGGAAACTTAAACAGTGACTATTCTGTTTCCCCCATCCAATTTTTATCCGGAAGAACTGTTAGACTGAGGGTTTACTTCTTGAGGATAATTATAAGTTAGTAGGCACAAAACATCATTCCTCCCGTGAAACAACAGCATTCTTTGTTCTGGCCACATCAGGCTTCTGAGTAAACCTCTTATGCTTTGATTAGAAATACAGGGTTTCAGAAGTCATTTTATCTTTTACTGATTTCCTTGTTAGTGAACCGAAGGAACTGATTTTTGAGACAATTTATGTCCACATTATTTCTCCTTTTAGCAAGGACAAACCTCTCGAGTGTACATAAGGGGGAACTGGGCATTATTTATCTTTTTAGCAAAGACAAACGTCTAGAGTGTATATAAAAGAGGATTGGGTAGTGTATATAAAGGGAACTGGGTACTATTGTTTGGTTGTTGGTTGTGTGCAAAGTTTTATTTTGATTTACGTTCACTTTCAACCGGGGGTCAACTTGGGGGTCAACTTGGAATACGTCGATTTTTGGTACGTGTATTTGTTTAACGAGCGTCTTGAGCCTACTCTTTGTCTTATCATAGTAACAGCAGAAAGATGTGGGATGCCTTTTTCTATTAGTAGTCGTGCTTCTATAACTTCAGTTACAAATTCGGTACAGAATAAACTCTCTATATTGGGCAATTCTATTCCGAATAATGGAGATACAAACGAGGGTGACCCTTTTTATCACGAGAATGATACATTTTCCTGAGAAAAATATTAAATTTAAGGTTTGACATTCCTTATTACTCACTGTCGGTGGCTGATAAATATGTCTGCAAATTGCACTTCTAAGAAAATAGAAGAAAAAGATAAACTTCCAACAGAGAATCAAAATAATTATTTGTAATTGGCTGATAGCAGCCTTTAAAAATAACTGAGTGAAAAAACACACTATCACGAGGAAAATACTGGTCGACAAGGTTTACAAATAGTTACTTGTGTCAAAGTTCTAAAATTGAGTTAACTAAATTTAAAATATTAAATTTAGCTTCCTTTGTTAACTTCACTACACATATTCATTTAAGACATATAAAACCCGTAGTCATTCACGCGAATAGAACCGTCCTTTGGTATAAAACTCAATCTTTTGTATAAAAATCAATAGATCATACGATTACAAAATTTTAAATTTATAAGCTATAATTTATAACCTAACCATTCTAAGAAGAAGGATTAAGAAATAAATTACAGATTTTTGCATATTCCCCTCTATGACTATACAGGAAGTACACATCTGTAATAGCGAAACGACGTCATCTACAGTATCCTTGTACGTATACATACAAATAGATCTATATATATATATATGATCATGGCGTGTCACTTTACCGATCACTGAATCTCAGGTCTGAAGTGCTCAGCAGTGATTTCCCTTGAGAGTCTAGATCTGCACGAAGTGCTGAGACTTTCCTTCCTTTTACTGTTTGTCTTATTACAGTGAAGTGCTCAGCAGTGATTTCCCTTGAGAGTCTAGATCCGCACGAAGTGCTGAGACTTTCCTTCCTTTTACTGTTTGTCTTATTACAGTGAGCAATCTTCTGAAGACTTCTGCTGCGGGTCTGAAAACTGTCCATATTGTAATTTGGACGTCGACAGAACGTTGCACTCCTCGAGCTCGATGAGCCCATACGTGCACGTGTGATGAATCAAGTTCCCAATAAACGGATCTTAAGTGGCATCCAAAAGTGTTTAGAACTAGCACTTGAGATCATGTTCACGAATTATGCTCCTGGAATTTCTAACTTGAGATCATGTTAACGAATCATGCTCCTGGAATTTCTTGCTGTAGTGTGCATTTAAGCTTGGTTTGATGAACATTCAGCAGGCAGCAAGAGACTCACTACGTACAGTCTTGCGCCTTTTCTGATTCGGCTCGGAGCAATTGAATCAATTGGCCGCAAAATTAACGAGAAGGTGAAGTCGACAGATTAGTTGTGGTTTCGACTTTACAGCGAATTCAAAGATGCGGATAGCTCGTGCCATCTTACTGGCGTTCGTTCTTGCCGCAGCGCTAGCTAATGCACATGCGTATGATCAGGAATGGTCAGATCCGGAGAAGCCAACCAAGTGCCCCACGGGATTCTTCAACTTCGGTGATTCTCTCACGGACACGGGAGCTGCTCTGACTTCCTATCCATACGAGACAGATGCCGAGTTTCTACCATACGGAGAAAAGTTCTTCGGCAAACCTTCCAAACGTTTTTCCAATGGCCGGCTCGTCCCGGACTTCTTCGGTAAGTAACTGAACTACGCACTGCCAGTCAGTGTTTCTGTATGCTCCCCGTTATATATGACCGAATTTGTTGTATGCACCTGTCAGCTTGGAACACTTGATCTTAATTTCTGCTGTACGTGTTTATATAATTACTGATGAATTGTTCTTACGGTTAATTTCTGATGAATTGTTACTCAAAAACTGTGGACAGCTTTGGCATTTGGGCAGCCTCTTTTATCTGCCTACTTCCAAACCAGTGCTTTCGATTACAGGCACGGTGTGAACTTTGCGTTCGGTGGAGCTACAGCATCGAACGACACCACCAGAGTGCCATTTTTTCTGACTTTCCAAGTGGCTCAGTTCGTCAGATTCAAGAGGGCGTCGTTGTCGGCTCAAGAGCAAAACGGTACTAATCTAAATCTTTGTAGTATTTGTACGCCCAGCTTGCCTCTTATTACTATATAAATGTGTACGTCAGCAGCCAACTGTCTCTTGCAACCGCTACGAAGTGTTCATGATCAACTTTGCAGCTGCGTAGACTTCTGTTCCGTTGCTATACTGCGCATGCGGTCGATGATGAATCCGAGAGCTCAAGTAGAGCTTGAGTTCTTGAGAATTCTACAGTAGCTTGAAATCAGGGTGTCATCCTATTGTCAACAGACTTGTGTATATATGAATTTAGGTAACTTGATCATGACAGTGTGTGATCTTTCATGTAGTAACGGAGCACCAATCATAATTGTCATCGATCGATCTGTGGGTTGTGACAGCTTGCGGTAACTTCCAGCGCTTCCTACCTAAAGAGAAGCTGTACAAGGACGCTTTGTACACCTTCACGATCGGAGGAAACGACATTATCATGCCACTTCAGAATAACAAAACCTCGGAGGAGATTATCACCAGCGTAATCCCGGAGTCCATGCTCAACTTTGTCCACGCCTTCCAGGTATTATATATCAACTAATTACGCACCGCTGATCATCATGAAAGTCACAAAGACAGGCGCCCTAGCTAGCCAGTGAGCATTGCATCGATCATCTAACACTTGAGTCATCAAATCAGGCTTTAGTCCACGAATACAAATGGTCATCATCACATCATGCACGCAGCTGCAACGTTGGAGTTAAATGTCTAGCAACGAGACTCGCATATCAATTTAATTAACTAGCTCATGATCAGTATAGGATTTTTGTTTCATGTTCTCGTTCTGGGTAGCTAAATAGTACTCCTACAGTCGCTTCATATATATATATATATATGGCCCTTTAATTCTTTACCGATGGTTTCTGCAGACCCTGTACTCCGAAGGAGCAAGACATTTCTTGCTGTTCAATCTCCCACCGGCTGGCTGTGCGAGCGTGATTTTGACCCTCATCGGTGGCCTCGGACTACCCTCCGATAGCCTCGGCTGTGTTGGACCTATCAATCAGCTGGATCAGCTTTACAATTCGATCTTGAACGGCACTATCGCAGAGTTACGTGAAGCTCTGCCCGAAGCTACCATATCCATCTTTGACTACTACAGCGCCAACATCGAAATTCTGACCAATCCTGCCAAATACGGTACTACTTTAATGTTCTATGCTTCATGAAATTAAATTAGTTTCTCATCAAGAGTGATCAGTAGATAATTAATCCACTGATCATGACAGGACTTTAAACGCTACGGTACTGAACTGATCATGAAAGTATGTCCAGCTGCAGCTGACGTCTTCAGTCCTTAATTGTAAGTTACTCTTTGTACATGTTTGTACAGGCTTCAATCCCAACAAGACTCTGATCGCTTGCTGTGGAGCTCCTGGTCTCGGGGCCTACAACTACAACCCGAGTGCCGCTTGTGGTCGAGCGAATTCCACCAAATGCGGTAACCCCGATGAGTACGTGAACTGGGATGGCGTTCATTTTACCGACAGTTTCTACAAGCTCATCTCCGAGTGGGCGTTGAGTGGCAAGTTCACTGACATACCCATCAACTATAAGCGTTATTGTGGCCTCACCTTCTCTCGCTTCGGAGACAAGGTCAGTCACGACGAGGTCTACGGTGGCAGCTGTAACGTCCAATATACATAACGTGGCCATGTACGTAAATGGTAATGGCCATGGTCGACTGTACCTAGAAACAGGTTATACGGAGGTCGGTCGATCGATCGACCTCCCTTCATTTCTTTTCTCTTTCGTAATTAATTAAGAACTGGCAGAAATTCATCGTTGATCAGGTGTTTCCTGTCTCGAGGAAATTAGATGAAATTTGCTCTCTCATTATCAAGTCTTCAAAGTAGAGTGTTCTGGAGGGAGTAAACAAAGTTGAAGAGTTTCACTGAGTTGAAGAGTACGAGCCGTGCACGAGCTTTTTCTTCCTAGTACACATTAGATGAATTCACCCTCTCGAGCTCTGCGGTTCAGGATTCCGGCTAGGATGAAACCATCCGCATTAGCAGTGGAGCTTGAGGTTGATCATGAACCCCCGGCTCCCGGGGGTCGGCCATCGCCAGCGTAACTTCTCCTATGGCGACGAGGGCTAGTCGACCAAGAAGACGATAGCTGTAGGCATAATGTCCGGCGGAGTACATCGATATTAACATGATTGAACGCTCGGTACATAGAGCTAGTCTATGTACCTGGGGTAACTAGCTATAGGACGCTGCTATACATACCGATCGAGTGCTATTCGGTTCACTCAGTCCTGACCCTATCAATCAAGTGGTCGTCGATGGGTTCGATTGTTGTATCAATTAACAAAATAGGGTGACCTGCCGGAGTATAGTGAAGTCAGTCGATCGGCAAGAGCTCACCATATTTGTTGAGCTGTTGTAATTCGATCGTCACTTGCAAGGGAGGCTAAGAGCATCTCCACCCGTGTAGCAATAAAGAGATATTTATACCTAATTTACAGATATAAAATGCATCTTTATCTGTAGAAGAGAAGTTTTCTCACCGCATTCCTTGACTGAATCTTTAATCTAAAATAAAGATTGTATTTCCCATAGCAAACAGATCTTTTCCGTAAAATAAAGAATTCCAGTTAGAAGATCCAAGTAATACCAACATTCTTCAGTTAACAGTTTGAAAATAAGCACGAGCTTGATTCACAGTGAGACGATGTTTAGATTTTAACAATTTAATTGTGTTTCAAGAATCTTTATTCTAATTTTTAAAATAGAAAAGTGCGGTAGGTTTTAGACCATCTTCACCGCGAGTCTTTAAAGGCTACCCTAACCAGTTAGGGAGCAAGTTAGGGGAAACCTTCCCCCCTCTTATCTTTATACTAGTTTTTAATTTATGATATTCTCTAAAAGTTATCGCTCTTCCCTAACTTAAAGATTACAATAAAGATCCCTAGGCCTTAACTCCATATCAAACCGTTTGAGGAACAGTGCTTGGTAGTTTTGAAAATGTCCGAGTTTCTAATATTCTTTAGAGATTTATAAAAAGTGCAGTCGAGAAATTCTTCCCTTAAAAATAAAGATTTTCACTCTTCATCTGTAAATTAGAGATAAAGAGGTCTTTATCTCTATACGGGTGGAGATGTTCTTGAAGAGTGGTTTAAATTAAAGCTTTCTGTAAAGATCAGCTGTGGGAAGATTTTCCTGAATCTCTGTAACTAGTTATGAGAGCCTTTAAAGAACCACGGTGGATATGCTCTAAAAGGTTATATCGTTTAGATAATAGAGTTGGTCCAAGACCTGTCCATGTCTGACATCTGTCCATCTCTATACTATCTCTATACTCCATCTCTATAGAGATGGAGAGCTGTGTGCTAATTCTTTTGTCCTATGCTCAGATCTAAACCGTGACCACACGTGACAACGGAATCTCTCATCTTATACTATAACCTTGGTTGTAAAACAGTTGTTGTTTCGCACTTCTAATCTGATAATTTTGCTACACGTCAGCATACCAATTATACATACATTGTGAAAATGTCGTGTAATATATTGGTACGAGGGGATGTGAAACCCATAGCATTAGTTTAGATACAGATGAATCCCTAACACATAGTTCCTTGTTGCTATGCATTTGCATAGGTAACCGTTGATTCAATTTATCGATAAAAAATGAAAGTGAAGATGAGATAGTTTGTCTTTTCTAAACACAACAATACACGATCATCCATCGGCGCTCATCATCAGTTGACGGACAATCACCAGGGAACAACAATCTGCCGGCGGTCTGTCAGACAGAATCAGCCGATGAAGACCGTCCATTGGGAGACCTTGATTTAATCCTCGGAGAACGTCTATCCTCTGACACGATCGAAATATAATAGCCGTCATTTCGGAGCCAAGGAGCAAATGAAGAAGAGAGAAGCCACCTACTCTATTTTTGTCAATTAAATTTTGGTTATAATATATTGATAATGTTGTCATTTTGAGAATATTTGAGTAGTTGATATTGTTAAGAAACATTAAAAGTTCACGAAATCAGGGTTAATTAATAATTTTCAAGGTGAGTTAATATTGGACTTGGAATGCCTTTTTGTCATTAATTAGCACTCTTGTCTCTCATAGTATATAAGAGCTCTCAATCTCTCTCCATAATCTTCTATTTCATCACTCTTGGACTAATTTCACGATCCTCATCTGGATTAGGATGATCTGGTCATTTGGACCATTATTATTTAGTAGTGAGGCTTCATGGACGACATCCCAAGACATACATAGCTTTATTCATTGAGTAGAACTAACTAACTACTTGATCTTGTCCAAAACCCACTTGTGATTTGCAATACTTGATCATTTGGGTTAGTTGGTTATACAACGGAGGACACGGTCTATGCCGGAGAGTATACAAGCAAATCGAGCAATTCTCAAATCCAAAGATGTGAAAAGTTGTGAATGTGAAAAGTTGACACAAGAACAATATTTGATATTGACGAACGGGAGCGGAGGAGACAGACAAACCACGGTTCAGTGCAAACACTGCAAAGCAACGGTGACGTACAACATATCGAGGATGAAACGTCACTTTTCGAGAATGAAAGCTCGTGCTAGTCGAAGCGAATTTGGATTTCTCCAGAAGTAATATGTTGAGGATGTATCCACGTGCCCAAGTGCTCCTTCATGTTTGGTTTGAGATTTGCAACTAACGTAAATGAGAAAGGACACCCAAACATGACTTGAACTATGGTCTAATTTCACACGGTTCCAGTGCATTATCTCTTGTTATTTCTAGAAGAGTGTCTTATATGAAGTCGAGAAGACTTCGTGTTCATGAGGAAGACCACATGTGGACATGTCGAGAACCCAACCAAGGAGGACTCCTAATATTTTTGCTGTAGAATCTAGACAACACGGGGACGAGCTCTGGAACATGGCTGTGACAGCGACAGGATGGTCCTTTAATTCATTGTGTCATCCAGTAGTTTTGGTAGCATTCAACTATTCAAAAACCATCCCTCAAGTGAGTACAAGTTACGGATTATCTTCTCCTGACAAACTACCAAAAGTTGACAGTCGAAACAGAGAGCATGATGTTTTCAAAGAGAGCGGATAACAATATGACAATATCTTGTGATGGTTGGACCAATGTGCAAGGGAGGTCATTGATGAATATCATGATCAAGAACACATTTGAGGAGATGTTTGTCTGAGCGTTGAATGGCACCTACATTGTGAAGAATGCAAGATGGGTTGCAGATAGCATAATCTCAGAGATTGAGAAAGTCGAGCCAAGACAAGTGTTACAATTTGTGATCGACAATACAGTTGTGAACGTTTTGGGTAGAAAGTTAATCAAAGAACGGTTCTCCCATGTCATATTTGAGGATAGTGTGACTCGCAACTTGACGTGCGAGGACATAGAAAAGTTTGACAGCAAGCGACGTATTGAATCAGACGGTTCGTGCAGAGACAGATTGAGGGTTGAGATTTGGATGAAATTGAGAAGTATGAAGAGAGGATTGGGCGCTACAGTTATTTGTGAAAGAGAGTTGGACT
This sequence comes from Asterella californica, assembly GCA_036924285.1. Lineage (NCBI taxonomy): Eukaryota > Viridiplantae > Streptophyta > Marchantiopsida > Marchantiales > Aytoniaceae > Asterella > Asterella californica. The sequence goes on from JAYKYS010000003.1 coordinate 33,111,549, forward strand.
GTTCGAGTTGTTTCAGAGTCCAAACTTGTTGTCCTTGGATCCATTAGGATCACAACATCAAGTTGTACAAAAAAATGAAGACGAGATGGATTTTTATCAGACGGATTGGGAGTTCTAGGTGGAAGAGAACTGGTGTTCTCTTTGCTAACATAAGCTTCACAACCACGTCTCCTTATCTTAAATCTTGAACACTCTATGTAAAGTCGGCAACTGCAATATCATCGCTGTATAGACTTTGTCGCTCAATACATCATTAGCCAATGATGAGATCACCCTAACCCAAATGAGGGTCGTGAGTGCAACTCACATTCTCATATACTTCCACGATCTTGAACGACCCATGCTAGTTCAGATGTAGCTTCCTTAAAAAATGATCTCGCCTACTGACAAATAACAAAACCAAATCATTTACCTCCACCTTTCTTCTCTTCAACCTGATGTTGTGACGCTCCTTCCACTTCTTCTGCATAAGTTGGATTCACTACAACGTATCCTTTCGAACTTCCTCCAGCTTTAGTAATTCCACCTCACGTAGCTGTTGACTTTCCTCTCTTGGTAAGTGCTCTTCACAATGTACCTTGTAAGTAGGTACTTTCATCTCCACCGGCAACAAAGGATCCATGCCATAGCATAAATAAAATGGTGTTTGAGCCGTGGTGGTCTTTACAGTAGTCCAAAAAGCAAATAATACATTAAGCAACTTTTGATCTCAGTTGTAAACATGTGATTTGGTCACCTTGGTTAGTGTCTTACACAAGATACCATTTGACTTTTCAATAAGGCCAATTGCTTTAAGTTATAAGGAGTTTTTTTCTTGTGTTTAATCAGAAAAAGATAATTTAACTCCTTTATGGTTTTGTTGAGAAAGTGAGTGTTACGATCACTCACTATTTCCAACAGAAAACCATACCTTATTATAATCCTCTCAAAAAGAAACTTTGCTATTGTCGTTGCATCGTCTCATTCTGTAGCCTCTGCTTCTACCATCTGCATAAAGTAGTATTTGAGTACCAATATATATCTCCTCATGGTGGATCGCTTCTCCTAGGATTTGATTTGATGCACACACAATTTGACACACGAGATCGTCAAAAGCAAGTGCTTGCTGTTTGCTGTCAGTTTACTGACGGATAATAGATTGATTGCCGAGTCTAGAAGGTATACTGCATCTCGGACAACAACGGATGTTGTCCTTTCATCGACTTTGAGATTAAGTTGTACGTCTCCAATGCCCACTGCTGTGATGCACTTTCCTCCTGATGTAGAGATGTTAAATCAGATATAGCCTTGAAGTTGAGGAAACTCGAGACTTACAAATGTGGGAAGAGGCACCGGAGTTCATAAACCATGCATTTGTGAAGGACATGCATGAATTCGTTAGACATAAAGGTGTGCTCATCACTATTGCAGTAATGACAAACTCCCTTGAATTTTGTTTGTCTCTTTTTCCAGCATTGCAGTTTCGTCAGAGCTTCGAGCACCCGCGAGTGTCTATTGCTCGGCTTCCTCTGCAAGTAGGCGAGCCTTGAGTGCAGCTAGAGAAAGGTTTTCTCAACCCTCCAGACTCAGGCAATAGGTCACCAGTCATTAGACCTTCTCAGACTTCCCAAGATTTTGGCCATGAGTTGAGCTTCTGACTTGATGACTTCAGCTGGTGGAGTTGATCAGCATACATGATAAGGAGATTAATGTGACCGACCATCAATCCATAAATGAAATAAATGTCGTGGAAGACTTCTTCTAATCTGTTCTGATGTTCCACGTCCTTAGAAGCATTAATAGCTTTGAATGCTTCTCACGCTTCCGTCGCTGTGTTGCAAGAGACTATGTGCAACTCTTGGTCGTCTTCCACGCTCAGCATTATGAGACCATAGGTAGCTCTATCACCCTTCTTACATTTTCTCATCTCCTTGTCTATAACAGAGGTGGGACATTTCTCTGATCTGTCAACGTGATCTCGCTTTTTAAAACTAAGACTACTTGTGTTATCTTATATTACGCCACATGTAGTAATTCTCATGATCTAGCTTTTTAAAACTCACTAATGATCCAGAGGTTTGCTCCATAATGCAAATGATGATTGACTCAGATTGACAGAGACTGAGATAAGATAGGAGTGTGCAGACGGTGACTAGCGATTCCGTGGACCATAACGTATGATACAATGAGTTAGAGTCACAGAATCGCGCTTGTGACTATGACTAGAGAACTTCACATTTCTCTGATTCATCATCAGGCAAAGGAATTTATAATGAGATATAGAGGCTAAGCCTATGGTGTGTATGAGACGTATACTGACGGTGTCATGTCGTGACTAGGGGAAGGAGGGCTATAATAGATTGACTGGGAGAACATGATGTTTACACACCCTCTATCTTGTACCTTGCAAATAGCTGAGTTCCAAGAAAACACACAGATTACTCAGAGATATGCATGAAGGACCCACATAAATCTTGTAAATAGAAAATCCACTATTGAGGAGGATAGACTCAAGATTACACATAAGAGTTTTAATCTAGGTCTGACTCTTTCCTCTGGCTACTCTTCTTAGATCCTCAAACTCCCTCTTAGAACTAGCTAGCAAGTAGTTGTAGTACCTAACACATCACAAAGGAAGCACAAGGCAAGCATACTCTTATAACCCCCAAGAAAACACACATACGCATCATAGGGACACCACCCCCAGCCATCAAAGATCTAGAGAAGTCACTGCAAGATGCAGAACCTAAACTAAAAACAGAAAGATAATCTGAATCTACTTTCTTGATCTTCCGGCTAGTGCTCTCAAATAACAATGACTAAAAATAGTAAATAAAAATCTTATACGAAAAATCTGACACTTGTAACATATGTTGACCTCCGATATGCTAGCATCTAGTAGGTTGACCTCTAATCCGTATCCACCTCCAGATCTGACGTCCGGTAAATGAGTGAAGATCAGAAAGGGTTGACCCGACTGGTCTTATCTCCTAACGCTACTTCTGACTCGCTACAGATGGTGTAGGACCATGTGCATCCTCCTGGTCATCAGCAGATGACCCCTATTGCTCCATAAGGGATCAAATGATAGAACATGATCTCTCTTCCTTGCTCTTATCGTGGTCTTGATCTCCTCTGAAATCTGAATATGGAGAGTAGAGAGTCCCTCAACAACCATCCTGAATCCTTTGATCTGCTATCCATCTCTCTCTGATCTGCTAATCACCATGCTCTGAGTATGTCCTCTCATCACTGAGAAGGTCCAAAGAGTCTACAAGGGTGTCAAAGTCTAGGATGGCCTTGCTCACAGTGATAGGAGCTCCCTCAACCTCTACTATGTCTGAGTCATCTCCAAGTACAGTGCGTGTAACATAAGACGACACATCAGATAAGAAGAGCACTGTCTCCTCTAAGGTCATCTCCTACTGATCAAGGACATGGGTACTAGGAATGCAGGTAAATATCTAGCATAGGCACTACCTATCTTCTTAGCTAACTCCTAAGTATACTCGTGCAAGTTGCGGCCCCAATCTATCAGGTCACCAGCTAGCACCCTCTCTAGGAACGGTATCTCTCAGTCATAGATAAACGCCTTCTTCTCATGGTATAAAAGGTTAGAAAAACGTGACAAAGAGCCTCTAACTTAAGATCCAAGAGGTGGTCTATCATCCACCCATTCTTGGTCCTACTGTCCTTCATGAATAGATGCTTATCCAACACTTGACACTCTATTATCGAAGTCTTGGCTAGAGAGAAGCCCCTTGTCTCAGTCTCAAGTCAGTGTAAGGTCTTCATCCACATAACGGAGTTCCACTCTGAAGGGTGACATCTTACTCCGTAAAGACCAGAAGGGGGTAGGTGAAGATGGATAACTATGTAAATCTCCTCCAATAAGTCATTGCTATAGTATCTCTACTCCCAGCGAAAGAAATCCAGTCCCAACCGTATAAAATCAACATCCAAAGTTCTCAGTATGGAGCTTCAGACGGCGAGGATAGAGGCTGGACATGGTTGCAGGACGTAAGGTAAGCTCAGGACATTGGCTAAGGATATGCAGTTCCAGAAACTCAGCAAAAACCTCCTCTGTAAGGTACGCTGGAGGTCCACGTACCAGAGGTCGGCGTACTCCAAGTTGACCTCCGGTCAGAGATGAGCATAAAACAGAGAGAAAACTTGTACACAATATCCTGCCCCACGGCCTTGTACAAATAGGAAGAAAAAGACAAAAAATTTAAAATACCACACGCGGAAGGCTCCACTGCCTTGTACAGTGAAGAAAGGGGGCTGTAATGTAAATTTAAATACATGTCTTACAGGGGTGTAGTGAAAGGCGGAAGTACAGAGGAAAGACTTGGTTAAAAGATAAATTTAAATATCTAAAATTAAATGACTATATTTGCAAAGCTAAATTTAAACATATCTTAGGGTCATGAAACACATGGACTCCCGAAAGCAGGAGAACCCATAAGTGAAGTCACTGTATCTGGAGCTAACCGACTATAATTCTCATTTTTTTTACGGATGAAATTTGTATTTGAGGTATTATTTAAGAACTAATCCTTCCTAACAGGAGGATTAGCTCATAAATAACATCTCATGTACACTTCTGAAGTGTACATGAGGTGAATATACATGAAACAGCAAGAAATACTATGACTGTACCCAAATCCACTTCACTACTCCTGTTTGCCTGAAATTCCTGAGAAACTATAGACTAAAAGGAATTCAGTTAATTTCTAAAAAAATAAGAAAAGAGGGACAAAAGAAGTAAGAGTTCACTCAAGGTATCGCTCTTGTCCTTTTATCCGTTCAACTCAAATCACAATCCCCTCAGGAAAATCAGTTTCCTTCAGGGGCTCTCAGTTTCACTCGAGAATATTGCCCTCTTCCATTCTTATTGATAATTCGAAGATAAAGAACTACTCTCCTTCTTTTGGATCTCCCAAGTTCAGAGTGAGCAAAGGAATGTGCGCTGCTTCTTTACTGGCTATCTATCCGGCTGCGGGCCGGCTGCGGGAAGTAAGGGATTGATTATTGTCCTTTCAGGGTATCTCCGGGTGTAAGAACTCACAAAAGATCGCTCAGGTACAATTCCCCTTTCTGTAATTTCCTTAAGGGGATTAGAGGTTTCTCTTGGAAGAAGTTTTAAGAATATGTGGATTTCTCACAAAATAGAGCCCTTCGACACGCTCAACAACGCTCGGTTCATTGTACAGTGCTATGCTTTACTAAGGAGAGAAGGCAATCCTCTCTTCTGGAACAGAAATATTCCCTTCTGCGTAAAACTAAGTATAACTCGTTCGAACCTAAGGCTGACCGCTTCTAAAGGTCCTCCTTCTAAAGTACTTCTGCAATCCCCTCGGCTCAAACAGCGCGTTCCTTCTGCTGGATAGTTTCCTATAGACTCAAAAACTTTTACCCATAGAGCTTCACTCATCCCTCTATCTACTGTAGCCGGTCGTGTCAATCCCTACTTTAGAGAAACATCTTTCGTTCGCCTTTCAATCCCGGAATACCTTCAAGGAAAAAACAGAGAAATACTTCATTCCCTTAAGGGGATATTATGGACAAAGGGGTCTTCGGAATTTTTCCGAGAATGAGAAAGGAAAAGATAATTCCACAGCTCTTACCCCTTTGTAGAGTAAACTCCTTCTCAGGAGGGTTAAGTCTTAATCCTTTCCCTTTCTCTGTTTATCTTTTAATTGACAACAAAAAGCTATCAGCCATTCAGAGGGTAGAGTCAGGTGACTCTACCCTTGATATGTAACAACTTCCAACCCCAAAAGTAATTTAAACGGATACTCCGATATCTATCCTTGCTGGGTATAAAAAGAAAATCAAATAAATGGAATACCTCCCTCTGATGCTCTCAGTACCTTGCACTTGGCAGAATTTATATATTTTAAATTGATCAAAATATATAAATAGAAAAAATGCAAAATATTGTACATGTGATTACCACACAGAAGAAGACTCTACACTTGAATGGCTCCTCATCAGAGTTGTACTCTCATTATCTGATGAACTACTGTTATCAAAATCAAAAGAATAATCTTCTCTTTTTTCTTAGATTTCTTGGATTTCCCCATTGTGCCTTCCTGTTGAGCACTGATGCTTCATAACGCCTAACTTCATCCATATCGTTACATTTCTCCTATAGAACATTTCTATTTTTCTTGACAATCTCTTGAGGAACCAGTCAATAGTATGCTCTGGACAGTACGACATAACATTGTCTATTTCTCGAAGTATTCTGTCCATCAAACCTTTGAATCTTTTAGTGTAATCCCCTAAGAATTCAGTAGCTTGGTGAGCACCCTTCTCTTGTAACCCACTCCTCTGAAGCGTTATATACAAATATTATAATAAGATATTAGTAGAAATCAAATTAATTGACATGTGGTAACTAGTCTTGGAGTTACCAGCAGATCTGGATATAACACATAAATGAGGCACGAACTGAAGCGCTACTGGGGTATAAATCCAACTCTGTTTACCAAAAGGCGTCATTTCATGTACACATTAATTTATGCACTAACTTTTCTCGCCGGAAAGGTTAGAGCATAAACTAATGTACACTTAGAATTACTCCGGTTCTCTAAGTGTATATGAGGTGAATATAAACTACTACTCCTTGCAATTGGCACCATTTCACGTACTGAATGTCAGTCCGCTCTCCTATTCTAATTTATATCTGCAACTCACAGAGATTCTATAGTGACCAAACTTGAAGCCTACAGCAAACAACTGGACAAGATAGCCAAAATGCATAAAGAAAAGCGGGGGAAAACACAGTTATATTTGCACAGGTATGGTTTAACCTTAACGAGATCTGGAAATACATCCAGCACCATATTGTTGAGTCTAAATTACAACCTGCGGCCCCTTAACCCTAAACTCGATTCCGGAAAGTAATTACAAGAATATCCACATTACGGTTTTACCGTACAAGAATTCATATTTATATTAGTTGTTTCTTGTCCTTACTCGTTTGAATCAACACTAAACACAAGGCATGTTTAGTTAACATCTAAACCCTATGTTGCAGAAGGGCAAATGGGGTTCATTGAACGTCTGAACATGCAGCACCGTAGTAATAACCCCCACTTCAGCTACCTACAGGTTTTGCAAAGCAAGTACAGAGAAGAACATTCTGCCTGCCTGCATACCCAGTGTTTAAGCGGACATTACAGTTCTAATTTCCAACCTTGCTGCTTTCTAGCATCTCAATCTCCGCATGACGAGTTTCTCAAGAAACGGAACATATATAATATGATGATCTGCTATTTGGAATGGCATCTGATGATAACACTTCGATTCGATTCGGAATTCGATTGCGCGTTCCTTGTGGAGTAGCTGGGAATGATTCATTATACACACCTGGAGAGAACCACTCTCATTTCACAACTTCCGTGGTTTGTATGTTGTACTTGATCCACGTGCAATCTCGGAGTCCACTTAGCAGATTGGGTTTGGAGAACACTCTCAGGATCAGATAGGTAAAGCTGCAAATATGAGAAGAGACGAACATTTGCCCATGACAATTGCATCTGATGCTCTCCACCACTCACGAACACCAAACCATCCAGTTGTAAGCACTCATTCTTGACGCTTATCACGAACCATGTTTAAGCACATTATGATAGCCTTATTTCCTGAAAAACAGACAACAGGTACAGGCCTTAGTACTGGGAGATGTTAGGCAGATCTTGCTGATTCCTGTAATTCTGTTCTCTAATATACTGCAATCCCGTAGATTCACGCAAGCAAGAAAAAGCAACTACGTACAGCTGCCTGACTAAATTGAGTGTGAGGAGAATTACCAGATTGTGTCACCATCTTTCAGAAACTCCAACTCGATCATGTGACAGGAAGATACAGTGATCCATACGTCTTCAAACCTGGCGTCTGGACTTCTTGAACGAGTAGAGACAACTGACTGTGAATCTGCTGCGTATAGAGAAGACTGATTCTTTAATGGTATCGAATCGTGAGAACTATTATCGCCATTTGTTCCGCTTACTGCATCCTCAGGCTGAGTGGGAGCTGGATATTGCCTATTATCGCCAGCCGTTGAAGTTCCCTTTTGCAGACACCGTTCTTCAGATCCCGGTGTATCCTTCAATGGTAAATCATAGTCCGATCTGACATCTTTCATTCTGCATGAATCACTCATGTGAGTTATACGATTGCATCCTTCAGAATCTTCTCTTGGTTCGAATTCACGTTCAGGACATCCATTCAGATCATCAACAGAAGTAGATCCCGCTGACTGGCAATGTCTATTCTGCTCAAACTCTTCTGCCTGTTGTTGGAGGAGGATGGCAACTGTCCCTACAGCCTCCTCCCATAGGGAACAGCCGATCGTCTTAAAAACCCTCTCCATCGGAAGTGGCCATGGAACCATCTCTTGCGATGAGATCTCCAAATCATCCTCAACTACCCAAGGCCACACTTCGTGTTTCACCTGCGTGCATTCCGGCTGTGGATACACCGCACCCTCTAGATGTGGGTTCGATTCCTCCGATCGATTATGTCTTCTCTTCACACAGTACCAGGTCCCAAGAAAGACGGCCATGCCCAAGGATGTCCACACCAAATCAACCAAGAGCATGTATAGCCCTCTGCTAATAGGTTCCGTCATAATCATTTCGAGGGCTCTTCATCCACAACGCTTCAGGAGGAGTTTCCGGGCATAACTGCCTTCATATTCATCATTCTGTAGCTATAGATGGTTCTGCTCGCCTGTACGTGTGAGATTTCACAGGAGCATTCAGATTGCTAAATCTGCGACTAATGATCGGACTCTCAACCAATCCTAGGAATTCTGTACGCCCATTTTCTTGATAGTACTGAGAAGACTGATTCTCCGTCAAGTGAAGCTGATCATGTAAAGCAATAAAGGGAGTGACTGGTAAGATGTTGTGTCTCTTCTTGCCATAACTGCGATCAACTAGAGCACTACCTCCGAAAACGTGAACCAGGACGGACATGAACCGATGGTGCAGAATGGAGACTTGTTTTGCATCTCTAGATCTCAATCTATACCATTTGGATTGAAGGTGCGTAAATGCTTCAACGTCACAAAGTCGTTGAATTGCAACCTGTGTGCACACTTGAGCGGCTTCTATTTTTCGAAATTCAAATTATGGTGAGGTACTAGCTAGTGAGCACTTCGAGAACGTCGCAAACGCGATTCTGCACGTTGGCAGCTGCAACACTCTACAAGCGAAGTTTGAATGCCTGGGCGATAAGATGAAGACTCATTATTTGCAGTTGATGAGATGCTGGTGCTCGCATATGTATGTTGTCAGCTTTTCTTGCAACAGCGCTATCAAGAAAGAACCCGTACTGCGGCTACTGATCAGATGTAGTGAGGCCGCGCCGCTTGACATGTATGATGTACTGCATGCGTGTGCCCGCGCGCTGGTATCCAGTTTCTTGTCTATCTGAGCCATGCATGGTACTTGGAAATCTCATCTGGTTTCATGAATCCATGAACAAAGTTGCCGGCAAATATGAGCTGGCAATACATACATGTCAGAAGTCTCGACCAGTTAGTTACTATTTTCGAGGCTAATATCTATCACTTGGTGTAATGAAAATGAATATTTAAAAATTGTACAAAAGTTCATTTTTAGTCTTATGAACGTCTTTAGAACGATAAAACATAGCATCAAATTTTTATTTTCATGTAAGAGCCAGTCCATCACAAGACATCATTCTCAGAATTTCAAACAAGGCATTCTTCTTTCTTTGTCTTTTTTCACAATCTACGTAATGTTATGCTCTATACTTATAGCAACTTCTTATTCATATTCCACTCAAGGATGATGTAACTCTGGAATGCCCTATTCTTTTTCAAACCGATGGGCTCTAGAATAATGAAATCGATCTTTCCAAATTCTAGATCATCGACTGCTTGCCATCCTTTGACCTGGTGATAATTCGAATATGAAACTATGTAACACACTCAACACACAGTTCCCACTCAACCAAAACTTCTCGATTACATGAACATATTGGATCTTCTATATACATTGGACATTAATATCTAGTCTTTTATATACACATGACACTCGATGCAAACTGCAAATGCTGATTACATATCAAGTCTTCTATATATAATCAGCTACTCATCCGTTGCTTAGTATTTCCTATCAATTATGGACTGCATGTTTCTAAACATGCAAAGATGTTTTATGCACTATTGATACCAACTAAGCTCGAACCTATTCTTTATCAACCATCGTACTTGCACACTAGTGCATCGATTTGATCTCGAACTGTACATCGAGTGGAGTTTGGTGGTATGCGTACAACTCTATCATCGAATAAAGATCTAACCTCCTCCATCTTCACTTCCATATCCTTTGAGAATCTCAACATAGATCGTTCAAAATTTAATGTCTTCCTCTGGCGATAAAGAACACTGTGACTGTCTTGAACACAAACATTTCATTACATTGAGAACTTCAAATTCAACTAACAATTTGACTAAATTGAGAACTCCAAATTTCAACATTGTAATATGATTCATTCTCGAATGAAATTATCTGAGAGTTCATGGAGAACAGTATGTACAATCCGGTCGGATTGGTTTACTCATAAGGATAGTTTTTGGCATGGATGTGATCGTTCATAGAGGGAGAAGAGTCCATGGAGATGTCCAGTGATGGTTCGTCTTCAATTCACTTGATGATGAAAATGTGGATCGGAGTGACTCCGATCCACTCCATGTGTCAGACTATGGATTAGATTGTTCAAACCTCTCCTGGAAAGATAACAAGTCCATAGAATCTGAATTTGACCCGATACTTCATGAATAGTAATAGTATCTTTGATTATGCAGATCCTCCACCGCCCTGAATGGATGGCAATAAGCAGGCACTTCATTTATGTCTTAACTCTCCGTCTTGGAAAGATTGGACTATAAATTAGACTTCTTAGATTCAAAATATTTTTACTCGTGCAAGGGAAGTGTTTCTACCAAGAGAAGTTTCAGTCTACATTCAATGCTTATGGGTCTTTTTACTGCTGAGACCATGTGTTATCAAGTGACTTGCTGTAATTTTAAATACTTAATTTTAGTATAATAAATGTAAGAAAATGAAACCGCTTGCCACCTAATAGTTCATCATTATTTTTTGAATTCTGTTTATGTTTGTCCCATTCCTCTCTCCAGCCAGGAGATCTTAAGCATGACAGACATGGATGGTTGCGTATGTTGACGTAATTTCTCTAATAAATTTTACAATTTTTGGTTCGAGTCGCATTAATAACACCACCATTGAACACAACTTCAACCTAAATCCTCATGAAGTGTTCTACATGAACATGTCAAATAGATTTTATCTTGTGATCATGAAATCTAACGCCAAGATTAGCAACGGACAAGTTATCATCCTTACGCTAAATATGTTGAATAACACAGTCTATGACAGCCAGCATTCCAGTGGCACAGTGACGAAGCACTTCACATGTCAAGATACATTATTCGGTAGCAGAATTTAATTGATCATTACATTGTAATTCGGGTATGCTTTTGTATGTTAGCCCTAAGGGAAAAACATCACCATACATGTTAGATGTTATTGAACGAATAAAAAGGTTGGAACCAAAGGAAGATGAAAGATAATTTAATATCTAACTGGCATAGAATGCCAGTTAGGTAAGCGATGGCATTTCATGTGTACCGGTACCCATTCATACTGGTGAGAAGCATTAAGTTCTAATGTTTTCTTTCTAAGTATTAAGTTTCTAAATATCGAATAAGTAAGATCAATAATGCTATTTAATCTTAAAAGATATATCCTTATTAAGGATGGCGCACACTTTTGATTCCGAAACGATGACTTCCCGTTTGCGGAGGTTTTTTTCTTCTTTCTGTTAAGTTTCTTTTAAGTTAAAAATCTTATAATCTCAAGGGCTGTAGAAGAAAATGCATAACCTCGCATAAACATTGCATGTGCAACGGTTACGCCAACCATTGAACGTGGCCCTTAACCGGGAACTAATGAAATGCAGGTTCCGGCAAGGCTCTAGTGGCCCACACTAAGCAGAACCTGAAATACCGGCCGTCGATATCGCCCAACTTCGGCACAAGCAGCTGGATCCTTCCCTCTGAGCGTGCGCTCACTGCAATCATGTCTCTTGTGTAGGTAACTCCTGACTGCACCAATCCATTCTTTGACACTGGTATATATACACGTAGCGACCAATTTAAGCGCGCATATTCGGGATTCGGAAGTGCAGAAAATAGTTTGCACATTCTCCTTGTTCCGGTTTTGGAGTCCACAGGAACGTATGGATATCGAGAGCGTGATTATTGCCTCTGTAACCTCATATAAATACATCGTGAACCGAGCAGAAGAACCAAATAGTTTCTAGTCTAACATACAGAATTCGACATGACGCAGTACAGAGGGACCTTCATTGTTGCGCTGCTCGCAGTTTGCAGTTTGCTCCCTTCTTCAGTGGAATGTGAAGGGGAAGTACGTCAGTTCTCCCGTCTCAACAAGCCTCCTGGAATTCGATCGAGAGTAGAAATTAGTAGTAGATGAATGTGTCAGCAAAGCTTCTCCTGCAGGATATTGAACTGAAGAAGTCGTTAGCAGAGCTGCTTTTACTGCCTTTGAGCTGCTAGCTGCCCGGCCCATTGGTCAAGCTGGGTTTGTGGTTACAGTCCATGTCACCATGAACCCTATATGAAGGGAAATTAACCATTAATATAAATTGTTCGCTTGACATCCATGAAGTACGTTGAACTGCTCATCTCTGTGTCAGCAGTTAGAGTTGTTTGACACTTTTCGGGCCTGGGGACTGACATTTTGGTAATTGATGGCATTGGCTGTCACGCTTGCAGAAGCCGGAATTCGTTTTGGTGCATGGTGCTGGTCACGGGGCATGGTGTTGGTACAAGGTGGTGACATCTTTGAGACAGAGTGGTTACAGGGTCACCCCCATCGATCTGCTCGTGGGAGGAAGAGGTCATACGCAGGAGGACAAAGTGACATCGATATCGCAATATGTGAAGCCACTGACTGACTACCTACAGAACTTGACCACGAAGGTTATATATATACATCCTCCAGCATGCGCATATTCAAGGAAACAATCGATTCTGAATGCACGTTTCAGAAACAATCGAGATCTAAGTTTCTTTTACGCTTCACATCTAGAGCTGCAGCACTACTTCATGCTTCCCTGTCACTCACATTAGTGACCTAACGAGTTTCTCAAACGTAGTAACAGAGCGAGAATCAACCGCCACAGCTAGCTGCCGAGAGCCATACTTGCTCGACTGCATTGCGTCGTTAAAGTTGAAACGGAACTGCGTACCTTGCAGGTTATTCTGGTAGGACACAGTCTTGGCGGAGTGCCAATCTCGTATGCCATGGAGCAGCACCCGGAGAAAATATCGAAGGCAGTATTTCTAACCGCACTCATGCCCAAAAACAACCAAAGCGGAACAGATCCTGTGCCACAGGAGGTACGATCGCGATCGATTTGATTTAGTACTTGATCGATGTTGGTGTGTCAGTTCCTCATTTACATCTTTCCCTGTAGATAGATCAAGGTCGTCATATCTTTCTGGTTTCGAGATGGACAAACAGAGGTTGAGACAGAGCTTGGACTCCGATCACTTTCCGGACCCTTGGAAAAGTTTGTTGCTTCAAGGATGATCAAATTTTGCTGAACCGTGTACGGTACTGTTAGGTTTTTGGAGGCCTGATTAGTGCCCGAGTGATCTGGATGAACTATGCGAACGGGCCCCAAGCTCTACCGACCTCAGTTACGGTGAATGCAGACTATAAGATCCTTCGGGAGTACCTGTACAGCGAAAGTCCCGATGAGGTTAGTACACAAGAATCTTCAACCTTGCGAAGTTCTAGAATTTCTCGACAGACCGCATCTTGGCGAGGTCTATTCATGATCGATGGGGCTCAGTTTACAATGTGAACAATCTAACCAAATTCCTGTTCATACTTTCATTTGCAGGCCATTGAGTTGGGTGTGTCATTAGCAGGGTGTTCACCCTATGTCGCCTTCTCGGAAAAGCTTAGTTTAACACCGAGGAAGTATGGCAGTGTCCCTCGCTACTTCATATCTACTGGCAAGGATAAAGTACTCCCTCGGTCTGCTCAGGAAATCATGCTGAAGGAAAACCCACCACTCGCAGTGTTTTATCTCGATGGAGGTGACCACATGCCATTCTTCAGTAGTCCTGAGGAGCTTACAAGTCTTTTGTTTTACATCAGTGTGCTTGAAGTTTGAGTTCTCACCCCAAAACCTCAATCTAAACCCCTTATCTCAACCAGTTACATAACATGACAGGATTATGAGAATTAATGGAAGAAGTTCAATACAGAACTGTATGCACATTGATTGTACCAGACCTTAATTAGACCAAAACCTTGAATTTAGCTTAGCATATATACACGTAAGCAGCAGAAAGTAGCGTTAATTGATGTAGGACTGCAACTGCCTCCTGTGGAGAATGGGTCGTGGATCTCATTACGGTAGTGCTCAGGGAGGTTACATTTCGAGTTGAATAAGGACCAGCGGCGATGGAAGATATCCGCCGCCGTCGTCGTCCATCCTTCGGAGTTAATCTTAAGCTTTCAGCTAAAGCTAGCTATAGGCCAGACAGAATGGCTTCTCTATGAATAACGCCCGCACTGTAAAGTGGAAGGGAAAATTCACCGATCTTTCGGTTTCACAGTTTCCGGCGCAGTGTCGATACATAAATTATGTCCTCCTTAATTAAAAGTATAGCTCTAATATAATTAAAGCTATACTTTAATTATATTTCAAGTTAATAAATATTTTGAATATTATAATTAGAACTTCTTTAGCTTTTATGTGATTTAGTAATATATTCATTGATTGATATAAGTCTTTGTTACCTATTAATTATTACACAATATAAATTTTGTATTAATAATGTAAAAAACGTTTGTAATCACATATGATTATAGAATACACCCATTGTGACCACCGTGGCTTACTTGTCTTTCTCTTCTCTGCTTTCTGCCTAATAGGGGTGTCAAAGTTCGGAGGAATTATTCGTTCATGGGCGAAGGAATCTTTGCTGTAATTCATCGACGGGTGACGTGTGAAGTTTATTGCGTCCAACTTTGTGAAGACACTACATCCTATATCCGCGGGTAGTTGAAGGAGGTCTCAAACATGGCCGTGTAGAATATTGAGTCCTTCTTACTTAAATAATGACAAACTTGGTACGATAGTTAACATGCGAGTACAGAGATCATTCACTTCTTGAAAAGTAACATTCAATTTGTGTGAAGCAGTGGAGGAGTGGAGAAGGAACTTTGAAAACACGAGAGCGAGAAAGAACTTTGATAACGAGAGAGAATGCGAAACTATGACGAGTGAAGAGAATAAGTCGAATGTAAACAGTGTCGATGAGATCTAGAGTGATGTGCGAAGTATCGAGTTTCTCTCATCGATAGTGACGTAGGAAGTAGCAATAGAGTTCTGATCGTTATGGCCCCCAAAACTCTCGAAGCTACGAAGAAAAAAAGAATTTGTCCGATGATTACGAGAAAATTGTAGCTTACATCGAGGATGAAGAGAGAACTTTGCCGCGTTACATGGAGCAGGACGGAAGACCAAAGTTGGTGCAGAGAAGTTTCTTAGCAAAGCCATTGCGTTTGGAATTATGGCGGCTCAACTGTCAGGGAAGAATGGATTTCCAATAGTCACATGTGTTGAATTGAAGAAATGATTTGACCGCTATGTAGATATGTACAAAAAAACGAAAGAAGTTCAAGATAGCACAGACGGAGGACTTACCGAAGAGGAGATGTTGATGAGGATGACATTGGAGGAAAAACTGAACTGAAAATGTCCTCACTTCTTTCGGATGAATATCATTTTCGGAAGTCGTATGAACATTGATCCTCCTGCTCTATATTCCCAAGGAATACCTTCGGAAGAAGAGATCTTAGGTTATGATTCTAAATTCCAAGCAGAGAGTTCACTTCCACGTTATGATCTTGAAAATACGCGTTTTGAAGAAGATGGAGACATGGATAATTCACAGTGCGGATATGAAGGTTTTGAGGAAGAAACGAGTCCTATTGCTGAAGATGGAAGCATCAACGAAGACGAGGAAGGAGGAAACAAAGAGACTAGCCGAGAAACCTCTACTGTGCCAGATGTTACTCAGTCTGTTCAAGAGACATGTAGGAATCCGAGATCGGCAAACGAGAGAAACATGAAAGTAGGTGTGTCGAATTTGTATGAAGAGAGCATTATAGAAGGTCCAGTATAGAAAAGTTTACGTTGAGTATCGTATGGCAACATTAGAAGAGAAGAAAGAGCGAGAGAAAGTCACGAGAAAGAAGAAATTAGAAAGAGACATACTTCATTATTCGTTGAATTACATAAAGCAGGTAATTCGTTCGAAGAAATAAAAGATATTATAGAGAAGCTCGATAGCATGTAATAGATATTTTTATATCTGAATAAAAGTTTGTTAATGTTGTTCCAACTCTGCATACTCTTCCACCTTGAGTAAATTATCTGAGTACATAGGAGTGAGTCTTTGAGTTATTTACTTTCTCCATCGTTTAGCCACGAACAGTATTTATGGCGATTTGCATCCCGCCACGTTTAGAGCGATGAGCACTGCAGTGTGATACGCATAACTACATCAGGATGATAGGACGATAGTGATTGCACGCACAACTGCATCAGGGTGAGATTCACTACAAAGAGGGCGATGCACATGAGCGCAGAGAGGATGATTACGAATAGACGTAGTATTGGTAAATTAATGAGTTTAATCGAAGGATATCTCATATTTCATAATGTAAGTCGTGTGAAACAAGCTCATGTATCTTTGCAACTTGCTGTTGCTCTGGATAGATTTGGACACAATGAAAATGGTGTTGCTATAAGACGTTCTCTGCTCCTTTGGGACATTGCTCATGGAACGATGGTTCTGTACACTAAGAGGGTGATGGAGGCTTAAGAGTCTATCTTTCGAGTACTTATTCTTTGACCAAATCAAGAAGAAAGACGTATTATTTCAGAAGCGTTTGCATTGAAAGGATTTTTGGGATGCGTAGGGTTGATAGATGAGACTCTGTTATCTTTATCACAGAGATCTCGATTTGACGGTGTAGAGTTGAGAGTTTTCCTCGGGAAAGGCGGAACCTTCTGGCTGTGATATGAGCTTGAAGGCTGTGTTCAGTCTACTTAGGGAAGCACTAGACTCCTGGCTGTGGCTGGTTTGCTCAAAGGATAGGCTTCAGGTTACAAGGTGATACTGAAAAATGCTCATACAAGTCTCTTGGCTCTTCTGATATGTTCAGGAAGCAAAGTTCAGGCTTAACTAGCAACGATAAGATCTGATGACAAACTTTGGCACTCAAGATTGAGAAATATGTGAAGGTTTAGACTTCAGAACTTCTCCTACATGTCAATGAGGTCCTACTGGATACACATACGAAGTTTCAGTTTGAGATCAATTCAGAGCACCAAGATATGAGTAGAAACTTTCTGAACAGAGAAATTATGACAATTTCTGGTACCCATCCAGCTATTTCGACCTATAACAGGAGATTGGCTCGATCAATTTCAAAGTTTCTTACAGGATTTGCATTACACGGCTTGTTGAACACTCCTGTGAAGTTGGACCTCCTGATTGTACACAGAACTCCAGATTTCATTCTCTGAAGTTGCTGCTCTAGATTGCGAGCTTTACAGACCCCCTCTGCTTCAGCGGCCGCCCTGAATTACTCAGTAACTCAAATCACTTGAAACTTTTTTGACAGTCGTAGCCCGGCTGACAATGAACACAACCACAAAGGTTTGAAGCGATTTCCTTAATTCTGCTGCAATTGACACTCAAAACCCCAAATTCAACAGAAGTGCTGCAATTCTGACACAAATCGAACTTCAATCAGCCATAACTCCTTCTTTATTGCTCCAAATCGATCAAACTTTTCGCTGACAGTGCTTGGCACGACGAGCTCTATCTCCTTGTATGCTCTCAAATTTCGCAGTACCCTTACCAATTGCTCGAAATCCACTCTAGACCTCTGTTTGTAAACTTAGAGTTTTACAAAAGACAAAAATGGACCAATGGGAGTTCATAGCTCCACTTGACTGTCCTTTTGTGCCTTAAACTACCTGGTAACTTATCTACACTCATAGGCTACCACGTCAAGCCCCCTAAAGTGCTAGCGTAAAACTTAAACTACCTAAAACGACACGCAGCCCCTAAAAATAACTTAAATCAGCTAGAAAGCGTGCATGGGCGACACGCAAATACAACCCATGAGCTTAAACCCTATCAACATGGTAATCAACCTACTAAGACTCAAAATATATAACATCTTCCCAAAATGGACTTCTCTGAGATCTTAACTTCACTCAGAGAGACTAACGCCTGACAGAGAAGTGAATCATTTACTATGTGAAATGATTCACATCACGACATCTCTTAACTTCACTCAGAGAGACTAACGCCTGACAGAGAAAGTGAATCATTTACTATGTGAAATGATTCACATCACGACAACGGAAAAACTTATTATGATCAGAAGTGTAATTATTCCGTGAATGCTCAAGTTGTGTGTTGTCATCGAAGGAGGATCATCTTTTTATTTACAGAAATGTCGGAGAGCTGTCAAGATATCACATGTTTGAGGAAGTCAGTTCTCTGAAAACACTTTGACAATAATACTCCTCTCTTTGAACCAGATCAATATTTACTTGGTGATTCAAGATATTCTCCGATACGCCATCTTATTCCATCGTTTAGGATGACTACATGAGATAAAGAGAAACAAGATTTTAATACGTGTTTAGCACATGCTAGAGTGGCGAACGAGCACTGTATAGGTATTTTGAAGTCTAGGTGGTATTCTTTGAAGCAAATTAGAACACAGTTGAAAGTAAGATTTGAAAACCTGTTTTTAGTTAGATGGGTTGGCTGTTGTGCCATGCTCCATAATTTTCTACTCAAATATCAAGATGAGTGGACAGAAGAAGATGGAGAATTAATTATAGAATCTGATAGAGATCAAGATACGCAAGTGGGAGAGAATGTCTCTACAGGGATATGTCAGAGAAACCGAATACTTAGAATGTGTCTTGAACATAATAGAAGTCCAGGTGGATTTTTATTCAACTCTTGATGTAATTTTGGATGGTAAAACAAACATAAAGCTTTTTTGCATAAGTTCGGATAGTAATGGATGTTGTGAGTGCAATTATTTATTTCTCTGCATTATTTATAGATATTATCAAGAGAAATATCTGTAATTAATGCAGAGAAAATAGTTGTAATAAATGTGATAGCAGGTCGGTGACGGAGGCCAAGTACAAATATTTTCATCCTCAATGTAATGACTACACGCACATGTTTAAATTATAAGATGTGACATCATAATTCCAAGTTATTACTTAACGACGTGAAAAACATAAAGTCTGTGCAAACAAGACTACTCTCGATCATCGATCATCGAGAGTAGTCTCGCAAGCAAGCACCATTCAATACCGGGTGAAATTTCTATGCCCCATAACTGAACATCGAAGAAAGTTCGACGGTTGAGTTTTGAAATCGGTAGCTTGCGCTTGTAACCTATTTGGCAAGTCATTTAATATATGGAACTAAGAAGTGAAATTTTTGGCTCGAATAAGTTCGAACCGATATTCCATGAAAAATTCAGTTTTGAAACCAATGTCGTAGCAAGAGTCTTTTCTTTGAGAAATGGCGTACCTTCTAGTTGTGATTAGCGGTTGATGTACATTGAAACGACTAGTATCTTATAATTCCTCTTGAACTTCTTGTCAATCTAAGCACTTATTTTTCTCAATAAGGTCAATATAATCACACATAAATGTTGAATGATCATGGATAGGACAAACGGAATAAGCGATGATACAATCTGTCCGTAATATTCCTCTCCGAAGTTCCTCACTACTAGAGCTTGGTACATGACTTTGGGTCAGCAAATGTGTCTTATCTCGCACTCAATGTTAGAGTTTACCGGAGAGAGCTAATTTGTATCCATCTCTTGTTAAATGAAGATGAAAATAGTAAGATCTCATTCTTGGTCCTACGTGTCAACAAGTAAGATAACAAAGATAAGTGAGAGCATAACTTGCGAGGTAAAGTTATGCCCAAAAGATTTTATCAAAAATTGTTGGAAATGAACTCGTTCAAGGTACAAAATTTTGGTCTAAAAGGATTTCAAAATGAAAACCTTGGTGGTAGATAAAGCCCTTTCTTCACCTCTCTCGACATCCTTACTCAATCTACACAACAAAGAGATCTATAAAGTATCCATACTAAGACATACCCACACACATAAGATCACTACGATGTATATCTACGAATAATCACATAAATCTCTTAAGTCTCAGAACACAAAACAAGGATAGGTGCAAGTTCACCAACTGCTCATCCAAAGACACACGGATCGATGAGGTGACACCTATGCACATCGTATATTTTCATCTTACTCATCCACATGCAGATTGCTTAGGTGGACCATTATAGCGCATGCACCGTAACACATCTTATAACTAGTCACTACGCTAGACAGAGTAGTCTTCTTTAATAGTCAAAAATCGCACTTGCCACGTTGAGTGCAAAAACTGACAATCAAAGATGATGCGATCACAAGACGATGACTATAGTCTTTTCTACACCTAGTATACCTCTCAAAACAATACTAACGTCATACTGAATGTTTTTTTGCCAGTTGTCACTTACAAGATTTGAGACCTATACTTGTCCGATACAACTCGACAGAAAAACAACGAAGTTTAATATATTGTAAGTTCACATCTAAAGTTAGATCTTCTCTCAAACTTATCACGTATGTATAATCCTAAGATTTATACTTACATGTCAAATTTCAGAAAGCCTTGACGGCTAGATCTTCTCGCAGAATTAATACAATATTACAAAAATTTATACGTATTTCTGAATCTCAAATTCGAAACGGAAGCTTCATTGCTTAAATGAACGTCTACTTCGACGCAAACTTGCTATGCCAGTAAACCACAAGGTGAACTCACTGCTCAAAAAGTTTCAGCAGATTTGACTGTGCAAATCACCATCTATGAATCGTCAACCTTATTGCTCTAGATGCACCCTTTCGTCTTTAATTCGTCATAACATTCGATCTGTAGAACATCCGGTGATGAAATTTGAAGTCAGAGCTTCAAAAATTGACAAGCTACGAGCTCATGAAATTTGATTTCAATCTGACGGTGTTCTCACTCAATCTCACCAATCTTTCACTCTGTATAGAAAGTTATGTAGTTCTCTCACTCCATGAACTTTAGGTGGTCATAACTCATGCCGTGGACCTCCAATTCGAGTGAAATTTAAGCTCAGATTGCTCTTCCTATTAAGAGCTCTCCGTCCATGTCCTCGGATCTTTCAAATTCTTTGTAAAAGTACCCCGCTCCTCCTGAAGCACTTTCTTAGGTAGATGACAACGTAACCTCACTTTTTGGTGGACCAATAGGAATTTAAGGGACTCAATTTTGTCCTTTTGCACATCTAGGAGACCTCTAGCAAAATCCAAAACATTCTAAGCTCATATAAGCAAAGCTTTTCACCTCATTATCTTACAAACTAGACAAATGTGCACAAAATGTATTTATACACGTCATTTACATACTAAATATTTACGCAATACTACACCGGTGGCTTGTAAATGTCACTTACTTTACAAGTTATCTAGATATTGGAAAGGATAGTTATATCTGCTACCAGACCCGAATAGCATAACTTGAAGTTGTAACCATTATTCCTTGAAAAGATAGAGGTCTAAAACTGATGACTTTTGTCGATCACATATTTCACAAGTTATCTAAATATAAATAAGAGTAGTTAAATCTTCTACCAAGCATGAATAGCAAAACTCGAAGAGTTCTAACCACTATTCTACGAGAAGCAGAGTTTGAAAATCGATGACTTGTGCTTGTCATTTACTCCGCAAGTTATCTAAATATTGATAAAGGTAGTTGAATCTTCTACCAAGATCGAATAACATAACTCTAAGAGTTATAACGAATATCCTCTAAAAAGCCGAGTTTTGAAATCGATGGCTTGTGCGGGTCACTTACTTGACAAGTAATCTAAATACTGAATTGAGTAGTTATATCTTCTACAGAGCACGAATAGCATAAATTGAAGTTCGCATCTTTGAAACAAGACTTCACTATAAACATCAGATATCCTCAAGATTTTTCGCTTTAAACACATTATGAGGTCCTAGTCCAACTTGTTTCCCACGTTCTCCTGAATTGGTTGGATTCACTCCTCTGTTTTGATTGCAGGACGGTGTCGTGTCGTGGATCGACTCTTATCTGAAATTTAGACTTCGATGCTTGTCGTTCCAAAGATACTCATGAGAAAAGCAAGCTAGACCTCAGCTTACGAGCTTTTGGTACAATACAAGATCTCCACTTTCATTGCATCAGTGGGTAGAGCTCCTTGTCAACTTTTCATATGCACTTTGTCTATTTCGTTTGGACGTCTAGTGGAGAAGTTACAGGACTCGAAAGATGAGGAAAACAAGCTAGGCCCCAGCTTACAAGCTTTTGGCACAACTTCGGATCTTCTC
Organism: Asterella californica; assembly: GCA_036924285.1. NCBI lineage: Eukaryota > Viridiplantae > Streptophyta > Marchantiopsida > Marchantiales > Aytoniaceae > Asterella > Asterella californica. Next base: position 33,134,153 of record JAYKYS010000003.1, read on the forward strand.
TTTCATTGCATCAATGGGTAGAGCTCGTTGTCAGCTTTTCATAGGCATCTTGTTTATTTTGTTTGTCCTCATTCATGATTGTTGATCTCCTCTTCCAAGTTCAAACACAGAAGAAATCTCCACCCCAGACCTTCACGTTGAATTCACCACCGTATCGCGTCGGATATTTTACGTGAAGAATGTCCAGGAAAACGTGAGGTTCTTGACTGTGGAGATGCTGTGTGTTGAACAAGGATAAGACAGAGAAAAACAACCACGAAAATGAACACTGCAATATATATCAACTCCAAATGTATGTACACTGTCGGATCTTTCTCCTAAGAGCACAAAACTGAGAAACAGACCAGAGCGGTCTGTAACCTGCTTCAAAGCCCTTAAAACAAACCCCTGAATCACAACCTTGACCCAAAACCACCGAAGCGTAGTTCAAGGCAAGAGAAACTTTTCTTTGCTAACAAAAAGAGCTGCATCTGTATCACACGATTGAAACCCAAGTCCAAACCACATCCATGTATAAGCTCTTAGCTAAAGCTAGCTACCACAAGCCGTACACAACCAACTAAGTCCCTAACAAACTCAAAAGGACGAAATCCGTAGCGAAGGAACCAAAAAAGACCTATTGGAGAACTTTCTCCTTTCGTCAAACGGTCTTCAGATGTCAATAGGGTCTTCTTCCTTGACTCCGTTGGCCTCAAGAACTATCAGATCCGACTCCCGGTAGTGGAGATATCGCCGGTTTTCAGTCGTAGGTGACCGAACCTTCAAAAACTCCTCCCTGCGGCTTAAAACGGCACACATCGCACAAATGGATCGTCTAAACTGATATCTGTCTTCTCTGGTAGGTAGATCTAGCTACCTTGAACCCAACAAGACTCCAAACAAGTTGTTTGGAGTTCTCCTTGCAAAACCGTGCAAGAAATTTGGTCACAGGTTTCAAAAAACTGACGTAAATCGACTCCCTGTGGCTCAAAATCGCTCACCACACCCAACCCAACAATCCAATTTACATACTGTCTTCTCCTATGAGTAGATGAAAACTCCCTGATCGGGTAGGCACCAAGAACGAAGAGCTTGGCTCCTTGATCGCGAAGAACAATCCAATCTCATGTCGCAGGCGAATGAAAATTTGACATAAGTGCTTCCTTGCGAGTCAATTTCACTCAGAACTCCTAAACCGCCCGATGAAACTTCGTATCGTCTTCAATTCCTTTAGAACTCGGTGTTTTGATCCCGATGGATCCAAGGACAGCAAGTTTGGACTCCAGAACGGTCCGAACGGTCTAACTCTCCTTCACAGACAACTGAAATCTTCAAATCTCTTTCCTTTGTCTCAATTTCTCCCAGTACACACTCCCCGATCCGTCTCTTCACAAACCATCTTATCCAGTGCGTAGCCTGCACAGATCTGAACCCAACGACACCTTGCGTGCTTGCATTGGACCTCCAAATCTCCCGAACCGTTTGCTGACAAGTCGCAGGCGCAAGCTAGCTCCTAAGCTGCCCCTTGTGTCAGTCTCTGTACGTACAAAGTCCTCTCTGATAATGAGGAAGCTGCCCCCTTGCATCTTTAATATAACGCCTGGAGTCGCTAATACCCAGTCAGCAAGTAAATTAAGGCCTAGTTTGATTTTTCCTTCTTTCGAGTCGCATAACTTCTTCACTAGACGTCCAAACGAAGTAAACAAGGTGCCTATGAAAAGCTGACAACGAGCTCTACCTATTGATGCGATGAAAGAGAAGATCCGAAGTTGTGCCAAAAGCCTGTAAGCTGGAGCTTAGCTTGTTTTCTCCATCTTTCGAGTCTTATAACTTCTCCACTAGACGTCCAAACAAAATAAACAGGGTGCCTATGAAAAGCTGACAACGAACTCTACCCATTGATGCGATGAAAGGGAAGATCCGAAGTTGTGCCAAATGCCTGTAAGCTGGGACCTAGCTTGTTTTCCCTATCTTTCGAGTCCTGTAACTTCTCCACTAGGCATCCACACGAAATAGACAAAGTGCATATGAAAAGCTGACAAGGAGCTCTACCCACTAATGCAATGAAAGTGGAGATCTCGAATTGTACCAAAAGCTCGTAAGCTGAGGTCTAGCTTGCTTTTCCCATGAGTGTCTTTGGAACGACAAGCATCGAAGTCTGAATTTCAGGTAAGAGCCGGTCCACGACACGACATCCACCTCCTCTAAACCTGTGCATCCTCCGATATGCACCAGAGATATCAACCAAGGAGTGGACCGGCACGCACACTCGTTCTCATCTTGTCATCCTCCCTCTCATCTCAGTCAACCTCAACCTCAAGTCTGCAACCTGATCGCCATCTTGAAGTTGCAACTCGACCATGATCCCCTCTAGATCCATGCTCATCGCATCTCTTCTTCAACCTCTGATCCAATCACCCCCTCTAAATATCTACATCTTTCAATATGAGTTCGAAGACATAGAAGCAATAAATCATCATATCATAGAAACGTCTTCCATCCGTCCTGTAGAACCTCACCGTCGAGGTTTGTGACACAAGTGTCGTAGTAGACATCCCCGTCATCCCAATCATCACCATATATCTTGACTGTAACTCTCAACCTCAAGCTTATAAATATCAATCTTTTCTTTTTTGTTTTCTGAAAAAAACCACGCTGCTACAACCAAAATCCTCAACCGCAACCATCATTGTCTCTCTGTACAATGGTATCCTCCTCAACCATCATCCTCCCTGATCTCTTCTTTTGAAAACCTTTATAACATCTCAAGTCTCATCCTCCGACCCTAATCACATTTAAATTTTCACAACCTCTCAAGCATAATCACCTTCAGCAATGGCTTCTCTCCTATAAGCCATCTTTACCCATCATCTTATACCCGTAGCCTCAAGAGCATCCGTCCACTCTCCTTCATCCTCAGCATGTCCGTTGTCGTATTGTACATAAGTCTGTACAGTGAAAAGTAATGCAAAGAGATTTTTTTCTATATTGTGTAAAGGAAGCTGCCCTGCAGCTTAACAAGCTAGGCACGAGCTAAGCTGGGGCCATGCTTGACAAGCTGCCCCCTAGCTTGGGTTGGAATATCACCCCTGAGAGAGTCGAAAGACACCAGAATGTAAAGCTCGACGAGGAGAGCGACCTCATGCTTCTAGTTTTGACAGAAAGTGTTTTAAGCAATAGTTAGTACGAGTTTTAGGCTGTGAAATATGTGAAAGAGGGAAATCCGTCGATTCGGGCTCGAGACTCGAACTCATAATCTGATAGCGTGGGTGTGTAGGTGTTCACAAGTACTATAGTTTTGACTCCTTATTTGTAAAAAACGGAGTTGTATGCAGAAGTTAGCGTAGAGAAGGCTAGTAAAGACTTCATAAGAAAATTTCTTAGCAAAAGCATATGTACAGGAAGTTTAACAGTTTTGAACGGAACCAAAGGCCATCCCAGTGATAGGGCGCCTGCCTAGGAGGGAAGTGGTCTCAGGACCAATCCCTCCTGGCCTTTGGTTCCTATTCTGGCATGTTGGCCTCCCGGATGGGAGTCTATGTTGGGTATGCAGCCATGTCCTGTATACCTAGGGGCGGGAGACCGGTATCTCCCTTAATCGTGGGCTTCCTGGTCTAAGCCTCCGCATGCCATCTTGAATATACTATGGGAGATACCTGGTGCGCATATGGGGGGGCTGTAAGCCCTGTGGGGCAGCCTCATAAGTGTTAGGGCTTCGGCCTACATTGGATGGCTTGTAGTATATTCAGGATGGCATCAAGAGCACAGGAAACTTTTGCTAATTAGTTAAATAAGCATCGAGTAAGCTTGCGATGGAGAATGAGGTTATGTGAACCTTTATCTGGTCTAAGCCTCCGCATGCCATCTTGAATATACTATGGGAGATACCTGGTGCGCATATGGGGGGGCTGTAAGCCCTGTGGGGCAGCCTCATAAGTGTTAGGGCTTCGACCTACATTGGATGGCTTGTAGTATATTCAGGATGGCATCAAGAGCACAGGAAACTTTTGCTAATTAGTTAAATAAGCATCGAGTAAGCTTGCGATGGAGAATGAGGTTATGTGAACCTTTATCTGGTCTAAGCCTCCGCATGCCATCTTGAATATACTATGAGAGATACCTGATGCGCATATGGGGGGGCTGTAAGCCCTGTGGGGCAGCCTCATAAGTGTTAGGGCTTCGGCCTACATTGGATGGCTTGTAGTATATTCAGGATGGCATCAAGAGAACAAGAAACTTTTGCTAATTAGTTAAATAAGCATCGAGTAGCCTTGCGATGGAGAATGAGATTATGGGAACCTTTATTAGTGTAGGGATAGAGTTTGTGGAGACAACTGTGAAACTTGTATTAAAAAGGGGTCAACTTTATAAATAATGCTCTGTACGCATAAGGATAGCAGGGGGGCAGCTTAAGCTAGGGCCCTGCTTGTGATAAGTGATTGCACTTATAAGGACAGCAGGGGGGCAGCTTAAGCTGGGGCCTTAACTTTTAGGTTTAATACCTGCGACGGCTGGAGATCGGGGGACACTTTTCAAGGGAGTTTTCTGAGAGAACTGAGGCGGAAGGAGGAAAAAGGAGCAGAATTAGGGATTGAGGAGAGGAGACGCTGAGAAGCTTGGAGGCTGAGTGGGGATCGATTTTTCCGACAGAATTAGAGATTGAGGAGAGGAGACGCTGAGAAGCTTGGAGGCTGAGTGGGGATCGATTTTTCTGACAGAATTGAGTGGATTGAGGAGAGGAGACGTTGAGAAGCTTGGAGGCTGAGTGGGGGTCGATTTTTCTGACAGAATTGAGTGGATTGAGGAGAGGAGACGCTGAGAAGCTTGGAGGCTGAGTGGGGGTCGATTTTTCTGACAGAATTGAGTGGATTGAAGAGAGGAGACGCTGAGAAGCTTGGAGGCTGAGTGAGGATCGATTTTTCTGACAGAATTGAGTGGAGTGAGCAGGGGAGATCGTGAGAGAGGCAGGAAAGTGTTTTGGAGACAAGAACCTCATATGTTACACAGTTTTGAGGTTTGGAAGGAGTAGAATTGAACGGACAGAGGTGGTTTATTGGAAAGAGATCGTTTTTGACAAGGCTTTGGTTGTCGTTAGATCAAATTCCTTGGAATTTTCAGCTGAGAAGGACTTAGGAGAGGAGGAGAGAGATATTTTCTTAACAGTGAAGCAGTTGACGCTGAAATAAAGCTATTTCTACTTCGGAGAGACATATTTGTGTACCTGAGTGCGTGCTTGAGTGTTTGTTTGAGTGTTTGTTTTGCAATTGGTGGACACAAGAGGCTGTGTTTTGAGATTTCATCGTCTGCCGCGACCTTTTTTCCTTTCTGATCGTTTCTCTTTGATCTATCACAGTCAGGAGGTCCGCCCTCCCCAAGAAAGACTCTCGCCACGACATCTGGTGCTTCCACTGAGAGCAATTGGGGTGATCGATTTGGAGAATTGGCTAGATTGGGTGGAAAATGGATCACAGTGCTGCTGTACAGGGTGCGGCTGCTGCTCAGGGTGCTTCTGTCCAAGGGACTTCTGGTCAGGATGGAATTGGCTCTCAAGGAGGACCTACGGTGGTTCCAACAGCAGCAGCACAGTTTGACACGTCTCAGATTCTTCAGGCGTTGGCTGCTTTGATTCAACAGCAGCCTGCAATTGGAGGAGCTGAGCAGAAATCCACGAAGACGTTACAAGCAATTGTTGGTCGATATGGACGATTTGATGGAAGAGATGTTACTAGGTACCTGCGGGAGTAAGTGGGTGAAATGGAGTTGGTCAGGGCACCTGAAGTTGAGGTAATTCTAAGCTTTGAGTTGACTGTTGTTCCTGAATTGAGAGAGAAGGTTAGAAATTTACAGAGAAGACATTTAGGTGGGTGGACTCTGTTTGAACTTGCACTGAGAGAAAAATTTCTAGAAGAGGACTCTGAAAGAGTCACCAGAAGAACTCTCATGGATTGGATAGAGCGTCAGCCTGGACGTTCCATGGGATTGAATGAAGTGATCCGTGAATTTGAGAAGAGGTACTCTCAGCTTTCTGGTCTGGAGAGGTTGACGTTGGATGCTAGGAAGACAGAGTTGTTCTTAGGGGCTCTGGATGAGTTCACAGCAGATAGGCTTTGTTTCATGTTGGCTGATCGAGGGGCTGAAGGGGGAGTTACATCTGATTGGAGGAGAGTAGAGGAAGCAGTATCCACCCTTGCTAGACAACGTCGTGGTAGGATGGTACTGCAGCTAGAGACCTTGCCAGAGCAAAGAGTAGCTCCTCATGTTCCTGTAGCTCCTCCTGCAATACCTCAAGCACCTATTGTGATTCCTCAAGCACCTATAGTGGTTCCCCAAGTGGTTCCTCAAGCGCCTGCAGTACCTATCCCAGCACAGAGAGGACCTAGACAGCAGCAGCGACCTGTTGAGAACCGAAATCAACATAACTTGATAGAAGAACTTACTCAACAGTTGAGAGATTTGAGGGTTGAGATGGCAGACTTGAGGAGAGATCAACGACCCGTTGCACCAGGTGCTCGACCTGTAGGAGGAACCTTTACCAGGAGATGTATTTGGTGCGACAGTCCAGATCATCTCAAAGGAGACTGTCAAGACTTGGCGGTTGTCTTGCGAGACAGCATAGTCAACTATCAGAACAACAGGTTGTATCTAACCGTCACTGGGCAGCCTCTGAACACATATTTTGGGAGAGGAGGAATGAGGAGTTCTCTTCCAGCACTTACTGGTGCGAATACTACAACGATGACTGCGGGTTCTGCGGAGGCTGATGTATATACTGGGAGAGTTGAGGTGCGCTCTAATCCAACTATGGTTGAGCAGGCTGTTGAGGTTTCGGTTGGAATGATGAAGAGAGGTGCTGAAAGCATTAGGAGAGCTACTGGATGGAGAGACCCAGTAGATGCAACTTCTATTCGAGCGTTTTTAGAGACGAGTGGTGAACAAGATGCCATGATCGAAGACAAAAGAAGACGGGACACTTCCGATTTAGATGCAGGAGTACCAGAGGACAGTGACCGTCGGAGGGTTACAAGGAGGAGAGCAGCGGAACCATCACCATCTGTACCAGCTAGAAGATTTCCTGCTGCAGAGGATATACCTTCTACTTCTACAGCTCCACCACCTGCAGTAGATCCTATGGAAGGTGTGCAGGATTTGCCACAGGAGACTACTGCTACAGATAGAGTACGGGGGAAGAGGTTTACAGCGCAGGAGAAGGAGAAAGCTCCAGCTTACAAGTTAGCGGCAGACATCGAAACAACAACAGACTTGCGTGTTGTTCTAGAGCAACGCATTTTGGATGCTAGAGTTGAGTTTACTCTTCGTGAAGTGCTTGGTATCGCAAAGAGAGAGTTTCATGAGTTGATAATAGACATCATGAAGAGAAAGAGATAGATATTGACTGAACAAGTAAGTAGTCAGATGGTTGGAGCAGTAGATGCTATTGGTATTGATCAGTTAGGAGATGATAAGTATGAGGCGTGGGTTGCTGGTCCAGCTGTTATTGAGAATGAAGATGAAGAGTTTGAAGAGGATAGGTCAGGCGTAGACAGCGATTTCAAGAAAAAGCACTGGGCAAGAGCGACAACAGAGACGCAGGTTCGGCTTGGAGGACTTTCTGAACCAGTACCTGCACTTGTGGATCACGGGTCGGAGATCAACATCATTTCCAAGGAGGTGTATGAAAAGGGACAGTGGCCAATCGAAAGGAATCATGGTTGGGTGCTTCGAGCTGCAAATAACCAAAAGGGTGAGTTATACGGAGCTTGTCCCAATATGCGTGTAAGGATTGAGGATGTAGAGGTTGATCAGCATTTCTTTGTACAGTCATCTGCCTCCTATCCTGTCATACTGGGCCAACCATACATCACCGCTGTTCGGATGGAGACAAAGGTGATGAACGATGGGTCACATTATGCTAGAGTTCGGAATCCTGATGACAAGTACTCAGTACAGTTTTTGACGGTTCGTTCAAGACATGAGCGGAACAGACAAACCCTTAGAGATTCTCAGACGAAGAGATGTAAGGTTTTTCGCAATCCACTCCTGTAGAGCGGGAAGACAGGGGTGTAGAACCTACTGTTGATGTCCCGTCAGAGTTGGAAGCGAGACATGTACAAAGGTCTGGATACATGTGTGGTGTACAGAGTTGGCAGTCTGGATTGCTGATGTTTGAGATAGATGGGTGGAGCCGATTTACAAGAGTTGAAGATATGGAGGAAAATACAAAAAGATGGATGGTGAAACAGGTATCAGGGTTGTGGCGTGTAGGAGTTCTATCTGAAGACGAAGTGGTTTCTGGTTTGTTTGAAGAGTTTATGTCTATACAATCAGCTGTTGGTTGGTTAGACAATGTGAGTAGATTGATGGAGGGGAAAAATAGTGTGGTGGTGATCCCTATCCACTCTCAATGCATATATAAGGAGATTGCTACATACCTGCAGTTCTTTCCTCATCCGATGCAGAATAATGAAGGGAGAGAAGCAAGTTGTTGGTGTGCACTCCCTCAGGAAGCAGACGTCCATGCGAAGTACAAATCTGTACTGAGAAAGGTAAGACCGGTAGCAGCTCAACTACCTGCTAACTCCCAGCAGCAAGTACAGTTAGTGGGGACTGAACCTATATTGCGTGATCATAGACGAGTAGGGCACCAGTTTACTGAGGAGACATTGAAGGAGCTCCAGATAGGAGAGGGTGATTTCTTGACTGAGGTCGAGAAGACAGTGTTTGAACATATGATAGTGAAGCACGGTAAAGCATTCTCTTTTTCACCAGAGGAGATAGGTTGTGTGGACCCAAAGGTTATAGCGCCTATGGTTATATTCACAATCCCTCATGTGCCTTGGGACCTGAAACCGATCCCAGTTCCTCGTGCTTTGTTGCCTAAACTCATCGAGTAGTTGAAGGAGAAGGTACAGATGGGGATACTTGAGCCGTCCATGGGGCCATATTCTAGCAGATGGTTCACTGTACCCAAGAAGTCAGGAGCTTTGCGTTTTATTCAAGACCTACAGCCTACGAATAACGTAATCATTCGTAACGTTGGGACGGGTCCTGTGATTGAAGAGGTAGCAGAGGCATTTGCAGGGAGAGCTATCTATTCGATAAGAGATCTATATTCTGGTTATGATCAGTTCCAGCTGGCTGTGGAGAGTAGAGATTTAACTACTATGCGTACGCCCCTGGGATTGATGCGGATGTGTACTCTTCCACAAGGAGCGACGAACTCGGTGGCTCATATGCAGAATGCGATGCATAAGGTACTAAGGGAGTTTGTGCCTGATGTTACCATTCCATTTCTAGATGATATTCCTATAAAGGGTTGCGCAGTTGAAGACAAGGATGAAGCAGTACTTGCGCATGGATGTAGAAGATTTGTTGCAGACCATATCAGGGATGTAGAACATATCTTGACTCGTCTGGAGGAGGTACATCTCACCCTGTCAGGAGCTAAGTCCAAATTTGGTGTGTCTGAGATTTTAGTGATTGGACATGTGTGTGGCGCTTTTGGAAGGCGATCAAACTCCGAGAAGGTTGAAGTCATAGCAAGGATGGCAGACTGTAGGAATATCACAGAGGTTCGACGCTTTCTAGGTGCTTGTGTATTTTATCGCTTATCCATTCCTCATTATGCTCATGTTGCTGAGCCTTTGTATGCATTATTGAGGAAGGGTAAGAGGTTTGTATGGGCCTCAGTCCATCGAGAAGCTATGAATAGGTTGAAGGAGGCTCTACAGTCTCCACCTGTTCTGAGGAAAGTAGACTACGGGTGTGGGAGACCTGTCATTGTTACAGTAGATACTAGTCCAAAGGCGATTGGCTGGGCAATAGGTCAAGATGATGCGGATGGTATGTGGTTTACCTCTAGGTTTGGAGCTAGGATCTTGACAGACAGGCAACGAGATTATCCTCAGGTGAAGCGTGAATTATGGGGAGCGGTGACAGCAATGAAGACAGATCGTGAGTTTCTGATTGGTGCTCATGTAGTCCTGGAAACGGATTGTCTACCTCTACTAGGCATGATATCCAACTGTACCACGCCAGACATAGCAATGTTACGTTGGATTGCTTATATTAGAAGCTTGAATCCAGAGCTGAAGCATATAAAAGAAAAGGAGAATATGGTTGCAGATATGTTGTCAAGGGCTCGATTTGTGGATGAGGATGTCATGATTTCAGAAGCTGAGGAAGAAGAGAGACAGGATGCTCAGTGTCAGGTTAATCGACGGACTACAAACTTGGAGCCGTTGATGTTTAGAGAGGAGCTTTACACAGATAGACGTCGTGACATAGGATATTATCTGAGCTTGTTGGAGAGGCAGGAGAGATGGAGCAAAGTAGAGTTCAGGGAGATAAGGAAACAAGCTTACAACTATCTTCTGCATGATGGGTATCTTTGGAGACGATCACAGAGGAGAGATGGGATGTTCATACGGGTAGTGGACGATCAAGAGACTAAGCAGCAACTAATGAAGGAGTTCCATGATATCTTATGGGCCGGACATCGAGGGATTTGGGCTACCTACACCAAGTTGAAAGAGAGGTACTGGTGGAAAGGTCTGTATCAGGATGCGGTGAACTACGTCAGCTCCTGCTTGCATTGTCAGTTCTACTCAAAGATCCGGTATAGGGACGGTCTTGTGTCAACTTATCCGCCTTGCATTCACTTCCAGTGGGTTCTCGACTTGGTGGTAATGCCTCTGGGGTTATGGGGCATGCGATATTTGGTTCTGGCTCGTGAGGATCTCTCCAACTTTGTAGAAGGGCGAGCTTTGAGGACGAAGACCACAGAGGGGATATGTAAGTTTGTTCTTGAAGATATTATCTGCAGGTATGGGTCTGTAGGAAGGCTACGGGTAGATAGGGGAGAACTACGGAGTACGGAAGCGAAAGAGTTTTTTGCTCGATATGGTGTGAAGCTCAAGCTTACTACTGCGATGAATCCAGAGGGGATTGGCAAGAGCGAGCGAAGACATCCATCGATAATTCAGGCTTTGATGAAGGCGTGTGATGATAAGCATAGAGAGTGGCCCAGGTTACTCCCTTTTGCTTTATGGGCGGATAGAACAACACATTGTTCTACTACAGGGTACATGCCTGTTGAGTTAATGTTAGGACAGAAACCGATGATGCCAGCAGAAGAAGACTTTCCTACCTGGGCTACCTTGTCATGGGAGGACAATGTGGACCGTGTGTAGCTTCTCTCACTATGAATCAGACAGCTAGAATGTAGAGAGGAGGATCTCGCTGAAGCGCAGCGACGGCTGAAGGCGGCTCGACTTGGGAACAAGGAGAGGTTTGATAAGACTCATAGACTTCCACCAAAACTGATACAAGTTGGGGATTGGGTGTTGGTATACGACAGCACATTGGAGAACCAACACTCTACAATCCGAAAGTTTTCAAGAAGGTGGTTTGGCCCGTACCTTGTCTCAGATGTACATCAGAATGCTACTTATTCCTTGCAAGAGCTAGATGGCACGCCTTTAAGACTTCCAGTTGCTGGGAAACGAGTGAAGTTATTCAAGAAGAGAGGGGAGACTGTGGAGCTAGCTGAGTTCTTAGGTTCACAGCAGATAGGAGCAAATGAAGACCTTTCTGAGGCGGTCGAGGAGAGCGAAGGCGATTTGGAGGACCACGAGGATCGGTGACGAATTGGCACATACCAGAGGATGTGCAGGTTTGGAGGGGGTGAATGTCGTATTGTACATAAGTCTGTACAGTGAAAAGTAATGCAAAGAGATTTTTTTCTATATTGTGTAAAGGAAGCTGCCCTGCAGCTTAACAAGCTAGGCACGAGCTAAGCTGGGGCCATGCTTGACAAGCTGCCCCCTAGCTTGGGTTGGAATATCACCCCTGAGAGAGTCGAAAGACACCAGAATGTAAAGCTCGACGAGGAGAGCGACCTCATGCTTCTAGTTTTGACAGAAAGTGTTTTAAGCAATAGTTAGTACGAGTTTTAGGCTGTGAAATATGTGAAAGAGGGAAATCCATCGATTCTGGCTCGAGACTCGAACTCATAATCTGATAGCGTGGGTGTGTAGGTGTTCACAAGTACTATAGTTTTGACTCCTTATTTGTAAAAAATGGAGTTGTATGCAGAAGTTAGCGTAGAGAAGGCTAGTAAAGACTTCATAAGAAAATTTCTTAGCAAAAGCATATGTACAGGAAGTTTAACAGTTTTGAACGGAACCAAAGGCCATCCCAGTGATAGGGCGCCTGCCTAGGAGGGAAGTGGTCTCAGGATCAATCCCTCCTGGCCTCTGGTTCCTATTCTGGCATGTTGGCCTCCCGGATGGGAGTCTATGTTGGGTATGCAGCCATGTCCTGTATACCTAGGGGCGGGAGACCGATATCTCTCTTAATCGTGGGCTTCCTGGTCTAAGCCTCCGCATGCCATCCTGAATATACTATGGAAGATACCTGGTGCACATATGGGGGGGCTGTAAGCCCTGTGGGGCAGCCTCATAAGTGTTAGGGCTTCGGCCTACATTGGATGGCTTGTAGTATATTCAGGATGGCATCAAGATGGCATCAAGAGCACAGGAAATTTTTGCTAATTAGTTAAATAAGCATCGAGTAGGCTTGCGATGGAGAATGAGGTTATGTGAACCTTTATTAGTGTAGGGGTAGAGTTTGTGGAGACAACTGTGAAACTTGTATTAAAAAGGGGCCAACTTTGTAAATAATGCTCTGTACGCATAAGGACAGCAGGGGGCAGCTTAAGCTAGGGCCCTGCTTGTGATAAGTGACTGCACTTATAAGGACAGCAGGGGGGCAGTTTAAGCTAAGGCCTTAACTTTTAGGTTTAATACCTGCGACGGCTGGAGATCGGGGGACACTTTTCAAGGGAGTTTTCTGAGAGAACTGAGGCGGAAGGAGGAAAAAGGAGCAGAATTAAGGATTGAGGAGAGGAGACGCTGAGAAGCTTGGAGGCTGAGTGGGGATCGATTTTTCTGACAGAATTGAGTGGATTGAGGAGAGGAGACGCTGAGAAGCTTGGAGGCTGAGTGGGGGTCGATTTTTCTGACAGAATTGAATGGATTGAGGAGAGGAGACGCTGAGAAGCTTGGAGGCTGAGTGGGGGTCGATTTTTCTGACAGAATTAAGTGGATTGAGGAGAGGAGACGCTGAGAAGCTTGGAGGCTGAGTGAGGATCGATTTTTCTGACAGAATTGAGTGGAGTGAGCAGGGGAGATCGTGAGAGAGGCAGGAAAGTGTTTTGGAGACAAGAACCTCATATGTTACACAGTTTTGAGGTTTGGAAGGAGTAGAATTGAACGGACAGAGGTGGTTTATTGGAAGGAGATCGTTTTTGACAAGGCTTTGGTTGTCGTAAGATCAAATTCCTTGGAATTTTCAGCTGAGAAGGACTTAAGAGAGGAGGAGAGAGATATTTTCTTAACAGTGAAGCAGTTGACGCTGAAATAAAGCTATCTCTACTCCGGAGAGACATATTTGTGTACCTGAGTGCGTGCTTGAGTGTTTGTTTGAGTGTTTGTTTTGCAATTGGTGGGCACAAGAGGCTGTGTTTTGAGATTTCATCGTCTGCCGTGACCTATTTTCCTTTCTGGTCGTTTCTCTTTGATCTATCACAGTCAGGAGGTCCGCCCTCCCCAAGAAAGACTCTCGCCACGACACCGTCCTTGATGGTGATAATGATGACATCATGGACTTCTCTTGTAATCGCAACCAAAACCTCCCGTGATAAGAACCCAACCTTCGCATCTCGAATGCGTTCCTCCCAATCTCCCTTCACATCCATCACTGTACCAATATCTGGTTGTTGTATGTCTGCAACCAGATCAACCATGTCCATTGTCTGCATCTTAACCATCTCCTCTGTTTGTGAAGGATCGTCCTTCATCCCCCCTTTATCAACGTTGACTTGAAGGAGAGTACCCGTACTTGTGAATGTAACCTTTCCATCCTCCCAAGAAATAACCTCTCGTTGCAAAGACTCTACAAAGTCGATGCTTTGTTCATGTTCGAGAACTTGGAAGCAAAAGTGTTGCGTCTGCATAACATAACTCAGCAAAGCACTAAAGTAAAACAATGAGAGTAGCCTGAGAGTAGTCAAACAGCAAACAGCAAGCAGTAAAACAGTGAAGAGAGAGACTCACAAAAGTGAGCAGTAGGAACATAAACAGTGAGAAGAGGTTTTCAAGTACCTGCATCATCGTGACCCACACCAAACTCTTCTTGGTGGATAGATCTTGATGAGTACTGTCGTGTACAAAGTGTTCGATGGAGAATACTAACGCGTCTTTGCTCAAGATACCCAAATGTCGCATGACATGGGTTAAAGCCATTCCACTGAAATTTTCTATGAATCCTCCTTTCTTCTGTGGAGGAGTGATTATCCGCACTGAGCGCGCGGACTTCTAGCTTTCGTACTGCGCTCAATACGATCCGGCGAGGATTGCACTGAGCATGCGGCTAAACAGCTTTCGCATTGCACTCAGTGCGATCGGGCCAAGATCGCACTGAGCGCACAGACTTCCAGCTTTTGCACTACGCTCAGTGTGACTGGATCAGGATCGCACTGAGCGCGCGGTTAAACTATTTTTGCACTGCGCTCAGTGCGACCTGGTCAGGATCGCATTGAGCGTGCGGCTAAATAGCTTTCGCACTGCGCTCAGTGCGACTGGACCATGATCGCACTGAGGCTCAATACGACCGAGACTATGTCGCATTGAGTGTGGCCGTGCAGAAGAGGTCACAATGAGCTCGGTGCGACTGGGAGTTTGTCGCACTTTGCGATAGTACCGAGGTCGTTCTAACATCAATGCGATTTCTGTTGTAAGATCCTCTGAGACTCTATTGAACAAGAGGAAAGAGGAGGAGGAATTAGATGCTCGGCTCGCGACCAAAAGAAAAGAGGAGGAGTCTTTGAACCTTTGAATAGCAGAAACGAGTCGGAGAGAGGAAGAAATGTCTGAGCGACTGCAAACACAACAACATACTATTACGAGTAATTCAGAGGAGTTGGAAGGGTTAAAAGCGGAGGTCACTCGCCTTCGTTCTTCAAAACTCTTCTATCCCAGATTGACCGATCTTACTCTACTCAGGAGAAAAATGATGATTTTGGATCTGAACGGGTTGTTGATAAGAATGGGATGTAACGACTTGGAGCTCCAAGGAGCTAAAGAGAGAGATTACCGAGTTGAGAGTTACAAAAAGAATTTATTCTACGTGGTATTGAAAGGAGTTAAAGAGTTCACGAGAATCTCCTATCAAGATTTTCAAATCCTGATATGGACATCGTGTACTCTGAGCAACTGTAATGCAATCCTTCGATCCATGGAGAACAAAAAGTACCGACCGTGGACTGACGCGATCCCTACAGATCGCGTCAGTCCATGTAAATTAGATAAAATCAATGCTGTTAAACTCTTTTAAGTGTTATCAGTTTTCACTTCGCTTCTACTTATCTTATCGTAGAATTGCACTCTGCAGATTTATAGAATCTTCGGACAACCCATGTGTACTCATTTCAAGACGACCAGAGAAGCTATCACGGATAATTACTTGTATCTGAAGGATTTTTCTCGACTGTTCTTGTATAACCTATGTACACGAGATGTGTTGTTGATAGATGATTCTCCCGAGAAAAATAGTACTAATCATCCTTTCACCGCAATCCATCCTCTCTCTTTTATGTGAGAGTCGGCTGACATGGACAGAGACGACTATCTTATGATGTACTTTTACCATGGCTGAAGTCATAGGGAAGCAACACCCTAGAGACCCCAACTTATGTCGCCGCAAAGTATACACAAGCTTTTGGAAGAGAGCCTTATATCTCTCTTAAAAGCTACTGGGGCACTATGTCACAGGAGGAAATCAACTTGGTATGGCGTTCTTGTAGTGTCCTTCATGTGACCGAGTTTATGAATAAATTCAAATCATGTTAATCCTTTGTTAATAAAGTGTGTTGTTTTCTGATTCGTGATGAAATCTGTGTTTGGACACCTTGTGTTACTACGATACTTCTCACTGGGGACAGTTCCATCGCACTCACAGCGAAACTGGAGTAAGCAAGCTCAATGCGATCCTTGTTGATCCTTGTTAATCGTCAGTTTCACTCACACGAAACTAAGCTAAACTGTGATACTAAAGCTCGTCGCACTCAGTAAGCTCACTGCGAAACTAAAGCTCGTCGCACTCAATAAGCTCACTACGAAACTAAACCTTGTCGCACTCAATAAGCTCACTGCGAAACTAAGTTCGTCGTACTCAATAAGCTCACTGCGAAACTAAGTTCAAAGCACAACTAAAGCTCACTGCGAAACTAAAGCTTATCGCACTCCATAAGCTCACTGCGAAACTAAGTTCGTCGTACTTACTAACACCTTTGTCTCAGTAAGCTCGTCGCACTCAGTGAGCTCACTGTGAAACTAAAGCTCTTCGCACTCACAACACTGAGTCGCACTCACTCAGTGAGATCAAGAATAAATTTGTTACCTATATAGCAGAGTTTATCCTTTTATTCATATCAGACACATCCATTAATGCAGAACAGAAAATCTCATAACTTCTTTATAAAAGTCTTGTGAATCTTCTGCAAAGGACCAAACTGCTGTCACTTCTATCTATCCTGAGACTCATATTCGACATCAAGCTCTCGATGATCGAGACTTCACTATAAACATCAAATTTCATCGGAATTTCAATTTATCTTCATATGAATATACGAAATATTGATAGACTCTCGAAATCAAGAGGATTCCAAGAGCCGGTCGATTTTTGTCGACATTTCTACACTTTGCATGCCACGGTTACATGCAGAGTTCCATCCCCAAAACATTCAAAACAAGCTGGGGATTGGATGTAGACTTTCGTCCTGCATGTCTCCATAAAAGTGCAACAGAAACTGCGAAATGAAGGAAATAGATGCTAGGTAATAGTGAGAAATACACACGCATGCAAGAATAGAGTGCAATTATGAATATTTTCTCTCCAAACCAAGTTTTCACAAGGTTCAACAACAAGAAAATTTTACATGAATGAGTCTTACTGCTATGGATTATGTACTGATGATTATAGGAAAGAAAGGGAAAATCTAGAAAAGAGAATTCGATAGCATATTTATAAATATATCTCCTAAGCAAAGTTTAGATATTTTGTTTTATATCTCAATGACAATATTTGGTGATTCACAAGTAGAATTGCGTGTATCTGACTGTTAAGTTCTAAAATATCAACTGAAGTGAATGTTTAATTATCAACATGAATTCCAGATATCTCTAGACGTGTTGACCTCAAATACTCCGTTTCTTTTCTTCCTTGACTTACTAATACGGATAATAACAAACTTTGCTTTGTGTTAGACCAATTCAACTCAGCAACGAAGAGGTTTTGCTTTCGTTAAATCTGTAACGTAATGAAATTTTCTGTTATATTTGATTTACTTGATAACACCTTTAATACATTTGTTGAACTTGATCCCACCTTTCTTAATTTTGTATTACGTAACTGCACCTTGATCCGCAACAGCAGATTTATTATTATGTAAAAACATTGCATTAAGATAAATAAAAAACAATCTAGACTAATAATCTGTTATAAACATATTTTTGAATTTACTTGTAGATACATGGCTAACATGCATTTCTCGCATCTGGTGATGTAACCTAGTGATTATGCATGCAAAGTGCAGTAATAGCTAACACAAAGAAAAAGACAAACGTTTCATGTAGTTACTGAAAATAACCGATTTTAATTGGTTTAAAATTGGGTAAAGATGATAAGTTTAAAAGTAATAACGATTTTAAAATACAAATCCAGCCATAGCCGTAGGTGCCGATTCAGATAACCGAGTATTGAATTGGTACCATAAATATTTTCACGAGAACATATTAGTTAAATTTAACATCTTATTTAAATAGTAAAAGTTAAATTACTAAACTTAGAATTTATAAATAAACTAGATTTTCTACCATACACATGGTCACTTTGAATCAAAAACCCATAAGTAGAGGATGGGAAAATATCTTCTTCCTCATATAAAGCTGCTGGCTCTAAGTGAATAAAAGTCTTATTTTTTGTTACTATTAATTTATGCACTAACCCTTCCCAGAGGAAGGGTTAGTGAAGAAATTAATATCGTTTGCATATATCGCCTCTTCCGAACTTGAAAGAGGTGATTATGCAGGCTTGACACTATGCTGTAGCCAGACAAGGGTGCAAAGTGAAGACAGGTGGGTCAAGTGAGACAACCGTATTAGGAGTGCGATCAAGTAATTTCTGGCTTTGCATGTGCAGCATCTTGTTTAATATAATACTTTTAGAGCGGAGAAATCCGATCATATCATGTAGTTTTTCTCTTCCAAATTGAATTTGATTTCCGTCTCCGGAGCTTTAAGATCAATTAAAGCTCAACGTTCAATCATCAGGATCAATGTTCTGGAAGGATGTTTTTGAGAACTGGAGGTTCTCCGGCACGAACTAACATCAAAAATCAGTATTTCCCAAAGGTTATCCGAAACTGCTTCACTTTTCTAGTATTGAAAATACTATCTTCATTTTTTACTCCTAACTTTCAGACTCTTTTCTCTAAACCTTCGGAAATTCACATTCTCAACGAGTTGTCACCACTCTATATTCCGGAACTCTCCGAACATTGAACGTGACGTATAACGTTATGGGAAAGTCTGAGAGAGACGAAGTAAATGACAAATGACAAAGTCTGAGAGAGAAAATAACATGTCCACATGTTATTAGGGCAGTTTTAGCCGTATAATACTAATCATAATGTGTTTTTATCCCTTACAACATTTTAGAGGCGACAGTACACCTGTGAACTTTGTTAAGGAGGAAGAAAGGAACAGAAAGACATATAGAGAAGCAGGAAGCCCAAAGACCGAAGGAGTTCCCCTATCATGATGAATGTTGCAGAATCTTACATCGTTCTTAGTCGGGACAAGGAAATACCCCACCTGTGGAGGTATCACGTAGCAGTTCTCGGGGACTTACGGATGTTCAGTGTTTCAACTTGGGACTTTTCATATTCTTTTCATAATGTCTGGTGTTGAGCAAAATCTATGAGAAAATTTCTAAGAAAAAGGATCTAAAAAATGTGTAAATTTAAAATTTAGCTGTTAAAATATATCTTTCTGATTTTCTTTCTTTCCACCGGAAGTTTACCGGTTTTACCATAACCCCCTTGAGCACTACCTTGTAGCGATGGTACGGCAATTGTCACACCATAACATAAAACATATCTTATTAATGATTGACAGTGAAAAATATGTCACTGCATATATTTGCATTGTTATTCAACTTAATATTGGATAACCTTCACGATTTGCAATCCAAAGATCCCAAACTGCAAAACGCACGCACGATGTTTTGCAAAAGGACATTTGAAGTGCATGACGTAGAAGTCAGACGTTTGAAATGCGATTTGGACTGCAAATTTATCCAAATTGCATTTCAAGTGCAGACAATCTTGTGGTGAAGTTCATAGAACGTTCCTCAGGCTGGTTTTTGTTCAACACTGATAAGTAAATTGTCATTAGAGAATGAAAACTGTTATAGCCATGCTTGAGAGAGGAATACAATTAGAAAAACAAAATTGGAAAAGCAAATATACGGATCCCACTGAATATTGTGTTCTGATTTATGTAACTAGTCACCACATGACCACTACAGGAAGTGGGCCTCTGTTTGTAAGGCCAGATCTTTCATTCAATCTTTCAAGTGAAGTTAACGTAGGAGTCCATGCACTACGTTAGGGCTTCGTAGTCATGGTCGTTCATCGAAGTTAGCTGAAGTTCTTAAAATATCCGCCAGGTTAGGTCACACCCGAAGACTGGTTTAACCGGTTGTGTGTGTTCTGTAGCAGAAGCTGGCGACTACGGGCATGCCGACTGACAGACGACATCGTTTACAGGAACGAAGCATTTCCGACCCATGTGTATAGTTACATCCCGCTTGTGGTGTCGACTTATGAATACATCGAAAAGAACAGTTAATTACTATGTATGAACTTCTCACTTTGAACATCTCGCCTCCTTGACCGGAAGGTCTGCCGGTTTTAACCTATCTATATGGATTCACATGCCCAGATCGGATCACAGAAGAGAAGAGAGGCTGGAATGTATCACGGGAGACAATCGACATAAATATGAGCAGGAGCAGCCCAATCGTTCAAGTCACAGGAGATCTAGGAGCAGAGCAGCGCAGACGCGTAACTACCTGATCTGATTCGCTTCAGGGCTTAGAATTTGCTTATACTACAGCAGCGAGTGAGTTCACTTTCACGAAAATGAACTCGAGGAAACCAGCCGGTAATGCCGGTATGCTTGTTGTAACCTTACTGCAGCTATGGATATTGGTTCTGCAACTGAGTGGAAGCGCCCTTGCACAGTTAACTATTAACGCGAATACCCCGGGTTCCAGCTCAGATGGTTCTGCGAATACCATTATGGGCACCGCTGGCGGCACAATAGCGAGCGCCTTGCTTGCCACCGGGACACCGGCAATTATGTGGGGGCTGGTACCCGTAGACTCCGTGATTGCTGCATGCCAGCAAATCGTAGGTACCGGGAGCTATTCGCTCTCAGCACATGTGACGCACAACTGGGGCGATGGTGATTACGACCTCCAGTTGACGGTTGTCGCTGCCGGTGGTTGCGGAGCCGCACCTGACGGTAGAGGCACTGAGTTTGTATTGGTCGATCAGAATGAGCGCCAGAGTGCTATCGTCTGTTTAGACGATGCCAGCTCGAACGGGTGTGCAGTGTGGGTTACCGGAGATGACGTGAACGAGATACACAACAGTGGCAGTTCCCGCAGGCTTTTAGCCGTCGGTGGAGGTAGGAAGCTCACCGGGTGTGTCGTGGGAGGGATTGTGGGCGGTGTGGTGGGTTATCCGGTGTCCCTAGTCGGTTGCTTTGCTTTGTACCCGTCTGTCATCGGTCCTCAAGTTTGTGTCCTCGGTGTACTTTTCGTTTCTCTCGTTATCGGAACAGTCGCAGGATGTGGCTGCTTTCCGGGCGATGCGTTGGTGCAGCTTCCTGGTGGAATATCTGTCCCCATGGAGCAATTAGCTCTGGGTGCAAAAGTTGCCGTCTGGAACGAATACGAGAATGCCATCGCGTACGAAGACGTTTATGCCTTCGGGCACAAGAGTGCAACAGCCAAGGGAGTTTTTGTAAGACTTAGGCTGGAGCCTTACGCAACTCCCACCACGCTCACGGTGAACTCTTCTGACGACTCAACTGCCACTAGAGAGCTCGAACTTACCGCACTGCACTTTCTGCCGACTGCATCTGCTCGACGGGACCATAGAGGAAAGTCTAGTGTGCTGTACAAGCGCGCTCAAGATATTCAGATTGGAGATTACGTTTGGGCTGTTGACAGCTACAGCAGTACCAGTGGAGTTGACAGATTAGCTCTTTTCGTGGTGATCGATGTTTCAGTCACGTTCAAAAATGGCCTTTACAATCCGCTCACCATGAGTGGAACCATCATGGTTGGTGATGTCGTGACCTCCGTGCACAGCGAATGGTTCCTCGATGTCATTTTTGACACTGTGGGCATGAGCTCTATGCTTCCATATGCCTATCAGCTCGTCCTTTCACCAGTGCGCCTGCTCTATCGCATAATGGGCAAAGAACTCTACGTATATGTGTACGGATGGTTGGACAACCTTCTGAACGTTGCGAAGGTTGGCACCCACCACGGAGGACATGCTTTTGGTTTCCTGTCAACGGGTCTCATGTTAGGCTTATTTGTGATATCGTGGAAAAAGATTATCGTCTACCATGACACCAAGAGCACCAAATAGTTCAACGGAATTGATTATATATACTAGCTTAGCTTTCGAGCTTCAAATGATGCTCCGGTGACATAAGTCAATCGATGTCGACAACTGCAAGGTTCATCAGAGCTTCGAAGATTACTGGAGAGGAGGAGGAGGATCAGATACGTGAGGAGTAGTAGAGGTCATTCTTACCATTTCACTCTTCTGACATATGGGGATATGATTGAACAGTACCTACGCCTTCGATCGGTTCAACTGGAAAGATTTTGGCCTCATCGCATGCGCAGGATATTAGACTAGTAGCGAGGAAATATCTCCACAGAAACGTCTGTAGATCGGCATGCTAAAAGTCCGAGACTTGCTGGAGTGCCTTGCATGCCCTTCGATTCTTTGCTTTCTTCTTTCCTTTTGGGGTACCGTGTCTTCTAACTCGATCCCACGATGGAGGTTGTTCCCATCATCTCAGGACTAAGTGAATTTTTATTTATTTGCTCCTAGCTTTTAGACTAGTACCATCTCGATCAGATCTAATTGCCATTGAAGTACGGTAGATGGTGTACATGGACCTCATATGAAAGTCCTTTAGTATGAAGAACCGAAGTATATACTCTATCTAACTATAACTCCTTAGCTATACTACTCAATAACTTAATTGTCTCCTAATTTCCTTCATTTCTCTAATTATTCGCTCGGCTATTTTAACTATCATACTCTTCTTCGAAGAATCTACTGCAGTCATCGTTTATGTACGAAGTCTTGTCAGTAGTTCTTTCTATGAAGTATCGAGCTCAATGTCAGAGTACGAAGTCAATACCTTGTCAACTTTACCACGAAGTTTTGTTGTTCGTTGACCAAAGTCTTTGTTCCTTCGGTCTTCACAACTTGCTTCTCCATTCCTATCATCTTCTCCTTTAGGTTATCCTTCTCTGACTTGATGTCGTGAACTCTTGAAGTTATCAAGTTCAATTTCGCCTCCAAATCTTGTATGCGATGCGAAGTCTGTACTTGTTCTTTGGATTTTGCTTGAAACAGGGCATCCTTCTCAATTGTCAACCTCTTAACTTCATCAGAATTTCTGCTAATCATTATCAATTGTTGTTTTCTCCTCTAACCAACCCTTACGTCCGAAGTATATCAAGTTCATCAAGTTCATCAACGTCAGCGGTACCTTCGCAAGAACTCTAAAGTGTGCTTGAATGTCTGTAACTCCTTGCCAAAACTTTATCCACCATGGGCCGAAGTTATCCTCTCATCTCGTTGCTGCGAAGTGCGAAGTTCTACTCCTTGACTTCTTCTTGAAGTTCGATACCTCATGAGTTGATCCTCCGAAGTACAAAGTCTTCTTGTTGAGTCCTTTCTTCTTGTCCTGATTTCGTCTTGGTCTAACTTCACCTACTATCTCTACCGACAAATATTTCACATGTATCGGATATTCCTCATTATCCTCTTGTTCTTCGGGTTCTTCATCTGAAGTATCTATCACCAACCTCTTTGCCTTCTTCTTCCTCCTCGAAGTAGTCGCTCTTGATGTACCATCTTCATCTCTTCGTTCGTGTACTTGGTCCTACAGAAAAGAGTAGCAAGCTTCCAGAGATCCAAGGTCTCAAAGATCAAGTGATCGCGAAGGAGAAGGGCCTACAAGAGACCATCAAAAGTTGGGACACCTACACTAAGGAGATCCAAGACCAGGAGTGGCTGAGAGGATAGATGCAATAGGAAATAACGAAGCTTCAACAAAAAATCAGGAAGCTTCTAGAGGGAGAGAACATCGAAGACGAGGACAAAGAAGAAGACAATGATCCAAACAAAAGAAAGAGGTATGACGAGAAAGATGATGTCCTTGGGAATGATCCACCTCCAAAGGATGATCCCTCTCGGTCCACCACCATCAAGACGACCAACAGTGTCTCAAGGAAATAACGACACGAAACCACCATCCAAGTCTCGTCCACGGCAGAAGTCAGGAGGGTCGAAGAGCCCACCAAAGAGATCAAGGGGTCGGAAGCATGCACTAGAGGTAAAATCAGCAAGGTCGTATATGTCATCTTATAGATGCTGGTTACTAGGATGAACTATAGTCTACTCAAGGAACGTAGCGGAGGATCACCGTCTGTTTTGTCTCAGGGTAGATACTTTTCAAATCAATCAGGGAAAAGGATTACAAAGAAGAAGCATCCAAGGTTCATCAATAAGGTCGTAGAGAAAGTAGAGATCAGAGAGGAAGATCAGGCTCTGACCCAACCCAAAGTGATCGTTCCATTTGTGGAGCAAGTACCAAGGATATCTTCTTTCAAATATGCGATCACTCCATACCCAAAGGAGAGAGCACTAGGAGACTATACACTCCCCGCAGATGTAACGCAATGGCCCCCCTACTTGTCCAAGCAATTAAGGGAGTGTCATTTCAGCTCGATCAATCCAATAACGATCGACCTACAACCATTATGACGATCCAGAAGGAAGGATTCAAGGACCTCTGCAAGACAAAAGAGAAGGTCAGAGAGTTCGTGCTCAAATATCCGAACGTAGCGAACTACCCATTTCTACGGAGGTCAACCTTGAATAGTATCTTGGTTCTCATCGCGATGAATGTATGCAGGTCAATGAGGATGTGGGGACAACCATGTGTAGTAGAGCATGTGTAGCTCACAGACATGGCTCTGTTCATCACCTTCAGTGCGTTGGAATGTCAAGTGAGAGAACCACTCACTACAGAGATGTTAGAGTAGGGGTCTGCAAGATTGAGATATAACCTACTTCTGGGAGTTCTTATGCAAGGCGATCTTGCACGGAGACGTCACGTTGATGCATCCACTCGGTCTAACTTACGTGGTGGTCAATCTCCAAGCACTAATCCTGAAGTATTTCCTACATTGCTTGAAGAAAATCAGGATCACCTACTCAAAGAGTATGCCCCTAATCGCTCCTAAGACTTATCCAAGACATGTCCCTATATGGACAAAGGAGAAGGCTCAAATCAGAGGAGATATCGCGCTCAGAGAGACCAGAAACTTCACCATTGAAGGGATGGAGAATATTGCGAGGATACAAATAGAGAACTTGGTAGCAAATATCAAGAAAGAGATCTGCCTACTTAGAACCGAAATCAAGATAGCTTGGCCCCAACTGGACTAATATATGTCCTTGAAGATACTACACTTAGAGTACTCCCTGTCTTATGATGCTCTCGCAACCTATGCTCTCCATGTTAGATCAAAGGACAAGTCAAACACTGACAAAACTAACAAAGAATCTAATGAAAAATGATGTTCATGCGAGGTTACACGACATTAAAATCTTTTGGAGGGAGATCATTCCCCTTTCAAGAATAGTGCGTCTTAGCCTACGGCACAATACTTTCAATGCACCTTCAAGGAGAAGTCATCGATGGTATCTCTTATCCCTCGGATCTTCTCAACTTCTAGCTTTCCTTGTCGCGTCGATGTCCTAGACCACCTACCTTAAGTCTAGACATCTACACTAACACAACGTATCCTCCCTAGTTGGACGCTATTCCTACCATTAGGTTAAATAAGACAATAAATTTAGGTTACGCATCTCAAGAAAGTCAAGGAAGACACCCAGGAGATTGCCGGACAAGATAACATTGAGAACCCAACGGTCCGGTAGATAGCTAGATCTTTGTGTTCTCCTTTCTTTTTTTTCGTTTCAAGTAATCCAGTTGTTTTATGACCACTCTTTATTAAAAAAGAAATAAAGAGTACCGTATATAAGGTCTATTTAGTGATGGGAGTAAGATTAGAGGTTTCAAAGTTGGAACTTTTCTAAGATATTCTTTGCCAGTGGGGTGAAGTTACCACTTCGGCCAGACATCCACATGCAATTTTCATTTTCATTTTTGGGTTGTTTTGATCTTGAGTGGTAGCAGTAGTAAAGTGAATACTCAAGTTATGAATCTCAATTGACCGAGACAAAAAATAATTAATGAAGAAATATTCTGTACATTCAAAATGTCATCTTCATCTCTCAGTGAACTGTGATCTTGTACGAAGTAATTGATAATGTCTTATGATTTTTCTCACATCGTACGTAATAGAGGAATATTTCTGTTTAACTTTGACACTCCTTATTAAGCCTGAGCAGAAGTGCCACGAGAGTTACCGGACTCAGATTGCATATAATTTAATACATTCTAACACTACTATTTGCCATTTTTATATAATAGCAAAGAACTTCATGCAGAAGTTAGACATTATCTCTTATTTTTCCCAAAGAAAAGCATGCATGTTCACCTCTTCCAAGAGAGAAGAGTCCAGCATGCAGCATTAATTTATTACATAACTTTTTCGGTGAGAAAAGTTAGGTAATATATTAATGTCCTGAATTCTTTAATATTTATTTGGTGATACTCGCTCAATCTTGTAGTTTTAGAACCGCGTTTTGCACTTAATGAAGCATTAGGAGTTACGCTAGGAGAATTAGGACACATTAAGAATTAGCAATAATTATAAAATTTAATATTTTGAAATAATTTATCTAAAATTTATATATAACACTCACATATTTTGTAATATCAACAAACAAAAGAAGCCTCCTTTCATTTCCCACCATCACCAAAGTGTATCTACTTTCTCAAATTTTCCCCTTGTTAACCGTGCTTGTCCTCTTCCAGGTTACGTTACCACAACACTTTCGATGCATATCATTCTCCTTTCTCTCGGCAAGCGTACAAGTGAAGAGCTCTTCACTCGTCCTTTGCTCCAAGTATTTAACACAAATCACTCCAAACCAAGCGTTTCATATGCCCATATTCATACTGGCACGCAGCAAACAGTGGGTTTAGGCTTTAGGGTTTAGGCTTTTCTTCGAAGCAGATTCACCAGCGTGAAGTGTATTGTATTAAGTGTCATCTTCAGTTGCACGTCAGGGCCGACAAGGGATCCGTGTACATTAAGACCATTTCTCATGTATACTTCGTTGCATATTTATCACCCGTTCTTGGTTCCGTTTCGTTTTTCATTCTTGCAGTCTTGTATTAAAAAGTATTTTCTGTCCAGGACCAACCACTTCCCCGCGTGAGCTCTTCTTTTCATTTTTTGGCGATCGACTATACCTAGTGGGGTTAAATTTTTCCGCCCTCGGACACAGCTCGTGGGGCAAAAATGACGATGGTGCGTCTTATTTTTTTATTGCTGTTAACTGGTCAAAACTTGACAATTACATTGTGCGCTCGTTGCCTTCCAGCAAACCGTCGAAACAGTTTAAACAAGCAAGCTAAACTGGCTGTACATACGAGAACCGTCGAAACTGTCTAAAGAAGCAAAGAAAAGTAGCTGCACATACACTAGCTCTAAAAACGTAAGGGTATTACACCTAGAACACATTACTAAGGGAACGAACTCTGAGAGTTCATACCATGTTATTACGTTTTCAAAGCTAGTGTATGTGCCCCTGAGTAATGTGTTCTTCTGAGAATTCGTTCCCCTCAGAGTTCTGTAAGGGTATAACACCCTAGAACACATTACTAGGGGAACGAACTCTGAGAGCTCTGTTGCAGCAAAGTCCATCTCCGCATTTTTGATACATTCTACTGCAGCTCCATCGCAGTCGGGTATCTGTTCCTCCGGAGTGCCCTGCGCATTGAAGTACCGGTGCTGACAGTGCGGACAACGTATGTTATCTCTGAAGAAGAAAATATTCTCGATATCTTCTGCTGTTACATCCTGAGGCCTCACGAAGGAGGTCCACAAGGAATCTGATCGGCGCTTCTGGATCCCTGCCTGCATCAACCAGCGCGAGAGGCATTGTATTTCTCAGAGACAAGCATGCTACGTAAACAGCAGGCAAGCGTATTAGAAAGTGGATGCCGAGACTTGTAACGATTGAACTGCAAGGCTCTTGGCAGGATGTTCATGTAGCTAAGTTCCACTCTATTCTTGGTGTCTGCAGTCCCCAGCAAGGTCAATAGCTCACGGCCGTCAGCGATCATGGCCTCAGAAATATTTTTCATGGTTGCAGCATGATGTCCTTCCTTCTCATCCTTCAAACAGTAGCCCACCATCCCAACAAACGTATGGAGACCTCTATTCGACAGCACCTTCACACAGACTTGACTCCCAATGAGCCTCTCTTTGTCCCAACCTAATGATTCAAGCAAGCGTTTCTTCACATGTAAAGCAGACTTCGCGTATAGACAGATGACCCCCTAGAAATGAAGATGTAGAAAGGTGCCGCCTCTCTCCACAGAAAATAAACCAGATAAACATTTTGCATGGAGAAAATCTGACAAGCAAGAAAACAAATTTAAATCTAAGTCAGTTCCTGTCCTGCGGACTGTCACCGAGACCTCAAGCGAGGGCCTCTTCGCCCTGGCCTGCCTCTGCAACGACATTTGATCTGTCAAAACGAAAAATGACGACACAAGAAATGATTCTGCTGTGGGTCCAAGGTCTCGCAAATACAAGGAACGCACCATGCACAGCACAAGCAATGCACAGTAGATTTCAGGTAACCATCACCTCATAGAAAGTAAGCAGGATACGAGAACATACGGTACCTCCGATCCTATAAGTATATACACTGCTTGTCCACGGAATAAGAAAAAAAACGATAAAGGTCGGCTAAACTCTGGAGAGGAGTGGTGTGCGCAGAGCACGGATAGCAAGTTCTCGCTATATGCAAGTAGTCAAACTTAACTAAAATGGACACAAGATCTTCACCGAAATTCTGTTCCGGGTAGGAGTAGCATCGGGTCAGCTGTAACAGAGATTCATCGAAGCCAACCATCGACCGCTTTGAACTCAAAAACAGAAACCTGGGTGGATCAACAGCTACATGCAGAGAATCGAAAGGACTAAAAGATCTCTCGATTGGAGAAAGCGAAAGAGATGAACCACATGAACTAGGGACCAGATTTGAGCACTCGCTGTCAAACATTGGGCCAGGATCACACAACAAGAAGTACATTTTTCATCATCGATCACTTCTCTATCTATTTGAAACACAAAACAACGACGAATAGACAAGATACCGAACCATACCGTCCACGTTACAGGTTTCTCCGAATCCAGTACGGCCACTGTCGTGGAAGCATGTATCCATGTACAGCCACGCCACAACGAGGAACCAATCGAAGCCAAAGGCAGAAACAATCGTCTTCTCTTCCTCCTCTCGTTCATGTCCACCTCCATTGACGATCGATGGAGGTTGACGTGAACATGCAGAAGAAACAACAACAACAAACACAAACGGCGAGTTAGAAGAAGCAAGAAAAAAGAGAAGAAACAATACATACCGAGCGGCTTTCCTCGCTCTCATCGTCACGTTGAACCCAACCTCGCTCACCGCACACAGAAGGGAGAACGAGAACGAGAACAAAGCCGCACGACGCATCAAACCTCACGCACACAAGCGACAACGAGAACAAAGTGACAGCAGAAGCTTGAATGGCAGCAAATTCCAACCCCCAACTCGCAGAATGAATACCTCCACCTCGTCGCGTCCAAACCCTTCCTCCACCCAGCCTCGCCCACCAGAAATCACGAAGGACCCGTCAGTCGTCACCCGTTTCCAAACCCTTCTCCCACCCCGCGCCCAACCACGACCTTGTATTTTACCTGCCCGCGTCCGCCGCTATCGGCGACGGACGCGGGCAGGTACTTCTTCTACTACTTCTTCTTTTTCTTCAACTACTTCTCGCTATCGTCATTTTCCCGCTATCGGCGAGAAAACGACGCTTGCCCTGCATACCATACTTATTCACCTCCTCCATCTTCCGATAGAGGGGGCAAATATGTTTAATTTAATACCTAACCCTTCCGGCCGGAAGGGTTAGGTAATAATTAACCTCAGTGTATCTTGATGCATTAATGAGTATGGAAATCCGGACTTGTACCTTCAGACGAGACATTCGGGTCAAGACTTATGAGTTATCTCTTACTCTCCGTGTGTTTCCAGATATTTCTATAGATAAAAAATAAAATAAATAATTCAATATTAAATATTTTATTTATATAAATTTATATTCCATAATCTCGAATATAAAATTATTCACACACCAGGCACCTGCGATGGTATGTCTACTCCTATGACTTTAATTTCCTGCCATGAAAGCTCTCAGAAAACGTGTTAACATAAGAGGAAGAAAAAGGTATTTTTACAAGTTTGTTTTTTTCTCCACCCGGGCGAGTGTACACTTTGTACGCTCATTTATTTTGTCGTCGAATGAACTGATAACTGTTCGCACGAGGAAAAGTACCACAAGCTGTGTTTTGGACACGGTTCTCTATCACAGGTTTTTCTATTGTTTATAAATTGGTTAATATAAACTTTGAGACAATTATAATTTTCTTAAGAGTCGTACACGCAATAGTAATGAACTTTAATGTATATAGAGCAACCCTATTCACAGATTGTCAAATATGTGTGTCCAAATATACATTCATCCTCTAACATATTCAAACTAGAAGTTCCATTTCTAAAGAATATTACATATGTAAACTACTTCTAAATTTTTTGAAAGAGTATATTATTTCATCAGAACTTTAATGTAATACTGTTCCTGTGAAGATGAAGTTAATGTCTATCTATTATAATTTCTCAACTTTATATAGGAGACAATGTTTGCTGAATATATTATAAATTTAGTTATTTAATTTCTCACATCCCGTTATAATCATAGTTTTCTATGTCACCAACTGTTGTCACAGTTTGTGACAACAGTTGGTGAATCATAACTGAATCATAACTTTCATAAGTCGTATTGATTTTCGTTCAGTTGTTTAGTTTCGAGTCTTTCCTCTATTAACTAAAAGTCTAACCGTAAATCAACCAGTGTATAACATCAAAGATACACATTAAGTAAAGACTCTTTGGTCTTTTTAACTCTATGTGCTCTGTAAACATTTTTTGAACTTTTATGTGGTCTGTAAACAAGGAGCTAGCTTGCAATGGAATTCCGGGGTTATGTTTTAACGATTATCTACTCTAAATTCTTTTAGTTTGTATCCGATTTAAATTTTTCCATTCTCCTTTCCAGGTTTCACATAGACATGTGTCTTTCCTTTTCTCTTCTTACCAGTTTCTTAATACGACAAAGGATTCCCTCTTCATTTCCGCTTTTCACAATCTACGTATAGCAATAATAAAGCATAAGAAAACCCTTGCAATCTGTAGGACAATTACAACAAGTCATAAGCAAATTGGATATTTATATTCAATTTGCTTGACCCTGACCTTTCTATGGAAAGGGAGAGTTGAGAACTTGATTACCTGATCTTGCATGCATTATCGAATGCATGTATATTTTCACCTTCTTCCAAGGGGAAGAGGAGAAATAAGCAGGCACTTTAATGTATGTCCTAACCTTTCCTTCTGGAAGAGTTAGACTATAAAATTAGACTTCTTAGATTCAAAATATTTTTACTCCTATAAGGGAGGTCTTTATACCAAAAGAAGTTTCAGTTTACATTCAATGCTTGCTGCTAAGACCATGTGTTATCAAGTGAGTTGCTCTAATTTTGAATACTTAATTTACTATAATAAATTTAACCAGAATTTGTCAACTCCCCTTCTAAAATGTTTCTTCAGTAGAGCACGTGTCTTCTAATTTTATCAGTAGTACATTCTTCTTCTATGTTGTCTAATGTCTTCATTATCCAGGTTTCATTTTCTGAAACCGCTTGTCACCCAATATTTCATCATTATTATCTGAATTCTGTTTATGTTTGTCCATTTCCTGTCTCCGGCCAAAACTGCACTTGAATGCATATATTCACCTGATCAATCTTCAGATATAGAGAACATGACATTGTGTTTAATTTATAACCAACCTCATACATTCAAGTGGACTTAAAAATATATATGTATTGTTAACATACCAACATTTTTATACATGAGGATGACGCATTCCCAAATGTCTCGCGTTTTCCTGATCCATTTTTGAATTCTCAGCCTACAAAGAAACACATTCTCTCAAATTCTTTGGATAGATGTCTAAGCTTATGTATTCTTAATTTGTTGCTTACTTCATGGAGATGCAGATCGTTTGCACCTCTCGTCCAAAGCTCAGTTTGCATGCATATACATCTGGAAGTAATATCACACTTTCATACGTTATGATTGGATATCTCGTTTGTGATTTCTCCTTAACTCATCCACGAGAATGTATATGCATATAAGATTCAACTTTGGGGAATTTTTGTTCATTTTTTATATTGAAAAATAATATAAATTTTATGTAGAAATTTTATATTAAATTATAATTCAAAAAAATAAAATACTTATAAGTTTTAAATGATAACTCCCCTAGAAAAGAGAACGAACTCTTTCAAAACTATAAGCGGAGGCTGCTCATAACCACAGCGATTTAATTTAATAACTAACCCTTTTCAATGGAAAGGTTAGGTACTAAATTAAACCCTTGCAAATTTGCTTCTTGCATTTTGGTGAATATGCATGCTGATGAACTCCTGGGAACTTTTGCTCGTTTATTGTTATCAGGAAAATATATATGTGTTATATAAAATATATATACTAAATAGATATAAATAATTAAAACATTTTATAAAAGTTATCTATTAGTCCATGACTGGAAACACGGGGAGAGCAGGAGATAAACCATAAATCTTGACTGGACTGATGCGCTTTAGAAAGTACAAGTCCGGGAAACTATACTCATTAATACATTAATTTAAGCAGAGCTTAATTTAATACCTAAGCCTTCCTGCCGGAAGGGTTAGGTATTAAATTAAACGCCTGGATATTTTCCTCCTTATGGAAGAGGTGAATAAGCATCCCAAACGACGGACTGTTCTCGAGCGTCAGAGGGAAACTCGTCTGTAAATTTTTTCTTCCACACTGTTCGTTTACACGGCTCCAGCCTAACGGCGACTGGTTTGATTATTAGGGCGAGCAGATTTTGATTTAGTTTGATTATTTGCTTTCTTGTCGCTTTTATATCGTCGTCGGTGGTGTCTTTTTTCTCGGACGTGCAGGGCAACATGCGAGAGCCGTTTCTTTACCATGCCATAAATTTACCAGTGCGGGGTCCGAGCTGGCAGCATCGTCACTCCTAGTGCGTCGTCTGTTCGCCGTCTAACCTTCTTTTCTTTTCTTCTCTGTCTCTTGCTGCCATCGTCACTCTACTTACGCTTTATCTCTAACCCTACTTTGCTTTCTTCTCTGTCTCTCGCTGCATTATTACGGAGTCCTTGCATTGTGGCGGAGTGGTTGCATATGTGCGAGGGCGCTCTTCATCGATTGCTGCTTGCTCGTCGGGGCTCGCTGCTTGCTCGCTACGTCGCTCTATCTCTAACTCGGGACTCGGTGCTCTTCGACGGCATTGCTGCTGCCTTTGCAACGGACCTTGCGGACTGTGCTGCTCTTGCAAGGCTGTTCGTCGTTCCTGCTGTGTGGAGCGGGCTTCTTGCGTTCGTCTCTTGACGTTTTTGCTTGTGGAACCGTTCTCCATCGCCGGACGAAAAGTCGCATGTATTCACCATTGTTAGCTTAGACGCCTGATGATGCTTTACTGCTACTCATTTCGCCTCGTCGTCGATGTCTTTCTCTGCTGCGGAAGGCAAGACGCAGCAGGCGTTTCTTTACCATGCTATTAAAGCACGGGCTCGCTGGACGGCACCTGTATGACTTTGTGCGAGATGGTGTTCCGGATTGCTGGTCTTGAGCTGTCGCTGCTCGGAACTCGTCGGTGTTCGACCGACCTCCTGCTGTTATAGCAGAGGCTATGGTCTTTGCAGGACTCTTCGTTTTTGCGTTCCTCTGTCTACTTGCTGTCTGAGCGGGCTCACTATACGAAGTTGTCGAGCCACTGCCCTTCTTGCTTGTGGGACCGAGATGGAATTGTCTCTGCATTCTGGCTTTTTTTGCAGTTTTTCTCTTTTTGTGTTGGCTCGCTTCTTTTACTTGTCAATGGCTGTCGTCGTCGCCGTTGTCTCTTACTGTTTTTTGTAGAGTCTACTCTATAAGAGATGCACCTCTTATATGTGCAGGATCGAGACGAGTTGCTGGTAGGGAGTCCTCGTTCTTCTAATGCATTGAAGCGGTGTCCTGTTGTGGGACCAACTAGTATGTAAATTACGCATATTTTTGTGCATTTTGCGCACAGTTGTAGAAGTTGTGGTGTAATGGGATCTAAAACTTTGATCTTATGAGCTTAGAATGCTCTATTATCTGCTGGGGGTCTCCATGGGGGCAGAAAAGAACAAGGTTGAGTCCTTTAACTTCCCATTGGTCCATCAAAAAGTGAAGATAACTTGTCATCTACCTAAGTGTGCGCTCTGGGAGGATCGGGGCACTTTCACGAGGGATTTTGGAGATCAGAGGATATGGGCGGAGAGCTCTCAACGAAAGGAGCAACCTGAACCCAAATTTCACTCGATTTGGAGGTCCAGGGCATACGTTGTGGCATTTTGAAGTTCATAGAGTGACGTGAGTACATAGCTTTCTCTTCCGATTGTAAGATTAAGAAGTTTGAGTGATCGAGCCGTCAGATTGAGACCAGATTTCATGAGCTTGTAGTCTGTCAGTTTCTGAAGCTCTGACCCCAAATTTCACCACCGGATGTTATGCGGATTGAGCGCAATGGCGATTTGAAGGCGACGGGGTGCAGAAAGCTTTCAATCTGGAGCAGCAAGTTTGCTGATTTGTGGAGGATGATCCGACGGTCAAATCGGCTCAAATTTCCTGAGTAGTGAGTTTACCTTCTGAATTGATAGCACAGGAAGTTTGAGTGGAAGTGGACGGTTCATTTAGACGAAGAAGCTTCTGTCCTGAATCTGAGATTGGAAGTGCGTGTTAGTTTCTGTAAATTTGTGTTAATTGTGGGAGGAGATCTAGCCGTCAGATCTTCCTGAAATTTGACCTGTAAGTAGAGATTCTTGTATCCTACCTACGTGGCAAAGTTGAGAGGAGACTGAGCTGTAGATCTGTACCTATCATGTGTGAAAGTTCGCTCTTTTTCTGTCGAGTTGTATCGGCAACGGTATCTAGTCTAGGTCCCGAGTCTTGTTAGCGGCAGCTGGCAGAAAAGTATCCAGTGTGACGTTTGTATTGCTTTGGGGAGTATTCTAGGCGTAGATAAGACTTCAGCGACCTACGTTGTAACCACGTCATGTGGTTGTCCGGTTCGCACTCAACGTGGCAAAGTGCGATCCTTGACCTGTAAAGTCGACTACCTGTCTAGCCTAGTCTCTTGTATTGGGACACGTTACGGTGCATGCATTAGAACCTTTCACCCAGACGACCTACATGTGGATGAGTATGACGGCATCAAACATGCGATGTGCATGTGTGCCACCTCATCAGCTCGTGTGGCTTGGGTTGCTCTGTAAGTCGGCATGTCTCTCACCCAGGGGTACCTCAGATGACTAGGATTACTAGTGCACCTTAATTACAAAGATTCTATCATATCCATGCTCACTTCACTCAACACTCTGACCCGTATGGTCACATCGGTCCATCTAATAGCGTTCCTGCAAACAAGTTCTAACCCCGCCCTCCACATTGCATCACATAGTACTCAAGGACTCCCAAGGTCTCCAATGCTCACTTTACTTATAGACTGGAAAATGAGAGTGTCTTCCACCTTCTCAACTCCTCCTTATATACTCTACAACTTCTTACCGTGGTAACTTTCACTAAGTTACATTATCTCATGGTAAGTACGCAATCCAAAATAGTAAAACTTCTAAAGGCTACTAAGACTTAAGAATAGCACACACATTACTTGTTCTACTTTACTAAAGTAAGAGATTCTCCTACTTTAGCTTTTGTAAAGTGTTAACTTTCCACGCTATCCAATCGAAAGACGACAACACACTAATACGTCTTTTGAGGAGCATCTTTAGATCTTTGTGCATGACTTTTCATCATGCATCCAATCAGTGATGGTCAACAAAGTTACATACTTTTGGAAAGCATATTTAGAGCTCCGCACTTGTCCTATAGTGCCATAGTGGAACCTCTAATAGTTTCCTCAACTTAGTTATAACTATCTCAGCTAGTTATGACTACTTTTGATCACTCTAAATTTAGATCTTCAAACTAGAGTAACCTTTAAGATAGTCATACCTAATGAAATGTATATAAGCATACACACAAATAATGGGATACTTGTGGTGTGACATTTATCCCCAGACTTAATTTTCACTCCGTCCTCGGAGTGAAGTATCACGTTGCTGAAACTTCTTCAACTTGTCGTGGTTCACTCGGTCGAAATACGTACCACTCCTTTCTTGAAGATCATAGGTGTCATTACTCCACACTTTGGAGATGATGAAAGGCCCAAAATATCGACGTAAGAACTTCTTTTGAACTCGCTTGTGCCTAATAGCATCCCATAACATCACCCACTCACCCTTTTGAAATGGCTGTAACTTCGTTTGTTCTTCGCCAAGCGCTTGTCATAGCTCTTCTTTTGCTGTAGCTGAGCCATCTCAATTCGTTGAGCTGCATTGTCTCTATTCTCTTCCAGCTCCAACAAGGTTTCTCCCCGCTCTTTCTCAGCTATTGGACCACCCTTTCTCTTCAATCCAGCTTGCAAGGTCTGAAAGGTGGTTAGGTCGAACTGGATTTGTAATTTGGATTCCAACCCATACACCATCTTGAAAGATGAATATCCCGTAGACGTCTTCACTGTCGTACAATACTCCCATAGAACCGCATGAAGACGCTTGTCTCAATTGTGTTTGGCCCCTTCCATGTCAGCATCCTTTGCTAACATTTGACACAAAGTAAAGTTTGTCCTCTCTACCAACCCGTTTGAACTAGGTTTATATGAAGTAGTAACCCTCTGAGAAATGGAGAAATGTGTGCACATGGCAGTAGTCATACCACTCACAAATTCTCGACCCCTATCAGAAACTAACTCCAAGGGACATCCAAACCTAGTAATGATCCGTTCGTACAGGAATCTACCCACCTCGACTTCTCCAATAGTTACAAGAGGTCTAACTTCTACCCACTTTGTAAGGTAATCTGTGGCTACAACAATATATTTATTGTTGCGAGGGGTGCCATTCAAAGGCCCAACAAAATCTATTCCCCATTTCTCGAAAGGTCCAAGAACCGGAATAGATCTAAGAGGAGTAGACACACTAGATTTGATAGCGAAAGCTTGACAAACATCACAGGTTTTACAATACGTCAAGCAATCTCTAAACATCCCCCTCCAGTGGTATCCTGCGTCAAGTATCTTGTGGGCCGTCAACTTGCCTGCGAAATGTCCTCCACATACTGGACCGTCATGGAATTCTTCCATGAGTCGTAGAGACTCCTCCTTGCTCGCAGCTCTTCTCAGGACCCCATCAACTCCTTCACGGAATAACACACCTTCCACCACCGAGTAAGGTTGACTTCGTTTCACCAACGTCTTCTTCTCTTTGGTCCGCATCCCATCTGGATAGACACCTTCCGTAACAAAATCCCAAATTTCTTGATATTCTATTGGGATACTATAGTTGCTCATCAAGACCATCAAATCTTCGTCAGGAAAGGTGTCGTCCACCGGCTCCTCTCCATCTCCATCGTAAGCTCTAGATAGCAAATCTGCATTCGCGTGTTTCTTTCCTGGTCGATCGCAGATCTCATAGTTGTACTCTGACAATAAGAGCTTCCATCTTGTTAATTGTCCTTCGATCATAGGTTTATTGAAGATGTACTTCAATGCCTTATGATCTGTAACGATAGTGAACTTGCCTCCTATGAGATAATGTCGAAATTTTCTTAGAGCATAGATCACTGCTAATCCTTCTCTCTCTGTCACAGAATAATTTCTCTCTGCCTTGACCATTTGCCGACTAGCATATGCGATAGGATGATCTCTACCTTCAACATCATATTGACTTAAAGTACATCCTACTGCTATATTTGAAGCATCCATATATAGAATAAACTGTTTATTCCAATCGGGCTTAACCAAGATCGGAGCTGAAGTAAGAGCTTTCTTCAGTTCCTCAAAGGCGGCTAGAGCTTCTTCGTCTCCTAAAATCAACACGTAATCTACTCCCTTCTTCAGATATACAGTCAAAGCATATGCTTTATGTGAGAACGAGAGTATAAACCTTCGATAATACCCCACCATACCTAAAAGTTGTCGTAGCTTAGTGAGAGTACTCGGAAAAGGGAGCTCTAAGATCTTTTGCACCTTCTCTGGATCAACGGCAATGCCGTCCTTGGATATGATATGACCCAAGAGTAACCCTTCCTCACACCCAAAAATACATTTCTCCAGATTGAGAGATGCATTTGCTACATCTAAACATTCTAAGACCTTCACAAGGTGCTCAAAATGCTTCTCCTTACTCCCGTAAACACAAAAGTCATCTATAAAATCTCTCACAAACTTTCCTAAGAAAGGTTCGAACACTTTGTTCATAAATCTTTGAAACGTCGCAGGAGCATTACACAGACCAAATGGCATGACTCGAAATGCAAACGTACCCCACGGAGTAGTGAAAGTGGTCAGGTGTTGATGTTCTGGTGCAATTTTGATTTGGTTATATCCGCTATAACCATCTCCAAAGCTGTACCATTCGTTTTCCGCCACTTCTTCCAAGATCTCGTCGATGAAAGGTAGAGGATAATAATCCTTCTTTATGACCGCATTGAGCTTCTTGTAATCAACAAACACTCTCAATTTGCCATTTTTCTTCTTTACGATCACAATAGGTGATACCCATTCAGAATGCTCCACCTCGTAAATGAATCCAGCAGTGTGCAGCTTCTCGATCTCTTCTTTCACCAGATCCGCAATTGGAGGACTCACTCTTCGTTGCTTCTGTCGTATCGGTTTGACTTCCTTCTCTAACTCGATACGATGTTGCTCCAGTGTGACCTCCCTCAGATCCTTGTAACTAAATGCAAATACATGAATGTATTTGCGAAAGATCTCTTCGAAACAACTCTTCTCCTCTTTAGTAACCTTCGATCCATAACGTAAGGTGGCAATTCTTCTCTCCACCTCCTCGGGAGTCAATGGTTCTTTGTCTCGGTGTCTTTGCACTTCCGGAGAAGGAAAAAGATCCACTACATTCACACCCACATTTCGTTCTTCTCTCTCCTCTTCAGACGATGTATTTTCAGATTCTGAATCTGAAGAATTGATACCTACATCAGAAGTAGTATCGACAACTTCTGACTCCCAGTAGTCCGATGTGGGTCGATCCGATTCCGACGTCCCAACTTGATCTCCGAGCAATGGAACTTTGATCCGGTGGTGATTCGGTCCGATGCGTAAATAACCTTTGTGCCAGTTATCCGTTGCATGTATTGCTCGAAGCCAAGGTCTTCCGAGTAACATTTCATAGCTTGA
Source organism: Asterella californica (assembly GCA_036924285.1). Classification (NCBI taxonomy): domain Eukaryota; kingdom Viridiplantae; phylum Streptophyta; class Marchantiopsida; order Marchantiales; family Aytoniaceae; genus Asterella; species Asterella californica. The sequence continues at coordinate 33,173,185 of JAYKYS010000003.1, forward strand.
CTCCTTCAAGATTTGAAATGTCATGTTTACTTGCACTCCCATTACTGACACGCAAACTCTCTCCAGCACTCCCAATGGCCTAACTCGCTGTCTGTTAGCCATGCCAACCGTGATACTAGAAGGACGCGTTGGTACTAGATCCAACTTCCTCATGAGTCGTTCCGAGATGGCATTTACTGCCGATCCTCCATCGACAAGAACATCAGAGACATCTCTCTCATTGATACGAGCCTCTACTTTTGATGCCTTGTTGCATACCTCTCCTTCACTAGCGTCTAAAGCACTCACACCGACAGTAGAAGGATTTACCTTCTTCTTCCGACCTCGTCGGGAGCTTAGACCGCTACGAAGTTCTTTCCTCACCGAAGGATTCAGAGCAATCAACTGTCCCACAGTAATGTTTGCTCGTTGCTTTCCCACGTCTTCCACCACATTGTATTTTGATTGCTCCATTGAAATTGTGAAATCAGTATTTCCCAATTTCTTCCGTCGCTCTTTGGTTTTTGAAGAAGATTTGATACTCCGAGTATTTTGACTTGGAGAATCTTCCATCACGACAGGTTCTCCCTCGTCGAAATGCGTCCTCATCCTCTTCCTCTCTTGAGCCAACAGCTCTACAGACTGAAAACCTTCTCGTACATCTCGCGACTCCAAGATGTCAATGCATGCTACACCCTTGTCCTTGCTTTGTGAAGTTGAAGCTCCATCCGCCGTTCCACCATTACGACTCGGACAATTACGTTAGAAGTGTGATCCTCCGCACGTAAAACATCCTTGGCTCGTGTAGTTACTGGGTGATCCTTGCGGTGGTCCACCTCTGGACTGATAGTTTCCATAACCTCGTGAGCCCCCTCCAACATTTGGACTCCGGTGTTGCAACAAATTCATCATATTGATCTTCAAATCTGCCAGAGAATCTGTCAAACTTTTCAACTCATCACGAAAGTCGGGAGTAACAGATCTAGATGGTACAGTGACTGTAACCGCACTAGTAGGAGCTATCGGAGTCAGATTCTGAAATCGAACAGTCGGAACACTCGCAGGCGTCAGAGTTGGCATGCTCGGCCCTTGCACATCTCCACATGCTGCCCCAACAGTCATTGGTTGCAAGTCGTCTCCATCCAGACTCTCTTCCATCCTGGTTGCGATCTTCACTGCATCAGCCTTCGAAGTTGGTCTCTCATACCGCACTTGTGTTCGAATCTCCGGCCTCAATCCCCCAATAAAATTCTTTGTGAGCATTGCTCCAATGCCCACCATCGTTGGTTCTACTACATCTCCACTCTTTCGTAAAACCACCCGAAACTTCTGTTCTAATTTCTCCACCCTCTCGGCATAAGTCCTTACTTTCTCTTTCTCTCCTTGTTTGAGGTAAGTTACCTCCACCATTAACTTCTCGTAACTTTCATCAGGAAGAAAAGTTTCAATTAAGGCCTCCGTCAATACTTCCCAAGTATCATTTGGAGTCCCTACTACTCTTCTCTTCTTCCTATCCTCATACCATGTCAATGCAGAACTCTCAAGAAATTCAGGTATCAACCCTACCCACTCGCTCTTCTTTCGATCTCCATTGCCAATGCATACTCGTTTGAAGTCCCTCATAAATCCTTCCACGTCTTCTCCATCCTTTCCGTAAAACACCGGAAGTTTCCCCATTCTTCTTTTCTTTTCTTCTTCTTACTCAAGGTACTGCTTGTGGATGTGAAGATCGTACTTCACCGCAATCTACAATTTCCCCGTTGAGCTCTCTCCTCTCCAAAGGTTGGAATAGGCTTGACCCTCATGGTCATCTTATCTAATGTGTGACAGACTATCTCCATCCTCGCTAGAAATCTTCACTTGTTCTGTTTCTACACTCAATCTTCTCTCGAGACCTTCGGCTACAGTTTCGAGCAAAGCAACCACTGCGCTGCACTCATGCTCAACTGGAATCCCATCCACTCCACATCTCGGACAAAAGGTTGTAGGATCAATGACGCCTTGTCTAGGGGAAGAAGGACCTATGTGTAAGCTTAAGTCGACCAACCCTCTTCGTTCACGCAAAAGTCTATTCTTCGTAGGACACTTGCTCACTTTATGTCCTTCTTCTCCACACAAAAAGCACCTCGAGTTCTTCTCTAGATTCTTACGAGTACTCTCTACTTCTTCCTCAAATTCTAGTCGAAATTCTCCTTTCGTCAGATCAGCGGTAACTATCACCGCATAGCCTTGAGGGATCTTGCTCAACCTCAATTTCCACTCTTGCTGTCCTTCCATGACGATGGTCCGTCATACATCTCTCTCTCGCTCTATAGTTTGTTTGACACTTTTGATCACTCGACTATCTTCTCGCTTACATTACTAAGTAGAAGCTTAACTTGTCAACCCTGAGCCTCAGAGATCGAACATAACCCTCTCAAGAATTCTGAAATTCTTTCACTCTTTTACTTCAGCAAGCGATATAACAGATCTGACCCCCCTTCGCTTCGAATGCCATAACTCCAATTCTACTCGATCAATTCACGCATGATTTGGGTGCCTAGATAGCTTATCTTGCAAGCTATCAGCATGGAAGATTTCAAGGTCTAACTCTAAAAAATGAAAATATGAAAAGGACTGTAAACTCCTTCCCGAGAGCTCACTATTTGATACCGAAAAACCCCCTTAACTTCCGAAAGACATAACTCTCTCCTTACAATTGATCTCTCGGAGATATCAAGCTTATTGGAAAGCTTATCTTGCCCTCTATAACATGGTCTATGTACGAAGGTTCTGAACTCATGCTCAAAAACAGACCTGAACTGTACTAACGACTAAATACGAATCTTTGTATCGAGGTCCCAGCAACGGAACCAAAATGTAAGCCGGCCTGTCTCTCACCCAGGGGTACCTCAGATGACTAGGATTACTAGTGCACCTTAATTACAAAGATTCTATCATACCCATGCTCACTTCACTCAACACTCTGACCCGTATGGTCACATCGGTCCATCTAATAGCGTTCCTGCAAACAAGTTCTAACCCCGCCCTCCACATTGCATCACATAGTACTCAAGGACTCCCAAGGTCTCCAATGCTCACTTTACTTATAGACTGGAAAATGAGAGTGTCTTCCACCTTCTCAACTCCTCCTTATATACTCTACAACTTCTTATCGTGGTAACTTTCACTAACTTACATTATCTCATGGTAAGTGCGCAATCCAAAATAGTAAAACTTCTAAAGGCTACTAAGACTTAAGAATAGCACACACATTACTTGTTCTACTTTACTAAAGTAAGAGATTCTCCTACTTTAGCTTTTGTAAAGTGTTAACTTTCCACGCTATCCAATCGAAAGACGACAACACACTAATACGTCTTTTGAGGAGCATCTTTAGATCTTTGTGCATGACTTTTCATCATGCATCCAATCAGCGATGGTCAACAAAGTTACATACTTTTGGAAAGCATATTTAGAGCTCCGCACTTGTCCTATAGTGCCATAGTGGAACCTCTAATAGTTTCCTCAACTTAGTTATAACTACCTCAGCTAGTTATGACTACTTTTGATCACTCTAAATTTAGATCTTCAAACTAGAGTAACCTTTAAGATAGTCATACCTAATGAAATGTATATAAGCATACACACAAATAATGGGATACTTGTGGTGTGACAGCTCGGTTAGGGAGCTTGCACCTATCCTTGTTTTGTGTTCAAAACTTTTAAGCAAAGGGGAGTGATCTGTGTGGGGGACATTCGACCTTGAGAAATTCAAGAGATTGTTCGTGGAGAGATCGTGGTGATCCTATGAGATTGTATCGGAGTTTTACGGATCGAGATACCTTTGTAGTTGTAGTGCACATGTTGTGAGAGATGGACGAAGGACTCTACTTACCGCCCAGATTTCCTTTTCGAAACCCTTTCCAGATTAAACTGATGTACATGGAATGAGTTCATTTTCAACAATTTCTGATAGGATCCTTCGGGCATAACTTTACCGTGCAAGTCATGCTCTCGCATGTCCCTGTGATCTTACCTGTTGTCACTTACGGCCAAGAATGAGATCTCACCGTCTTTATCCTCATCTAACGAAGGATGGATCTAAATCAGCTCCCTCCTGTAAACTTTAACACCGAGTGCGAGATAAGATACATCTGTCGACCCAAAGCCATGTACGAAGCCCTAGTAGTGAGAAACTTCGGAGAGGAATACTACCGAGAGATCATGTCATCGCATATCTTGTTTGTCGTGCCCATGATCATCCAACGTTTTCGTGTAGTTATCTTGACCCTTTATTGAGAGAAAGAAAGTGCTTAGTTATCAAGGAAGTCAGAGAGAAATCTACGAGATACTAGTCGCTCTGATGTGCATCGATCGCTAACCACAGCCAGGTTACGCCCTTGCTCAAAGGAAAGGCTCTCGCTACGACATATTTGGTGCTTCCACTGAGAGCACGCTTTGAGGTGGTTGAGTGAGTTGTTGCTGAGGAGCGTCAAGTATGAATCTTCCCGAAGCAATGGGGACGAGTGAAGGAGGAGCGGACGATCTGCTTCGAGCATTGACGATGTTGTTGAGACAACAACAAGGAGGCGATGTTGGAGAGCAGAAGTCTACAAGAGCTCTACAAGCGGTGGTGAAGAAGTTGGGGAGGTTCGATGGAAGGAACATCACGAAGTATGTTCGGGAGTATATTTGTGAGATGGAGGTAAATCGTGTGCCTGAGACAGAGATGATTTCTAGTTTCGAGTTGGCTGTGATACCTGAGATCCGTAGTCAAGTGACAAAGCTGAAGGATGTACGTAGAGTTCTTGGGAGGAGTATGAGCAGAGGTTGAAGAGTGAATTTTTTGATGATGATGTGGATAGAGTAACCAAGAGAACGTTCTTGGAGTAGATAGAGCAGCGTCCGGGGAATGAGATGACACCAAATGAGTTGCTACGTGAGTTTGAGAAACGGTTCTGTGTATTGTCTCCATCTGAGAGGACGACGCTTGACTTAAGGAAGACAGAACTTTTTCTAGAAGCTGCTGATGAAAATCTAGAGGACAAGCTTTTCTTGATGCTAGCAGACAAGGGAGAAGGAGGAGTGAGCACAGACTGGAGAAAGGTAGAGGAAGCTGTTACTATTCTCACGAAGCAGAAACGTGGAAGAGGTAGAGTTGCAACCTTGAGGCCTGATGTCTCTTTAGCTCCATTGCCTAAGCCTGCCAATAGCAAGATTGAAGATTCTGCAATCGATGAGTTGGTTAAGGGTCTGAGAGAGTTAAGGATAGAGATGGCAGAGCTAAAGCATAGTCGGAGTCTTGGTGATACCAATGCATCTTCAACTACCAGAAATTTTGTTAGAAGATGTATCTGGTGTGACAGTACTGAACACCAACGTCGGATTGTGAGGAGTTTTCCGAGGCTCTCAGAATCGGAATCGTGAATTTTAGAGATGGAAAGATTCATCTCGTCCAAACTGGTGCACCGTTGGGTACCAACTTTGGTAAGGGAGGAATGAAGAGTTTGGTGAGAGGTCAGGTTGGTATAGCTACGGTGATACGCACGATAGAGCTAGAAACATTTGCGATTGAAGTAGATGTACCGGTTGTAGCAGCTGTTAAGAGCGATGTAGTTGAAGTTCCACGAGAAGTAATGTTACGAGGTGCGGAGGCAATTCGCCGCATTACTGGATGGGATGATCCTGTAGAGGCAAGGTGTGTCAAAGCTTACCTGGTACAAGAGAAGCATGTAAGCTGGCAGGATGCGATTGTGGAAGAGAAAAGGAGACGTGATGATGATGTTGCTGATCTGGAGGAGGCTACAAGGAGAACCAGAGCCACTAAGAGGAGAGGGCAACAAGAGACATCACCTTCCGATATTCCAAGGACGTCTCAAGGGGCATCTACATCTGAACCTTGGTTGATGTTCCTATTCATGACACGGAGATGAGAGAGAAAGACAAAGGAGCGTCTTCAAAGGGCAAAGGTAAAGCACCGACCTACAGACTACAGTCAGATATCGAGACCAGCACCAACTTGAAGGAGATTCTTGAAGAGAGAATTTTGGATGCAAAGATAGAATTTTCCTTGCGAGAGGTCTTGGGAATAGCTAAACGTGATTTTCATGAGTTGATCATAGATGTGATCAAGAGAAAGAGGCAGATGACTGCGGATACAGTGATGGTGAAAGCATTGGATACTGACATCACTGGGGAAGAAGATGAAGAGTTAGGTCGCGTATTTGCCCAAAAGCATGTACTACAGGCGTCGAAAGGAAGAGAGGCAAGAGTTTCAGACTGCGTTGTAGAACATGGCGACGAGAAGCAGCATGAGAGTCACTATTCTCGAGCATATTGGGCTCGTGCAACTACAGAGACAAGGGTCCGACTAGGTAACTTGTCGGAGGCTATAGTGGCATTGGTGGATCACGGTTCGGAGATTAATATCATGTCCAAAAACGTTTATGAGAAGGGGAAGTGACCAATCGACACAGGACATGGATGGGTTCTTCGTGCTGCTAACAACCAAAGAGGTGAACTTTTTGGTGCTTGTCCAGCTGTCAAGACTCGAATAGGAGATGTAGAGATAGAACAAAACTTTTTTGTTCAGAGTGTAGCTGCTTATCCTGTGATCCTTGGTCAACCGTATATTACTGCGTCTAGGATGGAGACGAAAGTAATGGACGATGGGTCTCATTATGCTCGTATCAGAAGTCAAGATGGTACGAGGGCGGTACAGTTTCTTACTGTACGTACGGGTCATGAAAGGAATAGAGAGAAGCTAAGGGACAGTCCCTTAAGGACTGACAAAGAGTTTTCGGATTTTTAGTTAACACTCCTGTAGAGCGGGAGTATGGGAGTGTTGATAGGAGAAAGAGCCTTCCGCTAGTGCCAGAAGATGAAGAAGAGATGTTTAAATGTGGATTTGCTCAGTTTTCTGAAACATGTGTAAATAGATTTCGAGTGGTAGAAGAGATGGATAGTGTACAAAGACGATGTGTGAAGAAGCAGGAAGATCCCTTCAAAACTCAAGGAGTTTTGTTAGATCAGGAGTTCATTAACGGGGTGTATGAAGAAGAGGGCTTTGAAGATACGCTTGAAGAGGTTTTGTCGTTTATAAGCACCGATTCTTTGGTTAATGGATTAGTCACTATCCGTTCACGTGAGTTACATGAGGAGATTACAAGATTCGTCGATGATGACTACAATGTTCAGCTTCAGATGAAAGGAGATCATGAGTTGGAGTTAGAAAGGAGTAGAGTCACGAATCACCAAGAAGCGCAGGTTCATACACAATACAAGACTGTGGTGCGTAAAGTGAAGCCGATGGCTACTCAACTACCTGAAGACTCTAACAAGCAAGTGGAACGAGCATCAACTGAACCAATTCTGCGAGATTCACAGAGAGTAAGACATAGGTTCACAGAAGAGACACTCAAACGACTACAGATTGGAGGGGGTGAGTTTCTCACTGAGGAAGAGAGAAAGTGTTTTCATGATGTTGAGAAGGCATGAAAAGACTTTTGCTTTCAGTGTAGAAGAGATTGGATGTGCAGATATGAGTGTCGTAGCACCCATGGTGATCTTCACAGTACCACATGTGCCTTGGGACTTGAAGCCTATACCAGTGCCACGAGCTATGTTGCCAAAGCTTGTTGAATTGTTGAAAGAGAAGATACGCATGGGTATTTTAGAGCCATCTATGGGACCTTACTCGAGTCGGTGGTTTATTGTACCTAAGAAGTCAGGGGCTCTTAGGTTCATCCAAGACATGCAACAGGCTAACAAGGTGACTATTCGAAACATGGGATCAGGACCCATAGTAGATGAAGTTGCAGAAGCTTTTGCTGGCCGTGCTATCTACTAGATTGGAGATTTATACTCTGGGTATGATCAGTTCCAATTGGCAATGGAGAGCAGAGATCTCATCACCATGCGTACTCCGCTTGGGCTTGTAAGGATGTGCACATTACCGCAAGGAGTGACAAACTCTGTTGCTCATGTGCAAAATGCAATGAATAGGATTTTGAGAGAATTCATTTCGGAGAAGACCATATCTTTCATAGATGATATTCTTATGAAAGGGTGTGCGGTCGAAGACAAGGATGAGAAGCTGACTGAGGATGGATGTCAAAGATTTGTGGTTGATCATATTCACGATGTGGAGATGATCTTAACAAGGCTTGAGGAGGTAAATCTCACTCTTTCAGCAGAGAAGTCGAGCTTTGGAGTACCAGAGATTGTTGTTGTTGGTCATCTTTGTGGAGCTTTTGGCCGACGTCCGAACCCATCAAAGGTTGATGCCATAGGGAGGATGAAAGATTGTGCCAACACCACAAAGGTTAGGAGATTATTGGGAGCTTGTTTGTTTTATCGTGTGTGGAGCTCTCATTTTGGTCATATGTATGAACCATTGTATGAGTTGCTGAGGAAGCGAAGAAGGTTCACTTGGGCTGAGGAGCAGAGGATCGCTATGGTGCGACTAAAAGAAGCATTGAAATCACCACCAGTTCTACGATAGTTAAGCTATGATTGTGGTAGACCCATAATCGTTACTATTGATACTAGTCCTATCGCTATAGGTTGGGCAATAGGGCAGGATGATGGTGAGGGAAAGAGGTTTGCAACAAGATTTGGTGCTCGTATACTTACGGATCGACAAAGGAGATACCCTCAAGTCAAACGAGAGCTCTGGGGCGTTGTAACTGCAATGAAAGCTGAGAAGGAGTATCTCATTGGAGCACATGTACTACTTGAAACTGATTGCTTATCTTTGTTGGGAATGATAGCAAACTGCACAACGCCTGATATTGCTATGTTACGTTGGATAGCTTACATTAGGTCGTTGAATCCAGAGTTGAGACACATAGCAGGGAAGATGAATTCGATTGCAGACATGTTGTCTAGAGCTAGGTACTCTCGAGAAGAAGATATGGAGGCGGAAGATATGGATGAAGATGATGCAGAGGAGGGGCAAGTTCTACAACTATCAAGCGAGGATCGGAGTCGCTTGGATGGTGTTCTTCCTTTCAAGGAAGAACTTTACTGTGGGAGACTCAAGGAAATCGGACGCTATCTAAGCACTCTTCAGAAGTATGAAGAATGGACGGAAAGAGCCTTCAAGGAGATACGACATCAGACCTATGACTATCTATTACGAGATGGATATTTGTGGAAGAGGTCAAAGAGGAGAGATGGAGTACCCTTGAGAGTAGTGGATGATGCAGAGACCAAGAAACAAGTACTCGAACAATTTCATGATACCTTATGGGCAGGACATCGAGGTACATGGGCAACCTTTACCAAGATCAAGGAGAGGTATTGGTGGAAAGGATTGTATCGAGATGTAGAGAAGTTTGTTGGATCATGCATTGAATGTCAATTCCAATCCAAGATACAGTATAGAGATGGATTGAGACCCACATATCCCTTGTCCATCCATTTCCAATGGGTTTTGGATCTGGTTGCCATGCCACCAGGAATTTGAGGCATGCGTCATTTAGTTTTGGCTCGGGAAGAACTATCTAACTTTGTAGAAGGGAGGGCTCTACACACCAAAGCTACTAAACCTGTCTGTCGATTCATATTAGAAGATATTGTTTCTAGATATGGAAGCGTGGGGAGAATCCGTGCAGATAGAGGAGAGTTGAATGCAGATGAACACGTGAGTTCTTCAACAGATACGGAATACGATTGAAGTTGACCACTTCGATGAACCCGGAAGCGAATGGGAAAAGTGAACGAGAGCACCCACCAATCATCCAAGCATTGGTGAAAGCGTGCAAGGGGCGTCATGGGGATTGGCCTAGACTTCTTCCTTTTGCATTGTGGGCTGATAGAACTACTCATAGTACTGTCACTGGTTACATGCCTACAGAATTGATGACCGGTCAAAAACCTATCATGCCAGCGGAAGGAGACGTTCCTACTTGGGTATGTCTATCTTGGGAGGATGGTTCTGATAGGGAAGGACTATTGGCACTACGAATTCAGCAGCTTGAGCGACGGGAGGAGGACCTCGAAGAAGCATTGGTCAAACTCAAGGAGGCGAGATTGAAGAACAAGGAGCGGTTCGACAAGACACATCGACTACGAAAGAAGCCGATCAGAGAAGGTGACTGGGTCATAGTATATGACAACAGTTTGGATAACCAACACAGCACTATCAAGAAGTTTGCACACGTTTGGTTTGGTCCTTATGTTGTTGTTGTCGTTCACGACAACGCCACATATGGTTTGCGAGAATTGGATGGTACACTCTTGAAGTTACCCATTGCTGGTAAAGGGTCAAGGTTTTCCGAAGACGTGAAGGATTTCTTGATTTCGATGAACTTCTTGAGTCTGATTCTCATCTTTCTAGGCCTTATGCGAGAGAAGATGATGATGAACCTGACAATTCAGAGCATGATGAGGAATACGATGATGACTATGGATAACTAGTTGGCACATACCGGAGGATGTGCAGGTTTGGAGGGGGTGAATGTCCTGTTGTGGGACCAACTAGTATGTAAATTACGCATATAAGTGCGTTTTGCGCACAGTTGTAGAAGTTGTGGTGTAATGGGATCTAAAACTTTGATCTTATGAGCTTAGAATGCTCTATTATCTGCTGGTGGTCTCCATGGGGCAGAAAAGGACAAGGTTGAGTCCTTTAACTTCCCATTGGTCCACCAAAAAGTGAAGATAACTTGTCATCTATCTAAGTGTGCGCTCTGGGAGGATTGGGGCACTTTCACGAGGGATTTTGGGGATCAGAGGACATGGGCGGAGAGCTCTCGACAAAGGGAGCAACCTGAGTCCAAATTTCACTCGATTTGGAGGTCCAGGGCATACGTTATGGCATTTTGAAGTTCATAGAGTGACGTGAGTACATAGCTTTCTCTTCCGATTGTAAGATTAAGAAGTTTGAGTGATCGATCCGTCAGATTGAGACCAGATTTCATGAGCTTGTAGTCTGTCAGTTTCTGAAGCTCTGACCCCAAATTTCACCACCGGATGTTATGCGGATTGAGCGCAATGGCGATTTGAAGGCGACGGGGTGCAGAAAGCTTTCAATCTGGAGCAGCAAGTTTGCTGATTTGTGGAGGATGATCCGAACAGTCAAATCGGCTCAAATTTCCTGAGTAGTGAGTTTACCTTCTGAATTGATAGCACAGGAAGTTTGAGTGGAAGTGGACGGTTCATTTAGGCGAAGAAGCTTCTGTCCTGAATCTGAGATTGGAAATGCGTGTTAGTTTCTGTAAATTTGTGTTAATTGTGGGAGGAGATCTAACCGTCAGATCTTCGTGAAATTTGACCTGTAAGTAGAGATTCTTGTATCCTACCTACGTGGCAAAGTTGAGAGGAGACTGAGCTGTAGATCTGTACCTATCATGTGTGAAAGTTCGCTGTTTTTCTGTCGAGTTGTATCGGCAACGGTATCTAGTCCATGTCCCGAGTCTTGTTAGCGGCAGCTGGCAGAAAAGTATCCAGCGTGACGTTTGTATTGCTTTGGGGAGTATTCTAGGCGTAGATAAGACTTCAGCGACCTACGTTGTAACCACGTCATGTGGTTGTCAGGTTCGCACTCAACGTGACAAAGTGCGATCCTTGACCTGTAAAGTCGACTACCTGTCTAGCCTAGTCTCTTGTATTGGGACACGTTACGGTGCATGCATAAGAACCTTTCACCCAGACAACCTACACGTGGATGAGTATGACGGCATCAAACATGCGATGTGCATGTGTGCCACCTCATCAGCTCGTGTGGCTTGGGTTGCTCGGTTAGGGAGCTTGCACCTATCCTTGTTTTGTGTTCAAAACTTTTAAGCAAAGGGGAGTGACCTGTGTGGGGGACATACGACCTTGAGAAATTCAAGAGATTGTTCGTGGAGAGATCGTGGTGATCCTATGAGATTGTATCGGAGTTTTACGGATCGAGATACCTTTGTAGTTGTAGTGCACATGTTGTGAGAGATGGACGAAGGACTCTACTTACCGCCCAGATTCCTTTTCGAAACCCTTTCCAGATTAAACTGATGTACATGGAACGAGTTCATTTTCAACAGTTTCTGATAGGATCCTTCGAGCATAACTTTACCGTGCAAGTCATGCTCTCGCCTGTCCCTGTGATCTTACCTGTTGTCACTTACGGCCAAGAATGAGATCTCACCGTCTTTATCCTCATCTAACGAAGGATGGATCTAAATCAGCTCCCTCCTGTAAACTTTAACACCGAGTGCGAGATAAGATACATCTGTCGACCCAAAGCCATGTACGAAGCCCTAGTAGTGAGAAACTTCGGAGAGGAATACTACCGAGAGATCATGTCATCGCATATCTCGTTTGTCGTGCCCATGATCATCCAACATTTTCGTGTAGTTATCTTGACCCGTTACTGAGAGAAATAAAGTGCTTAGTTATCAAGGAAGTCAGAGAGAAATCTACGAGATACAAGTCGCTTTGTTGTGCATCGATCGCTAACCACAGCCAGAAGGTACGCCCTTGCTCAAAGAAAAGGCTCTCGCTACGACAGCGGATCGGGTTTCAGAAACTGTATGAGCTCTGGATTTCTTGCAGAGACATTGTCTTTGTTCTCTCATCTCTTGTGCGTTCTCTAGCATACCGGCTGGGACATGGTTTGGCTCCACACTTCGCGTGCCTTTGATTCTGCTTGTGACAAGGGGAGAGATGGAGTCGTCTGCTTCCACACCTGCTACAACCACATGTCGACGACCTACCTACTTCAGTGCATGGTACTCTCTTTCTTACTTCACGTCTTCCGCACCCTACTTCGCACATTTTCAGGTACTTCTCTCCACAATGCCTACTGATTCTGAACAATATCAAGACAATGTTTTGACAGTGTCCGATGATGATAAATCTGACAGTGTTCACCTCTCGACTTCTAGTCCTCCACGTAGTCCTTTGCTTGTTCGTTCTAGTCCTCCACCCCAGTCGAACTTGGCCCAGTCTCTTGACGTCTCTCTTTCTACAGCTCCACTCTCTACCGCTAGTACCTCCATCCTTATAGTCTATTCAGCCATTTTACCTCCACGGAATTGAAGACTACAAGTGCCAACTGCTTCGATTTGCTCCTCCAACGACTCCTCCCCCTATCTCTTGCTACCTTCCGGTTATCTTTCCTTCTCTGAAACGGAACTGTACTTGACCAAAAGCTATGTGTAAATTGATTTTCATTTCTGTTTGAAACCACCAGAATTCCTTCTGCCTGGCTTGGATTATGTTAAACTATCGTATGCTTTCTCAGGATCGACTAAGTGCTTCTAGTGCATAATCGGACCTTTTTTATATATCGAGTCCGAACAGTTCTAGCTCATCCTAAAGGACAGCAGATCTACTCTCTTCTGTCACAATTCTTGTGACATGAGGTCCAAGAGAACCTTCTGAAACCAGTAGTTTCCTCCGTGTATAAACAGAATTCTTCAAGTTGTGTATGCAAAGCAGTGAACAGTACAGTTTATAGGATAGGTTGTAAACATTTCTCCTTTCCATCTGATGCAAATGTGACAAGCTGCTCGCGTCAAGCGCACGAGCAATCTTCTATTCCTTGATCTAAAAAAATGATCTTCCTGAAGATTCTTGAAGTCTCTGTGACGAACGGTCGAACTGGTGGAGATCTCAACCTCTGTTGTTAGGGGTCATTGTGTGCTTTTCTACAGCAAGAGTGTGATAGTGGACTCATCTCGTAGAAAAGAAGGGGGGCGTTATTGCATCTCCACGTTCAGAGAGTTTTAGGGAGTTTTATGTTTGCAGGCTAGCAGCCCAGTTGATGTCAAGAACAGACTGCTAGTCGTCCTAGGTTGGAAAAGGAGTAGTAGACCGCTGGGAGCTGAAGTGTGCGTAAAGAAGCTGTAACAGAGGCCTTCATACTTTTGTTGGTATGATTTGCTACTGTATGAAAGATAAATCTGAGGTACATCACCGATGTTGCATGAAAATATTAGTGATACTATGCTTGCAGATGGAGATGAGCTCTTCACTCTTTTCGATGCCGTTGCAATATACTGCAACGGGCTTTGCAGTTCAATAAGTATAAAAGCCGCCATCCTCTCAGCAATATCCTGCGCACTTTTTTGCATTCAATGATTCGGTCTGACAAGTATGCTCCATCCTGCAAATGATTGATGAGCTACGGTATATAACGAGCGAGAAGTGAGATGCTTTGGAAATCTATTGCGCATCCGCAGATCATAACCATGAGGAATATTGATATAATATTCTTCTCCAATCGAGAAGATCGTTGATGATACTTCACCACTCTCACTCCTGAAGAAGAAGAACGCTCACTCGATCTGCCTTCCTTGGCAATGGACGTCTGTCCATTGTTCAAAACCGTCCAAGTTTTGTCTGAGTACATATCTCTTTGTAGCGCATTACTTCGAGACATGACAGCCCAACGAGCAGCTGAAGGTACTTTATCCACTCTACATGCACTTACTTTTTCTTTTGTACCTAATTCTCCCTTTGTGTGCAGAGGAGACAGCGGAATAAGAGCACCACGCGCACGCCCGAAGGCACGCAGTATCGATGGAAGCCCACAACTGTTGTTCATCTCGGTTTCTGTATAAACATTAACAGAGGAAATTACACCGCAGGGCACGTCCTAATACACCTAAGCTCTATCGCTGAGAGACCAGAACTGTTGTTCATCTACGTTTCAGTACAGTGTTAGCAGAATGGGAGACCCTTGCTGTATCCTTATGTTTTGTTATCGCCATATTACGTACTATTACTTGACTTTTTTGTAATCGACAGCAAGCAATATACATCAAAACGTTCAAAACGGTAGAGCGGAGTAAGAGGACAAGCTAAGGTTTCGGGAGGGGAAATTCGACTGCGTGATAGAGAGAGAGATAAGACACGATGGCTGGTTTCAGAAGATAGATAAATAATAGATAAATTCTTCATGTCACACCGTAAGTTGCAGTATTTTCATAAGATGGGATCGTAACATAAAGTAAACTCCAGTTAACTTTACTTATTATAAACATTTATAAATAGAAAAGATGACACAAGCCCCCCTACTGTATTGGTGAAGTCTCCCCCGCACATTTCACGTTTAAGAGATCGAAGACTTCATTACCGTTGGTGCCTCGAGTCTAAAGACTCCCAGGTTACACACTTGGCATCTGGGGCCATAAAGCCTATAAGTAAAGAGTGTGAGACTTAACTCTTTACAATATATAGAAAGATCCTTAATCAAATGAAACCGTACAATTAGTAATTGAACATGTAATAATACATGCTCAGTTTATTACCTAACCTTTCCATTTGGAAGGGTTAGGTAATAAACTGAACATGTATTATTACACCCTCTTCCATCTGAACTTTGGAAGAGGTGAATATAATATACATCCAGTATATTGGATGTATATTCACCTCTTGGGTACAGTCCAGGCAGTGTTATTTTCGTCCTTCAGCAGTATCACGGCATTGCAGCAGAGCACGGAAGAATAGTGCCGAATAAATCTATCCCTATATTTCGTGTTTTGCCTGTGTACAGAGAAAGAAAAATATTGCGTATCATCAGGTTAGTGTATTATATCGACAGCGAGTAAC
Organism: Asterella californica; assembly: GCA_036924285.1. Taxonomy (NCBI): domain Eukaryota; kingdom Viridiplantae; phylum Streptophyta; class Marchantiopsida; order Marchantiales; family Aytoniaceae; genus Asterella; species Asterella californica. The sequence continues at coordinate 33,188,689 of JAYKYS010000003.1, forward strand.
ATTTTCGGTACTGCGCTGCCAGTGTTCTCGTCATCCGTGCTGTTGCAGCAATATAGAACAAATGATGTTCAATGAATGCCGTTTAAAAATAGACTGCGTATACATGCACCGTAGTATGGATGTAGTTCGGCCAGTAGAGTGCATATCCGCATACAACGACACCTTGCAATCGCCTTTTTTTAACTACACCACATATTATTCTCTCTTCTCAAAGTCCGCACAAAATGTAGCAGGCGAAGGGGTATAACAAACGCTGGGCACGAATTAAATCTAAACGCCTCCATTAAAAAATTGATTTAAACACGTACCGCCTCGCACTAGAATGGATGCTGTATTATTATATTGTAAGGCCATTACTCCGCCGTCATCTCTGAGGTGAGTAATATGCAGGTGCTCTGAACACATGAATAAAGAAGGAGTGGTGAGAGAATGGCAGGAAAGGACACTTACGCTGATCCGGGAATTCCCGGGCGCAGTAACCCTACGGGGTTGAGAACTATCACCACTGTACAAAAGCAAGAGAGATCGTTAATTAATATACCGTAGTGACAGTTTAATCATGCTTAAACTGCGTGATGAAATTGAAGAAATAATGTTAATAAGCAATTTCTTCTCAAAAATTAGTAGTGCATGATGAGACTAAACAGGATTCGAACTCCTTGCTTGGGGATTCTAACGAAATACTAGGACATTACGCCCAGATAGTTACTTGTTTCAAGCTGTCTAAAGTCAAATTGTAACTGTGCTTCTTGGAAGTATTCCTTTAATAAATTTTCAAGGCACTTTTGTTGTTAATGGAGTAGCTAGATTCTTTTTTTTATGATGACAGTAGGAGCTGGAAGCTTGGAACTTTAGCGCGAATATTTGAGTCATTTAAGAATATTATGTTTTAAATAATTTAAACGAATGTTGAGCTAAATTAAATGAATACTTCTTTCTTTCGTCCTATGTTTGCCAATATTGAACGATTGACTACTATTTTGACAAAGAGCATTTATTGCCCTTTCCAAATTCCGTTTGTTTATTCAAGTGACAACAGAAATCAATACATATTATTTTCTTTTTCCTTGTCAGTCCTTGAAAATCGATTGTTAACTGTACAAACAACGGAAATTGCTACATAATTAAATTGCGAGGCTGTATGTTCGGGAAAAAACACCAAAAAAGGAACCAAAATATGTGTAACTTGCAAAACACAAAAATAACAACCTCTTGCTGCTTTTAAAACTGTTGCAAAATCGATAGTTAGCCATGTAAATACATAGTAACAAACTACATAGCGCACTTCATCTCAGAGACAAAACTTTACTTGATAAGACCTCTAGAAAGAATTTCAGAGTTGATAGGACTCCGCTTATAATTCCTTACTTGATCAGACCCCTTACCTGGAGTTGCGAGTCATACAGGTCATTTTGCCTAATCACCAATACATGTTAGCACAAAAGACTATGCATACATAGAGAAAAGTAAACCAACAATTTTTATTAAGTCCTTTCTCACGTCACTGCTCTTGCCGGAAAGCAAGACAAGTCTCAGTTTTTGATACGACTAAGTAACATGACCTGTATGACCGACAACTCCAGTTCAGAGGTCTGATCAATTCGAAGAGGGGTCCGATCAAGTCCGACTTTCATTGTGGGGGTCTGATGAAGTATATCTCTGTCTCAGAGAAGACAAAGAGTAAAGAGTTCTGATCTGCAGGTTCAAACTATCTTAAGCTACTCTCACTGCACTTACATTGCAGCTACTCGACTAATGGAATTCAGTCTAAAGGTGAGCTGCACGCTACTTTACTTTGGTTCACTGTTTACTGTGATGGCAATCGAGATTTGGGGAGCTTATCGGAACGCGCCCAGATAGTTGGAACATACTCGACCAAGTGAAGAACGAGGGAAGAAAAACAACGAGCGAGATCGATGGAGACCATTAACAATAGCAACACTTCCATGCATCATTTTTCGAGTGTCCAGAGCTGGCGATTAGAAACAACGTGATCTTACTAAAAAGAGAAAAACGGGCCCGGGAAGAAAAGAGTAAAAAGGATTCCGACTCCCTAGGCATGCAGTAAGTGGAGGAGCCCTATACTGACTTTGCACTGTTATAGCAGATTCTCTCTGCTACAACAGTGCACCTGCCTTTCAATCGTTTTGAGCATCAGGAGAGTCTTGACTCCTGAGCTACTCTGGGATTTATTGCTTGCTACAGATTGGATCCTCAATACGGAAAGCGTGCATGGTCTCAACTAGAGTAGCGGATACACTGGATAGAGTACTAGTACCGACACAGATAATACTGAGTAGTAGTGTTTCTCAAACCTCTCCCTGTCAAGCAGTCTTGTCATTCCTGTAAATATACAAACCGCTCAGAACTTTTCAGTCCCACGTTTGTGCATATTCTGCATGCTGTCACACTAGAAGCTTACCAGTTCAAACCTTAATCCTGTTTCTGTTTGTACAGGGTAAGGTTTGAAATTCCCTATTGCCCGTTTGAAGTACAAAGGACTTGAAGCGACCTTGTAGGCATAAATGATCTGGAGACCCTGAACTCATACGTTTTATCCCCCCTTGACGACATTATTATTATCCAGTAAAATGAATGATCCAAGAAGAATGGGCGGTTCCTGCTTAGACATCGTACAGTATGAGTAGTTTATATTTATTTGTTAGGGAGATGTGAGCTGACATGTCCAACACATCGAGGAGAGGAAAAGGTGAAGGTGGGGGTTGGAGTCCGTAACATTTCCCTTTACAGTACAGTATAAGCAGTACTCCCGACTTCATTTCCTCCCGTCAGTGAATGTACTCCCCAGAAGAGAAGGACAAACGATTCGCCATAACCGAAATAACAGTTCAGTACTAGAGCTTCACCAACCAGAAGTTTCGAAATTAGAATCGTGAACAATAGCTAGGAGATTTAGAATTCGGAGGTCACTGTGCCTCTGACTGCCCGAGAAGCTTGATCTTGAAGCCCATTAGCAGACTGTGTGGGAAAGGTGTCATTACCGTATACTAGCGGAGACCTCTCGATGGGGCGGGTTCACCACGAGCTGCCAGTGTCCAGATAACTTCGAAGTTTATCAACAGAGTTTGGTGTAAGCAGTCCAATGTAGGACGCGTACTAAGGGCCTCGCTATCCGTCCATTCTGTTGTAGCTTGAACGAGATTACAGACAAAACCAAAATCCAGAATTGTTGAGGTCTCTTAGCAGCTTTCAGCTCAGCTCTTAGCAGCTTTCAGCTTTGTGTCCTCAAAGGACATGCAAAGTACGGATTATGCATGAAGAAACTCACCGCAGCTTACAATCCAAGACTCCGTAGCGAGAGAGAGACGTAGTGAGTGAGAGAAGCAAGGCCCGAAACCTAACCACGTTCAGCTAATCCAACTACATCCTCTAAGAAAGTAATCCTTGATCACCAGTGTACAGGAACGGAATCTTTTGAATCACTACAGTAGTAGAGACACACAAACCTCACCCTGTAACACTTTGCAGTCGTTCCCATAGAGGATATGATGTAGTTTTGAATGTTAACAGAAAGACTACTCTTGAGGTATTTTGTAATAAACTTTTAATCATAAACAGTCTGCTGCAGTAACTCTCCTTTGCTCACAGCAGTTCAAAATTTCCAATCGGACTCCTTTGACTGGAAATTCGGACTGGAAATTTTGACATTATCGTTGCTCATGCTTATAGGTTTTGACCCTAAACTCGATCTCAGTTTTACAGTGTGAGATATGAGATCCTCATGTGTATAACGTGGTCATGGTTCAATTAGCGCGCAATGGAAAACCAGTGACACATAATAAACAAAGGGTGGAAATCAGCGAACATTATCATGTGATAAAATATGCATGTAACGTGCATTTCTCTTCTTCTTCTTTAAAGAAGAAGAGAAATGTTTACATAGCAGAGTAAGTTATCATAAGCAATTTGCTAGCAACTGGGTTTCAGAAAAATTTAGTGGAAAATACATTAGGCAGAGTACGGAACATGGAAGCAAAAGTAGACTTTTACAACAAACATCTCCTGACATTTGTGAATTAACTAAAACAATTTTTCTAAATTTCATTTGCTAGATTTAAATGTCTAAATAAAATAGTTATCTATAAACATGCTTCTTGCATACATATACTACACTTCTTGCAGAAAAGAGAAAACCATAAGTGCAGTGCTTAGAAGTACTCTCCTGTTGACATAAAAACCTCCCGGTGATAAATACTTAAATTCAATTTAGAAACTTTAATTTATAATCTAATTCTTCCAAGAAGAAGTGTTAGGAAATAAATATGCATGCAACATGTATTTCTTGCTGCGGAAAGGAAGAGAACAAACTCCTACATAGCAGAGAAGATTATCTGAAACGGTTGGTTCGCAACTGGTTTTTATAGGCCTATGCTTGGAAAGATTTAAACTCTCAACCCCCCAGGTGCTGCGGTAAAAAAGGGCAAAGTAACGACCACGATGGCAAAACCCAAATGAGCAAATTTTATTTGTTTCTGGAAAATACATTAGGTAAAACATTAAATAAAACGTATACAATATGACTTTATCTAAACTTACATATTCTGGACTTAATTAAAAACTAAATTTCTTTACTTAAATTACTAAATTAAAATTTTCTTTAAAAATAAGTCGGTGACCTTAAGAGTTACGTTTCCGTCCAGTACTACACTTGTTCCGGAAAAGAAGAAATGCAATAAGTGGATTATACGGGAGTATTCTCATGTTCTCACAAATACTCTCATCGGCGAGTAATTAGATCCATTCAACACTTTTAAATTTATAGCCTAACCCTTCAAGAAGAAGGGTTAGGAAATAAATTAAAAAGCGTGCATATATCTCCTCCGTCTGAACATGGAGGAGATGAATATATATGCACCCGATTTAAAAATAAAAACATTTGACATCAAGATCTATCACCAAATACTTGATATAAATTTTCTATTTTTCTTAAAGTTTTGTACTGAATTGGGGAAGTATTCTGTCTTTTTACACGAGATGACATGTTTGCATGTGTAAGGCTGTTTTCTACTCATTATCCACCATCAATCTAACATGTAGAAATTAGAGTGATATCCAATCTAGTATAATCAGTAAGCACATAATCCTTAAAAATGTACTACAAAATGTAGTGAAAACTCATCAATATTAATAATTATACATTAATATATTATAGATGATTTTATTATTTTTAAAATAAAAATCAAATACATATCAGTATGTTATTACACTAATTTTTAAACTTATATAAAATGAGTGAGGGATATCGTTCCCATAGACAACCTTTACCCATGGCCTAGTTATCCTACTAACAATGCTTTTAACAAGTCTCATGCGATTTGGCTCTATTCTACCAAACTTCTTACAAGAGTTTTTCTTTTGTTTTGCTCGATCTATATGGACAAAGTGACTAAGTGTAATTATTTAAAACCAAATTTGAACTAACAACAATCATCTACATTGTTCATTGTTCGTAAGCACAAGTTCCATACAAAGCGATCACCGATGATGCAATCAAGTACCAATGGTTGGTTTCAATGGATTTTGTTGTAGTTCAATAAATGGTACATATGCCTAGCTAGAGGACTGGGTAGAGACTAAACCTGGTAACCCTGTGTTAGTGACTGAAAAAGCGGTAAATACTTGCAAAACATTAGAAGGAGCCCGAAGTTAAGTAGTGGTTCTTACAAAATAAAGAATTATTATTATTATTATTATTATAAGAAAAAGGGAAAAGAAAGAAAAGCTTCTATCAAGATTAGCTAGGTTGATCCTATGCTAGTCTACTCTGAACCCTCTTAATATATGTTAGCAAGTATATGTAGACATAAAACGGATCCTCGTTGCACAACTCAAACCTAGTTTCCACAAGCTTGTCATTGAAGTAAACAATGAAGAATGTATATATTGACTGAGACTTTTGCTTGTGTGTATGATGCTCGTCTTATGTCGAAACAGAAGAACATACATTTCTTCAGCACTTTAGAAGAAAGTATGAGATTAGTTGCTCTAGATTTTTAATAACTTCTTCGAAACGGAACCTTCAACTCTCCATGATTATCTGAAAGAGGGATGGGACTATAGAACTAAAATTCTCAATTTCATTCAAGTAAATACTGACTATGAGAGTAGCTGGCATAGACGTACAGACTTCCCAGTTATTTTTTGTTTTCTTGGTAGTGTAGTCTCTTTATCGTATATAGCGTTAGCTATGGAATATATCCTTTTGCAAATGCATTATGGATCCAATGGTCTCGCAATGGACGTGAATTCAATTCGCATTTCTGCTAAAATATTTGAAATTACTTGAAATTAACTAGTTCATTATTGGTTCTTTTGCACATTATGGTGTCGTGGATCCGCTAGGGTGTGAAATCGTGGTTGTTCCAAATAAAGTCTTTTACAGCAAAACTGTGTAGGTCTTGTTGAGCAGACCAACTTCATTTTTGAATCTTCACAAACGGAGCTAAGATAAAAAATATTATGAAGATTTACAACTTGACAAGTTGACAAAAAGTGATGTTGATGTGATAGATCGAGTGCTGACATGACAGCGACCAATAAGTGTAGATGTCATTGACATATGTCATTTTTGTAGACATGGCATAATCTTTTGTTGCAATCGCAGTCTACCGATGCATGAAAGACTGTTTGGTATCGTTGGATCAGGTTTTGAGAGGAACAATTGAGAAACTCAAGAAAATAGACAACTCCCCAAAAAGATTGGAGAGTTGCATGTTTGAACTCTGAAGTTGATTGTCAGGGGAAGGCAAGGAGGATGGAGGACAAGGCTGAAAACTTTGAGGAGGCATAATCTTTTGCTGGGTGGTATATTTTTGACACAATGAATACCGTTGCGACTTTATTTTGAGGGTTGTGAAATTTTATGACAAGTTTCATATATTCAGATTTAATAATGAAAATATTCTACATATAGGAAGCTTGGTTGTAAATTCTGTATAAAAGAAAAAATATATCATGTATTGGATTGAAAACTTGCATTACTGCGTTGTTGTTTGTCTCTCTCAACGTATCACACTTTCTATAGCTAAATACATGTGTATTCTTGGATGCATATTTTTTGTAAAATAATACTACAACTTTACAATCAATATATGCATTACTCTCATGGATGCATTTCAACTTTAGCAGTGAAACATACATGAGAGCAACATAGTCTTTTTAATTTAGTTTTGATAAAATTATTAAAATAGCAAGTTCGGGGCTAATCAAAATTTCACCGATTGCAGCAAAATTTCATGAATTTCTTGATATTTTTTGCAATTTTAACAGAAATTAATAATATCGGATGATAAATTGAGATGAAAGTGGAAGATCTCTGTAATTGTGTCACCGACAGTGAGATTTAAACAAAATTTTGACATTCCAATAATGAAAGACCATGCGTCTCAGTGTGAAGTGGAAAGTGGAGTGACTCGAGCAAACGTGTAGTGGTGGACGAGGCGACCTAGGGTGGAGCGACTGGACGCCTAGGGTGAAACGACCAAGGGAGGAGCGAGTGGACGTCACGGGGTGGAGCAAGCAGCCATCTCGGATGGAGCCACCTTGGTCGGGAGTGACCGGGAGCTCCAAGATGGAACAACCTAGTGTGAAGCTACCGAGCGGTGTAGGGTGGAACGACCGGACATCCCAGGTGGAGCCAAGTCTCAAGAGCAAAACTCATTATCATAGACAAAAAAAGTGAAAGAACAACGAAATATGCAGAAGAGAGCGGTGAAGTACCTAATAGATGAAGTCATCATAACAAATATGATGAAAGATTGTCCATGCCCTCAAGATTGTTGCAGACTGTTCAAAAAGGATGAAGTACGAGGAGAAAGGACTTTTGTATAAGATGAAGCATGATAGAAGGAAAGAGTTACTATATATAAAGATTAATGCGAGTCAGTCTAGAACAGACAGCACGGTACTCTTTAAAGATGACAGATTTGTCTATCAAAGAGCATTTTGGTTGTTTCACGGAATTGCAGGTCCACGTTTTACAACCACAAGGGGGTCATTAGATGATGCGAAAATAATATTTCATGAAAATATGGACACACATAAACCACGACAGTTAGTGATTGCTCGTGCTTTTCTCAAAATGATTTGGATGTTTTGGGAAAACTGATGTCTCATTTGCAGTACCCAAAGGACCCAGGAACAGACAACATTTGCTACAAGTTATCTGCTTGTTACACCAAAGAAGATGCGTACAATGAGATGTGTGTTGGCATGGAAGTTGTTGGTGCATCAAAGATATCTATTTGTACCTTCTACAAAATGTGGAATGAAAGTTTTGAAAATTATCAACCACACAAGAAGAATGCATTTGCAAAGTGCACAATATGTCAACAGTACAAAGATCTTCTTATGAGAGAAAGAAGGTCTGTTTGAGAGAACTATGTTGGAGAAAGAACAGATTAGCAATTTGTATCTTCAAATATCGGGACGCAATGCGTATTACACTCACAAGCAACTAGTGGAGTCTGATCCATCTCACTACAAGACTGCTATACATATGCCATATGATGGGATGGACTCAGCTAAGACAAGAGTTCCAAAACTAGCCGAGCATATGAAATTACTACAAGGTTCAGTAATGCATGTCCTTCTCAAGGTTGCAGGTATACTAAATTGACCAAATGGGTCAAAAGTTATAGCACATATCTCCATAAGGGGACTGTGAGCAAGTGATCCTAACTACACAGTAACTTCATTAGCGGAGTAGCTTCATATTACTGCGTCTCTCACGTTGGAGAGCCGCTACTTGTTACTATTGCTGAACAACAAGGAATATCACTTATACAAATAAAATACAATAAAAACTTGCTAGTCGTGTCTAGACAACACCTTTATAGTAAAGGTGAACCGCGTTAGAGAACAAAACTCATGGTTGATGTCCGGGCTAACAACAAGATGTAAAGCCAAAGAAAGAATAAAGCAGTTAATAAGTTCATTAATAGTTCGCTTGCGTTATATCCTCCTCATCCAAGTTAGTTTCTATTGGAAGTAAATTATTATCTCACTGGTTACAACATAAAGGCGCTTTTGATGCATATTATTAATTTAGTGTTCGATGTGATATCACTTCTAAGATTTTGAAATAAACTCACTTTGTCCCAATCACGTTTAGACGACCAATCGAGCACAGAGATAACCATAAGAGTGTGTATACAAAAGTATCCAATATTATTTTACGAATTTTCTTCTCCTAGGAATCTTTTTCCTTAACTTTGACTCCCCTTATTATTTCTTTCTTTTTTTCATTTTGTCCGGTCACTAGAGGCGATGAACAACTTCTACATAAGGAGAGAAATGAGGTGTGCTGGATACGCAAGACATACCATACACTCCCTTTGCAGCTTTTTTGTTTGATCAGTCTCTCGATACGAAAGTAGAGCTTGATGAGACTTCTCTTATTGAATCCTGTCTTGATCAGATCCTTGACTGGCAGTAGACGGTTTTGCCAGTCATCTTGCCACATCAGCTTGTGTTTTTGAGATTGTATTTGAGACGGGTATCTGAGATGGGTGGTACAAATCACATGTGTCATTTTTTTCTCCTAAAATTTGCTATAAACTTCACGAGTTGATATAATAATAAAATTTAACATGTGATTTGTTACCGGTAAGACGGACTGCTGTCAATCAGGGGTCTGATCAAGACATGAATTGATACGAGGGGTCTGATAAAGCTCGACTTTTGGTTTAATCAAGCAAAAGCTGCTCTCTTTGACAGAGTGTACAGTAAGCTCCTCCATACGGTAGAAGCCATTGTAACACCTTTTGCTTTTTCCCCAAACCAGATGGCATTCGGGCAGTGATTAATCCAAAAGTGGCAGCTGCATGGTCATAAAGCAGGCTCAAGAGACTAGATAAAAGAGTGTCGCGAGCCCTAAAGGAGGCCATTCTCAGTTTTTCAGTTTTGGAGAGAGCACTCTTGGTGGTGAAGGAGGAGACTGTATTTTTCAGTGTAGTGTACATTGCCTTTGAGATCAGAAATCAGGAGCTAGAACTGATGCACATCAAGCTCCTTGGAGAGCAGATTTGAAGAGGGACCTTGAGAGCAGACTTGGGGTGTTGATTAGATCGCTGACTTGGGGTCTGATCTGTTGAGCAACAGAAATCAGGGCGTTCAGAGTGAAAGTAGGTTCTCGGGTGAAGTCTTAGTCACAGCAGAGTTGCTGAGTAGTGAAGGATTGCCGGTCCAAGAGCGCTGCGTGACCTTGTCAGCAAGTAATGCCATGTAATGTATATGAGCCCGTGACTTTCTCCATTCTGATAAGTAGGCTTGAGTTGTGTGCTAAAACTGAGTTGGGCGCATCTGGTGTCGTGTTGACTTCATTTCGGTGTAATTGCTTTGCCTTCCTACTTCCTAGCATCTACTAGGTCTCCTAGTCTTGGCGGTTGCTCCTTGTGGGTCCTGGCGTTCCGACTTGATCACCAGTAGCGGAAGCGCTGCCCAAATTTTATGCAACCCAGGTCTAGAATAGTTCCACCTGTATTTAGCAACCTAAGATTGACCAGAGACCTACAAAAGACTAGTTGGTTATTCGAAACCCGTTCAACAGTTATTGAATCCTCTGTGCTTATTAGCGGATAGTTTAAAGAACTAGATCTGGAGACACAAATAAAGTATACAGATCTCCAGGGAGGTTCACGTTCGGCAGTTCATTGGTTAGAGATTAAGGAATCTGTTCCGAGATCTGCGGTCGAACGTTACAGTTGGTATCAGAGCAGGTTCAGGTTGAATCTTTGCTGAACACCATCGACAATGGAAGCCGTGCCGACTGGGATGGACGAGATGCAGACGTTTCTGAAGAAGTTGGAAGGCCGACTTGAGCAAGTAGAAGCTGAGAACAAGGTGCTTAAGGCGGATTTAGCTCAAGCAAAAGTGACACAGGAGAAAGAAGCAGAGGTCCCTGTACTACAAACTGAGCAAGTCAAGGATTTAGCACTACCAGGCGAAGAAGCAGTTGATATTGCTCAAGCAGATAAGAATGAAGATGGATCACAGAAGGTGCAAGAGAATGTTGCGGAAGGCAGCTCAGCCAAAGAAGGGCACAAGCGGAAAGTGAAATGGGCTGAACCAGCGACACCATCAGCCTTCAACGGTGAGAAAAGCTTTTCCAGGTTTGAGTTATGGATTACTGAAATGGAGAATTACCTGGAGAATTTCGATGAGCGCAGTTGGTTCACTTATGCTGTTAGTAGACTGGAAGGAGAGGCTAAGGAATGGTATGGAGGTCAACAACGGATGAGGAGTTTGAAGGGTACAACTCCTATGTCCACTTGGCCGGAGCTAAAGGATGAACTCAGAAGATATCTGGTACCGGTGGATGAAGCTACACAGTTTCGGCTGGAGCTCATTCATCTGAGACAAACAGGGAGTATCAGACAATACCTCCAGCGATTTTCTGAGTTGGTTACTCGTTTGCACATGGTGGATCGCACCGACTTGCTGTTTCACTTGAAGAAAGGTCTGCAGGGTTTTTATGCTAGTGTGTTTGATAGCTGGGTTATGTTTCACAAGTCCGAGGACATGCAAGACTTGTTTGCATTTTTGGAAGCAGCAGAGAACACTAGAGAGCGTAATTATACCGTGCAGCCTTCCAAGTTTCAGCGTGGAACAAGTGGTGGCGAGCCTAGTAGAGGATTTTGGCGCAATCCTCAAGGACAGATAACGTCCTCTCAGAGTAGAGGTGGTAGAGGACGTGGTGGTGGAAGATTTGGTGCAGCGGGAAGGAGGTTTCCTCGTGGATCTCAACAGCAAGGAGTTTCTCGTGGTCCTACTCAGACACGACCTACTGGATCCTATGCATCCAATGCAGGATCCAACCAAGCTTCGACTTCAGGTGCTAGGAGCAGTGGAGCTAGCAGTGCTACACCTTCAAGGACGATCATCTGCTTTCGATGCGGACGAGACGGTCATATCGCTCGTGATTGTCCTCAATGTTCAACAACGAGCAACGTGCGTGGGTTGACAGCTGAAGAGACAACCAGTATTGAAGAACGAGTTGAGGCGACTACTGAAGCAGAGGTATGTGCTGGTGAGCATTTGGTAGAGCATGGGGATTTTCTGCCGTGGATTGAAGTGAAAATAGGAAACCACCGGTGCTGTTTGCTTATTGATACTGGAGCAGATGTGAATGTCTTGAATGAAAAACTAGTCAGGACCTTAGGGGTGACTAGAACCAAGATCATGAGCCCGTTGTTGGTAAGGTTTGTGCAAGGTAGCACAACCGTTACAGAAAAGCTCATGAGTGTTCCTGTTACTGTTGGAGGGGTAACTAGGAAGCACGAGTTTTTAGTTATGAGCTTAGGCGACACGATGGAAGGTATCTTGTCCTGGTCTTGGTTACAAGAGACCAAAGCGAAGCTAGATGTTCAAGAAGGGAACGTCATAGTCATGGATCAATGGGGCTTGGGTCAACCACATCCTTTGATCATCAAAGAGAGACCCAAGGAGCCAAACCATGCTGCTCGTAAGTTCCAACGAGCCAAGGTGGCATTTCAGATCTGCACGGCCAGACAGTTTGGAAAGCAGATCAAGTTGGTAGACGAAGCTTGGGTTGCAGTGATGTCTAAACCCAAGGTGGAGACGGATGAGGAAGAACGTGTTGCTGCTCTTCCCATACATCCTGATATGCAGGCATTGATTGAGAGGTATTCTCACCTAATGCCGGACCAGTTACCAACAGGACTTCCTCCGAGGAGAGCCTTGGATCATGCTATTGATCTGGTTCCTGGGGCTACCCCTACTGTAGTGCCATCAAGACGGATGTCGTTTGATGAGCTGACAGAGCTGAAGACTCAGTTGAAAGAGTTGGTAGCTCAGGGTATCTTACGACCTAGTATATCACCTTATGCTGCCCCGGTGTTGTTCGTGGCCAAGAAAGATGGTGGTATTCGCATGTGTGCGGACTATCGTGCACTCAATAAGGTTATTGTGAAGAACAAGTATCCTCTTCCTCTCATGGATGAAACCACCGATCGGTTGGCCACTGGAAGATACTTCACCAAGCTGGATCTACGTTCTGGATATCACCAGATCAGGATCAAAGAAGGAGATGAAGAAAAGACAGCTGTAAGGACGAGGTATGGCTTGTTTGAGTATACAGTGTTGCCGTTTGGATTGTCCAATGCACCTGGTACTTTCTGCAGGCTAATGAACGAGATCTTCAGAGATCTCTTGGATGAGAGTGTTATCGTGTACCTAGACGATATCATCATCTTCTCATCCACTTGGGATCAGCATCTAGTAGATGTTGAAATGGTGTTTAAGCGTCTAGAAGAACATCAACTCTATCTCAAGAAGAGCAAGTGCTCTTTTGGACAAGAGAGTGTAGTGTTTCTAGGATGTTTGATCGATGCGTAGGGCATTCATCCTAACAGGGCTAAGATTCGAGCCATTGTTGAATGGAAGAGACCTGAGAGTGTTCATGAGCTCAGATCTTTTCTTGGGTTAGCCACATATTTTCGGCGCTTTGTTTATCAGTTTGCGCATAAAGCCGCACCTTTGTTTGGCTTATTACGCAAGACTTCCAAAGTTGTTTGGAATCCAGCAGCTGAAAGAGCGTTTCAGGAGTTGAAACAAGCACTGACAGAGATGCCCGTGCTAGCTCTTCCAAAGATGGGAGAACCTTTCGAGGTTCACACAGATGCTTCTCAATGGGCCATTGGAGGAGTGTTGATGCAAGGAAAGCATCCGGTGGCTTACGAAAGTCACAAGTTCTCAGAGACTGAGGCAAAATGACCTGCTCATGAACAGGAGATGTTCGCAGTTATCCATTGTTTGAAACGTTGGGAGCATTATTTGTTACCAAGCAAAGTTACTGTTGTGACGGACTGCGAGGGTAATACATACTTTCAGAGTAAACCCCGTTTGTCCCGCAAACAGCAGAGATGGCAAGTGGAGCTTGCACGTTTTGATATCGAATGGCGATATCAAAAGGGGAAGGAAAATATTCCAGCGGATGTGTTAAGCAGACGTGTCCAGGCGTTAACAACCCAAGACACAAGTGAAGAGCTTTTGGATCGAATCAGACAAGCATTGCCAGATGATCCTCAGGCTCAACGTTGGACCAGCCAACAATAGAAAGATCCATTGGTACGTAATCTCTCATTTCGCAATGGTCTTTGGTTTTATAAGCAAACCAAGGTCTATGTTCCAACTGGAGCTCTAAGGACACTAGTCATGCAAGAATGTCATGATTGTGAACTGGCTGGACATGGAGGGCAGAATAGAACGTTGCAACGAGTTAAAGAGCAGTTCTATTAGCCGTCCATGTTGAAAGATGTTGTCAAGTACGTGCAGACTTGCTTGACATGCCAACAACAACGAACGGAGCGAAGGAGACCTGCAGGGTTGCTGAGGCCATTGCCAATACCTGATTTGCCTTGGGAGAGTATAAGTATGGACTTATGCACAGGTTTATCCGAATCAGGAGGTTTTGATGCTCTGTTAGTTGTTATAGATCGTTTCAGCAAGCAAGCTCACCTCATCCCTTGTAGGGAAGCAGTGACGTCAAAAGGTGCCGCTGAACTATTCATTCGATATGTTTTTAAGTATCACGGGATGCCTAAAGATATTGTTTCAGACTTGGATAGGAGATTTGTTGCTGAGTTTTGGAAGGGTTTGTTTCGAAGACTCGGAACTACCCTCAAGTTCAGTTCCTCCTATCATCCTGAAAACTGATGGTCAGACGGAAAGGACGATCCAGATAGTAGAACAAGGGTTGAGAAACTATATCATGCGAGATCAGAGTGATTGGAGCGAGCACTTGGACTTGGTGGAGTTTACATATAACAACACCAAGCACTCGAGTACAGGATTTAAACCATTTGAAGTGGTTTATCGGGGCTCTCATGCACCTTGGACTCCTATAGCTCTGGCTACCAAGGGGCATGAAAATACAGGAAGGTCGAATCAGGATCCTCCAGATCTAGAGACTTTCATACGTGTTCAGGGTACTGTGTTTCAAGAAGCCAAGAAACACATGGAGAAGGCACAACAACGGTATGCTAAGTATGCAAACCGTGGTAGACAAGATTTACAATTCGAAGAAGGACAGAGAGTCTGGTTGAGAACCAAGAACTTCAGAATCCCAGCAGGGGTGGATTTAGCCAAGAAGCTTCTTCCAAAGTGGGCAGGACCGTTCCTGATCGAGAAAAAGTTAGGTCTTGTGACCTATAAGTTACGTTTTCCAGCTAGTATGAAGCATTACCACCCTATTATTCATGTTTCTAACTTAAAGATGTTTCGTGAGGAACTAGAGTCGTTGCCATGAAGATATCAGAAATGGCATCCAGTGTTAGAAGCATTACCAAGAGCTGATGATCTTGAGTTGATTGAGATAGTAGATCATCGAGCATCACCGAATCCAGATGGAGCTGGAGAACCCGTTACTCAATACCTATGTCGTTGACAGGTAGAGTTCCGGGATTGGTAAGTGAAGCTTGGGAATACCTAGATGATCTAGCATTGTACAAGTTTCAAGAACCACTGCGTAGATATTTTGTGAGACGACAGTCCGCAGTGGTCTCTTCCAGCTAAGCGGTGGATTGAATCGAGTCAGAAGAGTCATGCAAAGGGCCCTTCAAGGACACTGGAACCGAGTAGATCTGGCCAATCTGCTCGTCTAAAGGTGGAGTTGTGGTCTGCTGACTTCTTATGACTGTCGGATGTCAATCAGGTTTAGGCTGACGCTACTATGGTGTATCATAGTAAGGAGGTGGATAAAAAGAAACTGACGAGTTCACCACCTGGAAGCTAGGGTTCTGTCTCACCCGAAAGCTTCAACAGATGCTCGGTAATGGAGCATAGCCTTGAGAAAGGGCTTAATCTTACCCTGGATGGGGTACTGTTCCTCTGGATTTGAGGAAGTGTTGTTTCTAATGTGGTATTGTAGATACCGCAGTTCAGTGGAAGAACTGCGTTTTGCTAGTTGGGGCGATTGTAACACCTTTTGCTTTTTCCCCAAACCAGATGGCATTCGGGCAGTGATTAATCCAAAAGTGGCAGCTGCATGGTCATAAAGCAGGCTCAAGAGACTAGATAAAAGAGTGTCGCGAGTCCTAAAGGAGGCCATTCTCAGTTTTTCAGTTTTGGAGAGAGCACTCTTGGTGGTGAAGGAGGAGACTGTATTTTTCAGTGTAGTGTACATTGCCTTTGAGGTCAGAAATCAGGAGCTAGAACTGATGCACATCAAGCTCCTTGGAGAGCAGATTTGAAGAGGGACCTTGAGAGCAGACTTGGGGTGTTGATTAGATCGCTGACTTGGGGTCTGATCTGTTGAGCAACAGAAATCAGGGCGTTCAGAGTGGAAGTAGGTTCTCGGGTGAAGTCTTAGTCACAGCAGAGTTGCTGAGTAGTGAAGGATTGCCGGTCCAAGAGCGTTGCGTGACCTTGTCAGCAAGTAATGCCATGTAATGTATATGAGCCCGTGACTTTCTCCATTCTGATAAGTAGGCTTGAGTTGTGTGCTAAAACTGAGTTGGGCGCATCTGGTGTCGTGTTGACTTCATTTCGGTGTAATTGCTTTGCCTTCCTACTTCCTAGCATCTACTAGGTCTCCTAGTCTTGGCGGTTGCTCCTTGTGGGTCCTGGCGTTCCGACTTGATCACCAGTAGCGGAAGCGCTGCCCAAATTTTATGCAACCCAGGTCTAGAATAGTTCCACCTGTATTTAGCAACCTAAGATTGACCAGAGACCTACAAAAGACTAGTTGGTTATTCGAAACCCGTTCAACAGTTATTGAATCCTCTGTGCTTATTAGCGGATAGTTTAAAGAACTGGATCTGGAGACACAAATAAAGTATGCAGATCTCCAGGGAGGTTCACGTTCGGCAGTTCATTGGTTAGAGATTAAGGAATCTGTTCCGAGATCTGCGGTCGAACGTTACACCATCAGTATCGTATTTGCGGGTCAGTACAAACTAACCTGTACAAAACTTCGTGAACTACAGTACTGTAGTGAGTGGTGAGTAGAGTTGATGATGGAGTGAGCCATGACTCCATCATGTCCCCTTTCGCACCGTCCGAATTGGGAATTAGGGACCAGAAAGCATGAACTCCCTTTTCCCTTTCTTTCCGAAAGAATCCGCCATTGATGATTACGTCTACAGACCACAATGACCACTGTTTGTTTTGATCCCCCACACGAGACTTCATCTCCGGAACTTGCAGGGTTGGTGAGGCTCCGCAGATTCTATCATTGCTTTTCCTCCCTCTGTGAGGTTTTGCGTTTGGATCCGATTAGTAAAAATCATTTCTGGTCGTGTTGATCTGCATAATATGCATGCTCCGGAGTCCGTACTCAACGTAACATGATGAAGAACATAAATAAGGGCCGCTTTCCATTACATTACTGAACTTTGAAGCTTTTAGTGCCCCCATGAGAATCGCTCGCCCCAACCAGCGCAGCAACGTACACGCCGATCGCCCTTCCTGTGCCGGTGCCAAATTCTGCATCCAACAGACACAACAGAAGGCGAAAATCGTTGCATCGATCTTATACGATGAAATTTGTTAGAAGAGGGACAGTCTACTTCTATGCCCGTACGTACGGACAAGCCTTCTGCGGCGCCGTATGTCCCAAAATGATATTCGAGATTAACTCAATTTAACTTTTCCCCTTCTCTGTATTAACTGTTACCTTGTCGTTTCTGCTGTTTTGCTATGCAAACTTTTAGAGAGTATCGGTTGAGATATCTCGTAAAGATTTGCGGAAGTTCTTATACAACAATTAAGTGCTGTCACATATATTTACAAAGTGAAAACTTTGAAGTTATAAACACCAAAAAGAATCCAAGCAATTTCACATCTATAAATTTTGTGACACAAATAAACATTCTCCAGAACAGTTTCTAAACGGGAAATTCTAATCTCGGTATAAATTTGAGACACACTGTTATACAATAAATGCTATAGTATAGAATCAGCATCTGGTGATACCTTTTCACCCTCTATGAAGAATATTATCGCTTTTCTTTATGCGTTTGGGGTCCGAAACTTTCACAGAAAAAGGCTGTAAGACGACAAGAAAACGAACTCTCGCTGTAAGATACTCGGCTATATAAGGCAAAGAATGGAAACACGAAGGGCCGCAACAAAAGAAAAGTGACTGACCCTCCCCCAATAATAGGATTGATATGATAACGAAGCCATTCTTTACTAGTAAATGTAATAAAGTGTTAAAAGTTCCAGTAGCGGTTCTTACTTCTGGCCCACCACCAACTTTATGTTATAATCAGACTCACTGCCTGCAGGAGTACTCCAAGAAAGAGAATCCATCTGGCACGGGACACTTGAGATGTTATCCGAGGAATGATCCACAACTACTGTACTGTATTCCTGTTCAGTAGAGTTTGTCTTGTTTGTATGTTGGAAACATGAAGCCTTGTTGATAGAGGACATATCACATCTGTCCTGTCTGCTTTTGTGTCGCTTCTGGGGAACGTCCAAGTGGCAGTTCTCCCAATCTAGTCACAAGTGATGGAAGCTGCCACAAGTCGAGCCCAGGTTTTTCCTGGTTACCTGTAATTTGCCGACGGTTTTTTATAATTGACGGGTTACTGGGTTAATTCACCGGCGATTTTTAGCAAATTTAGAATATATTTTCACTAATTTTTTTTATGTGTTTTGAGAAAAATATTATCCCACGCATTCTCTACTTCTCCTGCATTTTTAGAAAGTTAGCGAGGCACATTACACGGGATGCCGGATCTGGGCTGGCGCTGGCCTTCCCTATGATGCAGACCAGCAAGACTTTCTTGCAAGCATTAGGGGCCTTAGCTACCACTACTCAAGAGCACGAGGTGCGAAGTGCTTATCGTGGAAAACCAGTGCATGCGAACATGCATGCATTTATGTAAGTAAGGGGCACTTGACAAGCAAACAGACACACTCGGTTCAACTCCTTTGAAAAGCTTTTCGCTGCTATTCATATCTAGTGTTTTGGACCATGTTCGCTTCAAGAAACCAATACTGAATAAAAGTAACTTTGATGCTTGTATAACTGATGTGGTCTTAACTAACCGAATCTTTCTTTTTCATTTATCGTTCGACATCTCAAAGAAGATACAAGCAACATGAACTTCTGGAGAACTTTTACTCGCTTGACGTTAAACCCCATTGGATGGACTTAAACTCAGAAACTTCGTATAAGGGAATATTTAAAATGAAAGATATAGCAAACATAAAAGTGAAGCAATATATTTAATTTTTCCTTCTGAAGAAAGTTTAGAAGGAAATATTGAAAAGTTATAGCAATAGGTTTAATTTATTCTTTTGAAAGTATTTATTTCATAGAAGATAGGTTTAAAATTATAGCAATAGGTTTAATTTATTCGTAATATAATTGAGTTCATAGAAGGAAAAACTGAAAAGATATTAGCAATAATAAAAGCAAAAGCAATAAATCTATTCATAGAAGGAAATATTACAAAGTTATAGCAATAACAAAGTGGATGTAATAATATAAACAACGCAATAGGTTTAATTTATTCCTTTGAAAGTATTAAGTTTGTAGTATATTCTTGAAAGAAATATTCTTGTATTCATCCATCAAGTGTAATAAAAATTATTAAACGAATCTCTTTTTATCTTAACTAGTCTGTAGACCAAAAATCGATATCCATGTTCTAAATTTTGGTAAGATCTACAGTATGGGTCTCATGTAATTCACCATTACATGCATATTCATCTCTTCCATCTGTGAGAAAAAATTAAATTAGTGAGGTTAGTTCATAAATAAAAAAAGATTATTTTTATTAGTTCAAAACACTTGTTTTATAATAGAAAAGTAAAAGTATTTAAATTTAGTAAATCAAAATTTAAAGTTAATTTAGGTATTTAATTTAATTTAGATTTATTTTCCATTATGCTAAGAACAATGGCAAAATAAATGTAAATCTTTTGTGCAGTGGTGTAATAAATATTTATTCACTGTAAAAAGTTTATATGTTTTCGAAAAATATTGTTATCAAAATAATCATGTATACTATTAACTTCAAACTATCAACTTCTTGTCTCTCTTCGCATTTCTCGTTTCATCCTCGTCCAGAATTTCTGTACCCAAAATTCCAACTCATCCTTTAGCGGCCATTTCCCAGAACCATCGTTTGCATGTATATTCTTTTCTCTAATATGTATTTACTTCTCGATTGCGAGTGTCAGATTAGTAAAACTTCAATCGATATAGGGAAGGACAAAACGGCTGCCGTGGATAGGTTGAGAAGCAGAGTCTCGACCCTCGAGGTTTGTCATATAACTAAGAACAGTACTGATCCAGGAGTCGGTCATGCCGACCAAGCTATGTTTGGACGAGGCACAGTCGTGATTCGCGAGGAAAGAGAACAGGTTTTTCGGGCACAAGGCTCAGAAGCAGTGGGACCATGTGAAATGATGTAAGAGCAGAGCAGGAGATAGTGGATCCCCCTCCCGACTTCCAACCTACAGAGGTAGGACGTACAACCATGGTTATCCAGAGTGGTACAGTACTGACTTAGAGTCCTGAACCTGGTCGGCCGCGAGGAAGTCCGAGGAACTCCCGGAAAGAAATGCCGGAACGCAAGCAGTGACGACGGACGTTCATTTCTCCGGCTGCCTCTCCTTACTTTAGCTGTATCTAAACTTTCTAAAGGCGGGGAGAGACAATCTTAATTAATGACCGTTTCTTGCGTGGCTCCTTCGTGCCTGACTTGAGTCTTGAGTATTAAATGTTCGCTACTCGTCGTTCAAGTACACCGTTCAGAAGAGTCCATTCTCTTCTTTGTGTCCACCAATACTGTTGCTCGACGAGAGAGACCAGCTCAGTACCAGCCCAGCACTTGGGAGACCAGCTCCTTGGGCGCAGAGAGCATATATAATCATGAGGACCATTAAGCGGTCCGCTTCTTCTACGTCTTCCTAATGAGAGCTCTTCGAGTACAGACAGTATCAGAAGGGTTCTCCGTGTATTTGTGAAGGGGCGAGGGAAGGAGGACCGCAGACGCGATTCTGTGAATTGCAGTTCTCATGGTGTCCTCGTGTCCGTGTCAGCTCGATGAAGCTCGCTTGTGATATAACTGATCATTCTATGGCAAGGAGGATAATAGAGCGTCTTGTATCGTTTCCCTACTATCGGCTCGTGGCGTCTAGAGAAGTCAGGCGCACTTTCTTCTCATGACTCGCCCCCCTCTGAGGTCATACCATATCGATCACCCACGGCCGAAAGGAGGAAGGAGTCCAAGGAAGTGTTGTCATTCACCTATGACTCTTCACTGACTGAAGAAGAAGGTAGAATCGCTCTAAAGACTTCACACCCGCATGAGGTTCAGACCTTTCCCTCTCGGAGGTTCATGTCGCAGCACCTCTCAGCTTGGAATGCTCCTTAGCTGATATAAGTACCTTGGCAGAAGTGTGACTAGAGTAGGCACACGTATTTTCTCGTATTTAGTGTTGGAGACGCGGAGGAGACGCGGAGGAGCAGCAGAATGGCAGTAGTGAGCGTGCAGCTTGTTAGCAAGGCTGCCTCGGAGAAGCTATCGATGAAATATTCTGATCTCTCGGAGCCTCCGGAAATTATCGATCCAGAGCCCAGAAGACTATCTCTTCAATCATTCCTCCACTCTCATTTCGCCAATTCTCCACGCAGGACTTCCATGGATGAATTTCTAGATGCCAGTCATACTTTCGAGTCTCGGCGTCAGTCCATTACGGTAGATTCGCGAAGAACATCTGCGGAGTACTACCCGAACCTGAAACAAGAGGCTTTCGTCATCTCTGTGACACCCTTGAATACAGAAAAGGTGGGGCCTAATTGCCTGCCTAGAAGCAGCCCAGCTCCGGCCAATTTCATTAGGAAGGCCGCCAGTGGATTGCCGACGAACCTGACCAAGCCACGACCGAAGAACTACGAACATTTGAGCTTGAAATACAAGGTGAGCCACTCCTCGTCAAATGTAATCAAAATGGTTCACACCCGGAGCTTCGTGAGGAACTCATACTGCTGTTTCGAGCTGCATGCACACGCTCTCTTTTGTACATGGCACCATATGATCCCATTTCCCTTCTTATGGAGGAACGATGAAACATGTTCCCTTGCTTTTCCTTCACTTATAAGAGAGAAATCGACTTCACCTTTGCCTTCTGTTGGTCAAGAACCTCTGAACATTCCTGCTCAGATTAAGCAAGTGACAAACGTCTTGGTAACTTGGCTAATTTTTGTCAAACTCGTTTATTGGTGCAGTTACTCTATCTCTGCGGAGTTTCGAACATTGACATGGTGGACAACTATGTATCAATACCACGATGACAGGGAAATCACAGGATTAATCATTATTTGACGATAGCAATTCTTTCGACACCGGAGATTTGATGTCATTGCTGACAGGAGTGTCGAACCCAATCGTGGTCGTGGCTTGTGGATGAAGAACTTATAATGTGATGCACTCGTGTCCTCCTACGGAGTAGAACGAACGGCTGGGGACTGAGGAATAGAAAGCATAGCGTGAACATACTCATCGGACTGACATTGCATCTCGCAATGCTCTCATTGTCTCAAGGTTGTCATGAAGATTGCCAGATACATGAAAGGGGAAATCTGAGTCCTTCCTCCATAACTGTCCATCAGCCAAAGAGCCACCTGGAAGAATTCCTTGACCAGTTCTCTACAGCGTTGGAACCAGATTCACTGATGTTAAGATCAAATGTTTACAGGTTTACGATGCATCTTTTGAGAGACGACGTGTTTGTATTGGATTTTCCGGGTTATGCTCTGTTTAGACTCCCAATCTGAATTCAGGTGTATGGCCTTTGTTAACTCTTGAGTATAGGTTTGTTATGGATGATTAAAAGATTCGGTGGTTGTGCATAGAATAACACGAGCTGATACCGAATATGTTCGACATAACCCTCCCAAGGGTCTGATCATGAACGTTACCAGATCGTCTATGTGGGCACGTTCTCTGACTCTGAAGCTGAAAGGTGTCATCTTCCGGACGCGGATCAGAGTAGTAATTGAAGCTTTGGCGCTCCAAAAGTCATCTTAGCATAAACTTCGAACTAAAGGTCAAGAGAGGAGACAGTAAAGTATATTGATATTTACCTTAAGTACGGCTGTCTGCAACCGCGAGCTGACTCGGTGTTGGAGATCAATTGTCTTCATATCTGGCGCCAGAATCTCGTTTAGTCTAGATCTCACTCTTTATACTTTTGTTCTCTGCGTATGCAGAGTCGGACTTGGGCATCGCGGACTTGCAGCATGAGAGATCGTGTTACCATCAGAGTACACCTGCTTGTACACCAGAGGCCGTGAATCCTGACTACGCGGAAAGACACACAGTTTTCGACTGCGAAGCTACATTAACATCTCTGGCAAATTTTTGGGAGCTCAACTGGGTGACCTTCTTCGAGGCTTCGAAGGTCTTCCATGGGTTTCTCGGAGCTCAAGCGGGATCCGCTGACTTTTAGGCCCTCCCTTCCACGCATCAGCTTAATTAACTGCCCACCATAATGAACACGGGAACTCTCCAGTGCACCTGCGGAGTTAAATATTGGCGTTTTAGGGTTTAGGGTTTATCATGTGGCCAGACTACTTCGAAGGAGCAAGACTTCAGGACACGTCCGAAAGAAGCATCAGACCTTCAAAAGGACTTCCAGGAATCGGGACTACGACGAGTGCGCCTGAAAGTAGGGTACCGTATCCCAACACTGATATTCTGTCAGGTGTGACGGGTACACCGACTTCTCCTTTGTTAGGATATGTACAGTAGTAAAATGTAAGAGTACCTCCTCGAATTTGTCGGTTAGTATGTACGCCTCGTACATTACGTCTGTGTTTGCCAGACGTGTGGAGGAAAGGTGAAGGAAAGGGATTGGCAGCTTTGAACTTTGAAATGATCTCAAGCTCTCTGATTGCATATGTTGCATCATAGTTGCCAGGTATTTGTAGTGCCTTCGTACGCACATCTCCTGTCAGCTTCCTGTACATCCAATCCACAAGGTGGTGAACTCTGTAGATTGGATAAAGATACTCACGGAACACGGTTGGTAGGGAGCTAGATTTCCGAAGGTTAGGGACTCAGGGACTTCCCTGACTCCCTGAGTGAGGTGAGTAGGATGCTACAGAAAGCTAAGAACAGTCGTGTACAGGGTTGAACAGGGAGTTGTGGCTGGGGTATCTTCACTCATATGAACACGAGAACGTAAGTCTGGAAACTTGCCGCCACTCATGCACAGGTAGAAGCCACGAGATTTATGTCTGCTTGGCTGGAGATACTAACAATTAGTGGTCATGGTTTCCACCCTCGAAGAAAACGTACGGAGATTACTTGTAGATATGTATCGATGCATATCTAAAGGACATTACTTTACACTACAGTGCTTAGATATATGTTCATACGTTAAAAACATGAAGTGGCTACTCCACCTGCAAAAAAGTTTCCTAACAACGGTGGGCACTTCGACCTAAATTCATCAACCTGTCCCCGAAACCGCTCTTTCCTGACTTCCCCAAACCACATGAAACGTCACAACACCTGCACTGAGATGAAGATGTTCACCCTTACAATTTAATAAAAGTCGAAAAGAGGAATGGAAGGAATAAGTACTTTACGAAACTGGAAGGAATGTACTTTACGAAACTGAAAGATCTTCAGAATCCAACTTGTAGTTCAACTTCATACGGCCGTAAGGGAATCGAATAGATGTTTCTGCATGAAAACTGAAAGATCTTCAGAATCCAACTTGTAGTTCATAGGGCGCTAAGGGAATCAGGTTGATGTCTCATCACGACATCTGACAAGTTTAACAATATATTTGTCGTCTACATCGATTTCCCGAGCTCCATCGAGAGAAATGGATTCTACCATATCCTTCGGTAACTTATACGAGTGACGTACAAGACCCTCCGTGTTCTCCAGAGGCGTATGGTTTCAACTATTTCTACCTACCACCCTGTAATTATAGTCACTGAGCTGCTGTACGGTAACTGGTATCTGTAAAGCGAATCTCTAACAATGTTCGTGCTGTGCTCATCCTTTTCGCCTCTCTTATGGTATCTTCCTTAAGAGAAACTGATCTAGTGACGAAGCCAATCGCATCGCGGGTTAAGGCCATCCGGATCCAAACAGATGATGGAGAGGCGAGAAATACTGATAAAGTACTACGTTCCAAGCAGAAAATTTGCAGATTACTGGTTCGTTTTGTCTAGTCAGGCGGATTATCGGCACGAACCCCTCCTCCTACTAAAAGCACATATTTAGTTTTCACAAGTGCTATCGTACTGAATCAAACCTGGGTGATTGGGTGAAGTCATTGCCTCCTCCTGCTGATTCAGTTCTGATGCGATCGAGCAATCGACTTCTTCCGGATGGCTCCTCTCATAACAATCGAGCTGAAGTGAAGTCAGGTTGAGCGTGAACAACGGGAGCCTCGAACATAGCAGTCTCGTCGTATGACTTGGGCAGGCTGCACACTGCTCATCAGTTCCAATCTGGACTCGATGAGGGCACCGCAGGTCGAATGACGAGTTTAGGGTTGGAGTTTACGTGTTCAACAGTCCACGAGGAGAAATTGTCTGAGGGTGTGTAATATTCCATCGATGATGCTGGGTCTAGTGCAGGCACGATTACTCTTCGCTGGTGAAGATGTGTGGGATTACGAGCGCAGAGGATGCAGCGCTCGCGGCGCAGGCTGGAGCTTCTTATGTAGGCATGTGGCCGAAATCGGAAAGAAGTGTGAGTTGAAACCAAGCAAGAGAGATCTGCGCAGCTGCCAGAGAATATGGTGCACAACCTGTGGGGGCTTTGGTGGACGAAAGCGCCGGGCGAATAGGGCAGGGTTGAAATGCGGTCGGAATTCCTTTCGCGCAGGTCGCCAGTTTTGATTTCCCAGGCGCAAACTGCAGTTGCGTGGGACCTCGAATGCCGAGCTTCGAATTCGGAGTTCGGGTTTGATAAACTGAACTTGAGCCGGTATGACTCACGGTTTATGGCCTCGAATGTGTAAGTTGTGATGCAGCTCCATGGGAGGGTGCCCATGCTTCCGCCTCGCAGCTACCAGTATCTTTGAAAACCATCTGCGTCAAGGCTGATGGCAAGGGCTGCCTTCAAACCACAAATTTCACTCGAACTGGAGCATCAGTTGCGTGCTTGTAGATGGAGTCGAAGGCGGAAGGTCAGCATTCTTTGCTCTCCTTGTAGGAGAGCGGAAATTAAATGGAAGTGGAGGAAAAATTGGTGCTCCTCCAGTACAGTCTGTCAGTCCCTTAGCTGATTTCAGTTTCGGTGATGTAGCGGCCCTCAAGTTGTTGCAAGTCCATAAGTTGGGCTGAAGCTGGCTAGCAGCACTTAGCTCATACCCTAGATTTTCTCATTTTAAGTTTAACGTGCTCATCTGACTCAAATAACGTTTCATTCTAACTCAAATAATGGAGTCCGCGTTTGCAGTGGTTTAAAGTTTAACTGGGCCAACTTTCAAGTGCCAGCATTAGCACTGAAGAAGGGTTGGCTTCTATCTGGGGGACTGACTCCAGGCAGGCTGTGAAAACTTTGACGCCGAATGCTGTGGATGTGTCCAGGATAGCAGGACCAAAGGGAATTCGCAAACATCATAACCGCATTCTTGCGTTTATGGAGGCTCATAGCGTGTCGGATCGCGCGTCCAAGTCGTGAATCCTCAGGCTCAGGCTGTACGTCGAGGTGGTGCTTGGGCTCCGTGAAATGAGTTCTTGGCTTAGAACCTCACCTCACGGATAGAGAAGTGTCCATGGACAGGATATGCCTTAGACACACCGAGGTTTGCTGTTAGACACTGGTTGTGATTTCGGCCGGCAGACTCCCGCATGTTGATCTATGAATTCCTCCAAAGACACTCAACACCGGGTGTTGACCGGTTCCATGGGCTTTGACCCACTGGAGCCAGGTCAATAACAAAACCTACTAACTTCCATTCGAACAGAACAACCTTGGTGGGGGAATTTCAATTTTGCCAAACCAGTGTGTGCTAGTGACAATCTGTTGCAGATCGTCCAGGTCCAAACTGTTTCCTGTTATACGGTATTTCAGTAAGGGGAAAGACAACGATAGCCAGGGATGTCTACTCTGTCTATATTCTGTTTGACGTTCTCACCGGAAGCACAAGAATATGATGGCAACGCTCTGAGGAGAATGTGGATGACGACGTACCGGATAGGTGCCGACGCTAATTACAGTCAGATCATCCTCGCAGGTGGCGTCGCCGCACTGCAACAGATTACCTCTGTGCATTGAACTTCAAGAATTACTTCCGGAACTACAATCAACTTAGCTAGATTGTAGTTCCAGAATCCCCGGTAGAACATACACTAGTCCGACTGTGTTGTCAGACACCATCAGATGACATACGGTATTCTGTATACATCAATATAATACGGCTGAAAGGTATGTCACATACAATGGCATCATGAGAAGAACTTCAGGTGAAAGAAGTCAGCTGAAAAATTAACAAGAAATTACAATTATAACGGATTAAGAGTGATCTCTAGTATTTAGGGCTCCAACAGGTTTAGGGCTCCAACAGCATACTTCATTCCATCCGCTACCTTGCGTACAACGACGAACACAACGACTTTGACCTTGAGCTCCTGTACACCCGTTGTGCCAACCAATTACCAGATTCTGGAGTGCAATCTTCAAGACAACAACTGGAACTCGATCAGGATAATCGCGAACGAGAAATGAACCTATCAACAACACAAGAAATGAGTCTTCACCATCAGTTCAGTACTGAAAGCGCACTGTTCCCTTAATTATTCCCTGCCAAACAGATGTGGGGGATGGGAACTTTCTGCCCCATAAATATTCACCTTGGTGCTCCCCTGAGCTTCAGTCAATACGAGTTGATGTTAACCTCGTGAAGACAATTTCATCTCTTAGACAAAAACAGGTTCCAGTAAGAATTAGACGGAAGTACATTCCATCTCTACGCTTCAGAGATATATCTGTTAAAGATAATGTCTAGTATATTAACCTCAATCACATATAAGTTCAGTCACCTCTACAGTCACCTCTAATATATTATCCTCAGTCACATCTCTATGATTAATGAATATCTCTATGACTAATGACTTACTATAGTGACTGACCTCTTGTCCATAGGATTAGAGTATATAACGAACGAAGAAATGACTTGATCATACCCCTAGTACGATCGCTGCGCTTGATCATACCCTCAACCTGCTATCGACCGTCTGGTCGGTATACTAAGTCATGTCACTCTACACTGCCAGCTTGGATGTTTCTCTCTTGCTGACGATGTGGACCGCGACTGACGGAGACCTCGGTCATTCTCTGCACCGAGAGGAGTTTCTGGAACTCGAGGTGTTTCAGCTCGTGATTCCGGATTGCTTCTTGCAGATTTCGGAGCAGTCTGACACTTCTGAGCTCGTTCTCACGAACCAAGGTACTGCCGGAGACGCAGTACAGGGTCGTACTTGCTCTCCAATTTTACCTCCGCCATGGTTTCTGAGAGACCTTGGGTTGATATTCGTTGCGACCTGAGGTAGCGATTCAGCATGAATTGCTTCGTCCCGCTGGGCTTTGCCTCGCTGGGAGACCCTGTGTTGATATTCGTCGTGATCTGAGATAGCGATCCAGCATGGATCGCTGCGCCGCGAGACGAAACAAGCATGCGGTGCAGCGAAACATGACAGGAACAAAACAGACTGTTTTGCTCCTTACGCTGTGTGTATGCCGTGCTGGCAGTGACATGGCCTTATCTACATGACGTGGGAGACCGGCAGGACGGAAGATGGCAGATTGGGGGTATGATCAAGCCAATTCCTATATAACGAACCCCCTTGGAGATGATGAGTCGACTGATCCCTTTATTGATATCTCTTTTACAAGAGAGAATATTCACTTCATTTGGTTCTCTAACAATATCTTTGATGTTAGAGTTTATTTTCAGTAAACCACCTGACAAGGAGAACGTTCCACTACTTTCACGCATTATGATCAAAGTCTTTTCAGATCTAGCTGTCTTAACAAGTGAACACGGTACTCTATATCCAAACACGTTCGTATAGTTCTTCCCAGTGTAGAGTTGTTTCCCAACCAATTAAGTTAGAAAAGCTTCACTACTCTCACTGGCAAAGCTAGTGTGTAGATTTTCAATGCTCTGGAGAAGACGATCTGGATCTACGCTTGGTTGCTCGCTTCATTCTTCTCGTAGTTTGGACGGTTCTTGTTCAAATTAGTCGTGTCAGCCGAATTCATTATTTATATTGTTGCTCTATGCGAGCTACGAGAGCATGATGGAGACGACGTGAACATGCGCTTCGTTGTCCGCTTCATTTGTGCACTTGTCTGGATCTACTGGATGGTTTTTGTCCTTTCTTGCTCCAACTCATGCTACCAATTTCTTTGAAAGTGGACCTGTGTACTGCTTCCGATATGAGAGTCTAGTTTTGCAGGCAATGACATGAAAGTATGTAAACTCCATACTGCCCGTTCTATTTTTATGCTTTCTAACTCTCTGTCATTTCCAACATCATCTTTCGCATGGGACTTGCCAAATTGACATGGCATCTGAACATGGGACTTGCCATCTGAACATGAGACTTGTCAAATTGACCATATATTGTTCCTCTGTCTCACGGTATAAGAATAGTGTACTCTTAACTCTATTTGCTCCTTCTTTTGATTTTGCACTATGTCTGAAATGATGTCCGTGCATCTCACTGAACAAGAATGTGTGTATACCGAAGCCGAGGATGACCAAGTTTTCGTTCAAGCTCTTTGCCAGTTGTTCTTCGATCAGAATCTTGAGTGGAAGCCGATAATGATGATGTGTTCTTTCATAGTTCTTTATCGCTTCTTGATGAGCCAAAATCCTGAGTTATTATCATAGCAAAGACACATAGTTTTCTGTATGTTCTCATGGTTTTCCACCTTCATTTCGCTTCGACTCTTTTCATATCCTACTGCACCTCCGTCATTTCTTTTGCACAAAGCTCATCTGCATAGTTTCGGTACTTGTTGGTATATATCTGTATAGACTTTCAGTTTAGTACAGAAAATCCTCATTTTCTTTTGGACGGTTTGGATTACGTTAAGATGTCTCATTCTTTTGCAGTATCTTCATCTTGCTCCATTGCTTGATAAGACCTCTGATTTGAAAACCTCTGATTGATTCTATGTGATTGAGATCCACCATTTTCACTTATCTTCAGTACTTATATTCTCAAACCGACACTCTTGCACTTATATCAACTGTCCATGCATGTTTTTCGGCTCCGTTGTGTCCATTGTGTGTGTCAAGATATAGATCTCGCTGTTCATAGATGAGGAACATGAGGCTAGAACACTTTCTAGCCTCATGTTCCTGTGCAAGCAAGTCCGCGTCCATAGACTGTGCAACTCATAGTTGATAGACAACTACTAGAGATATCCATGACTACAGAACGAACAAGTGCAGATCTCGACATAGAATACTGTTTACCACTCCTTTCTAAGTTCTTACAAGATGAGTATATCAGTGGCCTTATTTCTATCGAGAGAGGGCGCTTTGTTGCTTCTACATAAATTTTCAGGGAGTCCTCTGTCTACGTGCGGGGACAGTGAACGAGGTGAAGAAAAGAGTAGCTCAAGTATTAGGATGGCACGCAAGCAGTAGACCGTTTGGGAGCTGAGATTTGTATAAAAAAACCTAACTAATAGAGGCCCATATCCTCTGTCAGTATGGTAAGATATTGTATGAAAGACAAACTTGAATCTCATCATCCTGCATGAAAATTTATCATTGATAGTATGTTCAAAGACGAGAATGAACTGTTTATATTGTTTGAGGCTGTAGACACAAAAAACTATGTGGAGTTGAATTATGCCAATGTGATACAACGTGCTTTGCAGTATAATAAATTTAGAAGTCTTCACCCTCTAGGGAGCAGCTTGCGTGGTTGTTTGCGTTCTATGGTGACTTCAAGAAAATATGCATCCTCCTGCAAGTTATTAATGTAATCTAATATAGAGCGGCCCCGATCCAACTCCTTATGGAAGGCTTACGTTCATACGGAAGCTGTTATCTTATCAGACATCGATCATATATTTTTCTTGCAGTCACAAAGAATGCATGGGTGATATTTCACTTGGGACGATAATGTCGAAGCCGATTTGGAGGAAGAACCGCCACGTGATGAAGAACAACTTCCAAACTAAATACCGTTATGTAGCGCACTTCAGCGTCCATTCGGAGCAAAAAGAGGTAGCAAATACTTTGCTTCAATTTTGTTTTCTCTAACGAACAGTACACTTCTTTTTCCTAACATTATTTTTTCCTTCTGCATTGCAGCCGAAACATCCCATGCTGCACACATAAACGCAAGTAGATCACATAATAAACGTAGACGGCATTCCAGTTCAGAATTTCTTCTTTCTTGCTTCGTCGACTGTTCTAGTCTTAGACCCCAGTGTAGGAAAAGTCTTCATATTCAACACTGAACCTTCATATTTTAATAAAGCAACAGCACCCGCTGCAACTTATTGGGTTTGCTACGAACATATTATGAGTTGTCGTTGGGTCTGTGTTGAAGCTACGACTTCTTTTCATCTTATGCAAAAGTTTTATGGCAAACTGTTCTCTTCAGAACACATGCAAACAAAGCACAAATTGCAAAGCTTTCCCATATGATTCGTACAAGGTTGGTGTCACAAATTCTTTTCTTACACATTTTACCTCAAGGTTGCAAATGCAATGTTTACCTTATAATCGTAAAATCCTTTTTCTGCCAAGCTTCACGACACGCAAATTATCACACATGTCAACACTAGATAATCTCCGGCATATTCGAACTCCAACGGCAGAGCACGCAGAAAATCATATTTGTATGAACCGTTTGATACTTGCATTGAAACTTGCTGCTAAGTGAATATGACAACTTGATTGCCCACTACTCCTCGACATGAACTTTTATCGATGGTGGTGGTAGAGTTTCTTTCATGGGAATGGATTACTAAAGAAAAGCACTTAATATTAGATTCTAGACAAAGAGAACATAGAACAAGAATTGATCCTAGTACACAAATAAGTTTAGTTGAGGTTTCTTTTCATGAATTCTTCAACTTTTGTCTTTTTCTTCTTTATCCCACAAGAATGAGGTGGATAGCTTGAGATCGAGAGTGGAATCCACGTCTGGTCAAACATTTAAAGCACACCAAAGACTCTAGGAATTGCATCCACGCGTTCCCCTCCATAGCAGTTGCGTATTAAGGCAAAAAGAAAGAGAAAATGCCAAAGAACAAAAGAACAAAAAACAAAAACAAAAAAAACCAAAATCCAAGAAAAAAGCCAAGAAACTAAAGGAACTAAGGGAGCATAAGCTTTTGGGTTGCCGTCGCATCTGCACGTTGTCGTAGCGAGAGCCTTTCCTTTGAGCAAGGGCGTACCTTCTGGCTGTGACTAGCGATCAATGCACAGCAGAGCGACAAGTTTCATGTAGATTTCTCTCTAACTTCCTCGATAACTAAGCACTTTCTTTCTCTCAGTAAAGGGTCAAGATAACTATACGAAAACGTTGGATGATCATGGGCATGACAAACGGGATATGTGATGACATGATCTCTCGGTAGTATTCCTCTCCGAAGTTTCTCACTACTAGGGCTTCGTACATGGCTTTGGGTCGACAGATGTGTCTTATCTCGCACTGGGTGTTAAAGTTTACAGGAGGGAGCTGATTTAGATCCATCTTTCGTTAGATGAGGATAAAGACGATGAGATCCCATTCTTGGCCGTAAGTGACAACAGGTAAGATCACAGGGACAGGCGAGAGCATGACTTGCGCGGTAAAGTTATGCCCGAAGGATCCTATCAGAAACTGTTGAAAGTGAACTCGTTCCATATACATCAGTTTAATCGAGAAAGGGTTTCGAAAAGGGAATCTGGGCGGTAAGTAGAGTCCTTCGTCCATCTCTCACAACATGAGCACTCCAACTACAAAGGTATCTCGATCCATAAAACTCTGATACAATCTCATAGGATCCCCCCCACGATCTCTCCACGAACAATCTTTTGAATTCCTCCAGGTCGAATGCCCCCACACAGGTCACTCTCCTTTGCTTAAAAGTTTCGAACACAAAAACAAGGACAGGTGCAAGCTCCCTAACCGAGCAACCCAAGCCTCACGGACCGATGAGGTGGCACACATGCACATCGCATGTTTGGTGCCGTCATACTCATCCACATGTGGGTCTTCTGGGTGATAGGTTCTAATGCATGCACCGTAACGTGTCCCAAAACAAGAGACTAGGCTAGACAGCTAGTCGACTTTACAGGTCAAGGATCACACTTTGCCACGTTGAGTGCGAACCTGACAACCACATGACGTGGTTACAACGTAGGTCGCAAAAGTCTTATCTACGCCTAGAATACACCCCCAAGCAATACAAACGTCACACTAGATACTTTTCTGCCAGCTGCCGCTAACAAGACTCGGGACCTGGACTAGATACCGTTGCCGATACAACTCGACAGAAAACCAGCGAACTTTCACACATCAGAGGTACAGATCTACATCTCAAACTTGCCACGTAGGTAGGATACTAGAATCCTTACTCACAGGTCATATTTCAGGAAGATCTGACGGCTAGATCTTCTCCCACAATTAACACAAATCCACAGAAACTAACACGCACTTCCAATCTCAGATTCAGGACAGAAGCTTCTTCGCCTAAATGAACCGTCCACTTCCATTCAAACTTCCTGTGCTATCAATTCAGAAGGTAAAATCACTACTCAAGAAATTTGAGCCGATTTGACCGTTCGGATCATCCTCCATAAATCTGCAAAGTTGCTGCTCCAGATTGAGAGCTTTCTGCACCCCGTCGCCTTCAAATCGCCATTGCGCTCAATCCGCAAAACATCCGGTGGTGAAATTTGTGGTCAGAGCTTCAGCAACTGACAGACTACAAGCTCATGAAATCTGGTCTCAATCTGACGGCTCAATCACTCAAACCCCTTAATCTTACAATCGGAAGAGAAAGCTATGTACTCCCGTCATTCTATGAACTTCAAAATGCCATAACGTATGCCCTGGACCTCCAAATCGAGTGAAATTTATGGTCAGATTGCTCCTCCCGTCGAGAGCTCTCCGTCCATGCCCTCTGATCTCCAAAATCCCTCGTCAAAATATCCCGATCCTCCCAGAGCGCGCACTTAGGTAGAGGACAAGTTACCTTCACTTTTTTGAGGACCAATGAGAAGTTAAAGGACCCCACCTTGTCCTTTTGCACCCCATGGAGCCCCTCAGCAGATAATAGAGCATTCTAAGCTCATAAGAGCAAAGTTTTAGATCCCATTACACCACAACTTCTACAATTGTGTGCAAAACACACTTATACGCGTAATTTACATACTAACTGGTCCCACAACAGGACAACGTTTCAGTGCACGGAGATGCCGTGCAGGGATATGTCTCAGGCCGCATCAATTTTTGCGCATAATCTTTGGGCGCTTTAGTGCCGTGGTAATTTATGAACGTATTCTTATTTCCAAAAATAGAAAATAATCATGCGTTAGAATATTGTGACTCATAAAAAAAAAATTTAGAAAAATGAGATTAAGTTTATACTATTACTTTACGGATCTTGCCGAAACTGGTCGCCTGATTCACAAGAATATAAAAGAAATTAATATTTCATGGAATTGTTGTAACGGTCTCGTGTGTTATCACCTTCATTTACTGATTATGAATAAGGCATGCATAATCACTTTCTTTAACTTAGACACTCGTTAATAAGACTCTTAGGCATAAACTTAAAGGTGTAATCACAGCATGCTTTTTAACTATTGGTTGTTGCTCTCGTATGTTTGGAGTTGAAGGTCGGTAATAAGACAATCATCGTATTATATGCAGTTTTTATATTGTTAGTCAGTTTGGTTCCTTTTCATAGTTTAGAGAATAATCTCTGTGAGTCTCTTCGTTATTTTCTGATTAATAGCTTTTTGGGTTTTTACATCTCTTGCTTTGATCATTACGATGGGTTCTCTCTGTAGGATCCAGAAACAAAAGTCATTGTGATGCAACTGGTTTATTATCACAAAAACTTGCAATAAGCCACATGCACGAAACTACTTCGGGAGCACTATTTTAAGAAATAGCTAAAAACTAGAACTCAATAAGCTTGTTGCAATTATAGTTAAAGTTGTTCCACAACTTAAAGTTCCAGTATTATATTTGAAGCCAATGTTGTAACATTTATATATAGAATAAAATGTTTATACTAGTGTGACTTAATCAATATCAGAACTGAAGTAAGAGCTTTATTCAGTTCCTCAAATGCAGCTAGAGCTTCTTCATCTCCTATAATCAGCACGTAATCTATCCTCCTCTTCAAATATATAGTCAAAGGATATATTTTATGTGAAAATAGATCTTCTGTAATAACTTATCATATCCAAAACTGATACAACTTAGTGAGAATACTGAGAGAATAGAGCTCTATGATCTTTTGCACATTTTCTGAATCTATTGCAATGTCATCTTTGCAGATGATATGACTCAGTAGTAACCTTTCCTCACACACAAAAGTACATCTCTCTAGATTGAGAGATGCATTCACTTCATCTAAACATTAGAGAATTTCTCGAGGTGTTTAAAATATTTTTCTTTATTTCAGTAAACACAAAAATTATCTTTAAATCTCTCACAAACTTCCTTAGGAAGTGTTCAAACATTTTGCTTATAAATCTTTGTGGCAAGAGCATTGCACAAACCAAATGACATAACTAAAAAATAAACATACCACATGAAGTAGTGAAAGCAAGTAGATATTTATGTTCTTGAGTAGTTTTGATATTGTTATATCCATCAGAACCATCTATGAAGCTATATCACTTGTTTATGGTCATGTCTTCCAAAATCTCATCAATAATCATTTTTCGTGATTGCATTCAGTTTTTTATAATCAACACACACCCTTAATTTGTCATTCTTCTTCTTCATGATCACAATGAGTGATATTCATTCAAAATACTATAGCTCATAGATAAAATTAGCTTCTCGATCTATCTTTTACGAAATAAACAATTAAGAGGAGTCACTCTTTGCTGCTTTTGTCGCACCAGCTTAACATCCTTCTCCAACTCGATTACTAACTTTTTATCACTTGCTTGTCTCAAGATGAATTCCAAATCAAAAATTTAACTTTTAAAAGATTTATAACTTTGATTGTTTGCCTACTAGATTCACAAAAGCTCTACATTCTTCCCTCGTATGAGGGTTATATTCTACCCATCAGATTTGCGAGAATTTTCAATTGCAAGCCAGATTGTTTGCTTTCGTATACAATTTTGACTAAGATAAGAACACTTTGCTAGAGTAAAATTTAGAGGTCTTATCGCACAGAATAATATATAATCAAGTCAGTGTGTGAGATTTCAGAATTCTGGTGATGACATAATTATACCCAAGTAGATGAACTCATTTTCTCCGTTGCTATCTCACATTCTCTCGTCGTTATCCACTTCATCAGTCTTCCATCCTTCAATGGCATGATAACAGATTCATTAGGTTAAGTCTAGCTCCCAAGATCATCTCAATATCATTTAGTACATATTTCACTCTACTGAATTGACTTTCTGAAGCTGTTATGTTGATACCGATATCTTCTGCAAACAATTGATATAATAGATTGGTGCATCTCTTGCAGTTTACCCATTGTATTCTACCCTTCTTTCTTCCATAGCCCCTTCATGAGAGGTTGAGTGGTCATAACCAACAACAGAGCAACCTTCTTGTATCTATTCTTCATCCACATTGGGCTCAAAAAGTTACCATTCAATTGTACTTCTGAACTCCCACCATGCACAAATCTTTTGATCAATGTTACATCCTCCTCTTTCATCCATAGTTTCTCAGTACTTCTCATAAGTACGAATGTGCTCTCTCTCATCACATGTCTTCATGAAGTCTAATTTTATGAATAAAGCATCCCAATCAAAAGTCTTGTATCACTCTTAAGTATTTTTCATACTGAGTGCAGTATCCATAATATTCTTTCAGATTAGGAATCTAGTTTGTTAATAGTCGATGATTATGATCTTCAACATTATTAGTTTGAGTTGGTTGATCATGATCTTGACTTTTATCTTGTACATAATTGTTAGCATTGTGATAGATCTCCAATTTTTGAATAGATGTCAAACTCAATCTTTAGGACGAGCTTGGTCATGCGTCTTCTCTCTTTTTTCATCAGTCACTTCTTTCTCCATACTCCTTGGGCCATTCTTATATAGTCCTCTTGCATGAAGCTCTAATACCCTAGTATTAGAGCAACTAGATCCGATTTGACATCACTCAACTTTATATGACATGCAAGATAAAAAAGATTACATTCTAAAATATCTCTAATTTCAATATTTACGTGAAAAATTCTAAAATATTTATTCATAATTTTTCATAGTAAACGTAATTCGATATACAATGTTATACTTTCATGATAAAATCATGAATTTGATGATCAATTAAATAACTTTATTGCTATCTTGAAATTTAATTTGATAAGTCAAGAAATAAATAATAATATTAAAAATTTTATATTCTCTTTCTATAATATATAGTGAATCTTACATAAAAATATTTTTCATAAAAAGTTCAAAATATAATTATCGTCAAGAGAAGAGTTATCCATGAACTAACCTTTGCACAAATTTTTGATTCTAGGGCTTTTTAGTACCACGCTCTTCCTACATTCTTCTGTGTCTCTCCTCCTGAGGTCTAGCATGAATGCACTCCAGCACTCGAGTTCATGATGAGGATTTTGCCATCCTACTGTAAGTCCTCTCATGACATATGTGTTTGGTAACATTGAGTATCAGTCGAATTGTCGAATCATAGTCGGATCTTAGTAACATGAGTCCACTTCAGGCCAACTTCAATATAGATATCTTCAATATGGCTGTTGAGAAGACTTGTAAAACTTACGTGAATTTCAGTCAACTCTGTTGTTTCAGACATGAGAGTGAGAGTAGTTTTGACTGAAACAACAACATCAACCCGATTGCTCCAATATTGTTTTTGGTATGTTGGAACTGATGCAACCACAAGCATGAATGGTCATTATTTAAAGAAATAAGTTACTTCAAAGTTTGCTTCAAGAACTAATGTATATATGTTGCAATGTGGATGTGTTCAAAGAATATACTATCACAAATTGTGTTGGATATCGGTAAGACGTGATACACAAGTAAAACTTTACTTTTGTTCAACTCTTTGATTGTACATATGCTAATTTTTTTCTCTCTTGGCAGATACAATCATTTTTTTCTTGGCAGATGCGATCATAAGCAGCAGTCCACGTGACATTTGCTACTCTGCATAAGAACGTGTCTCTCCATCTCATCTACAAGAGAACCACATATCAGCTCGTGGAAATAACGTTCGTCTCGCTCTACGTCATTGTTTTGAGGTCCTAATTCAATGCGCTGCCACTGTCGTGTTTTTGAGAATTCATTTGCTGTAGTGTTTAAGTGTACGTCTTCTGAGAACTGGTTACTTATTTACTGCTAATGTCACTTCTTTGAAGAAGTGCATAGAGAGAGCTTGGATTTTATGTTTGATATAGACAGTAAACTTCATACAAAGTTTTTATTTTGATAAAATTTTGTCCCCACAACTTGGACATTTGTTTTATTTTCACCATAAACTTCATGTAAATTTGTGTGCTGCTAGAGAAAGTAGAATACCTTGTCTTTGTGTCTCCAATGTAACATGACAGGTAAGACTGAGAATTATCATTGAGGATCACTAGCTGCACACTTTATGTAATGATAGTTTGAATATGAGAGAAGAAAAAAATATGCATAATTAGAAAAACATAGGAATGTGTCTAGGAGAAAATATATTTGTAGTTTTCTGTCGATAGTTGGGATCAAGGGGACGAAAGACTACCAAGACATTGGTGATGCATCTCCACTGGATTCAGAAGTCAATTGATTGATTGACAAATGATCCGTACTTGTATGAATTCGAGAAAGAATAGTAAAAATCCGGTCTTTGAGATCTGACAATGAGAAATATTTCCCTCTTTGTTCTTGATAACCGAAGAAGATGTTTTTGACATTTGCTGGTCCTATTCTCTCAAGATACATATAAGATTTCCACAGCAAAGCAGCACGACATCTGTTTATATCTTTCCTGAATAACCAACCTGCAAAGAGAATGTATTGACCAGAACGTAACATCTGACAGAGAACACTGAAGTAAGAATTGTTCAATGGTTGTCTCAATCGATATGATTAAACTGAAATGCTTTTTCCATGATATTAGTATTAGTCAACTGAGTCTGATTTTTAGGATGAGCAGCAGCTAAAAGCATGTGCATGTGCATGTGCATGTGTTTACTTTCTCAGAACATCTCCTCTGTGACCGCTTTTGACCCCATGGTAAAATGCAGTTCATGGACTTGTCGACTCCAACTTATACGATGTTCCGTATTCGAAGTGTCCAGATGACTCGTGCTTCTTGGACTATCCGGGTGATTCTGATTATCCGAGTTCTTCGTATGGACCAATTTGAGTTCTCCAATAGTGATCAATGTTGGTTGTGCTCTCATTAACATCTCCTTTTTTTCCTTTATGAGTCCTTCCCAACTAAGATGACATATTTACTCTTGTTGGACAATTATTTTCTTTCGTAGAAAAATGTTTAAGAGTTATTCGATGTTTCTCTCTTTGTCATTTTAACTAAATATAGTCGTGTTCGGGAGACCAATTCTGCTTGATTTGAGCTTGTCGTAACCATGGTCTTCCGAAGATCATTTGAGTTGCTTGCAATCTGCAGTACTACTGCGTCAATCCAGAATGCCATATTTGTAATGGCTATATGGACATTCCGTATAAGTCTCACTGGTAGCACTTTTCATTGATTTGTCATCTTGAGATTGAATGATGAGAGATATAATGGTACATGCTTTAGCTTTTGATATACCTCCTCGCTGATCATATTCGCTCTTGATCCACCATCAAGTAGTGAGTTCTTCATATGCATCCCTTTCACTATGACTTGAAGCATCGGTCCTTCATCCTTCCGTGGTTTTGCTTTCGGCTGTGATGATCAAACTGCTCTTTCTTCTTTTGTCTTGGATGCTATCCTTTGTTTTTGTTGCATCCTGTTCAGATAATTAGATACAAACTGCAAACAATACAAAATCATATGCAATAGTTCTCCTATTGTAATCTCCACATTCTGTGCTAACAGTTTATTTGTTATGCTCTTTGCATTTTCCTTCAAACTTGGTAATTTATCAAATTGTTGTGGTGTGAATTCTTCATCTAAGAATCTCACTCTTTTCTTGACGATATCGACCTCCATTCTCTTTCATCTGGTTCTCGTCTTCTTCCGGATTCCCAGACTTTTCTCCCATCCGGTGAATCTGTATCCTGAGGATGAAATGGTAGCTCGTTGTTGATTTCATAGTTGGGTTGATGAGACCTTGATGAGATCTTGTTTTCTTGAGCCTCTCATATTTCTCATACAACTTTTCTTGCAATCTTGTCCTCCATGCTTCATCTATTTTTTTCTTCCTCCTCTTCGTCTAGAGTATCATCATGCTCTTCAGCTGATAATTGTTTCTTCATTTCTCTTGTCATGACTTGTACCTTTTCGATATTTTTCTTTTCTAAGAATATCTCCTTGGTTCTGATCTCTCTGTTGGCTTCATTCTGCCTTCATTCCTCTTCATGTCGGACGAATTGAGGTCCTCTTATATGTCCATTTTGATTACAACAATAGCACACTATATCCTGCTCTTCAATCCGATTTGTTTCTCTCATCTTTTCCTTTCTCATTTTCCTTCTTGATCACCTCAGAGATTTTATCTCTTGTGTTTCTAATCCTACTTCTACTTTTGGATCCGCTCCTTTACTATAGTGTATACACTTCTAATTTCATTTCTGTTGTGAACCGAATGTTATGTTTTTTAGTTTCTTCAGCATGGTCGTCAAGATGTTCTTCGAATGTGCGCTCATTCAAGACGTCAGACACATTTGCCAAACTTCTCATACTTCTCGTACTGCTAAAAATACAATATCTTCGTGTCGAATAATCTTTCTCACTCGTCTTTACTGTTGTGAATTTCAAAGACATTCAGATACGATACAAGTGCAACAGATCTCTTTCAAAATTGTAATTCCTCTTTATACATTGAGAATAGAAAATTCTTCTATACACTTGTGATTGGTCAATGAAGATCCTCGAGGCCGAGGTCTCCTTAAAAAGAAAGTCAACAACGATAACTCACCCACAACAAACTGATGAGAAGTAGGAGAACTATCCTATCCAAGATACCACCTACGGAGTCACCGAGAGAAGAAAAATTTATAGATAGCTCGAGGAAGAGAACTAAAGACACAAGCATTCTAGTGGGAGAGCGTAGATCTCAAAGATTAGTCACATCAAGAGAGAAGCCACATGAGATAAGGAGAAAGATGTCGATCTTGGATAGTTCAGAGTCACGTCGGAAGGAATCGACAAAACAAGATACAACCAAGATGGTGGATTATGAATCTTCCAACACTGATACTCTAGGTGCAGGGCACACGATGACTCCAAATGAGGCTTTTCTTCCACAAAAGATAAAGGACGAGAGCAGCTCAAAGAGTGAAGAAGTGAATTCGAGGAGAGCACAGAGAGTAGTGATACAAGTCCACGGATTTAAGGACGAGTTGGCACGAGAAAAAGCAACGGCAGATATGAAAAGACTGAGCAGAAAACTCAAACGAGTGAATACGCACATCTGATTCGAAGATACCTCGACTGGAAAGAAACCGCAGAAAAGAATGAAATTTCTAGAACATGTGAACGAATCAGACATGAAGTGTATGGAGAATGTTT
Organism: Asterella californica; assembly: GCA_036924285.1. Classification (NCBI taxonomy): domain Eukaryota; kingdom Viridiplantae; phylum Streptophyta; class Marchantiopsida; order Marchantiales; family Aytoniaceae; genus Asterella; species Asterella californica. The sequence continues at coordinate 33,230,540 of JAYKYS010000003.1, forward strand.
TCTAGTAGTATGGACGAGTGCTAAGGAACTAGAGGTGGTAAATCACCCATCTCCTATGATGATGGAGGTCAATTCTATCTCACTTTCAAGAGATACAAAACCAGCGAGAGCTATAACAAAGGACCAAGGAGAAGATCGAGCAGATGAGGATCCGCAGGAGAATCTAGAGAATACTACAATGGAAAACAGTCAAGAACCCAAGAAGCATCTAGAGAACTTCATCGATCTGGACAAATGTAAGAGAGCAAGTAGAAGAACAAGGGAAGAATATGAAAGAATCAAGACTTCCGGAGTATCTCCAAATCTTCGAGAAGACGGTAGTACCAGATATCCAACAGAAACACCAGATATCCGAAGCGATCCAGAGAAGAATACAATGAAAAGAGTGATGACCAAATGCAAAGTCGAACCCACATACCAAACCAATAAAAAAAAAGAAAACATCTTTTGGAGAAGAACTTCACAAAAAACGGAAGGAGTCTATCCTTAAATATTATCTCAACTTGGAAGCGTTAAGAGAAAGCAAACAGAAAATAGAAAAGAGGTGGAATGCTCAAAAGGAGGAACTAAATGACGTTAACACATTTAGAAGTACAGAGGGAACGGAGAACAGGATCCGGAGATGGATGTCCGAAGGATGATGAGTTCGTTAAAGAAGCATGTCAGCAAGCAACGGAGGAAGAACGAATGGATAAAGTAAAGTTCAACAAGAATTACGCAAAGAGCTCTAGACCACCTATGAGAAAATTCTTACAAATGTTAAAGAACGCATTTAAGAGGAAGCATCAAAGATCATTCTATGACATCATGGAGACAAAGAACGCGCTATTACGTCTGGAGTCGCAGTTAAGAGAGAGATTTGAAGCTCGAAGAAGAAGCATAAATGAAATGTTGAATATAACATCAAGAATGTTCAAAGTGATGCAAGATTTATTCATAACATACGAACGCATCATCAAATTGAAATCCAGAATCAGGACTTGAGATATGAAGCAATTCGGGCAACAACAACAATGATAAAGGAACCACGGACAATCCTTCGAATTCATTTCAAAGTTTTGCATCTAGAGGGAGCATACGAGATCTTCTCCGATGAGACTATCACTATTCAAAGATAAGAGTTGGAAGTAGAGCTGAAGGGGAAAGAAGTGGACCTAAGATTATCTTCTGGAGAGTAAGAGAGCCGAGTCAATCTCAAGAGAAGGCTACGGATGCTACCGACGCAACTGCTTAAGATGAGATGACCGAGGACAGACGTCTAGAAGAGAAAAGGGTAAATGTTGCAAGCGGTAGAGTTGAATAGATGAATTGACTTAGAGCCATGTTAGTGGAAATAGTCTTGGATAGTCAACGGAGAAGTAGATGTTAGATTATCTAGGAGTCCGAAATGTGTATACTATTCGAGAATCTCGTATGATTGGATGATCCGAGAGTCTCAGATATCCGAGTATTAGGGACAGCTCGTAAGGACATTTCATTAAGATAGTCCACATATTCAGAGAGACTCAAGGAGAACAGAGACAAAAACTAGCATAGAAGGCTTTGAGACCAATGTGTTGAGTATAGATAGAACGGTTAAAGAAATGTTAGCTGACTATCCGGGATGATTGTACAAATGACTTGTATAATGGTTATTTGTTATGGAGTAATTAGATAGTTAACATTTTGAGCTTAACTGTTTGCTGTGGGTGAGTGATCGTTGTTGACTTTCCATTTAAGGAGACCTCGGCCTCGAGGATCTTCACTGATCAATCACAAGTGTATAAAGAAAATTTCTATTTCAATGTATGAAGAGGAACTGCAGTTTTATTGAACATCTGTCGCACTTGTTTCATATCTGAATGCCTTTAAAATTTGAAACTGTAAAGAGGAGTGAGAAGGATTATTCGATATCGAGGTACTATATTTTTTTAACAGTATGAGAAATAAGTGAAGTTTGGCAATGTGTCTGACGTCTTGAATGAGCGCACATTCGAGGAACATCCTCCATCAAACAAAGAAACTCGAGAGCTCAAAGATTTGAGGTGAGGGCAACAATAGCAGCCAAGATTGAATGTTGATAAGCAAATATAAGATTACCGTCCGAAACAGATATCAGTCGTTAAATACCCCGCATAGTCATATGAAGCAAGAGAGATGGATTAGCATACAATTTTGGAAAAGAAAATATTGATGTCGAAGAATTAGCCAAAGACCCTAGTCGCTTGTTCTCATACACAAAAAGACTCTTGACAAGCAACGTCAAAATCTCTCTTGTCTTCCAACCTTGTAATCATAACCTAGAACTAGAAAATCAGAAGGCAGAAAATCCTACTAACATGGACTACAATATCTAGCACTTCCCGACATGAATTTTTTTGCATGCGGTTATTATTCGTGTGAACACGGCGAGGTCTTCTTTTGATTCTCAATCCATTATTTCAAAACGAGATGCCTTTCAAAACAAAACTTTTGTCTTCCAAGATGCCACTCTCAGTGAAGTCTCATTTTTCTGTGTAATCATGAAAACACCAAACTCCCATTGAATATAGAATTTTAATATTCTCATACTTCTTTGCATATTATTCACCTCTTCCAAGTTCAGAAGGGAGGAATTTACAAAGAGCTTTAATTTATGTCATAACCTCTTCTCTTGGAAGGGTTAGGCTATAAATTAAAACTTAAAACTTAAAAATATTTTTACTTGTAGCAGTCACGTATCTTTATACCAAAAAAGGCTCTGTTCTCACTAATCACTTATGGGTTTTGTATAATTGAAGTGAGCATGTGTAATCAAGTTACCAAGTGGGTTTAATTTAGTGAAGCTAATTTAGAGAATTTTGACACAAAGCACAATTTACATATCCTGTTGAGCTATATTTTTCCTCGTGACTTTGCGCTTTAGTACATTGCATTTTTCACTAAATACTTTTTGAAGGTGGTTGTCAGCGAATTGCTCATGATTATTTTGGTTGCATGTTTCAACATTTATCTTTTTCCTCCGTTTTCCTAGAAGTGTAGTTTGAATGCATATTTTTTGCATGATTCACAGTCGAGTCATTGGGGTGGAAGCCTATAGTGTTGACATGGATTAGCAAATGAATGCAACGTCCCTCCTGCCAGGTTAATTATCAAAATACATCAACACTCACAAAACTAGACATACGAGAAGGAAACTCAAGCTGAAGATGTGAAGGTCGAGCCGGAGCTGTTTATTACAATGCGGGAGAAGAATCTGTCATCGTTTCTTGATAGACTAGAGGTGAGAACTCAAGATTAGGGGTGGAAGGTCCTTGGTTCAAATCCTGATTATCATTTTGACGTTGCGGTCTACGGCCACAAGCTTAGAGTCCTTGGTGAGTCCAATGCCTTAATAAAAAATCTCTAGGTTTAGGAAATAACAGACAGCTTCTCTTCACACGCTGGCAGCTCCTCTTCACACATTTGAAAGATAATTAGTCGTAAGCTTCGGGTCCTTGGTGACTCCAATGCTTTAAAAAAGAACATTCTTTCTAGGTTTAGGAAATAATGGGCATAAAAGACAGCTTCCTTTCACACACTGGCAGCTTTCTTTCACACGCTTGAAAGTTAATTAATCAGCCACGAAGATCCATTAGTTGGTTAATCCATACTAACGCCTTAGAAAAGAGAACATTCCATCTAGGTTTAGAAAATAATGGGCAGCTTCTCTCCACACGTTGGCAGCTCCCCTTCACACGCTTGAATGTTAATTAATCAGACATGAAGACCTAGTAAGCTTCAGGTCCTTGGTGAGTCCAATGCCTTAGAAAAAAAGAACATTCTCTCTAGGTTTAGAAAATAACAGACAGCTTTTCTTCACACACTGGCAGCTCCCTTTCACACGCTTGAAAGTTAATTAATCAGACACGAAGATCCATTAGTTCGTTAATCCATATCAACATGATAAGATTCTTGAGGGCACATATCATTCTTCACGACTTTGTACGATGAATTCTGTTTTCTCTTATCAGAAAAAGTGTAAGTGTTATAAATATATTTTAGTAAATTATTATAAAAAATTAAATATAAATAATATATATTAACCAGTCATGGAGTAGCTAACTGATCCAGATATAAACCATAAGTGAAGATCATGCTGATGCTTTACTGGAGGTATAAATCTAGAATAATCATTCTCAACACGTGTCAATTTAGAAAACATTAATTTATGTTTTAACCATTCTCCCCGGAAGGGTTAGGACATAAATCACAACTCATGTGATTTATGTACTTAGAAGTGTACTAAGTACATGAGGTGAATAATATCCTCCTTCAAAGAAAGTGCGGGGCCATATATTCGGAGTTTGCTTTTGTTTTGAACGACGCGGCGAGAAAACCGCTGAGGATTTTATTCACACCAAAGAATTACAATTTGAGCGCACTATCTGGTGGACGCCCTTGCGCAGTGCCAACAAACGTCCTCGCCATCTGGCGGTAGGACGGTTCACTTCTACCTATGGGGTCTTGGGCCGGGCGCCACTTCACCCCTACTCCCTCCACTGTCGCTGGCCAACTGGCGTGTGTTCCACGCTATTGGCCCCTCTCTCGCTTTGTTCGACTTGTGAGTGCCTACTTTCCATTTCACGAGCCCTTCTCGCAGTTTGACGGGCTTCATGTTGCGTTTCCTCACCCGGATCAGCGTCTAGCCCACCGGCGATCACCGCATATGGTTCGAGCGCGAGAGTTGTTGATTACGGTGTTAGCCACTGGCATCTCGAGATTTAGGTTATGGATTGTTTCGTTCAATTCTTGAAGTGTGTTACGTCACTCTGCCCGTCCGCCTTCATCTGATCAAAATCGTGCGTGCTGTCTGCCGGAACCGATGCCTCGCCCGTCAAGCTTATTTCCTGCTCCCTTAGGTCGTGCGTTCTGTCCCTCCTGCTATCTTCGGGATATGACATAACTTACTTCTTCTCCCGGGTCTTGCCTGCTTGTAACCAGCAACTCGGCGTCGGTTGTACTGCTGCCTCACTCTCGTTTCTTTGTGTTTGTGCAGGTCGAGCGGGGTTCCTGGCAAGCCATCGATCCATGTGGACTACGAAGCAGACTTGATGCACCTCAGCGATCGAAACCACCTCAATCATTTCGTTATTGTAGTTCTCGGTCCCGTTCTTCTCCTCTTGCAGATTTTTTTCGTCTTTTGAATGTTTTCTTTTGATGCTTGCTAACATTTTCGGCGTCCTATGGTATAAATCACTGTAACTGGAATGTATTTCTGTCCATGAGCATAGCAGCATAAAACTACACACACGGCACTTGAGGTAACCCCAGAATACGGAACCCGGAGAAGTAGAGTAGGGGCGTGAATGTACACTAACTTTAAGCATCTTGCCGGCGAATATTTCTGATCAGGGGATAGACAAACGGGAATGTGTACCACAGAGCACGTTTCCAGAGATTGGGTATCCTGGTGTGTAAGAGCGACAGAGATGACATATGCAAAATGCGGTGCAGACACATTTATGGGATGGTGTTTCTAACGCTGACAGAAACCGAGTTCTAGAAGTAAGCAAGGATTAAAACAGTCTTTCCGCGATATAAGCGAATGATACACTAACCTTAAGTATAAGCCAGAAAAAAGAGGAGAGATTGCTCCCTGCTTCATAAGTTATCAGGGCAGAGGGCAATCAACAAGCATAGGTGCACGACCGAAAAATATTCTACCAGTTTTCCGCCAAAAGGTCGCCGACAAGGTTGTAGGTAACTGTGTGCACTCGGAGACCTAAATACCACGTAGAACACGCAGACCATGCTGGGTATTTACATTCTCTCGCACCTTAACCTGGTCATCCGAGTTCATCAGCACCTAGCGGAGACGTTGAGGCCATAGATGTGGAGGAAAGGTGACCAACCGAAGTTGTAATTGTAAATGGGATATAGTCTTGTGCGTGCTCTGTCTGGTTTCCGGGAGATCCAATAGACGTCATCTTTTGACCTGGTATCAATACAGCCACGGTACGAAGAGGCTTCGCAATCTTATTCGTGTTCTCTCGCTCCGGTTCCCTCACCCATCACAAAAGGTTCTTTTCGCGAAGCAAGAACAGATTTTCTGTTTCTAAATAAACAGTAAATTTTCCTTGTTTCCACATGACTGTACAGTGTTCAACTGTTGTGATGTAAAAACCTGGGTTTTGCCTCGTAAGTTGAAGAGCCCTATCCAGGATCTGTAAAAGATGATTAAATGATGATTCTGCAGGCGCAACTTCTGTCTGCTATGACCCCGCCTTTGGCAAAGTTCACCTGTTTCCTTACCCTTGCAGAACCCTAAACGAGGTATTCCAGGATTCCCTCAGGGTCGGGACTAAAAGAGCACTTCCCGGTCCAGAATTCGAGAATTTGCTTTGAGTTAACAATCCGCGTCTTAGTATCCGCCACATCCCGAAACCTTGTTTTGGTGAGGTCAGACGTCCCCAAACAAGTCGCATTATTATTTTTCTTTGCAGAAGAATTATTTTTCTTTGCAGAAGAATCGTCTTGTAATCCCCACCTGCCAGAGAGTTGTCCGAATCATCAATCTTTTTGTTCTCTCTGACTCCTTTCAGCGACTAGAGTTGGAGACCATTCTGTGGCCTCTTTTCTTCCTGTTCATACCGAACAACCCTTTTAATGTTGTGTAGTGCTGGAATGTTGTTGTAATCGAGCTGGACATCTTCTAGCCTGATCGAACCTTCGTAATCCTATCAGAAGCCGATCTTCATTCCGTGCCTGTGATCCAATAGTTTCAAACCTCACCTGTTTGTATGTAATCTCCTTTAAGACAGTTGAGTGGTGCGCCCTGCATATGCAGAACGGGTAGCATGATCACGAGCCCCTTTTCGTCCCATCGCAGATCGGTACGATAAGTGTATTAATGTATTATCGTCCAGTGGTGCGGTAAGTAAAATGCTGTCTCCTAGTACGATAAGTGTATTAATGTATTATCGTCCAGTGGTGCGGTAAGTAAAATGCTGTCTCCTAGTATCAACCCCTTTTTGCAATTCGACGAACCTTGGACCGTTAACTTCAGAGTTAGAAAGTGTGCCATTACACTTTTGGGGACAAGCAAGAGGCCCCCACAACCCGGCCCTCCAGGTCCTTCTGCTCTCCTTGTTAGCTCCCGATCCAAGCTCTTCCTTGATAGCCTGACAAGCAATTCATATCCACTCAATTTGTTCTCCCATTATAATCTTCCTGAGCAGCCTCATTTTAAGAGCATCATCTTGCTCTTCGGACTAAAAGCTAACTCCGTCATCCTCTAGTAGTCTCTTCTGTCAACTGACTCCGCTCCAGCATTTGCCTACGATCGAACCAATTTTCTCCTCTGGGAGTAAAAGCAACCAATATCAAGTAAAACCAATGTTACCTTGTTCCCTCAAGCCCACGATGCATATATTTATACGCCCTTGACCCTAATTTGGATTCAAAATCGCTGTTCTCAGCACCGCTATGGATCCTCCATCGTGCACACAGATGTTGCTATGCCATTCACACCATGATTTCAGCTTCCTCGTTCCATTTGCCTTACATGCAGTACAGTTCTACTTGAAATTCTTACGTTCTTTACCTGTGCCTCGCTTCGGGTCCATCTGCCCGCACCTTGCTTCGTTTGCATTATTTCTACCTCTGCTAGCCAATTAATGCAGCCTGGCTATGCGTCGGTTGGGTCAGGGATTTCAGTCAACACCAATTGGCTAGCGGAGGTAGAAATGCAAGTGAGGAAAAGCACACGTTTCGCATCAGCGTTGGGATTGGAGTTGAAAAGAACTTGTACCTTCCTCCATGTACAACGGGACCATGAGCGAAAGAATAGGACAAGGAGGGTGAAATCGTGATGTGAATAGCATAACAGCATCTATGCATGACGGAGGAGAGTGTGCTGAAGAGAGATTGACTACTTCGAAATCCCGTGTAGGTCAGTTCGTGTCATATTGGAAATTATGCTCTCCGCCCAGGAGCTCATGGACTTGGTGGAACAAGGCGACTCTGGTTTTACTGGATACTGCTGCGTTTACTCGGATTTTTCACAAGGACAGGACAAAATCTCCAACCACACTAGACGAGAGAACGTCCAGAATCATGCACAGAAAAAGGATCAAGCCGAGATCCGCCTAATTGAGAAGCTTAGACTAAGGTTTGTTAGAACTCTGATTGCTAGAAACAGTACAAGTGGCGGCTGCATGATGGAGGGCCTTTGTGCTTCGTAAGCAAGTCCTCATGAGTTCTTAGATAAGAACCTTACTGTACGTTAGAGGTTCATAGTTGATAACCAGGGTGTATCCCTCTTGTCTACAGGAACAAAGAGGAGAAATGTTTCAATGATGCAAATTAGCACCAGAAGAGACAGTTTCGGTAAATCTCCAAGGTGGCGTCAACTCAGCGCAAGATACGGACATTATGGACGAGGGCACTCCACAAGCGAGACTCACGGTATGGGAGAGAATGAGGAGAACAAGGATGAGGCTCTTCAAAAGGACACCAAAGACCAAGTTAAAGCCTGATGTCGTAAACCCTCAGGTCGCATTTTACAAACTTTTCATGTTTGCGGACTGGTGGGATTACGTGTTGATTGTGCTGGGCACAATCGGAGCTTGTGTACATGGAGTTTCAGTACCAATATTTTTCCTTTTCTTCGGAGCCCTTATCGACGCCTTCGGAGCCAATTATGCAAATCCCCAAAAAATGGGTCAAGAAGTGAGCAAGGTGATTCAGATCTAGATGTCAGAGCCATCCAAGATGCCCAGAGATTTTGTCCGATGCATGTGTTGTCAAACACAAGCTGCGTATTCAGCAGGTCGTGTGAATACGGTAGAGACCTGCTGAATACGGTAGAGATACGTTGTTAGAGCGGGTAGCCTTCCTTCTCTCTCGTCGCAGTTTAAACTGAATTTGGTATATATATAAACGTGGATTCACAACGGCTGTTAAGGAAAAGAGAAAAGAAATACTCATCCTGCGTTCAGATTTTTGTGAACATCTTGAAGAACTTTATCTTGTTTGTTCCTGTGACAGTACGCTTTGAATTTGTTTTACCTCGGTTGTGTCGTGTTGGGCGCATCCTGGTTAGGTACGTTACTGGAAACTGGCTTCAATAATTCTTTAACCTAATAGCTCTGCCCAACTCATACAAACGCTCGGCAAGTGCACCGTTATCTGCTCACAGAATACCACGCATGCGCATGTTCTTCTACATGAAGACATGCGAAATTGTTTGTCAACGTACATTATTTCATGCTGCATCTTGATCTCGTGATTTACGTAACGGTCCAGCTTGAATCCAAGTTTAAAGCATAGAGCTATCTATCATGGCAATAGATTTAGATACCTGGAGTACGATAATGTTAGGGCTATAACCCAGGAAGCATCTGCACTAGTAAATATATCCAGGGAACCAAGAGCTACTAGAGTCCATTGGAATCAAGAGATTGCAGGTTGATTTTGACTAACTGAATTTGGTGTAGAGATTTCAAGCTGGATCCAAGCGGGTCAAAGGCAAAGCTCACGTATGAGAACGAAATTCCTGAAGGCGGTATTGAGGCAGGAGATTGCGTTCTTTGATCCAGACGGAACCACTAGCACCATAGTGAATCAGATTTCCACGGACATCGCTTTTCTACAAGATGCCATAAGCGAAAAGGTCCTTACTAGTGCGTGTTCTCATGATCACTGTAAATCAATAGTGATACAGAATACATTAATAGTTCAAATTACAAGTCGTCCAGGGCCAACTTGTGTGCTGAAAGAATAAGATCAAAGCCCAGGATCACATTGTATGTTATTTTCTCCTCGACTGCCATGCATATCTGAGATATATCTGGAAACCAGGAGAACATGAACTGACATTGATTCCATGTTTCCATCGCACCATCAACCAGAAAGCTAGAATTGATCAGTGGTCGAACGGCCCAAGAGTAGGAGATGCGTGTAGTTATCCGGGAAAGAATTTCATGGATCTAACATTACCGCCATTCCAAAGCCTAACACTCTACTTTGTTACGTCCATTTCTTCTTACCTTAGTGGGCAGTTCATGCGAGGGGATACGCTGCCAGACAATAACCTACGCATGATTACATTTCCACATGCAGGCGGGGAACTACATACATTTCATGGCGAAGTTCATAGCGGGTTTCGTGGTCGCCTTCTGCTCGGTTTGGCAACTCTCCCTCACAACTCTCGCCGTTGTTCCTGCCATAGTGATAGCAGGTGCAGCATACACGTTGACTATGATTGGACACCAAACGAAAAGCTTGGCCGCATATGAAGAAGCAGGCAAAGTTGCACAACAGGTACTACTGAGTATACTATTCAGTGCATCTCTCGTTCTATAAACATTCTAACGATAAGTTCGGCTTCATGAAGCAGGATCGAGCCTACATTGGCTACTCTTTTCTAGAACAAAATCTTGCGCCATGAAGTGTATCTATCGCAGGGATTCTGCTTTTCCATGCTCGTTATCCTTTCAACTGAGCATCCCTATCCTGCCGGTCCGGATCCGGGAGCGATTAGACATCGTCCAGAGACTAACCTTGCGATGAAATTGACCAATTGATTGGCAATTCTTTCATGCTATCTGACTTCAGGATTTTTCTCCGCATGATGTTTGTGACAAGGTGGTAGCTCAAGTAAGAACGGTGTATTCTTTTGGGGGAGAAGCCAAGGCCGTAGATGAATATGCTAAGGCGCTACAAACTACCTTGGAGTTGGGCAAACAAGGTGGTTTTGCCAAAGGTTTGGGTCTAGGAATAACTTATGGACTGACTGTGGGCGCGTGGGCTCTGCTCCTATGGTATTCCGGGATTCTAGTTCGATCCGGAACAACCAACGGGGGCAAAGCGTTTACCACCATCCTCAATGTTATTGTCGGCGGGATGTAAGGACTTTCGTGACTCCCTAGATCTTAACTTTTTAACTGAAAATCAAACACCACTAGTACTGATCATGGTCATAGATTCGGTTCCTGCTTTATGTCAACATAGAGTAGAGTCAAGCGTGACTTATGCAGAGATTCTCGCACACTTGTTACATCATGTTTCTCTAAGTGGTTGGTTGTATTAAGGTTCGTCAGTTTTCCTTTTCTCTGCACCACCTTGTTAGCGCTCAAAAAATAAAATTAATTAATTAATTAATTAATTAAGGTTCTTCGGTACTCCATGGTTTTGGTCAGAATTTTCTTATGCACTTTCACCACTACAGTGCTCTCGGACAGGCTGCTCCAAACCTGGCGTCCTTTTCGAGGGGGAAATCAGCAGCTTACAACATTTTGGAGATGATCAACAGAAAACCTGCAATTGAACAAACAACAGGGAGGAAACTTCTTCACGTCAATGGCCAGATCGAATTCCAGGATGTTTGTTTCAGTTATCCATCACGCCTCGAAGCAGTTGTTCTCAAGGACTTCTGTCTCATCATTCCGCCGGGCAGAACCGTAGCTCTCGTTGGAAGCAGCGGGTCCGGGAAGAGTACCATTTTTGGCCTGATCGAGAGATTTTATGAGCCAACCTCAGGTACGGAGTGATGACAGGTTAGCAAGAATTGGTGTTTAAGAGTCCCTATATCCTGTCTCTTATGATGCATTTTGAGTCTTAGATGGGTCGTCATCCAAAGTTGGATAAACGTTAAGTATAGAAATGTTCAACCTTCTGATTGTGATGTAATTACCTTCAGTTACCACCTCACTTCGCTGTCTCCATTTGTAGGGAAGGTACTGTTGGACGGACGCAACATCCAGCGTCTGCACCTTAAGTGGTTAAGAGAGCAAATAGGTCTTGTAAACCAGGAGCCGGCTCTTTTTGCAACCAGCATATGGGAGAATCTTCTCTATGGTAGGGGAACTGCAAGCAAGGAAGAAGTTCTGGCTGCTGCAACAGCTGCAAATGCACACAGCTTCATCAGCCAGTTGCCCTCTGGCTATGAGACACAGGTTATCCAAGCCACAACCCATAAACCATCTTTCTCCTAGAATATATATTGCCTGGACTTGTTCTTAACACTCACTGTCTCACACTAAATATAACAACCTTTAAAATTTACATGCTTCCGCGATTGCTTTCTGCCTAAGATGTGCCCAGTATGCCACTGCTACAGTTTGGGAATTCACTCCAGGCCTCAAACCTTGAAATGCTCTGAAGGCATCCTCTTTTGCTATTTGTGTAGAAATATTGTCATCAAGCAAAACCTGTTCAGAGCTTTCGACCACCGTTTTTATAGAGGAAGTAAGTGACTTTCAAAAATATAGTGTCCAAACTGGATGGTGAACCTTTAGTTGTAAAATGTTCTCAGTTTAGAACTTCGGGCGACCAAGTTGGCCCGAAGTTCAGTTCAGAAGTTGAGTTTTTCTCGTGTAGAAGGAAAAACTGATCCAGACAACACGAGAAAAACTGATCCAGACAACAACAGTAATGGTAGGGACGGCCATCCACTTCCCCCCGAGTAAACTTGAAACGACTATATAACATGAGGAGCAAAATGAGGTTGCCCTTGTGGGTTCTTCAGAACCATAATTCATATACGGTAACCTCAAAAGAATGCAGAATCTTCAATATATGGTACCATGCGGCACCTATATTCTGAATGCAACAATAGAAAATCCTCTCTTTATAATCACAGACGGGGTGTAACAGCACGCAGTAGTTATTTACTTAATACGGGTAGTAAACAAGAAGCAATGTATTATCTCCACAAGGAAGTATGTTCGTATTCTGGCTTCGTATAGTTGAGAAGCTGTGTACAGAAGGAACATGGCAGTTCTTTACTCGCAAGCCATATAGACCACTTGCATCATAAATCTGTCAGTAACCAGAATATAAGTCGATAAATGATCCTTTCATGGTATATCTCTACCAATCCAAGTTTGTACTGAAGAATCTCGGCCCTCGAGCTTGTTTGGTAAACATTACCCATTATACTCGTGCGCAGGTGGGAGAGAGAGGTCTGCAACTCTCAGGAGGCCAGAGGCAACGGATTGCAATTGCCCGGGCCATGCTGAAGAACCCAAAGATACTACTTCTAGATGAGGCTACGAGTGCTTTAGATCCTGGCTCGCAGCAGATTGTCCAAGAGGCTGTAGATCGGTTGATGGTTGGCAGAACAACTATGGTTGTGACACATCAACTCGCGGCGATCCGAAAAGCGGACTGTATCATCGTAATGCATAATGGTTCGATGATCGAGATTGGTACACACGAGGAGTTGATAGGTATAGGCGAGAAAGGTACCTACGCCGGGTGGGTCGAGCTACAAGAGTCGTGTTACTTTACACAAGGAGGAAGTTTTGTTGCAAAATTTAAACAGCATTCAAACGTTGGGTATGTCCCTTAAAAATTCCGTTCGCCTTTCGTTGGAGTCCGTTTGGGGGGCCCATTACTTGTAGTTTGAAGTAGAAGAAGTCCTTAAAGAAAAGGCTTCAGTTTATAGTTTGACTATTGTCTGCGTTTCCTGCTTACCCTATTGCCCTTCCTTGTGGTTTGAAGTAGACGAAGACGGAGTATTTAAAGATTAGAACTATTAAGCTCATTTCGGCATTGCCTGCTTAGTTTTTGGACGACAACAAGGGTCGTAGCTTATCAATTTTTCATCGTATCTCAAACCAATAAACAGCGCAAAAAGAAAGATGGGGAAAACCTCAGCAATTATCATTCAACTCCTTTAAATTTGCAAATTGAGCTGGAAAACATCATCCGCATGAGTCTCAAGTGCAATTTAGAGATTTTAACTTCTTGCTTGCTGTCATTGTGACAATGTTGCAGGGAAGAGCTTTTGTCGGCAACTACTCTGGAATCGCAGAACGTTCAAATGAAAGGACTTGCCGTCCGAGACATAGAACCGCGAGAATCTAACGCCAATTGCAATGAAGGGCCCGCTCTGTGGAGACTGCTGAAGTTGAATTCATCTGAGTGGCATTACGGCTTGTTGGGTATTATTGGAGCAGTCATTGCAGGTTGCGAGTTCCCTTTGGTTGCACTAACCATTGGTCAGGTTTTAACGACCTTCTATAATCCAGACAAAAGCTACATGGAACGTGAAGTGCGAAAATACACCTTGATTTTCACTGCAGCGATTTTGGTCGTTATAATGGGTCACCTACTTCAACACTTCTACTTTGCTTCAATGGGGGAGACTCTCACCGCGCGTATACGTAAACTCATGTTTACGGGTAAGATTTACTTAAGTAGGGAGAATGTAATTTCTAATCTCCAGTAAATCATTTTCCAATCTCAACAAGTTACCCTTATCGAACATCGATCTCCCACTGTACCACCATCTCAATGTTATAAGCAGGCAGAAAAATGCCTAATTAAAACCTTGACCCCGTAAGTTGCTTTTCAGGTATCTTAAGGAACGAGATGGGTTGGTATGACAGAGAGGAGAGCAACAGCAACGTCCTGGCTCTCTATCTTGCTTCTGATGCAGCATCGGTCCGTGCTGCTATTGCCGACCGAATTTGCATTGTTGTGCAGAATATATCTCTGGTGGCAACAGCCTTCGTGATAGCATTTTTCCTACAATGGCGAGTGGCTTGTGTTATGTTCGCTACGTTTCCTCTATTGATCGCATCTCTGGTGGGGGAGGTAAAGCTACTACCCCTACGACATTTTTCTTTGGATAGATCAGCTCGCAGTCTCCATCGTCATATTCAAGCACCTGACAGAACTAATGAACAAAATTGCAGAACTTCTTCTTAAGGGGATTCAGTGGGGACGTGAGCAAGGCGTACGCGCGAGCAAGTGCAACAGTAGGAGAGGCAGTTGGCAACATCCATACAGTGGCGGCTTTTTGTGCGGAGGACAAAGTTTTAGAGCTTTTTAACAGAGAGCTTAGAATACCACAGAGAAACGCCACTTTCAAGGCTCACATTGCAGGCGTTGGTTATGGCCTTTCGCAATTCTTCATGTACGGTTCGTATTCAGTTGCACTCTGGTATGCATCCTTACTTGTGAAGAAGCGTGAAGCCACGTTTGGGGACTCGATCAAGATAATTATGGTCTTGATATTTGCAGCTTTCGGAGTGGCAGAGACGATAGCTATGGCACCGGACTTCGTGAAAGGTGACCAAGCCCTATTATCAGTCTTCAAGATCCTAGATCGCAAGACTGAGATCGACCCTGATGATCCCAAATCTGAAAAGTTGACTGAAGTTCGAGGAGACATAGAATTTCACAATGTCGCCTTCAACTACCCGATGAGACCAACTGTTCCAGTTTTCACAGACCTGAGCCTACGAGTCCGTGCTGGCGCAAGTCTGGCTTTAGTCGGGGAAAGCGGATCTGGCAAGAGTACTGTGATCTCGCTGCTCCAGCGATTCTACAACCCACTTTCCGGAGTAATTACTATCGATGGCAAGAATGTGTTGACGCTGAATGTCCGATCACTCCGGCAACATATAGGCGTGGTACAGCAAGAGCCTGCGCTTTTTGCCAGTAGTGTTCATGATAACATTCTTTACGGGAAAGACGGAGCGTCAGAGAGCGAAGTCGTAGAAGCTGCAAAAACGGCCAATGCACACAACTTTGTAAGCGCGTTGCCGCAAGGCTATCAGACGTCCGTAGGAGATAGAGGAGTAAAACTTTCAGGAGGACAGAAACAACGCGTGGCAATTGCAAGAGCAGTGATTCGGAGCCCTGCTATTTTGCTTCTAGATGAGGCAACGAGTGCACTGGATGCAGAGTCTGAGAAGCTAGTGCAACAAGCTCTGGACAGGATAATGAAAGGCCGCACGACCGTCGTCATTGCTCACCGGTTGTCGACCATTCATAACGCAAACAATATTGCCATGATGAAGAACGGCCAGATTCTCGAATTTGGCACGCACGATGAGCTCATGGCCCTCGACGGAGCGTATGCCCGATTTGTCCATATGCAACAATTCCGGTGTCCTAAATCCCTGTCTTTCTCCCTAGAGAATGATCCCTCACTATTGAATTAAGCTACTACCAGAATCACTCTATATTTCACTGTTTCATGTACAAAGATTCCTCTATGATTGTCAACAACTTTGTCTATGACTGTCATCGTACTCACATTCTGTGCCTGCAGAACATCGATTCGCCCTCATGCGTGTAGAGGATTGATTCATACTCTCTTTAGCCGACCTTACGATGACAGTAGTCTCTCTCTGAGTCGAATTCTGACAGCTACTCCACAATCTTCCACATGTAGTATACATTCAGGAAGATTCCTGAGGTAATAATGCAGACTTCTGTGCATTATATCACCTCTTCCATCTTCTTCGGAAGAGGGGAATAATGCAAAGCGGTTTAATTTATCACCTAACTCTTCCGGAGGGAAGGGTTAGGTGATAAAGTAAACTTATAACAAAAGCATTCCGGGGAAAAATAACTCTCTTCTTGAGAGACATTCTGTTGCTTGCTGCTCTTGTCATAGTGATGAAGAGGTCGAGCCTCGGGATCATCGATTCCTCGAAGTTATGGTATGTTATAATTACAACATTCTACATCTTTTGCAATTCTTTTCTCATGTGAAATCTCGAAAAATTTATAGCAGTTCTTCTACATTGGCTTTTTGATGCATTGGCACCTCTCATGCTCCAAAACACTCACAAGTGATCCAACTATCACATAAATTTCATGTTGGTAGGCAAGTAATAAACAATCTACAGTGACTATTAGTCTCAACTTTGAGATTGCAAAGCACTTGCGCTATTCAGAGAAGCCACGCCAATGCTGAGGTTATCTCAAGCAAAAATTTACTTGACTGACTAAATGCGCCAAAACTGTAACAGGAAATAGGAGGTGACAAATTGCCATGTCACATTTGCACAATGCGTTTCATCTTTAGAATGACATGGCGTACGTGTAGATGAAAAGTAAATTATCGTCAGACTTGTCTGTGTGAGAGAACACTTGCTTACTTTTTGGTGGTTTGCTCGCATCGCCATCTCTCAAGAACCATTTCATATTTTCATGAATGCTCGTGCATTTCGTCATGAAATACAATTGTGAAAATCTGATATTAGGTGTCGGAATTGCATAAACTTCAGATTCTGCTCCAGTGGCACTCTGACCCAATGCACGTCTATGTTACGGGTATTCCAAAATCTATAGACATCGCTCAAAATACAAAGTAGCAAGAAGAATGCGGAAGCACAAGAAACTGTCATGTCAATGAAGTCTGTACACCTTAGTAGTAAACCTTAAGCCTAGTGGAATAACAACAAATTGGCATTCATCAGTTGTCCGCATGATTATCATATAATTAATATCAAACATGGAATGCGAATATGTTAACCATATGTTGTCATTAAGTGTGTGATATTGACAAAAAATCATCATTCAAGAGAAAATCACGAAATAGTTGCGCGAAGTGGAGTTATGGTCTTCTAGCTAACTTTTAATATATGCGGATGTCATCGTATTGTTATTTATGGATCAAATGAATCATACATTATCTATCCTTACACTCGATTAAAACCTCGAATAACAATACAGTGATGTTCATGACTTCTTATTGTCATTCACTTGGAATAAAAAATCTGCAAATATTCATGCAAGTTGAAATGATTAAATTCTACCGTTGGATTCATATATACAAAAATACCACTATATTGTCATTCAAGGAAAATTAATATCAATTTATTATACATTGTGATTAAATCCTCAAATAATAATATCGATCGAACAATATTATCATTTGATTCATGCTGATCATGAACGGTTACACGCCTACGTGGTAGACAACTTGTATGTTTGGTTACTATCAAATTACTTTTTATGTCATCCACTTTCATCTCTACAATGTAATCGTAAATGTTACTTGCAATACGCAAAGGTGACATGGCGGTCTGTCATCTCCTATTTCCTATTTGAATAAGCATGTTCAACCACCTTAGGGCAATTTTCGCTCAATATCTGTTATCGGAAAAATATTCCTGTATTTACAGAAATTCTATACTAAGTTTTATTGAAAATCAAATATAATACATAACTATTAAATGTTAGACGTACAGGGAACTATGGAAGCGTCCCAGAGAACCCATAAGTGAAGTATGTAATAACACGTCTCCAAGACTATAAATCTGGCTTGTTATTACTTTCAAAAATACTTTAATTTATTGTCTAACTCTTTCCTTCAGAAGGTTAGGTAATAAATTAAGCTTGCTTCCCTCTTCAATCTTTGGATGGAAGAGGTGAATAAAATAAGCTACAAGCTTTTGAAATACGGTAAAGATGCAGTTTTGCACAAATCAATACATTTTTGGTTATCTTAGTCTTGCTCACACACAAAGAGCCACTGTACAAGTATAACTTTCGACCATCATTACTGTAGTTGGACTATCAAAAATAGAAAATAAAGAAACAAATGCTCTAACCTTTCTCGTGAAAAGGTTTGATAATAAATCAAACTCAATCAAAAGGAAATATTCGTGTCTTAGCAGGATTTTATGCTCCAGGGCAAATGTGCACGATATTTATGGGTTTATGAAGATGAAACAGATGTCATGGGACACCTCCTTGGGCGAGAACTCCAAGACCTCAATGACATGTTCAACCCATGACAAGTTCAGCTCCAAGATCCCATATTTAGCTCTTTCACATGAGAAAATAAATTAAAGGTAAATTCTGTAGATCTTTTAGAGAAAATAATAACATCGACAGCTGAAAATATATAACAATTACGCATTTTCCACTTCTGTTCATGCTTGTCCTATTCCATCCTGGTTGGGATGCGTATTTGAACTACTGCCTGGTAGAGTTTTGAGATACACCTTGCGGATAAAAGTCGTTTCTGGATGTTTCGTTGTACCGCTCCAGCCTTCGATCAACAAAACCATCCTCTCTTGTCATGTGATAACTCATGAGTGATGCTTCTCATATTTCTCATCAAAATGTTTATCTTGGAAACTCCATCTTTATATGTGACCAAATTGCGCTGAAAATGTCCGTCGAGGGACATATGTGGGACTAAACCTAGATCCCAACGCAGCTAGACACCTAGTAACCAGTGGAAAAGTTTGAGTAAATATGCATGCAAGATCGACTTCTAGTAACTTCTGCTCACTTGTTGTTATCAGAAGAATATATAAGTGATAAACAAAATTCTATATCTGGTTGATAGAATTTTTTAAATTTTATAGATATTAGCTATTAGTTCAACCTGGAAACACAAGACGAACCAAACATAAACATAAAGAGGGCGCAAACAAACCTGCTCTCTGAAATCCATATGCGGACTAATGATCGCCACCTAAATATATTTAATAAAAAGTTTAATTTATTACCTAACCTTTTGGTTAAATTTATTTTTTATTTTTTATTTTTCTAAATAAAAAAGTAGATAATAAATTAAATCTTTACATATTTGCATCCTCCCTCATGAGGAGTGCATATACATGCTTCTTCATAACATGCATATTCACATCAGGTAGCATGCATATGGTATTCATATGCATAAAAATACATCGACACTTAACTTTCCTTCCTCATACCTTCTTAATGCGAACATTCTTGCTATGTTTCTATAGTGAGAGACAGCAAATGGAAATCTGTTTCATCCATGTTCACAACATGATCCATAAGAACAGAGTAACCTACTACAAAATTATGAAACATCATCAGGTATAGCCTAAAATGGGAAGCACCCATGCATGTATTCACTTTCGCATGTATCTTTCCATGGAGAAGTAAATACGAAGGGTTTAATTTATTACCTAACCCTTCTGTTGGGAAAGGGTTAGGTTTGTTATTCTTTGTTAACTTCCCGCATATGTATTTCCTAAAGTGCATCTGTCGGCGCTTCCATTTCCGATTGCAAGTCTAGGTGCAATTAGCATTTAACACTTACAATAAATTTTGATTTCTCTATCAGCTTAATACTGAATCTATCATATAACAGTTATATCTTTTCTGATAACAGAAAAAGAGCAATGCATGCATGCATATTTATATGTTGGATCATTGTTTTTCTTTGATCAGACTCATACTGATGACGCTTCCTTCATCAAAGATACAATATGTCACATGTTGATATGGAGTAGGTAGTGGAACCTTCTTGAAGGTAGACTTGATCGGACCTTTTCGCCTTTGAAGCTTCCGTTGTTCTTCACACTCGAAGACAACTATTGAGCAATTGTGGATCCAGACCGGAAGTTCCGGTTAAGTTTACAAGAGACCCAAGATCAAATCCAACCTCTAGAGATTGTAAACGGTCCTCCATTCTCAGCAAAGATGTCTAGGCATTTCATCTGCAACAAGCCGTTGAAAATATAACCAATAGTCAAAGAATTCAGCACCAAACCTTCAGCTCTACATAGTTGATTTTGCACAACAAATTCTTCTTCCAGCTCAAGTTTTCCGTCCAAACACTCAAGCCAAACTTTCCTAATCTTTGTAGACCTTGCATTAACGTTTTGCCCTCAGTATCAAGGCCCGAACTTTCCTCCCTTTGTTGAATTAACCTTTCAGCTTTCAGCTTTAACTTACTCCTTTCTATGAACCAGCCTCTAAGCGTACTCTGATCGAGATTTTTTGACAGGATTCTCAACTCCAAGTTTATTGTACTTCAGCGTCAGGTTAGATGGTCAGACAGTAGCTCTCTAAGAGAAACGATTCAGATTGAGAGCTTGTGGAATGTTTTTTGTTAAGCTTCAAAATCCGAAAACCAACTCGTGTACTTGATCTTTCGTCTTGAACGTATCGACGCCTTATGTGTGAAGTTTATGCTATCACGTTTGAAGGTCATCGGACTGTTAGCCCCATCATCCGAAAGATAAGCCTCTTCTCTCTCCTTCTGCTTCTCTTTTACCACCAGCTTCTTGTTAATATATGTGCAAACTCTAGGCTGCACAGTATTATGATATCTATTGGATAACATCTATATTTACTTAATGTATACTTCTAGATTATGTGATCTAAACCCGTTTTACCCACTCTATATAGATAAGGGTTTATGCCACTCCGTGGCCTCTCTTGGTGATATATAGTTACCTTTCTCCTTCTTTGTGTGTGGCGGCTCTCCTCACTCTTGAAAGTTACCCCTATTTCAAGAATTATTAGCATGTTCTGAGCGTTCCAAGATCAAATTCAAAACTGAATTAGGACGAGGAAGCCTTCCCAAGCGTGCTACGTTGGTCACCTGTGTGAAGACTTATGAAACCAGCACCATCGTAGTTGAACTCAGTTGACAATTCACAGTTTTGAATCCTTTCGATGAGCTCACTCGTCATTTGATCCATAGGCTCTTTCCGCACTCGTTCCATGTGCTCCTCCCTGCAAAACCAAAACGCTTCATCACGTTTCACTTTCTGGGTTTTGATGGTGGAGTAAGGAGAAAGAATGTCCAAGTTGAGTATGAGTAACCAAATAGTTCTGCCATCAAGAAGCTTCTCCATGTATAAATGCAGATTGGTATCGTCAACTAAATTCTCAAAGTCAATCACACTAATTTATGCAGCCATTTCCTCACCGTCGTCCTATGCATCATGGTATACGTCGTTATCATTCATACATTATTTTAGAGATGCGTCTTCCTCTCTACTAGATACTCTTTACTGCGCAAACATTTTTCTTCTAGTGATGGTGAAGTGTGTCATATATCAGATCACACTTGAAAAGTATCGCGCATGAAAAGATGTTTGAGGTCTTTAAACAACAAGAACCCATTCTCGACGTTTTCCTCAAACCTGAAATTATACCATCCTAAGTTCTTCCCAGACCTGAAGTTACACCATTCTAAACTTTTCTTATGTAGGTAACGGATGTCGACCCAAGTCATTTCTTGAGGCCAGCATATCATCTAGAACTTTAATACCTATAATTTTGTTGAAAACAGTTTCAGTATTCGGAATACTGAAACTGTGTCAGTGTTCTGATCATTATACTTTATGTCTGAGTTTAGAGTTCTCTACTTTAAGCTAATATACTCACCATTTGAGACTCTAAAAAGCACATCCTCTTTAGGTGTGTATTTTTTGGGGCTTAAAACTCATTTACATCACCGGCACATAGCCACCATTGAAACAACACGGTAGGATCGATGATATCCTACACTGAACCAGATTTCAAGTGTTTGTAAGGGAAATGGAACCCAAAACTCATCACGCGACGGTGGAGATTAATGCAGAGCTCATCCAGATGGAAATCTGGATTCAGTAGTTCTGGAGTGCAGAAGTTTGAAAGTATGCTATGCGAAAGTTTGTTACCAAAGCCGTCTCGTACCTGAACCTTACGTTTGATTCTCCTGTAGTAGTAGCTCCTCCTCCTCCTCCTGTTGAGAAAGAAAGTTTTTTCTCCTCAAAGCAAAGTCTACAGCGTCTTATTTTTCCTCTAGCGATCGACCACAACCCTTCCGGAATTTTGTTTGCTCCCAGTAGCAGGAAAAATTGAGTTGGTGTGAAAATGGAAGAAATCATGATCGATGTTGGATTCTCTGCTTCCAAAACCGAAGTTTTGACCGTTAGGAAATATTGCCACTCAGACAGCACCAGGACAGATCCGTTCAGTCTTGTCAGGTGCGAGTACGGTAGTGCACAACAGGTAGGAGTACAGCAAGTATTGTGACCTCCAGCTAGCCTGGTGGTCACGTCTAGAGAGAGAGATTTGCAGAACGAGAGACATAGACACAAGTTTACAAACGACACTGCGGGTATGGATGCAGCAACCAGTGTATGACCCATTTAGGTCCCAAAATGTCGTGAATATCAACATACCATACCATTAAATTTTTGAAGCGTGCTTGTAGAACCTCATTGTCGAGTTATGTTGCTCAGCGTTGCTGGACATGCATCAAGCCAAGTCAGCATGTTCACGAGTGACGTTCAACCTAGCGTAATACTCGTCCAATTTGTCAGTCCATACTGGTCTGCATCAGGTGGAAGCGTAAATATGAGAATCATATTGTATATATAGTTTGGTTCTCTTGCAGAGGAGGGGACACTTATGTTTTCTTCCGTCCCGAGTGCGTTGACTATTTCTGGTGGTTCGAACTTCTACGTGACTTATTCTTCCTTTTCTTTCTCCGCGTACTTTTTTGCTGGAGGGAGGGAATCCGGCTACAAGTAGTTCCAACGCTTTACCCTGAAAGCACATCTACTGATTGAGAGTTGAATGTTGACTAGAATCTCACTCACTCACGCCATTCGAAACATGGACTGGCAAGCCGGTGATGATGATAGATGGTTTCCTTCCACATTTTTAGTACGAAAAGCTGACATTAAGTTCAATATATGTGTGGATATGTATAATCGAAACTTGGAAGACGACGACTATATGATATCCTAATCAAGGAGAATAAGTTTTATTCACATTCTCGACAGGATACTCAGAAGTGGATAATTTACAATCCGGGGAGAACAAACGTACGAGAGACCTGGATAAAGGTTTCAATCTTTGAACAAAAGTCTGATTGATCTAGTCCCCAGTCTGACCTTAGTTGTGCTAAGTTTGACCTTGCACGTCGCACATACTACTTCCGGTTGATATCACGCCTACTACGTGAAGTGTCAAGAAATATTTGAAATGTTCAAGGTTCTTCCTTGTGAAGAGCGACAATAAGTTATGCGAGTATTCGAATCAAGAAATGGATCCGGGAAACCAGAAAGTACAGAACATGAGAGGAAGGCGGAGTCTGCCGTTTCATTCTAGAAAACAAGAATGTTCACTAGAGTACTCATACTCTTGTCTCAGTGTAGAAGGCAGGATGAAGAAAGTACACTCACCTTGAAGTTGATCACCTTATTCTGATTTAGACGTGTACAGGTTTTTGTCTTGAAACTCAGTACCTTGTTTGCATTGTAACTTATTACTGTGAACCCCATAATTGGAGTGACTGAAGGGGCATAATATGTGTTCCAGAGCATCTTAGACCGTCAAGGAAAAATTACACTTACTGGTTACCGTCAAGAAGTGTCATCATTGGTGTTGGTGTTGGGGGGGCGCTGTGGGGGGCGCGGTTGGGGAAGGAGGAGGAATGGTGAAGCTTTTGAAACTAAAGCGCACAAAAGTTTCACAAAAGTGCGCACGAGATCACCTACGCAAGAAACTTCAATCAGCACTTGCTAACACAAGTGAATAATACTGGAATAAACCCGCTAATGAAAGAAAATAATCAGATCCACCGGAACAATAAGTTATACCCTTGACAGATTCTTAATAAGATCGATCCATGAAAGACGAAAGAAGAATGTTCAACAGGTATGAAGGTGGATCAGCGTACACCTTCTTTTGCACTGAAAAGTACGCAATTATTTGGTCTTCAGATACCTGCACACTTGAAAAGTTCATATGAACCTCGCTCACTTTAAAATGCTTTACGTTGGAAGAGTCTGGAAAAAGTCGATTGTACACAAACATTCTCGTGATGTTTCGAAAGTGTCAGTGAAATGAAAGAATGATACTTCTGGTGGTTCTTGCCCGCCTTTGTTTCGATTCGAAACATGTGAGGAGGAATAGAAGAAACGTCGTGTAAAACCAGCCAAGGGACTCACCTCCGCATATTATGATCCAGACGATGCTCACAACATCATGTGCAAACCCGTATAAGTCACAGTTGAACTTTTGCAGGAATCTTGTGAGCGGCAACAATAATGAGTGAAGCATTCTCCAAGATATTTCACTCTAAGAGGCGCAAGAGACATGTGAGCCGAAGAACGAGAAAGATAGGGCCTCAAACATCAAACACGAGTATGGAATGCGTATGGAATAGTTCTCTGTGAGAACGACCTCCGAGGAGAGGAACTTGGGGATGCGCGCTAATGTATGTACGTATGTGTACGAGCATGGACGTCCACGTGCAGCCTGTAACAGTTGATGGCGCGTCCACATCCGGTTTCCGACGTGGTTTCTAGCACGTCCGGGCATTCCAAATCTGTAAATTCTGTACCCAAAACTGGCTCCCCAAGATTGTGGAACATAATAAATGTTCAATGTCGACTTGCATTTGCAGGTGAAAGGAAGAGGAATGACCCGCTAAAGAGAGTGAAAGTTTCTAAAACACCACCTGAGTGAACTTCATATAAGGAACTTCTTATTAAGGAAGACGACACATAAATAAAATCAAATACCTTTCTTCCTTTCGCCTTCTTATCTGACAAAACCACGTCTTTTATTATCTTTATTACTTGATGCTGAGAAGGTGGGGCCGGTAATGAGGAAGAATGCCGAAGTAAGTAAGTAATGCCGAAGATTCTTCTCCGTTTCCGTTTCGGCGACAAACCTGAGTTTTTCGGCAGCACATCTAAATGCCGGGGCGTGCCGGAAACCGGAGAAATAGATCGAAATGAACGCGCCTGAAGTGACCTAAAGTTCATAAACTCGTAGTGCTGTAAAATTCGCCCCTCGACAAGTCAGATGTTGAAACCAAAACCAGCCAGTGCTGGGGAAGAAATTCTTTTGTAGCAGGGTAAATATCCCACTGTAAAAGTAATAACCGGTTTTATAGATCGGTTTTATATATATCCGGTTTTTGTTCCCAAAACTAAAGGATAATTTGTCAGTATATGTTAGTCTTTGCCAGTAAAGATCCGGCTGAGTACAATTTCAAACCACTTCTTCCCAGAAAACCTCCGGTTAGCCCCGAGCGTTGTAGCCAGCACTGGCCCGGCACGTTCCTCCTCTCAAGCACAGAGAAACAAGGAATCGACCGACAGACCGGAGAGTACAGACTCCAGAGAGGTGAGGTAATAATTGAGGGGTAAAGCTACATACGGGGAGGTCTGCATACATGGGACCGCGTCCGAAGGCGAAGATTGTGCGACG
Source organism: Asterella californica (assembly GCA_036924285.1). Classification (NCBI taxonomy): domain Eukaryota; kingdom Viridiplantae; phylum Streptophyta; class Marchantiopsida; order Marchantiales; family Aytoniaceae; genus Asterella; species Asterella californica. The sequence continues at coordinate 33,256,223 of JAYKYS010000003.1, forward strand.
GACCTTTGGTCAAACAAAGAGACTTTGGGTTAGTGGTTGTGACTGTCTGTTGTGAGGAGGGCAGACCCTGCAGAGCGACGGAGCGAGAGAGCGACCGCGCACGCTGCTGAGCCTGCTCTCTTCCTGGTGTGCACTGCCAACCTTGTCCAGTGGAAGCGTCCTGCAGAAGAAGAAGAGGAAGAAGCTCTTGCTGAGGGAGGGAGAGGAGCAGCGCAATCGAGAGGAAAGAGTGAGCCGTCGAGTTTCTCGAGCCCTGTGGCCTTTCCTGTACTCGACGAACCTTGGTTGGTAAAGCTAGCGGGAAAGGCAGGGAGGGAACGACCTTACGGGGACTGGACTGCTCGAGAGGTTCACTCTTATTTCTCAGGACTCGTCGCTCGTCTCCGCATTTAGTTCAGTTATTACCTCTCCGAATCCGGTATTGTCCCCTGTTCCTTGTTACCGTATTAGATCGATTGGTTAATTGATCTATATATTCTCATCCGTAGTCATTACCCCGAGAGGAGTGGGGCGAACAAGACTACAAGGAACAGGTCAGTCGAGATTCGAGAAGTAGCCAAGTTTGACTCAAATATCTGGGGCCAGTGTCAGTACTCCAGGCGAGAATTTGGTGGTTCGACACCTCGCCTTTGTCATGTTTTTCCAGCATTCTCTTTTTGTACGTGGAGGAAACATATGAGAAGGGGATGATCAGTCGGTGACGTTTTAGTCGACTGTGGGTGGCAAGTTTGAACGGTGTTTGTATTGGTGTCTAACTCGAGCTGGTTCGGTTGGCCGGGTGATAGACTAGTTTGGCTCTTTGAGATCGATCCGAAGACGAGTTCGAATCTGGACAAAAGCTGTCCGGATTTGAAATGTCCAGATTATATTGCATGATGCCCGCAGACTTGAGTTCGTTCCGCCCATTCTGTGATAGCGGTCGGCGTTCATGTATCTGACTTTTGATTGATCTTCTAATCAGGAGTCTCGTCAAGACGGAGATCTCCGATCCGTGTATGCGGTAATCTGTAACCTCCACTGGGCATTTCATCAACTCCGATGCTGTATCTATTTGGTGCGTTGCGGCACTGATTCTGGATCTACTCCTGGTAGCTGTCTTGTGAACGCGGGTCGCGCTATCAGCTCGTCAATCCTGTTTGGACCTTCCGAGAAATCGTCATGACTTCAGACAAGAAGAACGGGGTTTCTGATGGCGGGGCGTGGGCTATGAATGTCATAAGCTCAGTTGGTATTATCATGGCTAATAAGCAAGTCATGTCCGGCTACCATTTCCGATTCGGTAAGATCCTCGATCCGGATACATTGGAATTTTGCAAAGGATGAAATCTAGAAAGTAGTTGGAGATTTGATCTCAGCCTCATGCAACAAAACCACACTCATACAGCCCAAACTTAAACATAATCCCATTGTCTGTTACTCATCTTTTCCGCTCGTATAGGTCATAGGTGACCCCTAGGATCCTGTTTGACATTGGAGAACTTGAATGCATCGGGGACCGCGTCTAGTATCGTGGAAAGGCGCTTTAATTCTTAAACTTGCGGAGAAAAGTAGCCGTGCTGTGTTTCACCTAACGCACGTTACAGCAGACAAGCGTATTTGGAAACTGGCACCTGGGCTTCTTTGTGTTCTCTGATCTCTGTGTTGTTGGTTTCACGATGCAGCCACGACCCTGACAGCTCTCCACTTTACCATCACCGCTCTAGTGGGCTTTATCTCCTCAAGATCAGGCGTTATATCTTCCAAACATGTGCCATTTTTTGAACTCTTTGCATTTTCACTGGTTTCCAACACCTCCATCGTGGGCATGAACCTCAGTCTCATGCTGAATTCGGTTGGATTTTATCAGGTGAGGTCAACTTGTGGTACTCAAGGGTAGAATGCATGTCTGGATTCCACTTCGGTAAAGTTCATACAGTGCTCTAGTGTAAATGAAGTAAACTGAAGTCCCACGACTTGAACTGTAGCTCACCGCTACGTCCCTAATCTAGCAGTTACTTTCTTAAATATTCAAGGATGATCTCCTGTGTAGCTACTTACAAGGTTCAGCCCGTGTGCCACGGTACCGGTTGTGCAGATAGCGAAATTGAGCATGATCCCAACCGTCTGTATTTTGGAGTGGTTCCTCCATGGTAAAACATACACCAGGGAGGTGAAGACGGCTGTTTTTGTAGTGATGGTGGGTGTTGGAATCTGCACCGTCACCGATGTGAAAGTGAACCTTTCAGGCTTTTCTGCTGCCTGTGTTGCGGTAATCTGCACTTCTTTGCAACAAATTGTGAGTATTGAGATCAAGGTTCTTCGCCCCGGACGCTTTTCAAGTTGGAACTTCTGCACAGCCACAAACTGAATCACTGTAGTCATGATCCACTCTAAAGAGATCTTCCTGGGTTGATTGTGCAGTACATTGGTTCCATGCAAAAGAAACACAACATCGGTTCTTTCGAGCTCCTGAGCAAAACTGCTCCAATCCAGGCTGCCTCTCTGATCGTCCTGGGCCCATTCGTTGACTATATTCTCAATGGAAGCAACCTTTTGGAGTATTCCATGTCTTGGGGAGCAGCTGTAAGTTCTTGCGTCTTAAAGCGTAGTAATAGATTCTCGCAGACCTCCAGTTGCGCTTGGGCGTACTATCTGCATTATCACAGATCTCCGTAGCTTTCAACTCTTATAATCGTGAATTTTATATTATCTTCCCTGGAAGGAGTTCCCTTGAATCGTACGAGATCGTAACTGCTTTGGACCTTAAGCCGAGTGCACTCCTCAACTTAGTTTGTTTTGTTGTTCTCCCAGTATCCGACAGAAACGACGAATCTATTCAGTATACTTAACCTTTTTTCTGTGTGTGCAGTTCTTCATCGCCCTTTCCTGCACACTAGCAGTTTTCTGCAACATGAGTCAATATTTGTGCATCGGTCGCTTTTCTGCTGTATCTTTCCAGGTGTTGGGACACATGAAGACCGTCTGCGTTTTGACCTTGGGGTGGATATTATTCGACTCAGTATTAACCTTCAAGAACATGACTGGTATGGCTATGGCTGTTTTGGGTATGGTGATTTACAGTTGGGCGGTGGAGCAAGCGAAACTGCAGGCAAAACAATCATCAATGAGCTACGTGAAGGAGTCGAGTTTTTCAGAGGAGGATGTTGCATTACTGAAGAGTGGACTGGACCAACAACCAATGAAAGATATTGAATTAGGACGAGACTTGAAGTAGGACTGAATGATTTGACAGGATGAGTACACAGCTTAGTTTACGGGGTCTTTCCCAGGAAATGTTGAGGACCTCAAGAAAACATGGATGGATAGGACTTCCGCCAGAATCTAACGGCGTCTCACAGAGGCCCGGCAGTCCACACAAATCTTGCTGGTCAGATATTATTTATTGTCTACGAAAGTGGCACAGTTGCTTGCGCAGGATTTCAACCCTGTGCGCCCATTTTTCGGTTACCTTATTTCAGCAGAACCATGCTAGTATCTTTCTTAGAGATCGACGAACGATCTAGCGGAAGAGCACAACGATTGATTGTAGGGTATCCCTGTACGGTAGTTGAGGCGTATCGGAGGAGAAACGGCCTCAGTCAGTTGGTTATTGCTAGAGAGATTCTTTGAGATGGGTTCGTTTCAAGTAAAACCGCCCTCCCTCATTCATTCTTCTCTGACTCAGTCTTTGTAACAGTACTTCTGCACTAATCAGTGTCCGATTCGATACTGCGGTGCCCGAGTGAAAATACATGCCCATATATATACCATTGTTGAAACGTGTAGATTGAAAGTCGTCTCTTGATTGTTTCCATGCCTCGTTTTATCTCTGTCATCGCTTCAAGGCACTCCCTCAATGGACACCCCCATGCTTACCTGCAGGAGGTGCGAGGCTCGTGTGGTTTTGGAGATCAGGTATCCTTGCTGTCTGCATTTGGTCCAGGTAGTGCATTGTGCAGATGGACACTTGCCGTTTTGGGAGAAAGTCCGTCAGGAGCAAGATAGAAGTAACAAATAAGTTGCCTGTTACTAAGTTGTTTGCGGCTTGGATATCGGAAGGTTATGAGTTTGACGGTAAATTATTGTGTATGATAACCCTCTCTGCTAGGTGCTGATGAAGTCAGAGAAAAGGTTGAGGTGTATGCGAGGCAGTGTGAATTACCAGCATGCTCTTCGTGTAATATATGTAGTTAGATATTTGAGTGTGCTCCTACTCATTACTTACAGCTGAATGTTTCCATGGGTGAGATCCTATGCTTGTTGGGTGCCTTGTTTACTGATTGGTTTATAAAAATGTGCATTTTCTGCCTTCTTCTTTTCTTCAGTTCTTGTAGTTACTAAATAATTTGCTCACTCATTCGGTATGTTTCGTTTAACTAAATGCTGGCTCCTTGCTCAAGATTAGACCTCGGTTTCTCTTCTGCATTAGAAAGGTCATACGGATAAAATCTGTCTGCACTGCATACTATACATATCATCTATATTTCACTTCCATACCGGGGGCAACCATCTCCGGAAATGTGCCATGTGCCATTGTTGTGTGTCTGGCCCCCTTTACAAAATACTCGCAAACTTCATGCTTAAAGTTGGCGGTCAAACACCTCCCCGAAATGCTACTTACTGTGTACTTATCTGTGTTCAACTTTTGCGGTTTACCTTGACTGTGAGGATAGTTCTTGAATCGAACTGCTATACTCATGGATGAAGATATGATGTTAAGTGATGAACCAAACATAATTCAGGGTCCCTTGTGTTGACACATACGTACTTTGCCAGACAGTCAGAGTCGGTCTTGTTCTTGTTCCAGATAGTGTGAAGGATTCACCATCGACAAGATGCTGAACCCGTTTATATTATAACGCTTGGGTGGAAGAGGGAGCTTGTGTCGGGTCCGTTTCCTGCTGTCCTACGCGGTCGGTGCATCCGGAGTATAGAGCAATCACAGTACTGGAAAGTGAGTTTTACTTGGTTCATCACCTCAGAGGGCAGGGTACGGAGGTTTTGGAGAAATTGCTAGGTAGAAACCGACGGGCTACCATGATAAGCGACGTGCCTCACGTAGAGGCTTCCAGTGTCTTTGCCGCGGAAGTAAAGTATTATCACTGTTATGCGCAGAAGATCCTGTGCCAACGTGATAGCATTCCATACATGATTCTAAATGAACATGTGCCAGACGGAAATCCGTGCGTAAAACATTTCGGATTTGGAATCTCACTCGTTGTTTGTGTTTTATCGTGGTCTTAAATCCTAGAATTCACTGTATGCTTTAGTGTAATAGCGTCCAAAACCAAAAGTTAAGACTACTCAGAACGGAAGCTCACGGAAACTGTAAGACGACTCCAAAATTCTAAATTTGAAATTCTTACTATTTTGAAATTTGAAACTGCGTACTCTTGCGTGAAATCCCGAATCCGAGATATTTGACATCGCTTAGTGCCCGGAACAATCGGGGGTTCCCGTTCAAAGAGTCTTCCGCCCGCGGAAAGAGAAACGGAAGGCTCTTACAACTGGGAACCCCCTCTTTCCCGGGCATTGCTCCACACAGAAGACGATCAAAATGGTCCGTCTTGAATCTATGTAAGTGTGCGGACGAGACGCGTAAGCACTCGAATCACGACGTGTTCGAGGATATCAGGTTACTTCACGTTTGCTCAAAGTTGACAGTGGACTCGATTGATGGGCATTTGTAGATTTCGCCAAGTTAAGACTCATTACATTTCCCTGCTAATCTGGAACAACTACTGGAGTATGCGTCAGCATTTCTCGTCAGATTGCACCAGCAACCCTAACCTGTGAGCTCAAATTGGTTCCAGTCGGTTCGGTTGACTCCATGAGCGCAACGGATGCTTAGCTGCACAGGCCAGGGGAATTAAGGCTACTGACAATGCCATCTGAAAGGTTGCATTCTGTGAGACATAGTTTCTTAATGCCCTAACAGGTCTTCTTAAAGTATCAGACCAAGGATCAAAGTACTAATCGAGATTCTGGGCTCCAGATTTCTGTATGAATCCGGAATGCAATCACAACCACAGACCCAGTCTTGAGCGCTCCAGAGAAGACGTAATTGGGTTTTCCGACTTCCGACTGGACACTGCAAGTGCTTCATTCAGTCAACAAAATGCACAATCGGGTTTGGAACAATACCTTCGTACCGCCCGTGAAGCTGATTTAAGACATAATGCCCACTGATGCATTGTTCGTGGTTACCCTTAATGTATCGAACGGAAATCTTCTAGTATTGTGGAGGCCTCAATACTAGCGTATGCTAAAACAGATGGAGAACGGTGAGCGTATCACTTCAGCAAGCAATATTCTTCATCTTCTGATGGCAAGATTACGTCACGATCTTAAGACTTGTCAGTTTTCCTATCCAGGTTGTGGCACAACTCCTGGCGTTGAGGAGGCAGAAGGAGCAAGACAAGTCCAGTTTGCAGGCCATTCATAAAGAAATCAATCACATCATGCGAGCCACTGGTTCACACAACCCACTATTCCAGGAAGGTACGATCCTTTCGTCAGGAATTCGAAAGCATACTTGACGAGGACTAGAAAGACCTCCCAAACCTTAAAAACCAATATCATCCTGGTGAAAGGCTCGAGAATGGACCAGAGACATGACATGACACTAGAGGGGATGACTGATTTATGCTCCAATGTGTGCCGGTTAGGACATCCACAAGCGAGGACGGTGCTTCGGTTTCTGTCTCTGTTGATCGTTCATCATGTATTCTCTGGAGAAGACGTGAACTGACAAGTACCGTTCATGCACCTGAGAAAGTCTTATCTACCTACCTGTCTTTTCCACTAAAGCGAGTTGTTGAGAACGAATCTCGGTCACCTCTTGGGTTGATGTTGAACAGTTGTGCGTTTTGTTCTACAGCTGGTCGAGGCATTATATTCACCCAATCGTTCAGACCTCAAGACTGGAGGAAGAATAAGAAGAGAACAGAGCCAGTTCTGGCAGATGCGGCATTTTACAACTTCTGGGTCAGTATGTTCCAGCCAGACATAGCCACCGCGTTCATGGAGGCCCTCCTCGTACGAATTAACGAGATGGATATTGAGGAAGAGATGAATCCTGATGAAAGGGGCAATCTCTTGCATGCAACTCGAAGAGAGTGGGACTTCGGCAAAGAGTACGAAGTAAGAGATGCAGAGCCCTGGTGTCCGGGCCGTCCACTCCTACACCGAACGTTCAAGTTCTTCACCAAGATTCCTGCTGAATACCGTATCCATACATAATGTTTTCAAGACCCCGCGGGGACTTGTTCACGATTTTCTTAGCCAGAAACTTGGTAGATTAACTGTTCTGATAGAAGTTGGGACTTCCATACGAGAAATCACAGAGGGACCGAATCGGTCAATGAACCTGTTTAGGAGGCAGATGGACCGCAGGAGGACAGATGTCGAAGTCCTTAATGTGTACCCTATCTCTGTGCTTCTTTGATTCTGAAAAGATTTGCAGGTATTCATACATCTATGAGAGCAGCTGTTTTGAACACGATAATTTTGCTGATGTTCTTTCATCCTATCAATTATGCGGCCCCTCTTATCACTGCTGCGCTTGTATCGGTTGCACCAGACCCTTTGCTGGAACGCATGGATCAGTGGGCTTGGAAAGGAATGGCAAGCTACTCTGCTTTGAAACCCTTCCATGTTTGTTATGAAGGAACTATGAAGGAAAACATTCAACGAGTCGTGCCAACTTCACAAGCCTACCAGCTGAGAGTCAGATTTAGGTCTCCAAGAATAGTTCCTTCTTAGTAAAGTGCTCTTTCGTCTTTCTCTTGGCACGGTGAGCTGATTAATCTTACTTGAGTGGTGGTAGTGTGTCAGGACTCGAGACAAGATCTTGTGCGTCAGTTCATCGATAACAACTTCTCTGTGGTATCACACAGGTGCTAAAGTTCATGAAAGCCGATCCATCTCAGAGGCTTGAACACAAAGCCTTGAGGAAATTCCTATATTATTATGCGGGTTACATGGGGAGCAAGAGCGCAGCAATCGACAACAGTCTCATAGGTAATTCGAACCTTTTCTGGAAGGAATGTTGAGGGACGCTATAACCATTCATATGTTACGCCAAAGACCAAATAGAAACTTTCTGTGAAAAGTTTTGACTGGAATTTGAACTTTTGTGTTGAGACTACTGAAATCTCCTCTCAAGAGGCTGGAAATGAGTGTTGCTGTCAGCGCCAAAATCTCGAATTGCGAAGTTGCTTGACTTCAATAGATTCAACAGTAGTGTGGAAACGCAGGCACAGGATGGATATACTTGTGGTTGCAGCAGGAGGTCTTAAATGGAAATGGTCAACTTGTTGTGGCCGGCATATGTGGAGCTCTTGAGCTCATTGCTAGGGAAAGAGGCGAGGTTCTAACACCAGCTAAAGAGTTGCAAATCATGTGCCTTCTTACCACTCTGAGCGGCGTCGTATCACTGGTAAGAAACTGGAGAATTCATATTAGTCAACTGAACTCTCTCAATTGATATACTGGAGTTGACCCTGTGAAGATTTCTTCCCATAGCTTTGAGTTCCAGTGTGAGTGAGGAACTGTGTACGTCACTTACGTAAGTAAGTGATGTACACACTACTTACGCAATGTACTTAGAAGTAATGGAACCTGGAGAACGCCATCTGCCCGGTATACTAGGCACTATAAATATCAGTCGAAATGTCGAAGTCCTTAAGATTCTACTCAACAGTTTCTTCAGTCTCATCCTAGTAGATCATCAGACAAGGTTCCACCTTCAGAAAATTCATGAGGACACTAAGTGATACAGATGCTGATGCTGATGCT